>OX438582.1:744202-5744202 GCA_949316365.1 Hoplodrina blanda
GGACTTAATGCCTTACGCATTCTCTACCAGTTAGCTAAAGGTGGTGAAGAGATTACATGGCAGGTTAAATTTTGGCTTCAGCTTTCCTGTAACGAAAGTTAACCCTTAGTAAGTAAAGTAAAAAAAAAATATTTTTACTTTGTTATACTTTCGATAATCTTGCCTCTATTCCCACATTTATATTCAATACATCTCTATTAGGTAACACCTTAGAAGTGACTGAATAAAATTGGATTTGAAATCGTCAACCAGTATTGAACATCTGCTGCTTTATTGGTTCCAATAAAACGTCTAAAGCTCAGGAATAGTTCAATTCCATACCCCTAGTAAATATAAATAGTTCCATATAATATTTCCTCTTATATGGGAATAGATCGCATTCTCAAGCACAAAAGGCGAATTATTTGCTTTGTGCAGATGAAGGCATTTCTCGAATTGTTTTCGGTATTAGTTATCTCCTGGCCACAATAGATACGTATCTAGTTATTGCAAATATATCTCCACTTACGTTTGTTCGCTTGAAAGAATATGTAATAAGCACAAAGGTTTATTAGGAACTTGCTTCTGCTCGCGACTTTGTTCGCGTCAAAGTTTATATATTTCCCCACGGAAACCTTTAATTTTTCCGGCATAAAAAGTAGCCTATGTGTTATTCCAGATCTATTTTTGTGCAAATTTTCATCTAGATCTGTTCAGCCGTTTTGGCGTGATTGTACAATAGGCAGGTTATTTAAATTAATAAGTCTTTCAACTAATAAATATTTCCTACAAATTATAATTTCGTGGTTTAACTCAGAATGAAATATAAATAGACCTATTTTTCGTCAAAGTCCCTAATCTGATCCTAGGTATAGGTTTCATTTCATACAGAAGAAAAACGACCTTTCGAAAATTATTGTAATATATTCTCCTATATATCATGTTAAACTAGATACGTAAACTTGTTTAATATTATTATGTAAACCCACGCATGTGGTTAGGTTAAATAATAATTAAATGTACATTATCTAGGTGGTCTCACATTCCTAATTTTATAATTAAGAAAAAAAATGTTAGTTTGTCTATACACTATGTAACAAAAACCCTGTCAGATCAGTGTTGCCGTTAATCAGTTTTTATGTTTTATTTTAATTTAATTACTTCTTCTTTCTTCTTTTTTTTTTTCACTGGGGAAAAATAATAATCTCAAATCCATTAAATGGTTACGTATATGTGTACGCAGTACGATGCCGAATAATACCCTTAAGGATCGGACAGGGTTTTTGTTACATGCTGTATACACAACAACATAGGCACTAAAAACTAAAAGGATAGCTACATTATGCTAACATTAAGCACACATTATATTACATTATAGCGCAGAGAGGGTAAATTTTTAATATAAAATAAAATCTAATAAGTTGAAGAGATTTTTTGCTTATTTGTTTTAAACACGCTTATTTCCGGAACTACCTGTTGGAATAAAATTGTAGTAGGTATATGATAGCTAGATTAATTTGGCATAGTATAGGCTGCATAACATCACGCTATGCCTCACATGAATGAAGCAGTAACCAAAGAAGTACCTAACTTAACGCGGGTGAAAAAAAAAACACACATGCGAGGTCGCGGGAAGAATCTAGTATTATTAATCTGTTAGGTTTATAGATAAGAGTCCTTCCAAAGTAAACAATTACCACAAAGAACAACTTTGCCTACACCGTGGTTGATATTACGAAAACAAATTATGTGAACAAACATATTGAGCTAGAACAAATACCCGGAGTCAATACTAATATTTGTTTTGATCAGATTTATATACGTAGCTCATTTTCTGTGGAGGTCAATGTGGCTATAAAGCCTGCCGGCTCTAGGGCATTGTTTCGGCACAAGATTTTAGCACAAGGTTAGCACTAAATTCCAAATTACCTGTAGGAATCAGTACCTACCCATTAATCTACGTAAGTAGGTAAGATAGAAACGTGATTCTTTATACATTTAGCCTTAGCAATTTTATGGCAGTGTTTACTGTGTAATAATACAGGGTGTAAAAAGACTCATCACCTACTCGTTAACTACGCATAATGTCCATCAAACTGAGCAACATTGAGCAAAAATAATAACTGGGAAACGTCTTCTTTTTGTGCGAAAATTCACTGTTTATAGTCGCACAATCAACATACTCAAATTATGAGTATAACAGTACAGAGGTCGTGGGGGTATTAAAAGTTTAGTTTGTACATTTACAAATTGTTTTCGTAAAGAAAAATTAGCACTTTTATCTATACTAATATTATAAAGAGGTAACATTTGTTTGTAACTTTGTATGTAGGGGGTAATCTCCGGAAGTAATGAACCGATTTTGAAAATTGTTTCACAAATTGAGTGCTATAGGCTATATTTTATTATCAAAAAATTAAGGATCAGTAAGAAAAATCACGCGAACGAAGTCGCGGGGAGAGTGCTAGTGATTAATATCTTTGTAACCAAAAAGTTTAGATGGAATTTAATTTAGTAGAAGAATGCTCTATGGCTGACACGCTTTTCCAAGACAATCCTCCACCTACTTCCCGTAGGGAAAAATTTAATCACGGCGCAAAAATAAAACAAGTTCTATCAGTTTTTTTAACAAGCTTTTTATTGCAATGTCATGCAATGTGCATATAGTAGGTACACGTATTTAAAAAATCCAACTCAATCGAACACCGGGAAGTGAGTCAAATTTAACTTGTAAGATTTGATTAAGTTCCTATTGGCCACTTTCCGGCTTCATCATCAGAACAGCTCTATGACATCATTGAATATTGCATTAAAATGAAAATTGCACATTATAGCTCACCTCAATCGAATATCGGGAAGTGGCCCAAATTGAACTTGCAAGATTTGATTAACCACAGACACCGGGACAGGTGAAAGTAAATAAAAGTTTGTAATAAAGTCTTCTATCTGATTATGAATACCTAATGTTTACTAAAACTAATCCTTTAAAAAGGAAGATAAAGGAAAAACTATAAAAAATAAAAAAATAATATAAAGGCAGTACTAAGTAGTTTAGTCTAGTCGACCCACCTACAACACGACAGAGACACGCTATTTTTAACCACGGGATAATACAAGACAAGATTTTCTACTAATTGCTCAACTCAAATACACGTTGACATTTACAATTCTCTTTCAGTAACAGATTATAGACGTGGGTGTCGACATAATTCTGTGAGAAAAAGTGTGCTGCATCATCCTTTGGCGAAAATAGATCGTTAATATTGCTAATTTTAAATTGAGGAGTCATCACTTTCAGCTTTTCATATTTTTTTTTACAATATTTGGCATTAGGTAGGTTCAGACTGCGTCAACAACTACCCCTCAAAAAACCTTAGAAAATAGAGTAGCCAGAGCAGCAATTCCTGTTTCAACAACAATCGCATTCTAATCTATGTTTCAATTTGTCAAAAAAAAACCTGTAATTTGACTCCATTGGGTGTCATTTCGACTAGAGCTGGAACGTTTTTAGTTATGGTGATTGGCCAACGC
Organism: Hoplodrina blanda; assembly: GCA_949316365.1. Lineage (NCBI taxonomy): Eukaryota > Metazoa > Arthropoda > Insecta > Lepidoptera > Noctuidae > Hoplodrina > Hoplodrina blanda. The sequence continues at coordinate 747,713 of OX438582.1, forward strand.
AGCCTTCAAATCATCTATACTAATATTATAAATGCAAAAGCAAGTCTGTCTGTCTGTCTGTAACACTATTACGACTAAACCACAGAGCCGATTTTGATAAAAGGTACGGGATAAATTAAATATAAACCCAAAGGAAGGACAAGATACTTTTTATACCGCGATGTAAAAGACGTGCTCTGCTGTTGTCACCATTTTTCATTATTTACCTTTCGACGAAGTTTTTTCTACATACACGAAAATTCTTAAAGCAATCCGTTTTAAGTCTAAAGTTAACATACATAACTTAACATCACGCCTGTAATCCCCGAAGGGTTAGGCAGAGCTGTACCCATTAGCATACCCACATTTCGCCAGTTATGTTTAAGTCCCATGTAATAGGGGGCCAGCCTATTGCCATCAACCGGGCACAAATCAAGTCTAAAGTTGACAAATAAATTACCTGAATTTACCTAAAAAGAAAGACAGATAAAGTTCACGACAGATTATGTATTTATGTAAATGTGTGCATGACCGAAGAACTTGGGGAAACAGGAAACGAACATATGTTCCGTGTGAGTTGTAAGCCTCCCTCATTAATCCGGGTCGGTACCCGAGTGATTAGGACGGATACACAGATACATTTATCCGGTCCGTCCTTGTGTACAAGGAGCAAAAAGTATTCAACCGGACCGGAGATTGAAACGACGGTTTAGACATGTCTAGATTGGTAACAATGTTAATTAAGGTGCGGTACTCAAGATTAGTTCTTATAGCCTGAACAAGTGAGTATATTTTAAAAAGGTGACTTTTTTTTTCTCTGCCCCACACTACGTGTTTCTCTTGCATCGTCGGTGCGTTCACAAACCAATTAATTTACATATACATGAATATGCCGTACAAATATTTGTACTGAATCGAATCGAACCCATGGCACGCAGCACAGCAGCGTAGTATTGACTAATGATTGAGCTATGTTCGCACACACAATAAATCACACATCAATAAATTTTTATGCCGAAAGTCTGACTTCAACCAACTATAAGTTGCAAATCACGAACCTCGGGAAGTGGAAAGCGACCAACTTTTTATGTTACATCCACTTAGTATGAAAGTTACAACTTAAGAAGATTTTCCCTACTTCACATTCCATACAAAAGTCTTGGCATATTTATGTACTAAAATTGATAACATTTTTAAACTGAGTTTAAAAATATACTTTTCTTAAAATCGGCGGGACAGCTAACTACTAACCACAAGTCTATAGTATAAGGTACAGTTTTGCATTCTCGTCAAACTTAAAGAGATAATATGCTAGATTCTCGGCACGAATCAATAATAAAATAAATAGGATTTTGTTTACTCAATACTCGATAATTATCTATATTGCTTTTCTATATGTATTCTTAGGTGGTAACTTATATAATTGAGATCATTATGGACCCTGTAAAGCACAGCAAAAGGGTAGGAGAAAGGAAGCCCTGTTTAAAGAGATCATTGTATTGTAAACTAGCTGTCCGCCGCGGTTACACCCGCGTCTTTGGTTACTGCTCCGCTCCCGTAGGTTGTAGCGTGATGGTATATAGCCTATAGCCTTCCTCGATAAATGGACTACCCAACACTGAAAGAATCATTCAAATCGGACCAGTAGTTCCAGAGATTAGCGCGTTCAAACAAACAAACAAACAAACTCTGCAGCTTTATAATATTAGTATAGATAGAAAAATTAAATAAGTTCTATCGAACTTAAAAATAATTAGCCAAAAAAACAAAGTAAGTTTTAATTAAGTATTTATTAAAATTGACCAGGAGTCTTAATTTTATTTGATTATTTATATCTTTTTGAGAAACTCCTGAAAGATGAGGATACAAAGTAAACCTTATATAATAGTGAATTGTTAAAACAATTTACTGAACTACTTGTGTATGGAGCACGCTGCAAGGAAAGTCTTCCTTAAGACACTTTAAAGTCCTACGTAGTTAATATTCAGAGCAAGTCTTCAGTCTGAATGCCAACTCGCTTTAAGTTTCATGACTTAATGTTATCTAGTTTTTACATAAAATAAAATCTAGAACAGCGAGCGTTAAAAACATTCTTTTTCAGGACCTTGAAACAATAAAAGTTTACAAAATGATGAATTTATTTTAAATTGAAATTGAATCTTGTCGTGTTGTGACAAGTTTTGACATTGATTTATTTGTTTTGAATAGGTACAAGCTTAATGTACAACCTGCATTTAATATTAATAGAAAAAACGTAAGAAAATTAAGACACACAAGTTTTTCTACGACGTATAGAATTACTGAATCGTGTGAAATAGAATTTATTATGTTTATATTTTTTTAACTTTCCTTATGTAATAAAATTTGCCGGTAGGTTACAAGGTACGTTCCTTTGAACATTTTAGTATGAATTTTTTTATGTGTGCTTTTCTAAACTCACGCGATTATTACCCTCAATAAAGAACCTGTCATAACATTTAAATGCTCAACATTCCATACGATTGCCAAGAAAATCATAGACCAAGTCACAAGGGAAACATATGAATGTATTTTTGACTGCCGTTTAACAGTTCCACTGAGTTTGAACTTGTTTGACCTAGTGAGCAATTACCGACAGTTTAATAATGACAGGTCGTTAGTTCAGACTTGTGGTTTATCTAGATACCTTTGGGTAAAAATAAAATTTTGGTGATTATAAATAATTTGTGAAAAGTTACTTGAATATATTGTGATAAATGGCCAGCGAGGGATTTGCGGCTGATATATTTAGGTGGCTAAAGTTACCAAAGATAAACTTACTGCTAGTGATTGCTATTTTTAGTAGGCAGCTAGTTTATTTTATCAGAATAAATAATAAGAAAAAATAATAAATAAGTTACCAAGAAATTTTGATACTGGATAGTTTGTCAATTGCTCACTTGTGGTGGTAAAAAAATTGTTTTTCTCGGTGTTGTCAATATTAAATGGCACTAAGTTATCTAACGTAAATATACACATCAAAAGTGTCTAGGGATCAAGATGTATTTGGTAATAATAATATATTGATCCCTAGACACTTTTGATGTGTGTATTAGGTAATTTATAATTACATAATAAATTACCTAATTATTCTACGTATATAAGTATACCTAATTATGGTTTTTAAATTAGTAATAATTTTCTCTAATGAGCAAGTATATAATGAAGCATAAAAAAAAGTTAATGAAAACCCAAGATAACAAAAGTTTAAAAAGTAAATATCAAAATTAACTTGCATGTAATTATAATATTAAACCTAGAGGAACTTGAAAACTTGAAATAATATTTTAATTAATTTAAAATAACGAACCTTAAACTTAATAGTAACTTTAAACAAACAGCTACATAACTTGATATGGTTTAAGTTTATAAGTTAATGAGTTATTATATTTGTTTCATTCATGTTTGCCCTAGTTTTTAGTGGAAAATTTATACTTTACTAGCTGTCCGCCGCGGTTACACCCGCGTCTTTGGTTACTGGTCCGCTCCCGTAGGTCGTAGCGTGATGGTATATAGCCTATAGCCTTCCTCGATAACTAATCTATCTAACACTGAAAGAATTTTTCAAATCGGACCAGTAGTTCCAGAGATTAGCGCGTTCAAACAAACAAACAAACAAACAAACCCTGCAGCTTTATAATATTAGTATAGATTCCCTTTTTTTTTAGGTGATAAAAATCATCAAATGACTAGGAGAAGGGATTATCAGACTTTTACTGACTAAAAAACCACCCTGTTCCTTCTGTAGCCCTTTGCGTTCCGTTAAGACGTCCCGCAACCCCGGCAGGCGTTTGGCCCCGTTGGGGCCCCGTCCCTGTCCTGACAGCTCTTTGAGGCGCACGCGAACAGAACGTGCCGTCGACCCGGGCCTGGACCTTGATCGGACGGTGAGCTACCCATTACTCGCCGTCCGCAAGCCCGCGCCTACGGTGGTCAGATGTCGTATACTTTATTCCCTAACATCAATTCAGCAACCCAGAAAAGACAGTAATACAGTACAAAGATCATCTATTTATTTCCAAGTGCGATGTGTATGATGACTCGCACTTACAATTATTGTAAAATATCGAGCTTAAAACAGTATGTATGGAGTATTTTTTCCATGCTTCTCTATACAAAACTACCTTTTGGAAGGGGCAAACTAGATTCAACTCCTTTTTTCTTGTATAATTATGACGTTTTAAAGTGCTTTTTAATAGCCTAAATAAAATAAATGATTTGGCTTTGACTTTGACTTAATAAACATGGTATTTTGTTTAAATTCTAACATGACATCTTTAAATAATCTTGAATGAACTCCATATTACCTTTATCTTATCTAGTATTGACCAAGTTTAGTATCTTATAACCCAACTAAGTATTCCGCAAACGATGGGCCTTGGAACTTGTAGATGTTAGTGATGCATACTTATAGCCAAGTATTCTAAAAAATACAAACTATTAATGATCTTGTTTCTACTAAAACAAGCCAATCCACAATATCTCTATAACATAACATAACATAACATCACGCCTTTAATCCCCGAAGGGTTAGGCAGAGGTGTACCTATCAGTACACCCACATAATAAAAAAAAACAAAATCAATCAATCAATCAATCTCAATAATTAAATTAATAATACTCGTATGTTATGTAATATACGTAACATTAGAATATAGCAATAACTGTTCTATGTACATCCCCAATTTATTCTTATAATAGATTAATATTAGCCTGAGGTAATAAAATCATTACAATTACTTCGAAAAATGAGAGACATTTAAAAGTGGGTTGGTCAGTTTGACCCAAAATGGCAAATACAGTTAAAGTTATTCAATAAAAGCACTTGCCTCTTTGTATAATTGCACTTTACTGCTACCACTATGAGAAGAATATTAGCCACCATCGACAGCAGAATAATCGGCACATATAATGTAATAAGCACATTTTCAGGTTGGAAAAATATGTCTAACTCAGAACCGAACTGAAAACTCCCGTTCAATGCACCACTTATGTTCAAACCGTGTAGAGCCCCAAAGTCGTTTAATGTCAAATTAGAATACATTTTGAAAACTAAACAATTTTCTGTAACACTTCACAACAACTTTTTGTAAACATTTTAACTGAACTAATTAAATAAACTTTTCATGACCAAAACACACCTTTAAATTAAAATACAAACAACTCATCATTATACCAAAGAAAAAGTAACTTCTAAAATATCCCGAAGTAACAACTTTCGTAACTTCAGCACTTCGCGTAATTTTCAGGAGCTTTCAGCATCGACGTGCAGCATACGGAAGGCTCCGAAGCTCACTGAATGGCAAGCCGTGTGAGCGAGAAACATGGCGTGCGAGCGAGACGACTCATTGATAAAACTGTTTGAAAAGTACTACTAGAACTAGTCCTAAAAATACAAGTACTGAACTTCATTAGTATTGCTCTGAATAGTCACTGTTTACTTTTACCAAATATTAAACAACTTTCATTTTGTTTTCACTATGAATGAACCGTACTACAGTACAAAGTTTGTTGTATTTACAATGCTGAAAGGTTACGGATACAGCTAGCTTTAATCAACATTTAAAGAGAGAGAAAAGGTAAAATAAATTATAAATGAAAGAGGTCAGAGGGCGCAACTCCTACAGTTAGTGGAGGTCGTGGCGACAAAGACACGTCCTGTTTACTAAGTATTGTGAGGTATAATAGGTATAGTAGAATTAATAACTATAGCATAAACTAATAATAAAAAAAAATATCTTCTTTTGCTTTTTCTTTTCGAGTCGATAATTTTAGATAATTCTTTTTTAACTTGTTCCTTATTATTTTTGAGCACGCCGGTGGCCGCGTTCATCGCAATATCAGTAGCACTGTTAATGTCCTCAGTAATGTGCAGGTGTAGGCGGGACACTGGACACTGTAGTGATGAGTGAAGTGAAGTGATCTGGATCATGTCTGATCAGAAGCAGCTCACTTGCACTTGAAACTTAAAAAAAGAAAAAAAAAACATAATTTCTTGCTATCCATTAAACCATGTAAAATATGTTTCATTTTGAATGTGTCATGCAAGTCATCGTAAATAATGAAGAGAGTACTCAAGAGTACGATAATTTAATTAATTGCAACTGAAATGAACAGTTGCTGCGTTGATTCATTGCAATTTTCTCTCAGTCTCAATATTTCGAAGTCGTAAATACATATTTATAGCTCAATAATGCGTTGTGATTTATTTTTGTGAGATGATATCATGATGTGCAATAAATACTGAGGTATTTTACATCTGGCATTAGTTTCACACAGATTTTTTAATGAAATATTTTGGTCATCGAAGAACACTTTCTGATAATTTTAGCGGTCTACAGGGCAACAATAACAAATGCAGCATTATTCCGCGTTAGCTATTTTGGACTTTAGGGATATACGACGAGACTTTAGAAATGTATGTACAGGGGTCTTAGGGGTATTTAAAGTTTGATTAAAAATAATGTGTAACTGAATTTCATTAAAAATCGTTAAAAAGTTGGAACTTTGAGTATCTTGACTGCCTCGTTGGTCTAGTGGTTAGTGACCCTGACTGCAAAGCCGGAGGTAGTGGGTTCGATTCCCACCCAGGACAAACTTTGTGTGATGAGCATAATTGTTGGTTCTGTGTCTGGGTGTAATTTATCTATAATATGTATGTATTTATAAATTATATAAGTATGTATATCAGTTGTCTGGTTACCATAACACAAGCTCTGCTTAGCTTGGTATCAGATGGCCGTGTGTGAGTTGTCCCAAGATATTTATTTATTTATTTTATTTATTTATTTATCTCCGTAACCTGAAAGTTTCCAGGTATGATTGAGATCAAACGATAGAAAGACCATAACTCCGGCTTCGTTATCTTTTCAAACCCGTTGTATTATCTTTTTTCTAAAATCAAAGGTAAAACCAAAACTCAACCCTTTATGTACTTACAATATTTGCCAAAAATAAATCCGCGGTTTTCCTGTTTGATACTTACCGTTAGTTATTAAAGGTCAACCATTACGTAGCAAAGTTGTATCACGACCAAAATACGTGGTATTTCAGCCATACAAGCTAACTAAGACAAATTACTGCAAAGGTCCTTAATTTGGGTGTAATAAAGCTATATTTGGGCTGGCACCTTCGTACGTTGGTGGCGTGACAAAGAGAAATGTGCTACCTGTGTCATGCGACGCTGTACGTGACGTAATAGTACTTAAGGAAGCTGCTTTTAACGATCTGAAGCCAAAATGTTATTATATCATAGAAAAAAAGAAAGAAAACACCTCTGTAAATACATGTGTTGTATGTGTGGTACGGTCGAAAAAGCTTTTTGGTTTACAGACAACAATAACATTTTGGAAGCCTCTCTTTATGGGCTTTCCAAAACACCCCCATGTATGTATGTTCTGGGTTAGTCTTTGTTGAAAAGTTTTTTTTTCTTTTGGGAAATTCTTACCTGACTAATTTTTAAATAATTTAATTTTTAAATAATAATTTTTCTTTTCCTGTTGTTGTGATAACTGCCATCTATGAGGAAAACCGCCTGACTAATCATCAATCGAAGTGATTAAAACTTAGTACAAAGGAGAAAAATTTTGCTTGATATAATTTGTTCCAGAATTTCAGTCATTCGAAAAACAACAAAAGAAGAGAGGCATAATGACCGTAAAATAAATTCAAAAGCTTCCACGTATCCTCTGTTTTACGAAACAATACAAATAACCTGTATTTTACGGGAATTTATGCGGCAAAATTGAAATTGAAACATGATAAGCGAAAATACCAGTATTCCAGTTAAAGGTAATAAAGATAAAACAGTATCAAGTCATCAATGCAGTATTACCTATATGTCTCTTTTAAAAATGCACCTTTTTATTATTTAAAATACATACATACATACAGTCAACAAAATTTAAACAGATAGGTATCTAGGGTCGTCAGATATTGTTGAAGTTTCCTAAAAACCCATGGATGTCTTCGATTGAAACCTAATTAATGAACTGTTTAATACTCGTATCTACTTTTTTAAATTAAATTACATTTGAAAAGATCCATTGATCTCTAAGAAAACATCAATTATATTTGACGACACTGGATACCTCTTTTGTTGAGTGTACATAAACTTACGCCTTTTTTCCATGGGGGTAGATAGAAACAGTACACAGAACGCCACCTGCTACGATCCATATTCCGAAGTACTCGTTTGTTAAGTGCATAAATTAAGGCTTAGTTTAGATCCTATGTCTCTTTAAATCCATCTTACCTCTACTTGGAAACTAGACTTTATAGTAATTTCATTAATTTGTACAAACCATTATAATTTAAAGCTTTATCTTCTCATTAAGAGTTAATATTAAGAGCGACATCACAAGCCATTATCTAGGCCTTTGATGACTCTAAAGTCTAAAGGATTCATGTAGAAATTTATTTTTGTGTAAAGAGGAATTTATCTTGAATAGCTTTTATACGCGACTAATATAGTTAAGTAGATTAACTGACTAATCAGTAAAGTAGTGGTAATATCACTGACTTTTGGGTTGTAGGTTCAAACCCAGATCGGCACTCACATAGCAAACATTTGTGAAGCAAACGGCATTTCTTAATATTAACAAGTTTTTGTTAGCTTCACCGGTAATATCAAAAGATTGTTAGATCTCGTTTAGGTACTTCAGGTTTGCTTTACAAACTTTTCCTGCACTTCTATTACTTGAGATTTAGAGCAGTTGCAGTTGCATGAATGTGTCTTTCGTTCTTTGTAGTAATGGGTGTAAAAAGACTTAACAGAGCCGAAAGTGACATTTTGTTCCCGTCATTACGATATTTTTTTTGTTCTGGACTTTCATAAACAGAAGTTTGTATATGTGTACAAAGTGTGTACATGTCCACCTGAAACCGTCTTGTACATCTTGCAATGTAGGTAATCTCCTTACCAACACAAAATACAAAATAAAATATTTTCACCTAGATATTAACCTAATTTAAATAATTCCCAAGCGCAAATTGAAAACGAATAAAGCAGCTGATTACTCATCGCTTGAAACGAGGGAATTAAAATTGACAGCTAAATAAATTAGTAGGTACACATTCTTTGTATATGGAGGCCATTGTTTTGGCAATGTTTCAAAAATACGAGTAGAAAATGTACAGTAGCGGTCATAAGTGGAGTAGCAATCTACAAAGCAAATCGATTGACACTTTAGTTACTTACCTTTCGACGTCGTGTGAGAATTTTGAGGTGTACCTAGGTACTGTGTTATTACGTTCAAAAGTGCCTTATAATGGCCTAATTAAATTAATGATTTGACTTTGACTTTAACTTTAAATACCTACATCACTTATACACACAGATGTAGGTATGGCCTATACCCCGTGTTAACAGCAATTCAAACCTTAGCATGCCACTGCACTTATGACCGCTACTGTACCTAGTAACAAATAATGCGAAGAAGATGAATTTAAACTAAGAGCAATCACAGAAAACTTGCACTATGATCAATCAAATCTTTAATGGATGTAGTGTCAAACCATACATTACAGGTAATTCGGTGCAATGAGTTGTAACATGATAGGGCGAAATTATCCACATTTTAGTATTTACTAGCGACCCGCCCCGGCATCGCACGGGTGCAATATAGATATACTAACTATACGTATAAACCTTTCTCTTTAATCACTTTATCTATTGGTGAAAACCGGATTAAAATCCGTTGCGTTTAAAAGATCTAAACGTACTGACGGCAGGGTGCCACTTAGTTTTATACTATGTAAAGATTTTCGTCTGACTACTTACGTACGAATAGTATAACTGGAGTTAGTACTGTCAAAACGAACCAATCCACGTCAAAAGGCCTCCTTTTCGATGCCTACATAATTGTAATGATTTTGAATAATTAACGTTCATTAATTTAAAATCTATTCCAAACACTTTGGGACGTAAATTGAACTGTTATAGCTGAATAGTAAATATGTAACATTTTTGGTATATTGAATTAGTTTGACGTAATACATTTAATTAATGACAGATGGTGGGTGGGCTTAAATTGACAGAACAAGCAAAAAGTTAGGCATCCTTTTTTTCTAGCCTATTATGTCGTACTCCTGGGCCAAGCACTTCTTGCACTCCTCCTACCTTTCACGATGCCGTGCTTCTTTCCTCCAGTTTTGAAAACTTATGCTTCATAGATTTAAAATGAACTAATATTTAATAGATAACCTTAATCATTACCTACAATTGGCTACTTGACACCATCAATCAATTGACGTACTTTTTTATAAGCTGACAAAACGCCCATTCATTTCCCTATAGATTTTGTATGGTATAATAAACTGTATCGTCACTTTTTTGCCAACAGCTACTTACTTACAATCTAATTTTATTCGGGTTTTTAGGGCTAATATAAAAATATTTTTAGCGAAGTTGTGTCTTGAAATTATTAGTTAATGATGTGAAATACCCAATTTTAATTGGCAATTTGTGCGAAGATTGATCCCCTGCCCTTGATAGCTATTTATCCAACCGGGTCGCCTTAGCAGAAACTGTATATTATTCCTTACTGTCACTCTAATTAAGTAACTAACATTAGAATTTTAAGTTCAAAACTGTTACTAACGAAAATAGATCCTGAAATAAAACGTTTTGATTTGAATATTTCAATAACTGGAAATAAAACGAACGTGGATTGCTCGTAAGTCACTTAATTGGCTATCTGTAGCTGCTGCACTCAAGCTCCATCTACAATGCATTACTATCTCGGCCGGCCTTTCAATAGAGGGTACAAAGGAGTGTCGTCATATTGGTAGGTAGGTAGTGGAGAAGGCTTTGAGGGTAGTTGTTAGAGACTGATTGATTGCCGAAGGTTGGTCGATCTTGATTGGATCATTAAAACCTAAATCTGTCCACGTCTTCCACGAGTTAGAATACTCGAAGTACCCATCTACGTTCAGTCAAAACTGTCACTTTTTTTTTTACTAACCGGTAAACAGGCAGACAGGACAGTAAAGGCTAGCACGATGACCGATGAGTTCGATTCCAGGGTCAAGAAAAATGCGACATTGAATTTTCCCATCAGGAATTTCTTAGTAGCAGGTCCGTTTATCTACTCATGTGGTAGCAGCCCGGAGTTTAAATTGCCGTCCCATCGAACTATGGTGAGTAAGGAAAGAGGGAGTGCATCTTTGTTTGCCTGTGTTTACGACATATTTCTCTACCTATCCTCAATATTTAATTCATGGTAAAATGAACATTGGCCATTAATTTTAAAATATCGCATTAAGGAATGGTGAAAATGGATGAAAATTTTGATGACTTGAGTTTATTTGCTACGGCCTTTGAAAGCCACTTACAAAAATTCAATACAATGAAAGAGTAACGTTTTATCGTTTCATTCAAGCACACACATACTCTAAATAAAATAAATGTTTAACAAAAACTTTTAAATTAAGGTACATTACTTGGTAATGCAGACCACAGAAAGGTTATATTCAATAAGCCCGAGCCATGGTCGTGAATATCAACGCAATATACCATTTAAGTACATACTTCAGCTAACGGCTTCACGCAAGCTTTAGATGTGAGCAGAATACTTTACTTTAAAGTTTTGTATTGACAAAGGGTTTATGTAAATAATAATAAAGTTCAAAATGAAGTGTAGAATTCTGTAAGTAATATAAACATAGAAGCCATACCATGGTTAAAGTTTTATTTACAGACTGTTTTAATATAGCTTTGGGCTTGGGTCCTTTATTTTTTACAACTCTAAATAACTTGCCATAAAGGCGCGGGCCCACTGCAACCCACGGAGAGGCTACGCATGAATTGACGTCATTGATACATGCGTGGCTTGCTTGAATAGGCAGTTAAATAGCTCAATGCTGTCGACGAGGGTTTACGTTTCCACTGGAGTACACCAATATGACCCACGGCTATGTACCTACAGCTTAGCTACAGTCATACACCTTGTGGAACAGACGCGTTTCATGTTTCTCTTATATATCGTATCGAGGTACTCATAAAATGGCATTAGCGCTGACTTTGCTAGACAGTTCTTCTGACGATGACGTGCGTAGCCTCTTCGTGCGCCATGCCACGCCATACATAGTCGTGAGTCTTCGTGTTCTCCAGTGGAAACATAGACCCACGTTGTCAAACAAATTAATACACGTAGCTAAAATGCGCAGCGTGCCCGTGCACAGCATGCGCCTCGGTGGGCCCCCGCCTTAAAGGCGTTGTTCCATTGTAGTGCACGCGGTTCACGATGTGCACACACACGTTAGACTGGATGTTATTAAAAACTACTATTTATTATCTATTACTGGACACTTTTACTGGACACTATTGGTTGATGGCAATAGGCTCGCCCCCTATTACATGGGACTTAAACATAACTGGCGAAATGTGGGTGTACTAATGGGTACGCCTCTGCCTAACCCTTTGGGGATTACAGGCGTGATGTTGTGTGTACTGGACACTTCTCGCCGGCCATAACAACAGCCAGACATTATAGGTATTTGCTGAGGATAAAACAAAAGACTTAGGTACCTAAGTTCAAAAGCCGTTCAGTACTTTAAATAAAGAAAAGCTTTTAAGAAAATTCACACATGATTAGCACAATATGCGAGTAGTCATGTATGAAAAAGAGACCCATTTATGTAAAGAAATAATACCTACCTAAAGAAATTTTACTGAACGTCTGCTTATTCAAGATGTCACACTTAAATGGAAATGTTTATAAGGTATATCTACCTAACTTTTGACTAATGGTTAGCACAGTGGCTGAGCGATTGGTTGCCTTGTTTTGGTTGAATTGCCACTAAGTTAGTTATTCCAGGTATGATTATTTGTGTTTATGAGTTAATATGTTTGTAAACGCACCCACAATACAGGAGATATTTAAAAAAAAAACTTAATATCTAAGTATTATTCTTTTATCTATACATTGTTAAAATGAATGCTAAAGATCCTAAATCTCTTTCTAAATTATGAGAAGTCTGGTTAAGATTGCCAGTACGATACCGAGCAAGTACCAATATACCTTTTTCAATTCATAATTATGTATTTTCTAAGTTTATCTTGTACATCACTGACATCGGTGCAGGAAAATTTAGTGAGGAAACCTGCTTCAATTTCACCAATCAGCCTTAAGCGTGGCGACCAATGATTGTACTATCTCTGTATGAGAAGAGGCCTTTGCCCTACAGTGGAACAATAATATAGGCAGCAGCCCTACCATGAACTCTTATCGCGATCCAAAAACTGAATTGTTCTTCAAATAAATCAATATAACGCATCAATTTATGCGTTATATTGACGTATTTGAAGAACAGTTCAGTTTTTGGATCGCGATAAGAGAAAATACGTCAGTATAATGACATAAATTGATGCGTTATATTGACTTATTTAAAGAACAATTCAGTTTTTGGATCGCGATAAGAGTTCATGGTAGGACCCCTGGAATTATTTATCAAACGTAATGAAATATTTAACATTCTGTAAAAACAAATAACCCTTACTTGGGTTGTTAGGGCTATTTGAACTAGTAGTTAATATTATTACATTTTCCTGTTCGAATACAAAGGCTTCAAAATAGAATAACAAGAGGTAAAGAAAAGGTAAATGAAAATAATTATTTCCTCCATTATTTTACAATATAATAAAACGTTTAGAACAAATAATTATATTTCAAAGCACCTTCCAAAAGCAAACGGAAATTAATTTAATTATTTTAATTTGAATAAACACTTTTGGTTTTCCACGAGTGGCTTTGACAAGTCCCGAATAGTAATAGCATCCGTCTCATTCTTAACTATAATTATGGATAGGGACGGAGAGATCTCAGATTCGGATAGAATCGCGGAACTAGAATTACTTAGCATGGACAACATCAAGAGTTTCAGGTGTTTAATGCACTTTCGTAGTTGTTAAGGTGAAAGCGCTAGAACACGCGAAATATTCTTATATGTATTGCAATTTGCAGCATCGGTTTACTATGGTACTTAGTAAAGAAATAGTTGCGACACTGATATTTAAACAGTGACTGGTTATTACTGACCGACACTTGTGTGTTTACACAAGAATAATCAATAAAATCATCAACATAAGTCTCCAAGTCGGTGTAATCCGTAGTTGTGGCTTTTCATCCGAACCCATCAAAATCTAGACCGGCTTCCCAATAATGTGTTCCGGTTGTTAAAGTCGCTATGTTCCATACGATACAATTTTACGTAACAGAAGTCCATTAGGCTTCTGTACTAACTTTTATTTTTCTTTTATAGTTTTTAATTAAAGTTCATTTAAAATTGATTAATGTTTCATAATATGGGCTATGAGGTGTCTCAAATAAATAAATATTTTTTTTTATTTTTTACTTAGTTTGGTTCACTTTTTACGCGGTCGTTCTTTTTAGTTTCTTTTAATGAAAACGAGATTTACTACTAATTATAACTTAGAGAGTTATTTTGATGACTGCAATGATTACCTAAAATTCTTAAAATACATATAGTTACTGTTACTGTTACATCAATTTTTTTTATCACCATACAGCTTGATGCTGACCTACAAATTAAAAGATAAATGATAGAAATTTTGAGTTTCGCGAACTACCCTAGCGCATTCCCCTTAAGACTATGTTGAATTAATTAATGCAGATGCCACTCGAGTTTCCTTTCAAGTTTTGGTTGTTCTCGTAAGTTCCGTTTGTTTAGCGAATTGCTTTTGACTACTCTAGTCTAAAAGTCTGTCTATAATATAGAATGGTTTAAATACTTGAACGATATTATTATGTTTGAGCCGTTTAGGGTTGAAACACTAGGGCCATGGAGTCCGAGCACTCACCTTGTTTTTCAAGACATCGCCAAGCGACTGGTTGACTCTTCATGTGACCAGAGGGCTGGGCTAAAGAATCAGCATTGCCATACAACCTAGCAAAACTACGAACTTTGTGAGATATCAGTGTCTCTAGCGATTAAAATTTATTTATATAGGAAAAAGAATTTAAAAAAATTAAAGGTTACTTTTAATAATACCTACTTATTTATGTTATTTTTATTTTTTACACTGTAGATATATTGAAGAAATCATGGCTTAATTAGGTACAACAGAAATGGGAGGAAAAGGGGACTTTCAATGGAATGCTTTTCAAGCCGTAGATTATCTGTTTATAAAGTGTACCAGTTTACTATAATACAATAAATTACTTGTCCGTTGCGGGAAGACACTATTTCTTGACTGACGCTGACAAATGACACGGAAAGACTGAGTATTTGAGGCTGTATACATTCTCTTCAATTGTATACAGTGACCCTATTTTTACACCTTAAGTATACGCTTCTTTTAATCTGACGACACGGTTAGCACAGTGGCTGTGAGATTGGCTGCTGTATTACGTGTCGCGGGTTCGATATCTGCACGTGATAAATATTTGTTTAGTCTACAGGTAGTTGTTCCGGGTCTTGTTGTTTACACCACTTTTCTATTTCTTGTTTTTAAATTCTTGGATCATCTATCATAGATTAATATAATATTATGCTTTGTTAAGATCTTCTATCAACTGGAAAATTATATATTTTCATTACAAAAGAAAATAGAACCAATCCCACAAAGTGCTTATATTTTAAGGAAACAACATAGTATTATAGCAATCTTTTTTATCTAACTAACTGCGCACTTCGCCCGCTTAAATGTCGGTTATCGCGGGCGCAGACGAAGTAACAAAAATAAAAAATGGCCTATATCCTTCCTTGGGATTCAAACTTACCGCGTACCAAATTTCATTAAAATCGGTTCAGTAATATTAATAAGGATAGTAAGGATTTCAATCACCATCATTTCCAATTTATGAACTTTATGGTAATACATTTTCTCCTAATAGTTTCTAAAGTCTTTGTTACTGCAAACTCATTATCAATTGCCAGAAACTTCTAACAATCGGATATAAACCTATCTTTAGTTTTAGCCGCTTAGTCGGTCTTCGTAATGAGATTCTGTACCTAATAGAGACAGCGTTTAGTAATAAGATATTGCTAATAGAAGAACAGGGTCTAAAATCACATAGCCGCTCTACTACGCTAACTATGCCCATCAAACTAACTTTGAGTTTTGCTGAAAAACGACTTCTTTTTTGGTGAGAAAAAAACACTCTTTGCGGTAGTGCGAATGTAACATTTAAAAGTTCGAAGTTTGGCCTTCAATAGGTATTTCCATTAACCAGAAACTTCCAAATAAGTCATCACAAGAAAGAGAAATAAATAAAATACCAAAGAGCTTGAAACTTCACTTTATATACATTGTGCTTTATACAAAGTTATCTTAAACTTCAAAATAGCAATTAGATTAAAATATAAAATTTTATATTTTGTAACTTTTTACAAGATAGTTAATCTGATAATACAGAAAATAATTTAATTATAATACATAATTCATAAAAAGCTAAGTACCGACTAAGTAAATAGTTTGACTAGATTAATTACACTTCTAGACTAATTGCGAAATTACACGATGTCTTGCGTAAGAAAAGATTTCCAGCTTTTGTTTTTACAAGGTGTTATAGGATACATAAGGACATAGGGATCCCACCGATTGCTTAGTATAATAAGCGCTAAAGACTTAACAGACCTATTTAGCCTGCAAACGAAATTAATAGAAAGTGGATAGTTTAGTAGACAGGCACGTACTACGATGGTTTGAGTTACATGGAAAAGCTGACAGCAAAATTAAATGGTGTTGTTTCCAACAGGAATCATTGTTGAGTAAAGTGACATCTATTGACCGTATACGTCAGCTCTTACTTTCGAAAACTGCAGTAAACCTGCTTTCTCTCTTTTGAGATCGTGTACTTACATTTATGACGCAACATAATTATATTCTAGTTAGGTTACATTATGGTCAATTTTATAACAATAATTAACACATAAAGCTTTATGTAAGTATTTTTACATTTCTTTGGTAGAGTTACTTAATAATTATTAGCTTAATAATTATTAGTACCAGTATAATTAAATATCTTAAACATTAATTAATTGTAATTCAAATATTCACAGTGTAATGCCATCTAGTGGCGGTTAAGAATACTAAGTTGCGTTATGCTAATGTGAAAGCGTTTGATTCCAGATTCCGAAGATAGATGGCGTTTTTATTAATAAAACTGTGAAGGTAAACTTTAATTTCATAGAAAAGAGAAGCAACCTTTTTAAGCTCTTAACTTGTACATCGTATATCGTTTTAGTTATTAAAATAAACGTTTCTCTCTACTATCTTAAAAGATAAGGAATATTAGCCAAATAAATGGAAAGTTTTCCCTTATTGATACCGTCTATCGCGCTTGGCGCTTATACAAGAATTTGCATTTTATTTTTACATCTTATATTTAATGTTGTTCTCACATTCATGGGTAAAATTAATTTAATTTCTTAACTCTTAATTAGGTACTTATATCAAAGGCAATAATTTACAAAAACTGAGGTGTCTTTTGGTAGCGGTCCTTCCATCCGTTGTCCCTGAAAGACGAGGCCCTATTGGCCCTCCCGTACTGAATGCTAGGCGGTCCACTGGTCCTTCCGATCTGGTTGTTACTGCTCCTGAAGGTGACGGTGGTGCAGGTTCGCATGCTAGACGTGTTGGATTTTTGACGTAAGCCTTGCATCTGAAAGGAGGTGGGGTAAAAAATAATGGCTTATTAAAATAAATAACTAGAACAGATTCTAACATCACTCAAATCACAATCACTTGACTAGTTCAGGCTAGCTTTTATCCGACAGGGGCACAAAGGGAGATATATGCTCAAAAAATACACAAAAGCAGAAACAGAGTCTGTACCTAAATAATTCTTGTAAGTATTTTTAGTTTTACTACACACACACTAATAACTACAAAACTATTTTAATAATGAAACTAAGTAGGTACACACAAAGTGTATTAATTCAAGTTTTCAAGTACCTACCTAGTGCTTAATTTACTTGTATATTACCACATCAAAGTTTACTTAGGCAAATAAGCGCTAAAACTACAAGCACTACAAGAAAGTTTTAATTAATTTAGATTGATAACCACTTTAAGAAACATAAGTTTGCTCTAAAAGCATTCGCGCAAAATTAAAAGCAATACTTAATAATAAATTAGTAAGGTTACATGTTGCTGACAGATTCAAAAGAAGCTTAATGGTTTGAGAGAGAGTTTATTCAATTTGATCAATTCACAAGACTCCAATTTGCGTCAAGTGTGAATGAAATAACATATCAGCATGTTTTGTCTCTGGCTTTATTAAATTCCCTCTTGCTCAAGTAATTTGAAACGAAATTAAGGAATTATTACGCGCCACGGATTTATAAGGATACAAAACATTGTATAGTTAGTTGATCAGTGATTAGTATTGACTTTATCGATGGTTGTCTGTAAACTTACATGGAAATGAGTACTAGAGTGTATGTTACCCGGATCGTGGCAGATGAGCTTGCGCAGAGACCGGCGGAAGTTCCGCGTCATCAGGCAGTACACTATGGGGTTGATCGCCGAGTTCGTGTGGCCTGGATGTCAATGGAAAATTGTTTTAGGTTTATGATTTACACACTTTTCTTCAAAATCAAAGCATTTATTTCAATCAGACCATTTACAGACACTTTTGAATTGTTAAGGAGTCGGTCAGTTAGTCAGAAAGTAGAAACTATGTGGTTGCTCGTTAAATAAAAAATAAATACAATTTAAATGTCTGTTCCTAATGTCAAAATAACTGCCTTTTAATAAATGCATAATATGTACGGTAGGTACAAATATCATTTTCTATTGTCTGACTGTCTGTTTGTTCCAGCTAATCCCGGAAACAGTTGAACCGATTTTTACAAGACTCTCACTGACAGATAGCTGATTTTATACAAAAAACTAAGGAGTGATTTAAAAATAAAACTCAGTAGATAATCGACAATCACACGGACAAAGTCGCGGTTATAAGGCAGTCTTGTAATATTAGTTGAACCTGGAAGCTATATTATTCCTTGAAAAAGCGAGAACATGAAAACTTTGGACATAAATTACACTGAAATACAGAAAGAAATTATTGTCTATAAAAATATAGATACGCAACTTTGCCAGCCTGCAATAATTTTCTCCTCACGAACGAATCTACAAAACCTAATTAAGTTGTTTTTTGTTGCCCTGTACCTACTAAGTATACCAACATTATTATAAATAATTAGGAGACTTTAATCGCAAATGTAAGCGGAATAGAACGTAATTCTGTTCGTTCTACGGAATTTCGTTAACATTTTATCTACTTCTATGGAATTTTTATGGCTGCTACTGTTTTTGTTGCTACGGAAAAACAAATTTCATTAAAAAGATTTACCAATACCACTATGTCACAACAGAGGCAGACTGTAAAAATAAGAAAGAAATTCAATTTTAAATTTTCCTTAAACAGAAATTTTCAATTATTATTATCTTTTTTAAAATAAGACATTTAGGCGTAGGAGGTCATAGTTTTAAGTATCTATCTTAAATCTAACTAATAATCTAACTAGTTCGGGAATCTACTAAAAATAATCTCTTTTTTTCTATTAGTCAATAATTCTAAAACGTTTTTATTCCAAAAATTGTTTTATGAGATATAACAAAAAAAAATTGAATTGTTTGTCAAATTATACCTACGTTATTGAAAAAAAATATAAGTAATTATTTTATTTGGCAAACTTGTTGCTATGTAGTGAAGAAATGACAAATCATGTTTTTGCCAATCATTGCTGCGTCAAGTAAAAATTTACAAATTAATTTTTGATGAAATTATATTTTTGTGTGACATTTTTGTACAGTATACTTAACATGCTAAGGAATTTAGACTTTACTATGATGAAAATACGATTTAAAATAAATAATAGCCAATATCACTTCATACATATTCTAAAACTCAATTAAAACCTCGCCGCTGTACAAGAGTCGCATATTCAATATAAAATAAAATGACAAAGAGCGAAATTGGAATTCATTCAGTAATAGGATTCCTATGGACGTCGATATTCACTAGCTCTATGTTTATAGCCAGTATTCCTGGTAATTCATGCATTTACGTAATCCTGTTTACAGACAATGAGCTGCTTTAATTAATGACGTAAGGATTAATAATAATCGTAATGGCAAATATTGATGTGTACACCGTCACCATAACAAACATAGTTTTTCATGGTTATGTGATGGGTATGCTCACTCTAATGTCTCGCTGATGGTGGTACGTGTGTTGAATCTTAATCTCTTTCTGATCTAAGTCATGTTCGTGAACGAGCCTTGACATTTGGGATTGGTCATCTCTTAACTTAAACCTTTATTAATATTTATTTTATTTTGCTTTCCCTTTGGGGGATTACAAGCGTGATGTTATGTTTATTTTGCTCTTCACTTACATCATTTTCAGATATAGAAGCAACAAGAATATTGTAGTGTATAAGGCTATGTGTGCACATGTATTCTAATGTTAAGAACATTTATTACTGTCTATCATAGAGTACAATCGATTATGTATGTGTGCACATGTCACCCACATGTGCACACATACATAAGCCTAATACACTACAATATGAAACGAGGATTTTTTTTAAACTTAATTGAAAAAAGTCTAAGAGACCTACCTACGTTTTGAAACGATAAACTACCTTTAACTTTCTGACTAACCGACTCCTTGACAATTCAAAAGTGCCTGTAAATGGTTTAATTGAAATAAATAATTTAACTCTGACTTTCACCTCAATAATTTATATCTGAATTGATATTGGATATGAATTATGATACGATTGATATCACTATAACAATATTAACTCAGTGTTGGTCTTAGTCTAGATAAAATCATGATTGAATTCGGTCTAGTAATAACCATAAAGTTAAATTGCATGTTTGAGCTTCTGAAATCTGTTAAACGATTTTCGGTGTTCTGATTGAAAACTAATACTAGTGTGGTTAGACTAACTGACGAGATAATGCCAGAAATTAAACAATTGACATACTCAAAGTACTAAGTGAATAAACATTATTTTGGAGAGTGACATATTATTAAGACTGGCACTGCGACTTCTTACTCGTGGTTTTTTTCACTGGTTTTAAGAGTGGGTAGTAAGCAAAATTACCAATCTTTTTTATTTTTATTTTACATGAACAATTCTAGATTTCTAGGCTTAAAATACAAATGTATGAAAACTACATGATATTTTCGAGGGTTCTCATTGATCAAAAACATAAAATAATAACATTTTCTCGATAGAAAAACATCACGAAGTGGCCTCGAGGGATGACAGTGAAGTAGAAGTGAAGAATATTGTAGACAAAAATACTTTCCTGAAAAATGAGCTGGCTGAACTACATATTCAACACATGGACTTAGCCGACCAACACACTCAACTGAAGTACAAAATGTCATCGTTTCAAGAGTGCAGTGACACCCACGAACTTGCATTAAATAAGATATCAGAACTTGAACAGGAATTATGTAATGCCCATAAGGCCTTGTCTCACTCAGAGACAGTCAAGTTTAGCGGACAGGTTGCTTGCACTAACAACCTATTTGATGAGTTAGTAGGCAGTAGGTTAAAACCAGTGTGTGAGTCAAGTGTAACTATAGATTTGACTGGTGATGATACCATGCCATTATGTCCTGTTATAATGAGTCATAATAAATTAAAAAAATATATAAAAATTAAGAAATTAATTAAACGGTCACATAAAAAAATAAAAAACCAACATCTTCTTAAATTAAATCTTTCTCTCAGAAAGGAACGTATTTTGCTTTCAAAAGAGTTAAACACCTGTACATTTGAGTTAAATAAATGTCAGGAGAAGTATGACATGGATACTCAGCAACTACAAAGTGATTTAATGTACAAAGAGTACATGTTAAAAGATATTTTTGAAAAATATGAACTATCACAACAACAGTTAAGTGAACGCTTGTTTGAGGCTGGGGAACTACTGGACCTGGTGAAGTACAATGCTGAAAGATATGAGTCTCTGACTAATAATCTTTCATGCAGCTGTGCTAACCAACCACCACCGCCTCTTCAGCCTCAGATTAACATGTCTCCACCAGTATTGGCTCTTCCAGCAGAGACATGTGACCGTGACACACAGGAAATTAACAAAACTATTCTATTCTGTGATGAACTAGGGTCAGGCTTTGGGAAGATTCTACACAATTACCTTAGCCACAGTTTTACCAATCATAGTTACCACAATATAGATTTTAAACAAATTATTAAAAGAATAGTCGACTCAGACCTAGAACATTACTCTACAATGGTTCTTTTATTAGGTAATAGTACTGGTATTACCAAAAAGGACATACTGGATGGTGTGGACACCTTGTTACATCTTAACATAGGGAAGGTAATGTTGTGTGCTTTTCCTTACTCTGATACTTTATCAGTTTATGAAAATAATCATATATTTAAGTTGAATAGGACTATTCATATGTTGACAAGTTGTCATAGTGACAAATTATTGTTTTTTGACACTAACAAATTTGTTAGTGGTTTTAAATTGACTCAGAGAAGTTTATCTCTGTCTGGAGAATGTCGACATTTAATTGCTATGTTGATAGCATATAATATTAACATGGTTATAGCTAATATAACTCATTGTAGGCTAAGTGACGAAACTGTGTTGTCTAGTTCTGCTAACAACACAATGATGGATAATTCTTTAAACTAAGTTGCGAGACAACAGAAGTTACCCCATCAGATAATCACTTATTATTGCTGAATAATAAAAAGGTATCTTCTGGCAAGTTAGCTTATAAGGGAAAGCAACATACTTTAAAATTATTCAATCAAAATATTCAAGGTTGCTCTTCCAAATTACTGGAAATAGAAATGTTTTTAGAAAAAACCAAGTTTGATATTGTTTGTTTTACCGAACATTGGCTAAAAGATAACCAAGTAATGTCTATTAATTATGAAAATTATTGTGTAGTTAGCCATTTCAGCCGGACACAAATGTTACATGGCGGCTCGTTAATACTTATTAAAAATTCAATTAAATCTAAAGAACGTAAAGACATTGTAAGACTATCGGTGGAACACACTATTGAATTGTCCTGTGTTGAGCTTGATAAGCATGTTATTGTTTGTGTGTACAGACCTCCAAATTACCAGAATCTGTCTGTGTTTGATTCTGTAATGGAAGATGTGTTAAGAAAAGTTAGTATTAGCAGTAAATCAATCATCATATGTGGTGACTTTAATATTAATTTGTTAGAAAATAACTCTAGTACTATCAGATTATTAAGTCTTTTCAAATCGTTTGATTTGTCAAATATTTTTAGTGAGCCTACCCGAGTGACAGCTTCTTCTGCCACTTGTATTGACAACATATTTTGTAATTGTGAATATGTACATAAAGAAATTGTAAATAGGCTGCCATCTGATCATAGTGGACAAACAATTACGTTCTGCGCCTATGTACCACTACAAAAAACCCAAATAAAGTTTAGGCCAATTACTTGTAAAAGCTTAGAGAAATTTAATAATTCTTTATCCAGTAAATTATGTATTCATAGTTTTAATAACATAGGGGACCCAAATGAGTTTTATGCCGAATTTTTTTCATTATTAAATACGCAATTTAATGACACTTTTCCGCTAAAGACTAAAAGTATTTACACAAAGTTCTTATTTAGCGATTGGGCGACTCCAGGTATTCGTAAAAGCAGAGAAAAACTATTTGAGCTATACGGACTGAAGCAACATATAATTAATACGAGTTTTCATAAGTATGTTGCCAGATATTCTAAACTTTTTAAAATTGTATGCAAAATAGCAAAAGCTTTTTATATTAGTAATAAAATAAAATCAGCAGATGATAAAATAAAAACTACTTGGCAAATAATAAACAATGAAACAGGTAGGAAAAAACAGCGTAATACTGAATTTAATTTAGACACTACACATGGCCCTATAAATTCAGATATAGAAGTAGCCCAGGAATTTGAAACATTTTTTGCTAATATTCCCCTTAAAACTACTGAGGCTTTAAATTCCTCCCCCGCGCTTTCTGCTGCCTTACTTAAAAAGAATGTTCAGGCTTGCCCTTTGGAATTTAGATTTCACCATACAAACCCCCAGGCTGTCATAAAAACTTTTAAAGATCTTAAAATTAAATCAACAGAGGATCTTTGGGGAATGTCTGTTAAAGTTGGTAGGTCTATTATTGAAACTATTGCACCCTATTTAGCTGTAATATTTAACACTAGTGTAGATCAAGGAGTCTTTCCCGATCTGATGAAACATAGCAAAGTCGTTCCATTATTCAAAGCGGGTGATAGTAAGGAACCCAATAATTATAGGCCTGTGTCGATTCTGGCGGTTTTCAGTAAAGTATTTGAAAAGTTAATGCTCAATCAAATGTTACGTCACTTTAATAAAAATTCCATCTTTCATGAACATCAGTACGGTTTCACCAAAGGGCGTTGTACAACTGACGCCGGTGTCAACCTACTAAAGAACATTTTTAACGCCTGGGAGGAAGCCCAAGATGCCATTGGAATCTTTTGCGACCTCTCAAAGGCGTTCGATTGCGTTAACCATGATACCCTTTTGTTGAAACTCGAGCACTACGGGATTAATAAAACATCTCTTGATTTACTAAGATCGTACCTGATGGGAAGACAGGCTAAAGTTCATGTTAACGGCGTAAACTCATTGGGGTCTGTAATGACAATGGGCGTTCCTCAAGGTTCGATATTGGGTCCATTTCTATTTCTAGTCTACATAAATGATTTACCTCAATTACTGCAAAATCAACCGAGAATGGTGTTATTTGCAGATGACACCTCATTGATTTTTAAAATAGACAGGCGGTCACAAACTCTTGAAGACGTGAATAACTCTATTCTTCAGGTCCAAAATTGGTTTACAGTAAATAATTTGGTATTAAATGAAAAAAAAACTAAATGTATTAGATTCAGTTTACCAAACGTTAGAAGTAGCGAATGTGACATCATATTGAATGGAGCGAAACTGGAATTTATTAAT
Source organism: Hoplodrina blanda (assembly GCA_949316365.1). Lineage (NCBI taxonomy): Eukaryota > Metazoa > Arthropoda > Insecta > Lepidoptera > Noctuidae > Hoplodrina > Hoplodrina blanda. Next base: position 772,694 of record OX438582.1, read on the forward strand.
CAAACGGTTTTCCTAGGAATCACGCTAGACGAGAAATTACAATGGGGACCTCATATAACATCAATTGCGGGACGGTTAAGCTCAGCAGCTTATGCTGTTAGAAAGATAAGACAGTTGACAGATATAGAAACTGCGCGATTGGTCTACTTCAGCTACTTTCATAGCATTATGTCGTATGGCATTCTACTGTGGGGTCGGGCTGCTGACATTGAATCCATTTTTATTTTACAGAAGAGAGCTGTCAGAGCCATTTATAATCTACCTCGTCGCGAGTCGCTTAGGGAATTATTTAAAAAGATTAATATTATGACAGTGCCTTGCCAGTTTATTTATGAAAATATTATGTATGTGAGGAAAAATATAAATCACTTTAAGAAAATAAGTGATAGACATAATATTAATACTAGAAATAAAGATAAAATAGCTCAACCATATTTTAGATTGTCTAAAGTAAAAACATCTTTTTTGGGGTACTGTGTTAAATGTTACAATAAAATTCCTAAGGATATATTAACATTAAATGAAAGAAAATTCAAGGCATATATAAAAAGTACACTTTGCAAACAAGCATATTACAAGTTAGAGGATTATAATCAGGATAAGAATGCTTGGAAACATGCTGGTCCTGCTCCATAGGACAGTGACACATTGTAGACAAAATCAAACTTATTATTGTTATTAATAATTTTAATTTTTCTTAATACTTATTTTGTTTTTATTTTTATTTTTATTTTTATTTGATTTTATTTATTTTAAAGTATGTCATAGATTGCGCGGGCTCACACACTATTTCATGTTGGTTGAGTTATTAAGAGTGGTCGTCTATAGTTCCAATATTTGTAAACACGTGAACACTATGTATATTTGAACATTTTTAACCTTAAATTCTTGATTTATAATACTTTTTAAGTGCTATGATTTAGTAGTTTCTATATAAGGTACATAGCATTCACGTGCCATAATGTATGATTCTGTATGCAAATATTGTAAACATTGATTTTAAAAGAGTACGTATGGAGTTTCTTGCCCATTCTTCTCCATACAAAGCTACCTTTTGGAAGGGGCAACTAGATTCAATTCCTTTTTAGTACTTGACGTTCAAAAGTGCCTTATAATGGCCTAATTGAAATAAATGATTTGACTTTGACTTTGACTTTAATTTTTTGGTTTTTTCGATTTATACACGATATTATAATGACTAATATGACGAAAATTTGATAATCAGTTATATTTATACATGAGTGAAGGTTTTGTCTAGGCATTTTAGGTAATTCCTTTTATTTTTGGAGTTATTTCGATAAAACACTTAACACGGGGCGCGCGGGTGAATTATAAAAGTTTGTTGGCTTTTGGCGCGCCCTTAAGTTATGTCTTTGGTTTCTGCTCCGCTACCGTGGATCGTAGCGTGATGTTATATAGCCTCTACAATTCCTCATGAATCTGGCTGTCACATACAAAAAGAATTTTCAAATCCGACTTATAGTTCCCGAGAGAGACGCAATAGAAATACTCTGTAAAAAAATTACTCTTTTCCTATTACGGTTCATACGAGACAGCTCGATGACAGACAGACGTTACGTACAGCGGCAGCTTAGTTGACCTTCAAAATGTAATACTAACCTAGTAGCAACGTGTAGGGTAACATAGCAGACACAGACTCCACGTTGACAGCATTCACGTCTATCAGCAGCTGCAGAATGTTGTACGGCAGCCAGCATAGCGCAAACAGCACTGCGAGGAGCAGCAGGATCCATGCCACTCGCTTCCTCTCTCGGACGATCCTCAGGCGCTGAAATGGTATTAAAAAGGCTCTTTCATCTTTGTGTAAACATTCGCAGTGTCCCGGCGGGCTAATATTAGTGGCTGGCAAAAAGAGCTTCCTAAATATAGCTTCATCCCAAATGTTTTGTTAGGACGAAAGTATGGGTTGTTTTGAAACAAAACAATCCAACTTATTAATTAAGGTTACAGTAATTTTGATTATAGAACACAAAAAAGAAGGAATTAGAAAAAAAACTTTTATTTTCTTTTATTTAAAAATGAAAACGTTACCCCACACTAGGGATTTCTCCTATATCCTGAGTGTGTTTACCAATATTTTAAATTCACATACACAAATAGACAAAGGAGAAATAACTAAGTATCTGTAGGTCATACAAATATTTCGATACCTTTAGGCTCAAAGGGCGTATCGACCAAAACACGACTTTTCAGGAGAGCCAAAAAACACGACCCTTATTTTAAGAAAATCTATGTTTAGCGAACCAATAACTATGGCTATATCCACCATTTTTTTGCGAATATCGATGTTTTAAATATACCAATCGATAGAGGACAAAAACTAAGTAAGACTGCATTAAAATATCATTTTGGCCAAAATGGCGTTTACGCTCTTTGAGCCTAAAGGTATCGATTTGTTCTGTGCGGGAATCAAACTCGCGACATAATAATAGCTCAGTCACTGTGCCAACCGTGTCCTCGAATTTGATTACTGTCAGTGATTCCTGACTAATCTTTATTGATTTTCGTATCTCAAAGTACCTACATTGAACGATGTTGTTATGTTATAACTAACGCTCCAAGTTATTTGCGGTTTTCAAGATAATCTCAAAGCAAAATAGAATACACAACGAATATTGATTTAACTGCGCTAAGCAATTAATTTTCACTTCATATAATATTAATAATATACCCTTTCGTGCGGTTTCATATAATTATAGAACCTCTGTTGTATTACTGTTTGATTAAAGGCTTAGGAAGAAGAAGAAGAAAGGCTTAGGTACAATCAAATCATCATGCATTTTAATGTAAAACTTATTGTAGAATACAATATAATTGTAATTGCGGGTATACTAAAAAAAACTTAGTCCGCGCATAAAACTTTGCCACAACACCAATTAAATATATCTCATCTGCTCGACGTCCGCATGTCACTGCAGGGATTCAGCAGAATATCAGCGTCAGGTATGTTTGCCTGGCACATGCTGAGCTGGACTCCCATTTGGTGCAACTTGAGACACACACCCTACTTTGTCCTAGTCCATAGCTGATTGATTGTACTTTAGTGTTGTGATGTGTCTTTTGTGTGCACTGAATAAATGTTTTATCTATCTATCTATCTGTCATCATTTCAGCCAAACGACGTCCATTAATGGACTTAGGCCTGCTATAAAGATAGCCATAATGACCGGTTCTGGAGGCCTACCACTACGTCTTAAAACAGTATTATTTTAAGATTAATTTGTCTGGCACTCCGTTGGATTTTTAACACTCTGATCAGCGACTTACGGTTGAAAATGTAACACTGAAAAGTGTAACAAAGTAATATTAAAATTATACTTTTTTTAAAGCATTGTGGTAGTAATTATATTGTTAACATTAAAACAATCAAATGGTTTGATAACATAAAGTTTTAATTATGTAAGTAGATACATGGGTATTTATGCAGTTTGTCAAGGTTACCTAATACCTACTCGTAAACTGCAGCTAGAACCTAGCCATATAAAGGCACTTCCCAATGACTATAACTGAACCTCATACTAGACCACACTCGTCCTCCAGCTGTCCTGCGGAGATGGTTTCCAAACAAACCGGTTTCATAAATCATCAAACCCGAATATCTACCCAACCAAAGCAAACTAGAACAGCCGGGAAACAGCAAGAAGCTTTTATGTACATTTAAATCAATATCAACAAGACATTACAGCTGTTTAACGTTTATGTTCGACACTAGGTATGCAAATTTAAAAATTTGATTTACGCGAATAACCCAGACTGTAAGCGAAGGAAATCCGAAACAAAGAATTTTATGGGTTATAAAAGTCTACGTGAAGTTTTTTAGAGATCCGTACAGACGTTAGGAAAATCGCTTCGAAGCTGACTCATGTTTGCTGTATCGATGAATTGGAACACTAGAGTAAGAACTAACTATTTGAGCTACATACACTCACGCCTTTTTTCCATGGAGTTAGGCAGAAACCACAGAACCATGCCTGCACCTGCTGCGATCCTTACATACTCCTTTCGCCCGTTCATACATCTCGTCATACAAGCACGCCGGTTACGAGTACTGCGCACCTGACCTTTCTGAAGAACCTCACCAATAAGGAGCTTTGTAAGGGGCTTTATTTTAATTAAATAAAATATTTTCTCAATACAATGTGTCACATTTTTAATCAATGAATAAAAATCTTGACACCCGTATGTAATAGAGAGAGTCCGAGAGAAAGAGAGGGAAGATCGCCTGCTAGTTAAGTCCTGCCGCCGGACGCGTTAACGAACTTCCATATTAACGTTCCTTATAAATATATATCGTCATCAAAGTAATATTAATTCCTTACATTGTGATGTCAAGACGAAATTATAAAAGTTAATGAGATAACTTGTAACAAGGATTTGTACAAATTAGAAGAATTTGCTTATTATTAAAAAACATAGGTAGTCTGTATATAGATACAGACTATGTTTTCTGCTTTTTGCAAAGCAAATTCTTCTAATTTGATGTGGTGTGGTATGCCACATCACCGTTAAAGCAAATCAATCAATTAAATTCAGGATATTTGCTGTGGCATATTTCTCACAGAGTATAAACTGCAGGATTAACTTTACGACCAACGAACAGCTCTTTATGGCTAAAACTATAAATCAAAGATTATATTAACAGTGTCTACGGAACGTTTAATATAGAAACCAGTCTCATTCCTGACTACATTCTACCTGTTGCCTTGCCCAGGGTCAACATTAACGGGCAACAATAATGCCGACATAAACCTGTTGAATAAAGGATATCTTTTAATTTTCCGACGTTATGGGCTATCTTGTGTTTATGTCTAGCAACACATCCAAATGTAATTTCTCTTTTATTCGTGAAAGATGGTTTTAAGGCGGTTTTATTGGTTTATCGGACAATGGAGTCTTTGATGTTGGTGAGATTTATTTTGTAGGTATTCTATGTGAAACTAAGTGTGTTAAGGAATTTGAATATGTTGTTATGAGTAGTGGTATAGACTTGTAAAAATAATAAGTTTGGCGTTTTTCGACACCTTCTTTTGCAAAGAATAGGTACGGTAGGCTCAGGGCACAGTGGCTAAGTGATTGGCCGCTACGCTGCGTGCTGCGGGTTCTAGCCCCGCATAGAACAAATGTTTATATGGCCTACAGACAGTTGTTCCGGGTCTGGCTGTTTGTATATGGGAGTTTAAGTATATGTTTGTAAACGCACCCTCAAAAATTTTGCCTCACACAAGGAATTTGTAAAGAAATTCTTCGTGCTCTGATACCCCGTACCCTCCAATGTTTTTTTTTTAATAAAAAACAAGGTACTTATTCGTGAAAAAATTATTGACACGTTTGTGAGGATGGATGGAGGAATGTTTGTTCGTCTTTCACTCTTAATCAGCTGAATAGCATTAGCTGTTTGGCACACACAACAATATATACATTTTATCCCGCTTTTATGGTCGCGTGGGGTGATTTAGGACTTAGGCTTAATTCTGAAGTATACGCAGACAAAGTCGCGGTCAGAAACTAGTTCAATTATAAATTAAAGAAAAATTGTATTACTATACAATAATGTAGAAACAAACAAGCGTTTTATACTTCCTGTCGTACAGTTGATGACTTTGTCATAAAATGTTTAGCATCCCGAAAACATTTATTGTTCAACATTTTGTTTGATCGTTTGGTTTTATGTTATTGTAATGTTTTAATTGATTTGTTTAATGTAATAGGTATACACATCAAAAGTGTCTAGGGATCAAGATGTATTTGGTAATAATAATATATTGATCCCTAGACACTTTTGATGTGTGTAGTTCAGAGTCCTTCATCGCGTCACTATTTTTGTGTTACTACTATCTTTTTTTCGCGACTTTGCCGGTAGCTCCGACACTCCGGGTTGCTACTTTATGCCCGACCTGGGAATCAAAACCCAGAACTCCACGTTCAGCTGTCGCACTTGCGTCCACGACACCAGCAGGACATTAGATTATAATAAATAACAAACATAAACATCGCGGCAAACTTTTACATGTATGTTCAATGTTACCTTTGGACATTGACTCAGCTAGGTGTATGATAGGTTGGGGCTTATAGGGCTTAGGGTCGTAGGGACTGTTAGGCTTGTAGGTCTTTGTAGGTTCCCAAGCTTTGGTTTCCTAGGAAAGCGGTGCCGTAATATACCGGCCGTAATATTACGGATGCAAAACGGCGGCCGTCTTTACGGTGACGACATGGGGAAAGTTCCACGGCCGTTTTAACACACCGTCAGTCATTTTTTTAAAACAAACGTCAAACGATAGCTTCACCGCTATCAATGAAACGTTCACGAAACTATCTGACACCATCAAGACGGCCGTCATGCAAATAACGGCATCGCTTTTTGACGTTACGGTGTCAGTTACCGCTCTCTAGGAAACCGCGCCATTTTGTTTACATAGACAACGTTCTAATGACGTTATTCACCGCTGTATTACGGCCGCTATATGACGGCACCGCTATCCTAGGAAACCAAAGCTTTACCAATCATATTCATGTACCCTCACACCGTTGGCAGTATTTCCGTCGCTCAACAACCTTCAAACTTAATTCTTTAGGTAGATTTTTTGCCTATTCAATTCTTTAATCCTACTTTACTTAAATTATTGTCTGTCGTATTATCTCATCTGGTTTTGATTGTTATATTTTCCGCGAAAGAGTTTCCTCTTTCGCGGAAAATATAATAATCTAATCTGTATTACAGCGAGAAGTCCATTAGGTAATAAACTTTGAACTTCCGTTAACATAGCGTTATTAATTTCTTCTTTAATACAATTAAGTACTGAGTACTACGAACATCTGCTTAATTATATAATTTGTGGAAAGCTTTGACTGAATTTAGCAAAACTTGCGCCTCTGTAACGTTGTTTACTAGCTTTTGCCCGTGACTTCGTCCGCATAAATGTCGGTTATGGCAGACGCAGATGAAGTCGCGAATTAAAAAGTAGCCTATGTCCTTCCCTGAAGTTCAAACTTATCCCGTACCAAATGTCATTAAAATCGGTTCAGCGGTTTAGTCGTAAAAGCGTAACAGACTGACAGACAGACAGAGGTTTTAGGACTTTTATAATATGTATTAGTTTTATTTTTATTTTTATAAGATTATTTTGTGTATTTTTTCTATCGGCCTTAGTTGCCTGATAATAAAATGATTTATTATTTATTTATTATTATTATTATATTTTGGTACCTTTACAAACCTTCTTAATTTAATTAATATATTTAAACCTACTTTGTAAGCGTGATTTGACCATTATTAATAGTAATAAATTATGCGTCTCGTAGAATTAAAAAAAACTACAAAGTGGAAAATAATTGTTTCTAAGGAGTATCATTGTTTATCTCGGAAGGACTACATCAGATCCTCACAAATAATATTGGACCAATACAGGAGTATACCGTTTCGAATAAAAAAAGAATTACGAAAATCGATTACCAATTAGCCGAGATATAACCGGTAAAACAAACATTATAAAAAAACACTCAGTCGAACATGTAACCTCCTCCTTTTTTAGAAGTCGTTTCAGAATATTTTCTGCATGTTCTGTTTTTTGTTTTTTGTTCTGTTTTTATAAATAGGTACCTACTCGTCCAGACGGTCGGAAAATATTTTAAGTCTGTAAAAATTGACAGACAGATGTAATTCATCTCTCCTTAAATATACCTGTTTTAATTAAAATTTGTACTTAGTACCTACACAACTTACCTTAATTTATTTCATTAAGTTTTTGTTTACAACCTTTGAATCTATTGACGTCTTTCATAATCAAAAAGCTTTTAGATTCTTGTTTAGATAACGTCATCCAATGAAATAGCCAATATCACTTATGTACCAAAAAATATCTACAAACATTCTTAGCACTGAGAAAATATTAGGATTGATTCAAGTCCTCAGTTATAGAGAAAGGGGCGTATTAAAGGAGTAAACATGTTGTACAAATAAGCGTTATTGTTTTATGAGTCCCATTCTGATGTTTGTGAACAAATGTTTACGCGGGAAACCTAAGATGGCGATGATATTAAATAATGTCTTGTTCAAAATGTCCTTGTAGATAGCGGAGGGATGTATTCAAGTTATTACAATTAATGAGGATCTCGAGGGATTTGTGTCAAATCGTCTTTGAATAAATTAAATATTAAGCTGGGATTTCGTAATTTTGTTGGAATTGATTCTGTGACAGTAAGGACCAATCATTTTTGGTCCTGGCACAAGCGGGCGGACTTTTTCTTTTTAAAAATCAAGGAATATTTCTTTGAGTAAAATTTGTTATCATCAGTATTTAGAATACTTTCCCTCCAGGTGAGGTTAAAATCTTCCACCCTCTATATTACAAAAATATTTTATAAAATCGGACGAGTACTTCCTTAGATTAGCGCGTCAAACGAACAAACTCTTCAGCTTTGCATGAAAGTATAAATTCTTGATTTACCTGTTGACTATTTGCGCTGCCTTCGGTCTGGTCAAATGGTGGAAGCACGGAGCACAGCCTTCGCCCCATGAGAGAGTATGACACCACCACTATGCAGCCTGGAAAGTAACATTCAATTTTTGTTATAGTTTGAAATTGCTTTAACAGTAAAGAGTATTTAAACATGACTTGGAAAAGGGTGTAATCCTACTTTTAACTATATTACTATAAACTCGAAAGTTTGCCTATGAGGATGGTTGGGGAATGTTTGTTGCTTTGTAACGCTTTAGCGGCTGATCAGAATTTGCCAGGGCTAACATTTTTTGTTGTTTAAGTTAGAAAAATCTTTACTAGTCTAGAATCATGGACTGATGGTATCCATGGTAAAAAAATTGTCACGATGTCTCTTGAACACGTAAAAAAAATTGATTATTGATTGATTGGTTAGTGATTGATTTAATTGATATATTAAGAGGCTTATATCAACATATAAGCCCCTTTTTATGTTCTCGTGGGATAATTTAGAACTTTTGCTTAATTCTGAAGTCTACGCACAAAAGCTAATATTGAATAATGTATAAATGAAACGAATCCTATTTACTCGAAAAAAACCCCATTCTAAGAACAGCAATGATATTATCGTATGTACCCTGTACGAACATTTGGACTATATAGTACGTAATAAACAACGTGAACGAAAATAATGGAAAGACATAAATATCTTTGACTACATTTAACGAGACTAATGTTTCCAATATTATTAACTCTCTAGGGATCCGAAAAATGTGTAGGTACATTTCCCCAATTCAGGTATGAATGCCGTACGCAATAAATTTGATAAATTATATATAATGTAAGTAAGTAGTATACTACAGAAAATGAATAGAGCAATAACCTCCACATAATATATAGAGGATTAACAACTCTTGTTCACATACATATTGAATGGCTAAAGTACCTATGGGTGCGTTGACCGTTTCGATGTCTTTACGTAAAGTCTTAGTTTAACTTAATTTAAAATAAATATATACACATCAAAAGTGTCTAGGGATCAAGATGTATTTGGTAATAATAATATATTGATCCCTAGACACTTTTGATGTGTGTACTTGTAGCTATATAACATTGGTTTATATCAAATTGTAAACATCGTCAGCGTTACCTATCGGATTTATTCACGCGTTATTTCATAAGACTAATAATAACTAAAGAAATAAATTAAAAGCAAAGCTTTTTTTTTGTTTTAGAAGCGCCTACAATGCGAAATGTCATCGAACTTATGAGACCTTTTTATTAAATTATGATATTACAAAAGGTTTCCAGTTTGTTTATACTGCAATAAAAGATAAGATTAAAATGTTTAGCAATATTATTCAGTGAATCTTAATAATAATAATCATGGTGTCGCTCACCACAGCTAATTATTATTAAACAAAGCCTCATCTTACGTGTCTCCATAAGATTTTTGTATCAACTAGTAATGACTATACAGGGATCTAAGAAGCTTTATCTAATACCATAGCAATTGACCCGCGTCAGAAGAAAAGAAAAATGGGGTGTCAGGACCATAAGCCGGAGCTAAGGACCAGTAATTGAATTTTCCTCCTGGTGAGCTTTCGTAAAAATATGTTTGGCATCAATGAGTAATAAATTATATTTTAATTAATAGGGTATTATAATAATAATAACGGCTACACTCTTTAAAGGAACTTAATTTAAAGTCGCATTAAAGTGTCATGCTGTCACTGTCACATTAAAAAGATGGGAAGAGTTTTCAGAACTTGTCAAAGTTAAAAATTGATTGGGGTTGTTTCGGGGTACGTATCCTATAGTTTATTAAGGTTCATTTTGTATTATCAGTCGATTGGTGATCATTTTGTTACAAATTAAAATCTTAAAAGGGTTTAAAAAGACAAGATGGGAAGAGTTTTCAGAACTTGTCAAAGTTAAAAATTGATTGGGGTTGTTTCGGGGTACGTATCCTATAGTTTATAAAGGTTCATTTTGTAATATCAGTCGATTGGTGATCATTTTGTTACAAATTAAAATCTTAAGGGTTTAAAAAGACATTACGTAACCAAAGTAATTGCTTAGAAAAGATTTTATTTTTGGTATTAAAAATTATTATTTATTGCAGCACGCTAAACATTGTGTCTTCGGGTGCATGTAACAAACAGCACAGGGGTCATAGGGGTATTTAAATTTTAGTTAGTTTATTTGCAACCGCAAAAAAAGCTGGAACTTTAACCTTTATTACATTCATTTTTGCTTGTCAATGTCGAAGCCCACACAATAATTATAATTTTATAAAATGTCTACCATTTCTGGTACGTGGCTCGTCCGAGCCTCGTACGTGTCATGGCTCGGACCAGGCCATGCACTGGCATCAATCATCCCTAACCGCCGGTCCTGGTTGTCATAAGAATAATCTGTGACAGTCGTTAAGGGTAGTAGGAAGCCTGAACTGAATATCTGATATCTTTGTGTTTGTTTATACACAATCATGTTTACCACGTTCAGCATAAAGTAAATCTTAATTCAAATCAATTTTCAAAATTTTTGAAGGTTGACATAAAGAATGCATTTAATTCTGTTAATAGGGACACCTTGCTGGCAGAAGCGAAAAAAGAAATACCCCAAATTTTTAGTTTCCTTTGGCAATGTTACAGACATCCATCGAAATTACTGTATCGGGACAACCTTTTAGAATCCGCTGTTGGCTGTCAACAGGGTGACCCCCTCGGGCCAGTAATTTTCAGCCTAGCTATTCATCCGATTATTCGACAGCTAAATTCCAAATTTAATGTTTGGTATCTCGATGATGGTACCCTGGGAGGCGATATAGAAACTGTTCTGAATGATTTTACTTTCCTGAAAAATGAACTCCATACCATAGGTCTTGACCTCAATCTTTCGAAATGTGAATTATACTTAACTGACAAGACCGACAGACAATCGACGCTTTCAAAATTTAACGCAATCGCCCCCGACATCAAAATTATAGAGAACAGCTCTCTTCGTCTCCTTGGGTCTCCAATTTTCGAGAATTCCTTTCCCAATTTTATTGAAGAAAAAATACAAAATTTTAATGACGTTTCGGAAAGATTACACCAAATTAACATGCATTCGGCCATCACCATAATTCGGTACTGTTGTTTCGGCCCTAAATTAACCTATTTCCTTCGCGCTTCCCATTTGTGGAAGCATAATCATCTATTAGAGAAAATGGACCAAATTATTCGCCACACTCTAACTTCCATTTTAAATTTGGCAATGGACGACCGAGCCTGGGCCCAAGCTACTCTTCCAATACGTATGGGAGGCCTCGGCGTCCGCAAAATTTCAAGTATTAGTTTGCCTTCATTTATATCCTCGGTCCACGGCACTGAGAAATTAATCAGGAATATTTTAGCTCCTACACTGGTTAATTTTGATGTGCCGTGCTTTGCCGAGGCTATTGATGCTTGGAAACTTGCTTGCCCGAGCACTGATTTACCCGACTACCCATCTTCCCAGAGACGGTGGGATGAGCCGCTCTGCAGAGTAGCACAAGAAAACCTATTTACCACTTCTGCTTCTTCTGCGGAGCGAGCGCGCCTGCTTGCTGTGGCTAAATGGGAGTCGGGTCTTTGGCTTCTGGCACTACCGTCGTCGAACATTGGTACTATGTTCGACGACACTACTTTCCGCCTCGCTGCTTCCCTACGTTTAGGGGCATCATGTTGTTCTCCTCATCGCTGTCGCTGTGGGGAAGTTGTCACCAGTCTCGGACACCACGGCTTGTCGTGCAGCCGAAGTGCGGGTCGTATAGCGCGCCATGCGAATATTAATGACATCATTCGACGTGCTCTTGTCGCCGTCGGCGTTCCGGCTGTTTTAGAACCAATCGGCTTGGCACGCGACGATGGCAAGAGACCGGACGGCATGTCTCTGTTTCCTTGGAAGATGGGTAGGCCTTTAGTGTGGGACGCTACGTGTGTCGATACTCTTGCGCCATCCCATCTTCCTAGTTCGGCGTGCTGTGCTGGCGCTGCTGCCGCGGCTGCAGAAAACCTCAAGCGGCGTAAATATAGTACCCTTTCTGGTAACTATATTTTCGAGCCGTTTGGGGTAGAAACTCTCGGGTCGTGGGGTCCGTGTGCCCATGGCCTTTTTAAGGAGTTGGCCAAAAGGTTGGTTGACACTTCCCGTGACCCAAGGGCTGGTTATTACCTTGGCCAGAGGTTAAGCATTGCCATCCAACGTGGCAATGCGGCCAGTCTTTTGGGTACATTTCCAGTGGACGGCGATGCGGATGAATTTTTTGATGCTATTTAGTTTTAGTTTATTTTCTTATTCTGGTTGTTTTTTTTTTTATTTTTGTTAAGCTTGTAAATAATGTAAATATTTTAAATCAATAAAAATTTTCAAAATTCTAATTCGTGATGTAATGTTTTGTAATTTTTAAAATAGAATAAATCTTCTTTACTCCGAATGTATGTAGGTACATAAAATCAGTTCTTACAATTCGTATTCTTGTACATTCTACTTGAGAATGACATGCAAATGTAATAAACGTACCAGGGAATAATAAAATATTGCAAGAAGTTATCGTCTAAGAAATCCCGCCTAGAATATTAACATTTATTTATCAGTCATTCTGTAGTCAATTACAGGCATACATAACATCACGCCTGTAATCCCCGACGGATTAAGCAGAGGTGTACACATTAGAACACCCACATTTTACCAGTTATGTATAAGTCCCATGTAACAGGGGGCGAGCCTATTGCCATCAACCAGGCATAGATAAAGGCTCCCAGGCTGCTACTGAGAAATTCCTAATGGATAAACCCAATAACACTTTGCCCGACCTGGAAATCGAACTCAAGACCTCTTGCTCAGCAGTCGCGCTTTGCGACCACTAGACCAACGAGGCAAACTATCAAATCACACCTAATAAAACTACCAATATTTTCAATATTGCAAAACCTTCCGGAAATATTTTCCTTGTAGTTATTTCCGCATATCATAAAGTGTACAAGGATGACACATACGAGAAAGATGTCAAAAAGCCGTTCCCAAATCTCGTAAACTGTTGTCGGGAAATAAATATTTACGTGAGCTTGACATGGCGTGTGTGAGCGCGTGATGTGATAAAACTTGGTATTATTACGTTTGGGATTTGACTTTCAACTCGTTTAATAGGTAGATTCGTGGCTTTTGAATCTAATAAAAAATAAATGGTGGTTTCTAAATATAAAAAGGTATTTTTGTGTTGGTTTTTCAATATTTCCTTTTTTCACGATACACCCAAAGGGCCCGTGAAACTTCGTAGGTTAAGGCAATCTATTTAAATAAAAAAGAATATTTTGTATGTTTGGCCTCCATGCGGTTCTTAACAATTGATCCCATTGTGATGAAACTGCGGTGGGTTATTTTGTTTACAGGCCAAAAAAAATATAGGTCAGGAACAAAGTCAGCCGCAGCTATTAATTAAAAGTACACAAGTAGCAGAGACTTGTGACCAGGCATTAAAGAGAGGGAGAAAAATGATTACGAAACAAAATGAAAACAAATCTGATTAACCAATTTAGAATTTTTATCTACACGGTATCATCTCATCTCTGAGGCTAAACGTTTCGAAAATATCAAAAGACAATGTTGTTTATCCTTCACCATAGTTACGGGTACCCCCAGCTGGTACTTCAATTAAGCTTAAACAAACATCAACAAAATATTATTTGATAATAAATTATGTTTATCTCCCTTGAACAAATAGTCAATTAACAGAAACCTTCAAATACTGTAATTAACAAAACCAATAACAATTCTATTGAAAATATCTAGTATCAACAATTTTAAGTTTAAGCTCAGTTGTAATTCTGTTGAACTTACCCCTCGCCATGCAATTAGAGGTGCAAACCAATCTATCAAAGGACGTTTGATTACCCACGTATTTGAAAGGCAGTGGTTTTCAATGGTAGATAATTGTGTACTGACTCATGTATGTTTCACGTTATATGTTCAGTTTTTGGGCTCGTATAGCAATCAACGCAAAGGTTTATAACCTAATTTGATTAAACAAAAATCATTTTAAAGTAAAAAAAAAATGTATTTTTTATATATTTTCAGTTTGCACGCATGCTTCGAAATTATTATTGTCCCAATGTAGGGCAAAAGCCTCTTCTTATACAGAGAAGGCACGAGCATTGTTTTTTTTTTTTTTATTAAAAATTGTTTATTTCGTAACTATTAAACAAAAACACGTTAGTGATTGGAGCCTCCTTTTAAGCAAAAAATGCCTGTGATTACGCTTGCTCAAGGCGGATTGACGATTTCTGATTGTCGATAGGCTGCCTCGTTGGTCTAGTGGTTAGTGACTCTGACTGCAAAGCCGGAGGTAGTGGGTTCGATTCCCACCCAGGACAAACTTTGTGTGATGAGCATAATTGTTGGTTCTGCGTCTGGGTGTAATTTATCTACAATATGTATGTATTTATAAATTATATAAGTATGTATATAAGTAAAGTAGTAGTGTGTGTAAGTGTGTGTGTGTTGTTGTTGTGTGTTTGTTTGTATATTGTTTGTATTATATAAGTGTGTATTATTGTATTGTTTGTTTATTGTGTATTTATGTTGTTTTGTGTTTGTATTTTGTTTTGTATATTGTAGTAAGTATTTATTTTGTATGTGTATTCTCAGTAGCAGCCTCGGAGTCTGGATTTGTGCCCGGGTGATGGCAATAGGCTCGCCCCCTATTACATGGGACTTAAACATAACTGGCGAAATGTGGGTGTACTAATGGGTGCACCTCTGCCTAACCCTTCGGGGAGTACAGGCGTGATGTTATGTTATGTATATAAGTATGTATATCAGTTGTCTGGTTACCATAACACAAGCTCTGCTTAGCTTGGGATCAGATGGCCCTGTGTGAGTTGTCCCAAGATATTATTATTATTATATACACACATCAAAAGTGTCTAGGGATCAATATATTATTATTGCCAAATACATCTTGATCCCTAGACACTTTTGATGTGTATATTATTATTATTTCAGACTTACCTAAATTATAGGTAAGACCTGGTTTCCTGACGATTTTTGCTATCACCGATATCAGTGACTTATACTACTATATACTTGGAAAGTATTTAAAAATAAAAAAAAGTCACATTGGTACTTTACTTTCCCGTGCCCGGTTGCGATCCCACAGCTTAGTGTAAGAGAGGTGCGTGCCGAAACCACTGGGCCATCACGACTACAATTACGATTTGATGTAAAATAATTACTAAATAGTAATAAGATATTCGTCATTAACGAAACTATCCATAGTTTCTTATTTGATAAGTTTCTAAGAACTAAAAGTTTATAAGACTCACTTCTTTGCTAAGTTAGAAGCCTATTATCCGTTGTTTTAATACCGATATCGGAGTTTAATTTAAGTAGAAAATAATACCTATAAGTTCTCAGAGAGTTAAAATTCCCTATAGTACCTAGTACCAACAGGACAAATACAAATAAGGTAGCACACTAAACAGAATTGATTTAAACATCCGTTAAAGTGGATTTTCGGATTTCGAACAAGCATTTAAAATTCAACGAGGGTTAGCAGGTGATCCAGCTAGGCCGGCAATTAAGCTTCACAGGAGACTGAGAAATTATGGTAATGACCGAATTCTGGGATTACTTATGTAAAGGGTTTAAAAGACACTTAACGAAAGTTTTTCCCATCACTGGGATATCTCTACATAGTATAGGTAAAACAAAACTGCTTCCCGCCGTCTGTCCGTCCTGCAAGGATTTTAATGCGGTTTTATCAATAGATACAGTGATTTAAGAGGAAGGTTTCTAACTACGTGAGTTACGTACATTGCACCCGTGCGAAGCCGGGGCGAGTCGCTAGTTTTTTATATTTTGAACCAAACCTGGAAACTTTCTGGTTACGACGATATTAAGTATTCCATGTTTGTTACCCTTTTTATGAATAATTGTTCGAAATGTTATAGGTATCAAACTTTTATATCATGCATGCACAATTTTTTGCACACATGCGATAAGCACAATTTTTTGTGTCCATTTCATTACGCACTATCATTAAAAAAAAGTTACACCAAAAATGAAAGTCGTTTTCCAGCAACATCGTGTTTGCATAGTATTACTTGGCTTGATTAGCAGTATACTTAGTTAACGGCTGTTGTTTATCAACCACTAATTATTATGATGGAAATTTTGCCGAACTGTCAATCAGCTTAATTCTTTGATTGATAAATTCTCGAGTAAATAAGTTATGGTGACAATATAATAAACAAAGAACGATAACAACTCTGTTAATTGGAATTATTTTATAAAATTATTAAGTATATTGTTATTGTTTTTTTTTAAAGAGTATCGAGATTTTTGGATTGGGCAAGTAGATTAAAATATTATTTCATTTTTTTGCTCTTTCTTGTAAATGCCGTTCAAAAGTGCCTTTTAATTATATTTGCTCTTATAATTGAAGTAAATGATTTGACTTTGAAATAAGGAGAATTCTTCTTATTCTAAGCAAAAAGAATTTTACAAGTAGATACCTACTGCAAAAATATTTCGCAACAAATTAGAAAGACGGAAGGTAGTCGAGGGCGGGCGCTCGGTACTTCCTAACGAACGCTTATATTCATTTAATCAGATCTTCAAAGGATGAAAAGGTATCTATCTACAGATAAAACAAACAAGGATATTTGATTTAATAATTACGTATACTTATTCAAAAATAAGATTAATCTCCTTTAATTATAAAGACAACAGCTTCTAATTTTCCAGGATACTATTTTGGGTATAAAATGAGGAGAATCTTGCTGTTAAATCTATTTAAAGGCTCTTTGATTATTTAATCTGGCAACTCAAATGCCAGTGGCTCGGTTATTTTAATGTTTATATTTATGTTTTTGAGTTTTAGTGTTATTCTAATCTATAAGAATTCAGACAGACGCGGTAGGGGTCAGTCGTGTTATTTAGGTACATTTTTTTTAATCTGACATAATAAACATCAAACTGACCATTTACCACGACTAGTTATTGAAATAGTGGGTTCGATACCGGTCTATTATCAGTTTATCTTTTTCAATTCAAATGTACTCATTTTGAACGTAAAGAATCCTTTTCCGATATTAATAAAGTTAATGTCGTGATGGCCTAGTGATTAAGGCGCCCGCCTCTTATGCATCAGGTTGTGGATTCAAATCCGGGCAAGTACCAATGTGACTTTTTCAATTCATATGTACTTTCTAAAGTTTATCTTGGACATTACTGACATCGGCGAAGGAAAAACATCGTGAGGAAACCTGGATTTATACTAGCCTATTACTGTCGCACTCAAACTATATCAGAGGCCCTTGAGGCGGCTTGGAAATTCTGACACTAAGGTGTGTGGAATAAAGTTCAAAATAAACTTTTTAATGTGAGACAGGTGCGTCGCGCGTCGTGTCGGTGTTATATTATTCTCGCTGTACCCTGCAATCTACCTATACCTAAAGATGTATCTCTAACTTCTCAACAGAACAAATTACTCCAAGTTAACAACAACAGACTTGAATGTTAAGAAATATTAATGTGACAGTCTTTGTGACGTCATTAGGAGTTTGTAGGAGCTCTGTATTATCTTCGTATTGTTTGATTTCGTCGTGCGCCATTGAAAGGAAAATTTTGATACTTTGGTAATGTAAGTTGTTCGGTAAACTTCTCCTCGACTATCTTTAAAACTACCAAGAAGATGTAAGTTTTATAAAATGAGAGGTCTTACTTTTATCTGTAGAAACAACAAACGTTCAATTTTAAAACTAAGTTTCTCTTGTTTTTATTAAATCTAAGCAACAATAGAAACTTCAGTATAAACTTTGTTGTATAAGGTGTTCATGAAAAAATCATAAATATACTTTTCAGTGGTTAATATAATGTTATGTAACAGTTTTGTCCTAAATTTTGAGTTACCCTTAATTTAACGGTACTCATGCGTGGTTTCATCTTTATGTGTCACTAGTTTTTGCCCGCGACCAGCTTCATAGGTCAAGTAGTTTTCGAGATATTGTGTTTAGCGAATGAACTTTCGCTTTTATACGTAGACTAGCGAACCACCCCGGCTTCCCACGGCTGCAAATATCTGACATTTCCAGTGGATTTACCATTTACTATTTTTACATCTTCCTTGTCCTTGCGAATCAAAGACAACACAAAAATAATCTGCCGTTCTGAAGTTTACCGCTTAGCAACACGTTTAGCCAATTATTTATATTTATATAGATAATATGAAGACAGATAGATAGATGAAGATTTCACTACTTACTTACAAAAGCGGTAATATTCTCATTTACAAGTAACATAAAAAAAATGTATTGGTTTAGTCTGTACTGTCGTGAATTATGATACCGATTTAATATATATAGGGTATAAAACCGATATTGTTCTGAATACAATATCGCCTTTCTATCCTTAACAAAATCCAACACTACTTTAACAAAAAAATAATTGAACATCGCGGAATATTTGCCGCCTCGACGCCCAGCTGAACACCCGCTGTCTATAAATTCTCGCGACAATATAAAGAATGTGTGACGGATATAAATGATGCTCACCTCTTGGAGACAGTCAATTAATTATTAATATTCTGCGTAGGAGGACCTTTACAAAGTATTCTAGTTATAATATGCGACAATATACTTTTGGGGTGTAAAAAGGCACACGTAAGGGCGGGATGTAGCTGATCACAATCTAGTTATTTAAGGCCTGCACTATGTACAGTAAGCGGTCATAAGTGCAGTAGTATGCTAAGATATGAAATGCTGTGAACACGCGGTACTGGCCGTATCTACATCTGTGTGTATAAGTGATGTATTATACCCACGCACACCTCAGAATTCGTACACGGCGTTGTAAAGTCGCAAGTTAAACCAAAGTGTCAATATATTGTTTGTGTGATATTTTGTATTTATATTGTGTGATTGCTGCACTACTTATGACCGCTACTGTGCCTACCTTTGATCCACAATAAAGATATTGATTATTGATTGACATAGCCGTTAATAAATTGCGCATTAACTTTTTGGTATTAACATTGATTGTCACTGAGATGAGATTACGACTAAATAAACGGTTTTAGTTATAAGAGTTGGCCTTCTGTACTTTAGCTAATGCTTTGGGTATACCCTACAAAAATAAAAGTCGATACCCTGAAGAAAAAATATTTATAAATGACGTAAAAAAATATATTATATAATTATACGCCAATAAAAAACTTGTAAAATTAAAATCCATCTTGTCTCGACAATAAAAAACTAATTGTTATTGTCGTAGAGGCCTACGCTGCTACGAGCTACGGGCTACGAAATCACGTAGCAAACTAAGTGATTTGGACAAATAAGATTCAGTATAACAGCTGTTACGTGTAGTTAGCTACAAAATAAACTGAGCGTGTCATTTCTATTTTTATTTTTAACATTATACTTGGAATGAGTACGTCTACTAAAAGGTTTTGTCAAAATGTGATTGAAATTGAAAGAGCCTATTTGAGAATACAAATATAAATATTATAGCAGCAGAAATGATAATGGAAGTGCCATTACAACAAGCTATGGTTACCTTTTTTGAGCAATTCGGTTTCGTTTTTTTTTCTATCTAGCGATATTATCTAATAAAAAAAAAACAACATAATATATAAAACTAAAATTAGCAGTTACTGCTAGTACAGTGTCAGTGGTACTAATTAAAATCGTATCATTTTTAAACAGAAAGTATAATTTTAAAACAATGCATTTAATACCGGGTGTTATTTTTCCACATTTTGTTTTGTTTATTTTTCAAAACATTGCCCTACTTTTGGATTCTAATTTGTGGATTGTGGATGCGTTTTAAACCTAAAAACTTACATACACAAACAACCAGACCGGTCACAACTATCTTTAAGCCATATAAATATTTGTTCCGTGCGGGAACCAAACCCACGACACGAAACGTAGCAGCCAATTGCTCAGCGAATACGCCAACCGTGTCTTTAAAAAACAATTGCTACAGCACCTACACAAAAATGAACTACATAATACCCTACTCCAAAAACAATTGCACGCTTATCAATCTAAAAGGTCCTAGAGTTACAAAAATCGTCACCCATAAGAGAATTCGTACAATTCCGCGCCGGTGGCCCGTAAAATAATATCACGTGACAAATAGCCCTTTTTTGTCCCTTTTAAGGGCAATTGTTCCGGAGAAGAACGATAAAGGAACTCCATTTTTTCCGGAGGATGCCCTTTGAGCTTTGAATTTAGGTGTGTTGGCCACTTACTTACAAGAGAATTGGAGATATTTTTTTGCAAGTTGTGTAGGGTCTCTTGTGAATACAAAACTAAGAGGTTGGACTTGTGGCCGCAAGTGTGAATATTTCGGGGTCCTAGTTTTGGTTCCCAGTTTCAGCAAAATGTTGTTGGGTTTTTCCACTAGAAATATCTCAGTAGTAACCCGAAGTTTGGATGTTGATAGTGTGATAATCCCATGCCTCGGAAAGCACGTAAAAGAAGGAAGAAAGAGAGAAAGAATGAAAGAGACGGTAATATGCGCCACTGCCGCGCGAAACGGTTGGCGCAGTGGCTGAGCGATTGGCTGCTGCGCTGCGTGTCGCGGGTTCGATTCCCGCACGGAACAAATAGGGTAAAAGCCGTATAGTCGCCCCGGGGGTATAGTTGCCTGATTGCAATTACTCTAGTTTCAAACACATGTTATTTTATTTATCTATCGAGAGACTCTGCAACTACAACTAAGTTGACCGTGGTGCATGTCTCTGTGCGATTGCATGGGACGGCTAGGTGCGATCAAAGTTTTTGCGGGATAAATGTCCTCTGTCGCGACGAGGCATCTATCCTAAATGTAATTTATATAGAGATGGCAACTATCCCCTAGGTATATGGGATAGTTGTCCCAAAATTTAGAGGTCAGCAAAAATCGCCAATACTCTGGAAATATCAAAGATAATATTTATTCCTTTCATGAATTTGAAGATAATAAATCAAAGTAGTTACCCGTTTAACAAATAAAGAATCTCGCTTTTTATACTAAGAGATATGAAGTAATTTCAAAAAGTGGGGCAACTATCCTAGTTTTACCCTATTTGTATGGCCTACAGATAGTTGTTCCGGGTCTGGTTGTTTGTGTGTGTGAGTTTATTATGTTTGCTAACGCACCCACGATAAAGGAGAAATTCCTAATGTGAGGCAACGCTTTTCAAACAAAAAAAAAAGACGCTCCGCATAATGGCACAAAACTGTTTGTCTTGCGCCTGATCTAGGGGTGCTATTCTCTAAAAGACTCGACGACGAACTCGTCGACGAAACTAGTATGGTCCCCAGTGGAATTTCAACTTTATGCTGTAGATCACAACGTTGTAAATCTATTAAAGACAAACTGTTTCGGAACTCGTCGTAGAGACAGTTTGTCGTTAATGGATTTTCAACTAAATGGTCTAGAGCATAAAGTTCAAAATCCACTGGGGACCATACTAGTTTCGTCGACGAGTTCGTCGTCGAGTCTTTTAGAGAATAGCATAGCTGGTCGTGTCGGACTGTCCCTTCGGACTATAAGAGTGAGGGAAATGAGACTACATTTATGTTTAAACACACCCTTGTGCACTATAACATCTTTTACTTACTTGGCTAGTCTTCATTAAGATTGGCTGTGACTG
Organism: Hoplodrina blanda; assembly: GCA_949316365.1. NCBI lineage: Eukaryota > Metazoa > Arthropoda > Insecta > Lepidoptera > Noctuidae > Hoplodrina > Hoplodrina blanda. The sequence continues at coordinate 794,822 of OX438582.1, forward strand.
AAATTCAGTCGGGAACATATTTATAACTATGTCGTCGTAATATTCTGGTCACAACCATAACCTTAAATATGGAGCTACTTTAGTTATAGTAGACAATTTAGCAAACATAGCGAAGGAAATAATAATATAATTATGTAAGTACTTTTCGTTATAAAATACATACAGTACCTACTTATTACATTATAGACACAGAAGATCTTAAACTCTTCAAGCTCTTCAATAAATTAAATTGTTCAGAACGAATAGTTTTTCTATTCTAAAATGTTCTGAAACTCTATCAGATTTTGTAAGTTTAAAGTTTTAGTTGGTAGATCTATTTAGTTAGGTAGTTCTTGAAATGTCTTGGATTTATTTTTAGATTAAAATTTTTATGTAAGTTAAACATTTATATTAACTTTACACGAACCAAGTTCTCTTTAAAAAATATAGAAAAAAAATTAGAAAATACTTAGGGCATTAAGTCCGCTTTTGTACAGTGTATTTTTTTACATTATGTGCTTAAAGTTTTATCAACTAAATAAATAAGTTTTATCACGGAAGAACTCAAATGCTTTCCGCTAGTGAACGTAATAGAAGAATGCGGTCGATGGCCTCCAACGTGGTATCTCTTCGCGTCACGTTTGTGTAAAGATTCAGGGGTCTGTTTTTCCTATACCCTTAATTGGTTTTCAGTTAAATAAAGTTACGTGTATCTTTTTTTTTCGGTTTAATCAAATCCCACTCGGCGGCTGAGGTCAAGTAACTACTTAGGCTGTGGTTCCAAACATTGATTTGTGTCTATGAGATTTCTGCTACCTCTGATGTAATTTCCAATTCAATATTGTGAGTAATCTAAGACTTATCTGTCAGATAAATAATATGAAAAACGCTCATTGAGCGTGCGGGAGAGGCTGCTACTATACCTATTTACTCTATTGAAACTTCTTTAGTTTTTGGGTTTCTGTGTGGGGTATATCGTATATCTTTGTAAACGCGCCGACAAAACAGGAAAAAATCTTGGTGCAACGATTTTTTCAAAGAAGAAAAAAGAAGAATTGTGTTTCAACTTTGCATAAAACAGGTAACATTACCAAAACAATTATCAATTTATTCATGTATAATACAACTAGATTACTGTTCCATAAAAAAACATGAACTTCCAATAATAAACCAACCTTAAAAATCATGCACAAGAAAACCGTGGAGCCGCTTGAATATTAAAACACTCACCAGGCACGGCGTACACAAGGACGAAGCTGAACGCGCCGAACAATTCTTTTTTTATCGAGTCCGGCCATTTCTCTGTGCAAAACTCGATGCTGCGCTCAACCCAGACCTGTGGGGACAAAGTGGGGGTTTAGAAAGGAAATGTATTTAGGTCGAAGGTCGAAAAAAGATTTCAGAGCAAATGTGTGCTCTGGCTACTTAGAGAGGAGATGTAAACATACACAGTCAATAGGAGAGTTTATTTTGATAATTAACACACGTAACAATACGCCTGTAATCCCCGAAGGGTTAAGCAGAGATGTACCCATTAGTACACCCACATTTAACCAGTTATGTTTAAGTCCCATGTAATAGGGGGCGAGTCTATCGCCATCAACTGGGCTCTAATCTAGACTTCGAGGCTGCTATTGAGAAATTCCTGATGGAAAAAGCCAATAACACTTTGCCCGACCTGGGAATCGAACCACTAGACCAACGAGGCAGTTTGATAATAAAATTACTATCTTAATCAAAAGCAGTACTTTAAACTCTCATAAGATATTATGTGTATACTTAGTCTTATTAATACGGCTGGTATTAATAACACGTCTTCCTTGCGCTAAAAAATTATTTGCTAGACTTTTTAATAATTATGAAAAATTACTTGTTTGTGCTTGCGACTTTTTCTTAGTGGTTCTTTTCACTCGCGTTTAGTTATACTGCTCCACTGCTGTGGGTTAAAACGTGATGTTATATAGCCTTTACTATTTCTCATAATTCTGGCTATCATACACAAAAAGAAGTTTTCCAATTCGACTGGAATTTCCAGAAATTAAATTAAAACCTCTTCTGTTTTATAATATTAGTATAAATAATACAGTAAGTCGGAAAGTGTCTTGAAATAATTACTTTCTTAATAAGACTCCGTTGTCCGTCTGTCTGTCAGAGGGCTGTGTCTCATGAACCATAATAGGTAGAGTTGACATTTTCAGAGTGTATTTTTTATTGCATTTTAAAAATAAAATAAAATTATTAAAGAAACGTGTTTTTTATTTATGTAGTGTTAAATATCATAAAGTGGGACGGAACCCTTTGTGAGTCCGACTCACACTTTGAGATCGTTGCTATATTTTACTTGCAGATAACGCTAGAAAGTATGAAAGAAAATTACAGTTGTTAAAGAAACTTTTAAATAATAGAATAAAACAATGAAGTTCTACAATTTAACAAAACGGCAGACAATTTTATGGCTAATTGCTCCACTGTTTTACGTCACTTTTTGGTATTATTTTCCCCGAACTAACTCCATCACAAAGAGCTTTACTACGACTAAGAGAATGGGTTTGTTAATAACGGTCCGCCATAGCGTCTTAAAAGACACATGAAAAATAGTACATCTTTATAACATAGGGTACTAGCTTTTTCGCAATTTTTTTCCGTGTAAATATCGTTTATCGTGGACGCAGGCAAAGTCGTGAATTAAAAAACCTGTCTTTTACTAGGGTTCAAGTTTACTCCATATCAAGTTTTATTAAAATCGGTTCAGTGGTTTAGTCGTGAAAGCGTAACAGACAGACAGAATTACTTTCGCATTAAAAATGTAAATACCTATAGTTATGTAAAGAAGCAAGAAATAAAAATAATAAAATATTTATTGACACAGACCTTGTGTCACATAAAAATAATAATAAAAAGTTATTCAATAAAAGTACAATAAATACAAAAATAGAACATTATTGTGTGCCACACAGCTGCGCCAAACAGTTCAGCAAAAATGCCAGACCACTTGTGCCTGACGCCATGTCTTGCATGGCTGGTTTACGTATTATATTGTGTACTACCTTCTGCTCGCGACTTCATCCGTGTGTTTTTATTCAACCGCGTTAAGTAATATCTTTGGTTACTGCCCCGCTACCGAGGGTTGAAACGTGATGTTATATAGCCTTTACTATCTATACTAATATTATAAAGCTGCAGTGTTTGTTTGTTTGTTTGAACGCGCTAACCTCTGGAACTACTGGTCCGATTTGAAAAATTCTATCAGTGTTAGATAGATTAGTTATCGAGGAAGGCTATAGGCTATATACCATCACGCTAAGACCTACGGGAGCGGAGCAGTAACCAAAGACGCGGGTGTAACCGCGGCGGACAGCTAGTTTCTAATAAATCTGACTATCATATATGTCGGCGCAACTACGACAGTTGTCATTTGATTGTCCTAAAATTAGTTCATAAATCGTCAGTTAATTACTGCGAGCTTATTGTGATTTAAAAATAACGTTAAACTGCAGGTCATTATTGGTTATTGTAATTCCAATACTTAACCTCTAAACTTGAAAACACGTGCACGTGCGCCGAGCCCTATAAATACGGCCGCACTTTGAACGCAAACGGCATTCACTCTCGAGCCGCCGTACAGTACGGACCTCTCTGTGACGTCATTACGCTGCCCGTTAAATAAGCGAAGTATTCAAACAATGAGTGAAGTTGTCTTTCGAAGACCAGAACATGAGTCATCAAGAAAATAACAATCGTGACGTCAGCAATGCTGATGTCACACCTTTTAAAAACACTTTGGAGGTACCCCCCTCCGTCATCAGAAGTGGGATTGCAAGAAGCTCCTACCCAAACCGCTTCCTCATCAGCTCGTTCACCACCTGATGTGACGTACCAAATGGAACCAACCAACACCCAGCAACAGGAACCTGTGTTGGTCACCAATGCACCATCGGAAGATGTAATGCAATCTAGACCACAAGCGTACTCTCACCATGGAATGCAGATAAGAAGGATACCACCACGGTTCCTGATACAAATGATGGAAATGAATCACCTCCTCAGAACTCTGGTTCAAACGATCCCACTCCATCGACCAACAGAACAACCCTGATGACGCTTGATTACTAAACAAACGGTGAGTTCTTTTCATAACTCAATCAAGGGCATACCCAAACACAGAAGAAACAACAAACATAAACAACAACCAACAACAACAACAACAATGCACAACAACAACAAACAACAACAATACACAACAACAACAGTGCACAACAACACATATCAACAACAACAATAAACAACAACAACACATATCAACAACAACAATAAACAACAACAATGCACAACAACAACAACAACAAACAACAACCAACAACAACAACAAACTTTAATTGAAAATGCAAGTATGCGTGGAGACATTTGCATTAAATAACAAAAACGTGTAAAATGCGTGTAGCATACAAACACGGTCTACGAGAACTCTACGAGACCCTCCGAGAGCTCATAATAATTACTTTATCCTTTACCATTTAGAACCCCTGTGCATAGCACAGCATCGACCTTGTTCATCTTCCCAATAGAGCCTCTGTGTACCACGGCGCACAGGACCGCCCAGAGCACAGCAACATAATAATCTTCCTATTTCTACGAGACTCTCCGAGAACTCTTACTTTATCCTTTACCATTTAGAACCCCTGTGTATAGCACAGCATCGACCTTGTTCATCTTCCCAATAGAGCCTCTGTGTACCACGGCGCACAGGACCGCCCAGAGCACAGCAACATAATAATCTTCCCATTTCTACGAGACCCTCCGAGAACTCTTACTTTATCCTTTACCATTTAGGACCCCTGTGCATAGCACAGCATCGACCTTGTTCATCTTCCCAATAGAGCCTCTGTGTACCACGGCGCACAGGACCGCCCAGAGCACAGCAACATAATCTTCCCATTTTCTACGAGGCAATCTCCGAGAAACAAAATGTGTATAGACGTGATGGATGGTCGAAACACATAATAAAAACAAAGTTAATACCCTCCGAGAACTCTTACTTTATCCTTTACCATTTAGAACCCCTGTGCATAACACAGCATCGACCTTATTCATCTTCCCAATAGAGCCTCTGTGTACCACGGCGCACAGGACCGCCCAGAGCACAGCAACATAATAACCTTCCCATTTTCTACGAGGCAATCTCCGAGAAACAAAATGTGTATAGACGTGATGGATGGTCGAAACACATAATAAAAACAAAGTCAATACATAAGTCCCATTTCTACGAGAACCGCCGAGAACCCTCCAAAACTCTCCGAGTACCAACTAACCTTATAAACATTAATATTCTCAAAAGATAAAGCAACCAAATTGCTTACAGATGCTCTACTCAGAGGAGGTTATTTCCATTATTACAGGTCAACGAGAATCTAAGAGATCTACAACAATCTACGAGATCTACAACAATCTACAACAATCTACGAGATCAACAACAATCTACGAGATCAACAACAATCTACGAGATCAACAACAATCTACGAGATCAACAACAATCTACGAGATCAACAACAATCTACGGATCTACGACAATCTACGGATCTACAACAATCTACGAGATCTACAACAATCTACTAAATCTACAACAATCTACGAGCGAGAGAAGCAACGAGGCTGGTGCAGAGCACGCACCGCCTGTCAGAATGGCCGTGTCGGCGCAACTACGACAGTTGTCATTTGATTGTCCTAAAATTAGTTCATAAATCGTCAGTTAATTACTGCGAGCTTATTGTGATTTAAAAATAACGTTAAACTGCAGGTCATTATTGGTTATTGTAATTCCAATACTTAACCTCTAAACTTGAAAACACGTGCACGTGCGCCGAGCCCTATAAATACGGCCGCACTTTGAACGCAAACGGCATTCACTCTCGAGCCGCCGTACAGTACGGACCTCTCTGTGACGTCATTACGCTGCCCGTTAAATAAGCGAAGTATTCAAACAATGAGTGAAGTTGTCTTTCGAAGACCAGAACATGAGTCATCAAGAAAATAACAATCGTGACGTCAGCAATGCTGACGTCACACCTTTTAAAAACACTTTGGAGGTACCCCCCTCCGTCATATACAAAATGATTTTTCCAATTCTACTAGTACGGTAGTTCCAGAGATTAGCACGTTTAAACAAACAAAAAATCTCTTCAGTTTTATTGTACTTACATAACATACATAAACTCAAGCCTTTTTCCCATGGGGGTAGGCAAAAACCACAGAACGCCACCTGCTACGATCCTTACATACTCCTTTCGCCTCATCATCTATATAATATCTACTATTTATCATAGAATCTATTATATTAAGTAAAGATATCTAGGTATGACTTTTGACAATATAAAGCCACCATTACACAGCACTATAGCCGTTGCTTAATAGTGTATCCTAAAAATTTAGTATGTATGCAGATAGGTATGGAAATAACAGTAACTCTAGGGACATCAAGACTAGTTCGTGGAGGCAGTAAACTGAAACAGTGTGTACCTACTTTATACTAACACCACGCCTCTCTGCTATACCTTGTGAGTGTTGTCGTTTCGCTTTAATAGTAAAAGGGCTGGGCAGAAGTATAACAAGATGGTATAATATTTGCAAGTTTGAGGAATACAAATTAAAAGTTTGATTCTATTCTCGCACGGAATAAATAATTGTATGTATTTATTTATTTAAACTTTATACAACAAAAGGTACAGAGGCCGACTTAATGCCTTTAAGTGTGTAATGTGAGTTTAAATGTTTGTAAACGCACCCACGATACAGGTAAAATTCCTAGTATAGGGCAAAGTTAAAAAAAAATATTAAAAATAAATCAAGTTATTACTAAGACAAGTTAGAATTTCACTATTGAAAAACTATTTAGAAGTTAGGTCGATAGAACCTATAAATTAAATGACATCACTAACAGTGAATATATTTGCACACCATGTATTCCCAGGATTCGCTGAGACGAAATAATTGTAACACCTCATGTACCTACCGTGTTCTACCAAATAAACATTTTTGATTTTATTCCAGAGAGAGATTTTAGATTCAAAGACAAACAGTCTAAAAACTATAATTGGATAGTTGACACGTTTAACCAATAATTCCAAGACATAACTTTTCTAAAGAAACACTTTATTTAAGCCTTGAAAACCTAATACATCTTTGAAATGAATAAATAGTTAGGCAATTGAGTCGGCACAATCTTATCTATACAATCTATAAATCTAGGGCATAAAAATCAGTGGTCTAATCTTAAGTATCGAATTCAGTGATCCATCTTATTTAAAAATAGAACGTCTCTCACTAACCTACCTAAAAGTTATGACGTAAGAAAAATAAGCAAATCTATTGTATTTTCCACTTTCGCCTCTTTATCAGTATTGAACACAAAGTAAAACAGTTTCTAAAGAATAAACACAGTAAATCTTTATTGAAATATTATCTTTTTTTCATACCCAAGGCTTTTCAAGGCGTAGCGAGAAATAGTGTGTTTTGTTTGGTATACCCTTCCATAAATTGTTTTGTCCTTAAATTGGTTTCATTGAACTAAAGTATAGGGTTCAGCATTATTAGAAATCTATATATAAAGCTGAAGAGATAATTATTATGTTTGTTTGTTAAACGCGTTTATCTCCAAAATTGCCAGTCCGATTGGAATAATCATCCTGTATATGATAGCCAGACTCTTGAAGTTTAGTTATAAAAGCTATATATCATCACGCTAAGACCCACGGGAGCAAAGCAAAGACGTAACTGAACGCTGATGAAAATAACCACACGGACGACGTCGCGTGCAGAAGTATATCAAAAGTATAGTGGTTCGCTTTTATCGAAACCCTACATTTTGAGAATTGATTGCTCGTTGAATAACACATAATAATACCTTTTATTTCTCTACCCTTCGGTTGACCAGATATATAGCTTTTAGTGACCGTTATTTATAATGAAAAGTGTAAGAAGCTTTTTGTTTCCCTATTTGTTATAAGTAGGTACCTACCTAGCTAAAACCTACTAATAATATAGACGATCAAAGTTAAAGAGTTGTGCAAAAGACTAACTACACTTATTCAGCTCAATTCATATAATCTCAAATAAAATAAATAATTCATATTCATACAAAATTGGCCTTTAAAGACGAAAGCTGAATTAATTATTTATTTATGTATTAAGCTGAATAAGTAGTTAGTCCCTAAGGATCATGACGTTCTACAAAGTGCAATTTTGCACCCTCTTCAAATTGAAGAAGGTAACTAATGATGAAAGATGTATTTCTCAGCACGATTTTTTTTTTAGCTATAGGTCAAAGTCAAAGTCAAAAACATTAATTTCAATTAGACCATTTATGCCTATGGCACCTGCATACGCAACGGGCGATTCTGCTCTTTGAAAGATGTGTATTCTGAAATACTGTCAAACATAAAACACAAGTATTTATTTAATATAATATATCTGATCTTATAAAGGGTAACTTAGCCTACTTTTCTTTAAAAAAAATAATTAGGGTTTCGAGCGAAAAAAAAAATCCCCCACAGACAACCAACGCGGACGGAGTCGCGGGAACAAGCTAGTCTCATATAAATAAGAACATTATACTCAAGTAAAGCCACATAACATAGCTAGTGAAATATCCGTCAACGGTTACAAAACAAACTTTGCTGATAAAAGATTTTGTTATTCAATTAAGTCGACAGCGTAATTCTAAAATTGAATTGAAAATTATAAAGAAAGGGTCAAACTATGTCTTCAAAGGGTTATCTAGTTAAATAACTTCGAAGAGAACGTCTTAGCGTGACTACGTAATGTATTAATCAAGAGAGTAGCTTGATACTCGCTGGAACTTTGTGTAAGACTTTCCTTAGATTTGATTTTAAAAGTATGTCAAAGGTTGCAGGCGAACTGAATGCTGGAAGTTAGAAAGTCCATTCACGACGGCGGGCAAGTTAAGCTAGTTGTGTGGATTTTATTGAATTTACTTAATTAATGTAATGTCTTATTATGCTAATGAATCCGAAACTTACACGCACTTTCTATCATAGCGATATTATTTTTTGGTTTTGGATTACAAAAGTATCAAAGGTGAAAGTTTCAACCTTTCTAAAAGATTTTTCCAAAATATATTTTAAATGTTATAATTTAAACATGGATTTTTCATTTCAAAAATAAAATTACTGTCTCAACAATCATTTCGAATCAATATTATTTAGTTTGATAGATATTGCTTATGCGTAGTTAACGGTTACGTAATATGTAAAATACAAGTGGTGCTGACCACTTGTACCTTAATCACTTCTTCAAATTCAAAATGCTAAATCATCACCTGCCTAACCTTTTCCCAACTACGTTGGGGTCGGTTTCCAGTCTAACCTGATGCAGCTGAGTACCAGTATTTTACATGGAGCGACTGCCTATCTGACCTCCACAACCCAGTAACTGAGTAACACGATACCACTTGGTAAGACTGGTTGTCAGTCAGACTTTCGGGCTTCTGACGACCCGTAACGACTGTCAAAGATCCACGTATGACAGCCAGGACCAACAAACTTGCTTTCAATTAACGTGCTTTCCGAGGCACGGAAGATGTCAGTGATGTCTAAGATAAACTTAGAAAGTACATATGAATTGAAAAAGTCACATTGGTACTTACCCTGATTCAAATCCACAACCTCATGCCAAATTCAAAATGCTAAATACCTAACGAATATTTTAAACAGAGTGCACTATCACTTGGATATCTGCCCATACTCTAAGCGATTTAGCCATAACGACACTACACAAAGCGCTCACGTATGAAGTTGGCAACGATCAGCTATAGCTGTAACTAACCTATTATGAAGCCTCTTAGTGTGGTCGTTTATTTTAATTATAGACCAGTAACAGGCACTTTCAAAGACACGACCAATAATTATAGTTAATAATTCTTTTAATCTTTATTGCAATCTATAATTATTTTTTATTAAAAAGGGTGTGTTTACAAACATAATAAACTCACATACACAAAGCCAGACCCGGAACAACTATTTGTAGGCCATACAAATATTTGTTCCGTGCAGGAATCGAACTCGCGACAAACAGCCGCTGTACCGTCAAATAAAATAATGTACATATAGTAACATACAATGAACAATAATGAACCCCGTGGGACATTTTAAATAAATAGGAAGAGATCTAGTAATAAAAAGGGAATAAAGTACCTATCAAGCCATAGAAACTCTTTTGTGTGCCGACGTTTACTTTTTATTTTTACGTTCTTTTTTTATACTCTTTTCTTTATTCTTCACTGCCATTATATTTTTCTGTTTCCCGTAATACATCATCGTATTATTTTATTTATTTCTGTACCTACCTAATACGGCCCTGTGCATTATTTGGTAAAAGTCGGCAATAACAGAATAGTCATGAAATAATGACATTACTTCTAATATTTATACAGGCTGCCTTTTTATTTTGATACACTTGTTTTTTTTTATAGGATAAAAGTAGTAATAAATATGATTTTTTTTATTACAATACCTCCTTTGAAATATGAAAAATAATATAATCAACTATTTCATAAATACATTTATATCGTGTTATAGTCATTTTTGTAGGGAACAAGTGATTTATATCTCATATTTTAAACTTAAAATATTGGTCCCATAGTTTTAAGAAGATTATCATTTTCTTCCACATAGGTACTACGATCAAAATCTAACCCAAAGTCAAACCATTTTATTTAAATATTACCATTAAAAGGCACTTTTGAATGACGTATACTTGGAAAAAGAGTCAAAATGCATGTCTATGTAAAAAAAAATGTAATGAAATATCGACGCGTAGTGACTCGACTCTCAGCTACGACGTAGCATTTGTAGCACTGCCTTTCGCTACGTCGTAGCAAATTTCGTAGCCACTTCATCAATCTTACAAATCTTGGTAGTTAGACGAAAACAAATCAACAGAGGGATTAAACAGTTTTGAGAATTAATTCTAAGCACAAACGTTTAAGAAAGTATTAAACTGTCATAACTTGTAATCTATGGGGAACTTTAGCGAAGTTGTACATTTCACTTAAAAGCTTGTGTCTTGTACCCACTTAAGTATTAGCGAGGAATTTCTCAAGTGTCTGTTTATATTTTTCTTGCAATATACTGCTTAACTCGCAATTATTGTGTTTTTTTTTACTGATGGCTGATGTTGGTCTAGTGGTCGCAGAGCGCGACTGCTGAGCATGAGGTCTTGGGTTCGATTCCCAGGTCGGGCAAAGTGTTATTGGGTTTCTCCATCAGGAATTTCTCAGTAGCAGCCTCGGAGTCGGCCCCCTATTACATGGGTCTTAAACATAACTGGCGAAATGTGGGTGTACTAATGGGTACACCTCTGCCTAACCCTTCGGGGATTACTACAGGCGTGCTGTTATATGTTTTTTTTACTGGTTAACACTTTTTATAAAATCTTTTATAACTTCTGAAAATATGATAACTTTTTGTGTTTTTGAATAATAGACCAAATTAGAATGAATTTAATACGAATATAATAATCTCACTACTATTTTAAATGCGAAAGTTTGGATGGATAGATGTTTGTTGCTCAATCACGCCAGAACTGCTAATCGGGTATGGATAAAATTTGGCATAGAAACACATTATAGTTTAAACTGTCACAAAGACTACTTTTTATCCCGGAAAAATGTACGACTTCTGTTAGATATTATTTATCAACTTTAGCTATAATTAGTTAAAGTAATTAGTCTACAAAAAGGATGACTAATTTCCTCATAAAAAAGATGTAAATTAAATTCCTTTTTAAAATTCATTCATTTTAGTACGGGTTCCGCACATGTTTTTTTTTATATTCCATCTGAAAACGTTGACCTCATTTAAGGCACAATACAACGACTTTATCTCTATGACCGAACATCATAACTCTCTGAATTGACTTTAATGTTGAGCGTGAGAAGATAACACTGCACACTGAGATGCCCTTTCAGAACAGCGTAATATAAAAATAGTAATGGGTCTGTGTGGGATTGTGTATACACACACTACCGTATTTCTTATTACATACATAAACTCACGCCTTTTTTCTAAACCACAGAACACCACCTGCTACGATCCTTACATACTCCTTTCACCTCATCTACGTTCATACATCTGGTCATACAAGCACGCCGGTTACGAGTACTCCGCACCTGACCTTTCTGAAGAACCTCATCAATGAGGTCAGTGTAGGTCTTTCTAGGGCGTCGTCCCTGCGTTGCCACTCACATCTGCCATATAAATACTATACCATACCTTATAAATCTGTCTATTTTAAACAAAAAGAATTTTAGTTCCAGAGATTAGCACGTTTATACAAACACACAAACCAACAAACAAAAAATCTCTTCAGTTTTGTTATGTCAAGTATAGCATAGATTCTTATTTTCAGCCTAAAATAAAGTAATATTTCTTAACTTGCCTAATATTACAGGTGCCAGTACATTTAAAGACCCAGATTCCCAATATGTTGCTGACGAAATACGGAAATATCCCGATAATATTCTTAAAAGTTAAAGGAGTAAATTATTTTTATCGTTCAATATCCGAGAAGTTCCGGGCTCTCGACTAAATTGAATGTTCAATGGTGTTCGATTTGGAAGGAAAGTTCGAGCTTGTTTATTGCTCTGTTTTGTTTATATTTATAGTCTTGAACAACGTTGATTGGAGTTCATTTGAAGTTGAAAATGTTTATCAGGAACAGAAAATTATTTATTTGTACTACCTATTTTGGTCTTATGTAAGTTTCCGTTTATCAGAATCTTTAATCGACAACAGACTTTTGACTTTGAATAATCATGGCGATCAATGCTCCTGCCATAGAGATGGGCAGACCACCTTTGCCCTGTAGTGGATCAATAAAATGCGATTATTCAAATAGCACTGATACCCTTTCAGTAATGTTTCTATTTTTTCTAAAATAAAATTCTCTGCAAAAAGCGCCATTTATGAAATTGTAGTATTACATTGAATTCGCTCGTTCATATTTTATCCAGCGCGTCCGAACAACTTCGTTTACTGCTGTGGATTCAGCTATAAATTTTGAAAGTTCGGCCAGAACGTATCTGCAGCCAAATATTTATTATAAGTACTACAATATTGTGTGTTCTGAAACTAAGTTATGAACGTATAAAGCTTATGTTGAGTGCTTTTTGGTATTTGAAATGTGTTTAAACTTTTTTCGCAGTTACGCTGAAATAACCATGAAAAATAACGCAAATCTCTACTGACATTAAAAAGATAACTAATTACCCTTGACTGCGCCGTTGGACTCGTGATTGCAAGTGCATCTGCTAAGTGTGAGGTCCTGGGTTCGTTTCTCAAGTCAGGTAAAATGTAATGATTTTTTCAGTATCAGTCCAGGGTTTAAAAGTTGGTGGTATGACCAGCGTCGTGTCTCGGTGAACACGTATCATTGTTGGTCCTTACGTACTTGACTAGCCTCCATTAAGACCATTTAGTTAAACAACCTAACTAGCCCAGCCACACTTAATAGTCCTTTAGACCTATATCGCCTTATTATATAACAAAGTCTTTGCTTCGAGCCAGTTTTTGAATTTCGAATTTTATTTCGATAAAGATATAGTTTGTAATAGAAAAATTGGCTCAATGGTTTAATCCTGCTTTAAGGAAAGACGTTGTTTCACTACATAGTATAAAACAAAATCGCTTTCCCTGTCTGTCTGTCTGTCCCTATATATGGTTAGATCTTTAAAACTACGCAACGGATTTTGATGCGGTTTTTTTTTAATAGATAGAGTGATTTAAGAGGATGGTGTATATGTATAATACATGCACCCGTGCGAAGCCGGGGCGGGTCGCTAGTTTATAATAAGACCTTTATTGTTCCATGAAATTTTAATTATCTGAATCAATCACGTTTCATTTTACTCCCACTTTCAAAATATATCAAATTCACACACATGCCAGCAAGTTTGAATACGTCATTACACGCCATAGAATTTGATTCTGCGATCTACATGATCCGATTAAAATACTTAATCGTACATTTTTTACTCTTATGAAAATCCTTTTACTTGTTTTTGTTACAGTAAAATGTACCGTATATATAATACACTTGAGAGCAATAAAATCGCACACCCCTTGTAATTTGGTTTATTACTGAAATCTAAAGATATTGAGTACAAATCATTAGGCAAAATTAAAGAATACAAGCTTAGCTTTAAAAAAACACAAAATTAAAATCATTGACCTTCACGTAACTTACAGAAACCAGTCGTACACCAAATTAGCCAAATTCACCCGTTAGCATTGTCACTACTTGCAGCCCTTACCCGCAGGAATAAAAGGGTGGATTTTTAATCAGTTACATACCGAAGGTCAACGTGATAACATCTCTACTGAAAGCATACGAAAAAATATGGATACCACGCCCGCAGAAGCCGCTCAAGTTACTGCCTTGCTCGAAATAGGCTATAATCAAAGAGAAGTTGCTCGACGACTAAATTTGAGCCGCTACTCTGTTCGTCGTGTGTACCAGAGGTTTCAAGAGACCGGTGGCTACATTCGGCGACCAGGATCTGGCCGGCTACGCAGAACATCAGAGCGTGATGACCGCTTTCTTGTGTCGAGGTCTTGTAAGAAATCGGCAACTGAATGCGGTTCAACTGGGATAAGAGCTTCGAGAAGTTCGCAATGTCAGTATAAGTCGGTAGACAGTCAGAAGAAGACTTGGTGAAGCAGGACTGACTTGACATCACCCAGCAAATGGTCCCAAATTGACCACAGCTCACCGACAAGCCCGACTACAATTTGCCAGGTAACATTTAAATTGGGCGTATGACTGTTATGTTCTCTGATGAGTGCAGAATAACATTACATGGTCATGATGGATGCTCTAGGGTCTACAGAAGGTCATCAGAGCGATTTTCACAATGCTGCATAAGCGAACGTGTGGCTTTTGGCGGTGGATCGTGTATGTTTTGGGGTGGCATAATGTTGGACACTAAAACTGACATTGTATCATCACTGGGGCGAATACCGGCCCGAGATAGAGAGGTTTGACGGCTGCACGATACGTCGAAGAAGTGCTCGAAGGACATGTGAGGCCGCTTGCGTGGCTTATGGGAGAAGATTTTCTCCTAATGCACGACAACTCCAGACCGCATGTCGCTAGAACAGTTTGCGACTACATGGAAGACGTTGGAATCACCGCGATGGAGTGGCTAGTGGCCTAGGGGAGGGAATACACCTTATTAATAAAACAATTTGATCAAGAATTTTGAGTTTGATTTTCATTATTTCTTAAGCGAAATTTTACCCGTTTGTTGGGTTTTGTGCCGTAAAACCTCTTATGGGTATTTTTTTACACTGTATTTGATATCATTAGAAAGGTAATGAGGTAGACTTTCAATTAGTGTGTGTGTTTTTCAAAATATTTATTCAAATTCATGAAAAAAACTGCCTTAACAAAAAAAAGTCAAGGTGTGCGATTTTATTGCTCTCAAGTGTATATTGACGGTGGAAATTTCAAATGTCGGACAAACCCTTTGAAATTTCCTACGTCGATTTTGGTTCAAAGATGATTGGTCCCTCTTTACGTGACGAAGGAGTAAATTATTTTTAACAAGTGAGCGATAACCTTGGTACCTACTGTGTTTTATTTTAAAGGGAGTGTGTTATTGTGATACTGTTTCTTTGTGACTTTTATAACTTTTTTCCTGTTTTCTGATGTGAGAGTTCAGATTGCTCATTATTCATTGAAACTTTTACTTGAAATTGCCAGAGATATGATATTACGTAAACAAACAGTTATTTTAAATATCTTTAAATAAGTACACAGTTATATAAATAACTTGTAACGGATCGCAGATTCTTTTAATCGGAAATAGCTGGGGGTTATTTTAGAAACTTTTGTTTTATATTGTCAAACCCGTCTTTACTTTTACCTACATTTTTGCCAAGATTTTGACAATAATGGTTGCTGAAATGAAATTACGACTAGACTTCGAACGTTTTTTTTTTAATTGAAATTACGAGAATTGACCTGTTTGCATTCTTACAATCTGCATTTAATAACTTTAATGTAACTTCCGTGTCAGAAATGTTGTTGGAAGTACGGCTGCAAGTATGTACCTACAAGGCATTTACAAACATACACAGAAGCCTAACACGAGCACGATTAATAATATTAAATTCAAGTCGAATTGAAAGTTATGATGATGATGCCATTTAGCCAATTTCGGCCACAGTGACTGCGATTTGGACTTCCCAGTCAATGTGGTTGGTTGGTTCGAATTGAAACTACGACTATACTAAAACATTTTGTTTTAATTTTATACGACATGAATGAAGCCTTTAAACTAAACTAATATTATGTACAAAACGGGTATTTCTAATTAAAAAAAACTGCTCGAATTTACGCTACGTTTACTCCACGCACTCGGTTCGCAGATTTTGTAAACAGTGTTTTACAAAGAACTAAAACACCTACTTAAAGATTAAACCTTGATCCTACTAAGAGAAATGTCACGGGGTAAGCTTAGTCAACTCTCAGCAAAATGAAATTACAAAATGTGTGACACACAAAGTAGGCATTTTCATTTCATATCTCAGCGGTAAACACAGCCGCCCATGTCATCTCTAAGTCTAGTCGACATTTGAAGGTCGCACCGACTTTGCTAAACGAAACTAATATAAATATATGTAAGGGTACTTTACATGAACAACTTTAAACAAATATGAAAGTATTAAGGCTTTCTTTTTCAATAACTGTGTAAAATTGGTAAGATTATCTTGATAGTCAGTTATGGTGGGTGTAAAAAAGCACTCAAGGAAGTTGAAAGTTATGTAATCTACCCATCCTTGCGATATTTTTGAAGTGAAAACTTCTTTAGCGGCGTTGAGCACTTTTTCTGTAATGGGTATAAAATCTTAAACTCGCGTCAGGACACGTGCGCGTCAGGACACGTGACCTGATCGAAAAAGCGTAAGACGGATGGAGAGTAGACAGCTATCCCCTCTCTACGGCGCGGCGAAAATGTATGCCTGGGTCTACTGTTTCGTTTAGACAGCGCAGGGCGCTTGCGCGAATGTTCGTGTATGTTAAACGTAAACGTTAATAATCAAGTTTTCACTTCTGCCGGCACTCCCGGAGTGCAACCCGTTTTTTTTTTTATAGGCTGTAAGTATACCTTCTGGTAAAGGAAATTTCAAAGGTCAAGGTTCAATTTTTTTTAGTTTAAATGTATTAACTAAACGTTTAATAACTCCATGGCGCCTGTATTCTTAAATGCACCTGTAAGTACGTGTTTTTCGCTACCATAAACAATGATTTTTCATACCAAAAATAAAAGTCGTTTCTTAGAAATAATACATTTTACTTTTTTTTATTTAATTATTTTTTTTACACACTATATACTAAATGTCCACCATACTAATAGGTTTGCCAATATCTTGCAAACCTTAGAAGCAAAGTCATGTCGTGACATAATTTTAACGCAGTAATTCAAATTAATAATATAGTTATTATCTAGCATTTTTGCACGGTCAGACCTGGCAAATAAAGTAAGCCATTTACAAGAGGACTTTCAATCACAGGAAGTCAAAACATGACACTCAAAGGCAATTAATGGTCATACTATGTCCTTACAAAAACGTCCACGTATCTATCATTTTAAACATTCCGTCCCACGAAAGATTTATGGCCCAATACCTAAACCCAAGAGTACCGCGGCGTATCACAAAATACTTGACTCAATTCTAAGATTTCTTTAAAGGTTTCTGTTGACATAATTGACTATTCATGTTTTAATTAATAACTTCAATCAGAAAAACCCAATCACCACCATTTTTTTTTCAACTATAAATAATTCAAGTTTTTAATTTATTCGTCTAACCAGATAATTACGAACAGAATCCTATTTTTCCAATCGCAAATCCAATCAAAACGGAAACTTAAAATTTTGAAAACGTTTTAAATCCGATTCATTTGCATAAAAATCCAATTTGTAAGAGAAACGAACTAGTCAAGAATCGCTTCGGTTTAAGTAATCGCTCAAGTAGACTAACAAATTACTTCGTATTTGTTAACAAGTCTTGTTAACGAAGGTTTCGACCTAAAGGTTTAGGTTAGGTTATGACCCATTATTTGAAATAGGTACTGTAGGTAGGTCCGAGAGCCTTCCTTATTACAATTGCGAGGATCGATCAATCGTGAAGTCTGCGCTTGCTGTGGATGAGTGATCATTCTTTACACATAGATACCTCGTTGTACCTTGAAGTCTTGAACATGATGTACACTTGAAGGTGCCAGTGGCGAGGACTCCATACAACTCGATTCCCACCGGCCTCAGGATAGCTACTATACAGCTTTGAAATAATTATAGTAAAATTAATAGTATGTACTGTCTACTATTGCTAAATAATATAGTGACAGACTATTTAGATGTTTTAAATACTCCATCTCCTTTACCACTAGAAGGGCAAATTAGATTCATTTTGTTTTATTTGACGTTTAAAAATTACTTTTAATGGTCGAATTGGAATAAATAAGACAAATTAAACAGCATCAAACATAAATTGAATATTTTTGTTCAACGTTACTTAGATTGGTGGGTAGTATACATAGTAAACTATGTGATTTGTTTTTTTAACAAACTTGCCTCAGAGTTGTATTCTTCGAAATTCAAACAGTGTTAAGCAGATATTAGGCCGATTTACAAAAAAAAATATGTACGTAGCTTCTGTATTTATTCAGCGGGCACTTAGGTGACAGTGGAATGTTATTGTTGTTATATAAACACATAGACGTAAAAAAACAGACTATCGATAATCTATAAAAATATTTTGTCTGTCAGTATACGGAACTACTGGTCTTATTCTGAAAATAGGGAGCTACGTTATCCCTGTATTTTATTATCAAAAAACCTAGGGACCCGTAACAAAAGTCACGTCAACGAAGTCGGAGCAAAACCTAATAATAATATAAAGCTCAATAGCGTTATTCCAGACCTCCAGCCAATATTATTGGCTAAGAGGTTTAATAGGATTACCGTCACTAGAGCATTGGTCTGGACCGGTGCCAGTATGCTGTGTCAGGAAGGATTACGATGGAAGAAAATGCAGTGCTAACATTTTGTTTAAGGCTAAATACCTGTGCCACAGCATCTTCTGATACTTTTTTTTTTTTAATAAATAAAATTGCAGTGTCTGTATTGTAATGTCAGAATAACAGTTTTTTACATAATAAATAAATGAATGTTTCACGGTAATAATGATTTTTGAAAATATTTGACAGTCTGTTTGTTCCGGCTAATCTCCGAAACGGCTGGACCGATTTTGACGAAACTTTCACATTTTTTTTTACGTGGTAAAAATCATCACGAAACTTTCACTAGCTAGTAAAGAATTAGGGATCCGCGCAAATAAAATAAAACCCTGTAATATTCGACATTCACGCGGAACAAAGTATATTTTTTATTTTAGATTACCTTATCCCCGCGGATAAAGACACTATAAAGTCAAACTGATCTTTTTGATACATAATCAAAACAAGTAAACAGTGTCGGTTTAGTCTGTATATTAAGCAGATCTTCGAGAAACACTTTAAGACTTAAACTCAATAGCAACACAGTTCTAAATGCTTAAAACTTGTTGATTATTTTGGAATAAGAAAAACATTGTGGTATTTAGTTTATTTTGGTGTTTTACAATAAGGAAACTTTTCTTGCTTTCAAATACCGCGGACTGAGTTACGTTTCGTTCATAATTTAAATTTTTGCTGAACTGAAACAAAGTTTTCGGCATTACAAAACCCCAAAATGTTTCAACATTACAAAGCTTTTTTTTAAAGAGCGTTGTTGAAAATTAGACAACATTTAAAAATATTAGTGCTTCATACGTTGCGACATAATTATTACATTAATAATTTATTTTGTTGAAGGATAATAATTAATGTCAATTGTATTTCAATATTAGGGTTGATTCGCACATATCATTGAAGTCACAGTACCGACACAGTAACATTACCGTGATAATTATTCTTTCATACATTCTTCATGAACGCGTTCACACTTGTCAGTGACAGTGACGACACAGTGCTCATAATGTCAGTAATGTATGAAAGAATAATTATCACATATTCAGAAATTGTCATTTATTCATGAATATCTATACTAATATTATAAAGCTGCAGTGTTTGTTTGTTTGTTTGTTTGAACGCGCTAATCTCTGGAACTACTGGTCCGATTTGAAAAATTCTTTCAGTGTTAGATAGATTAATTATCGAGGAAGGCTATAGGCTATATACCATCACGCTACGACCTACGGGAGCGGAGCAGTAACCAAAGACGCGGGTGTAACCGCGGCGGACAGCTAGTACTTGAATATACATGAATATACTTAGTATTTTGTTAGGAAAACTTAAAACCAAATTTACTTTATCTTTTTTGTTAAAGTTCCAAAAATATTCTATCTTAAAGTCAGAACAAACGCTGAAAATCTCGCGAAAATTAAATAAGAAGCAAAAGATGTGAAGTTCAAAGTTTAACTTGTACGTAGTTGGTACTCCCACGTATTTCCATCAACTTCCAGTAAAAAGTTGTAAAAAGGAACACCAACCACTTTGTTTCACAATTTCGTTTGCGTCACAACTTAACAATTCCGTTTTTAATATTCCTGAAAGTTCCGCTGAAAATATCTTGAAAGTTTTCTATGTCTTATTTGATAATTGATTTTATTTTGAATTTAAATTTTAATTGTAATTTTGATTTTATTTTAATTTTATGTATTGTTGTGTATGGATTATTTTATCTGAATGAAATGAATAAATAATAATTAAATATGATTAGTTTTTTCCCATTTCGTGGTTGATTTTGGTAAAACAGGACTTATTAATGACTTTACTCTATTTCATGTCTCAATACACCGTATGTAGACATACGGGGTATAAATGTAACAAGAGACACCATAAATCTGTTAACTGTAACTAAATAACTTTGAGCAAAAAACATTTCAAGTAAAGTAACAATTTCTTTTTTCTGTGCGAAAAATCAATGTATGTGTGTAATGTAACGAATGCAAAACATTGTGATTACGGTATTTTACGTACAGCTAAAAATTTCTTTCGAAAATAAAATCTTGGTGGAACTTTGCCCTTCAATATCTCCATAACCAGAAGGTTCTGAGAACAAAAAAAAAATCGCAATTATGGGAAGAACTTTCGGCCTTCTTAAGTGTCCTCCACACCCGTTATTTATGAACACTTGAATAAATTATTATGCTATGTTGTTACCGAAATAATATCCTGTTTCGCAGAATCACGTTCAAGCAATCTCCTTAAGTTCTCCTGTTTTTGTGCCTCACCCTATTTCTAGGAACAATGTCTACCAAGTTTTATCAATTTTGGATTGACGGACAGATTGACGTATCTATTATAATAGGGTTGACTATGAGCAGAACTAGCAATAAACTTAAAAAAAAATGTTGCAGGGACTTAATTTTTTTTTTATCCTCGAACGGAGATACTAATAATAAAATACTAGATATCAATACACTTAGCAGTTCTTCATCTACGTACTTCAAATTTTTCAATTTTTCTATTTTTTTACCAGGAGGGTTTCTTTTAACTTTTAAGAACGATTTTAGTCACTTTTAGGAACGTTTGTATTCAAGTTCTAGCCTTTGTAAAAAGTGAAAGTAAAATAGAAGCTTGTAAAAAAGAAGTATTTTTACAAGCTTTTATTTAAGCTTGTAAAAATACTTCTATTTTACCTTCATTTTTTGACATTAATTGTCGCTGAAATGAGATGGCTACTATATTGAATTGGCCTTGAGATTAGAATTTTTTCAATGACGATATAAGAAAGTCAAGTTCAAATAAAATGAGTTACCTAGGTAACAAATTATTGCCTCCAAGAAAAATACTTTCACTGAAGTATTCCAATTTCAGTGATCCAACATTCACGATGCTTCCGCCTTTCGGAAAATTTTCGTGATAAGCATAAAGTTTTCAAGTAGATATAAAAGTTTTAGCCGTCTTTTTATCATAAAACACTCGTCCCAGCACCAATTTTTGTCATGTCTAGACCTCAATAAACATTTAATGGGACAGTTAGATCATGCATTTAAATTCTCAAAATTTTAATCCCCTTTTGTGATACATATTTTCTGCCTCGTTGGTCTAGTGGTCGTAAAGCGCGACTGCTGAGCATGAGGTCTTGGGTTCGACTCCCAGATATTCGGGTAAAGTCATTGGCTTTCCATCAGGAATTTCTCAGTAGCAGCCTTTGGATTTGTGCTCGGTTGATGGCAATAGGCTCGCCCCCTATTACATGGGACTTAAACACAACTGGCGAAATGTGGGTGTACTAATAGGTATACCTCTATCTAACCCTTCGGGGCTTACAGGCGTGAAGTTTATGTTATTTTAAGGAAGTTTGCTCTAGGGTTTTGTTTGAGTTTTTCATCTTGTTTTGAACTATAAAAAAGTTCATTAGACGGCGATGTCGCAAAAGTCCAACTAAAATCAAACGCAAAATAAGCATGTATGAAAAATAACACTTTTGCATTTAATTACTGTGTTTTTAATAAGTAATAGTTTTCGTGACAGCCCTGACATTATAATATAACAGATTTCAACGCGCATTAAATTATATGAACTTTGTTAAGTTATTTATCATTTAATATCACATTGACAGTGACGAGAAACGATGTCGACAAAGTAATTATAGGAAACAGTGTGTATAGTGAGTTTGTATAGGGAAGTGCTTTAATAATGTTCATTATTAATTTCGGGTTTGTAATGCGTAGAAAGTCAGTAATTAATTCAAATGTAACTTATACCTACTATAATAGTAATCATAAAACCTTATACTCGTATTAATATTCTTTGTCTTTATAATATTTTCCCGACCAAATTGCTTTCACAGTGGTCAAACTCAATGAAGATTAGCTAACGCCGAAAATATTATAGTGCATAAGTGCATGCACACCGACTTGCATTACTCTCGTAGTCCCATGGGACGGCAATCAAACACAACCGGGCAGAGAACAGAGTACTAAGGGCCTGTTTCACGACCTTTGATTAAACGCTATTTACCAGATACTTTCAAAAACAGAACAGAATTTGTTGTATGAAATAATCTGCCAAATAATTTAATCGGAATATCAAGGTGGACTGTATTTAAATGAAACATAGGTTTTTCTCACTGGATTTAATCTGATTTTAATTTAGCTAACAATAGTGACTTTAAACTGAACTACTAACAAAGACTAATATAAACTTGAAAAAGAAACAAAGCAAAAGGTAATGACAATCTAGCAATACTAAGAAACACTAAAAACACTTTTCGCTACGCGGACGGGCAGAGTAACACCTTGTCAGAGGGCTACTGCGAGACTACGCTGCGGCTCTCAGCCGCGCTTAATTTATTCCCTCAGACCGTAGGTGGACGTAGTGGCGAGCGGCTCACAAACAAAAATCTTTCCACCAATCCTATCCCTACGTTTGCTTTACATATACTTAGGTGTATGTGTAGTTATATATATTGACCTTGAGTAAACAAAGGAATTAAACAATTTCAACAAAAACTTAACTAAACCCTGTGATTCTACCTTAATTGAGTAGTCTAATATCATGCTAAAATAGTTACTGACTTGTTTACCCTAAATTATTCACAGTATACCTACAAAATCACCTATAAGGTTTTCTTATGTCCTAACGTACTTAGATTCTAGATTGCTGTACTTCCCAACACTAAGGGATAATAAAAACAACCTTAATCGACTTACAATGTTTCATTAAACCCTAATTTCAAAATGATCTTTATTTTAATCAATCCTTATACTATTTCTTATCTAAGCGATGACGTCCGTGACATCCTCCCCCCGGCGCAGGGCTACCGTAGCCTTATCCTCCACGCAGAGGACGGCGAGCTTCGTGACTGGGCGCCGTAGGACGCCCGCCGGAGTTCTGATGTCCGCCGACCGCACCTTGCCGTCTGGACCGACGTATGTGGTTTCCACGACGCCTCGGGGCCACGTTCCTCGTGGCAGTGTGGGGTCGATGATGATGACCAGGTCGCCGACTCGAAGGGGCCGTCGTTGATCGTCAGATGCCCCCCTGGGCACCAGCGTCGGCAGGTACTCGTCCACCCAGCGCCGCCAGAAATGGTCGGCGAGCGCTTGGGCAGCCCTCCAGTGTTTGCGGCTGGCCTCCTCACAAGGCCCGGTACAGGGAAGACCTGAGGAGGTTCCAATAAGAAAATGATTAGGTGTGATTGCCTCCGGATCCTTGGGATCCACAGAGACATGGGTCAGAGGCCGGGAGTTAATTGAGTGCTCGGCCTCTGTCAACAGCGTCAGCAACACTTCTTCCTTCAGTGCTCTGAGATGCAGGGTCGCCCCCAGTGCTGTCTTTACGGAGCGTACTAGGCGTTCCCACGCTCCCCCCATATGCGGCGCCCCTGGTGGGATGAATTTCCACCTCATTCGGTGCTCTAGCCCAAAGTGAGCGAAGTCTTTGGCCCATTCCTTGTAAGCCATGCGTAGCTCGGCGTCCGCTCCCCTGAAGTTGGTGCCATTGTCTGAATACATGACACTGGGCCAACCCCTTCGCGCAGCCATCCGTCGTATCGCCATTAGAGCCGAGTCGGTAGATAAACTCGACACCAATTCTAGATGAACTGCCCTCGTGGTTAGGCAGGTAAACAAGGCTCCCCATCGTTTTTCATGTCTTCTTCCGATTACTACGGTCATCGGTCCGAAATAATCGGTTCCGCAGTGCGTAAAGGGTCGCTGCGTCTCCATTAAGCGTTCTAGGGGTAGATCCCCTGGAGTCGGTTTCACCGGTGTGGCCTTCCTGACGCGGCAGAGCTGGCATCGTTGAGCGATCGCTCGTACCGTGGGGCGTAGATTGACCACCCAATATCGTTGCCGCAACTCATTAATCACGCGTTCATTGTTAGCGTGACCGGCTCTGCGATGTGCTTCCTCTACCAGTAGCCGCGTGAACGGATGTTTGCCGTGCAGGATCACTGGCGTCTTCTTCGTCTCCGTTACAGCTGCATGTCCGATCCTTCCTCTGACTTTAAGGATTTGATCTTCTAGATAAGGGTCCAGCTTATATAGACTGCTGGACTTGGGTACCGGCTTCCCCTTCTGGAGTAGCTGTATCTCTTCGGCGTAGTCTTCGAGCTGTGCTTGTTTTAGCCATAGTTTCTCGGCCTTCTCTATAAGGTCGACGGTCATCTGGCTGGTCCTGTCCTTGCATTTTTCCTTGAACAGGAAGGGCACAGCGGTTGCTCGTAGTAGCTTTTCGTATGAAGAGAACCTTCTTATGTCGGGCAGGTGAGATGGACATTCTCTTTCTTCTTTAACTGCCACATAGGTTACTTCGTCGTTGGCGGTGTCATCTTTGACCTTCTCCTTCGGCCAGGACTCCTCGTTGTCGTACAAAAATGCGGGGCCGGTGAACCATCTGTCGTCTGGCTTCATGTGTGTGGTATATTTAGGGCGTGTGGCGTCGTCTGCCACGTTATGCTCGGTAGGTACCCATCTCCACTGGCTGGCGTTAGTTAGCTCCGCAATCTCTCCCAGGCGGTGCGCCACAAACGGTGTGTACTTTAACGCGTCCTTTTCTATCCATCGTAAAACGGTCTGAGAGTCTGACCAATAAGTCACATTTCTAGGCTTATCTCGGTGCTCTCTTAATATTGTTTCCGCGAGTCGTGCGCCGATCACTGCCGCTTGCAACTCCAGTCGCGGGACAGTTACAGGCTTCAAAGGGGCCACGCGTGCCTTTGCAGCGACCAGCCTCACGTCTACTCTTCCGTCTGACTTCTGGATCCTCCAATAGGCGGTCGCTGCGTAAGCTTGCTCACTGGCGTCGCAGAATACGTGCAGGTCCATAAGGTCGTCCGAGCCCTTGCCGTACCACCTGGGTATGCGTAGCTTTGTCACTGCATTCAAGCTTTGCATCCATTCTTCGAAATACTGTGCGTCTTGCTCTGGGATTGCTTCGTCCCATCCTATGTCTTGCCTCCACAGGTTCTGGAGCAAGACTTTTCCGGCAACTGTGAAGTGACTGATGAGGCCCATAGGATCATAGACTGCCATTACAGCTCCAAGGGCTTCTCGCTTCGTCGGTACTCTGTCTCTAGTCTTCACTTCGGGTGCCAACCGACTCATTCCCGTGTTAAAGCCTAACTCGTCTGAGCCTGTTTGCCACAGTAAACCCAGAGTTTTGTCTGTGTTCTCTTCTCTTTGTCCGAGTTTCACTTCTGTGTCGTGTGCCTGCTTTTCCAGTGTAATGCTCTTCAGCACATTCTGCATCTACATAAAATGCGCATTCTGGTGAATCTTGATCACTTCACTCGATGTCTTGATCGCTTCGCCTTCGGTCGCAAAGCTGTCTACATAATCATCCATGTAATGACTTGACGTTATAGCTTGCACGGCGTTAGGGTATTCTCGAGCGTACAATCTCGCATTTGCATCTCGTACTGAGTGTGCGATGAAGGGTGAACACGAAGCTCCGAAGATCATTGAAGTCATTTTGTATTTCTTCGGTGGCCTAGTGCGTTCCTCACCTCGCCATAGGAACATCTGCGCAGCTTGGTCTTGCTCTCTTATCTTCACCTGAAGAAACATTTCCTGTATGTCTGCAGTAACGGCTACTGGGCGCTCTCTAAACCTGAACAGGATCCCTGGCAGTGACTTCAAGAGATCAGGTCCCTCCAGTAGGTAATCATTCAGGCACACTCCACTATATCGGTGTGCGGCGTCGAACACCAGCCGCATCTTCCCTGGCTTATTTGGATTGACGACCGGGAAGTGCGGCAGGTACCATACTCTCTTACTTTTGTCTTCTGTTCCATTGCACTCCTGGGCGTACCTTTTGTCTAATAGGTTTTTAACCAGAGCGCTGTACTGTGCTGCGAAGCTTGGCGATAAATCCATCTTCCTTTCAATTGTCTTCAATCTTCTGAAGGCACAGTTGTAGTTGTTGGGCATCGTAGCATCTTCATCACGCCATGGTAACCCGACTTCGAAGTGATCACCGACTTTTCTCAAGGTGCCCTGAACCGTGTCAATCGCTTTCTGATCTTCTGGTTTGATCTTCTTTGCCAAAGAGACTCCGAGGGCATCAATCCTGAAGTGTGATTTAATCAATTCTTCTATACGACGTACATCGTCTGTCTGCCTTGATGCAGACACATCGAATAGATGAAGCACAACTTGTCCTTCTTGTTTCTTCAGCGTTGCGCGCGGTGCAGTCCCATGGATCACCCATCCTAGCTGAGTGTACGAAGCTGCGGGCTCGCTCCTTTTGCCCATACGTAATTCACGCGTGACTATTAGGTGCCAATTATCGGCACCTATCAACACCTTTGGTGTGGCTTCTTCAAAGAACGCGTCTCTTTGTATGTCCTGGAGATGTGGATAGTTACTTAACATCGACTTGTCCACCGTTTGACCATGAAGCCGTAGGTCTTTCATTGTTCGTGCTCGCAATTCCTGAAATTCACCGCTCTGGCCGCGTATCTGTAGCTTGACCTCCTGACTATATTCCTCGCGTTGTTGTGAGTTCACGCCTTGTATGCGTAAAGTGGAGACCGGCCCAGTCACTTGTATACGGCGCGTCAATTCTTCGTCGATGAGCGATATTGTTGAGCCTTCATCCATTAAGGCGAACGTCGACACTTGCCCGCCGGGCCCCTTTAATATCACGGGACACATCTTCAATAATACTCGCTGCGATGCTTTGCTTGGCGCGGAGACGGTCATCACCGATTCCTTTGGTTGTAAGTTCTCGGCGTCGGTCGCTTTATCTGGTTTTTCAGTTTGCGACGTCTCTTTTGTCTCACGTTCCTTGTGCAGCAACGCATGATGCGGACGGCTGCACGTTCCTTCGCCACATCGTTTTGCTCGGCAATGCTCACGTCGATGGCGCTTTGTCACACACTTGAAACATACCTTTGCGGTGCGCGCCCATTCCCATCTTTCATCGACAGCCATCTTCAGGAACTTTGCACATTTAGGTACTTCGTGATCACCATCACAGCACAAACACTTTTCTTTCTTTTCTTCATTCGTCCCGTCGACAGTGGTGTATACCGTTGCCTTCTTCTTCTGAGTTACGACGGGTCGCGTCTCCCTCTTTTGACTTGCGGTAGCACATGTAGACGGGGCGTAAGTGTATTTTAAGGCCCTGTCTGCCTCCCTCATTAAGAATCGGGATATCACAACAATTTCAGGGTCGGTCGTACCTTCATTATCGTAGGCGTAGTCGCACCAACGGGATCGTATATGGGGACTCAGTTTGTCCAGCACTTCCCTTGTTAGCAGCGGATTAAATAGATAACCTCTTTGATCTATAGTCTTCAACACACAAATAATATTCTGCAGTTTCACAGCGAAGCTGTTGAGGTCGGCTGCCGATGCACCGGGTTTCGGGAGTTTCTTAAGATCTTCCAAGGCTCGGTCAATAATTACCTCGGGTCGCCCGAAACATTGTTCCAAAGTTTTCATCACATCCTCTGGATCGGTGGCTGTGTGCAACAACGCAGCAACTGCGTCTCTTGCCTCTCCCTTAAGGCAGCTCCTCAGCCTATGTATGTTCTCTGCGGCTGTGATCTGGTACATGAGTGTTGAGTCTCTAAAGGCCGCTTTAAAAGGCAACCACTCGTTGGCGGCTCCAGTGAAGGTTGGCAAGTCGATATGACGTGGCCTAGGTCTAGCCATCTTCTCGAGACTAGCGGTCAATAGCTCGATACTATTTCGGGTTCTGGTCGGCGTCGGTGACCGCGCTCGAGGCGTCTCAAATCTGATTTGCCGTGGTTCGTCTCTGTTGCCTCTTGCTGCCTCTTCCTCCCCCCGTGAATCGAGCGGGTTCCTTCTTAACCACTCGTCCACCTTTTGGTGGTGTTCTTCGATGTCGCTTTCCTCGTCTTGGATAGCAGACACTTCGGCAGCCAGTCGCTTCTTTATTATGTCCGCGTCCATCTCTAGTTGCTTCCTTTTCATGTCCGCGTCCATCTCTAATTGTTTCTTTTGTATGACGGCCAACTTCTCTGCGGCGTTTAATTCCGCTAGCCGCAGCCGTGTTGTCACGCTAGTGGTCGATCGGTGTGACCTCAATGATCGTGTGGGCGATCTCACTCGTGGTTGCGTGGTAGCCATTGTCTGGGTTCCAGAAGGTCCAGCCACACTTACTTCTGTTGGCCTTGAATAAGGCGAGGCTGGCGGATCCAAGGAGACTCTTCGAAGTCGCTCTCTCTCAATCCGCTCTTCATCTCTGCGGCGTGCGGCTTCTCGCTCCTGGACACGTTTCTGTTCCTCCACCTCAGCCAAGTCTGACTGGCTACGGGTGACCACCATGCTTGATTCGATCTTGTCTTCTAATTCAGATCAACACTGTTCGATTCGGCACTGTCTAGTTATTAGGATCGGGCGGCGGCACTAATTAACGTCTAGACGTTGCCCAGATCCTAGTATCACAGTTAGGTTCACTAGTCCAGTTCACTATTGTTCACTGTTCACTATTGTTCACTGTTCACGATCCGGCTCGAAGGACCAGCTATCAAGGTGGACTGTATTTAAATGAAACATAGGTTTTTCTCACTGGATTTAATCTGATTTTAATTTAGCTAACAATAGTGACTTTAAACTGAACTACTAACAAAGACTAATATAAACTTGAAAAAGAAACAAAGCAAAAGGTAATGACAATCTAGCAATACTAAGAAACACTAAAAACACTTTTCGCTACGCGGACGGGCAGAGTAACACCTTGTCAGAGGGCTACTGCGAGACTACGCTGCGGCTCTCAGCCGCGCTTAATTTATTCCCTCAGACCGTAGGTGGACGTAGTGGCGAGCGGCTCACAAACAAAAATCTTTCCACCAATCCTATCCCTACGTTTGCTTTACATATACTTAGGTGTATGTGTAGTTATATATATTGACCTTGAGTAAACAAAGGAATTAAACAATTTCAACAAAAACTTAACTAAACCCTGTGATTCTACCTTAATTGAGTAGTCTATTATCATGCTAAAATAGTTACTGACTTGTTTACCCTAAATTATTCACAGTATACCTACAAAATCACCTATAAGGTTTTCTTATGTCCTAACGTACTTAGATTCTAGATTGCTGTACTTCCCAACACTAAGGGATAATAAAAACAACCTTAATCGACTTACAATGTTTCATTAAACCCTAATTTCAAAATGATCTTTATTTTAATCAATCCTTATACTATTTCTTATCTAAGCGATGACGTCCGTGACACGGAACTTATTCGAAGATTGTGAAACAGGCTCTAAGTGTGAGCTTTTGCGACTCAAGTTCGATTGCGAGCGCGTTAGTATTTTGTATGTCAACCGACAGCAAGAAGTAACTGTTTTAAATGTTATCCAAAAAAAGAACAAAACGAAAATATTAAGCTAAAAAAATTGTCCTAATCTAAGTACTAAAGCTGAGATCCAATTAACTTTTCAGGGATTAAAGTGACTGCTTACATTACGGTAGTAACTGGAATATTAAAGGGCTACCCGAAACACTCTAAGATGTTTAGACGATTTGCGATCTGACCCTTCTCGGTACTCGACGACCGGTGAAATTGGGAGCAAGATTTGAAGAGGAAATTGCCATTGTGAAATAATGTTTTTAAAAATGTTACTTTTTTTTACTATTTTGCTTTATTGCTGTTGCGTAAGCAATCGGCTTATGGCAAATGGTAATCTCCGCCTTTAGATGTCTGTAACGGCAGAGGTATCGGTGCTAGTATTCAAGAGACATAGCGGCTGAAATGTCTCATGTTTCTATGATTATTATGGTGCCTATCCACACTAGGGGGGCAATTGTACTAACTTTTAGGAACGACCGCAGTCCTTAGCTATTCAAAACTGCCTATAAATAGTCCAATTGAAATAAATGCTTTTACTTTTGACTTCACAATTTATCAAAATTGCCTCTAATTTACCTTTTTTGATATTGACTGTAAGACTGGATTTTGAACGTTTTTAATAAAAAATAATAGAATTGGATTTCTGGTACCAGAACATAGCAGCTGCTTTTTTAACAAACAGGGTTTACTCCACAAAAGGTTACATAACTAAAAACCTTTTTGGTAACGTAACTTATGTATGTGTATAGTACAAAGTCAAATTATCTATTCTAATTCGACCATGACGAGGCACTTTTCAAAGTTAACATTTATAAGAAAAAAGTATTGAAATGATGGCAAGTAATGGTTTCGCTGACAGCTTAACAGCAGTGACATAACATATCAGTGAAGTCTAAAGTTCCGGCACCGTCCCGTATCAGTGATAAATTATTTTTTCATACATTCTCGTGAAGTCTAAAGTTCCGGCACCGTCCCGTATCAGTGATAAATTATTTTTTCATACATTCTCTATGAACGCGGGATACGGGACAGTACCGGAACTGTGCCGAAACTGTGGCTTCACTGATATGTGTAAATTAGCCATAATGCGGCGTTATATTACTTTTAAACTAATGTAGCGAGCGTAGCCTCCGCGGCGTAATATACCTACAAAAAGTACCAATGTTTCACGATCATAACTTACAATTGAGTAAACAAAAACTTTTCCTTATCTTAAAGAAAAAGCGTCAGCACTTAGTATGAAAATATGATCCCAAAATTTTTAATCTCCATGCTAATCTTAATAGAAAAACGTCTCGGTATTAGTTGAACGAACTTACGGAGATGAGTCGGTTTAGTATTCAAGATGGGACAGCTAAACCACTATCTGAGAATACCGCAGCTCTCCACACTGAAGATATTGCTTCGCAAGAGTATACAATCGATGTTGATGCAACATGTAGATATTGGTATTCAACCTGGATGCTGCTGGCATTTGATGACAGATAGCACTCTCGTTTGTGTGTCAATATTGAAGCGTCTATATCCCTTATTTTGAAAGTCTCTTAAAACATTGAAAGCTTTTTCTGACTGCATAAACCAACAATTGCGGGCGACGCAAAACCACTTACTATTAAGAATGTTTTCAAAGTCGTGTAATTCTTCTAAATCACGTATCTAGGTCCTGATGACTATAAAATTGACCCTGTATTGGATTTGTATTGATTTTTAGAATGACCTACAATGCTACCTACCTATAGAACAATCAATCACAGTCAATCTTCAGAAGTATAGTAAACTAATCAAGAATGCCAAATGCCATTGACTCCGCCTTAAGTACCATAATAACGTATAGTACCTACCTGGTATAGTGTTCTTTAGAATAAAAATACAAAAAAAAATCTTACCGATCCATTTCTCGTCCTCGACAAAGAAGGTACGTACTCCCTCTCCACCGTAGCCACTGCCAGCAATGGTGCGAAGATCGCGAAGGCTACCAGCCATAACCCAGCCAGAAGGCTGCAAGCTCCACGCCTCGATGGCATCCAGGGTTGTCGCAGCGACTGTGTGATGGCCAGGTACCGGTCCACTGACATCGCTGTTATTGTGAACACGC
Source organism: Hoplodrina blanda (assembly GCA_949316365.1). Classification (NCBI taxonomy): domain Eukaryota; kingdom Metazoa; phylum Arthropoda; class Insecta; order Lepidoptera; family Noctuidae; genus Hoplodrina; species Hoplodrina blanda. The sequence continues at coordinate 827,297 of OX438582.1, forward strand.
TGGAGGCTACTGCCACACCTGTACAAAATTTATAACGTTTAGGTGTGTAGTGAGAATTATTAGTAGATGAACACAGGTGAGACCTACACACAAGATTATGTATATGACAAATAGAAAAGACACCAAGTACAAACACACTTTACTAAGTATTATCCTTTATATTTTATATTGAACTGTCGCTACTTTTATTTAAATAATGCCGTAACACAGTATTAACTAGCGCGGAAGGTAAAGAAATTTATTTGTGTATACCATCAATGGACATTTATCATTCGTTTATGTTTAGAAGTTAAGCAAGTTTTATTTTCATAGTTGCAATGTCACTTTGTTATACTTAATAATCGATATCTAAGTTTTGATTTTACCGTGTATTTGTGCAAGTGTACCTTATAAACTTCGTGAGGTTACATAAGTAGGTACTTTAGTTATAACAACGATTTAATGTTTATACTTCTGGTGTACTGTATCTAAGGTGGATAAATAAATTCTATTCTATTCTATTCTAGATAAAGAAAAAGCCAATAAAAAATTAACCGATGTACAAACAGTACATCGGTTGACTAAAACTCGAGCCATTGAAAAAAGAAAAACCAATCAAACAGCACCCGAAAATTTTTCAGATATACAAATCAGCTTATGAACGAAGTTTAATCAAGCTTCTCTAGTCTGTTATCAGCATCCTTCTGGCTCCAGCCGATATTGTACAAGTTAAGACCCGAATACCGCAAATTTTGGGGTTCAGAAGGACCACTTCAAAAAGGTTTGTCTCAAAAGGAGATACTTGAAGGACGTAGTACCTTCCTAAAAGTTTATATATGCGCTCTTCGTTCCTAAAAAAAGAATTGCTTGTTTGTTTTTTGCTTTTGAAGGTTCTGAGAGTCCTTGTTCCCAAAAAGAATTGTAATAATATTGTATTTTTAGCTCAAACAATAAAGATTCATTCTTACTTAGAAACATTTCATATGAAAAGAAGTTTTAAATAGCGACTATACATTTATACAGCGCTATGAAAAACTAAACACCCGCTTTAATGTCAATGAATTTTATCCGACGGATAAACTCTGAATGAGAGATCCAAACTTTTTGTAAGGAATATTCAAAGTATGAAATAATACTTAAACTTATGAGCCTTTTGGAAGGGGGTTCTAACATTCTCTTTTTACTTTCGTCTGCGTTCATTCATCTCACAAACACGCACCGGCAGTAGTTTGCCTTATTGTTTGTTTGGTTTGTAGATAAATATACGCTATAAACTAAATTAGGCGACCAGGCAGGCAGCAATCATTGTGCGCGGCCAGCTGTATAATCTCACTTTTAAACGCCTGTATATATTTTATTTAAACTCATTTTTTTATTTTAATGCATACGGGATTTATACTGTATCATTATTGCAATTTTATAACTTTGTTCCTGATGGGAGTCTACCGATCCCTTAACTTTTTTTTCACTCGGTTCTCTCACGTAACTTACAAGTTATTGAACTTCTCTCCATCATATTTACTTTGTACCGAAACGGAGAACTGAGCCGTTAATCTTAATTAAACCCGTTTTTGTCAGCTTGCTCCGTTTGAGAACAATAATAATTGACGACTTGATTGAATTCTAGGACCGGTTATACAATTCCAGAACAGTTCATTTCGAAGTGACGATTTGAATATACTTTTTGTTTCAGTTCACTGAACCGTGAAATATTAATTTCAAAACTAAAAGAATAGATAGACATTTTGGTATAATTTTTATTGTGATTTATTTTTTTATACTCGCTTCTTATTTGACTTCAGAATTGAACCGAAAATTTAAATTATTCCACGGAAACACAAAAACGGGACAACAGTAACAGTTATTCCATGTGTTAAGCTGAATGAATATCTACAGGTGTGCCCAGCTGATTCCATTCAGCGTGATTTAGTAAAAAAAATCCAAAGAAACAAACTTTTACATTTATGATAGGTATCTATACAAATAAATAAAATTGAAATAGGTATCTGTTAGTAATGTCAAGTTAACAGTTTTTATAAAATAAATATGAAATTTTAAGCTCTCCGAAACGGCTGAACCGATTTTGATGGGACTTTCTTGCAGGTAACTGATGTTATAAAGAGTAACTTAGTTAATTTATATTTTAGAATAAGAATTAGGGTTCCGCGCAACAAAAACCCTTTTACAACCGACATTAACGCGAACGGATTCGCAGGCATAAGCTAGTTAAAAATAAGATAATCTTAAAAGAACGCCTGTAGGTACCCATCCACCTACACGTGTCAATCGTATTCGTGATTGAATTTGTATAATTACGCCACTTGTTCCTTCCAATACCAAACATTAATTTATTTGAAAGCATTTTATTAACAACCGTTTCTGACAAATTAATTTTCAATTCAAAACTGTTGACAAACATCAAATTAACTCCTTGGCTTTACGTCCCTAAACTTACATAATTGGAATAAATGTTAAACTAATGGAAGTTTAAGTTTTCAATCAGAAATTCCAAGTACGAACATACCGACCGAAGTATTTGTGAACAAATGTAATTTGGAGTAATAAAACTCCTTTAGGTCGCGGGGCGATTGTTTGCCCAGTCACGTGGTACATAAATCTTAGTTTATAGGCCCTAACAATTGAAGTGGTGCTTCTTTCGACACTATCGTTTTTGAAAGGGTAAAAATTCGTGAACTGAGCATTATTGATAAACCATTCCTTTCAAATGTTTTCTTTTCTTTGGTAAATATTTGAACGGGCACTTTTAAGGTCGAGCTAAACAAAAGAAAAGAGAAAGCATACCTAAATGGAAACAATATACCTATCTTCACGAGAATAAGAGACTTTTTTGCTTGAATTAATCCAACACGGAAAATTAACAAGTTAACAATTTCTATTAGGTTATTTCATTACAGATACGGAACCACACCTTTGGTAAAACAATAATATTATTATAGCGAATAAACCCGAATAAAACACATTGTTCTCTACCCTTAGTAACAAATTCGACACCGTGGTACTATTGTCATCCCAAACCGGAATTTATTCCCACTTTAATGAAACAATAAGCTATTAGTTTAACTGTCAAATAAATCGTAGATTGGTGAAACCTTTCGTCGAATATTTTGTCGAAAGACTTAAAGGAAATGTGGGTGGTCTTTTCTCCATATAAACGCTCAATACTCAATAACTTTATTGCTTTCCATACTCTTTCCTGTTTTGTTTCTGGTTTATAACTTTAAAGCAATGATTTTATAGTAAAGTAAATATTTTTTGTTTTTGAAAAGTACTTTATTTTTAAGCACAGCAAATTGCCTATTTATTGTTGTGAAACTACAGACATAAAAAACAAACATAGGGGCATAGTATATGTATATCCATATTAATCAGTTTATTAAATATATTTTTGGTATTAGTTCAGTATCAGAGAAGAACAAAGAGCAAAACTCCGAATTAAGACTTTACTTAGGCTATTCAGTTGGAACTGCAGTTGTTCTTTTCACACGCCGAAGGTCACAAAGCGAGAGCGATAGTTTCTTCTAATACTTATTTTCAAATATCTTCGCCCGCGTTTCATCTTAACAGAGCGATACACACGGGTAGATAATTTGGTAAACCTATTACCTATTAGTCAAGTAACACAGGTAGTATTGTAGCGTAGTGTGATTATTATTCAGTACAGCAATCAGCCGCTGAATTGTTATACAAAATTGAGTTTTCTTAGAATTAAGCCTAGTATTGTCACCTGAGAAAACCACAAAATATTCTAGCGCTGTCATCATCTATTGATCGGCGGTTGTTAGAATCTGTGTTCGTTTGCAACGTAGGTACCTGCCTCGCATATTTTGAGGTGTACCCAAATATGGAACACGTTTCGTCGATACCGATTTTTCTTTTTTTCATGGTAGCACGTTATGTGTAGGTTCTGTAATTTAGACTAATGGAGCCGTCTGATTCGTAAATGTCCGGAGCACCTTACTTACATGTGCTCTGATATCCTAACTGCCATTTACCTTTTCTGAACTATAGGTGAATAACGATTTACCTATGGTCCGAAACAGCGACACGCCGCCGACTTACGCTGAAAACCAGCGCCGTGGTTTTCGTACCTTTGTGCACAGGCCACGGCATTATGCTGAGCGTCAGCCGTTTCGCGCGGTAGTGGCGCATATTTTTTTAGATTTAATACAAACTTGTTTTATTTGCTTTTATGTACAGTTTTTTTTTATGTTATGTGCGTCATTTTCGCGTGAATAAACATATTTTCTTTCTTTCTTTTTCTTCTATTTAAAATGAGATTGTTAAAGGCTACAATTACATAAATTGTTTGAATACAAGTTTCAGCAGAGTATTCAACAATTTCCTTTCCATGAAATTCTATTCCACCGGTTGACAGCTATAAAGCGGTGCAATATTTACGGAATATAAATAGCTCTGCAACAACGTAGGAGCAATTATTATAATTGGCCACGTTGATGGTCTTCTGGTCTTTGTACTGCCATGAAAATTGCCCGTTACTTTGTCCGCATTTTACTTTCAAAGTTACGCTATTTTGATATTTTCTATTTTTAAATTCATTTTAATACTTTTTACTTTTTGTTGGTTTTGTATAGGTACCTAAGTTTTTGATTCTTGATTAGATAGTGTCAATCATTTTGACAGAATTTTAATGAGTGTTTTAAAAACGTGACCATGTTGTTTTTAGGTTGTTTGTAAATAGGCCAGTCTCGTTATAAAATAAAAACAATCCGACGAACGTCTTAATTGAAACGTTAGGAGGCTAAGACGTTGACCTGTTTTATTTTCCAAAGATTTAAACAACTAGCCTTATTGCATTAATACACAATTAATATCAATACCTTTCATTTTGACAATTTGGTAGTAGACATCAGTAATCAATTGACAATTAATGGGCTTTCAAAACGCAATTGTCTCATATATTTTATATGGCGGAAGTTAGTTACGTCACAGTTTGCTAGACAAACTGTGACTAATTTATCAACTAACTTAACTAAACTATTAATAATTGATGTCAAAGCAACTAAAAATCGAACTTGAATTTAAAATCCGAATAATTTGAATTTCTAATTTTTTAATTAAGAACTCGGGTTTAGGTACTGAGGTAAAATTAAATATTTTTTGTGTTATTTACATTGTCGAGTAGATACAATTTGCAAACATAAAAGAGCAATGGATTATTTATTTCCTTCAAAATCCTCCAGATTAAGACAGCAACTTTGTAGCGCAGTTACCATATAGGTTGTATTGCAAGACAATGGGTAGAAAAGTAGGACAATGCTTTTAAACTTACCTTGCAAAAAATTAACAGTCTTGCACATGACCTCGCCGAAGTACCACAGCAAGGTGACTGACTTGGCGATCTGTACCGGCATGCAGAACAGAGTCACTAGCAGGTCTGCTACTGACAGGTTCACCAGGAATATGTTTGTAACGCTGGAACAAGGGAAAACACACTGTATGTAGTGGGTCCTAAACAAAGTGACTTTTTTTCATCAGTTTTTTTATAATTGCTTTATTTGACTGCCTCGTTGGTTTAGTGGTCTCAAAGCGCGACTGCTAAGCATTTGGTCTTGGATTCAATTCCCAGGTAGGGCAGGACAAAAAAAACCAATCAGTTTAAACAATTGTACAACATTTAACATTTTGAAATTCGCTATCTTGGTTTTTTAATATTAAATACACACACTGTGGAAATTTCAACTCTGTACCCATTACAATTCACGAGATAAAATTCGGCTGAAAGATGAGGCTTGACACAATACACTAACTTTATTATTTCATAAATATTACAATGGTGTTAATAATTTTAATCTAAATGTCGTCGAAATATCCCTGATAATTTGTGTATCTATACACAAATTATGTAACTATTTTGTACATCCATACCTACGCAAGCTCCCCATTACTGACGCTTGTCAAGTCTCATCTTTCATGGCGCGTATTATACAGTCTACTGACGGACGTACAGCAGAGGCTTAGTTCTTTCTTTATCTTGTGGGCAGTAAGGTCTTACGACCCCACACACCCTAGTGTCAGAGTTTCTAAACCGCCTCAAGGGCCTCTGACATGGTTTGAATGGAACAGTAAGTCCAGGTTTCCTCACGATGTTTTCCTTCACCGATGTCAGTGATGTCCAAGATAAACTTTAGAAAGTACATATGAATTGAAAAATTCACATTGGTACTTGCCCGGATTTGAACCCACAACCTCATGCGAGGGCGAGAGGCGAGAGGCGGGCGCCATAACCACGGAGCCATCACGACACTGAGGCTTAGTAATAGAGACCCTTTGACAACCCTAAAAAGTCCAATACTTAACTCATTCTAATTTGCATTCGATAGTCATCGCCTTTTTTTGTTTAACTTTTATCGACGTGGAAGCAAAAATGCAAATTGGGTAAGCTCCAAGTGATTTATGGCGACCATTAATAACATGGTAATGTAAGGGTATGATGTAGGGTTTAATAAATTACCTTAAGCCTTCAATCGATGTGAGAACTGAGAACTGTTGACTAATTTAACATCTTAAGAACAAATTGGCTGTATAGGACACAAACCTTCTTGAGTAGTTCGTAATTAATTAAGACTATGAATCCCGTTTCACTGTATCTAAATAAGATTTGGTTGACTTATTTGGCAGAAAACATTACGACTGTTATTCGCGAAGGGTCCGGCAGAAATGTAGGCATACTTTACTAACAGAACCCCGCGAATCGAAACCAGAACCAACACCAACCAACCCTTAAAATCACTAAAAACCCAAGATACAGTTTTATCGAATAGAATAAGTCTTTATTTGCTCAGAATGTAGGCACATAATTATAATTTTAAGAATCTAATCCGGTCAAAACATAACATGCAATTGTTAATTTCTTTATCTGGGCAATATTGTCATTTATTTATTTTAATATCAACGCATTCTTTGTTACTAACACTAGAATAAAGCTTTTGTAATACTAACAAAATTTGACTCACTGTTGTCCGAAATAAATGAATTGTTATTTTTTCATTTTAATTTAATATAGGTGCCGATTCCCTTGTTCACAAACTAGACTAAATTAAGAGAATTGACATCTCTTACTAACATACAGCGAAAGAAAAGGACGATGACATTTAAGAACTTTAGAGATGTCAAATTAGTTTTGCCTTGAACTTTTCCGTATTTTTAATCTACACGTTTTACGATGTCAACTATAATTGTATGGATGTGTCAGATTGACTAAATTTGACAGCTCTTATTTATATTCGTCTCTTTCTTGTTTTATTGGACAGAAAAAGATAGAAATAGTCTAATTTTAGTTTAGTTGTGAACAAGGGAATCGGCACCATTGCCTATCCGTAAACCAAAACAGAGACTAAATTAACAGTCCAACAACAATAAGTTTTCAAGATAAATAATTGTAATTTAGTTGGTGTTGTCAAATTTCAGAGTTACGTCAGCTATAACTTGAATATGAGACCCATCTGGTTACGTCCTAATAATTCGGACGCCTACGCCTAGCAATGATGTTGTAATACAGTCGTAGGCGTGTCGCTATGACTCTGGCGTAGGCGACGTAACGTTATCTTTGTAAAGGGGAACGCACTCAGTTACCTATTCTATTAGTCTTCAAGTTTCATTGAAATTAGGTACAGTCAACAACAAAAGTCGATTAACAATGTTACCTACTTTTTTTATATCATTTAAACACACACTAAACACATAATGTACTGGCTTTCAGAATTTCAGGCAATAGCTAAGGTTTTATTATATCTTCATTGCGTTTTACTTTTAATATTGTACTTAATAATTAGGATTTAAAAATCATAAATGTTAATCTACTTTTGTTGCTGACCGCACCTCTGCTTACATTTAAAGTTACCCTCGACAAGTCAATTAATTTTGTTGAAGACAGTATAAACGAAATTAGTTTCTTATTTTATTCTGCATTTTCTTCAAATGACCGCACACGATTCTAAAGATTTTGATTGTAAATTGACTGGTATAAGTATTGTTCTCGCCTTGTGTAAAAATAGTTATTTAGTTATATATTATATTTAGTTATTATATATTTAGTTCCATACTGTTTTATTTACCAATGCCAAATCTCTAAATCAGTCAATAAAAAAAAAATTGATAACTTTTATCTTAAAACTAATCTATTTTTTTTAAATCTTACTGCTATTATAAATGTGAAAGTTTAGATGGACGAATGTTTGTAACTCAAACACGCCTGAACGGCTGAACAAATCTAGATGATATTTGGCACAAAGATAAATTATAGTCTGGTAGTATACATAGAATACTTTTTATCTCGAAAAAATACGGTTTCCGTAGGATAATATATCGACTTTGACGCCAACGCCAACGAAGCTGCGTGCAGAAGCTAGTCTTAATGTAAAACTAATCTTATATTCTTTGAAAATATAAAAAGAAAGAGAAAATGTGATAAATTTTACCGAAAACGGATTCGCGTGTAAAATACCTCAATTCCTTCGGTGTAAAAGATTACCAACTTTCTCCATACCAAAAGATTTAAACACATGAAAGAGGCTTTTCTACTTTCTTGGCAAATCCTAACTTTTTCGATCGAATCAGCCAAAACACGCGATTCATTCTGATCAGAAATACAATGCTGTATTGAAAAGAATTACAAGTTTAGAAATAAAAGAAAGAAAACTTTATTATGCAGAACTTAAGGTCCGATTTACAGTAACAACACGAAATTCTGTATAAAAGGCAGGTATTACCTATGTTTTACGATATTTCTTTTATGTTGCCGTTTTTTATTTGCATAATTTTATTGTATTAAGTAGGATATTACTGTTTAGTTGAATTCTGTCTATGAAAATTTTTATTAGGTAAGCTTTGGTTACGCAATTGGATCCTTTTGAAGTAAATAAGTATCTATATACTGACTGGTGCTGTGAATAGAAAATTAAAACATAAAATTGCACAAAATTAAATTAAGCCTATTTTATACAGGATGAAACTAATTGGAAAATGAAATATTTTTTTTCTTAACAGCAGTGAATAAGTATCTAATTATAAAAAATCGATTTCTATAATTACCAACCAATTACCAACTGTTTTTGCTAATCCACATAAATGATACCAACAAACAGCACCTTTTATTGTTTAAAATCAAACTATAGGTATATTACGATAGTAAATACATGTCACTTGCAAACTCGCTCCAGCTACCTAGTAAGAAATGTGCTACAGGCAGTATGAGAAACTAGAGATTACACAAATAGTCTAGGAATAAATTTCAAACGAACACTGCTGCTGAGATAAATAAACGTTATTTAGTTCATGCTGGCTAAAATATGTTCCCGACTCTGTTCCTGTCTTTATAGTTGAGGATACTGTTACTAACAAAGATTACTGTTTAGCTATAGCATGTACTAAGTTAAGACTTTAACCAATATTATTTTGATCAAAGGCTTTGGATAATTATGTACTCAGAGCTGAAGTTGTCCAGCCTAGCGGCTGGACAACTTCAGCTCTGAGTTCCTACTATCAGAATAACATAAGCGAAGAATGTTCAAAATAGAATAAATTAGAACACTTTATTTGGGTATCAGGACACATGCGCGAAAGACATTTGCGCGCAAGACGCTTGCGCGAGTCCCTTTGCGCGCCAGGACACTTGCGCGAATGGACGTTTGCGCGCCTAGACCTTTCCGCGAACAGACACTTGCGCGAATGGACATTTCCGCGCCAAGACACTTGCGCGACTCCCTTTGCGCGATAGGACACTTGCGCGACAGACAGTTTCGCGATAGACATTTGCGCGCCTACACTTGCGCGATAGATACTTCCGCAAATCCACTAGCGCGAATGCTGATATGCTGATATGATATTGCTGATATTGAAATCATGATAGGAAATGCTTAAAAATATTGAATTTAGAATCTTAACTTTAATAACTTTTTTATTTTTTGTTTATATTTACGCATATCGTATGTCAGTCCCATCGTATCGTAGATAATTGTACGTTCACAAGACGTGGGCCATGAGTTTGAAGAAACCCTCAACTATGATATAAATTATCAGCAAAAAAAAGCTAACAGAAACGTTTAAGAAAATGAAAGAAGATTAAACTAGTCTTTCTTCAAAAAATTGAACTTCACACTTTTACCATAACAGGTCAAATGCACAATACAAATATTTTTTGTAATAAAAACTATACAAATGGACTTGCCTTGTATTAAATCAAGTGTCAAGAAGGATTGTTATCTTAAGTCGAGGAATTCTTGGCTTGCAGCCACATGCACGAGAAGCAGGTGGAACCTTGGTCACTACGACTACTGAATTGTTAGGTAACTAACAAATTACAGTTTCTCAACGGGAAATTGTTTTGTAAGGCGACACACGTCGCTGAAGCGGACAGTTACATAACTACCTGATAGTTATATTGTGAAGGGAAAAAAATACAACAGTTTACGTGAAAATTATACCGGGTGTTTATTTTGTAAAGTTTGACTTTCAAAATGAAATAGAACATTTTAAAATAATGTTAATGTCTGTGATGTTGGATTTATTTAGTAGACAATTTTGTATCATTTGCGTTTAAATATGATTCAAAGGCAACGGCTTAGTTATCTATTAAATAAATCCAATATCATGCACATTATTTTAATATAAACATTTCATTTTTAAAGTCACACCTCAAAAAAAACATGCTTTATGTACAACTCAGAATATTAAACAACCTGTAGTTCTGCTTTTAGAGTTTCTACTATGTAGTCTTCTCTAGACTTGAGACCTCCTTCAACTACTCCAAAATGTTCGCGAAATTTTCAAATTACCAGAATAATTACATAAAATAATTTTCCACATATTAATTTTTAACGATTTTGTAAAATGTTGGCGTTCCTCATTTTTAATTACTCCACTTACGAAGCAACATGCATGATAATTAGGAGTTTAATTTCAAGCAATTATAAGTTTTACATCCAAAGCAGTAAAAGTCATAATGGCTTGTACAAATGACGCAATTAAATTGATATTTTTTTGCAAACTGCTGTAAAGTCGAATTAAGAACATTTAATTAATAACATTCTTCTACTTCTTCTTTCCTTTTGTTTTAATTTTAACAAAGCTACTAACTATATATTAAGTACCATCTGACTTTGTATTCTGTACCTCCTGGTTCTGTACCTCCATACTCTATTTAACATTATAAATATACAAAAAAAAAACCACTTTTTTTTATTATTTATTATTTATTTTCTTTTTTTTTTATTTTTTTTTTTATTTTTTTTTTTTTTTTATTTGTATGTAGTCTAATTGTAAATACCTATTGCAGTTTAAAAAATATAGCCTTGACAGAAAACTTGTTTAGTTGGGCGCGGTTTTTGTGCGGAACCCTAAAAATGGCACCGATATAGTCAGTATTTTTTTTTGTTAAAGGTATTTATTTTTGTAAACTATACCCAGGCCCCAGGTATAGTTACTGCATTCAAACAATATTTTGTTCAATTTAGGTTCTAGTGCACCCTGAGGAAAGTTGACAAACCTTTGTTTCCCCGAGAGGCTAGGCAGAGATGTACCTCTACTACATTACACCCATGTTTCGCTAGCTATGTTTAGCTACTATGTATATATAGGAGTCGAAACTTTTGCCATAAACAAGACACAAAACCGAATTCAGACTCGGTACTGTGAATTTCATAACGGATAACCCAGTTCCACTTTTGTAGTTTGTAAGTGAAAGGGAAGCAATGATTTTTTTTATTAATGTGTTATTTTAGGGATATCTGGTAAGGTTTATTGACCGTGGTTCCATCTGGTACTATTGCACTTCCCTCAGCTGTTTTTAGGACGTTATCTTACAACTCTTTTACAAGGGGCTTTCCTAAATCAAAATGTCTGATTCATTTCGTCAAAAACACTTTAAGCACTCATGGTTGCTCAAACCCATGATGCAACATAGCAAAACCAAATGTTCTTCATCACGGCTCCGACATATTGTTTTTCTATTTATAATTCGAGAAGACGAAGCACCCATTACAGTTTTATGTTACATTCATTAAATAAACGGATATCGTTAATGTGTGAGCAATTTCTACGAAGATAACATAAGTGGTTCAGCCATTTTGGATTCACATGCTTGCCTGTCAATACGGAATGGACCCATTCTTCCTGACGTCCCGTGTGGTTCAAACTGATTACAGAATTACGTAAAGGGCCTCCCTCGCCGGGAGCCTGTAATGAAACTCGAAAATCAAAATCTAATCATGGATTGTTACATTACAAGTGAGTGCTTCCGGTGAGAGAGCGAATTTAAACTCTTTTTTCACTTCTTCCTGCAACTGTCCCGTTGATCTCGAGAATGCAAGCGCAACTGCTGAACTTGGGATTCTGAAATTGATTCCCAGTTCAAGCAAAGTGTTATTGGGTCTTTTCATTCATTAGCAGACTGGAGTTTGACAGTTGGTGGTGTGACACTGCCGTGCCTCGGAAAGCAAGTAACGACAAGTTTGACTACGTAAATTAAATTTAGTTTATGTCAGTTCATAAAATATAATTAAACCAACTACGTTAATACGTTTAGTTCGAGACAAGGTAAGATTCCATATCGTATTTGGCATTATTTCGCTGTTCAGAATGTATAAGTAATTGGATTACCGACCTCATGCCTAACCTACATACTTACATAACAAACGTGAATACAATTTCACATAAGTCATATTATTTGTGTAAGCAAATACAAGAATTGACTTTGCTTTTATTAAAATATTAACAGGAAGTGTGATAAATAAGTAGGTACTTATTTGTGAACTGTAAATGTTACGGAGACAGTAGGTATACACATTAGTCACAGGTTATTTATGTTAATTAACTCTGAACCCGCGGTTTTACCCGTGTTATGTCTTTGGTTACTGCTCTGGTCCCGGCGGGTCAATGTGTGGTGATATATTATTATAGCCTGTATATAAACTTTCTGGATAAACGGCCAAAGATTTTAGTCAAATCTGGCCAGGAGTTTTTTAGATAATCGCGTTAAAGCAGAGAAATAAACTCTTCATTCAGCTTTATCACTTTATATGTAATAACACTATGATATTGGTATAGACAGTAGGTATACGATTGACTATGGTAGGCAAACAAAAAGTCTATCCATAAAAACGGTTTTTCGGGATCTGAATTATGAGTATAATAGGTTTGTGCCCGTAAACACGGTAAAAATACATATAAATTCATTTCTTGGAAACATTTTCATTGAAAATATAATTTAAAAGTGAAAAACTACTGATATTTTTTTTTCCAAACTCATTAATGCAAGTGGTACAATTGTTTAAACACTTCAATATATCTTCAGACACGAAATATTAAATTGTATAAATAAAGCTCGCTTAATCGTTTTGATAATATTATAACCATTTATTTCTCTCCAAACTTCGCATTATTATTGGAAAATGCTCAAGTCATTGGTATAATATTAATAAAAGGATTTTATTACAGAATTGCTCACTCATTCAAAACTAATGTGAAGTGATTTGGTCTCCATTCTTTAACAATTTTTCTTCGTAAATTCGTAAGTAATATTTCTTCCAGCATAAAAGTTTTCTTTTCTTATATTTACATACATATTCCATCAGATGTTTATTAAATTCACCATAATAATGAAAAATCAAGGAGAGAAATTTTTAATGCCTCGATTTTACATGCATTTTTGTCAACATTAGTTTAATATTGATTGTAGCAGAGATGAGATTGTGACTATATTTTGAACATTTTAAATTACGTCTAAATATTATTAAAATTACAATAAAAACATTATTCTAATTTTAATAATAATTATCGAAAAGGAATTTATGTGGCAGATGTGAGTGGCAACGCAGGGAAAGACGCCCTAGACTAGAACCTACACTGACCTTATTGGTGAGGTTCTTCAGAAAGGTCAGTCGTTACGACTGACCTTTCTGGCGTGCTTGCACGACAAGATGTATGATCGTGGAGGAGGCGACAGGAGTTTGTAACGATCATATCAGGTGGCGTTCTGCGGTTTCTGTCTACCCCCATAGGAAAAAGGCGTGATATGTATGTATTATGCAAAACTCTATATATTATGAGCCCTTAATAAATACTGGTAAAGATAAAATATGTGACAGGCAGACAATGAGACTCCAGAGTAAAAGTATATTATCAGGGAACATACAGCGAGCCAATATACTATTGGGTAAGTTGCCAAGTCAACGAAATAAGTGAATATTGGCCATGTGGCCTCTAAATTTAGTGGACCACATAAACTGACCCCGAGGTCGCGTTTTATCATTTTAGGCTACAATTATGTTATTATGTATAGTCAACAAAAGAGAATTCTGCTTCCCACTTTATGGTGTACAGTCAGCAAAAGAGATAGGTATCCACGGTCGTTAGATATAGTGATTTTTTTATTAGAAACCTACTACGGCGCTTAGGTTGCGCGCGAACTCGCGTAAGTACGAGAATTGAGTGCGCGCAGATCTCGCGCCGCGCGCACGCCTTTATACGAGCCCTGCATGAGTTGCGCTAACGAGATGCACTGGCGCACCAAACCATTGCCGTGACTGCACGCGCGCAGCTCGTGGGCAGCTCGCTAACGGCTCGCGAGCTGCACATTCGCCAGATGTGGATGCATCCTAAGAGGAAGAAACGGCCATCTGAAGTTTGTATATGGAGAAATCAATTTTGACGCGGACGAAGTCGCGGCCTGAAGCTAAGAGATAACATTCAAATGTTTAAATAGCTTTAAAATACTTATCTCAAACTACAAAGACCGACTAATTGTCTTAACAAAATAGTGGTGAGCATTTAATTAATTTAGTCCCTTCGTCTGTAAAATGTCAGTCACAGACACCAAAGGGTTCTGTTAATCGATTGGAAGATGCAAAGGATTTGATACCCTCGTCACACAGAGTATGGTTTGTTATCGATTGTATTGTTATAGGATTGGTATGTAGACTCAATGTAGTGATTCGAGTTTAGTAAAACATTAGGTGTTAACGTCACGTACACGGAAATTAAGATGAAGTATCCTAGTCAAACGTTGCTGTGATTCATTCTGATTGGTAGATAGGTAGATGCGGTATAATTACAGGCACATTAGACAATCGGATACTTGACCACTACAAATCAATTGACATACTTTGTATGACCTGTCAAAACGCGATTCCCTATAATTGTGTATGACAATAACAAACCGATTTTTAAAATAACTGTACCTCTTCATACTCTCCATATGTTTCAAGATTAATATTATTTGTATAATGCTTTTTTGCTTGTATTAAACCAAATTAAATTCTGACATGTTACCTTTACAAGTATAAAAGAAAGAACAAAACATTAAAAGAGTTACGTTTTTCTTTTAAGTTCAAAAAAAAAACGATACGAAACACGTTCACTATACAGTTATTTTTCTTTAAGCAAAATGAAATGCTAAATTTAATATTAAAATATTATAAGATAATATGTTGTGAAGGCTTGGGATGACTCTGTCCTCGTATGTAATTTTAATATTCAAGTATCTGCTGCCAGCAAAATAAAAATTGTTAAAAAATGATTCTTTATTACAAAACTTAAGTTGGCTTTTTAATCTGTGCCTACACATAAAAAAGAAATATAAATGAATTTGTAAATAGATGACGTGATATTACATGTAAGATATCTAATCTATTAGATTTTTTCTCAATCCAATTGGATTAGGTAAGATTGGATTGGATTAAGTACCTAATTAGGTACTTTTTTTTGGTAAGCACTACTGTGAACCTTAAATAATACCTAGTTAGATACCTACAATAAAAATACCAGACTTTTATTGAGCCACTGCCGGGCAAAGGCCACTTCTCATACGGGGAAGGCAAGAGCATTGATCACCACGCTTGCTCAAAGCGGATGGCGATTTCAGACTTAATTATAAGTCCAGATTTCCTCACGATGTTTTCCTTCACTGATGTATTAGATAAAAAGTATTCCTTCTCTCTTTATAAAGTGTTCATTATAATTTTTATCAAAACTGCCTTAGTTAAGAAAGAAAGAAAAGACAAATGACTGGATGATCAATTTCCATTTCATTTAATCTTCGTTTTTTGTTCAAGTTGAAATCGATTGGAAATGACAAATTGATGTAATGTTTCCGATTGATTGATTGCGTGATTTATAATGTTTACGTGACGTTTTTGATGTTTGCGCACTTACAGCGTTCGGGGTCTCATGTTTTATTGAAGCAAGTCATCTGAACTTTAGTTAATTTAGTGTCCCATAGATATCGCGGAAGCCGCGTATGTAGGTAGATATGTGAAGGGCACACCAGTGTCTTTTTTAGTCAGCAAGAGTCTGACAAACCCATCTGTACTCCCCAAGGCGGTGGCCATCCATGAGGATTTTCCACCCCGGGAATAAAGAAAAAACGTATCCAATAGAGATAACTTTTTCATTCGAAACACTATTCATTCATTTATGAACTTCTATAATAATAATAATTTACTATATATTTTATTTAATATTTTATTTATTTAGTTAATAATTATTATAATTTTATCCTACCAGCTATTAGTCAGCAATTAGAATAATTTTTGTTAAGTAAACACATTTTATAAGTGGATCACTGTGATCCATAAATCCAATAACGACCACAAATAAAAATTCTCTACGCTAAATTAAAAAAAGACGAAACAAAATAAGTTTCTATTTATAAATATTTGAGGCCTGTTCTAATTTATCAGAAAAAAAACAAGACAATAAGGAAACACGATACATTAATTAAAGTAACTAATTAATTGAAACCCAGGAAGGAACTTCATCAAATCTGTCCCTTGAGAGTTTACTTGAGGTGTCCCGGAACTTTTGATGTGTATTACAGAAAACGTAAATTAATCTTGATTTATTGGTATGAGTCATGGTGAATGTTGGTTCTGTAATTAGGACAATAAATAATAGTAATATAGGTAAATTATGTGTAATTAATTGTTTATTAATTATTGTTATTTTCAAACTACTTCCAAAAACGTCATACCTATTTTGAAGTCGTTTGACAGTGTTACTGGAAGTCCGTTATGTCTTAGATCAACTTAGAAAGACGTAAAAAAAAATCGACCCCAGCGTAAACCTTGAAAAACGTGTGCATAATCCAATCCACGCAGCAGCACTACTTTCTTTTAGGTAGTTGTGTATAGCTTAGTATGTGTTTACATACATAATGTACATATTCGACAGTCAAAACATCCCTTTTCGGCTTCACTGAATGGTAAAGCCAAGGCTTACTCAGCTCCATGGCAACAGAGAAATAACAAAAGATGGATTTAAAAAGAAAAAAGAGTGAACTCAAAGAGCACCCAAAGGTGTGATTTGCTCAAGGTCGAAGATCAAATTATGTACAGAGGTCAAACAAAAATGTGGTCGAAAATACAAAGCAATGAAGTAAATACCCTTTCGGGATTCAGTAGAGATGTAAGCCAGTGTCATTGACCGGTGACTGATCGATGATATTTGTATGTCTACGATGCTATTTTTATCGATAAAAGACAGTGTGTTGACTTCCTTGAGGTCAGTATCCTTCGCCAATTTTAATATCAATGTGAAAGAACTTGACGGCGAATAAAAAAAAATCTCTACGCTTAAAGTATGTCCATTTTTTTAACAAAATACAATAAATTGAAGGATACAATAATTCATGGAAGAATTTGAAGTCATAAAAAACGTTTTTAAGAACCGATGACATTCTGCGTTTTATGTTTTATTGGAAAGTATGGATCAATCTATTAGATTTATTGCTTACATTCGATACTTATGTGAATAATATACTACTTTCTGTGTATTATTTTATTCGTCCAGAGAAAAAATCTTTAGATAATCAATCTTACAAGCATAGTATAAAAACGTTAAAAGTACCTTATCAAGTAGATTCGAATGCAAAAAGAGACATTCAATATTAAACTGTCAAAATCATTCTTATAATGCAAAGATGTATATGAGAATTCTAATAATGGAATAAGTCGGTTGAACGTAATAAATAATATTAAAAACAGCCTTTTATTGTCCTATTGCAGGGCAAAGGCCTCTTGTCATACAGAGAAGGTAGGTACGGGCATTTATCACCATGCTAGCTCAAGGTGGACTGGCGATTTCAGATGTTTGTTAACTAAAATTTAAAATTAGTTTATTGTTGAAATTTAATTTGTGGTGATATGGGTCCATGACTGTACTTAACTTTATGTAACTTCTTTTATTTTATTAAGGTATGAATATGAATATAAATTCCAGATTTCCTCACGACATTTTCCTTTACCGCTTTCAGTGACGTCCAAGATAAACATATAACCTAACCACACAACTGGGCCATTACGACCTTGTAATAATAACGAAACCAGGTACCTAAATCATTTAAAATTTAATAATATCCTAAAATATAAATTATCCTTAAGACATATTACAGTATTTTTTTATATAATATTTCCGGTAAAACCAAGTAAATTAGCCCACGAACTTTTTCCACTTGGCACTTGAAACTTGAGTACCAAGAAATTAAGATAAATGATCTCTTCATAATTTTGTGACGACACAATGATGTGAAAACTTCCTGTACGTACCTACTAAGATTGATGATCCTTCTCGATACACGTCTATTATCATTAATTTGAGATTTTTTTCTTAAAAGCTGTTCTTCGTAGGTCAATGAACTTACTTCTGGTAATTGACATGGAGTTTTCGTGAAAATCTTTTTTCACGGAACTTACGAAAGGTATGCATTTTCTCTTGGGTATTCGTGATATTTATTTATTATCTAACACTAGCTGTCCGCCGCGGTTTCACCCGCGTCTTTGGTTACTGCTCCGCTCCCGTAGGTTGTAGCGTGATGGTATATAGCCTATAGCCTTCCTCGATAAATGGACTACCCAACACTGAAAGAATCATTCAAATCGGACCAGTAGTTCCAGAGATTAGCGCGTTCAAACAAACAAACAAACAAACAAACAAACCCTGCAGCTTTATAATATTAGTATAGATTGTAATAAATGGCCCTTTGCGGCCATTTATTCCATGTGAAGGAGCTTCGAGATAATTTGTACGGGTTATATACGAATAAAAAGAATATTATATAGTAAGGAGAGCATTACAATGTTTTGTTTTGAGCGTGGTGATCAATACTTGTGCCTTCTCTGTATAAGAAGAGGCAATTGCTCAGCAGTGGGACAATATTATGCTAGCCTTTTTTTTGTGAAAAGAGTTTGTTGCTATATCCTTTGGGTACACCAACTACAGTTGTTCCATCTACGCCGAGATTCTAATCCAGATTGAGACAGAACAAAGAGATTATATGATTATTTATTTATTTATTTACTTATTTATTTATTTATCAGATGGAAAACCAATAGCTATACATAAGATGGATACAAAAATTGATTAAGTTACATTAAGCCAATTACAGGTTCTCACGGGTAGAAATACACACATCAAAAAAGTCTAGGGATCAACATCCCTAACATTTGTTAGGGATGTTGATCCCTAGACTTTTTTGATGTGTATATAATAGTTATAAATAGAAATCTTAAGGATCACTAACAACAAGCACAACTATCAATAAATTTAAGATGAAGGAATAAAGTCACAAAATTAAACGAACAAAAGTACAATAGTAGGTACACACTAACTACTCATGACTATGAGAACAGGAACACACGGCCGGAAATATAGTAATTATTATAGTGATCTGAGGGATCACTAGCAGCAAAGGTAAAGGACAGTTATTAGACAATCTTCTCTTGGTTATGGTTACAGGTTCGATAACGGGTAAGTACTGATGTTATTTTTTTTATTTTATGTGTTCTTTCTACGTTTAGCCTAGACCTTCGGAGACATTGGAGAAGAATGACATCGTGACGAATCTTGCAATTACTATTAAGTCTGAAATCGCCATCCCGAGTCGAGCAAGCGTAATGATTAATGCACGTGCCTTCTCTGTGTGAGAAAACGTTTTGATCTGTAGTGGGACAATAATACGCTGGTATTATTATTACTCGTATGGTAATTTTATTACTAAATATTTTATGAAACTTTTTCCCAGAAAATGTCAGCATTTTCCAAGCTACGTGGCACATATTACCAACCGTAATCAAGTCGAATACATAGTAAAACGTTCCAGGTATACCCTTTTCAGCGTACCGTAATACAGTGCGAATTGTACAATTTATATATTACAGACCATTATTTTAAATATAAATATAATACACATTTATACCTATCTACATTTTTATATTGAAGAATAGAATGTCCATTATCTTCACCTATTAAGTAGAATGGGTTGTAACATCGCATCGTGATTGTAACATACTGCGCTCACCCATCTATTTACCAAGCTGTAACTGTGGCAATATACACCTCCGACCTTTTATATTGCCTGGGCCATGTTTACTCGAGCACGTGTCCTAGCTATTAAAGCAATAACTCAAATAAAAATGGTCTCCTTTACCTTGTCTACATGCCTAAATAAATACGCTGACCAAATGGAATAATAAAATAATACGTATCTTTGTAAACTTAATTATTTGTTCACCGTAACGACTAGATGATGATTTCGTAACTTTTCCTTTATTTATATTTCGTACTACCAGTTGTATTTCAATAGGAAAGTTGAACCTATTGAACAAACATACATTAAATCAGTCGTTTTTTAAATACTTACCTACTACTGACAGTTAAGTTAGAATCTTTTCCAGCCTTGCTATTTACTCAGCAAAGAGCTGAAAAAGTTCCTAACTTTGACTTTTCAACTTCGCTTTACAGATAAGTTAGTGACTATCAACGTTCTCCTTTCTTAATCTTTTGAGTAAAATATTCTTTACTTAAAAGGAAGATTGTTATGTTAGTATCAAAGGACTTCCCTTATAACAAATCCGAAATTAATATTTATCGGAATCTTCTATCTTCAATATTTTTCCGACTGCTGATGGCCGCAAGTAGATACTCTAATATAATATTAAAGCTGAAGAGTATTTGTTCGTTTGTTTAAATGTTTGTTTAAAAGCAGTAATCTCTAGAATTACCAGTCTTCAGAAAAAAACTTTTTAAATAATCTATTATGATAGCCAGATTCATGAGAAATTGTATAGACTGTATACCATCGCGCTATGACTCACGGGAGCAGAGCTGTAACCAAAGTACGAAGTCGCAGGGAGCAGCTATGTAAGCTAAGCTAGGTAAGTTTATAAAACTGGTGCCTAACATTACAAAGAGGTTTATGAAAATTTTAAAAACAAATCCACCGAAATCTTTGCAAATCTTTGTTTTTTTTTCCAAGTGTGAAGTACAAGGATTTCTAAAGAAAACACGGTTATCTGTAATTACGTCTCCTGGCAATTGTAAGAAAGATAACGAAGTTAATTGCTTGACAACAGGTTACCGTCTGTGGGGCAATCTGCACAAAGGCCTCGCGCAAATTGGAGACGAGTGCTGCTCCGTTTGACAGACCAACGATTTGTGAAGACGATTGTTATGAAATCTAGCTTGGAAAATATTTCGTTGTATAAAAGACAATAAAGAAATAGGTATTGAAAGCTTTTCTTTATAGTTTTTCAGTTGGACTGTTTAATTTCTTTTAACGACATTAGACTTAAAACCACGAAATCTTTAATCGTCTAGAAAGTTTTTCGTGGTTTTAAGTCCTTTAAATGCTGTCAATGTCATTTTTTTTTGTATGACACGGTTTGCTCTGTGGCTGAGTGATTGACTACTGCGTTGCATGTCATGGATTCCATTCCCGCCTATAGATAGTTGTTCCGGGTCTAGCTAATTATGTTTGTAAACGCACCCGCGATACAGAAGAATTTTCAAGTATGGCGTTGAAAGATACTTGTCTTTTATTTGTGTGTACTTTATTTCTCCGTACAATTACTACAAGAGCAGTAGATTCCACTGAGGCATGATTTTACCAGAACAATGGAGTAGCATTTTAGTAGCTACTGAATAGATTGACGGCACGGTTGGCGTAATAGCTGATCGATTGACTGCTGCGATGCGTGTCTCGGGTTCACTACAGGTATTAGTTTCGGATCTGATCTGGTTGTAGGTGTACGAGTATGTAAGTTTATATGTTTGTAAAGGTACTCACGATAAAAACGAAATTCCTAGTGTGAGGCAAACTTTAAAATAAAATAGACAGTCACGGACAACCATAAGAAAAAACTTAGCACACATTAGCATGTCGGTGACGATGTCACAATAGCATGTCGGTGACGATGTCGCAATAGCATGTCGGTGATGCTGTCACAATAGCATGTCGGTGACCCGGACTCATGAGCATGTCGGTGACGCGGTCTCACTACCATTTCGTTGACGCGGTGTCATTAGTATGTCGATGACGTCGTGTCATTAGCATGCCGGTGACGAGCAGACAATAGCGTGTCGGTGATGCGGTCTCATTAGCATGTTGGTATTGCTAACCCAAAAGTTTTGCCCCTACCAAAAATCGATAAACGCGGCTATGAAATTTTCACTTAAAAAAATACAAAACTCATTTATATTCACGTGTCAACTTAGGAATATTTAAAATTCCGGAAGAGTAATCTTTCTCATACTTATCCCTAAATAGCTTAGCTGTTTTCTTGTTTGTAAAAAATGAGTGACGGCAAAATTTGCGGCTAAGAATACCTAGTGGTTAAGAACGTAAGATTATTCAACTTCGCCTTTATTTGACGGGTGCCAAGGAGCAGAACGTTGGATAACAATACCGTGGGAGGACGTGAACAACTAGATATTGCACATTTTTACTGGCGCTTAGGTTTCTTTATACGGGATAAAAAAGACACATCATATAGCCGTTTTTAACTACACATACTGCCAGTGCCCATCAAACTAAGTAACGTTGAGTAAAAAAGTGATTTTTTTTTTGGTGTGAAAAATCACTGTTTAAGGTATTGTACTTTTGGGTGCATGCAACAGTACAGGGATTGTGGCGGTATTTAAAGTTTAGTTATAACATTATTAACTGGTTTTTGTTAAAAAATGTGTAAAAAACTTTGACCGTCAATATCTTACTATCACATAGAAAACAAGCTACTATAATAAAAAAATTAAAAAACACGACTGCAAAAATTGCACATATTTGTACTTTGTTTACTCGTCAGTTTTTTTTACGACGTTTTTTATTTACAGTGTTATATATTTTTTAAATCTACTTGTCAAATTCTAGACGATAAACATAGACACGACCAGATTCATTAAAAAAAAAATTGAGGCTGGTATTAATTTCCTTTTTAAAGTGACCACACCGCTTTCTTTTTATTTTTAACTAGCCTATGTTACTCGGAACAATGCAAGGATTGTAACGATACCCTATACATCTAAATCGGTTCAGGCGTTCAAAAGTTATGGTGGAATAAAGAAACTCACATACATACATACATACATACATACATACATACATACATACATTAACCCTGAACACATAACACTCCTTTTTTGGGGCAGTCGTGTAAAAACCAAACAACCTCTTCAACAAACAGCGACTTCGTCCGTGTCAATGTTAGACCACCGCTTCATCCCCTTAGGGGGTAATTTTTGGAAAATTAATAATAAATAAATATCTTGGGACACCTCACACACGGCCATCTGATCCCAAGCTAAGCAGAGCTTGTGTTATGGTAACCAGACAACTGATATAATTTATAAATACATACATATTATAGATAAATTACACCCAGACACAGAACCAACAATTATGCTCATCACACAAAGTTTGTCCTGGGTGGGAATCGAACCCAATATCTCCGGCTTTGCAGCCAGGGTCACTAACCACTAGACCAACGAGGCAGTCGAAATCCTTTCTTAGCGGACGTCTACTAACTATAAACTACGAATATTTCCCTGCCTTCATATTTATAAGTCAAGCGGGATATTTCGTGATGAGTGATTGAGTGAGTAAACTTTCGCTTTTTTATATTTAGATAAATATCATAGTATGAACATATTATAAATATAAAGACTACACTAGTAACACTTATCATTTCGACAATAATACTAAATAAGCACGTAAACAGTGACTTCACTTCTAATTATAGTGACATTAGGGTACAACTCACATTAGAGAGGCCATATCTTAGCCTAATAGAGCCATAAAATGTTCAGCTAACATAAGTATTTAAGTACCTAGGACAGAAATAGAATCCTATTTCGTACTTTTCGTATCATTAATACCTACTTACTAAACAGGTTTCAATTAGACCTAAATGAAATAGGATGTATCTTTATTTGCTAAGAAAGTAATATATTCTTTATCTACTAATATATTTTGTATATTAAGTTAGGTATACATAATTATAAAGCTAATAATTTTGAAAAATTAAAATAATTTATGATGGTTTGTTTAAACGCGTTGTTAATCTTTGGAACCACCGCTTAGTATTGTATATGATATCTAGATTCATGAGGCATAGTATAGGCATATTTGACTGCTTCGTTGGTATAGTTAGCAAAGCGCAACTGTTGAACATGAGGTTTCGATTCCCAGGTCGGGTAAAGTGTTATTGGGTTTTCCGTCAGGAGTTTCTCAGTAGCAGCCTCCGAGTCATGATATGAGCCCGGTTCATAGCAATAGGCCTCGCCCCTATTACTTGGGACTTAAACATAACTGGCGAAATGTGGGTGTTCTAATGAGTACGCCTCTGCCTAACCTTTCGGGGATTACAGGCGTGATGTTATGTTATGTTTGCCTATTATTAGAGCGAGCTTGTACATTGATTATTCAGCTTTGTTATCACGTGACAATTCTGGAGTTTTCGAACAAGTTTCGGAGGTCAATGGGACTTTATTCATGAGCTGATCACGCGGCAAGGTGAGCCGGCGAGGACAAACACGTGAGTGAAGCCATAAACAATTATAAAGTTAAGACTTCGCAATGCCGGACATTGAAAAGAGGAAAGTTCAATGCTCGGCCTAATTGTCATAATTACATAACATAACGCCTGTAATCCTCGAAGGGTTAGGCTGAAGTGTACCTATTAGTATATCCACATAATTAAAATTGTTAAAAATGTAGATGCAGTCTCAGCAATCAATTTGCCGGGGTTGTGGGACGTCTTAACAGGATACCGTGGCCCCGGAACGTAAAGGGCAACAGAAGGAACAGGGTGGTTTTTTAGTCAGTAAAAGTCTGACAGTCCCTTCCGCCCCACCCAGGGCGGAAGGAGTCATTTGATGATTTTTACCACCTAAAAAAAAAAAAGTGGCAATCAATTTGTCAAAAATGTAGGTAAATTGGAGACATTTTGACAGAGGTTGTTATTGAGACTGAGATTAGAATGCGAACGTTTCAAAAAGAACGCAAATTGCATTGACTTATACCTGTTGAAA
The DNA here is from genome assembly GCA_949316365.1 of Hoplodrina blanda. Lineage (NCBI taxonomy): Eukaryota > Metazoa > Arthropoda > Insecta > Lepidoptera > Noctuidae > Hoplodrina > Hoplodrina blanda. The sequence continues at coordinate 852,611 of OX438582.1, forward strand.
CACAGCAAACAATATCATCAAAACAGTCCATGAGCAGTAAACAAAGACAAAGCAGCAGACGTTCTCGATCGTTAACAAACTTGTCTGTCTGACAAGCGAGCCGTGAAGGCTGTGCACAGACAGTTTTCAAAGGAATACGTACAGTTTGATCTGACGTTCAATGTACAGGCTGCAGGATGGATGGATCTCGAAGAAATAATTATATTGAACCATGTAAATGGCTGAATGGACATATTTTTTTTCTTGTTGTAAATGATGTTTAAAATTGCCTCGTAATAAATGTTTTCAGTTTAACATTTTTGATACCCTATGAGCTGCCCCCCTTGTTAATAAATTGTACATTATAACATTATGTGTAACCTTTTTATACCTATATCGATGGCAGCAAAGTAGAAACGGACATCTACAAAATCGCAACTTTACAGGAGAGCAGATTTAGTTTAAAAGAGTGGTTATTTTGAGAGTTATGGACCGATTAACTTGAAATTTTCTATAATGCTTTAAAATAACCTTCTTTATGAATTGTGTAATAGGTTTCATCTCTTTATCGTTGTTTTACTGAAATAATGTAGATGTCTTTTTTTACTCTGAAAAAACTTTGACGTAGAAGAAGACATCTGCCTGATAACCGTTTATCAGGCAGATGTCTTCTTCTACGTCAAAGTTTTATTACATTGTAATAAAAAAGTTCCCATTTCATTTAAAATATCTAATAAAGTAAGATAATAATCTCCTGTAATACATTTAAGGATATTTAAAGAACATCTTCATAAACGAACAAGTGGCAGATGTCCGTGTTTACGTCGAACCGTAACCTCAAAATAAATTTTATTACTCACTCTAAGATTTCATTACTAGCACTAATAATGAACTGTAAACACTATCATTATTATTACATTTATACCGGTACGCGCTAGAATGTGACAACTGACTGATGTCTTTGTTGACGTTTCCATTCATCTGTCGAAGCTCCGAAGTAAAGGCGGACAAAGTCAAATGTCCGTTTCTACTGCGATGTTTTTTAAAAATCCAGTGTAGATGTCTTCATTTACGTGTTAAATTTTCTAAATTGTATTGAATTTTGAAAAAAATTTAATACAGACTTGTAGATAGGATTAATATAAGCTCATTTTTGTAAAAAAAGCATTTTCGAAAAAATGTAGATGTCCGTTTCTACTTTGCTGCCATCGATATATAATTCTAATTTAAAGTTGTAAACTATACATTTATAGAAACTTCGATTGATAAAGATCAAAATGGCTTATTTTGTTACAGTATTTGAAAATCATGATTGTCTTTGTCAGTGATTTTGGAAACGAAGTTTTAAGTCTGTTTTAAGATATAAATACCTATGTTTCTCCAAAATAGGTGGGCAAAGTTCCCATCAACACATTATATTTTGAATCCCATTCAATAAGACACGAATCATGTCAATAAGAAAAATGATTAATGTGATAAAGTTTTGTCTCGTCTCACGTGAGATGGCTATGTGTTGTTTAGATGGCATTTTCCTTCTAAAACCCATTAAGACTAAGGTATATTAGAAAACTCCAGTTTAGCTAATGACAATAACTTTTAATGTTGATTAATTAGACCGGTGTGTCTATCTAAATGATTGATTGACGATTATTAGTTGGAAAGTTCTAGAAGTAAACAATTATCGAGATTATTTTGTCGACATCTCTTAGTCCCTAAGGGTCATTATTATAATATCCTATCTCTTTACCAACGTTATCGGAACTGACAAAACGTTGCGGTCTGTGCCTTTGAGAATAAGGGGACTCTGCGATTACAATTATTTATTGGAACGAATCCCGCCAAGTCTCTTAAGTACTTTGAAATTGCTTTCATTCACTTGAATTAGATCATTTGTTACCTTTGATTGTCAATAATTTATAAAAGAAAGAGAATTACCTATTCTGTACAGTAAAAGGTAAAAATTATTTCCTCAAACTTTAGTTGGTAACTAAACTACACTATAACATTACAAAGAATCACAATTTACAATCAGTGTGTGGACGATGTAAAGTAAAAACAAATCAATCCTTTGTTAACATACGCCATTTTATTACTTAATGTTTAAAAAGAAAATTGTTTTGTGTTCAAATGATATCAAAATTTAAACATACTCGTACAATACAAGTCAATTCTCTTTTTTATGAACACGCTAAGAAGAAGTTCTTTTACAAAAATCTAAAGAGCATGCATACTTAGTTTTTTACTTAATTTTTTGGTTTTTATTTTGTTAAATTGACATTAAAATTTGATATTCCACACTATTTTGTATGCCTTCTGGCGGGACATAGTATGGATCACTATATTTTTTATAAACATCAGTCTGTATATTTTTACCCTATGTTCAGTGTTCACAAAATGAATAAATGAATTTGAATTTGATGCATTCTTACTGGAGTGAACAACAAGCGGATCAATAAAAATCTGCCCAGCCTGCTACGCAGCACCAGCTGCGAGTCATCCATCCTCTGTTTTCTCTAAAGCTTCCTCATTCACAAAAGGTAAATTATTATACCTAATCAGCTTTCAACACCCTTCTCACATGACCGCGGAAATTGTTACTAACTCACAAACTCATTAGACGGTAAAATTATCTGCGTTTACACGTTTAGCCAATTTTTCGCACGTTTTCGTCGCTTTCACGGTGTGATTGCGACCAGATTTTGAACATTTTTAGCACTGTCCGTATGTAAGTTGTGCAAACCATTTTTCGACCATTTTTTGGTATCCGATTGAGCTGAAATTTTGCATACACCTTTAGTTCTGGTGACAATACAATGAGCAATACTCAGTATTGTAATAATTTCAATATGGCCGCCGTTCCAAGATGGCGGATTACATATTTTATCTCAATTACCTTGATATGGGTATCAAATGAAAGAGCTTGAATGAAAGTTAGTAACATCATACTAAAAAAAGCTTGTTTTAAAAAGTTTTTTTACCATTACCTAATTTATTAGGTAAAGGAATTGGTTTTCTGGTCTTATTACAAAAATCCTTTCACAGATAGAAAGCTACACTATTGCTAAATATCATAGGACTGATCATCTTCTATCTGCGCCTACTTCCGCGTAATTTATTTTACTCGCGTTAAGTTACGTCTTTAATTACGTTTCTGCTCCGCTCCCGTGGGTCATGACACGTGAGACACGTGGCGCCATCTGAGTGTTGTCATAAGAACGTTTTCCTCAGGAACATTTTTTTTCGGAATGAAAAGTACCGTATGTCCTTTCCTGTATACTTGACAACGTATATGCAAAATTTTAGGATGATGGGTTCAGTGGTTAAGGTTACAAACAAACAGACAAACTTGCTTTCGCATTTAAAATAATAACCTAAAGTAATAAAGTAAAGCAAAGTAAGGTAAAGCTAAAGTAATATAACCCGCATATTTACGGTAAGTAACCTAAAAATCTGTAAAAAGAACCTGTTCTTTTTTTTATTTGTTTATCAAGTCTTTTTCGCTTCTTAAGGTTTTTTTTGTCAGAAATCAATTTGACAGTCATTTTCCTGTACCCATTACAAAGTTTCAGAGATAATTACATTCTTGTAGGCATTCTTTTAAGTTTTTTTCCTCAATTTGATAAGGGTTGACGTGAAAAGGTACCTAGTTTATTTATAGGCTTACAATGAAAAGTTCTTTATATGCGAGTATATTTTTACGTGAAGCCGTCAACTACGAAAGGCAGGCGCCGGCTTCATCAAATGGGGCCTGACAGGTTATTATCACAATGAAATAGAGAAAAGATCTGTCTGTTACGCCTTCACAACTAAACCACTGAATCGATTTGGTACTAAGTAAGTTTAGTAGTAGAGTACTAAAGTTTAGCAAGTAAGTCTGCATCTGTAATAACCGACATTACGGACGAAGTACCGCGCTAATAGTAGATTATTAACCAAGGGGATAAAGCAGTGTCTTCTGTCGCGGGTGACGATTTAAATCGCGAGCGTAACGAAGGACTCGAGGTTTACTCCCGAGCGTAGCAAGGGTGTTAAAAACTTAAATCACGAGCGAAGCGAGGGATTTAAGGCGAGTCCTGAGTGTAGCGAGGGATTTAAGTTCACCCAAGACTAAGACAGCTTTATCACCGAGGAAAATACTCTACTTTTCGTACCATTTGCGAAAAAATTAACACAATAATAATATGAGATATGCATTATAAAAAATTAAGTTATTTATAAAAATAAATTAAAATAATCTTAACGTTTATGTATTTGAAGAAAACAAAAACGCGGCAAATTCCTAGACTAATATTTTTTTGTCGGAAAAGCAAACGCATCAAGCTCATACGGCCTCGTCGGTTTTCGTTATTTTATTTAATAATCATAACTGCATAATAAATGCGTATATATTCCTTTTTCAAAAAGATGTATAATGCTTTATATACAAACTCAATGGTGTAAACACAGATGTAGTGCAGTATAAACGGTAAGTATTCCAAATTTAAATCACATTCTCTCCCTAGAGGATGAATGAAATTCAGTACAATATTCTTTCCCTGTTTTTAACAGATTAAAAATGACTATTGTTATGTTCGCTTTTTGTGGCATAGAATGTCACTTTTTTGAGCAAGTGGTACGAAAAGCTAATTTCCTATATCGTCACGGAATTTAGTACTGTATTTAGTATAACTATGCAGTTAAACTTTCGAACAGTGTACTGGGGAAATTGTTTTACTGTTGTTTGAAAATTGCATACTTTATGTTGCAAAAAGAAATGAAATCCGATCATAAATATAAAATGTAAAAAAATACCAAGTCAATGCGGCGTTTATTTATTTATTTAATTATACAGCATGTAACAAAAACCCTGTCCGATCCTTAAGGGTATTATTCGGCATCGTACTGGGTACACATATACGTAACCATTTAATGGTATTGAGATTATTATTTTTCCCCAGTGAAAAAAAAAGAAGAAGTAATTAAATTAAAATAAAACATAAAAACTGATCAACGGCAACACTGATCTGACAGGGTTTTTGTTACATAGTGTATATTACAACAAGAAAATCAAGCAGTAGTATATAATAGTTTAGATTACATTGCTGCGACACATCTCATTTTTATACATTTTATGTATATTTTTGATTGGTTACTAAGAGTATTATACAACTACTACTTTTACAGTACCCAACAAATGAAAGATCAGTAACAGAAATTCCATTTCCATATACCTTTTCGAGTACTATGAAATATTCAAGGTCGTCGATTTCTCGAACTGTACGTAACATTTCTAAACAAAGAGCATCCAGTGAACCCGAATAAGATATTCAAAAATGTATCGATAATTCCAAGGATATACACATCAATCAATCAGACTTATTCTTGTTGTCTCTAGAGGCAAAAAGTTTACCTTAAGCTGGAAAATAATAAAAATATTCACGAAAATTATGAATATTTTGAAGGCTGGCAAAAACTCATTCGAACGAAAAAGGTTACCATAGTCAAATATAATAAACAGCTTATTATTGTGGAGCAAAAGCCTTTTCTCATACAGAGAAGGCATGAGCATAGATCACACTTTACTCAAGGCGGATTGGTGATTTCAGACTCATATTAAGTACTTAGTAAGTAGGGGTCTTCGCCCACTGCGCCTTCCGGTACGTGTTTACCACACGAGAGCCTCACGACCCCAATAGCTGTCTGCTCTTCGAGCTCTGTGCCCTGCTCATTGCCACTTGAGTTCCGCTTTGATATTCGCATTACCAGTCATTTAATTGGATCTAAGGCTTATTAACTTTTCCTAAAAATAACATTTATTCACAAAATCTTCATCAACCAGAGGCTTCCACTTTATATAACTCTTCAAAGCTCCGTAAAACTGTTAGCGTATGTAAAATACACAGCTCGCAGGTGAAAATCCAATTTGAAGTGGTTTGAACCAGATCACACCGGTTCGGGGCGGTTCAGAGCGGTGGCGGTTGGAATTATTTGCATTTATATTAAAGGAAATAAACAATGCTGTCTGTCAGTTATGTGATGGCCGTCTTACATATCGTTGTCTATAGGGTTAGGAGCGAGATTCGGATTTGTTTTGTGATAAAGGATATTTCGGAGATTTACTGTCACCCATACACAGCTGTGTTCCGATATTAGTAATTTGCCAGCTGTATAACAAAGTGTCGTGATGGTCCAGTGGTTAAGGCGCCCGCCTCTCATACTTGGGGTTGTGGGTTCAAATCCGAGTAAAAATCAATGTCACTGTTTATAACTTATATGTACTTTTTAAGTTTATCTTGGGCATAAATGAAAGAAAACATCTTGAAAAAGCAAAACATCAAATCGCCTTGAACTAGCATGGTGATCAATGCTCATGCCTTCCCTGTAACACTATAGGCTATTGCCATGGGAATTTGTCATAGTATACCAAAATCAAATAAACAGTAAAATAAGTCAAAACAAACGAATTTTTTGACAAATGAAAAGTAATTTGTCACTTTGGACATATATATAACGCACGAGTCACAATTAGTATAAGAAGTAAGACCATAACAACCCCTTGTTTCGGCCACAGGCGACGGGCGACGGACGGAGACGGAGTGGGCTGTTTTTTACTCAAATTAACATTAAAATTTTGATTTATTACCAACTGAGTACCTCTACGCAACAGGGGTATCCTTAACGCGAGAGAAATGACGCAATTAATCAAAAAACGTTCATAACAGGAACAAGAAAAGAGTTGAAAAATGTCGAAACTCGTAAAAAGTCGTCACGTAACATTATTAAAAAGTTTGTAAATTACCATCGTTATTTATATAATACTAGATTTTTCACGCAAAATTGTCCGCGTCATTTTGTTGCAAAAGTTTTAAGCGTACAGACGGGAAGCGACTTTGTTTTATACTACGTAGAGATATAACATATCGCACTCAAGCGAAATAATTTTTAGAAACGTATATACGTATATACGTTCAAAGATACAAACAAACTCAGCAACTTTATAATATTATAATTATAGTTTCATGACAAGGATTAATGTATTATTAAATATGGTTTTTCATTATTTAATCTTAGAAGTACTTCTATCACCAGTACTACCGAATTCCAATAGAAAACTTAACTTTAAAATGTCCTTAAAAGCATAAAGTGAATTGTCATCCCACGCTGATACAAGGAATTGCCAGCTCGTCTCACGCTCGCTTTGAATAAATTCACCATTCTTTAATCCCTTAAAGAATAGCACTCTTGCGGCTAAGTCAAACATTAAGCCTGAAGGCAAGAAAAAAGATTTAGGTATTGTGCCGAAAGCATTAAGCCCGCGTTTTATACTTTTTGTTACATAAAGTTTAAATAAATAAATAAGTCAGAATCAGCAAGCGTAAATGGCTGAAATTATCCGAGTAATTCCAGCAATTTATACGAACGAAAGACTCATACTTTTATCATTCATTTCAACAAGTTCTTTGAATGAACGACGAATATATCGTATAACACATTAATATATTATATGACTCGCTCATCCCTGAATTCGCTTAAACCATTTTCGTATTAAAAGGAAAATGTTCATAGGTACAACTTTTACAAAATGCTTTCTCGGTAAAACGAGCGTATCTTAATACCAGATACTTTTTAATGTAACACTTTCTGAATAGTTTGCTATTCTTAGAACGATATCAATGAACGAAGAGATTCTTGCTACTGAAACGTTTTCCTCTTTCCAAGGAAAAGATTGATATTAATTTAATGTTGTACTTTTTACTTTAATATGACTTTTAGTGTTCTTGTCAAAAGTTGGCCTATTTGGGAGCCAGATGGTAGCGCTCATGATCAGTGTAATAAATCAGTCGGAAAACTTCAATTGAAACTTAAAACACCTATCTGAGACGGTTATATTTCAAGAACGCGCGTTAAGCACTGCAATTTAAACTCTATTTCAATATTATAAGAGTTACACGACTCACGCTCGTGAATTGCTAGGACTATACTTTTGGTAAATCGATAATAAAAAACATAATAATTATACCCATACATCTATCTAAGTTATCAAATATTTGTCTGTAAAAGTCATTGTTTGATGTGCGTTGGGAATACTAATAAGTATCGCGGCTAAAATCGCGAGCAAAGCGCTAGTATTAATATTTGAGTTGATAGTTTTCTACATCCTCTATATTTTATGAGCCAAAAAAAGGTGACAGAAAACAAAAATCTTTGTATTTTTCCTTATAAATTCCTTTATATTTATTTAGATACAAAGATTTTTAGAGTACCAAAAATTAGTCTTCCTTCCATAATATAAAATTCGGATAGTACCGGCTCAACAGTAATAATGTTCAAGCGAGTACAGAATTACTAATCAAATTAAATTGGATTATCTTTTTTTTATATTGAACAAAAATTCCATTAAAGTAGAAGAACTGTGGTGGATTAACCAGTCTTCACAATATAAAAGTAAGGAACAAAAGTGGCAAAGTTAATCGGTAAAACACTTATAAAGCTATTGCCATTTGATTCAGCGCGACACCAGTTAGACTTGACGTGAAATGTTACAAGATACTGTGAGATTTCTCACACTAGAATATCTTTTTTCGTTATATCGACCTACACTCATCAGTATTGGGAATTCATTTCTAAAAGAATGTAGATACTCAAAGCTTACTTTCTGTATATAAAATTACTAGGTGCACTATCTTATGCTTGTGTTTGTTAACTTTATTTTTGTAGGTAGAAATGCTAATAATAATATATTTATCTACATTTAATATTATACAGCTGAAGAGTTTATTTATTCATTTGAACGCAAAATCTCCAAAACTAAAAAAAAACTCGAAAAGAAAATTTTGCTTTGTATAGCCTAGGTATCAACAAGAAAGGAGCAGAAACCAATAACATAACTTAGAGCGGGTGGAGCTGCGGGGCTAGCTAGTGTAAAATAAAAGGGTCTACTTTTTAAATACCTAAAATAATTATATTATATCAAGAATTAAAAGGCTGAAAGCAATGTCGCCTCGGTCATACTATAAAAAAAAAATGCAGAAGTAACTTCTATCTTGTATCAACTTAGAATCCCTTAAAACCTTTTTGAAAGAAGTTATATTAAAGGCCTCGGTAGCCACTCAATAAGAATTATAGCCCTCTTATATTATTATCTCGACCGAAAAGTTATTTCACGATTTTTATTTAAGATTTTATATTTTTGCTTCACTGACTTGGCAGGTACCTATTTTAATAAACTTGAAGCATACTTACTACTGTCTACTAAATATTATAATTGAGCGGCTTAATAGTAGATTATTAACCAAGGGGATAAAGCAGTGTCTTCTGTCGCGGGTGACGATTTAAATCGCGAGCGTAACGAAGGACTCGAGGGTTACTCCCGAGCGTAGCGAGGGTGTTAAAAACTTAAATCACGAGCGAAGCGAGGGATTTAAGGCGAGTCCTGAGTGTAGTGAGGGATTTAAGTTTACCCAAGACTAAGACAGCTTTATCACCGAGGAAAATACTCTACTTTTCGTACCATTTGCGAAAAAATTAACACAATAATAATATGAGAAATGCATTTTAGAACATTAAGTTATTTATAAAAATAAATTAAAATAAACTTAACGTTATGTAAGAAAACAAAAACGCGGCAAATTCCTAGACTAATATTTTTTTGTCGGAAAAGCAAACGCATCAAGCTCATACGGCCTCGTCGGTTTTCGTAATTTTATTTAATAATCATAACTGCATAATAAATGCGTAGGTATTCCTTTTTCAAAAAGATGTATTATAATGCTTTATATACAAACTCAATGGTGTAAACACAGATGTAGTGCAGTATAAATTTCGGTAAGTATTCCAAATTTAAATCACATTCTCTCCCTAGAGGATGAATGAAATTCAGTACAATTTTCTTTCCCTGTTTTTAACAGATTAATAATGACTATTGTTATTGTTACATTTATTTGAGATTTTGTCTCTCTAAGACAGAGGTACAAAATCCCAGATGCAAGGTGGGTTGGTATTAAGCTATAATGAAACAACAAACTAACAAACAATAACAGTTTATTATAAAATTAATTAGTTAATCTATTAAAAGTAGACGGGGCTTAAAACCCAAACAAATATTTAAAATTATACTCAAATTAATGTTGTGCCAGCCAGCGTTATTTAAACCGGTAGAACTATGGGTGTGGGGAGCTAAAGATAAGCCCAAAGTACTGTTTCTTTATAATAGTAAATTTAAGGGATGTAAAATATAACCAAGGTACAACCTTCCAGTTTGTGCAATTAAAATTATTGAATTTGAGAATAAAGGTATTATCATTAAATTAAAATTATCAAATGGGCGCCAGGGACCTGCGGTCCCGAACCCTGAGCCGACCAAGGTGTTAAGGTATGGTCCAGTTATGAAACGTAGGTGTCGAACCCGGGGTCCTAATTAAATCCGGTTGAAAACCAGCCACCAGGTTTGAAGACCGGGCAGGTAATAAATGGGTTCCAACATGGAACCGGTATTAAATTTGTAATACCTAAGTGTAATTTATAATATAAGAAAAAAACCGTCCCGCCCGCGCTGAAACGCTAGGCGGACACTGCCACCGCACAGTCGCCTCCACGGGAGGCTTGGAGGGGGCTCGAGGAACGGGTCTCGCGTCCAGCTCCTAGAGGTGTCTCTAAGCGCTGGCGGCGAGACGATTTTCTCGGCCAACTTCCCCCGCAGGAGTCCTGTAAGCCATAACCAATGAATCACTACACATTCCTCTATTAACGAAGGGGCTCGGAGAACACTTTCAAATATTGAACATTCTTACCTCTAAGACACGGATCAAGGTGACACTAATCCAGTGTGAAGACAGCTGGGTGTACTCCTTAGTGCGGCTGTACACGTGTCAGCATTTCGCGAATTCCCTTGGTTCACGTGGAAGATTCGCCCTGTAATTAATATCCCCAAATATCACTCACTCGCCTCTTTTAACGAAAGGGCGCGGATTACACTTTTCAACACCACAAGTACTTACCTTTTAAGGCATTAATTAAGATTTGAAGGGACGCACGACGTGCCTCTCACGGAATCTTTCGCCAAATCCTTGGCGTCCTTTCGCGTTTCAATGTCAACCGCGATATTCCGGAAACAGACAGAGCACCTAAGAAGCCTTCCCCAGTTCATGGCAAAACCAGACGGGAACGCGGAAGATAGATTCACTTCTCCAAGACATTCAATTCATGTAATTCGCTAACTAGGGTCCAACATGACTTATACACCCTGGAACATCCACAATTTACAGGATTCAAACTAACAAACTCACTATTTCCCATTTCTAACACGGTAAATCAATTTAGCTAAAGTATTAACTCATAAAACTTTATGTGGTAATCTCAAACGTAACTCTGACAACACCACTTCACAGATTAAATATGGATTGTTGTGTCAACGAAACTTCTAGTAAAAACTTCATAGTAAAAAAATAACTTCCGGCCGTTCGGAAACGAAGGCCTTGAAGCGTTACAACCAAAAGCTGAAAATTATTACGGATTGGGCAATAAAATATTTATTCCATTGTTTACAATCAAAATGCAAAAATAAACTAAATAATATTAAATCGATTTAAGTATCGATTTTTTTAAAACTACTACTACGGATCTACACCAGATGTCGCCTACGGTCAGAAACTGACGTTTGACGTTTTGACAGTTCATTATTGAGTGTAAACTAAACTATGACGATCTTTAATTATTGATCTAAATATCTTAAACTATGTTGATTATTTAATTATTGTGTAAGCAAGTGTAATGGGGTTTTGAAAAGTGAGTGAGTGAAGTAATGACTCCCAATAACAGCGTATGCGCACAGGCAAATGGCAGGTACAAAAAAACAACGTAACAGTACCTCCCCAACCACCAGAGATTTGACCCGATTGGGCAAATCTCGACGCTGGCCCTCCAGCGTCAAAGACTCACAAGAACCAAACACACTTACAACAATCCACAACTCTCATCCCTGAAAACAGGACTGAGAAAGAAAAGAATGAAAATAAAAATAAACGTAGAAACCGGTGCACGACTAGGTAGTTATACGACAACAATACAGAACCCTGGTTGAACCTGTGACATATATTAAATGTTACCTACTTCCTCTGGAGCGAGTCTAATCCATTTACAAACATGTAAAAGACAAACTCCAATAAGAGTAGAAATGTGTAAGTATCTGAATTCCTCTGGAGCGAGTCTAATCCATTTACAAACATGTAAAAGACAAACTCCAATAAGAGTAGAAATGTGTAAGTATCTGCCGAAGTTCCAATGTCCTAGTCTGACCTACTATAATTATATAGGAGAGACCACACCTCCCAATCGTACACCACCATCACTCTGCACATCCTGTAAGGAAAAGTAATTATCACCGAAAATAACGCCGAGCTGGTTCACAAACACTACACTAAAAGAAATTAGACTAAATGCTACAAACTAATTAGAATTGGCTAACCGTATTCCCTAGCTGGGATGTGAAGGTTATTCGCCTCTGTATGAGAAAAAAAAAATTCCATCTGAAATAAAAGAAACGTTTTCCATCAAAGCAGCCTACACGCCTGTTATTAAAGCCTAACTCAGGACTATCAAAATGCTGCCTTACCAGCAATTCGGAGGTTATACAAAATATACAATCTGTAAGAGTGTTAATCCTACACAACAAGTAACCAATAACAACTCTCAATAGTTGTCTATTGGTTTATTAAATTTAGTTCACACATGTGTACACAGTAGTAACCTGTGTAACACTACGAACCTCAAAACATTGTAAAATATATTAAATTAATTATAACACCGTGGCATATACAGCCACCAATGCTACAAGTAAACTAGTAGTCCCAAGGCATATACAGCCCTTAAAGGTCACTGAGACCATCTACTACTAGGTAATTAAAATTTAAGTTTAAATTAAAATAAAATATATGAAAGGTTAATCCTCGCCACAAGGTGATTTAAAATCCTTAATATGCCATGTGCCAAGGTTTTTGCCGGAACTACAGCCTTCTAATTCGTACACTAAGGGTGAAAGTTTTTTCCTAATAATACATCTCTCATATTTAGGAGCTAATTTTGCCATAAAGAATTTTGAGGCGTCACTCTGAGGATATGTTCTCTTCCAAACAGTGTCGCCTACCTCAAACTCAGCGTGTCTCCTACTACTATTATAATAACGAGCACTACGATTGTGTGATTTAACGAGCGCGTCCTTTACCTTACTGAAGATATCACCCAGACCCCCTAATTGATTGGCATATGAATTGCGGGAAGCGCAAGCTAGAGTGGGCTGTGCAACGGTATCCTTGCCGAAGACATCACCACTACTAACTGCCTCTCTGCCATGTACTAGGAAGAACGGGGTAAAACGAGTAACCTCGTTTGTGGAGGTGTTCATTGCGAACTGGATCTTAGAGATGTTAACATCCCAAGACCGATGATCATCCTCCACAAGAATTGATACCGCGGTCATAATGGTACGGTTATAGCGTTCCACAGTGTTCACGCTTGGGCAGTAACGAGGTGTGAAGTGAACTTGAGGAATTTTGTACCTCTCCAATAGTGAACGTATCTCATTGCCCGTGAATTGCGTCCCGTTGTCTGCTATAACCGTACGGGGTATACCGTGAACCAGGAAAACGTCGTCTTCTAGTTTCTGAGCTATAGCCTTACCAACGGCTCTACGTAAAGGAAATAGTAAACAGTATTTCGTAAAACAGCACACGACAACTAATAGGTATGTGAAACCCGCTCTGGACCGTGGCAACGGACCTACCAAGTCCATGCTTATGGTTTCAAATGGCTTGGAACACTCTTTTGCATCACCCAAGAGTCCAGGGGGAGGCAGTTGAGAGTGTTTATATGCGGCGCACGTATCACATTTACTAACGTAGCTAATCACGTCCTTATACATGTTAGGCCAGTAGTATCGGAGGGCAAGTCTTTTGTAAGTTTTAAATATTCCGAAATGTGGAGATAATTCGCCACTATGATGACTCTTCAACAATTCTAAACGATTGTCCTCCGGTACTACCTGCTTCCAGTCGTAGTCACTAGCCACCCCGAATTTATTTTTAGAGTAACGGTAAAGTTTATCCTCTTTAATAATGAAATTAGGACACGATCTGGGCGTACTGACACACTTATCCCACAATGCTCTAAACCATGTGTCATTACTGGGCGCTTTAATTTCTAGCACCGGGACGCCACGAGATAGGGCATCTGGAACTACATTGTCCCTGCCTTTGCGGTGCTCAATCGTGAAGTTGTAAGGTGATAACCGACAACCCCAACGGGCTAATCGACCAGAGGGATTGGTTAAGTTAAAGAACCACTTTAAGCTAGAGTGGTCGGTTATCACTTTAAACGCAGGACCGCCTTCTACGTAGGGACGAAAGTGTTCAACGGCGAAGACCACAGCGAGGGCCTCTCGCTCCGTTGCCGAATAGTTGCGTTCCGCCGGGTTGAGCGAACGACTACAGTAAGCTATTGGGTGCTCCTCCCCACTAATAACCTGAGTCAGAGTGCCCGCTATCCCAAAACTAGATGCGTCACAATGAATCTCAAAAGGTTGTGAGAAATCTGGGCAAGCCAATACCGGAGCAGACACCAATGCTTCTTTTAAGGTTGAGAACGCGGTTTCAGTCTCAGCCGTCCACTGAAAAGGCGGCGCTTTTTTGCTCGTACTCGTTAGTGCGTTTAAAGGGGCCGCTATCGTACTAAAGTTTTTAATAAAACGCCTATAGTATGAGGCCGTTCCAAGAAACATTTTCACTTCCTTACGGGTTGTAGGGGTTGGAAAGTCAACGATTGACTGAACTTTCGACGGGTCAGTGTGTAAACCATGCTCGTCCACTCTGTATCCCAGATATTTTAATTCCCGTCGAAAGAAACAGGACTTTGGTAAATTAATTGTAAGATTAGCCTGCCTTAACTTGTCTAAAACCCGTCTAAGAAGTGAAATGTGCTCCTCGAAGGTTGATGAGCAAATAATAATGTCATCTAAATAGACGAACACCTTATTACCAAACTCCGGGCCGAAAAGTCTGTCCATTAATCGCTGTTGGGTAGCTGGGGCTCCCGTCAACCCAAAGCACATAACTTTGAAATGGAACAAACCTCGACCCGGAACCGTGAACGCGGTTTTTTCTTTGGACAACCCACTGTTACATTTGAGATTTTGTCTCTCTAAGACAGAGGTACAAAATCCCAGATGCAAGGTGGGTTGGTATTAAGCTATAATGAAACAACAAACTAACAAACAATAACAGTTTATTATAAAATTAATTAGTTAATCTATTAAAAGTAGACGGGGCTTAAAACCCAAACAAATATTTAAAATTATACTCAAATTAATGTTGTGCCAGCCAGCGTTATTTAAACCGGTAGAACTATGGGTGTGGGGAGCTAAAGATAAGCCCAAAGTACTGTTTCTTTATAATAGTAAATTTAAGGGATGTAAAATATAACCAAGGTACAACCTTCCAGTTTGTGCAATTAAAATTATTGAATTTGAGAATAAAGGTATTATCATTAAATTAAAATTATCAAATGGGCGCCAGGGACCTGCGGTCCCGAACCCTGAGCCGACCAAGGTGTTAAGGTATGGTCCAGTTATGAAACGTAGGTGTCGAACCCGGGGTCCTAATTAAATCCGGTTGAAAACCAGCCACCAGGTTTGAAGACCGGGCAGGTAATAAATGGGTTCCAACATGGAACCGGTATTAAATTTGTAATAAGTGTAATTTATAATATAAGAAAAAAACCGTCCCGCCCGCGCTGAAACGCTAGGCGGACACTGCCACCGCACAGTCGCCTCCACGGGAGGCTTGGAGGGGGCTCGAGGAACGGGTCTCGCGTCCAGCTCCTAGAGGTGTCTCTAAGCGCTGGCGGCGAGACGATTTTCTCGGCCAACTTCCCCCGCAGGAGTCCTGTAAGCCATAACCAATGAATCACTACACATTCCTCTATTAACGAAGGGGCTCGGAGAACACTTTCAAATATTGAACATTCTTACCTCTAAGACACGGATCAAGGTGACACTAATCCAGTGTGAAGACAGCTGGGTGTACTCCTTAGTGCGGCTGTACACGTGTCAGCATTTCGCGAATTCCCTTGGTTCACGTGGAAGATTCGCCCTGTAATTAATATCCCCAAATATCACTCACTCGCCTCTTTTAACGAAAGGGCGCGGATTACACTTTTCAACACCACAAGTACTTACCTTTTAAGGCATTAATTAAGGTTTGAAGGGACGCACGACGTGCCTCTCACGGAATCTTTCGCCAAATCCTTGGCGTCCTTTCGCGTTTCAATGTCAACCGCGATATTCCGGAAACAGACAGAGCACCTAAGAAGCCTTCCCCAGTTCATGGCAAAACCAGACGGGAACGCGGAAGATAGATTCACTTCTCCAAGACATTCAATTCATGTAATTCGCTAACTAGGGTCCAACATGACTTATACACCCTGGAACATCCACAATTTACAGGATTCAAACTAACAAACTCACTATTTCCCATTTCTAACACGGTAAATCAATTTAGCTAAAGTATTAACTCATAAAACTTTATGTGGTAATCTCAAACGTAACTCTGACAACACCACTTCACAGATTAAATATGGATTGTTGTGTCAACGAAACTTCTAGTAAAAACTTCATAGTAAAAAAATAACTTCCGGCCGTTCGGAAACGAAGGCCTTGAAGCGTTACAACCAAAAGCTGAAAATTATTACGGATTGGGCAATAAAATATTTATTCCATTGTTTACAATCAAAATGCAAAAATAAACTAAATAATATTAAATCGATTTAAGTATCGATTTTTTTAAAACTACTACTACGGATCTACACCAGATGTCGCCTACGGTCAGAAACTGACGTTTGACGTTTTGACAGTTCATTATTGAGTGTAAACTAAACTATGACGATCTTTAATTATTGATCTAAATATCTTAAACTATGTTGATTATTTAATTATTGTGTAAGCAAGTGTAATGGGGTTTTGAAAAGTGAGTGAGTGAAGTAATGACTCCCAATAACAGCGTATGCGCACAGGCAAATGGCAGGTACAAAAAAACAACGTAACATTATGTTCGCTTTATGTGGCATAGAATGTCACTTTTTTGAGCAAGTGGTACGAAAATGTTATTTTTTTATTGTGTTCAGTATAAATAATAATGATAAATAAATAAAAAAAATACCAGCCTATTATTGTTCTACTGCAAAGCAAAGGCCTGCTTTGCAGTGGAACAATACTTCTCATACAGAGAAGGCTTGTGCATTGATCACCACGCTTGCTTAAAATGGATTGGCGATTTTTAGACTTATATTTTCTCACGATATTTTCCTTTATCGACGTCCGTTAGGTATATCTAAGATAAACCTAAAAAGTACATAATAATATGAATTGAAAAACTCAAACATTCATACGAGTTTGGCGCCTGCATTTCTTCAATTAATTTTCATTTTATTAATAGTAAGTATCTAAATTGAAAACTATTTAAACTCGGTTTATATCTCACGAATAAATTATTAAACTTCAAATTTAATAGAGGCTTACTAGTAAATTAATACTAGAACCTCTTGAAACTACTTGAAAGGTTTAATGAATCATAATTAAATTATTTAAATACTGAGTAAAACGTATCTTATACGTAGCCATTAATAATGCATCATTTATTTTAATTGATACCGTTTATAGTACTGAATACCCCTCATTATTTGTTACCACAGCGCATAATTATAAAGTTTTCCTCTAGTTACCTATTAGTGTGAATTTTACACTTAATTCATTGCATTTTTTACCTTAAAACAATGACATAAGAGTCCCATAACGTGTGCTCGTGAATTGCAAGTTAAAAGTGGATACAAGTTAAAACTGCTTTAGCCCAACTTTAAAGTGGGTAATAGACGTACTAGCAAGTATGCGAGCTTAAAGCTCGATGACCTTACACCCACGTTTCGCTTGAAAAGTTTGAGTACTATTAAGATGTCAGATGAGTGGAAAAATCGTTAAGCCAAGTCGCACGTCTATTACTCACAAATTGAACTAAAGTTCAACCCCCTCAGGTTCACTATTTCTATTAAGAGCCTAATATAATAGTAACAACTGCCTGCCGACCACATTACTGGAGACAAGCCGAGTACGCCGGATTTATAGTGCACAATTAGTGATGCGCAAACACTCCTTCTTTCTTCAGTCTGATAGACCGACGGGACAGCAATCCAAGACGACCGGGAATAGAATAGGGGTAGAACCTTTATGTTTTTTCCGAGGCACGGGGGTGGCATACCCCAACTTCAAAAGTATGGGCTGCTACTGAGAAATAACTAATGGAAAAATCCAACAACAAACACATAACCCTCGGGTAAAGAGTAGGTACTAGTCAAAGGTACAGTAGGGGTTATAAGTGCAGTAGCATGCTAAAGTTTAAATTGCTGTGAACACGGGGTACAGGCCATACCTACATCTGTGTGTATAAGTGATGTATTCAAAGTTAAAGTCAAAGTCAAATAATTTATTTTATTAGGCCATTATTTATGGCACTTTTGAACGTAATAACACAGTACCTACTTACACCTCAAAATTGGCACACGACGTTGAAAGGTCGTAAGTTTAACCAAAGTGTCAATCGATTTGCTTTGTAAATTGCTACTCCACTTATGACCGGGACTGTACACTAAATGAAAACACGTTGATACATACATACATAAACTTACGCCTTTTTCCCACACGTTAATAATGTTGCCAAAACAAAAACATTTGTATTATGAAAGGCTCACAATTTGTCAGAAACAAATTGTTCTTAAAAAATAATAAAAAACGTATACGCCTCTGAGCGCTGAGGCTTGGCTCGTAAATAAACAAATTACGCGTTGGGTTGCATTTTAATTAAATTTATACTTTATTGCAGCACGCTTAGTGTTGCTTTCATGTTTACTTTTGTCCAAGATTTTTTATGAATGTACGAGTAGAAACTTAAAACGACAAGACACTTTTATAATAATCTTTGGTAAGTATCAACAGAAAAGTAGGTACAATTTTGGATATGTAAAACAATTAATTGCAGATTCAAAAATTAAAATCGCAGTTATAATCGCCATTTTCCTTCTAAAATAAAGTCTAAGAGACAGTCACCTTCAATTTTGTGTTACCTACATTGTAACCTACAGTATAACAAAATTTATGAAACAGCAATATTTAATGTAAACGTTGTACTAAAATGCATTACTTATATTGCATTAATGCATCCAATCTGCAACATATCCGTCGAAAAACAGTTGTATCAACATCGTTGCGCTCGTTATGCCAATCAAACTGCATAATAAGTGTTCTCAGTTTGCAAATGATAAACAGTGTTATTTGCTGTGGCGATAATGGTACAATTAATGGCTTGATATTACTGCGAGTTATAAGTCTTGCTACTTTAATGCATACAGGGTATAAAAAGATACATCTGATTATCGATAATCATGCATACTGCTCACGCAAACTAAGTTATATTGAGCAAGAATTATTGCCGAGAAACGACTTTTATTTTTGGTGTGAATAATCACTTTATGGTACTTAGCTCAGCAAAGTAAAACATAGTGTTTACGGGTGTATGCAATAATACCAGGGGTCGTAGCAGTATTTAAAAGTTTATTAAGGAATAACATTTAAACTTTTATATATCTACCTACATTATATGTTACACTAATGCAGTTTCTTACAAAAATAACGTTTTTGTTTTCAATAAAAGTCCGCAAAGCAAACCGCCCTCATCATTAACGTTTTCATCAACAGGTCATTGTTCTAAAACAACACAAACAAGCTCTTCATTGTTCCAATACAACAAAACATCACTGTTTTTGACAGCTCCGCCGCTTAATTAGTATTTTTCCCGAAAAAAAAGTAGAAGAAATATAAACAAGTCTGTTTAAATGCACGCGTCAATCATCAAAGATCTTTGGTCTCTACTGCAAGCATAAACTGTGAGATCGTCATAAATAAGGATTTTATTGGATTTGATCATGCATGCTGTTAAAGGTACGATGTGAATTTTGATGAAACCGGCCTGTAATACTCGATCCTTTGAGGATCAATTATGTTTATTGCACCGTGGCTCCGGGAGTACATTTTGAGAGAGCTTTAATTCAATTTCTTTCAACAGATTTTTTTTGATATATGCATTTTGGGGACTGTATGGTCAATGGTAATAACCCGATGAAGTTGTGTAGTTAGGACAAGGGCACCAAAAGAGATGGCCAAGAATTTCATTTCTGAGAATTTTATTCACCCATTCAATTTCTGTACAATCTAAGGTACAGGCCCATATAATTCTTAGCCATCTCCTTTTGACGTTTAAAGAGGAAAATACTTTTAATTATCCTTATTTTTAAACTTTTGCTTTGAGATGATTGTAAATATTTATTCTATTTTCTTTATTCTTTGTAATAAAATTAATTGTACTACTTTTATTCCTATACAAATCTGGGGCACATTTTTTCTATCTTCTTCGTCGATCGACCAAACCATGACTATACTACTTTTATAGCGCATTATCAGAACATTCCTTTTAACACCTCGAGTAAGACCTTGATGAGACTCGTAGAGTAGTTAGAAAGAGGACCATAAGTATAAAAGTACATGTTTGCAATTTTATATACTTTCTATCTTTTGCCCTTGACGCGTCTGAGTGAATTTATCGCTCCCTATTTTTCAAATATAGCTCTCAGGAATAACATAGCTTCCTATTAGCGAAAAAATTTCAGAATCATTCCGAAGATTAGCGATTTCAAAGCGTAAGCTTCAACTTTATAACTCAATCAATCAGGAAAAGAATTTACCAAACACACTCGTGAATACAGTCTTAAAACCTTTAAGTAGCACAGCGAAAACACAATTGATCCAATTTCAGATTTTTCTTTGCTTAATTTCTGATTAAATCCCGAAGATAAGTTTGCCAAACACAAGGGTTTAATTACCTTATAAAAACCGTTTTGAGAGCCCCTCGCCTATCAACGAATAGTAACCCAATTCTGGCTAAATTTAATTTTGCAAGATACGCTACCAACTTGCAGTTAATAAGAATATTAATTTCTGATCAGCAAGGGTTCGAGAGTTCAATTTCAAGGGTTATTGAGTTCAATTAATACGTATCAGGACTAGGTCATTGGTCGTTATTAAGGGGTGTTCATTAATTTAAAAACATATTAACATGTCGATAATGTGAAATGGACTGCCTCGTTGGTTGCAAAGCGCGACTGCTGAGCACGAGGTCTTGGGTTCGATTTCCAAGTCAGGCAAAAGTGATATTGGGTTTTTTCATCTGAAATTTCTCAGTAGCAGCTGCGGCGTCTGGATTTGTGCCCAGTTGATGGCAATAAGCTCTAAATTCATTATAATTATTTTCAATACTGGCATTGTCATTTAAATAATGTTCTTTTTTATTCCCATAAGCATAAAATATAACCACATTTGCATTTAAATAAATTCCATTTCCACACGTCTTATGAAAGCCATGAAACTCAGTAACTTTTCTGTTGTTATTAAAATTCCGTATTTTTTTGCTGGAAAATACATGCCTTTCTTTTTTTATAAACACGTAATACGAGTATACTAGAGCTTTTTCTTGTCGCATAATCAAAAAAACAAGCATTTACCGAAATGAGTCGGATTCAAACAATACCAGTTGTAGTGTTGTCACATCAGAAATGGAAATAACGTAGGAAAATATCTACGCAATTTCAATCCGGGAGTGTTACAAATAAAGCGGCGAACCTTTCTTCTTAACCTTTTGGGTCTTTGCAGCTTTGGGAGCAATTGTAACAGATTGGACGTACGACGTTGAAATCGAAAATGAAGTTTAGTCGAGAACAATGCTGACGGTATCCTAACAGCGAGCACAACGACTACGTGATTAAAACAGAACGGAAGGACAATTCTCTTAATTAAAATAGTTCAAAATCGAGTCGCAATCTCATCTCAAGGACTAACTGTCCTTGAGATGAGATTGCGACTAGATTTTGAGATGCCAAAAATTATCTACATTTTTACAATTAGAGGCATTTTTGACAGCTTAAATCTGAAATTAAAATGGGATCATTCTATAAAATACTAGATACAAATAATACTGATCTACGCGTCATGCTCGTGAACGTGCGCTATCAGCTGGGATTGGTCATCTCTTAACTACCATAGCTTACATCTTTATTGTTATATTTCTATTGTTTTATATTCTCCTTCACATGATATAAAAACAACAAGAATATTGTAACCAGGATTTTGTAAAAACCTAATTGACAAGAGTGTCAGTGAAGTTTCTTGCTCGTTCTTCTCCATAGAGGTCTACCAAATTTTTGGCACGAGCAACTAGTTTCAACTTTCTCACTAACAGAATATATTTTAAAAGTAAATATTACAATTTTAAATGATTTATTATGAATTTATTTAAATTATGTACAATTTTAAATCCTATGAATTTGTTTGAAAGGTATTAAAGGTTTATAGGTAAGGTTCATAAATAATGAACTAGGCTAACTGTTGACTAAAGGCTTTTGACAGGCTTTGAGGCTATCTATACGCCCCCGTACTATTTGCAAGCTAATTCTACTACAGAATACTGTGGCTACCTCCAAAGAGGTTTGATTGGATGCTCCTGAGTGGTTAGTTAGCTGATTGAAACATAGACTTTGATGGTAAAGGTTGGTTCCGAGTCTGTATGTTCATGTATGTCGATTTATATGTTTGTAAACTCACAATCCTGGAGAAATTAGTAGTGTGGTCAAAAATAAGCCAGCAAAGATTATGAAAAGCCAGATATTATCGTATTTAATCAGAATAAGATTGATGCTGAAATAAGAACCACAAACTAAATAAAATAAAGTAATGTTTGCTAGAGTTATTCGGTGTATAAGTTGAAATTCTAAAATCTCTCCGCGCCCCAGAGAGCAAGTGAAACCATCCGTCATCGTTCGCGACTCTGATGTATACCCCTGACGATACTTTAGTATGGTTAGCGACAAAAGTGGAACACACACATTAACAATTTTAATTTTACATGATATTTTAATAGATACGAAATAACTCAATGCACTACTACTACTTTATTTTACATCCATTTCGTATTTCCTTATATAACATCACGCCTGTAATCCCCGACGGGTTAGGCAGATTAGTACCCACATTTCGCAAGTTATGTTTTGGTCCCATGTAATAGGGGTGAGCCTATTGCCATCGACCGTGCACAAATCCAGACTCCGAGGCTGCTGCAGAGAAATTCCTAATGGAAAATCCCAATAACATTTTACCCGACCCGTGAACCGAACCCAAGACCTCATGCTCAGCTGTCGCATTTTGCGACCACTAGACCAACGAGGCAGTAATTAGGGTTTAAAAATCTGAAATGTCAATCAACTTTTGCTGACTGTACAGTCAACTACCAGCTTAATTCACGAAAACCGCCCTTACCGCTACGAAGTATAGTCGCTTTCAAGGTCAAAATGCTACCATTTACGTATATTCAACTGTACTACGTATTTTAGTTGTATACGGAGTGTAAAAAGACACATTGGTGCCGATTCCCTTGTTCATAAACTAGACTAAATTTAGAGAATTGACATCTCTTACTTACATACAACGAAAGAAAAGGACGGAGATGTCAAATTAGTTTTCCCTTGAACTTTTCCGTATTTTTTAATCTACACGTTTTACGATGTCGACTATAATTGTATGAATGTGTCAGATTGACTAAATTTGATAGCTCTTATTTGCATTCGTCTCTTTCTTGTTTTATTAGAAAGAAAAAGATAGAAATAGTCTAATTTTAGTTTAGTTTGTGAACAAGGGAATCGGCACCATTATGGTAACTAAGCATACTGCCCACCAAACTAAGTAACTTTCAACAATATTCTTTTGCTGGGAAATCACTATTTATGGTAGTGCTCAATGTAACGCACGCAAAACATTGCATTCGAATGCACGCAACAGTACAGGTGTCATGGTAGTATTTTGAGTTTGGTTATAACACTTAAAACTCATGTAAGTTTCGACTACGTCAAACGTCTTTTTTCACCCGATATAATCTATATTAAAATAAAATCGTAGCAAATTCAAAACTGTACATTTAATATTTTTGAAAAATAGTAATTGCTATGAGGTCGGGGAGTGATTCTAACGCCGAAAATATTTTATTTAGAATTTTTGTCTGTTTGTCTGTATGTTTGTTAGAGCATCACGCGAAAACTACCGGATAGATTCAGTTCAAATTTTGTATGAATATTCGACATTGGCCAAATTAGTCTATATGCTATAAATTATCACGCTATTTGCTTTGGGGGCTGAGCAATGTTTCATTATGACTATGCAGAAACAAACTTTGACGTGGACGAAGTCGCGGGCAGAAGCTAGTATAGATCTAAATATTTATAAGCGAAAGGTCACTCACTCACTCACTCATCAAAAAATATCGAAAACCGATTGACGTATAAAAATGAAGTATAGCAGGGAGATAGTTTATAGTTAGTAGACGTTCGCTAAGAAAGCATTTTATAAAATTCACCCCCTAAGGGGATGAAACGGGGGTCCAAAGTTTGTATGGAGAAATCAACTTTGACGCGGACGAAGTCGCGGGCAATGGCTAGCTATAGTATAGTCTGGGATGGATATAATTATCGATACGACAAAAAGAAATTGTTACATAGGTATGGCTGATTTACCGTAATGTATCGGTTTTCCAAAGTAATTGCAATGGCAGGGATCGTATAAAATAGTAGTCGTAATTATTCAAGCGGTACCTGACTGACTGGGATTCTAAGGCAAGCTTCCAGTAACTAATTCCGATAGGTACAATGAAAATAACCCTCATAAGGGTAGGTAATGGATGTCTAAAGGTACGCGACTAATCATTATTGTGTATTACTAGATTCAATTAACCGTACATCTTATTTTGTCATCTCCAAGTTTCAGATTAATTCTATCCAAATTAATAAAATTAAACTGTCTGTTTGTTTGTATTATCATAGTAACAGATTTTTACTAAATGCATGTGTTATGATAACAAGGTATTTATTTTATTTATTTATTTATTTAAACTTTATGCACAGATATAAAAAATATACTGTACAAAGGCGGACTTAATGCCTTCGGCATTTTCTACCAGTCTACCTTAGGGTGATGCAGAGACAAAACATAGTAGGTGCACAGATACAGAAAATTTACGAGAATCAATTATAATAATAAATACATATATACATACATACAAACAAAATATATAAAGTGGAGAGAGACAAAATACATAGGTGGTGAAGTACAACAAATCAATTGTGAGATGAGTCTGCCAACTTCTTATGCAAGTGTTCGCGAGCTTTTACCTTGAATGTGAACCGACTGGTGGCCATCCTGATATTCTGAGGAAGTGCATTCCATAGGAAAACCGCCTGGACAGGAAAAGAAGATTTGAGAAAACCAGAGCGGTGGGAAGGACATCGCAGAAGACGATTATTGGAGGAAC
Organism: Hoplodrina blanda; assembly: GCA_949316365.1. Classification (NCBI taxonomy): domain Eukaryota; kingdom Metazoa; phylum Arthropoda; class Insecta; order Lepidoptera; family Noctuidae; genus Hoplodrina; species Hoplodrina blanda. Next base: position 878,065 of record OX438582.1, read on the forward strand.
GAAGATTCTTGCTGTGCGCAGAGCATAAATATTGAAAGTGAGAAGTCAGATAAGAAGGAGAACTAGGTTTGTCTAGGAGGGAAAATAAGGTTGTTAAAGCCCTTAACGCTCTGCGCTGTCTGATGGGTAACCATTTTAAGAGTGACCGATGTGCAGACACATGATCATACTTACGGAGATTAAAAACGAATCGAATGCAGTTATTAAGAAGCCGGTCTAATTTATTGAGGAGATCTGCATTCAGGTCATAGTAACACACATCACCATAATCGAGTAGGGGAAAGATAAGGGACTGAACCAGCATTGCCTTTATGTGTGATGGGAGAACATTTTTCAATTTATAAAGCGACCGCAACGTCCCGGTGACTTTTTTGCTCACAGTCGCGACCTGCTTACGCCAGCTCAAGCAAGTGTCAACATGCAAGCCCAGATCCTTGACATCAGAGCTAAACGGGATGACTGTGCCATCAAAGGTTACCGGCGGTACCGCTAAGCTATTAAGCCTTCGCAGGCTATGGGCGCTCCCTACAATAATAGCTTGACACTTGGTTGGGTTAACCGCTACTCCGAAACGATCAGACCAATTTTTCACTGTTGCCAAATTCCGGTTTAGCTCCTCAATCACACTGGATAAGTTGTCAACACCCGCCTGACTGTAGAGCTGCAAGTCATCAGCGTAAAGATGATACGCACACTGAAGTTCGGTAGTAATGAGATCTATAAAAATAGAGAATAAAAGTGGAGATAAGATACCGCCTTGAGGGACGCCAGCATCAAGAACACACCAGCGGGAAGAGGAGTTTCCCACAAGAACCGACTGCTGACGCCCCCGAAGATAGAAAGAAAACCAATCCAAAACCTTGGGAGAGACCATTAGATAGGAGAGGATGGATAAAAGGACTTCGTGACTGACGGTGTTGAAAGCATTTGAAAAATCAATCAGCACTAAGACGGAAACTTTACCGTCTTCCATTCCCCGCCTTATATCGTCAGTCACTTTGAGGAGAGCTGTGACGGTACTGTGGCCAGGCCTGAAACCGGATTGGAATGGACTAATGAGGGAGTTACGGTGAATGAAGTGGGAAAATTGTTTATGGACACAGGCCTCGAGGACTTTGGATAAAAAGGGAAGGATGGTGATTGGTCGGAAGTGACTGGGAAGTGTGGGATTAGGAATTTTAGGTAGTGGTCGAACATGGGCTTGTCGCCATAGCGAAGGGAAATCACCGGAAAAAAGGGAGAAGTTAACTATGTGGGAGATTGCAGGAAGGAGCTGGTCAAGAGCCGTCACGATCATGTGGCGACTAATGTTATCACAGCCCACGGCTTTCGATTTAATGGAGAGGATAATCTTTTTGATCTCACCCGAATCGACTGGCATGAAGGCAAATGGGGCAATATTGGGTCGCGTCAGACCAACAAGGTAGTCAATGGTTTGACATTTGGTGAGACTATCAAGAGTGGGAACAGTGGCGAAATGGCGATTTAGATCGTCCAAACCAAATGCAGTAGGAGGGTCTGAATGTCGCGATCTACCGATACCTAGAGTTCGAAGGAACTTCCAAATATCGGCAGGAGAAGAGGAAGTGATATTATCAAGAATGTGACGGCGTTTAGCGTTGCGTATCATCTGGTTACAACGATTGCGAGCAGTTTTGAAGAGGGTCCAGTTATCCTCCGAACGATCCTTCTTAAACTTCCGAAACGCGCGGTCTCTTCGTCGCATTGCCATCCGAACTCCTCGATTCATCCATGGCGCAGGCGGGCGCTTCAGCTTTATTTTCCTGATGGGAGCATGGGCGTCATACAACTTGACTACAGTTGAATTAAAAAGGCTAACTTTGTCATCAACTGAAGTGGCCTCCTCCAGCGGTGTCCAGTCGATGTTAGATGCGTCTTGTGTAAAATTATCAATATTTATTCGCGCAAAGGCACGCCTGTACTGGAATGTAGGCTTGGGTTTAGGAGGTTTAAGGATGTAAGACAGGAAAATAAGGTCATGATGGGAAAAGCCAGGAGCGACATGTTGACCATGTGAGGAGACAAGGGAAGGATTAGAGATGAGGATTAGGTCGAGCCAGGTATCATCACCGATTGTGTTATGATGAGTGGGTTGAAGAGGCAACACATGCAAACTGGCTGACTCGACCAGATGTAGGAGTTTACAGGATCGAGAGGAGTTGTGGGCAAGGAGGTTGGTGTTGAAATCCCCCATGACAATGTGATGTGCATACTCTGAACCCAAAGATTCCAGGACCGATTCGAATTCGATGAAGTAATCAAGGGAAGGGGGACAATACACGACTCCAATAACGGCTTTAGCACCTTTAACACAAACCTCAAGAAAAAGAAACTCGGCCGAACTAGTAGAAGGAGAAGAAGCAAGAATTTTAAAAGGAAAATCAGCACGAAGGTAAATTGCTACACCACCACCTCTCTTACCGATCCGATCATTCCGGAGAAGAACGAACCCTGGGAGAGAGTAGGTGGTGGATAGGAGTTCAGGCTTTAGCCATGTCTCAGAAATCAGGACGGCATGGACGTTGTTGTTCGTAAAAGTATCATATATTTCATTAAAGTGGCTTGGAACACTCTGGGCATTGATATGACAAACGTTAAACAGCCGGTCAGGGTTTTGGTTGAAACTTTGACGCAAAAGATCGCCAAGTGTGTCTGTAATGGAACAAAAACTATCATCATCAGAAGTGGCAGCAGATTCGTTGGCAGAGAAAAAAGACTCATTATCAAAAAAATTTGTCATAAATATAAAATAATATAAATACCACAAAATATAATAATTATAATATAAAAAAAAAAAAATATATATATATATATATAATACTGATCTAAAACACTGATATAAGATAACTACACGAAAATCTGGTACGGCGTTTGCATCTCTGCACCACCCGCCAGCTAACATCAACATAATAAAATAACAGCGTAACAACAAGTAATAAAATTAAACACACTATGAAATAAAATAACTATCGCCTAAACTAAACAATATAAAGGTAGTCAATAAGTACCTACTAAGGACAAACTAACCTTATAATGATATTCAGAACGTTGTCACACACACAAGTCTTTTTTAAACAACATAAAATTTTTGAGAACGTATCCGATCATAAAACGTCGCTAAAATAATACGCTGTCAAAATTGTCAATCATGACAACTTCTAATAATTGAGAACGTTATATTTTAGTGTGCTATCTTATAAACGTCATAAAAATAATACAATGTCAAATTTGACAGTCATGACAATTTAGCATTTGAGCAATTAACGAAATGAGTTAAGTAAAAAAAATTATAACTGTTGAGGGTAGACTAACTATTTTATGCGAAACTTGTTAAACAGAGACCTGTGATGAAATAAGAATAAACAAAGACTTATAAAACTAATGATAATAATTAATAAGCAGTGAAATGTGACAATTTTTAATATAGTGAAATATAGTACTCAAATAAAGGTAAGTAAATCCTACGAATGGAATCCATCGAAGGAATCGATATGCTGTTCATTAGTAAAAGCGAATTCATACTACCATTAACGCGTCTTGTTTTCTAGGCCATCTCCAGAAGTTTGAACCTTGGGGTACTTTACCAGTAGCGGATTCAGTTCTTCAAATGATGTGACCTTGTGCTTGCTTCCATCGGGAGCTTTAATAACAATGACACCATCCTGAGTCCAACACGACCGCATACTGAAGTGAAGCCGCGCCTTCCCGAAGATGGATTGTCGGGTCTTAGTCAAGAACTCCTTGACAGAGATCGAAGAACCCTTTAGCCCAGTCTTCGCCCTCCAGACCGCAGACCTGTCATCGTAGCTTGAGAACTTGACAAGGATGGGCCTATGGTGATTCTTATTGGCTACGCCAAGCCTGTGGCAGACCTTTATGGAGGATGCAGTGACAGTTTTGAGGGCTAGCTTCTTATTTAACACCTCCAGGATGACTGTGCTGCAGACCTCTCCGTCAACCTCCGCAATACCCTGAAAGATCAGCGCCTTTCTCCGATGCCTGGTCTCCAACCCGTCAACCTGACCAGCGCACTCGCTGATCTGCTTTCTGAGTAAACTCAGCATGCTGAAGATGAGCTCCCTGAATGTGCGAAACTCTTCAGCTACCCTGGCCACGGTATCCTTGGCCGGCCCGGCACTCTGAATTTGCGCTTCAAGTTCATTCATCTTCCGGATGAAGCTGTCTTCCAGGCTCTTCTGTGCAGATAATATGTCGTTGAGTTGAGACATTGTAGTGTTGAGTAGTGCGTAATTCACTTGTGTCCAGTGGCAGTGAAACCGGTGTTGTGTGATGATGAGCTGGCAGGTGGTGTGAAAATTATGGCTCGAGCCACATAAACTGCTGCAAACGTGAGTACCCTTTGTGAAGGGGTTTTACACTTAAAATTTACGAAAATGAAGTGAAAATACTGTAAATTTCTATTTTAAATATTAAAACAGTACTTTAGTCACGTCTGTCTTTTTTTGCACCTACCGCCGAAAAAAGCAAACAACCAATTTTTATTTTTTTGTCTCTTGTCTTGTTCTTATTTCGGCTAATCTTCGACGAATCTTTGACGGAACTTTCACTGGCAGATAGATAACTGATGTTATAAGGAATAACTAAGACTTACTACTAATTTTATTTTATAAAAAGAATTAGGATTCCGTGCAAAATAAATAGAACTTTGCAGATAGCCGACGCGGACGTGATCATTATTATTAATAATTGTGTTCATCTTCGTCTTATTGTTTTGCTTTTGTTGAGGCCTTCGCCCAGTTGTAGGATAGAACAATCTGATAAAAATAAATTGTTTAAACAATCGTAAAAAGATCAGATAGGCAGCTGGTGTATAGTAGTCACAAACTCTTTACGACTTTACATGATCTGGATCGAATAAATAAATAAATAATAGAATTTAAAAGTTTTACACAATTCATATACCCAACATGAACCGTTTAATCCGCACACATTTCTGAATTTGCTCATAAATGTTTTCGCGATTCCCTTGCCAGTTTTAATTTTAATTGAGCGAGGTCGCTGAAGGTCAAATCTCGAACGCTTGCTTTACCAGCCACGTTAAAAGCTATGTACGAGTAATATGACGAGTTCTTACGTCATTTTTAGGGTTTAGTACCCAGAGGGTTTATTTATAAAAAACCAACCTATAGGTACTAACAGTTTGCACCAGACGTACAAGTTATTGGCCAATAATAATATAACTTAATAACTAAACACAAAAAGTTATATGAGAGAGAGAGAGAGAGAGAGAGAGACAGACATAGAAACACGCGCACGCCGTACGGCTTACAACTATAGCAAAAAGGGTCGTTACAACTTTTGGTCTTAATTTTTTCCGTCTAGCCCCCTTTCGCAACGCGCGATAAGGAGCTTCGTTCCAAAAAGAGAAACATAAAACATACAATTTAACAGAATTACAGTAGATGAAACGAAAATAGAAAAGTAATAAGATAAAAAAAATCAAAAAATATTTATTTATTGCACAGGACCCTTTCTAAGCCTATTCCGTCTATCTTATCTAGGACTGTTTAATGAAAACAGTAATAGCTTATCACAGACGTGTAACTAAATTCATGACAAATTATAAGAGAAACAAAAAGTCACAGCCAGTATGTGAAACCAAGATAAAAATCCATTGAACGTTTTATTTCACAGACATGTTTGGAGATATAGAACGGAAGCCATTAGTGCGCGAGACCGACTTACGCTCTGCTGGTGTTTAGGGATCCGCACTCAAAGGGTACTAAACAGAACCTTTACAAAGATTCCGCTGTCTGTCTGCTCGTCCTTCCATCCGTCTGTCACAGGGCTATATCTTTTTAAGCCGTATTAGATAGATACTCGAAACTTTTACAGAATGTGTATTACTATAAAAAGCCGCTAAAACTAATAATATCCTAACTAATATTATAAATGCGAAAGTAAGTTTGTTTGTTTGTTTGTTACCATTTTACGCCTAAGCCACTGAACCGATCATCCTGAAATTTTGCATGTACGTTGCCAGGTGTACAGGAACAAGCATAGGGTACCTTTAATCCCGAAAAAAAGTACAGTTCCCGAGGGAAATCACAACAACGTCCTTATGACAGTAGATGGCGCCACGTGTCTATCGAATCATGATCGAATTTGAAGTTTAAGCATCTAATTGTATTTTGTGAGTCTAGACTGTCGATAGACCAGTAAGTCAAGTCAAATAAACAACCTAGGAGTACGAAAGTTGTTTGCTTAATAATTTTTCACGCCCTAAACCGCTGAAGCGCATCCTGACATTTTGCATAAAGTGGCCTCCAGACGGACGGTGCGGTTGCGGCAAACCGCAGGCCGCGGCTCCAACCGCTGCAAAAACACACCACCGCGGTCACAGTGGCGGCCTGAAGTGCCTTTAGCTGTGGTGTTTGTGTTACAATCGGACGTCAGTCAATATGGCTAACCGTAACGTTGTCTTATTACTCTCATTAGCCCTCTCAGAAGATGAGAAGAAAGGTAGGAAAAAAACCGTTTAATTAAACACTTGAGGTGTGAGGTACCTAAATTATCATTAGCATCGCATATTACTGTTAGGAATAGAGAAGTGGGATTAAATACCGGTCAAGCCCCGGCTGACTTACCGGTAAGCCAGAACAATAGAAAATCAATTGTGTCTCATTATGTGGGACTTGAGTAATTAAATTATTATTTAAATTCAACTTATTTCTATTACAACTTCCATATTTGGCGTCATTTTACAAAGCAGTACACGCGGCCCGTTGTTAAAATTTGCAAATAACGCGGCTGCCACAACATTCCGCGTTTGTCTGTGACCTACTTTATATACGTTGTCAGGGATACAGAAAAACTGCGTGACTGACACTGACATCACTGTGTCGTCAGTGACACTGACAGGTGTATTTTATTTTTATTTCATATTTCATATTTCATATTTATTTATTTGCGTTCTACAAGGTAAAAAGATGTTAACAAAAGCTTAGAGCTAAGAGCCGTTGTAGACCCTGTAAGGGCACAGCAAAAATAGTTTTATTACAGGATAAAAAATTCCTAAAATCTAATTATTGTTAAATTTAAAATTAAATCAAATCAAAATTAAAATAAAATAAAATTAAATTAATTATTGATTTTTAATCAAATTATACACTAAAATTAAATCATTACAATCATAACAGTTAACAACAATAACATAAATAATTCAATTAGTAGTTATATAATATTTAAATAATTAAAAATATCTTATAGTCTTAGTTATCTTATAGTCTAAAATATATATTACAGTCTTTCATTCAAGTATTCCTTCACAGTATAATAGCTTTTATTTAATAGAAATACTTTTAATTTATTAACAAAGATGTTGTATTTATGCATATTTCTTATATCTTCCGGTAACTTATTGTATATTTTTATCGACATGACATAGGTACTTGAGGAGTGCAATTTTAATCGGGATGTAGGGATGTTTAACCTATTTTTATGTCTTAAAGTAATGTTAGTTTGTATGTCTTCTCACATTGTCTTTTATTTTTATTTAAGGTGTAAACGTATTCATAGAGGATGTATGGAAGAATGAAGGCGAACTTATAACACTTTCATCTAGAATGGCGTCGGGTGTAAAAAGTGTGCAGCAGCCTTAAGGTTAATTCACACAAATCAGTGAAGTCACAGTTCCAGCACAGTTCCGACACCGTCCCCTAACAGTGATACAGTGATGCGGCAGTGACTCAATTCACACATGTCAGTGAAGTCACACTTCCGGCCACATGTCTGCCAAGTTTCGTTATGGTATCCATTTATTAAGACGAAAAAAATTAAAATGGTTGCATGAATCATGGCCGGGCAAGGCAATTAGGAGAGACTGAAGGACAATGCTTGACAATATACAATTTAATTAAAGATAAAAGTAAATATTTTGAATATTTTAGAATTTTTCAAAACCGTTTCAAGATTCTTCTGCAGAAACTAGAAAGGTTTTTGATGCAGCGGCGTCCGTAATCCGGTAAAAAATATTGTTGTTGCTGATCACGTCCGTGATTGCCGGCGCAGGAACTGACACTGAAAGCACTGTGTCGTCGCTGTCACTGATTGGTGTGAATGCCTTCATAGAGAATGTATGAAAGAATAATTATCACGGTGATGGCCCTGTGCCGGAACTGTGGCTTCACTGATGTGTATGAATCAACCTTTACACGGTGACGGTGTTGTGCCGGGACTGTAATTTACTGATATGTATGAATCAAGCTTTAAGAGTTATCGATGAAACGACCATTAATTGTTAGTTTGTTTAAAAATTAAAAACATTGTCTTTTATTATTTTTAGGTTAGTTTTCAACCGACTTCAAAAAGCAGGAGGTTCTCAATTCGGCGGTATGTTTTTTGTATGTATGTTACGCGATTACTCCGCCAATTGTGAATTGATTTGGATGATTCTTCTTTTTAGTTTGAAAGAAATGAAATGAAATGAATTGGTCCCATAGAAATATTGTCATGATATGATGATAAACTTCTGAGATATGGAACGCAACTCCTCATAGGATCACAGCATAACTGTAGTAACAAGTAAAATTGCTACCTCTCTCTCTACTTACCTATCTCCTACCACTTTCCAAAATTAAATATATCGTTTGAAAGGGTTTTTTTATAAGGATTTCAAACATTAACGACAAGCGCCAAAAAGGCGAAAAATAATAATCTTTAATTTTTTGGTAGTTCGATAGTTTGACTGTTTTTAGGATTCCGCACATAGATCGGGAAAAATGGATTCTTATAGGATCACTTTGTTGTTCGTCTGTCAAGACCATGTTTTGAAAAAATCAAAATTCTAAGTTAACGCAATCTAAATTCAAGGCCGTTTGTGCTCTGTTTATGGTGCATATTTTGACGCTCGCAAGGGAATCAAAACCTATAGGGGACTTTCCGTTCACCTAGAATTTGGCAAGGAGCAAGGCCAAGTAGAAGTAGCACAAGTAAAGGAAAAATCCGAAAACCGTAAATTCATCACCAAATAATTACTTTTTTTGAGAAAGTAATAATAATTATTATCACTAACCGTGACCTATGTCGCTGCATGTAGTATACAACAGTTTTCCAACGGCAAAGTTAAGTCTGTCCCTCAGTACTGTTTATATTTTCGTTCGAGGTATGTTCGGTGTGTTTTTATTAGGGTAGGTTACTTTTTTCTATTTTAAAATATCTCGCAGTTCCAACTCAGGCAAAAGCTCATTGCGAGCCCGAGCAAAAATTACTGGTCAATCCCAGGAATCTCCCGTTCATGCCGCATTAAGAAGGCAAGCACAAGCGAAGCGACAAGCAGCTTTGAGAGCTGATGAGATATTTTCTAAAGCCAGGAAAGACAGGAGAGCCAAGCCGCCCGCACGCCAAGCTTCTCAGAGAGCGACTGAGACGCCCTTCCAAACGCAATTGCTTTTGGAGGAACAAGCCAAAAGCCAGAGAGCTGTAAGAGCAACTGAGACGCCTGTTCAAACACAACTTCGTCTCAGAGAACAAGATCAGCCATTACAGCGACAGAAACTCCAGAACAGTTGCAGGCGAGAGGGACCTCTCTTGCAGAAATGCAAACTAAACGTCGACGGACTTTTATGAGTCATAGTTGGTCCGTATTTAATAATTCTGGATCTGGCCGAACAACAAGCCCAGTACAACCCGAATTGGTTGTCAAATTCTAAACTAACGCGGGCGAAGCCGCGGGTAAAAGCTAGTGAATAAAATAAAGTTAAAAATGAAAAGCATTCAAGAACGTGTTTTTTTTTTAATTAAATATTGTACAGCTATACGGAATCCTTCGTGTGCGAGCCCGACTTTCACTAAACAGATGATTTTTTTTGTTGAAATCTGACTGCTTCATACCTATAGTCTTTTGAAAGACGAGTACTCGAATCTTTATATGACACTTGTATGAGGAGTGGGTCGATAAGTAGATGATCGGATGAACCGAGACGATTAAAAAGTTTTTATGCAGACGCGCGTATTTTTTGGGTCTTATTTTTAATCTATGTTTGCGGAGCTTTTGTGTGTAACCAGACGTTTGTTCATTCAATTATCAGTGAAGCGTTATTCACAGGGTAACGTAATTTTGAATCTATTGTTAGCTTTCGAAACCTTTCTTGCTAAAAGGAACTTTAAAGGTTATTTTGGTAAAAAGCCACGAAAGGCTCTCATCATGACTACGTAACTATAGACTAGTAATTCAATACTCTTTTGTTTGTGGAATAGAATAGAGGATATTCTCGATTAGAATGTAGTCTAGTCGTATTTCGGTCAATACCTAAGTAACTTTTAAAATTACTATGCTATTTGACGAAATACTGAGTACGTACCTACATGAGTTTTATTTGATGTCCGGCGTTTATAGAAGTATTTGGATTGTGTATTTTAAAGAGGACTTTCATGACAAAATATTCTGCACAAATGTAATTTAGTCAGAATTTTGATTGATAAGATTAATTCCGAGACTTTAAATTACGTACCATTACGAAATTAAGTTATTCGTCAGGATCAATTAACTAACCATAAGTCTTGAATTTCCAGTAGGTATAAAAAACTATCGAGTTTAATTACTGTTAAGAGGTATGAGGAACAGCGAGGCAACCTCGTCATCCACCATTGAAATGGGAGGATTCGGTGAGTTGTCGGGATTTTGTATATTTATGCTAACGTCGCAGAGATCTTTGATATCGCGATGTAGAAAACGTCAGTTATAATTCGCATGTTGTGCGATAGATTTCGCTGCAATTTATTGATCAGAGCTTTTTTTATGGAGCGCGCTATTGGCACAGTTCTCTTAATTTACAAATGTACAGTCATACTAGATTTTATTTAAATAATAGATTGAGTAATATTAAAAGACACTAGACGTTAATTTGTTTGAAATTGTTGTTCGTTATGCGTAATTTTGTAAATCAATAATTAATTGATTTCCATCGAGCATAAATGCGTTTGGTCATTAATTATTTCCTGAAAGAAAACAGTAGGTAGCGACCATGCAGCGTGAAAACAAAAAACACATGTTTTCACATCGTTAACACAAATAAATAATGATCATTGACTACTCAACGGATTTTCTGTTTCAGTTCAAGATCATGACTAACAAAATAATGACTCAATTCTCGGTACAGAATACAAATAATGGGTCTTTTTTTATGAACTGCACTAAATGTTGTAGTAAATCCGGTTCATGGACTGTTTTACGCGATCGTAAACTTATAATTAAAGACACGATGACTTCATTACGTCATAATTGTATCATCATGTCTTGGATTATTTCTGTAGCCTTAGCATAATTAAATAAGAACCTTACTTAATTATTTTAGGGTAGGTAATTGACTAAGACTGACTTATTACTAGCTTGATTCTGGGTAGAGGTAGTTAATAACATCTGAATGTCGTGATTTCTAATTAGGCTGTTGATTACATCAAGAAGATTGGCGTTTTAAATAAAATGAAAAGTAGCCCATGTCCTTTTTTGGGGTTCAAACTTACCCTGTACCAAATTTTATACAAATCGGTTTAGTGGTTTAGCCGTAAAAGCGTACCAGATAGACAAAGTTACTTTCACATTTATAATATTAATAAGGATTATAATTATAATTGTCACGGACGTCATCGCTTAGATAAGAAATAGTATAAGGATTGATTAAAATAAAGATCATTTTGAAATTAGGGTTTAATGATACATTGTAAGTCGATTAAGGTTGTTTTTATTATCCCTTAGTGTTGGGAAGTACAGCAATCTAGAATCTAAGTACGTTAGGACATAAGAAAACCTTATAGGTGATTTTGTAGGTATACTGTGAATAATTTAGGGTAAACAAGTCAGTAACTATTTTAGCATGATATTAGACTACTCAATTAAGGTAGAATCACAGGGTTTAGTTAAGTTTTTGTTGAAATTGTTTAATTCCTTTGTTTACTCAAGGTCAATATATATAACTACACATACACCTAAGTATATGTAGAGCAAACGTAGGGATAGGATTGGTGGAAAGATTTTTGTTTGTGAACCGCTCGCCACTACGTCCACCTACGGTCTGAGAGAATAAATTAAGCGCGGCTGAGAGCCGCAGCGTAGTCTCGCAGTAGCCCTCTGATAAGGTGTTACTCTGCCCGTCCGCGTAGCGAAAAGTGTTTTTAGTGTTTCTTAGTATTGCTAGATTGTCATTACCTTTTGCTTTTGTTTCTTTTTCAAGTTTATATTAGTCTTTGTTAGTAGTTCAGTTTAAAGTCACTATTGTTAGCTAAATTAAAATCAGATTAAATCCAGTGAGAAAAACCTATGTTTCATTTAAATACAGTCCACCTTGATAGCTGGTCCTTCGAGCCGGATCGTGAACAGTGAACAATAGTGAACAGTGAACAATAGTGAACTGGACTAGTGAACCTAACTGTGATACTAGGATCTGGGCAACGTCTAGACGTTAATTAGTGCCGCCGCCCGATCCTAATAACTAGACAGTGCCGAATCGAACAGTGTTGATCTGAATTAGAAGACAAGATCGAATCAAGCATGGTGGTCACCCGTAGCCAGTCAGACTTGGCTGAGGTGGAGGAACAGAAACGTGTCCAGGAGCGAGAAGCCGCACGCCGCAGAGATGAAGAGCGGATTGAGAGAGAGCGACTTCGAAGAGTCTCCTTGGACCCGCCAGCCTCGCCTTATTCAAGGCCAACAGAAGTAAGTGTGGCTGGACCTTCTGGAACCCAGACAATGGCTACCACGCAACCACGAGTGAGATCGCCCACACGATCATTGAGGTCACACCGATCGACCACTAGCGTGACAACACGGCTGCGGCTAGCAGAATTAAACGCCGCAGAGAAGTTGGCCGTCATACAAAAGAAACAATTAGAGATGGACGCGGACATGAAAAGGAAGCAACTAGAGATGGACGCGGACATAATAAAGAAGCGACTGGCTGCCGAAGTGTCCGCTATCCAAGACGAGGAAAGCGACATCGAAGAACACCACCAAAAGGTGGACGAGTGGTTAAGAAGGAACCCGCTCGATTCACGGGGGGAGGAAGAGGCAGCAAGAGGCAACAGAGACGAACCACGGCAAATCAGATTTGAGACGCCTCGAGCGCGGTCACCGACGCCGACCAGAACCCGAAATAGTATCGAGCTATTGACCGCTAGTCTCGAGAAGATGGCTAGACCTAGGCCACGTCATATCGACTTGCCAACCTTCACTGGAGCCGCCAACGAGTGGTTGCCTTTTAAAGCGGCCTTTAGAGACTCAACACTTATGTACCAGATCACAGCCGCAGAGAACATACATAGGCTGAGGAGCTGCCTTAAGGGAGAGGCAAGAGACGCAGTTGCTGCGTTGTTGCACACAGCCACCGATCCAGAGGATGTGATGAAAACTTTGGAACAATGTTTCGGGCGACCCGAGGTAATTATTGAACGAGCCTTGGAAGATCTTAAGAAACTCCCGAAACCCGGTGCATCGGCAGCCGACCTCAACAGCTTCGCTGTGAAACTGCAGAATATTATTTGTGTGTTGAAAACTATAGATCGAAGAGGTTATCTATTTAATCCGCTGCTAACAAGGGAAGTGCTGGACAAACTGAGTCCCCATATACGATCCCGTTGGTGCGACTACGCCTACGATAATGAAGGTACGACCGACCCTGAAATTGTTGTGATATCCCGATTCTTAATGAGGGAGGCAGACAGGGCCTTAAAATACACTTACGCCCCGTCTACATGTGCTACCGCAAGTCAAAAGAGGGAGACGCGACCCGTCGTAACTCAGAAGAAGAAGGCAACGGTATACACCACTGTTGACGGGACGAATGAAGAAAAGAAAGAAAAGTGTTTGTGCTGTGATGGTGATCACGATGTACCTAAATGTGCAAAGTTCCTGAAGATGACTGTCGATGAAAGATGGGAATGGGCGCGCACTGCAAAGGTATGTTTCAAGTGTGTGACAAAGCGCCATCGACGTGAGCATTGCCGAGCAAAACGATGTGGCGAAGGAACGTGCAGCCGTCCGCATCATGCGTTGCTGCACAAGGAACGTGAGACAAAAGAGACGTCGCAAACTGAAAAACCAGATAAAGCGACCGACGCCGAGAACTTACAACCAAAGGAATCGGTGATGACCGTCTCCGCGCCAAGCAAAGCATCGCAGCGAGTATTATTGAAGATGTGTCCCGTGATATTAAAGGGGCCCGGCGGGCAAGTGTCGACGTTCGCCTTAATGGATGAAGGCTCAACAATATCGCTCATCGACGAAGAATTGACGCGCCGTATACAAGTGACTGGGCCGGTCTCCACTTTACGCATACAAGGCGTGAACTCACAACAACGCGAGGAATATAGCCAGGAGGTCAAGCTACAGATACGCGGCCAGAGCGGTGAATTTCAGGAATTGCGAGCACGAACAATGAAAGACCTACGGCTTCATGGTCAAACGGTGGACAAGTCGATGTTAAGTAACTATCCACATCTCCAGGACATACAAAGAGACGCGTTCTTTGAAGAAGCCACACCAAAGGTGTTGATAGGTGCCGATAATTGGCACCTAATAGTCACGCGTGAATTACGTATGGGCAAAAGGAGCGAGCCCGCAGCTTCGTACACTCAGCTAGGATGGGTGATCCATGGGACTGCACCGCGCGCAACGCTGAAGAAACAAGAGGGGCAAGTTGTGCTTCATCTATTCGATGTGTCTGCATCAAGGCAGACAGACGATGTACGTCGTATAGAAGAATTGATTAAATCACACTTCAGGATTGATGCTCTTTGGCAAAGAAGATCAAACCAGAAGATCAGAAAGCGATTGACACGGTTCAGGGCACCTTGAGAAAAGTCGGTGATCACTTCGAAGTCGGGTTACCATGGCGTGATGAAGATGCTACGATGCCCAACAACTACAACTGTGCCTTCAGAAGATTGAAGACAATTGAAAGGAAGATGGATTTATCGCCAAGCTTCGCAGCACAGTACAGCGCTCTGGTTAAAAACCTATTAGACAAAAGGTACGCCCAGGAGTGCAATGGAACAGAAGACAAAAGTAAGAGAGTATGGTACCTGCCGCACTTCCCGGTCGTCAATCCAAATAAGCCAGGGAAGATGCGGCTGGTGTTCGACGCCGCACACCGATATAGTGGAGTGTGCCTGAATGATTACCTACTGGAGGGACCTGATCTCTTGAAGTCACTGCCAGGGATCCTGTTCAGGTTTAGAGAGCGCCCAGTAGCCGTCACTGCAGACATACAGGAAATGTTTCTTTAAGTGAAGATAAGAGAGCAAGACCAAGCTGCGCAGATGTTCCTATGGCGAGGTGAGGAACGCACTAGGCCACCGAAGAAATACAAAATGACTTCAATGATCTTCGGAGCTTCGTGTTCACCCTTCATCGCACACTCAGTACGAGATGCAAATGCGAGATTGTACGCTCGAGAATACCCTAACGCCGTGCAAGCTATAACGTCAAGTCATTACATGGATGATTATGTAGACAGCTTTGCGACCGAAGGCGAAGCGATCAAGACATCGAGTGAAGTGATCAAGATTCACCAGAATGCGCATTTTAATTTGAGGGGATGGTGCTCGAATAAACACAATGTGCTGAAGAGCATTACACTGGAAAAGCAGGCACACGACACAGAAGTGAAACTCGGACAAAGAGAAGAGAACACAGACAAAACTCTGGGTTTACTGTGGCAAACAGGCTCAGACGAGTTAGGCTTCAACACGGGAATGAGTCGGTTGGCACCCGAAGTGAAGACTAGAGACAGAGTACCGACGAAGCGAGAAGCCCTTGGAGCTGTAATGGCAGTCTATGATCCTATGGGCCTCATCAGTCACTTCACAGTTGCCGGAAAAGTCTTGCTCCAGAACCTGTGGAGGCAAGACATAGGATGGGACGAAGCAATCCCAGAGCAAGACGCGCAGAATTTCGAAGAGTGGATGCAAAGCTTGAATGAAGTAACGAAGCTACGCATACCCAGGTGGTACGGCAAGGGCTCGGACGACCTTATGGACCTGCACGTATTCTGCGACGCCAGTGAGCAAGCTTACGCAGCGACAGCCTATTGGAGGATCCAGAAGTCAGACGGAAGAGTAGACGTGAGGCTGGTCGCTGCAAAGGCACGCGTGGCCCCTTTGAAGCCTGTAACTGTCCCGCGACTGGAGTTGCAAGCGGCAGTGATCGGCGCACGACTCGCGGAAACAATATTAAGAGAGCACCGAGATAAGCCTAGAAATGTGACTTATTGGTCAGACTCTCAAACCGTTTTACGATGGATAGAAAAGGACGCGTTAAAGTACACACCGTTTGTGGCGCATCGCCTGGGAGAGATTGCGGAGCTAACTAACGCCAGCCAGTGGAGATGGGTACCTACCGAGCATAACGTGGCAGACGACGCCACACGCCCTAAATATACCACACACATGAAGCCAGACGACAGATGGTTCACCGGCCCCGCATTTTTGTACGACAACGAGGAGTCCTGGCCGAAGGAGAAGGTCAAAGATGACACCGCCAACGACGAAGTAACCTATGTGGCAGTTAAAGAAGAAAGAGAATGTCCATCTCACCTGCCCGACATAAGAAGGTTCTCTTCATACGAAAAGCTACTACGAGCAACCGCTGTGCCCTTCCTGTTCAAGGAAAAATGCAAGGACAGGACCAGCCAGATGACCGTCGACCTTATAGAGAAGGCCGAGAAACTATGGCTAAAACAAGCACAGCTCGAAGACTACGCCGAAGAGATACAGCTACTCCAGAAGGGGAAGCCGGTACCCAAGTCCAGCAGTCTATATAAGCTGGACCCTTATCTAGAAGATCAAATCCTTAAAGTCAGAGGAAGGATCGGACATGCAGCTGTAACGGAGACGAAGAAGACGCCAGTGATCCTGCACGGCAAACATCCGTTCACGCGGCTACTGGTAGAGGAAGCACATCGCAGAGCCGGTCACGCTAACAATGAACGCGTGATTAATGAGTTGCGGCAACGATATTGGGTGGTCAACTTACGCCCCACGGTACGAGCGATCGCTCAACGATGCCAGCTCTGCCGCGTCAGGAAGGCCACACCGGTGAAACCGACTCCAGGGGATCTACCCCTAGAACGCTTAATGGAGACGCAGCGACCCTTTACGCACTGCGGAACCGATTATTTCGGACCGATGACTGTAGTAATCGGAAGAAGACATGAAAAACGATGGGGAGCCTTGTTTACCTGCCTAACCACGAGGGCAGTTCATCTAGAATTGGTGTCGAGTTTATCTACCGACTCGGCTCTAATGGCGATACGACGGATGGCTGCGCGAAGGGGTTGGCCCAGTGTCATGTATTCAGACAATGGCACCAACTTCAGGGGAGCGGACGCCGAGCTACGCACGGCTTACAAGGAATGGGCCAAAGACTTCGCTCACTTTGGGCTAGAGCACCGAATGAGGTGGAAATTCATCCCACCAGGGGCGCCGCATATGGGGGGAGCGTGGGAACGCCTAGTACGCTCCGTAAAGACAGCACTGGGGGCGACCCTGCATCTCAGAGCACTGAAGGAAGAAGTGTTGCTGACGCTGTTGACAGAGGCCGAGCACTCAATTAACTCCCGGCCTCTGACCCATGTCTCTGTGGATCCCAAGGATCCGGAGGCAATCACACCTAATCATTTTCTTATTGGAACCTCCTCAGGTCTTCCCTGTACCGGGCCTTGTGAGGAGGCCAGCCGCAAACACTGGAGGGCTGCCCAAGCGCTCGCCGACCATTTCTGGCGGCGCTGGGTGGACGAGTACCTGCCGACGCTGGTGCCCAGGGGGGCATCTGACGATCAACGACGGCCCCTTCGAGTCGGCGACCTGGTCATCATCATCGACCCCACACTGCCACGAGGAACGTGGCCCCGAGGCGTCGTGGAAACCACATACGTCGGTCCAGACGGCAAGGTGCGGTCGGCGGACATCAGAACTCCGGCGGGCGTCCTACGGCGCCCAGTCACGAAGCTCGCCGTCCTCTGCGTGGAGGATAAGGCTACGGTAGCCCTGCGCCGGGGGGAGGATGTCACGGACGTCATCGCTTAGATAAGAAATAGTATAAGGATTGATTAAAATAAAGATCATTTTGAAATTAGGGTTTAATGATACATTGTAAGTCGATTAAGGTTGTTTTTATTATCCCTTAGTGTTGGGAAGTACAGCAATCTAGAATCTAAGTACGTTAGGACATAAGAAAACCTTATAGGTGATTTTGTAGGTATACTGTGAATAATTTAGGGTAAACAAGTCAGTAACTATTTTAGCATGATATTAGACTACTCAATTAAGGTAGAATCACAGGGTTTAGTTAAGTTTTTGTTGAAATTGTTTAATTCCTTTGTTTACTCAAGGTCAATATATATAACTACACATACACCTAAGTATATGTAGAGCAAACGTAGGGATAGGATTGGTGGAAAGATTTTTGTTTGTGAACCGCTCGCCACTACGTCCACCTACGGTCTGAGAGAATAAATTAAGCGCGGCTGAGAGCCGCAGCGTAGTCTCGCAGTAGCCCTCTGATAAGGTGTTACTCTGCCCGTCCGCGTAGCGAAAAGTGTTTTTAGTGTTTCTTAGTATTGCTAGATTGTCATTACCTTTTGCTTTTGTTTCTTTTTCAAGTTTATATTAGTCTTTGTTAGTAGTTCAGTTTAAAGTCACTATTGTTAGCTAAATTAAAATCAGATTAAATCCAGTGAGAAAAACCTATGTTTCATTTAAATACAGTCCACCTTGATAATAATTATGTGCATCAAATACTTTGAGGTATTCCACGAAGCACACCCAAATGAAGCACACCCAGGCGAAGCACACCTAAGGTATTCCACGAAGCACACCCGTAGGTGGGCTTCAAATAATAAATTTAAAATAATTAATTTCCTATTCCACGAAGCACACCTACGAATATCAACTCGCATAGTGCGGGGACTAAGAAATAAAAATGAAGATAGAAGAAAATATTTATTATTTAAAAGACTAACTTAAATTTCTAACATCATTCAGTTTCATTATATCCTTGATTTTCTGACACCCTAGTACATTTTTTTATGATAAACCCTGAATTCCATTCTGAGTAAAACTGCTGGAGATATTGCCTTGGATGATATTGTCAGTGTAAGGTGCTAAAAAAGCTACCCTCTTGATTGTAACAGATCAAAAATATTTTTGTTGGTATACCTGCTCGATTTTATGATACCCTAGTACTTTTTTTTCTTGAGTAATCAAAAATTTGTAACAATACAAAACAAATTTTAACTTACAGACTCTTACGCAAATACGAATAGCGCTACACACTTTTCAAAACGTTTAAAAAAATAGAAAAATAGTAAAAAAATAAAAAAAAAATATTTTTTTTAGAAAGATAATTTATGAAACAATCTGTGATTTTAAATAGTAAGATTACAAAAATGACAAATATTGTGTGACATTATTATTGTACTTAATAACAACAATTATTATTATGAAACTGAATGATGTTAGTTTAATTTAGTCTTTTAAATAATAAATATTTTCTTCTATCGACATTTTTATTTCTTAGTCCCCGCACTATGCGAGTTGATATTCGTAGGTGTGCTTCGTGGAATAGGAAATTAATTATTTTAAATTTATTATTTGAAGCCCACCTACGGGTGTGCTTCGTGGAATACCTTAGGTGTGCTTCGCCTGGGTGTGCTTCATTTGGGTGTGCTTCGTGGAATACCTCAATACTTTTCGGTAATGATAATAAAAACTCATAACAGTTCTCATTACAAACTTTTATTTAGCTTGCACTGTTCGTATGTAAGTATGTATGTATGTAAGTAAGTTGTCCTTTCAAAATTTGCAAACCATTTTTCGACCATTTGTTGGTATCCCATTGAGCTAAAATTTTGCATACACCTTTAGTTCTGATGACAATATAATGTCCAATACTCAATATTGCAAAATTTTTAAATTAAAGCTTGTTTTTAAAAATAGTTTTTTAATATAATTTATTTTTAGATTTAATAATTATGTTCGTGCATTCAAATTGTAAAGGAATGTTCCTTATCCAATCGTTCTCTCGCACCGCATGCATGAGCATACAATTAAACTTGTGGTTCATGAAACTTTTCCAATTAAGTACCAAGAAAAGTTTGACCTGGAAACCCAAATGACTCGACAATATGTACTTACCTACGTTTGACTTCGGTGATTGATTCTCACTTTTGTTGACTGTACTTTGTGTAGTCAGATGTTATGTTGACGGGTCATTCATTATTATTTTAGGTAACAGTAATAATAATAGTAATGTTTGTTTTCCATTATAAGTTATCTGACGCAAATAGGTAGTCACGGAACATAAAATAAAGAAATTACTCTATTTTTTTAATAATAATTTTATTATTACTCAACATAACATCACGCCTGTAATCCCCGAAGGGTTAGGCAGAGGTGTACCCATTATTACACCCACATTTCGCCACTTATATTTAAGTCCCATATAATAGGGGGCGAGCCTAATAGCCATCAATTACTGGGCACAAATCTAGAATTCGAGGCTGCTACTGAGAAATTCCAGATGGGTAAATCCAATAACACTTTGCCCGTGCTAGGAATCGAACCCAAGACCTCATGCTCAGCAGTCGCGCTTTGCGGCCTCTAAAGTAATGAGGTAGTTATTATATACTTATTATACTTTGAAGGTATATGCTTTGGTTTGAATTAATATGCTTTGAGAGAGAGCTTTGTCATGCTCACTCAAATGTCTCGCTGATGATGGCGCGGGTATTTGATCATTTGGTTCCTTTCAAGATGATTGAGCCAAATGATGCTGATCCACATTTCATTTCTTATCCAGTATTTATAAAGACGACAACACACGAAATGCGAAATCAACTGCTGCGTTATAAACAAAACATTTTAATTTACATAATGACTTATGAAACAGTTCTGCAGTTTCCCTCAATGTCTTCTAATGTAAAATACCTACCCCACCAATTGTTAATATTAAGTGACTTATTTAATAAAGAAAAGAAATGTAATAAATAGAACAGATGAGGAGGGTCAGTAAGAGTAGCTATTCTAGACAGGCTACTAAGTCTCCTTGTGAAATGAGGGCTTATTACCCCTCATTTTGTTCCTTCACTTTAGTTCGTTATCCTAGGCCGTTTTTCTTCTTTATTAGCAAGTTCGCTAGCTGTTATTATAATATTCTGAATCATGGAGGGCACATTGGACCTTTAGGGGGTTATATCCTGAAAAGTAATTTAGATTCTGCATCAACTGACCTAGCCATAACTCTCGTATAATTTACTTATTACTAGTAGATTCTACTAAAAGTCAAAGTTAGTGTAGTGGTCGCAAAGCGCGACTGCTAAGCATGAGGTCTTGGGTTTGATTCCCGGCTCGGGCAAAGTGTTATTGGGTTTTTCCATCAGTAATTTCTCAGTAGCAGTCTCGGAGTTTGGATTTGTGCCCGGTTGATGGCAATAGGCTAACATAACTGGCGAAATGTGGGTGTACTAATGGGTACACCTCTGCCTAACCCATCGAGGATTACAGGCGTAATGTTATGTTATAAAAGAAAACTACAATGATACTAGGTAAAGATGTTAAACTTTGTATACAAAAGGAGAAACAAAATCGGTTAATGTAAAAAAAGCGTACACACAACTGAACCGGAAAAGTTTACTTAATAACTAACTCTGACGTTATATTTGCAAAGTACCACGTGATACAGTTAGAAACCACTGATGTTAATGGAGGAGCCAATGATATGTTTCCGACAGAGTTTGAAGTAAATTCTTATGCTGAATGTTTATATGAATGGAGATCGGATGTTATTGAGTGATCAGTAATAACAGATGCAGAATTCTCTAGCATTCCATTCATGATTAAATATTACATCATTCAAAATGATCCATTGATTTTTTGTAGCTCCAAGGAATTTTCTATTGTGTCGTAATCTGTAAACAATTTGGACTTCTTTGACTTAGTCTCACCGGTGTGATTTAACAAAACTTTTTTTTTCACGAAATGCTTTGTAAAAATGTATAATATTATACATTTTTACAAAGCATTTCGTGAAAAAAAAAGTTTATAAAAATAAATAAAAAGTAAATAAAAATATCATTATTAAGATACGAGTATTATTTAATACTCGTATCTTAATAATGATATTTTTATTTACGTAAAATATGGTACATAAAAGATCTTGAATGTGGATGGTTCCGCATATTTTGCTTACTTGCATGTTATGATAATAGTTTTTTATTGATACTAGGACCACATTATTTACAGTGTAAGAAAAATAGCACAGGCATGATGTTACTTACTCTAGTTAGTGGGTGGAGTACCTAATGTTCTTCTAGATAGGTAATAAGCCAAAAAGACTAACATAGCAGGTACCAATACACAAAGAATATACCTATGGTACGTGGTAGCATAATGTATGGCATAATATCAACATACCTACTCGTTATATTCCTATCATTACATGATATAACAGTTTGTCTCTCACACAATCATCGTCTTAGATCAAACCCTGTTGATGTAAGCGACTTTTGAAAGATAGACTGGCCTGGGAAGCATTGACCTTTCTAGCGCAATCGTCACAGTACAAATGGAAACTTTGAACAAAATTCTAAACTTATTTTGCTTGTCAACTAAATAAAATACCATTTCATGTTGTTCTGCAAAGTTTTACAGTCGGACTATTTGATTAGGTATTTATATAAGTTAGTTATAACATCGCTTCTAGTAGAATCTTCTAGACAAATATGAGCAAGAGCACGTTTATAAATACTAATAAACTGACTGTACATGTTAAACTACCTTCACCTAACATAAGCACGTGCCACGTATGCTACACTGCTATTACAGCGCCCCTGGTGGCAATTACACGAAACTTAGACAGTTGCCTTTATAGCCTAAGATCAACAGACATTGGTGGTCAACACGAATATAGTGAGCTAAAAGGTTTTATGAAAGTAATTTTGTAGACTAATGTTGAGATATCCTACTGAGACCTAATGGCTCATTTTAGTGATTAATAACGTTCAAAGTCTAGTATCAATCTTATCTCGGCGACTAATCAATAAGATAAGATAAGATGATTCTTTATTGATATTAATTGGTACATCCATATTATAAATACGAAAGTAACTCTGTCTGTCTGTCTGTAACGCTTTTACGACTAAACCACTGAACCGATTTTTATGAAATTCAAAGCATTCAAAAGCTAATCCATACTTCATACTAATATTATAAATGCTAAAGTAATTCTGTCTACTGTATACTTTCACGACTAAGCCACTCACCCTTTCGATAACATTCGGCACGCGGTAAAGAATCCCAAAACAGTACATAAGCTACTTTTTAACCGACATACGCGGACGAAGTCGCGGGCAAAACCTAGTCTATACATATAATAAAACAGTAAAAAAACTGTGTCTGTACATTGAATATGTTAAAAAAAAAATAATTGAGGGGGGTTTAGAAACAGTAATAGAGCACGAAACCAAAAAAAAATTTCTGTCTGTTTGTCTGTTTGTCTGTGTGTCTGTTTGTCTGTTTGTCTGTTTGTTTGTACACGCTAATCTTCGGAACTACTTGACGGATTTGAATAATTTTTTTTTTGTTGTGTAGGTATTAAGTCTGGGCAACATATAGGCTAGGTATAACTTATCTTGGAAACTTGAACATCTGATGCAGAACCGCAACAGACCAGCTAAACTATAAGAGATACAAAAATGGTACAATAGCGAAAATTGTTTCGCGTGATAAGCATTTTCTGGTAAGAGAATAAAGGAGATCGGACATTTTAGTATGGACCTTGGTCCAAATGGCGTCGGCTGATGAAACCTAGTCCATATGATAGTTCATGAGTGTAGGATATTTTTATACTATGGGCACCATAAAATTGGCCTATGGAGAAAAAAGTTATACAGTCCAGAAAAATGGTACATTGTAGACGAACAATTCCGATTACTTGAAGACGCCTTAACCGATTTCGAATATTCTTTATTTATTTGAAAGGGTATAACTGCCCAAGTAATCCCGTATAAATATTGCTATGATCTGATAATGAATTACGGAGATATGGAAAGGAACTCCTCATAGAATCATAGCAGAGCAGTCGTAACAAGTAAAACTGCTTTGTTTATGGAAAGTGGTCGACGTACTCCCTTCTCCCTCTTTCTTCAGTCAGTCATCAACTACGCGTATAAACAAAGCAATTTTACTTGTTACGACTGTTCTACTATGATTCTATGAGGAGTTCCGTTCCATATCTCCGAAGTTCATGATCAGACCATGGCAATATTTCTATGGGATTACTTGGGAAGTATACCCTTTCAAACAAATAAAGAATTTTCCAAATCGGTTCAGGCGTCTTCGAGTAATCGGAATTGTTCGTCTACAATATTTTCATTTTTCTAGACTGTATAACTTTTTTCTCCATGAGCCAATTTTTTGGTGCCCATAGTAAAAAAATATCTTACACTCACGAACTATTATATAGACTAGGTTTCATCAGCCGACGCTACTTGGAACACTTCCGCCCGAAGGCAAACTTTTTCATTGTTCGTCTAGAATATTTTCATTTTTCTAGACTGTATAACTTTTTTCTCCATGAGCCAATTTTTTGGTGCCCATAGTAAAAAAATATCTTACACTCACGAACTATTATATAGACTAGGTTTCATCAGCCGACGCTACTTGGAACACTTCCGCCCGAAGGCAAACTTTTTCATTGTTCGTCTAGAATATTTTCATTTTTCTAGACTCTATAACTTTTTTCTCCATGAGCCAATTTTTTGGTGCCCATAGTAAAAAAATATCTTACACTCACGAACTATTATATAGACTAGGTTTCATCAGCCGACGCTACTTGGAACACTTCCGCCCGAAGGCAAACTTTTTCATTGTTCGTCTACAATATTTTCATTTTTCTAGACTGTATAACTTTTTTCTCCATGAGCCAATTTTTTGGTGCCCATAGTAAAAAAATATCTTAACCATGGCAATATTTCTATGGGATTACTTGGGAAGTATACCCTTTCAAACAAATAAAGAATTTTCCAAATCGGTTCAGGCGTCTTCGAGTAATCGGAATTGTTCGTCTACAATATTTTCATTTTTCTAGACTGTATAACTTTTTTCTCCATGAGCCAATTTTTTGGTGCCCATAGTAAAAAAATATCTTACACTCACGAACTATTATATAGACTAGGTTTCATCAGCCGACGCTACTTGGAACACTTCCGCCCGAAGGCAAACTTTTTCATTGTTCGTCTAGAATATTTTCATTTTTCTAGACTGTATAACTTTTTTCTCCATGAGCCAATTTTTTGGTGCCCATAGTAAAAAAATATCTTACACTCACGAACTATTATATAGACTAGGTTTCATCAGCCGACGCTACTTGGAACACTTCCGCCCGAAGGCAAACTTTTTCATTGTTCGTCTAGAATATTTTCATTTTTCTAGACTCTATAACTTTTTTCTCCATGAGCCAATTTTTTGGTGCCCATAGTAAAAAAATATCTTACACTCACGAACTATTATATAGACTAGGTTTCATCAGCCGACGCTACTTGGAACACTTCCGCCCGAAGGCAAACTTTTTCATTGTTCGTCTACAATATTTTCATTTTTCTAGACTGTATAACTTTTTTCTCCATGAGCCAATTTTTTGGTGCCCATAGTAAAAAAATATCTTACACTCACGAACTATTATATAGACTAGGTTTGATCAGCCGACGCTACTTGGAACACTTCCACCCGAAGGCAAAC
The DNA here is from genome assembly GCA_949316365.1 of Hoplodrina blanda. Classification (NCBI taxonomy): domain Eukaryota; kingdom Metazoa; phylum Arthropoda; class Insecta; order Lepidoptera; family Noctuidae; genus Hoplodrina; species Hoplodrina blanda. The sequence continues at coordinate 903,835 of OX438582.1, forward strand.
TTTTTCATTGTTCGTCTACAATATTTTCATTTTTCTAGACTGTATAACTTTTTTCTCCATGAGCCAATTTTTTGGTGCCCATAGTAAAAAAATATCTTACACTCACGAACTATTATATAGACTAGATTTCATCAGCCGACGCCACTTGGAACACTTCCGCCCGAAGGCAAACTTTTTCATTGTTCGTCTACATTTTCATTTTTCTAGACTGTATAACTTTTTTCCCCATAGGCCAATTTTTTGGTGCCCATAGTAAAAAAATATCCTACACTCACGAACTATTATATAGACTAGGTTTCATCAGCCGACGCCACTTGGACCACTTCCGCCCGTTCTCCTTTGAAGATCTGGAACACCTGATGTGGAACTCCAAGAGCCCAGCTACACTATAACATTTATAGGGATGACGTCTTAGTAAGAGTTGTTCAGCCTGATGAGCACTCTCTGTTGTCGTATAAAATTTGAAGATCTGGAACAGCTGACGTGGAACTCCAAGAGCCCAGCTACACTATAACATATATAGGAATGACGTCTTAGCAAGAGTTGTTCAGCCTGATAAGCACTCTCTGTTGTCGTTTAAAATTTGAAGATCTGGAACAGCTGATGTGGAACTCCAAGAGCCCAGCTACACTATAACATATATAGGAATGACGTCTTAGCAAGAGTTGTTCAGCCTGACGAGCACTCTCTGTTTTCGTATAAAATTCGAAGATCTGGAACAGCTGATGTGGAACTCTAAGAGCCCAGCTACACTATAACATATATAGGAATGACGTCTTAGCAAGAGTTGTTCAGCGTGATGAGCACTCTTTGTTGTCGTATAAAATTTGAAGATCTGGAACAGCTGACGTGGAACTCCAAGAGCCCAGCTACACTATAACATATATAGGAATGACGTCTTAGCAAGAGTTGTTCAGCCTGATAAGCACTCTCTGTTGTCGTTTAAAATTTGAAGATCTGGAACACCTGATGTGGAACTCCAAGAGCCCAGCTACACTATAACATATATAGGAATGACGTCTTAGGAAGAGTTGTTCAGCGTGATGAGCACTCTCTGTTGTCGTATAAAATTTGAAGATCTGGAACAGCTGATGTGGAACTCCAAGAGCCCAGCTACACTATAACATATAGAAATGACGTCTTAGCAAGAGTTATTCAGCGTAATGAGCACAATCTGTAGTCGTATAAAATTTAAAGATCTGGAACAGCTGATGTGGAACTCCAAGAGCCCAGCTATACTGAGAGTTGTTCAGCCTGATGAGCACTCTCTGTTGTCATATGAAATTTGAAGATCTGGAACAGCTGATGTGGAACTCCAAGAGCCCAGCTACACTATAACATATATAGGGATGACGTCTTAGCAAGAGTTGTTCAGCGTGATGAGCACTCTCTGTTGTCGTATAAAATTTGAAGATCTGGAACAGCTGATGTGGAACTCCAAGAGCCCAGCTACACTATAACATATATAGGAATGACGTCTTAGCAAGAGTTATTCAGCGTAATGAGCACTCTCTGTAGTCGTATAAAATTTAAAGATCTGGAACAGCTGATGTGGAACTCCAAGAGCCCAGCTATACTGAGCGTTGTTCAGCCTGATGAGCACTCTCTGTTGTCATATGAAATTTGAAGATCTGGAACAGCTGATGTGGAACTCCAAGAGCCCAGCTACACTATAACATATATAGGGATGACGTCTTAGCAAGAGTTGTTCAGCGTGATGAGCACTCTCTGTTGTCGTATAAAATTCGAAGATCTGGAACAGCTGATGTGGAACTCCAAGAGCCCAGCTATACTGAGAGTTGTTCAGCCTGATGAGCACTCTCTGTTGTCGTATAAAATTTAAAGATCTGGAACAGCTGATGTGGAACTCCAAGAGCCCGGCTACACTATAACATATTAAGGAATTAGCAAAAGTTGTTTAGTCTGATGGGCATTTCCTGTTGACATACAAAAATGAAAGATCTGGAACGACTCCAATCGTCTCGCTCATCCCGTTGTTTTCCCGTCCCCGGGCCTTAGAATTCTAAATCAGACGTTTCAGATCTTCGATTTTGACGACCCCGTTGTCGCTGGCATAAGTAACAGGATCCGCGTACGAAGTCGCGGGCAGAAGCTAGTAGTAAATAAATAAATGTACTCAATCTTTGTAACATCAAAATCCGTTATAAGGACGACGCGCGCACTCCGGCTCAAGATAATTATTCCTAATTGGATATTCCTTGCATCATCAAAGTGAGAAGATTGCTGGTAATATTCATAATTAAGCTGACAGAATTTATTACTTACCGAGATTGTCATCTACAGATATTAATAAATTATAATCTATACATATAATAAAATTCTAGAAAAGTGGTGTCTGTACAATGGAAATATATAAAAAAAAAGTAGCAGGGGTTGTTATTATACCGATGCCGAACCCGAAACTGTAATTAAATTTTTTTTTGTCTGTTTGTCTGTTTGTCTGTTTGTCTGTTTGTCTGTGTGTTTGTGCACGCTAATCTTCGGAACTACTTGACGGATTTGAATGATTTTTTTTTTGTTGTATAGGTATTAAGTCCGGGCAACATATAGGCTATAATTTATCTTGGAAACTTGAACACCTGATGCAGAACCGCAACAGACCAGCTAAACTATAAGATATACAAAAATGGTACCATAGCAAAAATTGTTTCACGTGATGAGCATTTTCTGCTAAGAGAATAAATTTGAAGATCTGGAACACCTGATGTGGAACTCCAAGAGCCCAGCTACAATATAACATATATAGGAATGACGTCTTAGCAAGAGTTGTTCAGCCTGATGAGCACTTTCTGTTGTCGTATAAAATTTGAAGATCTGGAGCAGCTGATGTGGAACTCCAAGAGCCAAGCTATACTATAACATATATAGGAATGACGTCTTAGCAAAAGTTGTTCAGCCTGATGAGCACTCTCTGTTGTCGTATAAAATTTGAAGATCTGGAACAGCTGATGTGGAACTCCAAGAACCCAGCTACACTATAATATAGGAATGACGTCTTAGCAAGAGTTGTTTAGCCTGATGAGCACTCTCTGTTGTCGTATAAAATTTGAAGATCTGGAACAGCTGATGTGGAACTCCAAGAGCCCAGCTACACTATAACATATATAGGAATGACGACTTAGCAAGAGTTGTTCAGCCTGATGAGCACTCCCTGTTGTCGTATAAAATTTGAAGATCTGGAGCAGCTGATTTGGAACTCCAAGAGCCCAGCTATACTATAACATATATATGAATGACGTCTTAGCAAGAGTTGTTCAGCCTGATGAGGACTCTCTGTTGTCGTATAAAATTTGAAGATCTGGAACAGCTGATGTGGAACTCCAAGAGCCCAGCTACACTATAACATATATAGGAATGACGTCTTAGCAAGAGTTGTTCAGCCTGATGAGCACTCCCTGTTGTCGTATAAAATTTGAAGATCTGGAGCAGCTGATGTGGAACTCCAAGAGCCCAGCTATACTATAACATACCTATATATGAATGACGTCTTAGCAAGAGTTGTTCAGCCTGATGAGGACTCTCTGTTGTCGTATAAAATTTAAAGATCTGGAACAGCTGATGTGGAACTCCAAGAACCCAGCTTCACTATAACATACATATATGTTTAGGAATGACGTCTTAGCAAGAGTTGTTCAGCCTGATTAGCACTTTCTGTTGATGTATAAAGATTGTAGATCTGGAACACCTGTTGTGGAACTCCAAGAGCCCAGCTACACTATAATATATATATACAGGAATGACGTCTTAGCAAAAGTTATTCAGCCTGATGAGCACTCTCTGTTGACGTTTAACAATTGAAGATCTGGAACACCTGATATGGAAATCAAAGCTCAATTTCACTGTATAATTATAAAATAACACAAGCTGGGACTACCTCCACGTGGTGAAGTTGGTAACAGTTTAGGACTGATTTTCGATGAAATCTCGCTCATCCCGTTATTTTCCCGTCCCCAGGCCTTAGAATTCTACATCAGACGTTTCAGATCTTCGATTTTGACGACCCCGTTGTCGCTGGCATAAGCAACAGGATCCGCGTACGAAGTCGCGGGCAGAAGCTAGTTCTTACATAAATTTAAAACTTATTTTTGTACTAGCGACCCGCCCTGGCTTCGCACCGGTGCCTTGTAAATACATAAACCTTACTCTTAAATTACTTTATCTATTGATGAAAACCGCATTAAAATCTGTAGCGCAGTTTAAAAATATCTAAGCGATTTTATTTTGTACTACGTAGAGATGAGAACTTGTAACTAAGTAAAGTTAGAATTTTTAAAGTTTTACAGTAAAATTACATCACAAATCTGTATTTCTTTTGTTTTCCATTTCGGCAGGGAAGGGATAATGAGTTTTCATCAGAAGGAAAGGCGATAAATAACTTCGATTGGATTCATCAATCAGCTGAAAGCAATTTTATGTCAATTAAGTAAGTAGGTGGGTTTCTTTTTCTCATCTTCCCTTTCAACGATTTTGTAGAGATAAGCGAGGGAATATTTTTGGTTTATAGCCTACCAGCTATCACCCATAACTTCGTTCGAGTACATTTTCTTACGGATCCCTAGTTTTTTAATAATAAACTATAGCCTATACACTCACGGAAAGCGTAGATTCCGATTAGTATACCTAATTAGCACATACTGTACCACGGCTGGGTAATAGCCTCCCTCCATTCCAGTTTAGCAGTTCTTTAGGAAGCCATCCAAGTATATTCCTATAGAAAATCGGACTAATACTAATATTAGTGCGTTCAGATAAACAAACGAACACTTCAGCTTTGTTATATTATAGAATGGATAGGAACGGTCACCCATTAATTGACCCGTGATACCCGTTAATGGCTTTCAACCATTTGTTAATAGCATTTTGGATTGATCTATTTTCAATAAGGAAATGACCCGAAATACGTATTTAATTAAATTTCATTTGATGCGAAAGTGAATTGGGTGTCAGTGTATACTGAGCCTTTTTTATTGGATCCTATTTTTAATTAAAATCGGGAAAAATGCTATTCGTTGAGTCTTTAATAACTGACCATATTATGGTAATTTTGGAAAAAAATTGTTAATGATAATAAAATCTAAATTTTTAATAAGCTACCAAATGACATAAAAAATTCAAACTTGACCTAATTTAAACGCAATTAGAATACATTTTTAAGCAAATGGTAGGTACTATACCATTGACGAATTCTTTGCTGACAAAATGTCTTGATCCTTTAATATAATATTTCTATCTAATGACTTTGAACTTATTGGAATTGCATTGTAGGTACATATATCATGTTTCTTTTAATTTGTATTGTAGTGTATTAACGTGTAGATTTTTGAGCTACTATAAAGATACTATAAGACCTGTTATATCACCAAAAATCGCCCCAATAAATCGAATTTGATAAATTTTGAAACTTTGAACCTACCTAACTGAAACATTTTAGATATTCCTAAAAAGACTAACAATAGGATATTGTCTGTTACTGTTACCTTCTGTCTATGGCAGCATTTCCCAAACTATGGGTTGCGTCGAACTACACGTGAGTCACGAACGAATGTTAACTGTACCCTAAAAATTACACGACACTGACAAAAAATATGAATCAAATATTTCCTTCTCATTAAAACAGCTCACTTTATATTTATTATAATTTTCAATAGTAAATGAATATTTTTTTCTATATGCGAGTCAAGACGTGAGTTCAGATGAGTTCAATCAACTTTGGGAACCACTGCTCTAGGGCACGCAATTACTATAATGGAAATGGATACCTTTGTAGTTAACCATTGTCATTACAAAAGTTCACTTCGCTCAAGTTTTTGAATGTTATTTGATTGGACAAACCAAACAAAGGCATAGATAATACCTACATTAGCAAAAATCAAAGCTATTTTCTCATAGGTACCTCAACTACAGTACCATTTGAAATATAAGAATACCTTCTTGTATTGATTCTTTTCTATTTTTTTTACCCTTTAAAACCGGAACACAGCAACGCTGTTTTGCTTGCTTTTTTAGCATAACATCACGCCTGTAATCCCCGAAGGTTTAGGCAGGGTGTACTCATTAATACACCCACATTTCGTCATTTATGTTTAAACGAATATATAAAGTGCACAACACTACATAATATCGATTGTAATACATTAGGAGAATAGCGTAATTGATTTGAGCAAAGTGTGCGTGTGTGTGTAATCTGCATGCACTTTTTGCACGTGACTCAAGTGAGACTGAATAATTCACTGCCCACACAAAATAACTCCATATACTCGAACCTAATTTATTACCGATATTTAAAGTAATATTGCCATACCACAAAAATCAAGAAGCTTCATTATACACCACTTGACATCAAGTAGTATTTGATTAATATGCAAAGTCCGACGTTTTTACGACTTTGTTTTTCACCTGCAGCCAAATAAACTTCCAATTCAATCAACGTTTGGTACCAATTCAACAATAAAATAGTTATAAAACGAAGGCAATTTGCAAATTAAGATACATTATTACTGTTCACACCCAAACTGTAAAAGTTTCATAGTGCTCCAAATAAGATCGCGACGAAATGTAAACTAATACTAGCATCTGCCCGCGAACTCGTCTGCGTAGATTTTAGAATTAACTAAAGCCCAAAATTATCTTTTGGAAACATAAAAAGTAGTATAATCTATCTCTGTGCCAATCTTCATCTAAATTCGTTCAGCCGTTTTGGCGTAATTTTGTAACAAACATTTATCCATCAAAACTTTCACATTTATATTTAACTTAGTAAGATTTGACTTCCATACGGACACAGTCGAGGGCAGAAGCGAGTTTTATATATACAAGTAACACTACCATTGAACTGATAAACTGCTTATTTTACCTACCATTTTAACTCACACGAAACATAATGACACATAGCATTTTATTGTACGTACTCTCATGTTACGAGTATTACACGAACATGTTTAAGCGAGAGGTAAAATTGTTTGTTTGTAAGCAGTAATCTCTGAAAGCACTGATCCGATTACAAAAGTCTTTCACTGCTACATAGCTACATTATTGTCAAGTGCCGTCGGATACGTTTTAACATGCCATTTTCGCCTTAGATGCGGTGGAGAATCAGCAGAAGCGAGTGTATAATAAAAATATTAACTTTTTATGATTCTGACAAACAATCTGCTTTTACGTTACGCAGCTTCTTTTTAATCGAATGCAAAAAAGGAGAAGGTTCTCATTTCGTCGGAATCTTTATTTTTTATGTGTGTTAGTCGAATCAGTTCAGGCGTCTTCGAGTAATTGGCAACGTACTCGAAGACGCCAGAACTGATTTGGAAAATTCTTTCTTCTATTTTGTTTGAAATACGTAGGCAAACACGTGTATAAGATAATACGTAACAGGACGACTCTATTCTTTGAAAGAGGTGTATTCTGAAATATCTACTGACAAACATAAACAACGAAAAAACAAATCTATCAATCTACATGACAATACAATCTATTCTATTCTATTCTGCCTAGCCTTTTCCCAACTATGTTGAGGTCGGCTTCCAGTCTAACCAGATGCACCTGAATACCAATATTTTACATGGAGCGACTGCCTATCTAAAAAACAATTATTTATAATATTATATGTATAAGACCAGGAGTTTAAATTTTATTTGATTATAACATAACATAACATTACGCTTGTAATCCCCGAAGGGTTAGGCAGAGGTGTACCCTTTAATACACCCACATTTCGCAATTTATTTGATTATATTTATGTCTTTTACAACGTCTTGAAAGATAAGGTTGCAATACTGCACCTTGTATTATACTCGCAGCAATGTCTTTGATCAACAAAAGGGGAAGGTTCACTCACATTTCCAGTAAATGAGGGAGGTTCATTCACAATTCTAGTTAACTTGCCAGTCTGGGGTGCAATGAAACAACCTCCACGACTGGAAATTATACTCAAGTAACGAATTGCCTGCAATTAATGGTTTCCCTTTGTATTTGTAGTGAATTGTTCCTGACAACACACAGTGTCTCTCTTGTAAGGGTTTTATTACTTTGAATTACAGGTTAATATAAAAGTGTGCCTTTGAATATATTTTAACATTTCAATTCTTAATTTGTTATACTTTTTACGTATAATATAGTCGTTTTTATGTGATTTGCATTACATTACAGAATTACACGTAAATCGTGTAATTCTGTATGAACCTGTATACCAATATTGTAAAATTTAGATTTAAAAAAGTATGGATGGAGTTTCTTGACCATTCTTATCCAAACGAAACTACTTACCTTTTGGAATTATATTCATTTTTTTTTATTGACTTGACCTTTTTGACTTTGACTTTAGAATTTGAAACCAAAATGCTGGGAATTTTAACCCCTAGAGCTAAGGTAGGTACCGCAAGATTCAGTCTACTTGATTGAAATAAACATTTAATTAGGTACCGATTATTTCGTATAATTATGTTTTGTGCTAATTATATTTTTAACATAACATCACATAACATCACGCCTGTTATCCCCGAAGGGTTAGGCAGAGGTGTACCCATTAGTACACCCACATTTCGCCAGTTATGTTTAAGTCCCATGTAATAGGGGGCGAGCCTATTGCCATCAACCGGGCACAAATCCAGACTCCGAGGCTGCTACTGAGAAATTCCTGATGGAAAAACCCAATAACACTTTGCCCGACCCGGGAATCGAACCCAAGACCTCATGCTCAGCAGTCGCGCTTTGCGACCACTAGACCAACGAGGCAGTTATTTTTTGCAATTATATTTTTAATAACTAAAATCATCTTATCAGCCTTTGTGGTGGACTGTCATGTCATTCTAATTTAGAACAATTTATCTTATAGGAAAACAGATTCCTACTAATATTTTATATAATAAACCTGAAGTTTTTTCAAATCAAATCCAATCAAATTATTATTTATTGTGGATCACAGGTAAAGTCTAAAATACAGATCTTTAATACAATGAAGTTCGGCTATGTCCCGCCTTATAAGGCATACAATTAGTGTTAACTGAACAAAAGTAAAATTTTAAGATTTTTTGTTTATTTAAATTTGTTTGCTTAAGTGCGCTAATTATCTGGATCTGCCAGTTGGATTGGAAAAAATATTTTTGTATATGATACCACGCTATATCGATACCACGGAATCGGAGCAATAACCAAAGAAATAACGTAATGTAGGTGAAAAAAAAAACCACAAGCAGAAAGTCCCGAGCCGATGTTAGTATTTCATAAAAAAAGGTTGGATATAGCTAAATCAGCCAGAGTCTCGACTGTACCTACAAAACAAATTCAGACTATTTCATAAAAAGCCCAAAGTTTATGACTCTATTTAGGTATCGATATAGCTTAATATCACAAAATGAGATAAAGTTTTACAGCATCAGAATGTTATTTCGTTCTAGACGAATATATTTTGCTCATGTCACAGTATAAATCTTTGCATACTAAATAAATAGTAGACTGGGTTCGTTTGTTACTCACACAGGATTCGAGTTCAATAACCTTTGTGAAATGGTACCTATTGTAATATCACGCGGTGGATACATATGCATCTTCATAATCAACAATCCGTGCAAACTACGTTCATAATTTAGTTTGCAAACATGTCAAAATTTAGGATTTGAAAAACAAATCTTTACTTTTTTTTAATTTATGGATATAAATGAAATTAAATTGTCTGTTTGTCACCTTAAAAGTTAATGTTGTCTGCTGTCTGTATGTCTATTTGTTCCGGCTACTCTCCTCAAGTGCTGGACCGATTTTGACGGGACTTTAACTGGCATATAGCTGATGTTATAAGTAGTACTTACTTTTAGTAAATAAATTTTATAAAAAGAATCAGGGTTCCATTTAGGGTAAAAGAAAACCATTCTTGATTATCGACATTCACTCTGACTAAGTTGCAGGCATAATAGGCTAGTTTATTGTTAGATTTAAATACTTTTCCGGGTTACAAGTTACCGATGTTATTCGCAAATTTTAAATACTAATTCAATGTCCATAATGGCGAATATTTGAGCAACGTTTTATGTTTGCCTTTCCAATTTTATGAAGCTACAATAAACATTTAAGGGAAGTAAAATATTATAATGCCTATTTATTAATGGAGATCCCTTTGGACCTGAAGGTTGACCGTCATAAACTGTAACGGTACATATAAATTGTTGTTAAAAAAATAAACAAACCAATAAATAACAACAAAAAAAACATTCGTTCTAAGGAGACTTGTTGGGTATGTTTTCCATGTCAAACTGCACGCAAGCCTAAAGTATTTAGGCGAAACTAGATTGTTCTGGGCTAAACTAGTATAAATCGTGACACGCTTATAGAATGAACCGGTTTGACCTAGAACATAAAAAGCTTTTTAACAAAAAAAGATAACTGCCTTCAAAAACTTAAAGTTATTTTTATTTTGTAGTTTTTGAAGGCGGTTATCTTTTTTTGTTAAAAAGCTTTTTATTTTTCACTTTTTAGTGCTTGTGTATTAATGTTTGAAATCCTTACAAAAAGCCCTTTCAAACAATATCTCACACAATATATTTAATTTTGGAAACTAGTAGGTTGACGTACCCCCCCCCCCCCCCCTTTTCCTTCAGTCAGTCATCGACTACACGTATAAACAAAGCAATTTCACTTGTTACGATATTGCTGCTGTGATTCTGTAAGGAGTTCCATTCCATATCTCCGAAGTTTATCATCAGATATTGAAATGGTGACAATGGGACTGCACGGGAAGCACCAGCTTTCAAATAAAAAAAGTATCATGAAAATCGGTTCACCCAGTCGCAAGTTAGGAGCTAACAAACAAAAAAAAAATACAGTCGAATTGATAACCTCCTCCTTTTTTTGAAGTCGGTTAAAAATAGTTAGGCCTGAAACCGAGTTTGGGGTAACATACCTATGAAGTTTAAAGTTTTGTCCTGATTCACCCCTGCATTCCTATTCACCCCGTTTGACCAAACTTCTGTATTCGAAATGTTATCGCCAAGCTTGGTAATTTTGGCGACCCTAAAGTTTAATGAACATAATTTTTTACAAGAGTTGGGTATAAGTAATGGCTATAGTTGAAAATTATGTTCATTTGCATAATTTGTGTTAACGATAACTTTGGTATATAACTCTACAAAAAAGCTTTGAAAATCGAGGCTTAGTTTATTCAAATTATACGGGTCAGTTGTTCACCGCTTGGGCCTCAAGAGGGCACTAGATGCGACGAGGCCTTTCAAAACCACTTCGAGATACAGAAAAACTACCTAACAACTCTTCAAAGAAAAAGAGGCCTTATAAAATAAGGTAAAAAGGAACATGTTTCCATATTTAGAATTTTCCTGGTTGTATTTTTGAAAGGTAGAATAAAAAAACATGATTTCTATTTTATGGCATAGGTGTTGGTTTATTTATGTAAATGATATTTTTGTTGGTATGTGGTCCCGGAATGGGGAATGTTTGAAGCATAGTTTCGATGGTTACGTACCCAAAGGGTGTCTGGCGGGACCTTCTTACTGCCGTCTGTCTGTCTGTCCGTCTGTCTGGTACTTGAAATTATCTCAGAGTATATATTACCGCTATAACAACAAATAACAAAACTTGAATAAATACACCCCTTTCATCTTTAAAGGAACCTGGTTTTTTTCGGAGATTTTGCTCGATCTTAATAATACTGTACAGCGGTACGGAATGCTTCCAGAATTTGGCCGGTTTTTACGATGATTTTCAAAAAATAAAGCGTAGCAGCTAAACCCCAGGTTTCTTGGGTGAAAAAATAATGTAACAAACGGTCAAGCGCGCGTAGTTTACACGCACCTGATAAGTTGTAATTAATTGACTAAATTATGAATAACCAATCACAGCAGCTCACGCGCGCTTTTCAATCGTCACATTAATTTCTCGTTAGAGAAATTGAGAGTAACTATCCCTTAAACTTATGATGTAAAAGCCATGAATAAATAAATACTCCAGTAAAAAGAAGTAAATCATTTTTGAAAAAATAATTAACATTCCTTCATTCATATGTAGTCTGGATGAATTAGAAGATCTGAATTGTAAACGGAAGCCATTTATTAATAAATCAGAATGATGTGCAATGACCTGAAACGTGACGTCATCCTGAATGTATGGGATCTGAGATCTAATGCATCGGCGTAGGAGTGTAATTGATTGCTATATTAATTTTTTGTTTCATTTTCACAGCAAGGCGACAGGAATTTATGCTCAAGAGAGCGTTTGAATTTTCTTATATGTTTAGTCGCTATGTGCTTTAATAATTATGATGAAAAAAAATTAATATATATATTTTTTTTATTAATTTTATTATGATTTATTGATAAGGCCACGCTGCCGATTTAGGGTAACCTGTAATGGTAGTGGTGTTGTTGTAAAAATAAATAAATAAATAAATAATAATATCAGCCTATTGTCCAACGGCAAGGAAAAGGCCTCTTCTGATACAGAGAAGACACGACCATTGATCACAACACTTGCTCAAGGCGAATTCTTCTTCGACGAAGGATTCTTGTGTTGTTTTTTCTTTGACCAATGTTGGTGATATCCATGATAAACTTAGAAAGTCACCTTGGTCACCCAAAAATAAGAGACTAATTGGGAGGGACTTGTTTGTTCAATCAAAATTTAGCCGAGAAACTTCAGGATTGCAGCCTCGAGACCTTTTTGACTTCCATTAAGCTGAGCCACAAGTCAGGTAAGAAGGACGCTGATACCTGCAACTATATAGTAGAAGTATCGGCAGACATACGCAAAGCCCTGATTTGTAAAGATAGAGTATTTGTCAATTGGTCATCATGCCCTATTAGAGACTTTACTCTAGTCACACGCTGCTATAAGTGTCAGCAGTACGGACATGCGGCCAAGTCATGTCGCGAGTCCACCTATACCTGTGGCCACTGTGGTGATCAGGGTCACACCATTCAAGAATGCACAAAGAAGACTGAGGAACCAAAATGCGCGACTTGCTTGCATTTCAAAAAGCCGAGCAATCATAAGACCAATGCAGCTGACTGTCCCGCAAAAATAATGGCTGAAAAGAGGTATATTAACTCTATTGATTATGGAGGAGCCTAGAAGTGGCGTTAATTACAAGTAAACTAGAAGAAGACATTATGCAATATCGACTTTGACCCAATTAACGCTTCTGCTGATCCACATTCTTGTATGTTGTACCTAAAGAAAACTGCACAACAAGCAATGTAAAAGAACTCGGTCAATGATACGGCCATATTCTAACTAGTACAACTACTCAGCATATTATAATTTGTCTACTGTCACTTTGTTTTTACACATTTGCACTGTTACTTCACATAACAAGTCTCTTAGATTATCTATTATTTATTTAATTTTATTTAGTTAAGACTATTTTAGCTCTTATCGCCTGAGATACAGGATTACCTAGTTCAGGCACGTAAGACTTAGGAACTTAATTTACATTTAAGCAAAACTGTATTAATTTTTGTATCTTTTATATTTTTGAATAAATTTTATTATTATTATTATTATTATTACTAATGAATGAAATACGAAAATAACTGCCTCGTTGGTCTAGTGTTAGCAAAGCGCGACTGCTGAGCGTGAGGTCTTGGGTTCAATTCCCAGGTCCGGCAAAGTGTTATTGGGTTTTTCCATTAGGAATTTCTCAGTAGCAGCCTCGGAGTCTGGATTTGTGCCCGGTTGATGGCAATAGGCTCGCCCCCTATTACATGGGACTCAAACATAACTGGCGAAATGTGGGTGTACTGATGGGTAGGTACACCTCTGCCTAACCCTTCGGGGATTACAGGCGTGATGTTACGTTACGAAAATAACCTACAAAATAAGCAAAGGTTAAAGTACTATAAACTTATTCAGAAGACATCTTGTCACGGAACAAAGTTACTAGAAGAACTCCTTTTGACTTAGGTAAGCCCTAAAGCTAAATGACCTTTTCCAGTTAGGTAGTTTTTCTTAATGTTATTTGTTTATTTATAAATAGTGCTAAGTAATGATAGATTCTGTTTTTAGAAAACTCGATCAAAATAAACTATAGTAAGAGAGATTTATCAACTCAAAGTCAAAGTCAAATCATTTGTTTTGTTCAGTGAAACTATTAAAAGGCACCTTTGAACGTTATTTACAATAGATTTTTGAAGTGAAAACTTCTTTAGCGGCGTTGAGCACTTTTTCTGTAATGGGTATAAAATCTTAAACTCGCGTCAGGACACGTGCGCGTCAGGACACGTGACCTGATCGAAAAAGCGTAGGACAGCGCAGGGCGCTTGCGCGAATGATAATTGTAATAGTTTTAAAGTTAAATTTTTAATGTAATATAAATTGTCATGTTTGTGTACGATAGCGCAATAAATGAATATTGTATTCTACCACATAAATGATAGTACTTTTATACTGATAAAGCAATTGGTGCAAAATTATTCCCTAACCATTCCAAAATATCAAACATGCTCAACGTTAATAATCAAGTTTTTACTTCTGCCGGCACTCCCGGGATTTTTTTTTATAATATTGAATTTAGTTGCCCATTCCAAAAGGTAGTTTCGTATGGAGAAGAACTGGCAAGAAACTCCATACTACATACATAAACTCACGCCTTTTTCCTATGGGGGTAGACAGAAACCGCAGAACGCCACCTGCTACGATCCTTACATACTCCTTTCGCCTCATCTACGTTGATACATTCATTCCATATTATTATACGAATGTTAAGACGATGTACCTAAAATAAGTTATGTAAAGTACTACAATACGTACCAAGTGCTACAAAATTAGAAATAAGAGCCAAATTAATTGTTATGTTTGTGCAAGCTTTCAGAAACCCTAAAAGGCAATTAATTTCAATTAAACCATTTACAGGCACTTATATGCTGTTATGGAGTCCATCAGTTAGACTTTGTGAGCCTGAACTTTTCATACCACGCATTTATATATTCGATAAAGATAAAATACGAGTATTTATTTATTAATAACAGTAGACAACATAATATTTCATTCATTATTAATTGTTTGAGTATTTAGGTACCATAGCAACAGAGCTGTGTTTACTATGTTGTTTGTTTTTAGTTAAAACCATTAGTTAGCTTGTTGGTACTGCGACTCTAGCTAAATAAGAAAGTTCAAACTGTATTTAGCCGTAAGTATCCATTTAATTTTCAAGGTCACCGCTCTGTCAAAAAAAAATTGGAATAGATTGATGCATAAGATGTATAATACGATGATTGTTAATTCACCAAAAATCTGAAAAGGGGTCATTGTACTCATCATTACGAACAACTTTTACTAAGAGACCAACCCTGAAATCAAGAAAAAAAAACTGCTGTTTCCTACTAAAATGCTATACAACACGATCGTAATGTGTGGAATAGTATTTTTTTTATTATTAAATTGACAATCAACCTGTATAATTGTAATTCCTATAATTACTCTTATCTACTTATATGCTTAGTCACACAAGATGGCAAGACGAGGTAGACGAAAATAGTCAACGATCCATTCTAGCTCCGGATTGAAATATCCGGGAGTTAAGGGGGAGGAAGCTTTTACCCAACAGTGGGCTTATGCAGACTGACAGACAGTAGTAGTGTGCATTATATAATAGTAGGTACCTAGTACGTTAATGAATAAGAAAAATAATCGAAAATACAAAATTGTTCTATCTTTGCGTAAACGAAAGCTAGCGTAAGAGATGCGCCGGATATCTCCGGATATCGGATATTTCCCAAGATATGGTATTGCGTTCAGAACTGTAATCGATGCATTCGTAGTGTTGGGGAACAAAATATAATACGACGATAATACTAACCCTGTCGATATTAACAACAAACCTGTTGAGTTGCCGTGTGGGTTGAGAAAACGTGTGAAGACGGGAAAACAACGAACGGTACCTAATCGATTTTATGTGCACTTGAAAATACAAGTTTAGAAATGTATGTAGGTACAGATAGCCTTTAAATATTCATACTGCCTATCAAACTGAATAATATTATAACGTAATATTATAAATGGTACTGTTTTAAAAGATGGCGGTAGGCCCCCTCTAGTCGTGGGAGTATTTAAGTTTAGTTATACTATTACTAGCTTACGCTCGCGATAAATTTCTGGCAACTTAGTTTGTTTCCTAAGTTTTTCCATACAAACTTTGGATCCCCGTTTCATCCTCTTCGGAGGTGAATTAAAAAAAAAACATTTTTAGCTGACGTCTTCTAACTATAAACTACCTCCCTGCCAAAAGGCATTGATTAACTTAGTATGGACTAGCGGCGTCATGTTTTTTTTCAGTGGCCACAAATAATTATTATGTTACTTTGTTGTGTTGTTAAGTACACATAATATATGTTCAATTATTATTATCCTAAGTTATATCGAAGTTGAGATATTTGCATTTGAAGATTTTAAAAATGTCGTCAATATAAAAACTTCAGTTACTGTCCTGAGTACAGAAATCTTAGATTTGTTTTTGAAGGTTGTTTTTAGAGATTGACTTTACTGTTTCACGACCATGTGTCAATGTTACGTTACTTTTGGGTCTTGGGAAATAATAAAGACACATTACCTCGTTGTAGAGCAAGAAGTCATTAAGTGCAAAAAGGTAGTTTCGAGATAATAGTGTTTTAGAGACTTTTTGTTTTTTAATTCGAAATAACACATTAACACTTATAGTTACAAAAAAAACTACTATAGCATGACGCGCCCCTCCATATTACTACACACATCAAAAGTGTCTAGGGATCAATATATTATTATTACCAAATACATCTTGATCCCTAGACACTTTTGATGTGTATATTTCAATGTGTGTAGCCATATCCATATGAAAGAGTTTCTATGTAGTTGTAGTATTCATTAGCAGGCCGGCAGATTTGTTGGTCAACTAATCATAACTAGCAAGACCGCACAAGACAACGCACGTGTCATTTTCATAGAGTATGTCAGTGCAGCGGCATACTAATAATAATGAGTAATTAATGACGCCGCTAGTCGAGCAACAAATCGCTGATTTGTTTTTGTTTCGAGAGCCGTCTCAGTACGCACACTTTGTGAGTTTGTTTGTACGCACACGTTGATCCTTTCACAAATACTTTCAAACGTTTTGAATTTGTGGAGGGGCGCGCCATGTTATAGTAGTTTATCTTTAGGTTGCGGTAAGTAGGTAGTTACTAAAAAAACCTCAGAACCTTAAAAGGGTTTATAAGAATATATAGGTATAATAACTTCTTCGTGTTTAATGAGCTATCAAAACCAAATATCTCCGTTCCGATAAGGTTTAGAGAAATGTGTCCATATTAGTTTTTGATCGCATTATTCTGATCTTTCAAAATATCTAAGTTTCATTAGTGGCCATCCAACTTCAAAATGACGCCACTTTTACGCAAACCCCTTTCAGTGTTTTACGTCAAGCATATTATATTCGATATTTCGTGATAAGTGAGTGAGTGACTTTTCGCTTTTATATTTATTTGTTTATATTTAAAATCCTTAAAACTATCATTACAGGTTTCTTAACCTAATGCGATAGCCTAGTAACACACACATATAATAGAAATATATCAACACATAAAATAAAAAAACAAAACCAACAAAACAAAACTTGACATGCCAAAAATTAAAAAAAATCAAATAAAATATAACATAAAATCTTATTAAAGCCATGTCATTTACACAATCTAAATAATAGTACTTATACGTATATATTTCGATTGATACTTAGCTTCGTAAACAAACGACGTTTGTATATTTCCGCAACCAGAAAGTTGCAATGAACACAATAATAAGAATAATAAAAAACTTTTGGCTTCATTAAATGTCTATTTGCGCCCGTTGTATAAAAGTGTCGGTATGAAACTGTTTCAGCGAGTTCTTGGGGCGCGATGGCTCGCTAATTTGATTTTGCAGCTGGAATGCTGAGCATCTGCATAATTGCTAGGGTGAAACTAGCTCCGTATTTTTTTTCCTTAATAAGAAGGAAAATACGAAATAATTCAGTCTGGAGAGTCTCGGGCTAATGACCTCAGATAGCCAATTGCGGTAATTATAAACGTTCTAAATCTAGTTGCAATCTCATCTCAGCGAATGAACGTTAAAAACGTGTTAAAACTGAAGATATTTTTGACAGATTGAGACTGACTCGAAATCTACCCCACACTTTGAATTTATTCTGTAAACTTACACACACAAACAGCCAGACCCGGAACAACTAACTGTCATACAAATATTTGTTCCGTGCGGGAATCGAACCCACCACACGCAGCGCCGCAGCCAATCGCTAAGCAACTGCATAAATAATGAAAATTTCCTCTCATATAGATACGCAGGCACTTTTCACTTTACAACATCACACCTTTCACCTACCTAACCTTTAACCTCCTACCTTTCACCTACCTAACCTTTAACCTCCTACCTTTCACCTATAAACCGCTTCCAATTACTACTAGGTCCTACCAGTACTGTATTATACCTTCAACTGAAACTATAATTATCATGTGCAAAAGCTAAATCTACATTCAGTGTGCAATCAAACCGGTTTTCCTATTTCAAATCACACACAGGAATAACTCGAATATTTTCTTCATAAAATCGTGTCAAATACTCTTTACACAAGACTTAGATATTCCTGCCACTGCAAAATATCTTCGCGAGTTTAAAATTGGAACTGCGAGGAAATAATGCCTTTTATGTGTGTCCGCAGTTTGCGCCCGCGATCGCGGCCATATTGCTAAGATGGCTGTAAATTATGTGGAGACATTGTAGTACGGAAAAGCGAGCTTGTACTATTTAGAACGCTGTAGCGGTTTTATAATGAAATATAGTTAGAAGTGAGACCCATTATGCGAGGAGGAAACCTTTTACGCTGGATTTATTTATTTATTTTATTTTGAGAAAGCTTACAGACTTATAACATTACTAGCTGACCCGCCGCGACTTCGTTCGCGTGGTATCCTACACTACCAATACCCCTACCCTAACCCTGCCTTACCCTACCCCCTTCCCTACCCTACTCTACCACTATCTTACCCTACCCTACCCTACCCCTACCCCACCCTAACCCCACCCCTACCCCTACCCTACCCTACCCTACCCCTACCCCTACCCTACCCTACCCTACCCCTACCCTACTCCTACCCTACCCTTACCCTACCCCTACCCTACTCTACCCCTACCCTACCCTACCCTACCCCTACCCTACCCTACACCTACCCTACCCCTACCCCTACCCCTACCATACCCTACCCTTGACACCGACTTCCCGACCTCATATTAAAAGGGCTGTTTTTAGGGACTTCGTTCGCGTGGTATCCTGCCCCCACCCTACCCCAATCCTACCCTTACCCCATATTTTCTCACCGTTTAAACCTTCCCTAGACCTCCATGAACATTTCAAAACCAAAATCAGCTAAATCGGCCCAACCGTTCTCGAGTGAGTTTTAGCGAGACTAACAAACAGCAATTGATTTTTATATATATAGAGATAGAGATTGATTTCGCCATAACTTTCAAACCAAACGTCCAATTTTAATGAATAAAAGACTAAATATTATCTAAATAAACAGTACTTTGTGACAAAATAGTTTATTTTGATAAGGAGTAATGACATGTGTAAAATAAATGCGTTTAAATGAAGTCCTAAAAAAATTCAAGATTTTTAAATAAAAAAATGGTTGTTGTGTTTAACTCGAAATAGATAGGTATAGTGTGTCGCGGACTATTTTGTAGATAGTTTTAAGGTCTTTAATTAATTGGAAAATTTTTTGGTTCTATCTTTTATAGTTTAGGCGGCGTACGCCAAATAAGGAACTTTTTTGGATGATTTTTTACACCTTGGGTCCGAAAAACTCAAATATCTTACGGACCCCTATTTTTTTTTAAATAAAATATAGCCTATAGCACTCAGTGATAACGTAGCTTCCAATTTCCGAAAGAATTTTCAAAATCGGTTCAGTAGATCCGGAGATTACCCCCTACATACAAACTTACAAACTTACAAACAAATTTTACCTCTTTATAATATTAGTATAGAAAGTATAGAAGTATAGATAATAACAAACATATAAAACTAAATTGCTAATAACAAGCATCCACAGATAAATACAAAATTATTATGAATTCCTCACAGTATAAAGTATTCCTTAATATTGTTTCATTAAGTTTAATCTTGAACAAAAAATGGCTGTGCTGAAAGCTTACTTACTGTGTTTGTATCATTTAGTACTTTTAGCATGATTCTAAACCACCCAGAGCTAACAATATCGGTCGGAAGTAAAAAAATCAGCTGTTCCATACAAAAATGCTACATCTGCATGGTGAAAATGTATGGACCTACAGGTTGATTTTTCTAAATCGTGTATTTAATCTTTGGAAAAAGCTTTAATACAAAAAAATAAAACCGCCTTCAAAAACTACAAAATAAAAAAAATAACTAGTTTTGGAAGTCGGTGGCTTTGGTCTTGTTTTTTGTTATGTAGATATTGCCACCGACTTCCAAAACTAGTTATTTTTTTTATTTTGTAGTTTTTGAAGGCGGTTTTATTTTTTTGTAAAAAAGCTTTTTATTTTTCACTTTTTAGTGCTTGTGTGTTAATGTTTGAAATCCTTACAAAAAGCCCTTTCAAACCTCACACGATATATTTAATTTTGAAAAGTAGTAGGAGGGGGGTTGACGTACCCCCTCTCTTCCTTCAGTCAGTCATCGACTACACGTATAAACAAAGCAATTTTACTTGTTACGACAGTTATGCTGTAATTCTATAAGGAGTTCCGTTCCATATCTCCGAAGTTCATCATCAGATCATGACAAAATTTCTATGGGACCTATTCGGAAGTATACTCTTTAAAACAAAAAAAGAATCATCCAAATCTATTCATAATTGGCTGAGAAATCAGGTAACATACATACAAAAAAAAAAAAAACATACGCGCCGAATTGAGAACCTCCTCCTTTTTGAAGTCGGTTGAAAAGGTTTTGTAACGATGTTTACACCCGTTATTACATTCGTTAACAAAAAATATTCAGTACCTGCCCACCAAAAATAGTATCAAAGCAAAATTCAAGAGTAACACTCCATCCCTTCGTCGCCTTTCCCAAAGAAGTACCCAAGTACCTAAATCGTATTGTAGACTCTCAGCAGGATTTTCACGCTTTTTGAACACAACGAACGCAATCCTAGTGATTTACGACATTCGAAATTCAAACCCGGTCACAATCCGCGTTGCTTACGTACCAACGTCACTGACATTTGTCGTTTGGACTCATAGTCATAAAACTGTATCGACACTTTACGATCGAGACCGAAACTACGTCATATGGGACTGGAACGGGGTACTGTTAACTGCTTAGTTGGCGCTGTATTGGTAGTAAAGTTTTGTTCTAAATGTCAAAGCCAAAATCATTTTTATTTCAATTTGACCAATATAAGGCACTTTTGAACGTCATTTACAAAAAAAATAATACCTAATATTTTTGAAAGCAAGCTTATAATTATTATGTATTATGTTACCATAATTAGTTACTTCTCACAACAGATAGGTATTTGAAGACGTTACACGCCAAATTGGTACTGATTTACACCAAGCTCAATTACCCGACACAAGTTAATATTGATTGTATAATCAACCTAAGCCCAATAATTTAATAATAATCTCTAATGACATCTATAGCAAAATGCCAATACCACGTCTTCGAAATTAATAATATAACATTCAATACAAAATACCTACATAAACAAGTTATTTGAATGCAAAGAAAAAATATCAATTCACCTTTACTTTTGATATTAATAAAAATCAATTTATCCAAATTCTAAAGTATGATTTATAAGTAAAAATCCTTCATAAAAAGTTGTAAAATTTACAACTTTTAAAAACTCTTGAATACCATAATTGATATTTAATATCAATTATGGTATTCAAGAGTTTTTTGGCAAGTCATGAAAAAGAATATTAAATAGCTCAAGTTATTTATTATTAAATAATTTTGTCTTGTTTTGCCTCTTTTTTTGTAGCATCAAAAGAGGATCTTATAATACATTAAACAAAAATAACTGGAATACAGTTTACTTTATAAAATTTGCTTTTAAAAATATATCTTCAGCGTAGATTCGACCCTTGTTTCTTTTTTAGAAAACATATTTAAAAATTTGCTTGCTCTTGACGTTTAGATTAATCCAATTTATTTTTTTACTACACTAAAGATTGGATTTGGATAATACATACGTTCACATACGTACAGACGTTCCATACGGTTAATAATTAAAAAAAAACACCTGGTAAAAGTTGAATAGTTTTATTTGTAATAATTTAGTTTTTTTTTTTTAAACAAGCTTTTATTTAAAATTATTACAATATTGAGTATTGGACATTGTATTGTCATCAGAACTAAAGGTGTATGCAAAATTTCAGCTCAATCGGATAACAACAAATGGTCGAAAAATGGTTTGCAAATTTTGAAAGGACAACTTATTTACATACATACATACTTACATACGAACAGTGCAAGCTAAATAAAAGCTTGTAAAAAGGGATTGGGAAGTAATTAATTAAACTACAACTGATTGTGCGTAATTTTTGTTACTCAATAATTCTATTGGGGTGATTGAGCTCATGTGCATTGTGAAAAAAAAACATTTCTTCAAGAAAGTTGTTTGTTATAATGAGTACAATAAATGGGTATAGTTACCTGTCACCTATACATATCCAAGATGGTATAAAATATTTACCTATTTTACTTTAAAACGTCAAATATAATTGTCTATCTTAAGCTATATCCACACCAGCGCGCATTCATGTTCATCTTGCGTCTTCAATTTTCAAGTCGTCTCGCGTCAAGCGCATGCAATAATGACGCATGCATCTTATTGTCCACACCGTACGGTAACGGATTAGAACTAACGTTTTAGCGCATGCCTTATTGCATGCGCTATTGCGCTTCATGCATGCGTCAGATGAAATGGCAAGATGAAGTGTGGACATAGCTTTAGAACAATGGTCACAGTCAAAGGCCATAACTTTTAATGGCTCTAATTCAAACAATAACATAACGACTAGATAATAGTAAATTGCACATTAAATTAAATTTTAACTGCGTATTTTAAAACTAACTTGTATAATGAAATTAAAGATCACATTAATTTAACTTTCAAGCCTTAGTATTACAATGGGTATCTAAGTTAAAAACATTTAAGTGGGTACCTAATATTTAATTTTATTACACTAGTTTATCTAACATTTTTATGTTATTGCTTTAGTTTGTAAAGCAATATTTGAAAACTGTTTTTGGTCTAGTCTAGTTTAGTATTTAGTTGTAATAGCGATGATGGGGTTTGTGTGTTTGTTTAAGCGCACTAATCGCTGGAACTACCAGTCAGATTGAAAAAAAAATTGGTTAAATAATTGTTTCCAAAAGTAATTTTGTTTAGCTACAATTTAGGGGCAAGTAAATCAATTCAAAATTTTGAGTAGAAATATTCTGTAGGTTCACGTTCTGAAGATTTTATCATCCCCATAAATCATCATCTGCTTAGCCTTTTCCCAACTATGTTGGGGTCGGCTTCCAGTCTACCCGGATGCAGCTAAGTACTAGTATTTTACATGGAGCGACTACCTATCTGACCTCCACAACCCAGTAACTGGGTAATACGGTACCCCTAAGTAAGACTGGTTGTCAGACTTTCAAGCTTCTGACGACTCGTAACGACTGTCAAAGATCCACGTATGACAGCCGGGACCAACAGCCTAACGTGCTTTCCGAGGCACGGAATGATGTCAGTAATATCTAAGATAAACTTAGTCTAACTTAGAAAGTACATATGAATTGAAAAAGTCACATTGGATGATTTTATCATCCCCATATACGGGGTGTAAAAAGACACGTGAAAAACCCGTTAACTACGTAGACGCGGACGAAGTCGCAGGCAAAAGATAGTTTTTTATAAATGAAAAGGATTTCAATGACCACCATCTATAAGAAGTCTTTGATAGTGATCAATCCCTGCCTATCCTTTACCAAAGCTAGATTAGTTTCCTTTCAACACCTTATGTCAAATAATAATCCTGAGAAATGGTAACTGCAGTCGATTAGGGTCGAGAACATTGCTATTTATTGCACCTCAGAACTGGTAAATTGCTCAATTTATAACGAAACTTAAGGTATCTTCAGGAGAGAACCCTTGAAATATCAATTCAAGTACATTTTTCGTACTTTTTGTTCTATTTTCGACTGACAAATGGTATAGGTATATCATTTGTATTTCAAAATGGAAGATTAGACTCGAAGGACCACATTTTTTTATTTCAATTTAACTACTATTTAATTTTGAATTACCATTTTAAAGTACTAGGTACTTTGTTTAATCAAATGTTTTTGAATACCTAATATATCTCTTGTGTATTTTAGAATGGTCTCAAATGTCTACGGTACGTCTTTTCTTTTTTACAAGATAAATATTTTTATTCTATAAATTACAATAAATATTATATTATACCAATAATTCCAAGTCGTTTCATAAAAGTTACTTAACGTACATAGTTTGAGGGACAGCATAATGTAATTAATGACTATATGACGTGTCTTTTTAATCAATGATATAAACTAATACTTATTCAAAACTATAAAAAATTTAGCATCGAAAAATTTTTTATCATCACTGTCGACTGACTTCGATACATCTTGTATGTTTATAGTAATCCTACCATTTTCTCAATCCTTACCCCTGTCCAACAGTCTTGTGCTCGCTAATACATCAATTTATTTGGAACAAAACATTCAGTTGGTAAACAAAGAGGGCGCGTAGTAATGCGTCGTAACGATTGCCTATAAATTTTCGTCCCGATTGTACTTACTTAGTTATTGGCATATAAGTGTTAACAGGCGAATAGGCAATAAAGGTAAATAAAGGAAGGCGTTATGAAGGGTAATTTATTTACCCACTTGTTTACTTACATTAAGAACGCTTCCATTTATATGGAAAAATATAAAAATGAGAAAGAAAGTTACATTTTAGTTTATCAAAAAATCTATACGAAATATTACAAAGCTAAAGAGATTTTTTTTATTTTTATTTTTTTGTTCTCTGGAACAAAAAAAATCAGTCGGATTGGAAAAAATTGAACAGCGGAACAGTAACACAAGACATAACCGACGTACGAAGACGCAGAGAGCAGCTAGTTGAAAAAATTAAATATGATGGTCACGTATGCCTTTTGGACATCTGCTTGTGTTTTGGACTCTTGACAGCGAGACAGAAATCATGCTGAGCTGTTCTATTTTTCATTATTCAACGCCAGTCAGCCATATTCCAAGACAGAAATAAAATAATCCCTCGTAAGCCCTTTTTCGAATTCAAATTACAATCAAATACGACTAATTCTAGTTTACAATCTTATGTCTAACACATACGACCACTAATTACCGAAAAGGTAGCCAAGATTAAGGCCGTGACAGTTTAATTTGTAGCTATAATTGCTTGCCAATAAGATCCCTTTTTAAATGGCCCTAAGCCATGTATTAATTGCATTGGGGAATTCTATAAAACATTTTTGCTAGCCTATTATACTGCAGGGTAAATGCCTTTTCTAATACAAAGAAGGCACGAGCATTGATCAGATCAGCACGTTTTGTTGATTGGCGATTTCAGTCTTATATTAATTAAAAGTCCAGGTTTCCTCACCATGTTTTCCTTCAACGAAATCAGTGATGTCCAAGATAAATTAGAAAGTACATATAAAATAAAAAAAAGTCTCATTGGTATTTGCCCGTACCCGGTTTGCGAACCCACAACCTCTACATAGTATAAAACAAAGTCTCTTCCGGAGTCTGTACGCTTAGATATTTTAAACTATCCAACGGATTTTAACACATTCACCGCCAGGCCGAAAATAAAGGTCAAACCTTCACTAGTGTGGCAGCTAACGGGTTAATGCGATTTTTATTAATAAACAGAGTATTCAATAGGATGGTTTATGTAACTACATTACACTCGTACCAAGGCGGGGTGGGTCGGCAGAATTCTATAAATAAAACATATTGGAAATTCTAAGTACCTACTAGGTACCAACAGTTAAATTTGGTGTGGACCAGCTATCATTAGTAATGGCGCCGCCAATGTGTCATTTCAAACTGATGCTTGAGCTAAACTAAAGGAAATCTCCATAGGCGTCAGGCAAACACATTTACATAATAATTGCATGTCTCTTACAGTCGTGTTGTGGCTTTTAATATCATTATTTTCATCGTCATATCAAAGGTCAGAGGTCAGGTCAGAGGTCGTTTAGACTTGGAGCATAATAATTTTTTTTTTTTTTTTCAATATGATGTATCCCAATAAGGTAACAACATAAAAAATACAATCTAGCTTAATACTAAAGCTAATGAGTAATTTAATTCTAACTTAATTTGCTAGGAAGAGTAAACCTAAGAATGTGTCCATTACTTAACACTTTTCTTATTGTCTCTATTAAGGGGAAGACACTTTGTTCTTGTGTTCTTTATGGGTAGCACTCACTTCACTACATTAAACTAACACTTCACTAAACTAACTCAAAAGGTTTTGTCCTTTTTAGTCTTCTCACTATGTCCGTGTTGTCGAGGAGCTGGATAGCCTCGACGTTCACATGATGAGCCTTCGTTCATGAGCTTCGGCGTTCTTTTTAATTATGTTTGTGACGAGGTCTACCTTGAGGTCCCGATGAAGGTCGTCATTTCTAATGTACCAGGGCGCATTGACGATTCCTCTGAGTACTTTGTTTTGAAATCGTTGAATAATTTTGATATTACTTTGTTTAGTACAGCCCCAAAGCTGAATACCATAAGTCCATACAGGCATGAGGACTTGTTTGTACAAAAGTATTTTGTTTTGTACTGACAGCGAGGAATGTTTTCCAATCAGCCAGTACATTGACTTGTAGCGAAGCTCTAGCTCGTCGCGTTTCTTTTTAACATGAGCTTTCCAGCGAAGCTTTGTGTCTAGTGTCATGCCTAGGTACTTGGCTGTATTTTCGTGCGGTATGACATGGTTGTTTATGTATACCGGGTGATAATTTGGCTTTTTATTTGTGAAGTCTATGTGAACGGATTTCGTTTCACTGAGTTTCACTTGCCATTTTTTTGTCCAGTCAAAGATGGTATTGACGGCTGTTTGAACTTTTTTCACTGCTTCTTCTTGAGTGACACCTGTGGCCATTATAGCTGTGTCATCCGCAAATGTTGCAATGGTGTTGTTTTCTAACTCAGGAATATCACAAGTATACAATAAGTACAAGACGGGACCTAGGACACTTCCTTGCGGTACTCCAGCTGTTATCGACTTAAGTTCTAAATATGCATCATCTTGTCTTACTCTAAACTTACGCTGTGATAGGTAAGACTCTAAGATATCAGCAAACTGTTTTGGGAGCATGTTTCTTAGTTTTCTAATAAGCCCTTTGTGCCAAGTAGGGTAAAATTGGGGGACCTGGATCAAGGAGATCCAGGTCACCCCAATTTTCATTCATTTCATCAACATTCAAATAATATTTCATACGCAAGCTAGAAACACCCAATTTACCCTACCATTCATTTTATTGAAATGAATGATCTAGTGACACCTATACTTATCTATTCATTTAATGTGCATTTCTACATGCATTCTAATTTTTCATTGTTAAATTAGTACGTTCATTCATCAATTTTATTCATTGACACGCGTATGAAATTCGAGCATATATCGGAGCACAATGCAATAGCACATATTCTAATAGAGTAATTCTTTCAGACAGTTATTTATATAATATATTCCTTTCACAGCATTCAAATAAAAACATTGGGGAAAATGTGTAGCATGCTGCATCCAAGGATCGTCGAAAATCTCCCAATCTTCTATAACACCTCCACATGAGAAACACGCTGCTTTATCATTTACACCATTTCCACAATAAAAAAATCCGGCTTCAGCCATTTCCGTCACCAACCTTATTCTTGAATTAACCGTTGCCCAATAATGTCTGAACGAAATTTCACGCATTTTATACGTATTATAGATGTCATAACGAGGGCTGCATTTATTTTGAAACATGTTCTGTTCACTCACTGTTTAGTTCTTCATACGGATAATAATAAAAGTGAAATGATATTGTACTGCTGTAGCCAGCAACTTAAGAAGATTATCATTTCGCTCCTCCCACCGAATAATATCGTAATCGATAAATTCAAATTTTACAGGAAAAATAAAACAGTGTTCTTTTAACGATATTGTTAAACATTTTTCAACCTAAGTAAATGATTTATACATCAAATGAAAGCTATTTTTTTATAGACTCATTTTCAATAAACTTATTTATTTTTTATTTAATTATAAGCAAGTTATTAAAGAAAATATATTTTACTGGAAACGCTAAACAAAACCATATTACGCAAAACAACATTACGATATTATTCGCGTAAAAACAAAAGGACAGCGTGCACAATAATAGCCTACTACGATGTTATTCGTTAAACAAAGACAACCAAATATAAACGGTAATAGATTGTTGCTGGGTTTTTCGCTGATATAATGCATATTATATATTAAAGTATTGTATTAATACTATTTTATTATTTTAATGACCTCTATCGTAATAATTATCAATAATAATTATTTAAAATATAAATCTCAATAACTGTGGTTTTGTGATAGTAGAAAACTGTTTATTAACAAAATAAAAAAAGAAAATTAATAGCTTTTAAAAAATTAAACAAATTACCAATTAAAACTAAGATTAGATCTGTAGGTCTGCAGGTGGCGTTCTGTGGTTTCTGCCTACCCCCATGGGAAAAAGGCGTGAGTTTATGTATGTATGTATGTATTAGATCTGTCATAAACATCTCAGTAGTATAATTTAATCTCCGTCATCATCATCATCACCATCAGAATCCGAAGCTGGTTTTGAGTTGTCATTACAGCTTCGAAGCGAATTATAAAACGAATGATAGTGAGCAAGTATGGCTTCAGTTCTGCATAAGCCGAGCAAGTCTGCTAGCAGAGCGCCACAAGATAAAGATAACCACAATGACCGGTACTGCGCTCCCCGCATCCAGCGGTTTCCCGCGACCTTTCCCAGATCGTCGGTCCACCTCGTGGGGGGCCTTCCCACAGTGCGCCTTCCAGTACGTTGTCGCCACCCGACAGCCTTACTACGTCAAGGGTCGTCTGCTCTACGGGCTATGTGACCTGCCAAAATTGCCACTTGAGTTTTGCAATTTTGAGAGCTATGTCGGTCACCTTAGTTCTTCTGCGGATCTTCTCATTGCTGATTCGATCTCGTAGAGAGACTCCCGAGCATAGCCATCTCCATTGCTCTCTGAGCGACTTTAAGCTTCCTAATGAGACCTATAGTTATAGCTCCACGTTTCAGTGCTGTATGTCAACACACACCGGTCAAAGACTTGCGTCTTGGACACTGCGTCAAATGGGATGAAAATGCTGGATTCGGCGATTGACCTTTTTCTCGAATTGGACTTTCCTTGTTGGATAGTTTGCCCTACGTAAACGTCAACAACATCGAGAGTACCTATCAGCTCCGATTGACACCGGAGTTGGTACTACATAGGTTTATGATAATGTCCATGGTCATTCTAAGATAAAATCATGCGGAGGCTCTACTGAGGTCGCCGAGCATTGTACAGTACTTAGCTCCTCCATGGTCTCAGTCATGACTACGATGTTGTCTGCAAAGCTAAGGTGAGTGACGAACACGCCGTTTATGTTGATGCCGAGCCCTTTTCAATCCAGAACCACGTCACGTCACGTCGAACACGTCCTTCAGCGCAGCGGTAAACAGTTTCGGAGAGATGACATCTGTCTGTCTCACCCCTCGCTGTAGTGGAACAGGTTTTGAGTTCTGGTCCTGTAGTCGGACTGACATAGTGGCGTTTTCATACAAGCACTTCACTGTCACTTATCAATAGCCAACTTCGCACCTCTGACTGTTAGTAGTACAGCTCAGGTCCACGCTCGTGGCGTTTTTCCTTCGTGGATGGCCCTAGTTTTGAAGGGCCCTAAGGATCGGTTTTAGCTTCGTCAGTTGGCTTTGCCCAATAGACAGATCTCTTGCGAACACTGGAGCCTTTGTTCCGCTCAATAGTTTCCTTAAAAAATTGGCGTGTGTTGCGTTTGATGAATTTTGATCTCCCTTGCTGAAGACTGCAAGTTCAGTCCCCGTCATTCCTCCATGGAGGAATGACGGGGACTTTAATCTGAAGCTCATGAGCTTCAGATTAAAGTCTGAGAGCTTTTTCGTTATATTTTGTACGGTCTCATAGGCATTATAGAACTTAGACCCTTTTTTTTTGAGGTGGTAAAAATCATCAAATGAGTCCTTCCGCCCTGAGTGGGGCGGAAGGGACTGTCAGACTTTTACTGACTAAAAAACCACCCTGTTCCTTCTGTTGCCCTTTACGTTCCGGGGCCACGGTATCCTGTTAAGACGTCCCGCGCCGTAAAGACAGACTGCACAAACCCATCGTTGTATTCGTCCACGAATTCTACGCTTGCCAAGCATTTGAAACGATTTTGGAGTTCGAGCTGGAAGCTTTCAGAGTTCTGAATCTGGTTGTGTGCGGGGCGGATGAAGCGAGACCTTTCTAGCTTTGTGTTGATATTCAATGTGCCTCTCACAATGCGGTGATCGATCCCGGTCTTTACCGTATTGATCAGTTATTGCTATTATTTTTTATATCATTATATGGTAACCAAGCATTACCATATTTTTCAAATAAAATGACTACAGGAATAGTATTGTTATAATACTTTACTACAACACGAGTTTGCTTTTTTTACTCGAATAATATCGTAATCGTCACATATTGAAAATTTTGTTTGTAGTGCTACTCGTAATCACTAGTAACGATGTTATTCGCGTAATTAAGCACAATAAACTTGTAACGGAATAATAAGGCCATGGTTATTAAAAAAATGCTAGTTTCTAAAATACTCATGGGAAAAATTTGAAAAAAATTGACAAGGTGTAGGAGAGTGTCTACATAACGAATATTCAATAAAACGCAAAGTATCGTAATATCACATTACGATATTATTCGGTGGGAGGAGCGATTTGATTGGTGGGGATAAAAGATTTGAAAATTAAACAAGAAAATAATTATTTAAAAAATTTATTATTTATACACCATTTATTTAAGCACAATACATTTTTTAAAGCACATACAGAGTCATGATAAATACAGTTATATAAATCTTGAGAATATTTATATTGATCGTATAAACTTATCAAACTAGGACAACCTTCATCTTCTAAATTGAATATACTAAAGTTACTATTTTCTAAAATATGCTTTAACCACAACACTTTTTCTGAACCTTTGACATAAATACATTTATCTCTTAAAATATCTATAACCAAATTCTGATAATTAGAATAGGGTACAAATCCTTCGTGCCAGTGTATCTTTCTGTTACGTTCAATCCAACTAACTTGTTTTTTTTCTTGTTTCGTTAATTTTTCGAATGGAAATGGTGGGCTAATTAAAAACACTTGTAATTTTTGATTATACAATATAGCAATTTCTTTTATTATAAATTCATTTGTTTCTGTTTTAAAGCCTTGAATATCCACAATAGCGATCATGATAATCTGCGCACAATGTTGCTGAGAGGTTTGTATTCCACAAGTCGATCGTTTATAATCAAACAATATGCAGTCGTCTTATCTGGTATTTGTGTTGAACATTCAAATTCCAATCGTACATCCACTGGACCAGTTTTTAAACTATCGTTTTGCCTCGAGCAGTCTAAGATAAAGACTGGAGCCTTTTCTTTAAAGTCCTGTAGATCAAGCAACGGGTCTACCGGAAAGTTGTAATACGACTGACGAAATTTCACATACATTTCATATAATATACTATATTTGTTCTCACAAAACTTTAAAGATAAAGGCTCATAAGGATAATATTGTGAATTTAAAAAGAGCGTCACGTTTGTCACCTCACAATGATCAAACACTGAACTGTCTTTAGTTCTATTATTTTTTCTGTTAGTCTGCAAGCAAAAAATGACATACCGTGGCTTTTCTAATTGAGAAGCAGTCTTTATTGACCAAGAATGCTTTGTGGTTTTAGGTAGTAAAGGATACTCATATAAATCCCAATTTCTAAAAGCCATCTGAATAGGTTTATCTCTTTCTAGATGCTTTAAAAGTGTTAAACGTTCTCGATCTGAAACTTTTATATGCGGTACTCTCCATTGCACCCTTTGTATATCTATTTGGACCTGAACGAGTTCATCAGTAAGAATAATGCTATTTAAGTTAGAATTACTCCTATTCAATATAAGTTCGTGTTTACAATTTATCACAATTTTATTGTAATCCTCTGCAAACCCTAAAATCTTATTTAATGGCACCACAACACTAAAATGCCCATCACTTTGGAACCCGTTTAAATTCCAACCCCATAATGCAGCAACTTTACTTTCTGCTTCATTTAATGAGATGTATGACTTTATTGTTGATGTTATTCCGGAATTTTTTATACGATCTATTTCAATTCCATTCATTTCGTATCTGATGTCTTGAAACAAATGCATAACAGGGTTATTAGTGAACGTAACAGTTTTCTTGATCGGATTCCCATCCTTACCGAACAGCTTTGCCTGACCTTCGATGTAGATTGAACTGGCTGATGGTAGCACGTATATATCTTGCTGATGTATGGGGATTCTGATTTCATCGTTTTCTCTAAAGCTGTTATTGTAGGGATTGTATGAATGGACTTCATAACTTTCGATTGAACTATCAAAGTGTGGTAAATCAGTAATCTGTAGTATACTCATACTTTAAACCCTAAAGCTTTAAGAAAATCTTTATTTGATTTAGTCAATTTCTTCACGTTTTTCTTACGTCTGTGCACCTTAACGGATGTTGACGGAATAGGACGTTTTATTTTCACGGGAGGGTTTTTATCATATACTATCATTTTGCTTTTCTTAAATGAAGACGTAATTGAATATGTTCTTCACCAAAGTCAATACAGTAACCAAACTGATCTACAATCCTGACAGATATGGATGAAATTATATTTTTGTTCACTGGAAAGTATATAACGTTCTGAGGTATTTCTGTGTAGCCGCGATTTGAGGCAGTATCAGATATGAATTCGTGAATAAAATGAGTCGGTAATCCGTTGTAATATGAACCGTGTACAAGATCACATTCGATTCTGATTACAGCTGTTAAACTGCTGTTATTAACGGGCACATTTGGTCTTGTTTTTAATACTGAAAAGTATAGTAAACCGCACTCGTACTGATCAGATAAATGAAGAGGTGGTTGAAAATACGAGACCAGTTCTGATTTATTTCCAGAGATGGTAACCGTTGTAGACATGCTTGCATACTGAACTCTTTTAAATAAACCTGCTTATTTTATTTCTTGATTATACCAAAAATTCTTTAAGAAATTTAAACATAGATGTCCACAGTTGAATGGGTGATCACGCTGCATATTTTCATAATTATATTGAATGTTAGAACCTACATATTTTATAAATTCCTTTGGAGGTTTAAGATTTCCATAACTGTCGAAATACTCAACATAATCATTATATTTTGCATAGGCTACCCAATGAGAACCAGGATTTTTAGAACTGTCTAAATTAATAACTCCACATTCTTTTTTATACGGATATTTAGGGAGCTCATCTCTCATAAAGACACCTCTAAAATGAGGAATTCTATTTCCATACTTTAAAATGTCAAAGTTAGTTAAGGCCCGATTGGGTAGCCAATATCTTAGTTTTTTTCTTTTGATACGAAAATTCCAAGACCGCCTTTATGTGGTTTAAGGTGTAGTCCTTTCCCAATACAAAGAGCTTCCATTTTTTCATTGTGTCTTCTCGATTCCTCATACAGCTTTTTAGCCATTTTAAATTCATTTATGGTTTTGGCAATACCAGCTGCACCGCCTGCTAAAGCTCCCGCCGCTGATAATCCCGCAAAAATAGGAATCAGCGGTAGTACTCCCCCAGTTTTTGGAATAGGAATAACACGAGGGAGCTTAATCGATGAATCATCAGCTAATTCTCTGGTAGCGGCAATAGCTAATTCTATAGCCATTTTCTTGCTCTTAGGTTTTAATTTTTTTATGTGTCTTTTTGCTTTTGTAATAACAGTTTTTAATTTACTTTTTAATCCTTTTCCAGATGTAACTTTTGGAGAACGTTTTTTTCTCAAACCAGAACCAGTTTTAATTTTTGCCGACATAGCCTTACTTACTAAGCGTGCCGCGAGTTTTTCGCCTATACTGGCATCGGAAGCAACCGCTCGCTGTTTCGCCATTTTTAACAAAATTAAATCGGCCTTATGGCGATCTTTCAAGTTTGATGACTTGTGATATGCAATATCGTGATCCTTGCAATATTCGTCCAACTTATTTACACCGTTATCTCCTTGTGCAAGTCTTTTTATTAATTTAGTACCAGGACCACAGTAATTATATCCCGGTAAGTGTAATTCAAATGGTAAATTATTAATAAGCCAATTGAGAAGACTACTCTCTCCAAAACACATTATAAGACTGATGATTCCGGTTTGAATACTTTAATAAATAGTTAAGCGATTCGAGTTTGTTGTTAAAATTATTTTATTTATAATATAACATTCGATTTATCAATCCAACTACTTTCAGCTGAAGACAAACCTAACCATTTTACTAAAACCCTGTTACCTTTTCTTCTAAGAACTTTCTCTACTAGATATACATTAGGATGTTTTGTTTTTTGAAGTTCTTGTGTGTAAAATGCACCTAAAATAGGCTGACCTCTGATAGTATCTTCGATTAAGTAAGTTATAGGAGTTGTATTTTGTATTTTACGAATTTTAAATATTTCTGTTGACCAGTTGGGAGTATAACCTTTTTCAAATGTTCCTTTGTATTTACTGATACGCACATAATCACCTACTTTGTACTTACTTTTTAAATTATCATTTTTTAGCAACTTTAAATACCTTTCGTATATCAGTTTTTTATTATTATTGTCCACATTAGCAGGGATTTCATTAATAGTGCGATGGTGTGTGTGATTGTATTTGTAAATAACATCATTGAGGGTATTATTTACCCAATTGTAATTGCCTTTTAAACTAAATTCCTTATAGACTTTAGATTTCAATGTTCTGATAAATCGTTCAACTATTGAAGCCTTTTTTGTTGAAAAGGTTGAATAATGGTTAATATGATACGATGTCATAAGCTTTTGAAATTCGTTATTATAAAATTCTGCTCCATTATCCGTTTGAAGATTTTTAGGAACACGTCCTTTATCCAATAAAGTTTTGAAAGAGTTACACACATCTTCTTTGGTTTTACTTCTCATAGGAAAGGCCCAAGCATATTTCGAAAATGTATCAATAACGGTAAGAATATATCTGTAATTTTTATTTTCTTTTGAAATTGATTGCATATCAATTAAATCTGCTTGCCACAAGTCATCTATATCTTTCATGATAACATGTCTTCGTGGATAGTTCACCCTCGCATTTTTATGAATTTCGTTTACTACGTCAGCTTTGCTCATGTTCACAATTCAGTATATTTGTCTTGAATTCAGCTTTAATACTGAATAAAAAGCATACTATTATAACTATTTATTATTTAATTATGTCAGCTTCTTTTAATTCTTCGATTATTGATAAAATTTCATTATCATGGTTTGTATTACCAGCATCTCGAGAAGCAATTAATAGTTTCAATCTTTCAACCAATTCGTTAGGATCGTCCCAATATACCAAGTCAGCGTCTTTTTTGTATTTCTTTAGCGTTGGTAAGCTTCCCCCAAAAGTGACAATATTACTGTTTAACGATTCAGAAAACAATGGTTTGATTATTTCACGATATTTTATACCTTTATCGCCTCTAATTTGCCCATTAGGATTGAAATCTCTCTTATGTGCATTTGTATAATGCAACATATCTTTATAGACAAGTTTATCTTTGCTTGATATTAGTTTCAAATCAGGTTTTTTTCGAAGTAAAAGTTCTTTTAAACCAGGAGTTAAATTGTAGCTTTTCTCACCAATTTTAATTAAAAGGACATTATCATCATTCACACTATCTATTTTAGAAAATGAAACTATTGAATTACCCATTAGTATTTTTTTGTTTGCACTCCTTATTCCAAATGGTATATTTAACCCATCATAAATATCATGAATATCACGACCCTCTAATGATATTTCTAAATCATCCAGTAATTCCGTCTGGGGAGACTTTTTGAGGATCTGTACAGGATTCGGGTTTGGATCGTAGCATTCTTCAAACTTTGTTGATGAACTAGTATTAATGTCATCCAATTCCATGTCTTCAAAATTAGAGTGTGTATTTTCAAAACTTTGTATTTTCTGTATTGTCTTATTCGAATCAACTAGGGTTTTAAGGGGATCTGTGACAGGTTTTAACATTTTATCAAGTGACAAATTCATTGAGTGTTCCTGGTTTTTCATTTGTTTTATTTTATTCTTTATAGAGTCTACGGACTTCACTAATTCTATTTTAATATTTTTCTCCATTTTATACCTATTATAACAACTGTGTTCAGCTAAAGAACAAATTATACTGAATTTGATTTTGCATGTTAATTACTTATATGTATGTGCACATAAACAGTCACTCAAAATTAAAAAACATATCAAAATTCTGTCTGTACCTTCCATTATTTAGTGACGATTCTTTATTAATAAGTAAAAAATTATAAGGTTTACTCCAAACAGTTTGACAAATATTTCTGAACTCTTTCCACTTTAAATCAGTACTAACATGCTCCGCATAAATATGTTTTAAATTCACATCATCTTGTTTGAATATAATAAGAAAATTCACATTGTCACGTAACAGTTGTTTCGGTATTTTAGAGTAGGTTTGAGATAAATAGAAACAATCTATTTGTTTATGCCTACCCATACAGAAATAATTTCGAATATTTACTTGATTTTCACACGCAACATCATCAAAAATAAATACAGAATTTGTTAATGCTTCACTTGGAGAAATGACATCTTTATCATCATTGAACTCGTAGAAATTAACCTGTGGTACTCTTTTCAATACTTCGGTCAAGAAACGGTATTTAGGTTGAAAAGAAGTTTTCGAGTAAAGATACAGATTTCTAAATTTGAGCCCATTTTCATGCAGCAGTAAACTAATCATAACATTCGTTTTACCACAGTTCGACGGACCACATATTATACAGCGAATGGTATTCGGCAATAAAGTGCTATGTCTGATGTGGTGGGCAGATTCACTTAATCTTATATTATTAACATTTAGGGATATGGGTTGCTTGATCAACTTCATCTTGTCGATTAATTCAAATGCTGTTTAACATTCACATATATAGGTACCTACATATCCAAAATATTAGTGTGAATTAAAAATAGATGATGACGTTTAGGAAGTTGAAAGTTTAAATAAAAGTCCATTGTTTTAGACATATCATTTTATTATAAGTTCAAATCAAATAGTACATACCTTATTCTAAAATAATTATCATAGGTTTTTCACATTACACACAGGTGTTAACATTTCTTCACAATACATTACTTAATTTATTCTTATTTTAGTATTTTAAATCATATATTTCAAATTAATATAATTTAGAACAGTGGTTCTCAAGATGTGGATTACATTTAAATTGGTGCTCAATTTAAACGTAATAAGTTGAATAAAAAGTTTGACGAACATTGGTTTAGATCATCGCATCAAAATATCCCCAAGGCAAAGTGTGAATTTGATCTGAAAGTATCTGAACTTTGTCATCGTTTCTATTTAGTACTTGCTTACTAACTTGTTGTGAGTACAATATATGCTTGATAGATCTTATAATATTCATTTTAAAAGATTGACTTTTATCTAATATCAAAGAATCATTGTAATTACTTTGTTTTAAATGCTTAGTAACAGATTTAGACATACCTTTCGCTTTTGTTATCCGTGTGTTTAAACTACTAATGCAATACAGTTTTGCTCGTAAACCTGTAAATTCTGTAATTACATCACCCCCCATTTCGTCCTTAAATAGGCCAGGGATTTTTGAGTTAATTCTTGGTATGTTATATTGATTATCTATTGAAAAATTGCTAGTATCAAAATATGTTAAATTATCGTACATATCACTATAAAAGTCATCTGTATGAATTAAGTAAAGTAAACTATCGGTATCTGTATAACATAATTCAACTTTATCTCTATATTTCTTTTTTATAAAATCATAATGAAACTGATATAGATGTTCTTTGGCGTACTCCAGAACTGTAAATCCAATGTAAATTGGTCGGTCTAATATTATTTTTTCACGATTCAATTGTATAGCTACAAAATCCTCTGCGAATATTGACACACTTTTTAAATTAGGTTTTGAAATCAATTTCTGTGCACAAAGTTTCTTATTCGTGAAGTTTTTCGTATCATCCCATTTGGTTACCAGTTTTATCTCAACTTGTTTCCTTTTATTTTCTATAGTCTTACCAAATATCGCATTATTAAGAAGTTTAAAAAAATCTTTTTCAAAAGAAGTTTTCGATGCCATACGCCGATTGGTATTAAGATCTATATATTTCTTTAAGAAATCATCTTGTCTAAAGGTTAGTATGCGATGAATTTTTTTTAACATCAAACCATTTTTTATGCATTGTTTTAAATGTACGTAATGAATAACATAATTTGATTTATCATATAGATTAGCAATTAACTTAGCTGATTTCGCTCCTAGGGGTACAAATTTCTCTGCAGCAAATGGTAAGTCTTTATGCTGATCATGAATACAATCCGGGTAATATAAATCTACTTCTAAAATAAAACCATATAAACTGTCATCTGAAATATGCAATACATTAAAGTTGTCAATTTCATGTTGAGTTAAAAATCTGAACTCCGAAACAGGCAATTTTTTAGTCATTGCATAACCATAAAGATTATTGCAATCTAAATATGTCAAGTAACTCGAGGGTTTTAAATGATTATAATGAGGTAAATACTTATTATTTGCCTTAGCATGACGGAGGAAACATTGTGCCAAGCCCCCCCGTATACCTTTTTCAATAAACGTATACATTTCTAAGTCACTAATGAGCTCTAATTCAGCGTTAGTGTTCAGAAGCATAGCATCCCAGCTCAAACTAGGCGAAGTCACATAGTGAGCAGGATCCAATTTGTAAAAATTTAAACTTGTCTCTCTGAATTTTTCAAATATGTCACATAACAGCAAAACATCGCATTTCAAATACAGATCACTGTATTCGCCAAGCGTTGTTATCTTAAAATTGTTCCAAATATCTTTGGCGTGAGCATATTCTTCATCTGATAGAGATTCCATAGTTAAACTATTATAAAAACTGGGCTTTGAGGGTAGTTGATTTTCATCAAATTTTGACCAGTCGTCCATATAATCATATGGATAAATACCTTTTTTACGTAATAATTTAAGTTTAGTTTTATCCGTAAATTCTCTTGACAAATGAACAAAGTCTTTTTCTGACAAGCTTTGACTTAAAGAATCTAAGCTTGAGCTAAGAAAATGAAATGAATCAATAAACTTGATCTGTACTGAACGAGTACCTTTTTTTGTCTTAATTAGCTTAGTTATTGTAAGATATTTTTCTTTAGTTTTTGGTATTATTTTAATTGAGCCTTCATATTTAGCCAACTCTCTTATAAATATATGCGAGTCATAACCACTTAGATTATGAAATACTACCGGTATGAATGGACACACTTTATACATCAAATTACAATGTGAGTGCGCTGCCCCTCTATACTCGGAAGTAATATGATCATGATCTCGAACTTTATCTCCAGACAATGACTGATTACATATATGGCACTTAGTTGTATTTCGATATTCTCGTTCTTGATTATAAGTTAAAGGTTTCATTGATAAATGAGTAGACAAAACTTTGTTTATCCGCTTTACATCTTTTACTAAACGTTTAATAAAGACTTCAACGCAATCTATGCCTCTGTACGTGACAAACTTGTTAAGTTTGTTGTCGTGACAACAACATATGTAATATGCAAAACTTGAAGGTACATGCATTTTTAGTGTCTTAGTATTTTTAGAACTATTTTCATTGCAATTTATTAGCAAACTCTCAAAATCAGCATAAATAATAAAATTAATTTTTAGTTTTCTTTCATGATGTTTAAATTTCAATATGGTATCTTTTTCCGGTAGTATAGTTAGTACTTTAGAACAAGTGTGAGAAACATATTTCTTTAAATTTGTAAAAAATTGTAAACATGATTCGCATAAAAAAACTTTGCCATGATGATGAGTAACCTGGCGTCGCACTAATCGTATAAGATCTTTTATTAAAGAGTAATGTCCTTTACCATTCCGTTCAAAGTATAATAAATTAACGTGTTTTTCTTTTTTCTTATTCGTCATGTATAACGGGCCAGTAACAACGTATTTGCTATCTAGCCCATAAATGTTAACGCTTATTGTAGGATTTAGCCGTTCAAAAAGTTGGATGTCATTCTGTGAAAGAGGAAATAACATTCCTTGAATGTTGAGAACTTGGCTATAATGAGGATAGGATGTCGTTCTGCACACATTATTTGCACGAGGAAATAATGCGGCTACGACGCACCATAAGAAACAATATTCGTCATTATTACGTAAATTCAAACAACTTTTAGTATTTTTTATTACTGAGGGCAACTCTATGTACGTGCCGCCTCTCATGGGACAATATTTACATATATTAATCTCAATATGACTTAGCGAAAGATATGTCCAACCTGACTGTACATGTTCAAATTCAGACATTTTGCGCATAAGTACATGTATTTTATTCAAAAAGAACTCGTGTATATCAGTATTTTTATAGGTTATATCATACTTAGTGTTAAATGATTTCAGTTCTACTTGTTCGTCGTCAGATTTAAGCAGAAGAAACTTAGCAAAAAGCTCAAAATTTACTTTTATGCAATCATACTTTTTCAATATCATAGTTATTAATTTATCAATATCTGGATGTACAGAATTCAGGATCGCCTCAGGAGTGAGGTGCTCATCATTCTGACCTGTACGTATCTGAGAATTACTCGGGATCGCCTCACGAGTGAGGTGCTCGTCATCTTGAGGTATACATGTCTGACTATTACTCAGGATCGCCTCACGAGTGAGGTGCTCGTCATCCTGAGTTATACATGTCTGACTATTACTCGGGATCGCCTCACGAGTGAGGTGCTCGTCATCCTGAGTTATACATGTCTGACTATTACTCGGGATCGCCTCACGAGTGAGGTGCTCGTCATCCTGAGCTAAGTTCAGACGAAAAGTTACTATTCTATTTTTAAATGCTGTTGCTACAATAAAAACATTTTTGAATTCAGTACTCAATAAGCTATTTGTCTTGTGTATATTAGTTCTCTTATGATATGCATACTGGTTTCGTGGTATTTCCGTTTCACATTTGATACACTTCATAATTTTACTACGAGTAAATGGTCTTGTTAATGGTGTTCTGCGATCTCTGGACTGTATAACTGTGAAATAATACATTAGATTTAAATAGCATAATATTTTATTTATCAATTGGCTATTTAGGTACTTACAAGTATTTAGATATTCTAAAGATATAGAATGTATGTATAGATAATTATTAAATGTTTTACATATATTTGTATAAAAACTAGTAAGAATACATAGTAAGTACTAATAGTAAGAATTTATAAGGGTAGCTGGACAATTACGAAAATCTTGTTCAACTGAGGACGTAAATCCTTTTAGATGGCGCCACATCTCCGTGTCCGCATCAACTTTTGTTTTAATTGTAACTATTGAATGGCGCCACCTATTTACTGGTGGTATGTCTGCGATTTCATTACAATTATAAACTTTTACTTCTACGTAATACGGCCCCTGCTTTGTCTCACTTATTTTTCTGGCATAGCCTTTGTTAACCCTCTTAGTAAAATAAGAATGAAGAGGAGGCGGTGTTTTACCAGTTGATGTGGACGGCTTCACAGACGAATCCTCTTCATCGCTCTCACTACCGAATAGGTCCCGTGCAGTAAGCTTGTTGTTGGTTAACGGCACCGGTTGTATTCTAGGCTTCTTAGATCCGTGCGTCTTAGATCCATCGATTCGATCGGTTTTGGGACGCTTGTTTGCTGTCGATTTTTCGAGTCGAGTCGAAGAATAAGTCGATTTCTGCTGCTTTGTCTGCGTCTCGATTTCTGACTCTTCATCCGAAGAAAACAGTTGAGGCAACGTAGATGGAGTTGACTTGGACCTGAAACAATATTATTTCAAATATTTTATTAACCTGATAGAAAAATAATTAATGGTGAATTTATTTATGTCACTTCGTTACACTCAGAATTCAAAATACATAAATTAAAATTAAATACATGGGGAGCATCTAATAGATTACTAGATTCCATCAAAAGCCGGATAGGAAAAAAAATATGTTGTATCATTCATTAATTTATGCATTCATTCAATCTATACGTTCGTTCAATCATTCATTCATTCATTCCTATATTCAATAATTCATTTATAAGTTCATTCAATTATTTATTCAATAATTTGTGCATTCATTCACAGATAAATGATTATTGTTTTATTCATTTATAATCATTTATTTAATTTAAGTTCTTAAATTAACTGATGAATGATTGAATAGCTGAATAATGATAAATGATTGAATATTAGAATAATTACATAACATAATATAGCTATTCAACAGTATTAGAATAGTTGAATAATAAAATAGCTGAACAATAGAATTACTAATACATAGATAATAAAACAATATCACTTACATTTTAAATAGTGCAGCGAAGATCTGGTAAACTTGTATGTAGGCACTGTAAACGCGTATACGTTCGAGGATGATGCCACTAGCTCTCGAGGAAGTGTTTTGTGGCTGAACTTCAGCAATGGGTCTCTTAAATAGTGAAAATCTACGTCATATATTATCCCAAATTTGGAAAGAAGCGCGTGTTAAGAAAATGCAGTGTCAGGATGCGGATGCCTCCAAATACGGAAGGTTTATGTTATGATTGATATTGTAATATTATACTACTGAACTAATTTATTTACTACTAGCTTCTGCCCGCGACTTCGCCCGCGTGGAATTTCGGTCGAATCCCATTACATGCCCGAGCTGTTACTTCGTTTTCGCTTACCGTTCTTTCTTTTTTCTTTTTGCTCGGCTCCTAAGTGTGATAGCGTGATGTTAAATAATCTATAACCTTCCTTAGGAATTGGGCAAAAAGAATTTTTCATATCCGACCAGTAGTTTAGCGCGTTCAAACAAACAAACTCTTCAGCTTTATTATTAGTAATATAGATTAATTTTACCACTGCGTCAAGCAAAAGATGGTGATGTGTTTATCAACTTTTATTTATAAAGAGGAAGAATTTAAAAAAAATGGGCCCAAAATCCTATGTTCTGTAATGTTGTTTAAAGCAAAGCTGAAAGTTTGTTTTTCACACTATTATAATATGTTTAACTGTAAGTAATTTTAATACGTTTTGAAGGC
Organism: Hoplodrina blanda; assembly: GCA_949316365.1. Lineage (NCBI taxonomy): Eukaryota > Metazoa > Arthropoda > Insecta > Lepidoptera > Noctuidae > Hoplodrina > Hoplodrina blanda. The sequence goes on from OX438582.1 coordinate 947,350, forward strand.
GTAAGTAAGAAATCTTATATTATCTATCATTACTTACTTACCTTTCTAAAGGTGACTGAAGAATTGAAATAAGCTTGAAGATTAATTATTACATTAATAGCAGGCGAAACCAATCATAACAATAGTATGTTGATATTGCTATATTGTTTTGATCTTCTCCTTATAAATAAGTACTTACACTGCAAAAAAATAATTATGTTTGACATACTAGCTATGTACGATGACTTTGCCTGCCGATTTTTTTCACAACTACATGTATGAAAAAAAAATACAATGAACAAACTCACTGTAGTATTTATTTTTAGGAAGCAAAATGTTGCTGGGCACGTGTCGAGATGTTAGGGTTTCAATTTCACCGTACCATTTTTGTTCAGAACATAATATCTAACAAAAAACATACGATTATGAACCCTATAGATTAAAATTAAATTATGTATATAAATAGAAAAAAAAATGTTTTAAAATCTATTCGAATTCTAGATCTCACTGTTGCAACTGTCCTTATCGTGTAATATCGCTTTAAGTTTTAATATTATTCCTCAGTATTTTATCCAGCAATTAAAAAATATTATAAACATTACTATCAAACAGTGTCTAAAATCGTTATTTAGTAAAGGTATGTATCTGGTACATAAATTATTATTATTTATCTCTACATAAACACTATGTTTCAACCATAACTGCTGTTTTGAGATAGAATAATAGTGAATGAAATATTATTATTATAATTTTTTTCCACAGGTGTTTAACAAAGTCTGGGCATAAAATTAAGTATGTCACACTCACCATCCTATAGTCCTGTTTTAGATAACGTCAACCAACAACGTAGCGTAAGTATCTAAGTGACCATCGATGTTAGCAATAGAATTCATATTTGATGGTGTTTATTAATACAAATCATTCATATTTTTATTTCAGAATTTGACGGGGGACTTCGATCCAGTTCTTAACCCATTTCACTTTGCTCAAGACCAAGAGAGCTGGTACGCTGAAGTGGCAGCAAATGCATGTGAAGAGAGTAGACAGCAAAAAATAGAAAAAAAATTGAAGAAGAAAAAAAATATATCAAAATCTTTAAAAAAAACGTCCTTCATCATGCGCAAGGAGCCTCCCGGGCCTGTTCACCGAATAATAAAAATTATTGTGCATGATGTGGATGGAAGTCATAATATGGAGGAAATAGACAGTGATCCTGATAGTGCAAGCGTGAATATACAATATTTAGTACGAAGTGATTTAGATGAAATCATGAGTGAAACTGAGTATTTAGTTTCTAAAATAGTTAAAAAGTTAAGTTCAACTCCATATAATTGATATTAAAAATATAATCGTTCTGAATGTTATTTTGCTTTTTTATTTCTGAGTCATAAAAACATAACCCTCCTTCTACCGCAGTCGGGTAAAAAAGTAAATGGTCAGTGCACTGCTTATAAGGCAACGCGACGGACAATAGCGAGCGCATTCCACTTTCGTTAGGCTGCGGTGTCGAATAGACTATATAAAATAACATCAGATACTCGAAACTAAGCATATGTGTAAATGATTGAGTTTAATGAATATAAGTAAACATAATCAATTAGAATAGAAAGTATGAAATATTATTTGAATGTTGATGAAATGAATGAAAATTGGGGTGACCTGGATCTCCTTGATCCAGGTCCCCCAATTTTACCCTACTGTGCCAAACTTTATCGAATGCTTGCGCTACGTCCAGGAAGACCGTTGAGCAAACTTTGTTTTCTTCTAAGGCCTTTTCTATAATGTTTGTAATCCTGTGTACTTGGTCTATTGTCGAATGTTTTTCCCTAAATCCAAATTGGTAGTCAGGGATTAAATTTCTTTCTTCGATGATGGGTTTTAGCCGTTTCAAGAGAAGCTTTTCGAATAATTTTGACATGATCGGCAGCAGAGAGATCGTACATTGATAAGAGTTGTAAGTTTTACGATGGCTTTACGTGGGAGGTTTTTAAGAACTTCTCCAGTAATAAGATCGTAGCCAGGTGCTTTCTTTAGTCTAAGACGCTTGATTTCGTTGAAAACTTCTCTAGGTGTTACGAATTTTATTTCTTGTTCATCATCATTTGGTGTTTCATCTAACAAGGCGCAGTCTTCATTTTCTTCATTCGGCTTAAAAATGAGTTCCAAATGTTGTGCAAACCTTATAGCTTTTTGCTCGTTGCTTATTGCCCACCGCCCGTTAATATCTTTGATAGGTGGGATATGCATAATTGGCTTCTTAAAACTTTTTGTAGATTTCCATAGGGAGTAATCTGTCGTGCGATCGCTGGTTAACTGATTAAGATAACTGCTCATTGATTCATTTTTGAACTTCTGCATAATAAAATAGCTCTTTTACTAGCGTTATGCGTTAATGTTATACATATGAGCATTTACGACATACGGCATTTTATACAAACTTTCAAGTTCTTATTTTTCGAAATGAATGAACCGATTTTATTGAAACCTTACACATAAGCAAGATGCATAATGTCTATAAAATTAGTTATGAATATTAAAAAAAAAATGGAATTCTCTGTAACTATGGAAAATTTAAAAGCGGTCTAATTTGGCTTTATCACAATTTTTTGAAAATGTTCTCAACTTAGAAAACTTAAAACTACACATCAAAAGTGTCTAGGGATCAACATCTATAACATTGTTTAGGGATGTTGATCCCTAGACACTTTTGATGTGTGTATATCTTACGACCCTATTTACTTACCTCTTTTGTTGACGGTACATTTAGATACTCACAACTCTTGGAAGATTTGAATACACGCAAAAACAAAACACAAACGCAACTTCAGAATGCCAAAATAAATTAAAATGTGGCTGCCTAATCCTCGGTGCAATTTACGATAAACGTTTGCGGGTCCCGCATCCCGTCCAATAGCCGCGCAAACTTTCGATCTCATTAAGCCTAACCGTTAGCCACAGTCGGGTGTCCGTGCTGCTGTCAACCGCAGCTCTGATTCCCAGAGCCTATTTCCAAATCGGATTGCTTCCTTAAACAACTACATTAGCATAAATTGGTAATGTTTAAACGATCCCCTAAACTGTAGCAGACAATTGTGTTTAGTATGAACTACAGAAGTTGATAAAAAATCAAAAGGGCTGCAGAACTATACGAATATAGGAAATAATATACAAGAATTATGAATCTAGCTCGAGAGACTTCTTTCGCGTGGATTTTTTTAAGGTATTTAAATAAAATATACCCTATGTTACTCATTGATAATGTAGCTTTCTACAGGTGAAATAATTTTGAAAATCGGATAAGAAGGCTTTGAGTTTATCCGTAGCAAACAAACCTACTCTGAAATATAAAAAAGAAAACAGATTTTTTATATTTTTTATTGTTCTGTATTTTTGTAAGTGACAGCAGATAATTTTATTTAATTTTACGGAATTTTTTCAACAGCAAAAGTTAGTCATATTTATGAGTTCATTCACTATCTGAAAGTTCTGTAATTAAAATTCATCTTACTACTATTACGAATGAAAAATTTCATCAAGATCTGAACAGCAGATTACAATCTGAAATAGCATATAGGCTACTTTTTACCCGAAAACTTGTGTGGTTCCCGCGGGATAATTTGTTAACTTTGACTTAAACGAAGTCGCGAGCGAAAGCTAGAGTTGTATAACAAAATGTAGGTTCAACCAATTACCCACACCTGGAAGTTACACTTATTTCAAGGTGTTATCTATTCGATCTGCCCTTCTGTTACGTCGACAGCCATTCGAAAGTTATTACCATCCCAGGTATATACAATATCACTAATGATTCTATCACTTCAGTGTATAGAACTATTGTCGGCGTATTTGAATAATAACTCACACTATTCATTCTCCATTAATCTTAAACTGACATTGATGACGTCACAGCTCATAAATGACAGACACCATGAACATAATGTAGATACAGAAGGTCTAATCTGCATGGTCCATTTCTGATTGATCAGGAAAGATTAAAAGGTATTGTTCCAAAGATAACATCAGACGCAGACGGCAGCATCAGTGCCGTCCAACCGCAATGGCTAACCATAGCAACACCGGTTTTTATGTATATTCTAGCTTAATATTTTGCCGGCGACTTCATTCGCGTAAATGTTAATTATGGCGGATCCTTTTTTGGGGTTCAAGCTTAGTCTGTACCGAATTTCATTAAAATCTATTAAGTAGTTAAGCCGTGAAAGTGTTACAAACAAAATTACCAAAGTAGCGAGCGATACTGCAAGTTATTTTGACTTTGTTAATGCGAGCTCATTCGTTACAAACACGTGACAGACATGTCTTCCAAAGTTCAAGGAACATATACAGGAAGTACATAAATACATAAATTCACGCCTTTTTCCCATGGGGGTAGGCAGAAACCACATAACATTATATAGGTACAGGAACTACATAACTGTTTCTTTTTAAATAAGGGATTAGCTTCAACAAAGTTTCAGCCATATAGATTTAGAAGTTTAACAGTTACGAAAAATAATAGCTCCATCTCTGGAAAAATTATTGCTCCATAAATATCGATAAAATAAATTCGGCTCAAGAAGTTTAGCCCATACTCCATGTAAACCTTCTATAAATAATTTAGTGTATGACAAACGACGTCATAGGCCGTCAATGATCGTAACGCCACATTACGTGCGTGGCGTCTATTGAGTGTATGGCGCTAAGTGGGCGTCAAATAGTTTACGATGCCTCATCCGCTTTTATTTCAATGATCACGGTCCATGAACGTGGAATGTGTTGATTGGCGGTTAGGTGAGGAAAATGGTCCATATTTTGAAGCACTAAACGAGCTTGAGGGATATTTCTCAAGTTATTATGTTAATATTTATTTATAAATAAAAATCAATTGCCGCACGTATAAAAGATTTGGCTGGGTTCCGTACCTCAAAAGGAAAAAACAGAACTCTTATAGGATCACTTTGTTGTCCGTCTGTCTGTCCATCCGTCAAGACCCTTTTTTTCAGGAAAGCGTATAAGTGTCAAACTGAAATTAATATCAAATACTTAGGTCTCCCTTGGAGCAGACCTCACTTGGGAATCAAAACCTGTAGAGGACTTTCCGTTGACTTAGACCCTAGAAATTTGGCAAGAAACAATGCCATGTAGCACATAGTAAAGGAAGAAATCCGAAAACCGTAAATTTGTAGTTATTCATCACAAAAAAAAAACTTTTTTGCGATTAGGTATAAACAATTTTTTTGTATGTTGTCTTATTGTATAGTGGTACGGAACTCTCCGTGTGCAAGTCCGACGCGCACTTGTCTGGTTTTTGTTGTTGACGAGGTTTGCATGAAAGATTATTTTTTTGGAAACTCTACCGGAAATCTTACCCGTGCAAGCCGGGTCGGGTCGTTAGTATATTATACAATCACAGTGTGCTGGTACTGTTTGTCTGAATATTATGTAGGTTTAAACCTATAAAAAAATACAGGGGTCCTACCATGAACTCTTATCGCAATCCAATTTAGGACCTAAACTGAACTGTTCAATTTATGCCATTCCATTTGACAGCGATTTTCCTAAATTGAGTCGCAAGTTTTGGTTTCGTTCTTTCAATTTGGTACCATGACGATTGACATGCGCTCGCAGTACAGTTATCTGTATTGTGGTCAATTCTACTATATAATTAACGTTCAAAATCTAGTCGTATTCTCATCTCAGCGACAGCCAATGTCAAAAAATGCAAGTAAAATTAAAGGGATTTTTGACAGATTGATAGAATAGAATTGCTCCCCGGTTTCTTCACTGTAAGTAGGTAGTTATAAAAGCTTGAGTGGCTAGTACACCAAGATTCAAGTCACTCTTTAGTAACTGTACTAAAGTTAGACGTTCTCTATGATAAATCAGTTTAGCTCTTCCATCAGAAAAGTTAGACATTTATTAATTAACGTACACTAACTTAAAAACTGCTTCATTTTATGCAAATAAATTATGACGGTAAGTGCAAAAAGCCATTAGTTATCGCTTACTACATTATTTATTGTAGATTATCGTGATGGCCTACTGGTTTAGGCGCCCGCCTTTCATGCATGAGCTTACGGGTTCGATACCGAGCCAGTATCAATGTGACCTTTTTAATGCATAATGTACTTTCTAAGTTTTATTTATTTATTTATTCATACTAATAAGTACAACATCTTACAGATTACTCCAAGACGATGCTATACACACAAATTAAACTATATCATAAAATATACTTAAAATAAAATTCAACAAAAAAATAAAAAACAATCGGTCAAAAACAACAAGTTTAAGACTTCACTGAGGATGGTAAAGGAAAACATCGTAAGTAAATCTAGACTGATAATTAATAATTATAAGTTTGAAATCGCCAATCCGCCTTGAGCAAGCGTGGTGATCAATGCTCGTGCCTTCTCTGTAGGACAGGCCTTTGACCTGCAGTGGGACCATGATAGGCTAATATTATGGTTATTTACATTTTAAATCACCAATACGAATAGCCCGTTCAAAATAAAATTGCACCCAACTTCACGAACAGATGATACTTTCTGTAAAGTTATACAACAAACGCAAACAAAGTCGGCAAGACGGCACGCGATAAACAACAACATGTATTTTCGAGCTGGTTCAGACAAGCGCAGTTATTTGTTTCTGTTTGTAGGATAAACACTGACCGAGTGAACTCGTGCCTTTAGGGTGGCCGGCGGGTGGCGTCACGTGTGTATATGTGTCACTACCTTTAAATGCGATTGCATTTAGATTTTGATGCGCGCTGTTGAACATTTAGAGTTCATTTTTGTAAGATTATCCAAGAAAATTTATCATCAAGCTTAGACCTTCAAAATCTTGTCGGGAAAGTCGCGAGCAAAACTATCTTTTATAAAGATGAAATTCTTTCAGCTAGTTTTATTGCTAGTTTACAATTAAAAAAATGTAGATACTTGCTAAACTATGATTAAACTAAGCTATAAGTAAGTATAATTCAGTCATAGTAAATAGCCTAAAAAAAGCAATATTTCAAAAGCGAAAACTAAGTCTTTTCAATAATTCACATCTGCTGTCAAACCAGTCAACTTATTACAATAGGCGTATTTCAATAACAGCAGTTTTCCCAGGACTCGAGATAACTGATCGAAAACTTGTCAGACGAATCGAAAATTGATAAAACCAGGCTAGAACTTCCATGGCAAAATTAAATTGAGTCACTCCGACCTCAATTCACGAATCCATGTGTTTTCAGTGTAAGAATAATTAAGGTACTATCTGTTTGATCGTGACACACAATGGGAAAGTTCAAACACGAGTGTTTTCACAGAAATGCTAGGTGAAATACGGAAATTGGCAGTGCGGAGTTGTGGTTTTAGTACGATAGTGGAAGTAGTGGGTACACCACCGTGCATAACTTTAAAAGAGGTATGTTATTTTCAAGTTCTCATTTCAAGAATAATTTTGAAGAGTCATCAATTTTGTTGAAAGATTTCAAAACGTTATGAATATCTGCTACTTTTATTAAAAAAATATTGGCTTAATTATATGAAAACATGTATTATTATGAAACCAATATTACAAAGACTGAAAATAAAAAATAACAGTGCGGAAACAATGTAATTTGTTTAGCCAGAAAAAATTAAATAATGAACCAACAAGGTCCAATATCCGAAATACAGTTCAATTATTATAATGATCAACAAATTCCGAGAGAAAGAATGACAGAGACCGTTGCTAGGGCCGTCACACGTTAAAAATGACTTATAAGTGTTCTTACTCTCACTATGTGCTATGTCCGTTGTAAAATCCTCTTGAAAAGCTTTTAGTTTTCTAAAAGAAAAACTACTTACGTCTCTCTATGTGAGTGTGTTAAATACGGCGATTGGTTTTAACGTAAAATGAAGAGTAACAAACGAACCCATTTTTACAAGAAAATTGTTACCTCATTTGTGCCCGGTTGATGGCAATGGGCTCGCCCCCTATTACATGGGACTTAAACATAACTGGCGTAATGTTAATGTACTAATGGGTACACCTCTGCCTAGCCCTTCGGGGATTATAGGCGTGATGTTATGCTATGTGTTGTTACCTTGAAACACAATTCAATAATAGCTAGTTGTACTATCTGACTTTAAGTGTAGTGCTGTTACTAATACCACTTGGCATTTATGGACCATGCATGTCCGAGTCCACTTTAGCATCATTTATGTTCCAGTGGTTAAGATGCCCATCTTTTTTGTCTAACGTTGAGGATTTGCAACCGAGCGTGGACCGTTCCTCATAGATCATTCTATCTATTGGTGAAAACCGCATGAAAATCCGTTTAGTTTTTGAGTTTATCGCGAACAGGCCGACAGACGCGGCGGAGGACTTTGTTTTATAATATGTGCTAATGTATCACTCGTTGGTTACCTAAATAAATAAATAAATATTATTTTTTCGGTGCAAAAACCGTGGGTTGAGTTATATCATTTTAGATGCGATGCCATCTCTCAAAAGAAGCTAGGATATCTTACAAGTCTTTATCTTTTGTATCATTGAACCGGGGCTATAATTCTTCCAAATGGCTTAGTTTCCACACTAGTTACTCACTAAAAGCCACTAAAAGGTGGTAATGAAGAGGGTCGAACGATAATTCTGGAAAACCTTTTAGGATTAGGTAAAGTTTTTTACATTTTGTGGTCGAGATAGTGGTCGACTTATTTCTTGGTTACTAAGCGCTGCTTTGAGACGTTGCAAAAGATTATTCTAAGATGAAGGAAGGCAGAACTAGTTTATGCCTGCGATCTCGTTCGTGTTAATATCGGTTATGACGGGTCTTTAATTTTTTTCGAGGAACCCTAATTATTTTTCTAAAATAAAAGTAGGCTAAGTTACCCCTCATTACATCAGCTATCTAATTTAATTTTTTTTTTGGAGTCGGTGCCATACGGTTGGATATAATATCCTCGGTCTTGGCACCGACTCCAAAAATTTGATAAATTTTAGTATAGGTTAATCGTAGGTTAGGTTAGGTTTATTAATATAGGTAGGTTATAGTGTTATTTTTAACTTTTTAGTGCTTTTTTTTAAGTCGGTTTTTTTTTTAATATTACAAACAATTCAATTTTATTTATTAGTATAGATTTCATAAAGATATCTTGAACATCAAATTTCAATATTATTTTACGTATTATAGATTTTAATTCCATAATTAACTCTTAGGTCAATTATCTAAATCCGGCCTCTTCTTTATATAAATTAACCTTTGAGTGAATTTCCTTTCTTGTTAATTATAAACTTATTAAAAGCATTTTCTAATTAAAATTTATGAATATCTCGTAAAAGCGAATGAATTAGTTTTTAATAGACTCTTAGTAATCAGTTTTGTTGTTTTTGACACTTAAATTTCTAGTCTTTGAAAATTAATAAATTAGATACCTACTTAAGTTGATAATATTTTGATGTTTATGAGTATGAAAAGTAAAAAATTACTTTTAATTAAATTACCTAAAAATTGTATGTCACTTTGGGTAATCTACAAATATATATAAACCTACAAATAAATAAAATTGAAGTCGAAATAACAGCTGTTTACTAAATGCATATAATGAATGTCTACATGGCAGGTAAACATTATAGCAAAACATAGAGCAACACGGGTACCTGACGGAAGGGGAGGCCATAGGCAGGCGGGGAACGCCTGCCTATGGCGTCTTTCGTTTACATATATAGATGCGTACACGAACACGACTTTCTTTTATATATATAGATGCGTATCGACAGCTGTTACAGCAATGTTTGTCAATGTAGTTGCATCATGTCGTTACACTGTTATGATACAAAATGTATCTATGTGTTTACGAAATTGTTAGTGTATTGTTATTATTTCTATGTGTGAGTTTCGTAGCGACAGACAATTGTTTTTGTGTGGGGCATTGAAAAGTGTGTTTGTGTGTGTATTTCCCCCCGCAAAAAATGACAGACTTTTCTGTATTGAAAAAATACGCTATGGCGTCTCCCCTTCCGTCAGGTACCCGTGTTGCTCTATGTAGCAAAATAACAACGTTTCAAAGGAGGTCAACGAAATCCCCTACAACTTTGCCCAAATATGTACCTCGAGGTACAAGTGCACCAAATCGTAGAGAAAAAATAGAGGAATTCGAAAATAATTTTACTTTTATTCTTATATCATTTTTAACCATTTAATAAATTATTTAAATATAACCTAATACAATTAAAACATGTAGCAACTTTGCATACACGATTGCGTTTTAATTGGTTGTCACTCGGGTTGACATTTCGTAAATGTCATTTTGTTTGGTTTTTGTTGACACTTGACACATGTCATTCCGTTCGTTTCTGCGTTTCGACGTACTCTTCTGTCAACTTGACAGTTTTTTTTGTGCTTATTTCCTAGAGTGCCAAAATGGCGTGCTTTTTATTACGATTAAAAGTTATTTTATTCTCTTCCCCGGGCAACTATATAAATAATTTAAGAGTGCAATATTATTCAGTGTAATCTAGTGTATTTTATGCCACTAAGTGTACCTTCTGTACAAAATTGGGCAGATACTGTTGACATCCTTTTTTATCTGTTTGTCATTCCGTTTGTTTCAATTAATCTCCGAAAAAGCTGGACCGATTAAAAATAACTGATAAATAGCTGATGAAATTTGGATTATTTTGAGTTACTTTTATTTCAGCAAAAAGATTTAGGGTTTCCAGAAAAAGAAATTAAAACCTCGAAGAAAACCGACATCTATGCGGACATAGTCGCGGTTAAAAGAGAAAAGGTATTTCATTCATTCACTCACTAAATAAATACGTAATTTCGAAAACTATCTGTCCTTAGAAGGTGAAATTTTGTAGGTTCATAGATAAAAAACTGCCGTTGAAATTTCACAGAATGTGTATTTCCATTGCCGCTATACCAACAAATAATAAAAATAAATAAAAGATACAAGATACCTACCTGTTTTTTTTACATTTTTGGCCCTATACTATAATTGCAATACTGTTATAACTTCTACGATGGTACGAAACTCTTAGTTTGCGAGCCCGACTCACAATTAACCAGTTTTATTATATAAAACTTCTACAAGTGAATATACACTTGTTGTTTGGTACTATAGGTATGTATATTAGTCGAAGATTGAGCTATGTAGGTCACTGTGGCCTTACCTATCTCCGCTAATTGGGCTATTAAGTTCCGTGCAATTTCTTAACAACACGGTAATTCTCTAATTAGTTAAGTGTTGTTAGGAAGACACGTTGAAAGATTTAAAAAACAGAACTTGGTCGCAAGGTCGACCACTTAAGCTAAACTAAACTAAAGCAGCCGTGTACGGTAAATGTAAAAAGAAACTTTGAGAGACAAAAGATTTGTAGGTAAAATGTTTGTAATAGAGAAACTCAAAAACTAATAAACCAAATAAACTAAATATGTATAATATGGTATTTTAAATTAGAGATCTTTAAAGAAGGAACACGCGGACGAAGTCTAGTTTTATTATAAGCCGAGGTTTCCTCACGATGTTTTCCTTCACCGACATCAATGACGTCCAAACTAAGAAGATAAAAATTACATAATATGAAAAAGAAAGTCAAATTGTACTTGTCCATACTCGGTTGCAAATCCACAACTTAATACATGAGAGGTGAGCCTTAACCACTCAGCCATACATACATAAAATCACGCCTTTTTCCCATGGGGGTAGACAGAAACCACCGAACACCACATACTCCACCACCTGCTACGATCCTTACCCTTTCGCCTCATTCACGTTCACTCCACTGGGCCATCACAACATGATATTAATAATTATAGCTACCTTAAGCACAAGGTATTTCAAATCGTTTCCTGTATCGTCACTGTAATCTATGTCATAACATCAGATGCCACTAAATTACTTGGAACGCTTTATTAGTTTTCATGAGGATTACGTAACGTGACCGTTATCAGTGGTAGATTATTATGGCGCCCATAACAGCGTGATAACAGACCGGTAGGTTTTTGTTTATTGAATAAGCTTACAATAACAAATGATATGCTTGACGATAGCGCACACCGGACTTTTTGGAACGAGCAACTAGCTTCAACTTTCTGACTAACTGACCGACTGCTTGACAATTCAAAAGTGCCTGCAAATGGTCTAATTGAAATAAATGTTTTGCCTTTGACTTTGACTAGAATGCCTCTTAATATTATAGTAGACAAACGAAAATTAGTAGCGGAGGGCAATTCCACTAATTTTTGGGAGCGATCGCAATCCTGTTTAAGTGAGAATCTTATCAAAAATTTATATAATTTACAGACTTTGATTGTCACTTAGATGAGAAAGATTTTAAACATTTTTAATTAATATAATATCGCGTCCAAACACTACTGAACTGGGCCTGACCTGTCAAGCCCCGGCTGACTTACTGGTAAGTCAGAACAATAGAAAATCAATTGTGTCTCATTACGTGGGACTTGAGTAAGAAGGGGAAGCCGACCTATTACAACATTACCATTAACACGAATTTCCACATATTTAAAAAAACGAAAATTTTATCAGCCTAGGGCATTTCAGGAACACTGTTTGGTGCAACTGTGGGGCACACAATAATGTTTTTTCTAATATTTTTTATTACTTTTTTCTTATTAATTTTGTGTGCACATGGTCTGTGTCAATAAAAATTTTTTTTTTCTTTCTCCAGTCCAGCTTTATTAGGACTGGGCTAGATATGTATATCGCATGTAAAACTAGCTATATATACTAGCTAGCTAACTACTAGATAGCTAATAAAACCATATTGAGTTCTAGGCTCCACAGAACTTAATACGGCTTCATTAAAACTGCGAGACGCGGCCGTGGTAGACCACGAAAGAGCCTTCCTTGAGAATTGGAAAGACGTTTTGACACAATTTAAATGAACGGAAAGTCTTTGTATAGGACAGTATAATGGCCGGCACGTAAGTTGGCAAGAGTTTTTGTAGTGGGGGAAGTTTGCGCACGCACAATTTCATACATTTTTATATGCGCGAACTTCCCCTACTACGAAAATCTCTTGCCAAGTTACGTGCCGGTAACTGTACATGTGATTAATGTTAGTTAGAAGACTTGCAGATTTGCGAGAAACTTACGTATACTTACACTTATATTTGTAAAATGTCACAATAACTTAACGCGCTGTAATTGCACGTCATGCTATACTCAGTTTTCTGTTTATCGGCCGAACGCCTATAAAACCCAAGACGAACTTAATTATTTCGCAAAGTTCTCTCTACTTCACGATCTCAACTAAAAATAGGCCGCCCCCGCAGAGCAAGTGATATTAAGGTTGTTCCTAATCTTTCAGTGGTACCCGCTATAAGTGATAAAAGGATTATCCTTATCAGATTAATGGACAAACTCCTTTTTGGAATGTCCAGTAGTTGATAGCGATAGGCTCTGTTGATTGATTGAGCAGATGTTTGGCCTCGAAAAAGCATTGAAACTCGGAACTAAGGATGGAATCTAGGTGCTCTGAATTTTACGTCTGGTTAAGGTGAAACCGACGGGCTGCTCCCAGCCATTCTCCCGAGAGATGGCGCTGAAGTCAACATTTTTAGTTTATTTGAGTTTTTGTGTAATTGGACAATTATTAAGTCATAGGAGTAGTCTTAGCGGTTATCGGATATTACATTTTATTTGAATAGGTCATATCATTCCCTCAAAATCTACCCAATTCGACACATAACTTGTTTAAAACTTCTGTCATTGAATACAGTGTCGTTTACACACACATACATACCTCTGCGTTTACGAAGATTGAACACTAGATGGCGTGAATATAAAAAAAACTAGTTTAAATTTTTCTGTCTAAGTAAAAATAAGTTATATTTGTTGGCGTAAACTATTTTATTGATTTATAAATATGGGAAATAAATTATGTCAACATTGATTACAATAAAACGCAGTTTTATTTTATTTCATTACACTATTTTAATCGTTTATCAAAACAGAAGTATTTGAAGCAACATAATTTATAATTTTGGGAAATAAATTATGTCAACATTGTAAAAAATAAAAATAAAAAAAAAATAAAAAAGTACCTACCAGCCTCTTACTGTCCCACTGTAGGGCAAAGTAGGTACCTACATATGAATTGAAAAAGTCACATTGGCTTGCCCGGATTCGAACCCACAACCTCATGCATGAGAGGTGGGCGCGTTAACCACTGGGCCATCACGACACTTAATTTTGATTACAATATAACGCAGTTTTATTTTATAACATTACACTAGCTAGGTATTCAATATTTTTTCATCTATCTACCTAGGTACCTACTTCACGGCAAGAAAATCTTCAATACACTCGACCTAAACCGTGCTTATCAACAACTAATTAGGTAAGTACCTACCTACCAGTCTACGAGCTAGACATCAAGAAAACAGCCATCACAATTACACCTTTTGGCATATTCGAGTTTACCTACACGAATTATAGGTAAGTAGGTATGTCCAGGTCTCAAGAATGCCGGACAGACATTCCAACGATTCATCTATCAAGTACTTACTTAGGTAGGTAGGTAAGTAGTACTTACCTACCTACCTACTTAAGTAAGTACTTGATAGATGAATCGTTGGAATGTCTCTCTACTTATCAGATTAGACTAGGTATCTACGCATAAATTTCCATTCATCGACGACGTAGGTAAGTAGGTAGGTAGGTAAGTACTTACCTACCCAATAATCGCATCTGAAAATGAAGTAAAATAAAAATAAATAAATATCTTGGGACAACTCACACACGGCCATCTGATCCCAAGCTAAGCAGAGCTTGTGTTATGGTAACCAGACAACTGATACCTATACATTACATACCTACTTATATAATTTATAAATACATACAGTATTATAGATAAATTACACCCAGACACAGAACCAACAATAATTATGCTCATCACACAAAGTTTGTCCTGGGTGGGAATCGAACCCACTACCTCCGGCTTAAGGAAGGCGGAAGTAAGTAAAGCAAGCCACATCAAAGATTTACAGGAAGTCTTACGCAGATAAGAGGTGTATGATATCACTATAAATCCATCAAAATGTCAAGGTCGTGAACGGGCCGTAACGATACCTACGCAACGCAAAGGGGCGGCGCACTCGTCAGCTGTTGTTTATTAGCGAGTTCATGTCGCTCATTCTAGACTGACAGCAGACTGATAAAACTTCAGTCATAACTTAGTAAAGCGTAATTTTAGCTCCAGAATCCAAGTTTCCGTAGTGTAGCGGTTATTACGTGTGCTTCACACGCACAAGGCCCCCGGTTCGATCCCGGGCGAAAACAGTTGCTTTTTGTATTTTATTGCCGATCATAAAAAGTATCTTCACGCTTTTTTATTAATTGGGTGATCAGAGAAATCTGAAAAATAAACATTTTGTTAAAATAAAAGTAAACTACGTACTATTTCTCGTCTTGAAACTTACGTTTAGAAATCTATGATTGTTACCTATCAAGGCCAAGTATGCCGCAAAACCAAATTATTTGTCGTATCAGATTACGATAGCTCACTTTGTTATTTTTTTAGTTGCTTTGTATGAGCTACCTATATGTTATGAAATACCACGTTACCGATTTGGGGTAACATGACATGTAATGATATGATATGTAATGATATGTAATGAATGACATGTACGATAATTCTCCCGTCTGAGCGTGTAACCCATGTATGACATGGGCATACTTGGCCTTGATAACAATCATAGATTTCTAAACGTAAGTTTCAAGGCGAGAAATAGTACGTAGTTTACTTTTATTTTAACAAAATGTTTATTTTTCAGATTTCTCTGATCACCCAATTAATAAAAAAGCGTGAAGATACTTTTTATGATCGGCAATAAAATACAAAAAGCAACTGTTTCCGCCCGGGATCGAACCGGGGGCCTTGTGCGTGTGAAGCACGCGTGATAACCGCTACACTACGGAAACTTGATTTATTGAGCTAAAATTACGCTTTATTATTATACAAACAATTTATTATAATTATTCATCTCAAGAAAATCGTCATACCTACCCGGTACCAACACTCTCAATATTCTGCGAAACGTCTACGTCACACGTTCGACCATACCTACTAACGCTGTGCACAATTCAAGTCACCCTGGAATGAACAACACACATTATTTGTTTCTGAACGCACCATTACCGTGAACGTGAGCTTAGTAGGTACCTACCTACTACAAAATAAAACAAACTAATAATAATGTTTGTCTGTCTGAAACTATTTTTTTTTTACTATTTTAAAATGCGTAAAAGATGTTTATCGTAACCCGGCAAAACCATAGGTATTTAGCAAATGTTTGCAAGTTTAATTTTGTGACTACTTTAGTAGGTACCTAGTTTACCGATTTATAATGGTTGACCAAAAACATATTCAAACACATTCAAATATGAAACACTGACTCATCATCACTGACACGTATGACGTAGGTAATCAGTATTGTGACGATATTTCAGAAAAATCACGGGCCAACATGCTGTTTTTTAGTTTCTAATACCACCAAAAATATAATTGCGTATTTAGAATAATTAATTACTATACCTACGATAAATTAGTTACAATATAGTCTCAAATACATACTGGAGGAAAATTGCAATTTTAATCAATGAAAATGCATAGCATACAAAAAATACACAAGAAATTCCGCGCGCAAATCATAGCGCGTGACAACCGAAATCAGAATGTATTAGCTGAATTATTTTTCTATCATAGGTATTATCAAGTCCCAAACAACAACAAGTGAACGAAGTTTGGCAACGCTTTTTTTGTCAACGTACCTATTCCATTTAGGAAAGAACGGCAACGTTGCTTATAACCTACACTACGAGTATTGGTATTTATGATGCCACACAACAATAATAAATAATAAGTAAAATTGTTTAAAAAAACATAGATGTCGAAGGTCATTAGTTTTATGTTATTTTATTCTTGTTTTGATACGGTTGGAAAGGAAATCCAATTATTGAACTAAGATATTGATTTATCAGAAATTATTTTGCACGCCATCTAGTGTGCCAATTTTTAAACTTCGCCTTTCGTTTGCTTGTCAAAAGTACTCAAAAGTCCCGCAGTGTCACGCACACTACTAAAGAAGTGTCAATTTTTGCCGAGATTTCACTATTGTTTTTCTCAGTGAATAATGAAGTTATTGGCTAAAAAATTCGGACGCGAGCACATTTTATTGTAAAGAAGTGATAAAATGATTAGTTTTAGAGAAAGAGTGTCTGTGTTTAGTGTAAAACTCTAATGAAAAATGTATGGACGGAGGGGTCGTCGCATCCACCTTAAGGGAAAGTTTTCCATTTGGACGAAGTTTGGTTATTCATGATATTTAAGATATCTAGTAATTTCTGGCAAAATACAAGAAAAGTTGTATAGATAATACGAGAAGCTGAAGAGTTTTATGTTTGCTTAAAGATAAGTTAGTGACTGTCAACCTTCTACTTTCTTAATCTTTTGACTAAAATATTATTTACTTAAAAGGAAAACTGCTATGTTAGTATCAAAAGATTTCCCTCATAACAAATCCGAAATTAATATTTATGGAAATTTCCTGCTATCTCCAAATTTTCCGACTGCTGATGGCCACGGTAGGTACTATTTACTTTTATAAAAATTCTGAAGAGTATTTGTTTGTTTGTGTAAATGAGCTAATATCTGGAACTTATCAGATGTATTGGAAAAAATATATTTTGTAGACGATAGCCAGATTCATGAAAAATAATGTAGGCTTTATAACAGCAAGCTACGACTAATGGGAGCGGAGTAGTAACCCAAAACGTTACTTAAGTTTATTATAAATAGAGGTTTTTTTAAAAGGGCCGATAATATGATTTCGCTTATAAAAATATAATTTATAATTGAATCAATATAAACGCAATAATAATCTGAAAATGTTTTAATCGCGTATATAATATCTTGGTCCAAGTAACTCGCCGTCCAAAGTTTACAGAAGGTACGTAATAGGTGTAATTGCCTATAAATAAAATTTATAATTACAGTATTAATACAAAAACCTTCGATAAAGCAAAGTAACAATAAATAATCAACACCAGAAAATAGTAACGTTTATTTTAAATAATAAATAAATCAATTAAAACAATATCAACCAACTTTATCAATTAGGTTTTCACGAAAATAACGAACGATTATATTAATACGACAACGATTGATAACTAACAATCAAACAAATAGAGTCGCAATCAAATATTTATTCAATTGTTTTAACAGTCAACAACAATAACAGCTGATTTGTTGTTTAAACTGAATAGTTAGCTCAAACATTTGAAATATAAACAGCGTGGTTGGAATTTAATTTGCAAAGTTATTAATAAACGCGGAGCGGCAAACAGGCTTAGGTTTGTTGATCTATTATTAGATGCGTATTGTCGAGTGTACTAACTAGAATTCTGCACATTTGGGGAAGTACACGGGATTTTTTTTATAGTAGTGACTACTTATCGATTAAGTTTAGTTCAGCTAATACGAGCCAACATACAATTTGTCTAAATGAGAGAACATAACACCACGCCTGTAATCTCCGAAGGGTTAGGCAGAGGTGTACCCATTAGTACACCCACATTTCGCCAGTTATGTTTAAGTCCCATGTAATAGGGGGCGAGCCTATTGCGATCAGTAATTATAAAGAGTTAAGATTTGTAATTTCGTTACCTACTTACTAATGGATATACTCAAAAACTACTTAGCCGATTTAATAATTCATTAATTAATGGAAAGGTATATTATCAGCGAGTAACATAGGCTGTATTTTATTTTCAAAACAATGAGGGATCCGTAAGAAAATCAACTACGTCAAAGTTATTAAATATAAAAAATGTATTAAATTACGTTCCAGCAATAGTACAATGTACAAAAAAATAATACTTAAAGTAGATTTAATAATAAAGAAAATGCCAAAGTCATAACAAATAGGAACTTCAAAAAATGTAAATGTAGGTTACTTACTTTCCCAGATAAAAAGTAGGTATCCCATATTTCTATTCAAGTCATTGTCTACCTGCCCTACCAGAGATAACATTTAATCCTAAAATCCGTTCAGTCATTTCAGTGTGAAACGTTAATATTTTTCGAGATTTATTTTATTGTTTTTTTTTGTATATTTTTAGTAATATACGACACTAAATCCCTCTTTATATTACATATATTTATAATTTGACCCACTTTTACTAAATTTCCTAACATTAATAAATATTATACCAACCGCTATAAAAACTGTCATTATAAACATAAATCACATTCACAAACATCCAGACAGCAATCACTAAGCTGTATCAATACATAAGTCTAGATCTGAGAATTGAACCCAGTCCCTTACGTCATTTGGGTCGTTATTAAATCCTATTCAGGTTGTGTGGACATTTTCGACTTATTGTTATTGATAAACATAGGAGATATGTTCCTATGTCTTCAAACTTCAATACAGACCAATTGAT
Source organism: Hoplodrina blanda (assembly GCA_949316365.1). Classification (NCBI taxonomy): domain Eukaryota; kingdom Metazoa; phylum Arthropoda; class Insecta; order Lepidoptera; family Noctuidae; genus Hoplodrina; species Hoplodrina blanda. The sequence goes on from OX438582.1 coordinate 966,777, forward strand.
TTCTCCATTCTCAAAGTTTTTAATGGACTTGTATTGTTAGAGGTAGGTTTGTGTTTTTCAATTGAATCTCTAACGTGTAAGCCCGCGTCGTTGGTCTAATGGTCGCAAAGCGCGACTGCTGAGCATTAGGTCTTGGGTTCGATTCCCAGGTCAAGCAAAGTATTACAGGGTTTTTCTATCAGGAATTTCTCAGTAGCAGCCTCTGACTCTGAATTTATGCCCGGTTAAAGAAAATAAGCTCGCCTCCTATTGTGAAATTTGTGTGTAATAATGGTTACACCTCTAGCCTAACTCTTCTAATCTGAGATCTCGGGCGTAGTGTTTTATCTACTCATGTGGTAGTGTTATATTATGTATGTCATTAGAAAAACTTTTGGCTTGGCGTCTTTTTACACCAGATAGAATATATAATGTTTATTATATGATTTATGACTATAGGACTATTTAGGCGATGGCTTAATCCTGAAGTCTGCGCAGTGAAAGTCGTGGGCAGAAGCTAGCACAGAATATGTATTTAGAATATATTTTAAGAATTCTTTACACGTTAGTTTAAAAAAAAACTTAGTCAGGAAATCATTTTATAACAATAACGTTATCAATAACGCAAATTGTTATCATGTTTTGTTTAGAATATCGATAACAAACCTGTCACGGACGTCATCGCTTAGATAAGAAATAGTATAAGGATTGATTAAAATAAAGATCATTTTGAAATTAGGGTTTAATGAAACATTGTAAGTCGATTAAGGTTGTTTTTATTATCCCTTAGTGTTGGGAAGTACACCAATCTAGAATCTAAGTACGTTAGGACATAAGAAAACCTTATAGGTGATTTTGTAGGTATACTGTGAATAATTTAGGGTAAACAAGTCAGTAACTATTTTAGCATGATATTAGACTACTCAATTAAGGTAGAATCACAGGGTTTAGTTAAGTTTTTGTTGAAATTGTTTAATTCCTTTGTTTACTCAAGGTCAATATATATAACTACACATACACCTAAGTATATGTAAAGCAAACGTAGGGATAGGATTGGTGGAAAGATTTTTGTTTGTGAGCCGCTCGCCACTACGTCCACCTACGGTCTGAGGGAATAAATTAAGCGCGGCTGAGAGCCGCAGCGTAGTCTCGCAGAAGCCCTCTGACAAGGTGTTACTCTGCCCGTCCGCGTAGCGAAAAGTGTTTTTTAGTGTTTCTTAGTATTGCTAGATTGTCATTACCTTTTGCTTTGTTTTTTCAAGTTTATATTAGTCTTTGTTAGTAGTTCAGTTTAAAGTCACTATTGTTAGCTAAATTAAATCAGATTAAATCCAGTGAGAAAAACCTATGTTTCATTTAAATACAGTCCACCTTGATAGCTGGTCCTTCGAGCCGGATCGTGAACAGTGAACAATAGTGAACAGTGAACAATAGTGAACTGGACTAGTGAACCTAACTGTGATACTAGGATCTGGGCAACGTCTAGACGTTAATTAGTGCCGCCGCCCGATCCTAATAACTAGACAGTGCCGAATCGAACAGTGTTGATCTGAATTAGAAGACAAGATCGAATCAAGCATGGTGGTCACCCGTAGCCAGTCAGACTTGGCTGAGGTGGAGGAACAGAAACGTGTCCAGGAGCGAGAAGCCGCACGCCGCAGAGATGAAGAGCGGATTGAGAGAGAGCGACTTCGAAGAGTCTCCTTGGACCCGCCAGCCTCGCCTTATTCAAGGCCAACAGAAGTAAGTGTGGCTGGACCTTCTGGAACCCAGACAATGGCTACCACGCAACCACGAGTGAGATCGCCCACACGATCATTGAGGTCACACCGATCGACCACTAGCGTGACAACACGGCTGCGGCTAGCGGAATTAAACGCCGCAGAGAAGTTGGCCGTCATACAAAAGAAACAATTAGAGATGGACGCGGACATGAAAAGGAAGCAACTAGAGATGGACGCGGACATAATAAAGAAGCGACTGGCTGCCGAAGTGTCTGCTATCCAAGACGAGGAAAGCGACATCGAAGAACACCACCAAAAGGTGGACGAGTGGTTAAGAAGGAACCCGCTCGATTCACGGGGGGAGGAAGAGGCAGCAAGAGGCAACAGAGACGAACCACGGCAAATCAGATTTGAGACGCCTCGAGCGCGGTCACCGACGCCGACCAGAACCCGAAATAGTATCGAGCTATTGACCGCTAGTCTCGAGAAGATGGCTAGACCTAGGCCACGTCATATCGACTTGCCAACCTTCACTGGAGCCGCCAACGAGTGGTTGCCTTTTAAAGCGGCCTTTAGAGACTCAACACTCATGTACCAGATCACAGCCGCAGAGAACATACATAGGCTGAGGAGCTGCCTTAAGGGAGAGGCAAGAGACGCAGTTGCTGCGTTGTTGCACACAGCCACCGATCCAGAGGATGTGATGAAAACTTTGGAACAATGTTTCGGGCGACCCGAGGTAATTATTGACCGAGCCTTGGAAGATCTTAAGAAACTCCCGAAACCCGGTGCATCGGCAGCCGACCTCAACAGCTTCGCTGTGAAACTGCAGAATATTATTTGTGTGTTGAAGACTATAGATCAAAGAGGTTATCTATTTAATCCGCTGCTAACAAGGGAAGTGCTGGACAAACTGAGTCCCCATATACGATCCCGTTGGTGCGACTACGCCTACGATAATGAAGGTACGACCGACCCTGAAATTGTTGTGATATCCCGATTCTTAATGAGGGAGGCAGACAGGGCCTTAAAATACACTTACGCCCCGTCTACATGTGCTACCGCAAGTCAAAAGAGGGAGACGCGACCCGTCGTAACTCAGAAGAAGAAGGCAACGGTATACACCACTGTCGACGGGACGAATGAAGAAAAGAAAGAAAAGTGTTTGTGCTGTGATGGTGATCACGAAGTACCTAAATGTGCAAAGTTCCTGAAGATGGCTGTCGATGAAAGATGGGAATGGGCGCGCACCGCAAAGGTATGTTTCAAGTGTGTGACAAAGCGCCATCGACGTGAGCATTGCCGAGCAAAACGATGTGGCGAAGGAACGTGCAGCCGTCCGCATCATGCGTTGCTGCACAAGGAACGTGAGACAAAAGAGACGTCGCAAACTGAAAAACCAGATAAAGCGACCGACGCCGAGAACTTACAACCAAAGGAATCGGTGATGACCGTCTCCGCGCCAAGCAAAGCATCGCAGCGAGTATTATTGAAGATGTGTCCCGTGATATTAAAGGGGCCCGGCGGGCAAGTGTCGACGTTCGCCTTAATGGATGAAGGCTCAACAATATCGCTCATCGACGAAGAATTGACGCGCCGTATACAAGTGACTGGGCCGGTCTCCACTTTACGCATACAAGGCGTGAACTCACAACAACGCGAGGAATATAGTCAGGAGGTCAAGCTACAGATACGCGGCCAGAGCGGTGAATTTCAGGAATTGCGAGCACGAACAATGAAAGACCTACGGCTTCATGGTCAAACGGTGGACAAGTCGATGTTAAGTAACTATCCACATCTCCAGGACATACAAAGAGACGCGTTCTTTGAAGAAGCCACACCAAAGGTGTTGATAGGTGCCGATAATTGGCACCTAATAGTCACGCGTGAATTACGTATGGGCAAAAGGAGCGAGCCCGCAGCTTCGTACACTCAGCTAGGATGGGTGATCCATGGGACTGCACCGCGCGCAACGCTGAAGAAACAAGAGGGGCAAGTTGTGCTTCATCTATTCGATGTGTCTGCATCAAGGCAGACAGACGATGTACGTCGTATAGAAGAATTGATTAAATCACACTTCAGGATTGATGCCCTCGGAGTCTCTTTGGCAAAGAAGATCAAACCAGAAGATCAGAAAGCGATTGACACGGTTCAGGGCACCTTGAGAAAAGTCGGTGATCACTTCGAAGTCGGGTTACCATGGCGTGATGAAGATGCTACGATGCCCAACAACTACAACTGTGCCTTCAGAAGATTGAAGACAATTGAAAGGAAGATGGATTTATCGCCAAGCTTCGCAGCACAGTACAGCGCTCTGGTTAAAAACCTATTAGACAAAAGGTACGCCCAGGAGTGCAATGGAACAGAAGACAAAAGTAAGAGAGTATGGTACCTGCCGCACTTCCCGGTCGTCAATCCAAATAAGCCAGGGAAGATGCGGCTGGTGTTCGACGCCGCACACCGATATAGTGGAGTGTGCCTGAATGATTACCTACTGGAGGGACCTGATCTCTTGAAGTCACTGCCAGGGATCCTGTTCAGGTTTAGAGAGCGCCCAGTAGCCGTCACTGCAGACATACAGGAAATGTTTCTTCAAGTGAAGATAAGAGAGCAAGACCAAGCTGCGCAGATGTTCCTATGGCGAGGTGAGGAACGCACTAGGCCACCGAAGAAATACAAAATGACTTCAATGATCTTCGGAGCTTCGTGTTCACCCTTCATCGCACACTCAGTACGAGATGCAAATGCGAGATTGTACGCTCGAGAATACCCTAACGCCGTGCAAGCTATAACGTCAAGTCATTACATGGATGATTATGTAGACAGCTTTGCGACCGAAGGCGAAGCGATCAAGACATCGAGTGAAGTGATCAAGATTCACCAGAATGCGCATTTTAATTTGAGGGGATGGTGCTCGAATAAACACAATGTGCTGAAGAGCATTACACTGGAAAAGCAGGCACACGACACAGAAGTGAAACTCGGACAAAGAGAAGAGAACACAGACAAAACTGGGTTTACTGTGGCAAACAGGCTCAGACGAGTTAGGCTTTAACACGGGAATGAGTCGGTTGGCACCCGAAGTGAAGACTAGAGACAGAGTACCGACGAAGCGAGAAGCCCTTGGAGCTGTAATGGCAGTCTATGATCCTATGGGCCTCATCAGTCACTTCACAGTTGCCGGGAAAGTCTTGCTCCAGAACCTGTGGAGGCAAGACATAGGATGGGACGAAGCAATCCCAGAGCAAGACGCGCAGAATTTCGAAGAGTGGATGCAAAGCTTGAATGAAGTAACGAAGCTACGCATACCCAGGTGGTACGGCAAGGGCTCGGACGACCTTATGGACCTGCACGTATTCTGCGACGCCAGTGAGCAAGCTTACGCAGCGACCGCCTATTGGAGGATCCAGAAGTCAGACGGAAGAGTAGACGTGAGGCTGGTCGCTGCAAAGGCACGCGTGGCCCCTTTGAAGCCTGTAACTGTCCCGCGACTGGAGTTGCAAGCGGCAGTGATCGGCGCACGACTCGCGGAAACAATATTAAGAGAGCACCGAGATAAGCCTAGAAATGTGACTTATTGGTCAGACTCTCAAACCGTTTTACGATGGATAGAAAAGGACGCGTTAAAGTACACACCGTTTGTGGCGCATCGCCTGGGAGAGATTGCGGAGCTAACTAACGCCAGCCAGTGGAGATGGGTACCTACCGAGCATAACGTGGCAGACGACGCCACACGCCCTAAATATACCACACACATGAAGCCAGACGACAGATGGTTCACCGGCCCCGCATTTTTGTACGACAACGAGGAGTCCTGGCCGAAGGAGAAGGTCAAAGATGACACCGCCAACGACGAAGTAACCTATGTGGCAGTTAAAGAAGAAAGAGAATGTCCATCTCACCTGCCCGACATAAGAAGGTTCTCTTCATACGAAAAGCTACTACGAGCAACCGCTGTGCCCTTCCTGTTCAAGGAAAAATGCAAGGACAGGACCAGCCAGATGACCGTCGACCTTATAGAGAAGGCCGAGAAACTATGGCTAAAACAAGCACAGCTCGAAGACTACGCCGAAGAGATACAGCTACTCCAGAAGGGGAAGCCGGTACCCAAGTCCAGCAGTCTATATAAGCTGGACCCTTATCTAGAAGATCAAATCCTTAAAGTCAGAGGAAGGATCGGACATGCAGCTGTAACGGAGACGAAGAAGACGCCAGTGATCCTGCACGGCAAACATCCGTTCACGCGGCTACTGGTAGAGGAAGCACATCGCAGAGCCGGTCACGCTAACAATGAACGCGTGATTAATGAGTTGCGGCAACGATATTGGGTGGTCAATCTACGCCCCACGGTACGAGCGATCGCTCAACGATGCCAGCTCTGCCGCGTCAGGAAGGCCACACCGGTGAAACCGACTCCAGGGGATCTACCCCTAGAACGCTTAATGGAGACGCAGCGACCCTTTACGCACTGCGGAACCGATTATTTCGGACCGATGACCGTAGTAATCGGAAGAAGACATGAAAAACGATGGGGAGCCTTGTTTACCTGCCTAACCACGAGGGCAGTTCATCTAGAATTGGTGTCGAGTTTATCTACCGACTCGGCTCTAATGGCGATACGACGGATGGCTGCGCGAAGGGGTTGGCCCAGTGTCATGTATTCAGACAATGGCACCAACTTCAGGGGAGCGGACGCCGAGCTACGCATGGCTTACAAGGAATGGGCCAAAGACTTCGCTCACTTTGGGCTAGAGCACCGAATGAGGTGGAAATTCATCCCACCAGGGGCGCCGCATATGGGGGGAGCGTGGGAACGCCTAGTACGCTCCGTAAAGACAGCACTGGGGGCGACCCTGCATCTCAGAGCACTGAAGGAAGAAGTGTTGCTGACGCTGTTGACAGAGGCCGAGCACTCAATTAACTCCCGGCCTCTGACCCATGTCTCTGTGGATCCCAAGGATCCGGAGGCAATCACACCTAATCATTTTCTTATTGGAACCTCCTCAGGTCTTCCCTGTACCGGGCCTTGTGAGGAGGCCAGCCGCAAACACTGGAGGGCTGCCCAAGCGCTCGCCGACCATTTCTGGCGGCGCTGGGTGGACGAGTACCTGCCGACGCTGGTGCCCAGGGGGGCATCTGACGATCAACGACGGCCCCTTCGAGTCGGCGACCTGGTCATCATCATCGACCCCACACTGCCACGAGGAACGTGGCCCCGAGGCGTCGTGGAAACCACATACGTCGGTCCAGACGGCAAGGTGCGGTCGGCGGACATCAGAACTCCGGCGGGCGTCCTACGGCGCCCAGTCACGAAGCTCGCCGTCCTCTGCGTGGAGGATAAGGCTACGGTAGCCCTGCGCCGGGGGGAGGATGTCACGGACGTCATCGCTTAGATAAGAAATAGTATAAGGATTGATTAAAATAAAGATCATTTTGAAATTAGGGTTTAATGAAACATTGTAAGTCGATTAAGGTTGTTTTTATTATCCCTTAGTGTTGGGAAGTACAGCAATCTAGAATCTAAGTACGTTAGGACATAAGAAAACCTTATAGGTGATTTTGTAGGTATACTGTGAATAATTTAGGGTAAACAAGTCAGTAACTATTTTAGCATGATATTAGACTACTCAATTAAGGTAGAATCACAGGGTTTAGTTAAGTTTTTGTTGAAATTGTTTAATTCCTTTGTTTACTCAAGGTCAATATATATAACTACACATACACCTAAGTATATGTAAAGCAAACGTAGGGATAGGATTGGTGGAAAGATTTTTGTTTGTGAGCCGCTCGCCACTACGTCCACCTACGGTCTGAGGGAATAAATTAAGCGCGGCTGAGAGCCGCAGCGTAGTCTCGCAGAAGCCCTCTGACAAGGTGTTACTCTGCCCGTCCGCGTAGCGAAAAGTGTTTTTTAGTGTTTCTTAGTATTGCTAGATTGTCATTACCTTTTGCTTTGTTTTTTCAAGTTTATATTAGTCTTTGTTAGTAGTTCAGTTTAAAGTCACTATTGTTAGCTAAATTAAATCAGATTAAATCCAGTGAGAAAAACCTATGTTTCATTTAAATACAGTCCACCTTGATAAAACCCCTAAACTTTTATGTTAGAAAAACACAATATGTATTCAATACCAACAAAATTAAGCAAACATAACATGTTTTATTATCATAATTTAGACTAAACTTTGCTGAAAAGGGTACAATAACAATAACAGTCATAATAAAATTTAAAGGAATATGTATCGATAACAATTGAAGGGCATCTCTTTTTAACACTAAACCTATTGCATAACGCTATCTCTGTCTGCCTTCTTCTATTAGTATATACACACATCAAAAGTGTCTAGGGATCAACATCCCTAACATTTGTTAGGGATGTTGATCCCTAGACACTTTTGATGTGCATAGGTAGAGAAAATACAGTTAATTTAAAACCCAAGGGGTGACCCCAAGGGGTGGGTTTAACCTTGGCCAGAGGCATTATTTTTTTTGGGATGGGTTATCAATAAATGACTTCTTTCCCTCTGGTCGGAGAGTAAGGGAGTGTCAGACCCATACTGACCCATCCGTGTACCTCCTTATGCCCTTTGCGTTCCATGGCCGCGATAACTCTTTGGAACAAAATTCGCAACCCTGGCAGTGGCTAAAGGTTATGCATTGCCATCAAACGTGGTAATGCCAGTCTTTTGGGCACATTTCCATTTGCGGAAAACTTATAATGCGATTTAAGGCTGATTTAGACGGTGCGAGAAATATCGTGCAAGTTGTGGTACATTTCCGTCAATGATCAGTCACTTTTGACATGACAGCCGCACGATCCCGCAATGTACGTCAAATCGCACGATATTTCTTGCATCGTCTAAATGAGGCTTTAGTTTCAGGTTAGGTTTAGTACATACTGTTCCCAAATTTAACTTAAAAACTTACCTCCTCATATACTGGAACTTGATCACAATAAAGATGAGCAGCGTATTCGCAGACAGCGAAGCAGTCAACACCACCACATACAACACTATTATCACCACATCAGGTCTGTAGAACACATCCAAGTCTAAAGGGGGACCGCCCCACTCGTCCGTGTCATTCCACCCCACTTCGAAAGTCGTGTTGAAGTTCTTCATACTCATGTTTTTGGGTGCACGGTCTCAAGTATTCGCGATGGGAGTTGGTGGCGCCATCTTCAAGTTCTGAAATTTAAATAAAGAATAGTTGTACTATTAACGGCGGATTTAGACCGAATAGAACCATGAGACCAAAAGAACTTAGAGAATTCCTTTTTCAATTTTCTTAAAATGTATAGGTAGAAAAAGATTTGTGAAAACTTGATTGAAAGGAGTTCCTTGTTCGCTCTTCTCCATAGAGACTTGCTTACGTTTTGGAACGAGCAACTAACTTTCACTTTCTTACTAACTAACCGACTTCTTGACAATTCAATAGTGCCTGTTTGATTGAAATAAATGCTTTGACTTTGAAGGAATGATCTTTCTCTGATTACACGAAGATAATTTAATAGAATAAGCAATCACTCGTTTCTACTAAACGCACTTTTATGAATTTAATGGTCGCTTCGAAACAAAAGAAAAACAGTTCTATTCTTTTCGCAGAAATTACCAGATGAAATTGTATTAAAAAGGTTTATTTTTGTTCCAATTACAATAAAAACAAATGTATTATCTAAGTAGGTAAGTAGAGATATTCTCGCTAACTTTTTATCTGCCGAGGAAAGCTGTAAAATAACTCTGTACGGTTTTACCATACCTACCTACGTGTGAATTTAACGAAGCACTGCACTCTCGCATCCTCAAACCAGACGTAATAAATTGGTAATCAATCTTTTCTGTTTATCAGTTTCTTACACTGTGTTGAACAGTGAGTTAAAAATAAAATTATGATCTTGCATCGAAAGACACACGAGGAGTTCAACCATTCCTAGTTATAGAGGGTGTAATAATTCGTTATACATCCTAAATGGTCATTCAAAATGAAAAATGATATGAGAAACTTCTTTTTCACAATACTTTCATATTTTTGGTGACACTCGCAAAGTGAAGACGATTTGATTGACGTAAGAATTATCAAAATCGACCGACACGTTTACTCTCTAGAACACCACAAAGGACCAAACATACATACATAGGCTGATAAACATAACCCTATTGCGTCGCGCTGTCGGGTAAAAAAGACACATGACATTAACGACGCATACTGCAAATCAAACACCGAGCTAAATTAACATGGAGCAAACATTTTTGCTTGGGATCGACTTTTATTTTTGGTGTGATAAATCAGTGTTTATGGTAGCGTGCAATAAAACGCACGCAAAATATTGCCTTTACGGATGCTTCCAGAATAATACCAGTCGTGGGGGTATTTAAAGTTTAGTTATAACATTTTAAACAATTTTTTTGAAAGATACGCCAAGAAATTAGATCTTTGACCTTCAACATCTTCCGTAACCAGAAGATTCCCAAGTATAGTTCAGAACAAGAAAATGCTTGCAATAATGGGACGAATATAACTGTCAGTTTCGGTAGGTAAGTGTTTTTTACGCCTATTATAGCATTACTATCATACGAAATCGTTAGTAGTATAAATCGACAAACATAACCAAACAAACGTTATCGAACTAAACTTTTGGCACTGGATGCGTGCAAACGCGCCAAAAGTTATCATTCAATATGACGGGCTTAGCAATACATTGCTATACATGCTCTAATACTTCACACTTTGTGAAATTAATAGAACTCGATGGAATTCTACTATTGTTATAGATTTTCTAACTATATTGCATAATGGGCTTCGGCCCACGTCCGATCGGTGACCGATTTTTTTGTCGGAGAGAAATGGAACATAATGAATTCCAATATACCACACGTCCTACAAAAAGTCGGCCGACGAAACTATGAAATAATCGACCGTTCCGATAATCAGTCCGACAGTCGGTCAGACAAAGTTGCGGATTACAAAGTGGCCTTTGTTCTTGTTTGGGGTTCAAACTTACACCGTATGCATTATCAAAATCGGTGCAGTGGTTTAGCTGTAAAACCGTAACACACAGGCAGACAGTTACTTTCGCATTTTAAATATTAATAGTATGGATTCTGTTTAGCAGTTTATCAATCATAACGGACCAAACAGACACTTTATGTTTAAAATATTATATTTGAGTTGATAATCTTTATCATAATATCAATGTCATCAAAAATATAAATCTTTCACAAAAAAGTCCAGACATTCTTCCAGACATTACGATATTTCATAAAAATAAAACCATTCAATCTATCAAACAAATATGTTCAGTTATTACGCAACCATTGCACGATCGAACTGCTTTTTCATTCACACAACAATTTCATCGAGATTATTTTTACGCTGAAATAAATAGTCCGTTTAAATATACATGGGATAACATCATGGAGCTTCTAGTAGCTTGGTTACATAAACTTTATGTAGAAAAAAGTACCAGAACCCAGAACAAAGACCCCTTCTCATTCAGAGAAGGAACGAGTATTGATCACCAAGTTTACTCAAGGCGGATTAGCAGTTACGTATATTGATTTTAAGTGAACTGCTTCGTTAATCTAGTGGTCGTAAAGCGTGACTGCTGAGCATGAGGTTTTGGGTTCGATTCCCAAGTCGGGCAATGTGTTATTGGGATTTTTTATTACGAATTTCTGAGTAGCAGCCTCAGAGTCTGGATTTATGCCCGGTTCATGGCAAGGCTCGCCTACAGACCCACAGCCATATGCATGAGAGCGGGAAGCCCTTACCACTGGGCCATCACGACAGTCATGAAACTTTATGTAGCTTGTAAATTATGTAGATAGCATGTAACTAGCTCACTAGATAAGAAAATAGCTATCCTGTGGGACTCGAGTCGACCGCGGAGAAAAGATAAACAACCTTTTAAAAGTCTCACAAAATTGTATAATATTTTTATTCCCTTCCCTTCTTGTATTTTACTAGCGACCCACCCGTTTTCGCACGGGAGCAATATGGCAATACTTAAACCTTCCTCTTGAATCACTCTTTCTACAAAGCTTGTTTGACACACATCCGTGAAGTCACAGTTCCGGCACCGTACTGTATCAGTGATAAATTATTCTTTCATACATTCTCTATGAACGCATTCACACCTATCAGTGTGAGTGACGACACAGTGCTGTCAGTGTCAGTGCCGGCGCGTTCATAGAGAACGTATGAAAGAATAATCATCACTGATACGGGACAGTGCTGGAACTGTGCCGGACACTGATATGTCTTGAATCAAGCTTTAATGAAAACCGTATTAAAATCTGTTGCCGTGTAAAACTTTAAGCATACAGACGGCGGTAATAAACTTTTTTATAGATAAGAAAACTTTCCCGACAGAGCGCTTTACACAAAAGTAGGTAGTCATAATTTGGACAATTAATAATTAAACTTGATTAAGTTTTGTAGATAGAACAAAGGCACTAATATCTAGGCTTATGGTTAGTCAGTCTTCCACCAAGTTACTTTCCTTCAAAACTATATTTAATTAAAAATCTTGTAGGTACCAGATTTTGAATTGACTGCCTCGACTGACGGACTGCCTCGTTTTTGGTCTAGTGGTCTGACTGCTGAGCATGAGGTCTTGGGTTCGATCCCCAGGTCGGGCAAAGTGTTATTGGGTATTTCTGTCAGGATTTAAAATCAGCCTCGGAGTCTGGATTTGTGCCCGGTTGATTGCAATAGACTCGCAATATTCCATATTCCTCATTTTCCCCCCTATTACATGGGACTTAAACATAACTGACGAAATGAGGGTGTACAAATGGGTACACCTCGCCTAACCCTTCGAGGATTACAGGCGTGATGTTATTTTACATAATTATGTAATATTTGTAACATTAATATTTTTACATTTTTAATTTATTAAAAGTAATATATATCCGAAACCAGTATAATATTATTTACATACCTATCCGTATTCATATCTAGACTCAAATTTCAAAGTTTCACATCCATAACATCCCTGAATACTATCTAAGTACCCATGTTACAGAAGTGGTCTTAAGTGGTAACACTAAACATTCACAAATGTAACAAACAGCCCGTATACACTAATAGCTTTAGAGCAGCTTGTTAAGTATTTACTGAAGCTCGTGGGAGCACTTTAGAGCCTGAACCTTAATCATATTTCACAGGTGCAGGCAAGTCAAGGTGACAGTTTATAGTTGCATACTTGCAACGCACATAATATGGTTCAAAGTCGCTTGATACTTCGCAAGACATTGATAAACATAACGTAAAATTGATCAATTTTCAAATTGGAAACGTACATTTTGCACAAAATATTTATTAAGTTAAAATTCTTTATAAATATCCGTACAAATTTTGCATAAAAAGTTTATTACAAGAAAAACCCCAACCGAAATCCTTCAAAAACTACAGTCTTCACTTATATGGCACCATTTTAGGAGTATACACCAAAAACAAAGAACTAAATTTAAAATCGGTCAACAGTTTACGAAAATACCGATAAACAAAACATACAAATACACACAGACGAACATAGATCCTTCTCCTTTTTTTAAATCGGTTAAAAATGAAACCACATTTCTATAGAAGCCGTATTCCCAATTTGAAAAGCCAATCGAAACGTTCTAGGTCACCGCGCTAGTGCTAGTTCTGCTGACAGACCTGCACCTCGTAAAGGTGTCACCAAACAGAAGTATGAAATAGCTTTATTTTTCTCTACCAGGTTGAAACGGCCACGCGAACAAAAATAATTGTAAAAGTAGTTTACCGATAGTTGCTACGAGTCTGAATGTTTGTGGGTGGGAGTGATGTGAGATATACGTGTAGGTAGTCCCTCTTTCTACTTTGAACTGTCATCGATAATTATATAAACACGAAGATATGTCAAGGTTGCAAGTGCAAAGTGAAAGCAAAAAACAAAGTACAATAATATAATTGGTAACTCAACATAAAAAAAACATGATGAAATCTTATTATTTATGACATAAATAATATGCTGGCAACATGGAATTTGAGTAATATGGGAGCCAACCGAGCGATTTAAGCCAACTGTAGAGCATATTATAATCTAGGGACACAGCTTTGGACCGTGGTACACAGAAATGCACAGAAAGTGTTAAAACTTACAACTCAAGAAGACAAATTGCATTCATAAAGATTTTAAATCTTAAATAACGTATTAAAAACTCCAATTTTACGTCTTTTCTTCTCTTGTTTTATTGAGATTATACTACGTAATCTTAAATCATGTAACTTTAACTTAGAAGTCTAGAACTTTGTAATTATCATTATTGTGCGGCGAACGTAACTGATGTTACTATTAACCCTTACAAAGTGGAGCTAAGTGTACCTAATGAGTTCACTGCTGTAGTTCAACGAGATTTAAGAGAATTTTTAAAATTAGAAAAAATTATCGCTGTTGCTCTGTGAGTGCCCGGCGTGTAAAAAGGGCGACTGCAGACCCGAATGAATAGCATAAGTAAAAAGTCGTAATTCGGGGTTCGGCTCTCGCCTATTTTCTTCTCTAACATAACATAACACATGTCTGTAATCCCCGAAGCGTTAGGGCAGAGGTGTACCCATTAGTACACCAAGTAGTGTTCTCTAATATTGAACCAATATAAAAGACATTTCATCACCTGAAGAAAATTGATATATCCTGTGTCCCCCTATAGTTTTCTTTTTCATTAGGTAATATCTCGGTACACTAGGCCTCTGTTGACAGCGGTATAAAAGGGAAATTATAAGCACTTTGTGTCAGTTTTAGTGCTTTTAAAAATAATGTATCATCATATAATACAAATGAAAGATATTTACGATATTGTAAAAAATAAATTAGAAAATAGGCAAGAGTGTTTCTATGGAGAAAAGACCACCCGCATTTCCTCTTGATCTTGTGAACTCGCAGTGTTAATTTAAAGAAAAAACTCTTATCAATTTCCTAGTCTAAAAAACCTACAATAAAAATACTATCTCTAGTAGATCAAGACTTTGCCAACGACAACATAGTAAGAAAATAAATTCTTTCAAACATTTTCTTAGCCAATACAAATATTGCCTGCTGCAGCATTCTTTTATCTTTGTTGGCATAACAAAGAAAGTAAAGAATCAACTGTTTGTTTCTAACATTGGGATGCGTCAAGGGGACTTTCTGGAAGATTAAAAAAAACGTAAGTATTTGGTGAATTTAAAGTGCATACAAATATGAAAGTTTATTAAAATATGTTATACTTAGGAACGAAACTTTGACATTAATAATTATAAGAATTATTGACCTGCTGATTCCAAGGTAACGCATAAATATGCAAAAGATAAGAGCTACAAAAACAAAACTAATACTGAAATACAAGAAAAATATACAAGTTTACAAAAAAACTTTTTTTTCACTTTTTAGTGCTTGTGTGTTAATGTTTGAAATCCTTACAAAAAGCCCTTTCAAACAATACCTCACACGATATATTTAATTTTGAAAAGTAGTAGGAGGGGGGTTGACGTGCCCCCTCCCCCTCTTCCTTCAGTCAGTCATCGACTACACGTATAAACAAAGCAATTTTACTTATTACGACAGTTATGCTGTAATTCTAAGGAGTTCCGTTTCATATCTCCGAAGTTCATCATCAGATTATGACAAAATTTCTATGGGACCTATTCGGAAGTATACTCTTTCAAACAAAAAAGAATCATCCAAATCTATTCATAATTGGCTGAGAAATCAGGTAACATACATACAAAAAAAAAAAATAAAAAAAAACTTACGCGCCGAATTGAGAACCTCCTCCTTTTTGAAGTCGCTTGAAAATGAAAATGCATATTATTCTGAGTACATAATCATTCTTTATTCATAAAAGCAAAGCAAGTATTTATGTAAAGCAGTTATTATATCTGTTTAATACAATATAACGGTGTCTATTCCAAGTTCATTCAGATTCAATACACCACATGTAACTGACGATGTAATGTTTGCATGCACATCATCACAGTAAGTTCTTTGATTGTAAGTACAGTTAACAAAAGAAATAGGTATCCAGGGTAGATATAGTTGAAGTTTTCTTAGAAACCGATAGATGTCTTCAATTGAAACTTAACCTAATTAATAAACTGTTTATTATCTGCTTATTGTTTTCTTGTGTCGTGATAGCCCAGTGGTTAGGGCGCCCGTCTCTCGTGCGTGAGGTTGCGTGAGGGTTCAAATTCGGGCAAGTATCAATGTGAATTTTTCATTTCATTATTATGTACTTTCTAAAGTTTATCTTGGACATCACTGGCATCGGTGAAGGAAAACATCGTGAGGAAACCTGGACTTACTGTTCAGTTCCTCTCAAACCATGTCAGACGCCCTTTTTTTTTTTTTGAGGTGGTAAAAATCGTCAAATGAGTCCTTCCGTCCTGGGTGGGGCGGAAGGGACTGTCAGACTTTTACTGACTAAAAAACCACCCTGTTACGGCGGTTTAGAAACTCTGACACTAGGGTGTGTAGGGTCGTAAGACCTTACTGCCCACACGATGAAGAAGAAAGATCTGCTTTTTAAATTAAATTACATTGGAAAACAGCCATCGGTTGCTAAGAAAACTTCAACTATAAGAGACGACCCTGCATACCTATTTCTTTTGTTGACTGTACTTACAAAGTCTTCCGCGAGATACGTTAGTGTAACATCACCCTTACAAATCTGTGTGTTAAGTCAATGGAGATGACGAAACAGGTAGTTTTCCATGTCAGTTTAAAGTGAATTCAGTTTCATTGAAACATTCAAATGTTTGGTTTGGTAGAATTCATTTCCAGGTTACTGATATTTCCGTATATCAGTTCTTTGTGTTTACGATACCTTGTGATTCGCAGTTCTTGTTTTAGAATATAATTATTTTGTAGATATATACTTGTTGCTAAAGATTTACCAATTGCACTAATAACATTTTTTGATTTAACCTTTTTTTTAATTGGACTTCCTAACGAAGGTCCCTCGAACGCATTATTATTTTTATTTATCTGGTAAATAGATATACCTATTTGGTCTATCTATCCGAAATTAGTTCCGTCAACTTACCATGAAAGTACCAATAAAATTACTGATTTCGTGTCCGCATTTCGCTTCGAAACCTAGCATAAAATATCTTAACTCTGTAAAATACTCTTTGATGATACTTTTTAGTAGTAATTAATTTTTCCCACACATACCAACATAATCCTATTAAATTGGATTAAGATCCGTTGCAAGTACTTCAAACATGGTCTTAATCATGTAAGCGGATTTTTATTTTCGCCTTTTATCGTAATTAAAAATGACAATGTTTATGTAAGTAATCTTTTAAGAGCTTGGTTTTAAATATTATTGGTTTGGTTTTGAATATTATTGAAAAAAGATTTTTGAATTATCTATTTTAAGTTGCACCTACTTTCAGAACTGTCTATGATAAACATCGTATGAACAATGATATCAGTGCAGCTGATGTAGTGTGGAATACAACTTACTGGAGTGTATTAAAAAATTGGCGTACCAACCTATGTCTATATCCCAAATAATATAAAACCAATATTCGATTATCAAGCAACATGATGAGATGTTACTTATTACATAAACATAAAGTCAGCAAATGTTGAAAAAATTAGTTCATTCAGAATTTGCATAAACCTGCAGGGAATTTAGTAAGAGGTCTACCGAAGTTCCACAATACATGTACAGATCAGGCATATTAATTCTATTCCTAATGACTAAAATTAAAACTTAATTTAAAATACTTGAAGTACGGCCACGTAGGTACAATCGTCAAGTTATACATCATTATGTATATGGATTAATGTTTGTATAGGTCCATTTTTTTCGATGGGTTTACCGGGTTACACCCTATTATTATAAACGGGTTGATTCTGTTTGAGGGCACTGACACCATCTGATATTGTATTTTCTGTAATTAGAATTGGAACATCTGCTGTAGTAGACCCATGTTCTCAAGCTACATATTTTATACACCGAATGAGTTAATGAACATCCCGAAAGGATTCTCTCATAGTGCTTCTTTATTGATTTTAAAAAGTGTTCATGGCGTTTCTTGGTTGTTCTTCCTAAATGGCTTATTCAAAATAAAATTAAATGATTTGATATTGATTTTGAAATATTTGATTCCTACCTACGAAGTTTAAATTTTGATAAAGTATGCAAATGTCATTGAAATTGCATAAAAATATACAGATAAAGTCAACCCAAAACCATTAGAACACTGTAGGTATAACAGTTTTAGAAAATTAATGTAAACTGTGAATGAAGATTGGCAAAACAAACAATGAATAGTAAGTTCTACAAACTTTCCAATATTAAAATCTGTTCAGAGAGTTATAAATACAACACATAAAGATTCCATAAATTCCTAATGAAATACGGCATGTGACCGGGATCTTTTACGTTTAACCTTAACCCAACGAAGACAATGAACCACCTGCTTGTAAATTAGGAACCTTTTCTTATGACCGACTGATGAAAGAATGTAATGATGTCCTTTAATCTGTATTAACATTACAATTAGATGTGGATTTGGAGTACGAAAACGGGCAATTCAACCCCATGTTTAAGTTGTGCCGCCAACCCGTCAGATGTCACTACCCAAACAGTTTCACATATCGCGCCAGCAGATGTCACTATGCAGTGACGTCACTTTTCTGGATCGCGGTGTTAAGATTTTCCGCCGTTAAATGACCCTCTCGGGGAACTTTAGTAAAATCATACTTACCTGGCATAGGGGACACCGTGATCAAGTAGGCGGTTCCCCCAGGGCGAGGCCTTCCCATTGCACTGCGGTTGGGTTGACCCCTGCGATTATCCCTAATGTGGATAACTCGGATGCGTTATTTTTGGTAGTGGGGACTGCGTACGCGCTGTCCCCCCAGAATTCCTCAAAAACAAGGCAGGAGAGTAGACCTAGACTGCCTGAACTTTAGATTCAGAATCAGTTTACTTGAAAGCATATTATATATTATTATGATAATGACTATGTAAACTAGGTTTGCTCTAAAATTAATATCGCTATATTTTGACTGTAAGTCAATGTAGTAAGTAGTACTTATCCCACAAATACTATTAGATACTAAATCGGTTTAAAGAATTGAATTCACATAAAGAACACAGTTCACATAAAATATGAGATATTTATACATACAAATAGATCGTACAGTTTTTAAATAACATTATAACTAAAACTATCATAAATAAAATATCGAATTCTTTTTAAGCATTCCTACAATTCATTCGGGTTAAGAGGATCCACAAAGAACGTGTAAAGTTAGGGTGACAATGCGACCCGATGAACCGTAATCTATATTGGTCGCGACCACAAAATCGTGACAGGAATCGACGAGATATTCCTAGGAACCTGACTTCAAGTTGAAATTGATTTCAACAGGATATACCTACAGAATTTTAATTTTAAGGCACCTAGCTTATATTGGAACATTATGAGGTGACATGAAATTAAGGTATTTTTGTGTAGTTCCTGGCAAAGATGCCTAACTCAGGTATCGTAAATGGAACAGCAATAACTCAAGCTTTTTTCATTTATTATTTGTTAATGTACTACATTTTTATGTGTGTCGTGATAACCCCGAGTCTCATGAATGAAATGGTTGATTACCGGACAAGTAAGTACCTATGTGACTGTTTCTAGTCATTCGTTTCTGAATTTATCAGACATCACTGGCATCGGTGAATGAAAATATCGTGAGGAAATCTGGAATTATAATTAACTAGCTTTTGCCCGCGACTTCGTCCGCGTATATGTCGGTTATCGCGGACGCAGACGAAGTCGAATAAAAAGTAGCCTTTGTCCTTTGTTGGAGTTTACACTTACCCTGTACCAAATTTCACACAAATCGGTTCAGTAGTTTAGGCGTGAAGAAAAGACAGACAGACAGAAAGACAGACAGAGTTACTTTCGCATTTATAATATTAGTTAGGATAAAAGTTTGTAATCGCCAATTAACCTTGATCGAACGTGGTGATCAATGCTCGAGCCTTTTCTATATGAGAAGAGGGCTTTCACTTGCAGTAGGACAATAATACGCTGATATTATAAATACCAGCTGCTAATGAGCTGCAAATACATTAATAATAGACACACCAGACAGATATGCCTGAATTCCGCGCAGCATTTATTATATTGCATGTAGATAAGCAATTTTCAACTCTACTTCTGTTACGTTTAAGATTATTATCCGCGTAAGAAGTCAATCGATAGTAATCTTATTAAATGTTATTTTGTAATAACACTAATAACATCTGAAGGCCAATTCGTTCAAAATCTAGTCGCAATCGCATCTCAGCGATAATTAATGTCAAAAAAGATTTTTTGTAAATGATAGCCAGATGCATGAGTATGGGCTATATAACATCACGCTTCGATCCACGGGAGCGGAGCAGTAATCAAAGACGTAACTAAACACGGGTAAAATAAACCACATGAATGAAGTCGCAGGAAGCAGTTAGTATTATATATAATTACCTATTTTTTTTAGGTTTTTAGAATAACTTTCGACCCGTGACAATAGTTACACTATATTTACCAGCCTATTACTGTCCCACTGCAGGGCAAAGGCCCTTTACTCATGAGCATTGATCACCATGCTTGCTCAAGGCGGAATGGCGATTCCAGACTTATATTAATTACAAGCCCAGGTTTCCTCACGATGTTTTCCTTCACCAATGTCAGTAATGTCCAAGATAAACATTAGAAAGTACATATGAATTGAAAACGTCACATTGGTGGTCACACTATAGTATTGTAGGATAATTAAAATATGCAAACACGCTGCAACAAGCCATTATACCTGCACAAACATATCCATGTAATATTTATCAATGAAAAACAGTTTATACTCGTATATCCCCGGTATCCATATAAATATCATAAATATTTTCAATAGGTACCATCTGTTTTGAGATGAAAGAAAAAATGCTATGGTAATAAATCTTATATGGACGGTACATCAAATATTACGAGGACTTTTTGACAGCGTTTAGTGAATTCCGTAGATTTGTAGACCTATAAAATATTAGACAGGCTATGCATAGTGCAGATGAGATATTGTTAAACTGTGATCGTGCAATGGAACAAGCAATTTGTTATACAGGTAAAAATATGCATGTTAGCGGGATCTATCCTTACTTAATATTAATAATGCGATAGTAACTCTGCCTGTCTGTTACACTTTCAAGCTTAAACCACTGAATCGATTTTGATAAAATTTGATACAGAGAAAGACTGATAGACCTTGAAGAAGGACATAGGCTACCTTTTGTTGCGAAAATAAGTCTTAAAGGAGTTGAAAGTGGGGCTGAAAGTTTGTATGGCAGTCCGTCATTATTGAAAATAAAACCATGGAACTTTTAAACTTTACGCAACAAAAAGTACAAAGGCGGACATAATACCTAAGGCATTCTCAAACAAACTTTGCATTTATGTACTTGATAAGAAGTAAATAGACACTTGCTCAAGCGTAGGCCGCTCAAAGTAACTATTCTGTGGTTAAGGACTACTTACAACCATACCGTCGGGCTTGTCCTCCATACCGGCTTCCCTTCGGTCGTGACAAAAGCTACTCCACCGCCACAGAAAAATAGCACTATCAGCTGTTTATATTTCCAAATAAAATAGTCATAGTGGTGGTGCTCTTACTAAAAACATTATGAAATCACCTAAATTTTTTGCCTATAATAATTTATATCAGACAAGGAATTAAGTAATGTTGGTTTCGGCTTCCCTCTTACGACCATTGACCCTTCGCCACTGCTTAGCCTTATCCTTTAGTTGAACTCTAACAACAAGAATCTGTGATTGTCAATGTGTTGTCAATCTTTGAAACAACGTTTAAATGTTCACGTGACTTCTCGAAAATATGGTAATTGAATGCAGCTGTGTTCTGCTGCTGTTGCTGCTTCGACTTGTTCTATTGTGAAGCTATCCTCTACATTAGTACACAATTATCATTCAAGGTATCATTACATTTTTCTTAGTTTTTTACTTTTTTAAATTAGGACAAGCCTAACACAGTTTTTCCCAGAATTAATAATAGCGACCAACAGAAAAATGCCAAGGCAATGAAGCTCAACGAGTCCCGGAGGAACGCCATTTACCTCTTCCACTTTCCTCCATATCAAGCAAGAAAAAGACCAAAGCTAGGCCAATATACACATGAAAAGAAAACACACTACTAGAAAAAGCAAAGTTACCTAGCACCACGGATTAAATTATTGGGTCCTAAGACAAAACAATTTAGTGAAGATACATACGTATATGTATGTCGACGCTCCCAAGCAATAACCCGGTAATCGAAAAATCAAAATTTTACAGGAGAAAAGATTTACTGATTTTATCAAATATCTTTTCAACAAGTGGGACTATTGGAGTCATTGATGTATTAAATGAAAGGTATTTTTTTGCCTATTAAAACTGTACTATTATTATGGAATTCCGTTTAGTCAAAACCTAGTAATTTATGAAAACAAATAATACCTAAAATTGTTTACATCAAATATTACAGTAATAGTAATTACGGGATTATTGCCGGAAATTTGTCGAATAAAATATTTCATAACATTATGTTATGGACTTCTACGGCGTTATTTTTTATTGTAAGGCTGATATGTAACGTGTTTTTACGTAGTTATTGTGGTGATTTCAAATAATTTTGTAAACGGTATTGATAAATAACATTATTATTGCGATGAAAATTAGCAAACCAGTGTTATCGTTACGAGTCAATACCGATTTTTTTCGTTATATTTAAATGTAATAGTAGAAGGTAATAAACGAAAGAAATACAATAATTTCGATTATTAGTAATATTTATTAAACAACAGAATGTTTAGAAGAGCTAAACCTGTTAATCGCTCTTCTAACATGTTAGCTCTCAACCACGTTTTTACACGCCTAAGCGTAGAAAAGGATCGCTCTGCTGTCGCACCACTTATGGGAAGAGTTGAGAAAAGATTGTCTTTATATTTGGGTATAAATCATCATCACAAACTTCGATGGTAGAAACTACACACTTAGGAAGTTTCGTATCAGCATTTTCTGTGACCTCCCGTTTCCACTTTATAATCCATAGCTGATGCTCTGTAACGACAGTGGCAGCAGGAACATTTAAAAAATGAGAATAGAATTCTGATACTTTCTTGACAAGAAGATCTTCTTCCGTATATTCAGATTTCGGCATAAAAATGCCTAATCCGAACAAGTTTATTGTATCCGCAGAAAGTCGGTCTTGTAGGTGAGTAATTACTTATGCTATCTATAAGTGGAATATAAACAGTCCTCCGAACTCAGATCAAATTTGTTTGATCTGAGCCTCCCAAAATATTTCTCGTTATTTCCTTCATAATTACGAAGTGCCTGCCGAAGCGCAGTACGAGGTTTCATAATAACAATATCTAGCTTTTCAGCTAGCTCATTTGCCTCAACAAATAAATTGTGATCCTTTTTTTTAAGATTTTTCAATTTGACTATAGATTTTGGGGGGGGTCATGTCCCCCGTGACCCCCCCCTTCGGACCGCGCCTGCATCCAACAGGGATGACATACTTACAGATAACCATGCAGTCAATTACGTTGTAACTGCGGTGTTAATGTTGTTACAATATGCAGCCTTCGCAACGATTAGTTGCCACACTACAATTCAACACCTTGATATTGTGGCTCGTGAGCGTTAGAATTCAAATTGTAAACTAACAAACAGGTCCAAATATGCACAGCAGAATATTCACACAGAAGCCTAGGCGAAAGTCCGATAAACGATAGCTTGAGGTCAAGTTGAAATATCCAACAAAGAACTCAAAAAGCAAATACAGTGATACGTGAAAGAATCAACATAAGACTGCAAATTCTAATTGACGCACCGAAACGTCAAAATATAGTTATTTTGACGTTTCGGTTTGGTTTCATACTCATGAGTATGTTGTCGATGCATAATGCGTAACAACGTGGTCAATACTCGTGTCATAAAAAGTCAGAAAAATGGTGTCTGTGAAAAAAATTATGACATTGAAATACTCGAGCGCGTCAGATTAATATACAGATAGTTCAGCTTGATGTCGTTGTCCTGCTGACCCTAAAGCCGGATTTACATTTGTCTGACGTGTTGTGTTGTGACGGATCAGAATGGTATCGGTTTCATACATTTAGTATGGTGAGATTTATATTTGTGTGTCGCGATCTGTTGTGATGGCTTCTGTCAAATGTATGAAACTGATACCGTTCTGATGCGTCACAACACAACACGTCAGAAATATGTAAATCCGGCTTTAATCTGACAATTATGTGCAGGGACTCTTTAATCTGATTGTTTGAAAAATAAAATCCGCTGCCCTAGACGCGCGGCCCTATATACACTATACAGGGCTTAATATACTATATATGGTGGAGGTACTTAACAGAGTGCAAGGTATCCCCCTTTTTATTAGTCAGACGCGCTCGAGTAAATCCAAAAATCCGTTCCTGGCCTCCCCTACTATAAAGACAACAAAATCAATTAACATACATATTTTTTTGTCATTTTTTGTCGCCTGTTCTAAAGAAATATAATTGTTGCTATTAATTTTAGTTTATTTTACAAGTAATATTTACATATTAATAATTAATGTACATTGTAATTGATTTGGAGGGCAGAATCCGGCCATGTCATTTGACACTTTAATTTTATGCTAAAATTTTGAATAAAAAGAATTCAATAAATCAAATCCTGCAATCTATTAATTAATATTACAGGTAAGTATTACTATTAATTAAACATTGTTAGTGCGTATTACGGAATACGTATTTTAAAATTAATTCAACAATAAACTCGTAAACAAGTTTACTAAAAACTTCATGAAAATTATTTACGCCAATAACTCGGTATTTGCAACTTACCCAAATAAAATGTAAATAGTTTTTTCCGTACAGATCTATAACAGGTTTATTGCCGAAATATTATTGTGCCTTATTTCCCAACAATAAACACGTGTGTCATGATTTCTTTGTAAATATGATTTGGAAAAATTTGAAAAAAAATGCTAAGGTGTATTCCAGTCTACAGATGCCGAATTTGACATAACAGCATAAAACCCATAATAGCACATTACCGAGTTCTTGGTTGGGGGGATCGATGTGTAACATAAACTCACGCCTTTTTCCCATGGGGGTAGGCAGAACGCCACCTGCTACGATCCTTACATACTCCTTTCGCCTCATCTACGAAAGCCAAAAGAAGAAAAAATAAAAAGAAATAAATAAAGAATAACAGAAGAAAGAAAGAAGAATAAATTATATTATTAATTGTTTTACATATCCGTGTTTTACATACAACAGTAAAGTTTTTTCCCTCATACATCCTTCGGGTCCCGTCAGACCCCGCTCAGACTTTACTATTGTAAGGCATAAACAACAAATGTACGTAGTTTTTATAAAACGTTTACGAACGAAATAATAATAAAAGGGTTCAACTTTATTCTTCAATAGCCACAGACGGTCACGATCCGCTTAGGCACACTCATGGGTCAGCCTAGGCTTTCAATAATGCAAATTACATGGTCGTTCGGAAATATGGAATAGGTACTCAAAGCTTGTTACCATATTTTTTGGTGGCGGTCTTAAAAGCTTTGGGTCACACAATAATGTTCTTAATATTATTCTTTTTATTATTTTGTTTTTTGTGTAGGTACCACATGGAAAGTGTCAAACATTTTTTTTTTATAAAAACCTAATATGTTAAATGTAGTAAACATTATTAAACCTGAAGAGTTTGCTTGTATGGTTGATTGAACGCGCTAATCTCAGGAACAATTGAAAAAATATTTTTGTGTTGGTTAGTCCAATATCGATGAAGGCCATAGGCTATATAACATATTATATCACATCACGCTTCGACACACAGGAACGGAGCAGTAACCAAAGATGTAACTTAACGCGGGTGAGAAAAATCACGCGGACGAAGGCGCGGGCAGAAGCTTGTATCTCGTATTATGAGAAAAATATGACTAAAGTAGACACGTCATGCTTTCTAAATTTAATCAAAGAATTAATGGTGAAAAAAAATATAGGTAAAGAAAAAAAAGAAAGAAAGAAAGAAAAACTTTTTATTCACGTGAAAGTGACGCATACAACAAGTTGGTACTTAATATAAAGAAAGAATAAATAAAAAAAAACTAATAATACTTAAAAATAAAAATAAAAAAAAGATTGCGCCACTACCGCGCGAAACGGCCGACGCTCAGCATAATGCCGTGGCCCACACACGATGGCACGAAACCACGGCGCTGGTTTTCAGCGTAGGCCGACGTGTCTCTGTCTCGGAACTATAGGTAAACATCATTCACTGTCATTCACCCATCGTTCCGAGGCACAGAACAAATAAAATTTAAACACAGACGCTGTTCGGCACAGCGTTCCCAAAGTTCGCTCATTGCACAATAATTAAAACGTAGTAATTTATATACTCTGTGACAATAATAAGCATACATACAGATGTACAAAAATACACAGAACTGAATAAAAAAAACAAATAAAAATATACAGACATGAAAATAAATAAATTTAATTTGGTGGCAACATTTTGACGCGTCTCTAACCAAAGATAAAAGAGTGCGACAGACCTACTTAGCTAACAATTTGACGTAATATGCACGCTATTGAGAAACAAAATGGAATTATGTAATAATTATATGAAATTGTGTAATTGTAAACAGCAAAAATGGCGTCAAGAATAACAGAAAGATGATGTAATGGGCAAAATGTACTAAAGTAATGACTGTGACGTGTTAAGCAGTGTTTGTGTGTGAAAAGAGGAGTTGGATGAGCCCAAATATATAAAGATAAAACCCAGGAGTTGGAGGATGACCCGGACCTATGTAACGCGTGCAATCCTTACCAAGAAATAAACGTAAGAAATTTATAATTATTTATGTACTTACATCAATACGATTATTGTTACACAAAATTAAAATTGGAAGTAAATTATATATAATATTGAATGATCAACAAAGCAAATAGGTATTCGATTAATTAAATAAAATTTGTATTACCCAGGTTCACAACACAGAAAGGAACATGGACTGAGGAAACCCTGCAAGCTAAACCAGCTGACGGGAAGCAGAAAAATCATGCCACAGTACTGCTGAAGATCCAAACCACAGAACGAGAGGCCATGTCCCATGAGGTACCTAACAACATAAGGATGTATCTGTAGAATTATTGTCCAGAAAGCTGCGCATGCAATAGCAACTTCTTATGTTGAAATTTAAATGACTGTACTGTTTTTAGGCCTCGCATTGGTGGCGGAAGATCGTTCCAGCAGTGTGTGGCTGCAAATTTGAAACTGCCTCTGAAAGCTGCAGTTCTGTGACGCGGAGTCCTTAGGGGGCCAACTGTAGAACGAAGCCCATACTTGTAATATGTTTCTCGCCAAGTGAGTTTTTCATATAAATAGTGCGGCTTATGGGTTGTTACAATGCCAAACATTAAACTTGCTAGATGAAGCTTACGCCTGGCAGCCATTTTTAGCATCTTGAGCTGGTTTATGTATGGTGTCACATGATTCCTACGAGGCACATGGACACAAAAACGAACACAAGCATTTTGAATTCGCTGAATTAGCCTATCTGTCCTAGCTAGCAAACAAGGCCCATAAACAGTATCACAGTAATTTAACTTAGATAGGATCAGACTGTCTACCAGTTGTTTTCTGAGTGGTACGCTAAGGAAATTCCGTATACCATATAACACCTTCAGCCTGTAAAAACAACTTCTTAGTACGTTTTTTATATGAGCCTCGAAATGTAGCTGTGGATCTAAGATTACTCCCAGGCTACATGCTTGTTCTGCTCGCTCAATCTTCTCTCCTTTAATTATAATTTCTGGGTTGGCAGACAATATTGCAGCAACTTGTTTTTTTGTACCCAGCACCATAAATTTGGACTTCAGTGGGTTCAGAACCAATGAGTTGTCTTCAGACCAAGTCACCACTCGATGTAGATCCTCATTCACCCTTCGCACTGCCAAGGCCGTATCATCAGCTCTGAACGACATGTACAGCTGGATATCATCAGCGTACATGTGATATTTGCAGTTGAGAAATGAGCCAATAACATCTGCACTGTAAAGGATGTACAGCAGAGGGCCTAAGATCGATCCCTGCGGGACTCCCCTAGATACTTGGAGTGGAGGGGATGACACAGTAGACCCATCTTCCTTGTGGATCTGCACATACTGGGACCTATTGGTTAGATAGCTATTAAACCAATCAACCGTGCCATGGTCAAAACCATAGTATACCAGCTTAGACAGCAGCAGATTGGTGTTAATTGCATCGAAAGCCCGTGAAAAATCCAGTAGGACCAGGATCGACCCCTCCCCCCTATCACGCGCCTCCAGGATATTGCCCACAACATCTATCAAAGCCGTTGCAGTACCTCTACCTTTACGGAAACCAGACTGAAGGTCTGGGAGAATATTATTTGCCTCCAGATATTCAATCACCTGCCGATACACCACACGCTCCAGAATCTTTGACAGGCAGGGCAGAATACTTATTGGCCTGAGGTCTTTCAGATTTTCTGGATTACTGATTTTTGGTATAGGGCGAACGATTGCACGTCGCCAAAGGCCAGGAAATGTGCGCGATTCTATTGATCTGTTGATGATATCAGTGATGGCTTGCAGGGTATTCGGCAATGTGAGTGTTAACATATCCAAACTGATACCATCAACGCCCTGAGCGTTTGATTCTAGACTCCTGATTATTTTTAGAATCGTCTCCTGGTTGGTTGTAGTAAGCGAGAACTCTGCTGAACTGTGTCTGCTACAATTGTAAAGGAACATTTGTGAGACATTATCACAACAAGTCCCCGGAACGTCCAAAAAAGCCGCATTGATACTGTCTGGATTATCAAAATGTCTTGGCAGGAGCCTTTCCTTATGATTTGGGAGTACATCAGATTTCAAATTGCGCCACAGTAGTTTGGGATTCTTACTTTGAGTGTTGATGAATTTTGTAAAATATGCTGTCTTTTCCCTCACTAATGCGGCAGCGGCTTCATGTTTAAGATCCAGACAGTACCGCTTGTGATGCGGATCCTTCGTTTTGCGATATCTGTCCCTGGCTTCATCCCGCAGCTTGAATATCAGACGCATATTTTCAGTAATCCAGGGTGTAGGCTGCTTATAGAAGGTCTTTTTCTTTATGGGAGCGTGGAGATCAAATAGCTGGATCATGTATGAGGTAAAGGTATGCACCATGGTATCGACATCACCTGTATCTTTAATACTTGACCATGGTATCGTGTTCAAGTCATTCTGGAAGTGATCTGGCAAGATATCTGAGAGGGGGCGAAACTCAACCACCCTAGGCTTGACCCTAGGCTTCCTAAAAATTGTTTCACATGTGATGAAGGAATGATGGCTGAGCTCACTGATGTAGTTCACACCCACATTTCGCGTTGTAGCGTCAGTGCATACGATGTCAATTAGCGTGGCACTGTTTCCCACAAAGTGCGTTGCAGTTCTAACCAATTGAACAAGGTTCAAGTAATTGAAAAAAGCCGTAAGTTGCTTGGATTTGGAGCTATTTGCATCCAACAGATCAACATTTAGGTCACCCAACAACACCAGATTATCGTATGGAGCTAATGCACTAATACTGGCAGTCATGGCATCAAGGAAAAGCTCCAAGTCCTGCCAGGGCGGACGGTACGCGGTCCCAATTAGAAGTTTTTTTTTATTTACCGTCAGGCCCAGCCATAGCTGCTCCACCTCAGGCTGTTCTGGATGGGTTCTTACACGCGCGTTAATGCCGTCTTTAATATAAAAAGCAACTCCACCGCCACGCCCTCCTCGTGTAGTCATAGGTCGAGGTATGTGCCTAAATTTGTACCCAGCTACACTAGGAGCGCGATCCTCTTCCCCCTTGCGTAACCATGTCTCATGTAAGTCTGTCTCTCAGGTAAGTCCTTTAATCAAACATTTGAAGACATGTGGCTTACGTTACCCCCCTCTCCCCTCCCCACACGTAGGGAGACGTGTATGAGTGTCCTATTGTTTTTTTAAGAACGTGTTTTTAGGGTTCCGTACCTCAAAAGGTAAAAACGGAACCCTTATAGGATCACTTTGTTGTCCGTCTGTCTGTCTGTCTGTCAAGACCTTTTTTCTCAGGAACGCGTGGAGGTATCAAGCTGAAATTCATATCAAATACTCAAGTCTATGGTCTCTTGGAGCTGTGAAAAAATCAAACTTCTAAGTCAACGCGATCAAAAGATACTCCCGTTTATGCCGCAAATTTTCGACACTCGCAAGG
Source organism: Hoplodrina blanda (assembly GCA_949316365.1). Taxonomy (NCBI): domain Eukaryota; kingdom Metazoa; phylum Arthropoda; class Insecta; order Lepidoptera; family Noctuidae; genus Hoplodrina; species Hoplodrina blanda. The sequence goes on from OX438582.1 coordinate 996,785, forward strand.
GAATCAAAACCTACAGGGTACTTCCCGTGAACTCAGAATCTTGAAATTTGGTATGAAGCAACGTCTTATAGCATAGATATAGGAAAAATTGCGAAAAGTATAAATTTTTAGTTACATCATATAATAAAAATATTTTTAATAATTTTAAACTTACTACCCCTTTCCTCATGAACGCGTAGTGGTATTATATTGAAATTCATATCAAATACTCAAATCTATAATACCTTTAAGCTGTAACAAAATCAAACTTCTATGTCAACGCAATCAAAAGAAACAGGAATTAAAACCGCATATTTTGAAACTCGCCACTACTCGCAAGGGAATCAAAACCTACAGGGTACTTCCCGTGAACTCAGAATCTTGAAATTTGGTACGAAGTAACGTCTTATAACACAGATAAAGGAAAAATTGCGAAAAGCATAAATTTTTAGTTGCATCATATAATAAAAATATTTTTAATAATTTTAAACTTATTACCCCTTTACTCATGAACGCGTAGTGGTATTATATTGAAATTCTTAACAAATACTCTTGTATTCATGGCTCAGTATTTTGCATATAGTGGCTACCACATAAGAGATAGATATATGCTATCGCGGACTTTTATTTAGAACTATTTAAGATAAACAAACTTACAGTACATTAACTTCATGTAACTCCAACGGTATAGGCAGCGCACGCCAAGATAGCTCTCAGGGAGCAAGAATTTTTCAGACTTACCTAATATTTATCGTTATATTAGACCAAAAATACACAAAACCTTTATAAAATAACTTTTACTTATATACCTACAGGTTTGTACGGAACCCTCGGTGCGCGAGTCTGACTCGCACTTGGCCGGTTTTTTTTTCTTTTTGCATCTGCGGGGCCTCTGTTATTAAATATGTTCACAGTAGGCTATGCCCACTTAACATGAGTTAGTCCATTGGCGTATTTGCCAATCCATTACTATAGAAAAACTAAGCTTAGTAATAATAGGTTTGTTCGAAAGAGTTAGCATTAGGAGAAACACGCATGCGTTTTAGTTATTAATTAAGAGTTTGACGGAAAAAGTCATTTTGATGATTTCCAAACGAAAAAAAGCGGTGTCGTTCATAACATAACATCACGCCTGTAATCCCCGAAGGGTTAGGCAGAGGTGTACCCATCAGTACACCCACATTTTGCCAGTTATGTTTAAGTCCCATGTAATAGGGGGCGAGCCTATTGCCATCAACCGGGCACAAATCCAGACTCCGAGGCTGCTACTAAGAAATTCCTAATGGAAAAACCCAATAAGAGGTGTCGTTCAATTTCCGAAATTCCAAAACTATAAAAGACAAGAGCTGATGACATGGTTAGGTTAGGTTATATTATAAAGTACGGATGGATGCATACTTGCTACTCAATCACGCCAGAACGGCGGAACAGATCTGGATTTAAATGGCATAGAGATAAATGGTCTTGAATATCACATAGGCTACTTTTTATAGGGGAAAAATATGCGGTTCCTATGGGATAATATTTATATCAACTTTGATGCGGACGAAGTCATGTGCAGAAGCTAGTAACCCATATAAAACACGGTGAAGAAAAACAGCAAAACCATTTTTGTCTTATTGCTCCAACTGTCTCAAGTTTTTGGGACATAAGTAGAATTACTTAGATCAAAGCTAGACTAATAATTATAAAAAAAATATATATTAAAAAACAAGCTTTAATTTAAAATAATTTCAATATTGAGTATTGGACATTGTATTGTCATCAAAACTAAAGGTGTATGCAAAATTTCAGCTCAATCGGATACCAAGAAATGGTCAAAGATTGGTTTACCAATTTTGAAAGGACAACTTATTTACATACATACATATGAACAGTGCGAGCTAAATAAAAGCTTGTGAAAATGAGATTGAACTACGAAGCTACATCTACAAAGTTCACAAGTTAATAAGTTTTTACAGCTTTTGGGTAGTGCTTTAGAATATTAATCAGTGTTTTTTTTTCTGTTCAAAGAGACACGTCCACTTATTTTATAAGAATTTTCTTACATCAAATTAAAGGTCGAGGCATTCAGTGTATAAGACCGCAATGCCAAGGAGTTTCCAACCTTTAACATTAAGCTACCCCGTTGTTCTTGTGGTCACAAGTGCGAGTGCTCTACGTGGGACTACTGAGTTCGATCCCCAGTTTGGTCAGTGCTATTAGGTTTTTCCATTAGGAATTAGGCGCAGTCCGGAGTTTAAAAGTTGGTGACGTCACATCTCCGTTAGGGTCAGTTCACACCGAGACGCGACGCGACGCACGCGCCGCGCGGCGCAGCGCGAAGTCACTGGCCTCTTCAAGTATCGTCACGTTGCGTCGCGTCGCGTCGCGTCTCGGTGTGAACTGACCCTTAGAGGTAAGACATGTCAGCTTAGAACGGATTTTGGGTCAGGGCCGAATTAACGGGGTCTTTTGAACAAGCATAGTGAAGCAACAAGCGTAATGTAGCCAGGATTTTGTAAAAGCTTTTGAAAAGAGTGTCCGTGGATCTCATTCTTCTCCATAGAACCTACTCACGTTTTGGAACGAGCTTCAACTTTCTAACTAACTGACCGACTTGACAATTCAAAAGTGCCTGTAAATAGTTTAATAGAAATAAATGCTTTGACTTTAACGTTGATCTTAAATAGGCGCGCAAAAGCTAGTATTTTAAAAGTCTTAAATCAGCCCAGTAACAACTCATTCGTACAAAATCAGTTTTTACAGCTTTCCTGACGTCACACAATAGGAATATATCCCAGTATTGTTTAGTTGTTTAACGCAGTAGCATATGGAAAAGTAATTAAACATCGTACGGCTATTAAATTGATTTAAAAGAAAGTTGTAATCTTTTACAGCTGTTGCATAATGGTTTTGTAAAGACCAAGGTCTGTACTGTTTAAATCATGTTGATGGAAAAGGTTGACGGTATTAAATTATTGTTGATGCATTTTACTGATAAATTTTTGTTATTTCCTATAATAGTTCAATTGTTAGAGGCCGGGCTAGCGAGCTTGAGGTTTTGACTTCAAATCCCGGCTGTTTAACTCATGATTAAGATCAACTTCTGTCGCTTTAGGTAATGTGAAGGGGACAATTAGAAACAATTTTTTTATTGTCAACTTTTGATGAAAATAATTAATTAATACTTAAATTAAATACCTATGTAATCCCGAAGATACCATTTTCTACATAATAACTTAGTAAATAAAAGTTCATAATAATATAAATAAATAAAGTACCTTTTAAGTGTTATAACTGAGTAGTCGTTTATAACAATAAACTTCAAAACTATTTTTGACGAGAAGAAAGTTTTATTTATATTTAATTTAAAGTTTATTTATTCACCTTGACTAAATCACTATGTAACACTTCAATTTATCAATTATCACTATTCTAATTTTTTTTTTACTGTATTTCTTATGTGAATTTCAAAATTCAAAAAAAAACTTTTACTTTTACGAAAAATCACTACCACAAACACACAGCACAGAAAACTTTTTTCTCTATTTATTTATATACTCGTGAAACTTCGATGACGTCAGTCAGTACTGCGATGCGTCGTCACGGACGCTCAGCCATCGCGCGACTGAAAGCTGAAAGCTGTAACTGAAACTTGTTTACATGACTTTACGATCATATTTATGTATTTTAAATGTATTTTTGTATTCATTGTGAATTTCGTCAATGTTTTCAGCAAATATTTGTGAAATGGGATGGTGTTTACTTCCGTTTTTTTTTTGTTTTTCTAAATTATTATTAAAAGGTGGTGAATCGAAGCTTTCTACGGTTTTTTTATAGAGGGTGTTTTAATTACAGTTAGGTTACCCTATCGTGTAACCTATGCAAATAAATAAAATTAAATGTATTGTCATAATAACAGCTGAATGAAATTCATATGAGCGTTTATAAAAAAAAGTTTTTTATTTTAATTTTTGTCTGTCTCCAAAACGGCAGGACTGATTTTGATAGGACGATCACTGGTATATTGTAATAAAGAATAACTTAGGCTACTTTTACTTTTAAATAAGAAATAGAACACTGAGCCAAGCACAAACATTGGCACGGGCAAAGTCACGAGCATAACATATAGAACATAAATAAATGATTTCTTATCCGATCAAGCACGGATATCCGAGTATAGCCATCTCCATTTCATGCGCTGCGGGGGTAAGCTGACACGATACGCTGACAACTTAGCGACGGTACAAAAATGTAGGTACTGGATTCAGGAAGCGCAGAACTCCGTTGTGGTGATGCCACGAGAGGCCAGCAGTGGACAAATTTTTAACTTGTAATGAATGATATATACAACATTAAACGTAAACACAAATTATAATTATTAGGCATAATAAACCTATCAATTATAATGTATTTTAACGGTATAAACCTTACATAAATGTAACAAATATAATTTGTGTTGGTCCCGGCTGTCATACGTGGATCTTTGACAGTCGTTATGGGTCGTCAGAAGCCCGAAAGTCTGACAAGCAGTCTTACCAATAGACATCGTATTACCCAGTTACTGGGTTGTGGATTTCAGATAGGCAGTCGCTCCATGTAAAATACTGGTACTCAGCTGCATCCGTTTAGCCTGGCAGCCGACCCCATTATATTGATACACAAAAGAGTATGATTTACAACTATTTCGGACATGAAAAGAACTGTTCAAGCCTTTAACATTTTATAAAGTCACTAAGTGAAGTATGAAGTATACAGTATCTTCTTTTGTTGTGTAACTTTTAATGGAACCATTGATAGTTTTTAAATGTTTTTAAACTTTCATGTAAATAAAGACTGTAAACTGAGCAGCTAGCGTGCCACTTTTGATGTTTGTTTTCCAGTTATCAATTAACCAAATAAGAAATAAGTGTGTGTATTTTGGATTTACTTTCACTTTACTGGTATTAACAGGACAATAACATCAAGGCTGTTTACCGGGGGAGGGGGAGGGGAGACAAAGGTCTTAGTATGGCACACTGACATTTTACCATTTTATCTGTAGAGTTTATAAGTTCCTATAGTCTTGCACTATGAAAATCGTTTTTACTGCTACGACATATAAGCGTTATCAATGTCATATTTTTAGCATGGATGTGCAGTTATCTGTGCGCATTAAATGCGCATAATTTTCAAACTCAAACAATAGAACATTTGAACACAAACCTCACAAAACCACAAAAAAAAAACATTTATTTATGTAATTGAACAAAACAGGAAAGTAAAGCAGTCCCATATTATATCGGTGCGTGATTGGTGGACATAAATTAGTGGTTCGATATTTGAAAAATTTTAGTAGTATTCCATTTTTTTTTTTTCAATTTTTAGACTTTAATTTTTTTTTATTTTCAATTTCCTTCTTCTGACAGGTCTACCCGTCAAATATAAATTTATACAATGTAAGGAGGGTTCATACCGTTTGTCATGTTCTTTGTCACCTTTCCTTGAATCGAAATATAGATTCGAGTTATTTATTAAATTGAAAAGTAACTACCTATACCATCACATTTTTGTTGACACAACACAAATAAGTCTCATCCATATGAGTAAAACCTTCAAATAAAAGGTACCGGTAATTACAGACACATGAGGATTACAGCTGTTTCTGGGATCGCAACGAATCTGCAAGGCCTCTGATATTACAGATGTGATGTAGCAGTTAGTACGACTGAAGTAAATCTAACGTAAATACGATCGATTTTAAAATTGTAATCAGTTTTTTTTTTGGTTTGAAAGCCTATTAATTTTGCTTTTCGTATAAAATTTAATCCAATTGCTTCAGTATAGTCGTATTTCCAATTATAAAATCGACTTCAATCGGATACTTCCTCACGTAATAGAGCCTCGGGACAGTACTTATCGTCGGCCAGTTCGCTACGCAGATTTGAAAAAAAAAAACTAGATAATGTAGATTTCCACAAACACAATTATTTACAGTAGATTGTAATATAATTGGGTATTTCCATCATAAATTTCTCAGCCTCGGAGTCTGGATTTGTGTCCGGTTGATGACAATAGGCTCGCCCCCTATTTCATGGGATTTAAACATAACTGGCGAAATGTGGGTGTACTAATGGGCACATCTCTGCCTAACCCGTCGCGGATTACAGACGTGATGTTATGTTCAAGTTCAAAGATCCACTCCACGCAATTATATTACACACATAGTGTAATATAATTGCGTGGAGTGGATCTTTTGTACAATGTCGATGTTCATACGTTACCCATATCAATGATATTTGACCCTTTGTGTTACCTACATAAATGGAGTCGTAAAAAGCTTGGCTTTGAGATATCGGCCAGGGACCATTCCAAATCTATTATATGGGTAGCAGTATTAAATCCAACAGGAAAGATTAAAAATATTTGTGATTTTCTTCACAAAGCATATTTCTGTCTTATTCGCGTAATTCTAAGATATACATAATAAAAATGGAGACAGATTTAGGGCTATTTCGCTGTAAGAAGGTACTATTGTGTACTACAATAAAGTCTTATTCCCAATGCCCTAAAATAAAACGTAATCGCAAAATAAACACTCATTTCATCGCTTTCATAGTAAAGTAAAAACTTCATTTTGTGAGCACTCAGTAGTAGCGTTCCTTGTAAAAGAACTTTGTCGACTAAATATGTAGCTACATAGATATTTATATCGCTTCCAAAAATAGCGTTTAACGAAATAACTCCTAAAGGTCAAAAGGGCAGCATGTCAAAGGATGTTTAAAGCTAAAATTGTACAAACTCCTAGTTAAAACGCTTGGCATTCGGATTTCGGAATACTCGATAAGCCAAAGCGACAGTAATTATGACGAATGTAAGGACGCCTTCAAATGAAATGAAGAAGCGTTGCAGTGGCACCGCTTTTCCATACAATATCTAGGAGCGAAGTCGCTCCGCTACTATTTCAAATCATTTTTGTAATAATTCTTGAGACGTAACATCACAAAAATTTGCTGAAGCGATACAAACGCGCGTCTAACCCGCCACATTCGGGCCACTGACACCGCGATATACGTGGCCACATACAAGGCCCTAGAACACAAAAAAAAGATTATCTTGAACCATCGACCCGAAAAGAAGAAGCAATGACATTTTAAAAATTGGTTTTTTTTTTCAATTGTCGGTTCCTTGGGCAACGGCGGCGTGGCGGCGCGGCGCCCTCCTGCATTAAAAATTAATAAAAAAAAATACCTACTTAGTAAAAGAGTTATTCATAAAAACATTTTCAAATATTTATTTTCGGCTTTTAATTCGGCTGAATTCAAACTCTGTAAGAAAGGCGGTCGATTACCGCCACACGAGCGGTTTTAATATTACATTGTCATGTCTTTGAATAATTTCCGATTCTATGACAAAATTCTACCTTTAATGAAGTTTATATTAATTGCCGTGTCGCCTGCACCCGATTCCTTATACCAAGACGGCGATTTATTACTATAAAACCGTTACTGTTAAAATAAACACCTACATTTTTCTTGTTGTTAAGACTAGCAGTATCAGAACCATTACTCTACTGTTTTTGGCAAGATTTTTCAAAGCAAAAAGATATTAATGATTGTCTTTGTCGACTGTGTTTAAGTTTTCTTGTGATTTTTCAGATGTAGTCTCTGAGTCAGGATTCCTTTTGGAATTCGAATTTAGAAAATAAACAAAAAGGTTTTTTTATAAATGGAATTGTTCGGTGGTCGCTCAGACATGAGCACTAAAGTAAAAAATAATTCAATATACTCGTAGTATTCATCCGATAGCGAGTTTGAGTTAGTTGGAGTCCTATACACATTGTTTAAAGTTAGAGCTGCTTAGAGCAAGCGTGGTGATCAATGTTCGTTCCTTCTTTGTATGAGAAGAGGCTTTTGCTCTGCCGTGAGTCAAAATAAGCTGGTATATATAATTTATATATTTATAAAGAAAAACCTTACGTAAAAGGTTTTTCGCCTATCACCAAAAATTACAGCCTATCTGTTCCAGTCTTTCTATCTATATTTATATGGATTTGTTATTTATGAGTGTGTTAATCAATCGATTTAGATGAAAATTGGAAAACGGGAACACAGGGGTATGAGCGCGTTAACGTAAAAGTATTCTATTTCAGCCGATTTTCGAATTATCCTATGGAATTTTGGTTTACGACACTAGCGAGCCGCCTTGGCTTCGCAAGGGTGTAATGTGGATACATAAATCTTTCTTTTGAATCACTCAGTCTATTGATGAAACGGCATTAAAATCCGTTTCGTAATTTAAAAGATCGAAGATTACGGACTGCTGGAAGCGACTTTGTTTCGTACTATGTAGAGAAGAGCAATTAGTATCATATATGATATAAATAATAGCAGATTCAGATATCAATATGATATGAATGAAGCCTATAAAATAAATATCTATTTTATAGTTTAGGTATTCCATACCTGTCTAGGCTCTGGGTTAGGACATAAAAAGACGTCCAACTTCCGCGCAAGCAAAGCAATCACGTAAAACTCAGGTTTAGTTAAATCTCAAGATCAAATCTAACTAAAACCTGTTACTGGCAATCCAGATTTCAAATCATCCGGAAAATTGTCCCGGAAAGCAAATGGCTATCTAACGTAAGACATTGCCAATTCCGTTGGATTTTAAAGTGAGTGAAAATCGAGATCTAAGCGAGGAATAAGCATTAGAATAAGAAATCGAGAAGTAATTTTTATCTTGCGATTTACTCGACTTATTGTACTGGGATTGTGTAATAAAAATTGATATGCTTTCAACATTCTACTTTTGCCAATCAACTGATATCTTATCAGTTAATTTAAATACTGATTCCTAAGTATCTTGATGGCCCAGTGGTAAAGGCACCTTCCTGTCAAGCATCATGCTGCGGGTTCAATACCGAGCTAGTGCCAATGTGATTTTTTCAATTCAGTACTTTTTAAGTTTATTTTGGACATCACTGATATCGGTGAAGGAAAATATCTTGAGAACATCTAGATTTATGATTGAAATGAGTCTGAAATCGCCATTCCGCCTTGAGCAAGCGTAGTGATCAATGCTCGTAAATTCTCTGTATGAGAAAAGGCCTTTGCCTTGCAGTAGGACAGTAGTAGGCTGGTATTATTATAATTACTTAATTTAGAGCCTGCGCGCACTAGCGATTTAAGTTGGCCGATAGTTTAGTCGCTATCGTAAGACGATACGTAAGACGTATGATTTTTAATCGTCAAATGCGCGCACTGCCATATAACTTCATACTGAATTCCAGAACGATCAAACTATCGCCCGATATTTTGATCGCTAGTGCGCGCAGGCTCTTACACATAACAACGACTTTCTGATGATAAAAAAAATCCTTTGAGTCTACCACGTGTAAAAATGGACAAACTTTTATTTTTACCGATGCTTTGGACAAATTGTAGCAGACTAGTTCTTTTCGGGTTCTGAACTTCAAAAGGAAATGAACGGAACCCTTGTAAGATCACTTTTATCCTTACACTAGCTGTCCGCCGCGGTTACACCCGCGTCTTTGGTTACTGCTCCGCTCCCGTAGGTCGTAGCGATGGTATATAGCCTATAGCCTTCCTCGATAACTAATCTATCTAACACTGAAAGAATTCTTCAAATCGGACCAGTAGTTCCAGAGATTAGCGCGTTCAAACAAACAAACAAACAAACACTGCAGCTTTATAATATTAAGTATAGATTTCAGGGAGATTTCTTAAATTCTTGTAAAACCTTCTTTCTGTCTTCAAATATACACATCAAAAGTGTCTAGGGATCAACATCCCTAACAAATGTTAGGGATGTTGATCCCTAGACACTTTTGATGTGTGTAGATACGTTCTTATTCTTTAGAGACCTTATTATTGTAAATTATGTGCACTAAGTCCTAGCTTCGATTTCAAGGTCAAGCAGCTTATTTTCACGTTTTTATTACAAACATCTCGGCACTTCTGCGTTATGAGACGTGTGATAAATCCCCTCCCATCGCGCCCCCTTCTCACGTGGAACTTAACACGTTTTGAGACAAAACTAAGTTTTCTTTTGGGATTACTTTTATGACGTGATTATGACCCTACATTTCTCTAGGTTAAAAGTAGGTACTGTCTGTACTAACTGCCTCGTTGGTCTACAGCATGAGGTCTTGGGTTCGATTCTCAGGTCGTGCAAAGTGTTATTGGGTTTTTCCAAGTTTCAAGTATTTCTCGGTACCAGCCTCGGAGTCTGAATTAGTGCCCGGTTGATGGCAATAGGCTCGCTCCCAATTACATGCGACTTAAAAACAACTGGCGAAATGTTTTTGTGCTAATGGGTACACCTCTGACTAACTCTTCGGGAATTATAGGCGCGATGTACAAGGCGTATGTATATTATAACTTCTGCATTTCCCTACCGTACCTTTCTGCGAAACATAAAAGTTGCTTTTATAGTTAATCGTAAACAATGACAAAGAGACAGTATATTTCGGGTTGCCAGTTAATATATGCTGATCACCCATTCTTTAGACTACAAATAAAATAATAAAATTTAAATGTCTTTTTCTTATGTCAAAATAACAGCTTTTTACAAATAAAATGTAAAGGTTTACAGTGAGAAGGTACTTACACGAATAAAATAATTTCTTTTTGTCTGTCTGTCAGTTTCTTCCGGCTAATCTCCAAAACGGCTGGACCGATTTTGATTTCGGGACTCCACTTGCATATCGCTGAGTAAGTAGGGTAACTTGGGCTACTTTTATTAAAAAAAAAGATTTAGGGAGTAAAAAAAATCTGCAGATTAGGTAGGTACCTACCGACATTCACGCGGACGAAGTCCGTGCAAAGGCTAGTATTTAAATAAAGTCGTGTGAGTTTATCTTTTTAGGAATTAAATTCAGGTAATAATATTTTATCTAAAATTTTACCTTAATTTCCTTTCGGACTTAATTAAACGAGTTCGGTCAAATATAGCCGTGTTAGTTGTTGACGTTATCAGGCCGTAGGGTGCGGACAATGTGTTCTGCCGGAAGGGTTTATGATAATTATTATTTAACTACCTTAACCCAACGACTTCATGTAAGTACATGAATGTCGGATATTAAGGGGCTGTATTTTTTTACGCGGAACCGTAAGTACTTTTTTATCATCTGCTTAGCCTTTTCCCAATTATGTTGGGGTCGGCTTCCAGTCTAACCGGAAGCAGCTGAATACCAGTATTTTACATGGAGCGACTGCCTATCTGACCTTCACAACCCAGTAACTGGGTATAGGATACCCACCGTAATTACCGTATTACCGTAATTCTTTTTACAAAATAAATATTTAGTTACTGCTCCTAACAATTTAGCCGTCTGCCACTGAAAATCCCGTCAAAATCAGTCCAGCCTTTTTTTGAGATTGGTAACAAACTGACAGGTATTTTTGATGATTTTTAGTACCGTCTAAACATGTATAATATTATTAATCTTGTAAAAAGTTGTTATTTTGACATCACAAATAAACACTTAATTTTTTTTTATGAAAATCGCAGATGATATCGGAAAATAAGTAGGTAGGTACCCCTTTTTTTCTTGAATCGGCAAGAACTAAATAGATAAGAATAGTACGTTTCTTGATAAATAATTTGAAAGTCAGCAAGGTGAGGGATGATTTCCCAAAGGTCATTGTTGTGGGAATAGTTTGCTCATTTTAGACATTGAACTTTTCAGGGCAAAAACTACATGTTATCCAAAAAAAGAAAATAAAATACATAGGTATGTGCCTAAATTGAAATAAAACAAAGTTAAAACAAATATAACTAGTGGAAGGGTAGTCGACGAAAGCTTTTACCATGGAGTCAGTTCCCGTGTATTTCTTTGACAGTTTTACATCACTATGGAACATCGTAGAGAAAACTTTTACCATGGATTTGTACGAGTATTGTTTTTTAATTTTGCTTCATTCAATATTCTAGACACTCCAACGACAAAACATTTCATCAGTTATAAAAAAAAAAGATTTTCGGTAGGGGAAAAACTTAAGTGTCCGCGTCACCGATATGCTGTTACGACCGCGTCACCGACATGCTAATGTAACGTATAGTTTTCACTTCTGTTGGCAGTCGCCATTAATTCCTATTTTTTTCAACAGTTTGTTAAACAACATTAATAGCAACAATAATTATGATTTGACCTTCCAAGGGTCATGTCCTCGGCTTGCAAGTAGGTACATACCCATTAGTATAAGTAATACTTATTACATAAATAATAGTAATTGGACGGTGAGCAAAACCAAATTATTATAATAAATATGACGTTACGCTTATTATGAGTTTATCAATGCCTTGATATTAGTGCTAATGAGATCTCCTACATAAGTATCGACGATCACAAAACTGTTAGTGACTTTTACAAAAGGTTTTTATTTTCTCGGGTAAATGGATAAATAGTTGGTTGGTTGTAGACGCAAAAAAATAAAAAAAAAAACCGATACAAATTGAATATTAAAAAATATATATACGTAGGTAATAATTTTACAAGGCAAAGCAAAAGAAAATATTTTAATTTTTTTACAATAGTTGGCGCCAATTGATGCGTTGCCACGCTGCGCGTGTATTCCTATTTCTTAAAGCAGTATTATTTTAATATTACTTTATACCTACTGTTGGATTTACAACACTCGGCTCAGCGTCGAGAGTTAAAGATCCAAGAACAGAAATTACAAAGTAATATTAAAATAATATTGTTTTAAAAGATGGCAGTCATGATGATGGAAACTGAGCAAATATTTGTATGGACTACAGTTAGTTGTTCCGGGTCTGGTTGTTTGTGTTTTTTGTAAATGCACCCACGATACAAATAACGATAAAAATAATGGAGAAATTCTTAGTGTACCAACGTTTTTTTTTAAACAAAAGGAAAGAAAAGCTTTTTCAAATAGGTTAGGTAGGTATTTTTACCTGTAGTATTCATGAACCCGTCAAACAATCGTAGGTCATAGCTGATTTAATGATAACTCATTTTATGGTCATGACTCATTTTAACAATAATCATAAAATTTGTATTGTAAAACACAATTTACCAATTCTGCCATTTGTAAACAATATTACAATAAAGTTTTTGAAAGCTATACAGGTATTTAGGTTGAATTCTGTCGATTCATGTTTACGTATATTGGAACTCCGATCAATCACCTTCTGAAACTAAGTACAAACTTGAAACATACATTTCCGAGTTTCCTTAGGTAAGAGGGCAGGTGTAAGTAGGTAGATATCTATAAGGTAATAGGTATATCTTTCAGAAAGTAAGTCCTACACAAAAGATACGCAAATTTCGTCTTTAAAACCTTAGCGTTAGGATATTTATAACTAATTGTTGTGCAATTTTGATTTTTATGCAGTAAAACTTAAAGTTTATCAGAGTGTTTTAAAAATGACGTAGACGTAGTGTAGACATGTATTAACCTAGATAAATATAAATCATCATCATCATCTTATCATCCGAACGAAGTCCACTGCTGGACATAAGTCCCGCTTATAAAGATATCCACAGCAACCGGATCTGCGCTGCCCGCATCCAACGGTTTCCTTCCAATATCTACATGAGTGCCGTACCGTTCAGCAAACGTAAAAGAGTAACATACATCCGTACTCATAAACTTTTGCGATAAGAGGGCGTAAGATACACCCCAATGTTCCATATAACATTATAATCTATTGACTATATAACAAGGTTCTATTTTGATTAAATTCTATGAAATCCACGTGGATAAAGTCACTAAAATAATACAGGAAGACTTTTTATCACGCTCCAAATTTTTTCTAGGCATTAGGTACCTATCTTTCAAAGGCACCATTTAAAAAAAAATTGGTAATGAAAACTTTCAAAATAAATATTGTTATATCCGGAATACGACATACTTTCTTCCCATTTGACGATCCTAATCCCGTGAAAGTATTAAGGGAAAATTTCCAACTTATGTTTTGATTGTTATCAATGTTTGGGGGTCAGTGCCAGGGCCAGGTGCGCGAGTCGGGTCAGTGTTCGTGGCGGCGCATAATGTCCACAATAAATTACTTTGTGATGTATCTTAATATTTTAGTACTGAGTGATACTAAAAGAAAAACACGCATTTTATTATTTTTAATAAACAATATAGGATTAGAACCTGATAAAAAAATCTTCCTGTATAATATATTTATATGTGAACGAAAAAGACACCTACGTATATAGCCCAATCACGAAATGCCGTTTTCCCTCCAAATTAAATACATGATCAAGTTGAGTCAATTGTCAGTTCGTAGCCTTACCTTGAAGTAATGTTATCGAACGTGTACCTTTTCTTCCTTATTTTTATAAGATTCACAAAATGGAACGAACTCAAGCTGATTACTTTTCTTTTGTTTGACAATTTCATATCTAGATGGTGACTGAATCAGAATTGGATTAAGAATAGAATGTTGTGGATGGGGCATTGCGCTTTTGCGAAAATTCAGGGGTGTTGTTACCGTTTTTACTTCAAAAGAAAATTGAAAATGTTTCTTAACAGTCAAAGCGCCTCGAATGTGTTTTAGTAACCTAATTTATATTTCTGCTGACGCAAATACTTTCCTGTAATATGTATGTGTTTAGTTCTAAGTTAGTAGAGTTTAAGTTAAATAAAATAAGTTTGCCATAATGTAATGTAGATATTAAACAAAAAAAAAACAACTGTCCTACATATAGCATATTGTTAGAGCTCCTGCAGCCTGTGATACAGGATTATCCTAGTACAGGCACCTCAAATTGTTATACCTACATTGGTAATTTAAGATTCATGTTGTATTTTATCTTTTAAGTTTCTGAATAAAGATTTTTTTTTAATTTTTTTTTTAAAGATTGGTATCGAAAGCACTTCAACCCTATTATTATTGTCAACCGGAATATTACCACTACAAAGCAATAATATCGTGATGCCAGTGGATTCGCAACCATGTACGGGCAAGTACTAATATGACTTTTTCCATTTCATATTATGTACTTTCTAAGATTATCTTGGATATCATTGACATCGCTAAAGGACAATATCACGACGAAACTTGAATTCTAAAATTGCCAATCCACCTTGAACAAGCATGGTAATCAATGTTTTCGTCTTCTCTGTATGAAAAAAAAAACCTTTGTCCTGCAGTAATAATAATCTGGTACTAGGCAAAGCCCTCCAGAATTTCTTACATTTTCTTCTGTATATTTTTGGCTATTTACAACCAGTCTTTATCGAAGGATGCTAACTCATTCTGCCGCCACGTCTGCGCGTGGGCCTGGCGCAATAACCATTAAACTAAAACAAAGACACATCAATACATTCGTCTGCTCCGCTGCAAACTAGTAATATGCCCAAGAGATTGGTGACATTGCCACTTTGGGACTTTAAAACCTGTCTAGTTTTCTAAACGATATTACAATTTGAGGCAATATAGTTAATCGTTATAGTTAGACTGCCTTGGTCTAGTGGTCGCAAAGCGCGACTGTGGAGCACTGAGGTCTTGGGTTCGATTCCCAAGTCGCAGTCGGGCAAAGATTTATTAAATCATCAAATGACTCCTTCCGTCCTGGGTGGGGCGGAAGGGACTGTCAGACTTTTACTGACTAAAAAACCACCCTGTACCTTCTGTTGCCCTTTACGTTCCGGGGCCACGGTATCCTGTTAAGACGTCCCGCAACCCCGGCAGGCGTTTGGCCCCTATTGGGGCCCCTGTCCCTGTGCTGACAGCTCTTTGAGGCGCGCGCGAACAGAACGCGCCGTCGACCCGGGCATGGTCCTTGATCGGACGGCGAGCTACCCATTACTCGCCGTCCGCAAGCCCGCGCCTACGGTGGCCGGATGTCGCCTCGCGACGTCCGACGCCCTGGGCGTCTCCCGCGGCGGCTGGGGCGTGAGGTGGAGGATGTTCTCTCCCTCACGCGGCCCGCCTCCTCCTTCGCTAGCATTACTGCTTCGCAGAAGGAGGTGACTGCATCCCATTCCCTCTCGCCCCGGAGCATGGCCTGAACCAGGTCCGGACGCGAGAGGTCGCCGCCGCCTATCGCCTCCGTGAGGACACGGCGGTGCTCTGCCCAAGCGGGGCAAACCTGCACCGTATGCTCCACCGTGTCCTCCGGGCAGTCCACACAGTGGTGACACCCGGGCGTTTCCTCCCGTGCAATCCGACACAGGAACCTCCCGAAACAACCGTGTCCGGTGAGGACCTGCGTCAGCCGGAAGGTGAGGACGCCGTGGCGCCTCTCCAGCCACTCCTCAAAGAGGGGTCTTACCGCCGCGATTGCAGCGTGCCCGAACTTAGGTTGCGATTACATGGGACTTGACGAAATGTGGGTGTACTAATGGGTACACCTCTGCTTAATCCCTTAGGGGTTTACAGGCATGATGATAGTCAAAATACGTCACCTAAACAGTTATATCCAAGCCTGTACCACCATTACCAGGCCTGCAAACATATCACGGCGAGTTTATGGTGATGAAGCCTACGATTGTTTCCACAACCAATACCTTTTATTGACAATGTAGTAAAATATTTACGAGGTACGTGCCTCTATAGAAATAGATTGTGTAATCAAGTTGAGATTGATATGAAAGGTCAGTCTGTCTCACATAATATACTCTAGGTATATCACAAACAAATTAAATATTTGTCCGAGTACCTAATTTTAGTCTATTATAGTCTTAGTTGTAGACCACTATAGCCATGATTGCTTAACAATAATTTATTTTATTTATTTTCCACAACACAACTCGGGTTACCCCAAATCGGTAATTAAATTAATAATGTCTTCAAACCGTTTCTAAATGCGTCTTCACTTTGAGAAAGAACATCGCGGCTTCTAAGTTTATTCTCTCTTTTCTACCTTTGACACTCTTGTATCGAGACACTCGATATCACAACGGGTCACCGACTAAAATAATTTATATTCATTTAGTCAGAATATTCTCGGAACAGATAATTCTATAAAAACACATGCCAAGACAAGTGACTGGTTTAGCCATATTGGGCCATATTTTTAACCCTTTCAATATTAATATGAGATAAACTCTTGTTATAATGCTGAATAAAAAAGACTTGACAGTCTGCCACAAGGGCTGACAAGACCTATTTTAGATATATTAAAATTCAATATAAGCTAATTACATCAATATACGTGAATAATATAAAAGGTGTTTCAATCACGTAGATTGATTGCCCGGTAGCTCGATCGCTTGCATAGTGATCACAGTACCGTAAAGGCGGAATACTTAAGCCCCGTAGGGAAACTTTGGCTCAAAACGGAAAATCGTTTGAACCGCACAACTGTTGAAAAATTACAGAATTAAAAAAAAAATGTCTTGAAAAGAAAGGTATATTGTCATTCAATAGAAAGTTCTTGTCAAACGTTTTATGGTAAAGTTTCCCACAGGGCTTAAAGTAACCCGCGTTTACACGTATCAATATATGCAATACATTTTTTTTTTATTAACAATTAACACAAATGGAAAACAAATCCAATCCGACACCCAACTTTTTCAATCAAAACTGTTGGTTGAAAAATAATTGTAAACAAAACACTTCGGGATGGAAACAATTCCTGAATACAATGCTGCAATCACAAATGGACGCTCTCTCTAGAGGCTCTGGCGCTATTCAAGTGAGGGATTGATTGTTTAAGCTTAGTGCAGACTGGGTGTGTTTGGCATTAAACTGTGGAGACGAATTTGTGGAAGAAAAAGAAGATTTTTGTTCTTTTATGCTTCTACTTTTTTTTTGTAACGATGATGCATTTAAAAATTATTTAAATCACTTGGATTATGATAAAGAGATGACGCATTGCGGAATGTAAGAAGCTCAAATTGCTAAATAAAAAACCTGGTTGGTTCTTTTTTATCTGATTAAAGCTCAATGGCTGATTGCAGATAAGTAATGAATCTTAAAAAAATAATCTTGGACTCAGTAAATGGCCATGTTTATTGCGTATAATATTCTCCTAACCGAACTTCGGCCATGACGGTTAATCTAAATAGAAACTGGCCAAGTACACAGGAGATATTATAGTGCACAACTATGTGAGCAAATACAGATGCACTCCCTCACTCTCGTAGACCAATTTGACAATATGACACGACCGGTAAGAGATCAGGCGCAGTACCTACGTGCTTTCAGAGACACGGGTGTCACACCATCAACTTCCAAACCAGGCTGCTACTGAGATGTTCCTAATGATAAAACCTAATAACAGTTTCCCGACCTGCGATTCATACCCAGGACTGTCGTGAGTCTTGGTCGCATACAGAAAAGCAGTCGCGCATGCGTCCAAGACCCGCGAAATCATTTTCCAAGACCTTGACAAATATGCGAAATCCCTCCCAAAAATTAGTCTTCATTCAGCTTTAAAGAATTACGCTTCGCATTCCAACTATAGAAAACAAACAACTTGACTCCTCCAAGTCTAATGGACCAAATTAAATTTTAATAAATACTCTCACATGCAAACAGAGCTTCCTACAGATTTACGACATAATAGGTAACTGTTAATCCATGTTTACGTAATAAATTCATTGGTTTTTACAGTAATGTTTACAGTTTTAGTTTTATGGGTGTAACTACTTTGTAGAAGTACTTTTCTTACGAGATGTTGTGTGCAGTTGTAAATCTTATACATGATTTTTGCTGGTTTACAATTACTGAACTAAACAAGCAATGTACTGGGAAGTTTTTGTAAACAGTTTACGCTGGCGTAGCGGCTGAGCGATTGGCTCTTACGCTGCTTTTCACGGGTTTGATTTTCTCACGGAACAAATATTTGTATGGGCTAGGGTAGTTATTTCGGGTCTGATTGTTTGTGTATGTGAGTTATAATGTTTGTAAAAGCACCCATATTAAAGGAGCAATTCTTTTTCGAGTATGTATGTACCTATATATAATTTTATTACATTTTCATGCTACGTGCAAATGAGTAGGTATGTATTCAAAATTCCATCTCAATCGACCATCAGGAAGTGGGTCAAATTTAATATGTAAGATTTGAATAATTTCTTATGGCCACTTTCCGGCTCCATCATCAGATCAGTGGGTCTTTAAGTAAGATTTGATTAAGTTCCTATGGCCACTTTCCGGCTCCACTCCATTATCAGATCAGCTCTGTGCCATCATTATATTATTATTGCACTGTCATGCAAATTGCACACTTACGCAAAATTTAAGCTCAAATGAACATCGGGAAGTAACTCAAAAACTTGCAAGATTTAATTAGCCACAGACACCGGGATAGTTAAAAATAAAGTAAATATAAGCTTGTAAAGAAAAATTTTTTCTGCATTTTTTGTATTCAATGTCGCTCACTCTTTCGTTCCACAAAATAAGCTTTCATTGAATGAAGTCATTTTTAATGAGGAAAAAAGCTAAGAGAATTCTGCTACGCCAGTGGTTCAACGTGGCTAAGAAAAGTGTTGACTGGGTAAAACAAACTGTTTACCTTTTAAAGTTTCTTTTATAAAGAAATCATAATTGGTCATTTAGAACCCTGAAAGGTTTTTAATTGAATATCTAGATAGATGAGCGTAACGTTGTGTTTTAACGCTAGCTTTTACCTATGACTTCGTCTGCGAGGAACTCAAGTAACTATACCATGGAATATAGCCTGTAGCACTCAGGAATAGTTTAGCTTTCTAACACATATTACTACACTTCCAGAAATTACAAACAAAATAACGAACTAACTTTACCTCTTTGTAAACTTAATATTGTTTAGTGATTTTTTTAAAGGAAGTACGACTATCCTATAGTATTTTTGCATTTATACGAGACTAGCGACACGCCCCGGCTTCGCACGGGTGCAGTGTAGATATACTAAGTATAATTATGTATAAACCTTCCTCGTGAATCACTCTATCTATTGATCGAAAACCGTATTAAAATCCGTTGCATAATTTAAAAGATCTAAGTAGTGTACCCAAAGATGGCGGGAAGCGACTTTGTTTTATACAATGTAAAGAAGGACAATTAGTATATCACCCACTGATGTGAACAAAGCCTTTAAATAAATATAAACATTATGTGCAAGACGAGTGTTCCCAATTTAAAAATTGATCGAATTACAATACGTTTACTGCGCGTGTTCCTTTTTAGGCCCGAGCCCCATATTATTTTGAATAGATACAAAATACGAAATGCTGACTAATGTTCCACATACAAACCACGGTACATGTAACGCTAATGAACATACAACGCCCTACCTAACGTTGATTAATAAGGCTTAGTTAATTGGGTACATTCTCTTAGTAAATAGATTTTAAAGTAACATTAATCTGGGGGACCATTCTACTAGGTATCAAGAACAATCGCAATCTAATTTTAGTTTCAATCTGTCAAAAAACGTAGGAGATTTTTGATTGTCGATGAGATGAGATTACAACTAGATTTTGAACGTTTTTCCCAGGTCGATCAAAGTGTTATTGGGTTTTTCCATCAAGAATTTCTCCATAGCAGCCTTGGAGTCTGGATTTGCGCCCGATTGATGGCAATAGGCTCGCCCCCTATTACATAGGACTTAAACATAACTTGCTAAATGTGGGTATACTAATGGATACACCTCTTCATAACCCTTCGGGGATTACAGGCGTGCTGTTATGTTATGAACCCTGTCGAGCACGAACTTCATAAATAAAAATCTGCTATAAAAATTGGTATAACGAGACTGTTGACTTTATACTTTAGTGAAAAGTAAACATTACAGAACCACCTTATTATCAAAATCCAAGTATAAACGATCAGTATCTGTTATCGAACTTTCGCGTCTTTCAACTAATCATATAACAAAGCTCAAATAAATCTAAAAGACATATCAAAAATATAATGATTCGTTATTTTGGAGATGTCAAATAAATAACAAAAATAAACAGACGATAATAGCTATTATCGTCTGTTTATTTTTGTTATTTGTCTAGGAGTTGCAGGCTCCATTTACACACTAGTGAGTAAGTAAGTTTATTTGTATAAACATGCTGTATATACATTGCATATTAAATAAAGACAATGTTCTATCGTGTTCAGCTGCATATCGTGGCGTAGAAATTGGTAATAAGAGATGGTGCATAAACCGCGATAATATTGATCAAAACTACATTATAGAATTACTTATTATTTAAACATTATTTTTGATTAAACATTTTCTATTTAATTCAATGTCCATACTTATTATTAACTAGTTTCTGCCCCTATAAACCGCAATAATATTAATCAAAACTACATTATAGAATTACTTATTATTTAAACATAATTTTTGATTAAACATTATCTATTTAATTCAATGTCCATACTTATTATTAACTAGTTTCTGCCCCTATAAACCGCAATAATATTGATCAAAACTACATTATAGAATTACTTATTATTTAAACATAATTTTTGATTAAACATTATCTATTTAATTCAATGTCCATACTTATTATTAACTAGTTTCTGCCCCTATAAACCGCAATAATATTGATCAAAACTACATTATAGAATTACTTATTATTTAAACATTATTTTTGATTAAACATTTTCTATTTAATTCAATGTCCATACTTATTATTAACTAGTTTCTGCCCCTATAAACCGCAATAATATTGATCAAAACTACATTATAGAATTACTTATTATTTAAACATAATTTTTGATTAAACATTATCTATTTAATTCAATGTCCATACTTATTATTAACTAGTTTCTGCCCCTACTTCGTCCGCGTCAAAGTTGATATAATTATCCCATGAGAACCGTACATTTTTCCGGGATAAAAAGTAGCCCACATGCCAAATTTTATCCAAATGCGTTCAGCCGTTCTGGCATGATTGAGTATCAAACATCCACCCATCCAAACTTTCGCATTTATAATAGTAAGTTGTAAGATTGAGTCATTGCAATTTCAATGACATCTTGACTTCTATCAACGATCGGCGGGGGTTAGAAAAACTGATGATGACGACTGATGTATTGTGGTGATACATCGAACACAAATTTCAACACAATTCTCATCATTTAAAATAATAATAGCTTAAGGCAAACGACAATCAATAACCTGTAATAGGTACCATTGTTACATCTCACTTTAGAACGAGGTTATAAAATAATTGTGTTAAGTTTCCAACTCAATGGATTCAATCAAAGCTTTAATGAGTTCTGTGGAGGTTCTAACAATTATTTCCTACTGTTATTCAATGAACTACACAGGTAGATACAATATTTACCGTACCTACTGGATGATAATTTTCGAGACCTTAAGTTTCGGGCAACTTGCACCGCGTTAATATTATCGTCGCAAATTATTATGAAATTGTAGGTAGTAACTGGTCAGAGTTGCCAGTCGTCCCGATTTTTTACTTGGCATTGAATATTGGTGCCGATTCCCTTGTTCACAAACTAGACTTTTAGAGATGTCAACTATAATTGTATGGATGTGTCAGATTGACTAAATTTGACAGCTCTTATTTACATTAGTCACTTTGTTGTTTAATTGGACAGAAAAAGATAGAAATAGTCTAATTTTAGTTTAGTTTGTGAACAAAGGAATCGGCACCAATATCACGCGTTATATATTTCGTGGTCGTGCACATTTATTATTATTATCCCCTTTTATAGAATTAATCTCGATTTCTTTACTAGAAAGATTTCAAGATCGCGATTTGCTCCGAATAATTTGGCCAACGTTTGCACTGCTTCAGACCGCTACTGTGGAATGAGTTGGTTTAACCGTACCTTTCAATTCAATGTTTTTGATTTAGGCTAGATTTTTTCCTTGACTACACTAGGAGAGCCTATAATGGATTCAAGTGACATTACAAGTAGTCTGTATAAGTACTACCTCGGGAGTATATAACAGGCATGTGACGCAGTTCATTTTAGTTCAATAAGGGTTTGGGTTGCGTAATCAATGCAATGACACGTATAGCGTCTAGGGGAACGTGACTAACGAGGTATTGAAGGTTTAACAGGTGAAGTTACTGGTAACATCATCACACCATTCTTGTAACTAATTTATGATCATGGTTGTGATTCATGAAGAGCAGCAGAGATGTACAGTAAGCCTGTCTTCCAAGTAGGGAGCCAGCCGAACTGCTACTCACAATTTCTCAAAGGAAAATTTCATCATGGCATCACGCCTTTAATCCCCAAAGGTTTAGGCAGAGGTGTACCCATTAGTACCTACACCCACATTTCGCCAGTAATGTTAAAGTCCCATGTAGGGGCGAGCCTATTGCCATCAACCGGGCACAAATCCGGACTCTGAGTCTGCTACTAAGACATTACTGATGCAAAAACCCAACAACACTTAGCAATGTTTTGTTTTAATTTATACTAATATTATAAATCTGAAAAGAATTTGTTTGTTTGTTTGTTTAAACGAGCTAATTTAAAAAAGTCCTTTCGCGTTATATAGTCCGTTTATTGAGGAAGGTTATTCAACATTATACTACGACATACGGGAACGCAGCAGTAATCTTAGACGTAATTTAAAGCGGGTGGAATCGTGGGGCTAGCTAGTCTAATAATACTTTGCCCAAGAACTATAATTACGACAAAAATAAATGTTTTGAAAACATACGTAGTTATTTTAACGGCTTTACTTTCCCTAAAACTAGTAATTTTACAGTTAACAATTTAAATTATACTGCTCAAACCACTTTCAATAATTGTTGGTTACATTTTGTTCAATATTAATATCAAGGTGGACTGTATTTAAATGAAACATAGGTTTTTCTCACTGGATTTAATCTGATTTTAATTTAGCTAACAATAGTGACTTAAAACTGAACTACTAACAAAGACTAAT
Source organism: Hoplodrina blanda (assembly GCA_949316365.1). Classification (NCBI taxonomy): domain Eukaryota; kingdom Metazoa; phylum Arthropoda; class Insecta; order Lepidoptera; family Noctuidae; genus Hoplodrina; species Hoplodrina blanda. The sequence goes on from OX438582.1 coordinate 1,020,528, forward strand.
AAAAACTTGAAAAACAAAGCAAAAGGTAATGACAATCTAGCAATACTAAGAAACACTAAAAACACTTTTCGCTACGCGGACGGGCAGAGTAACACCTTGTCAGAGGGCTACTGCGAGACTACGCTGCGGCTCTCAGCCGCGCTTAATTTATTCCCTCAGACCGTAGGTGGACGTAGTGGCGAGCGGCTCACAAACAAAAATCTTTCCACCAATCCTATCCCTACGTTTGCTTTACATATACTTAGGTGTATGTGTAGTTATATATATTGACCTTGAGTAAACAAAGGAATTAAACAATTTCAACAAAAACTTAACTAAACCCTGTGATTCTACCTTAATTGAGTAGTCTAATATCATGCTAAAATAGTTACTGACTTGTTTACCCTAAATTATTCACAGTATACCTACAAAATCACCTATAAGGTTTTCTTATGTCCTAACGTACTTAGATTCTAGATTGCTGTACTTCCCAACACTAAGGGATAATAAAAACAACCTTAATCGACTTACAATGTTTCATTAAACCCTAATTTCAAAATGATCTTTATTTTAATCAATCCTTATACTATTTCTTATCTAAGCGATGACGTCCGTGACATCCTCCCCCCGGCGCAGGGCTACCGTAGCCTTATCCTCCACGCAGAGGACGGCGAGCTTCGTGACTGGGCGCCGTAGGACGCCCGCCGGAGTTCTGATGTCCGCCGACCGCACCTTGCCGTCTGGACCGACGTATGTGGTTTCCACGACGCCTCGGGGCCACGTTCCTCGTGGCAGTGTGGGGTCGATGATGATGACCAGGTCGCCGACTCGAAGGGGCCGTCGTTGATCGTCGGATGCCCCCCTGGGCACCAGCGTCGGCAGGTACTCGTCCACCCAGCGCCGCCAGAAATGGTCGGCGAGCGCTTGGGCAGCCCTCCAGTGTTTGCGGCTGGCCTCCTCACAAGGCCCGGTACAGGGAAGACCTGAGGAGGTTCCAATAAGAAAATGATTAGGTGTGATTGCCTCCGGATCCTTGGGATCCACAGAGACATGGGTCAGAGGCCGGGAGTTAATTGAGTGCTCGGCCTCTGTCAACAGCGTCAGCAACACTTCTTCCTTCAGTGCTCTGAGATGCAGGGTCGCCCCCAGTGCTGTCTTTACGGAGCGTACTAGGCGTTCCCACGCTCCCCCCATATGCGGCGCCCCTGGTGGGATGAATTTCCACCTCATTCGGTGCTCTAGCCCAAAGTGAGCGAAGTCTTTGGCCCATTCCTTGTAAGCCATGCGTAGCTCGGCGTCCGCTCCCCTGAAGTTGGTGCCATTGTCTGAATACATGACACTGGGCCAACCCCTTCGCGCAGCCATCCGTCGTATCGCCATTAGAGCCGAGTCGGTAGATAAACTCGACACCAATTCTAGATGAACTGCCCTCGTGGCTAGGCAGGTAAACAAGGCTCCCCATCGTTTTTCATGTCTTCTTCCGATTACTACAGTCATCGGTCCGAAATAATCGGTTCCGCAGTGCGTAAAGGGTCGCTGCGTCTCCATTAAGCGTTCTAGGGGTAGATCCCCTGGAGTCGGTTTCACCGGTGTGGCCTTCCTGACGCGGCAGAGCTGGCATCGTTGAGCGATCGCTCGTACCGTGGGGCGTAAGTTGACCACCCAATATCGTTGCCGCAACTCATTAATCACGCGTTCATTGTTAGCGTGACCGGCTCTGCGATGTGCTTCCTCTACCAGTAGCCGCGTGAACGGATGTTTGCCGTGCAGGATCACTGGCGTCTTCTTCGTCTCCGTTACAGCTGCATGTCCGATCCTTCCTCTGACTTTAAGGATTTGATCTTCTAGATAAGGGTCCAGCTTATATAGACTGCTGGACTTGGGTACCGGCTTCCCCTTCTGGAGTAGCTGTATCTCTTCGGCGTAGTCTTCGAGCTGTGCTTGTTTGAGCCATAGTTTCTCGGCCTTCTCTATAAGGTCGACGGTCATCTGGCTGGTCCTGTCCTTGCATTTTTCCTTGAACAGGAAGGGCACAGCGGTTGCTCGTAGTAGCTTTTCGTATGAAGAGAACCTTCTTATGTCGGGCAGGTGAGATGGACATTCTCTTTCTTCTTTAACTGCCACATAGGTTACTTCGTCGTTGGCGGTGTCATCTTTGACCTTCTCCTTCGGCCAGGACTCCTCGTTGTCGTATAAAAATGCGGGGCCGGTGAACCATCTGTCGTCTGGCTTCATGTGTGTGGTATATTTAGGGCGTGTGGCGTCGTCTGCCACGTTATGCTCGGTAGGTACCCATCTCCACTGGCTGGCGTTAGTTAGCTCCGCAATCTCTCCCAGGCGATGCGCCACAAACGGTGTGTACTTTAACGCGTCCTTTTCTATCCATCGTAAAACGGTTTGAGAGTCTGACCAATAAGTCACATTTCTAGGCTTATCTCGGTGCTCTCTTAATATTGTTTCCGCGAGTCGTGCGCCGATCACTGCCGCTTGCAACTCCAGTCGCGGGACAGTTACAGGCTTCAAAGGGGCCACGCGTGCCTTTGCAGCGACCAGCCTCACGTCTACTCTTCCGTCTGACTTCTGGATCCTCCAATAGGCTGTCGCTGCGTAAGCTTGCTCACTGGCGTCGCAGAATACGTGCAGGTCCATAAGGTCGTCTGAGCCCTTGCCGTACCACCTGGGTATGCGTAGCTTCGTTACTTCATTCAAGCTTTGCATCCACTCTTCGAAATTCTGCGCGTCTTGCTCTGGGATTGCTTCGTCCCATCCTATGTCTTGCCTCCACAGGTTCTGGAGCAAGACTTTCCCGGCAACTGTGAAGTGACTGATGAGGCCCATAGGATCATAGACTGCCATTACAGCTCCAAGGGCTTCTCGCTTCGTCGGTACTCTGTCTCTAGTCTTCACTTCGGGTGCCAACCGACTCATTCCCGTGTTAAAGCCTAACTCGTCTGAGCCTGTTTGCCACAGTAAACCCAGAGTTTTGTCTGTGTTCTCTTCTCTTTGTCCGAGTTTCACTTCTGTGTCGTGTGCCTGCTTTTCCAGTGTAATGCTCTTCAGCACATTGTGTTTATTCGAGCACCATCCCCTCAAATTAAAATGCGCATTCTGGTGAATCTTGATCACTTCACTCGATGTCTTGATCGCTTCGCCTTCGGTCGCAAAGCTGTCTACATAATCATCCATGTAATGACTTGACGTTATAGCTTGCACGGCGTTAGGGTATTCTCGAGCGTACAATCTCGCATTTGCATCTCGTACTGAGTGTGCGATGAAGGGTGAACACGAAGCTCCGAAGATCATTGAAGTCATTTTGTATTTCTTCGGTGGCCTAGTGCGTTCCTCACCTCGCCATAGGAACATCTGCGCAGCTTGGTCTTGCTCTCTTATCTTCACTTGAAGAAACATTTCCTGTATGTCTGCAGTGACGGCTACTGGGCGCTCTCTAAACCTGAACAGGATCCCTGGCAGTGACTTCAAGAGATCAGGTCCCTCCAGTAGGTAATCATTCAGGCACACTCCACTATATCGGTGTGCGGCGTCGAACACCAGCCGCATCTTCCCTGGCTTATTTGGATTGACGACCGGGAAGTGCGGCAGGTACCATACTCTCTTACTTTTGTCTTCTGTTCCATTGCACTCCTGGGCGTACCTTTTGTCTAATAGGTTTTTAACCAGAGCGCTGTACTGTGCTGCGAAGCTTGGCGATAAATCCATCTTCCTTTCAATTGTCTTCAATCTTCTGAAGGCACAGTTGTAGTTGTTGGGCATCGTAGCATCTTCATCACGCCATGGTAACCCGACTTCGAAGTGATCACCGACTTTTCTCAAGGTGCCCTGAACCGTGTCAATCGCTTTCTGATCTTCTGGTTTGATCTTCTTTGCCAAAGAGACTCCGAGGGCATCAATCCTGAAGTGTGATTTAATCAATTCTTCTATACGACGTACATCGTCTGTCTGCCTTGATGCAGACACATCGAATAGATGAAGCACAACTTGCCCCTCTTGTTTCTTCAGCGTTGCGCGCGGTGCAGTCCCATGGATCACCCATCCTAGCTGAGTGTACGAAGCTGCGGGCTCGCTCCTTTTGCCCATACGTAATTCACGCGTGACTATTAGGTGCCAATTATCGGCACCTATCAACACCTTTGGTGTGGCTTCTTCAAAGAACGCGTCTCTTTGTATGTCCTGGAGATGTGGATAGTTACTTAACATCGACTTGTCCACCGTTTGACCATGAAGCCGTAGGTCTTTCATTGTTCGTGCTCGCAATTCCTGAAATTCACCGCTCTGGCCGCGTATCTGTAGCTTGACCTCCTGACTATATTCCTCGCGTTGTTGTGAGTTCACGCCTTGTATGCGTAAAGTGGAGACCGGCCCAGTCACTTGTATACGGCGCGTCAATTCTTCGTCGATGAGCGATATTGTTGAGCCTTCATCCATTAAGGCGAACGTCGACACTTGCCCGCCGGGCCCCTTTAATATCACGGGACACATCTTCAATAATACTCGCTGCGATGCTTTGCTTGGCGCGGAGACGGTCATCACCGATTCCTTTGGTTGTAAGTTCTCGGCGTCGGTCGCTTTATCTGGTTTTTCAGTTTGCGACGTCTCTTTTGTCTCACGTTCCTTGTGCAGCAACGCATGATGCGGACGGCTGCACGTTCCTTCGCCACATCGTTTTGCTCGGCAATGCTCACGTCGATGGCGCTTTGTCACACACTTGAAACATACCTTTGCAGTGCGCGCCCATTCCCATCTTTCATCGACAGCCATCTTCAGGAACTTTGCACATTTAGGTACTTCGTGATCACCATCACAGCACAAACACTTTTCTTTCTTTTCTTCATTCGTCCCGTCGACAGTGGTGTATACCGTTGCCTTCTTCTTCTGAGTTACGACGGGTCGCGTCTCCCTCTTTTGACTTGCGGTAGCACATGTAGACGGGGCGTAAGTGTATTTTAAGGCCCTGTCTGCCTCCCTCATTAAGAATCGGGATATCACAACAATTTCAGGGTCGGTCGTACCTTCATTATCGTAGGCGTAGTCGCACCAACGGGATCGTAGATGGGGACTCAGTTTGTCCAGCACTTCCCTTGTTAGCAGCGGATTAAATAGATAACCTCTTTGATCTATAGTCTTCAACACACAAATAATATTCTGCAGTTTCACAGCGAAGCTGTTGAGGTCGGCTGCCGATGCACCGGGTTTCGGGAGTTTCTTAAGATCTTCCAAGGCTCGGTCAATAATTACCTCGGGTCGCCCGAAACATTGTTCCAAAGTTTTCATTACATCCTCTGGATCGGTGGCTGTGTGCAACAACGCAGCAACTGCGTCTCTTGCCTCTCCCTTAAGGCAGCTCCTCAGCCTATGTATGTTCTCTGCGGCTGTGATCTGGTACATGAGTGTTGAGTCTCTAAAGGCCGCTTTAAAAGGCAACCACTCGTTGGCGGCTCCAGTGAAGGTTGGCAAGTCGATATGACGTGGCCTAGGTCTAGCCATCTTCTCGAGACTAGCGGTCAATAGCTCGATACTATTTCGGGTTCTGGTCGGCGTCGGTGACCGCGCTCGAGGCGTCTCAAATCTGATTTGCCGTGGTTCGTCTCTGTTGCCTCTTGCTGCCTCTTCCTCCCCCCGTGAATCGAGCGGGTTCCTTCTTAACCACTCGTCCACCTTTTGGTGGTGTTCTTCGATGTCGCTTTCCTCGTCTTGGATAGCAGACACTTCGGCAGCCAGTCGCTTCTTTATTATATCCGCGTCCATCTCTAGTTGCTTCCTTTTCATGTCCGCGTCCATCTCTAATTGTTTCTTTTGTATGACGGCCAACTTCTCTGCGGCGTTTAATTCCGCTAGCCGCAGCCGTGTTGTCACGCTAGTGGTCGATCGGTGTGACCTCAATGATCGTGTGGGCGATCTCACTCGTGGTTGCGTGGTAGCCATTGTCTGGGTTCCAGAAGGTCCAGCCACACTTACTTCTGTTGGCCTTGAATAAGGCGAGGCTGGCGGGTCCAAGGAGACTCTTCGAAGTCGCTCTCTCTCAATCCGCTCTTCATCTCTGCGGCGTGCGGCTTCTCGCTCCTGGACACGTTTCTGTTCCTCCACCTCAGCCAAGTCTGACTGGCTACGGGTGACCACCATGCTTGATTCGATCTTGTCTTCTAATTCAGATCAACACTGTTCGATTCGGCACTGTCTAGTTATTAGGATCGGGCGGCGGCACTAATTAACGTCTAGACGTTGCCCAGATCCTAGTATCACAGTTAGGTTCACTAGTCCAGTTCACTATTGTTCACTGTTCACTATTGTTCACTGTTCACGATCCGGCTCGAAGGACCAGCTATCAAGGTGGACTGTATTTAAATGAAACATAGGTTTTTCTCACTGGATTTAATCTGATTTTAATTTAGCTAACAATAGTGACTTAAAACTGAACTACTAACAAAGACTAATAAAAACTTGAAAAACAAAGCAAAAGGTAATGACAATCTAGCAATACTAAGAAACACTAAAAACACTTTTCGCTACGCGGACGGGCAGAGTAACACCTTGTCAGAGGGCTACTGCGAGACTACGCTGCGGCTCTCAGCCGCGCTTAATTTATTCCCTCAGACCGTAGGTGGACGTAGTGGCGAGCGGCTCACAAACAAAAATCTTTCCACCAATCCTATCCCTACGTTTGCTTTACATATACTTAGGTGTATGTGTAGTTATATATATTGACCTTGAGTAAACAAAGGAATTAAACAATTTCAACAAAAACTTAACTAAACCCTGTGATTCTACCTTAATTGAGTAGTCTAATATCATGCTAAAATAGTTACTGACTTGTTTACCCTAAATTATTCACAGTATACCTACAAAATCACCTATAAGGTTTTCTTATGTCCTAACGTACTTAGATTCTAGATTGCTGTACTTCCCAACACTAAGGGATAATAAAAACAACCTTAATCGACTTACAATGTTTCATTAAACCCTAATTTCAAAATGATCTTTATTTTAATCAATCCTTATACTATTTCTTATCTAAGCGATGACGTCCGTGACAATTAACTTGTTAGGTTTTCACGCTAGAAAACCTGGCAAGTAAATATTTAAAGTAACAGAGCTCACTTTATGATAGTTGTTAGACTGAATGTGTAATGTCTTAGGCCTCTCTCGAGTAGTCTGTGGCAGCTAGCCCTAATAATATTAAACAGATCTCACTTAGGGGAATGAGAGAGGCCGTGGTATATTCAAGTATAATATAAAGTAACTAGATAATGTAGAAACGAGTACTCAAAGCCAGAAGGCCAAATTTACTCATTAGAGACGTTCAAAATCTAGTCGCAATCTCTTCTCGACGATGTTCAATGTCAAAAAGTTGGGTAAAGAGACATTTTGCCACAAAGAGACATTTTGAGGCGGAAACGCGGGCAAAAGTTAGTGGCTAATAAATTAAAAGTTATCCTAACTAATATTATAAATGCGAAAGTAACTCTGTCTGTCTGTCTGTCTTTCTGTCTGTCTGTCTGTCTGTCTGTCTGTCTGTCTTTTCTTCACGCCTAAACTACTGAACCGATTTGTGTGAAATTTGGTACAGGGTAAGTGTGAACCCCAACAAAGGACATAGGCTACTTTTTATTCGACTTCGACTTCGACTTCGTCTGCGTCCGCGATAACCGACATATACGCGGACGAAGTCGCGGGCAAAAGCTAGTCCTTAATAAATTAAAAGGCAATCGTACTATGCGTATAAATGAGGAAGTTAGGATAATTATTTGTTAGTACAATCTCGTCAGAACGGCTGAACGGATCTGGATGAAATATGGCGCAAAGATAGATTATAGTGTTTATAGATTGTAGAATCTATGGAATAATATTATATTAACACTAGCTGTCCGCCGCGGTTACAACCCGCGTCTTTGGTTACTGCTCCGCTCCCGTAGGTCGTAGCGTGATGGTATATAGCCTATAGCCTTCCTCGATAACTAATCTATCTAACACTGAAAGAATTTTTCAAATCGGACCAGTAGTTCCAGAGATTAGCGCGTTCAAACAAACAAACAAACAAACACTGCAGCTTTATAATATTAGTATAGATATTGACGCGGCCGAAGTCGCGGTCTAAAGCTAGTACGTTATACGTCATATTTACGGTAAAAGCTTTGCTCTATTAAACATGAAATGTATGATCATAATTAGTGTCGAAATATCTATGAAATGTAAAGTTAATATAAACGCCAATATTTACCACTCAAAGGAATTCCTTCCGTATAATAATACTACAATATATATTATATTGATATTATACTGTTAACCACTTCCTTTACCGTACTCATAATAATATTAAGGCATTAATCGCTAAATACCTACTTAAACTCATTCTGACATAGTCGCCGCAGTTGTTTACATAACAGAACACACAGTAGGTACACGTATAATACTCTTAAGATAATTATTATGTCAGTAGTATAATCGCTTTAGAATCAGGCAAGTAAAAGTATCATCTACACAATCCAACCCAACCAACCTACCTGGACTTATTACTGTCCCATTCCAACCATGTCAGAGGCCCTTAATTGAGGTTTTTTAGAAACTCTGACACTGGGGTGTGTGGGGTCGTAAGATCTTAATGCCCACACGATAAAGAAGATCTACACAATTTTTTTCCCCCCTACTAACAGACGACTTGGATCTGATAGGTAATGTTTATTCATCATATACCGAAAACAAAATACAACTCGCTTAATTCCTAAGGCCTGAGTGCACAGAAAAATAACTCAAGGTTACTAACACTAGGTATTAGAAATTAGGTATGCATAACCCACGGTTCCTCGTATGAAAAATTTAGGTATGCGGCAAATTATTGCGCGCCAAAGTTCCTCTGATTGGTTGATCGCATTACCAATAACCAATCACAATTAAGCAACTTACGCGAGCTAAGAAATTTCTTTCATTGATTTGCGTTCGAAAAACTGGAATTTGTAATATAAAACGTCAATACCACGAACCCTCACACCTCCAAAAAGATTTTCAACAACGGTTTTATTCCCGTGTCAGCGCCGGACGGTTAACGGACAGACCCGGTTATAGTCAGAAAACAAGTGATAATTAACCTCCAGTTAGCAACTAACTTGCAGTTAAGTTTTTGGAGCAACTGGTCTTAAAACAATTGAATTTTCCATTGAAACTAACTCAGGCGAACGGTTAATTACAAATTAATGTACTATTCAACTGGAATCGTAGTTGATTAGCTTAATTAATTACTATTAATTAACTAACTTTGGCTCGCGATTCCGCCGCGTGGTTTTTTTCACCTGCGTTACGTTATATTTTCGGCTATCCCATGAGTCATAGTGTGATTCTATACAGCCCATACTAAGTATTTCCCATAAATGGCTATCATAAACAAAAAGACTTTTTTCGATTTTTGTATTCAATTGATTTTAATTTTTTAGATTAAAAAAAAACTTGTTCCTCCTTTGCTTTTGTGTACAATTTTTATTTTTTATTTTATGCTATGCGCGTCATTTTCGCGTGAATAAACAGTTTTTCTTTCTTTCTTTCTAATCCGACTGGTAGTTCCAGAGATTAGCGCGTTAAACAAAGAAACAATTTTAATAATAAAATATCAAATGGCTTTATTCACTAAACTGTTGTTTCATTTTGTGTTGCGAATAAATGGATATAAATCTTATTGTGTTTGGTCTCTGTAATGACTTTATTTCCTATTGTTTCCGGAAAAGAATAATAAACCATCCACCAAATAATGAAACGTCGATAAAGGTATTGTTTTGTATAGAAAATGAGCCTTTATCTATCTCATAACAACAATTTATTATCACCAATTTCGCCAAACGTATCACAAAATACGTTTGCAAATACTTCCGAAAATTAGTTATCTTAACTGCCTCGTTGATCTAGTGGTCGCAAAAGGCGACTGCTGTGCATAAGGTCGTGGGTTCAATTCCCAGTTTGGGCGAAGTGTTATTGGGTTTTCCATCAGGAATTTCTCAGTAGCAGCCTCGGAGTCTGAATTTGTGCCCGTTTATTGGCAATAGGCTCGCCCTCTATTTCATGAGACTTAAACATAAACTGGTGAAATGTGGGTGTGTACAATAAGTTCAATGTACAGTCAACAAAAGAGATAGGCATGCAGGGTCGTCAGATATAGCTGAAGTTTTCTTAAAAATCGATGGATATCTTCGACTGAAACTTAACTTAATTAATGAACTGCTTATTATATACTTTTTAAGTTAAATTACATTTAAAAACATTCATCGGTTTCTAAGAAAACTTCAACTATATCTGACGACCCTGCATACCTATCTCTTTTGTTGACTGTACGTACAACAGTACATCCAAAACGCTATGCTTAGAATAGATTTAAATATAATAAGCGTTAATTATTCGAAATCATTATAAAAGAATTGGAAACTATAAAAATGGGAGAAATATCCTTGTCCTGGTTCGTCTTCATAAAACTACCCACAACTATCAAGTTCTAACTATATCTCACGTTATTTTTAGTTCCTTCAACACTCCATAAACTCATCGAGGGTTGTTCAAGCGCATTCGACATCAGCGCATCTGAAGTGGAAGCGAATAATTAATGAAGCATCCTCACCCACGACTCACGAGTCACCAGCATTTTGAGTATTTTAGCAAAAACGCAAGGACGTAATACAAGTCTAGACTTTATTGACAGACTGTTGGTTATAGATATTAGAAACGATGGATGGATTGTGTGAAATACTAGCTTTTACTCGCGACTTCGTCTGTGGTGACTTCAGAATCAATTACTCAAGTCCCACGTAATGGGACACAATTGATTTTCTATTGTTCTGTCATACTGGTATGACAGCCGTGAGAGGCTAAAGTTCTAAATCCCATTCGAACACAAAAATGGAATAAAAATCCAATGTGATAAGCTAGATCAATAATTCTATCCGCAGTGCATACTGCCCATCAAACTATAAGTATCGTTAAACATTTTTTTTTTACTGGAAAACGACATTGTTTCTTACGATGCTTACTATGTATAGGACCGCGCAAAAATCGTGATTACAAGTATTTGCGTATAGTACTGGCGTCTTGGGGGAATTTAATTGGAACATTAAAAACTTGCTATCTTAAAAAAACGCAAAAAGAAGTAATTGGAACATTGACTTGCAATAAAAAAACAATGAAAATCAAAATCATATAATTACGTTAATCAAGTATAAAGGGATCTTAAAGATAAAGTATATGAATCTCTTATTCTGCCATTAATTTCGGCGTGCATTTCCCATTACCACCCTATTACTCCGTATTCCCAGATATAGTCCAGAAAACGCTCGCAATAATAGGTAGAACATGTAGATCTAAGCTTCGTAAAGAGTCTTTTCTCTCCATTATGTGTGCAGAATTACGGCTTATTCCGTTCAGCCTCTTCAACATTACACAATTTAAGTCACATTTTTATAAAAAAAAACAGCCTTATTGAAATTCATAAGAGACTCTAGAGAGATTTTTACAGAAGAAGAATAGTAAGTGCTTGTTACGATATATTATCTACATTACAGACATGTGTAGCCGTGATGGCACATCTGCTACTAGGCTGATAGGTATATTCTGAAGCACCAAATACTGAAAAAATGTCAGACACATTATTTGTATCTAGATAAAGCCGTGATTCTCGTGACAATTTACATTATGTACTTCATAAGTATATGAAGTAACATTTCATTGTGCAAACGTACCCGTATATTGTATTGTTTAGGAAAATACTGATTCGTGAAGCAAAGAAATACCTACGTAAACCTCATCTGATTGAGAGTTCAGGGACATTTTGTGGGTAGTAATAGGTACCCTGACATTTCATTTACTTCAAACTGGAAACCCACTAGCGTTGCGGCAGGGGTAGGTGTTGTGGTGTGGTTAGTAGGTAGGTACTTCTCGGAATGATCTTAGAACAAAGGAAGAAAGGATATTATTATTATCTTTTTTTATTAAATTACATTTATCTTGGATGTTACTGACATCGGTGAAAGAAAACATCAACAGAAAAGAACAGCGGAGGAACTTTTAATGTGCAAAAAAATAACGTGTCTAAATATCTGCGCAAAATAGGTCTATTACAGCTGCAATGTTAGACGAATACCTATTGTTATCAGACGTTGATTTTCAAATAAACAAGTAAGACATTTTACTTGAGTATTGGCACTTTAAATATACCTAACTTTTTTCCCAATATTTTGTATTTCTCGTATCTGCGAGAAGATTGGTATGTGCGTGGGGATTATAGCATTGTGCTGAGAATCGTGCGCTGTTTAGACTGTGTATGGAGGCTTATACTGAATAGCTTATCCGGCGTATATCCTTGTCGCTCCAACGACGGATTAAGTAAAACCGAAGGCTGCGTGTCAGTTTCGGTAAACCTTGTACCTGATATTATTATGTGGAAATGTAAACCATACTATTTATAATAAGTTTTAAGAAAGCTATAAAAGAAGACAAGTATTTAGAAATCTAGTAGGGAAAAAAGTTTAACAATGCTGCAGCTTAATTATACAAAAGAGGGCTAGTCTATAAAAGCAGAGTAAGGAAACCAATTGAATGAAGTTCCACAATACTTTAGCTTAATCAATGGTTGGTTGGTAGTTGATGGTAAATAACTATATTTTGTTCACAAAATAATAATACTGCGACCGAATTTCAGCAACGGTGGCCAATCTCAATGGAGACTAGCTAAGTATGCAGAAGATATAATAGTACACAAGTGTGTGCACAAACACAAGTACATCCCCACTTCCCTCACTCCCATAGTCCAGGCACGTGGATCTCACAGCACCGACCTCCAAACTCCGGGCTGCTGCTAAGAATTTTCTAATGCAAAAACCCAATAACACTTTCCCAAATCTAAGAATCATACTGAACCCTACGCTCAACCGTATCTGTTTGTGTTTTACCTTTCATACTTTGCAGAACCATCAAAAATCGTAACTACACTTTAATGCTCGTATCCCGTCCACACAAATCAAATACTCGATTGAATGGCATATCCTCAATAATTCATGCAGAACAAACTTCCTATCCAAAACAAGAATGTTATCTAACATACAAAAATTGCATTTTCAATTCGCAATACATAAATCGAACACATCGATCAAATAAACAGCGTAAAATCAGTATTAGGGATGATCGATGTCGATATTCATCGATGGTATATAAACATCGATGTTCAAGTGCTCGAAATCGTTGTTATGAGACGAGGTCATCTAGCGTTAATTGGATGTAGGTACTCGATAAATTTTACTGACTTGTATTCATCTTTACATTAGATGTTGCCTATCAATGTAACCGAACTAGTCTGAACGAATACCTATTAATTCTTGCGTTCCGAGATAAAATCAATAGTCAACATCTGTATCAACAAACACATACACATACATAAACTCACGCCTTTTTCCCATGGGGGTAGGCAGAAACCACAGAACGCCACCTGCTACGATCCCTACATACTCCTTTCGCCTCATCTACGTTTATACATCTCGTCATACAAGCACGCCGGTTACGAGTACTTCGCACCTGACCTTTCTGAAGAATCTTACCAATAAGGTCAGTGTAGGTCTTCCTAGGGCGACTCCTCAACAAAGGAACAAAGGAATAGATTAAAAGGTAAAACAAAAGCTTACAAAGTAACTTTTTTTGCAGTCCGTCGGTCCACCTAGATTTTGCCACCTAAAAACATACATCTATACTAATATTATAAAGCTGCAGTGTTTGTTTGTTTGTTTGTTTGAACGCGCTAATCTCTGGAACTACTGGTCCGATTTGAATGATTCTTTCAGTGTTGGGTAGTCCATTTATCGAGAAAGGCTTTAGGCTATATACCATCACGTTACAACCTACGGGAGCGGAGCTATAACCAAAGACGCGGGTGTAACCGCGGCGGACAGCTAGTTATATATATTATCGTACGGGGTACGATCGTACTTTTGGATCGATGACAAGATCAATGTCGACATCGATGTTTTTTTTTAATATTGTTCATCCCTAATCAGCATCGGCATCAACACTTGGCGTGATGCCAGCTGTTCATTCACACTGTAGGTATCTACAGAGTAATGTAACCAACGATAGAACACATAAATATTCATCTATAAGTACTAACAAAAAGTAAAACTTGTTTGTTTTTTTGTTTATAGGCAGTAATTTCTGAAGGTTAGTAAGTACCTACTCGTAATTAAAAGTGTTTAAAATCTGCAATCAATGTTTTTAAAAAAACTTGGCAAAAATTAATTGAAAATGTCCCCATTTTAATTTAATTTTTGCCAAGTTTTTCATTTAAACTTTATGCACAAATGTAAAAAATACACTGTACAAATAAGCGGACTAAATGCCTTGGGAGTTTTCTACCTGTCTACCTTACATTTTTGACAGATTAGAAATGTGAACGTTCCTAAAAGTTTAATAATTTAGTTATAGCGATGTTATTTATCTTATTACATAACTCTTCTAGTGAATGAAAGTGTACATGACAGCATTGCAATGTTGGCGCGGTAGATACATTCATATTTAATTTATGATTTTTAATTAATTCATAAATAATCTATCTAATTATTTAACCGCTATGTGAGTCGGACATGAACATGTTGACTGACAGGTGGACAGGCGGGCAGCGGAGTCTTAGTAATAGGGTCCCATTGACATCCTTTGAGAACGGAACCGTAAAAAGTCCGGTATAAAAAACTGTTCCATTCCTAGTTCCGTTTAAAATTATTCTTTACAAATGACACATAATAGATTCTTCTTCTTATTCGTTCAATTACACAGTATGTATGCAATCTGTGTGCCTATAGATTCAATACCTACGCGCCACGAAAGATGAGACTTGAAATACGCACTAACTTTATTATTTCGTCATAAATATTAAACCTAATATTGTAAAGAATTTTAGTCTTAATTTCATCGAAAAATCCTTGAAAAGATACACAAATTATGGATAACTATTTCGTACATCTATACCTGCGCAAGCTCCCCACTACTGACGCTTGTCAAGTCTCATTTGTCGTGGCGCGTATTGTAAACACAGATTCTCCAAAGTCCAAAATATGTTGACACCTAAATACGAAAAAATCCCTCCCTCCTATAATGCAATCAGACATGAAACTGAATCTTGAATGACTTTTAGGTCATTGACACTATCAGTTCAGTCGATCCCTAACTCGTGAAGAAGGTCGCAACCTAACAACTTAATAAAACGTCATACCTACGGCTTATTTAGAAAGCAGGTTTTACTGACAAACATACGAGTAATTAAGTTAAAACAATAAAGCCTTGAATTGTGTCTCAAGTACACCTATAAACTTAGCGAGACTTCACTTGGTACGAAATACTTATTGCATCATTTACCAAATTAAACACCTCAATCTAATCTGAACCTTAATTTAAGCCGCATAAGGTGGCAAGTCAATCTTAGCTTTCACGTTTAATATTATTTGCAATGATTCAAGGACACAATTTATTGCAACATTTAGATTTATAATAACGGTAACATTGTGTTTATGTGATCATTCTTACATTTGAAATAGAACTCTAAGTCATCAGCACAGGAACCAATGTTTCATTGACGTGTGTGTGCTGCCAAGGTTAATCAAATATTATGTACTGTTATAAAAATACTTATAAATCAAGACATCAACATTGATAGATAAGTCTGCTTGTGGGACTTTATAATTAACAAGCTATGTCCGTGACTTTGTCTGCGTGTTTAAGGTACGTAAGGTTACTGCTCCGCTACCGTGGGTCCTATAGCGTGATGTTTTATAGCCTAGATACTATTTCCCCATGAATTTAGCTGTCATAAACAAAGAGAATATTTAAAGATTTTTTCCAATCCGACTGAAAAAACTATTCTGCTTTATTATAACAGTAAAGATTATAAAATAATGTTTGAAACGAAAATAAACAAACATTATTATAATTAGTCGCAATGTCAGCGTAGCACTTCGTAGTAAAGTCGTAGCACATCGTAGCCTTTCGTAGCCCTGCTACGCAATTTACATACATTTAGCGCCGCGGCGTAGCGTTCTAATTACGTGCGACAAAATATTCAAAGCAAAAGTTTCATTGAAATGCTGACGTTGAATGTACTAATTTGCTTAAATTTACTGCAGTTTAATATTTTTAATTTTTCTTTTTGACTCTGCATTGGCTAGCTACTAATTATTCAGTGTGGCAATGAAAATTCATAATTAATAATTATATTTGGCACCTAAATAAAATTATTCGACTGTCATGACTATGAGTGCTGCTACTATTTAGATAATAATAAGGGTTCGTCATTAGTTTTTACAGAAATACTAGCTGCTCCTTGTGACTTCGTACGCGTTTTTTTCACCTGTGTTAAGTTATGCCTTTGGTTCCTGCTCCGTTCCTGTAGGTTGTAGCGTGATGTCATTAACCTACTTCATAAATCTGACTATCATTTACAAAAAGAGTTTTTACAATCGGACTATTAGTTTTTGAGATTAGCACGTTTAAACTATCATTTACAAGGTTTTTACATCGGACTAATAGTTTAAGAGATTAGTGTGTTTTAACAAACACACAAACAAACAACAATCTGTTCAGCTTTATTATTTTATAGTACCTATAGATAGATATAAACATATTTTTATATTTTATGTTAATTTAACAAATAGGTTAGTTAAATTATATTATTCTGGAGGTATATTCTGTTAAAATCTCCCTCAGCGAATTTAGGTGTAGTCAGTATGAAGTGCTCGTGGCTAAGTAATCGGCCGCACGGGTCGACCTATCAGGTTAAGCTACGCTTGCTGGGGTTGGTCCGTGGATGGGTAACCATCTTTGCACACTGAGACTCCTCTGTGCCTCAGGAAGCATATTTATATTACAACTAGCTGACTCGGCCACGAGTTGTTGTGGCTTGAAGTAAGTGAAGATATTGAGGTCAATTATCGAGATAAAAACTATCCTATCTTTTAAGCTTGACCAAATTACACACAGTAAGCCATATTTCATAAAAAATGGTTGAGTAGTTTAGGAGTCAATCCCGGACAAACAACGATTGCGTGTAAGATTATAAAAAAAGCACAGAATTATATCTAGCGCATAATATTCAACTCTATTTGTGATGTTTTAAGTTCAAATTCAATTAACAAATGAGAACAGCCCGAGCATATTCTTAGTACCTGATCTTTAGTTAATATAATATTGATTTCAATAGTTACTCAATGTTGAAATACCTAGTTTAAAATCTAGACTAATAATCTTGTTAACGATCTATTAATTTATTTCAATCAGTCTAGGTACAGTTATATTGGTTTAGCTCAAACACACCGATTATTATAAAGGTCTCAATATTAAGCCCAGAGGGAAAGTACCCAGTAAAGGGCTACAGACTTACGTAATTTTAGGAACCTAAATTAATCAATGATTCGGGGCTGATCGAAGAGAATTATTTGCACTGGTCGACAATGTTATATTGTACGGTCTTGTAACGGATATAAAAAGACTCTTAACGTAGCCGAAATTAACGTATTCTGCCCATTATTTTTTGCTCTAGACCAGCGGTCCGCAACCCGCGGCCCGCGGGCCGCCGTGGACGACTTACTTGTGGCCCGTGAATGTTTTGTTCTGTATAAAATTAGTTACCTATTTAGGTACTTTGGAGTTTTCATTTCTGAATGATTTACAGTGGTTATTTTTCCATCTATAAAGCCTTTAAACATATAAACATAATGTAAGTATTACGTGTACGAATTCAATCCGTAAAATTATTATTTTTTTTAACTTTTTTATTTTTTCGATGAGATATGACCAATTAATTATACGTAGATTCTGAATATGTTATGGCTTCTACGGTTAATATAAAAATTGCGGCCGGCCTTTAGTTAATTTTGCCACCTTGTGGCCCTTACCTGCCAAAAGGTTGCCGACCCCTACTCTAGACCATTTTGACACAATTTTTTACGAAGTCCAGTTTTTAATGTTGTTTTTGTCTAAGCAACTGAACGCCTGTCAACGCAGCAGTTTACAACAATCATTGTAGGTACTTATATCCAAAACAGACGTGCATTCATAACATTATATTATGACATTTTACATTAAACGTGAAGAACTTTTAATACAATAAACTCTATAAACTTAATTCCAATCAGTGCTTTAATATTACCTACAACCTCGCAATCCGCACAAATGTTACAACTGAACTTTAAATACTACCACGACCCCATGCCGTTGCATACACCCAAAAGGATAATGTTTTGCGCACTACCATGTTTTTTTTGTAAGGTGGTAAAAATCATCAAATGAGTCCTTCCGCCCTGGGTGGGGCGGAAGGGAGTGTCAGACTTTTACTGACTAAAAACACTATCATAAAGTTGTTATTATATAAAAAAAATAAATAAAAAAATCCTAATGTAACCAGGATTTTGTAAAAACCTAATTTAAAAGAGTGCCGTGGAGTTTCTTGCTCGTTCTTCTCCATAGAGGCCTACTTCCGTTTTGGAACCAGCAACTAGCTTCAACTTTCGGACTAACTGACAGACTCCTTGACAATTCAAAAGTGCCTGTGGTCGAATTGAAATAAATGTTTTTGACTTTTGACTTTTGACCTAAATGTTGCTCAGTTTCATGAACAGTATTCGTAGTTAACGGCTATGTCATGTGTTTTCTTATGATCCGTATTAGGTAACTAATAACTATACGACTAAAATAATTAATATTTCCCAACCCTAAAGGTGGAATGTTTATCCTAAATAAACCAACCTTTAGCAAGTTTACTTTGTCTTTGACTTAATTCTACTGTTTCGCAAGTTACAAGAGTTATGACATTCATTTACATATATTTACATATCACAATGTGTTCTACTAAATCACGGTTAGTGGGAGATCTCGTCTTGGTAAAACAAAGGGTTTAAATGTTTTACTATGAAAATAAATAACTTGGACTTCTTTTATTTGCTAGTTTTGTTAGATTCGGGGGGCACAAAAATAGCACTTAAAAAGTAAATTTACGATAAATGTCATAAAAACTTTCGTAGCTTTTTAAATAAATACTGATATCAAGTATGACTGTACCCTATAGCTAGGCCCTGTAGCTAGGGCGCCCAGACTATACCTACTAAAGTTGTAAGTGCGAATGAAAAAAAAATTGGCAACCTCTGACTTAGGTATATTAAAAGTATTTGTTGCCATACAAGCCTGCTCCTACTTACACCAATCATAATAAGATTAATATATTTTTCTAACCGGTAATTCAATTTAATTGCTCTCAATTTCTCAGGCCTACAATAAAAGGCGATCCACAAATATCGGCAAAATGTCAACCGAGTAAATAATATCAATCTTTTCTACTAATCTTGTAAAAGTAACCGCGGTGTCCCCGGAAGTGAAAAAGAAAAAAAGGTTTTATTGGTAAAAGCTTTCATTTCAACCGAAAAACGTTTTCAACCGAATAAAAGCCTTCCAATAAATATGACGATGGATAGATACTGTACTGTACCTACATATATAGAATTAACAATATGAAGTCTATTATTTTAAAGAATGATATAATGCGCTTATCGCTAAAAGCTTAATATTAATTTTCTGGTCAAAATTTTGCTTTAGTCATAACGTTTGGGTGCTGGTAGATAGATTTTGCATAAAAAATTAAACTATCATACAATAGTTCAGAGAATGTTCTTTCTCAAAATATTCAATAGAACATAAAAGTAAACAAAACAAGAACAGAAAAGCATTGAATTATTCTAAAAATATTCCCAGCAAAGAAATAACAAATTCGAAACTGTAATAAAAGCTCAATACATTGTTTTACAGCTCAATTGTTTTAGACCCGAGATGCTTTTCGTGCAGACCTCTGCACGAAAAGTTAGGCGGAGTTTAAAAATATAAACTTGAAGCCAAAAAGTCGGTCTGTGCTCTATTGCAGTGTATCAGCCACAATACGAAATGTGAACTCGGCGTGCATTTAGTGGTATTCATAGTCTTTTCACAGAAGTGTGTGAGCCCAGTGTCACGAGTGTCAGAGTCGAGTGTCAGAGTCGAGTGTCAGAGTCGAGTGTCAGAGTCGAGTGTTAGAGTCGAGTGTCAGAGTCGAGTGTCAGAGTCGAGTGTCAGAGTCGAGTGTCAGAGTCGAGTGTCAGAGTCGAGTGTCAGAGTCGAGTGTCAGAGTCGAGTGTCAGAGTCGAGTGCCAGAGTCGAGTGTTAGAGTCGAGTGTCAGAGTCGTCAGAGTCGAGTGTCAGAGTCGAGTGTCAGAGTCGAGTGTCAGAGTCGAGTGTCAGAGTCGAGTGTCAGAGTCGAGTGTCAGAGTCGAGTGTCAGAGTCGAGTGTCAGAGTCGAGTGTCAGAGTCGAGTGTCAGAGTCGAGTGTCAGAGTCGAGTGTCAGAGTCGAGTGTCAGAGTCGAGTGTCAGAGTCGAGTGTCAGAGTCGAGTGTCAGAGTCGAGTGTCAGAGTCGAGTGTCAGAGTCGAGTGTCAGAGTCGAGTGTCATAATCGAGTGTCAGAGTCGAGTGTCAGAGTCGAGTGCCAAAGTCGAGTGTCAGAGTCAAGTGTCAGAGTCGAGTGTCACGAGTGTCGCGAATTTTACAATAGAGTCGAGTTACACGAGCACCAAAGTCGAGTGTCGTAAACTCCTGACACTCCTACCTACCCAGCGACAAAATGATCTTTACAATCCTCGATGCGACTATGGTTTCAAACAATTATTTCAGTAGTATTTTGTTTTTACTTCTCCACTATGAATACGGCACAGCTTTGCCCAGTAAGCAGGCACTCATTACAGCTAAGCCGAAATGTAAACAAAACTGAGCGACCTCATTTTGAGTTTCCAAATAAACACACACGTTTTGCTTTCTTATTGTGTGCTGCTGTAAGAATTCATGGACCCAGTAAAATAAGTGGAGGGAAATTCTTACAGTAGAATTTCCACATCATCATCATCATATCAGCCGAACAACATCGACTGGTGGACATAGGCCTCCCCTAAGGGTGCACCCACATTTATCGACGCGGAATCGGCTTAAGCCGAGTGCGTATCACCACAATACTCGACGATGCGATCAGATAATCGACAAACGGCTCGTTTCGCCGTCGGCCGGCGTCGCGACGCGTCGTCCGAGCCGAGCCGATGCGAATGGTATTAGTAACACCCTTATTACGTAGATATAAAGGCTTTTTTGACCGGTGTTAGCCGATTCCGCGTCGATAAATGTGGGAAGACCCTAAAGATAACCACAATGACCGGTCCTGCGCTGCCAGCATCCAGCGGTTTTGAAATGCTTATATTCCTAATATCAATACCTGGAACCCTTTTCAAATACCCTAGAACACAATTAAATTGGTACTTGAAATACTCTTAGTTGAACTGCGTATCGATATTATTTGGCGGGTTAATCCCAGTTGATAACAGTTAATTGGCAATTTAGAGTATATTTGCTCTTAAGTACCTACCTACCTAATTCTTGAACTTCTTAATTGTATTTTAGATACCTAGACGTATCGATCTACTCTCTTACAAACTGAAATGGTAGAATATTTTATGTTTTATGAAATCTATCTACGGATTTTCCAGTTGCCTACATAATTGGGTAGTTGACACCTAACCAATAAATTCAAGACATAACTTGTTTAAAGAAACACTTTATTTTAACCTTGAAAAACCAATAAATTTAATTAGAGGTAAAATTAGATTTTATTCTTCCTTTGAAATCAATATTTAGTTAGTCAAGAATTGGCAAAAAATTGGCGTTACAGTTTACCATTGTCATAATACAAAATGAATGAAGGAATCGCGTTTAGACAGATCATAAGAAAGTATGATAACTGATTGGTAGTGTCATGTTAATCTGCTAACACTGCCCGACCTGACAATCGATCCTCACGCTTAGCAATCGTGCTTGCGAGATAATTATTATTATCCTAACACAACATAACACTTAAGATACTAACCTACTGTTAAGTATCTACCATGTTTACATAACTGCCTACCTGAAAGCGTCTTACAGTTATTTGCATAGGTACTGCAACCTCCGGACGGTGGGTTACTGTATCGAGGTAAACAATATACGTGATTGAAACACTTTTAGATTAATTATTTTGTATATTGAATCAATTATTTTATAATATTGTTAGCAATCTCCCGCGTTAAGTTACGTCTTTGAATACTGCTCCGCTCTCGTAGATAGTAGCGTGATGTTATATAGCCTACTAGCTTTTGCCCGCGACTTCGTCTGCGCAAATGTCGGTTATCGCGGACGCAGACGAAGTCGAAGTCGAACCTAATAAAAAGTAGCCTATGTCCTTCCCCGGGTCTTAAACTATCTCAATGCCAAATTTCATCAAAATCGATTCAGCGATTTAAGCGTGAAGAGGTAACAGACAGACAGACACTTTCGCATTTATAACATTAGTATGGATTAGTATGGATGTTACTCGCTGATAATGTACTTTTCCATAGGTGAATGATTTTTTAAATCGGTTCAAAAACAAAAATACAAATATTTTTTTATATTAGTTTAAGAATATATATTATAAGCTAAATCGCGTCTTGTCAGCCCTCGTATGGACTGTCAAGTCTTTCTTATTTTAAACAGAGTTTATGCCACAGCATTTTTTTTACAAAATAAGGTTGTATATGGCTCAATTAGCCAGAATTTCTACAGTGCCTACCAACGGCCATTAAATAATGTTATCCGATATTCAATCCTGTACATTTCAAGCTGTATTTCACTCTCCCCTCTAACTTAAAATTTGGGGTGCAATAACAGATAATTATTGGAGAAACGTATTGCCAAAATATTTTTCGTGATACAAATATCTTTGATATGCGATCCTCTTAGGAAGAATTAAGTGGGTTTGTAAGTAAGTGGTAGGTTAAATCAGAGATAGGATTTGCTAGCTAGCTGCCAGCGATTTTATCTATAACACTTAGCAATATAGGCTTTCTATCGGTAAAAGAATTTTTACATTCTACTTATAATCTTTCTTTTTTCTCTTTTTCTTTTTTTTAAATCTTTTTTATTACCATTACTTTCCTAATGGATTATTCGTATTTTAGCTTTTAAATTAATATAAGTGGGCGCCTTGACTTTCACAATAAAAGTTTTACTTAGTTGAAAGTCAGGAGTTTCACAAATATCTATATCAAATATATGTACCGCCATATTCATAGTATGTACAACAAACAATTTTTTTAACAACATAAACTAACCAACTTAACCAAAATATTTGTTCCGTACGGGAATCGAACCACACACACACGCAGCCCAGCAGCCAATCGCCCAGCCACTGCACCAATCGTATCGTCAAACTCAACATTAGATTTAGATTAGATAAATAGGTACGGCGTATAAGACAAATTAGTCTTATTAGCAAGATAAATAACCTCGGGAAATACCAATTTAGTTTTCCTGTGTACTACACAGTTCCCTCTATTCTTCATTAGGTACACAGCCGAAAATAAGTATTAATTTATAAATAACCAAAGGCCTACTCATTAAAAAGTTCTCGAATTAGAAAGATTAGTCAGACAGATAATTTTGTGAGGTACCTACAATAGATGACTGCACTTTGCGCTATACCTAGTTAGCGCCATTAATCAGTTTCTAATCACAAAGCATGCAATAATAGAAGAGAAGAAGGTAGTAAGACTCACTTAAAACATTTTCCCTTTACAGAAATAAACCCACAGCCAGCGCGAGTGCAATACTCCTTACCAGACCACGGGCCATTTATTACAGTGCCCCCAAAGTGCCCCTACACTTTAGACATTAAACACGTCACTGATGCCGCAATTAACGTGGCTATCTACTGGGCCCAATCCTATAAAATAAGGATTATATTATCTATATACCGCCCGCGACTTCGCCCGCGTCAAAGTTAACAGGTTCACTGTCCAGGCTCCAGAGTGGGAATGGTCCATAAGTCCAGTTACGTTTTTATTAAAATTTGCTATATTTGTGGTTCAAATGTATACATAAGTGTTTTAAAATATATATTCTTATGATGTGTCCTACCAAGTCCGCATTAAATTAAAGACTTTCTTCTAACGTCCATAGTGTCAGATGGCTTAGAAATTGTACCGGCAAACAGACCACCTAAGGTCTGTGGACTGGTATGGAAGTTGCTCTACAGACCGTATGTGGTCTGTGTACAGTAAACCTGTTGATATACCTATTATACCACAGGAACCCTACATTTTTTCGGGATAAAAATAAGCCTATGTGCTATTTCAGACTTTAATCTATCCCTATGCAAAATTTCATTTAGATCCATTCAGCTGTTTTGGGGTGATTGAGTAACAAACACCCATCCATCCATCTTTCGCTTTTATAACAGTAGTAAGATATTCGATTCGATACAAAAAAAAAACTTTTATGCTTTGTTAGGTCTCCAGGTAAAGCCTGCATTAACACCAAAAGTTACAAATTACTTAACCAACGGAAAAGGAAATTGTAAGTTTGTAAACTTGACTAACGTAATCAACAATTTATTAGAAGACGTTTCTCAAAAGTCTTGCTTATCTTTAAACTTAATTACTAATTAACTAAAGTTTAATTAACAGTAGAGTTTGGTAGCTAAATTTTGGATCAAATATGTTTGTTTTTTTTTAATACTGCTTCTGCAATCGACAAAATGAGAAAAAAAACCTCTTTTTAGCTAGTACCTATACTATAAATATTATAAGTACCTAGGTATATATTTCCAATTCAAAAATCAACTGGAACTGAATACATTCACGTTAGTATACTCGTAGTAGGCCTACAAGTGCTGTCACAAGCTAACGCCAATATCATAGCAGAAAATATAAGAACATGAATTGCCATCTTAGTCGGCATCAAAACCGCAGCAGCACAGTCGCCTCGACTATTGTCAACCGCAACACCACCGCCTGCAGCCTGCCTTCATCTTTAGAAATACTTCTTAATTGAATTGGTCCATAAATAAACACAGACATATACAAAAATAAAATATTTATTCATCATTCAATCACATTATGGTCTGGTATTATAACAATTAATATTTTAGCACAACGATATATAAAAACACGCACACAACATCACACATACTGACATACATAACCCTAATATTAAATTCTATAAATTATACACTTTTACATTTTCATTGTTCAGCTTTTGGCTGAAGACTTTGACTACATATAGCTAGTAGCCCCACACACAACCTGGTCGAATTAGGTTTGCACCTCGCGTATATAAAAATGAGATCACTATGTAACGAATGTTTGTTGGCCACACTATAATTGACATAACATTAAATCATTATGGAAGATGACACCATCAATTAATTCACGTACGTTTTATGAGCTGTTTTGAACGCGATTTTGTACGGCAAAAAATAACTGTGACGTCACTTTTATGTTGACTCAATTGACTAACTATTTATTAATTTGAAATCAATTAAAAATCAACTTTTACAAATTATTCGGGTTTTCAGGGCTAAAATAAAGTGTTTCTTTAGAAAAGTTACGTCTTGGAATTATTGATTTAATTGTGTGAACTAGACAATCACTACTCTTTAGTATTAGCTATTTAAATACATAATGTAGTTATTGTAACTCGCCGCATTTGCAAGATACAAACTTAGCTTGACCAGGTTGTAACCTTTAACGGAACTTCTAGGTTTTTCCTATTATATTAATACACTAGATTTTGGCTTTTGCAAAGCAAGTTAGAAAAAGATGTGACACCGGGCTACTTCATAGAAAAACCTTTAGCATTTTCTATTCGCAAGTGAATTAAAACATCGTTACTTCTTTGTATTAAAGTTATAATTATTAAAATTGCGTACAAAATAATGGTATAAACTAAAAAAGACACAATCATGATTTGGAAACCTTAAAAGATAGTAAAAGCAATTTAATTCACCTCATTTCAGCAGCTAGAAATTTATTTAAGTTACAAAACTAAATCAAATTTGATTCTAAACGTGACTTTTAGTTAAACTATTTACTGGGTCTCGAAGAAAATGGTGACGTAGATAAAAGTTAAAGTTACAGAAAGTTTTATCAAAATGAATGAAATTAAATGTAGGCATTATCTGTAGATCTCCTAAAATTAGGTTTTGTATTATTAACTCCGCCATTCTGTTTGTTATCTAACGGGTGACTGGAGCGATCCAGATATAAATATTCAAAGCGATTTCGCGTTTGCCTAATTCATTTTGTGACTACAATTTAATTTCTATTTCATTATTATTGAACTGACGAAGAGGATTTTATCAAGGCCAATTCTAATGAAAAATCAAGTTCAAATTTGATAATGGCCTGGCAACAAAATCCACTTCAATAACAATAAATGAAATTGTGTCAAATTTTTTAAAAATCCATCCATCAGGATTTTTTAAAAATCCATGAAGGCTGATTCGAGAAAATAGGTCAGTATAAAACGATCAAAATTGTTAATAAAGAACATGATAACAAATTATAATAACGACAAAAGAGATTAACCAAAGTAGGTACCTATCTTTCTAAATCGTTATGGACATATCTCCTCCGGAACATAAGTTTAACATTGTTAATTTACCTACTTTCCTATCTATAGCCATTATAAGTTACATTGTTACGTGACCGTATTAATTTTAATTAACGACATTTGTGAAATTAATTAGATCCATTGTCCGTTCAAACTCGAAAGAGATATATTCCAAATTCAAACGGGTACCGTATCTCAAAACAAAGTTGACATGTCACATGAAACTTCCACATA
Organism: Hoplodrina blanda; assembly: GCA_949316365.1. NCBI lineage: Eukaryota > Metazoa > Arthropoda > Insecta > Lepidoptera > Noctuidae > Hoplodrina > Hoplodrina blanda. The sequence goes on from OX438582.1 coordinate 1,047,224, forward strand.
ACAACAAAACATGGAGCAACATAAAATAATATAAATAAAATTAAAGTTAATCAAATAAAAAATGGTACCCTAATGAACTCCGCCTGAATAAACTACACAATTAGTTTCAAAGCGTATATCTCCGCAAGTCAAGTTGTTTTAACATGTTGAAACCTCAGAGGCTAGAATCGCGAAACTCTAGTCCCAGTGGTGGGAATATGTCGTTTTTAATTCTAAAACCGTATATCATTTTTTCCCCAACAAGTCGTTCAACAAGTCTTGGTTGGTCATGTTTGCATCACCGAGTACATTTAACCTAGCTTCTCTAGAGCCTCGCCTACTAGTAAGTGACCGTTTTCTGCCCCCCGGAACTACATCGGTCAATACTTGATCCGTCAACATTTTAAAGTTATTATTCAATTCGTTAAAAGCTGCTTCAGGGATTTCCCCATTGGAATTCACAAATTCATTTATTTTATCAACAGCTTCTAGTTGTTGCACTATTTTATCACTTTCGAAGTTCGATTGGTTGAAAGATTTCATGTGTTTATCAATCACTTCCGTGCTTCTTTCGATATCTTGAATTATAGCTTTGCAATACTTTTCTATAGGTTTGCCAGATATTTTGCGTTCTAATGCACTAGTTTCACGTTTCATCGCCTTTTCTCCTTGGTGTATTGCTACCGTTGTGACAGAATCTTCCACCGGTTGGTCGTAAAAAGACACATTCGAGTTTCTTCTACCTCTAGACTTGGGACGCTCCGGTTCCGGTTCTTCGAGTTCAGCTTGTTCTTCTTCGATACAGTTTTCTGGTGATATTTTTTTTCTACTTAACGCACTCGATTTCCTAGACGAAGGCTCATCTTCATTCTTTATTTTATTCATAAGTTCTGTTTTCATAGCTTCTATTTTCGTATGCAATTCATCTGGGGATGTTTTGATATTATAATCATCATCATATATTGTAAGGTCTGCCATTCCATCTTGCACTGTCTTGGCTAACTCCAAGATGTCATCGGAGGCTTTCGAGTTCTTTCTTGTGCCAGGGGTGGGAGTGGATCTAGAGAGAGTGGAGTTAGATCTACTTCTAGCGTAGCGTGAGCGTGGTTCAGCGGAAGATGAAGACTCTTCGTCATGAGATAAAGCGCTGCTAAGACTGCGAGAATTCTCGCACAATTTGGCCATCATGGTTTGCTCCACCTGAACATTTCAATTGAAATATTGATACAATGTAGCTACGTATTGCTAGGAGAGGAAAATTTATCTGTATTCTACTAATTATAAGTCTATTCTCATTATGATGAAGTCATAATAGAAATACGTTTGTCGAAAGGGCTTATTATACAACAATCCAGACAAAGTGACAGCTTAGAGGGCATAATATTTATCTCATGTTGAGTTTTAACAATGGAGTCCTCGAAACAAAAGGATTCTCCGGGGAAATAAATGTGAGCAAACATTTAGGTACGCAGACCGAATTATGTCAACGTAATCTCAATATAAACACTAAAATCTGAGTCTAAGTAAACGGATTCGTTCCAGCTTTTTGCTATCCAATCCAGACATACCTCCCCTGCGTCGTATAAAAGCCTCACGTCCAGAAAGAGTATTTTATTTAAAATTTCTTCTTTAGGGTCTCCGCTCACGTCAGAATTTATGTAGGACCAACATTTTTTTGACACATCTGTGTTGGTACCTATATTGATATTCATATGTTCCATTTCTCTCCGATAAAAAATCGGTCACCGATTATCGGACGTGGGCGGAGGCCCTAAATTAGTGATTCGATCCTATTGCGTAAGTGCAATCCCGAATACATTCAATTTTAGTCGAATTGCTGTCGTCTGTGAATGTACAAAGGTACGCATGTAATTAATTCGACATGATTCTGACAGCATCAATCACTACATAAAAAGCTGTTTGACTAAAATTTCATTCAAAATCTATAAATTGATCGCACAAAAAGTCTGTCTTCAGCGTAAGCCCTTAATGTAATAAAGCGGAGCCTTTCAAACTTACAATGTTTCTATCATCCCTGGCCCGAGAAAGACTGGCGTCCGTATCGGACCTGGCTCTGTTGGGCTGCTTCGATAGCAAGTTGATGTTGGTGCCAGACGCCGTCTTCAGCGGCGACTTCACTCGACTCGCTGCTGTGCTTAGCATCTTCTCTTTCATCTAAAACATACAGATTTTGGTTTTGTAGATGTAGCCGTAAGAAGATGAGAATTTGTAAGGAGTATCTTGCCCATTCTTCTATAACTACCTTTTCGGATAGGGAAAACTAGATTCAAAATTTATTTTTCTTGTAAAGACGTTCAAAAGTACCTTTTTATGGTTTAATTGAAATAAACGATATATTTGATTGAGATATTTATACGATGTTTCTGAGAACAATTCATTAATCTGAATACTTATCTATACTAATAAAATAAAACTCGAGATATTTTTTGTTTGCTTGTTTAAGCGCTCATATCTTTGAAACTACTAGTCCAATAGGGTAGATGACACCACCAATCAATTGACGTACTTTTTATGACCTGTCAAAACGCGATTCTCCCATAGATTTTGTATAGCAAAACTCAACTGTGACGTCACTTTTGTGCAGACTCAATTGACTAGCTATTTATTAATTTGAAAGCAGTTAAAAATCCAATTTTACAGTGATTTGAAAATTAATCGGGTTTTCAGGGCCAAAATAAAGTGTTTCTTTATAGAAGTTATGTCTTGGAATTATTGGTTAATAGTGTCATCTACCCAATTGGAAAAATATTGTTGTATATGATAGCCAGATTCATTAGGGACAGGATAGGCAGATATACACCATTACGTTACGACCAACGGGAGCGGAGCAGTAACCAAAAACGTAACTTAACACGGTTAAAAAACCACACGCACGAAGTCGCAGGAAGCAACTAGTATTGAATATTTAGACAACAAAAACAAAGAGCAGAAAAGCCTTAACATTAGTCTCGTTTAATGAAAGAATGCTTAAGGCTGGGCGCAGACGTCCGGTTTCCTGATCAGGTTTCCGAACCAGGAAGCGTATATTATTATGTAAATACAACATACATTTTTTTTTACATGTGTGTGTATTATGTATATATGTGTATGTATATATACACGCCTGCCTCCTGATTCGGAAACCTGATCCGGAAACCGGACGTTTGCGCCCAGCCTAAAATGAATAATTTTGTGTAAACAAGAAAGGAACAACAATAAACAAATGAAAAGCGGAACATTGATTAGGCATTTTTTAATTAGTTACGGTAAAGTGAATACTTCGTAATTGGAGAATTTAAATGGAGGATTCAAAGGTAATAATTTATTATAATGAGAAAATAAAACAAGGGAATAATAAAAGATACTGAATTGCTGCGAGATCTGTTGTTTTTATTTATTCAGACAAGGCACGCAATGTGAATCTCAATGAACAAATTATTGTAACAGCAATTAGCGTGTTTTTTTTTTCACCCGCATTAAGCTACGTTTTTAGTTACTGCTCCGCTACCGTGGGTCGTAGCGTGATGCCATATAGCTTATACTATTCCTCGTGGATCTGGCTATCATATACAAAAAGATTTTTTGAAAGTTCTAGAGATTAGCGTGTTTAAACAAACACTATCAAACAAAAAACCCTTTAGCTTATTATTAATATAGATACGGCTTTGTCGTGTACCGATCTTCACACGGGCAAAGCTGCGGGTCAAAGCAAGTCTGAAAATAATCACTTACCTCAATAATAGTGGTCAGCTTATCAGCATTGTGGATGGCTAGGTCTAGATCATGTCGTGTATCTTTATGCTTATTGATCTCCATCTGCAGTTGATGTTTAAAGTTTTTCGCTTCGAGTGCTAAGCGACGTTGCAGCATCGTGATCGTCTCGTTCTGTTGCTGTACTTTGGCAGACAGCTCCAACATTTGAGTCTGAAGTTTTTCGCGTTCTAGAAGGTTTCTGGAATATTATAAAGAAATAAGCGGTGATCCATGTAAAATACTGGTACTCAGCTGCATCCGGTTAGACTGGAAGCCGACCCCAACATAGTAGGGAAAAGGCTAGGCAGATGATGAAGCGGTGATGGGTAAAGGTAAGAAGCCCGTACAATGTCATATTATTTTGTAAAACTGCGCGGATTTCATTGTCAATTTTTTTACTAAAATTTTAATTTTTTTAAATATTGACTTTTTATTTTTTAATTAAAATCCGCTTATCTCCGGATCGCTTGCCCCAATTCTGAAAATTCTTGTCCAACTTGTAATGCAAAGGAATTTACTTAATAACATTACATAAACATCACGCCTGTAATTCACCAATTATGTTTAAGTCCCATGTAATAGGGGGCGAGCCTATTTCCATAAACCGGACACAAATCCAGACTCAAAATTTTTATGGAAAAACCCAATAACAGTTTGCCCAACCTGGGAAACGGACCCAAGACCTCATGCTCAGCAGTCGCCCTTTTGCAACCATTAGACCAACGAGGCAGTGCTTCACTTTTGGTACTTAATTTTCTTTAATATCGATTCAAAAACAAGAAGGTAGTACAACTGCGCCATCTCCTCACCTGTCTCTGCTAAGCTCCAACAGATGCTGGTGTTCGTCCCTCAGCTGCTGTAGCTGCATGTCTCTCTCCTTCAGTTTCATCGTAGCCTCCTTGCACTGTTGCTTCAGCTGCTTGTACCTCGACTGCTGTATCCTCATCTCTTCGCTGTGCGAGTTCAGAACTTGGGGCAGTTCTGCATTCGAGTTCTCGTATCTGATTGTGATAAAAAATCTCTGACTCATGGGTATTAGGTTTAGTAACAAAATTGTAGCTTACAATACAATAATTCATTGTCGAACCACCAGCTGAGCTGATACTGAGAAATTCCTAATGGAAAAATCCAGTAACACTTTGCTCGGCCTGGGAATCAAACCCAGCACCCAACGCTCAGCAGTTGCGCTTGCGACCACGAGACCAGCATCGGGACTATTTTAACTAGAACGATTTTCAAAAAAATCAGTTATTACCTTTGCAATGCTATTTCTTGTTTTTTCTGAATGGCACGTAGTACTCTGTTTTCGTTACTTAACTCCTGAAAAATTCGTAACAAGTTTACCAAACAAAGTTTCACAATTGCACTATATAGTTAAGTAAACGTCTGTAAAATTGTTCCCACTGAACGAACTCATAGTTTTCAGGAGCCGTATTTTTCGCGGTAAACATTGACGCTCACAGATTATAATATAAGATATCTACCTTATAAAAGTCGAGTTGTGAAATATTTTGAAGTAGGTACAGTACCTAATAATAAAAAAATTCAAACAAAGGGATGTGTTCTGTTTTTGGTGTTACTTCAGTAAGTGTAGTAAAAGTAAGTGCCAAGTAATCAATGTGTCACATTAATTTTTTGTTACAGAAACTGCAAGTGATAGTTACGTACCTGCAAATGATAATGCGCGTCAGACAGCTGGTTCTGCAGCTGCTTCACACGATGCGTCTTGGCTGACAGGACCCGCTGCGTCACATACTGGTCTCCTCTCTTGTTCAGGGACGTGTTGGACGTGTCCATCGTCAAAGGGTTGAGGCGCTTGCGCTTGTTCAAGAGGTTCAGACGAGAATTACTGCTGTATAAGCTCTCGAGAGATTCTTTTCTGGAATGTAGCGATTTGAATTTGATATTGAAGTCTAGCTAAACTTCTTTAGCCGCGTTAAGCGATTTTTAGTTGAGGCAAAACTTAAGGGTTCGCGTCACCGACATGCTAATGTGACGTGTTGCGCCAGACTGGCGGCAGATATTGCAAAGTTTTAAGTTTTCGCTTCTGTCGGCAGTCCCTGTGACTCTGCTTTCATTTTTATTTAGATGGATATCTACTGATGCAGGAATCACAAACTATTGGTGGCAATAACTTGCATTTTTCCTGGAAGGTTTGGATAGTGTACCTACCTACTTAGTATCTGACATGGATTGTTCAATATAAGATCCCCGACAGAGAGAGAGTTCATCTTACATCATCTCATAACATGCCTCCCAAAATTTGTCACGTTATCGTTGATTGAGCGCAGTATCTTTGCGCCCTTACCTACTTAGGTCGTAAGGTAGGCACTGCAGAGATAGCCACCGTGTAGAACTTTTATTTGTCCAAAGGAAACTGAAGTACCTACCTATGGACTACGTTTGGATGGTCCTTTATGATAGGCAGTCAAAAAGACACTGTCAAGCTAAACCGATGTACCTACCTACCTACCTATTTAAAAAAAAATACTTCGACCCCCACCAATTTATATTGACGATACAGTTACAATGCAATAGCCATAAAGAATCCAGCACACAGAAAGCTAGTCTAGAGCAGAACAGGAGCAGTAAAGAATCTTATGTGAGTGACGGCTACGTCACTTATACGTACAAAATGTAGTTGTTGCAATCGCAAACCGCAGCAGAGCTATAAGTATAGCGATGCCCTAACTAAACCGATTCGCATAGAAATAACGGTACACCTACCTACCTATTCTATGCATTCAAGGGCACCGTTCATAAAATACGACAATAAATTGCCTATGACGCGCAGAACTTTTTTGCATAGAATATTTATACAAAGAAACCTTGTTATTTTTGGAATAGGTTATACAGCATTGGCAATTTCCCGCGCTACTTTACCGACATCTTGAATTTCATCTTGAAAACAACACCACAAACTAGAACTAGAGATATTTTCACAAATGCTGAATGAAAAATAGAAAACATAAAATTTTAATCATAAAATCTACATTACCTACCTTAGGTCGTGAGATCGTTTATCTTCCGGGATTAGACTCAACACTGACATCCTTTGTTTCACGTTCAAAGCACCATTTTTGTACAAAACAACGGCGCTCGTAAAGCGAGCAGTTATTTATTGTTAATAATAATCCAATCGGCCAACAATCGACAGCTGGATGTTGTTACGTTCGTTGCTATGGCAACGGATAACATGTCAATCGATAGATTCGAAATTCGTAATGGTGCTGGCATGTTGCGACATGGGACCTCTATTATCTATAATAGATTTGTTTCGTGTCGATGACTCGTATTTGTGTCAAATGAGGTGGAAACTAGTTATGGATTCTTTTATTTAGATCGCTTATATTGTGAATTCATTGGTCGTTATTGCTGACGGCTTTAGCAAAGATAACTGAAACACCGTAACCATTTTGTTTTTCGTAGCACTTAAGTATTTTAAATAAAATCAAAGTTAGATGATAGTAAGTAATTAGTCTTCCACAATAACGCCACAAAATATTAATGATAGTAATTATTACTCTTCAACAATAACAAAAATTGATATAAGACCTTGACGAAACACAATAAAGCACAAGTTTGTTTTGTTCAATGACTACTTAAAAGCATAATATTGTTTAATTTAATTATTGCAAACGAAATTGTCTGTTCATAATTTTTCGACAGCTTACAATCTCGTAAGAACTAACGGTGTAAAGTTGAACAACGGTTGAATGTGTAACACCCAGGATATTGATACCGCTGACCATAATAAAAGATCTTACGAACTACTAATGACGCCCAACAGGGCCCAAGAGGGTGAATTTAATATGATTAAATTAATAATCCACTGAACAAAATAATGTATTTATTAATAAAATAAAACACATAATATATGTAACCAAAATAATATACTTATTTCAAAAGTTACTTACAATCAGTTTATTTACATAAACATTTCACAATATTTTCAACATTTTTCATTTAAGGGCAGATTTTTCTATAATCGTAGATAATAAATGTATTCTGTACACAAACTGTCAAACTATTATATTCTCCCGATAAGAGATATCTGATGATTGAAAAAATCGGCCCTTAATCTTGCACAGTGCCAGCTTGCCTGAGAATGAAGCCTGGATGTCGCAAAAATGGCCTAATTTATATTTGAATTCTCAAGGTAACTTTCACCAAACTTTTATACCTACGATAAAAGATTACGCGTGGAATAAATTTGACGTCTGACAGTTGTATGGAAGAACTGTCAAAAATTTATTTGCAGAAACCCGTCGAGCGTCGATTGTGCGTGTGTAATGCGATGCGATGCGACAATCTTAAGTTTAAGAATGGTATAAAAGATTGGTGAAGTTCGCCCTTAGTAGCATGAACGTACTCGAACAATTTACTACAATAGACTTTTGAATCTAAACAATATCGATGTTAGTTATTCGACGAGATATGACGTCACTTAAACATCGATCAACTATCGATTGTTAATCGAGATAAATATCATCAAGTAAACGACATTTTCCTACTCTGTTAAAAATCATAAATATTGGTTGGTTGTTGATATTTAAAAAAGGAGGTAGGTAATGTTCTTTACAATAATAGTTTTAAATATTCAACAAATAAACATCAAAATGGCGTAACAATATTTATAGTAGTTTATTTTTAAGGCCACTTTTGGACTAATAGGCACTTATGCACTTTTTGTAGGCTTTGCTCTGCACTATACCGGTAGCTGTAAAATATAGACCTATAAACACACAGCAAACGAATACACAATTAATAAATACACATTGCATGACCACTTCAGATTGTGTGTTGTAGGTTTTACTATACGAGATATTTACAACGTAGTACCTACATGTGGATAAGGCCCAACGCGATGTACGAGCGATTCTAGAAATTCCAGGCGCCTCGACGCGCCTTTTAATACGTGAAACGTCATTTACAAAAACATTACTCGACTTCACACTAACAAAAAAGAATCATGGGCAATTTGCTGCAAATAAGCTCCATTTTTTAGTATGGATCACTGAGAGGTACCAGCGAAACAAGACATAAACACTTTGAGTACCTTAAAATTCGCTTATTTCTGTTGTATTTATTTCATGCCGACCTCATGTTAAATCAAAGTTACACCCGGTGAAAAGTCAACTTAAATACGCTCCATTTTTTACTATGGCAACAAGTCTCTAAGGTACTCTTAAGCTCGGGGAAGGCAAGTAATAAAATTCCATGTTTTATAGTTTCTTTTTCCCAACTCGGAATTGAAAATGTAGTAATCAGAGGGTTTACTGAGTGTTTGGCATGAAATAATTACGATGAAAAAGCATACATTTTAGGGGACTTTAGTGTAAAATCTCTGTTCTCTAGCAACACACAAGACCGGCCAGGATTCACTCAAGTCTGCCCATGATTCTTTGGTATTGATTTTGTTTTTTCTATTAATCAAATGCCAATTTTGAGGTTATTTGTCAAATTAACATTTTTACTTTCGACCCTAAATTTTTGGCGTTAGCATAAAAAAGGTGAACATGGAAGAAGATAACATTAACAGCACCTATCACAGGTACGGTGAAGTCGTAATACATTTACAATACTATTGTCTCTCTCTGTATAAATTATCTATACTAATTTATAAGCTGATTTACAGGTCATCGTAGTATTGACTATCACTTCACAAGTTAGAGGTCTGAAATAAAAATCTAGCGACTTTGCCCGAGTGGAGGCGGGCACACCGCTCGGCTCACACGGCGGCGGGCACGGGCGTGGCGCCATTGGACGGCACGGTGCTGCCCGCACTGCTGGCGATGCCCGCGGTGCCGGCGGGCGCGGGGGGGGGCCCGCGCGGCACGCTGCTGCCCACGTGCCCCACGGGCACGGGCAGGCGCTCGGTCTCCTTCTGCTTGTCCCACAGCTTGCGGTACAGCGACTGCTCGTTGGCGATGAGCTGCTGGTGCGTGCCGCGCTCGCTGATGGTGCCGCGCTCCAGCACGAGGATCTCGTCCGCGTCCGCCACCGTGGACAGGCGGTGCGCGATGCAGATGGACGTGCGACCCACTGTGGCCGCCTTCAGTGCTTGCAGGATCGCCTGCCGACAGAACAAACATACCTGTGAAGTGAGCTCGATGGAGATGTAGGGACCGATCGACACAACCCTTTGAAAAGGAGTTTCCATTTAATACACCCAACGAAGTGCGATGTAACCATTTTTGTCACACAATAAATACAAGTGTGTACTTTTAAGTTGAAGTTTAACATCGAATATCAAGGTAATCATCGGCAATCATGATGATTTTATTTTTTAGCTTGAAATTACATAAATCGTTAATATAAATTAAAAATAGCAATGGGCCAAGGATGCTGCCCTGTGGAACACCGTACTCTTTGGGAAGTTCATCACTAATCCAATTATGTACTTTAGTAATAAGTGCATTCTATCTGTTATTAGTCACAGAATAATCGAAATGATAGACGTCTTGCACACATATTTTCACCTTTTTTTATTAAAATAGGAACAGATACAGTGTCGAATGCTTTCACTAGGTGATTCACGGAAGAAAATGTATTGTATGTAATGTATGTATTTTTCAGTGGTAGAAAATGGTAGAGTGATACACGTACGTGTTCAGTTATGGAGTCAAGGTTAGAGGTGGCCTCGTCGAAGATGATGACGGGCGAGTCCTTGAGGATGGCGCGTGCGATGGCGACGCGTTGCTTCTCCCCGCCAGACAGCTTGAGGCCGCGCTCGCCTACCTGCGTGGAGTAGCCCTGCACACGATACGCTCATAGTTAGCAGCTTATTAATGCACTACCTTTTTAATAAATCAATTTTAACTTGTAATTCCAACTTAAAACACAAAAATTGGTTAACATTTCAATAACTTTTGTCCATTGAGAATATTGTAATAATTAATTTTGAAATGCGTAAGACGTACACGACTGATTATTTATTAGGGTCATCAGAGGTAAACAGATCAAAGAGAGAAAAAAATATATAATTTTTCTTCAATCGATCTCATGGGTCCAAATACTTCTCTCTTTCTTATGCTAGTCCCATCTTTATTATGACGATAGATGAACTCAGGCTGTCTTACCTTAGGCCACGTCTGCACAGACTCGTGCAGCTCGGCCATCTTGCTGGCCTGATACACTTTCTCCGGCGGCTGGGTCAGGTCGCCGTAGTGCAGGTTGTGGAATATTGTGTCGTGAAATAGTACGCAGTCCTAGAAACAAAGATAATACTTTAACAACATGTTTCTTTCTTACGTGAATTAATCACTGATAATTTTCAGAGGCATGAGGAGTAGGGTTCCTCGTCTTCCATTGAAAATGGAGAATCCTTCTGTGCTGCAGTGCTGTCCGACTTGTTGTCGGGTATAAACGTTATCGTCGCGGAGAACCTCGATATCGCGATGCAGGATACGTCAATTTATTGTAGTTTGTACATTGACCGAAAGATGTCGCCACATAGTTAATGTGACTGTGTTATCTTAGTGCTAACACCAAATAGCCAGTCTCAACAGAATAAAAGTACGCATTGTCTGGCCTGCCTGGCAACCAATCATATCAATAGTCGCAATCATATCAATTTACCATGACCTTTAATTTAAAATAAACGATTAGTTTAAACCGACCTGTGGTACGATGGCTATAGCTTTCCTCAAGCTGCCGAGATCAACATCCTTGATGTTCTGTCCGGCCACCTTGATGGTGCCCGACTGCGGCTCGTAGAAACGGAATAAGAGACGCACCATTGTGGATTTGCTGTGAACAGTAATAATTTTATTTTAATAAACTTTTCAGCTTTATAATATTAGTATAGACTACCATAGATATGTTCACTCTTCGCTACTAGTTACTAATAAAAATCTGCTGCTCCATAACTTTTGATCGAGTTTTAGTGCATTTTTGCAGGGAACAGCTATTTTTTTGTCTGTATATTCCAGGGTTGATCTCCTGATAGGAGACGTGCGTATTAATGAGTACTTTCACGGCCAGGGAATGAAATCAGCTTATACAACTGTCCTTACCCACTGCCTGAGCCGCCCACGATCCCGATCTTCTTGCCAGCCGGTATACTGAACGTGAGGTTGTTGAAGATCGGCTTCCCGTTCACGTACTTAAAGCTTACGTTTTCGAAGTCGATGGTCGCCGACTTTGCGTCGCATTTAAGAGCAGGGGCTTGCACTTTCTCCTGAAAATGGAAGAATAATGTTTAGTGATATATGTAGAACGTGGATGAGACGAAAGAAGTATGTAAAGATCGTAGCAGGTGGCGTTCTGTGGTTTCTGTCTACCCCCATGGGAAAAAGGCGCAAGTTCCTGTTTATGTATGAAATATATATATCTCTATCTATATAAATAAAAATGAATGGCATAATGTGTTGCTAAGCGTAAAACTCGAGAACGACTGAACCGAATTGGCTGATTGTTTTTTATTGAATGGGAATGTAGCAGAAAGATAATTATTGGCCTGTAAACCAAATAGCTTGTTGACCGTACAAAAGGTCTACCATCAGTGAACAGGGCAAGAATAAGTTGGCCGATCCATCAATATTCTTATTTCTCTTCCTTACCTTAACCCTGGACTGCACAGTCATGAGGGTGAACATGGTCTGCATGTCGATGAGAGCCTGCCTCACTTCCCTGTACACGGAGCCGAGGAAGCCCAGCGGGATGGACAGCTGGAACAGCAGGCCGTTCACCATCACCAGGTCACCGACTGTCATGTGGCCTGGAACGAAGAAAAGGAGGTATCAAACCTTAGTCAAAATATCTTACCAAATATAAAACCATACGATATTTTTTATTATTGAATTTACAAAATCCTTAATTTTTTGCAGACGAGTCATCCCTGCACTTTAGAGGACATTAAAAACGTCACTGATGCCGCGATAAAGTGGCCTTTTATCCAAAGAACATACGACGTTCAAAAGTGCCTATTAATGTCCTAATTGAAATAAATTATTTTACAACAACCAAAAAAAGGCTTGTTTAGAATTCTATAACCATCGACTCGAAAGATGAAGAAGCAGACGAGAAATAAAACTAAACGTAATATAGTTCTAGTTCGGCCAGTTTTCTTTACTTATCAGTTTTGATTTTTCCTCCAAAGTTTTTTCCAGACGCCCTTTAATGCAGTAAAGGTTTTAGGTCTATCGTAACTTCCGTTTGCATAAATCGATTACCTTCAGCGATCAGGTTAGCTGCCATGATCATGATGATACTGAGTCCTCCGCTGAAGATGGCGTGCTGTCCGAAGTTGAGCAAGGCCAAACTCGACGCCGTCTTAAGCGAGGCGTCCTCGTAACTCTTCAGGCTCTTGTCATACTTCTCCAGCTCGTACTTCTCGTTGTTGAAATACTGGAGGGAAATTTTCATAGATAGACAGTTGATTGAGTAAATAACTTATTTGGAACGAAGTCTGAAGGTTAATTCTATTAATAAGATCAAAATCTAGTCGCAATCTCGTCTTAACTACATTCAAAAGCAGAAAATATGGGGAAATTGTATTTTTGACAGATTGCTAAGGGGTGTCGCACAACTAACTTCAGATTGCTACCGACCAATTTGCTAACGTAAACCCCAATAACACTTTGCCTGACTCAGGAATCGAACCACTTAGGCATTATTATTTATTTTTGAAACACATTTTTATTGTGGTTAATAAATACGACCTAGAAGTACCAAGAGTGAGAACCCTGTATGGCAGGAAAACTATACAGTATGAGGGGGTTCGGCTATACAATAAATTACCTAAAAAAGTCAGAGAGTGTACAAGTATACCAGCATTTAAAAAAGCCCTAAGGAATCATTTATTAGACACATAAGTTTGGCTTGAACTGTTTCGTATTTTATTTAGTCATAAACACATACTCGTTTTATTATGTTATAAATTGAACTAGTGTGCAGTTTTTCTCTTTTTTGGATGGCTTGAACGTCATAATGTAAACTACAACTTATTGTTAATTTAGTTAAGTTTCTCTTTAAGTGAACTGTAATTTGTTCTTTGAGAAATAAATGTCTTTAAACCGAAATATACTAAGCCTATTTTTTTAGCAAGTCTAGTAATTTTATAAGATTTTAGATATCTTACTGATAAAATAATGATCTCTTTGTAAAGCTTAATTTATATTCTACTAACCTTAACAGTTTCATAGTTGATGAGCGAGTCGATGGCCTTGTTCCCCGCCTCGTTCTCCGCCTTGTTCATGTACACTCTGAACTTGGTCCGCCACTGTGTGATGGCCAGTGTGAACACAGCGTACACTCCCACGCAGCCCCACGCCAGACCTGAACATTTATTTCATAAATACCACTATTCTTGAAACTTTTGCCGTCATGTCAGATGCACAATCAAATAAAAGTGAGTGAAAAATTCATCAATGAGAAATTCATCATGAGATTAAACAAATGATATTTTTTTATTTACGTAAAATACACAACTTCTTTGTTTGTAGTCAGTATCTTTACATATTATTTAAGACAATAACTTTCTTTATGCAGATAATAAATGTACATAAGTTGCAATTCAGTGTTTTTTTTTTAAGAAATCACAGAAAGTAGTAGTAAAGAATGTGTCTAAATGTGGAGCGAGCATGGAGCATCTGTATGAGATACTTTATAGTCTATATTAGGCTGGTATTATTTTTTTAATATTCTACAGCCATATAAGAATATGAGAAACAACACTCAGATAAACTCACCAGTGAAAGCAATTCCTCCTTTGAGCCCCAGTATGGTGGAGACAAGCACCAGCTCGAAGATGGTGGGCACGATGTTGAACACCATCGCGGACAGGACGAAGTTAATGGCGCGGGAGCCACGGTCTATTGTCTGTGGATACCAAAAATACATTTCAATAGAGTTTCTGGCGACATCTATCGCGTCACATGCGAACTACAACTGACGTATCCCACATAGCGATATCAAAGTTTTTCGCGACATTAGCATGTTAGCAGAAACCTGACTTTAACAGTCGACCAGAAGCCCACCAGACAACACCCGTCTGGTCGAAGGATCTTCCCGATTCAATGAAGGATTAGAAATTTTCCAACGTTTTCCTTTTACCTCTTAAAGTTCAATTACTCGGTGGTCTATTAACTGCCTCATTTGTCTCAGTACGGACAACTTTGCCAGTGTTCGATTATAGCCAATTTTTTCTCAAAACCGTCTCAGTGGCAGCCTGGCAGTGGCACTCCTGCTAGGCCGAAGTCAAGACTTGTGTCCAGTTGATGACAAGAATTGCCTTGTACGTTTCGTCGTTTTCATGATCGCTTAATTAGTATGTACTGGGCGTACCGCGCGAAATATAGAAAAAAAAAATTAAGTAAGTAGGTACTTCGATTTATGAACTTTTCTCAGTTTTGGGAGGTAATCGATAAACCCGAAGTAGATAGGTAAGTACAGTATCAGATATCTCGTATAAGTGGTTTTATATTATCAGAAACATAATAAACGAACAGTTAAGAACTGTTGTTATTTTCCAATCTTCGTTATCTAACTAGGCATGGCACACGATTGCAAACTATGTTACAATAGGTTAGTCAAGCAAAACGAAGTGCACACTCTACCAAGTTTGCGTCTATAAGCAAGTTGCAACATTCATTGCAAATCTTTTCTCTGCGAGATTTGTCGTGTGCAAAATGGAGCTCGAATCAAGGACTTCGGACAAGCGCTCCGCTTTCACGCTTCCAACCATTAGGTGAGAACCGACGAGGCAGTTAAGTTATGAAACTTAAGTTTTAAAATAACTGTCCGTATATTATCTTTATAAGGAAAAATCTTTAAAGTTTAACTTTTTGACTACCACAGTTATGTATACCAAAAACGGCAATATAGCTCATAAAACAACATTGTTTTTTTTTCTTTGCTAATCCCTGACTCATTCTAATATATTAGTTGAACTTATTTCTTTATATTTCATCTATACTAACATAAGGTGGCTAAAACTAATACCAATTATAAAGTTCCGAATTCGTCGCGTGGCGCCGAAGGCACGTTTTTGCTTTTCTGACGAGCCGGTCAAACGTTTAAAATACAATACCCCGGGACCCGGTCGGTTTGATAAGAAACTTACTTTCGACAAAGCTCCAGTCTGTCTTCCGAGATGAAAGCTCAGGTCCAGGTTGTGTAGATGTATGAACACGTTGCAGGCGAGCTTCCTAATGGAGTGCTGCGCCACTTTAGCGAACACGGCGTTCCTCAACTCGTTGAAGCCAGCCGCGGTGGCGCGAGCGATGCCGTCTGGAATGAAAGAGGATTGAGTGTCAGGTCATTTTGCTCTATCAACAATTAATTGTATTCGTCAGATTGGCTTGAACAGATCTCCCTTTTTTTATTATTCTGAACAAGTTTCTACTTTAATGTTTCTTCAATGTTGCAATCACCTTTTAAGAATTCATTTATTTCTTTTATTTCATCAGTAGATACCTAATAGTACCTATGTTACATTGATATTAGGCAATACAAGCTTTCTGGATTTTAATACAATAATTTATACAGTACATAGAGTAATATGTTTCATATGCATGTACTTATGGGCACGGTCTGAGAAGTCATATGTAACTTATGTAAGGTCTAACTATTGCACTTTATTAATAACAGGATTCTGCCCGTGACTTCATCTGCATGGGAGGTTTACTATAAAAGATAACCTTTGGCACTTGGCAACAGTGAACCTTTCTATGAATGAAATATTTTTTGCAATTGCATCAGCATTTCTAGAGATTACCATCTTACAAACAAACATATTATTTTACCTGTTTGTAAAATTAGTTTAGATAAATTAAAAATGCACCAGCCAAACATAGACATACCGCAATAGGAACAATAAGCTATACTTACATCCAAGTAGCAAGGAGAATGCAGTAGTTCCAAGCGCTTGTGGAACAGTTGCCATACCAAGCAAGGCGTCCGACATAGATGCATCATTGATCTCGTCGACGGCGTACTTGAACAGGAACGGCACTGTCACGTTCACCACTTTCGCGCCAAATAAGAGGGATAGAGATAGCATCACGCGGTTTCTGATCATCTCATTGTCCTAGAAGGGAAGAAAATGACGAGTGTTGATTCATATAGCTGGTGTGTTTCGGGTTAAAGTAAAAACGACTTCTACTTCTATTCTATTTATCAAAGTCAAATAAAGTCTAATATAAAAAATGATGATTGCATTTCATGTAAAATTAGTAAGTATTCAGAGTAACACACATAATGAAGAACAAACTAAAATGTATGAGTGAGTAAAAATCATTCCTTATTTTGTAATAAAATGACAATATTTATCTTGTATTAATATTCATGGTCACAGTACTTATTTTAACAGCTGCTTTGAACCATCTGTTGTATATTAAATAGGTACAAAATCTTACCTTTGGCCACACATACTCCAGCATCCCGCGGATCATATCTACTCCCGTCACCGGCTTCGCATCCGGCAAGTCTATATCTTCACGAGACAAAACAGAGGCACCTGGGTGAAAGCAGTCTCTTTTTTGGATACCTAAGGAGGGGAGAATACAATCAGGAATGTTTTAAGGATATACGAAAGGTTATACGTAACGGGATAGGTCACAAGCGGGCAGGACACGTGCAGGATGAAAAGGACATGAAAGGAATAAACAAAGAGCTGCGATCCAACCAAGTATTAGTAACAAAAATACACAAAAAAAAAGTTGCAGGTTGCAGTGTTTTGAAATAAAAGATGTTTGTGCAAGTTCTACATACTACAAAGTAAAAAAAGTAGTATAGGTTTCATTGCACATTTTAATGATACCAGTAAAGAAACAAAATTGCTTAGTCAATGTAGCAATATGAATTGTTATTAAGTACAAACACAGTGAGAGAAACATACAAAGTAATATGCATAAATTAGAGAAAACATCACAAGGATTCTACTTCGGTACATACAACAAGTTAATATGCTAAACAATGATATTATAGGGTAGGTATTTGAGATAACTATTTCTATTGAACTAAGTAGTTGAAAAACTAATTTTAAAGACTGCAACTCAAAAACCAATATTAGCAAAGTTCATGAAGCAATCTTCATTGTATCTGAGTAAATTTTGTTTTTTTAAGTTTTCCATTTTAGTCTGACATAAATGCTAATCATTATCATATCTGCGGAATGACATCTACTAACAAATGACATCTTGACGTACATGGCTGTATATACCATCAACACAATAACTAGCTAAACACTACCTATTGGTTTGTACTAAAAAATAATTAATTCTGGTTAGTATAACCTGTAAACTGTAAAGCATATTTACAGCTATTCGATTCTACAATATTGAAGTTACATTGTAAAACTTATTCAATGTTTTTCGACTAGGCCAAAAGTATCAAATAGAAGATTCCCATACAAGTAGGAATTTAATGTATTGCCGTAATGGCCACCATAAGCTTACGCATGGTTCACCAATGAGGTCTAAGTGCGGAAACTAAACCCCCATGATAGATACATAGCACTTATTGCTACAATAATATACTTATGTTTGTCAAGTTCTCCAATAGTTACTTTTTTATTGTTAATCTTGACAATATGAAGATTATAAATGTGAGCACTTTATAGGTAATTCTTGCTAGTTTTTATATGATTAAGTATTAACAATTCTATGTAAAACATTGTTCAAATACATAATTTATAACTCTATTAGGTTTCACTATCAGTGCATTGTCTATCAATGTAGGCAGTAAATACAATTTTATTTTAATGCTTATCATTCAAGTGTGCTTACTCCGTCTAGTGATTAAATTAGCAGTCCATACAAGGTCATTACCAAATTTTAATATTATGTAACTGTCTCGTCCCTTCCTTAAACTTCCACATGCGATGATGGACTTATTATTATCCATGATTAAATTGTTTTATAATATATCAATTGTTTTATTTCGCTTACCAACAGGTATTTTTCCCGTTTTGGGTTTGTTTGCCAACACCGCTGCCAAAACATTTTTCGCCGTGTCTGAACCTGGAGGAGGGTTCTGGTTTGACGATGCATAATACTACAATCAAAACAGAATACTATTAACACTATCTCTTGAAGTAAAACCTTTTATACTAACAAAATAATACTAAAAATGTAGGTAACCAAATGAATACGAATTGTTAGACGCTATATTACCCGGTAATGGCTCGCGGCTGTGCATTGTCGACATTGTAATTTGAGCTGTGGTTTGTTTACGATATTTGATGTGGAATAAGAAAAAGATTTTGCGAATTTATAGTGATTTCGAATTAATTTGCTCAAGTTCTTGTTTGACAGCAGTGTGGCCGCCATGGTGTTAAACTGACAACTACTGACAAATGACAAACAAAATGACAGATGACTTTCATTTCCGACAAGGGGACAACTGACAAATAAGAATTAATGTTGCCACATCAAACTCAATTATTAAAAAAGACGTTTTAAATTTACGTTTATAAAAAAGACTTTCAATAAAAAAAAGGAATCAAAAAATATTGAACAATCTTATCTAGGATAAACGTCAATTTGAAATTATTATCAACATTACTCACCAACGTTATTCAGCCAGCATTCACTAATTTATCAAATTCACAAATTAATAATAAACACAATTTACCTGTGTACCTAGTATGGGTAGGTAGGAAAGTAATAAAAGATACCTACTAAAATGCGACTACATGCAAGCGAAACGAATGAAGATAAATAAGAAAATATATTATTATCAAAACAAGACAAAATACCAGCTGTAGTATTAACCGTTTTTTAAGGCTCGAGAATCTAGAAATAATTTATTGAATTAAGTTCGATTTTTCAAATGTCAGATAACGTTTATCTGGTGAATAATAATGGCGGTTTGACATTATTTTCTAAGTTAAGCTGCACACTTAAAATCCAATATATTAAAAGATTTTTGATAATTAAAAAAACAGCCCTTATTAAATTTGCTATAGGTATGAGTAAAAATGCAGTCAATGACGCGTTAAATACAACATTATGCACACGGATATTCAATTATGCAGTGCCTACTAAACAATGCAATGTAGGTATTAACTATCCACACACAACTCGGTTAGCTAAACAATAAAAATGAAGATAAAAATATTTTCCTTTATCCGCATACATACCATTATCTTAGAGCTTCTCCCGCTATCATAATATTTACAAAGGCACCTACTAACATACAGGATCGATATCGGAAACGAGGCAAGCGTGAGTGTTACAGCGATAAATGGTTCTGAAGAAATTAATTGAATGAGCGAGTATAATTTTCGTATTTCATGAATATAAGTTATTAGATCCAAGGCTACTATTGAGGTAGAATCTTCTAATTATTATTACCTATAATTAGCCCATAGGTACTGTCCCACTGCTGGGTAAAGGCCTCCTCCCTTCATTCCTTCCATCGATCGCGACTTAGCGCGTCTTGCCAATTCTCAAGGAAGCCGTCCAAGTCGTCCCGCCATCTCTTTCGTGGTCTACCGCGGTTTCGTCTCGCCGTTTCGGGGCACCAATCTTGCATTCTATGGGCATATAGGTGATTCGACATACGGTAGACATGTCTAGCCCAGTCTTATTTCAGCTGGGTAGCCTGCTGAGCCGCGTCATCGATCTGTGTTTTGAAGCGAAGTTGGAATTAATTTCATCAGAATCAGAACTTCAGAAGCTTTGATTACTGTGCCGGTTTTTAAAATATGATGGCAACACAGAAAACTTGACCTACAATAAAAACAGTTTTATTTATTTCTATATTTCGCAAAACTTCCTTACAAAAAATAGGGGATGTGAACCGTTTAAAAAACTGTAGGATTGGGGCAGTAGGTATTAGCAGGTATCACGATACAAAAAAAAACCAGATATTTATCACACAAACTGAACCCCAAAACACTAATGGGCCGTTACGTTGTCGACTCGATAAAATATCTATATGCAATAGTCTTCCGCATCCGCGTAATACCCTTTGATCGTTAGCGTTATATTTAGATGGTGTCCTAGATTTTTGAGACATGTTATATTAGTCAGCCTATCGCCAGGTTACTGTGCTGATCTAAGCGTGGCGTCTAAATTCTGTTAATGGAAAAGATTCTTGGAAACGGTTATGAATGGTCTGAGCTCTAACTGCTTTTAATGCCTAGATTATGGGATGAGACATTTTCATCACTGTTTTTTAGTATAGGATAGGATCTAGTATGCAATGGCTTCATGTAAGTTCTTAAATGTTGATTTTGGCTGTGATACTTTGATAGATAGGTAAATAGGTCTACCTATTTTTTTTAATAGGAACGTAGGTACTTAATTATTACCTACACTATCAAGGATTTCTTAAAAAGAAGAGTAGATTCCGAAAATAATTCCTTGCCAGGTACAAAAAATATCTAGGTGCATATCGCTACCTACATTAATTATTAAGATAGAGGTTGGTGTCTAGCACAGATATAGCCAGGCAAAACATATTTTATCTGTTTTTTTGTAACGGTGAACCTATAATAAAAAGGATGGCTCAATCAGGCAATTGCAACCATTTACTTAACCAACAAACAAAAAACAAATAGACTGGAATGGCCTGAGAGTGAGAAAACAGTAAAACAACAGATTGAGGTCTACACCTCAATCTGTTTTATTGTTGTCTCAATCGAGGTATAAAAAAAAGAGGTTTCATCGAGGTAAAAATATCCTAGTAACCTCGATGAAATTGGGAGAATGATGGAATACAAGCTCGCCTCAGCTCACTTCAGTCTTCACCTAAATTCATTGAAAGAAATCTTAACCAAATAGCACTGCAGAAGCTTAACTTTTACCTTGCTAACCCACAAACGCCCGCTAAAAACGTTGCAGCAACGTGCAGTCTATACAGAATCCCGCACCCACAACAAACAAAAGAAGGCTTATAAAACGCCATATTTTGACAACAAAGCACCGTACAGGTGTATAGATGTTCTATTTCTGCCGCACCTACTACCTCGGGATAGCGAATCGGGTCAGTCGTTAACGATGTACTGGCTTGTAGTGGTTCCCTAACTCTATTTTGGTGTTTTATGTCTTTAAGTTTTTGTTATGGTTGATTATGAATGTGATGGAGGATAGGATGGGAGTTAGCCTATCAAGGTACTTACCTACGTAAATGCTGAATTTGAACATTTGCTGAAAAGGTGCCTTCGTGTTACTCGGAAAGGTGTTGGACATTCGCTAAATAGGTAGGTACAAAATATTGAGCAGTTGTTGGCATAGCTGTTGTCAAACGATGAGATATTGCTGTCGTTATTTGCCGTACCTAGGTACCTTTGTAGGCGCCTTTTGCAAAATTTTGATAGTATAAGGTCCATAACTGTACTTAAGCTATAAGATTTAATTAACATGTTTTATACACATTATAGTATGCGAAATAAATAAATCAATATAAATATGCAAAGTTAGAGTGACATGATCCTTCCTAAGAACTGAAGTAAGTACATAGGTACTTGTGTCTACCTACATATACCTACCTAATCTTCAATACATGTCATGACTGAGCGAAACTCCTTGAACAAACAAGATTATACTTAACACAAACACAACAATAAAACAACTGTAACATAATAAATACAACTTCGATAATGAATTTGAGGTAAATTCAGTCATCTCCACATCCATTTGACATTGAGAGCGCCTTTATAACGTAGCAGTAAGAATGGTTTTAGTCTACCACTGACGTGACTGTACCTAGTTTTATAGCAGCAATAAATGTTCAGAATTATGTATTCAATACTCATGAATTCGCTGCAATCGCATCTAATTTTATATGACTTTATTCATCTAATCCAGTGGTTCTTAATCAGTGGTCCGCGGACCACCGGTGGTCCCTGAAAGCACCAGAAGTGGTCCTTGACTTCATCATATCATTATTAAATAACAACGTGTCGGCGACGCGTCTTAGGGGCCTACATAAAAAGTAATTTTGGTTTGAATAATTTTAAACGTGATTCATTTATAGAACAACCTGACGTATAATTCATATTACCGCCAAACAGTTGGTGGCAAGACAATTTTTTTTTTCGTCAAATGGTCCCTGAACACTAAAAGCTTAAGAACTGATAAGACGGTTTAGATTCGAATCTAACTAAGAAACCGAGTTGGTAAATAATTATCTACTGTTTCTACGGGTATATAGGTATTGAAGAGGGTCTGGCTGACTAAGCCGCATACAACCTACGAGGATTGACAGATCGTATTTAACGAAATTAAAATAATTATAATATAATGTTTTAATTTTAGTTTTAATAATCACGCACTGCGGAGGCATCGTGTCTTTAACCTAGTTCATATCTTCTCAGAATTCTGATCTAGAACAACCATCTACTTATACCACTTCTCAATATCCAATGATTCAGTAAAAGTTGCTGAACTAATCCCAAAATAAACAGTCAAAATCATTGAAAAATGTGATCAAGTAACTTGCCCTTAAAATATTTGCGAGTATGGTATGTGGCCCAGATATCAGGCGGTACAATTTCACTGCGCCCTCTCTTTTAATCAAAATAATTAACTACACATATGATTTATTGCCTTAGTGCGGGGAGGGGGCATGTCTACCCGCCACTTTTTACCTTGCCGATAATGTACAGGTGAGTTCGAAAGTGATTGCAAATTCAAAACTCAGGACTGATTCTGTTTGTTATTTAAGTTTTAAAGAGAAAAAAAGGGAATGATAGAAGCAAGTAAAGATTTATATTTGAAAAACAAAAATGGGCTCATAATCGAGCCCTGTGGCAATCTTTTGATGAAGATAAGTTAGAGATACTCTTCCTGGTGATCTTTTTATGAAGCAGAATCTAGAACATTGGTAACACCATCATAGCAGTCGTGATACCACATGGTGGTGATTATGATGACTTAGAGTCTAAAATCTCTTATTTAGGCAGTTTTCAACAGTATTAAACGCTTTACATTAAACTTTGCCATGCAACAGTACATGAATGTGTTTGGGAGAAAAAAAAACCGCCGAATGCCACCAACATCGCAGTACTGTTACGGTGATAAGTCTGTGTAATTTTTTTTATCTGCTTCGATATAATTTAGCTTTGCCGTTATTCTTGAAGAGAACTGTCTCATGTCTCAGGCAGTTATTTCCTGACTTTTGGACCTTATTGGACTTATTTCCAGGGTACTTTTAATTGTACTGTAGATAACCTACATGCGTATGGGATATTTTGATTGATTTGATTTGTCTGCTTAGAGATTCCTAGTTAATATTATCCTACGGGAACCGTACATTTTTCAAAATAGTTTAAGAAAATTCCTGTAAGATAACCATTATCCTGCATTACAAACAAAATAAATACGTCCTAGAGTCAGGTGGAGTGTGAAAGACGATACAAATTGCCACTAACTTCAAAAATAGTCATGCAACTAGCTTGAATTTTCTGACTGACCGACTCCTTGATGATTTAGATGTCTGTACAGTACCCGGCGATAAATATTGCACATCGACCTTTATCGTATTTCGTATTTTATACAAAAAAAAAGAATTATCAAAAGAAGCAAATCATAATTGTTTTAACAGCTCCTAATAGTTATCGGACTGTTTGTATTTCGTGCGACAGAGATAACGCTCTACGAAGCCGAAATTAGCCGATTGTCTCTTTCCAAAGGTCGATGTGCAATATTTATCGCCGGGTACTGTAAATGGTCTAATTGAAATAAATGCTTTGATTTTTATTGGACTCCAATTATGTAGATAATAGGTAATAATACTATTATTAGTAGGTGCAGGGCATAGGGTACCTACGTATTAAAAGTGATCCAGTTGTTTTTGCCTCCTTATGATATTTTTTTTGTCTCTTCGCAAGGTAAATTGTTGGTACAAGTTCGTAAGCTAAAAGAATTACTAAAACTGTGATAAAACTTAGATCGTAATCATAGAAATTAGGTAAAGTACTCGTATTTTCACAGAAAATCGAACTCTTTCTCATCTCCGTCAAAATCATCACACTGCGTCTTCGAAGTTGGTTAATAAATAAATAAACATACAAGTGATTACCGACGACCGCCGGGGAGTTGCAAAAAGTCGAAAAAAATACAAAAAAAGTCCGCGAAAGCCGTACAACTCAATTTTGGAGGCACAACGCGATGGAAATAAAGATGAAAAAAAAGTCGTACGGTCTTTATTAGTGTGCTGGGAAACGGTATCAGGGATTTTAAGTTTAAGAACTTTATTATTTTGATAACGTATTTTTCGCCACGGTCAACGGCGTTCTAAACTTTAAATGGGCAACTATTTGAAAGATTAAGCAGGGACAGAACCTTTAATTACTTCCTGATCCAAACGACTGACACAACTTTTCATTTTTTGCATACTACAGCCAATTTTTACTTTATCTTTAAAAATATTACAAGAAATAATGTTTGTTGGTTTTTTATTCTATAAAATAATCGCTCAAAGTACCGGTCCGATTGCAAATATTCTTTCACAAATTTTTATATAAATTACGTAGCTACATTATTGTTAAATGTCACAGGCTATGATTTAAGAAGCTAGTTATTTATACTAACAGCAGTTAAGATATTGAGCCAAGTATCGCTAGGTATTCTCCTATTTATTAAAAACGATCAATGAAAAGCTCTGATTATTTCACTATTAACTCTTATCCCTTTAGCACACGAATAAAGACCCTGCGCAAAAGCCCTGCGTTCATATTACAGTGGTCGCGAGCCGCGTGCGCAGCGGTGGTCCTCCTCCCACCCCTCGCGTCGCACCTAACGAGACCCACTGCGCAACTCCGATTAATTTGCAGGACTTGTCTCGCCCGATTAAGGGGCATACTTGTCTACCTTTGCTTTGTCACGTGGTGGTGGCCCAAACCAAGTTCTTCAACTTAAAAAGTTATTTTAGGAGTACATAATTATGTCAAGGATATTTTCTCATTCACCTGTGCGTGTATGACTACTGACAAGAAAGAAAGAAGAAGAAGAAAGTCTTCTAAGTCGTCTCGTTAGTCTTGTTCAATTTGGCAAAGTAACTACTTACTTATTAGAGCACTGTTATCAAGTTATTGCAAGTATCTAACTAGGTACAACATTTTCTTATCGCAGGATTCAGAACAATTCTAATAAATATATTAATATTGAAAACGTATCTGCCATATTTTTTTTCCGATTAAAAACAAAAAACCCAAATTAGGTACCTAGACCTACCTATGCATCAAATTGCCTTTCTACCAGTATCAGTCAGAAGATACTTCTATAAAAATAGTCCAAAATCTAAAGAACGCTCCAACAGTCCTATCCTCAAAAACATAAAATAAAACTACCGGTCGGCTTTCGCTACGATTCCCACATTACGTTGCAGTCAATTCGTGACTTCCGACAAACGGAGTAGCGCCCAAAAAAATGATCATCAATGACAGCCCATACAAACGTGTTCCCGTCGGGGTTTTAATGCAAAAGGTATTATTCGACATGGGGAGGTTCCCGGTAGTGGGTCCAATTTTATTTTTTAATCCCTTCAGAATGGGTAGAGACACGTTTTGGGATGCGACTGGCACTCACGTAGATTCTTAACTCCCTTTATAGCACCTTAATTATTTTTAAACGATCATGTGGAATTTGAAATTGAGTGACTTTGGCATTGGTGTTAGTGGAATTATTATCTTCTTGTGAATATTTATTGCACTCATAATACTGTTCAATTAGGAGATATCCATCATCACTATTACGCGCTTCATTGGTTAGTTGCATTCATACGTCTATTTATGTTATGCACTTCATCATTTTCGAGATGAATTAAAATGTACATTAACTGAGAAAGACGACGACTAAGGATAAGTTTACTAGCAATTGCTAAATGATATTGAACCGTTATGAACTGCCAAGTACCTGGCCGACACAAAAGTCAAATTATTCATTTCAATTGGGCCTATAAAACGCACTATTGAACGTCATGTTAAGTCATGTACAAGAAAAAAATAATTGAATCAAACTGCCTCGTTCCACAAGGTAGTTTCGTATAGGCAAAAATGGGCAGGAAACTCCATACATACTCTTTTAAAATCTACAACATTTGTCTTTTCTCTTATCTTTTAAAATTTACAATATTTTTATACACAATCTTAAACGTAAATGCAACGTTGTATAAGTACTAAAACTACTATAAATCATCATACGTAAAAAAAAAATAAGAATGAACGGTAAAAATATGTTTAAAGATACATAATGTTCACGTGAATACAAATATTGGAACTACAGAGGACCACTCAATCTGAGCCCGCGCACAAATTATATCACCATCATATTATGAACTAAACAAACAATTCCAAAGTAATGATTACCTAAAAAGAATTGTGAAGCGCATTACCAATATCTGTGGAACATCTAGGTGCGTATCAGAGATAATAAAACGACACACAATACATACGAGCCGCGTCCCAGTAGAGGCTGTGCCGCGTCCCAACTCCATTCGATGCAAATTCTCACATCGGCCGTTTTATGGTGCGGTTCAAGGTATAGAAGAAAGAGATGGTCGAAGTTGCAGGGATTAGTAGGTATTAACATGAGAATGAATAATTGTTACTTGTTGATTGAAAGAAAAATGGGAAAATCTGGACTGTTAACACAAGTTTGAAATCGCCATTCCGCCCTAAGCAAGCGTGTTTATCAGTTCTCGTAAAATGAGAAGAGGCCTTTGCCCTGCAGTCGTATAATAATAAGCTGGTATTATGTCTTTTAGAAAAATATTTGACCTTTTACCATAAGTTTTGTTTTGTTAATGGGTTGTGGAGGTCAGATAGGCAGTCGCTCCATGTAAAATACTGGTACTCAGCTGCATCCGGTTAGACTGGAAGCCGACCCCAACATAGTTGGGAATAGGCTAGCCAGATGATGTATGACCATAAGTTTTGTTTTTGTATGGTTCAGCATAATATGTGTGAAATGCACTTAGGGTTTTTCTGTTCTTGCAGCTAACCGATGGACATAATTCATCTCTCAAAATCAGCTGAGATTCTTAAATTTAATAATGTCTAGAAATCCAATTCGAAAATAAATTATTTACATGCATGTTGGAATGATAGAATAACATAGGGAATATTTATTTCTAGTGTTCAAAATATTGCTACTACTTCATCATGAGATATTAGATTAAATACTTAAGTACTTTTGTAAACCTATAGATAAAGATATGTCAGTTGCTAATTTTCTTTGCTGTACCCGACAGGGATTGATTAATCAACAAATGTTTACTTAAAACCTAAGCCTATAATACACTATACAGTACAATAAAATAATCGATTGAGTATTATCTATTCCTCTAAGCACAGGAACCTCTACAACCGCAGGAATATTCTAACGAGTAGTGACCAGGATGTTCGACAAGTATGCACTAATCATCTACAATCACCAGCTAGCTCCTAACTTGTACCAAGCTCTCAGGTATGCAAAGAATGCAATATTCGCTTCTACGGTGTAAGGGCCGACTTTAAATAGCGTCGCGGACGAGTGAAGGATTATGGTATCGTACAGTTCCACGTACGTTGTGTGTGTGAACAGATTTAAAACGCAGTAATTATGTCGATATTACCAGTGACGTGCGTGTCCACATATTTGTACTGTTCGATCATTGGGTTAGTATCGCTGGTTGTTAGTAATGGTTGAAGATTGTTAGTTGTATTAGAATTACTGTATTCTGTGTCATGGTTAGGTTAAGAGGTACAATGTAGAGGTGTTTTTCTAGACATGGAACCCTTTTGTTCCCAATTTAAACCAAAGTGAGTGTTTCTGTTTAGACTCGTAAAAAACAGCCAGGTATACAACCTTCATCCACTGTTATTTACTAGCTTTCACTTGCGACTTCGTCCTCAAAAAATATATATATTATCCTACAGGAACTAGACAGACAGTAAAATGATCTATTTATTATGTCGAATAATGATTATTAATAACGATGTCATTGTTAACACGTATGCAATCACTTTATCGCTTCTTAACTCCCGTATTTGGATATCATATCCAAAACAAGATCAAAGAAAAATCGCCTTTATGCTCCAAATATAGATTATTACTTTTCATTGTCAGTTCTTTATAGACGTTAATTATAACAAATTATGTCATAATTACAGCACTCACGCAATAAGACATGCTTTTAACTTTTTATGTTTCCTATTCATTAGTTAAGACTATGTTTGTTCCTTCTTCATCCTCTAAATCGTGCTATAATCTCTTAATGATCTTCCCATAGTATGCGACAGTCTGGTTATAAGCAAAAACAGCTCAAAGACATAAATAAAGTATGCAAAGTGGCGGGAAGCATCGACCGATGGATTAATCTTACAGAATCTGCGAGTTCCCACGGTCGCCGGCGAGGCCTGGAGGGCGCTGATGACTTTCGATTCGATTGCGAATGTGTTGTGTGGAGGTATATGTCTAGTACAGGTTGGCTGGTTCCGAAAATTAAAGAAAATGCAAGAAAATAGCATTTTTTTAAAAAAATTATGGCTATTTCAAAGCTAAGAACAATTAACTTTAACGTAAAATACTTAATTTAAATAAGGAAGGTCTGATATCTATTAACATGTTTAAAGTTTATCTTTGTAGTGTCTATGGTTCCGGTACTTATTATTTATTAGAGACCTAGTTACAGCAGCAGCCTGCAATAGACTTTATTTTGATCTTAATTAAACTTTAGAATATATTAGTAAGATTATGTGTTTTCTTCTTATGATATGTATTTAGGTAACCAAACTAAACAAGTACCTGTTGCACATCGTTTTAAAATTTTCTTGGCTATAACTTTCAAAACTATGTACCTAGGTATTTTAAAGTCAAAATTCTTTGAAAGTTATTTCAATTAGACCATTAAAATGCACTTTTAAATATCATATACAAGACAGAAAAAATAATTGAATATAATTGCCCATTCCAAAAATTTGTTTCAAATATTACGTTCGCCTCTATAAATAAACAGTAAAATATTCGCTATCGAACAGCGCAAACGCACCCGGTAGCCCGCCAATAAGCATACGCACACAAGTGTAAATTGCTTGGTCGACCGACACCGGACAATGGCGTTGGGTGGTCGGGCGCTGGCCGTTTCCAGCTTTGCCCAATTTGAGCGTTTCACCGCCACATATGCGTATATAGATGTGGGAAAGTTTAGGTTTTATATAAATTCGTTTTAAAGGGAAATACGGTTGGGACTTGTATGGGAGTTGCGAATAGTAATGAAGGGGTGAAAAACGGTGACACCAAGTGTCGTGGGAAGTTGGGTTCTGAGTCAAGAACTGTATGTAGGTACTATTTGAGAAGTAAAGGGAAGCCGGCATCAACTGTACTTTTGAGACTCATGCTTTCTTATGTGTTCAGGTTGTCTGCAGTCTTTTACAGGTATATTAAAAAGATTTTCTTTCTATACTTCTAAACTAATATAATAACGCTAAAGAGTTTACTTGTTTGTTTATACGCACAAACCTCTAGAACTACCAGTCGGACTAAAAAAATCTTTTTGTTTGTGATAGCCAGATTCATGAGGAACAGTATAGGCTATATAACATCACGCTACGACCGACAGGAGCGAAGCAGTAGGTAACCAAAGACGTAACTTAACGCGAGTGAATTTTTTTTAATCCGCTGTAACTATCTAACTGGAACGTCTTAAATAAATTGAGATGACAAATTTATCGACCAGTTAAAAGTATTAGTCATCAACCGGCTATCTTACAATGTTAACCATAAAACTGGTGCATTGAGTTGTCAAAACTAATTTGATGAAACATTTTAACGATAGTATCGTTAAACTCGCCACACAGGCATATCGTTAATGCCGATAGTAAACTGGATGCCAATATTATGGGCAATATGCAGGGGTATAAAGTTGCTGTTTAAATTCACTATAATGTGGGTTATAGCGATGTGGATGACAGCTTATCTGGAAGAGCCAGTATCATCTTCTAGAGGGGTTATTCATAACATAACATCACGCCTGTAATCCCCGAAGGGTTACGCAGAGGTGTACACCCACACCATTAGTACCTACACCCACATTTCGTCAGTTATGTTAAAGCCCCATATAATACGGGGCGAGCCTATTGCCATCAGCTAGGCACAAATCCAGACTAGAAACTCCTGATGAAAAAAACCAGTAACACTTTGCCCGACCTGGAAATCGAACCCAAGACCTCATGCTTACTAACCAATAGATATTTTTTATTACTTAGCTGACAAAACGCAATTCCTCCATAGTAAACTGTGATGTCACTTATTTACCGACTCGATTGATTGACTATTTATTGATTTCAAAGCAACTTTAAATCTAGTTCATTAAAAATTAATTGGATTTTGAGTGCTAAAATAAAGTGTTTTTTTTTACAAAAGTTGTGTCTTGTAATTATTGGTTGGATAATGGTATCCAGTAGTAAATTAATATACGTCTATTGGTACGACAACCCGCTTCCAGTCTTTAGCATCTTTGTCCGAAAAGATAGTAAAGCCGGTCGCGTCGCCGCGGCGCCTGGTTGCTAGGCAACCGTTGGCGCCACGGAGGCTGGCACGCTGTCTGTACCTACATGCTACCCTCGGCGCAGATGAACTAGGAACTATAAGAGTTCTGTTAATGAACCTTACAATGACAAGCAAAGGCCGTATGATATGTTAAAAAAAATTTGATTCGTATTTTGGTCTTTCGGTACAAGCTATAGAAAATAGCCTATTGCTTTGGTAAATGAACCGTAAACAAGGTTGGATGCTGACAGACCAGGGTACCTACAATAAATACGGACCTAACAAGAATCACAAAGACTTAAAAATTTTACCTAAGCAGGAACATTTAGGAAAATTTCGAGCAGGAATCAAACCGGCTCGCGAACCTTATCCTTCTGCGACTGGACCAGAGCGAATAAATAAGCTTTGCTTCTGCAAGAGCATTCATGGTGTTCGAACCTTTAAAGTCGTTTGTTGAAGTAGTTTGCGGTGCCTTAATAAAAAGTTTGTAGGTAATATTTATTTAATAAGATTCGAAATTAGGAATAGGAAATAACTTTAGACATATTATTTTAAAATACTTCCATCAGTAAATAAAAGCTATTTATTTTATTTTATTAAAGTTATTAATAATGTGGAAATATTTAAGTCACGTGAATGCTTTATTATGTCACGTAATTTATAAATGTATTTTAAGTGATTCGGTAATTTATGCCGAGAGAAGGGTAAAAAGGCCAGTTGTCTGATTAATAAAATGTTGTGAAAGTTGTAAAGTTCATCATCTTAACAAGTTTTAACCTATATTTGTCTGAACTTTTAAAATTTAAGTATTAGATAAAGCATTATAGAAAGAAGACTTAGACAAGGTTTGCAATTATTTTAAACATTTTTCTAATAGAGTAAGTTTGTAGTTTCTTGCCCATTCTTCTCTTTACAAAACTAACTTTTGGATGAGGCAACTAAAAATATTATTTCTTTTCTTTTAATTTCTTTTCTACTAAATAAATGATTGATTGATTGATTGATTCTTTATTGTAATATTTTAATTTTAATTTTCAATTGAAATAAATGATTTGACTTTGACTTTGACAAAGTAGTAATCAATGCAAGGCGTTCATTTCTCTACTGACGACAAAAATAGGTGATCCCACCTCTAATCAAAATTAGCAACAAGTCGATTGTTACTAGTTGTAGTACACTCTTAACAAAGCGGTAATAAACCGAAGTACCTACTTAAAATATTAAATTAATGTTAACCTATTACAGCTGCAGGTACCATACTTACTATGACGTCAACTATGATATCATAGCATTATCATTTTATACCAATAGGTACACACAGCAAAACAGAGTTAAAGTTTTCTAAGGAACCAGTTTCGGGATTCATGGATTACTCCATGAATCTCGAAACTGCAAAAGCCTGATCCAACCAAAAATCACCATAGAAACGTCTCAAAACTAAATTCAAAAGCCATAAAAAGCTTCAATCAAGTTCCACTTTCACATGCGATCTTGATGCACGTCACGGTGAGTGCGTTCTACGCGTTGGATGTTATCGTCAGTAATTAGTTCGTCTGGGGGCGAGGGCTGCGGAGCGTGGAGAGGTCGCGACGGTGTGACCGGAGGTGAAGAGTGTAGCAAGCTGGGAGTGGGACTGGTTCAGAGACTCAGAGTTATTGGATTGATCTGTGATTGGAAGGTTAAATTGATTAAGCTGTTCTACGTTGGCGAATTACAACTAGCTTATTTGATGTTGAGCTATTTTTACAAGCTTTTACTTAGCTTACACGTTCGTATGTAAGTAAGTTGTCCTTTAAAAATTTGCCAACCATTTTTCAACCACTTGTGGGTATCCGATTGAGCTGAAATTTTGTGTACTTACACCTTTAGTTTTGATAACAATACAATGTTCAATAGTCAATATTGTAATAATTTTAAATTAAAGCTTGTTTTTAAAAATATTTTTTTAATTATTTTTTCTCTACACGGAACTACTTTTCAGAAGGGGCAACGAGATTCAATTTATTGATTTTGATGACAGCAACATACCTTAGATTCACTTGTAAAGACTACTAGGTATCGCAGTTATCCAGGAATAATAACTCGATGTGCTGTGATGTGGCTATCATGGTAGTGCTACCTTTTAAAGTTGTATTGCTCATAACCCAGTTATCTTTAGTAAAGATACAAAAAAAACGTTTCTTTCTTTGCTAAATGAACTCAGTAAGACACAATATTATTTCGATGAATTTATTCTAGGTACTGTAAACGATGAGATTTTGCTAATTTGATCAATGTACAGGTTCGAGGATAACCAGGGTATGGGTCACCGTTGGTCAACCCAATGTTAAATCGCCACTTCCAAGGTCACTCACTTATCACTTATCACTGTCTTATCCAGCGGACCCTCATGTTCAGCGGAAGACGCCTCCACCCGTATAGGTATATGTTTTCAGTGAAAGCTCCCTACCCCCAATTGTTCCATTGTGCGAGCTATCTTTATTGCAAATCTACCCCAAGCTTGTTTAGCAGACCGCGGCGCCGTATCACAAGATACCACCGATCTTTATAATCGTTCTATAATTGCCCTGTTTGTTTATTAACATAATAAAATTGTGGAAGACAGAAGGATCTGAATGCAAAAATTCAGAGTTTATTTTTATTTGAAACGAGCGACCCGCCCCGGTTTTGCACGGGTGCAATGTAGATTCCTAAACCTTTCCTTTGTATCACTGTATCTATTGATGAAAATCGAAATTCCTAAGTACTGTAAGACATTTTCAATTTCTCAATTCATTTTCGTAGCAGTTTTTTTTTATTTATATTTCAGCTTTGTTTGGCGTTTAAGAAGTCCGCATTTATGAGTAGATAGGGAATTTGACCCCCTGAAAGCGTTGCAGATTTCAGGTAAGTAATACAATTGGTTCTCGACTTAAGACAAAAGGTCGATAAAAACAATACTGCTCTTTTAAATAAATACTCTATTTAAGTGTTCAATACAAATGAGTCAGAATCGGCGGCATCGATCCGACTCCCACACATTCCCGTCGCATTTTGCAAATTTTTATTTTTTCCCATTTTGTATGCATTTCGTTCTTTGATCCAGCCTTTGTTGTTAAGACGACGATCTCCAACTTAATCCTTTAAAATCTACAATAATATGTACCTACTTTATACTATGGGTCGTTTATTTATTTTAACGTGACAGTTGTTTCAGAATACATTTTTTTTGCGTTTCCTAGAGGTTGATTTAAGATTTTGATGAACTTTCATTCAAGAAATCTAATTCAACTTATTTTAAAAAATCAATAGAGTATCAAGATGCAACACTTTAACAAGCTTGAACATATTTGGATGCAGAATGGAGAGATGTATATCTTCCTCTTAAAAGCTCCTAATACATGCATGCAAAAAGTAAAAACAGTAAGATTTATTGCTTAATAATAAGACCTAGTTTTGGTTTTAAAGTAACCCTGTTTCCTAATAGTATGCCTGGAATTCGGTCATATATTAGGACCTTTCAATAATGTGCAATATATTTCGAACCTTAAAAAAAACTTGGACATCTCATAACATTAAAGCTAATGTAGAGAACCTATTTTTTTTAAGAATCGCTTTCATTAGAAGAATCTAATAACACTACCACCAGACATTAACCTAGACTAAAAACCACCCTTTTAGACTGTAAATAATTGATTGAAACCAGAACTGTGGCAGTTCTCAGAGAAATCAATTCTGTGCGCATACCAGCCATCGCCATGCATTGCACATCTAGGAAGGCATTCTATGAATGTTTGTGAGCTTAGAAGGTGGTAACTTAAAGAAAGATGGTTGAGATGGCATTGTACTAGTGATGTGCGATTAGTCGGTCGAACCGATAACGGTTTCGGGGGTATTCTGCAATTTTCGTTTTTACTTTTGCTCTGGTCAGAGCGGTACATTTGTTTAAAAAAAACAATGGACTAGCTTTAGATATACCTACCTATCTAAAGCTAGTCCATTGTTTTAGCACGACAATTTCCATCAGTTTCTCAGTAGCAGCCTTTGGAGTCTTTGTGCTCGATTGATGGCAAAAGGCTCGTCCCCTATTACATGGGTCTTAAAGCGTGATACATACACACATAAACTCACACCTTTTTCCCATGGGGGTAGGCAGAAACCACAGAACGCCACCTGCTACGATCCTTACATACTCCTTTCGCCTCATCTACGTTCATAAAGCAAAACAAGCAAGCAAGCGTTCGTAAAGCGTGATATTATGTTTTATCTTGTACCTAAATACCAAATAACATTCTACTAAAACTAAGCTCGTGTAAATTAACCTTTATTTCATTACGAATCGAATAGAAATCTATAACCTACACAGTGGGTCGCCTAAGCATTTAAATTCTTAATTTGTTAAAAGCAAAAAACCTATTGTCAGTTGTTGCCACCAAAGTTGAGAAGTTCTATATTTTTTTGGGATTCTTCACTTAGCTCGCTAAAGATATGTTTCTGCTACAAAGAAGTATTTTAATTAGTCCCTAGTGTCAGAATGATGTGGGTTTAACTAACAAACTTGAGTTTTTTTTTGTTACTCGTATTATTTTCATTGTGTTGGTGATTCATTTGTTATATTGTAAGCGAGTTCCTAATCATTTGGCGATGCTTTTAATTACCCGTTTGTGAGCAATGAAATACGACTAATAATTCCACTAAAATAATAATGATAATTGCATTTAGAGGAGGGAAACCCTCCTTCATCTTCTATGCAAAAGCTGAGAAAAAAAAACAAAACTCATCAATCAATCAAAAAGTGCCCGTAAATGGTCTAATTGAAATAAATGCCGACTGAACTACTTTAAAAAAAGAACTAAGTACTTACAAAAGAAATAAAAAAAGAACTACTTTTTTTTTATTAAAAGAGGAACAGTAAACATCTTCATTATTATGATATTAATATGGGAAACTGTTATGTATGATGCATACTTTAATAATAATACTAACGTTAATAAGTCAAAAGTAGACAATACAGATAAGTATTGTGACAGTCCGTGGGCTGCAAACTAGGTAAGCTTGTATTTTGTGACTCAAGTTGCCCAAAGGACTGGCCAGAAGGGCATTGGCATACTTTAATGAAATAAAAGACAGTATGGTCATTGATTTCACGAAATAACCCCTTATTTTAAACACTTAATAACATCATGTCAAGTTATTTGGGGCGAAATTAAACATCGCACATTAAATCGATACGAAATTCGAGTATCGATAAGTTTACACGATATCGATTTTAACAATTTTAAACGTCGATTCGAATCGCCGCGCGATTATAATCTAAAGTAATGATGACCTCCCAAAATTTTAGGATGGGCCACACCAAAAGCTTTGCTGTGGCATGCCATTTTACGAATTTAGTGCAGAAATCGAGAATGAATGAAGTAACAACGGGCTTTACGGAAACGGTATCAATGCACTCGATGTCCGAAAAAAAAAAGTCAATATGATGGGGATAAATTAGCGTCATTATAATTTATTTTATTTTATTACTCTTTAATTTATTTTATATAGAAATGACATTTTGTTTTTGTTTTTCTTTTTTTGTTTTAATTATTTTACTAAAAATATTATGAATAAAATAATCAGCATTTTGTAAAGACGAAAGAATTGTTGACTTCACTGCTATTAATCGTAACACATCGCTTTTAGTACGCACATTCCCAACATCTACAGCCCGCGGCAGCAGTACCACTGTCCGCTGAATTTATGAAAATAACGTCTGATATTATGAGTATGCGAGTACATTCCAGCCCTCATCATTCAATGTACAGGTGTATTTGAAGACACAGGAATGTGTAGAGACGAACGTAATGTAACTATAATTTTATTAAAAATTTTGTCGGGCAGTTGAGTACAGGGGAAAATAACTTTGCTTTGGAAGTCTCCATGACTTTTGTTTAATGTAAAAGTATGGCTATTAATGTACATATATTCACGTCCCAATCAATTGGAGTTTCCATCAATTAGTGAACTGTGATTTAGAAAACCGGTCATTTTAAATATTAATTATTTTATTACACCTACACACATTAGTGTTATTTTATTCAGTCCCTGTAATTACATAAGGCCTTAGCAAGCAAAGCCATGTGTCAAAAATAACTTCTGAACTTTTTATGTCATCACAACCATTAAAATTGAGACTAATAGAATTCATTAAAATATTTATTTTTTAAATAAAAACACAATCCGCGAATACTGTCGTCAATGTACAGGTGTATTCAGACCGTTTGAAACAGTGGAATACATGGAGAAGACTACGAGACTAAATGTAAAAAATATATAAAAAAAAAACATAATTACATTTGTTTTACATTTAGGCCCGGTTTCCCACCTCTGATTAAGTTCTAATCTTCCGATATATTCAAAAATGGAACAGAATTTACATGAAATTATCTACCAAGTAATTTAATCAGAACTTTACGAAAGGTGGTGAAATAGGCCCTTAATCTTGTAGGTAGTCCTAAATTACTCTCTTGTTTTTTAATACTTTTGTAGTCTTAATTAACAATCCCACCTATACCTAGGTAGGATTAATTTAATTTATAAACGTATTTTTGTTGGTATACCCAAGGTAAGTATAACATATTTGTTTGTTTAAACGCGCTTATCTCTCGAACTACCAGTAGGTTGGAAAAAAAAATGTACGGTAGCCAGATTCATGAGGAATAGTAAGGTGCCTAATCGTAGCTTAATGTATACCCTACGTAGTTTAATGTGGGTGAAAAAAACTACGCGAGCGAAGTCGTTGACAGAAGCTAGTATTCTATAAATTCATACAATTGAATAAGTAGGTATCATCCGATTTTTATGTGGTCCACTATAGTTTTTATATTTTGCATGAAAAGCTTACAAATGTCAAAGAATATTTATTGCCTTTGGCGGTAGTCCGATCAAATTAACTGAGACCTTTATTTAACGTAGGTACCTACAGGTGTGTGGCGATTGTTTGAGAACAGCGGTGGGCATGGAGACGACTCTTTGCTACTTTTGTGATAATTTGTAGAAGATGGAGTTTATTTAAATCACTAGATTTATCTTTATCTTTACTAGCATGCAAGTATCCTAGAGTAAGCTTATCGAATTTTATCTTTTCTTTCATTTTCATTTATTTTAATGTTTTCTTATATCACAAAAAGAAACCATTTGCATTATGAAAGCCGTTCTTAAAAAATCTGTAGAAAACAATAATAACTATTAAGTAATAATTATCGAACTAAATTGCAATGGTATGGTATAACCACGATTACCGCAAACAATGTTTAAAATTGCCAAACGAACAAACAAAAAAATCTTTAGTCCGAAGTAGTCTCCACATCATTCGTGTGGTGGTATCTAATTAAGTCGGCGGGCGAGTGCGACACGCGACCGACCGCAGATGCGCCGCCGCCGCCCGCCTGTAGACGCCCTTACGGTGTTTATTTTTTAATTAAACGCCAGTCTGGAACGACAGACGATTTTTTTAAGACGATATTTCTATATGTGGGGTTGTAAGTGGTATTAACTTTATTACAACTTAACGTTCTCGTTACATAATAAGTCTACTAATGAGATGGCAAGATCGCACACCACTTCTTGCTTTTCAGGTTTATAGCGAACTAGCTTTTTCCCCGGACTTCTTTTGCCTAAATGTCGGTGATTGCAGGCGCAGGCCATGTCGCGTATAAAAAGTAGCCTATGTCCTTGCTTGAGATTCAAACTTACTCCATACCTTTCATCAAAATTGGTTCAGTTGTTTAGGCATGAACGTGTAACAGACAGACAGAGTTACTTTTATATTTATAATATTAACTGTATGGATTGAAATAATTGTCACGAGCAGAGTTTAGGCTGCACGGTATCTCATACAAGCTTTTAAGTCCAAAATATTGAAATGATACGTGATCGGCGCATAAGTCTAATGAGTCGATTGAGATCATTAAAATATAAGCCTTGCAGCTTATGTAGATCATTTGAAGTACCTATGTAGATTATCTATATAAGCTCTTAATACTGTACAAACTAAAAGCTATAAAAGATAATTGTAGCCAATTTCACCCAAACAAGCACCACATTGTTGAAGCATAAGGCTTTATATTGTAACTATGTTGCTTACAATGTTCGGAGGCCGTAACTTTAACCAATAACGAACAGTAAGATATTGGAATGGGGAAATTATTAGTTCAACTTGTCCAACTACTGTAATACCCTGATATGGCAAACAAATGTAGTGAAAATAGACGTCACTAAGTCACGTGGTAAAGGTGAGAGCACTGCTCTTACTATTGGTAGTTTACTCGATGACAAGTGTTCTATGATTTGGTGAAGTGAAAGAATAATGAGTGCATATTTTTCTCGAACTCATAAAATAAGTATAACAGGTTTTATTTGTAACAAGCATTTGCTTGCTACTTCGTTTGCTTGGATATCAAGTATACCATAAAATATATCCTATGGCACTCGGCAATAGTCTAACTTTCTATCAGTCTAATCTGTGGAAGTACTAGCTGGCTTTTAAAAATAAACGATCAATCTTACATTAAGTATTATAAATTGGCACGTGTATTAGGTATTTTTTGTAACTTTTGACGTAGTTTATTAGAAGGTTGCTCTACGGGATGGCTTGTCCTTTTTCTTCAAGTAGTGACAGTAGAGCTTTTGATATTAAATGCATTGAATAAGTACTTTTTAATTAATCTCTCTCTTTAATTAATCGCGATACAATTATGTGTGTACCTACTTATAGGTATTATGATTACCTATATGCATATTATTATTATAAAGTGATCAATAAATTATTGAAATCAACATATGTACCCTTTAGAAGCGAAAATTATTTGTAATTTTAGTGTAAACAATTGTTGGTGAGCCAATAAAGATAAATAAATTTCCAATACATCATCCATGACACGATTCAGTTCACGACTTGCAATCGACTTGAATATTCCCATAGTAGCGCTAACACCCGTAGCATGCGAGTTATATTTACTCCGGGGCGCGAGAGAAATAAACCACGCGCGACCTACCGAATGGATACTTTGGCGGCCGCCGTCCGTGTGCTGCTTACTGCTACTGGTGATACTAATCATTTTGTTTCTATGCTGGATTATCTAGGACTGCCTTCTGAATCATCCAGTGATGATCCTCAAAATTAACGGTCTTAAGAAATATGAAGTAGGTAAGCAGGTATATATTCTGCAGGGGATTTGCGTCTTCGTCAGAGAAATTAGTTGAAGTGGGCTTCAGGTAAAGGGAAGGTGATTCTACTGAAACAATTGCATTCTATTCTCAGTCTCCATCTGTCAAAAGAGCCTTTATTTTTTTACATATATTTTTGGAAAAAAAAAATTGACATTAATGTCGCTAAGATGAGATTGCGACTAGATTTTGAATGTTTTTAATTTCTATAATTCGCCTTCTGTCAGTCTCAAGCTAGGAATGACAGCTCACCTCAAGCTCATTTCTCGTAAATTCAAAGAGATAGAATTCCACACAGCAGACCGCCTGAAATTCGACTATATTTGTGTAGTAAGCCAATTAGATCAATTTATGCTTCTTATCTGCTTAAAACTGCTTAGGTCTGGTAGTGGGTCTATGCAGACTGATATCAAAAATTGCTGCGCCAATGTTAGATAGTGTTAACACTTAAAATATTTCATCAGCTTTAACCTATTTTATATAACGACGATACTATAAGTCTTTGATTATTTCGGATCTTCAAACTTTGTGATATCAACAAGAACATTACATGGGCAATTAAATGCGCTAATTGTATAGAAATAAATTGTAGTAAAAAAATTCATGGTAGACACATATTTAATTTTATTAGACATTTATTATCAATTTTGTAAGACATTAATTATATTATTAATTTTATAAGTTTAGTTAAACACGCTTTTTTTTTTTTTTTTTTAGTTAAACACGCTGTCGTAAAAATATGCTTCCGAAATAATTATGTACATACTAAACAAAGAACCATTCATTATTTTAATAAGCTGCCTCGTTGGTCTAGTGGTTAGTGACCCTGACTGCAAAGCCGGAGGTAGTGGGTTCGATTCCCACCCAGGACAAACTTTGTGTGATGAGCATAATTGTTGGTTCTGTGTCTGGGTGTAATTTATCCATAATATGTATGTATTTATAAATTATATAAGTATGTATGTATGTTATGTAGTATGTATGTTGTATGGTTACCATAACACAAGCTCTGCTTAGCTTGGGATCAGATGGCCGTGTGTGAGTTGCCGCAAGATATTTATTTATTTATTTAAGTTTTTAACACTCTTTCTTATTCATTTATCTAGGTAGGTACTTAATCAAAATAATATTATTAGGGTGAACCCTAAAAGGTACAACAGAACCTTTATTAGATCATTTTTTTTCCTTCTCCCACAATTTTACAGAGTTATTTTTTATAGTTATATTATTTAGTTTTTCTTAATAGTTCTGGTTTTCCCCGCAACATTCCTTGTCGCCTCGCATGTTCACGATTATTTTCATTGTATTGCCTTACTGGAATTTAATTCAAACATAAATGACTTGTTCCCACAATAAAAGCAGTACCTACAGCAACAGTTACGAAGCTCTTAAATCAAGTGAGGAGCGGTGGTCATCAGCAATTTGGTTATCAGTAGAGGGCCGATAAATAAATATTTATGTGGCAACATTATGCGGGCGAAATTATGACAATTTAAACAATTATACGGTTAACGAGAAACGAACGTCACTGAGGGTGGGCTGCCGAGACGTAGGGGCATGGAGGGGGCTCTACTTACTTTTTATTTATAAGTCATTTTTTTAAAGTTGCCCTACACTAGGATTGTATCGTGGATGCGTTTACAAATATATAAACTCACATACACCAATGGCATAAGTAAATAGTAGGTTGTAACTATTTTTAAGTCGTCTCCAATATTTATATTCGATTACCATCTCATTGTATGACTCTGATGAAAATCAACGTTATACATTTTGAAGTAAAGTAAAGTAGGTCCTAAATTATTATTAACGTAGGTATAAATTAGAGTAATTTACACAAAAACTTATTAAAATAATAATAATAAAATCTATTTAAATTACTCCAACTATTTCGAAGATATTTCTTAATTAACTCACATATACAGACATTAATTTTGTTATTTTAATTAAAAATTACACATTCTTTTGGTTTAGGTTAAATACCAAGAATGTCAAGGTTTTAATTGTTGTGCTAAAATGTGTGGGATTCAAAAATTATAATTATAATTTCTCAGGTTTTCTAGAGGAGTCTACGATCCTGCATAATAATTATGTATGCTTATAAAATAATAATATCAACAGTAACGGTATATTTTATAATGGGACATTAAAATTTGTAATTTCTTGAATATTTTTTTTCTTTTTTTAATTCTTTGTTCCGCATTTAGTTACGTCTTTGAATACTGCTCTGCACCCGTGGGTCGCAGCGTGATATTATATAGCCTATGTTATTTGCTGATAATGTAACTTACCAATGGTGAAAGATTTTATTAAATTGGTTAAGTATTTTTTGAGTATTTTTATCCATTATTAACAAATAAACAACTCTTCGGTTTATATTATTAGTTTAGATGTTGTCATGGATAAAATTTAATTATGTATTAGTTTTGTCTAACTTACATTTTAATATGTCGATTGTAATTTATTTAATTTTTGCACGCTGAATTGATAAAATGATCACGAAAATATTAAATGAAAAGGTGACAAACGGACAGACAGGTAGATATCATCCAGTTCCTTATTATTTCATCAGGTAGAGCAACATTTCATCCGTATTCGCCCACCAAATGTTAGCGTTTCGCGCGGGCACCAACATTATAATTTATTTTGTCATTTTTGCATTAAGATGACTTACTACCGCGGGCAGGCTGTAATGAAGACATCACGAAATTCGACCATCTGGACCATTTTACGCAAACTTGTAACTTTTTTGTGAAGTTTGTTGAGTAAAACGGATATCACTCGGATATCTTGCACTTGTTAGTGTATAGAAGGGTGGAAGGATGTAAAAATAACAGTTAACTAAGTTTTTGCATCTTGTATATGTACACGGTATACATGATCTTTACGTAGTCTAATAGGATAGGATAGGATAATGAAAATGAATTCAGAAATTACAATTTATGCTAATATAATAAAGCTGAAGAGAGTTTGTGTTTGTTTGTATAAACACGCTAATCCCTGGAACTACTAGTCAGTTTTGAAAAAAATATAGGCTATATAACATCACGCTATGACCCATGGGAGTGGAGTTATAAACTTATAACCAAAGATGTAACTTAACAGTGGTGTAAAAAACCGCGCGAACAAAGTCGCGAGCAGAAAATAGTGTTCAATAAATAAACTTATAAACGTGTGCAAAACTAAAGATGTTTAATATATTAGAATGATCGAAAAATCTAAGGAATATAAATGTCGAACTAGAATAAAAAATTGCACAGACTCGAATACTTGCACCAAAAACATTAATAAATTATATACCATTTCTAATTATTATAAAAAAAAACAAAACAACCGTTTTGCCAAACTATTGTTTTTCGCATTCCCACACACAATAGTAATTACAAACACATGTTGTCAAACAATACCCGCTTGTAACACTTTTATTTTGTTTTTTAAACATTTCTTTAAAACAATATTGGGACTTTTGTTTAAAAGGCAAAATTCTCACCTGTTTGTAATTAGTAAAGCTTAAGGTAAAACGATTTGTAAAGTGCAACGGTGCAACACGTGTTTCGGATTTGGCAGGCCTTTTTTTCTTCTAATGTTGTTAGAATGAGATGGAAATAATTTCCGTCTTTTTCTGGGACTGCTTTCACTTATCTCTTAACTGAAAAAATCTTTTAGCAGGAAGGTGAGAATAAAAGTTTTATAACTACCTCACAATCTGATGGCAGTAGCCACAACCTGTGTGGACAGGTCGTTCAATTTTAAAATTTTCTTTGGATGCAACAAACTTCGCTGTGCCGGTATATTTCTTGGTCATTTCTTGGTAGTCAATTCATTGATTTCAGAAGTTGCAGTTGCGTAAGTAAAGGCAGTTTCCACTTAAAATAAAAAAGCCGTTACAGGTATTTCTTCTCTTCTTTCTCTTAATAAGAGCGCTGTCCCCAGACTAGGCATTTCAGACAGGCATTTCTCCTGTACCGTGGTAGCGTTTACAAACAAATATATATATGTATAGTATACTCACATACACAAAAACCCAGACCCAAAACTGCCTGTACCTGTAACCTGTAGGCTATTCAAATATTTGTTCCTGGGAATCAAACCCGCCACACGCAG
The DNA here is from genome assembly GCA_949316365.1 of Hoplodrina blanda. Lineage (NCBI taxonomy): Eukaryota > Metazoa > Arthropoda > Insecta > Lepidoptera > Noctuidae > Hoplodrina > Hoplodrina blanda. The sequence continues at coordinate 1,091,674 of OX438582.1, forward strand.
CACAGCAACCAATCGCTCAGCTGCTAAGCCAACCGTGTCGTAAGGACCTAAAGATTCTACCCGAATACTGGCGCTTGAATAAATAGGTAAAGTACTGATGATAAGCGAAACAAAAATCTATTATGCTGTAAATAAGAAACAGAATACATATTTTTTATTTGTTCCAGCTTCCCATGGAAGCTATTAGCCAATATTAGCAGTAATTCATCTACAAACGAAGGCCGCCCTCACACCGCAACGCACGTGCTTCGCTCAATGGTACACGACAAAAGGTAAGTTCCGGCCACCAGGGCCACCCGTTTTTTGTACGGTGTAAAAAATAATAAGTGCACTTCGAAACATGGGTTCTGCAACTTTTTGTATTTAAGTAAATGAGTAAGTAGTAAGTATACAGTAAAGGAGTGGTAAGCGCTTATACTCTAGGCTAGTGGGATACTCTAATCTTGTGGTAAGCACTTGCTCTGTAATGATGAACATTAACACCTTGCGTCAAGCTGTAGATACTGTAAAACCGCTGCTTCAATATTCGCACAAATTATTTGGATTTACCATACGAATAATTTCTCATTGATACGCGACCGTGCTGCTAGCCCACTGTTCAAACGGAGAAAACAAAATCTTTCTTTTTATTTACAAATAACTAATGAATCGTAAAAATATTGTTTCATTTGTAGTTTTCCTCATGATGCACATAAATATACAAATATTTATGTGCATCATGTGGTCCCATATAATTGAAGGAGCACACGTAACACAAAAAAATTGTGCTGAATGTAATGTACCTATCGGTGTGGTGAAAATCCTAAAAAAATAAAAAGATTACTTTTTGTTAAAGTAATCTTATTGGTAATTGCTATATAAATAACGTTCAATAGGTACCTACATTAATTTCTCACATTAAAATACAAATCTTAAAACCGTATTATGGATTTTGATAACCCACCTACGGATCTCCAAAACCATTGGTCATTCATAACCATTATGAATGAGACCATCTACCTGAGACTACGATTGGGACATAGTGTTCACACTATTTACTTTTTTTTACCGGATGTGAGGCAATTGGTCTCAAACCGTTAGGTCTCAATCATTCATTCATTCATCCTGTGGGAAACGAGGATTCTGATCCCAGGTATTTAAGGTTCTGATTGGGTAGATATTTGAGTGTGAGTCAGAGTTTTTATCAAGTGTGTTTGGGTAGTACATATTAGATTTTTATGATGATTTTGTGATGTGGAACTGGAAATATGCTTCCTTGTAGGCAACCACCTTGTAGTGCCATGACTACAACACATTTTACAGTCCGAAGACTGGCTATCCTTTATTAAAAGCACAAGATTTTTCACCTCATTAAAAACCTAAACAGAGCTTTTCTCTTGGCAAGAGTCAATGAATAACGTCTTATCAATTCAAGACTCGAAGGACCAATAACATTAGGTAAATGGAATAAGTATTTAATATCAAAGAAAAATTGCCATAATGATATATTTTTAAGTCAATAAGGGTGAACCAAGTTAAGTTTAAAACAATAAATAAACTCATCTCATCAGTTTCAATTTATAACTGCAATACAATTCTAAGAAGCTTTTCTTAAAATACTACTAATTAGCTAGCCTTCAAATATGTTTTGAAGTAAGGCAAGTAGAGCATGTACAAATATTTTCCCAGTTCTTTTACAGTTTTCAACTAAATTCTAGTATTAAAATGCAATTAAACTGAACCAGATGACTAACAATTAAATAAGAATCATGTGGAACATTAATATTGGGAACGATTGCTACAAGGTCGCGGGTCTACGCTTGAGGTCAAAGCTACGGTGCGTCTACGCGCTACAGCGTCTCCGTAGACGCTGCTACGAAGCGAAAGTCGTTAGTTGAAAATCTCTGCTACAGTAGGTAACAACTTGCAACTAGACAACAGCTCGTACTACAAAGTGCTATGTAAATTTTCACATAAAAGAAAATTGTTGCAGTATCTTAGCAGCCTTCCCGCTATAGACTGTGCATAAACTACATTAATAAGGAATAGATTGAATTAAATACAATGATTAAATTTTTCACAAAAAATGTGCTTTTAAAACTAAATAAAAAGTGTTTTCGAAGTTCAAACTTTCACTCAACTTGAATCAATCGCACCCCAATCAAACAATCGACATGGTACCCACTAATTACATATAACAAGCGCAAATTAATCATCAGACGAGATAAATTAGCGACGCGTGCTCGCTCGGTACCGCGACTATTTCGGTGTGGGCGGGGAATGATTCAGTTGGGGCCAGTCGCGCGCCGACCGCTCACGGGAGAACATAGGCGCACCGCGAACGAGCAGGGAGTCACCGAGCGCTGTTGCGATGGCGCGATGAAGACAGAAAGGCGCGCGGCGTTGTGGGCTCTGCTGTCCCTGTGCTGTGCCGCCGTGGCCGCGCCGCGCCGCCTCTACTGCGACCGCGCCGACGTCGCGTGGCGGGCCTACCGCGCGCCGGCCGCCTTCGAGGCGCGCGTCCAGTCGCTCGCCAAAGACGCCGCCACCGTCCAGATCAAGCGCGTGTTCCGCCACCAGGGACACTGGCCCCACGAGAACGCCGTCATCCGGCTGAAGCTGCCGCCCGAGCACCTCGACTGCTCCGGACGTTTCGAAGTGCCTCTGAAAAATAGACGGAACTATATCGTGTTCGCCGAGAGGCGCGGCCACTCCGCCGTCGCCCTCGGCCCGCCTATCAAGAGGACCAGCAAGTTGGTTAAGAGGATTCGTGCTGTCTACAAGCCGGGTTACAGTGAGTGAACAGTGTTTTATTAGGACGTGGTGTGATGCGAGCCGCGCGGTCGCATGGAACTTGAAGACACGTACCTAAGGTATCAAAAAATTACAATTCTTAAATCAAATTTGAACAAACGTTCTGTCAAATTCCATGTGATCATGCATGCTATAATAAGTCGTATCCATTCGCGAATATATCATTAGCCGCACATAGAACTTTATACAAATAATACTGGCAGCAAATATGCGATGACAGCAGGTGTATCGTAGGAACAAGTACCCATTATGAGTCCATTTTAGGCTGAGCAGTGAATAGTGGTCGGCAAACGTGGTCGGCTGCAAAACATACTAAGCGCATGCCACTTACTCGTACAAAGCCGGACCTCATTTATGCACCCTTCATAAACGGTCAGGTGGATAGGAAACAGATAACACAAGCTAAAATTAAACGTTACTTACAACATTTTGAATAAAACTACGAAAATATTATGAAACAAAATCTTCTCCAGTTCCATAAAGTTGCTTTTCTTGTCAAATCCTTGACACATTTTGTTTATGAAAAACAAGAAAAATTACGAAATAAGATTGCAATTAATTTTTAAAAGTAGAACGCTAAAACAAAGAAACAACGTAGGAAGATAGGCCGATAAAAATATAGGAAAAGCACTTGAAAGAGTCTTTATAGACACGAATACTAAAAAAAACTTTACAATTGAATCATTTCGGTTCTTAGGACCAGTCTAAATTGCACTCTGTTGCTATGATAAGCTACTCATTTTTCTTTCAAACCAAGAGTCTCTTTTCCGCCCGTATGTTCGCCTCACCAGATGCGGCGATATATCAATCGCATTAAATATTGTCACCTCATTAACTAAATGAGTTTCAATAATTGGAAATGATGAGCTAACCTGAAATAGTTTCCACAAATACCTAACACGATTGTGATGCACAACTCCGAACCACGTGGAATTAAACGATACAAATTTTTGGCCGTGTTCACACAAGATAATCTTTATTATTGTAAACTTATCTAACATGACTGTAATTAAGTCATCACTTTAAAAAAAAAACTTTGATATAATGCAGTTGGAATAATGAAAAAGAAAACAAAACAGTTAAAGAAAGATAAAAATAACTTGAGTAAACTTTCTTTTGAAACTCGATCGGATATTGCGAAATAGACAAAGAGTATCCGATTAGGTAAAACAATAATGGTAAATCAAATTATTCTAACCATACAGCTTATTAGCAAGAGTAGCAAGTCATATTACCATGTGATTAAGGAAACAATGCAAAAGGAAAAAAGTTATTTTTTTGTCAAATCACAACATGTATTTCTGCAATAACCTTACATAACACACAGTCATTCAAAACACTAACGATAATGAATGAATGCCCTGCAATTATAAGAAATAGTAAAATAAACTAAGCAAAACTCTAAAAAAAATTAGAAGGAAAAAAGGACTTTGACTAAGATGCATTTTTGATAACAATTCTGTCGACTCTGAAAAACGAAGAGGAGCGTAAAGATATAAATCCAATAATGATAAACCGATGATCCGTTGCGCGTACGACTCAATGGGTGACGTCATTGCACGCTCTAGTTCAGACTTGTCGCTGCCAGTTGCGATCTCTTACGTGAAGTTTTGGCTACTGGTTTATTGTCAAAACTATTGATTTACGCGTCGTTTCGGAGATGCTGTAGGTAATATTCTGGAGAACCACGCAACTAAGGACTTTAAAGCTTTTACTGCATCATTCTATACAAATGATTTCAACAAGAACTGATCATGATAATAATCAAAATCGTTTTATCTAACTCAAAGCTATAAATGATCTTGGGAATAATCTAATTTGTATGTCTCACTTACTAAAAGAAAAGAAACTGTATTTTTTCACCTTTAAGAACCAATCACCGATCGCAATCACATTATTTATTTTGTTAATCGTTACGATATTCTCCAGAAAGCATTTCATTTCTTTTTCGTATTTATTATGTCTATGTTCCACCAGACTAAGATCCGTCCTATTTGCTCTGTAAATTCTCCTAATTCATGTATCATCCTCTTAAATGATTAATCATAATTCAATATAATTTGAATCCCACGCCTTCACAATAAACTTCGTATACCTCATAGCTTGAGAATTTGCACCTGTCATGTCAAGCATGAAATACGGCTATTAAAGCTTTTTGTCTTAGGGTATTGACACAATACGGTCTTATATTCACGACAATTAAATTTTCTGCTTGTGTTATGTCAAGTCTAGAAGTCTAGATAAAACCAAAAAGGAATAATAAGAGTTTTCTCATCAGTAATCTAAGTCTGTTAACTCACTCACTGCCATCTGGATAGTTATGTGAATAAAAGGACCAGCATAGAATTTGGTGTGTGAGTGTGGTGATTTGTGCTAATCACTTCACACGTACTTAGCTGTTCATATATACTAACAATCTTTGCTGGTCCTTTTACCCGCCCTAACAAAACTATTTTTATTAATCATGCCTCTTTCGGTTTGGACAAAAATCCAGTCCACATTATAACTACGCAATTAAGATTATCATAAAAATCTTCACCATTACTCTTGCACATAAAACGTGGCTACTGTTTACTTCGCCGGCACAATGTTTAGCCAAAATGTTTACCTTTCGAGATCCTTCGTTTTTTCCTTTGTTAATGTCGGGACTTGGGTGCGATTGTAAATCTTTACAGCAAGTGTTGTGTGTCTACTTGTCTCAATGGCGTCTGGTTTGCGTGGATCTTTCATAGTAGTAGTCTCACAAGTCCAAACAAGGAAAAGAGTCTGATATTGCTTGAAGAGTTTCTTTTACCTTCTAAATAATGATAATACCAGCCTATTACTACCCTAATGCTGCGCAAATACATCTTCTGGATACAGAAAAGGCATTGATCACCATTCTTGCTTAACGTGAATTGGCGATTTCAGACTTATGTTCATAATAAGTCAAGGTTTCCTCACGATGTTTTCCTTCACCGATGTCATTGATGACCAATATAAACTTAGAAAGCACATATGAAATGGAAAAAGTCACATTGGCTCATGCCCAGTTGCGAACCTACAGCCTCATACATGAGAGGTGGATGCCTTACTTAACTACTGAGTGATAAAAATTTTAATCAAAATTTCTACGACAATTGAACGCTAAAACTCCTAGCTGTAAGTCCTATGGCTGTTAACACGCCGTTCCGCCCTGCCACACCTCCATTACGGCGTCGCACTCCGCTGGGTTTACTGTCCTATTATATATTAACATACGTAACATTATTATATTTTACGATGCCCGCTATCTTTATAAGACTGTACTCGTTAGTATCATCATGGGGTTATTGAGCAGTTGTTTCTGTTGGCGGCCTGTATCAAGTAATTTCTCTTCGGATTACCTCATCTATTTTTGGAATAACATATAGAATGCTTACTGTCGGTAAACATGATCAAGTTCTTGAGTTTCTTTATCAGTCTTATTGACAGTAGGCTGATGTGTGTGCAACTTCACAAAATGGCAAATGATCAGCAGTTTAGATGTTAACTGCATCTGCGCAGATGCATATGTATCGAGAGCGTGAATCATTTTTTTAGATTACTAGGTACGATGGCATGGCTCAGATAATATTGATATGAAAGATTAAAAATAAAAAAAATATATCTCATTGTCAGATGATTTTATCATTTTTCACTTACGCACTTAAGATTTATTACATGAATTATTATGTAATTAAGCATAAGTGTACAGTGAAAACTGACAAAATTGGTCCATACGTTTAATTTTGACCATTACGGAGATTGAAGTAAAAACTATGTTTTGAGTAATTAATTTTAATTTGTTGCTTTGTTTGCAAAGATTTTATCGCGTTTTGACGACGTCATTGCGAGAAATACTTATACTATTTAAGTGATGTTATGATTTAAATGTCTATTCATAAAGATAACTGTTTAATTTGAAATGATTTTAGGAAAAGGAAGGCGAGTGGTTGGTCACCTAAGTTGTGTGTTACCGTAATTTGAAACTCGAAAATAGTTTCACAGAGTTTCATTCAAAAAATGCAAAAAAACTTTTCTAACATTAAATACATTTAAAAAGTACAAATTAACAATATTATGATAACTGGATTTTAATACAAAAAGTCATACTCCATATAACAATGTCCTTATGGGGTATTACACCTGCTTACCCTTCTAACTAAGCTAAATATGTCTCCTGGTCCAAGGAGTAGGTTCACCATATAATTGTTAGGACGACAATTTTTTAAATATTGAAAAAACTAGATTATGCCCGTGACTTTGTTCGCGTGAATGTCGGTTATGACGAGGTTTATATTTTTTTCGCGGACCTCTTATTCTTTTTCCAAAATAAATGTCAGATGGACAGAGACAAAAAATAAAAATAAAATAAATTGGTTAAATTCCGTGATAGCAAATTTATTTAGTAAAAAGAGTTTATTTTGACATTATAAACCGACACTTCAATTTTATTTACTTATATAGACGTAAAGGTAGGTATTATTTAAAATGAATATATTTTTTTTTTCATTCAAATTCTAGATTTGATCTTGGTACGTAGGTAATTAGATTCATCATCAAGGAAAAATTCGGCATAAAAAGCTACTCGTTATAAAGTTATTGGGCATACAAATTAGTTTATTCCAGTACAGAGAAACTATATTTAAGTTTTTAATGTGTCTAAAACAAAAATAGCTTCAATAAAAACTTTTATGAAAATTATTACTGTGCTGAACTAAAAATGTTTCATTAGCTTTAAAATGAAAGGTGGATTCTATTTCTAATTTTGGCTGCGCTAATTAAATTCTAGATTTATCTGCACAATCATATAGTTGTTCTAACTTATCACCATGTGCAATTACACGGTTAACTTTAAAAAATATAAAAAATGAAAATCTATGAAGGCGTGACATAGGCAAATTATCTACAACTTGAAGCTCATGTATTCTAACTTCATTCTTGCTAGTTTTTCGTATAATAATAATATGACAGTTGAATTAATACTAATATAAAAAAGCTTTAATACTTCAGTTAAATCTACCTTAAAAATTACTTCCACTAAATTATAGTTGCTTGTGTATGTAAGTTTATGTCTTTAAAGGCATACAGAAGAAATTCTTAGTAGGGCAATGTTTATTTTTAAAATGAAAGCGAAAAGTTGTCTTTTCAAAAATACCAATAAAAACTGCAATCACTAAAGCAACAATAGCGTGGCAGCAATATCGCGATCCATGGGGCCCGCGACACGATGGTCGGAGTTCGACAATGGTGTCGATCGATCTATGGGCTCGGTGGCCTCGCAATTAACGCGTATATCCGCACCCGCCCTCCTGGTGTAGGGTTGCCATGGATTATGGTGTAAATCAAATCAACCCATGATTTGATTTACACCTTGTCATGAACTAAAAACATGAATGTTTAATAGATTTACCAATAAATCAAAATTTTTGTAAGTTTGTTTCTAGGCGGTAATAAGTCAAAAGTTCTTTTAAGTAGGTTTAGAAAAGGAAAAGCATTGGTGTATTTATTTATTTATTGTATAATGGAACCTCGGTAGTAAGAAGAAAAAGAAGAATAGAAAAAAATGTGATAAAGCGTGTGGTAATCTATAATTAATAAGAGCCTGATATTCCTCAGGGTGGGACAAATCCATGAGGGCAAATCAACAAAAAAAAAAAATATTTCCCGGGACTTATCCCACCGAACTCATAAAGCTAGTGACCCTACTGTCCGGTTACATTAATTGTGTGTCATTGGTAGCTAAACCCGCGTAATGAACAGCTGTAATGAAAATGCATCAGATACGATAAGGTCGAAGAGACCACTTCTAAATATAATGTAATCGTAACGACCGCGACGTGTAATCGTAAAGTCGGTATTGAAAAGGTCGGTTGTCTTATGCGCTGGCTCCTGCACTTTAATAGAGAAATGAGAGAATATATTTAAGAACTATTTTACTAATTCGATGTAATAAACTTTTCTTTTCTATGAATATTTTCCGCAAATGAAATAATATTAAATACTAACTTGTGTGCCAGAGATCTATATACACAAATAAATAAAATTGAAGTGTCCGTTTATTACAGGGATTGAAAACCGGTACCAATTTCGGTTCTGGTTCTTCATTTAGGTTCTTATAAAGGTTCCTCTTTTCGTTACGGTTCCGGTTCCGGTATCGGTTCCGGTTTGGGTTCCGATATACCGGTTCCTAGAACCCCGATATACCGGTTCCTAGAACCTTTAAATCGAATGATATTATACCGGTTCCTTGTCATCCGATTTAAAGGTTCCTTACGAAAGAGGGGATGTGTTCGGAGCAGGGATTGAATAACCGAAATTTATTGATGTTCGTGCCTCGGCCAAGCCAGACATAGGTATCGGAAGATCTACTAAACACCAATACAACTGTGATTTCCTACAAACTCCTCTCTCCTCACACTTCAAAAACAAGTTTATACTCGCTTTGCCTAAGAACCGGTAAAATAAAGGTTCTTAAAGGTTCCAATTTAGGTTCTGGTTCCTGTTCCGGTACAGGTACCGGAACCCGAAAATACCGGTATTTTACCGGTATTTTGGAACCGTTTTCAATCCCTGGTTTATTATGTAGAAGTAACAGTTTTTTACAAAATAAATATGAATGTTTACACGATATTTTAAGATTTATTTATTTTGTCTGTCTCTCTGTCTGTTCGTTCTGGAACTATTTTGACGAGAGATAGGTGATAATCCGGCCCCTATTTCATGGGACTTAAATAATAATGGGCACACCTCTGCCTAACGCTTCGGGAATTACAGGCGTGATGTTATGTAATGTTAGTTAAAAAAAATCTATGATAGCCGAAATACACGCAAACGAATTCAGCAATAAACTAGTTGCAGTATAAAATCAACCAAAGTGAAGCGCTTCAAATAGGAACGATAATAAATCTTGATACTTGGACGTCATAAGTTTCAATTTTGACATTAATTGTTCAATTTCTTTTATGCCGCGTTCTTAAAATAACAATGCTCTATAATATTTAATTGACGTCTCTCTGTTGCAGCTATAGCATTTTAAATTAATGAAATTACTTGTATGTACATAATTGTTCAAGTATTTTCATTAGTTTTAACTAGCCCAACTAATGTTGAAGGAATATTAAATTGTTTAGGGCGCCTTTACAAAGGTGTGTTGGTAATAACAAGTCAGTTTTAGCGTCCATAACGAATAGTGCGGGGTTGTCGGCCCTAGGATTTAGCATAGTCGAAATCAATTTGTCTCAGCCGACTGTTACGACTTGGTCAAACAGGTAATGTACGTACTAAGTACCTATACAGGCTGACTTAATTTAATGGTCATCTTTCAGGAAGTGAAAAGACCCGTGAATATGAACAACAAAAAATATGAAAAAAAAAACAGCTGTTTCGATCGAAAATATATGTATGTAATAGCTGCTTTCCGAAAAGTTCCTTAACGCGGATTGCGGTAGGAGTTAACTTTCAGAAATCGTCACGTAAGGAAAAAGCGTTATGCCCCTTCCAGGTGACTCTCTCTTGCTCTCTCTCTTTACACAGACAGAGAACTTTGTTTCTGAGGGGGGACAGCACATTATTTTTAAAAATTCTGAGTTAGTCCCTTACTAAAAGTTGTTCTTATAATTAAGTACTTTAACCTCTGAAAAATGACCGGTAAATTAAAAGACAGCCCGTGTGTTTTACTTACAGAAAAATAAATACATTTTGTGCTAGTACGTAGGTACTCACATGCTTTCACATAGCAAAATCTACGAGTAAACCACCTGATGCTATATGTGGTACCCTTCATCTATAACATCTGCAATACCGGGATCACCTCCACGACATACGTTCATCGCCAAAAAATCTTGCAAGCTTCAAATCTCAACAAACACTCATACAATATGCATCCTCGTATTCCTCAACAGGTGTCCAACACCACTGTTATTTTTAAAATGCAATCACGTTTCATATACACACAAGATGAAAAGAACAGAACATGTTTTCATTCGTTTTACTATCAAACCGTGGGGCGACCAGACCAATATATCCAAATTGTGGAATTTTTATATGTCACATAACGTCGTCTAGGTATTTCGTCGGTTCCAATTAGACGGCGCGACGTCTGTGCGGTTCCGACGCGACGCTTACGTTTTGTTTTTTCCGTAACTTCTTTCATTTATTATGTCACAGTTTTAGTATCGCGAATATGGTAACTGTTGGAATGACGTTCCTTATCGCTCGTTACATTCTAGACCAGGGGTTTCCTTACTATTCATGACGCGCCCCCTTTCTACAAATAAAAATATCCGCGCCCCCCTGCCTAGATAATATAATTTGCGTTTACTCTGAAATATTGCATAGATAGAAAAAAAAGCATTAATGTTTTTATTTCGAAAATGTTTTAATGTCTAACTTTTGAAGCTAAGTGTATGAAATGCTGTAGGTATGGCGTAAACTTTCGTTACCTGTACATAAGGTCCTTACTGATGATCCCTTTGCTGGTGGTGTCGTCACATGGAACAGATTAACTTTTAAGAACATCAGCAACATACAATAACAAAACCATCTGATCATCTTGAATACAAATAAATTACATTGTGATACCAGCCTGACCCCAACAATGCAGCCAAAGACGTGAGTAGGTCACGAGTTTTCTTACATACCCTCGATGCTTAGTAAAACAAACTGGACATTCGACAATTGTCCTGGGAGACGTTTTTTCGTCCAATTTACCCATTAACTCCAATTGACAGGTTCAACAGTGCTATTTATTATCTATGTCTCTATTCTGTCTACAAAAAAGTTTGATAACGATCTGACTCTAGTCTTGCGTAATTGTTGGAAGGCTAATGTCCCATAGTAGGTAGGTATTGTGTGCTAACCACTGCTTATTAAATGAAAGGTGTAAGGTTTTGCGTATGTTGGGACTTGGGCTCTTTGTTGTCCTTATATATTTAATTTTATATTATAAGGAGCGTAGTGTCGTTGTTAGTAGGTAATTGAAACAAGTATACGATCATTAACTCAAGTCTAAGGTATCGTGAAACGTGAAAAACTCCATTCCTCTGTTTTTATTCTAATTTGCAAATAACTAATACTTTAAAGCTCTTGTCATCATTTCATGTTTGGTATGGTAGTCAACTTTTTAATAAAAATAAAGCATATAATTATTTATATGCTTTATTTTTAAAAGTTGACTCGAAGGACCTAACATGATTTTCCTCATACCTAGAACGTATTTTGCAGCTACTTGCTTGATGCATTTTCCTTTCAATCCCAGCTAAAAAATCCTCATTTAAATCAAAACAGTCCCCGGAGCGATCATTTGATAACGCTTGCTGGCCGCATAATAATCGTTATCAACGAATATGGCAACATTGCCAGGTCCGCTTTTTACTGAACGCGTCTGCCACACATACTGGCGCGGTCGAGGCCCGTTACTGTTCGCCATTTTATTACTATAGGCTTTTTACCCCGGATTCACTTGTATACAGATAGGTCACTACCACTACAGAAGAAACTTTTTAGAAGTTATTATTTTGGAATTCATGTTGAAGAAATCTAAATGCCTAACTAGTTTAAAATAATAGAAATGTCTTCAAAATATACCTACGAGAAAGAAGCCAGCCTACTCAAATGACTACTATTAAGGCTTTTATCTAAGAGATAACTATATTGTATCGGTAATAGGTATTTATAAATAAATCTAGCTACTAAAAAATTATAAATGGAATAATATCATATTGATTTCAAATACATATTTAAGCTGTCTAGCTACTTATGTTTTCCGAAAAAATACCTTTAAGTATCTATTTGTTTTACAGTTCCTTTACTCATTAGTTTCTGTAGTAGGTAAAAAGGTCAACAAATCAACCAATCTTGGTACCAACTGATCAGAAACTATACCGTAATTCCAGGTGTGTTTCATGTACCATGGCCGATTCAACCGAAAGCCAAGAGCAGCTATTGTCCTGCAACGCAGTTCACCATTTACAGAATGATTTTATCGAAGTTATTGCTGGCAATACCATAAAAGTGACGACAACAAAATTACATATAGGCACCGATTGATAGAAGAAAATATTGCGCCAATACTTCTTTAAAAACCATGTCAAAATGTTGTATTTGCCACTACAGTCCACTTACAACTTGAATGGAAACAAAGTGTCGAATGACAAATGGTAGATTATAATTTCGTTTTGATGATTGACGCTTTGGCATAGTTTTGGTGGACAGTTCTAATGAGTGCGGAATTCTTCGGTGTGATGATGAGTAATAGAACAAAAGAATCTATCTAGTGTTATTTCTGGATTAAAAGCTTTCCAATCAACTATTTTTTGAGTGGAATATCACTCACCAAAAATAACTTGCACGCTTTCGAATTACTAACGAGGTGGCTCATCTCATTGTTTTAGTATTTTTTTCACTGCCAAGGCAATTTTTGTTTTTTTTATTATTTTATAATTGTCTTCGTCTAAATTGTTTTCTAGAAGCAACAAGTATAATGTAACCAGAATATTGTAAAAACTTCGATAGCTTCTTCATTATTTGATTGAGTAATTTCTATTTAAGGCAAAAGAAAACTTTTGCGGTTATATAAAAAAAACTTATTTGGTTCGATCTTTATTACCAAAACCAATTCAGAAAATTATTTAGTGATCATCTGGGCTTCAAACACGTCTAAAGTATGACTTACATCCAAATCACAATCACACTGTGTTAGATATAAAAGCCAAACTTTTTCTAGTCGAGAAACTATTGATTTTAACACTTTAAAATAGATCTTCCTTAAATAAATAACACGCGATTAACGAGGTCAATAGGATTGTGCGAAGCTACTGAAGTATAAATCGGACTCACCTTTAATTTACTAAAAACAGACAAATATACGTTTATGCTCTTATTCTTTTGGAGAGAGCAGACGGTTAAGATTTATGAGTCAACGATTAGGACAGAGACCAGATTCCTTCTGAGACTTCAGTATCAGTGAAATTCAATGCCAAATTAGGTCAAACCGGAGTTCGCTTCGAAGGACCACCACCTACGCTAAGACTTGTTTGCGGATAAACGTCAAGAACTTTTAAAATATCTCACTGCCTACCTTTTGATTTCTGTGATGCAAAATGTCGGTCATCGTTACAAAATGCGTTTCTTTCAAAATTTTCTTAAATAACAATCTATCACCTTTTAATTTCATTGAAACAGCTTCAAACCTACTCGTCCAAACTTTTTTCTTTATTGTTGTCGAAAAGGAAGCGAGCCGTTGAGTGATATGCGACATGTGACGGCACATTGAAACCTAAAGGACATAAATACTAAGAAAGTTCACAACACAAAATAAACTTTATGATTAGGAAGACAGGGTCGGTATTGCAACAAATGTTGAAGCCAGAGCACGGTCTCTGAACTCCTAAAATAATATTCACTTCGGACCACTCACATGTTACGCAACTCACGTTATAATTAAAGCTAGGACGAAGTTTTAAGGCAAAGTTAACGCGAATCGACCGTTTGATCATCAGACTGAGGTGAGTTTTATATGTATAGGTTTTTAAACTAGGATTTTGCTTGATGCGTCCGCATTAGATGATTGAGAATACGCTGTCATAGTATTAAGAAACTCAGTTTCCAATTAACTTATAAAGCTTAATCGCATATTTAATCATCAATCTATAGCATTTCTTAAGATGTTTTAATTTCCCCTTAGAAGCAGTTACATTTACCCCTGTTCAGATATTATTCGAGTAACATTTTTATTCACCAATTTTATTTTAAATATCCCCTAGGATTATTTCCTGCAACATTTACTCATATACACTAACAATGGACCCGGAACAAATACTTGTAAGCTATACAAACATTCGTTGCGTGCAGGAATCGAACACATGCAACGTAGCGCAACAGCCATTTGCTCAGCTACTGGGCCAACCGTATATTGAACCAAATGTTACTAACCTTCATCATCATAATAGCCATCACATCAAATAAAAATATGACCAAAAGCTGAAACATAAAACAAACTGCGTCCATATACGGTTTCTAAGCCATGTATTCCCTCTTACTTACATCTAAGGTGAAGACATTAATTTTCGAACCGCTAGAAAAACCCTGATCCCTTTATGGAGTGGCGCCTACCTGATCTGACGATCAGAACGACGTGAGCCGCCTGTTTATATATTATTGAATATGGATATTTGCGGAAACTAATTGCGTTTACAATACTGAATTGGGAACTAAAGAATTTATACACAGGTTTTTTTTCTTGAGACATTTTGTTTGCAATAGATGTAATGTAAGGGCCTTTTGTATCTTAGTTGTTTTTAGAGTCAAAGTTGAGAATTTAGTGTTAGATCTCAATGTAGGAAACACTGAGGCTGTCACACGAATAGAAAAACTCACTTTGGTACTTGACGAAATCGACCTAATGCATGAAAGGCGGACCTTAGCCACTGTGGCATCACGACACAATTTGGCCTCTTTATTAATTATACAAATATAACGGCAGTAGTAATACAGCTTCGCAATATAGAATATAACTTCTATAATATTCTATCCAGTTAAATTCAAGGGGTAATATACAGGGGACATTAGTGACCACCCGCGTACTATAATGAGAGCTGCGCACCTGTACGCATGCGTAATGGACTTCGGTAAACATCGGGTACACTCGTGTTTAGTTATTATGTCATTTATTATAGCGATGCATCGGCGCGCTGTTTTAAGATTGGGGTAGGCTGAGCGCTAAGCGGTCATAATTTTGACTTGCATTGGTAGTTAGGTAATTTTTGAACTGCGCATATATTATAAGAAGTACCTACTATTATGCGAGATTTCACGTCAATAATTTAGAGGGTAAGTATCGAACTCATGACCAGTACCAGACTGGCTAGTCAGACAAGTATTGCAAGAAGTAAACATAAAAGTTGGGTATTGAATTTTTTTATTTTAGGCGCAATATTGGTCCTTTGGTCCCGAAAAAGTCCTTTGATAGGACCAAAAAACTTATGCCAAGTTGTTTTTTTAAAGGTCTCACGAATCATGTAACCTATGCGCATATGGTAATCTTTCATCAACATCAACAACTCCAAAGCACTTGCACACGTGATAAATCAACCAACAAATCGGATGATAACCATCAACCGATAAAGCATTTTCCAAATGAACCGTCCACAATAAATCGGGTGCACTTTTCCCTCCATGATGAAGTCGAACGATCTTATGCTCGACATATTACGTAACCGCTGACCGGGTTGCAGCTCGTTTCGGTAAAATTTACCACGTGCAAATGTCGAGGGCGAATTGGTGTGGCCCAAGGATGGAGCGGATGCGAGAATGTTTTATGATCATTTTCAAACTTTACCGGGTTAAGATTTTTTTTTTTGTGGTAAGACGCAATCAATTTATAAGAAGTTAGATATTTTTGTAGAATATTAAGTGCAGTGTTTCGTTTTTAAAAAAAATATTTTGCGTTGTCTTATACGTATAATGTCTTCTTGTTAGGTGTTGTTAAAAACGTTAACAAACTTATTGAAAGAGGGGCTGCATCCATCTTGTTTAAAATTTGCAAGTTTGACCTTGACCTCAATTAATAAATATTTTTTATGAAAAAAAAAATTAAGACTACAAGTTCATTCAAGTATAACTGCATTTACATAAATCCGTAAAAAAAATGGCAGGTCATTAATTAAAGTACTTACGCATCCATAGCAACACAAATTCCCACGATAGCCGCTATCAGTAAATAACTTAAATTAAAATTAAAGTGGGCGATTCATATGACATTTAGAATTAATTGCAGGGCGCGCCGAACGGGTGAAAATGTCGACCGAAATAATAAAATGTCGACGAAAGTGCAATCTCTTTGTAATTAGGGGGTTACCGACAGCCAAAATAGACGTGACACTTGCTAAGATACTTATCAGTGTGTATGTTAATATTGACATTAAATAAAACATGACACTGGTGCCGATTCTCTTGTTCACGAACTAGACTAAATTTAGAGAATTGGTATCGCTTACTAACATACAGCGAAAGAAAAAGACGGTGACATTTTAGAACTAAGTTAGAGATGTCAAATTACTTTTGCCTTGAACTTTTCCGTATTTTTAATCTATACGTTTTAAGGTGTCAACTATAATTGTATGGATGTGTCAGATTGACTAAATTTGACAGCTCTTATTTACATTAGTCTCTTTCTTGTTTTATTGGATAGAACAAGATAGAAATAGTCTAATTTTAGTTTAGTTTGTTAACAAGGGAATTGGCACCACTGTAGCCAAAGTATCACTTAAAATGAAATGTAAACAAGTAAATAAAATTGAAGTGTTTGTAATGTTAATGTTAGAGTGAACAAGCTTCTTCTGGGTAAGCTCACTCTATTGTAGACTTTGTCTCTGTCACCTCTAAACTAGACTAGAGTCAAGAGCAAACCCATGTTATCTATAAAAAATAAA
The DNA here is from genome assembly GCA_949316365.1 of Hoplodrina blanda. Classification (NCBI taxonomy): domain Eukaryota; kingdom Metazoa; phylum Arthropoda; class Insecta; order Lepidoptera; family Noctuidae; genus Hoplodrina; species Hoplodrina blanda. The sequence goes on from OX438582.1 coordinate 1,108,899, forward strand.
AAAATAACAGATTTTTACAAAAATCGGACAGACAAACAACAACTGTGTAAACATTCATATTAATGTTTACAAAGTTGTTGTTTGTCTGTCCGTTTGTTCCGGCTAATCTACGAAACGTCTGGGCCGATTTTGACGGGACTTTCACTGGCATATAGATGATGATAGATGATGTTAGAAGGAGAAACTTTTTGTTACAGGTAATAATGGCTCATTTTTAACCGACTTCAAAATACGAAGGAGGTTCTCAATTCGGCCGGTATTTTTTTTTTTTATGTATGTACACCGATTACTCCGAGGTTTCTAGTCCGATTAGTGTGTTTCTTTTTTTGTTCGATGCAGTATACTTGCCATTTGGTCCCATAAAAATTTCATCCAATTTGGTTTAGTGCTTTTTATTTTGTGAGCATTTTTCTAAATAAAATATATCGTGTGAGGTATTGTTTGAAAGGGCTTTTATTAAGGATTTCAAACATTAATACACAAGCAGTAAAAAGTGAAAAATAAAAAGGTTTTTTACAAAAAAAGACAACCGCCTTCAAAAACTACAAAATAACCGACTTCAAAATACGAAGGAGGTTCTCAATTCGGCCAGTATTTTTTTTTTTTATGTATGTACACCGATTACTCCGAGGTTTCTAGTCCGATTAGTGTGATTCTTTTTTTGTTCGATGCAGTATACTTGCCATTTGGTCCCATAAAAATTTCATCCAATTTGGTTTAGTGCTTTTTATTTTGTGAGCATTTTTCTAAATTAAATATATCGTGTGAGGTATTGTTTGAAAGGGCTTTTATTAAGGATTTCAAACATTAATACACAAGCACTAAAAAGTGAAAAATAAAAAGGTTTTTTACAAAAAAAGACAACCGCCTTCAAAAACTACAAAATAAAAAATAACTTTAGTTTGGAAGTCGGTGGCAATACCTACATAACAAAAAACAAAACCAAAGCCGCCGACTTCCAAACTAAAGTTATTTTTTATATTGTAGTTTTTGAAGGCGGTTGTCGTTTTTTTCACTAGTCGATAGGGCCCGCATGCGGAGTGCGACAGATTTCTGGAACGCATGCCACAGGGCTCGCATTCGGTGAACCGTTTTCATTAGTCGATAGGGCCCGCATGTCGATATCACGGTCGGTAAAAAGCATGCGCGGCGGATCCCCGCATGCGGTGTAACGACTTGTAACTTTCATTGGTTGTTATGTCGCATGCGGGGACTCGCCGCATGCGGGCCCTATCGACTAATGAAAATGCGCCATATGGGTTACGGTAACGCGCAAATAAAATAAAACACCGTGATAACTAACATTACCTGACGCAATCGAAGTCGTGGGTATAATAAGGTAGTATTATTATAAAAGTGTTTTTTTTTTTACATTATCTTAATTCAAATTCTATATCAGTTAATTTATAATATATTAGCGGAATCTGTAAAAAAAAATATTAAAAAAAATAAGTATACTTAATAAAGACAAAATAACTACCAACATACAAGTTTCTCCTAATTCTATCGAAAGTAGGTTTATTTGTACCTGTCATTTATGAGCTTCTATCAATAATATTTAGAACGCGGCAAACATCAACACACTTATTTCAATTAAGTAATTGATTTTATCATTAATTGTGCATTAGAAATGTATCTCTACATATATTATACAAGGTGCAGTTTTGCATCCTCGTCAAATTCAAGGAGCTAACTACACTTGTGATTCTGAACACGAATCAATAATAAATTAAAAAGGTTTGTTTAGTTTACTATAGGAATTTCTCCTGTATCGTGGGTGCGTTTAAAAACATATAAACTCACATATACAAACAGCCAGACTCGGAACAACTATCTGTAGGCCATACGAATATTTGTTACTTGCGGGAATCGAACTTGCGACACACAGTACAGCTGCCATTCGCTCAGCCACTGTACTAACCGTGTCGTCAAATTCGTCATTTGTATGCATTAATAATTTACCTATATTTTAATCTGCATACCATTACCTACAAATAAAAGGAACAAACTTTCCCTAATATGATGCTTAAATCAATCTTGAAGGACTATAAGTAGAACTACTACATAAAATCCTTCAAGATTTGTCTTAGCATCAATATTGAATACTATCCTTCGCTATAATATGTCCTTACAACGTATACATAATGATTCCTTCAAGCCATTCGTCTTAATCGTAATCGTAACTGACCGGTTTCTGATTACACACTTAAATATGATACATATTTAATTACTCCATTAAAATGTCGTGTTATCAATCCATCTCATGCAACTAGGCTATTTGATATCAGACAGACCTTTAAACACATAACTTAAATAGTTTGTAGTATTAATAGTAACTAGTAATAGGCAACGTTTAAATTGAACTCCAGTATAAAATTATGATGTCACCCAAATGGCGAATTCTACAATCTCTATGACGTTTATTAATTTATACAATGGACTAGCTTATGCCCGCGTAAATGTCGGTTTTCTGCGAGGTTTCTTTTTTGCGTGGAACCCTAATTCTTTTTCTAAAATAAAAGTAGCCTAAGTTACCCCTTATAATATCAGCTATCTGCCGGTGAAAGTCCAGTCAAAATCGGTCCAGCCAGCTGGAACAAACAGACAGACACACAGATAAAAATTGAAAACGCTTTTGTGTTCATATTTATACTGTACTAGCTGATGCCCGCGACTTCGTCTGCGTAAATGTCGGTTATCGCGGACGTAGGACAAAGTCGCTGAATAAAAAGTAGCCATGTCCTTTCTTGGGTTCAAACTTACCCCGTACCAAATTTCATAAAAATCGGTTCAGTGGTTTAATCACTTACTTACTCAGTTACTTTCACATTTATAATATTAGTATGGATTATTTACAGACAATACGAAAAAGCACAATTTCTGTTGTCCTAGCATCCAATTAAATCAGCCTATCGCAGTATCCTCAGACTACTGCTGAACATCAACAACAGCCTCTACTTACACTTCCTTCTCTGCTTTCTACGAAATTATTAAGTCGTCAAACTATACTAAATCAATCAAGCAAAACAATTACTTAATCCAACAAGATGTAAGTCTAAATATTCTTGATCGAGTTATGATATCATTCCTTCAACTGGACTCTTTAGATCATTCGATCCCTTCATATAGCTAGATCGCATAGTATTGGAAGTAGTGTACACGGTAGGTAGTAGGTTTAGTAGTACCTAGTAGTAAGGCAAGTGCTCATTGCTAACGCGCGTCACATAGTCTGACCAGCGCCTAATATGTATAGCCGACCTCGGTCGTGCTTGGCAGTGGTGCAAGGCGAAAGGGGATGGCGACTTCTTTTCTCTTTATATAATTCAAATATTCCAAGGCAATCTTTTACGCTTTTTGAAATCGACTGATAGATACTGTTAAATAACATAATTGATTTATACCTACAATATTATCAAGAGGTAAAGTTCGTAAGGTTGTAGGGGGTAATCTATGGATCTACTGAACCGATTTTGAAAATTCTTTCGCAATTGCATTAAATGCTATATACTATATTTTTATTAAAAAAAATAAGGAATCCGTAAGAAAAATCACGCGAACGAAGTCGCGGGGAGAGTGCTAGTATGATATAATTTGAATTAGGTACTTTCGACATCTTAAATAAGAGGAGAAACAGAGAAATATTTTAAAGAAAAAAAAGTCTAGTACTTGTAGTAGTTCCTATGCAAAATAGACCAGTGTAGGTATTCGTTGTTGCATGCTAAACATGCACAATAGCATTAGAAAACGAAACGGTATGAAGTGACAGGAATTAAAAATGCAAGACACATGCACAAACATCCGGATTCGAAACAAATGTACACAAGCATTAAGCTATTAACTTTACATAATAGAATGTTGAACAATCGAAGTCGTTATTCGTTTCCTGCAAATACTTAGTGAATCACGCGATTATTTTTTGGTATTTGGCAGTCGTTGTGATGACCCAATGGTAAGGGCACCTCTCATGCATGACTTTGTGGGTTCGCAACCGAATACGGGCAAGTACCAATGTGACTTATTCTATAGACATCGGTGAAAGAAAACATCGTTAGAAAACATGGTAGTCTGAAATTGCCAATCCGCCTTGAGCAAGCGTGGTGATCAATAATAGGCTGATATTATTTATTTATTATAATAATATTAAAGTTTTTACTAAGACATAACAGCTGTACACATACACCCAAACCTGATTAAACTATGAGTGTAGACCACAGCAATTCTGTAAGTTAATCCACAGCACATAGCGCAGAATTCAATCGCTTAGCCTCTGCTCCAACCGTGCCTTAACATGTCATAGTTTCTTTCACATTCAAATAGGTAAACAAAACTCGCTGTCACTCATAACTTGGACCACAACCACCCGTCCTAATCAATCTAACGTTTATAGAGTTACAAGCTGACATTAACACATTAATCTTTTATATAAATAAGTACCGTTTATTTGTCATTGCTGACTGATCTTACCGGCAAATTGACGGTTTATTTATTTAACACTGATTGACAGCTTCGGTTTTATTGGGGTAGGTTCATAAGCAAATGTGTGAGCTACTTATTACGGTAACTAGCGATCCGTCCCGGCTTTGCACGGGTGCAATGAAAATACATAAACCTTTATCTCAAATCACTATATCTGATGATGAAAACCGCATTAAAATCCGTTGCGTAGTCCTAACTAATATTATAAATGCGAAAGTAACTCTGTCTGTCTGTCTGTCTTTCTGTCTGTCTGTCTGTCTGTCTGTCTTTTCTTCACGCCTAAACTACTGAACCGATTTATGTGAAATTTGGTACAGGGTAAGTGTGAACCCCAACAAAGGACATAGGCTACTTTTTATTCGACTTCGACTTCGTCTGCGTCCGCGATAACCGACATATACGCGGACGAAGTCGCGGACAAAAGCTAGTTTTATATAAAGATCTAAGTGTACAGACGACTTTATTTTATACTATTTAGAGATGGATGAACTGCTGGTTGAAAAGTTCTTTTAATTTGATTATGTGCACTGCACACATGACTATCAAATTTTCAACAGTAGTGATAAGAGGCTAACTACCACGTCAATGTTACAATTTTAATGAAAACTGTAAGGTAAATAATTAGAGTTAGAACTGTGTTATTTTGGTTTCGTTTAGTTCAAATGTTTGCTTTTAATATTTACTGATTGTACACTTCATCTAATTCTTGTACCTTGTTTGAGTGTAACAATTTCTATACTAATATTATAAAGAGGTAACATTTGTTTGTAATCTATACTAATATTATAAAGAGGTAACATTTGTTTGTAAGTTTGTATGTTTGTAAGTTTGTATGTAGGGGGTAATCTCTGGATCTACTGAACCGATTTTGAAAATTCTTTCACAAATTGGAAGCTACGTTATCACTGAGTGCTATGGGCTATATTTTATTGTAAAAAAATTTGGGATCCGTAAGAAAAATCACGCGAACGAAGTCGCGGGGAGAGTGCTAGTAATTGATAAACCAATAAATAAATAGAGAGGTAGGTAGGTACTATTTCATCATTTACACAATAATATAAAGCATTCAAGCTATTGTGTTCTTTTCAGAGCCACATAACAGTTGTGATGCATTGCGTCAACAATTTAAGGTCATACAGGCTGCTCTTAAGTTTGATTCCTTTATCCATAAACGAATAGTTTTTCATACCAACGGTTGTAGGTAATGCTTAACTTCTGTTTTAGTGTTTCTGCGAGCTTAGTATTGAGGAGCACGAATCTGTTTCATCCAGTATCCATTTGTGAAGCCCCGTTCTCACAATGATGGGCTATATGATTCGACAAGCCGTCAAAACAGACTGAAGTGTTAGTAGGTGAACAGTCTGCCCGTCAAAGTAGGAACCTTGCCTAAGATAGGTACCTACGTAGTATACCTATGTTTAGTTTTCTATAAGTGTCGGCTCCGATCTGCCTAGGGATCAACACTCAACACTCAATAACTCGAGTAACAATATTATATCGGATTTGTTTGCGCACTTCATCGAATGTAACCCATTTCCACAGAGACACGGTACAATAAGCAGATAGTACTTGCATAGTTTGCATTCCCGGATTCTAAAACCAATACAGAGATATTGTTTATTAATATCTTCAAGCTGTTTTGGTATCCGAGATTGCAATTATTTGTACGTGATGTGTGTAGATATCCCGCGTAGCAGTGAGAATTTGAAATCTATAGAAACTGCCACATCCAGCAGTTGGAATAAGTTTATGTGTTTTTAAGAGTAGTCTGTGGCAGTTTTGAGATGTTCTTCTTCATTGGAGTCTTGGTATTGCATGTTACTTTATTAATTTATTTAGGATCTACATGAAAAGATATTCACATGTACCTACGACATACAAATAAAGGTAATCAAACGATCGTAGGTGTACTCCTTCACTTATAAGAGACCACAGCATGCACAATAAAGTTATAAAGTAGCTAACTAAGTAATAATGAAATAATGTATAAGCAACAATGCAACTGTAATTTACAGAAGATCAAAAGAATCTCAAAAGACTAGTGCAGCATCACGTTCACACACTACAATACATTTTCTCATTTGAGATATTTCGAAAACACGTTATTTTTATTTGCTGCCCCTTCAGATATTTGAGTTCAATTTACGATAATCATCATGGTGATCATTTACAATTAGCAAAACATTCGTAAATTCACTCTGGGACAGTTTCCAAGGGTCGTTGCAGATGAGGAATCGATAAATTAATACAAAACACTTCTTGGTACCGTGGGTGGCGCTATATATTTTGGCATCTATTCCCCGTGTATCATAGCATATGAGTCATTTACTCGTATATTTATGTAAGTGAATATACGTATTTCTTAGAAACAGCTTTAGACTGTATTTAGGAAACCGGGGAAATAGGTCTTCGTGGATCTTGCAGAGTACCATGGAATAGGCTCAGTGATATCTTACTCATTGCCTGCCGTTGGAAAAACTACTTATAATCACCTATTCATCTTATAGACAAGTTCTTTTAATATAGCAGATAATGCTCATATTGTAATACTAGATTGATGACCAGCAAAATCAACTCTTTCGCAGAATTTCTCATTTTGTAAATCAGACGTCGAATTGACTTCAAAAATCTGCTATTTACAAAATGGACACAACCGCAAATATTCCAGTAATTTCTCAAATCGTTTCTCGACTTCCTGACATCTAGACTTCACAAAACACTAGACTAAACAGCCGGCCCTACTCTGTCTGGGCTCATGTAAACAGTTAAAGGGAATTCTTCAAACCTATCTAACGTTTGTGAATGGCGTATGCCTTGTTCATTTCTCTTTATAACTGCTTTCCACAAACAGTCTGCATATTAGTCTAGTACTACTATTTGAAATGCTAAAGTTTGAATGGATGGATGCTTATAACTCAATCACGACATAACGGTTGAACGAATCTGGATGAAATATAGCATAAACATATTCTAGAATAGCACATGACACTGCATGTATTTTAATACATCATCAATTAAAATGCCTATTATTTTAATTAGACAATGAGTTAAGTCATTTTGGCTATGACTCCCCCCTCTTTCTATAATATACTCTTCGCCAATAATACATTAGTTGATAAGATTCATTTTAGTGTGATTATAAGAAGATCATGCTCCTTTACCTCGTTTCCTTATCTTCTTTAGTAACTCAGATGTTGTTTTAAGCGTTTGTCTTCTGACAAAATCCTTCCTACAAGCTGGTTTACCATTTACTGTAAAACAGATTTACCAATGCTGGCCATTACCCTAATTTAAATTACCGAATCTGCATTCACCAAACCAACGGTATTCAAAATCATTCCGTATACACACATAGATATCCCATAAATTTTCAGTGGAGAGTGACGGACCAAAACAAAGCGGTGTTCACGTGTTTACTTTCTGAACTAAACTTATAATAATTGATACGGTTCGTGATGTTCTGGGAAACTTGGCTCGTTGGCGCCAATATTCTGACTAGTGAAGTAAACAATGAATGAACTGAAGATTCGGCGCAGATAAAAGGTGGGTTCGATAGTTGAGGTGAAGTGTTTAAAGATAAATGGAGATTGTTAGTCATTATGCGATCTTTTTTATATTGAAGGGATCTATTTTAAGGTTGTAACAACTGCGGGTATTTCGATAGTAACAATTTGAAGAATGTTCTGATATTGTGGTTTTTACACCTATTTTATTGGATGGCAAGTGACAAAGGGGTTATCTATTAAAAAGGTTCTACTTTATATTCTAAAAATAAAATAGAAAGAGAAAGAGAGGGAAGGTCGCCTGGAGGCGTAACGCTTGTTCCTTACGTGACGATTTCTGCCAGTAAATTCCAATCACAAGCCGCGTTAAGGTATTTCGTTCCAAAAACCTTCAGTAACGGCCATGCTCACTTTTATTATATCATGTAAAAATACCTATATGAATTAAATATCAATCAAATCTCCCTGTTATAAAATAATATTTTATTAAAAGCAATAAATTCCGAATGGTGACGAGAGCGTGACACTTACATGCTTTATAAAGCACTTAAGCCATTTTCTGTCATGGCCACAAAACTATTTTGATTTATGTTTATAAATTAATGTTCGGTGAAAACGTGATAAAAGTTTTCATCTACAATAGTAGCCTTAGAATGAATTACAGAAAACTCCGTCTTTCCACGATTTGTGTTAAAGCTACAAACTACTAAAACACATGGCTATCAGTTCTTACCTATGCTTGCGCCGTTTAGAATCAAGCTTTAATTACCAATATTTTTGAACATATTAAAATATACTTAATGTCACTGCATTTACAGCCCTTTTTGTACCTTCTGTAGCACTGGAATGTAAGAAAGATTAAGTTTTTTTCGCACGTGGAGTACCGCACGCTCTTTCAGAAGTTCTCGTAAAGAAATATCGCGTAAACTGTATACATAACCAATGTTCCTCGTATCCTGTGTGACGTAACATGACAGAACAATATTAGAATGATTCGTTACCTTGATCGTGGTTGAATAGAAACATATCGAGCTTAAGATTTAGTATTCGCAGAATCCAACACGCCACAATACGTTGACCCGACTGTTTACATTAGATCAGACCCATTTTTATAGAACTCCGTAGATACTCGTATAAAGTGGAGTTTACTTGTCTAGACTAGGTATATTACATTTAGGTGAACTGGTTTTGCGTAATAACGGCACGAGGAGTTTGTTGGTAGATTAGAGGGCTGGGTGTCAGCTGTTTACTTATTGTCAGGGTTTAAAGTTTACTTTAAACATTGAAACCTTGTTATTGTAAAAAAAGCCTTGAAGCTTTGACTTCCAATTTCTCCGTAGCTAGATTCCCAAAAGGAATAGTGTAGGCAGAACTAAGGCTTTAGGCTCCGTTAAGTGTCTTTGTATGTACACCTTTCTGTTACTTAGAAATAAACCATCGTTGTTTATTTATTTTTTACAATCAAAGTCTATTTTTATTTTGCTTTATAACCATTGTTATACTTAATCTAGAACTAAGCGAACAAGGTTCCGCAAGTAATTAGTTTTAATTAATACTTATTGGTGCGTTATCAGCTGTGAAACCACAAGCTGCGGTTAGACCATTCTCATTGTTGTGCCGTCTAAAAATACAAATAAAGTTCAGAATGACTGATTAAACAAATAAATTATGTTGAATAATACATATTCTTCTAAATACTACATATCGTGGGAACAAAACCAAAAGTATAAGAAAAATGTTATAGAACAATTTGCAACAATCAACAATCCAGTCGCATATTACGAACTTTATATAGACAACGCACACCATATTACCTTCTTATACTGCAAGACGTTTATATTGCCATTTATTTTTCATAGAGCCGTGAAACAAAGGAAATAAATCATTCGGCTGATTGTCTATTTATGTTTATTATAAAGACGTTTGCGAAGTATTTGCATGGATGATGTAATATTTGAAGAGGTGACAGCTTGCAGACAGGTGTCTGATGGTAACTAATCGATCTTCGTCAACTTGAATTCAGTGGATTAGAAAAACAATAGAAGCAATTTGTATGTAGGTACTTTATTACTTTAAATTCTTATTAACGGTGTAAATGATGCGAATTGTGATGGGCCAGTGGTTAAGGCACTCGCCTCACATGTTGTGGATTCGCAACCGGGCATGGCAAGCCAACGTGACATTTCTCTATTTCATTATGTACTTTCTAAGTTTATCTTGGACATCACTGACATTGGTGAAGGAAAACGTAGTGAGGAAAACTGGAGTTAAAATTTATATAGGTACATCTGAAATCGCCAATCCACCTTGAGCAAATGTGATCACTAATCATTCAACGCTCGTGCCTTCACTATATGAGACGAGGCCTAGGTTGGTATTATTATGTATATGATGATAATAATATGACACATGACAATAAATTAAAAAAAAGAGTATTGCCAACAGTGTGTAAATTGGACTTAATTGTTTGTGTCAAAAATCGTTGCTAACATCCCATTAAAAATGATAGCGATGACACAGATAAAGCTAATTCAAACAGCGACAATAGAACAGCAATTTCTCACTGATAACGATCATATTCAAATCAAAGAGATAAATGATCTAAAATCACGTTAACAAGATAATGCGGGGTAATTTTGATGTGTGATGTATTACACGCCTCGTGAAGTGGGTGAAGGTTACGATGCAAAAGGTTAAAGGCTCAATATCCAAGATCACTCACTTATGAGTAATAATCAAGTTGTAGAGATTCTATAGGGAATTTTAACAAGGGTTTTGTATGAAAAAAAGTTTAAAGGAAAACACAAAAACATTTTAGAAAATATGGCAAGTGAATGCACTTGCCATAATTATATTCCTAAATAATTTTTGTTAAATTTTACTAGCTTCTGCCCGCGACTTCGTCCACATGGAAGTCAAATATACCATAAAACATAAGCCTATGGCATTCAACAATAGTGTAGCTTTATATCAGTTAAATATTTTTTGGAAACGGAAAATTATTTCCAGATATAACATCTTACATTCTTTATAAGATGTTATCTCTGGAAATAATTTTCCGTAAATAATAAGCAATATTACCTCTTAATAGTTTAATTTCATAGAAAAACGATATACCATTGATTAATGAAGAAAGATGAAAGCCACGCCACTTTTTAAAAACTTTCTAGTACAACTGTTCATTTTTGTTCAGCAGAAATACGACCCAATTACAAAAATTGCAAAAGAAAGAATCAGATTTATAATTTCCGTTGAAAATATCAGGTCAACGTTCTTTCAGCAATAATGTTGTATAACTTAGGTATTATATATTTTGTTGTAAGATTTATTTGAAGTAGATAGATAGGGAAGATTATTTTTAAGCTATCATTTCCGTACCTCTTACAAAAAAATAATAGACCAACAAAGAGAAAAAAAGAAATAGGAAGTCATGGGGACTGCCGACAGAAGTGAAAACATAACGTCGCTTTAGCATGTCGGTGACGACGCACACTAGCATGTCGGTGACGTTAACCCATAAGTTTTGCCAGTACTTAAAATTGTTCAACGCAGCTAAGGAAGTTTTCACCTCAAAAATCAAGATTAAAATAGAAGTAATGATTAGCAGAACAAAACCAAATTGTTTTTTTTTTTTTTTTTTTTTTTTTTATTTATTAATTTTTTTGAACGAGTTACATAATAACAACAGCCCCACAAAACCGTGTTATCGGTTTGACTGTGGGATATTATAAAACGAATTGAAGTAAACATTAAAATAAAACGCTGATTCGGTACCACTCTTGTAGTAAAACAAAAACGAGAGATGGCTCATGTAGAACAGGGGTTTCCAATCTTTTTTATACCGTGACTCCCTTCACGGGTTATAATTTGTTTGCGACGCCTTTCTTTAACAAGATATTTGTATGTAGCGCTAACAGACATTACGATTATTTTATTTAATTAAAGAAAACTATAAATAAAAATAAAAAAATATAATATTTGAAAATATATCAGTTTAATGATTGTACTACAATCAACGAGTGTCGTCGTGTGTGCGTAGCGTCGCCCTCAGCGAAGCTACGCCCCAGGGCGTCGCAACACAGTTTGGGAACCACTGATGTAGACAGTACAAAAAGTGTCAACGAATGTTACGCGTGTTTCCAACTGAAAGTGAGTCCAGACAATTTTTTATTTAGTACTGGAAACCTGCCAGAGCTATTTACCATTAAAAATGAAGATTTAATGCACTATAATTTGGAAATGCATAATGATATGACCACCCCGACAATATAACGAAACGCTACACGATTTCCCTGCCTCTGATATACAGATGTGTTGGTATTACGCAACAAAATTCTAGTAATAACTTGACAATTGTTTATGAGCTCTAAAAACTGAACTAGAAGTACTAACAATATTTTCGCCTACAATAAATATACATAGGTGGTTCTTTGATCCTAATAGAATACGCACGCGCTTCGATTTCACCATGAGGTATTTTGCACTGCAACACATGTTATTTTCTTCGTTCTATCGTTTACAAAAAGTGTCTAATGACAACTTAAACTTGTTTGTAACTATCAAATGCAATACAGCGAGTCTTTTAACTGACTGAAAACCTGAAAGTAGTAATTAGTACTTGTATGTAGTCATTATTATGATTAACTTTTCCTGTGGGACCAACCCAGACATCATCAAATCATCAATTAACAATCACCTTGTATAAGTCTAACCCGTTATATTTTACTCCGTGACTTCACGTGGTGTTGAGTTGAGTAAACAACGTTGTTATCATTTCTTTAAATTGCACCTCTCGCCAAGAAAACTAGAAGTTGCTACCGCCAGAAAGTACTCTGATCAATGACATTAGTCACACTGCTGCCAAAGCAAATGAAAAAGTAAAACATTGGCAAGTGCAAATTCAACAATAGATGAGTTACTCAGCCTCGCGAATGACTTGTTAGACTTATTATTAGATCCAGTCAGTAGTAGCTTTAGATGCGTTCGTGTATTTTTAGCTAAGAATGTTGGTTTAGACGTTCGCTATAGCGCTTAACACCACGGAGTTGGTAGTAGCCCATGTAGTGATATGGATGAAGAAACAGCATTGATTCTTGCTCAACAGACAGGCGTGTATAAACGGCGTTTAGGATTTCCACTTCCACACAATCTCCAACATCCTAGTTGATAGATAAGAAACTAATTTCTATTTACAAACAAGACAATTTTTTACTGAAAGTGGTGCTGCAGTGGTTCAACTTGGGATTGCATTACTAAGAGTTGACTTTGATACATGGTTCAACTATTAGCTAGATACACCTTGTTAAGATTAGCCTAGTCATCATGAAACCTTCTTCGCTCAATATTGTATCAAATTTTAGTGACTATCAAAGAATGCAAATCCAAACACACACCGGAGATAATAATTTATAGTTGCAAGGTACCAAATCAAAGGCCTAATATTGGATTTTTCATACAGAAAAATGCGTATCGGCGTTTTATTTAGTCTGACACCTACTCAGGTGCTCACGATATCTCTAGGCTAAGATTTTCCTGGAAATATTTCTTACGTAGAAATGTCTGCTGCTCATTTAAGAATCTACATCAACTCCCCGTCTTTCTGGAGAAAATTATGCCTTCCGTTAAATCACATCTTCTTCTTCTCATCCTCTGTTCTATCGTCTGTCTAAGGAAAGCGTCATCAATATGTCGTGGTAGTACCCCGTTCATGACAATGTCTGTACATGCTTCAAACTAGTTTTAATAGTTATGTGTTAGCACTTACACCAATTTTGTTTCTGTCAGCTGTATGAAAACCTTTGATAATGAAATTCAGTTGTATATAATTGAAACACCTGGCGATACGTATCCACGTGATCTTTCAGTGCTAATGTTACGTCACGAAGCTATCGATCGTTACAATAAGTACACAGATGTTCTTCTGTTTGTACAGATGTCTTCTAAGTAATGTCGGTGCAACTACATTCAATACAATTATCAAGCATGAACACTGAAATGGATAACAATATGATTGATCTACCTTAGTGAGTATCACCTACACAATTTTCTATGACATTCTTTCACTACATACGATTTCATATCTTCAAAATAATCCATCCAACTGTTTTCCCATAAAATCAATCACACGTACCCATCACGTCACCATAAACGTCAAAATTCATTTGGTCCGAACAGCCAAAAGTCAATTTGAACTGCGAGGTAGATGAATGTGCTCTATCTACTGTTGCTTTTTGTTTATTTATCCTAGTAGATAAACAGGAAACGATACTCTTTGTGAAATAAATTGTACTGCCAATAAACACTGACCTTCGAAAGAAATTGTGGGAACAAAAACATTAGATAGAGATTTAGAACTTCAAAGATTTCAACAAAAACCGCCTAAAGACTTGGAAGATTACCTATTTCGTATACTCTCAGTTTCGATTCGACTCGACTTGATTTTACGAGCTTTTTGGGGACAAAGAGGCTTAGAAACTCTTTGTAAAGCTTCAACTCTGTCGCTATGCAATCAAGAACTGCATAGCAAATAAGCAAACCTTGATCATCAAAAGGCTGTTTAACTTCATAGATGGATTGTGAGAACAATGTAAACGGATAATACATAATTATACATAGATGTGCTAGAACATTTTGGAAGCGCATGCTATCGCCCGCCCACCTCTCTGAGTTATGTGCTGCCGACGGATCAAAGAGCCGGAGCGATGTGCGTAAGGCGCGTAACTGAACATTCCTATAACCTCATGAAAACCACGTGCTTGTATGTCGATAAACTCTTTACATAGTAGTATATCATCATTGTTAGTCGAACCTTATTCTATGTTATTAAGGTCAGTTTTCGGTAGTATTTTAGTGTTCATTTGATTGTTTTCTTTGTGTGCCTCTCCTTTCATCTTTCTATCATCTTTCTCAGTTTTTTCGTTGACTTGCTCTATGCTTTACATTAAACTAACTTTTACTTGTGATTTCGTCCGCTTGGAGGTCAACGTCAAAGCTGATATCAGCTTTTATATATATACTACCTCCTTGCCAAATTTTAGCCTAATAAGTGAAGTAGTTTTAGTTTGCTTTTAATTATCTATGACATACTTGCAAACGATGGTTAGTTTGATAATCTTCTAATTTGAATTTTTAAGGCGTTAAATTGTAAATGCATCAAAGCAATGAAATATAATTGCATAGTTTAACGAACAATTGCATGCATACCAACAATAGTACATAATTATCATTATCCGAATTTTCTTATATAAAAATCTGTGATATTCTCATTCAGACTTAATAACCTGTGAATGAGAAAAGGACAAAAAACTCTAGTTTTATACTTAGGTATTTTAATACAAATTTTCTAGGAAACTCAAGTTTTTTCATCAAAATGTCTAACTGATTTTGTTGAAACAAAAACTGTTAATTATGTTATACTTTTATGGCTAATTGGCGGAAGTTGGAATATATTTTAAATAACCGCAGATTTGCTAAAATTTACATAATGAAGGTAATAAAATTAGAACTTATTAACCTGTAAATGGTGGTCATCCATTGATGACATCACGCTTTTCTTTCGCTTGACTTTTTGTACTAGCTATAGGAACCCCGCGTAAGTTACATCTTTGGTTACTTTTAAGTGCCTTTTAAAGGTCTAATTGAAATAAATGATTTGACTTTGACTTTTTACTGCTCCGCTTCCATGGGTCGTAGCGTGATGTTACATAGCCTTGCTCGATAAACGGGCTATTTATATAGCCCGTTTATTGCGCAATTTACTGAATTTTTTCAAATCGGAGTAGTACTTCCTGAAAAATATGTCCCGTGGACAATGTATCAACATAGATGCAGACGAAGTCGCGGGCAGAAGCTAGTGGTTAATATTTCTCAAACTAAAGAATATTTAAATCTCTTCATATTATCGCATTCGCCTCTAACTTGCACAGGCGTTGATAGCAAAAAAGTGTTGCCACGCTCCGCTGCATCGACTATCGATTTCGTTCACACCGACGACGTTAATTATGTCTCTAAAAAAATAAAGCAGTCACTTGTAGAGAAACAATAGAAACATTTGAATTCCGTATTTATTTTAGCAAGGGAAAAATGAATTTGAGTAATTAAGGAGTATTAGTTTCAGTCTAAGACAAACTTATCGATATGGTCAAGGCGATCTGTGGGAGCTTTATGTAAATTAACACTTAGGTCATACCGACAGCGCTTTAAAGTAAATACTATGTCTTATGCTGTTGTAATAGGAGCGATTTTACAACAAAATGGTAAAGCCTGATGTGCTGACGACTGTACAAAAATAAAATTATTACAATTTAATTGCGAACTAGAGCTGTTTATGATCTCTACTAATCGGCAATTACAAATACAATGATGAGAATCTTTGCGGCTATGAAATACATTGTATTATAGGTCGTTTTATAATGTAATATTTCTGGGAAGTAGTAGTAAATAGTATCAATAAGATTGAGAGAATGCATAGCTTGACTACGAGAGCAAATGGCTACAAAAAACCGCGTGCCAGCGTACAATATTTAACTCCACATACAAAAAAATAACACGTTTCTATTCTAGTATGGGGACCCCCTTTAATTTTTTACTTTAGAAAACCACAATCTGTGAAAATTTCAGTGCTCTACCTGTTACTGTTCATGAGGTAAACAGTGAAGGCTCGGTAATAGGGTCCCATTGGCCCCTTCCCAACCCCAAAACTATCAACCACATTTATTTAATTGATCTTTCTAAGATATTACTAAGAAGTAAAATAGAAACACTGTAACGTATAGTCTGTCGAGGTGACGTTCCCAAACCAGAGAAGAGCGTAAGGACCAATCCGTCACCTAGCAATTAGCCCGTCAGCAAACCCACCTACACGTTCAAACCTCGTCAAAATCCCAACAACATCGACTCGTCTGGTGATATAACATTGTTGTGACGTGTTTTTTCGACGGAAGCGACCGTGACTAGCCGCTGACTACCGAGCCAGTCGGTCGGCACTAATTACTGCGCCTGCGCCGCCCCGTGGTGGCGCTACGCTAATGATTATGATTTTAATTGACTAACCACTAGTTGTGAATTGTTGAACTTGAATGCAGTGATTTTTGTTTTAATAAGGCTGAGGGTTTATGCTAAATGGAAATAATAAATTGTTCATTCATTTTGTAAGAGCTGGTAGATTTTTGTCTAAATATATGTACACGGAGTACACCTCAACCATTGATGGCTTGTTGCAGCAATGAATGTCGTTTTAGGAAAATGACTACTCAATAGTAAATAAGTATCTTGTATGTAGATAAACGTTACATAGTGTTGAGAAAAATAAAATCTTTACAGCAACGTAACAAAAAAAGATTATAAATCATAAATGATGGATGGATAGAGAGAAATGTAGGCTGGTATAGAGTTTTCTTTTATATCGACTTGTGTGGAAACGCAAATGGAAAACAGATCTCAGCCTCACGGCAAATTCCAAATCACAGTTTGTTTATTCTTTTTTTGTCGACTTTTTGCAGCTAGCAACACAAACAGTGTCAGTCTGTTTGATAACTAATATTAATGGCAGGCAAAGCTTTGTTTATAAAAACTTCTAATGGTTCATGCTAATTAATAGTTTCTTTTTTTCTACAATCACGAAGTTTGTGAACGTTTGTAAGCACTTGGTGGGAAGGACAAAGGAATGGTAAGTAATTGTTTTGATTTGTCGATTGATCGGTACGGTTCTTGTCAACACTAGCATTTTTGAAAGGGGTAATGTCCGAATTTGATAAACAAATAGAGGTTTATTAATAAGAAACTCATTAAAGCTTAACAGTCATAGGCGCCACTGTTGTTTTGAACAATAACTTTGTCTATTATTGGCAGACAAGATATTTTGGTAGAAACAGACATACCTACGTAATAATTCGTGTTGAAGAGTTCTTTCTTTAAAAAAACTATCACAAGTTACAGAACTTAGCTGGTCCCTGCGACTTTCTACGCTTGGTCTTTGGTTACTGCTCCGATTCCGTGGGTCATAGCGCGATGTCATTTAGTTTATATTATTCTTCATAAATCTGACTATCACATAAAATTCTTTTCCCAAACGGACTCGAAGTTCCAGACATTAGCGCGTTTAAAGAAACACAAACAAACAAATAAAAATTGTTATGTATGTACAAACAAATAAAAAACGCTTCAGCTTTATTATATTCATATCACACTAATTCCAAACTACATCACTACTTAAATATGGATAACAGATTTCAACGCGGCACTCGAGATCACACCACATTATCGAATATCATTTATCGATTGCGCGCTTCACTATAGGTACTGCTAATAACAGTTGAGTAGCCGACACCGACGTAGGTACTTGAGAAATGAATCATGCAACTCATGAAGTGGCTGAGCGATGGATATAGGGATAACCCTAGAATAGAATCGTATTAAATTAAATAGAGTGAGAATTAGATTGTAGACATTGTTAACGAATACTTCTAAGACAAAATCTTTTAAAGTGTCTCTTTGTAATATCAAAATGTTATGTTTACACGGTACTTATAACAAAAACAATTTTCAGAATTTTTGTCTGTCTGTTTGTACCGACTAATCTCGGAAACAGCTGGACTGGTTTTGACGGGACAGGACGGATCGCGTTTTGACAGCATATGAAAAGTAAACTGTCAATTGGTTGGTCGTGTCAACTAACGAATATTAAGTACCTAACCTAATGTTATTTTTACTGGTTAATTACAGCCTGTGCACCAGGTTCTACATAGAAGTATGTAAGTAATAATTATTAAGCCTGAAATCACAATTCGCCTTGAGCATGCGTGGTGATCAATGCTCGTGCCTTCTCTGTATGAGAAGAGGCTTTAGCCCTGTAGTGGGACTGTATAGGCTGGTATTATTTACTACTAGCTGTCCGCCGCGGTTACACCCGCGTCTTTGGTTACTGCTCCGCTCCCGTAGGTCGTAGCGTGATGGTATATAGCCTATAGCCTTCCTCGATAACTAATCTATCTAACACTGAAAGAATTTTTCAAATCGGACCAGTAGTTCCAGAGATTAGCGCGTTCAAACAAACAAACAAACAAACAAACACTGCAGCTTTATAATATTATATATAGTATAGATTGCGTGTAATAATATAGACGTAGGTAAATACCAAAGCGCGATATGTCCTTCATACAGAAGTGAATATAACGATTATTATCTAATTTGGCTTATTGCCTATCACTTACGATCTGCCGCTGCTACTGTAGTACGTTGTAGTACAACGTTTATGAACTAGTAAACCGTTGAGTATTTCTCGTAGGCGAAACTAATACATAGTTCTTAATAACCATAACGCCAAAATTTTATCAAACATGTAAATAGACACTGACGAAACCAAAACTTACATTTCCTTCCAATCATTGCGCATTTTTTTTTTTTGGTCCTTTCCTGGGATCCTGGACCCACTTGTTACAGGGATATAGAAGATCAATGTTTATGTTTTCTTTATGAAATCTTTTTTTTATGATATCACTAGGTATTGTTAAATGCCACACGACCCTTGTCTGTCACGTGCAACCGTATCGCTTATTGTTTTGCGTGCTGATGATTTTTCACGCCAAAAAATTGTTGACTAGCAATAATTTTTACTCAATGCTACATAATTGTGTTGTGTTGTGTCTTTAAACATCACGTTTTTCACAATCTGTTCGAACACACATGACTTACTGATCAGTTACCAATAAAAGGCCCGAATGGAATCCCCGAACGTATCCGGAACTGAAACACATTGTTATATGTTATTCAGAGGAGTAAAATCTTCCATAACAGTTTTGCACGTGGGAAACAAAGTGAGTCTACGGTATATACAAGATTTTATGACTTTGTGGAGACAGATTTACTTATTGAAGAACCAAGGTTTTGGGTTAAAATCCGAGCCACTGATAATATGACTTTTTCAATTCATAATTATTTTATGTTTGTACTTTCTATGTATGTCTTGGATCTCACTGACATCGGTGAAGGAAAACATCGTTGGAAAGTCTGGACTTATAGTCAATGTAAGTCTGACTGAAATCGCCAAACCGCCTTGAGCAAGTGTGGTGATCAAGGCTCGTATGGGACGTATACGTGCTTTTGTATGGGAAAAGGCCTTCGCCTTGTAATGGGACAATAATACGCTAATATTATATTACACAAGACTTCATTATACTGCCGATCATTTAACGAGATATTAAACGGCTACAGATTCGTCATCAATAAGAACTCTAAATCGCTTACTACCTATAAACACTTTATCAAATATAATAAGATTGATCACGACATAAAATTATTATGAGCTATCAAACGTCTCAAGTGCATACTTAAATGTTATATTTCTAAATATTATAAGGGTGGTCGTAAATTAGGTAATAACTTCTTTATATGTCTGGAGACTGCGATAATCAAAAATATTAGGATTTATAAGTGTTTTGTGTGAGATGGAAATGTTAGAAGATGTTTTATTATGAGGTAATTGACTTGTTAGAGTACCTAATGATGCTAGCTTTGGAAACTAGCAGTTCACCGTTATTGCATCTGGTTACTGGGAACTATAACTAGGAACCCATATTTTATTCGCCACTTGCCGAAAGCTTTTGAAAAAATATATAGCCTACGTTATTCGCTGAGTATGTAGCTTTCCATATGTAAAAGAATTTTTAAAATAGTTTATGTATTTTTGAGTTTATCCATAAAAAGAAAAAACAAATCTTTTTTTTTATAATTTTAGTTTATAGATGCAATTCTCCTATTGGAAAATTGTTACGTACATAACAGAGTCTGTTATTAGTTAGGTACGAGTTAAGCAAGAGATATATAGAAACGAAAGTGTTATAAGATATTAACTGAACGATCCCAGACTACATTCTCAGACCAACCCCAAATCACCCTCAACCCAAAGTCTACAAAGAAACCATTAATTAATGAACCACAAACAAATGAGACACATCAAAGGACACTCCCATCACGAGAAGTCGTTACCACCGTGTAAAGATTTACACAATTGGGTAACAACAAACAAAAATACTTTCCGATCGCTGTAAACGTGTTTATCATCGGTGAGGCCGGTTTATGTTAGGCATTAAAGTCGCAGCAGTTCGCTGAACTTTGTGGGAAAATTATCTATAAACTCTTTGGTAATTTTAGTTATTACGTATATTTTTGTATTTTTTATACACATTTGAGCTTGATAATAATAAAAGATTCTGTTTAGCTTCAGTTTAACGCAATAACCTGTTTTTATAAATATCTATACTGAATGTTATTTTTTTTCTGCTTCTTTTTATGTTTTTTCCTGTCATAGATTAAGATGCAATCAAAGTTTAAGCAAGCTATTGGTACTATAGTTTTTACAAGCGGTCAAAGATCACTCAAACTGAATACTCATACCATTTTCAATAAACCGTTTACAAGCACTTTTCAATTTTCAAGGCGTTAATCTGTCAGAAAGAAGAAGCTAGTTGCTCGTTCCAAACAGTAAGTAGGTTTGTATGGAGAAGAACGAGCAAGAAACTCCAAAAACACTCTTTTGAAATCAATAAAGTATAACATAATTATTTAGGTAACATTATTCATGTTAAATAATATAAATCTAAAAAGTCATGCACGATAGAAGTGGTCTGAAACCACAACTTTATTGAACGATTTCATAATTAATTAAATCGTTTTCAGAAGAAAATAGCTAATTCAAATGTTGAATCTGAAAATGAACTCTCAAAATAATCATTGTCTTTCAATACAAATAAATTAGTTGTTGTTTACACGAATACTCATAAATACTTCAGTTTTTCAGTTACACTACGACTATTACATAAATACGTCTGGCGCTGAATATCTCTTCATATTTATAACTGTAAACGTCGGATATAATAAACAAACATTTGAATAGGTACTGAAATGTTTTTATGAAGTTGTGGGTTTTGCTGTTAATATGTTTTTGTAGTAGCAGTATATCTTATTGTCTTAAAGTAGGTATTGAGGACAATTAGGACAAGTACCTACATATTTTTAACTTATATTTTAACAAATTATTAATTTATTTTGTTATAATGTAGGTGCTTATTTTGGTTATTTTTATCATTTTAGGATATGACACCTCAATATTTACATCATATAAGCTGATGTGTCCTCTTTTCTCATAAGGCCAATTCTGCTAATCAAATCTAGTCGCAAACCCATCTCAGCAACAATCAATAAGTAATAATAATAATTGTCATTTTTGACAGATAGAGTCTGAGATTTGATTAGATTGCTTTCATTCCTAAAAGTTAGTAGAATTGATCCTCTGATGTTTTGATAATGAAGGGTCTAGAATTCTACCTAACTTATATTTTTAGATAAACTTGCTTTTTATGATGAAACAGTACCACAGAGATTTATTTCTAAATCCTCATCCTGTTATCGACCTATCAATAAGATAAGGTAATTAAAGATCTTCTTGCTAAGGGTATTTGAAGCATTGCAATGTAAAAAGTCCATACATAAGCAAAATTTCCGGAACACGATAAAGATTGTAAACAAAAGCGAAGAATGCATATCGAGTGTCCACCGACAGAGCACAGTGTAGCTGCATTGCGACAGTAAGACAACAATTTTAATCTAATTATGTCAACGAGCCTCTAAATATTTATAAAACTTAAAGAGTATCTGGGTAGACTGGGAGAGTGAGGATTCTGTATGGACTGAAGTTGATTATAAAGTCATAAAAGATTTATCTACTTACGAAAACTTCGCACTTGAAGAAAATATACCCAAGCTTAGTTAAGTTGTAAATGTGTTTTTTTTCTTAGCCCAATTTTCTTTTAATAAAAAAAATGCAGTCGCTTTTAATAGCCCAAAATATTTCATAATCCTACTGTTAACTCTATACTGTGACGAGGTATCATATTAACAAGATAAATGGTTTGAATGACACAATGATTTCCTGTCTGTCGGTAGTCTAGACATTAAACATACATACTTACAGGCATTTACACATAGTACATAATGTATACCGGTATTGTACGACGGTAAGTACCCGTGAAATTAAATTACAAACATAAGCCGTGTATTTATGAAATAATGGTTGTCGTTTTACGCGACATTTTCACATACTTAGAACTTTCAAAGGGTTTTTGACTTTCATTGTTTGGAAAAGTTTATTTTAGTAGATTACTTCTAAAAATTTGACAGAGCTTTGACAGTCGTTACGAGTCGTCAGAAGCCCGAAAATCTGACAACCAGTCTTACCAAAGGGTATCGTATTACCCAGTTGCTCGGTTGTGGAGGTCAGATAGGCAGTCGCTGCATGTAAAATTCTGGTATTCAGCTGCATCCGGTGGTTAGACTAGAAGCCGATCCCAACATAATTGGGAAAAGGCTAGGCAGATAATGACTTGTAAAAATTTAAAGTTAACGCTTTATGGTACAACATGCTTGTGCAGGTCCAATTAGTAAAATTCTTTGATTGAGAGAAAGATAAATTATTATCGAGTGTCAAATAATGTTTGGTACACTTAGGTACTTCCACGCGGACGAAGTCGCGGGAAGAGTGCTAGTGTAAAATAAATAAGAAAAACTTTTACTTAGCAAAAAGGTGTCTCATTTGTTAAAAAAAAAAACAAAACCTAACAAAAATACTCGAAGCAAACAAGTTTGTTGGCAAAACGATACAATTCAACCTTGACCTATCTAACGACTAATTACTATTGGCAATGTTACCCAAATACACTGTATAACATTCAATGGAATACGTGGAAGCAATTTGTTTGTGCTCGCTGTATCGTGTTACGTGATACGTGTCTATGTCTCGCTTTAACACCTTCGGTAAGAAAGGGATGCATCGATGTTTGATCGTTAGTTTCAAACGTTACAGGTGATGGTTTTGTTCGTGGATTCGCGTGGGTTTCTAATGTCTAAACCGTTAATGGATGAATAAAGGGATGTTAAAAATAGAATAATGATAGAGACAATAGGTGAATGGTTAGGATAAGAAAATGTGAAGATTAAAGAAAGTAAACGTTGAGAATTTGTATTTTACATGTTTACCTAGACACAAGAATAAGTACAGATAGTACCAGCCTATGTTTATCCCGCTGCAGGGCAAACGCCTCTTCTCAAACAGAGAAGGCACGAGCATTGATCATCATGCTTGTTTAAGGTTGGTGTTTGTCCAGATTTATGTTAATAATAAATCCAGGATTCCTCACGTTCTCCTTTACAGATGTCAGTTTTGTTATTATACACTAGCTTATTCCCTCAATTTCGTCCGCGTTAATGTCGGTTATCGCGGACGTAGACAAAGTTGCGGAATAAAAAGTAGGGTTCAAACTTACCCCGTACTAAATTATATCAACATCGATTTATTGGTTTAGTCGTAAAAAAAAAGAGAAACTAAAACTAAATAAGTAACATCAAAAAATTCATCCGCATCGCCGTCCACTGGAAATGTACCCAAAAGACTGGCCGCATTGCCACGTTGGATGGCAATGCTTAACCACTGGCCAAGGTAATAACCAGCACTTGGGTCACGGGAAGAAAAAGTCGTAAAAGCGTAAAACACAGATAGAGTTACTTCCCCATTTATAATATTACTTTAGAAAATAGTCAAGATTTAAAATCGATTATGTTTTCGAGCAAGTCGAACATTTTTAGTAACATAAAGCTAAAAAATACTGTCATCGTTCATACCAACAAAAATATCCAACTGAAACAAAATACACACACCTATGTAACCAAGTTCAATAGAACCATCTCCGGTCATGTGAGATCTTGCAATTAAACAAAAATCTTCCTAGAATAATTTAGAAAGATAAAAGAACTATAAAAAAATAAATAATAATTTGTATGTACGTAGGTTTATGTGGTGCGGGTCGTGGGAATATAGTGCCGTTGGTACAATGGCGGCAAAAACTGCTTTGCACTGGTTAGTGCTAATTAACTCAGTTCGTACGATGAGGTCGATTTACACGTTGATGTTGGATTTGAATGCGTTTTACTGATACACAGTACTTGTGTTCGGCCTGATTTTCACAGCATCAAATGTAGTTGGTAACAAAATTGTTGATAACCTCTGCCATGTAAGAAATAAGGTTCTTTTTACTTCAATTAAACCGTTATGAGGCACTTTTGACCATCATTTACAAGAGAAAAATGTAATTGAATCTAGTGTGTCTACAGTAGGTATACATACCCCCAGTGTGTTGTGATTGGTTTACCGAGTTATTATCAACAACCAATCACTCGTTCCAATCACTCATTCATTTTGCATGGAATTTTGTTCGGAAAACAACAGCTACAGACTAAGTATATGATTCAGACCTTAAAAATGTATCTGAACAATATCTACTAATTTTTTGTAGCAACCATGAGTCTTCTCTGCCAAGACCCTTTGAAATGCAAAAATCAATCATCCTTCTCCTGCTCTTATCCTAACTAATATTATAAATGCGAAAGTAACTCTGTCTGTCTGTCTGTCTTTCTGTCTGTCTGTCTGTCTTTTCTTCACGCCTAAACTACTGAACCGATTTGTGTGAAATTTGGTACAGGGTAAGTGTGAACCCCAACAAAGGACATAGGCTACTTTTTATTCGACTTCGACTTCGTCTGCGTCCGCGATAACCGACATATACGCGGACGAAATCGCGGGCAAAAGCTAGTTCCAGAATAAAGTCGTTAAGTATAAGGTCAGGAGTTCGATGACCTTTCGGAAGAATTAATAAACTGAGAGAAACTACTCTAAAAAGTTCCGAAGATGGTTTTGATAGGAAGTTGTCTAATTCAAGAACTTTCTCTAATGCCTCCTAAGTTTAGATCAATAGAAAATAAATTAACATAAATACAATACATAAGTACCTATATTACGTTGGCATTTCTATGTTAGACATTCATGTTACATTTATAGTCTGAAATTAAAGATAAAAAAGGTCAAAGAACGAAAAAACTGCAATATTTTAGCCAGCACCATACTTTTCCTTTTTACCGATCTTAGGAGATCTCCAGTATTCTCCAGCCAAACTAAACAAAAGTAAATGTATGATTAGCGTAAAAGTGAATCGTTTACGTTAGTTGGAAGCGCAGGCGCCGGGGGGCGGGGCCACACCTGCGCCACCTGGCGGCGAGCTGCCCTACTTGTGTAGTATAGCGTATTTGTTGGGAGCGCTTTATCTTTAATGGTCTTAATAAATAATAATACCAGCTTATTATTTTCCCACTGCAAGGCAACGGCCTCTTCTCGCACGGAGAAGGCACGAGCATTGCATTGGTCAGCACTTTTGCTGAAGGTGGGTTGGTGATTTCAGACTTATAATAATTATAAGCCCTGGATGTTTCCTCACGATGTTTTCCTTCACCCACGATGTCAGTGAGTTCCAACTGTTCCAAGATAAATAGACTTAAAAAATACACATGAATTGAAAAAATCACATTAGTATTTGCATGGTATCGAACCGCAACCTCATGCATGAGCGGCAAGTACCTAAACCCCTTAGCCAACACGACTATGACTATGTATTTAGGTAAGTACATGATAAAAACGTATTGAAGATTTACGCTAAAGTTAAATTTAAATTATTGGTAACTAAAATCTTTCCATAAAACACGTCACTAAAACAAAAACAAAGCCTAAACAAACAGAAACAAACCCCAACGGTCATAACAACATAATTATGACGTCACCGCGGCATCGTTGACGCGATCTCGTTACATTTCGCGAGTCGCTCGCGCAGCTGCTTCAACATCTGCCCTGTGCACGCGACTACTTGTGTTGGGAGGTAGTGTGTCTGTCTGTAAATGGATCGGAAAGTGTTGGATGATGTTCATTTTTATATAAAGTTAGTTTTTGTACTTGTTTGAACCTTATATTAGTTAACAGAAATTACCATTATACCTAAATGCGTAAGTTTAGATTTAAATTTAAAGTTTAAAGGGTGTTTGTTACTCTAAACTTTCTTAGAGTAACAAACATCCATGTTTATTACTCAAGCTAGAACGGCTAAACGGATCTAGGTGAAATTTGGCACCGATACGGATTATAGTCTGGAATAACACATTTTTATCCCAGAAAAATGTACGGTTCCCGTGGGATAATATATCAAAAGTATTAAACAGTTCTTCTGACCTAGCCAATATTGAATACAAATTCATTTTTTCGTATGTTCTCTTTTACGTTATTTTTCTTCTCCGCATTATTCTCAATTTCTATCACTTTCGTAGGACCTTATTTCGCATCACTACGATTTTCAAACATTCCCGAAGTATTTTTACGCACATACCGACGTGTATAATTAAACATATTTTGTTTTCAAACATTTTTATATAGCTTCTAATTTAGGTTGCGTTAATACGAATATACAACATCAAACTTTTATAAAGCAAACAACTCTTCATCATTTTATTAAAAGAACGTTTGACGTAAGTAACGTTACTGATAATGTATAGTTACACTCACACGTGAAAACACAATGTTCGCGTATCCATGTACAATTATCTTCTTTAATGATTACCCCTTTATTTGAGGGACATTCAAATAACGCAAGCGCTTCGATAATATTTTAAGCTTGGAATCGTCATCTTTGCTTTATCGTATCTTTGGGTAAGTACTATTAATGGTGTTAGGCTGGGGTTAAAAGGTTTTAATTATCATAGTAACAAAGGACAAATTACAGGACATATTTACTAGAATGGTAAAAATGGCGGTCTTATCTTAAAAGCAAACGAAAAGCATTTTAGCAACTACGTTTTTAAAGGCAAAATTTCCAGTTAAATTTAAATTTAATTGGAAAACCCTTCAGTGTGGGCAAACTCGTCTTCACTATTTATGATAGGCTTACTCACTCTCCGCCCTTTCGTTAAGCGAGTCTTTATTTGACATTTTAGTTCCGTCTTTAGCAGCCACACGATTTGCAATCCTACGTTCAAACATGAACAGACAGAGTTCATGGCAGGACAGTTTCTGCGTTTCGTCTGTCTCCGAAAGGACATCAAACTCAGAGTTCGGACCACATATTAGCACGGCACTAGCAAGCACTTCGGCGTGAGGTATTAGCAGTTAAATCCCGGCATAGTATAGCGCGTTAAGTCGTGTCAATAAACTTGGCTGGGCGGGCGTGGACCGAAATAGCGCGGCCGAGACGGCGCGTCGGTACGATACCGTCGGCAAGGAAAACTGTGAAAACTTTAGGAAACGTCGCGTGACCAGGTGGTTCTTTTTTTCCTTATAAGGTTGAGAGTCTTGTTGTTTAATAAAGAGAGGTGTAAAATGAGGGATAAATGTGAGGAAATTAGACGAATAGCAACTTATTTTACTAT
This sequence comes from Hoplodrina blanda, assembly GCA_949316365.1. Classification (NCBI taxonomy): domain Eukaryota; kingdom Metazoa; phylum Arthropoda; class Insecta; order Lepidoptera; family Noctuidae; genus Hoplodrina; species Hoplodrina blanda. The sequence continues at coordinate 1,137,167 of OX438582.1, forward strand.
AAAGTTAAGAATAGTATAGGTAGAATAACAAGACTTTAAAACCAGAGCAATGAAATGAAACAGTTCTTAAGAGAGTAGCCAATGGTTTTAAAAATACTAATACATCACAATTTCAGAATGCTAAATGACAATAAAATTAATTTCGCATGACATTTCCCAACGTCATATTTTTTATTACTGTAACAACATGCAAGACAACAAGTGTGATTGTAAAATGCCGAATTTAATTTTCGCCAGTAAATAATGTACATTTCTCTGCTAACTCTACCGAACTTCTTTCTTTTCCCCATAGTGCACATTCAAATTGAGACATTACGTGCTTCCATACAAACGTTCTGTTAGTGGGTGTCCCCTTGCACCAAGTTTTCATAAGTATACCCTCCATTACGTATCACTGAAATCATAACATTTGTACTTGAGTATGATTGCGTGTAAGCGCCACTTTTAGTTCGTAAGTTCTTTGAACTAGCACTTAGCACGTATAGATTTAGAAGAAAATATTATGAGGAATAGAATGTCATTGTGTGGTTTAAATAGAATTCTTAGGATTGTAACTTATGGAATTTCCGAAAAAACAGTAAGGGGTGATTAAGAATTAAGGCATTTATTATTAGCTATTTCGGCTATGGGGTAATTCTAGACTGAGAACAATTACTGTTTTTCTATTGATCCTATAGATACAGACACCCCACAGTCGAAAGTTCCCACCTTTTACCTTAACTGTATCCAATGTCCATTTCTGTCTTCCATTCCTTCCATTTCTGTCTTTGGCATTGATAGTTATAGGTAGTGTATCCAATGGTCTTCGGGTGTCCCCATACATCTCAACACTCACTGGTCGAAATCTGTTACTGGTTAATGTATAAGTCAGGCAGATTAGTGGTAGCAATAAAGTCACTAATCAACAGCTGTTTGCTGAAACGATATCATCAAGTTGATGCAAAAATAAAGAAAACACAACAAATATATCTTGTTTTAATTACTCCAAATGGGTTGTTAGTGTTCTTACCTCATCAATTCACAAATGTAAAACGAAATATTTCATCTGAATATGACATCATTTAGGTTTCTTAATTATGTGTATACGTGATATATTTGGCAACTTAATAACTCAACGAATACGTCATTGATTTTCCAGAAAATCCGCCATCTTCTCTGAATAAATTGAAAAATCCGGGTCACATTGTACAGTGAGGGAAATAACTTTTGCACGTTAAAAATGTCGCGTTCGATGATTGCATGAAGTGACATAAGCCTTTTACCACCTGTCAACACATTTTTTCGCAAATAAATGTTTTTGTATGAATAATCACGAGTTACTGATGTCGTTGTACCGAATGAACTAATAAACAAGTTCGAAAATACGGCGAGTAATATATCTCACGTTAAAATTATGACGTTTGCTATGTAAAAAAACGAAACGAACGACATTATGATCATTACAGAAAAATTTGAATTGATACTAAAAGTAAAAGAAAATATTTTCAACATTTTATTATTTTCTATTATATTTTTTCTATTGCACATTAATTTAGAAGCATGGTATGACACTATAAATTATAACTCTGGCATTCTCACTTTGAGTCGAAACGGTATTTTGCAACCAAAATACTTGACGCGACGAAAAAAGTCACTTGGTCTAAATATAATACGTCTGGACGTGCGAGCGAGCGTTTAACGGAATATGAACTGCAGCTGAATAGTTTATGAATGAAAATTTATTGTTGTTATGTAAGTTTTTTCTCTGAGTGTACCAATGTGGAACTTTTCGGGATGACACATTCGAGAATTTTAAAATTGTAATATTTTTGAAAATGTTTGATGAACTTTTGAAGAAGCTGTTAATATAGCAGAACTTTAATTAATTCTGGGAGATGCAGAAATAGAAAATGGTAAGATATTTGACTAATAATATTCGGATGAAGAAAATAGTCATGCACATCTACAACGTGCAGTTAACATTTAAAAAAGAAGAACTGTAGAAAACAAAAATCTGAACGATTTTATCAGCATTGGACATGGAGGAATTTATTGATACTAGTATCATTTTGTTTAAAACATCATCAAGATATACAAGATATATTTTATAGTCTAGGTTGGCATTCTGAGTCAGTTTTCCTCAAAACAGAATGGAGACCGGTGATTACTCACAGACAAAATACAGTCTGGTTAGATTCAAACCTATGATCCTATTTGTTTTTAGTTTTTCTTTGATTTATTGTCATCTGTTTTGTTTTAGTCATATCTCTCTTGAATGACTGGATCATGATAGATTTAGATGGTGCCTACTTTAGTTTTGTCACGTGTCTTCTAGGAATGAGTTTTTATTTAGATCAAGATAGTTAAAAACTTTTTGCTCATTTAAGACAACTTCTAATATCTTTAATTTTGAATATTAACTTATCATGATGAGATGAAAGATGATGTAGATGAGGCGAAAGGAGTATGTAAGGATCGTAGCAGGTGGCGTTCTGTGGTTTCTGCCTACCCCCATGGGAAAAAGGCGTGAGTTTATGTATGTATGTATTAACTTATCATTGGCAATGATATTTAAGTGTCTTCCAGCATGTATTTATTCATTGGAGCCAGTTGAAGTATCATGTAAAGTACGGTTATCTTTCAAAAGATGCTGCAAATCACAATAATATTGCCCCTTATGATCCGTTAAAATTTGCTTTACAGAAAAGTCGCGTTTAGTTATTCTTAGACAGTCCTCATAGCAACGTCGTCATGCATCTTGTTGTATTTTTAAAGTTTGTGTGAAACTATTTTTTACTACTACAATTTTTGCGTAAGCTCGCAGGGCGTGAGCCAGAAGTAAACACGACACATTTTCATATTCTCGTACACATTTCATATCATAAAATACTTTAAGTAATAAATGTTTAAGTAAATTATAATAATGGCCACCTGTTTCGCTGATGGAGGGATAAAATATTGAACGCCTTTAACTAAGTTTAACGGCATACCAATATTAGTGTCTTTCACTTTTATTCCATAGTGTAAGTAAAAAAGTTTCTTATCCTATGTCTTAGTAAATTCCAATCATACAACTTATTTCTTACTTATTTAACTACAATATTCACACCACTCTTCAAAAAAGTAGAGTCAAACTTTTCTGTAATGACCTATAGTATTACACTATCACAGAGCCAACCCGTTAGCTTGTGATGACATGGAAGCTATAGACTCCACTTCCACAAATATATTTACTCTGAGGCACTTTACAAACGGGAATAGCATTCTAAAGCCATTTTTATATAACGTTGTATCAAAAGACCTCTGGTACAACTGACCCATATACTGCTTATGTAGAAATTTTGACAGTATTCTTTAAACAGTGTAATTTATGTTCATCCCTTGAGCGTTAGGGTATAAAATACAGTCTTCACCTGTTTCTACGAACATGTTATTGTAAATGACAAGTGTAGCATCATAGTGTGGTATCATAGTCACCATGAGCAGGTGTAGTAGTATTTTGTTCATTAGCAAGACCGATAAATTTCTTGATACTGGGTATAGTAATTTAATTGTGTTTTATTTTATTGTTAGTTTTTATTGTACAGATGTCTGCAGTGTATTGTTCACTGTTCTTTGTTTTACAAAATATTAAGTTCTATTTTTATTTATTTTTAAATCAGTTTGTTCCATATTTGTGGAATAATTGATCATTAACATTTCTTAACATAGAATAACGGTAATAGTAGTTTTTTACTAAGCAAGAATTATAATAATAATAAAATGGGCAAACAAACAACTAGGTGGTAGAAAATATGCAGTTTCGGAATCCACTAAAGAGAATGTCTTAACCCAGATTTTCACGTTATCAAGCTCATAAAAAAGTATACAAAATTTAATAATAGAAACTGAGAAAATCATAATAAGTATATTTCACTGTTATAAACAGATGACTTACAAAAGCTTTTATTTCTATTACTACCCACATAGCATCCATCAATTCTGCAAATAGTTTTTGTCTTCAAAAAAAAAGAAACGTTTTGCGTATCTTTAGGTTCGTGAGTTATGAGAGTTTATAATGTAAGTACCTACTTTCATATTTTTATACATAACTAGCTGACCCGCCGCGACTTCGTTCGCGTGGTATCCTACACTAACAATACTCCTACCCTAACCCTGCCTTACCCTACCCCCTACCCTACCCCTACCCTACACCTACCCTACCCCTACCCTACCCTACCCTAACCCTATCCTACCCCTAACCTACCCCTACCCTAACCCTCACCTACCCCTACCGTACCCCTACCCTACCACTACCCTACCCCTACCCTACCCTACCCCTACCCTACCCTACCCCTACCCCTACCCCTACCCTAACCCTACCTCTACCCCTACCCCTACCCCTACCCTACCCTACCCCTACCCTATCCTTGAGATCGGCTTCCCGACTTCATATTAAAAGGGCTGTTTTTAGGGACTTCGTTCGCGTGGTATCCTGCCCCTACCCTACCCCTAACCTACCCCTACCCTACCCTACCCCTACACTACCTAACCCCTACCCTACCCCTACCCCTACCCTACCCCTACCCTACCCCTACCCTACCCCTACCCCTACCCTACCCCTACCCTACCCCTACCCTACCCTACCCTACCCCTACCTCTACCCTTACCCTACCCTACCCCTACCCTATCCTTGAGACCGGCTTCCCGACTTCATATTAAAAGGGCTGTTTTTAGGGACTTCGTTCGCGTGGTATCCTGCCCCTACCCTACCCCAACCCTACTACCCCTACTCCTACCCCATATTTTCTCACCTTCAAACCTTCCCTAGACCTCCACGAACATTTCAAAACTAAAATCAGCTAAATCGGCCCAGCCGTTCTCGAGTTTTAGCGAGTTTACACCGAAAAACCCAAATATCTTACGGACCCCTATTTTTTCTAAAATAAAATATAGCCTATGTCACTCGCAGATAATGTAGCTTTCTAATGGTGAAAGAATTTTTAAAATCGGTCCAGAAGTTTTTGAGTTTATCCATTACAAACAAAAAAACAAACAAAAATACAAAGTTTTCCTCTTTATAATATTAGTATAGATAACAGTAGAAAGCTTAATTAATGGATTATTTGTAGTACTTATATTTTGATGCCAACAGTTTTACATGGGTCCTAAGTTATAGCCCATTTGACGTACTTACATAATCCTAATGATATAGTCGGATTTAAGAGTAGGGTAGTTCCAATTCCGATAATCCTTTATTTTAATTAGAGAGTAATTTATATTTATTTATTTATTTTATTTATTAGTATTAGTATTTATTATTAGTTATTAGTTTTTCCATCAGAAATTTCTCAGTAGCAGCCTCGGAGTCTGGATTTGTGCCCGGTTGATGGCAATAGGCTCGCCCCCTATTACATGGGACTTAAACATAACTGACGAAATGTGGGTGTACTCATGGGTACACCTCTGCCTAACCCTACGGGGATTACAGGCGTGATGTTATGTTATGTTATATTTATTAGGCGTATTAAAAATAATGCGTAGACAGTATTTCCATGATTGTTACACAAAATCATTTTGTTATATCTGTAGATTTCATTTTCTTGGATATTTTTCTTAATTTCTACTAGCGTTCCTATAGAACTGTCACCAGATCATTACTTTCTGCTTGTTTATTCAATATGACCTTACTAATAGTTTACATAAAAATCTGCCGTTAGCAAAATCAGAACATAATTATAGGTAATGACGAAGACGACATTACTACCCCAAAACGATTTACAAAAACATAAATTAAAATTAGAATTCATCAGAAAGAAATACGTTGAAGATCGAAAAAAAAAACTAATCGTATAATATTTAAAGCAAGTGTGAGTAATATATTTACGTGGGCTATAAAGGCTGGGCAACACCGCTTGGATGAATCAATTCGCGTAATAATAGAAGAAAAAAATATTATCACATAAAATCATTGGCACGGTGCGCCGGGAGTTGATATTAAAATACAAGAGATCGCTGCGTTCAAGTCGTATGAGAATCGGGTGATCTGATCTGATTTCTCTATACGAAACTACCTTTTGGAATGGACAACTAGATTTAATATTATTATTATTTTATCTTTCTTTAACACAAAATAACAGAGAAAGAATATCTAAAGCAATAGTTCTTATGAGAGTTTTCCGAGTAGTTAAATCTGGGTCCCTAATATAAATATCTTAGAAATAACTATATTTTTAATCTTACTATTCCTCACTCAAATCTCTAGTAAATAGTGGAGGACTTTCACTTCATATTCTATATAATTATCTGATATTTATAAAAACTCGCGAATATAATGATAATGTATACGACTAATGGCCCGCGTCTAAAAACAGAACGTGCCAAACCTAAGAATCGTAAATTTTAGAATTGCATTGTTTTATTTACAACACACTGATTCCGGCGCCGACTTTTTGACAGTCGGCCTCTTTGCCGATTTCAAACTGTCAGAATCTAATTACCAAACTTACGATTTCATTTTGCTGGCAACATCATCTGTATTTTTATAAGGATAAAGCTCATTTTAAATTATGGTTCTGCCTCTGATTTTGTAAAGAATATTATGGTTTTTGCTGCCCATTCTTTATAGTAGCGTCTGTCGGTTTTTTTTTACCAAAATGGGGTGTTGGGGTCAGTGAAAAGACGGCGCCACGGCTCTTTAAGATTGATGATCTGTTTCGGTTCGACTCCTGGGTTGAATATATTGAAAACTAATTAGAATTTCGATTGTTATGTCTCAACTTTATAGGTTGGGGCGATATGGCGCTTTGATGGACTGCATTAGGGCATTTTCTAAGCGAGGTTAGCCTGCTAATCCTTAAATAAAAATTATAAGTAGGCCGTAGGTAACTTTTTATATTCCCAAAAGTACCTAAGTAAGTAAACCTTAGCAAAACTTTTATATACCTTTTGGCTTCTACGTAGGTAAACTTAAAGTTTAGGATTCTATGATCGTTATTATATTCGATTAAAATTACCTCGAATAAGAAAAATATTATCGAAAGCATGTTAAAATATAATAAAAAAATACTTATCAGACTAGCTTTCCCAAAACTTTCATGAACAAACAATTTAAAGGTATATAACAAACAAATGTCGCAACTTCTGAAACTGGCAAAAACAGAAAACAAACAACAGTGTTCGCCATTTACGAACAACCGCGCGTACGCAACTACGACGCAACCCGTTCCTTCTGCGGCGCCTTAGCGGCTCAACAAAGACTCCTCGGTATTTATGTAAATGGCTGAATTCCGAAAATACCAGCAACCATCGGCCAAAAACAATGCGAGTGTGCAAAAAACCGTGGGAGGGGAAAGTTTGCTTTTTCGGGTTGTGACGGTTTCGCACTTGGACAGTGTTGCTACCTTAAGTACTTGGTTAAGTTAATGTACTTTTTAACTTTTCCTTACGTTGGTGGCTTTCGCATGTAACGTTAGCACTAAGAAGTTGGAGTCCAAAAGCTTTTCTAAGCCAATCACACGCTTTGTCCTTCCTTAGAAGAATGAATCTTTCTATACAAATAAAATATTAAATAAACAGCTTTTAACTAAATATGAAAGTAAACAAGGTGCTTATACCAAAAACTAATTTTAATTTTTTTTATTTGTCTCTCTCCTAAATGGTAGGACCGATTTTGACGAAACTTTCAATAAAAGATAGCTGATTTTATAAGGAGTCAATAGGATAGGCTTTACTTTAAAAAATAAGTTGGGGATCCGCGCAATAAAAGAACATCGCCGAAAACCGCCGTTCACTCAAACGAAGTCGCGGGCATAAGCTAATATAAAAATATTGCACCAAAAATATTAGCCCTTATGCACAAAAAATTCACTCTCATATTTTAGTTTCGCGAATTTGTGCGCAGGCGCCTCCGGCAAGGACTAACGGAATGCTTTTTGCTCAACTAACAGTATCTCAATTTTATCCATTGCTTTTTCTGTTTTATTTTGTCTGATGTTCGATCCCAGGGTTTGATTTAGGGATTCAGCGATAAAGATAAACGTGTGTTACTTTTTATTATTTTTTCGACGCATTTAGTGTCAATAATTGAAGGAGAAGTCGGTGTCTCTATAAAGATATCTAACGATTTGATTTACTTATCCATTATTAATAAAAATGTAGATAATTAATGATGGCCGAGTGTTTGCACAAAGCTGTGGGTTTACAAACCGAAAACGGACAACTACCAATGTGACTTTTCCTTTATCATATTTAAGTACTTTCTAAAATTATTTTGGATATCACTGACATCGGTGGAAGAAAATATAGTGAGGAAACTTGTACTTGTAATTAATATTAGTCTGAAATCGCCAATCCGCCTTGACCAAACGTGGTAGTCAATACTCGTGCCTTCTCTGAACGAGAAGAGGCCTTTGCCGTGCAGTGGAACAGTAATAGGCTGGTAGTATTAATTATTTAACTAAAAATTTTATAAAGAAGGCGTTTAGCAGCTACAATGTCTGGTTTTTAACTGAAGAATCTAGCGCTAACATAGACAAGACCGAAACAGTTCTAAGTCACCAATTAATTTAAATCTACGTAATATAAAACAAAATAATAAAAAATAGACAAATTAAAACTAGATCGTAAAACTGAAGAAATTGAATTACTTTTTGTGAGGCCAGGAACTCAGGACTAGGAGACAATGCAGCAGAGTGTCAAGGTTCCCGCCCACTTGGTACGTCCATCCAGTATTGAGGCCAAGCCACACTATTTTGAATGAGATATTTTAAATAAAACGTGTCATGTCTTCACACCACTTTCCGCTGTTTCACAATAGCCCAAGCTTTATTATGTTTATCGAAGGTATTCATAAGTTTTGTGTCCACTTTCATTACATTTTCGTTTAATGTCGGAGTTTGATGTGTTTATCGTTAAAACATTTTAATTTTCTTTTCATTTATGTTGCGTTCTTTTTAATGGTGGGGTAAACAGGTAATTGAACAGTCCGCTTAAAAATACAGTATTACAGCTATTGCGACCTACGCAAGTCTATAATTAATAGAAACGGGATTTAGACAATACCACGCTATCCTTTTTCACTATTCGTTACCTATTAATAAGGTATTATCCACGTTGAACAATGCATGAGTATGTGCGACATCTGAACGGCGATTCCACTAATTAAAACCTTCAAAATCTAGACGCAAACTCAAATTCCCCCCAGTGATTTCAAGAATAGTAGAAAACCAATCTAATCTTTCATTTCTAAATGACATGTTTAAATTGCTCGTTCACCTACTGACACTTTCCTTTTGAAGGAACTCACAAAAACAATTGAAAACTAATTGAATTGAGTATCATATTTCTCAGTGATTCCTAGAACTTAGGACATCACTGGAAACTTTCTCTTTTCAATAATATCGCTTACTGCCAAGGTTTCGAATTGTGTCTGCGATTGACAAAAATAGACACATTTTATTTGATTTCGTCTGCTTCCCAAGTGGTTTCCGGCTGAAATTGTTGCCAAGTCTTTTTCTCAATTAGAAAAAACAATTACTGCAATGAAATATTATGTAATGAATGACTAATAAGACTTATTTAATGTGCAGTCGACATTATGTGATAGATATGATGATGATGATGAATGCTTCCTTGATGATCAATATAAAAAGGGGACACACCAATATAAAATTGTTGTTAAAGTAACAGCTGTTACAATAGCCAAGATTAGAGCAACTTATTTATTTCAAAGAAATGAAAGAAACATATGGAAACGCCAGCGAGTAGAAGAAAGAATGGACCTAACATAACAATAAATATATGAAAGCCAATAAGCATTAAAAGCATTTCTTACTAAAACCGTATGACCATTTACCGTTTGTTAACAAAAAAGGCGAAATTCCATTTACCTCAGTAATTTGCTAATTCACTTTACTCATGGAAAGTTCAAAAAATCGGCCTCACAGACTGTTTCGTCGTGCCGGCATCTCCCACGGCCGAATCGATAGCAATCGCCTTAATTACCGACCGATTAAGGCCGATTATGGCTTCCCCAGTAAAAAGTTCACGAAACTGTTTAATTAGACCTCTCCGATGTCCTCAAATGCATTCGAATAAGAAACTTTGTTAGGATTAAAAGGTTGGGACTGCTTTTCTTAAAAGTAATTCTTTAAAGGAGTAGAGGACTTACAGTATATTGTTTTTTCCTTTACTATCTAACTTTTGTTTAGCATTCGCATATTAGTATTCAGTCGGACGTCGATGCTGACCTTACACAACGCGTTAACAATTGAACTTACTTTGTTTAACAATCTATATTTCTATGCATCAAAGTTAGAGCAACCACTTCTGCATCCTGTGAAGTTTCAAGAGACCATATCAGATACAGAACGTGCCTGTATCACGCAAACAGTGAATTATCTTGAACAAATCAGTTGTGCATATGCCTGACTATTTATGCACAATTCTAATTTGTAAGCCATCCACGTTGCTATTGATCATTAAGTGGCGCCGAGGCAAATAGGGTTGATACTTCTAAGAAATAGTACTTAACTTCATTAGAATCAACAAGCGGAGAGACAAGCATTCTTATACAAACGATTACATACATTCTTGCCTCAATATTTTTGACGTCACTCAAATCAAATAATTTAATAATCAGGTCTACATTTCCAATACGACACGCGAGCTTCAAGCTAGCTCCACATAGCCTCGTCATTTGCATCACTATGCCAACACACCTCTAATTACAGTAATAGCTGCCATGTTCACCTTTTAACCTACTTGTTGCCGTCTCTGGATTCCAATGCATTGTCACCAACTCTCATTTGTATTCTGTCCGTCCTTTCATCACAGACCGCTGTGGTTTCAAGTGTTTCTATCGTCTCTCCTTTTAACCAATTCTTTATCACCATCCTTTTCTTTATAATATGCCCAATCCATGTGGAAAACAAATACAGTATTGTAATCAAATGTTTTAACATCACCATGTAAAGGTTTTCCTAAACAATTGTTCGTTATTTGTATTGGGAACGTTTCGGCTTTTTGATTAATACCGACCACTTATAATGTTTGGCGGTATGGTTATTTGGGTTTCTTTACGTGTAGATATATTGTTTATTTGTTCAATTGGTTGGTCTACATTCCTTAAATGCGTTGACATTCCTATTAATATGTATATCATTAAATTCGTAGTGTATTTTGATCGGATGGGTTGTTATTTTGATCAAGCTTTTTTTAAAAGCTTTTTTAATCCTGGATTTTAGAAAAATACATTGTGCTGTTATCATTTTAGCAGTGCATTCATGAGCAATATTGGAGCCAATTGTGGTATTGATGATCTGATCATGATTAAGCAGTTCCGGTCTTGTATAGTGAGTCCTAGGCGTATTTATGGTTTCCTTTAAAGCATTCTACTTTTATCTTGAAAATGATCGTAAATGGTGTCTGTTTGTTTTCCAAATGGATCTCACCGTCATCCCCGCAATAATCGCTGTCATTACACCAGAAACAATCACTTCCCACAGTTTATGTATCACCGCATGTCTGCGAACCATTTAATTCGTGTAAATTAGGACACGTTGTAAAACTAAAACATGTTATTTATATCTTGGGCGAAGCTTCCAAAATTTCAATAGGTGTTTACGCAAGTACTTGTATACCTAATTCAATTGGTTGATACCATTCTTGTGATTTGCTTAAAGTGTATCAAAGTTTTTTGTCGTACAGCGACGCTGTTGAAATAATTCCAGAGAAAATTATTAAAGCATATAATTCATTTAACATTCAATATAAAACTAGAAGAATAACGCTTAAAATGCACATTTACAACGAAAATAAAATATAACCAAGATGCAGTCATCTCTACAATTATTATGTACAAACAAGCTTTTACTTACAGTATAAAAACACACACGACATGGTACATTTTGTATAGTACGATAACCTAGCATAAGTAGTTATGCGTTCTAATGCCAAGAGATCCCAAAGGTCCTGTCTCCATGTCCCGATTACAGATTTAGCTAACGATCAACAAACATTATACCATATCAGACAAATCATGTCGTCCTGAATTAATTCCAGACTACCTACTACATCGAAAGCAATCGGTCATTAGCCGGAGAAAGGCAGGTGTCTCATGCTATCATCATGATTGGGCTCATCCCGTCTTTTGCATAGCAACCTACCATGACCTCTAAGCAAAAGTCATCGAACCTTAAAATATTTCCTAAAACGGTTAACGTCCCGAATGGGTTGCCAATTACAAGGGTGCGAATGGACTGTGCTTTGGAGACCCCATAAGTTTGGGAGAAAATGTCTGGAAATGAATATTTTGTTGTCCAAATATGGAGTAAATACATAAAAAAGAGTATTTGTATTCTACAATCGTGAATATAGGTACTTTTATTTTTATGGTAATCGGGTTTGATTTAAGTTTAAACGGTATTTTTTTATCTATAATAGGGCTAAAATGTTTTGTATTAGTGTATACCTAAAACATATAACTCTTTTGATAAAGTTTCTAAAGTATGGACAGTAATAAGGACCAAATGTGTTGTCTAGCTTACAAAATCTTGGATAGTCCTAAACTTTTGGTGGCACTACACTCAAATATCACGCGATCACAATCTATACACAATAAATTGCTGGAATTCACAAAAATTATACGAAAATTCGCTACCACGCGTGCCCTATAAATATTTAAATTGTAAACCGCCTCAAGCTGGTATTGTTCGTGAATTTAAAGTATTCCGATGGCCTGATGATTTCTTACGAAAATACGGTTATAATGGTGATAATTTGTTAAATGTGAGCTTTCGTTTTACTTTCAAGTGAATGCTAAAAGTAAAAATAAATCAGAATCGTTTCTCGTTATTTGCCAGGAATTTTTTGATTTAGGTTCGAGTCGTTATCTATTTAAACATTGGATAATCTTACCAATATCGCTAAACATCTCAAATGGCATCGTCACAAAAATAAGGAAAAACGCAAGTAAAAATGAAATAAATAAAAAACAATAAATGGATACTTTTACTGTCCTCGGCCGGGATGGGATATGGACTCGCTTATCGTAACTCCGAACCATGTGGGGATGAACAAAAGATTGTATTTATTTGCCGACTGAAGTCTGTGCGCGCGGTTCTAGTGCGATCTTAAGAAGGGCTTTTCTGTTGTGGACTACTTAATATAAGTTTGAATTATCAGAAGGGGCATATTCGGTCTTTAGCTACTTTTGTTCGTATTATCTTCTTTAGCATTACATGACGATCTATTATATGCTTTGTATGGTTTCAAGCGACTATTTCGATGATTCGTTCGGACTTTCCGTGCTAAATGAGAAGTGATGGTCGTGAAACATTAAAAATAAGTACAGAGACTTATTATAGCCATTCAAGATATATTTTCACATATAAGCAATCAACACAATACGTAAGCAAGAAGATACCAGGTCGTCTGTTCATGCACCGATATGGACACGGTAAATTCCAGTGGCATAATACAATATATAAAATGGTACAAAGGACGCACTCTAAAGCAACGCGCGTCGCGTCGTCTGCGCAAGCAGTCGTCATTTAAAAACAATTCTGCGGGGTTGCCTCTCCAGTGTAACTGTATATGGAGTTGCTACGCCAAACTGGGCGCTAACGAAAAAACCAGGCGCTCAAGTCAAAAGGAAACCCGATTGTGGTAAAAAACGAAGTCATCGCCGCCGTAGCGTAGTAGAATGCCTCCCCTCTCCGCGCGTCGCGCATGCGTACTACGTGCTTTTTTCGCCCGCGCCGGCGCAGCGTAAACAAACCGATCGCAACTGCGTTTGTCGTGCGGTTTGTAGTTTTTATGAAAATGTTTAGGATTAGTAAATTAAGAGGCTTTCTTTTCTGAGGGATTTTCATTTGATATAGGGACGCGTCGAATCAGAATCACGCTCATCATGTTTACTTAAGAAAGTTTTGTTAAAATCTAGCAATACTCTGCGGTTTCACCAGCGATTAGTTACATCTTTGATTACTGCTCCACTGTCGCAGGTCGTGGCGTGATGTTATGTAGCCTAATAGCTTATTCCCCATGAATGTGGCTATTGTACAAAAAATAAATTCGACTGGTAGTCCAACAGTTCAGCGCGTTCAAACAAGCATAAAAGCTCTTCAGCTATATATTAGTAAAGATTTCAAGTCCCCCCGACTTCATGGAAAATGCTAAGAATAGGTACATGACGGTTAAGTTTTATCACCGGCTGAAGATTCAGAGAGTACCTACCTAAATCTCTATATAATAGTGCTACTTTATTTTGAAACGTCCTACTTATATTTCACTTCAGTGTCGAGTGTCGCAACGCTTGCCTACGTGTAGTTCGGGTGAGTGCCAATTTGTTTTTGAATGGTTTTTGACAAACGACGAAACGCGTGATGATGTTAGACAAAAGGGAGGAAGGAGCATATATTCCTACTATTATAAATGCGAAAGTTTCACGCCCAGAACAGCTGAACGGCTCCAAGGGGTAGCAGACCTAACAATCTATACTATATCTATACTAATATTATAAAGCTGCAGAGTTTGTTTGTTTGTTTGTTTGAACGCGCTAATCTCTGGAACTACTGGTCCGATTTAAAAAATTCTTTCAGTGTTAGATAGATTAGTTATCGAGGAAGGCTATAGGCTATATACCATCACGCTACGACCTACGGGAGCGGAGCAGTAACCAAAGACGCGGGTGTAACCGCGGCGGACAGCTAGTTTGATATAAAATTCAGCTTGATACCTCCACGCGTTCCAGAGAAGAAGTGTCTTTATACATATATATTATATGTTATCATATAAGGGTCGGAACCCTTATAACCCTGTTTGCCGACTTAGGTACCTATTGAACCCTAAAAAAACAGGGATCCGTAAAAAAATTCAAGCGGACGTTGTCGCGAGTGCAATTAATGGATATGTTTCGTATTTGGTAATGACTAGAAAAAATGTAGTATTTTCAGTCATAAATTAAGAAACGAAGTACCCAGGTACCTTGCAGTCTCATATCGTATACCGATGCAATCGAGTTTCAAAAATTACGTGTTCATCCTCAATTATCTGCCCTTTCACTAATAAATGCCAACGGCCATCGAAATCAGTGGTCATTCTCATAATTGATAGGGCTGCGAATTTGCCAACTTTTTAAACACTTTTTAAAGACTTGTTGACATTTTTTATTATCGTGGGTGTTAAAGCACATTGACCTTTATTATAATAAAAGAAAAGATTTCGGAAAACACATCTTAATCCTTGTAATGACTGAGATAAATAAATGGTTGTGTCCACCCTCATTGTAGTTTAGGAGCCGAACATTGAAACCGATTTACTCTTTTTTGTTTTATTTATTTTTTACGTCTGTATGTGAAGCGGTTTTTTTAGATGTGACCGTTGGGCCGTTTTTTTTTTCTTTGATAGTATTTCTCTTTATCGTGTGGGCAGTACCTAAGGTCTTACGAACCCACACCCTAGTGGTTTGAGTGGGACAGTAGTAGTAGACTGGTATAAGTCCAGGTTTCCTCACGATGTTTTTCCTGCACGGATGTCTTGTGTTCTTATCAGTAAAGGGAATAGGTACTACTTTTTTATTAAAATTATATTTATTATTTAACTCGTGTTCAACAAAATAGGTCTAACTACATTCATCATACATCTACAATCTAAATCAATGGTTAAGCAACTTAGAAAAAAAGAAAATTGCATATTTTCCAGCTAACATTGAAATATTTTCTATATCCTAGACTAACCACTTCTAAAGTTATAACTTGACTAGCTTAGCTTAGCCCGCGACTTCGTCCTCGTAAATGTCGGTTATCGCGGACGTCAGAAGTTGAGGCATAAAAGTAGCTTATGTCATTTCTTGAGGTTAAAATTCACCCCGTACCAAATTTCATCAAAATCGGTTCAGCAGTTTATTCGTGAAAGCGAAATAGATAGACAGACTTACTTTTGCATTTATAATATTAACTCGTGCGCCGTCGGGCCAAAACTGTTGAAGGTCAAACCTCCACCACTTTTGTACCGCATAGGTACAGTTGACAGTTGAGAGGTTAAGTAGGAATATTATTTCCTCATGATAATATTAAATGCTCGGTTATCAAAGGTTACTGAATCCCCAAGGAAATTCACAAAAATATCTGGCGCTTTCAATCCGTGAAAAATTACAGCATGCATTCTCGCGTTTCAGGGAAAACCTGTGACTCAGGGAAACGTATTTTATTGTTGAGACCGTTACGTTTAAATTTACGCACACGACTTACGGCGCCCGTGTCATCTCGGAACTACCTCCTATAGTAGGTGAACTATTTTAAAATGTTAAAAAATTGGAACGCCTCTCGGTCATCAATCGGTCACTGTAATTACGAGTGCTCGGAAGAGTGAATCCGTTTATTTGTTGTTGGGAAATCTTTAAACGTGTCTTTTGTAAAGTAACCCAGAAGTTGTAACCTAATTATTTTGAGATTTAGGTGCTTTTTTCACTAAAAGATAGATTCAATTTAAAATGTTTCAACAAGATTGCTTCTTAGCATATTATACTTACAGATTCTGGCAACATTTAATGTTAATATTTTAAGATACTTTTCATCACTCTACCATAAATCAACTCATGCATGCACAAGTTCAAGTGCATCTAAAGATTTTCCTAAAAGAATAACGTAGGTACTTACGAGCCAATATATTAGCTTTTCAGGAGAACATAAATCTACAGACCAATATCCTTCAAATACGCCCGTCTTAAATATTAATGAAAGCAATATATCAGGAGAGAAAGTATAATAAAAATAGTAGACATAATAACCACCTGAATTTTAATGCCCATCCTTCATTTAAAGCTAAATATAAGTTTAATGAAAACCAAGCCGCTCCATGATTGAATGATGTTTTTTATTATGGAATTATTACTGAAGCACTTAAATTTTTACGACGAGTCTCCCGATCGACCACCGACGCATTTAATATGAAGATATAACCTGAATCTATCAAAAAGGTATAGACTATAGACGGTCAAAAGTATTGAAGGGGCAAAATACATCGATAATGATCTTATTGTAATGTAGAAACAGCAAAAGGGGTAACTTAGAAACCAGGGGGACAATTCTCGTAACTTTTAGGAACGTTCGCGTTGAAATCTCACTCTCAATCTGTCAAAAATGCCTCTATTTTACCTACATTTTTGATATTGATTGTCGCTGAGATAAGATTGTGACTAGATTTTGTATAGTAGGTACAGCTGATGTTTTTTTAAATAACTTTCTACACTGTGGGGTCCAAAATCGTTAACTAAATAACTAGTTACTAAAATCGTAGAAGGTAGAAGTTTTCGTTGCGATGTCTCTTCCATTCCATTCCATTTAAGTCATATTAATCTGTAAAGTATAACAATAAACTAGTCTAAAACTGTGAATTAGCAATAAAGGCAGCCCTCACACCCGATCATCCCGATGAAGATATAAACACATGTTTTTATGGCGATTGTAACGCAATTTCTCGAAGGAACACACACGATGCCACCACGGTAGGTGGAGATTGGTTCGGATCCCCAGTAAAACATAAATTGCTGTCCATATTATAGTATGAGGGAGAAAAAATTAACTGCAAGTAGCATTACGAAGATCGTTTGTATTGATGTTTTGAGACAATTGGTTTTGATATTGAACTTAAAGATTTATTTGAATTTGATGAAGATGAAGGTAGTAATTACGGATATTGAGCTAAAAGAAATCATGGAATGGAGTTAACTATAATATGAGGACAAGAGAACAAGCCTAGATAAATTAAAAAGAAAAAAAAGTAGAAAATCTTATCCACAAAAAAAAGAAATGCTATCTTATGCTAATGCTTACCTACCTTATCAGGGCAATAATTTTAATAGTTGGTAATAATAAAATATCTAGCAGCAATTCATCAATGACTAAGATTAATGTGTTACCCCATCAACATCGAATTCTTCAGATAGCTGATGGGCAAGAAGAGGCAGTTCTTATCACGGTTAAAGGTAGTTAAGACGATGTACAGAAAATTAAAAGAATTGGCAAACAGTCCCAATGTTGTTACATGAGTCAGTGTTGCAGAAATACGTTAATTCCAATTAAATAAGATTTCATCGAATCTTCATTAAGGTAAATAAATGATCATCAACAAAAATATACCTAAACACTCAAGCTAAGCTGCATCTATTGTGGCTGCAGAGTTAAAAATAAAAAGCAGTTTATTTTGAAACTGTCGGCCCGCCTGCGCTGTCTTTAATTACCACTGGATATTTATATCGGCCAAGCACACTAACGCTCCTTATTTTCATTGCTGGGTAAACAAATTATTTTATAGTTTCTTTTGATTTGGATAACATATCAATCTGTGATTAATTTTCAGCTGTTACTTTGTGTGGTGCGTTATTTTGATATTCGGTTGTTGATAAATCTAAGAGCAGCTAGCGCCATCTGTTTTTTAAAGGCAGATGCTGCTGCAAAAACTTTTGTAAGGCGTTCATTTACTTTTCGTTTTCGTAGCAAACCTATCAAAAATGGTATATTTTTTAATCTAGAATGCTTTATGGTAATTTAAATACGTTTTTAGTTTAAAATTCCATAAAGGCGGTCATAGCAATAGGCAGGTAGGCACTAGGTTGGTATTATTGTAATTACTATAACTGTACTGTACTGAATTAGTAACTTGAATCTTTTAAAAAGTCAATTATTTCAAGATACAATTTTTTTATTCATGAATGCATTTAACAAGTCCCTACTGCTGATTTATTATGATTAAATGAAATAATGCCACGAGTCCACGACCTCTGAAAAGTCAACACTTCGGTGAAGTCATGACAAGCTTAAGAGGCTTCTGAGACTTTATCAAGTGCATCCATCTTCTTATATTGCCAAATACCTTTCAGCTTAGCAATACCAATTACCAGTACCAAGTCGTAACAGGTAATGAATCTCCGACCTTCGGCTCTTCACATTATTGGACAATTGTTTGTCATTCGGTCGTCTCCAACGACACTGTTCTGAGTCACTTGGCTAGCAGCCAGTTCACCTCACCTGTGATGTTCCAATTCAGTTTCCGTTCAGGATGTGGTCCCTAGCTCCCAGACTATTTATATTAGGTGACGATGTATTTGATTAGCCTCGGTCTACGCTCGTAGACTGATTTTTTTAAAGGTGTTTTGTTGGGAGTGATGTAATCAGCACCTGTTGTGACATAGCGATTTGTCTTGAGATGCTTTTGAGGGTATTCGGGGACTGCACTAAAAAGAACATCTTGTTCTTAAAGTCTGAGTACCTACTACTCAAGTTTGGACGGACAACAAAATATATACTTAGGGAAAATTTTAGAATATAGGCAAATTTGCAGCTATAATATCCTGTCTACGCACCGAGAAGTAGGCATCTAATTTATAACGTGCTATGTGATGCCTCTTCAAAAGAAGTGCCTATTTACCTTGGCAGCTTTATCTATTTTCGTCTGACGTAACTAACTACTTTCGTCAATAGAAATGGCGTAAAAATCCCATTCATGAGTCGAAAACTACTGGTTAAAGACCTGTGACGTTAGGCCGACAAGCGTGGGTGGTAGGATTGGCATGAATGTCAATGATCCTCCATTCATATGGCTTTATGGCATTCCATTCAAGCGTGGCGGACGTTAGTAAAGGACCACGTGACGCCTACATTGTAGTGGCGAAAAACATGAAGTATTTGGATGGAATAGCACAGAAAAAACGTGGAAAAATCTTAATTTAAAGATTAACTACATATAACATCACGCCTGTAATCCCTGAAGGGTTAGGCAGAGGTGTACTCATTACACCCACATTTCGCCAGTTATGTTTTTAGTCCCATGTAATAGGGGGCGAGCCTATTGCCATCAACCGGGTACAAATCCAGACTCCGAGGCTGCTACCGAGAAATTCCTGATGGAAAAACCCAATAACACTTTGCCCGACCTGGGAATCGAACCCAAGACCTCATGCTCAGCAGTCGCGCTTTGCGACCACTAGACCAACGAGGCAGTCCACTTAACTAACCAACCAATCCACTAGAAACCAACCAACCAACCAATTAACTAGAAATCAAATAACATACCAATTGCTGAAGCACAAGGTGGGGCACCCATAGGATCTAAAACCTGACCATAATACAGTTAGATACTCTCGATAAAAGCAGGATAGAAATACAGATAAACGTATAACAATTTCAGCAATAAAGTCTCATCGTCCATCGTGAACGAATAAGTACTACTACCTACATTAGTTTCAGTACTTTGCATAGTGAAGTGCAACGTATTACCGAAGTCTCTCATCGTACCTAACAACTTCAAGCAAGTATTAGAAAGCAAGCAAGAAACCTTTGTGTTTTTTATAAAATACTGATCAAAGAATCCCATCAATCTAGGCAGTCAGTTATGAATGAACTAGTGAGTGGGTGTGAGGTTGAATTGGTGTCGTCACTATGATGAGCTCATAGAACATAGTATGGGTCAAATGATGTACGCTGGTTATCCATTAAGGGAAGAACCTAAGTGGTTAAATAATGAAGGCTTTTGTGTTAATAAAAACGCACCTATGAAGTGCTTAATAGTGATCTTTTTTAAAAGAATATGTGCTTTTTTTACTAAGACGTGTGACAGTTGAAACTGTCTAAACGGGTAATTAGGTTTCGTTGATAAATCAACGTAAAGCTCTGTAGGATAGACTTTAACAATATATTTGACACTTTCTATATCTTTTTTATCTCTATCTATATTTTTTTTATTACAACCTAGACCAAATCTAATTGTGGTTCTGTATGAACACACGCTTGCAGCTGTTACAAAACTCCACGTAACGCGGCTCTCTGCCAAACTTTGTTAACGTTTGGTCAAAATTTACAATATCGTGTCTTATAAAGTTTTCATCGGGCGGGACGCCTGGAAGTCAAATTCCTATAAAAATATATGTCCAACATAAAATGTGTTCAAGCTTTCGCAATCCTATCTATTCCGACCAGACATTAAGGATGACACATCCTAAAGAAATAGTTAATGATTTACTACTAACGCTTTCGTTTTTTTCGCTTTACACACTGAAACACAGCCAATTTTTTTTCCGTCGCCCGTGGATGGGATGTTGTCCAAACGAGAGAGTCCCGTTTAGATAATACGAGTTTATTTCGGTTCTTACATATGTTACTCGTCACACAAAATAATAAGGCCATTGGCCTAATGACAGCGGCTTATTTTTAGTTCGGGACTTTTGAAGGCGACTTGCTAAGTGTTTGTGTAGAGATAGGGATTTTTCCAATTTCCTCTGAATGTTCTGTTTCGATCTATAGTCGCATGCTGTTGTTTTCGCGATTGAATGTGGGATACTTTTCGCGATTGAATGTGGGATACTGGAACTCGACTACCGGGAATTAGATTAACGACGGGCACTATAAAAATTGGATTCGCCATCTAAATTAGCTAGTCATAGTTTTTCAGAATACCGCTAAAACCGATCTGAAAGTATGTTATTTATCAAAATTTTATTTAAGAGTCCTAGATTTTATCTTCCATTCTATTATGTCTTTGCAGCTGAATATTAGCACTATCCATTTTTTCCCCTAGCTTATGCTGCCCCTCTGCTAGGCAAAGATCTCCACCAAGTCCTTCTAAAAACTTTTTTGCTGCGCCACCTCAAACCAGCCCTCGTGTTACCAACGCGTCCAAGTCATATTTTGGCATTTTTTCATTCCCTCCAAATCTTGTCTAATATTCCAACCTTGTACCCAGGTAGCCCAGCGCGCGTGGAACCAATGCAGTCGGTGAGGACTACACGAGGTAACCGGGTGCGACTGGAGTGCAAGGCAAGCGCACGGCCGCCCCCTCGCATCTCATGGTATAAGGACGGGAAGCCCGTCGCCGATATCGCGTTAAGGAGATTCCGGGTGCAGAATTTTAGGTGAGACCCTGATTTATTATATTGAAATTATAGTAGCTCATATTCATAGTTAAACTAACGAACTGAATTTGTTCAAAATTCGAAATTCGGTTCGGTAACTTAATGGTTGTACTTGAAAGTAAACCAGCTTGGCTCAGCTTGCACGCATGTACTTTTCAGTCATCCAAGTCAGGAATTAGACGTTGCATATTCGTATTACCATTACATAATATCCACGTAGCAAAACGATAATTACAGACAGATGCGTTAATATACCCCCCATAATGATGTCCATTAATAATAAATAAACGCATATTAAATCTACGAGTATTTATCTTCCAAGCTGCTACCGTAATGACCCAGTTGACTTCAAGCAATGTTGATCTTGATCCAAAATGAGAGCATGTTTGTGTACCAGAGACGAACCTACTTCAGCTAAATAGTAACAATGTTGTCTGCAAACAAATGAGGCATGCACTCATATGGTGCTAACATTAAATGCAACGATTACTGTACTAATCGCAACTGCAGACAGCTGTCATTGACCGACCTGGAAGTGCATCCCCAAATACTTATGCTGCTAAATCAAGCAAAAATAAACCTTATGTGGAAGTTATAGAATACTACACAATACCATAAGAGGTTAAAATGGATGTATAGAGAGTAATTATTATGATTGAACGTCGTGGACAATTTCATGGGTCGTTGGACGTTTTGATGATGATTTAGATATTTTGCACAAGACGACGATTTGCCAAATGAATCGTCCATCGTCTTGGTGTAGCTTGTAATTGTTCATATGGTTTAAAATTAAAGACATGTATCTAACTGCAAATGTGTCATGCTTCACGTATATATGATCGTCGTTCAGCGTACGGTATTTCGTACTAATAATAAGAGCATAGATATCATATAATTCTCTTATCTCTCTAATATTATTCCCTTCATGGATCTGGAAGACTGTTGTTTCTTCACTTTTTCACCAATCCTTGCACCACATTTCAGGAGGCGCTCGGTATTAGTGATAAGGCACGCTCGCAGTGAAGACTCCGCGGCGTATGAATGCAGGGCACAAGGCGCGGTGGGCCCACCGGCCATAGCCAGCGCCAACGTCAGCGTTCTACCTCCAGTCACGGCGGCGCCTGATGACTCGAGTGAGTACCAACCTGCTTTTTTTTCTTAAATATTTTTTGCCTATGTGTTAATGTGTGGTTATAAGACGTTAAGACGAAATTGTAGCTGATAAAATATTTTTGTGGTGTATGATCTTCCTTTTCACGAAAGTGTCCCACAAGGTTCAATACTTGGACCAGCTTAGTCTTGAACTTTTTCATCGATTATAAATTTTGAACGTTTAGAGCTTAGTTTGGATAAGCAAGGTAATGATACCTAACTGTAACCTTTTCTATTAACTTGCTTATGAAGTTTGTAATGTTAACAAACTGAGCCAGATTCGAATAACTTGTATCAAAATGAGGTACGTACCCTCACCTTGATTCAACAGTATCGATACGTAAACAAAGGAACACAACAAAGCATGTCACATTGTTTACTGATACTCATACCGTTCGTTGTACTGGGAACACTTGGGAAACTTACTGCTTCTTCCGCGAACATCGCTCAAACAATGTCTGTATACAGGCCAATAGGGTGATCGGTTACATTGTATAATGAGTTTGTTGTATCATTCGTTTTTGTATCAGTGTTCTGTTAGGGACAAAACGGATGATCATTGTGAGATACGTTAACCGATCAGCGATTGATTCCAATGATATAATGTTCTTTCATCTCTTCTCCACAGCGACGCTGGGCTCGCCATGTCCGATGCCTGACCCGTCGTCATACTGCCTCAATGGAGGCACCTGTTTGTTCTTCGAAATCGTTCAGGAGCAAGCTTGCAAGTGAGAATCACTTTCTTTATTTCTATCTTGGCCTTCATTAGCTTATCAGCCAACATTGACATTTCATTCAAAATTGATTTGAGTGCTGCGCAAGTCATCAAGCACCTATGAGAACTCTTAGCATATTATAGTATTTGCCTCAAGAAATGCTTTCCTACATATTCGATTATTTTTGTTAGCTTTGAAATTAAACTCTAATATAATTAATTTCCCTCTTATCAGATGTCCGGAAGGCTTCAACGGGCAGCGTTGCGAGAACAAGGATATATCGAACAGAAGCAGTATGTCCCATTCCTACACATGTAAACTGGGCCTCTCGATCACGTACTACTGTTAGCCAGCGAAGCGCAGGCGCATAACCCACCTCGTTCCAATTTTAAATTTAAAATTTTTAGCTCGCGACTTTCCGACGCACTCGGCTGGACAGTGAAAACTTTTACGTTTTACGAGACAGATATCTGCATCTATTTGTAGATTTACATTAATATTTCTTAAAATTATCATTGTAAAATACGTTTTTATTTGTTTTATAATTTATACTAATGGTATCACACTTTCATTTGGTATGTTACAATTTGTTTTATGAGAACAGTTTTAATGGTTTTCACAGCCCTAAAGCCCAGTGATTCCATCGCGAACGCTTGTAGGAAAAATACGAGAATATATTGCAAATACGAAGTGTCACAAATGTTGCGACAACGTATTTTAATGAATACTTAGGATTTTTAGTAGCCAGCCGTGCGTTTGGCATTTGTAAATAGTAAAAAAAAAACATGTTTTATATGAACCTCGAGTCTGAAAATTGATTTGAAGTTTCTTACTTATGATTTTACTCGTTAATATCTATCGCTTCTATGTAGGACTATTTCATTTGAAATCGGTATCATTTTAACTTCACGGAGCTTTAAATTATTATTAAATTATTTATACTAATAGCCCAGTGAGATTATAAACTTTTAAGTATATTTTTCCATTTAACAGTTCCGACAATTATATTAACTATAATTATAATTGAACTGATTTTTCTTAACATTTCACGAGTTTTATCGATTTTTCTTTGGTGATAACCGAATTAAGTCTATTGTAAGACTAAACATTTATGTATTATTGCAAAAAAAAAACGCTATTTCTTTAACTTTTACTAAGAGCGATAACTTTTGCAATCCATTTTATTTTCTTCTATTATTGAAGATGTAAATATTTTAAACATTATTTGTAATATTTGCAATTTATTATTGTTAATAACTGTAAGGTTTGATAACTAGTAGTATGTAATATTATGATAAAGAGACTTGCAACTTATGTACATATCTATTAGGATAAGGATTTTTTTTACAAAAATACAATTCTGAAAATAGTAATTGCGTGCTTGCTATGCGTTTGACTCTCTAATTTATCCGTTAATTACATAACCCCAAATAACAAAGAAAAAAAAAACATTTTTAAGGTTTTTAATATTTTTAATAAGTATTTTGATTTAAAAAGCTAGGGTTTGAGAATAACTAATCAATGATGTACATAAAGCATAGCAAGTATGGCCAAAAACGTAGTAAAAATGCAATTCCCATATTTTCACCGGTCCGTTACATCACCTAGTCACTATACCAGTTTTAACTATAGCTAGGTAGTAATAAATAAATTAATTTATATATAATTTTACGAGTGTGTCTAATTGGACGTATGGTTGTGGATATAGCGATAACATTTTTTTTTTAATTTCTCTGTTTTTTTTCTAACTCGCTATATGGGACCGAAACTTGCACAATAGTTTTACAATTCTTGTTAATTTCTTTTTTTTCATATTTTGTATAAAGTTCTTACGAATTTAAGTTTACTATTTATATTATGTAATTAAAGTAGAAAACTGACTATTTATTTTTAATAAAATTTTGAGGATTTTAGGGCATTTATACGTCTAAAATGAAATGGCGTCGTTTGGGAAAATTCTGATCCCGTCAGCAAATATTCACTTCCGAGGTTCACCTTAATAAAAGTCAAGTATTTAAAAGCTTTTCAATTGAATTTATTCAATACCACTTGGTACCTGCGTCTTCGACCCGTGTCAGTATTTTCTTTGAGTGACGTCATCCCATTTTTAACTTGAGTTTTGTATTCTCACAACAAATATTAAGACGCGAACATCATGTTAAGTCAATGTAATGGATATACCAAAACCACAATAAAAGAATGAGTGTTGGAATTAACAGAAAAGCGACAATGTTCTGTTTTTATTTCTTCATTTGCATTTTCCTTTCATCCTTTAAAAACGCGACGCAATGAACATGGGAATTAGAACAATCGGAAATGGTATGTATATTCGAAATTTATTTTATGTCGTGCACTCGTTTAACAATCCGCACTCAACTTCGATGAATGAAAAAATGTAACTTCTTCTTAATTTCCTACAAAATGTTTTCGTTACATTTTTTCATTTTACCATCCTCACGACCTACTAATGCTTTTTATGTACGTGGGTACTAATAAACTGGGGTAAAGCATGCAGAACGCATGTTTCTTCTTCAAACTTACTATTTGTTGTGAGATAACAATAACTTGTACGTATAACATTGCATGCGAAAAAGGTACCTACTTAAATTACTCTTAGAAAAATCTGTTTTAATTTATTTTTTCTGCACGCAGGTAAAGGCGAACCACTGTGGTGAGGGACGAACGCAACGATAACGAAACGGTACGACTGAAGCGAAATGGTATTTTGGCATTTTTATATAAAATATTAATAAGAAAAAAGCATTCCTGCATTTTAATGTTATCCGATGTAGGTAATTACTTTGCGATTTGTTAATATTATTCTGCCTTTATAAATATTACGACGGATAGCAACTAAAGACACGATTTCCCACTGCCTATTTATTTGTATTACCTACTATAAATTATATAATACTGGAAACTTAGTGCAAGCCGTAAAAATGTTTTACAAAATTACATAAGAGTTATTTTATTCAATCTGCCCCTAAGACGACCCACTGACCCAATTATAAGGTATACAACCTTAATTTTAATTTGATACAAATCTTTCAGGGGGTGAATGTACTCATGAATATGAACAACTTTTATTAAGGGACATAGTACGAAATGTGAAAAAAAAAAACAGCTGATCCATACATTTTGATCGTAATGTAGTACATTATTGTATGGATCAGCTGTTTTTTTTTTTCACATTTCGTACTATGTCCCTTAATAAAAGTTGTTCATATTCATGAGTACATTCACCCCCTGAAAGATTTGTATCAAATTAAAATTAAGGTTGTATAATTAGATAAAATAATACTTGACAGATTCGATTTTATTTAGTAAACTGCTCAATAATTGATAAACAATATAACGATGTAGCTTGTAATGTCGACGCGGGGCCGACTGGGCTTGGGCTTGCAACATCTGTATTGCGGCTTGCACATAAAGAAATAGGTACTTATACATACAGGGTGTAAAAAGACACACCACATATCCGTAAAGTATGCATATTGCCCATCGAACTAAGCGACATTTAAATGAACAAAAATTATTGCTAGGAAACCACTTATTTTTTTTTTGTGAAAATTTACTATTTCTGTTAGTGCACATTGTATCGTACGTAAAACATTGTGCTTACAAGTGCATTCAATAATACAGGTGGTCATGGGATTTAGTTAGAACATTACAAACTTTTTTTCGTAAAAAAAACTTTAAAAAAAGTTGTAACCTGTGTGTTGCTGTAGTTGGACCTTCAATTTCTCCGTAACCAAAAGGTTCTCAGATCATCATCTGCCTAGCCTTTTCCAAACTATGTTAGAGTCGGCTTCCAGTCTAACCGGATGCAGCTGAGTACCAGTATTTTAAGAAAATTACCAAACCAAACCAACCAACCACCAAACCGACCGAGCGACCCAGATACGGTCCAGAAAAAAAATATCTAGCTTCTCTAAGTGTCTTTTCACACCCTATATACATCCAGTTAACCTACCTACATATAATATGTGCTTTAGATAAGCTTACTTTTGTACTATATTCTGTCCGATATCTAGATTTAAGTATAATTGTGGTGCTTAAGAAAATGTGAGTTTAACAAAATTAATTCCAACTTATGTTCCTAATATTCGAACGGTACACTTAGATAATTAAGAGACCATATCTTCGTTTTAGCTTCTATTCACCTGTTGCTTTCAAAATAAATGCACAGCCAACTTTACTTGTTCCAGAGCGTAATTTATACGTCACACGGTAGGTATTTCATACTTTCAAATGTATATTTTTTAAAATAAATGAACCTATTTAATACTAAACATTGGAAATCATTAAAATGGGTTAAGGAAAACATGACAAGAAAACCTTGACTTAAATTAATGAAGTTAGAAATCGCCAATCCGTTTTGCGTAAGCGTGGTGATCAATGCTCGTGCCTTCTCTGTATGAGAAGAGGCCTTTGCCTAGCACTGAGATAATAATAGGATGGTATATTATATTTAAATAAACTTGGAACGTATACGCAAGATACCTACACAAGTCTACAGAATAAGTAGAGTTCTTTTTTTAAGAGTTTGGAACCTATTGTGAAGACATTTAAAGTTTTCTATAGAAAAATTAAAAACTGTTGCCATCTTAAAAAACTTTTTTAAGCTTTTTTCACTAATATAAAGACCATAGTGCCTTGCCTTCACAGCTAGGTACCTACTGTGATAACTGACATGTCAAGTAGCGACATCTATGACGAAAAATAAAAGCAACAGGTAATAAGAAACATAAAACAGAAGACTGATACAAACTGAGTGACAATAGATTATAATTAGATACTGCGTGAACCTGTCTTAACAACTTCCTATAACTAATAGATATTGTTCTGAATAAATTATTATTTTTCTATGAATAGTTTTGCCTAAGTACATCTCTGTGCTAAGTGCAGCTGTAGATCAATGATGAATATTTTTTGTGCTATTACAAGAGAAAATTCAGTAGGTACTTACTTAAGATTATTTCTGAATCAGTCACTTACTACTTATTCCTTCTTTATGTATCACTACATATTATAAAATAAAGTCGCTTTCCCTGTCTGTCTGTCTGTCCCTATATATGCTTAGATCTTTAAAACTACGCAACGGATTTTGATGCGGTTTTTTTAAATAGATAGAGTGATTCAAGAGGAAGGTTAAATGTATAATACATGCACCCGTGCGAAGCCGGGGCGGGTCGCTAGTACTTATATAAATCTTTAATTTCAAGTCTACTAATTATTAGAATTATCTTAGTAGAGAAAAGACTTTTATTTCAGTTTAACGCAAAAGGCCAGTGCAGCAGGCAAACAGGTTTTGTTCTGGACATAATTTTTGTTTTTTTTTTTTGTACCTACACCTAATATTGAACAAAGGAAAAGTACTCTGGTCTCTGCACTTAATACTAAGCCCAATTATTTTGTATGATCTGACTATTACTTACACCATATTTTGTTCAATTTGTATTTCGACTTTTGAGTTGTGACTATATTATCTAATAAGCCAATATTAATAAAAATGTTAAGTTATATTAACAGTCATGTACAGTATTATTTGCTGATTAGGTGTTATTTATTGTAGCTTGTAACTGCTATGTTTAAGTGCTTTGTTATATTAAACGAAATGTGAATATTGTATGAAGTTGTTTTCTTTATATATTACAAAATCGAAAGTTTAAGTAAATCCCTTTTATTATTATTATTTTTTAGAGTAGGTACCTACGTGGCCCAGTATGTGGTGCAGGTGAGGGACACCTTGGGTACTGCAGTAAGTGCGCCATTATTTGGTCAGAAGCACCACACTTGCAGGTGTCGGTGGGATCTATAATCCCTAATTTTCATACGTTATTACGTATATTATGAAATGTACCTACCTTATATGAAGGAGACTTCAATGTTCTAATATACCTACCTTATAAGGAGGAGACTTCAATGTTCTAGTATATAGTATACTTGTCAACTTGTCTCCCTCTTGTCACATGATTGCTGTAAAGGGAAACTATTTTTACTTTAGTATTCCACTATGAACTAAAAGGTACTTAAGTACTACAAAAGTAAACGAAAATATATGTCTAATTTTATATTAAAAACCAACTAGGTAGGTACTTACATTTAAAAAAAGAAAATGCAGTAAAGAAATTTACACAAGCTTAAAACCTTACTACTTATACTTAATACTACTTATTATAACTTATGTGTTAAATGAGAATGGGTGAGCCCAAAGAAATTTAAAAGTATTTTTAAATGTCTTTGGACATAGTACAATAGGTATATTGATTTAGGGTCAAAGTAGACTGGCTACTATTGGCTGCAGCAGTCAGTGATTGGACTGATTACAGTTATTCAGCTCAATTCAGCTTTTGTCCATAGAAAACACCAATTGAGTAATGTGTTCGTATTCGTTAATTTCTTTAGAGAAAAGCAGATTTCAGGTGAATAAGAGTGTAGTTACTGTTAGCCGCTTACTTATCAAATTTTGAGAAAGTTTGCTGCAATGCAACAACTCAACATCCCAACAACTCTTGTTCAAGTTTGCTGCAATGCAACAACTCAACATCCCAACAACTCTTGTTCAAGTTAGAGTGTACAGGCTACTTCTGGGTAAGCCCACTCAATCATAGACTTTGTCTCTTTCGCCTCTGACCTAAACTAGAGTCAAAAGCGAGTGAGTTGCGAGCGAGTGTGTTGTGTGTTTCTTTTTCATATTTTTTAAATATTTTTTTTTTTTACTGTATAATTTAAAACTACTCTTATTTGTATGTCTTACCATAGACAAAACATAGCGCACTGTATTTACCTATAAGATCTGTATTTTTTTTTGTTACCTATGTTTTACAAATAATAAATGATTGATTGATTGTTGCAAACCCATCTTAATTGAAAAAAAAAAAAATGCCTATGGTCTAAACCACCGGCAGTAGTAGAAAGAGCTTAGTCTGCTTTGGCCCTTGCAGCAAATGAAATACTTTTTAATAAACTTACTTCATCATTATGTTTACCTTATGGCTTACCTATTCATAATGAGAACTGAGATTAAGTATTCAAAAAAATTATGAAATATGTTAGTGAACTATATACATTTAAAAAGTCTACCATATTTGGACAAAAATAATGGGAATAAAAATGAAACAGGAATGTATGAGCTGCTCTCTGGACTGACGAGGCAAATAGCTAATAGAAATATCAACAGCTCTCTGTCTTTACCAAAACTTAAAACAATTGACAGCTTCACCAGCATAGTATCCTACTACTATCATAATATATATATTACTTACTATTATAAATGCGAAAGAGGATGTATGGATGTTTGTAACTCAATCACTCTAAAACAGTTGAATAGATCTAAATGAAATTTTGCACAGATATAGATCATAGTCTGGAAAAAGCACATAGGCTACTATTTATCCCCAAACACTGTAAGATCCCTGTGGAATAATACAGACGCGGACGAAGTCGCGGGGAGAAATTAGTATTGTATACAAACTTGTTGGAGTAACTGATAACATGTTTTTAATGTGTTGCTGGTAACACTGCATGCATGTTTGCTCAATCAACATGTTTCTAGCAACACAAAACTGAGGTTATCATGCAATCAGGCCATAATGGATAAAAAGGAAAAAAATTTAAGTACAAATTAAAAACTAAAAAACATAGCATTAAATAAAAACTTTGGTTAAATTACTTCCAAAAATAAAATTTAATACTGTATGTACCACATGGTCATTTAATTCAAGCAGCAAGGTAAAATTATTTTTAAAACATATAATGTATAATGCTAAAAATAATCCTAAGCTAGTGTTACACTAATCTACAAGCTTATAACTAACGACTGTTTCCATTTTGTGAAGACTAGTGGAAAATGTTTTCAATTGTACATTTTGTGCATTTGCAATGGCTATTGGTTCCGCTTCTGCCCATTTCTCTGGCACATCACAATCCGTTTTAGCGTGAACTAATACATCAAATGAACACCTACAATCTAGGAACGGTAAGTAAGATATTGTAGCAGCTACCTGCAACATGACGTCTCTGATTTCCTGTTGGATTTTCTTCAGGTCTTTACTGCCTACAGTTTCATTTTTTTCTTTGGATAGTGCTGCATCCCCATCTTCGTATTGTACGTTGAAGTCCCAGCATTCCAAAACTTCTTTGTTGGCTACATTGAGGATAATGAGGGATAACTTGCTTACTTTTTTGTTGACAATCCATTCTGAAAAATACACAAGAAAAATATAAGAATTTGAAAACTTCAGTGTCATAAAAATATGCTTTCCGTGGAACTGACTGAGCAATATAATGCTGTATAAACAGAGAAAACTATTTTATGTAATGTAGCAGTTTAATAGATGGATAATTTATAAAACAGTAATACTGCTTATGTGTTCCTGTACATACTATGGGTTACTGTTGAGACTTTTCAAAGTTCAACTTTACAAAAAAAAAACATTTAATTATATATTAAATAGGGACATCTCTTCCCACTAATAAAAAATACTTATTAATATTTGGGTACCATATTGAACTAACCTAAGTATAATTATTATACTTTACCTTCACTTTGAGTGAGAAGATTGGTAAGGAAGCTCTTGATCTGAGCGTCCTCTGATATCAACAGTGTAATGCCGTATTGTTGTTCGGCCTTGAAAGTCTCCGGCGGATATAAACCTCTTTGGAACAACACTGAATTTATGGCGAATTCTGTAAAAAGATTATTTTACCCATTTATTATCTTTATATGAACAATACTGGCCGCATAGAAAAACATAAAAAAGAGCACTATTAAACCTTTTTTGTTTTCATTTAGTTTGATTATTTGAACTTACTGAGATATTCACAAATTATTTGTGCCGATCCTCGGAGTGTTATGCAGTTTTTGGTAAGTTGTTGAGACATCGTGACGTAAATAAACAATTAATTTAGCTAACAGCTTCTGTAAACTTCAAGAAAGTTTTAACAAACCACAAGTTGAACGAAAACGTAACCGTTTGTTGGCTGTTGAATTTGAATCACTGTTAAAATGACATTGACATTTTATCAAACAATCCAAGGTTTGATGGGTTTGATTGCAACTATTGCAAGCGTAAAGCGAAGTTTTTGGACGAAAGGAGAACGGGCGGAAGTGGTATATGTGGCGTCGGCTGATGAAACCTAGTCTATATTTTATAATAGTTCGTGAGTGTAGGATATTTTTTTATTATGGGCACCAAAAAATTGGCCTATGGGGAAAAAAGTTATACAGTCTAGAAAAATTAAAATATTGTAGACGAACAATTCCGATTACTCGAAGACGCCTGAACC
The DNA here is from genome assembly GCA_949316365.1 of Hoplodrina blanda. Classification (NCBI taxonomy): domain Eukaryota; kingdom Metazoa; phylum Arthropoda; class Insecta; order Lepidoptera; family Noctuidae; genus Hoplodrina; species Hoplodrina blanda. The sequence goes on from OX438582.1 coordinate 1,170,194, forward strand.
GATTTGGAAAATTCTTTATTTGTTTGAAAGGGTATACTTCCCAAGTAATCCCATAGCCATGGTCTGATCATGAACTTCGGAGATATGGAACGGAACTCCTCATAGAATCATAGTAGAACTGTATAACTTTTTTCTCCATGTACCCAAATTTTTGGTGCCCTTACTAAAAAAATATCTTACACTCACGAACTATTATATAGACTAGGTTTCATGAGCCGACGCCACTTGGGACACTTCCGCCCGAAGGCAAACTTTTTCATTGTTCGTCTACAATATTTTCATTTTTCTAGACTGTATAACTTTTTTCTCCATGAGCCAATTTTTTGGTGCCCATAGTAAAAAAATATCCTACACTCACGAACTATCATATGGACTAGGTTTCATCAGCCGATGCCATTTGGACCAAGGTCCATACTAAAATATAATTTTGGAAACTGGTAGGAGGGGTCGACGTACCCCCTGTCCCACTTTATTCAGTCAGTCATCAACTACGCGTATAAACAAAGCAATTTTACTTATTACGACTGCTCTGCTATGATTCTATGAGGAGTTCCTTTCCATATCTCCGTAATTCATTATCAGATCATAGCAATATTTATACGGGATTACTTGGGCAGTTATACCCTTTCAAATAAATAAAGAATGTTCGAAATCGGTTAAGGCGTCTTCGAGTAATCGGAATTGTTCGTCTACAATGTACCATTTTTCTGGACTGTATAACTTTTTTCTCCATGAGCCAATTTTTTGGTGCCCATAGTAAAAAAATATCCTGCACTCACGAACTATCATATGGACTAGGTTTCATCAGCCGACGCCATTTGGCCCAAGGACCATACTAAAATAAAATTTTGGAAACTGGTAGGAGGGGGGTCGACGTACCCCCTGTCCCACTTTATTCAGTCAGTCATCAACTACGCGTATAAACAAAGCAATTTTACTTATTACGACTGCTCTGCTATGATTCTATGAGGAGTTCCTTTCCATATCTCCGTAATTCATTATCAGATCATAGCAATATTTATACGGGATTACTTGGGCAGTTATACCCTTTCAAATAAATAAAGAATGTTCGAAATCGGTTAAGGCGTCTTCGAGTAATCGGAATTGTTCGTCTACAATGTACCATTTTTCTGGACTGTATAACTTTTTTCTCCATAGGCCAATTTTATGGTGCCCATAGTATAAAAATATCCTACACTCATGAACTATCATATGGACTAGGTTTCATCAGCCGACGCCATTTGGACCAAGGTCCATACTAAAATGTCCGATCTCCTTTCGATTCTAAAGAATAATAATGTTAAATTATTAAATGCCTTAGACTTTGACGCCACTAAATAAAGAATATTTTAGTTTATTTGCATACAATTTGATTACCTTAGATAATTATTAATGAAACGATTGAAGAGTGATCAATTGATAGTTTAAAGATATGAACGTATTTTTATTCGGATAGGTACTATTATTTCTGAACGTCTTCAAATCTGTTATTGATTCTACGTTTTGTTAGTTCCTACTTCCTAATTTACAAATAGACTACAATAGTAAACAAGATGCCTCATAAAAATAAATTAATAAAACAAGTATGTTTTACCTTTGATAAGAGCATAAAATTATTTATTGGCAGTTACAATTAATTTACAGTAATTTTTTTAATGAAAATTGAATTGAAATCATTGAAGACTTGAAGTCAAGACAGTATGGTTTGAGCTACAACATAACGTGTACTAAACAAACATGTCACGCGCGCGCGACGCGACCTACTGCGTGTGTGCGCGAGTGTCATGACAACAAACTAATTCGATTTATTTATGTACAGAGTGTTCAATAATTAACTGCTTGGTTAAAGCGGGTGTATCATTTAAACAAAACAGCAATGTGTGCCATTCGTTAAAGGCAGCTATGGGCCGAACACGGCGAAAAAGAAAAATAAAAAAAGCGCGCGACTTTTGCGCTTGTGATGCTAAAGAAGAAATTATTCAATTGAACTCTTGGCTTTCTGAAAATGGCATCGGTCGTAACGATAAGCTGTTCCTTGCCGTATTTCATGATACAGGCCGAGGAGTCTTGACGAAGAAGAAGATACAAAGCGGAGAGGAACTTATGAATTTACCCCTAAACTTAACAATCAATGTTACAACAATTTTGATGGACAAATTATTTTGTAGAGTATTTTTAGAAAATTCCATACGATGTTTAGTAGAGTATAAGCAATCTGTTTCATTTCAATCTTTGATGGCGTTGTATCTCGCATTTTTGAAATTCCAAAGTGGCAAAACAAAGTGGCATATTTACTTAGAAAGTTTGCCAAAAGAGTACTCTGTTCCTTACTTTCTGCCAAATGAAGTGAAACAACATATTGATAGTGACATCCTGGCTGTGATCTCAAAGCAAAAAGATATCATTGATTCCTCCTATAGTATTTTTGAAAATATTTTATTGAATAATGTTAGTAAGGATAATACAATCCTTAATTTTAGAAAGTCATTTTCCTTAGCTGCATATGAATGGGCATACTTTACAGTAAATACTAGATGTGTGTTTATGGATCTCACTAAAGTAATTGATTTGAAAAATATAGAGAACTCTATTATAACCCTTATAAGTGATAATACTAAAATATCATTATGTCCGTACTTAGATATGATTAACCATAGTCCAAATGCACGGAATGAGACCAAGTTACTGGTTAGCAAGAATGTAGAAAATGTCAATATAAATAGTTTAAGTGAAGACTTATTTTCAGATGTACAATTTTCAATATACACCAAAAATGATTTTGATCCCTATACACAAGTTTTCATATGTTATGGAGACAGTCATAATTTGAAATTGATCACGGAATACGGTTTTTTTATACCGGCCAATGACTTGGATTATGTGTCATTTACCTTTGAAGAAGTGAGTTTATTTTTAAAAACAAAATCAATCAAATTATCCCAAGATCAGATTTCATTTATAAATAATCATGGATTAAGTAAAGATTTATACATAGATTATAAAGGTTTGAGTTATAATTTCTATGGCTTATTATTAGTTGTGAAGTACTATTATGATCAAAGTACTGATGTGAGTAGGTTAATATACTCAGCTGCCATCTGCTCTCATGATCATAATCTCAATATTATCATTGCACCAATGGTGAGAGATAAATTAGAGAATGTAAAAGAGTCATTAAATAAACTTAGTAATGTTAATAAATGTGTTATTTTAAATAATTGTGTAGAACTGATGTGTCAATATATTAGAATATTAGAGAAGTTTATTAAATGTTAGATGCATAGTAACTGGTTTTAATTTATTCCATCGATTATCTATGATAATTAATTCATATCATTGAGAAAACGGGTCATTTTATTATAAATCGAGTTAGCCTTTTGAAAGCTGTTGACAGCGCCATCTATTAGTCAATACAGAAAGTATTTTTACAAGGACAAGCTTTGTAGTCTTGCATCACAATATTCAGAAGATTTTTTTTAAAGGTAGATGGCAGTGTTACTTACCATTTGAACGAGATTTAAATATTAAAAGAGAACGTAGATGGAGTTAGCTGTCATCTTCGCTAAAGTTGCCTAACAATTTTTTTTTAAGAGCTACGGTATTGTTCATCCTTCCGTACTAGTTTGCATTTACACCTACTAACACTCCATCTCATACTTTTTTTCTTTACAAATACCGACGAAAGAAAGAAAAGAAGTTGCATTTTTTTTCTTTTATTTTTTTCTGTAAGTAATCAAACTTGTGGCTTAGTAAGTTTGATTATCTAAAGAAAGGATAAAAAGTAGACCGTCTGTCCTAAAGAATCTCCAGGAAATCTCCACAATTATCTCCTAAACCTTGGAAAGGATTGAAAAGTCTCATTTGTCAGAAGAAATAATCTGAATAAGTAGGTAGGTAGGTACTATTTTCATCCTATCTAATAACAAAATATTTTACCCTCCTCCCATTTAAAATTAAGGCAAACTTGTTTACCTAACCCCACAGAACAACACGAGGTCATAATCGTTTACTGGCGAACAAAAACAAGCGCCACAAATAATGTGAATAACAACAGTTTCTGCGCCAATAAGTTGTCAAACAAAACACATAGGTTTGTTCCGAATATTCACGCTTTGAGAATTTGATTCGGTGGTCTTTAGAGTCGGCGGGTACGATGCGGGAACGGGACGAAGTATTTTGGTAGGTAAGTAGGCCCCTAAACACAGGCTAGTCACCACCTATATGATAATTCTAGAAGTTATAAAGCTGAAGATATTCACCAAGGTTGGTAAGACTTGAATCTAGGTATGTAACTCATATTTGATAAAAGCAGCCTCCTTAGATAGATCACCAATTGATCTACCTATCTAACTACCAGTCAAGAAAGGTCTTAAAGATAGGTACTTATTTTTCGAATCTTGTTAATTCATTAATTGATGTCGTATAACAAACCTTTTTCAAGCGGTTTCCTTTCTTGTATGTTGACTTTAGGAACTAAGGTAAGTTAGCACTTAGGTACTATTAGCTATACCTTTAACTACCAACCGAGGTTTAGACATGGATCAAGCTTTAAACTTTTTCAGTTACCTACTTATTAAACTACAGATATCTAAGTAGGTACTTCTTACCAAGTAATGGTGATTCCAGTTCCGTCTTCCTACTTCGATAATGGTGATACCTATTTTATTATAGGTCTCAATGCTTTTAGTAAATAGGGAAGATCATATCAGTGAACATGTTCTGTTAGTCCAGTCTGTAGTGGCTCACTGGTTAACAATTAATTACTTCGGATCCTCAGCAGGAGTAAGAAGAAACGAATACGGCATTACCTACCTGTCATGCCAAAAAGCATGGGTAGGTAAGTAGGTAGGTACATAAGTGTAGAAAAGTACAGGAAAATCGTCGAGTGTAAAATGTTGAAAATTTTAGACTCTCGGTTGAATTCAAAGCTGTGAATAGTGTTGCGATTCGCGTCGATATTTTCATTATTAAACTTTTCTTGATATCTATTGCCATGTTTTTTTATTTTATTTTTATTTTTGAATTTAAATTGTGTCCAAAGCTTTTCCTGTAAACCTGCTAAGTAGTGCTTAGTAAGTACCTAAAGCTTGCCTTACAACAAAGCTTTCCAAACTAATACTTGACAGTAGTAGTCGGGTAAAAATGCCCGTAATGGTCTAATTTAAACACAACTTTGAGCTAGCCAGTTGGGATTAAGAGCGATTGTAGATATGTAATCACACTCTTGTGCACTGATTATGTCTTCTGCCTTATTGGGCTATTCTCCATTAGGATTGGCCACCTTCTTTAAAATTCGGTCGGACAAATTATTTTCTAAAAAATGGTCCGAATCATACGTCCAAGCTCGTTCTACAATTAAAAATGCTGTTCCATCGACAAGTTCTAACAATCTCCCTAGTGCTATAGTTGGTGAGGATCGGTTTACGACGATCCCAATCAAGAGGCGACGCCGCGACTAACTGCCGCTCTCTGGGGAACCTTATGACGCCCGGTTGCACCGAACATCACCAGATTTGACTCGTAGTCAAAAGTTCTGTACCCATGCCTTTTTTGTTGTTTGGATTGTTATTGGGATTTTCCATTAGGAATTTTTCAGTAGTAGCTTCGGAGTGTGGATTTGTGCCCGGTTGATGGCAATAGGCTCGCCACCTCGCCACCACATGGGACATAAACATAACTGGCGAAATGTGGCTGTAGGTGTTAATGGTACACCTTTGCCTAACTCTTCGAGGATTACAGGCGTGATGTTATGTCGTTTGAAAATTCGGGGGTAATTGTAGATATTGAAGATTGTGGTTTCTGCAATGAAACATGATTTTACCTGATAATTTCAAAGAGCTTAAAAATGCTTTATTTGTTTATTCACACTTTGATAAGTAAACAGGGAACATTTAGGTAGCTTTTCGTTTCTCATAGAGACTAAAAGATGCTGAATTTTCCAAAAAAACTTTTCAAATTGTTTCTTGTAATCTTAAAAATCTTAAATCTCAAATTAACTAACACACCATGGTGCAAACCTCTGGCGAAATTCCGTCAACCAATATTGGTTAATAAAACCATGATCATCAAAACTTGGCGCCGATTCCAACACCATAATGTAAACTTGTCCTGCAGACACACACCATCAATTTTCGAACACAGTTCTTCTCTACTATAAAATCTGTACTAACAGCAACACACAGTAAAACACAGTGTTATATTTTGGAAAACATTGCAGGGGATAAATAATAAGGAACGGAATGTCTGTATACTAGTTGTAAAGTTAATTTTTGTTATCTGTTTATTGTTGAGACTTATTGTATCGTTTTGTTTAACTAGTTTTTGTTGGGGGACGAAAACATAATATTTTAGTGTTTGTGCTAAAAAAAGGAGACTGTCGCTTGTTATGAGTAATATTTATAGTACGGGCTGTTAACATTTTTATCATGATTTGGTAGAAATGATTTCAGGCAATTTATCTTTGTCTCTTGTCTTTTATTAACTAGAGTAGGTACTGTAGAGGCTCTGACTCATTGAAGTTGTCCATGCCTGTGAGGTAAATACAAGGTTTAAAATAAAGAAGGTAATTGCAGATCGTCGCCAAGGCTGACGGCTAAATTTTAGTGAAATACGTATAATAATAATAATATAACAAATGATTAATTTATTGTAATTATCTACGAAGTCCTGAATATACCTGTGGGTGGGTGAGTGAGTTTCAATTATACTTAGTATAATAATTATTAATCCAGTACAAGTAGTGATCCTATGAGTCCCAGGTCCAGGTATCGCTACAGTACCTAAACCTAGGTATAAGTTAGAATTTACGTTCGTGCTGAGTTTTAGACACTATCATGAATAGAGACACCTTATTAGCACCTCCAAATATAGAAATAACTTATATTTTGATAACATACCAAACAACAAAGACCAACGAAAACTAAACAGGTCCCTACCACATTCAAAGCCTTGAAAATGTTGCCATTTCCTTTCTGTTATTATTTTCTAAAAACAAAGTTGGATAACATTATCCATGACTAATATTAATGAAGAAAATATACCTACTTATGATATAAGGCTTATTTGCGGTCGTATTCTGCAATAATTCATCGATTGTTTTCGTCGCATACTCAATAAGGCATAACGTAAGCTTTGCTTGCAGAATAGCCTCGGCATAATTTATAATCGTCGTAAGTAATACATTATTGCTTTCGCCTACTAGAAATAAGATAAAGAAGCCATAAAAACACGATTTTCTAGGTTCGTATAAAGAATAAGGTTTTCATGAACTTATTGAAACTAGAGAAAGTCTATTAAGTACCTACCTACCTACCGACTTTATGTAATATTCTTATGTATAAACACTTGTTTATTTTTCAGTATCTTGCGCTTTGACTTATTTATTATTTTTAAACAATACGTATATTGTTAGTGCTTAGGTAAAGATATTTGGCTGTGTTAACACACAGCCAAATATAGAGAAAAAAAAACTGGTCTTTGGGTACGCGGTTGTTATTCACTATTTAAATGGCGTTATGATTGATTATCTATAAACTGTCTACTACATATTTTGTGAATTTCTTGAGCAGATCTTTCAAAATACCTAAGAAACTCAACCGAAAGCTGTTTACCAATAAAATACCTACCCTACTCCTTATCATAACACCATCAATCATGATTGGACTTTTCTTATTACTCCGTCGACTTTTTCCTCCATTAAAGAAAACTGTGACTCCATAGATTTTATCTGTCAATGGCGAAAACACTGTATCTACTGATTGACCATATAAAAAACCGGATGATTTATCATTTTTATTGCTACAAAAACATGTTTATGAGCATCTTAAGAGGGGATAGAGGGCGACAGGGCGCGTATTCTGTGTGTGGCGGATTGAATTGGGTGTGAATTTTTGGTCCTTTACTTGAAATTATTTCGAGATCGTTTTTAAAAAGTGTTTGGATTGTCTATAAATTGCTTGGAAAGCAATACTTTTATATGTATGAAAAAAAAACGAATATTTTTCTAACAGATTGTTAAATACCTACCATAATACAAGAATACCAAATAGATTAATAGGTATCAGATTGTTAATTATATCATGTACCTACCTATGGATTTTTATCCGAAATAAATGATTTGATTTGATTAAACAACTAGTAGCAGGTAGGTACCTACCTAATTACCTACCTATTTGACTAATAATTATGATTCTAATAAATACTATTTTAAAGAAACACTCATTCATTGTGTCGAAACCATCTCGTGATTAGGTATTAATTGTGACACAATTTAGTCTAAAACTAGAGAAAATGTACAGGCTGCTAGTTTGAAACATGTATTTTACAAAAATAAGGCAAAATTCCATCGAAAATAAACGTCAAAATAATTTTGAACAAAAAAAAAACAAACATATTTTGGTCCTGTCGCTTGCGCCACCAGAATCGGCCCCCAAACAGTGAAACAAAATAATCATTGGCTAGTTATAATGTCCCCGCGGGACAGTTCTCTAACTATAAACGCGATATTGCCTCGACTCGGATGGGGTGACAAACTTTGATCGCTTTTTGCTTATTATTTTTTCCTCACTATTTATGTTTTGTTCTTTGGTTTTCGTTTGGGGATTGATTTTGTAGGAATAACTTCTTAATATTTATGGTGTTTTCACGGAAGTATGTTGACTGCTGTACTGGACCCAAACTGTTTAAAAAAAGGATTTTAAAAAATCCGTAAAGAAGTAAATACGAATATTGCAAATAAAATATAAATGCAGAAAGCAAAGGCTAGCGTCAAAATCGTTAAGTAGGCAGCATTTCAATTTTACATATTGAATTGCTGCCTATTTTACGAAATAAGACCTTTATTAGTATTTCAATAAAAAATAAAAAATACTACCTAATGAACTTTAACTGCATCATGATAAATTTAAATTGGTTTGATTTTAATTATCAACTTTTCGTCCTATTTTTCTATTTTCACTGCGCTATTATTAGAATTCAAAAGAGTAGATATTAAATTTTATGGTCCCTCCAAATCAACGCAAAATGGTTTCAATTAACCAACAAGCTAGATAACTAAGAAATTTTGCGGGGCTCTGAAAAATGCGAATGTCGAAAGGCACTACTCATCATAATTTTTTCGCTACCATCAATAATGTAACATCATCTCTTTGAACTTTTTATCTGCTGGTGAAAAAGACTCTCCTTTTAAAATATTACACAATACTTATGTATTTTTCGGAAGAAAATATTTTTATAGTTAATTGAATTATTTTAGAGGTGTAGGCAGCTGGATAAATTATCACAGATAGGATGATCTGCAAGCTTTTGAAATATCTATGTAACTTTCTAATTCACCATGCATTCTCTGGGATTGAACTTATGGGCAAACAGATTTCGACTTTCAAGATTGCTAAGAAATTTGACACTTTACAATCAAGATTTACGATTACAAATCGTTTGAATGATGGACCTTTACCTCGCCGTACTCTTAGCATTTTCTAAAATCGCTAACTTCAAGACCTCTTCAGTAAGTACACAGAGCGCTGTAACCACCAAAATCTCTGTTCCGCGCAATTAATTTATATAAAACGATAAGGTTTAAAGGCGAGGAATATGCAAGGCGCGAGCCCGATCCGCGTTACGTGATCTAGATAACACTGGAGTACGCTTCTTGTGTTCTAGGGGTGGGCGAACTAGCTTTTGTTTAGGCTAAGCATTGCTTAGAACTAGGATATACTGGTCTTTGTTAGTTCTTAAAAGTACCCATTCAAAGTCAAAGTCAAAGCATTTGTTTCGGTCAAACCATTTACAGGCACTTTTGAATTGTCAAGGAGTCGGTTAGTTAGTCAAAAAAAACGCGCAGGAAACTCCACGGTCAATATGTATTTTCAGTATTTTTTTTACAGAATTCTAGTTACATTATTCGTGTTGCCCCTATGAGAAAATATAAAATTGAAGAGAAATGTTAACAATTCGAAAAGATGTTAGCTGTCGCAGTTATGAGAAGACTAATCTTAATTGATGGACAGCACTTTTTAACATGTCGTTTGGATCAGCACCATTTAGTTTACATATTTGGTAGAAAAGAGCAGATACATCGTGTCAAAGTCGAGAGCAAAAAAAGAAGGAACATTATTAAGTCCTCAAGTTTCTAAGATATAATTTATTTCCAAGAACCATCAGATTATTGGCAATGTACTCCGTATACTTAAGTGTTCAAATCTTATAGTACCTATTTCATAAGTTTAAGTCCAAAAATAAAACTTAAACCTACCAAAACCATCTTAACTCAGAGTCAACCCTAAAGAACAGCGCGTTCTCCGCGAATCTTGCTAATAAAATATTAAATACTCACTTAAACATCTATATTGCTGCGAGTAATGACTGGCAACACCTTCTGAATACGAGAGAGGATTGAGGTACTCACGCAGCGATGGAAAATATCACGCGCACTGATAAGAAAGAATTTTTAAAGGAAGGAGAGAAAAAAGTATGAAAAGACCAGTGTTGTCTTGGTTTTGTTTAGCACGATGTAACTAACTGATAAAAAAATATTAGGTGCGTTACTATAGCTTTTACCCATCACTTAGTCCCCGTGAATTTTCGAATAGATCTCAATGATGATAAAATTTAGCCTGTGGCACTCAGGGATAACGGAGCCTCCCATTTGCGAAATAATTATCAAAATCGGATGCATAGTTTTGAAGACGAGCGCGATCCAACAATTCTTCAGCTTTGACATATCAGTATAGATAAATAGAGATATTCGAAGGATTTTGGTCTTGATGATTGTCAGTTTTCTATACCACGAATTTGAGTTTCGAGTCTCGTTCATTTAGGGCTTTTTCTTTTCTTCCTCGATACTTTCGGAAGTTTCGATATTCGACGTTATTTATGTAGGTATAACAAGAAACTACAATACATAATAAATTATACGAGAAAGATTTAGAACGTCTTTGCTCCCTACCAAAAATATTACCAACCTCGCATGAAAATAAACAAAATCCAGCAGTACGCAGATATCTGTCAAATCTACATACGTAATATCTAAACTCCGCAAAATCTGATACACGCCAAACATACCTATTGTTTATCACGAAAAAGTGCGCCAGAAAACAAACGTCCAATAACATTATTACAGTCAATAAATCTGGTTGATAGTAGAAACGGAATCAGATTCGCGGTGTCGGCCCGTATCTGTTGAAGTTTCACGATAAATACCGAGCGAATCTGCATAACTCCCATGTGAGTGGCGGCGGTGGGGCGCGGACAGAGATGTGGGATGTAACTGGGTTGTTGATGCGGCATTAGAGTACAATACAATAGAATTATCTTTATTTGCTTAGAAAGTAGGTATAGATACACAAAGTACCTATAGGAGTTCACAGCATTTTGTTCATTGTACAATTTTACATAACGCTTTTTCCTTACGTGACGATTTCTGCTAGTTAGCTTCTACCACAAACCGAGATAAGGATTAAAAATTGAACTAGGTTTGGGGGTAAAGTCAGAATTAGTTCTAGTTATAGGAACACTGAAGGGTTACTTCGTAGAAATGGTGGCATTTACTCATTTGTTATTTTCGTCACTATTATGATACTTCTGAACTTTACTAACTTGTTTCAATTGATAAACCTAGATTTATTGTATTTTGATTAACTGATTCCCACTCCAATGGCGCTTCTAAACAATATATAATTTTCCCAGTAATCTGTTGTCAGAAATATTAAGCATGACCCGGCCAAAATAAGATCCTTCTTAAGATCTCCTTATGGTCTTAGAAAAAGGAGTCTATCATAAAAGTTTTGCTTTGTCAGTCGGCTTGTCTGTTATTCTTCTTCCCTCGAGACAACGTTCATATTATGTATGTACAATCCTCAATTAAGTTACCATCATGGCTTTAAGACATGAGTAGGTATCCATTTGCCCTATCCACGGCCACGAAATTCCCACCTCCAACCACATCCAGTCGGGTGAACATAAGACATTGTGTGCGGTACCACACTTCCTGCGTTATACTCGCTAGAACAACTGTTTGTTTGTACGGAGCTCATATAACATATATTATTATGCATATTCCTCGCTGCCTTAATTTATAGGTATCTAGGGTGAACAAGACTGGAGCTGTGTAGGTATACCTATGTTTGTTGTTTTTCTCCGTGTATCATCGTGATATTATTGACGGAAATTATTATCCTTAGTGTTAAAATTATTCTCCACATTCTTAATTACTATAACATATTTTTGACACATATTTTTTTTAAATTTATCTTGAACATCATAGACATTGTTGAAGGAAAAACATCGTGAGGAAATATAAAGAAAGACCACCATACCATACCACCGTACCATTACCGTAGGTACCATTTTAATATTACTTTTTAATTTAATTTGTTGAACTTTCAACTCTTGAACGTTGAAAATCCATTAGTGCGCAAGGCAAAGCAATATTAAAATAATACTGTTTTAAGATATGGGGGTAGGCTCCGTGGACTTATAATAATACCTATAAGTCTGAATTCGCCAATCCGCCTTGAGCAAGCGTGCTGATCCATGCTCGTGCCTTTTGTTTAGGAGCGTGCCTTTGGTCTGCAGTGGAATTAAAATAGGCTGGTATTAGGTATTACTATCACAAACTTCTGAGCATCGAAGGCTGAAATAGAAAGTTGTATGGCGTTCTTTATCATAATTACGCTTAGAGAAAAGGCAATTCTTAAAGAGCTATTTTTATTCGATAGTAACAAATGTCACTACTGTCAATATCTTTAAGATTTTTTTGAGAGTTGATTTTGATTGTAGCCTAAACACATAAGATTTCTGCTTACCCTCAAAACACCTTCATAAAACTAACCATGTCAAAAATATTCAAACTCTTCTGAACCCCAAGACAGCAATCCTATTTGTCTAACGCAAACTATTCAATATCCTAAGGAAGGTAAGATTGTGCATAAATTGGATCCGGAGTGACCCCTGTCCGTTGTGCCCCAGTCCTTTGGGGAAACACTTTCTTACATTTATTGACTCATTTTCATTCTGTTTCTATTATGAGATAAAGTAGTATTATTCATAACAAATGTAACAAGATCCTTAACGAAGCCGAAAGTTAAATGTTCTTTCCATAATGGCGATCACTTTTTTGGTCTAGACCATATCTGAAAATCTTCTGGTTACTAAGCTAGGGTTTAAGAACGCGGGAGATATTATAGGGCACAAGTATGTGTGCAGACACATATGCACTCGCTCTCATGGTCCGGTAGGACGGTAATCATTAAAAAAAAAATATATATATATATTTTATTATTTATTAGTTATCTATGTTGTACAAAATTATTTTTGTGATTGGAGCCTCCTTTTAAGCAAAAGATGCCTGTATTAGGAGACTCCGCTCTATAATCCTAATCTAAAACGACTATGGAGAGATCAGGCGCAAGGCATGGCAAAAGCAGGCAACAAACTCCGGGCTGCTGGTGACAAAATCCTATTAAAAAACCCTACTTACCACTTCACCTTGTGTGGGAATTTTACCCAGGACCCCTCGTTAAGCAGTCACACTTGCAGCTACGAGAACAACAGGGCAGTGATAGTCGAGGTTTTTTTCATCGATAGTCATGTTCATGTGTCATCAAGTTATAACAAAAAATACGAATCCATTTTCTCTCTCCGTCCACCACAGAACTATATTCCAAAGTATATTAACTTATACAGTAGCAGGGCCATCAGTAGACCGCTCACTCAATATGGCCGCTCCGCCGCTGCCAATATGTAAGTTACATATTTTACGCCAGACCTCTTCCTATTTTTTATCTTGCACACCGGGCTTACAAAGACTTACGTTGACTGGATATGCTTGTGACAATTTATATCGTTGTTGTTGCTCGGGATTAAAACCTATAAGAGAACACAGTGGTGTGTTTCTAATCTTATTTTTAGAGATTAACTTATTTACTTAGGTTGACTATCATCAACGAGAATTTATGGTCGCCACTGTTTGCATTTTATTTATCTTCTCAGGCAGTGAAGTGGAACCATTTAATTTCTTATTACCAAATTATCCGTATCATTTCGATGGGGTCGTTTGGATGGGGGCTTGAAAGTCTGACAACCAGTTTTACCTAAGGGTATCGTATTACCCAGTTACTGGGTTGTGGAGGTCAGATAGGCAGTCGCTCCATGTAAAATACTGGTACTCAGCTGCATCCGGTTAGACTGGAAGCCGACCCCAACATAGTTGGGAAAAGGCTAGGCAGATGATGATTTCGATGGGGTAAAGTTGCAACATTGTAAATTTTTGTTAACGATTCCATTCAACCTACATCCATGTGATGCTTCCTAGTTACCACAGAGCCGCGGGCGGCGAGGTAATGGGAAGGCGGAGTCGGGGCGTAAAACTATACTACGGACATCTCATTCCTTGCGACTTGAATATGATAATAACATATTTCAGGGCCCTGTTCTGGAAGAACAACCTGGTGGAGAAAAAACAGGAAAATGTGAATAGGTACCGATATGTTGTGGACAAAAAGCTAGACATAGAAGTTTATTATACACGGTAGACATTTGGTGATACAAGTACCTCAGTACATTATCATCTCAAGGTTAGCATTTTGTTATATTACTAATGAGCAGAAAGGTACAATTGATTTATATCATGGCAAGGCAAGGCAGATATAGAATGCACTTCAATGTAGATACGTAAACCTTACTCTTGCATTAATCTATCTATTGATGTAAACCGCATTAAAATCTGTTGCGTAGTTTCAAAGTTCTAAGCGTACAGACGGCTTTGTTTTATACTATATAGAGATATAAGTAACTAAATAGTTAAAGGAAAAATCACCTGAAAGCTACAACTATTTCTTTTACTAAAACACAACAAGAACAGTGCAATCATTGAACAAACACGGTACCCTACGAGAAAAATCTATTGAACAATTTACTCAGATTTTCTTCTCACATTTCTTACCAAACAAACTTTCAACATAAAAATTAAAACCAACAGTTATTATAAGGCAATAAACATGTCGTGGCCGTTGAAACGAAGTCGGTATTAAATCACATAAACAAGTGGGTATCTACGAGTCGTAACATTTACATACGGGGCGCGGGCCCCGCTCCGGAAGCGGGGGCGGCACGGAAGTGGAATCGGCACGTGCTTTATGGATGTGTGGCACAGGTACACTTGTTTATTGCGAATTTTGAACCTTATATACTCTTTGATAGGTAAATAGGAGCTTCTTTGTGTGAGTAGGGGAAAACTTTCTTAGAAAAGTCCGATTTTTTTTCCTTTTTGGAGAAAGTTCAGGTCTTTATGTTTATCCTACAAAGATAAGGTCCGATTTCCAGCAAAACAGAGAGGATAGGAAATGTCTCGTAAACAACCTATAGTATTGCACTGTAGCTAAATGGTGAGATGCGAAAATAACTCAAACTGAATGGTTGTACGAGACATCTCTTCTTTAGATCGCTTTGGTGGAAACCAGGTCTAAATATTTTGATTACATGATTTTGGCTAAAAGGGCATAGTAGCATGTGCTTTTGACGTCAATTC
This sequence comes from Hoplodrina blanda, assembly GCA_949316365.1. Classification (NCBI taxonomy): domain Eukaryota; kingdom Metazoa; phylum Arthropoda; class Insecta; order Lepidoptera; family Noctuidae; genus Hoplodrina; species Hoplodrina blanda. The sequence continues at coordinate 1,185,720 of OX438582.1, forward strand.
TGACTGATATTTTTAAGAATGTAATAGTGGTTTCAAAAACGAATGCTTCTTATGAAATTAATCCAATGTAAGTTTCTAAATAAATCAAACATCAAAATTGAAAATAATCAGCGTCTATTATCCAAAAGCATTACAATTATCCACTTCGACAAACGGGAGAAATTTTGACGTGGTTTAGTATGTTTTGGCAAAACTAAAACGATCTTTAAAAAATTCTCCCACAGTTTTGTCGGAAGTAGAAATGCGTGTTTCATTTCTATCTCTCCATTCAATTACTTAGCTATAAGGAATGCGTTATACCTCGGACTCGGCCATATTTGTGTACATTATGTACACATAAGAGCATACGGAGAGGCTTTTACGTAGGATTGTTCTCGCATATTGCTGCCAAAGAATACAATGATGTACGAATGAAAAGAAAACTGTTAAATTTGGGAAAAAAATGTTAGTTTGTCGCATGAATGTTGGTTATCACGGCGTTTTATTTTTGTGCCGTGGAACCCTAATTTCTTTTTAAAAACAATATAACATTAATACATATAACATTAACCTTATGACTTCAGCTGTCTCCTGGTAAAAGTCCCATCTAAATCGAACAAACACACAGACAGCCCCGATTACTATCTGTAAATTCATCTGGCAAAACTAATATACAACTGAAAAGTTAACAAAGTCAAAATCAAATCATTTATTTTAATCAGGCCATTAAAAGGCACTTTTGAACATCATTTACAAGGAGAAAATTGAATCTAGTTTGCCCCTACCAAAACGTAAGTTTTTAATGGAAAATAAAAAAAAAAATTCCATAAACGCAAGAATCCATACATCATCCATCCTCTCTACCTACCATGGGTGGCCAAATTATTAGGGACAGCGCTCATAGAAATGTACCTAATATCTAGTTGAAACATTATTTTTAAACAAAGTAATAGATTTATACGGGGTTTTTTTTATTTGATGTTATTACTGATATTAATATTATGTTTTGATGTGAAAAAATTGTAGAGCTGGTACCTTTTTTTTTTAAAGTGATGTGACTTTCTCATTTAGTTGATTTTTGTTGAAAATTACTCTTATTGTAGCAGTGTAAAAAAAAATTCAGATTGACATTTTATTTTAGCTAACCGTAGTCAGAACGTGAGTAATGTTTCGTATAGTGGTACTTTTTTTAATCTTAATACTTGAATTTTCATGTTATTAAAGTTATAACTTGAAAACCCTTAAATTACTTTTTTTCTAGTATGGGCAAGGTTTCAGACACGTCTTCAAGAAAAATTAGAGAAATAAAAACATTAATAGTGCACTCTACACATGCCCAGAGAGGTATAGCAACAATTGCAAGTGTTTTAAGGTTTGTAGTTATTCTAATAAAAATGTAAACTGAGCAGAACAATACTCTGGAGGTAGGCCGTGTGAAAAAATGTAGCAGAAAAAGGATCACCACTCTTCGTACAGATCGAAAAATCAGAGATATCTGCCTTGAAAATCGTAAAACAGGTGTTGCCCGTTTGTCTACGATGATGAACGATGAAAGAAAAGGAGTTTTCGAAAGGACAGTACAAGCGCGGTTGGCCGAAGAGAACTTGATAGGTCGTCGGCCAATCAAGACACAACGCCTCACAGAGAACATGAAGAAGAGACGACTTCAATGGGCCAGACAACACCGAAATTTGTCTTTTGCAGGCTGGAGTCGGGTAAGAATATGTCTTTTAATAGAACAGCACGTGGTGTTTGTCACTGTATTGCGATTTTGTAATATTTTTTCAGGTATGCTTTCGATAAATCAGATTTTGCTCCACAAAATTTATTTTGTGCGACGACGCCCTGTGGTATAACTTCATACAGACTCTGCATGAACTGCCTTGTGGGGGGGGCTAAACACCCAATAAGTACCATGGTGTGGTCTGTGACCTTTTCGAAAGGCATAAGGCGCCTATACATCGTTGTGACCGTGGAAGGGAACATGAGGCAGGACCAGTACCAACGACTTCTAGAAATCAAATAACGTATAATTTTTTTTTTTCCAAAAATAAATAAATAGTTTTGCCTACAAACTTGATGTTTTTATTACCTCAATTAATAAATCCTATAAATAAAAATACCCGTGGGGCCTAAAACAACCCATTTCCCTAAAAATTTAAACAAATTAGAAATTATTAAAATCTCGGCGCTGTCCCTAATAATTTGGCCACCCACTGTATTTCTGTTTTATCTACTTTTTTCACGTAACCGACCGTTGTCACCTCTTCCAAAGCCTACATCCCAGTTTCGTCGTATTGTCGCCTACCATACTTTATAGCGAAAACTCTTAAAGTTATTGCCCATGTTTCGGTGGCGCTACCGACAAACTGTTCGCCATTACAGTTGGGCGACAAAACTGCTGTATCATTGTGTTATTTTGTTTATTTGAGATTTAGGTGCTGCGAGTTGGGCAAGATTGTTGAGTTGTTGGTTACAACGTCTTTCGGTTTTTTGGAAGGGTTATTTTTTTGGAAGTGTTGTTGATTTGCAATTTAGTACAGCCAAAATAAGCCAACCCAAAATATCTCAATAATTCGTATAAATAAATACGGTAAATCAATTTAGTGTGTAAAATTAATCAGTGTCATACAATATAATCATCCAAGATTATTACAATTATTTCCAAAAATGTTGATGATTTGATAGAACTTAATCCCTTAAGTCAATCTTAATTCGTAACCCAATTTGTGGTTAAGATTAGTGATAAGAAAATTAAAAAAAACTTCTTCAGATTTCTGCTATTTTTTGCTGTTATTTGTGCAACATGTAACTCGACTCGTGAATACAGAAGTCTATCCTAATTGTTTGGGGTATATTTGATTACCCTTCATTACAGGTATTCAGAGCCCAATGCTCATAGTACGTTAACTATATTGTACTCACCCAGTACATTTAAATACCAGCAAAACATTTTTATCGGCCAAAACGAACTACCGACTCAGCATAACCCCGATAACAACAATTTTTCATACAACTAAACTGATTCAAACGAAATAGATAATCCGTTTATTCGTATATTATATAGGGTGTTAATATTTTAAAGTGTCGTGTCGTGTAGTCTCTGCTCGACACAGGCCGCATATTTCATCTACCCGTCGCCGCCCGCCGGACGGCGGATTCTGCTATAATATTGTTGTATTCAGATTATTGTGGAGATTTTCTGAATTTGTAAGAAGGTAAAGATGGAAAATATAATAGTTTAACAGAATTAACTACGAACTACATAAATATGTTGAGCTTGCATTAATAAAAACATAGAAAGGCAATTTTTTGTGTTATTTACCAACTTGTTATGTGGTGAAGGTCAATGGTAATTATTAGCTATGTTTGTAGTGCTGAAATTCCTTGCAGAATTTCCTAAGGTTCTCGTCTATCGCTGGTATCCCTTTTAATTGTTTTGAGTCTGGCGCGTATGTTAAGAAATAATAAACACAATTACTAAATTAGATTTGCTGGCTTAATAAGACACTTTTACAACAAGTCATAATTTATTATGGTCTGACAAATGTAACTTATAAAATCACCATTTCCATATTTACATAGGCCTTTGTTCAAAAGAATAAAAAAGAAAACAATCCATCGACTCAAAAATAAAAGAAGTTAAGAAGTATTCTAGAATTTTAAAGTGTATTGAATTTGATATAAACAACTACTTAGTCGTATATATTCCAAGATAGACAAGCGATATCGCGCCACATAAGAGAACAGTCTAAGCGATAACGTTACAATATCTCCAACACATTCTGCAATACCCCTGCCCGTCCGTCCGGCAGTTACCATCATTTTGATTGAAATTTACTGCATCGCAGTGGGGCAGAGGGCGTCGTAATAACGTTACTGCAATAAGCTACTTCGTGATTAAATGGAGCTATTGTAGTCAACGTATTGTTTAGTGTAGACGGTGATTTACATCTTGGAGAAGAAAAGGTGAGTGTGGTCCTTGGGTGACATGAGTAAGGAGTTTATCTGGATGATGTGTGTGATTGCCTTGATTGTGACAACCGTGGTGCCTTTACGCTTACGAGTTATTAACGGAATACGCTGAAGACAGAATTTGATTCAATAGAGGTTTATTTATAGTCAGAAGGTGGTCTATCTTTACTTACTATACTAATATTGTAAAGCTAAAGAGTTTTTTTGTTAGAAAGCGATAATCTTAGGAACTACTGGGTCTATTTGATAAAGTATTTTTGCCTTATATAGCGTTTATCAAGAGTAACGTACGACCCACGGTTGCAGAGTAAAAACGTAACTTAACCCAGGTAAAACCGCCGGGTTTAGGTAGAGATTAAATAATATTTAATAATATCCAACTTTTTGTTCCCGATCCTAAAATATTTGCGTCGGACAAGAGTTTATCAATTTTTTATAAGTTAAGTATTAAGTTCTTTGTCCTGTTAATATTTTTTCATTCATCCAAAAACATCAGCAGTTCAAAACCCAGCTTTTCCACTCAACTCAATATGGGACAAGAAAATATAATCCGAAAAATGGTCCAGCCTGAAAAGTCTGTCTTCAAAGCAGATATAACTTTTGGCAAACGTTCCACAATACGTATGCGTCAGGACATAGTGAGGAAATATTAAAAATGGCTGGCGACCCGACAAATATAATTAAATTGGACAACGGAACGCAGTGGACCTGTCAGAACGTTTGATGAGCTGGGAAGAAGGTGGTATGGATGCGGTATGTGAATTACAAAGCTAGGAAATTCATTTCTTTTTATCAATATCTTGAAAAGACTGGAAGTCACTTCGTTGGAAATGGAATACCTACCTTGTCGACTGTTCCTGGCTTTAACTTCATCACCATTATTAAGCACTCTTTCTTTTGCTTAGGATATGGGCCTTAAAATTACTTTGAGCATTACTACTTCATCTTCACTGTCTTCTATAGTTTGATAATCTAACTGCGGAAAGGTCTTTAGGATTGCCTTTTTCGACTCATTGCCTTCATTATAAATGTGCCTGTATATTTTTTAACTTCGATATCCTTTTATTGTATTGATCGACTGAACCAAAAAATGGCAATCACGAGTTACTTTCCAACCTTTTCAACTAAATCTCTCTTTATTCTTTACTCCATGATAACCATTTACTAGATTGCACTGTGACGTCAGAGCTATCACATATGCGGCCGACAAAGTTGTCGTCACAATATGAACACAGCGATACGTCAAGACCTACATGATCGATCATGCTGTGATATTACAATATTTTGAAGAAAATATTGGAAATGTCACTTGATTTTTCGAGATGTTTTTGTTTTTTTTTTTACTTTCGAGGTCGTTTTTAGCTACCTATAGATAGATACCAATGTTAAGGTAGTTTCTTGTATAGTTATGCTTACTTTGATCAGAATAAAACTGCTGTCAACTGTTTCTTCAGTCCAATGCTGTTATTCGGTTCATCCATACCACCACTCATACTGTAAAAGACTTTTATCAAATGTTTCAAGGGTAACTTTTCTATTTGGGACAACACTATCAACCCCATAAAATCTTCTAAAATTACGGTGACCATGAATGAATGGATACTGGACAGTGGCCGGTGGTAGATAATGGTAATGCTTACGGGCAATCTGCGCCGAGTGGTGGTAATGAATTGGCTGTGCTATGATTGATGCGCTACTATCGTCATTCACTAATGGGAAGACGCACTGGGTGTGGGAAACGCAGCGCGTTTTAGCCGCACGCAAAAATTGTGTGATATGGCCCTACTGCGTCTAATCTAATGGTTAAAATCGTTCACGTTCTGTTTCGTTTGTTTTGTCGTGAAAACGAGATGTTTAAGCTGCATCTAGGCATTTGTACGGCGATATCTAACGATTTAAATCATTTGCTACACGTTGATTAACTCTGGGTTTTGTTGTCTTTATACTCCATAGATAATACTTAAATAAAATGGTCGACTCACTCACAGATGTTCATTTTCTAGCACCAAAAATTTTACTATTAATCTAAATGTCACGGAATAGTATTTATTTATTTGCTGTACCTTTTAACACACATAGTTGCTTTTAAACTGATATTCAAATCGAAAACTATCAACACAAAGCTAATATTAATGGACCTAGACATAAAAAATCCTGCATCATCTAAATAATTTTTCTACAGATTAACAAGAATAAAGGTAGCGTTTATTTGAGCCAGTGCGTAAAATATGTAGGGTGTTCTCCGCATTTCATTACACAACAAAATATGATTCAGTGTTGCCCCCTGATTCGGAGAAGACGTTTAGCCCAGTGACACTACGTTTCATATTTTGATTGCTAATGATTGATAGCTTGTGGATGTAACGAGAAACGTTATAGTTATCACCGAAGCCAAGAAATTGCATATAATGAATAATGCTAAGAACATGACAGGCAGAGTATGTGTTAGTTTAATTTCGGTAATGCGAATGATAGAAGCTTTTTATAAAAAATACACAGATTCTTTTTTGAAATCTTTTCAAACTTTTCATGATCACTCTATAGCATTCTAGTCACCCAATTTTGGACATGCTTTTAGATGAATAGAGTGCTACTTCGCTATGCATCTCGATTCCCTTCAATTCTTATCCAGCTACTACTAGCCACTCTGCAATGGTAGGTCGTGCCACCTAGCCTGAAGGCGCCCTACCTTACACTGCCAGATTCGTGGTCTTCAATTATAGCTTCACTTATAGCTAATATTGTAGGCCCATTTTAAACCGATATCAAAGATTATCTAATTGATTAATTATTATTACCTCTGTCTGAAATCCTTTTAAACTATCTCCAACCCCACTTATCCAACTAATCGCGCGAAAACCAAAGCAAAGCCTCTACCCATTCTAGCTTATTTTCATGCAAATGTTACCACAATAAAATCAAGCTAAAGCCATGTAAAACTGTTTAATTGGCAAACCCTTCCGTTAATGGTCTGAAACGGAAAGTTAGGGCGGCGCCCAACCGGCGGGCGGGCGGCTGACATGACGGTTATAGGCGTTTTATTGTATGCAGGCTATGTAGGACATTGGGATAATATGTACCTTCGGTGTGCCTGCAAATTTATAAAACCATTTGGGTAAGCATAAAAAATGTTCAATGAATTTTGCAGTCACTTTAATGTGATAACATTAGTCCAAATTATCAAATAATGCTGCCCTGTTGGTCTCGTGGTCGCAAGCGCGACTAGTGAGCATGAGATTTTGGTTTCGATTCCCAGGTCGGGCAAAGTGTTTTTTATTTTCCATTAGAACGTTTTCAGTAACAGCCCGGAGTTCAGAAGATGGTGGTGTGACAAAACACATAAAGCTATTGGTCCTGTGTCTGATCTGCCCCTGGTCGTGTCGAATTTCCGTCCCATCAGACAATGAGATTGAGGGAAGAGGAAGTGCATTTGTGTTTGTGCACACACCTGTGCACTTTAATACCTCCTGCGTACTAGGCTAGTCTCTATTTCCGAAATCGCCATCATTGACCTCGTCGCGACCGAAATTCGTCGGGAGAATTATAGTAATTTTAATACAAGACGAATAGTAAAACTTACACCTCTACGCAGCGTAGCGGGTACAAATTCTACGGGCCGCGTCTACGAAAGCGTAGCAGGTACATATTTTTGGGCCGCCTCTACGAAAGCGTAGCCGGGGCTACGTAGCGCGTAGCCGCAGGCTCTACGAGATTGGAATATGCAAATACCAGATCCGTTTTAACTTAGACAACTGTTGTGATGTTATTTAACCTGTTATACAGTGTAATGGAAGTGTTCTCCGGGTAGACAGTGTATTTTTGTAGGGATTTTTATAAAGAAAATATTTTAATCACAACCAATGGAAAATAATCTATTGGTTGTGATTGATTAATTGGTAGTCTTGGATTTCAGTGACAAAACCTAGAACTATTATTATTTCAGTAATAATAATATCAGTATATTATGGTCCCACGACAGTGCAAATTAAGGCCGTTTCTTATACAGAGAAGGCTCAAGCATTGATCCCAACGCTTGCTAAAACAGGATTGGCGATTTCGGACTTGTATTAATTAGAAATCCAGTTTTCTTTACCATGAATTCCTTAACCGATGTAGTGACGTCTAAGATAAACTAAGAAAGTATATTCAAAGTTACAGACTTTTATATGAATTGAAAAAGTCAAATGTTTAGTCTGTTCTATCCAGTAATGTGGAAATTAAAGGCATGATAATAACTAAACTGTATGTTTAAAAGGCAACTATTATGTCTTTGGTGTCTGTTACTAATAGGTATCCGAAAAAAGTGTCGATATCAATTGGAGTATAAATCAGTTAAAGAAGATTGTGTTGGAAGATGACGGTGTAACGCGGTTTGAGCGGGTACGCTACCGTTTAGCGCCCGCAACCACTACCTGTAGGGTTGGCACGGGGGGAGACTTGTACAAGCACCTACCTACCTTGTAAAAGATGTCCTATTGGTCTGTAAATCTTCTGTAAATTGTCTAAATCACTTCCTCTAGCTGTTTAAAAAAGAAACACTTATTTGCTTGTAGGTACCCAAAAAGATTTAAAGATGCTGTGTCAAAGGAAATGTCGTAAAAAACTATAAATCTTTATACCAATTTTTCTTTTAGCAGTAGGTTGATATCAGTACCTATATTACCATTTGATTCGGTTTGTCCCTATCGCAAATACACATATGTATATGAGATTTGAAATGAGAAAATTAAAAAAAAACACCGTTTTTTCTATACATCACCAGATAAATAAAGAGCATGTGATGATGGTCGCATGGCTCAATATGACAAAACTGCTGTTCTAATCTTTATAAAAATATTTTAACGCACACATTTAAAAGCCCCAATTTAAATACCAAATAATTTGCTGTGTCGGAGCCGCTGTCATAACAAGCGTAGACGTTTAGTCTATTGAAAAATAACCACAAAACACACTCACAGTAACAATATTCGCATTTTGACCCACCACATAAAAAAAAGCAGACTTTTCTTGCGTGGCAACCCTAGCACTCCCCAGTTATAGCCTAAAGGGTTTCTCTCCCCGTCAAATAGTCGTTTAAAAACAACGCTATTAAACAAACCGCACGCTGATGCGTTTTGCGAAACTCATAAATATTAAACAGACTACGTTCTACAGTGTTGATGGTGCCGTGATACTTGGTTCATTTTAAAAACATTTTTTGTTTAAGAACTCGACTTACTATCGAAGTTATCTATAATATACCAGCCTATTAGTGTCCCACTGTATGGCAAAGGCCTGCTTCTCATACAGTCGGCCCGAGTATTGATCACCATGGTTGGTCAAGACGGTTTAAGTCCCATGTTATAGGGGGCGAGCCTATTGCTACAGGGCACTAATCCAGACTCCGAGGCTGCTACTGAGAAATTCGTGATAGAAAAACCCCATAACACTTTGCCCGACCTGGTAATTGAACCCAAGACTTCATGCTTAGAAGTCGGGCTTTACAACAATTAGACCAACGACCCAAAAAAATCCTCTTTGGTGAATTTGTGACCTGTCATTCTATCTGACGCTAGTGATTGTCCGCTCACTTTAAGCTCACGGAGAAAGATTTTTACAGCATCAAATTCAGTTCAAATTCCCATTACTTCCCATAAACAACCGATCCAGAGTCCTCCTAATCACACGCACATTAGAATAAAAGAACTGGAACCGTTCCGTGCCATTTGTTTCAGCGCATCATTACGATATCTGTTTTAACACGTCGACACACTCGTACCAATGTTAGGTGTGGTGTTGTATGACGATTAGCAGGTGAGCTTGTTAAGGGGATGCTAGAAGAATATTATACTCGTCATATTATTGCAACCTTAGTATAGTGCGTTTCACCGAATAGTTCCTATGGCGTTATGTTGGCAGCAATATTTTTCAGTGTTATTGTTCAAATTAAAGTGCGTTTCACCGAATAGTTCCTATGGCGTTATGTTCCCTACTCTGTTTGCAAAGTCATTGACGAGAAGACTATGATGATGATGATGATTTTGTTTAATTTGAACAATAAAACTGAAAAATATTGCTGCCAACATAACGCCATAGGAACTATTCGGTGGAACGCACTATATGAGGTCAACTGACGTTACAAAATATGACGTTTTTGACATCTGTCACACTGACAATTAGACCCCGAGAAACAGACTGATATAATAAAGCTGAAGAGGTTTTGTTACTTTGTTTAAACGCTCTACAAAACAAAACATCACGCCTGTAGTCCCCAAAGGGTTAGGCAGAGGTGTACCTATTAGTACACCCACATTTCGCGGAGCGAGCCTATTGCCGTCAACCGGACACAGATCCAGACTCCGAGGTTGGTACTGAGAAATTCCTAAAAACAACAAACGATTGGAAAAAATCTTGTTGGTCTTCGTTGGTCATTGGCTGGTTGGTCGGTTGGATTGGATTGTCACTGTTGGACATTTATTATTATTTTGTCGTATTTGTCTGCTACCTTAGTTTTTAGGCTTGCCTTGTTAATAACACCATGGATTGTAATTGAAACTATACTAAAGCAATAAATTTGAAGAGATGTTTGTTTCTTTATTTAATCGCGCATATCTCTTGAACTTGTATGTGATAGCCAGATTCATCACGTAACGACCCACTAGAGCGGAGCAGTAGCCAAAGGCGTAACTTAACAGTTAGCAGTTATTCAACATCAGTAGGAGGAGAAATCTCTAAAGATGTTTAATAACTCATTTAAAAACAAAAATCAACAACCCCTTAACAACAGTTTTTAGAATTCGAATTTTGAAACGTTTCCCTCGCCAAAGTTCGGCGGCATTCGGCGACAGTCGTAACTCGCGTGCCCACTGATTCGTTGCGCGTTCGATAAGATAATGGCCGAAGTGCCGCCTACCGCGATAGTTCGTTCAGATTTAAGTACATAATGTTTCGCCGCTTCCTTTGTGGATTTGTTGATCCTTATTTCGGTGGTTAAGGAAGTTGATGCTGTGTTGTGGAAAACCAAAATACTTATTGGTGTTTTGTTTATCTTCTGTACTCTATACAAAGGAATAAAATTAAAGTATCTGTTTATAATGTCAAAATGACAGGTTTTTACAAAATAAATGTGAATGTTTATACGGAACTCACGCGAAAATACATGTTTTTTACAATTTTGTCTCTCTGTTTGTCCCGGGCTCCCGGCTCAAGACTGACTCTCACTGGCAGATAGCTAATGCTATAAGGGGTAACTAAGACTAGAAAATTATTTTATTTTAGAAAAAAAAAACACCCATGAACACCGACATTATGCGAACGAGGTCGCGGGCATTAGTTAATAATAATTATAAGTAAAAGCAATGGGGGTTTCTTTTATTAAAACTGTAATGATTTTCTCTATACATACAATAATGCTAACATTCAATGTGTCAAGAAGAACATGCAATCTCATAACAGATAAAATGTTTACTTCGCAAACTGTAGGCACTGTATTTATATGAACCATCTAACCAGAATAATTTCCACAAAAATTAGGAAATTGAAAGTACCATATTGGTAGATTTTTTTTTAAATTACCTACATACCTATGTATTTGTAGAAATCATTTTATGATGTTTGATCGAAATACACTTTTCAGCATTTACTAAAACACAAATTCAAAACTACCAGCAACTCCATAACCGAAAATTTAAGGGGTAGCCGTACCCAAAAACATTTAAAGTGCGTTCACACTCCACCGGCATAAGTCATTAACTCTCTCAGCAGTTATTAGACTCGGAAAGTTCCGGGTTTTGTTCACGAATGATGTTTTTATCTAGTTACAATTTTGTTCGTGATTTGTGGGGACCGAGACTCTGTTCGAAAAGTTTCAGTTCGCTGTTGATTAACTTTCGGACGATTTAGTAGGATTTTTAATTATTATTGGCCGGGGAATGTTTGGGGTTGCAGAAGGAAAGATGTTTGATGATATTGTTAGTGTTTGAGACAAGTGTGTTTGAATATTTTAAATAAAGAATAAGTAGGGCTTAGTATAAGGACTTGGTTTTGCCAAGAAACGTCAAAAAATCTCTCATTTGTCAAAGTAATTGTATATAACGCAAAAAGATGTTTACAAATTGGACTAGCAGTTTCTGAGTTTAGCGCGTTCAAAACAAACAAACTTCTCCGCTTTAATATTTATTTATTATTAGGCTTTTCAACGATGAGTACACTGTTACTATATTATAATAAAACAATGTTTTTTGGTGAGCTCATATCGACCGGATAGATACATTATTTCGTGAAATAAACTTTACTCAATCACGTCACAAGATAAATGGGTCATAACATAACAATTAAAACCCACAAAACAATACCTACAAAATTGATATCCAAACATAATTCTAATCTAATATCCCTTCATAATGGCAACACAAACAAAAGGCGCTGCCGTATCAACAATTAGTCGTTACATCGGCCGTCGGTCCGGAACGCGTAATGATCGGAACGGTTCTGCGCACCATTCTAATTCCGATCACCGGACGCGCGCCGGAACGGACCGCGCTAATCATGACCGGGGATTAGGTAGCTTCACTTCTGCAGGTATATTCTGGAAAAATTGTCCTATGTGAATCGAGTTTGAGGTGAGCTAGTATTGTGAGTGTGTAGTGAGGTGAGAATCAGATGCTAGATCACATCAAGCTTTCTTCACTTCGAAGTCAAATCATAGGTATAATATAATTGATGATGATGGCTGATTTTTTCAATAGTCAGATAAGTTTTATCCAAAGTCAAAGTCAAATCATTTATTTCAATTAGGCCATTATAAGGCACTTTTGAACAATTAGGTACAAGAGAAAAAAAAATAGAATTGAATCTACTTGCCCCTTCCAAAGAATAAATATGACAGTTTGACATAATTTTCTATACAAAAGCTGTCAAACCGCCATATTTATCCCTACGTTAAGAGCAGTTACCGACAGGTAAGTTGGCAAGAGTTTTTGTAAAAATGTATAAAAATGTGCGTGCGCAAACTTCACCCACTACGAAAATCTCTTGCCAAGTTACGTGCCGGTAACTGTATCTGACGATTGAAAAATTAGCCCTAAATGAAGTAAACAATTCCTTATTCTAGAAATCGAACCAGCATCCTACTGATGGTAATTACGGCTCGTATCTTACAGGTAATATCCGCAGGTTGATTTGAACGAGCGACGCATCGTTCGCTTTGTATCACACACAACCATTGTTTTACTGAAATATTGCTAGGGTCAGGGGTACGTAACATTGGATTGGTTGTTTCGAGTTGTATTTTCTTTTAAGCCAAGAAAACTATGGCAATTTTTATTTTTATTGCTTTGAGGTGGTTTTAATTTCTTCATTGAAAACTTAGTTATTTGTTCAAAATCATCTGTCCCTACCAGTAGCGACTGTTCTGTACGTACCGATGAGAGTAGTGTGTTCGTGAAAAAAGTAGTTAACCAACATTGTCTACGTGACTATATTGGTTATCTGTGGGGATTTTGTTTGCAAAAAAGTTACTCCTTATAACATCAGCTATCTGCAAGTTAAAGTCTCGTCAAAATCAGTGAAGCTGTTTAGAAGATTAGCTGAAACAAACTGGCATACATACAGTCAAAAATTTAAAATAAAGTTTAAAGTATCGTGTAAACATTCATATTTAGTTTGTAAAAGGCTGTTATTTTGACATTACAAACAGACACTGTGATTTTAATTATATGTATAGATAGATAGATAGATAGATAAAACATTTATTCGGTGCACACAAAAGACACATCACAACACTAAAGTACAATCAATCAGCTATGGACTAGGACAAAGTAAGGTGTGTGTCTCAAGTTGCACCAAATGGGAGTCCAGCTCAGCATGTGCCAGGCAAACATACCTGACGCTGATATTCTGCTGAATCCCTGCAGTGACATGCGGACGTCGAGCAGATGAGATATATTGGTGTTGTGGCAAAGTTTTATGCGCGGTCTAAGTTTTGTTAGTATACCCGCAATTACAATTATATTGTATTCTACAATAAGTTTTGCATTGAAACGTTCTTGTTCGTTGTGTAAATTATGTCTTGATTACTTGATTATTCAAAAGTACATGTGTGTATAATATATAAATGAGTAAACTGAATATAAATATATATAGATGACTTAATCAAAGGGCATTGGCACTTTTGACCTACTTGTAATACTCTTGTTTTGTGTAATCTACACAACATAATTATAACTTTGAGTTTTGAACCGCCGCTAACTACAAGGTTTTTAATTCCAATCCGTACAACCAATGGCTTATCGTTTGTTTTTCTATATAACCTGCTTTTTAATCCCGAATCACCATAAACAATTTAAAACACCAATTTTACAATCCCACTCTCATCTACGCACCCCTGCTTGTCATTAATTCACCGAATCGAGTATTGTTTCCTGCGGGGCCATCGTCAACGATGCCTCTCTCAATTTGTGCTTTAAAACTGTATCTATCTCTCTCTTACTTTGCATATCAGACAGAGACAGCACTCGTCAATTGCTAACCCGTCACCGTGGCGATTCGGTCGTTTCCGCCGGCCGGGCGGACTGTCCGGTGACAACTGAAAAAAGCTTTCAGCAATGTATTACACCTTTTTGTATAAGAATTATGATGGGGTTTTGTTTATTTTACAGGGTTTATTGGTTATGATCCTTTTGTGTACAGTTATGAAGTGAAAAGTGAATAATTATTTTACGATTGACGTTACATTATATTAATGCATAATATTTATTACTGGTAGGGTTATTTTTAAATATTTTTGTTACAGTTACCGACACGTAAGTTGGCAAGAGTTTTTGTAGTGGGGGAAGTTTGCGCACGCACAATTTTATACATTTTTATATGCGCGAACTTCCCCCACTACGAAAATCTCTTGCCAAGTTACGTGCCGGTAACTGTACAGTATAATCGGACACAGCAAAGGAAAGGAACTCTCTGCCTGTCTCTGTAGGTATTTCCGAACGCATTCGACCCTAATCTCTTTAAAGTTAATAAACGGGCTTCTTCTAGGTAAGCTCACTCCATCGTAGACTTTATCTCCGTCACCTATGAACAAGACTAGAGTCAGGAGCAAACCCAATAATAAAAAAATCGTCTTACCTTTGCAAGATTAAGTAGACGATGATTATTTTATCCTTATCAGTTACCTCTTTGGTCCTGGCTCCGCTTCCGTGAGTCTTAGCGTTATGTTATATAGCCTACAACACTTTCTTCATGAATCTAGCTAACCCATACAAAAAATAAAAAATCAGAATAACTATTGATTCCAGAGATTAGCGCATTTAAACAAACAAAAATTCTTTTCAGTTTTTTTTAACTTTATTATATTAGTACTTGCTTCTGTTTTCTTTTTCCACTATAAGTTACTTCTCTGTTTACCACGTTAAGTCTTTGGTGACTCCCGAGTTCACAAGAGTCGTAGCGTGATGTTATACAGCCTATACTAATACCTCATGAATCTGACTATCATATACTTACAAAAACAAAATCTATTCCGACTTGTAGTTCCAGAGATTTACACGTAAAAAACAACAAAAAACATTTAATTCAGACTTTTTGCATGTCCATATAAGGTAAGTATTAATGAACTTACAAACTATGTTATTCAAACAATTTAAAAAATTAGAATTTATTCATTAGGCAATAAACAAAAAATCTCTCTAGCTTTATTATATGAGTCACACTGTCACAACTCCTGACTTATCTCCAATACTACAAAAAAGCTACAACCAAAGCAATACTTAAACAAAACACATTTAAAATCAACTCGAACAAAGACACTCCCTCTAGCATATCGGCATTTTATTTCATACCAGCAATATTTGCATGGCGGCTGTCAATATTTTACGTCGCTATCGTGACGGCCCGCTGGTTTTATGGCCACACAACACTTTCAATGTACTAGTACTTGTTTTTACTCCGGCTTTTATGTACACTTTATATAACTAGCTTATGTTTGCGACTTCGTCTACGTGAAAAGTCAAAGTCAGAGTCAAAGTCAAATTATTAGTTGCTGTCTCCTACTTATAAACTTGATACCTGCCAAGTTTCAGTTTTATAGGTGAATTAGTATTTTAGTCTGTAAATGAGACTTTTGTCTATTTATACTAATATTATCAAGAGGTAAAGTAATTATGTTTTTTATTGTTATTTGTCTCTGTATACAGTACTGGTACTTTCCCTAATAAAAATCTACACTATTGCTGAGTGTTATAGGATAATAATATGTTTTATGGTATCTATAATTACCTACTTTCGACACGGCGACGCGACGTGGTAGGCAGAACCAAATTATAAACATGAAAATTTTGTGACACACTCATATCCAAAATTAATGCTGATGACCATGATTTGACATGAACTGTATCGTTAGATATGAAGAGCTCAAAATTTATTACATCCTAAATACCTATAATACACAAGCATTTATTACGGGTTACATTTACGTCAACTATTCTCAAGAGTTGGTAGGTACTCTAGTCGGGAATGGAACCAATCAGTGGTCTGATTGGTTCCATTCCCGACTAGATAAAAATATTAAATCCTTATTGGCTGGAATAGCTTTCAAAAAGAGATAAATGAAAAACTTAGAAACAAACAACATAATTGCGCAGAACACTCTGTCTCTACGAAAGTTTTCTTCCTCAGTAATGTATAAAAAACTCGCCAATTACGTCGCGACGGCGATATATTAGCTATCACGGGTCTTCTATCAAACACACAATCAAGTTGAGCACATTCTCAGTAATCTATAAATCATGGATCAGACGACATCGCGAACGTTTGACAACTAGTAATCATATTTTTAGTTAAGGCTGAGACATTTGGTAAAGAGATTAAAGATTTTTTGGAAAAAGAAAGTAAAAAATACCTATGAACGTATTTTTTTTTGTAATACCGTTAAATATTTTGTTAGATGGTGTTAGATTTTACGTTTAGATTGAATTCTAACGAGATTTTATGATAATTTAGTTTATTGTTCAACTGAATATTTTGCATGCTGTTTGGTAAAGTGTACCTACCTACTAAGATTTCGTTTTAAATTTCACCGTTTTAGTGTACATTTGAAGCAAATAAAGTATTTCTACTTAAAGATCTGTTTACATAGTTATAAAAATATTAGGCGTAATATATGAGTAATATATTTATTTATGTTTTAATAATGAGTGGTTTAAAACCAGGTACTACTTATTAGATAAAATATTTTTTTTTTCATTTATAAGTATTTGTTTCAGATTTACTTTTTATTTATCAAGCAGAACACTCGTGTCACAATTATTAGATGTATAAGAAAACACACCCTACCTTACACCTACTTATTTTTTTAAATAAATACCTAAAAATGACTGGATGTTTTTTCAAATATCCTAAGATATCAGCGCCTTAACCCCACATATAGATAAGTACACCACGTCACTCCATACATCAAGCTAATGTGATATCCGATTTACGATCCCAAATCGAACCTTAATGGATCGCACTAGATTCAATTTTATAGGAGCCATCGAATTTGTACCTCATTCATGGGACCATTTGGAAGATTGTTCAGTTTAAAGTGGCACTTTGTTTTCAAATAAATTAAGTTTTCTTTGAGCAGCTACTTACGGGAAAATAGTCGATGATTAATTTGATAGTGGCGTCGAAGAACAGGAATAAGAAGTGTTGGCCAGCTGAACGTGAGAACGTGGAGATTGGGACAAACAAAGAGACACCTATATCCAGCAGGGGGTGAATTTGGACTGAGTATGATGATGATGATAAATATTGATAGTAATTTTTTCTGTATAATATTCTGTCGTACAAATACAATTCTACCTGTATTTAATCAAGTATACAAGCACAGTACTAAGGAAGGAAATTATTTTTTTGAGAAATCAGGAATAGCTTTCAACATAACTAATGAAATCTAATACAGGAGTAACTAATCTATCTTTATAATATTAATATTAATGCTACTCCCTGTCTTCTAATCGTTAGCTGTTTAGGTTCGATAATCGAGCGGCAGCGGCAGCTCGCAGTTTTGTTGCAATTATAGCGCTACTGAATCGCCGCAAAGGCATTGCTTGTTCTCGTAATCTCCCTCACCCTTTTCTCTTTAGATATATTAATTACAGTTTCCGATGTTACACTATAACAATAATCATCTGTATGTTAGTAGTATAAAATATACCTATCTGTACAAACATTCATAAATTATTTACCATACACCACACAAGAGTTATAGTTACCTAAGCACCAAAGGTACAGCAAGACAAAATATAATGAATTCAGTGAATATTGTCGCGGGAGCCCGCTTATTACTTTCGACTTACTTTCAGATTTATTCCGCTTACAACCTCACTTGATTGTATTTGAAAATTCAATATATGTAGGTACCTACAATTTTTTTTTATCATAATGGAATATCTATGGTCACAAACTTATTGACAGCGCAGTGTCCACATCAACGTAACTTTCATTAGGCATCGTGATTGGTTGTGTTCTTTACTACTTTATTATCTCTTTGAAATTCTACACGTACTTTAAAGCAAGATATGAATTGTCTGGTTAAATAGGTGTTAAATATTATTAAGAATATGGCTATGGTTGTTACTAATCTTGGAGTGTCTTCTATATAGATCAACAGCTGCACTAAGGCTCTAGACAGACGGACTGCATTTCAACTGCAATCCAACTGCAAATTTGCAGTTCGGATGCAGTTTGAATGCAGTTGACACGACTCCAATAGAACTGCAAACCAACCGTGCGGTCTAATTGCAGTCGGCGTGCAGTCGTGTGAACTGCACACCGACTGCAATCAAACAGCATCCGAACTGCACCATACCCACCCGTCCGCACTACTTTAACGCTCCGCCCCCGCTCAGTTCGGATGCAGTTCGATTGCAGTCGGTGTGCAGTTCACACGACTGCACGCCGACTGCAATTGGACCGCACGGTTGGTTTGCAGTTCTATTGCAGTCGTGTCAACTGCATTCAAACTGCATCCAAACTGCAAATTTGCAGTTGGATTGCAGTTGAAATGCAGTCCGTCTGTCTAGAGCCTAACTTCCGTATTTTTAAAAATGCTCATATTCTTTTCTCTGTCAAAAATGCCCCTAATTTACTTATATTTTTGTCAAGTTTTCGACTTTCATTGGTGCTGAAATTACTGCGACAAATTTTTTTCTATCTGCTTAAATGCCGAGTTAATATGTTTAATGTTCAGTTTCATAATCATATTCTCTAAAGAAATATATTTCAACATATTTTTTCTTTGTCACTTTATACTGTATTTTCATCAAACTAAGTCCCAAACGAAACCCACCAACAACAGCTCTGCGCGACGGCATATATCCATATTAATTTAAACCATATTTCACTGTATTTAATTCATATGCTAAATAGATGCGGTGTTTTGTCAACCGTTCGCTATTTCGCGACCAACTTTATTGTTTTGGTGTTTTGGGAACCATTATTTATAAATTGCCAGTAAATGTAGGGTTATTTGTGCGCTAATTTTGTAATGATGCAGGTTAATATGTGATGTATGAATTTTAATCTAATATATTATGTATTTTATTAGAAAGGATATAAGGCAACGTTCACTATGTACAGTTGCTTCAAAGATTTGAATCTTTGAAATGATTTTAACATCCTATTTTATATGCTAGTTTATAGTTTACTGACAATTTTCAGGAGGTGAAAGTATTCATGAATGAGAGCCATTTTAATTATGTATGACCCTGAAATATGAAAAAGAAACAGCCATTCCATACATTAGAATCGAATTGTAAACATTTATGTAAGGATGTCTCTTTTTTTTCATATTTCAGAGTACCATAATAAAGATTGTTCATAGGTTAAAAATACTTTACTTTATTTCCTTATTCTTACAAGCAAGAAGCCTAAAAATATTTTTACTGCCATGATCAGGTCAGCGAAACAATAAGAATGAAATTCACGTAAAAATCATTTTCAAAGAAACAGTAACTTTAACACGGCTGTTATACCTATCTGCATCTACAATTGTTTGTTTAAAAAATATAATATTACTCTGAAACTATTTTAAGATATTATTCTGCTCTCCATATTCCAAGATGTAGTCCCAACAAAATGTAAATAAGGCGATATAAATCAGGTTTATTTTGAACAGTATCCGCTGCGAGCCAACCATCTGCTAATTCAGTGAAAACAGTCGCTGTTTTATATTCTAATTTATTTGTATTATAATATCCATTATTATATTAAATAATATCTTACAAGGCGCCATACATATTCAGGTTATTTTCAAGAAGGAAGACTTGGATTTTTTTAGAATTCCTATTGAATGAAAACGAAGTAGATACGTTTTGTTTACTTACAATCATTATAGGCAGCGCTACTATTCTTATAATAACTATCTAATATTCTATTTAATATTCTATCTAAGCCTTAGTTCTTATTGTGTTACAAAGATAAAAATAAATAAATCATTCCATTTATAAAAACATTTTATAATATAAACATAGTAGTCCGCTAGTATTTGGGACAGGGCTACTAGTGTTCAGGGCTCCTGAGAGAAGAATCTCCGAACAATAGGCGCCACTTTCTGAATCAAACCCTTGATCCAACTTGCCAAGTCTCCTTAGGAATTAAATTATTATAATTATTGCGAAATCATTACGTATTCTGGTAAACTGAAATTATACCTGCGTAGTAATAAACACACTGTATATAGATAAATAGTTTCAAAACAAATAAAAGCCAGAATAAAGGGCTGTGTACAATGAAGTACAACGGAAGGTCCCAAATATTTAACACTATTGTTAGTTTGTTCGTCACGACGGATGGGGAAGTGCGTTAGTTCCTCTTATTTACGATACTCCTTTGTCTTGTGTGGTATGGGAAAGGTACGGAGACAGTTAAGGTGAACTTTGGGGGTTTAGGGTGAAAGGTTTGGGTGAAAGGTTTTTTGTTATCATGATAGCCCTGTGGTTACGGCGGTTGCCTCTTGAAGTCAAAATCAAATCATTTATTTCAATTAGGCCATTACAAGGCACTTTTGAACGTCAAATACAAAAGAAAAAGAAATCGAATCTAGTTGCCCCTTCCAAAAGGTAGTTTTGTATGGAGAAGAATGGGCAAGAAACTCCATACGTACTCTTTTAAAATCAATGTTTACAATATTTGCATACAGAATCATACATAGTGGCTTAGGAATGAGGTTGCGAGTTTTATACCGGGGGAAATATATAACATCATGCCTGTAATCTCCGAAGGGTTAGGCAGAGATGTACCCATAGTACACCCACATTTTGCCAGATAAGTTTAAGTCCCATGTAATAGGAGGCGAGCCTATTACCATCAACCGGGCACAAATCCAGACTCCGAGGCTGTAACTGAGAAATTCCTGATGGAAAAACCCAATAACACTGCTCGACCTGGTAATCGAACCCAAGACCTCATGGTCAGCAGTCGCGCCTTGCGCCCACTACACCAACGAGAAATTATTATAATGTGAATAGGAAAATATTTTGTTCAATTTGAATGTAATACTTCCTGGACTAACTTTTGTAACCACCGTCTTCTCAATATTCTAAGCTGCACATACATAACAATATTACCCTAACAATATCACGGGAACAGTATCTTGGGTCCGGTGAGCGTGTCCAATGTTTTCCGTCTGTTCTTGCGTTGTTGCCCACCCTATGTCTGCGTAGGAAGTATTCATTGCCATTGTTCCTCTTAGTTATGATAGCCTGGTACTATTCCGTTGAATAATTAGAGGATATACTTTAAATTTTAAATGTTTTAGAGAATGTTATTATCGAAAAGTCTTTGCAAGGAGTTACAAAAATGTTTTCAGTTTAAAAAATATATAAATATCGCTTGATGATTCTCAGTCAAATCTTCGTCTACTTTGGTATATCGTTAAATAAAAATATGTAGAAGGCAAGGGTTAGCGGAAGGGTGCGGGGTGTTGCTACCCAAAATTTGAATTGCAGTAGGTACGTACGTTTCTTAGTTTTTCTTTGTAACGGAATCTATAGATTGTTCGCATCGAAACAAATCTTAAGACTAAGTTGGGAAAAGGTTGGTGAAAAAGAATAATTATAATTATTTATGAAAGTGTCTTTTGTTTTCTTTCTTCCTTAAGACTTAAGCGACAGGAAACAGGAAAAGCAATGATATAAAAATGACTCGATTTCCTCGCAACACAATCCTCCAATGAAGAGACACATTCATCTAAACAATCACTAAACGCCAACACTTAATTCAATAACAGAGATCCCTATCAAGCACGCCCGGTTATCTCTTCACCCCACGCACCAATTTACATACAAATACATACAAATCGGGTACGGAACCATAATCGGTTCCGGGTCACGTGGCCTCCGTGGTGAATCGGTTAAAGAGACCATTCGTTCACGGTTAATAAAGTCACAATCTTCTCACAATACAAAACAGGCTGCCTGCCGCCTTTCCCTTGCTTCGAAAAAAAAATATTCGCGAGGGTAGAACAGATTCGAAATTAGAATTTGATTATCGAAGTGTGCCGACTATTTATCATTTGTAATGACGCGTTCGCAGCGTGAGGACGTGCTCGCTAATATTGTAATCTTGTAAATGCGTTCAGCAAAATACATATTTATTATTTTTCGTATTCTGTGTAGCTATTTGAGTGGAAAATATTACTTTTGCATTGATTATGCATGACGGTCTAATGTTTTGAACGATTCGTGTGTCTAGTCATTTATATCCATCTGTTGGTAGTTTTAGGTTATGTTTCGTTTACAAATACTCGATCGTCGGTTTTTACGAGAGGTCGAGAGTTCAGCATTGAGTTATTGCTCTGAACCAGTTCACAATAATACAAATAAATAACTTGCTTACCTGGAAAACTATTCAGGAATAACAGATTTTCGCGTTTATTACGTTTCTCATGTAGTAACGAAATATTATGGTAACGAAATATATAACTTAAGGCATTTACGGTAAATAGCAAATTAACACTTATGGTATCAACAAATAGTACTTAAAGTTTCCAAAATTCATTACACTTCTTGTCAGTTTCAGATAAAAAACCTGTAATTCTAGTATGTAATCAAGAAACGTAAAAACATATTTACTGTTGAAGCAAAAGATTTCATAAAACTCCCAGTTGCCTTTCAATAAACTGGTGAACTGTTCGGGTCATAAGGAGCAAGTCCATTCCAAGCTGCATATCTTAGAGCGAGGGCACCTCGTATTCAAATGTAGCTGTGTGTTACGCGACCCATCCGTCTTACTGCTGGCGTCTGCTGACACCGTATCTACAGGGTGTTCCAAAATTTAGGGAAGCTGCTAATAATAATAAGTAATATTGTCCCACTGCAGGGCAAAGGCCTCTTGTCATACAGAGAAGGTATGAACATTGATCATCATACTTGCTTAAGGCGGATTGGCGATTTCTAACTTTTTTATAAGTCTAGGTTTCCTTACGATGATTTGCGTTATCGACAGTGTGTCTCATACATTATCATCTGTCATATATTTTATGATCATAATCTTACTAATATTATAAAGAAGTAAGGTTAGTTTGTAAGAAGTAATGTCTTGAATCTAACCAGACGATTAGATTACAAAAAACATTTCACTGATAGTAGGCCTACTATTGCCAAGTTTTATGGGATGTGCTTTATGGTATATTTGACTTGACAGAACCTAGGTAGTTTCCAAATAAACGTTTAGCTCTAAAAAAAACAACACGCTATACAATCGTGTAAAGGGGCGCCGGTCTCTGTCCCCAGTATGAATATTTTCTATTGAATTACTCACGCTTCGGCAGACCACCAAAAATATTGTCCTCTTCGCACTTATGCGGACACCAAGAAGTTTCCACATTTACAACACACAGATGTACTTACTAGTGCATGTTTGTTTCAAGTTTTCAGGTTTTGAAATTCGTGTTATGCGGACGTTGGTCGAAATAAAAGTCGAGTTACGGACTTCGCTTTTGCAGGGTTAAGTTTTTGTGTCACAGTGAAGTTTGGTGGTGATAATAGATATTCAGCGAGTGATATTTCGAGATAGACTGTTCCATATTTCACATTTCCTGGAGCAAGTATTATTTTTAGAGAGCTATGATTTTAAACATTGGAAACGGATGGCACGGGTGGACGGCATATCTCTATTTCCTTGGAAGATGAGTAGGCCTTTAGCGTGGAATGCAGGTCTTGCGCTATCAAATCTTCCTAGTTCGTCATGCTGTGCTGGCGCAAAAATTATATCTATAAATTCGAGTCGTTTGGTTTTGAAACCCTCGAAACGTGGTATCGAAATACTCATCTTCTTTTTAAATAAATTTCCTTGCCTTTACTGGCTGTTTTATACCTTTCCCGAAGGCAAAGCATTCAACGTGTTAATCTTAAGTCTCTTAGGCTTAATATCGGTTGACACGCTATGCGGAAGATTTGTTTGGTGTCACTTTGTACTGTTAACAGTCTGATTATAATACGAATCTTGTGTCTATCAGGTTACATAAGGATACTTATAGTATGTAGCTATCCAATATTTTTCCTACAAACAACACCTACAATTAAAAAACTTATTCCTTGAAGAGGAACTACGAGATTTCAATACTAATCACCAACCTAAGTTCGTTTCTCCATGCCCTACAACACTAAAATCTGGTCCTAATTCCCATAGCGATTCGCCACGGCCGTCCCGCCAACGAACCGGACTAACCTACATTGGTGCTAGCGTCCGCGACACATGGGAATCGCACTGTTCGCAAGGAATTCGTCATGGGTCTTTAGTTCCGCCACAACACTACGGAACGGATGTGACTTTTCTATGGAGCTATTCGGTGCATTGATGTGATGATGAATCTGATTATTGATCATGGTGTATGACGTAGCTGAGTTATAAATAGGGTTGATACTGTAATGGGTAAAGATGGGATTTAATTTGTACTATATTGGAAACAGTAACTAATTTTTTTCTTTTCTTTGCATATGTAGTTGTAATTTTAAATTAAAATTTCCGATTCTAATTGCAGTACTTGTACATTTTAATTTAGGTACCTATAAGTACTTTAATTACAACAAGTGGGTTCCACAAACCTCGAGTTTTCTGCTTTGTTAATTTCATTACAGTTACTGACTGAACATAGTTAATATGTAACTTAACGTCCGTCGAGTCCGAAGAGAGATTCAAAGATTCATGATTATTTTTTCGTCCAGCTGGAGATCTGTCTTTCCAAAAAATATGTACTATGAACTAAGTATGGAGTTTCATGCCCGTTCTTTTCTATACGAAGAGGCAACTAGATACAATTTTTGTATTTGACGTTCGACTTTAAGTTTGAACTATTACTGCTAATAGGTTAGTTTTGTAGAAATACTACTCTTTCTATGTCTATTACTCTTGCACATGTCAATGTGTCATGATCAATGATACCCTTTAAGACTTCACTTCAACTTACCCTAAACAGAAATAAAATCATAAAGATAACCAAACTGAACATTATTTTAAATCAAATCAACCAAAACAGGGGTAAAATGACGTCTATATCTGTCACCCTACGCATAAATTCGCTACGCTTTCCCTGTTAGCGAGTCTAATGCTAGCAGGGAAGCTATGCATCATCAGATATGTTTCATATTGAAGGGTGTATGGAGGATAGTAATTGTTATAATTGTGGATGCTATAAAGAAAATTGGATTTTGTTTTAGATAGTGGCTTGATTATTCTCATGGGTAATTATAAAATACCCTAGTTTTTTTTGTGAAATATTCTATCGATAAGAGAAATTCACACTGTTGTTTTCTATAGGTAATGCATTTATGGTGAACTTAATATTTGTAATGACTTTGTCCAAGGCAAAGTCAAATTATTTTTTATAATTAAGACAATTTTGAATGTCATTTAGAACAATCAAAAAATTCTTAATAAGTATATCCAATCACGTTCGTATGTAGCGTAACTATTTGTAGTATGTAGGAAAGAGGTATGTGTGTCCTATCTAAATTAGTTATCTAACCAACAGCTAAAAACCTAAAAATGATCAAAACAAAGAATAAAAGAAAAGGTTTCCAAAATAAAATCAAAGTAGACTTTTAAATCTCTGTAATTAATGATTCGCTACTATAACTAATATTTACAAAATAAATACTTAACAACTAATATTGCACAATAGATTAGGTGATAACAACAATAAACATTATCGAAACAATGGAACAGACTCGAACTTGACACATTCCCCTATTTATAGTCATACTAATTTTAAATACAATTTGTCCGAACAGTATGCCGAAACACGGAAATAATTTATACTAAGCCTTCGGCAGTAGAAGGAATTTCATCCCAAAAATTGAACACTAACTTTATAATACATTCAATTTTATTAGACTCACTTCTCGTTGCGCGGTTTCATAGACATTAATTTACATTTAACAGGTTTTCACTTATGTGTTTCGGCACTTAGACCATAAAGATTATTTTATTTATGTATGAGAGAACTACCGTTGTGCGAATAAAACTGTTTGCTTTTCTTATGCCCAGCTGGCACCTCGTCTAAATCACCTTCTTTATCCTGATGTGCTGTCATGTGTCTGGTCAAGTGGTGCCTTTCTCGAAAACTCTCGTTGCAAACAGGACATTTCAATTTCTCTTCCCGTTTTCTTCTGTGCGGGTCGATCGCCGACTCGCTCTTGTGATGAGTACGCATATGATACACCAGATCGGAAGTCATTCGAAAGCTGATGCTGCACTTCGCACAAACATTTTGCGACGGCAGAGAAAATGCGGCCAAAGTCGGTGGCAACAACGTACTTAGAATGGCCGCAGCAGGATTAGCTATCAGAGGATTCTCTCGCGGTGGTACAGGAAACTTCATGAAATCTGGGTTAGGAGACTGGAAGTTCTGAACCCCGAAGGGGTATGATGACCCGGCTTGAAGATACGGTATCTCTGGTCTAAATGGCAGAAAGTTTAATTTATTAGGCGACATTTGCGGAGTTTTGGCATCATGTTTTTCTTGGTACTCCACATTTTTATTAAATCCTGAAGATCGTTGATTCATCGCAGAGTCTGGATAGTTTGGTGACGATGATGGTGCATTCTGGCCTTTAAAGAAGTGGCTGCCATTTATCAGATGAGCTGGTGTGAGAAGATTGTTAAAGGCTGGTGTCTTGTTGAAGGAACTGGACGGTGGACTGGCAGCAGACAGCGGCGGACTGACGGAGTTCTGATACAGTAGATTATCAGGGCTGACCGAAGGATTAGGTGATCTCATTGAGTAGTTTGAAACTTTAGTAAACGCACTTTTTGGCGACATATCTGTCTTGTCCGAATATCTCTCGTATCTTGCTCTTGTCTGCATGCTGATTAAAGTTGGATCATCGAATATTTTGTTTTTATATTCAGGTAAAAACTTTGGCTGACGCGCTGCACTTTCATTTGAATTTGGCCGGCTCCTTGATCGCTCCGAATTATCTGAGTCACTACAATACATAGATTTACTTGGGTACTCATCTGTTCCAACGTCAATATTAATATCAGATCCGAAGCTCGGCGATATATTGTTGTTGGCGCCGATTCGGTCGTCATCGTGGTCTTTTAAGTCCATCGTGTTATCACTGGAGTAATCACTGTGCTTGTAAATTTCAGGCAACCTCTTAGGCACCTGTTCCCACTCTTCGTTGTGAAAAAGCTGCTTCGAGACTCTTAGCTGCCTTTCTGGTAGTTTTGATCGCACCTTTTCATCCGGCATCATCAAAAACGCCACATCGAATGATCTTTTCGAAGCTTTTCCAGGGTTTAGGACAGTTGACTGCATCTCAGGTTTTATTTGTGAAGTTCTAGCACTTTCAATATTCAAATTAGTTTCTTTAGAATCAGGAGACGTCTCTTTATAATTTTGATAGCTATTTTGAACGTCCATTGTCATCGTTTATTCATTTAATTAACTACACACGAACTCGAAACTTTTCACACTTATATCGCGGCGATACAGAGAAGACGCGTGCGTACTACCCGATGGCCACAATACGAATGTGAGTAACATAAGGGTGAAAAATATATAAGTGGGGTTTTGAACTACCCTTAACAGAGCGTTTGAAGTTGTGAAGGCGTGGCGAGATGAACCAATGAGCGTCGACCGGGAGGCGTGAAAGGAATCGACCAACCAATGAGAGGGCTTTACGACGATGGAGAGCAGGAGAGCTCAATCACCAGGTCAAGATAATAATAACTGCTGTGAATTGAGAGCGCATTGAGTTGTGGTAGGGTCAGCT
This sequence comes from Hoplodrina blanda, assembly GCA_949316365.1. Lineage (NCBI taxonomy): Eukaryota > Metazoa > Arthropoda > Insecta > Lepidoptera > Noctuidae > Hoplodrina > Hoplodrina blanda. The sequence continues at coordinate 1,213,913 of OX438582.1, forward strand.
TGACAATAGCGGCGCGATATTGAAAACTGTGGTTTATTTCGCTATTCACTGTGTACGGTCAGCAAAATTATTGCCTTTATCATCTTACGATAGTTTTTGAAAAAAATATTCTTTGTTTCATAAAAGTAACAAATGATCAACTTTTCAATTGTAATCAAAGTAAAAAAAAATGTTGATTTAGGCTAATACTTATGTAAAATAAATAGATGCTTATGGCCTATTTATTTTAGATTCGTAATAATACTACTAACAAACAAAAAATACGTAAACTAAGTTCATCAATAAAAAAAGTTTTCCCAACCATTATCTTCTATTTATCTCACCCAAACATGGCACTGGAGAAACTGAAACGATTATGATTGCAATAAATATGTTTTATATGTCGCATAAAAAATGATACTTCATATAGTCGGCCTAACCCCCGACTGTATAGATGAGATTGCGAATAATGCTATTAACACAGACGCTTCTCCTCAAATTGATATCATACTCGAAGATGTTTCAGACGAAATTGAGCCCAAAGAAGAAAGTTATAAAATCGTAAGTCCTATAACTATGAGCAAAGCTAATACTGTAAAAATTGCCAAAGTAAAATCGGTCATAAAAATAAGAGTACAGGGCATAAATTCGGTTGATGGGTAATATATAGGAAAGTTAAAAGAAGACCCAAATGAGTTCTGTTCGGTAGTGGGTAACGATAATAAGATGGGCGCAGACGTTAAAGGAAAACCATTTGTCAGATTTTAGCCATTTTTTTGGCCATTCGTTGGCTCTCAATGAAAATCTGTTCCATTTATTTAGCTCGGCGCGTTAATGAGAAAATTTAAAGAAATATTGTAAGGATTAGTTATGAGTTGAAGAAGAATATTGTTATACTCACAGCTGAACTTAAAATAATCTTCAATTAATATAATTATTATATAGTGATTACAGTTTAATTACAATAAAATATTCTTAATTTTCTACATACGTTCTTAGTCTTCTCTGTTTTTGTCTCTGACGTAATAAAATCACTCACATACCCACTCCTCTTTCTCTGAATATGACTGTAATCTTTATTTAATTATGTTGTCACTCTGTGACTGGGTCTTATGCTCAAATCGATACAAATGCAAAATGTCATTGCAAGTTTAGATATTAACATTATTATGATTAATTACAACATTCTTTCACAAGAATCCTTACAATAAAGCTTTTTTATTCACCCATTGTACACAGATTGTATAAAAATGATAAGGACCAAGTAAAAAATGTGTTAGCGATGGCCAGAGAGAGAATCAGCCAGGCTCGCGAGTCATTTGTCTTCGCTGCCACAATAAAAGTGATGCGTAAGCTAAGAACGAGTATCTTTTTTTGGAAAATAATATGTTTTTCTCTTAATATACTTTTGATGTTACTGAAGTTTATACAGCTGTGAAATATATTCCGTCTTCTTTTTCAAATTATACTTTTGCAGAGAATTATGATAGGTAATGCAGAGGCAATTTATGAGGTGGTTAACGTTGACGTCTTAGAATGCCCAAACCATCCAGTGAACTAGCTATTTAACAGTTATATTGGTAATTTTGCTGTCGTCAGCTGAAGATGGATTTAGGTATTTCCATAAGATTACTTAGAATAGGTCATTAGGTTTATTTGAACTAGCAGTAATATTGGTTGATCGTGCATCCTCTTAATACATGATTTTTATTAAGTAAGACGTCGCACGATCAACAACTCTTGTAAAACAAATTATTTAATCTCTGATATCTTATTTCATTACCGATATTCAAATCTACACTCTCATTATAGTCTCACTTGTTTCCTTTATAGCAACAACGATTTGTACAATACCTCGACGGACGGACGTTCCCGACCAATGTTCTGGAGGGCATTTGTCGGTGTTTACTTTTAATAAGATGTCAATGACGACTCAGCCTGTTACAGAGATTGATGGAACAATGGCTCCAGGGAAAACGACTTGTACTGTTTGTGAGAAGATGTAAGTTTCTCAAGCTTTCATTTCGATCTTGGATAGAGAAAAGGTACTGTAGGAAAGCAAAATGAGAAATAGCTTAATTCGCAAATTCTTAATGCATAAATCTTTACAAATAAATAAAATAAAAGTGTCTATTTGTAATATTAAAATAACAGTTTTTACAAAATAAATATTTATTAACGAAAACAACAATTTTAAAATGTTTTGTCTGTCTGTCTGTTTGTTCCAGTGAAATGGCTACACCGATTTTGACAGGACTTTCGCTGACATAATTATAAGAAGTAACTTTTTATTTTGGAAAAAGAAATAAAGTTCTACGCTCTTCCTCCTCTCTCCTACTTAATCTATGCTGTGCCCGACAGGGTCCATAATTGTGACTAATTTAATTATTCCATCTTGTAATACATTATGGTACGCAATAAAGATATTGAGTATTGAGTATTGAAAAAAAAACTCCGTTATAACCGACTTTCACGAAAACGAAGTTGCGACCCTAAGTCAATGTTAAATAATGAACGAAGTCATACTTTAATAACTGGGTTATTTTAAGGCCAAGTCTTTATCCTAACATAAAACAATACTGTAAATCATCATAACGTCAAATACCAATAAATTGAGCCTAAATCGTGTATCAATTCCTTGATAAGTAATTGTTGGCACACGCCACGGATATTCTCGCACGTGTCATAACCTCATGAGGGTAGGTAGTGGCCTGGATGTGCGGCTGTATCAGTTTTGCATCAACATAATCTAATTTTATCATAAATAACAGATTAGAAGATTATTTATTTGGAGTATTGAATAAATGTGTGGTAGGGTCGAAAGGGTGACACAAAATTTGAAAATATTATTATTTGTGACTAGCATACTTAGTGCTTTAGGACTTTTTTAGTTTTGTTAAGAGAATTGGTAATGCTTTGGATTTGGAATAAAGGCTCTAATTGTACGATGGTTTTTAGAGTAAACATGTAGAAGATGAAACGTGTATTGGTTCCAGTCAAGAAACTGAAGGACTGAAAAAAATATTATCAAAATACATTACAATAATTACATTAGAATTTTCTGTAAATGTACAATTACAAAATGGCTATCCAGATATTGGAGTAAGCAAGGAACTTGGAAATCAGAAGCACAAATAAAACAACCTAACCCGTTGACAAAAATCTTCGCAAAATGAAATCCATGACGTGACGGATGAGGTCGGAGCAAAGTTCACATGTGCAAGTTTGATTGCGATCGGTCCACGGATGTGTCCCGACAGATTAGCTGCTACTGCTAATGTTGTTCCGATTGGACGATCGGTCTGTGACGCGTCCCTTAGGAACTGAGTCGATTGTATCCAGACAATGATGAAGTGGGTGTGAATGTGGAAGCGGAAGTATTGGCTTTGTTTCACTTTGTTTTGTTGGATTGCATTTGGTTTCTTTTGGGGAGTGAGAAAATAAGATAATAGAATAGAATATTTTTTTGCCAGAAACATTGTATGTTTACAAAGATATTCTAAGATTGCATCATTGCATGTCTTACCGTTTTAACATTTTTTACATTCATTAATTATTATTATTTATACACTTCCGTTATAACCTTATTATAAAATTAAGTAACCAAATTAGCTGATAAGTATTAGTCCATCCAACAAAGAGATTGTAGAGTGCGTGAGCAAGGCCCTAAGCAATTACTTCAGAAAATTGTTCAGGGTGCTTAGAGAGTTAACATACTAAAAGTCCTGACGTCTAGGGGGTGAGGCGGAGTGGGGGGAGGGGGTTAAAGTTCCCATTTTTCAGTTTTTCGCTAATATCTTTTAAACGGTGCGTCATTGAGATAAGATGTCTTCTACGCAATGAAAGCTTATAAAATTATGTACAACTTTTATCTTATACACTTTTTCACATTCCTACCTATTTTCGAACTACACATTCCGGAAAGTGGTGGACGGTGGATTCCTACTGCACAGAGTAGTTTGGCAAAAAAATGCCGGTGTTGCCACGATTTGTGATGGATATATCACCTACATCAACCGCCACTATCCTGGGATGAGTCGTACTGTGGTATTCGATGGGTACTTAAACTCAGCTAACTCTACAAAGTCACAAGAACAGAGGCGACGATATGAATTGAGGAGGTCGGCTGATATGAATTTGTCTTTGAACACAGCAATACCAATGAAGCAAGAAGATTTTTTGTCTAATCCTACCAACAATAGTCAGCTCATTTCTTTACTACAGACAAAGCTTCAGGAAAATGGTATAAAAACTCTCCAAGCCACTGATGATGCTGATGTTCTTATCGTGAAGACTGCTGTGGAACTATCGACTCATAGACGAATTAAAAGATAATATGTATCAAAGATACAAGTTTTCATTACTCAACGGCTGAACCGATTTGGATGAAATTCGTTATGATTAAAGATTTGGATTTTTAGGCTACTTTTGTCCCGAAATAACGCAAACAAAGTAGCAGGCAACAGGTAGAAATTCATAAAAGTAGTTTTTTCGAAAATTTTCACTTGTATATATGTCAAAAATGCGTAGTAATTTAAAAAAGTGTATAAGACTAAAGTTGTAGGAAATTTTATAAGCTTTCATTGCGTAGAAGACATCTTATCTCTATGACGCACCGTTTAAAAGATATTAGCGAAAAACTGAAAAATGGGAACTTTAACCCCCTCCCCCCACTCCGCCTCACCCCCTAGACGTCAGGACTTTTAGTATGTTTATTCCCTAAGTACCCTGAACAATTTTCTGAAGAAATTGCTTAGGGCCTTGCTCACGCACTCTACAACCCCTTATGGGTGATTTATTGGATGGACTATATATGACAAATTACTTACCTACTACATTTCATATATTCTCATACCGTATAAAACATCTGTCTGATTACGTACAAGTTAAGCTGCAATGTCTCTTTAACTTAACCCTTTCACAGTTCAGTGTACCACATCGAATTCACAGTGATTGTTTAACTATAGTATCTATTGTTTATGCCTCACAGACTGTGAAAGTATTAACACCAAGATATGGCTTATAAACTAACCCATTCTTCAAAGAAAAAATCTAAATAAATGTCGTGGGGTAACAAGTAAGGTAACAGTCGATGTACCAAAAAAAAAGTTATTACAAAATAATGGAACTATAATCTTATTGTCACACTTCATAACAATACGTTGCGTGCTATCCACAAAGCAAACACCGACCTCGCACATCAAAACAGCACCTGTACTACTTATTAAAATATGCTCAGTTTAATCCCCATAATACGGAACGCTTCTAATACCAACCTACCATATGGTGTCCTGATCACCAACAATATAGCCCTGCTACGTAATCATCCCTTTTGTACTCTCAATGGCCTTTGGACCATTCACCCTATTAATTGTGAAAATTCTTTTATTGTTACTATCAAAGCAATTCATACTTTATTTCTAGGAATCTTAGGATTAAATTCGTGCAAAGTACACTTATTGACAAGCTCGTTTATAGCAGTTTTGTCGCGTTTAAAACTTGCGCTCAATACTTTTGTATTTGTGTCTGGCTTTGCTTTTGGTATTTTGAATCTTACTACTTAAACTTTAAGTTTGATATTAGGGTAACGTTTCCCATTAATCAAATCGCCATTAGTTTCAAAACTATTTCCAACTTTATCACCTATCAACAAAGCTCAAGTTTGCGTTTTATGGTATATGAAACTAAACGTATGAGTGAGTGCAGAGCATCAAAGTGGGATTTTGCGTTTATGAATTTTTGGACCATATGGTGTAAAAGCTGACTTGGACAATACGCCCCCATGGTGGTACCCCATTACCATATGGGACACGTTAAATACGTATTTTAAGAGTTTCGTATTGCGTTGAACTTAAAATCAGAGCGATCGATAAATATGAGTGTATGATGGGTGCTTGCAGAAACTTGAAAAAGAAGTGCTTTTTTAGGGTCCAGGGTAATATTATAATATGAACTAGTAAGGGACAAAAATTGCGCAGTATGAGGTTAACTTTAAGCTATTTTTAATAGTAATCGGGTCAAGTCAAGGGGATAGGCAATAGGTATGTCTATTGTTTTATTTCATTTCATCTAGAAATAACTGTCAGTTACTTAGTTAATACTGTAAGCTAAAAAGAAGTTTGACCTTGAAGCCAAGTTATGGCTGAAAAATATAAATAAAAGCGCACAAATTCTACAATCCATCAATTGTACCAACATGAATGTATAATCACGCATCCACTTGTCGAGTAACGTTATGGTGCGCTTGCGCAAATAAACAACATTTTGGACAATGTGCCACAATAATGCATATTGTATGCGCTAACAATAGTGAAGCAGTGACGTTGAAAGTGAATGGTTTTGATACTTGGAGTTAGGGATTTGTTTATAAGCTTATAGGATAGATATTGAAAATACTTTAAAGATCAATTTTGACTTCTTTATTGTGGCAGCTTCTTGGGTGTAGTTTGAATGGAAAATAAATCTAGATTGATCATGAATGAATAAAAAAATAAATAATATTTATGAGTACTTTTTTTTTTTAATCTCTAATTTTGTTGTTTTACTCTTGCACCCATGTTATCTCTTCACCACCTTTGGTCGGCTGTTAGAGAATGCCTAAGACATTAAGTCCGCCTTTGTACTTTTGTTGCATAAAGTTTAAATAAATAAATAAACTGCAATCTTGTCTAATTTCAGCAGTTCTTCGATTGGTTGATATTTTTTTTAAAGAAACCGTTAACTATTTTAACTTATTTTTATAGTATGTTTTCGGTGTTGAAGTTACATGTACTTACAATTTCACCGTACTTTCCGGTTAAATCTACAAACTAATAACACAAAAATAAAGTATCAAAACTATTATTCATTGAACGATTCCATACCGGTCTACGTTACGATCACACAACATATGCGCTGGTGTACTGCCATTTGATCACAATAAGTATAATGGTCACAGAGCATCCCCTGGGGCAGTTATCTTTGCAATCGGAGCTTGGGTTTGAAGTAGTCCAGATGAATGTTTTTAAGTTTGGCTGTAATTGTTTTGAATTTTGTGAAGATGCCCAACCTTGTGGAAGCCCAATATTTTTGGAACCTAATTATTTAAAAGATTGATGGTTTGGGAAAAAAAAATGTGTTTGAAAGTATATTTTCTTTGTGTTCTATTGTAAGTGCCAAAGTTTTACAAGGAAAGTAAAGAATCGCTTAATTAGGCACAGTCATGTCATGAATGCTGCTATATATTTTTGTTTAGAGGTCCAGCGTTAGGCACAAGTGGCATTTATGCTAGACTGGGCCTGTTTCACGTACCTAGCTGTGAGCACACAATAATGTTTTAACTATTTTTTTTTTCTTTCGTAACAAATCACTCATACAAGTTTTGCACTTTTAAAAACTGTGTTAGTTTCTTCACCTGTTCATACATATTTTAAACAAAATAACTGTTTTTACCACGTGATGGGTGAGGAAATTTTTACCCATAGCAACCGCAAATAGTACCCTTATCAGCACATCCCTAGACACTTCTATTCTATCCACTCCGAAAGCTCCACAATAACATTGTACAATAATTTGCAACCGCATCAATATTTTTTAGGGTCTCTCGTGAAGGGCTGCTACTCAATACGAAGAGCATTTACACGCCATATGTACCTTTGGGTTTAAAGGCTCTAGGGACAACGCCCTACGCTAATGAAAATGGAGTAGAGCTTTTAATATTGTCAAATGATAGTGGATGCTGTTGTAATATTGTAGTTTCTAATGTGAGGTTTATTCCATATGTTTCTGGTAAGATAGCGAAAGGACCAGCGTAGAGTTTTTTAAACTAAACGTTCCGTAGACCAAGCAATAAATTATCTGAAGAAATGTGGGTTCTGAAGATTCGCGATGACCATATAGTAAAGTTGTACAAGTGCATGTATTATAATACACAAAGGTAAAGGTTAACTGTGACAATGATGACTGACAATGATGGTTGTTTCAGATCAACTAAATGATGTTCCTTAAAAGCAAACAACGAACATTCGTCACATTACAATTTCTGATACAACTTCTCCTATCAAATTCTCTATAAACCTAATAGACCCCCAGCGTTCCAAAAACATAAAATCGATATCAAAAAACTCAAAAATACTCTACTCACTCGTTCATCGTCGTTTAGTAAAAGTTCCACCCCACGTCGCAAGCGCATCTACCGCCATATGTCGCGAAAAATTCAGCTGTAATTGCATTAAGTTACCCCAAGTCGAGTGCTCGGCTTTTAATTATGACGACCCACTTAGGCATATGTGGTGTTTAGGGATTGCTTGTGTGTCATACTTGTTATGGCATTAGCAGAAATCTTAGTGAGAAGTGTATGGGCAAAGCTACTTTTGATCTTGTTTTGAAGTACCTAATCCTTTCGAAAAATTGCGGTTGAAAAAGGCCAGAATTCTATCCTGAAAATAACCGAAAAGTTAATTTAAATCAGTCAAAACAAATAAGTGGGAAATTAATTAAAATAAGTGTAACTAATTCATAATTAGTTACTTGATGCTACTGTTAACCTAGTCTTTGATGATTTTACAGATTAAAAAGAATAATCTTTATAAAATAATGTAAATTGAATATATAAAAAAAAACCTTATAGGTAAACTACAAAGAATCTTTTTTAAAAACCAAAAACAAAAGAACTTCATAAAAACACCACGAACAAAAAAGCTTCTAAAAATGTTACCTTTAAAAACCAAAGCAAACAAACTCCAGAGTCTAGATGCAAATTGGGGACAATATGAGCGTGAAATATGGGTTCAAGAAATCCTGAAGCTGAAAAAAAGGAAAACAAATGAAGAGAAAAAGTTCCCAGAGAAAAAATACAATGCCCCTGAACACAGGGCAGGAAACACCGCGTGAATAAGTGCCCCCCATTGTACAGGAAGGGAGGGTAGTCGAGGATTCTTTTGTTGATAATTTGTAATTAGAATGTTTACCTGCTTTAAGTATTTGTTGAGATGTTTTAGGAAATGAAGATGTAAAAAAGCTGATAATAAAAATACTATAATATTTTTTGTCGTCCTATTCAATATTAAAAGTAGATGGCTCGTGTTTAGCCATTTATTTGTGGCTTTGTGGCAAGAAAACCATCAGGTTTTTGAAACAATTCCATTTTAATTCAAAACAATTTCCATCATCACTTGGGGCGTCTAAGGCGATTAACCCACGGCACCGCACGCCGCTCCGGCATGCGGTGGCGGTGAAGCGGATTTCGATGCGGTTGTCCGCACGGTGATGCGGTTCAACCGCATGACCGTGCGGATCGATTTTGAACAGTTTTGGTTTTAACCAGTTATTTTTTACCGGTTTTGACCAGTTTTCAGGGTGTCCAGGTTGGGGTTTTTTTTCCCCCAATTTGGGGAAAAATTTTGGGGAACTTTTGGTGAAAACTGCGGAGAAAATTCTGGGAAAAAAATAAAAAAATTCTGCGAATCCACTAGCGCGAATGCAGATATGCGCGAAGTATATTTTTATCTATACTATAATATTATAAAGCTGCAGTGTTTGTTTGTTTGTTTGTTTGTTTGAACGCGCTAATCTCTGGAACTACTGGTCCGATTTGAAAAATTCTTTCAGTGTTAGATAGATTAGTTATCGAGGAAGGCTATAGGCTATATACCATCACGCTACGACCTACGGGAGCGGAGCAGTAACCAAAGACGCGGGTGTAACCGCGGCGGACAGCTAGTAAAGGATAATGGGCAAAATTCTTAAAATAAGGTTCCGTACACATACCCACATCACTTTATCTATTAGATAAAATTCATAACGGCTAATTACGCGTCATGGGTGTCGTGTTCATGGTTTTTAAGGGTGCTTCAATACCATCAACGATTTTTTTCATTCAATCCAATATCACTTTGTGAGCTTTGGTTAACTAAAGTATTAAACTTTAGTTTTATTTTTGATTTTATTAATTTCGTTTGTGATTCATGTAGGTATAACGTTCTGTTTATTTTTTTATAATGCACATAATATTACAACATGTAAAATATATGTTAAGCTAAAAAAAATGCCTTAAAGTTTAATTTCGTGATGCAAAATAATTCGTTTGCATAGGCATCTATATGATGACCCACATCACTTTATCTATTAGATAAAATTCATAACGAGTAATTACGCGTCATGGGTGTCGTGTTCATGGTTTTCGAGGGTGCTGATGACGAAAATGAGGTCAAAATGAAAATCCAAGATGGCGGCCGCAAAATTTTTACAAAATATGCTTCATGGGTGTCGTGTCCACGGTCGTGGCATATTTTGCGGCCGCCATCTCGGATTTTCATTTTGACTACATTTTCGGCATCAGCACCCTCGAAAACCATGGACACTACACCCATGACGCGTAATTAGCCGTTATAAATTTTATCTAATGGATAAAGTGATGTGCGTACCTACGGAACCTTATTTCAAGAATTTAGCCCATTATATCCTTTATAAAAATATACTTCGCGCATATCTGCATTCGCGCTAGTGGATTCGCGGAAGTATCTATCGCGCAAGTGTAGGCGCACAAATGTCTATCGTGGAACTGTCATTCGCGCAAGTGACCTATCGCGCAAAGGGAGTCGCGCAAGTGTCTTGGCGCCGAAACGTCCATTCGCGCAAGTGTCCGTGCGCGCAAAGAGTCTCGCGCAAGAGTCTTGCGCGCAAATGTCTTTCGCGCATGTGTCCTGATACCCACTATGGTGCTAGGTCAACAAATAAAAAAAATAGATTTAAAAATATAAGAAGCCAAAAGTCCCCAAAAATACACCTAAACATATAACGCCCTTTTAAAAAATTATATTACCCCCTAAATTTGGGGAGAAAACCCCTAAATTGGGAACCCTGCACGATGATCCCAAGGAGGTTAAAAATATAGGGAGCGAGCGCTTGGAACATTGTAACCGTTACTCATTTTTTTTAGAAAGAGAGGCACTGAGTTCTGTATTTTATCTCGTTCTGGCATTGTTAAGTGTATTAGAAATTGTGTATATTATATTATATATTATATATAATATATTATTATTGTGTGTATTAGAAAGAAACAGAACGCTTAACTCGGTGCCTTTCATTCATTTCAAGGTCACCGAGTTAGGACCGTTTCAGTAGTATGAAGCGCGCACTCCCTATATTTTTAACCTCCTTGGATGATCCGCACGGTGATGCGGCGCCCCGTGAGTGAGGCACCGCACGACCGCGCGGACGTCCGCACGGTGATGCGGTTGTGACGAGAACACCGCTCGACCGCGCGGTCGTGCGGTGTTCGTGTGCAAGGTTCAAGCGGATTTCATAGAGGCTAGTGCGACGTGAGAACCGCATCACCGCATGCCGGAGCGGCGTGCGGTGCCGTGTGTTAATCGCCTAACTACATATAATAATATAATGTCAAACATGAAACAGACAAAAAAATGATATCTTCTCTAATGTTTTTGCAATCAACACCAAACTGACTTCTTTGTCAAAAGTGGGTAAAATTATAAAAAAGAATATTATGTACTGTTCCACTGAAGGGCAGATACTTCTTCTCATACAAAAAAGTAACGAGCATTTATCACTACGTTTGCTCAAGACTCAGACTTAGGTATATTTTCAAGAATCATAAACATCACCAAAATTAGATAACTTAGTACCATACCTACCAGCTTAGAACCGCCAAAACACATAATATTTTTCACAAATAACGCGAAAAAATCCATACGAACGATAAAAATGTGGCCGGTAACCCTCAAATGAATGCTAGCTCATTACGTATTCAAAATCCTCGGCTCGCCCGTCTGCCCGCTATGATTTATGAACTATTTTTTGTTGATTTTCTCCCCCCCCTCCAGCCAAGATTTTGAACTCTGCCAAGTAATGTGAGAGCATATTGATAGAACTGAGTTAATTAATTCTGCAGTTTTTGGCGCCAAGTTTTTTGGTTATTGCCAAGTTTGTGTTGAATGATGTTCATTGGTGAGAAACGGTTAGATTTTTTTGTTATACAATATTTTAATAAAGTCATAATTTACTATACTTTCACCTTATGTGATAGGTATCATAAAATAATTACTATCTTAGTACTGTTATAAATACAAAAGTTTGATTGGATAGATGTTTGTTACTCAATCACGCCAGAACGGCTGCACGGATCTGGATGGAATTTAACACTGATAGAAAATGGTCTTTAATAGATCGGGTTCCCGTGTGATAATAAATTAACTTTGACGTTGACGAAGTCGCAGGAGAAAGCTAGTGAAAAAATAAATTGAATTACCCGTAATTGTAATGTGTCCGTGCTTGTGACGATTTGACGTGTATCAAATACATTACATCCTTAACGCTGATTTGGCTCACATTTCACTCAACCTTTAGACACAGTTCCGTATTTATCAAGCACGGTGTCATCCGTGTTAACCATTAACACAAAGGCTCTCAATGTTAAATGTCTCAATTTAATGTAACAACCGCGTCGCCCTTTCTGTGCGGTCGTTATGACCCACAGTCGGTTTTGTAGGGTTAATTCGATGGAAAGATTCTCGCTAACCGCGCAGTTGTAAACGGGTTGTCTTTGTTTAATAATATTAATGGTGGTTGAAAATGTTGGGACATATCGTCTGTGATAGATACTGGTACAAAAGTCCTGTATTGTATAGTCTAAGGCAGATTTAAATTTAAATTCATGCAGATAAAAAGGACAATTATTGCAGCCAATGACAAGGTTGTGAGAGATGAGGCACAAGGAGTGTATTATTCAAATGAAAATCGAATACGGGAATCTACAGTCGTATTCTACAAAAATCTTCTTCAGTGAATTTAGATTCGATGAGCTGACAAATTCTAGTTTCAGCCGGTTTATACTGTACTGATTTCAAACTCGCCTCAAACTCACTTTAACTTAATTTACTGAGTGAATTTTTACAGAATACACCGGCTGATTTCCCGAAAAGTGACTGTTTTAACTGTTGTAAAATTCCATTTATGCACATTGAAACTATTTATTTCGTAATGAAGTTAATTAACGCAAATTAACAATGAAAATGATAAAATAACCAAATATCTTTGACCTTCGATATTACAGTCCAAGTTTCAAAGCTTTTTGTGTCACTGAAAGTTTGAAAAACCTATGCGATGTACCGATGAGTATAAAATGGTTTATTCATGGTAAAGTCCACATGGCTGGCACATCACATAAATAAGCCTATAACAGCTTCGCATTCACATTCAGTTGACACCTCAGCATTCTGTCTCCAATGAACTGAGAGCCCATGAATCATGGCTGAGTTACGTCTTATGGTGTCTGGGCGAACATGAATAAGTGCAAAATGATCAAAACTTTATAATCTGAATAGGAAAGCTCTTTTTTCAAAATCAGTAAATTAATTAGACAATAATATTAAAGTTCCTAATTCAATAAGTTGACTTCATTATTTACAGTCTATTAATGCAATTTTGGTATTGACCATTACATTTATTTTACCTAGTTATTTATTTCCTTTAGTTCTTGGTTTAAGTTCAACCATAGCATCGAAGAACGGTTCAAAGTCCAGAGTATTTATTTCAACTAATTAAATCCCCAGAAAGAAGTGGCAAGATGATCTGGACGCGTGCTACGAGGGCTGGTTCGAAGTGGTACGCGAAAAGCGTACCTGGAAGGACTTGGGGAGGCCTTTGCCTAGCAGAAGGACAGCGTAGGCTGGAAAAAAAATAATTTAATTTTTTAATGGTCAAGGAATCGGCCAGTGCATCACAAAGTTGCCAGTTCCAAAAAGAACGAGCGAAAAACTCCACGGACACTCTTTCTTCATTCGTCTCTGTATAAATTCCTCCACCAATTCTATTGTCTTCCACACCAAAGCTTACATATTTTACTTTCAAATCTCCACTGACATATACAAACGTTCAACCCTTCACACGTTACCCAGTCGCATCCGACTGTAACTCAGCACAGCGTAGCAATCCTGCTGTCCTCTACTAATTAAAGGAAATGGCCCAGAAACAAGATTGCGATATTGTTCTCTCTAAATCTGTACCCGTCTCTTTCTGTCACATAGAATCCTGTATCTATCCGTCTCGTTCTCTCTAAACGGTGCGTGGAATGTCACTCATTATGCTAAGTATCTTCCCCTCTTTGTTCGTTGAGATTGCCGATAAAGCTTTAAGCTTTTTTCTTCTTTTTTTTAACTTGACAGTTGGTATATGGAAGCAGATTAAGATAATTCGGTCGAGGTGTTTTTATAATGCTTAATTTTATTGTTTCACTGATTCGCTGTTGGCCGGATTTTTGTTTTTCTTTTCTGTGTAAGAAAATGTGGTAGAGTTTTGTGAAAGTCAAAAATTGCTCCGAATACAAAAACTTGAACTTTGATCTGCAAGAAATCATCGTCATTGTCAGTATTCATTGGGTTTTTGTCCACCTTCATCATTATCTTATCTCAAATAATTTATAATTAATGTACCAAAAATAATTTACGAACATTTTGAATTAGCAGTAACATTTAACTTTTGCAATTAGCAATCAGTATTCCCTTTTCAATTAAAACAGCTAAAATCGAACACGAACAAAAATAAAGCAACAGATTCTGAATCAGAGCCGCATATTGAAAAACGAGCGATTTTTTAATAAATCGTCTCGAACATTCTCCATTACGAGCAGAAATACCTTATTTCATTACGCCAACCGTTCCATTAGTAAGATACGCCAAATTCTATTAAACTCTTTTTTGTAAAAACAGCGCTTGAAGCGGATTCGTCGCTCGAAAATGTTTGAAACTCACAACCTTCGGACGTAGCCCGCTACGAGTTTCGTAGCAACAAACTCGATCGTAGCAACTTGTTTTACTTCCATTGCTCGCGAAGTAAGAGATTTGTTTCAATGTCTTTGAACTAAACCTTAAATGGAACTGTAAATAAGCAATTCCATCTATAACTTTGTAATTACTAGCTTGGTTGATCTGTTGTCGCTTACACCGCTTGATTTTTGAAACACAAAGGGTTTACACCCTACGTTTCTAAATTTTAATTTATGTTTTGTTAGATTTGATCGCGTTTAGCGGCATGCGCTGGTCCAAATGAAGCGATAGGCACTTTTTTTAAATGTGATTTATTCGAGCAAGGGGTTTTTTGTATGATTTGTTTCGGAACAAATAGATTTTTGTTCAAGTGTTTGACTAATGACCGCAGTCATTCATTTAATGTTATTCAAGGATCTTTGCAGTTTGTCTAGTGAAAAATTACAAATAAGTGCAGCTAAGTAGGTTGTAGTACATAATTGCATAACCATAATATATCCTACTAAGTAACAAACGGCCTAGCACGAGTGCGCGGAGTATACATAACATAAATTCTGTTATTACTTATCTTTAAGTTACTACTTATAACACAGCTATCTGCCAGTAAAGTTCCGTCAAAATCGTTTCAGGCGTTTCAGAGAACCAGAACAAACAGACTGACATACCGCCAACTTAAATAAGGTGAATAAATTACACCACTTAGATAAACAATTCACTTAGAGCTAATTTTTCAATCGTCATGTAACTCTTAACGGAGGAATGAAATAGCGGTTTGACAGCTTTTGTATAGAAAATATGTCAAACTGTCATTGTCACCGTCTTTGGATAAAAGTTATCTGACTATTGAAAAATCAGCCGTTAGGTGAATATTGATTTTGAAGTAAAATGAGGAAACCAGAGTATACCACAATCTAGATTATATCTCCCGGGTGAACTTAGTCGAAAAATCCATTCAATCGCAACCAAATCTAAGATATTCCATCCAATCCAATCAGGAAACCCATAGCGAGTACATCACACTCCTCAATATTTCCCTCACTTCCGAACAGTTGTTCCACACATTCGTATAATACTTCCATTAAACCACGCTCCATTGGACAACGAACTCGATACTTACAAATTCAATAACGATTTTAATTCGATTTTATATCGATATGAGAACATTTGCGCGATCGAATTGTAATGAATGGTGGTTTCAATTGGTTTTGATTTTCGGTGGTCGTATGTGTAATGTGTTTTTGAGAATTGAATTTTTATTTTTATACCTTGTAGAGGTTGATCAGTATTTCGTTAATAACAATATCAGCCTATTATTGTCCCAATGCTGGGCAAAGGCCCCTTCCCATATAGAGAAGGTTCAAGCAGTAATCACCACACTCAAGGCGTATTGACGGTTTCAGACTTATATTTACTTTAAGTCCAGGTGATGTCTAAAACAAACATAGAAAGTACTCGATATGAACTTATTCTGGTACTTGCCCGGTATCGAACACGCAACCTCATGCATGATAGGCGAGCGCCTTACCCAATAGGCCATTACAATATTGACGTGAAATCAGCATCAGCATTCCTTTAGTTTTTTGAAAAGTAAAAGGACCATTTTCCGTGGTCCTTTTTATTTCTAATCTTCCAATAGTCCTTTTATCATTTCAATCTTGAATAGAATATACCTAACTGTAGTTAATATTAGTTTAACTGCTTTCAAAATCATTACCTATTCGTCTAATCTCCAGCAGAAACAGATTAACACTATGTTTAATTAAGACTAGGATTATACAGGGAGTGTTCGACCGTCAGGTGTGGGTCGACATGTGGCTCCCACCGGCTGAGTTTACATAAACCGGTGTATCTCTGTGTCTTGTGATATACAGGGTGATTGGATTCGTAGATGGGTATAAGGGGAAAAATCTGGTTGGTAATGCCAAGTAGAAGAAATAGAGGTTGCAGGTGGATTATACTGGTTAAAACCGGACGAGTATTTGGAAAGTTATGTTGACAGTTTTTAACAGGCAGAATTATTTGATGTTGGGCAGATCTTTCAGAGAAATAAGGGCAAAATCAACTGGCATCATTAGAGTGGATTTCTCATTGTCTACACAGGTCTGACCTATGAGAACGTAGTAAAACCAGTCATCATGGTTTGGTCATTTTGGGATTTCGGTTTTATAATAAAAGATTTAAATCACGCTGTACTTCTACATACATATGCGAAGGAATTGCTCAGACTGCGCAAGATGAGCCGTCTACACGATATTGTAATTCAATCTCAGATTAACGTGTTGAATATTGAACTATTGCGAATTGAATCATCATCATCATCTTCATCTTAGAATTTGTCCCGGACGTGTGCTATGTCGGTGAACGAAAATTATCACATTGTGGCTATTTAAAGAATTTGCAGCACTACATCTTAATGCTCCACACAAAATCCCAGAACTCGTTTCAATTCAACAGCTCACTTTATTACTCCCCAAATAATTAAATAATAACTCCGCAAAAGAATATCCGCACATGTCCGGTGGCCGCAATAAATTATCCGCGCGGCGCTAATCCGAACTTTTGCCGCGGTCCGGCACTATCTGTTTGCCGCACGCCACAACCTTCCGCGCTTCGAGCAGAATACGCACGGCTATGTACTGAGCGCAAAATAAAAGGTGTAGGTATCATTTAATAATAAAAAAGTTTAGTTCCTTAAATGGTCCTTATAGTCCATTGGACTAAGAAAATAAGTAGTGAGTCATCGTTGTCCACCGACACTGACAATGGCCAATCACGTCCCAAATTATTTCACAAATACCAATCACCTTTCACTTTCACTGATGACGCTGAATACCGAGACACTGGAAATTAATAGTGGAACAACAAAACTAAAAAATATAAAATGGGCAAAAATACGGATGTCCAAGACGATGTGATGTTTGATATTGAAGAAGAATTATTTAGGCAACTTAAACTTACATTTTAGGAACTTTAACTTATGACTAACTTAAAATAACTTATGATACTATCTACTTAAAAAAAAAAACATTTACAAACATGTTACGGCTTTTCTTGGAAAATATACAGAACTATTTGCTGGGTGAGCGTAGAGTTCAGCAGTGTAACAGCTCGGGTCGTTGCTGCAGTAGCAGCTCGACGAGTGCACACAGCAAACAGATTCTTCCGACGACAAAATAAATTACGTATAACCATTATTATAATTTTTTAAAACCGTTGATAAATTAAATATTGAGAATGACATACCTTGATATTTTATTTTAAATACGATATTATACTAAACTTACTCCTTCAGGTTTGCAACTTATTCTGCGGACGGTACAGTCCGTCGACACGACTATTAATCATGGTTTATCGAGTGCTAATCCAGGTTTAAACAGATAACTATTCAGTCGGGCCATTGTCACGTTGAACGCACGGTTAGGGTTGTCCGAAAGTTGTAATGTTATTATGGTAATTATTGTTATAGGCGACAATGCTTTGTTCATTGATAAATGGCTGAATTTCTTTTTGGTCCTTTGGTACGGGGAGGGACTACGATACGAAATGGCTGTTTACGATGAACCATAATAATTATGCTTAAGCCAATATTGAGTACCTGGCTACATATTTTTTTTAATATAAGTAGTATAAAATTCAATAGTTATAATAATCGAAAGAGAGAAGGTAATGTGCGAATAGCAAATTGAAATACTTCAGAACGTAAAAATTGAAAATTAACTAGAACATTAAGTAATACTAAAGAGCATTGCAATTATGTATTACCCAAAGTAACCCTCAGCCCTAAATACGTCTTCATTGCCTTAACAAAGCGATTGTTTAGCGCCCTTCGTTTGAATATAGTACGCTCGTTAACGGTGATGCATTCAACACTATTTAATTTGTATTATTTTTATTGGAATGTGGTTAGTATTATTTTTTAGAAGTCTGTTTATACCTGGGTATATTTTTTACGATAATGTTAAATATAATAATATTTAAAATTCTGTTAGACTACTTTATCTTTAAAAAAAAGATAACAAACTCAAAAGTATTTTTTTTCCAACTACTTTCCTAAAAAGAACTCAATTATAATTGAATTATGTTATCCTCTAATCTAAAGCACATACCTTAACCAGAGGGATAACATTAGGGTCGCCAAATCGTCCGTCCCTTTGAGCTGCTTTTGTTTATTCAGCTAATAATGTATGACTTTATATTGTATGGGACAACCCTGATGTTTCAGGTGCATCAAGTTGACACTTGGTATTTTATGAACCCATGATTTATGTTTAGAATGTATTTGCTAGTGTGGTATTAAAAAGATGCGGATTCCTAGCCTTACCCACTTTTAATTGTGTATAGAAAGCTGTAAGTATCTACTTCATAAACTGTAAACATTTTACTAGCCTGTATGCAGATCCTTCAAATATTTGCTTCGATACTGAAATATCATTCAAAAATAAAAGAAGAACGTAAGGACCAAAAATCACCATGTTAATTCAACTAAGACATTTTAACTTTCTCTGTAACACAATTTATTTTAAATATAGTACTTGAAAAGCCCTCAATAAACATACCGACCACATTTCCACTAAGCTTCTTACCGTCCGCCATCTTATTCGGGTGACGACGACAAAATGGCGACGGTCTCGGCGCGCCGTTCAATTTGAATATAGAACAGCGTATGTCGCGCGCGCTCTGCGACACTAACTCATCGGATTGAGTGTGATGGCGTGGCAATCGTAAAAATATATTCGTTCTTTTTGAACACAGAGCGAATAGAAACGCTTTGGATTATTTGAACTATTTCTTTCGACTTAGAAGGCAAATTCAATAATAATCCAACCAGTTTCTGTTCGCTTCAGTTTTTCACTAATCTCCTACATCTACTTTGTGCTGACAATTTAAATTGTTTTCATTTGGTTTGGCTACACCACAGTAGAACGTTGGTTTTACTGTATATCATTTAGTAAACATTAGTTGACTGATTGATTTTCACACCTTTCAGGTTTGAAATCATAATTTGGACTGTCTCTCTTCTAACAAGTGAAGGACTTATCACGACCTTTAGCGAAAGGTCCTAACTTCGCCACTTAGACAGTCAAGACCTAAACTGTCTTTAGCGCATCACATCAGAAAGAACCTACCAACACAAAAAAATTAAATCCATCCGACTCTACGCTTCTGTCCCAGGGTTCGTAAGGCAAGAGCTAAGAATATGTCGGTCAAACCACGGCCGCTGGAGATAGCGAGAAAATCCGACACCCTCGAATGTTCGCTGCCGTAAAATATATACCTTATTAATAACTACTGTGCTGGGAGCTGTTTTGATGCTGCTTTTATATACTGGATGGGATATACCTTGTGGTTATATTTTAGAAGTTGGTTTAGCTAGAATATAAAGACAGAAAGCATAGATTGACTTTCAGAACTCATCCTAAACTCTCAATTTTGTCTTTCTGACGGCTTGTGCAAGGATATTTAAATTCAACGAGCAATTATTAGGTTCGTTTTTCTATAGTGGGTAGTTCTTGTTTTATATCAAATAACTACCTACTTTGCTTTTTTTGGAAATTACATGAAAGAGTTCTTAGAGTCACTAACAGCTACATCAACAGAATTTTCTGCTATTAGTTTCTTTGTTGTTACTGCTTCATCTATTCTCTCTCCTCTTCACATTAAAAGGTCAGTAAATGCGTCAGGGAGGCTAGTGTAAGACATGATTTTGAAGGTTTTAATTTAATAGAATTGGCCTTCTGCTCTTATTACCTAATTCATTTCCTTATCATCTTTTCTTTCAATTTCTTATTTCTTTCTTTTTACTTCTTTTATTCTTCTTCAGTCATTTGTTTAACTATTTGTCTCCGTTTCAAAGTGGCATAAGCACAATTTGTATGTTACTTATTGCTACTTTTTCTTATAGTTTCTGTTATCATACCGCCCACTCTGTGTCATAAAACACCGCACTAGCAGCAGGCGCGTGTTATTAAGTAGATATATTTTATGAGCCATCCATTCTCACTATGTTGACGGATTTGTTGATATTTGAGTCTATATTGTAGTGATGTAAGCTTGGTCCAAATTATGTACCTATCAAGATCTTGGAGGGCTATTGGTATTGTATACATTCGGCTAATTTTAGAGGTTTCGATACCGCGTAAGTCTCAATGAGACTTTTTCAATTCATAATTTACTTTCTAAGTTTATCTTGGACATCACTGACATTGGAAACCTGGACTTATAAGTCTGAAATGGCTAATCTGCCATTATCTTATTAGTGCCTTCTTTTTAGCCGACTACGGCAAAGCCAAAAGGAGGGTTATGATTTTGACCGGTATGTATGTATGTATGTTTGTATGTATGTATGTTTGTTTGTTCCCTCGTAACTTCTAAACTACTTATCATTACATGACAAATGAGGTTTCGTTAGAAGCGTCTCAGTTGTCCGCTGGTTATAGGGTAGGTGACGTGTCATCAAATTCAATATGGCGCCCTCCAGGGATGTGAAGACGTTATCGAAAAAAAAATATTTTCGCACAGTATCGACATGGGTATCAAATGAAAGGGCTTGATGAGCACATTTGAAATATATATACATTATATAGCTTTTACTAGCTACTTTGTCTGTATTTAACAGTGTCAACATGGATATCAAATGAAAAGGCTTAACTTACATTTGAAATTCACTCGCTAATTTGTTTTTATTATTATATCAAATAATTAAATAGAGTTATTCCTTCAAATAATTTAGCCCCCAAAATAGTGTAAATAAAAAATAAGTTAAAAATAACTAAAACCCGACTACGACAAAATCGCGCACTGAAAAGTGCGCGATTTTATCGAAACCTGCGGTTGTTTCACACAATCTTTATTGGCTAGGTAGCATTCGACCACGGCTATTACTTAAAAATTTCGAAAATATCGGTCAAATGAATATTGTTCTTGTTTTATACTTTTCAGTGCGCGATTTTGTCGTAGTCGGGTTTTAGTTATTTTTAACTTATTTTTTTAAAGATGGGTTTGCTCTTGACTTTAGTCTAGGTCAGGGCTGACAGAGAGTCTGTGATGGAGTCAGAAGAAGCCTGTTCACTCTAACTTCTAAGAGATTAGGGTCGAATGCATTTGGAAACACGCATTTCCTTCTCTATATGAGAAGAGGTCTTGCCCAGCAGTGGGACAGTTATAGGCTGGTAATATTATTATTATTATTTAAAAGAACAATGAGAGTACATCCATCCTCTCGGTTCACTCCATTTTCGTATATTCAGGAAAAATAAAAAATTAATTTTATTAAATTCCATGCCGCAAATAAACCCACTCCTGTAAATAATTCCCACAAACAAAACTCTTAAACAATACCTCTTTTGTTCTATATTAATACAGAAATCGTGTCGTCTTGCAACGAGAACCTCTCGACCAATATTTTAAGAGTTCTTCAAAAGCCATTTTTCCAATAACCACTTACACACCCCAAACTAGAATATATTTGACCTTTGAAAACTGAAAAACAGCCCTTATATCTACAGTAGTAGAGTTTATATTGGATTTGATGAATGGCAAAAAACATGGTAAAGTTTTCAACCCGTGCAATGCGATAGGTGCTTGACTTGAATTGATCAAAATAAATGAATAAAAATGTTCTATAATTGTAAGAGATAACGGCTCAGTGGTTTCAGGAGAGTTCTTATTGTTTTTTTTATTAATTTTTCCGACATTTGTCCCGCTGAAGAGCGGTGGTCATTGTCGGGTTTTTTCCTGTGAGAATATTGGGTTTGAGTGCGTTTTGTATTTGGAGCAGAAGTTTTAGGCAGATTGTGCAAAAAATATTACGAACTTATTTTTTATGCCTTTTTATTTTAATTAGACTTTACAATTTAATTTTTTTAAAGAACCAAAACCGTGCGCCTTTTTTTATTAGATGGTCAACAAAAGATTTTCCTATGAAATATTATTTAATTTAATCAATTCTAAAATAATAAAGCACAAATACCACACTTAATTAAAAATTAAAAATACTACATTTTAGTCCTTTTATTTTATTTTAACCAAAAGTAACCAAAAACTGAACATGTTTTCTTTCACCCCTACACAAAAGCCCGCCTAAGTAGGGCACGATAGTAGTCCAATCAAAAAATCAATCATCGCCCACATTCGCCGGTAAAAAGGTTCCGTACCCAATATTTTCTGTTATCGCACGACAGTTGAGCCCTGCGAGCACTAAAAACTCAATACAGTATTGCTTTCACAGCGAAGTAGCTGTGTTGGACTTAATGTGGATATGACGAGAAGATTTTATTGATTTTTCGAAGAGAGACAACAATTTAGTGATATTGGAAGGTAAATAGTAAGTAAATAAAAAATAAATAAAAAAATAGTACATAATTCCGTAAAGTAAATAGTAATGGTACAAAAACCCTAAACCAAAACTATAGATATTTCTGGAAATCTAGAGATTAAAACAGCAGTAAATAGGAGAAAAAAAAAACAAGTTTTCTCTTGTTTATTCATTTAAATAAATGCCTTATAGAAATGAAGAAACTAGCATTTTCAAAAAGAAACTGTTTTATTTAATTCAGTAATTTAGTTAAGAATAAATTTCCATCACCCATGCAGGATCCCTTAATAATAAATCGAAATAATCCAACGATATTATTGTCAAAAAGCCAGTTAACAAAGAACACATTTTTTTAAAGCTTTTTAAAGCATAGTACCTAAACCATTTACATTAAATAAATACTATGTGGTTATCTTTAGGAGACGCCTGTGTCCAGCAGTGAAACCAATTACAGGTTTAAAAAAAAACTGGTAGGCGGTCAGTCGCAAAGTGGAATTTAGAGTCGTTCCAAACAGTGGATTCAAATAGAAAAGAACAGGCGAAAAACTTCATGGACACTCTTTTAAAATCGAAATATGTTTCAAAGTAACATCCACACTATTCCGTCCCCTGCTAGGTCAGCGCTACAAGGCGAGTCGTGGACACATAACGAGTTTAACAGAATATGATTTTCCCACTCCGAGCGAATGAGAGACGTTTTAGCGTCACTTTTTATCAACCCTCATGGGACCGGGCTGCAGACTGCTACGAAATATGCAGCCTTTATAAATTGTAAGAGAAAATTATGGGACCAATGTTTTTTGGTAGTCGGTTATGGTGTAAAAGTTCATGTGTGTTGAGGTGTTAAGTTTAATATACCTATGTAGTGTTCTTTTAGTCAGTCATGAAAATCGTTTGGTTGTTATTAGCTTGTTATATTTGTATATTAACAAATACGTTTTAACTATGAGGTCTAGTAAGGGACTCCTACGGCTGTTTACATAATGTTGAAGATCAGTTTTCCCATATTTTAAGAAGAACTTGAACAGTGTCTACGTCTTCTGCATACTCCAAGAGCCCGGTTATCTATACAAATGAATTAAATAGAAGTGTCAGTTTGTCATGGCAAAATAACAGCGTATTACAAAAGTGCATATAATATATGTTTATACAATACTTACATAAAAAAAATCTCTGTCTGTCTATCTGTCTGTTTTGGCTAATCACTTAAACGGTTAGAACGATTTTGACGGGACTTTTACTGCCAGATAGCTGATGTAACAGTAACTTAGGCTACTTTTATTAAAAAAAAAAAAATAGGAATTCGCGTACAAAAAATACCGTCGGTACTCTATAATTTGTAAAAATATGTTATCATGGCCTATTAGTTACCACATTGATTCTAGTTCGAGGTCTCTTGATAACGGATTCACTATTCGATAATTGAACTAAATACATTCTAACAATAAGCCTAAAACCTATAAGACAACAAAACAACATTTACCCAAAAAGCACCTGCCCAAAAAATCTACTTAATAAATCCCGTAACACACTTAAAGCGATGATCGCTCCACAAATGCCACAATATCATAACACGGAGATTTTCTCCTAAGCCGCGTTAATTTGCCGGCTCTCCCCGCGTCCGAGCGAACGTCAAATACAATTTTACGGTGCGGTGGACACTGAGCCGATTGTGAGAGACAAGAGACAAGCCTGCTGGGGGCACGGATGATGGGGTGATGGATGTGGTACTTTATATCAATAAAATAAGTTTGATAATCGGTTAACATATAAATAGAGTGTAAAAGACACATCACATATTCGTTATCTACGCATGGGCAGTATGCGTATTCAAATAAGTAACACTGAGCTATTTGTGTTGGAAAACGACTTTTATTTATGGTGTAAAAAATCACTGTTTATGGTAGCGGGCAATTTGAAGAAGGGCAGTATAGGGCAGTAAGGCTAGGTTAGCAGATTTTGTTTAAAAGAATTACCGTGGCCCTAGAACACAAAGGGCATTAGGAGGAACACCTCTCTCTCCGAGCAGAAGAAGTCATTTGATGATTCGTCATCATTAAAGAAAAAGTTAGCGCGCAATGTTACGTACGTACTGCAACATTACAAGGCTCATGGAAGTATTTAAAGCTTAGTTATAACATTTTAAACTTGTTTTCGTAAAAAAAAATTTAAACTTTGACCTTGAATAACTAGGAGATTCCTAGGTATAAGAAAAGTCCAGAACATAAAAAACCTCACAATGATTGGAACAAAATGTAATTTTTGGTTCATTGATTACGAATCATGTCAAGACTTTATTTATTTTATTTATTTATTTATTTTTACTTTAACATAAAACGGCCAAGGCCAATTACATTAGTTAAAGACACAAACACATTATATAAGTACAAAGACAAAAAACAAAAAAAAACAAAAACAAAAAAAGAAGTATTCAGCTATTCGACAGTCACACGCTCATCTCACAATACTCCAGACATGTTAACAAGATCTTCTTCCATCCATCCGCGAACACATCACAGTGAGGCTTAGCATCCAAGAGAGCGTTGAGCGCAGAGAGTGTGCGAGGGACCGGAGACTGGGCTCGAGAGACGGTTCGACTCCAGGGCACGGCGAACAATCTGTGCCTCCTGCTACGGTTGTAGTTATTCGGAGCAAAAAGATGGGACAGTTCGTCATGCAATTCAGGAGCATCTGTTTTCCCGCGAAGGATCTTACACATATTAATAATTTGGTCATTTTTTCTTCTAACCTCGAGAGAATTGTAACCTAAACAGCCCAAAAGAAAGTTCGAAGGGTACATAAACGGATAGTATCCATTCAAACGTTTATTATATAGATACCTAAGATAAGCCTTTTGTACCTTTTCTAAGAGTAAAGTGTACTTCTTCTCATGCGGGTTCCAGACGCATGCACTAGACTCCAGTTTACTACGAACAAGTACATTAAAAATACATTTAATAGTGCTAATGTTGCTAAAATCTTTAGCATTGCGCAGAATGAAACCTAATCGCCTAAACGAATCTTTCGCTACAAATGCCATATGATCATGAAAGGTTAGCTTGTTGTCAAATGTGACACCTAGATCCTTCATACCAGATGTTCTAGTAATAGCGCTACCATTCATTGTATATGGAAAGATGATAGGGTTTCGTGCTCGAGTAAAACTCATGACGACTTGTATGTATCTAATTGATTACACTAGGTGGTCTGTTGTGTTGTAGGTGGTGTGTTTGTATGTTGACAAAAATATAATTTTGACAAGGAAACAATTTAAACAAGAAACTACCGACTCTAAATCTTCTTACATCATGCCACATAATGCTTGTGGTCACGTATTGGTTAAAGGGTAGGGCGGGGTTGTTCGCGGATTATATCCGTAGCTCACAGCTCAAACGCGATGCTATATCAGTTAGCTGCTACAGGATTACTGCCTTACGGAGCTTAGTTTTCAAATCTATTTTGTGCACATAGGTCACTTAGATTTTGAGGACAGGGTTTTAAAAGGGATATTATTATATGTAGGCAAGATACAGAGGACGATTAGAATGGGGACCACCGTTTTACTAAAAATTATGGACAGTCAAATGTTATGTTAACCTAATATTACAAGGTAACCAATCATAATGTAACAACGGTTTATAAACTTTATAAATACTTTATATAAACTATATAAATTAAAATTAATTGCCGAATGTATGTATATATATATACTTTCCGAACGATAGCACAAAATTGTATATATTTTTTTTTTATTTCGTTATTGTCAAGACAGGGTTTGTATAAAGTTGTATAAATAAACAAACTGTTTGTCTATTTATACACTTTTACAGTGTATGCCATTCGACATTATTGTCATTGTGCAATATGCAATGATGACAAATAATATAAAAAATATAACACACAATAATCAACACTTGTCCCAATAAATTTGTACACCTGCGTCCACAAAAAAGGTCATATTCAATTAAACAGTGCTTTATCAAAATGAACATCGCTCGCCAAAAAATGAAACGTTCATTGAAAATCATTGCAGCGTAAAAACACATCAGCTTACTGTACGAACGAAAATAATAAAATTATTTTATTTTATTTATTATTGTTCCGAAAAACCGATAAAAGATAATCAGATAAAGGTTTTAATTCAACGAGAAAAAAACAAATTAATAAAGTTTGTGTGTAGTCTGTGGGAATGTTGACAGTTGTGTGCGAACGAGACGCAAGATAAAATAAGTTGGGATGACACAAGTGGAGGGGATTAGGAAAGATTATACGTGATTTTTTAATGAAACAAGAAGAGTTTGTTCTAGTTTGAGGAAAAGGGGGTTATCTCAAACGGTTTGCTTTTCAGATACGTGAAAATAAAACGCCACTAGGAATTTCACTTGAATCGTGGGTGCGTTTACAAACATATAAATCCTAAACACAAACATACATAAACAGCCAGACCCGGAAAAAATCATCTGTAGGACATACAAATATTTCTAAAAGGAGCTTTTGTCTAGCTTTGGGGCGACAGAGAACCAGGTGTTATTACTATTCTATTTAATCAATTTGGGAGATAATCATAGTAAATTGCGATAACTATTCAACGAAGGACTATTGCAGTAGGTTTGGGTTCAGCCCAGTTCGAACATAATTTCACTTTCAAATGGCTATGTTAAAGCTCGACGGTTTCACGAAATACACATTATACTTTATTTTATGGCGTAAATAAAGAAATGCAAAGTAAGGTAAGTAAGACCGAGAGCAAACTTAGTAATTATCACAATAAACCGTTGATAAAGTTGCCGTAATTATCAAATTTAAACCGAACAGAATGAAAAAAATAAAACTGCAAGTGGCATTATAATTTATTTAATTTTTTTTTTTTGAGATGATACAAACGTGGTTATTTCCAAACACCCTCAGTATCTTATAAAATTTTAGTTTTCACTATAAATCTTTGACCCTGCGTACATTTCTAACCAATTTTCATACGAAACGTCTTCACTTGAAAATTCAAATGATTGATTTCAAATTCAAACTTGGAAGAGCAGTGTTGCCAACATTGAATATTGATTGCACAAAAGGCGTTTGGTGCCAAAGCGTATTCTCAATTCAAAATTATTTGAGAACCATCGACTCCTTTTGATGGCGCAAAAATATGTAAGTAGCTGAATTTGTCAGTCACATTTTTATTCCGAATAACATTTTCTTTTTCACTCACTCTCCTTGAAAGAACATCACCTTTCCTTCTCTTAATTTGCGGTACGGAAATTCAAATTTGACGGGTTGGCTCGCCTTTCCGCTGAATTTCGAAGTATAATGAGCCTTTAAAGGTGGAGCAATCAATAAAAATATCAAAGGTTTACTTATTTTACGGAAAGCTTTGACTTTGTTGGAATATTTTACATTTACATGAAAAAATCGTAGTGAAGGTTACGAATGTGCGTTGATTCGAATTGGAACACTTGGAATCAATAATTATGACGGGTGTAAAAAGAAACTTAACGAAGTCAAAAGTAAGTTACACGATCTGGTAAGTTACACGATCTGAATGGTATCTTCCCATCATTCCTGACAATTTTTTAATTCCTTTCAATACCGTCCTATGAAATAGATTAGGTCACATTGGTACTTGCCGTACCCGCTTGCAAACCCACGGCCTCATGCATGAGAGGCGGGTGCCTTAACCCCTGGGCCATCACGACACAGGAAAACCATCCAGCTAGCAAAATTCGGTTTTATAAGTATCCTAAGACCATATTTTTTTACTCTTAAAAGACCCTTACTGCCGTCTGTAAGTGTCGAATTAGGCGCACTTTATAAGAATAATAGCCCTTATAGTTGTTGTATGGCGCACTTTATAAGAATAATAGCCCTTATAGTTGTTGTAATATTTAATCTTATATTAATCTTGATAAAGCTACTGTAAGTAACAAATGATTTATATGTGTCTTACACTGGTATGCTATAAGGTCAGTATAAGTTTTTAGTGGTCTTACTAATGCCGTTAAAAGAGTAATTCCCCTTATATTGCTCTCTGTGATGTCAGTGTAAGCGTATATCACAACTTGTCGAAAAAGCAAAAAGTGTGTGGTGGGCGGTGTGTAAAAAAATAAAATTGGAGTAACAAATGTAAACTGTAGGTACCTTTATTTTCATACTTTATATATATTTAATTTTGTATCTTTGGCAGTGTATCTTGCTATTATGGATAAACAACTTGCGCAATACATTTCATCGATAGTTTTATAATATAAATAACAATATTTTTACGGGCCCCTTCTGAAATGAGTAGAATATTGATAATTTATTTAATTATTTTTCCAATATAAATGTGAATCTTAGGACATATTTTGTGAAAAGGTATTAAGTCTAACTGCTCTTCTGTAAGATAAGCGTAAGGCGATTAACCCACGGCACCGTACGCCGCTCCGGCATGCGGTGGCGGTGAAGCGGATTTCAATGCGGTTGTCCGCACGGCGATGCGGTTCGACCGCATGACCGCACGGATCGATTTTGACCAGTTTTGGTTTTAACCAGTTATTTTTCACCGGTTTTGACCAGTTTTCAGGGTGTCCAGGTTGGGGTTTTTTTTCCCCCAATTTGGGGAAAAATTTTGGGGAATATTTTTTGAAATTAAAACTGCGGGGTAAATTCTGGGGAACACATTATTTCTTGGCGTAAGTTTGGGGAAAAATCATTTGTGAATGAATTTTTTTAATGCAGTGCGCAAATATTGACATCCCGGAAGGTGGCGGAATAGAGAACAAACTGCTATGGGTGCGTTCCATTTCTCGCAATACGTAGCAACTGTGAAAACACGCTTGGATATCAACTCTTTTCTTGTTATTCCGGTCAAAATAGATATTCAAGAGTAAAAAATTCGCAACAAGCTGAAAATTTGTATGAATGTTGTGAACATCGTCATAAACAAATAACATATAACGCCCTTAAAAAATTCCATTACATATATTTACCCCCTAAATTTGGGGAGAAAACCCCTAAATTGGGAACCCTGCACGATGATCCGCACGGTGATGCGGCGCCCCGTGTGTGAAGCACCGCACGACCGCGCGGACGTCCGCACGGTGATGCGGTTGTGACGAGAACACCGCTCGACCGCGCGGTCGTGCGGTGCTCGTGTGCGAGGTTCAAGCGGATTTCCTAGAGGCTAGTGCGACGTGAGAACCGCATCACCGCATGCCGGAGCGGCGTACGGTGCCGTGGGTTAATCGCCTAAGACGATTAAGTCTTATGTCACACTTGATAAGTGAACTATAAGCTTTTCGCTCTTGTTAAACACTGATCTAAGGCAATTTGACTGTAGCCATGTTTATCATTTAGGGTTCCATAAGAAAGAACAAAATCATACATTTTAGTATGAGTACCTATGTAATTAGGTTAGTAAAGATAATTATTAATTGTTTTAGAATAACCTGAGCCGTATCAAGATGGTTGTCGTAATGGATGTCGACTGCTTTATTGATAAGAAAAAAATCCAAATGCTTAAAAAAGAAAAGTGGCCTTGGAATACAACACACTTTATACGCTCTGACAAATGTATCGCTTGTTGATATGCTACATCATACAACGCTGACGTCTCTCAAAAGCCTTCTCATTTTATAATTGCTCAAAAAAACCTTATAAATTTATTGGATTCAAATTTCTTCTGGTGTCAAAACTGTCGTAAATTTTCAATTTACGACCACTATCCATATGACGAATGTGAAGTGTGTAACTAACAATATGACCTAAAGTTAACCACCTAAAATTAAAAACATCTTGAGTAGGTAATAAGCTAATGTACTTTTTTATATTATTTTCTGGTAGTACGGAACCATCAAATAAATTGTTAATTTCCGATCTCGTAGAAACTTGTACCGATTTTCGTATACACTCTGGCTTTTGTACTAACTCAGAGTATGTTTTATACACTTTTTGTCGGTATGCCCCACTTCTTTTGAATCTCTTCCATTTATTTATATCCATTTTTTAAAATGACTTCTACTATAATTTAAGTTTTAGGTAATCAGTTTTACGATGCTCTTAAAAAGCAAGTCTTAAGACTTTTGCAAAAGCAAATGATCTTATGAAAGTCTTCCAATATTCTTCTACTCTTTAATGTCTCTTAGATAAGACAAATTACACTTATGATTGGTTGGAGTTAGAGAAGTTGCATACAAAGCTTTAGTAAGAGCAGAAGTCTAATAAAACACTTACTGCAGACTCTGATAAGAACAAATATACTTGTAAGATGCTTTTTTAAGTGTAAATAATGATCAAGAACAATTACTCTTAAAAAGTGCTCTAATAAATCTTTTGTTCTGAGAAATGTTTTATAAAGATTTCTTATATAAACCTTAAAGAGTTCTTAACAAGTGTGAATGTCCTCAAGCCCAAACTGTCTTAAAAAATGTCTTTAAAAGACGGGCTATCTTAGTCACGATACCTATAAGCCTTTTATAATACCTAAGTTCTTATATAAGTTTATTCTTATGGCTATTTTGCTAGCTGGGGCAGGACCGTACGAAGATTCACAACAACCTACCTAACTCTAAACTGTCATGGTATTCTGTTCCAAAAATACACAGAAAATAATAACTAAACTGCTAGCCACTGGAACCGATTATCATAATAGTTTAGTGAACAAAGTGGATAAAACGGACAAACTTAAGTAAATCCGTATTTGCGGGTCCGCGGCCGGTTGTTAGAGGCACTCCACGAGTTTGTGGTGAGCCGCTTGAGTGCTTGGGACTTTTACAGTATACGGAGAAAAATACAGGAACTTAATACCAATTTTTCCTTAGAGAAGCTTGTGGGTGCATCGACCAATTCACTAACGCTCCTTACAAGTAAATCAGTATGACAGCTCCGGTTACAATTGTGACCAAAAAGGGTTCTTCTTAGTTGCAATTTTTACTATTATTTAAGTTAAACTCTGTACAGTTCGTGACATCACTATTACAAGTTTATGATCTTCACGAAGTAATGGCACGAACGCATTACTATACAGTATGTTAACTAACAGAGGGCGTTCCCGTTAAACCGCAATAGTATAGCATCCATACATGCTAAAAAAAATAGTACCATTTGAAAACAAAATGTTTTTATTTTTTTTCAATATTAAAATATTGACTAAAAATGTTAAACTAACACGTAAAAGAAACACTCTATACATTATGCGTACTTGAAGAACGGCAACGTCGCAATGCTACTTACGCTAGGTACTATTCCGCGCTACTATTTTGATTTTAAACAGGAGGTTTCGAATTTATTGTCAATTAATTATTTTTTTTAATTCGGATTATTTTATGCTTATTTTTCTATGCTGATATTTTTATTATAATCTCTTAATTATATAGATTAACAAGTTTAATGGAACGCCCTCTGTTATTTAACATACTGTATACACTTACTTGCTTACTATACTTTTTGCTACATTACTGTTTATCGGTATATTAATGGAACATTTGTTCATTTGTAACACAGTAACATCAAAAAACAATGTGTTTATATCATGTTCAGTATTCTGTCATTTTTCAGCTCTTTATGAATTACATTGCTCTCCTTTAGTGGCAACATCGTTTTCATTCCATATGCTTTATGCTTGATCTATATGCTGTTGGTGTACTTTATTGAATAAATAAATAAATATTCACACAGAGTCGTATCGTCCTCGTCTCGTCCAGCCTAAACATCTTCCTTCCATCAACTTTGTATACTTCGTACTTCTACATTCTGTTTAGCACCCACGTCACGTGCTGCAAACGAATGCGGGACGACAACGACGCGTTGCCAATTGTTCGAATCTTGGAGCTTAACTCGATCAAGCGGGTTTAGTTGCCAAGTGATAAACCGCTTTTTCGGCTCACGACTGATTGGAGATCGATAGCACGTTGAATGGTCTGCTAGCCTAGAGAAAGGTTTAAGTGATTATGTTGAATGTGTGAGCGAGGTTGATAAGTGGCTGGTTTGAAGAAGAAGCGATCACGGTAAGCAGATTATTACCTACCTTACATAAGGAAAAACTGATGAAATAATGTCAGATGAATGTAGGAAAAAAGTAGAATAAATAAAATAGTGATAGTTCCATAATCCTGTTACCGTTACGTTAATAAAAATAATTGATTTTGTATTGTATGAAGTGTCGTTACATAAATAATTTGGTTGGCGCAGTAGCTGAGCGATTGGCTGTTACACTGCGTGTCGTGAGTTCGATTCCCACACGTAAGACCCTGGTACCTATGTGGTGCTAATTATGTAGGTAGGACTTACCACGAATGCGCTAGCGTACCTACAAATATTCGATTCGACTCGATTTTTTTTTATTTGGAAATAAAATTTATTTGGTTTGGTGTCTTTTTTGTCTTTATTTCCTGAACCTTAAACCCTTCAAGTTTAACAAACTTTGTTAAGTGCGAAGGATACTTTACGGGTACCAGTCCTTCTGAACTTCAACTGCAACTTAACGACAAAACCTTATTATACTTTTCAGTACCTACTGCCATCTATGTTGGCAAAACCGCAGTTAGCGCTCAAATTCTGCCATGTTTAAACAAAACCTAGAAAGCTCAGTCCACCCTTTTGGAACAGCCTCTCGTACCACGTTCATCCCAACAGCAGTAGATAGCGTTGTTCCCAAATATTTCCAAAGCGACGCCTATCGAGTTCTTTCTGAACTATATTTCTGAAACTGCGGATAGCGCCATCTGTGGATGATATGTGAAACCACCCACGTTAAAGTTCATTGAGCTTTTCGATAGAGCTTTTATTAATAGGGTCGGTCCAGAGTACAAAGCTCTCTGTGGGGTTCCGCGCTGAGAAATTTTATAGAAGCATCAACATAGATGGCGCTGTGAGTCTTGATGTAAGTATTGCTTTATTTAGAATAGCTTTTGGTCTTTGTAAATTGGTCTCTTTCATAAGTTAAAATGTGTTATGTTTCAAGACTTTAAACGATAGTGAGTGACTTTAAATGATTTCATATAATTGCAGGTGGTAGGTAATTTATGATTTTGTCGATTATTATAAGATATTGTAAGTATGTGCTTAGTAGAATGCAGACTATCCAATTAAATAAAAAAAATGTGTCTTATTAATTCGTAAGGGTTTTGTCTCTTTGGATCAACTGTTACTGATTCAGTAGTACTTAGCCAATGTATTTTTTGCGTAATCATGAAAGTAATTTATTATATTCTCTTTATGTGAGTAGGTTACAAAATTGACATTAACTTTTAGGTTAATAAGATCGTGTCTGTTGCGTCGGTTACTTGCGACATACTGATACCTAATTTGACTCCAATTAACAATCTTCACACGCTAATTTTCCTCTCAACACATTTAAAAACTTCTGTTTGCTCTTCAATTGTTTCAATTTCTAGTCTCATTAGAACAAAAAATTAAAGGAGGAAACGTAATTAATATTAATTGGTACGCATCCTATGGCCCCGTATGGCCCATACAGTGTTTCACCATGATGTATGGGGTAGCTTCACTCTTCAGTAACCCGCGGACTGCCGCGACGCGCGCACGTTTGTATCCATTCGTTTGTTTTTACTATATAAAAAACATCGCGGTAAACACTGAATGAAGTTTATGTGAATTGTTGATCAGTGATGATTTTGAAAAGGACCTTGAGGATTTTGTTCGTTGTTGTTGTGTGTGCTAGAAGCGTCATGAATGGAGGTAAGGTCTATAGTCATACATGCATAAATATTTATCAGATTATAAAAATGTGTTTGATATTATACTGGTCATTTTGTTTTTAAGGGGTGCTTTTTGTAACAACCCTTAGACCGCTTGAGTCATACGTGAGGGGGCGATTACAGAATCGCAGCTGTTTAAATGAAATAATGTGTTTAATACCTTTAACAATGAATTATTCCATTGAAATATCGTAAAAATTCAAAAATCAGTCTTTTGGCGGTAAAAATGCTATCTTTACTTTTACATTCTATATGTTATAATAAAGCCGAAGAGGTTTTTTGTTTGGATGTTTAAACGCGCATATTATTATCTCTGGGACTACCAGTTGGATTGGAAAAAACCTTTTCAGGAATCAGGAATTTCTCAGTAGCGGCCTTGGAGGCTGGATTTGTGCCCGGTTGATGGCAATAGGCTCGCCCCCATTACATCGAACTTAAACATAACTGGCGAAATGTGGGTGTACTGGGTACATCTCTGCCTAAACTTTCGGGGATTACAGGCGTGATGTTATGCAAAACTCAATAAAACTTTTTACTCGACCTGGTAATCGAACCTAGGACCCCACACTCAAAAGACCACGAGACCAAAGGGGCATTACGCTACCAATACAGATAAAGTAGCAACATTTATAATCATGTTAGCTATTTCTGTTTAAAGAGCTCTATTAAAACACGAACATAACTAATCATCCATGAACGGACGTCTAAGTGTGGCTAACACAAGCCATTGAGACCAGTAGCCATAAGATTATGACCACTAATTGAATCGATTACCACTTGAACTCATCCAATTATAACGTGAAGGATGTATGCTTCAATTATAACTGTAATGACGGGCAAAGATCGTTTAAAAATACATCCTTTGTGTAATTCGTAGACAGTTATTATTTTAAAACTGTACTTATAATTCTCAACACCTTTTTTGAACATGGGCTTCAATTGACTACAATTTTTTTATAGGTAGGTACTTACTTAAGCGATAAACAGTCATATTCGTAAGTGTTTCATACAAAACCGTATTATTATAGTGAGTAATAAAGGATATCCTGGTACCTATTGTAAATGCAAAATTTGAGAGGATGGTTGGATGAATGGATACTTGGGTGCTACTCTTTACTTACTCTTAAAAGGTAGAATGAAATTAGAGCAGCTGTAATTTCGCACAAATGTAGATATGGATACTTACCTACAGAATACTCAAAAGGTTATCCGGATTAACTATTTTCTTGGGATAGGATTTTGGCTTAATTCTGAAGTCTTAAGAATTGCTAATTATATTGATTGCTTTATTGTTATGAGCAGCAAGGAAAACACTGCAGTATCTCTTGAGATTATTCCTTGGTCGCCTTTAGCTGTACTATCGGGAAGTACCGTTGATGACATATCAAAAGCTAGAAAGATTTCAATGATACCCAATTTAACACAGTTCGTCGACTTTATTGTTTTTCTTTTTTTTGACCGTCTTGTGTCGCCATACTGAATTTTGAGTACTGTTTTGTCTTAAGTGACACTCGCAAGATCATTGCAATTCTAGAGCGCTATTAAGGAACTAAACATACATACATAGGCTGATAAACACATTACTCTCCTTTGCGTCGCGCAGTCAGGTAAAAATATTACAGATGATTCAGAGATACAGCCCGCAGCATCTATAGCTGAATATGATGATTGTCATAGTTACAACGAATCTCTGGGAGATAAAAGTCTGATCCCCTCGTTGACAAGATTTGTAATTTGAGCTTAACTTGATATTGTAATGGTTGCAGCTGCCCATCCACCTGCATTATACTCTTATTTCATGAACAGAGTATTGTAATCTATAGAACTTTATCTTGTTAATCTCGTTGTTCAATTTGATAGTTTCTCATATTTCAGCTTTTTGAATGTATTAGTAGCAGTTTTAAGGGGTTAAAACTCTTTAATGCCACTTCAGAATGACACTCAATCAGTCTGTAAATGGGAGTATTCATTTAGTAGTAGGTACCTATAATACGGGGTGGAAAGGATATACACGGATGGGTTTTAGTCACTAACAGTCTGACACTATCTTCCGCTCCGCCATTGTAAGCGTAAGTCATTTGATGATTTTCCATGCTTAAAAAAAGGGGGCCTATTACTGATTCCAAGGTAAAAGTATTGATTACGATGTACCTTCCCGTTACTATTTCAAATATTCTTGCGCTAACCTTGATTGGAGTAGCAAGCATGAAGTCTATCGATTCCTAACCTGAACAAAGAAAAACCAATCATTCTGTCACACCAAAAGACTCTAAATCATAATTGAACCCAATCCGATGTATCAACGACAAGAGCTCTCCTATCGATTACATTCACAGTACATCGTTACCGATATGAATGAAAATATGGAATGTATCTCCTGCTTATTATTCCGCGCAAGTGTTTGTTCCGAGAGGAACGGGTTACTACGCGCGTAAGCGATGGGTTGACATCCTGTCAGTATTGGCTCTAGTACTTGAGTATTATGCATGGTATGTACGGGTGATATGATTGGCGAGAATAGTATTATGACAAGGTTGTTATAAACTGTATGAGTTGTTTTATACTTTTACTAGCTAAATCAGTTACGACTTTGGTTACTGCTCTGTTCCCGTGAGTCATTGCGTAATGCTATACAGCCTAGGTATAACCTTCCTTAATAAACGCGCTTTGTAACGCAAAAAGTTTTTTTAACAGACTTTTTAGTCTTACAATATTGGTATCGATATTCTGACAAGACTTGTCTTACTTAAAAGTCTTCTTATTCTACTAACTAACTTCTTATAGGTACTAAGCGACATGCTTGTGCTAGAGGTTGGTTTACAGATATTAGTGCAACAACATCTTTTTGACTCCTGCCTTTGGTTTTTGTCTTTGGTGGCCTTTTATGCCAAATTCGGAACGGAAAGAAAGTCTTGTTGCACGCGAATTCGTAGGATTCAATTTTTCAGGATTCGTGAGAAGATAAGCAATCAGGTTTTTTCGTCACTGTATTAAACAATAAGGATTAATAAAAGTGAAATGTTAATCGACTTTTATTGCTGACTGTACATA
Source organism: Hoplodrina blanda (assembly GCA_949316365.1). Classification (NCBI taxonomy): domain Eukaryota; kingdom Metazoa; phylum Arthropoda; class Insecta; order Lepidoptera; family Noctuidae; genus Hoplodrina; species Hoplodrina blanda. The sequence continues at coordinate 1,251,709 of OX438582.1, forward strand.
AAAGTTCAATATGCAATGTGCACAAAATTCTATACTTGTGTATATAAAATTTTATTCTCAGTTCAAAATTTCTTTTTCTATTACTTCATTCATAGTTTGAATGGCATGTATTGAATGACAGCCGTCCTTTGATCTCAATCCGAAGGGAGGCCAGATTTCACAGTATGAAGTTATTAGTGTGATGGATGCTGCTTATCCACTTCATATAATCCCTCAGTCACCACTTATGACGCCCTAGGTGGCGTTAAACCAAAGAGCGTAGAAATGTGGAGGGGAAGCCTTAGGAAGGGTCTCACTATGTTCTTTTAGATAAATGAATAGGTAGGTATACTTATTTTTGTACGAGTAGTATGGTTTCCTAACTCAGGGTTTTTGCCAAATACAACAAATATGGCCATATCAAAGCTGCACGATTAGGACTTCATCTAGAGGACTTTATCGTGCATACTCTAAAGCATCAATTTTAGGAGTATTTAAAGTAGATGACATAGAAGAAAGAGAGAGAGTTTTAAGTAGATTCCTATACTTTAATCTACTTAAAACTCTCTCTCTTTCTTATAAGTTGTTATTTTTATTTTTTATTTTAAATATTGTTTCTTTTCTTTTTCTAATTATTATAAATATTCTAATGTTAATAAATTAATTTTAAGGCCACGCTATCGCATTAGGTGTATAGGTACCTGTTATGATAGCTGTAAAGATTTTCAAATAAATAAATAAAAATACAACATTATCAGTACATATAGTAATTCGTATCGGTGGAGTTTATTTATTTAGGATCTTCAAAATAAGACATACACAAACATAAAGTATTACTTAGGTCTAAGTAATAATAAAATAATCCTGTATGTCCTAATGACAGCGTCAGCGGATGGTGTTGTCGTAGCTGATTACTAGGCAATAAAAAAAAAATAACAAAATTAATTAATATCTAAAGTTGTCATCAATACGCTAAGAAGAATAATCAAATAATGTATAGGTACCTACAGTTTGAAATAATAAAACAGATCTAATTATCCCTACTTTACGTATTTTACAGTTATATGTAATTTGAAAGAAATTTATTGATAGGAACATAATTTCTTATACTTTACTTTACCAGAGATTCGCGGATATTTAAATTTGTTGTTATCGACATGATGTATTGACTATAAAATGAAGTCGAAAGCTTATGCCAATTCCATTAAACCTGTGACCTTTCTGATGCCATTAAAATTTGTATTAGTAATACTTATTAACACCATCTAATTTGCCAAAGGTAATAAATTCTGACGTAATATCCTGTTTTCATAATCCAACATGGTTTAAGAGGAAGTTACGCAACAAGTCTTACATAGAGTTAACATCCTAAATTTATTTAAGTCAATTACAAGACGAGTTTCATCCTCTGATTAACTGCAGTGTAAGTGGTTAGGTCTGACGTTCTTGTCACTTTGGCAGTTTGTACTTACCTTGTTAGTCGTGTGGCTTTTGATAGCGAGCCCTTACATATATTGGGTAATTGAAAATTTACCCGAAATCAGAAAAGGGGTCATTGTACTCATCATTATAAACAACTTTTACTATTGGACCAACCCTGAAATCATGAATAAAAAACAGCTGATCCATACATTACGATCTTTTTGTGTAGCATTTTTGTAGGGAACAGCTGATTTTTTTTCATGGTATCAGTGTTGGTCCCATAGTAAAAGTTGTTCATAATGATGAGTACAATGACCCCTTTTCTGGTTTCGGGTAAATTTTCAATGACCCTGTATACGAGGTGTAAAAAGCCATCTCACTTAGCTGTTAACGAGGCATACTGTTCATCAATTTAAGAAACATAGAGCAAATCTGAATGCTGGAAAACTACTTTCTTTTTGGGGTGAGATATCACAGTAGCGCGCAATACATTGTGCTTAAGGGTGCACGGTGCCGGGGTTGTAGGGGAATTCAGGTTCTGTTCTAATTTTTTGAAAGTTATCACATAAACACATTAAAATATACGAGAAGTCCTGATCAAAATGTATTACAATAATGTTACTTTTGGTTTCCTGAAATGTCTTTTAATACCCGTTTTAGTTGGGAGACCATATTACTTAGTACAAGTTGTATTGATCGCGTCCAACTTAACTTACAAAATATATTAAACAAAATTGCTAGCCTATTTACATACATACATAAACTCACGCCTTTTTCCCATGGGGGTAGGCAGAAACCACAGAACGCCACCTGCTACGATCCTTACATACTCCTTTCGCCTCATCTACGTTCATACATCTCGTCATACAAGCACGCCGGTTACGAGTACTCCGCACCTGACCTTTCTGAAGAACCTCACCAATAAGGTCAGTGTAGGTCTTCCTAGGGCGACCCCTCCCTGCGTTACCACTCACCTCTGCCATATAAATACCTTTTGTTAATCGTCTTTCACTCATCCTCTCAACATGACCGAACCATCTAAGCATACCCTTTTCTATCTTTGTAACTACATCCTCTTTTAATCCGCAACGGTCCCGTATAACCTCATTCCTCACTCTATCGTTCAAAGTTACACCACACATACTCCGCAAGGAACGCATTTCCACAGCATTAATCCTACTCTCATGCCTCGTTTGCCAAACCCAACATTCACTTCCATACATAAGTGTAGGCACCAGCACGCCGTTGTGAACAGCCAGTCGAGCCTTTTTGGGCATGGACTGGTTGGTCACAACCGCATGTATAGCACCATTCACTTTATTTCCCGCAGTTACTCTCCTTTCCACATCAGCATCAATCTTTCCATCTCTAGTAAACATACTGCCCAAGTATACAAACTCATTCATTTGATCCACACTCTCATCATTTATTTTCACATCACACACCAACCAGCCTATTTAATTATGCTAATAATTATTCATGCACAAAAGTGGAAGAAAACAGGGTTAAGAATATTGTCTATAGGTAAAAGGAAATACCTAGGTTATAGATCATCAACTGCCCGTAATAAAAGTCTCAAGTATTCACACTAAACGGATTATTTAATCCCCTAATGACAAATACCATATTTAAAAGCCAGGATCAATATGTGCTTCCGATGCCAAGACATCTTCCTGCTGCAGATATGTGTTATGGTTTTACTAAAGTCATATTTTAGATGAACTTTATCGCTTCTGAACCATAAAGCTCTTCACATAAACTCCTGAAATCATAACTTATTTAATGGCTTTGTTTACCTCGTAAAATACATCTTGAAACAGGTTGACATCACTCTACTAAAGTACCAATTACACTAACTTTTTAATAGTCGTCAACTTGTTTATTGGTTAATCATAAAATTACATTGTATAAGTGCTTCAATTACGATCTAAAAATAAGTCTTAAGATGAGCTGAACGACTGTTGTGACCAGTCGCAGTTTTCAATAACAGGGTTGAGACACGCAACCGCGATTATTTTCATTACCTCATTTTAAAATCGCAAGTGGCACGAAATTGTTATGGTAATCGGGATATTTTTACTTGACAACATTGTAGGAGGGTAACCTTCGAGTGCATCCAATTTGTGAATGACTCAGTCATGCATATTTACTAGTAAATGCTATATTTTTAAACAAAGAACAAAAAAATACAGGCAGCTAATGTATCCATCTACGAAAAAACTTTATACATCAGCTATCCTGTCGTTATGTTAGATAATTTAAAAAATTAAATTATATAATTTATTTCAAGTACCAAGACTCATAGTGTTAGTTACAATTTACTTACAAAATAAGTAAGTAAAACACACAAACAATAAATAGTTCGTTACATCTATACTGGAAGGTATAGGCCGAGACCTTGCAGCAGCGGTTCACAAACGCACAGTCCAATCTGCTTGCAACCATAATTATTAGCATGCTGTTGATGCTTGCCTGACCCTACAGAATAAGAATGCGCAACATAAAAGCAGTACACTTGAGCTTCTGCGGATATCTCTGAAGCGTTGCAGTATCGGGGCAGACCCACCAGCATCCTAAAAGCGGTATTGTACTGGACGCGAAGGTAGCTATATAACTTCGAGTAACCATAATCAAATAAAGAATGAGGAGATCAGCAGAAGAACTAAGGTAACCGACATAGCTCTCAAAATTGCGAAATTCAAGTGGCAATGTTAGTACAAGATTCGAGTTAGGTTGACCTACCCTCATGGAGTTACCGATTAAAATTATATCCGGCTGCTGATGACCCATAATTTATGTCTTTTTGTTTATTATAAATTCTTCAGAATACACCTTATAAAAACCTAAACAGTTTTCGCACTACACTGAATCCATCTGCATAATCATTTAGAGTCGTGATACGTTTCATTGCGTCCCCGGGTGCGCCGTTCAAATCACTTTAGTCGTACACTTTAGTCACCGTTCTGCCACAATGTGCGCGCACCCTAACACTGTTTGTGGCAAGTCTGTGTACGATTATATCGCGTCGTTGATTTCCGTGTGTAACCGACCGTTCGTGATTGACAGGTGGTTAAGGATATTGGGTCGGATAGCGATAGCTGTTAGTGGTGATGGTGAAATTGGTGATGTGGTTAGAGAGTTAGAGTACTTGTAGTTTCTATTATTGTTTCATTGTAAGGATAATACTTTAGGAAAAGACATAACAGTAAGTGATGAAATTGAGGTAACTAATATTGTTGACAAAATGTTGGGATTAATAGGAACAGAGAATTAATTATAAAATAATCATATAAATAATAACATAACATAATATAACATCACGCCTGTAATCCCCGAAGGGTTAGGCAGAGGTGTACCCATTAGTACACCAACATTTCGCCAGTTATGTTAAAGCCAGTTAATCCAGACGCCAGTTAATCCAGACTCCGAGGCTGCTACTGAGAAATTCCTGATGGAAAAACCCAATATCACTTTGCCCGACCTGGGAATCGAACCCAAGACCTCATGCTCAGCAGTCGCGTTTTGCGACCACTAGACCAACGAGGCAGTCATATAAATAATATGAGTCTATTACTGTCCCACTGTAGGGCAAAGGCCTAGGCAAAGGGCTAAGGCTTTTAATACAGAGAAGACACGATCGTAAATGACCACGTTTGCTTAATGCAATTTTATTTTCATAATTGGCGATGTCAGATCTATTTTAATTATAAGTCCAGGTTTTCCCGCGATGTTGTCCTTCACCACATCAGTGATGGTTAAGGGTGAAAAAGAGATAAGTATTGGTAATTGCCCAGTATCGAACTCACAACCCCGTGAGGCGGGCGCCTTTATCACTAATTAAACATACCTTATCATAAAAAATAATCAAGCAATGCTTTAGTTACTGGACCATTGTCAACTTGTCTAATCATAACAAGTACCCAAAAATCATCAAACATCAAAACAGTAAATTATTCATACATTTTAACTACAGTTTCATGCTCCATGAATTCACTATGGGCATCCTTGATTACGCCATTCTGGTCTATTTTCATAGCACAGATATGCGCGCTTAAATATTTATGATCTTAGTTTAAAACATGCAGTAGCACCGACTAAGCTTAGTTGCTGTTATCTAAACTATTTATCAACGAAAAGACGGCTACCTAATGCGGGCTAAATGCTCTTTTTGAAATACCGACAGTTAAATTTAATGTACAGGTTTTTTAAACAGTCTCTATCTGCCTCAAAAAATATATAAAAGCTAATGTTTAAAAATTGCCTAATATACGGGATGGGAAATCTTTAATCATAGATTCAGTACATTTTTCTAGATCCCAAGAGATGAAATTAAAGCCGGTTAATAAAAAAATCAACAGTTCCATACATTTTGACTGTATAGATGCTGCACTTTTGCATAGAACAGTTGATTTTTTTAAGAAAAAACAATTTAAAAAAAAAAAAATCAGTTGTTCTATGCAAAAGTGCAGCATCTATACGGTCAAAATGTATAAAACTGTCGATTCAGTTTATGGAATCCATGATAAAAGATTTCGTTACAATTTCCCATTTTCAAGTGCTGTCACCATCAATACACTTACAATACCTATTAAGGAGCAGAGCGAGTATGATAGTTTATAAACCATCTTTACATTTCAAACACATTTGTTTGTAATTAGCTATCAGTTATAAACAAACATGTAGGTAGCTGTAACACAATGACTTCATTGAAATGCTAGTAACAATGAATTATGACAAACTAACTTCATGTTTCGTTACAGGCCCAGAACACACAACAAAAGAAATGAGACCAGAATATATACATCCAGATGGTCTGCTAAACTTCGACCCATACCTCTCCGACTTCAAAGCAGATGCTGAAGAAGAAGACGACTATATACCATTACCAGAAAACGATGAAACGATAGATGGACTACCAATATTTCTATTAGAACCTAAAAATTCTTACGTTCTAAGGAATAGACCAGCCAACTTACTTTGTAGGGCAGCTAATGCTCTCGAAGTTTATTTTAAGTGTAATGATGTACGGTCTGATAAAACTGTTCAGTTGGAACACGTGGATCCTCACAACGGAGTGAGAGTTGTTGAAGCAGAGCTCAATGTGACTAGAAATGAACTAGATGGAACCAATACGAAGTATAGCTGCGAATGTTACGCATGGAACAGTAAAGGCAGGATAAGAAGTCAGGGTGTTTTGATAGAATTTGCTTGTAAGTATATAGTTCGCACTACTTATCCTATTCATTACTGCAATCACTGTTGCAATCTGCATCTGCATTGGAAAAAAAAGTATATGATAGCCAGATTTATGAGGGTAATGCAGCATTACGGTACAATACACACAGGAGTGGAACAGTAACTAAAGACGTAACTTAACGTAACAAAGTTGTGGGGGGAAGCTATTATAGTTATGAGTAAGTTAATTTTTCGGTTTTTCGCTTCGGTTTTAAGCCTTTATTACTTCAAATCCATTTGCTCCTGCCAAAGTTGGTTATATACTAGCCCGCTTGTATGCATCATTCTCAATGTCGTTTGGCGTACTCTCTCACCAAGAAGTGTTTTCCCCAGCCAACTGGGTCTACGTGCCAAGTTAGCTGTAAACTTTGGAACTGAACTTTAGTGCATTGTTTTCCAAGTTAACCTTTGGGGACACTGAAGTTTAAAACTAAAAAGTGCCATTTGGAATTTAAAATTCTAGGTGGCCGTGTGACCCAAATGTAAATGGGAAGCCATTTTAATCAAACAAAAGCCTATAATTACACAATAAGTTTTTAAAAATGTTCATCTCATGAGATAGTCAATAATTAAGTTTTACTAGAAGAGAATAAAAGTTATTTATAACCTGACCACCTACTATTTAGCGTAGGATTGGTACCTTCTACTAAATAAGCGATAAGATCTACGTTCACGTAACTATTGCGACTTTAGAATTTCATAAGAACTGAGTACAATCTGTCTCTGATGTAGCCATTGACCAATTTCACAGCACATAAAACGTTATCATTATGATATTGTTTGCTTCTCATTCATTCATTAAAGTTGACTTTTACATCAGGTCCCAGGTTGGGATAAATGTGGGAACACACAAAACTATGATTGATCACAGTCACATTAAACAAATATTTTTTGTCTCCCCTTTACAAACGTTCACCGTTAACCGGAGCATGCCCTTTCTCATAAATATTCCCCATCCAACAAGTAAAATTAAAAACTTTACGATCATCATAACTAGAACAGAACTAAGAGGCGTGCCGCATTCAGTTTTATTTTCATTAATATATTTTGTTTCTCAAAGTTAATAGTTTCCGCTGCATAACGATTCTCTCGTTGATACTTATTAACATTCGAATGTTTCTATTATTTAGTAAATGATACGCCTGGAGCAGTTTCAAGATCAACATTTTTATAAATTATGCTAACGAGAAGGTTTATCAATTTTATAGAAATGTTCTGGTATTGGAAGTTATGACATAATCATAGTGCCGGAGGCAGAGTTATATCCACTGGACTAACTGTAAAGCATGCTAGTCCGTTAATTGGAATTTGACAGATAATGTTAAATATAACCGGAAAATTAATAGATTTTTTCATATAAAGTTAACATTTACGAACTCTACATTAAATATAAAGCTTCAATGCATTAAATCACTTGCCACTAGCACCAGACCAGCAGAACGACTTGAATGTCAATATATTCCACATCAAATCCAAAGAACGAGTTATGCGCCGCTGTGAGACTAATTTAATTTAATTTACCCTTCTTAGCCTTTTATGCAGTGAACTGAATTGCAAGCGGTCACACGGGTTATTTCAAAGAAGACTCGGATAACAGTATCGTGTTAGGTTTACAGGACAGGTTGCGTCGCTTACTAGTACTTAAACTTGTTTTTGTCTCTTAGAACCTGTGCTTATGTCTGACATTTTAGCACTATGTCTATTGTAGACCATCTGTGAACTAGCCGTGTTTATTATCGTGTCTTGATTTGATGGAATTGTTATTGTGTTTACTGTATATGTATACAGGGTCTATGTCAGTGATATGGCAATATTGTGCTTAAAATTAGATATGGTGGTATGAATTTGTTCCTTATCTTACACGACTACAGTTTTTCTTCAATTTGAAATTCAATTGTAATTTCTCGTACGAAACGATATAACGAAGCGCGTTCATAATAACTTCATAATTAAATCTCAACGGTACTTCAAAAATAAATAAAACAAACAACAGACAAACGTAACACAAAACTCTGTAACGTGACGCATAAATTGTAACAATAAGAAGAAAGACGAAAATAAAGTGGAGTGCAGACAATTAAGGGGCACGCCTATTGTCTAGAAATAAACACCCCACGCCACGACGCGACACGCCATGTTAACGAAAGAAATAATCAACGAAATGACATTTTGGAAAGCTGAAATATTTTAACGACTTTATTACTTTTCAATGGAATTGAAGATAGTTTGGACACGTGGAAAGAGGCGGAGGGCAAGAAAGAAAATAGAATGCTTAATTTAAAATAGAAATTTAGGTGAAGTTGAAGGAATAAAATATTGTAACTAAGTATAGATTCTCAAACAAAACCGATTAAAAATAAAAGTGATTTATTGCATAAATAAGCAGAAGTGCAAACTGTAAAGGAAGAGTTTTAAGAAACTTTTTGAAAAAAGTGAAACTTCGATAATAGTGTATCACACTCAATAACTGTTCGCTTCCTTATAATTTCCAGACTGATAAATATCTCAACTTTTAATGATACCGTTTCAAGTTAGGTGTCCAAAATTTTTTTACGACTATTTTTATTTTCATCCCTCGTTTTTTAAGAGGGTTGGTAACGGAACCATTATATGGAGGAAACATTATTTCCGCTCGTTAACTCGAGCACTTTGCACTTTGATGAATGCTCACTAGCTTTCTATTTGTGATAAGTACGAGGGTGGATCTACGTTTGTTCTAGTGAAAGTCTCGAACGAAAGTGGTTCGTCAGTTTTCTATTTGCTAATGATTTCACTTGACATAGAACTCCATGAAATACGAGATCTTGTAGTTTTCATGCTTGTGTTAGTTGTTGAGTGATCGATGGTTTTCGTTGTGAAAGCGATTAGTTTCTCTTTTCTTGATTTTTCCTGTCCAATTACTTTCATTGTAGATTTTCAGAAACCAAATTCTCGTATACATGATTGTCTTTGGGGCCATTATCATCATAAAAAGCAAATGTTCCCTTCCTAAAATAAACTTTTGTCCTATAGACATAAAGAAGCAATTCCTGCAGCACCCTTTATCATCCACGATAGAGGCTGGCAGAGGAGTGACCTTCAGATGTGTGCCTCCACCAGCTGCACCACCACCGACCATAAAGTGGACTAGGAATGGAGTCACAATTGAACCTACGGATGAAACTCTTGTGCTGCCAAAAGTTAGTTTACAGGTAAGTGCTACTTTTTATAGTGTTTACTCCAGGCTAAAATTAAACTATCTTGGACTATTTTATCCTGCGTCTTTTTAAAGTCTTAAAAGTACGATAACTATTTAAACAATCAAATCAAATTATTCTTTATGCAACGTTTCTTTATCATGTGTCGCTATACTGCCTGTAATGAAAACTTAAGTATGTGCCAAACAATTCTTTAAAGTTTAAAGTTGTTTAGTTAGATGTAGTTTAAAATTATCTGCAGTTACAATTTTAACTCATTTGTCACTGTCCAGGACATGGCGAACTACACTTGTGTGGCAGAGAACATCGCAGGCCGGCGGGAGTCCGACGTCGCTGTTTTGTCTGTGTACGGTATGTTGTCATAACTTTTATATTATTAGTTATTATGTTATCAATGTCGGCGCCATTGTGGTGATCTAACCTGAGTAATGCAGTTTGTTATTAAACTGATGTCTTGATGAGAACATGTTGGCAAGGAAGTGCTTTTTTGTCTTATGTTAACTGTTAATATTTTGCAGCTAAGGGCTCTTTTCTGGGTTTTGGAGGTAGTTTGAAAGGATATTTTTACTACGCAAGCAAATAAGTCCCTGACATTTAAAGTGCAAAATGAAAAGTATTCCATTGTTTGGAAATCACTGTTACACAATAAAAATTATATTAATATCTCCTATATTGTAGCTGTGCGCACAGCATCACATCGATTTCAAATCATTTTGATTCATAGAAACACTGAAAAGTTAGCTTCCCTATCATAGTTGGCTGGTCTGTAAAAATTATCATCAACGCTTTCTATGCAGTAAATGGCGGCTGGTCAGAATGGTCAGGCTGGGCGCCATGCCGGTGCGGATCTACTACGAGCGGTCGTCGGCGCTCGCGCAGCTGTACCGAGCCGCCTCCAGCCAATGGCGGAGCGCCGTGCAGGGGACACGCCTCACAGAGTGATGAAGATTGTGTTACTTGTCAGAATAGTAAGTAATGAAGAAATATGGGTGCAATCATTATAAGAAGAGATGATGATGATGTTTGAGTATTGATTATTTTATGTAGAATACATATAACTTAGTCAGGAGGTGATAGGTAAAGTATTGATAGACAAACCATTAAATGGGTGGATGAGCTATATATAGCAAATGGTAAGACACACATACTAGGGTACCATGGTACAAAAAGAATAAAGCCTTTTTTAGCTACTAATTATGATATTAAGGTCAAATTCCTCCTACAATTTGTAATATAATACTGATCAATTTATTAGACAATGTTGGAAATTGTTAGATTGCTATATTAAAAAACTTTTCTCTAGGTGGTTCTTGGTCGTCATGGAGCTCATGGTCTACCTGCAGCGGAGACTGTGTGAGGATAAGAAGGAGAGAATGTTCTGGAAACAACTGCCAAGGATCAACACTTCAACATGCTGCCTGTGTTGATGGCCTCTGTACTAGTGGCATGAGTAAGAAAAATCTACTATTTTTAAACGTTACGTGTCGGTTCTGAATTCTTCTATAATCTCAATAGATTAAGTCTTAGTAACTTAAGTGATATTTTAATATCTATCACCTGATTTACTTAAGGCAGTTTCATTGCTTTAAAATTCCTGTCTTCTTTATGCTTTGTGCATGTGTCATTTCCTTTATCGTCTTCTCTTAGAAGATAATAAGATTCTTCTACATTTGCTCAGGGTTCTACACCAACAACACGACTTTATACGTCGGTATCGGCATTACGGTCGCTATGCTGATAGCTGGCGCCGCCATCTTGTATGTGTGGTGCAGGTATAGAAGCAGACCTGGGTACTCTGCTGGGAGAATAGGTATGGTCATACTTACATTCTTATTCTTTGTAATATTAACTTTAATGGAATTCTTTTCAAATGCAGCCGCCATTTATATCTTTATCTTCAGAGTTAAGTTATGGAGTTCTAATGCTTCAGTATATTATGTGAACTTCCTCATTTTCTAATTGTGTGAGAAGAAAGTATGTATTTGTTTGTTTACCCTTAAGAAATTCATACAACACTTAGGTATACCAAAGACACATTCAGGCAGGGACAAGAGCACTGCGGGACCCGACCTGACGAGGACCTGCAACGAGTACTGGATGCAGGGACCTGACAACCACTATGATATGCCTCATGTTAGAGACAGGTTAGTAACACTTATCATTTGTTTTCGGATCAGCTATAATTTTAGGATTCTAACGAAAAGACTTTCTTGCAAAGAACGGAAATCTTTTACAATTCACTGTCAACCAGGTCTTTGTGTGACCTTCTAACATTAAATTCACGTTTTGTAGGAACATTTGCTTTCTCACTCACTCTTATTTCTTTATCTCGCTCTGTGAAGAATATTTTCCCGAATCAAATAATAATATCGGTGAACCAACGAATGGTTTTAAGATCCTCAAACCTTCACATAAGTATGGCTATCTGGATTTCTGACTAGGTCATAAAACGCAATATATACACATAAACGTCCGAATTCAAATAACATTGCACAATCTATTTTTATAGTTCCGTATTTTTCTAATACTTTCCTTTGAATAATACTTAAAGGGCTCAACTCCTGCTCACCGTAAAAGAAAAAGGTCGTAACATAAAAAGTGATGTTATGAGATATTGTTGTTTGTATAGTAATAACTTTTCACATCCATTTGGTTTATGCGCCATTATTCTTCCACCCCTAGCTATTCATCCCCATTTGGGAACCGGAGTAGACATCAGTCGTCAGCCGGAAGTAACCATTACGAGATGAAGCCTTACAGCCCTTCCGGGGACTCGGCGTCCAGTTGTTATACCAATTGTGAGTATTTTTATTGACATAAATAAAGAAAATGAAGGCAATATCAATGTTTGAAGCTTACAATAGAATAGACGTAGGTAAAATAAAAAATAAGTTGACAATAATTAATGAGTCTGCTAGATTTATCGTAAAAATAAGTTGTCACACTAAACGGTTTTGTTAGCCTTCTTACATATTAATTTTAATATTTACCTGCATTTTCGAAAGCTTTGAGGTTGAAACCTGATATTTCTTAGCCCCAGCTGCACATTTGAACGTCACTCAAATATTGGATCCCTTTTATAAAAGTCATTAGACCTTACGAAAAACATTGGATATAATGTGTTTTAAAAGTCAGCAAAGCATAATAGAATTAAAAATATTGGTTTTTATGAAGGCACGTATAAACGGCAATTACATCCATTGATAAGCCTATTTGAGAACGGTTGGTTTTGTATTACCAATACATTATCTTATTATTAACAACCCATTACAAGTTTGGACATTCGTACTCCCAAAAAATCACGGTTATAATCAATCAGTAGATAGAGTCTAATAGTTAACAGGTGGATTTCTAAGTTGGGCTTATTAGGAATTTCTCAATAGCCTGGAATTTGAAAGTTGGTGGTGTGACACCTCCGTGCCTCGGAAAGCATGTAACGCCGACTGGCTTCCGTGGCCAAAATTTGCTCGGAAGAAAATCAGACTGTTAAATACATTGCAGATTTTCAACTCCCATTTCCATTACAGCCCGAACAATGACATCGAGGTCAAGTGAATGTTCTTCCGCGCTTGCAGAGCTGGTCACAGCATCTCCTACATCAATGTCTAAGGTCGATGTAGCAGTAACGTTACCTACAGGACACCTGGATACCAGTTATAGAGATAAAATATGTCTGACTATTGTCAAGTAATTTGTTTTGTTTTTTGAAGGAACTAATGGGAAAAATGAATGCAGCTACTTGTGTTATTAAATCTTCTGCAAGTATCTTACGTAATACGAGTAAATTTTTAGACAGCTAAAACGTGATCAAGTAATGAGGGGTTGGCGATTTCATTTTCAGTATTGTTTTCTTCACATCTACCGATTATTCAGACTTTCCTATTATGTTCGGTAATAAATTCGTTCATATTATTATCATGTTCGGTTTTCGATTGTCAAGTAGGACCATTTACTTTGTTTTCACCTTACTATAAACTTCGATGATTCATGTCAACAACATTTTCAATACTCAATACTGAATATCTACTATAATAATTATGCAAAAGGCCATTAGATAAGTATGTGAAAATTAACACCATTGGCATTGAAGCTAACTTTCTACTTCTTAAGACCTATTCTACTAAACTCTCCCTCGATGAATTAAGGTCTAATGAACCTGAGGAAAGCTATCAATCCTTAGCATCAGGTAGGAAGACATCTCACCTTAAGTTCACTTCACTAAATACCGAAGGAGATTTTTGCAGAATAGGCCGGCCGATCACTACCATACCAAACATTACCATACCTATTTTAAACACTATGCAAATGTTACTAAGTTCTTATTCGATATGCATTTATGTGAGAATGTTATTCCTATTAGTTCCAAAGGACGTGCCTAAAGACAGTTCAGTGTGAACGTAAAAGGTTCTATAATCAAAACTGTTCAATGTATTATTTATTTCTTTTTCGTGGATATTATTAGCATTATATTATTTGTAATTTTGTCGTGATTCTAAATTAACATTTTATTAATTAGCTAATAAATTGGTACGGGTTTAACAAAATAGTAAATGGATTTAATAAAATTGATCATCGAAAGTTAAATGGCCTAATTTTAACTTACATCGAAGATTTTGTGTAAATTAATGGATTTAAATTTGTATACAAATGCTTTAATGAATATATAGAAGTTACAGTCCTATATAAAATAATAATTTTCTTTCAAAGACTGAACGAATCAATGAATCAACTGCCAATTTGATATGCATTTATGAATATTGTTTTGCTATATTGTAAGCTTTGTATATTATTACTACCTGAGAGTAATAAATGAAAATATTATTACCATTTAGCTGCATCTATAAGTAGTTACGCTTAAAACCGATCATAAAATATTTCACAAAATTTGGTGAACAAAAGCTAGCTTTATTTCGCAAAAATATTATTTAATTAAGCGCTGAAGGATTTAGCCTTGCTTGCTATACTTTAATGGAAGAAGGCTGTTTGTTCTTCATTATTACAACAGAATGTAAATATTGAAATAGTCTATTTAACTTGTAATATTTTCATTTAATACATTAAGGTTTTTAGTTAAGTATGTTGATACTAACCGAATGTAAATTTTTGTATTTAAATCTGTGATATTAAATGAATTAATTTGTAACATATATTTTGTTCTTTTATTTTTATACCTAACTAAAAAAAAATGCTTTCTGTGTTTTAATGTTGAGAACAAAATATCCGCATGTCATAAACAATTTTTTTTGTCAATAAAATGATGGTAAAAAAAATTATGTCAGTAACAGTTTCAGTTTTGAAAATACAACTCGATATTATGACTAGGATCAACTTTCGTAGAATATAGTTTCGAAGAATATAGTTATAAATCCTACTGATCATAAAAAAAAACTGATCTTATCAGATCATTATTATTATTTTTTCCTGTTTAATAATATAAAATCAAAACCTTATTGTCCAAAAAATAAAACTCATAAGTAGCCTAAATATTCGAACCAGATTTTATTGAAACGACATATAACCATAACGATGCTATTTTTATGGTATACGACATACCAATTTTGGCACTAATCCTATCCTATCTACCTGTATCTTCCCAAAAGTATCCAATTTCAAATGACAAACGCAAGATTCCCCTATCTCGCAGTAACAGAACATTCAACTTATAATATTGATCTTTACCCCTTACTTTACCACGTGGCTTTCTATGGTTGCCATTAACCCCACCATAAAGTAGAAGAACAGAAGGTCAACTCCAAACAACGAGCGAAAACAGAAGCTTACACATTTACGTGCCTACGTAAAGAGATAAGGGGGGCAATACTAATAGTATCTTTAAGGAGAGTTTGCATCCTAATTTCAGTCCCACTCTTTTAAAAACGCCTCATAATGACCCTAATTTTTTTTAATTGATTGTCGTTGAGGTGAAGTTGCGACTAGATTTCGAACGTTTTGAATTAGTAGGGTTGGCATTCAGAAAGCCAGTTCCCATAATTAAAAACTTTCAGACTTAGCCATTGATTATCGCTGTGATGAGTTTGCGAATTTCATCTTAGCGACAACCAATGTTAGAAACTTGTCGAAAGTGGAGTTCAATTTTAGAGGCAGTTTTGACAGGTTGGTGGTTAGATTACAATGAACGTACGAAGGTTTTTATATGTAAATACACAAATTGCCCATCTAAAACAAATACCGTCACTCGTCAGTCGTGAGTGGACCTGCACTCGTTGTAAATAAAGATGGGAGTCAAACTTTTGTATCTGTCTATTTTGTGGCACCACTTTGATCGTAACCATTCAACTATAGACACAAGTACACACATAAGTACATACAGTAGCGAACCTTAATGGTTGGTTATTAATCGTACGTATCTAATTACTGTGGTGGAACTCAGCGGGATAGTCTGGTCAATGTATGGGCTTGGATGCACATACAAAAAAATCATAACAGAAGGTGAACTTAAATAATTTAAATTCTAAATTAAGGACAATTTTAATATCTGATACCAACAGAAAAAATATGACGTGGAAATAATATGAAAGACTTATTTTCGCTTCATACATTAGCTTTATCATTTATTAAATATTAAACTACATAAACTAATAATTATTATAAAATATGTACAATTTATAAAAAAGACAATTTATAAGAAGGGGAAACCTCACAGGGCATCAAAAAATTCTTCCGCGTCGCTGTCAATGAGGCAAGTGCCCAAAAGGCTGACAGCATTGCCACGTTGTATGGCAATGCTGATTCTTTGGCCTAAAAAAAGGCCAGCCCTCTGGTCATATTATACAGTTACCGGCACGTAAGTTGGCAAGAGATTTTCGTAGTGGGGGAAGTTCGCGCATATAAAAATGTATGAAATTGTGCGTGCACAAACTTCCCCCACTACAAAAACTCTTACCAACTTACGTGCCGGTAACTGTACCAATGTATAAAATGCACCGTCAATAAAATTCTCTTATTTTTTAAACTCTTAACTTTCATTACAAGATATTTTATAAAATAATACCAACCTGTTATTTTCCCACTGCAGGGCAAAGGCCTCTTCTCATACAGAGAAGGCATGAGCATAATCACCACGCTTGCTCAAGGTGGATTGGCAATTTCAGACCTATGTTACTTATAAGTTCAGGTTTTTGCCAAAGTTTAAGTAGTTATTAGTTGGTTTTGGAATAATTTTGACTGTAGCCAAATGATGACAGGGCTAGTATAACATGTGGAATAGTAACAGAAGACAAATAAATAACGTACTTAACAAGACATGAAAGATAGCGAACAAATAAAACCAAAAATCTATTCCATTATTTTAAGTAACGTCATCGAAACAATCCTTAAAATATCCTAATTGTGACTGTAGAGTTTTAAGACTTGCATTTAATTCAAAAGCCTTATAATTATGAGGTAATTTGATTTGATTTTTGATTTTGACTTGAGTTCGTTATGAACTTTCTGTGATGCCTGCATAGTTAATACGTCTGTAACACGTTTGTATGGGTGTTTGTGACGTCAATAAACGCTTTAACAGTGTTCGATCACTCAATAAAAATTAAGCACTTAAAACAATTTTTAAAACCCTTTTAAATGATAGATAAGAGCTATTAATAAAATAGAGGAATGTTTTATAGCAGACGACATACAGTCGTTTATTGACTGAAAACTGCCATGTTTTAGAAACCTTTTTTCATAATCCCATATGGCTACAGAACACTAGTTTTGTAGAGGGAAAGAAAATTTTGGAGGCAAAGATGAGTTCCTTCATAATTATTATAATATTTATTTATTTAATTTAAAATATTATATAGATTACCAGCATAATAATGATTGAAGATAATTAATAGCATAATATTGACGATGATTAATAGCATTTGCTAAACTGCAAAGCAATTAATCAGCAGGAGGTTCCTGTGGATTTTACACAGTTTTATATAATTTAAATATAAGTATGTATA
This sequence comes from Hoplodrina blanda, assembly GCA_949316365.1. Classification (NCBI taxonomy): domain Eukaryota; kingdom Metazoa; phylum Arthropoda; class Insecta; order Lepidoptera; family Noctuidae; genus Hoplodrina; species Hoplodrina blanda. The sequence goes on from OX438582.1 coordinate 1,269,494, forward strand.
TATAAATTAAATGTAAAATATAATTAAAAAAGAAACAAAATGCTTTAAGTATTTGCTTAAAACATGGTATTTAACGACTCAGCGAAGCAACGACTTCTACAACAGTCTGAGAAGATAATATATCTTTGGGCAACATGATATTGATTACGCATGTTATTAAGAGATTGGAAGAAAGTCAGCAGTAAAGCAGATCAGGGTGCGTTACCTACTTATTACTTATCTTTCAAAAACAACAAGAAACACAGATTCAAAAAATCATCCACATAGCAGTTTATCCTTCGAAAGTCGTGTCGCAATCGTCTCGTAAGTACAAAACGGTACCTCTCAAGTAACAAATCAAAGCTATTTTTGTATGAGCCCATTAGTCAAATTGTATGACTAAAACAAGTTCAAAGTTCCTTTTACTGCTCACATTTGTCACTTAAACCTCACTAATTGAGACACTTTAAGTACTTTAGTGTTATAAACGGAGTTACCCACAGATTTTTCTTTTTTTTGGACAGCCTGTATTTATTGTGTGTTTTAGTTATTTTAATTGTTTGAATTATGGACGAATTTCGAGGTGTTCTGTTTTTGGGATTGGTGCGAATTAATTTTGAGGATATTTTGCACTTTTCAGCAGTATGTCGCATAATAATATGGGTGTATAAAATAACAAGTAGGTCTTATAAAAAAATTGTAAAGAAGAATTTTAGATTTACTTAAACTATCGATTCGAAAAGTAACCGAAGCAGTGTGTCGTAAAAGTAATCTCCTGAAACTTTATGAAGCTTTAGTTTATGCCACTCGTATTATTTGTTTTAAAGTTTAAGTTGCATTTTGTCCTGAGGTCTTATATGCTTATAAAGTTATTTGTACTGAGACTGAAAAAAATATGTAAATACAATCATACCGTACAAGTATCATTGGTAATAGATACCTACTTTCCTTTTTATATTTAGTAAAAGGTTTTACACATTTTACGTAACAGTTGTCTCCACGCTAGGAATTTCTCCTGTTTCGCGTATGCATTTACAAACATAGAAACACACAAATAACCAGACCCGGAACTTGTTTCGTCCAACAAATTGAACCCGCGTCACACAGTGCTGCAGCCAATCGCTAAACCACTGCGCCAATCGTACCATAAATAACTGATAATAAAGTATTAGATGAAAATCTATCGAGATAGGATTCATCTAGATTTCTTCTCATCCCAATATCGACTCACAAACAAACAAATAAAATCCTATCTATATACCAAAGTAATATCACAACATCTGAATCAAGACAAAGGAATAGCCTTGTTAATAGGAGTACATAACATAACAGAGGTTACTCATAACGTTCCCAGAACTATGATTCCGAGGAAGAATGAGTAACACAAACAAAAATGTCACCCAGATTGGCGTGACTAAGAATTTCCCGGGACATAGTACACGGTTCATTAAGCAATATGCTGTAATAGCTTTATCTTTATCCTTACCAGATGAGTTTTCCGAGAATTGGGTACTAGATATCATTAATCAACAATTCCAAGATACTACTTCTCTAGAGAAACACTTTATTTTTGATCTAAAAATCTCTTTATATCGTGTGGGCAGTAAAGTCTTACGACCCCACACCCTAGTGTCAGAGTGGCCTGTAGAATTAATATTATTTTTAGTTACTTTAAGATTAAAAATAGATAAATAGTCAAAAAAAGTGACGTCACAATTTACTATTGCCATACACCATCTGGGAATCGCATTTTGACAGGACATAAAAAGTAAGTATGTTATTGTTATGCTAGTATCTAATACCCAATTGTTCGTAAATGTTTTCTGATATATTTTTATATAGACCTTTATATCCTGCTTATGCGTAGGATGTTTCATTAAAATTGGTTCATTTATTTCGGAAAATAATGACTTGAAAGTTTGTATTAAATGCTGTACCTACAGCGGTGGCTTATACACTCTTAACTATTCTAATGCATACAATAGGTATACACATACTTATAAACACATACAATTTATACTCAGTTTACATTGAGAAGATAAAACTGGATTATTTATCCGAGAAGATCTTTTATCTTGGTCCTAATCCCCTCCAAAGAAGGACGTAACTACGGACGGCTTCATAATAGTTAGGTAATTACTGCGGACGTATCTAATGGAAATCACCAATCAATCAATCAATCAGACAATTATGTAATACATGCATGATTGCTTGTTGTGACGGTCGACATCGATTTATTGAATCAGTGGTTAGTGGGAAATTGTGAGTACTTAGATAGTATTTCAACAGAAAATCAGATGGTAAGTTGCAAAGATTGCGAATGCGAAGGTTTTAAAAAAAAGTACTGCAAAGATTGCACACTACAGCAACCTGGCCGAAAAGTTTGAACCAAAAGTTAAAATAAAGTAAGAAGTAAGTTAAAGTAAAGTTTAGCCCAAACACTCAGCCGAATGCCATAAGGAATTTGTATTTTGTTAAATTTAATTTATAGGCGACTGGGTATTTTTTTATAATATTGAGCAGTTGTTTACATTTTTGATATACTTCATGCAGTAAAGTCATACCACAAACCTAGTGATATGAAGCAACTGATTCCTTAAGCTAAATAAGTGTAATTATGAAATCAGTTAGTTACCGATTTGGAAAAACTGAATTCGGAACAAACTAACAAACTTTTCCTATGATCCAATATCATCTATCGCGTAAGCATATTGAAAACTAAACAAATCCAATCAATCATTGAAATACAAAATCTAGTTACACTTACATGCATAAAAACAGCACTATCCCAGCCCTACCTACCCGTACACTGGCGAGACAGCCGCGCCGACTGTTTGCTCACAACTACCCGCATATTCATTAAGTTAATTGTTCTGCCAGTTCCTGGGAACTATTACCTACCTTAATAACACTTTCCATGCATCGCTTGTAATAGGCAAATAGGCATATTATCCGAAATTGCTCTGTTTTCGATGCAGATTTTGAATTGGCAGATGAAGGCAATGAACGTTATAAAGCTATTGTCTAGGTAATACCTACATTTATCCAAAAATTAAAATTACATTAAATTAATAACATTTTATTTAAATTTAAATTATATTCCTAATTCTTACGTGCCTGAACTAGGTTAATTTCGGGTAAAAATAAAAATATTTTAAAGTTATGAACTTTTTAATATTTTAAATGTCTATTTTCTTTTGTGTTGCTGACGTTACGGCTTTAATACAGGATAAGTAACAAAATGACTTTTTCAATACGTATACTCTTTCTGAAATCGGTGAAGCAAAACCTTGTTAGGAAATCTGGATTTATCCTAGAAAAATGTATGGTTCCCGTGGGATAGATTTACTCCTTGACAATTCAAAAGTGCCTAATGGCCTATCTGAAATAGATAAAAATGCTTTGACTTTGACTTAGATAGATGCTAGTTGTATGTAAATCAGGTTTAATTAGTACTTAGCTTTATTTACCAAATAGATATTGCCATCTCGGTAACACAAGAATCTTTACGCGGGATACCCAGAAATGATGCTCCATTCACAAGTATGTACCGACGCATTTCTCCTTGCAAGCTTCCTGATAAATGCCTTTGAATTACACACCATTGTGAATCTTATCTCATTGACTTCAGGGTTCATTTTGACTTGGTTAACTTGAAAGGCAGTTATCTGTTATTTGGTAGTATAAGCTACAGAATGTTCCGGAGATGTTCGATTGCAGCGGACTCGACGTGCCGACTGCGAGTTTAGGACACAGAGCCGGTAAAATGCTGCTGTCTGATAAAGAACATTTAAATATTTCAAGAGAAGATACTTTTAGCTTTTTTTTAGAAAAGAAAGAAAGAAGAACTGTTTTTAACGTGAAAATGACGCGATAAATGGTCATATTAGGTTTTTAATTATTATATTCTTAAAAGAGTAAGTATGGAGTTTCTTGCCCATTCTTCTCCATACGAAACAACTAGATTCAATTTGAAGTGCCTTTAAAATTAAATGATTCTTAAAAAATGCCTTTTAATAGTACTAATTAAAATGAACTAGACTGCCTCATTGGTCTAGTGGTCGACTGCTGAGCATGAGGTCTTGGGTTCGATTCCCGGGTCGGGCAAAGTGTTATTGGGTTTTTCTATCAGGAATTTCTCAGCCTCGGAGTCTGGATTCGTGCCCGGTTGATGGCAATAGGCTCGCCCCCTATTGCATGGGACTTAAACATAACGGGCGAAATGTGGGTGTACTTATGGGTACACCTCTGCCCTGATGTGGATGTACCCATTAGTACACCCACATTTTGCTAGTTATGTTTTAAGTCCTATGTAATAGGAGGCGAGCCTATTGCCAACAACCACTTTGACTTTAGACTATAAATTAACTCGAAATTACTAGATTCCTTGTGGTTCTTCTTTAAAAGAAATATTTGTTAGTAAGTAACCATTACTTAACAGTCCAGTGTAGTCAATGCCTAGGACAATAGTTATGAGTCAAGCAAGAACGGAAGTCTTCCGGCTATTGACCACCCAGTGGCGTTATTTTATTAGATTGCGTGTCGGTTAGACGTGCACGTCATCGGATGTCATATCCTTTAACGACACACGCGGAATTCATAAGATATATTGCACTGCGATCAAGTAGGTGGTAATATTTAAAGTTTGACTACATGAAGGGCGGTAATTAAAAATCGACATTATTGGCAGGTAAATAGGTCAGATAATGCACTAAATAATTATGATACCAGAAAAAAGTAATTGGAAAATAAAACAGTATCAAATCAATATATTCGGCTTAAAGTTGAAGTTTTTTGTTGCGATTTTTTGTATTGCCGTCATTTCTTATGGACAGCTTTCGTTGGTCAGGCTTTATAGGATGTATTCTTAATTACATTTCATTCCAATTCATTGTGACTGTCCTGTTTGTCTCCTGGTAGCGCGATTGCAGAGTATGGGGTCCTGATTTTAGTTCCCAGGTCAAAAAAAAAAGGAATTTTTAGCAGCATCCCTGGAGTTTGGAAGTCTGTCGTGTGATACCTCCGTGTCTATTGGTCCTGCGCCTCACCTGTCTCCACTATCTTCAGTAAGAGAGGAATGTGAATAAACACACACTTATGCGCTACAATATCTCTTGCATATTTGGCTAGTATCCATTGAAACCGATCAAAATTTGACCAGTTATCACACCGTGAAAAAATGGATACTACTTAAACGTAAAGTTGCCTGCCTACTCCTCCATATATTCGTCTTTCAGCGTCATTTTAGCAGCCCGTGTGTATGTCGTGGTATCGTCAGACATGCACGTCGGATGTGTCTGCGACACGCGGTATGTGCGCGACTTGTCGCACCGCAGCCAGATACAATACAAGATCCATTGTGATACCTAATTATATCTTTCTTGTGTGACTACAAAATTAAATAATACCGTTCCAGATTGCCAATATAAAAGAAATAATTTGAAAAGAAAAAAATACATAACATCACGCTTGAATTCCCGAATGGTTAGGCAGAGGTGTACCCTTTAGTACACCCACATTTTGCCAGTTATGTTTAAGTCCCATGTAACAGGGGGGAGCATATTGCCATCAGCCGGGCACAAATCCAGACGCCGAGGCTGCTACTGAAAAACCCAATAACACTTTGCTGCCTGCTTTGCTTTGCAATGCAAAATAATAAATGTTTAGGCTAATCCTTAGTCATCTTCCACAGTAGAGGGAGGGAATTATGAGTCTCCCTACGAAATCAAATAAGTAATCAAAGAAAACTCAGTTTTATCTTTCTATTTGTTTTCCCATTCTGAGAATAAAATAGGTAATCATAGCGTGGGATGCGGTTAATAGCTTGCCATTATCGGATGAGTCACGGGCTCTCATGGGGAACCGATATAAGATATTTGTGTTTCTATGTCAGAACGTTGCTTTTACTATATTCATGACTTATTTGTTGATTAGTGTCTTCTTAACGAGTCTATTGAGAATTTTAGACTTGATTAGTAAGTATACTCTTTGTTGAGGTTTTCCACTTTCTGAATTGGACCTGTTCCTGATAATTTAGGACAGATGTTATCAAGAAATGCCGTACTTTGTCTGATCTATATAAGGTATTGAAAAATTCAATTCTTTTTTTCGTTGTATTTAAAACTAGCTCACCTAGCAAACTTCATACTTACCATATAATTTTTTAATTTTCTTTCATAAGAACCTTCTCCTTACAATAACAAACATAACAAAAAAAAAATTAGTGAAATTGGTCCAACCGTTCACGCGTGATCCTGTGACCAAGGGAAATAGGGATTAATTTTTATATACTTACATAATATAGATACATTGACTGTTATCTGAAAATAAACTTGTTAATGATGACGGGTGTGTGAACTTGCACTTAGCTGCAAAAAAATCAAAAGCTCCTGCACCATTTATTAATCCTAACTATTGTAAGAACGCTTTGGGGATAACGGAAGCATCTAATATGGCCCCGCAACGAATAAGATAGATCCAATATCACTGCCCATTTCTGAGATTATCCAATATCCAGTAACCTCTTCAGTGATATACGCAGCTAATATACGGTTTATGGTCTCCAAGTCAAACGCAGCTCTCAATTACGGCCCCGAAATAGCAAACAGTGGCAAATGACGTCACCACAGACACAATGTTTGTTGGACTCTTGTTGGGTACATGGTGACTGTACAGTTATATGAGAAAATTGTACATCTGGCCGATAATGAGCGGACGTTACGGAAAATTCAAAATGGCGGCTTTCAGAAAAAAAATTAAAGTCGGTAATTATAATTGTCATGTTTGGTGTCTTATGAATACTCAGCGTACCTAATATACCTCAAAATAATTTAAATAAAAAATGAAGTTTAAATCTAAAACCAAACTACAACAAATCGTTCTCCAAAAACTTTAAACAAGACTTCAAGTTAAGTTATACAATAATTGTGTGTTTTAATTTCAAATTATCAAAAAATTATACTAGACTACAAAATATGTACAAAGAATATTGTTTTATCACAAGTCATTTGCAAGTATGATCTACCGGCCTACGATATAATATTAATTAAAGACGTGTTGACAAATCGTTTTTAAAATTCAATCAGAATGCAAACGTTGTAAAAAGTACATGTATGGTGGCTTTTGGGACTGACTATGACAAGCTAATTAAACAGATAACGACAGGCATATGGCCTTTTGAAATAAATTATATTGTAACAAACATTATAAATACTCTTAATGAAACACTAATATCCAAAATCCTCCAACAATGTACGGCCACTGCATTCGATGCCGATGCGCGCAATGACGCCTAATTAACTGCCGGTCATTACCCGCTATTGATATGACGTATTACCGTATGGGAGCGACGCCGAATTCAAATGATGAAGTGTTATTTTGCACGCTCGATTGGCGTTGAATGCAGCGGCCGTAACTAGTGTTTGTTTTGTATAGTATTACGGTCCGCTTGGTTGTATGGCGTTTGGTTTCAATGAGGAGGGGCTAGAAATAAAATAAATAAATGATAAACAAGTTTAGTTCTGTCTAAACGAATCAATCCACATCAAATGTTTTCTGTGCTTTTAAATATTTAATGTTGATTAATTTTATATCTGAAATTTTAAATAGAAATTAAAAAATAATTATAACTCGAAACCTATCAAGAATCGTGGAACATACAAGAGGTATCTTTGGATGCCCCTGGGCATTAAGACGATTTTTTTTGCGACTTCATTATTTGGACAATCCTTTGTGTTTGATAGATAACAATAAAAGTAAATAAATATTTAGTTAACTGTTCAAATGTTCTAATGAAGAGCTGTAGCAATGAAAATAGAAGTTTCCTTTTTTTACTTGAACTTTTTAACTTGGTGACCAAATTATTTTCTCGAGAGACATTTTAAACTATTTTTTTTTTACTTTTTTTTTAACACAATTTAAAAAGACTACGAAGTATCTTGCCTATCCTTTTCCAAACGAAACTATAAATTTCAAAGAGATATAACTAGAATCAATGTGTTCTTTGTTCAAAAATGCCTTCTAATGATCAAATTAAAAAAAATAACTTAACTTTAACTTAGGAATAATGTTACCGGACCTCCATATCTACGAAACTGCTCCAAAATGTACAAAATCGATCGCACTTCTACAATACAAACCGATACATCTCGCCAAACATTAGTCCAACACACAAGACATAACGCCCGAACAATTCTAATATTGAATCAGTAATCGTACCGATTGAATCGAATACCATGGTCGACTCCGATTCCCTAGTGCATTGCGGAGGAATATCCAATCGATTATCGAATTGTTTCCGGACAGAACTGTATCGAGATGTTCCGAATATTAGATGGGTTTTAGATAGAGATTGGAAATTTGAAGATTGTAGATTGAATAGTTGAGGGTGATGGGAATTAGGTGTTTGTTGAAGCTTTGGTTTGGGGTTCCGTCCCTCAAAAGGAAAAACGGAACTCAAAACATTACTTTTTTGTCCATAAAGGGGTTTTTCTCAAGATCTATGCAATGTAGGATTTTGGTATGACGTTAGATCTTGTTAATACGCACACATCTCGCCAGTCAAAGATTAATTTAGTTTTTTTTTGTTTATTTTATGTTAAAAATAAAGCTTTGCACAGTTAAATAATGCTATTTAAAAGGAGTTAGACAATAGGTAGCATTGTACAAGGGACAAAAATGTCGTTGACAACTAGGTAAGTATATTTTGCAAATCTACTTTCTAACTAAATAAAGATATGTATTTTATTCTTTTATTTAAAATCGCTGCCGCATTAATTATTTCTCCATAATTATCCTGAATTTACATACGCAAATAGCCATACCCGGAACAACTAAATACATTATATTCTATTCCCATTTTTGACAGTAAAAAGAAAAAAAAAACACAAGTTATTCAGCTTAAACCACGCGTCAAGCCATATAAAACCATATAAGTAAAACTAGAAACAACCCTTTCAAATATTAAAATCTAAGCCATATCAACAGACAACTCCACAAACGAAGATATTCGCGAAACGTCTCATAAAGACATCATAAAATGTTTAATTTACGAGAGCATTTAGTTAAGTTCGGATGAAGCTCGTCCTACTGACGTTTATGTGAACATAAACCGTTTATGGTGGTCACTAGACTGTGTTATGTTATGTGTGTATGTGTGTTTATTTGCTGGTTGTGTTTTAATTAAAACTAGCTAATGTATGCGTCGTCATTTGCGTAAATATCGGTCACCTGCAGGGTTTCATTGTTTTTGCACGGAACCATTGTTCTTTTTCAAAAATAAAAAATAAAGTGTTTTTTTTAAATGTCAAAATTAGTTTTATTAAATAAAATAATTAAGAAACTTAAAAAAAATCGTGTGAGTATTTTTATTTTTTTTATTTATTTCTCTCAGTTTGTTCCGGATAATCTCCGAAGTGGCTGGACCGGCTTTGACCGGACTTTCACTAGCAGATAGCTGATGTTATAAACGTTTTTATTTAAAATAAAGCGCGTTTAAAAACTCCGTTTTAAGTGACATTCACGCGAACGAAATTGCAGGCATAATACATAGTTGTCTTGTAATACCACAAGCACCACAACCTCAAATAATACAATTTGCAAACCACACCCCAACTTCCCCTAAGCAACACGTTACCCTTCTAACATCGACTTTTAATTACCCCAATTTCCCTCAAAGGCAATCAAAGTTAACACGCCCATAATAATAACATCTTCATTACAGGCCTATAACAAGCACAGCATCCCGATTGCGTACGTAATATACTACCAATCGCAATCACTTTCATTTTGATAATACCTGCAACAAACACATACTGTGTATCTTTGAACATAATTCTTAATTTGTAATACGTTGTAGGTACACACAGCAAAACAGGTATGCAGGGTCGTCAGATATAGTTGAAGTTTTCTTAGAAACCGATGGATGTTTTCGAATGTATTTAATTTAAAACGTAGATAATAAATAGTTCTTTATTTAGGTTAAGTTTCAGTCAAAGACATCCATCGGTTTCTTAGAAAACTTCAACTATATCTAACGACCCTGTATACCTATCTGTTTTGCTGATTGTACATATTATGAAATAGTAGTGTAGTTAGCTGTATACAAATATAAGCTGTTTAATATGAACATATAATTATTTTAAAACAGTTTCTTGCTCATTCTTCTCCATATGCAACTAGCTTTTGGAAAGGGCAACTAGATGCAATTTTCTTTTCTTGTATTTGGCGTTTAAAGTATCTGTTAATGGTCTAATTGAAACAAATATTTTGACTTTAACTTTGATAGCAAAATCCATTGCGAATCTGTTTGTAAACATAGTTTTTCTCGTCAACGTAAATTACGTAATGAATATTGTTCAATTGTCAAAATGAACTATCATTGTGAGTAAAAGAAAGAAACAAAGACTATTTTTTTTCCCGCAAAAGTGACGCACATAATAGCATAAAAAAGTGAGTGAGTTACGTAATACGGATGCAGGTTTACCCCTCAAAATAAGTCCCTTTAATCAATCCTCAGACGTGAATAAGGGTGATCACCATCCCCCTTAAAAACTTCAGAACTGCTATTATGTGGTGCAACGATTTGCTATTGAAAGTACTAATTTTGTGATTTTCAAAATTGCTAGGGGACGCTTTGTATACTGTGATTATGCCGCTTGTTTCTTGTGATTTTGGAAAGGAAATCTAAATAATTTTGGTTGAAGTTTCATTGCTTGTTTTTCGAAAGGTAAAGAAAATTAATGGAGGTAGGTAAATGATTGTCGCATTGTACGGCAAAGGCATGAAAAGCAAGTTCATAATAAATCCATAATTCCATTGATACTAATATTATAAATGCGAATGTAACTCTGTCTGTCTGTTACGCTAAACCACTGAAGCTGAACCGATTTGGATGAAAGATACGGGGTTAGTTTGAACCCCAATAAAGGACAGGCTATTTTTAATCTTGATTCACACATATCCGTGAAGTCACAGTTCCGGCACCGTACTGTATCAGTGATAAATTATTCTTTCATACATTCTCTATGAACGCATTCACACCTATCAGTGTCAGTGACGACACAGTGCTCTCAGTGTCAGTGCCGGCGCGTCACTCACTGATACGGGACGGTGCCGGAACTGTGCCGGACATGTGTGAATCAAGCTTTATTCTACGACTTTACGTTCGCGATAACTGACATTTACACAACGTCGCGGGCAAAGCAAGTTCTGGATAAACTTTCAACTAATTTGCACTCCTTAATACAAGGAGTTATGTTACCCCGCTAGGGAAATATTATGGTGAAGATACTAACACACTTGTAAAGTTCGTGCCTACAGTTTGGAACTAGGTTGATAGTACATCGGCCATTAGGTGAGTAGTGTTGGTTATGACTGTACCTACTACTTGAACTGTTTATGATCGTCGTAAACGGAGACTGAGAGCATGTTAATAATTCATACTAAATACACAGCACGTGAACTCTTAATTCAGCAGCCTGCAAGATAATTTTACGACAGACTAGTTTTATGACGTCATAGAGTCATCAACTTAATATTGTAATCCGGGCAAGTAACAATGTGACTTTTTCAACTTAATGTACTTTTTACAAGCTTTTATTTAGCTTGCACTGTTCGTATGTATGTAAGTAAGTATGTATGTAAATAAGTTGTCCTTTCAAAATTTGCAAACCATTTTTCAGCCATTTGTTGGTATCCGATTGAGCTGAAATTTTGCATACTGGTCCAGTCCCCATGACAATGCATGTTTTTATGATTTTATCTTAGACATCACTGACATCGGTGAAGGAAAATATCTCGAGGAAATGTGGACCTATAAAAGCGTGGTCAATGCTCGTGCCTTCTCTGTATGAGAAGAGGCCTTTGCTCTCCAGTGAGACAATAATAGGGCAATCGGATAAATTATTCATAAGATTTTCTCTAAAACAAAACGTAATTAACGTCAGTTGTCAACATTTCTGGATTTATTCAAACTTACAAACAATTAAAGCTTGAAGTAGACTTCTTCAATTATTAATTCCTTCAAAGAGGAAGAAGGTAAATAACCTCGAGGCTAGCTTCCCTAGAATCAATTAAAAAATAAACAGCCAACCCTGAATCCAATCAAAACGAACAAATAAATAAATAAAAAAACACTTACACAAAAAAGCGAATCAGAATGTTTAGCAACAGGAAATCTTGGTGCTCAACTTAAATCACATTAAGTCGACAAGGCTTTTTAACCTTCCCTCGTCGCGGGGGTAAATAACACCGCGACGGACGACGGAGCCGTGGTCGCCAATAAAACACTAATTTTTCCCTGTTAGGTTAGCTATACAGTGAAAGCGTTGATGGAGATATGATTTTCTAGTCGTTGTGACATAAAAATGGTATAGATATGAATTTACATACTTTGTATTTCGTGAGTTCATTAAATATATACATTTAACTTATCTTATAGTTTCTTAAGTTGTTTTTTAATGTGTATTTTTTTTACTTGTTTTTTTTTTCTTAGTTTATCTTGGATATAACTGGCAACGGTGAAGGAAAACATCGTAAGGAAACCTGGATCTATAATTTATTTGTATAAGTCTGAAATCGCACATCCGCCGTGAGTAACCGTGGTGATTCTTTGAATATAAGAGGCCTTTGCCTTTGCAGTGGGGCAATAATAGGCTGGTATTTATTTTACCCGAACAAACGAACATAATTATAGGATAATTAATTATTTTTAGCTATGATAGTTTTATTTTATATTCAGAACAAGCCAGGCCCTGCTTCAACGTCCTTCTACTTCTTTAACAGCGATGGGCTGCTCGTGAAATTACATTCTAGGTATTCATCGCTTGTCTAGTACTGGACACAATCCTGTCTCCTGTTAGATTGGACGAAACAGGAAATTAACTTTCGCCCTCTCGCGTGACAAGTTTATTAAGAACAATTTCTCTGTTTATTCTTTTTACTTTTTTTGTTTCATTAAACACGAAGACGCCGGTTTGGGTGGTACTTGCATTTTTTAATTAACTAATTTTCCTTTAAAATGTTAACGGGTATATTTGATCCAGGTGGAAGTAAACGGGTTAGGTTGTAAAGTTTCCGTGATATCTTTATGTTGATCGTTATTTTGGTTGTTGTAAATGCAAAATTAGAAAAATCTGTAGGACAATTTTTTTTTGTTACCAAAAATTCATTTTGTCCAAATAAATATGGTTATGACCAATTTTCGGAGATTTTCTGATCTACTCTAAATCATTGAAAAAAAAATTAAATGAAAGCAACATAGCTGGCGTTTGTTTACTAGCTTTAACAAAGCAAACTCCTAAATAAAGAAACATGAAGATGTACCCAAGACTAATTTATTTATAAATGGACGAGTAGAAACAAAACTTATAAAAAAAAACCCGTCATGTACTAGCCGGAATCACACACGAAATGTTTCGTACCACCCCATACAATTAAATAATTAAAAACAACAAACAAACAAACGAACAACTCGTATCTTATATTGGAGCCCCCTTTAATTTTTAACTTTATTTGATCTAAATTATTAGATCTTCTAATAGCCATAGTACCTACTACACGCTGTGTAAAGTGTCTACCTACCATAAAAACAGCCCTATGACATACGGAAAGACAGCGGAGCCTTAGTAATAGGGTTCCGTTTCGCACCTTTTGGGTAGGTACAGACCCCTTACAAGATATCCCACTACAAAGCCCCAAGGTTTTCAGTTACCTATTAATATCACTTAGGCACTCAAAACAGAGCATGAATGTAATACGTAATATCAACTACTCAAAATTTAAAATGCCTGGGCTGCAGTTTCCCCGTAGAACTAAGAAGGAGACGTAAAACTGATTTACGACGCGGAAGCGAGACCGATTCTCACAATTCCACAGAGAGCCGTCAAAGATTACAATATGATTGAAGATGCGATGCTAATATGAAAATTGAGATGACTTGCAGACACATACTTGTGTTTCTCGGATTGGTCGCTAATCAAATGAGGCAGAGACTTACAAACGATCTGTTTGCGGATTTGGTATGTCAGAAGTACTGAGAGATGAATTTATGAAAGGGATGACGTTGTTTTCTTTTTAAATGTATCTTGCTGCGACCTAACAGGGTCATGTACTCACTAGTCTTAAGCCTAGCGTATAAACTATGTTGTGTACATTGTGCAATAAATAAGAATTTTTGAAAATAACTTTTCAATTAGGTACTTACTTCTTAAGTATAGACAAACATTTCTACCTACTTAAACATCTATAATTAATAAACTTCTTCCTACAAATTGCAAGTCCTACTAGGAATGGAAAGCTTAGAACTGGCGATATTCAGAAGTGGGTTCAAATTGCGCATGTACAGAAACATTGTTGCATTGTAGTTGTGAATATTCACTTTATGACTTCAACCATGGGTTTTTGTACCCATACGACTGATTGAGTGACTTTGTAACTTGAGCTAAAGCCCTGCCTACATCGTTACCTTAAAAGGTGTAGAATTAGGGCCTTGCTTGGCAAAACTAATGAATATTTTAGGTCGTAAAAGGGGGGGTAAAATTATACATCACATAGTCTACTACTACGCACTCTGTCCTTCAAGTAAGTAACCACCTTTCTACCGCCAAGTAAAAAAGTAAAAACGTGCTCTCGGTGCCAAGCTACGAATTCAAAACATTTTAAAGATGAAATTTAAAAAAAAAGTGCAACTACATAATTAGCAAAAAGGAAATAAAAAAGCGATGTTGTTTTAAGAGTTTTATTTACGTATAATATCGTAATCGTACGTATTTAGTCTGTCATGTAGTCGTGACCGTAGCGTGCTGGCCCCAAAGGTTAATTGATAGAAGTATTAGATGCCTCCTATCCGCACAATAAAGGGTCATTTTCCCTACACAGATAAAATGTACCGACAAACAAATTGTACACAAAAATTCTTGGCCCAGTAACCAGTTTCCAGATTTTTCCCGTGCCCCACTGAGCGAGACAAAGTGCTGCCATCTGTCCTTATTACAGAAACTCACCGATATTAATTCTGGTATTACACCGACTTTGTTTTATTGTGAACATGCGTCAAAAAGTAGACGTAATTTGTTATTTTTGCAAATAAGTAAGAAATAGGTACCAAACGAAGTACGGTTTTTTATTAAAAGGTCAAGTCATGGCCGAATCTCCTTTGTTTTATTTTTTGTTTCATGTTTTTTTTTGTTTTTATTTTCTTTTTATTTCTCTTATGTATTCAATTTTTATAAATTTCCATTTAGTGACATAATCTTTATCGACTCAATTGTTAAACGGACATAGAATATTAATTATAAAGTCCAGGTTTCCTCACGATATTTTCCTTCACTGATGTCAGTAATATCCAAGATAAACTTAGAAAGTACATATGAAATAGAAAAAGACACTTAGTACTTGCCCGTCCCCGGTTGCGAACCCACAGGTTCATGCATGAGAGACGGACACCTTAAACACATGGCCATCACGATATTTACGACGTAACAATATTGATTAAAATAATTAATATGATAATCTGTCAAGTTCTGCCATCAGCGCAGTTGGTGAAGTTTCAAATGTATTCGGCATTAGCATGCTTCGCTCGCTTAAACTTGAAGTGGCTACAACATTATCGATCGATTGAGATGTTGTGGCAAAGAGGGGTAATGTTATGGGAGAGATTTTGCTAAGCCAGCTAGTACTGTAAAGTATAGGTTTATGATTTCCTAGTACTTATACTTGAAAGCCTTCTTCTTCTTTTCGAATCGAGTTGTGGTTCCCTTTTTTATTATTGTTTTTGCTTGGAAGTACTTTGAGGTAAATAAGCTATTGTTCCTATTTCTTATAAATAACTGTTTGATCAATTTATTAGAAAATCAGCATTACTATACAACGTAGCAATACTGTCAGCATTTTGGGCATTTCTCTCATTGACAGCAGTACGAGTTTTTTGATGCCCTATGAGCTTTTTCCTATAACTTTTATTAATTGTAAATGCCTTTTTATTTTATTATTTTTAAGTACATATTGTGTTTGTTTAATTATATAATGAATTTTAATACGAAATTAAAGTACAATGTAAATCGGACAATCAATAATTACGGAAAGCTAAACATAAATTAGAAAAATTTCATTAGAATTTTGAAATATACTCGATATGACGTCATAGTTATCATCAATAAATTCATGTTTTAAGTTGTTACCTTTACAACTCCCAACTGGTAGAATCAAGACCCTTCTGACGTCATCATTAATATTGCACAGGCAATTAAATTAAATATTTAATCAGTATAAACTTGCAGCACACAGTCCGTCGGCTATTCGTCGACAATATCACTGTTTACCTATCCTTCAGAATGCAACGAACACGATAAGTGTGGACTTGGGATAACAACACAATATTATAAATGCGAAAGTAACTATGTCTGTTTGCCTGTCTGTTACGCTTTCAAACTAAACTACTGAACCGATTTTGATGAAATTTGTTACGAGGTTAGTTTGAAGCCTAAGAAAGGAAATAGGCTACTTTTTATTCACATTGACGGACGAAGTCAAGGGCAAAGGCTAGTTCTTTATAACTCCGATGCATTCTACTGCTTTTACCGAAATCTATAAACTAAAATAATTAACGAGGTTATACGGGACAGTTGCGGATTAAAAGAGGATGTAGTGACAAAGATAGAAAAGGATATGCTTAGATGGTTCGGTCATGTTGAGAGGATGAGTGAAAGACGATTAACAAAAGGTATTTATATGGCAGAGGTGAGTGGCAACGCAGGGAAGGGTCGCCCTAGGAAGACCTACACTGACCTTATTGGTGAGGTTCTTCAGAAAGGTCAGGTGCGGAGTACGCGTAACCGGCGTGCTTGTATGACGAGATGTATGAACGTAGATGAGGCGAAAGGAGTATGTAAGGATCGTAGCAGGTGGCATTCTGTGGTTTCTGCCTACCCCCATGGGAAAAAGGCGTGAGTTTATGTATGTATGTATGTAATAAAAATACAGAAATAAGTGCCTTTAATTTCTTCACTTAATTTTAAACGTCAGGTGGTAGCATCAGTAATCAAACCCTTAGCTTGCTACAGCTGGGGTAAATTGGTAAATTACCCGCAGTCCCCCGCTGTTTACCTAGCGATCCCCTTGCCCTTTTTGAAGCTACCTTGCATTTTAGTTCAAACAGTATTGATTGACGGCATTAAACATTGATGAGTGTATATTGTTATGAATCGATTTTTTGAGCAGCAGTGAGGGGTTTTGAGTGCCGATGTGTTTGGTAAGCTAGTTTTGCTGTTAATTTATCGAAACTTTTGCCGATGTTCAACTATCGTGCTTTTGTTTTTGTTTACTTAATTCAATTAAACTAAGATTTATGTTTTTGGGATAAATTAAGTTAGTATCATTCAGTTTTTACGTAGTGTTATGTTGTTTTATGTCGTTTGAAATGTTGTGTTTTTATATTATTTTTTCACAAAAGATTTGGGTTTTTTAATTATAGTAAAATAAAAATCTCAAAATTTGGAATATGTTTACTTGAAGAAAAGTAAAACCAGAATGTAGCATTAATTTAGAAAAAAGTGAATTGAGATCACCTGCTTAAATATAATTTGATTTGTGGAACATAATTATGATTAATAATAAAAAGTATAGTAACTATTTAAAAAAAAACACAACGTCAAATTATGCAGAATTAAATTGCTAAGTATAATTTTCTTCTTGTCTTATACATTCCTAGCATGTCTATGATTCTTTCCAAGCAGACAGGTCCAACTTTCCTATTTTGCAAGAACTGCATTTCGTCAAGGGGTTTCTGTAAAACAAACGAAGCATAGTTTACTGCATGATTGTGACATCAACAAACAATAAAACTTGTTAAGATATAACTATTACTGATAGCTACAAGAAACTAAACTAAAATAAAAATCAAATAATAAGGGATTTATTTTATATAATGGTAAGAATAAAATCTGTGACCTAATATTATATGCTATACTATATGTAAGCTAAGCTAGACCGGGCAATTATAGAGTAGGTACATAGGTATTTTTATTATTTTTTGTTTGTGAACACTTAGGTAATTATTTTGTACTTTTTAACTTCATTTTTTTTCTTTCACGCTCGTATGGTAATTTGCATCTGCTATGTTATCTCTTCACTACCTTTGGTTAATTGAAAGAGGTTGCCTAAGGCCGCCTTTGTACCTACCTTTTGTTGCATTAAGTTTAAATAAATAAATAATAATAAAAAAATACCCGAAACTTCTTAGTTCCAGCTATATCATTATAAATAATTGAGATGAAAAAATAAAAAACCAAAAATAAAAGATGAAAAATATTATGAAAAATTTTGGTTAATAAGTTATTTAGTGACTCACTTAGACGAGATAGTCTGAAAGGCACTTGGCTGTATCTCCGTCACGTGGTCACCGACCATACATAGCACTCCTGCTATTGTCATCTTGCGAATTGCTTTCAGTTGTTCTGAAACGAAGACAAAATAAATTAACACAAAAAACTAAACAAAAATGCTAAACAACTTTACTTTCTTTTTTAATTCATGACGAAATAGACGGTTATGACACCAGCATAATACTGTTCCACTACTAGGCAAAGGCCTTTTCTCATCCAAAGAAGGCATTGATCACAACGGTTGCAACTCCGATTTTGAAGACCTATTCAAATAATTATGAAAAATCAGATTGTAAGACTTACCCTCAGTAAATGCATGTGGTCTACAAGAGCTTTCAAACCAGTGTCTATTAGCGGCCATGGAACGTTTTAATTGTTCTATCATTATGTAGTACATGGTTTCTGGAATCATTCCACCTTCCACGTAATTCTCTGCCCATAGCGCTACCATCAAGTCTATGTCTTCCACACATTTGTAGATAAGCTTCAAGCGGTATAAACGCTGGAAGTAAAAAGATATTAGGTATGAAGACTTGACTGACAAGAGAATCCAGCAACAGCCGAGAGTACGAACGTAATAATGCCAGATTATAATTGTTCCTCTGCAGGGCTTTCTAAGTTTATCTTAGACATCACTGACATCGTTCCGTGCCTCGGAAAGCACGTTAAGCCGTTGGTCCTAGCTGTCAGTGGATCTATGACAGTCGTTACGAGTCATCCGAAGCCCGAAAATCTGACAACCAGTTACTGGGTTGTGGAGGTTAGATAGGCAGTCGCTCCATGTAAAATATTGGTATTCAGCTGCATCGGGTTAGACTGGAAACTGACCCCAACATAATTGGATTGGAAAAGGCAAGGCAGATGAGGGCAAAAGCCTCTTCTTAAACAGAGGAGCCACGAGCATTCATGGTGATAAATGCTCGCGCCTCGTCGTGCGTGGTGACGCTCGCTTATAGTAGATTGACTATGTGAGAATTAATATTAATTATAAGTCCAGGTTTCCTTTCGATGATTTCCTTCACCGATGTCAGTGATGTCCAAGATACCAATACTTAGAAGTACAGTAAGCGGTCATAAGTGCAGTAGCATGCTAAGGTTTGAATTACTGTGAACACGCGGTACAGGTCGTACCTACATCTGTGTGTATAAGTGATTATGTATTAACACAGTACCTACGAACACCTCAGAATTCGGAAGCGGCGTCGAAAGGTCGTAAGTTTATGTCAATCTATTGCTTTTTGAGATTGCTACTACACTTATAACCGCTACTGTACATAAAATAGAAAAATTATACAGAGGAAAACTGGAAGTACGAATGTGCAGTTAACCTAAGTCTATGGTTACACGTTTAAACATCAAATGAATGGCTAAGCAGATGTTAATCTTTATTTAAAATTTGATTAAATAGCATACCTCTGGACTAAAACAATCTTTTAAGTCGGAAAAGGTCTTGTAACACTTTTTCGTGAAAAATTCTTTGTACTTTATGTAAGGTGGGAAACCAAAGTATCTCCCTTTTTGTATATCAGTCGCTGCCACATCTGCAGACAAAAGTATGCCACCGAAAACGCTATTAGCCATCTGGAACAGGAAATGTCATAAAATAAGTACAGTAATGATCATTATATTAAATTCAACTATTTTAAAATATGTTTCTTGCCCCTCTTCACCATTCGAAACTGCTTTTTACAATGGGCAATTAGATTCAATATTAATAATTATGTTGGTCTTCTCTTGTAAATGACCTTCAAACGTGCCTTTCAATGGTATAATTAAAATAAATGGTTTGATTTTGACTTTGGCTTTGACTTTGACATAATTCATCGAAATTATGGACGGACAGTTTTGTTTTTTCATTCAGTTGACACGTCACACGATCATCACATGATAACCAAACGCGTAAATTGAAAGGGCCTTTATACATTTAACGCGTGCTAACTTACCTGCCTGTTATTACAGAGTACTTACATCATGATCAATAGCATAGTCAAATGCGCCTCCCGGTTGTCTGAAGCTGCCTTGAAGAATTTGCAAGAAGTTGTCGCCGACGGCTAAAAGCCCTGTTCTTGTAGTGGCGTTGACCATAGGAAATGTTTTAAGAAAACATCCGTCTTTGTCGTACATCCTGGAAATTACTCAATAATAAAATAAGTGATTTGCAGATGAATTCATGAAAGATTCAATCTATGCCTACTAATGTTATTAAAAGGTAAAGTTTTTTTTTTTTAAATGTTGATGTAAACATACATGTACGATTTCAAAAAAATTATCAAATGCATTCTTGCGCTCTCGGTGGAGTGGAAGGGAGGGGGACTCTTACTGACAAAAACACATCCGCGTACCTACCTCCTTTGCCTCCTTTGCCTCCCTTCGCGTTCCAGGGCCGCGGTAACTAGGATATTCGCTATGATATACTTGAGATCCACGCAAAGTGGGTTTGAAATAAAACCATACAAACATTATTTTAGTCTCCTGTACTGTGTGGAACCATCTTTGCAAATAAACGTATTCATCTGACATTTGTGGTGGAATATTTTCATCGTGCATGTCCCTGAACCCTCCGTCGCAGGATATGATGCCATCCCTGATCATGTTTGATCTGCCTGAGATAATTAGAGTTATATTGAAAGCAATTTAATATGACTTGTATAAATATGTACATTTGATGTTTAATAATCCTACAAAATGCTACGCCTACCTAATATAATCGGCAGGCACTCATATAATAATATCTGCACTGATATGGCAATGTTAATATCGCGGGCAGTGTAGAAAAGACGTTCATCATCCCAGGAGGGGTTCAGCTTGTGCAGCTCCTCAGCTATCTTATTGTGTTGTCTATAGAAAAGGATGTTGATGATATTTGGACCGATGATGGTATTTTCTTCTGCAAAAGTTAAATAAATAAAATTGTAGATATATACATTTTCTGAGTACGTCACGATTATCCAACCAAGATGATCACTTGTAGAATGTTCGTCCAAATTATCGTTTGACCGAAGATCGTTTACTCGAATGAACGATTTAACAAAGAACGTTCGTCTAAATGATCGATTGACAGAAAATCTTTTACCAGGAATAAAGATCGCCGAGTAAGAATTTGAGTGAAAGTCGTTTAGAATTATTTTTTATTTTTTTATAATAATTCATGATGATTGTTAGAAAAAAAAGAAAGAAAGAAAATCTGTTTATAAATTATAAGCTACTAGTTTAAATGTAATTGCCCACTCACGTCATTATCGGGCAATCGTTCATTTGGGTGAACATTCTTCGTTCAAACGATCATTCGGGCAAACGATCTTCGGGCGATCGTGACGCACTCATATTTTCTAGGAAAATTGCGAAACCGATATTATTTTACTGTATACCATTTTATTTTGCACTTACGATATTTGTGGCATCGCGTTTCTTTAGGAGGTTGGTTCAAAATGCAGAGGTTTGGATTGGGATGTGATGGTGGAAATATCAAACCATTCTCTTTTTCTATTTTTAACAACCCATTCTTGAATGCCCTTTGTAGGTCAATAAAACCTGGTTCTAAGTTGTAAATGTGGGATAAATCGAACATAGGAGTCTGAAATACTATCTGAAAAAAAAGAAAGAAGAAAACCAGTGGAAAAATTATTTGAAATATCCTAAATCTCCAAGAACTGCCTTACAGCAAGGGTACAAGTGCTTACCCTGACAAACTCAGTGCCATTATCGAGACACCCAAATGTCTGGAAGCTCTGAGGTCTGGTGAGGTTCATGCAGTTGATACCAGAAAATCTGTGTACAGGATCGTCACGTGGGACCTTAATCGGTGTACACCTGTAGTCACTTTTACCTTCTGGCTTGCAGCAGGTGGGTATATTCAATGCATAATTAACTAAAATAACAGAAAGAAGTTTTTGGACATAAGTGCATGTATAAGTTGAAAACTAAATACGAATTGATACTCATGATACTTACAAACATCATGAATGGAGTTAATATCGCCAGCACTGAAGAATAAATAGTATGAAAGCAGTTGGGTAACACACAAGTCTGAAGCTTTAACAGCACCTAAAAATTCAGTTCGTAATCTTCTTGGTAACTCTAGGTCGCTGCCATCTGCAGCTTTTCTGGGTTCATAATCTAGGAAGTAAAAAAAATGTGGATAGATTACTTTTATTTACGAGTATTTATAACAAAATCCTGCATCATAAACGCGAAAGTTTGTGATCAATAAATGGAAATATTTTGTTACTCTTTCACGCTATTACGGCTGAACGAAATTTGCTGAAACTCACCACACGTTATAGATGTGCTTTTGATGTGTTCTTGCTTACCAAAAATTATATTAATAATACAATTTTTATGTTTCCATGAGCTAATAGAAAACTTCAGATTTTGGCTTAATTTTGAAGTCAATGCAGACAATGTCGCGGTTAAAAGCTGGTAATATTATAATACAACATAATTTAAAAATCGTTCGATTATCACAAGAGAAAACCGGAGGTACTTACTTGAACTAAAATCAATTGGAAGCACCCTAACAGTAGGAGTGCGTTGAGGACCTCTGCTGGGATACTTGAGATTGTAGCAGGATCCGTCCACACGTTGCCATTCTTCTGGGTCACAGGGTTTCACTTCAACGGTACAAATCCTAGCAAAAAAAAAATGCAATTAATTAATAAAAAAAAATGCAATTAATTTGAAGTCAAATTCCTACGTAGTATTTGGCCTAAATCCATACTAATTTTATAAAAGCGAAAGTGTGTCTGTCTGTCTGTTACCTCTTCACGCTTAAACCGCTGAATCAATTTTGATGAAATTTGGCATGGAGATAGTTTAAGAGCCGGGGAAGGACATAGGCTACTTTTTATTATACTTTGACTTCGACTTCGTCTGCGTCTGCGATAACCGACATTTGCGCGGACGAAGTCGCGGGCAAAAGCTAGTATAATATAAATAAAACTGAACTTTAATAAAAAAAAATTGTATTGGAATTGGAATCCCCAAAACAAAAATATAATTCAAAGATAAATACTAGAGACTCACCCTGTATTCTTTCTCTGCTCATAAATCTTCAGCTGAGTCTTGTTCGCAGGTTTACCAGAAACGCAATCGTAAAGGACGGCGTTCAAGCCACCGACACACAGACTGACATAAGTCAGTAGGATTAGCCGTTTATCCATCGTCCTCGCTTGATGCAGACTAAGTTAGAATAAAAGTCTTGAAAATACCACTTGAGAAATTAACATACCTAGTGTTTTATTTCACCAGAATGTTGTTAAAATAATTAGGTGCACTATCAAGTCTTTAGACTTTTGTAGATAACATTGCATTTTATTATTACTAGTTGAATAATTACGAGTATTTTTATTTAATTCCAGTGTAAGATTATTTAATTCTGAATATACTAGTGTATGTGTAATCTTGGACTGCGTTGTTCTTGTGGTCACAAACGTGAATGTTGAGCACGGGGTTCTGAGTTCGATTCCTAGGACGGGCAACGTGTTATTGGCTTTTTCCATTAGGAATTTCTCAGTAGCATCCTTGGAGTCCTCGGAGTGAGTGGATTTGTGCCCGGTTAATTGCAACAGGTTCGCCCCAGGGGGCGAGGTAATAGGTTACATGGGACTTAAACATATCTGATCTGCCGAAAAGTGGGTGCACTACACCTCTGCCTGACCATTTAGGGATTGCAGGCGTGATGATGTTTATGATGCACATATTTCCATATACTGGCTGGTATACTAGTTCACTATTACTGATTTTCATAATAATTACAGCTTAGAATAGACCCACTACATTATTATCGCCTATACTTAATGATTATACATTATATTCGGTTGGTACTTGTTAACTATTTCAGTACAAAAAAAGCCAAACATGCTTGTACTTTAAAATAATTGATAAGCACAAATAAAAACACTTGCATTTGATAAGGGGCAGCTACTTAACAATATACAAAACAAAGTTCTTTTATTTTATAAAACCAGTCTAGTACTTCCTTATCTTATTGTTTTTAAATAAAAATCCTTAGTAAGTATCTAAATGCAGGGTAACAAAATTAAAAACAAAGTAATTATTGACATACCACTAACAAGTTAGAGATAAAAAAAGAAAACAAAAACCTTGACAAAACACTTTTTTATTGTATTTAAAGCGTTGAAGACTTAATTTACATAAAACAGCTAAATACATCAAAAGGCTAATTTATTTTCAAAATAAAATAAATTAATATTATATCTAGTCATAATCTCATCTCAGCGTCATCATCATCATTATCATATCAGCCGAATGACGTCCACTGCTGGACATAGACGTTCCCTAAAGATAGCCACAATGACCGGCGGTTCTGCTCTACCCGCATCTAGCGTCAATCAAAGTCAAAATATTGTCAAAAATATACTTAAACTAGATGCATTTTTCGAACGTTCCTAAAAGCTTCTACAATTATTTCCCAATAATAATCACACAGCATAATTCCAAATAAAAAGTCTGTACGTCTAAAATTATAAAGGGTGAGAAAGTTAAAGATAAAAATATTAATGTTGTTCTTTTTTACGGAATGCAGTTTTTAAAACAACTAAATTCCGGGGGTATTTAAATACCCTAGGAACTGCGCGTTAATATTATAATGAGTGATATTACCAATAGAATGAAAGTTGTATTTCAGCAATAATTTTTGCTTTTTTGCGTTAATATTATAAACAGTGATATTACCAATAGAATAAAAGTTGTATTTCAGCAATAATTTTTGCTCAATGTTACTTAGTTTATGTAATGTATCTTTTTACACCCCATACCTACATTAATTTAATTTATTTATAAAATTATGTTGTATAACTTGATTAAATTGCATACATCGTAGAACAACTAAACTTCTTTTTTGGAATGATTACTCTTTCCATGGAGCAAGGTTCAATGTCCCGATTTTAGATGAACTGCATTTAGTCAACGGATTCCTGTAAAGAGAATGTGAATAAGAATTTATTTCGATAACATTTAAAATCAGTATTACACACAGATTTTTTAGAAAGCTTATTTGAAAATATTAGTGAGAACACTATTGAGCCAACTGACTTTGATCAGTCATAGTAAATGCATTTACTCCAATTACACCTGTTAGTCAAAAAGTTAAAGCTTGTTGCTCGTTCCAAAACAGGGGTAGGCCTTTTTAGAGAAGAACGAGCAAGAAACTCCACGAACACTGTTTTTAGTTAGGTTTTTATAAAATCCTAGTTATAATATTCACGTTGTTCTGTATGTAGGTGTACAATGAAGGTGAATATAAAACAATAACAAATAATAATATCGGATCGGTGATAATCCGACACGTCAGAAATATTGGAAGATGAGATGCTCATAACGTATTTAAGAACAGAGTCACACTCCAAGACAATAAGATTGATTAAGTTGGTGATACAATATTAAAAAAAAACAAGAAGTATTTACACTGGTAAGCTAGAAGACAAAGATGCAAAGAAAACCAGAAAGATTTATTTACAACTTTTTAGGCACATAGAAAATCTTAATTGTATTATCGTTTCTGTTACTTACTTAGATGATATTGTGTAGAAGGCATTCGGCTGTATCTCTGTCACAAAGTCTCCGATTATACATAACGTGCCCGCTATTGTGACTCTTTGTATCGCTTTTAGTTGATCTGCAGAGAATTAAAGAGACGAAATATATATACGAATAAAAGCATGGTTTACACTGTTGTTACTAGTCAAGTATGCAAAATATATTTTAGTTCACAAGTGTGTGCTCAAACATAGGTGCACTCCGTCTCCTCTTGCTTTCAGAGTTTGATGAGACGGCAATCCGATACGACTGAGGACGGATCGGACGCAAATTATGCGCAGTGTAAGTTATGGAGATGTCACATCACCAACTTCAAATTCGGGATGGTACTGAAAATTTGCTAATGAGAAAAAAAACCTGTAAGACTTTGCCCATTTTTCCTATTTTATTAGTCATGTTTATGTCGCGTTAATGGCCGATTTGCGAATCGAACTCGGGACAGAATGAAATATGCTATTTGTTTTGTAGTTTAGGTTTAGCATTAAAAATTAAATTATTGTTTTCTCATACATCATTAAACAATTTATAAAACTACTCACCTTCAGTAAATGCATGCGGTCTATTGGGCCTTTCATACCAGTGTCTGTTAGAGGCAATGGTATGTTTTAATTGTTCTATCATCAAGCAGGACATGGTTTCAGGAAGTCTTCCACCTTTCACGTGATTCTCTGCCCATAGCGCTCCCATCAAGTCTATGTCTTCAACACTTTTGTAGTTTTGCTTCAAGCGGTATAAACGCTGGAACCAAATATTGTTTTCAAGACTTCAAAATGACGAAAAACCGATAGTTTTGGCGTACATTACTGATGCAGATGACGAAGAAATTTCTTCAACTTTTGAGCATGAGTTATGTAGTTACATAAAAGTACATACAAGAATAGTGTAACTCTTACTGTCTGGACATGACACGTGGGACATGAACACACACAATTGTTCTGATGATTCGTGATCTTAATAATTATGTTGGACAGACTCCAATGATATTACGACTTAGAAATAATTGAATGAAAAAAGAGTAAATAATCTTAAATAATCTATGGCGAAAAAAGGTTAGGTACCTCCGGAGTAAAACTATCTTTTAAGTCAGAAAAGGTCTTGTAAGATCTGTTTGTGCAAAATTCTTTATACTTAATGTAAGGTTGGAAACCAAATAATCTCCCTTTTTGTATGTCATCCGCTGCTAAATCTGCAGATAAAAGTACGTCTCCCAATGGTCTTTCAGCCATCTGAAATATTGTTAGAAAAAAAGGAAAAATTATCAAAAAATGCAAAACACTCAATATCAAAATCTTTAAAGTGTGTTCAAATTTTTGAAGCTACATACGAGAATGTTTCTATGCGGCTGGGTTTCCGAGTAGTGAATTGATAAACTCCGCCTCTTTTTCCTGCATCACATCGTACGTACAGTAGGGGTCATAAGTGGAGTAGCAATCTCACAAAGCAATAGATTGTTATTTATCTTACGACCTTCGAATTCGTAGACGGCATCGACGCCGTCTACGAATTGGGTAGATGACACTATTAACCAATAATTCCAAGACATTACTTCTATAAAGAAACACTTTATTTTGGCCCTGAAAACCTGATTAATTTTCAAATCACTGTAAAATTGGATTTTTAACTGCTTTCAAATTAATAAATAGTTAGTCAATTGAGTCTGCACAAAAGTGACGTCACAGTTGAGTTTTGTTATATAAAATCTATGGGAGAATCGCGTTTTGACAGGTCATAAAAAGTACGTCAATTGATTGGTGGTGTCATCTACCCTATTCTGAGGTATTCGCAGGTACTGTGTTAATACATAGTCACTTATATACACAGATGTAGGTACGGCCTGTACCGCGTGTTCACAGCAATTTAAACTTAGCATGCTACTGCACTTATGACCCCTTACTGTACATGCAAGACCTACGGACACAATGTCCTTGTACCGGGATACTTACATCATAATCAATAGTATAGTCACATCTGGCACCCGGCTGTCTGAAACTGCCTTGAATAATTTCCAACATATTGTCACCTACAGCGTAATACCCTGTTCGAGCCGTAACGTTTACCATAGGAAACGTTTTAAGGAAACATCCGTCTTTATCGTACAACCTGAAATCAGATCACATAGAATAAATTAAGCCATTTGTAGAATTATAGAAGTCAATTCTTTTCTTTTTCTTTGAAATGTCAGTATTTGGTATAGTTCCAAAATTTACGGTGATTTTATAATAATTGGTACAAAATTATCTTCAATCACTGCAATAGGCATTCCTTTCAAAAGTCTACAGAATAAAACTTCAAGTATAAATAAATCTATACAAACTTCATGGTAGACTCCTGTGCGGTGTGGAACCATCTCAATACGTAACCAAATTCATCTGACATTTGTGGTGAAATGTTTTCATCGTACAAGTCTCTGAAGCCTCCGTTACAGGAAATGATGCCCTCCCTGACCATATTAGATTTTCCTGAGAAAATTAAAAATATGATAAAAGTCAAAGTAAAAGCATTTATTTCAATAACACCATTTACAAGCATTATGGAATTGTCAAGGAGTCGGTCAGTTAGTCAGAAAGTTGCTCGTTCCAAAAAATAGGTATGCCGATGACTCCACTTCTTGTTTTATGGTAAATTTTGCTTGCAGGAAGTTTGTATTGTTATTAATACTTAGGTTAGGTTATGATGGTGCTGACATGCGTAAAAAGGATAAAAGTCCCTGAAAAAGGGTGCATTATAGGTGCACATTCCATGAACATAAATTATCTCATAATATGCCACGCTTACCTAAGAAAATTGGCATCAGCTCATAAAATAGTATCTGCACATATATGGCAATGTTAATATCGCGAGCAGTGTAGAAAAGACGTTCATCATCCCAGGAGGGGTTCAGCTTGTGCAACTCCTCAGCGATTATGTTGTGGTGTTGATAGAATAGGATGAAGAAAATAGTCGACCCGAGGGCGATGTTGACATCTGCAAAAGTTAAACACATAAGTTATTTAGTATGTATACGGGGTATAAAAATACCCATAGATTAGCCGTTAAATAGGCAAACTGTCCATCAAAGTAAGTACGTTTTACCAAAAGATGTTGTTGGAAAAGGACTTTTAGTTTTGGTCTAAAAACACTGTTTATGGTAATGCGCAATGTAACGGACGCAAACTTTTGCTTTAAAGTTTTGCAATATAACATTCAAATATTATTTTAATAAAAATCCGTAAAAATAATTTGTACTAGACCTTTAATATTTCCATAACCAGAAAGTTCTCAGGTATTGTCCAGAACAAAAAAAAAAAGAAATACTTTCGCTTTCGTTGTCTTTTTTACACCCTTAGTACTACTTATATAAAAAAAATACTTAAAATTATATTGTTTGATTAATATAATTTTATTTTTAATTACTAGCATTAGTTGTAAGTAAAATTTTTGATACTAACAACCCTGTCGTGCATATGGACTCTTTTGTCTGAAATAAATGATTTTTAATTTTATTTTTTTATTTTAATACACATACATAAACTCACGCCTTTAATAATCATTACTTAGACGAAGTCGTGATGGCCCAGTGGTTGATGCTCCCGCCTCTCATGCATGAGGTTGTGGGTTTGAATCCGGGCAAGTACCAATGTGACTTTTTCAATCCATATGTCATCACTGACATCAGTGAAGGAAAACATCGTGAGGAAACCTGGACTTTGATACCAGTTTATTACTGTCCCACTCAAACCATGTCAGAGGCCCTTGAAGCGGTTAAAAAACTCTGACACTAGGGTGTGTGGGGTCGTGAGACCTTACTCCCCACACGATAAAAAATAAGAATAATTATTACTTAAGTAGGTACTTATTAAATAAAATGTAAATAAGTACTTACGATACTTGTTGCATCTCGTTTCCTTAGGATGTTGATTCAAAGAGCAGAGTTTTTCAGTGGGATCTGACGGTGGAAATATCAAACCGTTTTCTGTTTCAGTTTTTAGCAACCCGTTCTTAAATGTTCTAAGTTGGTCGATATTACCTGGGGCGGGGTTGTAAGTGCTAGATAAATCAAACATTGGAGTCTGGAATACTATCTAAAACAGAAGACCAAAGGTTTTATTTGGTAAAACAGACTATTACTTAAAATATTTTATTGAAAAAAAAAATACAAAAGCCAAGGAATTAAAGTTCATTGACACAACGAATAGGTACTTACCCTAACAAACTCAGTGCCATTATCGAGACACCCATATGTCTGGTAGCTCTGAGGTCTGGTGAGGTTCATGCAGCTAATGCCAGAAAACCTGTGCACAGGATCATCTCGTGGGATTTTGACCGGTGTACACCTGTAGTCATCTTTGCCTTTTGGCTCGCAGCAGTCAGTTATATTCGTTATATAATTAACTGGAATTAAAAAAGCAAATAAATGAACATCGACTACGGTATACACTAAAAATAAGCAAACCAGTAAATAAAAATAATGTTATCATTGTGGTCGGAATCCAAAGTAAAGACTCACTCTGTGCTGTAAAAAATAATTACTTATAGTAAATTATACCTAATTGGATGATACACTGTAAAAATATACTATGTTTGCATTGAGCAGCTTAGTTTTAATTGTTTTTATCAGCGACACAATCGTCAAACTTGTAATGTTCGCCTATATAATGTGCCTTTTCGTAAAAAAGAACATAATATATATATTTATTTTATTGGTAATTACACTGAATAAAGTCTTTTGTTCAAACTTGAAGACGATGGTGATTGGTTGACAAAAATTTAAATTTATTTAATGTAAATCAATTGGTTTACAATACTTACACACGTCGTGGGGGGAGTGAAAATCGCTATTAGTAAACAATAAATAGTATGAAACCAGTTGAGTAATTTCCAAATCTGATGCTTTGCCAGAACTTAAAAGTTCAGTTCGTAATCTTCTAGGTAACTCTAGGTCTCCGCCATCTGCAGCTTTTCTAGGTTCATAATCTGAAAATAATATAAGTCTATTTACATAGAAAGTACAATCACAATAATAAACACGTCTGACCTGATTTCCCGGGAGAAGTCTTGTTCTTTATTTCTGGCTTTCCTTTATTGGCTAGAGTGAACGCTGACGAGTGACAGAGCTTCCACCTCTCTCTTACCTTCATTGGCCGGTGGAGATTCACAAGAGCAAACGAGGGGTATCTTGATGGTACTTCTGGGATTATCCTGATAGCCGTGGAATACTCTCCATTTCTCAAGCTCCTCAGAATAATTATGTTGCCCCTTTATCGCTACATCACTTAAGTGCTAGCGACCGTTTTAGGGGCCCATTCATTGAGTGTGCAAGTCAACCCCTGCCATTATATCCGTGTCATACAAACATTTGATCAGGCAGTGGCCATAAACCCTTCCGTAGTACCTGGAATGCACTTGTGCACATAGTGGTTTCATGAACGAAGGTACTGTGGTCACTAGGACGTGACCGAGGTACCGAAATCCACCTTTGGGACCTTAGGGGCTGTTTGCAGGGCGCAAAATATTAATTTAAACGTCCAAGCAGCTTTATACTTATATAGGAATAGCTTGTGACTCTACTGCTCCCAGCTGAGCGAATTGACTTAACAATTGTCATCGTATAAAAAGCTTTTTTACAAAAAAAGATAACCGCCTTTAAAAACTACAAAATAAAAAAATAACTTTAGTTTTGGAAGTCGGCGGCTTTGGTTTTGTTTTTTGTTATGTAGGTAAGTATTGCCACCGACTTCCAAAACTACACGTATAAACAAAGTAATTTCACTTGTTACGATATTGCTGCTGTGATTCTGTGAGGAGTTCCATTCCATATCTCCGAAGTTCATCATCAGATATTGAAATGGTGACAATGGGACTACACGGGAAGCACCAGCTTTCAAATAAAAAAAGAATCATGAAAATCGGTTCACCCAGTCGCAAGTTAAGAGCTAACAAACATAAAAAAAAATACAGTCGAATTGATAACCTCCTCCTTTTTTTGAAGTCGGTTAAAAAATTGTTCCTTTATTTTATTTTAATTCTAAATACGAATAATAGTTTGTCAGAGAGTTTAGAATAAGTCTTCCAGCCTGCTTGCTTTAGCAAGCAACCTTCACAGTACTTACTTGGTTCAAAATCAACTGGAAGCATCCTAAAAGTAGGAGTGCGGTGAGGACCTCTGCTGGGATATTTGAGATTGTAACATGATCCGTCCACACGTTGCCACTCTTCTGGATCACAGGGTTTTACCTCAACTGTACAGACCCTAGCAATGCAAAGCTAAATTAGTTGTTGAAAAGTTTAAGTTATATGGAGTCAGTGACGTGATAATTTGGGGATCCCTTCTTTTCGCATAATATTCTTTTTCCTAATATACTTTGGCATAACGGTTTTGGTATAATTTGTTTTGCCATAATAATACTTTGCCATATTTTTTTTTGGCATACAGTTTATGTTGGCATAATTATCTTGAAGGCTAATTTGTTTTGGCATAAATTTAATTCGCATAACGTTACTAGGCCTACTGACTATTAGCATAATAATATTTAGGCATACAATAATTAGAAATAATTTGAAACAAATTAGAGTTATTTTAACGAAAAACGGCTAAGTTACATATTTAAAACAAATAATTAACCCTTATCTATGTATTTTGATTTAGGTATATATTTTTAGCAATTGCTTGTAAATATGCAAGTTTCGAAGTATATTCATCTTTTTTACTAATATTTTTTTCAGTCCTTTTGTGTATTTTTTCTTTTTGTTTTTGGAATTGTTGATGTTCCGACATCAAGTCTATCTATTTCAATGGTTTGGTGTTTTTTTTTTTGAACAATCTTTTTTGCCAAAAAATAAAATCCAGGATGGTGTTTTCCCACAAAATGTGCAAATCTATTGTACCATGCTTCTGCATGATGTAGGTATATTTTCTTTTTTTTAGTTGATATGTACTCCAGACTTTGGGTGGAAATTGTGGTGGTGAACTTGCAGTGCCCCATACATAATTCTGATCAAACCATATTGCTATAGTTTTTGTAACAATGAAATAATATTGTTGGTTAAAAATTCAATATGTTGTGCTACAAAAGTTTGTGACAGAACCGAATCGCTGCAAAACCGACACCACGTAGTCTTGTCTGCCCTACCCCTAGAGTGTAATTAAAAATCGCGTAGGCGCGTAGGGGCGCGGCGGCCCGCGGGCTGAGGAGCAGGCGGCTGCGAGCGAGCCGCCGCGGCTGAGGCTGGCCGGCGTAGCCGGCCAGCAAGCCGAAGCTGCGGTGGTGAGCGAAAGCCGTCTGCGACGATTAGCACGTGTGGGGCCGCCGAAGGCCCGCAGCGCCGGAGCCGTGACAGAAACCATGCCTGATGCATGTTGCATGCTTGCTTGAATGCTGCATGCTTGCTTGCCTGCTGCATGCTTGCTTCTCGCTGCATGCTTGCTTGCCTGCTGCATGCTTGCTTGCATGCTGCATGCTTGCTTGCCTGCTGCATGCTTGCTTGCCTGCTGCATGCTTGCTTGCCTGCTGCATGCTTGCTTGCCAGCTGCAAGCTTGCTTGCATGCCTGGTGTATGCAGGCAAAAAAATAAATTTATGCTTTAGAAGTTATGCTTAATAAATTTATGCTTTAAAATGTTATGCCTAATCATTATTATGATTAGAGAAATTATGCTTAAAAAATTATGCGTAAGCTGTTATGCGTAAATAATATTATGCGAAAATATAATTAGGACAAACAAAAGTATGCCAAGTTATATTAGGTCTTAAAATTTTATGCAAATAGATAGGAAACCGATAATTTGAACAAGAACCTCTTGAGGAAAACGGCTGTTTTTTAAAATAGTCCACAGTAGGTACGAAGAAAGACCTGGCCAAGAGCTAGTCGTGCTCGCACAGGGTTATCCGAACAGTCCATTGAACGGCTGCAGTTTGTGTGACGTATGAAGTTACTGTATTAAAAATATTGTAAAGTATCTATTCGTGTAACATAGTGTCAAGGTAAACAAATATCTGCACTATAATGAATCAACCAGCTAACATGTTCTTTGAAAAATATTCTAAGTAGCCTTCTTAAGTCAACTTCACTTACTTATCGTATTTTTTACTTTGTCGCAAAAACGAAATATCTTCAAAACACACCAAAGATAAAAATAAGACCCACCTGACCAAGAAATATTTTAAGAATACCTACTTTTTTTTTAAGTAAATGATACCTTAACACAACCAGTCCCACGTAATGAGACAAAATTGATTATCTAATTGTTCTCTGACCGGATATCGCGACGGTGGGACGGGAGAGGTTGAACAATATAACAATCAAAACTTTATTTTTCTTAGAAATATAAGTACTATTCAAAGTCAAAGTCAAATCATTTATTTCAATTAGACCATTAAAAGGCATTTTTGAACGTCATTTACGAGAGAAAAGAAAAATTATAATATTGAATCTAGTTGCCCATTCCAAAATGTAGTTGCGCATGGAGAAGAAGAATTATATTGTTATATAATATATAAATAATTATATTATTATATTTAATTAATTAATTATAAAAATATAATACGTGCTAAATAAAAAGAAACGATTTTTTTTAGTTTTTGACTGGCAATACGATTTTTCATTATTACTTCTACGATGCATAGTCTTGAGAAAAACACTTTTGTGGCAGACGGACCGTTTGTTTTTTTTTTTTATTTTGAGGTTTGGAACCTTAAAAACGCCAAAACAATAAAGATTCTTAAGACTCACCCTGTATTCTTTCTCTGCTCGTAAATCTTCAGCTGAGTCTTATTCGCAGGTTTACCAGAAACGCAATCGTAAAGGACGGCGTTCAAGCCACCGGCACACAGACTGACATAAGTCAGTAGTATTAGCCGTTTAACCATCTTAGTCGCTTGATGCAGACTAAATCAGAATAAACGGCGTCGGTCCTTAAATTTAAAAATGTATTTAATTATGTACGTGACTATCAAAGGCCACTAAAGAGGCCAATTAACTCGTTGCCATAGCTGTAGAAAATCGCATAGAGAGGCGCGCAGTGATTGTTAACATAGCAGTCCCACATGACGCGAACCTTGTGAAGGTCGAGAAAGATAATCACATCACGGATCTTGACTTGGCCCGCGAGGTTGTCGACACGTGGGATGCAGACTCAGCGATACAAACACACAAACATATACAAGAATAGCTACCGGAATAATGAGTAACCACTTAAACTGATTTTGATACTTTTGAAGTTAGAATATTATTTTCGTTAAATTTTATTTTTTCATATTTTAGTACTTACGTAAATATTTATATTTTTTTGCGTTGTCTGATGCTTTGAACTTAGCGTGAATGCTGAGCACGGGGTTCTGAGTTCGATTCCCAGGACGGGCAAAGTGTTATGGTTTTCCATCAGGAATTTCTCAGTTGCAGCCTCGGAGTCTGGATTTGTGCTCGGTTAATGGCAATAGTCTCGCCCCCTTTTACTTGGGACTTAAACATTATCTGGTGAAATGTGTGTGCACTATATCTCTGCCTGACCCTTCGGGATTACAGGCGTGATGTTGTTTATGATTTATTTCTACATAACTATATTGTCTGGTTTTCATAATAATTACAGAATAGACCCAACTACATTATTATCGTCTATACTTAATTATTATACATTATATTCGGTTGGTACTTGTTAACTACTGCAGTACAAAAATAGCCAAACATGCTTTTACTTTTTAAATAATTGATAAGCACAAATAAAAACACTTGCATTTGATAAGGGATAGCTACTTAACAATATACAAAACAAAGTTCTTATATTTTATAAAACCAGTCTAGTACTTCCTTATCTTAATGTTTTTAAATAAAAATCCTTAGTAAGTATCTAAATGCAGGGTAACAAAATTAAAAACAAAGTGATGATTGACATACCACTAACAAGCTAGAGATAAAAAAAGAAAACAAAAACCTTGACAAAATACTTTTTAATTGAATGTAAAGCGTTGAAGACTTAATTTACATAAAACAGCAAAATACATCAAAAGGCTAATTTATTTTCAAAATAAAATAAATTAATATTATATCTAGTCATAATCTCATCTCAGCGTCATCATCATCATTATCATATTAGCCGAATGACGTCCACTGCTGGACATAGACGTTCCCTAAAGATAGCCACAATGACCGGCGGTTCTGCTCTACCCGCATCTAGCGTCAATCAAAGTCATCAAAATATTGTCAAAAATATACTTAAACTAGATGCATTTTTCGAACGTTCCTAAAAGCTTCTACAATTATTTCCCAATAAATCACACAGCATAATTCCAAATAAAAAGTCTGTACGTCTAAAATTATAACGGGTGAGAAAGTTAAAGATAAAAATATTTATGTTGTTCTTTTTTACGAAATGCAGTTTTTAAAACAATTAAACTGAAAACTGCACGTTAATATTATAATCAGTGATATTACCAATAGAATGAAAGTTGTATTTCAGCAATAATTTTTGCTTTTTTGCGTTAATATTATAAACAGTGATATTACCAATAGAATAAAAGTTGTATTTCAGCAATAATTTTTGCTCAATGTTACTTAGTTTATGTAATGTATCTTTTTACACCCCATACCTACATAATTTAATTTATTTATAAAATTATGTTCTATACCTAACTTGATTAAATTGCATACTAAACTTCTTTTTTGGAATGATTACTCTTTCCATGGAGCAAGGTTCAATGTCCCGATTTTAGATAAACTGCATTTAGTCAACGGATTCCTGTAAAGAGAATGTGAATAAGAATTTATTTCGATAACATTTAAAATCAGTATTACACACAGTTTTTTTAGAAAGCTTATTTGAAGATATTAGTGAGAACACTATTGAGCCAACTGACTTTGATCAGTCAAAGTAAATGCATTTACTCCAATTACACCTGTTAGTCAAAAAGTTAAAGCTTGTTGCTCGTTCCAAAACAGGGGTAGGCATTTATAGAGAAGAACGAGCAAGAAACTCCACGAACACTGTTTTTAGTTAGGTTTTTATAAAATCCTAGTTATAATATTCACGTTGTTCTGTATGTAGGTGTACAATGAAGGTGAATATAAAACAATAACAAATAATAATATCGGATCGGTGATAATCCGACACGTGATGATACGTGAAGATGATATGCTCATAACGTATTTAAGAACAGAGTTACACTCGAAGACAATAAGATTGATTAAGTTGGTGATACAGTATTAAAAAAAACAAGAAGTATTTACACTGGTAAGCTAGAAGACAAAGATGCAAAGAAAACCAGAAAGATTTATTTACAACTTTTTAGGCACATAGAAAATCCTAATTGTATTATCGTTTCTGTTACTTACTTAGATGATATAGTGTGGAAGGCATTCGGCTGTATCTCTGTCACAAAGTCTCCGATTATACATAACGTGCCCGCTATTGTGACTCTTTGTATCGCTTGTAGTTGATCTGCAGAGAATTTAAGAGACGAAATAAAAGCATACGAATAAAAGAATGGTTTACATTGTTGTTACACTTAGACTACACGTGTTTCTTTGTCATGAAGAAAAGAATACAAAAAATGAGTAAACTCATTCATTATAAAATAATATTTTCCCAATCAAATTTCAGTCACGGCGGGCAATCTCGATGGAGTCTAGTCAAGCATGCAGAAGATATTGTAGTGCACAAAGTGTGCTCAAACAAAGGTGCACTTTGTCTTCTCTTATTCTCAGAGTTTCATGAAACGGCAATCTGATACGACTGAGGACAGATCGAACGCAAATTATGAGCAGTATAAGTTATAGAGATATCACATCACCAACATCAAATTCGGGCTGGTACTGAGAATTTGCTAATGAGAAAAAACCCAGTAACACTTTGCCCATTTTTGCTTTTTTATTAGTCATGTTTATGTCGCGTTAATGGCCGATTTGCGAATCGAACTCGGGACAGAATGAAATATGCTATTTGTTTTGTAGTTTAGGTTTAGCATTAAAAATTAAATTATTGTTTTCTCATACATCATTAAACAATTTATAAAACTACTCACCTTCAGTAAATGCATGCGGTCTATTGGGCCTTTCATACCAGTGTCTGTTAGAGGCAATGGTATGTTTAAATTGTTCTATCATCAAGCAGGACATGGTTTCAGGAATTCTTCCACCTTTCACGTGATTCTCTGCCCATAGCGCTCCCATCAAGTCTATGTCTTCAACACTTTTGTAGTTTTGCTTCAAGCGGTATAAACGCTGGAAGCAAATATTGTTTTCAAGACTTCAAAATGATGAAAAACCGACAGTATTGGCGTACATTACTGATGCAGACGACGAAGAAATTTCTTAAAGTTTCGAGCATGAGTTTTTTTACATAAAAGTACATACAAGAATAGTGTAAAGGCTTATCCGCACACAACAGTGCCGACACGTGCCGATCCGTCACGTGACGATCAGTGTCAGTGAAATTTCAAGGCCTATCCGCACACAACAGTGCCGACACGTGACCGACATCCGTACCGTTTCGTCGTCCATCTTGAAACACTGCGACAGTCTCAGGCAAAATATTGTACCTACAAATTCACGTCGGATCACGGACAATGTCGGCGCAGCACGGACAATGTCGGCGCAGCACTGACACCACTGAACGTCACTGTCACTGACAAGTACGGATAGCGTCGTACAAAATGTATGCTACAATATGAAATTTCACTGACACTGATCGTCACGTGACGGATCGGCACGTGTCGGCACTGTTGTGTGCGGATAAGCCTTAACTCGTCTCGATTATGATATTTGACTCTGATTTTTTTTTTTAATTATTACGACAAAGAAAACAAAATAGATTAAATAATTTATGGAAAAAAGGTTACCTCCGGAGTAAAACTATCTTTTAAGTCAGAAAAGGTCTTGTAAGATCTGTTTGTGCAAAATTCTTTATACTTAATGTAAGGTTGGAAACCAAAAAATCTCCCTTTTTGCATGTCATCCGCTGCTAAATCTGCAGATAAAAGTACGTCACCTACTGGTCTTTCAGCCATCTGAAACATTGTAAGAAAAAAGCTTTTTTACAAAAAAATAAAACCGCCTTCAAAAACTACAAAATAAAAAAAATAACTTTAGTTTTGGAAGTCGGTGGCTTTGGTTTTGTTTTTTGTTATGTAGATATTGCCACCGACTTCCAAAACTAAAGTTATTTTTTTTATTTTGTAGTTTTTGAAGGCGGTTTTATTTTTTTTGTAAAAAAGCTTTTTATTTTTCACTTTTTAGTGCTTGTGTGTTAATGTTTGAAATCCTTACAAAAAGCCCTTTCAAACAATACCTCACACGATATATTTAAAAGTAGTAGGAGGGGGGTTGACGTATCCCCTCCCCCGTTTCCTTCAGTCAGTCATCGACTACACGTATAAACAAAGCAATTTACTGGTTACGACAGTTATGCAGTGATTCTATAAGGAGTTCCGTTCCATATCTCCGAAGTTCATCATCAGATCATGACAATATTTCTATGGGACCTATTCGGAAGTATACTCTTTCAAACAAAAAAAGAATCATCCAAATCTATTTATAATTGGCTGAGAAATCAGGTAACATACATACAAAAAAAAAAAAAAAAACATACGCGCCGAATTGAGAACCTCCTCCTTTTTGAAGTCAGGAAAAATTATCAAACAATGCGAAACACTCAATATCAAAATCTTCAAAGTGTGTTCAAATTTGAAGCTACATACGAGAATGTTTCTCTGCGGCTGGGTTTCCGAGTAGTGAATTGATAAACTCCGCCTCTTTTTCCTGCATCACATCGTACGTACAGTAGGGGTCATAAGTGGAGTAGCAATCTCACAAAGCAATAGATTGTTATTTATCTTACGACCTTCGAATTCGTAGACGGCATCGACGCCGTCTACGAATTGGGTAGATGACACTATTAACCAATAATTCCAAGACATTACTTCTATAAAGAAACACTTTATTTTGGCCCTGAAAACCTGATTAATTTTCAAATCACTGTAAAATTGGATTTTTAACTGCTTTCAAATTAATAAATAGTTAGTCAATTGAGTCTGCACAAAAGTGACGTCACAGTTGAGTTTTGTTATACAAAATCTATGGGAGAATCGCGTTTTGACAGGTCATAAAAAGTACGTCAATTGATTGGTGGTGTCATCTACCCTATTCTGAGGTATTCGCAGGTACTGTGTTAATACATAGTCACTTATATACACAGATGTAGGTACGGCCTGTACCGCGTGTTCACAGCAATTTAAACTTAGCATGCTACTGCACTTATGACCCCTTACTGTACATGCAAGACCTACGGACACAATGTCCTTGTACCGGGATACTTACATCATAATCAATAGTATAGTCACATCTGGCACCCGGCTGTCTGAAACTGCCTTGAATAATTTCCAACATATTGTCACCTACAGCGTAATACCCTGTTCGAGCCGTAACGTTTACCATAGGAAACGTTTTAAGGAAACATCCGTCTTTATCGTACAACCTGAAATCAGATCACATAGAATAAATTAAGCCATTTGTAGAATTATAGAAGTCAATTCTTTTCTTTTTCTTTGAAATGTCAGTATTTGGTATAGTTCCAAAATTTACGGTGATTTTATAATAATTGGTACAAAATTATCTTCAATCACTGCAATAGGCATTCCTTTCAAAAGTCTACAGAATAAAACTTCAAGTATAAATAAATCTATACAAACTTCATGGTAGACTCCTGTGCGGTGTGGAACCATCTCAATACGTAACCAAATTCATCTGACATTTGTGGTGAAATGTTTTCATCGTACAAGTCTCTGAAGCCTCCGTTACAGGAAATGATGCCCTCCCTGACCATATTAGATTTTCCTGAGAAAATTAAAAATATGATAAAAGTCAAAGTAAAAGCATTTATTTCAATAACACCATTTACAAGCATTATGGAATTGTCAAGGAGTCGGTCAGTTAGTCAGAAAGTTGCTCGTTCCAAAAAATAGGTATGCCGATGACTCCACTTCTTGTTTTATGGTAAATTTTGCTTGCAGGAAGTTTGTATTGTTATTAATACTTAGGTTAGGTTATGATGGTGCTGACATGCGTAAAAAGGATAAAAGTCCCTGAAAAAGGGTGCATTATAGGTGCACATTCCATGAACATAAATTATCTCATAATATGCCACGCTTACCTAAGAAAATTGGCATCAGCTCATAAAATAGTATCTGCACATATATGGCAATGTTAATATCGCGAGCAGTGTAGAAAAGACGTTCATCATCCCAGGAGGGGTTCAGCTTGTGCAACTCCTCAGCGATTATGTTGTGGTGTTGATAGAATAGGATGAAGAAAATAGTCGACCCGAGGGCGATGTTGACATCTGCAAAAGTTAAACACATAAGTTATTTAGTATGTATACGGGGTATAAAAATACCCATAGATTAGCCGTTAAATAGGCAAACTGTCCATCAAAGTAAGTACGTTTTACCAAAAGATGTTGTTGGAAAAGGACTTTTAGTTTTGGTCTAAAAACACTGTTTATGGTAATGCGCAATGTAACGGACGCAAACTTTTGCTTTAAAGTTTTGCAATATAACATTCAAATATTATTTTAATAAAAATCCGTAAAAATAATTTGTACTAGACCTTTAATATTTCCATAACCAGAAAGTTCTCAGGTATTGTCCAGAACAAAAAAAAAAAGAAATACTTTCGCTTTCGTTGTCTTTTTTACACCCTTAGTACTACTTATATAAAAAAAATACTTAAAATTATATTGTTTGATTAATATAATTTTATTTTTAATTACTAGCATTAGTTGTAAGTAAAATTTTTGATACTAACAACCCTGTCGTGCATATGGACTCTTTTGTCTGAAATAAATGATTTTTAATTTTATTTTTTTATTTTAATACACATACATAAACTCACGCCTTTAATAATCATTACTTAGACGAAGTCGTGATGGCCCAGTGGTTGATGCTCCCGCCTCTCATGCATGAGGTTGTGGGTTTGAATCCGGGCAAGTACCAATGTGACTTTTTCAATCCATATGTCATCACTGACATCAGTGAAGGAAAACATCGTGAGGAAACCTGGACTTTGATACCAGTTTATTACTGTCCCACTCAAACCATGTCAGAGGCCCTTGAAGCGGTTAAAAAACTCTGACACTAGGGTGTGTGGGGTCGTGAGACCTTACTCCCCACACGATAAAAAATAAGAATAATTATTACTTAAGTAGGTACTTATTAAATAAAATGTAAATAAGTACTTACGATACTTGTTGCATCTCGTTTCCTTAGGATGTTGATTCAAAGAGCAGAGTTTTTCAGTGGGATCTGACGGTGGAAATATCAAACCGTTTTCTGTTTCAGTTTTTAG
Organism: Hoplodrina blanda; assembly: GCA_949316365.1. Taxonomy (NCBI): domain Eukaryota; kingdom Metazoa; phylum Arthropoda; class Insecta; order Lepidoptera; family Noctuidae; genus Hoplodrina; species Hoplodrina blanda. The sequence goes on from OX438582.1 coordinate 1,311,720, forward strand.
CAACCCGTTCTTAAATGTTCTAAGTTGGTCGATATTACCTGGGGCGGGGTTGTAAGTGCTAGATAAATCAAACATTGGAGTCTGGAATACTATCTAAAACAGAAGACCAAAGGTTTTATTTGGTAAAACAGACTATTACTTAAAATATTTTATTGAAAAAAAAAATACAAAAGCCAAGGAATTAAAGTTCATTGACACAACGAATAGGTACTTACCCTAACAAACTCAGTGCCATTATCGAGACACCCATATGTCTGGTAGCTCTGAGGTCTGGTGAGGTTCATGCAGCTAATGCCAGAAAACCTGTGCACAGGATCATCTCGTGGGATTTTGACCGGTGTACACCTGTAGTCATCTTTGCCTTTTGGCTCGCAGCAGTCAGTTATATTCGTTATATAATTAACTGGAATTAAAAAAGCAAATAAATGAACATCGACTACGGTATACACTACAAATAAGCAAACCAGTAAATAAAAATAATGTTATCATTGTGGTCGGAATCCAAAGTAAAGACTCACTCTGTGCTGTAAAAAATAATTACTTATAGTAAATTATACCTAATTGGATGATACACTGTAAAAATATACTATGTTTGCATTGAGCAGCTTAGTTTTAATTGTTTTTATCAGCGACACAATCGTCAAACTTGTAATGTTCGCCTGTATAATGTGCCTTTTCGTAAAAAAGAACATAATATATATATTTATTTTATTGGTAATTACACTGAATAAAGTCTTTTGTTCAAACTTGAAGACGATGGTGATTGGTTGACAAAAATTTAAATTTATTTAATGTAAATCAATTGGTTTACAATACTTACACACGTCGTGGGGGGAGTGAAAATCGCTATTAGTAAACAATAAATAGTATGAAACCAGTTGAGTAATTTCCAAATCTGATGCTTTGCCAGAACTTAAAAGTTCAGTTCGTAATCTTCTAGGTAACTCTAGGTCTCCGCCATCTGCAGCTTTTCTAGGTTCATAATCTGAAAATAATATAAGTCTATTTACATAGAAAGTACAATCACAATAATAAACACGTCTGACCTGATTTCCCGGGAGAAGTCTTGTTCTTTATTTCTGGCTTTCCTTTATTGGCTAGAGTGAACGCTGACGAGTGACAGAGCTTCCACCTCTCTCTTACCTTCATTGGCCGGTGGAGATTCACAAGAGCAAACGAGGGGTATCTTGATGGTACTTCTGGGATTATCCTGATAGCCGTGGAATACTCTCCATTTCTCAAGCTCCTCAGAATAATTATGTTGCCCCTTTATCGCTACATCACTTAAGTGCTAGCGACCGTTTTAGGGGCCCATTCATTGAGTGTGCAAGTCAACCCCTGCCATTATATCCGTGTCATACAAACATTTGATCAGGCAGTGGCCATAAACCCTTCCGTAGTACCTGGAATGCACTTGTGCACATAGTGGTTTCATGAACGAAGGTACTGTGGTCACTAGGACGTGACCGAGGTACCGAAATCCACCTTTGGGACCTTAGGGGCTGTTTGCAGGGCGCAAAATATTAATTTAAACGTCCAAGCAGCTTTATACTTATATTGGAATAGCTTGTGACTCTACTGCTCCCAGCTGAGCGAATTGACTTAACAATTGTCATCGTATAAAAAGCTTTTTTACAAAAAAAGATAACCGCCTTTAAAAACTACAAAATAAAAAAATAACTTTAGTTTTGGAAGTCGGCGGCTTTGGTTTTGTTTTTTGTTATGTAGGTAAGTATTGCCACCGACTTCCAAAACTACACGTATAAACAAAGTAATTTCACTTGTTACGATATTGCTGCTGTGATTCTGTGAGGAGTTCCATTCCATATCTCCGAAGTTCATCATCAGATATTGAAATGGTGACAATGGGACTACACGGGAAGCACCAGCTTTCAAATAAAAAAAGAATCATGAAAATCGGTTCACCCAGTCGCAAGTTAAGAGCTAACAAACATAAAAAAAAATACAGTCGAATTGATAACCTCCTCCTTTTTTTGAAGTCGGTTAAAAAATTGTTCCTTTATTTTATTTTAATTCTAAATACGAATAATAGTTTGTCAGAGAGTTTAGAATAAGTCTTCCAGCCTGCTTGCTTTAGCAAGCAACCTTCACAGTACTTACTTGGTTCAAAATCAACTGGAAGCATCCTAAAAGTAGGAGTGCGGTGAGGACCTCTGCTGGGATATTTGAGATTGTAACATGATCCGTCCACACGTTGCCACTCTTCTGGATCACAGGGTTTTACCTCAACTGTACAGACCCTAGCAATGCAAAGCTAAATTAGTTGTTGAAAAGTTTAAGTTATATGGAGTCAGTGACGTGATAATTTGGGGATCCCTTCTTTTCGCATAATATTCTTTTTCCTAATATACTTTGGCATAACGGTTTTGGTATAATTTGTTTTGCCATAATAATACTTTGCCATATTTTTTTTTGGCATACAGTTTATGTTGGCATAATTATCTTGAAGGCTAATTTGTTTTGGCATAAATTTAATTCGCATAACGTTACTAGGCCTACTGACTATTAGCATAATAATATTTAGGCATACAATAATTAGAAATAATTTGAAACAAATTAGAGTTATTTTAACGAAAAACGGCTAAGTTACATATTTAAAACAAATAATTAACCCTTATCTATGTATTTTGATTTAGGTATATATTTTTAGCAATTGCTTGTAAATATGCAAGTTTCGAAGAGTTATTCCTTTCTGATCCCCAAAACGGATCCCCTGCTGAATTATTATCTTGTTTTAATTGCTGTCTGATCCACTATAAACTTTAGTCATTCCATTCTGATCTCCTTACTATTTTTTGACAGGTAAGTACAGTCGAGAGAAAAACAGTTGTTCATGTAGAAAAATATTTATTTTCACATACCTGATAGATATTTATAAGTAGATATTAATTAGTAGTTTTATTTATGAGTATTTACAACTTAGAAAGTAATATTAAAGGCAATTACGCCAAAACACATTTAAAACAAGAAATTCAAAAACAGTGATGACGAACTTTTAATACTGTATTGTTTGAATGTGTTAAATAAAGTAGATAATTTATATAATAAACATGAATCGCTAAATGTGTTGCTAAGCGCAAAACTCGAGAACGGCTAGAGCGATTTGGCTGATTCTTTTTTGTTGTGTTCATAATTTTCAGCACAAGGTTTTTATGAAAATAAAAATGGAAAATACACCGGAAATGTCGTAAAGTACCCGTGCGAAGTGTCTTGCGCGCAAATGTCTTCCGCGCATGTGTCCTGATACCTTAAAATACAGGTTTTGGAATTTAATTATTTATTGTATTAAAAAGTACCAGGGTGACAGAAATGAACAGAAGGTAGGCCCTTAAACGATCTCAATAAAATTCAACACGCAACGCAGCAGCCAATTGCTTAACCACTGCGCCAACCGTGCCGTCCAAACTGTACTGTAAATTAGATCACTGTATCGCGGATTCGATTCCCGCACGGAACAAATACTTGTATGTTCTACAGATAAGTAGTTGTTTCGGGTCTGGCTGTTTGTGTATGTGAGTATATAATTATGTTTGTTTTCCTTTCTAGTGAGATCGTTTAGGGGCCTACCTTCTGTTCATTTCTGTTACCCTGGTACTTTTTAAAACAATAAATTAATTTCAAAACCTGTATTTTTAACCATTATCGAGCTAGGTAGTACGTCGCTTAAAGCACCTAGTTCCAGTTACTTTCTGGTTTCCTGGTAGTTTTAAGTAATACACAAATAATATACAGTTGAATTTTAAAATATCGATATCACTAAATATGAATGGTTCATCCACTTTTCCATGATTTATCGTGGGTGCGCTTCGAGGAATCAAAATATAATATTGTTAATTTTATTTTGAAGCGCACCCGGTGCGCTGTGACCTACGTGGGATTTGCATCGCAAGCAAATCTGTCAAGTTTCGACGGTAAGAGCCTACCTAAACCACTAACTCAATACATTAATTATTATAAATCAACAACTGTTTTTATCTTAACTGTACAGTAAGGGGATCAGAATGGAATGACGAAAGTTTATAGTGGATCAAACAGCAAATAAAACTTGATAATAATTCAGCAGGGGATCCGTTTAGGGGATCAGAAAGGAATAACTCGTTTCGAAGTATATTCATCTTTTTTACTAATATTTTTTTCAGTCCTTTTGTGTATTTTTTCTTTTTGTTTTTGGAATTGTTGATGTTCCGACATCAAGTCTATCTATTTCAATGGTTTGGTGTTTTTTTTTTTGAACAATCTTTTTTGCCAAAAAATAAAATCCAGGATGGTGTTTTCCCACAAAATGTGCAAATCTATTGTACCATGCTTCTGCATGATGTAGGTATATTTTCTTTTTTTTAGTTGATATGTACTCCAGACTTTGGGTGGAAATTGTGGTGGTGAACTTGCAGTGCCCCATACATAATTCTGATCAAACCATATTGCTATAGTTTTTGTAACAATGAAATAATATTGTTGGTTAAAAATTCAATATGTTGTGCTACAAAAGTTTGTGACAGAACCGAATCGCTGCAAAACCGACACCACGTAGTCTTGTCTGCCCTACCCCTAGAGTGTAATTAAAAATCGCGTAGGCGCGTAGGGGCGCGGCGGCCCGCGGGCTGAGGAGCAGGCGGCTGCGAGCGAGCCGCCGCGGCTGAGGCTGGCCGGCGTAGCCGGCCAGCAAGCCGAAGCTGCGGTGGTGAGCGAAAGCCGTCTGCGACGATTAGCACGTGTGGGGCCGCCGAAGGCCCGCAGCGCCGGAGCCGTGACAGAAACCATGCCTGATGCATGTTGCATGCTTGCTTGAATGCTGCATGCTTGCTTGCCTGCTGCATGCTTGCGTGCCTGCTGCATGCTTGCTTCTCGCTGCATGCTTGCTTGCCTGCTGCATGCTTGCTTGCATGCTGCATGCTTGCTTGCCTGCTGCATGCTTGCTTGCCTGCTGCATGCTTGCTTGCCTGCTGCATGCTTGCTTGCCAGCTGCAAGCTTGCTTGCATGCCTGGTGTATGCAGGCAAAAAAATAAATTTATGCTTTAGAAGTTATGCTTAATAAATTTATGCTTTAAAATGTTATGCCTAATCATTATTATGATTAGAGAAATTATGCTTAAAAAATTATGCGTAAGCTGTTATGCGTAAATAATATTATGCGAAAATATAATTAGGACAAACAAAAGTATGCCAAGTTATATTATTAGGTCTTAAAATTTTATGCAAATAGATAGGAAACCGATAATTTTAACAAGAACCTCTTGAGGAAAACGGCTGTTTTTTAAAATAGTCCACAGTAGGTACGAAGAAAGACCTGACCAAGAGCTAGTCGTGCTCGCACAGGGTTATCCGAACAGTCCATTGAACGGCTGCAGTTTGTGTGACGTGTGAAGTTACTGTATTAAAAATATTGTAAAGTATCTATTCGTGTAACATAGTGTCAAGGTAAACAAATATCTGCACTATAATGAATCAACCAGCTAACATGTTCTTTGAAAAATATTCTAAGTAGCCTTCTTAAGTCAACTTCACTTACTTATCGTATTTTTTACTTTGTCGCAAAAACGAAATATCTTCAAAACACACCAAAGATAAAAATAAGACCCACCTGACCAAGAAATATTTTAAGAATACCTACTTTTTTTTTAAGTAAATGATACCTTAACACAACCAGTCCCACGTAATGAGACAAAATTGATTATCTAATTGTTCTCTGACCGGATATCGCGACGGTGGGACGGGAGAGGTTGAACAATATAACAATCAAAACTTTATTTTTCTTAGAAATATAAGTACTATTCAAAGTCAAAGTCAAATCATTTATTTCAATTAGACCATTAAAAGGCATTTTTGAACGTCATTTACGAGAGAAAAGAAAAATTATAATATTGAATCTAGTTGCCCATTCCAAAATGTAGTTGCGCATGGAGAAGAAGAATTATATTGTTATATAATATATAAATAATTATATTATTATATTTAATTAATTAATTATAAAAATATAATACGTGCTTAATAAAAAGAAACGATTTTTTTTAGTTTTTGACTGGCAATACGATTTTTCATTATTAAATTACTTCTACGATGCATAGTCTTGAGAAAAACACTTTTGTGGCAGACGGACCGTTTGTTTTTTTTTTTATTTTGAGGTTTGGAACCTTAAAAACGCCAAAACAATAAAGATTCTTAAGACTCACCCTGTATTCTTTCTCTGCTCGTAAATCTTCAGCTGAGTCTTATTCGCAGGTTTACCAGAAACGCAATCGTAAAGGACGGCGTTCAAGCCACCGGCACACAGACTGACATAAGTCAGTAGTATTAGCCGTTTAACCATCTTAGTCGCTTGATGCAGACTAAATCAGAATAAACGGCGTCGGTCCTTAAATTTAAAAATGTATTTAATTATGTACGTGACTATCAAAGGCCACTAAAGAGGCCAATTAACTCGTTGCCATAGCTGTAGAAAATCGCATAGAGAGGCGCGCAGTGATTGTTAACATAGCAGTCCCACATGACGCGAACCTTGTGAAGGTCGAGAAAGATAATCACATCACGGATCTTGACTTGGCCCGCGAGGTTGTCGACACGTGGGATGCAGACTCAGCGATACAAACACACAAACATACACAAGAATAGCTACCGGAATAATGAGTAACCACTTAAACTGATTTTGATACTTTTGAAGTTAGAATATTATTTTCGTTAAATTTTATTTTTTCATATTTTAGTACTTACGTAAATATTTATATTTTTTTGCGTTGTCTGATGCTTTAAACTTAGCGTGAATGCTGAGCACGGGGTTCTGAGTTCGATTCCCAGGACGGGCAAAGTGTTATGGTTTTCCATCAGGAATTTCTCAGTTGCAGCCTCGGAGTCTGGATTTGTGCTCGGTTAATGGCAATAGTCTCGCCCCCTTTTACTTGGGACTTAAACATTATCTGGTGAAATGTGTGTGCACTATACCTCTGCCTGACCCTTCGGGATTACAGGCGTGATGTTGTTTATGATTTATTTCTACATAACTATATTGGCTGGTTTTCATAATAATTACAGAATAGACCCAACTACATTATTATCGTCTATACTTAATTATTATACATTATATTCGGTTGGTACTTGTTAACTACTGCAGTACAAAAATAGCCAAACATGCTTTTACTTTTTAAATAATTGATAAGCACAAATAAAAACACTTGCATTTGATAAGGGATAGCTACTTAACAATATACAAAACAAAGTTCTTTTATTTTATAAAACCAGTCTAGTACTTCCTTATCTTATTGTTTTTAAATAAAAATCCTTAGTAAGTATCTAAATGCAGGGTACAAAATTAAAAACAAAGTGATGATTGACATACCACTAACAAGCTAGAGACAAAAAAAGAAAACAAAAACCTTGACAAAATACTTTTTAATTGAATGTAAAGCGTTGAAGACTTACAGTACTTATAACAGCAAAATACATCAAAAGGCTAATTTATTTTCAAAATAAAATAAATTAATATTATATCTAGTCATAATCTCATCTCAGCGTCATCATCATCATTATCATATCAGCCGAATGACGTCCACTGCTGGACATAGACGTTCCCTAAAGATAGCCACAATGACCGGCAGTTCTGCTCTACCCGCATCTAGCGTCAATCAAAGTCAAAATATTGTTAAAAATATACTTAAACTACATTTTTCGAACGTTCCTAAAAGCTTCTACAATTATTTCCCAATAATTCACACAGCATTCTGTACGTCTAAAATTATAACGGGTGAGAAAGTTAAAGATAAAAATATTTATGTTGTTCTTATTTACGAAATGCAGTTTTTAAAACAACTAAGGGGTATTTAAATACCCTAGGAACTGCACGTTAATATTATAATCATTGATATTACCAATAGAATAAAAGTTGTATTTCAGCAATAATTTTTGCTCAATGTTACTTAGTTTATGTAATGTATCTTTTTACACCCCACACCTACACTAATTTAATTTATTTATAAAATTATGTTGTATAACTTGATTAAATTGCATACATCGTAGAACAACTAAACTTCTATTTTGGAATGATTACTCTTTCCATGGAGCAAGGTTCAATGTCCCGATTTTAGATGATCTGCATTTTGTCAACGGATTCCTGTAAAGAGAATGTGAATAAGAAATTATTTCGATAACATTTAAAATCAGTATTACACACAGATTTTTTAGAAAGCTTATTTGAAGATATTGGTGAGAACACTATTGAGCCAACTGACTTTGATCAGTCAAAGTAAATGCATTTACACCAATTACACCTGTTAGTCAAAAAGTTAAAGCTTGTTGCTCGTTCCAAAACAGGGGTAGGCCTTTTTAGAGAAGAACGAGTAAGAAACTCCACGAACACTGTTTTTAGTTAGGTTTTTATAAAATCCTAGTTATAATAAACGAATAATAATAATAACACGAATATGCCCACGCACTGGTAACGAAAGAAGATACAGATCTAGTAGTAGGATTGTTAAATACGGAGTCCCACAAGGCAGTGTGTTAGGACCTCTACTATTCTTAGCATATATAAATGACTTGCCTAGAGAAATAAAGCATCCGATGGTATTATTTGCTGACGACAGCATAGTAGTAGTAAAATGTGACAACCCTACTACATACGAAGCAGAAATTAATTTGACATTGAATAAAATAATTACGTGGCTAAATAAAAATAATCTTGTCATAAATTTAGAAAAGACTAAAATAATGCACTTTTATCAAAGGATTCCTAATATGAACCTTGACATCAACTACTTAGGGATTAAAATAGAGTCGGCAACTATGACTAAATTCCTTGGTGTTATTTTAGATAGTAATTTTTCTTGGAAGCCTCAAACGGAAGATATTTGTAAAAAAGTCAATAAATTTTCATATGCGCTCTATAAACTGGCTAAAGTTGTAAACCTAGAATCTCTTTTAATGGCTTACCATGGCTATGTTGCATCCACGCTAAGATATGGCATAATATATTGGGGCAATTCAGTAAATAAAGAGTATGTTTTCAAGGCTCAAAAAAGATGCATCAGAGCTATGTGTGGTTTACAAAGTACCGATAGCTGTCAACCTCTATTTAAAAGCCTCAAAATCCTAACCTTGCCCTCTCTGTATATTTATGAGGTAAATATATTTGTTAAAACAAACATAAACCTATATGAAGTAGCTTTCAAAAGTCATTATAGGAAACTTCGTGATAGACATAAATTAGAACTCAAAGTACCATACGCAGGTACGGCTTTAATGAGGAAAAGCTTTTTCTGTATGGCCCAAAGAATATTTAATAAGTTACCTTGCTCAATAAAAAATCTAAACTTAGCCAATTTCAAGCGTAAATTACGTACTATATTGATACAGAAATGTTATTATTGTCTCAGTGACTACTTTGATGACAGTTCTCTGACATCATTATAATTGTTTAAATTAATACTACTGAATAAGAATTTTAAGTAATGAATTTAATAATTGTACCTAATAATATTGTGACATTACTATAATAATTTAATGTATTAATTTACGCATATCAATTTTTACTTTTTTATTTTATTTTTTATTTTTTGACATTTTATTATTCTTATTCTATTACTTTTGACATTTTTTCTTCATTGTAACTGCATTTTAAAGTTTTTCTGACACAAGCTTCTATAATTAAAAAATTAAAAAACACGACTGCAAAAATTGCACATATTAATTGTACTTTGTTTACTCGTCAGTATTTTTTACGACGTTTTTTATTTACAGTGTTATATATTTTTTAAATCTACTTGTCGAATTTTAGACGATAAACATAGACACGACCACATTCATTAAAAAAAAAAATTGAGGCTGGTATTAATTTACTTTTTAAAGTGACCACACCGGTTTCTTTTTATTTTTAACTAGCCTATGTTACTCGGAACGATGCAAGGATTGTAACGATACCCCATACATCTAAATCGGTTCAGGCGTTTAAAAGTTATGGTGGAATAAAGAAACTCACATACATACATACATACATACATACATACATACATTAACCCTGAACACATAACACTCCTTTTTTTGGGGCAGTCGTGTAAAAATGAGCTTCAACCTACCCATTATATAAATTTGCACACCTCAATTATAGGTTATAATACAATGTACCTAACATACTTTTATAACACCTTATAATCATGTATTATGCAAATAAAATGATTTGATTTGATTTGATTTGAATATTCACGTTGTTCTGTATGTAGGTGTACAATGAAGGTGAATATAAAACAATAACAAATAATAATATCGGATCGGTGATAATCCGACACGTCAGAAACATTGGAAGATGAGATGCTCATAACGTATTTAAGAACAGAGTTACACTCGAAGACTATTGATTAAGTTGGTGATACAATATTAAAAAAAAACAAGAAGTATTTACACTGGTAAGCTAGAAGACAAAGATGCAAAGAAAACCAGAAAGATTTATTTACAACTTTTTAGGCACATAGAAAATCTTAATTGTATTATCGTTTCTGTTACTTACTTAGATGATATTGTGTAAAAGGCATTCGGCTGTATCTCTGTCACAAAGTCTCCGATTATACATAACGTGCCCGCTATTGTGACTCTTTGTATCGCTTTTAGTTGATCTGCAGAGAATTTAAGAGACGAAATATAAGCATACGAATAAAAGCATGGTTTACACTGTTGTTACTAGTCAAGTATGCAAAATATATTTTAGTTCACAAGTGTGTGCTCAAACATAGGTGCACTCCGTCTTCTCTTGCTCTCAGAGTTTGATGAAACGGCAATCCAACACGACTGGGGACAGATCGGACGCGAATATGAGCAGTATAAGTTATAGAGACATCACATCACCAACTTCGAAACTCGGGCTGGTACTGAGAATTTGCTAATGAGTAAAAAGCCCTGTAACATTTTGCCCATTTTTGCTTTTTTATTAGTCATGTTTATGTCGCGTTAATGCCCGATTTGCGAAACGAACTCAGGACAGAATAAAATATGCTATTTGTGTTGTAGTTTATGTTTAGAATTAAAAATTAAATTATTGTTTTCTCATACATCATTAAACAATTTATAAAACTACTCACCTTCAGTAAATGCATGCGGTCTATTGGGCCTTTCATACCAGTGTCTGTTAGAGGCAATGGTATGTTTTAATTGTTCTATCATCAAGCAGGACATGGTTTCAGGAATTCTTCCACCTTCTACGTGATTCTCTGCCCATAGTGCTCCCATCAAGTCTATGTCTTTTACACATTTATAGTTTTGCTTCAAGCGGTATAAACGCTGGAACCAAATATTGTTTTCAAGACTTCAAAATGACGAAAAACCGATAGTTTTGGCGTACATTACTGATGCAGATGACGAAGAAATTTCTTCAAGTTTTGAGCATGAGTTACTATGTAGTTACATAAAAGTACATACAAGAATAGTGTAACTCTTACTGTCTGGACATGACACGTGGGACATGAACACACACAATTGTTGTGATGATTCGTGATCTTAATAATTATGTTGGACAGACTCCAATGATATTACGACTTAGAAATAATTGAATGAAAAAAGATTAAATAATCTTAAATAATCTATGGCAAAAAAAGGTTAGGTACCTCCGGAGTAAAACTATCTTTTAAGTCAGAAAAGGTCTTGTAAGATCTGTTTGTGCAAAATTCTTTATACTTAATGTAAGGTTGGAAACCAAAAAATCTTCCTTTTTTGTATGTCATCCGCTGCTAAATCTGCAGATAAAAGTACGTCACCTACTGGTCTTTCAGCCATCTGAAACATTGTAAGAAAAAAAGGAAAAATTATCAAAAAATGCGAAACACTCAATATCAAAATCTTCAAAGTGTGTTTAAATTTTTGAAGCTACATACGAGAATGTTTCTCTGCGGCTGGGTTTCCGAGTAGTGAATTGATAAACTCCGCCTCTTTTTCCTGCATCACATCGTACGTACAGTAGGGGTCATAAGTGGAGTAGCAATCTCACAAAGCAATAAATTGTTATTTTTTGTCTTACGACCTTCGAATTCGTAGTCGGCGTATCGTCTCTAGGTGTTCGCAGGTACTGTGTTAATACATAATCACATACACAGATGTAGGTACGGCCTGTACCGCGTATTCACAGCAATTCAAACTTTAGCATGCTACTGCATTTATGACCCCTTACTGTACATGCACGACCTACGGACACAATGTCCTTGTACCGGGATACTTACATCATAATCAATAGTATGGTCACATCTGGCACCCGGCTGTCTGAAACTGCCTTGAATAATTTCCAACATATTGTTACCTACAGCGTAATACCCTGTTCGAGCCGTAACGTTTACCATAGGATAAGTTTTAAGGAAACATCCGTCTTTATCGTACAACCTGAAATCAGATCACTTAGAATAAATTAAGCCATTTGTAGAATTAGGGTCAGCTCACACAGAGACGCGACGCGACGCGACTCTGCATGCACACTTTAAAAGAGCGACTCAAAATATAACTTTATTTTCTACACGAAAAGATACACAGTTCATTATAAGAATTTAGAATACGTTACACCACGCAGCACTACGTCGCGATGCGTCGCTCTACGCCGCGCGGCGCCGCGAGACGCATCGCGACGCAGCGGTGAATCGCCGGTACGCGCGACGTGCAAGAGCGGCGACGTTGCGATGCGTCTCGCGGCGGCGCGCGGCGCAGCGCGAAGTCACTGGCCTCTTCAAGTATCGTCACGTTGCGTCGCGTCGCGTCTCGGTGTGAACTGACCCTTATAGAAGTCAATTCTTTTCTTTTTCTTTCAAATGTCAGTATTTGGTATAGTTCCAAAATTGTTAATGATTTTATAATTCTTGGTACAAAATTATGTTCAATCACTGCAATAGGCATTCCTTTCAAAAGTCTACAGAATAAAACTTCAAGTATAAATAAATCTATACAAACTTCATGGTAGACTCCTGTGCGGTGTGGAACCATCTCAATACGTATCCAAATTCATCTGACATTTGTGGTGAAATGTTTTCATTGTACAAGTCTCTGAAGCCTCCGTTACAGGATATGATGCCCTCCCTGACCATATTAGATTTTCCTGAGAAAATTAAACATAGGTAAAGTATTTATTTCAATTAGACCATTTACAGGCACTATTGGATTGTCAAGGAGTCGGTCAGTTAGTCAAAAAGTAGAAGCTAGTAATGCTCGTTACAAAACAAAAAGTGGATATAAAGTGGTGGTGGAAAGTGGAGTGGACCACTGATGATCCACTTTTTGTTTTATGTTAAATTTTGCATGCTGGTAGTTTGTGTTGTTATTAAAACTTAGGTTAGGTTATGATGGGGTTCACATGCCTAAAAAAGGGTACATAATAGGTGCACAGACCACGGACATAAATCGTCCCATAAAATGCCACGCTTACCTAAGAAAATCGGCATCAGCTCATAAAATAGTATCTGCACATGTATCGCAATGTTAATATCGCGGGCAGTGTAGAAAAGACGTTCATCATCCCAGGAGGGGTTCAGCTTGTGTAGTTTCTCAGCTATTATGTTGTGGTGTTGATAGAATAGGATGAAGAAAATAGTCGACCCGAGGGCGATGTTGCCGTCTGCAAAAGTTAAACACATAAGTTATTTAGTATACGGGGTATAAAAATACCCATTTTAAATAGCCGCTAACTACGCAAACTGTCCATAAAAGTAAGTACGTTCCAGCAAAAGATATTGGAAAATGACTTTTAATTTAACTTATTTTTTATGACTTTTCACTTATTAAATAACATGTAAATAAGTACTTACGATACTTGTTGCATCTCGTTTCCTTAGGATGTTGATTCAAAAAGCAGAGTTTTTCAGTGGGATCTGACGGTGGAAATATCAAACCGTTCTCTGTTTCGGTTTTTAGCAATCCGTTTTTGAATGTTCTAAGTTGGTCGATATTACCTGGTGCCGGGTTGTATGTGCTGGATAAATCAAACATTGGAGTCTGAAATACTATCTAAAACAGAAGACCAAAGGTTTAATTTGGTGAAACAGACTGTCATCTAAAATATATTATTGAAATAGATTAATACGAAAGCCAAGGAATTAAAGTTCATTGACACAGCAAATGCTTACTCTAACAAAATCAGTGCCGTTATCGAGACACCCATATGTCTGGTAGCTCTGAGGTCTGGTGAGGTTCATGCAGCTAATGCCAGAAAACCTGTGCACAGGATCATCTCGTGGGATTTTAACCGGTGTACACCTGTAGTCATCTTTGCCTTTTGGCTCGCAGCAGTCAGTTATATTCGTTATGTAATTAACTGGAATTAAAAAAGCGAATAAATGAACACCGACTGCGGTAAGCACTAAAAATAAGAAAAACCAGTTTAGTAATAAAAATAATGTTATCATTGTGGTCGGAATCCAAAGTAAAGACTCACACTGTGCTGTAAAAAATAATGACTTAAAATAAATTATACCTAATTGGATGATACACTGTAAAAATATACTATGTTTGCATTCAGCAGCTTAATTTTAATTGTTTTTATCAGCGACACAATCGTCGAACTTGTAATGTTCGCCTGAATAATGTGCCTTTTCGTAAAAAAGAACATAATATAAATATTTATTTACACTGAATAGTCTTTTGTTCAAATTTGAAGACGATTTTGATTGCTTGACAAAAATTTAAATTTATTTAATGTATATCAATTGGTACCCATTAACAATACTTACAAACGTCGTGGAGGGAGTTAACATCACTATTACTAAACAATAAATAGTATGAAACCAGTTGAGTTATTTCCAAGTCTGATGCTTTGCCAGAACTTAAAAGTTCAGTTCGTAATCTTCTAGGTAACTCTAGGTCTCCGCCATCTGCAGCTTTTCTAGGTTCATAATCTGTAAATAATATAAATCTATTTACATAGAAAGTACAATCACCATAATAAACTCGTCTGACTTGATTTCCCGGGAGAAGTCTTGTTCTTTATTTCTGGCTTTCCTTTATTGGCTAGAGTGAACGCTGACGAGTGACAGAGCTTCCACCTCTCTCTTACCTTCATTGGCCGGTGGAGATTCGCAAAAGCGAACGTGGGGATCTTGATCGTACTTCTGGGATTGTCCTGATAGTCGTAGAATACTTCTCAAGCACCTCAGATTATGTTGCCCCCTTATCACTACATTACTAAGTGCTAGCGACCATTTTATGGGCCCATTTATTGAGTGTGCAAGTCAACCCCTGCCATTATATCCGTGTCATACAAACATTGATCAGGTAGTGGCCATAAACCTTTCCGTAGTACTATGTAACCAGTCCACTTAAGTCACCCAAACCCTAGTCTCATTCCTCGTTTCCATATCCTGCAATAGTCCTGCGCCAACCGGGGGTTATCCTTGAATGCACTTGCATAGTGCATACAAGGATATTGTCGGTTGGTGTTTCATTTTACCTTAAAGTTTTCTCCGCGAGTTGGCTTCGGCTTCTCGTACGCCTTTAGCTTGTCTCAATGTTGTTTATGTTCTGAAAACTCATCTGGTATTGACACTTACTTGGTTCAAAATCAACTGGAAGCATCCTAAAAGTAGGAGTGCGGTGAGGACCTCTGCTGGGGTACTTGAGATTGTAGCATGATCCGTCCACACGTTGCCACTCTTCTGGATCACAGGGTTTCACTTCAACTGTACAGACCCTAGCAACAACGCAAAGCTAAATTAGTTGTTGAAAAGTTTAAGTTATATGGAGTCAGTGACGTATAAGTAATTAATAATAATTTGAATAAGAACCTCTTGAGGAAAACGGCTGTTTTTTTAAAATAGTCCACAGTACCTAAGTACGAAGAAAGACCTGGCCAAGAGCTAGTCGTGCTCGCACTATTAAGGTTTTCCGAACAGTCCATTGAACGGCTGCAGTTTGTGTGACGTATGAAGTTACTGTATTAAAAATTGCGGAATACCTGCGTGACCTTCTAAAGCATCAATTCGTATAACATAGTGTCAATGTAAACAAATGAATAATGAATCAACCAGCTAACATGTTATTTTGATAAATATTCTAAGTAGCCTTCTTAAGTCAAACGAAATATCTCAAACACACCCAAAAAATAAGAATAAAAAATATTTTAAGAATACCAATTTTTTAAGTAACTGATACCTTTACCCAACCAGTCCCACGTAATGAGACACAATTGATTATCTATTGTTCTCCGACCGAATATCGCGACGATGGGACGGGAGAGGTTGAACGATGTAACAATTAAAACTTTATTTTTCTTAGAAATATACTGACCCGCTTAATAAAAACAAACGATTTTAATTAGTTTTTGACTCGCAATACGAATTTTCATTATTACTTCTACGATGTATGCATCGATGTCTTGAGAAAAACACTTTTGTGGCAGACAGACCGTTTGTTTTTTTTTTCTTTTGAGGTTTGGAACCTTAAAAACGCCAAAACAATAAAGATTCTTAAGACTCACCCTGTATTCTTTCTCTGCTCATAAATCTTCAGCTGAGTCTTATTCGCAGGTTTTCCAGAAACGCAATCGTAAAGGACGACGGCGTTCAAGCCACCGGCACACAGACTGACATAAGTCAGCAGGATTAGCCGTTTAACCATCTTCCTCGCTTGATGCAGACTAAGTTAGAATAAACGGCGTCGGTCTTTAAATTTAAAAAATGTATTTAATTATGTACGTGACTATCAAAGGCCACTAAAGAGGCCAATTAACTCGTTGCCACAGCTGTAGAAAATCGCATAAACAGGCGCGCAGTGATTGTTAACATAGCAGTCCCACATGACGCGAACCTTGTGAAGGTCGAGAAAGATAATCACATCACGGACCTTGACTTGGCCCGCGAGGTTGTCGACACGTGGGATGCAGACTCAGCGAAACAAACACACAAACATACACAAGAATAGCTACCGGAATAATGAGTAACCACTTAAGTAAACTGATTTTGATACTTTTGAAGTTAGAACATTTTAGTTACGTAAATATTTATATTTTTTTTGCGTTGTCTGATGCTTTGAACTTAGCGTGAATGCTGAGCACGGGGTTCTGAGTTCGATTCCCAGGACGGGCAAAGTGTTATGGTTTTCCATTAGGAATTTCTCAGTTGCAGCCTCGGAGTCTGGATTTGTGCTCGGTTAATGGCAATAGTCTCGCCCCCTTTTACTTGGGACTTAAACATTATCTGGTGAAATGTGTGTGCACTATACCTCTGCCTGACCCTTCGGGATTACAGGCGTGATGTTGTTTATGATTTATTTCTACAAACCTATATTGTCTGGTTTTCATAATAATTACAGAATAGACCCAACTACATTATTATCGTATATACTTAATTATTATACATTATATTCGGTTGCTACTTGTTAACTACTGCAGTACAAAAATAACCAAACATGCTTTTACTTTTTAAATAATTGATAAGCACAAATAAAAACACTTGCATTTGATAAGGGATAGCTACTTAACAATATACAAAACAAAGTTCTTTTATTTTATAAAACCAGTCTAGTACTTCCTTATCTTATTGTTTTTAAATAAAAATCCTTAGTAAGTATCTAAATGCAGGGTACAAAATTAAAAACAAAGTGATGATTGACATACCACTAACAAGCTAGAGATAAAAAAAGAAAACAAAAACCTTGACAAAATACTTTTTAATTGAATGTAAAGCGTTGAAGACTTACAGTACTTATAACAGCAAAATACATCAAAAGGCTAATTTATTTTCAAAATAAAATAAATTAATATTATATCTAGTCATAATCTCATCTCAGCGTCATCATCATCATTATCATATCAGCCGAATGACGTCCACTGCTGGACATAGACGTTCCCTAAAGATAGCCACAATGACCGGCGGTTCTGCTCTACCCGCATCTAGCGTCAATCAAAGTCAAAATATTGTCAAAAATATACTTAAACTAGATGCATTTTTCGAACGTTCCTAAAAGCTTCTACAATTATTTCCCAATAAATCACACAGCATAATTCCAAATAAAAAGTCTGTACGTCTAAAATTACGGGTGAGAAAGTTAAGATAAAAATATTTATGTTGTTCTTTTTTACGAAATGCAGTTTTTAAAACAATTAAACTGAAAACGCGCAGTTCCGGGGGTATTTAATACCCTAGGAACTGCGCGTTAATATTATAATCAGTGATATTACCAATAGAATGAAAGTTGTACTTCAGCAATATTTTTTGCTTTTTTGCGTTAATATTATAAACAGTGATATTACCAATAGAATAAAAGTTGTATTTCAACAATAATTTTTGCTCAATGTTACTTAGTTTATGTAATGTATCTTTTTACACCCCATACCTACATTAATTTAATTTATTTATAAAATAATGTTCTATAACTTGATTAAATTGCATACATCGTAGAACAACTAAACTTCTTTTTTGGAATGTTTACTCTTTCCATGGAGCAAGGTTCAATGTCCCGATTTTAGATGAACTGCATTTAGTCAACGGATTCCTGTAAAGAGAATGTGAATAAGAAATTATTTCGATAACATTTAAAATCAGTATTACACACAGTTTTTATAGAAAGCTTATTTGAAGATATTGGTGAGAACACTATTGAGCCAACTGACTTTGATCAGTCAAAGTAAATGCATTAACTCCAATTACACCTGTTAGTCAAAAAGTTAAAGCTTGTTGCTCGTTCCAAAACAGGGGTAGGCCTTTTTAGAGAAGAACGAGCAAGAAACTCCACGAACACTGTTTTTAGTTAGGTTTTTATAAAATCCTAGTTATAATATTCACGTTGTTCTGTATGTAGGTGTACAACGAAGGTGAATATAAAACAATAACAAATAATAGTATCGGATCGGTGATAATCCGACACGTCAGAAACATTGGAAGATGAGATGCTCATAACGTATTTAAGAACAGAGTTACACTCGAAGACAATAAGATTTATTAAGTTGGTGATACAGTATTAAAAAAAAACAAGAAGTATTTACACTGGTAAGCTAGAAGACAAAGATGCAAAGAAAACCAGAAAGATTTATTTACAACTTTTTAGGCACATAGAAAATCTTAATTGTATTATCGTTTCTGTTACTTACTTAGATGATATAGTGTGGAAGGCATTCGGCTGTATCTCTGTCACAAAGTCTCCGATTATACATAACGTGCCCGCTATTGTGACTCTTTGTATCGCTTTTAGTTGATCTGCAGAGAATTTAAGAGACGAAATATAAGCATACGAATAAAAGCATGGTTTACACTGTTGTTACTAGTCAAGTATGCAAAATATATTTTAGTTCACAAGTGTGTGCTCAAACATAGGTGCACTCCGTCTTCTCTTGCTCTCAGAGTTTGATGAGACGGCAATCCGACACGACTGGGGACAGATCGAACGCAAATTATGCGCAGTGTAAGATATGGAGATGTCACATCACCAACATCAAATTCGGGCTGGTACTGAGAATTTTCTAATGAGAAAAAACCCAGTAACACTTTGCCCATTTTTGCTTTTATTAGTCATGTTGTGTTAATGCCCGATTTGTGAATCTAACTCAGGACAGAATTAAGTAAATATGCTATGTGCTTTGTAGTACAGGTTTAGCATTATTAAATTTTTCTCATACATCATTAAACAATTTATAAAACTACTCACCCTCAGTAAATGCATGCGGTCTATTGGGCCTTTCATGCCAGTGTCTGTTAGAGGCAATGGTATGTTTTAATTGTTCTATCATCAAGCAGGACATGGTTTCAGGAATTCTTCCACCTTCCACGTGATTCTCTGCCCATAGCCCTGCCATCAAGTCTATGTCTTTTACACATTTATAGTTTTGCTTCAAGCGGTATAAACGCTGGAACCAAATATTGTTTTCAAGACTTCAAAATGACGAAAAACAGACAGTATTGGCGTACATTACTGATGCAGATGACGAAGGAATTTCTTCAAGTTTTGAGCATGAGTTATTATGTAGTTACATAAAAGTACATACAAGAATAGTGTAACTCTTACTGTCTGGACATGGTACGTGGGACATGAACACACACAATTGTTGTGATCTTAATAATTATGTTGGACAGACTCCAATGATATTACGACTTAGAAATAATTGAATGAAAAAAGATTAAAATGATCTATGGCAAAAAAAGGTTAGGTACCTCCGGAGTAAAACTATCTTTTAAGTCAGAAAAGGTCTTGTAAGATCTGTTTGTGCAAAATTCTTTATACTTAATGTAAGGTTGGAAACCAAAAAATCTCCCTTTTTGTATGTCATCCGCTGCTAAATCTGCAGATAAAAGTACGTCACCTACTGGTCTTTCAGCCATCTGAAACATTGTAAGAAAAAAAGGAAAAATTATCAAAAAATGCGAAACACTCAATCAAAATCTTCAAAGAGTGTTTAAATTTTTGAAGCTACATGCATACGAGAATGTTTCTCTGCGGTTGGGTTTCCGAGTAGTGAATTGATAAACTCCGCCTCTTTTTCCTGCATCACATCGTACGTACAGTAGGGGTCATAAGTGGAGTAGCAATCTCACAAAGCAATAAATTGTTATTTCTTATCTTACGACCTTCGAATTCGTAGACGGCGTATCGTCTCTAGGTGTTCGCAGGTACTGTGTTAATACATAATCACATACACAGATGTAGGTACGGCCTGTCCCGCGTGTTCACAGCAATTCAAACTTTAGCATGCTACTGCACTTATGACCCCTTACTGTACATGCAAAACTTACGGACACAATGTCCTTGTACCGGGATACTTACATCATAATCAATAGTATGGTCACATCTGGCACCGGGCTGTCTGAAACTGCCTTGAATAATTTCCAACATATTGTCACCTACAGCGTAATACCCTGTTCGAGCCGTAACGTTTACCATAGGAAACGTTTTAAGGAAACATCCGTCTTTATCGTACAACCTGAAATCAGATCACTTAGAATAAATTAAGCCATTTGTAGAATTATAGAAGTCAATTCTTTTCTTTTTCTTTCAAATGTCAGTATTTGGTATAGTTCCAAAATTGTTAGTGATTTTATAATTCTTGGTACAAAATTATCTTCAATCACTGCAATAAGCATTGCTTTCAAAAGTCTACAGAATAAAACTTCAAGTATAAATAAATCTATACAAACTTCATGGTAGACTCCTGTGCGGTGTGGAACCATCTCAATACGTATCCAAATTCATCTGACATTTGTGGTGAAATGTTTTCATCGTACAAGTCTCTGAAGCCTCCGTTACAGGAAATGATGCCCTCCCTGACCATATTAGATTTTCCTGAGAAAATTAAACATAGGTATAAGATAAACGTCCAAGTTAAAGGATTTATTTCAATTAGATCATTTACAGGCACTATTGGATTGTCAAGGAGTCGGTCAGTTAGTCAAAATGTAGAAGCTAGTTGCTCGTTCCAAAATAAAAAAGTGGATACAGAGATGTGGTGGAAAGTGGAGTGGGCCACTGATGATCCACGTTTTATGTTAAATTTTGCATGCTGGTAGTTTGTATTGTTATTTAAACTTAGATTAGGTTATGATGGAGCTGACATGCCTAAAAAAAGGTAAGTACATAATAGGTGCACAGACCACGGACATAAATCGTCCCATAAAATGTCACGCTTACCTAAGAAAATCGGCATCAGCTCATAAAATAGTATCTGCACATGTATCGCAATGTTAATATCGCGGGCAGTGTAGAAAAGACGTTCATCATCCCAGGAGGGGTTCAGCTTGTGCAGCTCCTCAGCTATTATGTTGTGGTGTTGATAGAATAGGATGAAGAAAATAGTCGACCCGAGGGCGATGTTGCCATCTGCAAAAGTTAAACACTTAAGTTATTTAGTATACAGAGTATAAAAATACCCATAAATTAGCCGTTAAATAGGCATACTGTCCATCAAAGTGAGTACGTTTCAGCAAAAGATATTGGAAAATGACTTTTAATTTAACTTATTTTTTATGACTTTTAACTTATTTTAAATAACATGTTAATAAGTACTTACGATACTTGTTGCATCTCGTTTCCTTAGGATGTTGATTCAAAAAGCAGAGTTTTTCAGTGGGATCTGACGGTGGAAATATCAAACCGTTCTCTGTTTCGGTTTTGAGCAATCCGTTTTTGAATGTTCTAAGTTGGTCGATATTACCTGGTGCCGGGTTGTATGTGCTAGATAAATCAAACATTGGAGTCTGAAATACTATCTAAAACAGAAGACCAAAGGTTTTATTTGGTAAAACAGACTATTACTTAAAATATTTTATTGAAAAAAAAAATACAAAAGCCAAGGAATTAAAGTTCATTGACACAACGAATAGGTACTTACCCTAACAAACTCAGTGCCATTATCGAGACACCCATATGTCTGGTAGCTCTGAGGTCTGATGAGGTTCATGCAGCTAATGCCGGAAAACCTGTGCACAGGATCATCTCGTGGGATTTTAACCGGTGTACACCTGTAGTCATCTTTGCCTTTTGTCTCGCAGCAGTCAGTTATATTCGTTATGTAATTAACTGGAATTAAAAAAGCGAATAAAAGAACACCGACTGCGGTAAGCACTAAAAATAAGAAAAACCAGTTTAGTAATAAAAATAATGTTATCATTGTGGTCGGAATCCAAAGTAAAGACTCACACTGTGCTGTAAAAAATAATGACTTAAAATAAATTATACCTAATTGGATGATGCACTGTAAAAATATACTATGTTTGCATTCAGCAGCTTAGTTTTAATTGTTTTTATCAGCGACACAATCGTCGAACTTGTAATGTTCGCCTGTATAATGTGCCTTTTCGTAAAAAAGAACATAATATAAATATTTATATTATTGGTAATTACACTGAATAAAGTCTTTTGTTCAAACTTGAAGACGATTTTGATTGCTTGACAAAAATTTAAATTTATTTAATGTAAATCAATTGGTACCCATTAACAATACTTACAAACGTCGTGGAGGGAGTTAACATCACTATTACTAAACAATAAATAGTATGAAACCAGTTGAGTAATTTCCAAGTCTGATGCTTTGCCAGAACTTAAAAGTTCAGTTCGTAATCTTCTAGGTAACTCTAGGTCTCCGCCATCTGCAGCTTTTCTAGGTTCATAATCTGTAAATAATATAAATCTATTTACATAGAAAGTACAACCACAATAATATACTCGTCTGACTTGATTTCCCGGGAGAAGTCTTGTTCTTTATTTCTGGCTTTCCTTTATTGGCTAGAGTGAACGCTGACGAGTGACAGAGCTTCCACCTCTCTCTTACCTTCATTGGCCGGTGGAGATTCGCAAGAGCAAACGTGGGGATCTTGATCGTACTTCTGGGATTGTCTTGATAGTCGTAGAATACTTCTCAAGCACCTCAGATTGTATTGCCCCCTTATCGCTACATTACTAAGTGCTAGCGACCATTTTAGGGGCCCATTTATTGAGTGTGCAAGTCAACCCCTGCCATTATATCCGTGTCATACAAACATTGATCAGGCAGTGGCCATAAACCTTTCCGTAGTACCATGTAACCAGTCCACTTAAGTCACCCAAACCCTAGTCTCATTCTTCGTTTCCATATCCTGCAATAGTCCTGCGCCAACCGGGGGTTATCCTTGAATGCACTTGCATAGTGCATACAAGGATATTGTCGGTTGGTGTTTCATTTTACCTTAAAGTTTTCTCCGCGAGTTGGCTTCGGCTTCTCGTACGCCCTTAGCTCGTCTCAATGTTGATTATGTTATAAAAACTTTTCTGGTATTTACACTTACTTGGTTCAAAATCAACTGGAAGCATCCTAAAAGTAGGAGTGCGGTGAGGACCTCTGCTGGGATACTTGAGATTGTAGCATGATCCGTCCACACGTTGCCACTCTTCTGGATCACAGGGTTTTACCTCAACTGTACAGACCCTAGCAACGCAAAGCTAAATTAATTGTTGAAAAGTTTAAGTTATATGGAGTCAGTGACGTGATAATTTGAATAAGAAACTCTTGAGGAAAACGGCTGTTTTTTAAAATAGTCCACAGTAGGTACGAAGAAAGACCTGGCCAAGAGCTATATAGTCGTGCTCGCACAGGGTTATCCGAACAGTCCATTGGACGGCTGCAGTTTGTGTGACGTATGAAGTTACTGTTTTAAAAATTGTAAAGTATCAATTCGTATAACATAGTGTCAATGTAAACAAATATCTGCACTATAATAAATCAACCAGCTAACATGTTATTTGATAAATATTCTAAGTAGCCTTCTTAAGTCAACTTCAATTTATAATATCTTCAAAACACACCAAAGATAAAAATAAGAAATATTTTAAGAATACATAATTTTTTTTTACGTAAATGATACCTTAAACGATATAACAATTAAAACTTTATTTTTCTTAGAAATATACTGACCCGCTTAATATAAAAAAACGTTTTTAATTAGTTTTTGACTCGCAATACGAATTTTCATTATTACTTCTAAGATGTGTAATCTTGAGAAAAACACTTTTGTGGCAGACGGTCCGTTTTTTTTCTTTTCTTTTGAGGTTTGGAACTGTTACGGGGTGTCTATCGAATTAGTTTTTAAAAAAACAATTATTTAAACACTGAAATATAACTTTAATTGGATTTTAAAAGTACAATAAAAATATCTATCCGCGACGACGTTCAAATCCACACTACCTATTGGGCTCTCGAATAATAGAATGTGGCGGAAACGCCGACACAGCAAAGACAGTTCCACGTGTAAAGACTAGCGTGGTCATCAATATTACTTTACATGCCTTCGCGTGTATTTTAGGATATAACAGCCCCCCGAATAAGATGGAGCATCAGAGATGAAAAGATGCGAAATTTAAGATTCACAGCGATTAGGATTTGAACGTCATTGAAGATTTACAAACTGTTTCATATAAGCTAAGCACATTGTTATTTTAGTTAGACGTTATAAGAAATATTATAATAACGAGGTTAATTTTGTTTTGATACTAAAATGTTTCGTTTCAATGATGTTGGCACTGATGTTGACAGATCAGGCTCAACAGCTTCTTCAAACACAGATAGTTCAGTGGCTTGTTGAGGATGACTGTGACTCTTCACCTTCTTAGTATTATTACATTGATTAAATATTTGTATGCAACATGGAACTTTGGAATGTGTAAGTTAAGGACATATAATGGACTCCGTACTTTTGAAAATGCGTCGGATCTTCAATGTTTTTTAATTCTTGTTCGAAAGAGTTTAGATGCATACTAGCTTGTAATAAAGAGTCTAAGTTGTTAACGTTATTTAATTTTTGATACGGTAAACGTGAAAGTGAATGGTTGACCCTACTCTTCTCACAGCAGTCATCTTCAACGAGATTGAAATTAGAAACAACACGTGAGCTTACATTAACGAAAACATTTGATGACGGCACAAATTGTAAAGTTTTATAAAAAGCTTTGCAGTTTTTAGTTAAAGACAATATTCCTGTTCCAAATAAAGTTTCATCAAAACTACTGCTATCATTTTCACAAGATACATGACATTTGCCTGGCTCGGATATGACGTATATCCATCTGTTATTACTAATTTTATGAAACACTTGAATTGAGCCTTTTAACAATTTAATCTCACAAGAGTTAGGTAGCTTACTGACTAATTCCGTAATTAGGATAGTTTCACAGATCGGATTCACGACACTTGAATATACACTTTCTAATTCACATACGTAAAACTTGTCACGAATCACTTTACACTTGTCTACACTATGCAACGGCGAGTAGAACATATGATCGATTGTTATTGCAAGGTAAGGACGGCTCGGAGCGATAAGCGCGAAGGTATCAGGTTGCGAAATGTCATAGGGGACTGGCATTGGAATTATATGGTATAGGTTGTAAGTTTGAGGTAGGACGAGCGGGATTTTAATAACTACAATTATTTTGTTATTATGAAAATAACATATGAGTTTAGAAATATCGATAAGATCATGAATATTTTGTAGCGACAAGGATACAGGGAGTTCGTAATACCTTGGCATATTATTCATGTTATGTTCAAGTTCGTTATACAGTTGATAAGGACTAAGTACAGTCGGGTGTAAAATATTGATCTTACTAAATAGAATCGCATTATTAATATCCTCTATGTCGAATGACAAGGAAATGATGATGCTTTCGACAGCGTTAAGAAATGCGTTTATATTAGATTTAACATCCAATTTATCATTGGTGTTAGTTAGTTGTTGAAAAGCTTGATCGATGATTTCAAGGTTTTTGTTAAGTCGCTTTTCATTTTCATTTAGTTTTGATATTGAACTGTTAAAGGTTGTAATAGTTGATTTGATTACGTGGATATTATCTCTCATCAAGTGTGCTAATTGTTTTTCATCCGTCTGTACTTGGTCTATAGCGTTTGAAAACTTGACGGCGTCATCTGAATCTAATGTGCCGAAAAAGGTTTTTAAAAGAGATCCGCCGGCATCGATCAGGCCGCGTTTGGATCGTTTATTATTAATTGCATTATTATTTACGATATAAGAAACAGACGAAAATTTCTTAATATTGTTATCGTGCTGGCTCTGCAGCGCTGATAACGCGTTTAAACAATCGACTTGAATTTTAGACGAGCTATAATCTTTACAATAAGCGCCAACCCTGGCGAGCAGAGATTCAACTATATCTAGGTGCGATTGTGTTCTGCTGATATCTAAATATGTAACTACATTCCAATCATCGTTGGTAAATTTAATGTTGATCATCTTATCGAAGTATAGACCGGAACTGCTTGTTATCGGCGTGACGACTTGATGGCATCGACATTCCACAGCAAGGTGCCTGAAATTGATCAAGTTATTGCACCGTCAGACGCCAACTTAATTTCGTCATAGTGATGACGTACATGTTTGCGATTTATTAGGAGAGTCACGGTGTGATTCCCATTGATCTTGACGATTTTGTACGGACCTTTCCAAACTGGCGAGAGAGCTTTGTTTTGTTTGTGGTGACACTTGAGATACACTGAGTCACCGACATTGTAAGTGATAGGCTTAGCGTGAGAATCGTAATAACGTTTAGACCTTTCTTTAGAACTTTGAATGTTTTGTAACGCTTTCTGCCTACTGTAATACAACCTGTGATTTAATACTCTGACGTAATCGGTGTAGGTGTTATTTTCTAACGCGTCGATAGATTTAGGGATATAGGGTTTAAAACCGAGTAATAATTCGAATGGAGAGAAGTTAGTGGTCGAATGAACGTTAGAATTGTATGAGAACATAGCTGTGTTTAAGTACAGGTCCCATGTATGTGCGTTTTCATTGACGAAGGGTCTCAAATATTCTTTTAATGTTGAGTGACTCCTTTCTAGGGCACCGCAGGTTTGAGGATGATAAGGCGTTGCTAGAATATGTTTAATGCCAAATAGTTTGCTCAGTTGCTTGAGAACTTCAGAATTGAAGTTAGTGCCTTGATCGGTGACGATCATTTTAGGGATACCGAGATGAGAAATAAAATGAACTAATTTTTTAGCAGTCTCGTCTGCTGAACATGTTTGTAAAGGATAGGCTTGTGAATATTTGGTGAGGTCGTCTTGAATAGTGAGAATAAACTTGTATTTAAATTCGTAAGTTTCTGGAAGAGGACCTACTATGTCTAAAAATAACTTTTCAAGCGGTTTTGTTGCGGTGGAATTTATAATCATGGGAGCACGGTTGGTTTGACGTAAAGGTTTGTTTATCTGGCAAGATCTACAATTTTTTACATAGTCTTCAATGTCTTGCCGCATATTCTTCCACCAATACATGGACTTTATTCTATCTAACATTCGTGTGATGCCGGGGTGACCGGCAGAAGGCGAATCGTGGTTATCGCGAAGTATTTGTTTAACCTCTTCGGGTGTAGGGAATAGTATAGAATTTTTGTAGATATTAACTTTAATGCCGGTATTGTGGAAAACGTAAGCTATGATATTATAAATTTTTGTATAAGAAAGTTTTGTGAATGGATCCGAAAAATCGGATATAGCAATCTCTTTCTCCTCCATATACCAAAATTTTATCATGTCTCTGTATTCGACTAGTAGCTTAAAAATGTCTTTGTACGACATCTCGTCGTAGTGATGGACTCTCACAAATAAATGAGTGAATAAATGATTATCATTTGATGTGTTGTATGAAGTGTAAAGCTCGCGTTCTATGTCGCGAATGTTAGGTTGACTCGTAGATAATTCTATAATTTCTTTGCAATAAGGCACAGAATCGTCCAAATCTATTGACGTAGGATAAACAATTAATTTGCATTTGGCTTTGAGTAGAGATTCTTTAAATTCTTGAATGACCGTATCGAAACTAAAATTCGGCTGTTTAATAAGTTTTAGATACTTTTCGTAGGTTTCTGACGTGGAAGGCGAAGGACAATTATAGGGCGAATTCGAAGGATTTGGAGAGTTACTATCATCGACGGCGCATACAGGCTGGTTAGTGTTGTTGTTATCTTGCGGTGGGAAGCGCGACAGAGCGTCGGCGTTGCAATTTAATTTTCCTTGTTTATGCACAATCTCGTAATTATATTCCTCTAGCTTTAAACGCCAGCGAATTAATTTAGAGCCTGGATCTTTAACGTTAAATAACCAAACTAAAGGTTTATGGTCAGTTACGATCTTAAACCGATAGCCGAAAAGATAGGGACGGAAGGTTTGTACGCCGAAAACAATAGCTAAGAGTTCTTTTTCTGTGGTGGAGTAATTGCCCTCGGCTTTATTTAGCGTCCGTGACGCATATGCGATAGGTTTGTCCTTGCCTATTTCGCCTTGTGATAATATGGCGCCTACAGCGTAATTGGAGGCATCTGTTGTCAACACGAAAGGCTGACTGAAATCAGGGTATTGTAAAAGAGGCGCTGTAGTTAGTTTTTGTTTTAAAATAGTGAAAGCGTGCTCCTGTTCCCCTGACCAATTAAATAAGGCGTCTTTTTTTAAAAGGGAAGTTAAGGGTTTAGATAGTTTAGAAAAGTTTTCTATGAATCGCCTATAGTAACCGACTAAACCCAGGAAAGACTTGATGTCTTTAGGACATTTGGGAGTTGGAAACTCAGTGACGGCCTTGATTTTATCGGGATTAGGACAGACACCTTTGTCGGTGATTATGTGTCCCAGATACGCTACTTCATGCCGTAGGAACTCGCACTTTGCGGGTTGTAGTTTTAGATTAAATTGACGGAATCTGTCAAAGACTAATTTTAGTTTTTCTATATGGGTTTGAAGATTTTGGCTATAGATAATACAGTCATCTAAATATATATAGCAGTGAAGACCTTGAAGACCGGATAAAACAGTGTTCATAAGTTTTTGGAATGTAGCAGGGGCATTTTTCAGTCCGAAGGGCATTCGCGTGAATTCGTAATGCCCAGAAATTTCGTTTCCTACTACCGTAAAACCCGTCTTAGGTGCGTCTTTGGGATTTAAATTTAACTGATGGAAACTGCTTACAAGATCAAGGGTAGTAAAATATTTCGAATGACCCAGCTGATCAAGGATATCCGTAATTAAAGGTATAGGATAAACCTCAGTAACAGTCACATCGTTGAGTTTCCTATAGTCTATTACTATCCTCCACTTCTGCTTACCCGATGAGTCTACTTTTTTGGGGACCACCCAAATAGGGGCGCTCCATGGTGATTTTGAAGGACGAATGATATTTTGATCGAGCATTTTCTTTATTTGGCTTTCGACTTCACTTTTGTGGCATTCGGGGAAGCGATATGATTTTGCATGAATCGGTGCAGCATCACCAGTGTTGATCGAATGCTCAATGGCATTAGTACAAGTTAAAGGCTCGCCCTCAAGGTAAAAGATGTCTGTGTATTCAGAGCAACATTCTAAGAGTGTTTTTGTTTCCTCGGGGTTTAAATGTTCTGTTCGGATGAGATCTAGTACTTTTTGTGCTCTATCTAAAGACGCCTCACCGAGATTATTAATAATTTGAAGGTTTTCCTGGTTAGACACTTGGAAGGACGGCGATACGTTTTCAAAGGGAATTAAGTGGACATAATAATTCTTAAATACAACTTGAGATTCAGTAGTATTTAATATTGAAATATTGATGCGATTATTAGGTTTGATCGAGACAATACAATTTGCTAAGTAAACTCCTTCCGTATACATGTGATCGAGAACTAAACCTTCTTTCATAGAATTTAATTCTTCCAAGGAATTTGACACAGAACATTCGACTATCGCCTCGGAGTGAGGTGGAATGATATAGACAGGATTACTAAAATTTAATGGTATGAGATGACCACCGATAAGCAAAGAGTTTTGAGAGTACTTAACATCACATTCGAGTTTTCGTAAGAAATCATTACCTAAAATACCGTCATAATTAAGCCGTACTTTATTACTGACAGCGTGGAAAGTGTAACTAAAAGAGAGTTTAGAATTTGAAGGAAAAATATATTCGAAATCGATGGTGAATGACCCTAAGGTTTCGTAGCAGGAGTCGTCTTCACTCAAGCCTTTGAGTTTGATTTTATTATTAGATAAGGGTGGCATAGAATTAAAGTGTTGGAGTTTTACAATACTAACACTAGCTCCAGTGTCAATAAGAAAACGTAAGGGTTTGTCTGAATAATTAGTATTTAAAAATACGTGAGGTAGAGAGATTCTGCAATATTTAATCTCATGGATTGGAGTTATGGACTCCTGATTTTGTAAGATATTAGGACTCAACGAAACAGAGGCTCCTGACGGAATGTGTTGAGATTTATTTGAAATGTGTATACCTTCTGTTTGGGACTGGTTACCCTGTCGCATGGCAACACAGGATTTTGAATGGCCTTCAGTTTGGGGCTGGTTACCCGGTCGCATGGCAAAAGATTTTGAATGGCCTTCAGTTTGGGGCTGGTTACCCGGTCGCATGGCAAAAGATTTTGAATAGCCTTCAGTTTGGGGCTGGTTACCCGGTCGCATGGCAAAAGATTTTGAATGGCCTTCAGTTTGGGGCTGGTTACCCGGTCGCATGGCAAAAGATTTTGAATGGCCTTCAGTTTGGGGCTGGTTACCCGGTCGCATGGCAAAAGATTTGAGTTGACCGTCGGTTTGGGGCTGGTTACCCGGTTGATTGGTCAACATCAAAGTTTTAGATTTATTTTGATTTATAACATGATTTTGTGGGTTTGTAATACGAGCTTTTGTGCCTTGAACACGGTCGGGCGTAGTGCGGCACGCTAACGACACCCGACTCTTTAGTTTAAATCGTCAGCAAATTCCTCGGTTTCCCCACACGATTCAACTTGATTAGGTGAAGCCGTGACGTTGTGTTGAATCGGAGGATTATTTTTCCTTGAATTATTGTATTTGCGCCTATAGCATTGAGAAATATCATGGCCAGTTTTCTTACAATATCTGCAGACTACGTCTGTTGATTGATTCGGCTGATAATTTTGTTGGTTTCGAGAGCTAGAAGAGGCCCGAGGTTGAACGTTGGACGAAGTTGAAGGCTGAGCTCGGTTTTTCCTCAGACACTCGTTTTCTAAGTGTCCAGATTTATTACAAAACTTGCAGATTTTAGCAATTTTTGGGGAGATTTTTAAGGAGAAATTTTGTATTTTTTCTTCTTCGATCGCGATGTTAATAGCGTCATTCAGAGTTTTAGGATTTCTACACCGCACCATATTACTAAGATTAGGTTGTAAGCCAAAAATAAAGGTATGGAGAGCTAGGTCTTCCGTCATTGCGATTCTCCCTGACAAATCTCTCTTAGTAGTTTCAGAGTTGTGAATTTCTGTCTGCATGTCGGTGAGACAGGTTTCTAAGCGCAACGAGAATTGTGACACTGACTCATTTTGTTGTTGCCTACAAGACTGCAGCTCGAAGAATAAATGACTGTAATGTTTCCTTTCGCCAAAATTTTGGCGGAGGAACGACTGCAATGAATCAAAGTCATCGAAAACTTTGTTAGAGCAAGCTATTTGAGCTTTGCCTCGCAACTTAGATAAGATGTATTTTAAAAGTAATTTTCTTTGACTCTCAGATGCTAGATTAAGTGAATTTTGGCAGTTGGTTAAAAACGCAGACAAGGTTTCACGATCTCCATTGTATGTGTCAATAAAATCGCATAAAATTTTAATAGGATATTGTTCGCTAAGCGAGATTTCGCCCTTACTCATTTTGGATATAAAATGATAAACAATTAAAAGAAAATAAAGTTTTTCGACAGTATAAGAGTTTGTAGGGAATATTAATAATATAAATGTTATCTGGAAAAAGGTTAGCAATAACGAATTATCAAATGTTCGACTCACAGCAGCACCGCGAGAAGGAGTGTGGACATCACGGATTTCAGTAGAGCAGGTATGTTGTACTCGCAGCTCAGCAGCAGCTCGTGGCACCGGGCGCACTATAGTACGTCCGCAGGAACCAGGACAAGCAGCAGGACTTGGACGGCAGCACCGAGGTGGCGGGTAACAACGGACACGTGTCGCACAGGCAACGTGTATAGCAGCGGCGCCAACGGCGGCGGCACCAGGTAAACCAGGTAAGTACCTAGTTGGACAGGATGGTGGCAGCAGGACCCGACGATACCGTCAGATACGAAGCACGAACAGGCTCGACCACGTTGTGAGGTCACACGGCGTGAACACGTGGCACCACGTGGCGGCGAAGCACTAGAGGATGGCAGGCTTACGCGGTAAGACTTACTGTCGCAGTTCCTCAGCAACACACAGGATTCGTAGAGTTCGTGGTTTGCACACCAAATAGAGTTTGTAAGATTTTGTAGGAGTTTGTAAGAGTTTTAAAAGTTTGTCAAGATGCACTCCGCGGACTTTATAAGGGATACTAGCCAACGATTGCTGAGTATCCCACTTCTGACACCACTGTTACGGGGTGTCTATCGAATTAGTTTTTAAAAAAACAATTATTTAAACACTGAAATATAACTTTAATTGGATTTTAAAAGTACAATAAAAATATCTATCCGCGACGACGTTCAAATCCACACTACCTATTGGGCTCTCGAATAATAGAATGTGGCGGAAACGCCGACACAGCAAAGACAGTTCCACGTGTAAAGACTAGCGTGGTCATCAATATTACTTTACATGCCTTCGCGTGTATTTTAGGATATAACAGAACCTTAAAAACGTCAAAACGAAACAGTTTCTAGAGACTCACCCCGTATTCTTTCTCTGCTCATAAATCTTCAGCTGAGTTTTATTCACAGGTTTACCAGAAACGCAATCGTAAAGGACGGCGTTCAAGCCACCGATACACAGACTGACATAAGTCAGCAGGATTAGCCGTTTAACCATCTTCCTTGCTTGATGCAGACTAAGTTAGAATAAACGGCGTCGGTCTTTAAATTTAAAAAATGTATTTAATTATGTACGTGACTGTCAAAGACCTATCTAAAGAGGCCAATTAACTCGTTGCCATAGCTGTAGAAAATCGCATAGAGAGGCGCGCAGTGATTGTTAACATAGCAGTCCCACATGACGCGAACCTTGTGAAGGTCGAGAAAGATAATCACATCACGGACCTTGACTTGGCCCGCGAGGTTGTCGACACGTGGGATGCAGACTCAGCGATACAAACACACAAACATACACAAGAATAGCTACCGGAATAATGAGTAACCACTTAAACTGATTTTGATACTTTTGAAGTTAGAATATTTTCGTTAAATTTATTTTTTCATATTTTAGTACTTACGTAAAATATTTATATTTTTTTGCGTTGTCTTATGCTTTGAACTTAAGGTATAAGTACTTCGATGACTGCTACTTTGTCTTCTAGACGACAAGAAAAATATATATGACTGAGTTTGAGCTCGTTTTCTTAGGTGATTGCCATTTTTATGGTTTTTAATAAAATTATTAAAAACTATAAAAATGGCAATCACTTAATACACATCGAAATCTAAGATGGCGTCAACGGAGTATGTCTGCTTTTCGCTATTGGCGTTTTTTTTAGTTTTTAGTGTCACAATCTCTTCACACCCATAACAAAAAAATCGGAGGCGTCATCTTTAATTTCGATTTTGACCCCATAATCGTTATTAGCGATCCCGAAAATCTGGTTTCCGGTTCCATGATTTTCATGGTTACCCATAACGAAAAATTAGTAAATTTCAAATAGCTTAGTGATTGAATAAAAAAATAAGTACTCGAAAAATCACAATGAAATTATTTATTTATTATATGATTACTTACAAACAGTATATTACAAATTATGTTTTAAGATACATAGTTTAGAAAAAACATTTCACTATAAGACGCTAAAAGCCTCAAACGGTGGTTTTTGAGCCGTGAAGAAACCCTTGGGTCGTGGGGTCCATGTGCCCATCGCCTTTTTAAGGAATAGTCCAAACGGTTGGTTGACACTTCCCGTGACTAAATGTCTGGCTTTGGCCAGAGGTCAGTTTTTGGACACATTTCCAGTTGACGGCGACGACCCGGCGTAAATTTTTTAATAACATTTATTTTTGATTTCATTTGCTATAGGTACGTATATTTGTTTTTATAAGTCTTCTCTATCTTATTTATAAGTCTGTAAATATTTTAAAACAAAGGTACCAAACAGGTTGTAATTAAAATGAAAAAAAGAAAAAGTAGGTATAAGACGTGACAAGGTATGTAATTATTAAACTAACTTCAAAAGAGGAGGAAATCTTATCATATTAGGTACAACTAAACTTCTTGCTTGCAATTAATTTTTGCTTTCTTTCCATGGAGTCAGGACCAATTTTCCGATTTTAGATGAACTGCATTTTGTCAAGGGATTCCTGTAAAAACAATGGTGTACATTATAAAAAAACTAGTTTTTTTTTCGAACGACAGGAAGAACGTTTGAGATATCATATTAGAGTATTGAGATAGGCTAATATGGATACTATACAACATTATTTTTTGTTTATGCGAAACCCGATACACCTGTCTAGTATTTTTGTGTAAAGAATCTATGTACAAAATTTTAAAACCGTATCATAAAAAATCACAAAGTTATAAACTTGTATATTACCTGGTTGTCCGTTCAAAAACATGCTCATTTCGCGGTACACCCGCGAAAACCGCGTCTCCTGTGTTATACACTCGTGATAATAGTTTGGCAATAGGTACCTAACCGTACGGTGATTGTATTGTAATTAATTGGTAATAAAATTAAAATAAAATATTTTTGAAAAAAAAAATAACATGGTGTAAAAATTATTGGAATCGAATCAGTTACTGATACTGAACAAACTATATTCAGGTTTCGCATAATAATATACTAAAAATAATGTTGTATACGAATCTTTAATATTTTTTTCGTAATTGATTTCTGAATTTATTCGGCCTAGTCAACTTGCCGCTGGGTTTAGATGAACTTGCACGCACACAGTAATAATTACAGTCGACTGACACTGCCTACCGCATACGCAACGGGTTCGGCGATTCTATTCATTGTAAGAGGTGTATTCTGAAATACCGTCGTTCACAAACAACTAAAAAAATAATTTTATAAATTTTTGATCAGGTGTCGTAATTTTATTTGATTATTTGTGTTTTATGACAATTTACATATACATATAGTGGCAAAGTTGGCCAAGGCTGTATAGTGCTTAGCTATAGCTGTATAGTGGCCAAGTTGGCAAAGGGCTTAATCTTAGTGGGTCTAAAAACTGTAAAGATTTTATTACTCATGTTTTAGGTAGGTAACTACATGGAAAAAAGTTGTATGGTATGTTTAAATTTTCTTTTTGAGTAACTTACTTGGATGATATAGTGTAGAAAGCATGCGGCTGTATCTCTGTCACGCAGTCAGCGACTAAACATAACATGCCCGCTATTGTGACTTTTCGGATCGCTTTTAGTTGATCTACAAAGAAAAAAGTGACGAAACGTTATGAATTAAAAGAAATGAAGTGACGAAACTATATGAATGAAAGATATAGTGACGAAACGTTATAAATAAATAAAAATCTTATATTATGTTATGTACAATTTTCTCAATACTTGTTAGACAAAATTTGAGTCAATCGGCACGAAAAGAAGAGAAAGAAGACCGACACATTTATATCATGGTAATTATAGGTAGCACTGTTTCTTCAGTATTCAATGTCAAAAAAAATATTCTACTCACATTAAACTCAGGCGACGTATAATAAATACAAAATCGTATTGCATTGACACTAAATAAATCTAAATAAAGGTAAAAATAGAATGAAGATTATTATATCTTACAGTCAAGTTTGACGTCGAAAATCAGATCCAATTGTCAAACATCGGTAAATACTTCAACAATCGACTCACCTTTGGTAAACGCATGCGGTCTATTACAGCTTTCAAACCAGTGTCTACTAAAGGCAATGGAACGTTTTAACTGTTTCATCATCAAGCAGGACATGGTTTCAGGAACTCTTCCACCTTTCACGTGATTCTCTGCCCATAGCGCTGCCATCAAGTCTATGTCTTCTACACATTTGTAGTTTTGCTTCAAGCGGTACAAACGCTGGAACCAAATAATGTTTTCAAGACTTCACCGACAAGAAAATCCACGTAAGACTGACAGTACTGGCTTACATTGCTGTTGCAGATGATGAAGACAATTCTTCAAGTTTTAAGCATAAGTTACTAGTTGTCTGTGCATGACACATGACACACAACTGTTGAGATAATTCGTGATCATAGTAATTATGTTGGACAGACTCTAATGATATTTAACGACCAAGTAAAAAAAAATTAAATCACCTATGGAAGAAAATAATATCTTTGTTTAAAGGTTACCTCTTTAGAAAAACTATGTTTTAAATCAGAAAAGGTCTTGTAACGTCGTTTCGTACAAAATTCTTTATACTTTATGTAAGGTTGGAAACCAAATAATCTTCCTTTCTGTAAGTCCTCTGCTCCTAAATCTACAGACAAAAGTATGCCGCCCAGTGCTCGTTCAACCATCTAAAACATTATTAAAATCAAAAATTAATGAAAGTAAATAATGCATATCTTTCCAAATCAAACAAACAAGAGTGTTCAAATGTTTGAAGGTACATAATATTTCTGCGGTTCAGCTTCTAGTTAGTGATCAGGAATATTTATCAAAATTACATAAGGTATAAACTCCACCTTCTTTTTCCTGCATCACCTCGTAAGTACACACATCAAAAGTGTCTAGGGATCAACATCCCTAACATTTGTTAGGGATGTTGATCCCTAGACACTTTTGATGTGTATACATGCAAGGCGTACGGAAGCAATGCGCTAGTACTGGGATACTTACATCATAATCAATAGTATAATCAAATCTGCCACCCGGCTGTCTGAAACTGCCTTGAATGATTTCCAACATGTTGTCACCTACAGTATAATACCCTGTGCGAGCCGTAACGTTTACCATAGGAAACGTTTTAAGGAAACATCCGTCTTTGTCGTACAACCTGAAATCAGATCAGATCACTTAAGTCATTTGAATTTATTTGTAGAAGTCGATTCTTTTTTTTTTCAAATGTCGTTATAGTTTCTTTATGGTCGGTGATTTCATAGTTCTTGGTGCAAAAATTATCTTCCGTCACTAAAGTGCGTTTCACCGAATAGTGCCTATGGCGTTATGTTGGCAGCAATATTTTTCAGTGTTATTGTTCAAATTAAAGTGCGTTTCACCGAATAGTTCCTATGGCGTTATGTTCCCTACTCTGTTTGCAAAGTCATTGACGAGAAGACGCTCCCGCAGATTTTGTTTAATTTGAACAATAAAACTGAAAAATATTGCTGCCAACATAACGCCATAGGAACTATTCGGTGAAACGCACTCTACATTTATATTGAGCTCAAAAGTCCACAGAATAAAATTGAATTTTGTAACAGGATGGCGTTTGGCTGCTATAGAAAACAATACAAACTTCATGGTAGTCTCCTGTGCGGTGTGCAACCATCTAAATACATAAACGTATTCATCTGACATTTGTGGTGGAATATTTTCATCATGCATGTCCCTGAACCCTCCGTCGCAGGACATGATGCGCTCCCTAATCATATTTGACTTGCCTGAAAAAAATAATATTTATAATTATGTATTATAGAAAGCAATGTAGTGCTACATTACATTTAAATACGAAATGCGCAAACTTTCAAACCTATTATTACTTGTAGCAGCACTTGCAATTAAGGTACCTATATAAATGGGTGCACATGCTGGGAGCATTTATATTATTGGAACGAAGTATCTTAACGCAGCTTGCGTCAGAAATCGTCACGTATGGGCAAGGAATGAAATGTTATGCCTCCTCTTTATATCTGTTTCTTTCTATTATACGGGTATCATTGACTTCGTTCCTGCCGAAGGTCCCTCTACCAATATGTCTTCCTTTAATACACAATATGTCACGATTACCTAATAAAATCGGCATCAGCTCATAAATTAGTATCTGCATAAATATAGCAATGTTAATATCGCGGGCAGTGTAGAAAAGACGTTCATCATCCCAGGAGGGGTTCAGCTTGTGTAGTTTCTCAGCTATTATGTTGTGTTGTTTATAGAATAAGATGATGAAAAGAGTTGGCCCGACGGCGCTGTTTGCATCTGCAAACGGTAAACACACAAGAATAATAATGTTGTTTATCCAAATCGACTAATCTGACGTTTTTAACGTATTGATAAACGTCCAAGTTACTAGAAACTTACGATACTTATTGCATCTCGTTTCCTTAGGATGTTGATTCAAAATGCAGTCTATTTTAGTGGGATCTGACGGTGGAAATATCAAACCGTTCTCTGTCTCGGTTTTTAGCAATCCGTTTTTGAATGTTCTAAGTTGGTCGATATTACCTGGTGCGGGGTTGTAAGTGCTAGATAAATCATACATTGGAGTCTGAAATACTATCTAAAACAGAAGAAGGTAAGAGATTTTATCAATTGAGATGTTCAACAGACTAGAGTAATTCAAAAGTCAAAGAATTAGAGTTCGTTGACACAACAAATGCTTACTCTAACGAAATCAGTGCCATTATCGAGACACCCGTACGTTTGGTAGCTCTGAGGTCTGGTGAGGTTCATGCAGCTGATACCAGAAAACCTGTGCACAGGATCATCTCGTGGGATTTTTACCGGTGTACACCTGTGGTCATCTTTGCCTGTTGGCTCGCAGCAGTCAGTTATATTCATTAGATAATTCACTGGAATTAAAAAAAAATGTAATACCTACCTATTCCAGTATGCACTAACAAGTTTAATAATAAAATTATTTTAATCATTGTCCGGAAGAATTGGTCTTCGAATGAATAAGGACAAGACGAAAATCATGTCAAATGCCCATAAAGTGTTTTCGCAGTTTTTTGCAGTCTTCACTGTTATTTAGAAAGAATGTTATTTTCTTATTTTTTTATGTATAACAATAATATAACGAAACATAAACTAAGCAGGATTATTAAACAAATTAGTGGATTTTGTATTCGGGAAGTAATGGAATGGTTGAAATATAACTTTTTCAACAAGTTCATGGGGAAAAAAGAGGTTCTGTTGGTTAGACAATCACTCGCGTACCGTTCTACGGGAACAGTGCATGGGCCAAATGTGATTTGGATGAAAAGGTAATAGTCAAAACATTCTGTTGGTTAAGCATTCACTGATGAAAAATCATGTTGGCGAAACGTTCGTGGGTAAAAATCCTTTGGATGAAAAGTTAATGGTTTAAAGATTCTGTTGGCCTACAGTTCATGGACTAATCGACTGTTGGTAAAAGGTTTAAGACTCGCTAACGCTGGCCGAACCTTACAAGATAAATCAAAATAATGTATTAAGGAATTGCATATCTTCAAAAGGTCTACAGAAAAGACTGAAAGTATTTAGGTCTATCTCTTATGGATAACCTACAGTAATCATTTTAGTATTTTACCTAAAACTCAAAAATAATGGGTTATTTACGAAGCAGTTTTATAAAACAATACAGTATTATTCGTTATTTAATAAAATAAGTTAATACGACACGTTGTGCATTTATTATAAATCTAAATTGCTCTTTACAGGATATCATTCTTATGAATATTGTAGAAAATGTCATAGATTTAAATTTTTTAATTGGAAAAAAAAGACATTCTATTGTTGTACAACCTCCGTCATACATTGAACACCCGTGCGAATCCGGGGCCAGTTACTAGTTAGAAATAAATGGATTGGTACCCATTCATAATACTTACAAATATCGTGAACGGAGTTTACGTCACTATTACTGAACAATAAATAGTATGTAACCAGTTGAGTAATTCTCAAGTCTGATGCTTTGCCAGCACATAAAATTTCAGTTCGTAATCTTCTTGGTAACTCTAGATCTCCGCCATCTGCAGCTTTTCTAGGTTCATAATCTGAGAATAATTTAAATAAAATTAAAAATACAATCACTATAATAAGCTGATCTCCAACATCTCGAGAAACTATCGCTCAACAGCTGGGTCAAGAGTCAGATGCAGAAGGCGGACGTCTTGCACATGGCACGTACGGTGAGGAGGTTCCTCTCTCTGGATCTCTAACCGCCGCTAGCTTGGGTTTCACCACCTCGTTGCGGGCGGAGCACTATTTTTAAACATATTCAAAATATATATATTTATTATTTGTATTTTTTTAAAGTGTGTTTGTAAAAAAAAGAATGTGGAGAAATAATAACTGGTCTATATCTCATGACGTATTTTTTCTGAAAAAAATCACTTAAGCGCGTTATGGTTAGGGTTTTTTTTTTTGAGGTGGTAAAAATCATCAAATGAGTTCTTCCGTCCTGGGTGTCTGGGACTGTCAGACTTTTACTGACTAAAAAACCAACCTGTTCCTTCTGTTGCCCTTTACGTTCCGGGGCCACGGTATCCTGTTAAGACATCCCGCAACCCCGGCAGGCGTTTTACGTAAGCGAAGGTACTTACTTGGTTCAAAATCAACTGGAAGCATCCTAACAGTAGGAGTGCCGTGAGGACCTCTGCTGGGATATTTGAGATTATAGCATGATCCGTCCACACGTTGCCACTCTTCTGAATCACAGGGTTTTACCTCAACTGTACAGACCCTAGCAATGCAAAGCTAAATTAGTTGTTAAAAGTTTAAGTAATATGGAGTCAGTGACTTATTATTTGCATAAGATCAGAAGCTTAAAACCATCGTCTTAAGTAAAACTGCCATTTTTAAGAATAGTCCACAGTAGGTACGAGAAAAGACCAATTAGAGCGAGTCCAGCTTGCGCTATAAGTGTTTAAAGCCGAAGTCAAATCATTTATTTCAATTA
Source organism: Hoplodrina blanda (assembly GCA_949316365.1). Taxonomy (NCBI): domain Eukaryota; kingdom Metazoa; phylum Arthropoda; class Insecta; order Lepidoptera; family Noctuidae; genus Hoplodrina; species Hoplodrina blanda. The sequence continues at coordinate 1,352,859 of OX438582.1, forward strand.
GGCTATTATACGGCACTTTTGAACGTCATATACAAGAAAAATAAAATAAAATTGAATCTACGAGTATTTGGCTCTTCCAAAAGATAGTTTTGTGTGGAGAAGAATGAGCAATAAACTCCATACGTACACTTTTAAAGTCAATGTTTTCAAATTCACTTTACAAAGAGTTGAGCAAAAATCCTTTGTGACAGACGGTCCGTTTGGTTTTGATCCGTTTTTCCTTTCGAAGTTCGCCAAAACGAAAAAGATTCTTGAGACTCACCCTGTATTCTTTCTCTGCTCATAAATCTTCAGCTGAGTCTTATTCGCAGGTTTACCAGAAATGCTATCGTAAAGGACGGCGTTCAAGCCACCGACACACAGACTGACATAAGTCAGTAGGATTAGCCGTTTATCCATATTCCTCGCTTGATGCAGACTAAGTTAGAATAAACAGTGTGGGTCTATAAATGTAAGGGGCTAATCCAAAGAGGCCAATTAACTCGTTAGGAAATTTCGATACTTTTGTAACACTATCAGCGTTCTTCATTTTTCTAGCAACTATATAACTTGGTATATTTTACATTTTATTTAGAGTTACTTTATAGAATTCAAATATATATTTGTGAGTTAGACTTGTATCACCTCAAAACCGACTTAATTGATGCAAGCGAGCTTAATTGTTTTATTTTTGTTCCGTTTTATTTTCAGCGACTGAAAATTGATTACAATTTACCAGTAAAATTAATGGCTTACTATAAAACTTTTTTTTAAAACATTTAAGTTAATTATTTGGTTCGTTTGCCAGCACATCAGACTATACAATTTTGTTGTGAAATCACTCCTATTACAACCGCATAAGATGCCGCAGTTATTACTTTAAGGCGCTTTCGTCTGTATATTCAATAACAAACAAAACTTGTTTGGTTATCAAAGCCTCTCGAATATAGTAGGTAGGTACGTACTGAGTAAGGGCGCGGGCACGCGGTGCGTTGCGGCGCCGCACCGCAAAGATTTTACCGTGTTAGCGGGCACACGAGCGGTGCGGCGCCGCAACGTTGTTATAACGCAGTGGCGCCGTAGCAGCGAGCGAGCGTGTGTAATTCCTTGTGACGCAAAACAACTGAGCGGTGCCGCTCCGACGTCGCAACGCATTCACCCCTCCCCGCCTCGTCTTGGTGGTTGCAAGTCCGGTGCGGCGCCGAAACGCATCGTGTGACATGCCACAGATATTTCTATGTAAAACGACGCAGCGACACCGCTCCGGCGTCGGACCGCCGCCGCAACGCACCGTGTGCTCGCATACTAAGTACTCATCATAGTTATTTTCATTTAAATAAAATTGTTTAGCTATACAATACAAAATTTATGTGGTTTTTATCAACATAAAGTACCTTCTTAGAAATTAAAAATAGAAAAACAAGTAAGTACACGATAAACCAATTTTTTTTATTTTATTTAAAACGGTTTCCAAACGGCCAAATACATTTATATAAAAAAAAAAACATTCGTGACCAGGTAAGTAGGTAATTAATTAACTGACTTTGAAAAAGAAGGAAATTTTATTATAATACAACTAAATTCTTTGCTTGCAATTAATTTTTACTTTCTTTCCATGGAGTCAGGTCCAATTTTCCGATTTTAGATGAACTGCATTTCGTCAAGGGATTCCTGTAAAGGCAAAGTATACATTATAATAAATTCAATCAGATAGTACAAATAGGCATAGAAAAATTATTATATAGGTATATGTTAGATAGTATACATTTATTAGCAAAATTCCAAAGGAGTTAATCTTAGTGGCTCTAAAAAGTGTGAAGATTTGATTACTCATTTTTAGGTAAGAACATGAAAAAAATTGATTAGGAATTTCTACATTTTCTTTTGGAATAACTTACTTAGATGATATAGTGTAGAAGGCATGCGGCTGTATCTCTGTCACAGAGTCTATGATTTTACAGAACGTGCCCGCTATTGTGACTTTTTGTATCGCTTTTAGTTGATCTGTAAAGACGAAACGTTATCAATGAAGGAAATAAAGTGACGAAACGTTATAAATGAAAGAAATAAAGTGACGAAACGTATTTAATGAAAGTAAATAAAGTGACGAATCGTATTTAATGAAAGAAATAAAGTGACGAAACGTTATAAATGAAAGAAATAAAGTGACGAAACGTTATTAATGAAAGAAATAAAGTAACGAAACGTTATTATTGAAAGAAATAAAGTAACGAAACGTTATTAATGAAAGAAATGAAGTAGGGATGAGGCATGGAAACGTAAAGGATGGAAGTAGAGGAGGCAGACCTTTGCTCAGGAGTGGGACGGAATAGAAATAAAAAGGAATGATGATCATTGTATCTCAGAGTCCGGTTCGACAAAGAAATCAGATCCAATTGTCAAATATCGCTTAACACTTCAACAATCGACTCACCTTCGGTAAACGCATGCGGTCTATTTGGCCTTTCAAACCAGTGTTTATTAGAAACGATGGTACGTTTTAATTGTTCTTCTATCAAGCAGTACATGGTTTCAGGAACTCTTCCACCTTTCACGTGATTCTCTCCCCATAGCGCTCCCATTAAGTCTATGTCTTCTACACATTTGTAGTTTTGCTTCAAGCGGTATAAACGCTGGAACCAAATAATGTTAATCAAAAGCTTGATTCAGAAGTTCTGGCGCACATTGCTGATGCAGATGACGAAGGAAATTCTCCAAGTTTTAAGTATGAATTACTATCTAATTTAGGACAAATGATGATTATTATCATCAACTCACACATACAAGGAAAGTGTAACCCTTACTCATCACAAATGACACACAACTGTTGTGACGATTTGTGATAATAACAACCGCCTATAATCCCCGAAGAGTTAGACAGAGGTGTACCCTTAGTACACCCACATTTCGCTAGTTATGTTTAAGTCCCATTTAATAGCCTATTACCATCAATCGGGCATAAATTCAGACTCTGAGGCTGCTACTGAAAAATTCCTGATGGAAAAACACAATAACACTTTGCCTGACCAGGAAATCGAACCTTAGACCTCATGCTCAGGAGTCGCGCTAAGAATAATTATCTTTTGCAGATACAAATGTTATTGGGCGACTGAGAAAACAAACTGGATTTACTTCTAGTCAAAACTTACAGAATTGGACATACATTAAGGCAAAAAATTATGTTGAAAGGTTACCTCTGGAGAAAAACTATCTTTTAAGTCACAAAAGTCTTTGTATGTCTTATTCGTGCAAAATTCTTTATACTTTATGTAAGGTTGGAAACCCATGATTCTTCCTTTAGATATATCGCTCGATGCCACATCTGCAGCTAATTGAAAACCACCAAAAATTCTATCAGCGATCTGGAACATACAATCATTGAATAAGAATAAAGTATATTCTTAATATATAATATTAATGTCATCATTTTATAGCAGGGCATAACATCACCCCTGTAATCTCCGAAGGGTTAGGCAGAGATGTACCCATTAGTCCACCCACATTTCGCCAGTTATGTTTTAGTCCCATGTAATAGGGGGCGAGCTTATTGCTTTCAACCGGGCACAAATTCAGACTCCAAGACTGCTGCTGAGAAATTCCTGATGGAAAAAAACAATAACACTTTGCCTAACCTGGGAATCGAATCCAGGATCTCATGCTCAGCAGTCGCGATTATGGCAAGGCGTTAATGCTTAACTTACTGTGCTTAAACGTTAAACGTTTGATCACAACCTAAAACCTATAAAAATATAATTAACAGTTGGCAATCAAAACTTCCCTTACTACTTACATCATAATCAATAGTATGGTCAAATCTGCCCCCTGGCTGTCTGAAACTGCCGTGGATGATATACATGAGGTTGTCATCTATAGCCAAATACCCGGTTCTAGCTGTAACGTTGACTAAAGGAAACGTTTTAACGAAATATCCGTCTTTGTCATAATACCTGAAATCAGATTACTTAAAATGAAATACGTCATTTAATTCATAGACAACAATAGTTTTCGAACGGTTCCTGATTTTATAATTCGTCATCAGTAGGTATCATCCTTTTAGCCGTACGACGTCCACTGCTGGATAAAGGCTTTTTTTTTAGGTGGTAAAAATCATCAAATGAGTCCTTCCGCCCTGGATGGGGTAGAAAGCACAGTCAGACTTTTACTGACTAAAAAACCACCGTGTTCCTTCTGTTGCCCTTTGCGTTCCGGGGCCACGGTATCATGTTAAGACGTCCCGCAACCCCGGCAGGCGTTTGGCCCTGTTGGGGCCCCGTCCCTGTGCTGACAGCTCTTTGAGGCGCGCGTGAAACAGAACGCGCCGTCGCGACGGCGCGTCGACCCGGGCTCGGTCCTTGATCGGACGGCGAGCTACCCATTACTCGCCGTCCGCGAGGCTTTCCGCTACCTTTACTATTCGTAGTATAAAGTTATCTTTTATTGCTGCTTGTTATAATTTGTTACAACTATCAAAGGCATGCAAACAAATATACAAAAAAAAACTCCAATTAGAAATAAATACTATACAAACTTCAGGGTAGCCTCCTGTATAGTGTGGAACCATCTGAACATATAAACGTATTCATCTGATATTTTTGGTGGAACATTTTCATCGTACATGTCCCTGAACCCTCCGTCGCAAGATATGATGCCATCCCTGATCATATTTGATCTGCCTAAAATAAATTTAAATAGTTCAGAAATTAATGTAGTACCAATGAAATAATGCCCGATCTTTGTGGTTTTCTACTATTCAGTGAGCTATTTTCGTGTACTTGTTTGTAGGTGCAAATGCCAAAGGTATAATATTATCCTTTACAACTACCTAACACAACCGGCAGTGCCTCATAAAATAATATCTGTATCGATACGGCAATGTTAATATCACGGGCAGTGTAGAAAAGACGTTCATCATCCCAGGAGGGGTTCAGCTTGTGCAGCTCCTCAGCTATTATGTTGTGGTGTTCATAGAAAAGGATGATGTGAAGTGTCGGCCCGACAACTATGTTGGAATCTGTAAAAGTTAAACACACAAAATATTATAATCAAATTGACTCAACCGATTTTACTTCCTCTTTGAATAACATTAAAATGAGTACTTACGATACTTGTTACATCTCGTTTCCCTAGGAGGTTGATTCGCAAAGCAGAGAGTTGAATCGGGATCTGACGGTGGAAACATCTTACCGTTCTCTGTTTCTATTTTTAGCATCCCATTCTTGTATGTCCTAAGGTTGTCGATAAAACCTGGTCTCATATTGTAAACATTAGACAAATCATACATTGGAGTCTGAAATGCCATCTATAACAGAAGAAAACAAAAAGCTTTACTTATTGGAAATTTTACAGTTTCCACTATCTACTGGATTAACTACAAACAGGTGGTGTAATAGACAATTGCCTGGCGTATTATTCTTTATTAAGTAAGTAGGTATATTTTTTCAAGGCCATACAATAATACAAAATGTGCCAAGAAATAAAATTCACTGACACAAGAGATGCTTACCCTGGCAAACTCAGTGCCATTATCGAGACACCCATATGTCTGGAAGCTCTGAGTTCTGGTGAGGTTCATGCAGTTGATGCCAGAATATCTGTGCACAGGATCGTCGACCGGAATTTTAACCGGTGTACAATTGTAGTCATGTTTACCTTTTGGCGTGCAGCAGTGGGTTATATTCGTTATATAATTAACTAGAATTAGAAAAAAAGATAAAGTTAACTTTGAATTATGTACGAAAATACACAATGGTAAAACAGTCTTTATCCTTCAGCAGTTCCAAACATGGTCTTAAATGCAAATTAACTAATTTATACACGATAGTTGTGGATGTAGAGCTAGGCGAATATGTGCCAAGGGTTTTTATCTGCTACACAGTCGTTCAACATGTCATATGCTTGCCACAATAAATAACATAACAATATATAGTGTGTCTTTTCGTGCGCTGTGGGATTCTTCGAAGTTGCGTACATACAAAAGAGTTAAAAATGATTATTACGTCGGTAAAACACATAGAATAAATGTTTTGGTCAGCCTAGTTTACCATCTTACGTTGATGACGATGGTGCTTGCTTGACTATTATAATTTGATTTATCTATATCTACTTTAATATTATAAATGCGAAAGTAACTCTGTCTGTCTGTTACACTTTCACGCCTAAACCACTGAACCGATATTGATGAAATTTGGTACGGGGTAAGTTTGAAACCCCAAAAAAAGATTTGGTCTTTTTATTCCGCGACTTGTCCGCGAAATTTACGTGTACGCAGTCGCGGGCAAAAGCTAGTTAGAAATACACACATCAAAAGTGTCTAGGGATCAACATCCTTAATCAATGTTAGGGATGTTGATCCCTAGACACTTTTGATGTGTATATATGGATTTGTGCTCATTCATAATACTTACAAATGTCGTGGAGAGAGTTTACGTCACCAATACCAAACAATAAATAGTATGAAAGCAGTTGGGTAACACACAAGTCTGACCCTTTGCCAGCAATTAAAAGTTCAGTTCGTAATCTTCTAGGTAACTCTAGGTCGCTGCCATCCACAGCTTTCCTGGGCTCATAATCTGAGAATAGTTTAAATAAAATTGAAATAGAACATGGAGGATGGAACAAGGAGTATGTAAGGATCGTAGCAGGTAGTGTTCTGTGGTTTCTGTCTACCCTCATGGGAAAAGGTGTGAGTTTATGTATGTAAGAAATAGAACATACAATCGTAACAGTCCTGCACCAACCGGGGGTTGTCTCTGGGTGCATTTACTTAGTGCATACAGGGATAATCGTCGGCGTCGGTTCTTATAACTTATGGGGCCTCTGCGAGTTGGTTTCGGCCCTCCGTACATTCAAAGGCCTGGGACCCCAGGGGCCCGAGATATACAAAGCTCGTCGCTATGTCACGATGTATTGTTGTGACAAATTCTAAAAGTCTCTTACGCACAAGGTGAAGATACTTACTTGGTTCAAAATTATTTGGTAGCAGCCTAACAGTAGGAGTGGTGTGAACCCTCCGGCCGTTTTCGCAACTGAGTTTCGTAACCAGTTGCGAATCAGGAGTAAATACTCCTTATTCGCAACTGGTTGCGAAACAGGAGTATTTACTCCTTATTCGCAACTGGGTTGTGAATAAAGAATAAAACACACTCAGTTGCGATGGAAGAAAATGATTTCCTAATTCGCAACCAGTACCTAGCTAAGATAATGATTAAAAATTGTTCTAAAAACATGAGGCCCGGTCGACGAAGCTCCGCCACGAGGGGCTCGTATTTCAAGAATCCTAAGTTCAAGAAGACAAATACGCCTAGTTATTAACATTGAAAAAAAAAACTGTTTAACGGTAAAACATATCATTTAATCGTACGTCTCATAAGTATTTTCACAAAAGTAATTTAATTTGTTATTGTATTTCATAGTCTATTTTAATAAAAATATTGTAAGTATGTCTTCTTCCAACGTGTCAATCAAGTGTTTCCAAAAATTCAATTTCGCGGGTGTTACTACCATTTTAACCGAAGCCTCTGGAGAAAAGCTAAGGCTTTTCAAATAAAAACAAGGCCAAAGAAAAGGCATGTCGCAAGGAGTGTTGGACTTGCTAGGCTACCTAAACAATTTATTACTGCTGGGTACCAATATGTTTTTATTAAATTAAATGATATGTTGAAAAAAAACTGTTTATCGGTAAAACAGTTTTTTTTTCAATGTTTAATAACTTGGCGTATTTGTCTTCTTGAACTTAGGATTCTTGAAATACGAGCCCCGCGTGGCGGAGCTTCGTCGACCGGGCCTCATGTTTATAGAACAATTTTTAATCATTATCTTAGCTAGGTACTGGTTGCGAATTAGGAAATCATTTTCTTCCATCGCAACTGAGTGTGTTTTATTCTTTATTCACAACCCAGTTGCGAATAAGGAGTAAATACTCCTGTTTCGCAACCAGTTGCGAATAAGGAGTATTTACTCCTGATTCGCAACTGGTTACGAAACTCAGTTGCGAAAACGGCCGGAGGGGGTGTGAATACCTCTGCTCGGATACTTGGGATTAGTGCAAGATCCGTCAAGACGTGGCCATTCATTTGGATCGCAGGGTTTAATCTCAGCTGTACAGAAGCTAAAAGTCAAAGTCAAATCATTTATTTCAATAAGGCCATTACAAGGCATTATTGAACGTCATATACAAACAAAAAAAAAAGGAATTGAATCTAGTTGCCCCTTCCAAAAGATAGTTTTGTATGGAGAAGAATGGGCAAGAAACATACTCTTTTCAAATCAATGTTTACTATATTTGCATACAGAATCATACAATGACACGTGAATGCAATGTACTCGTACCTTACATAAAAACTAGCAACACAAAGCCTTTGCTGTCGAAAAGATTATGTTGACTTTATTGAAATAAGATCAAAAATAAACTAGTTGAAACCATCAGACTTTAAAACTAATGCTAGAAAGATCAAAAATAAACTAGTTGAAACCATCAGACTTTAAAACTAATGCTAGAAAAAAGCCAAAACATTAAAGCTTTAGAGACTCACCCTGTATTATTTCTCTGTTCATAAATCTTCAGCCGAGTTTTGGTCACAGGTTTGCCAGTAAAGCAGTCGTAACGGATGGCGTTTAAGCCACCGGCACACAGACTGACATAAGTCAGTAGGATTAGCCGTTTAACCATCTTCCTCGCTTGATGCAGACTAAGTTAGAATAAACAAGTGGGTCTATAAATATAAAAATTCTAGGTTAAATTTAAGGTTTTAACGTGAGTGTATAAGGTCTATCTAATGAGGTTAATTGACTTTTTAGCATAGTTCAATAAATTTTAAAGTTGCAATACTATCCGTTCTCTACTCTTCCAGCCAACAAACAACTTGGTACCAAAAACATATTATTTTGTCCTACCCAATTAAGGTTAGTTTATTTAATTCAAATGATTACATTATTTTTATTAACTACTAGCACTCTCTCCGCGACTTCGTTTGCGTGATTTTTCTTACGGATCCCTAATTTTTTGATAATAAAATATAGCCTATAGCAGTCAGTGATAACGTAGCTTCCAATTTGTGAAACAATTTTCAAAATCGGTTTATTACTTCCGGAGATTACCCACTACATACAAACTTACAAACAAATGTTACCTCTTTATAATAATAGTATAGATGTGCCGACTAGTCAGTAAAGCCAAGTATCCGGCCACTTACGTAGTTGGCGACTATTCGGCAAAAAGCGCCGACTATCCGGCTTTTTACATCATAATTATATTATATTTTTGTCAATAAATGTATACTTAAAGGTGAAATTACATTAAATTATTGCTAATTAATATTTAATACACATGCCCGGGAAATTATCATTTGGCACTAGTTACACTTGACTTTACGGGAATCTTATCCAATTGGTAAAAAAAATCCATACTCGCGACTTTCTTTGATCATCATCTGCCTAGCCTTGTCCCAACTATGTTGGGGTCGGCTTCCAGTCTAACAGATGCAGCTGAGTACCAGAATTTTACATGGAGCGACTGCCTATCTGACCTCCACAACCCAGTAACTGGGTAATACGATACCCCTTGTTAAGATTGGTTGTCAGATTTTCTGACAACCCGTAACGAGTGTCAAAGATCCAGATATGACAGCGGGGACCAACGGCTTAACGTGCTTTTTGAGGCACGGAGGAGTCTCGGTGTGTAAAGATGGTCACCCATCCACGGACCACCCCGGCAAGCGTAGCTGCGTGAGTACTTTCTTTGATATGAATTTTTATTTTAATTGAGCTCTTTCTTTTATGCCACCGAAACGCACAAAGACTTAGTGCAACTAAGTGATACTAATTTAGTTTTAAGTTTTATTTACTAATACAACAATTTATTGTTGTTATTATATTTTTTACTTAGGTTAAGATATTTTTCTATGGGCCTTGACCTGAGAATATATGGTTATTATTATTTCCATTTATTCATTAATAATAACAGTAAGTACTAGCTTAATTTTTCACAAAACTACCGCTCTGACCAGTGCAAAAGTAAAAATTAGAAACATTGCGAAATAAACAAAAATATTCAAGTTCGCAGGCGGCGGTTGCGATTTGAGCTGTAAACGAAGTGTCACGGAAATTGCCGAATACTCTGAAACCGTGATCAGCTTAGCCGACTAGTCCGCCAATTAGTTGGTCGCTTCAAAGCCGACTAATCGGCTAGTCGGCCAACGTCATAGTCGGCACATCTCTAATTTTTATGTTGTGAGCCAGACTTGTGCCCTTGTTCCAATTTCCTCTTCCACTATTATATATAGCTACTGTGTTCACAAGTCGAGTTGCAATCTCACGAAGCAATTTTATGACACTATGGTTTATCTTACGACCTTCTTCTAATTTGGTTGTTTATTTACAGATTACAATACTAAATATTAAACTAAACTAATTAATTATAAAATATGTACAAATTATAAAAAAGACAGAAAGGGGAAACCTCATAGGGCATCAAAAAATTCGTCCGCGTCGCTGTCAATGGGGCATTGCCACGTTGTATAGCAATGCTGATTCTTTGGCCTAAGAAAAGGCCAGCCCTCTGGTCATGTGAAGAGTCGACCAGTCGCTTAGCGATGTCCCGAAAAACAAGGTGTGCGCTCGGACCCCATGGCTCCAGTGTTTCAACCCCAAACGGCTGAAACACATAACTTCCAAGAAGGTTGTTATATTTGCGCCGTTTGAGGTTTTCGGCACGAGCAACGGCCGCCCCAGCACAACACATCGTGCTAGGAAAGTGGGATGGCGAAAGGGTGTCGACACATGTTGCATCCCACACCAAAGGCCTACCCAACTTCCAAGGCATTATGGTCATCCCATCTGGTCTTTTCCCATCGTCGCGTGCCAAGCCAATTGGTTCTAGAACAGCTGGCACTCCGGCGAAAGCAAGAGCACGACGGGTTATGTCGTTAATGCTGGCGTGCCGTGCCATCCGGCCTGCGCTCTTACAACATGATAGGCCATGGTGTCCGACGCAGTCGACTGCTTCACCGCACTGACAGCGATGCGGATAATAAGTAATAATAAGTAACTTCAATAGGTACTATATACACACACACTCACATTCCATGCTCATTCGCTTCGTTATTCAAATCAAATCAAATCAAATTATTATTTATTGTGGATCACAGGTACAGTAAAAAAAAATACAGATCTTTAAAACAATGAAGTTCGGCTATGTCCCGCCTTATAAGCATACAATAGTGTTAACTGAACAAAAGTAAAATTTTAAGATAATATTTTATAATCATTACATAAATTTTCAGTTTAGTTTAATAAAGAAATTATTATATATTATTGTATTATATATTATTATGTCACTCTTGTTCATTTAATTTGCAAAACTTAATGATTATACCCGCAGAAGCCTAAATAAGTAAATTATTATAAGGTACAATACGCGCCACGACAGATGAGACGTCTTGACACACCACAAAAACTTTATTAATCCGTAATACCACGTACCTATCACCACGACTAAAATAAATTTAAAAACTATTAGAACGGTTTTGTTTGTTGGTTGTTCTTGTGGTACTATCGCATATACGTTTTATTATAACATAAATATTGTGACTCGTAATTCTTTTACCAATAAAAGTTTTTATCTATTTATTATTGACGTGATGACGTATGTCTATTAGCGGTATTGTAGTTCATTTTATTTAATACTAGCTTTTGCCCGCGACTTCGTCCGCGTAAATGTCGGACCCCCGTTCATCCCCTTAAAAGGTAAATTTTAAAAAATCCTTTCTTAGCGGATGCCTACGTCATCGTCATAACATCTACCTGCATGCCAAATTTCAGCCCGATCCGTCCAGTGGTTTGGGCTGTGCGTTGATAGATCACTATGTCAGTCACCTTTGAGTTATATATTTAGATGCAAGCAAATCTAAATACTTATTGAAATTAAAGCGAATATTATAGCGCTGCTCAAAAGGGTATCAGCAATCTTCTTCTTCTTCTTTTTCGTATGGGCAGTAAGGTCTTACGACCCCACACACCCTAGTGTCAGAGTTTCTAAGCCGTCTCAAGGGCCTCTGACATGGTTTAAGTTGGACAGTAATAGGCTGGTATAAGTGTAGGTTTCCTCACGATGTTTTCCTTCGCCGATGTCAGTGATGTTCAGGATAAACTTTAGAAAGCATAATTATGAATACCTATTTATTTTATTTGTGGAGAATCGCTAGCCTATTTACCTAACCATAAGTTTAATGATAATACTAGCAATCATTGTGCCGATAGTCGTGACGGCCAATGTAATTAATTTAATGGAAATAATCCGTCTATGTCGTGATGGCATAGTGGTTGAGGCGTTCGCATTTCATGCTTGAGGTTGTGTGTTCGAATCTGGGTAAGTACCAAAACGTGACTTTTTCAATTCATATGTATTTTCTAGACATCACTGACAATGTTCCGTGCCTCTAAAAGCACGTTAAGTTAGTCCCGGCTGCCATACGTGGATCTTTGATAGTCGTTGCGGGTCGTCAGAAGTCCGAAAGTCTGACAAACAGGCAGACGATGATGAAATGGAAATAATAATAGTATACTATCTCAAATCATTCAAATCAAAATTTTACTAGGTAAGCATAACCTAAGGCACGACTATCCAATGGCATTTTGGTTTTCTTAAAACGGGTGTAAAAAGCCACATTATGTAATGCATCCGAAAGTAGTCGAAAGAAGAACATGTATACACAGCAAAACAGATAGGTATGCAGGGTCGTCAGATATAGTTGAAGTTTTCTTAGAAACCGATGGATGTTTTTGAATGTAATTTAATTAAAAAAGTAGATAATAAATAGTTCTTCATTTAAGTTAAGTTTCAGTCAAAGACATCCATCGGTTTCTTAGAAAACTTCAACTATATCTGACGACCCTGCATACCTATCTGTTTAATTGCTGACTGTACCTGCTTACTATAATTACGTTTCTTTTTTTTTCGGGACCATACGTTGGAACCTTCTAGTTATGGACATATTGAAAGGTCAAAGTTCAAATTTTTTGTGTGTACGTTTTTTTATGAAAATAGTTTTTCCACACTAGGAATTTCTCTGTTTCGTGGATGCGTTTCCAAACATCAAGAAACACATCCACAAACAGCCAGACCCGGTACAACTATCTGTAGGCTATACAAATATTTGTTCCGTGCGGGAATCGAACCAGCAACACGCAGCTATTTGCTCAGCCACAGCGCACACCGTGATACCACAAAAACACCAAAAATAAAAGTCGTTTTCGAGCAATTTATTTATTTATTAATTGTAAAACAACGGGATAGCTAATTACTGTAAATCAATTTGACAATGTTATTAAAACCACAATAAAAAATTCGATAAAACTTGTGTTGCACGAAACATGGTACGTAAAAGTATACAGATGCAAACCTTTTGCTTAATGTTACTTAGTTTGACAGACAAAATGCGTATATAACGGGTGTGTGATGTGACTTTTTACACCCCTGTATACGGACATAACATCACGCCTGTAATCCCCGAAGGGTTAGGCAGAGGTGTGCCCATTAGTACACCCACATTTTGCCTGTATACGGAGTGTAAAAAAATCATATCAAAAATAGTACCTGGGTCATACTCAGAAAAAGTGTACATTTTAAATTTGTAACTAAACTGATAGGTAACGATACTGAGAATCTCCGTCACGAAACTGATGTCATAAGGTATAGTACACATGGATTGGGCGAATAAAACACGTGATTATATTTGGCTAATCAGTCATATAAGTTTGTTTGTTTGTTACCTTTTCGCGCCTAAACTACTGAACCGGTCATCCTAAAATTTCGTATATACTTTGTCAGGTGTACAAAAACAGACATAGGGTACTTTTACTGAGGAAAACAACAATAACGTTCTTATGAGAATAGGTGGCGCCACATGTCTTTCGAATCTTGATTTACTTATATTATTATAAAAGCTTGAGGAGTTATGAGATAACAAACACAAAAAAAAACTTCTTTTTTTTAAGTAGGTTACAAGTGTATGAATTTGTATGTGCGCGAACTACCCTCACTTCAAAATCTTTATCCAAATTACGTGACGGTAATAATAATTACAATTTAAGTACTTTTCGTCTTTGTGAACTAAGCTTAACAATTTCTCAGTTTCGTAACGTAACGCAAAATAACGAAAATGAGAATAAAATCTGAGAAACTTTAACCTCTACAAATATTTTAAAGTAAACCACGTGTATACTATGTCATCACTGAGCGTATTCGTTAAGATAATACATAAAAATAGAAAATAACATAGTAAGTAAACAAAAAATATAATAAACTTAGCACAATAATAGTCGTTTATCACCCTGAGAATTTTTTTGTAAATACCTATTCACTTGATAGATATCGACTTCACGACTACCGAGAAAACGTAAAGGCTGCCGCGACAGTGACTTTCACGTAAGTTATAGTGTCGCCAGAATAGGAAAAAGTATTTATTAAAATAAAGTATTTTTTCCAATATTTCATTGCGTGTAACTAACCCTGAGTAACAAAACTTCATAATTTTGGGACAAAGTTATTTAAATAAAAATAAATTCTTCTCTAGATGATTGATGAATATACTTGGTCCTATTTAGTTACTTGATTCATCAAGAATAATATAGCCACAGTTTATGTAAAGTAAAGCTATGAATATTCGTAACAATTCATATCTGAAAATGTGTAATCGTCATTGGGACACGAAAAAAATGTATGGAGAAATTTTTAACAATGTTTTGACATTCAAAAAAAATACTCTTTTAATGAAAATTAAAGTTAAAATAGCATATAAATCTATTCTTTATTACACTAACATAAAAATTTGAGGGTAAAAAAGGAAACATTGTCATAATTTGGATATTTACTTTAATATGAAGTAGTGGGACAAGAAAAGATACCAAATGTACACTTTTTCTGAGTATGACCCACCTATCACCAATTGATATGAATAAAGCCTTCAATCTAAATAAACATCTTGTGGCATATCCAAATTAAAAATAATTTGAATTCACATTACGTTTACTCCACGCACTCATGCTAAGGCCTCTAATATATAATAAAGTAACCGTTTAATCGAACAAGCCATTTGATACACAGGCAGCTAACTTGCAACTAATTTCAAACAACGATTCGATTGCATCAATTTTTTTGAATCACTCTAAATATGTTTCAAAGAGAGAAAAGTCATTAGACACTACAAGCTTAAAAAGTGAACACAAAATGACAATAAATGGAAATGTAGCAGGAAGATAATTATTGTTGTCTAAAAACCAAATAGGTTGTTTGACAGTACATAATAGAATTCAATAATCATAATATAATCATGATACAAAATGAACTTATTGTTTAGTATCTTTCCATGGAGTCATGTCCAATTGTCTGATTCTAGATGAACTGCATTTTGTCAAGGGATTCCTGTAAAAGCAACGTGTAGGTACATTATAAGAAAATAGTTTCATTCCGCGGCTTCGCCAGTGTGGACTGCGTATTGGTCGGAAAACGACAAGAATAATGTTTAAGTTATCACAAATTGGAGTATTGAGACAGGCAAATTAGAAGGTATGTCATAATGGTCAATGAACTTTAGTTCATCATCATCATCATAACAGACGTAGGACGTCCACTGCTGAACATAGGCCTTCCCTACAGATTTCCAATAGGACCAGTTGGAAGCGGCTTGCATCCAGCGCGATCCCGCGGTCCTCATCAGATCGTCTGTCCACCTTGTTGGTGGACATCCTACACTGCGCTGCGCTGTGGTACCTAAAGTTGCAAAGTAAAATCTTAGGGGCTCTGAGACAACCACTAATATATAAAAACACATTTTTCAGCTTGATCACTGAAAGACTTAATCGTTTTTCTGTACTTACTTAGACGATATAGTCTTGAAGGCATATGGCTGAATTTTTGTCACACCGTCACCGACTGTACATAAGAAGCCCGCCATTGAACAATTTCGTATCGCTTTCAGTTGATCTGCAAGGAAATAAAGTGAGGAAACGTATTGAATGAAAGAAATAAAGTGACGAACATCATAAACAATTGAAAATCTTTACATATAACCTATGGACACATTATCATGGTGATTCTACCTCTATTTTTTTAGCATTTGAGGTCTAAATAAAAAAGACCCATATCAAACCCATGACGTAAAAGAAAATGCCGTACCGTGACCACCTTAAACAAATCGAGCCAAACTATTGTGTTGTCCGTGGTTCTCACTGCTATTGTATAACTTGTAACAATATAAAAAGGCAAAGACTATGTTTAACGCGCAAAAGCAAGATATTGCTTCACACGATTAAGACAGGTATAAAGGTTTTAGAAGTTAATTCTGTTTTTATATTCTTATGATCACTTTGAAATGGGTATTATAGCGCATGTTATAGGCGACCACACAGCACCGCGCACCGCCGCGGAGGGCGGTAAAGCGGATTGCACCGCTCAACCGCGCGGTCGGGCGGTGTACGTGTGTTACGCATCAACGGATTTCTTAGAGGCCAATGCGACATGAGATCCGCTTCAATGCCAACCGCGGCGGTGCGCGGTGCGTGTGTTAATCGCCATAGTGATCTTCTTTTATCTCACTATCCTAGAATGAAAATACACAGTTAGGCGATTTTCACACGGCACCGCACGCCGCTCCGGCATGCGGTGGCGGTGAAGCGGATTTTGATGCGGTTTTGGTTTTAGCCAGTTATTTTTTACCGGTTTTGACCAGTTTTCAGGGTGTCCAGGTTGGGGTTTTTTTTCCCCCCAATTTGGGGAAAAATTTTAGGGAACTTTTGGTGAAATTAAAACTGCGGGGAAAATTCTGGGAAAAAAATAAAAAAATCTGCGAATCCACTAGCGCGAATGCAGATAAGCGCGAAGTATATTTTTATAAAGGATAATGGGCAAAATTCTTAAAATAAGGTTCCGTACACATACCCACATCACTTTATCTATTAGATAAAATTCATAACGGCTAATTACGCGTCATGGGTGTCGTGTTTATGGTTTTCGAGGGTGCTGATGACGAAAATGAGGTCAAAATGATAATCCAAGATGGCGGCTGCAAAATTTTACAAAATATGCTTCATGGGTGTCGCGTCCATGGTTTTAGGGGTGCTGATTTCGCTGCGGGGTGCTGGTTTTGATTTGATGTAAAATTTTGCAGCCGCCATCTTGGATTTTCATTTTGACCACATTTTCGTCATCAGCACCCCCGAAAACCATGGACGCGACACCCATGAAGCATTTTTTGTAAAATTTTGCGGCCGCCATCTTAGATTTTTATTTTGACCTCATTTTCGTCATCAGCACCCTCGAAAACCGTGGACGCGACACCCATGAAGCATATTTTGTAAAATTTTGCGGCCGCCATCTTGGATTTTCATTTTGACTACATTTTCGGCATCAGCACCCTCGAAAACCATGGACACTACACCCATGATGCGTAATTAGCCGTTATAAATTTTATCTAATGGATAAAGTGATGTGTGTACGGAACCTTATTTCAAGAATTTTGCCCATTATATTCTTTATAAAAATATACTTCGCGCATATCTGCATTCGCGCTAGTGGATTCGCGGAAGTATCTATCGCGCAAGTGTAGGCGCACAAATGTCTATCGTGGAACTGTCATTCGCGCAAGTGACCTATCGCGCAAAGAGAGTCGCGCAAGTGTCCGTGCGCGCAAAGGGTCTCGCGCAAGAGTCTTGCGCGTAAATGTCTTTCGCGCATGTGTCCTGATACCCACTATGCTGCCTAGGTCAACAAATAAAAAAATTGATTTAATAATATAAGAAGCCAAAAGTTCCTAAAAATACACCTAAACATATAACGCCCTTTTAAAAAATTATATTACCCCCTTTTGGGGAGAAAACCCCTAAATTGGGAACCCTGCACGATGATCCGCACGGTGATGCGGTTGTGACGAGAACACCGCTCGACCGCGCGGTCGTGCGGTGTTCGTGTGCAAGGTTCAAGCGGATTTCATAGAGGCTAGTGCGACGTGAGAACCGCATCACCGCATGCCGGAGCGGCGTGCGGTGCCGTGTGTTAATCGCCTTAGCCCTAATCACAACATTGAAGTTCGTTCAAGCAAACGAGGTGCAATATTTGGCCTTAAAGGCAAAAAAGAATAATGATCATTTTATCTGACAATCCGGTTGGCATCGAAAATAAGATGCAATTGTCCGAAATTGGAAAACTCTCCTAAAATCGACTCACCCTTAGTGAACGCATGTGGTCTATTTTTCCTCTCATACCAGTGTCTATCAGAGGCAATGGTACGTTTTAATTGTTCTATCAACAAGCAGTACAAGGTTTTAGGTACTCTTCCACCTTTCACGATTTTCTCTGACCATAGCCCTGCCATCAACTCTATGTCTTCCACACATCTGTAGCTTTGCATCAAGGTATATAAACGCTGGAATAAAATAGATGTTGTCAAGACTTAACCGACAAAAATTCGCGAGAGCCCGAAAGTATCGGAGTATGACTATGATAAAAACTATTTTAAACGGATGATTACCTCTTTAGTGAAACTATCCTTTAAGTCAGCAAAGGTCTTGTATGACTTTTTCGTGCAATATTCTCTATACTTTACGTAAGGTGCAAAACCAAAGAGTCTTCCTTTGCCTAAGTCAAAAGCAGCCGCGTCTACAGAAAACTGTATACCTCCCCATGCTCTATTAGCCATCTGAAAGAAATTATAATAAAAATGAAAAATTAAAGCAAAATAATATTGTGTTTAATGCAAACCGAAGTAGCACCTAACCTACGATACTATGAAATAATCGTACGATCCGATAATCCGGCCTACAAAAAGTCTGACGTGGGTGCAACCTTCATCCGCACTGATGATTAAAAAAAACCTATTTATTTTAATATCGATACGTGTTGAGAATCACTTGTAATATACCCCCTTGAATTTGAATTGAATTGGATTCATACTGCATGTTCTGTACACTTCTACGCCAGGACTTATATCACCATCATATACATACATAAACTCACGCCTTTTTTCATAGGGGTAGGCCACAGAACGCCACCTGCTGCGTTCCTTACATACTCCTTTCGCCTCGTCCACGTTCATACATCTCGTCATACAAGTACGCCGGTTACGAGTACTGCGCACCGACCTTTCTGAACAACCTCAAAAATAAGGTCAGTGCGTCTCCTCCCTGCGTTGCCACTCACATCTGTCATATAAATACCTTTTGTTACTTACATCATTTTCGATAATATGATCAACATTGCCTCCTGGCTGTCTGAAACTGCCTTGAATGATTTTCACCATATAATCGTCTACGGTCAAAAGGCCTGTATGAGCAGTACCGTTGACCAAAGGATATTTTTTACAGAAATATCCGTCTTTGTCGTACAACCTGGAATCAGAGGGTAAATTCCGGTAAGTTTAACTACGACCAATATACACACACAACCATTGAAACGATTTTGGTAAGGGGTAAGCTTTTAAACCCCAAGAAAAGACACAGGCTACTTTATACAGGAATGTTAATAGAATTCACAGATTGAAATTTACTATGGTTGGCTATTATACAAAGATCATCAATCTTTTATATATGAGTGTAGACACTAATAAGTTAAAATACGTATTAGTTATAACTTCCGACTATAAAATAGAATTGAAAACTTGTACTTAAATAATTCTCAAAATAATTAGGTACGTAAAACTGTACAAACTTCAAGGTAGTCTCCTGTATAGTGTGGAACCATCTGGATACATAACCGTATTCATCTGACATTTGTGGTAGAATATTTTCATCGTACATATCCCTAAACCCTTCATCACGGGATATGATGCCTTCTTTGATCATATTTGATCTGCCTGAGAAAATTAAAGTTATATTGAAAGCAATGTAGCATCACATGCATAATGTAGGTACTATAAAGGTTCGATTGATTGAACTTCGTAGATATAAAATATAATAGAGTAGTATTGATTCAATATTTACGAAGATATCATTCAAATAAGTGTTTCAATCATCGTAGATTGATCTCTACATCCCCATACCAATAAAATCTCGCGTCCAGAGGTTACTGCAGTACATACTATTACATAGGTAGTTATGCCACATGCTAGTTAATACTACAAAATGCTACGCCTACCTAATAAGATCGGCAGCAACTCGTAGAAAAATATCTGCTTTGATATCGCAATGTTAATATCGCGGGCAGTGTAGAAAAGACGTTCATCATCCCAAGAGGGGTTCAGCTTGTGCAGGTCCTCAGCAATCTTATTGTGTTTTCTATAGAAAAGTATATTGAGAATATTCGCGCCCATCGCATTATTATTTTCTGTAAAAAGATAAACAAAAACAAACTCAATATATTTCACGCTTTCGAAGGGTGGATGCATATTTGACGGAAGAAGCGCTGCGCATCGTCGTCGCGTAACGCCAGAACAGTCACATATACAATGTGTCGTTTTGCATCCTCGTCAAATTCAAGGAGGTAACTATGCTAGTGATTCTAGACCCGAATCAATAATAAAATAGGTAGGTGTTTTTTTTTTAATGTTTTCTTATTTACGGAAATCAGTAAACCACCCCGGTGAAAATGCGGCCCATCTTAAGACTAGGTTTAGGATCGCTGACCGCGCGCACACACACAAAGAATCGCAAACGATAAAACCACAACACAATAGACGCCGCGCGCGCACCCCTCTTCCCTGTGGTGCCCCACTCCCGCGCCGGGGCGCCCGGCGGGCGCAAAGCAAAAAAAAATTTAAATTAGTTCAAGTGATTTCGCCGCCGGCCGTGAGTGTATCGCAAATTTCGCTCCTTGGGTGCGCTTGCTTCGTGAATGAAACCGACACCAACAATTTATACTACGCTAACTCATAAAAGTGTACTTTACAGTAGAGGCTTATGAAGGGAAAAATGTGATAACTTTTATATTAATTAAGATATTTATTTGAAATTTGGTACCCTTAAAGGTTAATTTATTCACTGTAATTTCTCATATTTATTTTTCCTTAATTATTTATATGTTTCCATTTAGCGCAAGTTAGCCGTGTATACACGTAATTCCTTCAAACGATTTTACATTTATTACACACGTCTAACTAAAGTTAGCGTAGTGTATTACGGGAGATCATAGTGCTAAAAAAGTGTTCTTTTTATTGTGCTGCAATAATAATTTTAAAATATATTATATAGTAATTATAACTTTAAAACAGTCAAGGCACCATCAATAAACTAATAAACATTCGGTATTTACAACATAAAAGTCGCTAATTAGAGCATTTACAAAAAATAGTACCTATACACGAACGCACTAAACTACGCTAACTAAGAGTTAGCGTAGTGTAACACGGACTTTGGGCTAAACCCTTCCCCGCGCATATTCCGCTAACAATAGATAGCGTAATTTAGATCGAGTGATTTCAAAAAGTACCTTTACTTAGCGTTGTATATCATTTGTAACTTCGTTATTTTTGAATATATCTTCACGATTTTTTTATTATATATAAAAAACCACATTTTAAGCAACTTGGCATAAAAAAACGAATTTACCTAAAATACGAGTTAGCGTAGTATAAATTGTTGGTGTCGAAACGTGAATTATGTGATTGTGATGCCATCAATGGAGACATCCGGATGTTCACAGAACGGTTTCCCAATAGGGAACCGCCAACGCAGAGCGTTATGCTGTCTGCTACACAGAGACTGCGGGATTTTCGGCAGTTTGACGTAGGTACCCCGACATGCTCAAGCTCGCGGCAGTGAAGGTCTGCCTGTCGCCTTGCAGGAAGATATCCTGGAGTACTTCCAGCGAGAGCCACAGGCAAGCACACCAAATACCTACTAAGGTAGGTATTTTTGTCGGTCCTCAGCCCGTTAAAGTAGGAAGGGAAATTTAAAATCAACCAATTTAATCTACAAATAAAAACAAAATCATTACTAATAATTAGGTACTCATAAATCATGAATTTACCTACAATGCGCCAAGAGCACAGTATAAATATACTAACAGTAATTGGACTCGGCCGTAACCTTGAATTAATTGCCTACTTTTTCGCTGTACCTACTCACGCGTTAGGGCTGCCCGCCGCCTATAGTATTTAAATTTCATCAACCTACTTGAGTTTCTTTCTAGTTTTGTGAATGTAAATATTATATTACTTTTTAGTTTATTTAAATTAACTATTTTAATTTAATACAAATAATGTTAAAATTTAAAAAACATAGGTAAATAAATATTGTAAACAAAAAGCCACAAAAAATGTAAATTTAGTTTTGAACTCAAACCATTTTGTAGACCAAATTGTTTCATCAAATACAGTTGTAATTAACAAGTCCATTATGTGATAAAACAGTACTCAAAAAATTATCTACCCTAACTTTACGTATTAAAGATCAAATTGGCTTAACTGTATCACACTGTATTCTATAATATTGGCCTCCTTGAACAAGTCGTTCTTACTCATTAAGCTCGTACGTATAGAATATGTTATCTACTGCTAATTGCAGAAGGTTCAAATTCATCTAACTTTACCATTACTGCCCTGGTAATCGAGAGGGCAGTAAGTCGAAGGTGGCCATTTTTTTTTTATTATCGATTTGGAATGTACGTCAAACGAGCTTTCTTCCTATCTAGGTTTTATATTTCTACGTCAATTAGAAATGCATTTTCTTATTTGATAAAGAGCAGTAAGAACGGTACGATAAATCTAGTTACTACGTAAAAGAGCAGTATTTCATTGACATACTACCCTTTTTCTTAGTAATAACAAATTCCTTAACAAAAAAGCAGTAAATCTCTGACATACCTACTGCTCTTTTCGTTTGTTTGAACCAACAATGTACCAAATGAATTTACTAGTAAGATGTACAGTATGGAGCTGTACTGCACTTTTAAGATATTAATTATAATGAATGTCTCCTAAATATACAAATATAATTTGAAGTACATAATAGCGAAGATATCCCTCTTTACTCTATACTGGTGACGTCCCCAACAAGGACACGGATGGAACAGAACATTACCGATCAAAATAGAGGGGAGAAACTCCTGGAAACATTCCGCGTGGGCGTGAGGGTACCACCGTTCTATCCGGAGAAGCCTTCACTTTGGTTTTCGCAAATGGAAGCACAATTTGCGCTTTCTAACATAAAGGTAGATGACACGAAATATTATGTCATAGGCCACTCTTGGAGCCGCAATACGCTTCTGAAGTCCAAGAAATAATTGACCACCCTCCAGCTATAAACAAATACGAGAAGCTCTTCACTCTATATAAGAATAATTTTGTGAAACCTGGTGACCAATATTGTGATATTTGATCTGTTTCTGATTAAGTCTTAAGTTTTGATTAATAATTATGTTTCTAAAGAAGTTTTTTGTTTATAATTGATATAATAGCGTTAATCCAAATTCCAAGAACTATCTAAGATTGTTCTCATTGATTATTTTTAATGAATAAAACGATTTTTGATTTTATTATTAAAGATTTTTTCTTCTTTTCCCACTATTCATAGACGTTCCTGCTCATGAAATCGTGATAATACCTATTAAAATACTACTTTAAAAAGCAGTAACGTTCTATACTCCAAAGTGAAATAGCCTAAATCATTTTCAAGATCTAAGGTAAAGGGCAGTATGGCGCTCCCTTACTGCTGTTTTAAGATAAAATTTAAATTTATTATTTTAAATACTGTAAGCAACAGAGCGGTATGAAATATTACTAAGCAAGAGAGCAGTATCAATGGCAGTTACTGCCCTCTTACCTAAATATTAATTTAAATTAGTTAAGAGTATAGTAATGAAGACACGGTTTGTTATGTTTTACGATAACCCTGATGAAAATTTTAAAACAATATTATTCTACTGTAAAAAACACATTTTTCCCTTTCTTTTGACATATAGAACATAAAAATCGAGTGTATAGTTTTATCACAAACACTAAAATTGTAACCAAAATCTTTGCGCGCCGTTTTCTCGAAACCGCCTTTTTTGACTTACTGCTATATCGATTACCAGGGCAGATTACTAGGTTACCATTTATTACGAGTGTAAACGTTAAATGTTATAAGTATAACCTTACTAATATTATAAGTACTTACTTATAACATTATCATATTATACTACGCGCCACGCGGCTAGCGAATTCATGCAACCAAAAACAGCACAATATTTTCTACTCGTCATATTAATCAAGATTTTTAGAGAAAAAATCGGTTATTCGCGGTTAAAAAACAACACACCGTCCGTTCGACACTGCGGTACAGCCGTGACTGTCTGCGCCGCGAGCGCACCCCGAGATCGAGGCGCGTAGGTATAGCTCGCATTTTGTCCGTTTGTATGAAGTTGGAGTACTGATTATAATATTACCGTGCCAAGAGCGTCCCGCCGCCGCCCGCCGCCGGCAGCAAGTACCTAACCTAAATCCCGCGCTCACAACAAATAAATGTGCCACAGCCTAGCAAAACGTCTCCGGTTGTACCTAAATCCTAGTAGGTATGTATTCTTAGCAAAATCGGTAGATTTGCAATAAAACAGAATAAAGCAAAATGGCAAAACTAACATTTTATCAATCAGCTGATAACGTGGATAAGTAGATAAATCCTAGTACGTAGGTATTCTTAGATCTTAATAATAAAAACAAGTGTTATTAACTAACATCTAAGGTTAATAAAATCTGCAATTTGCAATAAAACGTAATAAGCAAAACTAACGTTTTATTAATCAGCTGACCGTAGATCATACTCACGACAATAGCACAACAATAGGGCGTGAACTTTTCTTGGACGCGCATAGCATACCTACGCATATGATACACTCACGCACACAGAGACAATTGGCGCTAAAGCGCAGAGAGTGATTCTCCAATTTCAAGTTATGGATTATTCTGAAATTCGATTAAATTTTAACAACTAATAAAAAAGGGTGTTATTATTATTGTTCAGGTCTCGTAATTTTAATTGATTATTTATGACTTTTATGACAACCTCCTGAATTTTGACGAGGATGCAAAACGACATATTGTATATTATAACATCCAATCTTACACACAACCGATGATGCGTTAGAGCAGTGGTTCTTAACTAATGGTCCCTGAAAGCACTAGAAGTGGTCCATGACGAAATGCCATAATTATTTAATAATACCGTGTCTTCGACACATCAGTAGGCCGAAGAAGAAAGTCATGGCTGATGGTAACACCAGCGCCGCTAAACTGTTCCGTCTTGCGAAGGATAGGTTGAAGTTTTCCGAACTGACGGCCAATCTTCACTAGTTGAAGAGGCACTTAGAAAAAGAAGTAGAAGATTAGTCTGAAGAGTATACAATACATACCCAACACATACCACGAACCGGCAAGATGCGAATATTACCGCCAAATAGTTGGCGGTCTATGGCAAGATAACAATTTTGTCAAATAGTCCCTCAGCACAAAAAGGTTAAAAACCACTGCGTTAGAGCATCAAGCGTACTAACGGCAATACGTCCGACGCATCTTCCGTCAGATGTGCATCCACCTTATGGAGAGAAAGTTGCGTATTTTATTGTACATAAATATATTTTTTTTCAACTTTTACTTACGATACTTATGACATCTCGTTTCCCTAGGAGGTTCATTTAAAATGCAATTTTGTGAATCAGGATCTGACGGTGGAAATAACAAGCCGCTCTCTTCTTCTATTTTAAGCAACCCATTCTTGAATGTCCTAAGTTGGTCGATGTTGCCTGGATCCAAGTTGTAAGTGTTGGATAGATCAAAGACCGGAGTCTGAAATACTATCTAAAACAGAAAAAGACAAAATCTCTTTATTGGGAGTTTCATCTAGTTCTTGTTTATTCATTTATATTACACTATTTACACTTAAACATAAAACTTTAAAGTAAATGTAAAATATGTACAAATTATTAAAAAAAGGGCAAAAAGGAGACCTCATAGGGCATCAAAAAATTCGTCCGCGTCGCTGTCAATGGGGCAAGTGCCCAAAAGGCTGACAGCATTGCCACGTTGTATAGCAATGCTGATTCTTTGGCCTAAGAAAAGGCCAGCCCTCTGGTCATGTGAAGAGTCGACCAGTCGCTTTGCCATGTCCCGAAAAACAAGGTGAGCGCTCGGACCCCATGGCCCCAGTGTTTCAACCCCAAACGGCTCAAATACATAACTTCCAAGAAGGTTGTTATATTTGCGCCGCTTGAGGTTTTCGGCACCAGCAGCGGCCGCCCCAGCACAGCACGTCGTGCTAGGAAGGTGGGATGGCGCAAGGGTGTCGACACATGTTGCATCCCACACCAAAGGCCTACACAACTTCCAAGGCATTATGGTCATCCCATCTGGTCTCTTTCCATCGTCTATGGGAATTTATACTATTGGAATTTTATGTTCTTAGTTCTAGTTCTTGGAGTTAGAAAAACCTGTATCATCACTATGTCTGTCTTTCTTTATCGTGTGTACAGAAAAGTCTTAGTAGACAGTAAACCCCACACACCCTAGTGTCAGAGTTTCTAAACTGCCTCAAGGGCCTCAGTCTGACATGGTTTGAGTGGGACAGTAATATGCTGGTATAAGTCCAGGTTTCCTCACGATGTTTTCCTTCACCGATGTCGGTGATGTCCAAGATAAACTTTAGAAAGAACATATGAATCAGAACATTATCTTACCTAGGGTATTTTTAATGTTAGATATTGAAAAATATTTTTGTCGTACAATTATACGAGTAGAAGTAGTAAAAATAAACAAAATTTATTGACACAACGGATGCTTACCCTGGCAAAATCTGTGCCATTATCGAGGCACCCATATGTCTGGAAGCTCTGAGGTCTGGTGAGGTTCATGCAGTTAACACCAGAAAATCTGTGCACAGGATCGTCACGTGGGACCGTAACCGGTGTACACTTGTAGTCACATTTGTCTTCCGCGCAGCAAGTGGTTATATTCTTAGTATAATTTACTGAAATCCGAAAAAAAAAATACGTTCTCTCATTCATCAGGAATTTTTAAGTAGCAGCCTCGGAGTTATGTTGAGCCTCGGTTGTTAATCAGTCTGTCGAATACCTACTTAGTGTAGATACTTTTCAGGTTATTTCATTTTAATTAAATTGTTTAGTATAATTGTTTTGTGTGACTGCCTCGTTGGTCTAGTGGTCGCAAAGCGCGACTGCTGAGCATGAGGTATTGGGTTCGATTTCCAAGTCGGGCAAAGTGTTATTGGGTTTTCCATTCAGGAATTTCTCAGTGGCAGCCTCGGAGTCGAGATTTGTGCCCGGTTGATGGCAATAGGCTCGCCCCCCATTACATGGGACTAAAACATAACTGGCGAAATGTGGGTGTACAAATGGGTACACTTCTGCCTAATCCTTCGGTGATTACAGGCGTGATGTTATGTTAGAATTAAAATGATTAGTACCAATTCATAATACTTACTAACGTCGTGGAGGGAATTAATGTCACCTAACATAAACAACAAATAGTATGAAACTAGTAGGGTGACCTTCAAGTCTGTAGCTTTGCCAGCACTTAATAGATTTGTTCGTAATCTTCTTGAAAACGGGAGTTCGTGGCCACTCTTAGCTTTTCTAGGTTGATAATCTGAGAAGATGAAAAATATCATAATAAGAGAGATAAATAATATTGGTACAGAAAATACATTTAAAATATCAATTAAACTTGTCGTTTAACATGATGTATTGTTGAGACACATTCTAAAATTTACTTAAACGTGAAAGCAAATATGAAAAAAATGTAAACCAAGGTACTTACTTGGGGCAAAATATTTTGGAAGCAGCCTAATAGTAGGTGTTCTGTGAGTACCTCTGCTAGGATGCTTAAGATTGTAGCATGATCCGTCAACACGTGACCATTCTTTTGGGTCACAAGGTTTTACGTCAACTGTACAGATCCTACCAACATAAAGCTAAATAAGTTGTTGAATTTTTTTATAGAATTAGAAAGAAAAAAATAGAATTTGAATAAGATGAAAAGTAACAAGTTGAAATCATTGAGAAAATAATGCCAGAAGTGTATACAGCACAAAAAAACACCTAAACGATAAAGCATTAGAAACTCACCCTGTATTCTTTCTCTGCTCATAAATCTTCAGCTGTGTCTTATTCGCAGGTTTACCAGAAACGCAATCGTAAAGGACGGCGTTCAAGCCACCGACACACAGACTGACATAAGTCAGTAGGATTAGCTGTTTAACCATCTTCCTCGCTTGATGCAGACTAAGTTAGAATAAACTCTGTGGGCCTATAAATATAAAATGTAAGGACCTGATAATTAGGTCTATCTAGGCCAATTTACTCGTTTCTCTAGTTTTAAATGTTTCTAGTTTTGAGACACTATCGGCATTGTAAATTCTTTTTTTTTGCAGATGAATTAAATTTAGTAGGTACATTTAATTAGTTAGAATTGGGAATTGCTATTTCTTGACTGTAAAAATAAAATTCTTTTTGTATTACTTTTCTTTTCATTTTAAATTGTGGGCCCAAGTGGTTTCAATTTCCTATGTAACCCAATTCATATGTACATTCTAAAGTTTATCTTGAACATCACTGACATCGGTGAAGAAAAATAGCGTGAGGAAACCTGGACTTGTAATTAATAAATATGAATTTAAAATCGACAATCCGCCTTGAGCAAGCATGATGATCAATGCTCATGCCTTTTCTGCAAGAGAAGAGGCCTTTGCCAGGGCAAAGGCCTCTATATATAAAAATATAATAATACCAGTCTATAATTACTTTCCCAATGCAGGCATTGGGAAAGTAATTATAGACTGGTATTATTATATTTTTATTACTTTTCTTATTGAGTTAGTCTTTATGTCATGCTCATGCATGTTTTCTATTTTATTTGAGAAATTAATATAATTTCCGAACGCACCTAAAATTACTTCCTTTCTAGTCATACCTACATCTTTCACAAAATAAATTTTCTTTCTTCTTTTTTATTTATTCTTCGATTTTCCTTTGATTTAATATTTTTCATTTTCATTTTCATAGATACTCAAATCTTACCTCACTACATATATTATTTCTCCTTTGGTCTAAGATCCGATTTAGATGAAGCCCCATCGAGTTTCCTGGTGAAATGTGTTTTTTATGAAAGTCTAGTTGACCCGCCACGACTTCGTTCCCGTGGTATCCTACCCCTACCGATACCCTACCCATACCCTACACTACCCCTACCCTACCCTACTAATACCCTACCCCTACCCCTATGTCGCCAAATGTTAGTTATAACTTACTTTACAATATTTTGTGTGCGTTACATTGCGCAATACCACAAACACACTAAAAATAAAAGTCGTTTTCCAGCAATTTATTTATTTATTAATTGTAAAACAACGGGATAGCTAATTACTGTAAATCAATTTGACAATGTTATTAAAACCACAATAAAAAAATCGATTAAACTTGTGTTGCACGAAACATGGTACGTATATATACAGATGCAAACCTTTTGCTTAATGTTACTTAGTTTGATAGACAAAATGCGTATATAGCGGATATGTGATGTGACTTTTTATACCCCTGTATACGGACATATCATCACGCCTGTAATCCCCGAAGGGTTAGACAGAGGTGTGCCCATTATAACACCCACATTTTGCCTGTATACGGAGTGTAAAAAAAATCATATCAAAAATAGTACCTATCACCAGTTGATATGAATAAAGCCTTCAATCTAAATAAACATTATGTGGTATATCCAATTTAAAAATGATTTCAATTCACATTACGTTTACACCACGCACTCATGCTAAGGCCTCTAATATATAATGAAGTAACCGTTCAATCGAACAAGCCATTTGATATACAGGCAGCTAACTTGCAACTACTTTTTCGAACAATGTTTCGAGTGTGTCAATTCTTTTAAATCACTCTAAATATGTTTCTAAATTATTAGACACCACAAGCTTAAAAAGTGAACACAAAATGACAATAAATGGAAATGTAGCAGGAAGATAAATATTGTTGCCTGTAAACATAATAGAATTCATTAATCATTAAATATCATGATACAAATGAACTTATTGTTTAGTATCATTCCATGGAGTCATGTCCAATTGTCTGATTCTAGATGAACTGCATTTTGTCAAGGGATTCCTGTAAAAGCAACGTGTTGTAGGTACATTATAAGAAAATAGTTTCATACCGCGGCTTCGCCAGTGTGGACTGCGTATTGGTCGTTATCACAAATTGGAGTATTGAGACAGGAAAATTAGAAGGTATGTCATAGTGGTAAAGGTCATCATCATCATCATAACAGACGTAGGACGTCCACTGCTGAACACAGGCCTTCCCTACAGATTTCCAATAGGACCGCTTGCATCCAGCGCAATCCCGCGGTCCTCATCAGATCGTCTGTCCACCTTGTGGGTGGACATCCTACACTGCGCTGCGCTGTGGTAAAGTTGCAAAGTAAAATCTTAGGGGCTCTGAGACAACCACTAATATATAAAAACACATTTTTCAGCTTGATCACTGAAAGACTTGATCGTTTTTCTGTACTTACTTAGACGATATAGTCTTGAAGGCACGTGGCTGAATTTTTGTCACACCGTCACCGACTGTACATAAGAAGCCCGCCATTGAACAATTTCGTATCGCTTTCAGTTGATCTGCAAGGAAATAAAGTGAGGAAACGTATTGAATGAAAGAAATAAAGTGACGAACATCATAAACAATTGAAAATCTTTAATAACCTATGGACACATTATCATGGTGATTCTACCTCTATTTTTTCAGCATTTGAGGTCTAAATAAAAAAAACGTAAAAGAAAATGCCGTACCGTGACCACCTTAAACAAATCGAGCCAAATTATTGTGTTGTCCGTGGTTCTGACTGCTATTGTATAACTTGTAACAATACAAAAAGGCAAAGACTATGTTTAACGCGCAAAAGCAAGAAATTGCTTCACACGATTAAGGCAGCTATTAAGATTTTAAAAGTTAATTCTGTTTTTATGTTCTTATGATCACTTTGAAATGGGTATTATAGCGCATGTTCTAGGCGACCACAAAGCTCCGCGCACCGCCGCGGAGGGCGGTAAAGCGGATTGCACCGCTCAACCGCGCGGTCGGGCGGTGTACGTGTGTTACGCATCAACGGATTTCTTAGAGGCCAATGCGACATGAGATCCGCTTCAACGCCAACCGCAGTGGTGCGCGGTGCCGTGTGTTAATCGCCATAGTGATATTCTTTTATCTCACTATCCTTGAATGAAATACACAGTTTGCCCTAATCACAACATTGAAGTTCGTTCAAGCAAACGAGGTGCAATATTTGGCCTAAGGCAAAAAAGAATAATCATCATTTTATCTGACAATCCGGTTGGCATCGAAAATAAGATGCAATGGTCCGAAATTGGAAAACACTCCAAAAATCGACTCACCCTTAGTGAACGCATGTGGTCTATTTTTCCTTTCATACCAGTGTCTATCAGAGGCAATGGTACGTTTTATTTGTTCTATCAACAAGCAGTACAAGGTTTTAGGTACTTTTCCACCTTTCACGGTTTTCTCTGACCATAGCCCTGCCATCAACTCTATGTCTTCCACACATCTGTAGCTTTGCATCAAGGTATATAAACGCTGGAATAAAATAGATGTTGTCAAGACTTAACCGACAAATATTCGCGAGAGCCCGAAAGTAACGGAGTATAACTATGATAAAAAACGATTTTAAACGGATGATTACCTCTTTAGTAAAACTATCTTTTAAGTCAGAAAAGGTCTTGTATGACTTTTTCGTGCAATATTCTCTATATTTTACGTAAGGTGCAAAACCAAAGAGTCTTCCTTTGCCTAAGTCACTAGCAGCCGCGTCTGCAGAAAAGTGTATACCTCCCAATGCTCTATTAGCCATCTGAAAGAAATTATAATAATTGAAAAATTAAAGCAAAATATTGTGTTAATGGTTTATGGTAAAAAATTATGGTAAAAAAATATAGTATCATAAATCTTAACAGTTAGATGACGCTCTCCGGCCATGTCAGACAATCGTTGACCGATTTATATCGGAGAGAAATGGAACATAATTAATTCCAATATACCAACGCAGATGTCTTAAAAAAAGTTGGTCTTGCGATACTATGAAATAATCCTTTATATGGGCCTACAAAAAGTCTGACGTAGATGGAACCTTCATCCACACTGATATTATAAAAAAAAACCTATTTATTGTTGAAAATCACAAAATCGTAACATAGTAACCCCCTTTTATTTGACGGGGATACAAAACTGCATCTTGTATATTCTGTACACTTCTACGCCGAGTATTTATATCACATACATAAACTCACGCCTTTTTCCCATGGGGGTAGCATAAACCACAGAACGCCACCTGCTACAATCCTCACATACTCCTTTCGCCTCGTCCACTTTCATACATCTTGTCATACATTTACGTCATTTACGAGTACTACGCACTGATCTTTCTGAAGAACCTCACCAATAACGTCAGTGTAGGTCTTCCTAGGGCG
Organism: Hoplodrina blanda; assembly: GCA_949316365.1. Taxonomy (NCBI): domain Eukaryota; kingdom Metazoa; phylum Arthropoda; class Insecta; order Lepidoptera; family Noctuidae; genus Hoplodrina; species Hoplodrina blanda. Next base: position 1,385,298 of record OX438582.1, read on the forward strand.
TCTCCCTGCATTGCCACTGACATCTGCCATATAAATACCTTTTGTTACTTACATCATTTTCAATAATATGATCAAAATTGCCTCCCGCCTGTCTGAAACTGCCTTGAATGATTTTCACCATATTATCATCTACGGTCAAAAGGCCCGTATGAGTAGTAGCGTTGACCAAAGGATATGTTTTACAGAAATATCCGTCTTTGTCGTACAACCTGGAATCAGAGGGGAAATTCCCGTAAGTTTAACTACGATCAATATACACACACAACCATTGAAACGATTTTGGTAAGGGGTAAAAGCTTAAACCCCAAGCAAAGACACAGGCTAATTTATTAATGAGTGTAGACACTAATAAGTTAAAATATGTATTGGTTATATGGCTCCCGACCATAAAATGGAATTGAAAAATTGTACTTAAAAAATCCCTAAATAATTAGGTACTTAAAACTATACAAACTTCAAGGTAGTCTCCTGTATAGTGTGGAACCATCTGGATACATAACTGTATTCATCTGACATTTGTGGTAGAATATTTTCATCGTACATATCCCTAAATCCTCCATTACGGGATATGATGCCTTCCTTGATCATATTTGATCTGCCTGAGAAAATTAAAGTTATATTGAAAGCAATGTACTTAGCATCAAATGCATAATGTAGGTACTGTCAGAGTCAGATACAACCTCATTCATTTACTCCATGCTTATGAGATTAACGCTAATTTAATATAGAAAGACTTGACAGCCCGTCACTTCGGCTGGCAAGCTTACAATTGAAGTAGATATAAAATACTCGTATAATAGAATAGTATCGATTCAATATACGAAGATATCATTTAAATAAGTGCTTCAATCATTGTATACGTTGATCTACGTCCCCATACCAATAAAATCCCACGTCCAGAGGTTACTGCAGTACATACTATTACATAGGTGGTTATGCCACAACATGCTAAATAATAGTACAAAATGCTACGCCTACCTAATAAGATCGGCAGCAACTCGTAGAAAAATATCTGCTTTGATATCGCAATGTTAATATCGCGGGCAGTGTAGAAAAGACGTTCATCATCCCAGGAGGGGTTCAGCTTGTGCAGGTCCTCAGCTATCTTATTGTGTTTTTTATAGAAAAGTATATTGAGAATATTCGTGCCCATGACATTATTATTATCTGTAAAAAGATAAACAAAAATAAAATCATTATACTGCGTGCTTCGTTCTCGATATATGTATTTACCATGCAGCTTTCTCGACTCACTCGGCAACTGAACGCAATTTTCAGAGCTAAAACTAAACGTAAGTATTAGTATGCGTTATCTGTGTCTTATGTGAACTGTCATTCTTTTCGTTGGCGCGGCAACTGGTACTGTGTTCTCTACGAATTACTGGAGTAAATTTAAGTTAAAAAGTTAAAATTGTGCAAATTTAAACCACAAGTATGCCTAAAAGGCGCCATGAAGAAAAAGATTTACAATACTACAAAAAGAAAATAAGAAAAATTGAACGGAAAATGAAACGTCGTCGTCGTCGTCGGGATGACTATAGAACTGAAAGTGATACTTCAATTTCTAGTATTCCAGGTAACGAAAGGTTGTCTTGTGATTGCTATTTTACCGGTACGGCTACTGGCTTTTATAGCAGTTAAAGCCACAAGGTATTTTCATAACCTTTGTATCGGATGAGACGGGTGGTGTACGAGATACATCGACGTGCTCACTGGACTCGGGTCGTATACGAGATATACGGACGAGAACCTTAGACGCGGGTCGTATACGGGATATACGGACGTGATCTTTAAACTCTTATGTGAAGTCCGTGAGGCTTCAATAAGTAGATTAGCAATCACTTGTACAATGTTCCAGTGGTATGATTTTTTCTTTTCAGATTATAATACTGATACCTCAAACGAGGTCGAAGTCATTCCACAAAATAGGTCACCAGGGCCTTTGATAGATGTGGACGTACCTATGATTGTAGAAAATTCTACTATGCCTGCCTCACCAACAGTGGTTCCCATAAGTTCAGAAGTTCTAGTAGCACTGGGGGATCTCATGCCGGATAAACCGGCATATGGTCCAGCTGTAAATAGTGACTTAGCACGAATTTGGTGCACTATTTTAAAAAATGGTCTCAAGGAGACTAAACAAAAATTAATGGATCAATTGATTCCAGAAAATACAATGTTATTAAAGGCACCTAAACTTAACCCAGAGATTTCGGCTTCAGTAAGCGACAGTATTGTCAGCAGAGATAAAAAAATTGAACTAGAACAAAACCAACTAGGCATTGGACTGTCTATAGTCGGTAATGCATTATCATTGTTGATTGAGAATGAAACAGTGGACAGACTAAAATTGATTTCACTACTTAGTGATGCGGGAAGAATCTTGACAGATCTACATTTTGTACAGACGAAGTCAAGAAGAAACTTGATTTTCCCCGTTATAGATAAAAAGTTTTCTAATATTATTAAAGATGTTGAAAGAGACGAGTATATATATGGAGTTAATCTTAGCGACAAGATCAAAGTTTTGAAAACATGCCAACAAAGTGGCCAGTCTATCAAGAAACCTACATTCAATCAATACAACAATACAGTGAATCATAAGGGAAACTTACGAGGTCCCCCTCGCTACAACCAGAGGACAACCGCGAGGTACGGACCCAAGAAGAGCCAGTCCTCAGGTCAAGCCAGGAAATATCACGGCCACTATTATCAGTCCACTGCCAAGAAAACCAAAACCTCACAGGAGAAACCTCCTGCTCGCACATAGAGGTAAGTCATGCTGGAAGGCTGGCACATTTTGTACCTTGCTGGAACAAAATTTGTAAAGATGAAGCTATACTTAATTATATCAAAGGGTACTCAATTACCTTTGTAGAGAAACCTTATCAGAACTTGGTGACTCTCCCCTGTTCAGTAAGGTCAACTAAAGAAAATATTGACATGCATTCTGCTATCAGCAATTTATTAAAATTGGGAGCTATATCCCCTTGCATGCCATGTAAAGACCAGTTCATCTCCCCTATATTTTTGATCCCAAAACATAATGGTACAAAAAGATTCATACTAAATTTAAAGTCATTGAATAAATATGTAGAAACTTCCCACTTTAAAATGGAGGACTATAGGACAGCAATAGCTTTACTTTCGCCTGGTGATTACATGGCAAAAATTGATTTAAAAGAATCATATTTACTAGTCAATATAAATCCACAGTATAGAAAATACCTTCGTTTTCAATATGATAAATTATATGAATTTAACGCCCTCCCTTATGGCCTGTGCTCTGCACCTAATATTTTCACAAAGATTATGAAGATTGTAGTGACACACCTAAGAGGAAAAGGTTACAAGTCAGTTCAATACCTAGATGACCTACTATGTATAGGATCTAGTTATCAATCATGTTTACAAAATGTTCAAGAAACAATAGCCCTCTTAAAGTGCTTGGGATTTGTTATAAATTTTGATAAAAGTATTATAATACCATCACAATCTTGTAAATTTCTAGGTTTTGTGTTTGATACAAAAAATATGACATTGCAATTGCCCATAGACAAAGTATCAAATATTAAAAAGTCAGTTCAGAAGTACTTAGATCTAGATAGCTGTCTCATAAGAGATCTAGCAAAATTAATTGGAACATTAATTGCAGCCTGCCCAGCTACCACATATGGTTGGCTTTACACAAAATTTTTAGAACATCATAAGTACAAGTATTTAGTTAAAAACAATGACAATTATGATGTGAAAGTAGATATACATTTAGATATAAAATTAGATCTGCAATGGTGGGCTGATAATATTAGTACAGTATGTAAAAGTATTGCCTATCATAAACATGATATTGAGCTGTTCACTGATGCATCCATGACTGGATGGGGTGCTGTTTACAAAAACGAAAGAGCCCATGGTTTTTGGAGTGAATATGAGAAAACATACCATATAAACTATTTAGAATTGCTTGCAATATTTATGGCATTAAAGGTTTTTGTAAAGGATAAGCAATACCTTAACATCCTGTTGCGTGTCGATAATAAGACAGCAATATCTTATGTAAACAGAATGGGTGGTATTCAGTTCCCACATTTAAATAACTTGGCCAGATCCATATGGCAGTGGTGCGAAGAGAGACATATTTGGCTAGTTGCCTCCTACATTAAGTCTAGCGAAAATAAAGAGGCTGATGAAGAATCACGTAAAATTAATCCAGATACAGAATGGGAGTTAAACACTGTGGCATTTCAACAGATTGTGTCTGTGTTTGGTAAACCTGAAATAGATTTATTTGCATCCCGCACAAACACTAAATGCACTTCTTATGTTTCCTGGAAACCAGATCCAGAAGCAACAAATATTGATGCTTTTACTTTGTCTTGGACAGAACATTTCTTTTATGCCTTTCCACCATTCAGTTTAATATTAAAATGTTTACAAAAAATTAAAAATGAGAAGGCAACGGGTATTATGGTCATGCCCCACTGGCCATCACAACCTTGGTATCCTTTAATGCAGACTATGCTTGTCTCAAAGCTTATATATTTAAAACCTCAAAAATATCTTTTATATTCTCCTTTCAGAGACCATCACCCTCTTCACCATCAACTTACCTTGATTGCAGGGATATTCTCAGGCAAGCTTGGCTAAAAAGGGCTATTCCACCAACATCAATAGATGTCATGTTTGCATCCCTTTCACATAATACACTAAAACAATATAATGTTACATATAAAATTTGGTGGACTTTCTGTCAGGAACATGGTATAAACCCATTCAGTCCATCTATACCATTTGTTATGTATTTCTTAACAAAATTATTTAATTCTGGAGCTGCCTATGGGACCCTAAACTCTCATAAGTCAGCTCTATCGTTGATAATAGGCTCTAAAATTGGGGAGGATGATCGTATTAAGAGGCTTTTTAAAGGATTCTATAAGTCAAAACCACCATTAGCAAAATACCAAAGCACATGGGATCCAAATATCGTTCTGGGTGTATTACACAAGTGGTCTCCCAATATGACACTAAGTTTTGAATGTATATCAAAGAAACTGGTAGTTTTGCTTGCACTAAGCACAGCTCAACGAGCACAAACCTTATCGTTAATTAAAATATCTAATATAACACAGAGTGAAAGTTGTGTCAATATTGTCATTACTGATATAACTAAAACTTCGGCTGCAGGAAGAACCCAGCCTAACCTTTTTCTACCCTTTTTTGAAAAAACTGAAATTTGTCCAGCCAAAACATTGTGTGATTACTTGAATTTTACTAGAGACATAAGAGGTCATAATGACCATTTGTTTTTGTCAATTAAAAGACCCCATAAACCTGTTACGGCGTCTACTATTGGTAGATGGATCAAGAATACTCTTTCAGACTGCGGTATTGATACGCGTATCTTCTCAGGTCATAGTACACGACATGCCTCTACATCCAAGGCTAAGTTAAAAGGAATTTCATTAGATGTAATTAGACAGACAGCTGGTTGGACAAATAATTCATTAACATTTGCAAGATTTTATAACCGGCCAATTCTGAATTCTGGAGAATTTGCCCATGCTGTGCTTAATGCAGAATAATATTAATTTTTAATTTATAGTATTGTCTTGAATATTGTGATCTCAAATATATTATGCTATTATTAAGTAGTTGGTAAAAAACAAATAGTTATGTACCAATAAAGGCTGATTAATTGATTAATAACATGATGAATATTTGTGAATTAAGTTTAATTGATTTAAGATGTTTATGAATAAAAACAATGTTTAATTAAAGAACAATAATAATATTTATTTTCGCACACACACAAGGAGTCAGAGTCATCTCAACTTTACCATCTCTCTAAACATCTGCATGGTAAATACATATATCGAGAACGAAGCACGCAGTATAATAGATGATCAAACGAACTTACCTGTGTGAAGTTCGATCATTATTATACGAAGTGCTTCGTTCGAAGATATATGTTCCCTACCCACCTCACCCTGGGTAAAATTGAGATAACCTTGCAAGAATCTAAAAAGAATGACAGTTCACATAAGACACAGATAACGCATACTAATACTTACGTTTAGTTTTAGCTCTGAAAATTGCGTTCAGTTGCCGAGTGAGTCGAGAAAGCTGCATGGTAAATACATATATCTTCGAACGAAGCACTTCGTATAATAATGATCGAACTTCACACAGGTAAGTTCGTTTGATCATCTAATATATTTCACGCTTTCGAAGGGTGGATGCATATTTGACGGAAGAAGCGCTGCACATTGTCGTCGCGTAACGCCAGAACAGTCATATATATATTATAACATCCAATCTTACACACACACACAACCGATGATGCGTTAGAGCAGTGGTTCTTAACCAGTGGTCCCTGAAAGCGCTAGAAGTGGTCCACGACGACATCCCATAAATATTAAATAATACCAAGTCGACGACGCGTCTTACGTCGTCGACGCGTCAGTAGGAAGAAGAAAGTCATGGCTGATGGTAAAACCAGCGCCGCTAAACTTTTCCGCCTCGCGAAGGACAGATTTCAGTTTTCCGAACTGACGGCCAACCTTCACTAGCTGAAGAGGCGCTACGAAAAAAAAAGAAGAAGATGCGTCTAAGAGTATACAATACATAACACATACAACGAACCGGCAAGATGCGAATCATCATCATCTACCTAGCCTTTTCCCAACTATGTTGGGGTCGGCTTCTAGTCTAACCGGATGCAGCTGAGTACTAGTATTATACATGAAGAAAATGCGAATATTACCGACAATAAGTTGGTGGTCTATGGCAAGACAACAATTTTGACAAATGGTCTCTCAGCACAAAAAGGTTAAGAACCATGACAGCGTTAGAGCATCGAGCGTACTAACAGCAATACGCCCGACGCTTTTTCCATCAGATGTGCATCCACCTCTTCAAGAGGAAGTTTTTGATTTGATGCTTCATATTCTCTGCAACATCAAAGTGCAGCAAGTGTGTGCACGGGACAACGGGTTATTTTGAAGCAAACACTAATGACAGGCGAAGTAAAACACCCATTGATTTTACGCTCACCAACAGCAATGTTGGTGTGTCCTGCAAACCTATCTAATTTGCTGTGTGTACATAAATATTTTTTTCAACTTTTACTTACGATACTTATTACATCTCGTTTCCCTGGGAGGTTCATTTAAAATGCATATTTTTGAATCAGGTTTTGACGGTGGAAATAACACGCCGCTCTCTTCTTCTATTTTAAGCAACCCATTCTTGAATGTCCTAAGTTGGTCGATGTTGCCTGGATCCAAGTTGTAAGTGTTGGACAGATCAAAGACCGGAGTCTGAAATACTATCTAAAACAGAAAAAGACAAAATCTCTTTATTGGGAGTTTCATCTCATTCTTGGAGTCACAAAAACCTGTATCATCACTATGTCCATCTTTCTTTATCATGTGGGCAGTAAAGTCTTACGACCCTACACACCCTAGTGTCAGAGTTTCTAAACCGCCTCAAGGATCTCTGACATGGTTTGAGTGCGACAGTAATAGACTGGTATAAGTCCAGGTTTCCTCACGATGTTTTCCTTCACCGATGTCAGTGGTGTCCAAGATAAACTTTAGAAAGAACATATGAATCAGAAAATTATCTTACCTAGGGTATTTTTTAAGTTAGATATTGAAAAATATTTTTGTCGTACAATTATAGAAATGGTAAACAAAACAAAGTTTATTGACACAACTGATGCTTACCCTGGCAAAGTCAGTGCCATTATCGAGGCAACCATATGTCTGGAAGCTCTGAGGTCTGGTGAGGTTCATGCAGTTAACACCAGAAAATCTGTGCACAGGATCGTCACGTGGGACCGTAACCGGTGTACACTTGTAGTCACATTTGTCTTTCGAGCAGCAAGTGGTTATATTCCTAATATAATTTGCTGAAATCCAAACAAAAATATACGTTCTCTCATTCATCAGGAATTTTTAAGTAGCAGCCTCGGAGTTATGTTGAGCCTCGGTTGTTAATCAGTCTGTCGAATGTAAAAGGTGGGTACCTACTTAGTGTAGGTACTTTTCAGGTTATTTCATTTTAATTAAATTGTTTAGTATAATTGTTTTGTGTGACTGCCTCGTTGGTCTAGTGGTCGCAAAGCGCGACTGCTGAGCATGAGGTCTTGGGTTCGATTCCCAAGTTGGGTAAAGTGTTATTGGGTTTTCCGTTCAGGAATTTCTTAGTGGCAGCCTAGGAGTCGAGATTTGTGGCCGGTTGATGGCAATAGGCTGGCCCCCCATTACATGGGACTTAAACATAACTGGCGAAATGTGGGTGTACAAATGGGTACACTTCTGCCTAATCCTTCGGGGATTACAGGCGTAATGTTATGTTAGAATTAAAAAGATTAGTACCAATTCATAATACTTACTAACGTCGTGGACGGAATTAATGTCACCAGACATAAACAACAAAAAGTATGAAACTAGTAGGGTGACCTTCAAGTCTGTAGCTTTGCCAGCACTTAATAGATTTGTTCGTAATCTTCTTGAAAACGGGAGTTCGTGGCCACTCTTAGCTTTTCTAGGTTGATAATCTGAGAAGATGAAAAATATCATAATAAGAGAGATAAATAATATTGGTACAGAAAATACAATTGAATAAACTTGTTATTTAACATGATGTATTGTTGAGACCTTCTAAAATTTACTTAAACGTGTAAATGTAAAAAGCAAATATGAAAAAAATGTAAACCAAGGTACTTACTTGGGGAAAAATATTTTGGAAGCAGCCTAATAGTAGGAGTTCTGTGAGTACCCCTGCTAGGATGCTTAAGATTGTAGCACGATCCGTCAACACGTGACCATTCTTTTGGGTCACAAGGTTTTACATCAACTGTACAGATCCTACCAACATAAAGCTAAATAAGTTGTTGAAAATTTTAAGTAATTTGGAGTCCGTGACGTGGAATTTGAATAAGATCCAAAGTAACAAGTTAAAATCATAGAGAAAATAATACTAGAAATGTATACAGCACAAAAAAACACCTAAACGATAAAGCATTAGAGACTCACCCTGTATTCTTTCTCTGCTCATAAATCTTCAGCTGAGTCTTATTCGCAGGTTTACCAGAAACGCAATCGTAAAGGACGGCGTTCAAGCCACCGACACACAGACTGACATAAGTCAGTAGGATTAGCTGTTTAACCATCTTCCTCGCTTGATGCAGACTAAGTTAGAATAAACACTGTAGGCCTATAAATATAAAACGTAAGGACCTGATAATTAGGTCTATCTATAGAGGCCGCAATTTACTCGTTTCTCTAGTTTTAAACGTTTCTAGTTTTGAAACACTATCGGCATTGTAAATTCTTTTTTTGCAGATGAATTAAATTTAGTAGGTACATTTAATTAGTTAGAATTGGAAATTGCTATTTCTTGACTGTAAAAATAAAATTCTTTTTGTATTACTTTTCTTTTCATTTTAAATTGTGGGCCCAAGTGGTTTCAATTTCCTATGTAACCCAATTCATATGTACATTCTAAAGTTTATCTTGAACATCACTGACATCGGTGAAGGAAGAACAGCGTGAGGAAACCTGGACTTGTAATTAATAAATATGAATTTAAAATCGACAATCCGCCTTGAGCAAGCATGGTGATCAATGCTCATGCCTTCTCTGTAAGAGAAGAGGCCTTTGCCCTACAGTGGGACAGTAATAAACTGGGATTATTATATTTTTATTACTTTTCTTATTATGTTAGTCTTTATGTCATACTCATACATGTTTTCCATTTTACTTGAGAAATTAATATAATTTCCGAACGCACCTAAATTACTTCCTTTCTAGTCATAAATCTTTCACAAAATCAAATCATCGTTTCTTTGACTTTTCATTTGATTTAATATTTTTCATTTTCATTTTCATAGATACTCAAATCTTACTTCACTACATATTTCTCCTTTGGTCTAAGATCTGATTTAGACGTAGCCCCATCGAGTTTCCTGATGAAATGTGTTTTTATGAAAGACTAGTTGATCCGCCACGACTTCGTTCCCGTGGTATCCTACCCCTACCCCTATCCTACCGATACCCTACCCATACCTTACTCTACCCCTACCCCTATCCTACCGATACCCTACCCATACCTTACTCTAACCCTACCCTACCCTACCGATACCCTACCCATACCTTACTCTAACCCTACCCTACCCTACACTACCCCTACCCTACCCTACCAATACCCTACCCCTACCCCTATGTCGCCAAATGTTAGTTAGTTATAACTTACTTTACAATGTTTTGCGTGCGTTACATTGCGCGCTACCACAAACACACTAAAAATAAAAGTAGTTTTCCAGCAATTTATTTATTTATTAATTGTAAAACAACGGGTTAGCAAATTACAGTAAATCAATTTGACAATGTTGTACACAATAAAAAATTCGATATAACTTGTGTTGCACGAAACATGGTACGTAAAAGTATACAGATGCAAACATTTTGCTTAATGTTACTTAGTTTGACAGACGAAATGCGTATATAACGGATATGTGATGTGACTTTTTATACCCCTATAAACGGACATAACATCAAGCCTGTAATCCCCGAAGGGTTTGGCAGAGGTGTGCCTTAGTACACCCACATTTTGCCTGTATACGGAGTGTAAAAAAATCATATCAAAAATAGTACCTATCACCAATTGATATGAATAAAGCCTTCAATCTAAATAAACATTATGTGGTATATCCAATTTAAAAATGATTTGAATTCACATTACGTTTACTCCACGCAATCATGCTAAGGCCTCTGATATATATAATGAAGTAACCGTTCAATCGAACAAGCCATTTGATACACAGGCAGCTAACTTGCAACTAATTTCAAACAACGATTCGATTGCATCAATTTTTTTGAATCACTCTAAATATGTTTCAAAGAGAGAAAAGTCATTAGACACTACAAGCTTAAAAAGTGAACACAAAATAACAATTATCCGAAATGTAGCAGGAAGATTGTTGTCTGAAAACCAAATAGCTTGTTTGGCAGTACATAATAGAATACATTAATCATTAAATATCATGATACAAAAAAACTTATTGTTTAGTATCTTTCCATGGAGTCATGTCCAATTGTCTGATTCTAGATGAACTGCATTTTGTCAAGGGATTCCTGTAAAAGCAACGTGTAGGTACATTATAACAAAATAGTTTCATTCCGCGGCTTCGCCAGTGTGGACTGCGTATTGGTCGTTATCACAAATTGGAGTATTGAGACAGGCAAATTAGAAGGTATGTCATAGTGGTAAAGGTCATCATCATCATCATAACAGACGTAGGACGTCCACTGCTGGACATAGGCCTTCCCTACAGATTTCCAATAGGACCGGTTGGAAGCGGCTTGCATCCAGCGCGATCCCGCGGTCCTCATCAGATCGTCTGTACACCTTGTGGGTGGACATCCTACACTGCGCTGTGGTAAAGTTGCAAAGTAAAATCTTAGGGGCTCTGAGACAACCACTAACATATAATAACACATTTTTCAGCTTGATCACTGAAAGACTTGATCGTTTTTCTGTACTTACTTAGACGATATAGTCTTGAAGGCATATGGCTGAATTTTTGTCACACCGTCACCGACTGTACATAAGAAGCCCGCCATTGAACAATTTCGTATCGCTTTCAGTTGATCTGCAAGGAAATAAAGTGAGGAAACGTATTGAATGAAAGAAATAAAGTGACGAACATCATAAACAAATGAAAATCTTTACATATAACTTATGGACACATTATCATGGTGATTCTACCTTTATTTTTTTAGCATTTGAGGTCTAAATAAAAAAAACCCATATCAAACCCATGACATAAAAGAAAATGCCGTACCGTGACCACCTTAAACAAATCGAGCCAAACTAGGTATTGTGTTGTCCGTGGTTCTCACTGCTATTGTATAACTTGTAACAATATAAAAAGGCAAAGACTATGTTTAACGCGCAAAAGCAAGAAATTGCTTTACACGATTAAGGCAGGTATTAGGCGATTAACACACGGCACCGTACGCCGCTCCGGCATGCGGTAGCGGTGAAGCGGATTTCGATTTTCGAACACCGCTCGACCGCGCGGTCGTGCGGTGTTCGTGTGCAAGGTTCAAGCGGATTTCATAGAGGTTAGTGCGACGTGAGAACCGCATCACCGCATGCCGGAGCGGCGTGCGGTGCCGTGTGTTAATCGCCTTAAGGTTTTAGAAGTTAATTCTGTTTTTATATTCTTATGATCACTTTGAAATGGGTATTATAGCGCATGTTATAGGTGACCACACAGCACCGCGCACCGCCGCGGAGGGCGGTAAAGCGGATTGCACCGCTCAACCGCGCGGTCGGGCGGTGTACGTGTGTTACGCATCAACGGATTTCTTAGAGGCCAATGCGACTTGAGATCCGCTTCAACGCCAACCGCGGCGGTGCGCGGTGTCGTGTGTTAATTGCCATAGTGATATTCTTTTATCTCAATATCCTAGAATGAAAATACACAGTTAGCCCTAATCACAACATTGAAGTTCGTTCAAGCAAACGAGGTGCAATATTTGGCCTTAAAGGCAAAAAAGAATAATGATGATTTATCTGACAATCCGGTTTGTCATCAAAAATAAGATGCAATTGTCCGAAATTGGAAAACACTCCAAAAATCGACTCACCCTTAGTAAACGCATGTGGTCTATTTTTCCTTTCATACCAGTGTCTATCAGAGGCAATGGTACGTTTTAATTGTTCTATCAACAAGCAGTACATGGTTTTAGGTACTTTTCCACCTTTCACGGTTTTCTCTGACCATAGCCCTGCCATTAACTCTATGTCTTCCACACATCTGTAGCTTTGCATCAAGGTATATAAACGCTGGAATGAAATAGATGTTGTCAAGACACGCGAAGAAATTCGCGAGAGCCCGAAAGTACCGGAGTAGGTGTAACTATGATAAAAACGATTTTAAACGGATGATTACCTCTTTAGTAAAACTATCTTTTAAGTCAGCAAAGGTCTTGTATGACTTTTTCGTGCAATATTCTCTATACTTTACGTAAGGTGCAAAACCAAAGAGTCTTCCTTTGCCTAAGTCAAAAGCAGCCGCATCTACAGAAAAGTGTATACCTCCCAATGCTCTATTAGCCATCTGAAAGAAATTATAACAATTGAAAAATTAAAGCAAAATATTGTGTTAATGGTTTAAGTGCTAATGAGTCCGTATACGCCTTAGTCTCTTTTAAATTAATATGTTTATTAAAAAAATATATTATCATGTCTTAACAGTTAGATGACGCTCTCCGGCCATGTCAGACAATCCGACCGATTTATATCGGAGAGAAATGGAACATAATGAATTCCAATATACCAACGCAGATGTCTTAAAAAAATTTGGTCTTGCGATACTATGAAATAATCCTATATATGGGCCTACAAAAGTCTGACGTAGATAGAACCTTCATCCACACTGATATTATAAAAAAAAACCTATTTATTGTTGAAAATCACAAAATCGTAACATAGTAACCCCCTTTAATTTGACGGGGATACAAAACTGCACCTTGTATATTCTGTACACTTCTACGCCGAGTATTTATATCACATACATAAACTCACGCCTTTTTCCCATGGGGGTAGCATAAACCACAGAACGCCACCTGCTACAATCCTCACATACTCCTTTCGCCTCGTCCACTTTCATACATCTTGTCATACAAGTACGTCATTTACGAGTACTACGCACTGATCTTTCTGAAGAACCTCACCAATAACGTCAGTGTAGGTCTTCCTAGGGCATCTCCCTGCATTGCCACTGACATCTGCCATATAAATACCTTTTGTTACTTACATCATTTTCAATAATATGATCAAAATTGCCTCCCGCCTGTCTGAAACTGCCTTGAATGATTTTCACCATATTATCATCTACGGTCAAAAGGCCTGTATGAGTAGTAGCGTTGACCAAAGGATATGTTTTACAGAAATATCCGTCTTTGTCGTACAACCTGGAATCAGAGGGGAAATTCCCGTAAGTTTAACTACGATCAATATACACACACAACCATTGAAACGATTTTGGTAAGGGGTAAAAGCTTAAACCCCAAGCAAAGACACAGGCTAATTTATTAATGAGTGTAGACACTAATAAGTTAAAATATGTATTGGTTATATGGCTCCCGACCATAAAATGGAATTGAAAAATTGTACTTAAAAAATCCCTAAATAATTAGGTACGTAAAATTATACAAACTTCAAGGTAGTCTCCTGTATAGTGTGGAACCATCTGGATACATAACTGTATTCATCTGACATTTGTGGTAGAATATTTTCATCGTACATATCCCTAAATCCTCCATTACGGGATATGATGCCTTCCTTGATCATATTTGATCTGCCTGAGAAAATTAAAGTTATATTGAAAGCAATGTACTTAGCATCAAATGCATAATGTAGGTACTGTCAGAGTCAGATACAACCTCATTCATTTACTCCATGCTTATGAGATTAACGCTAATTTAATGAGTTATTCCTTTCTGATCCCCTAAACGGATCCCCTGCTGAATTATTATCTTGTTTTAATTGCTGTCTGATCCACTATAAACTTTAGTCATTCCATTCTGATCTCCTTACTATTTTTTGACAGGTAAGTACAGTCGAGAGAAAAACAGTTGTTCATGTAGAAAAATATTTATTTTCACATACCTGATAGATATTTATAAGTAGATATTAATTAGTAGTTTTATTTATGAGTATTTACAACTTAGAAAGTAATATTGAAGGCAATTACGCCAAAACACATTTAAACCAAGAAATTCAAAAACAGTGATGACGATCTTTTAATACTGTATTGTTTGAATGTGTTAAATAAAGTAGATAATTTATATAATAAACATGAATCGCTAAATGTGTTGCTAAGCGCAAAACTCGAGAACGGCTAGACCGATTTGGCTGATTCTTTTTTGTTGTGTTCATAATTTTCAGCACAAGGTTTTGATGAAAATAAAAATGGAAAATACACCGGAAATGTCGTAAAGTACCCGTGCGAAGTGTCTTGCGCGCAAATGTCTTCCGCGCATGTGTCCTGATACCTTAAAATACTGGTTTTGGAATTTAATTATTTATTGTATTAAAAAGTACCAGGGTGACAGAAATGAACAGAAGGTAGGCCCTTAAACGATCTCAATAAAATTCAACACGCAACGCAGCAGCCAATTGCTTAACCACTGCGCCAACCGTGCCGTCCAAACTGTACTGTAAATTAGACCACTGTGTCGCGGATTCGATTCCCGCACGGAACAAATACTTGTATGATCTACAGATAAGTAGTTGTTTTGGGTCTGGCTGTTTGTGTATGTGAGTATATAATTATGTTTGTTTTCCTTTCTAGTGAGATCGTTTAGGGGCCTACCTTCTGTTCATTTCTGTTACCCTGGTACTTTTTAAAACAATAAATTAATTTCAAAACCTGTATTTTTAACCATTATCGAGCTAGGTAGTACGTCGCTTAAAGCACCTAGTTCCAGTTACTTTCTGGTTTCCTGGTAGTTTTAAGTAATCCTAACTAATATTATAAATGCGAAAGTAAGTTTGTTTGTTTGTTTGTTACCACTTTACGCCTAAGCCACTGAACCGATCATCCTGAAATTTTGCATATACGTTGCCAGGTGTACAGGAACAAGCATAGGGTACCTTTAATCCCGAAAAAAAGTACTGTTCCCGAGGGAAATCACAATAACGTCCTTATGACAGTAGATGGCGCCACGTGTCTATCGAATCATGATCGAATTTTAAGTTTAAGCATCTAATTGTATTTTGTGAGTCTAGACTGTCGATAGACCAGTAAGTCAAGTCAAATAAACAACCTAGGAGTACGAAAGTTGTTTGCTTAATAATTTTTCACGCCCTAAACCGCTGAAGCGCATCCTGACATTTTGCATAAAGTGGCCTCCAGACGGACGGTGCGGTTGCGGCAAACCGCAGGCCGCGGCTCCAACCGCTGCAAAAACACACCACCGCGGTCACAGTGGCGGCCTGAAGTGCCATTAGCTGTGGTGTTTGTGTTACAATCGGACGTCAGTCAATATGGCTAACCGTAACGTTGTCTTATTACTCTCATTAGCCCTCTCAGAAGATGAGAAGAAAGGTAGGAAAAAAACCGTTTAATTAAACACTTGAGGTGTGAGGTACCTAAATTATCATTAGCATCGCATATTACTGTTAGGAATAGAGAAGTGGGATTAAATACCGGTCAAGCCCCGGCTGACTTACCGGTAAGCCAGAACAATAGAAAATCAGTTGTGTCTCATTATGTGGGACTTGAGTAATTAAATTAATAAACTTATTTCTATTACATCTTCCATATTTGGCGTCATTTTACAAAGCAGTACACGCGGCCCGTTGTTAAAATTTGCAAATAACGCGGCCGCCACAACATTCCGCGTTTGTCTGTGACCCACTTTATATACGTTGTCAGGGATACAGAAAAACTGCGTGACTGACACTGACATCATGTGTCGTCAGTGACACTGACAGGTGTATTTTATTTTTATTTAAGGTGTAAACGCATTCATAGAGGATGTATGGAAGAATGAAGGCGAACTTATAACAATTTCATCTAGAATGGCGTCGGGTGTAAAAAGTGTGCAGCAGCCTTAAGGTTAATTCACACATATCAGTGAAGTCACAGTTCCAGCACAGTTCCGACACCGTCCTCTAACAGTGATACAGTGATGCGGCAGTGACTCAATTCACACATGTCAGTGAAGTCACACTTCCGGCCACATGGCTGCCAAGTTTCGTTATGGTAGGTATCCATTTATTAAGACGAAAAAAATTAACCCGGGGTGCGCATGGTGAAAAAGTGTTACACCGAGTGTAGGGTTGGGTCGAAATGACCCGATTGAAAACATGAATGTTTTTCCAATATACGAGATATTTTATAAAACTGTTATTGTAACTTCATTATGTCACTAACACTGAAAAGGTTTCAGATAAAAATAAACGAATTCATCATGAAATACGTGTTTAATGTAAATTCAAATAAAGTAGTACGAAAAATCAACAAAAATGACATCTTCTGTCTTATAGCAATCAAAAGTTAACAAAACATAAATCTTCTTAATTGTAATATGGCTAAAATCCGCTGTCGCTCGAGTTCTTCCCGGTTCATTTTGAAAATAAACCTAAAAATAAAATGATGAACAATAAAAAAAGCTGAATAATTGGCACAAAATAACGACATCGAGTGTATGGTTGGGTCATATTTACCTTTTTAGTCGTTTGGCCTCGTGTATCTCCCGGTGTAGTTGCGACCCGACTGAATAGCGGTAACAAACGAATAGGGGAGAATGTTCGCTCCAGCTACTGAGAAGTACGGCGACATCGCACTAAAATTCTAAAAATAACACACGATTCAAAATGGCGTGGGTCAATTTGACCCAACAATGCGCTCCCCGGGTTAAAATGGGTGCATGAATCTTGGCAGGGTAAGGCAATTAGGAGAGACTGAAGGACAATGCTTGACAATATACAATTTAAAGATAAAAGTAAATATTTTGAATATTTTAGAATTTTTCAAAACCGTTTCAAGATTCTTCTGCAGAAACTAGAAAGGTTTTTGATGCAGCGGCGTCCGTGATCCGGTAAAAGATATTGTTGTTGCTGATCACGTCCGTGATTGCCGGCGCAGGAACTGACACTGAAAGCACTGTGTCGTCGCTGTCACTGATTGGTGTGAATGCCTTCATAGAGAATGTATGAAAGAATAATTATCACGGTGATGGTCCTTTGCCGGAACTGTGGCTTCACTGATGTGTTTGAATCAAGCTTTACACGGTGACGGTGCTGTGCCGGGACTGTGATTTTACTGATATGTATGAATCAAGCTTTAAGAGTTATTGATGAAACGAGCATTAATTGTTAGTTTGTTTAAAAATTAAAAACATTGTCTTCTATTATTTTTGGGTTAGTTTTCAACCGACTTCAAAAAGCAGGAGGTTCTCAATTCGGCGGTATGTTTTTTGTATGTATGTTACGCGATTACTCCGCCAATTGTGAATTGATTTGGATGATTCTTCTTTTTAGTTTGAAAGAAATGAAATGAAATGAATTGGTCCCATAGAAATATTGTAATGACATGATGATAAACTTCGGAGATATGGAACGGAACTCCTCATAGGATCACAGCATAACTGTCGTAACAAGTAAAATTGCTTTGTTTATACGTGTAGTCGATGACTGACTAAAGGAAGAGGGGGAGGAGGTACGTCAACGTAACTCCTCTCCTACCACTTTCCAAAATTAAATATATCGTTTGAAAGGGTTTTTTTATAAGGATTTCAAACATTAACGCCAAAAAGGTGAAAAATAAAAATCTTTAATTTTTTGGTAGTTCGATAGTTTGACTGTTTTTAGGATTCCGCACATAGATCGGAAAAAATGGATTCTTATAGGATCACTTTGTTGTTCGTCTGTCAAGACCATGTTTTGAAAAAATCAAAATTCTAAGTTAACGCAATCTAAATTCAAGGCCGTTTGTGCTCTGTTTATGGTGCATATTTTGACGCTCGCAAGGGAATCAAAACCTATAGGGGACTTTCCGTTTACCTAGAATTTGGCAAGGAGCAAGGCCAAGTAGAAGTAGCACAAGTAAAGGAAAAATCCGAAAACCGTAAATTCATCACCAAATAATTACTTTTTTGAGAAAGTAATAATTATTATTATCACTAACCGTGACCTATGTCGCTGCATGTAGACAACAGTTTTCCAACGGCAAAGTTAAGTCTGTCCCTCAGTACTGTATATATTTTCGTTCGAGGTATGTTCGGTGTGTTTTTATTAGGGTAGGTTACTTTTTTCTATTTTAAAATATCTCGCAGTTCCAACTCAGGCAAAAGCTCATTGCGAGCCCGAGCAAAAATTACTGCTCAATCCCAGGAATCTCCCGTTCATGCCGCATTAAGAAGGCAAGCACAAGCGAAGCGACAAGCACCTTTGAGAGCTGATGAGATATTTTCTTAAGCCAGGAAAGACTGGAGAGCCAAGCCGCCCGCACGCCAAGCTTCTCAGAGAGCGACTGAGATGCCCTTCCAAACGCAATTGCTTTTGGAGGAACAAGCCAAAAGCCAGAGAGCTGTACGAGCAACTGAGACGCCTGTTCAAACACAACTTCGTCTCAGAGAACAAGATCAGCCATTACAGCGACAGAAACTCCAGAACAGTCGCAGGCGAGAGGGACCTCTCTTGCAGAAATGCAAACTAAACGTCGACGGACTTTTATGAGTCACAGTTGGTCCGTATTTAATAATTCTGGATCTGGCCGAACAACAAGCCCAGTACAACCCGAATTGGTTGTCAAATTCTAAACTAACGCGGGCGAAGCCGCGGGTAACAGCTAGTACAGAATAATATACAGTTGAATTTTAAAATATCGATATCACTAAATATGAATGGTTCATCCACTTTTCTATGATTTATCGTGGGTGCGCTTCGAGGAATCAAAATATAATATTGTTAATTTTATTTTGAAGCGCACCCGGTGCGCTGTGACCTACGTGGGATTTGCATCGCAAGCAAATCTGTCAAGTTTCGACGGTAAGAGCCTACCTAAACCACTAACTCAATACATTAATTATTATATCAACAACTGTTTTTATCTTAACTGTACAGTAAGGGGATCAGAATGGAATGACGAAAGTTTATAGTGGATCAGACAGCAAATAAAACATGATAATAATTCAGCAGGGGATCCGTTTAGGGGATCAGAAAGGAATAACTCAATTTAATATAGAAAGACTTGACAGCCCGTCACTTCGGCTGGCAAGCTTACAATTGAAGTAGATATAAAATATAATAGAATAGTATTGATTCAATATACGAAGATATCATTTAAATAAGTGCTTCAATCATTGTATACGTTGATCTACGTCCCCATACCAATAAAATCCCACGTCCAGAGGTTACTGCAGTACATACTATTACATAGGTGGTTATGCCACAACATGCTAAATAATAGTACAAAATGCTACGCCTACCTAATAAGATCGGCAGCAACTCGTAGAAAAATATCTGCTTTGATATCGCAATGTTAATATCGCGGGCAGTGTAGAAAAGACGTTCATCATCCCAGGAGGGGTTCAGCTTGTGCAGGTCCTCAGCTATCTTATTGTGTTTTCTATAGAAAAGTATATTGAGAATATTCGTGCCCATGACATTATTATTATCTGTAAAAAGATAAACAAAAATAAAATCAATATATTTCACGCTTTCGAAGGGTGGATGCATATTTGACGGAAGAAGCGCTGCACATCGTCGTCGCGTAACGCCAGAACAGTCACATATATATTATAACATCCAATCTTACACACACACACAACCGATGATGCGTTAGAGCAGTGGTTCTTAACCAGTGGTCCCTGAAAGCGCTAGAAGTGGTCCACGACGACATCCCATAAATATTAAATAATACCAAGTCGACGACGCGTCTTACGTCATCGACGCGTCAGTAGGAAGAAGAAATCCATGGCTGATGGTAAAACCAGCGCCGCTAAACTTTTCCGCCTCGCGAAGGACAGATTTCAGTTTTCCGAACTGACGGCCAACCTTCACTAGCTGAAGAGGCGCTACGAAAAAAAAAGAAGAAGATGCGTCTAAGAGTATACAATACATAACACATACAACGAACCGGCAAGATGCGAATCATCATCATCTACCTAGCCTTTTCCCAACTATGTTGGGGTTGGCTTCTAGTCTAACCGGATGCAGCTGAGTACTAGTATTATACATGAAGAAAATGCGAATATTACCGACAATAAGTTGGTGGTCTATGGCAAGACAACAATTTTGACAAATGGTCTCTCAGCACAAAAATGTTAAGAACCATGACAGCGTTAGAGCATCGAGCGTACTAACAGCAATACGCCCGACGCTTTTTCCATCAGATGTGCATCCACCTCTTCAAGAGGAAGTTTTTGATTTGATGCTTCATATTCTCTGCAACATCAAAGTGCAGCAAGTGTGTGCACGGGACAACGGGTTATTTTGAAGCAAACACTAATGACAGGCGAAGTAAAACACCCATTGATTTTACGCTCACCAACAGCAATGTTGGTGTGTCCTGCAAACCTATCTAATTTGCTGTGTGTACATAAATATTTTTTTCAACTTTTACTTACGATACTTATTACATCTCGTTTCCCTAGGAGGTTCATTTAAAATGCATATTTTTGAATCAGGTTTTGACGGTGGAAATAAGACGCCGCTCTCTTCTTCTATTTTAAGCAACCCATTCTTGAATGTCCTAAGTTGGTCGATGTTGCCTGGATCCAAGTTGTAAGTGTTGGATAGATCAAAGACCGGAGTCTGAAATACTATCTAAAACAGAAAAAGACAAAATCAGTTTATTGGGAGTTTCATCTCATTCTTGGAGTCACAAAAACCTGTATCATCACTATGTCCATCTTTCTTTATCGTGTGGGCAGTAAAGTCTTACGACCCTACACACCCTAGTGTCAGAGTTTCTAAACCGCCTCAAGGATCTCTGACATGGTTTGAGTGCGACAGTAATAGGCTGGTATAAGTCCAGGTTTCCTCACGATGTTTTCCTTCACCGATGTCAGTGGTGTCCAAGATAAACTTTAGAAAGTACATATGAATCAGAAAGTTATCTTACCCAGGGTATTTTTAATGTTAGATATTAAAAAATATTTTTGTCGTACAATTATAGAAATGGTAAACAAAACAAAGTTTATTGACACAACTGATGCTTACCCTGGCAAAGTCAGTGCCATTATCGAGGCAACCATATGTCTGGAAGCTCTGAGGTCTGGTGAGGTTCATGCAGTTAACACCAGAAAATCTGTGCACAGGATCGTCACGTGGGACCGTAACCGGTGTACACTTGTAGTCACATTTGTCTTTCGAGCAGCAAGTGGTTATATTCCTAATATAATTTGCTGAAATCCAAACAAAAATATACGTTCTCTCATTCATCAGGAATTTTTAAGTGGCAGCCTCGGAGTTATGTTGAGCCTCGGTTGTTAATCAGTCTGTCGAATGTAAAAGGTGGGTACCTACCTACTTAGTGTAGAATACTTTTCAGGTTATTTCATTTTAATTAAATTGTTTAGTATAATTGTTTTGTGTGACTGCCTCGTTGGTCTAGTGGTCGCAAAGCGCGACTGCTGAGCATGAGGTCTTGGGTTCGATTCCCAAGTCGGGTAAAGTGTTATTGGGTTTTCCGTTCAGGAATTTCTTAGTGGCAGCCTCGGAGTCGAGATTTGTGCCCGGTTGATGGCAATAGGCTGGCCCCCCATTACATGGGACTTAAACATAACTGGCGAAATGTGGGTGTACAAATGGGTACACTTCTGCCTAATCCTTCGGGGATTACAGGCGTGATGTTATGTTAGAATTAAAATGATTAGTACCAATTCATAATACTTACTAACGTCGTGGACGGAATTAATGTCACCAGACATAAACAACAAAAAGTATGAAACTAGTAGGGTGACCTTCAAGTCTGTAGCTTTGCCAGCACTTAATAGATTTGTTCGTAATCTTCTTGAAAACGGGAGTTCGTGGCCACTCTTAGCTTTTCTAGGTTGATAATCTATGAAGATGAAAAATATCATAATAAGAGAGATAAATAATATTGGTACAGAAAATACATTTAAAATATCAATTAAACTTGTCGTTTAACATGATGTATTGTTGAGACACATTCTAAAATTTACTTAACGTGAAAGCAAATATAAAAAAAATGTAAACCAAGGTACTTACTTGGGGCAAAATATTTTGGAAGCAGCCTAATAGTAGGTGTTCTGTGAGTACCTCTGCTAGGATGCTTAAGATTGTAGCATGATCCGTCAACACGTGACCATTCTTTTGGGTCACAAGGTTTTACGTCAACTGTACAGATCCTACCAACATAAAGCTAAATAAGTTGTTGAAAATTTTAAGTAATTTGGAGTCCGTGACGTGGAATTTGAATAAGATCAAAAGAGACAAGTTAAAATTATTGAGAAAATAATGCTAGAAAGGTATACAGCACAAAAAAGCACCTAAACGATAAAGCATTAGAGACTCACCCTGTATTCTCTCTTTGCTCATAAATCTTTAGCTGAGTCTTATTCGCAGGTTTACCAGAAACGCAATCGTAAAGGACGGCGTTCAAGCCACCGACACACAGACTGACATAAGTCAGTAGGGTTAGCCGTTTAACCATCTTCCTCGCTTGATGCAGACTAAGTTAGAATAAACACTGTAGGCCTATAAATATAAAACGTAAGGACCTGATAATTAGGTCTATCTATAGAGGCCGCAATTTACTCGTTTCTCTAGTTTTAAACGTTTCTAGTTTTGAAACACTATCGGCATTGTAAATTCTTTTTTTGCAGATGAATTAAATTTAGTAGGTACATTTAATTAGTTAGAATTGGAAATTGCTATTTCTTGACTGTAAAAATAAAATTCTTTTTGTATTACTTTTCTTTTCATTTTAAATTGTGGGCCCAAGTGGTTTCAATTTCCTATGTAACCCAATTCATATGTACTTTCTAAAGTTTATCTTGAACATCACTGACATCGGTGAAGGAAGAACAGCGTGAGGAAACCTGGACTTGTAATTAATAAATATGAATTTAAAATCGACATTCCGCCTTGAGCAAGCATGGTGATCAATGCTCATGCCTTCTCTCTAATACCGCGTTTACATTCAGCCGTAGTGAGCAGGGAAGTGAGCAGGGAAGTGGGCAGGACGAGTGTGTAAACGCAATACTTCTCATGCCACTGCCATTGCCACTCGCGCTGCCCGGCGCTCCCCAAAATGGCGGTTTTTTGTGCGGAAGTCAAAGGACCGGCAGCGCGAGCGGCAGTGCGTGTTTACATTCTGCTCCGACGCTCAGTACTCGCCGAGCTCCTGGAGGAGAAAGACGTTCGTTTAGATCATCGAAAATGCCGTCCGAATGGAGTAATGAGATTACAATAAAATTCTTAGAACTACTAGAAACGGAAAAAGTAATTTGGGATGTTACGGATAAACAATATAAACAGAAACGTAAGGTTTTTTTTTTTTAAATTTTGATGGATAGATATCATCCACCATCGTCTACGACGAACATTCTTTTTTTGTATTCGTAACCTTTTTAAATATCGAACATAATTATGTATCGCAAAAAGAGACAGCGCGGCCGCTGTAATTATTTCGACGTCTGCCATTGCCGAAACTTGAAAGCGAAGTGAGTGGTAGGGCAGTATGTAAACACACACTTCTCTCGATCCTGCTGCAGCAGTATTTAGGGAATTATTGCCGGCAGCGCGAGGGGCAGCGGCAGGAGCTGAATGTAAATGAGGTATAAGAGAAGAGGCCTTTGCCCTACAGTGGGACAGTAATAAACTGGGATTATTATATTTTTATTACTTTTCTTATTTAGTTAGTCTTTATGTCATACTCATACATGTTTTCCATTTTACTTGAGAAATTAATATAATTTCCGAACGCACCTAAATTACTTCCTTTCTAGTCATAAATCTTTCACAAAATCAAATCATCGTTTCTTTGACTTTTCATTTGATTTAATATTTCATTTTCATTTTCATACTCAAATTTTACCTCACTGCATATTTCTCCTTTGCTCTAAAATTCGAGTTTAGACGTAGCCCCATCGAGTTTCCTGATGAAATGTGTTTTTTATAAAAGATAGGTAATGTGTTATGAATGAAACAAATTGTAATAGGGTTGCCTTTCTATATAAATTGCGCAAGTCTATTTCAACGGCTATTCGCACGAAGCCGCTACTTTGCGTCTTTTTTTCAGTTTAGATTTTATGGTTTACCTTTAATTTAATTTATCATGTTTGTTAGAGATTTGATCCTTATGATTGACTCTATTGATGTATACCATAAAAATACAGGATGTTTGTTTTTTCTGATTTTAGCCAGTTCGATTCCCGAGTGTTGCAAGCGAATTTTTGAAAATCTTTGAATGCAGATTTATTTCTTTTTAAAAATAAAGGAATGTTTCTTTTGAGTTCTTTCTCTCTAGGTGATGTGTAAAAATTCCACCCTGTATAACACACATACATACATACAATAAACATAAACATAAACTTACGCCTTTTTCCCATGGGGGTAGGCAGAAACCACGCCACCTGCTGCGATCCTTACATACTCCTTTCGCCTCTTCCACGTTCATACATCTCGTCATACAAGCACACCAGTTACGAGTACTGAGCACCTAACCATTCTGAAGAACCTCACCAATAACGTCAGTGTAGGTCTTCCTAGGGCGACCCCTCTCTGCGTTGCCACTTACCTCTGCTTACTGTTGCCTTTTGTTACTTACATCATTTTTAATAATATGATCAACATTGCCTCCCGCCTGTCTGAAACTGCCTTAAATGATTTTACCTTTACCTTACCTTTTGTTAATCGTCTTTCACTCATCCTCTCAACATTACCGAACCATCTAAGCATACCTTTTTCTATCTTTGTCACTACATCCTCTTTTAATCCGCTACGGTCTCACCTCACTCTATCGTTCAAAGTTACACCTATACAAACGCATAAGTACATTATGTAAATAAAATGGCGTTAATTAAAATTATCGGAGAGTATTTTGTCACCATATTACTCAGTCTATTTTAGATAAACTGTTCTAATTTGTTTAATTTTATTGATACTATTGGTAACCCCCATTTTGTTAGGTACTTTCATGCGTGACGGGTACCTAATAAATTCAAGTGTCTGTACATAGTTATCTCATTCAACTAGTAACTGTCCTTTTTTCTACGATATTATTGTCCTTGTTATATATATATGTAAATACATTTGTAAATAATTAATCTGGATAAGTTTTTTCTGCCTCATTGGTTTAGTGGTCGCAAAGCGCGACTGCTGAGGATGAGGTCTTGGGTTCGATTGCCAGGTCGGGCAAAGTGCTAATGGGTTTTCCCATCAGAAATTTCTCAGTAGCAGTCTCGAAGCTCGCCCCCTACTACATGGGACTTATACATAACTGGCGAAATGTGGGTTTAATAGTAGGTACACCTCTGCCCAATGCGTGATGTTATGTATGATGTGTATGTATTAATTTTGGATGGGAATAATGGTACAATTGGATTGGTCATACTCGTAGAATACCTTTTATCCCGATAGGTGAGTTCTAGTTGGATTATATTTACTTTCATTTTGTTGTATGATTTGATTTGAATTTGAATTTGAAATTTGAATTTGAATTTGTTTTTTAATCTCCATGTAGGTAAAGCCACAGGTAATGCCGTGGGAAAAAGGTTATTTTTTAGCCTGTTCTGTCCTAATCTCGGGCAATGGCCTCCCCCCCCTTCTATCTTTCACGATACCGTACTTCATCCCTCCAGTTTTAGAGGAATTTCGTCATTCAGTTCGTCCCACCATCTCCTTCGTGGCCAGCCATGACCCCGTTTCGCAGTCTTAGGGCACCAGCTTTGTGCAACATGGGCTTACAGTTACCGGCATGAGTAGACGTATCCTACCCAGTCCCAAAATTGGCAAACTTTTAAGCTACGTCAGCAATTCCTGTTTTTGATTTTATATTTTTTTATTTGAGATTGGATTGCTCTTGACTCTGAGGTCTAAGGTGGCGGAGGTAAAGTCAACGATGGAGTGAGCTTTCCCAGAAAAAGGGTGTTCACTTTAACATTGCAGAGATTAGGGTCGAATGCGTTCGGAAATACAGACGCAGGTACAGAGTTCCACTCCTTTGCTGTGCGCGTTATAAAAGACGCTTGGAAACGCTTAGTGCGAATTGGTGGAATAGCAACAAGGTAGGGGTTCGGAACACAGTATAGTGTTTCTAACTCGATCCGTTTAACACCTAGTAGGTATACTGCGTTCCATTGCTAGTTTAAAAACTTGTTGTTAAATGCTAGCTAAGAATCATTATTGACGTTAGTGATTATCTTAATACGAGTTAATAGAATTAATTAAAACACTGATAATACTGTAAAATTTTAATTTATGTTCACAAACGAAAGCTAAATACAATTATTTTTCCAGCGGTTGAAAATTGATTACAAGTAAAATTGAAGCTTGAGACGAGTAAGTTGTCTAACAGCCATGACAGCTCATTTCACCTAAATTCATCGACGGAGATTTTTACAGAAGAGATGTCAAAAATGCCAATAAGTAAAAAGTCTTTGCAAGAAGGATTTTATTATTTCATGACTTGTTTAATTACATACATCTTTGGGTAACTCCTACGGTTTTGGGGCTTTTGGTAAGCGTACGAGAGGCTTAAGCCAACTCGTAAAGGCCTCTTAGATTGCTTTAGGA
The DNA here is from genome assembly GCA_949316365.1 of Hoplodrina blanda. Taxonomy (NCBI): domain Eukaryota; kingdom Metazoa; phylum Arthropoda; class Insecta; order Lepidoptera; family Noctuidae; genus Hoplodrina; species Hoplodrina blanda. Next base: position 1,412,592 of record OX438582.1, read on the forward strand.
TAGGATGAGACACCAACCGACAATGAATCCTGTATGCACTATGCAAGTGTACCCAAAAACAAGCCCCGGTTGGTGCAGGATATAAAGGATGGGAAAGAATGGGTTGACTATGGGTTTGTATGGCTTATGTAGACTGGTTACCTCAGATTGTAGAAGAACTATGGCCTTTGCACATACATCTTATTTTAACAATACATCTTATTATAACAATACCTATAATGTCTTTGCTTGCAATTAATTTTTGCTTTCTTTCCATGGAGTCATGTCCAACTGTCTGATCTTGGATGAACTGCATTTGGTCAAGGGATTCCTGTAAATACAACATGTGGATATATTAATAAGAACACACATTTAACCCCGGCTTTCCTCAGGTGACGTATTTAAACTGGCTAGATGAAATAGAATATGTGGAAATCGTATTGGCTTTTAAAAAACAAGAAATGTTTTGGTTTTCTTTGAGAAATACAAGGAAAACTGTATCTAGTTTTTCTGATACTTACTTAGATGATATAGTGTAGAAGGCATTCGGCTGTATCTCTGTCACACCGTCACCGACTGTACATAAGAAGCCCGCCATTGAACAATTTCGTATCGCTTTCAGTTGATCTGCAAGAAAATAAAGTACATAACATGCCCGCTATTGAACTTTTCGTATCGCTTTTAATTGTTCTGCAAATAAATCGAGACATCAAACGTTATAAATGTTACTCTAATCATAGTTTTCATTAAATTGTGACAAGCCCGCCCCACTGTTGCCAGCCACAGTAAATTCTCAACGCCAGAATGTGGCGACCACCAGAAAAGCGTTGAGGTAATGAAGCTCGACGAGTCCCGGAGAAACGATTTAACTGTCATGGATCCCGCAACGAATTAATCAAAACACGACAGCTGAGGAGTAAGAAAAAACATAATTTCCACTTCCCTCCAAACCTGTCTGTAACTATGTTTATGACTGCCTCGTTGGTCTAGTGGTCGCAAAGCGCGACTGCTGAGTATGAGGTCTTGGGTTCGATTCCCAGGTCGGGCAAAGTGTTATTGGGGTTTTCCATCAGGAATTTCTCAGTAGCAGCGTCGGAGTCTGGACTTGTGTTGATGGCAATAGGCTCGCCCTCTATTACATGGGACTTAAACATAACTGGCGAAATGTGGGTTTACTAATGAGTACACCTCTGCCTAACCCTTCGGGGATTACAGGCGTGATTTTATGTTATGTAACTATGTCACTGCATGTTTCTCCAGCATGATTATAATGTCTTATTAATGAAGTTTATTGTACTCAAGATCAAACCCACGAAATGAATTTCCATTCATTTCCTGGGTTTGATCTTGAGTACAAATCGCGTACTGTACCGACCATAAACAAGAAGACATAAAAGTTGAGGAAGGGCAATATTTAAAGTTTAAGCTTTCGATTAGAAAATTACACACTCTTGTGTTTTTTTTTTATGTTTTTTCCAGATTTTACATAAAGATCAATTTGTTGTCAAACATCAATAAACATTTCAACAATCGACTCACCTTTGGTAAACGGATGTGGTCTATCTTTGCATTCATACCAGTAGTAATCAGAGGCAATAGAACGTTTTAATTGTTCTGCCACTATGTCGTACAGGGTTTGAGGAACTCTTCCACCTTTCACGTGTTTCTCTGCCCATAGCGCTGCCATCAAGTCTATGTCTTCTACACATTTGTAGTTTTGCATCAAGCAGTATAAGCGCTGGAAGTAATTTGATATTGTAAAGAGTTCATTGATAATACATTCATAAAAGACTGACAGTAAACTGCTGATGCAGCAAAAGATGAATATTCTCGATTTGAGGCACTATTGAATTCAGAACAAATGACAAACGGTTTACAGAATTATAGAAAATACAAATAAATGTATAAATCTTACTGTCTAATTTTAATTTGATGATTTGTGATCATAATAGTATGTTTGACGGAATTAAGTCTTATAGGACGACTGAGAAGATGAAATGAATATACGTAGGCAAAAAAAAAAAAAATTCATAACAATGTGTTACCTCTTTAGTAAAACAATCTTTTAAGTCAGAAAATTTCTTGTATGACTTTTTCGTGAAAAATTCTTTATACTTTACGTAAGGTTGGAGACCAAAGAATCTCCCTTTTTGTAAGTCACTAGCTCCCACATCTGCAGCCAACTGTATGCGACCCAAACATCTTTCGCTCATCTGGAAGAAAAATGAAATTAAAATGATTGCGACACGTCAAACGACATGTCGAAAGCGCTGCCTTTTCTGTACCTTTTAAATCGTGTGCAATAAAATATTTATTATATTGACAATAGAGAAAGGTGACCGCTGGAATCTAGCGCTTCTTGTAAATGACATTCAAAAGTTCCTTATATTGGTCTATTGAAATAATGGCGCATTTTCATTAGTCGATAGGGCCCGCATGCGGGGAGTCCCCGCATGCAACATAACAACCAATGAAAGTTACAAGTCGTTACACCGCATGCGGGGATCCCCCGCGCATGCTTTTTACCGACCGTGATTTCGACACGCGGGCCCTGTGGCATGCTTTCCAGAAATCTGTCGCACCCCGCATGCGGGCCCTATCGACTAGTGAAAATAAGCCATAAATGATTAACTTTGACCATGGTAGGATTTTTGAAGGAGATTCCGGATGATGAAGGAGATCCCTTTGATCATAATAAGTCGTAAGCTATTTGTGCTACCGAGTACTTACATCAGGATCTATAATATAATCCATTCCACCTCCCGGCTGTCTGAAACTGCCTTGAGTCAATTGCACCATATTGTCGCCTACGGTATAAAACCCAGTTCTACCAGTAGCGTTAACTAAAGGAAATGTTTTAACGAAACATCCCTCTTTGTCGAAAAACCTGTAATCAGATGAGTTGAAATATAATAAGCCATCTGCAAAACACAGAAGACAAAAAAGAAAAATAATACGCGTACCAGCCTATTATTGCCCCAGTGCAAGGCAAAGGCCTCTTCTGATACAGAGAAGGTACGAGCATTGATCACCACGCTTGCTCAAGGCGGATTGGAAATTTCAGACTGATAAGTCTAGGTTTCCAAATAATATTTTAAATGATATTCAAGATTTACTTAGAAAGTACATATAAAACGAGGTGAATAGAAAGGCAGGGGTGAATCGGAACGAAACTTTAAAAGAGAATTGAATGTTAAAATAATTTAGTTTGTTGGCAAAAAAGACTCTACTGGTTTTACTGAATTATAATTTAATAATAGGCTAGTTGACACCACCATCAATTGACGTACTTTTCATGACCTGTCAAAACGCGATTCTTTCATAAATTTCGTATGGTAATAGCACGCTGTGACGTCACATAATTGGCAACTCAATTGTCTAACTATTTATTGATTTCAAAGCTACAAAAAATCTAATTGAAAATTAATCGGGTTTTCAGGGCTAAAATAAAGCGTTTCTTTAGAGAAGTTATGTCTTGGAATTATTGGTTAATGGTATTAACTGCCCAATTGGTCTCCATGTTGACGACAAACTTTATTAGTATACCTTTTAAAGTTCCGTCTCGATTCACCCCTGCCTCTCTATTCACCCCGTTTTACCCGGTAATGAATCTATACTTAATATTATAAAGCTGCAGTGTTTGTTTGTTTGTTTGTTTGAACGCGCTAATCTCTACTGGACTACTACCTGAACTACTGGTCCGATTTGAAAAATTCTTTCAGTGTTAGATAGATTAGTTATCGAGGAAGGCTATAGGCTATATACCATCACGCTACAACCTACGGGAGCGGAGCAGTAACCAAAGACGCGGGTGTAACCGCGGCAGACAGCTAGTTGAAAATATCACGCTGGTACTTGTCCGGATTTCAACCTAAAACCATTATGTATGACATGCGAAAAAAAAGTAAAATGAATAAGAAATATAACTATACAAACTTCAAGGTTGTCTCTTGCACAGTGTGGTACCATCTATGCGCATAAACGTGTTCTTCTGATACTAGTGGTGAAATGTGCTTATCGTAAGTGTCCCTGTACCCTTCACCGCAGGATATGATGCCGTCCTTGATCATATTTGATCTGCCTGAAATCAATAAAATAATACAATGACAAATAATGTATACTATTATTATCACTACATAGTAGTAGGTATAAAACAAAGTCGCTTCCCGCTGTCTGTCCCTATGTATGCTTAAATCTTTAAAACTACGCAACGGATTTTGATGCAGTTTTTTTTAATAGATAGAGTGATTCAAGAGGAAGGTTTATATGTAAAATACATGCATCTTTTCTTATGTGATGTCGTAAATGTAGTATATTTTAGCATTGCACCCGTGCGAAGCCGGGGCGGGTCGCTAGTAATGTATATGCGAAAGTATCTCCGTCTGTCTGTTACGCTTTCACGACTAAACCACTGAACCGATATTGATAAAATTTAGTACGAAGTAAGGTTGAACCCCAAAAAAGGACATAGGCTACTTTTTATTCCCCGACTTCGTCTGCATACGTAATAACCGACATACACGCGGACGAAGTCGTAGGTAAAAGCTAGTATACTAGAATATATTAGTATATACATAAAAATAAGCGGTTCTATAGAATAGGTTATGGACGTTACAATTCACTCTTTCAAAAGCTTTTATTTAACTTGTAGTGCTCGTATGTAAGTTGTCCATTTTAACATTTACAATCCACTTTTTAACCATTTGCTGCAGCCCTACCATGAACTCTTATCGCGATCCAAAAACTGAATTGTTCTTCAAATATGTCAATATAACGCATCAATTTATGCGTTATATTGACGTATTTGAAGAACAGTTCAGTTTTTGGATCGCGATAAGAGAAAATACATCAATATAATGACATATATTGATGCGTTTTAATGACTTATTTAAAGAACAATTCAGTTTTTGGATCGCGATAAGAGTTCATGGTAGGACCCCTGGTATTCGATTGAGCTGTAAAGGTCATGGCACATTATCGCAGCACCGCAACTGCTCAGCACCAGCACAGCGTCGCGCGTCGCCTCGAATTTAGGCTACCGCTAGCCGCCAGCGTTCTAACTGGCGCACGGACTGCGATTCGAGTTGTATGGTAGCGGCAAGCGCGCTGACCGCCCGCCGTTGGCTTTTTCATATTGACATTATGAAATATATTATACTACACACGATTTAATGCTCTAATTTTAATGACAAGTAAATTGCTGGTTTAGAGCGGTGCCGTTGCTGTGCTGGGATAATGTGCCATGACCTTAATTTGGATTCGGTGTTAATTGAATATTACGGCTTTATTTGTACTTTACTTTACTTTACTAATCAGGTTTTATATGACTACCCTAAAACAAATTTCCTGCCTTTTGCATCCATAGTGGCCTACTTCTTTTATTTATGATAGTACAATAAAATTAACTTACCCAGCAAAATCGGCAGCAGCTCGTACAAAAATATTTGCAGATATATAGCAATGTTAATATCGCGAGCAGTGTAGAAAAGACGTTCATCATCCCAGGAGGGGTTTAGCTTGTGCAGGTCCTCAGCTATTTTATTGTGTTTTCTATAGAAAAGTATATTGAGGAGGTTCGGACCAAGGGAGTTGTTTGGTTCTGTAAAAGTAAAATAAATATATATACCATGACTGCCTCGTTGGTCTATGAGGTCTTGGGTTCCATTCCCAAGTCGAGCAAAGTGTTATTGGGTTTTTCCACCAGTAATTTCTCAGAAGCAGCCTCGGAGTCTAGATGTGTGCCCAGTTGATGGAAATAGGCTCGCCCCCTATTACATGGGACTTAAACAAAACTGGCGAAATGTGGGTGTACTAGTAGGTATACCTCTGCCTAACCCTTCGGGGATTACAGGCGTGATGTTATGTTTTACACCTTGTCAAAACGAAATTTATTAAACACCATTTTTCTAGGTACTTACGATACTTGTTACATCTCTTTTCCTTAGGAGGTTCATTCAAAAAGCAGAGTTTTGATCCGGGTTCTGACGGTGGAAATATCAAACCGTTTTCTGTTTCGGTTTTTAGCAACCCGTTCTTAAATGTCCTAAGTTGGTCGATGTTACCTGGTGCCGGGTTGTAAGCATTGGATAAATCGTAGAGTCCATTCTGAAAATTAATCTAAAAGAGAAAAACGGCTGAATTATTTCAGTAAGTAGGTATATAAATATCACATCTAATCATTAATATGAAAAGGTCAGAGACCTTATTTCTTCTATTTTTTTTCGTGGGGAATTCCTCATGTATATTTATCGTCAAGAGAGAACAAAGGGCTATGCCGGACTGCCGTTAACTAAAATCCCACAATTCCTTCGGCTGCCAACAGTCGGGGGCCCGGTATCCGCTTGACGCATGAACTGCTCCTCCGACTGGTATTAGACCGCCATTGGCGGACACTTTTACCATGTGCGGCCTGTTCTGCTGACCGCACATTCCCCTAGAGAGGCGTGCACGAAACACAGCGCGCCGTTGCGTCATCACAGAAAAGTCAAAGACTTACTCCACATCTTACAGAGAAGCTTTATAAGTTCATGAAGAAATAAAAATATTGAACAATATTTCATAAACCACGTGTTATCTATGTTAATAAGGTTCATTTACATAACTGATGCTTACCCTGACAAATTCAGTGCCATTATCGAGGCACCCATATGTCTGAAAGCTCTGAGGTCTGGTGAGGTTCATGCAGTTGATACCAGAAAATCTGTGCACAGGATCATCTTCTGGGACCTTGATCGGTGTACACCTGTGATCTTTTTTGCCTTCTGGTGTGCAGCAGTATGTAATATTCATTACATAATTAACTAGAAACATAAATGCTTAAATAATTATGGTACTGGCAAATTACATTATATTAAATTTTAACTTAAACTATTATATTAGACAATTATATTATATCACTACGACTATTATAGAACTAATAGTTCTATAATTAACCGAGATGAGATCGAGTCGTTTCTGTGCGCGTACGTAATACAAAACGGTGATGTGGATGATCGCGAAACTTCCTTGTCTAGAACTACTTTATTTAGGTACTTAAAATCTAACTCAATATTAAATATTTAGTTCTTGTAAAACTTACGCGGGTCATGGATTGACATGATGTCGCCAACAGTTAACAATATATAGTATGAAACTAGTTGAGTGAGCCCCAGTTCTGATGCTTTGCCAGAACATAAAATTTCGGTTCGTAATCTTCGTGATAACTCTAGATCACCGCCATCCTTAGCTTTTCTAGGTTCATAATCTGCAAGTATACAAAAGTGGTGTAAATACAATCAGAACAATAGACTGAATGATAAAAAGGACATGGACCAAAGAACCTCGTTATTTTGTACGATCTTTTAAATCTTCGATTTGTGGGATTCCCATTATTCTCTCACTCTACAGATATAGTAAAAATACTGTCATTAACTAAATATTAATCATATTTTAAACATCAACTGTTTATTATAGGTTGTTGTAAACTTCTTCTATCTCTGATTCTTCTGTTCTCTGATTGATAAAATCCGCAGAAAAACGCTATTATTTGATACCATTTTCATCTTTTTACAACCCAGGCCCAAGATTGTATGAAAGCGTATCCGTCTCTTTTTGGACATTATTGTGTTGTTAAAAAGCATGCCGAAGAAACGAAGTCACTTACTTGGACTGAAGGCAGGTGCTAGCAACCTTCTAGTAGGGGTGCGGGGAGTACCTCTGCTCGGGTACTCAGGATTGTAGCACGATCCGTCCAAACGTTGCCATTCTCGTTTACAGGGTTTCACGTCAACGGTGCAAATCCTAGCAAGCACATAAGTAATAAATTGTTGAAAAGTTCCAATACATAGAAGTCAGTAAAAAATTTGCAATTGGTTATTTGACACCTACCAATCCATTAACATGCTTTTTATGGACTGTCAAAACGCGAATCCCCGTAGATTTTGTATGGCAACATCGAGCTGTGACGTCACTTATTTGGCAACTCAATCGACTAACTATTTATTGATTTCAAAGCCACAAAAAATGTAATTTTACAGTAAATTGAAAATTAATCGGGTTTGAACTGAATTAAAGTACTTTTTTTTAGAAGTTTATCTTGGTGTCAACTGCTCCTTTTTTTTTGGAAAATTTCGGAAAAATATCACGGGTGTAAAAAAGACACAAGTCCAGACCTGGGAATCCACTGGTTCTGGAGGTATCGACCGCCAAAAGTTTAACACGTTTTTTTACGAAAGCCAGTTTTAAACGTTATAACTAAACTTAAAATACTGCCATAATCTTATTACTGTTGCATGCACCAGAAAGTCTTATGTTTTACATTGCGTTACATTACGCACTGCCATAAAGATTTTCGACCCAAAAAAAAAATGTCGGCTCGAGCAAAACAAAAATTTGTTTAAAGTTATTTAGTTTGATGGGCAGTATACATAGTAAACTTTTATGTGATATGTCTTTTTACTCTCCCTGTATAAATATTCTAGAGACTCACCCTGTATTCTTTCTCTGCGCATAAATCTTCAGCTGTGTCTTAGTCGCAGGTTTGCCAGAAACGCAATCGTAAAGGACGGCGTTCAAGCCACCGATACACAGACTGACATAAGTCAGTAGGATTAGCCGTTTATCCATCTTCCTCGCTTGATGCAGACTAAGTTAGAATAAATTCTATGGATCTATTTAACATGAAATTTGAAGGTTTTAGGCATGAAGATTTGTGTGTTTTGAAATAGAAAACAGGGCCAATTAAGTCTTTATCGCTTAAAAGAGTTTTAAATTCTTAAAAATTTCATTGACACACTTTAATTCACTCCCGTTTAAGTTATAGACGACAATTTACTTATTTCTTTCTAGGGTTCCGCATCCGAAAGGTGCCAAAGGAAATAGGATCCATAACTAAGCCTGCGCTGTGTGTCTGGCAGCGGTCTGTATCTCATGAATCGTATTCGGTAGAGAGTTGAAATGTTCACAGAGTATGCACTTTTTTTTTTGCCCGCAACCCCTGAAAGCCAGAATCAACAGTGGAGGCCACCAGAAAAGCGCCGAGGCAAAGAAGCTCGACGAGTCCCAGAGAAACGATTAACTGTCTTGGGTCCCGCAACGAAATTAATCAGAAAAGAATAGCGGAGGAGTAAGAAAAATGTAAGTACTTCTATTACTGCTACAACAAATAGTAAAAATAAAATAAAGTTAAAAATTAAAGGTAGGTATACAAGAAACTTTTCTATAATTATGTAGTGTTCAATATTATACGGATGTACGGAACTCTTCGAGTGCGAGTCCGACTCGAACTTGGCCGGATTTTTATTTTTACGACCATGTTCACTTTCACTTTTACATAAAATTTTTATCTGAGTCAGTCTTGTGTCTGTAATTTTCTACTAAACGTATTTTAGGTTGCCGAAATACGCGCCAAGTCCCACATAATGAGACACAATTGGTTTTCTATTGTTCTGACTTACTGGTAAGTCAGCCGGGGCTTGACGAGAGGTACCGCGGAGCAGCTGGCGAGCGCTGTTGGTTAATTCTGGGCAGCTTACTAGATCGGTTAGGTTAAGACTTTAACAAACAGCGCTAAATTAAAGTTGGTAGCAGTACTTTATATAACTGGCTAGTTTTTACCCTTTATATTACTGCTCCGTTCCCGTGGGTCGTAGCGTGATGCCTATACTATTCCTCATTAGTCTGGCTATCATATTCAAAAACAATTGCCAATCTGACCTGAACGTTTAATTAGCGTTTGTGACCAAACAAAAACTATTTTAAGCTATATTTATTGTTAGTATTATAGATAGTTCTATGAAATGTAAGTTCGGCCAGCGAACGCTACATCAAACATTATTAAAAAACTGAAAATAAATAAGAATCTTTTTTATAGATAGAACGAAGTTCGAAAATCTAAAATGAAATAAATAAATAATGCGTGAATACATTATGTGTAAAGATAGGTGTGGAAGAGTTTTCATCGAAATGAGAATCGATGTAAAAAAGTTTCGATTAAATAGTAGGTACGCGTGACTGCTGTGCAGGCAAAGCCGCGAGCAGAGCTAATTAAGAATGATGTTTTGACGTACCTAATATCTTATCGAAACTTAAGGAGAATTAACAGCCGTGTCAGTTTGCATTTTAATTTTCAGGTGTTCAAAATTGATAACAATTAAAAGAAATAAACTTAACACGACTTTTTTTAAACAATTTATATTCCTAACACATTCTAGGTATTTGCAAATGAGATATTTTCATTGTTTTTATTTATTTATTTAAACTTTACGCAACAAAAGTACTAAAATGGACTTAATACCTCAGGCATTCTCTAACAGTAACAAAAGATGACGAAGATATAACATGGTAGGTGCAAGTTATTGTATGAGCGTCTTCTTCTTCTTCTTCTCGTGTCGATTGACTCAAATTTTGTCCGACCAGTATTGAGCAACCTGTACAGCTCTGTCATTGGCCTCATTAAGGTCTTGGATGGTGCAGGCAACTGAGGAGGTGACGCATGTCCTGTGATGGTGCTCCACACTGGCACTCCGTTTGGGATGGGTGAAGAAAGCCCCATATGAATGAGCGTAAAACAACAAAATAAGAGTATTTTTTTTACAAATAAACAAAAAGAGACTAACTCGTTTAGCTGTATTATAATTGTATTGATTATATTTCGGTGTCATCTAGTGGGTTTTAATGTCACCAAGATCTATTGAAAGTATAATGAAACAAACAGTAGATAATATTATAAACAAACCACCTTATAAATATATTTATTTAGAGCATGAATTACTTACAGTTAAATACATCTGAAATAACGTTCAGTTAGTATAATATTTATGTTTTTCTTATAGAAAGTCTTTACGTCATAAAATTATAAAACATTTTCATAATTATAATAATATTACGTAACAATAATGTAATAATTAAATGTATTGATAAAAATGATAACTTTATTATTAAAGTTCAACTAAACTCCTCGCTGGCAAGAATAAGTTTCTTTCCAGGGAGTCAAGTCTAATTTTCCAATTTCGGGTGAACAGCATTGCATCAAGGGGTTGCTGTAATAAACAATATATATTTTTAACAATATATCGAGAAAATATTAAATCTGTTTAAAACAAAGCTGAAATGTCTCATGTGTCTGTAATCACCGGCAGACATGCCCTTCAAGCTGGAATACAGCAATGCTGCTTTGCGGCAGAATAGCAGTGGTGTTAGTACTACCGCATATGAGCTATGAGTATGGGAAGGATCCCAAAAAGTTCTACTACTCTCATAACGCTGACCCTCAAATGCTAACACAATGCCAACGTGTCAAAAGTCTCTGAATAATGATGTGAGCAATTATCACACGTCTAGAAAAAGGGCATACAGCAGCATAAGAGCATCAAAATATTCATCTTCTAAGTGGTGACATATTTGCAACAACCAATTTATATTCACTCTTCAGAGTTGTATTCAATAGTAAGAGGTGTTCGTAATAATGAGTATCTACTTTCATCCCCTGAGAGGTGCAAAGTGAGTTAAAAGTCAGATTGTATATCTCGAGACATGATTTGGATAGTCATAAATCTGTGAGACAGGATCAGGCTGAGAATATTTTAGCCTTTTTAAATAAGACATTGGAATAGGGTGCTTTTTTAAGTTCAATATTTACTTGGATGATATAGTGTAGAAGGCATTCGGCTGTATCTCTGTCACAAAGTCTCCGACTGTACATAACATGCCCGCTATTGTAACTCTTCGTATTGCTTGTAGTTGATCTGGAAAGAATACACAACGGGAATAAACTTATTGAATGAAGAAAATAAAAACTGTGAGATTAACATTATGTTGTTATCAGACTTACATAACACTTTAATATATTATGATTCTAGATTTTATCAGCAACACGCTTTTATACAAATGTATAATAATATGCAAAATCAAAAGGAATTAAAGAAGATAAATGATAATATTATGACCTTTGTTAAAGTCAAACAAGAAGAATAAAACAAAATGATATAAGCAAGGCTTGTAACAAAGTGCATCATCATCTTCCTAGCCTGAACTTATGTGACTTGACGAAACGCGTTTACTTCTTTTATTTTTAATGAAATAACACGTAATAACAAAATAAGGATAAGCATTAGGTGAGTGTAGAATAATAATGAGACAAAAACAAAAGAAATCCACTCACCCTCAGTAAACGCATGTGGTCTATTAGGTCTTTCATACCAGTGTCTGTCAGAGGCAATGGTACGTCTCAACTGTTCAACCATCAAGCAGTACAAAGTTTCGGGCACTCTTCCACCTGATATTCGTTTCTCAATCCATAAAGCTGCCATTAGTTCAATGTCATAAGGATCTTTGTATACTTGTCTTAGGCGGTATAAACGCTGAAACGAGAATGCATGATATAACTACAATATAATCTACCAGTGTTGAAGACTTCATACAACTCGATTTCTACTAGCTATCCGTCCGAAGTTTGAAACAACAGCCACTCATTGCAAAATTTTGCAGTCAGTAGTGTTTACTATCTGCTATCGCCTATCGTACGTAGGGATGTCGCACAAAAACAAGAAACCGATTTCCGACATCCACTCTTTGAAAGTACGGCACCCCCGGGTAGACTGAAGAGTGAGGGGCTTTTCTTTGTTGCACCCAGGCCATCCAAGACTACCTATAGTGAGTCTAAAGTTGTGTTACCTCTGAACCGAAACAATCCTCCAAGTCATCAAAGGTATTGTATGACATTTTCGTACAAAACTCTTTATACTTAATGTACGGTTGCAATCCGAAGAACCTTCCTTTAGTTAAATCGCTTGTTGCCACGTCTGAAGACAGCAGTATGCCACCTAGTACTCTATCAGCCATCTGAAATTCAACAGAATACCTTATGTAGCTGTGCATGTAAAGAAGCATAATATGCTTCTTTTTATTTAATAAATAAATAATTGCTTCTTTTCAATAGTATAATTTTTGGAAAATGACTTTAATATTTTAATGGACCCCCTATTCTATTTTAATGGAATTTTGCGAGGCTGACATTATGAAAACAGTTAGAGGAATATGTCGTAATATAATAATAATAATATGCTGGTTGAAATGCTGTGATATTTTTAGGAATCAGATACACAAAAGTACCTTACCTAGTTCTTCTTACGTTCATGTGAGATGGCTGATATATATTATGTTTTATCTGAACTTTATAGCAAGCACGCACATTTTCTTAAAATGTCGTTTAAATGTCGTCGGACAACCCTGGGATCGTGTACAAAAAGGAAATGCTTTTTTTGTTTTGGTTTTACTTAATTGAGTCAAGTGACACAGTTAATAATCTATGGTTAGTGACTCATTTGGCTTCATACTCATAAATTGGAAGATTAGCTACAAATTACCAACATAATTATGTATACCTTAATTTAACAAAAATTCTGAACAATTGGACCACAAACCTATTTAATGAGAAAATGAAACGAAAATTATTTAATATCAACTTTATTTAGCTGACCATAAAATAGACATTCTAATGGCCATCGCACGGCTACAGCCAGGCCGGAATTGCCTCGAAAAATCAAATCATTAGCTGTCAGCACGCCACCCGCTACCCGTCACCTCTTTGTCTTGTCATTATAAAAAATATTTTAACACCCACAATTTAAAGTCCTTATTTGATTGGCAAATTATTTCGTATGCGCTGTTAATTAGGTACTTATGACATTATCACCAGGGAGCAACGAAGGCTATATTTTATTTTCATAACAATATTAGGGATCCGTAAGAATATTCACGCGGACAAAATCGCAGGCAAACACTAGTAAAAGATAAAAACCAATAATTTACACACAGAACAAAATTATTCTAAAAGTAAAAATATCGAATACTTACATCATAATCAATAGTGAAGTCTGAGAAACTGCCGGTCGGCTGTCTGAAACTGCTTTGAATAACCTGCAGCATATTGTCATCCACAGCCAAGAAACCTGTTCGTGTAGTGCCGTTGACGTAAGGGAATGTTTTGACAAAACATCCTTTTTTGTCATAAAGTCTGAAATTTTAAAACGGTATAGGTAACAATGGCTTTTATGACTAGTGAGCACGTACAGCTAGTGTCCTGCAACCCTGACCCCTCTTACTTCCTGTATTTAGTTTTACTACCATCATGTCGATTGGCTACCATTTCAACCCCGGAATTTCCTAGGACAAAGTCTACTTCTTTTTTTTTAGATTCGAACGTTATAGTTGTTTGGTGACTTCTATCGCAGCACATAATCTAAAATCCCGACAACAACCGTTGTCGGGCAGTAGCCCACCAAACACAACATCCGTCTGGTCGAACCCTCCTAATTTTCCACCCTGTTCCTCATACTTCTAAACCGGTGACCCCGACGTGATCGTCGGCACATCCTTCGTACGTCATCTTCGCTCCTCTCCACAGTTGTTACCGATATTTGTTTAAATACTAGAGCCCATATGGTGTCCAGGTTTATTTCATCAGTGGTCTTTTAATGTCCTCTAAGGTGCAGATGTAGGGACACTTTGGGCAGCCCAATAAGTAAACCATTCTTTAAAAAGGAGCGAAACATATAACTACATTCGCGAGGAGAAGGTAATTTCTTGAAAAATTTTGTAGATATCATCTGCAATCATGCGTCATCAAGATAGAATTAAATTATTATAATATCATCGAAATACAAACTTCAACGTAGTCTCCTGTATAGTGTGGAACCATCTCTTCACGTAAACGTATTCATCTGACATTTGTGGTGGAATATTTTCATCGTAAAAGTCCCTGAACCCTCCGTCACAGGATATGATGCCGTCTCTGATCAGATTGTCTCTACCTGAAATAATTACATTGATAGGTTACGTCAATAAACTAGAGTTAAAATACGTTGTTAATAAAAGTTTAACTATTTCTGAATGTTTTTTTATTTTCTAAGGCCTGTGTTCACCAAGGTTTAATCAAACAGTTAGGTACCTACTTATTTAAAGTCAAAGTCAAAAGTTTTTTGACTTTGACTTTTTGACTTTGACTTTGAACAGTTTTATTTAAAAAATGTTCTTGGGTTAATTCATAAACAACTGCTTGAAACATTACCGACTGATTGAATATTAATGAACATAATTGGCCCAATTAGTGATGTGTTACAGCATAAAAAGTATTGTATACTTTTGTGTAGTGAAGAACTATGCGGCCTTACAGACAAGCATGAAAAGCGACTTTTTATTAATAATTTAAGACTATGTATAATTTTGGTTGACGATTTTATTGTTGTAGTAATCTAATTCAACTTACCCAATACAACAGGCAACAGCTCATACAAGTAAATCTGCAGCGATATAGCGATATTGATATCTCTGGCGGTGTAAAAGAGACGCTCATCATCCCAGTGAGGATTCAGCACGTAAAGCTCTTCAGCTATCTGATTGTGTTGTAGATAGAAAAGAATGTTGATCACGTTGGATCCTATGACACCGTTTATTTCTGTAAAGTAAAGAAAGTGAAAAAGAATAGTAAAGAAAATAGAGCATACCACATTACCTTATCAAATGTATTTCAAAATACGTAAAAGAGAGAACAAAATCCAGAACACCATGAGGCGTTCCAAAACGAGCATAACAGACGTAAGAAAAAAGGCTCAACCACATGCACAGCGACCGCTGGGCAAGAGTTTTCATGCAATGGGTGCCTGGAGATGGCCGGCTTCTCCAAGGCCAGCCCAGAAATAGTCTATGGTAAAATGACCTGGACGCGTACCACGAGGGCTGGTTCGAAGTGGCATGGGAAAAGAGTGACTTGGGGAAGACTTTTACTCAGCAGTGGGACAGAGTAAGCTAGAGAAAAATAAAGACTGACAAAAGGAAAGAGAGGGAATGTTGTCTGGAGGTTCATAATGCTTTGTCTTATGTAACAATTTCTGCCAGTACTTACGATACTTATGACATCGCGTTTCACTTGGACGTTGATTCAAAATGCAATAGTCCGAGTCAGGATCTGTAGGTGGAAATAATAAACCGTTTTCTTCTTCGACTTTCAGTAACCCGTTGTTGTAAGTTCTGAGTTGTTCGATGAAGCCAGGCAATACATTGTAAGTATTGGATAGATCAAAGACCGGTGTTTGGAACACGTACTGAAATATTAGAGCATGAATTAGTTACACTTGAGTTGATGTTAGCATCGCCCGCTTCACTTGCAAGTGCCAATGTGACATTTTCAATTCATTATGTACTTTCTAAGTTTGTCTTGTGAATCACTGACAAAGGGAAAACATCTTGAGGAAACCAGGAACCTTATAATTTATTGATATAATTAGTCTGAAATCGCCAATTCGCTTTGATCAACAATGGTGACTGTCTCGCTGGGTCATTAATAGGCTGGTAATTTTTTTATGACAAATGTTTAAAGGTAGTCTCACCATTAGTGATTCTTTTAATGTGATATATTGCGCAGACTCTGGAGTCAGCATTGTGATCTACATCATAACTTTACTAATCTTCATGTAGTTTGTATAGATGAGAAGAAGAAAAAGCAACCACTACATACCCTGGCGAACTCAGTGCCATATGCAAGGCACCCATATGTCTGGAAGCTCTGAGGTCTGGTGAGGTTCATACAGCTGATTCCAGAATATCTGTGCACAGGATCATCTACAGGGATATTGATTGGTGTACATCTGTAATCGTTCCTACCTTCTGGCTTGCAACATGTGGATATGTTTCGGGCATAATTTACTGAAATCGAAAAAAATATGGAATGGATTTTGCTCAGTTAAGTATCAATTATCTTAGAGAAGATACACAAAAACGAGTGATAGTAATGAATGTTGACTCTATTACAAATTAATTATTTTAATATTTAGTTCATTACTTAAATGGGACTAGGCAGGACATATCTGGCGCATGCCGGACAAACTGTGGGCCCAATAAGCACAAAGTTGGTGCCCTGAGACAGTGAGTTGGGGTCGCTGCAAACCACGATGACGATTATGATAATGATGGTGGGACAAACTAGAGAGATTTCTCTAAAACTGAAGGGATGAGGCACGGAAACTTGAAGGATGGAAGAAGTGGAGAGAGGTCTTTGTCCAGGAGTGGGACAGAATAGGCTAATAAAAAATACATTGTTAAATAAGTAATTGATACTAACCGATGTCATGGATAGACATAATATCACCGAGGCTAAACAAAATGTAGAACGTCAGCAGCTGAGTAACCCTCAGGTCTGATGCTTTGCCCATTTGTAGAATCTCAGTTCGTAATTGTCTTGCTGATGGTAGTTCACCACCATTCTCTGCCTTTCTAGGTTCATAATCTGAGAAATGTATTCGTTTAATTAAAGAAAACGAATTTAATTCTGTTGAGTTCTAGTTCGGTCACGTGAGTGTCTAACTCGCACGCGAAGCGTTTCATACCACGGTATACAAAACTTAAGACACACTCTGTGTAAATTTCTCTACCTATTACGGTTCGTGAGACACATCCCGCTGATAGACAGAAGGACGGAAAGCGGAGGTTTAGTAATAAAATCCCGTTGGTGATGGTACCCTTAAAAGTATTTGATATACTTAATTACTTACATGGACTATCGTCGACTATTATCGTTGTATCGTATCGTTGTTCCATGCCTCGGAAAGCACGTTAAGCCGTTGGTCCCGGCTGTCATGCACGGATCTTTGACAGTCGTTATGGGTTGTCAGAAAGCCGAAAGTCTGACAACCAGTCTTACCAAGGGGTATCGTATTATCGTATGCTCCATGTAGAATACTAGTAGTCAGCTGCATCCAGTTAGACTGAAAGCTGACCCCAACATGGTTGGGAAAAGGCTAGACAGATGATTAATTACTTACATGGACTAAAATCATTTGGAAGCAATCTAAGAGTAGGCGTATTTTGTGTTCCTATGCTGGGGTACTTCAAGTTGTTGCATGAACCATCCATACGTTTCCATTCATATGGATCACAGGGTTTAATGTTAACAGTACAATACCTAGAAACATTTAACAGATTTAAGATATTATTAGAGTTGACAGATTGGTTAGATCGGTTGGGTGGTTGGATTGGTTGGTTGGATTGGTTGGTTGGTTGGTTTGGTTGATTGATTGGGTTGATCGGTTGGATCGATTATTCAATAATATAGATATATACAATATAACAGACTTAATCAATAAAATAACCTAAAAAAAACAAGACCTCAAGCACAGCAGTCGCGCCTTGTGACCACTAGACCAACGAGGCAGACCAGGAAAATATAAAAGAAAGAAAGAAAGAAAAAAAAAAGAAAAAAATTGTTTGGACGACAAAAAATAGTAAATACTCACTCTGTATTATTTTTTGCTGCATAAATCCTTAACTGTGATTTAGTCGCAGGTTTTCCACAGAAGTTGTCGTACAGAATGGCATTCAAACCTCCCACAAAGAAACAAAAATACAGCAAAAATGCCAGCATTTTAATCATCTTTTGCGCTTGCTGTTAAAAATTAAACCAAACATTTATTTAATTATATTATACAAATAAATAAAACTGAAGTCGTTTATACTAATTAAAAAGGTTAAAATTATAAAGGTTTTCACGGTACTAAAACAAAAAAAAAACAGTTTTTTTTTAATGTTTGACTGACTGTCTGTCTGTCTGTTTGTTTCGGTTAATCTCCAAAACAACTAGACTGAATTCAACGTGACTTTCATCGGCTGATAATCTTAGAAGTAACAGGCATACTTTTATGTTAGAAAAAGAATTAGGGTTCCAAAAGTTTACATTTGCTACAAAACTCTTTTTAAAAACATTCTCAACTTTTATTCTTTAGGATTGTAAAATAAATGAAATAAAATCGGTTCATTTAATGTCCAAGATGATTTTGGACTTGAAAATTAAATCTTAATAGAAAATGTATAAGTACTATTTACCCCTGTTCCGTTGTATCAAACTAGTGAGAGAGAAATAAGAAGCTTCAGAAATAACTCTGTCTTATCAGCTGCTATTTCTAAATACAAAACAAAAGCTCTTCAATTAAAAAAAAAAGGAATTGTTATTCCTAATCTTGTTAATTTTAGAAAAATGTCTGCAATTAATACTTACATGAGTCGAAGTGTAACGAAACTAATTCGTGATAAGCGGTTTGTTATATTATGGGTAGGTAGATAGTGCCATCAAATCGAATGCATAACATGTTTTTAATGTACGCTACATGACACAGTAATAAAACAAACCCAGTATATTTTTTTTTTATCAAAATGTCGTGCAGAAATGGAAATTAATACTGAGTCATGATAATTATATTATCTGCATTTTTTATTGTTTACCCGACAAAATATTCATCGAATGTGATTTAACAAGTTTATTCTATGACATAAATAAATAAATGAGTACCTACAAAGTCTTAAATCGACGTACATAGGTATGTACGTCGATTTAAGACTTTGTAGGTACTCATTTAAGCTTTTAAATACCAGATGCCAGAGTCATATATTTCTTATACAAAACCCACAAACAGAGTACACAGTACAGGTATCAAAAATTTTTTTCCATATACCTACACATATTTACCTGTTTGGAAATCAAATTGTGAACACAGTGTAGACAACTTTTTTCTTGCCTTACTCCTACTTTTTATGCTTAAGAGATACCTTTATATATACATCTACGTCTTCGTTTTACAAAACCCAATCCAGCACCACTTAGTTTAAACATGAACACATAATCAAGAGCTTAGAAGCCGGCTTATATTCCATAATCTGGGAAACCGGAGACTATTGTTTACGGGTAGGACGAAGCAAAAATAAACAAAACGTTATTCAATCTACCCTCCCACTGTAAGCAATCACTTGATGGTAGGGAAGACGACGGAGGTGTAAGCCATGAGGTAAGCGTATGAGCGTTTAACCATCTATACAAAACTCTTTGACTATGTGAGATTAAAGGTACCTACCATAAGAATGATTCTACATAATATTCTCTTGACCGAATACCGATCTCGGTGGCGAATCTCAATGGAGTTCGAGACTAGCACAAGTAGTACAAGTGACAGAGTGTAACTAAGATTATTACAAGTGCGACGGCTATACATGAGGCGAGGGAGTGTCAAACGTCCAATTTCATAGTCTGAGCTGCTACTGAGTTATAGAAATATACTCATAGTGGCCTAACGGCATGACAATTTGAGACCGTAAGAAAAATCAAATAATCAGGATACGTGAGCCTATTTTTAGCATCGATATGACAACTGCTCAGCTCAAGCTCGCTTTGTCTTAATTCATCCAAGAGTATTTTTACAGAATACACCAGTACTTTACTTAACTGCATCATTCACACCCGCTCATTCCATAGCCCCAGTCTCCCCAACACTCTGCCACATGACATGACAGGCGGCCGCGACTGACATATCCGAAATCGCTGCGACATTCTTCCTAAACGTCTTCTCAAACAATGCAACGAGGGTCCACTGACATACCACTTCTTGTTTACCGTTTCACTACACCTTAACGACCCAACAAGAAAATCTAATTTCATCTGCATCAAGTGCGTGAATAATTTTGTGTGATGACCATTTATGTTTACGCATTTAATATATTTTATTGTAGTGTTGATAAGGGTGGTATTTGCTTGTTGCAGGATAGTTGTTAAGTTGTTTAGGTATCAGGGGAGTGACGTAGAGTATTTGAGAAAGTTTTCGATTTGCTATAAGGTGATGGATTCGGTTTTAAATGTTTGTTGCTGCATGGAGTCTTGTTAGGGGAGATAAATTTTAGCCATTTATCTACCTTGGAAAAGAAATTGATCGGAATATTTTCAGCCGTGACTGGCGACAGTAGATTGCAATATAGGTTCAAATAATATTCAATGTTAGTGAAGGAGACACTTATGAACAGAAAAGGGCTTAGTATAAAGCCATGAGGAACACCACATTTTAGTAAAGCTGAAAAACGAACATTAAGGTTATTCGAGGTGCAACAAGTTACATTACGTAATAGTTAACTACATATACTGTCTATCAAACTAAGTGACATTAGGCAAAGATTATTACTGGAAGGACTTTATTGTTCGTGTAAAAAATCTCTTTTTATGATAGCGCGCAATGTAAGCGCTTAAAACGTACCTATGTGCATGCAACAGGAGTCATGGAGGTATTTAAACTTTAATTATAACATGTTATACTTACACAAAACAAAAGTTGGAACTTTGACTTTCAAAATCTCCGTAACCACAAGCTTCCCAGTAGCGGTACAGCACAAAAAATTGATCGCAATGATGGCTTGTTCAAGTGTCTTTTTAAACGACTTCAAAAAAAGGAGGAGGTTATCAATTCGACTGTATTTTTTTTTTAATGTTTGTTAGCTCCTAACTTGCGACTGGGTGAACCGATTTTCATGATTCTTTTTTTATTTGAAAGCTGGTGCTTCCCGTGTGGTCCCTTTGTCACCATTTCAATATCTGATGATGAACTTCGGAGATATGGAATGGAACTCCTCACAGAATCACAGCAGCAATATCGTAACGAGTGAAATTGCTTTGTTTATACGTGTAGTCGATGACTGACTGAAGGAAAAGGGGGGGGGGATACGTCAACCCCCCTCCTACCAGTTTCCAAAATTAAATATATCGTGTGAGGTATTGTTTGAAAGGGCTTTTTGTAAGGATTTCAAACATTAATACACAAGCACTAAAAAGTGAAAAATAAAAAGCTTTTTCACAAAAAAAGATAACCGCCTTCATAAACTACAAAATAAAAATAACTAGTTTTGGAAGTCGGTGGCAATACTTACCTACATAACAAAAAACAAAACCAAAGCCGCCGACTTCCAAAACTAGTTATTTTTATTTTGTAGTTTATGAAGGCGGTTATCTTTTTTTTTGTGAAAAAGCTTTTTATTATACCCCTTTTTCCTGCCAAAGAAACCAACAGAGAAAAACTGTTTATCAGTTTCTTATTTATAAGTTGTTATCGTTAAATCACAACATAATATATTTCTACCCGATGTGACTCTCAACTATTGCTCTCTTA
Organism: Hoplodrina blanda; assembly: GCA_949316365.1. NCBI lineage: Eukaryota > Metazoa > Arthropoda > Insecta > Lepidoptera > Noctuidae > Hoplodrina > Hoplodrina blanda. The sequence goes on from OX438582.1 coordinate 1,434,518, forward strand.
TATCTTTGCTCCCCTCTAAATGTAATGCACGTTAACCAATACATTACGACTTCGACGTTCAACATTTCCGATTCTATCCATTCTTTTACTACAAAACAAGTACAGTCAGCATCAGAGAAAAGGAACCCCCCAAGACTTAAAGAATTATCGCCCGAGCGACGGCGCGCGCGCCGCCACTCGGGCGATCGCGTCACGTGACTCAGAGCCCAAGCGGCTCCCTCCCCCGCCACGCCGCCTCACCCATCTCTGCCTGCCACCGATCCCACTCAATCAGTATTTGCACCTTTTTAATATTTTTTTGGAATTTTTTCGACTTACAATGAATAACTTACAAAAAGCTAGGCGCGGTTGAGGATACGAACACGCACCACCATGTGCCAGCCGATAATCTGGACCGTGTCTTATACCACTAGGCTATTGGAACAGTTAGCAAATGTATCGAAATTTTTAATATAATTATTTCATTTATCGAACAAGGTTGATAACGCTCTAATCTTCTAGATAATAAGGTTTAAATTTCAACTTCCATCACGTGTTATATTTCTACCTTCTTACCGTTTTGTTTTACGATTAAATAAAATCAATTCAAATTAACTAAAAGACAATTCAAATATCTAAAAGATAAGGTTAAAATTAGCATAGATTTTTTGTTTGGTTGAATAGAATGTGCTGGATTCTAATTATTGCACTACCGTAATTTGACTTCAGAAACTTAGCTGCCGTATGAACTGCGAGATATGGTTGAAATTAGATTACTTTTTTGCTCTATAATATAATTATATTATTATATATTATTATAATTTAATATAATAATATATTATGTAATTAAGGAAATAAATGAATATTGTTTATGCAACATGACTAGTTTTTCTTATAAACCTCCTACATATTTTAACATTTGATTTCATAAATAATAATTGACGAATACCACCTAAAAAATAAAATCCTAAATGAAATCCTAAAAAAAGAAAAAAAGAAACTTTTTCCGCGGATTTGAACTCGCAACCATCGCATTGCTCAGCCGCAGTCTTAACCCCTAGACCAACACGACTTCTACGATACGCTGCAAAAAACTTAAATGGTTTGATGTCATTACCAAAGGGGGTACCTTTTCTCTGATGCTGACTGTACATAAGTACCAAAAACTCCCGTACATTTAGTAGTAAATGGCAAGAGTACGCGATTGCTCCCATATTGAATGCAGCGAAATGCATACAAATACCGTGTTTACTGTCTGCCCCCTGATGGATGGTGCCGGCTACTTTTTGTGGATGTTCTGCTATGAATTTTGAATTTCTATCTCTATTCATAGTGAGACGGGACTGGATGGGGAGTGGATTTTGGAGATAAAGATGCTGATATAGAAGAATTTATTGGAGAGAAATTAAAACTAAACTAAATTCAATTAATGACGTTCAAAAGTGCCTTTTAATGGTCTAATTGAAATAAATGATTTGACTTTGACTTTGACTTTAAATAAAGTACTATGGTACTTTATTTTATGGAGTTATCAGCTGTATTCATTTGGGAACTAAAAATGCAACTTATTACATTTTGTGTGAAAATATCTGTCATGTAAAAAGACACATCACATACTGTCCATCAAATGAAATATCAAGACAAACTGCGCAGAAGACAAAAATTTTCCTGGGAAACGGTTTTATTTTCGGTGTTTAAAAATTTCTAGTGCGCAATATAACGCACGCAAAAATCATCTCGTGCTTACAGGTGCATACAATACAGTACTGGGGCCATAAGGATATTTAAACTTTAAATATAAATAATTACAAACCTGTACTCGTAAAAATCATTTAAAAAAATCCTTCAAAATCTCCGTTACTAAAAGGTTCATAAGTATGGTTCAGAACATAAAAAAACAATATGGCAATGATGCAATGAACATAATATAACTTTCGACTTTCTTGTCTTTTACCTATATCATTTTTTATTATAATTAACCTTAGCCTATATGTCCCACTGCTGGGCAAGACCCTCCTTCCATTCCTTCCATCGGTCTCGACTTTGCGCTACAAAGTTATCATTTTATTTTACTAATTACATATCTAATTGAAAGTGTCAAGTCTATCGCCTATGCATAATGTTTCATCATAGCAATTAGTAAATTCTGTATACTTCGTCAAGCCCAACGACAAATTGTTCACTTACCACATTTCATAAAAGCACAAACTACATAATTGACATAACAGCCATGGTAGGTACCGATCAGACCTTCTCACTCAAACACTGACTCAGTCAGTCAATTTGAAGACCGCAAATTGCCGCCTCTTGCTAATTAAGGCTTGCTGTGCACCAGTTTGTTAGTGGCTTCAAAGAGAGCGATTTAGATTGTCAATATTATTTTAATTGGTTTTATGGCTGACTGGTTTTGTTTAATTATTAAGGTACACACTTTTGTTGCATATGTTCAGGTTGATGTCTGGAATAAAAAATAATATGTATTAAATTACATAACCTAACATCACGCCTGCAATCCCCGAAGGGTTAGGCAAACGTGTACCTATTAGTACACCCACATTTCGCCAGTTATGTTTAAATTCCATGTAATGGGGGCGTGCCTTTGCCGTTATCCGGGCACAAATCCAGACTCCGAGGCTGCTACTGAGATATTTCTGATGGAAAAACTAAATAACACTTTCCCTTACCTGGGAATTGAACCTAATCTCATGCTCAACGGTCGTGCTTTACGACCACTAGACCAACGATGCAATACAAGGTTTAAAAGTATAGTTAGTATCTACATTGCACTCGACTCGATAGTTTATGATAAGAAATAGCTGCACAAAACTCGCTGACGTCAAAGCCTCATTCACCGCAGTGGAACAATAATTGATAGTTTCCAGTCGCTGGGACATTCCTACTCACACTGTTATTTACTACCGACATGTTGACAGTAATAACAGTGGTTGACCTATGTTTATTTACATAAAATTGACACCATACAAGTGTGAAAGGTACTGCTATTCAGAATTTTCTATAAGTGTGTTATTATGTATTTGATTGACTGGTAAATAGAACCCGTTGATAGTAACGTCGAGTATAATTTTCTTGTTTCATATTGTATGGCATTGGAAGAACTTTCTTGAATTCCTGATTGGGGTCAGATAGAAAGATTTCTTGTGAATGTACTTAGACAAAACCAGAATGTTAAAGTACCCGAGTCTGTGCAAATGTTTATAAATATTGTAGATGAGACTGAGAGATTGATAAGGAGCTTTATTAACAAGTAGAAATTTGAGCAGACTTTTCATGAAAACAACAACCCTAAAACCTTTCAGTCATACGCAAACTAGAGCTAGAAGAAGGCTGAGATAAATCTTATATATTTTAGATTAGGTAGATCATGATAGTTTAATAGTAAGGGCTTTTATACATGAACCTGTGACTTTTTCATTCATGTGTACTTTCTAAGTTTATCTTGAACATTACGGACATCGGTGAAGGAAAACATGGTGAGGAAACCTGCACTAATAGTTAATATAAGTTCGAAATCGCCAATCCGCCTTGAGCAAGCGTGATGATCAATGCTCGTGCCTTCTCTGTATGTGAAGCCTTTGCCCTGCAAAGGGACAATACTAGGCTGATATTCCTCTAATTTTTCTTATAAGTAATTGGTGTTCTAGGGTTAGACAAAAACTAAAACGTAGACGAAAAAAAATTAGCGAACGTCTTTTAATAAAATTAGCTAAATATTCAAGAGCCCATACCTATCTGTCAATTTTAAACACCTATATCTACAATCGCTTTAGTAAACGTATATTGTAATGGATATGCACAAAGAGCGACAACAACCGGCAATTTAAATCGCTCATCGGATTGAATAGGAACAAGAGGTCGCGCTGCATCAATTAAAGGATTACCGCCGGCTGTTAATTCGCTACTGTTGTTTTGTAAACTGGAATGTATGTCTGTGTTGTTTGTTCTCATTATAGATTCATAGTAAACTATCTACTGATTTTTTACTTAATAATGTTACATTTAACTCTCGCCTTTTCCCATGGGGGTAGGCAGAAACCACAGAATGCCACCTGCTGCGATCCTTACATACTCTTTTCGCCTAATGCACTATCATACGAGTACTGCGGACCTAACCTTTCTAAAGAACCTCACTAATAGGGTCAGTGTAGATTTTCCTAAGGCGACCCCGTTGCCACTCACCTCTGCCATATAAATACTTTTTGTTAGTCATCTTTCACTCATCCTCTCAACATGACCGAACAATCTAAGCATACCCTTTTCTATCTTTGTCACTATATCCACCGTAAAACAGACTCCTATCTTCCAAAATCCCATCGTTCGTTTCAGAACAGCATTACCATGCAATATGTGCGTAGGTATGCGAGCAAGCGGAGCGGCGCATCAATTAAAGGATTAACGAGATGGTGTGTTAAATGTATGCAGTTGTTCCGTCTGTTGATTGACCGTTTGTATGGGCCGTCGGTTTAATCTTTCGATTGATTTGATTTACAGATTCAGTGCTACTTTTGTCTACTGAAAGTTGTATTGGGGGATCCAATGTGTGAAACATACAACATCTAAAATTCTATATTGTTTTTACTTCAGGCCACACAAATTCACAACATTTAAACATTCGTTTTTGAAAAATTTCACCTATAAAATTATAATTATATTGGCAACACGTTTCGCGCAGTGGCTGAGTGATTGGCACATGTAATAACTATTCGTACAACCTACAGATAGTGGTTTCGAATAATTATGTTTTCTAAGGCACCCACGATACAAGAGAAATTTCTAGTGTGGAAAAACGAATAATTTGGTTATCCAGTGACCTGAGTAAAATTTATCGAAAAGAATGCGCAATATTCACAGCACAGTAAGATCTATTTGTATCCAACATTAAACTCTGTTTTTATTTGTTTAGTCCGCAATCATACGGAGATGCCCCGTTGTGACGGCTGACTTGAAGTATTTATTGCACACTATAAGATAACGGAAACTGCGGGGAAAATATCAAGCGCAGATATTTTAATGTTAAGAAGTTGGTACATTTGAAGAGAGGAAAGTTGAAGTGGTGACATTGTGTGTGTTTTTTCTGTGTGATGATTTTTACAAATTAAAAAAAAAGTGGTTAGTTGAGCTTAATTTTGCCACAATCTCATTACAAAAAAAAACAAATAATTATGTCATATTAATTTCATATGCCAAATGCAATAAGCAGTAATTATAGTAGTTAAAGGAAGATAACATCACGCTTGTAATCCCCAAAGGTTTAGGCAAAGTTGTACCCATAAGTACTACGACATTTCGCCAGTTATGTTTCTTTTAAGTCCCATGTAATAGAGCGCGAGCGTATTACCATCAACTGGGCACAAATACAGACTCTGAAGCTGCTACTGAAATATTCCTGATGAAAAATCTAAGAACACTGCCCGATTTAGAAATCGAACACAAGACCTCATTCTCCGCAGTCGCGCTTTGCGACCACTACACCAACGAGGCAGTCCAATCAAAGCCAATAAAAAAAATCGTTTAAAAAGTGCGACCATTTATTAAACAAACATTCTTTTCCCACAACTTAATTCTTATCTGACTTGGACGTAAACTTGAAATGTTATGCTCTTGTTTTGAAGAAGCAGAAAGTAGACTATTGACAATAAACTACAGTCTGAATGTGTACGATCCCTTACGGCGGTTAAAAGACGAGCACAATTCAATGTGTTGTCTCGACGCGCGATTTATTCTCATAACAAGGCGCTCTCGTACAAAAATAGTCAACTTTAACACTGCAGCTATTTGATAGTAGGTGCTGGTTGGAAGAATTGTGTTGTGTGGGTTTTTTCACTGTGATGACGGCTTTTAGACAACTAGGTATAAGGTTTTAAGAAGTATGTGATCTTCTATCGTCATTGAAAAAAAATAGTACTTATTCATTTGTTTTTTTTTTAAGATATCGTCACCGTCTTCTGTATCATGTAACTCACACACGCAAACAAACAGACCCGTAAAAACCACATACAGATATATAAAAGAAAATCATCCAAAAAAAAAATATTAATATCATTTATAATATTTGAATCACATTCAAATACCTTTCTAATATTTGAATGTCGTGATAGCGTAGTAGTTAAGGAGCCTGCTTCTCATGCACGAAGTTCTCTGTACGGTTTTCTGAACCTGGTATTGTTTTTACTGTATTTGATTTTGACCTTTTTTGATAATACAAAAAATACCGGTTTTCCTTGATAGTAGTCAGAAATATGGTCATTAGCGGTGTTATAATTTCATACTACTTAGTTTTATGATAGTCATATAATAGTAGAGGTGTTGAAGTAATAAATTTATATACCTAGACATATTTGAACTTTATTCGAGAGAAAAGGAAGAGAGCGCCCTAGAAATTGGGCACGAGAAAATGTCAGAAGATTTAATGTCCAATACGACATCTAAAAATACGAGGTATCTAACAGTAATAATGTCATCGATTCCAACTAAATAAAAATTCAATTGCAGAAAAATATTCTTCCCATATTAAAAATATCCTAGGCGGAAGTCGTTTAAAGGACTCCCACCCTTACTTTCAAAGGCAAAGAGCCGATTTTCGTTCAAAAATAATTGGAAAAAATGCTTGGACAATACCCGTTACCATGGAAACGGCACGAACCGTATGCCAAATAAATTTTGCATCAGTAGAAACTATAAAACCATTGATGCAAGTATCAAAATCGTTTGACAGGGTAGTATAAAGTAAGTTGGTTATCGAGTAACAATGTGGAGTGAAGTGGACAATGGAGTAAAACTGTTTGCCTCACTCTTAAGGGCTATTAGAAATGTCTACGAGTTCCGTAAGGGTCCATACGATTTTGTTCGCGGGCTATTGTTGGACTCCGAGATGTTTGCGCGATGTTTTACGATTGTTTGCACTGAAAGTTGGGACTTATCTGGTCTAGATCGACGTCGGAACAGTCCAGTGTCCAAGAGAATGGCAGAAAATATATTGGTAGGTAAATAATGGTGGACTTTTAAAAATATCCGGGTTTTTCACGGAACGACTGGTATTTGGTTTTCAACTTAATAATAGGAGTATCTGAAGAATATCCATCCGTATTCCTTTATGTACCCAACATTTCATAAACTCGGTATTCCCGAGCACTCTAAAACTAGAAGGAAAGATAGAAAATAAGTTTATCTATGTCAGCCTATGTGGTACAAAAAAAACAAGTAAATATAACATTATTAAACGTACTATTGTCCCACTTAGCAGAGCAAAGGCCTCTTCTCATACAGAGAAGGTACGAACATTGATCACCACGCGAAAAGCAAAAAATACGCTAATAATTATAATACAGTGTGCTTAACAGCTGCGCCAAACAGAAGAAGTCACGAGCAGAAGCTAGTATAAATGCCTTTATCCATACTAATATTATAAATGCAAAAGTGACTCTGTCCATCTGTCTGTTATGCTTTCACGACTAAACCACTGAACCGATTTTGATGAAATTTGGTACAGGGTAAGTTTGAACCCCAATAAAGGACATAGGCTACTTTTTATTCGACTTTGTCTGCGTTCGAGATAATCGACATTTACTAACTAAAGCTAGTATACATAAATTTATGAAAATAATTTAGAGAAATCTGGAATTACTTTGTCTCACAAAAGAATTTGGGGAGATCAAGATTTCATCATCCTTCTTAATGAATGAACAGTTGGCTGGTTTTCTCTCGATAATCCGTTAGTTCCCCCCAACGATCATTGCATTAGAACATAACTGGAGTATTGTTTACCGTTCGTCTACGATCACCATAGTAACACGATTCCCCTAATCGACTCAAATGTCCCCAAGTAAATGGGTACCAAGCAATGAATCAATACTTGAGAACTTAGGAGGAAAAATGAGTGATTTGTCAGTCTTCTGTATTTGGACAAATTAATAATAATAAATAAATAAAATAATAAATAAATAAATATCTTGGGACAACTCACACACGGCCATCTGATCAAAAGCTAAGCCAGAGCTTGTGTTATGGTAACCCGACAACTGATATACATACTTATATAATTTATAAACACATACATATTATAGATAAATTACACCCAGACACAGAACAGACAATTATGCTCATCACACAAAGTTTGTCCTGTGTGGGAATCGAACCCTACCTCCGGCTTTGCAGTCAGGGTCACTAACCACTAGACCAACGAGGCAGTCAAAATGATAATAAAGAAGCGATTATACACTGTACAGTATAGGTATTATGGTTTGTATTGAGTTGTATACAGCGTGATTATTGCAATACAGTTTTGTCAGCGCACTTCGATAAAGCAACCAAACAACTAATTTTTTTTTTTGACTATCAGATATATAATAGTTAGTTAATGTTGAAATAATTTTGTTTTATATTCGATGGAACTTATCAATAATATAGCTTTCCTTTAGTGTTTTGTTTTGTAATCGGATCTAAAACTCCAGATATTACCTCTCACAAACAAACATTTTTACCTCTTTAACAGCAAGTAGGTTAGAAAATGACATCGAAATGCAACCTTACTCTGTGAAAAAAGAATTTAATTTTGACTAACCAGTATCACTTTCATGAAAAGAAAAGAACATTTTTATATACTGAAGATTTTATTTTAATGTTGTTAGTAAAACCGGATTATCCCCGAGCAAGGACCCGCAAAGTACGTTAAGCATATTAAATAAAGCAACAAGCCTGCCAACAACAAGTCTGTAATAGTCACCCCAGAGCAAGGCAAGCAAAAGAATTCCAAATTCAAACTCACTTTTAATTAGCAAAAAAGAAATCGGAGGAAAAAGTTTTTAACAAAACTCCCTCCAACGAGAAACTGAATAATACGATTTTAATTGAACTTAATTAAAAAAATTACACAAAAACGTTCCTGAGAAGAATAAAAAAATAATTGGAACAGATTGTCGCGGACTTGTTTTAATTTTATGACTATCAAAGTTTCGATGTTGTGAAAAAATTTAGTCTTTGTTGACTTAATTAAATATATACAAAACTTGTATTTGTAGACTTGTTGGAATTTAGTGTTTTTATTGAAATGAACCAATCAACGATATACCAACAAAGAAATCCAATACTGATGAAAAATTAAAATAATTGAGCTTAATTCTGCGAAAACAAGCCAGACTGAGTGTGGGTACAATAGGTACATACATTGGCCTCCCCTAAAGATCGCCACAATAACCGGACCTGCTCCTAATTAATTCAATACCTATGCCAAATATGCTACAATACTATCTAACAATAATACATTCAAAATTTATGCTTAGAAATAGATTTTAAAAGAATCGGTGTCGAATATCCAAACCTATTTTAATTACTTGAAAAAAATTATGAAATTTTGATGAGGCTTGGTTTGTTCTGGCAGAACTATTAATTCCAATAAATATAAGTCTAGTCTCTCTCTTTAATCTCTTGGTGGACGAGAAGACCTAGAAGTCTTTCTTCGAAATCAGCAGCATCAAGCTTCTAATGAGCAAGCATCTTGGTTATACCCAGCATTAAAACAAGAGAAAAACATAAATACAAGTACATAACAAATAGACAGGTGACAGTTCTATGAAGATGCTAAATAAATTCTCAAAACTTTATCAAAAAACAATAAACTATTCAAAAAAATAATATGTACATTTTTTTACGCAATATTACTTTAATGAAACTAGATATGGACATATCAAAATGCAGCAGTGCGTTTGTCAAATACGGACATTTGATTTGTGTCTACGAAATTCAATCTCAATTTTTATTATTTTTCGTCTTTTATTTTAATTTATTACTTGCTAGCTTCTGCTGCCAACTTCGTCCGCTTGGAAGTCATAAAATATAGCCTATGACACTCGGCAATACCTAGTGAAGCTTTTTAACAGTGAAGAAGAAGAATTTTTGTAATCAGAGCAGTATTTATAGAGATAGTCACACGACTATGTCCGCGTAAAAGTCATGAATACTACAGAACATAGCAATAGTGTACTTTTCTATCAGTATTTTTTTTATCGGACCGGTAATTTCAGAAATTACCTTTTACAAACAAATAAACTTCTCCTCTTTATTTGTAACTATATAGGTATAGAGTAAAGTATACTATAACTATAATATAACCCAGTAGCATTCTTAGATATTTGTATGCGGACTAATACCTCCAGAGATAACCCTTTAAACACAAACATACCTACTTGAGTAGAGATAATTATGATTTCTTATCTGTTGTGTATATTTCACACAAAAACCGAGAAAATAATTTCCTACCACTCTTTGAAGTTAATAAAACCCAATACTCCTGTCCTAAGTAAATAAAATCTTGGAATAACTCATTAAGACATCCGTGTTCTAAGGTAGGTATGTTAAATTAAACTTAAATGTCGCGTGCCGTCTGTTGGTTTAAGCTGGTACAGTGAGATACATTAGTCAGAGGAAGCGTAGCATGCTGGTACATGCGAGAGGAAAACACTTTGATGTTTGTCATCACAAATGAATTTTACGTCAGTCGGTCAAGATTTTGTTTTTGTATGTGGCAGAGGTGATTCATTCAGTTGAAGGAAACAGGGTGTATTTGTTTTCAATGTGCCAGAAGATACTTAATTTTCTTTTGACTAAAAAGAGACAGGAAGAATAGGAAGATTTAACTAAATTGCCTCGTTGGTCTAGTGGTCACAAAGCGCGACTGCTGAGCATTAGATCTTGGGTTCGATTCCCAGGTCGGGCAAAATGTTATTGGGCTGATTTTTCAATCATGTCGATCGCAATCTAACCTCAATCATCACACTTGTTCACACTTGTTAACAATAACAAATTTGTCCAACCGCAAGACAATGTAATTGATCTTAATTCTAACCAGTTTTTTCTCTAATAATTTATGTATTCTTCATCAAAATATTGCTGGACTTTTAAACAAGTCGGATCTTTTAACTATGTACATCCAGGAATTGTCGAGCGAGCAAATATTCATAGATGTTATATGCATAACTGAGCACTTCATAATGTCCGGTCAGGAAAAGTTACTTTATTTACCGAACTATAAACTTGCAGCAAGCTATGCAAGAAGTAATATAAAACGTGGTGGTTCCTGTATCCTAGTCAAAAACGGTTACGAATATAAAGAATTGCCGGAGATCATGAAGCTCTCTATAGCGGGAATAATTGAGTGTTGCGCTATTGAGCTAACGCAACAAAAGTTGATTATAATATGTGTTTATAGACCCCCCAAGTTTACAAAATTAAATAAATTTTATGAAAATCTTGATGCCATTTTGAAAAAAATTTGTATTAACAATAAAAAAGTAATTGTATGCGGGGATTTCAATATAGATATTTTAAAAAATAATATACATACTTTAGAATTTAAATACTTTCTCTTAAGCTACAATCTAAAGTTACAAATTGATGAAGCAACTCGACTTGCTAGCAATACTTGTCTTGATAATTTTGCACACAACTTTAAACAGAATTGTCCATACAATGTAAAGGATTTTGGATTGTCAGATCATACTGCACAAATTATAAATGTGAAAACAAACAAAACTTGTTTGATAAAATCTTGGCATACTATGCAAAGAGACACTTCCAAGAAAAATCTTGAAACTTTTAAAAATCATATCCAAAGTCTATTATTCAGTGACGTGTACAATACAGAAAATCCTGATGAATCGTATAATAACTTCATAGATATTTTTCAATTACTTTACAATCTGTGTTTTCCTTTTAAAAAAGTCACAATAAAATCTGCAAAGAAGATTACTTGGATATCACGAGGCATACGTATTTGTAGCAGAAAGCAACGACATTTACTTTGGCAACAGAGATTAAAACCATCAAAAGAAAATAAGACATTATATATTAATTATTCGCGTAAATTTAAGAAAATTATCAAATTGACTCAGAAATCACAAAATAATTACTTAATTAATCAATCTAAAAATAAACCTAAAACAGTCTGGCAAATAATAAATAACAATAAAAGTATGAGTGAACCTATCTCTCAAATAAAATACAATAATACAGTATTAACTGATCCTTACGACTTGGCAGAATCTTTTAATATTTTTTTCGTAGATCAAGTAGTCGCTACAGTATCACAACGTGAGTGTAATAATATTATAAAGGAAAATCCACACTCCATTTTTTTACCTCCAGTAATTCCTCAAGATATCATACGCATAATTAAATCTTTAAAAGACAAAAAAAGCTTTGGCTATGATGGTATTTCTACAAAAGTTATAAAATATGTCGGTAGTTATATAGCTACCCCTCTAGCTCATGTAATTAATGTATGTATATCAGCTGGAAAATTTCCAGAAAAACTTAAAATCGTTAAGGTGAAGCCACTTTATAAAAAGAATGCCAAAGATGAAATTTCCAACTATAGACCAATTTCTTTAATTCCGATTTTTTCCAAAATAATAGAAAAAGTAATTTACAATTCATTATATACCTTTTTGACAAAATTTAATATTTTATGTGACGAGCAGAAGGGTTTTAGAAAAAATACTAATATTAATATGGCTATTTTCGACTTTTTGAATATCATAATGCCAAATGTTGATAATAAAATTCCTATATGTGCTTTATTTACAGATTTATCAAAAGCTTTTGACTATGTAGATCATGACATACTTTTAAATAAAATTGAAACTTACGGTATACGAGGAAATGTGCTTAATCTTATAAAAACTTACTTAAAAGGACGCAAACAATTTACAGAAATTTCTAGAGTCTGTGTAAAAACAAAAAAAGAAGAAAAGTATGCTTCTTCTAGAAGAAATACCAAATTTGGTGTCCCACAGAGCAGCGTACTCGGCCCTTTATTATTTTTACTGTATGTAAATGATTTGCCAAGCCAAATGCCAAACCCAATGGTCCTTTTTGCTGATGACAGCACTCTGATAATTAAATGTCATAATAAAGATTCCTATGAAGCTAATGTCAATAGTACACTTGAAAAATTTATAAATTGGCTTAATAAAAATAACTTAATTATAAATGTAGAGAAAACAAAAGTAATGCATTTTTATCAAAGAATATTAGACACAAATATGGATATAAATTATAATGGACAAACAATAGATAAAGTCAATGTCGCAAAATTTCTAGGAATTTCAATTGATAGCAGACTGACATGGAAAACTCAAGCAGATAACGTATGCAAAAAGCTAAGTTCAGCTGCTTATGCATTATATAGCTTATCAAAAAAAGTTAACATTCAGGCAGTATTGATAGCATACCACAGTCTTGCTGTTTCTGTATTGAGGTTCGGTATAATATTCTGGGGCAACTGTAGCGAGAGAGAAAATATTTTTAAGGCACAAAAGCGCTGTATTAGATCTATTTTTAATCTTAAAGTGACCGACAGCTGCATACCTATGTTTAAAAAATATAACCTTTTAACTTTTGCATGCCTATATATATTAGAAATAGCCATCTTTGTTAAAACAAACGATCACTTATTCCCGACTTTGAAAAATACTAGAAACAGAACTACAATTTTAAGAACACAATACGAAGACAAGTTATACATGGGTGGATATAAAACTGCATTATTGAGAAAGAGTGTTATCTGTATGGCTCCTCTTATTTATAACCATGTACCAAAAGTTATTAAAGAGCAACCTTTAGGAAGATTTAAAAAGTACCTCAAAAAATTACTAGTTCAAAAATGTTATTACTCTGTATCAGACTTTTTAAATGACAATTCTATTTAAGTAATTTACAATGTTCATTAAAATAAATAATTCAATTAATAATTCAACAATAATTCAATAATAATAATTTAACTGTTCAAGTAATTAGAAAGCTCGAAGTAATTATAGTACCTAATAGTATTAAGTTAATAAAATTTTGCATGCCAAAAGGCAGAATGTATAGGATCCAATCATTTTGTAACACCTAATTGTAATATTTACCTACATTCTATGCAAATAAATAAATTACTTACTTACTTACTTACTTACACATTTTTACAACAAAATTTTGAGTAGTATTGTTAGCCTTCTGATTACTCTTAACGTGATAAATAATTATAGCGGTTTGAAAGCTTTTATACTGAAAATATAATTCTAACTGTAAATTACTTTGATTTTAATATTCCAGAAAAGACTTATAAGACTATTGAACAATCAGCCTTTAAATAAATATCTTAACTAATTCCGTGTTTACAAGTACACCACGTCATCCACATTTGTCAGTCTGCTGTTATAATTGGCACCAGACAAGCGCCACTCCTGCGCATTCGAACATACCGAGTTTACACGAAGTGATACGAGTATTTCCGAATTACAAAGTGACAGGACGAAGCGGAACTTACACTGATTTGTGGGTTATAAGAATAAATGAGAGCTTCTTGTATTCTTAAGATTCATGTACTTATGTACAGCTTCTGTAAGGCGTTTTTGTTCGCGCCAAAGTTGTAGTATTATTCCACGGGGACCGTCCATTTTTGCCGTGATAAAATGTAGGTATAACCGTTCTGATATCATTGAGTAACAAACAACCATTAATCAACTCTTTTGCATTTAAACCAGTAGTACGGTTGTCGTCAACGCCAATCCACTTTGAGCGAGCGTGGTGATCAATATGCTCGTGTCTTCTCTAAATGAGAAGAGGCCTTTTGCCTGTAGTGGGACATCATGATTATCATCATCATATCAGCCGTAGGACGTCCAATGCTGGATATAGGCCTCCCCTACAGATTTCCAATAGGACTGGTTGGAAGCAAAACAATAATAGGCTTTTATTATTATTTAATTCCTTCAACAAACAAGTCAAATCAACCTAGTCATGTAAAACTTAAGATCTTGCACAGACTGACTTGACATGTTGTCACTAATTGTATACTATTAGTACTAATTAAAACACTACGCATACTACAGTGTAGCTCATTAACGCGGGACGGTTTCATCATGTCTAGAATAAGTATGACTAATTATTTTGTAAGAAACAAAAGCTGCGTCATAATAAAGTTATGTTTCTTCTTCTAATGGCACTTCTACAAGGTTTATTTTCTAGGCAACATCACAATATGTAGCTGCTATACATTGCCAGTAATGGTTAAAGTATGGCCCGGTCATGCCCGGCCATGCAATTGTAAGAGCAGCCGAAACTTCATATTGTGGGGAAACGATTTTACTTAAAAAAATCTCTGGTAAGTATTACTGCAACACTTTTTAAACACGTGCCATATTTTCAAGATGAATGTGTGGCTGGTTGCACTCACACATTACCTGAAATACCAATGCGGAAAATAATGCAGCTAGGTACATACTACAGTTAAAGTATTACCCCTTTATGAGAACATTAACATATACCATCATCATCATCATCTGCCTAGCCTTTTCCCAACTATGTTGGGGTCGGCTACCAGTCTAACCGGATGCAGCTGAATACCAGTATTTTACATGGAGCGACTGCCTATCTGACCTCCACAACCCAGTAACTGGGTAATACGATAAGTACCCCTAGGTAAGACTGGTTGTCAGACTTTCAAGTTTCTGACGACTCGTAACGACTGTCAAAGATACACGTATGACAGCCGGGATCAACAGCTTAACGTGCTTTCCGAGGCACGGAATGATGTCAGTAATGTCTAAGATAAACTTTATAAAGTACCATATGAATTGAAAAAGTCACATTGGTACTTGCCCGGATTCGAACCCACAACCTCATGCATGAGAGGCGGGCGCCTTAACCGCTAGGCCATCACGACACTTAGAACATTAACAAATACCATAAGAAAAATATAGGTAGAATAAAACTAAAAAATTGATAAAATATTAATTATGGTTCGAAAATAATTGATTTTATACTAGTGATTAAGTATGAAGATACCTTCACGAGAAAATCAAAACAACCAAAGGAGAGATAAGTTTTGTATAATTATTATCAATAAACATTTAATATGTTATCCGAGAGAGCACGGCCTAATTAGGCTCACAACATTTCACATGAATCATATTCTAAAACTTTCCCTCATAAATGAGCGTCAATTTATCATTTGTGTACTAACAAACCACGTAAGTCCATACTAAACATCCTGTGTTACAAAATTTATGATAATTTGACGTCCGAGGGAAGCCGAACATTGCCGACATCACCCGAAAGCAGGTTCGTTGCTGCACCCACTAAGTGCACTAACAATTTGATGTGAACTAGAAATCAATTACTACTACATTAGAACAAAAAGAGGTCGGTAGCAGAAACCTGATATCTCTGAAATTTGATAATTTGGTTTGGAACAAACGGACAAATATACCCGCATATGAGTACACAGTCAGCTACTTTCAACTTTATTCTCCTTTACATACAGCCTTATATCGTATGTCATATATTTTTATGGACATAAAGCTGTAAAGGCCCCTGTTAGCCTTTCCCACGTTGCTTCATTACATCAAACATTCTGCCACGCGTATTATGGTAATAGAAAAAAAAATAACTTGGCTACTTTGCATAATCCGTGAATGACAGCGTGACATTAAGTTGTCTGTTTATTTCGCCAAGATTATGAACTTTAGATCCATACAAGATCCAACTCTTAGGTTAACAAAATAAGGTTGAAATTGATTTTAAATTAATGTTGTGAGATGGTAACGGTCAAAGTGATGTGACAGTGGTGTGAGGAGAACGATTTTGTTTGTTTTCTTTTTTATTAATGTTTAGAGTTGCCATGTTTTTGTACACAGTCAAGTACTTATTTTTAGAATAATGTTGTTATATTGGATATGTCAGTTGTAACACTTGTAACATTAAGATTGTTGGTGCTTATAAAAGTATTGATGATTGGTTGGAGGCGTCTTAAAAAAGGAGGCATAGTAGCAACTGTACCAGAGACTTGACTTAATAGCTATAGCAAAAATAAATCGTACTGACGTAGAAATACGATACTTTATTAAAAAAAAAAACATTGAAATGTCGTGATGGCCTAGCGGTTAAGGCGCCAGCCTCTCGTGCATGAGGTTGTGGGTTCGAATCCGGGCAAGTACCAATGTGACTTTTTCAATTCATATGTACTTTCTAAAGTTGATCTTAGACATTACTGACATCATTCCGTGCCTCGGAAAGCACGTTAAGCCGTTGGTCCCGGCTGTCATACGTGGATCTTTGACAGTCGTTACAAGTCGTCAGAAGCCCGAAAGTCTGACAACCAGCCTGATCAAGGGGTATCGTATTACCCAGTTAATATCTGATCTCCACAACCCAACCTGGGTTGTGAAGGTCAGATAGGCAGTCGCTCCATGTAAAATACTGGTACTCAGCTGCATCCGGTTAGACTGGAAGCCGACCCTAACATAGTTGGGAAAAGGCTAGGCAGATGATTAAAAAAAAAACAGCTGGAAAATGACTTATAATTTTGGTGTGAAGTATCTCTGTTTATGGTCGCATGCATTTCAAAATAACCACTGTGCTTATGGGTGCATGCTGAAGTACAGAGGCCGTGGGGTATTTAAAGTTTAGTTATAACAATTAAAATCTGTTTTCGTAAAAAAAACCATTTTAAAAATTTGTATTTTGACCTTCAAAATCTCCGTAAAAAATATAATTCCAGGTAAGGTCTAGAACAAAAGATAATCGTAATGATGGAAAGAACATAATATTAAGTTCGGCTTCATTAAGTGTCTTCTTAAGCCCAGTATTTTTCTACATGTTCATAATTTAAGGTACACATGAGACGGTTAGAACGTGGATAATTTATTCTTCCATACAAAATGTCAAGTCAAAATACGAGCGGCCTAAAAATAAAAGATTCACTAGTTTGAAATACCCTTTTAAATACTTAATGCATCCCTAATGGGTAAGATAGTATTTATAGTGACGAGAAAGCTGTCCAGTTTCGTTTTGAAAAGTAAATCTATAGTCTATGGGTTAATCACTAGGTATCTTGTTTCTAGACTATGTAGCAAATAGGTGATTTTGTAACAATAAGTACTAGAAACAGCAGAATATTATGAACGTCATATTATATGTAACACCTTTGTAACAACAATATTCTTACACATAATACATTATTATTATTATTAGATATAAAAAATAAGAATAAGAAAATTGATAATAATATATAATAATGTCAGCCTATTATTACCTCACTGCAGAGTAAAGGTTTTCATCAACGTCACTATATCCAAGATAAACTTAGAATGTTACTTTTATTTTAGAAAAAGAATTAGGGTTTTACGTAAAATCAATAAAACCCATGAAATTGTGAACAAAAAAAAAGTCACGGAAGAAAAATAATAAAAAATATTTTACAAAAACCGATTACCTAATCGATCCCTCTAAGCTTTCTTTATTTAAATCATTTAAAAAACAAGATTGAAGATCAAGGCTTCTAGGTGATAGTATTAAAAGTTTCCTAAATCGGCACACATCATTACAAGGACAGCAGTGGGGGAACTCACTGCTGTCCTCAGAGAATTCTTCACAAAAATAGATAAGAGAAAAAAAAATCAAGAGAAGATTATACAAAATAGAATTTTGTCATATAAGATCGTGTTTATTCTGGAACATCAAACGTATAGAATTTAATAATACGTCATTTTGTTATAGCGACGGGTCTCACCCCGGATAAATATGGAGTGAAGATGATATTTTAAGGTGCATGTTTGTGAAAAGTAGGCATCTATGCATTAGGGTTTTACCCAACTTGTCATCTTCCAAACTTTATTTCATATACAGGGCAGAATGTTTATGGCAGTGATTGCTAAATGTTCTACTTACTGCTGCCCTACCATGAACTCTTATTGCGATCCAAAAAACTGAATTGTTCTTCAAATAAGTCAATATAACGCATCAATTTATGTCATTTATTGACGTATTTTCTCTTATCGCGATCCAAAAACTGAACTGTTCTTCAAATACGTCAATATAACGCATAAATTGATGCGTTATATTGACTTATTTGAAGAACTATTCAGTTTTTTGGATCGCAATAAGAGTTCATGGTAGGGCAGCTGCACTTGCAACAAACTTCTAGTACTTGCAACAAAGCATGTAGGTGTATTCAAAGTTCATTTAAAGCTGGTTTTCGTAAAAAAATGTGACAAAAAGATGGAACTTAGACCTACATACTCCGTTACCGGCAGATCCCAAGCAAAGTCCAAGATAATATAGTGATCACAATTTTGGAAATTGTTTAGTGTAAAACTACATACTTAGGTACTGTAGAGACCCTGGCTGATTGAGCCATATACAACCTATTTGGTATTATGAGATAAATATTACTTTTAAATATTTTAGAATAGAAGGGAGACCGTGTGTCGAAGGCTGTCAAGCCTGACACGAAAAACTAGTATTAAAATATAATATTAATATGATTTAAAGAGAATATAAGAAGTATAACAAATTAATACGCGTTTCAATCACAAGTAGATTGAATTATATCCCGGTACAGTAGCAACCCACGTCAGGGTGCTACAGTACCTACAAACCTGTTATCCTAAATGAAAATTATCCAGGGGGCCATTCTACTAACTTTTAGGAACTAACAAAAATGTCTCAAAAGAGAACGGATGGAAGAGGTCCAAATGGCATCAGCTGTAGAAACCTAGTCGCCTAAAACGGCATTTGTTTTTTTATGTAGGTACAGCCACAGACTTCCAAAACTAATACAACGAATTTTGTTTTAAATATCTTCTATTATAAAAGTCTATTTTTTATTAAAAGCTACAGTTGCTTTTAGCTATGCACTTTCCTCTACCTTTTTCATAATATAATTAATTTAAAGACACATAATACACTCCCTTACATTAGATAACATCATCTATTATGTAGTTCAAGAAAGTTGACTCAATGCGTCCCTCACTGGGGATCATGCCAATTTCCTTAAGACAACAAGGGGTTGCAACAGCTAGCTTCAATTTTTAATGAAATCGATCGCTGTTCGTAAGTTTTTTTGAGTTTTATTGCATTTTGATCAAAAGCCATAAATTGTATTTTAATTTGCAATATTATTTTATTCGAGAACTTAAAATTTATTCACAGCGTAGATGGTCTAGGGTGAAACCTTTTTATAGTGAAAGCCGGAATTAATGTTATGAATTGTAGTACCTACTAATGAAAATATTAACGTAAGTAGGTACCTTTTTTATATGATAAAAATGTTGCCCCACGGTTTACATCTGTCCCGTATCGAGGGTGCGTCTACAAATATAATAGGGTAGATGACACCACCAATCAACTGACCAACTGAATCAACTGACTTTTTCTAACCTGTCAAAACGCTATTCTCCCATAGATTTTGTATGGTGTAAATAACTATGACGTCACTTTTGAGTAGACTCAATTGACTAACTATTTATAAATTAGAAAGCAATAAAAAATCAAAACAGACAGTTAATTGAAAATGAATTGGGTTATCAGGGCTAAAATAAAGTGTTTCTTTAGAGAAGTTATGTCTTGGTATTATTGGTTAGTGATGTCATCTACCCTATTATAAACTCACACACACACCCCGCCAGACCAGGAACCACTATCTGTAGCTAGTATACACGTCATATTTGATCCGGGCGGGAATCGAAGCCGTAACATGCAGCGCAGCAACCAATAGCTCAGCCACGGTGCCAACCTTGTTGTCAACGTATCACCCATACAGAGAAGGCACGAGTATTGATCACCACGACTGCTCAAGGCGGATTGGCGATTTCAGAGTAGAGTTTCCTTACGATGATATCCTTCACCGATGTCAGTGATGTCCAAGATAAACTTTGAAAATACATTATGAATTGAGAAAGTTTGTTTGGTACTTAGCCCGTAACGAACCGATAACCATCGTGATGTTGCCTTAACCATTAGGCTATGTTACCTACTACTAGGTTACCTACAGACTATGTATATTATTTTATTTGAAAGTTTATTCCATTTACCAAGATATAAGGTTCTACTTTCTATAATGATATGCACACACAGTACGAAATTGTAGGCAAGTCGTAACTCATTTACAATTAATCATCCCGGCTTTAGCTAATGTATTCAGGGGTTAAAACTATTTGCATACAGTTACATATCTCTGCGTTAACAAGCCTTACATAGTTGAGTTATGTATAGCCAATTTGGGCTTTACAAAATGATGCGTCTGGGGTACTATTAACTAGGTAGTGCGTTGTTCTATACTCTAGATTACCTACATTTTGGTTCTTATATCATGTTACTAGTTTCTCTGCCTGCTACTTACTTGAAATACACACATCAAAAGTGTCTAGGGATCAACATCCCTAATCAATGTTAGGGATGTTGATCCCTAGACACTGTTGATGTGTATATAAACCAGTAGTACACTTTTTCCCATCCATTTTTTTTATAATGACACCTAGTATATCAACACCAATCATTAGTTAACATACTCATTTATTTTGACAACCATGGCACTTTCAACTGTAACTCGATATAGTTACGGAAATATCAAATTGTTATTTTGACTACTTTTACTAATGTCCTAATTCCAATTCTAATCTCCGAAACGGCTGCACCGATTTTAATAAGAATTATACTGGCAGATAACTGATGTTATATAGAGTAATTTAGGCTTTTACTATCGAAAAAGAATCGAGGTTCCGCGCAAAAGA
This sequence comes from Hoplodrina blanda, assembly GCA_949316365.1. NCBI lineage: Eukaryota > Metazoa > Arthropoda > Insecta > Lepidoptera > Noctuidae > Hoplodrina > Hoplodrina blanda. The sequence continues at coordinate 1,456,066 of OX438582.1, forward strand.
AAGTCACGTTCACGCGGACGAAGTCGCGGGTATGCACTAGCTAGTTTATGATACATTCGCATTTTACTTTATCAACCATAGTAGTTGTAAAGCTAGAAAGCAAATTAAAATATCAGGGGAGCAATTAAAGGCAATTTATTAGAGATTCATAATTATTATTACGACTTAACCCTCGGGTGGTGTACGATTTATTACGATCAACAAGTGTTCGAACGTATGAGATATTTCGTTCGCATGATTAATACAGGTATCGAAGGGTTAAAGGTATGACTTATGAAAATAATATTTTATATTCCAAGAAATATTTTTCAATTTATTGGCAAAACTGTTATCCTGTTATCTTGTAGTGTAAGTAGGTATACTGATTGTCTAGAAAAATAATTTAGTAATACTAATGATTTTTCTCAAAAAATATCATTTTTGCTGTGGCTTGACCTACTTCATCACTGTAAACGTTAATTGTGGTAACAGTGTGGTTGAAATTATTTGCATTGGCTTTAATTGATAAAGCTAATGATGACAAATTGTTCATACACTCAGCTAAACTAAGAAGAACGATGGCCCCACCGTACCTCCCTGTGGCATTCCAAAATGAATAATGCGTACATTCACACAAGAATAACATTTCAACTGCTTTTAACGAAAGTCATATAACAATATTAGAAACCAGAGACTTCACTGAAGATTTGAGTAATAAAATGCTTCCAAAAACAGCCTCCCCTTAACATCAAAATATCATTCTCGACGATGATATTTATATCATATTTTATGACACACATAAACATGGGATGGGCGGTGACGACTGTATTCTGTTTACAACGTTGATCGGTATCTGAACGTCAAGATGCTTATCCATAAATGTATGGAGATGTATCTTCATATTGCAATGGAGATAGGAGAAATTAATTATGATACTTCATTTGTTTGCGATGGTTCTTTTGTAAGAGTCACTCCTATTTCATTCAAGGTTGTAATTTTGTTAATGGATTTTTTTCTTTTAAAACGTTTTGTGTCGGTTGCCTTATCAGAGCAATCGAGACTTTCTATTTCAAATTCAGATTCATTATTAATATCATAAATAATAATAATACTAGCCTATTATTGTCTCATTGCACGGCAAAGGCCTTTTCTCGTACAAAGAAGAACTGATTTAGCTTCTATAGGACTGACAATATTATCAAGGATGATATTTCTACTTGGATGTTTACTTTGATTAGCATCTTGTCAAACGTGACCAGTTGGACAATAAGTAGATAGATGGCTATCCAGCAGTGTATACCCGTGTGCGGAAGAATGCTCAGAGCAACACCCGTGGCCCAGCCAAAGGTAATTGCAGGATCACCTGCTTTTAAGTTTAAGGGGACTGACACGCCCTTTCACTTCCCACGAAAAAGGGTGTGCATACCCGTATTCATAATCGAGTAGTCTTTAAGCGACTTTACCGTATCTGAACAGCACTACAATTTTGATTGTTCTTACTCAAATTTGTTCTTACTCAGCATGAAAATGTAAGACAAATGTTAAAATTAATATTTCAACTTGTTATGAGAATCGCAATACATTAATCTCTCGTGAATGTCATACACCAAAAGGAATGAATGATTGCTATATTACTTGGAAAACTGGCAGCAGTGAGCGAATGACCAGTCAGGTAATTGGTCTTCGTTAACAAGCGATTATAAACCTTAAGCCTTTACTTTAGGATTGAAATTGAGCTTTTGTTGGTTGTAATTGAAAAGGAATTTCACTTTGCAGTAGTCTGATGCCCCGCGGTGAGTCCTGCAATTTTTTGAATATAATTTATTTGATTAAAATTCTTTGTTCCGCATAAAATTTATCAAGGTGTCGAAATATAATACTGTGGGTCACTATACAAGGGAAACTTGCTAATATTAATTCGGATTTAACAAAGATAAATTCTCTAAAAACCAAAACGCACGAATTAAAATCTTCTAGAAAAAGAAATTATTAATGTTTGAAGTAATCAGGAAACGTTATTAAGATAATATTCAATTTGATTTAAGAATCAAATTGAATATTATCTCAATAACTAACTACTAACTTTGTCTTATAAAATTAGAACATACCTAATATTAAATATTGTCTCGATAAGTCGAGATTATTTATGTTCTAATTTTGTTTGACATCCTAGCAAGGTAGGTAGGTAGGCCTAAGTACAACCACGTCTACGAAAAAATATTTGATTCGAGCCGATTTTCGGCTTGGAAATACAACTATCTTATTGCATTTTGGCTTAATTTGATACGTTAAGCACAATTAGTACACTCGTTGCCAAGTATTTAATCATAAATTCATAACAAATATATTATGTAATCAATTCAAATCATTTATTTAAAACAAACCAATTAAAGGCTCTTTTGAACTGGAGTCAGACAATCAGAAAGTTGAAGCTAGTTGCTCTTTCTGAACATAAGGTTCATAGGAAGAAGAACAAGCAACAAACTCCATGAATACCTTCTTGTTAAAACATAGACCAAACTCTAACGGTTAAAGCCCGAAAGATCGTATCTTCATTTTAAAATTCTAACATTTATCAACTCATGTGGCAAATCTTAAGATTTACTAAGTAAACCTAAGATTTAACAATTTAAGGGCATTTACAGTAACATATTATACCCATAATTTCGCGAAATTCAAACCGCGGACACCCAAACTCAATTCAACTAGATGCTCATATGTTTTAATTAGATAGTTACATACGTTCATAGCGTACGTTATTTCCATCTTCCATTTAAATGAGTTATAACTGTTTCTGAGAAGCACTTAATGCTGTTATGACATGTAATAAATTGTCAAATCTACTTGTGTTCGAGCTATTTTCAGATGTTGAATTTATATGGGAATTTGTATGTTTTATTTAGTATCTTCTGTTGGTTTCATGACTTTTATTACGTGTCTAAAGTGAAGGGCTATTGTGGGATCAAGAGAAGGGTTACTTTGTATTTTGATCGTGTTTTTCTGTTCGTGTCATGTTCTCATTCAATTTGAGATAAAATTGTTTTTTAAGATCTTTGGTTTACACCTATTTGAGATGAAATTGTTCTAATATAGAACTTTTTAAGATCTTTGGTTTACACCTATGGAGTTATCGTATTTTTAAGAACGTTTGAGTTCTAATCTTAGTGTTAGATTTATGCCATTGGTGGTTGCTGAAGATGAGATTGAGACTAGATTTTAAATATTTTAATTGGCCTTCTAATCTTCTTATTTCTTCAGATTTCGATCGAAACGGTTTTCTTCACTTAAAACCCAAAAATACCCATCAACGTTGGTACTATTTAGTTCCTACTCTTCATTAACACACCCTAACGACTTGTCATCTATAGGAAATGGTCAATTTAGCACGAATCTTCATGCAAACATATCGGCACAATAGGTATACTAATTCCTGTATCTTCCCCTTATAATCCACAACACACATGCACACTGCTAACACGCTAAGTCTAAGGCTGTGTCTACACACTAGCAAACATCCTCCAATGTATGAATACCCTCAATTTGCGAACTTGGCAAACAGTTTGCGGCTGAATCGGTCTCAATGAGCTCTTAATCGCCGATAAACATGTTAAGCGTGAATAGGACTTCTCTATTGATGTTATGAAGAGCCCAAGTTCTAGACAAGTCGGTATTACTTTGAAGAAGTTTGTGGTTGGAGTATTGTTTGCCTGGTTTCTTTTAAAGCTAAAGTTCTTTCATGTGGAAGTCAAGAGTACCATAAAACATAGCACTCGGCAATAGTGAAGATATCTTCCAGATACCTTTTACAAACAAAAAAAAAACAAACGAATTTTACCTCTTTATATTATAGTACTATATTCAATAATAGTAAAAGTAGTACATCGTAACTCGATATCTGTTTTATCCGAACTACAAATGAAGTGAGGGATTATTTTGAAATGAATAATTAATTAATTAATAAAATAAAAAATATTTTACTATTAGTTTGAATAGATGTTTGTTACTGAGTCACGCCAGAACGGCTGTACGGATCTAGATAAAATTTGATACAGAGATTGATTAGTCTGGAATAGCACCTACATTTTTATCTCGGAAAAATGTACGCTTCCCGCGAGTAGTAGCTAATAATTAACAAAAATATTTGAACTCAGACTGATATTTACAACTTATATACCAGGTACCCATATTTTTTTAAATGATATTATCATTCTGATCTTAGTCTCAATTTGTGAAAAATTCATCCATTTTTAACAAGTTTTTGGCATTAATTGTCACTGAGACGAGATTGGGACTAGATTTTAAACAAGTAAAGCTACGAGAATTGGCCTTCTGCTATGCTCGAAAGCTCTTAAATAAAATGCCAGTCTCTCATTATTTCCATTTCAAACAATAAAACAAACTGAATTGTTCTCCATCACTGACAGCCGTGCCGTTGTCATGGCAACCACCCCCCGACCTACCCTACACTAGAAAACCTAATAAAAATACATGGGGGTTGCAAATTTACATATGCTGTTCACTTCAGCCTTATCTTTAAGAGTATAGGGTTCATATTTGAAGTGATTAGGGGTGGGCACTTTGTTAATACTAAACGTATAAACAGTGGTCCCTCGCTTATTTAGTAATACAATACTTTTTGTATTTCGAAAAGGAAATGTGTGACGATGGCAGTTTTATTTTGTTTGATGTATTTTATTTTAGTTGAGAGAACTAAACTTGGTTTGAAGGTTCAAATTGTAGGAAATATGGATTAAATTATATTGAAAGTGAAGGGTTTTTATCGAAATATATTCTATGACCGGTATCAACAGTAGGGGAGCGGGGGGCTTGTTGTAACAATTTTTAGTTTTTTCGATGGGGATCTCAAAAAATTGAGTGTTTTCATGATAAAGCAGTTTTAAATGAAAGGGCATCTATTCAGGTATCGATTAGAATAATAACTGGGCTTAAATTAAAATAAGAAATCTGTATAAAATGACTTTTTGTGAAAGAAGTAGCATGTTACAACTTACTCCGTAGTTGGGGCTAGTTGTAACAGGCGTGGAGCAAGTAGTAACAAAATAATAAAACAACATATTTATATGGTTTTCAGGCTTTTTTGTGAATGAATATGAGAAATATTACTTATAACGTATTTATTACAAACTAATAAGGTTAACATTGTTTCTTTATTAACATTTAGAGATCTTTCTTGTCGTACAGTATCGATTTAGTCTTATAAACAAAGCTATAACATTTCTATCAACAGTCAAAATCATTTCTGAAGCTTATTATATTAATTTTTGGTCATTAATCTTGCTTTTTTTTATTTTACCTAAATCATCATTAACCCTAAACTTTTACTAGTTAAAAATATCATCCTTAATCAGTTTTGAAACTTAATTATCACAATCAACGTGACAAACTAGTCTAGCTTGATATTAAATGCAAATTCAGTCTTCATCAGAATCACAGTTCTCACAAACGAGCATACACAGCAGATACAGGAGCATCTTTAACACATTTAACTGGTGACCCCAGGCTTCTCCGTCATCTGCTGTTTTCTTTTTCACTAATTAAACAAAACCACTCACTCTGATCCGTCGTTGAAAACCTTTTTGTGCACTTTATCAATGTTTTCTTTTTTGGTTCATTTTCTATTCAATCGATTGTGTATATAACGACAAAATGCTCATATAAAAACACGAAGGGGCAAGTTGTAACTAGTTACAACGTGCCCCGAAATTTCGTTACAACAAGCCCCATGCCAAATTATTAAACATTTTTAATTATTAAAAAAAAAGTTTATATTATTGTCAAATAAAAGTAATTATATAAGATATCCTAATATATTGACTATACAAATCAAACGATACAGATTTTATTAAGACATTGCAGTTATTTAGAATCAAACTTTAGGAATTTAATTTTTTTACGTTACTTAGCAAAAATCACGGGTCTGCTCATAACTACTCTCTGCGCTTGTCTGAGCCACCCTGGCTGTGCTTATGTCGTAGGCCTCGTCATAAGGAGTAGATTAAGTGTCAATTTAAAACAAAATATTCGAAACCTGCTGAGTAATTAAGCTGTTACTACTTACCCCTGCTACAACTAGCCCCACGCTCCCCTATTCTGGCAATATCAAAAGTGAATTGGAAAAGAAAATAAATAAAAGAGAAAAAAAACTTTACATTAAAAAACAATTATTTCATTGATACAGTTCGACACAATAAATATATTGTTAGGTTAGTACTTCTATATGCACATATAGGTACTTAAATTAATAGACAGCTGTCAACCACATGTTTTAAAATCGTGTTCAACATTCGTACAAAAATCAGAATTTAATTTATTTATTATCCATTCATAAGAGAGGAAAGCCATTGTACGAATGTCAATTTAATTTGTGAATTATTAATTAATTAATAGATGATTCACTTAATGTATTAATTAACGGCATGAATCACCTTTTGTGTTTGTCTTTTATATTGTTTAATTATTCAATAGTTTCAATTTTATTGGTTGTCTGTACATTCTTGGTAGATCTCTTGTTTAAAAAAAAAAACAAAAAATAAATAAAATTTGTTTATTCTCAGACAACTCCATAGTCCATAGAAAAGTATAAACTATGTTAGTACAATATAAATAATAATGCGAATAATATTAGGTACATAAAATTCTTCATTACCAGCACCATTAATTCATCATGATTACTAAAAACGAACAAAAGTATCTATATTATTATTAAAATAAACGTGATTAGCTGATCTATTCTCTAAAAATCTCTCGCTAGCTAATTTTGGAGAAATGAGCTTGAATTAAACATCCCACCATGCTACGACAGCTCACCTCAAGCTTCCTGGAATTTACTAACGAAGTCAAAATATTTAAGGCATTTTTGAACGTCATTTAAAAGAAAGAAAAAAAAATTTATATTGAATCTAGTTGCCTATTTCAGAAGGTAGTTTCATATGGAGAAGAATGGGTAAGAAACTCCATGTATACTCTTCCAACACTTACCCGACCTGGGAATCTTAACCAAAACCCCATGCTCAACAACCACGCTAAGGGTTACACGCTCAGTCTGGCGTCAGTCTGGTCAATCAGTCTGCTCAGAATGACGGGAGAATTATCGTCCAACCGGTTGACTGACGGACTGATGGTCCAGTTCACGTACGTTTTAACCGTGTTTTTCATCCATCATTCTGGCATCAGTCTTAGCCGGACCAGACTGATTGACCAGACTGACGCCAGACTGAGCGAGTAACCCTTGAATTACAGAGTACCTTTATGTACTGAGTAACAAAGGCACAGTGTCAGTGATAAGTGACATATTTACGAACAAATTGACACACATTACGACCTACAGGACGTGTTAACATTAAACTAAATACAGGATGCCCAGCAATTGAAGGTGCAACGATCTATGTAAATGTTACTGATAGGAAATTCGCCAGACTAAAGAATGCGCAGATGTAGTGTAAATCAGATAAAGCAATGCCAGTGTCAAACGAGCTCGGCTTTGTGGGACAGACGGGCGGGTGAACGCTGCGGTTGAAACGTTTTGATAAAAAAACGACGTATTCCTGGGTGAAAATTTTGACAAAATTATAACTTCTTATGCCGCTATAATACAAAATAACAAATATATATAAAATGTAGTAACTTAAAGAGGGCTCCCATACATACAATAAACGCGTTCATTTTTTTGTATGTTGTGTTAAATATTGTACGGTGGTATGAAACGCTTCGTGTGTTAGTCCGACTCGCTATTCGAATTTGACTGACTAACTGGCAGAAATTATTATATTTTTTCTTACAAGAAAGCCCGCTCGTCTGCACCACAAATCTCGCACGAGCGATGCATGTAAAACGGTCAGCGATTGAGTCAGCGATCGCCGGCGGAATTCTGAACGATTCTGACGATCCCGACTTTATTGACTTTTATATCGGCATATAAACTGCTGGACATCCGTCGGTTGTGTGTCCTGTGTTTATGATATTTTGAAAGCCTGTTTGGTGAAGCTTTGACTAGAATTTAAATGGAATTTAATTTTCTTGGAAAACAGCTGGAAAGTATCAATAGCTGTGACAATAAAGACGCATAAGATGGCAAAGCGTCTTCAGGTGAGCTTATTACATAGATAGAGCGCCAAGTTCCTGGAGAATTAATGAACTAAAATGCAACAGAAATAGAGTTCAAAATTACATAATTGTATGAAAGATAATTTAATATTTTGCACACAATTTTTAACTTTATTTGTCATGTAATAGTTAATTATTATGAACTAAATAGCTTTTGCTTGCAACTTCCACCGCTTAAGTTTACGGCAAAATGCAATGCTATAAAAACCTCCCGCGGTCAATTAAGGCGAAGTAATTTGCGGTGGTTTCGAGTGGCGATCACGTATTAGAAGGCACATAGTGTGGAAGGCCCTCCACGAGGTGGACAAACGACCCGGTAAAGGTCGTAGGAAATCGCTGGATGCAGACAGTTCAGGACCGACCATTGTGGCTATCTTTAGGGGCAGCCTATGTCTAGCAGTGGACGTTGTTTGGCATATATTATGACGATGAATTTAAGGTATGTCCAATTCACCTCAAGTTCACTTTATTTACCCTATATATTTAGCTAGAAAGATATTTACAGAATAGATAGGCAGTTTTGCCAAGTAGGTAAATAGGTCCCCTGACCAAACAAAACACGGCAATATAAACACACTTCGAATTCAATTAACACAATAATGCAATCGAAACAATTGAATGTTGTATAGATAAATTAGTTGCACAGCTATGCTTATTGCTTAGTGCTTTCCCCTCGTTGCGTTGACAACCAATTGTGGTGTCCAATTAGTGAATGTTTGACCACAAACTGTATCAGAATACATTGGTGGTATAGCAGGATAATAGTTCAATGAACTGTTGAAGATTTAATGGCATTGTTTGAATAACAGCATGTAGTACCTACAGAATTTGTTGATGAATTTGTAAAATAAGCGCCACTTTTGATACTAATCGACCGTATTAAAAAAAAAAACGCTTTTTAATAGACTTATAAAAAGGAAGGGGTTCTATGTTCTGTATTTATTTTAATATGTATGTTTACCAATTTTTCTTATTTCATGTTCCTTGTTATTTTTTGTGTTAACTAATTTCTTGACGTGCTGGTTAGCATGATATTGGCGACTATATAATACCGAGACCAATAATTGTAATTTATGTACAATACAATTTACAATCTAATGTTTACAGAAGCTAGTGGCAAACCTAAATAAATAAATAAAATATTATATGCAAAACACGTTAGGAAAAATATAAAAATTCAGCAGATAATATAAAGTAAGTGAAGCGATGTAAAAATTGTAGCGTGCATCTGACAGCTCCCCACTGTAACCGTGCTGCGAACTGACAGTCTACTGTATACAGGGTGGTTGCATATTTTATATTCAAAGTTTGTTTCTTTTCGTTAAAATACATGTATCTTTGTTTTATTCTTGGTAAAAGAAATGTAAAATAAAGAACAGGCGAATATAAAAATATAAGGATATAATTTTTCTATTTTTAATTTATGAAAATAAAATATTGAACAAATAACCAAAAGTATTTAATGTAGTATTTAGTAATGTAGTATCAATTTATGAGAGAACATATTTTGGCTTCTATATTCGAATTTCAAACCGAAAAAACAAAAATATTTCAATAACCGATAATTATTCACATTTTGCAAATCAGCATCAATTTTTTTGACATCCACCAACATTTTGGAGCATGCATTCCTCCAGTCACGTGTCGCGATCATTAGAGCCAGATGCTATAGGGTCGGCCGTGTGTGAATAATAATCACAGGGGCGACTAATTGACGAGTTCCCGGGATATGACAGACGCGGGTATCTGAATCTATTTAAGTGTAGGTTTTTATAAGGATACGACATTATATAATCTAAGAAGGATACCTACGTTTGATTGATCGTGGGGTGAGTGTGATATGTAATAGATTTTAATGAATATTTCTATTTGAACAAATGAGAACGGTAGGTATTGGTAACGGTATAAATTAGTTTACCAATCTCTAATTTGTTATTTATTTAACAACATTTTAAAAGAATAATTAATATAAGATAATCTATAAAAATAAAATAAAAAAAAGTGATAAAATTAAATGACGTCAAGAAATGTGCCCAATTTATTTACTATCTTTAATCTGTATTTATTAATTTATCTAATTTATTTATGTTTGTTTTCAGTGATGTTAGTTTGTTTCTGGTGAAATTTCTAAAATAATTATTTCATACATACTTTGTCCTGACAATTACGAATAGAACAAAAATAAAATCAACTCTATCAGTCGAGCCATTCTTCAGAGTTCATCTTTTATACTACGGCAATTAGTTTTTATTCACATACATAATTACTTACTGAAGCGTATCTATATGCAATCACTATTAGTTTCAGCAATTAATTTGAAAGCAGTCGCTTCAAAGTTTTCGCCAATTAGACCAACTTTATACGATCGATTAGTAGAATTTAAAGGGCTGCATAGCATGTGATGTTTGCGATTTGAGAACAATTAATTTATTATACGTAGCTATAGTTACCTACTAAAGATATTTTATTTTCGGAAATTATGGGTAATATATAATATACACATATTTTTGTAGCATTTAAGATTGTAATATGCTTTCAGAAAAGAAATAAAAATTGTTTATTATGTTTTCTTTCCGTATTTTACCCGGTAACCATCTGAAGTCTAGATGGTTACCAAGTTTAGTTATGATGATTCATAATAGCAGTTACGAAAACTTACAAATTCATTTCACTCTCATTTTGACCCCCATCACCAATAATATTTGTAAACCTAGCCGCCATCTGCATTCATTTAAATACTTCCTGACACAATAAAAAAATCAGGCAGTTAGTAAAGGGAAGAGAAGGAAAGTCGCCTGGAAGTGTCACAACGCTTTTTCCTCAGGCATTAGGCACAGAAGATTTCTGCAAGTTAACTTTTCCCACCAGCCGGGTTAGGAGACTTCGTTCTAAAAAAATTTCTTCTAGAAAAGGCCAACCCGCCTTCTCTTACAACTTACAGCCACCCACACCGGTCAAAGCCGCTGTGTGAACATAACGAGGTACACGTGTCGACGTCATCAGTTTGTTACTGTAATTAACTGTTTGCGTCACTCGCACTGTGAGCAACGGACTGCAGGAGCAGTGCAACCGACAGGAAGGGTTGTGGCCGGTTGTTATTTTTTTAATTGTGATATGATTGCCTTGGTGGTTTGGTCACCAGTACGACTGTTGAGCATGAATAGAGCTAGATTTGATCCCTAGTACGGGCTACGTGTTTTAGGTTTTTGGGTTAGGAATTTCTTTATAGCATCCCGGAGTATGGAATTAGTTGTGTAAGATTTTTTTTTTTGTAAGGTAATACGTTGGTACTTTCTAATATCTAAATAACCCTACTCAGCGCCACTACAACATCGGTGAAGGAAACCTGGACGTATAATTAAATAAGTCTGAAATCGCCAATCCGTCTTGAGCAAGCGTGATATTTTCTCTATGAGAAGTGGATTGGTATAATAATCTATTGGTATTAAGTATTATTATTTTGACAAAAATAATTATTATTATTCACATTACTGTAAACTTATACGAGTATGACATCATTAAAACTCAACATTGAAATAGTAACTTAATTTTTTATAGTAAAAATCATAGGACCAAACTAAAATCAGTCATGAGCTACTTTGAACCTTACTGTCACTGCATCATACAATTCGGATTAATAAAATAACAGAAACAATATCCTAAATATTGTTTTCCTAGAAACTCAAATAAGTCACGTACGGAGGTAATATCCGCAGCATATAGCCGGCACAAACGCAATATCATGCAAATATTAAAATACAAAGAACTTTTGACGTAGAAAACTGTTTGAGCGACTCTCATAACTTTCTTCGGACATATTGTTTTCTTTATTTATTATTTCTTGGATTCTTAGTAAAATTATAATATATAAAGCGTCATAGGAAATTAATGTTTGTGGTTTTGTAAAAAAAAAATAAGTAACCTAGATAGTTAGTTGAAAATAAATTTACTTGATTTTACATAATTATTTTAAAATGGAAAATAATTATATATGTGATTCTTAAACATAGATACATGATAAAGTGTAAAAATATCAAGGATGACAATTTTATTTGCCTTTTGTAAGGCGTCCTTACTACTTTTTGTCAGAGGGTTAAGTATTAATCGTTTCTTTGGAAAAGTCGTTTGTTATCATAAGTATATTCATCAGTATTAGTATTGGTCACTATTACCAGTCATTCTGGTCATTCTGTATAAACAACGTAATACACCTATTTAAATACAATATCAGAACAGCTAGCTCCATGTACTTGGCCTTCAGGCATTAAAAAAATCTTTTGTTTATGAAACATAGAGTAGTTACCTTTTTCATTATATGTAACTGCTTTGTTTTTTTTTATGTAAAAAAAATACAATTATAATGCTTTGCAGGACATTGCTGGTAGCATACAATGACCACAACAGCTGTATCCTTTGAATTTTAAGAATTCAAATATTAGTTCCGCTGTTATATTACAATTACAATACAAATATGTAAATAATGTACAGTAAGTAGGTATATAAGCCTTTAGACATAGAATTTGTAAACATCGGCAACGCATTAGCGCCGAGGGAAAGTGATTTTCATTACAAAATGATTCTCAATGTTATTGTTGTGTTATACTTTAGTATTGAACTAAGTAATGCGGTAGTGTTTGACTATTATTCTGGTAAAATTGCGTCGAAAGAGCTTCAAGACTATTATAAAGCTAGAGGCAATTTTGAGTAAGTCAACCATTTTAGTAAAAACTATGCACTTTTTTCAGGGTACTCAAAGAGTACCATCGAGAATATATTACAACGCTTACGTCATTTTTGTCTGTCTGTCTAGCATCTTTGTAAATTATCTAGCATTTATTTTCCTAACTTTGTTGGTGTCTGCTCCCAGTCTAACTGGATACAGCTGAATACCAGTGTTTAAATATATAGAGCCTGTCTGATATCCACAACTTAATAACTGAGTAACAGGAAATCCTTTGGTAAGATTGATTGTTAGACTCTCGGGCTTCTGACTTTCCGTAACGACTGTTGAAAATCTACAAATGACGACTGGAACCAACGGTTTTACGTGTACCCCCGTACCTTACACTGACTTTTATACTCCGGGATGATACTGAGAAATTCCTAATGGAAAACCCCAATAACATTTTGCCCGGAATCATCAGATCACCACGCTTAGTGGTCATGCCTGCGACCACGAGGCTAACAGGACAGCCGTGGCGGGGGGTATGTTTTAGACAAAATTGGACTTAAAACAATGAAAATAAATAAACAAAATTATATTTTATTCTGTTGTCATTTCCAGTATTTGTACTATCGACATTAAACCATGCTGCACTTCTGAAAGAAGACGTGTAGATGGTTCGTGCAACAATTTGAACAATCCAGCGAAAGGCACTTTCTTTGTACCGCCCAAAAGAGTGCTGCCTGCTCTGTACTATAATGGTAATATTTTAGAGGTATGAGGGACAGGGTAGAAAGTTCCTCCATTAAAAAGAGGGGACCCCCGACCAGACGGGTGATGTGTTTGGTGTGGTACTGCCCGAACATTGCTGTCGGGATTTTGTATATTCAAATGTCGCGGAGAACTTTGATATCTCGTTGTAGAATACGTCAGATATACATAGTTCATATGTGAAGGGATAGATGTCACCACAATGCCATTAATACTGAGCAATTAATATTGAACTTATTGTATGTGATTTGATTTATTCATTTTAAAACAATATACAAATTAACCTACACATAAAACATAAGAATAATTATAAAATATGTACAATTTATAAAAAAGGAAAAAGAAGGAACCTTATAGCTTATAGGGCATCATAAAATTCGTGTCAATGGGGCGAGTGCAAAAAAGCTGACAGCATTGCCACGTTGTATGGCAATGCTAATTCTTTGGCCTTAAAAACGGCCAGCCATGTAAAGGTCATATATTATTTTATAATAATGTACTTATACATACTAATTAGTAGTTTATGTTTGACAGTATTTCAAAAAACACGTCTTTTTATGAACAGAATCACTCCATTACGTTTGCGGTAGGCAATAATATCTCGCGACTGTTGATGTGAATGTCGAGCACTGTGTACATGCGGGTTCATAGCTCTGACTGCCCAACCCAGCGGCAAGATTACTAAAATAAAAATCAATTACTAAAAAAGGAACCTATTTATTTTATTATTGATTCTTGTTAAAAACACTAGCTGCACCTTGTATTTTTATGTTTTATTTTATTGCAGGTTCTTATGCCAGGAAAGCTGAGTCTGGTAAAGACTTACTATTACCGAGAACTATTAGAAGGGTTTTACTATCTGAAGGTAAAAAGAGTGATTGCCGCTTCTCTCTGGCTATGACCAGTTACGGTATCTTTACGTTTCTTGATATCGGATCTATTCATGATATTTGTAAGTATCTACATCATGCTGGATTCCTAGTAACTTACTGGCCGTTTGGTCAATAGTTACACTCGTGTGCCATTAGAAAATTCTTTGGAATTCTTCTAGTATTTTTAGACAAAATGGCCTTCCTTGTTTTAAAAGATCTGCCGATCTATTCTGTAATAATTTCTCTCTTAGGTGAAGCGAGTTTGAGATGAGATGTCATGACACCTGCAGAGGAACCTTAAAAATCTCACCCAGTAAACCTTAAGCTCCTTTCATCTGAATTCACAGGAAGAGATTTTTACAGAATAGCACTGCTTAGCCGCAGTATGATTCTGCATTCCGACATCTATAGGAACAAAAAAAGAAAAGTTTTTTTTATTATATTTCGATGTTTTGTCTGTCGTGGAATCGCATCAGCTTGATGCGTCGTATATGTAGGTTAGATTTAAATTAAGTATCTATCTATCTACCTTTAATTTTAATAATAAATAAATGTTATAATAAATTCATGTTTAAAAATATACATATTCCGTGTGACACTAATAAGAATTATTACATTTTAAGTTAACTTCTTGCTACATAAAACTGATTGCTGTACTACGGGCAAAAATGAATATGTGTGTACTCCAAATATTGTATCCGAAGACGACTCGCTGCACCGACTGGCTGGCATCAAATGTCTGAACTTGACCAGGCCTCTGACACACCAAATTATGGGATGTACAAACGATTCGATTCCTGCTCCAGTAAGTATTGTATAGCTTTTTAGCCTTTCAACCTCGTCTAGTTTCAAAAAAGTGTTATTTTTTGTTGAACATAACAAATAATACAAACATAAGAATTTTTGATATTTATTCTGTAAATAAATCTATAAACAGAATAGGTAGGTAATGATCATTTATCAATTAAATTATCATAACATTTATATATTATGATAATACAATAAATAATATAATAATAATATTTATATATTTATTATATTATTATTATAAGATTATTCAAAGTCTTTAGCAAAAACCTCTATGATAGAAGCACGAAAAAAAAGAGTTGTAGTTGTAAAAGTGCACATTTTTGTTTTTTATAATGTCAGATTGAACAAGCGACGGCAGTTTTCGATCTGTCTCAAATATACAATTTCCAAAAAAAAGGCGAGCAGGCTGTACGAGCCTATAAAGGAGGACTGTTAATAATGGAAGAGGAAAATGGGAAGATGTGGCCTCAGAAAGGTCCAGGTGTTTGCCCTCTTAATCAACCTGACGAAACCAGATGTTTTGCAAACCGTACGTTTTTGTATTTTATTTTCTGATTGATTCGTAGGTAAAATTTTGTAATAATAGAATAGAATAGCATTTATTTGCAAATATGGGTAATACATAAGTAGTAGGTGTACATCAGAGTTCTGCCATATTTCACCATTCGGCATGCAAACATTTTCATTAAGTATCCAAATTTATTAAAATTTATATTCTGATTAAAAAAAAAAACCAAATCCAAATCTTCTCCAAACCGATTTCGGTCACGTCAGCCAATCTCAATGGAGATTAGCCAAGTACCTACACAGGAGATATTATAGAGCACAAGCGTGTTCACAAACACAGGTGCCTCCCTCTTCGATTACTATTATAGTTCGATGGAATGGCAATCCGACACAACTAGGGCGAGATTAGACGCAGGACCAAAGGAGTAACGGTATCACACCACTAATTTCGTAACACTGGGCTCCTACTGAGAAATTCCTAATGAAAAAACCTAACAACATTTTCCCTAACATGAGAATCGAGACCAGGACCCCACGTATAGTTGCCAAGGTGATCAACAAGGCAGTCAAAAAAACGTAATGGTTTTTAGCGTTATTTTCATTTTTTGTTATGTTTTCAGATCCGAATCTTTTAGTGATACAAACCTTGTTCCTGACATGGTTTATGAGGCTACACAACTACTTCGCCACCCGGCTGGCTATCATAAACCCGTGCTGGAACGATGACACCCTCTTCTATGTGGCGAGAGATATAAACATGGCTTACGCTATGCAAATGTATTTATACGAATGGCTTGCATCACTACAAGGTAGTATTGTCTTGCTAAAGGTGGCGCGTGAGTTGGATCATTTGGTTACCTTCAAGATGGTTTGGCTTAATGGGGCTGATCCATGCGTCTTGTTGGTGAACTGGCGCTGTCAGTTGAGATTGGTCATCTCTTGACTGCCATTGCTTAAATGAACATAATAATATTTTAGTTGTTTTATATTTCTCTTCATTTACATTGTTACCTATCACAGTATGTATTTTGTAACCAGGATTTTTTTAAACTGGATTGACAAGAGCGTGAGTTTCTTGCTCGATTTTCCATAAAAGCCTACCTGAGTTTTGGAACGAGCAACTAGCTTCAACTTTCTGACTAACTGACCGACTCCTTGATAATTCAAAAGTAAAGTAATAGTTATAAATGCTTTGATTTTGACTATGAAATAAACTGAACTAAATTCTAGAAATTAATTTTTTTGATTCGCAGGTTTTGAAAATTTGGTAAAATCTGGAGTTATTTCGCGAAACCTTGGATTCCGCGATATATACGACCCTTGTATGTCTCCAGCTATTACTTTGGAATACACTTATATCATTCGTTGGTTTCATACAGCGCAAGAGGCTACCGCAAAGTAAGATCTTAGCTCTTGACTCTAGTCTAGAGCAGAGGTGACAGAGACAGTCTACGATGGAGTCAGTTTACCCAGAAGAAGCCTGTTCACTCGAACTCTAAAGAGATTAGGGTCCAATGCATTCGGAAATACAGACTCAGGGAGTTCCACTCCTTTGCTGTGCACATTATAAAACACATTTGGAAACGCTTAGTGCAAATTGGTGGAAAAGCAACCACCATAACGAACATTTGTGACCCTTGGTGATAAGAAGTTAAAAAATGTTGTGACTTTGACCTTAAATATCCTCGTAGGGAGAAGATTTCCAGATTTGACCTAGAACGAAATAATGATCGCAATGATTAGAAGAACATGTTGTTTTTGGCTTCGTTACGTGACTCTTACACCCGATATACTTGTTCTGACAATATTCTTGAATTTCAGACTGTATGACGAAAAGGGTACTTACCTTCGAAACTACCCTCTGTTCAACCTCACAACCAGATCTGGATTCTTAGTCAAGGACAAACGTATGGAGTATTTTACTCAAGGTCACTTCAGACAGCCAAGCGGTAAAACGGATGACAATGTCATAGACTATGACGTAAGATTTACTTATGATTTAATTTAAATTTAAGAAAATAGGTAACTGAAAAATTTAATGATTGAACCCTGATTTTTCGATGAAAAAATTAAAAAACATAACTGATAGATATTAGTAAAATAACAGTAAATCTTACAATACTAAATTAAAATGAACACATACCTAACCGACAAAACAAATGAAATACAGAAAGTAGGTTAAAATCTTTCCATTTTCAAACTATACACATCAAAAGTGTCTAGGGATCAACATCCCTAACATTGTTTAGGGATGTTGATCCCTAGACACTTTTGATGTGTGTACATGTGCTGATATAGATGGCCAGTAAATACCTAATGAGAACATAATTAATATTGATAATTCATTAAACATTTTTATGCTCCTCAAAATATATCCAAGAGATGCTGTTCTGCTAAAAAGTCATATTAATTTTGTTTATTTTTAGGTTGCAGCTAATGGTCTGCCAGGTCTCCAACTAGCCTTAGACATTACTGCCAGCGACCTACACAAGGGTCGTCTCCTTGGCTTCAGCCCTTACATTGACTATGTTTACTACTGCACTGGCCACAAGATAACGTGCTTCGACGATTTGCGAGAACATGTCGATGAATGTGTAAGATTGTTCCACCAATTGTCTTAATTGGGTACTTGACACTAGCAATCAATTGAGATGATTTTTATGACCTGCCAAAACGTGATTCCTCCATAGATTTTGTATGGTAATCACTGTGACGACACATTTTGCCAAGTCTATTGCCTATTTATTATTCTCAAAGTAACTAATAATCTAATTTGACTGTTTAAGAATTTAAAGAACACAGTTTATCATATCTGAAAGAAATTTGAAATTTTCGTGTTATTTTCTAGAAAATACAAGAATTGAAAAAGGTGTATGCCCATGTACGTGATATTGAGCTAATGGCGGGTCTGTGGATTGAGAAGCACCTGGTAGATGGCTGGATGCCTCGCACTCTAGCGTGTCTGTTCAATGATAATCTATTGAAAGCTATTAAAGGAGACAGGCATTGGTATGAGAGGAAACACAGGCCTCATGCGTTTAATAAAAGTAAGTGATTACTATATTTTAACTCAGGTCGTGTCATTGCGTATCTAAGTGCATCCAAAGTTAAAATGATACATTAAAGTACCTACTGATATGACAAAAAATGTAAAGAGAAAAATGTTATATGCCAAATAGAATAATATATAAACGTTCATTCAAAACCTATGCTTAACATAGATTTAAAATTAATTCCATCTAATATTCAAAACCTGTCAAGCCCCGGCTGACTTACCAGTAAGTCAGAACAATAGAAAATTAATTGTGTCTCATTACGTGGGACTTGAGTAATTAAAATTTTGCAAATATTATACTAAACAATCTAAGTGCATTGAATCTTCAAACTTCGCATTTTCTTGGACCAAACATTGGTGTCCAATGTCCTTTAATAATATGGCGGTTTTTGTTTTAGGGCAACTACTGCAAATCAGAAAGGCGAGTCTAGCGTGGCTGCTGTGCACAGTGGGTGACAGTGTCACCGAAATACAGGAACAAGCGTTCCTCACTATTGGTCCTGAGTAAGTATTTTAATAGATACCTACTGCTATGACCTTCTTAACAGTTTAACTACTCAAGTAACACAAGTTGACAATAATTCACGGCACGGTTGACGCAGTGGCCGTGCCGCTTATTGAGAGTTCGATTCCCGCACTACTTTTTTGTGTATGATATCCCCACGACACAGGAAAAATTCCAAGCAGTGGGCAAAGTTAAAAAAAAAACAAATTAATTACTATCAGAATTTACTGATTTTGAATATAAAAATAATTCTCGTAAAATATTAAAGAACAATAATCTACATATTATTATTTCGTAATTTACAGATTACCTTTAAAACTATTGGTTAAATCATCAACAGAAATATCTACAAATAGTAAAAAAGTGTATGTAAAATCATTTAATAATTGTATTTCATTACAGGAACCCCTTAGTAAAATGTCGTGATATTCCCGGCATTAACTTGGAGGAATGGGCGGATCCTGAGTGTTCTACAGTTTACTGTGACAAATAACCTTAGTTTATGTAATGTTTGTTTACACGGATCAATTTTATTGCCTGACACATAGATTTAAATCCATGTTTTTGACGGACAACCGAAAACGGCAAACGGAATTTGTATATTAAATATTATAATTACTAATATTTTGTATCTATGTATGTTTTTTATTTAATCTACCCATAATCACTAAGCCAGTGACTTATGAGTCAGAAGGATTGTATTTGAACCAAATAACATATCCCGCCGACAAACTGTTACGCAGTTTGGTGGGTGTATTGAACGTTTAAAATGTTTGGTCCAGAATAAATGGTTTCTTTTTTTTTAATAAACATTTAGTTTTATAATTTCCTTCTAAAGTAACATTTCAATGTGTCATTTTTCAATATTAATAATTAATGTATGTATAATTGTAATTACTCCTAACTGTGACATTCATTTGTAATTATATTTTTAGACACAGTTTAACAATTTTTATAAATTTTGTGTGCTTATTTCTAAGCAGAATGTACAGTCAACAAAAAAGATAGGTATCCAAGGTCGTCAGATATAGTTAAAGTTTTCTTAGTAATGGCTCACTAATCTACTCCACATGTGTTTTAATATAACCTGCATTCATTTCAAATATATCATTGATTTGACTCTCTCTCTCTCCGTCTGTCTTGAGTACTAAAATAGGTTATTGACCTTGATTCATTTAAAAAATAAATACGCAAGCACTTCAGATATAAAATTTAACGTACTTACTTGATCTTACAAAGAAAACCTTTGTTTTTTGCTCGCTTTTGTTTTTCTGAATATGACAAAACAATGGAATCGATCCATGTAAAATACTGATATTCAGCTGCAACTGGTTAGACTGGAAGCCGACCCCAACATTGTTGGGAAAAGGCTAGGCAGATGATGAAAATGATGTTGACAAAAACAATGGAATAACAATATTATTACTAACTTACTGGTTCACAATAAGTAAATTGACATTGGCAATAATTGATTTTAAACACAGACAGAATCTAGGACGCATAAAGCTGCTTCGAAGCTCGATAGATGGCGTTGTTGGGTTCCTGAATCGCGCTATGGTTTCGTTCCCGAACCGTGTATAAATAGGGTCGCAACTCGATCTTGATTTATTACTGTTAGCGATTCGGCCGAGCCAAAACCCAAGATGGGGGCTCGTAACCGAACCAAAGAATGGTACCTTTAATTTTTACCTTTACAATTTTTGTAGAGGGTTGTGCACACTTGCAAGTGTGTGTATAACCCTTGAGATGAACTAATATAACGTCCGGCCGATTTATGCTGCTGTTGCAATAATTGATTGTGACATCATTTGCTAAAGTAGACGGTAGAATGCACCCTATAGCACGACTGTGTGTTTACATTGTGGGCTATTGTAGAAACACTTTTCACACCAAAGTAGTTTCCTAGCAATTTTTTTTTGTTACATATTATTTAGTATGATGAGCAGTATGTGGTTAATTTACACCTCATATAATAAACAAGTAAAGAAACCGTATAATTAATACGTAAAATAACCTTAGTTATCCCTGCGCTGAGCGGTCAAAATGAAAAAGTGACAAAAGTCACTTCGTTGCGTTCCAGCTGGTAGTAAACATTTTATGTTGACACGAGTTTTACGTTTATTAAAAATAGTTTAGGAATATGATTTACATTTTAGCAAAACTATAAAAACTTTGAGAATATAATTTCGTATTTAATTTTTGATTAAATATAATTATTTTATTTAAATAATATCAACTGTTGTTTTTCGATTACCTGTTTCGTTATTGACCTTTTAATATTTACGAACAGTGAATGCATTAAAATGATGTGGTATCGTCTCAATGTTTATCAGGAACCATATTATATGTTACGACTCACCTATTCAATGACAAGGTAGTATAAAGTCGAATACCAAGAAGTCAAAAGAGAAGTCAAATACTAGCTGTAAAGTCGGCATTTTCCAATTCTCAAATCTTCCAAATGCATGCTCAATGACCGCTAGTTAAGAGTCTCCGCGCAATTGGTGCCTGAAGGTGAGCAGCATGAGCCGAGGACGGCCTAGAAAGAGGTGATGAGATGATCTGGACGTTGACAATTTTAGTAACTTTATGATTTTATTTTAAACACAATGTTTAGATAAATAAAACACCCATTAAAAATACATAACATAACATCACCCCTGTAATTCCCGAAGGGTTAGGCAGAGGTATACCCATTAGTACACCCACATATTGCCAGTTCTGTTAAGGTCCCATGTAACAGGGGGCGAGCCTTTACCATCAACCGGGCACAAATTCAGACTCCGAGGCTGCTACTGAGAAATTCCTGGAAAAACCCAATAACACTTCGCCAGACCTGGGAATCGAACCCAAGTCCTCATGCTCAGTAGCCACGCTTTGCGACCACTAGGCCAACAAGGCTTTTTTGTAACACTAAATAATATTATAGATAGAAAACTTATTGAAATACAACAACGGATATGCTATAGGTACACCTCGCTCTATATACTCGGCTTTCATGCATTTAAAAACATACTAGTCAAACAGTCTTTTGTTTATGAAATATTGCCATTTTTATTATACCTAATGAAAGTTCTTTACAAAAATTTCTTACAATAAACGTCACGTAGTATACAATGACAAAACCTGAATTGCGTAGGTTTTAACAAGCAGGTGCATTAGAATAAATAAACCCATTTATTACTTCTGCTATTATATTACAATACAAATAAATAAATAATGTACAGCAGATAGGTATATAAGCCTTTAACACAGAATTTGTAAACATCGGCGACGCATTAGCGCCGAGGGAAAGTGATTTTCATTACAATATGAATTTCAATGTAATTGTTTTGATATACTTTTGTATTGAACTAAGTAATGCAGTAGTTTTCGACTATTACACTGGTAAAATTGCGTCGAAAGAGCTTCAAGACTATTATGAAGCAAAAGGCATTTTAGAGTAAGTAAATAATTTTAGTAATTAACTATGGACTTTGGTTTTTAGAGTACCTAAAGAGTGTCAACGGAAGACTATTAAGTGCATTTACAACATCGTTCCGTTCTGTCAGCATATAAAGTCTAAGAATATGTAACAGATTAAACTTAATACAATGAAGTAAATATAGAATCTAATACAAAATTATATCCTGTAGTGGGACAATACAGAATAAAGATTTAAATATTCTATACCTACATATAAAAGGCTTTGTCTTGAATGACTGACGGATCAACTGCCATAGCTTACATTTTTATTATTATTTTTATTTGATCTACACACATCAAAAGTGTCTAGGGATCAACATCCCTAATCAATGTTAAAAAAAAAAAAGGGATGTTGATCCCTAGACACTTTTGATGTGTATATATTGCTATTCATCTACATTGTTTTCAATTTAAGAAGCAACAAGAATAATGTAATCAAAATGTTATAAAACCTTTATTGGAAAGAGTGTCCGTGGAGTTTGTTGCTCGTTTTTCGCCATATTTATTTATTTACCCTTTATGCAACAAAAGTACAAAGGCGGACTTAACGCCTTAGGCATTTTCTAACAGACAACCAAAATAAATGTGGTGAAGAGGTAACATGCCATAGAGCCTACCATCTACAGCCTGCATAACTACGTTTAAGAACGAGCAACTAGCTTCAATTTTCTAACTGACCGACTTCTAGATAATTCAAAAATGCTTAATATTTAAAATATATGGTTCGAAATTGACTTTGAATTGTATTATTTCCAGTACTTGTACGATCGACATTGAACCATGCTGCGCTTCTGAAAGAAGACGTGTAGATGGTTCGTGCAACAATTTGAACAATCCAGCGAAAGGCACTTTCTTCGTACCGCCCAAAAGAGTGCTGCCTGCTCTGTACTATAATGGTAATACCATTAGAACTCTAACTAACCACTTGACCATAAGGCTCTAGACAGACGGACTGCATTTCAACTGCAATCCAACTGCAGCAACTGCAAATTTGCAGTTGGATTGCAGTTGAAATGCAGTCCGTCTGTCTAGAGCCTAACTTAACAAAATGTAGTCTAGTCATATTTTGATTAATAAGTAACGAAAGTTGATGTATTTAGTACTTAGATATGATAAGAGCACTAATATCTCATTGTTATTCAGTTTTCCGTCAAATATAAAGATTTATTAAAACCTACCAAACTATAATAAAGTTTTCCGCACGCAGCGTTATGATATCAATATTACTTTTTACTCGACTGCCCCAAAAAAAGGAGTGTTATGTGTTCAGGATTAATGTATGTATGTATGTGAGTTTTTTTATTCCACCATAACTTTAAAACGCATGAACCGATTTAGATGTATGGTATCGTTACAATCCTTGCATCGTTCCGAGTAACATAGGCTAGTAAAAATGAAAAGAAACCGGTGTGGTCACTTTAAAACGCAAATTAATACCAGCCTCAATTTATTTTTTGAATCTTCTGGTCGTGTCTATGTTTATCGTCTAGAATTTGTCAAGTAGATTTAAAAAATATATAACACTATTACTAAAAACGTCGTAAAAAAAGTACAATTAAGTGCAATTTTTGCAGTCGTGTTTTTTAATTTTTTTAATTATAGTCTTTTGTTTCAAAATATTAATAAAATTATTGTGTAATAAGTACAGTTAACAATAAATCGCAATGACCAAAGTCGTCTGATCTAACTAAAGTTTTCTGATTAACCGAATGGATATTTCCGAATGTAACTATTGAACTGTATATTTTCTATGAATAATCATTATGCTACAAAACATTGTATATTAATGCTTTATTTTATTGCAGGTTCATATGTTAGGAAAGCTGAGTCTGGTAAAGACTTGGTATTGCCGAGAACTGTTAGAAGAGTTTTGTTATCTGAAGGTAAAAAGAGTGATTGTCGCTTCACTCAGTCCATGACCAGTTATGGTATCTTTACGTTCCTTGATATCGGATCTATACATGATATTGGTAAGTACCTACGTATCTAGCACTTTTGAATCCTCATTAAACAGGGGGTTATCATAAAATTTATTTAAAGAATCAAATGGACCTACTTACGCTATTTTTCTCTAACAAAACCAAATCAAATTCAAAAACCTGATCATTATTTAATAAATACCTACTTTTTATTATTTTATTTTAAGAAAACTTCGTGTTCTTTAAAACCGATTGCTGTACAAAAGAGGGCGAAGGCGATTATGAGTGCACCCCAAATATTGTAGCCCCGGACGACTCCTTGAACCGGCTGGCTCACATCAAATGTCTGAACTTGACCAGGCCAATTACACACCAAGTTATAGGATGTACTAACGACTCGATTCCTGCTCCGGTAAGTATCTATCCCACCAAAAACATTCTGTAAAAAAACTAGCCAATGTCTCGATGGAGCTGCTTGTTTATCTCTAAAAAGTAATGAAATCTAAACAAAGTCGTGCCAAGTCTAAGGTTCCTTACTGCGATTTCTTTATTACTATAGTTAATGTTGTGTGACTTGGCCGTTGAACATTCTTTATACGTTAGTGTGTACAAGTCAATTTTATTTACACGTAATGTTATATCTGTTGTAACTACCTATACTTATGTTTGTTAAGCGAGATAATAGCTCATACTGGTATTGGTAATTGGACGCTAGTGTCTCATTTTAGGCTGTTGTTGATTGTGCAATACATGCATTGGGTAGCGGTTCTGGCGACAGATTGGTGCAATGGTGTCATGGAGCACCTGGTTTTGTACCCTTCAACGGCCAAGTCACACAACATTAACTATAGTAATAAAGAAATCGCAGTAAGGAACCTTAGATCTGTCACGACTTTGTTTAGATTTCATTACTTTTTAGAGATAAACAAGCAGCTCCATCGAGACATTGGCTAGTTTTTTACAGAATGTTTTTGGTGGGATTTCACTTCTTTTTGTAGAAACGTGGGCATATTGATTTATTTTATTAGATTTTCTTATTTGACATTTTTTTTTTTAATGATGCGGCCCACCAAGTTGTCTATTTTTTGTAAAGGCGGTATGTCGCGATCTCTAATAGTTTGGTTGGGCTCTTGTGTTTTCTAATCAGGGTCACCAGGTACTCCAGATCTTCGATTGTCCTAGTTTTTATAGTTTTCGCTTTATGTGGCCATTAAACCCTAACTCTGTACCAAATTTCAGCTCTCTGAGTTTATGGGAAGTACTAGTTCAATTTTGATGATCATGAGTGAGTGAGTGAGTGAGTGTCATAAATGCGAAACTTTGCTTTAGCTTAACTTCGGAACTAAATGACCTATAGACTTGAAATTTTGGATTTTAAGTATATGATTACAGCTTACTGGATGACGAAAATTTCTGCGTTCTGGTCTTATCCAGAGGTTCTCAAATAGGGGCCTGAAAATGCGGCGAAATGGTTCCAGTAAAGGATGGTACGGCAGTGTTTGCTTCGCGCTCGACTTTGGCGGGGGCACTGCCGTGCCCCCCGATTATGTTTTACAGCGACCTTGTCTGGTTTATACAAAAAAGATTTGTGTAGATGTGCAATTTTCAACCTGTCTGCAGAATAAATATCATTTATTTTATCATAATTATTTCTTTTACAGTTTTCACTTATCTATTCTAACTAATTATGATAAAACTAAAGGGGTTTTTCTGTTTGTTTGAACGCGCTTATCTCCGGAACTACCAGTCAGATTTAAAAAAGTATTTCTGTATATGATAGCTAGATTTATGAATAATAGTAAAGGCTTTAAATAATACATCACGCTACGACACACAGGAGCGGAACAGGAACCAAAGACGTGGGTGAAAAAAAAAGACGCTAGTTTTATGTAAAATCTTTAAGTTCTTGAAACAAAGTTCTCAAAGTCTTTGAGAAGAACTGCTAAAAAAAATGTACGGACAGAAAGTGATGTTATATAGGTTTTACTTTATGTTGTAAGGTGCAGAACCGTAAAACTGCATATTTCATAATTTACTAACAGCATATTATAACTATAACCTGACGCTGACGCTGCTGGTCAGGTGCGCAGTAGGTACTCGTAACTGGCGTGCTTGTATGACGAGATGTATGAACGTGGATGAGGCGAAAGGAGCATATAAGGATCGTAGCAGGTGGCGTTCTGTGGTTTCTGCCTACTCCCATGGGAAAATGGCGTGAGTTTAT
This sequence comes from Hoplodrina blanda, assembly GCA_949316365.1. NCBI lineage: Eukaryota > Metazoa > Arthropoda > Insecta > Lepidoptera > Noctuidae > Hoplodrina > Hoplodrina blanda. Next base: position 1,482,960 of record OX438582.1, read on the forward strand.
GTACCTATGTATATTATAACAAGCCCCTTTTTTTTTCTTCATGTCAGATTGAAAAAGCGACGGCCGTTTTCGACCTGTCTCAAATATACAATTTCCAAAAAAAAGGCGAAAAGGCTGTACGGGCCTACGAAGGAGGACTGTTAATAATGGAAGAAGAAAATGGGAAGATGTGGCCTCAGAAAGGTCCAGTTCCTTGCCCTCTTAATGAACCTGATGAAACCAGATGTTTTGCTAACCGTACGTTTTTTTTTCATATTCTATTCTTAAACAGATCAGTAGTTAGAATTATGTAATTGCTTGAAAAGGAGCTTTTTTCTAAAACGTAGGAGACCACAAAGAGTGCGCAAACACGGCAGCATTCCCTCTTCCTTGACTCTCATAGTTCAATTGGATTTCAATTCCAAACGACTGAAGACAGATCAGGCGTAGGACCAATGATTAAAAATGCTCTATGAGGCGCTGTGATACCAACAATTTCGCAACTGCGGGCTACTACTGAGATTTTTTTTATGGAAATGATGGACTCAGGACCACACGCTTATCAGTCGTGCTCGCTAACAAGGACCGAACATAAAACATAACATCACGCCCGTAATCCCCGAAAGATTAGGCAGAGGTCTACCAAGGACACAAGGACCAAAAAAAATATTTTTCAACTTTTTGATATTTTGTTATGTTTTCAGATCCAAACATTTTAGTGCTACAAACCTTGTTCCTAGTATGGTTTATGAGGCTGCATAACTACTTCGCTACCCAACTGGCCCGTATAAACCCGTGCTGGGACGATGACAGACTGTTCTACGAAGCTAGAGACATAAACATAGCTTGCGCTATGCAGATGTATTTATATGAATGGCTTGCATCGTTGGAAGGTACTTGAAAAACGAATTAAACTGAACAAAATTCTAGAAACGTAGAGATATATGAAGAATGAGAGGAAGATATAGTGACGGAAATTGAAAAGAGAATGCTTAGGTTCGGTCATGTTGAGAGGATGAGTGAAAGGCTGTTAATAAAAGGTATTTATATGATAGATGTGAGTGGCAACAAAGGGGGAGGACGCCCTAAGAGGACCTACATTAACCTTATTGGTGAGGTTCTTCAGAAAGGTCAGGTGCTTGTAACCGGCGTGCTTGTATGACAAGATGTGTGTGGACGAGGCGAAAGGAGTATGTTAGGATCGTAGCAGGTGGCGTTCTGTGGTTTCTGCCTACCCAATGAACCTATTTTATTAATTCACAGGTTACGATAATTTGGTAAAATCTGGAGTTATTTCGAAAAACTGTGGATTCCGTGACATATACGACCCTTGTATGTCGCCAGTTACAACTTTGGAATTCACTGTTGGCAATCGTTGGTTCCATACAGCTCAAGAGTCTACCGCAAAGTAAGATGGTTAAAATAGTACCTTAGTTTTAATAAAAGCTTTGGCGCTCATTCACTACTGCTATTTCATAAATTTTAATGTCTAATGAGTGAAAAGTTTTTATTAAAACTACAATTTTAGCAGCATTCTAGTAATTGTGCATTGTCAACCAAACGTGTGTGGCTAATTTCAGCTCGATAGCTTCAGTGAAATTGGGTGAAGTTAAAAATAACAGGTTTTAACTTAAACTAAAAATAATAAAGTCCTTGTCCACCATAAGGAACAATAGTGACACTTAGTGATCGTAGTGTTGTTAATAATTTAGACGATAATTTCAAATGGAAAAAAATAGTCTACTCCATAACGACGTCGTCGTCGTCTACGTCATTAACGATTCTAAACTTACTCCTTTTATTCTAAAAACTTGACTTAGCAATTGGTTTAGTTTAAATATTATTTTCTGCTATAGAAAGTAATTGTTAAATCACATTCTGTGTCTCCATCCAGATCTGTGTGACATTACACCTAACATCAGACATTAACTTAAATGGTTTTCAATTATGATTTAAGGCCCGGATTCCACCAAAGCGGAGAGGAGAAGAGATGTCTCGTAAACAACCAATAGGATACAGTGTTGTGTTAAAACTAAGCGGGTGAGATGTGAAAATTACGCAAGCCGATAGTAGACATCTCCTCTCATCTCCGCTTTGGTGGAGACCGGACCTAACCGTTTCATGAAACTGTACGGCCTTCAAAAGAGACTAACCTCTGAGAGTTTACCATACTTTTCTGACAAAAATATTTAATTTCAGATTGTATAACGAAAAGGGTGTTTACCTTAACGACTTCCCTCTGTTCAACCTCACAACCAGATCTGGATTCCTGGTCAAGGACAAACGTATGGAGTATTTTACTCAAGGTCACTTCAGGCAGCCGTGCGGTAAAATAGACGACAATACCATAGACTATGATGTAAGATCATTTAACTATGTTAAGATTGAAATGGAAAAATGCTGATCCTAATTAATTTAGAGATAAAATGCAAAATAATAAAATCCTTGAAATTGTGCTGAAACCCCAATTAGAGATTCATAGGTTAATAGACATGATTCCTGGCCACTGTAAGGAGGAGGCAGGCCTGTGATGGCGACACGCAGGTGTTCTCTGCGTGCCTCTGTAGGGGAATATGCGGTCAGTAGAATAGGCTACACATGGTGGCTCCCTCTAACGGGCGGGTAAACACCAATCAAGGACGCGGATAATGTATCAATTTTATAGTGGCACTGGTATTCTGTAGTGCCCTGCAGGGTTAAGAGGGTATCCAAGAGGATTTCCCCTCGAAAAAGAAAAGGTTAAAAGATATAAGTCAGGTAAAGACAGCTATCCGAATCCACAAGAAAATAGTAGCCATTCAATAAAGCATAGAATTCGATAACGAACATGATGCCCAAATTCAAAATGCTGTTGAAATAAAAAATAATGATAACTTTGTAAATTTTTAGGTTGCGGATAACGGTCTGCCAGGTCTCCAACTAGCCGTAGACATTGCTGCCAGCGACCTACACAAGAGTCGTCTCCTTGGCTTGAGACCTTACATTGATTATGTTTACTTCTGCACTGGCCATAAAATTACCTGCTTCGATGACTTGTGCGAACATGTGGATGAATGTGTAAGATTTTTCTGCCAACTATCTTAATTATGTGAAGTTAGAAATGTAAGTGGTTTTCAACAAAACGGATCATCATATCAGGCGAATGACGACCACTGCTTTACATAGGCCTCCCCTAAAGATTGCCACAAAGAGCGGTCTTGCTCTGCCCGCATCGATCGGCTTCCTGCAATCTTTTCCACTGTTATTTAACTCTCACTACACTAAAGTCTACAGAACCCAATGTATCATATTTGAAAGACATTTAATTTTCTGTGTTATTTTTTAGAAAATCCAAGAATTGAAGAAAGTGTATGCCCATGTACGTGATATTGATCTTATAGCGGGCCTGTGGATTGAGAAGCGCATGAGAAATGGCTGGATACCTCGTACTCTAGCGTGCTTGTTCAATGATAATCTATTGAAAGCTATTAAAGGAGACAGACATTGGTATGAGCGGAAACACAGGCCGTATGCGTTTAAAAAAAGTAAGTTATATTTTTATCTTAACCAAACATTGGTGTCCAATGTCCTATAATATTATGACGGTTTTGCGTTTTAGGGCAACTGCTGGAAATCAGAAAGGCGAGTCTAGCGTGGCTGCTGTGCACAGTGGGTGACAGTGTCACCGAAATACAGGAACAAGCGTTCCTCACTATTGGTCCTGAGTAAGTATTTTAATAGATACCTACTTGTTTAATGGTTTAACTGCTATGACCTACTGAAAAGATTAACCAGGGGGCTTAGACAAAGTAACAATTTCAAAACGATAACGAAGTTAGAAAGAAGTTTCGCTACAAAGCGATGTTACTTTGTCTAAAGACCCAGTAAACAAATTCACAAAAGCAATGAATTGTTATGGAATTTTATGAATTGGATTGTTGATTATCAATTACTGTTGTGAAAATATTAATGACTGTAAAGAAATTTATTAGTTATATTTCAAATTAAATCACAATGATAATACACTATGAAAAAAAAAATCAATACTTTCAAAAAATCACGTAATGAATTTTGTAATTTATTTACAAAATACTTTTGGAAGTACTGGTTAAATAACTACAAAGATAAAAAAGCGTGTATAGAATAATTTAATAATTGTATTTCCTTACAGCAATCCCTTAGTGCCATGTTGTGATATTCCCGGCATTAACCTGGAGGAATGGGCGGATCCCGAATGTTTTACAGATTACTGCGACTATGAACCTTAGTCTAAGTAATTTTCATTTACTTGAAGCAAAAAATGCCTGTTGAATAAAAGAAAAAGCTTCGAAAAAATTGTCTCTTTTTTTTTGTCGGGAAATCGTTATTACCCTCCATCTGAATAGAACGGAGGGTTCTGTCGGACTCTTACAGACTAAACCCAACGGTCTTTCCCGCTACCATGATTCGGGAGCCCGGTATTCGCATGACGCATGATCCATGCCCCCTACCGGTAATAGACCAGCATTGTGCAGTCGCAGGACAAGCCGCACAATGACATGGTGAAGGGGTCACCATGTGCGGCTTGTCCTGCGACCGCACATTCTCCTATTGTGTGTCACCTAAAAATTGGAATCAAATTAAAAAATTGATCTTCCTCGAGCAGATGATTCTTGGTACCACTTTTTTTTATATCATTTTAGAGTATTATATTTTTCATCTTAGAGTTCTTAGGCCCAGTAAGTGGCCACGTTTATCGTGGCATCAGTAGCGTTGTTAACGTCCTCTAAAGTGCAGGTGTAAGGACACTATGGGCACTGTAGTAAGTAGGCCATTGTCTCATGGATGTCTAAGACAGGCAATTAAATTACTTAAAGGTAATGAAGCTAGATATAGAGGCTGGACCAAGATAAGATGTTAAGATTTGTTTAGAAATGTAAACAAGACTTCACTGAGAAATATTGTAATTCAGATTAATTTAAGGTTTAGTTTAAGGTATTTGTAAAGTGTGTTTTTCTGTGTCAATAAAGTTTGTAGTATTATTATTAATTAACTTAAAGCCAAATCGGTCAGGGGATTACTATTGCAAATGTGATTCATTAAACGATGTAAAATTAAAAACAATTTTAGGTTGACACGAGTTTTAAATACATGGTAGGTTCAAATCATATACAACCATGGAGACTCTTTCCCAGAGGTTACTGTACAGCTACATAATAATATAAAACATAATAATAACGTAAGTCTTGACCGTTTAGGAGTATATCCTTATAAAAATATCTTCGTGTAAATGTGTATTTTCAACTCTCTTACGAGAAACTATTTGCCAATAATGTCTTTTCAAACTAGTAAAACAACGTTATAGAAAAACCGCAAAGTTAACCTGTTAATTACTTCTTGCTGTCGTCGCGTCGTCAAACTGACAATACTGTGTCCCTAAACAGAACTTTTATCGGATTATGACAATCTATTAAAGCTTAATTGGCTGGGTATAAAACATAGATTTCCAGAGAAAATGTCATTTATATCATATGATTTATTTTCCTATATTTCCAGTGGAGTTTATATATTGTAGAAAATAGAAATACTTACTAATTTTTTTTCGACCTTTATTAAGAAGGCGACACTCTGGGAGCAGTAGATAAATATAAGTTGCTTTAGTTTGTCTTTTTTAAATAAATGCAAATTTTAATAAAAATATGCAGTCTAATAGAACTGAATCAAATTAATGTAGATGTGAGATTAAGAATTAGATTTATTAATATTATTCTATAGGTAAGAAAGCATTTTTAGAACTTATTTTTCAACAGTCAGATATCTTCTAAGTAATAATAAATATGACAGTTTCACAGCTTTTTATTTATAAAATACATCAAACCGCCATATTTTTTCTTCTTTATTTGATTGTAAAATCAGACCTTCCAAACCAATCAAGAGACAGTAAACTAGACCGTCCGAAACACGACACGTAGCGAGAGTTATAAAACTTAGTAACAAATGACGTCACGATAAAAGTTATAGTGAAAGGAAGCGCTGTTTCGCGTCTCTTAGCAACCGGTTCCATGGTGTAATGGTTAGCACTCTGGACTTTGAATCCAGCGATCCGAGTTCAAATCTCGGTGGAACCTTGTTTTATATTTCTAAATACATATACAAGCATTTTAAAAAAGTATATAAATGTTCAAGCGCAGTATTCATTTTTTTAATTGAAAAATAACACAATGCGCAAGAGTCACAGAGTGGAAATATTATTTTTTTAAGAATAATAATTATGGAATTCCATCAGAAAGAAAACAACCATCTCCATAAAATTATAATATTTCAATCTAATAATAGTGACAATCATCATAAGGTCAGTATCTTGACTATGTCGAAATGGCAACCAGTTTGAATAGGTCAACCACCTCATAATATTCTATTTTATTTTCATAAAACATCACTTTTTATTTGTGTTGACTAAAATGGGTCCAGTATGAAGGCTGATTGCAAGTTAAATCCTTCCAAGCTGTGTAATCGATACGGGGTATATTGATGCAGCTATCAATTTTGTTGCTGGAATATAAATAAAATATGTTAGGTAAAACAAAAACAATAGAGTTTTAAAATAAGTGTGGATGGTCCCACACCGCAGAAATATTTGTATGAAATGAAATGAAATAATGTTTATTCAGTAAATTGGTTGTAAATAACACTTTTACACGTCACATTTTAAACTAGATGAGTCCAGTGTTTCCAAGCCGACTGCTCTGAGAAGAAACACCGAAACAAACTCAGAGGTCAAAGTCTCTTTTAAAGTCCATACAATTATACACATCAAAAAAGTCTAGGGATCAACATCCCTAACAAATGTTAGGGATGTTGATCCCTAGACTTTTTTGATGTGTGTACTTGTGATGGTCAAAATAAATCATATGCGAACCAAGTAGGTTAATGTCCGAGGTGGTCTCTTAAGGAGAGAGGCACACAAATTTGAGTCGGTCTGTCCAGTCAGTGCATGCATTTGTCAGAAATCGTCAAGCTCGACTCAGAACTTAAGGAGCTCAACGACTATGATCTACAGATAGTTGTTCCAGGTCAGGCTATTGGTGCACATACACAAACAGTTTATGTTTGTAAAAGAAACTACAACAAAAAAAGGAAAAGGAGAAGAAGAAACTGTTGTACATGAAGGAAGAAAACCCAGATCTGGACTGCTATAAACTGATAATAATGATGAACGAATAATAGAGGATGAAAAAAGTTAAAATAAACTGACAAAGGACATAAGGACATACTTGATTCCAGCTTTTAAAAAAGCATGTGGTTGAATTCTTGTAACTGTATCACCAACATCGCACAGGAGTCTTGCAATAGTATACTTCCTTAATTCAGCTAGTTGAGCTGGCGAAGAGAAATTGATATGATCATTTAAAGGAAAATTAACTATAATTTTTTCATTAATGGTTTTTAATACTCACGAATAGTGAATGCATTTGGACGATTTGGTCTCTCGTACCAATGTCTATCAGAAATCATGTTACGTCTCAGTTGATCAATGACAAGGCAATAGAAAGTCGAAGGAACAAAGCCACCATTTATTGGCTTTTCTACCCATATGCCAGCTAAAAGGTCGATATCTTCTACTTTTTCGTAAACGTCCCTCAGAATTTCTATTCTCTGAAAATGTATAAAAGCATTATTTAAGATAGTCATGGAACCATTAAAAATAATGTGTAAATTAAGTGTGCTGTTACCTCAGGATCTATAATTCCATAAAGGTCATCAAAGGTACGGACTGGTTGTCCGAAACACGCTTCTCTGTATTTGACATAAGGTTGGAAACCAAAGTACCGGTTCTTAGACAAGTCATTGGTCATTAAATCTGACACCTTTTGATGAGGCCCTAAACCTTGTTCTGTGACCTAAAATATAAATTGCAAATCAGCAACACGATCTTCGACTGACCATATCTTTGATTACTTGTTTTCATTAGTAATACTTACATCGGGATCAGCAATATAGTCAATGTTGGCGCTTCCTTGTTTGAAGCTACCCTGAGTGATGTAATCAATATTGTTATCAACTGCCATGTAACCAGTTCTTAAAGTAAGGTTGACTATAGGAAACTGTTTTAGGTAATGACCGTCTTGGTCGTACATTCTGCAAAAAATTACGAAGTATTTAGAGACACACCATTTTATAAACACTTTGGACTTGAGTTATGTCCTTTTACTAATATCTGACACTTGTTTAATGCTTGACATAATCAACTGGTTGCTAATTTAATTATACATATTTATATATATTTTTTGAACATAAATTCTTGACAATTTTGGTGATAAAAAATGAAAGTGCCTTTTCATGGTCTAATTGAAATAAATTATTTCTCTTTACTTTGCTTACTTTAAAGAACCTTCCTGAACAGTATGTAGCCATCTTAACGCGAATGGAAATTCCAAAGACAGCTGAGGTAGTACGTTTTCATCATAGATGTCCCTGAATTCACCAGTGGGAGTAATAACACCGTCTTGTACTAGGTTGTCATATCCTGCAATAGATGTTTTAAATTGTTTTAAAATAATTTTATACAAACATCAATATTAGTTTCATTCAATTGTTTTTATATTATTGTCCGAGAGCTGTGATTCGAAAACAACATTGTATGAATATTCGATTACCAGAGATTCATTTACACTAGCTAGAATGATTTTATATCAAATTAACACTTGTTTTTTGAACTATAATAAAAAATAAAAAATTAAATTAAAAACTACTAAACCGATTTTAAAAAGTCACCTATGGAAAGCTACATTATCAGCCAGTAATGAAGGCTACATGACATCACGCTACGGCCAGGGGAGCGGAGTAGTAATCAAAGAAGTAACTTTTAACGCGGCTAAAACCTTAGTATAAATATATCAACATAACGTTAATAAATCTTACCCAAAAATACTGGTATTAACTCATAATAATTGATCTGCAAGAATATAGCGATGTTTAAATCTCTAGCAGTGATGAATAGTTTTTCATCGTCCCAGCAGGGGTTGACCTTGGATAACTCTGTAGCGATAAAGTTGTGGTTTCTCCAGTACCAAACGGCCATGAGGTTAATACTACCTAAGGTATTACCTCCATCTTCAGCTGTAAACATAAAACTTGTTATCTATTATTGAACCATAAAGAGATAAATTAAACAAATAAATTTTATTATTGAGTTTTTGAGAAATTCGTCTACTACATCTACAAAATTAAAGACTGTGTGTAATGTTAAAAAAACTTTTTTTTAATCTAATAAAGATGTTTAATTGGAAAATATACAAAAAATAATTGTCTGTCTGTCTGATTGTTCCGGCTAATCTTGACAATGGCTAGACCGATTTTGACAGGCACTTTTACTGGCAGATAGCTAATGTTATAAGGAGTAACTACAGAACAACTAACTAATTTACTTTTATTTTACAAAAATAATTAGTTCACGCGAACGAAGTCACACGCATAATCTAGTAGTTTATATTATTATACACATGGTAGTCTCCATCTGTGTAAATAATAATTTATTTCTAACCGATCGCTTTTGTGATATTGGTGATTATTTAAACATTGGCGTAGTAATAACCATAGCATAGAAAGAAAGTTCTAATCAGTTCAGCCGAAACGCGGATGATAAAACCCTGGTGGTCAAGTTGAAAGGAAATCGTTTGTCTTGGTATTGACATGTGAAGAGGAGGGATGAAACGCATGTGATCAAGACAGTTATGAATATGAATGTAGATGGATAGAGAGCAAGAGGAAGGCCAAAGAAAAGATGGATGATTTACATAACATCACGCTTGTATTCCCCGAAAAGTTAGGCAGAGGTGTAAAGGATATGAAAGCAAAGGAAGTCAGTGATAGCACGACGGCTGAAAGGACGGAATAGATTAAGAAAACGAGTTTTGCCGACCCCAAGTAACATGGGACTTGGGCCGGAAGATGATGATAGTGACGCTTTAAAAAAATACTACAAAAATAAAAACGCTTACGCATATCATGACATCTTTTTTCATATGGTCGTTGATTCAATAAGCATAGGTTGGCTTGTGTCTTGGTGCTTGGTGGCCAAATCCTACCCTCTTCTACTTCATACCTTAACAGTCCACCTTGGAACAAACGTCCTTTTTCTTTTAAGTTCTTCATAAAATTGCCATAAATAGAAGATAAATCTAAGAGCGGAGTTGATGAAATAATCTGAGGGAAAAGAAGATCAAATTAATCTTACTTCTTACAAACCACCTATTATAAACGCAAAAGTTTGAATGGATGAATGTTTGTTACCCAGAGACGCCAGAACGGCTGAATGGATCTGGCTGTTTGGCTTAGATACAGTTTTAGTTTAAAAAAATAGCATAAAGGCACTTTAATTCCAGAAGAATGTACAGTTCCCGTGTGATTAATATCAACTTTGACAGCAGAAGCTAGTATGAAGTGTAAAAAATTTAATAGGAATTCTTGTAATATAATTCTTTGAATTGTAAATCCAAAAATATACGGGCAAATACATTTTGGAATTAATTAAAAAAAAATGATATAGCCATGAAAAAGATGGAAAATTGCTTACTCGTTCTGGAGTAGTTGTCTTTGGTACGCATCCAATACTTTGGAAAGATTCCGGTCTCGTCATATTCAAACAGCGTATTCCAGAGAAACGGTGCACCGGATCGTCTTCAGGTATCTTGTTGGGAACACAATATGAATCGGTTTTGCCTTTTGGGGTACAGCAGTATGGCCTCCACAATATGTAATTTACTGGAAAAGTTAAAATCAGTTTCACTCAAGATTGGTTAAGGTGCTATAAAATTGTATCTTTTAACTTCTGAATCTTGATGAGAATAATAATCATTTAGTCCTAAACGTGTTTCAAACAAAGCAAGGAATTTTTAGGACATGCAATTATGTTTTTTCTTACACCTCCGCTGTTCTTTACTGATGAATTTCATTTTGGGATAAGAGACAGTTGAATTATTGCTCCAAAACTTATCGTGCTTCATTGCCTGGACACTTTTCTGTTAATCGCTACTGTTGTTTGTGGATTTCAGGCGTTGCAGTGGTTGAAAATAGTGTATACGGCTTGTCCCAAAAAAACTAAGTATTTGTTTAAATTGTTTGAAATTGAAAAGGACAAAATTATGTTTTAAACATATTTAGCGCAAATTTTATTTAGTGATTAGTGGTGCAAAATTAACAAGTAAAGAATAATATCATCTTACCTGTATCGTGTAGAGAGACAACATCAGCAGACAAGAAAACAAAAGCATGTATCGCTAGCTGAGTGAACCTCTGACTTGGTACTTTCCCAACTGATATCAGCCGGGTTCTAAGAGAACGAGCAAGTGGCAGTTCATTGCCTGATGCTGATTTCTTGGGTTCAAAATCTGTGAAGAAAATTGCGTATTTGTCATTCTTTTTCTTTATCGTGTGGGCAGTAAGGTCTTACGACCCTACACACCCTAGTGTCAGAGTTTCTAAACCGCCTTACATGGTTTGAGTGGGACAGTAATAGGCTGGTATAAGTCCAGGTTTCCTTCAATGTTTGTTTTCGATGTTTTGTCATTAGTGAATTTTGGTATAAAGATTTACCGTGTTTTCAATTCTCGCTTACCTAATACGTACCTCGCCTAGCAGCTTGTAATTGGCTTTATTTCGGAATAGCATGGCAAAATATTAAATGGCAACACATTATGTTTTATTATTGAGCTCGATTGTGCCAAAACAAGCCAAACAATTATTTCTCGAAACTTCAATTAATTACGTCAATCACATGCCAAACGTGTTACGTTTCTATCCAGCAATGACAGTTGAATGCACGCCTCAATTTTATGGTTCGAATTGATTTTAAATTAATAAGAGTTAAATATTCAAAATTATAACAAAAATCAACTTCAAACACTGTAAGAACTTTAAGATAAGATTTCTTTATTTGTTTAAACATTTGTATACATACAAAAGCATGCAAGCTATTATACATAACTTCACGCCTGTAATCCCTAAACGGTTAGGCAGAGGTGTACCCCTTAGTACACCCACATTTCGCCAGTTATTTTTAAGTCCCATGTAATAGGGGGCGAGCCTATTGCCATCAACCGGGCACAAATCCAGACTCCGAGGCTGCTACTGAGAAATTCCCAATGGAAAAACCCAATAACACTTTGCCCGACCTGGGAATTGAACCCAAGACCTCATGCTCAGCAGTCGCGCTTTATGACCTCTAGACCAACGAGGCAGTCTCATGCAAGCTATCATCTATCGTCTCATCATCATATCAGCCGAACGACGTCCACTGCTGGACATAGGCCTCGCCTAAAGATAGCCATAATGACCGGTCTTACGCTGCGCGCTTCCAACGGTTACCCGCGACCTTCACCAGGTCATCGGTTTACCTCCATATTATATAAGTTAAAGTCTAATCATGCAACGCTTTTTGTATCGGCTTAAAAATATTTCTTTTTTGACGTTTTTTTTTCGAGACCTCACTTGTATTAATCCAACAATTGATGTAGGTTACCTTTACTAATAGGTACCTACCGTCAAACGGGGTGAACAGAAATGCAGGGAAGAATCGGGACGAAACTTTTAAAGGGATTTAACGTTGAAGTAATGTAAACTTTACTGCCAAAAAGGACTTCAGTTTTCACTTACGAGTAATTATGTAGTGGCCTTGCAAGCAACAAACTATTATTTCAATGTTAAAATTCCTTTTAAAATTTCGTCCCGATTCGCCCCTGCATTCCTATTCGACCCTTTTGACCATACCGGTAATTTTTACCTTTTTCATAAATCGGTGGCAATATTCTGGTGAAGGGAGTGTGACTCGCTCCTCTTGAGGGGTACCTCAGGCTGTTGCAGGAGCCGTCCACTCGTCGTCCCTCGAGGGGATCACATGGCTCGATCTCATTAACGCACCAACTAAAACGAAAAATTAATATAATAAAGATATTTGAATAAACTCCCGAATAAAAAAAAAAATATCAAATTAATGTAAGAAAATAAAATTCCACCTTGTAAAAATGCTAACAGTACAGAGATTCCTAAAATTATTGTTATACTAGCTTCTGTTCCTGACTTCGTCTACGTAGACTTCAAATAGACAAGTCTTACATTATCCTACGGACGGATACACAAAAAAAAGGATAAAAATTATCCTGTGTGTTAAGCTAGATTAATTTATATGTGCCAATTTTCGGCTAATATAAGACAATAATTTTATCTAATTCAACCAAAACGAGTCAACTCTCAATCTTTAAAGAAAACTAAAGAATATCATCAAACTAATTCAACATGCTAAATACACATAAATATACATTACTATCCAGTAATAACGGTTCAATGTACAACCAAGGACAATGGCGGTTGACCATTTTTCAATGGGCGTAAGGGTAAAGAGTGGTTCACTGTCTGCGATTGTACATCTCAAACTTATTTGAATTTTAAAATTAATCAACGTTAAACATTTAAAATGATTACCTCCAAAAATGGGAAAAAATTAAACGTGTATTAGTTCATTTGAGGAGAACCACACCCAACTAATAAATAAAATAAAACAATTAAGTACTTACAAAGTCGTGTTGATCTTATCATGGCGTTTTACTTCTTCGATATTGATTGGAACGCCATGGTACGAATCGTAGAACAGCGCTGCCTTCACATCACATAGCACAGCAAGAAGCAATATAAAGGACAGCATCCTATCGTTCCTACCAACCGGAGTGTTATATAAAAATGACCAGATGCTCTCACAAATTGAGATATAGATTTAGGGAAACTGGTTTGAGATGATGTCAATAGAAATAAATATTAGCTTCGGGTTAGTAACCTATTTATAAGAAGCTATTTATTTAACTGCCCCGTTCATCCGGTTCGCCCAGCGACTGCTGAGCGCAGAGTCCTTAGTTCGATTCTCAAGTCGGGCAGAAAGTGTTATGGTTTTTTCAGTCGCAGCCTCGGAGTCAGTATTTTTATTTTTCACCCGTTTTACCTAATTAAACTATTCAAACCTTATTAAGTTATTACTTAGGCTTTCGTTGCAATTAATGTAACTAGAGAACAACAAACGTCAGCAAAAGTAGCTTTATAAAATACAATAAATTTTAATGTCAGATTTTAAAACCAGACTATGACATGCAAGCACTCAATATCGTCTATAAATATATTTTTATGGCATATGCGTGCATCATGAATTAATATAAAAAGAAAAATAGGTAAAAACCAGCCTGATAATTAGTTTGCCAGACGTACTAAGTACTATAATATAATGTACTAGAGACTCGTCACGAGGTAACTTGTGATTCTCAACACAAATCAATAATAAAATAAATAGGATTTTTTTATTTGGTTGTTTTTGAATACGAGTTAGCGATTTTTCTACTGGGTTTAGGCAGTCGGGGCGATGAACCCGTACGTACACAGTGATTTATAATCGCGCGACAACAGTTGCCACAAATGACTTAATGAATGAAGCATCACAAAGTTACCTACAACGCTACAACCTTTAATTATTTTTACTTTTATACTAACTTATCATTTGTGATTGTATACCGTCGGTGCGCTTGCCAAACCTGATATGTGCATTTTTTTGATTATTCGTTTTTAGGCCCGATGGCATTGATTTTTATAGACACATCGATGGCAAAAACTGTCATTGTGAAAATTATAACTGGAACAAAATTTGCAATAGACTAAATTAGATATTTTTTGCCATATTCTGAGAATTTTTATAATATTCAGAAAAGTCCTTCAAATGCACCTATCAGATTTGGTAAGCGCACCGACGATACTTAGATGCAATAAAATAAATAGAAAGAAAAAACATAAGTAATAATAATACATAGTTCAGTATTATAAATTATCCATTCTTTATTTTTAAATTTCTATCTCAAGGTTAAATAGAAAATAATCTTCAAATATTCTTTTTCTTCTTCTTCTTCATATTTCCATTTGGAAACTAAAACAGGTTTTTGTTTGTTAGATTGGAAATTATTATTTAAGAACACTAAATTGTAGTACAAAACTAATTTCGTCCGAGGCTATTGAGGGCCACACCTCGCGTCTCTCCAAGCAGAGTAATCAATTTTTCTTATTTGATCACAAGGGTACATTGGGTTACTGAAACAAAAATTAAAATTGATCATGAAGCAACTACTGACAAACTAACGTGTAAACATAGGTATTGAACGGTAGATTTACAATAATGACACTGAAATCAAAATCAGGCTAAGAAATGCGGCCCATACCATCGCACAATATAAACAATACAGTTAAAATAAAATAAGACACTTTTCTTGAATGACATCAATATCAAACATAATAAGATACATACGCAAAACAAAACAAAGGCAAAGATAAATATGATATAGATATTTTATTTGTCTGGTATTCTAATCAATTTTAAAAGAAGAAGAGACCTATATGCAGCACTAGATGGGACTAGATGTACTACAAAGTAAAAATACTTACTTGTATCCAGCTTTTAAGAACGCGTGAGGTTGGATCCTTTCAACCGTATCCCCGACGTCACAAAGAAGTCTTGAGATAGAGTATTTACGAATTTCAGATAGTTGTTCTGTAAAAACACAGAGAGATAAAAAAATAATATACTTTGCGTACAATAACGTTGACTAAGAGATTAAAGTGAGATTATATTAATTATTACGTGATGTTTTAATTATTACGTGATGTTTTTTCCAAAATTGTGCAATTCTATTACCTTCTGTCTACGATTTCATCCGCGTAGAAATCAAATCTTGACTATAAGTAACATAAATCATTGTCTATGACACTGCATTGATGTAGCTTTCTATCAGTTAAAGATTTTTTGGAACGGACCTGTACTCCCAGAGATTACCTCTTACAAACAAACGAATAATGTTAACTCTTTTTATTATTATGTGTTAATAAGTAGTCATCCTTTCCCTGTTATGTATCTACATGAATATATCGAAATTATGCCATAATAATTAGATCGTGTATGTATTAGTGCCTTAGATTTCCGGGCCCCTTTTTGAAGGAAGGTCAATTAATGCATACAATAAATCCTATGTACTTACCAAGGGTGAAAGCGTTAGGTCGATCCGGTCTCTCATACCAATGCCTATCAGACACCGTATTACGTCTGAGCTGCTCTATAACTAAGCAGTAGAACGTAGAAGGTACAAATCCACCTGGTATCGGTTTTTCTACCCAGATACCAGCTAAAAGATCAATGTCTTCCACTTTCTCGTACACTTCTCTTAGTACCTCTATTCTCTGAAATAAAATAATAATGACGCGTGTAAATAATACTCAGTGGAAACGATGGATTCAGCCCATGATTCTGAATCATCGAGGGTACCATACATTTTGACCGTGTAGTTGTTGCTGTTTTGTATGGAACAGCTTATTTTTTTTTTTGGTACTAAACAAGGTTTTAATAATCTTAAAAGTTACCTCAGGATCAATGAAGCCATGCAAATCTTCGAAGCTGCGGACAGGCTTGCCAAAACAGAACTCTCTGTATTTAACGTAAGGTGGGAATCCAAAGTACCGGTTCTTGGCTAAATCAGTCGTCAACAAGTCAGCCACATGCTGATGAGGGCCCAGACCTACTTCTGTGATCTGAAATACCACATAACAGTATCAATTATGAAAGACAAAGAAATGAAGCAACAGATGCGACTATCCATCTAACCTGCAGATCCCTGATACTGGACACGACACCCCTTAGTAAGACTGTTTGTCCGACTTTAAATTTTCTGATTGCGCGTAACGACTTAAAACATCTACGAATGACTATCGGGACCAACAATTTTACGTGCTTTCCGAGGCACGGGAATGTCACACTACCAATTTCCAAACTCTGGGCTGCTACTAAGAAATTTTCTAATTTAAAAATCCAATAACACTTTGCTTGGCCTGAGTATAAACCCAAGACCAAAGTTTATCAGGTTATCTAAATTATAAAACGATGATCAGTTAAACTATAGTCAATTTATCAGCATCTGTATCAAGACCTTAATGAGGCCAATGACAGAGCTGTACAGGTTGCTCAATATTGGTCGGACAAAATTTGAGTCAATCGATAAGTGAAGAAGAAGAATCTGTACTTACATGATGGACCTTTACAATCACATGCCATTCGGTCCTCTCTCATCTGCCACTCTACAAAGACAATTAATATGACTTACATCAGGATCAGCGATATAGTCTTCTCTAGCACTTCCTTGTCTAAAACTGCCTTGAGTCATATAATCTATATTGTCATCTACACCGAAGTATCCAGTCCTAAATGTAAGGTTTACTATGGGGATCTGTTTTAGATAGTAACCATCTTTGTCGTACATTCTAAAAGATAATTAAAATAATTAACATAATATCACGCCTGTAACTCCCGAAGGATTAGGCAGAGGTATACCCACATTTCGCTCGTTATGTTTAAGCCCCATGTAATAGGGGGCGAGCGATTGCCACCAACAGGACACAGATCCAGAGTCATTAGGCTACTACTGGGAAATTCTTGATAGAAAAACCCAAATTGATCTCAAGACCTTATGCTCAGCAGTCGCGCTTTGCGATTACTACTGGATCAACGAGGCAGGTAAAATAATGAAAGTCAGTTAATTTAAAATAGTTAATGTAAAGGAAAGGCAGAAGGGTTGACCTTTCTTGGGCCAAAGAGTCAGTATTGCCATACAACGTGGCAATGCTATCGGCCTTTAGAGCACTTTCCCCATTGACAGCGATGTGGGCGAATTTTTTAATGCTTTCTCCTTTCTTTTTATAAATTTTACTTAATTTATTATTATTTATAAGATTTGTGTTTAGGTTAATTATTTATGAAGTAAAGTACAGATGTGAAAAAAAGCTACAAATTAGGTTTAAACTCTATTTTGTGGCTTTTCTTCTCAAATTATGAAATACAGATGAGTAAAGATAATTTATCAAATAATATTATTGAAAACAATAGGATTAGTTTGATGTAGGTAGATCATCTAAATAAAAACAGTTATTGTTATTATTACCTTGAATAAGTCTTTTGATCATATCTGTAGTATTGTTCTCAAGATTATGACGTACAAAGAGTACATTAAAGCGCATTCATGTTAAATTCAGACAAATCTTATTATTTCTCTTAAATATTGTTTGCGTCAGAAGTCTGGAAATAAGTCAAGATACTATTCATCTAAACTAATATTATAAATGCGAAAGCTGTCTGTCTGTCTCTCAGTTACGCATTCAAGATTAAACCACTGAATCGATTACACGAAGGTAAGGTAAAACACTGAAGGTAAGGTAAAACTTCAAGAAAGGATATAAGTTACTTTTTATTCCGCGATTTCGTCTACGTCCGCGATAACTGACATTTACGCGAACGAAGTCGCGAGCAAAAGCTAGTATGGTATCGAAGCAGATTTTTTTTTTTTCAAACATTTATTCTAAAAGTTTATTTTTTTTAAATACCGTTGCATTGGGTTCAAATACTTACTTCATAGGACCATCTTGAAGAGTATGTACCCATCTCAAAACGTAGGGATATTCAAGAGAAACTTGAGGATACACATTTGGATTATAATAATCTTTAAATCCTCCTGTTAGTGTGATTACTCCATCTTTTACCATATTTTCGTATCCTGCAAAATTGAGCGTAAAATAATTATTAATAAATTTCAATATTGTAAAAAACCTCCAACAGTGTTATTTGACGTTATAGATATAAAATATAAAATAAGTAGGAATATAAAACAAAAACGGTCGTGGGACCCCATCAAGTAAGTAATAAAGTCCTGCATATAATAATATAAAGAGAGAAAGAGAGCGAAAGTGACCCGGAGGGGGTCGCTTTTTCCTTACGTGGCGATTTCTGCTAGTTAGCTCCTACCGCGCGGAACTTCGTCCCAACAAATTTGATCTTTTCCATACTATGAACTATTCTTTTATTTTTGCAGTTCTTACCAGTAAGAGAACTAAATATTAATACAATCTACTGCAGGTACTGGAAACCTCAAACGGCGCAAATATAACAAATTTCTTGAGCCGTTTGGGGCTGAAACATTAGGACCATGGGGTCAAAGTGCTCACCTTGTTTTACAGGACATCACTAAGCGAGTGGTCTATAAGGTCAGCCATCATGTGTAGAATACACGTGACCAGACGGTTTTTTTTTTTTAGGTGGTAAAAATCATCAAATGACTCCTTCCGCCCTGGGTGGGGTGGAAGGGACTGTCAGTCTTTTACTAACTAAAAAATCACCCTGTTCCTTCTGTTGCCCTTTACGTTCCGAGCCACGGTATCCTGTTAAGACGTACCGCAACCCCGGCAGGCGTTTGGCCCTTATTGGGGCCCCGTCCTTGTGCTGACAGCTCTTTGAGGAGCGCGCGAACAGAACGCGCCGTCGACCCGGGCATGGTCCTTGATCGGACGACGAGCTACCCATTACTCGCCGTCCGCAAGCCCGCGCCTACGGTGGCCGGATGTCGTCTGTAGACGTCCGACGCCCTGGGCGTCTCCTGCGGCGGCTGGGGCGTTCTGCATCACTGCTTCGCAGAAGGAGGTGACTGCATCCCATTCCCTCTCGCCCCGGAGCATGGCCTGAACCAGGTCTGGACGCGAAAAGTCGCCGCCGCCTATCGCCTCCGTGAGGACACGGCGGTGCTCTGCCCAAGCGGGGCAGACCTGCACCGTATGCTCCACCGTGTCCTCCGGGCGGTCTACACAGTGGTGACACCCGGGCGTTTCCTCCCGTGTGACCAGACGGCTGGCCTTTTCTTGGGCCAAAGAATTAGCATTGCCAAACCACGTGGCTATACTGTCAGCCTTTTGTGCACTTACCCTATACCTTACCTATTGACAACGATGACGATGCGGACGAGATCTTTTCGACGCTCCTTACTCTTTTTAAATTGTACCTACCTTGACATTTTACTTTGATTTACCTATAATATGATTTGTGTTTTTCATTGTTGAATTTTCTAAATAAAGAGAAAACAAATCTGAATGTATTTCTCACCCATATACAACGGCAACAGTTCATAGTAGTAAAGTTGTAGTGATAAAGCTATATTGATATCTCTTGAGACATTGAACACTTTGTCATCATCCCAGCAGGGGTTAACTGCAGCCAGTTCTTTGGCAATGAAGTTGTGGTTCCTCCAAAACCATACTCCCATGAGGTTTGTACCGGCTAGGGCGTTGCCGCCATCTTCAGCTGTAATTACACAAATAGCAATCAATATATTATAGCACAACATTACGCCTGTAATCTCCGCTGGGTAAGGCAAAGGTGTAATAGGGGCCGAGCCTATTGCCTGAATAAAAAATGCAATATAATGATGTCACAGTTGGTCTGATGATGGAGTCAGGAAGTTGCAGTAGAAACTTAATCAAATCTTACAAATTAAAAACCCACTTCTTGGTGTTCGATTGAACTGGAATTTTGAATACATTTTGCATAATGCATGACAATGCAATTCGAAAACTTATTTTTAAAAGGAACGATTTTAAATTAAACTTGTAATAATATGTTCAATATTATTTGTGTACTCACGCATCGCATGGCATCTAGTCTCCTGAGGTTTTTGATTCAAGAAACAGATGTTAGGAGTTGTGTTAGTACTGGGTGGCCATATCCTGCCTTTGTCATCTAATTCAGTCTTCACCATACCACCTTGGAATGCTCTCCCTCTTTGATTTAAATATGACAATTTACTTCCATATATAACGGATAGATCCAAGAGCGGAGTTGATGATACGATCTAAAATTTTAAAGATTTTTTTTACAAATTAGAAGAAAAGTATGATGTATTTGTTTGGAATCATTAAAATGATAAAAAGATGGACACACCACGATAGTTCAAACCTAAGAAATTATGCAATTTTTGAAAGATTTCGAAAGTAATCTTGGTGTTTCGCAAGGTACAACTCTGGGACCTATAGTATTTAGATACGTATTCTCTAAACGTTTTAAAATGCATGTTGTTACATAATTTTGGACTTTTTAGACTGGATTATTTAGATATTTTATCAGTTTCCTTAGATGCCATCAAATCTAGTCAAAATTGGAACAAACAGACAGATAAACAGACAAAAATTTAAAAAATATGTTCTTTTGCTACGAATGTTTAAACGGTACCTTTTAAACTTTCATATGCGTTTAGTACGTAACAGCTGTTATTATGACATTACAAACAGACATTTCGACTATATTTATTTGTATGGAAGCCTCACTTAAAAAAGAACTGCAAATACAATTCATTTTATTACAAGTTGCATTTGAGATTGACTGTGTACCTGATGGATGTTTAAAGAAAAGATAATCTAACAGTACTTACTCTTTCAGGACTACTATCATTCTTGATACACCCAATATTCTGGAAGGTTAAAGGTCTGGTCATGTTCAAGCAACGGACGCCAGAGAAGCGATGAACGGGGTCATCAACAGGTATCTTATTGTTGACACACATGTAATCAGTCTTACCTTTCTCGGCACAACAGTATGGCCGCCATATTATGTAGTTTACTGCAAACGTAATGAGTTACTGTTTCAGTTCAAGTTCGGTTTAAAATTAGGGCTTTGTTTTCAGACGTGGGTATCTTATAAACGTCCTAGATCTGGGCGTAATTATAATAATATATGCGAGTCTAAGAAACGATTTAAAGAAAAATTAGAAGAAATAAAATTTAATACATGAAAAAAACCGCCTATCATTGCGTACCCATCATAAAAACTAAAGTAATAAAGAACAATTTGAAAAAAAAAAGCATCTGAAAGAATACATCAGCATACATAAAGCAAATTTTGAAAACTAAAAAGAAAACACAGGTACTTGTATCGTGCCAAGAGACCTGGATGAGGCTGGAGGGACTGGAGTGTAGAAATTGGTAATAATAATGAGAAACTTATAACTAACAGTGGCTGAAGTCGGGTTGTGGATGACGGTAATACGATACGTTAATAAGTAATTTAAAACGAAGAAAAGGTTATTAAAAAACCCAGCTAACATTGCGTACCTATCATAAAAACTTTGAAGAAAAAGCAACAATTTTAAAAGGATAAACATTACTAACAATACATAAGATAGGGCCCGTTCCCACTATGCCGGACCGGTAGATCTGACGGAAACCGGAAACCGGACGGGATGTTCACATTACACCGGATCCCAGAAGAAAATCGGAGAGTCAAGTACTCACCTCGTTCGAATTTGGAACTGTGCGCACAATGGACGACGAAATTTTTGTGTTGTGGTGGTATCTTAATAGAAGGCATAATGAAAGAAAACATTGGGTACATCCTAATTTACGGGAAAGATTTTCACTTGGAACATTTGAACCGGTATTTTTATTTTTATCGAGCCGGTAAATCTGCCGGCCTAGCATAGTGTGAACCCAGCCTAATTAAAAAAAAACGGGTACCTGTATCATGCAAAGAGACGACATCAGCTGCCATGAACACAAAGAAGTGGATGGCCAAGGCCGTAAACCGTTGGCTAGGTACCCGCCCGACTGACACGAGCCGAGTCCTCAGGTACCTCGCGAGTGGCATCTCATTACCAGAAGCTGTTTTCTTCGGCTCAAAGTCTGAAACAAAGAACTTTATAAATACGGAGCGATTGCTCATTTGATATATTCCTTGGAAGGGTCGATTTTGAGTTGATTTTTAGTTGTAGCACTTATTAAGTTTTCCTAATATAATAGGTATTACCAGCTTATTATGTCCCATTGCAAGGGGCTACTTCTCATACAGAGAAGGCAAGAACATTGATCACCACGCTTGCTCTAGGCGGATTGGCGATTTCATTCAATTTCTTTTTGATTGGTTTTCAGAGGATTTCATCGTTAAAAAGCATAAGATTTGAATTCAGTCTGGAATTGATTTTTTACAATAAGCCGTTTTTGGTCAAAAGGCAAACAAATTAGCTATATCTTATCCTCTTTCCAGGAATGCATCAAAGTTGCCCATTCTTCTCCATACAAAACAACCTGTTGGAAGGGGCAACTAGACTGAATGACGTTGTAAATGACGCTAAAAACTGCATTTTAATGGTCTTATTTAAGTAAATTATTTTAATTTAACTTGCAGATTATTTACTCATAAGATAGTTAATTTGCTTTAGGAACACAACCCATTGTGTAGTCTAAAGAATTAGGTAATATTGTAGATAAAAATCTAAATGTTTAAATATAATTTAGGTAGCAAATGAAAAATTCTATCGCAGACTCAATTAATTTGCATCAGGATTTATTGATTATTTCATTCTTAATTCTCATTCTTTATTGAACGTTGAATTAAATATTATACCTACCTAACATAGTTTTTGTTTACTTTATGTTCAATTATTTTTTTATTTTTTTTTATCTCCGCCCGATAATTAATGTTAGTTATCGCGAAAGCAGATGAAGTTGCGGAATAAAAAGTAGCCTATGCCCTTCCTTGCAGTTCTAACTTACCCAGTACCAAATTTCATCAAAGTCAGTTCAGCGATTTAGTCGTAAAAGCGTTACAGACAGAGTTACTTTTGTATTTTTATAATATTATTGTACGGATTATTACCATTGTACATTTGGTATTCATAATAAAAGAGTGCCGTAGAGTTCTTCTCCATAGAAGAACGAGCAAGAAACTCTACGGCACTCTTTCTCTTGCTCGTTTCAAAATGGAGGTAGGACTCTCCATAGAGTCCTACCTCCATTTCGGAACGAGCAACTAGATTCAACTTTCGAACTTACTGACTGACTCCTTGACAATTCAAAAGTAACAGTAAATGGTCTAATTGAAATAAATGTTTTGACTTTGACTTAAATTCTCACTTACTTTTATCGTACACCGGAGGCAGTACCCTCACAAAGGGAGTGTGACTGGCTCCCCTCGGAGGGTGTTGAAGGTTGTTGCAGGATCCATCCACTCTTCTGCCTTCACCAGGATCACATGGTTCTATCTCGTTAACACACCAGCTGCAAATAATGATAACTCCCAGTTTACTTAGAAACTGACTACTGTTACCTCAAATTAAGTAAAAAGAGTACCTACATGAATAATTAATTTAAAAAATACCTACGTCAATATCTGAATGAACAATTAAAAACCAAGAAACCTATTAAGAATAAAAAAGCTACGAATCGGATAGGATAAAATCTAAATGAATAAAAGAGAATAGTTATTTTTTAGGACTGCCTTATTAGTCTACTAGTCGCCAACCGCGACTGCTAAGCATGAGGTCTTAATTGAGTTCGATTCTCAGGTCAGGCAAAGTGTTATTGGGTTTTTCTATCAGGAATTTCTCAGTAGCAGCCTCGGAGTCTGGATTTGTGCCCGGTTGGTGGCGATAGGCTCGCCCCCTATTACATGGGACTTAAACAGAACTGGCGAAATCGACGCCTCTGCCTAACCCTACGCGGATTACAGATGTGATGTTATGTGGTTATGTTTAGTTCTTTTTTTTGTAAGTGGTTTACCTAGTATCATATTAAACTTTTTTTATAATAACCATACCAAAGGACTTTTTATAATAACTATAACTCACAATGAAAATAAAAAATAATGTTATGGTCTCTCAAATCATTGAAATAAATCAGAAGTTTAAATCCACAAAATAAATAGTAACGACGTATTTATTTTGAGGATATCAAATTAGGGATGATTATTGATGATGATAATTAGGAAGATTCCAAAATAAACAAAAAAAAAATAGAACTCACTAAGTAGTATTAGCTTTATCATGTCTCTTGACCTCTTCCAGGGTAATCGGCGTCCCATAATACGAATCATAGAAAATGGCGCCTCTCACACTACACAACACCGAAACCAGATATATTAAAATCAACATTTTACATGTCCGGTCTCATTGAAGTACAAAACAAAATTACAACGAATGCACTGATAGTTTCAGTTATGCTAAGTGATTGAAATAACCGAGTTCTTGTAACATTTGCATTGTTAATATAGCATAATTATCATGAAATCTATTCTCATGATTGTGTTCGTTGATTCAATGAGCATAGGTTGGCTTGTGTCTTGGTGCTTGGTAGCTAAATCCTACTTCTAACCTTACCTCCTCTACTTCATACTTTAACAGTCCACCATGGAAAAACCGCCCTTTTTTCTTATATGTTTTTCAAAAAATTGCCGTAAGTTCATCTGTTTACGGCAATTTTCACAAATCTAGGAGAGGAGTTTTTTTTTTATGGTGGTAAAAATCATCAAATGACTCCTTCCGCCCTGGGTGGGGCGGAAGGGACTGTCAGACTTTTACTGACTAAAAAACCACCCTGTTCCTTCTGTTGCCCTTTACGTTCCGGGGCCACGGTATCCTGTTAAGACATCCCGCAACCCCGGCAGTAGGAGAGGAGTTGATAAAATAATCTAAGGGAAAACGATGCTAAAATAATCTTGCTAAATCAATCATCAATCTCAATCATGCCAGAATAGTTAAACGGATCTTGATAACATTTGCCTCAGGGATAGATTATAGTCTGGAATAGCGCATAGGCTACTTTTTATGGCTGCAAAATGTGTGATTCCCGTGGGATAAAATATCGACGAGGACGAAATCGCGGGCTAAAGCTAGTATTGCTTAAAGTGTAAACATTTTAAAAGAAATTTTGGTAGAATCATCAAATTAAATCCAAAAATATTCTTTCGAAATCAATTTTCGAATCAAACTCATAAAAAATATGGCAATAGAATCGCCCCCTGTAACTGGCGAAAGTGGGTGTACTACTGTGGGTACGCCTCTGCCTAACCCTTCGGGGATATACTAATACACCATAATTATACCTACTTACTTATATATTACAATTTATTCAAGGTGCAGTTTGTCATATTCGTTAAATTCATTAAGGCAACCATGCTAGTGATTCTCAAGACGAATCAATAATTCAATATTATTTAGAGCCATTTTTCCGCTGGGTTTAGGCAGATGGGGCGATGAATCCGCACGCACACAGTGACAACATCGCGCGACATCAGTTTATTTGCCACATGACATAATTAGAGAGTTGGAATTTCTTGGGTGATCAAATCGAGCATCATGAAGTTCCTGATTGTAGCATTGCACTACAAAACAACCCTATAACAGTGCTAACCATTTTATTACAATTACTTTTATACTAACTTTTCATATTTTGTCAATGTGTACTTAGCTGCAACAAAATAAAAAAATAAAAAAAACATAAAAAATATTAAAACACAGTTCAGTATTACAAATTATTAATTTTTTATTTTAAAATATCTATCTCAAGGTTAAATAGAAAATAATATACTTGGAAACTTAAACAGGTTTTTGTTTATTAGATTGGACATTATTATTTGAGAACATTAAATTCTAGTATAAAACGTATTTCGTCCAAGGCTTTTGTGGGCCACACCTCGCGTCTCTCCAAGCAGAGTAATCAATTTTGGTTATTTGATCACAAGTGCACATTTGGTTACTGAAACAAAAATTAAAATTCACATGAGGCAATTATAGATACCGACAAACTAATGTGTGAACATATTGTTGTTGAACGGTAGATTTACAATAATGACACTAAAATCAAGATCGGTATAAGTGCGGCTAAGCCGGACTCGGAGACGACGCGACGGGTTCATACCATTGAGCAATAATAACAGTACAATTCAAAGAAAATAAGATATTTTTCTTGTAAGGTTTCAATATAAAATTAAAAGAGGTACTTTAAATTTTGAAACAGACCTTATTATTTTATTTGTTGTTATAGCGGCCTTAGTAATGGACACTCTGTGACTATTAGCTGGTATTCTAATCAATGTGTAGAAGAGGAGACCTAATAATCAGCACTAGGTGGAACAAGACTGCCAATGACAATGATAAACATACAATAACAAAGTAAAAAGACTTACTTGTATCCAGCTTTTAAGAACGCGTAAGGTTGGATCCTTTCAACCGTATCCCCGACGTCACAAAGAAGTCTTGAGATAGAGTATTTACGAATTTCAGATAGTTGTTCTGAAAAAACACAGAGAGATAAAAAAACAATATACTTTGCATACAATAAAATTGAGTTTGAGATAAAAGTGAGATTATATTAATTATTATGAAATGTTTTTCTAAAATTGTGCAATTCTATTAGCTTCTGTCTACGATTTGATCCGCGTAGAAGTTAAATCTTGACTATAAGAAACCATTGTCTATGACACTGCATTGATGAAGCTTTCTATCAGTAAAAGATTTTCTGGAACGGACCTGTACTCCCAGAGATTACCTTTTTTTAATAATAATATGATGTGTATGTTAGTAGAGTCATCCTGTCCCTGTTATTTACCTACATAGTTATATTGAAATGATGCCATTAGATCGTATATGTACTTATATAGTACTTACATTTCCGGGCCCCTTTATGAAGGAAGGTCAATTAATGCATACAATATCCTATGAACTTACCAAGGGTGAAAGCGTTAGGTCGATCCGGTCTCTCATACCAATGCCTATCAGACACCGTATTACGTCTGAGCTGCTCTATAACTAAGCAGTAGAACGTAGAAGGTACAAATCCACCTGGTATCGGTTTTTCTACCCAGATACCAGCTAAAAGATCAATGTCTTCCACTTTCTCGTACACTTCTCTTAGTACCTCTATTCTCTGGAATAAAAAAGTAATGACGCGTGTAAATAATACTCAGTGGAAGGGATGGATTCAGCACATGATTCTGAATCATCGAGGGTACCATACATTTTGACCGTGTAGTTGTTGCTGTTTTGTATGGAACAGCTTATTTTTTTTTTGGTACTAAACAAAGTTTTAATAATCTTAAAAGTTACCTCAGGATCAATGAAGCCATGCAAATCTTCGAAGCTGCGGACAGACTTGCCAAAACAGAACTCTCTGTATTTAATGTAAGGTGGGAATCCAAAGTACCGGTTCTTGGCCAAATCAGACGTCATCAAGTCAGCCACATACTGATGAGGGCCCAAACCTACTTCTGTGATCTGAAATATCACAAATAACAGTAAGCAACAGGGAGCGACTATCCATCTAACCTGCAGATCCGTGATACTGGGTAACACGACACCCCTTAGTAAGACTGTTTGTCCGACTTTTTTCTTTTGTTTTTTTTTTTTGTTGGTAAAAATCATCAAATGACTCCTTCCGCCCTGGGTGGGGCAGAAGGGACTGTCAGACTTTTACTGACTAAAAAACCACCCTGTTCCTTCTGTAGCCCTTTGCGTTCCGGGCCCACGGTATCACTGTTAAGACGTCCCGCAACGTTTGTCCGACTTTAAGGTTTCTGATTGAAACATCTACGAATGACTACCGGGACCAACAATTTTACGTGCTTTCTGAGGCACGGGAATGTCACACTACCAATTTACTAACTCTGGGCTGCTAGGTACTAAGATTTTTTCTAATTTAAAAATCCAATAACACTTTGCTTGGCCTGGGTATAAACCCAAGACCAAAGGTTATCAGGTTATCTAAATCATAAAACGATGATCAGTGCAACCATAGTCGATTTTATCAGCATCCTTCTCTACCGCAGTTCATTGCTGTACTTACATGGACCTTTACAATCACATGCCATTCGGTCCATAGCCACTCTCATCTGCCACTCTACAAAGACAATTAATATGACTTACATCAGGATCAGCGATATAGTCTTCTCTAGCACTTCCTTGTCTAAAACTGCCTTGAGTCATATAATCTATATTGTCATCTACACCGAAGTATCCAGTCCTAAATGTAAGGTTTACTATGGGGATCTGTTTTAGATAGTAACCATCTTTGTCGTACATTCTAAAAGATAATTAAAATAATTAACATACAAGTAACGCCAGTAATTCCCGAAGGATTAGGCAGAGGTGTACCCATTAGTCCACCCATATTTCGCTCGTTATGTTTTATAAATTGTACTCAATTTATTATTATTTATAAGATTTGTGTTTAGGTTAATTATTAGAAAGTAAAGTACAGATGTGAAGAAAAGCTACAAATTTAGTTTAACTACTCGAGGCCCGGCTGTCATACCGGTATGACCAACGACCATACAGCCTATAGACGCCTAATACATGATCTAACGCACGAAAACTATTTTGCCAACTTGCTGAGGTACGAGGGGGACGGGGTACTGCGTTCTGATTGGCTAACTCAAGGTCAGTGCATGTTTACGGCTCACAGGAGTGGTCGAAACTAATACAAACTTAGTGACTATTGGTGAGTGACGACGGTTATAAGACTTTTATGCCTAATGTGTTGACAGACATCGGTCGTCTTTTATTAGGAGTCTAGGTATATGGTCGTTGGGTATGACAGAACAATAGTGTCAATTGTGTCTCATTACGTGGGACTTGAAGTAATACCGTTGCATTGGGTTCAAAAACTTACTTCATATGACCATCTTGGATAGTATGTACCCATCTCAAAACGAAGGGATATTCAAGGGAAACTTGAGGATACACATTTGGATTATAAACATCTTTAAATCCTCCTGTTGGTGTGATTACTCCATCTTTCACCATATTCTCGTATCCTGCAAAATTGAGCATAAAATAATTATTGATAAATTTCAATATTGTACAAAAACCTCTAATAGTGTTATTGGACGTAAATATAATAAAATACAAAATAAGTAGGAATGTAAAACAAAAACGGTCGTGGGACCCCCGTCAAGTAAGAAGTTACTTACGTTGTAGTAATAAACTTCTGCGTTTAACAGAAAGAGACAGAGAGAAAGGGAAAGAGAGGGAAAGTGACCCGGAGGGGGCATAACGCTTTTTCCTTACGTGGCGATGTCTGGCAGTTAGCTTCAACCGCGCGGAACTTCGTCCCAATACAATTTATCTTTTCCGCACTATAAACTAAGTGCTTAGATATTCTTATATTTTTGCAATTCTTGCCAGTAAGAGAACAATATTATCAGAGAAAAATATAGCAAACTTCTTGAGCCGTTTGGGGCTATAACACTAGGACTATAGGGTCCAAGTGCTCACCTTGTTTTTCAAGACGTCGCTAAGCGATTGGTCGATAAGGTCAGACGGCTGTCCTTTTCTTGGGCCAAAGAATCAGCACTGCCAAACAACGTGGCAATACTGTCAGCCTTTTGTGCACCTTGTCCTATTGACAACGATGCGTACGAGATCTTTTCGACGCTACTCACTCTTTTTTAAATAGTACCTACCTTGGAATTTTAATTTCACTTTTATGTTTTGTGTTTTTCATTGTTCATTTATTTGCTAAATGAAGAGAAAACAAATCTGAATGTATTTCTCACCCATATACAACGGCAACAGTTCATAGTAATAAAGTTGTAGTGATAAAGCTATATTGATATCTCTTGAGACATTGAACAGTTTGTCGTCATTCCAGCAGGGGTTGACTGCAGCCAGTTCCTTGGCAATGAAGTTGTGGTTCCTCCAAAACCATACTACCATGAGGTTTGTACCGGCTAGAGTGTTGGCGCCATCTTCAGCTATAATTACACAAATAGCAATATATAAGTATAGCGCAACATTACGCCTGTAATGCCCCTGAAGGGTTAGGCAGAGGTAGGTGAACCCTTACTACACCCTTTCGCCAGTTATGTTTAAGTTGCATACAATAGGGGCGAGTCAATTGCTTGAAAAAAACGCAATATAATGATGTCACAGCTGGTCTGATGATGGAGTTGGGAAGTGGCCATAGGAACTTAATTATATCTTACAAGTTATAGACCCGGTGTTCGATTGAGCTGGAATTTTTAATACATTATGCTCACTGCATGACAGTGCAGTATAATTTTTATAATAATGTTCAACAAAATTTGTATACTCACGTATCGCATGGCATCTGGTCTCCTGAGGTTTTTGATTCAAGAAACAGACGTTAGCAGTTGTGTTAGTACTGGGTGGCCATATCCTGCCTTTGTCATCTAATTCAGACTTCACCATACCACCTTGGAATGTTCTCCCTCTTTGATTTAAATATGACAATTGATTTCCATATATAATGGAAAGATCCAACAGCGGAGTTGATGATACGATCTACAATTTTGAAGATTTTTTACAAATTAGAAGAAAAATATGAAAGTCTGATGTATTTGTTTGGAATTATTCAAATAATAAAAAGATGAACACACCACGATAGTGCAAGCAATCTTGGTGTTTCGCAAGGTCCAAGTCTGGGACCTACAGTGTTTAGATACGTATTCTTAAACGTGTTAAAATGAATGTTGTTGAATAAAATTTACTTACTCTTTCAGGAACAGTATCATTCTTGATACATCCAATGGTCTGGAAGGTTATAGGTCTGGTCATGTTCAAGCAACGGACGCCAGAGAAGCGATGAACAGGGTCATCAACAGGTATCTTGTTGGGGACACACATGTAATCAGTCTTGCCTCTCTCGGCGCAGCAGTATGGCCGCCATGCCATGTAGTTCACTGCAAACGTAATGAGTTACTGTTTCAGTTTAAGGTCGGGTAATATTAGTCTCTGATCTACACAAAAACTACTGCAGTATCTGACTGCGTACGCGCCCGCGGTTCGGAGTGGCCGGGCCTTTAGAAATATATTTTTGATAATTAAAACAGACAACTTTTGGAACAGGCATGTTGGTGACGCTCACCGGAGGGCCAGGCTTTGTTTTCAGACGTTGGTATCTTATGGACGTCCTAGATCTGGACGTAATTATAATAATATATGCAAGTCTAGGAAACGATTTAAAGAAAAATTAGAAGAAATAAAAATAGAATATATTAAAAAAGCCGCCTATAATTGCGTGCCTATCATAAACACTGAAGTAAAAAAGAAAAATTTTTAAAGAAAAATTTCCGAAAGAATACATCACA
Organism: Hoplodrina blanda; assembly: GCA_949316365.1. NCBI lineage: Eukaryota > Metazoa > Arthropoda > Insecta > Lepidoptera > Noctuidae > Hoplodrina > Hoplodrina blanda. The sequence continues at coordinate 1,514,656 of OX438582.1, forward strand.
GTAAATCAGGGGTGAAATTTCGAGAGGCAGCATAAGCAAATTTTGAAATCTTAAAAGAAAACACAGGTACTTGTATCGTGCCAAGAGACGACATCAGCTGCAATGAACGTAAAGAAGTGGATTGCCAAAGCTGTAAACCGTTGGCTAGGGACCCGTCCGACTGACACGAGCCGAGTCCTCAGGTACCTCGCGAGGGGCATCTCGTTACCAGAAGCTGTTTTCTTCGGCTCAAAGTCTGAAACAAAAGACTATATACTTAAATACAGAGCGATTGCTCATTTTATTCTTTGGAATAAACTAGAATGCAATTTTAACCTCTACAACTTAGGGTCGATATTGAGATGATTTTCAGTTGGAGCACTTTTTAAAGTTTTCCGATAGTAGACACTATAGGTAATCATAATTATGTATTACCAGCCTATTATGCTTCACTGCAAAGCAAAGGCCACTTCTCATACAGAGAAGGCAAGAGCATTGATCACCACGGTTGCTCATGGTGGATTAGCGATTCCATACTATTTCTGATTAATTGGTTTTCAAAGGATTTCATCCTTAAAAATTATAAGATTTGAATTCAGTATTGAATCGATTTTTACAATAAGCCGTTTTTGATCAAAAGACAAAAAAAAATTCAAAAAGCTTAAGAAGTGCTTATAACTAAAAATCATCCCAGCATCGACCACTTAATGGTCAGGGTGTAAATTTGTTGCAAATTAGCTCTATCTTATCCTCTTTGCAGGATTGCAACGAGCTTGCCCATTCTTCTTCATACAAAACAACCTATCGAAAGGGGCAACTAGACTGAATGACGTTGTAAATGACGTCAAAAACTGCATTTTAATGACCTTATTTAAATGAATTATTTTAAATTAACTTGCAAATCGTTAATCTGCTCTAGAAACACAACCCATTGTGTAGTCTAAAGAATAAGGTAATATTGTAGATAAAAATCTAAATGTAAGTTGCAAACGAAAAAATCACAGACTGAATGAATTTGCATCAGGACATTTCATTTCGATATCTTCATAAAACGATCTTGACTTAAGGGCGCGCCAAAAGCCAGCAAACTTTTGGAACGAAGTTCCTTATATTATAATTCACCCGCGCGCCCCGTGTTAAGTGTTTTATCGTAATAACTCCAAAAATAAAAGGAATTACCTAAAATGCCTCATGTAAAAATATAACTAATTATCAAATTTTCGTCATATTAATAATTATAATATTGTGTATAAATCGAAAAAACCAAAAAATTAGAGGCTACTTCGTGATGTTTTTCTATCAAGAAAATGTTATTATTTTATGTTTTTGATCAATGAGAACCCTCGAAAATATCATGTAGTTTTCATACATTTGTATTTTAAGCCTAGAAATCTAGAATTGTTCATGTAAAATACAAAAAAGATTGGTAATTTTGCTTACTACCCACTCTTAAGGAAAGACATTCTTCACTCATTCTTAATTTAACGATAAATAAACAATATCACTTTTATGATAACTAACTATTAGTTACCTATACTATACAGGGTGGTCCAGGCGGTTCGTTGTCACTAGTACCATTAACAGTTCCATGATGGAACTACTGATGATTTTTTTAATCACTAGTTCCATTTTATAAGAATCTAAAAATAATGGAACTAATGTTGAATTGTTTATCACTACTTCCACATTTTTTTTTAGGTAGTCGGCTTAAGGACCCGCCAGGAAAAAAATCGCTCGATTGAGTTTTTTTGAGTTTATGAAAAATCGGTCGATTTCGAGAAGAGTATTTTTTCTTACATTGGTTTGAAATTAAATGCACTTATTTGCAGATCAGTCTGATTTTTTGTTTTGATAGAGTACATTGTCTAAGTAAGCACCTAAAATAAAAAATAAATAGAATTTTTCATTTAAAAAAGTAAATAAAAAATATTAAAACATTAAAAGTGGTGATATTTCGAAAATTAAAAAAAAATCATATCTTGTAAGCGGCTGACAAGCGATTTTTTTCCTGAGTACAAATAGGTCCCTAAGCCGACTACCTAAAAAGAATATTATATCCATCTGGCCTGGACCACCCTGTTTATGTTCAATTAAGATTTTTACATTTTTTATCACCGCCCGATAAATGTTGGTTATCGCAGATGCAGACGAAGACGCGGAATAAGAAGTAAAAAAAAAAGCCTATGTCCCTCCTTGAAGTACTAAACATCAAAATCGGTTTAGTGGTTTAGTCGTGAAAGCGTTAAAGACAGACAGACAGAGTTACTTTCGCATTTATAATATATGATATATATGTTACCGGCAATCTGTGTAATCCGGTATTCTATACAATACCTAGGCAATGTATAGAATACGTAAAACGGACAGGTAATGTATGAAATATTATTTATTTTATACTTTGCCTAGGTATTCTATACAATACCGAAAGCGCAGCCGGCAATGTGTATAAAAGAGCAGGAAAGTCCCGGTCGACGGAGCCCCGCTGGGCGGGGCTCCTATTTCTGGGTGGTTTTAAAAAAATAACCACGAAGGGGATGGCGGGGTCTTTCAGACCCCGCCATCCCCTTCTAACCTAACCTGTCCGATTAGGGGTGCCCCAAGTCGTGAGTTCGCTCCGTTCGCTTAAGGTGAACCATATATTGATGAAATATTTTCTATACAAAAGCTGTCAAACCGCCATTTTTATCCCTCCGTTAGGAGTTATCTGACGATTGAAAAATTAGCCTTAAGACACTTTAGACCCGAACCAAAAAAGGGGTAGGATTGTGACTAACCATTCCACAGCCAAGTTGGTTACAGTTCCTTGGCTAATACCAATTCTAAGATTTACTTGTAAAACCTATGATTTACAGTAACATAACCAAAATCTATTTATTTACACATTGCCGATGGACCAACAGGTACTCTATACAATCCCTAGGAATTGTATACATTACCTAGGTAAAGTATGCAATAGAGAATAATATTCATAATGTTTCATACATTGCCTGTACGCCCTAGGTACTTTATAAATTGCCTAGGTATTGTATAGAATACCTGAATTATACAGATTGCCGGTAACATATATAATATATGTATATGAAAAGGGTTATTACCATTGTACATTTGGTATTCATAAATAAATTCTCACTTACTTTTATCGTACACCGGAGGCAGTACTCTCACTAAGGGGGTGTGACTAGCTCCTCTCGGAGGGTGTTGAAGGTTATTGCAGGATCCATCCACTCTTCTGCCTTCACCAGGATCACATGGTTCTATCTCGTTAACACACCAGCTGCAAATAATTTGAACTCCCAGTTTACTTAGAAACTGACTACTGGTTACCTCAAGTTGAGTAAAAAGAGTACATGGATAATTAATTAAAAAAATACCTACGTCAATATCTGAATGAACAATTAAAAACCAAGAAACCAATTAAGAATAAAAAAGCTACGAATCGTGTAGGATAAAATCTAAATGAATAAAAGAGAATAGTAATATTTTTTTAGTTTTTTTTAGAACTGCCTTATTAGTCTACTAGTCGCCAACCGCGACTGCTGAGCATGAGGTCTTAATTGAATTCTATTCTCAGGTTGGGCAAAGTGTTATTGGGTTTTTCCATCAGGAATTTCTCAGTAGCAGCCTCGGAATTTGGATATGTGCTCGATTGATGGCGATAGGTTCTCCCCCTATTACATGGGACTTAAACATAACTGGCGAAATCGACGTCTCTGCCTACCCCTACGCGGATTACAGACGTGATGTTATGTGGTTATGTTTAGTTCTTTTTTTTTGTAAGTGGTTTACCTAGTATCGTATTAAACATTTTTTTATAATAACTATACCAAAGGACTTCTTATAATAACTATAACTCACAATGAAAATAAAAAAAATGTTATGGTCTCTAAAATCATTGAAATAAATCGTAAATAAATAGTAACGACGTAATGTATTTATTTTGAGGATATCAAATTAGGGATGATTATTGATGATGATAATTAGGAGGATTCCAAAATAAACAAAAAAAAATGGAACTCACTAAGTAGTATTAGCTTTATCATGTCTCTTGACCTCTTCCAGGGTAATCGGCGTCCCATAATACGAATCATAGAAAATGGCGCCTCTCACACTACACAACACCGAAACCAGATATACGAAAATCAACATTTTACATGTCCGGTCTCATTGACGTACAAAACAAAAATACAACGAATGCACTGATAGTTTCAGTTATGCTAAGTGATTGAAATAACCGAGTTCTTGTAACATTTGCATTGTTAATATAGCATAATTATCATGAAATCTATTCTCATGATTGTGTTCGTTGATTCAATGAGCATAGGTTGGCTTGTGTCTTGGTGCTTGGTGGCTAAATCCTACTTCTAACCTTACCTCCTCTACTTCATACTTTAACAGTCCACCATGGAAAAACCGCCCTTTTTTCTTATATGTTTTTCAAAAAATTGCCGTAAGTTCATCTGTTTACGGCAATTTTCACAAATCTAGGAGAGGAGTTTTTTTTTATGGTGGTAAAAATCATCAAATGACTCCTTCCGCCCTGGGTGGGGCGGAAGGGACTGTCAGACTTTTACTGACTAAAAAACCACCCTGTTCCTTCTGTTGCCCTTTACGTTCCGGGGCCACGGTATCCTGTTAAGACGTCCCGCAACCCCGGCAGTAGGAGAGGAGTTGATAAAATAATCTAAGGGAAAACGATGCTAAAATAATCTTACTTAATCAATCATCAATCTCAATCATGCCAGAACAGTTAAACGGATCTTGATAACATTTGCCTCAGGGATAGATTATAGTCTGGAATAGCGCATAGGCTACTTTTTATGGCTGCAAAATGTGTGATTCCCGTGGGATAAAATATCGACGAGGACAAACATTTTAAAAGAAATTTGGGTAGAATCATCAAATTAAATCCAAAAATATTCTTTCGAAATCAATTTTCGAATCAAACTCATAAAAAATATGGCAATAGGCTCGCCCCCTATAACTGGCGAAAGTGGGTGTACTACTGTGGGTACGCCTCTGCCTAACCCTTCGGGGATATACTAATACACCATAATTATACCTTCTTACTTATATTTTACAATTTATACAAGGTGCAGTTTGTCATATTCGTCAAATTCATTAAAGCAACCATGCTAGTGATTCTCAAGACGAATCAATAATTCAATATTATTTAGAGCCATTTTTCCGCTGGGTTTAGGCAGATGGGGCGATGAATCCGCACGCACACAGTGATAACATCGCGCGAAATCAGTTTATTTGCCACATGCCATAATTAGAGAGTTGGAACTTCTTGGGTGATCAAATCGAGCATCATGAAGTTCCTGATTGTAGCATTGCACTACAAAACAACCCTATAACAGTGCTAACCATTTTATTACAATTACTTTTATACTAACTTTTCATATTTTGTCAATGTGTACTTAGCTGCAACAAAATAAAAAAATAAAAAAAACATAAAAAATATTAAAACACAGTTCAGTATTACAAATTATTCATTTTTTATTTTAAAATATCTATCTCAAGGTTAAATAGAAAATAATATACTTGGAAACTTAAACAGGTTTTTGTTTATTAGATTGGACATTAATATTTGAGAACATTAAATTCTAGTATAAAACGTATTTCGTCCAAGGCTTTTGTGGGCCACACCTCGCGTCTCTCCAAGCAGAGTAATCAATTTTGGTTATTTGATCACAAGTGCACATTTGGTTACTGAAACAAAAATTAAAATTCACATGAGGCAATTATAGATATCGACAAACTAATGTGTGAACATATTGTTGTTGAACGGTAGATTTACAATAATAACATTGAAATCAAGATCGGTATAAGTGCGGCTAAGCCGGACTCGGAGACGACGCGACGGGTTCATACCATCGAGCAATAATAACAGTACAATTCAAAGAAAATAAGATACTTTTCTTGTAAGGCATCAATATAAAATTAAAAGAGGTATTTTAAATTTTGAAACAGACCTTATTATTTTATTTGTTGTTATAGCGGCCTTAGTAATGGACACTCTGTGACTATTAGCTGGTATTCTAATCAATGTGTAGAAGAGGAGACCTATAGTCAGCACTAGGTGGAACAAGACTGCCAATGACAATGATAAACATACAATAACAAAGTAAAAAGACTTACTTGTATCCAGCTTTTAAGAACGCGTGAGGTTGGATCCTTTCAACCGTATCCCCGACGTCACAAAGAAGTCTTGAGATAGAGTATTTACGAATTTCAGATAGTTGTTCTGAAAAAACACAGAGAGATAAAATACAATATACTTTGCATACAATAAAGTTGAGTATGAGATAAAAGTGAGATTATATTAATTATTATGAAATGTTTTTCTAAAATTGTGTAATTCTATTAGCTTCTGTCTACGATTTCATCCGCGTAGAAGTTAAATCTTACATACATACATACATACATAAACTCACGCCTTTTTCCCATGGGGGTAGGCAGAAACCACAGAACGCCACCTGCTACGATCCTTACATACTCCTTTCGCCTCATCTACGTTCATACATCTCGTCATACAAGCACGCCGGTTACGAGTACTCCGCACCTGACCTTTCTGAAGAACCTCACCAATAAGGTCTGTGTAGGTCTTCCTAGGGCGACCCCTCCCTGCGTTGCCACTCACCTCTGCCATATAAATACCCGTGTGGTTTCCGGGTAATAGAATAGAACCACCCCCTTTCAGCCCGTGGGTGTCGTAAAAGGCGACTAAGGGAATAGCCGAAGGAATCTGGCGACTCCTCTGTGTGGTAACATTAGCCTCCAAGCTAAGGTCGCCGTGCCGAGAGCTGCATGACTAGGGGAGAGCCTAGCCGCGAGCGTGCCAGTTGTCTGGGTCCGGGCGCCCTCTGTAAGCGGGGCACTGCAGAGTGTGGACAATTTATATCCCTAGCGTTTCGTGGGAACAATATGAGTCGGAAAAGTTAAATCTTGACTATAAGAAACATAAATCATTGTCTATGACACTGCATTAATGAAGCTTTCTATCAGTAAAAGATTTTTTGGAACGGACCTGTACTCCCAGAGATTACCTCTTACAAACAAACGAATAATGTTACCTCTTTTTATTATTATGTGTTAATAAGTAGTCATCCTTTCCCTGTTATGTATCTACATGAGAATATCGAAATGATGCCATAATAATTAGATCGTGTATGTATTAGTGCCTTAGATTTCCGGGCCCCTTTTTGATGGAAGGTCAATTAATGCATACAATAAATCCTATGTACTTACCAAGGGTGAAAGCGTTAGGTCGATCCGGTCTCTCATACCAATGCCTATCCGACACCGTATTACGTCTGAGCTGCTCTATAACTAAGCAGTAGAACGTAGAAGGTACAAATCCACCTGGTATCGGTTTTTCTACCCAGATACCAGCTAAAAGATCAATGTCTTCCACTTTCTCGTACACTTCTCTTAGTACCTCTATTCTCTGGAATAAAAAAATAATGACGTGTGTAAATAATACTCAGTGGAAACGATGGATTCAGCACATGATTCTGAATCATCGAGGGTTACCATACATTTTGACCGTGTAGTTGTTGCTGTTTTGTATGGAACAGCTGATGTTTGTTTTGGTACTGAACAAGGTTTTATTTAATAATCTTAAAAGTTACCTCAGGATCAATGAAGCCGTGCAAATCTTCGAAGCTGCGGATAGGCTTGCCAAAACAGAACTCTCTGTATTTAACGTAAGGTGGGAATCCGAAGTACCGGTTCTTGGCCAAATCAGACGTCATCAAGTCAGCCACATACTGATGAGGGCCCAGACCTACTTCTGTGATCTGAAATACCACATAACAGTAAGCAACAGGGAGCGACTATCCATCTAACCTACAGATCCCTGATACTGGGTAACACGACACCCCTTAGTAAGACTGTTTGTCCGACTTTTTTCTTTTGTTTTTTTTTTGGTGGTAAAAATCATCAAATGACTCCTTCCGCCCTGGATGGGGCAGAAGGGACTGTCAGACTTTTACTGACTAAAAAACCACCCTGTTCCTTCTGTAGCCCTTTGCATTCCGGGGCCACGGTATCACTGTTAAGACGTCCCGCAACGTTTGTCCGACTAAGGTTTCTGATTGAAACATCTACGAATGACTACCGGGACCAACAATTTTACGTGCTTTCCGAGGCACGGGAATGTCACACTACCAGTTTTCAAACTCTGGGCTGCTAGGTACTAAGATTTTTTCTAATTTAAAAATCCAATAACACTTTGCTTGGCCTGGGTATAAACCCAAGACCAAAGGTTATCAGGTTATCTAAATCATAAAACGATGATCAGTGCAACCATAGTCGATTTTATCAGCATCCTTCTCTACCGCAGTTCATTGCTGTACTTACATGGACCTTTACAATCACATGCCATTCGGTCCATAGCCACTCTCATCTGCCACTCTACAAAGACAATTAATATGACTTACATCAGGATCAGCGATATAGTCTTCTCTAGCACTTCCTTGTCTAAAACTGCCTTGAGTCATATAATCTATATTGTCATCTACACCGAAGTATCCAGTCCTAAATGTAAGGTTTACTATGGGGATCTGTTTTAGATAGTAACCATCTTTGTCGTACATTCTAAAAGATAATTAAAATAATTAACATACAAGTAACGCCAGTAATTCCCGAAGGATTAGGCAGAGGTGTACCCATTAGTCCACCCATATTTCGCTCGTTATGTTTTATAAATTGTACTCAATTTATTATTATTTATAAGATTTGTGTTTAGGTTAATTATTAGAAAGTAAAGTACAGATGTGAAGAAAAGCTACAAATTTAGTTTAACTACTCGAGGCCCGGCTGTCATACCGGTATGACCAACGACCATACAGCCTATAGACGCCTAATACATGATCTAACGCACGAAAACTATTTTGCCAACTTGCTGAGGTACGAGGGGGACGGGGTACTGCGTTCTGATTGGCTAACTCAAGGTCAGTGCATGTTTACGGCTCACAGGAGTGGTCGAAACTAATACAAACTTAGTGACTATTGGTGAGTGACGACGGTTATAAGACTTTTATGCCTAATGTGTTGACAGACATCGGTCGTCTTTTATTAGGAGTCTAGGTATATGGTCGTTGGGTATGACAGAACAATAGTGTCAATTGTGTCTCATTACGTGGGACTTGAAGTAATACCGTTGCATTGGGTTCAAAAACTTACTTCATATGACCATCTTGGATAGTATGTACCCATCTCAAAACGAAGGGATATTCAAGGGAAACTTGAGGATACACATTTGGATTATAAACATCTTTAAATCCTCCTGTTGGTGTGATTACTCCATCTTTCACCATATTCTCGTATCCTGCAAAATTGAGCATAAAATAATTATTGATAAATTTCAATATTGTACAAAAACCTCTAATAGTGTTATTGGACGTAAATATAATAAAATACAAAATAAGTAGGAATGTAAAACAAAAACGGTCGTGGGACCCCCGTCAAGTAAGAAGTTACTTACGTTGTAGTAATAAACTTCTGCGTTTAACAGAAAGAGACAGAGAGAAAGGGAAAGAGAGGGAAAGTGACCCGGAGGGGGCATAACGCTTTTTCCTTACGTGGCGATGTCTGGCAGTTAGCTTCAACCGCGCGGAACTTCGTCCCAATACAATTTATCTTTTCCGCACTATAAACTAAGTGCTTAGATATTCTTATATTTTTGCAATTCTTGCCAGTAAGAGAACAATATTATCAGAGAAAAATATAGCAAACTTCTTGAGCCGTTTGGGGCTATAACACTAGGACTATAGGGTCCAAGTGCTCACCTTGTTTTTCAAGACGTCGCTAAGCGATTGGTCGATAAGGTCAGACGGCTGTCCTTTTCTTGGGCCAAAGAATCAGCACTGCCAAACAACGTGGCAATACTGTCAGCCTTTTGTGCACCTTGTCCTATTGACAACGATGCGTACGAGATCTTTTCGACGCTACTCACTCTTTTTTAAATAGTACCTACCTTGGAATTTTAATTTCACTTTTATGTTTTGTGTTTTTCATTGTTCATTTATTTGCTAAATGAAGAGAAAACAAATCTGAATGTATTTCTCACCCATATACAACGGCAACAGTTCATAGTAATAAAGTTGTAGTGATAAAGCTATATTGATATCTCTTGAGACATTGAACAGTTTGTCGTCATTCCAGCAGGGGTTGACTGCAGCCAGTTCCTTGGCAATGAAGTTGTGGTTCCTCCAAAACCATACTACCATGAGGTTTGTACCGGCTAGAGTGTTGGCGCCATCTTCAGCTATAATTACACAAATAGCAATATATAAGTATAGCGCAACATTACGCCTGTAATGCCCCTGAAGGGTTAGGCAGAGGTAGGTGAACCCTTACTACACCCTTTCGCCAGTTATGTTTAAGTTGCATACAATAGGGGCGAGTCAATTGCTTGAAAAAAACGCAATATAATGATGTCACAGCTGGTCTGATGATGGAGTTGGGAAGTGGCCATAGGAACTTAATTATATCTTACAAGTTATAGACCCGGTGTTCGATTGAGCTGGAATTTTTAATACATTATGCTCACTGCATGACAGTGCAGTATAATTTTTATAATAATGTTCAACAAAATTTGTATACTCACGTATCGCATGGCATCTGGTCTCCTGAGGTTTTTGATTCAAGAAACAGACGTTAGCAGTTGTGTTAGTACTGGGTGGCCATATCCTGCCTTTGTCATCTAATTCAGACTTCACCATACCACCTTGGAATGTTCTCCCTCTTTGATTTAAATATGACAATTGATTTCCATATATAATGGAAAGATCCAACAGCGGAGTTGATGATACGATCTACAATTTTGAAGATTTTTTACAAATTAGAAGAAAAATATGAAAGTCTGATGTATTTGTTTGGAATTATTCAAATAATAAAAAGATGAACACACCACGATAGTGCAAGCAATCTTGGTGTTTCGCAAGGTCCAAGTCTGGGACCTACAGTGTTTAGATACGTATTCTTAAACGTGTTAAAATGAATGTTGTTGAATAAAATTTACTTACTCTTTCAGGAACAGTATCATTCTTGATACATCCAATGGTCTGGAAGGTTATAGGTCTGGTCATGTTCAAGCAACGGACGCCAGAGAAGCGATGAACAGGGTCATCAACAGGTATCTTGTTGGGGACACACATGTAATCAGTCTTGCCTCTCTCGGCGCAGCAGTATGGCCGCCATGCCATGTAGTTCACTGCAAACGTAATGAGTTACTGTTTCAGTTTAAGGTCGGGTAATATTAGTCTCTGATCTACACAAAAACTACTGCAGTATCTGACTGCGTACGCGCCCGCGGTTCGGAGTGGCCGGGCCTTTAGAAATATATTTTTGATAATTAAAACAGACAACTTTTGGAACAGGCATGTTGGTGACGCTCACCGGAGGGCCAGGCTTTGTTTTCAGACGTTGGTATCTTATGGACGTCCTAGATCTGGACGTAATTATAATAATATATGCAAGTCTAGGAAACGATTTAAAGAAAAATTAGAAGAAATAAAAATAGAATATATTAAAAAAGCCGCCTATAATTGCGTGCCTATCATAAACACTGAAGTAAAAAAGAAAAATTTTTAAAGAAAAATTTCCGAAAGAATACATCACAGTAAATCAGGGGTGAAATTTCGAGAGGCAGCATAAGCAAATTTTGAAATCTTAAAAGAAAACACAGGTACTTGTATCGTGCCAAGAGACGACATCAGCTGCAATGAACGTAAAGAAGTGGATTGCCAAAGCTGTAAACCGTTGGCTAGGGACCCGTCCGACTGACACGAGCCGAGTCCTCAGGTACCTCGCGAGGGGCATCTCGTTACCAGAAGCTGTTTTCTTCGGCTCAAAGTCTGAAACAAAAGACTATATACTTAAATACAGAGCGATTGCTCATTTTATTCTTTGGAATAAACTAGAATGCAATTTTAACCTCTACAACTTAGGGTCGATATTGAGATGATTTTCAGTTGGAGCACTTTTTAAAGTTTTCCGATAGTAGACACTATAGGTAATCATAATTATGTATTACCAGCCTATTATGCTTCACTGCAAAGCAAAGGCCACTTCTCATACAGAGAAGGCAAGAGCATTGATCACCACGGTTGCTCATGGTGGATTAGCGATTCCATACTATTTCTGATTAATTGGTTTTCAAAGGATTTCATCCTTAAAAATTATAAGATTTGAATTCAGTATTGAATCGATTTTTACAATAAGCCGTTTTTGATCAAAAGACAAAAAAAAATTCAAAAAGCTTAAGAAGTGCTTATAACTAAAAATCATCCCAGCATCGACCACTTAATGGTCAGGGTGTAAATTTGTTGCAAATTAGCTCTATCTTATCCTCTTTGCAGGATTGCAACGAGCTTGCCCATTCTTCTTCATACAAAACAACCTATCGAAAGGGGCAACTAGACTGAATGACGTTGTAAATGACGTCAAAAACTGCATTTTAATGACCTTATTTAAATGAATTATTTTAAATTAACTTGCAAATCGTTAATCTGCTCTAGAAACACAACCCATTGTGTAGTCTAAAGAATAAGGTAATATTGTAGATAAAAATCTAAATGTAAGTTGCAAACGAAAAAATCACAGACTGAATGAATTTGCATCAGGACATTTCATTTCGATATCTTCATAAAACGATCTTGACTTAAGGGCGCGCCAAAAGCCAGCAAACTTTTGGAACGAAGTTCCTTATATTATAATTCACCCGCGCGCCCCGTGTTAAGTGTTTTATCGTAATAACTCCAAAAATAAAAGGAATTACCTAAAATGCCTCATGTAAAAATATAACTAATTATCAAATTTTCGTCATATTAATAATTATAATATTGTGTATAAATCGAAAAAACCAAAAAATTAGAGGCTACTTCGTGATGTTTTTCTATCAAGAAAATGTTATTATTTTATGTTTTTGATCAATGAGAACCCTCGAAAATATCATGTAGTTTTCATACATTTGTATTTTAAGCCTAGAAATCTAGAATTGTTCATGTAAAATACAAAAAAGATTGGTAATTTTGCTTACTACCCACTCTTAAGGAAAGACATTCTTCACTCATTCTTAATTTAACGATAAATAAACAATATCACTTTTATGATAACTAACTATTAGTTACCTATACTATACAGGGTGGTCCAGGCGGTTCGTTGTCACTAGTACCATTAACAGTTCCATGATGGAACTACTGATGATTTTTTTAATCACTAGTTCCATTTTATAAGAATCTAAAAATAATGGAACTAATGTTGAATTGTTTATCACTACTTCCACATTTTTTTTTAGGTAGTCGGCTTAAGGACCCGCCAGGAAAAAAATCGCTCGATTGAGTTTTTTTGAGTTTATGAAAAATCGGTCGATTTCGAGAAGAGTATTTTTTCTTACATTGGTTTGAAATTAAATGCACTTATTTGCAGATCAGTCTGATTTTTTGTTTTGATAGAGTACATTGTCTAAGTAAGCACCTAAAATAAAAAATAAATAGAATTTTTCATTTAAAAAAGTAAATAAAAAATATTAAAACATTAAAAGTGGTGATATTTCGAAAATTAAAAAAAAATCATATCTTGTAAGCGGCTGACAAGCGATTTTTTTCCTGAGTACAAATAGGTCCCTAAGCCGACTACCTAAAAAGAATATTATATCCATCTGGCCTGGACCACCCTGTTTATGTTCAATTAAGATTTTTACATTTTTTATCACCGCCCGATAAATGTTGGTTATCGCAGATGCAGACGAAGACGCGGAATAAGAAGTAAAAAAAAAAGCCTATGTCCCTCCTTGAAGTACTAAACATCAAAATCGGTTTAGTGGTTTAGTCGTGAAAGCGTTAAAGACAGACAGACAGAGTTACTTTCGCATTTATAATATATGATATATATGTTACCGGCAATCTGTGTAATCCGGTATTCTATACAATACCTAGGCAATGTATAGAATACGTAAAACGGACAGGTAATGTATGAAATATTATTTATTTTATACTTTGCCTAGGTATTCTATACAATACCGAAAGCGCAGCCGGCAATGTGTATAAAAGAGCAGGAAAGTCCCGGTCGACGGAGCCCCGCTGGGCGGGGCTCCTATTTCTGGGTGGTTTTAAAAAAATAACCACGAAGGGGATGGCGGGGTCTTTCAGACCCCGCCATCCCCTTCTAACCTAACCTGTCCGATTAGGGGTGCCCCAAGTCGTGAGTTCGCTCCGTTCGCTTAAGGTGAACCATATATTGATGAAATATTTTCTATACAAAAGCTGTCAAACCGCCATTTTTATCCCTCCGTTAGGAGTTATCTGACGATTGAAAAATTAGCCTTAAGACACTTTAGACCCGAACCAAAAAAGGGGTAGGATTGTGACTAACCATTCCACAGCCAAGTTGGTTACAGTTCCTTGGCTAATACCAATTCTAAGATTTACTTGTAAAACCTATGATTTACAGTAACATAACCAAAATCTATTTATTTACACATTGCCGATGGACCAACAGGTACTCTATACAATCCCTAGGAATTGTATACATTACCTAGGTAAAGTATGCAATAGAGAATAATATTCATAATGTTTCATACATTGCCTGTACGCCCTAGGTACTTTATAAATTGCCTAGGTATTGTATAGAATACCTGAATTATACAGATTGCCGGTAACATATATAATATATGTATATGAAAAGGGTTATTACCATTGTACATTTGGTATTCATAAATAAATTCTCACTTACTTTTATCGTACACCGGAGGCAGTACTCTCACTAAGGGGGTGTGACTAGCTCCTCTCGGAGGGTGTTGAAGGTTATTGCAGGATCCATCCACTCTTCTGCCTTCACCAGGATCACATGGTTCTATCTCGTTAACACACCAGCTGCAAATAATTTGAACTCCCAGTTTACTTAGAAACTGACTACTGGTTACCTCAAGTTGAGTAAAAAGAGTACATGGATAATTAATTAAAAAAATACCTACGTCAATATCTGAATGAACAATTAAAAACCAAGAAACCAATTAAGAATAAAAAAGCTACGAATCGTGTAGGATAAAATCTAAATGAATAAAAGAGAATAGTAATATTTTTTTAGTTTTTTTTAGAACTGCCTTATTAGTCTACTAGTCGCCAACCGCGACTGCTGAGCATGAGGTCTTAATTGAATTCTATTCTCAGGTTGGGCAAAGTGTTATTGGGTTTTTCCATCAGGAATTTCTCAGTAGCAGCCTCGGAATTTGGATATGTGCTCGATTGATGGCGATAGGTTCTCCCCCTATTACATGGGACTTAAACATAACTGGCGAAATCGACGTCTCTGCCTACCCCTACGCGGATTACAGACGTGATGTTATGTGGTTATGTTTAGTTCTTTTTTTTTGTAAGTGGTTTACCTAGTATCGTATTAAACATTTTTTTATAATAACTATACCAAAGGACTTCTTATAATAACTATAACTCACAATGAAAATAAAAAAAATGTTATGGTCTCTAAAATCATTGAAATAAATCGTAAATAAATAGTAACGACGTAATGTATTTATTTTGAGGATATCAAATTAGGGATGATTATTGATGATGATAATTAGGAGGATTCCAAAATAAACAAAAAAAAATGGAACTCACTAAGTAGTATTAGCTTTATCATGTCTCTTGACCTCTTCCAGGGTAATCGGCGTCCCATAATACGAATCATAGAAAATGGCGCCTCTCACACTACACAACACCGAAACCAGATATACGAAAATCAACATTTTACATGTCCGGTCTCATTGACGTACAAAACAAAAATACAACGAATGCACTGATAGTTTCAGTTATGCTAAGTGATTGAAATAACCGAGTTCTTGTAACATTTGCATTGTTAATATAGCATAATTATCATGAAATCTATTCTCATGATTGTGTTCGTTGATTCAATGAGCATAGGTTGGCTTGTGTCTTGGTGCTTGGTGGCTAAATCCTACTTCTAACCTTACCTCCTCTACTTCATACTTTAACAGTCCACCATGGAAAAACCGCCCTTTTTTCTTATATGTTTTTCAAAAAATTGCCGTAAGTTCATCTGTTTACGGCAATTTTCACAAATCTAGGAGAGGAGTTTTTTTTTATGGTGGTAAAAATCATCAAATGACTCCTTCCGCCCTGGGTGGGGCGGAAGGGACTGTCAGACTTTTACTGACTAAAAAACCACCCTGTTCCTTCTGTTGCCCTTTACGTTCCGGGGCCACGGTATCCTGTTAAGACGTCCCGCAACCCCGGCAGTAGGAGAGGAGTTGATAAAATAATCTAAGGGAAAACGATGCTAAAATAATCTTACTTAATCAATCATCAATCTCAATCATGCCAGAACAGTTAAACGGATCTTGATAACATTTGCCTCAGGGATAGATTATAGTCTGGAATAGCGCATAGGCTACTTTTTATGGCTGCAAAATGTGTGATTCCCGTGGGATAAAATATCGACGAGGACAAACATTTTAAAAGAAATTTGGGTAGAATCATCAAATTAAATCCAAAAATATTCTTTCGAAATCAATTTTCGAATCAAACTCATAAAAAATATGGCAATAGGCTCGCCCCCTATAACTGGCGAAAGTGGGTGTACTACTGTGGGTACGCCTCTGCCTAACCCTTCGGGGATATACTAATACACCATAATTATACCTACTTACTTATATTTTACAATTTATACAAGGTGCAGTTTGTCATATTCGTCAAATTCATTAAAGCAACCATGCTAGTGATTCTCAAGACGAATCAATAATTCAATATTATTTAGAGCCATTTTTCCGCTGGGTTTAGGCAGATGGGGCGATGAATCCGCACGCACACAGTGATAACATCGCGCGAAATCAGTTTATTTGCCACATGCTATAATTAGAGAGTTGGAACTTCTTGGGTGATCAAATCGAGCATCATGAAGTTCCTGATTGTAGCATTGCACTACAAAACAACCCTATAACAGTGCTAACCATTTTATTACAATTACTTTTATACTAACTTTTCATATTTTGTCAATGTGTACTTAGCTGCAACAAAATAAAAAAATAAAAAAAACATAAAAAATATTAAAACACAGTTCAGTATTACAAATTATTCATTTTTTATTTTAAAATATCTATCTCAAGGTTAAATAGAAAATAATATACTTGGAAACTTAAACAGGTTTTTGTTTATTAGATTGGACATTAATATTTGAGAACATTAAATTCTAGTATAAAACGTATTTCGTCCAAGGCTTTTGTGGGCCACACCTCGCGTCTCTCCAAGCAGAGTAATCAATTTTGGTTATTTGATCACAAGTGCACATTTGGTTACTGAAACAAAAATTAAAATTCACATGAGGCAATTATAGATATCGACAAACTAATGTGTGAACATATTGTTGTTGAACGGTAGATTTACAATAATAACATTGAAATCAAGATCGGTATAAGTGCGGCTAAGCCGGACTCGGAGACGACGCGACGGGTTCATACCATCGAGCAATAATAACAGTACAATTCAAAGAAAATAAGATACTTTTCTTGTAAGGCATCAATATAAAATTAAAAGAGGTATTTTAAATTTTGAAACAGACCTTATTATTTTATTTGTTGTTATAGCGGCCTTAGTAATGGACACTCTGTGACTATTAGCTGGTATTCTAATCAATGTGTAGAAGAGGAGACCTATAGTCAGCACTAGGTGGAACAAGACTGCCAATGACAATGATAAACATACAATAACAAAGTAAAAAGACTTACTTGTATCCAGCTTTTAAGAACGCGTGAGGTTGGATCCTTTCAACCGTATCCCCGACGTCACAAAGAAGTCTTGAGATAGAGTATTTACGAATTTCAGATAGTTGTTCTGAAAAAACACAGAGAGATAAAATACAATATACTTTGCATACAATAAAGTTGAGTATGAGATAAAAGTGAGATTATATTAATTATTATGAAATGTTTTTCTAAAATTGTGTAATTCTATTAGCTTCTGTCTACGATTTCATCCGCGTAGAAGTTAAATCTTACATACATACATACATACATAAACTCACGCCTTTTTCCCATGGGGGTAGGCAGAAACCACAGAACGCCACCTGCTACGATCCTTACATACTCCTTTCGCCTCATCTACGTTCATACATCTCGTCATACAAGCACGCCGGTTACGAGTACTCCGCACCTGACCTTTCTGAAGAACCTCACCAATAAGGTCTGTGTAGGTCTTCCTAGGGCGACCCCTCCCTGCGTTGCCACTCACCTCTGCCATATAAATACCCGTGTGGTTTCCGGGTAATAGAATAGAACCACCCCCTTTCAGCCCGTGGGTGTCGTAAAAGGCGACTAAGGGAATAGCCGAAGGAATCTGGCGACTCCTCTGTGTGGTAACATTAGCCTCCAAGCTAAGGTCGCCGTGCCGAGAGCTGCATGACTAGGGGAGAGCCTAGCCGCGAGCGTGCCAGTTGTCTGGGTCCGGGCGCCCTCTGTAAGCGGGGCACTGCAGAGTGTGGACAATTTATATCCCTAGCGTTTCGTGGGAACAATATGAGTCGGAAAAGTTAAATCTTGACTATAAGAAACATAAATCATTGTCTATGACACTGCATTAATGAAGCTTTCTATCAGTAAAAGATTTTTTGGAACGGACCTGTACTCCCAGAGATTACCTCTTACAAACAAACGAATAATGTTACCTCTTTTTATTATTATGTGTTAATAAGTAGTCATCCTTTCCCTGTTATGTATCTACATGAGAATATCGAAATGATGCCATAATAATTAGATCGTGTATGTATTAGTGCCTTAGATTTCCGGGCCCCTTTTTGATGGAAGGTCAATTAATGCATACAATAAATCCTATGTACTTACCAAGGGTGAAAGCGTTAGGTCGATCCGGTCTCTCATACCAATGCCTATCCGACACCGTATTACGTCTGAGCTGCTCTATAACTAAGCAGTAGAACGTAGAAGGTACAAATCCACCTGGTATCGGTTTTTCTACCCAGATACCAGCTAAAAGATCAATGTCTTCCACTTTCTCGTACACTTCTCTTAGTACCTCTATTCTCTGGAATAAAAAAATAATGACGTGTGTAAATAATACTCAGTGGAAACGATGGATTCAGCACATGATTCTGAATCATCGAGGGTTACCATACATTTTGACCGTGTAGTTGTTGCTGTTTTGTATGGAACAGCTGATGTTTGTTTTGGTACTGAACAAGGTTTTATTTAATAATCTTAAAAGTTACCTCAGGATCAATGAAGCCGTGCAAATCTTCGAAGCTGCGGATAGGCTTGCCAAAACAGAACTCTCTGTATTTAACGTAAGGTGGGAATCCGAAGTACCGGTTCTTGGCCAAATCAGACGTCATCAAGTCAGCCACATACTGATGAGGGCCCAGACCTACTTCTGTGATCTGAAATACCACATAACAGTAAGCAACAGGGAGCGACTATCCATCTAACCTACAGATCCCTGATACTGGGTAACACGACACCCCTTAGTAAGACTGTTTGTCCGACTTTTTTCTTTTGTTTTTTTTTTGGTGGTAAAAATCATCAAATGACTCCTTCCGCCCTGGATGGGGCAGAAGGGACTGTCAGACTTTTACTGACTAAAAAACCACCCTGTTCCTTCTGTAGCCCTTTGCATTCCGGGGCCACGGTATCACTGTTAAGACGTCCCGCAACGTTTGTCCGACTAAGGTTTCTGATTGAAACATCTACGAATGACTACCGGGACCAACAATTTTACGTGCTTTCCGAGGCACGGGAATGTCACACTACCAGTTTTCAAACTCTGGGCTGCTAGGTACTAAGATTTTTTCTAATTTAAAAATCCAATAACACTTTGCTTGGCCTGGGTATAAACCCAAGACCAAAGGTTATCTAAATCATAACGATAATCAGTGCAACCATAGTCAATTTATCAGCATCCTTCTCTACCGCAGTTCATTGCTGTACTTACATGGACCTTTACAATCACATGCCATTCGGTCCATAGCCACTCTCATCTGCCACTCTACAAAGACAATTAATATGACTTACATCAGGATCAGCGATATAGTCTTCTCTAGCACTTCCTTGTCTAAAACTGCCTTGAGTCATATAATCTATATTGTCATCTACACCGAAGTATCCAGTCCTAAATGTAAGGTTTACCATGGGGATCTGTTTTAGATAGTAACCATCTTTGTCGTACATCCTAAAAGATAATTAAAATAATTAACATACAAGTAACGCCAGTAATTCCCGAAGGATTAGGCAGAGGTGTACCCATTAGTCCACCCATATTTCGCTCGTTATGTTTTATAAATTGTACTCAATTTATTATTATTTATAAGATTATTGTGTTTAGGTTAATTATTAGAAAGTAAAGTACAGATGTGAAGAAAAGCTACAAATTTAGTTTAAACTCTCTTTGTGGCTTTTCTTCTCAAATTATGATTACACATGAGTAAAGAAAAGTTTATCAAATAATATTATTGAAAACAATAGGATTAGTTTGACGTAGGTAGATCATCTAAATAAAAACAATTGTTGTTATTATTACCTTGAATAAATCTTTTGGTCATATCTTTAGTATTATTCTCAAGAATATGACGTACAAAGAGTACATTAAAATGGCACATTTATGTTAATTCAGACAAATCTTATTATTTCTCTTAAATATTGTTTGCGTAAGAAGTCTGGAGATAAGTCAAGATACTTTTCATTCATACTAATATTATAAAGCTATATATAAGCTAAAGCTGTCTGTTTGTCTCTTAGTAATGCTTTCAATATTAAACCACTGAATAGATTTTGATGAAATTTGGCACAGAATAAGGTAAAACTTCAAGAAAGGATTTAAGCTACTTTTTATTCCGCGACTTCGTCTACGTCAGCGATAACCGACATTTATGCGAACGAATTCACGAGCAAAATATGAAATGGAAGTAAAATTTATTATTTATAGTATGAAATGGAAGCAAAATTTATTTTTTAATCATTTATTCTAAGTTTTTTTTTTAACTACTCTGCTGTCATACCGGTATGACCAACGACCATTCAGCCTATAGACGCCTAATACACGATCTAACGCACGAAAACTATTTTGCCAACTTGCTGGGGTACGAGGGGGACGGGGTACTGCATTCTGATTGGCTAACTCAAGGTCAGTGCATGTTTACGGCTCACAGGAGTGGTCGAAACTAATACGAACTTAGTGACTATTGGTGAGTGACGACGGTTATAAGACTTTTATGCCTAATGTGTTGACAGACATCGGTCGTCTGTTATTAGGAGTCTAGGTATAAATGGTCGTTGGGTATGACAGAACAATAGTGTCAATTGTGTCTCATTACGTGGGACTTGAAGTAATACCGTTGCATTGGGTTCAAAAACTTACTTCATAGGACCATCTTGGATAGTATGTACCCATCTTAAAACGAAGGGATATTCAAGGGAAACTTGAGGATACACATTTGGATTATAAACATTTTTAAATCCTCCCGTTTGTGTGATTACTCCATCTTTCACCATATTCTCGTATCCTGCAAAATTGAGCATAAAATAATTATTGATAAATTTCATTATTGTACAAAAACCTCTAATAGTGTTATTGGACGTAAATATAATAAAATACAAAATAAGTAGGAATGTAAAACAAAAACGGTCGTGGGACCCCCGTCAAGTAAGAAGTTACTCACGTCGTAGTAATAAACTTCTGCGTATAACAGAAAGAGACAGAGAGAAAAGGAAAGAGAGGGAAAGTGACACGGAGGGGGCATAACGCTTTTTCCTTACGTGGCGATGTCTGGCAGTTAGCTTCTACCGCGCGAAACTTCGTCCCAATACAATTTATCTTTCCGCACTATAAACTAGGTGTAGGCTTATATTTTTGCAATTCTTGCCAGTAAGAGAACAATATTATGAATACAATCTGTTGCAGAGTACTGAAAACCTCAAATGGCGCAAATATAGCAAACTTCTTGAGCCGTTTGGGGCTATAACACTAGGACCATAGGGTCCAAGTGCTCACCTTGTTTTTCAAGACGTCGCTAAGCGATTGGTCGATAAGGTCAGACGGCTGGCCTTTTCTTGGGCCAAAGAATCAACATTGCCAAACAACGTGGCAATACTGTCAGCCTTATGTGCACTTGTCCTATTGACAACGATGCGTACGAGATCTTTTCGACGCTACTCACTCTTTTTTAAATAGTACCTTTAGGAATTTTAATTTTATTTTTATGTTTTTGTTTTTCATTGTTCATTTATTTGCTAAATAAAGAGAAAACAAATCTGAATGTATTTCTCACCCATATACAACGGCAACAGTTCATAGTAGTAAAGTTGTAGTGATAAAGCTATATTGATATCTCTTGAGACATTGAACAGTTTGTCGTCATCCCAGCAGGGGTTGACTGCAGCCAGTTCCTTGGCAATGAAGTTGTGGTTCCTCCAAAACCATACTACCATGAGGTTTGTACCGGCTAGAGTGTTGGCGCCATCTTCAGCTGTAATTACAAAATAGCAATATATAAGTATAGCGCAACATTACGCCTGTAATGCCCCTGAAGGGTTAGGTAGAGGTGAACCCTTACTACACCCTTTCGACAGTTATGTTTAAGTTCCATATAATATGGGCAAGTCTAATGATGGAGTTGGGAAGTGGCCATAGGAACTTAATCATATCTTACAAGTTATAGACCCGGTGTTCGATTGAGCTGGAACTTTTAATACATTATGCACACTGCATGACAGTGCAGTATAATTTTTATAATAATGTTCAAAAAAAATTGTATACTCACGTATCGCATGGCATCTGGTCTCCTGAGGTTTTTGATTCAAGAAACAGACGTTAGCAGTTGTGTTAGTACTGGGTGGCCATATCCTGCCTTTGTCATCTAATTCAGTCTTCACCATACCACATTGGAATGTTCTCCCTCTTTGATTTAAATATGACAATTGATTTCCGTATATAACGGAAAGATCCAACAGCGGAGTTGATGATACGATCTACAATTTTGAAAAATATTTTTTACAAATTAGAAGAAAAGTATGAAAGTCTGATGTATTTGTTTGGAATTATTCAAATAATAAAAAGATGAACACACCACGATAGTGCAAGCAATCTTGGTGTGTCGCAAGGTCCAAGTCTGGGACCTACAGTGTTTAGATACGTATTCTTAAACGTTTTAAAATGAATGTGTTTGAATAATATTTACTTACTCTTTCAGGAGCAGTATCATTCTTGATACATCCAATGGTCTGGAAGGTTATAGGTCTGGTCATGTTCAAGCAACGGACGCCAGAGAAGCGATGAACAGGGTCATCAGCAGGTATCTTGTTGGGGACACACATGTAATCAGTCTTGCCTCTCTCGGCACAACAGTATGGCCGCCATGCCATGTAGTTCACTGCAAACGTAATGAGTTACTGTTTCAGTTTAAGGTCGGGTAATATTAGTCTCTGATCTATACAAAAACTACTGCAGTATCTGACTGCGTACGCGCCCGCGGTTCGGAGTGGCCGGGCCTTTAGAAATATATTTTTGATAATTAAAACAGACAACTTTTGGAACAGGCATGTTGGTGACGCTCACCGGAGGGCCAGGCTTTGTTTTCAGACGTTAATATCTTATGGATGTCCTAGATCTGGACGTAATTATAATAATATATGCAAGTCTAGGAAACGATTTAAAGAAAAATTAGAAGGAATAAAAATAGAATATATTAAAAAAGCCGCCTATCATTGCGTGCGTATCATAAACACTGAAGTAAAAAAGAAAAATTTTTAAAGAAAAATTTCCGAAAGAATACATCACGGTAAATCAGGGGTGAAATTTCGAAAGGCAGCATAAGCAAATTTTGAAAACTTAAAAGAAAACACAGGTACTTGTATCGTGCCAAGAGACGACATCAGCTGCAATGAACGTAAAGAAGTGGATTGCCAAAGCTGTAAACCGTTGGCTAGGGACCCGTCCGACTGACACGAGCCGAGTCCTCAGGTACCTCGCGAGGGGCATCTCTTTACCAGAAACTGTTTTCTTCGGCTCAAAGTCTAAAACAAAAGACTATATAAATACAGAGCGATTGCTCATTTTATTCTTTGGAATAAACTAGAATAAATTTGAAATTTTAACCTCTACAACTTAGGGTCGATATTGAGTTGATTTTCAGTTGGAGCACTTTTTAAAGTTTTCCGATAGTAGACACTATAGGTAATCATAATATGTATTACCAGCCTATTATGCTTCACTGCAAAGCAAAGGCCACTTCTCATACAGAGAAGGCAAGAGCATTGATCACCACGGTTGCTCATGGTGGATTGGCGATTCCATACTATTTCTGATTAATTGGTTTTCAAAGGATTTCATCGTTAAAAATGATAAGATTTGAATTCAGTATTGAATCGATTTTTACAATAAGCCGTTTTTGATCAAAAGACAAACAAATTCAAAAAGCTTAAGAAGTGCTTATAACTAAAAATCATCCCAGTATCAACCACTTAATGGGCAGGGTTTAAATTTATTGCAAATTAGCTCTATCTTATCCTCTTTGCAGGATTGCAACGAGCTTGCCCATTCTTCTCCATACAAAACAACCTATCGAAAGGGGCAACTAGACTGAATGACGTTGTAAATGACGTCAAAAACTGCATTTTAATGACCTTATTTAAATGAATTATTTTAAATTAACTTGCAGATCGTTAATCTGCTCTAGAAACACAACCCATTGTGTAGTCTAAAGAATAAGGTAATATTGTAGATAAAAATCTAAATGTAAGTTGCAAACGAAAAAATCACAGACTGAATGAATTTGCATCAGGACATTTCATTTCGATATCTTCATAAAACGATCTTGACTTAAGGGCGCGCCAAAAGCCAGCAAACTTTTGGAACGAAGTTCCTTATTATTATAATTCACCCGCGCGCCCCGTGTTAAGTGTTTTATCGTAATAACTCCAAAAATAAAAGGAATTACCTAAAATGCCTCATGTAAAAATATAACTAATTATCAAATTTTCGTCATATTAATAATTATAATATTGTGTATAAATCGAAAAAATCAAAAAATTAGAGGCTACTTCGTGATGTTTTTCTATCAAGAAAATGTTATTATTTTATGTTTTTGATCAATGAGAACCCTCGAAAATATCATGTAGTTTTCATACATTTGTATTTTAAGCCTAGAAATCTAGAATTGTTCATGTAAAATAAAAAAAAAAGATTGGTAATTTTGCTTACTACCCACTCTTAAGGAAAGACATTCTTCACTCATTCTTAATTTAACGTTAAATAAACAATATCACTTTTATGATAACTAACTATTAGTTACCTATACTATACAGGGTGGTCCAGGCGGTTCGTTGTCACTAGTACCATTAACAGTTCCATGACGGAACTACTGATGATTTTTTCAATCACTAGTTCCATTTTATAAGAATCTAAAAATAATGGAACTAATGTTGAATTTTTTATCACTACTTCCACATTATTAATTTCAGATGGATATAAATTTTTTTTTAGATAATCGGCTTAAGGACCCGCCAGGAAAAAAATCGCTCGATTGAGTTTTTTTTGAGTTTATGAAAAATCGGTCGATTTCGAGAAGAGTATTTTTTCTTACATTGGTTTAAAATTAAATGCACTTAAAATTTGCAGATCAGTCTGATTTTTTGTTTTGATAGAGTACATTGTCTAAGTAAGCACCTAAAATAAAAAATAAATAATTTTCATTTAAAAAAGTAAATAAAAAATATTAAAACATTAAAAGTGGTGATATTTCGAAAATTAAAAAAAAATCATATCTTGTAAGCGGCTGACAAGCGATTTTTTTCCTGGGTACAAATAGGTCCCTAAGCCGACTACCTAAAAAAAATATTATATCCATCTGGCCTGGACCACCCTGTTTATGTTCAATTAAGATTTTTACATTTTTTATCACCGCCCGATAAATGTTGGTTATCGCAGACGAAGACGCGGAATAAGAAGTAAAAAAAAAAGCCTATGTCCCTCCTTGAAGTACTAAACATCAAAATCGGTTTAGTGGTTTAGTCGTGAAAGCGTTAAAGACAGACAGACAGAGTTACTTTCGCATTTATAATATATGATATATGATATATATGTTACCGGCAATCTGTGTAATCCGGTATTCTATACAATACCTAGGCAATGTATAGAATACGTAAAACGGACAGGTAATGTATGAAATATTATTTATTTTATACTTTGCCTAGGTATTCTATACAATACCGAAAGCGCAGCCGGCAATGTGTATAAAAGAGCAGGAAAGTCCCGGTCGACGGAGCCCCGCTGGGCGGGGCTCCTATTTCTGGTTGGTTTTAAAAAAATAACCACGAAGGGGATGGCGGGGTCTTTCAGACCCCGCCATCCCCTTCTAACCTAACCTGTCCGAGTCGGGGTGCCCCAAGTCGTGAGTTCGCTCCGTTCGCTTAAGGTGAACCATATATTGATGAAATATTTTCTATACAAAAGCTGTCAAACCGCCATTTTTATCCCTCCGTTAGGAGTTATCTGACGATTGAAAAATTAGCCTTAAGACACTTTAGACCCGAACCAAAAAAGGGGTAGGATTGTGACTAACCATTCCACAGCCAAGTTGGTTACAGTTCCTTGGCTAATACCAATTCTAAGATTTACTTGTAAAACCTATGATTTACAGTAACATAACCAAAATCTATTTATTTACACATTGCCGATGGACCAACAGGTACTCTATACAATCCCTAGGAATTGTATACATTACCTAGGTAAAGTATGCAATAGAGAATAATATTCATAATGTTTCATACATTGCCTGTACGCCCTAGGTACTTTATAAATTGCCTAGGTATTGTATAGAATACCTGAATTATACAGATTGCCGGTAACATATATAATATATGTATATGATAAGGGTTATTACCATTGTACATTTGGTATTCATAAATAAATTCTCACTTACTTTTATCGTACACCGGAGGCAGTACTCTCACTAAGGGGGTGTGACTAGCTCCTCTCTGAGGGTGTTGAAGGTTATTGCAGGATCCATCCACTCTCCTGCCTTCACCAGGATCACATGGTTCTATCTCGTTAACACACCAGCTGCAAAGAATTTGAACTCCCAGTTTACTTAAAAACTGACTACTGGTTACCTCAAGTTGAGTAAAAAGAGTACATGGATAATTAATTTAAAAAATACCTACCTACGTTTTTCCATCAGGAATTTCTCAGTAGCAGCCTCGGAATTTGGATATGTGCTCGATTGATGGCGATAGGTTCTTCCCCTATTACATCGGACTTAAACATAACTGGCGAAAGGGTGTGCTAATGGGTAATAATAAAAGTATTTATTTTGAGGATATCAAATTAGGGATGATTATTGATGATGATAATTAGGAAGATTCCAAAATAAACAAAAATATAGAACTCACTAAGTAGTATTAGCTTTATCATGTCTCTTGACCTCTTCCAGAGTAATCGGCGTCCCATAATACGAATCATAGAAAATGGCGCCTCTCACACTACACAACACCGAAACCAGATATATTAAAATCAACATTTTACATGTCCGGTCTCATTGAAGTACAAAACAAAAATACTACGAATGCACTGAAAGTGATACAGTCTGAATTATGCTAAGTGACATCTCTTCTCATGATTGTGTTCGTTAATTCAATAAGCATAGGTTGGCTTGTGTCTTGTTGTCTTGACGAAGTTTCAGATTGTCAAAAGTAAGCACTTCTTTTATGGGGTACTGTGTAAAATGCTATAATAAAATACCATTAGATATTCTCCAACTAAATGTGAGAAAATTTAAAACATGCATTAAACGCACACTATGTAGTCGAGCACACTATAAGTTAGAAGATTATATCACAGACAAAAATGCTTGGCTTAATGCTAGTCCTGCTCCACAGCCACTCGGGCTCACTAATTAGTATTAATTTTAAGAGAATGATGTTTCTTACCCCCGTTTTATTGACCTGAATAACTTGTTTCGTTATCAGTACCTACTAGTACTTTTTTCTTTTTTATATACCACAGTTCATCTTACAAATCACTGAAGTGTTAGTATTGTATAATTTAATATCATTTATTTCAATTTGTAAATGTGAGTACCATGGAGCTTTTTATTTATTGAGTTACTATGTGTTTTGACTTAATGAGCATTGCGGTTGAGAGCTTGTCATGCTCACTCAATTATCTCGCTGATGGTGGCGCGTGTGTTGGATCATTTGGCTCCCTTCAAAATGGTTGAGTTAAGTGGTGCTGATCCATGCGTCATGCTCGTGAACGAGTGCTGTCAGTTGGGATTGGTCATCTCTTAACTGCCTTGGCTTACATCTTTATTTTTTTTTTTATAATTATCAACCGACTTCAAAAAGGAGGAGGTTCTCAATTCGGCGCGTATGTTTTTTTTTTTTTTTTTTGTATGTATGTTACCTGATTTCTCAGCCAATTATGAATAGATTTGGATGATTCTGTTTTTGTTTGAAAGAGTATACTTCCGAATAGGTCCCATAGAAATATTGTCATGATCTGATGATGAACTTCGGAGATATGGAACGGAACTCCTTATAGAATCACAGTATAACTGTCGTAACTAGTAAAATTGCTTTGTTTATACGTGTAGTTGATGACTGACTGAAGGAAGAGAGGGAGGGGGTACGTCAACCCCCCCCCCCCCCCCTTACTACTTTTCAAAATTAAGTATATCGTGTGAGGTATTGTTTGAAAGGGCTTTTTGTAAGGATTTCAAACATTAACACACAAGCACTAAAAAGTGAAAAATAAAAAGCTTTTTTACAAAAAAATAAAACCGCCTTCAAAAACTCCAAATTAAAAAAAATAACTTTAGTTTTGGAAGTCGGTGGCAACATCTACATAACAAAAAACAAAACCAAAGCCACCGACTTCCAAAACTAAAGTTATTTTTTTTAATTTGGAGTTTTTGAAGGCGGTTTTATTTTTTTGTAAAAAAGCTTTTTTTATATTCATCTTCATTGTGATCACATGTAGAATCAACAAGAATAATGTAACCAGGATTTTGTAAAAACCTAATTTAAAAGAGTGCCGTGGAGTTTCTTGCTCGTTCTTCTCCATAGAGGCCTACCTCCGGTTTGGAACGAGCAACTAGCTTCAACTTTCGGACTAACTGACAGACTCCTTGACTATTCAAAAGTGCCTGTAAGTGGTCTAATTGAAATAAATGTTTTGACTTTGACATTGACTTGGTGCTTGGTAGCCAACCCTTCTCTACTTCATACCTTCACAGTCCACCTTGGAACAAACGTCTTTTTTTTTTCTCGCCCCCTATTGCATAGGACAATGGGTGTACTACTATGGGTACGCCTCTGCCGAACCCTTCGGGGGTTACAGGTGTCATGTTATGTTTAATACACCATAATTATACCTACTTATCTATTTATTACAATTTATACAAGGTGCAGTTTGTCATCTTGTTAACTATGTTAGTGATTCTGTGAAGACGAATCAATAATTAAATATTATTTAGTGATTTTGAATTCGAGCCAGCCATCTTTCCGCTGGGTTTAGGCAGGCGGGGCAATGAACCTACACGCACACCCTGATAATATCGCGCAACATCAGTTTAGACGTTGCCACATGACATAAATAAAGAGTTGGAACTTCTTGGGTCAAAAGGAGCATCATGAAGTTCCTGATTGTAGCATTGCACTACAACACAACCCTATAACAGTGCTAACCATTTTATTACAATTACTTTTATACTAACTTTTCATATTTCGTCAATGTGTACTTAGCTGCAATAAAATAAATAGAAAAAAACATAAAAAATATTAAAACTCAGTTCAGTATTATAAATTATTCATTTTTTATTTTAAAATATCTATCTCAAGGTTAAATAGAAAACAATATATTTGGAAACTTAAACAGGTTTTTGTTTATTAGATTGGACATATTATTTAAGAACATTAAATTCTAGTATAAAACGTATTTTGTCCAAGGGTTTTGTGGGCCACACCTCGCGTCTCTCCAAGCAGAGTAATCAATTTTGGTTATTTGATCACAAGTGCACATTTGGTTACTGAAACAAAATTTAAAATTGATCATGAAGCAATAACATGTAATGACAAACTAATGTGTGAACATATTGTTGTCTGATGGTTGATTTACAATAATGACACTGAAATCAAAATCCGGCTATGTGCGACTAAGCTGGACTCACACACGAAGGGTTCATACCATCGTGCAATAATAAACAATACGATTTTTAAAAATATAGTCATGCTTTTGTATAGCATGATTATAAAATCAAGTCCAAAAGTATAGGGGGTCCATTAATTATATTTTTACTATAGGTTGTTATAGCGGCCTAGATAATACATACAAGTCTTACTCTTTGGTATTGGTAGAAGAGCATGCAGGCCTACCTATACTAGCCGGCGTGCCGTGTTCCGTCTCCGTCTTTTTAGGAGAATGTGCGGTCGCAGGACAGGCCGCATACAATATGAGCGACCTTTTTGGCTTTTTCATAGAAATCGGGCCATTCTCCTCACTTCCTCAGACGGAAGGTAATCCATGAGGATTTCCCCATGAAAGAAGGCCTATACTCAGTACTAGGTGGAACCCGATTTCTAATGACAATGATGACGAAAACAAAGAAAGAACACTTACTTGTATCCAGCTTTCAAGAACGCGTGAGGTTGGATCCTTTCAACCGTATCCCCGACGTCACAAAGAAGTCTTGCGACAGAATATTTACGAATTTCAGTTAGTTGCTCTGTAAAAACACATTGAAGAAGATGTTAATATTTGGCATGAAATAACTTGCCTATAAAAAAGTACACTGGTACTGGTAGATTATGCAAATGCCGTATAACTACGGCACGGAAAACAATAGTCTTTGTAGGTATAGTCTAGTATAATTTTTCGATTTATCTATACTAATATTATAAAGAGGTAACATTTGTTTGTAAGTTTGTATGTAGGGGATAATCTCCGGAAGTAATGAACCGATTTTGAAAATTGTTTCACAAATTGGAAGCTACGTTATCACTGAGTGCTATAGACTATATTTTATTATCAAAAAATTAGGGATCCGTAAGAAAAATCACGCGAACGAAGTCGCGGGGAGAGTGCTAGTGATTTATATAAAACTCATAGATTATTAGATAGACCAACATGAAGTCTTGTTTAATGCTTTTTGGTAGACGTTTTTATCGGAGTCAAGTTTGAGTTTTGTAATATTTATCAAGACTGTGGAAATATTATTAGTAATTCTTGACTCATCTTTTTATTGTTAGGTACTCACATAACTATATTGAAAAATGACATCATTATATTAATATCGTGTACGAACAGTCAGTACTTCACCAGAGCCCTCTTTTCTTTCGCTTGATTGTTTTTTGTTAATAAGAACCATTGCACGGACTAGGATTTTTCCTATATCGTGGATGCGATTACAAAGATATAACTCAGATACAGCCGCTACATAGTTAAGCCACTGCGTCAACAGTAACGTCTTTGACAGAAGAAAGGTCAGATAAAGCAACAATACCCTATATACTTACCAAGAGTGAAAGCGTTAGGTCGGTTTGGTCTCTCATACCAATGCCTATCAGATACCATATTACGTCTGAGCTGCTCTATAACTAAGCAGTAGAACGTAGAAGGTACAAATCCACCTGGTATCGATTTTTCTACCCAGATACCAGCTAAAAGATCAATGTCTTCCACTTTCTCGTACACTTCTCTTAGTACCTCTATTCTCTGGAATAAGGAAATATTGACATGGTGTAAATACATGATGGGGAAATCGCGACACAACTTTTACCATGGATTTAGTATATGATTCTGAACTTTCCAGAGATACCATTATTCGACGGTTATTAAAAAAAATTGTAGTTCCATAAATACATTTTGACCAAGTAGGCACTTTTGTATGGAACAGCTGATTTTTCTTAAAAACCAACGAATAATTCCGGGTCAGTTTGATCGAAAGAAAATAAGATTCTAATTATTTTTATAATTACCTCAGCATCAATGAAGCCATGCAAATCTTCGAAGCTACAAATAGGCTTGCCGAAACAGAACTCTCTGTATTTAACGTAAGGTGGGAATCCGAAGTATCGGTTCTTGGCCAAATCATTCGTCATCAAGTCAGATACGTATTGATGAGGGCCCAGTCCTATTTCTGTGATCTGAAATACCACATTAACAATTATGGAAGTCAAAGAAATAATGATCTCGACAACTTAGATTCTGGGTAATACGATACCCTTGATAAGACTGGTTATCAGTCTCCCACGCTTCTGACTGCCCATAATGGCTGTGAAAGATCTAGGAATGACAACCGGAACCAACAGTTTAACGTGGTTTCCGAAGCACGAGCATGTCCACACTACCAATTTTCATACTCCGGGCTGCTACTAAGAAATTTTATACAATTTTCTTCTTTCTTTTCCTGGGTACAAATGCAAGACCAACGGGGTAGCTATTTTTCTTTCTCATGATGATGCGGTTATCTAAATTATAAAAAGATGATAACTTAAACCTTCTCTACCACAGTCCACTGCTGTACCTACATAGACCTTTCAAAACACATGCCATTGAATCCAACTCAGCCACTTTAGCATACTACTCCTCAAAGACAGTCACTCCACCTCACTAATTTCTAAGACTTGATGACTTAACATGACTTACATCAGGATCAGCGATATAGTCTTCTTTAGCACTTCCTTGTCTAAAACTGCCTTGAGTCAAATAATCCATATTGTCATCTACACCGAAGTATCCAGTTCTCAATGTAAGGTTTACAATAGGAATCTGTTTTAGGTAGTAACCATCTTTGTCGTACATTCTGAAAGATAAATTAAATATTTAATGTGAAGATAAGGCAGAAGGGCTGGCCTTTTTCGGGCCAAAGAATCAGTATTACCATACAACGTGGCAATGCTGCCAGCCTTTAGGCCGTGTTCACGCAGACGCGGGGCGTCGGGCGTCGCGTCGTGCGGGACCGCCTGCTCTAAATTCAAATATATGGCGTTGTATGAGAGTGTTCACGGAGAAACGATTTTAGATGTACTAATTTTCCCGCCGCGAGACGCCACGCCGCACGCGACGCCCGACGCCCCGCGTCTCCGTGAATGCGCACTTAGGGGCGTCGCTCACACGATTAACAGTCGAGGTGCAGTTGAGGCGCGGGCGCATAAGAGGCACGCCGCAACAAGGTTTTCTTTACAAATGAATGGTAGTGCGCTCACATACAAGAGTTGCGGCGAGGGCGAGGTGAAGGCGGGGCGGAGGCGAGGTGCAGGCGGGGCGGAGGCGAGGTGCAGGCGCAGGAGGGGCTCTCAAGTGTGCCCAAGCCACGATCCCACCGCCATTTTGTCATTTTGTCATTCAAAATGGGAAGGAAGCATAGCCGCCTGCACCTCGACTCTACGCAGAGACCTATCCTCGACCGTGCTGCGACGCCGCACCGCCGCTGACGCGACGTCGCCTCGACTTTACCAGTGAGCGACGCGCCTTAGGGCACTTGCTCCATTGACAGCGACGTGAACGAGCATTTTAAGGCCTTTTAAGCTTTCCCCTTTCTTTTTATAACCAACCAAAATAAATTGTACCTACATACTTTATAATTTTATTATTATTTATAAGTTTTGTATTTAGGTTAACTATTATAAAGTAATGTGAGTAAAGATGTGAAGAAAAGCTACAAATAAGCTTTAAAAATCTATTTTGTAGCTTTTTTTCACAAATTATGTGTAAAGTACACTTAAGTAAACATAATTTACCAAATAATGTTATTGAAAACTATGGGATTAGTTTTAAGTAGGTACATCATCTTATAAGTAGGTACTATTGTTAATATTATCACCTTGAATAAATCTTTTGATCGTATCTTTATTTAATTGTCAAGGATATGTATAAGGAGTACAACATAACGGTCTATTCATTGTCAAATTAAGACATTTTTTGATTATTACTCTTATAAATTGATTAGATATCCATACTATCCATACTGATGCGAAAGCAACTGTGTCTGTCTGTCTGTTGTGCTTTGAAAATTAAACCACTGAACCAATTGTGATGACACTGAAGCAGAATTTTTCTTCAAGTTTTTTTTTTTTTTTTTTTTTTTTTTTTTTTTTTTTTTTTTTTTTTTTTTTTTTTTTTTGCTGGCAACACTGTGTGAGCCGGTCGTCAAAAACCGATCTCTTAGATTTAATTTTTTAATAAATTGTTTAAAAGTCTTTAAATTACGTTAAATTAGTATAATGTTATAAAAACTAAGTGACTAATATTACGTACAGTGTTTGTGCAGTGTTTTTGTCGCGAGAACTGCGACAATAACTTAAACATAAAACCGGCTGTCAAGTCATCGCCCCAACGGTGAAGGATTTTAAATATCATCGAAACCCGGGGAGTATTTTGTTTTATCTAAGTCGTATTTACATACTACTAAACATCACAAAATACTGCTCAGGCCACTGAGCCACGTCCATCATACACTGGCACGGTTTATGTCTCCTTTTGCTTGACAAGTAGTGGAAGCAAAATCGACGACGAAAACACTCGCCCATACAATTAAAACACTACATGACTTACTACACAAAATAGGCGCATTATATTTTCTTTTTGCCTGTCTATTATATAAATTTAACTTTAGATAAAACTTGTAATTTGATATTTTGCCATAGACTTGTATGTAATTAAGTTAGAAGTCTTGGTACCTATTTTTGTTTTATTTACTTATGTTTAACATTTCCATTTCATTCTAATTAATTAAATCTAATTGTAATATCTATCAATTAACATCTCATAACTTATTTTTTGAAATTTCTATACCTTTTATTTTCTTTTTTTTTTTTTTTTCCTACTACCTCCTACTTCTACTTCTAATAGGTACTAAAAATAATACATCTATCCTTGCATTATTATTTAGCTGCACAAATACTATATTCCAGGTGACCAATACTGTAAGAAAATGATGACCCGCAGTACTGCTCTTAAGGAGATGGAAGCAAAACTCAGATCCACCTTAAAGGAGCTTGCATCTTCTAAAGCATTATGTAAACAGCTGCTCCAGGAAAGGGATGACAGTGAGGTGGAAGTCAAGAATATTGTTGACAAAAACACCTTCCTGAAAAATGAGCTGGCTGAACTACATATACAGCACATGGACTTAGCCGACCAACATACTCAACTACAGTACAAAGTGTCAACTTTTCAAGAGTGCAGTGACACCCACGAACTTGCCTTGAATCGAATTTCAGAACTGGAACAGGAATTATGTAATGCCCATAAGGCCTTGTCTCACTCAGAGACAGTCAAGTTCAGCGGACAGGTGGTTTCCACTAACAACCTATTTAATGAGTTAGTAGGCAGTAGGTTAAAAACAGTGTGTGAGTCAGGTGTAACTATAGATTTGACTGGTGATGATACCATACCATTATGTCCTATTATAATGAGTCATAATAAATTAAAAAAATACATAAAAATTAAGAAACTGATTAAACGGTCACAGAAAAGAATACAAAAACAAAATCTTCTTAAATTAAATTGTTCCCTTCGAAAGGAACGTATGATGTTAAAAAAAGAGTTGAATATTTGTACAGTTGAGTTAGATAACTGTAGGGAGAAGTATGACACTGAGACACAGCAGCTCCGAAATGATTTACTATATAAGGAGTACCTGCTAAAAGATATTTTCGAGAAATATCAGTTGTCCCAACAACAACTTAGTGAACGCTTGTTTGAGGCCGGGGAGCTACTGGATTTGGTAAAGTACAATGCTGAGAGGTACGAGTCTCTGACTAATAATCCCTCATGCAGCTGTGTTAACCAACCACCTCCGCCTCTTCAGTCTCAAATTAACTTAAGCCCACCGGTAGTGTCTCTTCAAGCAAAGACCTGTGTTAATTCACAGGAAATTAATAAAACTATTCTGTTCTGTGATGAGCTAGGGTCAGGCTTTGGGAAAATCCAACACAATTACCTTAGCCATAGTTTTACTAATCATAGTTACCACAAAATAGATTTCAGACAGATTATTAAAAGAATAGTAGACTCAGACTTAGAAAATTACTTTACAATGGTTCTTTTACTAGGTAATAGTACTAATATTACCAAAAAGGACATACTGGATGGTGTGGACACCTTGTTAAACCTAAACATAGGGAAGGTAATGTTGTGTGCTTTTCCTTACTCTGATACTTTTTCAGATTATGAAAACAATCGTATATTTAAGTTAAATAGGACTATTCGAATGTTGACAAATTGTCATAGTGACAAATTATTGTTTTTTGACACTAATAAATTTATTAGTGATTTTAAATTAACTCAGAGAAGTTTATCTCTGTCTGGAGAATCTCGACATATAATTGCTATGTTAATAGCATATAATATTAATATGGTTATAGCTAATATAACTGATCGTAGGTTAAGTGACGAAACTGTGTTGTCTAGTTCTGCTACCAATACAGTGATGGATTATTCTTTAAACTAAGTTGTGAGACAACAGAAGTTACCCCGTTAGATAATCACCTGTTATTAATCAATAATAAAAAGGTATCTTCTGGCAAGTTAGCTTATAAGGGAAATCAACATACTTTAAAATTATTCAATCAAAATATTCAAGGTTGCTCTTCAAAATTACTGGAAATAGAAATGTTTTTAGAAAAAACCAAGTTTGATATTGTTTGTTTTACCGAACATTGGCTAAAAGATAACCAAGTAATGTCTATTAATTATGAAAATTATTGTGTAGTTAGTCATTTCAGCCGGAAACAGATGTTACATGGCGGCTCGTTAATACTTATTAAAAATTCGATTAAATGTAAAGAACGTAAAGACATTGTAAGACTATCGGTTGAACACACTATTGAATTGTCCTGTGTTGAGCTTGATAAGCATGTTATTGTTTGTGTGTACAGACCTCCAAATTACCAGAATCTATCTGTGTTTGATTCTGTAATGGAAGATGTGTTAAGAAAAGTTAGTATTGGTAGTAAATCAATCATCATATGTGGTGACTTTAATATTAATTTGTTAGAAAATAACTCTAGTACTATCAGACTATTAAGTCTTTTCAAATCATTTGATTTGTCAAATATTTTTAGTGAGCCTACCCGAGTGACAGCTTCTTCTGCCACTTGTATTGACAATATATTTTGTAATTGTGAATACCTACATAAGGAAATTGTAAATAAGCTGCCTTCTGATCATAGTGGACAAACGATTACGTTCTGCGCCTACGTACCACTACAAAAAACCCAAATAAAGTTTAGGCCATTACCTTGTAAAAGCTTAGAGAAATTTAACAATTCTTTATCCAGTAAATTATGTATTCATAGTTTTAATAACATAGGTGACCCAAATGAGTTTTATGCCGAATTTTTTTCACTTTTAAGTACCCAATTTAATGACACTTTTCCGGTAAAGACTAAAAGTATTTACACCAAGTTCTTATTTAGCGATTGGGCGACTCCAGGTATTCGTAAAAGCAGAGAAAAACTTTTTGAACTTTACGGACTGAAGCAACATACAATTAATACAAGTTTTCATAAGTATGTTTCCAAATATTCAAAACTTTTTAAAAGTGTGTGCAAAATAGCAAAGGCTCTATATATTAGTAATAAAATCAGCTGATGATAAAATAAAAACTACTTGGCAAATAATAAACAATGAAACAGGTAGGAAAAAACAGCGTATTACTGAATTTAATTTAGAAACTGCACGTGGTCCTATAAATTCAGATATAGAAGTAGCCCAGGAGTTTGAAACATTTTTTGCTAATATTCCCCTTCAAACTACTGAGGCTTTA
Organism: Hoplodrina blanda; assembly: GCA_949316365.1. Lineage (NCBI taxonomy): Eukaryota > Metazoa > Arthropoda > Insecta > Lepidoptera > Noctuidae > Hoplodrina > Hoplodrina blanda. The sequence goes on from OX438582.1 coordinate 1,552,426, forward strand.
AATTCCTCCCCCGCGCTTTCCGCTGCCTTACTTAAAAAGAATGTTAAGGCTTGCCCTTTGGAATTTAGATTTCAACATACAAACCCCCAAGCTGTCATAAAAACTTTTAAAGATCTTAAAATTAAATCAACAGAAGATCTCTGGGGAATGTCTGTAAAAGTTAGTAGGGCTATCATCGAAACTATTGCGCCCTACTTAGCCTTAATATTTAACACCAGTGTAGACCAAGGAGTCTTTCCCGACCTGATGAAACATAGTAAAGTCGTGCCACTATTCAAAGCGGGTGATAGTAAGGAACCCAACAATTATAGGCCTGTTTCGATTCTGCCAGTTTTCAGTAAAGTATTTGAAAAGTTAATGCTCAATCAAATGTTACGTCACTTTAATAAAAATTCCATCTTTGATGAACATCAGTACGGTTTCACCAAAGGGCGCTGTACAACTGACGCCGGTGTCAACCTACTAAAGAACATTTTTAACGCCTGGGAGGAAGCCCAAGATGCCATTGGAATCTTTTGCGACCTCTCAAAGGCGTTCGATTGCGTTAACCATGATACCCTTTTGTTGAAACTCGAGCACTACGGGATTAGTAAAATATCTCTTGGTTTACTAAGATCATACCTGATAGGAAGACAGGCCAAAGTTCATGTTAACGGCGTAAACTCATTGGGGTCTGTAATGACAATGGGCGTCCCTCAAGGTTCGATATTGGGTCCATTTCTATTTCTAGTTTACATAAATGATTTACCTCAATTACTCAAAAATCAACCAAAGATGGTGTTGTTTGCAGATGACACCTCATTGATCTTTAAAATAGACAGGCGGTCACAAAATCTGGACGACGTGAATAACTCTATTGTTCAGGTCCAAAATTGGTTTACAGTAAATAATTTAGTATTAAATGAAAAAAAAACCAAATGTATTAGATTCAGTTTACCAAACGTTAGAAGTAGCAAATGTGACATCATGTTGAATGGAGAAAAACTGGAATATATTAATCAAACGGTTTTCCTAGGAATCACGCTTGACGACAAATTACAATGGGGACCTCATATAACATCAATTGCGGGACGGTTAAGCTCAGCAGCTTATGCCGTTAGAAAGATAAGACAGTTGACAGATATAGAAACTGCGCGATTGGTCTACTTCAGCTACTTTCATAGCATTATGTCGTATGGCATTCTACTGTGGGGTCGGGCTGCTGACATTGAATCCATTTTTATTTTACAGAAGAGAGCTGTCAGAGCCATTTATAATCTACCTCGTCGCGAATCTCTTAGGGAATTATTTAAAACGATTAATATTATGACAGTGCCTTGCCAATTTATTTATGAAAATATTATTTATGTGAGAAAAAATTTAAATCTCTTTAAGAAAATAAGTGATAGACATAATATTGATACTAGAAATAAAGATAAAATAGCTCAACCATATTTTTAGATTGTCTAAAGTAAAAACATCTTTTATGGGGTACTGTGTTAAATGTTACAATAAAATTCCTGCTGATATATTAAAATTAAATGAAAGAAAATTTAAAACTCACATTAAAAAAACGCTTTGCAAACAAGCATATTATAAATTAGAGGATTATATTCAAGATAAGAATGCTTGGAAACATGCTGGTCCTGCTCCATGGGACAATGACACATTCTAGACTCACTCATCAAACTGGTTATTAATGTTTTTCATTTTTCTTAATACTTATTTTGTTATATTTTTATTCTTGTTTATTTTTGATTTTAAAGTGTGATTGATTGATAGATTGCACGGACTCACACACTATTTCATGTTGGTTGAGATGTTATGAGTGGTCGTCTGTAGTTCTAATATTTGTAAACACGTGAACACTATGTATATTTGAACATATATTTTACCTTTAAATTCTTAATTTGTAATACCTTTAAATTATTATAATTTAGTAGTTTTTATATAGGGTATGTACATTGCTTTCACGTGCCATGTCGTGTATGATTCTGTATACAAATATTGTAAACATTGATTTTAAAAGAGTACGTATGGAGTTTCTTGCCCATTCTTCTCCATACAAAACTACCTTTTGGAAGGGGCAACTAGATTCAATTCCTTTTTCTTTTTGTAAATGACGTTCAAAAGTGCCTTATAATGGCCTAATTGAAATAAATGATTTGACTTTGACTTTGACTTCAATCATTTTTTCTATTTTTTTTTAAATACTGTTGCATTGGGTTCAAAAACTTACTTCATAGGACCATCTTGGATAGTATGTACCCATCTCAAAACGAAGGGATATTCAAGGGAAACTTGAGGATATATATGTGGATTATAATCATCTCTAAATCCTCCGGTTGGTGTGATTACTCCATCTTTCACCATATTTTCGTATCCTGCAAAATTGAGCATGAAATTTATATAAAATATTTTAATATTGTAAAAGAACCTCCAGTCGTATTATTTGACGTAATAGATGAAGAATAAGTATATCAAAGTCCACACCATCGACTATTCTCATGTTAAATATTCATATTTACAGTTCTTGCCAATACGAGAATAAAATATTAATATAATCTACTGTAGATGCCGAAAACTTCAATCGTCACAAATATAACAACCTTGTTAAAAGCTATATAGCATTCAGCCATGGGGTCCGAGTGCTCATCTTGTTTTTCGGGCCCTCGTCAAGCGACTGGTTGGCTCTTTACATGACAAGACGGCTGGCCTTTTCTGGGGCCGAAGAATCAGCATTGCCAAAAATCAGGTCAATACTGCTAACCTTCTGAATACTTGTCCCATTGATAGCGATGCGGACGAGATATTTAATGCCCAATGAACTTATCCCTTTCTCTTTTGTAAAATATACATGCCTTGTAAAAATTTTATTAATAAATTTTGTGTTTTTCATGGTTGAATTTGGTAAATAAAATAAAATCTGAATAAAATTCTTACCCATATATAACGGCAACAGTTCGTAGTAATAAAGTTGTAGTGATAAAGCTATATTGATATCTCTTGAGACATTGAACAGTTTGTCGTCATCCCAGCAGGGGTTGACTGCAGCCAGTTCCTTGGCAATGAAGTTGTGGTTCCTCCAAAACCATACTACCATAAGGTTTATACCCGCTAGAGTGTTACCACCATCTTCAGCTGTAATAACACAATCAGGTATTTTTATTGTACTAGCAATAAAGTGAATAATAGGAATATTATTATTAACTAGTTTTTACCTGCGGTCTTCGTCTATAATTTGATAATTTACAACTTTGGCTAAACTCTGCAGTCTACGTCGCTTATGAATTAAGCCGAAGTCTTAAATTATCCCACAAGAACACAATTTTATATAAATAATCCTATGTACCTACCTATTGAGCTAGATCAATATCTATGTATATGTGTACCAAATTTCAGCTAATTCCGTACAACCATCGTGAAAGAGTAACAAACAAACAAACATCCATCAATCCGTCGATATAAACGTTCGCGTTTATAATAAGAATAGGAAGTGGTACAATATCTATATGGTAATATTATTGTAACACAATCTTTATTAATGTATTACTATTGCGCAGAATCATGCTTCGGATATCCATCCGTTCGAGTTAACCGACGTTAACCAAGCAAACCCAAAATTAACATAAACTTTAAATAAACAAATAACACTACACATTCTAAGGGGTTTAAACCAGAAAATAATGAAAGTGTTTATGACTAATGAAACCTGTAGGCTCCTTATAGGCAATTCCCTATTTTCCTTTTGTTGAAATCTGTTTCGTAATTCGGTTATCTCTACTCTTGCTATGCCATTCATCACTCTTTATAACCTTTTTTTTTACTTTCACCTGTCTTGGTGTCTGTGGCTATTCAAATATTAATTTTGAGTTAATTAAGTTTTTGAGTCAAATTCCAATGTTCAATTGAGCTAAAATTTTGAGTAAATGTGCAATTTGCATGACAATGCAATATAATGATGTCACAGAGCTGGTCTGATGATGGAGTCGGGAAATGGCTATAGGAACTTACAAAAACCTTCAAGTATAATTTGACCCACTTCCCGGTGTTCGATTGAGCTGGCATCTTGAATACAGGATGCACATTGCATGTCAAGGCAATTTAAAAACTTGGTATCATATGTTCAAAATTATTTGAATACTCACGCATCGCATGGCATCTGGTCTCCTGAGGTTTTTGATTCAAGAAACAGACGTTAGCAGTTGTGTTAGTACTGGGTGGCCATATCCTGCCTTTGTCGTCTAATTCAGTCTTCACCATACCACCTTTGAATGTTCTCCCTCTTTGATTTAAAGCTGACAATTGATTTCCATATATAACGGATAGATCCAACAGCGGAGTTGATGATACGATCTACAATTGTGAAGAATTTTTTTAACGAATTAGAAGGAAAAGTATGAAAGCCTGATGTATTTGTTTGGGATCATTTAAATAATAAAAGGATGGACACATCGTGATAGCTTAAACCTAAGAACTTGTGAACGAATTCAAAGGTAATCTTGGTGTCTCGCAAGGTGTAACTCTGGGACCTATAGTATTTAGATACGTATTCTTAAACATTTTAAAACTTAGTTGTTTTATAAATAAACATTTTAATTTACATATATTATCAGTATCCTTAGGTGCCATTTTTAAACAAATGGTTGAAATTTGCGTTTTTATCTAATTGTATTTAATTTTTTTAAAGAAAAAGAAATTTACATGAACTACAAGTATTTAAATTCTTATTTAACATATTTATCTTGAACAATTGCAGAAATGAAAGGAATTAAAGTATTTTATTATCTGTTTACAGAACAAAAATGCAATAGTCGGTTTGAATATACGTATTCATATTATGTATATTCAAACCACATCGTGAGTTCACACGTCATACATAGATAAAACAAAAAGTAAATTATAAAGAAACAATAATGCAGAATTCCGGTTTTAGAAAAAAAGAACTATTAAGGTAGGTAGTTACAATTATTGCTTATATCCGCGACTCGGCTGTATACTTGTATGTCTGTATACTGTGTGAATGTAAGTTATTTCCACGGAAATTCTTTTTCTAAAATAAGAGTAGCCTAAGTACCCTGAGTAGCCTGAGTAGCCTGAGTACCTTATAATAACAGTTATTTGTCAGTGAAAGACCCATCAAAACCGGAACAAACAGACAGATGGATAGACAAAAATTTAAAAAATGATTTTTTCCTGTAAATTGTTAAACGGCCACAGGTTTTTATGAAATTACAAACAGACATTTCGACTTTATCTATTTGGATGTATAGATGTATAGATAATGTATGAAGCCTAACATAAACAAGAACTGAAAATACAGTTGGATTTTCTTGCATTCGACATAGACCGTATACCTAATGGATGTTTAAAGAAAAGAAAAACACAAACAGTACTTACTCTTTCAGGAGCAGTATCATTCTTGATACACCCTATGGTCTGGAAGGTTTCAGGTCTGGTCATGTTCACGCAACGGACGCCAGAGAAGCGATGAACAGGATCATCAGCAGGTATCTTGTTGGGGACACACATGTAATCAGTCTTGCCTCTCTCGGCACAGCAGTATGGCCGCCATGCTATGTAGTTCACTGCAAACGTACTTAATGAGTTACTGTATCAGTTCAAGGTTAGTTTAAAATTACCAGATTTTTTGAATAAAGGCCCCGCCACACCGAAGTGGATAACATAAGGGCGCGATCGCGGTCGTGGGCGAGTTTAGATGACCTACCGCCATCTCTTAAATTAATACCATTTTATTATTACTTTGTAATTTATGTCGTTGGATTTTCAACTCTACTGATCTACACAAAAACTATTGCAGTATCAGAACGCGACCGCGCCCGCAAGTTGTCTAGACATTGATAACTAAAAAATTTAATGTTTTTCAAGCTTAATTCATAGATGTAAATGCGAATTGTGAATGTGTTGTGAATTTGGTTTATATTAAAATTAGCCTTTAGTCTTAAGTCAAAGACCCCCTTAATTTGGCTCTGTTGCAATAATGTTGCCAATGAAATTATAAAAGTTCAATATCTAGTCGCAATCTCATCTCAGCGACGGTTAATGTGAAAAAAATTTGGTAAATTAAGACATTTATTTCAGATTTAGACTGAAATGAGACTGCGATCGTTCCTAAAAGTTAGTAGAAAAGCCCCTGTTCTTAGCTGACATCTCCCACCTATAAACTACCAGTCACATTGCAGCGTCATAGGTCAAGTAAATTTGGAGATTTCCTGTTTAGTCAGAGAGTGACCGAAGTGGAAAGGTCACTCCTTTCCACTTATAAATATATAGATTACTTTTAGGTATGTATGTATCTGTATTAACTTGCTTGAAGGTCAAGTATCACTGCATTAATTTGCGAGTTCCTTATTCCGTTTGCTGTAGCCATGAATTTATTAAAATATTAAAGAACCTGGTTTGGAAAGGAACTGTCTAAGCAGCCTGTTTGTAGGTAGGTACTCAATCAAACTCATATTGTCAAGGTTTTAAAATAACGCTGACGACTTATTTTGTCCTAGTCATACGTACCTAGTCATACATCTTACTATCTTACTAATATTATGAAGCTGAAGAGTTGGTTTAGTTTTTGTTTGAACGTCTAATCACCGATAGTCTAGCTCGATTCTAAAAATTCTTTCACTAAAAGGAAACTATGTTATCCTTGAGGGCTATAAGCAATATTATTAAAAAAAATAGGGATCCGTGAGGTTAATGTGGACGAAGTAGCAGGTAAAAGCTAGTTTTATACCTATAATGCAGTAAATAATTGTAAGTTAGAGTCTGGATGAGGGTGATGGAGTGTGAATATTGAGAAACCTAGCAGTGGTTTAAGGCGGTTTGTGGATAATGATGATGATAATATACGTCACGTTAAATGTCATAAAGTTATAAAGAGAAAAGGTTATTAAAAAAACCAGCTAACATTGCGTACCTATCATAAAACTTAAAAAAAAGCAATAATTTTAAAAGAAAAAACATTTTTGACAATACATGACGGTAATTCAGTGGTGTTTTGAGATGCAGTATAATTAATTTAAAAAAACGGGTACCTGTATCATGCAAAGAGACGACATCAGCAGACATGAACACAAAGAAGTGGATTGCCAAGGCCGTAAACAGTTGGCTAGGGACCCGCCCGACTGACACGAGCCGAGTCCTCAGGTACCTCGCGAGGGGCATTTCCTTACCAGAAGCTGTCTTCTTTGGCTCAAAGTCTGAAACAAAAGAGTTTAGAGTGATTGCTGATTCGATGCATTCTTTTTAAAGAGGATAAATTAGAGCTTATTTGCAATTTTGACCACTATGACTTAGAGTAGGTATTGAGATGATTTGTGTTGTAGCACTTTTTATGTTTTCTAATAGTAGACAAATGAAACTATTCGTTGGAATAGGCAACTCGATTCTTTTTCCTTGTAAATGATGTTGAAAAAGTGCCTTTTAATGGTCTTATTTAAATAAATTATTTTACTTTGGCTTGCAGATATTCATAACATCGTTAATTTGCTCTGGAAACATAACCCATTGTAGTCAAGTCTAAAAAATAAGGTATCTAAATATTTCAATATAATATAATTACAATCAAAATATTCAAAATAAATGAATTTGCAACGAAGACATTTCATTTTGACACGTTCATAAAATGATCTTGAGTTAAGGAAGATTCTTCATTCATTTTTTATTTAACGTAAAATAAAAAATAACATTAATATAAAAGTGCATTATAATTATAATGTTTTTGTTCACTTTATGTTCAATTAAGATTTTTTATTATTTTATTATTGCCATTGTATTCTAAGTATTCTTAAGTAAATTTTACTTACTTTTATCGTACACCGGAGGCAGTACCCTCGCAAAGGGAGTGTGAGTAGCTCCCCTCGGAGGGTGTTGAAGGTTGTTGCAGGATCCATCCACTCGCCTGCCTTCACAAGGATCACATGGTTCTACCTCGTTAACACACCAGCTGCAAATAATGTGAACTTCTAGTTTATTTGGAAACTGATCACCTCAAGTTGAGTTGAAAGAGTAGGTACATGAAATAAGAAATCAAATAAAATCTCTACATCATTTTTTTAAATTAATAATTAAAAACAAATGAATAAAAGAGATAAATATTTACAATAAAAAAGCTACGAATCGTATAGGATAAAATCTAATTGAATAAAACAAAATAGGTTTTTTTTTTGTAGAAAATAAAAACTATATCAAAAGATATAACTCAGCAATGCATTTATATAAAATATGTTATGCTCTTCTAAAATCATTAAAATTAATCTTATAATATCTATAAAATACTTATAAAATATCCTCAAAATAAATAGAAATATCGTACAAATTAATCAAAACAAAAACTTACAAAGTAGTATTAGTTTTATCATGTCGCTTGACCTCTTCCAGGGTAATCGGCGTCCCATAATACGAATCATAGAAAATGGCGCCTCTCACACTACACAACACAGAAACCAGATATATTAAAATCAACATTTTACATGTCCGGTCTCATTGAAGTACAAAACAAAAATACAAAGAATGAATTGAAGGTAAAATGTAACTTATGCTAAGTGGTTGAATTAACCAAGTTCTTATATCATTGTTATTAAGTGTTAAAGTTAAGACGAATACAGACTTACAACACCGCTACTCCATCCCACGCGTGCTTATTGGCCAAAAGACAAAGAGTAGTTTCACGAGATGAAATATGGCCAATGAGAACGCTTCACTGCCGTGGCGTGGCGTAGCGTGTTATAAGTTTGTTTCCACCTGTATTATATGCCTATCAAGGATGTTTTTCAAGAGAGCGAATGGAAGTATATAAAAAATTCATTTGTGCACAATAACCATTACGCCTGTAATTCCCGAAGGGTTAAGCAGAGGTGTACCCATTACTACACCCACATTTCGCCAGTTATGCTTAAGTACCATGTAATAGGGGGCGAGCCTATTGCCATCAAACGGGCAAAATCCAGACTCTGAGGCTGCTACTGAGAAATTCCTGATGGAAAATCCCATTAACACTGCCCGACGTGGGAATCGAACCCAAAACCTAATTAATGCTCAGCAGTCACGCTTCACGCTTCACGACCACTAGACCAACGAGGCTGTACAACCAACCATCACATTAACCAACAAAACCCATCAATTTTAATGAACAGGTATAACTTGACTTGACGTGCAATTTTTATCTAAAACCATGTATATTCAGGTAGATATTAAACTTAATTAGTTTATCAATTTACCAAAGAATGTTCACAGGAAATTGTGACGTCAATCTGCTAGTGCAAGGTTTTTTTCAAGAACCTTATCATTTTTGTACGTATTTGCTTCTAATTATAGCACGTTTTTAGTTTATTTTTTCATTTTATCACAGTGCGTGAAGATACTTTAACTAAACAATTTTTATTTCTCCCTCTTTCTGACGTGTCCTCTCTATATTAAACCATTTAATTGAAAAAATTAAATTAAAACTCATCTTGAGCCGATTTTCATCAAACATAGCTAAGAACACTCAACTAATTCACCTTTCAAACAAAAAAAAACCAAATTAAAATCAGCTCATCAGTTCAGGAGCTACGATGCCATAGACAGACACACACACAGACAATTCAAACTTATAACACCCCGTCGTTTTTGCGTCGGGGTTAAAAATTAGAATTACACAATACCACAGACGCGACGCTGCCAGAACGACTCTAATTTTAGTTACGTAATTTTATATACGTTATACACTATGTAACAAAAACCCTGTCAGATCAGTGTTGCCGTTGATCAGTTTTTATGTTTTATTTTAATTTAATTACTTCTTCTTTCTTCTTTTTTTTTCACTGGGGAAAAATAATAATCTCAAATCCATTAAATAGTTACGTATATGTGTACGCAGTACGATGTCGAATAATACCCTTAAGGATCGGACAGGGTTTTTGTTACAGGCTGTATATTTAGTACTGTATCATAAATAATGAAAACAAAATAGTTGAGCGTAAGTATTTAGATTTCTTTGCTTAGCAAGGTCATCATGTCTGTGGAATCAAGGTCAAACGGATGTTAACTGCAACAGAAATTGTAATTTATTAATTTAATAAACAAAAGGTACGACTGGTGCATAATTTTTCACCTAGTGGGTTCCGTACCCGTCAATAATTGTGCTTAAGGCACTCCGCAGACGAAGCAACTTTGATTTTCAAGTTGCGGCAACATACATACATAAACTCACCCCTTTTTCCCATGGGGGTAGGCAGAAACCACAGAACGCCACCTGCTACGATCCTTACATACTCCTTTCGCCTCATCTACGTTCATACAATCATCGCGTCATACAAGCACGCCGGTTCCGAGTATTCCGCACCTGACCTTTCTGAAGAACCTCACCAATAAGATCAGTGGTCAGTAAGGTCAGTTGCGGCAGGCAACAGGCAACTATAAATTGATGAAACTGCGCAGAGGCTATTTCTGCAACAGGCAACCATGTTAAAAGAAACCAAATTTTCTTTGTGACTGTTCTATGAATTTCAGACTTAAATGAATTATTATTGGAAGCTCGCTACGACTTCGTACACGTGGTTTTCTTTAACCCGTGTTAGGTTACGTTTTAAAAAAGTGACATTGGTAGGTACGGTCGGGGTCATAAGTGCAGTAGCATGCTAAGGTTTGAATTGCTGTGAACACGCGGTACAGGCCATACCTACATCTGTGTGTATAAGTGATGTATTCAAAGTTAAAGTCAAAGTCAAATCATATATTTAACACATACATAAACTCACGCCTTTTTCCCATGGGGGTAGGCAAAAACCACAGAACGCCACCTGCTACGATCCTTACATACTCCTTTCGCCTCTTCTACGTTCATACATCTCGTCATACAAGCACGCCGGTTACGAGTACTCCGCACCTGACCTTTCTGAAGAACCTCACCAATAAGGCCAATAAAAGGCACTTTTGAACGTAATAACACAGTACCTACGTACACCTCAAAATTCGCACACGACGTCGAAAGGTCGTAAGTTTAAAAGCGTCAATCGATTTGCTTTGTAGATTGCTACTCCACTTATGACCCCGACCGTACTTGTCCAGATTTGAACTCATATCCAAGTGTATGATAGGCACTCTACGTACTTATACATATTTAAATAGTTCTACAGAAATAAAAAGATAATTTATATGTTAATACGACATAATTAATTTATTCGTACCGTTTTTCTTGAAATTTGAAAACCTCCTTTTTTAGGATTCCGTAGACAAAGGGAAAAACGGGACCCTAAGACTAAGACTCCGTTATCCATCCGTTCGTCCGTCTGTCACCAGACTGTATCTCATGAACCGTGATAGTTAAACAGTTGAAATTTTCACAGATAATGTACGAGTATTTCTGTACTTTTACTTTAAACAGAATAAGATAAATATTTAAGGAGGCTTCCATACAACAGACATGACTTTTTTTGCTGTTTTTATAGATAACTAGCGAATTGCCCCGGCTTCGCACGGGCGCAAAATTACGATTTTTCCAGTGGATGTTCTTAAAAATTTCTTCCGTATAAACCATGGCCGAGGAATTTCAAACACAATAAAAAAAGAATCAGCCGAATCGATCCAGCTGTTCTCGAATTCTGCGCTTAGCAACACATTTAGCGATTTATTTTTATTATATAGATGGTACGGAACTCTTCGTGCGCGAGTCCGATTCGCACTTGGCCGGTTTTTAAACTGAAATATACCTACACAACCTACCTACCTAGGTACTTAAACTGTTTATAAAACCTCCCGGGCCATAATTACAAAGTTTCAGAGATAAATGTTTCTCATCGCATTTAATAATTTACGCGCCAAACTTTGCCATTTGTTGTCTTCTATTAATAATAATTATTATTAATTATTCACATTATTCTGCGTATCGTGCCTTCATCTCTTAGTGAGTATAATGTTTAGTTGAGTCCCATTTTTGGGAGACTGGGTGTTGGAAATAAATTGAAAAGAGAATACCAGTCGATGGCAGCAAAGTAGAAACGGACATCTACATTTTTTCGAAAATGCTTTTTTTATAAAAATGAGCTTATATTAATCCTATCTACAAGTCTGTATTAAATTTTTTTCAATATTCAATATAACAAAGAAAATTGGACACGTAAATGAAGACATCTACACTGGATTTTTAAAAACATCGCAGTAGAAACGGACATGTGAATTTGTCCGCCTTTACTTCGGAGCTTTGACAGATGAATGGAAACGTCAACAAAGACACCAGTCAGTTGTCACATTCTAGCGCGTACCGGTATAAATGTAATAATAATGATAGTGTTTACAGTTCATTTAGTGCTAGTAATGATATCTTAGAGTGAATAATAAAAATTATTTTGAGGTTACGGTTCGACGTAAACACGGACATCTGCCACTTGTTCGTTTATAAAGATGTTCTTTAAATATCCTTAAATGTATTACAGTACATTATTATCTTACTTTATTAGATATTTTAAATGAAATGGGCACTTTTTTATTACAATGTAATAAAACTTTGACGTAGAAGAAGACATCTGCCTGATTAACGGTTATCAGGCAGATGTCTTCTTCTACGTCAAAGTTTTTTCAGAGTAAAAAAAGACATCTACATTATTTCAGTAAAACAACGATAAAGCGATAAAACCTATTACACAATTTATAAAGAAGGTTATTTTAAAGCATTATAGAAAATTTCAGGTTAATCGGTCCATAACTCTCAAAATAACCACTCTTTTAAACTAAATCTGCTCTCCTGTAAAGTTGCGATTTTGTAGATGTCCGTTTCTACTTTGCTGCCATCGACCTAGTCATCTCGTTTTTATTAAAAAAAAACTTAATTTTATTTCTTACTAACTAGGCCCGTACTTTGTCGGTATGAGTGTCGATTATCTGATGGGGTTTTTTTTGTCTGGAACCATAATTCATTTTCTCAAATAAATTAACGTAAATTACTCCTTGTAAAATCTGCAAGTGAAAGTCTCGTCAAAATCGGTCTAGTTGTTTAGGAAATTAGCCAGAACAAACAAACAAAAAAACAGACAGAAAGACAAAAAAAAAAGTTTTTTTTGGTTCCTCCAAGTTTCAGGTCTCTACGATCAGCGGTTTAGGCTGTACGTTGATCTATCAGTCGGTCATTCAGTACAAAGCATTTTTTTAGTAGGTATAGATTCGCGGTTGTACACGTTACGCACGGTTCTAGTTTTGCACGCAATATGAATTTCTTGTTCAATCAAGCAAATCGTGAAAAAAAACAACAATGTTTAATTGCGGATAAACTTGACCGCTTCATTTTTAGGTTAAAATAATTCAACACGTGAATTCTTGTAAGTGTTAATTACTATGTGTACTTTAAAATAAATTAAATGATCAAGAATTTTATATGAATAATACTATAGCACGAATCCTAATAAACTGACTGATATTTATTACGTAGGTACTTACCGAAAAAATTTCTTAAGTCTGTCTGTTTGTCAGTCTGTCTGTTACGCTTTCACGACGAAACCACTGAACCGATTTTGATAAAATTAGGTACGGGGTAAGTTTGAACCCCGAAAAAGGACATAGGCTATTTTTCGACTTCGTCTGCGTCCGCGATAACCGACATTTACGCGGACAAGTCGTCGGCAAAAGCTAGTACCTATTTTAGAAACAAATAAAGAAATAAACATAATAACATGCCTGCACCTGTTCGTTAAAGCCAACATTAAATATATATCAACATAATTAATATAAAAATCTTGCGTCACGATGTTTGTCCGGGATAAACTCCAGAACCACTTAACCAATTTTTATGTAAAAGATATGATAGTTTTTATTTCGATTAATGACCTTAAATTTTTTTTATTGCAAAATGAGAGCCACAGCAACGCGTGGCGGGGTTAGCTACGAAATAAAAAAAAATATAAAAAAACTCTTTAAGTATCTTTATTCATAATCGCCAATCTTAAGCAATCCTGGTGATTAATACTCGTGCTCATCTCTGTATAAGAAGAGGCCATTGCCCTACAGTGAGACAATAAAAATCTAGTAAATTATTAACATAAAATTATTATTTATATTATATTGCTAGTAAGGCCGAATAAAGCAGTAATTATTCTTAAAATAATTAGATCTTTTACATAGATAAAGAGCGTGTAGATAATGCCTAATTCTAGTTGTTTCTCAAGGTTTTGTTATTCATTTAGTTTGTCAAGGTTCACGGGTAATTATATCGTTTGCTGTTATATTTACCTACATTATATCTTTTATCATCTTTGTTAGAAACTTAGCAAAGAGATGATAGTTCTTCAAGAGTTTCGTGATCAATTGGGGGCGTGATTCGAATAGCAGGTGGCGTCCTGTGATTTCTGCGTACCCCCATGGGAAAAAGGCATGAGTTTGTGTACCTATGTGTGTATTTATGTAAGTCCGAAATAACCCTCCGTTTTCTGCTGCTTCTGTTATTTAACAGGAAGGAGACGTCAACTAAGAACGGGTACGGCAGGGTAGAATTTATTAAGTTACTCAGGTGAATCTTAAACTTCCATGCGGATGAAGTAGCGCGAAAAAACTAGTGTTTTTTAATGTATCAGTTTAATATTATGAAGATTTAATGTTTTGTTTGTTAGAGGTAATCTCTAGAAATGTTGGTTAAATTACAAAAAAAAAATCTGAATAAAAAGTATACTATTGCCGAGTGTCATAGGATATTTATGTTTTATGTTATACTTGACTTCCACGTGAACAATGTAGCGGGTAGAAGCTAGTTTTCAATATAGATTACCTAGATGTTAATAGACTCAAAGTCAAAGTTAAAACATTTATTTCAATAAGACCATTTACAGGCACTTTTAAATTGTCAAGGAGTCGGTCAGTTAGTCAGAAAGTGGAAGCTAGTTGCTCGTTCCAAAACGGAGGTAGGCCTCTATGGAGAAGATACTAGAATAAACGATACCGTTTCAACTTTGACTGAATTTAATGAAATCTTTCATTAATTAATTACACGACGAACAGTCCCAATGTTCCTGAAAATTAAAGAGCTAACTCCTAGTTAATCTTAAAGATAATTACTAAACTTTATTGTTTCCTTAGCGTCGTGAATGATGTAATTACCAGACCATTAGCATTTTAAGTGGACTAATAAAAGTTTGCGATAAAACAGTGATAAAAGTTTCGCTACTTTTCAACAACTGATTTGCATTTTAGACGAAGATTTGAGTTTGATAGACTAGTTTTTTCGTTTTTTTATAGGCAGAGTTTTATACAGGAGCCTCTTTTTATTTCTAGAACTGTTCTGGAACTTACAGATAACATGTAAACTAAATAACTGAAGAAATAATTTATTCAAAAGTGTCTAAACCGGATAACACTTACTTATTGCAGATGCCCATAGACGGCGGTAGCCATTTACCATGTGGTGAGCCAAAAAATAACTGCCACTTAATACCTACTACATATACCCACATATCACGCCTGTAATCCCCGAAGGGTTAGGCAGAGGTGTACCCATTAGAAGTACATTTCGTCAGTTATGTCCCAGTCTCAGTCCCATGTAATAGGGGGCGAGCCTATTGCCATCAACAGAGCACAAATCTAGACCCCAAGGCTGCTACTGAGAAATTCCTGATGTAAAGACCGAAAAACATTTCGCCCGACCTGGGAATTGAACCCAAGACCTCATGCTCAGCAGTCGCGCTTTGCGACGACTAGACCAACGAAGCATTCGTTGGATTCAATAGAAGCGCACCAAGGAAAAAAATCCTGAGTAATTTTGTACATAAAAGCCGCACACAATATTGCTTCAAATAAAAATTCAGCCCTAGTCGAGTCCTAATATGAAGCTTTCCTATATTCAGGGGTTTCTTTTCTGGCTGAAATTGAACCTGAAGAATGACATTAAGCCGGCGTCTATATGTACCGGACCTAAAAGCCTTAAGTAATTGACATACTGGGTATTACGGAGGAAAATACCTTAGAAGATTGCAAACGTGAAGTGTGGAACCGACTCATTGTTTTGTCTTTTAAACATTGCCCCACACTTAAAAACTCCTGTATTGTGGGTGCGTTTGAAAACATATAAACTAAAACACACCCCACCAGATTGTTAAAACTGGTAGGGTGTGTATGTGAGTTTTCAAAATCATGTTAATTAAATTGAAATGTAATTCAATTGATCCATACCATTAGGTACGACACGATTGGCGCTGTGGCTGAGCGGTTATTCACTACGCTGCGTGACTGGGGTTTGATTCTCGGACAAAACAAACATTTGTAAGGCCTATTTGGTACTAAAAAATAATTTGTTCAAGTGGTTCAATAAATGTAGCTTTTATAGCTTAAAAGAGTTCATGGACAACAAATTCTGATCCAATATAATTATTCTTTCTTGTAAACCAAAATTTTTGCATGCTGCCACAATGTAGCAAACATGCTTGTGCTTTTATAATATTTAACACCATTGTATACATATCATGTTTTTATGCAAATAAACGATGTACCTATTATTATTTGTATGGTATATAATATGGATTGTAAACGCAACCACGTACGATATAGAGGAAATTTCTAGAAAGGAACAACGTTTTTCTAAAACATAGAATACTATTTGGTAAAGGAACAAGATCTTATCATTAAATGCTAATAACTTCTCAGATATATATACTGATTTTAATAGACTAGAATATAAATTACAGCTAAAGACAAATAAATCAACTCACGACTACCGTCAGTTAGGTAAACCCTTGTAAACCTCTTACACTCCGGTGAATGAAAATTGGCCGCTTTTTAAATAAATTATTTTGCAAACATGTTGGCATTTTATGATTTAAAATGAATAATAGTGTTTTGCTGCACAATTAATGGCAGAAAAGTGTTGACGGAAGATTTGAATAAAAGAAATACCTACTTATTTCGTACGATTTTCGTAGGTCTTAGGATAAAATGTTATATTTTTCAAATTATGTTCTTTATTTTTTTTGTTTTTGTTTGTTTGTATTTTCGTCGGGTTTTTAATTTAACCTTTTTGTCGTAGCCATATCACGTCGGGCACGCTGCAATCGCGGCGGTAAGACCCCTCTTTGAGGAGTGGCTGGAGAGGCGCCACGGCGTCCTCACCTTCCGGCTGACGCAGGTCCTCACCGGACACGGTTGTTTCGGGAGGTTCCTGTGACGGATTGCACGGGAGGAAACGCCCGGGTGTCACCACTGTGTGGACCGCCCGGAGGACACGGTGGAGCATACGGTGCAGGTTTGCCCCGCTTGGGCGGAGCACCGCCGGGTCCTCACGGAGGCGATAGGCGGCGGCGACCTCTCGCGCCCGGGCCTGGTTCAGGCCATGCTCCGGGGCGAGAGGGAATGGGATGCAGTCACCTCCTTCTGCGAAGCAGTAATGCTAGCAAAGGAGGAGGCGGGCCGCGTGAGGGAGAGAACATCCTCCACCTCGCGCCCCAGCCGCCGCGGGAGACGCCCAGGGCGTCGGACGTCGAGAGACGACATCCGGCCACCGTAGGCGCGGGCTTGCGGACGGCGAGTAATGGGTAGCTCGCCGTCCGATCAAGGACCATGCCCGGGTCGACGGCGCGTTCTGTTCGCGCGCGCCTCAAAGAGCTGTCAGCACAGGGACGGGGCCCCAATAGGGGCCAAACGCCTGCCGGGGTTGCGGGACGTCTTAACAGGATACCGTGGCCCCGGAACGTAAAGGGCAACAGAAGGAACAGGGTGGTTTTTTAGTCAGTAAAAGTCTGACAGTCCCTTCCGCCCCACCCAGGGCGGAAGGAGTCATTTGATGATTTTTACCACCTTAAAAAAAAAAAAAAGCCATATCACGTAACATGTTATTTTGTAAGATTAAATAACATTTTTAATGTATGTTTTCCTATTAAAAAAAATAATGAAAACAAACTGTGGGATTTTGTAAAAAAATAAAACAATAGTTTTTCATTTCAATCAACCTTGTTTTCGGCAATTACTGTTGAAGTAGATTTATGTCTGACCTAAATGCCATTGTATGTCGTAGTTAAGTAAGTAGGTACTTATAAAAATAAATTGAAAAATCGTGTTTAAATAGCATAAACATAACAATCATTAGAAAAACTTAATAAAGGAAAATTAATTACTTACCTATTACGTCCTTGCTTTTAGTTATAAAATCGATTGTCTGTTGGAATATAAGGAATATAAAAAAAAAAATGAGGAATATAAAAAAAAACATCAATCAAATGAACACAATCATAATTAAATGATGACACACAGAAGCTGTGTGATTCGCTGCTGGTGCGCTGAGTGTCTCGGGTTCAATTCCCGCACGAAACAAATATGGCCTACATATACCTACTTGTGTTTGTGTATGTAACATATTATATTTGCTTAAAAAACGCACAACACAAAGAAACAGCAAATGTTTACTTATTTTTACTATTCTGTAATAAGTATACTACACGAAAGTTAAAAACTAACTGATCGATTTATAAGAACTCGCTTAAGTTTAAAACTTAAGCGAGTTCTTATAAATAGTTCGATCGACCGTTTAATAAAAAAAAACTAGTCGCGTTATTCTGCACTGCAGTGTACACAGTAAACGGGACAGTGTTGACACCGAGTTAATCCTGCGGATACCGCGCAATATATTTCTTTAGACCAACTTTAATATTTGGTCCTCTTTCAGATGATCCCGACGTTACGCAAACTCTGAATTTAATAACTGTGTGTTTGCTCAAGGATTTTTGTTCCAAATCGCTATTTTATTGGTACCATTTTGGAGTTGTGTCAATACGAGCCTTGAATAATATTTTGAACCGTGATTGCATATCATACAGGTATGTATGTCAGTTGGTTTTTTCTGTTTAAGGTTCAAAAGTAAGAACGGTACCCTTATTCATGGATTAAACGCCTTAATTGATGTCAATAATCTTAACTATTAATGTTTTTTTTAATACATTTTGGTATCATAGATTATAAAAGTATCTATAAGGGATGTCGTGATGGCCTAGCGGTTAAGGCGCCCGCCTCTTATGCATGAGATTGTGGGTTCGAATCCGGGTAAGTACCAATGTGACTTTTTCAATTCATATGTACCTACTTTCTAAAGTTTATCTTAGACATTACTGACATCATTTCGTGCCTCGGAAAGCACGTTAAGCTGTTGGTCCCGGCTGTCATACGTGGATCTTTGACAGTCGTTACGAGTCGTCAGAAGCTTGAAAATCTGACAACCAGTCTTACCTAAAGGTAATCGTATTACCCAGTTACTGGGTTGTGGAGGTCAGATAGGCAGCCGCTCCATGTAAAATACTGGTAATCAGCTGCATCCGGTTAGACTGGAAGCCGACCCCAACATACGAGTAGTTGGGAAAAGGCTAGGCAGACAAAGATTATAAAAGTATCTACAAAAAATCTTTACTGTCTCTTTCCGAATGCCTAGAATATTTGGTATCATTCCTTAAATTATCATGGTATGTTTTTTCAAACACATCAACAGTAAAAGTAATCTTCAATACTTACGTAAAATAGCTATTAACAATCCCAGCGTCCAACAAGCAATCCTACTGAAAATAAGGGTCAGGTTAATGTACATACCGTTCCATAATACATTAGAGGCAAAAAGCATACACGAAATACGAGACAATGTTTGGTTGTCCCCTTAAAATTCAGAACACAGCGTATGGAAATCGATACACATTTGGGGAACATAGCTGGGTTCTACGTGAGGGTGTTTCACAAATACGCGACACGGATGACCTTTATAGTATAGAATGAATTTACATTTAAGGGTATAAAGGGGTGTAACAATTTGTATGGAAAATTATCGTCTATTTGTATTTTTTTTGGGTTGAAAATTAATTAGCACATTTTTAAGCTTGACTGCCTTCCGTTCTGCATGATTCGAAAATTAAATCTTCAGCTTATTTAGGTCAACTTATATAAATTTATATATAAAACCAATTCTACTAGAGTAATTCTAAGAGTGCCGTGGAGTTTCTTGCTCGTTCTTCTCCATAGGCCTCTATGGAGAAGAACGAGCAAGAAACCACCTCCGTTTTGGAATGAGCAACGAGCTTCAACTTTTGGACTAACTGACCGACTCCTTGGCAATTCAAAAGTGTCTGTAAAAAATTGAAAAAAAAAATGTTTTGACTTTGACTTTGACTAATTAAAAACGTCCAAAATCTAGTCGCAATCTCATCTCAGCGACAATCAATGTCAAAATATGTAGAAAAAATTAGATGCATTTTTTTGACGGATTCTAAAATAATAGAATGAAGTTAGAAGAGCACCCTACATCAAACGTAGGTACAAAGATAGAATACTACCTACACAAAGAAACCTAATAAGGCCGACCAATTCCGTGATTCGGTAACATGCAAGGAGGTTGTCGGCATCATGAATGATGTTCAGTCAAGGTTTTTTTTTTTAACCTTGAACTAAGTACCTGGTCTAGATTCTGAATGGGCCAAATGACCCATTCAGAAATAATAATTGTTGTAATAATTGTTGTTGTAGTGTGTTGTATTAATTGTTTCCAATAATTCTAGAATACTGGACTTGTTTTTATCTATTTAGATTTTATATTTTTAATGCCTCGCTGGATTAGTGGTCACGAAGCGTGACTGCTGATCATGAGGTCTTGGGTTCGATTCCCAAGTCGGCCTCAAGTGTTATTGAGTTTTTCCATCAGAAATTCCTTGGAGTCTGGATTTGTGCCCGCTTGATGGCAATAGGCGAAATCTGGTTGTGTTAACAGCACACCACTGCCTAACCCATCGGAAAGTACAGGCGTGATGTTTTTTATATGTTTCATATTTTAACTGGCTTCTGCCCGCGACTTCTTCCACGTCAAAGTTGATCCCTATCACCTAGCGGTATGAAATATACTTTACGAGCTATTCTCATACCTACCAAGTATACATTAAAAAAAATCATAAACATCGGTCGAGCCGTTTCGGAGGTCTGCGACCACAAACACAGATTTCATGTATTACGCAGTAGGACTATTGCTTTTATTTACTTTTTTACATTTAATGAATGTTTTTTATTCGGACACAATGTGAGAACAATGTTGGAAATTGTGCACGTTAAAAATATAGGTACCTAATATTAATGAAAACAAAACCATTTATGTACCATAGTATAAAAACATTTATCTACGTGACAAATGTTTTCAGACGAGTAACCACGTAAAGGACATAATTTAAAATAACACAGTACTAAGGCGTCCTGACGTGAACACATATCGAATCCGACGTCCAACCGAGAAACAGCGGGGCTTCATACATCTCTATCGGAACACCATCACACTTAATGTTGGAATATTTCAATTGTCAGGAAGTAAGACAGAGAATTTGAGAGATATTGTGTGAAGTTATTTTAATGTCAGACTCTCTTTAAAAGCTGTAAACTTTTATTACATACGTTTATATTAGAATTAACTCATTCGTGATTATAGTAATATCTAATAATAATAATATCTTGGGACAACTCACACACGGCCATCTGATACCAAGCTAAGCAGAGCTTGTGTTATGGTAACCATCAGACAACTGATATACCTACATACTTATATAATTTATAAATACACACATCAAAAGTGTCTAGGGATCAACATCCCTAATCAATGTTAGGGATGTTGATCCCTAGACACTTTTGATGTGTATACATACATATTATAGATAAATTACACCCAGACACAGAACCAACAATTATGCTCATCACACAAAGTTTGTCCTGGGTGGGAATCGAACCCACTACCTTCGGCTTTGCAGTCAGGGTCACTAACCACTAGACCAACGAGGCAGTCAATGCCAATGTGTCTTTCTAGTTATGTTGTTATTACCCACTGCCTTGATTCCGGGCAAGTCCCAACGAGACTTCCTAAATATAATTATATTTTTTAAGGTGAAAAACACCGTGACACCATAATTAATATAAGTCTGCAATCGCCAATACGCCTTAAGCCGCAGTGGTGAACAATGCCAGTGCCTTTTCTAAATGAAAAGAGGCCTTCGCTCTGCAATGGGACAATAAGAGGCTGTTAATAATATTATTTGATTCCTTTATTAGTTGCATAGAGTAACGACGACATCGTTAGCAGTGACTGTGCGATTGGCTGCAGCGCTGCGTGTCGTGGGTTCAATTCCCGCACTGAGCATATACAAGTACGTATGGTCTACAAATAGTTGTTTGAGTCTGGCTGTTTGTGTATGTAAGTTTATGTTTGTCAAGGCACGACACAGGAGACATTCTTATTAGAGGGGTTAAATTATAAATTCGTAAATATCTTGGAACAATATTTAACAAAAACATAGGCTTCTTAAGTTATTTTCTCTGTAACCAGAAACTTTCACATTCAGATTTAGCAAACAATTATTTTCTCCTCAATTGATTTATACACGTTGATTTTACTAGAGATCCTCCCCAGTTGATTTATACAAACTGACTTCACTAAAGGTCTATTAGTATACGATTTAACATCAAAACGCTGTGTCATTGCACAGATAAATGATTGCTAGCGATAACATAAACACTTCCAACATTCGCCACACAATTTAGAAATATGCAAATCTGCTGCAAATCCCTTAGGGCAAAGATTAAGATAAAAAAGAGCAGTATAATAGAATAAGTTTTCTACCTACGCTTCCACTAAAGAAAATAAGATTTTTGCCTATTACCCTTCAGTTCGGGCTGCAATCCAGTGTTGAGTTTGATGACTAACTTAGGTCCCTAGTATCATATTGTTTTATTGAAGCTCAACTGAGCCTTCTTTTCAGTAACTGTCAAAGTCAAATCATTTATTTTAATTATACCATTTAAAGGCACTTTTGAACGTCATTTACAAATGAAAATAAAAAGTAGGTAGCTATTAAAACAAGTCATTTAGTCATTTAGTTTGCTAGATTTTATAATCTTATTTTAGATCAATTTCCATATTTTTATTAAATGTTTATTATTATTTTGTTACAAATTAAATCATCATTGCAGAAAAAAGTAACAAATATGAACAATAATATGTCAAATATGAACAAGCATCAAAGAGTTTCCAATCAAGTAGGCATTTCACGAGCGCAGTAACGACGCGTGTTACCCGATCTGATCTATGCCCCCCACCGAGGGTTTTAATTAATATTTCTACACAGTATCCGTACTGCGCGAATTAATTCCTAGTATAGAACCCACGGTGAAATATGCTAATTCTGCTATGATTATGTGTGGCGGTTTTAGAACTAGAGGGATTTCACCTTTAGAAATTCTCACTTTCATGATTCATTTGTCTAAAATCAAAGGAAGTCTAAAAAAAAAAAAAACAAAAAAAAAAAAAAGACAATTTAGTAAGAGAAAACTGTCGACGTCAAACATAATTAAAGTGAAAATCATTGAGTGTCTGCTGGAGAAAAGTCTCAACGCAATTTAAGATGGACAGCGTCACAGAAAGAGGAGAAAAAAAAACGCAGTATAATATTCCTATAATAGGTGCTAGGGATGCCAAGAACAAGCTCTAAAGTTCATAGTGCATCAAGATAATAATAAAAATGTTACAGTTTTAATAATAAACACTCAACTTAACTGTCGTAAAAATGTAGCTCCAAGAATAATTGACATCAATATTGACGAAGTCATTACTATGTATTATAGATGTTTTACACGCCGAAGTAAAAAAGCGGGTAACATGTAATCTCTTAGTAAATTGCTGCGCCGAGGCGTGAAATTGAGGATGAGAAAATACTCTTAAACGTCTTCATCCATATTTAATATCAAATATTAAAAAGCAAAGCCCGCTTCATAACGACCCGTGATGACTGCCCAGCGAACTAAGCAATATTTACTATAAAATATTCATGAAAACATAAATTTCAAGTGAGCACCATTGCAAATATCTCTTAATGACAAGCCGAAGAGCCGACTTTACTATAAATACATTCTTTTGAAACCGCAAGCAAAAATTCATTTCAACAAGACCTTACGCAAAACAAGATAAAGATCAAAATTGTTTATCAATAGTTGGTGTGGCAGCAAAACATTTGGCACCTTTTTACAAACACAATAAGCGGGTTAGAAAATTTTGGAGAGTTTATTTTGAAACTTAAAGCTATTGAAATAAGGATAGCTGTTGAGATATTCCAGTATGCTAAGTATATTAACAATGTTGTTAAAAGCTTATGAATAGGCAATAAGTTGTCTTCAGGCGCCTACCTCTGTGCACTGGTTAATGACAGTTGTATAGGCAAGTTATGTAGATTAATGCCAATTTTGTGGTACAGTTAAGGAGTTATGTATACCATGTAATAGACTATTTTAGTATGTAATGTCGATCGGGATTTGATTGTAAGAAAATTAATGAACTTAGCTTTGCATAGTAAACAATTTATTTGTGTTAATAAATATGTCTGTGTTAGATAAATGGATAGATAAGTGAAAACATGGTGTATATCAATCAGTTACGTTTTATCTCACGCAAGTTAGGAGTCAAGTAGCATAATGGATTGATCTTGTTCTTGCGATTGGTTAACTAACTTACACTGCATTTACATAATCTTGTCAATTGTACCGTTTTATTAGGTATATTGCTCCGCCATGTGTTCGTAAACTATCTCAGGTATACTACTCGAGTACTCGTATTTTTATTATCTAGTGAAAAATAAATAAAAATCAAGTAAAAATTACGAAAATAAATAAAGAACTTATAAAGAACTTAAGAAAATAATTAATGAAATAAAGATTTTAATTAATTAATTATTTTTCAGAATACGAACAACTTTCACTATCGGACCAACTCTGAAATATAAATATTTCACGTTCTCTTAAAAAATGAGTTATGGGTTAGAGATCCTGCATGTAGATTATCAGAAACAAATAGATTTTAATGTAAACTAAAATATTTACATCACATATAAAGAGGTAAAATTGTATGTTTGTAAACCGTACTCTCTAGAAGTAGGTACTGGTCCGATTGCAAAAAATCTTTTACTAACAAAAAGCTACACGACCAAGCCGCGAACAGTAGTTAGTCCAATTAAAAAAACCTGTATTATTTAAAAAAAGAAACATCCCAGTACATTAAGAAATGAACAAAAGCCACAAAGGGAAATATTTCAAAATCTAAAATAAACTAAGAACATCATAAATAAGAAGAAGAAGAGCATAGATCGGAAATGTACAACGGAACATTTGACGTCACAGACCATTGCTCACAAGCGTCGGACGAACGAACGTCTCAATTCGTTTACAAATGGAACAGTACGTTCGACTTCCTAGAAGATTAGAAAACAAGAATATTTTATCTTTTATTGTCTATTTCTATCTATTCAGGTTGACTTTTGATGTACTACACGTCACACAAAACAACAACGTTGATTTGGGACCAACGTGAATAATTGAAATCATAATTATCATTATTTTTATTTAGGGATTATTTTGTTTTTGTTTTTTTATTGTAAGTGTGTGTCTAGTTTTTATTGGCAGAAGACAAAAAGTCATAAGTGCCTTAAAAAAAAAACAAGTTTTTCTAAAGATTCACTCGCGTTAGCTTCACTCGTTCATCAGCTTAGAAACCAACGTTTATAAATAAATCTTATTCCTAAAGCGAGCAATTTAGACAGTTTTAATATCAGTGCAGATATTAAAATGGATGGCTATTTTAATTTCGTCGTCTCCTGTAATTTATAGCCAAGTATAGCTTACAATACTGTCGAGTTCTCAGCGTCTAACGCTTGAGGATTTATGAGTGATATTAACTGGAAAATTGAGCTATTTTGATCTTTTCAATTTATATTATTTTGGATATAATAGAAAAAGGATTACGTAAATCTAAGGTTGTGATTGTAAAGGCCCGACCACATTGGAGCGGACCACTTTCCTCATACTACTACTGTATTAGATACTGCAGTAGTATTTGAATGGACGGGTTCATACCAACGTGAAAAAGTGCTACTGCGGGATCGTGGCCGCAAGTTGTCCGCTCCGGTGTGACTGGAGCTTAAGAAATGAGAAATCTTTAGGTACACTATTCCTGTTAGTACCAACAATTGTTTAATAAAACCTACACTTCATTATCACCAACATTAAAGGTTTCCGTTATGCAAAGGATGTCCTACACATACTGTACTTTAGTTAGAAGAAAATATTTCTGAACTAAAACGTAGTAAAATTAATTGAAACTTCTCCGCACTATAATTCCGACAAACACCAAAACAAATCGATGACTTTATCTAATATTCCAGCTTCAATCAAGTTAGCTGCACAAAGTAATGTTCCTAGCTTTACATATATTGAACGCAGGGAAGCCGGCAAATTAATATGCTGGCTGTAATTGATGACAATTAGTGAAGCGACGCGGAACGGGCATACGTTGATTGTACCATGAATGTGTGATTTCCAGGGTATGGAATTAGGTAGTATATTGGGTTGACATGTAGTAGCCACACGCCTTGGCTGTATTCTATTAGTTTGCTTCCTTCCAGCTTTAATAAGACGGTTTATGAGAGGTGGGCGTCTTATCACGACTTTTTAAGTTAATCTTGGACATCACTGACGTCAGCAAAAGAAAACATCGTGAAGAAACTTGGACTTAAAAAATAATATCGCCTTGAGCAAGGGGTATGTATGAGAAGAGAAAAAAAATTGTATTTGCCATCTCCTAAATAATTCAGGGTTACTCAAATGTATTAGCAGTGACTTCTTGAAATAAAAAAAAAATAGGATATCAAGAGGTTTAGAAAGAGAACATTCAAAGAACGTTAATTTCGAAACTGACAATAACACTTTTCTGTTTTATCAAATAAAGTAACTACCTACTACTACAGGCAAGAAACAGCATAGAATTTGAAAACAAAAATAATCTCAAGACGAGGACATCCATGTTTAATCAAATATTCGGGTTCAGGGATACCAAATAACGCGCGAGTGCTGACCAACGAGAGACCGCTGAAATATATTAAACGCAGGGGTGGAACAATGTGACAAATTGTGGCGAGTGTCATGTCGTATGTGAAAAAAATGTGACGAAATACAGAGGGAGAGGCCGTCAAAATACTGCTGTATAGGTATGATGGGACGGCTGTGTCTGGATCGAATGTTATTTCCATTTTTGATAGAAGGCATTTTGCAGGGTTTAGGAAAATCAACTAAAAAATATTTGAATCCGAAGTTGAAAATGTTTAAAACATCTTTAACTTACAAAACAGCGAATGTCCTAGAAATTTGGATTTAAATTTTGAAAGGATGACTCATAGTAAACACAATATTATTATGAATATTATAACCCAATAGTCTCAAGTAATCAAGAAGAAAATGTATCGTCTATGTATAATCAATGACAACGTCATAGTCATGAATATTTATGTAGTCATATGAATTTGTCATAAGCTTGACTCATAATTCAAGCCCCTAAACACACAGAACTATTATTAACTACAAATAAATATTCATAAGTGTTTATCCGCATCAAAATCTTACTTGTCATTTTCATCTGATATTAATTCATCTACTGAACTGGGAAAAATCTGATAAACCATCTGAGCACACGACAAACGAATTTGATCTTTGCCATGAAGATGGAGAGTGTGATTCAGGTTGGTGATGAAGGGATTTTCGAGGGCAATAAGTGTGCGATCAAATTGAGATACGAGCCAACACGTGCAGGTTATTGGCACACAAGTGTTTGGACAAACTACGATATTGCTTATTTGTGCGGAAAATCTTTAAGGTCGGGGTGATATTGGGCTAAAGCACTGTAATGGTACTGGTGACCGAGCGGAAAGTTATTGATTCTGATTTTTGATTGGTTATCAAGTGCTGGGGTATTTTTTTCTGCGTTGGCAGAAAGTATTGTTTTATTATTTGCTAAGGATGAGTAGGTACTTTCCTCATGGTTGTATTAAACAGAAAAGTTAATTTCGGGAAAAAAGCTGACGACTGGTAGCTTGCTTCTTGAAAACTCTTATTTTTTGAGTTTTGAAGCTTAACAGTAAAACAAGTATTAGACTAGGGCTGGGAGAGTATCTGATAAATTGGTTAAAATTAAGTATCTATTTAGGTTTGTAATGGATAAACTAAAAACTCCCTAACCGATTTTAAAAATTCTTTCGCCTATGGATAGCTACGTAATCAACGAGTAACATATGCTATAAAAGTACGAAGTCGTGGGCAAAGCCGGCAAAAGCTAGTAGTTTATAAAATAGTTGATAGTTTAAAATAAACACATGTTTAAGTTACTATGGGGCTCGCATAGTCTTGTAACTATAAGCCCCTAAACAAATCAGATAAAAAAATGTTTTCTCAATATACAGATTGCCTTGTAAGAAAGACGTAACTACAACGACACATAAATCCAATCATTGCTGCTAGCGGTACCGATCCCCATCCCAAACTGTCCATGTACCCTTATCAACGTTACTTTTTCCATCACACTAAACGTCTGCCAAGTTCCAGTGATTAAACATAAAACTTATAAGGAAAAAGTTGGACAATAAAAAGTAATAAGCCATGAAAAATGACACACCGCTCACCGTTAGCAAGTCATCATATAGAACAACCATTTATCAATATCGAGGGCGATGGATATATTGATTTTGTTGGCTATTCGTGCCGTGATGTCACTTTTTACTTCAATGCCTGGCTGAGGATTTTTTGATATCTTTTTTAATCTAATGGCACGTATGTGGGTCCTCATACAACGTAAATCTTTCTTTACCATAAACCTTTAAAGAGTCAAAGTCATTTAAAAAATAAAACAGCTAGGTACTCCATACATTTTTGTTCGCATAGCTCGACGAAATGTATGGTTCAGCTGATTTTCTAATCGCAATTTTTATAAGTATAATGACCCCTTTTCAGGTTTCGGGTAGAAAAAATAAGGTTGTTTATTAATAATAATAGCCTATAACTGTCTCACTGAAGAGCGAAGGCTTCTTCTCACACAGAAAAACGACAAGCATTAACGCTTGCTCAATGCAGATTCGCATGATCACACTTAAGAGCCCATACAACCTCAGATGGCTTAGCAGAATCCTCTGATACGCCGAAAATACTGCAGCATTAATTTTGAAATAAATATATGGTAAAGTTAAGGATTCATGTTAGGGCTTATGTTTGGCGAAAACACGATTCCATAAAATTTTCTCGATAGAAAAAAATCTCAAAGTTACCTCTAAACTGAACAATAAACCGCTGGCAATCATAAAATACTTAAAATTAGATCATGAAACTTTTTATACTAACTGCTGCCCTACCATGAACTCTTATTGCGATCCAAAAAACTGAATTGTTCTTCAAATAAGTCAATATAACGCATCAATTTATGCGTTATATTGACGTATTTAAAGCTGCACTAACTAACTATAAAGCAGGTCTTATGTTATTTATTTTTCTGAATTTCCTTTTTTTTTCGCCGTAAAATAAATAGATTTGCTCGTAGACAGCTATAAGAAAAAGCAAGCAATAGTGCGTGGTACGTGCAAGTGCGAGCGAGTAAGAATATATTGAAGTAGCGTGCAGCCTTAAAAGAAGAAGAGAAAGAGGTTAAACTATTTGTTGGTAAGAAGTAACCTCTGAAAGTACTGGTTTGATTACAAGAATTCTTTTACTGATGGAAAGTTAGGCATAGGTGGTTTGATTGCCACGCGGAAGAGGCAGCGGGCAGAAGCTAATGTAATATAATAAAATATAAAACGATTAATTTTCACCTTTAAACCTTATAAATGGAACAAAACAAAAATAACAAGGTACCTACAAGAAGTCAAACACATCCTACACTTACGTAAATATATTTTTAAAAACACAACTTCCTAAGAAAATATCCATTTCAAAGAACGTCTTTCAACAAACATTGTGAAACAAAAGAGCGTTCAAAGCGACTGTCGACCGTTTGAAATCATTTTTCACTTCATTACCGTTTCAGTTTGCGCGTAACGTTTTGATAATGTACTGTGACTTGCAATGACGTGCATCTGAGTCATTTTCTCGCGAATAGATTGAAATGTCTTCTTTATTTATGTTATCCTGGTACTTATTATTAGATGAATTGTGAAGGAAATTAAGTTAATGTTTTTGTTTTATTTTCTTGTCAGACTGAGCATAAAGATCGAATTGAGAACTGTTTCAAAATATGATTTTGGTTTATTGGAAAGCTATCCTAAGCAGGAAGACACTAAGATAAATTATTGAACAGAGGGACAAGATCAAACATTGATTCTTTAGAACAAAATATTATACTTACAATTGTATAGGTAAAGCTAAAGGTGCTAGAATTTTGTAAAGAATCTATGATATAAGTTTTTGTTACGATGTCATTCCATTCTGTATTATAAATCAATACGTTTAAAAGTGTTTTTTCAAAAGTCTTTCTCTGAAACATTATAGTATGGACACACACAATGAAATCATCAATTTCTATAACCAACGTCTTAACTCAGCAAACAAAAAACTACTTCGGACACCGTGATCATACGAAGATGTTCCCAATACAATTTTTCCGTTCTCAATTGATTTAGGTCACTCCTCTGCACTGTTTTCCCCAAGAAGGACACTCCATTCACGAACCCCTTTTGATGTTGGACTACTTCAAGTAATGTCAGATACAGTCCTAATGCGATTTGCGGTTCTGTTCGTGACCGCAATGTAGTTCAGAAACCCACATGTTTTTTTTTGGTCGATGTGTTAGTGGGTTAGTAAAAGCGCTTATTTGACGTCGATAATCTTGTGCGTCACGTTTCAATCTCTAGAGGTTTAAGGCGGCAGACAATTACGGTATTTGGTTCATCCTCGGACCAAATGTTGACCTTGAGCTATTAAATCGGCGCTAGCTTTTGGATCCGGATCTTCCAGATTCTTACGAATCCCAAATAGTTTTAAAAGTAAAATATTAATTCCTTCAAATATTAACAACTTAGGAATAACGTAGCTTCTTATTAGCGAACGAATTTATAGAATTGGATTAGTAGATCCGAAGATTCATCTATTCAAACAAATAAACGAAATGTTAAGGTTTGTAAATATTTTTCGTACTAGACTTTGGACTTAATGTGGAAAGCCAACTACTTCTACAAACTTTCTGTTGCAGTGTAGCATAAAAGGTATATTTTTGACCTTTTTAAAACTATGTTTTTTTAATAATGAGAAAGGGTAAGATGTGAATTCTTTACATGCAGAATGGAAATATCTAGAATTCATCTATTCACACCTCAATACACTTTAAGAGCATACCATAACGACTGTATCGACGCCTCAAGATTTCCTTATAAAAGATTGCTTGACAGTACAATTTTCTCGAAATCAAACAAGAATATTTGCATAGCAACAGGAGTATGATATTTCGGGTATCTACGTATTGAGTGGTGTACCTTTGCTATGAGTGAGTTTGAGTGTGTTCCTTACATCTATCCCTTGTTAGTGACTGTATCGTCCTTTGAACTTCTTTTTATTTTATCTTTTTTTTTATTTTTCTTCATCGTTTAGGTACTGTTTGTTGTTTTGTGAGTTTTTGTGTATAATACAAAATGTTTAGGTAAGATTTAGTTTCTCTTTGATTTGGTGTTAAGGAATAAATTGATAATTTTTTTTACGTTATCATTCTTAATATTTCGTTCTAGAAAGGTGTCAACAGGGCCCTATGACTAAGCTTCCGCTGTCCGTTTGTCTGTCTGTCAACGTCCCGTATTTCAAGACTTTTACAAAGTGTGTATTTCTGTTGCCATTATAACAAAAAATAAAAATGTTAAAAATTAAAGGGGGTCATACATTTTTGCATGTAATGTTATGTGCTCATTGTGCACAACTTGTAATTAGTATAACACTGAAATGACCAATCAACCTTGGGCAAGCGTGATGATTAATGCTCGGGCCTTCTCTATATTAGACCCTCTTTCTTCTCTGCCTTTGCCCTGCAGTGGGACAATAAAAGGCAGTTATTATACATTTTTATATATTTTATTATTCTCCTTCTTTTATAAAGATTATGATAACAAACGTTCAGCGAATAAAAGCGACATACGCAACGAAATTCTCAACAATGACAATATTCTTCAGAATCCTTCTATCCTAATAATTTGAAAAGCCAATTTCGTGGCCTCCCCAAAACTCGTTTCATCCATAAAATTGAGTTAGCCAGCCGCTTAATGTATTTGGCAAACATCTCACATGTATGTGTATGTATGTATGTGAAGGATCTTACGTAAAATGTTCCGATGAAAAATACTTTGGGAATGATTCGCAATTTTGTATGTTGAGATGAAATGGCTTGTTAGGCAACGCATGATATTTAATTTTATTGGGATTTCAATTTGCAGAAATGAATTTTTCTTCTTTTTTCGAGTGTGATGAAATTGCTTTGGTTTGTCATTCTGATTGTATTATAAGTTTCTTTTTTGTATATCATCATTTGTTTGGGTCTATTATTTATTCTAGAATTGAATAAAATTCGTTTATAGCTAAATAAAAACCACCACGTACCCTACCACGTTACCACTACCATGTTACCTCTTCACCACCTTTGGTTGACTGTTAGAGAATGCCTATGGCATTAAGTCCGCCTTGGTCCTTGTGTTGCATACATTTTAAATAAATAAATAAAAATACAATGTTTCTAAAACTCCCAATTAAATTTCGATTACGGTGGCCAATCTTAATGAAGATTGGCCCAAGTGTAGATTCCATTTGTGTTTGCGCTGGTTTTTTTTATAAACAACGAATAATATTAACAAGTTTTAAACATTTTAAATAAACTTAAAATAATTATCTCCATGAGCCCTGTAAAGTTGCATACATAAAAATGGACAATGAACGAAAAACGTTTCCCAGTAATAATTAAATTTTTGCTCAATTTTACATAATAATTGACCTAAGATATTAATAGGTACTCAATACTCAATATCTATATTGTTTTTCCATATGTATTCTTAGGTGGTAACTTATATAATTGAGATCATTATGGACCCTATAAAGCACAGTAAAAGGGTCTAGAATCTTGTATTGAATCTATGGTAAAAAAAGTGTTGCTATGTCCCTTCCACAATGTAGGTATGTATAAGTAAATAACACACCAATTTAATGATAAGCAAAATAACACATTCACTCAATTTCGAATCCAAGACACATGACGCGGAAATATCCGTAACACCAAATCGAATGAAATGAAGAGAAAATTCCATTTATATTTTATGCTCTATCATACAGCATCACAATACAATGTTTATCAAACACATTAATCTCAAAATGAAAATGGAAAATCTTTTATACTCATTACAATAATTCATTTTCAGTATTTCGAATCAATTTTGCAGTAGCCATCACAATTCAATCCGATATCACTTAATCGAATCACTAATTAGCATTTTACTCTTACAAACAGTACGGGATCAAACACTGCTGATTAACAATGGACAATTTCATAAATGGACTATTTGCAAAATGTCTGTGTTTATCATTTTACGGTAACTTGATAATGGGGAATGGCAATTATGTTATAGGGAATGTTTGGAGAGGATTGCACGTTGGGTAACTATGCTTTTTGATCTTAAGTTTAATTGAAATAAGAGAATTAATTTATTTTGAAAAACATTATAATTAAACATATAACATAACATCACGCCTGTAATATCCGCAGGGTTAGGTAGAGGTGCGTGTAACTATTAGGATCCATATTTCGCCAGTCATGTTTTTAAGTCCCATGTGACAGGGGGCGAGCCTATTGCTATTAGCCGGGCACGAATCCAGACTCCTAGGCTGCTATTAAGAAATTCCTGATAGAAAAACCCAATAACATTTTACCCGACCTGGGAATCGAATCCTTGACCTCATAGTCAGCAGTCGCGCTTTGTGACCACTAGACCAACAAGGCAGTATAATTATAATATTATTTAAAAAAATATTAATGTACCTAACTACGTTTTATAAATTCGGTTTTGTATTTATTAACAATTATAAAATTATTTTTGTCCAGCAAATTAAACTTTTTGTTTCTTTTATTTTTATTTTGAGTCAGTGTAATTTTTTAGCCATTAAAAATAACGTTCTAAATAATCTCTATATAGTATAAAACAAAGTCGCTTTCCGCCTGTACACTTAGATTTTTTAATCTACGCATGGAATTTTAATGCGGTTTTCATCAAAAGAGTGATTCAAGACGAAGGTTTATGGTATCTACATTGTACACGTGCAAAGCCGGAGCGGGTCGCTAGTCTATATATATAAAACTCAAAGGTGACATAGTGATCTATCAACGCACAGCCCAAACCACTGGACGGATCGGGCTGAAATTTGGCATGCAGGTAGATGTTATGACGTAGGCATCCGCTAAGAAAGGATTTTTTAAATTTACCCTCTAAGGGGATGAACGGGGGTCCGACATTTACGCGAACGAAGTCGCGGGCAAAAGCTAGTGTATAATAAAACACAATTTAACTATAAAATACAAATAATAGCAAATACTTCATTTACTTCAACAAATTAATATCAAAGAGGAAAATAACAAAGGATTCAGCCAAATAATAGTCATTATCATAACTGTAATTTACCGCGGTGAAATTATTTCAGTTGCTTTCCCTGACCGATCGTTAATTAAAGGTACCGACCCTTGCTTAGGAGTAATGTACACAGGATGAGAGTTGTACTAACTGGAGAAGTTTAGTTTATAATGGAATTAGTATTATAATTGCATCTAGAAATCTAAATATGTATACAGTATGGGGATCACATATATGCAATAAATTATACGACATACTTGTTATCGCCTTTTCTGACGATATACAAAAAATTAACGAAATCGGTCCAGTAATTAGGTCAAAAAGTAGAGTTTTAATTTTGAACAAATTTAAACACTCTGTAGAATTGGATCAATTTTTTTTCGTAAATCTCAAATTTTCAAACGAATCAAAAAGCCGCGCCAACAGAACAGTCAACAGAGAACTGTCAACAGAGTGTTTACATTAACTGAATTTATTTTGATATTTATTTTGTTTGAAAATTTTACTTTTTTAATTTTCGGTTTTCGATTTCAAATTTAATTAAGCTATACTTCTGTGGACTAGTATTACTTGAGGTTTCATTTATTGCCTAGAAGTGAGTTCCATACCGTATAAAAGCAAAAGGTTACTCACTCACTCATTCACTCATTACGAAACATCGAAAACCATCATCATCTGCCTAGCCTTTTCCCAACTATGTTGGGGTCGGCTTCCAGTCTAACCGGATGCAGCTGAGTACCAATATTTTACATGGAGCGACTGCCTATCTGACCTCGACAACCCATTAACTGGGTAATATGATACCCCTTGGTCAGACTGGTTGTCAGACTTTCGGGCTTCTGACGACTCGTAACGACTGTCAAAGATCCACGTATGACAGCCGGGACCAACGGCTTAACGTGCTTTCCGAGGCACGCATTGATGTCAGTAATGTCTAAGGTAAACTTAGAAAGTACATATGAATTGAAAAAGTCACATTGGTACCTGCTCGGATTCGAGCCCACAAGCATGAGAGGAAATTATCCACTAAGGGGATGACACGGGGGTCCAAAGTTTGTATTTTTGAAGTGAAAACTTCTTTAGCGGCGTTGAGCACTTTTTCTGTAATGGGTATAAAATCTTAAACTCGCGTCAGGGGACACGTGACCACGCGCGTCAGGACACGTGACCTGATCGAAAAAGCGTAAACAGCTATCCCCTCTCTACGGCGCGGCGAAAATTATGCCTGGGCCTACTGTTTCGTTTAGACAGCGCAGGGCGCTTGCGCGAATGATAATTGTAATAGTTTTAAAGTTAAATTTTTAATGTAATATAAATTGTCATGTTTGTGTACGATAGCGCAATAAATGAATATTGTATTCTACCACATAAATGATAGTACTTTTATACTGATAAAGCAATTGGTGCAAAATTATTCCCTAACCATTCCAAAATATCAAACATGCTCAACGTTAATAATCAAGTTTTCACTTCTGCCGGCACTCCCGGAGTGCAAATTTTTTTTTTAAATAGATACCTACTTTGTTTGGGCTGAGATATATATCCATTAAAATATAGATAGACCGAAAGTAAGTTTTTTTGTTTATAACGCTTTTACGGCTCAAATATTGAACCGATTCTGATGAAATTTGGCACAAACTAATCTTGAACACCAAAAAAGGATACAGGATATTTTTCGCGTTTACCGACAATCGTGTACGAAGTCGCGTTTAGAAGCTGGTTTCCATATAAAATTATAATTTATCTATGACCTTGCTTGCTATGATCTTGATGAAAAAGTCGTCTAGACAGCTAACTATAATTACATTGTTATAATATATACTTTAAATGCCTACCATTTATACAAAGTTCTCTTATTAATAATTCATAAATCGTTTTTAGTTCAAACTGTAACCTTTACAGGCGTGATGTTATATTATGTTGAACCAGGGGGCCTACCACAACCTCTTAAAACAATATTATTTTAATATTACTTTGTAATTTCTGTTGTTGCATTTTCAACTCTCGGCGCTGATCCGAGCGTTGAAAATCCAACAGAGCGGAACGCAAAGTAAAAAATTTTTTTAAGAGGTTGTGGTAGGCCCCCAGTTTCAGATAGTCCTTTTTTCGTTACAATATTTATTTTTAAAATAGAGTCTCAAAATCCAAACTAAAGCTTTGCCAAAAGGCGGTGGAGTGCTACATATCATTATTGGACATAAAATTAGTAACTGAATATGGTACTACGATAAGCTCCAGAACAGGAATCACTGATGTAGGCTATAACTCTGCAAGAGTAAAGTGGGATTGAACGGGCCTTATATTATGCAGAAAACACAAAGACAGCCCAACTAGCAAAACGTTGTATAGTATTAGAATTATACAGCTAACAGACATGTAAAGGTTTTATAATAGTTTTGTAGCAGTTCAACAGTTTTATAGTAGTGTTCAATACGACCCATTGGTTATATATTATATATTTTGTTAGTTGGGAGATGAGCCCGAGTCTCAAATTGTTGCACAACTTTCAACTCAACATTAAAACCATGTTTTTTCTCTCTATTGCATCAAATAGTCGTTCAGCCCCCTAGTTGCCAAAAACGATGCTACTAAACAAAACACAATCGTTAATGTGCACACCGCTTTACTGCCACCGCAAACGATGCCTTAATTCCGCTCCATTACTTTTCAAAAGATTAGCTGATTAGCAGGACCTAGTGACCCGACGATATCTCTTCCTACCTTTGTTACCGAAATCATTTGACTATGAAGGATTTGTATGGCATTTGCAGTTTTAGGAGACGATGGTTTTGCACTATCAGCTAGATGTTGTTTGGTTTTATAACTTGGCCTGTCTTTGGGATAAAGTCAATGTTTTCGGCACTTTACATTATTGAAGAAACGAAGTCGTACAATATACTTGTGAAAAACTTGTTATTCTTCAAACTATCGCTGGTGAAATAATAGGTTTGCTTTAAAAGCCCATTTTTTTTGTGCAAGAAAATGCCTTATTTACAAACAAAAATCTCGGAACCTGCAAGTCACTGTATTGTGTCTGCAAGCAAGTATGCAAATTATTTCATATTTACGTCTTAATTATAATGGTGTATTATTGGCAGCTTTTGTTTTTAACTTAAAAGCGACTTTTGTACAAAGTTATCTTACTATTGAAAAATCATCCCTTGAATGTAAATATTCAAATATTATACTGGTACTTTAATAAGTAGATATACTACGATATGAGAATTATAATAATTGAAATTACAATAATTATAGTGTTGTGTAAAGAAAACAAGAAAAGGGTTTGCTTAGCTTTACAATTTTTTGAAATGAGACACAATAGTTATCCGTAATATAAACCCATACGAATAACAGAACCCACAATTTCAAACAGCGAGTACAGTAAAAGAGCATAATTTCACACATCCCATTCACAATAATTCCCACCCTTCACCAAAAAAAAATACAACAGCAAAAATACAATAATACGTAACGCGCCAAAAGACTATCAAGAAACGCCTTCAAAAATGGCGGATGCGAAAAAAATAACGAATAATTACACACGCGAGGCAAAGGGGACGCGCGAGGGGGCTAACAAAAGAGTTTTGTTTTACTTTAATATCTCACTGCTGTCAGGTCTAGGGCTAAAGAATCTCTGTATGATTAAAATGCTCCCTTTACTGCGGTACATATTGCCTATAGACTGAGACCCAGTGCAGCTAATGCTACGTCATTGTTGGCTGAAATTTTTAAATTAGATCTCCATCTAACTCACCTCACACTTCTCTAAGTATGAAGTTATGGAGATATGCGTACTTAATAGTTTCAATGCAGTGTCGTTTTTGAGATATCAGGCGTAAAAGTTTAGAAAATAACGGCTGGTTTTTATGTTTTTTACAGGACAATGTTAAAACCATTATTCCTTAATGCCAATAGGCAATAACTTCAGCCAGATAGATGCTTTAAATTTCCGACACTACCAGCTGACACACTTGAATATAATAAGTAAGGCACCTTTTATAACTGTTAGGTACCAGAAAAAGGACTTAGTATTTCAAACTATTTTATCCTTATTATTCCTCGACATGTCCTCAAAAACAGCCATGCTAAATTGACGTAGGTCGGGATACTTTCGGATCATGGGCCACAATGTAAAGCAGTGGAGAAAATACATTCTGTCCTAGCAGTTTCTTTGATTCCGAACTAGATAAAACGCTGTATAGCGGGGGGTGGTACAGAACATGAAGATCGAGATCTAAACAAACTCACAATCTCCTTAAAATTAAATTAATTACGTCAATCAATATTCCATAATGTGTTAGTATTCAGCAATTATTACAGTTCAATATACATCCTCAACTTATGCTTTGAATAGGTAAAAAAAAACTGTTTTAAAATATTCATATCCATAGAAATATCCATAATTATCATAACTTAGGGTTAATGTCATAACGGCTATCTTCCACTGATTAACTATGGAAAGTGTAAAACTACACTTAAAAAAACATTGATTAATGATTACACGTGTCACGCACATCAAACAGAGCAGAGATAATAAACGACCAGATTTCATTTTTAGTGTCACATTACACTCTGACTGAACCGAATTGGCATTCATTAACATACATCGGTCCCAACATGTCACTGATTGTGGTCCTACATTGTGTCGCTATATTCGGAACAACTTTAATATCAGCGGCAACTGTCAAGTGGCTTCCAAACTCAAGTTTCAAATTAGCAGAGAACTTTAAAGACGGAAATCTTCCATGTTCTAAACAAACTGTTGTGTTTCCACAATCGATTGCTGGTTCTATCGAAATTGCATCTGGGACTGAAGTTGACGAATTCATTTTGCCTGAAAATGGTGAATTGATTTTAGAAGGTTTGTTAACTTTTGGCGACAACCCCGCAGATACCAACTGCACGGAAGGGAACGCTTATTATATAGATAAATCAGTAACATCCTGGAACCAAGCCGATGTTTGGAGTTCGCCGAATTTCAACAAAGCTACTCCTGACTCAGACAGGGTACCGTGTTTCAACGATGTAGTAGAGTTTCCAGAAGATACCAAATTCACCCTGGCTCTGCCGAAAGTGCTTCAATATGTTAAAGAACTCAAAATTGGCGATACAAGTTATAATAGTGGGCAATTCGGAGCTCGTGTTTTAATGCAAACAAGTGATGATACACAACAATTTGTGTTAGATGAATTTATGCAGACAAATGTTGTAATCGGTATGCCTATGCGCTGTTCGCAGTTCGGGTGTGCATGTCAATTAATGCCAATGAAAATTGATTGTTCTTTAAAGTTCTGTCCGAAGGTTTCGTGTGTGCATCCTGTCAAGCCTCTTGGATTCTGTTGTGAAATCTGTGGCGGTTACATATTGTTTGATGCGGATGAAGGATTCGATATGAAAGCTTTTGGTGAGCTTGTTGAAGACACTGTCAATGGCTACGGTAAAAACCTTATTGATTATCACGTTGGTTATTCTCCGGAAATTGAATTCAGAAGAATTCAACTCGTGGTAGTTGATAAAGGTGAATACGAAGGTCTAAGTGCGGAAATAGTCAATTCTATTAGCAATGCTCTTCACGACCGTTGGGTCAAAGGGCACAAGGTTGCTCAGATAAGCGGGAGTCCTTTGTACAAGTCGGGTTTAGGTGGAAAAATCTTTGTGTCTATGTTTTTCGCAGTGGTTTTAACATTGGGGGCGTTGTACGTGTACTATTATCAGATTCCAGATGTAAGGTTCCCGATAGTGGCAAGACACATGCCTGGTATGTTTTCGAGATTCGAGAGGAGGTCGGACAGTGTCGTGAGTTTAACGAGAAGAGATTCAGCGATCAGTTCTAGAAGTAACACCGCTTTTAGGAATCCGTTGTATAATTCGAAAAGGGGGCGTGTGCAAATGGCCGAGTCTGTAGTCGAGGAATTATACACGTAAATATTATTTTTATGTATGTATACGATTAAGATTACTCTGTGCGTTTTAGATACAAGATTTTATTTTTCTTAAACTAACACAGCAATCAAAAGATTGTTAAAGAATGAAAGTAACTTTAATGTTAAATTAAAATTAGAAATAAACGTTAACGTGATAACAAATTAATTATGTTTTTTTTATCGAATACAAGAATTTCACGACTTTCCACGACTTTACACGATTTCCCTTCTTCCATCCTTCATGTTTCTGTGCCGCATCCTTCCATCTCGTCCCGCCAACTCCTACGTGGTCTGCCGCGACCCCGACTCATTGGCTCAGGGTACCAGCTTTGTCCTACTTACTTTGCCCACAGTTTGTCAGACATGTCCTACCCAGCCCCATTTAAGATGGGCAACCTTTTAAGCCACGTTATCTGTCTCAGTTTTACACTGGTACCAGTACCAGCAGCAAAAATAATTCAAGACAATATTTTATTAACTTCGATTGTGACGACGTTCGTGTCGTACAATATAAGCAAAGCTTTGATAGCTTGTTTAGTCTCCTTTGAGATGACGTAGACTGCAGACACAATCTTTTCTGTGGTTAAATTAACACTTATTTCGTTAGTAGTAGAGTTTATTTCAGCAGATTCTTTGATAATGTTTAAGTTTGTCAAAACCTAGTCTTTGTTAGGTAGTAAGTCTTTGAAACAAAGTGATGTGCCTCACTGTTCTCAAAAGACGATCCCTTTCAGTGCGCCTCATTTATTGTTAGTTTTACTACGAAAATGTTTTGAGTTTGATGCAATATAAATTCATCTTGCGAAATTGCCTTTGTGCGATGAAATAAAAAGGAAGAATTGACTTTAAGTGGAAATATCAATACTTATATTATGAAGTTGAAGAGTTTTTTTGTTTGTTTGTTTGTTTAAATGCGCTAATCACTGCAACTATCAGTCGGATTGAGAAAAAATATGTTTGCATATTTTAGCCGGATTCATAATATTCATTCATTATAACATGACACTATGACTCACGGGGACGGAGTAGCAACCAAAGACGTAAATAACACGGGTGAAAAAAAAACAGACGAATCTATTGCTTATTAAAGAGAAAAATAATCTGATAATTTGATCGATTCATTCATT
Source organism: Hoplodrina blanda (assembly GCA_949316365.1). NCBI lineage: Eukaryota > Metazoa > Arthropoda > Insecta > Lepidoptera > Noctuidae > Hoplodrina > Hoplodrina blanda. The sequence goes on from OX438582.1 coordinate 1,593,868, forward strand.
CATTACCGTAATTCAGTCCGCGTGAAGTTTCTTAAGGATTCCCAATTTTTTTTTTATAAAATATCTCCTATGTTACTCGCTAATAATGTAGCTTTCCTTAGATGATAGAATTTAAGATATCGGTTTAGTAGTTTTTGAGTTTATCCATTACAAACAAAAATACATAAATCTTTTCTACTTATAATAATAATTAACCGACTTCAAAAAAAGGAGGAGGTTATCAATTCGTCTGTATTTTTTTTTTATGTTTGTTAGCTCCTTACTTGCGACTGGGTGAACCGATTTTCATGATTCTTTTTTTATTTGAAAGCTGGTGCTTCCCGTGTGGTCCCATTGTCACCATTTCAATATCTGATGATGAACTTCGGAGATATGGAATGGAACTGCTCACAGAATCACAGCAGCAATATCGTAACAAGTGAAATTGCTTTGTTTATACGTGTAGTCGATGACTGATTGAAGGAAAAGGGGGGGGGGGGACGTCAACCCCCTACCAGTTTCCAAAATTAAATATATCGTGTGAGGTATTGTTTAAAAGGGCTTTTTGTAAGGATTTCAAACATTAATGTACACAAGCACTAAAAAGTGAAAAATAAAAAGCTTTTTCACAAAAAAGATAACCGCCTTCATAAACTACAAAATAAAAATAACTTTAGTTTTGGAAGTCGGTGGCAATACTTACCGACATAAAAAAAAACAAAACCAAAGCCGCCGACTTCCAAAACTAAAGTTATTTTTATTTTGTAGTTTATGAAGGCGGTTATCTTTTTTTGTGAAAAAGCTTTTTTTTAGTTTACATAACAATATTTTCAGCAATAATTGGTATAGAACCCAATTGAACTCTTGACTCAACAGAAAATCAGAAACACAATACCAATCCGTTTATGTTTGACTTCTAAAATTCACATCGTGAACCCCCATATTTTCCTTTAATTCCGAGATTTGAACAGGAATATTTCAGGTGTGTTTAGTTAAAGTAATGTGCCGCCATTATTGTGAGCCGAGGGGCGGCATCGCCAAGTCTGTGGGATTCCCGGTAATTACCGTAATACGTACCTTTAAATAAATAAATAATAAATAATAAATTAACGACTAAGTCTAAGTCCTTAATTATTCCACGTGAATACAAAAACGATAAAAGATTGTCTTACGTGTGTCTTGTGTGCCAAAGGAGAATGGCGAGAGTACACGTAATTTGGGACCCAGTGATAGAAGTAGTGTGTAATATTGAAACTGATTTGCAGTTAAAGAACGACTTAAGGCTAACCAAAAATCAAATGGAAAGTAATTTGAAAAAGTTGGGAGAAAAAAAATATGAAAGGTGGAAGATTATAACCTAAAATAATCTAAAAGTAAACTAAGACTCGCAATTATTGGTTATTATTTATTTATACATACTATATTATTATTTATTTTTATTCCGGTGCTAATAATCAGTCATATACCCGTTTAGCCAGATTCACCTGTAATTCATATTTTTGCATAATATCACAGGATAAGGAGGCAGCTTTATATCTCCTGGAATATTCTTTAAAAGCACAGTTGATGTACTTTTATCTACATTTACCAGAGTTTTGTTGAATAAAACAACATTTATTTATTTAAACCTTTATTTATTTTGTAATTACTTATAAAATATTCAAGACATACAAACATTGCATCTTCCTTTAATCTTGTTTTGCGTTCCTAGATAGTATTTTATGATAAATAATCTTTTAACCTAATTAAAAGATTATCTAAGAAGCTAGCTGGTGCAGCGACATAGCTTTGGTGTCTGGGATAATCCACGTACTTACCACAAAATGCTCATACCATGTGAGCAAGAGTCCACATTCATGTCCCCAAAAGGCAATGGTGATAACAACAACAAGAGCAGAGTTTCTGTGAAAACTGTCCACCATACTTTACCGCATACTTTATTGTTAAAGATTAACTGAAACAATATACAAGTAAAAAGTTGTCAAAAATACAAATGTAAAATAATAATATGAATAGGTAAGTACAACATTTATTAATTTCATAACCAACCTGTCGGGGTGTTTGACCATATCTTTTGGTCAATAATAAATAGTTAAAAATACTGCTTGATAAAACTTAAACCATTTTTATTGCTGTTGTAAAATAATTAATCATAATTTGACATCTTTGTTATATAATAGTTTCCATGGTTACGGTATGACATTACACTTTTCTTTCTTTTTTAGGTTTTTTTTCAAGCATAAATACTTTTTACATTAATGTGTAACCGTTGAAAATAGTGTTGCCTATCGATAGTCGACTATCGCTAAACTATCGATAGCCTATCGATAGTATCCATATTATCTATAGATAGTAGTAGTAGTTTACGTATTTTTATAATGATATACAAAAATAGTATCGAAAGTATTAGTTCCGATAATATCGATGCTATCGAAGTCCAGCATTTGTTTACGAGCAATACTGTCGATAGTATTGATGGTATCGATAGTGTGAGCTATCGATAAAACTATCGATGTTGTAATACTATTGATAGTTTTACAAACTATCATTAGTATCGATAGTATTACTTTAAAAAATCGATATACTATTGATAATATTATCATGTTATAGTATCGATCCTATCGATACTCTCGCTTCCAATCAATAGTATTAGTTAATTGGTGATATCGATAGTATCAGTGGTTTAGCATTGTTACTAGATTTCGAGGTCATCTATCGATAGAGAAACTATCGATAGTTGGGCAACTCTAATAGACAAATAGTTGACAAATGTCAACAAAAATGTCGTCAGTGTCAATTTGATAATGACGTTCCGTTTCTCCGTTTCATATAATCCATTACGTATGTAGCAAAATAATGAGTCTTATTTTTTTTTTACGGTCTATTTACATGGTTCGTATGTTTCATCGTTATGGGTTTTCAGAATATTTAACAACTTTTTAACAAGATGTATAAGTATAAAAGAAGGAAAATAACCAAGCAAAAACGAACTACTTTTTATCTAATCATTAGCCTAGAAAGGAATGTAACTATATGTTTCGTTTAGAAACTGCACAATGATTATTTTTTGTAATTATGAATAATTAATAACTTTTGATTCCCGTTTTGTAATAACTCAGTATTTTTTTGTTCAACACTTATTTACTTGATATTATAATTGATATAAAGTAGACCGTGCACATCGCGCCGTTCATTTTGGGTCCACTCTTGCCATCCTTCTTTAATATTGTTCGGACAAGTAGTTTTTGATTGCGGTTATGCTTGCTGGATTGTATTAATAGGATTAATTCAGTTCAATAAGTTAGTGTTTTTTTCGTTTTTTGTAATAAGATCTGTATGGAATGTACCAACAATCTATACAAAAATATTGTATTGAAGAGTTTGTCATGTTAAAATAACAGCTGTTTCTTAAATTCATAAATAATGTTTACAGTTTTCTGTCTGTCAAGCGGGGAACGCTTCATTCACCAAAGCAGTGTGGTTGAAAAGAAAATAACGAAGGAAATAAAATTATGTAGGTAGATATAGTAAAAACCTTGGTTAAACATACATAGACAATATTAGGCTGGCATTATTATAATTACTTCTATGACATACCAATTATATTTTTTTATTTTAAATCAAACATAATACACACATCAAAAGTGTCTAGGGATCAACATCCCTAACATTTGTTAGGGATGTTGATCCCTAGACACTTTTGATGTGTATATAACATAACGCCTGTAAACCCCGAAGGGTTTAGGCACGCGTGTACCCATAAGTACACCCACATTTCGCCAGTTACGTTTAAATCCCATGTTTTAGATAGGGTATAAGGGGCGAGCCTATTGCCATCAATCGGACACAAACTGAAAAATTCCTGGTGGAAAAACCCAACAACTCTTCGTCCGATCTGGAAATCGAACCCAAGACCTCATGCTCAGCAGTCGCGCTTTGCGACCACTAGACCAACGAGGCAGTTTAATTAAAACGAAATCACGAATCTCGCAAAATTATTATTTATGATAAGCTATGAACAAATTAAAAACAAAAATAAAATATAAATAGGCACGGCAGTAAGTAGTCGATTCCTTACCAAAACAAAGGATTAGCAATCAACTCTGAAAACTGGCAATCAGGAACCATGATTCCTACTCAGACAACTCAACTAAAGTTGTCCCTACTCGCGACTCTTCCACAGAAAATAACAATTCGTTTCCAGCTACCCTTCAGAACAGGGGTTTTCAAAGTTGGGGGCGCGCCATCCAAGGGGGCGCAGATACCAGCAAAGAGGGGCGTGGACCACCAGTGTAGTTCTAAAAAACATATTTACAGATTATGAGCGTTTACGTTGTACCTACAGCATTTAATACAAACTTAGGTTTAAAAGTTAGACATTTAAACATTCTTGCAAAAAAAATATAGATTTTATTCTATCTGTGTAATCTTTGATAGTAACCTAAAATTATATTATCTGGGCAAAGGTGCACGGTAAATGAGCGAGCGAATCCCGTACCCGGAACCGTGGTGGTGGTTATAGCTGGTAAGAGTCACAACATTTTGCCCTCCATGACGATTTTCCCAAGTTAAAAAAAGAAGAGTGCAAATATTTTTTGTTTGTAGAAAGGGGGCGCGTCGTACATAAGTTAGGCAACCACTGACTGCTTTAGAACTTTCCCGGGAACATTTGCTCCTGACAATATTTCAGTTATTTACTCTGTAAAGGGACAGAATAAATTTGTCTTCTTTTAAATTTCTTCATGTTGTCCGCAACAGATGTTACGAATTTTTTTTAAGAGAATTTTGTTTTCCCTTCTCACTGAACTTATTATTACGATGCCTACTTCTGGGTTTGTTGTGAACATTTGTTTGAAAAAGGTTTGAAATTGTGTCGTCGTATTTATAAATTTTTATCTTAATTTTGTTGGTCGAATTGTTCTGGTAAATATGGAAGAGAAAAAGTCTGATTTATTTATTTAAGCAGATATATACTTAGAAACATTTTAAAACAATGCTGACATAAATAAATGTTTTTAAGAATTTTATAGAAAATTAATCAATAAATTTTCAACAAGCTCAATTCTCAGTAAATCATAGGTACACGGGGTGAATGCTTATGCAAATCCCGCACTCCCGGTCATAGCAGAGGTGGAAAACTGCTGTGGTTTTATCCGATAAGAGTCCGGCATGTCCCATGTCAATCGCGCACAAAAAAAAGAAACAATGGATCTATAGAAGGAACCATGGATTCAGTGCTACATGGAAAATGAGCTGTTAAAAAAGTGCACCCATTCCACCCGTTATAAAGTAATCTATAACCCAATTTTGGAGCGATTCACTGCTTCATTCAAAAACTGTAATAGCCAAAGTCTTCTAAACAGAACGTGTAAGTATACAACATTAAATTCATCTGAAAACCGAGGACAAACTTCATCCACTAGTTGCTTCAAGATCTATTGTACGCGAATGTTATCCTTTAAGCTGCGCCAGTTGACTTGAATGTTTAGTACATTTAAGTTGGCTGTCGCAGCTGAATGTACTGTAATGCAGATATTGATATAAATACCTTACCTTCATAATTGCTAATTGATTTAAAAAATATTTATTTAAAAGACCCAAAATACCATGGTAAATACTCCCACTACCCCTGTAGGTACTGTTGTATGCGTATGTTACAATGTATGGTATAATAAATAGTGATTTTTCACACCAAAACAAAAGTGCCCAGGTGCTGTCGTGGTAGCAAAGCACGACAGCTGAGCATGAGGTCTTGGGTTCGATTTCCAGGTCGGGTAAAGTGTTATTGGGTTTTCACATCAGGAATTTCTAAGGAGCAGCCACGGAGCCTGGATTTCATGGCTATAGGCTCGCCCCCATACATGGGGCTCAAACATAACTGCCGAAATGTGGGTGTACTAATGGGTACACATTTGCCTAACCCTTCGGGGATTACAGGAATGTAATTAATGTGGTTTCACAGTTATCATTATTGCTAAAAAATACTTAGTTTCATGGGCAGTACGCTTAGTTAACGGGTATGTGATTCATTTTTAACACCCCGTATAGCAAAAGAAATTGATAATTCCAATCTAGGAAGAAACCTTAAGCAATTACACTACATGTCAAAACAAAAATGATGAATCCATACACAAAGCGACTATTCAGCCATACAATAAACTTGAAGGTACATTAAACGCATCGTACCCACTTTGATAGCCGTCGCTTCCTCGAGAGCTGGGCTAAAGTTTCTCAAAGTGTAAGCGACGGAAGGCATCCGATAGAAGGTTCTCGTTAGAGACGCCACAAAGGCTCCATTGTGTTCCTCAGACGGTTCCAAATGAAAAATATAACTTGTTAAAGAAGTGTTTGAGTAATGTTTCACGACAAGATGTCATGGATACTTTTGTGTTTTCTGTATTGCCGTCGTTTCCTGACTGTGTTTATTTTTGCGATTTTATTTTTATTGTAGCTGTTTTGTTATCAATTATAGCAGTAAGGGTCAATTCACAAGTACCACAACCACACCACAGCCGCAACCACACCACAACGACGCCATGTGGTCGGGCGTATATTTTGTATTGAAAATGAATATTACAATTTACACGTACCACATTTTGCCGTTGTTATCGACCACCTGTGTAATACGATCACATCGCAACCACATCGCGACGGCAACGCCACCACCGGCGGCGGCACCGCGGCCACATCGCCACGACATGACGTCATCAACAGCGCGCGCCTTTCCTCTACGAAAGCCGGAGTATAACTGCACATGACCACGTGGTTACCACATCGCAACGACAGCGACAACGCAACCACATCGACATTTTGTCGGTACCACAACGCAACTGCAAAAAGCCGCTGCGACACTATTCACACGTAACCACAGCTTGTCCACGTTTTGTCGCTGCGACGTGGTGTGGTTGTGGTACGTGTGAATTGACCCTAACTGGGAAGGCTCGCCACGAGGTGGACTGACGCAGGTCGTCAGTCCACCTCGTAAAGGTCGCGGGAAACCGCTGGATGCGGCGAGCGCAGGACTGGTCATCTTTAGGGGAGGCCTATGTCCATTTGTGGACATCCTTTGGCTGAAATGATGACAATGATGATAGCTCTAACAGCTTTATCACGTCTAGGTCCTCTTGCGCCAGTCAGGGTTATCTCTCAGCTCATTGTGTATGACATTTTGTAATTTAACCTTGTGCTAATCATTCAAATTCTAAGTTTTCAAAATAAGAATTACATCCTTTATTTCATTATTATAATTATAATTGCTTAATTAATTTTTTCGTGTGAAAAAATAAAATAAATAATTTAAAAATATAATTATGTATGTATTGCATAAAAAGTAAATTTATTTATTGTTTGTAAAATGTAATGTCTGGAAGTATCCAATACGACAATTTTATTAATATTAAATAATAAAAAGCCACACTATTGCTGAGTAGGTACCTATCATAGGAATAGTGTTATCGTATATTTGACTTTGTCGCGGGCAGAGGATATAATCATGTTCTCTGAGAAAAAAGTGACCAACTGTAAATATACATAAAGTTTACGTAACGATTGTCTTTTTTTCAATAACAGTAATGTTACACAAAACGATTCGGTAGCAGGAAGATAATATGTAGTACCTACCTATACGTTATAGTATGAAAAAAGATCATCATCTGCCTAGCCTTTTCCCAATTATGTTGGGGCTTCCAGTCTAACCGGACGCAGCTAAATACCAGTATTTAATTTTAAGTGTGTGAGTGAAAGTGTGTTTATAGTATGAAAAAAGATGTTCAGACTAAAATATAGGTATACCATACCTATTATGAGAACATTAAGACTGCATTTCCAAGGTTTCGTAACAAAACAACAGCCAACTGCGCCGTCTTAAAGTTGAGATGGTGTGCATCACTAAAAATTCAAAGTGAGTGAAGAAAAGACAGAGAACTAGCCTCCTATAACAAAACCTCAGCAAGGAACCAATAAACTATCCAGACTAAAGTTTAATTAAATTTTGTATTGTCTTTAAACTTTTGGTTCAATTTTGGAGAGATAGCGATTCGCGTCTGGCGATTGCACCAATTATAGATGATGAAAATAATATTGACTGCCTCGTTGGTCTAGTGGTCGCAATCGCGACTGCTGAGCATGAGGTCTTGGGTTCGATTCCCAGGTCAGGCAAAGTGTTATTGGGTTTTTCCATCAAGAATTTCTCAGTAGCTGCCTTGGAGTCTGGATATATGTGCCCGGTTGATGGCAATAGGCTCGCCCCCTATTGCATGGGACTTAAACATAACTGGCGAAATGTGGGTGTACTAATGGGTACACCTCTGCCTAACCTTTCGGGGATTACAGGCGTGATGTTATGTTATGAAAATAATATTCCCATTATTGCTATGTTTGGTGAATTAAAGGTATTATTGATAATGTAAATCAACGGTTAAATTCTGCGTCGTTGCACATCAAAATCTATACCTACTAATTTAAAAAAGCTGAACAGTTTTTTTGTTTGTTTAAATACGCATATACGGTAGAACTACCTAAAATATTTTTTTTTGTATATGACAGCCTGATTTAAGAATAAAGTTTTATAAAATCACGCTACGAACCACAAAAGCGGAGCAGTAACCCAAGATGTAACTTAATGTGGGTGATAAATAAATATACCTATCTCTAAACGTTTCACGTGTAAAAAATAAATAAATGAATTGCTTTTAACATCAAGTCCATGAGTTATATTTATTTATTATTCCATCATCAACATGACAAATGTCTTCGCGCCCATCACTTGTACCAAACTGTAAGTTATCGCTATACTTCGAAAAGTTTGCAGGAACTCTTTGGCTTGAACACTCCGCTCCGACTGAAAGCGTTAAAATTTAAATTTTATCATTAATAATAACTGTGAAAGAAATCTATCCGCTTGTCCATGATTCATAATGGAAAAGTTTCCTTTAGAAGTTCTAGTAAGTTTGACAATGACGTTGATGTGGATTAAACATTCTGGTTTAATAAAGGTAGGTAGATGGAACGTTTGAGAACTTGAGTAGTACTTTTTTCTTCTCTAGCGTACTCTGTCCCACTGCTGGGCAAAGGCCTTTCTCCAAGTCCTTCCTGGAACGAGTAATTAATTAAAAAATAAATAATGATTATGTTATATGGAAAAACCTCTTTAGTCTTTTTTAACCGACTTGAAAGAAAAGAGGAGAGTTTTATATTCAGCTGTATGTATATTTTTTTTATGTATATTCATCTATTTCTCCGTTGGAAGTTGGTGACAATACAAAACAAAAAACAGATCCAAATCCAAATTCCAAAATTAAAATTTTTCAGTTGATACTTTTTGAAGGCGGTTATCTTTTTTTTTGTAAAAAAAGTTTCTAATTGAAAAAGTGCACGTAAAAACAAATGAAGTTATATAAAATAATTTTTCTTCTGTAGTCACAGAATCAAATCAGGTATTTTGGGTTTAAAGGAGAATGGCGAGACTACACGTAATTTGGGACCCAGTGATAGAAGTAGTGTGTAATATTGAAACTGATTTGTAGTTAAAGAACGATTTAAGGCTAACCAAAAATCAAATGGAAAGTAGTTTGAAAAAGTTGGGAGAAAAAAAATATGAAAGGTGGAAGATTATAACCTAAAAGTAAACTAAGACTCGCAATTATTGGTTATTATTTATTTATACATACTATGTTATTATTTATTTTTATTCCGATGCTAATTATCAGTCATATACCCGTTTAGCCAGATTCACACCTGTAATTAATATTTTTGCATATTATCACAGGATAAGGAGGCAGCTTTATATCTCTTGGAATATTCTTTAAAAGCACAGTTGATGTAGGTACTTTTATCTACATTGACCAGAGTTTTGTTGAATAAAACAACATTTATTTATTTAAAACTTTTATTTATTTTGTAATCATAAAATACTATCTAGGAACGCAAAACAAGATTAAAGGAAGATACAATGTTTGTATGTCTTGAATATTTTAAAAGTAATAATTACTTTTAAAATATTCAAGACATACTATAATCTTTTAATTAGATTATTAAATAATCTTTTAACCTAATTAAAAGATTATCTAAGAAGCTAGCTGGTGCAGCGACATAGCTTTGGTCTCTGGGATAATCCACGTACCACAAAATGCTCATACCATGTGAGCAAGAGTCCACATTCATGTCCCCAAAAGGCAATGGCGATAACAACAACAAGAGCAGAGTTTCTGTGAAAACTGTCCACCACCCTGCCTGCAAATAGCATGGCACGCATACTTTATTGTTAAAGATTAACTGAAACAATATACAAGTAAAAAGTTGTCAAAAACACAAAATCTTAATATGGATAGGTATACGTACAATATTTATTAATTTCATAACCAACCTGTCGGGGTGTTTGACCATATCTTTTGGTCAATAAAAAATAGTTAAAAATACTGCTTGATAAAACTTAAACCATTTTTATTGCTGTTGTAAAATAATTAATCTTAATTTGACATCTTTGATAAATATAGTTTCCATGGTTACGGTATGAGATTACCCTTGACTTTCTATTTAGGTTTTTTTTTCAAGCATAAATACTTTTTACATATTAATGTAAAAAGTATTTATGCTCGACATTAAACACGGGGTCTTATAAATTCAGATATTATTATAATGTTTTCTATTCGGATTACCATTTCAGTCATGTCAGAACGAAGAAACTGATTTTCAACTACTCCCTTCTCAAAATAGATTGCCACATGCAGCACAGACATTACAATGGTCGAGTTGTTAGTTGTTGTAGGGTTTCTTGTTCAGAAATTCAACAAATTAGTTCACAATATACTCACATCGCGCGGGTATACCCATCTCTGAACTCTTTTAACAATTTGATGACTTTTTTCGGACAAGCGATGTCTTCTGTATAATTTACAATAACGCACCGTATTTGAACAGTTTGACAAAGTCCAAATCACTTGCAAATCGTCATCCAGTAGTAAATGCCGTAATTTAGTTTGGTATACAGCATAATCAGTCCAAAGGTAAAGCCAAGTCGTCAAGAATTTACAAAATCGCCGAAATATTATTTGTTTTTTACAACGCTAACCGTTGAAAATAGTGTTGCCTATCGATAGTTGACTATCGCTAAACTATCGATAGCCTATCGATAGTATCCATATTATCTATAGATAGTAAGATACAGTTTACGTATTTTTATAATGATATACAAAAATAGTATCGAATATTATTAGTTCCGATAACATCGATAGTATCGATACTATCGAAGTCCAGCATATGTTTAGGAGCAATACTGTCGATAGTATCGATACACACTATCGATGTTGTAATACTATTCTTCTTCTTTATCGTGTGGGTAGTAAGGTCTTACGACCCCACACACCCTAGTGTCAGAGTTTCTATACCGCCTCAAGGGCCTCTGACATGGTTTGAATGGAACAGTAAGTCCAGGTTTCCTCACGATGTTTTCCTTCACCGATGCCAGTGATGTCCAAGATAAACTTTAGAAAGTACATATGAATTGAAAAATTCACATTGGTACTTGCCCGGATTTGAACCCACAACCTCATGCATGCGAGGCGGGCGATATTGATAGTTTTACAAACTATCATTAGTATCAATAGTATTACTTTAAAAAATCGATATACTATTGATGATATTATCATGTTATGGTATCGATCCTATCGATACTCTCGCTTCCAATCAATAGTATTAGTTAATTTGTGATATCGATAGTATCAGTGGTTTAGCATTGTTACTAGATTTTGAGGTCATCTATCGATAGAGAAACTATCGATAGTTGGGCAACTCTAGACAAATAGTTGACAAATGTCAACAAAAATGTCGTCAGTGTCAATTTGATAATGACGTTCCGTTTCTCCATTTCATGTAACCCATTACGTATGTAGCAAAATAATGAGTCTTATTTTTTTTACGGTCTATTTACATGGTTCGTATGTTTCATCGTTATGGGTTTTCAGAATATTTAACAACTTTTTAACAAGATGTATAAGTATAAAAGAAGGAAAATCACCAGGCGAAAACGAACTTCTTTTTATCTAATCATTAGCCTAGAAAGGAATGTAAAGATATGTTTCGTTTAGAAACTGCACGATGACTATTTTTTGTTAATTATGAATAAAAAATTAATAACTTTTGATTCCCGTTTTGATTTAACTCAGTATTTTTTTGTACAACACTTATTTACTTGATATTATAATTGATATAAAGTAGACCGTGCACAGCGCTCCGTTCATTTTGGGTCCACTCTTGCCATCCTTCTTTCGAACCGAGGTCTGAACAACTTTGGATAGTACCGATATTATCTGCAGATGAGGCTTATAATGTACACTATAATATCTATTCCCTATACATTTCCAGGGCTGAAATATACAAAGTTTACTAATATATTGGCCCATGTAGTTACAACTAACACCATGCTTATCTTAGTTTACGTGGCTTAACGACACCCTCCCGGCTTATGGGATCATCAAATATGCATTTGTTGTATTAAAGTCACCCTTTTCGCATGTCCCCTAAGGGGTTTATGTGGGTCACGCCCAACTGACCTCCGGATTTACATGAAAAAATCTGTTAAATGTCACAAACTTTAGGTTTTGTTTTTGGTATTATTTATTTATTTATGCCACAAAGCAGCGTTAGTCTGTTCCAATGTAAAAAGTATGAATACCGGTGTACAGGCACATGAAACATTTCGACATTGTTTGTGTGATGGCAGCGCATCTGCAACGCCTCTAGTATTGCAGATGTCTATCGGCAGCGGTGAGTTGGGCAGTGGTTTGCCATGCAATAACATTAAAAAAATAACACCGGAGACATTCCTAGCACTAATAGACTTTTGAAAACATTTCGATAGAACCGGTACATAATAGGGACCCTATTACATGTACCGGTTCTAGTATATCCATTCGCAATACCATCTTAGTGACAATTAATGTCAAAAAATGTAAGTATATTAAAGGTTTTTTTTGACAGATTGTGACTACGATTACTTTGCGATCGTTTCTGTTGATGAGGATGATGAAAGTTAGTAGAATCGTTAACTGTAAGATACTATAAAATAAATTATAAATCGATTCCTTCCAATAATACATATACCTTTTAGTACTGAAATTACAAAGACAGCAATTTCTAGCAAATATAATAATAAGGTAGGCTACCACGAACCCGACGTTACGCTCCACATATTATGACAGGGTTCCACGAAGCCATAATTACGGAAAGACACCAATGTATGCTACCAATATTATATTAAATACTGTGACGTCATTCATAGCAGCACTGTCATTTGAAAAGGCGTGGCAGAATAATGTATGTATGAACAGATGTATGGGACTAATCGGTTTCACATGTCAATAATTTATTTGTACTGTTATGAGGACATTGATATGGTAGAGTTATTTACTTTTTTCTCGTCTATGTCGTTATTTCGTATTTTTCTGACTGCGACGACAAGACTTTGTCAATTCATATGTACTAACATACTTTACTGTAAAACATCGTGAGGAAACCTGGACTTGTAATTAATATAAGTCTGAAATCGCCAATCCGCCTTGAGCAAGCGTGGTGATCATGCTCATGCCTTCTCTGTATGAGAAGAGGCCTTTGCCCTACAGTGGGACAGTAAAAGGCTGGTATTAGTATTATTATAACATACTTTCTAAGTTTATCTTAGACGAAGTCACCGATCTTTGACCGAATCAGAAGCCCGAAAGTCTGACAACCAGTCTTCTCATGGGGTATCGTATTACTTAGTAACTGGGTTGTGGAGGCGAGTTCAGATAGGCAGTGGCTCCATGTAAAATACTGGTATTCAGCTGCTTCCGTTTAGACTGAAAGCCGACCCGATCATAACTGTTGAGAAAAGGTTAGGTAGATGATATGTATTAAGTCGCAAACACTAAGACGAAACAACCGTGTTTCATAAAAGATAAGACAAAAGACGATCGGTAAAAATACTTAAATGAAAACAACAACAAAAAGAGAACACAAAAATAATTTAATGACCAAAAGTTATATCAAAACAAATTTTCACAAAAACACAACCAAATTATCGTTTCATAAAAAAATATGAAACTATCGGAAAAGTTAACACCGATGTCAAAACAAAATCTTCAATGATCGCTGAAAAACAAGTTGGTAACGACTACTGGAACCCAAATGAAGACATCGCTTGATTCAAGTCACGAGCACTGCGAGGTAGGAATACGAATTTCCAGTGTCAGTTAGTACGGTCTTAAAACGTAGGTTGAACATCTCTTTTATTTTCCACCTTTACATTTTTGAAAAGAGTCGTAAAGTTGGAGCCTGCTTCTGAGAGCCTAGTATGAACGCTCTGAATTAGAAATTTAAATCTTAACATAAAGCGTTTTGGTTTAATGTTAAATGACAAACACAATAATATATCTTTTGTTATGTCACTACATTGTATTTCTAAAGTTTATCTTGGACATCACTGACATCGGTGAAGGAAAACATCGTGAGGAAATCTAGACTTATTACTGTCCCACTCAAACTATGTCAGTGGCCCTTGAGACGGTTTAGAAACTCTGATACTAGGGTGTGTGGGGTCATAAGACCTTACTGCCCACATGATAAAAAAGAAGAAGAAGACTACGTGTATATACATATGTTAGTTTACCTACAAAACATTTAGAGATCAGAACAACAAAATTAAAATCAAAATATATTTCAAATAAATCATTTACAGGCACTTTTAAATTGTCAAAGAGACAATCAGAAAGTTGAAGCTAGTATCTAGCTATACCCACATTTCGAAAGCTGTAAGTTCCATGTAATGGGGGGCGAGCCTATTGCCATCAACTAACCACAAACCTAGACTCCGAGGCTGCTACTGAGAAATTCCTGATGGAAAATCCCAATAACACTTTGCCCAAGACTTCGCGCTCAGCAGTCGTGCTTTGGGACCATCAAACTAACAAGGCAGTCCGTTTTCGTATTCCTAGATATTTCGCATGTACAAAAATATCAGGATGGTGTTCATTTTGATCAGGATTGACGACTAAAGTGTATTTCTCAGTAGCAAGCCCGCCACACTGTTCCCACCCACTGCAACTCCTGAAAGCCAGAATCAACAGTGGAGGCCACCAGAAAAGCGCCGAGGCAATGAAGCTCGACGAGTCCCAGAGAAACGATTAACTGTCTTGGGTCCCGCAACGAAATTAATCAGAAAAGAATAGCGGAGGAGTAAGAAAAAATATAATTTCCACTTCCCTCCAAACAAGCAGGAGACAGAACAGAACTAGGCCAAAAGGCACAAAGGGACGTTTGCAACTGGGAGAAGCCCAGATTGCCAAGCACCACGGATTGCAATTATTATTAATTTTCTCAGTAGCAGCTCAGAATTTAGCTTTACCAGTAGACCAACGAGGCAGTGGAGAAGCATAAAACCTCGCAAATATGTAACCTATAAAAATATCCAACAGATAAGAGTTAATGCCTCCAGCAACACACCTCACGGGATTCAATTCCGGAAAAAAACGTAAAAAACAATGTAATAAAATTTCCCACAAAATCAGCGGCGGGTTACAAACGATTATATCCGAACTTGTTTGAACTAATTCAATCACGTTAGTGCGAGGTATCCCTAAGGATAGAAAGTTTGTAAGCCGCTTTATTTCTTTATACTTTCTTAGTTTATGTGCGATTGATACAAATTGCTTAGGGGATTGTGGGCTAATTGTGTTACTCGCGGTTTTATCCTTAATAGGTAAGTTTAACTTGTTTTTTTTTTCTTATTTTTATTTTCTTAATAAAAAAAACGTTGCCCCGCACTAGGATTTTTTTCAGAATCGTGGGTGCGTTTACAAACATACTCGTATTAACTCACATACACAACCGTCAGACCCGGAACAACTATCTATTTTAACAAAAATTTTTGACATTGATTTTCCTGAGATGAGATTTCTATTAGAACGTTTTGAATTTTTTTGAATTGGTTTTCAAGTACCCACACACGGTCATTTAGCAAAAAAAAAACCCTAAATAAATACCCAGTTCTTATTTCCTAACTAATAAGCTTCATTCTTCCTCCCGTCAATCACATAAGTAATTGAATACAACCGATAGAATTTCCCACAATTTCACCCCAAGGGAAATAGTTTCACCCCATCTCTATAAGGGGAGCAAAGAAACAAAGAATACCGTTAATTGGAATCATTCTTATTTCTCGTGAAATGAGATAAGTATTTGTTGTTAATTACTCGTCTAAAGTATCTTTAAGATTCTTGCTTTATTTGTGAAATAGGATGGCAGAAGAAAACTTAAATTATATTTTTTTAAATAATTTAATTCTCCTGTATCGTCGGTGAGTTTACATACATATAAACTTACATATTACACAAACAGCCAGACCCTCTGTAGGCCATACAATTTTGTTTTGTGCGGGAATCGAACCCGCCACACGCAGCCCAGCCTATGCTAAAGAAACAGCCCTTAAGCTGCTCTTTACAAAAATTGTCATAGGCCGAAAGAAGTGACAACTTAACGTCACATTAGCATGTCGGTGACGCAGTTAACTACATTAGCCCCTACCAAAAATCTCTCAAAGCGACCAAACAAGTTTTCATTTCAATAAGTTGAGAAAACGTGTGTTTTAAGAAAAAAACTTTTCTTCACTGTATTTTCCTCTATTTTCCGATTCATACGAAAAAATCAACACATTTCTTATCAACGGAATGAAATCTTACATCCAAATCCTTTTCCATATGCCATTGATTCCCAGGGTTGGGGCAAAAAGTACGGATATCCGATAGCGGTTAATTTATTTACTCACAGTGCCCGGAGCAATTGACCCGGATATTCCCACTCTGGGGAACTTTTTTGCCCGGATATAACAAGGTTCTTTTGCGGAGATGTTGTAAAAAGTGAGAAATTGATTATAAGAATTTGGACTTGTTGCTTGGTCATAAAAGTGGGACCACATTCTGGCAATAATAATAATTCCAGCCTATTATTGTCCCACTGTAGGGCAAAATCCTCTTCTCATACAGAGAAAGCACGAGCATTGATTTTTTTTTATTACTTTTCCGCTGTTCTTTTTCTGATTAATTTGGCGGCATCCAAGACAGTTGAGCCGTTTCTCCGGGACTCGTCGAGCTTCATTGCCCTGGCAATTTTTTAATGGCCGCCACTGGCTTTCAGGAGTTGCAGTGGTCTGGGAATAGTGTGGCGGAGCATTGATCACCACGCTTGATCAAGGCGGATTGGCGATTTCGAAATAATATAAATTATAAGTCTAAGTTTCTTCACGATGTTTTCCTTTACCGCTGTCAGTGAGGTTTAAAACAACTTAGAAATAAAGTACCTACATACTCAAATTAAAAAAAAAAAACAAAAATGTTTATTGGCGGCTTAAAAAAACTTACGCTAGTTACAATAAGGAGCCTCCTTTTAAGCAAATTAATATTACATATAACTTGTAAAAGTCACATTGGTACTTGCCGGGTATTAAACCCACAACCTAATGCATGAAAGAAGGGTGTCTATAACTACTGGGCCATCAGGAATCAGCGCAAAATATTTAAAATCATAACAATCATTATTAACTTGGTACGCAAAACTGAGAGTGTTCAAATGTTTATTTTAAAACTATTGTGTTAATTTAAAAAGGTTCCACATTTTTAAATATTTGTATAATAAAATCAATGAGGAAGAATAAAGAGAACAAACATAAAATATATGGGTATTTAATTTTAAAATGTTTGCTTCTTTTCTTTGTTAAAGGTGTTTAAAATGAGGTCAGGTGCACAGTATGTACTAGTAACCGGCGTGCTTTTATGACGAGATGTATGAACGTGGATGAGGCGAAAGGAGTATGTAACGATCGTAGCAGGTGGCGTTCTGTGCTTCCTACCTACCCCCATGGGAAATAGGCGTGATTTTATGTAGGTATGTATGTATTTTTATAATGAAAAAAGGTATGGTCAGTTTACATTATGTACAACAGCAATATCATTTAGTTATTCATACACATGGACAACCTTTTTATATATATTTTTATTTATTTAAACTTTATGCAACAAAAATAAGGTGGACTTAATGCCTGAGGCATTCTCTACCAGTCAACCAAAGGTGGTGAAGAGAAAACATAGGTAGCAGGTGCAGGTATTTCTCCTGTATCGTTGATGCGTTTGCGTTTACAAACATATCAACTCACATACACAAGCAGTGACACCCGGAACAACTGTCTGTAAGCCATACCAATTTGTTCCGCGCGGGAATCAAACCCACAACACTCAGCGTAGCAGCCAATCACTCACTCACTGCGCCAACCATGCATCTCACACAAAAATTCTACCTACTCACTACGAAACTCCTTTGATCTCCGACAATACTTGCCAAATATAGAAATGACTGTAACATTTATCATAGATTAAGAAAATCTTAAAGAAATGACACAATTCCCAATAGTTAGTAGAACCCCCAGTTCTGCTAACTATTAGGAACGATCACAATCTATACGCCTCAATTTTCAGAAATGCCTATAATCTACCTATATTTTTTGACATTAATTAATTGTAGCTGAGACTTGCACTCTCTTCGTGACTTTGTTGGCATGATTTTTCTTACGGATCCCTATTTTTTATTAATAAAATATAGCTTATGTCACCCGGGAATATTGTAGCTTCCCAACAGTCAAAGAATTTTTCAAATCGGTCCAATAGTTTCGGAGCCTATTCGATGTAAACAAACAATTAAATCTTTCCTCTTTATATTATTATTAGTATAGGTGAGATTGCGACTAGATTTTGGACCATTTGACATAAATAGAATTTTATTGGCTTTTACTTTGCTTGGTTTCACTTAACCACGGAGTGTTAAGGGGGGCTTCTTCTCTCCTACGCTTTTACTGTGCCCTATAGGGTCCTTAATGACCTCAATTTTATAAGCATACATAATAATTATATGGAAAAGCAAAAAGATATTGAGTATTGTGTGGTTAAAGTCTTTTCTGCCCCGGGACAGCAGGCTTCTGCAACTTGTTTGAAAAATTAATTTTAGTTCAAATATTTATTCTATGGTTTCACACACCATCGCATACCATTCAAACCACGAGTCTTCTTTAATTTGACGACAAATTTACGATTCTGTCCAACCAAAAACGTTTTAAAGTTCAAAAGTTATTTTCTGTTGATGGGTTGTCACTGTACTGTTAAACGTATGTTTGCTGTGTGTTTTTATTATGTGTTAGGAGATTGAAAACGCCTTGTTGATACAATTATAGGAGTAGAGTATATTCTGGTTAATTAGGTATGTGAAATGAGAGCCAAGTTCAATGTTATGATTTATGCGGTGGTCGTTGACTTCAACGACAAAATAAGTGAGATCTAGGGTCGGTACAAATCTGACAGAAGATACGCCGCGTATCGTCAGTCGCGGAACGCAGAAACAGTCAAATAGATAATAAAATATCCAACCATACACACATAATCGATGATGCGTTATTGCGTCGACCATAATAAAGACGGTACAATCAGCAACAAAAGTCGATTAACAATGTTACTTTTTTATATCATATAAAAGACACTAAACACATAATCTACTGGCTTTCAGAATTTCAGGCAATAGCTAAGGGTTTATTACATCCTAATTTTATATTCATTGCGTTTTACTTTACATATTTTACTTAATAATCAAGGTTTAAAAATCATAAATGTTAATCGACTTTTGTTGCTGAGTGTACCTTCGACGTATCTTCCGGCAGATGTGAACCGACCACTAAATGGGTGCCAAATTCAATGGTCAGTCCTAAAATTGATTTATAACAACATAAAATATTTTGTAACAACTTAAAACATAATTTCTTCGTATAAACTGGGATAATATATTGAAGCCTTTTTTTTAGGTGGTAAAAATCATCAAATGACTCCTTCCGCCCTGGGTGGGGCGGAAGGGACTGTCAGACTTTTACTGACTAAAAAACCACCCTGTTCCTTCTGTTGCCCTTTACTTTCCGGGGCCACGGTATCCTGTTAAGACGTCCAGCCTAAGGTCTGACTTTGGCTAGTCCTTATATACAAATTATTATTAAGTACCTACTAAAACAGTCTTTGAAGAGCCCTATGTTCGATGGCTAATTTCTACCAGCAAGCCAAATTTTTGGAAAAATTTCTTCAGCCACATTTCAACCAAAATCAAGAAGGAATTCTAGTCTAATAAATAAAGTTGGCTGATGCCGCGACAAACTGTAAGCTCATCTGATCCCTGCAAACTCCTTAACTCCGGGTGCCACGTAATTAAATGATTACCCGCCTGTACCGGCTTTGGGAGTTTACTGCCTCGCTTTCTCTGAATGTACTTTTTTCCTAACTTTTTGTTTTGCAAAGTTGAGTGATTAGTTGTAGTAATTTTGTTTACTCTTAATAAGATGAAAAATGATGGTCAAAGTGTTAGCTTAGTACACAAATATAGTCTTTGCTTTTTTTTTAAAAGCTTTGGCGCTCATTGGATAATAATAAAAATAATAAATTATAATAATTATAAAATAGCAGTAGCAGTGAATGAGCACCAAAGGTTTTATAAAAACTGATGTCCTATTTTATTAATTATTTTATAATAGTATTTTTTTAAGCCTAAAATAGTAAAATCTTTAAAAAAAAATATTATTACACCGAAAAGCAACATGAAAAACCTAAAAAAACCTAATTGAAAAGAATGTCCGTGGAGTTTCTTGCTTGTTCTTCTTCATAGAGACCTCCCTTCGTCTTGGAACGAGCAACTGGCTTTAACTTTTTGACTAACTGACCAACTCCTTGACAATTCAAAAGTGCCTGTAAATGGTCTAATTAAAATAAATGCTTTGACTTTGAACCTTCATATGTAAGCTAACAATATTCACCATTAAAAGAAAAGTCACCCTATATACTCAAGAAAAACATTTCCCTAATGTTTCATAAAAAAAGAAAACAGTACCTCCCCAAACCGATCTAATAGGAAACACATAAAATACAAACAAAATAACAAACCTTCCTAATCTTAATACGAAATATTAATCTTCCTTTATTGCTTAGTCCGGAGTAGACATAAAAATATATTCCTTAGCCGTTCGTTGTAGGGGAAGTGCGGCTCAGTGAACAAGAAAGAATATTAGAATACTCACATTGAAAAGCTGGGATATTGTATTTTTCTTCTTTTATTTCTGTTTTTTTCAGAAATTGTTTTTTATTGTACTGAAATACTCGTGATTGATTTTTTTCTTGTTCTAGAATGTTGTTATGTCTTTTCAATTTGACCTTTCGTTTTTGGGAATACAAGAAAACGTTTTAAAAATACGTTTATTCTTAGGTATCTGTACTAATATTGTAAAGCTAGGATATTGTTAATTTTTTAATCTTCGAAGCTACTTGTCCGATTCTAAAAATTCTGTCGCTAATAAAAAACCATGTTAATCCTAAGTGATCCATATAGACTTATATGTATTTAACCTTTGTATGGCACAGAACAGCATTTTTTTTTAAAACGAGTATAATCTTCTGTGTTTGGGGTTTAGAATTATGTACCTACTGAAACCATGGTAAAAGTAAGCTGAATTTTATTTTTGAACTTAGATCTTATGATGCCAATATGTTGCTGTGCTCTAATAGGGTCTATAACTGTTGCTTTAAGCGTTATGTAACTTCTTCTATGCACAATAATATGCAAAGAAATAAAAAAGAATATTTTCCAATTGATACAAACCCAGTTCTTCCAAAATAGATACAACAAAAGTTTTCAGCTTTGGCAACAAGTAAATCTCTTCCTATTGAATTCACCACGCCTGTAAGTACCAATCTTCGTTCGTTCGTGAAAACAAAACGGAATTGATAAAAACAGAAAAAGAATCTTTCGTCGCTATAGGAAAATCCCATCTATTATAATATCTCATTCCCATTGCACGATCTAATTTCCTATTCATCGAACGCCATATTTCTGGCACCCTACTGTAAAACTAATTTAAATCTTCATTCAAGTTACACTTTGTCTCTGTCAACTTAAGGGAGGTTTTCGATTGTCTGAATTCGGTATTAAGTTTGTAATCTCTTAAGAAATTCGATACAAAGTCCCCAAGATGTATTTTTTCTCTCGGTTTTGAGGAAAACCTGCGCAATTCGTAAGCCAATACGAAATATTGGATTAAGATAAAAAAATATGATTTTCAGTCGATTACGTAATGAAATGTTTTGCAAAAGGATTGTGTTTGTTTCAATTTTAAAAATAGGCGAAGATATATAATTTTACATATCACGTTATTTTATTCAAAAAGTATTCTATTTTAAAATTTAAAAGGATTATAGTTTAAACATTTTAAATACAATTCTTTTAATGAAGCCGATTGTCAGTAGCGCTGACCAATTAAAACTTATCTCTAGGGCCATGGGGTCCAAATGCTCACCTTTGGGACATCACCAGACTGGTCGGCTCTTCACGTGACCAGAAGGCTTGCCTTTGCTGGGCCCAAATAACTAGCAATAGGTACAACATGGCAATGCTGCCAACCTTTTTGGCACTTGTCCTATTGACAGCGTTGTGGACGAGCTTTTCAATACCCTATGATCTTCTCCTACGGCTTTTATAAATTGTAGGTACCTTGTACCTTTATTAATTTTATTATTATCTATAGGTTTTGTGTTTTACTATTTTAATAAATCTCTCCTACACCTATACTTTTAATTTCCCAGGTCAACTCTATTTCGTTAGTTGTGACCGCGGGTATTTAAAACCAAATTCGGTCTGACAAGTCATATTGAGGCATACGCTTATTTCGAAGAATAGCAGTTATCGAAATATTGCATAAAATTAAAAAAAAATCACTACAAATTAAACACCACTCAAAATCCAAAACAAAGTAAGCACGTGACTCACAACAGAACGACAAGTCAAACGCAGGAAATGAACTAGCAAACATGTTTAATTAACACGTATGTAATTGCGACCACAATTTGCCACGAGCCGTTACGACTTCTAATTCATTAGGTTCGACCACGCGAGAAATTCGAAGGCAGACTTGGATGTCGCAGCTGTATTCTGGTAGTTCGTGGAAAATGTTAAGGAAATCGTTTATATCTATAGGCAAATGGTATTTTTAGTCTGCAATTAAAGTGATGCTTCAGTGAGAACTATTTCGAGAAGTGGGTGTGTTTTTGCCGGTAATAATGATGGTGAAATATGTAGTATTCAAATGGCAATAGGCTCGCCCCCTATTACATGAACTTAAACATAACTGGGAATATGTACTAATAATTACAACTCTGCCTAACCCTTCGGGAATTACAAACGTGATGTTATGTTAATATGTGTGAAATAGTATTTTCATTTGAATTGACTAAAATAAACATTAACAGAGGGAGTTTCCGAAGGTAATAAATAAAATAATAAATAAATAAATATCTTGGGACAACTCACACACGGCCATCTGATCCCAAGCTAAGCAGAGCTTGTGTTATGGTAACCAGACAACTGATATACATACTTATATAATTTATGAATACATACATATTATAGTTAAATTACACCCAGACACAGAACCAACAATTATGCTTATCACACAAAGTTTGTCCTGGGTAGGAATCGAACCCACTACCTCCGGCTTTGCAGTCAGGGTCACTAACCACTAGACCAACGAGGCGGTCAATGATTATGATAACAGACAAAGATAATCAAGAGGAATATGAATAGCTATTTTGTAGTCCTGGAAAACAAAATTAAACGCACACTGAATACTGAAAATAATCCTAGTGTTGCCGACACAAAATAACAAAAGAGTTACTTTCATTTTAAGAAAACCCGAGTTAAAAAAAAGGTTTGAAAGAAAATAAGTAAAGAAGCCAACACAATCAAGTGCTTATTCATGATTTTATACCACAAATGACTTCAGAACGATATCGCATTTTCCAATCAAAATAAGGCGAGAAGCGAGTGCAGTGTGAAATGCGGCAATTACCTCAAGAGAGCCGTGTCACACATCCTGCTAACTCTTCAGCTAGTAACGAGAGAGTTCACTCGTTTGAAGATTGTCGATACTTGTGGTTTTTTTGGATGGTTTAAGAGTAATACAAGGAGAAAATATAAGTTATTTACTTTCTTAAAGAATTACTAATTCACTTACATAGAAAACATATTTAAAGGTTCCAAACAATAATAGTGAATCATCAATTGCACTTAGTTGAACTGCAATTAAGCATAGGTTATAATAAAATACTGCTACGTGCTAATTACATTCTATTACAAAATTGGTTACTTACAATTTTATTATGTGAAATCTTTAAACCAAATCTAATCTTTGTACATACCATAGATGCTTAATACTACTAAGACAATGTGTATTAGGAAGTATTTTTATAATTATAAATTATGATAAGAAATACAGAGCGATGCTACATATTTTTAGATACCTACATAGTCACAAAAAAGAAAACATTAAGCGTACCTTAATTTCTAAAAAAAACCCTCATCAAGATAAATAATTCCATCGATATCTTTACGCACATCACTAAATAGTTCAGAGAGTGTCGGACACCGATGTCGGAACAAGTCTCACGCTTCTCAAACAGCGCTGCGATTTAACGCTCGAGTATTTCGACAATCGTAGAACGTCGAATACTAAATCAATATCTGACACTACCATGTCGTAGTACATACAACGAGATTTCTGGAAGGAACTGAGGACGTGAAGCTGCATGATTATCTTTGAAGGGAAGGGAAGAGTTCAATGACGTACAGTACCAGTAGTATAAATATTGCACATCGACCTTAATCATATTTCGTTTTTTATACAAAGAATTATCAAAAGAAGCAAATCAATTCTGTTTGTATTTCGTGCGACAGAGATAACGCTCTACGAAGCCGAAATTAGCCTATTGTCTCTTTCCAAAGGTCGATGTGTAATATTTTATCGCCGGGTACTGTAATAGGGTGTACGAAATGCGAAATGCTTGTGAACGGCACTAATAACAAATAGCCATTTTTTATTGTTTTTGTCTCTCTGTTTTTTCGGCTAATCTCCTAATTGCCTCCTCTGACCGATTTTGACAGGACTTTCACTGGCAGATAGCTGATGTTTTAAGAAGTAACTTGTGCTTCATTTTTATTAATAAATAAAAAAGAATTAATGTAAAAATCCATCAAGAATTTCTCAGTAGCAGCCTCGGAGTCTGGATTTGTGCCCGGTTGATGGCAATAGGCTCGCCCCCTATTATATGGGACTTAAACATAACTGGCGAATTGTGGGTGTACTAATGGGTACAACTCTGCCTAACCCTTCGGGGATAACAGGCGTGATGTTATGTATGTATGTTAATGTAAAAATAGTGTCGGGCATGGGTAAGTTAGTATTACTTAAAAATTTGCCATCTCACTCATACGTGACCTAGATTGTTTCAACTATGTTAAAATGACCTATCTCTGAAAACTCAATGATCTTGTATCATTATAATACCATTACTTTGATCGTATATTTACTTAGAACCTGTTAACGCAACTCTGGCCCCCAAGATACAGGCGCCGCCTAGTTTGGGGACCACCGTAAAATGTACTCATGATTATAAATATATAGTTGCAAAACTAAAATAGCATACATTATGTTAAGTTATAATAAGATATCTTATATTTTGTTTTGTGACTATGGACCAATAAATTTATTCTTATTCTTACCTAGGACTTCAACAGCCATTCATTTATATCAGTTTATTTCATCGTTCCCTTCCCTCATAAAGTATCCTACACAGTTTCTAAAGTTTCTCTCATCTTGTTTGTAATGAACAAGTACTATTATAGCTTCGTCTACATAAAACTAGCTTTTGCTCGCGGTTTTGTTCGCGTTAAATTCAGGGTAACGTAGTTCACTCTAGTGAACTCACCATACAAAATTTAGAACCCCGTTTCATCCCCTTAAAAAAATTCACCCCGAATTTTTGGAAATCCTTTCTTAACACATGCCTATGTCCTAATAACTATCTGCGTGCCAAATTTTAGCTCAATCCGTTAAGTGGTTTGAGCTGTGTGTTATTAAATCAGTCAGTCAGTAACGGTTGGCTTTTATAAAAAACTAGATGACCCAGCGAACTTCGTACCGCCATATACCTGTATATTTTTTTATTTCCTATCTTAAGAACCGTCTCCTTACAATAACAAATACAACGAAAAAGAATTAGTAAAATTGGTCTAGCCGTTCACGAGTGATGCCGTGACCAAGGGAAATAGGGATTCATTTTAATTATAAAGATAGATACCAGTTACGAAAAGAAAACATTAGAAATAGCACAACATGAAAGACAAAATCTTAAATGATTCAGTCGATATTTGTTCAATAAAATAGGAACAATCTTTATGAACGCTTTAACCCGTATGCATTCCTAGTAGAATAACACAGGTCCAACAGTTAATTGAATAGTCTTTTACGTAATAATAATAAACCCAGTGTCCTCATTGAATTTCCATTAAATACTAAATCCTTCAATTCCATTATGCCAAGACTAAACAGAATTTCCCATCAACTTAGCTCGATGTTTTAATCAACTTAGGTTTTAGTGTCTTCGTATAATTTGAATAGAATTGTTGTAAATTAAATTGTTGTTAGTTGAACGATTGCAGCAAGGTTTCTGCTTAGCCTGTAAACTAGAAGTAGTGATGTCAAGAACTGTTTCTTTTTGCCTCCTAAAGGCGACCTTCCCTCTCTTTCTCCTTCTGTCTCTTTCTTTTATATAAGTATACAGGTGTGTGAGTCCAGCAACGTGAGAACTGTGAGTCTTGGCACTTGAATTATGGAAACCCAGTGCGTTTGCGGAGCTCCTGATTAGACTATGTCTCATAATTACACTGAATTGTTCCAATTGCCCGTTCACTTAGACCCTTGATGACCTATGCAACGTCTCTAATACGGCAGTAACCAAGGTGACCTACTGGGCCCAATTAGTTTAAAATATTAAAGATGTATCATCGTTATGGAAAGAAGAACTATGGTAAATAAGACAGTGACTATGAACGCTCATTAGGCGCACAAAAACAACGACAATGTCAGTATCATAATATCTGATACAAAGTATAACAAAGCAAAAGAAACTAAAGCATTTACTGATAACATCGATTAAGATAATAATCAACATGAGCTCCCATTCCAAACTTTCCATCGTGACCATCATTCAAAAACGATCAAAATATTTGAATGTCGCAACCCGTTACGAAGTTCAACGATAAACATCTGAACACTTGATAAACACCCCATAAATAAGATTAGGCGGCTTACAAAGAATGCTGCCCCACGCTTTCGAGATAATGAAATTGATAGCTAAGCACATTCTGGTGAGATAACAGCCTAATTAGGTTATTTGTATTAGGAGATTAGGATTTCTTAAGTGTCTGCTGATACCTCCTACGGCGATGGGAAAGTGAAAAGCTCTTTGTTCTGAGGGGAAATTCTACTAACTTTTAGGAACGGTCGCAATCTAATCTTAGTCTTAACCTGTCAAAAACTGCCTCTAATTTACATACACTGATTGTCGCTGAGATGAGATTGCGACTAGATTTTGAATGTTTTTATTAGAATTTACTTTTTGGTATCGTAATGTAGATAATGAATTAGTGTCGCAATTTTTTTTAATACAAAATATTTAATTTTTGGATTATATATTTCTTTTCTCTATCTTATGGCCTGTCTCATCTGCGGTTTGCATCGCTCATTTGTAGTACTTTTCTGCAACTAAACACTTGTGTCGTTATTTGACATTGACAGCCCCATTGTATCTACATTAAGATCTAACACTGAATACCAAACTTAGGCTCTTATGAGGAATTACAAACTAATATATAAAAGGCGCTTACAGGATTGCGTACAATTTTTTTAAACTGCAGTAAGTTACTCGTTTTTGTGTTTCCATGTTAAGTTACGTCTTTAGTTATCTGCTCCAATCCCATGGCTCGTAGCGTGATGATATAGCCATTCTATTTCAATCCGACTGGTAGTTCCATAAATTAGAACGTTTACACAAACAAACAAACAAAAAGACTTTGGTCGTGAGGTAGTTAGTCGTACTATGGAGATATTATTATTATAGATTATGACAACACTTCAGTTGCAAAAATATCACTGTCCCACAAGTAATTATATGTCGCACACTTTCACGACGCCATTAAAAATCACAAGCCACTCGTTAAGGAGTACCAAGCACGAAACCCCGAGGCCAGTGTCACTACAAAATAGTATTTATCGTGATTGATACAGCTTGTCTCCCTACTCGCCACATGCTAATTTATGCTAAAGATACAAAATAATATAATGTTAAAAAACACTGGATTTTATACTTTATTTCTTAAGTTATAAAGTTCAAGTAGATTGCATAAAGCAGCTAATTATTGTTGAGTTACTACCAACTTATAAAAGGGCTTGAAGCAAAGAAATTGCAACTTTAGTCCTTATAGAAAAGGTTGATAGTGACGGTAAGGATTAAGTTGGTATAACAGTAATCTAAATGCCGCCTGACCGTTTAATGTAAACGTTAACTATGTTAAAGCCTTTTTTTAAAATTCCCAATGTTTTTGTTTGTTTTTTTAATTGCCCGGTTTGTTTGTCGACGTTGATAGCCAATATGATGAATATGTAAACGGCAAGTAAAATGTTTATTTATGCATGTATATTTTTTGCTACCAAGGTAAAAGCTGTTGTTTAATTAAGGACGAAAAATATAATATTTTAGTCACATTCCTTTTTTTCGGGAAACTAAAAAGTTAGAATAGTAATTAAAATTACGATTGAAGTAATGAACAAACAACATTCACGTGAACAAATTCGCGGGCATAACCTACTACGCCTCATCACTCCTGTTATCCCCGAAAGGTTAGGCAGAAGTGTACCGATTAGTAGACCCACATTTCGCCAGTTATGTTTAAGTCCCATGTAATAGGGGGCGAGCCTATTGCCGTCAACCGGTCAAAAATCTATTCTACAAGGCTGCTAGGCCTGCTACTGAGAAATTTCTTTTGGAAAAAGTCATTAACACCTTGCCCGACTACCCGACTACCTATGCTCCTATACTACCTATGCTCAGCAGACGCGCTTTGCGACCACTAGAGCAACGAGGAATGAAAATAACTAGCTAATCTCATTGACAAATTGTCAGAGGTTTCAATAATTTTAAAAGTGACGAAAAATACTGTACCTAATCTTAAAGAATCCCCTTTTATTTATCTAACAATGTCACTGTCTTCTGCTGACTTTTTCAATTACACGAACTCATCACCATTAACAAAACCTCACCAAAAATGAGATTGAATCTTCTTTAACTCCTGTTTTTTATTTTCACCTTAATTTAATTGAAGAAGGGTGAAGAGTTGCAGCACCCTTTATCTGCTACCAATCGTGCAGTGTCCCCAGTAGCGTTACACATAAGAAAGTTACATGAAAGCATTAATTACTTAGCCATTGGACATTGCTGGAGACTGTGGGTTGAGGTGCAAGTGATAGCGGTTTCCAGAACAGCTGATCTGTTATGTAAAAATGTCTTTCTTTGAACTTGAGTTCTATCTATAAACATAACATAACACCACGATTGTAATTCCTAGAGGGTTAAGCAGAGGTGTACCCATTAGTACATCCACATTTCGCCAGTTATGTTTTAGTCCCATGTAATAGGGGGCGAGCCTATTGCCATGAACCGGGCACAAATCTAGACTCCGACGCTACTACTGAGAAATTCCTAATGCAACAACATGGAACATAATATACAAAAAAAAATACGTACAGCCGAACATGGAACCTCCTTTTTGGAGTCGGTTAAAAAGTAAAATCAAAGTGATTATCCAAACGCCAGAAGTGCATAAGCGGCAACAAAAAAGACACATAAAATTAACATCATAACAATTTTTTTTTGTAATATAGCAACGTAATGTTATTTGCTATATAAAACTGCTTGAATTAATAAAAAAAATTGGTTAAGATAGTGTAAGTGCGAAATTCTCATCAATTCGCAAAACGCAGTTCTCTCACCACTTGTCCCCACGGTCAACACCAAGACCACAAATGGATGGAGTCCATTTAATCTCGTGGGATTTAATTGCAGCACCTTTCGATTCGCCGCCGGTGCCGAGCATTTATTGGTCAGAAGATTTACTAGCGACTGCGTCGATTACTGGATGTATCATTTTTTTTTGCCGAAGTTTCACGAACGTAATGTCGTAACCGCGAAATGTTGTATCTATGTGGATTGTGTGAGGTGAAAAAAGGGTACAATAAAATATGCTTTAAGCTCATTGTAATAAAGATGTGCAAAAACTAAAGAAATACTGATGGATAACAAAAATAAAATTCGTAGGTAATATTGCACTAAAAAGCAAAAAAGATTTTTAATAGAGCCACTTTTACATAATGTTTATTTTTGATAAAAAGTGTGTGATAGCGGCCAAATTTCGTACCGTTGAAAAAACATATTATAATATCGTCATAAGGAAAATTGGAAGTTGGTTAAATTCGAGATTCAAGATTTTCAACCGACTTCAAAAAGAAGGAGGTTCTCAATTCGGCGCGTATGTTTTTTTTTTTTTTTGTATGTATGTTACCTGATTTCTCAGCCAATTATGAATAGATTTGGATGATTCTTTTTTTGTTTGAAAGAGTATACTTCCGAATAGGTCCCATAGAAATATTGTCATGATCTGATGATGAACTGCGGAGATATGGAACGGAACTCCTTATAGGATCACAGCATAACTGTCGTAACAAGTAAAATTGCTTAATTGCTTTGTTTATACGTGTAGTCGATGACTGACTGAAGGAAGAGAGGGAGGGGGTACGTCAACCCCCCTCCTACTACTTTCCAAAATTAAATATATCGTGTGAGGTATTGTTTGAAAGGGCTTTTTATAAGGATTTCAAACATTAACACACAAGCACTAAAAAGTGAAAAATAAAAAGCTTTTTTACAAAAAAATAAAACCGCCTTCAAAAACTACAAAATAAAATAAATACTTTAGTTTTGGAAGTCGGTGGCAATATCTACATAACAAAAAACAAAACCAAAGCCACCGACTTCCAAAACTAAAGTTTTTATTTTATTTTGTAGTTTTTGAAGGCGGTTTTATTTTTTTGTAAAAAAGCTTTTTTTTACATACTTTGTTACAGGTGAATATAATGAAAGTGCGTTAAAAAATCTATGCTAAAAAACAAACTATCTTATTGCTAGTAAAAATCTATTGCAATTTTTGTAAAAACGACATTTTCATATTCACTAAAATTAATTATCGAGAATGGCACTGCTAGATATTTGATTCATATTATACACGTTCATAAAACCATGCACACAAATACACAAGTTCCATTACCAAATAAGCAATACCATTTATCGAGTTCCCAAACGTAGTCAACCATTTCATTTTAGCGAAATTTCAAAGTAACACAGAAAGTCAATTGAATATTTCGCGAAAATGAAAAATAAATGCATCCACGCTGTGGAACACTTCATATTGGAAGCCTTTCAGTGCATCGCGTCAAGTTTGCGGGTAATGCTTTGTTCACACTGCGAAATGCTGGAATATTTAATATAAAAGTTTAATTTGGTTGATGTCTCTTTGAAATGTATAATGGAGTCGAAATTGATGATATTGTCGGAAATATTTCCTTTTTCAGGCAATTTTCCCAATACAAAAAATACAAAAACAAAATATTTGAGAACGTATAACATTTATACATTTACAGTCTATGCATAGAAATCTGTCTGTCTATTTTTTCCGGCTAATCTCCGAAATGGCTGGACCTATTTTTACTGGTAGATAGCTGATGTTATAAAGAGTAGAATAAACCAAAATTAACATAGAAAAAAAAATAATAAAGTTGTGCGCAAAAATAATAAACCCTAGTGATAACCGACAATCACACAAACGAAGACACAGTATAAGCTAGTTTAAAATAGAATCTTCGATGTTTTTCTCTAACTGAGAATTCAACTACAAGCAAATGCACCTCATGTGCTCCCGTCACAACCAAACCTATCAGGGGCTAATGCAAAAAAGAAAAGGTGTTAAAAAAAGGACCTATCCGATATTTGCGAAATTGGATCGCACGAAGTTTTTGTGAGTAAAAACGAAAATTCTGTTCAGATAAACAGATTTCGATTGGTAGGTAAATGCGAATGGAGTTCTTAGTAATTTGCTTTTAATATTACAGTAGATACCTAAAGGTTTTTTGCGATACTAACTTGTGAACGCGACTTCGTTCGCGTGGATAAAGTTACACCTAATAAAATCAGCTATCTGCCAGTCAAAATCGGTCCAGCAGTTCCAGGAATAAACTGGAACAAACAGACAGACAAAGTAAAAATAAAATATAAAATTACGGTTTGTTCCAGCTTCTTTAGAATGAGTTGTATACCTTCACTGGTAATTACAGGCACATGAGAAATTTTAACTTTATTGCTTATATGGCAACGCATCTGCAAGGCCTCTGTAATTGTAGATATCACTTAATATCAGTAGCATGTTTGCCATGCAATGAATTTTAAAAAAAAAGTATTTCTTAATTATTATCTAAAAAGTAAAAAAATCCTTTCGCCTAGTCTAAACCCTTGTACTTAGAAAACTGTGTTCCTTTTATGATTTAGACGGCGTCGCTTGCAAAGTGCTAGTCTGTTACAAGCATGATTCCTTACTTCCTATCCTTAACTTCCTCATTACAAAGTTTCAAGTTTCTTACATAACTTCTCCAAAAAACAGTTTCCTTAATAATTCAAAAAATATTTTTCGTCGATTTCTCACGGCCGTTAAATATGAAGAGTAATTGGGGACACATGCTCAAACATCTACATCCGAGGGTGTGTCTAATTACACTAAAAATATGCCCCAGGGATATTGTTAATTAATATATATAGTACACACGTGTGAAACTGCGGTATAATTATGATTTATGGACAATACGACGTTTCTTCTTCTAGTTTAAAAGAATTTAGTAACTTTTTCTTATAAAATATTGCTATGAATTAATTGGAGACAGGTTGTTATGGCTTTTTGTTCCTTTTTTAATGATTATAATTTTTATTATTTTTGTTTTTTTATTGCCTTTTTGTTTTTTTTATTATTTTTGTGTGCACATGGCCTGTGTCAAATAAACCTTTTTTCTTTCTTTTTATGCTTTTTTGGACTTTTCAACTATTTTTATTGATCATAAAACTACGTGAAAGCGTGATACATATATATTTTTTTTTAATTTTGCTTCGCATTAGGAATTTCTCCTATAATGTGAGTGCGTCTACTCTTACATACACCAACATTCAGACCCGGAATAACTATAGGTATTTGTGGCACCCGCGACATGCAGCCACATTAAACCGTACATCGTAAAAATGTTTTTGTAATTAATTGAAAATAAATTATTTTTCATATTACCTACTATGCGAAAGTATGGATGGATATTTGATTGGCAATTATGCCAGAACGGCTGAACTAATCTGGATGAAAGGCACAGAGATACTCGTAGATTATAGTCGCAGAAAAAAATATGGTTCTCATGGGATAATACACCAACTTAGACGAAGACGAAGTCACGGGCAGAAGTGAGTTTGACAATAAGTAAGATATCCTCAATATAAGCCAACCGCGCTGCGAAAAGCTGTTACTTATTTATAAAATGGTTTGCGAAGCTATGTGACTAAAACAAATCCAAAAATAGGTCGGCGTTCTATTTATGAACCCCTCGACATTTTCCTAACATGACCCCCGCATCTGCACTGACATTCTGACCAACACCAATTTGTGAAAATATCCGATCATCGTACCCAAAATCATTCTTTTTTCAGTGTTCGAGATGGACCAAAAAAAATATAATGGTGCCAAAATGACCCACGTCAACAATTTTGCTCCTAATTTTGCTCGTAACCCTTCCGTGATGCGGGTCACGGGCGCGACACAAATTAATCCATTTAAAATACATGCACAATTCGGTCTAACATACCCATGCGTACATGAATAAATAAAATCCACGGTGTAGACCCGAGGCTGGTGAGGGTTGATTTTTGGAAAAGTCCAATTTTGGCTGCGGTGAAAGGGTTAAGGTTACCTTTTGTTATCTTTGTGAATGTTTCCATAGATTTATCATATCTAGGGGAACACGGTAATGTTTCAAATACTTTGGGGTGACGAGCTGCTCCATAAATATGTAAATGAAAAAACATTGACGAAGCTCTTAAATTGTACATAATAATTACTATGATCGGTTATTTCGCATAGAACAAAAAAAAATTTAGACAAAAAAGTTTAATGTCAATGAAAACCCGTTAAAGATTTTCTTATCTACTTTATCAAAAGCTTGACTCAAATCTAAATAGTTTCTGACAGGCATTTCAATCCACTCCGATCAAATTGTACCGTCAACAAATCAATAATTTCCACACACCATGTGATCGTTATCTGATTGCTACTTCCTCATCAGATACCTTATCTGCAACGATCGCCGGCATCGACACTTCGCCTATTTGCTTATCTAATAGATAAAACCAGTGATTTTGATTTTACGGTTTATACATTGATAATTTCGATGTAATCGGTGTTTTAAATTTTTTATGGGGAAAGTGTGATGTCGTGTGAGCCATTTGCATTGTATGGACATGATTTTGAAAAAGAATTAGTGTAGTCTTATATGTAAGAGATAATAAAACACAGTTTATTTCGATTTTTAATGATAACGGGTGCTTCTTTTACGGATTTACTGGTAATTAAATGAATTTTACAACTTGAATTATGAACAACATTCAAAAGTAATATACATAATATATACCTACTGAGTTTGTCAAAATAATACTAATTTTCATAATGTAAGTGCAAAAAAAACTTCACATCGCCTCAAAAAACTCACCCTAAAAATCTTCAACCATAAGGAAATCCAAAAGCATACAAATATCGATGAAACGTCAATCAAATTATAAAGAGCGGTAATACGATCCCGTGGGCTCTCATTATTTCATAATAAAAGGTTAAAACCAGACAGTTCAAAGAAGCTTTTGAAATCCGAAACCTATCCTGTATATAGAAAATGCAAAATTAAAAAGACGAACGACGCTTGAGAACAGGAATAGTCAATAGTCACTTCATATTGTGTTTACTGTGTAAACCGCATGAGGTTCCGTGGTATAGCGTTACTGATGCACCACCGAGCCAAAATAAATAAAGTGAAAACGGATGTAAGTGCATCCAATGCCGCTTTAAATATAAACGAATTTGAAGATGTCGAAACTGAACGCGTGATGGATGGAGTGCTGAGTGGTGAAGTAGATACGGCAAGTCACGAAATAGATAACTTAGTAGATAGCGAAGGGATTGTATATCCTGCGGGAGCACGGGCCGGAGTTGAGTGAACTTGCCTAACCTAAATTGTCGACAATAGTGCCATTGTCTGAACGTTGAGAAATTTTCTTGATGGCTTTAAATTTGTCATAGTGGCGGAGATAGTGAATGGGTAAATAAACTTGAAAGGGTTTTAAGCTAAGTGGAGTTTTATAAGTGATTACAGGATGTTATTTTGTTACATGGTGTAAAGAATAATTATTTTCTATATTGGGTTGACAAACTACATGTCTTATAATTTGTATTATGCAACGACTAAGTATTGTGTAACCTCATAACTTCTTCTATCTAAGTACTAAGGCCGGCAGACTAGTTCACTTTTAGGATTTATGAGAAAACAGATTAATAAAGTTATTTTTAACTAGGTATATTTTATTAGGAGATTATTCGGATTTCATCAAATCCTTTAGTGAACGTTTAGAAAAAATAGATTCTAAAAATGATAGCTACTGGATAAAATATGTACGTATTACTCGTAATACACACACACAGAATTACTAGATCAGCCCCGCAGATTGGGCATCTGTGCACATTCCCAAGAACCAAGATTAAAGACACACAACTCCACCTAAGGTTCGTAATTAAGGCTGCGACAGCCGCAAATTGGTAGTCATCAATAACACGGCTTATCTGTGCATAGTCAATTAAATCGCTATCTTGGTTACATCTTGGGTGAAAGCGGGAAATAAATATGCTTAAAATAAAATGTGGCTGAAGTTTATTTGAAATGTCGATGAATTATTTTTCTTAGATAGTAAGAAACATTCTAATACTATAAATAATCGATGTTGCATCATTAAAAATAACGTCAACTGTCCTAACAAAATCTGCTTAATAAAATATAGCTGAACTTTATTCGAAATGTCGATGGTTTTTTCTACTAACATGGAAAGAAATATTCTAAAAGGATCAATAATTACCGTTGCATCTACATTCATAAACTTACTTGTCCCATTGTCGTCATCAACGACAATAAACATGATATCACCTTTCCTAACACAACCCAAATCCTTAACTCAGCGCCTTAATTAGGCAAGTACTAAATTTTTACGACCAACATAAGTTCCCGTAAATGGCACACGAATACCCCTAAAAATAAAACCAGGACAATTGTCCCAGTTGACGGCGACAATTGTCGCGGATTCTGGACGCGATCCAACTTAACACGAAGTCAACATGGCAGATGTCAGTGCACAGGATATCCCCCTTTTTGGCATATTTTTTGTCAACAAGTCGGTGATGGCTTTGTAGAAGTAGAACGGACTGGGTATAGAGTTCTTTGTTTTGATGTCAGTGGGGGCAACTGAAAACTGTCAGCAGGTTATTTTTGTAGGAATTGGAGTTGAAATGTTGATGAGTTTTAGTGTTCCATTGAGAATTGAGATACTTCCAAGATGACTACACTTTGGTAGACAATTAAAACAATTCAGTGTAGTCGCGGTAAAAAAAGTCATTTAAAATCCAACATCTCAGATTTTAAAAATCCAATTATTGAACACAACATTAAAAGGAATTTATTAAATGGCCATGGCCTTGGAGTTGTCAAAACGGTTGATTGACACTTCCCGTGACCTATTACCGTGGCCAGAGGCTAGGCATTGCCAACCAACGTGGCAATGGCAAAGAGGCCAGTTTTTGGGCACATTTCCAGTTCACGGCGATGTGGAATTTTTTTTTGATGCCATTTAATTACTTTCTTTTTTTTTAACTAATATTTTTTTTTTTTAATATAATTAAGTCGGTGGTACGTGGTTGGTCGGTCGGTCGGTTGTGGTTTTTTTACTGTAAATATAACCTATATTAATAATATTTTTTTTCGTATCGATTGCGACTAGATTTTGTAAGTTTTTAACGAATAGAATTGAACTTCTGCATAAATTATACCACTCACACTACCTGTTACGAAACTACCCAGAAGTCACCAGAGGTATTGCGGTAAAAATACTCCAAATACCAAGTGGACACAGACAGATATTATGCCGTCGCGACGTTGCTATCACAAGCCGATCTGCCGCTCACAGATGCAATCAAGCCAGCATCTGTCATGTCATTAATGAGAGTTTAAAGAGCAAGAATGAACCATTTGGAGTGCAGTCGTAATATTTCGTTGTCTGATTAACATTTTACTGGAGTATGTAGTCTTGTGTGGTCCTTGGATATAAATAAAACATCTGCGGGGTTTAAAAAGACATATTATGACAGAAAAAGGTATTGCTGAGTATAAAATAAAAAGAAAAATCACTGTTCATGGTAGTGCGCGATATTATGCACGCAAAACGTTGTACTTTCCGGTAGATTCAACAGTACAAAAATTGTGGCGGTATTTCAAGTTTAGTTATAACATTTAAAACAGGCCTAAAATAACTCCTTAACCAAAATCTTTTAAGAACTAACCTAGTGCAAAATTGTGTTTGCAAACACAGGAACATTCCCACTTCCTATTCATAGTTCAATGGGACGGCAATTCGGCACGACCGGAGATATCAGGCGTAGGTAATCAACTGCTAGGTATAGGACCAACCGCTTTCCAAGGCACGAAGATGTTTACCTACTTCCAAAATCCAGGCTGCTACTAAAATATTCCTAATGGTAGAACCTGCTAACGCTTTTGCCCAAACTGGTAATCAAACCCACTTGCGACCACGACACCAACGGGCCAGTCAAACACTCACACACAAACCCCCATTTTCAATTTATAATCTCAAACATCTAATAATTATTTACTCTGACAAAACAAACGTGATTTTCCTAACAAAACACCTATTGTCATATAATCATTTCCTTGTTACAGACAACGGTGTCCTAATCTAAGCTGGCATCCATTGAAACGTCGACAAATATCGAGTCGCGCGGAGTGTACGGCAAACAGTGATGCGTTTTACTTAATTGAATGCCTAATGACTATAGTATGAGGGTTAGGGTGCGTGCCTATACGACGGGTGTTCGCTGCGAATGCGAACATTGAGTGATAACATTTTTACTCCGAAAGCAAATTACGCGAGCATTGATTTTTTAAATTCAAATTCAATCTTTATGGCTATCCATAAAGTTTCTGTCTCCTGTAGGATCTGAAAGAAAGAAAGAAAGAAAAACTATTTATAGCTGCGAAAGTGACGCAAATTTTGTTTACAAAAGCTCAAGCCAAAAAACAAGTACTAAGTCTAGAATAAAAATTTAAATAAATATTAGTAGAATAGGTGAACACTAAACATGTCTACAGCAAACTGTTACTGCTGTGTAAAACTAAACCTGCACTTGAATGAATGGTTGAATATAATAATTTTGACATTATTTACAATGCCCTGCAGAAGTGTTGGTCATCTTTGTTTGTTCAATTCCAGGTATTTGTTTACTTAAAACAATGATCTAATTGACAATAGTTTAGTTCAGTTAAACTGCATTTTGCCACTTGATTGGGCCATTGTGCGTTGACCAAGTTGACAGTAAGCAAAATTACCAGTTAATATTATTGTTTTAAGAATTATCATGACGATCAATATAGTATAAATACAGTATTCTTAAACTTAGTTTCTACTAGTAACTTTACTTTTTGCAAAACTAGACCTAAAAATACCCAGCAATGTTTACTGATACGCCCAAATGTGTACGCACCCTTACTCGTTTATAGTTATTTCTGTGTTGGCTAAAGTAAATATTGTGCCCGTTTAATTGGATTTTATATTTGGTCTCGCTCAAGTTTAAGTGTTTTTTGGATACTTTTTTGGCAAACTCTGTCCTGAATGGTGCAAAATGCCATTCGCTTTTTTAAATGTCGTTAAGTTTTACTGAAAAAATATTGATCAGGAAAATGAAGTAGGTTATTACTTAAAAAAATCAGCTCATTATTTTCGCATTTTTTTAAAAACTAACATCACGCCCGTAATCCCCAAGGAGTTGGGGTGAATTCGCGGGGTTATTTAGTCACACTCGTTATGTAATATCATTTTTTTTTAATTTTTACTTAATTTTATTTAATTATTTATTTTTTTAGCAAAACAGGCCATTTTATAAGGTACAATACAAGATGGCGGCCGAACTCTCTCTATTCAAAAGAACTATAGATAGGTACCTAATCTATACATATAATAAAATTGTAGAAAAGTGGTGTCTGTACAATGGAAATATATAAAAAAAAAGTAGCAGGGGTTGTTATTACATCGATGCCGAACCCGAAATTATAATTATTATTTTTTTTGTCTGTTTGTCTGTTTGTCTGTTTGTCTGTTTGTCTGTGTGTTTGTGCACGCTAATCTTCGGAACTACTTGACGGATTTGAATGATTTTTTTTTTGTTGTACTGTTATTAAGTCCGGGCAACATATAGGCTATAATTCATCTTGGAAACTTGGACACCTGATGCAGAACCGCAACAGACCAGCTAAACTATAAGAGATACAAAAATGGTACCATAGCAAAAATTGTTTCACGTGATGAGCATTTTCTGCTAAGAGAATAAATTTGAAGATCTGGAACACCTGATGTGGAACTCCAAGAGCCCAGCTACACTATAACATATATAGGAATGACGTCTTAGCAAGAGTTGTTCAGCCTGATGAGCACTCTCTGATGTCGTATAAAATTTGAAGATCTGGAACAGCTGATGTGGAACTCCAAGAGCCCAGCTATACTATAACATATATAGGAATGACGTCTTTGCAAGAGTTGTTCAGCCTGATGAGCACTCTCTGTTGTCGTATAAAATTTTAAGATCTGGAACAGCTGATGTGGAACTCCAAGAGCCCAGCTACACTATAACATATTATATAGGAATGACGTCTTAGCAAGAGTTGTTCAGCCTGATGAGCACTCTCTGTTGACGTATAAAGATTGTAGATCTGGAACACCTGTTGTGGAACTCCAAGAGCCCAGCTACACTATAATATATACAGGAATGACGTCTTAGCAACAGTTGTTCAGCCTGATGAGCACTCTCTGTTGACGTTAAAAAATTGAAGATCTGGAACACCTGATGTGGAAATTAAAGCTCAATTTCACTGTATAATTATAAAATAACATAAGCTGGGAGTATCTCCACGCGGGAAGGCGGTAACAGTTTAGGACTGATTTTCGATGGAATCTCGCTCATCCCGTTGTTTTCCCGTCCCCAGGCCTTAGAATTCTACATCAGACGTTTCAGATCTTCGATTTTGACGACCCCGTTGTCGCTGGCATAAGCAACAGGATCCGCGTACGAAGTCGCGGGCAGAAGCTAGTATAAAAATATAATGACGAATTTGAGAATCTCATTTCTAACAAGAGTTACACTCAACCATGAAATAATTTCTCCAGTCAAGGATCAGATAAGGACGAAAATTAAAAAAAAAAAATTAACACAAGTCATTTGAAGTTCATCTCATTTCCCTTACTTCCTTATTGCATTCTTATCAATTGACATCTGTCTCTCTTCCTATTTCATGCTGATGGACTTGGACCCTGTATTAAAATAATAATGTCTTTTATTATATGAATTTCTGGGTCGTCTGAAGATTCAATTCGTAATTGTGTGTTTCATCCAAAAGATATCTACAAATGTGTGAAGAGATTTTCTTTTAATTTTTTATTTTATTTTAATAACTCTGAGTGTGTCATTTGTTTTTTTTTCAAATATGCAAGTGCCTACTTTTTATCTACCTCCGTTTCGTCCAAGTACATGTATTTTATTGAATAAATATAACTACCCCCCCTAGACTCGCCCCCTATTATATGGAACTTAAACATAACTGGCAAAATGTGGGTGTACAAATGGGTACACCTCTGCTTAACTCTCCGGGGATTAGAAGCGTGATGTTACGTAATATAAGTACGTTTTGAAATAGATTTACAGTAATTGGCTTATTCGTCATAAATTAACAAATAAATAAATATCTAATTGTAAAGGTTATTCTTCTTTTTAATCTGTGTAAATTATTTTATTATTACTTAATTGTTGTTTTTCATAATCGAATGCGTTCCAATTCTCACTTCATAATTCACAAACACGACTTCAATTTCAAACCAAATCAAAAACGAATTACTTGACACTCTATCATAATCAATAGAACCATTTACCGTTCTTATATTTGAACTAGTTGCTTCCTGCGACTTTGCACTCGTACTTTTTTTCATCCGTACTGTTAAGTTACGTATTTGGTTACTGCTCCGCTCCTGTAGGTCGTAGCGTGATGATATATAGCTTATACAATTCCTTGTGAATCTGGCTATTATAAACAAAAATATTTTTTGAATCGGACTGGTAGTTACAGAGATAAGCGCGTTGAAACAAACAAACAAACAAACAAAATATCTCTTCGGATTTACTATTTTTGTATTGTATAGATATCACTTGACTTTCACTCAATTTTCTTTAACGAACATTATTTATAACAAACCCAATTCATCTCAGACTTAATTTTTTAAAGGGAACGTTACAAAGATTTATTTGAGGCGGCATTTAGCAAGTAATTAAGAGGTTCACCGTTACTTTTGGACGTAAGATAGATGGTTTAAGTGTAGAACAGTAATCTATGAGGGCATAGTATGAGTTAGTACGGTTTAAAAAATGTTGGTATGAGAAAACAGTAATAGATTAAACGTGTGATTGATTTAAGAGTGTTTTATGATGATTTAATGGCGATGGGAGTAATAATTGGAGTTGGAAATTAATTAAGGATTTTTTTTGTAAAGATAGTAAAATAATA
The DNA here is from genome assembly GCA_949316365.1 of Hoplodrina blanda. Lineage (NCBI taxonomy): Eukaryota > Metazoa > Arthropoda > Insecta > Lepidoptera > Noctuidae > Hoplodrina > Hoplodrina blanda. The sequence goes on from OX438582.1 coordinate 1,635,839, forward strand.
AAATGTTTTAACTGAGAGAACTGAAAAAAAAATGGACAAAATGATTTATAAATAAATTAAAAACAAAAAAATGTACCTACATTATGTCTAGTTACAGCATTATATAATAGGTTAACATATTATAATCCACATTTCCACGTGGTGAAAATGTATGTACCTAAGGCTAATCCTAATCTTATTAACTTTCTTTACTTTCTTCTTCTAAGACATTCTTTAATCTGGAATTCCGGACACACTAAAAGAAATGAATTTTCATTTCACAACACGTTCAAAGTTAAATGAAAACTCTTTCTTTTTCACGACACAGTCTGAAACCCCATTTCGCGTCACAACACGTTTATCAGGGTTCCACAAAGCTCTTAAGAAAACAGTTTTATTCAAAGCAAGGTAATTGCGACGTACGGAACCAAAGCAGCTGCGTCCCTTTGACTCCCTCTTGAAAGCTATCAGTGATATTACCTTTTTTCATTCGCAAGGGTTCCGCGTTATTAAAATTTATTGAAATTATCGCCATTTTAGAATTTTTCAAAGGAGTTTCTGGAGTATCGAGGTAATAAGCTACGCTTCTTATGTATTGAATATCTTTTTGTTAATTCAATTTTATAGAATTGGGAAATGTTTGAACGAATTTTCGTCGAATCTTTAGATTGAATTTGGACATTGTATTAAAAAATATACCTATATAGAAACGATGCTTTCCATCTAAATGTTATATTTTGACGGGATTTAATGTATAAAGCCGTTGGCCATGCTGTCGTTTATAGAACCTTGACAGTAGTTACGGGTAGTTGAAAGCCTGAAAGTCTTACAACCAGTCTTACCAAGAGGTATCGAGTTGCTCAATAACTGGATTATAGAGGTCAGAGAAGCAGTCGCTCCATGTAAAATACTGATCGTGGTCAGCTGCATCCACTTAGATTAGAAGCCGACCCCAACGTAGTAGGGAAAAGGCTAGGCAGATATTGATGAATGGGTAAAGCTGATGAATAAGAAAGTAAAAAATGTGTTCTTTGAAAACAGTTATAAACTTACATTCTCTCGACAGCTAATTATAGTTTTAAACCATTAACTAATTATTTTACAACCAATACCCACACAGGCATTAGGTAGTTGTACTAACTACCAAATCATAGACCATTCAATAACCTTCATTCTTCACAATAACATTTCCTGCCTTTGCTTGATTGACAACACAGAAGCGATAAAGCTTAGACAAGCAACAAATACTTCTAATTGAAATACGAATAGATACGGATTGAGAGATAACAGATATATATAAAACGATTGAATGCGAATAATGATTATTTATTTTTAATTATGAGTTTGTAATAATTGTATTTTGAATGTAATTGAAATTGCCCGTGAAATTGGCACTGAAATAAATTCTACGGGTTGAAACTTAATAAAGTGACCATTTTTCAGAAAGTGAAATATTCTTATATGAGCAACTTTTACAATGGAACGAACTCTGAAATGCACATTTTTGTAGGGAACAGCTGACTTTTTGGAACCAAGTTTCTTATAGTATAAACATTATTACTTATTTAAGCATTATTAAATGCGCTCGGTCTCTATTTATTTCTTTATATTTCTTAGTTTATTCCAAAATAAAAGTAGTTTACGATAAGAGTAATTTCGATATGTGACCAATGGCAAGTGATTCAAAAGTCACCCTGTATAGTGGAGTGGTGGTCTAGATCTTTAACGAGACATTTCAAGATCAATCTCTAATACAGACTATAAAAAATATTACTAAAATGGATTCTTATCAGAAATTGCTTTTGCGACTCGTAGATCAGAAAGCCATTCACTTCATGTTCTATCCATTTGTCAAACAGATCGTAAAGTAAAAGTATCTAGTGTTCCTGGCTGAGAAATTCAGTATTTATTTGTGATATAATGCCCAAATTTAACTCCTCCAGAGAATTTAATTTAACTCCCCAATTATAATTATTATTTATTATTCAATTACTATACCCATACAATTATTATAACATCATATCAGTAAAACCAAGCTGGTGCTATAAATAAACTAGAAAAAATGGACTATAAAATATAACAAAAACATAATAATATAAACCTTCAAATACTACAATTCCTCTTAACCTCTCGAATGTCTTATGTTACACAGTTCGACATAAGCCATTGTCTTACTATTGTGTTACTAATTAGACATTCAACGGGTTAATTAACTCTACAGCTGGAACTTTAGCAATTGTATTTGAATATCTCCAAACTAATATTTAATCTCTCAGTTATTCCTAAGCAATCTTGTAAGAAAATCTTTCCCCAAGATACGTCTAAGTATTTATTATTAACCCATTGGCCAAGTAATCATTTAACCATACATTGGCACACGTACCATCGACACAGCCAATATTAATCTGGCTGAGTATTCAGGCCTGGATTCCAATTACCTAAAAACGCAGGGCCATTCAATTTGGCCCTCTAGGCGCGCGCTTGTAGGCATAAACTTGCTATGAAGTATGTATGGAAGGTGGGCTGGGAACGATAGGTTGGTAGTCTCGGTATTGTTATATGATTTGCTCTCCAAAATAATGTATTGTCTGATATCATAAGGTGTATATTTGTAGAAAACAGTCAATTTTCGTAAGACTTAGAAAAACTACTAAGTCTATAGGATACAATTTTTTTGTGAATTTAACACAAGCTGTGAATCAAGCACTGTGGTTTAAGTAAATAATTTTTATTTTTATTTCAAATATCCGCTGTTTGATTATTATTTGACAAAAGTGCTACTGACTGTGTCATTTATCTGAAACGGTAGAGTAGCTGTTGTTATAAGTTTCCAAATAGTCCCCAGCATAATCTGCTTCCATTTATGCAAAATTTAGCAGTCAATCCGGCCCTGTCTATTTATAACTTCTTTTGAGTGAACATTTGGAAATATTCGAGTCAAGAATAATGTTATAAAGAATTTCAAATTATGTCCCTTGAGTCCGTAATACATTTATCTTATGGAAATTATTTTCTAAGGTACAAACCAATGACCATAACGGGAGTACCTAGCATTCTGTGTTCCTACGTTTCATATCGAAAAGTGACTTATCAAGGTCCGAGTTTCACGTGAACGTCGGCGTCGTTAGAAATTCACATTTTTAGATACATGGTATTTTGTGTACCTGTACGTACTTTTTATTGCAATGCATCCTGTAAACCGTTTCGTATCGTATAGGTTTTTCCATGGCTTTAGGATAGCTGGAAAATAATGGCAGTACAAATGCCTATAAGGTATCGCTAAATACTCGTATATTCGTGTGATTCGCTTAACTCGAGTAATCCTTTAGTGAAGTAAGTTATTAGCTTTTCTGGAATAACCTAGATGTAATTGCAATTGTACAATGTATTCTCCACACTTGCTCAAGGCGGATTGAAGATTTCATAAGATTAGTCATTATAAGTCTGAACTACCTGTTAGTAGTAAATCTGAGTTTTCCCACGATGTTTTCCTTCACAGATGCCAGTAATGTCCAAGACAAGCTTACAAAGTAACTATCATTGAGAAAGTCGCATTGGTTCCTGCCCGGTATAGAACCCGCAACTTCATGCATGAGAGGCGGGTGCCTTTACTGGTTGGCCATCAAAGTCAAAGTCAAAGTCAAAACATTTATTTCAATTAGACCATTTACAGGCACTTTTGAATAGTCAAGGAGTCTGTCAGTTAGTCCGAAAGTTGAAGCTAGTTGCAACACGGCTTCATAACCATTGCCTATTTTACTTCTATATCAGAGAATTGGTTCCCAATTCTTTTTTTACTATTCTCCTTCTTCCTTTCAATCTTACCACCCTGATCTTTTACAGAAATCAAGATTCAAGTCTCTGAAACTTCAGCAGCTCTTTAATCTAGTTGTACGTAAACCAATTGTGTAAGTATGGCGGTCACGATCGCGTTACTATGCAACCGCTGGGACAATGGCTGCCAATTAGTGAGGCGTGTTACATTGTACTGCGACTTGGATGCACTGAGGGATTTTTTGATGTAGTGTCTTTGTTTTTTGTGTTATGGGGTTTCTACTACATAGATCTTGATTATGGTCCTTGTTGGTTGGGTTTAATTTTCTTATTTTGTTTTTAAAATGGTTTCATAACTGATGTTAGAGAGTCTTTGTTGTATTTTTTTTTGGTCCTTTTGCTTTCTCTTTTTTACCTTTGCTCTCGTCATTGTTAGTATTGTGTTATGTCCTAATTGAATAAATGTGTATAGTTTTTATTTAACCATTTTCTAATTAGATTAATAGTGAACGAAATCTTACACTGCATTCACATAGAAGCGGTTCAAGAAATCTCTTGAATCATAGAACGATTTTTTAGTCGTCTGCAACTTCTTAGGGCTATATTAATAAAATGCTTTTTATTTAGAACAATTTGTTATTAGTATTAATAATCTTTATCTTTGTCTTCATTTTTCTATTCTGGACATTGCGTGACACTGATTTCAATGCCATCATTTGCGTTTTAATTAATCAGCCCAAATTAATCTAACTTTCCCAATTACCAAAACCAAAACAGTGGTAATTTCTCGGAAAATTCTGACTTCGGAAACGATAATAAAAACAAATGACTGTACTAAACCAAAATTAGTATTCCACCGACAAAATTCGTTCGTGTACATCAGAATGCAAAGCTCGGACAATTCTGTCCATCCAATTTAGTTATAACAAAACGGTAAGACGTTCATCTTGGTGCCTAAAGATTAATTAGAATTGTAAATGATCCGGCCGTTTGGTCCCCTCGATCCTTCAGTTAACTTGGAATCAAAATGTTTATTGTAAACAATCCTTTTGAAGATTAAATCTGTATAGGAACACAGCGGGAATATTTATAAGAAATATTTGAGGTGGATGGCGACTGTAGCGTAACCAATTTCGTATCGAATTAGGTGCACGCCTTTCCTGTTTGTGACAGATTTGTTTAATAAATAATAATAAAAAATGTATCTTGGACATTACTGACATTGGTAAAGAAAAAACATCGTAACGAAACCTGGACTTACAATCAATATAAATCTGAAATCGACAATCCACCTTAAGTTAGCGTGGTGTTATTATTTTTAATAATAATATTTACCAACCTATTATTGTCCTTCTGCAGGGCCAAGACCACTTCTTATACAAGAAAGGCACGAGCATTAATTATCTCGCTAGATCAAGGCGGATTGGCGATTTCAAATAAATAATATTATAGGTATAGATTAGCTAAAATCTATGTAATTAGACTGCAACTGCAAGTGATATCGTTATTGATAAACCAACGTCCGGCAGTTTTTTAAACATCTTTGACTACCATATTCTGACGAACTATTACATTTAATGTAAATATTTAGTAGTAATTATGTCTTTTCACCGCAAACGAATAATTTTCTTTCAAATTTTCCGCAGTATCGACTGAGCTTACTTAAGCTTCGAACGTTCGTTTGACAACCAGACGTAACTGGTCCTTCGATCCGGCTTAATTGAACGATACCCTTACCAAAACTGGAGGCTTCCCGACTTAATGCTTTACCGGCAGGAAAATTATCTTGGAATTTTTGCAGGCAAGCTTCGGGAATCTGTTTATTGTTTTTGAGTTTGGCTCCCAGCAATGTTTTGGGATCAGCGATTCGAGAAATTACTTTCACTTTCAGTTCAAAAACTTTTAAAATGTTGATTCTCTTTGAAATTGTTGTACAGCGTTTGAAATGTAGACAGAGGATCAAAAATGATACGAACCTTTTTGGAGTTGCGAATTAATTTGTTTAATTCGGGTATTCAATTATTTTGTGCAAAAGTTGGACGTTTCAGCGGAAGTAACGTTTTCGTAAACTGTTTATTGCTATTCAAGGATCTTGGCCAGAGTCAAGGGTTACTTTGGATTTTGTAATTATATAATTTTATGAATGATATTTTTGACTCATAATATTAATTATAATTATAATATTAATAACGTCGTTATCTCATTAACACAATTTCATTTGTAGCTAAGTGAAAATTTTCAGATTCTATCATACAATGATAAAATTCCACTTTCAATTTGTATTTCCCTATTGTAGTAGATACATATTATATTACCCATTTCCCCCTAAGCCACATGTAAACTATTTGCAACCGTCATTGAACAAAATTCCGATATTCGTGCAGTACACAAATCAGATAATAGCGTCTAGCGCAAGTTTGCGCAGTACTCGAGACACTGTTCAATATTTACTCGCATACTTGCCGGAGCGTGCGTGACGTCATCGGTAATCGCTGTTTGTAAAGTTGGCTTTTGTTAAAGGCTTTATCATTTTATTTTGTGTGTAGCGTAGAATTCTAAATTGAGGGTCTGAAATCCTTTAGGTACCTACTTACTTTTGGTTCCTATTTTTTCGTAATAACCTCTTGTAGATGGTATTGCGATTTATATATTATTATCCTAATCATCTCAGTTCAAAGTCCACTTTTGGGTATTTTCTTTCATTATATTTTGAACCTCCTCCATCTAGATTCGTCCTGAGATTTTGATTATTTTATCAAAGAGATCCATATATATTTACAAAAGCATTAAATGCAATAACACCCGAAATACACTTGCACAATATGCACTGATTTACCAGACGACGGTAATTTTTGAAACACATACTTATACTTATAATTTATAAAGTGGTAAAGTTTGTTTATTTTTGTATACAATTTTATGCTATAGACAATACATGTTTTAAAGGACACATGTTTTACACTCGGGTGAAATCGGCAGAAGCTAATGTAAACACAATGACGAAGAATATAATTTCAATCAAAGAACCAAATGCTCTAAAGTCATTCATGAGACTCAATCATACTTAGAGAAATACACAAGACAAGGAAGGACACATCTTACATAACAATTACGATAACAAAGTCAGAATGTATGAATGCAAACACGTCATAACATTCACACAAACAACCCAGATTAACTACAAAAACATTTCTACAAACATGTGTACATTTGTAATTGTTTGTGGACATTCAAGTGCTGTTTTATGAGTGCTTCCAGCTCTCTCGTCTATTATTGTTGCGTGTAATGGAACAACATGCTCTTACACACTTGCGGCTGTTATTTTGTTGTTAGTGCTTATGGTTTTAGTTAGGTGAGCAGTGTCTCTTATTAAATGACGTGTATTAAGTGCTTGTGTTTTGAAGTTAAGTGTTTTAGTTCTTTGTGTCTTTCTGTTCTGAACCATATTTGCCAGCGGACGCTTAACTGTTCTCTTTGAATTTCTTTCTTACTTTTATGAACTGGTGACTATTTAAGTATAGTTTTATACTATCTTTACTTATACTTTTACTCTGATTGTTTGAAATGATATTAATTACACAAGTCCCACGTAATGAGACACAATTGATTTTCTATAATAGTTCTGTCATACCGGTATGATGGCCGGGCCTTGAGTGGTTAAACTATTGTCCTCTCTAAGTCATTTTTACTTCAATAAAACTATCAAAAAACACTTTTAAAAACGTCATTGACAAGAATAAAAAAAATCTAGTTGCCCCTTTCAAAAGGTAAACCATATCCATTAAAGAAAGACAAATTCCAAGTTATTATAGTTTACCAGATAGAATTAAAATACCATCGTACCACATAAGATCGTTCAACTCTTTGGGAATCACCCACAACACTGGAAAACCAACTAGAACATACTAAAACCAACAGTACAGCTGCAACCCTATAATTTCATTCTAACTTATTCACAGTTCACTCCCTACAAACCAAAGCGCCACAAAGGAAAATAATGACACATCAAAGACACGCGGCAATTGTCCAAGAATCTAGGAGTGGAAATTAAAATATGGCGCCTATCATTCAGAATATGAAATGATGGGAATGCAGCATATGGTGGAATACATATATGAGTGGGCTGTGGCCAATTTGCAGTACGAGGTTCTTGAACTGAAGAATAAATGGCTTCTTTAGTACTTATTCATTGTTTTCTAAGTTTATTGATACTAGACAGGTGAGGTGGGATTTAGAGAATTTGAGGATGGTTCAACTGTGATTCTCATCCAGATTAAGTTTGCACATACTATTTCTTTAATTTTAGAACTATAATTATTAAGGAAAATCAGAAATATAATAAAACGTTATATCTGTATGTTTGATACTGAAAATATGTCATGAAAGTACCTATTTGTCGAACTGACGAGGGAAAGGCGTTGTGAATCTAAGGCTCTAAGTATAAGTCATATTATTTATACCAATTAGATCATCAAAAGTCCCTTTCAAAGTTTAGTTTCGTATAATAAATGGGCTAGAAACTCCAAACTTACAACTACGAAAAAAAAGTAATACCTTTCAAAAAATTACATCAAAATCATTCTATTTTAATAAAATCCTCAGTCATAACGTTGGCATGATTACCCCAAATGATGAGAGTGACAACAAAGTCAAAACCGTCGACACAATTGCTTTAAATTCTTATACGTACATTTTTAAGCAATCACATTATACAGTACCATAAAACTACTACGATAAACAATATCTCTTATAATTCGTCCTCACATTAACTCATAAAAGTCTTTACTGTATACTAAGCCTGTCTCGAAAATGACAGCGTGGATTCATGTAATATTCAATAGACCGGCTGGAATGGCGAGTGAAATCGATAGCTTCTGCTATTTGAAGACCTGATTGTAGTGTTATATGATTCTTGTCTTCAGGTTCTTTGTATGAGTTTGTTATTGTTTATGGACTTATGTTTTTGTGCGAGGTGTATTAGAGTGTAAATGTTATAGATGCCTTGACAATTATTTGCTCATTTTTCTGGGTAAAGTATACATTGTGTATAACGAGTTCTTATGGTGACTGATATAAAAGCCATTTTATGTCTTTGTCAAAATGTGTGCATTTGTAATACTGTCTAAGGTCGATACGATTTGTAATCATAACTTTATCTCCTAGATTATCAGAATGGCGTTCAAGAACAGGAAAAAGTTTGGCCGTCCGGCGAAAGGTGGGCAAACGATATTCGTACTATCGCGGTTAGAACCTGTATGAAGCTGGCATAGGAGCGTGGAGATTGGACTAAAGGCCTATACCCAGCATTGGGTGAAGCCAGGCTGTGGAATGATGAAGAAGAAAATATTATATTATTATTAATATTGTAAAGGGTGTCCAGTGGAAATTTTTCAAATTTAAATTATCGTTATTCATTTATTAACGGGGCTAGAGGCGCGGGAGGGGTAGCGTTGGTTCTGTCATTTTTGCGGATTTTTTTACAACCATGAGTCATTGGTCGGGAGCGCACCGTGCATTTGCGGTTGAGCAATATTTAAAGAGTGGTGAATCGTTGGTTCGAGCGCGTCGTGCTTTCTGTTCCCACTTCGATATTTGGCGATTAAACGACAGTCCAAGCACGCAGCTTATACGGTCGTGGGTAAAAAGATTCCGACAAGAAGGGACAGTGGTAAATAGGCCGCCAACAGGACCGTCTACGTCAGCAGCAACGCCAGAACGTGTGGCACAGGTGCGACAAGAAATTATCAGAAACCCTAGAAAATCGGTGACAAAGATTGCGGCCTCTACAGGCATTAAGAAGTCAACTGTGCATGCGATTTTGAAAAAGAAATTAAAGCTTCATCCTTATAAAATGCAAATCGTGCAAAAACTAAATGACAGCGATTATGTTTTATAAGAGAAACGTACGCCCGAACGATGTTGGAACGTTTTCGGACCCCTAGAACACTTGGAAACATATTGTTTAGCGACGAAGCTCATTTTCACATCGGAGGCTATGTGAATAAACAAAATATGCGTTACTGGAACCCCAGCAACCCAAGGGAACAGCATCAAAAGAGTTTGCACTGCCCCAAAACGACAGTCTGGTGCGCAATTTCTGCTCATGGAATAATCGGCCCATATTTTTTTAATGAGAGTGAAGCTGTTACTTCTTCGGTTTACTGCCGTATGATTGATGAGTTTTTGGTACCGCAATTGCAAGTGTTTTACGGACACAACAATAGGACACACTTTAAACAAGATGGGGCAACTCCACACTGCCAGGATCACAATGTCGAGGCTAAGGGAAATTTTCCCTGGAAAATTAATAAGCAAGTACGGAGACATACCCTGGCCACCTCGATCGCCGGATTTGACGGCGTGTGATTTTTTCTTGTGGGGTTACCTTAAGTCGAAAGTATACTGCAATAATCCCCGTACCATAACTGCCCTACAAGAAAATATCCGGTGTGAAATCGCTGCTATCCCCCCAGAGCTTTGTTCCCGCGTACTTGCCAATGTTAGGGTTCGCTTACAAGAGTGTTTAACGAGGAATGGACGTCATTTGGAGGACATAGTTTTTAAGAACTGAAATCCGCAGACCCTAGTTACGTTTTAAAAATAAAATAAAAATTCTATAGTTATTCGTTTATTTGTTTTTTAACTTTTAAATAGAAAAATTCCCGCTGGACACCCTTTATCTACGATACTGCATTATTTATTTGTAAAAGCAAAAGATTTGATTTGATTTGATTTGATTTGATTTGCATTGAAGAGATTCTGACTCTAACCGGAGTAAAAAAAACAATTAAGAGAAATTCTTGTTATCAATGTTGTCATTTGTTCTAGAAACAGGTTTTTGACTATTTTATCTGTTTCCTGGCGTAGCTTCCTTGTTCACGCTGTTAGCACCCGACCTATTGTTAAACATGTTCTGTTTGCGGGAGCTGTGAACATGTCACCGGTTGTCTCATTACTGCTCTGTTTCTACAACATGTTGGCACCAATAATTTGTGGTGCTCTGTGCTTGATGTAGGGTTGCTACGTTACGTTGGAAAGTTGAACTGACTTTTTTGGTACTTTTTAAAATTGTTTTTTATTGGGTTTTCTTCCTCGCTTCTCAACGGCTTACAGAAAATCAATTTTTTAAGTAGGTATGTAGGCAAATATTAAAGTAATTAGTTAGGTATCATAATTATCAAACATTTATTTGCTAGAAATATATTGCTATTACGAGTATCTTATTTTTAAAACCTAAATATTTTAACTCTAATATACCTTTGATTTAAGTGGACACATACATGAACATGTGAACGTGTGAACAGCAGAACAGTCAATTATATTTAACTTAACTACTAGGGTATATTGTAGAAACTATAGTTTTGCATCCATAACTTTTCCCTTTTTGTTATTTCAGTTTATATAACAAAAAAACTGGGGTACTATTTTCAGGAAATTTGGCCTATTACTTGAAATAACATAAATCCTCCTTCAGACAACCCTACCCAGCCGTCAATACGGAAACACTGCGTCTATTGTTTTGAATTTTAACACGTTCCAAAATAAACCTCGGTTACTTTGTACCCCAAGATTTACTGGTTTCAACAAAATAACTTTAGTCCTAGAGTGCAGTGTGAGGGGTTAACTTTTTCTTTTAGTTGAAACTTGAAACTGTCTTTTAACAATACGAAAACAACTAATCTTTCTGTGAGGTCCTTTAAACACTAAGTTGGTAGTTGCGGTTTCCAGTACCTACTTAAATACCTACACATATCTTAGAAGGTGGGCTACCAAAATCGAATATTGTTGTACTCCAATAAATTAGTTATTTTGCTAAACATTTGCGTTCCTTAATTATCAATTTGGCTATATTACCTGCTCTGATGTTTCTTCTTGTGAGTGTCATACAAGATAACACAGGAATTACACTCCTATTGTACTACTAAATTTTTGAGCGTAAAATTGCCAATGTAGAACACACTTCGATAAAAATAGAAAAAAAAATGAAAGAGTTCTTGCAAAAAATTACTTCTAATGTCCGCTAGCAATAACTAGGGTTATCTTTAAATTCTGAATTAATTAATTTCTAACATGGGTCCGTTATGTATAATATTTTGTATACCTAATTGTAATATTTCAATTTGAAGGGTATAATTAAATAATTAGCAAAACATGCATCTACTAACTTATTCAATTGTGTTTTCTTCTCATTAATCATAGTTAGATTAATATTTACATTTTTTTATTTGCAAATATGCACACGCGAGCGTCACATTTGCTTGACCAAACCTATAATTCATTCGCCAGCTGACATTATGCTAACTTATTGCTTCTTTACACTCATAAGTTATGGCTTTAAATGACATATTATAAATATCAAACCTTTTATGTAATAGGCTGAAATAAAATCAGGAGGGCATACTTTAAGCAACGATTGGAATCTAATGTCAGTGTCAATCTGTCATTAATGCCTATAATTTACTTACTTTTTGTTTGTCGCTGGGATGAGATTGCAGATTTTTTTTTGTAGAATAATAATAATTTGGAAATGAATAATTTGATTTTGAAATGCGTTCCTTGCGGAGTATGTGTGGTGTAACTTTGAACGATAGAGTGAGGAATGAGGTTATACGGGACCGTTGCGGATTAAAAGAGGATGTAGTGACAAAGATAGAAAAGGGTATGCTTAGATGGTTCGGTCATGTTGAGAGGATGAGTGAAAGACGATTAACAAAAGGTATTTATATGGCAGAGGTGAGTGGTAACGCAGGGAGGGGTCGCCCTAGGAAGACCTACACTGACCTTATTGGTGAGGTTCTTCAGAAAGGTCAGGTGCGGAGTACTCGTAACCGGCGTGCTTGTATGACGAGATGTATGAACGTAGATGAGGCGAAAGGAGTATGTAAGGATCGTAGCAGGTGGCGTTCTGTGGTTTCTGCCTACCCCCATGGGAAAAAGGCGTGAGTTTATGTATGTAATAATAATTTATTGACTTTCAGAAATTAGCTCATAGTTTTATAAAGTCTGGAGTTTTCTCAATCCTTTCACTATTGTTCCTATAAATCCCGTTTTTTGAGCAAGCTTATGTAGTTTTGTGGGGTCTTTTTTTTATGGATGGGATAAAGGATGGGATATCATCAAATGATTTCTTCCACTCTGGTTCTGAACCCTGGAACACAAAGGGCAGTAGGAGAAACACGGATGCCGCGGCGACTCTTTCGAACAAATTCAGCAACTCTTGGAGGCACTAGCACTAGAGCCTGTGTAGTTCTGTGAAACCTAGAGCTACAAGCCTCTACATCCTTCAATTCTCGCGATCGCGCATTTTTAACACACAGACAAACAGACTAAACGTTCTTATTGCTTTAACCTCTTCCATTGACAAAACGTCTAGCCATTCATTGTTCTCTCTCCAATTCACAAGAATCTATGCACAAACTCCCGCTAGCCGCGTGGGCCAACACTAGACCTATCAAATATCAAATAGTATGGCATGCAAATGAATATATGAGGTTTATTATTGTAGTGCGAACTTGCCCTTAAATGGTAAAGTATTAAAGGCCGTATTTTGTAAAATAACGTCAAAGTTGTAGATATTGAATTTAGATTATATTATTAATGGAATTAGATTCAATATTGTAAGTTGGTTGGTTAGGCAATACGTGTAAGTGGGTTTCATTAATGGGGATAGGCGCCTTATTCGGTGATGCAGGAATGTTTGGAGTGGCATTCCTAGAATGCTGTGAAGACATTCTGGTAATAATTGTAGCTTTATAATACCAGTCTATTATTCTCGCCGTCCCGTTGGTCTTGTGGTGGCAAGCGCGACTGTTGAGTGTGGTCCTGGGTTTGAGTCCCAGGACAGGCAAAAAGTGTTATTAAATTTTTTCATTACTAATTTCTCAGTAGCAGTAAGAAGCTTGGAAGTTGGTAGTGTGAAATCCCTGTGCCTCGGAAGCCGTTGATTGGTTCTGAGCCTGATCTGTCCCCGGTTATGTAGGATTGCCGTGTCATCGGACTATGTGAGTGATGGGAAGAGGGAATTCACCAGTCGCTATATATTTCTATATAAGGTACATAGCATTCACGTGCCATATGTGTTTCTGTATGCAAATATTGTAAACATTGATTTTAAAAGAGTACGTATGGAGTTTCTTGCCCATTCTTCTCCATACAAAGCTACCTTTTGGAAGGGGCAACTAGATTTAATTCCTTTTTCTTTAGTACTTGACGTTCAAAATTAAGAAATAAAATTTATTTTTGCAAAAAAAAGACCGACTTCAAAAAAAAGCACTAAAAAGTTAAAAATAATACTATAACCAACCTATAATAAACCTAACCTAACCTACGATTAACCTATACTAAAATTTAACAATTTTTTGGAGTCGGTGCCATACGGTTGGATATAATATCCTCGGTCTTGGCACCGACTCCAAAAAATTGTTAAATTTTAGTGACATATTTTTGTCCGATTTCGATAAAATTTTCATGGGACCATTTGGGAAGTATAACCTTTCCAACAAAAAGAATTTTTGAAATCGGTTGGCAAGCGACGGAGTTAAGCGCGAACAAACCTAAAAAAAAAAAAAAATACAAACATCCGAATTGAGAACCTCCTCCTTTTTTAGAAGTCGGTTAAAAAGTGCCTTGCTTACTTTGACTTTGACTAACTGTCTTTGCACATACTTGTGCACTGTATGTACTTGGCGAGTCTCCGTGACAGAAATCGGTCTGGAAAATAAATTATCATTATGGGCCCACCACTGCAGTGCAAAGGCCTCTTCTCATACAGAGAAGACAGACGCATTGATCACCACGCTTGCTCAAGATGTATAAGCTATTTTAAAGTAAGTAAACTTTCTAATATAACAACATCCTGTAACAATCAATCTACTAACTGAGGCCAAGGCGCCGTCCCCTTTCACCCGCCAGGAAACGGTTCAGCAATGAAAGTTTTACGGGCAGTAAATTATTCAACTTTACCAATCATACTACCCCTTATTTTTCTGTGACCATGACGTCACTTGCAAACGCCTCGTTACTTCAAGCTCAGCCTGATGACTCATCGTCTGGAAAACCACCCGTTATTCACTGTACCACTATAACAGCTTACGCAAATATTATGCTAAGTGGTCTTAGAAAGATCGCCCACGGAACGCCTATAGCTTCACTTGACTTGACATGTCTCGTGACAAATGAACATTACTAAGAATACACCATATTTATTGACTATAATATTATTATGAATATCTATACAGCTAAATAGTTTACGGCTGAGGTACTCAAATAATGCAATATTTTGTTTAGAAGTTGCCTTTAGAATTTATTCTCCATGTAATTTCCTAAAGTCTTGAAATACATACAGTAAATTAAAAGGCTTGGCGTTGCCTCAGGTGGCATTATGACTCTAAATAGGATGACTGCCTAGAGGTCAGCATGAGGTCTTTCTTGGGTTCGTTTCCCAGGTCGGTCAAAGTGTTATTGGGTTTTTCCATCAAGAATTTGTGCCCGATTGTTGGCAATAGGCTCGCCCCCTATTACATGGGACTTAAACATAACTAGCGAAATGTGGGTGTATTAATGGGGAGTAAACACCTCTGCCTAACCCTTCGGGGATTACAGGCGTGATATTATGTATGTTATGTAAGAATATAAAGACATATTCGCTACAAAAATAATATTATTACATGGAAATCTCCGACAGACATTCATAGACATGTTTTCTTCGCATAAATTATATCCAATACGCTACTTTTACTGTTTATCGGTATTATGAACAATCGTGTTATTCGCATTGGGTCAGGAGAGACGTAAAAATGCTATCTCGATGTAAGTATTGGGTTCACTACAAACTTACAACTTAATCTGAAGACGAAAATAAGGTGCATGTTGGAAGAGCATAGCGATTTTTCTTTCAAATTATTCGGGAATATTACGGGAGCGTGCGGGCCTTTCGTAATCCCCGACTGACCAAGGTTCAAAAACCGAATCCTCAATGAAAATACCTCAGTTCTAAATTCTGTAATTTAAACTAATACGAACGTTGACTTGCAGTGCTTCTACCGAGGCACTATCAACTAAACCACTCAGAAACACCAAAAAAAAAGCATTAAAACTAAACCAGTAGTTTAAAAGGAGTTTACATACATGTATGACTAATTAAAATATAAAAAAAATATTATAAAGCCAAGAAGCTTTGTTAGAATTTTTGTTTGAACTGGTTACTTACCCATATGAACTTTCCTTTTATTTCATTTGTATAATGTACTAACCTATTGGATACATTATTTTTCCTTTTCTGTTTATCAAGATTTGCCAGTAGGACATTTCTTGAATACAATCGTTAACTATCAGAAAATCTAGAATCATTCTAGAAAGTACTGCAAAAGTAGTAAACTTTTTCTTACGAATCCAGATTCCTATTTAGATAGGTACTTTATCAACTAAATCCTCAATCCAACTATAAAACATTCCAGTAGCCCCAAGATTCCAGTAAAGCTTCTCCACCGAACCTCGCCACATTTGTCATGCCCAGTTGACATCCCAAAATTCACTCGCAAACAATATTCCGGATTCCCCTTCACCAATCAATTACGGATCACTCCGTTTCAAATATTCGCACGACTCCACGCTACTTGGACCGCGTTATAAGCCCCATTGCACTCGCCCACGACCCAACTACGAAATGTCTTACTAAACGAAACAGGACACCTTTGCTCTTTATCGATTGAACTTGTGGATGAGACTGACTGAGTGGACTGACTTTTTTTAGACTTAGGTAAGTCAAGTTAGTAATTTTTTATGACACTTATGGTAAGTCAAGTTAGTAAATTAATCCACTTTTATGGGATCAAAATATTTTGTGCGTATTTTATCGTAAAACATAAGTGTTTTGACTCAGGTATAAACTATACAAGCGACCGGCGACCCGCCCCGGTGCAATATCTATTAAAATGCTTTGTCCTGAATGGCTGACTGTCAGATCAACGCACAGCTATAAGCTGTGCGTTGATCTGACAGTCAGCCGCTGATCGTAGACACCTGAAACTTGGAGGGTGTTCTTTGTATGACGAAGGCATCCAATAAAAAAATAAAATTCATCCCCTTAGGGTTCCAACAGGGGTAAACAGGGGTGCAAAGTTTGTATGGCCATACAAACTGACGCGGACGAAGTCACGGGCAGAAGCTAGTATAGATACATAAACCTTAATCTTGAAACATTTTCCCTATTGATGAAAACCGCATTAAAATCCGTTGCGTCAGCAGAAAGCGACTTTGTTTTATACTATTTATTGAGGTTCTTTGCGTCTGATACCTATACAGTCCTCCATAATATACTAATGTATTTGATTATTCTTGGACCACATAATAAGGCCCATTGCACACGCCCACGATCAAGCGCGCTTCACCAGCGAAATGTCTCACTTAACGAAACAGGACACCTTCAGCCTTTATCGATCGCACTCGGCCCTGTTCGGTGTGGGATTTAAATGTTATTTGTTGTGGTTTACTACGTATAATGTGGAGAGAAATCAGGAGTTTGAGGCATGGATTTTGGCCTTGGAGATCTATTTTCGATCTAGGTCAAATCTAGGTAAATTGACAAAAAATATATTATTTTTCCATGGACTAGAGGTAAAAAAAAATAGAAATAGAAATCATTTATTTGCCAATAATGTAGGTTTGTGGACAGTCCCAATACATTTTACCTCACGGCATGCAAAATTTATATTGTTTTATTATGGTAATATTCATTTTATTATTCGTAAGGTAACAACTACATACAAAACTCGTAATTGTTTTTTTACTGGATCTACCTCATCTCGCCGCTCCAATTCCCTAAATGAAAACTGATATCAACACAAAAATACATAATAAATGATAAAATACAAGCAAGGACATTTTTAGTACCTTGTTTTAATATCGCTACTCAACATGCACATACTGGCCGAACCAAAAAAAAGACAAGAAAAACCCAAGTACAAGATATCATCAATACATGCTTGCTCTCCATAATCTCATGATTTTATCAGTGAATGCTAACGTAAAAGCAAAAAAGGTCTACTATGTAAATTGTAGTTTTATTTAATCAATTTGCATTGGTCAATTAAAAACAAGCAATAAAAACAATTGCAATGCAAATACTTGCCTTATTAAGTCGACAGATAAACGGGAAACAAGACTGGCTTAAGTTGTAGGTGGGAAGCGATTTCAATAGTAAAAGAAAGCTGTTTATAATTCTCTCCGATTTGTCGTTGAAAACCACTTTCAAATCAAACTGCCTACAGGTTTAGCTGGCACCATTAATATTATTAATAAAATAAACATAATTTCATTATCCGTAGGTAATTCAATAAAAACACTGAAAATTACTCATAAATCTATTAAATGTAACAAAAATTTCTTACTTTTTACCCGACTACGGCAAAGCCAAAAGGAGGGTTATGATTTTGACCGGTATGTATGTTTGTATGTATGTATGTTTGTTTGTTCCCTCGTAACTTCTAAACTACTTATCATTACATGACAAATGAGGTGTCGTTAGAAGCGTCTCAGTTGTCCGCTGGTTATAGGGTAGGTGACGTGTCACAAAATCCAATATGGCGCCCTCCAGGGGATGTGAAGTCGTTTACGAAAAAAAAAAATTTTTTGCACAGTATCGACATGGGTATCAAATTAAAGGGCTTGATGAGCACATTTGAAATATATATACATTATATAGCTTTTACTAGCTACTTTGCCTGTTTTTAACAGTGTCAACATGGATATCAAATGAAAAGGCTTAATGAGTACATTTGAAATTCACTCGCTACTTTGCTTTTATTATTATATCAAATAATTAAATAGAGTTATTCCTTCAAATAATATAACCCCCAAAATAGTGTAAATAAAAAAGAAGTTAAAAATAACTAAAACCCGACTACGACAAAATCGCGCACTGAAAAGTATAAAACAAGAACAATATTCATTTGACCGATATTTTCGAAATTTTTAAGTAATAGCCGTGGTCGTATGCCACCTAGCCAATAAAGATTGTGTGAAACAACCGCAGGTGGCATACGACCACGGCTATTACTTAAAAATTTCGAAAATATCGGTCAAATGAATATTGTTCTTGTTTTATACTTTTCAGTGCGCGATTTTGTCGTAGTCGGGTTTTAGTTATTTTTAACTTCTTTTTTATTAAAATTGTTTAGTTTGAAATGTCTATTTACTTAATCAAGGGGCCAATTTTATTAACTTTTAAGAATGATCGCAATCCTAATCTAAAGATCTTAATCTGTCAAAAATACCTCTAGCTTGCCTACTTAATTTTTTGTACATTGATTGTTGCTGAGATTTCGACTAGATTTTAAACGTTTTTAATTAGTAGAATTTCATAGGAACTAACTATTTGGTATCCAAGCAACTAACTTGCAACTAGGTACTTGTAAACATTGAGCTTAGTAGTAGATTACTTCTCTGTACACCTAGTGTTGCCCAAAATCGGTCTTGGACTTGCGGTCTTGGTCTTGTTCTTGCATTTTGGGCAACATTAAGTGTTGCCCAAAGTCTTGCGGTCTTGGTCTTGTTCTTGCATTTTGGGCAACACTATGTACACCAAATAGTTTGTTCAACAGTACACAAGTGCGAAACGCAAAGAAAGTTCTTAATAACATCGATCGCGTGTATTTCACACCTTGTACCGTTTTAATGCGATTTGTTCAGTTTTAAAAGCGCCACTTTACAATCGCAATGCTACAGTGACGTTTATTGCTTTGACTTTAAAACCAGCTACGAAGTGTACCTAGATCTATGCTCCGTTTGAGTGGGATAGTAAACTAGCCAGGATGTAAAGCTTTCTCTGTGCTTATAATAGCAAGGCTTTATGTTCAGAAGATTAGGTGATTTTATTTTGGAAAGTAGGTACCTACCTTCTCAACTTACCTACGTAATTACTTGCATTCTTCAACTTTCAGTGATGAAACGAAGTCTCTGTAACAATAAAAATGTCAAGTCTTATACCTATTATATAAATCCTTCTTTCTTCTGAAGAAGATGTCTCTGTCGAGGTCTCACACTACAAATTTCTCATATCGTGGGTGCGTTTACAAACATACAAACTCACCTATACAAATAGCCAGACCAGGAACAACCTTTGCTTCTTGCGGTCCAACCCGTGATCCGCGAACAGCGCAGCGGCCTATATCTCAGCCACTGCGCCAACCTTGCTGAACCAATGGACTCATCGTCAGCTTTTTAAGACAGTTGATCTACAAAGAACTGCGTACCAGAGGATTCACCCAGTACGAATTTCATTGTCCTACTTCGTAGAACTTGTCAACTCCACTCGCCTAACTAAACAGGGCTTCAGTACGTAATCGCTAATCGACATGGGGTTGTACAAGCCGCTCTAACTAACGTCACAGGACTACGTTCTTTTCTTGCTTTTATTCAGATCCTATCTGACTCGTAATGGATTTGTCAACGACTGATTTATCTAACGTATATGCTAGTGGTGTGTGGAGGTGTTGGTCGTTTTGTATTATATGCTTAATGTCTTGTTAGTATTGATTCCTAGTTAAATAAGTAGGGTTCAAGCGATTTTGTTCTTTATTTCTAGTTGGGTGAACTCAAAATTGTCTTTATGAATGTCTTAAGTGAATGTAGCATAAAACTTAAAAGGGCTAAATTAAAAAAGAACTTCATGACTCGACACACGTAACGAAAGTTTTGAAAATTACAGTTCCTAAATATGAGTGCCTCGTTCGTCTAGTGGTCGCAAACCGCGACTGCTGAGAATGAGGTCTTGAGTTCGATTCCCAGGTCGGACAAATAGTTATTGGGTTTTTCCATCAGACTCAGCAGCAGCCTTTGAGTCTGGATTTGTGCCCGGTTGATAGCAATGGGCTCGCCCCCTATTACATGTAACTGGCGAAATGTGGGTGTACTAATGGGTATACCTCTAGCTAACCTTTTGGGGATTACAGGCGTGATGTTATAAATAGAAGGCGTCCCAATTTTATACAACGTCCATGCGAACCAAATCGCGAGTAAAATCTAGTTCATAATATTAACGAAACAATAAATACACTTCCTCAATAAAATAGCATTATATCTTTACAAACTGCAGTAGTATTGTTAATAATAGATCGCCATTACCTAACTATTAAACAAAGATATCAGTGAGCTTACTCTCATTATCGTGAAGGCGTATTTACTACTATTGCGAAACGGTAAGTTATCTTTATGTTTATTATAGACAATAATGGGTTTTGTGATGGTCTAGTGATGGGAAAAGTCTAGGATTAATGTTGGGATAAGTTATTGTACCATAATGTATTACTAATACTGAGTTGTCTGTCCGCCCGTTTGTCTATCGGTTGTATTCTTCTGGACCGTGAAAGGTAGACTCCTGAATTTTTCAGAGTGTGTACTTCTATAGCTGCTACAACAACAAACAATCAAAATAAAATTAAGTAAATAATTACAGGGGTAAAATGTCGTGATGGCCCAGTGGTGCACTTGCCTCTCATACGTGAGGTGGTATGTTCCAATCCGGGCAAGTGCCAAAGTGACTTTTTCAATTCATATGTACGTACTTTCTAAAGTATATCATGGACATCACTGACATCGGTGAAGGAAATCATCGTGAGGAAACCTAGACTTGTAATTTTATTAATATAAGTCTGGAATCGCCAATCCGCCTGAAGCAAGCGTAGTGATCAATGCTCATGCCTTCTCTGTTTGATAGGAGGCCTTTGCCCAGCAGTGGGACAGTAAGTAATAGGCTGGTATGGTGTTTATACAATACAAGAAATGTGTTATTGTATGCAGTGTTAAATATTGTGCCGCTTCATATGCGAGTCCAAAAGTAAAGTTTTTACTATTCAAACAGTACTTCCAAAAACCTATTAATAAAGATGCCACTTATATAGACGATTAAAATGAACTGCGATTTAAACTCAAGCGCCGCCCATCACTATTACTAATTCAATCAAAACAAATATCCGTATTTACGACTACATTCCTAACAATACGACTTAAAGTGCGTCGTAAGTTAACAATTGACTTAATTCGATAACACCGTAACCGGATTACGACGGAACAGCCTTATTGTAATGTGAGGTGATAGTTTTCAACTTAGCGTGTACTTACCTACTAATATATTTATAAGCAGTGAATACTTTATCTATACGAATATTATGAAGAGGTAAAGGTTATTGTAAACCAGCTTATACCCGCGTAGGGTTAGGCAGAGGTGTACCCATTAGTACACCCACATTTCGCCAGTTATTTTTAAGCCCCATGTAATAGAGGGCGAGCCTATTGCCATCAACCGACAAATCCAGACTCCAAGGCTGCTACTGAGAAACTCCTGATGGAAAAACCCAATAACACCTTGTCCGACCTTAATCGAACCCAAGACCTCAGAAAACATGACTACTAAACCAACGAGACAGTACATTAAATATCATAAAAACTTTAGTCATAAAACAACAGTGATGTTCTGTTAAAATCGCTGCGCTTTGGCGCTTTGCACACAGAGCAACTATTGCAGCAACTGGCAACTTGGCTGTGAAAGTTGCTTATAGATTGCCAAAAAGTTGCGGCAACCGTAAACGTTAAAGCAACTATCAACTTTTACAGGAAACTTTTTAAGAGTTGATAGTTGCCTCAACTTAAGTTGCTCCGTGTGCAAAGCGCCTAAAGAAAACATAGAGGATCAATCTCTTGCCATTGTTTTACTATACTACTCTTTTTTACAAGTTTAACATACAGATCCAAAGGCTTCGGCTGGAAGTTCCAGAGATTAGCAGGCGGTAATCTCTGAAACTTTCCGTGGAATTCATGAGGAATATAAGTATAGGCTATAATTATAACATCATGCTATGATCTACCATGCTATGCTTAGATGGCTTGGTCATGTTGAGAGAATGAGTGAAAGACAATTAACAAACTCGATCATCGCAGGTGGCGTACTGTGGTTTCTGCCTACACCCATGGGTAAAAGCTATGACCTACCGTAGAGGAGCAATAACAAAAGACATAATAAAACGCAAGTAAAAAAAAAAAAATACGCGGTTGAAGCCGCAATCAAAATTTATAAATTCAACACCAGACAGATACAATTTGACTGCGATAAGACAAACATTTCCTAATAACATTTTACAATCAATGAACGGACGCGTATTTCATACAAACAATCCATTTACAACAGCAGCAACCTGCCGCACAATCCATCACAAACCATTACTGTTATCAACGCTGCTTTGTCTCCTACAAACCCAAGGCTAAATTCCAGCCGACAGTTACATTTATAACTAGCATAAGATCGCGACTTCACGTGATTGTCGGTTATCATGTTTTACTAGTTTTGTGCGGACCCTTATTCCTTTTACAATACAATCCTAATCTTTACATAGTATAAAACAAAGTCTCTTTCCGCCGCACGTTACGTTTAGATTTTTTAAACTACGCAACGGATTTTAATGCTTTTCTTATCAAAAGATAAACTGATTTAGGCGGAAAGTTTATGTATCTGCATTGCACCCGTACAAAACCGGGGCGGGTCGCTAGTTCTACAACAAAAGTAGCCTAAGTTACTCCTTATAGTTTCTGCTATCTACCAGTAAAATTTCCCTCAAAATTGGTCAAGCCATTTCGGAGATAAGCCGCAACAAACATAATAGACAGACAGAAAAAAAAAGTATTTTCCTGTAAGTACCTACCTTGTCATCGTCATCACTTCAGCCGAACGACGTCCATTGCTGGACATGGGCCTCCCCTTACATAGGCCTCCCCTATACGTAAGTACCGTGTAAACATTCATATTTGTTTTTCAAAAACCTATTATTTTGACATTACAAACCGACACTTCAATTTTATCTATTTGTATGTATCTATAGGCAAGTAGATTGTCAGCATAAAGTACCCATAACAAGCGTATACCTATTATCGGTGAAAATGTAACGCCGTGACCGAATTCCCGCTACCGATTGCAATAAGAGATAAATGGTTAATCAATTTGAAAATAACATTAGTAAAGTATTCGTGTTTGATATTTATTGAGCTTAAGATGTAGTTTCGTGTTTTAACATCGATTTTCTCTTAGAACAAAAATGTTGCACAAACGCAGATGTAAGGAGTGTAGTGAACGATGCTGTTTGTGGTGTAATTTGTAAACTTAAAGTGTTGGGTAAAAAAAGCTTTTATACAAAAAAATAAAACCGCCTTCAAAAACTACAAAATAAAAAAAATAACTTTAGTTTTGGAAGTCGGTGGCTTTGGTTTTGTTTTTTGTTATGTAGATATTGCCACCGACTTCCAAAACTAAAGTTATTTTTTTTATTTTGTAGTTTTTGAAGGCGGTTTTATTTTTTTGTAAAAAAGCTTTTTATTTTTCACTTTTTAGTGCTTGTGTGTTAATGTTTGAAATCCTTACAAAAAGCCCTTTCAAACAATACCTCACACGATATATTTAATTTTGAAAAGTAGTAGGAGGGGGGTTGACGTACCCCCTCCCCCTTTTCCTTCAGTCAGTCATCGACTACACGTATAAACAAAGCAATTTTACTTGTTACGACAATTATGTTGTGATTCTATAAGGAGTTCCGTTCCATATCTCCGAAGTTCATCATCAGATCATGACAATATTTCTATGGGACCTATTCGGAAGTATACTCTTTCAAACAAAAAAAGAATCATCCAAATCTATTCATAATTGGCTGAGAAATCAGGTAACATACACAAAAAAACATACGCGCCGAATTGAGAACCTCCTTCTTTTTGAAGTCGGTTGAAAATGCGGATGGATGTTTGTCATTCAATCACGCCAAAATGCCTGAACGGATCTGGATGAAATTTAGCACAAAGATAGATTATAGTCTGAAATAGCACATAGGCTACTGTATATTTCAGAAAAATGATGAGAAATTTTGTAATAATAAATTAATGTTTTATCCCACCCCACGGTAACCGTAGTTCTCGTGGGATAAAACATTAATTTGTTATTACAAAATTTTCATAAACTATATATTATCCATCCAATTTATTCCATATTATTAGTTAATTGATTGTTAAGTACATAGCAATCGTAATATTGTTACAATTTTAACAGTCATTAACCATAAACGACTCACGATTGGCTTAACGTACCGATCAATCAAACGCTTGACATAGTAAAATATATTTCAGTCAATCGAAACTAACTACTTGCCTAATCTAGGGCCGTGTGAATTTGAACCTGCAGGCAAAATACACTAAGTAATCATAAAATTATTAACTAAGATAATGCCACTGATAGAATTTTAGAACAAGGACACGCTAAGAGCCAGAAAGGAATTGGTCCAGGGGCGTAGTTAACGTCGTATCAGCCGTATCAAAGATACTGGGCCCCCAGCCCCCAGCTGCGAAGGCCCCCAGCAGCAGGGGCCCCGTGTAAGCAAAAATCCGTTAAAAATTATCTATTGCCTTGTTGGTCTAGTGGTCACAAAATGTGACTGCTGAGCATGAGAGCAAGGGTTTGATTCCCAGGTCGGGCAAAATGTTATTGGGTTTTTTCATCAGAAATTTCTTAGTAGCAGCTTCGGAGTCTGGATTTGTGCCCGGTTGATGACCATCGGCTTGCCCCCTATTAGGTACTTAAACATCACTGACGAAATATGGGTGTACTAAGTAATGAGTACACTTCTGACTAATCCTTTTGAGATTACAGGCGTGATGTTATGTATGTTATGTACCTCAACTTTTAGGGAAAAAATAAACATAATTATTGTTTCTTTTGTGAAAAATATTTACTTACACTCCATTTGGTCTTCACCGCAGTTAGGTGATAGGCCTCCCAACTAATTTTGACATGGGGCCCGTCTAGTGTCAGTTACGCCACTGAGTTGGTCCCAGTAATATTGTAGCAAAGACATAACATTACTTTATTATCGGCCCGTAAATAATAACTTTAAATGGTCTTTGAATATTTATTTGACGTTCCGGTCTCGTATAGAAAATGGTCTGGTGTAACAAACAAATTCGCAATCGTGGTCATATTTAGAATTGGCAGTACTATTCTATAAAACGTGTGACGACAGCTAATCTCAAACTCACTTCATCAAAATTAACCGAGGAAGATTTTTACAAAATAGACAAGCTGATGCTAGTTCACCTTGAGCTCACTTTGCCTAGGTATATGTATATAGACATTAAATGACAGACCGGCTGATGCTACGGCTTGACAGTTCATCTTAAGCTTATTTCGCTAAGAAGCACTGAGGGAGAGTGGGACAATAATAGGCTGGTATATTATATTACTAGCTTTTGCCCGCGACTTCGTCCGCGCAAATGTCGGTTATCGCGGACGCAGACGAAGTCGAAGTCGAAGACTAATAAAAAGTAGCCTATGTCCCTCCCCGGGTCTTAAACTATCTCCATGCCAAATTTCATCAAAATCGGTTCAGTAGTTTAGGCGTGAAGAAAAGACAGACAGACAGACAGACAGACAGAAAGACAGACAGACAGAGTTACTTTCGCATTTATAATATTAGTAAGGATTAAACGTTCAGGGTAGGTACATTAATTATTATCGTGCATCAGTCCGAGTAAAATTCTTATTAGATTAGATTCGATTTGGTTGAAATTTTGAATAGCGCTTAGGCCAATAGGCTCATCATCATTAGACATTGATCCTTTTGGCAAAGCAACAATGTAACTAGGTAAACAAAACATTTATTGCTCACTTTTAGTTAGTACCTCCCGATATCGGAGTCAATTGCCTCCATAACTACCGTAACAAATGAAAGCTCCAACATAATCAAGATCAAATTCCCTGCACTTAGCAGCTAGATTAACTTTGAGTAATTTATATCTGGTCGCGACTTTAATCTTTTCAAATTCATTCACAAAGTTATCTCCAGCCATTTCCACTTGAGTATTTAAGTCATTCTACTTCTTCAATTGAGTTGTCACTTCGTCGCGACTACCCTAGACGTTACATAATGTGCCACCTACATAGAATCAGATATCTTTAGTAAGCCACTTAACTCAGATTACGAGTGAAGTGAATTAATCTCGGCGTGACAAAACAGGATACTGAGCCTTATCTGAGCCTGTTGGTGATATTGAGGGGAGCGATTTTAAAATGTGCTGTCAATATTTATAAATAGGTTTAAAGCATTAAAATCGAAAAAATATGATGGTGTTTGAAGATGTTCCTGAGGTTAGAGAAAGGTGAAAGTTAGATACTATAGCTACAAAATATACAACAAAGGTATCTTAGACTTGGATTCCGTACGTCACTTTTTAGATGACCACTAAAAACCAGTGTTGTGCTGTGGTCCCCCATAGCACAGAGTGTAGGTGCCAACAAATTTCTGTCCTGTGCCCATATAAATTACTTTTTTGTATTTATGTATTTCTGTGGCAGTTAACAATTTCTCTGTGGATACAATTTTTTTAAATATTTTTTATCCAAAATGAAACTCATGATACTAACAAAAATAAAAGTAAATTAATTACTTACAAATACTACCAAATGAGAATAGATTTAATTGTTATATTAAAAATTTAAGATAATACTATGTTGCTTTGCTAGTGTCCATAACTGCACTTCAGCTTAAGCTTTATGTAACTTAAACATGGAATGCAAATAAATGAATATGACTACCAATTTAACAAATATTTCGTTAAATTCCAAATTCATTTAAAAGCAACAGGAAACTGCGTCCAATATAAATGTAGATCCGATACAATTATATCATCGATACTAAACCGATTTCAAATTACTCGAAGGCCATTTAGTAGTCAGTAAACACTAATTCAATTAATTTCGATGTTAAACTCCGTATCGCTTTAATTATCGCTCGCGTGAATAAGTATGTTAGCACAAGCGTTGAACTGCAAAATGATTGAGCAATTTTTTTTAATATTCTGATTTTTTATTATTATTATTCATTTATTTCAAGTAACAGAGACTCATCTAAGTTACAAATCATTCACATAATACAGACAACACAAATCATAAATTATATAAAATTACAATTACAATTACCTACAATAGATTATAATTATCTACCTATATTCATCAGACACTAAAACATTAAAATAAATTGAATTGAATAAAATTAAAATTAAAAATTAAAAATAAATTGCACAAAATTAAAATGTCAATATTACATTACAATAAATGAATTAGCTTTTTATCAGTCCAAATGAATCAAGGCAATATTTACAATTATCAAACTGGAAATGGGACAGTAACATGTCTGCCACAGCCATGTCGGATATTTATGGACAATCTAGTCTATCCGCGATCATTGCCAGAATGGCATTGGGGCTGGCCCACACCCGGCGCACCAGGGACGCGCACCGCTTGCGCATAGTGATGGCCCAGTGGTCAAGACACCCGCCTCTTATGCTCTTATGCTCTCTCATGCTGTTATCTTGAACATCACTGTCATCGATAAAGGAAAACATCGTGAGAAGACCTGGAATTATATTTAACTAGCGACCCGCCCCGGCTTCGCACGGGTGCATGTATTATACATATAAACCTTCCTCTTGAATCACTCTATCTATAAAAAAAAAACCGCTTCAAAATCCGTTGCGTAGTTTTAAAGATCTAAGCATATATAGGGACAGACAGACAGACAGGGAAAGCGACTTTGTTTTATACTATGTAGTGATTAATATAAGTCTTCACTTTCTTACACTATCGTTATATGATAATATGATCTTGAATTCAAAATCCTTACCATTTAAGCATATTCTTATAAAAAAGCTATAAAATACAAAAACTATATTGAGTATTGAATCAAAAGTACATTCATGACACTGCCATTATCAAGAATCACTAAACACAACGTTGCAGCATTTCACCATAAAAGTCAGAAATAAATGTTTACTACATCCCATAATGACGCCGCAAACATCAAAACGTTATAATCCATCATATCATACATTTTTTACTGCTCCATATAATTCATACTACAATTACATATTATAATTTACGCGTTCTACCTTAAAAGTCGTTTACACCCGCGTGGTTTACGCGGCTATGGTAGTAATATTGTAATGACTGTAATTAAAGCGCTTAAATCATGAGCTGTGTCTAGTTACTGTTTGACAATAAAATAGAGCTACACAGAAAGACAACTCATCATGTCGAGCCATAAAAGTCTGCTACTGAAGATGTGGCTCGGCTTAGGCTGCCTGTTTGTTGGAGCGCAAGAGGATTAGAGTGTTACAGATCTTACTACTATGTATTATAAGTATGTATTTACAAAACATCGTGAGGAAACCAGGACTTATACCAGCCAATTACTGTCCCATTCAAACCATGTCAGAGGCCCTTGAGGTTTAGAAACTCTGACACTAGGGTTGCGGGGTCCTAAGACCTTACTACCCACACGATAAAGAAGAAGATTATAAACACGAAAATTTGTAATGATGGATGGTTGTTACTCTTTCAAGCTTAAATAGTTGAGTCGAATTAACTAAAATTGGGCACACAATGAATATGATAATTGGTATCCCATTTTAGTGTTCCCGTAGGATTATTGAGTGCATTGGCTTATTTCTGAAATCTATGCAGATGAAGTTGCAAGCAGAAGTTAAATAATACTCTGAACTCAAATTATATCTAATTGTTGTGTTCAAGAACATCAGTAGGTATAGTATGTACCCAATAGAATGCTATTGGGTAATATTTGCACTCATCTCTACTTCATTGCCCAGGTAGCTAAAACACCGAGTATAAAGATCTCGTAAGTTGCAGATCTTTCATTAAGCCCAATTTATTATCTTTCTTTAATACACTGGTCAGCAAATAAACCGAGCCACCCGCTGCCTAGGAACTCTGATTCGATTTTCTCAAAAAGTATAAAACTTACAAGTATCAAAGTTAAACCTACAAAAAGTGCGTTTCATGGTGATTAAAATGACTACAAATTAATTCGAAAGTACCGTCAACTCACATTGTAATCAAGCAACAAACACAATGCTAACGATTTGCTCTGTTTTCACCAGAGTTTGAAATTAGCGTTCTTTTTCTCTATAATGAGGGTAGTCGGATATTTCTTATCATTTCTTTAGTTTTTGCCCATCGTTTGCTCAGACGCGTGTGTTTTTGCTACTTTTTTCGATTAATAATGGATACAACACCTCAGGAAGCAGCTCAAGCTGTAGCATTACTTCAAGCAGGCATTGCGCAACGTGAAGTCGCTCGAAGGCTTCGAATCAGCAGATCTTCGGTGCAACGAGTTTACAGACGATACCTAGAGACTGGAGCATTCGATCGCCGTCCAGGTACGGGCTGACCTAGGGCTACATCAGCAGCAGATGATCGTTATATCCACCTTACTGTTCTGCGAAATCGCCACCTCAACGCAATTCAAGTCCAACAAAGTCTGCGTGACGAACGCCAAGTGGTCATAAGTTCAGATACCGTCAGAAGGAGACTTGCTGAACGGAACCTGACCCCAAAAAGAGCTGCAACAGGCCCAGCATTAACGGTAGCACACCGTCGAGCACGACTTGAATTTGTTTGAGAGCATAGGGATTGGACATTAGAGCAGTGGAGTAATGTACTCTTCACTGATGAGACCAGGGTGAGTCTACATGGAAGTGATCGACGTCAGAGAGTATATCGTCGCCCTGGAGAATGTTATTCTCAGTGTTGCATCGAGGAAACTGTTGCTTATGGAGGAGGATCTGTAATGGTCTGGGGCGGCATCTCGTTAACAGCACATACGGCGTTAGTTTTCATCGAACCGACGGGCCGTACACGTGGACTGACTTCTCATCGCTACATTACTGAAATCCTCGCAGACCATGTGGTACCTTACGCAGGATATATCGGACAGGATATGCAATTGATGCATGATAATGCACGGCCTCATGTTGCTCATGTGGTGACCCAGTATCTACGCGACGTCAGCATTCGTACGATGGACTGGCCAGCTCGAAGCCCGGACTTGAATCCGATAGAACACTTATGGGATGAGCTGAAACGTCGGGTTCGAGCCCGGGTACCTGCTCCAACAAGGCTTCCAGAGCTGCGAATCGCAATTGAAGAGGAGTGGAATACAATTCCTCAAGATTTTATCGTCAGGCTCGTAAGGTCGATGAATACAAGGATGCTGGCAGTTATCTGAGCAAGGGGAGGGAATACGGAATATTGATCAAAAACTTTTTTTTAATTTTATCTTTGTTTTTGGCTTTAATTTTTTTTTTTTCACTTTATCATTACTAACGATTGTCACGACTGGAAAACGACTCTTCTTTGTAAAATCCTTAATAAACACTGAAATATTGATTAAACCCAATGAGTTTCCTTTCATTTTAATCACCATGAAACGCACTTTCTGTAGGTACAACTTTGATAATTGTAGGTTTTTTAGTTTTTGAGAAAATCGAATTAGAGTGCCTAGGTAGCGGGTGGCTCGGTTTATTTGCTGTCCAGTGTAGTTTAAGTTAGTTATTTTAAATATGTATTAGTTTATAGTTATTGTACTAATATTTATGTGTTGTGTTCTATGGGCGGCCTTAGTTGCTTACTTTCTATCTTTATCTTTCTTTCTGGAACTGTTACAACATCAAGTCAAGTCTGTGGTCTATACTCGTCCGCGTCATAATGTTATTTAAGGTTTGTGCTATCAATACTTTAGAGGGTGTTATTACAATTTCTATAAGTGCAAGATAATGGTGACAATTTGATAAACATTTACATTTACAGACACTTTTAAGCTAGTGACTCGTTCCTAAACATAAGTCTCTATGGAAAAGAACAATCAAGAAACTCCACGATCCTCTTTTCAATCAAGTTTATTCAAAAGCCTGATTACATTTTTCTTATTACTTACATTATATGTGGTAACAGCAGTTTTGCGTTGTTTGAAATAAACCTTCTGATTTTCCCCTTTCTGATCTATTACTAATATTGCAAGTAGATATTACGAGTAATTTGTTTTGGCGCCACTCGTAATAATTGTCCCAACATTAATGTATGCAGTTAATCGATACGTGTCGATTTTACTTTACCGCCTTGTGTAAAGAGATTGATTATGACACGCAGCTAAGTGACATAAAAGATTTATGCTGGCAATACTGATGGAGTTGCAAATTATAAGCTGTTAGGAGCAGGAATGTCGAAGTAGATATTACGGTGATAATATTTTGTTATGCCAACAGTATTAACGACATATCCATGCTAATGACTACTACAGACTACAAACTAAACCAATGAACCGATTTCGATGAAATTTGGTACGGGGTAAGCTTGAAACCCAAGAAAGGACATAAGCTACTTCATATTCCACGACTTTGACTGCGTCAGCGATAAATGGCATTTACATGGACTAAGTTGCAAAAGCTAGTTAAACTTATTGACATTAGCGTGTATTTTTGCTACACAGTGCGGGTGCGTTACTCCTGACTATACGATAGCCATTTACTACAGCGCCCAAAGTGACCATACATTTGCTCTTACATTATAAACGTAGCCACCTACTGGCCCCAAAAACTCTAAGAAAAAACGGGTTGCACTCCGGGAGTGCCGGCAGAAGTGAAAACTTGATTATTAACGTTTACGTTTACGTTTACGTTTAACATACACGAACATTCGCGCAAGCGCCCTGCGCTGTCTAAACGAAACAGTAGGCCCAGGCATACATTTTCGCCGCGCCGTAGAGAGGGGATAGCTGTCTACTCTCCATCCGTCTTACGCTTTTTCGATCAGGTCACATGTCCTGACGCGCACGTGTCCTGACGCGAGTTTAAGATTTTATACCCATTACAGAAAAAGTGCTCAACGCCGCTAAAGAAGTTTTCACTTCAAAAAAAAGGAGAAGCTTTTTCTCCGATTTTGTGCTTGACTGCATCATTACCACCAACTTCGCCGCTCATTACTATTCCTTTAAAAATATAAAGGCCAGAATCAAACTTCACAAAACAAGTTCAAAAATCACAAAATCCATCAAATCAAAACGTTCTCACTATACACTTTACATTGTTAGAACATGGCCAGTAAATTGTCCAATCGCTCTGGCTACACGATGTGTATTTTCTATACGCTATTCAATATTCGTGCGGCATAATGAGGTACAGGTAAGGGGCGGGGTCCGGTATATTCAATTTAGTCGACGGTAAGAGGCGCTTGCGGCTGTGGTTTACAGGCTTTTTTAATATTTTTGAAACGTTTATTAAAAAAAATTGAAATGATGGTTTGCGAAAAGAGCGTCATATGTAGTTAAGTTGTTAGCTGTAAAACGACTAAAATGGCAACATGAAATTAAATATAATATCAGCCTATTAGTCCCCTGCAAGTCAAAAGCTTCTTCTCATACAGGGAAGGCACAAGCATTGATCACCACTCTTGATATTAGACATACATTAATTATAATTTCAGTTTTCCTCACGATTGTTATCCTTCATCGATATCAGTGATGCCCCAAGTCTTAAATGAACATTATGAATAGAAAAAAAGTATTGTGGATTTGGTTGTTAACGAAGAAAATTCTTTATCTTGTAGACGCCTAGAAGAGCTTTGGAAACGCTGGCGTTATGACTTGAAGACGTGTATGGGGGTTTGACTGGAGAAGGCAGGAATGATATACAGTAGAAGGATATTATGAGAGAACATAGACAAGACAAGAAAAAAATTGAAAAGGTCTATTTAGACTTATCTCTCTTTCATGGTTGTGTAAGAGCGAATATTAGAGACTTCGTCAAATATTTTTGTAGTTAGACAAAAATATGTATCCTTAAATAAATACTTATAGAAGAAGGCTTATAGTCAGCACAGAGAGGAACATAACAGAACGCACCTCCACACGTTCACAGGGCACGCCTTCCATAGGATGGACAAGCAAAACGGTAATAGTAATGCCATAACATAGCAAGGGTATTGTTTCATCAGTGGTAGTACCTTATGTGCTAAGTACGAGTATATCACTATTGGTAATATTTTATTTAGAGTGAACAATGACCATCTTCTAATATGAAACTAAACTGCAAACGAAAAAAGGAAGTATTACCGTTTGAGCACCTATGCATTGAGCACCAAAGGTATTAAAAGTAAAGATTGGTGCTCAAAAAATAGGTGCTCAAACAGGAATACTTCAAAAACAGGTATCAACCACTAACAGCATTTAACTGAATAGAAGACTAGATGCTAAAGAAATACTCGTAAGTATTGTTTTAAAGATTACCTTACGGAAAGCAAAATACTAAGACAATATTCCTGAACGAACCTCTATAAATTCTATAGCTTCTGAGAATACGAACAGTAACGTAAAAACCCATAAAACATAACACAAAACGCATTTAAAATTGACATTCGATTTCTGAAGCACTTAAAAATTCACAACTTGGAACCCCCACAATAAGTTCTGTAAAGAAAAACCACGGTTAACCAAAGGCTACTGTGGAGGCGTGAATTTTTTATGGCATGGGGCGCCATACCCCTTAGAAAAACACCGCCTTGGAAGGGAAAAGACTAATAAATGGCGCGGACTCTATCGGTGTACCTGGATCGACGAAGAATTTTTGACAGGGCATAGAACTGTATAAAAATGTTGATACATGAATTAAGAGGTGACTAGGATAGTCTAATTTAAAATTATTGAGATACTAAAACAGCTTCGGCTATTTTATTTTCAAGGATCTAAAATATACACTACGTTTATAGGGAGTATCGCAGGCTAAAATTTTTAGAATAATTTCATTATCATCATAATTATCAGGTAGTTAACATTGTACCTTGCACACTCAATTTTCGGTACGTGGTCGCCACTAAAATAACTTCAATCATCAACATCTATAGCTCCAAAAGGTACACGCAACATTTAGTCAAAGACTAACTTACTTGTGAAGAATGCAGTGTCACACAAGAAAGTTAAAAAAGACATCTTTAATTCACATGTCAATAAAACAATCACCAAAACTAAAGAACTCTTTCCTTCTCCACCACATTCTACCTCCGAAACACAACACAAGAACCATCTGTTCATTCTCAGGGGTCCTACGCGCAAACGAAATGTTAAAACCTGCACCGGTAAGCCAGCAGACAGCCCGAGGCCTTTAATTTGTACGGAATACCATACAATATTTATGGAAATATCGATGTCTTTGTTGAGACATCCTGTGGGTTTTATGACAAAGATGAGTGACACAGAATGTCAACTTCATTTGTTGATATTTTGCACAGCGGTACAGAGTGTGTGCATGGTCTTACTGATTTTGACGGAAAGTATGTTCTGCCACATTTGCCTGTGTGTCTTTTGTCATCTAAACTAGTGATTATTTTTGTTATGCTATTTTTTTATACCCTATATATCTCGGGCCAACTTGCAGAGGTAGCTTTATATTAAATTAGCTAATATTTATTATTTAATTTAAATTGTTACATATTTTAACTCTAATCAAAAGGAAAGGTCAGGTGCGGAGTACTCGTAACCGGCGTGCTTGTATGACGAGATGTATGAACGTAGATGAGGCGAAAGGAGTATGTAAGGATCGTAGCAGGTGGCGTTCTGTGGTTTCTGCCTACCCCCATGGGAAAAAGGCGTGAGTTTATGTATGTATGTATGTTTAACTCTAATATAGCATCTGCCAAACTTTAAAGCAATTTATCAGTTATAATTAATCGGGGGGCACGGAAGTGCCCCCGCCAAAGTCGAGCGCGAAGCAAACACTGCCGTACCATCCTTTACTGGAACCATTTCGCCGCATTTTCAGGCCCCTATTTGAGAACCTCTGGATTAGACCAGAACGCAGAAATTTTCGTCATCTAGTAAGCTGTAATCATATACTTAAAATCCAAAATTTCAAGTCTGTAGGTCATTTAGTTCCGAAGTTAAGCGAAAGCAAAGTTTCGCATTTATGACACTCACTCACTCATGATCATCAAAATAGAACTAGTACTTCCCATAAATTCAGAGAGCTGAAATTTGGTACAGAGTTAGGGTTTAATGGCCACATAAAGGGAAAACTATAAAAACTAGGACAATCGAAGATCTGGAGTACCTGGTGACCCTGATTAGAAAACACAAGAGCCCAACCAAACTATTAGAGATCGCGACATACCGCCTTTACAAAAAATATTCAACTTGGTGGGCCGCTTCATTAAAAAAAAAACAAAAAAAAAACAAATAAAAAAACAAAAAAAAAAACGAAAAAAAATGTGTCAAATAAGAAAACCTAATAAAATAAATCAATATACGTTTCTACAAAAAGAATTAGTAAAATCCCACCAAAAACATTCTGTAAAAAACTAGCCAAGTCTCGATGGAGCTGCTTGTTTATCTCTAAAAAGTAATGAAATCTAAACAAAGTCGTGCCAAGTCTAAGGTTCCTTACTGCGATTTCTTTATTATTATAGTTAATGTTGTGTGACTTGGCCGTTGAACATTCTTTATACGTTAGTGTGTACAAGTCAATTTTGTTTAAGTACACGTAATGTTATATCTGTTGTAACTACCTATGTTTATTAAGCGAGATAATAGCCCATACAGGTATTGGTAATTGGACGCTAGTGTCTCATTTTAGGCTGTTGTTGATTGTGCAATACATGCATTCAGCATTGACAATGCTGACTTCTGCTCTCTTCTTTTTGGAGCACCTGGTTTTGTACCGTTCAACGGCCAAGTCACACAACATTAACTATAATAATAAAGAAATCGCAGTAAGGAACCTTAGACTTGGCACGACTTTGTTTAGATTTCATTACTTTTTAGAGATAAACAAGCAGCTCCATCGAGACTTGGCTAGTTTTTTACAGAATGTTTTTGGTGGGATTAATTTTATTAAAACTTTATGCAATAAAAGTACAAAGGCGGACTTAAAGCCTTAGGCATCCTCTGTCAGTGAACCAAAGGTGGTGAAGAGATAAACATGGCAGGTGAAAATTATCGTACGACCAACAAAAAAAAAATCGAATAAAAACGAAATAATAAAAAATGTAATGAGTATTTGTATATTATATTTTTAATCATTATTTTTTCCTCTTACCACTTCGAAAATAATGACACCTATATTGATTTTTGTTTTGTCATCAGAATTAGTCCTTCTGTATCTTGTTACTCTGTGGCTTTACGAGGGAAATTCTGACAAACTTTTATTGGTTTGTATTGATGATGTTTTTTATAGGTTCAGAGGGTAAAGAATGCCTTAGGCTTAGCAGTGTACTTGTCGAAATTGAGTTTACAATGTAGATAAGCATCGTTTGGGGGATCAGGGTCGCTGTGACGATAAGCGGAAGGGTTAGCAATTTGTTGATGATGAAGTACATAATCTTTACATGTTTCTTGTTAGAAAAACAAAATGTTGAGATGTTTCATCGCTGTGTTTTTTGATAAATACGGTGTGGAAGGGACATTGTAAGGAAAACTTTTAACATAGATTCGCTACATAATTATAGATTTCCAGGGAAAAATTTGTTCGTGGTATAATAAAAGACAAAAATCAGCTGTACCTACATTAATGATGTACCTTATACATTTTGACCGTGTAGGAGTTGAACTTTTGTTGCTGTTGTTTATTTTTTTTTTTGTTGTATTAAGTATTAGGTATAAGTTTTTCGTTCAATATTCATGTTCATTATTTGTCATAATGTTATGAATTTAAATAATTATTTACGTTTCCTTATTATTTCGTAAAATATGAAATACTATACTGTCCGCCGCGGTTACACCCGCGTCTTTGGTTACTGCTCCGCTCCCGTAGGTTGTAGCGTGATGGTATATAGCCTATAGCCTTCCTCGATAAATGGACTACCCAACACTGAAAGAATCATTCAAATCGGACCAGTAGTTCCAGAGATTAGCGCGTTCAAACAAACAAACAAACAAACACTGCAGCTTTATAATATTAGTATAGATAATACATAATTTAAAAAAAAACATAGTACTTATCTATTTTGTATGTACATACAACCACATAAAAATAAATAGGTAACTATCAGTATCATAATAACTGAACTTCATCGCTAGACTTTGTCACCAATTAATTAAATTGATTATAAGTTAATTGGTAGCCTTTATGAAATATCTATAAACTTCTTGTAATGACATACACGACCTTTCCTACCGTAATCATCAATACTTTAAATTGTTGCCATCAATACATCAATATAATTTACCACAATATCATTTTCCAAAGATGATGCAAAAAACAAATGCCCATCGTATTCTGAACCTCTTGCTAATCAATTTTCAACCAAGATCCTACCTCTCAAGGTGCTTTTAAAGTTTCTGTTTGCAGATTCGGTTTCATCTACCCGACATGGAGTAAGGTGAGGTATCATCAATCATGAAGCTTGACACTTCAATACAGTGAGCAAATACTTGGAGTAACTGGTCTCAGTAAGAAATAGGTATAAGATTTGTAAGCATATATGTAATCTATTGTGTGCACCCTGATGTTCGAGTGTTGAAATGCAGACGTGTATGGAGAAATGAATGGATGGTTTTTAAATGAGAAATAACTTGTCATCAGATATGCACAGGCAAAGTTAAAAACTATTTTATAGTCTCCTATTAACCGAAAGTAATGTTTAATTGATTGATAAATCAAAAAATTGTTTGCAAAAGAAATTATTAGCTAAAAGTTTTATCTAATAAAAAAGAAATTAAGGGAGATATTTAAAACTTTTATATTTATATGAATTAGACGTCATACCTAACTCACATAGATTTTTAATATTATAAACCAAGGTTGCCAGATTTATTAAAATATTTAATTTAATTTTAATAATTGGCATTTGTACAGAATGATTCCACCTCAAAACATACATACATATGACACTTTATATATCACTATTTCAGTCAACAAATAGTTGATCTCCATACTATAATGCCTATTACTCATCACATTTTACCCGAGCTAGACTATTCCGAACACCGATTAAAAATTCTAGCAGCGGCATGCTTATCAGCAACGTATTAACCTACTTTCTTTGCTTGACTTACAGCTTATGTAGATAAGCGTTTGATACAACAGCTGTGGGGCTTCGTAATCCATCTCTTAATATTAACTGGTCTTTGGTATGTGATGACGTTTGGCAAAAGTATTTGGGCTTGTGTGTCAAGTTACACACACCTAGCTGCTCCCCGCGACGTCCTTCGATAGATACCATAAAACAGCCTATGACACTTAGAAATAGCTTTCCATCAGTAAAGGAATTTTCGTAATCAAAATAATTTTACCTCTTTATAATATACTAGCTAAACCCAGCCTTGCTGTACTGTGGCTCAGTCTAACAAACAAAATAAGTAAATAAAAAACACTTTTCTGTTAAAAACGTAATTTTGTGTAAAAAATTCAAGTCAATTCATCGGCTACCTTTCTAGTTTTGCGGACACAAACATAAATAGAAGCTGTTTTTTTAAACATACCTATGGATTAGTATTTGTATACATTTGGTAGTGAAAGAATGTATGTAATCAGGTTATTAAAAGCCTGTTACAGACTGTCTCGTTGGTATCGTGGGCTCTAGTTGTACTACTAATTTTGTCATAAGTTGTAACATACCTTCTTGCTTGCATTTAGAAATGTACTCTATCTTGTACTGGGACAAGACATAACACTGATCATAGGAACTCGATCATTTCCTATAGACCGAGTGCACTATTACAAGCAACATTTTTTACAATATCCATCAGTGTTTTCGTTACATCATTGTCTTCCCCGATAAGGTGGGGCTCCTCAATCTTCCTTAGCAGACTTTAATTCTGTAAGTAGGCTGGCGTCGTCATCGTCGTAATAGCGGAGGTGCATCAAAACTTGGAAACATATACCCATCTCTTTCTTTCTTGTAGATCCATCATTATGTGAGAGAGGGAGAAAAGTTTCCAGATTAAAATTGATTGCGCGGACATTGCCTTTATCTGCGGGACATGCCTCGATTGATTCTTCATCAATCTTTATTCGCGGTGTTAAATGTTTTTTTTTTCTCAATTTGGTGAATTGCGTTTTTGGGTTATTTGGGTATTCAAGTTTTTTGTTAGCGTTTAGCTTTTGCGGCCAGTGCATTATATACTCTTTAATTATATGCATGGGTTTTGTTGTGGGCCTAAAAAGTTTTCGTTTTTGGGCTAAAAATTGATTTAAATGGTTCGATGCAGACGATCTTACTCAGAGTCTGTTACTAACACGAGGTTAAATAATTCACAATAATATTTTTTTCTATGTAGATCTTTCTAGCAATTTATACGAAGTCTTAAGTAACCTATAGACACAAAATTCAAAAGTGCCGTAAAAATATTTATAAATAGGCATTCATACAGTTATCAATATTCCTAACAAACACATAAGGTATAACCATTTTACAACCCGTCAACCGACTTAGTAACTATTCCCCAAGACCGTTCCAACCACAATTTTTACAGCGCCCAATAAATTCAGAAACTTAAACATGGTCGTATCAATTTACGTAAGAGGCCACCGTGCGTTATCAAAAATTTATTACTTCATAAATTTATAACAACTTGAGTGCACTTTGTAAATCTTTACAATGTAGAATGATGGAAGAGTATGGAGCTCAAAAGCTCAAATATTTGAAAGGAAATATTGTAAGCTTTGGCAAAATAGCAAAATGTCAACTTGGATGGAACAAGTTTAAAAGAACGTTCAATTCTATATTTTATTTTATCACAATCTACCATTTACTTCATGTTGCTTAATAAAAATACAAAATTCATAGGGACTTGCTCCCTAGTTTTTAAAGAAACCGGCCAAGTGTGAGTCTGTCACACACTAAGGCTTCCATGCCTCAGTACAATACTTAACACCTCTTCCAAAAAAATTAACATGTTACTTGTAGGACCCTCTTTATTTTTTAAAGTTATTTTATTTTTATAATTTTTTGGTGTATCGGCAATAGAAATACACACTCTATGAAAATTCAACTCTCTATCTATAACAGTTTATGAGATGCAGCCCGTTGACAGAGAGACGGACGGACAGCGGAGGCTTTTTTATAGGGTGACGTTTGCACCCTCCTAGCACGCTACCAATTTAAAATTCATTAAATTGTAAAAGAAACAACTACTAATGACCCAGAAGAAAACTACAAAGAACTTGCTAAAAATAAAACTACACTGTACACAACTGACAAAGAAAACGGAACCAACGTAGATATCGCTTTTATAACAGCACGTATAGAAAATAAAAACCCCGAAGTACAAGAGTACAAACAACAAAATGTCTTACAAGAACCTCGGGCGCTTGTTAATAGATATCTTGCGGAAATACGTACCATCGTTAAGACAAGTAAACGTTTAAGCAAACTGCTGCTATCTTTTAAGCTAACACGTTTAACACTCGTTTTGCGACTTGCAATGGCACTGGTATCTATTGCCTTGGGCTTGGAGCAGACGGGCAGTTACTTACGGCTAGATTTCAATGGACCTTACATGTTGTTAGCATAAACTTGCTTACAGCAGCTATGAATTGATCTACAAATTGGATTCTTAGTATGTTGAAAGTTTTGTAGTGAGAAGGAAATGATTTATCTCTGTTCGCCAGTCTTGTGTTTATTATAACAATTTTCTGCCCGTGACTAACAATATTACCTAATTATTTTTTATTAATATTATAAGAATCTTCCTATTGCAAACTAAGGTAATGTAGACAATTTATTCCTATTCATGAGAAAGTTACGATGGATGGATGTTAGTAGTCAATCACGCCAGAACGGTTGAACAGATCTGGATGATATTTGGCACCAAGATAGATTGAAGTCTGACCTAATAAATGGGTAAAAAAGTACCTACTGCAGAGCGAATGGCTGTTCTCAAGTGTCTCTTCTCTTGTATGTAGACAAATACCTGTAAAAAAATAACCCTACATTTAAATGAAAAATATTCAACGTCGACTTGCAACTCGCGTTCATTTTAAAGCAAAAACCTGCTCGTCTATCTACTCTCAGATCTAAAGTTACAAGTGATAAAACTATCGCTAAAGTCGTACTTTACGTTCATTTTGTGTCTTCGAACAATTAATTTAAGTTGTATTTTCGTAGAACGATATCTAATAAAATCTTATATTCGTTCAAAGATGTTCAAATAACAATAAGTCTTGCTGTAAAGCTGTTCGCTCATTAACGGCTTGGCTGTCACTGAAGCGAAGAATTTTGAAAATCGAATGAGTATTTTAATTTGACGATTTATTTGTTACCATTACGTTTTTGGAAGATCAAAGGTAATTAAGGCAGTGGAAACGATGGATTTAAATAATGAATTCTTCAATTTGGGAATAATTTTATTCATTTTTGGGAACAGATTTCATTGTGCAGCCAAATGATTTTTAATCTTTCCAATTTTGTGGCATTTTACAATTGTACCTTTTTCCATCAGAGACCCTACATTTTTTGCCACCCTGCATAGTATTGCGCTCATTGGTCGCTATCAAGTTAAAGTCAAATCATTTATTTCAATAAGACCATTAAAACGCATCTGTCTTTTAAACGTCGTTTACCCGAAAAGAAAATGAATCTAATTTCCCCTACCAAAAGATATAGTTTCGTATGGAAAAGAATGGGCAAGAAACTTCAAACATACTCTTAGAAAAAAATGTTTTGCAATATTTTGTATACAGGATTACACGTAAATGCAATATACCTTGCATAAAAACTTCTATATCAAAATGTACAAAGTACGTTATTGAGATCGAGGCCCTATGTACCTTTACCCTCAACATAGTATTACTATGTTATTATACTGTGGAATTACAATCATTAGTCGTTCTACGGATAAAACCGTCATTATTACCGATAAAATTAAACCAACCGATAAAACCGCTTGTAGTACAACGTTAACTGTTATGAATTTTGTCAAAGATTTGCATGTTACACTACTTATAATTTTTATATGCTGTAATCTGTAGATAATGTTACTTTTACCGGTTTCATCGAAATGTTATTCAAAATTGATGTCAAAGTATTTATTTCAATTAAACCACAGGCACTTCTGAATTGTAAAGGAGTCGGTCAGTTTGTCAAAACGTTGAAGCTTGTATCTATAAATAGGTAGGTCTGTATGGAGAAAAACGAGAAAGAAACTCGCACGGACACTCTTTTCGACTAGTTTTTACAAAATCCTAGTAACAATATTCTTATAGCTTCTATAGCCTTATTAAGTTTAACATAGAGGCATCTAAGGTTGCTCAAAAATTTTAAATTTTAACTAACAATATGTGTGAAACGTTTAGCTCATTAACGGTTACCTTTGAAGCGATAAACTGTGAAGCTTTAACTACTTAACTTTAATTTGACGATTTATCTGTTTCCACTAAACTCCAAATGGGCAAAGATGAAAGAATTGTTGTAGATGGAGCTAATAATGTTTTTGAAGAAAATATATGTAGAGGTCTCATTTCCGAGTAGGTACTATTTAGAAATAGCCGCGATTTTGTGTGCATAGACTTCTGAATTAAGCCAAAGACCTTGAATATCCTATGTGAAACAAAATCAAGAAAAAAATGATCATATGTAGCTAGATAAATATCTGTAATGTGTGTCTTTCAGCTAATTCTGTTCAACGTCTAAGCGTGAAAGAGTAATAAACATCAATCTTTTGCAATTGTAATAATACCTAGTAGGTAGTAATGTTACAAACAAATAGGTACAATATTTTGTATTTCAAATATACCTGAAACAACAAAAATACGATGCAATGATATAAAGCTTAATGCTAAGCAAGCGCCGATAGTTTTGAAAAATAATTCTCATTCAGTATAACTTTTGAACTATTTTTATAATCTTTGCCCCAAAAAGACACTAAATCGGCCGTCTCTCGACACACTTGATTGACATTTTTAATTAACAAATCCCGTTTGGGATGTACAGTGCGCACATTATTTCTTTAATGGTCCCGCCGAATGATCGATTGTCTGACTTTGGGACCAGTCGCCAGATTCGGCAATCGAACCAAATGTTTCGGAACCCATGTTGTAAATTCTTTTATTTTATTTTTTCCTTGTCGTTTAGTGCAGTCAGTTTCTTAATTTTGATCTTTAACGTATTTAGTTGCCCTCTTTAATACTGTCTGTTGAGAAAGAAAGAAAGAAAAACTGTTTACGCACGTGAAAGTGACGCACATTACGTAAAAAAATTCTTTACAAAAGCACAAAACAAAAAACAATTTAGTATTAAATCTGAAAAAAAAAAACAATATAAGAGAATATACGTTGTATAACAAGACAAAAATATACGTTAACTATGCATGCCTTTCAAACTAAGTTTGAGCAAAAATTATTGCAAGGAAACGACTTTCATTTTTGATGCACGCAAAATATTGGACTTATAGGTGCATGCAGTAGTACGGGGCCAGTACTATTTCGAGTTTAAGTAACAACATATAAAAGGTGTTTTCTTAAAAAAAAAAAACTTGGAACCTTTGACCTTCAATATTTCCGGATCAAGAAGGTTCCCAGGTACGGTTCATAACAAAAAAATAATATTATCGCAATGACGGGAAGAACATTTAAATTTCGGCTCCGTTAATTCTTATATTCTTTTTACTGCCCTTTGTCCCACGTAGAAAAGAAAGTTGTAACACCTAAAACGAAATATTTAGTTGAATGACCATCGTAATAGCCTCATTCAGTACACTTTATACGTCTCCAAATTTCCTAGCTTTTCTTACAACTTACATTTACAAATCTTTACAAGTAAAAAAATGGACCACAAGAAAACAGTTCCCATGTTCTATGGTAATGCACCCATGTCCGGAAGGTACCAGCCTTGTTTTATTCAAATAACCCGACCAACCCATGACTTTTACCATGAAACTCCAAAAGATGAATACCAAATTTTTTGTACTCTTTT
Source organism: Hoplodrina blanda (assembly GCA_949316365.1). NCBI lineage: Eukaryota > Metazoa > Arthropoda > Insecta > Lepidoptera > Noctuidae > Hoplodrina > Hoplodrina blanda. The sequence goes on from OX438582.1 coordinate 1,680,366, forward strand.
CATTAACGCGTCCTTTTCTTATCGCAGTTAGCTTGATGAGGAAGACAGGCAATGGAAAGTGTGTTTTAATATAGAATGGTTTGAAAATGTCCTTAGTAAGGATGAAGATCTTCGTACAAACATATCCCTTTTGGTATTATTTTAATTCTCTCATACATATTTAGTGGTGCCGTAACACGTTGGTCACGATTCGTTTGACGTTTTAAATTATACGTACAATTATTTTTATTTAAGTAATTTCGAGTTTGTGAATGCATTCGTAACGTTTATGTTGGTTTAACTCCGATTAATAGGCTGTCTTGTGTTACTTATGTAAGGGCTTACAGAATGATTTCTTTAATAAGTATTTGGAATACTTTCTCTGGTAATGTTACTGGGACAATTTATTTATCGTTTTCCATAGCCGTGATCAGATCTGTCCTAGTTTTGGAATTGTTTTCTTTCGTTTTCTATTTGCTTTTAGTTTTTTGGGGAATAACGGTACTTACAAAGATCTGTGATAAAGTTTTGTACGTTTATTGGTTTGTATATTATACACTAGCACTCTCCCCTCGACTTCGTTTGCGTGATTTTTCTTATGGATCCCTAATTTTTTGATAACAATATAGCCTATAGCACTCAGTGATAACGTAGCTTCCTATTTGTGAAAGAATTTTCAAAATCGGTTCAGTAGATCCAGAGATTACCCCCTACATACAAACTTACAAACAAATGTTACCTCTTTATAATATTAGTATAGATTAAATATTTTTAATTGAGTCAGTTCCTGATTGTAATCCCCCAAACATTGGTTTTCTTTGTGGGTTATTAAAATAAAATCAGCTGCTTCATTAATTTCACCGTATACGTGTTGCACTTTTTTATGGAACAGCTAATTAGGTATCTCTGTGTGGTCTAGAAACGTCACTAAATCGCAAGAAGAAGCAATGAAGTTTTCGTCATGAACTCCCTTCTATCCCGTATACAATGTTTACAAACTTATTCTACGAGAACATTCAACAAAAACATAATAATTGTTTCTAAGTATTTTTGTAGTTTGCTTTTTAATTCGGTTTGGAATACCACAAAATACAATAAATCATAAGCAGAAAACAAAAACTTATTAAACATGACTTAAAAACTTCCGTGTCTATAAATTGAGTTGAAAGTTCAAAGAAAACATTCTCCATAATGCATACCAAAATGAATCGTATAACTTACTCTCTTAACTGCAATTAAACTTAATATAACTTGTAACTTTAAAACGCTTCTAAGTTGAGGTTAAGTATGTAGTAATCCTACTGTTTAATAGCGGGCCATTTTTCGTTATTTTATTCGAATTTTAAAATGTTAGAGTTAAGTAAGATTATGTTAAAGCTTAACTTTCTATGCTTAATTTTATGTTACTCTTGTGTCAATAAAGTTTCGTATTTAAATTGACTCCATATTTAAATAGTACTTGATTCAAATTAACTGATCAACTTCTTTATCTTTACTAATATAATAAAGCTAAAGAGTTTTTGTTGGTTTGTTTAAACGTGCAAAAATATCTGGAACAACTAATTAGCTTCGAATAAATCTTTTTGTAATGAAAGCTAGATTCATGAGGAATAGTATAGGCTTTATAACATCACGCTACGACCCATGTGAGTGGAGCAGTAACTAAAGACAAAATAACACGTGAAAAAAAAAACACGCGTACGAAGTCACAGGAAGCAGTTAGTCATTAATATAATAGAGCTGAAGAGGTTTTTTGTTTGTTTAAACGTGCTAACCTCTGGAACTGCCAGTCGGATTGGAAACAATGTCTTTGTACATAGCCAGATAGTTAGTAATTTGTTGGCAGCCAGATTCATAAGGGATAGTATAGGCCAAGGCCGCTCAACCGCAGGCCCGCGAGCCATAATGTGGCCCGCGGAAGAATTTTGAGTGGCCCGCGTATGCAATTTTCCGCTCTTACGCTCATTTCTCCGTTAATTACCGTCTTATTTTGTATTAGAAATCAAACCAATAGAGTGCGCCCATGTGTTTGTTTACAATTTTTTAAATAAACATCTACATTTATAACATTTCATAATACTTTTGGTTTTCTTGCACAAGTTCCAATAGGAATCGTTATTGGCCCGCCGAACATTTCTAAATCTAACACTTGGCCCGACTGTTAAAAAAGTTGAGCACCTTTGATATAGGCTATATACAATGGAGCTGTAACTAAACAAGTAACTTAACACAGGTGGAAAAAAGAAACCAGGCGGATGAAGTCACGGGCAGAAGCTAGTACCTATAAGATACAAATCAAACATTCCAATATAGGTGTCAATGTGTTTAGTCAAATATTTGGTATACGTGAAACACAACATGGCTGATTAAAATACTTTAAAAGTTACTAATAAAAGTAATTCGGGCCAAATACCGAATGTAAATGTTAACCAATAGATGTTGCTGTAGAAGAATGCCGTCTTTTCCGACATTTTTTTTTTCTCACCAATTTGCATATTAATGTGTCAATATTATGGATTACTGGACTTGGCGGTGACACTGCCGTGTTCCCAAATATTTGTTTCAAAACAGACAACATAACAACTAGGTCACTAGAGTCAAAAAATTAACTTAAAATTAGTTGCTTACAAGATTAGATTAGAAAACAAAATGGCCCCGTGTCAGCAACTATCATAAAGTTCATAAGATATTATCCATTGCTTTAGTGCAAACGGGCCTTATAAGCGTAATTTTATTGAAAATTGTAGGTTCCTTTATCAAAAACTATGGCAATGAGAAGGGCAATTCTAGTATTTGGGTTTTTATTCTAGAATGTTCGCATTTTAATATCAGTCTTAATCAAAATTGCCTCTAATTAACATTTATTTTATGCAAGTTTTTACTTCACTTTTACTGAGATGAAATTGCGAGTTTGAACTTAAAAACGTTTAGATTCAGATCAAATTCCTTCCAAACATCTTGCTACATTTCTAGCAATAAGAAGCCGAACTATTTATAAGTGCGTGTCCGAAACTATTTTACTTTTTTTTGTTAATTCGCCACGCGCAGTAATTTCTGTCCATCGCCTTGCCCGGGCGGAACAAAGTGAGCCTTTTTTACATATCTTTATAGATCAAAGTCACCGAACGCTTGCAACAGAGTAAGGATATATGCAGAAGGAACAGTTTTTATAATATGTAGTAAAGAGTGAAATGACTTAAATATTGGCTTATCATCATCACCATTTCACCCGAATGACGTCCACTGCTCGGCACAGGCCTTAAAGATCTCCATAATGACCGGCAAATAATAATTATTGAATAATTATTGGCAATTGAATTTCAATTTTATGTCAATGGTCTTAAATTCTACTCTGTTAAAAATTACAGAGTTATGACGTAACAAACATATAAAAAATATATACAAACGAATTGAGATCCTGCTTCTTTTTAAGTCGGTTAAAAAGGAAACCTAACAGTGGTAGACAACAGTAGGAAATATGCAATTCGTATGCAAAGTATTCAAATCACTTCTTGAATGTAGATGCAGTAGTTTTGTACAAAGTATCTATACGAATGCAACCGTCACCTTGACTGCATATCAAGTGCACAAATCTCTAAAGCATTTATTTAAATTAGTTAAATTTACAGGCACTTTTGAAGTGTCAAAGAATCGGTCAGTTTGTCAGAATGTTAAAACTTAGTAGCTTGTTCCAAAACATAGGTAGGTTCTCTCCTATTTGCAGACTAACAAGCAAAAAAACTTCACGGGCACTCTTTTCTATCAAGTTTTTACAAAATCCTTCTTACTCTTCTAGCTATATTGCACTGTATTATAAGCAGGTTTCTCAGGCCATAAGTAAATGGGCCTTCTGGATTTCCTTCATGATTGTCTTCTGGTAGAAAAAAAGTCGCAAATGCGATTTAAATTTTAATTTGAGCCCGGGTTTTTTGGTGGCACGCCTCCTCAATCTATTATAACTCACCGCGTGGTAGGTCGTCATTATATTCTAAATGATTTTAGGTTTCTTTTTGTAAATTATTATTTACTTTTGAATGATTAGATTAGATCTAGACTTTCATTAGTTCTATTTTTGAGAGTTGCTTTTTGGTGTATAAAATGTACGTAAGGAAATTGAAAAAGCGATATGTATTAATAATTATAAATAACATTTTATAAACATATACCTATATATAACTACATAATATAAACTTCTTAAATAGAAAAACTACTATAGGTAGGTACTAAAGTCAAAGTCAAAGCAATTATTTCAATTAGACCATTTACAGGCACTTTTGAATTGTCAAGGAGTCGGTCAGTTAGTCAGAAAGTTGAAGCTGAGAAGTACGAGTTGAGAAGAACGAGCAAGAAAATCTACGGACATTCTTTTAGGTTTGGCTATAAAAAGGCCATAAGAATCTTACCGTTTTAAAAATCAATAAACACATACAGCCGAACCCAGTTTCAACTTAATAACAATACACACCTAAATTCCGAAGCCAGTCACTTAATTACCGAACAAACTTTTAATTTACAACCTGCATCCAATACCAATCAAGATAATTTAATCTAAAGCAGAGAACTACGATCGTCGGAATATATTCAAAAGCCACATTCCCGCCCACCTTGTGGTCTTAACTATATCTACATCTTATTATCAAACCACACACTTTGTAATTGTGACCACCGGAAAGACAGTCGCGACCACACTTGTTTTGTGTGAAAAAGCTTAAATTGTTCCGGGTGATAATGATGTTGTTTTAGTGATAACAATCTAAGGATGTTTGGACCACCTGTTTGTAATTAGACGGTGTCTTTTGATGTTTGGTTTATGGCGAATGTGGGTATTGCATAAGTGGATCTGCAGAGTGCAAGCTAAAGTGGAAGTGAGATAGCTATAGCTGTCAAAGAACTGATGATCAATGAAGTAGTGTTTATTCTTATTTATTTTTTTGGCCTTATTATCCCGCTGCTGGGTAAAGACCGCTCCTAAGTCCTTCCAAGTACTCTTTTCTTGCGTCACCACGAACCAGTATCAGTATAATTATAAGTAGAATAGTATCTTCTTTGAATATATTTTAAGCTAGACTCAAGTTTATATCTTGCAGGGAGTGGGATTCTTTTGTATAAAATCTTGGTATTGTAAACATATAATTACTTTTAATTTAGTTTCTTAGCATTGCATGTTCAATTCAATTAATCAGAGACTTACAAACTTAAATAATACCAGCCCATTACTGTCCCAGTTCATAGCAAAAACCTCTTTTCATACAGAAAAGGCATGTTGCTCATGGCAAAATTAGCCATTTCAGAATTACATTAATTTTAATTTCAGGTTTCCTCATGATGTCCTCGTTCACCAATGTCAGTGATGTCCAAGATAAACTTAGGAAGTACGTTTGAAATAGAAAAAGTCACATTAGTACTTGCTCATGCCTGATGGCGAAGCCTCTTGCATGAGAGGCGGGTGCCTTAACCACTAGGCCATCACGACGATCCATTAAGATGCTAAACATGAAACTTAGACTTACTATCATACTCATTAAATACTACAGTTCCAAAACACAACATCCATGCAAAAGTTGCTATGATAACAAACATAAATTCTCTAAACGTTTCCCAAATATAAATACAAACAAAAGACAAAAGGACACATAATCTTAGTCCAATCCACATAGTAAGACAACAGCCGGTACTTCGGGATGCGAGTCAATATTGAGTCGGAACGATTAAACACAAAACAAACAGGTTTGGGAGAACGTGCAGCAGTTACGATGGGGTTTCTCAGCTGTAAGGGTTCTTGGGGTTGTTGTGTAGGAAGCGTTAGGGAAGTCCTTTAACTACTATGATTTACGTCTTCTAGATTCCCAGTGCTTATCCTTTTTATAAAGTTCTTGATTGTTTTATAGCTTCTTTTCTTTTTTCCCTAAAATGGCTTGTTTTGTTTTTGCTTTGCAAAAGTTGACAACATTTTCAATTTCGACTTCAACCCCAAATTTCCCATAAACCAAGGCAAAATCCGTAACCTTGCAACACTATCCTCCCATCCCTTTCAACTCATTAATACATTAAACACACATTAAGATGTGATTGTAGATGTTTGAGACAATGTCGTATTTGCCGACCGTCCTCTGCAAACGTTGAATAAATTTAATTTTGGGGGCTGAGCGCACCCTTGCGGATTGTGGTTGTAGTTTAGAGCAAGATGCCGTAAGCTGTGATGATTTTAAGATGGTTAATAGTTCTATTTATTCATACACTGTTACGGTTTAATATAGAATAGTTTTATATACACAAGACTATAGAAACGATGGATGAAATATATGAAAGATGGCAGATCTAGTGAAGGAAATATGGTGTAAAAGAAGGAAATGAAAATGTCACTAGGTCGCGGGTGAAACTACATAAATCATGATGGGTTGTGTCAGTTTATTATCGCTAGTAAGGGGTTTGGTAAGAAAATGAGGGCTAATAAAGATTTCCAGGTAACATAAAATGAATTGGAATTAAGGCAACGATGGTGATTGATTATAGCAAAATAATTATTAATGATTAACAATAAATATAAACAGAAACGGTAGAAGAGAAAAATGACTTCCGTTAGGTGATGTCCACTTTAAGAAAAATCCACTTAAACGCTGTAAGTAATTAATTCTAAGAAATTGCTGCATCAATAAAACATGGGTCTTCATTATAAAAGAACTGGTTTTCAGATAATAAACGTCAAATAAAAACTTTTTTCACATCGAACAGAAAAAAAACAAAAAGCAGCTTCCAAATTCAAAAAATTCAACTACTAATAAAACCGTACCGTTATTCGGAAACTACTAATTGGTCTTTGAACAGAGTTTGACATCAATCTGTATAGAAAACTCGTATGGTGGTTTAACACAAACCAAAGATGTTTTAATGATATTATTCAGTTTATTAACAGTATCCACAAAGCGGCGACATTTCTATAAAATGACAGGCGGACTTCCGTCACGTTTATCACGACTGTGGTGGTCATTGGTAGATTAAGTAAATGAAACAGATAAGATATTTGAAGTAAATTATGAATGTATCCGTATTGTGCCTATATCGTTAGTTTAGAAAGTTCAATTTCTTTGACACATAAAGGATAAGGTCAATAGTACCTATAGACTACAGGCCCATGTCCAAAAATGGTGGGTCATATGAACCACCAGGTGACGTATATAGGACGATATGAGAGCATAAAATAATAAGATTCAGCACTATGCCGTCACTTGTAAGCTGTCCAACTGAGTGCTGATGAGAATTGAAAAGTGCAGGTAGAGTGAGTCCATTTTGGTCATATATTTTTGTACGGCATTTTTACCATCGATAGATCCATGAAAAATAATAAGAAAGCGCGCAGTGCCGTACAAAAATGTTGGGCCACAAAGTCGGTATTTTTTTTGATTTTCTGACAATTTCCAGGGTAAATTTGGTCATTTGATTCTGTACGGCATCAGTTTCATACTGTTTCAATACAGCTTCTAATCCATTATTCCGCAACGCCGTACAAAAATCATGCGACAAGGGGAAAAAATCGAGGGTTGCAACCCTCTCTCTTTCCATGGTCCGGCGGGTGATTGGGGTGGTGAGCAGTATTTTACATGGAGCGACTGCCTATCTGACCTCCACAACCCAGTAACTGGGTAATACGGTACCCCTAGGTAAGACTGCTTGTCAGACTTTCAAGCTTCTGTCGACTTGTAACGACTGTCAAAGATCCACGTATGACAGCCGGGACCAACAGTTTAACGTGCTTTCCGAGGCACGGAAAGATGTCATTAATGTCTAAGAAAATAAAATAGAAAAGTACCTATATTTGAACTTAAAAGTGTTGTCGTTGTCATTGTATTTTTTTTTTTAAATAAATCGTGTAAAAAAAGTACTTAGGTTGTTATGAAAAAAAATGTTATTTTAATTCCATTATTATGCTTGCTTCGTCGAATATTAAAGAGTCGCATCTGCTACTCATAGACTACTTGACTTACTCTATGTATATGTCGCCGTGTTGCCGCCAGTGCAGAACGCCGCTTCTTTTGATGTCGGATCGGCGCGTGCGCACGGAAACCTACAAAATGTTAACGATTATTCAAAATTCAATAGTTTTTTGTAGACTATTCGAATACAATGAGGTCGTTAATTTATTTGGTTGATTGTTTAACTTTACGTTGCTCTTTGTTAACACACGGCACCGTGCACCGCTGCGGAGGGCGGCGGCGGTAAAGCGGATTGCACCGCTCGACCGCGCGGTCTGGCGGTGTACGTGTGTTAGGCATCAACGGATTTCTTAGAGGCCAATGCGACATGAGATCCACTTCACCGCCCACCTGTACCTACCGTGTGTAAATCGCCTTAAAATCACTTTGCAGTCAGTCTGCTGAACATGGCTTTACCTAAACTTCTACATCTCAGAATCGCTCAAACAACGATTGATCCAATTATTCCGTTCCCACCAATATCCAAAACGCCCTCACAATACATTGGGCAACTTAATCCTGTTAATTGTTAAACATGGTGTTAATAGTCGATGACAATTGTAATGGTGGAGCCCGCCCCCATGCGGGCGACGCCTAATGATGTCACTAGTCTTTTGTGTTGATAAGAAATTAGAGGCGGGTATTGTTTTTTTTTTTAAGTAAGATTAATTAATTTATCTATCGTGTTTGTGTGTTGCATAGAATGATGTAAGGAGTTGGTATGGGTAAAATTGCGGTTATGAGAATACGTAAACGAAGTGCTATATTTCGACTTTTAATTCTATTCAGTAACTTGGCAGATACAGGGTTACCAAATATTGACAAAAAAAAAGATAGTGAGGTGGTGTAAGAATGAACTAAATTGAACGAACTTAAATAATGTACTTGACTTGGTATTAAACCATTCTTATCATTCGTTCCTTACGCAAAATCGTTCACTACCCCAACACTATAAGTTGTAGTATGGTAACATTATTTTTCTTTGAACTGTCAAGTTACTGAATAGAATTAAAAGTCGAAATATAAGTTCACTAATAGAATAGAATAGAATTTTCTTTATTTGAGTAACCAAGACTCCACTTAAAACATCAGATTTTTAGTAAAACATAAGTAATCACAGATACTAAACAAAAACAAGGAAAATAAACAAGATCAATAGAGAGAGGATTAGATCGGAGAAAGGGAGGCGTTTGCTATTCAATAAGATAACACAGGCTAAAAATAATATAAATTAAGAAAATTTAAACGACTAATTTGACATCTAATAGTAGGATAGGTAATTTGATTTTCTTGTAAACAGAACCTTATTTCGAACAGAACAGTTTACTTCGACCAGTTTCTGCATGCAGTTGAATATAGACACTGCGTGCGGTTGTTGTGTTGCAGTCCGTGTGATAGCGGCCTAACTATTCCCTATCACCCCTATTATATGGAAAACAAGACCAACCAAACAGACAACCAGTCTATAATATTAATTCAAAACACAGCGTATATCAATACCACAATAACTACTCAATTACTGTCACAGGACAGCTTTTGATATTTTTATCAATCGCGCCATATTTACTGAGAATACAAAATGATTGATCGATGTCAAACGAGCATGACAATGCTAGGATAATAAATCGATTTATGCTATCAATTGTGTAATCGATTATGGTACAATGTATTAATAAAAGGTCGTGTATTGGTACCTTTTAATACTTGTTGTGGGATAATTTTCGATGGATTTTGGGCCAAGTGTATACAGAGTTCGGATGAGTTGATTGAATTGATTTTTTTTGCAGTGAAGAATCTGAGATAATGTCCATGATCGTTAATAGCTTTACGAAACCTAGGTTGGTAATAAACTAGGCTCAATAAACAAACAAAAATATGTATTGTAATTTTACATGACCCAGAAATTAGGCAGAGGTGCACCCATTAGTAGGTACACCCACATTTCGCCAGTTATGTTTAAGTCCCATGTAATAGGGGGCGAGCTTATTGCCATCAACGGGGCACAAATCCAGACTGCGAGGCTGTTACTGAGAAATTCCTGAAAAAAATACTGAAAAATCTGTTGTTTCAGACAAAAATACACAATATTTATACGCGGTAAAATGCATGGAATAGCTGTTTTTCTTTTGACCAATGAATGGAGTTACCTATGTGGGGTTTAGAATCATGTACTGAATTTATGGTACAAGTTTGTATCTCGATATCCCTTCCACCATCGCCTTGGTGATAATATTACTCGTGTATGGGGATACCTTGAAAGGTACGAATGAACAGTAAACCATACCTACAGATGTCTATTAAACTTAGAGCCTTATTCATTATGCGAAACAAAGTTTCGAGTAGTACCAAAGTTGAAGCGTAGATACTTGAGCCCAAGTTAGGCATACTTGCTCTAATTGCAACTACCTAACCAGTTAGCTATCATTAACGCGATCTGATGTATGATTAATGACATTAGTGTCTCTGACTCTGATAGGATAACAGTTAATATAAACTGCAATAATACATTAATAATAATACCAGCCTAATATAGTCCCACTGCAGGGCAAACGCGTCTTCTCATGCAGAGAAGGCACGAGCATTGATCATCACGCTTGCTCAAAGTGCGACTTCTGAGCATGAGGTCTTGGGTTCGATTTCTGGGTCGGGTAAAGTGTTATTGGGTTTTTTATTAGGAATTTATCAGTAGCAGTCTCGGAGTCTGGATTTGTACCCGGTTGATGGCAATAGGCTCGTCTTCTATCACATGAGATTTAAAAAAACATAACTGTCGAAATATGGGTGTAGGTACTAATGGGTACAACTCTGCCTAACCCTTATGGATTACAGGGGTGATGTCATGTTTACGTTTTTTTGTCATACGTCCAGATTTCTAGACTACGTTTGAATGCATGGAGTGCTTTGTCGGGAATAATCCTTTAAATGATAAGCTTTCAATAAATTCCTAAAAGCATTTACAGTGCCCACGTAATGAAAATTCTGCGTAGGACTACCATTAATTAAAACACTAGCGACTGTTCACCTCAACTCGATATGATAAAAATGTTATTGACACTAAAGAGAGAGAACTAATAAAGAGATCAGTGAACTGCTTACACAATCTCTCTTTACCACTTCAATAATAATTACTAAACAAAAGTACAAAAAGTACGTACTACATACGTATTATACTAAAGCTACATATTCCGTTTGTTTGTTTGTGTGTTTGTTTAAACTACCATTCGGATTACAAAAGTACTTATACAGCATGTAACAAAAACCCTGTCCGATCCTTAAGGGTATTACTCAGCATCGTACTGCGTACACATATACGTAACCATTTAAGGGATTTGAGATTATAATTTTTCCCCAGTGAATATAGTTAAATTAAAATAAAAAATAAAAACTGATCAACGGCAACACTGATCGCTTGACAAAGTTCACCTACAGTTTTTTTTTGTTTTGATTTTGCCGGCGGGTGGAGTGTTGTCAACTTATGAAAATTTGCCCTATTCAGTGTTAAATTTCGATAACAAATATCTATAACTTTTGGTTGTTATGAGTTACATTTTTATAACAATTTTTTCTAGCACGTATGTTGAACCAGGAATACGCCTTTATTGGATCGGACAGGGTTTTTGTTACATAGTGTATAATATGATCGCCAGACACATGAGGAATAGTATAGGCTATATAACATCACGCTAGAACCCACGGGAGTGGAGCAGTAACCAAAGATATAACTTAACTCGAGTGAACCGCGTGGTTTTTCTCAAGATCTATTTTTTGCCGGCGACTTCGTCTGCAAAAATTTTCTTACAGATACCGCATTTTTTTTTAAATAAAAGTAGTTTTTGTGTTTATGTACAAACAATAATACAAAATAATATACATACTAAACAAAATACAAATATTTTCTCTTCATAATATTAGTTTAGATTTTTTTAAGTTTTACAGATATACAATTATTACCATGGACGAGGTGAAAGGAGTTTGTAAGGATCATAGCAGGTGGCGTTCTGCCTACCGCCATGGCTAAAGGCGTTTATATACATACATAAACCATTATGTAATGCTATAGTTTGTATGTTACTTTTAACGTACTTACTTTAGATGCAATGAAAACTGTATTTATAATGGGTGCTTAGGTTTCAATAAAAACTATTCTGAAGTACGCTATCACATTTTGTGAAGGGCTATGATAAAAAGCGTTAAAATACATTTCGTTTTTTTTGTTCGTTGATGTTTGCTGGTCACGCTTTTGACCCCGCGATGGACGCTACGGCGTGAATTCTTTATTAGTTTTTTATCAGTTTTGGAGATAGAAAATGTTTGTTGTTCGGGCAGGGCTTGAAAGAAGCAATCATAGCTAACTATGTGTTTATATAACGTTTATCGGATGTCGTGTTTTATAAAGGTAATAATTTAGACTTTATTTGATGAGTCTATTATCAAGAATATCAAATAAAAAACACTTAACATCATTAAGAAGACAAACGCAAGTCAAACTTTGACCTACGAGTTCGTCAATGAGCCAGATTATTTGCATGCCATTGTAATTCCACAATACGATCATCTTTCAACATAAACCTGCAGTACTATTCTGTAACATCTCTCTCGGTGAACCAGGTCAGGATTGACAGCAGTAACTCACCTCAAACTCTCTTTACCTAAATTCACTGATAGATCCCACCAGCAAAACTCATCAAGACTTTTAACATAACTGAACTAGATCTGTATTGCTTTACACCACCCAATTAACTTAAAGTCACAACAAAACAAATCAACAATAAAATACAACAAATAACCAAACAATTTACATGCAACATAACTCCACAACAAAAGCCGAATGCCGTCAGAAATTTAATTGAAAACCGACATATCTCCAGGATTTGTAACAAGGAATAAATTGGCGTTTCACATTTGATAGAAACGGTCGGCTCAATCGAGATTTATCTCGATCAATATCCACTGACGTTCCAATTACATTGTACAGGTACAAGTTGTAAAGTCACTCCGCTTTACTGTTAAGGAACGCATAGATCGAAACGTTTGGATCATTCCGGATTTTTATATTTTATATTTATTTAATTGATGACATTATGAAAAGAAGAGTGTCCTGGGAGATTTTTACTCGTTCTTCTCCGTAAGAACTTACTGTTTGGAGCAGGCAACTAGCTTCAACTTTTGGACTGACTGACTCCCTGACAATTGGGTTTTTAAAAGTTAGAACAATTGTTTTCACAACACTGCTTCCGATCAAAGATAAAAGGATTTCGTAAGATAGTGTAAGATAGATATATAGATAATTGTAAGTACCTATTTGATTTTTATTTTTAAATTAGTACCTACATAATGCCTAAGTTGGATAAAAGCTGTATAATGAACATCACGTCAATTAAAAAAAAGTAAAACAGCAGCCAGCATAAAATGTAAATCTTACCTACATTGCTGACAAGTTTTTGACATTGATTGAATTGCAACTAGAACGTTTTTAGTAACGGCAATTTGATTTCTTCTAGCCGCTGTTAGAGTTTCCATAATATTATGTACTAGTCCTAGATTCAAACTAGACAAGACAACGTACAAATGTAACAAGTCTTTAACAGAACACTCATTTAATTGTAACACGTACAGATTTACGACGCATACGAAATCGGTTATCTTGTATCTGTCGCGGCATGATTTGTTTTTGTTACGCGCATAATATATGGAGCCGGTCTCGATCTGAGATACGGACGGTATTGTAATACAATAGTGAGTAATTATGATTGAATGTACTTACTTTCAATATGGTGAGGTGGTGAGGTCATTGACTGCTAAGTAAAGGTAGCGTCTAGTCGGGGATCACCGGGTACTTCCGCGATCCCCGACGTAAGTCTGGGAAGGGAACACCGGGGTTGTTTTTAGTCAGTTAAAGTCTGACAGATTTTTTAATCATCAAAATTCAGAGATTCCATACCATAACATCACGCCTGTTATCCCCGAAGGGTTTGGTAAGGGCGTACCCATTAGTGCACCCACATTTCGCCAGTTATGTTTTTTTTAAGTCCCATGTAGTAGGGGGCGAGCCTATTGCCATCAAATGGGCACAAATCCAGACTCTGAGGCTGCTACTGAGAAATTCGTGATGAAAAATCTAATAACACTTTGCCCGACCTGGGAGTCGATCCCAAGACCTTATGCTCAACAGTCGCGTTTTGTGACCGGTAGACCAACAAGGCAGGATAATATATTGTTAAAAAGTAACAAAAGTTGTTGCCAGACACTTTCCGTGGACGTAACTTTAAAGTTTCAACTTATAAAGCTGAAGGCCCACGGAATGTATCTGGCAATATAAATGTTGGTTTTTAACGATAACCTGGTCTTATCATCAGCTCTTCTCTAATAAGACAAAAGCCAAACGAGAATCTACCAATAATATACAACACTATTTAAAATTACAATTTATAGCAGTAGTGAAAGAGTACCTTTTGCGAATCTAACGATAAACTTCTAATTCAACTATTAGATAACTTGGGTACTTACTTAATGCACAGTTCGTGTTTTTAGATTGTGTTAAATGTCTGTTCAGTAACTTTAGATAGTGTCTTCAAGTTACTTTAGTAAATGGTTGTAATAAAGGGATATAAATACTCCATTGTAGGAGCGCTAAGAGCTCGGGGTTTATGACCAGCGAGGTCATTCGAGATAAGACAAATGTATTTAGTTTCAGGTTTTATTTGAATACTAGATTATATGTATAAAAGAAGTGATATTTGTTTAATTGTCTGAAGTCAAAATAATGCAAGTCACACAATACGGGCTGACTTTAATTCGCCATTTTTCACGGGGTGATAGTGCTTATAAACACGATGAGAAAAACTATCTACACAGACTGAACGGTAACATATTATACTAAGTTCTGCCCACAACTTCGTTCGCACCAAAGAAGTAGATTTAAGCTATTATATATTTTATATGCATATTTTTATTTTATTTATTTGGGAAAATAAACAGTTACACATTACATATAACATAGTATTTAAATAATTACAGAAAATGGTTAAATATGTAACCAACGGCATTTTCCACGGAATATAGATAATTTTTTTTAAAAAAAAACGTCATGCAGTGAATTTATATGTGCTATTTCAGACTTAATCTTCTTAATAAACCTAATAATCTTTTGCTATACCAAATTTCATCCAGATCCGTTCAGCAGTTTTGGAGTGATTGAGTAACAAACATCAATCCATTCAAACTTTCTCATTTATAATAGTAATAAGATTATTTCAATTTAACAAGTACCACGTCAACTGAAATATTTTAATATTACATGTCGGCGCAATTACGACAGTTGTCATTTGATTGTCCTAAAATTAGTTCATAAATCGTCAGTTAATTACTGCGAGCTTATTGTGATTTAAAAATAACGTTAAACTACAGGTCATTATTGGTTATTGTAATTCCAATGCTTAACCTCAAAACTTGAAAACACGTGCACGTGCGTCGAGCGCTATAAATACGGCCGCACTGTGAACGCAAGGGGCATTCACTCTCGAGCCGCCGTACAGTACGGACCTCTCTGTGACGTCATTACGCTGCCCGTTAAATAAACGAAGTATTCAAACAGTGAGTGAAGTTTTCTTTCGAAGACCAGAACATGAGTCATCAAGAAAATAACAATCGTGGCGTCAGCAATACTGACGTCACACCTTTTAAAAACACTTTGGAGGTACCCCTCTCCGTCATCAGAAGTGGGATTGCAAGAAGCTCCTACCCAAACCGCTTCCTCATCAGCTCGTTCACCACCTGATGTGACGAACCAAATGGAACCAACCAACACCCCAGCAGCAGGAACCAATGTTGGCCACCAATGCACTATCGGAAGATGTAATTCAATCTATACCGCAAGCGTACTCTCACCATGGAATGCAGATGAGAAGGATACCACCACAATTCCTGAGGCAAAAAATGGCAACGAATCACCTACTCGGAACCAAACGATCCCATTCCATCGACCTCACGAGAAGAACTCTACGAGAATCTCCAGAACCCTCCGAGAACTCTACAAGAGCCTCCGAGAACTCTACGAGAACCGCCGAGAATCCTTCAATAAATTCTCCGAGAACTCTACGAGAACCGCCGAGAACCCTTCAATAAACTCTCAGAGAACCTACTAGATAAGCTGCAAATACAGCCAAACCTCGATCTGCAGGGTGAAGACGACCCATCTGCACAAATCGTAAGTAACTCTATTCAACTATTCCAAATAACTCTACGAGAACCTCCTAAACCCTCCGAGAATCCTACGAAACCCTCCGAGAACTCTACGAGACCCTCCGAGAACTCTACGAGAACCGCCGAGAATCCTTCAATAAACTCTCCGAGAACTCTACGAGAACCGCCGAGAACCCTCCAAAACTCTCCGAGTACCTACTAACCTTATAAACATTAATATTCTCAAAAGATAAAGCAACCAAGTTGCTTACAGATGCTCTACTCAGAGGAGGTTATTTCCATTGTTACAGGTCAACGAGAATCTGCGAGATCTACGAGAATCTGCGAGATCTACGAGAATCTGCGAGATCTACGAGAATCTGCGAGATCTACGAGAATCTGCGAGATCTACGAGAATCTGCGAGATCTACGAGAATCTGCGAGATCTACGAGAATCTGCGAGATCTACGAGAATCTGCGAGATCTACGAGAATCTGCGAGATCTACGAGAATCTGCGAGATCCACAACAATCTGCGAGATCCACAACAATCTGCGAGATCTACAACAATCTACGAGATCTATCTACGAGAAGCAACGAGGCTGGTGCAGAGCACGCACCGCCTGTCAGAATGGCCGTGTCGGCGCAATTACGACAGTTGTCATTTGATTGTCCTAAAATTAGTTCATAAATCGTCAGTTAATTACTGCGAGCTTATTGTGATTTAAAAATAACGTTAAACTACAGGTCATTATTGGTTATTGTAATTCCAATGCTTAACCTCAAAACTTGAAAACACGTGCACGTGCGTCGAGCGCTATAAATACGGCCGCACTGTGAACGCAAGGGGCATTCACTCTCGAGCCGCCGTACAGTACGGACCTCTCTGTGACGTCATTACGCTGCCCGTTAAATAAACGAAGTATTCAAACAGTGAGTGAAGTTTTCTTTCGAAGACCAGAACATGAGTCATCAAGAAAATAACAATCGTGGCGTCAGCAATACTGACGTCACACCTTTTAAAAACACTTTGGAGGTACCCCTCTCCGTCATACATAATAGCATTTTAATGTGCCAGTTCTTTTAAAATGGAAGGTTTTAACGTTTCAGGTAATTTTAACTTCATTATTTACATTTGAACCTTTCCAACCTTTTTGACCCGTAAAGTAGGATGAAAAGGCTATTTACTTTACCTACAACTTCATTTTCTGTCATATTTTTATTTTTTAAATTTCAATGTTTTTAAATGAAGCCAATTTAAAAAAATAAAGTTGTTATAAATGATAATCAATGTTCCAATTGTTTCAAGAGATGTTTTGCTCTTGTCTGCCCATCACGGGAGCTGATGAACGCTACTGAGAGTGCTCGTTGCCGAATTTTGGGCTGACTCGATATAGACTGTCATCGCCACGCTTTTTTTTTTAGGTGGTAAAAATCATCAAATGACTCCTTTCGCCCTGGGTGGGGCGGAAGGGACTGTCAGACTTTTACTGACTAAAAAACCACCCTGTTCCTTCTGTTGCCCTTTACGTTCCGGGACCACGGTATCCTGTTAAGACGTCCCGCAACCCCGGCAGGCGTTTGGCCCCTATTGGGGCCCCGTCCCTGTGCTGACAGCTCTTTGAGGCGCGCGCGAACAGAACGCGCCGTCGACCCCGGGCATGGTCCTTGATCGGACGGCGAGCTACCCATTACTCGCCGTCCGCAAGCCCGCGCCTACGGTGGCCGGATGTCGTTTCTCGACGTCGTCATCGCCACGCTAAGAAGAAGAAGAAGAGATGTTTTGATTTTTATCCACATGTTTATATTTTTACTAGCATTCGACTTTTTACTAGACTTCGTCCATGAAATGTCTAAAAAAAAGCCTATATCCTTCCTTGACATTCATTTACTTTTGTGCTGATTCTGACTCGGTTATCAACCTTTTAAATCACTGGCTGATTTGAATTCTAAAAAAATAAAAATAATGCGATCTCACTCTTCACAAATTCTTCCTATTTATCAATCCACACCCTCTTCAATCAAGACCTAACTCCAAATTGGCTCTGTTTCAATCGTCTTTGTACACCTGCATCTAGCCCCCTCCATCCACCCGTGATAGAGGCTGCTCATCAACTGTGACCCTACTCTACTACATAAATGGCTCTACAAGAATTCCCGACTCTTTGGAGAGCGACGAAGCATTAAATAACTGGTAGAGCTGTGAGCATTCATGTTGCGATTTTTTGTGTTGTGACTTGTGAGTCGCGATGTATGGGAGAAGGGGTCACGGAAATGATGTTGGGGTTTGTAACGGTAGGTATACGTATGTTTAAAAAGTTTTTTGTATACTGTTACTTTGGTTCTTGTTAATATTTTAAATTGCTTGTTAAAAGAAAAGTAAGTATTGTATAAGCGTCTGTGCTGTGAATAGTCGTATAGTATACTAGCTGTCCGCCGCGGTTACACCCGCGTCTTTGGTTACTGCTCCGCTCCCGTAGGTCGTAGCGTGATGGTATATAGCCTATAGCCTTCCTCGATAACTAATCTATTTAACACTGAAAGAATTTTTCAAATCGGACCAGCAGTTTCAGAGATTAGCGCGTTCAAACAAACAAACAAACAAACAAACTCTGCAGCTTTATAATATTAGTATAGATTGTATTCATAAATAATGCAATTTACATTTTCTAATAGATACAAATCCTTAGGCAATTCTATAGAGCACCAGTCTTTTGCCGTTCCACTGCAGGGCAAAGGCCTTTTTTCAGGAGGGCATGGCATTGATCGCCATGATCGCTCATTAAACTGCTGATATTGAATTTAATTTCCCCATAAAGAAGAAAAAATAACACGAACTAAAATATATACAAATAAAGATCCCATCGCCATCCTGAAGCGGCGGCCATATTGAAATTATGACAATATTGAGTATTGGACATTGTGTTATCACCATTACTAAAGGTGTATGCAAAATATCAACTCAATCGGGTACCAACAAATGGTCGAAAAATGGTTTGCAAAATTTGTTGGACAACTCACTTACACCTACAGTGCAAGTTAAATAAAAGCTTGTTAAAATAGAACTATAGCTCAAACCATACAATATTGCAACAGGGATACCCTGAAAGTGCACCGACAAAAAACTTGCAACAATTTTCCGTACCACGAATGGGAAGCCTTAAAACATTCGAAACTCCATCTATTAGTTTCATACAGTTCTCACATTTCGAGCCAGTATTTACTAGTTTATTCGCTGGAGAAATGTCTTAGTATTGTAAAATAATGCTTAGATTTAGATGTTAGCTAAACTGGGTACAACACTAGCAAATAGTGTAGTCATCTGACATTTATTTATGAAGTGCTGGTTTTTGGTTTAGGAGGACAACTGTGGTGACTTGTTCTTTGAGCTTGTACGTTGTAGCGGTCATTGTCAGATTTCTGGGTATCTCACATAGAATCTATACCATTTAAATAAAATATACCTATAGTTTTATGCCACCAAAAACAAAACTTGTAAAAATTCCAAGTCTCGCAACTCAGTTCTTCTACCGTAAAAAGTTGTGAGATCCATGTAATACCAAGTCAGTCGATTTATTCAGTTCCTACTTAAGGGACCTCCTGTCTTAAGTTATTACGTAATTAGCATTTATGTTTAATTATAATAGATTGACTTGGCAATCGCATGAAAACACAATGTAACTCACAATCAATACATATTGTAGTAATAAGATTGTTTAGTGCGATAGCAAAATCGCGCTGACTGAGTCGCGAGACTTGGATTTTTACAAGTTTTGTTTTTGATGGCATTGTTTTCATGCGATGGCCAAGTCAATCTATTATAATTAAACATAAATGCTAATTACGTAATAACTTAAGACAGGAGGTCCCTTAAGTAGGAACTGAATAAATCGACTGACTTGGTATTA
This sequence comes from Hoplodrina blanda, assembly GCA_949316365.1. Lineage (NCBI taxonomy): Eukaryota > Metazoa > Arthropoda > Insecta > Lepidoptera > Noctuidae > Hoplodrina > Hoplodrina blanda. The sequence continues at coordinate 1,700,403 of OX438582.1, forward strand.
CATGGATCTCACAACTTTTTACGGTAGAAGAACTGAGTTGCGAGACTTGGAATTTTTACAAGTTTTGTTTTTGGTGGCATCTCATTTCTTTTTGTATAAAAAAACTGAACTGCATAAATAACTTTGTAATCCCATATGATTATATCATGTCATATGGGATTACAAAGTTATTTATGTAGTTGGTGTATCTAGAAAACTGACCTGTAATTGCCAAATATTTTAGTTTTTCCTTGATTTATACACTAAACACTAATTGCACTCAAAATTTGAAGCTTCTATGTCTACTAGAAGTGCCTTAGACTTTTGATAATCACACCAACTGCATAAATAACTTTGTAATCCTTTAAGATTATATGATGTCATATGGGATTACAAAGTTATTTATGCAGTTGGTGTGATCATCAAAAGTCTAAGGTACTTCTAGTAGACATAGAAGCTTCAAATTTTTAATGTGATTAGTGTTTAGTGTATAAATCAAGGAAAAACTAAAATATTTTGCAATTTCAGTCCAGATTTCTAGATACACCAACTGCATAAATAACTTTGTAATCTCATATGACATGATATAATCGTATGGGATTACAAAGTTATTTATGCAGTTCAAATTTAAGAATTGGTGCATCTAGAAAACTGGACAGAAATTGCAAAATATTTTAGTTTCAAACTAGATTCAAATTTTTCTCGACGTTCAAAAGTGCCTTTTAATGGTCTAATTGAAATAAATGATTTGACTTTGACTTTGACTTTGATTACAAAGTTATTTATGCAGTTGGTGTATTTAGAAAATTGGACTGAAATTGCAAAATATTTTAGTTTTTCCTTGATTAATACACTAAACACTAATTGCATTCAAAATTTAAAGCTTCTATGTCTACTAGAAGTGCTTTAAATTTTTGATGATCGGTTTAAGAATTGGTGTATCTAGAAAACTGGACTGAAATTGCAAAATATTATAGTTTTTCCTTAATACATACGCTAAACACTAATTGCATTCAAAATTTGAAGCTTCTATGTCTACTAGAAGTGCTTTAGACTTTTGATGATCGGTCAGTCAGTGAGTGACAAAATTAAGAACTTTGACTAGTTATAATTCTTAAACTACTGGTTCAAATTGAATGAAATTTGAAATATACCATGTTTATACAATGCTTGCTTGGTAACTAGAAACACAGGCTTCTAGTTTAATCCACAACGAAGTTATAAGGGGTCGAAAATGGCCTGAACTGCTTCGAGAAAAATATGGTACGGCCGTGCCGCTTTTTTTTGCTCGACTTGGCGGGGGCACTGCCGTGCCCCTCGATTTCTACTGTCTTGCACCAGCTTTCATTGACAGTCAATTGTTTATAGCTCTGAATACATGGTGTAAAAAGACAGATCACATACACTGCTCAACAATGGGAACACGCCAACTACATCAACTTATTTTTCTTCTGAAACTCTAGAAAAAGTACTGGCCATTAAAATTTGTGTCTCTCTATACAATTAAATAAAATTGAAGTGTCTGTTTTTAATTTCAAAATAACGGCTTATTACTAAATCCATAAGTATGAATATTTACTTTGACTGTCTGTTTGTTACGGCTAATGTTTGAAACGGCTGGACCGATTTTGACGGGACTCTAGATACCTAGATGTTAAAGAAAATGTAGAAGCGGAATAATAAAAATTAAAACTCCGCAGGTAACCGACATTCACGTGGACTTTTAGGCGATTAACCCACGGCACCGTACGCCGCTCCGGCATGCGGTGGCGGTGAAGCGGATTTCAATGCGGTTGTCCGCACGGCGATGCGGTTCGACCGCATGACCGCACGGATCGATTTTGACCAGTTTTGGTTTTAACCAGTTATTTTTTACCGGTTTTGACCAGTTTTCAGGGTGTCCAGGTTGGGGTTTTTTTTTCCCCCAATTTGGGGAAAAATTTTGGGGAATATTTTTTGAAATTAAAACTGCGGGGTAAATTCTGGGGAACACATTATTTCTTGGCGTAAGTTTGGGGAAAAATGATTTGTGAATGAATTTTTTTAATGCAGTGCGCAAATATTGACATCCCGGAAGGTGGCGGAATAGAGAACAAACTGCTATGGGTGCGTTCCATTTCTCGCAATACGTAACAACTGTGAATACACGCTTGGATATCAACTCTTTTCTTGTTATTCCGGTCAAAATAGATATTCAAGAGTAAAAAATTCGTAACAAGCTGAAAATTTGTATGAATGTTGTGAACATCGTCATAAACAAATAACATATAACGCCCTTAAAAAAATTCCATTACATATATTTACCCCCTAAATTTGGGGAGAAAACCCCTAAAATGGGAACCCTGCACGATGATCCGCACGGTGATGCGGCGCCCCGTGTGTGAAGCACCGCACGACCGCGCGGACGTCCGCACCACAGAACAACCAGAATGAAAACTTCATACTAACGCCCGTGCGTAGGTACACTACTACGCGCGCAACTATGTGTGCGTGACCTGTCACCGACAAGGCGCGCGGGGAGTGCGCCGGCGCCCGCTCGGGTGCAAACCGGTTTGAGTCGGCTCAGCTAGCGGTCAAACTTAAGGTGTGCCAGCGACAGCGGTCGGGTACGACGCGGACACAGTTACAATATTTATTTAGACGCGGATGTTAAATTGTTTTTAAAGATGCCTAACTGTTGCACTGTGTATACAAATAATGGTCGAAAGAACAAAGAGACTTCTTTTTTTGTATATCCAAAGGATCTTATCGGGTAATTGTCTATATTTACTTATACAAACACATGCTTAATGCTTATTACAGAAGTAACTATTTATTTATGAGTAGGTAGGTAATAATATCCAGAACAATTAAGATGGCGATAAGGCTTTCCCTTATGAAATAATTTGTTATGTAGGTAAATAGGTATATTGACGTATTATTCGTTTCGTATTTTTGTTTTAGTAGGTTTGTAGAATAGTAGGTACCAAAGTATATTTGTAAGTCGTCTTAGTAAGATTCCATTTAGCCTTTTCTATTAGATAGGTAGTAGGTACCTACTTAACTTACGTTAGTGAAATAGTAAAACAAGTAAGAATACATTATAGGTAGTTTCGCTATGTCCGTCCGTGCGTAGGTAAGTCAAAGTAATTTGATTCAACTTCAAGAAAGTAAGCAATGTATGTACCTATCTATGTATGTGTATCTATTTCATAGTATGATTAATTATGTACATAAGTACCACCTGCCTACCTATTTATTTATTTAATCATAATACATACCCACTATTATTATCTTAATCTTCTTAAAATATAGAAGTAAATTAAATGAATGTAGGTATCCCGATTTTATATATTTTCAATAGTGACAGCCCTATGAAAGTAGGTAAGAATTTTGAACACTGTTAGCAATCTTTCATTCTGGTTATTCTGTGTCCGCACGGTGATGCGGTTGTGACGAGAACACCGCTCGACCGCGCGGTCGTGCGGTGCTCGTGTGCGAGGTTCAAGCGGATTTCATAGAGGCTAGTGCGACGTGAGAACCGCATCACCGCATGCCGGAGCGGCGTGCGGTGCCGTGGGTTAATCGCCTTAGATAAGCAAGTCTTTTATAGGTACTTGTAAAATTTCAAAAAAAAACTAAAGTTGACAAACAAAGTATTTAAAGGTTCTCTGTGTATTAAAAATCATTAATTTTATTGTATCACGATTCTCCTTAGAGCATCGTTATTAACTTTCCCATTACACGGAATCGTTTACAGTCTAGGAGAAACCAATGTTTAGTGCTAATTTTAATTACCTAAATTCATAGTCCCAGTCCTTCAGAACATAAAAGTTAATGTTTCACCTTCTTCGAAATAACAGTACCAAACTTTCGTCTTTCCGTATCAAAGCTCGTACCGCGCACGCGCCAAATGCCGGTAAAAACAATGAACACTCCGTATTCCAACTAGACACACCGTGTCATATTTCCAAGTTTATTTTCTTGCTATTGTTAAAGAAATTTATGTTCTACAAAGTTCTGTGTTAATTTTGAAATACAATTTTATTGTAAACTCCTTTGGATTCTAGTCGTTTATTCTATTTTTGGATTGGATTATTTTTATATTTGTCACGTACTTTTGTGTGGACACGATTTTTACCTTTTGTGGTAGGTTTAGGTGCTGTTCAAGTCTGCGTGTGTCTGTAATATTACCTTATGTGTAAAGTGTTATTGCAGGTGGTCTCAGACAAGGCTTTCATCCTTTACTTTTATTTGCTCGTCAATTGTTTTTGAATATCTGACAACAAAGACTGATTCATCAATTTTGAATGATTGTCTGACATGCAGTTTATCATTGCAATCATTTACAGATCGCAAAATGAGATGTTTGGACTTAAATATTTTGCTGAATAACACTTTGATCATTACCATCCAATTAACTCATTTTAGATTTTCTCTAAACATTAGTATAGCAAAAATAATACCAGCCTATTATTGTCCACTGCGGAGCAAAGGCATCTTCTTATACAGAGAAGACACTATCATTGATCACCACGCTTGCTCAAGGCATTTCAGACTTATATCAATTACCTATAAGTCCAGGTTTTCTTACGATGTTTTCCTTCACCGATATCAATGATGTTCAAGATACATATAAACTGAAAAATAATATATTTTTTGCAGTGTTCAAGCACTCAAACACAGCACAAAAGTTCAAGACACTGTCAAAGCGAACACAGAGCGACACACAGTCCAGTGCTTAACAAACCGAGGTACATTCGTGTGTTCCTCGGAATCGCCAGTCGTTTCTAAGCTTCTGTCGGCCAAGCCCGCACGAGCGACTTTTTGCTCCGACTTTTGATCACGAAAACCATTTTTTTTTTGTCAGTGTCTGTGCGACAAAAAGTATTTAACTGTATTATCGTAACAAAGTGGAAGTGTTGTGATTTTTATTGTCGAAAGTTTGAGGATATTATTGAATGGTGAATGTGAGTACATATTGGATTTTGTTGTTTTTTAATTGTATAAAGGTTTTTGTGGAATAAGTTATAACGCTTTTGACGTTACGTATAAATGTTTGGAGATAAAACTTAATAACACAATATTGGTGCTGTTATGTAATGATTACCTACTTACTTTCGTTCTTCAAAGGTTATTGGTCGGTTTTTAGACACCTTGTTTTATTTCGTTGTCAATTATGTAGTTATTTTCAATTATACTTAGATGAAACTTGGTTTAAGTTTTATCACTTGTCATGGAAGATATCCGTAACTACCTATGTGCTGGGTGAGCAGATGTGCGATACTTTGGGCTTTATATTAAGTATAATGCTAAAGATTGACAGTCCACCTGAAGACTACTTCACCCAAAAACAAGGAAAATAAATTTAGGTACAGAATACCACTGCAGATGGAATGACAGCTCGTCTCAAGCTCGCTTTACCTAAGTTCACTAAGAGTTTTTTTTACAGAATCAACCGCCTTATTCAGGTTCCACCTGATATTGTTTATGTATGTTTATTAGCAGTAAATCTATACTAATATTATAAAGCTGCAGTGTTTGTTTGTTTGTTTGTTTGAACGCGCTAATCTCTGGAACTACTGGTCCGATTTGAAAAATTCTTTCAGTGTTAGATAGATTAGTTATCGAGGAAGGCTATAGGCTATATACCATCACGCTACGACCTACGGGAGCGGAGCAGTAACTAAAGACGCGGGTGTAACCGCGGCGGACAGCTAGTATTTAATATATAGGTAGGTATGTTACGAAGTTGTTTCTAAAGTTTGCAGTAGGTTTGTTATCGTACTTCATCACGTCTCGTCACGATATTGATATTGTATTGTTTACAAATGAATTTATGAGTGATCAAGTGATATCAGTATTGTTCTTTTTTTGTATGTTTAGATATCATCAAAATGTTTATTTTTGTTAGTGTGTCAGGAATTAATTTGGACGGCACGGTCGATGCAATGTCTGAAAGATTGGCACTTTAGTAACAGTACCTATGAATTATCTGTTTAAACTATTTCTGTGACAAATTTTATCCAGATCCATACAGTCGTTCTGGCATGATTGAGTAACAAACATACATCCAAATTTTCGCATTTATAATAATGTGTAGTAGTCGCATACTATTAATGCTACGTGACTTTGCTTCCTACGTTTATTCAAATTTTCTCATAGGTGCACCTTTTCCGTTTATAACAAACCAAAATCTCCATACAGGATGTTGTAAAAACTGCGTACAAACTTAAACTTTAATACTAGCAGTTAACAAATAAAACATTGGCAAATAAAATGTTGAATAGGTGTAGTGTAGTAAAAGCCCCACCCTGTACAATAACGTTAATGTTTTGTTACAATGTACTTTGGTGCATTCTTTAGTTAGGTACTAAAATACGACATTTTACTGGACACAAAGCATTTTAATTGTGTGTTGAATGAAATAAACTGAATGTTTTAAAACACTGACTGCCTCGTTGGTCTAGTGGTCGTAAAGCGCGACTGTTGAATATGAGGTCTTGGGTTTGATTCCCAGGTCGGGCTAAGTGTTTTTGGGTTTTTCTATCAGGAATTTCTCAGTAGCAGCCTCGGAGTCTTGATTGTGAAAGCGTATCAGAGAGACAAACAGACAGACAGAGTAAATTACATTTATAATTAATATAAATATTGATTTGAGAGTAGATCCTGTAATAAAAGTTGTTCATTTTCATGAGTCCTTTTTACCCCCTTGAGAGATATTTAAGATATTAAAAGTCATAGTGAATAGCATCTATTTAGATGAGATAAACAAGACTTTACTACTACAATACATTGCATCTTTTTCATTGCACGATAAGTAAGACTGCTCTGTTGACATATAGGTTCAGATCGTGTTTTGTTTTATATTCAAATATCAGACTCACAATATATGTCCAACGTCTTGAAGAGGATTCTCTGTTGCAATTTGCCAATAACGATATTTAATTAATTTAAAAAGTATGGTGCCGATTAGTTTATATTAAAATACAATTTTTTGCTAATAAAAAAGAACAATGCACAACAACAATGTTTGGACGACACGGTTAGCGCAGAGGATCAGCGCTTTGCTTCTGCACTGCGTGACGTGAGTTCGATTCCCGCAAGGAGCAAATATTTGTATGGCCTATAGACAGTTGTTCCGGGTATATCTAGCTATTTGTGTATGCAAGTTTATGTACTGGTAAACGCACCCACGGTACAAAAAAAATGGAAAATAACTTCAAATGAACATTAAAAGTAACCAAAACGCATCAACTTAATAATGAATCGTTAATCAACAAATAGCGGAACACTTCAAAGGAACACAGACTAACAATCAAAACTTTTTATATTAACATATTTGGCAATTAAAAATATTCGTACTATTAATATTTTTTACTCTACAACTTATATCACTAATTATATCTTGAGTTCTTTGGTGAAGAATTGGCGAGTCATGGGCCATTGTGTGGTGGGTATCTGATGGTGGAACATGAAGGCTAAAGATTAATTATGTATTTCGTACTATGAAGAACTATAGTACGCTTTTACGATGTGTTTTATTTGTACGAGTTTTGGATAATATCTCGTGATTTGCAAAAAAAAGGCTTAGTAAAACATACATGACGCATTACACGCATTGCAATAGAATTTCTCCGTAATAGGTACAGTTAACAGAAAAAATAATAAGATGTATTAGTATCTAGGAATATTATTCTGTATATCGTAAAATAAATGATGGATTATCTTCGACATGGCAATAAAATTGATATAACAGATCTTAAACTCAAAAACTAGGTGTTAATAAAAAAAAAAAAAAAAAACCGCCTTCAAAAACTACAAAATAAAAAAAATAACTTTAGTTTTGGAAGTCGGTGGCTTTGGTCTTGTTTTTTGTTATGTAGATATTGCCACCGACTTCCAAAACTAAAGTTATTTTTTTTATTTTGTAGTTTTTGAAGGCGGTTTTATTTTTTTGTAAAAAAGCTTTTTATTTTTCACTTTTTAGTGCTTGTGTGTTAATGTTTGAAATCCTTACAAAAAGCCCTTTCAAACAATACCTCACACGATATATTTAATTTTGAAAAGTAGTAGGAGGGGGGTTGACGTACCCCCTCCCTCTCTTCCTTCAGTCAGTCATCGACTACACGTATAAACAAAGCAATTTTACTTGTTACGACAGTTATGCTGTAATTCTAAAAGGAGTTCCGTTTCATATCTCCGAAGTTCATCATCAGATCATGACAAAATTTCTATGGGACCTATTCGAAAGTATACTCTTTCAAACAAAAAAAGAATCATCCAAATCTATTCATAATTGGCTGAGAAAACAGGTAACATACATACAAAAAAAAAAAAAAAAACAACATACGCGCCGAATTGAGAACCTCCTCCTTTTTGAAGTCGGTTGAAAATAACGACTTTAATAAGCTTAAAAATTAGAGGAATAGTTAATTCTCGCATTTTTAAGTAAATTCTAATCTCAGTCGCAATCTGTCAAAATTACCTCTAATTTGCACACATTTTTGACAAGTTTTTGACATTGATTGTCGCTAAGATTGCAACTAGATTCTTACGTATTTTAGTTAAGGGAATTTATTTTTAGATAACTAAAAAGAGCCTGGTTTTTGAGTTTATTAAATAGATATGCCTTTTTTGTTTGTTTTCGGTTAAAACATTTTTACGCATGACCTAAAAAGAAAAACTGATATTATCGATACTATTATAACCCTCGTGTAGCAAGGCACAATGACTACAGTTTGGGAGAGATATATTACGTAACCGGAGTAGATAGAATGATTGATTAATGTGACAATATACATTTAGTCGCTGCTCAGTAATCGGTCATCCCGAACGCTACGCCACGATAAGAGTAAACTTTTGATAAAATATTTGTTTTATTAATTCTGTTTCGGACCGTACGTAGTAGCAGTACTGGGTCAGCGCAGCACATGCAAGTTATTACAATAAAATTTATTACAGGCCATAAATCTTCATAAATGTTTCCTGATAAATCGTATTTAATTACGTAAATTAGGGCACAGATGTACTTATCAATGGTAAAGGGTGGAATAGACGCGTTAGTTTTTATCTAGAGGTAATTTTGTCTATAATACTCTTGACTAATTTAAAAAAAAATAAGGATGCATCTATGAAACCTAACAAATAGGTAGTTATATAGATATTTAATTCTGATGTAACAGATATAACCAAACGGAGCTCTTTCCATAATAGCGATCATTTGTGTTGTTCCAGACCTGGGAACCTTCTGATGGAGATATTGAAAGTCGAACGTGACAATTTTTGTACGTTTTTTGATGGCGGTTTGGTGATTTCGGACTAATCTTAAGTCCAGGTTTCCAAAGATTCACCGATGTCAATGATGTCCAAGATAAACTTAGAAAGTAGGTATCTACAGACATTAGTAAAGGCACTGATCTAATTAAATAACTTCTATTTTTATATTAAATACTGTTTATTTTCACAAATGGTATACAAACCAGTATGTACTTTGACATGACCTAACCCACAAAACGTAAAATTTTCTAGGTATTCCGTCATCTAGGACAGGGTCGTAAAATAGTATTTTACAACATCAGGTGTATTTTGTTATAAACTTTTATTGTTAGTTTAATACTAATCCTCATTTATTTTATGTCATGTATTGTCTTTTATTGCATATGTTAAGTACATGTATGTATTTAAAAATTGTGAGGAGGTAGGTCACACATGAGTTGTAGTTTCTAATAGGTAGGCTTTGTCATATACTTTTTTTTTAATAGCCTGTATAAATATAATCTAGGTACTAGCTTTTGTCTTCTGTCGTATGAATTTAAACCGGTAGCCTTTTAAATTCAATATTCAAAATAACTCCAACAAATTATTACACTAAAAATATCAAATTCCAGTCGCCACACACCAGTATCGATAGAATCATTATTTCAAACAAAACGAACGACTAAACTCCAAGTTAAAATTAATTTCCTCCGTTCATTAGCGTGGAGTTCTGGGTTCTAACAATTAACCGCCAACGTCGCGTCGCTGGTAACTTCTAACGATCGGTTCAATACTTCAGCAAGTTTAGAAGAATTAGTTTGTTAAATGTGCCTAACGAGAAATCGATCCGGGTCCACTGTCATTATTAAATTTATTACTAGGTAAGGTTTGTGCTTTTAATCCTTAGATACCAGTTATACATAGATGCGAACGTTAGTCTGTCTGTATGTTTGTTACGCTTTCACGGGTAAACTGCTGAAGCGATTTTGGTAAAATTCACAACAACACACGCGTGGACAGCTGCTATACAATAATACATTTACATGTTATCGTCTAGTATGAAGTGCAGTGAAAAGTGAATGTGGTGTCAATTGTTTATAGCAACGATAATTCCATCAGTATTTTCTTATGACGTTTTCACGTTCAACTATCGTCAGTAAACCGACTTAACAGATAACCGATTTTTTTTAACACTAGTTTCTGCCCATGACATTCGTGGAAAATCTATCTAATCTTATTTCCCTATACAAACTTTGGACCCCCGTTTCATCCCCTTGGGGGTGAATTTTGGACAATCCTTTCTTAGCGCATGCCTACGTCATAATAAATATCTGCGTGCCAAAAGGCATTGATTAACTTAGTATAGACTAGCGGCGTCATGTTTTTTTTCAGTGGCCACTTATAATTATTATGTTACTTTGTTTGCTGTGTTAAGTACACACATATATGTTCAATTATTTTTATCCTAAGTTATATCGAAGTTGAGATATTTGCATTTGAAGATTTTAAAAATGTCGTCAATATAAAAACTTCAATTACTGTCCTGCGTACAGAAATCTTAGATATGTTTTTGAAGGTTGTTTTTAGAGATTGACTTTACTGTTTCACGACCATGTGTCAATGTTACGTTACTTTTGGGTCTTGGGAAATAATAAAGACACATTACCTCGTTGTAGAGCAAGAAGTCATTAAGTGCAAAAAGGTAGTTTCGAGATAACAGTGTTTTAGAGACTTTGTTTTTTAATACGAAATAACACATTAACACTTATAGTTACAAAAAAACTACTATAGCATGACGCGCCCCTCCATATTACGATTTCAATGTGTGCCATATCCATATGAAAGAGTTTCTATGTAGTTGTAGTCTTCAGTAGCAGGCCGGCAGATTTGTTGGTTAACTAATCATAACTAGCAAGACCGCACAAGACAACGCACGTGTCATTTTCATAGAGTATGTCAGTGCAGCGCCATACTAATAATAATGAGTAATTAATGACGCCGCTAGTCGAGCAACAAATCGCTGATTTGTTTTTGTTTCGAGAGCCGTCTCAGTACGCACACATTGTGAGTTTGTTTGTACGCATACGAGCACACGTTGATACTTTCACAAATACTTTCAAACGTTTTGAATTTGTGGAGGGGCGCGCCATTTTATAGTAGTTTATCTTTAGGTTGCGGTAAGTAGGTAGTTACTAAAAAAAACCTCAAAACCTTAAAAGGGTTTATAAGAATATATAGGTATAATAACTTCTTCGTGTTTAATGAGCTATCAAAACCAAATATCTCCGTTCCGATATGGTTTAGAGAAATGTGTCCATAATAGCTTTTGATCGCATTATTCTGATCTTTCAAAATATCTAAGTTTCATTAGTGGCCATCCAACTTCTAAATGACGCCACTTTTACGCAAACCCCTTTTAGCGCAAACCGTTCAGTGATTTGAGCTGTGTGTTGATGGATCAGTCAGCCAGTAAAGGTGGCCTTTAAAAAATATAGATTTCAACTAACAATGAAATAGTGTGTGAACCGAAATAATCTTTAAGAATGTAGTATAGTATTTAAGTTATAAATTAAGTAGGTTAAATTAACAACTTCACACACAACAGTATACATAGCTTCTGTAATTATGAACTGTAATTACCTTTATTCTTAAGACCACACAACGCGTTGTTATTCCGAACACTCAATGTCAGGTGTGTGAACATTCATTTCGTTTCTAATGCTCAACTAAGTGCTCAACTTTAGCATTTACTACTCGTAACTTAATGTTGAGCTCCATTGTCTAAGGAAACAGACAGTTTTATTCATTTACTTGATTTGTTAGACACTACTGTAGGCCTAATATGAGTTTGCTGGCTAACGTAAAAGTTTTCAAATTAAGTCTATTTTACAATTTTAAATACGAGTATCCCTGCGCCTTTGTACGACACTAGCGACTCGCCCTGGCTTCGCACGAGTGCAATGTAGATACTAACTATAGGTACGTATAAACCTTCCTCTTGAATCACTCTATCTATTGATGAAAACTGCATTAAAATTCGTTGCTTAGTTTAAAAGATCTGAGCGTACAAACCTAGGGAAGAGACTTTGTTTTATATTATGTACACATACATACATAAACTCACGCCCTTTTCCCATGGGGGTAGGCAGAAACCACAGAACGCCACCTGCTATACGATCCTTACATACTCCTTTCGCCTCATCTACGTTCGTTCATTATGTAGAGAAGTACAATTACCCATTGAAATGAATCAAGCTTTTAAACTAACTACTAACTAATAAATAATTATTATGTGCGTTACAGGTTTTCCAAATTAAAAATGGATTTGTAAAAACCTAATAGAAAAGAGTGTCCTCGGAGTTTCTTGCTCGTTCTTCTCCATAGAGGTCTATCAATAACTTTCCGACTAACTGACCGACTTCTTGACAGTACAAAGGTGCCTGTAAATAGTGCTAGTGCTTTGTCTTTGATCGAATTTACGTTACGTTTACTCCGCGAGCTCATGCTAAGCTCTCTGTTTAGAATTTTATTATCTTTTTACACAAGTGTAGTACTTAAGAAATGCATGTAGTGATTAAGGGTACATATGTTAAGTTTTGAACTTTGATCATAAACTGAGAAGTATTGAGATAAATGTTGCGTGGTTCCCCCAAGGGCTTATAATATTAAATACTTGGGAAAATGGCTACTAAAGTGGTGATGTAAAGTGACCATGGAATATGGAAGTGAGAAAAAATGTAGTCTAATCACACGACACACAACAAAACTAACTGTGCACAAACTTGCAATGTGAGGTGAGAGACTCAGATGTCGCCACTTATAGGTTTTTAAAATATCGTAGAGGCGAACGATTAGAGCGAAAACTTGACCACATCACTTGCAACACAGCTAAGCAGTCTCCACGTGCATTGTGGAGTGTGGAGTTGTAACGGGGTTTATTTACATTGATGTCAATGTCTCAAAAATTCTACGGATGTGAATGTGAAGGCGGAGGTGCGATTTCTCGCGGAAGTTCCGCACTTAAGCTAACTCAATCGAACACCGGGAAGTGGGTAAAGATTAACTTGTAAGATTTGATTAAGTTCTTCTAGCTACTATTCGGCTCCATCATCAGACCAGCTCTGTAACATCTTTATTTGCACATTTACGAAAATTTTCACCTCAACCAAACTTCGGGAAGTGGTTCTAATTTAATTTGTAAGATTTGATTAACCACAGACACTGGGACAGGTGAAGGGAAATTAAAGCTTGTAAAAAGGCTAAAATCTGTTAATGACAAGTTGTCAAGCTCAGAGCATATTAAAAAAAGGAACATAAAAAAGGATACCACCTTATTTCTTCCAAAAACTCAAACCAAAATGCTCCAGTTGAATCGTGATATCCATTTTACGACCCCGAAAGTTCGTTCACTGAATAAACAAATTACCACAAGTTAGAACAATGAAGCATTGTGAACGAAGGGCGATGGCGTATGTGTTAATTTGTTACTTCACCGACCTACATGAGCAGAGCGGAAAGATATATAGACGATATTAGATGAGTTTCAAGGTGAGGTTGCATTTAAACTGGATCGCTATCTTAATACTATAATATATGTGAAAGTTTGGATGGATTGATGTTTGTTACTAAAACACGCAGAAACGGCTGAACGGATCAGAATAAAATTTGAAACAGAGATAGATTATAGTCTGGAATAGTACATAAGTTACTTTTTATTCCGGAAAAATGTACGTTTCCTGTGGAAAAATATACAAACTTTATTGAGGACGAAGTCACGGGCAGAAACTAGTATGTAATATTATGAAGAGAAAAGATTTTGTATGTTTGATTGTAATGGATAAGCTCAAAAAATATTTAAACTACTAGCTGACTCGGCCACGTGTTCCTGTGGCTTGAAGTAAGTAAAGATATTGAGGTCAATTATCGAGATAAAAACTATCCTATCTTTTAAGTTTGTCCAAATTACACACAGTAAGCTATATTTCATAAAAAATAGTTGAGTAGTTTAGGAGTCCATCCCGGACAAATATGAATAAAGAAAGAAAAAATTAAGATTAAAATTTTAAAAGTTATTTCACCGGAAAGCTATATTATCAGCGAGTAACATAAGCAATATAAAAAAAAAATAGAAAAAGTCGCGAGAAAAAGCTAGACAAAAAAACGGGTTGCACTCCGGGAGTGCCGGCAGAAGTGAAAACTTGATTATTAACGTTTACGTTTACGTTTACGTTTAACATACACGAACATTCGCGCAAGCGCCCTGCGCTGTCTAAACGAAACAGTAGGCCCAGGCATACATTTTCGCCGCGCCACAGAGAGGGGATAGCTGTCTACTCTCCATCCGTCTTACGCTTTTTCGATCAGGTCACGTGTCCTGACGCGCACGTGTCCTGACGCGAGTTTAAGATTTTATACCCATTACAGAAAAAGTGCTCAACGCCGCTAAAGAAGTTTTCACTTCAAAAATAACGCAACAAATTAAACTCATAACCTCACAGCAAGTAATACTAACAATGCCTCATATTCACAGTTGAATAGCCATTAAAAAAACGACAAACCCGACCATCACACAACGATATCTATCATCTACTCAAACAAAAACGCTTCAAGCGAACCTGACACAAAAGAAAAAAGGCCCTCTTAACATGCACGCCACACAGTTAACAGGCATCGAACTTCGATCAATAAACTGTGTTGGTACTGTCTTCCCATGGCGATAATTATCATTAACGCTACATGACTAATTACACCTCATATGGACTGAATGGGAAAGATGTTTTATTGTTTCTTTTTTTTTCGTTTCGTGACTAGCTACTTCCTTTGGAATTACACTTTGATTTTTAGAGTTCCGTAATGGCTGCATCTCATCAACCGTTATAGGTAGAGAGTTGAAATTTTCACAGAGTGCGTATTTCTATTGCCGCTATAACAACAAATAAAAATATAATAAAGTTAAACATTAAATGGGGAAGCCATAAAAGAAACGTGTTTTTTTGGATGTAGTATTAAATACTAGTTTCTACCCGCCACTTCGTCTGCATAGATTTCAGAAATAATCCAGGGTCCTAAATTATCCCCTAAAAGCACAAAAACGAGATAAAAAGTCCTATGTGCAATTCCAGTCTATAATCTATTTTTGTGCCAAATTAAACCAGATCCGTTCAGCCGTTCTAACGTGATTCAGTTACAAATATCTATTTTAGCCAAATTTACACATTTTTGTAGTAAGACGTATACAAATAATTATAATAATATTTTAAAACATTGATTTTAAAAGAGTACGTATGGAGTTTCTTGCCCATTCCTCTCCATACAAAACTACCTTTTGGAAGGGGCAACTAGATTCAAATCTATTTTTTTTCTTGTAATGACGTTCAAAAGTGCCTTACAATGGCCTAATTGAAATAAATGATTTGACTTTGATTTTGACTTTGACGTAAGATTGTGCGTTGGCATGGAACACTTCGTGTGCGGGTCCCACTCGTACTTGGCCTGTTCATAAATAGATTGGGTGTCGGAAATCATAAATGCGCGGCTATTGACAAGTGCTAAATACATCAATTAGGAATACAATGGACAGCTATTTCCATAGACATATTTAAATGAGATTGAGGCGCCACTACCATAAAAGTAAATGTGAATTGCGATTACAGTTTGCGATCTTGAAAACTAAATATTTTAAAACGTGACTTCATCGATTGCTCCGTTCTTAAACAGCATTGTTAAACATACTAGTGTATCGGAGTCAGCCAATTGAATATTGTTGTTCCTTTTTTAAAATACCTCAACATCCTACAATTCTATTTCCTACTGTTATTATAAATGTGAAAGTTTGTGAGGATGTATGGACGGATGATACTCGATCAAGCCAGAACGGTTGAAAATATCTGGATGAAAATTGACATAGAAATACATTATAGTTTAGAATAGCACGTAGGTAACTTTTTGCCCCGAAAAAATATACGGTTCAATAATAATCCCGTTATTGTGTTCCCGTGGGATAATTTAGAATCGTGGATCTTAAAGTCTAAGCAGACGAAGTCAAAGGCAAAAGCTTGTTGTTCTAATGTCCACGTACGACAGAACGTGATACCGTTGCAAAAATAAAAACAGCAAAAGACGCAAAAACCATAATTAATCACTAAACTACAAACATTGGTAAACTTGATAAAATAAATAAAAGCAATCATGTTCCTCATTTCAGACACGTCAAATTAACAAATGGACATACGGGAACTGAATACATTGAAACAGAAAAGATTATTAATGACAGTATTCATAGAATGAATAGACTATTGAACAGATGCCGCTTTCTATGAAGTTTATTAGTAAATTGTGTTCTACTGAAACTAATTTATAATTGAAGTTGTGTAAAAGCTCGTTGCTTGTATTGGCAACATGAGTCTGGCTGTCGAGACATGGGCATTCATAAGTTACTTACAATTTATAGCATGTTGATGGCAGAAATTCAAACATGAATAAATTATATTTGTATCTATTAATTAAAATCAATAGTGTTCATTATGTACTTTCTTAATTTATCATCGTGAAGAAACCTGGACTTATAGTTAATACAAGTCTGTATTTGCAAATCCATTTTGAGCATGGGTGATCAATGCTCGTGCCTTCGCTGCATAAGAAAAGGCCTATGCTCTCTGCAGTGGATGACAGAAATTCAAGCACGAATATTGTATCTATTCATTTAATTCAATAAACTTCTAATAGTAATAAACTTGATCATTAAGCTGTTTAGTCATCCATGTTATTATAAACTCTGGCTTAGGGAAATCAGGTGTGCAATATTTTCCACATGATAAAGAGACATCGACGCTGGACATAGAAAATCCAGTATAGAAAATCCAAATAAATATGTCCAGCGTCCAAACGAAGGAACGATTGCATTTAGTCGCTTATTAAAAATTAAATAAGCTGACCCATACACAAGTGCGATGTCAAAATATATGGTACAGCAGATTTCTTTTTAATAAGTGACAAAGAAATCCAATGCTTTTAGATCTAAAATCACGATCTGAATTCATGGTAACGTGCCGATGCCTCGTGCATCGTAAATGTTTAAGGATAAAGATCTATAAAATATCTTAAATTATACATTTCTAATCAACATTCTAAATAAAACCTCTCAATTCTGCGATGAGATTTAACCTCAATATCCACCGGTACTAATTTTAAGGCCAGGTAGATTTTGTTGGTTCAATCTTGCATAATATTGATCAATTTCTAATAATACTGGTTTACCAAAATAAAGTTCCTGCATCAATGGCTCTTTCAAGAGACATTTTTGTGTTTATGTTTAGTAATGTCACACGACGACCTCGAGCTACTGACTAACGGGATTCTAAGAAAATACAAAAATATACTTTTGCTAAAAATAAAAAAAAACCTTGTGTTTCACAATTTAATTGCCATGAAAAAATCCGGACACCAAACATTCGCGGAGACTGAAGATGTTCGCATCGCAAATAAAGAATTTCCTTGAAACCATATAACAGAAAAAATCTTTGTCATGAATATGAATCATTCATGACTCAAGTAACATACTTGCAAATGAGATCATGTAAATAGCTTTAACTATTATAAAGACTGCCATATCAGTACTAATAACAATATAAGTTCGACGCCCTTTCCGATATACGTGAGGGAAATAACTATGCATAGTCAACCAACAATATATAAACCATTGAAGCGGTCACCATGACCAATGAAGTAGGAACTTACGACCGATCAATAAAACCTCTTACAGCTAAGGTAATGAAGAAAGAGGAAGCTCAAATTAAACTGGCACTAGAAATACCCATAGTCGAACGTGGATTTATAACGATTGTGTGCAACGGAGACGTTTCTACGAAACAAAATAACTTTGAAATGTGTCGAAGCATGACATAATGAATTCTCGTTTGTAAGTGGCCGTTTGAACCGTATAATCGAATAGAGTAATGTGAGAAATATAAACGTTAGATGTATTATTTTTAGAGGAAAATTTAGTGTTTTCGTTCACCGCCTTGAATATGTATTGGGATAATAATATTTATTGCGGTTTCCATATTCATAGATCGTAGGTTGTTTAATTTCTTGGAATATACAGTTATTTCTATACCTAATAAAACGATGAATACTTATACTGGCCTATTAGTGTCCCACTATAGGGTAAAGGCTTCTTCTTATTAGAAAAAAAACGAGTACCTACTGATCTTGCTTGAGGCGGATTGGTGATTTCAACTAATATTAATTATAAGTTCAGGTTTCCCCACGATATATCCCTTCGTTAGTGATGTTTTTTGAGATACTTAAAAAGTACATTATGACTTGAAACTATCGCATTGGTCAAAAAGTATTCCTGTGAATTGCAATCAAATGTATTATTACTTTTGTTCATAAATCCGGCAGTCAAAACCTACCACGCCACCTCACAACGTTTACAAAAGTCATTTAAGGAAAATGAATTGTGCTCTAAGTCCTCGCTTATCAATCCTTCACTTACAAACGATGACTTAGCACCCTGCCAGCACTTATAGACAATCACAATCTTGCAAACTTGGAATGTCGATCATTCAACGATTTGTATCTGCAAGCCATTCAATACCTATAAAATATGGAGTTGCTTTAATATACAATACAATGCATTTTGTTTATCAGCAAAGTACTGTTGATGAATTGCTTAGCGACATAAATGTGTCACCGAGCGTGCCCTCTATCATGCATACGATGCGCTATTGACCCTAAAAGGCTCTAAAACAATAAAATATACAAACTGTATATTAGTTCTTGACAGCAGGACATTGTCGTCGTGTTGTCGGTGGAGCGCTTACAGCGTGCGGTCATTGTGGTGACAGCTTGGATTGAAGCGATGCTGTTCGCTTAGTGGCTGATATTTCTGACACTGATACATATTAGGTTATCCTCTAATGTGTTAAAAGCATTGAACTTGGTAATGCTTTTGAATGAATGCTGTTTGAATTTCTTCAAATAAATAGACTTACTAAACCAGTTTAGCAGCCTTTATTACTCGTTTTGAAACATTACTTACTCACGCCCCACAATTTTCCTAACAAACCTCGTAAATTTCAACTATTATAAACAAATTACTATCAATTTTCACTCCATTATCTTCTATTGCTTAATGTTAAAGCGTTATTGTTTACGATAATGCTGGACCGGACAAACATATTGCACCTTTATCTACCAACATTTGACATTTGACATCGCTATCTTCTAGAAAGTGTCATACAAGCAGTTGTTCATTCTTATCAGTTGAATTTGCAATTAATGCTTGGTCATTTAACGTGAATGGCGTTCTTACAATGGTTTCATTGTTCGATGTTGGATGCTATTGTCCTTATTTTATTGCTTTCGTACCGTCTTGCACAATGTTCTATTTTTATTTTGTGATCATTGATGTTTCATCTTTTTCTTGAGACGTGAATAGGTCTTTATGCTGAAGTTATTCTATGTTATCGCTACTGTTTATACCGATCTTATTTCAATGTGTGTTGCTACTGACGTATTTGTCATTTTACTGTTTCTGCAATGAATGTCATACATTTTCGGTTAAATGTTTTTTTACATAAACCTTCTAGTATCTAACGTAACTAGAAACCACTGGTTTACCTCTACATCATTTAATTGTACGTTATTATCGTCTCATTAATTGCATCTTTTATCATGTTTGTAAACAGCCTAAGTCAGAGGTGTTAAAAACACTGATCATTATTCATTATTAATTCTTGTTGCCTTTGCGTCGCGCTAATTAAGTGATTGGTGCGAAGATAAATTAGTATTATAACGATTATTGCTCATTGATTTATTTCAATGACATAAAGCTACACAGACCAATAAATTTATGTACGAACTATGAAAGGGAAGCTACACAAACGTAAGACGTTAGTATTGGTGCTTTGTTTGATGGTCAGTCGTTTTCTACGGTTTTCTCAGTTCCTATTAGGTACTTATTGAACAAAGTATTCTAAAAACGAAAGCCATAGCTTTTGAATTGGTTAAAGTTCTGTAAAATTCACGGTTTATGCCTTTATTTTTTAATTGTTTCTCTATCTATAAACTTTGCCTTTATTTATTTTGTTTTAACATTTAGAACCAACAAGAATATTTTAACATATTTTTTTACAAACTTGACTAAAAAGAGTGCCCGTGGAGTTTCTTGCTCGTTCTTCTCGATTAAGACTTACGTAACTTTTGGAATGGACGACTTTTTGACTAACTGGCTGACTCCTTGACAATTCAAAAGTGCATGTATTTGGTTTATTTAAATAAATGCTTTAACATGATTTGACTGACATGGTTATGAGAAAGACAGTTTCTTGTGTATTTTATACCGTTTGGATAAGTACGGTTCAGTAACCACCAAATTACTAGCACGTGTATAAAGAATAATAATAAAATTACTAAGTTTGAAGAAATTGCTACCAAGTACCACAATCATTTGATTTCCTATAAACATAGCTACTAGTATTTGCAAAGTCGATTTAAAAACATTGTTCTGAGTACAAGGCACAAAGACTGCCGCTATTCGCATTGACACGATCTTAGCAATTCAAAATAGACAAAACGGGAAAATCAACAACCAAATCATGTAGATTCAAATTTTATCGATTGGAATCAAACATTCCCCGTAACAGTACCTATGTTTATTCAAATCACATCGATCCTTTACAAACGTACCATTTGGAACTCAAATATTGATTCTGGTCAAAGGAGATTATTTGATCTCCACTCGCTTCGTTCGGAAGTGATTACTTTCTTAGAATGGTGTTTGATGTTCGACAAATATTCGAAATGAATTTCGGTGGTCGTTTTTTGTGAATGCAAGTGTCAATCTTTACTGTAAAATGTTTGCCTTAGATCTGTGCGAAATAGATAGGCTGGGGTTTTATCGGCGTCACTATCGTCATATTATCGTCATATTAGAATCAAAAATAATAAATGCATAGTTAGTCAGCTGGTTTTTTAATGTTGTGACGGTTGAGATGAACCAAAAACAAATAATATTTTAAAAGAATTCACAACATATTATTAAATTATGTAGTTTTCTCTTTGCCCTTCCTCATGCCAGCCATTCCTCATATATACCCAAATAATATTCCAACAAAATTACCTCAGTCTAAACTCAGGCATTAGGAATTTAATAATCAAATTGCCCTTCTTGCCAACAAAACAAGGACGACACGCTCAGGCATTGTAATCTCTACTAACTGACTCACTCGACCCCTAACAAGATTCCTGAGAGCACCCACACAGTACTGTTGCCATTTGCTAATTTCTGCTTTGTCTAATTGCTAAGAATAGCCACGATTACACTGCGACACGACTAAAATTTCTCTCGACTATCCTTACAAATCCATTGCCAAGTTCATTACCATCTTCAGTCTGTAATCTGGTGTCGAACGAGCGATGTAGAGGTTTGAGCTGGAGGTTCTCGTCTTTGATGGAATCGTTGCGGTTTCGATGCAGGGTAGGGCCTAATTGAAAGTTACTTGGTGGAGTGACAGGGGCCGTTAAGTCAGGCAGTGGCCGCAGCTCTGTGTTGTTGCTTGTCAGATTAACGCCTCCCTTGGCGCCTTTGCGTTTAACTGTGTAACAAACTAGCATTGTCTAAAGGGCAGGATTTCCTAGAGTAACGAGGCTGGTTCTATCAGTGATTTTGTTACTTATAGCTGCTCTGCTGTGTTTGTTTACTTCCTCTTTGAGCTGACTAATCCAACATTGAACAATGATTTTTGCTTGTTGAATTCGACGTTTGTTGATTGTTTGATTTATTTGTGTCTACCTCGTGTATCTATTGCTAAGTTAATATTTCGTTAATTGTTATTTCTATTATCACAATTTATATTGAGAGATACTTCAATAACAATTATGCAAATGTGTAAATAATCTCTTTCGTCATAGTTTAAGGAAAATATCCCAACGTTAGGACTAAATCGGACGTCGTCGTGCATTCAATGTCACGAACACGCATAATACTACAGCTACTAAGCTTAACAAATAGACAGGCAATCAGGAAGTAATACTCAATGAAGACTCTTCAAAAGAATACATTAACTATTGGTATCTGTAAATCTGTCCGCGAGGAAACTTCATCACCATCAACGTCATTCAATATTGGTTTGAATGTATGACAAACAAACAGACAAGCATACTCACTTTAAGCTTAAATAAATAAAATGCTTATTTATTTATTTACACACACACACGAGAGATGGATGTTATAAGTAATTTAGGAGAACAATACTATAAAATATTATCGTTCTTCTCCATAGATACCCTACCTACGTTTTGACTAACTGACAGACTCCTAGACATTTCAAAAGTGCCTGTAATTGGTCTAATTGAAACAATTACTTTGACTTTACAAAAAAAAAAAAGAAACAATATACTACAATCTCTTTGTAATTAACTGTAGACTGAAATATTTTTATATATGTCGGAGAAGGTAGACGGAATAAACGATGTCGATTGTTTGTATGAAAGCGGGATGACGATTGTTTACCAAAAATGCTTTATAAAATCGTAATGTGATTTAATTTGATTTGTAACATTTTTGCTATTGTGTAATAACTTCTAAATTTATTAAAAATCACTGTTTTGTATTACGGTTTACGACCAATCAGAGCAGAGATTTGTCTCGAGTGGGGTCGAGGCGCCATATTTAACTAAAGGCCGCGCGTAGTAGGGGAGAGCGCACTTGTGTCGCAGGAGTCGATCGAGTTGGATCATGGAAGGCTCATGGTGGCATTATAAATTGTTTGGAGGCTTATCGTTTGTTGGCCGGTGTAGTTGAATTGGTGTCGCGAACCCGCTGCTCGAATAGTATTGTTTAATCAACGTTTACAAACTAGTTGTGAAGTAATTATTCGTTCAGTGACTCGACATTGTAAAACTGTTATTAAATTGTACTAAAAGTGAATAGTTATCTTGATTTGTGCTCGCATTTTACCCAAAGACGCCCACATAACCCCTGACCACTAATGATGATGTCGAGAAGGATAAGGATGGATACTGTTTCTCCGACATATATATCATCTAATATACATATGTATAGGGTGACTGGTAATTTGTGACCGATACTATAAACACATGATTGGACTTATGATAACAAATAACTTTCCCAAAGTAAAGTTTTTTTGTAATTTGCAAAGTACATGACCTCAATCGCAATAGAATATTGAGTAACAAAAATAACACACAATTAACGAGTGCGGCAGATGATATAAGGGATAATAATATAGTTTTTCAACATCATAATTATAATCTTCATCGTAGTCTAACAGAAAGTCCATTGAAAAGTCAACTAGGACAAGATGAACAAGAATGCCCAGACAAGATTAATCAACGTTACATTTCCCCAAATCAAATTCTTCATTGAACGAAACAGTCGTAACTCCCAGGATCGATATGTCAGACGTTTCATAACAAGTAACGACCCACTTATCTTGGCAAACTTTCGTTCGTTAACTTACAGCTGACAGTGTTCCGGTGTAGTTAGACTTAAGTTTCCACAATGAAGGCGAGTTGACAATTTAACAGTTTAATGACTTGAACAAGTCGCGACAAAACTTTGGAGTTAGCGTTTGTTTTGAACGATTGGGTAGTTTGGACCGGTTGGCTCTTAAATTTTGAATTTATCTGTTGGCTTCATTTTTGGGATTTGTTGTTTGTGTTTCTTGTTTATTGGACCATAGGTTTGTTTACTATTGTAAATAGCTTCTAAAGATGTTTAAATGATACATCCTTATTTCAAAAATTATCATTATTACTTACATTAATTTTATGCGAAAAGCAGTTTGCTAAATCACTGAACTTATAAAATAAAGCTGAACCGTCTGAACCATCAGTCGGATTGGAAATAATATTTTTGTATATGATAGCCAGACTCATGAGGAATAGTATAGGCTATATAATATCACGCTACGACACACGCGAGCTGAGCAGTAACCAAAGACGTAACTGAACGTTGGTAAAACTGCGAGGTATAATAATTATTATTATTAACTAGCCCGTACTGTCCCACTGCTGGGCAAAGGCCTCCCTCCATTCCTTCCATCTATCGCGATGTTGCGCTACGTCTTGCCAATCCTCAAGAAAGTTGACCAGGTTAAGGTTTTATAAAATTAGTCGTATTTACGTCTAAAACATTTTTTCACACTTTAGACAACCCTGGCTTTCTCTTACCGAGATATTGTTCATCTTACAATGAGACACGACAGTCGCTAGATATTAGGTAATATCTGTGCTAAACAATTAAAATAACAAAACCATTGTTTTGCCTGCAAACAACACTAACGCCACTAAAACAGCTAATAATTCGCTTGATAAGCGTGGGTTTTAAGACAACAGACTGCTAACAAGCGAAATAATTACTATAAATAATGCAGCTGTTAGTATTACTTGGGACATTAATGAAAAAGCATATGGAAATACAGTTGGTAAACTTAGCTTTACATTTATACAGATAATGCCTAAGGAACCTAGAGAGTCTAAAAGTTCTGATAGCAAGGTGAGAGATGAAACTTTGACCTATATTTTAAAGTCAAAGTAAATAATTTATTTAAGGTTAAGGTAAGACACTTTTAAATGACTTTTATAGGGAAAACAATTGATTGTGATTGACCCTTCCAAAGGTAGATAAAAGTAAATTATATTAAAATGTTCTCCAATATTTTTTACATATACAAAAAGTTAAATAACTATATTCATAAGAATGTAAAAACGATATAACTAAAATAAAAACTTCTATAATGTGCTACAATAGGTATAAAAAAACTAGAAATTATGCCACAAAATAAAAAAAAAAAGATTGAATGTGTATGTTGAAAAACCGTGATTCATCAAACAAATATTAATGCTATCTATTACGCAAAAGGTAAGCAGAAGACCACACAGAATTCATTTTAAGTAAAAAAAGCAAATAAAAATTCCTTGCACTGAATTTTATTAACTGTTCATTGATTTTACTATGTAATTTCCTACTCATAAAACTCCATCTTTCTTTCATTTCTCTATAATAAACCAACAGATACATTAATGTACTCATTCAAAATTATATTTATCTTTTCCAAAGCCGGAATAACAAACGCTTACTCTCAAAGTTCGAGCGCCATCGATTAAAATAAGTAACCCGTTTTATATTTGATCGTATAGCTTTTTTTCTGTAAACAGTTTCATGACTGTTTGGTTTCAGATCACGATCAAAGAGCAGGTGGCTTCAACGGCCACCTTGTATGTATCAACTTTCATTGCTTCCACGTTCCGTACAAAAGGATAAATTATTTTTATATCTATCATAGCAAAATGTTTCTCTTTTTTCACTATTTGGTTGGGCGAAATTGTTTTTTGTGTGCGTTGCGTTGGTTTTGCTAAGTAGGTTCGATATTGGTGTTTTGATTTGTAATGTCTTATATTTGGTACTTTATGGTGAAACGGCAATGAATTTTAACCATTCTGCTGTATTCATAATCTACATCTACATAAAAACATTCACCACTTGTGAGAACAAACTTGATAAAAATATTCAAAAACTCTTTTATGTTCTTTTTTTGACTTTGAAACACTAGAAATATCTCTTAAATCGTGGATATACACTATGTAACAAAAACCCTGTCAGATCAGTGTTGCCGTTGATCAGTTTTTATGTTATATTTTAATTTAGTTACTTTTTCTTTCTTCTTTTTTTTTTTCACTGGGGAAAAATTATAATCTCAAATCCATTAAATGGTTACGTATATGTGTACGCAGTACGATGCCGAATAATACCCTTAAGGATCGGACAGGGTTTTTGTTACATGCTGTATACCTTTACAAATATACATATATAGATATATACTTACATACACAAATAACCAGACACGAAATTGAATGAACGTTTTCACAATATTTGGAACAAAGACATCATCTCAGTTCTGCATTCCACCATAATATGTAAGTCTCCTCCCACAAAAGACTTATTTGTATCCTTAACTCTTCAACAAATTCTTGCTCATAAAAGTATGTATTAGCGAACAAAGCCGTAACATAATGCGAGTACAATCCTTCAATCAAAACATCATACAGGCTAATTCTCGATAATTTAGTCCAACGTCCAATAAATAAGTCAATCAACCCGTCCTCTTAACAACACAAGACAAATGATAACTGACATGACGGAATTACTCAACAACTTTATTTGGACACAATTGTTAATTTCCTCCAATGAAATAATGGGCTAAATCCTCTTCGTAAAGTTTTATAATTGGTTGATTGGATGCTGCGGAGAAAGTCGTTGGGATGTCGCGGTGGATTTTTTTGCTTCTAAACATGGTTATCGTTTGATCAGGATGCAGTTATTAAGTCACGTTTTGTTTTGGTTGCTTTGAAAGTTGTTTCCTTATTTTGAAGTTATTAGAGACTATCAAATTTTATGAAGGTTTCTTTTGTTAGTGTTTCATCATAGATAAATTGAAGCTCAAGCGCGTCTCATGCTTGACGTTGTGGGTTTGTAATGTGAAGTTTATCTTGGACATCAATGACGTCAGGAAAAGAAAACATCGTGAGGAAACCTAGACTTTTAATTAATGTAACTTTGGAATCGCCAATCCGCCTTGAGCAAGCGTGGTGATCGATGCTAATGCCTTCTTACAGAGAAGGCATTAGAAGAGGTATTTGCTATGCAGGCGGAAAATATGGTATTATTTTTAATAAAATAAAGTATTACTTGAATATTTTCTGCTATCAATTTCTTCATTGGAAATCTTTTGTACTTCTATATTATCAAGTTTTACTACTCAATTTGAAGAGAAAATTGTTCAACGAGGTATAAATACATCGTTAACTTGGGATAACAGAATAGCTTTTCGAAAAACTCTCATTGGAATAAGCGTTTCATGTTTAACAATTTTCTCATTCCTCGAGAATAAAATACTAAATATGGTTATACATTCAAACATTTTGTTTAGTCGAACTTGATAATTTTATAATGACGGTGTTTGAAGTTGTATCAACTTTTATAATTTTTAAATGCTTTATCATCTTTAAACTTAAGTTATTTTTTTTAAAGAGTTTCTCCTGTATCGTTAGTGTATTTACAAACGTATAAACGCACATACACAAACAACAGATCTGGGACAACTATCTGTAGGCCATACAAATAGGTATTTGATCCTTGAACAGGAATCAAGAACTGCGGCAACTTAGCAGCTAATCGTTTAGCCTCTGCGTCAAACGTGTCGTATTACTTGTTTTATACTATGAGACATACAGAAGACCTGGTGAAGTATTAACAAATTCATGTCATTCATCCGTGCATTCTTCCATTCATCAATCCCGTTAATTTCCTTAAACGAATAGTTACATTAGCTCACATTGCAGTGAATATTAAATCCGATACTGCCCAACATGACCAACATTAGCAAAAAACGTTGGCCAAACCTTTGGCTCCAATATTTGATTCAGCTTTGACCTTTAACCATTCTCATTATCCGCATTAGGAATTAACAGTTCGGAAACCGGTTGGTACGGTCCAGAAATTCCTTTGTAAGCTCCGTTTGTTCGGTCTTTTACTATATTTTAGGGCAATGATAATGCGTAACCAGGACCTTCATTAGTTTGATGACTGTGTTGGCTGTGGATTCTTTATCGGAATATTGTTAGTTCTCTGAGGTTTTTCTTTGAGTTCCTATTTTGGGTTAGGTAGGTATATTTGTATTTTCTTCTCTACTCTAGTATTTTATGAAAGAGTAGCTAACTTTTGAAATAAAATCCATAACCGCCGTTAATTTTTTTTACGTAATGTTTCATTAATAGTATTCGCCTTACTCGATTCAAGTATCTTATTGATCAAGGCACTGTCAAATGTATAGTTATATTGTAAATTGATAAAATTGTTTGTTTGTTGGTGGTAATCTCTGGAATTACTGATCCGATTTGATATATCTTTTACTGATAGAAAGCTACCTATTATCAAAAATCTTGTTTCAAAAATATTGTACTTAAATCACTTTAAAAATCGTAAACTTTTTAATACAGCAAACAACACTTTTTAGTAAACCACTATCAACAAAAATATCCTTTTAATCTAATTCTTTAACAAGCTAAAATAACCAGCGCATGCTACAGAATAAACATGTAACCGAGTTCCATTTTAAAAAACAGCGTCATCCATTTTTATAAGCCAAGCACTGCAGCAACGCGCCGAGCTTGAACATGACAACAAGGCATAAGGAACGGGTTACTAGGTCACTATTAATGCAATGCACCATGTAAGCGCAGTAGCATTAAATATATTTGAATATTTTTGTATTGATATCGTTTCTAGCGGTTACGGCGCCTGACTTTCATGCGTAAGGTTGAGTTGTAGGTTAGCAATATGAGTTTTTCAATTCATATGTATTTTCTAAGTTAATCTTGGTCATCACTGACATCGGCCCGAAAGCACATTAATCAGTTGGTCTCAGCTGTCATTCATAGATCTTTGACAGTCATTACGGGTAGTCAGAAACCCGGAAGTCTGACCAAGGGGTATTGTGTGACCCAGTTACTGGGTTGTGGAGGTCAGATAGGCAGTCACTCCATGTGAGATACTGGAATTCAGCCGCATTCTGTTAGACTGGAAGCCGACTCCAACATAGTTGGGCAAAAGGCTAGGCAGAAGATGATCGTTTCTCTTGCGTTATGGGTCTTGTATGGAAATATCTGTATTCTGGATCTAAATAGAGCAAAGGGGATCGCTCGCTTGTGTTATCGAAACGGTTCCCTTATCGCTGCAAAATTTATAAAGCTCATAGATATTGTTTCCGCACTCAATGTTTGTGCGTTAGATTTGTCTAATGGTACTTGTAAGATGGAAATTTGTATGTGTGGGACGTAGAAGAACAAAATATCACGTAGATTATTGTATTCTGTATCAACCTCTTCATATTCCCTTACAATAAAAGTCGGAGTCTATCTCATACATTCAATATTGCGACGATAAACAAACAAAAATAACGGGACAAACAAAATATGCACATAAGAATACTTCAGCTTTGAATCTAAACCTTTGTAGCAAATGTTTGAACTAAAACAATCCAGGCTGTTGCGAAGAAACGCATTATCATATGCAACTATTCTCGAACAGGAAACTTGTTATGCAATTTTTGTTCCGAAACTATTTTTGAACAAGCGCTAAGCTTTTGTGCTAGTTGGGATTTTGTTCCGTGGAATATCAAAGGAGAAAATATGATTAAACAGCTCCAAGTTGTGGAAAAACGTGGTAGGACTTTTTAAACTATGCTTTTGGAATTATGGTTGGCCATTTTGCTATAGGCTGACGTGATGCGTTGATCCTGTTTAAAGCTCTAGAGATTTAAAATGACAATTGAAAAGCGCCGCGCTCATTTGTTTCTGTCACTGAATTTTTGTTTTGTTGATGAATGCAAATTTTTATTTTTAACCTTGCATTTTGTTGGCTTTTTGCCAGGATGCATTTTGCATTAGAAAACGGTTCGTCTGCTTAATTGTACTGTACAAAGTTAGGTTTGGATTCTCTTTTCAATTTTCTACACATACATACATAAACTCACGCCTTTTCCTATGGGGGTAGGCAGAAACCACAGAACGCCACCTGCTACGCTCCTTACATACTCCTTTCGCCTCATCTACGTTCATACATCTCGTCATACAAGCACGCCGGTTACGAGTACTCCGCACCTGACCTTTCTGAAGAACCTCACCAATAAGGTCAGTGTAGGTCTTTCTAGGGCGACCCCTCCCTGCGTTGCCACTCACCTCTGCCATATAAATACCTTTTGTAATTTTATTTAATATTGAAAAGAAAATAAGCAACAATATTTTTTGTTTTTTTTTTTTTTTTTAATCCTTGCCTCACATTATTATTTTCTTCTGTATCGTTGGTGTTTTTACATAAATAAACTCAACTTCATTAGGAAACCACCCCAAACCACTACCTGAACGCCTTACAGATGTTTTATTTCTGTGTGGGAATCGAACCCGCGAGATGTAGCGTAGCAGCCAATCTCTCAGCCACTGCTCCAACCGTGTAACGATTTTGTAGCTCAAAAGGTAAAATCATAAATGAGGTAAAATGAAAACTGCCTGCCTTTCTAACATGCATATTGTAACACCTACCTACAGCCGTTGCATAATAATTCTTCTCATCAAATAATAAAGATATGGTAATGCGTCACTCCAAAGGCTACATAGGGAACACACGAATATTTTATTCCGCACCCGAGCTCAGAAATACTGGTGGAATTTCCATGTGAATTGTAGCTAGGATAATACAGCGAAGTCTGTCAAAACCCTTCAGGCCACGGCAGTTGCTCTCATATTCAGGGACCATGATCGTAAGGTCACATGTATTATGCATTCGACTCGACCTGACTCGTATCCGAATCAATCCAGGAATGTTTGGCATAATGCCCAGAATGAAATACGTTTGTGTAATGAGGGTAGATTTTCGGTTACGTGTGCTGCTCTGTATCGGGGATGATTGGAAATAGTTTTGTGTTTTATTAACATTTGTAGTGTGACTTTTCTTTTCTTTGTAGTATTGGGGTCAGTATTCCAATACTAGAAAAATCGAGTAAATGTACTGAGAGATTGCTCTAAGTACATAAATACTCGATTATAAGTACGATATACCAATGTGGTGAGTCCTTTTTTTTAAACTTTGCCTCACACTAGTTTCTGCAGTATCGTAGATACGTACTCACATACACAATCAACCAGACCCTGATCAACTACCTGTTATGTCATATAAATATTTGTTCCGTTCAGGAAATGAACCTGCTACATGCCGCGCAGCAACCAATTGTTTTACTACTCCACCAACCGTGCCATCATTGGTTTGTTGCTTATCGATACTTTAAGATTTCCCGTTTATATGGTTTACGTTGTAATAATATTAATTAAAAAAAAGGAGAAACGTACCGAAATTCGAACTATTATCAAAACTACTAAACGTTGTTAATCTCCATCGCATCAGTTATGTTCATCATCAGCATTCGAAATGGGTTCAGTCCCAACTCTTCGACGCATTAACGTATTAAGATTATACAGTCCCTGCTTACGTAGCACAATAATATTCTAAACACCATACCGGAATCCCATATCAGATCTATTCTCCATAAAATGTAAACCAATTCCATTCATCGTTAAACCCCTTTATAGGAGCTATCTTATTTTAGGCTATGGCAAATTGCTCTTAATCTGCAACTCCGTTCGAATCCGGATATAAAACCCTTAGGTTATTATCAACGTTGGCATCTATGGGGAGTAAAGCGATGAGGCGATTAGCGAAGCTCCATGGTGCGTATGTAAGCGCCAGATAAGGGCTCGATAACGCTTCACATGGAAACACACGTGATTTGACGGTCGAGCTGCACCAATTAAAATTTAATTATTACCTGCAGATGGGTATTGAAAAGGTAGACCATGATAAATTCAGATAAAGAGTTTCTGTTTTTATTATCATCAAAATTGAGTGCTAAACTATTAAAAAAGTAGTAAAAAAAGTTATGATGCTAAACTATTCACTGATCTCCATAGTTTCCACTGAAAAAAGGATACACGGTTCCAAAAAAGGTGGTGTGTACGACAACCTTAAATAATAAATTGTAGAATATCTGTTATACTTTACAAAGACCAGTTTCATCCAAGTGTACTCGCCTGTCTCTAACTAATGAAGATCACTTGATTAACAATCCTTTCATTCCTCAACAGACTATTTTCGCTTATGAATATTCACGAATCGAACCGCCTCTGTGAACAACATAGTTCATTGATTACCAATGAAATACAGACGAGCCAACCTTCCTTCTTACTATGTTTTCGCATAATGCAGATGCTTCGGGTTCTAACACTACTTGCTGAAATCCAAACCTCATTCACAACCGAACCGGCTTGTACAACATACATTGCTTCCTCGTTCCTGATAAGCGTGACATGTGAGCGACTAAAAACATTAATGGATTTCCGTTTTAGTAAAGTTGCAGTTCTATGGCGGTATCGCGTGCGAGGATAACGTTATGCAAATGTTGGTGCTGTGAATAATTATTTGTAGAGTTTTATTGCTTTTGCTGACCTATAGATAAATAGTTTGCAACTGTTGTACAAATGCTTTGGTTCGATGGGAATCTTGTGGACGGGAGAGAACTTGGAGATAACTTATGATGTAACTTCAAAATAAACAAGGAAAACAGTAACAATATTTAGATTTTTTGACTAATGTAATTGGATTTTTTTGGTTTCTTGCCAACGTATACGTAACGATATCGCCAATAGAAACATTACAGATAATATTTTTAGAATCGAATGTTATTTTACTACTATTATGGACGTTTGTCACTTTATTACGCCAGAACTTCTGAACGGATCTCAATGGAATTTGGCACAGAGATAGATTATTATCTGGAATAACACATAGGTTACTTTCTGTTCTGGGTAAAATGTACGGTTCCCTTAGGATAATATATCAACATTGACGCGGACGAAATCGCGTGCTGTTAATACCTATTTTGCATTTAACATTAAATCATCAGTCAATTGTTTATTGTTGTTTGAAGATTACGTTGAGCATATCTAGATGCACGTATGTAATCTATTGTCTTCTAATGTATGGAAATGTTGATATAAAATTTTAAAAACAACGTCTGCAATATTTAATTTGTAATCGAACAACTCTCGCAGTTGCATAACGTTTAAGACTCTCTAGTTTCCCGACTCCGAATGTTTATTCATTAAACAGCTCTGACGTGTAAATCCAAAACACTGTATCTCAAAATTACCTATTTCGAGAAAAGGGCTTTTAAAACTTTTTTTGGTTTTTGCTTCGTTTTGGAAATATATTTAACATAAAGTATATAGTGGTATGTACCAAATGATAGGTATTTTTACGTCTTATCTAGCCATCTAAATTTTATAGCCATACGATCCATACAAAAAGACTTAATTTAGTAAACGTGTATTGCCCCAATAAAACTTTAAGACAATTTATCCGATTGTTTGAGCAAAACATTGTATATTTAGTTACAGTGTATTGGGTTTATGAGAACAGAGCCAATGGATCATACAAAAACACAATAATTTATATTTAAGAGGGTGTCCGAATGAATTTACATTGATAATTTTAAACATAGTTGGAATACCAAAGTGTTATAGGTGTTATAATTTTGAATTTTAAACTCTCTGTTGGATTTGGAGATGTTAACGGAACAGTTTTTTTTGCAGTTTTGGCAAGGAGGTCTCATGGGATGCTTTTTTGCTTGATTTGACAAAATGACGTTAGGATCTCGGCTTCGGGCACGCTGCAATCGCGGCGGTAAGACCCCTCTTTGAGGAGTGGCTGGAGAGGCGCTACGGCGTTCTCACCTTCCGGCTGACGCAGGTCCTCACCGGACACGGTTGTTTCGGGAGGTTCCTGTGTCGGATTGCGCGGGAGGAAACGCCCGGATGTCACCACTGTGCGGACCGCCTGGAGGACACGGTGGAGCATACAGTGCAGGTCTGCCCCGCTTGGGCAGAGCACCGCCGTGACCTCACGGAGGCGATAGGCCGCGGCGACCTCTCGCGCCCGGACCTGGTTCAGGCCATGCTCCGGGGCGAGAGGGAATGGGATGCAGTCACCTCCTTCTACGAAGCAGTAATGCTAGCGAAGGAGGAGGCGGGCCACGTGAGGGAGAGAACAACACCCTCCACCTCACGCCCCAGCCGCCGCGGGAGACGCCCAGGGCGTCGGACGTCGCGAGGCGACATCTGGCCACCGTAGACGCGGGCTTGCGGACAGCGAGTAATGGGTAGCTCGCCGTCCGATCAAGGACCATGCCCGGGTCAACGGCGCGTTCTATTCGCGCGCGCCTCAAAGAGCTGTCAGCACAGGGACGGGGCCAAACGCCTGCCGGGGTTGCAGGACGTCTTAACAGGATACCGTGGCCCTGGAATGTAAAGGGCAACAGAAGGAACAGGGTGGTTTTTTAGTCAGTAAAAGTCTGACAGCCCCTTCCGCCCCACCCAGGGCGGAAGGCCTCATTTGATGATTTTTACCACCTCAAAAAAAAAATGGATCCCGGCCTCTTTTGACTGGTGGAGAATAAGTTTCTTCTAGTGTTTCACACGGGAATACAGCACTTGACGTATCGAGACACTCCGTTGGAAGTAGAAGAGGACGCCGGGTTTACATTAATTACCGATCCAGTTTCAGAATGCAATAATGGACTCTCGGGGCAGAGTTGGCTACTTAAATCCTTACATAATTCTTGATTGGTACTAGAAGCAGGTACGGGTAATAAATCAGCGTAGTTGACGTCGCCACCAAGATTGTCAGCAATACACTCATTCATTTGAGATTCACTAAGGGGTATCAAGGGGCTGATGATGATTCACGACTACTAACCGCTGAGCTCTCGCTCCGCCCCCCGCGCGTCTTGCAAGTATTACGCGTAGGGAAGTGTCGCCGCGCTCGACGACGTATCAAGTTTTTTTGGTTACCGAAAACACTGTATCTCAGGGTTTCGACTATTCGCGCGTAAACTGTTTCGCCAACACACTGTAACTTCAATTACAGTGATATGCCAAACTAAGCCATAAATGTAATTAAAATACAGTGTTTTTTAGGTGCTCCTATCTCCTTCTACGTACTTTAAAATGAAAAAGTAATACTATAGGGATATGTAATTGCCTCGAAAAAATCAAATGAGCGCTATTAAGGCAAAACACTGTAACTCGAGTTGCAGTGTATTGGATATACACGACAGCTACAAATGCTGATGTTTTCACTGTAAATACTTAACAACTCGCAACTCAGTGTTTTATAGTTTCTTATTTTACACCATAAGCCCATGTTTGGGTGTCGTAAAATGTCGCTAATTCTTATTATTTGTTCGCGAAACTTTCAAAGAAGTTTTACCTTTTAATATCTTGTTCACGGTTCGGTTCGTGACTTTGTATTAAAGTATTTACTTCTGTTGTATGGTCTACAGATTTTGTTTTTTTTTATCTGCTTCTGCAGCATCAGTCTTGTTTCTTTATCAAAGGAGCTTAGAATCTTTATAATTACTACTTTGTGGATAGCCACGAGAAGTATCTGTATTATTCTAATATTCTTCCGACCGAACTTGGTCACGACGGTGGCCATTCTCAATGAAGACTAATCAAATATTTAGGACATATCATAGTGTACTAGTATGTGCGCAAGGTGCATTTCCACTTCCCTTACTTTCATAGTCCAATGGGACGGTAATCCGACACGACCTGTAAGAGATCACATGCAGGAGATTAACGTGCTCTGAGGCACGGGGATGTCACACCACCAACTTCCAAACCCCGGGCTGCTATTCTGCCGTCGTAATTAAAAAAGGCACAACTAACATTTTACAAAAAAAATCCACAAAAAATCAGGCAGATAGGCCTTTTTTTCCTGATTCCGAATATATATATAACTCATTTTGACAAAAAGTGTTAGTTGTGCCCTTTTTCAGTAACACGGCAGTATTGAGTGATTCCTTTGGAAAATCTCAAAAACACTACCTGGCCTGGGAGTTGAGCCCAGAATCTTAGCACTCGGGCAGTCAAAGTCTATTGGCCTAGTAGCTAACTTAATAACCCTGGTCACAATCAAACTTAATAGAGAATAGAATGCTTAATAAGACACAAGTTGTATTGTTGCCAAACGACCGCCCATTGCCACAACAAACCTACATTTCAACGGGACCACCTTGTTCGGATATCAAACATTCTATTCCAGTATCTTAACACGACGTTGACATCTTCATAATAAGCAAGTTCCATGGAACTATAGGACTATTTAATAGTGCATTCATTGTTCATTATAAAACAATGCGTTTAAGAGTTATTGTTCCGCCGTTTATATATATTTTTATTGCACAAAGCTCAGCTCTTTGTTATGGCGATTTTCATTATAGATGTTTGGTGCAAGTTGTAAGAGATGCGGTTGCATTTGAGGGGTTAGAAATTAAATTGCTCGTTGACAATATTTTTTTTTTTACAAAATTCTTTAATAACCACTACCACCACCACCTTAACTGCCACGTCAGGCACATGTGCCTGACGCTTGTGGAGGTTTGACCTTCAACATTTTTGACCCGGCAGTGAACGTGTTAATAATAATACTATCCTCACATAAGATTCTCTCACGACGTTTTCTTTCATCGATGTCAGTGATGTCCATTTCAAACTTAGAGAGTACATAATTTATGATTGAAGTTTTGTTGTCCCGCCTATCATATATAAAGGTTGCGGATTCGATATTAGGCAAGGATCAATGTGACTTTACAATTAATTTGTACTTCATAAGTTTACCTTAGACATCACTGACAACGTTGAAGGAAAAATATCGTAAGAAAACCGGGACTTAAAATTAATGTAAATCTAAATCGTAAATCCGCTTTAAGCAAGCGTGGTGATGAATACTTGTACCTTCTCTGTATGAGAAGAGGAAGTGTACATTAATAGACTGTTTTTTTTAAGATTTCTTTATCTTCTATTAAGTGCCATTAATTTCAAAAAAACATGTCAAAATCGCCTCGCGCTCTCTCATTCCTCAAATAAAACGAAGCGGATGCTTTTGTTATAGCGATTTTCATTGTTATCGATTCAATGAACGTAGTTTTTTGAATCGATTCGTTGCGAAGTGTTGAGTGTTATGAATGATTTATTTTTATTCTCCGGTACAGCACTAGTATGTTTAATTCCTTTTGTGTTCCGCTTAAATGTGTCGGTGTCAAAATGTTTTGGAGATGACATATAGTGTTTTAATTGGAATCAAGCAGTATTTGTATTAGGTTTGTTCCGTTTGTTTTGTTTTATTGTGTTTTGTGTAGTTACTTTGATGTTATTGGAATTAATTGTTTATATAACTATAACATTTAAAATTAAAGTGTCTGTATGTAATATCAGAATAACAGCTGTTTACTTAATGCATATGAATGTTTACATGATACTTGTAGGTACCAAAATATATATATTTTATTGTTTTTTTGTCTGTCTGTATGTCTATTTGTTACGTTTAATTTCCTAGACAGCTGCACTGATTTTAATGAGACTTCCACTCGTAAATAGCTGATGTTACAAGGAGTAACTTATTAAGCTACTTTTATTTTATCAAAAGTATAAGGGTTTTTTAGCAAAAACAAAAAAGCCCGTTATAAACGATATTGACGCGAACACAGTCACGGGCATAATCTAGTCAGTTTATAGTTATGTTTGTAAACGCACCAACGATACCTACAGAAGAAATTCCTAAAGTGGGGCAACGTTTAAAACAAGAAGAATATAACTTAAACCTGTAACGATAATCTAATACACGTGTTGTTGAAATTAGTTCTGAGTGGGGATAATCATTTAGAGACTGGATATTATATTGTTATTTTAGAAAATAACATTACATTACCTACCGTATTTTTTCATTATTAACGAAAAACTCATTACCACACGAAACGGACCACGGCATTATGCTGAGCGTCAGCCGACGCTCAGCATAATGCCGTGGTCCGTGCACGAAGGCACGAAAACCACCAACCTGATATAATTAACAGTCAATCAAAAAATGAACACTTAAAAAACATAGTAGTTAATAACAAAAATACTAATGCGATTAAGAAATAGCGTTTGTAAGATAGACGGGGCTTAGTGCAAATTGATCAAGTGATCAAACGAGGATTAGGGGAGACCATCGCTCGGGTTGAAATTCGGACGCCAGCGAAATTTCTATTAAGAAGCTTTAAGAGTAAAGCCTTTGTAGACTGAAATTGTCTGACTAAAATTATGTAAAAGGTGATATACAGGGTCATTGAAAATTTACCCGAAACCTACAAAGAGGTCATTGTAATTTTTACTATGGGACTAACCTTGAAATCATGAAAAAAAAATCAGCTCTTTCATATACTACGATCGTGTTGTGTAACATTTTTGTAGGGAACAGATGATTTCTTTTTCATGATTTCAGGGTTGGTCCCATTATAAAAGTTATTCATAATGATGAGTACAATGACCTCTTTTCAGGTTTCGGGTAAATTTTCAATGACCATTGACATGACATTCTGTCTTTTTACAAAAGTAATTTTGTATTTTTTATATGACTGCCTCGTTGGTCTGGTGGTCGCAAAGCACGACTTCTGAGCATGAGGTCTTGGGTTGGATTCTCTGGTCGAGCAGAGTTATTGGGTATTTCCATTAGGAATTTCTCAGTAGCATGAATCATCGGGAGGAAATCTGGACTTTTAGTCAACATAAGTCTTTAATCGCCAATCCGCCTTGAGCAAGCGTAGTGATCAATGCTCGGGGCTTGTATGAGATGGGGCTAATGCTCTGCAGTAGGACACGTGGGCTGGTATTATTATTATATTACATAAGAAGTGCCAAAATTGTGTTTGATTCGTATTTAAAAAATCTTACATTACCAAATTTAACCCGTTTGAGTCCCGGACAGTCTCAAAAAACATGAATAGTTTGACACCCTTTCATAAGACTATTATCACGGCACTAATCGATTTGAACCCCGCAGCACCGTATCGGGCCATTCAACCGTTTTATTTTATTGTTCGAACCCACATTTCTCATATCGAACCCCTGTATGACACTATAATACCATAAAATCCCGTTATCGCCACTAGTAATAACCCTTATGTTACAAAACATAAGGTTCATAATACAAGAATTGTTAAAAGAAAAATTATTTACAGAAAAGGGGTCTGATTGTGTCATGTTTGTTAATTTTGAAAATGGAGTCATCGTTTCGAATTACGCTTAAAAAACTGTTAGGTTCCCATGATATGGTGTGAAAAAAGAATATTTACACGAGGTAATTAATAATGTTTTGCAAATAAAGGGTGAAAACATATTTTTTGTACGTCTTATACATTAAGATGGATTACAAGGTGAAAGAGATATTCCCGCGTAAACTGTTACCATGGATTTAATACAAGTAACTAACTTTTAGAAAAAATGCAACTGTACTTGCACATTGAAACGAGTATCTATTCCACCGTGTATGAGATGATTTATTATTTTATCTTCATAGAATAGGTATTTTTAATCATAAGTCACTGAGCCCAAATCATAGTCATCCCATTACTACAATGGTGATAAAAAATTTGCCTCAACTCCAATCCCAGAAACGTTTACTAGTCTTTAACTATCTACGGTTTCGAAGTAGCTTTTAGATCCTTAAATTAACAACACAAAAAAGACTGCCAAAGTCAGATCCACACGGCCAAAAACCCATAACTAGCAGGCTAATTGCCTACAAAATTAATACCCTGTCCCGCCCCATATAACCAAATAGACCAGAATAAAAAACACCATAGACATCTGGCCATTAAAAAGAACCCCCACCAAGATATTTTACTAAACTAACGCTATTATTTTATTTCAATGAGACTCGCTGGCACGTCATTGGCAGAGAAAAAAAATCCACCAATAATAAAATTATCGGGGAACCGCTGAGCTATTAAATGCAGACCGCCCGTGAAATATACCGGCCTCGAGCGAACATAGGAAGGATGGTGGCCACAGTCAAGGGCGGCGCGTGATGATATAGAAGACTCTTTGTTAAAAAGTGAAGATTTATATAGGGGAGGTGAATTTAAAATAGGTTTTGAAGAAGAATCGAATAGACTTTTACGTAAAAATAATGTAGATAATAAGAGTGATGAAGTAGTGAAAGCGAAAATCTTAAAAGAAAATTGCAAAATAGTATTTTAATCAAGATTAAAATTTATACGACATCGTTCCAACAAGATTCATTTAACTGATTTAAACCAAACAAAGAAACTTTCAGTAGAAAGCAACCAACATGAAGAGACTCATGCAATTCAACAAATTGGAAATGTATTCAAATCTGAAACAGAGATGAAACACAATGAAACAAAAAAGCTTATGATAATCACTACACAGTTAATAGGTGATAAATAATTGATTGATGAGTAAGCACTAGCATTGTTCTTCTAAGAACACAATGGGAGAGATTACGCCTCAAATGGCGTGAGAAGGATTCTGCTCTCAGCTTATCAATGAACTGTCATGGTTCTAACAAATTAAGTACTTTCTTACTTAATGTTTCTAGTTTTAATGTTATGTCTTCATTGGCAAGTATGAGAAATGTTCTATTTTAAATATTAGTGTTATGGGGAAGTTAATCATTGTTTTTGTCTCATGCTTTAGAGCAAGTTATGGCGTTATCAATCCACGTGTAAAGATTGGTAATGGAATGGATCTTTGGAAAAATGATTGATTTTAAACTAGGTACCACTTTACTAATGGATTATAAATAAGTAATTGGTTATAAATGATCTAAAGTGTAACGCATACGAAATGTGAATCGTCATCTTAGCAATATCGATACCTCTAAACTCAAAGGTCGTAAAAGACATATTTATTTTGGTCACGTTATACTTCTAGGTGGCTATATTCTAGAAAATATCCTCCATCTGTGAACGGCTATAATACCAATAGATTTAAAGTGAAGCTTATAAGTATATCCATGTGCATAAACCATATCATAATGACTATCACATAAGTGCTCTACAAGATATTACACAGCAGTGCAGCAAAGTTACAAAACAATTCAAATAAACTTACAAGTAAACTGCAGTTGTTGTTTTAGTTCTCAAGTAACTTGTATTGTTGTTGACAGCCTGCTCTATTTTCTCGTCAGTTTCTAAAACAAGAATTAAATGTTATATGACTTTATCTTTAAAGTATTATGAAATTAGATTGCTTGTGCTTGATAAAATTGCTGGAATAGAATAATTTTACATAACAGAGCTTTGAGTATAGTATTGTGTTGATATTCGAATAGGAAATGTTCTATATTCACAACTAAGTAAGTCTGCGTATGTCGGGTACCTTTTGCTAAAATAAAAATAGCTTAAGTTAGCATCAACTATCTGCCAGTGAACGTCTCGTCAAAATCAGTCCAGTCGTTTGGAGATTAGCAGGAATAAATAGAGAGACTGACATACAGTCAAAATACCTTTAGATTTAATAGCATTATTTAATTTTTAACTACCTTTTAACCGCTGACCTTCTTCTACAAAGTCCACACCTTTATCTATAGACCTCGCGTGATATTTATGCTTACTTTATGCAGAGCGGTTGCAGCATATCCTGTAGCTGCAAAATTCACCGGATTTAATTCATTTAAAGGATCAAAAACTAAGTTACAGCGTGCACGGGCACACGTATTAGTTGATACTGCCATTTTGGACGACACGTTGGTTAGGGGACTAGCTCTGGTAGTACAATTTTGGGATAAAGTATATCAAAAGCAATTTATATTTATTCTCCTGACCGAATTTCGGTCACGGCGATAGATCTCAAGTACACAGAAGGTATTATATCACCTAGTACACAGGAGATCATCATCATCTGCCTAGCCTTTTCCCAACTATGTTGGGGTCGGCTTCCAGTCTTACCGGATGCAGCTGAGTACCAGTACTTTACATGAAGCGACTGCCTATCTGATCTCCATAACCCAGTGACTGGGTAATACGATACCCCTAGGTAAGCCTGGTTGTCAGACTTTCAAGCTTCTGACGACTCGTAACGACTGTCATAGATCCACGTATGACAGCCGGGACCAACAGCTTATCGTGCTTTCCGAGGCACGTAATGATGTCAGTAATGTCTAAGATAATCTTTAGAAAGTACATATGAATTGAAAAAGTCACATTGGTACTTGCCCGGATTCCAACCCACAACCTCATGCATGAGAGGCGGGCGCCATAACCGCTAGGCCATCACCTAGTACACAGGAGATATTATGGTGTACAAGTGTGTGTGCAAACGCAAGTGCACTAAAGTCAAAGTCAAAGTCAAATCATTTATTTCAATTAGGCCATTATAAGGCACTTTTGAACGTCATTACAAGAAAAAAATAGAATTGAATCTAGTTGCCCCTTCCAAAAGGTAGTTTTGTATGCAGAAGAATGGGCAAGAAACTCCATACGTACTCTTTTAAAATCAATGTTTTACAATATTATTAATTGTATACAGAGTCATACGTAATTACATGTGAATGCAATGTACCTTATATAAAAACTACTATATAATAACACACAAAAAGAATTTATATTACAAATTAAGAATTGACGGTAAAAATATATACTATACTATACTATATCTTTTCTTACTCTCATAGTCCGATGAAACGGCAATCCGACACGACCGGAGAGATCAGGCGCAGGACCAACAGCTTAATGTTCTTTTCAAGGCATGGGGGTGTCACACCACAACCTAGCAAACTCCGGACTGCTACTTATAAAATTCCTTATGAAAAAACCCAATAAGAGAGGAGGAGGAGGAGGAGTATGTAAGGATCGTAGCAGGTGGCGTTCTGTGGTTTCTGCCTACCCCCATGGGAAAAAGGCGTGAGTTTATGTATGTATGTATGTAAAACCCAATAAGACTCTTGAAAAAGCAATTATATTAACTCCCTTAAAACGCGACCATTTCAATCACACAAATAAAACATTTTCAACTAAAACAATAGACGATGATGATTGTTTAAACCCAAAACATCGCCCCAGGGGTGAAATTTATTGCACCCGTCCTATGGCATACTGCACGTGTACAATTTTTACACCCCCAAGCCTGTGAAGGTGACTCGACTAACGGTGGGTTCAACCGACAAATGAAAAGTCTCTTTCAATTAATTAGCGGCGGAACCCTTGCGGCCGAGTGTGAGAACTGGTTTTTGGTCCAAGTTACAAAAGAACTGCGATTAGATTGCTATTGCTATGACCGCGTCTTCATCCGCTTCAAAGGTAATATATTGTTCCACGGGAATCGTACATTTTTCCGGAATAAAAAGTAACGCTTGTGCTATTCTCGACTACAGTCTCTCTTCGAAAATTTTATCTAGATCCGCTCAGCCGTTCTAGCGTGATTGAGTTGCAAACAACCATCTATCCAAACTTACGCATTTATAACAGTAGTATAAGATTTAAAAAAACTACTAAGTAACATCCTGTCGCTTTTAAATTGTACCACAAATTGGCAATCATCGCAACTTTATAATGAGTTCATTAAGTCCAGTTCAATCTTTTCGATAATAAAACTATTGGATTTTTTCCAACAGGAACTGTTACGTCAATATTGTGAGTTTTAA
Organism: Hoplodrina blanda; assembly: GCA_949316365.1. Taxonomy (NCBI): domain Eukaryota; kingdom Metazoa; phylum Arthropoda; class Insecta; order Lepidoptera; family Noctuidae; genus Hoplodrina; species Hoplodrina blanda. Next base: position 1,743,745 of record OX438582.1, read on the forward strand.
AACCTGCAAACTTTAATTAATATTGCAGATTCCAAGCGAAAGTTTGAGAAATATTTTTATCGAAGTAAATAACTTTGTGGAGTCTTCAGCAAGTATGAAAATCAAAACATTTTTATGAAACATCGGAGAAAGGAGAAGCATTTTGATTAAAAATTATTACTAGATGTTGGAAATTGAAAACCTGATAACGATTTGGTTCTTGTATGCGATATTTCTTTGATTAACTCATTAAAAGATGACACGGTTAGCGTAATGGCTGAGTGATTGGTTGCTGAATTCCCGCAAGAATGAAATATTTGTATAGTCTACAGGTAGGTGTTCTAGGTCTTAGTTTATGTTTGTAACGCACCCACGATCAGGAGATATTATTCATTATATGTATTATGGTAGGTATGATAGGTAGAGTGGACTGCGGTCCTTAAAAAAAACTTGATTATTAACGTTTACGTTTACGTTTACGTTTAACATACACGAACATTCGCGCAAGCGCCCTGCGCTGTCTAAACGAAACAGTAGGCCCAGGCATACATTTTCGCCGCGCCGTAGAGAGGGGATAGCTGTCTACTCTCCATCCGTCTTACGCTTTTTCGATCAGGTCACGTGTCCTGACGCGCACGTGTCCTGACGCGAGTTTAAGATTTTATACCCATTACAGAAAAAGTGCTCAACGCCACTAAAGAAGTTTTCACTTTAAAAAACAAAAGAGAATGAGATATGAGAACACTCCTTTGCCCAGCAGTGGGACAATAACAAGCTAGTATTATTGAGATAATAGTGTAATTCCGGTTTTCTAAAGAAGATTTCAAACTAAAGTGTCAACTCAAAGCGTTTTTACTACGATCAAATATTTTGTAAAAGAATATAAAGAGAATTTTCACTGTCAGCGTCGCCGATAAGATATTGATGCAATTCAAATTTAGTTTCACAAAAATTGTATCACAGTGAGAAATCGTTCAGAGTGTAGCGGTTGAATTTTAAAGTAGTATCAATATTGCTTATAACATCTCTTAGGATAAAATCGCTCTTTATAGCTCTTACAACATACTAGCGTCTGTCGCCGACAACGTCCGTGTGTTTTTTTCACCCATTAAGTTTTTCGATTGTCGACTTTGGTTAGGTACTGCTACGCTCCCGTGGTTGATAGCGTGATAATATATATCCTATACTATTCCTCATGATTCTGGCTATCATATACAAAAATATGTTTTCAATCTGATTGATAGTTCCAAAGATAAACACGCTTAAACAAACAAAAAAAAACTCTTCAGCTTTTTATATTAGTGTAGGATTGTAAATAAACTAACCTAACCTAAATGAGACGCTTGAATCTTCAGGGACTTCTGATATTAATAAATCTTTTAAATTAAAAATTAGCAAGCAACAATCTTCTTTCGCTTTCCGCCATCTTATATCCTCTCTCTCGCACACTCATCCATTTCATTCTCTCTAGGCTTTGTTCATCACCTTAATTATACCACTGTAATTTTTTTTTGATCGATTAGAGGAATGCCGCCCTAGAATAAAATTTTTAGATTACTCAGATCTTCATTTTAAGATAGGTAAGGAAGTGCTACAACGCTGGGCCCACGGTCCATATAAAGTTGCCCAATGTTCTTTATACAGATAAAATATTCCTACATTAGTATAGATTCTAATACATCAAACGTAAACATGCAAAAACTCTTACCATTTACCCTACCCACTACTTCAACCATGTCAAAAAATTGTACAAAACATTTCACAGGCTGTTCTCATTTCGCACTACATTTAAAGGGTGTTTGTTAAGTCAGAAGCATGTCACGTGTTCCTAATCGCGTGCCACGCGCCTCGACAGACGACGTGACGATTTCGAGACGAGCATACATTTTATTTTTGAGAAGGGCGGATGCTTCAATTATTTGCATACGACTCTCGAGTGGGGGATATATCAAGTATTTCGGTGTTCGAAAATGACAGTATTTATCGTGAAACTTGGAGTAAGGAGAACTGGGAGTGACATGTGCTACATTTTTATGCTTTGTACATTAGAAGTGTAAAAATAGCATTTTGAATGAGTTCAGCGTCATGTTATGTAATTTGCTTTTTCTTGCTAGTTTGTTGGTAAGTTAAGTTATTGGAATAAAGAAAACAATAAGAACTTTTATTTATAAGGTACTAGCTTTTAACTGCGATATTGTCCGCGTGAATTTTCTTAAGGATTCCAATTTTTTTTAATAAAATATAGTTATTGGTAAAAAAAAAAATAACAGGAATAATAGGCAGTACCGGAAATTAACTCATTCAAACCAAACCCTTTAGCTTTATAATATTAGTATAGAAATATAGATCATTACGGTATGTTAAAGTAAAAAAAAGCTGTGCCATATTTACAACACAACATTTACGAAAAAAACTGTACCTACACATCCTCTGCCTACACTCTCATCGAAACAAGGCGCGAGGGTACAATATTAACAAAAGTAATCATGTTTTACATTATTTACTTTACACTCCAAACCCCAAATCATCGCAAAAATTAATTTCCGATACCTTATCAAACCGCCAAAACATCTGTCAAAAGTGTCACAGATTAAAAAAAATATGTACCGAAAAAGTTTCAAAACAAAATCAGCTATCGATATTTGTACACGCTACTGTCTGATTTATCGTTATTCAAATTACAATGATTTCCTAGAAGTGTTAATATTAGGGTACCTTTATCAGTTCCGCCGAGCGTACCTTCATGAGTATCCATTGATTACACGGTAATTTCGCGCCGGTCTTTATCTAGGTAATTGACCTAGATGTGGCTTAATGTGCGGTTGGGGACGCTAACAGATCTATTTGGACATAATTTGCGGGACTAATTTATCGGTGTTTGGGTGTTTTGGGTTTAGGGTGTTGAAACACATCCATATAGCTTAAGGGTCTTAGCATTGATGAGCTTAGAACATCTGTGCTGATGTTCTTAGGTCATTTTCCTTACATTTTTATTAAACTTAAGCAAAATATCTCGCAATTTTTATTTCTAGACCATATTTATGTAATACTTATCATTTCAAATTACAACTTATCCACCTTGTTGGGTCGGCTTATCTAACAAATGTAACAGGTTGAATTTTAGACGCAAGAGACAAGATAGTCTTTAAAGGTAACTTAAAAAAAAACAGGCAATAAAGTCAAAGTCACATCATTTATTTCAATAAGGCATTATAAGGCACTTTTGAACGTCATATACAAAAAGAAAAAAAGGAATTGAATCTAGTTAGGCTCGCCCCCTATTTCATGGGGCTTAAATATAATTGGCAAAATGTAGGTGTACTATACATAGATACACCTCTGTCTAATCGGGAAGAGGCGTAATGTTTTGTTATGTTAAAACAAAATCTACTGTCGTCAGTTCCTGCGAGAAACTGCATCAATTGTGCGCACAAAAGTGCATCATCATATGTATGTATGGAACTGCACTTCCCCGGTCTAAAATCATGTGGAAGGGTGGAAAGAACATTCTTTCAGCCCCCCATATATTTCACAAGGAATACCAATGAACTCCAATAGAATCCAAGAAACTTCTCCATAACCACGATTTTAAAACAATTTCGCTCCAACAGGACCTCGAAGTGAGCGATCACTTCCAGATAAATAGTATACGTGAAGTGATTCATATTCTAGATAATAAGTACATTATTTCAGATAATAAGCAAGACCTAAGACCACGACCCTAGTCAACTTCACTCGTATTAGTATCGGAAGATGTCAGTCAAATTATAGAAATATTATGAAATGGTAAATTATGTACATTTACTGTGGAGAACCTGTTATGCTTACGAGTTCACGTTTGTAGGTAGTGGATAGAATTTTAAGATGCGCCGTACACCTTTGCCTTGATATAAGATTAAAATGTTAGTTGGACATTATATACATTCCAGACGGGACATTTCGGCCACGGTGGCTAATCTCAATGGAGACTAGGCAATTAAACAGGAGATATTATTGTGCACAAGAGTGTACACAAACACAGGTGCACTCCTTCTTCCCTCACTCCCATAGTACGGTGTGTTGGCAATCCGACACAACCAGGGACTAGGGAGAGCTCAGGCGCAGGACCAACAGCTTTATGTGCTTTCCGAGGTACTTACAGGGGTTTCACACCACCAACTTCCAAAATTCCGGGCTAGTACTGAAAAATTCTTAACGGAAAAACCCGATAACACTTTTTGCACAACCTGGAAATCAAAACCTGGACCCCACGCTTGCGACCACGAGGCCAGTATGGCAGTCAGTTGGACATAACAGGTCTGATATCGCTACAATATGGATGCTTGGTTCTTTAATATTCTTAAAGCATTAGTACTATCGTTGGGACTACGATTCCAATATTATTTATAGATAAAATTGTTTCAAAGTTGCAATTTATATCAGTTATTTAATCTAAATTGTGAACTAGGCAATTTCTTACAAGCTCAGTGTAGATAGAATTTTCTTAGGTGACTTTTATCTTTTGGATTCAAATCTCATTCCTATGTACTTATGGCTTACAACAAACCTAAGCCATACTAATATTATAAAGCACGGCACGATGGCACGGTTGGCTCAGTGGCTAAGCCATCGCCTGCTGTGCTGCATGTCGCAGGTTCGATTACCGCACGGGAGAAATATTTATATGACCGACTCGGAACAACTAGATACACACATCAAAAGTGTCTAGGGATCAACATCCCTAATCAATGTTAGGGATGTTGATCCCTAGACACTTTTGATGTGTGTAGTTGTTTCGAGGATAGATATGTAGAGCAGTAGTCAAAGATGTAACTGAATACAAGCGAGACCGCGGGATATTTCTAATATCTTACATTTTCTTTCTGTATTCCCTTCGTCATTATTATTCTTAGCATACACTTTATTCCTACTTACCAGGCATATATTCCTCTGACACGCCAAAATAAGATTAACATCACCCACAAAAATTACATGTCCCGTCACCCAGTTAGTTGTGTCGTCACGTCGGTAATCAACGGCGTGTCACGTGTCACGTCGCGTATCAACTGTGACAAGGCAGTGTGGACGATGCTTATGCTTTTATTTTAGTTTTTGTGAGACAATAAAGTAGCTTCATTGTAAGAGTAAGGGTACAGTTTTGTTGTTTGTTTCTATCTTGCTTTTTGTTTTACTTTTTGAAAACTTCATTAAGTTTTTACTAAAAGACGTTAGTTTTGGAACGAAGTTTTATAACGCCGCTTGCGGTAGGAGTTAATTGGCAGAAATCATCACGTAAGAGAAAATCGTTGTGCCCCCTCCATGCAACATTCCTACTCTTTCTCTCTGTGTCTTTCTATTATACGTATACTAGTGTTAAGAACTTTGTTACCGGCGGGGATCCCTCGACTGTATAATTATTAATTTATTAAATTGTATCATTCGTAAACCATTTTGTTTTTTGAGCTGTTGTTATGTTTGCCTAGTTTCCTTATTTCATCATTTAGGGAAGCCAAATTTGATCAACTTCTCGAACATTAATTACACATGCTGTCATCTAGTCAGTTGTCACGCTAGTAATTAACGGTTTGTCGCATGTCACGTCGGCATATAAACTAAGACGAAGCAGTTTACATGATGCTTGGTTAAGTGTTATTATTTTTGTTCTAAAAGATTTTACATGCTTCAGTTAAGTAAGATTATTTTTTTTCTTTTGCCTATGCAAACATATAATAGAACTGCTTATATGTCAAAACGTGGTTATCTCCGGACCGGTTCGATTCTAAAAATGCAAGAAGGAAGCTACGTTATTCTTGATATAAGTATTGTATCGTCAGTAAATTAGGGATCCGTAAGAAAAAACGATTAGATAAAGTATTAAGACAATGACACAATACGTAATGTTCTCAACAAAATTAAAATATTCAGTTTTCAACAAAAACGACGATCCATCATGCATTGTTGTACACCTGAAAACGTTTAAACAAAAACAAGAGGAAAAAATATGCCTATATTGCTTTAAAGCTTTTATTTAGCAGGAAAACGCAATAAATCCTTTTCATACAATATAATTCAGGTGACATAAAAAGTGGAATTTATAAAAACATTAATTCAGTACCAACTGCATTCGTTGTGGTGTCATTCGTGTGGAATGAAATTGAGCAGCAGGATTGACTGCCGTCAGATACACTGTTCATTCTTTTACTAACGTTTATTCTAGCGGAAAATGATTTTTTTGTAGTATTATTAGTGCAATGCTCAGACCAACAAAAAAAGAAAGACGGCGCGCCGCGAACATCAAAAGTGAAGCCACCTTTTTATCTATGTGTGTGTCGAAGGGTTGCCATTTGTTAATAGAGTAACGAAGTTATTTCATGTACTTACAAGTGAAAAGTGATCCCGTGAGACTTTTTATGTGATTTGCTGTTGTTTTTGCAACTTTTTACTACACAGGAAGGCATAATTCTATGTTTTAAATCTAAATTTACTTGACGACGACTCGTGACGTACTAAGAGCGATGAGCATGGTTTTAGTGTAGGTGTGTGCGTGAGCGTGTATGTATACATGCAGGAGCACGGTTTTATGGCTTCACTTATGATGTTCCCGGCGCGCCGTCTTTCTTTTTTTGTTGGTCTGAGGTGCAATGTAGGTTCATACCAAGTCAAAGCTCAAATCTTGTTGATATTTCATCATGTCAAACACACAGGTTAATAAATAGGAACAGTTATGAACCCTCTCGGGCACAGCACATTTTTAAATAAGTAGCAGAGAGGAAGAACTCTTAAATCATTTTCCGTATTACATTTTTTTTTACTATTTTCTCACATGAAGGATTTTGTTTAATATTAAGATCACATACAAATAATATTTCTTGTATGGGAATCCGATTTAATTTCTAACCTTAAAAAAATGGATGAGGGAAAGTAAAAGGACTCCGTTTGGATCCTTTGAGTACGAAAACCTAAAAACAAGCCATATTTTTACAAATAACGTTCACAAAACTTAAAATATACCATTATCCTTAATATTCAATTAAACTCCTAATGATCTCACGCTAACAAACCTTATCTGCGCCACCTACTCATACCTACATCACAATGACAGACACACAATTAAATTCCCCACGTCAAACTGAACACGCAAAACAATTGCTAAAACCATATCGCAATACGGAATACCGTACTCAGTTCGATTTGTTACTAAAGCTAAAAGTCAGGGCTGTCGCTCGCAACGCACCTAAATTACGCGCCCCGTCCCTGTATACCGTGACACTCGATTTGATATGACGCGTGACAGCTTATTTCTAGCGTGTCGCGGCCCTAACGCTGTTTGGTGGTACTGTCATGTTATTAATAGCTGCGAAATAATTATTTTTTGGTCGTACCGTTTTGCGTTGTATGGAAATGTTTGGTTTGGGTTAATTAAAGTTGGTCGAGCTTGATGTTATGTGTAAATGTTGAATTGAAAAATATTTTAACAGCCGACTATTATTATGTCATTTTATAAGTAAATGCAATGCAATTTTTCTTCGCAAAGAAATCTTAAGAACAATTATTTGTGAACCATGTTTAATATCGTGATGGCCCAGTCATTAAGGCACCTGGATCTCATACACGAAGCTGTGGGTTAGCAACTGGGCACGGGTAAGTCCCAATGTAACTTTTTCTATTTCATATGTACTTTCTTAGTTTATCTTGGACGACACTGACATCAGTGAAAGAAAATATCCCGAGGAAACCAGGATTCATAATAAACATAAATCTGAAATCGCCAATCCGCTTTGAGCAAGCGTGGTGACTGATGATCAATGCTCGTGGCTTCCCTGTACTATAAGAGGCCTTTGTCCTGCATTGGGACAATAAAAGGCTGGTATACAAATATGTTCACCCGTAATTTTAACCACCAAAAAAGTCTTCACAGCCCAAAATATGGTCAAACAACAAAATTGTTCGTGTACTTGGATGATATATTCGCTACAGCAAAACGCGAGCAGTGACCATAAATAAGAGCACAAATAAATGTAGGAGGAGACATAAAAAACAAACACACTTAAAACCAAGGGGAAACACTAATTTGCATATGGAAAACGGCCACATGTGACGTGAGTGCTGCAAAAATTCGCTGGATCGATATTCGTCCAGTGTCCGAAGGGTGGCCATACTAACGCCCTCGCAGTATAAATAGGATTTATACGTAATGATATGTGTATCTAGGGAGCTAATTGTAGTTATTTATGATGAGATTTTAGGGTACGTTCTTGATTTCGTTTTTGAGCGTATTGATTGTGGCAATACTTGAAAACGGTTGGAGCAATTGATTGCTTTTTTGTCAAGTATTATTGTTTTGTGTTTCTTTCTGGTTGGTTTTTAGCTAAGAACTTTGCTATGACATAAGTAGTCACAGCAAAGTTCATGGCCTTTAAGGACATTAAAAAAAAAACACCAGGCTTGCCCAAGGCAGATTAGCGATTTCAGATTTTATTATATAAGTTCAGCTTTCCTCACGCTGTTTTCCTTCACCGATATCAGTGATGCCCAAGATAAACTTGAAAGTACATCAATGAAATTGAAAAAGTCACACCGGTACTTTGCCCGTACTCAGTTGCGAACCCACAGTCTCGTGCATTAGAGGCGGGCCCCATAATAATTGGGAGAGAGAGGATATCACACATATCTAATGCCGTCAGAATGCCAAAAGATCCTTGTAGGACTATAGCAGTATTTGCAATGTGTATTTGTTAGAATAATGTGTCTCCAAAAACTACTTAAACCTTACAGTATTCTTTGGACAAATCCTACAAAAGATTTCTCTAAATCTTTTAAATACACCGTAACAAAGAAACGAACTTAAGCGCTTACTGCCTAAGTAAGCAAATTATCGGTGTTTATTCAATCCCTTCGAACTTTTTTTCCCCTTAGGCGAACTTTAGTCACGGTACTAAAATTGTAACATTCAAGTTAATAGAATATTTAAACAAAGGTACTCTGATCAAAACATTGCATCGGTTGAAACATGAGACTAAAAATAACGACCGCGCAAATCACAACAAAACATAAAATACACAATTACAACCAGATCTATAATTACTTAAAACTGTAACAGTACTAAATCAATTCTTTACAGAGTTAAAATCATGAGGGGTAAGCATAAAAGCAACACTTCATATTTGTTATTACGAGCCGGCGCGGTAGGGTGCCCATTCATATTCAAATCACTTTCAAATCTACAACTATTATTATACCCAAAGCATTGTGTGAGTCCTTTGAGACCTACTTTATACGAGGTCCTCCAAATCATGCTCCGTGTAAAAGTATTGTTGGAGAGACATCGACCATACACGACACACCGCGTGGGCCAAAATTCTTTAAAAGGGCTGCATTTACAACCATTTAAAATATATTTACCATTCATGGCGTCACCACAGAGAGTTTTACGATACCCGTTACCACAATAAAAATCAAATTAGAAAATCGTCTAATAAATTTATTTAGAATCACGCAGTCAATCGACATCCATTAGTAATAAAACATTAGTGGTGCGGATCTGTGAAACGAGTCGGCTCCTTTAGTTAATAATTTATGTGACGCTAAACATTTTTATGTTTAGTTAAAGTCGAATACGATTCCAATATCGGATTGTCTAATGCTTGTGGCGCCTGTATTCCGGGCCGTAGGCGGACGTTCCCGATCGTAAAATTTTGTCCCGCACAAACACAAACTTTTAGCACCCTCCCCTATTATTGTTTTTTGAATAAACATGTTCAGTTTTGTTGAGATTAACTTCGGTAGTTTCATAATATTGACTCGTTTTATGTTCATCGTTCATTGATGATTGTATTACTGTTGTAACGAACTTTGTTTCTTTCATTTTATCCATTGATTCAGTATTTATCGCTTCACGGTATTGTTTAATGTTTAACAAAAGCTTGTCACCGTAAACATGTTTTTGAACAAGTTGTAAGAGATTCGATACCACTTGTGACTCAGCAAATTATTTAAGGGTTATATGGAAAGACACCATTCATTTTATTTATAATAAATCTTGCCAACGACATTCAGAAAAAAATGTGTATTAAAAAACCCTAAAAAGCCACCGTACATGCATGTTTAAGGATTTTATACACACTAATCTATCTGAGACCAATGGTTGCCTTCCTCAAGGATATTATGAAAAGTCATACGCGTAGGTGGTATGTAGGCGTTGATGATAAAAGAATTTTTCAATTTTATATGGTCCATAACAATAATTTTCATATTTCTATTTAATAGATTTTATGCTGTCATAATATCATTAACTTAAAATTTATTACTTATAAAAAACCCATTTGAATTGACTTCTATCAATAAAAATTGGTATATGGAAACTTGTGTCAAAGATCACAACCATTTTGAAATTGTTTTATGTACTGACAAAGCGGTTATAAATTCTCTTTGTTGTACATTATATTGTTTAAGATATATCATATATTAAGCCTTTCATTAAATTCAATTTCTATTGTTTCAGGTTTATGTGGTGGTTTGTGATTGAAGAGAAGATAATATATTCTTGGATTTGATTCTCCGAAAAGTACGTACAATTGGCATTATTGAATTATTGCTTTTACTAAAACCACGTTTGATAAAGTAAGTCAATATTTTCATCATTAATAACTATTCTCCCCAAGTTGATGGTTATGCTCGTCGTGAACTTTTATTATATTTCATACAATGACAGATTTATTGCGATAAAATCAAACAACAAAGATTCCCATCTTCCAGACCACACCACACAAAGTATTTAACGATCAGTATGCGATCCAAGTACGAAACAATCGCTTACATCATTGTTATCGACTATACAAACATTATAGTGTAAAATAGCCATGATACTTGCCATGATTCCACATTATAAACACATATCAACCAGCGTTTCCGTTGATGGTGTTAGAATGATAAATTCCGGATAGCGAGCCATTGTTTCAGCCAACAATGATGGCAGACAAACAAAAAAGGGGACGACCAAAGATGAATAAATGTAAATCGCATTTGAGACACTCAAAAACTGGTCTAAGCGCATTTTTATTTTGTTTCGTCATGGGTCAGGAAGGCACGGGGTGTTCGATGTCGGTAATAGCAGCCCATTGATATTATAGCTGTTTTTCCTCCTTCGTCTGTGAACTCTGTGTTCGGGGATTGAGAGAAAATCTTACCCAAATTTTGGGAGTCATCAAAGAAAAACAAGGCTGTTTTCTTGTAAGTAGATGATTATAGAAGCTTATCCCTGAGTAGCCTGTCTTTTATACTTCACCTTTTGGACTATATCTACAGCTAGCTAATGCATATTTATAATATACAAATATATAGAAAGTTCATCTTCATAGACTTGATTCTGTTGCTCTTAATATCGGGTAGGTACATGCTTGAATATTTCATGAAAATATTCCGTAGTGGGTCGGTTCTTTTAATTAAACCGTTTCACATAGAATGAATTCAGGGTCATACCGCAAACCTCGTTGTATCAAATCAAAAAAATGCTTTACTCAAAAGCAACATTGGTCAACGAAATTTTGAAATTAAAAATGTAAATATGACAATGTACAAAACACGTGATATTAATAAAGCGTAGAATTTAAAAACAACTTTTATGAGGATCGTCATTGAAAATATTGAATTTGTTGTCCAAATGAGTCCCTTGGCACGCGTGTATGGTTACAAAGGGACATACAACAAAATTATTGTTGAGTGCGTTACATAAAATTGAATTTGATATGCCAGTGTTAATTTCGTCATAAAATTTTGGTCATTTCTTTTTATATACTATAGATTTCCAGTAACTTGACGGACTTAGTATTGGTACCCTAAGATTTGGTGACAGTTATAATGCAGGAATCACTTTAAAGATATCACGAGATCATATCGTGAGGACAATCTTCATTATTGTATAAGTAAAATACGAAATCAATAGCGAAAGAACCATTTACATTTTCTAAATGAGTGTGTAGGTTTTATAGTATGTAGGTACCCATGCTTGCATGAATCAGTAATGGTCGCTAGATCCACCATTCTAGTTGTAGCAAGCACGACTGCGGACGGATATCCTACTATCCTAACTTGGGTAAGATTATAGACAAAATAAATCAGGTTTGGGTTTGGAGCTGTGCCCAAATGTCTCCTATCGCCAAAGTCCTGAAACAATAGCTATCAGTAAATTCAGAGGGAAACTTACAAAGATTTTTTTGCATTGCCCTGCACTAAGAATTTCTCCTGAATCGTGGGTGCGCTAGCAAAAAAGTAAACTCACATAGTTACCTATACAAAAAGCTACACTCAAAATATTTGCTAAGGTAAGGAATTGAACCCGCGGCACGTAGCGCAGTAGTTAATCGCTCAGCCACTGCGCCAGGCGTGCCGCCAAACACATAGTATTTCTTTACATGGAAATCAGCGTCACAGTGTTACTTGGTATGTTCTTACAAGACTTTATAATATAACATAATGGTTTAAGAGAACATTTTCACGTACTGCCAAACGATTGCAGAGGAGACAATAGTGAAACTAGGACACCACTAAACGAGACTCTGTTGAAGCAAGCGGAATTTTAAGAAATTCAATTTCTCGCAAATAGTAAAAACCCAACTCCGCTATAATATTTGGCAAGATACCAATGAAAAAGGAAATAATATCGCGCTGTAGGGAGTTTGTTGTAACGTCGCTATAGAAAGAGCAGTTGTTCCGTATTCTTAATTGGAACAATAACTTGGAGAATCTTAGGCACTCGTAAAAGATTAATGGTCGGGCAAGAAATTGCCATTGTTCTTTAATTAGGTAGGTAGGTTCATTTCTCTTCACGTGGGTATCATTTTAATCTCCAGAGGATTATCCCACAGTGGTGAGAGGTAGTGAGCCGTGTGACGTGATTATTTAGTACCATCTCCTTAGTCTGGTATGCAATCTCCTTAAAATTCAGATTCAGTTTTATGTATTCCCGGAGACTAGTATGATCTTGGTAATAAGTACAGACTGTAGTTCTCAGAATATTATAGGCATAACACACATTATCAAAATCCATTACCAAAATGGAAACGAGAAAGTTCTACATCCAGCTTTGTACATTACTATAAGCAAGTCGCTACATTACAAATTTTTATCACCCAACTCACATCCAAAATCCATTTATTCACACACTGTAAATTGACATTTTATTTCACCGCAGTTTTTCGCGTGCGATCTTAATTAAATCTGTAAACTGGTGTTGTGTTGTTTTAGCACCCTTTTAACTGAACGTGCCTTATCAAAGGAAATGTCGAAAGTGACGCTATCGGCTAAAAGCCATCGGCGTAAATGCGTCCAATTAAGCCGCGTGCATCATAAAGACCTAAACCAGGCCGGTGTTAACGTTTCTCTTTTAGTGCAAGAGTATTCTGTTACAGTCTCGTGGTGAAAAATTTCATTATTGTGTGCGTTTGAGAATTATTCTTCTTTTTGGTTGAGATTTTTGGAGCTTTGAGATTTTGTGTGAACTGTTTTTGGTTAGTTGAGTGCTTTCGAAACTCCGGCTTGGTAAAGGATTACGATCCTAAAATTCGTATCTCTATCGACGACTTTACAAACAAAATATATGTTCTTCACATATATCTAAACATTGTAAAATGGTAGTTGTATCTTTTACACAGTTAAGTGCATCAACTCTGAATAAGCCGTTTGAATTGTAAGTAGCAAAACATGATTTATTACGAGCATTGACAGATTGGTAACCTATCACTTATTTAGCTCAAAAGCCAAGTCACGATGACTCATACAATTAGCTAGATGAAAACCAGTCGATAGATTCTAATTTACATCTGTATCAGTACCAACATTGTAATTACAATTAATCTTCATATATTCTACAAGCCTCCAATTAGCTTCAAATTTAATTACACCAAGCTCTTATAACCCTTTGACCTTTGACGTTGACTGATTCGCCGATACATCATCCAGATACGCGACACCAACAATTAGGGCCTGTACGTCGGAAGTAATTACGCCATAAAGTGTCAACCCAACACTATGTCTATAAAACAGACACACCATGTTTGATTAGGGTCCGGATGATGATAAAGATGTTCCCGAGAGATTTTTTGTTCGAAGTGTAATTTGGTAGAAAGCCGTTATTAAGTCCATAGAAATGTGGATGATGATTGGGTTGTAATATGTTTTTATTTCGTCTCAGGAAGCTGAGTTCTATTAAGGAGGATGCTATTAAGGTCTTAAATTGCTTAATAAACTCAACTTTTTTAAACGCGTTGATATTGTTATGAACTGAGTCTTGTGATTCGATTCAAGGTTACGACATAATATTTATTGTTGCCATAATAAATCTAATATTCTATTTTAATACCGATTGCTATTTGATAAGAAAGCATTGCGAATATGAAAGACTTGGCAAATTACCAAAACAATAAAAACACAACATGAAGAATGAATTATAAAATGTCTGTTTTGCAGAAATATGAATAAGTTGAATCATACTTAATTCATGATCTAGATCCCTTTCGAGGTGGCTAGACAGAAGGGGAAGCGAATCTCTAGGGACTACATTCACTTAGAATTTGCAATGCTCCGGTCTATTGTTTTCAGTGTTGGTATGCACGCATTAATGGTTAAAATTATCCAATATTCATTGGCAGCCCCATGTACTACCAAAGTATAAAAAAATACCACCCTATAATTCTCGCACGGCAGGGATCACCACGCTTGGTCAAAGCGGATTGGCGATTGCTGACTTATATTAATTATAAGCCCAGGTTTGCTCACGATACTTATTTTCCTTCACCGATATCAGTGATAACCAAGATAATCTTAGAAAGTACATATTTATCGAAAAGTAACATTAGTACTTGCCTGGTACCGTACCCGCCGAACCTCAACTGGACATTTTAAAGATTTACCCCCACAATAAAAACCGAATAAATATTGATCCTTCTGAAGACATAATCCTTTTAAGAATAAATGTAAAAAGCAAACTCAAGCCTAAATGGAAACAATGACGATCCGTGAGACAGTGTAGTGGGCACAAAAACTAAGAGCCAAGATGATCTGATAACGAAATTATAGGGTAACGCGTTCGGCGCCATAGCCCTGTGTTTAAATGTCATCACTATATAAAATGGGGATAGTTAATAGGGAGATATTTTTGAAATGGAAGCAACGGTACTTCTCAGGATGGGTGTTGTTATTATAGTTTTTTTTTCCCTTTACTTGTAATGATTATCCTTCCTTGCAGTTTGTTGTTTTTGATTGTTCGTAAGGGTATAAAACACGAGCAAGCTAATGTATTCGATTTTCGAATTTAAAATTTCGACTATCCTAAACGGCATTTTGGTTTAATTTAATATGACCAGCAATAGCAAAATAAGTATCAAAATAAGAATATTGTCTGTTAACTAAAAATAATAATGAGATTTAAAAAATATAACGAATTTAAGTGACGTTTATTCCGCGCGCTCAAGCTAGGATCTCAGATATTCTTTTTTACTGTAGCCTTTAGTATATTTCATGACTATCCTTATTATACTAATAAAGCATTTATTTTTCATGAATCCCGAAGCTGTAAGTTTTCCATTAGAACCCAAATAATTACGTGTTCTTGTAAAAGCTTCAACACAATATCTTTAATAACTAGTACCTGTATCTAAGCAGTATCTTCATTTTCATCTTAAGATTATGATTGTCGATAAATATCTATTCAACACCAACGCTAACTATCAAGATGGCTTTAAACGTTAAAACAATCTAAAATAATAGATTCTGTGAAACTCGTATATATTTACCCACTGGTAAATATTCCAGTTTGAAGTTTATTTAACTAGTTCCAGTACCAGTTATATTACATTTTTATGAGTGTACATACGTTATATTTTTAACTGATTGCCCCTTGGTCTTGTGGTCATAAGCACGACTGCTGAGAGTGAGGTCCTAAGTTTGATTCCTTGGTCGGACGTCGCCAACTAAGTGTTTTAGGGTTTGACATTAGATTTTTTTTTGCAGCAACGCGGTGTTTCGAACTGATATTTATACGTATACAAAATTTATAATAACGATAAATGTAAGATTACAAAGGTTTAAATCAATAAAAAGGTAGACTTCAAAAATAAATTGCTGTTATTTCACCCATTAATGACAACATACTATCCATTATGGACAACATACTGAGCCTATGCCAACATATGACATATCAGTATGGGACTCCCGTTAAGAACTCATTTAAGTGTTCAGTATCTTCATTACGACAACGTGACGTTTCCCTTAGAGCTGGTGATAAATTCCAGTTAAATAGCTCACACATGTTGAAAACGCAAAGCACGTACTGGTTCAACGTATCGATAAACACGGACTACTTTGATGCTTTTATAGTTATTACCTTTATTCAAAACAAATGCAATCGAATAGTATGACTCAGATAAATCAGAAAACGAATCGATTATTTTGATTTAATTTTTCGAAAGATTCGATGACAATACAAACAAGAAACCGTCAGTATAATGATGTCGATCCAAAACTACACTGGTCGTTTGCAGGAATTTCACAATTTGAAAGTATAATACACAAAAATACGACCGACTGAGGGCCTCCAAATTTGGGAGAGCGAAGTCCACACGCGCATTCTAATTTATACCTCTAATGAAACCGACCGCTTTTTTGGACATCTCCCTTCATTCTTGCAGGTACGAAATGTTGGGTTGGAAAACGATAAAAATGCTCTCCGTCCTCTATAAATATTCATTTCTTCTGAGGATCACGCTGCAGCGGAGGGGCGGCTAAGTGCCAAAGATATGGGGTTTGTCAAAGAGGAAGGTAATCATAATTTTTATGGAGAATCTTGGGCGTATGTGAAACGAGGCAAAATTTACATCCGAGACGCTCTCTGATGAATGTGCAGGGAATGTATGAGATTACAGCATGATAAATAATGTGAAGAATTTTTTTATCATACGCTTATGTTTCGGAGTTTAAATCGGTGGCATATTTTATATTTAATGGAGGCGCTCCTAAGATCTTGGGAGATATATGGTCGCATAAATCATTGACGTTAATTAAGGTTTTGCAGTTTTCAAAGACGTATCGCGTTTCTTGATATTTCAAAAATATGTGGTCACCGGAGATTTAATATTTTGCATAGAAATTAAAGTATAAATTAAAAACATATCCGATCTAAATAACAAAATTACACAAACCGTCTATCTAGTTTATGATTGACTAACAGCAACTGCGCAACTGTTCCATACGGATATGAATTGTTCGTTAATATTAACATAGCTGTGTTATGGTAACCCAGATATAATCAGAAGTAGTCAAAACATTCCCAATTAAGAAACAGCAGATATTTATTTCTTCACAAAATTACATCGTGTAGGTATTCAAAAGTCGCGTACACCAAAAATAAACAAGCAAACAGAAATAGAATTTGAACCCACATCTATTAGACTATCAGAAACAATTCTCGTGGTTGGCCCACAAAAAATATACAAGTCAAAGTTTTTTGGAGCCCCTAACTTTACGTGGGTCGTGCATGATCACCTTTTTTTATTTCAAAGGACATTGATTGATTGAACCTTATGGCACAACTATGAGAAACATAGCAGGGGTATTGTTTTTTTCGACAGTATAAATACTTTTTATGGATTTACGATTTTAAAATCTTTTTAAAGTTTATTGTATCTTCATTTAGATAATCTGTGGGGATTCATCGATTGTTTTCGGGTTGCTGCGTTTTTATAGATTGGATTTTTTGATAAATTTTTAATTATTATTTCTGTTTTTGGTTGACGTTTTTATTTATGTTTTGTGCTTTGTTGTTATATTGATGTTAATAAACAACTCTGGAAATAAAAAAAGACTATTAGAATTTAGTACTGGTAAAGTTAAGGTTGCAGGCTTTAACATAAATAATACTTGTCCATTTAAATGACAGTTTTAAACAGCTATTAGGCAACGGAGCTGTTGTCTTGTCTTTAACATTGATTAATACGGCTGCGTGAGACGTCAAACAACAAACCTTTAGAATTCTTTAGTGACAGAATTAACTTTAAACTATTGCTGCAACCTCTTATCTAATAAACAATTTATTAAATAATTCTTCTTACTAGTACTATTAGATGTCCCACGAGTATTGATCGCCACACTTGCTCAAGGCGGATCGGTGATTTTAGTCCAATATAAATTATAAGTCCAGGTCTCCTCACGATGTTTTACTTCATCGATGTCAGTGATGTCCAAGATCAACTTAACTAATACATATTATGAATTGAAAAAGTTATATTGGTACCTATCCGCACTAATTCACAAATCTTTTAGTACAAGAATTATAATAATATTATTACATAATGTATTGTTTTATCCTCTTTACTATTCATTTGATTGTTATGACTAATTAGTAGAGCTTATTCTAAGTACTCAAGTAACATTCAAAAGGAACGTTATTATAAAATTCACTCACATTAAGCTCAGATTTCGAAATACTACGTTTATTATTGGAACAAACGGGTTTAGTTCGTGCCTTGTCGGTTCGGCATGATGTCAAAAGGTTACTTAAACTGCTTAGCGTCCAGTTGTGTAACTTTAATAGTTAGTAGTAAATCTACGGGTGCCTGCTTTAAGTATTTATGGACTCACGACGTCGACTTTGAGAGAATTGCCGAAAACAATTAAAATCTTTGTGAATGAGATGCAGAAAACTTAACCGGTCTAGAAAGACACTTAACGAAAGCTATATTTACATATATTTTTCCCATCATTGTGATCAGTTTCTTCTTATTTTGGACCATACGTACCTGGGAACTTTTCAGTCGCGGAGTCTATTGAAGCTCAACGTTCCAACTTCTTTTTTTACAAAAACTAGTTTTAAATGTTCTACTTAAGCTTTATACCCCTTAAACTGTACTGTTGCATGAACCTTAAGCTGAATGTTTTTCGCGCAAAATATAATTTTATAAACAATCATTTTTTACACCAAAAATAAAAGTAAAAAATAAAACTCAATGTTGTTAATGGCCATTATGTTACACCCCATATTAATACTATAGTTGCTAAGAATTCATCTAGGCAATAAACTTTGCTCGCATTAAATCACACACTCACGTATCATAAACTGATATACAATTCCTAGACACAAAGTAAAACCTAACGATAACTTACCAATGAAAATGATAACGAAGACCAAGTAATTACTGATAAATCTCAAGTCAACCACAAACAACACTGTGACGTACAATTACAAGATATTGAAGATATATTAACCACTATTACAATCACTGAACACGATTCGCAAAGTAAGTTACATTGCCTAACAAATTACGTGGAACAAACATCGAACATTTTATCAAGATTTCAATCAGCGAGCTAGCCTGAACTTAAGGTCAGGCTATGACATCTTTATTTACCTGAGATGCGTCACTGGAATAGATGGTGAAATATAGCCATTTTTATATAGCCCCTTAACGTTTCAAAATGTTGCATTGTTTATTTGTATGGAGAATTATGAGGGGCTCATTAACAGTTGGCACTTTGATAACGTCAAAAGTTAGTGTTAAAATGCCAAATTTTATTAAGAATCTTATAAAAGTGTATCCAAATGATTACTATACACCTTGAAAGTAGAAACTAGACACAGCAGGGCTTAGTTTCTTCTAAATCTAACTTTAATCTCTCTCACCTCATTTCTAATAATCCGATCTTACAATAATAATGCTCGATTACGAGTCACCAGAGTTTACTTCGACGGCGGCTTTAAATGCAGTAAATCTCATCTTAAAACCAGTATGTCATTAAGATTACCAATTAAGAAATTAAGACTCATATATACACATCAAAAGTGTCTAGGGATCAAGATGTATTTGGTAATAATAATATATTGATCCCTAGACACTTTTGATGTGTGTATTTGGATAGATATCTGGGGTTTTATACTGTTCCACTGCTAGGCAAAGGTCTTTTCGCATTCAGAGAAGGCACCAGCATTGATCATCACGCTTGCTCAAGGCGGATCGACGATTTCAGATTTATATTAATTAAAAGTTCTGGTTTCCTAACGATGTTTTTCGTCACCGATGTCTGTGATGTCTAAGAGGAACTTAAAAAAGTACATAATACATATGAACAAATAGGTGTAAATCATTACTTTTGGCAACAGTAAAAGATACATTATGGCTATACATCTATATTGTTTTGACATAACAGTAGCTTATGAAATAAGAAGCAAAATAACAACAATATTTATATTCAACAAAGAAAACAGTTGAGTCTAAGATAGTTTTTATTGCATATTTGGATGGGACAAAGGGTCGATTTATTTACTTGTAGCCGACGGCTATGGACGCCATTTTTTGTAGTTCCTTGATCTATGCCAAGGTTTTTTATTGTGTTATTGTGATGCGGCATTATTTCTATAGATATACTAGCTTTTGCCTGTGACTTCAGGGGGAATTTTCTTATTTTAAAATTTAGCCAATAGCACTCAAGCATAACGAAGCTTCCGATTAAAGAACGGATTAAGATTCGGAAAGAAGGGATTACAATTGAACCAGTAGGTCCGGAGATTGGCCCGTTTAGGCAAAAAAGTAAAAAAAAAACTATGCAGCTTTATAATATTAGTATGTATCTATAGATTTCAGACGAATGGCTGTGAGACAACAGAAATAAAAGAATTAATTAGTACCTATCTAAAATGACTAAAGATACTTTATATTTAAAAAGCTACATTTGACTATATGTGTATATAGACACATAAAATAGCATAAGATAGTCTCATAGTCTTGTAGAAAGTTTCACAACTGATGATTTCAATAGCACAAGTACAAGTTCTTGAAAACAAAAGAGTCAAAGTTAATAATAATGATTTCTCTAGCAAAAGTAACTAATTAAATTAAACTAGTAATTAATCAAACACCTATTTCTCATAGTGGTAATTTATCATCTGCTACATCTGTATAGATAAAAATATTTACACTAATTATATTTTAATTTAAACATTCTTTCTACCGTAGCTTACCTACTAGCGGATTCTCATGGCCAAGCGTGAATTTTGTATTATTAAGAACAGTTATTTCAACGTACTATGAGAATGGAGTACATATTAATGAACAAAAGGTTTACTTTATACATACATATCTTTTACATATCTCACTGAAAATGTTCATAGTATAAATATAAAATTCTAAATAAATATAATATAAAAGCGGAAGGTCACTCACTCACTCATAATATATATTTACTTACTCACTCATAATATATATTTACTTACTCACTCATCACGAAATATAGAAAACCGCTTGACGTATAAAGATGAAATTTGGCAGGGAGGTAGATTATAGATAATAATTAAATAGACGTCCACTAAGAACGGATTTTTGGATTTTCCCTAAGGGGATGAAACGGGGGTCCGACATTTACGCGGACGAAGTCGCGGGCGAAAGCTAGTTCTCAATAACTGTTAAAACTATAAACTAGTATGCCCAAAGCATTAAGTCCCCTTTGTACAGTGTATTTTATTACATGTGCATAAATTTTAAATAAATAAACTTTTCGCAACTCAAAAGCTCCAATCCTTATAACTTAAAAACATTCAAAACAACTTTTAAAAATCTAAAGAACAAGAAAAAAACACCAAAATAAACTCCAAAGATATACCGACTGTCAAGGACAAAAAATTGGGACATAACGGTACCCTACGTGACGGAGTCGGGACTGAGTGGTCCCTTCAGGGAAGGTACGTCCTTCAAATACCCCTGCCTTCCAAATAGGGCATTCAGTCATGATCCGCCTCGACGCTCGTTGTTGCCGAAAAATTGGTCCTTTATCTACAGGTTTGGACCTCATTTCGGATCGAGTCGTTGAGCGACTTTGAATTGGAGCCTATTTCTTGTTTCGTTGATAAAAATAGGTATTCTACCTTCTTTTTTTCTAGTATTTCTATAAACAGCTAGCTTATTTCGTATAATAATTTGTGGATAACGTTGTTAGTAGTGTATATGCTACACCTATTGAATAAGTCTTGAGTTTATTGTAATTTATACTACTGCTTGTTGTCCCTAATAAATAAAGAGGTTGAACAAAATATGCATGAAAACCCATTATGACTCAGTTACTCTCTACATGTTGTGTCACAATCATTTTTCTCATTACCACTGTCTAAAATTTGTGCATCTGCATCAAGAATTGTCAAGGAGACGATCAGTTAATCTGAATAATAAAACTAGTTAGTTCCGAGCTCGAAAACGTAGGTACTTAGGTCTTTTTGGAGGAGAACGAGCAAGAAACTCCATGGACATTCTTTTCAATTATGTTTTTACAAAATCGTGGTTACATTATTCTTGTTGCTTATCGTCTATATGTGTATACTTACACCATTTCCTCCGTTGATATAGGTACCTACTATATTCTCCGCACCCATCACACGCATAATCATTATAAATTGCAACAACAAATTGCCCGTCTCACAAATTCATATCATGTAACGCCACTAGAACATTTTTATCTTTAGACTCATTGTACGAAAAATGAATGTTTGCCGTCAAATAAAAGTATTACGGCCCAGCGGCCCTGTATTATGATTTATACCGTTTTGACGCGAGGCTCCTGATAACTTGAGAGCAAGAGACATCTTAAATTAGGAATAGTAAAGTGTGGAATATTTACGACTGAACTTAATGCAGGCTTTGCTCGGGATTTATAAATAGACTAGCGAGTGTTGGTATTAAGTGTGTACTTGATTTACTTGTGCATTTAGGTATTTCTTCATGCTTAATATTTTGTTGTGCCTGAATACTTACAATTTTAAAGTAGTAAATCAAAATGCTTCTAAAATTATCTTATCAATTTAGAATAAAGCTGCGTTTGACTTACGTCTATTGAATCTTTCATATACCTAGTAGAAACAGTCTAAAGTCAAAGTCAAATCACTTATTTCAATTAGAACATCAAAAGCACTTTTGAACGTCATAATTATATAAGAAACAAATATTTAATCTAATTATTGCCCCTTCCAAAAGGCAGTTTTGTATGGAACAGTATGTTCAATAAACTTAATATTTACTGTTTTAAAAATAAATATTTTTCACGTGAAAAAGATGTGCCTTCTATAAAAACTTACTTACATAATATGTACAAAGTGTTACAAATTAAGAATAAACGGCTAAATTATGTTTAACGATACGCGGTGTTCACGTATTAACAAATATTTGAACTATAGACGACTCTTAAAAGATTTCAACAAATAATGAAATTGTGTAAACCAAAACAATCTAGTCCGGAAGAATTATCCTTACTATTTGTACTTAAACTGTGTTTGCGGTCTCTTTAACGTCTCTATCAACATCTACGTCTACCACATCATTAATAATCTTAACAGCAGAAACCGCATCATCAATGCGGTAGTGACAATAAGGCTATCTAGTTTATCGAACACAATGAAATCTTAAGCTAGGTATAGACAGCCTGTTATCCGATGTCCTATATAGAAACCCGTTTCCAAGTTCCGACTAACAACTCCCAGGATAACGCTTGCGCAGTAAATATTCTTCTTTTTGAAGTGAAAACTTCTTTAGCGGCGTTGAGCACTTTTTCTGTAATGGGTATAAAATCTTAAACTCGCGTCAGGACACGTGCGCGTCAGGACACGTGACCTGATCGAAAAAGCGTAAGACGGATGGAGAGTAGACAGCTATCCCCTCTCTACGGCGCGGCGAAAATGTATGCCTGGGCCTACTGTTTCGTTTAGACAGCGCAGGGCGCTTGCGCGAATGTTCGTGTATGTTAAACGTAAACGTAAACGTTAATAATCAAGTTTTCACTCCCGGAGTGCAACCCGTTTTTTTTATTTATTTTTTCATTCTCAACTTGCTTTATCTCTCTGAAGGACTTTAACCTAGATATTAATGAGAATATTTTAGTTTCTAGCTCGCTGGATTTTTTAGTCGTGACTGAATTTGTTTTATGGAAGTTTTTTGAAGCGTTCATTTCAAGCTTGGTAATATTTTCTTACTCCAGTAATGTAATGATAATATTATTTTAGTCTTTATTAGTCGGTATTTTATTAGTCTTTGGGTTGAGAAATGTGTGTGTTCTACAAACAGTGAAGTTGTGAGCTTAAATCAATGTTTTATATAGGCGAGCAGTCTAGCGCTGTGCTAAGAAGAAGAAGGAGAAGAAATAATATTTATTTTAAGGGGTTATTCTTTTTAAACTCCTCCCTCCCCGCTGGTGACACGTGGTGAAGTTTTGGACCCCCACCTACTCAAAATCACAATCATGTATTTTTTTGTGCACAAAACATATTTTTTGAGAAGAAAATAATTAATAAAAACAAATAAGTACATGTGATTTTTCACTACACCAATACCCCGTCAACCTACCTTGAGATATTTCGTGTTTTTTTTCTAAAACCTTTAAAACCTCATAATGACATGATTAATGCACGATCCCTAATCTTCTTCATAACTTTGCCTGAACTGTACCTACTATAGTCAAGTTCCGTCCTGAAAGGCACTGCTCGTGTTCTCATTAGTAAGCGGTCAGCCAGTCCCTTCATCCAGGATGTGGTTAGTATCCGGTTTTACGATGTCGACTGCTGTGACCACCAGTGTAGTATAAGACACCAGACGTCGCATAATTTTGTCAGTGGAAGGATGGATGCTGTTTCCTACCTTATGGTGCAGCGGATTTGTTGTGAGAGTGTTTGTATTATGTTGTGAAGGCCGACTGGGCTCAGTTACGCATAAAGGATTCAATCCACAAAAGTTCCATCATAATTTAGTTACACATACCACAGACATCGAATTGGAGGTATTTTTGACATACTGAGAATGAGATTAAAATGCGGTCGTTCCTAAAAGTTAGCAGAATTGCCCCCCTTGTGTTGTTCATACGGTCGAATGTACATGATAGATAGATCCTTAAATCAGTGAACCTATCATTTATCTAGATGTATTCATACTTATAATATCTCTTAAAAGTTTCCATCATCTACGAATGAATTCATCCAATTTCCCAATTTCAAATTCTTGTGGTCATAAAAGGATGAAACCGATTTATAAATTACCATAAATTGTTTAGTAAATAGATGCAAATTATTATCAACCTAAAATAGTCTTTATAGAATCAATTTATGTAAATGTTTCACACATCTATACTAGTCTATACTTAATATTATAAAGAGGTAACATTTGTTTGTAAGTTTGTATGTTTGTAAGTTTGTATGTAGGGAGTAATCTCCGGATCTACTGAACCGATTTTGAAAATTCTTTCTTAAATTGGAAGCTACGTTATCACTGAGTGCTATAGGCTATATTTTATTTTAGAAAAAATAGGGGTCCGAAAGATATTTGGGTTTTTCGGACCCAAGGTGTAAAAAATCATCCAAAACAGTTCCTTATTTGACGTACGCCTCCTAAACTATAAAAGATAGAACCATAATTAATTAAAGACCTAAGTAAAAATATCTACAAAAAAGTCCGCGACACACTATACCTATCTATTTCGAGTTAAACACAACAACCATTTTTTTATTTAAAAATCTTGAATTTTTTAGAACTTCATATTTCATATTTCATATTTGTAGGGGTAGGGGTATTTGTAGGGGTAGGGGTAGGGGTAGGGTAGGGTTAGGGTAGGGGTAGGGTAGGGTAGGGTAGGGTAGGGTAAGGCAGGGTTAGGGTAGGGGTAGGGTAAGGCAGGGTTAGGGTAGGGGTATTGGTAGTGTAAGATACCACGCGAACGAAGTCGCGGCGGGTCAGCTAGTACAAGATAATAACATAACTTATACGCTTAACTATGTAGGTACCCGTAACCGATAATGCAGATACAAACAAAAAAGCATCAAACGATTCAAGTTCTAACGAGGTGCATGAAAACCATTACAAAATTAATAATAAAATGTCATACTTCATAGTAAACGTGTCGTGGGGGAAACGACGGGCGATAAAGTGTGAACTGCAATTGCTCCGTAAAATACGAGTATAATCGTAATGGCGTGTTCATATAGAGTGTAGTGATTATCTTTATTTATATAATTCTTCTGAATACCGGCTTTGGCTTCTTAAGGCTCCGGCTATCTAATGGCTGGACCGATATAATAACTTATTTTAGTATGTTTGAGTACCCTGAATGATTTAGATTCACAATCTAACCCAATAGGTGCCACTGTAATCCAATTAAAAATAAAAACTTTTTAGAAGTGTATCAGAAAATATAAAACAGATGTAGACAAAGTAAATCAAGGCAAGTTAAACCAAACAAAGGTCAAAGTCAAAGCGAAAATATTTTTTTTTATTAATTTAAATGCACTATTGACCGTAGTCTAAAAAAGTGTGTCTATAAAGTAGTTTCGTGCGGAGAAGAATTCGCAAGAAATTCCATAGTTGCCCTTTAAATACGCGTTTTACAATACATTGTATACATCTAATAATTTACTTAATAAAACCATGCAAGGCACGAGTATTGTCATCTTTATTACCATCCTGTTATTCTAGTCCTAATTTGTTTATGGTCAGTGTAGCATGTTTCCTTTCATCCACCTCAGAGTCTCTCCATGTCTAGCCATATCATTAATTTACATAAAGTCATAATTATATAGCTTCATTGACACCAATAATTACCCACTGGAATATTTTACGGTAACAAAAATCCATTACACGGAAGCTATTCATCAATTTGTAAATAATGACATCATGACAACTTTTATACCATTATCTCTTAATTATTTTCCGATATTCGATACCACGTCACGGTAATTAATACAATGATAAAATGACTACTTTGTCACTACGAATAAAATAATATTCTAACTTCCCTATTTTATTAACTTAGGTTACTAAGATTCACCCAACATTAAAATTTTATGTGTTTTAGTATATTAAAATTATTAATATGTTGCCGTGCCCTAACCGGGTTTTCTTGTTGGAACTTACCTACTTTAACACCTAAATGTAAACATGAATGCAATAAAGAGATTTGATTTGATTTATGTTTTGTCTCATTAGCTTCTTCCTAAACTATTGCAA
Organism: Hoplodrina blanda; assembly: GCA_949316365.1. Taxonomy (NCBI): domain Eukaryota; kingdom Metazoa; phylum Arthropoda; class Insecta; order Lepidoptera; family Noctuidae; genus Hoplodrina; species Hoplodrina blanda. The sequence goes on from OX438582.1 coordinate 1,770,714, forward strand.
TGAATGTTGAATGAATTAAAATGAAGTATGTAAGGTGAAGTTTTGCATTCTCATCTTTCAGCAGGTTGTTATAAAGTTACGACACCTATTCAATCATTAATAAAATATACTTGTTAATTATGCTTGACAGTATGTCAGAATACATTCTTTACAAAAGCAGAATCGCCCCGTTGCGAATGCGGTAGATAGTGTCTTGCGTCTTATCACTGTGTCCGTGCAGGTCATCGCCCCCCCTGCCTAAACCCAGCGTCAAGATAGCTAAGACAAATACGAAAATAATCCTAACTAATATTATAAATGCGAAAGTAACTCTGTCTGTCTGTCTTTCTGTCTGTCTGCCTGTCTGTCTTTTCTTCACGCCTAAACTACTGAACCGATTTGTGTGAAATTTGGTACAGGGTAAGTGTGAACCTCAACAGAGGACATAGGCTACTTTTTATTCGACTTCGATTTCGTCTGCGTCCGCGATAACCGACATATACGCGGACGAAGTCGCGGGCAAAAGCTAGTCAACTATAACAAAAAAAACTCTATATTTTTTTATTGATTCGTATCAAAAATTACTAGAGTAGTTACCTCTTTGACATGGACTAGAACGCAAATCGATATCTCGTATACTTATTTTAGTATCTCCACTGATTCTAAATTTAAATCTGAAAAGAGGTCTAAAATCCAGCGCTTTAAAATATAAAAAAGCTTATCCGACCACAGCCTTAGCTCATAGCTTCACCATTAAAGTTATTATGAATTTAAATGTCGTTCTACTCTACGTAGTGTAAGGGAACGAAGCGTTTACATAGACCAGGCCGGAAGGAGATGAGACGGTCTCGATGTGTGTAAATTACAAATTAAAACTATTAATAGTCAAGCTGTGTTGGAAATAAAATGCGTTCTATGGAATCATGCATTTATTGTGAAGTGTACATGATTTATGGTTCTAATTTCTAATAAGTGTGTAGTTTATTACTTACAGGATATAGGATATAGATATTGATGCAGCACAGTGATTGTCAGTAGCTGTTCTGTTTAAGATATTATAAAGGATAATATTCTAGTTTAAGACATTTATTTCTCAAAAAAAGGAATACAATTTACTTAGAGAAGAAATACAAGTAAAACTTAAAAACTAAATTCATGAACTTACGAAGAACGGTAGGTGCTAAACTAAATAACTAAGCAAGTATGTATTATTTTGACGATGCATATACCTTATAAGTATAAGAAAACAGTAAACGTATTTGAAACGAGAATAAAATTCGCGCGGCAATATGATAAGTGAGATGCCTAGCACAAAATTGTATAGGAGATTTTTCATTGTCTATTAATTTCTTCTTTCATAACCGGGTAAGATAAAAGTGTAGCAAAAAAAATAGCATCTTACCGAATACCGATGTAGGCAGATAACTAAATGACTTAAGTAACATTAAAGACTTGTCTCATCTATGACATTTTCATAATCTATATCACACTACTCTACGGGAATCGAAAGAATTTTACGAGCGAACTATGAAGCTAACGAATGTCATAGAGTATTTTAATACATGTAATTAATACTTTGATTACATACGAATTCGAACATTTTACGATAATGGCAACTTGACGGCTGGTGATTGGCATTCGGCGTTACGGTTCGTGTATTAATTTTTATGCCAATAATAATATGGAAGTTGATATGGGTGCCGATTATGCTGCTCAGTATGAGTTTATTAGATTTGGAAATATTACATGTAAATATTTTATTGTAGATGTAATTTGGTATTATCATTCATTTTAGTTTCGTAATTCTCACATACTTTTTTAATATTAAATTGTTTTTTTCTTTAAGCTTACTTACTTATAAAACAAAACAAAAAATCAAAACGATGCTAAAAATTATGCACGCTTGCCAGAGATTAGGTCAATTATTTATTTAAAAACATAATAAAAGATTTAGATCCTACACTTACTTGATAAACATTAGCGAAGTTGCGATTCTTAAAACTCAAGTTCTCAGATCCAAAGGAAAAAAATCTGCTATACCACTGGCTGTCCAGGAACATTAAACAGTATTGGAAACCAATGATCTTAATTAGAAGAAAAAACAGAACACCTCTAATTGCTTTACCTATAAGAGCAATTACTAGCATCCGTACTACTGGATGTTTACTGAGATTGAAGGAAAAACGTAATTCTGACGCATTAAGTTTTTCTTCCCTGTCTTATTATCATACCACACAAGTTGTGGGGTCTAACTGTTTAGAATAGCTCTTATTTGTGGGAACGAAGATAATGCCTTTATTTATTTGATATCATAAAATAATATTTAAAAGAAATGCCAAATGTCGATACTGCGACTTGCTTACTTTAAAACCAAATATTAAAATCAATTTAGGACTAAAAAAAATATAGCTAGGTACACAAAACATACTACGGCTGCTTATAAAGTAGACTAATTTCCATTATACTCCAGGACAAAATCACAAAGAATCTTAAATCGTGATGAATATTAAACTACCAATATAGAACACAAAAAAGACGCTAAAACACTTGATTACAGAGATAGGGCATTTCTGGAAGGAACAATGGTACGCGGTGTGGAAGCATCTAGGCGTGGTCAGGAGATGCAAATTGCACGACCCGCGGCCGGAGGGGCTAGACAAATGGCGTCGTGAAGCGACCGCACCGGTAGCACACGAACTCGTCCGCCTGAGGCTCTCGTGTTTATGTTTCTAGTGGCACCCGATGATGTAGGGTATGAAGCTTTTCATGCAAAATTGAGGATTGATTTAGAACGAGAGCACCTACATGTTGAAAAGAAATAAAAAGGATTTATGGATGGGCTGTTTGAAGATGCTGGTAAATGAAAAAGTTTGGAAGTCGTTCATTGAGTTGGCAGAAGTTTTGGGTACTTTGTTAGTAGATATTTCTGCTTTATTTTCTCAGATGTTAAAGGAGATAAAATTAAAGATCTTAAAATCTTATTAAACAGCGTGCTTAAAACAACGTGCTTAGAAGCCATCATAATATTCAACGATAGTTTAATTCAAAACTATAATAATGCCCGCCAATTTATTGTCCCACTGCACAGGGCAAAAACATCTTCTCATACAAAGGAGGCATGAGCATCGTTCACCGTGTTTGCTCAAGGCCAATTGGTGACTGCAAACTTAAATTAATATAAGTCCAGGTTTCCTCACGATATTTTTCTTTACTGATGTCATTGATCTCTAAGATAAACTTAGAAAGTACATTAAGAATTGAAAAAAAAAAACATTGATATTTGCCCAGTATCGAACCACATTAAACTCTTGGCCACGACACACGAAGACTATAGCTTTGAATTCCATTAAAACCGAACAGCTCAAGTAAGCAAAAGCAACGCTAATCACGTACAAAATTAAAGGAGACCAAGTGTGTAATGTAACATGCAAATTGTACGCCACAAGACAAATTGCTTCGTGAGGTCTTACGTGTACTCTACATCTATATCGTTTTATAATTCAAACAGGCCCCTGTATCGAGCTCGGGAGATTTTATTAGGTACAATAAAGGATCTTGTGCCGGTTTTATGTTCTGTCCCAGGAAACCTCTTATTTAGGAGGTTCAGACTTTATTTGTTCCAGGAGAATGCATTTAGGAACACTAGGTTACGTTAGTGTTGGAGCTAGGTTTACTGGATATATACGGAGAAAAAATTGCACCGATCACAATTTTCCATTACAACGCACACGTGCACAATCTGTAGTTTTCAAATACTTCTTTTTTACTTTATAGCTGTGGTTTTGTTTTTACTTATATTATAAAGGTGAAGAGTTTGTTTATTGGAACGCGTTAATCTCCGGTCCGTATCTTTCGCTTAATGGGAAGCTACGTTATCTATGAGTAGGTACTTAGACTATGTACCTGTTATTATAAGAAAAATAGGAATTCGTAAGAAAATTCACACGGTCGAAGTCGCGGGCTAAAGCTAGTTCATTTATAATTGGTAATTTTTATTTTTTTTTTTTTTTTTCGGTATGGCATCTCGCAGGTCAACCTATGAGGTTGTCGGCTGCTTAACCGGGCAATCCTGTGGTGCCTTAAAGTAAATTAAGGCCTCCAGCCAGGGCTTAAAACTATTTACAAACTAAGCGACTACACGCTAAGGGCACCCCCTGTGGGGTACGAGCCTCGGCTTAGGGCGTCGCTGGGGGAGGGCAGCAAAGGGACAGGCTGGATCGGATTAATATTATTTAGGGACGAATTTAAAGCTACAGGCTCAGCGACGCGGGCTGGCACGAGCAAGGGACGGGGCGGAGACGGACAAGGGCGTCGCGACGGACCTCGGCGGCGAGGGCGGAATGACGGCGGTCTGTGTCTGTGTTTGCGAACTGTGCTAGTTTCTTTGTTACTCTCCTGGAGGAGGGTAATGGCGTCATCGGGGTCGGTCAAAGTATGTCTCGGTCGGCGAGTCTTACTGATGCGGGAGGGAGTGTATCGGGCGGCCGATACGATCAGGGGATTGGGGTGTTTTTCAGCAGTGTCGAAGAAGCGCTTGGCGGTGCGTTTCATGAACTGCTGGATGGTGGGGATTTTGAGATCGAGATGGAGATTCTCGTTGCGAAGGTAGTACGGGGCTCCCGTGGCCTTTCGCAAGAAACGGTTTTGGAGGGTTTGCATCCTATGGAGGTGATATGCCTTTGCGTGTGCGAATACGACACAGGCGTAGGTCATGATGGGACGAATGCACGCTGTGAAAATGCGCAATTTGCACTTGAGTGACAATTTGCTACGTGCATTCAGCATGGAGTGAAGCCTACCGAGAGCAAAAGCGGCGCGCGAGCGCACCGTCTTTATGTGCTCTCCGAAAGTAAGGTGTTGGTCGAGGATCACACCTAGGTATTTGGCTCGCTTTTCCCAAGGGATCGGCTTGCCGTACATGGTGATGGGACTGGGAGGGGTGGGGGGTAGGCGCGGTTTGGAAAAGAGGACCGCTTGACTCTTGTCGGGGTTAACCTCGATTCTCCACTTCCGGAACCAAGCGCCCAGGGCGCTTGCGGCGGATTGGAGAGTACGAGCGATGGATACTGGGTTGCGACCAGTGTAATAGATGGCCGTGTCGTCGGCGAATAGGGCCAGATGGGTCTTGCTACTCTTAGGGATGTCGCTGGTGAACAGCGTGAAAAGGAGTGGGGATAGGACGGAGCCTTGAGGGACTCCTGCGCGTATGGGGTGGGGGGAGGAGAGCGCGCCCTCGATGCGATAGCGGAAGGTGCGATTTGACAGAAAATCTCGTATGATGAGTACGAGGCGATCGGGCACTCCGATCTGGTAGAGCTTATATAATAAGCCGTTGTGCCAGACCTTGTCGAAAGCTTTCGCTATGTCGAAGAAGAGGGCGCCCGTCAAAGAGCCACGTTGAAAACCAACGCTTATGTGCTCGACGATGCGGTGGACTTGTTGGACGCAACAATGGTGGGAACGAAAACCGAATTGTTCGTCCGGGATGAGGCTCTTTGCTTCGACATAATCTTTGAGACGCTTATAAATAAGCCTCTCGTAGATTTTGCCAAGAACGTTGAGCAAACTGATGGGACGATAGCTCGAAGGCTCTGACTTGGGTTTACCAGGTTTATGAATGCCGATGACGGTGGCCTCTTTCCACGTCCCGGGGAAGATATTGTTGCTCATGGCGCCATTGAGGATGGCGGTCATAAGCATTATGAGAGGGGCAGGGAGGAGTTTGAATACCTTGTTGGTGATTCCGTCTGACCCGGGGGCTTTCCGAGGTTTAAGATTTTTGATGATGTCTTGCACCTCGTCTGGGGTGACGGGGGGCAGAGGATCATCGGGGTCTTCAACTGGTGGGAGGGATGCTCTACGTTCGACTTCGGCGTCGACCTTAGAGAGGTGAGCTTTGTCTACTGGTTGAGAGCTGGGGGTGCATTGGGCCTCTAGGCTGTCAGCTAGACATTCAGCCTTTTCGTCGTTATCGAAAGCGACGCTTTTATCGGGGCGGGTGAGAGGAGGCATGGCGGCCTCGCTAGTGGAACGTAACTTCCTCTGTAATTCCCAGAAGGCTTGGTGGGTGGGCTCCAGTTCGCTAAGCGTCTTGTCCCAGCGGGCGTTACGCAACTCATTTATGCGATTCTTTACAGCACGCTGTAGAGATCGCATGTGAGCTTTGTTTGCGTCGCAGGGAAAAGCGCTATACGCACGGATGGCCGCGTTCTTCTCAGTCATCAGTTCGCGTACATCGTCCGGCAGTTTCCAGCGGTGATCGCTCCCCACCGGAACCTCCCTTGAACAGTCGTTCAGGACAGATTGTACGTGTTCTGTGAAGGAGTCGATCGCGCCCGTCGTGTCTGCGATTGAAACTATGTGGTCGGGGATAGAGTCCAGGTGAGGCGACGTGATGGACTTTAAGCTTTCGCTTACTTTCCTCCAGTCGGTTATCACTTGGGTTGGGGGAGGTTGGCTGGGATCAGAGGGACCTGAGCGGGAGGCTAGTTCCATGATGACCGGGCGGTGGTCCGAGTCGAGCTCGTGTAGCGCCTCAATAGAATGTAAGCGGAGATTTACATTCTTGAGGAGTGCTATATCGAGGATATCGGGAAGATGATTGGGGTCGTGGGGAAAGTGAGTGGGAGTCATCGGAGCGATGACGTCAAAGTTGAGGGTGGCACAGAGGTTGAACACGATTCTGCCTCTGGTAGAGGTCGTGTTGCAGTTCCAAGCGGGGTGTTTGGCGTTGAGATCGCCCGCTAGTATAACGGAGTCACTCAGTCCAAGAAGAACGGAAAGATCATTTGTAAGGAGGCACGGGTCTTCAGAGGGTGAAGGAGGGATGTAGGCAGAGATAATGGTAATCGGCTGATGACCAGTCATGCCGAGCCGACAGAGTGAGACCTCGACGCGAGAGAGGGGAGGAGGGTCCATAGGGATGCAGTACAGTTCCTTTCTGTAGTAGATGAGGGTGCCGCCCTTGTGGCAACGCGACCTGTCGTTGCGAACTAAGCGATAGTTGGCAATTTTCGGGTCACGGTGGCGGGGCTTTAGGAAGGTCTCCTGTATAAGGAGGATGTCAATTTGGTGATCGCGGAGGAAGGTGGAGATCTCATCACGCTGGCCATTAATGCCATTTGCGTTGAAGAAGCCTAACTTGAGGGAGCGGGGTTTGGTACAACACAGACTTTTCTTATCCATTAGGATTTAGGCCGGTAAAGTTTTTCTAGGACTCGCGTGATTGCGGGGTACGCTTCGAATACTTTACCTATAGCGGTAAGGTCGGCATTGCACGCAATGATTTCCTTTGCCATAGTTACGGCATCCGGGTTTACGTAGATGCTGAAGGCGTCCGTTATGATTTGGACGTGTTCAGCGTTGGGGGTGGCGGCCATGGGGCCGGTGCGGACAGGGGAGGGCGCGGCTAAGGCTGCGGGAGCGGCCTTTGGGGGAGGAACCTTTTTGGGAGCGGGTTTTGGTGCGGGTGCGGGGGCGGCAGGGGCCGACGGCGCTGTTGAGGGAGCGGGTTGTGGGGTCACGAGAGCTGGGAAGGCTCTATGGTGGTTTAATGTGTTCCACGGGGAGGGCCTTTGAGGGCTGAGTCGTTCGGGCAACTGCGAAGAGGGAATCTTCACAGAGGGACTTTCCCTTTGCTGACGGGCGTTTGCACGCTTGGTCAGCTTGGGAGAGGAAGACTTTGGGGCCTTTGGACAGCCACGGTAGTTAGCCGGGTGTCCGGATTGGCCGCATAGCACGCAGCTGGGAGGCTCTGTGCAGAGATCACGTTCCTTGGGACGTGGACAATCGGCGGTGCCGTGCTCGCCCAGACACTTTACGCATCTTGGGGTCGCGAAACAGTTGCGCTGTACGTGACCGTACAGTTGGCAACGGTGACATTGGCCGACTACGTTAGCCTTGTAGGGTTTCTCTATGGAGATGCCAGAGAGAGAGCAGATTGATTTTACCCTGAATATAGGGTGATGGCCTTCCGTGGGGTCGCAAACGACCAGAACGGTGTCGAATGCGGGGCCGCCCCTCGCTTTGTGCAGGCGATGGACTGCTGAGACGGGGACTTTCTGGGAGAGGAGGTCGTTGAGAATGTCCTCAACTGGGATTTCTTTCGGGATGCGTCGGATCACCACTCGGGTGGGCGCTTCCTCGGGAAGGGAGTAAGTGTGGAACGAAACGTTCCTTAGTTTGAGAAGACTGGTTAGTTCCCTGTGGTCTTTCGACGTGGGAACTTGAACTTTGATGCCCTGCTGAGTTGCACGGGCATTGGTGTACGTGATCTTGCGACCATTACACCACTTGGACACTTCTGTCCACTTTGCCTTGTCTTGGATGAACAAGGGCGGCGGGGGTTTTAGCTTCTTTTTCGAAGCTTGCGCGGGGTTAGTAGTAAGGGGGCTAGGGGGTCGGCTGGACTCGGAAGTTGAGGCAGCAGAGACGGGTGGACTGGAGGACGAGGGGGTCGCGGGGGAGGTCGTTGCTACGACCTTTTTGGCCTTGGTTGCCTGGGAGGGAGATTTTCCCTTCTTCCTCTTACCTCCACTGCCGACGACTTGGTAGTCATCGTCAGATGAGGCGGAGGAGGATAGGGAATCCTCAGAGTCGGAGGCGGAGGGCGAAGGGTGATCTAGAGGGACAGAGGTGTCCATGCTCTCGGACGTGTCGAGTTTTGCAGCTGCGACACGCAGCTGCGAGGCGCCCATTGTTTGCGAAACAATGGCGGCGGGAACAATGGCGGCCGGTACACAGTGTGTTTCTGCGTACGGGTTTATTGTCTCGATGGACAATAGCGAAGGAATTTCCAGTGAAGGCATTGATGGTGCCGCCACTGGAATGCCTTTGTCTACCGTTGGTGGAGACGCGGGGCTGTCGAGTACATCACTGAAACTAGCGATGTTTTCCTCGGACGATAGGGGCGAGGTAGGATTTTGCTGCAAAGCAGCGAACTTCTTGCCATACTTGGCGATGAAATCTGGGTCCTTGAAGAGGACTTCCTTGACGAACGCTATGATAATTGCGTCCGACATTATCGAAGCGGGAGGTAGGGTTTAAAATAGGGAATCGCGAAAGAATTATTAACTAACTCTTACGGGGGAGCCTAACTTTACCCTAACTGCCTATCTCCCCGGGTGGATGGGCCCGGGGGTGTGTGACCCTCCCTGCCGGGTGTAGGCAGGGAGGTGTGTACCTACTGGTGAGCCCTAAGCTTGTAAACCCGTCGCCAGTCTTATTGTGCGAACGGGGCCCTGACCAGTCTAGTGCGAAGGGTGTAGTCACGCCCGACCGACACTAGGTGTGTTGCTGTGAACGAAGTCAGAGACTAGGCACGACTAGGAGATCCCCCAAGGCCGAGACACTAGCTCCCGTCTCCAATTGACTGCCTCACCCTGAAGGGGATTGGCGGGTGTGATTGGGGCAACACCCCCTCGGCTTCGTTGGCACCGTAAGGTATCCACCGAGGACCACGAAACTGTGGTTTTAACCCTGAAGGGGCCAAGTGAAGCTAACACAACAAAACGCGGGTTAAAGAAATAAGATAATCGTCCGCTACCTTGAAAAAGGCGGCTTCGGATTTAAAAGGTTGTAGTCTGCTGACTACAGGAGTCGTCGCGGCGAGCGCAACGAGAAGTGACGAGAATCGTGAGCGAGCGCGGAGCGAGGTGCAGCACGTCCGTTCGCGGCGAGCGTCGGGCGGAGAGTGTGTGATAATTGGTAATTAACAACCTATCAAATATATACAGTAACTAGCTGTCCGCCGCGGTTACACCCGCGTCTTTGGTTACTGCTCCGCTCCCGTAAGTTGTAGCGTGATGGTATATAGCCTATAGCCTTCCTCGATAAATGGACTACCCAACACTGAAAGAATCATTCAAATCGGACCAGTAGTTCCAGAGATTAGCGCGTTCAAACAAACAAACAAACACTGCAGCTTTATAATATTAGTATAGATTATGTTATAGCCTAGTAGTTAAATTCGTCTAAAAAATATACTCGCTAGAATTTGGTTAACTAAAGCAGTAATCAATTGACAATATTATGTTGTTTATTCAAGATTCTATGCCTTTTAACAAAAATACAAGTTGCTGACAAGTAAACAATCAAAGATAAAAGGTTCAAATGTAAACACGAGGTTATATTATTTTAAACATAACTTAAATTTGTGTAGGGTCACGACAACAGATAAGGTGCTGATAAACGTTGATGCAATATTACCGAAATAGAAACTAGTAATTAACTAAACCGACCAATTACTTGGACTATTATTGTATGGTATAATTTTAGACACAATTTGAAACCAGAACTAATTACTGCTGTCAAAGTAAGCACTTAATGAGTAGTTCAAAACCTACAACAGTTAAAATTAACTATACATTATTCCAACCATTTTGATAAAGCAAATCGAAATACATACCGTCCCAACAACGAGTTTCTAAAGGCAATAATTTATACGATACACAAAGTTACAGCTGAGAAAGCTTCAAATATTTACACCCATTTTATTGGAGTTCTAAACTAATATGTGAGCAAAATACTTCTTCAAATAACTGCATCTTTGAATTCAAGCGTCGCTGTAAAACGGCTACAATTCCGACTCACATATCATAATGCTGAAAATCATTGCAGTTCTGTAGCGCAATGTAATATCATTTCCAACTTTATTATTACTTTACGGACAGCAAATTCTAAAATATACTTGCGAGCCGCGTCAGGCATTCAGTGTAATGCCGTAGCAACTTTGAAATTATATCTCTGGCGACTGTTGACTCTGCCCGCGGGCAAGTCCATCGCTCATTGCTCAGTACAACTCAAACACCAAGAAAATTAATCCTAAGTTTACATCGTTAACCGTTCGCTTTTCAATTCAGTTCTTAGCAGATCGTGTTTCGGGATCGAATATCGAGCCAACGGGCGTCTAATATTCTACGTGACTTCTTCGAGCGATAATAGATCGACTTGTAAAGATTCCATTAAGCCACGTCGAGCTTTTTTTTCATCGAGAGTCGTGTACCTTGTCCTATTGTTGGAAAGAAATCGTTCGTAACGGTTATGCTTTTCCGCATTTTCTACGTTCTTATTGAGTGTTGGCTTCGTTTTTGCGAGATTCTGTTTAAAATTCAAAACATCATCTTTTTTGTTTGAGGCAATTTTGGGTTATCATCTGTTTCCACAATACAGTCAAGTTGGTAAGAAGAAAAAGTCATTAGTATAGAATTTCACTTTAGTTTGAACAACTCACGTTTTCAATTTGCCCTTGGTAAACCTATTCTTTCTTTTTTTCGTCGTTGATAGCCTTTTTATCGAACATGTTATGTCATTATCATTCCTTGGTACTTGTTCATTTATCTGCAAAATCAGCCTCAAAAACTCAGACATAATAAAAATAGAAGTGCCAACTTAGACTATCAAGAAGCACATCTCTTTATTGTCCCGCATTGATCAACCCTATCTTTTTACAATTCAGCACACGACAGATTCTAGTCGTAAAGATTCAAGACTTCATTCTTCCAGTTGAATCGAAAACAAGCGTAAATTGGCCGTGAACGAACTTTTATACGTCAGCGTTGAACGTGAACGTGAGTGTAAAGCTTGAAGTGTGAATAAGGTGTTCCACATAATATTGTCTGGCGCCACGATTTTATAGTCGTTGAAAGTCCTGGTTTATGAAGTGTTGACGTCATTTCATTTCTAGTGAAAAATATGAAGCTGGTAAACTTTTCAATAGTAATTATCAAAACACCAACAAATATTACAAGTTCTTCATTATAACAATACCTAATTCTTCTTTCAATACACGATCATACAATGCTCTGCAACAATGCGTAACGCACAAGTAAGACATTGGTCTTACTTGTGCGTTACGCATTGTCTTTTCATCAATTATTGCAACTGTTGTTATTGAACAACAGTTGCAATAATTGATGAAAAGATAAAGCAAATTATTCATACATCAAGTTTTTATTGATAATTAAATTAAAACTACACCATAAACTTGATTTGATGCACATAAAATTATAATCAAATCGTCCGTAATAACTGATCATACTTTGATCGATATCAATTAAATAAATAATTCATTAATCGAACTGCAACAATCGCATCAATACAATTCCTCGACTAAAAGTCGCAAACGCGGGGCACATCTAAGAGGTGCACGATGCAGCGGATGGACAGGGACTACACGTTCTTAGAATAACAAATAGATGGTTGCGGGAAGCGGTCGTAGCCAATCAGAATTGCGGTTGAACCCACAGGACGATTTGTGAAGATTAATTAGCGGGAACGAATTGAGGTCGCCGTTTTAATTAGTCTTCATTTTGGAAAAGGAAAAAAGAATATGGATGAGATGATAAAAAGTACAAAATTCTTTAAAGAATATTAAGATGGTTGGATGGCTGGATTAGTAGGCTATGGAAAATAAAATGAAATCTATAAAGCTATGTATTCAAAATAACATAAAGTAGATTTTTACGAGATAGATAAGCCTAAACATAGAGTTAAATGATGATAAAATCACGTTCTAACTTTTAGACACAACAAAGTATGTATTTAGTATGAATACGGTGTTGTGGCTTAGTTTTAATTCACAACGATTTATCTTAGGTACTTTAGACCAACGATAATCATGGCCGACCACAAAACGTATTTGCTAATGTAAATCTTTCTTCTGGCCAGGCAATCAAAATTGCTGTTGCAGCCTACACAAGATTTATAGGATTAATTAGCAAAACAAATTAATTGGGGTCGCTATTTTACTTTCTTCTTCTGTTTTTACTGTCCTTGAATTACAAATAGGCAAACTTGAGATTCGTTTTGTATATTCAGATTTTAAATTCTTGCTTCATAATTATCTTTTATTCAGCTGGTGCTAAGTTTAGAAGGATTTGGTTTGGCATTATAATAATAGTTAAGCTCTTCTTCTTAACAATCCTAGTCTTTGTCATCGTTATCTATTTTCATAAAATATTCATTTAGCCCTTGTAAAGTCGCCAACATATCAGACTATACCTTTTTGTTGGAAAATCGCTTCTATTACAACCGCATAAGATCCCGTAGTGTTTACCTTAAAGCGCTGTCATCCGTACAAACAACGAAACGATTCCAATGTAAATAATAAGTGGCTAAAAAATGGAACATCAAAAAATTATTTACATTAAACATATTGCAATCAAAAACCACCCAAAAATTAGGACCCCGGACAGTAATAACTTCGCGACCGCCATAAGATTACCATCGCACATATGGCATACAGTTGGTGGCAGCGGTTGTAAAAATTATGGTGCGCGGGAGCAAGACGACAATCTCGTAAAAATTGATGGACGTGTTTTAAAAGCCCGAATATTGTCAACCCTTTTGGCTTTCGCTGCCATTGTGATGGCGTTATCTTCACGCTGTGTGAGTTTATGGGGAAAGCAGTGGAACGAGCGATGTCGACGCTTGATTTAGTGAGAACATAAGCCATACGTAGCGGTAACGTATTTGACGGCGTGGTTAAATTGTTGACGACATGAAATGGTGAACAAAAAATCGAACATTATTTAAAAGACCCAACATTTTCAAAATAAATCTATCCCAACTTTCATAGATAATAAAGTGACAGACAAAAATATACATGTGAAGATTATTTAGTCTTAACACCTGACAATTTTTCAAGACACTTTCAAAGTAACAAAAACTTATCACAAAGACAAAAACAACTTTTAAAAAGGAAATCCCACTTATCCACTACATAAACTACTAAACCCAAAAATCAATCTTCGACTAAAAAACATCGTTTCCACCATTTCACACACACTTCACAGTTCTGAAGTTACTGCCCTAACCCACAAGACATGACGACAGATGACGCGTAAACTGCGGGGCGTCGTTGAGTAATGAACGCTCGCCCATTACTCATTACAGGCCGTGACTTGCCCGTGTGACGGGGCCTTTATTTCAGCGCTGCACTACTGTTTCCAATGATTTATGCGTCGTCGTATTTTTATTGTTGAGTTAAGCTATCAATCAGTTTCGTGGCTTTATGGAGTCTTACTTTCGTTGTGACTAGAATGTAAGCTTGTTAGTAGACAGTTTATCATCACATAAAAGCTCTTCTAAAACTGAATGGGTTTCCATACAGTGAAATACAATAAATCATTGCGTTTTCAGCGATCAAGTACTATAAAGAAGTTAAAATAGAATATATAACATCACTGATATCCTCTAACGGTAAAAGTTTAAATAGGATTTACTTCTAAGTAAGAACGAGTTAATTAATTTGCTCAACGAAGAGCCTACGTGATCGAAGTCACAACCTAAAAAGGAATCCATTAATAAAGTTAAAATAGCTAAAGAAACAGTCACGGCCTTTGAAAAGTGATCCTATGATTAACATTCAGGACTAGGATTAAATGACATCATCAAACAAGAAGCAACATCGATAATAACGCTTGAATAAAAATTCACCATGACGCTTAGAGAGGAAACACTTTATATAGAAACGGTAATAATAAAAGGAAGCTATAAATTGAAGAATGATTAGCTCCCTACAGATTATTACTGACAAATGTTACTTAAGTTCCCATTGTACCCAATCCTATTGAACTGTTAAAATTTTAAAGAATACTCGAGATCCACAAAGATTATTTGTATGCAATAACGGTACGCCCTCCAAACATCTGTAGTAGCTGAGAAAAAGAAATCCACATCTATAATGTTACTCATATTACTCGAAAAGTGAGAGAAATCAACGCGCAGATAAACGATAAGGTAATAACAGAAGCCGATCCTATCTTTTGTACTCTTTTGTTGCGCGACGAATACAATGCAGTTGTAAATTTTTGGGTTCTTAACTCCACAATGTTCCCGTCATTAATCTATGGCCGTTGTAACTTGAAGCGGGGTTGGGATCTTTTGTACCTGCTTCGTTCCTCGCCCCTTTGTACCCTGACATGTGCGGGGCAGGGACAAAAACCTTGCGCAATATTGTCTGCCCCAAGACATCGGATGATGTGAAAATAATACCGTGAAATATAAAGCAAAATATCCCTGCAGCATAACAGGCCCTTCCAGTTTTCAACGAAGATTCTAATCTCGAAAGCTCGCGAAGTCAAAATTTTAAAATTTCATCTCCAATCGAACAGGCCGTTTGTCTATCGATACTATTTTTAAAAATGTCACCCGCAACCACATCTAAGCTTTTTTTGACACGTCGTTTCTACTAAGCCCTTGACATGCATTAACGCCTAACATCCACGCGCACTTTTTCTGTCGAATCTCCAGATGTGAGTGCATCATTAAAATCTTCTATGGCACCAAAAAGATCAAAAGTTATCTCCTCGGTTGGAGAGGTTCCCTCTCGCCCCTGCGTCCCTTTCCCCCACAGGTCCCTTGTTGCCGCGACAGTTAAAGTCGGACGGCCGTGAGGGACGGTCGCTGCCAGCCGGGCGTCCCAACCGCGTTGCGTACGATACCGCGTTTGTGAAAACTGTTTTCCTCAGTGTCATTTACATACGTGAAGTGAAACTGATTACGTTTTAGTAACTGTGATGGGATTTATTGTACGTTTCAAGTTTTGTTGGTTGTGACAGATTATTTACAGTTTAAAGTGAACCTCTTGTGGATTGTTTTTATTTTGTAAATCGTCGCTGATGCATTCTATTTCGGCTGTTTTATTCGGGTAACTATTTTGGTATAATTTGTAATGACAGTTTATTTTATGAGAACTCTACATCGTTTCATCGCGATCGTTCAATAAAAAGTATCGCCTGTTACGAACTTAACATTTATCGCGTGCCCAACCATTCGTTACAATAAAAACAATTCGTATCTTTCTCTTGAGTGTTTCTATGTACTTTCCATCCAATTATATGACAGATAGTTTTGATAAAACAAGATTTATGACTTGAACTACGTAAGGAGATATGGAAGTCGGTCACGGATTTATCAGAATCTTACTCAACGACGGCACCAAGAACTATTATGTACCTTTTTTACGACTGACAACGGTATTTTACCGGCTGCAATTGTGACGGTAGGAGAGACAACATCAGATAAGGTGGAACAGCATAAATAGGCTAATGTCAATTCCCATTACGATGCTTTGTCACGTGTAGAAGATGGTCCAGAAGATATGAAGGGAAAAGCTCTAACGATCGTTGTTGTGATTTTAGCTCAGATACTGGTAATTGTGCGGTGATTTTGGTAATGTAGGGCGCACTTAACGATTTGCAGAGAATTTTAGATTGCAAGGAACTTCTTTTTCTTTCCTTTCAAGCCCCTATGTGCTTATTTTAGTTAGAGAAACCAAAATAGGTGTGTTGTTACTAATCTTAGAGGTAATCGTGAGTTGTAGAGTTAATGTCTTTGTAATAAAATTATTATGTGACAGTGTAATTACTTTTTGATAGTATACTGCTAAACGTCGTGCAAGAGGTGTAAAATTTAAAACGGTATTATAGATATAAATCATTGAGTAATTTATTATCTATTGTTTTGGTTCTACCTTTGATAAAGAAGTAGTATTATTGTTTTGTTCAGTTTTCTGTGAACGTTAATTAATTACAATAATATTTTTTTCTTGATAGATTTTAAATATTATTATTGGCTTTCGTCTGTGACTTCGTCTTCGTCCTGCCTGGTCTCGTACACCTATAAACTACGTACCTACTAAGTTTCAGCTTAATAAGTCTAGTTGTTTTCGAGATTTCCTGTTTAGTTAGTGAGTGAATGAACTTTTGGTTTTTTATATATTTATTTTATTTGTGTTTGGTAAAAACTCTAAGTGACATTGTTACTAAGTGACAAAGTCGTAGTTATCAATTACTACAACACCCTTCCTTCAATTGACGTTAACAACTTGCACAAGATAAGCTGTTGATAAAGTATGTTTACTTTGAACTTTTAAATTATCGATAAGACATGAAACTTTATCAAATTTATGTCACATGTTTCTTTCGTGAACACTTTCTTTACTTTATTCCTTAGCTTTTTTTAAAACAGTAAATTTTACAAGAAATTAATTTTGTTTTTCATGCTTTTAATATTAATTTCATACGATTGTCTTATCTAGTTCGTAGACAAAACTGACCTCTATAAATGGCCTTTAAAGTACATTGTGATATTAAGAATTTATCGCATATAATTGTAGGTACTGGCCCTTCTAACTTGGCCAAGGTAGTTATTAATTGAAATTCGTATTAACTTTAATGGTTATATGTGGCTACTATGATTTATATGTGTTTTTATTGCTAATTATAAATGTATAACAGTCTATAATATAATACATTTTATGTGAACACAACTTAGTTTCAAACAATCATAAAATTGTTCAAAGGTGACTGCAATTATTCGTGCGTAATAAATTTAAAAGCAGTTAATATTAAACCGAACCGAAGCATTCAAAAGTTAATTGGTATAGAAACATTGATTTCATAGAGTGTTACTTAATTATTAATATTACAACCATAAGTTAATGTGCCTCCATGTCAGTCATGTGCGTGGCTCACATGTGTTGGAACTCTGCCCTCCCCTACGGAAGAAAGAGCATGAAAGTAAATAAATAATAAGGCCGAGCTATAATCAACCGAACACGAATGTTCATTAAACATGCAAAATCTCCTAAGGTTTGTTTACAGTAGCGATAAGATTACCCACGGAAGCTCTTATCGGAAAGTTCCGCAACTGAGCTATGTTGTGCGCCGGTAATAAAGTGAATTGCAAACTTGCGATTGCGACGTTCGATTGTTGCAGAGTTACGTTGCGATCGCAACAAAATATTGAATGGATCGATGGTATTGATAGCTTCTGTGTTGTGTTCATCTATTTCAATGGGTGGCGTAATAGTCGACATAAAGAACGTTAACTATAAACTTATGTGTTAAGTTGAGTTCATAAAGTAAATGATTTGATCGAAGATAAGTAATTTATGCAAATTCGGACTTTATGTGTGCAGTTAAGTTTTGTAGGTGTAGTAGATTTTAGTTAAATCGTATTCATTCAGTAGATTAGTTTGTTGGAGATCTGTGATACATGACTTTGTAGTCAACGTATACAATCGAAAAACTTTGACGTTACATAAAAACGAAAGCTAAATCTCCCAATCTAAAAAGAGAAAACACAAAAATGTCGCAACCGAAAATAGGACAAACTAATCTAAAGTTAACATCAGTCGCACGCACGGAGCCTTCCTTATTAGCGTTGGTAAAGGTAGGATTCACCTGTAACCTTACAATTTGTATGCTCATCTCATTGGCTAATGATCGGGAATTTCGGTAGAGGATGTTTGAACTATTCATTAGTTTGATTTTTGGGGGAGCGCGTGGTGCAAGATTGAAAACGATAGCGGGCTAAGTGAATTTTGAAAATTGTATTCTAATATAATAAAGCTTTTAACTATAAAAGAGATTTTTTGTTTGCTTAAACGCTCAAATCTCTGGAATTACCAGGCGGATTGCAAAAAATATGATATTTCTATATGATAGCCGGATTAATGAGGATTAGTATAGGCTATATAACATCACGCTATGCCTCATGTGAGCAGAGCAGTAACCAAAGACGTAACTTAACAAGGGTTAAAAAAGCTACACGTACGAAGTTGCAGGGAACAACTAGTTTGTATTGAATTTTAGATACACTATGCTATTGATAGCAATGCGGAGGAGATTTTTGATGCCCTATGGGCTTTATCTATATATAAAAAGGCAACCGTTACTGACTGACTGGATACATCAACAGACAGCCCACTAAACGGAATGCACTTAAAGACACAGAGATAATTATTATGATGTAAGCATACGCTAAGAAAGGATTTTCGAAAAATCACCCACTAAGGGGAAAACGGAGGTCCAAAATTTGTATGGAGAAACAAGATTAAGCCGCCAATAACCTATCTAGCCAATAACATTTGAGTTTAAAGTCACATTTGAAACCACTTTGATGACGTCATTGAGCAAGAATGTGACTAAAATGATTCGACTGTAAAAGTCAGTGTCTATTGGCATAATTGATTGATTACCCATTGACACCTATAAAATGTTCTAAATAGATTGATCTAAATTAACATACTCATTGATCGCTATTGAATAAATAAATGTTTCGTCGCGATTAGTTAATGGCTAGTATTCATAACAAATATAATAAATTATAGTAATTCATCAATCAATGAAATATGCAAAGTATATTGATGGATACCTATTTATATAACACTGAGTTATACAATGTCAAGGTAAAATTCCATCATGTTTTCAATATAATACTTGATACTTACTAACTGACTAAGACTTGAGTCCATCATTTAGGCAGTTTTTATTATTATTTCAACCTAAAATAATACATCAACGAAACATACTGCTTATGCCAGCGGGTTTGTCCACGTTAATATCGGTAATAGGCGGTGTTTAAATCTGCGCTGAACCCTAACCATATTTGTTTTTTTTTTTTCAAATAAAATTAAATAGCCTAAGTAACTCCTTATGATATCAGCTAACTGTCAATGAAAGTCCTGTCAAATTCGGTTTAACCGTTTATGAGATTAGTCGGAACAAACAGACAGAAACGGTTGGTTGACACTTCCCGTGACCCAAGGGCTGGTTATTACCTTGGCCAGAGGTTAAGCATTGCCATCCAACGTGGCAATGCGGCCAGTCTTTTGGGTACATTTCCAGTGGACGGCGATGCGGATGAATTTTTTGATACCATTTAGTTTTAGTTTCTCTTTTTATTTTCTTATTCTGGTTGTTTTTTTTATTATTATTTTTGTTATTCAGCTTCACATTGTTTACAAACAATGTATATATTTTAAAGATAATAAATAATAAACAGACAGATGAAAATGTTGATATTGGTCTTTTGGGTAATATTCATTTAATATTACAGATAGACACTTAAATTTTATTATTTTTTTACATGAACGCGGACAAAAGCGCTGTAACCGCTGCAAAATCATATACTATGAAATCATAATCGCTTGTTACAAAATCTTAAACCCGTACTTAATGCTTATTAATTACTCGTTCATCAATACCTGCTGCATCATTCAGAGTAAGCAGTCCTAAACATAATGCCCTTACAATTTGGGCCAATGGCTCTGTTCACCTTGATTGAACGAGATCTGATTGGTCTGAATCTGTATTGTTATGATGATCTAGTTTGCTACTGAAATTAGTGTATGATTGAAGATTATCAATTAGGTCATATTGAGGAAACATGAATTCTTCTTGGTGTTTACCTTCTATAACTTTTAGGAGATTTTGTATAGGTCTATGTTTTTCAGAGTGATTTGTATCTTTATTGTTACAGTTTATTTCATAACGTTGTTTGTTTTTTGCTGTGTACAGGTCCAAATAGTGACGTCATAAAAAAAAGATTTCTCATGTTTAGGGATCCGAAAATATATCATGTATGTTCCGCGATTATTGATAATCTGTACGTTATAATTATCTTTTAAAATTGATTGAAAAATTTATGGGAGCCACTTTAAAATTTTATTTTTCTAACGTCACAATTTGAACTACTCTATAAATTAATAAACATTATGAAATTAAAGCGATTAACTGTTCTATGACGCCATTTGTTGCTTAAATCTTCTAGATACTTTTTTTATGACAAATATATTTTATGAAGACACGAGATATCTATTTCATTTTAGCGGAATTATGAAGCAACGAGCAAGTCGTTTATAATAAAAACCTAAAAAGAAATCTTTCATTTAGACTAACTTTGATATAAAGTGACTACGGCAAAGCCAAAAGAAAGATAAGTTTTCTTTAGTAACTGCATCGCAGTTTTTACCAAGATGTAATACAAAACTTGTTCTTTGTTTAAAATCCTGAACTTCTTTTTGTAACATGGTCTCCCATTTTTGCGTTAAATTTTAATTAAAGTGACATCGTATAGTTTTAGCTCTTTTGTCGTTTAGTTGACTTTTAAAATTGCTAATGAGTCTGCACTACTTGTTTCCTTTTAAGCACTAAGTTGGAAATAAATCCATATTATTCATCCTTACTAATATTATAAATGCGAAAGTAACTCTGTCTGTCTGTCTGTCTCGCTTTCACGCCTAAACCACTGAACCGATTTTGATGAAATTTGGCATGGAGATAGTTTAAGACCCGGGGAAAGACATAGGCTACTTTTTATTAGACTTCGACTTCGACTTCGACTTCGTCTGCGTCCGCGATAACCGACATTTGCGCGGACGAAGTCGCGGGAAAAAGCTAGTTTATTATAAATGCCACAGTAACTCTGCCTGTTTGTTGCCCTTTCGCCTTTCGTCTTTATCGATTTTGATGAAATTTGGCTCAGGGTAAGTTTGAACCCCAAGAAAGATGAAACCGACATCTACGCTGGCAAAAGCTATATAGTCTTGTAATAAATTAAACCAAGCTAGTAGAAACGTAGGAGATTTATATAAAGCGCCACTCCCTTAAACCGATAATTCTAACATAGTAACCAATGACATAATAAAATAAGTACCAATAATTTAGCCAACACACAACAAAAACATATTTGACAGTTCGTTTGAAATACTATGTTCAGTAGTCGCAGCAGTAAATACAACATTGTTGCAACAAGAAGCAATAACGTTGCACACGTCTTTATAATCCAATACAAGGTTTTATGTTACTGGAATGTTGTTTTCTACATTGTAAGTTCAAATAATAGTAACGTTTGTTTAAGCTGCTGTAGATTTCTTTTCTATAAATACTTGTAAAGCTGACTCGTTACTGCTTAATTTGCTCTGTTGTAAAATTCTATGATTTATGAGTTACTTGCTCAGCGAAGTGTTGAGTTGTCACTATTATACATAACAATATCAGGTTGCACGCAAGTCGCCCATGACTGTAATAATAGCTCATTTCCTTAGACCGTTCTTAAACATATAGACATAAGTTTGTTTTTCCAACGCAATCAATATTACTTATATAATTCTCTTATTTTGGTAACATGTATCTCTAATGTTACTTCCCATGTTTTGATTAAAACTTTCGCATATTCACATCGAGAAGTTTGTCCATTTACCGACTGCATTATTCAAATTCCGTGTCCACAAACATTGTTTAATCTGTTTGATCTCTTCCACTATCTCCGTTTTCATCGTAAACTTTATTAAAGCCAGTTGCTACTGGTTGATTATCTTCATAATTATCAAATGCTTAATCACTATTGTTTTAAGCTTTACAGTTGTCATTTAATGCTTCATTTGATATGTATCTGTTATTGTTGACACTTTAGTAAATGATCTATGAAAAAGTGCATCTGTAAATAGAATTCAAAGGTTTATTGATGTTTGTTATACGGTACCGTTCGAAGTTTCCAGTATAGCGGTACTGTGCTAGTTTAATGATCGTAAGTGTGTATAATAATGACAGGTGGCTATGGTATTGTTAATAGGAGTGCCATAGTAACCCATTTCTCTTCAGTCACCTCTTACAACTTGCGTGGGATTGTGTGCAGCTTATGCACTTTATAATATTTTTTATTCTTTCATCCACACATTTTTTTTTCTACGTTTTCGAACGGTGGCGGTCTATGGCAAATACAATATTTTGAACATGTCTTTGATGGTTATCTCTTTCAGTTTTACTTTCTTTGCGGTTTCTTTGATCACGCCCAAAGATTTGTAAACAATATACTGGCGGTTCCTCAAAAATTATTCACACAACATGTCCAATTTCTATAAAATATGTTTCGTCACACTAAATCGGCTTTTTACCACAAGCCTCTACTTACCGGCCTATAATAGGGCCATTTATTTTTTCCCCAAAAATGGCCCTAAAGGGTCCTATTAGTCACGGTGCGGTGCCATACAAAAGTGTTCGGCCTAATGACGCGGTGGGCTTGTACTTCGAAATATGATCAGAAATATGGGCCATCGGTTTTCCGAAGGTTTTTTTTATGATGGTTGATTTTGAAATATGTCAGTTGTTTTTTGTTTCGAACTTTGAAACTATTATTTTTGATTGGAAACGGTTCTACATTATAACGTTTTTGACGTGAACTAATCTTGTTATGTTGAAATCGGAAATCAAGTATGTCTGATGATACGTAACGTTATAAATTATTCGTTTTGTGTTTTGATGAGAAATGAATGTTGTATAGAAAACAGATACTTCTAAATATTGTTAGTTTGTAATGCTTATACAGCTTCTAATAACTTTAAAGAGGAAAAGTAAATATGAGATCATAAATTACATCACATCTTCGAAAATCAAACAAAAAAAAAACAAAATTTAAAGGAACGTTAATTGTCAAAGGGTTCACACACCACACAATGCAAGTACTAATACAAAGTCGTCTAACCAAATATTGGTCTAACTTTCCAACGTTATTGTTTTAGGTGATGCGTGCGCGCAAGTGAACATGGCGCGGGGGGGTGTCGTGCTCCTCGTGCTATGGGTGGCCGTCGCCGCCGACAAACATGGTAAGTACCAAGATTTGTTCTTTTTGTTCTTCGGCAAAGAATCGTGGCCGGTTTAAGTTATAGGCAGTAATAAAACAAATATGATGATATTTATATAAGCCATTTAAAAGCATTCAGTTGGATCAGGTTTTTACTGCATGATCATCGTTGAATGTGTTGTTATGGTTCTGTTTTACACTCCATTACAATAACTCATAAACTCAGCTGGAATAAGTCTGTGAATAACTTATTCAAGGATTTTATAAATACTCTCACAAAAAGCTTTTACTCGTCCAAACGTCTATTTCTAAAACTTCCGCTCAAAATATTCATGAAATTCTAATCCGGACTTCCAAGAATTTAGGTCACTGTACTTAATTTAAAAAGTTTCAACTCCATATCTTCACAGTTAATTACCGGCCATGATTCATGGAGAGGCGAAATTTCTCCCCGTAAAGCATCGTTTTATCTGTGACCCTCAAAAATCTAAGTGGGGTAACAAAAAACGGTGTAAAAACTGCAGAGTTTGCACCTAATCTTGGATCTGATAAAGAAGGCAAAAAGTGTAACTGTCACCAACGGATGGCTGAAGTAAAAAAATGTTGATACAAAGCTACAGTTGAGTGGCAAAAAAGTAAAGACATAGTTTCTCGTCACAACGGTGTCGATAATGCAAGTAACAAACAAGAAATCATCTGTATTGAGGGCGTCAATTTTGATGCGCTGTTGTAAAACGTTAGGATTGACACTCTTGTGTTGTCATATCGCGTCTTCGATGAATAACATGCGAGTACAGTTAATCAAACTGTATTATTTGAACAGTGTAATGGATTTTACAAACATTCTGACGTGGCGTTTTGTTAATCGATTACGATTGGAATGGAACAAACGAGTAATGTATCTAATGAGTAAAAGTAAAAATATTGTCTATCATCATCATAGATTTTGTTAGAATCGAATGAAGAGAATGTTATTACGTATTTTGAAGTTTGCTACCTTCATTATTACTGATAGATCTACTCCGCACACGAACGGTTCCTTACCATCGTACAATATTTAACAGTACAAAAAACACGTTTCTTGAATAGGGACTCTCTTTAATTTTAACGTTAATATACTTTTATTATTTAGTGTTTTTAGAGGCCATGGTAATAAACATTCTGTGAAAATTTCAAATATTTACCTACGGTTCAAAAGTTACAGCCTTGTGACAGTCGAACGAACAAACAGTGAGTCCTTCGCGAACCCACTGTAATACAGAACCTCAAAAATATATACCAGACATAAGAAAACAATTAATTAAATCGTCGACGAAAGTTCTTATTAAAGTCTTTAAATCCAACACAAATCACTTCTGTCTGTCATTTCAAAAACTGTTTAAGCTGCTTGTCTGAGATTTCTTTAAAGTGAAATGTATTAATGAAGACATGTCCAAACAATCTAGAGTATACAAACAAATAAGTGTTTTTAAAAGCCAAACTACCGTTATAATCATTATCGTTCTAAACTAAGATCCCAGAGTATAAGAGATCGCAGATATAAAGGGTGGAGCGTTCTGGCTGAAGTAATGCTCACAGAAAGTGTCTAGCAATAACGAATATTGGTTTCTAACAATAATATCCTGTAAAATATCTAAAACCAGCCGTCTCACTTGATCGTAGCAAAGGTAACCAGATCCCAATTTATACCATCTACTCTTAACATCATTGCCTTATATAACGCTGTTGATAAATAACGTTGTCTTGCCAAGCAAAAGCTCAATGTGAAGAGAATCCAGGTCGGGAATGTACTTACGTGTGAAAATTATGTTTCGTTAATGAAAGAGAGAATTGATACTTGTGTGAGATCGTTCAAAGTGTGAGTTGGTCACGATTTTTTAAATGGTAACGAATGTAATACATTGAGTGGCAGTTTGTGTGGACATATTATGGACAGTGATAGTTATGTTGGGCTTAAGGTTAGAGCTCTTTTGAGATAATTCAAGACACAGAAAAGAGCTAAATTAAAGTATACACATCAAAAGTGTCTAGGGATCAACATCCCTAACATTGATTAGGGATGTTGACCCCTAGACACTTTTGATGTGTGTACATTACGTATGAGGCCAAAGGGATATCATTTTATAATTTTTGAGTTGCGTAATTTACATTCAACTGACATTGACAACTCATTCTGCGTTTTATTATTTGAATGCAGCGTAAATTATGAAACTCACAAAACTACACTCATTTGTTCCCATTATTGACTGTTAAAATAACACCCAATAGTCGCGTTCGGTTTTTAAAATTAAGCAAACAAAACCACATAAAAAGGAAACTGCAAGAAACAGGACATCAAGATTACATTAACTCCCGTGAATATAGCACTACCTTGCGACAATATACTTGAAGATCCGAATTCACAAAAATCTCTACCTTTCCCCGTTACCGCGAAAAAAATCCATACATCCATTAAAGTTGAAATCGGAAACGACCACTCGAAGGCAGCTGCTGGCGTGAATGAAACAGAAAATAATAGCGAAAGACTCACAGGAGAAGCCATGGAGCATTATAACCCGACTAACAAAGGGATTATCTTGTTTGGGAGCCTCTTGACTGGCACTCTATGTATCGTATTACCATTGAAGTTTTTGTGGGTGTGGTCCAAGCCGGGGTGAGAATTCGGCGGCATACAAAGAAATGTTGGAGCACTTTTTGCACCTTGTTAAGTATTGTACGTTAACGGTTCAGTTATTTCGGTAATTTGAAATGTATTGTGGATATTCTTGCTTTCGGGATGTTCTGTTTCTATATGTTTGTCGACACGTTTGGGATTGAGTTATTAATATTTACTTGAAAGTGAAATAGTTAGTTTAGTTTAGTTCAATAGTTTTAGTAAATGTTAGTTGCACGATGTATAAATTATTTTGTATCAATCTCAAAGAGTCGTTGTTTAACAAAATTCCATGTTGTTTTCGAAATCGATACTAAACGGTGAGTCACTTAATTAAAACAACATTGAATGTAATATTTTATCTTAGACCAATTCAATTTAGACAACAAATACAAGCATGCTTTTGAAATTCCATTGAAACGTTACTGATCTAAAAGAAAAATTGCATCTACTCCATTGGTTTCACCACCCCCTGCCAATTTGATTGACTCTTGTATCTTTACAAATTCCTTTCCATTTTTTACGAACTCGTCAGCAAACGACATCGGATCACAATGCTCGTCATAGCTCGTTTATTTTGAGCCTCGCATATCCCCGCCTACAGTGCCATTAAATAGATCGAGTGCATCTTTTTACGTCTCTCGGGCGCTAAGTGCATTTGCTAGTAAACTGCATCAAGCATCGTCTCTCCGAGTGACGTATGTGTGCTACAGATGTTTGGTAATGCATCCGCTTATTGTATTGTCTTAATGCTCGAGAAATGAACATTTCTGTTATCTTGGAGCTCGTTTTGCTATCTTTACATATCTTTTGCTTTAAAGAGACAGTTCTAAGTGGTGTCTGCTTTAAGTGCTTCAGATACATCGGCGCGTGCAGTAAAACGTTTTACAACCGCTGGTAGGGTATCATCTACGCTTTCATCTTTTAATTATATCATAAGCTACTAAACTATGATTTTACTAAGAACTTTCGAAGCTTAGACGGTAGTTACTCGATTGTTCTCAATATTAGCTCCTATAAGACCACCGTACTCTTAGTTCGAGTCGTTTGTAACTCCCGATCGCGTAGCAACACGGTATGTAAATACAACTGCATTCCTTTATACGCTCTCCATAACGCATAAAGCTTCTGTTATCGCTCAAGTGAATAGGGCACAAGCTGATATCGCAGCTATTACGGCCAACTTTTATAAGAGCACCGTATGCCCACTTAATGTAACAGCTACATCTGTTAAGTATCAGTGATAGAATCCCTTAATAAATTTAATGGGAATATTTAGTTCATTTATAAATAAATTGAGTGCTTTAGATTTGGTATTAAGATAATGGTACGCTTTGAATAGATGGGTCTGGTTTTATGACGTTCAATATAACTAAGTGGATAATAACCGTGGTCACTACGCTATTTGGGAAGTATTGATTAAGTTTCGTTCATTAATTTGAGTTGATCTGATAGAGAAATAAAGGAAATTCATTAAATATATCGTTTTCTTATCAGAAGTAGTATAAAGCACTTAGCTATATCTTCGTGATCATGAGTGACGTTTGAAATCAATATTATTCTCTCAATTGATCTGAAGTTTAAAGTAGGAACGTTAAAAAATAAAAAACAATTCCGAAACGTCCTTTGATACCACTTGTTCAATTTTAAAAGGCATCAAGTCACTGTAATTGTCTGC
Organism: Hoplodrina blanda; assembly: GCA_949316365.1. Lineage (NCBI taxonomy): Eukaryota > Metazoa > Arthropoda > Insecta > Lepidoptera > Noctuidae > Hoplodrina > Hoplodrina blanda. The sequence continues at coordinate 1,798,394 of OX438582.1, forward strand.
CATCATCAATAAAGCCAATTGTTAGCCCATCTGTAGAACGCGCCAAGAATTCTTCTTGGACATTGATTAAGAACGAGCCATCAATAAAACTGCTATCTTGAATAACATCGATGCCTTCACTAATTATTTTGTACTACCTTTTACTGGCTTGGGTTGAAACTGAATACCTGTAAAGTGTGTTCTATTAATTTGTATCAGGTTCGATTTTGGGCAAACGGTAACACTTGATACTATTAGAGAAGCAGTAGTTTAGTTTATCGTAGCTATTAAAACTTCAGAGGTGACTGGGGTATCAATTACATCATTGCCAGAAACGCGCACATTCAGGCAGTTTGACATATTGTTGCTAACTTATTCTGGAATACAGTGAAACCTGGTTAAGTTAGCCCTGGATATGTGTGAGAAACCTCTACTACTGATAATTTCAGTGGGATCCTGACACTTTTAAATTGAAAAACCTCTGTTACTGGGAGTTTTTAATTGACATTTAATTTCTTCGACTTTTTTAATGTGTACCTCTATAATTGGGACTTGTAGTTCAGTGTATGTATAGCCTGTGTAAGTAAAACAATTTATCAAACCAACAAAACTGTTTTTTTAAGCCTTCTTTTGAAAAATAAAAATACATGATAACAACATGAAAAATACATTTTTCATTGACATATTCGCATCTATAAAATTAAGCAATGAACTCAAGAAAATTCAATCTCACAAATCATCGTAAAGATAAAACAGAAGTTTAATTAACACAAGACAGTATTGTTGATTCGTAATGAAAGAATGACGAACCCCGAGATTTCGTTTCGTTAATAGATTTGGTCTCGAGAAAGCGAACATTCGTCATCCCGTACGCGTTTCACGTCACTAAACACACGACATTTCGTCCCATTTAAAATTCTGTGATTCCAAACGTTTGAGGTATTTTAAAACAAAGAAAACATACCATTAGTTATGTAAGGAATCTCAAGTGATTTGTTTATTGTGACGTAAACGGGAAATGGAGAAAATATAACAGAAATAGAATTTATAAGACTATAGAATAAGAAGTTTGAAATAACGAGTTGCTTTTGCAGACAATAGCAGACGTTGGACATGTTTCTACGTCCAATTATATATGAGATCCTCTGTTGTTGTTGTTAAGGTGTCCTTATTATATTATTTATAATTTTATTGTTGAGGCTTTTACCAAGATAAGTTTCCTCAAGAAGAACAAAAGACGACCTTAGAACGTTAAATTCTTTCTTCTAATAATAGCAGCCTATTTTTGTACTACTGCAGGGCAGGCAAAGGTCTCTTCTCATACAGAGAAGGCATGAGCATTAATCACCGCACATGCTCAAGGCGGATTGACGATTTCAGAGTTATATTAACTACTAGCTTCTGCCCGCGACTTCGTACGCGGATCCTGTTGCTTATGCCAGCGACAACGGGGTCGTCAAAATCGAAGATCTAAAACGTCTGATGTAGAATTCTAAGGCCTGGGACGGGAAAACAACGGGATGAGCGAGATTTCATCGAAAATCAGTCCTAAACTGTTACCGCCTTCACCGCGTGGAGGTACTCCCAGCTTATGTTATTTTATAATTATACAGTGAAATTGAGCTTTGATTTCCACATCAGGTGTTCCAGATCTTCAATTTTTTAACGTCAACAGAGAGTGCTCATCAGGCTGAACAACTGTTGCTAAGACGTCATTCCTATATATGTTATAGTGTAGCTGGGCGCTTGGAATTTCACAACGCGTGTGCCAGATCTTCAATTTTTATAAGTCAACAGAGAGTGCTCATCAGGGTGAACAACTTTTGCTAAGACGTCATTCCTGTATATTTTATAGTGTAACTGGGCTCTTGAAATTCCACAACAGGTGTTCCAGATCTACAATCTTCATACGTCAACAAAGAGTGCTCATCAGGCTGAACAACTCTTACTAAGACATCATTCCTATATATATATGTTATAGTGTAGCTGGGCTCTTGGAGTTCCACATCAGCTGTTCCAGATCTTCAAATTTTATACGACAACAGAGAGTGCTCATCAGGCTGAACAACTCTTGCTAAGACGTCATTCCTATATAATTATGTTATAGTGTAGTTGAGCTCTTGGAGTTCCACATCAGCTGTTCCAGATCAGATCTTCAAATTTTATACGACAACAAAGAGTGCTCATCAGGCTGAACAACTCTTGCTAAGACGTCATTCCTATATATGTTATAGTATAGCTGGGCTCTTGGAGTTCCACATCAGCTGTTCCAGATCTTCAAATTTTATACGACATCAGAGAGTGCTCATCAGGCTGAACAACTCTTGCTAAGACGTCATTCCTATATATGTTATAGTGTAGCTGGGCTCTTGGAGTTCCACATCAGGTGTTCCAGATCTTCAAATTTATTCTCTTAGCAGAAAATGCTCATCACGTGAAACAATTTTTGCTATGGTACCATTTTTGTATCTCTTATAGTTTAGCTGGTCTGTTGCAGTTCTGCATCAGGTGTTCAAGTTTCCAAGATAAATTATAGCCTATATGTTGCCCGGACTTAATACCAATACAACAAAAAAAAAATCATTCAAATCCGTCAAGTAGTTCCGAAGATTAGCGTGCACAAACACACAGACAAACAGACAAACAGACAAACAGACAAACAGACAAACAGACAAAAAAAAAATTAATTACAATTTCAGGTTCGGCATCGATGTAATAACAACCCCTGCTACTTTTTTTTTATATATTTCCATTGTACAGACACCACTTTTCTACAATTTTATTATATGTATAGATATAGATATAGATGAATCCAGGTTACCGCTCGACTATTTTCTTCATCGATGTTCAAGATAAACTTAGAAAGTACATATAAAATTGAAAAAGTGATACTTGGCCGGATTTGCTTTAACCGCTGCGATATCACGACATCTTGTCGAATACAATATCGTTATATTATACTTTCTATTATTTCAGAAATTATTTAAAAATACGTAACCAAAAACTGCACGGTCAGTTCTCTCAATGAATATTTCAAAACAATAGCCACAAAGATACTAAAACTATAAAGCTTGATTCACTCCACAATACAATACAAATAACATCAATGCCCTACACATCGATCGAAGTACAAACGCTAGACATTTATTTATAATTTACGAACATCGTGACGGCGATCGTTTTAGTTACGCTTCTTGTAACGTTTAAATGGAGTTTCGTCACTACAGATAACACTTGTACAAGAAACGTGAACGCTCCTCTTAGTTAAGATGGCTAGGGCTGGCTGCTTCGCAAAGTAATTAAAAAATATTTATTTAATTCAATATTCGTAGTATTTAGTGTCGCGTTGGCCCCGTGGTCAAGGCGCCCGCCACTCATACTTGGACTAGTACCAATATGACTTTTTCAATTCATTTGTACTTTCTAAGTTTATCTTGGACATCACTAACACCGGTGGAAGAAAACATCAATTATATAAATCTAAAATCACCGATCCACCTTGAGCAAGCGTGATGATTATTGCTTATGCCTTCTCTGTATGAGAAAAAGCATTTACTCTGCAGTGGGACAATGGCTGGTATTATTTTATATTTGTTTTAAGGGTTGTTCTATTTTGCTTACTTCTCATTTGAGATTGCAAGTTGATCACATATCTTCAGTTAGGTTTCTCCCATCATAAACATTTGTACACTATCAATGATGATATATCAATATCACACTCTTTGTCATCTTCATTTCCAACTTGTATAATAAACACTTTCAATTACTACACGCAAATAGATATAACAAACACACATAAACTAACATTATCTCAGCTACCAGCCCTAACTACCGACCTACATAACAAAAGCATTGATTTAAACCAGTCAATAGGAAACTCACATATCAATAGAAATACGATAGTAAATGCACTCGAATCGAACATTAATTAAAATTGTGATAAAGCTTTGAATCTTGGTAAGGATTACGAAACATTTGATACTAATAAAGCCGTTAATCAAATTCTAAGTGCTAAAAACCAATTAAAATTGACAGGCGACTTGCCCAATCGAGATGGTCAGAAAGACTCGGAGCAAATAGAATATGTAATTGACTTTACCTTCGTCACTATGACATGAAGATTGTTTTTTTTAGAGGAAATGGTAATTAAGTGTCCCGTTTTGGATTGTATTATAATTAGAATGCGTTTAGAATTTTGTTTTGAGTACAACAAATGCGTGAGATTAAATTTGGAAAAGATTTGATTTCAGGTGGGTGTAATTTATCATATAATAATTATATTTTGAAGTATATTAATTAGTTTAGAGATTGATAAATTAGTATTACTGTAAGGCAAAAACAATGGATACAAAAGTTATGATAGTCATGTACTAAGAAATTCAAAACGGAATTGGTATTTCAATCATTTTAACACAAATTCAAAGCACCAAGCGGAAAATGCTTTACGAAACAAATCCTATTATAATTAAGGAAAAATAGATTCCAGAAGGAAATATCGTTCGGCCCCCACGAAAACGGAAATAGAAATAAGCTGAACGGAAGTGAAACTAATTAAGTTATCCACGGTTCTCTCGGGTTGCGGTTTATTTTCGTACAATTCCCTAGTTCAAATAATAGTAATACTGTCAACAGTGTAAGAGTAACATACACTGATGTGCTGATAGCGATTTGAAGCGAAATTCTGGAGAGGGAAGAATTTCATGTAGTTGATATTGGAATTTGAGATCAACTCAACGGTTTCAAAGTCGCTTTTGTGTTGGAGAAAACTGAATTTATTAAGAGGGGAGTATGGTATCCAAATATCTATGTTTTGCGTGTAAATAGGCGCGAGTGACGCTTCAAACCAGGTGCGGACTTGGAGTGAAATCGATGGCATGACTTGGAGGGTACATGTTATTATGACAGTTGCTATTTATCCCGAGCGACACGGAATATATTTTAACTCCGCAATTAGAATAAGTTTGTACGTAAGCGAAAGCTATTAGTCTTATTAGCGTTGGTGTTTCGTGAAGTTTTAATTGGTCTTTAAATTGTTTGTGACGTTTTTGAGAAGCAAGCGTGGCGTCGTGTACTTACATTAATTTGTTCCCACGATATGATTAAAAACTTTTTATGGTAGGGAATTTGTTACATTCCCGCTTTTAAATGTCATATTACCTGAAACATAAACACTAATGCTTAGCTACCTACATATTTTATGAATAAAACTGGGAATCGACAAACAATTCCAAAAGTTTAGCATTGAGATGCCTCATTGAATTTGTAAATGGCTTTTTAGATGACATAGTTAAACAATTTTTTGGAAGTCAATTTCAATTATTTAGTATTTATTGATGTTATCTAATACCATATTGCCGGAAAATCATTATTCAATATAGTTGCTAAACTTAAAGTTTTATTTTCTCTTGTTACAGAGGTGTCAAACACAACTGCGCCAGTAAACACAACAGAAGCGCCAACACCACCAATACCCTTACGACCAGAATACGCCCACCCTGCCGGCGTAGAAGCTTTAGACCCTTACAATTCAGAAAAGAACCATGCTGTTCAACATCATAGAGATTATTTAGAAGAAGATTACGACCACGAATCGCACAAAGAAGACGAACATGAAAACAGAGAAGATGCAGATGAATTACCATCCTTATCAGGAGATCATCTCTTACAAAGTTCAACAGATGATTTACCAATGTTTCTTCTAGAACCACAGCATGCTTTTGTTGTGAGAAACAAACCTGCTGTGCTCAGGTGTCGGGCAGCTAACGCTCTTCAAGTGTATTTCCAATGTAATGATGTCAGATCTGTGGCAAGTACACAGTTTGAATTTGTGGATCCTCAAAGTGGGGTGAGAATTGTGGAAGCCGAGTGTAATGTGACGAGAGATCAATTGGATGAGTACTTTGGTGAAGACAGATTCACTTGTACCTGTAATGCCTGGAGCAGCAGAGGCGATATTAGAAGTCAGCCCGCTGTTGTTGAGTTGGCATGTAAGTATTACTCTTACTACTCAAGTACTTAACCACAATACACGCATAATGCTATATCGTCTATGCAGATTTTTATCAACGATTTTTTAAATATTTTCCTCATTGTTACAAGCGGCGTTTGATCTTTTTATGCTATCAATTTTCCATGTTCGGCATTGAACGTAGATTTTATCGATTTGGTTGACTGTTGAGTCTTCAGTTTCCTTAATAAGTACCTACGTCTTTAGGTGACGTTTCTTCTTTGTGCTTTTTTCCTAAGTACAATACTTAAAAAAGATATTATTTGGTACCTTAATATTTTTACTAGCGACTCGTTTATTTTGCTATCCAATCAGAATTCTCAGGCAATTATTTTATCTTTTACATCAGAAAACTAAGTGATATTATTTTTACGGTGGTCGATCTACTCAACTTACCTATATCGACAGGTCTATCAATAACTCACATATTTCCAATTTCTACGGTATTAGGAACGTTATAAAAATATATTGTTTCCTGTTGAACTGGCACGCGGGCGCGGAACATTTCATCAAAACTCATAATTCGTGGCAGAGTTTCCGTAGACGATTTTAGACTAACCCAGTTGGGTTTGTTGCACGCCCATCTCCGGTTGAAGACATTACGTTAATAGCTGCAGATCACCGTTCTTTTCATATGTCAAGACAAATTTTGTCTTCCTCAGCTTTTTTTAAAAACATAATATTTTACTTAGACTAATACTAGAAGAAAGGTATATAATTGTTTACTTACCAACGTTTACTTCATCTTGTCAAATCTTAACGCTTCATTCGATATCCAACAAAAACAAGTTATGACTATAATAGTACACAATGGTCTAAGCCTCACTTCGACATCCATTGATGGATTGAGTAACCACTATGATGGATCTTTTGCGTGTAAATGAAGCTTTGGACGTTGAAATGTGATCCATTATCGTATCTAAAATACTCCTCTGTCGCGATAGGTTGGTTATACTTTATAGTCTTCCTTCTTGAACTTTATGACGAACATATTTTTGACTGACACTGAGCCGTATATGACAATGTTTAGTACTTCGGTAACTACCAAAATAAACTGACCAAAAGAGGATATTGTGACAAGACAAACTACTGCCACCATCAAACTCTCTTGATGTATAGCACCATTAATATCGTTCATAAAGTGTATTACGGACAGTTGCTCGATTAAATTCAATACCCATTCGTGGTAAATCTTCTATGCATATTAAATAAACGTCGGAATGACTGCTGCCTGGATTTATGGGTGTTGGGCAATACTTGAGGCGGTCAAGTACGAGCACTGTTATTTGGATGCTATAACATACATCACGTTTTGGTATAATTACAATGGTTTGAATATTAACTTATCTTTTCTATATTTTTTGTTGGTGTTTCTCAATTTACTTTTGTATAACGGGTGTGAATGTGAATAGATAGTTAACGAAGTGGAAAGTTACATGTTTTTCCCATCATTGCGATATTTTTATTGTTTTGGATCATACCTAAGACTATGTTACGCGATATTGCACAACGTTTTATGTGCATTACATTATGTGCTACCATAAACTGCGATTTTCCACACCAAATATGAAAGTCGTTTTCCAGCAATTTTTGCTTACTTAATGTGATTCAGTTTGATGGATAGAATGCGTACTTAACGCTATGTGATGTGCCTTTTTATACTCCGTACATGTTACCCAGTTATGATAATCGATCGTGGCATTCGTCTACCTACAGCTGCTTAAATCTGACTTTGTATACAACGCTTAATAATCCAGTTACTTCTCGTCTCGATTCAAGAAATAAACTCTACTTAATGCAAATATTTCGTTCTCGATATCGACGTAAGCAAACTGACATCCCAAACGTTAAACTGACTCTTTGACCAATGCACAAGAAAGGCAGCATATCAAATCGGACAGACTGCACTAATTCCTTCCATTATCTCGCCTTAAACTTTCGTGTATTACTCAAGATTACCACCGTGACCAGGAATTATATATTTAGCAACTCAAGCCTAGATTAGATCAGAATGTAATTTACAACATTCAATGATCCCTGCAACAGCACACCTTAGTCGTGCCGCAAAACATAAAGTTCAATGTATATGAAACTAGTAGATTGTGTGGAAGTAGAACAACGGTTTAAAGTTGAAGCTTGCTTGCTAAGTAATAAATTGTGATTTTAGATATTAGTAATTTATTGTAAGCGGTTGCATGGTCCGGGTATGAAGGAAGGCATAGCGAACGAGAATTTTAATTTGGTGAAAGTTCAAGTAGAGATGTGCATGACAGCAATTTTGACGGTTGTTACCGCGATAGGGTTATGTCGGATTTTTAATTGAAACAATATGATAATTGCAATTACTGGTATGCAGCGATTACTTTGTCATCATAATTGTAAATCACTAGATGACTCTGTGAACTTATTTTTCCTAAACCACCCCATTTAAGAGGCGATGCAAAAAAAAAGGAATTATTAATAATCAGCTATTTTCGAGTTCTTGCGACAGTAACGCACGGCAATTGATTTTTGTAAATACATTATAGATTGCAAGGCTGGTAGGTCAAGTAATTAGTGTCTAAATTAGGAATACCACTTTTTAGAAGGTAACATAGTCAATTTGTCAGTTTTACAATTATCTATAGCACACAGCAGGTAGCAGTTGACAACACCGTTGGCACAGTGGCTAAGCGATTGTTTACGTGTCTCGAGTTCAAATTCTGCAACGGATCTAGTTGCTTGTGTATGTGTGCTTTTACCTTTGTAAGAACGCATCTACGATTCAGGTATCTAGTGACGCTAGATAGATCTGACCAGACAAAGCCTTTTGTCCAAATCCCATTACTACTTACAAAACCCTCCATTCTCCAGATACCTCACCGTCCTATTTCAGAAACTGTGAACGAACAATTAAAGCCGTCAGGAGGTAGATTTAGTGCATGTTTACCGCGTACAGTCTGTTCGCACAATTAACATGCACTAATGTCTCTCTCAATTTCTGTATTGTGTATATTTAGACGTTTATGAGTTTTCTCAGAATATCACTGGATGACAGAGACTGTATGTTCATTCGGACTTGTCAGGTCTTTATTTTATTTCTATGCTGAATTGGTGGCAGGAACCCGTTTGAGTTTTGTTTGTTTGTCTGTCTCAAGTTGTGGACTGACTGACTGGAATGTACTCGTAGATGATGGAGAAACGATAGTAAAAAAAAATATTATATATTTAATACCTTTCACTAGGAATTTCTCCTTTAACGTGTATGGTCAAACATATAACTCACATACACATTCAGACCCGAAACAAGTATCTGTAGGCCATATAAATATTTTATCGTGAGGTAATCGAACCCACGATACACATCGCAGCAGTCAATCGTTTAACTGTTGTACCAAGCGTGTTAACAAAACACGATTAACAGCGTGACGTAACATGATTAATATGTTACATTTACAGCTTAAAAACAGACAAAGATCAGAATAACAACAATACTCATATATGCGGCTCTCACTACAAAACAACCTTCATATTACATTGAACTTACGTGAAAACGTTTCGGCTCAAGGTCTTCTTGACCGAAAACACACTAATTAGGAATGGATAGATATCATGCTGGTTTCATAATTTATTTAGATTTCTGCATTGAGTTGAAGCAAATGCCACATATAATATGAAATGTTTAAGATTGATATTAATTCAACTGAAGCATTTATGCTTTACACCATTTACTTGAAATCACCTGATTGATGGAAGCACTTAATGCAGCTGTACTTAACGTAGGCACCAATTTCGTAAGAGATACATTCACAGCCGTGCATGAAGAGGAAGACATTACAGAGCAAGTTGATTCATTCCCAAAATACACAGAATTACGTACACCCTACTCGAAAACAGCATCTATGAAGCTATTAACAATAATGGATGAATAGTAAGTACGCATAAAAGTGTCACAGTTAAGTCGCCTACAACGATTTACTGGATCCAAGTAGGAATGTGATGTTTTCAAGTTTATAACCATGGTAGGAGCTTTTAATGGATCAGTAAATGCGTCGCAGGTATATATATAACTTTTCATTGATTGTGAGGTAAACTTGGCGTTTAGTTACGCTGTTGATCTGTTTTTGGGAATCAAAGAGGGCGTTATTATGTCTGGGTGTCGGTTTGGAAATAGAAATTGCGTTATTAGGTGGGTTTGTTAGTTTGTGAGTAAAAGGGAGGGCAGAGCGCAAAGGCGTGGAATATCGTAACGTAAATTCGATCGATGTTTGTGTTATTTTGTATTTTTCATAATACAAAGTCGAACACAAATCACTTATTTCAATAAGACTATTAAAAGGTACTTTTGAATGTCATTATACATTTGAAGATTTTATTGATATCAATAGGTAGTGTCTGCCTTCTGAAATTGAACAATAATTCTTAGTAGATAGTAATAATTCTGAATAGATAGTATTTCTAATTCGAAAATTCACTCTAAGTTAATATTTTTTTGTCAAACCGCTAAAACCTCCTAGTTTTTGTAGTATTGCAAGTTTCAAGGAAGCCAATTATTTAATTACTTAAAAGAACTTTTATACGCTTTGTCAGTAAAGCTGTCTATCAAAAACATTGTCAAGGCACTGTAGAAGCATATTTAGGAAAACTCCTCTTCAATAAACCATGTAAAAAAAAATAAGTCTTAATAATTTCATATTTTAATACTCGTAGTAACGACCATTTCGTTGCGAATAAAACTGACATTGAATCAAGTCCACTGGGTACACGTACATTTATCGTGAAACAAAAAACTTTTTCAGTATACCAAACAGTCTGAGCTGAAAATAGAAGAAGCGTATAAAAGCAGTGTTACCGAAATATAATTCAATGTTAACAGACAGCAAATTCGTATTCCGTATGCGGAGCTGCATTTTTGGCAACAAAGATATAAAGTTTCAGTGAGATATTTTAAATAAATCAGCAAGTCTATGGAACAAAGCTTACATGCAATCTACTTTTTTTATTTTATTTTATTATAACATAAAAAAACCTGAAAGGTTTTTATTTGCTTGTTTGTAAAAATCCTTATTTTTCCATCACGCCTGACGGAACCATAACCAAAGACAATACTACATGCAAGGTATTATACAGGGTGAAACGGAAAGGGTATATACATACCAAGAGCAAGGCTTCTTTGGATGATAACTAACGATATGGCAAGGGTTTTTTAATCCTATCTCTACATGTTCGGAAATTATGATCAACAAAGAACACCGCCTGCAGTAGGCTACTATGCGGTTCTAGGCGTGCAGAATTAAGGAAGAGATTTATCGTGATATTAGGCAAGTAACGTGGAAAGTTTTTGACCCACGCAATGCGGTGACACGTTTGTTATGATTTGAATTTAAAAGAAACATATGAAACCGTAAATTTGGTATCAATTCTTAGAGTATTTTATATTGAGCTGAAACCCTTGCCATATCGTTAGTTATCATCCTTAGAAGCCTTACTCTTTGTATGTATATACCCTTTCCGTTACACCCTGTATAGCTAGTGGTTAATATCTGTCATATTAACCAGAAAACGATTATTAGCGAACAAGGGTCTTCTCAAACTGTTGGAAGCAAATATGACTGTTGATCATATCCTTTTGGACACGAACACTACTCATTTATCAAAGAAAAAAAGAAATGAAAGAAAAACTATTTATTCACGAAAACACTTCTACCAAAATCCACTTTTTACAAAACCCACAAGAGAGTGAGCGAGGGGGGGAGTTTATCGTTAATTATTTTAGGCATTTTATCGCCTTCCAGGTAGTAAGAGCTTATGAAAGGAAATGAGTGCTATGAATAATTATGGTGTTTGTAGGCTATTAACTGGCGCGGCTGTGTTTATGCAAAACTGCACTATCTTGCTGGTTTATATAGCTTTCTCCAATGCGTTCTTAAAGTTACACCTTTCAGTCCTTTTCTCTTCATGAGCTTCGAAACAGTGATAACTTTAATATTGGATATTGCTGTTAAATATGCTGCCTCACTTACATATTATTATCGACCTTTAATAGACTGGTTAACTTACATACGAAAATAAGTTCGGTTGTTTTGTGCCACTAGGCGCATTTTCTTTATTTTCTGACTAGCTTATGAATGCAACTACGTTCGCGTGAACGACGTTTATCACGTAGTTTTATTGTATGCAAGTAAAAGTCCCGTCAAAATCGGTCGATATTAGCCGAAACAAACAGACAGATAAAATTTTAAAAATAGATTTTTGGTGTACTTACTATGAAAACATGACTAGTAGGAACCGTAAAAACATTAATTATTTATTTTATAAAAAGCTATACTATTAACCTTAACAAAAAATCACGTCAATATTACCTATATTTATTTGTACACATTATGCTATCTTTGTAAGTAGCATGACTTATAAATTTCACAAAAATGAAAAGTAAGTTAAATAGTATTAATATTTGTGCATACATACTCACATTCAAACGCTCAAGCTGACACATCCAGCATCTCTACATCCACGTGCACGTAGGTACGAATTTCGTAGAGGAAATGAAACGCGCGCAGTAATTTATGACGCTACACGAACTCTCCGGATCTACCTAACACTTATCATTTACGCCCATCAGATGTAGAGTTTAAAGTTACACAGAAATCTTTACTTTTATACGAAATTATTTAAAGTAGCATTTTTAATGAAGTATCAATTTCTTCACATTATGAGAAAGAATTTCCTGACGGAATAGTGGTTAAGGTATTCGTCTCTGGGGTTGTGGATTCGATACCAGTCAAGTAACGTACAGTCAAGTCGATTAACAATGTTACTATAATTATTATAGATACAATTTAAATAGCCACTAAAAACAGAATGCACTTCTCAGTATTTCAGGCAATAGCTAAGGGTTTATTCTATCTTAATTGTATATTCATTTCGCTTTTGCTTTATTATTGTGCTCAATAATTAGGATTAAATAAAATTCAATGGTAATCGACTTTTGTTGCTCACTGTACTTAAGTAATGTGACTTTTCAATTCATAAACTGAGAAAGAACATTCTCTGTTTATTTTGGATATCATTGTTATCGGTGAAGGAAAACATTGTGAGGAAGCCTGGACTTATAATTAATACAAGTCTGTAATCGCCAATTGTCCTTGAGCAAGCTTGATCAATGCTCGTGTCTTCTCTGTATGAGAAAAGGCCTTTGCCAACAGTGACATAAATGTTTTTAGTACTTACATATTAATGTACCTTTTGGAGAACGTCCACTCTCTAAATACCTGTATGTGTTTGTTTAAAAAAAAGTCTAATTTAATGTGTTCAAATATTGAATTAAACAAATCAATATGTCAACAAACTAATTGTCACAAATCAATATGTCAACAAGCTTTTAAAACTAATTGTCTATTCTGCTGGCTCGCAGGAAAAAATATATTCTCTGCTTATTTATGCCAGTTTTCATTATCTCCTTTTAATCGTTCCTTTTCTATCTCTCTTAACTTCTCCGTTGGCGTGACTGCTGAGGTCCTGAATTCGATTCCTAGGTCGGGCAAAGTGTTATTGAGTTTTTTTTTTACAAGAGAGGATGAGGCGAAAGGAGTATGTAAGGATCGTAGCAGGTGGCGTTCTGTGGTTGCTGCCTACCCCCATGGGAAAAAGGCGTGAGTTTATGTATGTTTTTTATATTAAGAATTTCTTTGAGTAACAGCCCGGAGTTTGCTACTACCTACTCGTTTTGCTATGCATTTGTTGGTTCTGACTAACATCTTTGGGATGACAAGGATGTTAGTCAGAACTAACAAAAGTGTAAAAAAAACAAACAATGTCTACTAATGCTTTAATACCAACAAATTGCGTAACACTGATCAACTAGCCAGGGCTCAAACGTGACTTGCATCAATAGAATAGAACCATCTTCATTGGACACGTAGTAGCCACACGATAGGTTGAAAGGGCACGATGGTGCAAACTTGTGAATCGAGTAATGACTATGATGAATGATGATTGTTATTTCATCGTCTTCTGGCGCCAGAATAACTTATTTCAAAAGTCGTATGTACTTGTCTTTTTAAATTTAGCAACGCTGTAGACCAGTGTTTTCCAAAACAGACTGGACAGAGATCCACCTCACCACGTACATACATACATAAGCTCACGCTTTTTTCCCATGGGGGTAGGCAGAAACCTTAACCACCACCTGCTACGATCCTTACATACTCCTTTCGCCTCGTCCAAATTCATACATTTGGTCATACAAGCACGCTGGTTACGAGTACTGCGCAATGACCATTCTGAAGAACCTCACCAATAATATTATAAACGTGAAATTTTAAGGAGATGTTTGTTCCTCAATCACGCGTAAACTGTTGAACAGTTTTGAAGAAAATGGGCACACAGATAGACCATTTCCTTGTTTAACATACCTACAGGATAGTTACTTTTTATCCCGGTAATATGTTCCTTTGGGTTATAATAATTCAACTTACATATCGGAAAGTTACTATTTACTTGGGCGAAGCCGCGATCAGAAGCTAGTAGCTAATAAACCTTACTGCGATACTTTCAGATTTATATTCAGATTTTTTCTTTTATTTATTTTTTTGTGTGCTGGGTTGATGGCAATAAGCTCGCCCTCTATTACATGGGACATAACCATAACTGGCGAAATGTAGGTGTACTAAATAGGTACACCTCTGCCTAACCCTTCGGGGATTACAGGCGTGATGTTATGTTATGATTTTCAACTCTAGTATGTTATATAACCATTTTTCAAAAAAAGTATTAGTTCCTAAAGTTATAGGGGTGTATAGGCACTGATTCAATTCCAGGCTTTACCTGAGAATTTTCAATTAAACCCACCAGTCACCCAATGCCATTCAGGGATTATACCCATAGGTAGGTAGCCGGCTGACTCAATTACTCTCTACAGCGACCAATAAGGAGATCTTATTACACACACCTTTTTCTTCATGATAATGTTCCCAAGAGACGCGTCGGCTATAAAAAAAATTGGCTAAGTGCGAGTCGGACTCGTACGCAAAGGGTTTCGTAACACCATACAATATTAAACAGAACATACAAAAAAACAGCACGTGTCTTGTATTTTTCCTTAATTTTTAACTTAAGTTTATTTTTATTATTGGTTGATTATTACGGTTCATGAGATACCACCCACTGACAGACAAGCGGACGAACATAGGGACGGATAAACAGACGGACAGACAGACAGACAGACGGATGGACATACAGACTTACAGCCGAGGTTTAGTTTTAGGGTACTGTTGAGTACGGAATCTCAGAAACTGGTCGTCACAAGTCGTCGTCGGGAAACGATAATATCACCTATTTTTCATTTTTCTTCAAGAAAGAAACGCAAAGAAACGAGCCATGTTGAAATACAGTGACAAATAATATCACTTCAACATGTTTATAAGTTGGAGTTGCAGAAAATTCTCAAGTTTTCACCTCCACGTAGTGTGCAACGATATCTTAGTGCCGAGAGCGAGTAATGGAGCGTACACCCAACAGATTTATGGACGCACTACGTTAAACCACTTTGGAGTTGCGGGCAGAACATTTTGTGCCGACTGTACGCCGTATTAGTTTTTGTATTAGACTGTTTGTTATGGCTTGTGTGTGTTACTTCCCAAGCAACACGTAAGTTAGATAATAGCAAAATTAAACACCAATTAGCAGTTTATAGTTTCATTACATCTTTATAAAAGCTGACGTGATAGCTTTATCTTGAATAATACAGTATTTAAATTTTAATTACACTGAAAGCTTGATAAGTTCTGCATAAAATTGTTTTTCTGATAACGTTATTCAAATAAAAGTGACTGTGACAGCTAGTAGCTACATAACAGCGGAAAATTCAGCTTTGTGCTGTACAACTTCGATAAATATTTCAATTATACAGCTTGATTCTGAATAGTCTATTGTTTGGTATCTTTAAGCTGCACAACCCGGCAAACCGTACTCATTTATTCAGAAATATGGATATTGATTACTCTTTAGCGTTTAAGCAGCTAACTACTGCATAAATGAAGATGACTACGATCTTATGACAATCATATAGCAAGAGAAGCGCACTAATCTTTTTTTGTGTAGCTCAGAGTGGTAAATTTTATGAATAATAGATATCTAAGTATCTAATAACTGGTTATTGAAGAAATACAATGTTTTTATGCAAGAATGTCACCCCCTCCCTTCCGCTTAACATGCGACGTAATTAATGGATGGGCCCTTAGCTATAATGTTTGTGTAATAAATATAATAGGTAAATTAAAAACTAATTGCAATTTTAAGTAACTCAATGGATGTATTTTTCTTCAATAGAACCGATGATTATAGAACCCTAATAATCTGAATAAGAGTACTGAGACGGGTAGCTTTAGAACCGTTTATCCGAACTGCGATATAAAACGTACTGTTAACCAAAAAATATCTGGATAATACAGTTACAAGTGACCTGTTACGCAGAAATGTATAACAAATCGTCTGCGTGAACAGCTTATATTCAAAATCAACATCGTCGCCATTATTTATCCTAACATAACCTTTCTTTTCTCAAACTAAACGATGTTATTACAAATAATAAATAGATGTTTTTATTAAAAAACATCTGGGTAGTATTCTAATAACTACCTGATTGTTTTCTACCACTTTGATTAGTAACAATTGAATAAAATATTTTATTCGTCGAAAAGGGTTATTAAAAGTCAATTGTTTATTTTTTTTCACTGGTTTTATCTTGTGGCGCTCGAAAATTTTACCATAAACTTATATATATTCTCACAGTAAAGTAGCATGCGTTGTAATAATTGTATTGTTAACAAAACATTTTACCAAACATATACTTAGCAATATTTATAATTTCATTCAGAGAGCGATATTATGCCACCATCACTTAAAATGGAAATTTAACGCAAAATATATGTGATCACAAATATTATAAGAAACAAAACTTCTTTATAAAACAACGAAAAAGATCTGAATTATGAATATTGTCTGAATGTCAGAGTTTGATATTTTCATCTGCTTAATAGAGTTTTAAATTCTGAACAAAGGTTCGATCAGCTTTTATGCAGAAGTTAATCAACCTTTCTGTTTATATATCCAGCTGGTATGCAGCTATTAACAAAATGTTATTCAAATTAAAGCGATTAATTATGTGCCCAAATTGCTTGAATATTGCCTGTATAAGCGCTTATACAAACCTTATCCTACATCTTTTAGAGCGTTTAGTCATCAGAATTGTTATTATATAAAAGTTAATCAGCTAGTTTGTGTTGCTTGGGTTATGATGAAGGATATGCGAAGAAGTTTTTCAATATTCCCTATTAAGAGTTTTTGTAATATTCGTTGTAATATAGATTGTAGAAATGGAATAATTTCTCGCAAGTACCAATGTGACATTCTAATTTAATGTACTATTTAAGTTTATCTTAGACCTCACTGACATTAAAGAAAATAGTGAGGAAACCTGGACTTTTATATCCATACTAATATTCTAAATGCAAAAGTGTGTCTGTCTGTTACCTCTTCACGCTTAAACCGCTGAACCGATTTTGATGGAATTTGGCATGGAGATAGTTTAAGATCCGAGGAGGGACATAGGATAGTTTTTATCCCGGAATCACCCCCTTAGTGCGGTGGTAAAAGGGGGGTGGAAGTTTGTATGCAAGTACGATATAAACAAGTTCCAGTCGCGAGCAAAAGCTAGCATACACCATGTAACAAAAACCCTGTCAGATCACAGGTTGCCGTTGATCAGTTTTTATGTTTTATTTTAATTTAATTACTTCTTCTTTCTTCTTTTTTTTTTCACTGGGGAAAAATAATAATCTCAAATCCATTAAATGGTTACGTATATGTGTACGCAGTACGATGCCGAATAATACCCTTAAGGATCGGACAGGGTTTTTGTTACATGCTGTATAAGTCTGAAATTGCCAATCCGCCTTGAGCAAGCCTTAAACAAAATATTTGAATGTAAAACTATATTTAGTAAATATATTAGTGAAAGTTTACTCTCGGGAATGAGAAAATTGTTAAACATGAAACGCTTATTCCAATGAGAATTTTTCGAAAAGCTATTCTGTTATCCCAAGTTAACGATGTATTTATACCTCGTTGAACAATTTTCTCTTCAAATTGAGTAGTAAAAGTTGATAATATAGAAGTACATAAGATTTCCAATAAAGAAATTGATAGCAGAAAATATTCAAGTATTTCTTAATTTTTATAATAATAAAAATAAGGCTATTATTGTCTCACAGCAGGGCAAAGGCTTCTTCTCATACAGAGAAGGCATGAGCATTGATCATGGTGAACATTGCGCGTGTCTTTCCTGTATAGTATTATTAATACATACTAGCGGACCGCCCCGGCTTCGCACGGGTATCAATTTCCGACCTTTCCGATGGATTTTCTAAAGATTTTCTTTCATATAAACGTCCTTACAATAACAAACACAACAAAAAAAGAATTAGTGGAATTGGTCCAGCCGTTCACGCGTTATGCCGTGCGTGACCAAAGGAAATAGGGATTTATTTTTGTTTATATAGATTATAAATTCGCACGCAAATAAACAGTCAATTGCAACACGCAAATCCTCTTAGATTGCTTTCAACACAAACCAGATGATACTAGTATACAAACACACTGTATCAAAAACAACACTATATTTATTATTAAATCCCCTTGTGTAAAGCAAACAGAAAACATATAAACATCAAAAGCTCTCACCTGAATGAAAAATGCGTTACACATTCAGCCAGATAATTTGGCCCAGCAGACAATTAAGATGCCACACAATTATACAGCGGTAACGCAACAAAACACCGTAAAATTGTTAAATGAACTATAATTATCGGCGTGGGTGAAACTGTCGCGTACAACAGTATAACTACATAATCGTGGCTCGTTGTGTTTTATATTGAGATTGGCGTGAGAAGGATTTGTGGAGCGTGGTGTAAATTGATGGGATTGTATCAGGTTTTTTTTTGTCTTGAGACGTCTTGGTAAAAAATTGGAATTCGAATTGTGTTGCAAAAAATCGGCCAAGTTGTGCGAGTTGGACGCGAACACGAAGCGTTCCGTGCCACTGTTTTTACTGGTATGGGGACCCCCTTTTATTTTTAATTTTATTTTATTATTAACTTGAAATACTCGCTATGTGAATTTCAAGAAGGTATTTATCTTATACAATTCGAAAGAAACAGTCCTGTAACAGATGGACGCAAAGACAGATAGTGGAATCTTAGTAACAGGGTTCCTTTTGGCACCTTTTGAGTACAAAATCGTAAAACAAAATACTTCGTTTTGCTCGTTGCAATCGAAACTTGCTTACAAACTTAATTTGCCTTATAAAATGTTCAATTTGAAAAAAACAGAATAATAATAGGTTATTTTAAGAGTTTAATCGTTTATTATCGCAGTTTCCAGAAAACCAAAATTATTGTGTGGCATTTCCGGACTAGCAATAACAAGAAAAAAGTTTTTGATCTCATTTAAAATTAATCCGCTTGTCACACACACGTAACTTAACCCAAAAAATATTGTACAATTACTAACAATTATTAAATGAGATCAAAAGCTTTTGGCAGTAGTCACTGTAATTGTTATTGACGTCTGATTGTTATGTTAACTTTTGCATTATAATATTACATTGTTATGTCAATAACAATTTGATGAATTTAATTAATTCAGTGTACATGCGGGATGGGAAAAAAATGATTGATTGAAATGATTAACTTTTATTTTAAATTGCGGTGTATGTTTTTTTTGCTTTATATTACCTATTTGTCAAAATATTAAATAAACGATTCCCATAATTCTCATTTCTAATAATAATAATCTTCTAATAGTCACGGCATCATACATCTCGTCATACAAGCACGCCGGTTACGAGTACTCCGCACCTGACCACAACCACCTATATTCCAATATTTCTTTTTATTTGCAGATCTCAAGAAACCGTTTGCAGTATCGCCAACTACTACATCAGTGGAGGCTGGTTCTGCAGCATCAATGAGATGCTCTCCTCCAGCTGCTGCACCAGCTCCAAGAGTCTCCTGGTTGAAGCATGGTCAGCCACTGCAGCAAGATCATAACGTTCTGATCTCTGCTGAAGGGAACCTGCTTATATCAAGGGCTACTTTGCAAGTAAGTGTGGATTAAGTTAATTATGATAATAATGAAATGTAAAACAAACATGTTGGTAAGTTACTAGCCTTTTCCCGACTATGTTGAGATCAGCCTTCAATCTAACTGGATGCAGCTGAATACCAGTATTTTATATGGAGCGACTATCTATCTAAACTCCACAACCCAGTAACTGGATAATACAATACCAAGGGGGTAAGACTGGTTGTCAGACTTTCGAGCTTCTGACGACTGGTAACGAGTATCAAAGATCCACGTATGACAGCCTGGCAAGCCATGCCATGCCATGTTTTGACATGGCTAGGCTATGCTCTATCTTGATAGAGTATAGTTAATAAATGTCTATCAGAAGAAAAAATGTTGCTACCATTATCGATGGTTGGTATTTCTCGGCTGAAAAGTTAGGATATAAATCCTCTGCGTACAGATTAAATAAAAGTTTCAATATAATAAAATAGCGAACTAAAATAAACATGTCAAACAGAATTCATTAACTTAACAGATTTATGTTAGATCGAAAACGGTGAGACCATTTGGGATTCTGAGAATGACCCAGATGCTTAATCAAGACTTCAGTTGGCGAGAACCCAGGTCAGACTAAGAACATAAAATTAATATATCGACAATAAAGTCCAAATTGAAATAAGCTTCAGACACAACAAAATAAACAACGTTGAAACAGAGCTTTAGTTTAAGAAATTATATAAACAAAATAATACGAAGGCCGAAAACAATCTTGAAAATAAGTGAATTATTTCGTAGAATTTGAAATCGAGAATCGTGCATAAAAATCTGGCCTCGAGATGTCTTGAAAAACAAAGATGAGTTTAAGTTGACGAGTTAAGAAAAATCAACGATCAGGATAGCTTGACTTTAATACGCCCTCCCGGCTGAGTCATTCTATTGTTTCATTTTTTATGTTCGTCGGCATGTTTTGAGTGACAGTCGAGAAATATTTTGGCACGATTTCAGCCCATGTCAAAATAATTTTGAAACCACTGACAGAAATCATAATTTCATGAATGAGTTTCGTTTCCTCATCCCGGAAACCAAATAGATCATAATGATACTTATTAGAAACATGCTACTGAACCACCCAGCGACACAGCTTCCCAGATGTGCATCGTTTATGGCCCATAAATTAGTGCCATAATACTAAAAGCTTAATAAAATACTACCACAAATCCAAACAATGAGCATGTACATGATCTAAGAACAGTCACGTTATGAACACATGTCAATATTAGGCCAACTATTTGTACAGTAATAAAAGTATCTATACATGGAACTTTTGACATTGGAAATTAAAGCTTAAGTAGGAATAGTAGAGCTGAAGTTAAAGTGATTACAGCAATACTCGAAACGACTCACTTACACGTGGCGAATTTCGAAGAAGATGAAGATCATAGCAAATGAGGAACATCGTTAAATGTTTAGTGGCTATTGAACCACGGCGCCAAGTACTACGAATTATATTCCGTAAAATGTTAAAATAAATTCGAAAATTCATAAAGGGCACATTTAAAATTCAGGAGATCATTGCGTTGGCGTATTTCAGGATTCGTATGAATATGAGAAAGGACGGATTTGTTTTCCAAATAATTTCTAAAAATAGAAAGAGAAAATTACAATTGGAGGATTTGAAACAAAAGTGATTAAAGCTTGACAAAATGCTGCTTACAAAATACAGTTTCCAAAACAATTCTTTTTTAGGAAGGCTGTAAGTCCTTCTTATCGATTTTGATAGTGAGAACTTCTGGGATTATTTCATGACTCACCAGACCGAATTTCGGTTTAGATACTCGATCACGATTAATGTAAAAGAGTGAACCTGCAGAGTTAAATGAACAGGTGTGGGAGAGTTTAATTGTCAGTAATTTACAAGTAAAAAATATATAATATTTGAATCTAGTGTCCATTCCAAAAGTGTCCAAAAACTAATTTCGCATGGAAACGAATGTGGAAAAAACTTCATACTTACTCTTTTAACTCTTTATACACTAAATGTTAGCAATAATTTGTACAGGTACAATAATTCAATAATTATATACGAATGTCAAGAAGATGTTTCTAAAATAAAATTAGTTTAAGTACTGCAATAGGTACCAAGTGCTACAAATTAAGTAAAGGGAGCTAAATTAATTATGTTTATAGATACGTGGTGCTTACATCTTTACATTTTTGTGAACGTAAACGATTACTAACCCAACCTAACATTTCAAAAGACAATGAATCAGTACTTAAGCCATAATACCAATTAATTTTACTAGCATTCTTCATCCGTTCTTCCACGCCTAGAATATCTTCGAATTAACCAATAACTTCCATAACGAGACTCAATCGTAACTTTGTGTAACTCTCCAATAAATTTCAAATCATCTAAATGTTATAAATTCACTTACGCATTTGTAATTTTGACATTACACTAAGTTATTGACTGGTTATCATTTCGTAAAATCCACTTGATTTTACATGAACACTTGTAATTTAAATACCAATTACTTACAATCCTTGAGAAATTTGCTTGTTTAGTCTCTCAATTATAAATCTCTTGATTACCAATGAATTTGTTGTGTATACTAATTCTATTCCATTTAAAATTGTGTGTTCTATACCTAAAACACTTCATTATTATTGTGTAATACACATTGCAAAACATTTTATTTCAGGCTAATTTGCAAGCGCTTAAGACTGTATAACCTTTATTTTATTTCTTGGTTTACTTAACCCGGCGGGAGTGTGGTGACTAAATATTACATCGAGTATGTGGCGGGGTGTGACATGCCCGAAAACTAATACTGCCTGTATACGATTGTTGTTATAAAAATGAAGTGATTTTTTTATTTTATTTATTCAATCAATATCCCTTGATATATATTTAAATAAAAAATTAAGTTATACTTAAATAATTCAAAAGTTTTTAATACCAAAGTTACGGCACTAATTTTTGGTTACAAATTATAACAGTCATTTCTACGAAGTTAAGAAAGACGTTTTTTTCCTAAACTAGTATTATTCATTAAATAAAAAATCAAAGTACATGAGATCTTGAATGAAATAAAGGTAAAAAAACTAAAGTTACGATTAAGAACAACTTAGGAACTAAGATCCAAAATTTAGCAGTCTTTGCAGGACAAAATAGAGTGTTCATAACAAATGGCCTTTCCACAGCTTACACATACGTGTTTTGTTATACACAAACACATACGTGTATATCGTCGGAATCTTGATCACTACCATTTTCAACATTTAGCTCCTGTTCTGCATCAGATTCTAGATTGTGTTCACCGCAATGATCAGACACTTCTGTCGAGCTCCATTCATCTGAAGAACCTTCTAACACGTCGTGTAACATTTTCACCTGTATTCTCATTCATGTTTCTCAAAAACATAAACAGAAAAGAGTTAATAAAATAAAACAAAATAATGTTATAATTAAATACATACGCCAACTATGTGGCGGGGTGTGACTTACCCCACGTGCGTGTACTCGCATGTATCTCGAACGCCGGCTGACGCATCAGTGCGATCATGCCACTGTGCACTACGCACTACCTCAGCTCCAGCTACACAAAGCCATTAACTCGTAACTTAAAATTATAAAAAAATACGCCAGTAAAAAGAATTGGTGGGGTATGCTACACCCCGCCACACTCCCGCCGGGTTAAGTATACAAGTGTGTTTAGTGCCTAACAGTACCAAAGCTAGTTTCTATGTTTAAGCCAGGCACCTCATTAAAATGCTCCTTCAAAGCGTCAGTGCGCACAATCGCATCATCTTGTCGCACGATTGCAAATTATTTATTTTATCTCTACGACTGCAACTAATTAGTCGAGCGCGACAGACGTTTATTAATTGCGACACAAGTCGCTGTCGCATGCGGTTCTTTTCTTTTTTCGTCTTTTTGTCGTCCACTGTAGTCTTTGAAAGCTGCTGGATGTTCTCTGATAAAAGTGTTAAACCTGTGTTAATCCAATTATATATTTCATGGTAAAAGATTCGTTTATCTTTTGCCATTAATTTTACTTGACCCGCGTATTTTTCTTCGTTCACATCGCCGTATTTGGCTGAGATTGGTTTTGGTGAAAAATGTGCTGATTTATAAATAAATTGAAGAGATTTTGTTGCTAATTAATTTGGATAATAATAAGCCGTTATCCGAAGCAACGATAAATAATTTTGGTCAAATTATGGCAATGTTCAGTCAATTGCCATAATCACTCAGCAATGATATTATGTTTGATTATTCATCTCTATTGCAGCAGTTTAATCCAATATATTATGCTTTTGAACAACTGTTTTAATGATACTATTAATTTAAACAATTGCCCAATCTGACTGGGAAACATACTACAGGTATGGTTGGTTAGATCGACTTCACTGTAAATATAAAATGCATTATAACCAAAGGTATGAAAAATATCCTTAAGGAAGCAAATATTAAAAGTCCTGACAGCATATTCTCCAACCGCATCACCAAATAATGACACAATCGCAAATAACTCATTCCATCTCCGGTTTCCGCTACGCAGCTCCCACTAATTAGGCACTGTGAGCAGACATGGATTAATTACTGCCACTGTCAGTCGCCCTCTCATTGTGGCCTCGTATGTAACATAATCTTCACAAAGGTGTCTAGAACATTTTCTTAATGAATATGATCGTAATGTTGTGTACGTCTTTTAAATTAATGGCTCCCGTCCTTTGTAATTTTAACACATTCAGCTTTTTGGTTGTAAAAATATATTACGGAGATGGGTGCTGTAATGAACACTTTAAATTTATATTTGCCCTTTAAAGCAATGCGGGTGCTAATTTGTTTTTGTTGTCTTACAAATGTTTTGAGAGTAAAATTTAAATTATGTTTCATGCTTTAATTGCGTGGTTTGATATGCTTTTGATGTTTAATTTTACATCTTCTCAAGCATTATTTTGAATAAATACTTTGAAAAGAAATAGTGAAAGATTTCTCTCGAAGTTTCGTTCGTTCGTTTTTATTATGACGCGAAAGCAATTTTGGTTAAAGTAGCCATGCCATTACGTTGAGTGTATACCTTTATTCCGTCTTTAGCCAAGCTTAGCTGTGATAGTTGGATAAATAGGTGTCCGTTAACTTTATCGACCTCATAATAAACCTTTATAACCCACGTGCGACGCAGATTTCAGTATAATCGTGGACATTATGACGTCTGAGATTTAGTACAGGTCGCTTTAGCAATTTCTAGGAGATTAGCAAAATATATATGCTCGTATAATTACAATATGACCGTCCTCTTTTCTATGATAGGGCGAGTATGCGTCTACGAATAATCTACGGTATTTTGTGATGTTAATTTCATACTAATAATGATTTGTTATGTACTTGCGTCTGTCGACTTTATATGGCTTGACGATATTGCGACTGTTTATGGTCAATTATTATGTCTGGATAGGTAATAATTATTTTATTACTATAACATTTTATCAAAGCCAACGGTATCTGTGAAGATCAAGGGCTATAGGGCGTTCAACATGAGAGGCCACTCATATATTTCAATTAATGGTGATTATTGTCAACAGGACATGGCGAACTACAGCTGCGTCGCAGAGAACATTGCCGGTAAGAGAATCTCCGAGCCCGCTCTGCTGAGTGTCTATGGTGAGTCACATAATCGTATTGTGGATTACTAAACTTGGTTTTGGAACGATGTTCTTTAACACGGCTTGCACTAGGAGTGAACAGACAAAAATCGTCACGTAAGGAAAAGGCGTTATGCCCCCTTCGGTTGACGTTTCCTCTGTTTTTCTTTCTCTTTCTATTATATTAACAGGTGTGTGTGTAACAATCTATGGAACATTTTTTTTGCTATTGGAAATGTAATTGAAATAGTAAGACTAGTAAAGTTGCTAACTAAACTACAGTAAAATTGAGTTCGCCTTTGAAGTTTATAGTCGTAAGGTCTAATATAATCCAGATATTATAAACCAGGAAGTGAATACCGCACTAAACTTAGTCAGAATTTATGTTTCCTTATCAAATCCATAACTTGAAGTAGTAAGCACCGCAGCTATTACCGACTAAAGAGCGTTAAGACAATTTAATAGGTACACCTCACCCAACAAGTTATGGTTGCACGTTTCATTATTTCACGTATAATTTATCAGACAAGCTGTTTAACGCTCATTTCACCCTCGGTGTACGTAATAACTATCTTTACTTCAGTAAGATCAAAGGCCATGGGCCGATAGCTGCAATTATAGCGAAGCGCGAGCGCATGGGAGAGTCATTAGGGACGCCTACGCGATGCAGGCGCCATCTAACTGATAGCAATCATCACCTCTGACTTGCAAGTCCGAAATTCTGTTTCGCATTCATGATTCATATTTAATTTTAGAAACGTGACTTGCTGCTGCACACGTATATGAGCTGGTGAAACTGCCTCATTGGTTTTGTGGTCGCAAGCTCGAATGTTGAGCTTAAGGTTTGGGTTCGTTTCCCAGGTCGAGCAAAAAGTGTGAGTTTCTGAGTAAGAACCTGATATGAGACTTTTCTGATGTATAAATGTGGGTGAGGCGAGTGGAGTATGTAAGGATCGTAGCAGGTGGCGTTCTGTGGTTTCTGCCTACCCCCCATAAGAAAAAGGCCGTCCTAGTAATAGACTAGAGTTTGGAAGTTGGTGGTGTGATACCTCCGTCCCTCGGAAAGCACATAAAGCCGTTGGTCCTACACCCGATCTCTCCCTGGTTATGTCGGATTACCGTCCTATCGAACTAAGATAATTAGAAAGATGGGAGTGCATCTGTGTTTGTGAACACACTTGTGCACTATAATGTACTTTCTAAAGTTTATCTTGGACATCACTGGCATCGGTGAAGGGAAACATCGTGAGGAAACCTGGACTTACTGTTCCACTCAAAACCATGTCAGAGGCCCTTGAGGTGGTTTAGAAACTCTGACACTAGGGTGTGTGGGGTCATAAGACCTTACTGCCCACACGATAAAGAAGAAGATATCTCTAGTGTAGGCTAGTCCCCATTTAGATTAGCCGCTGTGACCAAAATCGGTCTGGAGAATATTATTATTATTTGCGCTGGTGCATGTTCTGTGCACGTGGAAGCAATTGGTGACAAATGTGTTTCCAATCTTGGCCACATCTTGGTACTCACCGACCATGGGAATGAAGCCAGGACGACAGCAGTTTTGAGAATTAGTTAAACAGTTTCGCTTGAAGTAAAATTACCTGTTATTATTCAATTCGTTGCTTAAACAGTGACGGGATGTTTGTTGTTTCTTTAAATCATTTCTCATGGAAGTTATTTATGACTAGCTTATGTCCGCGGCTTTGCTCGCGTTAATGTTGGTTATCACGTGGGCTTAATTATTTTCCGCAGAACACTAATTCTTATCCTAAAATAAAAGTCTATGTTACTCCTTATAACCTCAGCTATCTGCTCCCTTTAAAATCTCCTCAGCCACTTTGGATATAAGAAAAATATTCTTTTTTTTTTCATGCTTTTAACGTTTGAACGTTCCCTATTTAATTTATTGTGTAAAAATCTGTCATTTTGATGTTACAAACAGGCATTTCAATTTTATTTATATGTAAAGATCTTTAGTATCTCTGTTACGTAATTAAGAATTAACCCTTCACACAATTCTTTAATTGACGACAACATTGGTCAAACATTGGCCTTTAAACCTCTAACTGGCCACCAATATCACCAAATTCAAAGTTATTGCTTCGGCTTCGATCATAAATTCAACTATTAACCTAGCCTTACAAATACCAAGTACTCGAATTGTTCTTGCATCGTACTTACCAATTACCTCTATTAAAAGGGTTTACTCTTTGTTGTTGGAATGTTACGTTGAGTCGCAAATTGGGCTATATATCGTCATTATAGTGAGGCGTGGGCGGGTGTCGTTTCTCGAGTACTTTTTATGCTGCACGATTGTATAATGATCCTGGTTGATTGTGTTCTTTGTTGTTGTGTTGGATGTTTGTGCTTTTGAAAAGATTATTTTTATGGTTATCTTTAGGTGCGATGTTTAAAGCTTCCACTTCTCTTGCCTCTTTTTTATGAGTATGTGTAACTGTATTGCTAAATTTTTCACTGTCAAGTTCGAAGTTATGATTAATCATATTCGGTCTCTTTGATTTGTATTAATCGGTTTTCAAAGGAAAAAAAAAATAAAATGATTAAAATATTTTTTGAGGAAGAATTTCGTCTTACACAATATATTTATTTATTAAAACTTTATGCACATATTGTAGAAGATACATTATATAAAGGCGGACTTAATGCCTATATGCATTTATATTGTAAATGACAAAGACGTAAAATAACTATAATTATAATTGCTTTAAAAATAACAACGCTTTCCGGATGTCTTTCCAACAAATCCAATTAAACCTTCTTGAAACAAAAACATACAGAGAATTTTAACTTCCACGGAAATACTCCTTATGCAATACACGTTTATAACGAATAAAAAAAATTACGTTCGTGTCCTACAAATAAAAAAACGGTTAAATTAATTAACAAACAATGTGGTCACCCGATGTTAAAACTAAAAAAGGGTGACGACTTGACGAGGCCGTGGTTTATTAATTAGCTGAATATATTATTAAGTTTCGTATTCCGATGGAAAAAAGTAATAAACTTTCCTATTTGAATTTAGAACTTTTTAAAAGTGGCGTTACTTGATGATTGATTTTATTGTTCGGCTGTGTCAATGGTGTAACTGTAGGTATTGTGTCCATAGTCTTAACATTTGAATTTAGAATTTTTATAGATCGCGTTATCTGATGATCGATTTTTTTTGTTTGGCTGTGACGTTGGTGCAGTTGTATTTTGTTTAACGTCTTAAATAAAACTATAGATAACTACTGCATTCTATTGTTTCTCTAAAACTTCCAACTATGTATATTATTTCAATTGGGTTGTTATACCAAAACAAACGTCAAAATGATTTTTGAATGTTTATTGGTGACATATTTTAAATCTATTCTAAGTTTTAGTTGTACCTACTTTGAATTTTTATTGCCGGATAGTGACGTATCACAGTTGTGAATACTTATTCAGTTTGACGATATCAATTTAATTATTGAAGGATTGAGAGAGGGAAATTAGACCATACAGTAGCAGTGCACACAAACTGGCAACCCACATTTTAGAACGATATTCAAATGTACTTTAAACGCTTGCTCAAAGTTCAAAGTTTACTTTTTATTTATAAATCGATGACCTGCATAAAGTAGCAACAAAGTAGTAATAAAAGATAGAGGAGCATAACTTCCACGGAGTTCAGAACTTAAAGCCCATGTTCCCAACATTAAAAGAAATGTTTACAATACTATTACAACTGTTGGACACGATACCCGGAATAGTTTCCAACAAAACCCATAATCTAACCAAAGTCAAGTTCTACGGAACGTAAATAATCTTATACGACGTATAAAATTCCGAATTTTATAGATACCACGACCGCCATTAGAATGTAAGGCACTTTATTAATATTAACAGTATTTTAATAGTTTAATAACAAACTAGAGATGCGACCAAGCAATCAATTTTTATTGAGAGGAGAGAAGACACTAAAATTATACACCACGGGTGGTCATACCACGTTCTCATTATTACATAAAAGTTAATTATTTAGTTTTCCGACTAATGATTATTGAAAATTTATTATAATTCAGTTATTAAAGCCAGCTAATAGATTATTATAATTCACTTGTTTTATGTTTTAATTTAGAATTCATGTCGGCGACGATAAATGGATGTCATTTATTTTAATTTAAACTTTTAATAAAAAATGTGGGATTTTTAAAGATTTATCTACACGAAAGATGAAATTATGATATTGAATTTGAATATTTTTAACATTTTCATAACAGATTGACAATGGGACAGGAAATTGCCTACTTACGAACATTAGAAGAAATTGATTCATTAATATAATTTTTGTAATAAGATTTGCATAAATTAGATTTGAATCATGTTTATCACTCAATTTGGTCGAGGTGAAAGTTTTTCTCAACATAAACCTAGAGTAACATAATATTAAGCTAAACATCGTTAATCCGTATACCTTGTGATACGTACACTCGGGAGATCACACCGGATTAATATATGAATCTCATTAGTGGAACCCATAATGAGATACAACTGAGGTACTGGTAATATTATCCTAGTACCTTCTACAATACAATTAATGTGGTATTTTGTTAAAAACACAGCTGTAATAAAGCATAAACAATACTAATTGGTTTAAACATAATTCCAACGACAAAATATGATAGGACAGTAAATGAGTCTATTATCCCACTACTTGGAACAGTCTGTCAAACAAGTTGCATAGAGAGACAGATTGATTGGCACTCGGCAATAATGAAGATTTCTTAAAGTGAAAAATTTTGTAATTAGACAGTACTTTCAAAGATTATTGGGGGCAATTCTAACTTTTAGAACGATCGCAATCTAATCTCTGTCTCAATCTACCTATCTATTTTTTGTCATTGATTTACATTTCGAACGTTCTTAATTTAAATTTTAAACCTGGAATTAGTCTATTGATTTCCTCATGATGTTTTCCTTCATCGATGTCAGTGATATCCAAGTAAACTTAGGTCTGATTTTTCAATAGTCTGATAACTTTTATTCAAAGAATAAATACGACCGTTTGACATATTTTCTATATAAAATCCGTCAAATCGCCATATTTATCCCTCCGTTAAGAGTTATCTGACGATTGAAAAATTAGCCCTTAGAAAGTACATTTAGAAATAAAACAGGACTATAAACCATGCTTTATTTAAACATAAAAAAATTTATTAACTTTGGTTCCAAAGATAAAAAAAACAAAAAATATAGATAGGTATTTCTGTATTAAATTCCATAAAGATACCTTTATTTTAATATTCCTTTCTCGTATAATATGCCAGTATTTAACATAATATGGCGCTGAGCCGTGTTTGACTCGATTTACGTGCAACCTAACTTACAGTTATAGTCCACTAGATTAACCATAATTTACGAAAACGCTCGACGTTGCTTGTAATACGCGTGTATGAAGAAGATTTACATTTTTTAGTCTTTTCCTTCGATCGTTGTGATAAAATAGGGGGGTTACCTACCAAATTGCTGACAAGTTTGAGGTTGATACAGAACTCTTATTTATAGCTAACTTGTTCTGTGACAAGATAATCCTTATTTTGTGTGGGTTCATATAATAGATACTACATAATAATTATATCTTTTTATACAAAAAATTTAATCTGTCCGGATTAGTTTTATTTTGAGAAATTCGATATCGCTTCTGAATATTTTGGGTTCAACGTTCATGTTTAACTGATTTAGGAATTAATAAAACTGTACGCTTTTTGCATTTTAAACATGGAACCAACAATAAAACAAACAAAATAGTGAATTTTTGTTTTCTTTTTGATAATAGTTGAATTTCCTCTAGGACCTACTTTTTAAGCGGGCGAATCTGCAGGCAGAAACTAGTTTACAATAAAAAGTGGACCGAATTTACGCTACCTACGTCCCTACGTTCTCTCTATGCACTCGTGCAGCGAAAGCATTTTTCTCTGGAAAAAAACAATTGCAGAAAATAATTAACGCCACCGTATCGTCAGGGAAATCTTTATAAACGTATGTAGTAACACAAATAGATGGTATCATACACCAATGTATTATTAGGCTAAAGTAAATTCTACCTAGGTTGTTAGGTTACAGGAGCGACACGCCACCTTGCGTGCCTGCTGATCTTCGAAAAAGATATACCTAGCGCAGAACGCCCTCTAGTTCTGCCTAGACTTGGATCTAGATTGGTTTTGGTGGAAAGATTTTGCGTGGTTTTTTAGAAGATTTGTGATGCTTTTTGTGATGAGAAATTGGAAGTAAATTGTCTGGAATAAATGCGCTAACTAGTCAAGATGGGTTGATTAATAGCGCATTTATTTTGCTATCTCTCACTAATTCAGTCACTAAGTAAACACGACATCTCGGAAACTACTTGACATAAGCTGAAATGTAAGGCATATGAAGCTGAAATTCGACCGAATTTTGTGACAAGGCCGAATAAAGTCTTTGATTTTGACGTGAATAAAGTCGTAGGCAAAAGTTAGTAGGTAGTTGTAATGATGGAAACAGTACATGCCTGAATTTGAACCTCAATCTCAGTGTAAGGGGCCTTAACCGCTGGCTTATAATATATGTACATCAATGCTTGGTATAAGTATATGCTGTTAGTGTACTTCTTTGAATACCTAAATACATAAACTACCAAAGCATATTTCTAATCTATCTACGCTGACCGTTATACAGCGAAAGCTTATTTAGGCGACAAGAAAGCCATAAGACATTCTCTACTACCATTAATATAACCTAGATATAAGATATGATGACGTGTCTCTTATTAGATTTGCAATGGAACTGCGACACTTAGTTTTATTACAGTTGTAGAAAAGGCGCGGTAATTTAACGGTCCTAAATGGACCTAGCGATGCTTGAAATTAGGTGTGAAATTGAGGGGCCTTATTTAATTTTAGTAGGTAACCTAACTAAACTGATTGGGGAAGAATATTATACTCAATTTTAAAATAAATAACAATAATACTAACCTATTATTATCAGACTGCAGAGCAAAGGCCTCTTCTCATACAGAGAAGACGCAAGCATTGATTTGATTGACCACGCTTGCTTATGAGGGATTGGCGATTTTAGAGTTATATTAATTTGAGATAGGTAAGTTCTGGTCCTCACGATGTTTGTCTTGTTTTTAGTTTTTAGTGATGTCCAAGATAAACTGCGAAAGTACATGAATTAGAAAAAGTCACATTGGTACTGGCCCATGCGCGGTTGAGCTTTCTCGACATTCAATATTAAATATTTGAAATATGATTCATCCGACCGGTTTGTCGAACGAAAAATTAATTTGACAAATTGTCAAATTAGGCGATTAACCCACGGCACCGCACGCCGCTCCGGCATGCGGTGATGCGGTTCTCACGTCGCACTAGCCTCTATGAAATCCGCTTGAACCTCGCACACGAGCACCGCACGACCGCGCGGTCGAGCGGTGTTCTCGTCACAACCGCATCACCGTGCGGACGTCCGCGCGGTCGTGCGGTGCTTCACACACGGGGCGCCGCATCACCGTGCGGATCATCGTGCAGGGTTCCCAATTTAGGGGTTTTCTCCCCAAATTTAGGGGGTAAATATATGTAATGGAATTTTTTTAAGGGCGTTATATGTTATTTGTTTATGACGATGTTCACAACATTCATACAAATTTTCAGCTTGTTGCGAATTTTTTACTCTTGAATATCTATTTTGACCGGAATAACAAGAAAAGAGTTGGTATCCAAGCGTGTATTCACAGTTACTACGTATTGCGAGAAATGGAACGCACCCATAGCAGTTTGTTCTCTATTCCGCCACCTTCCGGGATGTCAATATTTGCGCACTGCATTAAAAAAATTCATTCACAAATCATTTTTCCCCAAACTTACGCCAAGAAATAATGTGTTCCCCAGAATTTACCCCGCAGTTTTAATTTCAAAAAAAATCCCCAAAATTTTTCCCCAAATTGGGGAAAAAAAAAACCCCAACCTGGACACCCTGAAAACTGGTCAAAACCGGTAAAAAATAACTGGTTAAAACCAAAACTGGTCAAAATCGATCCGTGCGGTCATGCGGTCGAACCGCATCGCCGTGCGGACAACCGCATTGAAATCCGCTTCACCGCCACCGCATGCCGGAGCGGCATACGGTGCCGTGGGTTAATCGCCTTATGCAAGCGAATAAAATAATTTTGTCAGCCAATCAGTTGACTAAATTATCAATTAACCAATGACAGCTTTAGCTTTCGGCGAGCTTGACAAATTGTCATATCAATTTTGTGTTGATTTTCGAGGTCACCTACCTACTATTATAGAATACTAGCTTTTACCTGCGACTTTGTCTTCGTAAATGTCGGACCCCCGTTTCATCTGTTCAGAAAGGTTTTTCAATTATTTTGGAAAATCTTTTCTTAGCGGCCGTCTACTAACTATGAACTTCCTCCTTGCATTTCATCTTTATACGTCAAATGGTTTTCGATATTTCGTGATGAGTGACTTTTCGCTTTTTATATTTAGATTTAAATACAAACACTTTATCGCACTGGATCCATATAGGTGTGTCGCAGGCCACGCTGGCGCGACGCGTCTTGCGTCTGCGATGAGCGGAAAAAACAATAATACGGGTTGAACGGGGGCGGCCATATTGGCGCGACTAGCGTGCGCGTCCGGCGACCGCGTCCAGCGGAGGGAATGTACGAGTTCGCGCGTCCTGCGGATTTATTAATATTGTTGAATTATCCGCGATGCAAAACATAAATACGGAGGAGTTTATTAATGAAATAATGTCTTGTATTGGCGTAATTCATCGTACAGTCTACGATATTCACTAAACTGATGCCTGTTTTTGTTTAAATCATTAACCCTCATTTTTATTTATTTGTAACTAGCGGTCGCCCGCGGCTCCGCCCGCGTGTGTCTGTTTTCGCGACCCCCTTTTTTTCTAAAACAAAATACAGCCTGTTACTCGCAGATAATGAAGCTTTCTAATGGTGAAAGAATGTTTAAAATCGGTCCAGTAGTTTTTGAGTTTATCCATTACAAACAAACAAAAATACAAAGTTTTCCTCTTTATAATATTATTATAAAGAGTGAGAAAGAGAGAGAATAATATTATTATATTATATATATATCCTGCGTTCCATTTTAAACCCCGCGCAATAATAGCAAGATAAAAACATTAAAAACCACGCGTCACGCGGCCGCTTCAACGTGGCACCCTACAGCGGCAAGACGCAGCGTCTAGACTCCTCCCGCCGCCGCTGGTCGCCCCCGCTCACCGCAGTCGCTCTAGCGTGGCCTGCGGCTTATACAGTACTTTGTAAAGAATGCAATTCCATTAAAAATCCTAGAATCCAAAAACAAAAGTCTGACACGAAAAGACCTTATTTTACATATTTAGTTTGGTACATTATTGCTATAA
This sequence comes from Hoplodrina blanda, assembly GCA_949316365.1. Lineage (NCBI taxonomy): Eukaryota > Metazoa > Arthropoda > Insecta > Lepidoptera > Noctuidae > Hoplodrina > Hoplodrina blanda. The sequence goes on from OX438582.1 coordinate 1,833,552, forward strand.
TTAGAAAGTTAACAAAATTCTAGGTACAAATACAGTTCGCGTGTTTGTGGCTTTTCTAGTTTAAATGTATTAGGTACTAAAATTATTTATTAGAATTGATATTTATCGGTCGCGCTTATACCCCGTAGTTTTAATATGCAACTTTAGTTAATAAGTGAATATAATTATCAGGCATAGAATTAATATCGAAAATCTATTATTTTTAAAATATTTATATTAGAAAATTGTGGTACCTATCTCTTGGTATGAGATTAGGCTTTTTCATTTAATAAGGTAATGGTAAGGTATATTATTATTCATATTTATGATAATTTATATTATTCATAAATAAATAAACATTTTCACTGTAGGGTAATTTTCTGGGCTTATAAATAAAATTAATTGAATAAAATACCAGAAATATAAAATAAGATCAGCATCAAAATATCAATAGTTTAAAATCATTTTATAACAGACGTGCAATTTGAAACTAACATAATTAATATTATACTTAAATGCAAAAGTAACTTAAGGTTTCTGTCTGTCTGTTAAGCTTTCACTGTTAAAACACTGAACAGATTTTGATGGAATTTGACACATGGTAAGCTTGAACCCCAATAAAGGACATTAGTTAATTTATAATCTTGCGACTTCGTTTGAGTCTATGATAACCGACATCTAGCGAAGAAACCGCCAGCAAAACGAACTATTGAATAAATCAAACTCAAACGTGCAACAAAAAGCAATTTGAAATCCATTTAACTAGTGCAAATGAAGCCAGTTAACAAGGATACCAGGCAGTTTAAAATAGTAGAACTAATAATGATCACGATGTGAATTTATTACACAAGTCAATTAAAAGCGGCGCTTGAAAGCAATGCAAATGAACACTCGTAAACGTTTCATTTTTATTTATTTAAAAGTAATAAAATTGAAGGCATTCATTTAATGCATTTTCTTATTTTGCTATAAATAAAGACACTTGGGGTCTTAAATTATTTCATTGCACTAGTTTTATGTATATGCAAATAAATACAATTAATGTGTCTGTCTGTAATGTCATAATATAAAAGCTATACAGCATGTAACAAAAACCCTGTCCTATCCTTAAGGGTATTATTCGGCATCGTACTGCGTACACATATACGTAACCATTTAATGGATTTGAGAGTATTATTTTTCCCCAGTGAAAAAAAAAAGAAGAAAGAAGAAGTAACTAAATTAAAATAAAACATAAAAACTGATCAACGGCAACACTGATCTGACAGGGTTTTTGTTACATAATAATAATAATAATAATAATAATAATAAGCCTTTATTGCTGATAAGCTAAACATACAATGTATACTGATAAACTTATAACTAACACATCGGGTTTCCCGGTTTAATGATCAGCGTGTCTTGTGACACATAGGCCTCTTCCAGCTGCTTCCATCCAAATCTATCTCTGGCTTTTCGTGGCCAGATAGCACCTCCAACATTTCTTAAGTCATCTGTCCATCTTTTTGCCTGTCTACCCCTTTTCCTTTTGCCATCTCGTGGTAGCCATTCCGTTATAATTTTCGTCCATTTTGTCCTACTGTCTCTTGTCATGTGCCCTGTCCATCTCCATTTTAGCTCTCTCACTTTCTTTATTATATCTTCCACCTTGGTTATGGATCTTATTTCTTCTGCTCTTCTGCGATCTTTTATCGTGGCCCCTATCATACTTCTCTCCATTCCCCTCTGACATGTTCTTAGTTTTTGTAGATGTTTTTGAGTCAGTGCCCAGGTTTGACATCCGTATGTCAGGCATGGCAAAACGCAAGAGTTGAATATTTTTCTCTTGGCTGTCATAGGAAACTGTTTACCTTTGAGAATCTCCTTAAGTGACCAATATCTTTTCCATGTACAAGCGATTCTTCTTTCGATTTCCGTATCTGTTTGGTCTTTGAATGATATTAATTGTCCTAAGTAGGTATAATTTGTTACATATTCAATTATATTATCATCCACGGTTATGGCTATTTCTTCCCTGTTTGTCATTGCCTTTGTTTTTGACTTATTCATAGTGAGTCCGACTATTTTGCTTGCTTCTGTCAGCTGTTGCAGCATGTGTTGGAGCGTATTAGCATTGTCAGTTATTAGAACTAAGTCATCTGCGAACCTTAAATGGTTAAGCTGCCTGCCGTTGATATTTATGCCGACTTTTTCCCACTCAAGATCCCTGAATACACTTTCCAGAATCGCAGAGAAAAGTTTTGGGGATAACGGGTCTCCTTGTCTTACGCCTTTAGCTATTGGAAACTCTTCGCTAGTTGTTTCTAGTTTTATTTGTGCAGTACTATTCTTGTATATATTTTTAATAATGCGTATATACTTTTTGGGAACTCCCTGTTGGATTAAAGCCTTCCATAGCGAGTCATGTTTTATTGAATCGAATGCTTTGCTGTAATCCACGAATGCTATATACAATGCTTTGCCGTATTCTTGGCATTTTTCTATTAGCTGTTTTAAGACATGCATGTGATCTATCGTTGAAAAACCCGCTCTAAAACCAGCTTGTTCCATAGGTTGTTGTTCATCCATTATCCCTGATATTCTATTTAGAATCAGTTTTGAAAATACTTTGTATATGTTTGACATTAAACTTATTGGTCTATAGTTTTCAATGTTATCCCTATCTCCTTTCTTGTGTAATAGTATAATTATACTCTTAGTCCATTGCGAAGGTATATTTTCTGATCTTAGGATAGAATTATATATTTCTGTAAGTTTTCTTAGGTTTTCAGGTATAGTTATTGACATTTTTATCATCTCGTTTGTTATCTGATCTGGCCCAGGTGCCTTATCGTTCTTTTGACTGTGTACAGCTTTCTCTATTTCTGATTGTAGGAAAATTGGTATGTCTTCAATTTCGTCGTCTTCAAGATTTATTATTAGATCGTGAGTATTCGGTTCTGCTGTATAAAGTGTTCTGTAGAAGTCAGTTGCCGTTTCGATTATGGTTTTCCTTGTGGTCACCTGTTTTCCAGCTTTATTTTTAATGCTAGGTATCCATTTTTTTGCCTCTACTAGTTCTTTTAAAGCTTTTTTTACTCCTCCTGTCTTTTTTATGTGTTTGTTGAGTGTGATTACTCTTCTTCTGGCTCTATCCTTCTTGATACTGTTACTTATTTTTTTACTTACTTCTGCAATGGCCCTAAGATTTTGTTTGTCTTTTTTATTTTTTAGAAGCTGCCTTCTTTCATTTATTAGCGTTTTTGTTTCGTTTTCTATGTAACTTGTTTTTGGTTTTGCTAATTTGTTGTGTATTTGTCCATATATTTCTTTTATTTCTTTATCATATTTTTCTTCCATTTTGTTTCGAACTACATTTTGGCTTCTTATATTATTGTTCGTTGTTACATTAAATTTATTTCTACTTTTTTTTGGTTCGATACTATTTATAGTTGCTCTAACCATTCGGTGGTTGGTGTTAAAATTCAGCTGGTTAAGAATGCTCACGTCTTTAAAAACTTTTCTGTTGTTAGTTGCTATATGATCTATTTCATTTCTGTATAATCCATCTGGTGACAGCCAGGTCCACTTTTTCTTTGTACTTTTTTTGTAAAAGCTGTTCATCAATGAGAGATTATTTTCAAAAGCCATATTAATCATTCTCTCGCCATTTTTGCTTCTTTTGCCGAAACCAAATTTGCCTATTACATTTTCTTCGCCAGGTCGTTGTGTGCCTATTCTGCCATTAAAATCTCCTATTACCATTACGTTTTTATTCGTTCTTTGTAGAGTAGATGACAGTTGATCATAGAATTGGTCCTTAGTCGACTCGTCATGCTGTTCTGTGGGGGCATAAACTTGGATAATCGACCATTTATTTTTGTGCCCTGGCAGATGTATATTAAGTACGGCAATTCTCTCTGATATACCCTTGAATTCTTCTATGTTTCTTTCTAGGTGTTTCTTAACCATGAAGCCAACTCCATGGCTTCCTTTTGTTTCACCCTTATAATATAAAATATATTCCTTGCGATCTTCGATACTTTCTCCTAATCTTCTAACTTCACTTAAGCCTAGTATGTCCCAATTTATATTTGAGAGTGCCAACTCTAACTCGGCAAGTCTCTCTTGTGTTCTTAGTGTAAGGCAGTTTAGGGTGGCAATGTGAAGATTTCTTTTATGTCTCGTTTTTATAGTTTTGTTATTAGTAGTGTTGTTGTTGCAATTGTTGTTTTTATTTTCTGTTATTTGAGCTGGAAGGGGTTGGTCGTTATCCCCCACGGGGACCAGCCGGCTTGGGGGAGGTGTGTTGGTTATGGTTGTTTCGTTGAATATTTTTTGTTTGTTGATTCTGATCTTCCGGTTTCCAATGTGTGTTGGTTGCTATTCTTTATTTAAATCTGATGTTGAGTTGGATCTGTTCCTGTACATGCGTTCGAAGGCGTTTATTTTATTAATTTTCGGTAGGGCGTTTTCATTATTTATATTTGGTGAGACAGATTGTTCTCTCTTCCTTTTATCCCGTGTCGCACCTCCTTCATCCTTTACGACCAACTTGTCGTATTTAATGAATGCTAAACGTCCCTTTTTTCGTTCTTCTTTCATCCGGGGTAAGAGTTCTTTCCGCTTTTCTAAAACTTCTTTACTATAATCTTCATTAACAAAAATATTCTTAGGTAGTCTTTTCTTGTTTTTAAAGATATCCTTTTTCTTCCATGCATTTAACACGTTAACTAAGATTGGGCGTGCTTCTCCTTTAGCCTTACCAATTCTAAATGCTTTGTTAATATCCCGATTGTTAATTTCGATACTTACCTGAATCGTTTAAAGTTTTTGTTACCATTTCAATTATGTTACTATTTTCTTCTGTGGACTCTTCAAATCCATAGAATATTATATTGTTTTCTCTTCTCCCAGATTCCAGACGTTTTACCTTCTCATTTAATTTCTCCAATTCATTTTTTAGTTTCAGGTTTTCTTCCACAATTGGTTTCAACTTCTCTTCTATTTCTTCTCTAATAGAAATTGTTAATGTTGTTGTTTGTTTTTCCATTTCAAGTTTAATTTTTGAGAATAATAGTTGCATTTGATCGTCCATCTCGACTAATAATAAATTTCAATATTGGCAACACTAATGTAATTTAGTATTAAATTTATTTGTCGAAGTGGCAGCACTTGCTCGATGCTTTGCGTGAAACGAAACGTAGTGTTCCGTTTTCTGATGTTGGTATTCTTGATGTATGACAGTTACGATGTCAAATAATGTTTGGAGGTTATGTTTTAATAGGAATACTTGCGATTAATTTGTTTTTCATGGAACACACACACAGTTTATATGGCTTAATTAGCACTTTGAGTCTTTGTTTTTCGAGTCACTTGCACTGTTTACAGTTTTAGTGGGGTTCTTAACAGTTTTTGTTTATATTTGCGGAGCTCACTTTGTGACGTTTACACCGTTATGTGGCCGAACCGGAAGTCCTGTATTTGTTACATAGTGTATACTAAATGCATATTAATATTTGCCCAGTATTAGGGCAAAGATATAATACCAGCCTTTTACTGTCCCACGTTAGGGCAAAGGCCTCTTCTCATACAGAGAAGGCATGAGCATGATCACCACGCTTGCTCAAGGCGGATTGGCGATTTCAGACTTATATTAATTACAAGTCCAGGTTTCCTCACGATGTTTTCCTTCACCGATGTCAGTGATGTCCAAGATAAACTTAAGAAAGTACATATGAATTGAAAAACTCACATTGGTACTTGCCCGGATTCGAACCCACAACCTCATGCATGAGCCCCAGTATTTATTAAGATAAAAATCATATATTTGTCTGTCTATTTGTTAAGGCTAATCTGCAAAACGGCTGCACCGATCTTGACGGGACACTGTCAGATAGTTAATTTTATACGGAATAACTTAAGCTATTTTTATTTTAGAAAATAAAATTAGAGATTTGTGCAAAAAAATTAAAAGTCTAGGATGAATTCTACGGACGAAGTCGCGGGCATAAGCTAGTAGGTACCTTATAAAGTAATAATGGTAATCAAATTTTCCTAGTTTATAATTATTTATTAGTATTTCATATTCTAAAGCTAGAACGTTCCTATTTTAGCCTCAATATATTGCCTAAGCCGTTGGCAGTAACATAACTCTTTGCACACTTTGAATAAAGGTAGGCTGCTTAAGACCAACGTCTAATATTTAAATTAAGAATCAAAAATTAAAAACAAGACTACTCTATGGAATGCTGAATGATTTAGTGAACCTAGCACAAGTTCGCTTCGCTTTGTATTCGATTCGAGTCAATTTTCTAATTTGAAATACGACTATTCTATGTCATTTTTGTGTAACTTTACGACTAGAACAATTAGTATCACCTACATATGAATAAAGCCTTTGAACTAAATTCAAACTCACGTTATTTAAAAAGATAGGTACTTTAACAGAAATTTTTGTATGGACAGTCAAAAACGTCAATTAATATTATGTGCGGAACGGCAATACTGTAACTTTCTATCAGTGAAAGATTTTTTGTAATTGGACAGTACTTTCTACTAAAGATAAACTGGGGGTCAATTCTACTAAAATGTAGGAAAGATCGCAATCTTATCTCAGTCTCAATTTGTCAAAAACGCCACCAATTTAGCTACATTATTTGACATTGTTGTCCTTGATGTGATTGCGACTGGATTTTGAACGTTTTTAATTATTAGAATTATTATTGACCTTCTGCTACAAAGAAAAATTTTATAAAGTACCTTTTAATAATATTATAATTATATATATAATCATCATACTTTTTCTTTTGTCACCAGTAAACGGCGGCTGGAGCTCCTGGGGTCCATGGACGCAGTGTCGCTGCAATGGCCGCGTGACGGGCGGTCAGCGTCGCACGCGCACCTGCACGGAACCACACCCCTTGAACGGCGGCGCGCCCTGCCAAGGACAGGCTGTACAGAGGACTTCGGATTGCGTGCCTTGTCAGAGTGGTAAGAGAGATTTTGTTACTTTAGAAAAATCATAGCTTATTTTTATTGAGGAGAAATTACAGCACATCGCCCTTAGAGCCTGCGCGCACTAGCGATTTAAGTTGGCCGATAGTTTAGTCGCTATCGTAAGACGATACGTAAGACGTATGATTTTGAATCGTCAAATGCGCGCACTGCCATATAACTTCATACTGAATTCCAGAACGATCAAACTATCGCCCGATAGTTAACGCGCAGGCAATAATGTGCCTACCTATTTATTAATTATTTAAATTTTCATACCTATAACATAATACTTGTATAAACATAAGAGTTGTAAAACCGTTCAAAATGTAGTCACAATCTCATCTCAGCGACAATCAAAGTCAAAAATGTAAGTTAATTAAAAATATTTTTAATCGATTTAGAAAAACAAGTTTTTAATTGTTGGAATTGCACCATTTTTAAACTTAACGCATTCTAATCTCATTATCATTATGTCAAAAAATATATCCGACAATTTTTGACATAGATTATCGCTGAGATGAGATTGCGACTAGATTTTGAACGTTTTTAATTACGAGAATTTTCCCTTCTGGTGTCTTTGACCGACAAGTATCGGTTACATCATTTAAAGTTCTAATTGATTCAGCTTCGAGTCTTGAGTTAATCAATCATAATCCGTTAAACTATCGTTTAGGATCACCCCTTACTATATTAAGCTTAATTAGAGAGCTTAATAGGAATATCCGTTACGCCTACAACTTGTGTCAACTACCTAATCATAAATACGTTACAGTAATTATAACGACTTTTTTTACCAAAGAATCTATCTTTGTAAGGTTGGTAACACTGTAAACTTTGACTTTTGGAACGTCTCAGTAACTAAAAAGTATATTTTATTGCTACATAAAATAAAGGTTTTTTTAAATAGCAATAAAAATTTCTGAAGTTTTACATGGTTATGAAAATTATTTAAGTCGTAGGAAACTTATTTTGTGTAGGATGAAAATTATTTAAGTCGTAGGAAACTTATTTTGTGTAGGTACTTGACTTTCAAAATGCTAGAAAAAGGTGCATGATAATAATAATAAAGTAACTAATTTTTTTTCATATTTTTATATTAACATTTAAAAATGTATTATAATTCGCACAGTAAATTAATAAATGGAAGAAGCTAGATATAAGAAAAAAAAAAACATTTCAATGAAAATAATTTCAACAAAAATTGGCGTTTCGAAATTCAAAATGATTCAAGTACGTTATTCATATTTATTATGAATCACAAAACAGACGCCCAAACATTTAATTGCGCTTTCAATATATTTTTAGAAAGCAACACAGCGGTTAATATCGTGTATTTGAATCGGAAACACTTGAGCTTCCAATATGCCTTTAATAATAAAGGTTTATTTGGAACACTGTTGAACATCTCTACAAAGAAAATTCAACTTTAACTTCTCGATATAAAGTTCAAAATGTATCACGAATGTTTCTATCCACTTTAATTAAAAAATCTGCAATGTAATTTTGACTTTATGCTGTTTGTGTTAGGGTTGTAAATCCTTTGATTATTGCTTGTCGTTATGATGAAATTGAAATGAAATTTTATTTGTTACTGCTAACAATGAAGAGGGATACATGGATCTGCAAGGATACGATAACACTCAACAGTTGTTGATTGGTAAGTATTGCTGTGTAAATGTTTTTTTTTAGGATACTATTTCAAATAGGCCAGCACCATCTGGTTCGTGTGTAAAACTCCTTTGAAGAGAGGTTGCAAATAAAACTATATTTTTATTTATATATATATATTTTTTTAAAATTTTTTACAAAGTCACTTCCCGCCATCTATACGCTTAGATTTTATAAACTACGCAACGGAAATAAATACGGTTTTTATCAATAGATAGAGTGATTGAAAAGAAAGACTTATGTAATGCACCATGCACCCGTGCGAAGCCGGAACGGGTCACTAGTTAGTAGTAATAATGTACAAAGATGCCATAGTCCAAAAAAGAAAATATAGTAAAACATTTTATGTCTTTTCTACGTCATCAAACTACTAATACTCAATTGTCAATGTAAAAATCAAACTAAAAAACATTTCAAAATTCGAACGTCCAACATCATGAACCACCTAACTCTGATTAACCCCTCGACTAACAAGTACTCGAAAAAAACAAAACACACCCGTTCTCCTGCACTTAAGAACAAAGAGTTCTATACGTTGGCACGAGCTACTATTCAATTGTCCACTGCCTTAAAAACTTAATACTTATACATAAAACGCACATGTTAATCACAATAAGTACTTAAACATCATATCTGTACATCTCAGTCGTAAAGCCGCCGCCATTTAATTCTTTATGGTCATAAACCAAGTACTGAAATCACTTCAAAGAGAGTTCGTGTATTATGCGACACACTGCAGTATAGAACGGCGAGCTTGTTAGATTCTCGCGAATCGGTCGGTTGAAAGATCAAAGGGATTGCAAATAAATATTTTATTGGTTGCATCCGCATTCGAAGTGCGGTAATTAAATGTTATTGTTTATGTGAATGTAATAAAAGATATTTATTTCCTATTTATTTGCATCTGAGTTTATTGCAAGTAGTTGTGATAATAAACTAAAAAAGAGGTTTTTTTTTAACTGTTTGTTTTCCAATAGAATATAAAAAATCTATGTAATGTGGACATCGTAGTTTATTCAGTTGATAATATTTAAAACCGCTGGCTTTCTGCTACAATCCTTCTTTTAAAAGTTTCTGTATTTTTCTTAGGGAAAAAAATAAATAAAAAAAAAATGATTTTCAGTTTTTCTTAAATCCCATTGCACGTTGTGCTGTAAAGGTTATTTATATTAATGGTTTTACGGTATCCGTGTACCGTTCTGAAAATTGTAACAACGAAACCAAAGCAAGTGCGTTCACAATTTCTAACGTATGTATCAAAGGACATAGACCAACGTGGTAGACAATAAAACGCAATCAAGTGTCGGTTGTCTCAGAGCATGCAACGGAGAACATTATGAGTTAATTGGAAGCATATGTTTCTCAGCGAAGCTTGATGCAGTTTGTAGCTGTGTGTATGTTAGTTGATATTTTGGGAGGGCAGAATTTTGGATTTTAGTGTTTTGTGTTAAACATATTTTTAGTGTTATATAAACTTGGTTATAATAAAATTATGGTAGTGATAATTAGGGCTAATTTGCAGCTTAAACTGAAGCTTAAAAAAATAATACGGCTCAAAATATAAAAATGAGGAATAAACTCCATCTTCATAGAAATCAAGTAAGTACATAATATATATCAAATAAAACGTCATCAAGTCCAATTCAAGTCCAATTACTTAAAATTCATTCACATTACTTTATCTGACCAAAATTAAATTAATCCAGAACAAACACACCGCAAAACGGTTGACACTAAACGGTTGCCACAAGATAAAACAAGGAACTCAACAAAATTTTTAACACCATTCTTTTCTGGCCCCAAAAGTTCCCAAAGTATTTATCGTAAAACAATTTAGCCAATTTACTACCAAAAATATACGTTACTGTTTCCTGAATGCGTGGAGTGTGTCTTAAAAATTCAGTTACTACGTTCTGAAGTGACAGGAGAAGCAATTACTTACAATTTATTTACATAGTACGTTAAGGAGCGGTTTCACTGTCAGCCATTAAATGTCGTATAAAAAAAGGAATTTGTTTTGTTTTTTGTTCTTTATTTGAATTATTATGTTGGTGACGGTCAGAAAAGAGACTTAAAAACAATTGAATACGTATTTACTACATAAATTGCGTTATATTCGAGATACTCCTTACATGATATCTTATTTATGACAACAGAGAGAAGAATAGTGTTTTAATTATTACGTAAACACCAATAATATTTAATTTAAAAAATGTTAATACAAACCCAATTTTATATCGACTCCATATTATTATATTGTTCTCATTTATTTATAACTACTAAGGTTTTGCTCGCGACTTCTTCTGTGCCAAAATTGATATATTATCCCACTTGATTAAAAAAACGGTGTAAAACTCCAATGTGTTAAAATAGATCTTTAAATGTGCAAAATTTCTCCTTGAAATACCCCTTATCAGCTAAAGAGTGAAAGAGTAGGTAACAAACATCTATCCTTAAAAACTTTAGAGTTTAAAATAGAAGTAGGTAAGACCTAAAGGTCAAAACCTCATTACTAAAAACCTAATAAAATTCAAACTCGGCTCCCATAACTTCACTCCCAGATCAGACCAGACCTTTAAAAAAAAATCTAAAAGCCACAAAATGTATGTAAACGTGAAAGTCCTTAATGTCGTTGTTACTCTAACGAACCGAGACTGATTTATGTTTGTGCGCATTAATTAATAAGAAATGTTACACACTGTTGTACTTAATATCCGTATACACCCACACACATGGTGAAGGGGCATGGCCCAAGTGAGACATGTGGCGGGTTGCATGTCAAACGGAACGGTGGTGGTTGTTTTTTTAATTCGATATTTGAAAAATGAATATCTGGTCAAATGCGAGTCGGATTTGCACGCGAAGGGTCCCGTACCACTATAATATATATTTTAACCATAGACTAAAATAACACGTTTGTTGTAAGTATATTTATTTATTTATTTATTTCTGTCATACTGTGTAACCTCACGTATTTTGCCCTCGCCTTGTGGCAACCATTAAAAGAAAAAAGCGAAAAGCACTAGAATTCAATCATGGAAGCAAGCCTTCCAAATTCAAATTGATGATCGCTAAATCTTCTCTTTCGCGCCAACTACCATCGTGGTATGAACGGTCTATTATTTCTTTTTTAAAAAACATTGTGATTTATGTCCAGCTCGCATGTAAGGATGCTACGGCCATCTACCAATGTATTTTAATTTCAATTTATAGGGCGATAGTTCTATCTGTCTCTCGTGTTATTGGGTACCTACTCGATTAATAATCGTAAACGAAGCGTTAATTGGTTATAGCAAGTCTAAGTTCCAGGAATAATTGTATGGTGAGCTCTGTAAATTGTTGAGCTCGATGGATTACGATTCGAATATTAATCGATTTGTTGTTATCGATTTATCGAATATCAATCGTTGCTGCTCTTTGAATATGGTTCAATTTATATGCAGAAGTTAATCGACTAGATTATTTTAATAGTTTCTTGTAAACTTTGAAGGTAAATTTCTACAGAATAACACTGCGGTTTATGAATCTTTACCATCTGGTCTTGAATAAAGTCTGCCCTCAACAAAATTTAAGTGGACGGCACCAAAAACAGTAATAAATATTTATGCTAATGATACAAAACAAATAAACAGGATCGTTATTTACCTCTCAGAGGCGTCCAATTTCCTGGCCGTATACAAACACCATATTAACGAAATAATTTCGAAGAAAATGACAGTATTTATTACTAAAAGAACGTCGCAGCAGGAACAAATATTATTTTTTATAAAATTCCAATTTTAAACTTCCAATAACAACAGGTTATTTTTTTGTAATAACGTTTCCGTAATGGCAACGTTAAATGTACTCGGAATAAATAAGCTAAGAGCTTTTTTAAAAGCTGTTACTTTTATGTAAAACTAAATTTTTGTTAATCGGTTTTTCGCTATAGTTGAAAGGACAATAATGGAGTATTTTTTTACTGCAAGATGAATAAAAAAAGGAAACCATTTGCGATTATTTTATATAAATATTTAAGCTCTCGAGTCTTTCCTCTCTTTTAAATAATATGTAGTCAGTAATGGTAGAAGGAGCCGTTATAAAAACTATTTTATGCTAATATAATGAAGCTGAAGAGTTTTTTTGTTTGTTTGTTTAAACACACTTATATCTGGAACAACCAGTACGATTGTGAGTAGTATTATTGTAGTAGTATTGTGAGTACGAACTTTTCGTATATGATAGCCAGATTCAGAATTAGTAGACCAGGTATAGCTACTATTGACGAAGTTACGAGCGGAAGCTAGTAATTAATAAATTTATTTAATGCTGTCACAAAGACTATGACGCACTTTACAATTGGAGTTTTAAATTATCATTATGAGAGCTGGTGCCTGAAATAGGTTTAGAAAGGCGCGGACCTACCGCCATCTCTTAAAACAATGGTATTTTAATATTACTTTGTAATTTCCGTTATTGGATTTTAAACTCTCGGCGCTGAGCCGAATGTTGAAAATCCAACTGTACGGAAGGCAGAGTAATATTATAATAATATTGTTTTAAGAAATGGGGGTAGGCCCCCAGGTCCCACTACATACAAACTTGGCATTATATTGTCATGGTATTTTATAATACACACATAATTTATTTGTACGAAACTATTCAGACGAAAAAGATGAATTAAAAAAGAACTCGATCAAAACTTTAGTCCATTTAGCAAAACCACTAGGTTATTAAAAAAAAAACAACATCTAAAAATAGAACCAACATCATTCCATTTCTGAAAAATTCCAAATTCAAACGATGTTCATATCCATATGTTTGACTTATGAAAAAATATGTCAAGCCAAGCATTATGATAAATGATGTCGTATCTGCAAAAAGTGATCTTTGACGTTTTTTGCTTAGTCAACCATTTTGACATACGTTTGATCTCTGAAGAACCTTTAGATTTCATTGAAATAATTAATTATTTGGTATAATTTTACTCAAGCATAAGCCTGTATATTCGCAACCGAACATTGGCAAGTACCAATGTAACTTTTTCAATCTCATAAGTACTTTTTAAGTTTATCTTGGATATCATTGGCATCGGTGAAAGAAAACATCGTGAGGAAACATGGACTTATAATGAATATAAATTGCCAATCCGCCTTCAGCCCTTCTTTGTAGGGGAAGACTCCTTTACCCTGCAGTGGAAAAATAATAGGCTGGTAGTATTAAACTATTTAGTTTATTTTACAACATTTATTACCGTGTTAACAGTAGTTCGAACATTAACTAGGTACAACCGCGTCGATAGCGTGTTTGTTAACAGTATTAATTTACGTTGGGATTAACGCCAACATTCCTATTAAGCTTAATGACTAATCTTAACGAAATTAATATTACGTTTAAGTTGCAATTACCTATTCAATATAAGCAATTAATTTTAATCACGTCCGATGCTAAGCGTGAACTAACAAACAAAAAATCATAATGGAGCAATGAAATGGAAAAATGATGTAAAATAAAACCACGCGCGAATATGTAAAAAAAAATCATCATGAATCCATAACACACATAAAAACAAGAGTTAAAATCCAAAAAGAATAAGGATTTTTTTAATAACTAGAACGTAAAAATCCCATTGTTTTCTTTTTCCACAATTGAACAACATAAGTAATTTACAACTATAGAATTTTAAAAGTAAAACGCAATATGCTAAAGAACCTTCTCTTCCTCAGCTTTACCTGGCCGCTGGGGCAGCTGGTCAGAGTGGTCAGTATGTGGAGCTGACTGCAGGCAGACAAGACGAAGAGCTTGTACTGGAGACACACCTTGTTCGGGAGCTCACGCGCAACATGCTGACTGCGTGGGGGATTACTGTGGAGTACATGGTGGTGAGTACCGTAGAGACTCTGGCTGGTCTGACCATGGTCAACCTTATTTTTATAGTTTATCACGTTTAGGGGACTGATATCGGTAAAGGAAAATATCGTGAGATAACCTGGAATTATGATATTAATTAAAGTCTGAAATTGCTAATCCACTAAGCAATGTGGTGGTCGATGCTCGTGCATTCTCTGTATGAAAAGAGCCTTTTGCCCAACAGTTAGACCAGTAATAGGCTGGTATTATTTTTTTGTTTTGTTTTTTTTTTATATTGTGTAAAAGGAGTTATGAGATAAATTTTGTTCTAAATTTGAAAGACAAGACTTTACAGTCCGTATGGCTGACAAATTGTATTTCTTTCATAAAATATTTTCGAAAGTCGCAGTAAATAAATTTACATTTCTATAAGCTTTGGGAACGTATTATAATTAAAAAAAAATTAGGTACTTACCATTAAACCAACCATAAGTGTCAGCCATAAGTATGAAATCCCTTGCTATGACGCTATAATGAATAGAAATTAATTTTATAGGTGCTTTAGTGCGTTCATTTATAATGAGCCATTATAGAGCACAACAGCATAAAACAAACAATATTTCATAAAGATTACACCGATAATATTTAATATCAGTTTATAGCACAAGTGACTGATATTTTTAATTCAAGCTAGAAAATATAACATTTATATAAATTGAGAAACAGTAACTACATATAGTTTTATTTTTATAGCTAGAACTCGCCACATTCTGCTCCTAATAACTCTTCGACATTTCTCATAACGTTTCCGTATCCAAACATATTTTTTTACGTTAATCGTCGCCATATCTCATCTCATAACAGCAGAGCTACGAATAGAAACACGAATGTTTTCAGCCAAAAGTTTACGACGCGGTGTCATGGGAATTAGAAATTATGAAACTATCCGCCATGGGACATGTTAATTAATACTATTTCTATGAAATGGTACAGAACCAGATGCCGCACTAAATATACACTTCCTTTCCGTTCGGCCATAACTATGAGATGTTACTCTGGTCGCTTCATAACAGGCTATCGGCTGTAACTGCGACCCTCCATATTATCAAGACCCACCGCACCCCCCGCGGCTTTAGAATTTCTAATCAACATAAAGGTGGAAGCAAGGTGAGGTAAAGGTCAATATTAGATGGTCACGTTAAAAACATTCGAGAGATACTAAAATCGGGTGGCGTGACCATCTGGGCCGTATCATATCGTCTAAATATAGACGAGGGAGTAAATTTTTATGGTGTTCTTACAAAAAAGTTGAGGTAACATTTTGTATGATAACATTTTGAACGTAATTGGGTAATCTAAAATTGTTCTTTTCTGTTTTAGACGTTTTTATGGTTGATGAAGATAGTCTAAAGTAAAACAGAAAAGTTGTTGAATTGTTTGATGCAGTAAAAGCTTAATATGTACTTAAAGGTCTAATTTTGAACAAAGCACATGGGTCTGGTACAAGTTAGCCACTATTCACATTTAATATCAAACTTTCCGGCAAAGTTTACAGCGTCCATGTGTTGACAGACAGACAGCTAATGTAACGTTAGGCAAACCCGTTCATAAACGCGATTCAAACAATAGTTTCAGTGTGGAGTATTCATACACTGTAAATTAATTCTAACTGAACTGCAATACCAACTCCGAACAGTAAAGGAAAACATAAGGTAACTCACACATGAACAATAACGGAAATTAAAACGTGAGCAATATGTATGTAGAATGAATAAATGGGAAAAAAAGGAAAAGGAAAATCCGCTAAAGAGGACAAAGAAGCTCTTTTCATGAAAAAGGAAAAACAAATCCTATGGCGGGACTTTAGAGAATGATTTATCAAAGCAGCTGTGAAAAGAGCAAATTATTTGAAAATAAAGGCAAGACTATGATCATAAATGAGTAGTAAAACGCTGCTGCAATTGTCAATTTGCCTATCAAATATTGAATTGACAATAGCAAAATCACTAAAAAGTCTGATAGAATTGATCAACCAAATTCTACAAAGGGTAAAAAGGTAGTTAAGTATACTAGCTCAAAGCTCACCACCTCCACCTCCTCCTCATCCTTCCACCTCTAAGTCGAATCCTCTAGAAAAAAATCTTCAATATCATAAAGAAATGTATAACGTCCGTGCAAACACAGGTATTCTGGAGAAATTCACGGCACACTCGGCATTTAGAATATTCAGTTTCGGCTCTCTCCAATTCCCATTCCAGAGTATTATTTAGTTTTAATACCTCTGCATGTGCCTTTTATTACGATTGTCCAAAGAGTTCTTTTTTCATTTTTGTGCTGTTGTATTTACCTTTGCTGTGTAGTTTTGTACTGCTTTTGTTTTTAAGTATGTAGAGTGTAAGGAAAATGAGATTTTAAATAGAATAAATCTTTGGAGTTTAAAGTAGTAAATTATCTGTTAACATATACATATTCTATTTAATGTTTTTCCATTAATGTCAATTTCACACCAGCAAGTTATAATATTCGAAGTTTAGATTATTCAGAGTTACGTGATTACGAACAACTTGACGCAATCAAACAAATCACTGGAAAGCGATACGCCATTAAACACGACATTAGGCACGTTTTACACACACCTCTCCCTCGGCGGTCTAAATTCAATCTCGGAATGGAAAATGATCAGTCCATATTTTGTTTATAATAGCAATAAATCATTTCCCTCTGGTCCCCGTTGATTCTGTTTCAATTTCCCATTTCTGTTTATCGTACGTTTTGATAAATAGCCTCGGGGTAATACCATTTTGGTTTTGTACGTCAGCTTCTTCGAGAACGCTTTCGCGCCAAATAAATCCGCCATCTTGGCTTTGTAAACTGTTTTTGTTTCGCGCTCCGTGGATTGATTGTTATTTATTGGGATGATCAATCTATTGTGTTCAGTTTTGGAGGTTATTTTTTTTGGGTGACAGAAATGGACTGATAAACGTTTTAAAAATAAGCTTGATGTTTTTTGTTTTTCTTTTACGCTGGTAGTTGCAGAGATAAAATTTTCTTCATTGAAAAACGAACAAAATAAGTTGAAATAACAGAACAATATGAAACATCTTAACTATTGCAACTGGTAAATGTGTGTGTGTTTTATAAACATGACCCACTGAAAGTGATTAAGAGCAGCTCCTTTTCCACACAATTGCTCTTGACTGCACTGCACAATATTGTGCTACATTCTGCTATAACTAAACCTTTGGTAAATATGCGGTTAGACTGTTAAAACACTTATGTGCCCCTAAATTTTACTGCTACTGTTTTGATATATGTTCTATTCACAAGTTGCTTGTTTTGTTTCATAAACCTTCAAATTGGGTAATGGATTTAATTCCCAGAGTCACCATCATTTTAAATTGAACATTTTGACATTTTGAGAATAGATATAGGAATATATATGTATAGTTAAGATGACATATATGCGTACCAGTTAAGCTCATTGCACACTTGTAACATACGACGCCACCCCACGCATTCTTATTGGCCAAAAGACGAAGAGTAGCTTCATGAGATGAAATATAGCCAATGAGCACGCTTTACTGACGTGGTGTGGCGTGGCGTGTTATTAGTCTGTTTCTGCCCTTAGTGTCTATGCTGGGCCATTTTTCAGGTATCAGATAAAAAAAGTTACTTATTTACGTTCAAGTGTAACGGCCTTTTTTATCTCGTTGACAGTATATTGTAATTGGATAATAAGATTTCCAAGTCTTTTGTTATTTGTCGATTGATTGGATCACCACGATCTAAAACATTTTTGAAACTGTTTATAACTACAAGTTTTTAATTATCATTACAAATGACCCCAATTTGCTCATCCCTTCCGTCTCTGCCCTATATTCATACAAACAAATCTAAATCCTAATTCTGAAACTAATATTCCCAACTACGGGATTCACAATAAATTCAATTACTCCAAGTAAGCCATATAATGTAGACCATCAGTAAATTGCCCACATGAAAGCTGAGCTTTGAATGCCAGCAACTCGGGTGGAGCCATTCATTCGCGCTCGTTGGAGCCACTTCATTAGCCTAATTGCCACATACAAAGGGGAGAAAATGGTGAAATTTTATAGCACCTTTTCATCTTTTGTTGCCTAAACATCGGGATGGAGTGTTGATTCTTCGTTTAAATGTTGATGCGAAGTACTAAAGATTTAAAGTTTAATGAAAAATGTTGTGTTTCTCTTCATTCTCTTGGTAAAAGCCGTGAGCGTGTAATTTTAGACTCATTAGGTGCTACGTGTTATCTTCTTAGTACCAACACAATGCATGCGTGGAATGGTGGAATGGTGAATGCAATGGTGTATTACCATTTACAGAGTAAATATTAAAAGCCTTTACACTTGGATTCCTTTTTTGGACTTGAAAGCAAGAAAGATATTTTAATGGTTTTTTTTTCTATTTATATGTACTTTTTAAAGTTATCGTGGACATCACTGACGTCGGTGAAGAAAAACATCGCGAGGAAACCTGGACATAAAAATATTTAATATAAGTCTGAAATCGCCAATCCGCCTTGAGCATGTTAATCAATGCTGGTGTCTTCTTTGAGAGGAGAGGCCTTTTTCCTGCAATAGGATAATTATATTCCGGTATTATTATTAACAGTAGGTACTGTAACATAGATCAAGCATTTACTTGAGTATAAGATTTGGAGATGCTTTCGACATGGTCTTCGAAATTATTTATTGAGAAAATCATTTGAATAATCAACTACGAAATTCATCTTCACCATTTTACATAAGACTATTTTAACATTTAATTTGAAGTCATAAACAAACTACCGGTCTTTAAAAGCTAACCACAAGTAGGTCGAACGTAATCTGCCAAACCACCTACTAAAAACACCATATTGCTACTACTTATACCTAAGCGGATTAGAAGTATCATCAACACTAACAAAAATAATTGGAAATAACCATTTGTACACAAATTCTGAGCCATCGTTATCAACATCTAACTTTCTACTTGACAGATTTATCGAATATAACTTTTATTTTTCACAAAGTCTTTTCTTAATACAAATTATAGGTGTATTATTATGATAATTTGAATGAATCTTCGTGTGAATTGAGTGTTGCTTCCTCTTATATTGAGGACGGCACATAAATTGTCTTTAGTGAATGGTGAAGTCGAAATTTAGGAAATCTTTATATAGCCATAGTTTGGTTGTATGTTAGTTTGGATGCATAGCTTCTTCATTTTCTATAGTTTGATCGATAATTGACACTAATTCAATATAAGTTAATTTTTCTCTTTTTACAAGCTTTTATTTAACTTGCACTGTTAATATGAATGTATGTATGGTATGCTGTCCATCAAAAGCAAACCATTTTTCGACCATTTATTGGCATCCGATTGAGCTGAAGTTTTACATACACCTGTATTTCATGATAAACATTAATATCAATACGCATTAATATTATTATAAGTACTCTTTCCACAAAATTAACTTCCACTAACAAAGTCCCACTGATTTCATCGTGTTCATTGCATTCAAAAACGAAAACCAGCCGTCAACCGTTGCGGTTTCATTCAAATTAAATTAAATCGTACAAAACTTTTTAATCAAACATTAATGCATAAACAAACAACAGTAAAATCCAATTTATATGCGATGCGGCCATCATTACTGGAGGTGGGTCTCGTGAATGATTTGTTGTGATTTCGTCGAGTGAGCGCAGCAGGCGATCGCAAAATGCATTCACATATCGCCCCTCTTCATTCAAGCAAATAACGCCTTTAGGATAAAAGAAGTTACGTATCACATTTGTATGAAACGTGAGCGGAGAGAATTTAATTCCGCAAGCCCTCCTACCACGTTATGGGTAAAGCGACAAGGGTTTGTAAATTTCGATTGGATTCCCTATCTGGGATCTCTGCAACGGACACCGCGCCGTTGGCACTGACAAATGTTTACACAGTGTACAAATTTCGAAATTAATCCGATAATCGTACGTGAATTAATTCCCGTAACGTCTCTGCGGTTTTGATTTCAACGGTGTAAGTAGCGGATGTAATGATTTATTGAATTTCAAACATCGGTTGGCTATAAACCGTGTGGGGACTTGGAACTTGTTTATGAAGGAGATTTATTGATATGAAGTGCGTTTTACTGCAGTGTTGCGCCATTGCGTATGGATGTACATGCGGCAACGCAAGCGCTGAACGAAGATGGACCATCGGTTTTCGATTTCCGTTGCTAGAACAAATAAATATTTCTCTAGTATCTTATGAAACTGCATCGCAATTTTTTTATCTATTTTCTACGCACCCTTGAACAAAATCTAGCAGGCACACTTGAAAAACCAACTTATTTATATAGGAATCTAAATATATAAGTAATTTGGACTATGACCTAAAACAACTTTAACAGTTTTCCTTTGAATCTTATCAAATTTTGTTCAATTATCAAAAGCTTTCATTTCATTAGAGTCTTTAAAACGAGTTTCATCAGTGTCTGTTCCAACAACTCCAGATTCAAGCCCCTCTTACTTAGTGTTTATAAGTTTGGCACAAAGCCATCTGTGCTCGAAGCTGCCTAGTGAACCGGTAAAAGCCATCACATACATTCAGAAAACAATCTTTACTGTCTCAAGATTCCACTTCTGACGCTACCTGTACTTCTCCATATAGTGCTTTACTGCTAACTCCAATAGCTCTCAAAACCATCAATATGTTAAGTTAGAAGTGATTGTAAATAATTTATTGGTTACAAAAGAAAATTGTACTGCTCGTAATAATACAAGCCATAAAACAGCTCATTCTATTGATAGATAGTTCAGGTGTGTTTAAGCTTTTCTCTTTGACTGTGAAGAGCGCTATTGGTTTGATCTTTGAACCTACATAAATCTACATACCAATAACCCTTTGTTTATTGCTTGGTTTGTACGGTTCCACTTTCCGAATAATTCCTTTATTGGGAAGTGTTAGGAATTTCTATAGCCAAACGTAGGTACTTGTTACATATCCTTAGTAGCTTTTGCTTCTTTAAAAACAATATCATACCAAGCTTTTAGAAAGCAAAATATCTCTCTAATTCTCAAATTTTCTCGTATAAACAAATCTTTTGATAGATAATGTGTGTCAAAACTAAAAGAAGCCATTGATTACGCACAAACCCATGACTTCTTTGATTAAGGCTTTGTCGCAGCTTTAAATTTGAAAGTACGTCAATTTGTTCCGCTTTTGCGTCTCGACTCTTCTACCAATCCTTATTAAAAGCATTCACATGACCAGTTCATGGAGGGGACCATAAGTCGGTACTGATTCCATTGTTGTGCTTTTCTTTTATCACTATCATTATTATTTTTTTGATGTTGATTAATTTTGACACTAACACTTTGTTATTCGGAACATAGCCAAACAGCTGGTCGGCTCTTCATGATGTAGCTGGCCCCTTTTTGGCATTGCCATCTAACGTGGCAAGTGGCAATGCTGTCAGGGTACTTGTCCCTTTGACAGCAATGAAAACAATTAATATTTTGATGCCCAAAGAGCTTCTCACCTTTCCATATCTGCTAATCGGTTGGGCCGAGTTTGACAGGACTTTAATGTTATCAGAAGTAACACAAACATTTATTTTTGAAAAAAAATTAGGGTTTGGTGCAAAAAATAAATACACAACATTGTTGATAACCGACATTTAGTTGTACTTACATAATATTATTATTAGTAGGTTTGTACCTAATTCATTATAATTTAAGTATGATAATTATAGTTTTCATAAAGATCAAAAAACATTCGAATTCAATTAACTTGGAACTACCAATGGAATCATAAGATATCTGTGAAAGCTCTAAAGCTCTGACATAAATGATCGCATATGCACGGTATAATCTTAGTCGCGTGTCCAGCAATTACATGGTTTAGTCTACTTTTTCTAACTTCGGTTAGTAGCCAAACCGGTTGCCGTCACTCGTAGAAAGCTCATCATCGTCCTTTGTTCTATACAAAAGACGACATGCAGAACTAAGTCTGTCTTTACTGATTTCTCCTGCATCTTAAGGGTACTTCTTAATGAACAGTCGGTGACCAGAGATAGGTATCGTCCTTAGTCCACCTTTAAGGGTTGCGCAATTGTCATCAGCTATTAAATTAATAATTATTGAATACAATATTATCCACCTAAACCAAATGTAATAGAAATACTAGATTTTTGTTTTTAACTTAATTGCTATTTTCTAGATGGTTTATAAGCTTGACATAGACAAGAAATATGAAGATAATTATAACGATGTTCATCCTACGATTGTTATCTAAGTTCGGTTTATATGAAGTCGATTGGCAGACAGTGTATGCCCTATTTTTTCTCAGACAAGTTCCTCTAACATGTTTGACACCACAATATTGTACAAAACGTCCACTTATTCCACATAGTAGCATCGACTTGCGTGTAGCAATTACAACGATCAGTATCGGCTCCAAATCGTTCGGACGGTCACGATGTTTATTAATTTATTACATTCGGCTCGGATGCCGGTCATTCGATCCGCCGTTTATATAGCTGCTATAATAGCTGTATGGTCAGAACGAGCGGTGCTGACTAATTCGGATCTGTTGGAATTTGTGTGTTTTGACACATTTTTGGTGCTGGATTTTTGGGATCTTCAAGAGAGAAAATCTCAAGGGACCCAAAGACCCAGTTCGAAGTTCTAGAGTCTATTTCGAAGTTCTAGATTCTCCCGAATGAAATTCGGCCCGAACGGCCAATCTCAATGGAGACTATAGGGAGGCTATAGTGCACAAGTGACTGCGCAAACACAGGTGCCGTCCCTCTTCCCTCACTTTCATAATAGTCCGATGGAACGGCAATCAAGGAGGAGAGATGAGGCGCATTACCAACAGGTTTACGTGCTTTCCTAGGCACTTAGGTGTCACACTACCAACTTCCAAACTCCGGGCTGCTACTGAGAAATTTCTTATAAAAAGACCCAATAACACTTTTTGGCCAATCTGGAGACCACGAGACCAACGGGGCAGACAAAGAAACATTAATATGTAGTTTTTAAATCATCTGGTATCTTGAATGTACCTACTTCGGTTGGATACTCATCATATAAAATGCAAATGAATGAAAACATAACAGGTCGTTTCGCTGCGGTGCTGCTCGCAAGCTTGTTTTTAATTACGGCGGGCACTAGTGATCGTTATCACATTATCGAACAGAGAAAATGACTTCATCAATTTATTGCTTCAGGCAATCTCATTTATTCATAATGTGGAACATAAATATCACTAAATGAACTGACGTAACACTGGAGACTGAACATGAAAGGAACTAGACCGCGGTTTGCACGTACTCTTTCCTAACTCTCATAGTCCTATAGGACAGCAATAATTTGAAACACCGGGGAGAGATCAGACGCAGGATAAACATACATACATGCCGGTCAAAATCATAACCTTCCTTTTTGCTTCTCCGTAGACGGGTGAAAAAACAGAGCAGGCAAAAACACTAGCGCCAAACTTAGCACTATCCGCGCTTACGCCATCCGTGCTTACGATGTTTTTAATTACGTGCTCGCTCAAGATCTTTATCGCATTATCGAGCTCGAAGACTTCATTCACTCATTCACTCGTTCACTTCCGCACTTCAAGTTCCGCATTAGCTATTTGAGCCTTCAAAAGCCCATTAATGCCTTTTGCTATTGTGTCACCTCTGTGAGAAATGTAAGGACCAATGTTCTGCTGCTATTGAAGTTGTAAAAATCAACCGTAGAAAATCGTTTTGTGTTTCACCGGTTTTACACAGTTTTGTACATTTGATTGAGTTTCTGTTTCTTTGTTTGTGTTGCTAAGTAGGTGCTTAGTAGCTTTTCCTTCTACGTTTACAAGATTTGCTTTGGCAATATGATGCTTTTTGTTGTTTCACTACATCAGGATGGCTTGTGGTTAAATTATTTGAGAGACAAATTGTGTTCCATTGACAAAGTCAAAACATTTATTTCTTGACGTCAAAAATCAGTAAATCTAGTTACCTCTTTCAAAAAGTAACTATGTAGTTCAAAAATGGATGAAAAACTCTATACAAACTCTTTTAGAATAAAAGATTTTCAATATTTTGTATACAGCATAGTATTACTTCATATAGGATTACACGTTAATACGATGTACCTTGCATAAAAAAATACTTTATTATAGATATACAAAGTATAACAAACTAAGAAACGACGGCTATAATAACTATAGGTAAGTATGCAATTGCTTGATACTGCCTATCCGTAAACTAATACAATCGTTAAAATCATATCAATTTATGTTTAAACGAGCTAATCTCTGGAAAATACCAGTCAGATTGGAAACAATCTTTTTTCATAAAATAGCTAGATTTATGAGGAAAAATAGTATAGGCTGTATAACATCAAGGTTACGACCCATGGAAGCAGAGCAGCAACCAAAAACGTAACCTAACGCGGTAATAAAAAATCACTCGGACGAAGTTGCAGGCAGAAGCTAGTCGGTAAATATAACTTTAGTTCTGATGAAAATTCTGAACAGCGAATTCCACAATATTTCTTGAATGTAATTACCGTTAAGGAAAGGAAACACAGACATGTTGGCATATGAATATCATCGACAAGTGAATTAGCATAATCGGTGCCACATGTCATGTAAGAACATGACTAAGAAGCCAATGAGTCAACAGCACGTGCTGCGTTCAATGAAAGAGCTCACCGAAATGAGAACGGTCTACAAATGAAATTTTGGCAACAAATTAGAGGCCTTTACATAAGCGCGTTGACGTAAAGCATTCGTAGGCGTTTGGTTTTAATTTTTAATCTCAGTTTTTTTTATAATCTTTTTATTTATTTTGTTTTATGCTAGCACAATAATTTACATCTGCTGTGTTATGTCTTTATCACTTTTTGTTGAATGGTAGAGAATGTCTTAGTTCACCGTTGTACTTTTTTGTTGCAGTTTAAAAAAATTAATTTGATTCGAAACGAAATACGATTTTTGAATTTGAATGACGACTGTCTTGTACCATTTTTGTTTCATTTTATACGACAAACACAATTACTATCATCCTTTTATTTCGATAAAGCCTTCAAACTAAAAATAAACATTTTGTGCGAAACGGATCGGATATTTCCAATTTTAAAATCGATTTAGGTGCGTTCCATTATTCCCTGTTTTTTTATTTAAACTTATTTTTAGTTATAAAAAGTAATGTCTAACGAATGCTCAAAATGAAAATGTCAGGCTATACCAAACTAGAATTAAAACTTCAACGCAACTGAAACCTTGAGCAAAATCCAAAATTTGGTACAAAACCAGAAATGACTCATATAAGTCCATTAATTTTATTAAACGACACGTGAAGCGCATTCACTATAATACTCCTTAAAATAAGACGCCATATGTCCCAACAGTTTCCCTTAAACCCACATTTACAACCACTATACAAGGATCAAAGGGATCGTTAAAAACATCCAATAACGAGTCCTTTTCACGGCATGGAATTACACAAAAAAATATTATATAAGGTAAACGCAGCTATCAACGACCCATCGAAAATCTGCAGGTATTACCGACCTATAAAAGTAATTCGAAATCTTTACGTTTCCAGAACTATTTTAGCTATAGTAGGCAAAGTTACACACGCGTTTATTCCTTGAGCATCGTATACTTTTACGTTTTTGTGAGTAGCTGTGCAAAAAACTGATAAAATACGCTAATTACTGCGGGGCAGCGTGGTCGCAGGGCGTGTAGTACTGTTCCCTTGTTCCTTCAAGTAAGTACGTGACTTTTCTATTTAAGACATTTATACAAACAAATGACGTCTATACTTTATCTTATATTACTAAATGTATTCATTTAAGTGTCAACTCTTGATTTCTTACGACATTTTATTAATAAAAAGTAATTTGAAACGATAAAACTTTAAATTAAAATGGGACGGTGTTAGCTTCATCAGTTTTAGTCGTGGCAGCTATCAACGACCCATAAGTCGGCAATGGCAGCAAAGTAACTTTTCGTTTTATTTTTCTTTTATGTTATTATATCACACTAACACAAGTATTTTTATGGACCAGTTTAAATCTAAGCTATCAGTCTTTATAAAAATCTATTAGCGACTAAACTTTTTTGTCTACTTTTTACCTTTTAGCGTTGTCAATTTAACCAAAATTATGATATTTTTCGAGGATCGATATTGAATAGTATCAGTAATAAATCATTGTTTTTGTGTTTAAAACAGTGTGCATTTGTTCATATTTTAGTGAAATTAATCAATTATAATCTATTTTATAGTCCGAAGGTCAATTAAATTAAAATAACCATTTTTTTATGAGTCGGTAATACAATTTATGTTTATACTTACATACTTTATTACCGACCCATGAGGGTCGGCAATAGCAACTATAAGAAGCTATTACTGATCGTATATAGATTATTTAGTTTCTCACCTTACTTTTATGATTTAGCTGATTTTGGTTTTGAAATGTTCGTGGAGGTCTAGGGAAGGTTTAAACGGTGAGAAAATATGGGGTAGAGGTAGGGCAGAGGAAGGGCAGAGGTAGGGCAGAGGTAGGGCAGAGGTAGGGCAGAGGTAGGGCAGAGGTAGGGCAGAGGTAGGGCAGAGGTAGCGCAGAGGTAGGGCAGAGGTAGGGCAGAGGTAGGGCAGAGGCAGGGCAGAGGCAGGGCAGAGGTAGGTTAGAGGTAGGGCAGAGGTAGGGCAAAGGTAGGGCAGAGGTAGGGCAGAGGTAGGGCAGAGGTAGGGTAGAGGTAGGGCAGAGGTAGGGCAGAGGTAGCGCAGAGCTAGGGTAGAGGTAGGGCAGAGGTAGGGCAGAGGTAGGGCAGAGGTAGGGCAGAGGTAGGGCAGAGGTAGGGCAGAGGTAGGGCAGAGGTAGGGCAGAGGTAGGGCAGAGGTAGGGCAGAGGTAGGGCAGAGGTAGGGCAGAGGTAGGGTAGAGGTAGGTCAGAGGTAGGGCAGAGGTAGGGTAGAGGTAGGGCAGAGGTAGGGCAGAGGTAGGGCAGAGGTAGGGTAGAGGTAGGGCAGAGGTAGGGTAGAGGTAGGGTAGAGGTAGGGTAGAGGTAGGGTAGAGGTAGGGCAGAGGTAGGGTAGAGGTAGGGTAGAGGTAGGGTAGAGGTAGGGTAGAGAGATCATCACTAGCTTATACATTCCATTGCTGGAAAAAGGCCTTCTCTCATACACGATCGGGAATAGCTGCATAAAAATCGTTAATAGCTTCACAGCCGTTTTTATGGGTCGGTAATAGCAACAATCGACTAAGTCACTTTGTTAATTATTTTTTACAGGATAATCCTTTATTTAAATGTATTTGATTCAGTAAATACATTATTTATACATAACACTAGCATATAAAATTAAACTATCAATCTTTAGAGGAACCAGTATACTAAAAAAAAATTGTTGATTTTAAAATTGCCTTAAGGGGGTCGTTATTACCTGCGTTTACCTTAACCTAATCGTTAAAAAATGCCGCGGGTCCGCATTGAAGATTGTGACATATTGAAAGCGATTTATGTTAATTTTACGACGGCTTCGCTTTTTATCATCTTGGAACGTTATCTGGGGTGTTTTAGAGAAATTGAACTTTATTTTCACTCAATTTTACCTTGCTTGCATGTTGCTTGTATGTTTTTTCTATAAAACTAAAACATAGAAGGCAGGGGCGGACTGTGAATTTGTGAGGCCCTGGACTAGCGCTACTTAGGGGCCTAACTTATTATACAATTTATTTATAGGTAGTACTTACTGTTTCTTTTTTAATCTATACAAATAATTAAATGTCTGTTTGTAATAAATAAATAAATAAATAAATAATAAATATCTTGGGACATCTCACACACGGCCATCTGATCCCAAGCTAAGCAGAGCTTGCTTATCAAAATTACAGTATTTTACTAATTGCATAATTTATGAATTAACACGATCCTTATACAAAACAATTTAAATATTTGACTGTGTCTGTTTGCTCCGATTAATCTCCTAAACGGCTGGACTGATTTTAACGGGACTTATAAGCAGATAGCTGATGTTTTAAGGAGTAACCTAATTTATCTAAAAAAGAAGAATAAGGGACCCACTCAAAAAAGAGTAGGTACCTCGAATAACCGCCATTCACGCAGACTAAATCGCGGACCAGTCCATAAAAGAACTAAGAATTCCGTCTTATTAAATGCAGCTACGACTATTTTTGGCACTAAAATAAGCGTTCCTTTTCCGCTCTCCATGGGACATAGCCATAAAGACACGTTGACATAAATAATATTAAAGGTGCTGCCAGAAACATGGAACGAACTACATTTTGAATGAACGAAAACAAATTTAACGGTTGCTGTTCCAAAATTTGAATTTCAACGATACTGTCTCTTATTTTGAGGTTACAAAGGAAATCGTTATATTGACACCTCGTTATTTTATCGTTAAAACTTTTTTATAGTTACAAAACTTTATCAGGTGCTTAATAATTTGATGGTTTTATAGTTCTTTTTGTTTGCTTTGAATACAAACTTTTTTGAGTGAAGTAGGATTCTGTTTTTTTTAAGTTCGCGAGACGGTCTAACTTTGTAATTTATGTTTCTTTGTTTGAAAATGATGAATGTGTTCTGCATTCAGTTTGTGGTTTTTTGAATGAGCTGACAAGCAAAAGTTTGCCTTTAGTGTTATGACAGCGGCGACCATTATTTTTATGGAGCTCGCGAACATTATTTTCTTATTTTCTCATACTCTTTGCTTTATGCACTGATTTTATAAGCTTACAGTTTTTAAAGCGGCTAGTCGATACTTCACAAGCCTACAAGGCTGGCTTTTTCTTGGGCCAAAGAATCAGTATTGCTATACTTACAGCGTGGCAAAATGCCCTATGTATAAGCTTTTCTCCATAATTCTTTCATAGATTGTTCAAATCATAATAATTTTATTATTATTTATAAATGTTACATTTTGGTAAATTAAGGATTTAGATTTGAGTTTCAAAATAAATAAGTGTAAACATGGAAATAGAAAATGAAGTAAAATATAAGAAAAAGTATTTCTAATTCTTCAAACATTATCAACACATAATAAATAATACCAGTCTATTATTATCCCATTTTAGAGCAAAAGCCTTTTCCCATACAGAGAAGGCACGAGCATTAATCACCACGCTTGCTCAAGGCAGTTTGGCAATTGGTTATGAAAATTCTAAGTCCAGATTAACCCACAATATTTTCCTTCACCGATGTCATTGATGTCCAAGATGAACATAGAAAGTACTGTTTGAAATGCAAAAAGTCACATTGGTACCTACTTATTCGTTGCGAACCTGATGCATATGTACTTATGCATGGCTAGGCTATCACAACGACCCGTAAGCTAACATAAGTTTTCCTTTGTCAACAGTGGCAGCGCACAGTGACATACCTTTATACATTGGTATTGCTGTAGCTGTGGTGGTGTTCTTGGCTGGAGCAGCCGTGGTGTACAAACTGCTGCAGAGGAAGACCAGAGACCATTCGCTTTACACCATGACTAGGACTGGTAAGTCTTAATTTATTTGTTAATGTTACTGTAACTTTATATGCAAAAGTTTGGATGAATGGATGTTTGTTACTCAATCACGCCAGAACGGCTGAACGGATCTGGATAAAATTTGACACAGAGATAGATTGTAGTCTAGAAAAGAATTACAGTTCTTTTTCCTTTTTTTTTTCTTTTTCCTAAAAAAATAGTAGTAATATCGATCGATGCGGAAATATCAGCATTTTAGTTATATCCAAATCGTTGGTTATGTTCTAATTTCATTACAACAACTACGTATCAGTCGTCAGAAGTCCGAAAATCTGACAACCAGTCTTACCAAGGGGTATCGTTTTACCCAGTAATTGGATTGTAAAGGTCAGATAGGCAGTCGCTGGCAGTCGTCGGCAGTCCATGTAAAATACTGGTATTCAGCTGCATCTGGTTAGACTGGAAGCCGCTCCAACATAATTGGGAAAAGGCTAGGCAGATGATGAACTACGTATCAGTCACAGGAGTCCCAATAAAACACGTACCGTTCGGTAAAATACAGGAACCCATACAGTTCAGTCGTTGGTCAATCGTATAGCAGTATTAATGAATAATGATTAAAATAATTAAAAATTAATGATTCATAAGGACTTGAGACCTTAGGTACACTCGGAAGTCCGTTTCCGAGCTGTCGGGGCGTTGACTTTAGTTTTACATTAGATACACGAGTAGTAATAAGCTTTGGTTGTGGTATTACTTGTTTTTTAGTTATATTTAATCAAAATTGGTTAAGGAAAAATCTGGATTAATCCTGGTATTGTTTATCTGTGTTATTTGTTGTTAATAAGGAACAACATTCAAAAAATTACAATTAAAATAAAATTAACGTCTACAAAAGGGAACACTACAAAAAATTCACTACAACACAATCAAAATGTATAAAACAGCTGGTTTTATTAATGTTGCAGAGTAAGTCCTTCTTGAGTACCTTTAGCCTCTGAAAGATGTATGACGAAACAAAAGTCATGTTATATATTATGCTATCTTAGTTGTGTCTTTACTTCCCCATTCAAATAAAGACCATTCTTCCTCAAGCAGATTTCCAACCAGAGATGTACCCAACTGTGGAGAAGCAGTCGCTGTCTTTGGCACCAGATCTGATGCAGCACCGACCTCCAAGATATGAGCATCCGCAGCCTGACTCCAGGGCTGAACACCATTATGATGTACCGCATCTTACTAATAGGTGAGTGTGAAAAAAAAAATTCAGCTGCGACAGGTTGGGCCGGAAATCGACCCCAACATCTTTTGGGAAAAGGCTAGGCAGATGATGACTTTCCGAGGATCAAAACTTTAGCCAGATACTTCAAAGACTTTAAAACTAGCAAGCACGCATACCTTCTAAGCTACTTATTCCTCTTTTTATCATCAAAATGTTAGAGATCATGGGTGGTATAAATGGGTGTGTAATGTATGATATAATAACAAATGCTCTAATTTCACTTGAAATAACGTTCACATGATATAATTTTCATATGCTATAAAATCATATAACCTAATTTCATATGACCTAATGTTTCATATGATATAATTTTCATTTAATATAAAACATTTAGTATAACGTTCATTTTATATAATTTTCAATATGTATAATATTCTTTTTATATAACATTCATTTGACCTAATGTTCTTTTGACCTAATTTTCATGTTTAAATGGTCACAGTTCTAACCTAACTCAAATGGCACCTAACCAAACCTTAAAATATTCTATGCATGGTCGACGGAGCCCCGCTTCGCTTCTTATAACTTAGCTTTTGCTATGAACTTCTCTCAGGCGTCAGGCAAGCAAGCATGCAGCATGCAAGCAAGCATGCAGCATGCAAGCAAGCATGCAGCATGCAAGCAAGCACGCAGCATGCAAGCAAGCATGCAGCATGCAAGCAAGCACGCAGCATGCAAGCATGCAACATGCAGCAGGCATAGTTTCTGTCACGGCTCCGGTGCTGCGGGGCTCCGGCAGTCCCACGCGAGTTTATCGTCGCAGATGGATTTAACGCTCACCACCGCAGCTTCGGCTTGCTGGCCGGCTACGCCGGCCAGCCTCAGCCGCGGCGGCGAGTGTTACAACCACCTGCTCCTCAACTCGCGGGCCGCCTCGCCCCTCCGCGCCTTCGCGATTTTAAATTACACTCTAGGGGTAGGGCAAACAAGACTGCGTGGAGTCGGATTTACAGCGATTCGTTTTTGTCACTAAATCCTAAATTTTAGCAAATGTTTTAGGACTAAAAAAAAATATTATAAATGAACATTCGGAATAATACACATAAAATATAAAACAAATAGGCGAGATTGCAATAGCCACACAATGAATATTTCGCTGTAACTGTATGACAGTAAGAAAAATAATAAATTCGTGTATAGTCTACCCACCTCATGCATAAAAGCAAACTTTTGTAGCAATTAATGCTTATGCGATGCATTTTTGCTAGCACCATACTAGCGGGCGTTTAAAATCGTATCAGATTTTCTTAATTATATTAAAAGTTACTTAGAGGTTATGAATATTATAGTAAATGAATAATATACTACATGAATATTATGTCAAATGTGCATTATAGGAAATGTTAATTATATCATAAGAAATTAGATAAAATGAAATTATATCAACAATTCATTATCTCAACTGATCGTTATATTAAACAAAATTATATTAACTGAAATTAGGTCAAGTGAACGTTAGATTTTTTGTTATTATATCAACCGTTACACACCCGGTATAAATGGACTCAAAAACATAACACAAGACAAGTTCATCTTCACCTGTCTACATCGCATTTGACAAATGCTTCCTTTCTTTACTGCATAAGTGTTGCATGAATGGTGAACGTGCTGTATCAAGTTTCCATCTGACGGCGAAGGTACAGACGACCAAAAAGAGATGAGTCCTGTATCCCAGACAGGGACATACCTACATCAACTGCTTTTTTGTTGTAGATTTGTACTAATATTATAAAGAGGTAAATTATGTTTGTTTTTATGTTTATTTGTCCGTAAGAGGCATTCGCTGGAAATACTGCTCCGATCACAAAGAAAAATTCACTGATAGAAAGTTTAAGGTACACTTGTCTTTCACGCGAATGAATAAATAAAAACGGTGATTTATTTAAAAAATCTTCAAAGCAATGTTACCGATCTACAAGACCAACATATCGACATGAATTATGGCAAGAAAGTTTAAAAAACTGCCAATATGTACAGTCAGCAAAACAGATAGATATGCAGGGTCGTCAGATAGGTATAGTTGAAGTTTTCTTAGAAACCGATAGATGTTTTCGAATGTAATTTAATAAACAGTTTATTAAAGTTAAGTTTCAGTCAAAGACATCTATCGGTTTCTAAGAAAACTTCAACTATATCTGACGACCCTGCATACCTATCTGTTTTGCTGACTGTACAATAACATACTTTGTATAGGTCCAATTTTTAAATTAGCGAAATAAAAATTTGCAGACTAAGTCACGGGCAGAAGCTTGTTAAAGTATTTAAAAATGTGCCTAATATCCGTATCCTTAACGACCAATAATAAAAAGAACATTATTATTCTAACACTCATAAATAAAAATACAGAATAGATACTTCTATAACAGGATCGCTATAATTCATAATCAAACTTAAAAGCGCTGTCTCCTATTTTCCTATTATAATTTATATCTAACATGTTTATTTAAAACAAGTCCCCAGGCAAAACAAGGTGGGCCAACTAACAAATAAATAACAATTAAGCTGAATAAACAATCAACTTAACAAACTAGAATAAACACTCCAGGTGACTATCAAAATAAATCATAAATATTTTTTGCACAATTACTAAACAGACGATAAAGCTTAATTGTACAAAAAGATGTAATTACAAAAGACATAATCTAAGTTTGCAAATGATTTAGGAGCCTAAAACAAATAAGATACAACATGTCTTTCAAATAACGACTCTACGGCTCAGATAATTGAGCAAAAAACTAATAGATAGAAACATGTTTTGTGAATGAAGTTTATAATGAATCTAACGTTAATGTTTTAGGTGTATTATTGAATAAATTACAGGTTTCGTTTTAAGCTTATGTTGTTGCTGCAAAAAATAGACGAGCTATGCATAAAGTCTGAGTATTATAACCTCTTCTAATATGTACAAATCTGGGCCAAAGTAGTCTAACAAAAAATTAAAATAGTAGTGTATAGTAATATTATTTAATAGCCATTTTGGTTTATTTTATAAACTATCTCGTTATTTCGGTCTAAAAGTAAATTAACCGGTGAATCAGTAACTCATTGATTTTAAGGCTTGAAAACGATTGTAATGGAATTGTATATAAGTAGTAATAATAATGGTTGTCAGATTGATAAATGAACTATATTTTGAACCTAGATATTCCTTAGATATTTAATAAGTTTGGTGAGGATCGTGATGCGCCAGTTGTTTGTCAATGAGACAATAATAGGTTGATAATTTATTATCTTAAAAAAAACCACCCTTAATGAAACCACTAACAGGATCCTTCTTTACAGCTATGCGTCCCCGGTAGACCACCAGGTGACTCCATGCGCGTCCAGCAAGGGTCAAAGTGATGACTATGACAGCAAGCCTTACAGTGAATCTGAACATTCGGCTTCCAGCTGCTTTACTAGCTGTAAGTATACCTATTATAAACATGCATCAGAATATAGTAATGCCGATTCTTTCTTTTTTGTGTGGTAAATAAAATTGTTATAGCCTCATACAAAGTGTAATTTGCATTCTCATCAAATTTCAGAAGGTTTTTAAAAAAATTACGACACCCGGTCAATAATTAATAAATACTTGATATTTTAGTAGTTTATGTTTGATAGTATTTCAGAATACATCTCTTTCAAAGAACAGAAGCATCCCGATGCGTATGCGATGTGCAGTGCTGCGCGACTATATCACTATTTATATCACCTATATTGATTCATGCGAGAATCACTAGCATGTTACCTCATTGAATTTGACGAGTATGCAAAATTGCACCTTGTACTATATCTATATCGGTTCCACAGCTCCACTAACTATGATTTCTCTTCTAGCGGGCTCAATGTATGATGCAGCAAATGAGTCAGTGACTCTCCAACTAGCGGAACTCGTTTCAAACTCGCCTACATCTCAGTCCCTCTCAGTTTCAAGTGCTGGGGCAAGACTGGCATTGCCTGCTGCCGGTGTTGCCCTGTCGATCCCTGAGGCAGCCCTGAGTAGGGGCAGGAGGGAACAGATATATGTGGCAGTGGTGAAAGATGATCGATATCGACCGAGATTGGGAAAAGGTTTGTATGATTTTGTCTTTTGTATGCATGTATGGATGTATAAGAAGTAGGTATATATTTTATTGCCTCAAACTATGGTCTAATTTAAACTGACTAGGATACTTAATAGCAGTATTATTGAGAAGCAGTCATTATCTAAGACATGTACTTTGTTGACGTAATACATAAATTAATTTTCGATAAATATTTTCGCTGATCCATTCTTGTATTTATTATGCCCTAAATCATCAAATTGCTATGAATATTTATGAGTCCAAAATGAATAACTTTACTGGAGTACAAGTCTAATAAAAATAAATTGATTTTGCGATGCGATAGAGAACAATTTCCAAAGGTAATTTTAAACGATATGTAATTATGCCATGGTATCAGCGAGCTATAATTTCTGCTTGGGAAAAAACGCTTGCCTTGGGCAAGCCAGGTCGATCATATGTACGTACATGTAGAACGAAGTGCTCACAACAAATTCCGCCCCGCAGGTATCACGCAGCTGAGCCCAGTAGTTAAGTGCGGCCCACCGCGTCTTCAATTAAACAAGTCAGTCATCCTACAAATCCCTCACTGCGCCAGCCTCAAACATGGCTTCTGGAACCTCTCGCTGTACGCCATCGACCACAACAGCGCTAAAACTGACAACACACAGCCGCAGTGGAAGAAAATTGTCGGCCTCGGACAGGAAACGATCAATACCCCAGTGTTCACTCAACTCGACAATGATAAAATATTCCTAGTTACCGATATGCTGTCTACGTTTGTATTAGTGGGTGAAAGTTTTAATGGAAAGGCGGTGAAGGCGCTTCAACTGGCGATATATGCGCCGGCAGTGCTCAGTGAAACTAGCGCAGATTACAGTATAAGGCTTTATGTATTTGAAGACACGCTTTGCGCGGCCTACTACTGTCAGGAGCAGGAGAAGAAACTTGGCGGCGTACTACTTGAGCGACCCAAAACTTTGCTTTTCCAGGACGGCGGTTCGAATCTCTGTTTGAATTTAGAACACGTCAGCCCTGGCTGGAAAGCTAAGCCGGGTATCGGTTACCAAGAAATCCCTTTCCAACACGTTTGGGGTTCGAATTACAACGCTTTGCACTGCAGCTTCGTATTAGAAAGGACCCACGATTGTGACAATATCGATTTCAGCGTGTCCGCCTGTCAGAGAACCAATCCGTCATACAAGCAGACATTCCGAATATCCCTCGACGACGTGCGGAGCCGATCGCCGCGGGGACGTTCACCCCGCGCCGAGTCGCAGCGCAGTTTTAACATAACTGAAAACCTTTTAGAGGCTCGTATGTGCCGCAGCGAAGACGGGAGCGACGGCAGCGTTAAAAGGAACGTAACAGTTAGCGAGGCAGGCGTCAACGAGTGTGCGGGCGACGGGCCGTTTAAATTAAGTGCTCGAATAAAAAGGCAGTTGTGCGCTATATTAGACCCGCCGAATGCGCGCGGCAACGACTGGCGCGCGCTGGCGTCGAGGCTCGGCGTGGATCGTTATACGACGTGGTTCGCCACAAAGAGCTCGCCAACAGAGGCTATCTTAGAGCTGTGGGAGTGCCGCGAGCGCGGGGCGGGCGCCACCGCCGCGCTGGCCGCCGCGCTGCGCCAGATGGACCGCCACGACGCCGCCGACCTCCTGCACGGCAGACCCTCCTGGTTATGAATTCCTTGCACATCCCAGTCCCATTGTAATTAATGATTTCAATTCTACGGTGCGTAGCCGTGTGTATTCTAACAAGACAATTGTGAACGATGATAAATGTGGAACTATAGGCCTATGCGAACGAATGTATGAGGAGATTGTTGGTAAACTAATGAGTAGTTTAAATGTTACGTTAGAAAAAAGTATAGTTTCGTAGGCCGACGGCCTAAGTTTGTAAAATCTTCGTAGTATATTTTGTATAGAATATTCTATGCTGTAGATAAGCGATCGATGAATAAATTATATTATATTAGCAATAATAGTGCCTACAATGTCTTTTAAAGAAACATTGCCGACTCGAGGCAGTCGGCGTCAGTTGGTTATTTTGTTATTTTTTGTATAGTGTTTGAGTGTTCTATTAACTGAGAAATTCGCTTATTTTTCTACTTTATTTGCTCGCAATAATTTGAACTTGCTTATTATAGAGAACTTTGTGCCAAATATGTACTGCCACAGCAAAATTTTGGCAATAATCTAAAAGAAAATGTTATACGTGTCTAACTCTGAGCTTACCTAGCTACTGTTTAAAGTTACAATATATTTAAGTATTTTTATTTGATGTTAGATGAATTTTCAATATTTAAAATCATTATTAGGAAACACGCAATTAATTTTCTTAAATCACCTTCAAATTCATTCAAAGATAGATTGTCATTCACATATACAGGAATAGTGACAAATTCATCTAATATTCCCTTTTACTATAAAGACTTTACAACTGCATTTATAACTAAAACTAATTCAATGTAAACTACAAATAAGTCAAACTTCTTAGTTCTATCTAAGCGCGATAATCTTACCTTAGAAACAGCTTTGTGCATGCACAACGCTATAACATTATCTATATTCCTAATACCATCAAAAGTAAATGTATTAACATACATCCCTTTACGGTTGATCAAATGAGAACCAAAGGTCCCAACAGAGATCGACATTCTGCTATTTACTTCAAATTCACTGCCACTAAACACTGCCCCTCACAAATTATCGCGTATAGAAAAGAACTGTACAATTTCAGCTAACCAATAGAAAAGATCCTTTTTATCTTTATCTTTTCATATCGTTATTACTGCCGAAATGGGTAGAGAAATGGAAGCATCAATCTCAATGGCGAAAACGGCCTAATAGATAACAGTATTGCTATCACTTCTGAGCAAAAATAATAATTCCATTAGTTTACGTTACTCACGCCAATATTGGAAGCATGTATTACTTTGCCAAGTCCCAGTGCAAAAATCAACCCTGTTATAGCAGAAAATGGTAGAAATATCACCATTTTTTATCAATTTTCTTATCAACCGAGCCAGTCAGACTCCAAAAGCAGTCCCCGGCTGCACAAAAACCCCTCCCAAGTTACACTTCATCGCTTTCTCTGCCATAAATGCCGTCAGTATTATTTTAAATATTACGTTCATTGATCTTGGGCATCCACGATGACAAGTTGATAACACCAATCGCGTGGCAATGCCGGAGGGATATTCCGGTCCACACAATTTTAATTGCTATAAATATGAAACTCGTATTCATGATACAATTGAGTTACAGTAAAATAAAACATAATAATAAATGGATGGAGTCAGAATGAAAAATAAAATAGTAGTTGTTTTTTACGAAGTAATCTATTTTAAGGTTGGATGGACGAATCGTTGGAGTTGAAACAAGTGAAAAGCACTAGACCGTAATCAGTTCTATTAGTTTAGGATTCCATACAACAACCTAACATGGCAAAAAAATGAGATAAATAGAGAAATATGTAGTTGAGAATTTAAGCGTATTGGCTTGATTTAATGGCTGGGCCATTTTTCTAATTTTTTAGGTTATAAAAGGTACTTTACCCACGTTAAAGTGTGACGGTTGGATTTAATATAATTATCAAATTCAAGAAATAGATATAAAATAGATGTTATCCTCAGATACTTCCTATGGGCCGTAAGTTCAGCTAGACGCTTTACAAGTTGGAACTTTAAAGCGTTTGGATAAAAAAAGGACTCAGCTTCGAAAATTTCCATTTCGCATTCTTTCTTAACTACATAATATATCTCCGTATATATTCTAAGCATTTTAACTGTGCTATTATGATGTAGGTCTTGGGACTCTGGAATTATAGTCCATTTTAGCTTTCATCTTGGCCCATTTCGGGAGTGGTACGAAGTTACGAACCATAATGATCATTTCTATAATTGTTGTATATAATGTGATAGAGTGTAAATATCATGTATCGCAGTTACAAAAGTAGTTGAAACATAACTATGCTATGTAAAATGGTGTCATCACCACCAAGTAGACTATATATATTTTTGTTAACGTGATGAATATTAAAATAAATGGATCTGTGATACTTAAATAATATGAAATAAATTATGTTTAACTGTGCATACTTTGTTGTTTTATTCACAAATAACCTATTATTGACATTACCAATAGATTTTTTTTTCAAATTCCCGGCAGATTCTTCATGGATGAAAAAGACACTCAATGAAATCAAAGTTAGTATTCCTCATTACGAAAATATATTTTTCTCTCGACTCATACCTGGAGATCTTCTGGAAATTAAGATGGAATTTTGACTTGAAATTGAGATGCGTTTGTGTATTCGGCTGTTAGACTTAGAGGGTTCGAATAGGTAAACCAGCGGATGGCAAGAATTTAGGGCATCTTGTGACACATTGCATCCCAAAGGAGGCACACAAAGGATTCCACGTCATCTCAGTATTCGGGTATGCAAAGGGGTGTCTCACATATTTTGCAAGCAAATCCAGGTGAGGAATGTGAGTATCGTCTTGAACTTTCTGCTGCAAGGAACCTAAGATTAATCTCTTAGAGTAATTAATGTGTGTAATTAAGACAATGAAATGAAACTAAAGAAATTATAGGAAAGTAGGCACGTGTAGGGACGGATCCACATCAACGCGATGTGTGGCTACCAAAGCACAGTCTTGATTCAAAACTATCTTAGACCATAGCTCTGCGAAAACAAGGAATATTATAATAATAATTTAGCCCTGTCGTATAATTCGTTCTTAGGTGATGTCTCCTACCCATTTACTATCTATCTGCCAGATTTTAGCTTCATATGTGAAGTAGTTAAACAAAATATTTATCTAAAATCGTATCAACTTATGTGTTACGCAAGTTGCAAGATCCGAATGGAAGTAATTAATCACTTTAGTACAAACATCAAATTAATGTATTATTTTGAAAGCGTTCCACTACGAACAACCTATCATTACGTCATTTAAAACTCTTGAAACAATTCATAACAATTATTCATACGTATCTTATTAGAGTTTGTATGTCGACGAATGTCTGTAGATTAAGACCTTGTCCAGATACAGGGATTAAAGAAAATAAGTCTCGATTTGGCGACAGAAATTACAAAATTAACGAAAATAAAAAAAAATTTCATGACATGAGATATTTTTTAATGTAGGTACATAAATAGTCGGTAACAAGTTGATAGTCTCGTCACGGGTTCGATTCCCGCGCGGAGCAAATATTTGTGTAACCTACAGATTATTCGAGGTCTGGTTGTTTGTGATATATTATATGAGTTTATATGTTTGTAAATGCACCCACGATACAGGATACATTCATAATGTGAGGCAGCGAAATAATAATAATCAAATCATGACTTAACACTTATATAACCTTAGTTTTGGTTTACAATCAACCTAAAAAGCAATTTCACTCGTCATTTAGAACAACTTTTACAAGTAAGACCAACCCTGATCGTAAAAAAGAACAACTTGATCTACACATTTTGTCAAGTAGGTAATGCAAACATTAAACGCACACAAGTAGAGAGAAATACATGAAGACTTAGCAGTAACTTGAGAAAGTTACAAAATCCAAACAAAGGTTAACAAGAAATCTGTAAGTAAGTATTCACTTAATTGATTCTACACCAAACACTTATACGCTTATTCCACTAACAACATACATTCCTTTTCACGCAAGTCGCTTGTAAACCGCGACGTCTGTACAAGCTCTAAACTTCAAACAAAACATGGCCACGTCGAATGAACCGCACGAATGCCTAACATAAAACAAAACAGAACAAAAGCGAAGAATCTCAGCTATTTACAAAACTTAACTTTAACTGGAAGAGTGACAGGTGAAGAAATTGTGTAAATAAATTAGGAAATAACAATACAGGAAAAGAATATGATTATGAGAATGTCAGAAGAGAAAGTGGACAACCCTAGTTTTGGTTTTTTTGAAAATAGAACAAGTTTAAAGTCAAAGTCAAATCATTTCAATCAAAACAATTGAAGGGCACTTTTCAACGTCATCGAATACCTTTTCTAAAAGGTTGCTTTGTATGGAGAAGAATGGGTAAGAAACTCTACTGCTAATCTTTAAAAAAAAAGTTGTACATACTATATTTTACGTAGTTTATTAAAAAAAATGTATGAATGTAAAATTAAGAAATCAATACACAAATTAGTACAAACATTGCATTACAAACATACGAGGAAATAAAACATTTAAAAACAAAATTAATATATTTTTTTTGTTATTTAATTATTTTTGTTATTTAACTTGTAAATAATGTATAATATACTAAAAATAAATAAATCAAACTTTTTGTTAAAAAAAACCTTTAAATATCTATTACCAACCTGAACACACAAGT
Source organism: Hoplodrina blanda (assembly GCA_949316365.1). NCBI lineage: Eukaryota > Metazoa > Arthropoda > Insecta > Lepidoptera > Noctuidae > Hoplodrina > Hoplodrina blanda. The sequence continues at coordinate 1,875,177 of OX438582.1, forward strand.
TTGGCATTTAACAATATTATAGCAGATATAAATGATTTTGTGAACTAAAAATAGTTATACCTATTATCGCTTTAAATTGTCAAAAGATAAAATGATAAATACAGGTTATGTCACTTGCTCTCTCCACCTAACATGTTAAAAATTTCGGGTCTATTGTTGCGTATACGCATGTAGGCAGGTGTGAGCTTGCGTGGTGACGGGTTAGCGTCAAACGTCACGCATGCGCCCGCGTCACGGTAGCGTGACGAACGAGAAGCGGTATCAGTTGCAGCGGACATTAGTGGTGAAAGGTGTTATGTTAAAAATAAAAAAGCTGAAAAAATATCTATAGAGGTGAAAGGTGAAAAAAGTAGGATTATAGAAAGACGATCCACTTTGCGATAGCTACTGTGTATCATTTAATTGGTGTAAAAAGATAAATTGATTTCAATCTATACTAATACACATGTGACTGTTCCTGAAATACCATAGGCTGATAAAATTTACGTTTTTCCTAAATATGTTGAAATTAGTGTTATAAGTCGGTTTCCCCTCTGTATTTTATAGAGAAGAGAATTTGTTTGTTTTTATGTTCTTTTTTTTGTTTATACAGAAATTGGTACTGATCCGATTACAAACATTATTTGCTGAGAGAAAGCTACACTATTGACGAGTGTCATAGAATATGTTTTATGGTGTATTAAACTTTCACGCTGACGAAATCGCTGGCAGAAGCTAGTGTGTTATATTTTTGATGATAAGATTGTGTGACTATTTTTTTAATTATTTGATTATTTAGACGCCAAAACAATAACAGCTTTAAGACGTAAGCAATAAAGCCTAACTCCATGCTTTTGTCATTTATCAATCAATCATCAAATACTGGCTCTGTTTGGTGACGGGCCTCTTCAAAGTGTTCTGTTTTTGAATATTGTTCTAAATTCAATTTGAATTTGCAATATTATTTTGAACGCCTCAAGAATGTTCGCAATATTAATTAATTTGTAAAAGGTAACCAAGCCATTCAAAACTCTTTTACCAATGTAGTAGGGACCAAGCGATTGAATCTATAGGATGCAGTGTTATTCTATAAAAATCTCCTTGGTGAATTTGAAGTAGGTGAAGTTAGCACGAGATTAGATGTTATTCTCTATAGCTTCGAGTGATAACAACTCACTTCAAGCTCGATTTTTTTTACAGAATAAACCGTCTGATGTTCATCTCTCATCAAAACATTATCGCTGCTACTGACACCACACCGCCACACATTTTTGGGAATGTATTTAAATACATTATAATACTAGGGGACTATGAATAGGCAGGTGTAGCTATAAAATAAGTATCACTCACATGCTACTGTCAGTTTTTTATCGAACCCCATCTAAAGGAAGCATGTGTTAAAAAAAAACCGATCAAGTGCGAGTCGGACTCACACATGAAGGGTTCCGTATCGAGCAAAATATGCAAAAATAAAACAGCCATCTTGTACCTTTCAATTTTATATTAAATTAACACAACATAACATCACGCCTGTAATCCCTGAAGAGTTAGGCAGAGGTGTACCCATTAGTACACCCACATTTCGCCAGTTATGTTTTAAGTCGAATGTAATAGGAGGCGATGCCTATTGCCATCAACCGAGCACATATCTAGAATCCGAAGCTGCTACTGAGAAATTCCTGATGGAAAAACCCAATAGCACTTTGCCCGACGTGGGAACCGAACCCAAGACCTCATGCTCGGCAGTCGCGCTTTGCGACCACTAGACCAACGAGGCAGTTTATTTTATTTATTTTATAATTTGTTGGTAGAGCGGTAATAGAAATACACATTCTGTGAAAATTTGAACTCTCTAGCTATTACAGTTCTTGAGATATAGCCTGTTGACAGACCGACGGAGGGACGGACGGACAGTAGAGCTTAGTAGGTAATAGGGTCCTGTTAGCACCCTTCGCGTACGGAACTCTAAAAAACCGTTTTTTCAACACACCCGTTTTTACATTTTATAGTTTTTAATTTATGAAAAAGGTGCATTTGGAATACGTTAATAAGCGGTGGAATATAAAAAGTAGTAATCGTTTTATGACTTCTGATAAAATTAAATTGGATTCGGCCTTATAGATTTGATTTCAATTATTTCTATGGTGATTCGTTAATGGTTACTACTGGATAACTAAGTTATGTTGAATGATATTAAGTGGGCAATTAAACAAAGAGAATAATTTGGATATTTGCAGCTCCCTGAAATATTAGTGTTCTCCTATCACTTACGGATATAAAACTTCACTTAATTAAGCTGATAGTTACAATTTCTTCCCATTTTTACGATATTTTTTGTTCAGGACTATACCTATACTTAAGAAACCTCTATTTACAGATATGTTGAAATCCTTGTTGGTATAGTGGACGCAAAGCACGACTGCTGAGTATGAGGTCTTGGGTTCAATTCCCAGGTCGGGCAAAGTGTTATTGGGTTTTACCATTAGGAATTTCTTAGTGGTAGCCTCGGAGTCTGGATTTGTGCCGGGCACGAGACTGCTACTGAGAAATTCCTGATGGAAAAATCCAATAACACTTTGCCCGACCTGGGAATTGAACCCTAGACCTCATGCTCAGCAGTCGCGCTTTCCGACCACTAGAAGAAAGAGGCAGTATCCAGCCGGTACCCAGTATTTGCTAAAACATATCATTACAAAAGGATATAATGGCGTTAATTACTTACTATCTAATGGACTTACATTAATTACTTAAATTGTGATTAAACCACAGCACACCATACAAACCAATCGGACCTGATCACCCCTTTAATGTATACCTTTCATAAACTAAAGATATGTATAACCACAGGTCGATTACTTATTTCAACTGCGAAGCTTCAACGTACCTAATTTCAATCGTGAACCGCAAGTCGCAGCCCTTATTCCTCTAACCCTCATACAGTTGTGTGGCTTCTTCGAAGACGCCCTACGACTGAAAGGGACTGAAATGTCGACTAATCAATCGCAAAGGGCATCGTTGTAGACGGCGACAAAGGGCTGGTATTGTAGGGTGGCTATGGGTCAGGATTATCATGGATTTGCTTATTATAAAAGAAATCTAAAATTCAAGTAAATAGATACGCCAGATAAGAAAAAAATGTTGTATCTAAAATTGATAAAGCTACCTCATCTAATGGGTGGGTTTAATGAAAACGTAAAATCGCAATGCTTAAACAGCTTATGCAGACGATTTAGGGATAATCTCATGAAGAAAAATGTAATCCAAAAAAAAGGTAAATCGTCACAGCCACACACTCATTCATTAGAATCAAACTCACGATTAAATTCAGATACAAGTCTCAGGCCAACATAAATAAACGTTACTTAGCATAATATACGATTACTTTCTCAGCTACGTTCCCGTCTCTATCTAGCACTTGTAGTTTGACTGTTGTGTGACAATGACAGATATAATGCCAAGTAACTTTCATTGATGTCGATCTTAGAACTCTTTCAATTGACGTATTTAGTGCCGGACTACTGCGACACTGGAGCAGTCCATTTTATATAAAAAAAAAAAACATTTATTCTTTTTCATTTATGTTTTTTAAAACAGTTTACAAGTGACGTTTGTCGTCTTGCCGTTGTGTCAAAAGAGCACGGCACTCTCGACATTTCGACTGTATAAATTGAAAAAGTTCTTAGAGTCCTTCAATCTGCTGCTTTATTGTCACCCTTCGTCATAGGGCATCAATTCATCAACTGTTGTAAGGTCACCGGCAGAAGGGTTCCAACTATTTCCTTTCAAACTAAGGGCTCTTTTTGTACGATAAATTAATTTATCCGTTGAATGTCGCGTGTTGGGACTAAGTAGGAAATTAATCTTTTAAGGTATCTATGTAGGTAGGTACTTGTGTATGTAAAAGGTGAGGTAGATAATAAATTGTTCGCACCTCTTCCTTGAGTGTCAAAGGTCTTTGTGAACATTTGGGAGACTTGACTGATTGAGATTAAGGGTAGAAGCATTATTTTTTAAAGGCGTTTGTCCACTGGTACTACACAATTATATGTGAAAGTTTTTAACACTTAGAAGAAGAAGAAAGATAAAAAAAAACTGTTTATTCACGTGAAAACACTAAAATCACTAGAGATAAATAGATAACACACACAAGACATCACGCCTGTAATCTCCAAAGGGTTAGGCAGAGGTGTACACATTAGTACATCCACATTTCGCCAGTTATGCTTAAGTCCCAGATTATGTAAAGTAAGAGATACACACAAACATAGAAAAGAGAGACACACAAACATAATAACGAATCAATCTCTGCCAATACTCCAGAACACAAGTTCATAAACGTCGCATAACAATTGACTTCAGTAACAACAGCACTTACAAGTCAATGTGAAAGACAAACTCGGAGCCACCGCGTTCAGAGGTACCGGGTCAAACTGGTAAAGAGAACGATTTTATCAAATGTCGCTTTCGGCTCGGTGGCCGGTCGTGACTTACCTTACACGTCGATGTATGGGGCAAAGGATGAGAGGCAGCGGGAGACAGCCGTGCTGTTGAGTCATCCTATAATTAAAGCTTTGTTGATGAACCATTAGAGTTGATTTTCGTGTTGAAAATTCGACTATTTTAAAGTATTTAGGTTTAATTTCATATAGTAAGCACAATATCTATTAGTATCTTCTTTACTTAATATAATATAGCTGGAGAATTTTTTTGGTTGTTTGTTTGTTTGCTTGTTTGTTTTAAACGTATAATCTCTGTAAATACCAGTCCGATTGGATTATTTTTTTAATATAAAATATCCTGATTCATGAGAAATAGTTTAGGCTATATAACATCATTCAATATGAGATTTTAAGGTTTCGAGATAACTTAGAATATCTACAGATATAAGTAAATACAATTTATCATTAAAATTAAAAAGATCTTTTTTAATTTCGACAATATCTTGCACCCTCATGATATTTACTTACTATTCCGCACATTGCACCCATATTCCAACAAATTCTTAGTTTGGACCACATCCAAAAATAGCTCGGACCAAGGAGTGGGCGAAGTAAGAATGATGCGAATGCACTTACGATTGTTTCATTTAAGAATGGAGTCTGCTTTTAAGTTTAATGAGTTTCGATATACTGACGTGATTGGAAACTCATTTATTGACTCTAAATCTACCCTGAGGTAACATTAATGGTACTTTTAGTGCTCTATGGCCAATTAAGCCGTTAATAGTGGAGATACGTTTGTTTTCAACACGTTTCTGATTTTAAATTGAGTGATACGATAGTCTTGTTTGTAGATGGTGCAGCAATAAAATTGTAAGTGTCGTTGTAGTGATAAATTATTGATTTATAATCTACCATCCATACCATATTGTAGAAGTTTATTTGTTTAATTTTATAGGAGATATATGTGAGTGGTTGACCAAAAAAGGACCTCAAGGGAAAATAATTGATTTCGAGTAAATCGCGTTTGAAATTTCGTGTAGAAACAAGTTTCGGCTCGGCCTCGGCTCACAAAAAAAATTATAAAAAAAACACTACGGCACCTAAAAATATTCTGGTTAGACCAAAACAAAGCTAAAAGACCACAGATTAAAAAATTCAAAAAAAAATAACGGTTTCCAATCCCTCCAGGTCCCTTTTTGGTCAACCACTCACATATTGTGCCGTCAGCGAAACTATGGCCTTACATCTTTATAAAGGCTAAATAACTCGCAGAATTAAATTGTATAAAATTAAAACAACATCCCAATTATTTTCACAGTCGTAACTTAAAGTGAGAATCATTAACAAAACTCCACACTTTTGTCAAAAGCCAACAAATAAAATAAAACAGATAAATCTAAGAGAAATCAAATAAAATCTCGATCGTGTCTATTTGACGATGAACGGGGCCACCCACTGTCCTTTACGATTCTCTTGTTTTTGTCCATACCTACACCACGCCATGTTGGATAGTGTCCTACCACTTTATCTTATAATTAATCAAGTAACTGCCATATAATCGGGCTGTGACCACCTACGGTTAGACAGATAGTTACAGTATCCAGATATTAGAAGATATGGGGAGTGATTATGGTGACCAACTTATCTTGATACTTTGTGGTGGTGTTTGCAAAGGAAATTGTCAAAATTGTTTGCCAAGTTACACTGGGCACTATACTGTAGTTTATTTTTTTTCATGATGGTGACATAAGAGAAGTCTTTTGACACCTAATTTGTACTTGCGAAATGCATATAAAAAAACAGAGTGACAATTTCTACTAACTTTTAAAAACGACCGCAATGTAATCTTAGTATTTTTTTTTGTAATGAAATATCAGGCAAAAATTACCCTATTTACCATCGACATTGATTATGGCTGAGATGATATTGCTACTAGATTTTGAACGTTGTTAATTAGTAAAATTAGCTTTCAGATTTAACAGATTTATCGTTCACACGGAGCTATATCCAATCTTTCTAAACTTTGGCACAAACATTCTAAAAATCGATCAACAATATTCACCTTCCACATTCGCCACCCAAAAGAGACGAACATAGGCAAACGCTGCGTTTAATAACGACTGCCAGAAGAAGACTCGGTGCGAGCACATCGATTAATTGGGGAGACTGACGCCGTCGACTTCCAATTAGTCCCCGATCTAACGTCCTAACTGCTAGCTCGTTTTACCTTTGACTGGTGAACCTTTGAGCAGTTCTGGCTTGTGACTTATTATGGAGCAACCTACATTCCTCTATGTATAGCCTTTGGGCCCTACATGCGTTGAATTTGTATTATTTACTGGTTTTTGGTTAGGTAGAGGTGTACCTATATCCACATTTCGCTAGTTATGTTTAAGTCCCATGTAATAGGGGACGAGCCTGTTTGTATTCTTTATTTACATAAAAAATAATACCAGCCCATTATTACCCTACTGCAGGTCAAAGGATTCTTCTTAAAAAGAGAAGGCACGAGTATTAATCACCACGATTACTCAAGACGCGACTCCCATCTAAACACGAATTATTTTCTTCATTCTTTCTTCATCCTTAAATAAAAACAAGTATTCGTCTAATATAACCAAAAATCAGTCACCAAACTTATCAACATCCATTCGATTCTTATTCAGGGTCCGATTTCATCGATTACTTCGAAGTCTGGCGACGACGTCTGTCACGCGTACAATACGTCTTGCGACGTCCAAGGAGTCTTTGTTCCCAGAAATAATTAAGGATGGAAGGAAAAGTGAAAGCGTTCGTATACATATGTATAGATAGGTAACTAGATGGCATCGGTATAATGATTCGGGAGAAAAAGTTATCAGGTTCATTTTAGAGAACTGTATACAATGCTAGGAAGGTAGGTGCTGAGGGGACCCTATTACTAAGACTATGTCGTATGTCTGTCTGTCATGGGACTATTATACTTTTACAGTGATTTGTAACCTCCTAAGGCTTAACTACTACTTCCACTAAAAACTTAACTCAAAGTTAGTTTATTGTTTTTTTAAGAAAAAGCAATCCCACACTAGGATTTTCTCCTGTATTGTGAATACATTTACAAACATATAAACCTCGCAACCTAGAAAAACCAGTACAGCAACAAATCGCTCAGCCACTGCATTAATCGTGCTATCAAGAAGTTAACTTACAAACTAACTCTATGTTAAAAGTTAACCTTAGCTGGCGTATTCAGACCTTTTTTTTTGTGACTTCGAATGTGATTGAATGCTTTGACTTCGTCTTCGATTTAATAGTATTTTAAAAAAAGTAACCAGTCCTAGTAAACTCCTTTTTAAAATTAAAATACATCCGTTAACCCTGATCAACCTAAAAAACCAATCACTCGACAGTCCACCGCTAATTTACGAGCATTTCCAATAAAACCCGAATGCCAGAAAGTCCAAATAAAAAGTAAAAAGGAATTCTTAATAAGTCGAACGTCACAAATCAAGGTTCTAGACCCTCATCATAATAAAAGTGGAAATTACTCGATAAGGTAACTCGGGACTTGAGAGCTGGCTCGCCTTATCTTGAGGTCTGTCGTCGAACGCTCGACAGATTTTAAGTGTTTGTTACTGGGACGCAAGGCATGTGATTTAGCGAGAACATTATAGACTTTACCCACGTGGATTTTCGGATTTTTGTATTAATGTCTACCTTATTTAATAAAAGAATTTCAGAGTCTTCGTATTATTTATTTATCACTATTATTTAGATAGACATTATAATATTAATATTAGTAAATTAATTATGTTATTCTTTTCAACAACTTCAATGACTTCTTGTAATTTCGCCTTATCCTCAATTTTTAAAACATTATAGTAAAGATCTTGCGCTTCCTGGCCAATACAGTTTAAGAAAATTGCCGCTTTTCTAGTTTCTGCTAATTTTTCAAATCCGGCCGCCATAATGAAAATTTTAAAACTTTGTACAAATCTTTGCTTTTATATTTCACTGCACACGACATTGTATCGTTTTCTTGTTCATGTTCAAGCATTTTCTTTCTTGAAAAAAAAAATGTCTGCTTCCCGCAATTGAATTTTTTGCCGTGTTTTATAATCCGTTTACATCCTTCGACTGCGCCATGTATTAATGTCTACCTTATTTAATAAAAGAATTTCAGAGTCTTCGTATTATTTATTTATCACTATTATTTAGATAGACATTATAATATTAATATTAGTAAATTAATTATGTTATTCTAACATTGCTTTATGCTTAAGGTTCCATGATGACAGATTGACATCTTGACATCTGTCAAAGTAACCTGTCCAGTTACTACAACGGATCCCTATTCTTATTTAAATAAAATATAACCAATGTTACTCGCTGATAATGTAGCTTGTCATAGGTGAAAGAAGTTTTCAAATTGGTTAAGTAGTTTTTGAGTTTATCCATTATAAACAAAAATACAAGTCTTTTCTCTTTATAATATAAGTTTCATTTTTAGAACAATTCTGATTACCATAAAAAAGGTTATATTATGTAACATAATGGCAAATATCTTGTTAGGATTTTTTCTCAAATAGACGCGGGGCACTAACAGCTTCTTTTTCTTTTCTGTATATTGTATTACTAACAACTAGTAATACAATATACAGATATGTACGTACTCGGTAGGTAAGTAATTAAAAAAGAGCGTAAGAATTAATAGATTAGTCAAGAAGACGAAAAAATCTCAAACAAGCCATTTAATCTACGATCAAATTAAACGTACCTTTTTACCAAAACAAAAACGCATCTTAATCAAAAACAAAATACAAGAAAAAGTAATTAAAACGTCAGCCATCTTGTAATAATGTCAGCATCAAAAAATAATAACTTTTTAATTATGCTGTAACAGATAACAATAAAATAATAGTAATTAATATATTATGCGTAACAAGATGATGTAAATCATGTTCAATTTAATTGGCAATTTATGTTAAGGATTAATTTATTGATACTATAGACATCGAGTACTTTGGAATTGAATGTTATTGAATTGATACCTACTGGTTTGTAGGTTGAGAAATTATGTAAAAATTACCATAAGCTCTCTATATCATTACCAACCACTGAAAGAAAACTCCTGAAAGTTCAAGAGTAGTGACCACCAGAAATGACTCACACTCAACTCGCTGAGCCTCAAAGAAACGATTCTACTTTTATCAATATTACTTTTAGCAAAATTAATCAGAAATGGACCTACTAGCATAACATCTAGAAATCATATTTTAATTATCCTGTTTACCAGAAAATTACAAATTAATTAAAAATTAAAAGAGATGGTATTTTTTTGACATCTAATTAGGGATATGATAAATTCTTAATTGATTTAGAACATCACTATTACAGTCAAGTAGGTTTTGATTTTATAAGAAAATGAAGGAACATAATATTATCAGAATATTATGAAATGCATAACCCAAAAGGGTATACCTAAAGCCCGGTAATATCGGCCGATAAAAAAGTTTGCCAACTATCGGCCGGCTGTTTAATCACTACTGGCTAGTCTGCGCACTCTTCGCCAACCAAACTGTTTAGATGACTCGGTGTGTGCACTAGCAGCCCAACCCGACCAAACTATCGGCCGATAGAAAGTCTCCAGTCTGCAGCGGCTCTAATTGCTCTAACTGCTTTCTTGCGCATATTCATCTCCATAAGTAACCTTTCGGAAGGGGCAACTAATTCAGTGGGTACTTTTCATATTATCAGCGCACCGCGACGATGTAGGAAATTTTTCTGACTTACGTAAACGACAGACTTTTTGTACTATTAAATCTGTGACGACCAAAACAATCTGCTTTTAGCGTTCCATATGCCCGTGTACGTCGGTTTTTTGATTCTCAAAAAGGACTAAAAAGTAAGTAATGATAAACAATCACAAAACAATGCAGACTTCGCCATAGATCGCTATAAAGCTCTCACAGACGTGGATCGCAGACACGATTGCACAAAAAATCTGCCCTCTGCGTAAGCCCTAAGTGTGAGTAATGTTTTAAATCGTAATCCCAGTCCATACCATAGAATAAAGTCCACTTGATTGGCCAGTCGTAAAACAAATTACAGACCGATATTATTACTTCCAATTCTCATTTCTCATAAAAGTCATACCGTCATATTTTTACTGCATCCTCCAAAATCAAAACGAACAAAATAGATAATAAAAAAACGAACAATTAAAATGTACCTACAAAACATGTAATTATAGTTCGATTTATGTGAATCGAAGACATTAATACTATCATAAATAAAACGGGAAGAGATAGAAATTATACGATAAAGGAACAATAAAAGTTTCGGTATAAAATACTAGCTTTAACATCCGAAGACACTTGTAATTAATACATGAAGTGTAACTGTTTCTCAATGTATTAATTTATGTTCGTTAATCATTTGTAATGAACTTATGTAAGCATGGATGTCCAAGATCGTTATCGAGAATTTTTATTTGTGTCTCAATCTGGGTTTCGAGAATTTCGAGACGTCATTTTGTTTGGTATCAAATTAACAACGTAAACATGCTATAATCTCTTAATTTCAATTTTAAATAATCATGCATCTCCATTGCTGCTGCACCCGTTCGAAGCCGGGGCAAGTAAGAATGAAGCACGTAACATAAAAAGAGAAAATAAAAACTGTACATAAATAAAAACAAAGTAGAAAAAAGTTGCTAGTTATTTTATGAAAGAAACTTTAAGCCTTAAATATTTAACTAATACTCAGCGTAGGTTCTGTGGTTGTCCTGTCTAGAGACACGGCAGTGTATCAGCCCAGTTTGACGAACACTGACTAGGCGAACGTTGTGAGTACATACCTTCAACTATGATTAATGGAACTACTATGGAACTTGGCACACGTTAGATCCCAACTCTTTTATCGGTAACTCCGTGTCACTGTCCCTTACGAATAAAACACCTTTTTTTTCCAAAGAAATAATTATTACAGTTTGTCAGTTTTGAAAATAATAATATGTCAACATAACATCACACCTGTAATCCCCGAAGGGTTAGGCAGAGGTGTACCCATTAGCACACCCACATTTCACCAGTTATGTTTCAGTCCCATGTAATAGAGGGCGAGCCTATCGCCATCAACCGGGCACAAATCCAGACTCCGAGGCTGCTAAGAAATTCCTGATAGAAAAACCCAATATCACTTTGTCCGACCTAGGAATCGCACCCAAGACCTCATGCGCGCTTTGCGACCACTAGAACATCAAGGCAGTCAAATATATCAAATCGCCATATTCAATCTTCACATAAAAGTTATCAGACGATTGAGAAATCAGCCCTGAGAGAACAAATAAACAGACAAATAAAAAAAACACAAATAAAGACTGAACATTTTTATTATTATTTTCATCTTGCACTCCTTAATAGAGTCGTGAAATTCGAATGGCCATAATAACTCGAATAAATGCGTTTCAAAATGCGCTATAAATATTATTTTATGGTGGGCGGCATTATGTTCTCAATCGTATATTATTTTTGTGTATTTTTAATCTGTGCTCAGAAACAATGGCGGTAAAGGCGGGAATTGATAATGGCCAGGATTATTTTCTTAATAAATATCAGCCTATTATTGCCCCACTGCAGGGAAAAGGCTCATACAAAGAAGGCTCGAGCATTTATCACCACGCTTGCTCAAGGCGGATTGGCGATTCCAGACATATTTAATTGTTAGTCCTGATTTCCTCACGATGTTTTCCTGGATTTTTCCATTAAACTTTAGAAAGTAGGTACAGTTCATTATAGATTGATAAAGTCACATTGGTACTTGCCCAGATTCAAACTCATAACCTGTTGCATAAGAGCGCCCGTCTTAACCACTGGGCCATCACGGCTCATTTATTTCTTAATTAAAACTGTAAACCGTTATTTTAATATCTACTTTATCTGTGATTGCCAATCACGATAATTATATAATGAGGTTCGCTCAGTGATGAGGTACGGTCAAAAACTTATCAGTGGTAAAATTTGTCCTACGAAAATCGCCCTTATTGCTACGTCATAAAAGCGCTGTCAATGTAGAATTCTTAGCATGCGGTTGGCTGTACCAAGAGAATGCAAGGAACACATGTAAATAAATATAGGTACAGTAGCGGTCATAAGTGGAGCAGCATGCTAAGGTTTGAATTGCTGTGAACACGGGGTACAGGCCATACTGTGTGTAGAAGTGATATTGTATTCAAAGTTAAAGTCAAAGTCAAATCATTTATTTAACTAGGCCATTATAAGGCACTTTTGAACGTAATAACACAGTACCTACGTACACCTCAAAATTCGCACACGACGTCGAAAGGTCGTAAGTTTAACCAAAGTGTCAATCGATTTGCTTTGTAGATTGCTACTCCACTTATGACCGCTACTGTACATAATTTGGTTGACTTTAACTACCCCGCTCACCTACATTTCACCCGCGTTAAGTTACTTCTTTGGTTACAGCTCCGGTCCCGTAGGTCACAGCGTGATGTTATATAGCCTATACTAAACCTCATGAATCTGGCAATCATACACCAAAAGATTCCAATCCGATTAGTGATTCCAGAAATTAGAGCATTTAAACAAACAAACAAAAACTCTTCAACATTTTTAATTTAGTATAGATTCTGAATTATCTGCTTGTAAAAAGAATTAATAACACATTGATTATTAAAATAATCTTATAAATGAACCCGTTTAACCTGACCTTAATTTGTTCAAAAACAAGATAAACTTTTAAAACTTTATCTTAATAATGCAATAAATACAAATTAGTTGTTAAGGACTAACTATATTTTATCGTACCAAAACATTTCGATGGCCGCATCGAATAAACGTGCAAGTGAAAAAAGTCAACTTTACAGAAGAAAATTAAAACGTTCAATCCTTAATAACGTGGGGTTCCTTGTAAACAGATCTATACAATGTATTACTTAATTATTTTTAGACTAAAGTGTATAAAAAAAATTAGGGGGTAGGACGGGAAAAGACTATTAATAAAAGGTATTTATATGGCAGAGGTGAGTGGCAGTGCAGGGAGGGGTCACCCTAGGAAGACCTACACTGACCTTATTGGTGAGGTTCTTCAGAACGGTCAGGTGCGGAGTACTCGTAACCGGCGTGCTTGTATGACGAGATGTATGAACGTAGATGAGGCGAAAGGAGTATGTAAGGATCATAGCAGGTGGTGTTCTATGGTTTCTGCCTACCCCCATGGGAAAAAGGCGTGAGTTTATGTATGTATGTATGTATGTAGGGGGTAGGAGGATGGGCAAAGGAACCGAAAACATAAAAAATACATGCAATGGCTCTTGCATGTTTATTCGATGCGGCCATCGATTTGTTTCAAGTTTCAACTTTCTGTGCACGTAAAACGGTATATTTAATACCTGCGTTCAATTATATCTTACGTGTAGGTATAACTTTTAATTAATTAATTAATTAAATTGTTAATGAGTTTCCGAAAATGGATAGCGTATGTATCGGTATGCTTTGTGAATGAATTTGTTTAGATTACGTAATCGTATTGGCTGGAAGGGACATCGTTACAAAAACTTATCATGGATTCAGTAGGTATAGCCAACAAAAGAGATAGATATTCAGGTCCGTCAGATATAGTTGAAGTTTACTTAGAAACCGATGGATGTCTTTGATTGGAACTTAATGTAATTAATAAACTGTTTATTATCTACTTTTTAAATTAAATTACATTTGATTATTGTGTGACCAATAAGACTTTTTCAATTCATATGTACTTTCTAAAGTTTATCTCGGACATCACTGGCATCGGTGAAGGAAAACATCGTGAGGAAACCTGGGATTTACTGTTCCACCCAAACCATGTCAGAGGCCCTTGAGGCGGTTTAAAAACTCTGACACTAGGGTGTGTGGGGTCGTAAGACCTTACTGCCCACACGATGAAGAAGATTGTGTCGTCTTGTTGCTGTAGTGGCCGGATAGCGCAACTACTGAGCATGAGGTCTTGTGTTCGATTCCCGGGTCAAGCAAAGTGTTATTGGGTATTTCCGTCAGGAATTTCTCAGTAGCAGCCTTGGAGTCTGGATTTGTGCCCGGTTGATGGTAATAAGATCGCCCCTTATTATATGCATGGGACTTAGACATAACTGGCGAAATGTGGGTACACGGACCTACATTAGTAGATACGTGTACCCACATTTCACCAGTTATGTTTAAGTTTAATACTTTCACCGCCGGGCCAAAACTGTTGAAGGTCAAACCTCCACTAGCGTAGGTCACGGGTGACCTACGCGGCGGTTAATGTGTTAATCCCTGAAAGTACTTCAGGGATTATAAACGTGATGTTATGTATGTGCTTAGATAATCTAAGTGTATGTGTAAGTTTATCATCTAATTAGTAAGACTCACCTCTGTCCTATGGCGTAGACGCTGGCACCGTATGCCGCGACCCCCGGAGTTTTTACCACCACTCGTTCCAAACACTTATTTCACTTTATCACCAACACGGGAACAATCACCATCACCAAAAAAAACCACCAAAAGTTTAAGCAAAAACATTTCCATGACAACAAACAGAGTCTACAAAAGAATTCGATTTTTAAATTTTGATTTGATTTTCTTTTTTCACTATTTTGTCATATTATCTCTTCACCACCTTTGGTTGACTGGTAGAGAATGCCTAGGCAATTAGTCAACAGTCCGCTTTTGTAACTTTTGTTGCATAGGTATAGTTTATATATTCGACAAAGTTAATTAACACATAATCTTAGCACATAATCTATTAATTTGCAAAGATCGACCATTTACGGGACTTCGCAATAAAAACTGACGAGCTCACGGCTTGGCCATTCTAAATTCGAATTTTTTTTAAGGTTCACAGGAACCTTTTGTGGGATTCATTTGTTTTTTTAAGTTGGCACCAATGTTCTATATTTATGGTGACCTATCGAGTGTCGCATCGTAACCAAAACTTTTACCATGGATTCCGTACTTACATGATTTTAAGGCTGGCCGCATATGTCCGGTTTCCTGAGCAGGAAGCGTCACTGCATACAAATCCGAATACAAAAATGTATGTGTGTGTGTTCATTATGTATGTATGTGTATGTATATACGCTTCCTGATCAGGAAACCGGACATATGTAGTCAGCCTAAACCTGACTGGCTTAGAATCATGTACTGAATCCATGCTTACATTTTTCGTCGGTTATAAAAAAGTAAACAGAATCAATAGTTGGAACGAAGTTCCTTATCGCGCGTTGCAAAAGGGGGCTAGACGGAAAAAATTAAGACCAAAAGTTGTAACGACACTTTTTGCTATAGTTGTAAGCCGTGCGGCATGCGCATGTTTCTCTGTCTGTCTCTCTCTCTCTCATATAACTTCGTTCCATCCGGGTATCCCTTGACACCTCTCAAGTTTTTTTTTTTTTATTAAAACCGACTAAAAGGTGTTGCACATTGGTATGGAACAGCTGATTTTTTATAAATAGGAACGATTGAAAAACTTCATCACTGCGTAGTCTAGATCATGTACCTACTGAATCCAATGTAAAAGTTTTCGTTACGATACTCCGAATAAAACAGTGCACAGAATATTTCCATAGACTGAAAAATATTTTACATAGGTACAAACATAAACTTACGCCTTTTAAAAATATTTTAGTGCACGGAAAAAAAAATACCATACCTATATTATTTTAGGATAGACTAGCGACCCGCCCCGGCTTCGCACGGGTGCATGTATTATACATATAAACCTTCCTCTTGAATCACTCTATCTATTAAAAAAACCGCATCAAAATCCGTTGCGTAGTTTTAAAGATCTAAGCCTATATAGGGACAGACAGACAGACAGGGAAAGCGACTTTGTTTTATACTATGTAGTGATACTGCACCTACACATAGAGCGTCGATCGCGCGTTTATCTATACGCATAAGTACTCTAACGTACGTACGTACGTAATATAGTGAAATAAGTGTTTAGAACGAGTGGTGGTGAAAACCCAGGGGTCGTGGTATGCGGTGCCAGCGCCTACTCCATAAGACAAAGATAAGTCTTACTAATTACTTGATAATACCTAAAAATCCAAGAAACTCTCATGATAAATGACCTCTCACCTAATTTGTGTGTGTAAATACAAGTGTGTGCGTAAATACAAGTGCACTCTTCCCTCACTCTCATAGGCCGTGTTCACGCAGACGCGGGGCGTCGAGCGTCGCGTCGTGCGGGACGGCCCGCTCTAAATTCAAATATACCTATGGCGTTGTATGAGAGCGTTCACGGAGAAGCGATTTTAGATGTACTAATTTTCCCGCCGCGAGACGCCACGCCGCACGCGACGCCCGACGCCCCGCGTCTCCGTGAATGCGCACATAGTCCTACGGGACGGCAATCCGATATGACCGGGGAGAGATGAGGCGTAGGACCAACAGCTTTGCGTACTTTCCCAGGCACGGGGGTTACCACCAATTTCCATACTCCGGGCTGCTACTAAGAAATGTCTAATGGAAAAACCCACTAATATTTCCCCGCAGGACCCCAAACTCCCTGCATCACTATTTTTTAAGTACTTTTTTTTTATTCTCTAATTTTGTTGTTTTACTCTCGTACAATAACTTGCACCTACCATGTTATCTCTTCACCACCTTTGGTCGACTGTTAGAGAATGCCTAAGGCATTAAGTCCGCCTTTGTACTTTTGTGCATAAAGTTTAAATAAATAAATAAATAAGGCAATTAACACAAGGCACCGCACACCGCCGCGGATGGCGGTGGCGGCAAAGTGGATTGCACCGCTCGACCGCCCGGTGTACGTGTCAGTCGTGTCGTGTGTGTCGGTGACGGATTTCATAGAAGCCAATGCGACATGAGATCCGTTTCTCCGCCTACCGCGGCGGTGTGCGTGCCATGTGGTTATCGCCTAATATAACATGAAATAAAAACTCAAACGCAACTGTGTGGGCGAACTTCCAGACGCAAAAAACTGGTGATAAATACGCTGATACATTTTAAATTCCAGCGAAATACTCGTAAAATGTGTAAAGAACAAACACGAGCCGACATAAAGAGACAGTTGTACTTAATATGGTGATATTAAGATAACGTTCTGACAACTACACTGGAATTAAAAAAGTTAAGACCGATGTTAACGTATACAACACTAGCTTCTGCTCGTAACTTCGTTCGCGTGGGTTTTTTTTAATCGCGTTATGTTATGTCTTTAGTACTGCTAGCATGTGGGTCGTAGCGTCATCATCCGTCTAGCCTTTTCCCAATTATGTTGGGGTCGGCTTCCAGTGTAACCGGATGCAGCTGAATAACAGTATTTTACATGGAGCGACTGCCTAGCTGACCTCCACAACCCAGTAACTGGGTAATACGATACCCCTTCGTAAGACCGGTTGTCAGATTTTCGGGCTTCTGACGACCAGTTACGACTGTCAAAGATCTACGTATGAAAGCCGGGACCAACGGCTTAACGTGCTTTCCGAGGCACAGAATGAATGATGAATGATGTATACGTCCCGTGGGACGTAGCATGATGATATACAGCCTAGTACTGTTCCTCATGTATCTGACTATCATATACAATAATATTTTAATGAATCCGACTGGTAATTCCAGAGATAAGCGTGTTTAAACACGGGCCCAGTTTAGCAAATTCCCGCGACGTTAACTGCATAAAAATCTTTAAGGATCCCAAATTTTTCAATAGCACATTATAGTCTATAGCCCTCAGAGATAACGTACCTTCATTTACGTAAAAGAATTTTCAAAATCGGACTAGTAATTCTGGAGATTTAAGCGTATAAAAAGAAAGATGCTATTAGCTTTATATTATTAGTAACTATAGATAGTATGAGCCGTAGATTCTAATGAATATACCTAATCCAATATCAATCACAAATCAATTCCGATTTTACTTATACAAGACATTTACAGTCTGACAGTTTTTAAAAGAAGACAACTTCATAAAACCTAAAACATGACTACTAAAATCTTACTATCTGGTAGACAATCTCCGATCTCAGACATAAAAGCTTCAAAACACAAGTAACATAAACGCTAAAACTTCATTTAAATATTTAATTGTACGTAGGTGGCGGCATTAAATGAAGTGCACGTTAACAATGTGTATTTATTGCAGTATTTAAACATCGGAGGAGTGTGTCTCGACTTTTATTGCGAACAAAATGTTGCTGTTAATGAGCTTCGTTGGCTGAGCGGACGGCGATCTTAAGGCGGATCTCGCACTACCACGAGTCACGCTCCAGTGCGTAGAGATACGTTTTTTAACGATGACCGTACTACAAATCTATACAAAAATCTATAAAAATAGTGTCTGTTTGTAATATTAAAATCACAGCTTATACTTAATACATATGCCAATGTTTACACGGTGTTTAAACAAAAAAAAAATATAATTTTTTCATTGGCAGATAGCTGATTTTACAAGGAGTAACTTAGGCTTTTAATTCAGAAAAAGAATTAAAGTTCCGCGTAAAATAAAGAAACATCGCGGGCATAAGCTAGTTTAAAATAAAACACGCGCAGTGCAACACACTAACAACGCACGGACGAATGTGGTTACAGACCGCGTGCAGACCAAGCGCACACGCGCGTGGGCCTGCTTGGCGTTAGAGAGGTATGGCACACTAGGATCTGCAGTAATGTGCTGATTTTTGCGAGTAGGTAATGGACGTGTCGACGACAGAAGTCGATGCACGTTTTTTAAATTGAAACCGTCCTGCTATTTGGAATATGAAATATAATGACACAGCATGGACGCTGTGGCCGACTGTGAATTGAACTTTATTTGGTGATATAAAACCGAATGGTTTTGCAGATCTGCGCCTCCGTCGCGTCGCCGCGTACGTGGATACTTCGCTCCGCGCACCGGAGCGTGACGCATGATAGTGTGAGATCCAGCCAAAGCCTCTCCACTCAGGTGCGATATTAACACAAGGGGGCTATTGAGATATCAATCCGTAGAACAATTTCTGTGATATCTCGTGCGACTACTCACACGTAAGCGACTTACGCAACCTGAGATATTATCTCCCCTGTGATATTACACATGTATCGAGAAGCTTTAAAGCGTGTGTGTGATAGGAATAAACAGACACACGATGTATGCGCTGTCAAATAACACCAGAAAACGAACAATGAGCAGAAATGTAAATATGTAGGTATACCGATACAGTCGTGATGATCCAATGGTTAAGACGCTCGCCTCGTATGCATGAGGTTGCGTTTTCGATACCTAGCACATATGAATTGAAAAAATCACATTGGTACCTACTTATCAATGTGAGTTTTTCAATTCATATTATGTAATTTCTAAGTTTATCTTATTATCTTTGTATATTGTCACTGACATTGATGAAAGAAAATGGCGTGAGGAAACCTGGACATAGAATTATAAATCTGTTGAGCAAGCGTGGTGATCAATGCTCGTGGTTTCTCTATAATGAGAAGAGGCCTTTGCCCTGCAGAGCGACAAGGTGTGCCTAATATCCTTCATTCTGAATGGCATTAAAAATAGATCAAAATGATCTTAAAAGTACGAGTATTAACAAAACATGAGTCATCAGAATAAAAATCAACGAACAGTAGATAATATCTGCTATAACCGAATTTTCACAAAAAAACCGCATGCATTGCGCGTGAAAATTTCGGTTACCGCAAACGGTGACACATAATACGGTTAAATTTCGTCCTGATACGGTTTTAATATAGCATAATTCAATTTTCATAAAGTATGGACTGCATCCCCGTAACGAAGTGGATATCGGGAATATTAATTTGTGTTTTAAACGAATTTTCCGACAGCAGTCTACAGTTTCGGAGCTCGTATTTGTTTTTAAAAACATACGTTGCTTTATATTTTACTACATAACATAACTTAAACAAAGCATCACGTCTGTAATCGAAGCGTTAGGCAGTGGTGTACCCATTAGTACATCTGCATTTCGCCAGTTATGTTTAAGTACCATGTCATAGGGGGCGAGCCCATTGCCATCAACCGGGCATAAATCCAGACCCCGAGGCTGCTACTGATAAAATTCTTGATGGAAAAACCCAATAACACTTTGCCCGACCTAAGAATCGAACCCAAGACCTCATGCTCAGCAGTCGCGCACAGTTACCTCCTTGAATTTCACGAGGATGCTAAACTGCTTCTTGCATTAATTACGTATTATTTCTGTGATCAGATGAAGTATAATTTTCTCTTAAAGCTCCTGTACTAGCGTCGCTGAGAATTGCAATACGATATTTTAATTTTACTTCAACCAATTCTCGTTTTTACTTTTGTACGTACAATTTAATTTTTGCTGAAGTGTTTGTTTGCCTTTTTCCCTTTTCGGTAAATGAAAACAATGGGAAGGGTGTGACGATGGGACTTTAAAAAAAAGAATAATTTAATTCGGTAGAGAAATGTAGAAAATATGGGGTAACATTCTTTAAAAAAAATCTTTTTTGAATTTTACTGGTCAAATAGAGAACCTCTTCCTTTTTTTAACCAATATACGGAAACATGGTCATCTTTGTAGGAGACCTTTATCCGTACAAGGGTTTTTGCAGACTGAGATAGCCCAAGTTTTAAAAAATAACTAGAATAAAAATACTAACAATAATTAACAACCTACTGTTATTAACACACAAACATTTTTACTAAACACAATTTGGAATTTGCAGGAAATATCTATCATTTCTTTATTATTTTAAATATCACTTGTTGGCTATCAAATAGACTGAAAAATATAAAGTAGCGGAATATTTCATTATTTTGAGGCACTGTGATTTCACGCCACATAGGTACTTCCTCCGGGCTGCTACTTATAATTTTTCTAATAGTAAGTAACTTCCAATAACACTTTACCCGACCTGAACATCGATCCTAGAACCCCATGCTCAGCAGTCGTGACCAACCAAGCAACAGCGGAGGGAAAATCTTTTATAAATAGCTTTCAAAAATAACAAATGTTAAGTCCGTAAAACTTTCCGAATACCCACCACATAAGCTGCAAGCTGGTGGCGAGAACCACTTAAAATTAAATGTGGCACGATAAGCCTGCATACAGTGTCAACTGCGTTATCAATTCCGTTCCGTTTTATGTTGTAAAAGTGATGCGGTTTTGCTGTTGCGTTCTTGTAAAATGTATGCGGAATTTGTCCTTTAGTCGTTGAACTTTATCTTTTATACCATTTGATGGCGTCGTTAGAGATGGCTTCGAGTTTATATATAGTGGTCGGTCAGGATTCAAGCAATAAAAATTAACTGTAAATATATTATGAGGCCTTTAAGGCCTGATTTCATAGAAAACGTAAGTGAAACGCAGCGCTCTTACAAGGAATGTTTTATTCAAATGTAAAGGTATTATTGACCTGGGGTCTTAGGGTTGCTGGACCTATGCCAAGTCATCATCATCATAATTATTAGTCTATGGCCGTCCACTGCTAAACGGCATGCTATGCTGAATGGCATAGGTCAATCTTATGCCATTTATTAGCAACTAATTAAAAATATACATGAATATATCAGCTATAATATTATCGTCCTATTGCAGTGCCTTGCAATGAACAGAGAAGGAACGAATTAATCACTACGCTTTCTCAAGACAGATTAGTGATTTCAGACTTATTTTATTGTATATACCTACATTAATTTATAAGACCACAAGTCTCAGTGATTTCTAAGATAAACTTAGAAGGTACAGTCAGCAAAACAGATAGGTATGCAGGGTCGTCAGATATAGTTGAAGTTTTCTAAGAAACCGATGGATGTCTTTAATTGAAACTTAACCTAAATATAGAACTATTTATTATCTACGTTTTAAATTAAATTACATTCGAAAACATCCATCGGTTTCTAAGAAAACTTCAACTATATCTGACGACCCTGCATAACTATCTGTTTTGCTGTGTGTACATATGAATTGAGAAAATCACGTTGGTTTCGAAACTGTAACCTAATACATGAGAAACGGGCATCTTAACCAAGGGCCCATCATGACTTATAGAAAGAAAAAGACAGAAGTACTAGTGTTTTACAGTATTACAGTTCAAATCGTCACCACTAATAATAAACATAGAACAGCTGGGTCAAGAGTCAGATGCAGAAGGCGGTTGTCTTGGACACGGCACGCATAGTGAGGAGGTTCCTCTCTCTGGATCCCTAACCGCCGGTGGCTTGGGTTTTACCACCTCGTTGCGGGCGGAGCACTATTTTTATACATATTTTTTTTATAAACTATATTATTTGTAATTTATGTAAGGAAAATATGTAAAAAAATATGTTATAATAAAGAGTGAACATAGAACAGAGAATACTTTCCAATTACAGACATTTCTCATCAAAGCAGACGTGCTTGCGCATGAAAATCTGAAAACAAAATGCGATCTTAATTTAACACTACAAATTAACAAAAGACAGCTCAATCAAGGGCCACACATGGCGCCACGGTGCGTCTGGAGTTCTAAGAACAATTCCCTTTAACAAAACGTTACCTGCGATAAATCTCACCGCACTGTAATTACTTGAACATTCATTAATAATGCATAACTCGATCAAACTGAGGAACGAATTTGAATTCGTATGTGTTCACACTCATGCATTTTATTTTGTATGTAATTATTATGAGGGTATGGTAATTTTGTGTCGGTGTAGCAAGGTGTTTTTTTTGTTGACGGAAGTGAACTCAGTGTTAGGGTTATGGACGGTCGGGCCCTGGACTTATGGTGGTAGAAGGAACCGTGGGATTTTAGTCGGTAAGAACTCGACGAAACCTTCCCTTGTCCCCAGATGGAAGGTATCCAACTAGGACTACCCCGAAGAAAAAAAAGGGTTACGCACGGTCAATGTTTGATGACAGTAACAACTATTCTTATAAATCAACTAGCTACTACTAATGGGAAAACAAGCGTGATGTTAAGTATTTTTTGCATAAAACGCGAGTTGTGTAATTAAAAAGTTCACACAAATAATGCTATTGAAGCATATAGGTACTATAATATCAGCTACCTTGGCAGAGAAAAGTCAATAATATTCTTAGATATTCATTATTGAATACTTGCTTCTTTCCGCAACTTTATCTACATAAACTTCAGAATTAAGCAAAATCCTAATTACAATAATCCTAACTAATATTATAAATGCGAAAGTAACTCTGTCTGTCTTTCTGTCTGTCTGTCTTTTCTTCACGCCCAAACTACTGAACCGATTTGTGTGAAATTTGGTACAGGGTAAGTGTGAACCCCAACAAAGGACATAGGCTACTTTTTATTCGACTTCGACTTCGACTTCGTCTGCGTCCGCGATAACCGACATATACGCGGACGAAGTCGCGGGCAAAAGCTAGTCGTTTATATAAACGGGATAAAAAAGTCCTTTGTGTTAAGCTAGATCAATACCTAGTATTTGTGCCCAATTTCAGCTAATTATGATCATCAGTTTAAGATTGAAAGAGTAACCAGCCTAACTTCCATCCATCCTTACAAACTTTCTCATTTATAATAGTTGTAGGACATTTCTTACATCCGTTATCAGCTCGGAGCCATCTCAAACTACAACCCCAAGGACCTAAAAACATGATTTTATTATTGCTCATACATTATGCACATCACTTTATAGATCGAACACGACCATGTTATTCTGTAAATTAAAACCCACCTTTGCACGCATAATCGACTGAATAAATACTGGTCCCTTACTAGGGGTTTTGATTTTAAGAGCATGGTATCTCATACAAGCTTTCTATAGTTTTTTTTTAATAACGGAAGACATATAGCTAGTGTCTGCATCCTAAACCATAGATTTAACTGAGTTGAAGATCATATAGTAGGAAAATAAAAACAGAGAAGAAAAAAACAAGTCCAGTGTCTAGAATTCTAGACCCATTAAAAATCTAATCAGGCTCAAATCTTCCCAATTATATTTTAGTTATTTTCTTTAATGACACTCAAAAAATTAACACACTACAACATTAAGAGACACATCGATTGAAGTTTGGTTTTTAGAGCGCCACAAAGGAACAAACATACATACATACATAGGCTGATAAACACATTACCCTTTGCGCCGCGCAATCGGGTAAAAATAACTCACTATAGCCTCCTCCAAGCTGCCATAAGTACAGCCGAGAGCGTAATGACAAACTTATCTCACTAGTATTCATAATGTTCTATTATTACCGCTAAAGCTTCTCTTCTTCTTTTTACACCCGTTAGGTATTTTTCTCAAGCTCCGTTCCATCCTTTCGATTTTCAATCGAGAACTAATAGTTTGAACAGCAAATTGATTCGCATTTAAAATGTTAATTCCATTCTTAACTTCGGGACACGTCGGCATTCTCGACCTTCCAAATGAACAATGGGACAGCGTTCCATCTTGTAGATTTTATCTAATAATGTGTATTGAATCTTGCCAGTATTATTAAGTATTGTTTACGACGTGACTCGACATGTTATAAAGATATTTATTAACTTATTAAGACGTGTGTCGATGTTTCTATTGTTAGTATTGATTGTGAATTCCTTCTTTTGGATGCCAAGGTTGCCACGCGCTGTGTTAGTCTTTTATTTCTCGTGTAACTTTCTTACTTTGCTGATTCAATAGAAACATTTTGTTATGATGAGCCTATTTAAATATTTTCGAGCTTTGACTTGAAAAAAAAAATACAGATTTATTTCAGAAACGAAAGCTATTTAGCTTTGCCTCACACTCCTCAATTTCTCTTGCATCGTGAGTGCGTTTATAAAATATATTTAAACTCACATACACAAACAACCATACTGTAAGCTATATGATTTGTTCCATGAGAGAATCAAAGCAGCCAGCGTAGTAGCCAATCACACAGATACTGTATCTCCATATTGTGTACAAAATCATCACAAATTCAAATGCTCAAAGAATGTACCGGAATATCTTGCTTCATGCCCAAAAATTGCAGAGTGAATGTAAAGAACTTTCCCCTCAGTCAGTCAGCGTCTTCCAATGCGACTTTAATACTTCACGGCTTTTGGACGCATAAAATTTCAATATGCCCAACACTATCGAATGGAGCGGAAGAGCGACAAGGAATTTCTCGATACCGGGATATATATAGGTATATGGCATTGTTGTATATCCTTTATACTTCACTGGCTGTTAATGTATCATGGTTTTATTTATAGGAGAGTGAAAAGCTATCCATCGCAGCTTTTATTTCATTTCCATCAATTTTCATCAAGGGATCAATGCCTGTCACAATTACCCACTGCCTGTTTAAATTACTGGACTTTTTAATTCAACTACTTCATGAGTTTTTTACGTAAAACATTTACGTTAAAAACTCATGAAGTCTTCTGTTCTTACAGACTAAAAACTCGATTTCTTCCTTCGGAAGTACGGGACAACAGCTACTCGATCGCCATGAAAAAATGGCACAATATACTATTTCCATTATCAGTCATACTGCAGGTATTTGAAATAGGTTAGTTGGTGTACTAAAAACATTATGAAAACGCCCATACATATTATCTATAATTTTAGCCTGTCAAGCCTGTGACTTACCGGTAAGTCAGAACAATAGAAAATCAATTGTGTCTCATTATGTGGGACTTGAGTAATTAATCAAACAAAGAATTAAACAATTTTAGCTTTAGCATTCCTTTCATGACTTCTGACCCTTCGCCACTACATAACAGAATAGTTCCGTTTTTCCTATAACATTATTGTGACTTTTTATGTTAATTAGATGTTCATTAATCTTGTTACTGACGAGACCATTTTGGCTGGGGATAGCTTAATATTCCTCTACTATCTGTCTCGCTGTATCACTAACTAGATTAAAAGTTGAGCTTTAGTATACTTACTGGCTTGGAGCCAAAGTCGATCCCACAAAATCTGCATCAGTCTTCCTGATTTGCGCATCGTCCTTAGTTTTTTGACATACATACATACATAAACTCACGCCTTTTTCCCATGGGGGTAGGCAGAAACCACAGAACGCCACCTGCTACGATCCTTACATACTCCTTTCGCCTCATCTACGTTCATACATTTCGTCATACAAGCACGCCGGTTACGAGTACTCCGCACCTGACCTTTCTGAAGAACCTCACCAATAAGGTCAGTGTAGGTCTTCCTAGGGCGACCCCTCCCTGCGTTGCCACTCACCTCTGCAATATAAATACCTTTTGTTAATCGTCTTTCACTCATCCTCTCAACATGACCGAGTTTTTTGACTTTGGTATATATCTTTTTCTTTTTCCTTACCATTCCGTTTCGCACTCGTGCCGTCTCCGGATCTACTATCCTTAAAGGGCGAGCACACAGCTCTTACATTTGCATAAAGTAGACCTGCCATTGCCCTCTTATTAAATTTCTCATGACCACTGGAGATTCGCAGAGAGGTGCGCCTCCATCGTTATGTACCGTCTGCTTTATGTCGGTAATATCTTTCAATATTCAAACGTGGTGAGGTAAAGCTGGTGTTTCACTTAATTTATGTACGTTCTTGTGTTTATTTACAGCATATTTGAATGCTGCAGCGAGTGAATCTATTGCTAGACGTAAAGTATTTAAATTGAATGATCAAAAATGAAATGTTGAAAATATATATGTCTAAGCTCATGCTTTCAGTAACTTGTCATTAGAATAGAATAGAAATAAAATAAGTCTTTATTTATTTTCTTTAGTTTTTTTGTCTTTTTTTTTGTTTTTTTTTTGTTTTTTTGTCTTTTTTTTTTAAATAAGAAGTTGTCAATTCTACCAATATGTTTTTTTCCTTTTCAATGTTTGTTACCTCTTAACTCAGGTATTTCGCAAATGAGCTGGATAATTATTTTCTTAGTTCACAGCACAAGGTTCTTTTACGATAGGCCTAGGATAGACTGAAGTCGGTAGTTTGATTCTATTTGTTGTTTTGTATTGTTATTGGCTTCCGAAACTAAAATTAACTTGTAGCATTAGGCAGTTGTTGTAAAAAGTTTTTATTTATCTATAGGTCCTTTCTGAATTACCTTCGATTATAGCAAAACCGTATTTGGCTACGAAATCAGGTTTTACATTATGACTTTATTCAACCTGTCTTTCAATTGGAGCCTGTTTTTAGTTCCGAGATAAAATAATAAAGGCTGCCAGTTTCTGCTGTCTATCAAAAGCAACATTTCAACATTTTGTATATAAATAAAACGGTTTGACTCAAACTGTCACAAATAATCAGTATTACTGATTCCGTATGATATAGTAAACTGTTCTTTAATTGAATTACAAGCTGTCTACTGAACTTAGCCTGAATTAAATTCAAGTTTAGATAAGAACTGTTAACTACGACTTAGATGTCGATTGGAACTATCTGGATTAACGGTATTAAATTAGATCGAATAGTGTTAATTTTACAGTGTGATGTTAGTTGATGTAAGATTTTTATGTCTATATTTGTCTTCATAAAATTATACTTGCCCTATTATTATTATTATAAATAGATATAAAATTACGTGACTACCTCGTTGGTCTAGTAGTCGCAAAGCGCGACTGCTGAGTATGAGGTCTTGGGTTTGATTCCCAGGTCGAGCAAAGTGTTATTGGGTTTTTCCATTAGGAATTTCTCATAAGCCGCCTCGGAGTCTCGATTTGAGCCCGATTATTCAAATCATTTTTCTCTAAAAATGTATTTTCTGTATCAGTTGTAGTTATCCGAAGATGTCCTTTCTGGGTCGCCATTATCGTTATTATTACAAATAAACATTGTTATATGAAACCATCACAATACATAATCCAAACAAATAATCAAATCACAAAACAAAACATTACAACGATTTCTATCAATATCATCGCCATAATATCGCTTTAATTTCGATCCTCAAACAAATGCAACACGTATAAAATTTGCATTTAAAACCGGGCACAAAGGTCGGACCGGCGAGGTGGGCCATTCACTTAAATGTACCGGATTAGGTACACTCGATAATGGCCCGTTTTAATTGTAAAAGGTTTTAGTGCTACCAATTTTGGGACAGCCACCCATAAATGGGAGCATTCGGTTTATAAAGGTAGTAATGGCAATGGGAATTGCATACGTAATGTGTGAAAGTTTCCCGTACCTATACGAGTTTGGATTTTATAATATTTATATTATATTGGAGCCGGTTTTAATTCCATGTACCTATGGCACATAGATTTTGGGAATATATTTTCAATATTTGCATTTAAAGTTGAAGTTTATTCAGTTTATTTACTTTTTATTTGATTTATGCGTTACTAGCTACAGACCGCGGCTTCGCTCGCAAATTAAATGTAAAATTCGATCATGATTCGAAAAACATGTGGCGCCATCTAGCATCATAAGAACATTAGTTAGGATACGAAGGCGATGGCGATCTTTAATTGTCAATTTCACATAATTGTACTATCTGTCATAAATTCATAATAGATAGCGGGTGTAAAACGACAGTCTTAATGAAGGCGAAAGTTACATGTTCTTCCCATTGTTAGTTTTTTCGTCCGTTCGTCTCATCAGCCCTTTGGCCCCTGCACTTGATAAAACATAATATTCATTAAAAAAAAATATCTGTTAGGACTTATGGCACAGCTGATTTTTTGTTACTGTGTAACAAAAGTCTATATCCACCACCCATTTATACGGCTATAAAAGAAAAGCTGATAGTTTTTGTTTAGCCGTCTACCGGCTATAATAGGAAAACTCAACAAAAGTGTAAATATATACACATCAAAAGTGTCTAGGGATCAAGATGTATTTGGTAATAATAATATATTGATCCCTAGACACTTTTGATGTGTGTAGCTACACCAAACAAAGTTCAGTCGGTCAGTCGGTCGAATATATTTAATTCATTCATTCATTCCTTCTATTGTTTCCTAACCTGTTCTTTGCCTATTGTCAGTATATCGTTGTGTTGTTTTCGAAACAATACAATAATTAATTCTGCTATTTTAATATTGTATAAGGAAAATTGTTATTACATACATAAACTCACGCCTTTTTCCCATGGGGGTAGGCAGAAACCACAGAACGCCACCTGCTACGATCCGTACATCAGTTCACAGCAATATTGCAAAACTATCACGGAAACATAAATGAGAGAATTACATTTGTTATTTAAATGATGGTGAAATCATTAGCTGTTTTATCGTCAATAAAACTATTTGTTGAAATTCGCGGGTACACGATAAAGGCATGACTATAGTGAACTAGGTACAGTTAACACCAAACGTACATCAATTCAAACCTTGAGCAGTCTGAATAAGATTCTATATTCGCGAACTTTCAGAGGAGTATTAAGACATGGCATTCCTAACTATTCTTTGCCCCTACCTCCCCGATAAGTCGCGGAGTCGAATGGGTCTTTTGTGATAAAATTAATTGCATTTTCCCCCATTGCACCCTTCTGCACGCTCATATTATGACAGTCTGGCTAAACATTTGATAATGAATATTGTACTGGAAACTAAACATAGACTATTTTTATATGATTTCGGAGGCAAAGTGTCCATTTAGGCATGTTAATCGGAGGATGAAAGAAAAATAGAGAGTTCTTGCGCAATTTGAATGAATTTAAATTCGGTTTTCCGTGGCATGAAACTGCAGCGTTCAATTTAAAATAATGAATAAATTAGATTATGAGGAAATCTTTTGATTTGGTCGAGTAAGACTTGGACATTATTTTATGCAAGATAAACGCCATTAAGTAGAAAAATTATTTATAACGAATATTGCATTGCATACTTATACAATGTCACTTAAATTCTCTATAAATCTTTCAGGGTTTGAAATTAATTAGGTATAAATATTATGAAAAAATAATTTACTGAACCTACTCTAAATACGAAACAGAAAATCAGCTACAAAAATGCACTACAACACCATTCAAATGAACGTTTGTATGGAAATATATGGAATTTTTCCAATCCGACTGGTTATTCGGGAGATTAACATGCTATTAGTAAAGATAGCACAGCACTACACTCACAAGTCATTTGCATTAGAAAATGTTTTTACAAAAATCTAATGACTTTTCAAAATAAAATTTCTATCTACAGTATCTCAGTCTGCACACTCACATCACAGGGGCATAAGTCACAATAAAACTATTTTTCTCAAAAGAGGAAATTCCTTTCGACATTGAAGGCTCCAATCTGTTTGTAGCTAGTTAGTGTTATTGCTACTTAGAGAGAGATTAGCGGTCTTATCTGACCTTATCATTTTCTGGATTAATGCATTATTGCTTGATTGTTTTGTGGTTTTGTTTGCTGCGTATTTGCCGCCTTTGTTTCTTTATATTATTTTCTTGAATTGTAATAATTTGTTATTTTATCTTGCTGGAAAACAATCTGTAGGACTCTTTCAATTTATACGTTAAGTTGGAGCAGTGCGGTTGTCGAACTGCATATGTGCGATTGTCTTTCAACCGACTGCGGCGAAGCTCAAAAGGAGGGTTTTGTGTTTGACAGGAAGGTATGTAAGTCTGTTCCTATGTCCGCTTGTAACTACTCAACAGCTCAACGGATTTTGATAGATGCGTCTTGATGGCGCGATTGTCAATGAGTAGGCACATAAAATATAATCTTAGAAAATCAAAATGATGGATTTTTAACTGAAAACTTTAAAATAAAAAAAGTAATTTCCTAAAGTTGACACATGATGTTTGTTGTTCTTTTGTCGTGCGTGCGCGTACGAGTGTTCCACAGCGCTCTCAACGTACGATCAACTATGCAAAATGACAGCCGTTCGCTTGCAGTCCAACGACCACTCTGCTCCAGTGCTGCAGCAGTCCAGCACCAAACGCAAAAATGTAAGAGCCTTTATCTGCAGCATAAACAAAAGAAAAACGTTTTAGAACAATTTGTGTGACTGCCTGTACTTGCTACGAGTTTTGACTAATATTTTATTTCTTTTATGTTTACCCAACAAAAAATATGCGTGATTTTATTTTCCTATAAATAAAAATATATTAAATTTTCTGAACACAAATTGAAACTACCGCCCACGATAAATCTCTACACAGCCCTTTTTAAAAGGAGGCGGGATTTCCAATTATTTCTTAATAATTTGCCATAAAATACAGCCATGTGGCAAACATACTCAAACACACACCCTATATTACATAAATTAATCTTTAAAATAACACGATACAGTTCAAAATCGCATAACAATGAACGACAGAAATGCAAATGAAAATATTTATAATGCATTTGTTGGTTTCCTTGCTCCCAATATGTTAAGGTTTATTTTTCTTAAACGCAGCGATAAAGATGATCGTGTAAAGGTATTCTTAGCAACAGATGTTGTAATCGAGAATCGTTTGAAGGGCACTTCAGAATCGATTATATTGTATGAAGATGTAAGCCCTTAAGCGGATTTCTTTTTAATAGTTTTCCTCTTGCTGCCTGGGGATGGTCAGTGCTTGCTTGTGATTGAATTTTTGTATCGCTATTCATATCTGAGGGACTGGGGAATGAGATGACTATACATGTTATGATTGGGGTATTGCAAAATTGGCAGTATCGCTGTTTAGGCTTTTATACGAATAATAATATTCTCCCGACCGAATTTCCGTCACGACAGCAAATATCAATGGACACATTGGGTAGCTCGCCGTCCGATCAAGGACCATGCCCGGGTCGACGGAGCGTTCTGTTCGCGCGCGCCTCAAAGATCTGTCAGCACAGGGTCGGGGCCCCCAACGGGGCCAAACGCCTGCCGGGGTTGCGGGACGTCTTAACAGGATACCGTGGCCCCGGAACGTAAAGGGCAACAGAAGGAACAGGGTGGTTTTTTAGTCAGTAAAAGTCTGACAGTCCTTTCCGCCCCACCCAGGGCGGAAGGAGTCATTTGATGATTTTTACCACCTCAAAAAAAAAACCAAGTACGCAAGAGAAATTTTAGTGCACTAGTGCGCAAACTCGATAGGACGGCAATTCGACATGACCGGAGAGAGATCAGGCGAAGGACAAACTTACGTGCTTACTTTTTATTTACTATACAAAAACACTTTTTGCTCGACCTGGCAATAAAACCCAAGACCCCACTGTGTAAGGGACATAGTATCGTACATTTTTCATGGATTCAGTAAATGATTCTAGATCCGATGTTAATATTGCCAAAGAATTAACGTATAACTGGTACCAACTAACCCATCAGTGTATACGCATAATTTTATGGGTATATGAATTTAACGATTCATATTCACACGAGTTTAATATACAAATCGGACCGACAAACCTCAATGTAAACATAAAATATTAAACAACGGATGCGGTAAACTAGATTTAGGCCGAATTGCAACGTTGAGCAATATGGTAAAGTAGAATTATTTATTTTAATCTGGCGAGAGATCATTTTATTCCACATCCACACTATCTTTACTTAATACTAGCACTCTCCCCGCGACTTCGTTCGCGTGATTTTTCTTACGAATCCCTAATTTTTTGATAATAAAATATAGCCTATAGCACCAGTGATAACGTAGCTTCTAATTTGTGAAACAATTTTCAAAATCGGTTCATTACTTCCAGAGATTACTCCCTACATACAAACTTACAATCAAATGTTACCTCTTTATAATATTATTAGTATATTAGTATACTAGCACCCTCCCCGCGACTTCGTTCGCGTGATTTTTCTTACGAATCCCTAATTTTTTGATAATAAAATATAGCCTATAGCACCAGTGATAACGTAGCTTCTAATTTGTGAAACAATTTTCAAAATCGGTTCATTACTTCCAGAGATTACTCCCTACATACAAACTTACAATCAAATGTTACCTCTTTATAATATTATTAGTATATTAGTATACTAGCACCCTCCCCGCGACTTCGTTCGCGTGATTTTTCTTACGGATCCCTAATTTTTTTATAATAAAATATAGCCTATAGCACTCAGTGATAACGTAGCTTCCAATTTGTGAAATAATTTTCAAAATCGGTTCAGTAGATCCAGAGATTACCCCCTACATACAAACTTACAAACATACAAACAAATGTTACCTCTTTATAATATTAGTATAGATAAAACAAAGTCGCTTCCCGCCTGTACGCTTAGATATCTTAAACTACGCAACGGATTTTAATGCGGTGTTCATCAATAGATATAGTGATTCAAGAGGAAGGTTTTTGTAGCTACATTGCATTTAGGCAAAGTCGGGGCGGGCCACTAGTAATATTATAAATGCTAAAGTAACTGTCTGTCTACCGTCTAAATGCAACTGTAACTGTCTGTCATGACGGCAAAAACTCTGATAGATCTGGATAAAGACAATAATATTCGATCAGCGACAGTAGAGTTTCTTGCCTATTCTTCTCTATACAAAACTACACACATCAAAAGTGTCTAGGGATCAACATCCCTAACATTTGTTAGGGATGTTGATCCCTAGACACTTTTGATGTGTATATCTTTTGGAAGGAGCAACTATTTTACATTTTGTGATGACGTTCAAAAGTGCCTTTTAATGATCTCTAATTGAAACAAATGATTTTTCTTGTGCTTTTAGAATTCGAACTAGCCATCTTGCCGCTGGGTTTAGGCAGGAGCTAGGCGGGGCGATGAACTCGCACGCAAACAGTTAGGGCGCCCGCACACACACAATTCCAAGTTGGCCAACTAAATCGCACAGCATACAAAATACACTAAAAAGTTGGACAACTTAGTTGGTAAGATGTGCTGCCTCTCATTAAGTCACTAGTCTATTGGTATGCTTTGCGATTTAGTTGGCCAACTTGGAATTGTATGTCTGCGGGCCCTCTTATTATTTGCGCTACACTGCCTACCGCATACAAGCAACAGGGCGATTCTGTTCTGTGAAACAGGTGTATTCTGAAATACTGTTTATTAATTTTATTATTGATCAGGTATCGTAATTTTATTTGATTATTTATGAATTTAATGGCAATTT
Organism: Hoplodrina blanda; assembly: GCA_949316365.1. Classification (NCBI taxonomy): domain Eukaryota; kingdom Metazoa; phylum Arthropoda; class Insecta; order Lepidoptera; family Noctuidae; genus Hoplodrina; species Hoplodrina blanda. Next base: position 1,909,483 of record OX438582.1, read on the forward strand.
TCTGAAAAGAGGATGCAAATATTGCACCATGTATACACAGCAGAATAACATTAAAGTTGCCTAAGTATGTACTTAAATCTAGCTGTGAGATATTGGTACAGATTTGTGCGTGGGCGCCGAACAACTAATGCAAATGACCATAATTACCCACACATATCGGTTTGAACTACGCCGACGCAGTGTGAATGGCGCTATATTCCTTATTTAAATGAGATTTAATGCATTCGGACATCTTTGTTTTAACGATGGAAATATTAAGTTTGAGAGGATTTATTTAATTATAGTAGGTACCTGGACGTTATGGCATGATTATAATAACAATACTAGCCTATTATTGTCCCACAGGCCAAAAGCCTCTTATTATACGTATGAGGCAAGAGCATTGATCACCACGTTAGCTCAAGGCGGATTGGCGATTTCAGACTTATATTAATCCAAAGTCCAGGTTTTTCTTCTCCGATGTCAGTGATGTCCAACATACCTAAGAATTGATAAATTCACATTGGTACTTGCCCGGTATCAAATCCACACGAGAGCGAAGTCCATTAAGCACTGGGTCATTGACATTTTTATAAAAAATTTAAATAAAGACTGTTTGAAAACCTAACTAGGTAGGTACCTGGATATAACCGAACATTTTACAAAAATCGATGTGCTAAGGTAAATGCAACACTAAAACACTAGTACTAGGGGTCTTTTTGGTCTACGTCAAGCTTTTGCTCAGAAAAAAAAACACAAAAAAATTATCTAGAAATCAAACTAATCATCCTTTCTACAAATTAATGTGTCGAGATGGAAATCTATAACAGGCCACTTAAAACATGCGCGTTTTAAATATTCACATTTATAATGCCATTAATCGTTTAAAACTATTAATTTTCAAATGTCTCATTGTGCTTCTGTAGGTACGTGTCATCACAAACAGCTGACAATCGACGCATATGCGCAACTATCCCTTCGAAATTTAACTAAATAATCTGTTGAGCAGTACAAACAAACCTTCACGCCTTGCCTTAAAGTTTAATTTCTTTTGTTTCAATTGCAAACAGGGCTTGATTGTTTGCAAACTTTCTTTTTGCTCTTTGAAAACATCGTATTACAAAGTAGTAGAGTTTATTTTCGTGTGTGGAAAGGCGAAAAGAAAGTTTAGTAGTTTCTAAAAATACATTTTCAAAAATGTTATGTTTGTTCAAAATACTATTTTGGTTCGGTTCCCTTTTGATGTGACACGTGACACTGTTTATTTTGTATTTAAATGTGTTTAAAATATCGTTCAATATAGTTGTCGCGACATTTGGGAAACAATATTAGATTGTTGTTTTGAAAAATTTACTGAAATATTTTTTTCTTTTGAAACGTTACTGTGTGGGCAGAGAATTTATGAGTTCACTTATTTAGCGACTAGTGCATGGTTAGCCCCTCTGCCATCTTGTGAACTTCTTAGTTCAAACTCTTACAAAGTCATAAATCGAAACAACAAAATAATGGTGACTTAATGAAAAAGTTCTTATACTTAAGTAAGTCTAGTCTTAAGTTGGTCTAGTGGTCACAAAGCGTGACTGCTGAGCATGAGGTCTTGGGTTTGATTCCCAGGTCGGGCAAAGTGTTAATGGGTTTTTCCATCAGGAATTTCTCAGTAGCAGCCTCGGAGTCTGGATTTGTGCCCGCTTTGATGGCAATAAGCCCCCCCCTCTATTACATGGGACTTAAACATAACTGGCGAAATGTGGGTGTACTAATGGGTACACCTCTGCCTAACCCTTCGGGGATTACTGGCGTGATGTTATGTTGTTATGTTCTTATACAATTTTAAAGCCGACATTTATTATTACTAGCAATACGAACATCATCCGCGTTAACTTACGTATTTGATTACTGCTTCGCTTCCGTGGATCGTAGCGTGATGTTACATAGCCTTCCTCGAAACAACAAGCTATATTACGCAAAAAGATTTTTGTTTTTAAATAAGACCAGTAGTTCTATCTAAAGATTAGTGCGTTCAAAAAAAAAAACTTCAGCTTTATAATATTAGTACAGATTGGCCATCATTTTGGTGTCATCCTTGTTCCGAATTTAAATTCACGGCTTTGCAATCTAAAGACTATCTAAAAGCTAAAGAAATCCAGAGTGATTTAATTATGAGCCCGCGAGTGTATTTTAGTGCCTACTACATAATGTAATTTTCTCTGAACTTGTAAACGCACACGACGAAAAAAAAATAAAAAGTCAAGCAAGGTAAAATAAGAAAGTTCCATAATATTCTCCCGTTTTTTTTTATTATCGTACCAAATCTAACTTCTGCTCCTGACATGAATGACGTCACTCAATTCTTCATATACCTCTGGATCCCAATCAATGGAGATATCTCTATAAAAATATTCGGGTCACAGCGAGTCGGGGGATGTCGATAATAATCCGTCCGTGCTTAGAAACATACAGCTGTGTTTTGTGTTTTCGTACGCTGGTTATAAGTTACGTAAAAACAGGTTGGTTTTTATGCAGCCTTCTCGTTTTAGTGAAGGGACACCTTATGCCAGTGGCCATCGTAATTGTTTTCTCAACTCATCTTCTTCTTCCTATGAATATAAAATCTATGTACCTATGTTTATAAATACGAATGGTGTTAATGTACTCATACACTCACTGACTAAACACGAAATCTTGAGTATAATATAAACTTGGATAGCCGCGGAGCACACAGCAAAAAACAAAGTCCCTTCCTGCCGTGTGAACGCTTAGATCTTTTACACTTCGCAACGGATTTTAATGTAGTTTACATCAATAGATAGAGTAATTCAAGAGAAAGGTGTATCTACATTGCACCCGTGCGAAATGTGCGATTCGCAATATACTGTACAAATCAACGTTAACTTAAACCGCAGCGGCCCATCGCTAACTTCACTCCCCTATATTTCCGACATCTTTCCCTATAATTTCGCCAAATCCCCAATAATTCGTTTAAGCTACGTTCACTTAATCCAATCTGACTGACTTAATGTGAAATTAATTAAGTTTTATTAATGAACCTGTTCCTTGGAGGTTCAGCTGAATTGTTGTTCACGAACAAATTAGAATACAGCGAGAATTTCTTCATTTTTTTTTTTTCGTTTAATAAAAATGGCTGGTGTTTAATATATTTTGTTTTGTTTTATAATGAGTATAATTTTATGAGAGAAGGAAGTTCTTGACGGCATCTGTCAGATTTTTCTTGAGAAAGACTGAATAAAAAAAAAAGAAACATTGTCTTCTGTAATAATTTATTTCTTATGGTGACTTAAGACTTCTATTCCAAAGAATGAAATACCTTGTTTATGCTTAAACTCAGTCCTAAGAGTCTCTAGGAGTGTAAGTAAAGTTCAATTAACATCAATTTATTCTAAAGTCAATTTTGGCATTAAGAACTCAAAATGCAATAATAGTTTGGACTAAAGTTAAAACTCGATTCATGATGTAACAGAGTAAGCTCACCTTAGAGCTGAATTTTAAATAACAGTATCGAGTCGCTAAAAATATCATAAATACTAAAGTATTCACAACAGGTATCATCCATACTGCACAAACATATCCATAGCTAGGCAAAGACCTCATGCTTTACTTCCCCGATACGAGGAATTCACTTTCATGCCCGCAGGTCACGTAAGGTCAGCGTCACACAAGCTGTAAACACATAGGTACCTTTGCCTTATGACTCAGCTACTGTATCAGTGGACTGTCGCCATACATTGCCAGCCAGCGAGCCAGCCAGCCAGTAAATAAAGTAAGCTCGCACTTTGTTATCATTGCCAGATAGTTTGCTACCACATATCAAATTTATTAAGGTGGTGTAAGTGAAAAGATTCGGCGGAAAAGGATTTTTAGATCCGGTGCTGTGGTAAAAGGTTGTTTTTCCGGCTGTCACACGTAGATCTTGGTCTGGACTGGTCGTCGGAAGTATTACAACCAGTCTTACCAAGAGGTATCGTATTTCCCAGTTACTGGGTTGTGGAAGTCAAATAGGCAGTCGCTCCATGTAAAATACTGGCATTCAGTAGACCCCAATATAGTCGAAAAGGCAGTTTGGTTGGTAAAAGTTTATTAATAAAGATGAATACTGAATTTAGTTTAATGAACACTCTTGATTATGCAACTAAAATTTTCCATCTAGCCTTTGATGGGAAATAGTTACATAATCAACTCAGTGACAATATATCAAAAAATATTTAGATAGATATATCAAAGCCAGTTTTGACAGATTAAGACTGAGATTAAAATGCGGTTGTTGTTAAAGTAACGGAAAGAGCTAAAAAAGCAGGACTCAATCCAGAACCCCACACTTGATACCAGCAACTGAAAAGAAAAGCTGAATTATCGATTAGATCAAGCAACAATAACCACTTACTGCGGTACTTCTTTTAAGCTACTTTCACTCGCGACGCTTATAACTTGCACCAACTTGCAGTACGTTGTGTTTTTCTTTCATTTTACAGCGAACACGGCGCATTATTCACAGTTTTTGTGTTCAACGTCTAATATATTAACAAGGACGGTTACACCACATGTGACCTACGGTGTTACGTGACAGTTTATTTTAGTCAAATACTAGTTTCTCCTGAGACTTTGTTCGCGTTGACAGAATTTAGCCAATATCCTAAATTATCTTACAGATTTTTCGTCATTTCCTTTTTTCTAATACATACAAGAAAAACTCTTCAGTTTTATCATTGTACTTTTTTTTTGAGGTGGTAAAAATCACCACTTGAGTCTATCCGCCCTGGGTGGGGCGGAAGGGACTGTCAGACTTTTACTGACTAAAAACCACCCTGTTCCTTCTGTTGCCCTTTACGTTCCGGGGCCACGGTATCCTGTTAAGACGTCCCGCAATCATTGTACTAGCACTTTCCCCGCGACTTTGTCCGGGTGACTTTTCTTACGGATCCCTAGGATAACGTCGCTATCAATTTGCAAAAAAACAACAAAATTGGTTCAGTAGATCCAGTGATTACCCCTACATCCTCACAAACTTTACCTCTATAATATTTATTTATTTTACTTTTAACTGTAAGCACATGTAAAAAAAATACACTAGGTAGTATTACAGACATTAGTATTATCTTACAAAACATATTATGATTCCTAATCTTCAAATAACATCCCACAAAGCACATAAATACCTACACAAATGCACATAATTATTATTACATACATTACGCACATAACAGTTTCCTAGCACAAATACCAAAGTTGAACAATGCCCGTCACTTCAGCTACAACCGGACGTTTTCGACAATGCCCACAGCGAGGCATGTTGCGGCTATTGTGTGTAACTGTCATATTCCCACTGAACGGTAGTATTTGAGATATTTTCTTGGCATGGCAAGATATTTGCCAAGATAATATTTTATAAGTAATGTTGGGTCTTGGCGGAGTAGGGCGAATCGTAGGTGTTGAGTTGACTATAGATTAGATCAGAATTTCAATTTCTGTAACTAAAGTCGTTTAAAATATATTCCCAATCTTATTTCACACGCACTACTTCAAGTACTACAATCAAGTACTTACTGGAAGTACTGGTCCAATTTAAAAAAAATAATCGTTCATTGATACAAAGCTATATTTGTTGAGCTTGTTTTATGGTATACTTAACATAACATCACGCCTGTAATCCCCGAAAGGATAGGCAGAGGTGTACCCATTAGTACACTCACATTTCACCAGTTATATTTAAGTCCCATGTAATAGGGGGCGAGCCTATTGCCATTAACCGGGCACAAATCCAGACTCAAAGACTGCTACTGAGAAATTCCTGATGGAAAATCCCAATAATACTTTGCCCGACCTATGCTGGGAATCGAACCCAAGACCTTATGCTCAGCAGTCGCGCTTTGCGACCACTAGACTAACGAGGCAGTATACTTCAAGTGTTTATATACTCGTACCATTGGTGTACTTTACTGCCACGGGGACGGAGTCGTGGGTATCTGCTAGTTGTTTATTAATGTGATTTAGAAGTTCAAACTCATTTAAAAGAAGTGTTATTTTATTTTTATATTTAAATTTTATTTTTGTTTAATTTTTATTTTCTATTTTTTTATTTTAGTTATACCCAATGTTGCTGTGCTCTAACAGGGTCCATAACTGTACCTTAGCTTTAAGCCTTATGTAACATCTATTACACACATTATGGTATGCAAATAAATGAATATGAATATGAATATAATTAATAATTTTACGTGCTTTCCGAGGCACGAGGGTGTCACACCACCAACCCTCAAAACCTGGACTGCGACAGAACCCAGTACCCCGCATTCAAAAGTCCCAGTAGCGACTATGAGACCATGGGATAGTCAATGCGATATTAAACAATACATCAAATTCTATACCAAAATATTTGCCAAACAATCTAGCGTACGTTAATCCGAAACTCTATTACTTTTATCGCTACTATCGCGTTAACGCCTGGCTGGCTCCGTCATCGCCAATACAGCGATACCTTCACGCTACCCACGTTAGGGTATTACGGTTATCAGAGGTAGGGAATAATGCTGCTGGTGGTTAATCAGTTGGTTGATGAGCAAATTGATGAATGGGGTAGATTGGGCAGTGTGACATGCGCATGTGTCATTTAACTAGTGACTAACTGGTTACGTATAAGAGTTATCACTGGTTACATGTTACAGTGGGGTCTTTTGTCAGATTTTGTTTTTGTTTAGCTGTGTAGTATATAAGTTATTCAGTAATTTCTTTCTTTATTTTGTTTTGTTCCTGTAGGCTACTGCAGTGTCCACAGAACATAGTATTATCCTGTATCTTATAAGTGAAGACCTGTAATTGGCTGTCAGTCTAATTTTCTGTCACTAGTCTGTTTTCTTCTAGCTGTAGGTCTTCCATGTTACTTAAATAAATAAATAAATAAGTGTCCAGCATTACTTGACCCCTCTTAGAAAGAAAATATAAGGAAACCGGATCAGGTAATTCAGGGCACTGACTACCAAAATTATTGGATTCAAAATCTTTACAATTACTGTTTAATCTATTGCCATTTTCCGCGAATACCATGTCTCCTACATTGAACTCATAATGTTTTCTGTTTCTATCTGATAGTTTTTTATTGTAGTTGTGTGATTTTATACTGTTTTCCAGAGACAACTCTCTCAACAAATCATTTTCTGTTTTTTTTTTCTTTTAGTTCATTTGGAATACTTCTATGAATAAATGGGATAAATGGGTAACGTCAAAATTTATCCCATTGTAAAGATTTTGAACATTGATGGTGTCAAATGTTGATGAACACAAGCTTTAATGCCAAGCAGGCAGATAATCCACACATTTTTTATTAAGTTTGCTTCACTGTAGTAATTTTTCCTGTGTCATAGGTGCATTTACAAACATGTGCACATACATACACAAACAGCCAGATCTGGAACAGGTCATACAATTTGATCGACGCGGGAATCGAACCCGCGACACGCAGCAAGACAGCCATTCGTATAGCCACTGCGCCAACCTTGCTGTCACCCATTATAATTGTATTATCTAACTTTACTTACTAAAAACAAGATGTAAAAAATTACGTGTCGTCTGTTACATGCCTAAGACTAATTCACAAAGTAAGTACCAACTCCCGAAATTGATAAAACAAGTAGATAATTAACAGAATTGGTACTTGCTAAGTTTCAAAAGCAAGTTCTTGACTTAATTATAATTATACTAAAGATTTTAGTACTAGTCACTTTATTGACATACATATAACACAGAAAATTATATCTAAAAGACGAGTAGAATCTAAATACGGTGAAGGAAAACATCGTGAGGAATCCTGAACTTACAAACAAGATAAGTCTGAAATCCCCAATCCGCCTTGAGCAAACGTGGTGATCAATGCTCGAGCCTTCTCTGTAATGAGAAGAGGCCTTAACTCTGCAGTGGGGTAGCATATGCGAAGAAGGGGAAGGGAGAGTTTATAGGTAGAAGATATCAGGTAACAATGTTGGATTTAGCATCAGAATCAAAAATGTACCTATAGCTTCCTGTACAGCGTCTTTTGTGTAAACAACGGCCGTAGAACTCGTACGAGAGGTATTGTCCTGTGCCTTGGTACTGTGGGTAAATGACGTTTCATCTATAGTCCGAGACAGGGGCACGCCGCCGCGGCTTAGGGTCAGTTCACACCGAGACGCGACGCGACGCGACGCAACGTGACGATACTTGAAGAGGCCAGTGACTTCGCGCTGCGCCTTGCTGCGCCGCGCGGCGCCGCGAGACGCATCGCAACGTCGCCGCTCTTGCACGTCGCGTGTACCGGCGATTCACCGCTGCGTCGCGATGCGTCCCGCGGCGCCGCGCGGCGCAGCGCGGCGTAGAGCGACGCATCGCGACGCATCGCGACGTAGTGCTGCGTGGTGTAACGTATTCTAAATTCTTACAATGAAATGTGTATCTTTTCGTGTAGAAAATAAAGTTATATTTTGAGTCGCTCTTTTAAAGTGTGCACGCAGCGTCGCGTCGCGTCGCGTCTCGGTGTGAACTGACCCTTACGCTGAAAACCTGCGCCGTGGTTTTAATGCCTCCGTGCACTGGGCACGGCATTATGCTGAGCGTAAGCCCTTTCGAGCGCATATTTATTTTTGTATTTATTTGATTTTTTATTTTTTAGATTTAAACTTGTTTCTACTTTGCTTTTATGTACAATTTTTATTTTTTCTTTTAAGTTATGTGCGTCATTTTCGCATGAATAAACAGTTTTCTTTCTTTATACTTTATTTACCTACCTAATTGAAACAGCTAAATGTAACCACCCATTTACTATTAACTTATTGATCTTTTGAAACATAAGAATTATTATGGTCTAAATGACAGTGTACCACTTATTTTTTGACACAAAATAATAATGCCGTTTATTTATGTTTCGCGTTGAACTTCCATTAAGCGACTATCGTTTGCAAATGGACGAATCATGTTACCCTTACCGGATTAATGAATCGGGTTATAGACGAAATATCGATGGGTTTATCTTGGATATATGTGTTTTTTTTTTCTTTTACGCTGTTTATTTGTGGCTGACCTGACAAGGAAATCAAATGCTAATATTCATATTCATTTATATGCATACTATGATGTGTATAAAAGGTGTTACATAAGGCTTAAAGCTGAAAAACGAAAAACTGGTGGATGCCAAACTTCACAGCTTGGCTCATTGCGGCAAGGTTTTTTTTTAATGGGACAAGCCCGCCACACTGTTCGCACTCACTGCAACTTGCACGCTTGCACTGCACTGCAAGGTTGCATGCTTTTCGGTCTTCTACAGATTGTACTTCGATGAATAAAGAACTCCAAGACTCCACTAATAGAAAGCTACCTACACTATTTCCGAGTGTCATAGACTATGTTTAATGGTATATTTAACTTTCGCAAAAAATAATAATAAAATAACAAAAATAATAAAACTCTAAAATAAAAACCAAAACGTTAAAAGTCAACTACATAAATAAAATCTCATTATTTCGCAGCACGTTCTGTAGCACATTCCGGAACTAGTGGGTACTATCGAGTACTTGCGGGTACACAGCTGTTTTCTCTGGAAGCGATATAATTTTCCGTGTTATTGAGCTGGTGCGGCTCGCAATGCTAGTGTTGACACGGTGGGCTTCACGAGAAGTTATTTTGTCGAGCTTGTTGGGGAACTTGTAAGGTACTGAAAATCCTGGCCATATTCGAGTTCGACTCCCACACGATGGGATTCGTACCACTGTATTCCTAATATTTAACACTACAGTCAAAAAAACATGTATGATTTTTTTATTATTTGTTGTTATAACGGTCATAGTAATACTGTACTCTGTGAACATCTCAACTCTCTATCTATTACGGTTCATGAGATACAGCCTGCTGATAGACAGATAGACGAACAGTGGAGGCCTAGTAATAGGGTCCCGTAGTCATCCTTCTGGTACAGAACCCTGAAAAGTAGCTCTAATTTATCATAAAACAGATTCCAAGAATACGGCTGTAAGTAACGGCGGTGGCGAAGGAAAACATCGTGAGAAAACCTGCACTTATCTATACTAATATTATAAAGAGGTAACATTTGTTTGTAATTTTGTAAGTTTGTATGTAGGGGGTAATCTCCGGAAGTAATGAACCGATTTTGAAAATTGTTTCACAAATTGGAAGCTACGTTATCACTGAGTTCTATAGGCTATATTTTATTATCAAAAAATTTGAGTTATTCCTTTCTGATCCCCAAAACGGATCCCCTGCTGAATTATTATCATGTTTTAATTGCTGTCTGATCCACTATAAACTTTAGTCATTCCATTCTGATCTCCTTACTATTTTTTGACAGGTAAGTACAGTCGAGAGAAAAACAGTTGTTCATGTAGAAAAATATTTATTTTCACATACCTGATAGATATTTATAAGTAGATATTAATTAGTAGTTTTATTTATGAGTATTTACAACTTAGAAAGGCAATTACGCCAAAACACATTTAAAACAAGAAATTCAAAAACAGTGATGACGATCTTTTAATACTGTATTGTTTGAATGTGTTCAATAAAGTAGATAATTTATATAATAAACATGAATCGCTAAATGTGTTGCTAAGCGCAAAACTCGAGAACGGCTAGACCGATTTGGCTGATTCTTTTTTGTTGTGTTCATAATTTTCAGCACAAGGTTTTTATGAAAATAAAAATGGAAAATACACCGGAAATGTCGTAAAGTACCCGTGCGAAGTGTCTTGCGCGCAAATGTCTTCCGCGCATGTGTCCTGATACCTTAAAATACAGGTTTTGGAATTTAATTATTTATTGTATTAAAAAGTACCAGGGTGACAGAAATGAACAGAAGGTAGGCCCTTAAACGATCTCAATAAAATTCAACACGCAACGCAGCAGCCAATTGCTTAACCACTGCGCCAACCGTGCCGTCCAAACTGTACTGTAAATTAGATCACTGTGTCGCGGATTCGATTCCCGCACGGAACAAATACTTGTATGATCTACAGATAAGTAGTTGTTTCGGGTCTGGCTGTTTGTGTATGTGAGTATATAATTATGTTTGTTTTCCTTTCAAGTGAGATCGTTTAGGGGCCTACCTTCTGTTCATTTCTGTTACCCTGGTACTTTTTAAAACAATAAATTAATTTCAAAACCTGTATTTTAACCATTATCGAGCTAGGTAGTACGTCGCTTAAAGCACCTAGTTCCAGTTAATTTCTGGTTTCCTGGTAGTTTTAAGTAATACACAAATAATATACAGTTGAATTTTAAAATATTGATATCACTAAATATGAATGGTTCATCCTCTTTTCCATGATTTATCGTGGGTGCGCTTCGAGGAATCAAAATATAATATTGTTAATTTTATTTTGAAGCGCACCCGGTGCGCTGTGACCTACGTGGGATTTGCATCGCAAGCAAATCTGTCAAGTTTCGACGGTAAGAGCCTACCTAAACCACTAACTCAATACATTAATTATTATATCAACAACTGTTTTTATCTTAACTGTACAGTAAGGGGATCAGAATGGAATGACGAAAGTTTATAGTGGATCAGACATCAAATAAAACATGATAATAATTCAGCAGGGGATCCGTTTAGGGGATCAGAAAGGAATAACTCAAAAATTTGGGATCCGTAAGAAAAATCACGCGAATGAAGTCGCGGGGGGTCAGGTAGTAATTAATATAAGTCTGACATCACCAATCCGCCTTTAGTAAGCGTGGTAATTAATGCTCATGTTTTCCTTCTCTGTACTAGAAGAGGCCTTTGCCCAGCTGTGGGTCAACAATAGGCTGATATTACACACATACATACATAAACTCACGCCTTTTTCCCGTGGGGGTAGGCAGAAACCACAGAACGCCACCTGCTACGATCCTTACGCCTCATCTACGTTCATAACATCTCGTCATACAAGCACGCCGGTTACGAGTACTCCGCACCTGACCTTTCTGAAGAACCTCACCAATAAGGTCAGTGTAGGTCTTCCTAGGGCGACCCCTCCCTGCGTTGCCACTCACCTCTGCCATATAAATACCTTTTGTTAATCGTCTTTATATTATAATTATTTTATTCTATCTTCACTGTAATCAACTAAACTCCACCAGACCCCAACACGCTCGCCGTTTCCCGTACATTTCCGTGAAACTGATGACCGGATTTGTTCCGCTTATTTCCGACGCGTCGTTCGGAAACGCCGGCTAGATGCCGCCCTGAAATTTCCTGTATAACCAACGCTGCAATTGGTGACCAGTCTTGACCGTCCACTGGCTTTGAATTAATAATGTTCTTGGCTATACTGGAATTAATTTTGGTGGATTTGCACTGAAATGTGGTTAGATTTTAATGATGTGCTGCGTTGATGCTGAGTATTTTAGCTGTATTTTAATACGAAGACGTGAGAAATGTCTTGTAGCATTTGAAATAAGGACTAGTTTTAATTTAAATTTTGATTTTATTTCAAAAAACTGTACGACCCGCTTGCGTTTGCAGGGTTATCTTATTAACTTCGAATTTGTTGCTAATACTAACCCATTTGTATGACATAATACCTATTATTTTTTAATTTAACCTCGTGTTAGCTACCAACTCTAAATTACGTTGTAGTACAAGTGGACCTAAAATAATTAACCTAAGCTCAAAGTTAAATCATTTATTATAATAAAACCATTAAAAGATGCTTTTGAACGTCATGTTCCGAAAAAAAAAGAATTCAATTTAGTTGCCCCTTCTAAAAAGAAGTTTCATATGGTCAAAAATAGGCAATAAAGTTTACTTTGAAATAGTTTTGTGTTTATTCAACTAGAAGGTACTATTTTTATGTAAACTAAGCTAGAGCTTAGTTTACATAAAAAGTTTGGTCCTGCAACTAGCAAAAACCAAATGATTTTTTACTAGATTTAAAAATCATTTAGTTTTTGCTAGTTGCAGGACCAAACCGTCAAATAATAGACACACACTCACGCAGCCATTTTATTTATCACACTTCAAGAACAAACTGCTAATATACTTTAAGGAACAATGGTATATTTAATTTCTACCCCTTTATGTAAATAATAGTATACAAACATTATCCATCAAACAAGTGGCTCGGCAATAACTCAATAACGGTCGCTGCTAATACCGGATATCCGGGATTCCGATATACTCGAGAGCTTTAGATCCGATCGTATTTTCTCAATTCCAGTCGTATTTGAATTATCTCAGTCTGTGTTGACCTTAATACGTTATTGTCTTTGCGAAAAGACCAGCGATGTGTTTCGTGTGTGTCTTCTTGGACAACTCAATCCGTGTGGATATATACAGGGGGCCTACCGCCAACTCTTGAAACAGTACCTTTTCAATATTACTTTGTAGGGGTCGCTCTAGGAAGACCTACACTGACTTTATTGGTGAGGTTCTTCAGAAAGGTCAGATGCGCAGTACTCGTAACCGGCGTGCTTGTATGACGAGATGTATATTATGAACATAGATGAGGCGAAAGGAGTATGTAAGGATCGAAGCAGGTGGCGTTCTGTGGTTTCTGCCTACCATCATCATCTGCCTAGCCTTTTCCCAACTATGTTGGGGTCGGCTTCCAGTCTAACCGGATGCAGCTGAGTACCAGTATTGTACATGGTGCGACTGCCTATCTGACCTCCACAACCCAGTAACTACGTAATACGATACCTCTTGGTCAGACTGGTTGTCAGACTTTCGGGCTTCTGACGACTCGTAACGACTGTCAAAGATCCACGTATGACAGCCGAGACCAACGGCTTAACGTGCTTTCCGAGGCGCGCATTGATGTCAGTAATGTCTAAGATAAAGTTAGAACACATGAATTGAAAAAGGCACATTGGTACTTGCCCGGATTCGAACCCACAACCTCATGCATGAGAGGCGGGCTCCTTAATCGCTAGGCCATCACGACATTTCTGTGGTTTCTGTCTATCCTCATGGGAAAAAGGCGTGAGTTTATGTATGTGTAATTTCTGTTGTTAGATTTTAAGCCGACTTTGAAAATCTAAAAGTTCGCAAGGCAAAGTAATAACAAAATAATATTGTTTTAAGACATGGGGGACTTGATGCATCCGGGTTTTAGAAATACCTAGGGGCCTACCTAGGTATTTCTAAAACCCGGATAAATCTAGTCATTTCCAACGTACACCTTCTAACCTCTTTTGATAGTTTGTTACTTTAAGGACATACATTAACCGTACTTATATTTCAAGCCTTTACAACTATTTAATAACTTCCTCACCGCTTACAAAGAAAACAATACAGCTTCCAGACAAAAGTGTTGATTCTAACAAAGAGTCTTTGGACATAACACGACGCAACACAACCATTGGTGAAATTCTAATGAGAAATTCGTCACGGAGACTGTAATGTAAGTTAGACAACATCAACCCTGGACAAAATAGAAAAAAAAACAAAGTCTCTCTTATCAAATCTTTCTAGGTTTATCTTCGACATCTCTGACATCGGTGAAGGAAAACATCGTTGGGAAACGTGGACTTGTAATATACGTATACACGGTTACTGAACAGCTGTTTTTCTATTGTTATTTTTGAAAAAAAATGGTCCCAATCGTTTCGAGTTTGATGATCGAGTTTAGGGCTTTCGGTTTAAGAACGACCTAAAAGTAACCGTGTATATGTGTAAGTCTGAAATCGCCAATCCGCCTTGAGCAAGCATGGCGGTCAATGCTCGAGCCTTTTCTGAAAACAAGGCCTTTAGGTAGTAAGATTGACTTCCACGACGAGGTCGCAGAAGCTAGTTTATATTATTAGTTTGGACTGGTTAAAGGGTCGTTCTCATCATTGTTATGCTAATATCTGTATTTGACAAGTTAGATTTGACTTTGGAGAAAATTATCAATGTCCCAAGTCACAACTAACGCTGGTGGCAAACAAAACTCGACTCTAACTACTTCCTCGATTGTTCTGAGAACTGTTAAACTCCCGTAACCGCGAACCGTGCAATTCCACCAATAACATAACAAATGAATAACAACACAAGAAACGTTGTTAAATTATTCCTAAAACTAACAAACCGCTTAACATTCAGCTATATTGCAACTAATTACCAAGCAATACCACACATTTAGAGAACCAGCTTTTACCTGCGACTTTTCCCGCGTAAGAGTCCGCGACTTCCTTTTTGCGTCTTGTCGCAAAATTCATCGTCTTCTACTTATAAACTTCTTAAGTGTCAAGTTTTACCTTCATAGGTCAAGTCACCAAGATTTTGTGTTTAGTTTGGGATTGTATCAATGAGTGACCTGTCGTTTTTAATACATAACATGGCATCACGCCTTTAATCCCCGAAGGGTTAGGCAGAGGTGTTGCACACCCACATTTCGCCAGTTATGTTCAAGTCCCATGTAATAGGGGGCGAGCCTATTACGATTTGTGTCCGGTTAATGGTAATAGTCCTGACTATTACCATTAACCGGACACAAATCGGCTCCGAGACTGTTGCTGAGAAATTCCAGATGGAAAACCCAGTATCACGTTGCCCGATCTGAGCGATTTTGGGTATGCTTATGAGCGCGTCACCGACATGCTAATGTGACGTTAAGTTTTCACTACTGTCAGCAGTATCCATAACAACCTATTTCTTTGTCCAAAAAAATGATACCTATAACTTTTCATTCACGACTATCAACAAATAACATACTTATGTAACAAAACATTTTCGTTTGATATGTACCGGTAGATGCAGCTACCAGTTTAACCTACGTGACCTCTTACAACATTCGCGCCATAGTAACGCAAGTAACGGTACAATATTATGGTCAGTACGACTAACATAATGTCAAAACAATATTACTGAGGGCGGGAAGGTCTTCATAAACACTTTGTTTAATGAGCTAGAAAGTTGTAAAAGTCTGTGAAGAAATGACTGCGATGAATTCTGTTGTGTTACAGTGGCTTGATCGTAAACTGAAGAGTCTACCTACATCTATACTAATACTAACTTTTGCCTGCTACTTCGTCCGCATAATTGTCAGACTTTTGAATGCTTTTGAGTCACTTAAAAAGTAATTAGTCAGTTCCAATACTTGTCAACACGGGAACACTATGTCTAATTGTACTTTGCTTTAACTGTCAATTCATAATTAGTAATAGTTTTTGCGTATTACGTTATAGTAGTCTAGTAGTCTTTTATGTAAGGTGTATCTTACATAAAGTGCTATTACTATTGCATATTGTAAAACATTGATTTTTATCAAGAGTACATGGTTTGTTGCCCATTCTTCTCCATACAAATATACCTTTTGGAAGGGACAACTAGATTCAATTCTTCTTTTTCTTGTATATGTAGTTCTAAAGTGCCTTTTAGTGGCCTAATTGAAATAAATGATTTGACTTTGGAATACATTTTTAAATCAAACAACTCGATCAGTTACGGACCATCACTAGACATACCCCTTCCTCAATTCACATAATCTAGCTTGAATATTTTTGAACTTTCACAGATGAAGATTTAAGACATTTTAACATATCGATATACTTAAGATAGTTAATAGCACTGCTCTAAAAGAAACTGAACATTAAGATAAACTTTTAAGTAATTTGAAATCCATTTTGGATGAGGCACTTCATATTTCACACGTAATCTAATTTGTTCTCACGCATGGAATAGATAACATTGAAACTGTATCACCCGGTTATATAACACTGCAGTTACATTATAATATGAGTCATATTTTTTACTAGCTTTTGATTGCGGTTTTGTCATCTTTAAACTTCGTTTGTTCGTTCTTCTTCGTTCTTCTTTAAACCGTAGCTTCCTTTTAAAGTCCCAAATCGTTTACTTATGTCGTATCAAAAATCAATTCTCTAACCATGGAGATTCAGTAACTTGTAAAATCATCCTAAATTTTTTTGGTATGTAGTAGGTACAGTAAGCGGTCACAAGTGCAGTAGCATGCTTAGGTTTGAATTACTGTGAAGCAGCAATTCAAACCTTAGCACATAATCACAGTCGCTACCTCAGAATTTGCAGAAGGCGTCGAAAGGTCGTAAGTTGAAAAATGACAAATTATTGCTTTGTGAGATTGCTACTCCACTTATGATCGCTACTGTACCTATTGAATAAATAGTATACAGTAGGTATGTAACTTCTGAACACGTATTAATATTAATATGATCGGTATTTCTTTTACCTCCATATTATCATAAACTGCAAATAAATGAGAAATAAATTGCATGAAAATATTATGACTTAACTTTAATTCCAGAATACACAAACCACTTAATTTACAGATTTTACAACTCGATTCGATTCTCGAATAATTTAGATAATCGCATATTTTATCGCCTTTAAATATTCAAAAGTGCTTTATTAAGAAAAAATAAACATGCCAGCCCTAATCTGTAGTAATAAACGGCAAATAAAACAGCTGACAGGCGTCGCGCGTAAAATTTTAATGTCTTCTTTATACGCAACAAGATAGAAACAAAAGGTTCACTTTACACAATACTGTGATGCTTATTTATGATATAAATAGGTTTCAAATTTATTAAACACCACAAGCTTAAAAAGTGAAGACAAAATAACAATTAATTGGAATTATAGCATTAAAATAATTAGGGTCGTCTGTAAATCAAATAGCTTGATCGACGTACAGTCCTATAAGTCCTATAGGACTCTGTCCCTTTTTTACACTTTCTTTTATTACACTTTCTTTTAACCCTGAAAACTCTATTTAAATAATCTATATTAATTATTAACTGTAAAATAAGATTTTTAGTTTCTTTGAAAACCATCAATAGTCAGTAAGTTAGCATTTAAATGACGTCCCAGGTTGCTAATGCCATACAAAATGTATGGGGGAATAGCGTTTTGGCAACTGATACAAAGTATGGTAATTTATTACTGGTGTCAACTAACTTAAATCTTAAATATCAGTGCTGTGAGTTTGAGTTATAGTTAAGTACATACTTACCTAAACAAAACTCACACTTCAACTCAAGCGAACCTTCTGTTTCTTCAATTTCTTGTAGACTTTCTAAGGTTTCCGTTATCGATACTCGGTCTCGATTATAGGTATCGAATTGCGACCAGTTAACGAGGAAAATTATATTCGACACTGACCGGCGGTGTCGCGTGACGGGTATTAGAAAAAATATAATCTGTAATGTATACTTGTTGTGTACTGTTTTGTGGGTTTGGGGGCAAGCAAGAAGTATTTGGCGGCGAAATAAAAAGATTTATTAAAACTGGAGATATAAAACAACAAAAAATTTGAGGTCCCAAAACATTTTCTCGTTCTTCGTGTCATTTTTATATCTAATTGAAAAAATCGGCCAAGTGCATGTCGGACTCGTACACGAATTGTTCCGTACGACCGTTCAATATTTATTAAGTTCATACAATTCTTTTAACCTTTAAACTTTTTATTTTATTATTTGTTGTTATAGCGGCAATAGAAATACACTCTATGAAAATTTTAACTCTCTACCTATTACGGTTCAAAAGATACATTCGCTGACAGACAGTCGGACAGGCGGATGGTAATCAGAGGCTTAGTAATAAGGTCCCGTTGAACCCTAACAACGCTTTTTTTTTATTTTATTCAAAAATCTTACGAACAATTAAAAAACAAAAAGTATTACTTGAACATAGATAAGTAGAAGATCTTCTAAAAAGGAAAGTTCTCTTTAACTAAGATCATTTTGTGTCTATGTTTAAGACAAGTAGATAAAGTTTTTAACATAATTCAGCAACTTGTTTAGTTCTACTCTTCTGGAAAGATTTTCGCTTTAAAACTTCAAGTAAAAGATGTAGGTACTTAATAGTTTTTACTAAATCTTCTTTTTAAGGTAAATAGGGTTCCTATTACTAAGACCGGGCTTTCTGTCTGTCCGTTTGTCTATCGTATATCACGGCGATCTTTAGAACCGTATTAGGTAGACGATTGGAATTTTCACAGTGTGTATTATATATATACTACGGCCGATGTAACAACAAATAAAACAAAGTGTGCGTCCGACTTACACCTTGTCCTATTTCTTTTAATATTAACTATCTTTTGTCCGCGACTTCGTCCGCGTAAAGGTCGTTTACCGCGGACGCAGATGAAGTAGAAGCAGAACACATCCATACTAATATTATAAATGCGAAAGTGTGTTTGTCTGTCCGCTTAAACCGCTGAACCGATTTAAGTGAATTTTGTATAGAGATAGTTTAAGGCCCGGGGAAGGACATAGAATAGTTTTTATCCCGAAAATCACTCCCTAAGGCGGTGAAAAGGGGGGTGAAAGTTTATATGCAAGTACGATATGAACAAGTTCCACGCGGACGTAGTCGCGGGCAAAAGCTAGTACATACATAAACTCACGCCTTATTCCCATGGGTGTAAGCAGAAGTCGAATAAAAAGTAGCCTACGTCCTTTTTTGGTGTTAAAACTTACCCTGTACCAAATTTCATTAAAATCGTAAAAGACAGATAGAAAGAGTTACTTCTACATATTTTGCATTTATAATATTAATAATATAATGAATATCTTATACGTACTTTGGATTTTATGTTCGCTTCATAACTCTTTCTTTTCCTAATATTCTACTCGCTACACTCTTTTCACTTGCACCACAACCAGTTTCTATAGTTTGGACACGGTATCAGGTGTTTGATGGGTTTCACCGAATTATAGTTGCGTTAATTTTTTTGCTCGAATACAAATAATGTTGGATTAGTTTCTGTCAAAGCGGTAGTGCAAAAAACCTATTTCATGGTTTACCTTCGATTACGTCTGAGCTGCAGCTTTTGATTTCTGGATTAAATAAAAAGAGCAAGTAAAAAATATTCTGGTGAATAAATGTAGATGCAACTTTTGAAGTCAAAGTTAACTCTTTAATTTCGACTAGACCAATAAAAAGCACTTTTGAACGTTATTAACATGAAAGAAAGAAAATAATACCTATGATAATATTAAATCTAGATCTGCGTTGGACATTTGTTTTAAGAGATTACTAAAATACATATAACGATACATTGTTTTTATTCAATGTAAATACAGTTACAGATTGCCAATTTTGAAAGCCTTTATATTTCCTTTCAGTGATGTTTAACATACGATAATCCAGACCATTCAAATCAACAACCAAAACATCAATAATAATGATTAAAACAACTCAACTCATCAACCCTCCACACGCCAGCCCTAAATTAATACCCCATAATAACAACCAAACAGAACCTTAACCCTTCAACCACAAACAGGGAACCGGTTACTTTTCCAATCAATAACAAAAGAAAACTTGTGAAGAACCCCACACACCTGACCCTCCAATCCAAATAACAAAGCGGACAGCGGGTTAAAAGATTAAAACCGGTTAAAAGCAGTTGAAACCGCTTCAAACTGGTTAGAACCGGTCAGAACGGGGTCTAAATCAATGACGCAGGGCGCGTAACAATGCAAGCCGTGACCGCAGAGACATTCGTCCCTCGTTCACGTTACATTTATTGGAAAAGTTCCACTTTAAACTTATGTTCTAAGTTTAAAGCGATCTGACTCTTGTATTAATTACTACTATTTCTACAATTAACTCTAGAAAACTCGGTTTTTATAAAACCTACGAATTCAGAATAATCAGCATTTGTTATGCTGAACGTCAGGCGTTTCGCGCGGCAGTGGCGCATATTTCCGTTTATGACAATATTTATTCGTTTTCTTTTTTTCTAGATTTAATACTTACTTGTTTTTTGGCTTAAGATTTTGTAAACTAAAGGGCTCTATGAAAAAACATACCATATGAAAAAGTTTTTCATTTGAATCGATCTTGATAGTTCAATCATGATTATTTAATCATGTGTAAAATTTAGCTGCAATCTTAATTCAATGTTAACCAATATCAAAATTGATTTTTTAGGATGACCGTATATGTATATTTGTGTATATACGAAATAAATTGACTACAATAATGTACTTAGCATCTGACTTTGACATCTTTGGTGTATGTTGTACTTTTGCATGCTGTCTGCAACCAAAATAGCTGTTGCTAATTAAATTTTTATGTCACCATGTTTTCTGCCCATATTTGTAAAATAAAATCTCGTATCTTAAGGATGATAATTGGACCACTTATGTAATCAACACTAACAACTCCGCTCCGCTTATAATATGGGCCAGCGTAAGAAAATGCATGGAATGCATCTCGTCCAGAGTAAAGTCCGCACATATAATTTGACCGCTACTGCCATTGAATGGTGCCGCCGACATTATTTACTACCGGGACGAGACGAAACGTCTGATAGTAGAGAAAAATAGTTCAACCATGTACTTTACTGGGTAGAAAATACCAATTAGAGTGTGTGTAGTACACATCTCAGTGACAATCGAAATCAAAAACATTTGGTAAATTAAAGGCATTTTTAATGAATTAAGCTTGGATGCGATTGTTCCTAAAAATTCGTAGAATTTCTCCCCCCCCCCCTGAATTTTATGTAAAACAATAATTGCCTAAATGTATGTAAAAACGGATAAATTCATTGTGTCTTAATAATTTTAAGTTTGGTAACCTGTCATGCATAAGGTTATGCCTTCAACACCGAGCAAATACCAAAGTAATTTTTTCATAATAATATAATTATGTAGGATTTTATAAAGTTTCTATTTAGGACATCACTGACATCGGTGAAGGAAAACAACGTGAAAAATGAATGTGAATAATGTCTAAAATCGCCATTCCGCCTTGACTAAGTTAAAAGTTAAAAATTAATTTAGAGACATTACACAAAAAAGTCTTCAAAGAGTGCTAAAGTTAAATAATAAGAAATAATGAGTTCCCACGTTAATTAAAGTACTTTTACTGTGAAACTTCTATCAGACGAAATCTGAGAGATTTTATTCGGATCTGTAAGAACTTTTTAATTAAGACACAGTTCGTAGGGGATAAGTTTAATCAGTAGAGTTTCTCATAGGTCGGGGACTTAGGTCGATAGCGAACAATGATGGCGACAATTGCTGCTAGCTGGATGTTACATTTTTTAGAGTTACAAACAAGAAACGAACACTAGAGACTCAAATAAAACAATAATCACACGCTCTGACAAAAAAAAACAAGAAATTTTAAGACGGTAACGCACTGACAACAATTTCAAGCAATGACTAAATTCCAGAAACGCTTTGGTGACACAAATTTATGAAATGAAATAAGGGTATAGGCGAGTGTTTAGTTTAGTGCGTAAGTATCTACTTAACAACAAATAAAACAGTGTTACATAAGCGATAGTTAACATAACAAACAGGATGAAGAAAAATACAGGTGGGCGGTTATTGCGCTTGTGAGTAGACAAAAACAATTTGCCAATCCTACTGGGAGTTCCAGAGATTAACGCGTTTAAACAAAGAAACAAACTATTCATCTTTATATTCATATTCATTATTAATGTTAGTAAAGATGTTTGAACCCACAAGAACCTAACAAATCCGTGACCTGATTCCCGCCTGCAACTCGCAATGCATCACAAGCTAGCACCGGCACCGGCAGCACCAATTTTTGTCTTCCTCAAATCATTGGGGAAATTAAGACTCTCTTTTAAAATATTCGCACTACCAGCACAGTGCCGATATTTCACTAAGAACAAGTCGTTACAATAATGCACGGTACCCTAGTTGGAAAACAGCCAAAGACGGTCTCTGAGGCGGTAATCACGAGAACGATATTAAAACGGCGTCGTCCGGTTAATTTTACACAATATACGTTTCCCGGACATCATAATCTTGGTGCAAGTGTCGTATTTGTGCAATTTTACGTGTTGTACCTTCTTACTTATAGTAAGTGTGCGGGCAATGCAATATTCGTCGGCGTTCGGCCATGATGTCGCCCGCGTGGAATTAAATAGTTGACACCATTAATCGATAATACTTACCAGAACAAAAATTCTTTTAAAATACACTTTATCACTTTCAAAGCTTACCTGACCCAATTAATTTTAAATTAAGACCGTTTACACCATACGGCATTTCTTAATATTATATACTTTCAATTCCTTATTTTTCGAAATTATTTAGCCAATTTTAAGTAAGCTTTCTATGCACATTACATTTTCAAAATTGTAATGTCTTATTTAAAATAGATAATTTGAAATCTTTGTTTCTATGGAAATCTTAAATAAGGTCGAATTTAGCTGTAACACAATTTTTCAAAAATGTTCTTTGCTTACTTTGTAGCCCTGTGTATCCTGCATATTTAAGTATGTAGGAAGTTTTATTAAATCGGTACATTTATTAAAAAAAATAAAGACTTGAAAGTTTGTAAAAGTAACAGTAAAATTAGATTTTCAGTTACTTTGAAATGAATAAATAGTTAGTCAATTGAGTTGTAAAATAAGTGACGTCACAGTTTACTATTGCCATACAAATGGAGGTCAACAAAACCCCGTACAATTTTGCCCAAATATGTACCTCGAGGTACACGTGCACCAAATCGTAGAGAAAAAATAGAGGAATTCGAAAATAATTTTACTTTTATTCATAAATCATTTTTAACTATTTAATAAATTATTTAAATAAAACCTAAAACGATTAAAACATGTGGCAACTTTGCATGTACGATTGCGTTTTAATTGGTTGTCACTCGGGTTGATATTTCGTAAATGTCATTTTGTTTTGTTTTTGTTGACACTTCACACATGTCATTCCGTTTGTTTCCGCGTTTCGGGGTTCTCGTCTGTCAACTTGACAGATTTTTTTAGGTGCTTATTTACTATAGTGCCAAAATGGCGTGCTTTTTATTATGATTTAAAGTTATTTTATTCTATTCCCCGGGCAACTATATAAATAATTTAAGAGTGCAATATTATTCAGTGTAATCTAGTGTATTTTATGCCACTAAGTGTACCTTCTGTACAAAATTGGGCAGATACTGTTGACATCCTATAAGGCGAATACGCGTTTTGACAGCTCATAAAAAGTACATCAATTGATTGGTTGCATCAAGTACCTAATCGGTACTTCCCATGCTCCCAGGT
Organism: Hoplodrina blanda; assembly: GCA_949316365.1. Classification (NCBI taxonomy): domain Eukaryota; kingdom Metazoa; phylum Arthropoda; class Insecta; order Lepidoptera; family Noctuidae; genus Hoplodrina; species Hoplodrina blanda. The sequence goes on from OX438582.1 coordinate 1,933,434, forward strand.
GGCAACATTTTTACCAACTTGGTACATCGTGGCATCGTGGCTTATCGTTATTATATTTTAAAATTACATTATATCTTAATAAATTATGTGTTATTCTGATGAATAAGATATATTACTGTAGAGGTATTTAGTCGCTTGAATACTATCGCTTTTGCTGACTATACTTGAAATTTTAATGGTATATAATATCCAGGTAGTAATACAACGTGGCGATTACATTTTTTTTTATAATTATTATTATTACATGTGGTTTCTTGGTCGATAAATAAAGATGAGTTTGCTCTTAAATCTAGTCTACGTCAGAGGTGACAGAGACAAAGTCTCGAGTGAGCTTACTTAGAAGCAGACTCTACACTCTAACTATAAAGAGGAATACGAATAATTAATTTTTATTTAACCATATCAAGCTAATTCAACATCCTGACTCAACGACAAAAAAATTAAAAAATATTCTAACCAATCCTTCACTGGGGAAAAATCTCGGGAACAATATTTTCCCGTCGGCCTCAATACCCGCACAGCACTTTGCTTCGACACGAACTTTTCAAATCAATTAAAAATTAATTAAATGGCCTTGTTAGCAACCTAGTTCAGAGTTTTGGCACTCATCGCGAATTCATACAGCACCTGGCTGTATTACCCACCCGGCGTGGTACGATGTTTTATGTACCGGGAAAATATTAAAGCTGAGAAATATTTTAGGCAAAGGATTATTACCTTTTAGGGTCAGTTCACACCGAGACGCGACGCAACGCGACGCTGCGTGCACACTTTAAAAGAGCGACTCAAAATATAACTTTATTTTCTACACGAAAAGATACACATTTCATTGTAAGAATTTAGAATACGTTACACCACGCAGCACTACGTCACGATGCGTCGCTCTACGCCGCGCAGCGCCTCGCGTCTCGCGGCGGCGAGCGGCGCAGCGCGGCACAGCGCGAACTCACTGGCCTCTTCAAGTATCTTCACGTTGCGTCGCGTCGCGTCGCGTCTCGGTGTGAACTGACCCTTAGACTTATTGGATACTAGCTTTACCCTGCGGTTTTATCGAAGTTCGCGAAAAAAAAAATTAAAGATTTTTTTGTCTTAAACACAACTGGCGAAATGTGGGTGTACTAATGGTTACACCTCTGCCTAACCCTTAGGGGATTACAGGCGTGATATTATGTTCAGGGCTGCTATTTATACAAAATTTTTCATTCTTTGTTATAAATATTAAAAAAACGATCTTAAGTTTTACGTTACCAAAACCCAACATTCCAGCCATATTTACTTCATAAAAGCCAATAAAACTATGAGCAGAAAATCTAGGTAGTGATACACTTGCGTGCCATTACAGGGGCTAGTGGCACCATTACGGGAGCAGTTTAGTTGTCCCCATGTGTACGGAACGCCATTCAGATGATAAATACTAAGGTAACAGGACGTTTTATGTGCATTGTTTGGGAAAAAATGAGGTTTCTTGCTTGTAATAATGTGTGTTACTTTGCTTTTATACCTGATTATTTTTGCTTAATTTGGTTAATAATAATACCAAGCTACTATTGTCCCACTGCAGGGTAAAGGACTCTTCTCATAAAGAGAAGGCACGAGCATTAATCACCACTTGCTCAAGGCGGATTGGCGATTTCAGAGTTATATAAGTAAGTTATGCAAGTCCAAATATCTTCATCACGGTGTTTACCTTCACAAATATCAGTGATGTAGGTATCCTAATCCTAACTAATATTATAAATGCGAAAGTAACTCTGTCTGTCTGTCTGTCTGTCTGTCTGTCTTTTCTTCACGTCTAAACTACTGAACCGATTTGTGTGAAATTTGGTACAGGGTAAGTGTGAACCCCAACAAAGGACATAGGCTACTTTTTATTCGACTTCGACTTCGACTTCGTCTGCGTTCGCGATAACCGACATATACGCGGACGAAGTCGCGGGCAAAAGCTAGTAATTGATAAACTTAGAAAATGCAGTGGCTGAGCGTTTAGCTGCTGCGCTGTGTGTCGCGTGTTTAATTCCCGCACGGAACAAATACTTGTATGACCTACCGATAGCTGTTCGGGTCTGGATATTTAATAGGCGAGAGCTAAACCCCGAATTATGAGTAATCACTTAGGCTATTCAGTCGGATCTGCAGTTGTCCTTTTCGCACGTCAAGCGCTCGAAGGTGACAGCGATAGTTTCTTCTAATACCTAATTTTCAAAAATCTCTCCACCCGCGTTTCCTCTTAATAATCTGTGAAGGTTCAAAACTGCTTGTTAGTTCACCGCGTGGGATTAGTTCGTAAGAATGTAGCTTTGACTTTGTTAGAGCATAGTTTGCACACTGTGTTGTGTTGTGCGAAGCTGTTTAAGCTAGAGAAGCTCTAGTGTTGAGCATTTCAAGCTCTTTGCTGTTACGTTTTGGTATAACAGTGGTGGGAATTAGAGGTGGTCTTGTATTGTTTTCACACGTGTACAAAGCTTAAAGCATGAAGCTTAGAGCGCCTACTATAGTGCTTCATAAGTGTAATATTGTTTCTCATAATTTAGTAATAGCTGTGGAGTAAAGTTCTTTCGAATTTCGGTCACAGCGCACTCGCAATATTATAGTGCACAAATGTGTGTGTCCCTCAATCTTATAGCCCGATAAGCACGCTTAGCAGTTCCACTTGCACACGTGACTAACAAGGCAGTCAGAGCAACAGCTGTTGAAAATGCATTTTATCAATGTTTATTTACATAATGTCCTGGAATCTTAAGAGAGTTAATAATGTTACCAGGGGGCCTACCACAACCTCTTAAAACAATATTACTTTAATATTACTTTGCGTTGCGCTCTGTTGGATTTTCAACGCTCCGATCAGCGCAGAGAGTTGAAAATGCAACAACATAAATTACAAAGTAATATTAAAATAATATTGTTTTAAGAGGTTTTGTTAAAACTGTATTGAAAAAGTGTTAGTGGAGTTTCTTGCTTGTCCTTCTCCATGGGTACCTATCTACGTTTTGATGCGAGCCACTAGCTTCGACCTTTTGTCTGCTTGACAATTCAGAAGTGCCTGTTCTGTGATTTCGTTGACATAAATGCTTTGACTTTGACTTTGAGCTATAGGGGACATCATGACCCGAGAAATACGTTTTTGAATAAAACCATTCTGACTCCGTAACTATCAATTCCATCCATCAATAAATAAGATGTAACTAGTTGAATAGTAAGGTACTTTACACAAAATTATTCCCATTAATTCCCAACTTTAAAATTACTTTCCCCCTTTAAAATTACTGTGAGAAAACCCACGTTTTGAAGCAAGAACATTCGTCCCATCAATCATCTTGGATTGAAGTCCCAAAACTTGGGAACTCCACAGTTTCCTCAGAGTTACAGATCGATGGGAATTGGCGACCGTAAACTTTGAGAGAAGGGAACCCGTTTATTGTCCAATGGATTTAATACCTTAATTGATGAGTAGCAACTTTTTGGACTTTCCGAAGTGATGTAATTGGATGTTGATTTTAAGAAGGCATTTCTTTTTTATTTGATTCCTTTTCAGATCTGTCTTATTAACTATTGAAGATTGTTATGGATTTTTAAAAATACGTGATGCATAAGGTCAGTGTTGGTAGGTTCTTCAGAAAAGTCAGGTGCGGAGTACTCGTAACCGGCGTGCTTGTATGACGAGATGTATGAATGTAGATGAGGCGAAAGGAGTATGTAAGGATCGTAGCAGGTGGCGTTCTGTGGTTTCTGCCTACCCCCATGGGAAAAAGGCGTGAGTTTATGTATGTATGTATGTATGTAATGCATGTATTGTCATCTGATTGAGATGGAAATACTTGTTCACTCGGTTAGTTTTGTGGCATATAGATATTGGTGATTCAATGAAACAAAGAAATAAATAAATCCTACTTATAATTTCAATCCTGTTATTCCGCTTTTTTTTGGTATCGATTCTGGTATTTGGGATTGATCACCATCCTTGTGTAAGCGGATTTGAATTTTGGAAAATTCGTTAGTCTAATAACTCCCTACCAAACGTCTTTTATATATGCCAAGTGCGCCAAGCGCTTTTATAAAAGATGAATATAAATACAAGTTTCCACATGATGATTTCCTTTACCGATGTCAGTGACATTCCATGATAAGCTTTGAAAGTACATAACATGAATATTTGTATGTCAAAATTGACAAGATATAGCGCACTATTTAGTTCTTAAGATCCATCTATCATCTATACATATAATAAAACAGTAAAAAAACTGTGTCTGTACATTGAATATATTAAAAAAATAATAATTGAGGGGGGTTTAGAAACAGTAATAGAGCACGAAACCAAAAAAAAATTTCTGTCTGTTTGTCTGTTTGTCTGTTTGTCTGTTTGTCTGTTTGTTTGTACACGCTAATCTTCGGAACTACTTGACGGATTTGAATGATTTTTTTTTTGTTGTATAGGTATTAAGTCTGGGCAAGATATAGGCTATAATTTATCTTGGAAACTTGAACACCTGATGCAGAACCGCAACAGACCAGCTAAACTATAAGAGATACAAAAATGGTACCATAGCGAAAATTGTTTCACGTGATGAGCATTTTCTGGTAAGAGAATAAATTTGAAGATCTAGAACACCTGAGGTGGAACTCCAAGAGCCCAGCTACACTATAAAATATATAGGAATGACGTCTTAGCAAGAGTTGTTCAGCCTGATGAGCACTCTGTTGTCGTATACTCTGTTGTCCTATAGAATTGGAAGATCTGGAACAGCTGATGTGGAACTCCAAAAGCCCAGCTACACTATATATAGGAATGACGTCTTAGCAAGAGTTGTTCAGCCTGATGAGCACTCTCTGTTGTCGTATAAAATTTCAAGATCTGGAACAGCTGATGTGGAACTCCAAGAGCCCAGCTACACTATAACATATATAGGAATCACGTCTTAGCAAGAGTGGTTCAGCCTAACGAGCACTCTCTGTTGTCGTATAAAATTTGAAGACCTGGAACTCCAAAAGTCCAGCTACACTATAACATATATAGGAATGACGTCTTAGCAAGAGTTGTTGAGCCTGATGAGCACTCTCTGTTGTCGTATAAAATTTCAAGATCGGTAACAGCTGATGTGGAACTCCAAGAGCCCAGCTACACTATAACATATATAGGAACGACGTCTTAGCAAGAGTTGTTTAGCCTGATGAGCACTCTCTGTTGTCGTATAAAATTTGAAGATCCGGAACAGCTGATGTGGAACTCCAAAAGCCCAGCTACACTATAACATATATAGGAATGACGTCTCAGCAAGAGTTGTTCAGCCTGATGAGCACTCTTTGTTGTCGTATAAAATTTGAGGATCTGGAACAGCTGATGTGGAACTCCAAGAGCTCAGCTACACTATAACATATATCACGTCTTAGCAAGAGTTGTTCAGCCTAACGAGCACTCTCTGTTGCCGTATAAAATTTGAAGATCTGCTGCCCTACCATGAACTCTTATTGCGATCCAAAAAACTGAATTGTTCTTCAAATAAGTCAATATAACGCATCAATTTATGTCATTTATTGACGTATTTTCTCTTATCGCGATCCAAAAACTGAACTGTTCTTCAAATACGTCAATATAACGCATAATTGATGCGTTATATTGACTTATTTGAAGAACAATTCAGTTTTTTGGATCGCAATAAGAGTTCATGGTAGGGCAGCTGGAATATCAAAAGTCCAGCTACACTATAACATAATGACGTCTTAGCAAGAGTTGTTCAGCTTAATGAGCACTCTCTGTTGTCGTATAAAATTTCAAGATCTGTAAGAGCTGATGTGGAACTCCAAAAGCCCAGCTACACTATAACATATTTATATAGGAATCACGTCTTAGCAAGAGTTGTTCAGCCTAACGAGCACTCTCTGTTGTCGTATAAAATTTGAAGATCTGGAACTCCAAAAGTCCAGCTACACTATAAGTAACATATATAGAAATCATGACTTAGCAAGAGTTGTTCAGCTTAATGAGCACTCTCTGTTGTCGTATAAAATTTGAAGATCTGGAACAGCTGATGTGGAACTTTAAGAGCCCAGCTACACTATAACATATATAGGAATGACGTCTTAGTAAAAGTTGCTTAGTCTGATGGGCATTTCCTGTTGACATACAAAAATGAAAGATCTGGAACGACTCCAATCGTCTCGCTCATCCCGTTGTTTTCCCGTCCCCGGGCCTTAGAATTCTACATCAGACGTTTCAGATCTTCTATTTTGACGACCCCGTTGTCGCTGGCATAAGCAACAGGATCCGCGTACGAAGTCGCGGGCAGAAGCTAGTTTATCCTATGTTTTCACAAATAAATTGATTTGATTTGATTTGAAATGAAAACGTTACGCGACATATATTTAAATAAACACATAAGTACATACATCTACATAAGTATAATATTTCAGCTCCCTACAGTATTCAGTTCCACACGGAGTTCCAGCGATATTACTATGCACTCCTATGAGTTACAGCGTCCGTACCAACTCGTGACGTATTCAATGTACTGTGAATAATAAATTAACATCTACGTTTATCTTAATGTGCCTATTTCCTTACCAACTTGTAGACTACGTGGGGTCGGTACGGTGTTCAATTTAGGTGTTGTACATGGTTTTAAAGTGTGATTTGTGTAGCTCGAGCTAATGGCATTGTTTTGACTTCGTGGTGGCTGGGTAACATGGAAGGTTGCATTTTCTTTGTCATACCTAATTTATTTGTTTTTTTTTTTTTAAAGGAATCTTACTGATTAATGACAATATACGAGGTACGCAGCTATAGTTACTTCTTTAATAAGAATAAATACAAATCTGTACTATATTACAAATAGGTATTTTTTTTTTTTGTAAATTACTTCTTATTACCTCTTCGGAAGGTAATGGCCCAATTAAAAAAAAATCTTCAATTCACTAATTAAAAGCTACACTATTAGCAACTGCTACAGGCTATGGTTTTATACGAGAACCCAGCTAAGATTTTTTTTGTCAGTTATTAAAAAGACCGCTTTTCTAAACTAAAGTGCAGCACCTATACGGTCTGAATCTATGGAATAGAGGAAAAACCCAATAACACTTTGCCCGACCTGGGAATCGAACCCAAGACCTCATGCTCAGCAGTCGCACTTTGCGACCACTAGACCAACGAGGCAGTCAAATTGCTTTAGAATCACTCATTTTCCACAAATACCCGCATTACGAGCTCTGTTACCATAATTAACTGAAAAACAGAGCAGTGACCGCTTGAAACACTTGAATCTGTAGTTAGTAACGTTTAAGCCATGCTACAGTTTTTAACATCAAATAAAAATATGTAATAAACCCTTTTTATTTCACCGTAAATGAGTTCCGGAGCCCGCCTCGCTGACGGGGGATTAAGAGGGCCGTACTATAGGTTTTAGAAGGAAAATCGATAGACCATTTTCGTTCTAAATTGAGAAAAAGACACTTCATAAGGTACGCTTTATTTTAAAAGCCTTATACGGTGTTAATTGAAGGCTAATTTTACTGATTAAAATCGTTCAAAATCTAGTCGCAATCTCATCTCAGCGACAAACAATGTCAAAAAAAAGATTAGGAAAATTAGATGTATTGTTGACAGACTGAGATTAGATTGCGATCGATCCTAAAAGTTGGTAGAATTACCGCTCTGGTAATTTTTAAAATTACGTCTCTCGTTATATATAATTATCTCAATACAGGCAAGGGATTAAGATTTTACTGATGTACGGTTGTCCTGACTTATTTTAGCTGACACAAAGTAACTTTTCATTACTTTATTGATCACTCAACTAACGTCATCACCCGTTTCACAATTATACTTAAAGCATTGTCACGTCGAAGCTTAGGCGAATCTGCCACACGAAGCATAAGTGCAGCGAAACACATTGTGGTAGAACCTCGGAAAAACTCACCAGTTTCGACAAACAAGTGAGTTTGAAGCCCTTAGTAGCACCTCATAAAAACTGCAACGTTGCTTGATGGGTTGAATCTTTTTGCTTCCATCGTAAAGGTGATTTAGCGCAGAAATTAATAAGAAACCGCCTTTGAGATTGATTAGGAGTGAAAATTAAAGTTCTTGTTACGTTTTGACAGTTTTTGTTGGTACTTGTAATGTTATAGGCGGAGTCGAGGTAGATCTTTGTATAATGAGTGTAAAACATTGTAATGATGATTGCTGATTGAGGCTACCTTGTTGATGTGAAGAGAAAGTGAGTCAGGAGTGACAAAAAACTTGTGGTGATTATGCCATCACTGAACAGTCGAAGATTGTGCTAAATATTGATTTTCTATTGCGGCTTGCAAAGGTGACCATTTCAGTGGGCCTATATACTATAGATATGCGCTGACTTTTTATAGCAATTTTAAAAGTCAGCAATAACTATACTTTACCTTCTCTTCTGCTTTGTTATTCTATAAAAATCTCCATCGGTGAATTTAAGGAGAAGTGAGCTTGAGTTGAATTTCCATTCTAACGCCATAATTTCCATAGCGACGGCCATGCCCCATCTATTCAACTTAAAAAAATATTTAATCACTTCAAAATAGACACACGGTGGTCTTTAAACTAGACAGCACCTAAATCTCGGAGATCAGTAGGTATATTATGAAGTCAAAGTCAAAGTCAAAAACATAATTTATTTCAATTAGACCTAATACAGGCCCTTGCAGCACTCTGATTCTCTGATTTTCCTTACGGATCCCTAACTTTCTTGAAAATATAATATAGCCTATGTCACCCGGTATAGTATAGCTTGCCAACAGTGAAAGAATTTTTCAAATCGGTTCATTAGTTTCGGACCCTATTCAATGCGAACAAACAAAAAATCATAATCTTTCCTCCTTATAATATTATATAGTTATGAATAAAGTCTTCAAATTAAATAAATATTCGGATATAATCGGATATTCCCAATTCAAAAATCTATCGAATTCACAATTAGTCTACCTATTCGTGTTTGGTCAACTGTATACTACAAAAGCGTTACAATAAAAACAATTATGTCGTAAAACAAAGCAGTTACGTGTTACAAACGCTTAGCCAGCTTCCAAATCAAAGAATCTACCACAATAGAGAGTATATCCACAATTTATTACTCTCTTCCTGTATCGAGTACTTTGATAATAATTACAGTACTTTTGTTTTCAATTGTACATTCAATCTGTGGTTTTTCCTTTGATTTTGTTAGTTACTGAACGCTTGTTTTGTTTCTTTGTTATTTGGTGAGAGATTTGGGTACTTAGGTAAAGGAACTTGCTTGTATTTGTGGTGGTCACAAAATATAAAGCACGTTCAGGGGCAAAATGTGTCCCCGGAACGTAAAGGGCATCAGAAGGAACAGGGTGGTTTTTTAGTCAGTAAAAGTCTGACAGTCCCTTCCGCCCCACCCAGGGCGAAAGGAGTCATTTGATGATTTTTACCACCTAAAAAAAAAAGGGGGGAAAATGTCAAAGTGTGTTACCTGTCTCAGAAAGAAGAAAAGACTGAATGTATGAAACTGTTAAAGCCAACATGAAAAAAAAATACTATGAAAAGTCATCACACACTCAACTAGTCTTTTCTCAGTTTGCCGATAAAAAAAAACAAAGAACAGCCGTCTTGTATTGTTGTCACCGTTCAACACCCACTTGCAAAGATGATCGATGTAAGAGGATGAGAACGTATTCCATACTTATCGTACCTTTAAACCATTGATCGCATACGTGTACTTGTCTCTTAAAGTTTCCTCCAAACAAATTCACCTTTAACAGGAATTCTATTTATTTTACACTCTCCAGAATAAAAATGATTAAAAGCGCAAACTGGTGCACTGCAACTATGTTATTATGAAAGTCTAAACTTTTACTACACTGTATTTTACGTTGCTAAGCGATTTTTCTTCGAGTTTCATACCGGCCGGAGTGACATGAGGAGTACATACTGAAAGCGAAGACGTAATAAAAATTGGAAACAGACGGGAATGTTGGTTTGGGATCGAGACGTGGTATCGCGGAACTGCCCTGCCCCCACTACTGCAAAGGCGTAAAATGAGCAATACTATCGCTTCATGTTCATAACTTGAACTAATGTAACACTGTAATTGATTAGCCCGCAGCCCAGGCAACCCTGGTAAGAATGACTAATAGTCTATTGAACTGTTATTTTTATATCTGGAGACTGACAATCCCATCTCTATTTCTTGGCAGCAAACTTGAATACAAAGAGAGTATCATCTCACGAATTTCCATGAAGATAATTGCAATTTTTTCCTAAAACAACCTTTAACGAAACGACTTTAATTATTTGTATAAGAGATGCACCTACGATGGACATATATATCTAGATGTGTAACATGGGGAATTCAATAGACTAGCGGACGGACAACACTTACTTACTGACAAAAATATCACTGCCTGGGCCTTGACGCTTTTCTGGTAGTCACTGTTGAATATGGCTTTTAAGAAGTTGCAATGGTTAGAAATAGTAGGTATGCCTCCCATATAAGTCGTGGTCTCCTCAAACTGATCGAACCTCCCCAATCATTAGCGGTTCCTTCCCTAATCCCCCTTCGTATGTTCCTCACACAGTTGGCGCAAAACTTATTGGAGTGTTTTCCTTTAAATTTAGGGCACAGAACGTGACCTAAAGGGGACGGTAGTCGACGAATTACGAGCTAACTTTACAGGCCGCTCCATATAGCCGAATATAGCCAAGTAGCCGAGTTAGAGGTATAATGTGAAGCAGTACGGAACTTGGGGCAATTGCTTGCTCGTTTATTATTTGGGACCCAAAGGGTATGAACTGATTTTGGGTAGTGGGATGTTTGTATGAATATGTTAGGTCCTTTGTACCTATGTGAAAGTTATTTTCCTTGTGGGAATTATTGGGAAGTGTTTCTTTAGATTTTGATCAAACTCTGGCAATCCTTCAGTTAAGCGTGGGTAGGTATTATGACTATCATTTTGGGAACAGTTTCAGAATGTGTTAAGAATATGTCTCAGCTTCATAAAATATCATACTTGTATTCCTCCAATTAGAAGGTAGCCTTGTATAGTATACATACTTTTACTTTGATATTAAAATGCCATGTAATAGTTGGCGAGTGTAATTGGGTACTCCAAGCTGCTCATCGTCTCAAAGAATATGACTACGTATAATTTTCATTTTAGAAGACCTAACCTAACTCACAGGTATTGTAAAAAACAAAGATATAGCACCAGTAGTCCACAAATTAATGAGTAGATTGTAGATATAGACAAACTAACGTGCTATATTTTGTGGCCTTGAAATAAGATAGATATGTATGCAAATTATATTGTATGCTGCTAGTTACAATCAAAATTATTTCAATTCTATTAACCGCTCAAAGCCCGGCTGTCATGCCGGTATGACAGAAAAATAGATGTCATTTTCGTGTTTCATTACGTGGGACTTGAGTAATTAAAACCGTTTTACTATAAATGCGGACCGCCAAATGTTACTGAATTATATTATGTAACTAATTATAAGGTAATAATTGCAACAACAGTTGATAAACTTTATTATTATTATCATAAAACGTTCACAATCTAGTCGCAATCTCATCCCAGCGAAAAACAATAACATATAATAACAAAAATGTAAATATCTACATTTGAGATATTTTTACAGATTTATACTGAGATTGTAAACATTGATTTTAAAAGAGTACGTATGGAGTTTCCTGCCCATTCTTCTCCATACAAAACTACCTACCTTTTGGAAGGGACAACTACATTTATTTTTTTCTTTTTGTATATGACGATCAAAAGTGCCTTATAATGGCCTAATTGAAATAAATGATTTGACTTTGATTTGACTAAGAGCATTCCTAAATGTTAGTAGAAATTATACATCTCAGAACTCCACGCTCAGCACACGCCCGCGACCTTCAGACCAAGGTAGTTTGTGACTAAATAACTAAGCTAATAGTTGTAAAGTTGAGTCTAAGTAATGTTTATTAGGAGTGTTTGGTAACTTGTAATGGCTCCACAAAGGACTCTTCATCATTGTGTGAGATGTGTTTGTATGTTCAAGTTTTGATAAAGACGGTCTTTTGTTGATTACCCGCTGGCATACTATTTTATTTGTCACTTTTTAACCGACTTCTAAAAAAGGAGGAGGTTCTCAATTCGGATGTTTGTATTTTTTTTTTTTCGCAAGTTGGAGTCGGTGCCATACGGTTGGATATAATATCCTCGGTCTTGGCACCGATTCCAAAAATTTGTTAAATTTTAGTATAGGGTAATCGTAGGTTAGGTTAGGTTTATTAATATAGGTACGTTTTAGTATTATTTTTAACTTTTTAGTGCTTTTTTTGGAAGTCGGTTTTTTTTTTGCAAAAAAAATTTTTATTGAAAGAAATAAGATAAGTAGTTCTTCTTTCTTTCTTTCAAAAAGTGTCCAATTCAGACATTTAGAAGCAACAAGAGTAATGTTACCAGGATTTTGTTAAACCTAATTCAAAAGAGTGCCGTGGAGTTTCTTGCTCGTTTATCTCCATAGAGGCCTACCTCCGTTTTGGCACGAGCAACTTGCTTCAATTTTCGGACTAACTGACCAACTCCTTGACATTTTAAAAGTGCCTGTAAATGGTGTAGTTGAAATAAATGTTTTGACTTTGACTTTGACTTTGTTATTACTAAACCAAGAGCTCCTCCTCCTATCCTATCTTTATCCTTCGCTAGACTCAAACTATCATTTTAAAGTACCAAAACACAAGAACAGCCGTTTCTACAAGTATGTTTAAGACTTCCAAGCGATAACATTAACGGCAACAAGTTTAAGTACATGTAGTATTATAAACTTGTACACTAAGTTTGTACTTAATGCTAACTTAAAGCGTACACCGTGTACTAGTGATTAACATAGACGTGACTAAACTAAAGTCGATTTTAACTTAGAGAAACTCACCTTAATAGATCCAAAGATTAACTCCAAGCTTTACCAAGCCTTAAAGAAAAACAAAATAATGTAAGGGGTTGAGCAACCGCGGTGATTAATGGTCATGCCTTCTGTGTATGAGAAGGTAATTTTTTTAAATACATCCTATTATTTAACATAACTGGCGAAATGTGAATTTCGTACCAAGTGGCGCTCTGTGGTTTCTGCCTACCCCCCCCCCCCCCCCCCGAAAAAGGAGTGAGTTTATATAATATGTTTGTAAAAAAGTTGTTTCCCAGCAAAAATGTTTGCTTATAGTTACTTAGTTTGATGGGAAGTGTACGTAGTTAATACAGGGTCATTGAAAATTTACCCGAAACCTGAAAAGTGGTCATTGTCCTCATCATTATGAACAACTTTTACTATAGGACCAACCCTGAAATCATAGTCCCATGTCCCATTTTCATTGACCCTGTATATTGTTACGGTGAGTGGTATTTTTGTATGAGGTGTAAAAAGACATTTTTACACCTCATACTAAAATACCACTACATAACGCCCCTTCATTACCCAATTGAAATTCAGCTCACTGTCCAAAGAAAAACCGTTCAAATATTTCTTGTCTGGCCAAACAAAATAGCGTTTACGAATTTGTCCACGACCGAGATGGAATTATTCTGGGAATCCTAATAAATTGGGAGCAATTTTAGGTAAATGAGTTCCGCCCAGCGACGGTTGAATCGGAAAGGGCGGATGTCCTTCGCCTTTAATTTGGATTAGGGTCTGTACACAGCAGGTCTGCAGTTGTGTTTTTTATTTGATTTTAAATCTAGATTAAGATTAGTTTTTTGATTTAGATTTCGATTATTTATTTATTTAAATATTGTCTAATTAATTATTCTTATTTAAATTTTGATTTCGATTTTATTGATATTGTTAATTGTTTATTTGCCTATTTGGATTTAAACTTAAATATTATTTTACATGTAGGTACACTACAAATTGATTACGATATATCTCGGATTGAAATAAATGATTTTTGATTTGATTTCATTTAAGCTGGTTGGTGTACGGGGTAGAAAGGACACAACAAAAAAAAATACCATGTATTCAGTACATAATTCTAGACTAACTAAGTAATTAAATTTTTCGTCGGTTTAAAAAAAAACCTATAACCATACATTTTGATCGTGTAGTTTTTTTTATTTTATTTTGTTGCTGGGTTTGTTTAAGTTATAGTCATATAATTATGGTAAGCGCAGTAACTGACCGATAAGCTGCTGCACAAATATTTATATTGCCTATAGTTCCGGGTGTTGCTGTTGTGTATGTAAGTTTATATGTATACACCAACGATACAAGAGAAATTCCTAATGCAGCGCAACATTACAAAAAAAAACTTACGCAGGACAGTTTTCAAATTCATAGGTATAAAATCTGTTGTCATAGTAATTTTTTCGTATTCCTGACAGCAAACCCTTTCATTTGATACCCATATCATGGGGGTGGATTTCAAACAGCCAGTCCGCCATCTTGGGGAGGCCGCCATATTGGATTTGTAATGACGTTTCTTAGCTAGTCATGTATTGTCATCAGAACTCAGAGCGTGTGCAAAATTTCATCCTAATCGAAGACCGGGAAGTGGGTCAAATTAAGATTCCAAGATTTTCTTACATACATACTTACGAGTGAAGCTAATATATAGCGTGTTAATAAAAAAGTAACACACCGCAAAATATCAGAAAGCCCCATAGCAATGTTTTTGAACACACTGTAAACGACCCCTAATCCTTTAATTCGGCTTAATAAACGTTTGATGAGGCCTGTAGATTTCCGCATGCCGCCGCCAGAATTCTAAGCAATACAATATGTATGAATCCATAAAATTTCTCACGATCAATGCGAAATGTTTGTCAAGTTTGCCTCTTTAGAGCCGCTAAAGGGTTTAGGTATCGGATTTTGATGTACTTTTTCGATATCCTTTTATACGGAATCCCATGTACTTACTTACCAAAGTATTTTTCGTTTGAGAGCGTTTACTTCAGCAGTGTCTCCTACAAACATTACATTGAAGACCAAATATTTCTTTTTGTCTAGTGATCCTCAAGATTTCTATATAGTTATTATTGTCTTCTAGCCGTAAAAACCATTGTATTTGGCTTCAATTTATTTTTTATTTACTTTAAGTTAAACTGTTTGTTTTCCATTTATTAAATAAATAGATTTTGAAAAATTAATGAACCAATTTTAATAAACTTGATACGCACATAAAAGTCTTCATGGAAAAGCTTCTAACGAATATTTATATTACAACATAAATGTAAATCCATAATTAAATACAAATCTTATAAATATTTTTAAAGTTATAAGTTATGTAGTAACAGCTTTTAAAAGAGAAAGCGGGTAGCTCATAGGGCATCAAAAAACTCATCCTCATGGCTGTCAATGTCATGTCATACTGTATGGCAAAGACCAGAGATACCATATTGTCTATTATATCCTCTTAATCTTTACCATCTAACACTAAACGAGAATACAAAATTGTCAAAGTCTCCTTATTAACTCTCCAAACTGTCGCACGATATTTAGTTTTACCATAAAATAAGAGTAATATGTAATGAGAACCCTTGCCTGGCGATCACGTAGCAAAGAAATAAGCCCAACAACATTAAAACTTAAGCAAAACACGTGTACAGGTACATTAGGCAAGTATAATTAGGTATATAGAAAAAATATCTATTCAACCTTACG
Organism: Hoplodrina blanda; assembly: GCA_949316365.1. Taxonomy (NCBI): domain Eukaryota; kingdom Metazoa; phylum Arthropoda; class Insecta; order Lepidoptera; family Noctuidae; genus Hoplodrina; species Hoplodrina blanda. Next base: position 1,949,059 of record OX438582.1, read on the forward strand.
TAGAGAATATAAGGGTGAGATTAGAATGGCGTGTTGTGTGGGAAAACGCAAAGGCTTTGTTATGCGTTTCAGGCTAGTCTAAGAAACGTGACATACTGTCTTATAGGATGGCGAGTAAAATGCTCCAATGCAAGTGTTTTTCTCCAGACCGATTTCGGTCACGTGACTGCCGTGAGAGATTCATCTCACTGGAGACTAGCCAAGTATGCAAGAGATTAGAGTGCACCACAAATGAAATGCCTTTTACGAACACAACAAAAAAAGGATGAACCAAATCGGTTCAACTGTTTTTGAGTTTTGCGCTTAGCAAAACATTTAATCATTCATTTTTATTTGTATGGCGTGAACACTCGTGATCTACAAATAAGGTCCTTTACTACGATGGTGGTCCACTCCCCCCTTTGCTGGTCTCTGCGCCCCCCTTGGATGGCACGCCCCCCACTTTGAAAACCCCTGTACTAGGGCTTGATAGTTCACCTTATGCACACTTCATTAAAATTCCTCGAAGGGGATTTTTACAAAATACACACATCAAAAAAGTCTAGGGATCAACATCCCTAACAAATGTTAGGGATGTTGATCCCTAGACTTTTTTGATGTGTATAAGACGGCAGGAAAGAAAAAGTGGTAAATAGTAATTTAGCAAAATAATGAGTCAGCCAACAAGCTCGCCATTCTACCTACCCGTATAACTCCTCAAGACACGCCTAATTTGGCTTTATGAGTGCGGCTTAAGGCAAGCCTCCGAGTAATGTATGAGCAAACTAACCTTCCTGAGCAATATACATACGTTACAGTTTACGAGATGCTGCCACCAACACGGATATACGGTTACTGCTGTATTTTTGTGTTAGTTTTTGTAGAAAAAAATGTTGCTTAGGAATTAGATTACGCTAAGATGGGCTATAAAATCGGTGGTGCTGGTAGCACAGAACTGAGGTAGTAGTAATTTATGGTTGTAAGATTACAAAAAATATTTTTAGCAGTTTATTGCCCAGAGCCAGAAGTAACCGTCAGAAAGTTGAGCAATTACACATAACATAAACTCACGCCTTTTTCCCATGGGGGTAGGCAGAAACCACAGAACGCCACCTGCTACGATCCTTACATACTCCTTTCGCCTCTTCTACGTTCATACATCTCGTCTTACAAGCACGCCGCCACACCACTTACTTCCAAACTCCGGGCTGAGAAATCCCTAATGGAAAAACCCAATAACACTTTTTGCCTGACCTGGGAATCGAACCGACGACCCCACGTTCAGTTAGGCAGTTAAATTGTCCACATAACTTTAACCAGCTTAATAGAAAACCTCTTTAACTTTTATCACATAGATAAATATTTCCCTTTCCCACGACAATGCACGAAAAAAAAAGATAATATTAAAACAAGAAAATTTCCACCATCATAAGCTCTACAATTTTAATTTGCATATTAAACAGCGAGCTTCCTCGCTCTATAATTGTAGAGACACAGTAAATGAGATGTAGAGCAAACGACACTGACAAAGTCTTTGTAGAGTAGTGACTCGATGGAAAACGTCTGGTGAATGCAAAGAACTGCAGCTTAGAGCTCCATTGTTTAAATAAATATAGAGTTATTCTGTTGCATCAAAATGTTAGAAAATGATATGTAAAATGTTTAAATGTAATAATATGTTGTGTTGTAAAATGAGAAGAAGAAAGAAGAAGATATAAAATGTAAGAAAAATAATGTATGTGATGTAAAATTTCTAAAGTAAATCTGTACATTTAAACATGTGACTGATAAATGACTGAAAACTTTAAAAAAATGGGAACTTTTCATTAGTTTTTTCCATTAGGAATTTCTTAGTAGCAACCTCGGAGTCTGGATTTGTATCCGGTTGATGGCAATAGGCTCGCTCCCTATTACATGGGACTGAAACATAATTAGCAAAATGTGGGTGTACTAATTAGTACAGTAGCGGTCATAAGTGTAATAGCAATCTCACAAAGCAATAGATTGTTTTTTTTTTTACATATGACCTTTCGACGCCATCTTGGAATTTTTAGGTGTTAATACATAATCACTTATACACACAGATGTAGGCGTACCTACATCTGTGTGTATAAGTGTGTTCACAGCAATTCAAACCTTAGCATGCTACTGCAGTTATGACCGCTTACTATACACCCCTGCGTAACCCTTCGGGGATTAAAGGCGCGATATTATGTTATTGATGTAGATAGATAGATGATAAATCAAACCCAAACAAAATCTGAAAAACTAACTAACCAACAATCCACAACAACCCGATTGAACAACGAAACACTGAAAACAAAAACAAAATGAAACAAAAACAAATAAACATCAAACGGCGACATTTTAAATGAAAATTGAAACATCCACTACAGTTATGATAAAAAAATGTATTACCACAGAAGCCCACTGTTTTCAGAGTATTAGTTCACATTGGAACAAAGCTCCGACGAACTGAAAAAAACACGTTCCGATACTAGACTGAAATATTCAGTGCTATTGGTCGGATGTTTTTTTTTGTTTACGCGTCTGGTTTTTGTGTCTAGTCTGTTTGAGTAGACTGAAAAATAAGCTTATTTGAGCAGAGTAGAAAAATGAATTGATGTAATTCTTCTCTTAGTTAATACAGGCATCGATTGCAAAGATATTGTCTATTTCTGCAGTGCTTTTCTGTAAGTTGTCATCCTACCAAAAAGCCTGTTACTTCTGTTACTAAAAATGTTCAGAATGTAGTCGAAATCTCATCTCAGCAACAGCCAATGACTATTAGAAGTAGATTGAGAGTGAGACGTGAGTGTAAACATTTTTTTTAAAAACGTGACTGAACGTGAATCCTCTTATGCTTGGAATTCACAACTCACCCCAAGTTCACTACACTGAAATTCATCGATAGAAATTTTAGAGTATAACACTGCAGAAATAGACTGAATCTTTTCCGAATACATCGGCTGATATTTTGTAAAACACTATAACAAAGCATAGCATAAGTTTGAAAAAATGTGCTGCAAAAAAACGTTAATTATAATATTTCAACTAAATCACACAAAAACATGGCTAACGAAAACTAATCTAAAAGATGGAAACGTATTCTTTTCTTACAACCCCTTATTTAAGAACTTACCTTACATTTCTTAAACCCTATTCCAGTTTCTCTCGAATAATCTAGCTTACCGTCTAAGTCCCATACAAACAACGAAGGAACACCAAAAACCAGTGGTTTTCCCATTATTCCCTACAAATTGTCCGTAACAAAATACCTTTGAGTCCAGGTAAAAATCACAAGAGGTGGAGTCGAGTCACTTCCAGTAAATTATGACATCTAATTACGAAAGCATTGTCGAATTTCAACGCTGCATTTAATTTTGTTTGTACCAGCTATTTGCGGATGGCACAAGCGAAGCGATGGCGGACAAGTTAGTCTTGTAGAATTAAATATACAAGTTTTAAGCATTATTCAATAAATCGACGTATAGTAATAGGTACCCAATTCGACAAATGAGAACATAGTAAAAATCAAAGTCTATGTGAAAAGTCAAGGTGAATGTCAAAGTCAGAAGTACAAAGTCCAAAGACAAAGTCCAAAGACAAAGTTCAAGGTCAAAGCCCAAAGTTATAGTCCAAAGTCAAAGTCATGTCATTAAAAGGCACTTTTGAAAAGACAAGACAAAAATACAAGGCAAGACATAAAATAATATTAAATCTAGTTGTTCATACCAAAAAGGCAGCTTCCTATGAGGAGAATGAGCATGAAACTCCATACTTACTCTAGTGCATTAGTATTACGCATGTCGTTGTTCGCCCTGAACTAGCTCTTGTATCGGTCTAAGATTTGATGATCTTGGCATATAAATCAGCTAGGTTTATAGCAGCTTATAACAGTATAAGAAACAGTAAAAAGAAACCTTTAAATTCCCATGTTTTGCTGCATTCTTTTCACTTTAACTCAAGTTTACAACAACATCTCTTACAGCTTACACCACACGTCAAATGTCATTTAATATTACACGAGAGCATTGGAGTGTGCGCTGATAAATGCGTCCTCTCACCTCGCCTTGCGATAATGTCGGGTTGGCGACCAAATTAATTTTAAATATACCCTGTTATTGTCATTTAATTAAAACACGGACATCGCACAAGAGCTCAGAATTAATTATGTTGACGAAATAATTAAGGCTTTAATCAGGTTTTTATCGCGGTAATGTGTTTTGGATAAGGATTCGGGTGACGGTTGAAGAGTGTTGTTGTGTTTGTTTGTTTATTTTTTTCCTTTGAATTATCTATGGAATGAAGTGAATTTTTAAAAAGTCTATCAGTTTTCTTCGAAACATACATCTAACTTACTACTAGAAAAGTTAAAAGTGAGAATGGATTAATGGATGGATATTTGTAACTCTTTCACGCTTAAAGGGCTGAACCGAATTAGCTGAAATTTGTATCCCGATTTAGTATTCTCGTGAAATAATTTAAGACTTTGAATACATTCTATAGTCCACGCAGATGATGTACAGAACTCTAGTCTTTAATACGTACCTATGTAAGCTTTTCTTTCACAGTCGAGCAGTCTGGTCATTTTAATTAAGTCACACACAATCAATCCTTGTTTAGTTCATGGATCACTAGGTCAATTCTGTAAAAAAACTCCCTCGGTGACTTTAGGTGAAGTGAAGTTGATGTGAACTGGAGTGTCGTGATGGCCTAGCGGTTAAGGCGCCCGCCTCTCATGCATGAGGTTGTGGGTTCGAATCCGGGCAAGTACCAATGTGACTTTTTCAATTCATATGTACTTTCTAAGTTTATCTTAGACATCACTGACATCGTTCCGTGCGACGGAAAGCACGTTAAGCTGTTGGTCCCGGCTGTCATACGTGGATCTTTGACAGTCGTTACAAGTCGTCAGAAGCTTGAAAGTCTGACAACCAGTCTTACCTAGGGGTATCGTATTACCCAGTCACTGGGTTGTGGAGGTCAGATAGGTAGTCGCTCCATGTAAAATACTGGTACTCAGCTGCATCCGGTAAGACTGGAAGCCGACCCCAACATAGTTGGGAAAGGCTAGGCAGATGAAGTTGATGTGAACTATTAATCCACTACGATTGACAATCACACTACTGGATCTTAACATCGAATCAGTTAGCAATTTACATTTTATATTTTTGTGTTGAATACTGGGAAACCAGTCTACGTTCTACTTAAAAAATATAGCAAGGAATTTCTTACTATTGCCGATTTCTAAGACGAAGCCGAAAAACTTATAAAAGTGGTATTAAAGATGATAAAATTAATTTAAACTTTGCATTGAGCAAACAGTTTTAACAAAGAGAACCCTAGTCTAAGAACTCCAAGGATGAATAGAACCGAAGTCGAAGCGAACTATTTATCGAAACGAAAACGGCAAACAGTCCCTAGCTATTTCCACTATCTTTTACTTAAGCTCCCATTTAACACAATACAAAGAGCAAAAAACGTCGGGAACTATTCAATTCTTTAACAAAGAAAGGTAACTAATCGCTCCCAGTAGACTAACTTAAAACTACTCCAGCTAAAGAGTTCAACTTAATAAAGCTGGTTAAGACGGATAGGGAGGTGCAAGTAGTGGGGGGTGGGGAGAGGTCGCGCCAAAAACAAGCGCTTTGTGAAGCACCTGGGACATAGTGATAATGAAACTAATTTACTAGATTTAGCCTTTCCCCGAAGTTTGGAGCACGGAAAAAATGTGGAGAAGGTATTTCAATTAGACTGCTTGAAGCAAAGACGTTTGAGATTCTTGTGTTGCCTATGAGAAAATGTGTTATTGTCTTTCACATTCCCTGGAGCACTACAGCCTTTGTAAGGGACAAGAGAAAATTGGAAGATACTGTACTGGCTTGTTAAAACTACGATACACAACGGTTTTATAGCACATTGAAAGTCGGCTCACTACAGCCAAACATTGCAGAAAAATCGAATTGGAATAATATTATTTTTGAAAGATGTTATGTACGGGGTGTGTAAAAAAACACACATAGTGGTTTACTACGCATAGGTACTGCCCATCAAACTAAACAGCTTAAAGCACAAAATTTTGCTGGGATGCGACTTTTTTTTTGTGAAAAAATCGCACTTTTTGGTAGGGCGCAATGAACGCACTCAAAACATTATATTATTTTGTTAACTTTATTGTACCTGCTGTGGTTTTCTGTAAGTGAAGTAGTACAGCTTATTTGTTGACCGTTATTTGAATGTCATGATTTGCGTATATATTTTGATGGAGATCCTGAATTAAGAAAAATATTTCAAAGGCTTTCAAAGAGCATTTTATCAAATTCGTAGATTCACGTTGAGTAGGAGACACTCGGAGTCCCGTTGGATTAAATTTTCTTAGTCGATGAATGCAGCTGCGATATCGCTCAAACTGCATTATTAAACTTGAAGCCATTATGCAGTGCTTATTCTACTATTTTTATACTAGGTAATGAATTTCATTATCGTACCTCGACGATTTACTTTGTTTTTGTTGGAGTTTTCTTATGAATTTTGTTGGTGGAAGTTTGATTTGTTTGTGCTGTAGTTGATAAATCTGTCTGGGTGGATTTTTCTGTAGAAAGATGTGATGTTAATGATTATATCGTGGCGTTATTAGGGTGTACAACTGTACAGTGATCTACTGAAATTGCTATCTTAGCAAATATTGATGAATTACTTGGCCATTAGGTATGTAATTGGCTGGTTGACACCATCAATTAATTTAGGTATATACTTTTTATGAACTTTCAAATAGATTTTGTATGTCAACAGTAACTTGTGACGTCAGTTATTTGCCAATTGGCTAACTATTTATTAATTCCAAAGTAATTGAAAATGTAATTATTTGTGTTCTGGATTTTCAGGACTAAAATAAAGTGTTTTAGACAAGTCGTGACTTGGAATTATTAGTTAATGTTCTCAACTACCCAATTAAACCTTAAAATAAATTGTTTTCATAAATTGTTTACATTAGTAGGACCTAACTATGAAGAATTTTACCATAGTTGGAATATTAAATTCTCGTGTACACAGTCGCTTTTCATGTTAAAAGCAGTTAATTACATGTTTCTCATTACAGTAGCGACATATTTCTCATCTGAATCGTACGCCGCAACGCAACCGCCACTCACAATGTAATTAAACTTAAAAATGTACAATAAATATTTCCCGCTCATTACGACCTGTCTATCAACCGTAATGAATTAACAAGTGTACACTGCCCAATTATTCGGGCACGCAGTGTAATGTAAGCAAAAACAATTTGTTGACTGTACGGGCACCCGCAACTAAAGTTTACCGAAACAAGCGACGTATTGCAGCGTACACGTCAGTGCAAATAAAAGTGCACAGTGCGGGCGGCTAGTTAAAATTTCACGAGTCGGTGTAACGGTTGGACGCACTGTTATTCAGAGTTCGAATTTCGTTTCGTTTTCGAACGCCATTTTTTGAATATTTCAGATGGCGTTTTACTTGTTCGTTTATTTATGTGACTATTTTGAGTTGGGATATAAGCATTTTTTTTAACTTGAACATTGACCGACTTGAAACTTAACTTAATTCTTTAAAAAAAACTTAACGTGGAACGCTGTTAAATACATATCATTTACTTCAATCATCATCATCATCCTATCAGCTGATCGACGTCCACTGCTGAACATAGGCCTCCCGTAAAGATAGCCACAATAACCGGTCCTGCTCTGCCCGCATACAGCAGTTGCCCGAGACCTTTGCTAAGGGACTACTCACACTTATTCAGCTCTATTCAGCTTTTAAACAACAATACAAAACAACGATTTTGTATCGCATGCGTTCAGACGTGGAAAGCTGAACGGACGCGTACGCGTCTCATCCGAAATCGGCGTTTTCAATGGACAAAAGCTGAATGGAGCTGAATAAGTGTGAGTAGTCCCTAATACGTCTTATTTTAATAAGAACAATAAAAGAAACTTTTCTATGTCATTTTTACTTACAAGAAAAAATAATTAATTTTAGTTGCTATTCTGGACACTCCCATAAGATACTTTCGTATGAAGAATAATGGGCAAGAGATTCCATACTTATTCTAAAAAAAACTTTGAACCAAAACCAAAATTTTGCTAGACACTAAAGTAAAACTAACATTTACAAAACCATTTTCAATTAAACGTACACAAACATCAACCTAAACTGAATATCGAATGAACACAAAACAACAAAACTCATTACAATTAACAAACACTTGGTCATTATTAAATTCTCCACATTTCTCCAATTTACATGACAATGATATCAGTAGAATTTATTATGTATTATTGTATTGGAAGCCATTGGTCCGTCACGGCCCGAGAGCAGACCATACAGATTTATTTGTATTAAAACAATACAATTCTGAACAAAGGTTTTGGACATCGATTGTCTGATCTGCCATTCAATTATTGACTACCTACACTCTTTATATGGTAAATGAATACTGGTGTATAATATTTTCAAAGGGGTTTTTGTATTTTGTTTTTTAGTGTCAATCTGTGAATTTATCTTATTTATGAATGCGAAAGTTTTGTTGGATGGATGTTTGTAACTCAATTACTAAAGTTATGAAAAAGCGAAGGATTTTTAGTTGAAAGCCATTTTGAATTTTACATGAAACCTGAAAAGTTGGACCAAACCTGAAATCCAAAAAAAAAATCGCGTTTAGACTTTTTTTCGCTACTTCACTGAATAAAACCTATTTCTTTCTTTCTTTATAAAAAAAAAAAATCCCCCACACTAGGAACTTCTCCTGTTTCATTGATGCATTTTCTTACATGTAAACTCAAGTACACAAACAGCCTGACCAGGAACAAACTATCTTTAAGACATTAAAATATTTATTCCGTACGAGAATTGAAGCTGCGACACGCAGGGCTATAGCCAATCGGTCAGCCAACACAAACGACCTATCGTACCGTGTCAAATACCACCTGTTACCTCACACATCTACCCACCCTTCAAACAACTAAACCGTGAAGATAACCAGCCCTACTAACCCAAAAGACATGTACACTCTCATTTCCGTTTTACTAAAAAACAGGACGATAACAAAAGTTAATTTCACTTACACTTCGTAATCTACACCGCTGTATTGTTCAGCCGTCAGTACTTGACAAGCGATGGACACAAAGCAAGTCGATAACGTCACTCACAATATACAGGGGTAAACAAAGCCGGGTAGACGTTTCGTAAATTTTCCCGCTTCCGCGACTCCGACGGGAAGATTAAAAACCTTTTGTTTGCTGTAACGGAATAAATATTATTAAATTTTGATAGATTTTCAAACATATTTTTCTTGAGCAATATGTGTTATGGATCCAATAACCAATCTTCAAACTTCGTGTACTTTATGGCTGCCTCGTTGTTCTGTGTGTAGTATTCAAAGAGGTTCAATGCTCATTTCGACAAAGTGATGTACAATTTTCTATACCTACATGATGCAGTTTTGCATGCTCGTCTTTCAGGGGATTACCATAAAAGTCGTAAATAATCAAAAAACAAAAAATAATAGTTTTTTTTTTTTTTGTTTGTTTGACATCATTTTAGAATACACCTCTTATAAAGAACAGAATTGCACCGTTGCGAATGCGGTAGGCTGCGTGTGTGTGTGTGCGTGTGGGTTCATCTTTCCAACTGCCCATACCTAACTGCAAGATTGCTAGTTCGAATTCGAAAATCACGTTAAATAAATCATAATATAACTGAATAGGTACAACTACTAAGTAGTTATTCCCTAAAATTATCACATACCCCATGGGCTATGGAACCCCACGGCATTAAGCACGCAATCCTAATCCGCAGCTGTACGCGTAACAAGCGTTTATTGCCTTAAACAGGAATTTATGTCGCGACCGCAACAAACTTTCACCTGTGACGTAGATAAGAAAATGATACAGAAAAGACATCTTACGAAATAGGTAAATTACTCTCTCGTTGGTGTAGGATCGCAAAGCGCGACTGCTGATCATCAGGTCTTAGTTTCAATTCCCAGAACGGCCAAACTGTTATTGGGTTTTTCCATCAGGAATTTCTCAGTAGCAGCCTCGGAGTCTGGATTTGTATCCGGTTGATGGCAATTTGATGGTAAGATTTTTATAAAATACACCGGCTGATTATTAATATGAAAAACTTGGGTTGCTGAAAAAATCTTATCAAAGAAACTTACAGCGTTGTACAACCGAATTTCACCAACACTGGAACTTGGTTAAATTGGTCATCAGCCAATAATTCCAAGACATAACTTCTCTGAAGAAACACTTAATTTTATTCCTAAAAACACGATTAATTTTCAATAAACTTTAAATTTGATTTTAATTGCTTTCAAATTAATAAATAGGTAGTCAATTGAGTCCGCACAAAAGTGACGTGACAGTTATCTTTTCGCATAGAAAATCTATGGGAGAATCGCATTTTGACAGATCATAATAAGTACCTACTTCAATTGATTGGTGGCCCAAATAACGTGACAGTTCTGTGAATCGTGTGTTTTTTACTCTTTGGCTGAAATCTTGCAGGAGCGCGGAAGCCATTGACACGGTAAAGAGATTGATGCTTTAATTTCAGTAATAGCTGCTTATTAGAAAAGGGGCTTTGAATGGGAGATACACGATTTATCATTTGGGTGAAGATTGAGTCAATGGTAGGTTGTATGTCGTGTAGAAAGATTTTTAGTAACAATTGGTTAATAAGGTAATTGTAGGTAAGTACTTGCTTTATCGAAATGTTTTGTTCAAAAATGTTTTGTTGGTTCCTTTTCAAGAGCATTTACGCCTTACGGCATTTCATACAAGCTTTAAAGTCCTTATTTTTCAAAACGAATGAACCGATTTTAATCAAACTACGTACAGTCAGCAACAAAACTCGATTAACATTTCTGATTTTTAAATCCTAATTATTAAGTACAATATTAAAAGTAAAACGCAATGAATATAAAATTAAGATATAATAACCCTTAGCTATTGCCTGAAATTCTGAAAGCCATGTGTTTAAGTGTCTGTTTAAATGATATAAAAAAGTAACATTGTTAATCGACTTTTGTTGCTGACTGTACACATAAGCAGGATACATAGGTATAAAAAGTTAGTTGAGAGCATTTTCGGAAAATTGTGGTACAGCTAAATTCAACAGAAATTAGAAACAGATAAGTATTTCCAATTATGTTTTTTTAAATATGACATTTCGAAAATGTTTTCAACTAGCTTTTTTGACCTATACATGTATTCTAGTTATGTGTAGGAAGTTTTATCAAAGAAGGCTAGCATCAATCATCTAGTTCTAACAAAACTTTATCCAACAGAAAACTGAAATAATCTTACGAGTGCAAAAGATGTACCAGCAAATGCATTCTCTGGTAGAACAAAACTGAAGACACCTGATTTCCCAAAGGAAGGTCAGACCGAAACTCCATCGTATTAAATACCAAGCTACGGAATTTATTTACGAGCTAGACTCACATGTGGGGTAATCTGGAATCCATCACAATATACTCAGGTATTCCGGTGGTCTGTAATCCTAGACGAGCGGTTTAGTGATGTGCTTTTTCTTGTTCTTTTCGAATCGGTGGTTCCAGTTAATCCTTTTTCTTTTGTTTTTTTTTTTTGTTGGTTTACTTGAGCCCAGTTAGTGACGACGTTTATCGAGACATTAGGGGCGTTTTTAATGTCTTCTTAGGTGAGGTGCTGTGTTGTCGATAGATATCGGGTACTTAAATAGCAACATTCACAAATTATTGTTGTTTATGTTTATTATCTTAAAATTAATAATACCAGCCTATTACTGTCCCATTGTAGGGCAAAGGCCTCTTCTCATACAGAGAAGGCATGAGCATGATCACTGCGCTTGCTCAAGGCGGATTGGCGATTTTAGACTTAAATATTAATTACAAGTCCAGGTTTCCTCACGATGTTTTCCTTCACCGATGTCAGTGATGTCCAAGATAAACTTAAGAAAGTACATATGAATTTATTGATAAAGTCACATTGGTACTTGCCCGGATTCGAACCCACAACCTCATGAGAGGTGGGCGCGTTAACCACTGGGCCATCACGAACGTTTTTTATCTTATATTCTAGTATTTCACTCCAAAGAGCATTTTCAGGTTAGAAACTTACTTCTACTACTTAATTTAAAAAGGACAAGTACCAATGTGTCTATTTTAATAATTCAAATGTACTTTCAAAGTTTATTTTGGACATCAACGTCATTGTTGAAGGAAAATATCGTGAGAAATCCTAGACTTATAATTAATATAATTCTGAAATCGTCAATCCGCCTTGAGCAAGCATGGTGATTAATCCTTGCATTCTCTGTTCGAGAAGAGGCCAGTGCCCTATAGTGAGATAATAATGGGTTGGTATTATGATTTTATTATTACTACTTAATTAAGCCTAAATAAATCATTAGGCTGTCATTTATCTAATACTTAATTAATTCATGCGTTATTTGCGAACTCGAGCGAACATTTTGCCATAGAATTGCAATTATTGACATCGATAATATCGATACCAAACTCTTTCCTGCCCTAAGATAATCGATAATGCATCGAATTTCCCGAAGGGCTCGAAACGAAGGCAAATCGACAAAGATGGATCCGATCTAAGACGACTCGGAAACCTAATCTTTATATTGGTTATCATATTTTTATTAAAGGATGTAGTTACCTGCCTTTGCGTTAGGAAAATTCTGTCTAGGGAGAAGAAAATCAAAGTGTTTTATAGCGAAGTTTCTTAAGAAAAGCTTTTACAAAGACGTTATTCCTTTCTTTATTACCTATTTGTGTTAGGTTTAGATGAATGGAGTACAGTAACCATTAAACGTGGGTTACTGTAGCGGGCTAATCAAACAACGTGATTGAAACCCTTTTAAGAGTATTATTATCATGTACGCATTATCTTATATTATATTTACATATAGCTGCATCCGTCTTGTCAACCCTCGTGGCTTCTTAGTTTAAACATAGTTTATCTCATACGAATACACACTTTTGCTTTTAAATAATCTTATCAAAAGGTTTCATAATTAATCCAAAACATAATTTAATTAACTGTCGATAACTTGGCTCCCATCTAACATATATAAACATACTAGCGACCCGCCCCGGCTTCGCACGGGTGCATGTATTATACATATAAACCTTCCTCTTGAATCACTCTATCTAAAATCCGTTGCGTAGTTTTAAAGATCTAAGCATATATAGGGACAGACAGACAGACAGGAAAAGCGACTTTGTTTTATACTATGTAGTGATAATTCATCTGACCTCGCATGTTGTTCAATACATTTATATTAATACACAAACAATCAGCTTTTCATTTTCGAGAAACTTGCAAGTGAAACATTTTAACAACGGATAGGTACATCTTTGACGAAATATTTGCAATGTAAATCTGAGTGGCATACGGTTCGACCCATGTGTCTAATGGACACAGGTCACGAGTATACACTGCTTAAATCGATGAAATGCATTACCTGAGTTGTGGAAATATGGCAAGTTATGTTGGCTCGATGATATCTACACTACATACATACATACATAAACTCACGCCTTTTTCCCATGGGGGTAGGCAGAAACCACAGAACGCCACCTGCTACGATTATGAAAGCTTGTGTAGAAAGAAAGAAAGAAAAGAAAAACTATTTATTCACGTGAAACTCTTCACCTTCCTCAGGAGCCAGACAGTCCGTCACCGCGACCATTCTGTAGACATTAACGGTCCCATAACAATGGCGTAACATGTTTACTGACAGCCATACGTAATGTTGATTGATGATGACGCACAGTCAACCTTCCGGCAACTAAATCATACGCCATCTGAATAGCTTGGGGTTCTGCTTATCTCGTAAGGGGTAATAACCAACATTATGTACTCTACTGGGCTACTGGCATTGACGCTGGAATGTGATTTGTTTGCCGCGAAATAGAGAGATAGGCGTCGTTAATATTTGAGATTTTTTTTTTATCAAAAATCAATAGTATAATAAAAAAACAAAGTGAACAGTCAAATAAAAAGTAAATAAAATAAGTCATATAAAATGTGACCTATTTTATTTATTTACTTTTTTATTCCTTTTATTCCTTTCTGTTTTCTTAAAGTAAATAGGTATTGTTTTTTTTTTACTTTTTAATTATTTAAACTTTATTCAAGAAAAAAGTACAAAGGCGGTCTTGATTTCTTAGTTATGCCACTGTTATGCCATTAAAATGCATTTATTCAGCGAAACCTTTTTTGTAAATCAGACCCATATTTCTAGAGATTAGGTACCTCTCACTAACAAACAATTTAAATACTTTTTTATAAAAGTACAGATAAAATATGGTAGGTAGGTAGGTACATAAACGGTCTTAAATATAGATAGTGACACATTTCTTGCTAGCAAAAGTACTATAAGATTACCTACAATCATTCTTATCAGCTCATGAGCCCAAAAGATACCTAAACCACCATTCCAAACGAAAACACATCACACAACTAACCAATTGATAAACGTCTTTGGTACTAAAACCATGATCCCCTCAAAGCCTCTCAAAGCCTCTTATATCAATACAATATAACCACATAAACACTTACAAATATTCAATAACAGTTGCAAAAGGACGTGTATCGAATAGCGTGAAACAAGATTAGAACGAGCATCGAATCTGGAACTTATATTAAACCGATATCGCTTTGAAGGGAGATTGCAACTGTCTGTCTGTTTGTAAGTGTGCTATATGTATTGGTATCGATATGAATTGGGTTTGGTTCGTTCATACGGAAAACTTGCGTAAGATATGGATTTAATAATTGAGCTTTTATTTGTTTTCTCTGCCTCGTTGGTCTAGTGGTCGCAAAGCGCAACTGCTGAGCGTGAGGTCTTAGGTTCCATTCCTAGGTCGGGCAAAGTGTTATTAGGTTTTTCCATCAGGAATGGAAAATCCTATGGATTTGTGCCCAGTTGATGGTAAAAAAAACGTTGATTTGTTTGGTAGATGGACTAAACCCGATCGGAAAAGAAAACACTGTTTTCTACGATCAAACTAACATAAAAGAAACCTAATGGAAACACTCGTGGTGTCGTGATGGCCCAGTGGTTAACGCGCCCACCTCTCATGCATGAGGTTGTGGGTTCGAATCCGGGCAAGTACCAATGTGACTTTTTCAATTCATATGTACTTTCTTAAGTTTATCTTGGATATCACTGACATCGGTGAAGGAAAACATCGTGAGGAAACCTGGACTTGTAATTAATATATATATAATATTGTAATATAACTTGTAAATAATTGTAAATAATAACTTGTAAATAATAAGTCTGAAATCGCCAATCCGCCTTGAGCAAGCGTGGTGATCATGCTCATGCCTTCTCTGTATAAGAAGAGGCCTTTGCCCTACAGCGGGACAGTAAAAGGCTGGTATTATTATTATTAATGGAAACACTACACAATTTTTTCAACCATCACTGAACAACAAAACAGTACTCACGAGTATGTATGTAACCGTTTTCTTTCAGCAGCCAATCCATTACCGTGTTACGTGGCTCAACTTGACTCGACCACGGCAGACGGTCACTTACTGGCGAATGCAACTCATGAAGCATAGAAGCGAAAAGATATTATGATATGGTTTTATTTATCTAACTAGCCTCTGCCCGTGATTTCCTCCGCGTCAAAGTTGATTTCTCCATACAAACTTTGGACCTTCGTTTCATCCCCTTAGGAGTTACATTTTGGAAAATCCTTTCTTAGCGGATGTTTTCTAACTATAAACTACCTCCCTGCCAACATCTCTATACGTCTAGCGGTTTTTAATATGTCGTGATGAGTGAGTAAGTGAGTAGGTGACCTTTCGCTTTTACATAGATAGTTTTGTGATTTATATATACATATCAGTGAAGTCACAGTTCCGGCACCGTATCGCATCAGTGATAAATTATTCTTTCATACATTCTCTAATTTGGATCGTATGAATTTGGTGATAATACCAGTTTTTTCTTAACTCAGTAATAATTACAACGAATAGCTTCAGTCAGGACTAACATGTAAAGAGGCTCTCGAATGGCTGGATCAAGAGCTTTATTCAGAAGGCAATAGTTTTGGACTTCTGGTTAGAAGAATGTTCTTTCTGGGGCCTTGACTCTGGTCTCGAAATTTGTTGTCTCTATGCACATTTCAGGCATATGAGAGGGACAGAGGACATGTCTCAATTATTATCTGATCTGAAAATATGCTGAAAGCTTATTTCATTCCTGTTTTTAAAATTGAAACATGTTTTACAAATGCTACACAACAGCAAAGGCGAAAGGAAATCTCTAAACGAAGATATTGGAAAATATTCTTCTGATGTCAGTCTGTTCTCGCGTGGTGAACCTGTTAAACAAATAGATCAAGTTTTACGGTGTTACGGTTGGTTGGTTGAGCGATAGGCTATTGCGTTGTGTGTCGCGGGTTTGGCTCTTAATTTAATGTCAGATTTTTTTTTAGACTGGATTGTGGATGCCTTTCTAAAAACAAAAACTGATGACAGTTTTTTTTAACTTTAAACTGGATCGTGGGTGCTTTTGTAAATACATAAACTGACATACACAAATATACACATCAAAAGTGTCTAGGGATCAACAACAATTTTATTGATTAGGGATGTTGATCCCTAGACACTTTTGATGTGTGTAGCTAGACCCGGGAACAATTATCTGTAGACAATACTTTAACCACAGTTGACGAATTTGACCGCAGCAGTCAATCGACGCCGGAGTTGCGGGACGTCTTAACAGGATACCGTGGCCCCGGAACGTAAAGGGCAACAGAAGGAACAGGGTGGTTTTTTAGTCAGTAAAAGTCTGACAGTCCCTTCCGCCCCACCCAGGGCGGAAGGAGTCATTTGATGATTTTTACCACCTTAAAAAAAGCAGTCTGCCAGGGTTGCGGAATTTGTTCGAAAGAGTCACTGCGGCGTTGGAACACAAAGGGCATTAGGAGGAACATGGATGGGTTTTAGTCAGTAAGAGAGCGGTAGAAGTCATTTGATGATTTCTCAATTAAGAAAAAAAAGCAGTCAATCGACAAACAACTGCGCCAATCATGTTGTCTAAATAAAATAGTACGTAATGTTCCCAGGAAGAGAGTTCATTCTCGCAGTTATAACAAAGGTAATGCTTAAAGTAACCTAGCTAGGAACACACTGGAAAAGAGTGACGCAGATAGCTATAAAATGTACGTTAAGAAACCGCAAACTGTAATATCCATGTAAACCAACTATAAGTAGGTACAACACAAACAGTAAATAAATTCCTTACAGGTACCTAAACCGCAATGTTGCCACAACATAAAACGAAACCACATCATAGACAAACCTTCCATTTTATAACAGCCTTACCAAAATAACAGCCTTTTGTTTTGTCTTTTAGTAATTAACTCACGTAAACCACGGAGGTTTGAATCTGTAATTATATTAAATGGAAAGGAAGTTTTTGGTAATGCTGTCTAACTAAAAATATTGAAATGATATGCATAAAAATTATGATTACTTTTGAATACAAGCTTTTTGAAAACAAAAACAATCAAAACAATTTTAATTACTTATTATATTGATTTTGCGATTTTGTAAAAACTGAAATTGGTGTCCATAGAGTTCATTACTCGTTTTTCTCCATAAAAAGACCTACAACCTGGGCGCAATAACTTGACACCTGGCTCGAAACTCAACCGCTCTTCCTCTACCCCGCGCGAGGCCTCGCTCTCATCCTTCAGTAGCGTTAGCATCGCTGTTACCGTAGCACATAATTTTTCTTGAGTTTCGGAGACATTCGTTTGCTGTTATAATTGTTTTTGTTGAGTTTTTGTTATCGTTACGTTTGGATCCAGGTGTCAAGTTATTGCGCCCGGGTTGTACCTACGTTTTGAAACGAGCAACTACAAAGCTTCAACTTTCTGATTAATTGACCGACTCATTACATAACATCACGCCTGTAATTCCCGAAGGGTTAGGCAGAGGTGTACCCATTCGTACACCCACATTTCGCCAGTTACGTTTAAGTCCCATGTAATAGGGGGCGAGCCTATTGCCATTGACCGACTCCTTGACAATCTAAAAGGTCCTGTCTATGGTTTTATTGAAATAACTTTAATAATTAACTTTTTCGCTTGGTATAAAGGTCATCCTGGTAGAAGAGTGTATCCTCCTCCTCCTCGCGTCGTATTCCTCATTACTGAGGGTCGTGAAGATCCCGATGGATCAGCTTCTTATTGATAGTGTCTCGCCATCTGCGTCGGTCTTTGGCTTCATGAAGTGCTACGTGCAATTGGGTGTCCAATGTGGAGCGGACCTGGTCTGCCCATCTTGTTGGGCTGCGGCCTCTTGGTCGTTTGCTATCAACCATGCCAGTTACGATGAGCTGTTCAAGGTTGTGGCCATTTTTCCTAGAACAGTGTATTAAGCAAGACAATTCGTGAATCTCCCAATGTAACCTAACCTAGTAGATTATGCAGACAAGAAACTATATCATACTTGTACGTACCAGGGGATCAGAAATAATGAGCAACATTACTGAACTTGCGATACAGTGTCTCCACGGGCCATGTGGCTTATAATATGTGTCGTAACAGCAGGGTGTGTCGGAAACTGCGATATGTCTCATAGGGTAGGTTCCAAGGGTTTGTGACATTAGGTTTTGATAAATCTATGTGTAAGTGTCTATGTGTTTATTAAATGAGCTTATTTTTTTCCAAAATAGGGCAAAATTTACGACTAACTAATTCAATGTGCTTAAGAAATAGAAGTAGAAATTTCGTAATTGAGATCGTTATGGACCCTGTAGGGCACAGCAAAGGGAAAGGAGAAAGGAATCCCCGTTTAAAGTGATCATTAAGTGTTACAATACCCACTATCCTATCCAAAGCTTATGCTTAGAAAAGATTTAAAACCATCATCTCCGAAATATAAAAAAAAAAATACTTGGTTTGGTTCATTTTAGCAGAACTAAACAGATAGATATATTAATTTTAATGAGCGATTGGTTTTACAAATGTGTTACTCAATTACCCCCTAGCTTTAACACTTTATTCTTGAACGATAACTGTTTTAAAATTATTCTAGAAACTTACATGAGACAATGGACTGACCTCTTTTTTGTTACAGGTAGGTAAGCATGGAATGGCTCACTTCACAGATAGGATTTACCGCAGCCGATAGAAGTGTAAAAAACCGGAGACGTGCTGTTTCGCCAAAGTTGGTAAGTACCAATAATAATTGACATTGGTGCCGAATCCCTTGTTCACTAAAATTAGACTATTTCTATCTTTTTCTGACCAATAAAACAAGAAAGAGACTAATATAAATAAGAGCTGTCAAAAATAGTCAATCTGCTGACACATCCATACCTACAATTATAGTTGACATCTTAAAACGTATAGATTAAAAATACGGAAAAGTTCAATGCAAAACTAATTTGACATCTCTAACTTAGTTCTTAAATGTCACCGCCCTTTTCTTTCGCTGCATGTTAGTAAGAGATGTCAATTCTCTAAATTTAGTCTAGTTTGTGAACAAGGGAATCGGCACCATGAGCAAGTAATTTTCCTTAAAATCATCAGATTAAAAAGACACAAAAGCGATTCTAAGATTCTCTATATAACTTACCTGCCCATAAAAAACTGGAACAATGTAAATACAACCGTCTCACTGCACTGTTATTTTATGCACCCCAAGAGTTTCACTCCGGTATAAAGAAGTATGTAGGAATGGGCGATCGTTTCCGTTTTAATAATAGATGAGAGTCTGAAGAAATTCTGTTATGTTTTGCAGTTGGGGGAGAACCTCTCTTTGTTATATTACTAAAAAAGAGAGATAATCATATAATTAGAGAAGAATAGAATATAGAAGAGAGAGAATAATAATACCGGCCCTATTATTGTCCTACTGCCTGCAGGGCAGAGGCCCCAAGCCACGCTTGCTCAAGGCGGATTGGCGATTCCAGACTTATAATAATTTTGAGTCCAAGTTTCCTCACGATGTTTTCCTTCACTGATGTCAGTGATGTCCAAGGTATACTTAGAAAGTACATATGAGTTGAAAAAGTCACATCAAATTGGTCACTTGCCGGTATCGAATCTGCAACCTCAAGCATGAGAGGCGAACACTTTAACCACAGGGCCATCATGACATGAAAGAAGAATAAAGGCAGGCAAGAACTATAGTTATGATGTATAAGTAGGTACTTTATTTTATTTATTAGGTACCTTCATCCATCAGCCAATCGTGTGTACTTTGTCATTGAGTTTTGGAACGGACAACTACCTTGAATTTTCTGTTTAACTGATTGACTCCTTGACAATTCAAATGTGCCTGTAAATGGTTTAAATAAAATAAATGCTTTGACTCGGGCAGAACATTAGTATAGTCTAATAAAAAAATATATTGAACCGATAAAACATCACCCGAATATTTCTTTACCCTCGCCAACACAACAATACAAACTTGATTCAATTACATGTACCAATAAAAACTTCGTCTATCTACATGTTACTAACAACAGATAATGTTAATCTAATGAAACAATCATTAATCTATGTCCTTTGATCAGAGTAGTTTCCATTGAATTGATAAAAATTGTCCATCATTAGTGACACGTAATTGGGACTAATGTTGACACAGTTATTGTTAATCGGCGTCATGTCGTGATCTATAATTTTGTTATGGTGTCAGTTTGTCGTCATTTTATTTGTTGATGGATTGTTTTTGATAATTTAATAACTATTATTTACGACTAGCA
This sequence comes from Hoplodrina blanda, assembly GCA_949316365.1. Lineage (NCBI taxonomy): Eukaryota > Metazoa > Arthropoda > Insecta > Lepidoptera > Noctuidae > Hoplodrina > Hoplodrina blanda. The sequence goes on from OX438582.1 coordinate 1,969,816, forward strand.
CTCTCCCCGCGACTTCGTTCGCGTGATTTTTCTTACGGATCCCTAATTTTTTGAAAATAAAATATAGCCTATAGAACTCAGTGATAACGTAGCTTCCAATTTGTTAAGGAATTTTCAAAATCGGTTCAGTAGATCCAGAGATTACCCCCGACATACAAACTTACAAACAAATGTTACCTCTTTATAATATTATTAGTATAGATTTATGTCAGACAAGGTTTTGGCCGCGACTTCGACCGCGTAATTGTCGGTTATCGCACACGCAGACGAAGTCGCGGAATAAAAAGTAGCCTATGTTCTTCCTTGGGGTTTAAACTTATCCTGCACCAAATTTTATCAAAATCAGTTCAGTGGTTTTGTCGTAAAAGCGTTACAAACAAACAAAGTTACTATTTTAAATAATGTTAGTATAGATATTTAGTTTTATAATAGTACCAACCTATTACAGTCCCACTACTGGGCAAAGGCTGAGGCCTTTGCCAGTTTTCACCAAAAACTTTAGTCCCTTTCCTTTTTTTTGAGTAAAGAAAGGAAAGGGACAAAAGCTTTTTACTGTCTGTTTACAATCTTGTCTGATCCCCATTATCCATGACACCATACATCAACACAATATCTTGTCTCCGTCGCCACAAAGCGTCGAGCGTGAACATAATTGAGCATTACCCAGCTGAGCGTCATATCAGTGACGTCATAGCAGATTAATTACAAGCTCCAACGGATAACTCTATAGCAACGGATTATGGTAGCTTGACTTGAAGCTTCAGCTACCGTGATGATTGGTATCGGGGAGTTGAAGTTTGATGCAATAATGGCTTACATGACTTGAAACAAGATAAGAAAGAAAATTGTTTTAAAACATTTTTCCAATTTCCATTTCCAACCTATTCGTTTACATCATTCAAAAATAATGATAACATTAAAATAATGGAGCTGTTTTTGGAGCTATTAGCCATTTACAAAAGTAAATTATCCAGAAAATGTAGTCTTTCAACAATAACATAAAATAACTGCCATTATTTTTCTAATGCTATAAAAAATGAAGTATACGCATTTCTTATAATCATTTTTCCGAAAGGACATCTTCTGAGTACCTACACAAAATGTTAAGCTAATAATATAATAATAATAATAATAAATAACTGCAGAGTGAAAAATTACTTGAATTTCGGAAGTCGGTAACTTTGGTTGTGGTTCTTAATTTTTATTGGCATCGACTTCGGTTGAAATGCCAAAGATGAAGAAGTAACAAACATAGAAAAAAATAAAACATACGGGTCGAATTGAGAACATCCAAAGTCGATAATAAATTAAACGACTTTTTCAACAAAATGAAAGAAAAACCAAGGGCATAAGGTAACTGAACAAACCAACAATTTCCCAAAACCCCAAGAATAAAATAAATAAACCATATATAAACAATTCCCTTTGATCTTCAAACGTTCACCACATATACTATAACAGATAACCACATAAACATAACCATATACCTCCCATTATTGTCTCTCCCCAGAACCGTGGGGCGATGACAATGGCTCAGATATTGACATTCCATGGCTCCCATATCGCCATTGTTCAGCTAATGACAAGCCACTGGAAATCTGTTCAATGATTATTGATTTTCTGATATATTGATAGAGGAACGATTAGGTTTAATCGCTCTGTTGTGGCCGTTTTGACAGGTGGAGCTAGGGAAAGGGGGGAGGGGGGGGTTGAATGGACTTCCAACCTAGTACACTATGCCGATGCAAATTTTGCTCATACGGTAGGGATGTGAAAAAATCGAATTTTACATAAAAAGTGATTGCGTTACGGACAATTTAAAAAAAAAATCGACTGACCATACACTTTGACATTAATGCCTATCTACAAATTTCTATAGCGTTTAGTTTGCAGACTACGTTTCATATGAAGGGCGCTGTCGATTCTTTTATTAACGACTAAAGGTCAAAGCTCATTATAACAGCACGCCTCTGTCACAGCAAACAGTAAACCATTCAGTTTAGGTCCTTAAACTGTATGTCGTAAAAATATTTTTTTAAATAATGACAAGATAAAAAGGTGACGGCACGCGGGCGGCACGTTTGTAGCTAACGTTTAGATTTTTCGAGGCAATTTCGTTCGGGGCGTTAACGTTGTTGTATAATAAGCGATGACCAAGTGACCAGTGTGTCAGTGATAAGGATTTTTTCAATAGATTTGTGCCCGGTTATGGCCATTAGGTACAATATCGCCTCTATAACTAGCAGAATGTGAGTGTCCATACCTACCATAGGCACCTGTAGCTATTCTTTTTGAGTAATCTTATATTCACACATAGCTATCGTGTGAATAAACAAAAGTACAACTTAGCCGATAAAAGATTAAAGGACACGGCCAACTATAGGTCGTGAATTTCATAATAAACATAGGAACTTGTCATTTTATTATCTGACCCATCAAATTATTCACCACACCCATAGTTTTATATGAGCTACTTAATAATAAAACAAGCATCTCAAAATGGTGATCAAAATATCGTAAAAATATGACTACAAAACATTTTTACTGCGGGATTCCATTTTTATGGAGTTTTTAGAACAACTCATCATTTTTCCCATAAACTTGTTTTAATAGATTCATGAAATACCAAGTTTGTGAACCGTGGTAGAATTTTTTTATTACCCTTTTCGACTGGCCTCTAAAGTTGACGGTGAAACATTTAATTTTTTTGAAAGTTTAATATTCAAATAGAGTCATTAAAAGTAATTCGTTGAGTCATTTTGGGTGTTTGTTGTGACAGTAAGAAAATTGAATATTTTTAAGGGGACTGTACTGACATTATATGTTTCATATAAAAGTAGTCTAAAGACATTTTGCTCAATCAGTAAATAAATTCGATAAAAATTGTAGACAGGATGTGAAGGTAGGCTCGTTGTAAAACTAAACAGTTAAATAATATAATTTTAAATGATATTGATCTTTAAAAGTCGTCCGTGATTTTGAATTACGTTTTCAATCCCTAATTTTTTGATAATAAAATATAGCATTCAGTGAAAACGTATAGCTTCCAATTTGCGAAACAATTTTTAGAATCGGTTCAGTAGTTCCAGAGATTACTCCCTACAAACTCACAAACTTTACCTCTTTATAATATAAGTATAGATTAAGTTATTTGATGAGGAACCGACCAACCACATGCATTGAAAATAGTGTCCTTATCCTATATGCAAAATTCCATATAGTTTAATTACTTATTGACCAAAATATAACAAGACTACATTCGTATAGAGCGCCCCGTCAATACAGTCCCCTTAATTTCTTTATCTATGTGGGAAGACAATAACGTGGAATGTTACTTCATAAGAATTTATGTAATCTATTCTCCCACACCTTCCATACTATAATGATATATTTTATATCTTCTTCGCTGTAATTATACAAAAATAAAAAATACAATTTTTAGTTTTTTTTGTCTGTCTGTTTGTTAATCTCCGATACGGCTCGGCCTATTTTGACGCATCACGTAACACAGGTTACTTGTATTGTGGGAAAAAAACTAGCGTTTGGTATAGCCGAAAACGCGGAAAAAGTCGCAGGCATAAATTACTAGTTTTGTACAAAGGTTTAGGACAGAACCGAGGGTGTAAGATAATACTCCTTTTTCATCTTCTTCTTCGCTTGCATTAAAGAAGAATTACTTTATCTACAAAGATGATTACTGAACATCTCTCGTTTAGCAATCTCGGCTTGAAACTACAATCAAAACACAACAAAGAACGATCAAAAGCAGAAATTTGGAAACGAACACAACATTAACTCGATATTAAGTTGAGCGTTAGTTCGGCAAACTCAATACCGGGCGCATTGCGGGGTGACAAATCATGGAAGCTTGAGTAACTCCTACGAAGCCGGCAATGGAAGGCAAAGTTTGGTGAATGCAAATGCGTCGCAACTTTGCGGTGATTAAGAGACATGCCGTGAGGGTGTTACTACGTTTGATATAATACTGAAACTATATAATGAAAGTTTGTCGTGTGTTGGGGTGTGTAGGTAACATTATGTGGGTGTGTATCGATTGCTCTTCGATGAACAGTTCTTAATGGTGCTATCCAAAATTTACGAAGGACCTAGAACCTAAATACAAAATACATGGCTTCAAGAAATATGGCATGTATTTTCGCTTAAATAATTAAATGTACAGTCAGCAAAACAGATAGGTATGCAGGGTCGTCAGATATAGTTGAAGTTTTTTTCGAAACCGATGGATGTTTTCGAATGTAATTTAATTTAAATCGTAGATAATAAACAGTTCATTAATTAAGTTAAGTTTCAGCCATCGGTTTCTAAGAAAACTTTAACTATATCTGACGACCCTGCATACCTACCTGTTTTGCTGTGTGTATTTTAGTTCATAAGTATTATACTTATGAACTAAAATTAATCTCACCCAAAAAAATCAATCGCTTGAGCTTCATGACGATTGAAAAAGTCATCCAAAAAACACTTGAAATTCTTCTAACATTCATTTGCGCAATTATTTACTAACAATTATGATACACTGTCCAAGCATCTAAGAGTTTTCGTTTTATTACTATTAGCAATGTATTTATTGCATAAAGGAAACTAACTGCTTCCCACGACTTCATCCCTTGTTTTTTTTGTATTATAACTTAGAAAAACAACCCACCAAAGTTCCATCACAATCTGATCAATGATTTAGGAAGTCAAAAAGCCCAAACATACAAGCATTCATTTTATAGGAACAATAACGCCGTCAAACTCCTCCAACCAAACAACAGTAACCATCTCCACTACTTACTTGTCGTGAAGTTATCCCAACGCTACAGGAACTTTCACAAATGCCATTCAACACTTATGAATATGCCTGCCATAGTTACAGCAGCAGTCAGGCGTGAACGAGGAGTGCGGAGTTGAAAGGGAAAACAATATTCAAAATAGTTTGGTAGATAGTGTACTTTATAAGTGTTTGATTGTACTGGGTTTTGTTGCAAAGGATATATTGAGACAGCTTGTTGACTTTGGAAAATATTTCCTAAACATTATGAGCTTTTACGACGTACGGCATTTCAAACAAACTTTCAAATCCTTATTTTTCGAAATGAATGTAACGATTTTAATGAAACTTCCTACACATAAGTAAGATACAAATAATAATATGTAGGTCTAAAAAGTAAGTTAAGAACATATACCAAAAACATGTTATTAGGTTTTCTATCAGGAATTTCTCAGTAGCAGCCTCGGAGTCTGGATTTGTGCCCAGTCGATAGCAATAGACTCGCCCCCTATTACATGGGACTTATGCCCGTTTTCACCATCAATCCCTAATTTTTAAGTATCCCCTAAGACATTTTAGATCAAGCAGAAACGCACTCTAACTGCAGACTTAGAGTGCGTTTCTGCTTGATCTAAAATGTCTTAGGGGATACTTAAAAACTAGGGATTGATGGTGAAAACGGGCATTAAACATAACTGACGAAATGTGGGTGTACTAATGGGTACGCCTTCAACCCTTCGGGGATTATAGGCGTGATGTTTATGTTTATGTACGAGTATGTTTAATAAAAGATTTAATATGTACCACAACCAACCATTATACCCCATTGTTAACCCATTGAATCCCCAATTCTTCAGACCGCAATTCAGTCAGACACACAAGAATGTCAGTATAGTAAGAATTAATATCGTCGGCGTCGATCACTAGTCTCGTCGGCTGGCTTTTATTGAAAATATTCAAGTTATTTATTCGTGAGGGAATCCCTTTTCGCGGCACCAAGACACGCGGGCACCTACCATGAGAATTCTATACTCGAATTTGAGCGTTGAAGCGAAGTAATATTTTGAGTTTGTGATTAACTAACGGGCAGTGCCCGAAACCACGCTTGGGTTTTTGTTTTATCCACCGAAAGTGTTTAATTACTGCTTCGATCTCGAACTATTTCTCATGAGTTTGGCAAAATAGAAATATGTAACAAAATATGCAAATAGATTTTTTCTAATCCGTCTGGTACTTCCAGGGATTAGCTCATTAAACAAACAAAAAACTCTTCCGCTTTATTATATTGATATAGATTTATATAAGTACAGGGTAATTGAAAATGTACCCGAAACCTTAAAAGGGGTCATTGTACTCATCATTATGAACAACTTTTACTAGGGGACCAATCCTTAAATCATGAAAAAAAAATCAGCTGTTCCCTACTAAAATGCTACACAACACGATCGTAATGTATTGAAACAGCTGATTTTTTTTCATGATTTCAAGGTTGGTCCCATAGTAAAAGTTGTTCATAATGGTGAGTACAATGACCCCTTTTAAGGTTTCGGGTATATTTTCAATTACCCTGTATATTACTTACCCGTCTTGGGTCCCGCAATAAAATTAATAAAAAAAATCATGCTTACGAACATATCCTATGAACATGGCTAACGATTCTTAGAACTTGACTGTAGCAGTAATTACTACAGTAAACATAGTAAGCAGTGTACCACGCAACCATTATTGAATTTTCACAGAAATATCAATCTAAATAATTATATAAAAGCGAAAGGTCATTCACTCGCTCATCACGAACAGTCGAAAACCGCTTGACGTATAAAAAAGAAAGGCAGTGAGGTACTTTATAGGTAGTAGACGTCACTAAGAATTTTTAAAGTTTCACCCCCTACGAGGATGAAACAGGGGTCCAGTGTTTGTATGGAAATACTTATGAAAAACGTAGGAGTACACTAAGTTACCCGAATTAAACACGTTCACTGTCCATGACCCACATGTGGGTCATTTTTGCTCGGAACTAGACGTCCGTGCCATACATGTGGGTCACTGCACTTTTAATACATAATGGGGTCTTACTTCTTACATAGGAACGAAAAATTAAATTGGACGTGAGAGCTAATTTCGATATTTTGGCTGGACGTGTGAACGTGAACGTGTTAAGGCGTTCATTCAATTTCTAGTTCAAAATATAACAACCACATACATAATATCGTTTCCCATCATCGAGTTTCATAATAGTGTCGCGAGTTCACAAGACCTTCAGTATACGATGTAAATTGAAAATCTCTCTATTCGAAGATCAAACGATCGTGGCTCTTTGTGGATATTCCATAGGAGCGTACATTTCGATGCTCGTAACAATATTCGGGTATAATATTTGAGATATTATCGCTTGGTAAAAGTTTTTTTCTACATTCTTTGAAGTGGATTTACCCTTAACGAGTATTTGTAAGAGTCAGGTTGAAGACAATAACTTGAAATCTTGTTTCTAGAAGAGAGTAACGGCCTAAGAGTCAGCTCACACTGAGACACGACACAAAGTGCCGAGTTAATAATAATCACAGCCTTTCTGTCCTACTGTCGGGCAAAGACGTCTTCTCTAGCATTGATCGTTACGCTTGCTTAAAATGGATTGGCGATTTTAGACTTATGGGGATAGGCAGAAACCACAGAACGCCACCTACTACGATCCTAACATGCTCTTTTTAACAGACCAAATAATTAAAAAAATTATAATTTGGTATGTATAAGTACCGTGTAAGCTTTTATACAAAAAAAAATTTTTTTTTAAACAAGCTTTAATTTAAAATTATTTCAATATTGAACATTAGACATTGTATTGTCATCAGAAACAAAGGTGTATGCAACCTAATGGAACTAGTGATAAAAAAATTCAACATTAGTTCCTATTAATCTACCGAAATAATAGTCGCTGGTTCTTGGTATAGTCCATCCAATAAATCACCCATAAGGGGTTGTAGAGTGCGTGAGCAAGGCCCTAAGCAATTTCTTCAAAAAATTGTTCAGGGTACTTAGGGAATAAACATACTAAAAGTCCTGACGTCTAGGGGGTGAGGCGGAGTGGGGGGAGGGGGTTAAAGTTCCCATTTTTCAGTTTTTCGGTAATATCTTTTAAACGGTGCGTCATGGAGATAAGATGTCTTCTACGCAATGAAAGCTTATAAAATTTCCTACAACTTTAGTCTTATACACTTTTTCGAATTACTACCCATTTTTTACATATACATTCTGAAATAGTGAAAATTTTCGAAAAAACTACTTTTATGAATCTCTACCTGTTGCCTGCTACTTTGTTTGCGTTATTTCGGATCCCGAAATAACGCAAACAAAGTAACCTAATAGTAGCCTAAAAATCCAAATCTTAAATCATAACGAATTTCATCCAAATCGGTTCAGCCGTTGAGTAATGAAAACTTGTATCTTTGATACATATTATCTTTTAATTCGTCTATGAGTCGATAGTTCCACAGTAGTCTTCACGATAAGAACATCAGCATCATCAGTGGCTTGGAGAGTTTTTATACCATTTTCCTGAAGCTTTGTCTGTAGTAAAGAAATGAGCTGACTTTTGTTGGTAGGATTAGACAAAAAATCTTCTTGCTTCATTGGTATTGCTGTGTTCAAAGACAAATTCATATCAGCCGACCTCCTCAATTTATATCGTCGCCTCTGTTCTTGTGACTTTGTAGAGTTAGCTGAGTTTAAGTACCCATCGAATACCACAGTACGACTCATCCCAGGATAGTGGCGGTTGATGTAGGTGATATATCCATCACAAATCGTGGCAACACAGGCATTTTTTTGCCAAACTACTCTGTGCAGTAGGAATCCACCGTCCACCACTTTCCGGAATGTGTAGTTCGAAAATAGGTAGGAATGTGAAAAAGTGTATAAGATAAAAGTTGTACATAATTTTATAAGCTTTCATTGCGTAGAAGACATCTTATCTCCATGACGCACCGTTTAAAAAATATTAGCGAAAAACTGAAAAATGGGAACTTTAACCCCCTCCCCCCACTCCGCCTCACCCCCTAGATGTCAGGACTTTTAGTATGTTAACTCTCTAAGCAACCTGAACAATTTTCTGAAGTAATTGCTTAGGGCCTTGCTCACGCACTCTACAATCTCTTTGTTGGATGGACTAGTAGTGAAAACAAAAGTGTAATAAGTCAATCAGAAATACATAAACAATAAGTATCAAAAAATAGACAAAAGGTATAAAAAAGAGGCTTCAAAAGATAAAGCCTAGTGCAGACTTGCACAGTTCCATTATTTTAAGATTCTTATAAAATGGAACTAGGGATAATAAAAATCAACAGTAGTTCCATCATGGAACTGTTAATGGTACTAGTGACAATGAACCAAAATTTCAGCTCAATCGGTTACCAACAAATGGTCGAAAAATGGTTTACAAATGTTGAAAGTATAACTTATTTACATACGAACAGTGCAAGCTAAATAAAAGCTTGTAAAAAGCTGCTATTTTAAAATTACAGACACTTTTTCAATATTTTCTTTTTGTATGGATTTCGTATAGCTGTTGACAGATTGTTAAGCTGCGTTATACGGATACGATTGCAAAAAAAAAATTGTAAAACCAGCACCTTATTTACCAATCAGCATTCAGTGAGGCGATTGATTGAATGAACCGAGTAAAACAAATATACTCGAATGTGTACCATGATACTATTTTTACTATGAAACCTTTGCTTTTAACGTATCCACTGCTCGCCTTGTACTGGTAATCTGTTATTGTTTGCGAACAAAAACAGCGATGTATGTTACCTTAAGCGATGGAATGAGCGATTTAGATTTTTGTTTAGATTTCTAGTAAAGGTATCGATGTTGTTGGATGCTATTAAAGTTGCATAGGACGTTACTAGTTTGCAATAGTAATTTAAAGTTGTGATTCAAATCGGCAGTTCGATGACAGCGGTGTAGGTACTACTCCTTTTTTTATTCAAGAGCTTTTTTTCGAGTAGCCAGTATCGTTTTCATTTAGTTGATATCGATGTTCATCGAGTATCGTGTTTACGTGTTTTCTGTTTGCGAACAAATATTCATAGCATCTTTTTATTGTTCATAATATACAACTCTATCGCTTTCTATACCTACTCAATGTATTCTATCTATTACATAATATTCTCCATTTTTATTTACCAGCTGCTTCTGCCCGCAACTAATTTATTTATTTATTTAAACAACAAAAAATTACGAAGGCGGACGTGTATTTTTTCACCTGCATTATGTTACCTCTATGATTATTGCTCAGTTCCCATGGGTCATAGCATGATGCTACATAACTGAATCTCGCTATCATAGACAAAAACATTTTTTCCAATCCGAGTAGCAGTTTCTGAGATTAGCGCGATTAAACAAATAAAAAATCTCTTCATCTTTATTATATTCGTATAGATTTGGGTTTACTATCTAGTTTCTGTATACATTAGTTCTTAAGGATAATTCATTCCATTCAACCAGTCTTGAACCTATACAGTCGCCAGTCACAAACCTAAAACCATAATATCTATAAATCAAAAGCTAGTCTATCTTCTTTTTGTCCCAGCTCCATCATCATGATTTATGCTACAGCAGTTGCTTCATATGGTTGTGAACCTGACTAACTCTTTCATAATAATTCCAAAAGTCTTACAAAATCAGTGTCTGTAGATCATTCTTTGGAACTTAATTCAGAGTTAGTTGCTAACACGAGGTCAGAGTTAAACACATAATAAGCCCGTGTTAGCAACTTAGAGAAAATAAGATAACCCAAGCGGGCCTTCGAACAATACTTACAGCAACAAATCATTAGGTTTAACCGCAACACAAACGTAACGATACCTCTGGGAATGGACATTATGTGTAGTGTGTCCTTTACGACCTTTGACCTCAGAGGTATCGAAGTGCAAGATAAATCATCATATAAAACATTTCCTACTCTTGAAACTAGAGGGGCAATTCTCGTAAATTTAACAACGATCGAATTGTAATCTCAGTCTCATTTTGTCAAAAATACCCCTAATTTGCATACTAGTTTTGACAAATGGAAGCATTTATTTCAATTAGACTTTGTGACTTGTGACTTTCTGTATGTGAAAACAATCAAGGCGAATATAAAAGAAGAAATAAGTAAAAAAAACTTCAATGGACAATTTATTAAGTTGAACCAAGTAAAAATCAAAAATATAAAAATTAATCGCTTTTTCAAGGCTACCATAAAGTGTTTCTTTAGAGTAGTTATGTCTTGGAATTATTGATTAATGTTGTGAACTATCCAATTGGCTTTCCAGTAGTACAACTCTTTCAATTATACACTTATATCAAATCCAAACATTTCAATTAGATACGCCCAGAACTGCATTCAGAGACAGAGCGTCTATACAACACAATACTGGCTGGTTGTCATATACCTGGCGCTACAACTTCATTTAACTGGTCCTGCAGGATTGTAAATAACACCCACAGAGTATTAATGTGACTGTCGCGATTCCGTTATAGTGATGTTAGGTGCTCATTGATAAAAGCTGGACTGCAGGATAGCTAGACATTACAATTTGACATTACATCCCCTAAAGGGTAGAATTTTGGAAAATTCTCTCATATCGGATGCCTACGTGTTACAAAGAACACACCCTCCAAGTTTTATGTCTCTTCGATCAGCGGTATAGGCTGTGGGTTGATCCGTCAATCCGTCAGTCAGTCAGTCAGTCAGTCATTCAGGGCAAAGCATTTCATAATAATATGTATAGATATAATTCTTGAAACTATTGTCTATTCTGTAAAATCCTCTCAGGTGAATTTAGCAGAAATGAACTTGAGGCAAGCTGTCATGCTGCTTATAGCTGGAGATTGAGAGCTCATCGCTACTTCAATCAAAAACGGTGGCATTCCCTTTAATTACTCATAGTCCGATGGGACGTCTATCCGACACGGACCGGGAGAAACGCAACTTGCAGGACCAATAGCATTATATTTTTGTAGGCTTATACTCCAATTATTAAACTAAAACTGTATAAACTAAATAGGTTTACAAAACCATGAAACAAACCAAAAAAAAATCTCTTGCAATAAAAACAAACATAAACAAATTGCAGCTCTCACTCTCGATGGAAAAAATCGATTGCTAAGCCTATCGAAACGTGCGCTGTTTACTTACTAAAGAGAATAAACTTCGGCAGAATCACGTGAGCGTGTCCTGTGACCTAGTTTAAAAACTTGTTACAAACTTAGTATGTATGTCTTCGTCTGGTCCCAAAATGTTGACCCAGTAAATCCGGGATTGCCTAAAATTTCAAAGCCAAAGTCAAATCATTTAAATTAGACATTAAAAAGCAATTTTGAACGCCATTTATAGGAAAGAAAAAAAATAACAATATTAAATCTAGTTTTAGTATCTAATTACTAAAATACTTCATGCAACAAAAAGTACAAAGACGGACTTAAGTTCTCTACCAGCCAATTAAAAGGGCATCGAGCGTCAAACAACGCAATTTAAAATAAAAACAATCTTAAAATTACGTAAATAAAGTGCAAAATAATGAAAATACCAACTATAATGGGTACATATCAGAATATCGAAAATCAAAATATCGAAAATCAAAATATCGAACGATCAAAACATCGAAAATCAAAATATCGAATGCTCATATGATCGAAAGATCATATAATCGAAAATCAAAATATCGAAAATCAAAATATCGAAAATCAAAATGTCGAAAATCATATTATCGAAGTACAAAATATCGAATGTTCAAAATATCGAAAATCAAAATCTAAATGTCGAAAATCATATTATCGAAGTACAAAATATCGAATGTTCAAAGCGGGGCTCCGTAAACCGGGTTTCCGTTGACTAGACCAATACCTGGCCAATCTAGTTTTGGCGTAGTCGACGGAACCCCGGCATAATTTACGCTCAACAGATGGTCGCTCTGGGCGGTAAAAAAAAAAAGCTGCCGCCCTATCTCCCGTCAGCCATGTCGTCGGAGCTCCGCCGGCCTTCGGCCTACGCTCCTCATGTCCCGAAGTCGCACTTCTGGGACCAAAAGTAAAAAATCACTAACTTACGTTTATTTAGAGCGCCGATTATTTGGCATAATTTGACTTAGCATACTACGAAGATCACAGAATTTCAATAGAAATAATTTTATTAGTCATAAAGAAAAAAAATAATTGTTTTAAAAAATCACTATGTGTGCTACAAAAGTTAGTGATTTTTTAGTTTTGGTCCCAGAAGTCCGACTTTGGGACATGAGGAGCGTAGGCCGAAGGCCGGCGGAGCTCCGACGACATGGCTGACGGGAGATAGGGCGGCAGCTTTTTTTTTTACCGTCCAGAGCGACCATCTGTTGAGCGTAAATTATGCCGGGGTCTATAAAACTGACGCAAGTTGCAAAAGGCGCCCCACGGTAAATTATGTTAAGTATCACGAAAAACAAAATTTCGATATTTTGAACATTCGATATTTTGATTTTCGATATTTTGATTTTCGATTATATGATCTTTCGATCATATGAGCATTCGATATTTTGATTTTCGATTTTTTGATTTTCGATATTATGATACATTCGATATTTTGATTTTCGATGTTTTGATTTTCGATATTTTAATTTTCGATATTTTGAGTTTCGATATTCTGATATGTATCCACTATAATACTAGTACTAGCTTCTGCCCACCTCGTCTGCGTCAACGTTAATATATTATTCCACGGGACATTATTACGGGGATAAAAAATAGACTATTTCAGACTACAATCTATCTCTGTGCCAAACATCCAGATCAGTGTAGCCGTTCTAGCATGATTGAGTAACAAACATCCACTAAAATTTTCGTATTTATAGTATATTTAATTATAAACAGGTTATACATATAATCCCAACTAGCAAAATAAATAATATATAACCAATGCGTCGAATTGAACACTACTATAAAACTGTTAACTGCTACAAAACTATTATAAAACCTTTACATGTCTGTTAGTTGTATAATTCAAATACTATACAACTTTTTGCTAGTTGGGATAATATAAATCCGTTACAGGTAGGTACAACACTAAAGGTATCCTTCACCTACAGTCATGATTCATATTAAGGGGCGGTCCAGACATTATCATGTTAATGTGAAATGCATAGTGTGAATAATAATTATGTTTCTTTTTAATTGTTTTTACAATGTTGTGTCTGTTGTAACTGCTTGAGTGTTGACAGGCAACTTTTATATTGTTAATATATTTTATGTAGTGATGATGTGATTTTTGATCATGAGGATGAGGTCACCGCTATTCAGACCACCGTATTCTTCCTTTTTTACGTATTTAAAAAGTTACGCCCCGGTGAGACTCAAGCTGACGGTGGTTAGGGATCCAGCGTGAAAAAACTGCTTACTTATCTACAAATGCACATATTTATTTACGAATAAAACATTTTTTTCTTTCTGATTTTACTATAAACCGCCCTTATATAAACAGCATTTAACTATACCTAAACTGTTCTTTAAAGCGTATTCAGAGCTTTCAGTAGTAGACGTCTACATATAATTATAGCGTTAGCCTGAAATTAAACACAACCCTGCATTCAATTACAAATGCCGGTGAAAATAGCAATCGAGCGGCGCCCGACCTGCGAGAACCAGCGAATCTGGGGCAGATATTCATGTGACCTGCAGGTTTCATGTACCTATTTATATCAAGACTTTTACTGTGCAGGTTTCTAATCTGTTTACAGGACTTTAGTAGCTATAAGGGGTGTAAAAGTGTGTGCTTACTGGTGCATCCAACAAGGTATATTTATATAGATAAAACATTTATAAGTCAAATTATTTATTTTAATAAGGCCATTTAGAGGCACTTTCGAAGTGTCAAAAAATTGGTCAGGTATTTAGAAAGTTGAAGCTAGTTGCTCATTTCAAAACGTAGGTAGGCCTCTATAGAGTGCATGACTGAGGAAAAAACTTCACAGATCAACATCTCTGGTACTGGTCACTGGTATGGTCTAGAACAAAAAAAATGAACAAAAAAACGCAATTAGGGGAAGAACACAATATCTAACTAAGGAATCACATTGTCCCACACATACTTTGCCCCCTTTCTTCACCCCCCAAGGGGTAGAATTTCGGAAAATCCTTTTTTTCTGGATGCCTACGACATACAAAGAACACACTCTCCAAGTTTCAGGTCTCTACTCTTTTTAGTTTCTTTATGTCTTTTCCAAACATTATGTCTTTTCAAAGCAACCATCCCAAAGTACAGTAAAAACAAAAAATACGAAAATTTTCTAACAAAAAAAAAGAAATAAAATTAAAAGCATTAAGTACGTCTAAACCAAACTTTTTAACGCCGTCCAAGGCGATTTCTCCACGTACTAAGTAAGCTCAGAAGTGACATTTCTCTTTGTCCCTACGGAGCAGCTGTCCCAACAATGAGATTAAATTAAACGTATAAAAACAAAAGAAACGCTGTAAAAAGACGTGTTGTGCAAAAGCGAGACAAAGCGCTTTAAGCTGCTTGAACAATGAGCTCCTGAATCTTGATTGCGATGTCTTGTTAGAGTTCTGTTATGTGCTTAATTAGATAACGATTTGTAATTAGATGATTTTGTTAAAAGATTACACTCACGTGTCTTTAGGATAAATTAGGATATTAAAATGGCTTTTCGAAAATTTGCATGCTAGTTGAAAATTTTGGTCACAGTATGGGATACAGCTGTTTGAGTATTCATTAGACGTAGGTATCTTTCGGGGGCAAAGTGAATTTTGTTGCATTCATCACTGTGGCAATTTTTGACAGCATTAAGGTCCAGTTTTTCCAGTGATGTGCTGTTGATCCTAATATTCAGCATTATGATGAGTGGTTATTTGCTTGTTACAAACTTGCTTGCAGCTACTAACTAATTTCTGTCCTGTGCTTATATACCTAAGTTGTCTTTTCATATGTATTTCTGCGACCATAAGTATTTTTTCATCCTTTTTTCATGATGTTTTTCTTCATCGTTAATCAGTCATACCCTTATTTGATAAGTTTGACCCAAAAGTTATCCTTTACAACATTAGAAAAGACTCAAATTCGATCTTCAAACTCTTGAAAATTGCACAATGAATGTTCCTTACCTAACCTAGTACCTCACAGTACCTATGTATAATATGTACTTTTAACTCCTCATTCGCGACATGAAACTCATTATATTCGTATCGCGAACTTTAGAGTCTAACTGTAATGGTGCGCTGTGTCTTCATTAGCAAGCATAGCGTTTTACACTTATAAGTAGTTTTCATCATAAAAAGTGAAATCTTTATTTAGTCCATTTAGGTAACGAATTACAGCAGGTTCATATGTTTTTATATTAAACGCCTTGGCAATATCATAAACATTAAATGTTAAAATTAACCTTAATAAATTAGCCAAAATTAACTTTCTTCCATAAGGCTCTGAATTTAACAATTTTGGCCAGTTTTCCATCCCAGGTTTACTGCCATTTGTGTAATATTTTTCTATATTTCGTTTTGATTGATCAATATCCACCAAATTCATAGGAATCTCTTCAATATTTTAATTTAAGTGTGACTATCCTTCGTCGCTTTAGTGTTTTTACATTTAGGTATTTTTTAATTACTTTTTTTATATTAATTACATAAAAATAGTGTTTCACCCGCAACGCGGTGGTAAGAACAAGTTGACAGTGGTGATAGACCCAGAGAGAAGAACCTCCTCTTGACCTCCTCACAATGGGTGCTACGTCCAAGACGAATGCCTTTTGCACCTTTTTCGCTTTGTTCTAATATCCAAAACATTCCCGACCGCGAACCGCGTCTGCTCTCTATAAGCCATGACTCTAAAACTAAAGACGTGAGAGTTGAAAGATTAATTACCGGGTAGCAGACGCTCCTCTGAGATATAAAGACTCCTTCATAAGATGTTTCCGAGGTCTTAAGATTTCTACGAGGGAACTAATTTATTGTGTGGTACGATATGAGTGGCTGTAGATTTTTTGGTTTGGTTAGTAGGGTATAATTGGGGATTCTGGAATCATTTGTTCTCGCTTCGCTCGAACTGCATGATCCCAGAATCCCCAATTATTTTTATCGAGCGATGACTAATGAGACTACCGACGATATGATTTATAACATGGATATTGTTGATCCAAATTGATTGATTTTAAGTACAATGTGGCATCGTATACATAATATACTCTAATAAGGCAGATACGATCCGACCAATTCTACAATTGAAAATGGGTTATCATTCAATCAATAAATTGATACTTTGGGGTATCTGTATCAGATGAGATCCAGAATCACTAATAGTTTTAAGTAGTCCGCTATTTTGTTACATATTTGACGATACGTTTGGCTTAATGGTTAGGACCTGATCACAGTACAATCAAATGCTAAATTTCACGTTCCTTAACCACAAAGCCGAAGTGTCGTGGGTTCGATTCCCACACGGACAAGTTAATATTTGTTCCGGTCTGGTTTTTTTTGTTTTAGTTTAAATAAAGATTTCGCAATAACATTTCATTTAATCGAAAATCGACTATAAAATGACGAGATTATTATTTTGAATAAAATAAATGATAGTGTAAATTGGGTGATTCTGGATCTCATCTGATCCAGATACCCCAAAGTATCAATTTATTGATTGAATGATAACCCATTTTCAATTGTAGAATTGCGGGTTTTATTTTATATACATATATAATTACATTTTTAAATATTAATATAGAACAATAAAAACATATAAAAAAAAATATTATTATTATTATTAATATAATAATAAACTGATATTTTATTTAAAAAGGTTTATAAATTCCATAGTCTTGAGGTATTTATGGATTTTAGGTTTATAACATAAAAAATATAAAGTTCAAATTATATTGGTTACCCCTTTGAGAAATTGTAGTAACTAATTAAATGTGATACTCATAAAGATCAGCACTAGAACAGTAAAGTACATTCGATTTCCTTTTTAGAATTTCGTCTCAGGTATCCGCGACATCGTGGCGCCTACTGCCAAATTAAGAAATGTAAGGCGATGAGCATAGTGAGTATACATGATTAATTAATTATCGACTGTATTTGACTAGAACATATGATTGAAATACCAATATATCATTGAAGATATATTGACATCCTAGCGTTGCAATATTTAATATAATCGCTACCTTAACTTAAAGTAGTATAAAAAAAGCGATCACTGGGGGAGCGCATCCAGAATTTTTTGTGATTTCGGTGTGCATTGTATTGTGTTGAGTGACAAGATCGGTGACAATAAGTATGTATGTACCTATTTAATTTTAAATATAATATCTAGTCTTGAATTTTACAGTTTGTGTAACAAATAACAACTACGTTCTAATGAATCATTATATAATTTCAGGGCATCTCGGAATCCTTTTGACTCTGATACGGAGATTACTTTGCAAGCAAGCACTAGTGATGAAAAGCCTCTAAAATCGAAGAAAAGGAAATCCATCAGCAACAAACCGAAACACACAAAGAAAACTGCGCCTCCTCGTGATTTATCCGAAGACTCTGAAACCGAGCCAGTGTCTACTGTTCGAAAACAAACCTCAATATTTTCAGATTCTGAGGTAAGCATAATAGTCATCTAATACTTTTTACAGTTTCACAATATTCTGTGTGTTTTACAGTTTCTGTGTATTTTACAGTTTCACAATATTATATAGGTAGTGTGTTCTGGTAACAATCGTTTAATATTTTTTTTTTTTCCTGCTGTTTTGAAATATCTTACTCGAGCATGAAGTACCTACCGTCTGTTTATATCTACCTCATTTTATGTCGATTTCATGCAGTTAATGATTTTCAGATTAATTAATTAATGTTAAATTGTTCCCATAGTATCTGACAGTTATATGTAATAACAACTCGATCTCTTTTTATTTTATAATATATGAGAATAGTATAAAATAGAGTGAGTTTAGTAGCCAACAGTAAACTTTAATTGTTTTTTTTTTTACTATGCTGTTTAAATAAATTTATTATATTTTCAGGACGACGGAGCGGAGCCTGTGAGAGCTGCTGCTCTAAGAAGTTATCTGGCACGGCGCGTGGGTTCCGGGTACACCCTGCAGCGTGATCCAACTCGCAGCGGGCAGTTTTATATAGAGCTGCGTGTCTACAACAGCAAGGAAGCAGAAACACTTGCTGCTAATCGCTGGAAGCGAGCGCTTTTCACACTTCGCTCATCACATGACGACCGCGGTCCGGTATGGAAAGCTCTTACTAACTTAGTTAGCGCTGCTAAGCAAGAGTATTCAGCCATAAAACCCATATTATATCCATCAAATGTTTTCTAAATTGCGCTACCTATATGTTTTTTTTTTTTGTTTACTTTTGCTTCATATAAGAATTGAGAAGGTATTACCGGATTAGGTAATCCTGTATCTAAATATAAAATCTTTGTATATTGTAACCATCAAACGTTTTTTAATAACTTTTTATTATAGATTTTGTAGCAGCGATTATCTTATTTTTTATTATACATGTGTTTGTGGCACTTATCTGCTTCAGATTTGAATTTAGTATAGACCCTTTTTTCTGTATGATATTACAATATAATGCATTGTGTTACTCCCCCAGGTCTAAGCCAAACATTTATTAAACTCTGTGCTATTTCAATATTTTAAAATTATTAAATTAATTTTTTTTCATAATAATTTACTTTTATGCTGTTCTCCTTTCTAACAGGTCTAAACCAAAAATTTACAAAAACTCTGATATTTCAATATTGCTCAAAAATCATGAAACTCTGAAATTCAAATACCTATACATTATTTATGCAATGAAAAAAAGTAAAATTTCAATATTTTGAAAAGTTGAAATTATGAAATTCAAAATACCTAGAAATCAAACATATTAAATATTCAACATAATAATTTACTTTTTACCTTTCTTACAGGTTTAAACCAAAAATTTACAAAAACTCTGATATTTCAATATTGCTCAGAAATCATGAAACTCTGAAATTGAAAAGTAAAATTTCAATATTTTGAAAATTTTGAAATTATGATATTCAAATATCTAGAAATCAAGCATATTATTAAAGATCCATTATAATAATTTACTTTTATGCTGTTTACCTTTCTTACAGATCTAAACCAAAAAAAAAAAAAATTACAAAAACTCAGATATTTCAATATTGCTCAGAAATCACGAAACTCTGAAATTAAAATATCTATACACTATTTATACAAAAAAGTAAAAGCTCAAAGTAATATAACATTCAAGTTATCGAGATTGACAAGTATTAATATTGTGCTCTATTCTTAACAAAAATGAAATTCTGTCATAGTTGTCAGTTACATGTCTCAAAGTCAAAGTATTCATCACATAAGAAAAGTAACAAACATAAAACAAATTGTTTACTTCGTACTGAATACCAAAATGTTCAGCTGATAGCTAGTGCTTTCAAAAACAGAATAGCTAGCTACAAAATAAATCCTCAAACTAATGAAATAATAACACCTGAACTATTTTTATCTAATGTATTCAACACCATTTATAATTTATTACAACCATTATTACAAAAACATAAATCATTAAAGATAAACTTTGAACTTTTTGTGCTATATTTACTTCCTAAGAATGAAGAACTATCTCTAAAGTCTTTTAATACTAAATATTCTATAATGAATCAGAGTACAGATATCATATCTTTATACAAAGATTGCACACAACGATTAATAAGTAAATGCTTAGAGTTTGAATTATCAGAATCTGGTTGGACTATAGAGAAAATAAGTCATTTAGAAATGAATATTGCAAAATACAATCCTTTGAGAGCAGGAAGTTACATTGCTTTACCTTTGAGAATTAACAAAATGAAGGCATGTCTTAATATTCGGAATACGGATAACCATTGTTTTCTTTGGTGTATCATTGCTCATATGTATCCAGCTAAAAATAATCCTAATAGAATTTCATCTTATCCGCATTATTCTAAGATATTAAATACTAACGGAATGTCTTTTCCCCCCACATTTGAAGATATAAAATGGTTTGAAAAACATAATTTTAATATAAGTGTGAACATATATGGTTTGGAAAAAAACAATACCATAACGGGCCCATTATACAAAACTAAACTGCGAAAGATAAATCATGTAAATTTATTATTTATTAGTAAGAATGGTAAGAATCATTTCTGCTTAATTAAAAACCTTGAAAAAATTGTTCGCAGTCAACTTACAAAACACAAATCTAAGATTCATCTGTGTGAAGAATGTTTTTTATATTTTAAAACACTAGAGAAACTAAATAATCATAATTGCGGTAGATTGCAAACCGTTCTTCCTGAAGAAAATAGTAAACTTAGATTTTCAAATTATCAAAAAACTCAAAGAGTTCCAATCGTCATTTACGGAGATTTTGAAAGCTTATTACGCGAATATTCAGATAAAAGTAAAAGTCAGTATATTGAAAACATTCAAACTCATGAAGCCACTTGTTTTGCTTATTACATATGCTGTGAGTCTAACCCTGAATTAAATAATTTAATATCATATCGTGGTCCAAATTGTTCAAAAAAATTCGTTGAGTCAATTATCAACGACTCGCAAAGATTATATCAAATTTTGTCAATGCATAGACCAATGTTACCATTGACGAGTGAAGAATACCATTCCTTTAAAAATGCTGTGAAATGTCATATCTGTAAAAAAAATTTTACATCTGATGATCATGTTGTTCGTGATCATGATCATTTCACTGGTAAATATCGAGGGCCGGCTCATAATAAATGTAATCTAAATTTTAAAACATGTAATTTTATTCCAGTTATATTTCATAATCTTTCTGGATATGACAGCCATTTATTTATCAATGAAATTTCTTCAGTATGTGGTTACATAAATTTAATTCCCAAAAACAAAGAAAAATATATTTCTTTCAGTAAATTTGTGCCACTGGATTCTAAAAACACAGTCCAACTAAAATTTATTGACTCTTTTAATTTTTTAAGTTCTAGTTTGGATAATTTAGCGAAAACTCTAAATGTTGCAGATTTTAGGCATTTAAAAACATTTTTCATTGATGAAGATTTACTGAAATTGTGTCTAAAAAAGGGTGTATATTGCTATGAATATATAAACTCCTGGAAAAAATATGAAGAAACACAATTACCTGATCGAAATAAATTCTATAGTAGACTCACATCGGAAACTGTATCAGAAGAAGATTATAATCATGCATTAACTGTATGGAATAAATTTCGCATAAATAATATAGGAGAATACACTGATTTATACCTAAAATGTGATGTGCTATTATTATGTGATATTTTTGAAAAATTTAGATCTATGAGTTTAAAGCACTATGGGCTAGATCCCTGTCATTATGTTTCATCACCGTCATTAAGTTGGGATGCTATGTTATTAATTACTCAAGTTGAATTGGACTTATTATCTGATATAGAAATGTATGAAATGCTAGAAAAAGGCGTCAGAGGAGGGTTAGCCCAGTGCTCGTTAAGGTATGCAAAAGCTAATAACAAATACCTGCCGAATTATAATGAACAAGAACCTAATACTTTCCTAGCTTACTTAGATTGTGTTAATTTATATGGTTATGCTATGATGCAAAGTTTACCGGTCGGAAATTTTAGATTCCTTACGGATAGTGAAATTATCAAATTCAATATTAACTCTATTTCATCAGACAGTGATGAAGGTTATATACTTGAAGTAGATATTCATTATCCTTATGCAATACACGATGAACATTCTGATCTACCATTTGCAGCAGAAAAAATAATTCCTCCTATACCATGCTCCAGTAAAACTAGTAAATTAATAGCTAATCTTTATGATAAATATAAATATGTTATACATTATATTCATTTGCAAGAGTGCATAAAAAATGGTATCGTAGTGTTAAAAATTCATAGAATACTTTCATTTACACAAAAAAAAATCTTAGAACCATATATAAATTTAAATACTCGACTCAGACAGAAAGCCACTTCAGATTTTGAAAGGGATTTTTTTAAAAAGCAAAATAATTCAATATTTGGGAAAACTATTGAAAATAAAAGAAAACAAGTTGATGTTAAGCTAGTTAATTTATGGAAAGATGACTCCAATAAAACTAACAAAATTAATGGTGCCGAAAAGTATATAGGCGCTCCTAATTTCAAAAACCTTGCTATAATTTCTGAAAATCTTGTTGCTATTCAATTACAGCCGGCAAAAGTAGTTTTAGACCGACCAATATATATGGGCTTTACGATACTGGAACTAGCAAAGAGTCACCTATATAATTTTCATTATTCCGTAATGAAAAAAATATACCAAAATAACATTCAATTATGTTATACCGATACCGACAGTCTCTTATATTTAATACGTACCAAAGATTTCTATGAAGACATGAAAAATAATATTCAATACTTTGATACAAGTAATTTTAAGATTAACAATATTTATGGGATACCACATTGCAATAAACAGATACCTGGTTTCTTTAAGGATGAAATGGGCGGAGATGTCATATCAGAGTTTATTGGTTTAAGAGCTAAGCTGTACTGTATTAATACGCTGAGCGATATAGTTAAGAAAGCTAAAGGTGTAAAAAAATCTGTTTCAAAAAAAATTACCCTGAACAAATATAAAAATGCATTAAATTGTAATATCAATTTTAGATACCCTATGTATGTTATAAGATCTAAAAATCATAAACTCTACACACAAAGAATCAATAAAGTGGTGCTAGATGGAAATGATGACAAACGTCAAATAAAAAAAAATAATGCTTTTACTTTACCATGGGGTCATTACAGTTCTCTATTCTAATCTGAACCAAAGATTTATTACTATTTTTCCTTAACAGGATAATTATATTATTATTTTTTGTAATAAAATTAAGTCATTATGTATTTTTTATTTTTTAAAATGAAATAAATATAATATTTTGTATTCAACTGATTTGTGTTTAATTGTTATTCATACAAACCTATTTATCTCGACTATAGAAGCTGTGATATCCTAGTGGTGAGACCATGGGACTGTCAAGTAAAAGGGTCTCAATTCTGAAACCCAATGCACATACCTATCGACTTTTGAATGTTATGTGCGTTTTAGAAAATAAATATCAATGATACAATGTAAGTAAAAATTTGGGGGGGTCCTGTGCCTGATCTCTCTCCGGTCGTCCCATCGAGCTATGAGAGTAAGAGAACAGAGACTGCGCCTATGTTTGTGCACATGCTCGTGCACTATTATGGATCGTGTTTGGCGATGGTGGTGTCAGCACTAGCCGCTGTGGCCGAAATCGGTCAGGAGGTCATTGGTGCCAATTCCCTTGTTCACAAACTAAACTAAAATTAGACTATTTCTATCTTTTTCTATCCAATAAAACAAGAAAGAGACTAATGTAATAAGAGCTGTCAAATTTAGTCAATCTGACACATCCATGCAATTATAGTTGACACTCTATAACGTGTAGATTAAAAATACGGAAAAACTAATTTGACATCTCTAACTTAGTTCTTATATGTCCCTGTCCTTTTCTTTCGCTGTATGTCAGTAAGAGATGTCAATTCTCTAAATTTAGTCTAATTTGTGAACAAGGGAATCGGCACCATTATTTATTTCGATTTAACTGAATAATGAAACAATTAAGTATTAATTAAATAATTTATTTTAATTTTCACAATAAATATACTAAAACTAAAAAACAAACAATTGCTGTACTACCAAACAGTGAACTACTATATTAAACTTAATACTATTATTTTAATTACAAATTAAAATGTGCATTATAAAAGTATACAGTCTACAGTCTACAACTTAATACTATTCACTATTAATAATCTTTTAAATAAATTGAGTCTAAACGTACTCATCTATTTGCTTAATTTCTTTACTATTTTACCAACTAAATATTCAGTTTCAGTCATAATGTCATCATATTCACTAGTCACTAAATACTGCACATTCACACTTGCATCTTCAGGATCAGATGATATTTCATCCATATTGCCGCCGTTCAAATCATGAACCATAATTTTTATTATGCGTTGCGCCCGATCCGATTCCTTACGCATGATAAAGGATTTAGTTTTTAAAGATTTCGATTTGATTTTCCTCTTCTTTAATGTTTGTCTCTCTGCTTTTTGAAGATTACATTCCTCTTGCGCTGCTGCTGCTACTTCAGCATACCAGCTCTCCCTATCTTGGGCAAAATTAAATGGATGAGTTACAGGATCAAAGATGTCTGTATCGTTCTGGAAAAAAAAAATCCATTATAAGTGAATGGCAACAATTAAGAATAAAAATATTAAGTTAATTCACATAAGTTACTCACTTGTAAATTTATTCCCTCCGGCTCGTTATTCAATGACGGAGTTCTGTTAAGATCCATAATATTCAAAACCGGACTGTAGCACGGTGATCTCGACATGATTCTGAAATTAATCTATAGCGATAAGAATAAGATTGTATTATTAAAAGTATAAGTTAAATATTATTGGAAAATACTTACCTCAAAATAACAAAATTGTAAGCCAAGGACCAGTTGACCCAAACCACAGCTGCAGACTGAAGAATCTTTATGATGTTTGTCACGTTAGATACACATTGTATAAAGAATAATGTCAAGTATCAAATAACATAATTGATCTTAGCGATACATGTCTAAACCTGTCAAACTGTGATGTGTTTTATGGATGCCTCCATATGGACAGTCCTAGCTGTTTGATGTAAACACCATCTCCAATAACTTAGAAACTATGAACAGGTTTGGACTTGTTCTTGTGCTCAATGTACCTATATAATAATATTACCGTTTTTTTTTTTAATTTTTTTTTTACATATTTTGGCGTAAATTACTAGATATAAATATTTAGGATGCCTATTCATTGTGGCAATCGGCATGATGAAGTTGATCAAGCAACCCATATCTCTGAAGGTTAATAATATCGATTTTAATGAATCTTCTCGCTCAATCAGACACAGTGCTTTATTGCCTAATACGATTCGATGTATTATATGCGGTCCTTCAAATTGCGGTAAAACTAATGCCATGATTAGTTTACTGTTACATGAAAATGGCTTAAAATTTCAAAATCTTTATCTTTACTCGAAAACTTCTTTTCAATCAAAATATCGTTTCTTGACCGAAGTATTAAAAAGAGTTCCGCAAATTAACTTTTACGAGTTCAATGATGATAAAGATGTCATTTCTCCGAGTGAAGCTTTAACAAATTCTGTATTTATTTTCGATGATGTTGCTTGTGAAAATCAAATAAATATCCGCAATTATTTCTGTATGGGTAGGCATAAACAAATAGATTGTTTCTATTTATCTCAAACTTATTCTAAAATTCCAAAGCAATTGTTACGTGACAATGTTAATTTTCTTATTATATTCAAACAAGATGATGTTAATTTAAAGCATATTTATGAAGAGAATGTTAGTTCTGATTTACAATGGAAAAAGTTCAGAAATCTTTGTCAAACTGTTTGGAGTAAACCTTACAATTTTCTACTTATTAATAAAGAATCGTCATTAAATAACGGAAGGTACAGACAGAATTTTGATATGTTTTTTAAATTTGACTGACTGTTTATCAGTACATATAAGTAATTAACAGACAAAATCAACTTCAGTATAATTTGTTCTTTAGCTTAATACAGTTGTTATAATAGGTACAACATGGATAAAAATATTAAAATAGAATTAATGAAGTCTGTAGATTCCATAAAGAATAAAATAAAACAAATGAAAAACCAGGAACACTCGATGAACTTGTCACTTGACAAAATGTTAAAACCTGTCACAGATCCCCTTAAAACCCTAGTTGATTCGAACAGAACAATAGAAAAAATACAAAATTTAGAAAATACACACTCTACTTTTGAAGACATGGAATCGGATGACATTAATGCTAGCTCATCTACAAAGTTTGAAGAATGCTGCGATCCAGAACTGAATTCTATGCAGTTCGTTAAAAAGTCTCCCCAGGCAGAATTACTGGACGATTTAGAAATATCATTAGGAGGTAGTGATATCCATGATATTTATGATGGGGTAAATATACCATTTGGAATAAGGAGTGCAAACAAAAAATTACTGATGGGTAATTCAATAGTTTCATTTTCTAAAATAGATAGTGTGAATGATGATAATGTCATTTTAATTACAGTTGGTGACAAAAGCTACAATTTAACCCCTGGTTTAAAAGAACTTTTACTTCGAAGAAAACCTGATTTGAAACTAATATCGAGCAAAGATAAACTTGTCTATAAAGATATGTTGCATTATACAAATGCACATAAGAGAGATTTCAATCCAAATGGACAAATTAGAGGCGATAAAGGTATAAAATATCGTGAAATAATTAGACCGTTGTTTTCTGAATCGTTAAACAATAATATGATCACTAAATTTGGAGGAAACTTACCAGTGCTAAAGAAATACAAAACTAATATTGACTTGGTATATTGGGATGATCCTAACGAACTGGTTGATAGATTGAAACTATTAATTGCTTCCCGAGATGCTGGTAATACAAACCATGATAATGAAATTTTATCAATAATAGAAGAATTAAAAGAAGCTGATATAATTAAATAATAAATAGTCATAATAATATGCTTTTCATTCAGTATAATAGCTGAGTTCACGACAAGTATACTGAATTGTGATCATGAGCAAAGCTGACGTGGTAAACGAAATCCATAAAAATGCAAGGGTGAACTATCCGCGAAGACATGTTATCATGAAAGATATAGATGACTTGTGGCAAGCAGACTTAATTGATATGCAATCAATTTCAAAAGAAAATAAAAATTACAGATATATTCTTGCTGTTATAGATACATTTTCGAAATATGCTTGGGCGTTTCCGATGAGAAGTAAAACCAAAGAAGATTTGTGTAACTCGTTCAAAACTTTGTTGGATAAAGGACGTGTTCCTAAAAATCTGCAAACGGATAATGGAGCAGAATTTTATAACTACAAATTTCAGAAGCTTATGAAATCGTATAATATTAACCATTATTCAACCTTCTCAGCAAAAAAGGCTTCAATAGTTGAACGATTTATCAGGACATTGAAATCTAAAGTTTATAAGGAATTTAGTTTAAAAGGTGATTACAATTGGATAAATAATACCCTAAATGATGTTATTTACAAATACAATCACACTCACCATCGCACTATTAATGAAATCCCTGCTAATGTGGATAATATTAATAAAAAATATATATTAGAAAGGTATTCAAACTTGCTAAAAAAATATAATTTAAAAAGCAAGTACAAAGTAGGTGATTATGTGCGTATCAGTAAATACAAAGGAACATTTGAAAAAGGTTACACTCCCAACTGGTCAACAGAAATATTTAAAATTCGTAAAATACAAAAAACAACTCCCATAACTTACTTAATTGAAGATACTATCAGAGGTCACCCCATTTTAGGTGCATTTTATACACAAGAACTTCAAAAAACAAAACATCCCAATGTATATCTAGTTGAGAAAGTTCTTAGAAGAAAAGGTAACCGAGTTTTGGTAAAATGGTTAGGCTTGTCTTCAGTTGAAAGCAGTTGGATTGATAAATCGAATGTAATATTATAAATAATATTACCAACAACTGGAATCGATAACTATTTATTAAATTATTCAAACCGGAATCATCAGTCTTATAATGTGTTTTGGAGAGAGTAGTCTTCTCAATTGGCTTATTAATAATTTACCATTTGAATTACACTTACCAGGATATAATTACTGTGGTCCTGGTACTAAATTAATAAAAAGACTAGCACAAGGAGATAACGGTGTAAATAAGTTGGACGAATATTGCAAAGATCACGATATTGCATATCACAAGTCATCAAACTTAAAGGATCGACATAAGGCTGATTTAATTTTGTTAAAAATGGCGAAAGAGCGAGCGGTTGCTTCCGATGCTAGTGTAGGTGAAAAACTCGCGGCACGCTTAGTAAGTAAGGCTATGTCGACAAAAATTAAAACTGGTTCTGGTTTGATCAAAAAGCGTTCTCCAAAAGTTACATCTGGAAAAGGATTTAAAAGTAAATTAAAAACTGTTATTACAAAAGCAAAAAGACACATAAAAAAATTAAAACCTAAGAGCAAGAAAATGGCTATAGAATTAGCTATTGCCGCTACCAGAGAATTAGCTGATGATTCATCGATCAAGCTCCCTCGTGTTATTCCTATTCCAAAAACTGGCGGAGTACTACCTCTGATTCCTATTTTTGCGGGATTATCAGCGGCGGGAGCTTTAGCAGGCGGTGCAGCTGGTATTGCCAAAACCATAAATGAATTCAAAATGGCTAAAAAGCTGTATGAGGAATCGAGAAGACACAATGAAAAAATGGAAGCTCTATGTATTGGGAAAGGGCTACACCTTAAACCACATAAGGGCGGTCTTGGAATTTTCGTATCAAAAGAAAAAAACTAAGATATCGGCTACCCAAGCGGGCCTTAACTAACATTGACATTTTAAAGTATGGAAATAGAATTCCTTATTTTAGAGGTGTCTTTATGAGAGATGAGCTCCCTAAATATCCATATAAAAAAGAATGTGGAGTTATTAATTTAGATAGTTCTAAAAACCCTGGTTCTCATTGGGTAGCCTATGCAAAATATAATGATTATGTTGAGTATTTCGACAGTTATGGAAATCTTAAACCTCCAAAAGAATTTATAAAATATGTAGGTTCTAACATTCAATATAATTATGAAAACATACAGCATGATCACCCATTCAACTGTGGACATCTATGTTTAAATTTCTTAAAGAATTTTTGGTATAATCAAGAAATAAAATAAACAGGATCATTGTAAAGAGTTCAGTATGCGAGCATGTCTACTACGGTTACCATCTCTGGAAATAAATCAGAACTGGTCTCGTATTTTCAACCACCTCTTCATTTATCTGATCAATACGAGTGCGGTTTATTATACTTTTCAGTATTAAAAACAAGACCAAATGCGCCTGTTAATAACAGCAGTTTAACAGCTGTAATCAGAGTCGAATGTGATCTTGTGCACGGATCTTATTACAACGGATTACCGACTCATTTTATTCATGAATTCGTATCTGATACTGATTCAAGTCACGGCTACACAGAAATACCCCAGAACGTTATTTACTTCCCAGTGAACAAAAATATAATTTCATCTATATCTGTTAAAATTGTCGATCAACTTGGTAACTGTATTAACTTTGATGAAGAACATATTCAATTACGCCTTCATCTAAGAAAAACAAAATGATAGTATATTATAAAAACACTCCTATGAAAATCAAACATCTTATTCCATCTACGACCATTAAGGTGCATAGACGTAAGAAAAAAGTGAAGAAATTGAGCGAAGCAAATAAAGCTTTTCTTAAAGCTCTAGGTTTTAAAGTATGAATATACTACAAATTACTGAATTACCTCACTTCGATAGTTCGATTGAAAGCTATGAAGTCCACACATACAATCACACTAACAGCTTTAGAGAAAACGATGAAATCAGAATTCCCGTACACCAACAAGACATATACGTGTTACCATCAGCCAGTTCAATTTACGTCGAGGGTCAGGCAAAGTTCTTCGACAAAGATGGAAAACCGATTAAGAAAAATATTACGTTCAGTAACAACCCTGTTATGTTTTTGTTTCAAGATATCAGATACGAAATAAATGGCATTGAAATAGATCGCATTAAAAATTCTGGAATAACTTCGACAATAAAGTCATACGTTTCAATGAATGATGGAGAAAATAAAGTTGCTGCTTTGTGGGGTTGGAACCTAGATGGATTCAAAAGTGACGGTCATTTTAGTGCTATTGTACCTCTTAATAAAATTTTAGGATTTGCGGAGGATTACAATAAAATTGTGATAAATTGTAAACATGAACTTATTTTGAATAGAAGTAACTCTAACTTAAACAGTATCATAGCAACTGATGATTTTGCGCATTTTCAAATAGACATGCAAAGATTGCAATGGCGTGTACCACATATAAAAGTATCAGACCGGGAACGACTGACACTACTAAAACACTTGGAAAGAGATAAACCTATTCAAATAGCGTTTCGAAATTGGGATTTATATGAATATCCTTTGCTCCCTAAAACTACAAAACATTCTTGGTCAGTTAAGACTGCATCGCAATTAGAGAAACCTCGATATGTAATTTTATGCTTGCAAACGAACAGAAAAAATAATAAAACCAAAGACAGTTCTCTGTTTGATCACTGTGGGGTTACTAACGTAACACTATTTTTGAATTCACAGTATTATCCTTACGAGCCTCTAAGCTTAAATTTTTCTGAGAACAAATACAATATATTATATGAAATGTACGTGAAATTTCGTCAGTCGTATTACAATTGTCCTGCAGACCCCTTGCTTAATTTGGCTGATTTTAAGGAGAAGGCTCCCCTATTTATTATAGACTGTTCAAGACAAAACGATAGTTTGAAAACAGGCCCCGTAGATGTACGGTTGGAGATTGAATGTTCAGCGCCAATACCAGATAACACAACGGGATATTGTTTAATTATTAACGATCGACTTGTGGAATATAAACCTTTAAGTAACATAGTGCGCAGATTATCATGACAGCCATTGTAGATGTTCAAGGTTTTAAAACAGAAACAAATGAATTTATCATTAAAGAATTTGCTGTATTATCGAATAAAAAAATTCAGGTGTTTTTATTTAGGCCACCATTTCCATTTTACGATTTGACGAAATCAGAAAAACGACAAGTCAGTTGGATTGAACGTAATAGAAGGATATACTGGAGAGACGGATTTATGCCCTACTCAAATCATCGGAATTTGATTGTAGATATTTTAAGAGATAAAAGTGTTTACACCAAAGGTTTAGAAAAAGTGTTGTGGTTAAAAAATATTTTGAATAATAATAATAATAATATAAATAATTTAGAAGATGAAGGTTGTCCTAATTTATTAAGCTTGTACAATAAATATGAACATTCTCATGATGTGTATAGTTGTATTTATCATGATAAAATATGTGCTTTAAAAAATGTAATATGTTTAAATAAATGGTGTATAGATAATAAATTTTTTAAATAAATATTTGCTTATTTTAATTTGCAAAATCCTCTATCCCTACCAATCCCATCAAAAGTTAATCATTTATATAAATTGCTGGCTATCGCAGTACGATATATCATTTCACCTTAATAATTATCTGTATGAAGAACTATATAGTGAGAGAGCAGAACATGTCTCAAAATAAATGTAGCCCTCGTTATGACATGTATAATGCATATAAAATGCGTGAAATTTCGTTTAGACATTATTGGGTAACAGCTAATTCAAGGAGAAGGTTGGTGATGGAAATGGCAGATGCTGGATTTTTTTATTATGGAAATAGTGTAAATGATAAAGCAGCGTGTTTCTCATGTGGAGGTGTTATAGAAGATTGGGAGATTTACGACGATCCTTGGATGCAACACGCTATACATTTTCCTCAATGTTTATATTTGATTGCTGTGAAAGGAATATATTATATCAATAACTGTCGGAAACAATAAACTCTATTAGAATATAATGCTATTTCATTGTGCTCCGAGTCGGATCGTATCTGCCTTATTAGAGTATATTATGTATACGATGCCACATTGTACTTAAAATCGATCAATTTGGATCAACAATATCCATGTTATAAATCATATCGTCGGTAGTCTCATTAGTCATCGCTCGATAAAAATAATTGGGGATTCTGGGATCATGCAGTTCGAGCGAAGCGAGAACAAATGATTCCAGAATCCCCAATTATACCCTACTGAGGAAGAAGTAGGTGATGGAAATTAATGAGTGCTAACGTCATCTTGTGGAATAAATATGTTGTAGGAATTTCTCAGTAGCAGCTGCGAGTTTACAACTTGTGACACCTCCGTACCTTCGAAAGCATGTAAAGCCATTGACCCTGGCTGTCATCGTACAACTTTGATGGTTCTATTTTTAGAAATTTTCAGCTACGCCAAAATGACGAACATTTGGCGATTCCGGGATTATGCTCTATTAAGGACGGCAAATAGAAACGGGTTAATTGGAAAACTCAGTTTTCGCCTGTATAACTAACTCTGATAAAAATACTAGGATTATTTTTCAAAAATGCATGCTGCAATTGATGATGCATATTCGAATTCGTTTAGTTTTCACAAATACTCCATATTCATCCACCCGCTACCACTAGCTTTCAACTAACCACAAAAAAAACACTCACCCTTAAAAAACTAACCTCCAATTTTTACAGCACTAACAAGCAGTAAATCCGGACTAAACCGCATTTCAGCCGTGTAACCGGGCCGATCCAGTTCGCGCCACCCCGATCCGGAGTGAACCAGTTCAAACCAGCTGTAACACAATAAAGGGCAATTGCGCGCGCGATTCGTGTCACGTCGGACGAGCCGGTCCAGACTTTGAATAGAAATTAGGCCATTGCGACACTGAAATTCAGGAAATAGAGGTTGCTGACTGAATTGGTTTTTATCTCGCACCGTTTGCTTAGATTGTAATCTAGTTGATAATTGGGGTTGTTGATATTATCATAAGATTTCTTTGTTCTGCTATCGCTAGGAGCTGTTAAAAGTTACAGCAACCAGATTAGAAGGTCCTCTGTTATGTATCATTGAATACTTCATTGTATTTGCATTATTTTCAACCGACTTCAAAAAGGAGGAGGTTCTCAATTCGGCGCGTATGTTTTTTTTTTTTTTTGTATGTATGTTACCTGATTTCTCAGCCAATTATGAATAGATTTGGATGATTCTTTTTTTGTCTGAAAGAGTATACTTCCGAATAGGTCCCATAGAAATTTTGTCATGATCTGATGATGAACTTCGGAGATATGAAACGGAACTCCTTATAGAATTACAGAATAACTGTCGTAATAAGTAAAATTGCTTTGTTTATACGTGTAGTCGATGACTGACTGAAGGAAGAGAGGGAGGGGGTACGTCAAACTACTACTTTTCAAAATTAAATATATCGTGTGAGGTATTGTTTGAAAGGGCTTTTTGTAAGGATTTCAAACATTAACACACAAGCACTAAAAAGTGAAAAATAAAAAGCTTTTTTACAAAAAAATAAAACCGCCTTCAAAAACTACAAAATAAAAAAAATAACTTTAGTTTTGGAAGTCGGTGGCAATATCTACATAACAAAAAACAAGACCAAAGCCACCGACTTCCAAAACTAAAGTTATTTTTTTTATTTTGTAGTTTTTGAAGGCGGTTTTATTTTTTTGTAAAAAAGCTTTTTTTTAAATATCTTTACACCCGCCTCTCATGCTGAGGTTGTGAGTTCGATATCAGGTAAGTACCAATATCATTTCATAATGTTCAACGTGACTTTATCTTGAACGTTGATGCCATTGGTGGTGGAAAATATCGTACCTGGACTTATGATTAAAATAAGTCTGAAATCGCCAATGCTCCTTGAGCAAGCGGGTTGATTAATGCCCTGTAGTAGGACAGTAATAGGGTCATATTTCTTTCTTTCATACTGACAACGTCATCACCTCATTACCTATATTTCAATTTATACCCGATCCTCAAGACAGGTAAACACCTAGTTTGGGGATCACCGTATTATAAATGGATGTATTTTAACAAGTTACATTTAAACTCCTTGTATTAGCTCAATAAGGTATATTTTTTTATGTTAGGTACTGTGAAAATTTTTATTCATATTCTATTCCCACATAAAATAAATTCACAAACTATTTACTTCGGCGCGCTCCAAGAATCTTCAACGATCTTTCTAGAACCGACTTTGAAGTAAGAAAACACGGCAACGTAAACATCGCATTGGAAATCGGAGAGTTACATATAAAAACGGTTAAGTATACTAGATATAGTTGTTTGGGAGGAAAAATTTAAATAAAATAGGTCGACGTCTACAGTTTCGGTCCCCCGCGGCGCCTTCCGAACGCGGAACGTCAAATATTTTGGGAAGGAGAATTTTTCTGTAAATGTAAAAATGACTTGGACGTGGAAATTGGTTAGGTGTCAGGAACATTCGTCTTGGATGTAGACCTATTTAATAACTGGAATAACTTAAAAAATAATTATTCTTGTCCTCCTATAAGGCAAAGGCCTTTTCCCATTATAGAGAAAACCAGTGACGTTTTAATGTCTTCCAAAGTAAAAAACCATCGCTGTTTCAATTCAGCATTTTTATTTTCGAACCGAATTTTACCGACCCTTTTACAGACAGGTATTTATATGGCGGAGGTGAGTGGCAACGCAGGGAGGTGTCGCCCTAGGAAAAACTACACTGACCTTATTGGTGAGGTTCTTCAGAAAGGTCAGGTGCGCAGAACTCGTAACCAGCGTGTTTGTATGACGAGATGTATGAACGTGGATGAGGCGAAAGAAGTGTGTAATGATCGTAGCAGGTGGCGTTCTGTGGTTTCTGCCTACCCCCATAGGAAAAAGGCGTGAGTTTATGTCCAAAATAAAAACTACCGCTGTTCCGGTCGCTATTCGCATGAGCGGTTCGACACTTTCGGTTCTGCATTTTTTATTTTCGAACCGAATTTTGCCGACCCTCTTACATTTATAGCGACCCGAATTTCTTTCAAAGCAAACCCTATTCATAGTACTGCCAATACTGCCGCCTCCTCCACTTTCTACTCCGTACATCTCTCACGTTTCCATTCCGCTTATCTGCCTCAGATATCCGAACGCATTTCTTCTTTTGCATTGCTTGCTTATTTTTATTCGCTTCGTTCTGTTTGCCTGTCGCGGTTAATGAAGTCTTTCGTTTAATCATGGGTTTTTATAGAAGAAAATAGATATTATAGACAAGATAAAACGCACGTGACCAGGAGAGTTTTGAATATGAATGTGGATGGATGGAGAGCAAGAGGAAGGCCAAAGACAAGATGGATGGATTGTGTGAAGAACGATATATGAAAGAAAAAGCTTTTTCACAAAAAAAGGCAACCGCCTTCAAAAACTACAAAATAAAAAATAACTTTAGTTTGGAAGTCGGCGGCTTTGGTTTTGTTTTTTGTTATGTAGGTAGGTATTGCCACCGACTTCCAAAAAGTTATTTTTTATTTTGTAGTTTTTGAAGGCGGTTGTCTTTTTTTGTAAAAAAAGCTTTTTATTTTTCACTTTTTAGTGCTTGTGTGTTAATGTTTAAAATCCTTAATAAAAGCCCTTTCAAACAATACCTCACACGATATATTTAATTTAGAAAAATGCTCACAAAATGAAAAGCACTAAACCAAATTGGATGAAATTTTTGGACCAAATTGGACCAAATTGGACCAAATGGCAAGTATTCTGCATTGAACAAAGAAAGAATCACACTAATCGGACTAGAAACCTCGGAGTAATCGGTGTACATACATAAATATAAAAAAATACCGGCCGTATTGAGAATTTCCTCCTTTTTTTGAAGTCGGTTATAAAGGGAGTCAGTGATTGCATGACGGCTGACAGGACAGAGTGGAAGAAGACAACGTGTTGCGCCGACCCCAAGTAACATGGGACAAAGGCAGGAAGATGATGATGATTATAAGATATTACAGACTAACTATTCTCTAAATTAGTCCGTATTGTTTTTTCACCCGCGTTAAGTTACGTCTTTGGTTAGGTACTGCTCAGCTCTCATGGGTCGTAGCGTGATGTTATATTCCTCGTGAATCTGACTAGATATCATTATAAAAAAAGGTTCCAAAGATTAGCGTGTTTTAACAAAGAAGCGAACAAACAAAAAGGCTTTTCAGATTTATTATATTAGTATATAGTATAGAACTATAGATAGATAAGATGTTAGGTATTAATAATAAATAATGTTATGTGGCGGATTCAATACCGTGTACCAATGTGACTTTTCAATTCATATGACTTTCTAGGTTAATCTTGGTCATCATTGACGTTGGTTACGGAAAACATCGTGAGAAAACCTGGATATATTATTAGCATAACATAGAAACGTATTTAGATAGCCAATAATCCGCTTTAGTTTATAAACTCGACATTTAATAAACTTCTATCATAATAAAGACAGCTTTACCATCACAAAATTACACAAAATATCACCGTATTACATACTTGTAACACTGTAATGCCCTCAAAACGTTAAGCCCACATTAATTTCAATTTTAGGACACCAAAATCCCCTAGCACAAATAATTTCCTCTTCTTACTAAAATAAACATGTCAATTTCATAGCTGGCCAAACTAGGAACGCATAGTAAGTAAATCCCGTACAAGAAATCCGAAAAGAACCGGTAGCGAGCGGGAATCGAACTGGGGACCTTATTGATCCGACACTAATGCCCTCTAATCCACTTAGTCAGTCTTCGGCAGTAAGCATGACTGGCAGGGATTATATAACTGTAACGTTACTGTATAACTTGTGATGTTGGTACTAACGTTTTGAAATAACAAAATGGAAGATTAAAACTTTCGAATTAAGAATTCGTTTTCGTTTGTTTTTTTGTTGGCAGCGCCTGTCAACAGTTGGGGCTTAATGTCACAATGCAAAGCTTGTATGCCAATCCACCAGTAACCCGGTAATGCTTTGTCATGTAAATCTAACCTACTGAAGACACCACGTGTCCTAAGTACATTCAGTCAAAGCAGACTGCAGCAATGTGGTTGAGCAATCTTCATTGCATACCTATCATCACATCACGCCTATAATCCCCGAAGGGTTAGGCAGAGGTGTACCCATAAGTACATCCACATTTCGCCAGTTATGTTTATTAAATCCCATGTAAAATAAGGAAAGCCTATTGCAACCAACCGGGCACAAATCCAAACTTCGAAGCTGCTATTGAGAAATTCCTTATGGAAAATCCCAATAGCACTTTTCAATCTTCATTGATTATTTGATAATGAACTAAAACACAAAATAAATAATGTTTAAAACTGTGTAAAAAGATAATAAATACAGTATTCAGGTCTATTTCATTACTATTTTAATTCATTATCAATTAATCAATAAATAATGGTCCAGCACAGTCCTACTTCATCATCACTAACCCTTATGCAATTCGTAATGAAAAAGTTTAAGTTTTCAATGACGTCACAACGCACACTGGCGAAATATCGCAAAAAGTTGGCAAAAATATATTTTGCAGCGATTTAAACTAAATGTTGTTCTTTATTACTAAAACTACTACCATTAGGGTTACTAATTGAAATAAAATGAAAATCAGTAAAAAATTAAATCAAATAATTTATTTAATAAGAAATTGCATTTTCTCCGAGTCTTTTCTAGAAGTTGACTCTCTATAATACTCAATAAGAGTTCTTCTACTAATATAAATCTCTTCAGAGTTTGATCCTGAAAAAAAGAAAAGTAAATTATGAATTAATGAAATTTTACCATAGAACTAAAATTGACAAAGTTTGTTCTAGATGCGCAAAAACGAGCATCTCTTTCTAGGTGCTCGTAAAAGAAGAAGGTCTAATGCTCATTTTAAGGTACATTTGAAGGTTTGAGTCCACTTGAGTTAGCACTTTTACTCTATGAGAATTTTGAATACTCTTTAAACAGCGACAACTTTCAGAAGAAATACAAATTAGCATACAAATACAAGTCAAAAGTAACTTTGTTATATTTATAATAATAGTTCCTTACCGCCTGGAGTAGAATCCATCACCAAAACACTTAATTCCACCACACAACGTAATAATATTATCGTTTGAAGTTTAAGTTTTAATAAAACAAAATACATCCGCTGCTTAACAAGTCAAACTTTGGACTGGGATACTACATAAGTGGGGATCCGGGGGAGCGCGGCGCTTGCGCAGGTAGCTAGACCATTGTTTTGAGAATGTCGTTTAAACAATAGAAACCAGATTACGTGTAATTTATAATTTTGATTTTTTGCCAACTTTTAGCGATATTTCGCCTGTGTGCAACGCTTAGGTCTATTTGCACCAGAAACATATCTCAGAGTTAGTTGCTGAAACGAACATAAAAAATACATCATACAAATGGGTATTTGCAACTAACTCGAAGTTAAAAAAACCATGGCAGGTGCAAACGGGCCTTAAAAGCTAAAAGTTTAAGCTTGCGTCAAACGATATGTCAATTAGAATCATTAGATGATGTTATATTGGTCAAGCAATAGGCAAAAGCAAATTCAATAGCATTGTATGAGAGTGTTGAGGGAAACTATTATTTAATCTGCGATTCAGGTTAGCAAAATCAAGCATAAGTATTACAAACGTAACCTGTAAAAATCCATCGAGTGGTTTGGAAGACATGAGGGAATAAAGCATATTACAAACAAACATACAAAGAAGGCGTGAAAAACACAACCCTTTCCTTGCAGTGGGGTAAAAACACAATCATCTTGCGACATCTCCAAGACCTATAATTACACAAGTCACGCCACGCCACGTTGTTACACCATTTTCTATTCTATCACCTCACAAAACAATACACAATCAATCAACACAATACACTCTAGAATATTCAATAAACAATACCAAAAACCATAGCAACAGCAGGACCCATGAAACCGCACGTTTTACATGCAGAATTCGACACACTATGAATTATTGAATGGACTCAATCGTGTATATGACAATGGGAACTGACAGACGGACAGATAATTAGCAAATGGGTTCGACTATACAGGGTGTCCCAGCTAAGGACGTCCAAACGAAAATTTTGGACTCCTCCCTTCCTGGGCTATCCAAACCACCCCCATGTATGTTCTAGGATTTTTTGCGGTTTAGGAGCTAAACGACATTTTAATATTTTTTGGGATATTCTTCTTTACATCAGATTTTGTAAATTTTCTCTTTTTGTGTCGCATTTTTTAGAAATATTTTAGTTGATAATTAATCCTGAAAGTATGGTCTTCGATCGACAAAAACAACTGTCTGTCTTATTGTTACCCGAAATTACTTAAACTTAGTTCAAAGGCAAAAATGTTGTTTTGTAAATTTCGTTGCAGATTTTCGGCTCTTAAAGAAAAATCACAATAAGGGCCCAAATCACCTTAAAGTTATTTCAAAATCTTCCACGGACCCTCAGCTCTTTAAAACAGTACAAATAACTAGTATTTTACGGGTCATTATTCGGAGCAATTGAAGCTCGAACATGGTATGGCGAAAAATACAATATTTTAGAACATAAGTGAAACCTAATGAAAATGAATTAAAATGAACTTTTATCAAGTTTTCAATGCAATATGAGCTCTATGTCATGTTTATTATTTGCACAATGGTGATTTGCGAGTGGTTAGTAAAGTTAGGTTAGGTTAGGTAGTTAGGTTAGGTTAGGTAAACCTAACCTAAGTTTAGTATTTTTTTTAAATTAGTGATGTTATTTAATAAAGTCAATGACATAGAGCTCAAATTATATTGAAAACTTAATAAAAGTTCGTTTAACCTAACCTAACCTAACTTTATAACCACTCCAAATCACCATTGTGCAAATAATAAACATGACATAGAGCTCATATTGCATTGAAAACTTGATAAAAGTTCATTTTAATTAGGTTTCATTTTTTCATTTTTAAATGAAAGCCGATGATAATGAATTAAAACGAACTTTTATTAAGTTTTCAATACAATTTGAGCTCTATGTCATTGACTTTATTAAATAACATCACTAATTTAAAAAAATTACTAAACTTAGGTTAGGTTTACCTAACCTAACCTAACTACCTAACCTAACCTAACCCTAACCTAACTTTACTAACCACTCCAAATCACCATTGTGCAAATAATAAACATGACATAGAGCTCATATTGCATTGAAAACTTGATAAAAGTTCATTTAAATTCATTTTCATTAGGTTTCACTTATGTTCTAAAATATTGTATTTTTCGCCTTACCATGTTCGAGCTTCAATTGCTCCGAATAATGACCCGTAAAATACTAGTTATTTGTACTGTTTTAAAGAGCTGAGGGTCCGTGGAAGATTTTGAAATAACTTTAAGGTGATTTGGGCCCTTATTGTGATTTTTCTTTAAGAGCCGAAAATCTGCAACGAAATTTACAAAACAACATTTTTGCCTTTGAACTAAGTTTTAGTAATTTCGGGTGACAATAAGACAGACAGTTGTTTTTATCGATCGAAGACCATACTTTCAGGATTAATTATCAATTAAAATATTTCCAAAAAATGCGACACAAAAAGAGAAAATCTACAAAATGTGATGTAAAGAAGAATATCCCAAAAAAATATTAAAATGTCGTTTAGCTCCTAAACCGCAAAAAAACGTAGAACATACATGGGGGTGGTTTGGATAGCCCAGGAAGGGAGGAGTCCAAAATTTTCGTTTGGACGTCCTTAGCTGGGACACCCTGTAGATACGACTCGATATCGTGCGTTTAGGAGATATTTTCAAATTGAGGAGGTGAGGCTTTGAGTCGGAAAATGTTTGTTGTGGTCCTTTAGGCGCGTTCAATATCCTAATATGCTACATCCGATTTTAATAAAGAGTAATGTAGATTTGGTACCTATAGAATTTAAACAATAATTTTTTGTGAAGCATTTAAATCAAACAAATGTTTATAACTTGACGCTAAACCTCTTTAATGTAATTTATATGACATTTACTGACAAAATGACTGATGACTTTATTCTCTAATAAATCAATTTAATTTATTCAATCGGTTTGTGATCAAATGTGTAGAATATTATATTGATGCGGCATAAAATGCCAAATAAAGTAAAAAAAAGTAAAAAAATCGGAATTAATTATCTCGCTGGTTAACGAAATATATCGGATTTGACGTTCTTCCAAACGGATGAAGTGGCAGATAAAAGCTAATAGGTATTCTATAACGACAAAATCTTTCTGAATATATCAAACCAAAGACTATTACCGAAACTTTTTACAACTAAACTCCAGCCTCATAACCCTAAATGACCTTTATTTCCGCAACATCATTCCCAAAATATATTTTTAAAAGCTCCGAACCCTATTTATTTATAATCTAATCCTATTCCGTCTGCGGCCATCAATAATTCATACAGCTATGTGAATTATAGCCAGGACGGTCTTCGCGTACATCCTCTCGCTTTCCTACAAAATCCCTCGTCTTCGCTCTATTGTGCGAAAGTACTGTTACTTTCGCAGCCCATTGTGAAGGCTTCATACTTGCAAATGAATGAGAAGATGCTTAAATATGCGCATAGGTATTGCAGTGATTTCTTGTAATGAAACCGCGAGTTAGTTATTAAAGAAATATATATTATACACGGTATATGAAAATGGGGAGAATTGGGGATTTAAAGGAGAGATTTAGTAAGCGTATTACATATTTTAATTTATTCTGGCTCTAAAGCCAAGTAGAATCCTTAATTATATTTTCGTACAAAAGGACCAAAATTTCCAAAAGGAAAGTGATTTCAAAGACCAAAAATAAATTCGAACTACGTATTTATTCAATACCGGTTTAGATCAAAGGCGACGAAGAATTCTACAATTCTACTACTATTATAAACGCGAAAGCTTGGATGGATGAATAAATGTTTGTTACTCTTCCACGAAAAAGCTACTGAACGGATTTTGATAAAACCTTACAATAATGTCGCTCATACATAAGAATAACACATAGGCCTCATACAGACATAATTTATTGAAAAGTTAGAATAGGTAGCCCTGAATAAAATTTTCGTGTAAAATAACTAGTATTTTCGATAAGCACCATCAAATTGAAAAACATAAATTAAAATATAGCTCTCTCTTAAAACTTTTCCTAATCAGGTATTTGTTAAAAACCTTTCCCAATCTATCCATTAAGGCAGTTCCGCACCGACACGCTTGCCCTTGGCACACACCTCACAAAAGGGTGGCACTTCCCTATTACCGGCCACACATCCTCGAACTAAGATAAAATAATTCCCCATCTTAATGGCAAATAGGTAGCTCGTAGACCCTTCTCACGCCTTCATAATAGTGGCTCGCGGCGTAATCCGGAAGGACCACGGATAACACATTTAAGGAACCCGTAAATATTTAACGCAACACGGCTTTCTATACATTTATAATATCGTGAAGGCCGAGGAAAACGGCTTGTACCAGTGAATAAGTGATCGCTGTCTGATGTATTTAGATCCTTTTTTTTTCGTTTCTTTCTTTCTATTTCGATGAGAACGGAATTATATTATAAAAAAGTCCTTGTCGATTTGTGAACTCATGACTTTTTAATTCGTCTGCTGACTGCTGTTAAGATCTGGGGTCATGATTATTGATTTCATGTTTATAGGACAAGTGAAAGGACCGACTGCTGGTAACACACTGAAGTAGATTTATGACACTTCGTAATTCAGAGGTGGATGCAACCGCCATGGGGACATAACAGGTAATCATCATCATGGTAGACGAATCATGTAGTAAATCTATGGCAAAAGTTTTAGTTACGATATACCTACAACTATACAAGCAAACTAGTATACAAGGCGTAATTGAAATAATTAAACACCCGAAAACAAGTACCTACATAATTATTGTTCTCATCATTATTTTATTTTATTTTATTTGGAATAAAAAGATATTATATTACTTAATAACACTTATCAGTAAGGTATATAAAAACAACAGAATCAATGTAATAACTATAATACTATCCACATAATAAACAAAGAGATATGCTATGATAAACAACTATGATTATGAACACTTTTGCTATAGGATCAACCCCAAAAACATGAAAAAAAATCAGCTGATCCATACATTTATGTTCGCGTAAGTCAACAAAATGATCAGCTGATTTTTTAATCATTCATTCATTATAATGTGTTTAGATACCCCTTTTCAGGTTTTCAGTGAAATCAATTACACCTTGTATAACATTATTTATTTCGTAGGCTTCAAAAAATACATCAGCTAGTAGATACACTTACCTATCTTCATATAATAATAGTTCTATAAAATGGACACAATACTTTTAATGTCAACTAGCTTATTGATTGAAAAATAGACATGATGAATAGGTATTAAACATTGTCATCATTCCGGCCAATCGATTTGTCCACTTAACATTTAATAAATACGTCCTGTAAACCGACTACTACCATATGAGCCCTCGACATTTGATTTACCTCGAACAACTGAAAGCCGATTGACCGTTATAATAATAGTTTTTGTTTCTTTTTTGGTTTGTCCTTTTGTCGGACTTTTACCGAATAAAACCCCACGGTTCCTTTTACCGGTTTGAATCGAGGTCTCATGATACGCGCTCATGACTGGCGTTGGGCCGCCATTAGCTCTACCGATTAGGTAACCCAGCAAGAACATACAAGTGTACCATTGATGAACTACTAGGGTACTAGAATGTGTGTGGGGTCGTAAGACCATACTGCCCACACGATAAAGAAAGAGTACAGCTATACTCCATCCCACCATTATTTTATTACTTTCTCGTCAATAAGCGACCTATTTCACGCTATCTCTGTAAAATGACACTGAAACGTCAAAAGCCTAAACGTCAGAATCAACAGTGGCAACTTCCAGAAGTGTCGAGGCAATGAAGCTTCACGAGTTCCGGAGAAATGATTCAACTGTCTTGGATCTCGCAACGAAATTTGTTAGTACAGA
Source organism: Hoplodrina blanda (assembly GCA_949316365.1). Lineage (NCBI taxonomy): Eukaryota > Metazoa > Arthropoda > Insecta > Lepidoptera > Noctuidae > Hoplodrina > Hoplodrina blanda. Next base: position 2,014,160 of record OX438582.1, read on the forward strand.
ACAGGCGGAGGAGTAAGAAAACATCATCAGCCTTAGAAATCCACTGCTATGCTAATTATAGGCCTCTACTATTGTATGTCATTTAGCAACATCTACGGCCACTCTTAAACAGCATCGTAAGAAAATCATCGCTTGCCTTAGGGCATCCAACCACACATGAAAGTTTTACGGTTAAATTGTCTACTTTTGCTGGATTTATATCCCAGTTCTCAATCTACATTGTGTTTGTGGTGCTTAGCAGAAGCAACTCTTTATTGCACTACTAGTTTCTGCCGCGTCTTCGTCTGTGTCAAAGTCGAAACTACTTTATACTTTTGGACCCCGTTTCATCCCCTTAGATGGCGAATTTTAGAAAATCCTTTGGCGGACGTCTACTAACTATAAACTACCTCCCTGCCAAAATTTTATCTTTATACGTCAAGCGGTTTTCAATATTTGGTGTGGAGTGAATGTATGACCTTTCGCTTTTATATTTTAGAAGATAGATTGGATAAAAGATAGATAAGAAGTAAGAAGGGTCGTAACGCTCTATCCAAAATTGTCTAGTTACACTAACAGATCAATACCGTCCACATAATCCATAGCTTCCCTCTTCAATTATTTACCGCGAGCCGGCTGCCTCAGTTAGAACTGCATTATTAACGCGTTCCTATACCGAACCGACGGTTTATTAATGTTCTTACTTGTTTACGTCATTTCCGTCGTGATTGGAGGTGATTTTTGTATGTCCGGATATTGTGGTGAAGTTAGAATAGACTATAATTATAATATAACGTTCGTTTATTTTGCACTAGCTTCTGCCAACGACTTCGTCTGCATGTTTTTTTTTTCCATCCACGTTAAGTTACATAGCTTAACATGACGCCTGTAATCCCCGAAAGGTTAGGCAAAGGTGTATCCATTAGTACACCCACATTTCGCCAGTTATGTTTAAGTCCCATGAAATAGGGGGCGAGCCTATTGCCGCCAACGGGGCACAAATCTAAACTCCGAGAAATTCCTGATGGAAAAACCCAATAACACTTTGCCCGACCTGGGAATCGAACCCAAGACCTCATGCTCAGCAGTCGCGCTTTACGACCACTAGACCAACGAGGCAGTCAAAAAAAAAAACATCGAATATTCTTAATACAATCTGAACACAAAGTAAACCGCCTCAAATAAGTACATACAGATTGATACAATGTATGTAACATCGAAGAATAAACATCTTTTATTTTTATTAGTCGTTATACGGAAAATCTGTTACAAAGTACAAAATGGCGGGTAGAATGAAAGGTTTATGTCCGATGGGAGGGTGTAACGTTGTTGTTATAGTTAGCTTAACTGCTGATGCAAAACTTAGCAGTAACTTATGATAACCAGTAGTGATATAATGTAAAAATATCTTTTGATGTATGAAAGAAAGAAATAGGTATTTATATGGCAGAGGTGAGTGGCAACGCAGGGAGGGGTCGCCCTAGGAAGCCCTACACTGACCTTATTGGTGAGGTTCTTCAGAAAGGTCAGGTGCGGAGTACTCGTAACCGGCGTGCTTGTATGACGAGATGTATGAACGTAGATGAGGCGAAAGGAGTATGTAAGGATCGTAGCAGGTGGCGTTCTGTGGTTTCTGCCTACCCCCATGGAAAAAAGGCGTGAGTTTATGTATGTTATGTATTTATGTATGAAAGAAAGAAAGAAAGAAAAAACTATTTATTCCTGCAAAAATGACGCACATAACATAAAAAAAACGTTATATGCGTCAACGCGCGCGCGAAACGGCTGGCGCTTAGCTTAATGCCGTGGCCCGTGCTTTAAGTATGTGTATGCGGTCCTGTTGGCCAGTGGTAAGGCGCCCGCCTCACGTGCACAAGGTCGTGGGTTCGCAACCGGGCACGGGCAAATACCAACAGGACTTTTTCTGTTTCATATGTAGTACTTTCTAAGTTCGCCACTATGACTACGACTGCCTCGTAACCGTGTTGGTCTAGATGAAGGCACGGGTGGCGCTGGCGCAGTGGCTGAGCGATTGGCTGCTGCGGTACGTGCTGTCAGTTCGATTATGGCATTCGTAGAGGCATCCACGATACACGAGAAATTCCTACTACTTACAAAAACACCGACGGAAATGTTTAACGAATAACACAGCTGATGACATCTCACCGTAAGCACATCGTAAGACTTCACCTAAATACACCTACAGAGATTTTTCTAAATATCTACAGCATGACTACAGCTTCTGAAAATTCACCCAAAACCTTACGATCCTTGTGTAATGATATTTGTCTAAAGCGCGGACAGGCGGGATTTAATTTAGTAAATAATTAGACATGACACACTTCGTGTCGAGGCGTCCCGCGGGCGCTAGCGGCCATGCTAGTGGAATTAGTATTAACCGTGTTGCGTCTTTACACGTAAGTAGCTAGCTAAAGAGCTTAATTTTGAAACAAGTTAGAGTGACTGCCTCGTTGGTCGAGTGGTCGCGAAGGTCGGGCAAAGTGTTATTGGGTTTTTCCATCAGGAATTTCTCAGTAGCAGCCTAGGACTGCCTAGGAGTCTGAATTTGTGCCCGGTTGATGGCAATATGCTCGCAAATTGTGGGCGCCGCGCCGCGCTTTGCGACCACTACACGTGTCATCGAGGCAGTCAACATCAATAAAAAAAATATTAAGGAAAAAAATGATAAATGATATGTCTGATGCCTGTCAAGCCCCGGCTGACTTACCGGTAAGTCAGAACAATAGAAAATCAATTGTGTCTCATTACGTGGGACTTGAGTAATTAATTTTGTAAATAGGTTAAAGTCGGTGGTCGGCGGTTCCTTACCGTTAAAAAGAAACAGAAACAAATATCGTTTTTACACTCCCAAAGAAACCATTACCGTTTTATACAGCCATTTTTATTCATCCCTCATCTACGGTACAACCCACCTCGAACCCGTTACCACAATAAAAATTTATTAGTCCAATGCCATCAATTTTCTAATTCGGTCATAAAGAGGCGTCTATAAAGTACATAGGTTGTAAATAAGCCGTATAAAGGAGCAACAAGGACATGTGGAATTTGATTCGGCTATCACGGGGGCAATAAAAAGTTATGCGTTGACCGTAACATGCACCAAGTAATACGATAGTGAGTGCTAATGTTCTGTGCGCACGGGTCGCACGGCACGGCACTGTACTCGGGAATAGAACTGCACTTATTTCTAGACTGCCTCGTTGTTCTCGCGGCTGCGATTTTTGAGCGTGGGATCTTGGGTTCGAAAGTGTTTGAAGAATGTCATTGAAATTTGGTTGTGTGTCACCGTCGTGCCTTCAGACAATACATACAGCCGTTGATCGTGCGCCTGATCTCTCTCCTGTCCAAGCGGACTATGATAGTGTGGGAAGAAGGAATTCATACTTGGCTAGTTTACTTTGAGGTTGACCACCATGACCAAAATTCGGTCGGGAGATCGGGGGGCACGGTAGTGCCCCCGCCAAGTTATAATTTTTTACTAATTTCTTGAAGCAGTAACTGAAGAGTCTTGTTGTTAGGTAGCAGGAAAAAAGAATCAAATTAGTTGCATCCTCTAGACACTGCTTAGATGATACAGGTTTTATTGTTGCTTCAGCTTAGAAAATAAATAAACAAAATAAAACCTAGAAGATAACTGTGAGCTCATGTTTTTAGTTAGTAGCTAAACCCAAGCGCGTATTTACAACAACAACTTAATTGCACCGTACAAATGGGGCTGTAGACCACAGCACTTAAAGTTAAAGTTGGATACTGTGCAAAATGAATTGCTTGGAGATCATCGCATTTTATTTTTGGGAAAAACCCGCTACTCTTTCCAATCTCTGCCACTCCTAAAAGTAGCGACTAACATTAGCGACCACCAGAAAAACCTCCAAGGCAATGAAGCTCGATGAGTCGACGAGAAAAAAACAGCAGAGGAGTAAGAAAGAAGATCATCGACTCTCAGCCCTTGACTGTCCAATAACTTTATAGCCAAACTACTAGCATAATCACAGAATACCGCGAGCCAAGACACAACGCACACGCACGAAGCACCGTCAATCCAGGCGACGTCGTAGTGCCAATAAAAGTAAATGAGCCACCCGATTGCTGGGAACAGGCGACATGTGTCCGTACACCGGCCAACACAGATCGCCACTGATGATAAACTTCCCACACGCTGTTTTAGCACTTCACGACTTTCAAATACAGACTATGTTATAGTGTGGTATGAAAGTTATCGGATCGTGCTTGAAACTTTTTTGGGAATTTAATGAGTGATAATGAAGTGGTTAACAATATTTTGGGTTTGGCTTAATTGAAGTCGGTGGTACGCTATTTTGTTACGTAAGGAAAAGAAATAGAGATGTTATTAGATTGTGAAGATTAGTGATCAGTAAATATTTGGAACAAAGAAAATTTAAAATATGTGGTAATGAACGTGAGCTGGATCTTTATTTTATTACAAAGGTTTTTAAATAATCTTATCTTAAATGATTGCGATCAGAATCATGTCATTGTAAGCTTCATTAAAAATTAAGATGATTTTGTTAAATAGTTTTTGCAACACTGATGAAAATGACGTTGACAGTATGGTGACAGCTGTCAGATGAGATAGAGCGGGAAAATCGAGGCACCGCTAAAAAAGGTTAATGAAAAAGTTGCATACAAGGGTGGCAGGCATCGTGACAAACTATTACCATGGAATAAAATATTCATTTATTTGCTCGGAATGTAGGTATTTATAATAAGGTGGTTACAGTATTGGTATTGGTATTGGTGGATTCAGTACATGTGTCGCGTTGTCGCGGCGCATATGTTCTTTGAACGCCTACAATAGGCAAGCGCTAGTGTGAATCGGGTTATATAATATAGCACGTTCCTAAATACTAGAAACTCAACTGCCTGGAAAAGCTCTCTACCGCTGGTTTCCAGAATGTTCCATTTAGACGTCACAGCTATAACAGAACACCTGGAGCAGCCGTACGTCTTGAAACTCGTATAATAACATAGACGCAACCAGTCAAGCGTTTCTCGTCTGAAACTGACATTCACTAGAGAATCAAAGGCGATATGGCATTTTAATTAATGAAATAGAGTATGATTTTAACAAAATTAGTTTTGTTAATAAAGTTCAAGTTATTAATTTCTGTCAAGAAGAAGGATTTTCTTAAGAATCCTATTTTTTTTTTATAATAAAATATAGCCCGTTTCAATGCCTCATCCCTCCAGTTTTCAAAGGATGGAAGGAGTTGAGGGAGGCCTTTGCCCAGGAATGGGACTAAACAGGCTAACAAAAAAAAATATAGCCCACAAAGATGCAATATGCTGCTGATACAGATGCTGTGAATATAGCCTAGAGTACTTAAAAGAATCTTCAGAATCGGACCCAGTAATTCAAGAGATAAGCGCATTCTAACAAACAAGCTCTTCAGTTTTATAATGTTAAGTACTCAGTCAAAAGGAGATTTAAAATACCAGAGAATCTACAGAATAGGTGTCATGAAACAAACTTGAAAGAAACCAAAAGCATTTTGAATAACTACGTGAGCTGCTGACAGTCACCTACGTGCTTACCCTATCAGGATTTGAGTCCTACAACATGTGAGAAATTCCAATTTTGGAACGAGCAAACAAACCAACAGCGCTTAAACTAAAACCCTACTATTTTGCCGTCACCCCCGTTTGGACTGCCCGGAATTTCGAAAACACTAACACTTAATAGTACTTAAAATGACGTGCAAACCGAATCCGAATGATTTCCCACATCCTGTTAACCCCCGCATGCCGCGTGCGTTTCCTCGCGCAATGCCGACGCACGGCTCGTCGCCTCGCTTCCAAATTCAAACGGTTGACGTTCCAAATTGGAATTGTTTTTCATTTTTCGACTGTTAAGCGGCCGTTGTCTGCGGCCAGTGATTTGGAGTTCGAATAGCGCAACGGGATTAAAATTGGTACTTTGGAATTTTTGGGTGTTCGATTTTCTGGTTTTAAAGTTCAATTAACGTTCTGTGGGTGTTTGGTATGTTCAATTTGGCAATTGGAAAAAGAAAACGAAATGAATTGGCGCTGCCATCACATATCCTATCACAGACTGGATAACACAAGGACACAAAAAACAAAGAATACAAAATGTTAAAGTAAAATGGGAAAAGAATAAAGAAAAACATAATAAAAACAATAATTTAATTTTTCTATTTTGTGATATTTCCATAACACAATAAGTATTATAATTAAAATACAATAAAGAAGCATTTTTCGATAAAAGAAAAACGAAAGCACGAAACGAAAAATCATTTTCCCTATATTTTATTACAAGCGAAAATAATGTTTCTTACAATAAAATTCATAAATCTAATAAAACAGATAGACGTCAAAAAACCTCGGAGCATTTGAATTACAAAATTAAATTCCAAATTTAATTTTACAACGCTTTCATAGAACATTTAACGCATACCGCGGAGGGTGAGTCAGTACTTATGAGACGAAAAAAAGAATTAATTTTTATTTTTACGAGTCTCGGGAGGCCATACTTCATTTGCAGTGTTAACTACAACTTTATTATATAAAAAACTTAAATGATGGTGTAGAAATTGAGCAATCGTGCTTCAAATTAATTCATGGAGTACCTAAAAATGAAAAATAAACATATAAGCGGATCGCCTTCAATTAAAACATGATACCAAACGAATAGTTTCTCTCTAGGTCTTAGATCACCATTATAAACATTCAACCAAAAGATGGCCGATGGAACCAAAAGATGGATGATGGAATTTAAACATTTACAAGCACTTTTGAATTGTCAAGGAGGCGGTTAGTTTGTTAGAAAGGCTTGTGTTAGACCTACATGTTCGCCTCTAGATACACACACTAGGCCTTCGGGAACTCAGTTGCTACTCCAGAACTTTTCTACCTCATCAAACATCAATTCCACGAGAAGCCTAGATTCATCAGGCTATGAACCCTTAAAGCCCCCATAGCCTCTTAGATATATGGAATATATAGGAACCCCTAACCCTATAATATAAACAGATATTACAATTATAACACAGGAACAGGACCACATTTCCCTTAAAAAAATCAGTACAACTTTCTTCCTTTTTCCATTGGAATTAAGGTTGAGTTTAACGAGCTTTAGATTAGCGGCCTCAAATTATGTGGACTTAAGGTCCGCTGTTTTAATTCTGCCGCAAAAATACGCCACGCGAAGATTATGTCTGCGGCCGTCCGAGTCCTGGCTTTGTAAGTCGACTTACTGAGTTAAATGCAAAACAGAAATGTAATGCAGCCGCATAAAATTTACAATAAAGTTTAACAATTAATTAATTTCCCTTTGATTCTAGAAGATTAACCCCGTCCAACAAAAATCACATAACATAACATCACGCCTGTAAAACCCGAAGGAATAGGCAGAGATGTACCCGTTAGTACAAAAAAAAATTAATAAAATTTGTTCAATTTGTTATTTGTTAAAATTTGATGGGATGTGTCGGAGTGTTTAATGTATTGTGTGTGTTTAATGTATTACTTGTGTTATTTATTGAATTGTGTGTATATGAGTCTTTGTCACTTGAATGAATAAATAAATTATTATTATTATTTCGCCAGTAATGTTTAAGTCCCATGTAATACCGGGCACAAATCCAGACTCCGAGGTTGCTACTGAGAAATTGACAATATTAGGCTGATATTATTATTTATTACATGCACGTTTGACATTTATGCTTATTGAGTTATGTTAAACAACCAATCATCGTTTTCTTTCTCTCCCAAACGCAGTTTTCTCATTTCTTTTTCCATCCAAGGACAATGTCGTGCTGCACTAGAAAAATCACAACGTTTTCCAAATAATATATTCATGACGTTTTCATCTTTCTTATTCAGCGATGATAATGAAGCGACGGACAAAAAGTTTCGCAAAAACTAATTGATTCGCCGTCATTCGTCTCCCCTACTTGTTGTATGGTGATTGTGATAAGCGATAGCGGCGAATGTACCCTACATTTATATTTTAAATGCAAAAATAGCTGGTTTCCATAGTTACAAAAACTTAGAAAAATGATAAAAATATTATTCAATTTATATAAATCACTTTTCAAAAGAGCATTCAGTTTTATCTTACATCAAAACCGTTTCCGTCTCATTTTAACATTAATTAAAATTATTTTACTACCTAAGTAGGTAGTTAGTCAATAAAGACGAATATTGTCTTTATTGTCTAACTTTTTCATTTTCAAATATGTTTTATAATACTGAGCTCTATCCGGCCCAATAACTGTAGAATCGTAGTTAAAATAATTACAATACAATTTTATTTAAGTATTTATTGAAACTTTATGCAACAGTAGGTACAAAAGCGGACTATGCCATAGGCTTATTCCTACCAGTTAACCAAAGGTAATAATGAGATAACATGGCAAGTTGAAAATAATTGTACGAGCATAAAACGAAATTAAAAATTAACAAGTAAATTGAATTTTCTCTTCTCCAGTATTTTCGCTAATTGCGTTTAACTTGTACCACCTCCATCTTTCGGTACGGATGAAAAATGCTCCTCCTCGCGTTTAAGACATAAGAAAGCACTCAGTACACGGCGTTAAGTTATTAATGGATGAATATAAAACTCGATGATCAACTGCTTCCTGAGAAAACTTTGGACCTCTTCACTTGTAATGAGCGAAATAGGTATTTCTACTTGGTAAAAAAATGTTCAAAGTTTTTTGAAGTGAAAACTTCTTTAGCGGCGTTGAGCACTTTTTCTGTAATGGGTATAAAATCTTAAACTCGCGTCAGGACACGTGCGCGTCAGGACACGTGACCTGATCGAAAAAGCGTAGGACAGCGCAGGGCGCTTGCGCGAATGATAATAATAATTGTAATAGTTTTAAAGTTAAATTTTTAATGTAATATAAATTGTCATGTTTGTGTACGATAGCGCAATAAATGAATATTGTATTCTACCACATAAATGATAGTACTTTTATACTGATAAAGCAATTGGTGCAAAATTATTCCCTAACCATTCCAAAATATCAAACATGCTCAACGTTAATAATCAAGTTTTTACTTCTGCCGGCACTCCCGGAGTGCAACCCGTTTTTTTTAAGGCAGAACTGGGTCTTTTTTTTTATAAAAGAAAATAAGGATCGAAAAGGGAATCATAACTGATATTTTAAATAGGTAAAATTGATAATTTGCATGTAAGAGGTAATCTCTGAAATTACTGATCCGATAACAAAAAATCTTTTACTCAAAGAAAGTTAAGTGCCATAGGATATGCTTCACAGTAGGTATACTTCACTTTTACGTAGACAAAGTCGTGTAAAGAAATTATAAGCTTATTAACATAGTAGCATGGTTTAGAATGCTGCTACAACTTGCAAAGGTATTCCCATAAGTTAATCAAATCATTTAATCTGGCTAGCCTTTTCCCAACCATATTGGGGTCGTCTTCCAGCCTAACCAAATGCAGCTGAATACCAATGTCTTATATGGAACGACTGCCTATCTGACCTCCATAACCCTGTTACGGGGCAACACGATACCCCTAGATAAGACTGGTTGCCAGATTTTCAGGCTTCTGACTACCCGTAATAACCAGACAAGAAAATCAAAATTTAACAAAAATCTAATTTCTTTTCCCATTTAATGGACGCAACAAATAGTCCCGGAAGTAACTACTCTAAGAGTACCATTATAGAAAATTAAAAATATACCCTAAGAATAAGTTTCCTGTGGACTCCCCTTCTGACTCACAACACATTATCGACGAACAAAAGAGAATCGCGGCTGACGTCACACGTCACTGACATGCACAAACCAGCAGATACTCAGTCATCTCAAATGAAAAGAATTTTAACCTTAATGCATCAGGATAAAGTCTATATTTCTTATTACATTGTGAGCAACGGGATATAAAAAGAATAGAGGGATAATCGATTGTATTGAGATTTCAGATGACTGTAGTTGGTTGTGTAGTTTCTGGCAGTATTGAGTAGAATGAGAGGCAAAATAAAATAGTATGCACAGACAATGTTTTTACCGAACGTGGTACAGAGGTTTTTATCTAAAGCCACATAAAACCCAAGAATATGATATATGAAACTAGTGCCACGCTTCGGTTTTGCACAGGTGCAATGTACATACATAAACCTTCCGCTTAAATCACTCTATCTATTAATAAAACCTGCATTAAAATCCGTTGTGTAACGTTCCGCTCCGTTGTCAACTGTCTTGGATTGCACAACGAAATTAATCAGAAAAGAATAACGGAGGAGTAAGAAAAAACATAATTTTCACCCGAAAAGAAGAATAATATAGAAACAATATGAAGGTATCATACTATGTATATTTATCATCGCTCTATAACTTCAGGAAAAGTCTGAACACATCCAAGAAGTTCCAGCGAACAATTGAAGCCTCCAATATGTTAATAGGTTTACGAACACAGTACTTAAAATGTTCGGGAGTTCGCTAAGCGTTTCCAAATCATCGGATTTCGTTCCAACTTCGTCTTAAGTAGAAGAACTTTACACTGTAACTGTCTATATATGATTTTCTTTTCATATAATGTTTAAGAGGTGTTTGAAGGTGTTTGTGGAGGAATTGAGGGACTGTTGTCTCGTGTCCTTGAGGCAAAAAAGAAGAATTAGCTACTACTGGTACCTGTCCACTTTATATGGTTGTTTCTTTAAAATGCCCTAGATTATCAAATCCAGGCCATTCATTGGGCGTATAAGCCAAAAAACAACAACTGTTGAAGAATTTTTTTTTTGCATTTTCAGAGTTTATCTTCTATTACCTTCACTTCCTATATATACCACAGTATAGTGTAACTTGTTGCGTTCAGTTTAATATCGCACCTGGCTGGTTACTTATATTGAGTGCTCGAGTTGCGCGCTGGCCTGACAAATTGCCTGTGCCGCTCAAACGTGACGTCATACGCTATAATAAAGTCGAGCAGATCATGAGCTCCTTTACTTAGATGGAGAGATTATAAATTGTTAGGGATGTGATGTAAACGCTGTTGAGGGGGGTTTTTATTGCTGTAATCTGTTACTTGATGGCTGTTTAGAAGGAGGAAAGGGTACTCTTATCTTGGGTGGATTTAGTCAAGTTTCGAACAAATTCTTAAAATTTAGGCGAAATGTGGGTACACCTCTGCCTAACCCTTCGGGGATTACAGGCGTGATGTTATGTTAAGTAAAAAATGAAATGGATTAAAAAAACCATCGAATAGTTCTCATAAAATACTAAGCCACACCCTAGTGGTACTGTGGTTTAATTATTTCGTTTCCATCAATTTGGATCATTGAGCCATATTCAATAGATAAGTCATTATCTGCCTAGCCATTTCCTAACTATGTTGAAATCGGCTTCTAGTCTAACCAGCTGAATACCAGTGTTTTACATGGAGCGACTGCCGATCTGACCTACGTAACCCAGTTGCTGAGTTACACGAAACGTCTTGGTAAGTCAGGTTGTCAAAGATCTACGAATGACAGACGGACAAACGGGTACATGAGCTCTGCTTTGCTTTCTGAAACACGGGGGTAGCACACCACCATCTTTTAAGCTCGGGACTGCTACAAAGGAATTTCTAATGGAAAATCCCAATGACACTTTTCGCCCAACCTGGAAATCGAACCCACACTCACAATCGCAAGCTGAACTGGTTGGTATTCGATTGAAAACTGTGGAGGTTTAATAGGTAATAGTATATAAGAAGTACCTATTTAATCCTTTTGAACTCTCTGCTTATAAAATTGGGGATTATCAAGTCCTCATAAAGTTCTTATAATTAATTCCTTGTATCAATGATCACTCTTAAAATTTTTATTTGGACCCCTTTTCGCTCTTTGAAGAGGTCCCCGGTTTTAATTGCTTCGTCTAAAAAATAAAAGGAATATCTGTAATAGTGGGGTTCTCATAGTAGCGGATGGCGATAGACGGAAATCTTTTTCTGTGTTTTTGTGGACACTTTCATTGTTCATCATGTCGCAAGAATCTCATTACGTTTTGATGATGTACTTTCTACTTTTTCAATGTGTTTCCCAATGCTTGTCACCGTTCATCCATTCTCTCAGCCTCTCAGCCTTAAATATTAAAATATTAATAGCTTCCTAATGGGTCTCCCATAACTGGCTCAATTCCTAAAATCCAGATCATATTAATTTGTTTTTCTTGATAGGTCATAGGGTTTTTAAGATGATGAAATTGTCGATATGGATAGTTAACGCTGTCTTCTTTCTCTTCTCTCGCTGTCAGTGGGACCACACCCTATTCTGTAGATAATGATGCTTCGGCTGCACCCTAACGACCTTTATATTATTTAGAGCCGGCCCTTTCCTTGTTTAATTAATTGACGAGAAACGCGTTTTTAATTTTGACTTATTCCCTCTCTTAGTAAAGTAGGTTAGCACAAGATTGAGTTGTATAGGTTTATGATTACGTTGTTTTTTTTTTATTAAACGAAATTGAGTCAAAATTGTTTTCTATATCGTCAGTGTTTTTCTTTATTAAACCATTATACATTTTGTTTTGAAATATTGTCTTTGTATTATTATTTTACTGACGTTTCACCATTAAAAAATATGTCTATGTTATCTACATATTTACTAGTCAAGGAACACGTAATCTTAAAAACTACTTGACCTATGAAGCTATGTGGTATATAAAGGAATGTAACTTATAGGAAGGATAGAATGGATTTTATGACAGAACCAAAATAAGGAGGTCTTCAATTTTACCCTGACTATAAAGATAAATAATAATAGTCGACAGATAATTGTTTTATTTTAACTTTGTTTCTCTAGCAACAGAACACTGTTCTAAAAGAAGACAAACAAAATAAATTATCTCAGGTTTTATCATCCTTGGCAACTTGCTTTCTCATCAAATAATATAGTTTTCGTACTGGTACGTATCGTAAAAATATACACATCAAAAAAGTCTAGGGATCAACATCCCTAACAAATGTTAGGGATGTTGATCCCTAGACTTTTTTGATGTGTGTATGTCAAAATTTTTAACGTTAAATAAACGTAGGTAAGTATTTGTATACCGAATGATTAATTTAACAATAATTAGTGCTAGTGTTTACTCATTTGTAAGCACAAAAGTGGTAATAAAAACTAGACAAAAGTCAAAATGAGGTTTTAGAAATTTGGACTTTAACTAAACTGATACAAACCTCATTATCAGATAACCACAGCATCCATGAAAACAATTTCCCAACGGCCCACAATACAAATATGAACAAGAAACTGCGCACAAAACAGTACGTTCTCACCATTCACAAGTAAATACTTCTCGTAAATACTGCATTTTGAGAGCTTCCCTACACTGCTGGATATATTTAAAGGGTTGGCCTGTCCCGGGAATTCAAGGAATCCCGCCGGGATCGCCGGCGACGCAACTTATTCCGGGAAAATACGCGGCAGGTGGAATATAAGTAGTAGGGCAACTTTATATTATATATTGCTTGATGTTTGTGTGATAGAAGATAAGACTAGCTTAAGCCCATGACTTGGTTCATGTTTATGTCAGTTATTACGGGGTTTTATTTATTTTCCGCGGAACCCTAATTTTCTAAAATAAGCCTAAGTTACTTCAATAACGTCAGCTGTCTGCTGTCTGCTGCCTGCTGGCTGCCTTATTTGTGAGGTTCTTTAGAAAGGTCAGGTGCGGAGTACTCGTAACCGGCGTGCTTGTATGACGAGATGTATGAACGTAGATGAGGCGAAAGGAGTATGTAAGGATCGTAGCAGGTGGCGTTCTGTGGTTTCTGCCTACCCCCATGGGAAAAAGGCGTGAGTTTATGTATGTATGTGTAACATCAGCTGTGTGCCAGTGAAACCCCGTCAAACCTAATGACATTTGTCCGACTTGGAAATCGAACCAAAGACTCATGCTCAGCAGTGAAGTCGCGCTTTGCGGCCATTAGACCAATGAGGCAGTCAAACATATCAACAAAAGAGACAAAACTAAAATTAAAATTTAATATGTCAATACAGTACTATACACAATCATGTCGACATAAAGACTTATTTATTTGTTTAGATAAGGGTAAATAATAGTTCTATGTTTTACATTGTTTGACTTCTTTTGCGCTGTAGTGTAGATAAAGCGACGTTCTTATGTGCCAACATTATCGTATTTCATAAACTTGTCTTTTGCCAAATCGGTTTGTTATATTTTGAAATGTATCCGTTGTTAGATTATAACAAAGACAATAATATTATTATTATTCAAAGATTTACTTTAAAATATAAAAGGGAAAAGTTTATACAGTCTAAAATTATTATTGTCGATGCTTACTATGTACTTTAAGACTTTAAAAAAATTCACTGGTATGCATAACACAATCATAAAACAGAAATCCGCTGCTTATAAAAATAATTTACTATTTCAGATCTTTGAAAATGTACGGAAATCCAACTAATCAGTTAAACAATTTAATGAAAAACTGATTTTAAGAATCTTTAGAAGAATCTATTTCGTGATACAAAACACGATTAAAATCTTAAAATGAATGAAAAGAAAAATCTTGTCATGATGGCAAAATTCAAATTCCTACTTTACATAGATCTTGACAAAAGTCCCTACAGATAAAAAAAAATCTCATAAGGGTTCAATTTTTCTCTTTTAAGACACAGAACCCAAAAAACGCAACCGGCCACAGTCTATCAAATAAATAGACACGCAAGCAAATGCCCAAAACCTCACGAACTCATCCACCCGAGTATCTCACACACATACACAGTTATAAGCCACCCGGGTACCGACCACCCTCACATAATATCGCGCACTGGACCGACTCATCCGCTACCAATTTTGATGCATCGTGCTCCGTACAGCCTCCCTACGGATATCCTACACACACATGAGTAATCTTATGTCTAAATCGTATGAAATTGGTCTGGAGTTAAGGATGGTTTAAAGACTTTATGCTTGGATTAAAAGGGGATTTCATTTCTTTATTCGGTATATGAATATTATGTAAGAAATTGTGGGACATATTCTGAATAGTTTAAGCTCAGAGGTTCTATTATGTGGCATTAAGAGTACCATTATATCTAATTGATTGCATTATTTCATTTTACTTATCCTACTTATTAAAAATAATTGCGTAATATACTTGCTATCTCAAACGGAAATGAATAATTCACCCGTGATTCAACATAACACATAACATAACATCACGCCTGTAATCCCCGAAGGGTTAGGCAGAGGTGTACCCATTAGTACACTCACATTTCGACAGTTTTGTTTTAGTCCCATGTAATAGGGGGCGAGCCTATTGCCATCAACCGGGCACACATTCAGACTCCGAGGCTGCTACTGAGAAATTCCTGATGGAAAAACCCAATAACAGTTTCCCCAACCTGGGAATCGAACCTAATACCTCATGCTTACAAATATTCAATTCAATATACATGAAAACGAAGCTAACTGAATCATCAAACACACACACATACAAACAGATACAGCGTGCATCACCGACGCTTGTCCCTTCACGGCTCAGGAGACAAGTTGAGCACAATATGACAATACCATCACCGTTCAAGACCGTAAACACGGACGAATAGATGGTCAGACAAAGACCGTACCCTAATACCGGACTTCAATCCTTTCGTCTTTACATATAGGGTGACTGGTAATTACCTAGTGTCCGATACTTAAATACATGATTGTACTTATGATAACAAAAAACTTTTACAACTGTTTGAGACCACAAATCCTGTGAGCCTATCATGAAACCATTTTGCCCCACTTCCTAACGTAGTATATACATACTTACATATTTGTATGCAGTATTCCAGATCGAGCGAAAATTACACCACACAGAACTACCCCCTGAAAGAGCAACTTTTAATAAACCAACCCGAGTATTAATTTCAACCCGAAATTACAACCACAATTTTCCAAAATGAAAAAAAAAAACAACTGACAATTACAACGACCAACTTCCCATTCCGCTAACACTAGAACAGAAGCTTTGTGTACTTCCATTATTACCCACAATGCGTATTCAACAAGCATAATACGAAAAACAAAGTGTTGCCATGTATAAATAAAAAAAACCGGCCAAGTGCGAGTCAGACTCGCGCACCGAGGGTTCCGTACAAACCTGTAGGTATATAAGTAAAAGTTATGGTATTTTTATTGCTAAATGAAATCCATAACATAACAATGTGGAAAGCTGACGGTACCTTGTCAATACATATATGAAAACATTATGTATGTTCGGAAAAATCTTCATCTCTTTAAGAAGAGAAGTGATAGACATAATTTTAATACTAGAAATAGGCACAATTTGGATCAATCTCGGTTTAGATTGGCTAAGGTACGAAATAGTAAGTTTATGATTATTAAAAAAAATATACTATGTGATGTAACTAAAAATTTAAGATTTTCGGAATTTTTCCTATATGTGTACTTTATAACGTTGCTTCATGCCAAATTTCAAGATTCCAGGTCGTCTGGAAGTATCCTTTAGGTTTTGATTCCCTTGCGAGTAGTTGCGAGTTTCAAAATATGCGGCTTTAATTGCTGTATCTTTTGATTGCGTTGACGTAGAAGTTTGATTTTGTTACAGCTTAAAGATATTATAGACTTGAGTATTTGTTAAGAATTTCAATATAATACCACTACGCGTTCATGAGTAAAGGGGTAATAAGTTTAAAATTATTAAAAATATTTTTATTATATGATGTAACTAAAAATTTATGCTTTTCGCAATTTTTCCTTTATCTGTGTTATAAGACGTTGCTTCGTACCAAATTTCAAGATTCTGAGTTCACGGGAAGTACCCTGTAGGTTTTGATTCCCTTGCGAGTAGTGGCGAGTTTCAAAATATGCGGTTTTAATTCCTGTTTCTTTTGATTGCGTTGACATAGAAGTTTGATTTTGTTACAGCTTAAAGGTATTATAGATTTGAGTATTTGATATGAATTTCAATATAATACCACTACGCGTTCATGAGGAAAGGGGTAGTAAGTTTAAAATTATTAAAAATATTTTTATTATATGATGTAACTAAAAATTTATACTTTTCGCAATTTTTCCTATATCTCTGCTATAAGACGTTGCTTCATACCAAATTTCAAGATTCTGAGTTCACGGGAAGTACCCTGTAGGTTTTGATTCCCTTGCGAGTGTCGAAAATTTGCGGCATAAACGGGAGTATCTTTTGATCGCGTTGACTTAGAAGTTTGATTTTTTCACAGCTCCAAGAGACCATAGACTTGAGTATTTGATATGAATTTCAGCTTGATACCTCCACGCGTTCCTGAGAAAAAAGGTCTTGACAGACAGACAGACAGACAGACAGACAGACGGACAACAAAGTGATCCTATAAGGGTTCCGTTTTTACCTTTTGAGGTACGGAACCCTAAAAAACCCCGAGTACCAACTACGAGCAATTTCATTCTCTCTGTAGTGAAATAAAAATCTGGGTCGCGCGGGAGGGTTGCAGGTACAGGTTAGTGTACCGTGTACAGAGATTTAGAGAAGACTAGATGTGTCTGTTTTGGTAATTAATATTGACGGCCATACAGCAAGATTTTATTTAAAAAAAATACCAGCCTATTTAATTGTCCCACTGCATACGCTTTCTCAAGGCGGATGTCATCACGACATGTATGTTTTTTGTATTTAGGTATGTGAGTTTTTTATATGTATAATATTTATATTTTATAAGTTAAAACTTAGACTACCTTGTAGCATTGTATTGCTTATAATATTACCTGTGGGACCGATGCGCATTATAGGTTCAACTTTTTTTTTCCAACTTACACGTCGTCATCCATCTACATTTCTCTCTTACTTTCTCTTTTTCCTGTCATACTCTTACTCACACCGTGTTGCCATACGATTCTTCCAACGTTCTCCCAATTCTCATGTGTTGCCACTCAATTCCACTCACAATTCCACAAAAAAATAACAAAATAAAAAGCCAAGAACTACAGACGTTTTGATAAGAACTATTTTGGATCCTTTGATAATTCCTTTCCTTCTTCTAAGTAGGTCAGGGTTATGTCATGTTCAAGACTAATTTGATGCAGCAGTTGATTAGACCCATAGTTGTTAATTAGCAATTTCCGTCAAGATAGTCTTATCATAAGGAAATGTCAGTATCCTGCCTGTTTTACCATGCAACGTGTCATACGAAATACGATACGATGAGTATCGGAAGCAGCAATATACCTTTGTTGCATATAATTTACCTCCAATATTTACTCATTGTCTGATTTTCCTTCATATCTTATTGAGGCTTATGATTTTAGCCGTCTATGTATGCATGTATGTTCGTCTTTGTACGCATTTATCTCTTACACTATTCGTCGTATGACGTATCGTTGTAGCGTCATAATGTTCCACCGGTTATAGGCTATTATGACGTCATAGAAAATTCAATATGGCGGCTTGCACCAAACATAAAAAGGGTAATTATTGACGGTTAATGCAAAAATATAGACTCACAAACCCGAGAGACCCTTATAGTAGATAAACAGTCCCTTTTTTGTAAGAAACTACCTTTAGGATATGGCAATTAGATTCAATTCCTAATTAGTGCCTTTCAATGGTTTAATTGAAATAAATGATTTGACTTTGACTTTGTCAAAGCAACCTCTATAGGTACTCAACATTACACAATCCAGTAATTACATCAGCTCTATATCTTCGGTGTACATACACACAGGTGGCTCAATAGTGCTGTCCTCATTTGGACCGACTTCTTTCAATTAATTCCGTTACTTTCAGCAGTTTGATCCTCACATCGATGACAGTAACTGGTGATCCAGACACTACTTCGGAACTGTACTCTCTTATCTGAACTAGTATTTGAACTAGGTTTTCAGGTTTATTTTCTAGGGAGTTAATTACACTACATTTTGTTCCTAATTCAAAATGTGAAGAAATAGTCTAGAACTGCCTCGTTGGTCTTGTGGTCGCAAAGCGCGACTGCTGAGCATGAGGTCTTGGGTTAGATTACCAGGTCGGGCATAGTGTTATTGGGTTTTTCCATCGGGAATTTCTCAGTAGCCGCCTCGGAGTCCGGATTTGTGCCCGGTTGATGGCAATAGCCCCTATTACATAGGACTTAAAGATAACTGGGGAAATGTGGGTGTACTAATGCCAACACCTCTGCCTAACCCTTCGGGGATTACAGGCGTGATATTATGTTTATGTTTTCTCTCATGCTCGTCCGATAGGCAACATACCAAAACTAATTCAGGGGGCCTACCGTCATCTCTTAAAACAGAACCATTTCAATACTACTTTGTAATTTCTGTTGTTCGATTTTCAATTCTCGGCAATCAGCCGAGCGTTGAAAATCCAACAGTGCACAAGGCAAAGCAATATTATTATAATACTGGTTTAAGAGATGGGGGTAGGCCACCAGTTCTATGTCTCATTCAGAAAGCTAGATATCCTTGTGCTATGAATGTTGGCGCGCATGGAGCACATTCTGATGCACCGTCACGGTCGCGGAGCCTCGGAAATCTACATCTTGTTATAACTTACTTTGTTTAGCACTTTGCTCTTAGCTGCATAAACCAACGCAGCTAAGAAGTCTCTGAGATTAAAAAACTGGAAGAAATGTTACAAGAATAACTTATAACGGTTGTGAAACACATAAAGACTTATGCAGACGACAGGTTATTTGGCGATAGAGTCCACGACGCACGAAGTCTGTTAGGTGCTTTATAACATTACATTAGTATTAGTATTTTTTTAAATACTGGGGTAATTACGACAACCGGGTAAATTCCGATTTACATTATTAATTTGCACCATTTACGTACCACATCTATTGACAATTTTTAAAAGATGAAATATAACGGCAATGTTTAAAATGTCGCTGTGTTTGATTGAAATTAATATAAATCGAATTACCCTGGGGTTATTACGATTATTTTATTATATTATTAATAGGTATATTATTATTTATAATTTTTTTTTTTATTAATTTTTATATTAATTTTATTTTATTTAATTTTAATATAAATCGTAATTACCCTGAGGTAATTACGATTTATATTAATTTACTATGTACTATACTTTTTTTATTCCAAACAGCGGTGAGTTAAACATTTTTAACCGAAAACACAAGTGAAATTATGTTTCATTAACACACTCTCAAGGAGACTTTATGCAATACAACTACCACCATTAAAGCACATTATCTATTTACCTTGTTACCGCATAACTAACCTCTAAACCGCATATTTCCCCGAATTTACCCCCCTTCCCCCTTCGCACCACAATACCTTCGCTTTCAAAGGCTTTTCAGCCATGATGTACAGCTTTCATTGAACCGCGGGGGTTTCGACTTATAAATAAGTTACGGCCGGATTTACGGCGCGCCATAGTCTTTATATTAAATTCCAATAAGATTTATGTGGGTACTCGTGAGATATGAAACTGCGTTGAGGTAAACTGTTTCGTGTTTCAAGTGCGTTTAGAGATTAAATGGTGTTTGGAATCATGTTTAATTCATGTGAATATATGTATAGTAAATCTATAGTACTATACAACCTGAATTTTAATCCGTTGCAAATCTTTCAGGGGGTGAATATACTCATGAATATGAACAACTTTTATTAAGGGACATAGTACGAAATTTGAAAAAAAAAAAACAGCTGATCCATACAATAATGTACTACATTACGATCAAATTGTATGGATCAGCTGTTTTTCTTTTCATATTTCGTACTATGTCCCTTAATAAAAGTTGTTCATATTTATGAGTACATTCGCCCCCTGAAAGATTTACAACGGATTAAAATTCACGGTGTATATAAATAATTATTTACTAAAGGTATAAAAAAGTCATATTATTATCATATTAGAAGCAGGTATGGCGCTAGCCAACCGGACACAAATCTCTGTGTACAGACAAATTCTTCAGTCAGGCTAGCAACCAGTAGACCTGCTTATAGGATTATGATAACATAGCATTCAAAACTTATTTCCTAAAGTTACACTTAGGTCCACGTGAGCAAAGCCGCGGGTACAGCTAGTAATGATTAAAGTGCAACAAACTACATATACAGAACTACATCTTGGACCGATTTTCGTCAAACATAGCTATGAACACTCCTGACTAATTCACCTTTCAAACAAAAAAAAACATAATCAAAATCTACTCATCCGTTCGGGAGCTACGATGCCACAGAAAGACACATCAAACTTGTAACACCCCGTCGTTTATGCGTCGGGGGTAATAAAAAACCAAATTAAACAATTAACCAGCCATTCAACAATACAAAGCACCAAAATCAAATTCAAATGCCGTCCATTATCTTCAAAACACCGCACAATGACCGACCATCTTCAGTCACCAGTCGTCAAATAAAAACAAATGGTTCAAACGGGCTCAAACAAAGGAGCTACGTGCCATTAGCAAGTAGCGATGGAAATAGGTTGTACGAGAGATCTCCTTTGGTGGATACCGGGCCTTAGACTCTTACTTACTAAAACCCATACATGTTCCTCCTAATGCCCTTGGCGTTCAAGGGCCGCGGTAACCCTTTCATACAAAATCCGCAACCCTGGCAGATCACAAAGCGTCCTACTACCTTAGCGCGAGATGACCATTTTTCCTACAAACATGCTGGATGCGTGTGACGTCATGACCATGAAACGCATATCACATTTTTTTGCGTTACGTCGTCGATTTAGGCAGCGAAATACCGAGCAGCTTTAAAAAATAAATACCTACTTACAAAAAAATATATACTCATATTTTAATGATCGTACATAAATAATTTAGCATTTAATGGATTATCCATTAAGAATTAAGTAAGAAATTCTCTGGTGAGGCACTAGGATTCCCTATGTAGTGAGGTCCAACGTAGTAGGTCCAAAGCCCCCAGCTTTTATATGTGTCGGTTTTATGTACTTTCTAATGAGCGTGCATATTATTTTAGCAAAATCAGCATGTCACTGAAATATTATCCTAATTTTTATTTTACTCGCACACCAAATTAAAGTTTTTTTTTATTAAAAGGCTATAACGATTGTCGACTATCTTATCTGATGTCTACCTGTATCTATAAACTACAGTAATATTGTTCTTAATTGTACGTGGAGAATGTCACTTTTGCATACGCCCCGCATCAAGATTGTGTCTGGAGCGAGATTTCGCTTCTACAAATTCTTATTCTATGGAATAGAAATAGGCTACAGTTTTCAATATCTCTCATCCCCTAAATGGCGATGACAGAAGGGTCTGACCCTCGGTCATTAGCTGCATTCAGTAGTGCCGGACATGGTAAGTTTGTTGCAAGATGTAGACGAGGAGATAGGGAGATTCTGTCCTACGATATGTGTCGTTATGTGTGAAGCTATAAAATAAAATGTGGGAGAACTTTTCGACAAGATATCTCTTCATATTTCGTTATAAAAAGTGCAACTATGAAGTGTGGTCTAATCATCTGCAAATAATAATAAATAGAGAAATAATTTTTAATTTTTTTAATATTTTTTCCAAATTCGTCAAAATAAAAATCAATCTTTAAATAACTTGATGTTAAAGATATTAATTATTGACACGTTTTAATACAGAGTTGTATTATTTTCAAAATATTGATTGGTTTTACAAAGTTGGAAAAGTTGGTTTATTTCTTTTGAAATTCGAATACTTGCTATTCGAATAGCATAATAAGAGATACATATTTGTCAACACATAAACAATTTTAGTAGTCATAAAATCGTGACACTAAAAATGCTATAAAAATGATAATCCAAATTATCTGCGACTACTAGCTCCCAGACTACAATGCATCGACTAGGTACTCTCCTCACCCCGCATGATTTGAGTTTAATATCCTCGTTGAGTGCTGCATTCTTTCGCAGGGGAAATGGGTCCACAGTGGGGTTCCGCTCAGCGCTAGGGCAATCTTTGACTAGCCGTCAAATATGTAGCTTGTTGCTTGTCAAGTGTACGACGAGCTGCCGGTTCCGTATTTGTTCAATAGATGGGTAATTACGGGTATTCCGAAACAGTAAGTACATAAAGTATTTTTTACAAATTATCAATATGTTTACTGGCCTTTACAGAGCATATATTTTGTAAACTCTGAAAAACTGGTTCTGATTTTAGCCCGAGACATTATTATTCAATATTTTAATTTAAACCATTAAGAGATTATTTTCCTTCATATTATCTTCTTTACACAAATATAATAATCTAAACTATAATTACTATAAACAGGTAACTATTATAAAGAGGTCAAGTTGTTAGTTCCGGTCCGATTTAAAAAATCTTTTACTAATAGAAAGCTACAATATTATATGATTTATTTATTAACTATAGAAGACTTATAGCTAAACAATACAGAATAAAAAATAGTAAGTGAAACAGACAATAGATAATATTGATTTCCTTCCATGCGGGCAAAGCGGACAGAAGCTAGTCTATCTACAGCCTGTAACAAAAACCCTGTCCGATCCTTAAGGGTATTATTCGGCATCGTACTGCGTACTCATATACGTAACCATTTAATGGATTTGAGATTATTATTTTTCCCCAGTGAAAAAAAAAAGAAGAAAGAAGAAGTAATTAAATTAAAATAAAACATAAAAACATACATACATACATACATACATACATACCGTCAAAATCATAACCCTCCTTTTGGCTTTGCCGTAGTCGGGTAAAAACTGATCAACGGCAACACTGATCGGACAGGGTTTTTGTTACATAGTGTATATCTATCTATCTATATTATAAAAATCAATTGCTGTTCGTTAGTCTCGCTAAAACTCGAGAACGGCTGGGCCGATTTAGCTGATTTTGGTTTTGAAATGTTTGTCGTAGTCCAGGGAAGGTTTAAATGGTGAGAAAATATGGGGTAGGGGTAGGGTTGGGGTAGGGTAGGGTAGAGGTAGGGTAGAGTTAGGGGTAGGGGTAGTGTAGGATAGGGGTAGGGGTATCGGTTGGGTAGGGGTAGAATACCACGCGAAGTCGTGGCGGGTCAGCTAGTTATGTATATTTAACGAGACACACACAGTATTTTTGTTATAATGTGTGTTTCGTAAACTTATTTAGGTATACATCTAAGCTTACTTAAAATCTATTAAATATCAATAACACTCATAAATCACTTAAAAATCCATGAAAATGTCCCCCATTTTCTCAACTTTCCACTTCAGTACGGGAATCACAGTAACAAATGTGATTACGATGCAACTGCACTATTCCCAACTTAGTCACCGCGCAGTGGGGTGCCTCGGAGACGCTAATAGGCCGTGACGTCATAAATTGTGATGTTATGTACGTGACGTCACTAGTTAGGCCACCCATGATTTTCATGTTTTGGGTTTTGTACTAGTCGCTTTCTTGTTAACATTAGTGGCAGAGAATTACACACAACTATTGAAAGTGTAATTAGTATTATTAATTTTTTCACTTAATTATGCATGTCAGTTATGTATGTCGAATTTCTAGATCAACTACCGATGCTCCTCCTTCTTCTTGTACCATGCCCTAATAGTGCTATTATGTAAAAATTGACAATTCCAGATTAATATTATAAGTCCAGGTTTTCTCACGACGTTTTCTTTCACCGATATCAGTGATGCCCAATCATATTGGTACTTGCCCGTTGAACATACAGCCTAGAAAGAGAGAAAGAATAACTGTTTATTCGCGTGAAAGTGACACATAATTATGTAACATATTTTTTTTTACAAAAGCCCAAACCTTATGCATGTAGGCGTCTATACCACTGAGCCATCCTGACCTTAAGGAAATAAACCAATCTAAAAAAATACAGTCTCGACTGTACAATACCGATCAAAACTATCATTACCGTCGCCAAAAACAAAAATAACATCTCCATCACAATTCGTATCCACCGAAGCTCGTTCATACCTACTACGTCATCCCCTACCCATCCTACTGCAATTTATACCGTCACGGGCTATTAGCGCAGTGAGGCGAGCCCCCAACATCGGTATGCGCACAACTTTTCTCAGATATTCGAAGGGATGCAAGTTTAGCTTTTGATTTTGTGTTGCTGTTGTTTCGAATTTCATGTTGGTGGAGAATTGGTACTTTTTCGATATATTGTGTCTGGGGTGTAAATAAATAGAGCTTAATTATGGCTATAGATATCAAAATTTTACGTGTGTTCAGTGAGTGTTGTAACGCATCTGGCATAATAGTTGGGTAGTTGTAGTAGTACCAATAATTCCAAGACATAACTTCTCTAAAGAAACACTTTATTTTAGCCCTCAAAGCCTGATTAATTTTCAATTAACTGTAAAATTAATTGCTTTCAAATTAATAAATAGTTAGTCAAATGAGTCGGCTCAAATGTGACGTCATAATTGTCTTTTATCATACAAAATCTATGGGCATAAATAAAATGCGCCATAAGGCTGCATCAAATAGGCTAAGCACACACGAATTGTATAAACCGCCTCAAATGAAAACATCATACAACTAGCAATTTCAATATCGATTACACTAATTAAGTCAAAATAAATACCAAACCATCTCACATAGTTATCTCCATCCACCATCTACACCAATCTACCAAGTACCAGGCAAACATAATCTTCGAGAAGTTCGCTCAACTATCAAAACACGAACCGAGCATCAGTTCCATATAATATCGGTAACATTAATTAAACACCAATATTTATACGCGCCAATTACACCCGACGTGTGAGTTAGAAACAAACAATGAACGAGAACTTGGGTAATGAGTTCGTTAACATTAATTAACGCACCTTTGATTCTAATTACTCGTGTGTACATGATGAAGGATTTCATTTCATGTCAAATTGGGACGGTAAGGTTTTGGAAGTGGGTCGGGAGAAAAATGAGTTAGCATTGTAGTTGATGGCAGCTGGTAAGACAGTACTGTAATATATCGCAAGGTTCAATTAAGTACTGTAATATATCGCAAGGTTCAATTAACTCGGTTGAAACACACCTTAAATTACTATTTCATTATTATAGTAAGCACTATCATATAATATTTTTCTTGTGCTAGAACTGTCTTGTTAGCGCCCCTTGTGTCAAGTCTTTCGAATTTTCGAATTTGGAACCGAGTTTATCTCTTTTGAGTATTAAGTATTTTAAATAAGGTTGGTTATAGATAAACTAGCCAGTCCCTAGATGCATTTTGCTCATGGGTCATCAAGACTCTCATGACTAAAAAATGTAAGTTCACTATAAGCTAGTAATAAAACCAGCACGCTTAAATGCTAGAACAGGGTATCTATCATGCAAAATTATTAGTAAATTACACAAATGAACGTCAAACAAATCCTTCAACTATTAGAAACTTTACAAAATGAGACGCAAATTCAATGACAGAAGTAGAATATACAGAAAATATACTAGGACAACGGTCAAACACAGCAGCTACAGAAAACTGTCAAAGAAAGCGAGCTAAGAACATTAAACAACAACAATAAATAAAGAAAGAAGCCAACGACACAGCTACCGTACTCAAAACTAGTCTGAGCTAACAAAGACAACCCATAGAAAATACACAAGAAAAAGTTGAAAAAAACTTACACAATTCTACCACGAGCATTGAAAAACCAGAAGACGAAGAAAAAAGACCAACCAACGAAATACCAAGACCTAATCTTCCAAAGTACCTGTAGATCTACGAAGTGGCTTAAAATCCAACATTTTCCAAGACTTCTTTGTTCAAGTCGAAACAAGTTAAGACGTTCAATGCACATCGATTTCTAGTTTAAAATTGTTCGCTGCGAAGTTCTCTCCGATTGTATTGGAGTTGTTCGATGATTTTTAGTGGCACTCCTTTATATATTGGTACGTTTATGGGCCATTGTGTTTGCGATTTCGTCTGTTTTCTTTCTAATGGATAGTGTTGAGTTAGTTGGGTAATTTGAGCAACTTGAAATATAGGGTGACAGTCGCTTAGAATGAGAAAATTTTGTTTTGTAAAGTGAACACAAGTTCCTTTTTGTTCTTTAAATGAGCTTTTATATTGCATTGTCATTCTTTGTGCATAATTATGTAGGTATTCAAAATTACAGCTCAATCGAACACCGGGAAATTAGTCAAATTTAACTTGTAAGATTTGATAAGGTTCCTTTGGCTACTTTCCGGCTCCATCATCAAACCAGGTCTGTGACATCATTATATTGCATTGTCATGCAAATTCCACATTTACGCTAAATTTTAAGGTTAATCGAACATCGGGAAGTGCCTCAAATTTAACTTCTTAGATTTGATTAGCCACAGACACCGGGACAGATGAAAATAAATAAAAGCTTGTAAAAACCGTAAGAAAGAGGATAATGCAAATGCGGGATTCCAAGACTCACTGAATGCAAAAGCAGCTGTTTCACCAAGCTTTTCGCGCCATCAACCTTCTTGTATATGAAGAAAATAAGGAAACAGAAGAATATTGGAAACGGCTAAAAGCTTTTAAATGAAAACTAGTAAATGCCAAAGTTAGAAGAAGTTCAATAGAATTCCCTTTTAAAATAGGAAGGACCCTTCACCAGACTACTTTTTCAAAATTGTAGAATTATGATAATGAGGTACTGAGAAAAAGGCATTTTAAAGTTCGGGACCCCTTGAGCTAACAAAGGGCGACCATTCTTCAAATAAATGTTTCCTGGAGTTTTTATAAAAGAAATCGATTCTTTTTAGTAAATCTATACATATATATTTTTATTATTATAACCGCTGGATTCGGGCAGCGCAGGACAGGTCATTGTGGCTATCTTTTAGGTGGTAAAAATCATCAAATGACTCCTTCCGCCCTGGGTGGGGCGGAAGGGACTGTCAGACTTTTACTGACTAAAAAACCACCCTGTTCCTTATGTAGCCCTTTGCGTTCCGGGGCGACGGTATCCTGTTAAGACGTCCCGCAACCCCGGCAGGCGTTTGGCCCCTATTGGGGCCCCGTCCCTGTGCTGACAGCTCTTTGAGGCGCGCGCGAACAGAACGCGCCGTCGACCCGGGCATGGTCCTTGATCGGACGGCGAGCTACCCATTACTCGCCGTCCGCACGCCCGCGCCTTCGGTGGCCGGATGTCGTCTCTCGACGTCCGACGCCCTGGCCTATGTAAAGCAGTGGACGTCGTTCTGCCGTAATAATTTTGTGATATTTTTTTTTTCTTATTTTTATTTTACGGTTGTAGATATGATAATTTTCAACTAACAGCCATGTTATCTCTTCACCATCTTTGGTTGACTATTAAAATGCTTGAGGTATTAAACCCGCCTTTGTACCTTTTGTTGCATAAAGTATAAATAAAAAGATATAAATTAGATCTATGACTGACAAACAGCAAACAGCTTAAATTCTAAACCTTAAATTCAATTATGTTACTTAAAGAAACATAAAGTTTATAGATGATTTGAGCATGTAACAAAGCAAAAAGAAATGTATTCTTGAAACTCAATCTTTTGAAACTAAAGTTAGAATTGAAACTTGCGAGCATAGTCGCGGCAGGTTTCTAGTACAAAACTACATAAAATACATACTGTGTTTTGTTGATCAAGAAACCATATTTTACAATCAATAGCGTATAAAATCATTTATATTGTGTCATATTTCTGTCGAAGTGACCGCACCTGTTTAGTTTTGTTCCTGGTCCTAATATTTATATTCTGATAGTCTTGAATTTGAATTTAGGAACAAATAATCGTAACATTGGCTGCCCAATAACAATAACTTTGAGCAGGAACCGGTACGCAAATGTCATTCGATTCATATCTTTTAATACTATGTGACAAACAAATTATATATTTGTTCCATTGCTTTTGTTGTTTATTGTTCGACATTTCTTAAACGGGATTTATATTATAAACAGTAACAGCGACGTCAATAACTCGTATACCTCTAAATTAATTGGAAGTAGGTATTTTTGTAATTAATTAATTCTTAGCAAAAGTGTAGTTGTACTGTGCAATCTATACTAATATTACAAAGAGGAAACATTTGATTGTTTGTTTGTTTGCATTGAATAGGCTCCAAAACTGCTGAACCGACTTGAAAAATTCTTTCACTGTTGGGAAGCTACGAAAATAATTTAATTAAGAGACCTCGATTTTAAAATATGGACGATGGTTGAAAAGGCCTACATGTATTTAATAAAATTAGGGATCCGTAAGAAAAAACAAAGTCGCGGGAAAAGTGCTAGTAAAACATTAAGAAATCGTTTTTTCTCACACGAGAACCTATTCTGACCTAACTTGAGAAAAAACGGTTAAACCATGTTGAGAAGAAGAAATGGACTACCGGTACCTAATTTCGGGTACCCCACTACTTGTACTATGAAGCTTTTCAAAAAGTTGTGCCCATTGCCGACTGCTACCACTTCCTTTGACTACTTTTATTCTCTCAGAGCTTTGCACATCGTCACATTTAACGTAGTAAACAGAAGCATCCCTCTAGTTGCGCCTGCACTTTATGACGTCATAATATTTGAAGTACTTGGCACAGTTTTATGTCACGCATGCAGACGAACACTTAATGAGAAGTGGCTATTACTGCCGAAAGTTCTACAGTGGCTAATAAAGATAACTTTGTTAAATGTAGGGTGTGCTTTGAACCCCAGCCATGGTGAAATGAGATGATAACTTTAGTGAACAGGCCGTCTATTCCCTTGTAAGCTCACATACCGGGGATAGGAGATGTTTTTTACAGAATAGTACTGCAGAATCGGAATGTCTCACTCAACGCTGTGTATTATGTAATTGGCGAAATACGAGAAGCGAGTGTGTAGTTCCGACTAGTTTTATCGCTGAATTTTATGCAGTGTAAAACCTTACAAAACTACCTTTTGGAAGGGGCAACTTGATTAAATTCCTTTTTTCTTTTTGTATATGACGTTCAAAAGTGCCTTATAATGGCCTAATTAAATAAATGATTTGACTTTGACTTTGAAAGAGCTATAGGCAATCACTCTCACCACTTGGTCGGCCACCACCGAGATCAGTGATGTCCAAGATACCCATAGGCCAGTAGTTTTATTTTTTCCATGTCCTATACCAGTCCTAAATTCAAACTTACCACGTTCTAAAATTCATCAAAATCGGTTCAGTGGTTTAGTAACAAACGCGTAACAGACAGAGTTACTTTCGCATTTATAATATTAATAAAATATGAATAATTTGGTCATTTGCCGTAGGTACAACAAACACTCTTTATTCCCATAACACAGAACATCCCCTAGAATGTAACAGTTAACTAGTAAAACTCGGCCACTAAGTGTAATTAACTGCAACGCGCTTACTACACCTCGAGGTAAGTAGAGTTAGTTGTTAGACACACTGGTGCACAATATGGGCTGTAGTGTGTTTAAAGTATATGGAATACATGAATAGTATTTCTTGTTGGTTTCATTTCTGGAGTCCAACCAAACTCTTCCCAAGTTCATCATTTTAATAGAAACTAGCCATACATGTAGGAGATATTACAGTGCATAGGTATGTGCGCATACACACATGCACTGCCTCCAGGGACCGATATCGATACTTCAAAAATATCGATATTTTTGAGAAAATACCGATAATGGTATCGATAACAGGGATAAATATCGGTATTTTGTATCAGTTCTTTGAATATCGGTAAAAAAATATCGATACTTATATCGATACTCAGTACTGATATCGGGCCGCAACTTGACTCGCAAGTACTCGCAACGTCGGCGTCGCGACGTTGCCAGATCGCATATCATAGGTATCGCCACCGCTACCTCCGGGCGCCGCGCCGCAGTGGCGGACGGTGCGCGAATCGGAACGGCAACAGTGCAGTGAGCTGCGGACATTTTTTTGATATACCTACTGCTCTTTGCATTTAATCGAAAGCAGCGCGTGAGCCGTGCCTGCTTATTGTTCTTTGTACTTTTTTTTTTAATCTAGTTTTTCTGTAGGTACTGTGATTGATGTAATGGGGCGTAATAAGCAAAATAATGTTTATAGCTTAGATTATATAATGTCTAGATGGAGCGTCGCCCTACAATCAAAACAAAAAAAAACGAGCCAACAATTTCAAGCCTGTGTGCGCGCAGACGGTGTTTTACACTGTCTTTCTATGTCTCTATGTGCGTGAATAATGATACCACCTACTTCAATTCTCCCATAAGTCACATATAAAAAAAAAGAGTAATGAAATAAAATAAGTTTTAGGTGTATGTAGGTATTATGCAGTTTTAGTAGTGTCTTTTTATTTTATTACAAGCTTTTATTTAGTTTCACTTGTGTGTTTGTCATCACAACTTGAAAGCTAAATTTGATCCACTTCCCGAGTTTCGATTGAGCTGAAATTTTGCAACCATGTCTTTATCGGGGAACATTTTATTATTATTATGACATGGGGCTGATCTGATGATGGAGCTGGAAGGTGGCCATAGGAACTCCGTAATAAAACGACACAACCCCGTCGAGTTTGGGCTCGTTTGATTTGTCTTGACGAGTAGGTAGACTTTGGTTTGGACCTTGGGAGTGTTTTTGGAATTCCAGTGCCCTAATACTACCGACCTCTTGACTTTGAGTGCAAAAACCATATTTCTTTTTTTCTTCTATAAAGCATATATCTCGAAAACTGTGCGTCCTATCGTAAAAATAATGAAAAATTTTCCCCCCTTAATATCCCCACAATTATGAAAAATTACAATCACCCACACAAAAAAAACCATGTTATTCTCAACATGTGGGTAATAATCAATTATGAAAAATTACAATCAACCCATAAGCTTGTAATAAAAAATAAATAAAGCAAAATCAGAAACAAAATATTTGAATTTTTTTTTAATGTAATCTTTTACCGTATTTGTCATTCATAAGACAAACGTAAATTATTAAACTTTAAGGTGGAAGCTCCACGGTAGCCCGCGAACTCAGACCAATGAGCCCGCGAAGTTCAAATTTTTTTACGATTTTTGCAATTTGCAAGTCAGTATTAGGTTTAATGTTGATTAAAGTATGATTCGCGGGCGTAAGAAGTATGTTGTTTCAGAATTATAACCATTAAAATCAGTATATTAACTCCTTATGTCGGTATAATCCTAAAATGTCAAGATTTCATGAAATAGTCATTCTTTCGGGTTACCTGGCCCTATAGTTTTATTGCTGACTTGAATAGTTATAATTCTAAAAATACACACTTCTTACATCCGCGAATCATACTTTAATCAACATTAAACCTAATACCTACTTGCAAATTGCAAAAAACGTAAGAAAATTTGAATTTCGCGGGCTACCGTGGAGCTTCCACCTTAGAGGGCTTATTATAAAACAAAGTCTTCGCTTAAACCAGCTTTAAATCTTCGAGCCAGTTTTCGAATTTCGAACTATATCGATAAAGATAAAGTTTGTAATACAAAAATTGCCTCGGTGATTTAAACTTGGTCTAAACTTAAACTTAAAGTCTTGTAATAAGGCAGTAAAGGTATGAAATACAAATCAGCCATCTTGATACACCAATCACAAATTCACAATAAACTTAGATTCACGTATTATCACACGCGCGTCCGTTACTGGGGGGTGCGGGGGCCGGGAGGCGGATGGCGTGAATCACAAAGATGAGGCGGCCGCCGTTGTTAAAATTTTTACCAGTAATATATCGGTATTTAAGTATCGGTATCGATACCGATAAAGGTGTATAAAAGTATCGATAATATTGTACTGAATAAAAATACCGGTATCAATATCGATAAATGTATACCCAAATATCAGTACTTATATCGATATTTTGGTATCGATACGAAAATTATATCGGTATTCAGTCCCTGACTGCCTCTACATTCACTATCCAAATCCGAAGACATGGCAATCCGACACGACCGTTTTTTTATACTTACACTAGCTGACCCGCCACGACTTCGTTCGCGTGGTATTTTACTCCTATCCTACCGATACCCCTACCCTACCCCTACCCCTACCCTACTCCTACCCTACCCCTACCCTACCCCTACCCTACCCCTACCCCTACCCTACCCCTACCCTACCCCTACCCTACCCCTACCCTTACCCTACCCCTATCCTACCCCTATCCTACCCCTACCCTACCCCTACCCTACCCCTACCATACCCCTACCCCTACCCTACTCCTACCCTACCCCTACCCTACTCCTACCCTACCCTACCCTACCCCTACCCTTGAGACCGACATTTCCGACTTTTTTTTTTCTTTTTTTTTCATAAGAACCTTCTCCTGACTATAACAAACACAACAAAAAAAAAAGTAAAATCGGTCCAGCCGTTTACGCGTGATGCCGTGACCAGGGAAACAGGGATTCATTTTTATATATACATATAGATATAGCTGTCTTCAATATTTTCACCAACTAATATTATAAGTGGAAACTTGTAATTCTCTCCTCAATCTTTTTAAATTTATTAACTCTCTTTTTTATTAAAATAAAATGAATAGTTAAAATATTAATTATTTCTAAGATGTTTTCATTTTACTAGTGTACACATCTAAATTTCTACTGACTAATAATAATAATCTAATAACCTTAATAATGTATTCACAAACCTATACATATAATCTAATACATCTTAAAAGGTGTGGTGAAGACATACCTGAGAATCCTCTCAACCCATGTGTACTGAGCTCAACAGACGAGCCACCTGCTAAACTCAGCGAGTTAGCCACTAAGCCCGGCTAACTTGTTACAACTTGTATCTGTAGTACAAGTTGCAGCACTAGATGCCAACTGCTCGAGCGAATTAAGACAAAAGGCAGCTGGAATCAATGCACTTACACGTGGTGGAAAGAAACTGGTATTTCAGAGAAAAGAAAGAAATAAATTGACAATTTATTTCAGACTCAACTTTTTAACATCCGAGTGCTAAGTGTGAGTTTTTTCACTCACGTTCGATTGCGAGCGCGTTAGAATTTTATTTGGGAAAAAGTTATAGCGCCATCTGGTGGTCACTAGGAAAACCTTTTTTCCTATACAAAATACTCACACTTAGCACTCTGAATGCTATAGAATATTGTCGCCAAACGTAAGAGAGAAAAAAATACAATATTTCCACGAAAAAAATATACCTTATTTATGAATACGAAACCAGAGATTTTTTCTGCAATAGATGGATATACTTCAGAAAAAAA
Organism: Hoplodrina blanda; assembly: GCA_949316365.1. Classification (NCBI taxonomy): domain Eukaryota; kingdom Metazoa; phylum Arthropoda; class Insecta; order Lepidoptera; family Noctuidae; genus Hoplodrina; species Hoplodrina blanda. Next base: position 2,048,225 of record OX438582.1, read on the forward strand.
GTATATGGGCTACAATCCAACTATACAGAATCCTCTGTACTCCAAGAGTATATTTGCAAACCCCGCAAGGGTAAACACAAAACGAGATGAAGATAGGAGTCTATTCCTTGGCAAAGGGTTTTTTGTCCTAAATACGTTTCGTCAAAGGGCCGGTGACAAACGGATTCCTGCCTGGGGCGCGGTTGTGGACATTAGGAAACATATGGAGGGCGTACGTGAGGCGAACACGCTAGCGGAAATGTTTTGATTGATATCAAGGTCTTGAATTACACATGTACACTGCCTTTCGTTTTTGATTAACATTAACTTAGACAACCAACCCTGAAATTGCGATATAAATCAACTGATCTTATACATTTTGTTTTTGGAAACTTTTCCTTTAAAACTTTTACTATCAACCTATAACGTCATTACACAATATTTAAACAATGATATAAAAGCTTGTCGCGAGATTTAAGTAGGTACTCGTATTTACTTAGTTTAGAATAGAATAGAATTTTATTTTGCAAATATGGGTAATCCATAATAGTTCTTAAGATTACATTTAGCTCAGCCACGTTTTACCAATCGGCATGCAAACACCTGAAATTATTTATATCACTAATATTACACTTATTTAGATCAATTTTATTTATAAATTACTAAAAAAAAACCTAAAATCAATTAAAACAATTTATTTGATTTACTTGTTTATATCTACACAGGTAAATATCGCGACAAGCTTTTATATCATATAAATTGTGTAATAAAGTTATAAGTTGATAGTAAAAGTTTTAAAGAAAAAGTTAATTTTAATCTTTATAGCTTTAAAAAAAAAGAAACTATTTTTTTCATAAGATATGACAAACCGCTGATATTTCAAAAGCATGCGTACTGTGTGTTACTAATGTATGTTACTATGTATACATATGTTGTATGTTTACTTCCATTCAAATCGGTACCGCTTCAATTTCCATCCCATATATTTCCACCGCAAAATCCTCAAATATTCACGGCACTTTCGGTCAAGAATGGCATTCTGGCACTTTTCTTTGAACACTATTATTGCCACTAACGAAGTTTACCGCTCCTTCCAAGGAAAATAGACTCGGAATCCTAAGGAAATTAAGGGGAAAGATTCCTCATGTTTTGGAACAAAGCCGGGTTAGTCAACAACATAATATTCATCTTCTTATGTAAACATGACAATTCATTATTAGCGTTATTTACACTATGTTACCTACATCCATACTAATATTATAAATGCGAAAGTAACTCTGTCTGTTACGCTTTCACGACTAAACTACTGAACCGATTTTGATGAAATTCGGTACGGAGTAGGTAGGTAAGTTTTAATCTCAAAAAGTTCTTTCTTGAGGATCAAACGTACTCCGTACAAAGACTGGAGATTCGCCCACGATACGTACGTACATACAAACAAAAACTCCATTTATCTGCCTCGTTGGTCTAGTGGTCGCAAAGCGCGACTGCTGAGCATGAGGTTTTGGGTTCAATTCCCAGGTCGGGCAAAGTGTTATTGGGTTCTTCCATCAGGAATTACTCAGTAGCAGCCTTGGAGTCTGGATTTGTGCCCGGTTGATGGTAATAGGCTCGCCCCCTAGTACATGGGACATAAAAACATAACTGGCAAAATGTGGGTGTACTAATGGGTACATCTCTGCCTAAACCTTAGGGAATTACAGGCGTGATGTTATGTTTTATCCTTTTAGGGGCTAAATTATACTTTAGGACCTATTCTCACACCTATATAGACATACAAATAAAAACTCCGTTTATTTATTCTCAGTAGTCGTTAAAGTTAAATTCACTAGCAAAATGGTTCACCGTCTTTTTAAAGCAAGCCGCGTAATAAGTAGCTTGTCGATACGAACGATGTTACAGTTAAAAGAAAATAAAGGTGCGCTCAAATTACATTCGCTCATCTACCCCGGAGCGCTCTCCGCTCAACGTAAGCTGGACTTAGTTACTAGTTACGTACTATATTTAGCTAAGCTTATGATCGTCCTTTTAAAGTAGCTTCTAGTTCATTTTAGTCGCATTTTATTTTTAACTTTCCATGTACAGTTGGGCAAAGAATTTGGTATATAGGCGACTGTTTTACTCTATCTTCTGCTGCTTGAGATGGAGTGAAGTGGCTGCTTTTCTTTTGTGATTCATTTTTTGTGGGAAACTAAGACTTGTCGAGCTTCATTGCCTCAGTGCTTTTGTGGTGGTCGTCATTGTTCTGGCTTTCAGGTGTTGCAGTGGTTGGAAAAAGTGTGCCAAAGTGTGGATTGTCCCAAAAAACAATTAGCAAAAATTTTCTCCACAACACTGGCACTAAATATTTTGAGTCGAATTGGAAAGAATCATTATGTATATCATATGGTAGCCAGATTTATATATAAGGAATAATATAGGTAATGTAACATCACGCTACGCTCGCTGACATAACGCTGTAAAAAATGTAACTACTCCTATTCTGTGATACATCAATCTCTTTGTTCGAGTGTACATGCCCACAGCGCAGCCTCTACTTATTCTGCTACTATTTTTTTCTCTTAAACTAGCTTTCTCGACATATCAGACTACAGCTTATTTAAATAAGAGTACGCCAAAACAATTTTGATCAACCAAAACAAATTTCACTAAAATAAAGCTAAAACATTTTTTCATAAAAAAAACATTCAAATTCATATAATTCAAACTGTATCCCTCGCAAACGTTCATAGCGTAATTAAAAGGACTTTTACATGATTCACAGTTACACATGTGCGATAAAAACACAGAGATATATCATTACTCGGAAAAGGAAGGGGTCTCCCTAAAAAGTCGTTTTGATACGCTGCACGCTGATTACAAACGTATTGTATGGAACAGCCATTAGAGAATTTGTTTTAGCTAAATTAAAAATTTTGGCAACGGTACTAAATTGTTGTGACTTGGAAGTGTGTCACCAGGTATAGCACATAAATATATCTTTCTTGCGGTTTGGTAAAATCAATCACCTTACTGATCTTTAAAAGAGTGCCGTGGAGTTTCTTGCTCGTTCTTCTCCATAGAGGCCTACCTCCGTTTTGGAACGAGCAACTAGCTTCAACTTTCGGACTAACTGACCGACTCCTCGACAATTCAAAAGTGCCTGTAAATAGTCTAATTGAAATAAATGTTTTGACTTTGACTTTGATCAGAATAGCCCACTTGCTACAGTGCCCAAAGTGTCCTTACAGATGTAAGGACACTTTAGAGGACGCGACAAACGTGGACAACTACTGGGCATAAAAAAAAGAAAAAAGTAAAAACCCCGTCATGGTACCCCGTTAGGTTATCTCAAATCAGCGCCTCGAAAAATAGAAGAAGTCATCTTACTTCATGTAAGATGATTCTCACGTAAAACTGTAACGCACTGACCTTACTGATTACATAATCTAATTGACTAAATTGCAGTGCTATTTGTTTATTTCCCTCGATGAAATTAAGGGTAAAGTGAGTTTGGGGTGAGTGGTCAATGCCTTTTTTTTGGTCAATCATCAAATGACTTCTTCCGCTCTGGGCGGAGCGGAAGGGAGTGTCAGACTCTTACTGACTAAAACCCATTATCCGTGTGCCTACTAATGCCCTTTGCGTTCCAGGGCCACGGTGACTCTTTCGAATAAATTCCGCAACCCTGGCATCAGCCGCGTCTAGGTTCGCAGTTCCAGAGATTAGCTTGTTTAAACAAACAAATAAACAAAAATCTTTTAGCTTTATTATATTAGTATAGTATGTCTCTAATAGTATAGATTTATCTTTAAAACAAAAGTTTTGATAATGATGGAGTCTTCCATTGATCACTTGATCAGTCAGATCCTGTAGGATCAGACCGGATCAGACTATGTCAATGAACTGGCGCATCACTTAAAGTTCAACTAACTCCACTAATATCAAATCCTAGTTCTAAACTGTGATAATACTGACTGCGGAAACTTTGCCAATACCCGTCAGGATTCGAAATTGTAGGAATATCTACTGGTGCAACTGTAAGGTACAATGAAATTGGCAATGGTTTACGTAAGAATATATTTTTGTTGCTTTTGATTAAATCATAATATAGCGGCCAATATACCCGTTAACTTTTAGCTTATTGGCCATTTTTGAGTGGATGAAAATACTCACAAATACGATCAATTTTTATTTACTATTGGACCAAAACGCTGAAATATACAACTTTTATATTTTGATCGTTTCGTAGTGCATATATAATTTTGGAGTCCTCCACATGTATCGTCCATCTGTAATGGAATAATAAGAAGTCAAAGTCAAATCATTTATATTAAATAGACCAATTAAAACGCACTTTTGAACTTGGTATACGTTCAAAAGTGCGTTTTAATTAAAAAAATAATAGGTAAAAGAAAAAATAAATTGGGTAGTTGACACCACTAATCAACTGTCTTAATGGCCTGTCAGAACGCGATTCTCCCGTAGATTTTTTATGGTAATATCGAACTGTGACGTCACTTATTTGCCAAGTCAATTTATTGACTAAGTATTTATTGATTTCAAAGGCACAAATTAATTGGGTTTTCAGGGCTAAAATAAAGTGTTTCTTTATAGAAGTTATGTTTTAGAATTATTGGTTAATGGTTTCAACTACTCAATTGAATCCAGTGGCCCAATCCCAAAAGGTAGTTTCGTGTGGAGACAGTGGAGAAGAATATCCTAACACTCCATACTTACTCGTTTAAAATAAATGTATCTTTATGCAAAGTCAAAGTCAAAGTCAAAACATTTATTTCAATTAGACCATTTACAGGCACTTTTGAATAGTCAAGGAGTCTGTCAGTTAGTCCGAAAGTTGAAGCTCGTTCCAAATCGGAGGTAGGCCTCTATGGAAAAGAACGAGCAAGAAACTCCACGGCACTCTTTTAAATTAGGTTTTTACAAAATCCTGGTTATATTATTCTTGTTGATTTTACATGTGAAAACAATGAAGATGAATATAAAAAATATATATATAAGAATAAAGATATAAGCCAAGGCAGTTAAGAGATGACCAATCCCAACTGACAGCACTCGTTCACGAGCATGACGCATGCATGATCCATGCATTATGCATGGTACTACTTTACACATCAAAATTACATTAAAAGGCTGCCTATAACTATGCCAAGTCTGCCCAAGGTCTTGTGAACTTGGGCCTATCCAAACATGAACCTAAAAACCACCTAGCGTAAAAACGCGAATAACCTTACAGTTCGTAAATTTTATGACATTTTATGGCGCACAAACACACTCTCATTTCATATACGAGCATATACTATGCGTATAGACTCATATACATTTTTAGAGTTCCGTAACCGAAGGATGAAAACGGGACTCTATTACTAAGCCTCTGCTGTCCGTGCGTCTCTCTATCAACGGGCTGTATCTCATAAACCGTAATAGGCAGAGAGTTGAAATTTTCACAGGTTGAGTACATATTAATATAGCCATCATAATAACAAATAATAAAAATAAAATAAAGTTAAGAATTAAAGGGAGTTCCCATACAAGATACAAGAAACTTGCTATTTTGTTTGTATTGATAAATATTGTACGGGACCTTTCGTTTGCGAGTCCTACTCTCGCTTGGCCAGTTTTTACATATACTGTAGATGTAAAATTCATGTCAAGACGTTATCCGTTCGTAGTCAGTCATGTGTTTTATTGCGTCTGTTGACATTTACACCGTAAGATATGACTCGGGGTTATAAATGGGTGTTAACGGCTACATAGTAATAAAATGGCGACGGAATAGTGTAGTACCTAATATATATTCATTATTTTTTGAGGGTCGTAAAATATGTTTGAGGTTTAATGTGTCTGTCAGAATTTATCAAGGATCAAATTTTTTAGGGGTTTTTATTTGTTTTCGATGTAATCGGGATGAGCTATGATGGCTGTTACACTAAGACGTCGAAATCTTTTCAGAAAGGCAATGAGCTATACCAGCAGCGCTATTCAAGTCAAGTCAAAGCATGCACTTTTGAATTGTCAAGGAGTCGGTCGGTTAGAAAGTTGAAGTCAAAGTCAAAGTCAAAGTCAAAACATTTATTTCAATTAGACCATTTACAGGCACTTTTGAATTGTCAAGAAGTCAGTCAGTTAGTCCGAAAAATGAAGCTAGTTGCTCGTTCCAAAACGGAGGTAGGCCTCTATGGAGAAGAACGAGCAAGAAACTCCACGGCACTCTTTTAAATTAGGTTTTTACAAAATCCTGGTTACATTATTCTTGTTGATTCTACATGTGATCACAATGAAGATGAATATAAAACAGTAGTTAAAAATAATAAAAATAAAGATGTAAGCCATAGCAGTTAAGAGATGACCAATCCCAACTGACAGCACCCGTTCACGAGCATGACGCATGGATCAGCACCACCTAGCTCAACCATTATGGAGGGAGCCAAATGATCCAACACATGCGCCACCATCAGCGAGACATTTGAGTGAGCATGACAAGCTCTCAACTGCCATGCTCATTAAGTCAAAACACATAGTAACTCAAAAATAAAACGCTCCATGGTACTCACATTTACAAAATTGAAATAAATGATATTAAAATTATACAATACTAACACTTTCGGTGTACTTATTGGTTAGATGTCTGTGGTAAGTAAAAAAGAAAAAGTAATCGTACTGATAACGGTACAAGTTATTCAGGTCGACAAAAAAGAGGGTTAGAAACATCATTCTATTAAAAACAATCCTATTTAGTGAGCCCGAGTGGCTGTGGAGCAGGACTAGCATTTAGCCAAGCATTTTTGTCCGTGATATAATCATCTAACTTATAATATGCTTGACTACATAGCGTGCGTTTAATGCATGTTTTAAATTTTCTCTCATTTAGTTGGAGAATATCCTGTGGTATTTTATTATAGCATTTTACACAGTACCCCATAAAAGAAGTTTTTACTTTTGACAATCTGAAACTTGGTTGATCTAATTTGTTCCTATTTCTAGTATTAAAATTATGTCTATCACTAATTTTATTAAAAAGATGAAGGTTTTTCCGAACATGCATAATGTTTTCATATATATATTGACAAGGTACCGTCATGATGTTAATTTTTTTAAACAATTCTCTTAGAGACTCGCATCTGCCAAGATTATAGATGGCTCTGACAGCCCTCTTTTGCAGAACAAAGATAGAATTAATATCTGCAGCCCGTCCCCAAAGCAAAATACCATAAGACATGATGCTATGAAAATAACTAAAATAGACTAGTCTAGCGGTATCCACGTCAGTTAATTGTCGAATTTTTCTGACAGCGTAAGCGGCTGAACTTAACCGCCCTGCAAGAGATGTTAAGTGGGGACCCCACTGCAGCTTTGAATCGAGCGTAATCCCCAGGAAAACTGTCTTCTCGACGAATTCTAGCAAGTCCTTGTTCAATATAACGTTACATTTACTACTTCTTACATTTGGTAAAGCGAATCTTATACATTTTGTTTTTTTCTCATTTAACACTAAATTATTAACAGTAAACCAATTGTGAACCTTAAGCTAGTTGCTCTTTCCGAAACGTATGTAGGTCTTTGTGGAGAAGAATGAGCAATGAAGAATGAAACTCCACGCACTATCGGATATTCTATAAAAATGTCCCTCGGTGAATTCGAGTAAAGTAATCTGGGTAAAAGTTAGGGACTGTAAAGGATAGATAGCTCACCTCAAACTCGCTTCGCCTAAACTGAGGAAGATTTTTATTGAATAACCTTATAGACACATACACTTTTACTAAGATAAAATTGCCAAACTCCTCCAATCGAACCATAAAAATCATTGTTAGTACTACCTACTTATTTTTTCCATAGAACTACTCAGCATATAAAATTAAAACACATTTTATTTCTCCAACAAAATACAAGTTTTCATCACATAATTAAAGCTTGATTGGCATCGCGATCTTAAACTTTATACCATAAACAAACTCAATTCATCATGGCCGCGATATTACACGTCAGTTGGACAAAAGGCACCCAGTAATTATCCTTTCCACGGCATAAATTAAAACAACCGCGGTTAATAACTTCACCGAGAAATATTAAAACAACAACGTTAAGACCAGAATTTATAAAATGTATTTTTATGAGGCTTGTCTTCATTTTTTTTTGTCTTTTAGTGCTGGTTATATAAAGGTTGGATACTAGCTCTGCTTGCAGCTTTTTTGTGTTATAAATTACTAGCTTTTGCTCGCGACTACGTCCGCGTGGAACTTGTTTATATCGTACTTGCACACAAACTTCCACCCCCCTTTTCACCGCCTTAGGGGGTGATTTTCAGGATGAAAATGTTCCATGTTCTTCCTCGGATCTTAAACTATCTCCATGCCAAATTTCATCAAAATCGATTCAGCGGTTTAAGCGTGAAGAGGTAACAGACAGACAGACAGACACAGTTTCGCATTTATACACATAATATTAGTATGGACTAGATTCTGCACTCGCTTTAAGTTACGTCTTTGGTTACTTCGCGGCTTTGGGTCGTAGCGTGATGTTATATAGCCTATACTATTCCTCATGAACCAGGCTATAATATAGAAAAAAAAATATTGCATTCCGACTGGTAGTTTCAGGGGCTAGTGCGATTCAACCAAAAAATATTTTTGGCTATATTATTATTAGTATAGATGAAAGCAAACACAATTCACAAAATGAATGTAAAAGCATAGATTGTGTGAAGTGTAGATTAAGGTATGTATACATACCTATTATGTATGCATTCGTAAGAAAAAAATGACAATTAATACAGGTAGCAAGGTCTTCTTCATTGACGCCGCAACGAGACCAATTACAGATACCAACCAATAAACTTCATTTCTCATACAATTTTCAGATCGTGAAAAACCTTTTCTACAATTTATCTAACAAATAATACTCAAACCAGGATGGACGCACTCCATACATCCAAATACGTACAATCCCCGTTCAATGGGAACGAAGCGACAAACGAGTAAAATAAAAACGCCCTTTTTTACCGAATAAGCGTTACCATAAAAAAGGTTTTCAGTGAGCAAGTGAATCATAATTTATGAATTCCGGTGTCCGGGCAGGCTAGGAGATTTACGCGGGGTCATTGTGTCGACGGATACGATACGCATCGCTTAGAAAAAGATAGATAGAGAAGGTTGGTTAATTTCTGTGGTTGGAAGTGTACACAGATTTCTTAACAAAATAATTATTCTTATTTTAAATGTTTTTTTTTTATTTTTTATTTAAAAGTAAAAGGACTTGATCCTTACGACCATTGTACGAAAGTGAGTTTTTACTAAACGTAATATCTGCAGAAAAATAAACTTTAGATAGGTACAGAAAAGGAATCACCAGGAATCAGGCAATAAATCAGTCTGAAAAATGAATAAGCTCAACTTGAAAATTTACCGTCAATTAGTTTCTGTGACCTCATTCGCGAAGAAGCCAAATTCAACAATCCATCCATAATATTTTCCACCGACTTCAAAAAGGAGGAGGTTCTCAATTCGGCGCGTATGTTTTTTCTTTTTCTTTTTTTTTTGTATGTATGTTACCTGATTTCTCAGCCAATTATGAATAGATTTGGATGATTCTTTTTTTGTTTGAAAGAGTATACTTCCGAATAGGTCCCATAGAAATATTGTCATGATCTGATGATGAACTTCGGAGATATGGAACGGAACTCCTTATAGAATCACAGTATAACTGTCGTAACAAGTAAAATTGCTTTGTTTATACGTGTAGTTGATGACTGACTGAAGGAAGAGAGGTACGTCAACCCCCCCCCCCCCCCCCACTACTTTTCAAAATTAAATATATCGTGTGAGGTATTGTTTGAAAGGGCTTTTTGTAAGGATTTCAAACATTAACACACAAGCACTAAAAAGTGCAAAATAAAAAGCTTTTTTACAAAAAAATAAAACCGCCTTCAAAAACTACAATATAAAAAAAAATAACTTTAGTTTTGGAAGTCGGTGGCAATATCTACATAACAAAAAACAAAACCAAAGCCACCGACTTCCAAAACTAAAGTTATTTTTTTTTATTTTGTAGTTTTTGAAGGCGGTTTTTAAATTCGAAAGTAACTCTGCCTGTCTCTCTGTCTGTTACGGTTTTACGACTAAACCACTGACCCGATTTTGATGGGGTAAGTTTGAATACCTAGAAATTACAAAAGCTTAGGATAGGACATTTACGCTGACGAAATCGTCGGCAAAAGCTAGTTTACCATAAAACATATCTTATGACACTTGGCAATAGTGTAACTTTCTATCATTTACGAAATGTTTGTAATTGGTTCTATAGTTTCATAGATTACCTCTTGCAAACAAACAAAATAACAAACAAACTTTACCTCTTTACAATATAGGTATTAGTATAGATAGTAAAGATCATTTGAATTTGAAACCGTTGGATGTTTAAATTTTTGAAATGTAACAGTCAACTAACTTGGCTGATTGGAATAAGCCAAGTTGGTTGATTGATTGAAATATTTTCTATCAGAAATTTTTTCTAAATACATTTTACTTATGTCCCTTCTCCTTATTAGTTTTCAAACAATTTTAAGATCTTTTCTAAAACATCTAAACCTTCCCCGCTCTGTGTGACAGTCGTTAATGAAACATAAGGGGTGTGCTACATCCCCCCGACATCCCGCGCTGCTCATCCTCCGCGAGGGATAGCGCAAACATAGTATAGCCCGCTAATCGTGGCTCTGAGCTTACTTCTTTCAAAAGAAGCAAAAAAGAACCTTGCTGCAGATAATATAAGGTGTAGATTTAGGGTGACGTTACATTATCTGATAATTATTTTTTTATGGAGCAAAAATTCTCTAAATTCGCAATAATAATGTAATTTATTTCTTTTATTTCATGGTTATTGTTCTATTTTTATGTGGTTTATCGGTTTTGTTAATTTTTTATTGCTGTATAACTTATGGACGTTAGTCATTGGAAATGTTTTGTTGTTGAAATTTTGTTTATCCAAAATAGCAAGCTTAAGTTAAGATTTGTATTTATAGATATAGGGTCACCTCCCATTACGAGACCTATAACTTAGTAAGTCTTCTCTTAATACCCAGATAGTTACAGAAAAAAAGTATCATAAATATTTTTTGCATCTCTTAGAAACAACACCCCATACCATAAGTACACACAAAAACAACAACTCTTCACGTGCAGATATATTTTTAAACACAGCCCTGAGTGATATTACACAGTGCGCACAATGGTTGTCTGAGATGACAGGCCATTTCGCCGTGTGACAACCCTAGACGTTTCCTTTATGTGAGCGTACGGTGTGCGTGCATTATAGGTTCGGGAAAATGTGTTATCTCTTTTTGGAGAAGAAGCAATGAGAAAGTTCCAGATGGAGAAGAACATTTAATTTATTTATTTATTCAGTTTATTGACTGCCTCGTTTGTCTAGTGGCCGCAAAGCGCGACTGCTGAGCAGGAGGTTTCTCAGTAGCACCCTCAGAGTCTGAATTTGTGGCCGGTTGATGGCAATAGGCTTGCTCCCTATTACGTTTGTGTTTATTAGTAGGTGTACTAATGGGTATATCACTGTCTTACCCTTCGGGGATTGCAGGCGTGATGTTATGATGTAACAAGAAATGTATTCTCGACTTACAATAATTCAACCTTGAACAAGCGTGATGGTCAATGCTTATACTTTCTCTGTATGAGAAGAATCGTGTGGCCTTGTAGTAAAACAATAATTGACAAGTACTCTGGAGATATAAATAGCGCACAAGTATGTGCACAAAAACTGGTGCAATGCCACTTCCCTCACTCTCATAGTCCAGCAAACCGACACCATCGGGGAGAGATCAAGCGCAGGATCAACGGTTTATTCCCGTTGTCCCCGCATGCTATATCCCCGTCACGGGGACAGCGGGACGTGATTAAATTTATTTCCCGTTGTCCCCATATGGTACATTCGGCTAACGGGGACATCGGGAAGTAAACTTTTCACCGTTTATTCTTCAATCAATTGATTAATTAATTAATAAAGATTATGAGTCGTTGTCCTCTTAAATCTGCATTTTTTTTAAATTGTTGGTTTTACTTTTAATTGTTTTAGATCATGACTTTTAATAGAAAAATTAATGGTGCCAATTTTGCAGTTTTATTTGACTGAATATTTATTTTCAATTTTTAAAATTTTTATTTGAGGATTGAGGAATAAAGGCTTTACGTGCTTTTCGAGGCTCGGGAGTGTAACTCCTACTTTCATACTCTAGACTGAGAAATTCCTGATACATTACTTTATTATTGATTTACCTTTTCCCCGAACTGGGAATCGAAACCCAAGCCAAGCCGTAGTGAGACCAAGGCAGTCAAGTTAATACTCCACATATGAACGAGTCTTCCTTTCAAAGGTAAAAGCACTTGTCGCACGACACCGACAATGGATAGGGGGCCGCGACAAAAGAGTGGCCTCGCCAATATACTGCCACATACAGGCCTTATATACAGTACAGGTATTTTACATTAAATATATGTATTTATCAACTCTGCCTAACCTTTTTCCAACTATGTTGGAGTCGACTTCCACTCTAACCGGATTCAGCTGAATACCAGTATTTCACATGGAGCAAGTGCCTAACCATAGAAGTCGAATATGAACAACTTTTGATATGCGAACAACTCTAAAAAGAAATATTTCGTTGTTTAGTACATTTTGATCGTATGATAGGTTTTTGTGGGGAACACATACAAACATAAACTCACGCCTTTTTCCCATGGGGGTAGGCAGAAACCACAGAACGCCACCTGCTACGATCCTTACATACTCCTTTCGCCTCATCTACGTTTATACATCTCGTCATACAAACACGCCGGTTACGGGTACTGCGCACCTGACCTTTATGAAGAACACCCCTCCCCCCTTTTTGTGGGGAACTGCTGTTTTTTTGTATAATATTTTTGAAATGGTCCAATAATGAAAGTTATTTATATTCATGAGTACTTATATCGCCCGAAATTGTTACGTAATATCCTCAGACCAGATTTTTCTTAAGAACATGTACATCCCAGAAAAACGTTTTCCCAGAAAAGTCCAATCAACTCCGGAGTTTTAAATCCACATTTGTATTCTGCAGTTCATATTTCAGAAGCGTTTCAGCACATATTTAGATGCTGCGCACACCATCCTCATTGGGAATAAAAAGCGGACGTGACGTCACACCAACACCTGTCACATTTGAAATGAGAAGAATATTTATATTTTTAAATTACATGAAATTGGAACTTTTGTGAAACGTCTTGAAAAGGATTCAAGGATCGTTTGGAAATTACAATCGTCAAGTATAGCTTTCCTTCGTCCAATAATACAACGATTCTAGATTTTGATAAACCGTCAGAATTGCCCGACTCAGCCCTGGTGTGACGTTAATAAAAATGAATGCCACCAAAAACAAAACTTGTAAAAATTCCAAGTCTCGCAACTCAGTTCTTCTACCGTAAAAAGTTGTGAGATCCATGTAATACCAAGTCAGTCGATTTATTCAGTCCCTACTTAAGGGACCTTCTGTCTTAAGTTATTACGTAATTAGCATTTATGTTTAATTATAATAGATTGACTTGGCAATCGCATGAAAACACAATGTAACTCACAATCAATACATATTGTAGTACCTAATAAGATTGCTTACTGCGGTAGCAAAATCGCGCTGAGTCGCGAGACTTGGTTTTTTACAAGTTTTGTTTTTGATGGCATTGTGTTTTCATGCATTGGCCAAGTCAATCTATTATAATTAAACATAAATGCTAATTACGTAATAACTTAAGACAGAAGGTCCCTTAAGTAGGGACTGAATAAATCGACTGACTTGGTATTACATGGATCTCACAACTTTTTACGGTAGAAGAACTGAGTTGCGAGACTTGGAATTTTTACAAGTTTTGTTTTTGGTGGCATCTCATTTCTTTTTGTAGAAAAAAACTGAACTGCATAAATAACTTTGTAATCCCATATGATTATATCATGTCATATGGGATTACAAAGTTATTTATACAGTTGGTGTATCTAGAAAACTGGCCTGAAATTGCAAAATATTTTAGTTTTTCCTTGATTTATACACTAAACACTAATTGCACTCAAAATTTGAAGCTTCTATGTCTACTAGAAGTGCCTTAGACTTTTGATAATCACACCAACTGCATAAATAACTTTGTAATCCTTTAAGATTATATGATGTCATATGGGATTACAAAGTTATTTATGCAGTTGGTGTGATCATCAAAAGTCTAAGGTACTTCTAGTAGACATAGAAGCTTCAAATTTTGAATGTAATTAGTGTTTAGTGTATAAATCAAGGAAAAACTAAAATATTTTGCAATTTCAGTCCAGATTTCTAGATACACCAACTGCATAAATAACTTTGTAATCTCTTATGACATGATATAATCGTATGGGATTACAAAGTTATTTATGCAGTTCAAATTTAAGAATTGTTGTATCTAGAAAACTAGACCGAAATTGCAAAATATTTTAGTTTTTCCTTGATTTATATACTAAACACTAATTGCACTCAAAATTTGAAGCTTCTATGTCTACTAGAAGTGCCTTAGACTTTTGATGATCACACCAACTGCATAAATAACTTTGTAATCCTTTAAGATTATATCATGTCATATGGGATTACAAAGTTATTTATGCAGTTGGTGTATCTAGAAAACTGGACTGAAATTGCAAAATATTTTAGTTTTTCCTTGATTAATACACTAAACACTAATTGCATTCAAAATTTGAAGCTTCTATGTCTACTAGAAGTGCTTTAGATTTTTGATGATCGGTTTAAGAATTGGTGTATCTAGAGAACTGGACTGAAATTGCAAAATATTTTAGTTTTTCCTTGATATATACGCTAAACACTAATTGCATTCAAAATTTGAAGCTTCTATGTCTACTAGAAGTGCTTTAGACTTTTGATGATCGGTCAGTCAGTGAGTGACAAAATTAAGAACTTTGACTAGTTATAATTCTTAAACTACTGGTTCAAATTGAATGAAATTTGAAATATACCATGTTTATACAATGCTTGCTTGGTAACTAGAAACACAGGCTTCTAGTTAAATCCACAACGAAGTTATAAGGGGTCGAAAATGGCCTGAACTGCTTCGAGAAAAGTATGGTACGGCCGTGCCGCTTTTTTTTGCTCGACTTGGCGGGGGCACTGCCGTGCCCCCCGACCCACCCCCTCCCTCCCACTCTTTCTCCATAATTTTCATAGGAAATTCATTTCAAATTATTTATGAGTATTTAGTGACTGCGTTTAATGTACTTACTTGTCTCTGTTTAAAAAAGTCTAGCTTCTTTCCGATTTAACTGTGTGACTTTGAATTCAATCTGGTTGCAGCTGAATACTAGTCTTTTACATAATACTTGCTGGCTGGCGACCGCATATCAGTCTGACCTCCACGACTCAGTTACTGGGTAACACTATGTCTCTTGTGAAACTCCTCTGACGTAGATAGTCAGAAAACCAAAAATCATCATTGGTCCAACCAACAAGTAATTTCCCCATTAAAAAACCCAATAACACTTTACCCAACGTGAGAATCGAACCCAAAACCTCACATTCAGCAGTCATACTTCCAACCACGATACCATCAGGGCAGCTCTTCGAAACTTACCTAAGTATTAAAGATGATAAGTAATTCCTTCGCCTTGAACTTAACACGCCAGTACATAGCACACAACTTAGATTTCCTAACTCGTAAGCTCATAAGACGTGAACTAAGTTAGCTCTAAGCATCCAGAGGACACACACGTGGGACATCTTTAATGGAAGGTCACTTAAGCTCATACAAGCGGAATTAACATCAGCTTAAGATAATTTGTGTTGTCGACAGTTCGCTTGGTTTACGTCAAATTGATAAAACTGGCTGGATATTTTAAAAAAGATACTTAATTAACTGCCTCGTTGGACTGCTGAGCATGAGGTCGTGGTTTTGATTCTCAGGTCGGGCAAAGTGTTATTGGATTTTTTCATCAGGATTTCTCAGTAGCAGCCTCAGAGTCGAACTTAAACATAACTAGCGAAATGTGGGTGTACTAATGGCTACACCTCTGCCTAACCCTCCGTGGATTACAGGCGTGATGATGTTATACTTAGTTATTGAGACAAATTATTTAAAATATAGCTTCTGCCCTTGACTTCGTCTGCGTAACTTCAGTATTAAGTCAAAACCCTATTATCCCTTGGAAACTCAAAAATCTATCTTCTGTGTTAAGCTAGATCAATATTTGATGTGTGCCAAAGTACAGCTGTTTCAACTTGGAAGAGAAAACATCTTTCCATCCATCTTCCCATTCTCATAAACTTTCACGTTTAGAATAGCAGCAGGTAGTAAATATTAGGAATATAAACCAACGGACACCTAAAATTATTGTGAATAATATTAGATTTACTTAAAAGCTTTACTTACTTTTCTGGCAGATCTGTAAATAAATATAATACGGCAAAGCCCCAGACTGAAACGCTAGACAAGCAAGAGCTTTTTCTCTGTCTGCCCTGTACAAAAAAAAACAACTGTAATCTTGAACACCACGTGCGTGCATCCTAACCACATTTAGCATCCATTAAACGACACTTCATCCTCTGTTCATCCTATTCCATCAAGAATCCAACCGAGAGGGTTGCACCGCAATAAGCGATTCACAAAATTAAATTTGAGCACCATCTCCGCACTTTCGTCCAAACCGCTTCCCTTTTCGGCAATTAAAACAAGATCAGGGAAGCTCCGTGTTTTATTTTCTTTTTTTTTCTTTCTTTTTCCTGCATTGCTGCAATAAAGATAAATTATGGTTTTTAATTTTGTTGGCTTGGTCGGGTAATGACGGTTCGGGACTTCTCTGGACGTTTGTTTTTTGAATTATCTGTAGTAGCAGTGTGTTGGGCGGATTATTTCTCCATTTCTGTTTTTACTTAGAGGAAAGACCTAATATACGTATTGGGCATTTGGTGTATCCAATTTAAGCTTGACAATCCATGTAGACAAGGTAATGACAGACCACCTTTCTGGGTTAAATTACTTGCAAAGGTACTACTCGTATTTTACTCTTGAAATTTTTGTACTAGTGGGTCTCAACCAAGTCAATTTAGAAACAAAACACATTCAATCTCAACTCATTCACGCCATATTTGAAATATCGAACGCTATCAAAATGTGTTCCAACATTCCAATTGCAAAAAAGCAAAACCATAGAGTATTGCCACACAGAAGGAGTACCTAAATAAAAAAGTGTGAGGGCTTTTACGAACACTCTTTCAAAATACCATGACATACCAGCCAGCCAGTAGTTTTAAAAATACTACTGTCACACAGCCATGTATGCAAATAGAAAAAGAAGAGGAACCAATCTGAAACCAATCCGATGTTCGAATATTTGAAAATATGGAACGCATTTTTGCTGCGTAGAATAATAGGTAAGTCAATGTCATCAAGGTACAGGTTAGCATGGCAAAAAAACGTCTGAAAAGAATATAAGATATTTTTATTTGAATATGATTCTAAAATGGTAACACCCGAATGATAGTTATAAATGAATTTTCTTAAGCTACCAGGCGATCTGACAAGCGGTCAAAAAACAGCAACATGACAAAATGATGCACTGCTGGCAAAATTGTGTGGAGATTTTAACCTTTATTGTCTTGTATGCAAAAATTGCTTTTGACCTTTTTGACCTTATAGAAACTTTTGACCTTATAGTTCCCTGAACAGTTTTCACATAGGAGATCGAAAAACTCCAGTACTTTACAGCAGTTTTCAAACACAGGTAGGTAATACCAGCTACTAAAGGGCAAAATACTTCTTCTCATATAGATGCTCATACACGAGCATTGATCATCAGACTTGTTCATTGGCGATTACAGTGCAGATATTTTCAACGATGTCAGTAAGGTCAAGATAAATTTAGAGAATACCTACGTCAACGATTTATAGTTATGAGACCTAGCGACTGTAGAGACTTCGTAGTCGGCAGTTACGTAATGCACCTGTCGAAGTGACTAGTGAAAAAAGTCTTATGCCTGGCATCAAACCTGCAATACATGAGACCTTAGCGGAGATCTTAACCATCTTCCCAAAAATAACGCACATAAGAACAAACATACATACATTTACACCCGCTGTATATTCACAGCGTTCTAGTATATGGTTATGAATATATAAATTTCATGGTCTTTGCTATGTTTTTGTGCGAAAAACTTGTGAAATTCGTGAATTACCGCGCTCAGCTGGTGCTCTTTGTGTTATGTGTTGCGTTTGTCAAAATGTTATTCTGTTTTCTTCCTATCTTTTTCATCGTGTTGATAAATAGATAAACATTTTTTTATGTTATTTAGGCTCGGGCAATTCTACCAACTCTTAGGATCGATCGCAATCTAAAGGGGCTCCCTCACCGGGAGCATTCGCGTGTAATGTAACGTTACAGAGTCGAGCATTACATCAGTGAGGGAGGAGAACTGAGCATTACAGCGCGCGCTTTGTAATGATACAAAACGACGTTACATCAGTGAAGGAGGAGAACCGAGCATTACAATGCGCACCTTGTAATGATACAATGTGTAATATTTTGATACAACTTGTAACATCAATGAGCTTTCCTAATTCAAATCTATACTAAATGTTACATTACACGCGAATGCTCGTCAGTCAGGGAGGTAGTATTGTAATGTAATGCTCAAAGTCGAATCTATAATGTAACATTACACACAAACGCTCGTCGGTCAGGGAGGTAGTATTGTAATGTAATGCTCAAAGTCGAATCTATAATGTTACATTACACGCGAATGCTCCCGGTGAGGGAGCACCTTAATATGTCTCAGTCTGTCAAAACTGCCTCTATTTTACTAAGGTTTTAGGGATTCGTGCCTCAGTTGGCAAAAACGGAACCCTTATAGCATCACTTTGTTGTCCGTCTGTCTGTCCTTTTGTCTGTCAAGACCATTTTGTGACCATCCGTGCTCATCCTAATGCCCTTTGCTTTTTAAGGCCGCGGTGACTCTTTCGAACAAAAACCGCAAACGCCATGTGATCTAGAATCATGAACTGAATAAACGGTAAAAGTTTTCGTTACGACGTCTTTTTGTAGACCAGTTATACAACTATTACCAAACCGATTACAAAGAAAACAAAAGAAGTTCAACTCTTTCTGCAACCATTAATACAGTTCTCACTTTACAAAAACCTTAAACCACTACTCCTTGGATACCAAACGATAAATTATCCTGATGATAACCCTCAAGTGCCGTCTTAATCACCGTTGCACTTTTGAACATAGATTGATGACGTTTTGATTTATTGCCGTCGCGACGGCGGGGTTAATGGGGCGAATCTGTCAGATAAAGATGCAACTGATGGTAATGTGCAGTAATGAACATGTTGGTGACTTGGTGAAGCGTTTTGTTCTTTAGTTTAGCTAGTTTTTTTTTTTATAATCTTACTATTCTTACACCTACATAGATGCAAAAGTTTTGATGGATGAATGTTTGTTACTCAATCACGCCAGAACACCTGCACGGATCTGGATGACATTTGGCACCGAGATTTATTGTCTAGAATGGCACATAGACTAAAATAATATATCAACTTTGACGCGGACGAAGTAGCGGGCAGAAGCTAGTTAAACAATAAAACTATCCTGTTTTCCCCATAATGTGTCTACCTAATTACTTTTTAATTTTAGCTAGTCATAACAAAGGGGTTTGCGTAAAAGTGGCGTCATTTTGAAGTTGGATGGCCACTAATGAAACTTAGATATTTTGAAAGATCAGAATAATGCGATCAAAAGCTAATATGGACACATTTCTCTAAAACATATCGGAACGGAGATATTTGGTTTTGATAGCTCATTAAACACGAAGAAGTTATTATACCTATATATTCTTATAAACCCTTTTAAGGTTCTGAGGTTTTTTTTAGTAACTACCTACTTACCGCAACCTAAAGATAAACTACTATAACATGGCGCGCCCCTCCACAAATTCAAAACGTTTGAAAGTATTTGTGAAAGTATCAACGTATGCGTACGAACAAACTCACAATGTGTGCGTACTGAGACGGCTCTCGAAACAAAAACAAATCAGCGATTTGTTGCTCGACTAGCGGCGTCATTATAATAATTACTCATTATTATTAGTATGGCGCTGCACTGACATACTCTATGAAAATGACACGTGCGTTGTCTTGTGCGGTCTTGCTAGTTATGATTAGTTGATCAACAAATCTGCCGGCCTGCTACTGAAGACTACAACTACATAGAAACTCTTTCATATGGATATGGCTACACACATTGAAATAGTAATATGGAGGGGCGCGTCATGCTATAGTAGTTTTTTTTGTAACTATAAGTGTTTATGTGTTATTTCGAATTAAAAAACAAAAAGTCTCTAAAACACTATTATCTCGAAACTACCTTTTTGCACTTAATGACTTCTTGCTCTACAACGAGGTAATGTGTCTTTATTATTTCCCAAGACCCAAAAGTAACGTAACATTGACACATGGTCGTGAAACAGTAAAGTCAATCTCTAAAAACAACCTTCAAAAACATATCTAAGATTTCTGTACGCAGGACAGTAATTGAAGTTTTTATATTGACGACATTTTTTAAATCTTCAAATGCAAATATCTCAACTTCGATATAACTTAGGATAAAAATAATTGAACATATATATTGGACTTAACACAGCACAACAAAGTAACATAATAATTATTAGTGGCCACTGAAAAAAACATGACGCCGCTAGTCCATACTAAGTTAATCAATGCCTTTTATTTATTTATTTATTAGGGTCAAAAAAACAAATACATGCTACAATATAAATAAAAAAAATTGCTTATACTAAGATTTCAAAAACAAGTAACCCACACCAATTGTCCGCCTATTAACTAATGGTTATAACAAGTACTGCAAACAAGTGATAAAAAAAAAGAAAACTAAAATAATATTCGCTGCCACAATATTGGATAATTTTTTAATCGTCAGATAAAGAACTCTTAACACTATAAATATGGCGGTTTAACAGCTTTAGTATAGAAAATACTCGTATATCAAACTGTCATATTTATTCTATGGATAAAAGTTATCTGACTAATGAAAAACTAGGTCTAAATATATCAGAATCACGTGGAACGTGACTTTAATCGTTTCAATACTTTCTAAGGGTGGTACACCAGTTTGCACAACCCTTTACAAAAATTTCATTCCTATTGCCCGGTTGGGCTTCAGTGCTTTCTTTTCGTAAGACTGTAAAACGTAACAAGTACAAGTCCGCGCTCCTTCTTATACCAGACTCGGGAACGAAACCATAGCGCGATTCAGGAATCGTGTCGTAATCTAACAACGCCATCTATCGAGATATGAGGAAACTTTTCGCCTAGAGTTTCAATACAGTTTTACAGTAAATACATTAATTTAAATCTTAATTGCTGGTTATAGTTGATTATTGTATTTTTATAAAAGTATTTTTTATTCAAAATACAAAAAATATTATTATGACGTATTTAGCTTTAGTAAGAGACTATCACTACTTACGTGACTGTCAAGAGATCGAAATATCACTCGGAGTGTTTTTCTATATATTTTCAAGTCCATAATGTGCATATCATTATATTTATATTCATTTATCTATAGTAATTTAGTAAAGCTGAAGAGTTTTTTGTTTGCTTATACGCGCAAACCTCTGGAATTACTAGTCAGATTGGAAAAAATCTTTTTGTATATGATATCCAGATTTATGAGGAATACTAAAAGCTAAATAACATTACGCTACGGCGCAAGGGAGCGGAGCAGTAGCCAAAGACGTAACTTGCGCGGGATAAAAAAACCACACGGTGAAATCGCGCTAAAAGCTATATATAAATATAATAAGTATAAAAAATCATTGTAAATATACACGCTTAGCTGGTCTGCTATTTTTTTTATGTTATATGAGTCTTCAGAGTATTCTCGTGTCATTGTAGATCTCATCAATTGTCGTTCATTCAGATGAAGGTCAAGGGCAGGCCATTCATTACAATAAAATGCACTGCCATCGTTGATTCAAGTCATCATTATTTAGTACTTTGAATATTTTGATAGGAATCACTGATTACCCCACAGATGGCAGAAATACTGTTAAATTAATGATTAGCAGCTTAAGTTAACCCTAACAAAAATGCACATTGTGTAAAAAAACAGTCGGCAATTGACCGAGAAATCGGTGAACATACATAAAAAAAAACAGTCGAATATAAACCATTGCCTTTTATAAAGTCGGTTAAAATAAGGTTCATTATTATATAAAAAAGTATTTTTATAAAACCTATTAATCTAACCATTGAACTCTAATGATTCATGAACCATTTCCTTGAAGTCAAGTAAACTGTCTCTTTAATCAAGGGTTGAAAATACACCCCCAAAACATAGGGGTGTGGTCTATCAATCAGCTTACTCACCACAACTCTGATTATAGCCCACCCCCTGAAACTTACCCTTAGATGACGCATGCAAATTCACCCCCTTTTTCACCCCCTATATCTTTTTATTGAAGAAAAGTTTTTGATGGATTGGCGTTTTAGCGTTGGTTGGAGAATAAAAAGCTTTTGAAGTCAAATCTGTGTGATTTCTGTCAGATTGTCTGTTGGTGCATTAGCAATTTTATGAGTAATGAAAAGGGAATGAAAATGTTTAATTTTCTTTTTTTTTATACTGTTTACAACCGAAGACTGAAATTGAACACTGACAAAACTATTTTAAACACACTAAAGACTACATTTCATTGGAGACATAAGGTCAATTTGCCAAGGGTTGTCCTTTAATAAATTGACTACTATCATATAAAAGGTAGAACCTGTTGATCCCGATTTAAACTTTATGAAGTAAAAAGGTGGACTTAAATAACTTAGATACCTTACCTCTATGTATTTGTACACAATATTTGTATCACAAAACAAATACACTAAAACGCCTAGAATTCGTGACAAACAAAATATAATTCTTGACGTTGAATTTACACTAAGAGAACTCCCTCCACATTTGACAATTTCTCATAAGCCTTCCTAATTAACACGACATTTTCTAAACATATCATATTTAACACCACTTAAAACCACATAATTGTCCCACTTTCGGTATAACCATTCTAACTTCCAAAACTACGTGAAATAATTGCTGAAAGCCTTCATAATGCGTATCACGTAACATAGGTTCACTTGGTTCTCGAATGTTAACCAACTGTACAAAGGGTTATTACTTGACAACCGGACCTTAAAAGCAATGGTTACATTTGTGTTATAGACCAGCATATCTTGGTCCTCCATGGTGGTCCTCTTCAGCAAAATGTGGTTCCTTACAGTCTCAGAGAGCAATGGAGAGGGCTATGCTCGGGGTTTCTCTACGACAACGAATCAGAAATGACGAGATCCGCAAAAGAATAGCACATAGCTCTCAAATTGTGAAACTTGAGTGGCGATGTGTACGACACATATCTCGTAAATCAGACGGCCATTAGGGAAGTTAGGCTCTCGAGTGGCGACCACGTACCTGGAAGGCGCAGTGTGGGAAGGTGACTTTTACCAACTGTGTTGGGGTCGGCCTCCAGTCTAATCGGATACCGCAGAATACCAGAGTGTTTCATGGTGCGACTACCTATCTGACGTTCACAACCCAGCAACTAGATAACATGATACTCCTTGGTAGGATTGGTTTTCAGACTTTAGGGCTTCTGACTACACGTTACGACTGTCAAAAATCTTCGATTGACAGTCGAGAACAATGGCAATGCTTTCTGAAACACAAAAGTATCACACCTCCAAAATTCAAACTGCTACTGAAAAACCTAATGGAAAAACCCAATAACACTTTTCCCAATCTGACAACCGAACCCAGCGCCCAACTATCAGCAGTGTTACTTGCGCAAGACCAACAGGACAGTCCCAATTATAACTACTACAGCTCTAAAATACCCATTTAACAGCTGTCATATCAATCACCACAAAATGAACAGAGTATAGTTTGACATGTCGTCACAGTTCAAGTTACACTAGTCCTGTAACACGTAATCGCGTGTTAATTGTGTGATTACAGTAATTGTGGGGTGAAGCAGTCGTATTGTTTTAAATAGAGCTCGGAATTGTCGCTCATATTTGTTTCAAATTGTTATGGGGTTTGAGGTGAGTGACGAGTGGCTTTATGGTTTTACACGGCTAGTTAAAGTTTGAGTGTAGTTTAGTTTAAAGGGAGGTTAGTTCAAGTTACAAATGAAATGTTTCACCGTCTTTTTCTGGAAGTGGGATTAAAAAAAGAAAAGAAAGACACGACATGCGACATGCCCCTACCTGTGCCTGTATGTTCCTATTAGAAGAAAATAAATAAGGATATTACTTTTATTAACAATTATTAATTATTCTTATAATCCACATCTTACATACGAATATTAAAAGTTTAATTTAAATTAAACCATTTTTATCATTCGTTTTTTACGCAAAATCGTTCACTACCCCAACACTATTAGTTTGAAATTGACAGAAACAGAATTATGTTTTGAATTCATTTAGCTAGATGTTTTTAGTGATTTGTAGTACAAGGTACCTACCGATCGATAATTTACAACAATCCCTAATTTAAAATTCTATTTAAACAAGTTTCCGAAATCAGGAACACGAAGACAGACCATATTTTTTCCTACAAAGAGAAAGTACGAGGTATTCGGTTCAATGTCAAATGTTCAACCATAAGTATTCGTTAGCGTCGGATGTATGGGTAAGTGACCATGAATCAATGGGTAGATTGGATACCAAATAAGGATTACCCGATATGTTCGGGTGTGACTGGTGATGTACAAAATCAGAGTGTTATTAATGTCACTAGAAGTTCCCGTAATTAAATAGGCAGCTTAATTTTTTCTAATGGCTACGGTCAGCGACAGTATTGCATTTTTCTGTTTATAAAAAATCACATACAAATTATATAGCTGCATTCTTAACTCACCAAATAAATGGATATTAAAAAAACTGAGTACATCAGAAGTTTAAATACAAATTATCACTAGATTGATAAATTGTGTACACAAAATACGACTTCTCTAAAAAAACATATTATTTTTGCCTGAAAACCCGATAAATATTTTGTTAACTGTAAATTATTGCTTTGAAATCAATAAATGGTTTGCTATTGCCATACAAAATCTATAAAGGAATCCCGTTTTGTTTTTGGTGTTAGTGATAGTGTCTTCTACGCTGTTTTAGCTGCAAAGCAAATAAATTAAATTATTAAACCGTGGAGTTTATCCCACCAAAACGTAACGCCATTAGAAACAATGACAAGACCTCATATTCTAACATCAACAGCAACATAGCTCAGAGAAAGTCCCTCCCTTTTACGGCCACACTTTCTTGGGAGAAATTTTGCCCCATAATGGTACAAGAGGATACAATTATAGCCACCTGATGAACGCCATTGTAATTTGGTTGTTAATAATGATTTTACACTCAGTACGCCTGTAATATCATGTTCCGGGCATGTTATGATGCCCATTATGGACTTAATTTGGGTGTTTTTGTATGAAGATTGTTGTTCAAAATGTTTGGGCTGTAGTGAAATTATTTGGTTCACGCCGGTAGTCCCCGAAGGGCTAGGCAGAGTTGTACCCTTTAGTATACATTTCGCCAGTGACGTTTAATTCCCTTATAGGGGGCTAGCCTATTGCCATCAACCGGGCACTAATTCAGACTCTGAGGCTGCTACTGAGAAATTCACTTTGCTCGACCTGGGAATCGAACCCAAAAGCTCATGCTCAGTAATCGCGCTTTGCGACCACTAGAAAACGAGGCAGGTTATTGTTGTAGAAATTATCAACTTGGCTAAAAAGGTAGGTATTAATATTATGTTCTGAATGTTTCAAAGTCTTTTGAATGTTTCAGTTAGATAAATCATAAGCTGATACAGGCTGATACAGCTATCTATTACATAGGACTTCAACACAACGGGCGAAATGTGGGTGTTCTAATGGGTATACCTTTACTTACCCTTTGAGGATTACAGGCGCGATGTTATGTATCTTTCATACGAAAGTTGCTTGAATAGGGCTGACACAGAGGCATCAAGGCAAAATATTGTTTATAGAAGCATGTTGTTCATTCTTTAGTAGGTAACATTTTTAGCAGAAGATCTCAGTAACTGAAAACTAAACCAGCCCAATATATTTAAATGCCAATTACTTCCACCATCGCAAACTTCTCTATAATTGAGTGTTACAAGTTAACATTTTAACAAAATTCCGAACATTCCCTCACAAGGTATTGAACCGGGACTATTAACAAAAACAAAATACCCACAAATTGGATAACAACTTAAAACGTCCCTCTTAATAAAATTACTTCGTTCTAACAAATTTTGTACAAAATCATTGAACTTTTGGATAAACTTAATGTATACCGGAGAGCAAGCTGTTGCGTTCGGAAAATTCAATTTGTATACAAGTTAGCATCTCGTTAAAATTCTTGTGATGTAATAAGGTGGGTACGCTTTGTAGGCATTTAGATCTCGAGCGGTTCCCGACGAACTCGAACATTCTTCTTCAACTCTCGCACGATAATAATGTTCGAAGATTGGTTTTTGAGTTGCTAATAGATTTTCTTGCTGTTTTGTTGCTTTTTGTGTTATGAGGGCGTAATAGGTTTTTGCCTTTTCGTGATAATCTGGAATTGGAAAAAGATTGCTTTAGGTGGCTTTGGGGAGGCTGTTAAAAAGTTTGTGATTCGAAATGGGTCTATGGTGAAAATAAAAATGGGTACTAATTCAAAATTGATTATTTACACTCGTGTGTATGTTTAAAAATTTTGTTTTACACCTCTTTGATGAGACCGAACCCTAAGAAATGAAGGAAAGAGGATCTGTGGAAATTCTCTTCAAATATAGAGAAATATATGTTTTCCTAACCTCTCTTTAATTCCTTATCTTTGGGTTTTAAAAAAGTGATTTTTTAGAGAATTCGAGAATATTATCTTCTACATACGAAAAGACCTTTTCAAAGAAAGCAATCAAATACAATTCATATTTTTGTAAATTTTGACGTTCAAAAGTGCTTTTAATACTATTAACTCCCTCGTAAAAGTTTATTTAATGCATCATCAATATTTATCAGATAAAAATACGAGTATCCAAAAAGTTTTTCACGTACAAAATATATAAGTATGTATATACCGTTAATAAATGTATGACCTTTTGCCCACCGGTGCCACATTAGTAGTTGTACAACAAATCATACTTATGTAAATTGAACATAAGTAATAGAGATTTACATAATTTACTAGTAGCCAATTACACTGAGTAACGACCAGTCGTTGTGTGATTTACACAAATTATCATCTATCATATATTTTGTGTGTCTATAGTTTATATTGTTTTATGTTGAATGTGAATTATGGGGTACTAAGGAAATTGTCTTTTGGGGAGCTCAGAGTAGGCTATATGATGATGAAGGAAATTATTTTCGAGATTCATGGGAAAATGTGTTGTTGTAGCGAAATAATTGGAAATTATATATTAATACTTTAGGTGACGAGAGAAATGTCGATGTAATACTAAATAAACTTGATCACCCTAGAATCTTAGTTGCAGATTTAGTTTGAAAGAGTCACCGTGGCCCTAGAACGCATAAGGCATTAGGAAGAATACGGATGGCTTTAGTCAGTAAGAGTCTGACAGTCCCTTCCGCATACCAATACACATCTATATATATAAAAGAAAGTCGTGTTTGTTACAACACTTATAACTCAAGAACGGCTGGACCGATTGCCATGGTTTTTGATTTGTTGGATTTGTTTCCGTCCCGAATAGCAGAATACAAAAAAAAAACAATGAAAATAAGGTAGGGTAGGGGTAGGGTAAGGTAGGGGTAGGGTAGGGTAGGGTAGGGGTAGGGTAGGGGTAGAGTAGGGGTAGGGTAGGGTAGAGTAGGGTAGGGGGTAGGGTAAGGCAGGGGTAGGGTAGGGGTATTGGTAGTGTAGGATACCACGTGAACGAAGTCGCGGCGGATCAGCTAGTACCAATATATTTTATGCTTATTTTGTACCTATCTTAATTGAACCTTTTGGACAACTCGACGTCATAATTATAAAAGCTTTATATAATTTTGTTACCATAAAGACACGGAACACAAGGCAAAGAAGTAACAATACTCACAATTACCAAAAAAGCCCGAAATAGCCCCGAACTCATCTATCTCCCTTAACATTGTAAAGCACTAAGAAACAGCCACAGAACCAGAATCAATAGCACAAACACAATCCATCTTTCCCTTTATTTACACCAGAGGTTGTGCCCGCGCGCATAAATTCAGCAAAGGTAAGTTTTACTGCTAGCCAATACTACGGACAATAAAAATAAATTAGCCACTTCGTAAGTGCTTGCACTAATGAAATGGCCGAAAAATGGGAAATAGGTAAGTACCCATACAACCATTTCGGTTGTAGTGTAGAAACTGTTACTTATTTATATTACTACACTGGTAACAAATATAGTAGCTGTGTCTACCTAGTTTCGACACCTTGACCAAAAGTGGGGAATTTAAGAAACATAGAAGTGGTTACATTTTAGAAAAGATGTTTCGTAAAATTATAGTAACATTGTTACTATAATTTTTACGGTTTTGAATGAACGATATCGAATGATTGAACGTATAGTGCAACCTAAATCTGACATCCATTTTACTTTAAATTATGTCAATGTCATCAGCCATCACCCACAAGTTATTATAATTATTTATTTTATGTTGAGTTTTAAACATTATACCTAGTTATTTACAAAGTGCGCAAGTTCGTTTGTCGAGGGAATTTGGAAGATAATTCCAAATAATAAGGGCGCCGGCGATTTATAAAGAAGTAAGGTAAAACATTTACTTTTTTGTTAATTTTGTGATAAGAAAAATTAATATTTCATAGGTGTCATTGTAGCTAATTAGAAAGTTTAAATTATTTAGATCTAATATTTATTCTAGGATACAATAATAATTGCAAAAACGTGTATTTATATTGTTTTGATTTCAACTTATTTGATTTTGTAAGGCTACACAATGTTCAGTTACTAAGTCAACACAAAGTGTACATATTGCTCGATTCAGTAACAAAATCTATTATGGCCGACGGAATAATCCGAGGCCAGTGGTTCCAAACATGTATCAAGTAACTATGTGCTGTCGTCATGCAGATTCGTATATTGATTAATTAGCCTCAAGTTATTTATTTTCAGTTGTTTTCAATGCCGTCCCGTCGATTTGATTCCCTTCAAGATGGTTGAGCTAAGTGGTGCTGATCCACGCGTCATGTTCGTGAACGGGCGCTGTCAGTTGGGCTCCATGGCACTCACTGCCATGGCTTACATCTTTATTATTATTATTACTTTAATAAATTAATCTTCATTGTTTTCACATGAAGAAGCAACAAGAATGTTGTAACCATTATGAAATTTTTATAATGTGTGTTAAAAATATTTTACACTGTATGTGCATAACAATAATCTGTGATTTACTGACTGATTGTAATTAAAAACCAATTAGTGATTATAATTAAAAATAATAAATAAATAATACTAAGTACCTACATAAAATAAAAAAGTTTTATTCATTTCCACGTTTATTTCTATGAGTGATAATAAATAAAGGTAGTGCAAGGATTTTAAAACGTCTAGTGTTGCAAGTATAGGTAGAAATATTATAATGTTCTTATCCCTTATTGAAATTAGTTTACATACTATTTGATTTAGTTCGTATAGTTGTAGGTCTTCTTGCTCATAGTTTTTTAATGTAGCATGTATATTGAGATTGTAATAACTAGTTGTCTAAAAGGTTTACTCATACTGTTAATTGTTCTATATACATATACTAGTACTAGCACTCAGTTATCAGATGAAATGTTTGAGTAACACTGAACTTTTTTAATAGGAATCGAATATTCTAGAACTGTGTACTAGTTTCGACTATGTTACAAAACCAAGTTAATTAAGGTGCACATTTACTTGTAACTGTTTATACACAAAGTTTAGTAACATTCTAGGAAAAAAAAGTAGTCACAGTGTAAGCACTTTTGGATAGTTGTGTTCTTGGTGTCATAACGTAGTAACAAGGTGGATATATTTACGAAACATTGTTACCAAAAGTTAGTTTGACACATTTCAGTCGCGAAGTGTATACTCTGTTACAATATTTTGAGGCTAAACCTCACGCAGGCACAAAGCGTAGTAACAATTACGACATTGCAACCAGTCGATTATTTTGTTACCGAAATTTTAGTCACCACGACCGGATTTGGTTGTATGGGTACTGTTTGGTGGGGCGGAAGGATAATGGTATGGAAGTATTTGTAGACTTGCATGTGAACTCGTATAGTTGCTACATTTTAGGAAGGCGTGTCAGTCATTGCTTGTATCTTCTAAATTTAAAATACCGGCGTGCTTGTATGACGAGATGTATGAACGTAGATGAGGCGAAAGGAGTATGTAAGGATCGTAGCAGGTGGCGTTCTGTGGTTTCTGCCTACCATGGGAAAAAGGAGTGAGTTTATGTATGTTATGTTAAAATATCAATGCTCCTTTTTTACTTTATGTATTTTTATATGTTTAACATTCAAGAGAGTTGGCGTAGAGGGGGCATGACGACATAAGAGAGCGTCAGGCCGTTTACCGTCACGGCTAACTGGTTGATTTTACTGCCAAAGTGCGTGCGAAAAACCCAATAACATTTTGCCCGACCTGGGAATCAAACCGCGCTTTGCGACTACTAGACGAACGAGGCAATCCATGTTTATCCTATAATCTAGCAATTAAACATATCATCCATTCATTTCTTTTGAAAAAATGCCATTTACTTTACAATCCTGAAACTCAAAATTCCGCCATCATTTTCCACAAATAAAATCTCCCCATTGACACTTACACAGTAGCAAAAAAAGTTAAAACCTCTTTAGAATCGTAAAGGCGCATTCACACGCACGCAGCGGTAATCAGCGCACGCATTGTGAAGAGTCGACCGCAGTTGTAAAGGGCGCTTCAGACGAGGGCACTCGAACATCTGTCGCGCGGTGTCGCGAGGGGCTTGGTTTAAACGGAGAGGATTTTTGTATTACGTGTTGAGTATGTGGAGGTGGGCTCTAAGCGATTTTTTATGGAATATTAATACTTATATTATATTTTGTTGTATGGTACTTGTCAAGGATAAGGGGGGGGCAAGTTTTTTGGGTGCTACAAAATGTCCTCTTAAAGGAGGAAACGGTCAAGATTTTTTTTCTTATATGTATAGATAGCCAGTCTGACAACCAGTCTTACCAAGGGGTATCGTATTACCCAGTTTCTGGGTTGTGGAAATCAGATAGGCAGTCGCTTCATGTAAAATACTGGTATTCAGCTGCATTTGTTTAGACTGGAAGCCGACCCTAATATAGTTGGGAAAATGTTAGGCAGATAATGTAGGTATAGATGACTGACTGGAGGTATGAGGTATGAGGACTGACTGCCTCGTTGGTCTAGTGGTTAGTGACCCTGACTGCAAAGCCGGAGGTAGTGGGTTCGATTCCCACCCAGGACAAACTTTGTGTGATGAGCATAATTGTTGGTTCTGTGTCTGGGTGTAATTTATCTATAATATGTATGTATTTATAAATTATATAAGTATGTATATCAGTTGTCTGGTTACCATAACACAAGTTCTGCTTAGCTTGGGATCAGATGGCCGTGTGTGAGTTGTCCCAAGATATTTATTTTACTTATTTATTTATTTATTATAGATAGCCAGTAGCATCGTTACGTCATATTAATTTAATTTCCATTCTCTTAAGCTTTTATGAGCCTTTTTTCAGATAAAGCAAGTATCGTACTTTTCCTGTGTGGGATAAAATTTATTGTCGCTTTGTTAAAAAAGAACTCCTGGGCAATACGAAAAAACACAAAAAGAGACATGTTGTCTATTTATTAATACTTATTAATAGATACTAAATCCACAATTTTCCAAATTCATGGAAACTAAGCTTATAACTAAAATACTAACATTTAAATGTATGAAAGGTGTGTAAGACACAATATACTACAGGACATATACAGGAGATAGATACCTAATGCAGAGTGTATAAAGTATCCGCTGCAATTCCAAAAGTATTGCTTTTTAATCATTAAAATATACCCAATATCTCAATGATTAAAAAGCAATGCTTTACAATTAAGAACTTTTCAACAATATTAATAGTGACCACAAAAAATTAATACATTATATTCCGTTGTATCACAACCATCACAACTAAAGCCGCAATCCAGCAGCATCCATTAAAATGCCATAATCACCAACTCATTCATTTAAATTATCGTACATGCTATGTTTACACTGCCCGCTTTCGGCGAGTACAATCAGCGTAGTACTGGCTCCACTAATCGGGCGAGTGAACGGAAGTAACATGGCACGGTCATTTGGACAAACAAAAAAGTAACACGTACGGGTGTGTCGAGTCGAGATAATTTACTATTGTTGTGCTACGAAGTTATGGAGTCGGTAATGTTTAACATTTACAATGGCTTGGAATAAATTTTGTAGCTAATACTTTGCTGCTGTTTCGTTGATGAGACTTTTATATTATTCAAAGCAAATAATTTTACAGCTACATTACATTGGCTTAGTAATTAAAAGCTTTTTCACTTTGCAAGCAAAGATTAAAATGATCAGGAATTGTAGAATGACTAGACTAGTAGAAGGGTATAAAGTAAGTAGGCTAAGTATTTCTTTACTTATCTCGATGGAATTATAAATAACGACTGTAAACAATGCAAACAAAATCTGTTAGCCTGAATGGAAATAAGGACACTTAAATTCCATTGAATGAAGTTCCAATGCTCCTTTCTCTGAAATAACTTCGTGCCAATATGACATAAATATCTCGTGAAAACACATAGCTACTACCAAACAACAATCCATCTTAAAGATAACAATCTACATAACATTAAACCAGCTAAATACCACGTCCATTATTTCTAACGTCCATTCTTGCTCAGATCGTGTGAATTAACCTCGTTTGTGCGACGGCACCTTATAAGGCAAGTGGAAAGCGCACTCGCCTTATTAAACGAGGCACAATGGTCGTCTAATGTACGGTCTATGTACAAAAATACTCAAAAGGCTCTTGTGGCCTAATTTGAAGACAGGCGAATTAGATACGCGAGACATAAGTGCTTTCAGTTTTTTTCTACAAAAAAGCTATTAATTTGCTTCCAGCAAAAACATGGTGTAGGTACCTAAAATATGTTTAAAAGTTTCTAAGTTTCTAGAAATATACACGCTGTTCTTTTGATTAACCATTACGTTTCAGCCGCCCAACTGTTGGTAAGAACTGACAAGCGAGAGGTTGTGGTTTCGAATCCAATCACATACATTTTTTTTACTCTAATTTTGATTATTTGTGAGCGAAAGTTCCGTCAAAATCGGTCCAACCGTTTCTGAGTTTAACCGAATCTAAGAAACAAACAAAATACAAATTGGTATCAGCAAAAGTGTTATGTGTTCATGCATTTAGTAAAAAGCTATTATTTTGCATTACTAACAGACTTTTCATTTTTTTATTTTGCATGAATATCGATACCGCATGATATGATATCTTACGTGTCGTAACACTCACCAGTAACGACCAGTACTTTATAGGAACCGGACGTTTGCGCAAACACCACAACAACCACACACTGAACATACAACAGCTCCCTAAATTGAAACACCAATGTCTCCAACCATCGCTTCCCAAAATAAACAAAGGCGCCTCCACCATACATCTTAATCCACTTAAATTCCCATTGAATTGCATGCATTCCCGAATTATGGCGAATCACGACATCTCGGGAGAAATGAGACGAACAGTAATCGAATTACGGGCCCCTTAGTGAATGAAATAGTTTCTTGTTGCCACAGCACAAAGGCTAGATTGAAAAGTGATGTATTTTCTTGGAAAACTTTGTAGTGATAAGCGATTTTGAACTTTATGGGCAGGGAGTTTGGTTTAGTTTTGAAGATTGATGTGGTAATTAATTTAATTTGGTTTGGAATTGCCATGAAATGGGAGAAATTCTAAAAAAATGCAATTTCACTTCTGGCAAAATAACTAATTATTATACTTTTCATTATTTACTACATTTTACGATAATATAGGTAAGTAGGTACTAACTGTTTTCTTAACAAAATTGTACAATCAGAAAAACGACGATCGTTTATTTCAGTGAATATAACTGACTCCAGGAAATACGTAGATGTCTTCCCAGATAAGACATGTACCTAGTTAGGTAAGATTACCGGCACGTAACTTGACAAGGTTTTGGCGATCTGGGGGAATTTTGAATGGGAAATGTATATTTAGTACCATACATTTTTATAAGCGCAAACTTCCCACTACGCCTAAACCTTGCCAAATTACATGCCGGCAACTGTACAATATTTAGGGGGGTTTAAAGTTGGAAAGTAAGGTAAGGCCGTCGCCCAGCAGTAAACAAAATCATAATTCATAACCATTTTAGCATAAAAAGCCAAAACATAGCCAACAACTCCTTTCCAAAATTGCCAAGCCACTGATCCTTATTTAACTTAATGTATAAAAACAGCCATGAAACGCAACCACCTTTTACATATTTTAATGAAAACAGCTCATTTTCCCCTCACTTAGCTCTGCACAAAAGCGCGCCAAAAAATCAGAAATGTCAGTGCATCGCGTTCCAGTGCTTTATAGTGCGTCGTAAATGTGCGACCGGGCGCGTTCCAGCGCCATACTTGACAAACATGCTATGAGATTTACGACAGGGCTGTCGCGAGCATACGTGGAAAAAATTGGGGAAATTTTTTTAAATTCACTTTTTATTGTTTTAAAGGCATTTATTAGGTAGCCATTACTGTTTTTTAATGCATACGAATGAGGTTTTGAATTAATTGAGTGCTTGTATTTTTAATTGACAGTACCTACAACATTCAAATCGTAAACTAGACATTTTTACTATGCATTGTCTGGATTATTATTAGAATGATAGATATTTTATAAATACTAGTAACTCAAGAACTTTGGTTATTATGCTTCAGTAAGCATACAATCATACATAAGCAAATCATGTATTCAGCTACAACATAACCCCTTCAATTTTTTCACTTTATTTTTGCCCGTGACTTCATCCGTGTCAAAGTTGATTTCTCCATACAAACTTTGAACCCCCGATTCATACCCTAGGGGGTGAATTTTAGAAGTCAGTTAAAGTCTATAAATAATAATGGTATATAAATAAATAATACTAACTACTACTAATAATATGTAAATAATACTAACTATAAATACTATAAATAATATATCTTAAACTAACTATAAACTACCTCCCTGCTTTTCATCTTTATACGTCAAGTGGTTTTCGATATTTCATTCGCTTTTATATATTTAGATGTGCCTAATAAGTTGTTGCTGTTTATTACACTACACTTTATAAAATAAGCCTCTGTCGTTGATTATGGGCCACAGGTTTGCAATAAATGTTATATAAAACAACAAGTTGCTCAATAGAACTAACAGTCTACCTACTCTAATAAAAGGTCAATCTTTAGCTTAAGATTTCATTTATTTAGGTTAGGTTAAAGGTTAATGCTTTTAAAAGCATCTTGGCACCCAGTTTCCATTTATTCCAAATTCAAACAATAAACATACTTGCTGACGTTCCGCCTTCCAACATCAGTCATAAACAATTTGATTATCAAATTACAAAATCTAGCCTTCCAAAACAATTCTTAGCAAAACTTTTCGGCGACGCGACGACACGAAAATACCAATTGATTCGCGTGAGTTATCGCCAGCCCTGATTTATGGAGCTCAGGCGCAACCCTGCGCTGCTTTTGATATATGTGTTTTTAGGGTTGCTACTCAGAAATAGTTTCAGTACAACGTTTATTTATTTTATAGCTTTTAAGTGACGTTTACGGTCGTTGGACAATGCACCAAGAAGGATTGATACTAGAAATAAGAGTCCGTGTAATTTTGTACTTAGTTTTATAGAGCTTGGTAAAAGTGCGAGTCAGACTCGCACACCAAAGGTTCCCTACCAATGTTCTTGTATGGGGAACCCTATTAATTGTTAGTTTTACAGTAATTTTA
The DNA here is from genome assembly GCA_949316365.1 of Hoplodrina blanda. Classification (NCBI taxonomy): domain Eukaryota; kingdom Metazoa; phylum Arthropoda; class Insecta; order Lepidoptera; family Noctuidae; genus Hoplodrina; species Hoplodrina blanda. Next base: position 2,084,332 of record OX438582.1, read on the forward strand.
TTAACACGTAACATAACATCACGCCCGAAGGGTTAGGCAGAGGTGTACCCATATTTCGCCAGATATTTTCAAGTCCCATGTAATAGGGGGCGAGCCTATTGCCGTCAACCGGGAACAAATCTAGGGCTTGCAGACGGCGAGTAATGGGTAGCTCGCCGTCCGATCAAGGACCATGCCCGGGTCGACGGCGCGTTCTGTTCGCGCGCGCCTCAAAGAGCTGTCAGCACAGGGCCGGGCCCCAATAGGGGCCAAACGCCCGCCGGGGTTGCGGGACGTCTAACAGGATACCGTGGCCCCGGAATGTAAAGGGCAACAGAAGGAACAGGGTGGTTTTTTAGTCAGTAAAAGTCTGACAGTCCCTTCCGCCCCACCCAGGGCGGAAGGAGTCATTTGATGATTTGTACCACATAAAAAAAAAGGCTGCTACTGAAAAATGTTGTTATGTTGTGAATTGTTGTTATAGCGGCAATAGAAATACACACTCTGTGTTTTGCCTACTTCCTCTTGACAGACAGACAGTCAGCGAAAGTTTAGTAATATTGTCCCTTTGGCATTCTTCGGGTACGAAACCCTGAAAATGCAACAAATGTGACAGAAGTGTAAATTATTGTAGTTCCCTGTGCTTGCCAAGTATTGATACAAAATATACAAACATGGCCAAGATATTTATTCAACAGACTGATATGTCGATGACAAGCTTTCAATGCTAATTGTGCCAGTACAAATAAAATTATCAGGAAAAATGTTTATTTAACCTAAGTACCACCTATATCGTGTTTGTGTATGTTGTTATTCAATAGAGGGCCTTTCAATTGATTATTTATTATACTGTCCCAATTACAGGTTATCAGTCTGATAGGTAATAAATAAGAATCTCTATTTATGTCAAACATTTGTCTTATATGATGCCTTACACATAGGGACAACAAGAATAATATAATCAGGGTTCAATAAAACTTCATTGAAAAGAGTGTCGATGAAGTTTCTTGCCCGTTCTTCTCCAAAACGTAAAATCCTCTTCTCATAAAGCACGAGCATTGATCACCACGCTCGCTTTAGATGAATTGGCGATTTAAGACTAAACTTATATTAATCCATTCCGCTATAATGCTTTCTTTATTTTACTCCATATTTCGTTATAGAATTTTATTACGTATTATAATATTAACATAGATGATTGTTTCACATGTAATTTATCTATAATATGTATGTATTTATAAATTATATAAGTATGTATATCAGTTGTCTGGTTACCATAACACAAGCTCTGCTTAGCTTGGGATCAGATGGCCGTGTGTGAGTTGTCCCAAGTTATTATTATTATCTACCGGGCGTCCCATGACAACCAACTTTTTTTTTCTAGAACTTTAAACCGTTTATGACGTAAGTACGGCATTTCTTAAATACTTTGAAGTCCTTTTTTCGAAATCAATGAACCGATTTTTATGAAACTTCCTAAACATAAGCACGATACATAGATCTAAAAAGAGAGAAGGTGTGAAATTGAATATTTAAAAAAAATTGTGTTACAGTTAAATTCGACCGAATTTAAATTTTCCATAGAAACAGAGATTTCCTTTTTTTTTAAATAAGATATTTCGAAAATGTTTATAACTAACTTTTAAGATCTTTATATCCAGCTTAAGCCTACATATAACTAGGATACATAGGTCTAAAAAGTTATCAGAGAACATTTTGTACATCATAAGACCCAAATCAAATTTATAAACCTCTCCTCAACGTTTGCCTGTCCCGAAAACGGTATTCAGACGATACTAAATAGACTTACTGACGGCATAGTAAGGCAAAGTCGCCCTTTCCTCTGTTCGTCGCACACCAAAGGGAAATGATTAACGATCCGCCATGACAGTTGCGTCTTTGAACAGTTTGATGCAACTTGATACTATTGAATGCGAACAAAAGACGAACAAAGTAAGGCTTTGTTTCTTAACCCTTTGACGAGTCACTGGTGATGGCGAGCTTCCTAAATGTTGCGAAGTCTTGTTTGATTCATTGCAGGCGTAGTAGCTGGAATAAGTATAGTTTTGGTTGTAAAATATCAATAGGAATATGTAACATCACGCCTGTAATCCCCGAAGGGATAGGCAGAGGTGTACCTATTAGTACACTCACATTTCGCCCAGTCATGTTTAAGTCCCATGTAATAGGGGGCAAGTCTATTGCCATCAACCGGGCACAAATCCAGACTCCGAGTCTGCTATATTAGAAGACTTGACAGCCATCGACACGTCTGTCAAATCCTTCTTAATTTAAACTTAAGATTTAGCTCATAGAATATTTTAAACTAATGACATTGTATACGGCTTATCCAGCCGGAGCCTCTTTTTTTATTATTTTTTATTAATACGCCGTTACTGTCCCACTCCTGGGCAAAGGCCTCCCCCACTCCTTCCACCCTCCTCTGTATTGTGCCTCCTCTCGCCAGTTCCTAAGGAAGCCATCCAAGGTGTCCCGCTATCTCCTCCTCGGTCTGCCGCGACCCCGTCTTACTGTGTTATGCGGGCTCATCGCTTAGCATCCGACGGCATCCGACAGACATGGACGACATAGCCGGAGCCTCTACAGTGTAATTATATATAATTATATTTGTTTTACTACTATCAGATACCTATAGCTTGTTTTGTTCTTAACGTATTTCTATCGTAGGCGAAACCCCCCTCATCCCTAACTTGTTTTTCTCCAGACCGTACGAGTAGTAAATCAAAATACTCGTACAACTTTATCGTGCGACCCATCTTATGATCTTACATCACTAACTTTTTGACCCATTTCCTTTCCTTGTGTCATACTGATCTGTGCATACAATATTATATATGAATCTTTATTACTATAATAAACGCGAAAGTTTGTGAGGATGGATAGATGAATGTTTGTTAGGCACTTTTTCACACTTAACGGTTGAACATAATAACATAATAGATTATGATTTGATTTAATTTTTGTGTTCTTGTAAATTAATTTTGGACTTCTGTTTATTTCTGAAGTTGACGCAGAAGTAGACACGAAGTGACGGGCAGATGTTGATAAGAATTTTCATGCTGTGACCAATATTTCGCGTAATTACCAAAGTATTTTATGCTTATTAGACCAAGAGCATCTGCTGACTACGGTGAAATGTAAATTATCGAAAAGCGAAACACTTCAAACTCGCCTTTGTTTAATTTTTTAATGGATCAATCTGTCCTACTGCTAGGTAAAGGCCTCCATATATTATATGCCTGAGTGTACTGTAGAGGCACAGAATAACGAGGCTCTGGCTGGATGAGCAGTATTCAATCTCATTCGTTGAGATAAATATTAAGATTAAATTCAAAAGGAAATTGATAAACCGTGTCTGCGGCTGACAAGCCTAATAATAAAACTAGAGATTAAAATATAATAATATTAGAATAAATATAATCTGTTTTAGACATAGTAGATTAAATATCCCGGTAGTCATTCCACAACTAGTGGCACTACAATACTTACAAATTATCGATTAAAACAATTGAACAAGTAATAATATAAGTATTCATTTCTTGCGATGTTCAACTATTTCAAATTTACCTATGTAAACCGATGCTGCGAACGAAGTCTTCACTGAAGACTGCACTTTATAAGGCCAGCAATCAACAACTATTACTACTATCCAGACTACTATATCCAAATCTGTAAGTAATACCTCAGTGCATGTACCACGTCACCGCGTACCATAAATCATGCACGCAACATAATACTGGCGGCGTGGCGACGTGATATATATGGCGGATGGACGCCCCGCAGCGTCGCGCGGGCGGTGCCACGTGATTCACTGTCGTATGATTATGTGTAATTAGAACTATTTTATTATATGACCTCTTTATTTGATAGTGGTTAGTAGCATTGAAAAAGGCACAAACCTGACACAAACAAACAAACAAAACTGAAACAAACTTTGCCTGCCTCGTTGGTCTAGTGGTCGCAAAGCCCGACTGCTGAACATGATGATCGTATTACCCAGTTTCTGAGTTGTGGTCAGATAGGAAGTCGCTCCATGTAAAATACTGGTATTCAGCTGCATCCGGTTAGACTGGAAGCCGACCCCAATATAATTGGGAAAAGGCTAGGCAGATGATGATTAATATAAGTTCAAATACCACGATGTTACCTGTTCATAACTGCACTCAGCACATTTTAATGTTAGCGCGGAAGTCATAAAAAATACTAAGAGGCGATTATATGAAAGTTATTGCCAAGTCAATAGAGGCTATAAAATATTGTCGACGGATATTTATGTTTTATAGGTTGTCCGTATAAAATCTAGTACCTATCGTATAGTCCATATAAAGTGGCTCTTCAGTTCAGTGGTGGTAATGACGGTTGTTAAACAGAGGGTTATAGTTCAGCTCACAAAGTGAAAAGCTAGGTATATCTATACCACATTATCAAGACAAGCACTCACATATTTTGTTACCATGTTTTATATTTTGTGCCTAATCTTATAGACGAAAAAAGGCAAAAAGGACAAGGTACGAAAATTTTAGTCGTTAAAAAATCGAAGAAACAGACTATTTCGTAATAGGTTTAGCTATGTTTACATTGCTGTATTATTCAGAAACTGCTTGGTTACTTACTGGACATAAGTAGAAATGAAAATGTAACTATACAAAAGCACAGTACAAAAACAAGTTATGTTTATTATACATATAAAAAATATTTTATTATAACACTTATTTCTGTCGTCAGCTTTAGTTAAAAGTATAATTTTATACGTAGCACCAATAAATTCTAGTAATTATTTTTACAGACAGTCCTCGTCGGTAAATAATTCAGTAGTATTTTACTTCTAATTATTGTACTTTTTAATTACAACAATTCAATCTATACGTGTATCACTCCTCGACTACAGACTCGGCCACTTGCACACGCCCCCTTTTCGAATTATACAACGGATTCCTAAAAGCGGTGTTACTTCTAGAACTGATCGCTGAATCTCTTCTCGTCAAACTCACGACACTGTCCGACCTCCTCTCGAATCTTGAAAACATACCAGGCATGTGTCTTGCCACTATCGGGAACCTCACATCTGGAATCTGATAATAGTACACGTACAACGCCCCCAATGTTAAAACCACTGCGAAAAACATAGATACAAAGATTTTTCCACCTAAACCCGACTTGTACAAAGGACTCCCGCTTATCTGAGCAACCTTATGCCCTTTTACCCAACGATCGTGAAGAGCATTGCTAATAGAATTGATTATTTCTGCACTAAGACCTTCGTATTCATTTTTGTCAACTACCACGAGTTGAATTCTTCTGAACGGAATTTCCGGAGAGAAACCAATATAATAATCAATACGGTTTTCATCGTACCCTTTGACAGTATCTTCAACGAGCTCATCGAAAGCTTTCATATCGAATCCTTCATCCGCATCGAACAATATGTAGCCGCCGCAGATTTCACAACAGAATCCAAGAGGCTTAATAGGATGCACACACGAAGCCTTCGGACAGAACTTTAAAGAACAATCAATTGTCATTGGCACTAGTTGACACGCACACCCGAACTGCGAACAGCGCGCAGGATCACCGATCCTAACGCCAGTGCCCACAAATTCATTTAAAATGAATTGTTGTGCATCGTCAGGCGATTGCACAAAATTGACATAACGCATGAAACTTGTAGTGGTAAAACTTTCATTTCCAATTTTGAGACCTTGAACATATTGTGTCGCTTTTGGCAGTGTCACAGTAAATTTGGTATCTTTTGGGAACTCCACTACGTCGTTGAAACATGGTACCCTGTCTGAGTCAGGAGTAGCTTTGTTGAACTTCGGCGAGCTCCAAACATCGGCTTGGTTCCAGGACGAATCTGTTTTGTCTATATAATAAGCGTTCCCTTCCGTGCAATTGGTGTCAGCGGGGTTATCGCCAAAAGTTAACAAGCCTTCTAAAATCAATTCACCGTCTTCTGGCAAAATAAATTCACTTATTTCAGTTCCGGGTGCAATTTGTATTGAACCGGGCATCGATTGTGGAAACACGACAGTTTGTTTAGAACATGGAAGTGTTTTGTCTTTAAAGTTCTCTGCTAACTTGAAACTTGAGTTTGGAAGCCACTTGACAGTTGCCGCTGATATTAAAGTTGTTCCGAATATAGCGACACAATGAAGAACCACAATCGGTGACATGTTGGGACCGATGTATGTTAATGAATGCCAATTCGGTTCAGTCAGAGTGTAATGTGACACTAAATGATGTCTGGTCGTTTATTATCTCTGCTCTGTTTGATGTCCATGACACATGCAATCACAAATCAACGTTATTTGAGTGTAGATTTTCACTTTGAATCATGTTAATCAGTGAAAGCACTGTGGGGTTAATTGCTAGAGTGATTGGTATTCATATTGTCTTTCCAAATGCAAGTATAAAATTAGGCAAATATAAAAAGTATCTTTAATACCGAAAAAAATGAAAAATGCTGATAAGTTTCAGCCTTACGTTTTTATTACATTTCTTGCTCCAAAGAATTCTTATAACAGAAGCAAAAACAATCCATCACTGAGCACAAGAATCTCATTTAAATAACCTCACCGACAAACAGTAATATATTGCCTACCGCGAAAACAAAACCGCGACGAATTAGCCACGTTAATATCATAATATTTCCTCCAAAAAGAATACGTATAAACAAAAGATTAGGGGTAATCCTACCGCGTCGGGAAACCCAAGATCCGGGGATTACTGCCATCTTGAAGGAGCAATAAAAGTCATCGCCAGCCACGCACGACCATTACACTTGATACCTTATGATTTATCGCTAGATAACTCTGGTAGGTGGTTAAATACAAACCATTAATGACTTTGGAGGGGTTGGAAATTTAATAAGACGCCGCTCCCGTGCCAAGGAGCGTAGTTATGCAAATTTTATTGCAGGAAAAGCATCAGGTGGAATGTACGGGAGGATGTTGTGGCCTTTCCAGTTGCGGTTACAAGGATATCGTGTGACGTCAGCTGTCTTGTTTGTTTTGCTTCTGGTTTTACTTGAAACATGTGTTGGTTAACAGCGCGCTGCTATGTACTGTAGTCTTAGTAATAGGTCGCAACTCGATGGAGATAGGATAAGGGCACTATATCTAGGGTTGTAGTTTGTCAGTTTTCTGTCAAATAACTTAACATCAAAGTGAAACACGATAACTCAAAAAGTCGTATTTTCCATTGTGAGTTATTGAGTAATCAATTTTGAAATTGGCTTGTGGTCTTCAATCTGTTTTGTACCATAGGAACAATGTTTCAAAAGTGGAAATTATACTGCCATATGCCATATCTAAAAAATGAGTGCCTATAGTGGAGTTCTGGCCAACATTTACCTGTGCGTTTTTTTTTTTTTTTTCAAAACATTATAGCGTGCCTACAAAGGTGACAAACTCATTTACTTTGTTAATCTACATATTTTCTACGTACATAAAAAATAACGGCTAAATGTGTTGCTAAGCGCTAACCTAACCTTAAGAACGTCCGAACCGATTTGGCTGATTCTTGTTTGTTATGTTCGTAATTTGGAAACCAACCGGAAAAGTCAGTTAGCACCGATGCGACGCAGGACGGTTTTGCTAGTATTCTATAAAATTCACTTTCCCGCAGCGCACCCGCTCGTAATATCGGCCCGTATATTCCACCAGTACTTTAAAGATCGTAACAAGCCGCCGAAACGCACAATATGCTAGATGGGTAGATAACAGGGACCTCTAAGTGTTCGGGTTTTACGGTTCATCCTATAAAACTGCTAGCATTCTGAACGTTTATAAAGGGTGGTATAAAACCTTATTGTGCCTACGTACGTGTTCGGCTTTAATATTTGAAGTCGTGAAAGTCTTTTTTGTAAGTCGCTGAGTGGTTCGTGATGCGTGAAGGTCAAGGTAAGGAAGATAATTTTGATATTAAAGTCTTTGTGTCCCTTTGTTCGGATTTGGGTTTGGGTAACTGGGGCAGGGCTTTTGGGTTGGGTAAACCGTTTCATATTAATAATTTGTAAATGTTATTATTTTATTTTCGGATATTTTTCTTGTCCCCAAATTCTCTTTTCGCCAATGACGAGGCGAAACATTTTTTAATTTAAAAAATCCCTTTTTATTTATACTTTGACAGAAACCATCACGGAATAAGCACATACTAATATTTAGCAGTAAAAACTGTTAGAGTTACAGACTCCATTCAATATTAGAAAAATAACGTTACAGCGGTATCGTTATTTCAATGTTAGCAATAATAAGTTCCGTTATTTTACTATACATATTATGCAATGTAGACTATTAGCCATATACAACAAAAAAATATATATTTTCAAAATGCAGTTTTAACTATATTACAAAATAACTGCCGTTATTTTCAAAGCTATACTTACGAGTATAATATTTAAAATTATAAAGCCCAAGAGATATTGTTTAAACGCGCTAATTTGTGGCACTACTCGGATCGGATCGGTCGGATTGGCATAATCTTTTTGTATATGATAGCCAAAATAATGAGAAATAGTATCGTCCATGTAACATCACGCTACGGCCGATGGGAGCGGAGCAGTAACTAAAGATGTGACTCAACGCGGGGGGCCAAAACCACGCGAACGAATTCGCGCGCAGAATCAAGTGCTATATTAAAATAAGGTATAAGTATTCTGAAACTCAGTACACTATCCCTTTTACTAAAACATTAACCTTGAACGAATAACGTAAAAGGAACAGTAAAACCTCTTTATTAGAAAACTTCATTTAAATTAAAATGATAGTACCCCCGAGAACGATAACAGCCCTTCATAACATCAAAATCTAACTACCCTTAAATAGACACGTCTTTACACCAACCCACTTTCGCTTTTATTACTAATTACTTTAAATGCTACATTTGCATAACATTTTTGTGTGTGAAAAGCAAATATTGATGCGTGTGTGTTTCAATTTCTCAAAGAGTCCGTTACTCTAAATATATTTATTTGAATAGGGAACATGACAGTGTTTTAAAAATCGAAGAGTTTTAGCACAGAGTAGAAAAATACAGCTATACTATTAACAAAGTTTGATGCAAATGTCAGACTGTATTTCTTTAATTTTTGGCTCGCATGTAACGGTACAGTTTTCAACGGAAATGGTTTTAACGAAGCTATTTTTCATTTAAGAAAACGGAGAAAAGTTATTTTTTGCAAAGAGATTTTCGAGAAATCGATACCTATCGTCGTTTATCAGACAAATTATTCTTAAGGACGCTACTGATAACGCCAACTTTTCGACAGCCATCGACATGCTAAGAAGGAAAAGATAACACACTATAATAGGTATTCTCAGTCCTATTTTTATACGGAACTGGAACAAACAATATAATTTAGCAAAATTTGGATTTTATGAAAATGTTTCCTTTATCGTTAATCAAATTGAACATATCAAATTGGTTCTGATTGTCTGATTTCCAACCCAATTGCTTAAGTGGTTCTTAAAATAATCGTACCTAATCGATTCTACCTTAATTTATATTTTGAATTATGAAACAGGGGTCCTACCATGAACTCTTATCGCGATCCAAAAACTGAATTGTTCTTTAAATACGTCAATATAACGCATCAATTTATGTCATTTTATTGACGTATTTTCTCTTATCGCGATCCAAAAACTGAACTGTTCTTCAAATACGTCAATATAACGCATAAATTGATGCGTTATATTGACGTATTTGAAGAACAATTCAGTTTTTGGATCGCGATAAGAGTTCATGGTAGGGCTGCAGGACAACATGTATAAAAGCATGCATATACAGCTTAAGATTTCAACAATAATTGAACATCTTGAATTCTCGGTTTAAGGGTATAACAGCTTAGTTAATACCAATTAGGAAATGCCCAAGCATTCAATCACAAAAGCCTTATATCTCGCCATAAAACATACACTTGGCTCATAATTTATTCGACTTCACTCAATACATGCTATAAAATCTTTTCAGTCGCTAAAAGGTTCCATTTTGTCCATCGAGTAATAAGAACATGGAGTGCTGAGATGCATTGAAGTTCGAGAAGAAAAGGGAAGTATTCGAGCGCAAAAAGTAGGTCTTCGTACATCAAATTAAATTCTTTTGTTGAAAAAAACAAATTTAGTAAACTATGTCTTTACTTTTAGACATTTTTAATAGCTACATTTACGTTAACTTAGTGTCTATTAATTTCCCAATGACCACTAAAATTAATACAAGCGAATAATATACAGGTCAAAACGGAACTATTAGTTAATCTGTGTCAAAACTAACTTAAATATTAGATAAATTGGTGATGGTCAAATTAAAGTTTTGTTAGCATATTTATAATATTGTGCATGTTATAATATTTGTATGTCTTAAGACCACACATAGCGTACTATATAATATGTATGACCTTTTGTATACCTATGTTTCACAAATAAAACTTTGTCTTTGGCAAATTGTTGTTCAGTGTTAGCTGACAGAAGAACACTTCTACTGTCTGAGTCCCTTGTATAAATAAGACTTACGCCCTCGAGTAACTTGGCGTTTGGCATTTGCAGAACAGTACTTAGCGCTCCATGTGTTCATACTCAATGGCATAGAAAGCTAGTAATAAAATAATCTCTACACTGTTGGTTTCTTATGGCAATGTTTATGATATAATTGGCTATTAGACACGTATTTAGTTTATTGCTATGGCTATTGACATGCGGTCGCTGGATTTATATATAGGCCCGTTATTTTCTATAACTCCAATAAACGGTAGTGGGCTTCCATAATAATATAATTGAACTAATGTGTGGATGGAATTAATGTTAAGGATTAAATGTATGGAAGCTTTTTTTTTGAGGTGGTAAAAATCATCGAATGAGTCCTTCTGCCCTGGGTGGGGCGGAAGGGACTGTCAGACTTTTACTGACTAAAAAACCACCCTGTTCCCGCAATCTCGGCGCGTCCCGCAACCCCGGCACGTCCCGCAACCCCGGCACGTCCCACAACCCCGGCACGTCCCGCAACCCCAGCACGTCCCGCATCAGCTGGTCTGGGAACCTATAGAAATTATAGGCAGTCTTTTTTTTACTATAAATAAATAAATAAATTAACAGAGCATCATTCAGGTGGTTATGGAATACGAACAACTTTATTATGTGGCCAACCCTGAAATAGGAAAATAATCAGCTGTTTCATACATTTTAATCGTTTACGACACTCTATACATTTTTTTATAACTCAGAGGCTTTTTTTTTTTCAGTCTGTATAAACGCCCATTTTGCCAAATTATGTTTGCAGTAGCCTTTTAGCGTGGAGAGTCGATTATATGTTTTACTCAAAAAACAATGGAAAGAATAAAAGTGCATTATTTGTGGTCAAAGATACACAGATTGCTATAAATAATTATAAACATTATCAATCCAAATAAAACAAACTAAGCACACTATTCTTTAATCTTATATTTTCTAAGAAACCGAAATAAAATCTTTACATTTTCCTCTACAAGATAAAAATCAAACGATTTCCAAATAGCTCTTATCTGAACTAGCTAGTTCTTAGGATTGACTTTTGTGTGGAGAGGCTATTGTTGTTGCTCTATAGAAAATAATCATTCTTCTGGGCTAAAGAATTGCTTCGATCGATTTATTATAGTGTGCGTATAGGAAAATGGCATCATACGACCTACTTTTCATGATAAATAAACGTTTTAGGTACCTAAAATAAATCTTCATTGTAATGTCTCATTAAGAATTTTGATACTTGCATCGCTAACAGTAGAATACAATCCATATTGTACCCACCTATACTCAATATAAGAATTCCAATGTCCTTTTTCGTACCCAAAAAAGGGTTCTAACGGACTAAGCTTCCAATGTGTGTCCGTTCGTCTGTCACAAGGGTATAACTTTTGAACTGAAATTGGTACACTTGGCACAAGCTGTGTGTTAATAATATGGGCGCTAAAACATCAAATAATTTAAATCAAAATAATAATAATAATTTAAATCAAAGAATTAAAGTTAAAAAAGGGGGCCCCAATGCAAAAAAAAACAGTGCTTTTTTATATGTATCGTAAAATATTGTACGCTGGTACGTAATCGCACCTGGCCGGTTGTAAAGATACCCTTATATTATTCAAAAATAGCTAATATATATACACAACAGTTTACACTGAAGTCAATATAGCCAGCTAAAATAAAATAAAAAAGAAATCTTACCTCTGGTTATCATCTACCAACAATCAGCCAACGGCCAATCAGCCTGTCCAGCACCGCTGAACCACGATGAGTGGTCCCCATCAACAAAAGAATCAATTTATCACGACAGCGCTGAAAGGTCAGCCTATCGGTGCTTGGGGGACAGGTGCCTATCGATCGAGGCCTCCAACTTACTGGGGGAATTAAAAAGTTAATCTTTATTGAGACGACGAAGTCTTGTTTGGAATAAATATAGAAAATTGAATAAATGAATTGAATTAAAACGGTAGAAAAACAATTTGTTTTGGTTTTATCTCAGTACTCGTTTGGTTTTTTAACGAATTACTTTTTACATTTGAAGAAATTGGACAGTTTCCTGTCATATCATTTAATTTTTTTTAATGATATAATGATATAGCACTCGTTATTAAAATCATTTCGATTTTAGAACTAAGTTACTTGACGGTAATTTATTGACAGTATTTTTTTTTTCGTGGGGAAGTCCTCATGGATGCCCTCCGTCTGGGGATGATGGTGGGTTATGTCGGACTCTTACCGATAAAAACCCCACGGTTCCTCCTGCTACCATAAGTATGGGGCCTGGTATTAGCATTATGCATGATCCGCACCCCCGACTGGTATTTATTTCAATTCTCGTCTAGCACATCCACGGCATCCGGGCTTTTCAAACTAAAGATTGGCAAGACGCAAATTGTAATACTTAGTTGTCCGTACAACAATGAACGATATTGCAGCATGAATAGAGTATTTATTACCTAGTAATACCAATTTTAATCCTCGCTCATTCAATTCGCTCCTCGCCTCGCCGATGTGTTCCTTATCACCTTTACAACCCGTATATTATAAAACTACACCTAAAAACATCATTCTTACTTTACCAAGAACACTCCTAACCCACATACAACATGCATCTCCAGGATTTCCCGATCATAAGTCCAACGAGACAACGCACTATAGCAATTAGCCCAAAATAGGATTTGGAATGACGTGGCAACCTGGACCAAATACCGGCTGGTAATAAATTCAACCTCCCAGCAAAATATTAGACAATCCTGGGAACATTAATCTTCACACACATGTAGTACTTTAAGCGAATTCCGCTACGAATTATATTTAGCTTAGTGCTTGCCAAGTACTAAGAAATGAGAGTATGGCGTAAAGAGGAAATAAACGGCAGCGTTAGTGCAGTGCGTCATAGTTTTAGATAATACCAACCTAAAAAATAATAATATTAATAATAATACCAGCCTATTACTGTTCTACTGCAGGGCAAAGGCCTCTTCTCATGCATAGAAGGTATGAGCATTGATCATCACGCATGCTCAAGGCTCAGACTTTTAATTACAAGTCCAGGGGTCCTACCATGAACTCTTATCGCGATCCAAAAACTGAACTGTTCTTCAAATACGTCAATATAACGCATCAATTTATATCATTATATTGACGTATTTGAAGAACAGTTCAGTTTTTGGATCGCGATAAGAGTTCATGGTAGGGCTGCAGGTTTCCTCACGATCTTTTCCTTCACCGATGTCAGTGATGTCCTAGATAAATTTTAGAAAGTACATATGAATTGAAAAAGTCACATTGGTACTTGCCTGGATTCGAACGCACAACCAACCTAACTTAAAAAATATATTTATCTGCATATTATTGTCAAACTGCAGGGAGAAGGCCTCTAAAATACCGTACGGCATAAACGGTCTTTTGAGCATAATAAATTAGCACAAATATGAAGGACACCACCTAACGTCTCAATAAAAACCAGAAAGGACCAAAAACTCAACAAAACTCAAAAGAAACCAACACAAAGTCGAACTAAAAATCGAACATCGCAGTCAAAGTTTAACATACCCGGATAAATCCGGAACGGAACGGTCCTAACTTGCCCGGGCAACTTCTAAATCATATAAAAATAGTTGGGCAAGAATAGTGACACTTTGCGGGCAACTTGAACGAGTACAGACGTAGTTCGGAGCATGAAGACTATACCTATACTTCATTTCTAGCACTAGCGTATGCGCCCGAATTCGTTCGCGTAATTATCATTTATTTCGGGTGTTTTTTTTTTTCATAATGCCCTTGATCTTTTTCTTAAATTGTAGTAATAGCCTAAGTTACTCTTTATAGTACCGGCTATCTGCCAGTGAAAGTATCATCTAAATCGGTCAAGCCATTTTGGAGATTAACCCGAATAACGGATAGACAATTTTTTTGAAGTGAAAACTTCTTTAGCGGCGTTGAGCACTTTTTCTGTAATGGGTATAAAATCTTAAACTCGCGTCAGGACACGTGCGCGTCAGGACACGTGACCTGATCGAAAAAGCGTAAGACGGATGGAGAGTAGACAGCTATCCCCTCTTTACGGCGCGGCGAAAATGTATGCCTGGGCCTACTATTTCGTTTAGACAGCGCAGGGCGCTTGCGCGAATGTTCGTGTATGTTAAACGTAAACGTAAACGTAAACGTTAATAATCAAGTTTTCACTTCTGCCGGCACTCCCGGAGTGCAACCCGTTTTTTTTTTATTTAAGTTTCGTGTATATAAGTACATACGTTACATACATTATTTTGAAAAAGGTGTTTTTTGACATTACGAACAGACAATAAAATTTGAAACAATATATCGTTGTTATGTTATTTTTCTAATGCTACATTGAATGGAAAATAAATCTTTTGAATTTATAATATCCATGTCATTTTTGCACGTTACTCACTAAAGGATTATTCAGGTAGTCTTTCTTGACCGCTTACAGTTGATATTGTGGCAAAACACGACCTAAAAAATGACCAAAACAGATTGCTATAATGAATGATAGGTTACAAAAACGTTCAAACAAAACACAACTCTGTAAATCAAGTTCTCTTAACATCTCCGAAGCTTCACCCCGTCAACCATTCAACAAAACAAAAACAACCAAAGATTAAAATAGAATAAATTATTAACCCTTGTCTTAACATCGAAAAATTATTATACGGAACAAAGATGTTACTTGGCTGCATTTAATACTGAATAACACAACACAAAGGAACTTCATCTTTAACACGCAACTTCTAAAGTTTAAAATGTCATTTTCAGAACAATTCATTATCGTCTCCTTAATTGTAACAGCAACAGCGTTTAGTTTCGTTTGTTTTGCGATTTTGTGTATGAGCGTGAGTATGCGAAAATGTGACTTGGTGTTTTGTTTTAAAGTTTAATTTAGTTTGCAAGGGTGTAGTTGGACGGTAATTAGTCCGATCAACGAGGAGATTCGTTGTATGGAGACTTCCGAATAATTCCTCCGCCTATGAAACTTGGCACACGATGAAAATAGGTAATACACATTATAGATATACAATTATCCAACAACTTTTATTAAGAGAAGTTAGGTATTTTTACCTAAACATGAAAATCGTTTATAGCTCTCTGTGAAAAAATCCTCAGACTGAAATTATTTCTGTATACGTACCTATGTACTACTTAGAATATGTATGTAAAAGTATCCAAAATGTTTTCGATCACAGAGATACCCCAAATTTAACTTTTAACATTTTGCACTATAACTTCTACTGAAAAATTGCTCTGCTGATTTTAATTTTTTAATATGCTTATATATGTTCAAATACATAGCTTTTCTCAGTTATCCAAAGGTTTTTCTTATTGAAACATATTTTTTTAAATTTTTTGCTTAATTACGTAATGTAAAAATAACTCCGTCCATTCTTATATATCTATTGGTCATTTGATTGTAGATTAAAACAGATTTATCAATTATCCAACAAATTTTCGAACGTTCATATACTACCTATTAAGGATATACTAAACGCAGACGAGATGCAGTTCGCGGGCTAAAGTCAGCGATACGTTCTTATTACTACTCCAGTAAGGTTGAAATTGTAACAAAAGGAGCGAGCCCCCGCACCCCTCTGCACTCCCGCGCGCCCGGTCGCTGCTAAGCGGCGGCAATACTTAGTATTAGCAATTACTGATATTTTAGAAACTAGGTATTTCGGTGAATTTCAATTGGATTCTTGAAAAATCTATTACAATAGAGCGACCCCTAACTAAGAAACGTAATTAATTTACCTGAGCAATTATTCACACGACGTAATTACGTCAAAATAAGAATTATAATATTGTAAAGGAAAATCTTTTGGATAACTTATTAAAGCTATTTATTTAAGTAAATAAAACCATATTAGAAAATAAAAATGAGCAGACAAATTTTTCGGTAGAAGTTATAGCGCAAAATGCTAAAAGTTGAATTTGGAGTATCTCGGAAATCGAAAAAATATTGGATGCCTGTACTTACCTATTCTAACCAATACATAGGTACGTATACAGAAATAATTTCAGTCTGAGGAATTTTTCACAGAGAGCTATACGCGATTTTCATGTTTAGGTAAAAATACCTAACTTCTCATAATAAAAGTTGTTGGATAATTGTATATCTATAATGTGTATTACCTATTTTCGTCATGTGCCAAGTTTCATAGGCGGAGGAATTATTCGGGTTACAAAAGCCTCGTTGATCGGACTAAATGCAGTTTTGGCCGCCCGCTGAGCGCAGTCGAGGCGATCATAACAAATCATCAAGTTGTTACTTAAGGTACGGATACACTGGAGTATGTACCTACCATAAAGATTAAAAGGATTATGAGTAAATGGAGTGCGAAGATGTTGTTCTAAAGTGAGTTAGTTTCAGCTTAAGTTACCAGAATACAGCTTAAAGAAACATCTGATAAACCAGATATTTGACATTTTTATTCATATTTTATTTTATTCTGACACATAGATATTTTCCAGCAATTATAGTTTAATTGATCTAATTATCTTTGTTATACGACTATTCATGAAGTCGATGTCTTCAAGGTACATGTACACAAGCCCTTAAGCTAAGGCAGCACAAGACGGTACCATGCCGCTGATGTATCGGTACCCGCTCCACTGAAATTGTTCACTGCGTGGGGCGACGCAAACAATTTAATAGCTTTACAAAGAATATTATAGAAGAAGATGACGTCATTAAACGTATCACTAGTTTATTATTAAATGCTGGTTTTTACAAGCTTTTATTTAGCTTGCACTGTTCGTATGTAGGTATGTATGTAACTAAGTTGTCATTTTGTTTGCAAACCATATTTCGACCATTTGTTGGTATCCGATTGAGCTGAAATTTTGCATACACCTTTTAGTTCTGACAATACAATGTAAAATACTTAATTCTGTAATAATTTTAAATTAAAGCTTGTTTTTAAAAATATTTTTTTTTATTTGTTTTTAGTTGTAGCTTAGGTCAATCTCTACTTGAGCAGGTAAGCAAAAAAAAACGATATTCTTAGTTATTTAATTACAAAGAATAATCAATGCATCCGTATGTTGCGTTTTGAACCTTCTCCAAATTGAGCTCAATTGTGCATTTGTGCTAAATAGAGCCAAGTCATTATTTTAATTTATTGTTTGACGTAATTAACAGTAAATTAATTATGTTAAACAATTAAATATACATACTAAATGTGTAACATTTTGTGCAACTCCAAAAATAAGGGAATATTTGTATGTGACTTGGTTTATTTTGGTAGAAATAAATTAAAGAGAATAAGATTCAATAATTACGTCAAATAAAGTTTATTTGAATCAAGGAAAAGTTGTTACCATTCAAACATTATGTTGTACCGTATAATGCATGTTACTGTTACACTGAATAACATTTGAACTTGAAGATAGCCTTGAAATTTTGACATGATTTGTTCTGGCTACATCCAATTAATCTAAATAAATAAATCAACATCAGCCTAATAGTCACATAATTTTTCCAGAAGTTTATTTTTGTTATAACCAAAATCCCACCTACCCACACACCCTACGGATGCGCACAGTCACACACACAGCGACCAGTAAATCGTCCTCAGCACGCGGCCCATAATTCCACGATAATGTTCAGCATTAGCGGATTGCTGTAACGTGTGTGCTCCGCCTTATTTATGACGAACCGTTTATGTTACGATTATGCGTACACGATAAATAATAACGTAACGTTTAATGTTACGTTTGCAATTTATTATTTGTTTTTCGTATTGATATTGTTACGTGACTCGGATTTTGATGAACTGTACGAAGTTTAGTTAACTAATTTATTAGTTGATAGCTGACCCGCCGCGACTTCGTTCGCGTGGTATCCTACACTACAAATACCCCTACCCTAACCCTGCCTTACCCTACCCCCTACCCAACTCTACCCCTACCCCTACCCTACCTCTACTCTACCCCTACCCTACCCTACCCCTACCCCTACCCCTACCCTACCCCTACCCCTAACCCACCCCTACCCTACCCCTACTCTACCCCTACCCTACCCCTACCCTACCCTACCCTACCCTACCCCTGCCCTAACCCTACCCTACCCCTGCCCTAACCCTACCCTACCCCAACCCTACCCTACCCCATATTTTCTCACCGTTTAAACCTTCCCTAGACCTCCACAAACATTTCAAAACCAAAATCAGCTAAATCAGCCCAGCCGTTCTCGAGTTTTAGCGATAAGAGATAGAGATTGATTTCGCCATAACTTTCAAACCAAACGTCAAATTTTAATGAATTAAAGACTTAATATTATCTACATAAACAGTACTTTGTGACAAAATAGTTTATTTTGATAAGGAGTAATGACATGACTGTGTAAAATAAATGCGTTTAATAAATGAAGTTCTAAAAAAATTCAAGATTTTTAAATAAAAAAATGGTTGTTGTGTTTAACTCGAAATAGATAGGTATAGTGTGTCGCGGACTTTTTTGTAGATATTTTTAAAGTCTTTAATTAATTAGAACATTTTATGGTTCTATCTTTTATAGTTTAGGCGGCGTACGCCAAATAAGGAACTTTATTGGATGATTTTTTACACCTTGGGTCCGAAAAACCCAAATATCTTACGGACCCCTATTTTTTCTAAAATAAAATATAGCCTATAGCACTCAGTGATAACGTAGCTTCCAATTTCCGAAAGAATTTTCAAAATCGGTTCAGTAGATCCGGAGATTACCCCCTACATACAAACTTACAAACATACAAACTTACAAACATACAAACTTACAAACAAATGTTACCTCTTTATAATATTATAGTATATAGTATAGATGAGTCAATAGCCTCGGAGCCTCGGAGTCTGGATTTGTGCCCGATTGGTGGCAATAGGCTCGCCCCCTATTACATGGGACTTAAACATAATTGGTGAAATATGGGTGTACCAATGGGTACATCTCTGCCTAACCCTTCGAGGATTACAGCCGTGATGTTACGTATGTATGTAATTAGTAAATAGTTTAGTGTGAATTGATAGACGCAATCCCAGTCCACACATTAGTCAATTAAATTGTTGGATAGAAAAACTTTTGTTTGGAATGACACCCAAGGAATGTACCTAACACTATACATTTCACAACGTTAATTAATACTAATAAATACGTATTATACGCACAGGATTCTTTTCAGTTTGAGGTATTTTTAGAGTTCCGTACCTCAATTGGCAAAAACGGAACCCTTATAAGGTCACTTTGTTGTCCGTCAGTCTAGAGCTCAAGCCCTTTTTCTCAGGAATGCGTGGAGTTAAAATTAATCTATACTAATATTATAAAGAGGTAAAATTTGTTTGAAAGTTTGTAAGTTTGTAAGTTTGTAAGTTTGTATGTAGGGGGTAATCTCCGGATCTACTGAACCGATTTTGACAATTCTTTCGGAAATTGGAAGCTACGTTATCACTGAGTGCTATAGGCTATATTTTATTTAAAAAAAAATAGGGGTCCGTAAGATATTTGGGTTTTTCGGACCCAAGGTGTAAAAAATCATCCAAAAAAGTTCCTTATTTGGCGTACGCCGCCTAAACTATAAAAGATAGAACCAAAAAATGTTCCAATTAATTAAAGACCTTAAAAATATCTACAAAAAAGTCCGCGACACACTATACCTATCTATTTCGAGTTAAACACAACAACCATTTTTTTATTTAAAAATCTTGAATTTTTTTAGGACTTCATTTAAACGCATTTATTTTACACATGTCATTACTCCTTATCAAAATAAACTATTTTGTCACAAAGTACTGTTTATGTAGATAATATTTAGTCTTTTATTCATTAAAATTGGACGTTTGGTTTGAAAGTTATGGCGAAATCAATCTCTATCTCTCTATATATAAAAATCAATTGCTGTTTGTTAGTCTCGCTAAAACTCACTCGAGAACGGTTGGGCCGATTTAGCTGATTTTGGTTTTGAAATGTTCATGGAGGTCAAGGGAAGGTTT
The DNA here is from genome assembly GCA_949316365.1 of Hoplodrina blanda. Classification (NCBI taxonomy): domain Eukaryota; kingdom Metazoa; phylum Arthropoda; class Insecta; order Lepidoptera; family Noctuidae; genus Hoplodrina; species Hoplodrina blanda. The sequence goes on from OX438582.1 coordinate 2,104,802, forward strand.
AAACGGTGAGAAAATATGGGGTAAGGGTAGGATTGGGGTAGGGTGGGGGCAGGATACCACGCGAACGAAGTCCCTAAAAACAGCCCTTTTAATATGAAGTCGGGAAGTCGGTGTCAAGGGTAGGGGTATGGTAGGGGTAGGGATAGGGGTAGGGTAGGTGTAGGGTAGGGGTAGGGTAGGGGTAGGGTAGGGTAGGGGTAGAGTAGGGGTAGGGTAGGGGTAGGGTAAGGGTAGGGTAGGAGTAGGGTAGGGTAGGGGTAGGGTAGGGTAGGGGTAGGGGTGGGGTTGGGGTGGGGTAGGGTAGGGTAGGGTAGGGTATAGGGGTAGGGGTAGGATAAGATAGGGGTAGAGTAGGGTAGGGAAGGGGGTAGGGTAAGGCAGGGTTAGGGTAGGAGTATTGGTAGTGTAGGATACCACGCGAACGAAGTCGCGGCGGGTCAGCTAGTATCAAATAAGTATTCAGCTCTGTTACCCCTTGGCTCGATATATTAAAAATGGAACAGAATTTGTTTAAAAATGATCTTCTAAGAAAAATCGGAATTTATTGGAAGATAGTCAAACTGGCCATTAAACAAAAAAAAGGGTAAAAGGTTTATTATATTTTAGACTTTAAGAGCCTCCGCAGACTGCAGACTTTCAATCGGCCGATAGTTTAGTCGTGTTGGGCAGCTAGTGCGCACACCGAGTCAACTAACAGTTTAGTTACTGATTAAACAGTCGGCCGATTGAAAGTCTGCAGTCTGTAGGGGCTCTTAAATTGCATTTTTGTAGGTTTTTTTTAAGAATTCATTTAAATATTTAAAAAAAAATCTTTAAAACCCACAAAAAACCATAAATACTCGAACAAAACAAACAAAAGTACCCATTATCCCTTACTAATCCCATCATCCCTAACGAGGGAAAAATAATTTAATTACCACATATTTTTCACTCGCCAACTCGAGAGCTACTCGAAAGTGAAGAGATTTCGAGTTCTGAACGAAAAAGCAATTACAATAATGAACCTCAAGGACGTGCTAAACCCAGTTTACTAAGACCTGTGAACTATGAATCTTTCTTTGGTTTTATCGGTCAAGTTATGCTGGTGAATCAACCATTATGTTTTGCGCTTTGGAAGTGCTAAGATTTTTCATGTTCGCAATCTGTTAACTGCATTGAAGTGGGCTTTGTTGGGTGTTTACGTAATTTATTTTGGGAGGTCTTCCTTGGACAGGTGTTGTACTCTCTTGTCGCTGAAGATCCTATTGTGTCCCTAAAAGCTTTTAATGATAACGAGGGGAAATCTTGATGAAAGGAAATCGCGGAAATTGTGTTGTTAGGCATTTTTTCTAGAGGTGAATAAGTAGGTCTGCAAATAAAATATGGAAGATTAAAATTGGTCTTTGTATGAGGGATTTCAGTACGAATACTATACTAATATTAGGTATAATTAAGCTGCAGAGTTTTTTTGTTTGTTTGTTAAATATCCTAATCTCTGAAAATACCAGTTACATGGAAAAATAATTGTATATTTATGTGTTTAATTTAAGTACTTTGCAACATAATTTCATACCGTCATCGCTATTGTCCACACCATAGATACACCCTTAAAAAGAAAAACAAGTTTAAAAACCCCATCTCTTAGTACCACAGGGTACTCAAAAAGTTCATAATTAAAAAGCTTTCCTAATCTACATGAAGTGCATTCTCAGAATTAGTAGGTGCAGCGACAATTTTCCAATTAAGTTGTAACCCAGTGTCAATACACATGAAATCACACTTTAATGTCTAAGGGATAAAGCTCAAAATCAGGGTTTTGGATTTAGATTAGATGGGTATCGTGTTACTGGAAGCGACAGTTTTATGGTCATTGAATGGGATTTAAAAGCAATGATTTCAAATAACTGTCGTTGATGTGTAGCATTGTGCTAGCTTACTTATTTTGAAGACATTTCTAGGTTTTTCAAAAAAATGTCGTACCTATCTCGACAAACATTGATATCAACTTTTCAGTTCACAGTCAGGCTCTTAATAGTCTGTGTGTTGACCTTCTAATTCAAAAACAAGTCTGTAGACAAATCGTGACATCAACAAATCCTCAAAAACATAATAAGCAACAAACTAGAAAATTAGTTATATTGTTGACTGTCATTTACAACAGTTTTTTATGGGTTCTGTACCCAAAAAATGTCAAATATAACCCTATTACTAAGACTCCGCTGGCGCTGACAGTCCGTCGTATTGTCTGTCACAGGGCTGCATCGTTGAAACCGTAATAGATAAACACTGTTTTTCACTTTAATGTAAAAATTAAAAGGGTCCTCATGCAAGTAACGTATTTTTTGTTTCTTTTATTAAATATGGTGCGCGGTATCCCTTCGTGTGCGAATCTAATGCGAACTTGGTAGGTCTTTTTATTTGTAAAAATCACTAGTCATCTTGCCATTTCCATTCTCTCTACATCCGTATTAGTGCTCCAAGTTACTTTTCACGCGAACCAATTAGGGGAAGAATTGATGGCCAATAAACGATGGAGTGTTCCGAACAGCACGACGAAACGGGAAACAATTTCAACCAATTTCCATTTCCATCTCGCTTTTGGGAACAAAAAGTTAGGTGGGTGTGTTTGGGACGAAACTGCAGAACTGCCGGAAACCATAGTGGAGAGGGGGTGCGAAATTGAAAATGTTTAATCTTTTTCTAAATTTTCAGTAAGACTTTTCAGGTTTTTTTGCATTTGTTTTGCTGGGCCTTACCCCACTTCTTCCACTTTCATCTAAGAAAAAAACTAAACAAAATTATTGAAAAAACAAATCAAATCATTTATTTCAAATTAACCATTAATTAACAAGCACTTTTTAATTATCAAGCAGTCAATCTGTCAACTGATGGCGCCCGTTCACGAACATGACGTACGGAACGGATTCTCTATAATCAAAATGATAATAGAGTTTGATGTTTCCTGCCACCTTTCCCCTTTCCCTACCCCCCTTAGTTTCAACCCTACATTTACCTGCAAAAATCAAAGCAAGCATTACAAAACACTCAAGACGCAATGCGCATACAAAGCGTTCCACCTGCACACATTTCAACCCCGTCGGGGACGAAACTCGTTACGTCTCAGTTAAATCAGGGCAACCCCGCCAAATTCAGAAGGTCATAAATTGACACAATTGTTCCCTGCGGCCGGGGCTTCGCGAGTTATTAGCATAAATACCCGCTTACTAAGCAAAACGGGACATGACGTGGCGTGATGACTTCCCCCGTCTTGTAAGAAAAATATTGTTTAACTTGGAAACTTTAAGAGATTTTCATCTGTCCTGTGGAAATGAAATGTAACACTGTTTATTTTGAGGATTAGAAGTCTTTTATAAAAGTTTTTGACTACACATTTTTCTCTTTTAATTTTTTTGACATCAAAATAATAAAAAAATGAGGTGTTGTTTTGTAATGTTATAATAACAGCTTTTTACAAAATACCTAAACATGAATGTTTACACCGGTACTAACCAATTTTTTAAATTTCTGTCTTTCTGTTTGTTCAGGCTAATCTCAGAAAAGGCTGCACTGATTTTCACTAGCAGATGGCTGATATTTTATTTTAAAAATAAAACTCCGTGGTTCTCGAAATACACGCGAACGAAGTCGTGGGCATAAACTAGTAATCAAGTATACTTAGACTAGTAACAATACCCAAACTGAAAAAAAAATGGTTACGCTAAACCATAAAAAAATACTAAGAATTTTTCATCTCCGTGAAAATTGCAGCTCATTCTTTTACCGTTCAAAGTATTACCTAATTTCTCATTCATCCAGTCTTTCTGAATCATTAGAGCTACTTTGAAGCTTACGATTGAATGATATCGAACTAAACATTTAAGAAGCTTTTTCATTTGAGAGCATTTAAGCCTTACAGAATTTCAAACAAACTTGCAAATCCTTATTTTTCAAAATGAATGAACCGAATTTAATGAAACTTCCTACACATAAGTAGGATACATAAGTCTATAAAAAGTTAGCAAAGAACATTTTCGAAAATTGTGTTATACAACCTTAATTTTAATTTGTTACAAATCTTTCAGGGGGTGAATGTACTCATGAATATGAACAACTTTTATTAAGGGACATAGTACGAAATGTGAAAAAAAAAACAGCTGATCCATACAATAATGTACTACATTACGATCAAAATGTATGGATCAGCTGTTTTTTTTTTTCACATTTCGTACTATGTCCCTTAATAAAAGTTGTTCATATTCATGAGTACATTCACCCCCTGAAAGATTTGTAACAAATTAAAATTAAGGTTGTATAGCTTTTCTTTCCAAAGAAAGAGATATTTTTAATTATCTTTTTTTTAAATAAGACATGTCGAAAACTAACCTCATAGACCCTATGCATCCTGACTATGTGTCCGTTCGGTTTGTTCGTTTCGAAAAATATGGACTTGAAAGTTGGTTGAAATGCCGTACGACGTAAACGCTCATAAGAAGAGTTCCAGAATCAACTCATTTTTATGTTAGGTTTTCAATCGAATACCGCAATCGAAATGACGAAAAAATTCGTCCCATCCCGTAACCGAAAACTGATGACGTAAATTATGGAGATACGACACACCAAACTCCTTGACTCTATAGACTTTATATGACATGTATCACCATAAAATGTATATAGCACATAATAAACCCTTTCACAGCTGAAACGATCTCGAGTTTCCATACAAAATACTTATTTTATTATACCGCACACCTGTATAAAAATGCCGCCATAAAAACCGTATGTAAAAAGACAAAAAGTAATTCATATTAGGGTGGAGAGCGTTAGATCCGGTAAGCCGGGCCCCTGATTACTCAGCGATATTTAAAGCTGATTTGATCGCTTAAGCGGATCCGTTGCGGGGTGGCCATTGTCTCGTCAGCGTCTACCAAGTCTTTGGAGGTAATAAAAGGGACATTAAGGTACGGTTTGAAGGTTACCGTTTTGGACTTGAAGAGGGAGGTTATTGACAGCAAGAGTGAAGTTGTGAAACGAGTCCTTTAACCTCTCAACTGTCAACTGTACCTATGCGGTACAAAAGTGGTGGAGGTTTGACCTTCAACAGTTTTGGCCCGACGGCGCACGAGTTAAATGGACTTTCCCGACAGCGTGTTCCATAATAGGATAAGGGCACTAATATCTAGGCTTGAACAGGTCAATTTCCCATCAAATAACCCAATTTCAAAATGGTAATCACTTTTTACATCAAAAAAGATGATGTAAAAAAATTTTGATGCCCTATGAGGTCTCCTTTTTGCCTTTTTTTAATATTTTACATTTACTTTAAGCTTTTTACATTAAGTTTTATTAGTTATAGGTCAAAACCCAACAAACATTTCTGTCGTATAAGTAAAAGTAAAGCGACTCAAAATGCTATAACCATCGTATTGAAGTAATTTTAGCGTGTAATACGACTCGAATTAATGCAAAAGTTAGGATAGATAGATGTTTGTTAGCCAATCCGCCAGAATGGCTAAAGGGATGAACATGCACATTTTTCCGGGATAAAACGTAACCTACGTATGTATTCCATAAAATGATAAATAAATAAAAATAAATAAATATCTTGGGACAACTCACACACGGCCATCTGATCCCAAGCTAAGCAGAGCTTATTTGTGTTATGGTAACCAGACAACTGATATACATACTTATATAATTTATAAATATATACATATTATAGATAAATTACACCCAGACACAGAACCAACAATTATGCTCATCACACAAAGTTTGTCCTGGGTGGGAATCGAACCCACTACCTCCGGCTTTGCAGGCAGGATCAATGATGATTATTCTACGTATCTATCTCTGTACCAAATGTCATACAGATTCCTTCAGCCTTTCTGGCGTGATTGTCCTCTATAACTTACTGAACTTGCAAAACTTTTACAAATCGGTTTACGTAGTTAACTACTACAACCCGTATTACTTTACATTCCACATAATTATGCGTTCAGTATAACAACCATGGAACAAATCACACTGCCTTCCTCGCAAGGACCTCTCAACACACCTACGTACGTACCTCCGGTACTCTTTCCGTACCGTCATCACACCTCCGCTCATTTCCTGCGCCTATCTCTCCTGCCACCTGCCCGTCTACACGCAAAACACCCATATTTTCCTATCAATACCTCTTCCTTAACCGACCTTTCAAGGGAATTTCAACCCTATACTTATAAACAAAGAGTTGAATTTCCAATAGGGGTGTACAGTCATGAAAATTGATGGTATTAGTAGCATATGGGCCGGAATGAGTTTTTGCATGCTACATTTGTAGTTTGGTGAGTTCTCATTAGCAGAGAAGCAGTTTATTAAGGTTTATCGTTCCTATTTTGTAGTATATTTTCTTCCTGGTTAGTCCTCGCGTATCTTCGACGACCTAGCGTAATAAACCCCCAGACAATTCCTTCCCTTAAAATATGGGAATCTTAAGAAACTTAACTTGGGACTTAAGAGCCGGAAAAGTTTTCTTGAATGCGTAAGTCCATTTGATAACAACAACACCTCAGAAATATGCGATCTTTGCCGGGCGATACTCAAGCCTCCTGAACAGCTTATCGAGCCATCGGACAGGCTTCCACCTGGGCACACGATGGCTTGGAAAAACTTAAATAGACTTCGCACTCAGGTCTCCAGGTCCAGGGAGAATCTCCAAGGGTTTCGCAAATTGCACCGATCTTCAGTTCCTATGCAGAGTCTCTCCACAGACGCTCACCTTTAATCTTACACACGTGAGGACCTAATGACTATGACAGCATATGGTATTATCGTAGCTGAATACTGTGCATAAGGTCTTGGGTTCGATTCCCAGGTCGGGCAAAGTGTTATTGGGTTTTTCCATCAAGAATTTCTCAGTAGCAGCCTCGGAGTCTGGATTTAAACATAACACGAAATGTGGATGTACTAATGGATATTCCTCTGCCTTACCTTTAGGGGATTACAGACGTGATTTTATATTTTATGTTATGTATAATGTAGTATATTTGAAAAATGGGAAAAAATAAAATAACAACATGACTAAGGTTTCGTCCGCACGTCATAATCACGCTCATGTTTGTGTCCACGTCATACTGGTTGTTGTGACGTCATTACTCAACGGGACACCGCTTCCCCGCTGCACAGGCACGCACAATCCAACGTGAGATGTAAACCATCCCATACCGTATTTTATGGTTAATTACTTTTCTAGAGTGGAACAGCTAGTGGATTTATTTCATGCCTGGAGTCCCGTTTGGCATAGAAACATTTTTAGGTATTTTTTGACAATATAATCTAGCTGTCAAGGCATAAGCAGTTACCTTATTTCAAGTTATGTTTTAAATTTTAATTTACTCGTAGCTGAATAATAGATGATATTTGATAGGTATTTAATAGACTACATTATCTAGCTAGATACAGAGAAACAGGTGCTTGGAAAATTTTTAGTGTAGTGTGACTTAAATCTTACAAAGAAGGGCCTGTTTGATTCCCAGGTCGGGAAAAGTGTTACTATTAGGTATTTCTCAGCAGCAGCCCAGAGTTCGAAAATTGGCGGTGATATACCCTTGCAATATATCTCCTGCAAGAGATATTATACTACTAGTCTCTTGAGATAGGCCGCCGTGCTGACCTAAATTCGGAATATTATTTTTCCCATATTTATGTAATCAGTTCTATATCGATATTTCTCGATAACGGCACAGCCAGGCGACGTGACGCATCATCATTACACGGCGACGCGTCACCGTGCTCGCGATATTTCAAGTGTGGAGTCAACCGTGGAGGTTTTGAAAGGTCTCCTATTTTATGTGAACTTCGTGATTCGTGACTCAATCATGAAATCAATTGAAATGTGGGTGTACTAATAGGTACACCTCTGATAACCCTTCATGGGATTACAGTGGTGTGATGTTTTGTTATGTGAAAAAAAAATACATATTTGTTCAACCAATAGACAATATCTATTAGCCGATCAAAATGGGTCAAACATTGACTTTAAAAATATGAATTCAAACAACTTCGATACAAGACTTAATTTTCCCACCTCAGTTACCACCAAACAGATTATCTCATACCATAACTACCTCTCGTATTATCACCATATAGCCATCTTAATACCAAAATCCTTAAAAAAAAAACCTAACCCTTCACTAACAAGCGTCAACTACATAGTCACCGAGCAATAAATTAAGTAACAGATAGAAATCGCATGAAAACAAAAGAGTGACAATGGCCGCGCGTCCAATTAAAGGAGATGGGACGTCGTTTATCGAAGATGATGATCATCACGCGAGCTGGCGCCCTGGTGGTCTGCGAGGTGGTGTGGGAGGATGGTACTTTATTGCCCGACTACAGCAAAAGGAGGGTTATAGCTTTACGAATAGTTTGCTGAGAATTAAAAAAGGTACGCTAAGGATTCTTTCTTTAACTAGATTAATTTTGTGAGAGACCAAATCGAAAACCCGGCAGAATAAAAACTTTACTTAAGTTACAATTTCTATTTAATTACTGGTATAAGAACCATTTCAATGTATCAGCAAAACTCAGTAGAGTTGCCGACACTTTCAATTATGTGGGCAGGCCGTAAACCACTTTAAAATACTAAGTATGGGGTTTCTTGCACATTCTTCTCCATATGCAACTAACTTTTGAAAGGGGCATCTAGATTCAATAAATTTTATTGTAAATTTTGACATTTAAAACTACAATGGTCCAATTGAAATATATAGTTCGTCTTTGACAGCGTGCTGCAATCTCAATCCATTATAAAAATAATTAAGTCTGATCCAGCTTAAATGCAACCAAAAGTCAAACTCAAGTTTTCTTCTTTACTACAATCTAGTACAAACTTATAAAACAAATACATGGAACCAATTCAGCAGAAATCAACTCGCCACAAATTGTAAAATCAATCAAACTTAGCCAATAACAATAACTGAAATTTCATGTAAAAACAACATTGTAGTAGCGCCAAGTTTAATATCAAATGGAGGATTGATAACAAAACATCTGTTAGACTGTAATTGCTTAAGTTTCTAACAGTTTTGACTGCGGGATAGCTGTGGTAGGGTTAACCATTCTGCCAGGGTTGCGGATTTTGATCGAAAGAGTTACCGCGGCCCTGAAACACAAAGGCCATTAGGACACACGGATAGGTTTTAGTAAGTAAGAGTCTGATACTCCCTTTTGCTTCGATCACAGCGGAAAAAGTAATTTTTTGATGATTTTCAAACCTTAAAAAAAACTGTTAACTTGCTCTATAGCTAGTTGAAAATTTAAGGGACGCTTCATTATATTTCAGAATTAAATTAAAAAAAATACACTCGTATGAAATAGACAAAGACAGAAAGGAAACGAAAGAGAGGGAAGTTCACCTGGTCGCATAACGCGTTTTCCTTACCTGACGATTTCTGCCGCAAACCGCGCGTTCCATCTTTTGACGTGAAACGTCTTTAAAATCACACCGAAACATACGGGTAACATAACGCCAATTTTAATAATTAAGATCGTTAAAAATGTAGTCGCTATCTCATCTCAGCGACAATCAACCTCTCTCTCAGTCTCAATCTGTCAAAAATGCCTACATTTTTTGACAGATTAAGACTGATTAGATTGTGATCGTTGCGTGAAAGTATAGCAAAATTCGGTAAGACATTGATGACTTTTTTAAACATTTATTATAAGCTTCATGTGTAGAAAGAGATATTCAAGGAATTCAGTTAAAACAGAATCAAAGTCAGCAACAAAATTGTACACCTTCCAAAACCAATAAGCCAGCTACCACCCTCGACCGCCCGCAGCAACCATACACTTCGACCTCTCCTTTTACACAAATTGACGTCCAAATCTCTAGTACAATAATCTTACAACAAAAGCTGCATGATGTACAGGGGACAGCCCTAGCGTGGGTACAATTGCGGCGAGCGACCGCCTGGGGCACGCGGGCTACCGAACGCTTCGCACGGATTTTGAACGAAACATGAACGTATCATGTTGACAAGCTTTTGGGTCTTTGTGGCTGAATTAAAAATAATTAAGCATTCCCATTTGTTTTATTTTATATTCCGAGGACCCGCAGTACAGTCCGTCTAGACTTTAGACACATGGCGGCGTGTCAGCCAAGTTCGACGGACACTGGAGTGTGTATATTTTATTCGTCCCATTTAGAGCTACTTTCAAAAAACATTACAATAATACATTCTCAAAGACAGTGACAACAAAAGACAAATCGGCAACATTCACAACTTCTCAGAACAACTGATTATATCAGAATGAACTGCCGAACTCGCAACACTCATTTTTCTCTTCCCCATCCATACGGCGATAAACAGCCGGAAAAACTATGTTCATTTGTGTGAAACTTAATCAAAACTTTATCATAGTGCAGGGAGCGTAAACCTAAGTTACACGTCCAACGAAAAGGTGGCTGGGACAGACTGGGATATGAAGCACAGTGTATTGTGCAGTAACTTGAGAGAAACCTTGAAGGCAAAAGATTTAAAGATCATATATAAATCAAATAATTGTAGTACCATAGTCCAATATTTTTAGTGTCCATGTTCTGCACCAACCGAGGGTTGTCCTTTAGTGCACTTGCATTGTGCATACAGGGATAATTTCTCGGTTCGTGTTTCATTTCATTTAAAGTTATCTAGGAGGTCTTTGCAAATTGGCTTCGGCTTTTCGTACGCCTTCCAAAAGGAAGCTCAGGGTCTGGAAATATATTGAGTACTACTTTTCTCTGAAAGCAACAAAAGTATTTATTTTAACACACTCAAAAAGGTTTACTATCCCTGTCAAAGTGTAACGTAGCAGTAACAAATAGTCCAGGAGCAAGCAACTATTTGGATTAGCGGCATTTGATGGGCCAAGTTGCTAAACAAAGAACGATTTGTATCTTTTCGCGGTAGACACAATAAAATGCAACGATTACTGGCGTCGTAGAAATATCCGTTTGTTTATGATTGTTTCAGTGCCGATCCTGGCAAGTTGGGCGGAGATAAAAGTATAATGTTGTGCTAACTGTGGCAGTTTTCCTAAAGTTGTGTGTCACGCATAAAAGCGTGTGTCTACTCCCAGTCTAGAAACTAATAAAAATTGTTTTGCAGTTCTAAAATGGAAGGGGTAGGTACTCAAATAGAAAATGCGTTTTGTACAAATGGTTTTTAAATCTATACTTATATGCAGAAGTGAGTCATTCTTTCTGTTTGTAAGAAAAGTACGTAATATGAAACTTCAGCATTTGTTTTTATTGGTTAACTACTAGCTTTTGCCAGAGACTTCGTCTGCGCAAATTATCATACAGAACCCTATTTTGTTTTTAAAGAATATTGCCTATATCACTCTGGACAACGTAGCTTCCTATTAGCGAAAGAATTTCCAGAATTGGACCAGTTGTTCCAAAGATTAGTGCGTTCAGAGAAACAAAGTCTACCGCTTTTTAATATTTGTAAAGATTTGACAAATTTTTATTTTCAAGACAATCATTTATGATGAATCGACTATCAAACAATGAAATATTATTAAAACATTAAAATCCAAATAACAGCGACGATTAAAATTAAATTTTATTCGTGCCGTTCCATTCTGTTCTATCCCGGGAGACTGGGACATTACTCGCAAATCATTTACGAATAAAACGTCCCGGGTTGAAATAATATGACACGTTATACGACTGGTATTGTCAAGGGGCACATTCCGGGATTGCGCGGGCGTGTCCCAACACTCTTTTGTGGATTGTCTCTGTTTTACATTAACGTCACGGGGGTTTTATTTTGTAAATTACATTGTTATTCAATTGATTTATTTTCGGTCGTTTTTTAATAATTCCCGGTGTTTTTGTTGTAAATATAAATTAAAGAATTCAATCGGAATTTCTCAGTAGCAGTCTTGGAGTGTGTATTTTGTGCCCGGTTGATGGCAATAGGCTCGCCCCCTATTACATGAGACTAAAATATAACTGGCGAAATGTGGGTGTACTGATAGGTAAGTACACCTCTGCCTAACCCTTTGGATATTACACGCGTGAATTATGTATTTATGGAACGAGTCTGCCAACTTCTTATGTAAGTGTTCGTGAGCTTTATTACTATCCGGCCGGTAATAATATCGAACAAACCGGCCACAAAGGATTTCAATGTGGTCTTCCCGCCTCACAACCTAAGGAGGTTGTGCATAAATGATGACAGTAACAAAGGGACATAGTGTATAAATTAATAATTACCATCCCGGGATTCACGTGTGGATAATCTCGGGAACGGGAACGCGGTAATTCACGAACTATGTCGATGCGAGTAACTGCCAGATTAGACCGCTTACTATGTTTCAGATACTGTTTGTTGTAGGGATACCACGTTGTAGACAGTTTTAAGACATCTTCTATTTATTATTATAAAGATAAGCTAGTACAAAGAGACAACAAAACTTATATAGATAGACTTTGAGTCTTTAAGTTAAAGTAGGTATTTATTAGTAAGTCAATGCTGCAGCAGACATAATTGTCACCTCGTAATAGTTTGTTTTTGTCTGTGCTTGTTACCCTGTTTGTGTCACATTATTTTTACGTATCTGATTGTTTATTAGTATTGTTGCTTGAATTAAACGAACTTTATTTTATTTATTATTATTATTATTAAATAAATGTCGGTTATCGCGACTTATTAAATATAAAGTAGCCTATGTCCTTCCTTGGTATTCAAAATTACCTCGTACAAAATTTCATCAAAATCGGTTCAGTGGTTTAGTAGTGAAAGCGTAACAGACAGACAGACAAACAGGCAAAATGAGCTATTTATACATTTATTAGTAAAGAAGATTTGAGATACAATATTTATTATTTATTTATTCAACAAACAATTTACATTGTGTCTGAATGTTTTAATACACTAAGAAAAAACAAGCTACTATAATTAAAAAATCAAATAAAAAACACGACTGCAAAAATTGTACATATTTGTACTTTGCAAGGATGCAAGGATTGTAACGATAGTACGAGTATGGTGGAATAAAGAAACTCACATACATACATACATTAACCCTGAACACATAACACTGCTTTTTTTGGGGCAGTCGTGTAATAACAACAATATAATCAGGATAATAGTCATCACATCATAGAGTAATAGTCATCGTCGTTGTCATAATTATATGGGAATGGTCCTACAAATTGGACTACCAAAACTACAAAGCGTGGACACATAGATAGTACTACTTATACACCCTCGTAGGTCTGCACGTCGGCGCGGCCACACTCCGTGGGTTTGTCACAGGCAGGCGCCGGGACAATGAATTGAGGCCCTTTGTGAGCCACGGCCGTGGACGCCTCTCCTCGATATATCAAAACCATTATTCGCCTAACTGCACGGAACGGACATCTACGGTAGACGCGGTGACGGAGTTATGTAATTTTGTTTATGAATCGATGTGATGTGGAGTTGTATTGTAGGTACTGGGTTATTGAATATTGATCCAAAATCTGAAAAAACACCTGCTGCATTGATATTGCTACAAATTTTTTTTTTTTGTTTTTTGTATACCTAAACTAATCCAAAAACCTACCTATACAAAAAATAAAAGAAAAGTACCTACTGAGTTGGTTTCAAGTTCAAAGTAATATCACACGCTGTTAAAATGATTTGTATTTATTTTAGAAGAAAGGTTTTTCTATTTTGGCTATCGACAATCTATAACTGAACTATAGACTTACCTACACCTTGGATTGACTTAATTGTTTATACAACAACTTAATATATAAATAAAAATAAATGTTTGTGTAATCCTAAATCATTAATGCGATTGTGATAAAACTTTGGTGGGTTGTTCTGAGTACGGCGAAGGTGCCAAGCCTAAAAAATCTGGGAACAAAATCGCAGATAGTAGCTATTATAATAATTAATTACATGTTAATTAGTTCTAAATTACTATTTGCACAAAAAATCATGTGCCTAGACGGCAGCAGAACAACATATTAAATATAACTGCATACTTCATAATAAATAACTCCATCAGAAATATTAGCACAAATCTCTTTTAATAGAGACATTTCACTTCCTTCCATTCTGTACAGAACAAAGCAAAGACATCAGCTATTTAGCGAAACGCCCGGCGAATGTCACGACTCACAGTTTTTCCTTTTATTCTTGTCAAAAGAATAATTAGGACGGTTAATTTCATTAATGAGTCCATTGTGAGAGTGCGGGCCTCTGACGCCTTATTTGATTTGTTACGAATTCAATTTGTTTCAAAAAGTAAACGTTATTACTGCGGTTTTTAAAGATTTACTGCTGCGATTATGTGAAATGTTTGGAGATTGTGGTGTTAGGGTAATTTGTTGGACAATTAGAGATTATTAGATTATTTGTGAATGGTTTGAATTCAGGCGGAATTCAAATGGCGCGAATTAGGAAGAAGAGACCCGAGCAATCAAAATATTCAGGCTAGTTACATTATCAGGTATTGTCATGTTGGTCCAGTGGTTAATGAGATTGTGGGTTCGATGCCGGGCAAGTACCAATGTGACTTTTTCAATTCATATTATTATGTACTTCCTAAGTTTTTTTTGGACATCACTGATATCCGTGAAAGAAAGCACTCCGCCTTCAGCAAGCGTGGTGATCAATTTTCGTGCCTTCTCTGTATGAGAAGAAACCTTTTGCCCTGCAGTGGGACAGTAATATGCTGCATATTACTATAGTTACATCAACTGTTTTATTGATTCAATTTTAGAACGCTTTTACGAAAAGTCTATGGTAATTTACTTTTTAAAATAATAACCCTATGACAATAACAATTATGCTCGAACGTCCTCTATATTCTTATGCTCGTAGGTACGTCCTCTATATTCATTTTATTCACTGACGTCAGATATAAATACTGTTTAAAGTCACAACGTTCAAAAATATTTTCAGAATATTCGCTCCATTATTACACCCGCTCCCAACAGAATTCATAGTACGGGGCCATCACTGTCAAATTATACCATGCAATTTCTAACATTTTAATAATAATGTATTTTAGGTTAAACCGACGAATATTTCGCAGTCGGCTGGCGTGACGGGCAGGCGTATTCTCCTGAAATATTACGTCTCAAACACAAAGGAAAAACATATTTTTTTCCTCTGGCAACAAAATGTAAGCTGCGCGTTATAATTTTTCACAGGGGACCTTTGGAGACAGTGATTTTTTTATAAATGGAACGCGTCGCTTTTATTTCGGAATAGAGCTTGTTTTTTTTAAATTATTAGTGGCTATTCGTAAATAAACATTTACTTTTTTCAACGTCAGTTTTGGGTTTACATTTAAAAACGGTGACTTTTGTTACTAGGTACCTACCTATACAAATTCGTGTTTTTACACGAATATGGGAAGGGCGCGGAAACCGCTGGATGGTGGCAGATCAGGACCAGTCATTGTGGCTATCTATAGGGGAGGCCTATATCCAACAGTGGGCGTTGTTTTCGGCCGGAATAACGACGTTGAGGTAGAGAGTAAAAAATAATCAAACTTTGTAATCAAGATCCATACTAACCTAATTGGCCTAAACCCCCGTGAAAATAAACCCGCCAAAAACTCAATTCTTGGCGCAACTTGGCAGGTTTATTTCCACGAGGTAACAAAGAAAACGCACCACCTTTTCTTTTATTCCCAGCTTTGGGAACCAAATACGATCCCAATCTGAAGATAAAAGCTGTTTTAAGTTAAACTACTTCTCGAAGATCAGTGAAGTTATAAATTTGATCCAATCGAGATGATTCAATTCGAGATAATGGTGGTAATGCCAAAAGTTTGGGGTGGTGTCGTCGGTACCCAAGTGGCAAAAACCTTTGTAGAATTCACGTAATTTCTATGATTAGAGATAATACCGGAGAAAATTTTATTAAAGAGAAGATGAAAAGATTTAATAAGTATTTTGAGAAATCTTGATTTAATTATCTATTCTTTCAAATTAATTGTTATTAAAAATGTTCATTATTTTACGATTTAATTTTGGAGAATATTGGAAAAATTATTAAGTTAAAATAATACCTTTTCTGTTACATTTTTGCATTGAAAGAAATCTTTAACTAAGTAGCTCAGAATAACATAAACGTACCTAAATTAAAATAAACGACTAAGTACTGCCTTCGACTTCGTTTGCGTAGACTTCAGAATTAGGCTAAAATCCTTAATTATCCCCACGAAACATACCTAAAGACAGAATAAAAATTATCCTATGTGTTAAATTAAATCAATAACTATATATGAGTGCAAAGTTTCAGTTAATTCCGTTCAACCGTTAATAAAGTGTGAACGAGTAACAAACAAACATCCATCCATCCATCCATCCATCCATCCATCCATCACACACACACAAAGGCCCAGTTGAAAACCAGCGTCAGGCACAAGTGGTCTGGCATTTTATGCTGAACTGGGTCTGTTTGGCGCAGCTGTGGGGCACACAATTTCTTATTAATTTGTTGTTCTTTTTATTGCCTTTTTATTATTATTTTTTGTGTGCACATGGTGTGTCAATAAACATTTTTTCTTTCTTTCTTTCTTTCATCCATCCGTCCATCCATCCATCTATTCTCACTAACTTTCGCGTTTATAATAGTAGTAGGAAGTACACACTTACCAACTATAACTGTAGGGTATGGGACATGGACGTTGGACATGGGACACCTCTACCTAACCCTTCGGGGATTACAGGCGTGATGTATTTTCAAAAGCACAAATACATTGAAACAAAAGTCGTTTACCCTATGTCCCAATCCTACAATATGTCAACAATCGTATTTAATCAAAAGCCAATCAGTATCAATAACAATAGTCCATTAATTAACGATCTTAACAATCCATCAGGTGATCGGCTATCAGTTAATTTACAGCTATTTGTCGACTAACATCAAAGAGTTAATTAATTACAATATGATGTTAATTAGTTCTATTGGCAGTATAGTTAATAATCATTTGTTTGATCATTAATTTGAAGGAACCTTGCATAATTCTTAATGCTCTTATTTTGCATACAGAAGACGCATTTCACTAATTTGAAACGTTCAAAATCTAGTCGCAATCTCATCTCAGCGAAAATCAATGTCAAAAAATTTAGGTAAATTAGAGGCATTTTTGACAGATTGCGATTGTGAAAGACTAATGATTAGATTCCTAAAAGTTAGCAGAATAAAGCTTGATTCCCACAGATCAGTGAAGCCACAGTTCCGGCACAGTGCCGTATGAGTAATAAATTATTATTTCATACATTCTCTATGAACGCATCTATCAAGTGAATCAAGCTTTACTGTAATTTAATAAAAATGTTTTTCCCTGATCTTTGTGTGCAATGAAAAAAATTATATATTAGCTGAATTCCAGGTGCACACACATTTACAATATTCTTCAATATTCTTTTTCATTCAAATGTTTTATGTACCATATTCTCCTTCTTTTATAAATCCAAAAGTATGTGAGGATATTTAAATGGATGGATATTTTTTACTCTTTTACGCATGAACGGCTGATCGAAATTAGCTAAAAATTGGCTCTCATATAAATATTGATCTATCTTAATACATAGGATAATTTGTGTTTTTGTGAAGTCTACGTCAACGATGTCGCGGGCAGAAGCTATAGCTTTTCATAAAATATATTTTTCAAATAATGTTAAAAAACAATATGACTTCTATAAAGGTTCGACAGTAAATATAATCAAAAAGGTACTTCCTAAAGTGTACAGAGTCAAGCTTGAATGTATCAAATATTCTCATTGTTTCCTCGTCCCGCCGTCTGACGCGACAGCGACGTGTGAATACCCACACTTTAGGCCGCCTAAAACGTCTTTCATGTACACAATGGCCGCCAGCACCTTGGAATAGGCTGTACATAATATATTATGTAGACAATGGACCACTTCGGGTACAGCTTAACAGTCAGTAAGTATGTGGCCGCATGATCGTAATTTTGTGACTTGTGAGTCGCGTTTTTTGAGTCGCATTCCTCTGCATACAAAAGGTCTGTTTGTGCCACACGGCAACTCAAAATAAATTGTCAATTTCAGTTGAATGAAACTACCAATTATTGAACTCACAATTCTCAAAATTACGTTAGTTTGTCTTCACGCTAACCATATTCTTTTGATACTTATCAAAATCAATGTGTTCCAATAAATTATTTATTTATTTAATGATTTATTTAGTTCTTTATATTCAGTCTATTCCATTCTTTCACAATTATATTAGTAGTAAGATTAAGTCCTAAGCTTTAAAATCAAAATGAACCATGAAATACCTTTCTCCAAACCCGAAGTCAAGTTCGGAAGCATTCGGAAGCTGCGTCCATCAAGTCGTCTCATTGTTCCCTCGTCACCACTAAGTGGGCCTGACGCCTGACGCCTGACGCCTGACGCAGACCGCCATCAGGTCGGCGCGGGCCGGTGACGTGAGAATGCCTGTCTCAAAGGAATGTGTACACGCTTACATTGTTATGAAACTAAAGGTTTGTTGATACGACGCAATAATGAGGAGTTTTTCTCGATTTATTAAAAAAATACTGTTACAGCAGTGGGTTTATTGATGAATTTGGTGCGCAACAACAGCTGAGCGTGGGGTCCTAGGTCCCAGGTTGGTAAAAAAAGTATTTTGGGTTTGATAGAGCTTTATTTCTAATCCCCCTATCGCATTCCATCGAGACTTTTAGTACTAACGAGCTAACGGAAAAACATTCGATTCGATTTTCGAATTTCAAATATGTATAACTTGAAGCATTTTTTGATCTAATTTTATACGGCAAACTAAAATAGTATCACCAATTGGGTAGTTGACACTATTAATAAATAATTCCAAGACATAACTTCTTTAAAAAAACGCTTTATTTTAGCCCTGAAAACTAGAGGTGGGCGTTGAATCAACAAACTGTTTTTTTTAACGACTTTTCATTCGTCAACGAGTTAACTGTTATTCATCAATGAAATAACAGGTTGAAAATATTAGCTGTTAATTTACGTCCACATGTCTTTACACATTATTACTTTATTCATTTCCGAAAAAAACTGAAACGTCAACACGTCTTTACACATTACTTTATTCGTTTCCGAAAAAACTGGTTGAAAATATAAGCTGCGTCAACGGCTCAACGTACTCAAAATTAGCTAAATATAGTTTGTCAATCAACGTCAACGTCGTCAACTTTAAAAATCTTCTACCAATGAATTTTAATTTAATAGTCCTAATACTCTTCAATAAACTGTTTACAACAAAACGTTACGTTAACTCATGGAATGGCATAACATTAATAATATTGACGCAATACGTTAACGATTGAAATTTAAAAACCTGTTAATAATTTAACAGTTTTTTCAACCTGTTGACCATTGATGATTAACAGTTAAATTACGTTAACCATAAAACCGTCAATGACACACGTCTACTGAAAACCCGATTAATTTTCAATTTACTGCAAAATTAGATTTTTTGTGGCTTTTAAATCAATAAATAGACAATTGAGTTGCCAAATAAGTGACGTCACAACGTGCTATTACCATACAAAATCTATGAAAGAATCGCGTTTTGACAGGTCATAAAAAGTACGTCAACTGATGGTGGTGTCAACTAGCCTATTAAAACTAAAGAAATACCGTTTTCGAAATGAGTTCCTATTTCCATTTTTAAAATCTATCGAACTTACGTTCCATTTGTAATAAACCGCCCAACAGTCTAGAAAGACATGAATGTAAACAAATCTACATAAATGTATTACGCCCGAATTTAAAACACATTGCACCCTCCGATATAAACAAGTCTGTCGTGAATATAAACCGTCTTTAAATGACTGCGGATTCTTTTGAAACAGGGTTGACAAACCTTGGTTCTGGAGAATTCATTTATTTCAAAAACTACACAATTTAAAGTCGCCATGAAGTCTCATACTGTCTACGATCATAATAAAAAAAAGAACAGAGAAAGAGGCTCACAACATTAAAAAAAATTAACAGGAAAACTTATAAAAAGATCGAATAACTTAGGCACTAAAGAACACTACAAAATAAAGTATAAGTACCTAGTTATTTAAATATTTTAATTCAATACTCAGAAACTCCTTTCAAGTTTCGTATTAGCTTCAGAAAGAAGCTGTTTAATATTTAGTTATAATCGTATATACCGCACGGTATCACATAAAAACTTTAAAGTCCAAAATATTGGACATTAATTAATCGATTTTAATTAGGTAAGTCTGAAGAGCCACTTGAGAACATTCTTTTTTTCAGGTTGAGGCAACAACAAATCTTTAATATTGAAGATTTCAAAATAAAAAATACCATACCACGTATTCATTGGTCCTATTAATAGGTCATCAGTCTATACCAATTGGATTTTGTATCTATTGAAATTGGGACGTTTTTTAACTGCGAAATAAAGTGCAAGAAAAATAAAAATGTCAAGCAGTTTAAAAATGTTTGCCACCCCTGTTCTGAAAGTTGTTGAGGACATCATCAAATATACATTTAGGGGTATTAGGGTGGGTCCAGTACCGCACGTTCCGATGTCCGTTTTGTCCTTGAATATGTATGACGGAGGGACGATCTCAGTAGGTAACATGGTTTCGAAATCTTGGAGAAATTCTCAGAGTTGCTTACTGAGCTACGAAAAGTCAGTTTGTAAGTTAGAATTGTGTTCCAAAAACAATGTTATGATAGTGATATAAATAGTTATTTGACCCTTATAAAGTGGCTGAACAAGTAGGTCAAACATCATCATCATCTGCTTAGCCTTTTCCCAACTATGTTGGGGTCGGCTTCCAGTCTAACCGGATGCAGCTAAATACTAGTATTTTACATGGAGCGACTGCCTATCTGACCTCCACAACCCAGTAACTGGGTAATACGGTACCCCTTGGTAAGACTGGTTGTCAGACTTTGAAGCTTCTGACGACTCGTAACGACTGTCAAAGATCCACGTATGACAGCCGGGACCAACAGCTTAACGTGCTTTCCGAGGCACGGAATGATGTCAGTAATGTCTTGTGTATTTATCAAACATACTCGTAGCTAAAAACAATCCTGATCAAATCTGTCTAACTTTTGCCACCCACTGCTCCGTTCTCGTGGGTCATATTGTGATGTATTATTATAGCCTATACTAATCCTCATGACCCTGACTATCATTTATTGGTCAAAAGGTTTGTAGCTTACATCGTTTGATAAATAGTAAATACAAAGTGATTGTAACTTACATCATAAACTGTTAGCTGATTTCGTATGAATTGCTATACACCCTTAGCCGTTTGCGCAAAAGCTTTTTTTTTGGCGTAACCGACAGTTTAGATTTGTTTTTTAGGGCGTATAGGAAGTCTATTTTTTTATTTGTTAGATTTACTTTAAATACTATTCTACCATGTTATTTATCTCAAAATTCTAAGAACTTTGTCTTTGGTTATTTTTTGATAGCTATAAGCACAAAAAAGTTATGTCGGAAAACAGTTTTATTTTTTTGTTTTTTGGCTCTCCTGAAAAGTCGTGTTTTGGTGGATACGCCCTTTGAGCCTAAAAGTATCGATATACAAAAAGATGTTTACTAATTGAACTGGCAGTTCCAGAGATTAGCGTCTTCAAACAAGTACACAAACAAACAAAAAATCTTTTCAGCTTTATAAGTATGGTATAGATTTCTTTCTTTATTTATTTATATATACTTAAAAGCTTTAAAACTACCATTACAGATCTCTATACCAAAAAGTTTTTGGCTAAAGAATCCTTCCGAAACCTTTTTAGATGAAATTTTATATAGGACAGCGCAGTGTAACATAAAAAAAAGTTAACATTTTATTGTTTATCGGCTGCAGCGCTGTAAGTTGCGAAAACCGCCGGAGGGAAGCCGTACAAGTGGGTCAATACGGGTAAAGGCGATCGCCTCCAACTTCAACGTTATTGTGTTTCTTAGCAAACTTACTAAACTGACTGGTTTTGTTTGCCTTTAGTATTGAACAGCGGAGTTTTTGTCTTGTTTGTGTTTGAATTGGGATGGGTGCAGTTATTTTTGGGGCACGAATAGGCATTATTGGTTTAAAGAAGTAGAACGTTAAATACATACGTATATTAGAGAAGGTTGATGGCAAAAGGCTCGCCCCCTATTACATGGGACTTAAACATAACTGGCGAAATGTTGGTGCACTAATGGGCACACCTCTGCCTAACTCTTCCGGGATTACAGGCGTGATGTTATGATGTTTATTTATTTAAACTATATGCAACAAAAAGGTACAAAGGCGGACTTAATGCCTTAGGCATTCTGTACCAGTCAACCAAAGGTGGTGAAGAGATAACATGGTAGATGCAAAAATAATCAAATAAGAGATTTAAAAATCATTGAAAACAAATAATTATCTAAATATGTTATGCAGAGGAAGTTTGAAATTGGCGCAAGTGAGAGAAAGCTTGAAAACGAATCTTTTGTCTTGTACTAGGGCATGTGAAGAGGAAGAATAAAAAGCACGTGACTGAATAAAAATATCTAAATTATCTACTAATATAATAGTGTTTTTGTTTGTTTGTTTAAAGCCCCGGCTGTCATACCGGTATGACAGAACAATAGATAATCAATAATAATTGTGTCTCATTACGTGGGACTTCAAGTATTAAAGAATAAAAGATTGAGTATAGAGATTGTGATTTAGTTTTTTAGATTAAGTACCAACTTGTCTTGTTTAGGGCTGTTGTAAAAAATATTTTGTATTGTGCGTAACTTTTACGTGAATAAAAAGTTTTTCTTTCTTTTTTTTTTCTTTCTTAAACGCGCTAATCTCGGATTGAAAAATCCTTTTTGTATATGAAAGCCAGATTCATGAGGAATAGTAAAGGCTATAAAACATCACGCTACGACCAACGGGAACGGGGCAGTAACTAAAGACTTAACGCGACTGAAAATACCGAGAAAGATTTTACTATCTAAACTTTTTCTACTAATTTAACTATCTAATCCTTATAACTTTTACTGCCTCGTTGGTCTCGTGGTCGCAAAGCGCGACTGCTGAGCATGAGGTCTTGGGTTCGATTCCCAGGTCGGGCAAAGTGTTATTGGGTTTTTCCATCAGGAATTTTTTCAGTAGCAGCCTCGGAGTCTGGATTAGTGCCTGGTTGATGGCAATAGGCTCGCCCCCTATTACATGGGACTTAAACATAACTGGCGAAATGTGGGTGTACTAATGGGTACACCTCTGCCTAACCCTTCGGGGATTACAGGCGTGATGTTTTATGTTATCTAAACTTTCATTTGTTACAGTTTTATTCAGCTCTTGAATAATGAAATATAAAACATTTCTCTCTTACAAAACCCATAGACTCATTTATTAAAACCCCCACAATATTCTAATCCAATCAAACAATCCTTTGTCTAATCTTGAGCTTAAAAAGATAATTCTTTGAAACGAGCACAAACGTGGCACTTTAAACATCATTTGTGCTACAATGAATTCAATTAGCAAAGTAAACAGGGGGCTTTTTGTGTGAACCTCCCTTTATGCGATGCTCGAATGTTTACAGACGGGACAACGGAGATTAAAATGTGTCTGTCTACTGCTAAAACATGAGAGTGGATATACCTATTGTAAGGTGTATTACATACATACATTTATACGCGAACATTTAAATTGGATATAAGGATTTTGGAGAAGCTCGTGGCTAAGCAATAACAGTCGCACGGGTCCATCCATCAGGTTAAGCTACGTTTTTTGTGGTTGGTCCGTGGATGGGTGATCATCTTTACACACCGAGACTCCTCCGTGCCTCGGAAAGCACGTTAAGCCGTTGGTCCCAGCTGTCATACGTGGATCTGTGACAGTCGTTACGGGTCGTCAGAAGCCCGAAAGTTTGACAAACAGTCTTTACAAGGTGTATTGTATTACCCGGTTACTAAGTTGTGGAGGTCAGATAGGCAGTCGCTTCAAGTAATCTACTGATACTCAGCTGCATCCGGTTAGACTGGTAGCCGACCCCAACAAGGTTGGGAAAAGGCTAGGCAGATTGGTTTAAATTGCATAATTTCATGGTTGGCATGTGAGAGGCGCTCGTCGCTGTTGCCCGGCCCTCTCAATTTACGCGTGATATTTTTCGTCCTGCCATCTAGTACCGCATCAGTTCGGCCCAAACTCCTGAATTGAAAAAGCCCTTTAATAACAGCCTGAGATATTCGATAGCCCTAACGTAAAAGTATTTGATTCGCGTTCAAACAAAAAAGAAACAGACTCTTCAGCTTTATAATATAATTGCCCGCGACTTCGTCCGCGTAAATGTCGGACCCCCGTTCATCCCCTCAGAGGGTAAATTTTAAAAAATCCTTTCTTAGCGGATGCCTAACGTCATGACATCAACCTACATGCCAAATTTCAGCCCGATCCGTCCAGTGGTTTGGGCTGTGCGTTGATAGATCACTATGTCAGTCAGTCAGTCTTTGAGTTTTATATATTTAGAAGTATACCTACATGGTTTGTTTGTTGTAATGCTAACTACACTAGCTAGTTTTTACGAGGCTAGGCTATGCTACACATAACTAAAATAATAATCTGCAAAAGTAAACGATATATTTTATTTTAATTATGAAGTCAATAAAGTCTTGAATCGCATAAGAACCATTAAAGTCATTAAAACCGTGTAAGAAAGACACATAAAATTAGCAAATACTTAACTTCTACGTATTAACAGCTTAAGTACTTATTTAGCTTAGGGATCAGATTAAAATCGGTATGTTTTGCTCAAAGTAATGACACTTTCGAAGTACAGGGTGTTGCAGAAAGTCAGGTTACGTATTAAATAAGTGTTTTATCTTTTACTAATTATACCCCGCGCTTGGCTTGATAGTTCAAACGTTCCTGTAAATCTTGACAATTCGAAAGTACCTGTAAATGGTCTAATTTTAATAAATGTTTTGACTTTGACTTTTGACTTGTTGCGGCTATATTTATGGAAGGCCTTTGTCCAGCAGTCGTGGTCATTTGGCGGATATGATGACAATGACGATGTATAACTTGGACATCACTGATATCGGAAACGAAAACATCGTGAGAAAACATGAAGGCTAATTCTACTTATTAAAAACGTTCAAAATCTAGTCGCAGTCTCATCTCAGTGATTATCAAAATCAATGTCAAAATAATTGGCATTTTTTTACAGATTGAGACTGAAATTACATTGCGATCTTTCCTAAAATTTTGTGAAATCTTCAATACGTCTTGAGCAAGCATGGTGATAGATGCTCATGCCTTCTCTATGAGAAGAGGCCTTTGGCGTATAGCTGGCTGGTATTATTGTTATGATATGAAACTTCTTTCTTTATCGTGTGGGCAGTAAGGTCTTACGACCCCACACATCCTAGTGTCAGAGTTTCAAAACCGCCTAAAGGGCCTCTGACATGGTTGGAACAGTAAGTCCAGGTTTCTTCACGATGTTTTTCCTTCACCGATATGAAACTAACCTTACAGTTAACATGACACCGCGTCCCTTCTTACTAGGTACACCTTTTTACGTCATAACAATTTGTTACTTGAGAACCTCGGAGGCTCAGTACACTCTCCACAATACACAAGAGATGAGTTTATTTTCGTATCATATTGGTCGGAAGAGTATCAATTTCGAAGAAAACCCATTAATCATGATAGTGGGTAGAGGAAAAGTGGTTGTTATCAATCACAAACAGACAGCCACGGAAATATCCTCGAATTAATTGTTAGATGATACTGCATTGTGTATCAGTGTTATTAGTGATAGTGACTTTTATTAATGGATTACCTATTGATTACCCTGGCGTTTTTTGAATCCTATAGAAATTATTGTATCTGTTTCGCAAAGTCGCGATAGATGGAAGAAATGGAGGTAGGCCTTTGCCCAGAAGTGGGACAGTACGGGCTAGTTAAAATAATATAATAACTTATCATGACTCGAGCATTAATAATTTATATTTATTTATTTATTTACTTAAACTTAAATGCAACAAAAGCGTACAAAGGCGGACTTAATGCCTAAAGCATGTCTATCTCTTTGTTCCAGTGTGATTATGTCGAAGCATCTGAACTGAAGCACTGTATAATTAATTTTGTATGTAGTTTGACTTCAACATACAAATTAATTATTCAGTATTGACTGTATTAAATAGGTAATACACTGAATAACAATACTGCCCGGATTACTGACACATAGTAGGTACCTATACCGCTTTTTCCTATACCAAAAACTTACTGTAAATTAAGAAAATATATGCTATAAATGGATTTATAGGCCATTTATTTATTTAAAGCCATCCCAATGTCTATTGGGACGGCTTTAAATGAAAAATGTTGTGACGTCACTAACAAACAACTAACTTACTAACCAATTCAATGAACTTCATTAATTGATTGATTGATTTAATTATTTAAAAGCAACAAAAAATTGTGTTTTAAGTACAATAAATTAAAAATAATCAGGTTTTTCGGGATATCTTTTTTATTTTTTTCTAAGAAGTTGAGACTAGGATTTATCTCTTATATTTTCTAAACTTATGGTTTATGTTTCAGTTCCATCTAAGTAATAAAGTGATAAGGAGGAGTCTGTACTTTATCTATTTTTTATCTTCAACTTAAATATAGAGCTCACAAAATCCAACAGCCTGTACATACTTAGCACGTCGCTCGGATAATCGCAGTATAGCCAAAGTTCGCTTGCGTACGTAGGCAATATATCTGAAACAACTCAAAGAGTTCTCGTGTCTGTGAATACTTTGGCGCTTCTTCGCATATTCGACGCGTGTTTGAGTTCGCAAAGTTTCCAGTTTTGAGCCTGTTTACGTAAACGGATTTGGTATTTCTTATAAGTATGGAGAAATAAATTATAGGTTGTTGTGTATTTCGTCACACCCGCACCCCGAAGTAGATTGAACTTCAATAACTTGTAGATTTACTTTGTCGATTTACATGTTTGTTGGCGATACACAGAAGAAGCTTGCTTACGCTTGAAATGCTGTATGGAATAAGCCGTGTGTTCCCCACTTTTTATTACGGTATTAGTTCTGGCTTCTTCTATACGACACTATCTGCTGACGCAGTCCTCACAGATTGGTTTATGCCGCATTCCCTGTCACGTGCACCCTGACAGGGTATGCGCCATAAACCAATCTGCAAGACTAAAATGGGACTGGATGGGCCATGTCTGCCGGATGCCGTCTAAGCAGTGGGCCCGCATATCACAAAACTGGAGTCTTGACACTGTTAGACAGGGTCGCGGCAGACCGAGAAGAAGATGGCGAGATGCCTTGGATTGCTTCCTCAGGGTTTGGTGAGATAAGGCAAAACATCGAGGGTTTTTTTAAGGATGGGGAATCATCAAATGGCTTCTTCCGCTCTGGGTGAAGCGGAAGGGAGTGTCAGACAAAACCCATCCGTGTTTCTACTAATGTCCTTTGTGTTTCAGGGCCGCGGTAACTCTTTGTAACAAAATCCGCAACTCTGGCAGGAAGGAATAGGGTTAGGCCTTTTACCAGAAATGGGACAGTAAAGGCTAGCAACCAAATAAAGCCAAAAAAAAAATTACCTAATGTGGATGTTCTATACGCCAGTACTTATAGTTATAGAGAAAAATAACGTGACGGCAAAATTTCCCTATAACCCCAAAGTAAACCTGAAAACCGTTCCCCACAACCGAAGACCCCCGATCACTTCCGATCCGTTTACACGTCCTCGAAGTTTAGTCCTTGTTGACAAGTTCGGGTGGTGTTTGTACACAGGTGCACCGCACAAACCGGCGGCGCCCAACCTCCTTCGATGGCGTGTTTATTTACCTCAGGAACTGGGCTTTTTACGGCTTATTTATATTTCACCCGCATTGTCAAACTTTTGGAGTTTCACTGAGGGTTGTTTGACTTTTTTTCGAGATAGGATTTTTGTTGAACGAAAAGGTTTAGTATGAGATGTGTTTTAAGCGTCGTTAGTTTTGAAATAAGGGGAAGGAAGGGGGGGAGGTTTACACTTACCTACCCTTGCTTGATTACAAACGTTACTTAAAATTAAGAAACGCTTATACGTCAAAGTGTAAGTACCTATGGCTCGCCCTCTATTATATGGGACTTAAAAATATAACTGGCGAAATGTGGGTGTACTAATAGATCCACCTCTGCGGCCTCTGCCTAACCCTTCGAATATTACAGGCGTGATGTTTTATATGTACCTATGGCTATTCTATAACTACAGATGGTAAATCTATGAATCTTGATGCTGAATTTAATCTATAAGAAACATATCAAATTACGAAAATGGAACGTTCTTCGTCAATTCGCATATACCTATCAAAAAAAATAACTCTAACCTAGAAGAGCCATATTCGCACATCACATAGAAATCCTAACTAGTATTCCTGTAAGTATGTTAGTCACAGGAACTAATCGGCTAACTGTCGCCTACCCACCTAATCTCTGCAATCAGCACTTAGCATGTTAACCACAATTTCCAGGTGATATTTCTCCGCCTTCGACAATAGCCTGGACACAGCCTCCGGCGCGAATTACCCGATCTCTATAAATATTGTGAGTACTGGCTGCGACCAGGTAGCTAACTAGCTGGTGACGTCACGAAAGCCTCGGGCTCCCGTATGACGTGTTTAGTTGACAGTTTCTTACCATTGGCGGTTGGTTGGTTGCGTACAAAGTTGATAGCAACAATTTTGTACATACCAACTTTAAAACGGAAAAATTATTATTGTTTTTGTTAGGCGATTTCTCGGTCAATTGTAGACCGATTATTTATGAGAGAAATTCTAGATCATTAATCTGTAACATTCAAATATATTATTTATTATACACACGGCCATGTCTGTCGGGTGCCACAGTCGGGGTCGCGGCAGACCGAGGAGGAGAAGGCGGGACGCCTTGGATGGCTTCCTCAGGAACTGGCGAGAGGAGGCACAACACAGAGGAAAGTGGAAGGAATGGGGGGAGGCCTTTGGCCAGGAGTGGGACAGTAAGAGCAATAGCGCACTAGCGGCCTTATGAAATCGCCACAGAGCGCGCGCACCTGGCCGCACGCGGCCAGCGGCCACACCGAGCCGCAGCGGCCAGCGAGATCGAACGAACTTTCACGTAGCAAGGGATGAACCCAATATTTTTTCCTTTTCTTTTTCCGCTTCTTACTTAGAAGATACAAAAGCACTGCTATTTCTTCAACGTCCATTTTGAAGCGCGCTGTATGTGCAACTGACGATCGTGGCCGCGGTTTTGGCCGCGTTGCAAATCGCAACCCCTGCGGCCGGGCCGCGCGACTGGCCGCTGCGGCCAGGCCGCTAGTGCGCTACGGGTGTAACGGCTAATAGGTATAAAAAAAATTATAGACACATCTATATATATAATCATTAAGCAGGGGTAATACTATTCTATGTTAGCTAAGACTTCTCGAGTTTCTTTTCTGTTCTTTCTATTTGTCGGTATACGGAGTGTAAAAAGACACATTACATAAATGTTAATTTCCTGAAACATCACACAATTACTACCGAATAGATTCTGTTCAAAATTTGCATGAATATTCCGTACAGGTGTGGTCAGTCTGCTATACATTATAACGCTGTTTGCTATGAGGGATAAGCTATGTTGTATTATCTCTGTTTCCGTCCACAGTAACACAGGATTGCATAAACCAAGGTTCTCTTTAAGAACAATTCTTACTTAACATAGAATTCAATAGTTACGTTTGTTACACTTTCACGTGAGCAAAGCCGCGAGCACAGCTAGTTACACAGTTAGACATCCACAATGACGCATAGATAACATAATACACTGAGTGTGTAAGAGATTCACGATATTTTAAAGTACTACCTATCATGAAACCATGACGTCACAGAACTGTCTTGCCTGTATAGTAACATGAAATAAGACAGGCACCAACTCCTTCCTTTCATTACTGGTCTACGTTATCCATTATTGTGTTCCCGACAGAATCCTACGCATCTTTGCTATTGTGTTGCTTGCACGCAATAAGTAGCTAACTAGCTGCCAGCTATTGTCGTCACGCGAGCCCCAAGCGGTCTCTCTGACGCATTTCCTTAAAGTTTTGCAAACAAATCTGAAGTAAAAATAATTATTTTAGCCGAATTTCGGTCACGGTGGGCAATGTCAATAGAAACTAGCAAGGACTTGCCAAGAGACGCAGGGAAATCCTCTGCGTCTCTTGGCAAGTCCTGGCTATCCTATCTAGCTATCCCCTGAGGGGGTATAACAACACACAAGTGTACACAAATGGGTATATTAAGTGTATGCGCAAACACAGGTGCACTAATTCCTCCCTTACTCGGATGGAGTGGCAATCCGACAAAACCTGGGAGTGATAAAGCGTAGGACAAAAGCTTTGCGTACTTACCACGAGGTAGACTGACGACCTGATAAAGGTCGCGGTAAACCGCTGCGGTCATTGTGGTTATCTTTAGGATAGGCCTATGTCCAGCAGTGGCCGTCGCTCGACTGATATGATGATGATGACTTTTTAAGGCACGGGAGTATGACACCACCGACTTCCAAACTTCAAGCTGCCGCAAGAAAATTTCGAACGGAAAAACTTAATATATTTTGATTAGTCATGGAAAACATGACTTTTTTGAGTTACCTTATATCATTTTAAAATGAATAAGTGGTCGAAAAATTGAAGAACCACAATTCTAAATATTAGTGCACTCATTTTATGTACGTAATTTCATCAAGTTTAATTACTTATTGACCAAAATATTATAACTAGACTATGTTTTGTATGCAGCGCTTTGTGAATACAGTTTCTTTTAAGTACTATACTTCTCGTAGGAACCCTAGCAATATGGCGATATAGCATATGAGCTCTTCTCTTCATATAGGCCTCATTCACATTAAAATACAAAGAATTATCCGTATTATCTCCACGCACATCGGCTTTATAAGTAAACACACACATATCCTATGCCAGCTGCCACCAGGTAGCTAGCTGGCAGCCGCGGACACGCGAGCCGCGGGCTACAACATCGTGACATGTTTACTTGACACTTACATACCATGAGCGGTTGTTCGCAATTTGAAACTTGTATATAATAAGAGCTTTTTCACACGATGCTTAGTGTAATTTTCCTGGACAGGCTAATTAGATGATTGACAACAACAAACTCAATATTTAAAGGAAGAAAGAATAACTGTGTATTGATACACTTCTACTTCTTTTGACACATCTATGATAATTTGAAGTATTTGGGCCCAGTCGCGGAGCTCGAACTCGAACGAAAAAGTAATAGCATTTTTAAAATCTATTAAGAAAACTTCACGCGAAATAAATTAGGTCATATATTCTAGACTTCAATGTAAAACCTGAACACTTCCAATAATTCTTCCTAGAATCGGCAGCAGGCTAGTAGTGGCAATAAATTCCGTGCGATATGTAGGTACGTGACCGCATAACCGCGGGACGGACACTACGTGGTCCTCACTTGTTTCTCTCGCACCAGCTGGGTAAAGGTGTGGTCTTGCTGATACGACTAAACAATCAACCAAAGCATCTATTTCAAAAACTATTTACAGATACTTCTGAATTGACAATGAGTCGGTCAGTTAGTCAGAAAGTTGAAGCTATTATAGTTGCTTGTTCTAAAACGTAGGCCTCTATGGAGAAGAATGAGCGAGAAACTCCACGGACACTCTTTTCAATCAAGTTTTTACAAAATCTTGGTTACAGCATTCTTGTTACTACTAGGTATATGTAAGTAAAAATATAAAACAATAGAAAAAGAGAAGCCAAATTAATGATCCAACACACGCGCCACATGAGCAAGATATTTGTGTGAGCTTGACAGTCTAGATCAAACTCACTGAATATTATGATAGCTAGGGGAAATGGTGAAAAGACTTTCAATTTTCTTAGGGCTTGTTGCAAACCAAAACAATTGCACAGATATCCTTTATCTTTATCTTTTATTTCTGGGCATAATGGTATCTAAATTATGAGAATGTACATTAATTATGGTGTAGGTATAACCAGTATAATACTCAGTCGTGTGTTTCGGAACCCCACCTTAACAGTAGAACCAATTCTACTCTAACGCTTTGACATTGAAGAATATTGCTCGCCGCGCTCTTTGAAAGAAGTTCCCAGTTGGGTGTAAATGGCGCTTAATTTATTTTTACACATACTCGTTTGTTTTCTATTTTACAAACTAATTCATCTTACCGCCAGAAAAACTTCAGGTTTTTCTGTTTAAAAAGAGCTTAGGAGTATGCCTAACCGTGGAACGGTTCCATATTGATATAATACCTATACATATAATAAACAAAACAAAACAATGACTTGACTTTAGAATGGATTAAAAAATAGTTTGTATTTTGGTTAATTATACGGGGTATGAAGCTGATGGCACCTTCAATATCTCTGAAACACAATAATGAAAAACAAAAACACAATGATGAAAACACAATAATGGAAGAAAAGTATCTTTCGGCTACTAGAAGAAACGTTGTGTAAAGTGTCTAAAGTGTAGTGTGATCCAATCAAGATAAAAAAAAATACTGCAAGCAATATGATGATATGAATGATCGGATATAGGTAATATTCGTTAGTATTAAAAATCACCCATACTTTAAAAAGAGTCTGTCAAATACTACACCATCATTTTATCACACAGTGAAAAAAACAACTTTTAAACGGACTCAATTAAATCTGTGACACTTCAATTTTGCAATTCATTTTTTTGCTAGGTACGCACATTTTGGCAGCACAATATTTTTATAGAGACTGTTATTTATTTTTAACGTTGCAACCCTGCTGTGGACTGGCTTGTTACGAAATCATGTATATTTTCGACTGACGGAATAAACGTTAATGATTTTATTTTTGTATACAAGCCTATTTTTTGTTTACCAGAAACCTGAAAAGTGGTAATTGAGTAGTTTACACCATTAACAAATCATTCCAAGACTCCATTTCTTAAAAAAGACAATTTATATTCTTTGTAAACCAAATTAATTTTCAGTTAACAGTAAAATTATATTTTGATTTGCTTTTAATTCAATAAATAGTTGATCAATTGAGTTGGCGAATAAGTGACGTCACAGTATACTATTGCTATACAAAATCTGCGTGAGTATTACGTTTTAACAGCTCATAACAAGGATGTCAACTGATTAGTCACTTTTCACCAACCTGGAAATCGTAAAAAAAGAGCCGATCAATACATTTTGTCGAGTTATGCAAACACATATGTATGACTCAACTTTTTTTTTCCGCTCAATTTTCTTTGATACCTATTTGAACTAGCCAGTTTCAATTAGCCATTCTTGACAATAAACGTAACCTGCTTCTGCTGCTGGTAGCTACTGGGCCCTGAGTTAACTGTTATAATATTATATGTATCATCGATACGAAATACGAGGAGGAAGACTGGCCAAAAATTCCGTTTAAACGTGCAAGCACTTAGTAGAAGTGTATCTGAATTGGACGTCAGTTTGGCAGGTGTAGAGGCGGCGGGTAGTTTGAGAAAAATATCGCGCCGCGTCAAGCTGAGCTGTCACGTGCAAGCTACGTGCTACTGCAGCCGCCAGCTACGGGGGGACACGGCTGGGGAGTGTGGCGAGCGTGCTCTGTTGGATAAAGTGTTTTTTATGGAACAGTCAAGGTACATTTTTGTGATGCTTATTTACGATTAGTTTCTGCCAGAAACTTCGTCCGTGTTAAAAGTCAATTTATATCATACAGCACAGTCTTTTGGGCACATTTCCAGTTAGTTTCGGTTTTCTATTCTGATTATTTTTTTTTATGATTACGTCCATAAATATTGTACATACTTATCACTAAAATAAAAATATAATTAAAAAAGACTCAGCAATAAAGTAGCTTTCTATGAGTGAAATAATGTCTGTAATCAGACCAATACTCTCGGAAATTACCGGTTACAAACAAAAAAACAAAACTTTATATTCGTACCTACACTACCTACCTACAAAATAACTTTTCTCATTCACAAAAAAAATCGTTCGTGTCTCTAGCTCGGAAAAAAAATGTCACAGAATTCCTTTTAACCAAAACCAAAAAAACAAAATCTAACCTAAAGACAAAAACTGATCGTCAGATTCACTTAAATTCATGCCAAGAGAATATAACATAGCTTCCAGTCCTTTTACTGCTATAAATATTTTCCCTACGACAACAAATTATATACACATTCAAAATAATATCTCATTTATCGCGTTGTCGTGTTCCACGGCCCGTGTGTCCGGCGCCGACCAGCGCGTTTCCGACATCGGTCCGGCAGACAGTTTGACAAGCGTGTTTTTCACTCCACCGGCAGCGCTTAGGGAGATAACACACTGGGGAATGCAATTACGACGCATCTGCATCTAACAATATTGTCCCAAACGATTGCAAATGGGTTTCTGAAGGGGCTTTAATGGATCGCAATTCTTTTTCAATTTTCAACGCGATTTGAGATTGAATTGTGTCATCTGCTTACAGTGGTCCTTAGTTGAGTGAGTCGGATGCGTGTACGGTATCGGCTTGCTAAATCGAATAAAAATAAATTGAGTCTCGAAACGCAGAGTAAGTCGAGAGATTTCTAATTTAACTTGGTTCTACCGGCGACTTCGTCTGAGACTTCAGAATTAAATGAAAGTCCATAATAATTCCACGGGTACACAAAACCAGAATAAAAATAAAAATCCTAGTTAAGCTAGATTAATATCTATGTGTGTTCAAAATTTTATCTAATTCCGTAGCTTAGCGTGAAAGATTAACACACATCCATTCAACCATTTATCTATTCATCGATTTATACTGGTAATTAATAAAATAGAAAATAAATAGGTTTTCTCTCTCTCTATTTTCTAGCTTAAATCGTAAATCATAAGCCATAGGTAAACTAATTTACTTATTTCTTTCAAAACTCAGATATCTTAGTATGGTATTACTCTTACTCTGTAACATCCCGACCTACATAGATATACCCATTGCAGTACAAATGCGGAATATTCAAAGCAATTACCGTGACCCGCCATCACGTTTCACGCATGTTTGTTATCCTTGTATGTCCACCTCCTAAAACACACACTACCGCCACCTGGTGGCCGCGGGCCGTGATTAGTTCGTGTCTGGCTTCAAATCAGATACGTCGGCCGTCGTTTGTCAAAACGATGCAGTTTACAGTTCCGACCATTTGTCTATGGGTGTAATGTCTTGCATTTTTGTCAGGAATACTGAGGTTTACCTCAGTAGTCCTGAAAAAAAATAAAAAATAATGGGGTAAATATTTATAGTTGTTGTACACAGTATAAAAAAAGTCGAATAAAAAGGTAGTATTTTTTAATTCTCTGAATATTTGTATTTATGTAGATAGTGTATATAAAACACCATCAAAATCAAACCGAACTGTGTGTCAATTAACGTTGATTTTCATTTATAATATAGTAGTTCTTATACATTGGCGCGTAAACAAACAAACAAAAAGACTCTTTAGCTTTATTGAATTAATATAGAATCCAACGACTATTGAAGACAACTATAAAAAAGCCAGGCAGCCATAAAATGCACCTAGCATTTAAAATTAAAATTAAAACTAACTTTTCTACAATTCTCCGTATAAATGCTAGTTATTTCTCGATACTTCTCTATACCGAGTTCTGGATGCTTTTATTCGAGTACTTTATGCGATCGCCTTTGGTCTAACGACCATCGCTTTAGAAGTTGCCACGCCGACCATTCAGTTCGGGAGAATTTATTAAATCCTAACAAACGTTGGAGCTCTCAAATGCTGATATTTATACGTCTGCAATGCTAGACGATGTATGACTATAAGTTGGTTGTATATAAGCTGTATAAGATTGGCAAAGTGTCAACGGGCAGTTTGTGTCGTATATGGGTTTTGTATATTTTATTTTAATGCCAATTTCTGGAATACGTGGTCAAGCGTAGTTACGTTTTTTATGGGATGTAGGAAGTTTTACTTATTTAAGTAAATATTTGTAATTTTTGGGACGATTCTAAACGAGTTGTTTATTTACTATAGTATTGTCAAAATCATTCCATTGGGTACTGTTATTACTGTAAAACAATGTTTGATCATCACCTAAATATAATAATATTAACCTTATTGTCACACTGCAGGGCAAAGGTCTCTTCTCATACAGAGAAGACGCGAGCATCGATCATAGGACTTGCTCAAGGCGGATTGGCAACTCCAGGCTTATAAATTATTTTCTTTTATTTAAAACATTGCCCCACACTAGGAATTTCTCTGGATGCGCTTACAATCATAGAAAGTCACCTACACAAACAGCCAGACCTGGAACAACTATGTAGGTAATACATATATTTGTTCCGTGCGGGAATCGAATCCGTCACGCGCAGCGCAGTAGCCAATTGCTTAGACACTGCGCCACCCGTCCCATCAACACGTACATTGCTTTGTTCTTTAACTAAAAACTTGTAAATAATTGTCTCACTTTCATAACATTCCTTCACAACTGAACATCCACAAAGCCTGCTACATACATACATAAATACTACCATCTCGTTTGCCAGAACACAGGCGGCTACAGACACTCATTATGCACAAACTTACGCGGAACACTCGCGAGCTCGTCTATTTATACCTTAATAACGTCTCAATTGTCTACACTTTGTACCAGTATGCTCTTTTACTTAAGACCATGATGAGATGCTTGCATATAAACTTTTATCACTTATTTACTTAAACTTCTGTGTTCTAGTAGTGCCTCGAAGTTATGCTTACGTGGATTCAAAGTCGAATCATTTATTTTAATTAGACCACTAAATAGCACTTTTTGTAAAAAGCATAACATCACGCCTGTAATCCCCGAAGGGGTAAGCAGAGGTGTACCCATTAGTACACCCACATTTCGCCAGTTATGTTAAGTCAAATAACATAACTGTAAATAGGGGGCGAGCTTATTACCATCAACCGGGCACGAATCCAGTCTCCAATGGAAAACCCCGATAACACTTTGCCCGACCTGGGAATTAAACCCAAGACCTGAAGCTCAGCAGTCGGGCTTTGCAACCACTAGACCAACGAGGCAGTTTTTGTAAGAAATAAATCTAAAGATACATAATAATACATTATTATTCTTATCATTATTGACAACTTACAGGATACCGTGGCCCCGGAACGTAAAGGGCAACAGAAGAAACAGGGTGGTTTTTTTGTCAGTAAAAGTCTGACAGTCCCTTCCGCCCCACCCAGGGCAGAAGGACTCATTTGATGATTTTTACCATCCATAAAAAAACTCGCTTCATCCACCATCAATTAATTGACAGCTATATTATTTCCATTCCTATTTAACGAGCCCGTATTTCTTGGCCCCGATTGGGGAGACAAAGCAAAATCGGGCCTCTCTCATTAAACAAAAAGTTACATTAAACCAACTAACTTCAAAGCACGACCCTCCCCTTTTCCTGTGTCTTATCCGCTGAATTTAGTATCAATATTACCCGTACCTCCCTAACGGAGACTGATCACTTTTCCTTATCTCCCCCGATTTCCCATCATTAATTTTTTGCCGGGCTTCCTCTCAAATGCTTCCTCTCGGCGATTGATTGTGGCCAATCAGCGCGATGACACTCATTTATTTCGCGTTGCAAGTAATTTATTGTTATTATCGTGATAATTTTTTCATGAGACACTAGATGTGTTGTGATACCTTGCTGAGAAAAGGGACGAGGAAAACAAACAGTTTTTGAGAAATAGCAGACAGTGAGACGATTCTCATCCAGTCTTAGTTCTTCTCTATAGAGGCCTACCTCCGTTTTGGAACGAGCAACTAGCTTTAACTTTCTGACTAACTGAGCGACTCCTTGACAATTCAAAAGTGCCTGTAATTGGCTAATTGAAGTAAATGTTTTGACTTTGACTTTTGACTTTGACTCGTTATACCGCGACGTCGTCTACTTAATGCCGATTATAGCCAAATTTCATCAAAATTTGTTCAGTAGCTTAGTCGTGAAAGCGTAATGGACAGACATCCAGAGTTACTTTCGCATTTATAGTATTACCACCTTCTGTCCTTCGTCCGCGTCAAAATTGGTTTCTCCATTCAATTTTTGGACCCCTGTTTCACCCCCTTAAGGGGTGAATTTCGGAAAATTCTTTCTTATCGGATGCCTACGTCATACAAAGAATACACCCTCCAAGTTTCAGGTCTCTACGATCAGCGGTTTAGGCTGTGCCTTGATCTGTTAATCAGTCATTCAGGACAAAGCATTTTATATGTGTAGATAGAAGATAGGTAAATGAATAATTAATTCATTAATATAGTATGGATAAACCATTAATTACGGGATTTGGCCTTTTTTTCTCTCACATATTTAACCGTACTATTGCAGCCTCTAAAGATAGGTTACCTTTCCCTCTAGCCAAGTACTATCGGGTTAAGAATAAATAAACTAAAAAAGCTAACAAGGAAAAACGTTTTAAGCGTCTATCATTTGGTGTAACGGGCTCGGTGCCAAATTCCTAAAGTACTGCTTGCAGTATTTAATGTAACTTTTCTTCTTGGCTTTTTAATAGATATAAGAGTACGTATGGAGTTTCTTGCCCGTTCTTCTTCATACCAAACTACCTTTTGGAAGGGGCAACTAGAATCAATTCCTTTTTTCTTTTTGTTGTATATGACGTTCAAAAGTGCCTTATAATGGCCTAATTGAAATAAATGATTTGACTTTGACGAACGTCAAAGTTGTATTCCTGAAAATAATAAAAATCCTCTTTTTTTTTATACTTACACTTAAGTATACAAACTATACCTATACTTACATGCACAAACAACCTATTATTAGGAGATACAAATACATGCACTAACCGTGTCGTGTGGACTGTCTGATGAGATCCACTCAAAGTGTGGTTCTTTCCTCAGAATACCACCTTAGACACCTTCATATGATTTGACCATTACAAGAAAGTGTTCGGACTTTAAAAGAGACTGACATTTTGAGTGTGTTTCTTCTCAGAGTTCCATCTTCCGTTAACAACCAACCAAAGAGAACAACTTACTCATTAAACTAAAGGATTATGTTCACATGGAACCTTCAATCTCTCCACAAACGAGACCAGGCACGCATAAAATAGAAAAACAGCCCGCACCGGAAGATGGGCCCAAGATTAATTGTGACGTCAGCGGCGGAAGGGGGCCGGGTGCGGAGGGGGGAGGGAGGAAGCGAGGGGGGGACGCAGACCGGATGTCCGGCTGACGCGGCGGGCTGTTTGCCGCCGCTCCTGCGACGACAAGAATGTGCGCGTTTGAATACAGCACATATTTGGTTAGACTTGGGATTATCATTTTAGAAATTATTATGCTTAGTTTTAGAGCAAGGAAGTTTTTTGGGAAATTCTTAAGGCTGGAATCAATATGGAATTTTAATATTCACTAAATAAGAAATTATATTAACAAAATACACTTCATCATCTGCCTAGCCTTTTCCCAACTATGTTGGGGTCGGCTTCCAATCTAACCGGATGCAGCTGAATACCAGTATTTTACACGAAGCGACTGCCCATCTGACCTCCACAACCCAGTTACGGGGTAATACGATACTCACCAAAATAGACTTCATTAACAATTTAACATTATAAACTTAATAATTTTATTTTTTATTTTGTGCCCCACAACTGGGCAAAAGGTCACGTCATTACTAAACATAACAATAATGTAAAGTAAAATTGAAAAATAATGCTTTGTGTTTTTCGTGAATTCAATTCATTATCCTACTAAATGCGAAAGTTCCCGTGGGATATTAGTAGTATAAGTAGTATAAGTAGCCGCCGGCGAATGCTAGTTTTATATAAATCTTTCACACTTTTTCCTCAATGAAACACAATTATAGTAATCTCACCTAATTTATATTCTCATTAAAATAATGTACATTATCAACTCAAGCCAGTTATGTGAACCGCCAACTTCTAGTACCTACATACCTACAAACTATGCTACGCATTCTGAAGCTGCGGGGGCTGCGTAGCGCTGTGTAGCGGCATCGTAGCGCGTCGTAGCACGCCGTAGCTAATTGGCTACATCGTAAATCAAGATGGCAGTTCAGAATATTATACGTTTATTGCTATATTTTTCTTCGTGATATCTTATTTCATAGTCTGTTAGTTTGGAATATTTTATTTATATTTCTAACGTTTTTTTTAACGCAGATTCTTAACGTGACTTGCGGTAGGAGTCAATTGGCAGAGATCGTCACGTAAGGGAAAAGCGTTATGCCCTGTTCTGCTGCCCTACCATGAACTCTTATCGCGATCCAAAAACAAATAAGTCAAATAAGTCAATATAACGCATCAATTTATGCGTTATATTGACGTATTTGAAGAACAGTTCAGTTTTTGGATCGCGATAAGAGAAAATACGTCAATAAATGACATAAATTGATGCGTTATATTGACTTATTTGAAGAACAATTCAGTTTTTGGATCGCGATAAGAGTTCATGGTAGGGCAGCTGGTGACCTACCCTCTCTTTTTTCTGTATTGTTATATATGGGTATCAGGAACCTCGTTTCTGCAAATTATATGAACGTGTGCCAATATAAAATTACAGCAATATGCGTTTATCTAGACTCCAAACTAGGGGGTCGAAAAATGATCTTATATTATCGCTTTTTAGTTGTATTCACAAATTGACTTTTTAATATTCTTTGTATGGTATTTACTGGTATGTAAAGATAAATAAATCTATCATTTCATGGAAAAGTAAAAGGTAAAATTAATTGTAAGAGAAAATCTATGGAAATACTGGTTTGATAACAAAAAATCTTTTGCTGATAGAAAACTACATTATTGCCAAACGCCATAGGCTATGGTACTTGACTTCTACACAGACGAAGTCACGAGCAGAACCTAGTTATTAATAACCAGACTTCAACAAAACCCAAGATCAAAACAATAGCAAACCATCAATTTTACCAACGATCAGAAAGTCTGGAAGTGCCATCAATCGTGTCGAACGACCGCGACCGTTTGTAATGATCCGGCATTCAGACTCCACCAACAACAAAACTCATAAAAGCCGGTGTACGTGTAACTCTGTACTTTAAAATTACAAACAGTCGGGCAAGTTTTAGAAAACTCATCCCTGTGCCGGACAAGGAGGTATAGTGGATGTACTGGATGTCGTATTGGATGGCGACGCGTGAGAAATAAGTCGCTTAGAATTGCTGTTATTGCGCGTCATTTAGAGTCATTTGCTCTGTAATGTAACTGTCATCTTCTTTTAGTTTATTTTGATAACCAAAATAATGATTTTTTTATTATTAAATTACAAGTGGACGCTGTCTTGCTAATTTTTCTGCAATGGCACTTACAATGCACAGATGGCTCGGTGATATTTTCACAGTAACACGAATAAATATTGATTTATTTTAAAAACCCCATAACCTCACTGCGCTTGCTGGTATCGACTTATTATAATTTATAGAATTGTTCTGAAAAAACCCTTTGCTAGACAAACAGCATTTCGTTTCGTACTAATGCCACTTCTAGCAACACAAAATCTTTGTGCACAGCATTTGTAGCTCTTCGCGTGCAAACTAAAGTTTGTCGTAGAACGAAACGGAAGATGAGCAAATAATGGCGTGTGTATGTGAATTTTATTCATAAACTGTTCATAATAGTTGTATTCATAATAATTGTGCACATCCTCGCTGAGTTCACGCGCCAAACACCGCGTATACGTGTGAGAATTTAAACAATTTCGTTGCAGTTTGTCGAAAATTAACACTTCTGTGAGCTAAGTTTAAATGAAATTGTTGGTTTAAAACATAGTGTTGACACGATAATTATTTTAGATTACAACCCTACCTAGTTTCAGAAAACACACGCGTGAAGTTATCAGAGTAATGGATGTTCTAAAATGTCTGACAGTAGATATTTATAAACATACATATTTACTGAAGCATCATTATGGCCCAATGGTTAAGGCGCCACAGGTTAAAACACAAAAAAAAATCGGTCGCACCATTGTCAAATCTTTCATA
This sequence comes from Hoplodrina blanda, assembly GCA_949316365.1. Classification (NCBI taxonomy): domain Eukaryota; kingdom Metazoa; phylum Arthropoda; class Insecta; order Lepidoptera; family Noctuidae; genus Hoplodrina; species Hoplodrina blanda. Next base: position 2,146,766 of record OX438582.1, read on the forward strand.
GATGCGGCATTTGATGTCTTTTTATATATAAAACTAACATTCTCCCCGCGATTTTGTTCTCGTGATTTTTCTTACGGATCCCTATTTGTAACACGCTTTTTTTTATAATAGAATATAGCCTTCGGTGACTACGTAACTTCTAAATTGTGAAAAAATCGGTTCAGTACATCCAGAGATTACCCCCTACAATCTCACAAACTTTACCTCTGTATAATATATATATAAGTATAGAAGATATAGATGAAAAGGTGGTTGGTTATTTCATGGAAAGGTTAAAGGTAAAGGCCCACCATACAATACCATACCTTACATTTTCATATAATTATTTGTACCTAATAAGTAACCGTGTACCTACTTCGTAATTTACAGTAAGTAAGTTACATTGTGTAATTAATTATAAAATGTTAATTACCCGGAATAAATAAATCTCAAAGCTCAACAGTAAAATCCACACAGTATCAGAGACAGGTAGTTATTTAAACAGGAAAAACTTTTATAATGCAGTATAAAAGTATGCGCTAAATTGAAAAACATCACATAAAAAACTGGATTCCTTCCCGAGCCGTCTTCATTACCATTTATATAGGGGAACTTGTGCGACTAGCTAACTTATAGGGAAACTTGCTAATACATAGATTATAAGTACAGAACTGTGAGATTTACATAATGCCGACTAGAGTGTGTTTACCGATAGATTGAGGTGCAATGGAATGATCTTTTACTGTGTTTACTGTGTTTTCTAACTTTGTGTTGAGTTGCATATGAAAATCAATCAGCCTAGCCTTTTTCCAACTATGTTGGGGTCGGCTTCCAGTCTATCCGGACGCAGCTGGCGACTGGGTACCCTTTCGTAAGACTGGTTGTCAGACTTTCGGGTTTCTAACGACCCGTAACGACTATCAGAGGATCCACGTATGACAGCCGGGACGAACGGCTTAATGTGCTTTCGGCGCGGAGGTGTCTCGGTGTGTAAAGATGATCACCCATCCACGGACCAACCCCGGCAAGTGGAGCTTAACCTGATGGATCGACCCGTTCGTGTTATTACTTAGCCACGAGCTCCTCATTGCATTGGAAAATGTGAGTAGACTTGGTTTTATGCTCACAAAGCCCTACTAATATTTGATAACAGTTTAAAAATAACAAAAAAGTATTAAGCGTGAGCCAATTTTACATCGTATTAACATTTTTTTTTTACTCGAAGCTGTCCTGTTTTCAACCGACTCCAAAAAAGAGGAGGTTCTCAATTCGGCGGTATGTTTTTTTTTATATGTATGTTACCCTATTACCCCGCCAATTATGAATTGATTTGGATGATTCTTTTTTGGTTTGAAAGAGTATACTTCCGGTATTGCCACCGACTTCCAAAACTAAAGTTATTTTTGAATTTGTGGTTTTTGAAGGCGGTTGTCTTTTTTTGTAAAAAAGCTTTTTTTAAAAGTTAGTTGGATAGTTAGTTACCTACTTAGTTTGTCACAATCACAAGTGGAGCTAATAAAACGTGTTAAAAACAAAGCCAAAAACTAACCCGGCAGAGTACCAAACTTGATGAATTACTCACAATGATTAAAGGGTTACAAATTGCTTTCAACAGCTAATTTATACAGTTTTAACGCTATATCAATGGTTGGTGCGAAACGCGATCATTCCTCGCGAGCACTCCGTTTATCACTACCCATGGAAATGCGAACACTGTCTTTATTCCGACCTTCTTCGCGTGTCGCACGAAACATAGCGTGTCGTATCTTACGACCTACGTTTTCCACCTACAGACTTGTAGTCACACAGTGCACAGTTTTGTGTAAGGAGAACTTGCACAAATAACACGCTAAGATCAGTGTGCGAGAGTTTGAGAACGAGGAAGAATCGAAAGTAATACTGTGATGCACAATGCCTTAATAATTCTGTTTTGTGATATAATAAGGGGATATTGTGGAATGAGTATTTGGCGAAAGCCTAAAGGGTTGTTTATTTATGTTGACGGCTTTATAAATCTTTGTAGATATTAGATGGGTTGGTTTATTCTGTTATTTTTACGATTCATTTAATTCATTTATTGATCCATTTAATGCGGAATTATTTTCTAAACAGGTAGAGTAAATATGTATGGCACTTATTAACAAAAGACACCTCGTATCTCTATTTGCTAGAGAGCAAACTAATACCACTATTTAGTTGTATTTTTTCTAACTAGATGGCGCTGTACATTTACGTCACGTTTCTGAATCGCGGTGTTAAGATTCTCCGCCGTCGAATGACCCTCCCGCGGAACTGTACAAAATTCATACTTACCTGGCATAGGGGACACCGTGATCAAGAAGGCGGTTCCCCCAGGGCGAGGCCTTCCCATTGCACTGCGGTAGGGTTGACCCCTGCGATTATCCCTAATGTGGATAACTCGGATGCGTTATTTTTGGTAGTGGGGACTGCGTACGCGCCGTCCCCTCAGAATTTGAAAGCCAATTGCGAACGGGCAGAGTTGGTAAATACGTCTGCCCGATCACAGTTTGCTTGTCATAACTCATAGACACGGGTAATATGTATCACTGAAAAGAAAAGATTGTCACTGTGATAATATGTATCACTCTTTTGTATCTTTATGTATCCTTATCGCGCGCACGGCACGCAGCGCCAAAGAGTACTCGCTTCGCGTTCGCTCAACTCAATCAGAGAGAGTGATAGAGAAGTCATGTATGTAAAGATACACTGATACATTCGAATGGGAATTGATATAAAGAGTGATTGATGGAAACGGATTGATTCGTATCTTTTGTATCTATCACTCCTGAATTACTCATCTGAAAGCATTATTATTGATTTTAAGGGTATGGGTTGATCAGAAATGGTGAAGGTGTGTGTAGTAATATCAGTAGTACCTACGTAGTTCTAAGCCCCTAAGATAGTCTATGGAAACCAATGAACTTAAAGCCCAGCCAGCTGCGACAGTAAAAATAAGGATAATTGATAGACCCATTGTTACAAAATATATTCTAAATAGCTTTTGCCCGCGACTTCTCTCGTGTGAATGTCTGTTATCGTGGATGCAGACGAAGTCTTGCGTTATATTTCATAGTGGGGGCATAGATTTCCCTTAAACTTATAATTTCATATAGAATATCAGTTGATAATTTGATATGATATGTGTGTTTGTGGCTATGAAATAATTTCCAGTTCCACCATCACGTCATCGACATAAATATCTAACGAGCCACATTGCACAATGAAGTAGCAAAAGGTTCCACGTGCGCCCAGAACAACACAGTCTCAGCCGGTTTTAATAAGGAACCCTTAAAGATAACGCTTTGAGCCCATCTGATTTATATCACTCCCGGTAACATTTCGCCGAGCTGTGGATTATACGATCTTAAAATAATTTAACCATTGCGTACAGTATTTGCGAAGTTGTTATATTGAGGCCTTGTTATGACTTTTTAATTGACTTTTTTGATATATTTATTTAATAGATCTTGCAACGTCTACACTTCTAATATTTGTAAACACGTGAACACTATGTATATTTGAACATTTTTAACCTTAAATTCTTGATTTGTAATACTTTTTAAGTGTTATGATTTAGTAGTTTCTATATAAGGTACATTGCATTCACGTGCCATGTATAATTTTGTATGCAAATATTGTAAACATTGATTTTAAAAGAGTACGTATGGAGTTTCTTGCCCATTCTTCACCATACAAAGCTACCTTTTGGAAGGGGCAACTAGAATCAATTCCTTTTTCTTTTGTATTTGACGTTCAAAAGTGCCTTGTAATGGCCTAATTGAAATAAATGATTTTACTTTGACTTTGACAATTTCTTACCCTATAAGTAAACCCTTCCAATTATATCATAAGAATATTGGGCTTTAACGTGTTAATTTTAAAACGTTGTTTGTTTTAACATGTTAGTTTGTACTAATGGGTACACCCCTACTTAACCCTTCGGGGATTACAGGCGTGATTTGTGTTATTTAGGCTAGACTGAGGTCCATAATGATCTCTGTATAAGTTACCACTTATAAATATATATGGAAAAGCAATAAAAATATTGAGTATTGAGTACTTATTCTATCTCTCATGATAACTCTAACCACTTCTTCTTTCTTCTTCATCGTGTGGGCAGTAAGGTCTTACGACCCCACACACCCTAGTGTCAGAGTTTCTAAACCGCCTCAAGAGCCACTAAACCACAAACCACCAAACCAAAACCACTAATGATATTATAATTATACCGTACTCTCCCACTGCTGGGCAAACAGCTCTTCTGAGAAGGCACAAGTATTGAACACTACGCTTGCTCAAGATGCATGGGCAATTTCAGACTAATATTAAACTGGACTTTAATATTATAAATTCAGGTTTCTTCACGATATTCTCTATCTCACTATTTTTTCTACTTAAACGTGATTTACGAAAGCGCCCTCTAACCAGTATCTTTAGAACTTCTATTGCTTATACGAGCAAATGAATGTTAACCCTAAACTGCTGTAGTAACATGACAAAGCCGTCTTTTTTATAGTTTAGTTTAAAAGGATGTCACTTGGTGGCGTTCTAATAGTAGCATTATGAGCATCTATAGTCAAATGGTGGTATTGGTGTAAATCATAGCTATTTATAAACCAGTAGTGTGTAATGGTATTTTATAAGTGACCCATGAAATTCACGTACTCGGAGAATAATAGTTTCTGTAGTATCATCCTACTGTTATGATATTCTGAAAAGTAGTAAAAAATATTTAAACACAACAATATTGATATAACAACCAAAACATTTCTGCAGTAATATTACTGCAGAAATATTTTTGTTGTTGTGAGTTTGTTTTGTTATGCTTTCACGTCTATAAATATCCAGTCACGATCTTATCTTTTCAGTGATACATATTATTACCCGTGTCTAGCTTTCAAGCTAATTGTGACAGGGCAGACGTCTACATACTCTCTGCCCGTTCGAAATTTCCAAATTCTGAGGGGACGGCGCGTACGCAGTCCCCACTACCAAAAATAACGCATCCGAGTTATCCACATTAGGGATAATCGCAGGGGTCAACCCAACCGCAGTGCAATGGGAAGGCCTCGCCCTGGGGGAACCGCCTTCTTGATCACGGTGTCCCCTATGCCAGGTAAGTATGAATTCGGTACAGTTCCGCGGGAGGGTCATTCGACGGCGGAGAATCTTAACACCGCGATTCAGAAACGTGACGTAAATGTTCAACGCCATCTAGTGAGTAGTTTAAAAAGCGGTCACGTGACTTCACCGTCGTTATCTAAACGTGATTCCTCTCATATTTTATCAAAGTAGTTGTTAATTATCGTACGACCGTTATACCTATTACTAAGTTCTGTAATCATTATTATGAACCCTATTAGGAAGCGGCACGGTGCAAGTACTTTTATAAGTAAAGGATAATGTTGCATTGAACGGGTTAAGTTTGTTCGGACAGAAAACAAAATGAAAATATACTTATGATTTAAAAAAACAAATGAATAATATGGTTAAAACTAATAATATAATTACACCTACCCTACCTACGGATTATTTATTATTTCTAATTAAGAGAAAAGCAATCAAACCATAATTATTACTTTATAATTCCCTGAAATCTAGCAGGTCGTTTCCCTGTTAATTTTTTTTTAAACTTGTGTTGTGCCCGCAACTTCGTTCGGGAAAAAATCATGAGGTTTTTTTTTTAACGGTAACTTATTATTTTTTAAATAAAAGTGAGCCTAGTTTACTCCTTATAACATCGGCTGTCTGCCAGTGAAAGTCTCATCGAATCGGTATAGCCGTTTCGGAGATTAGCCGAAACAAACTGAGAGACAAAAATTTTAAATATTTTTTTAAGTATCTTGTAAACATTCATATTTATTTTGTAAAAACCTGTTATTTTGGCAGTACAAACAGACAAGCTAATTGTATTTATTTTTATATTTTTTATACACTATGTAACAAAAACCCTGTCCGATCAGTGTTGCCGTTGATCAGTTTTTATTTTTTATTTTTATTGAATTACTTCTTCTTTCTTTTTTTTTTTTCACTGGGGAAAAATAATAATCTCAAATCTATTAAATGGTTAACGTATATGTGTACGCAGTACGATGCCGAATAATACCCTTAAGGATCGGACAGGGTTTTTGTTACATGCTGTACAACTGAGGCGGATACTTGGGTCGATCCTATAAAATAAAACAAAAAGTTGGTTCTCATAATAAATATTATTTAGACACTCTGTTAAACTTACTTAATTAACAAGTCTTTTCGGCAGTAGTAACGAATTCTAATTAAGATAATATTTACATACGTACCTACACAGAATATAAACGTACGATACCCGGCAATAAATATTGCACATCGACCTTTTATTGTATTTTATACAAAGAATAAAAATAATTATCAAAAGAAGCAAATCATAATTGTTTTAACAGCTCCTAACAGATACCGGACTGTTTGTATTTCGTGCGACAGAGAAGCTTTTATGTACAATTTTTATTTTCTCTTTTTATGTTATGTGTGTCATTTTCGCGGGAATAAACAGTTTTTCTTTCTTTCTTTATCTTCAACTGTATTGAGTGAAATATTTGAGTGGATCCGTGCAAAATAGGGTGATGGGGGTTCAGCTAGCAAAGACCACGGTGCGTTTGTCTCTGTTCCTGTTGCGGACGATATGGCGGGCCTTGCACGCTGCCCTATTTTGTAGATGCTGAAAAAAACCACATTGAAAAATTAACATCATTTTTTTTGGAAGGTTAGGCTACCTAAAATAAAGATTTCAAAAAGGCATACTAAGTTTTTATATTTTCCTCAAAATGGTACTCTATGACCATGATTTTAAGTATCGTAGTGCAAATATCTTGCCGCTAGATTAGTACCATAATAATAAAAAGGGGTTTTGTCAATTTGTGTTCCATAAGAACTTCAACAGTATCAGAAGTCGTTTGTATTGAATTACTGGACGTATGCTTGCCCCTCTGAGATTTGAATGTAAAAACTGTCGTAATGTAGCTATACTTAACACTGTTATGTGTTTACAGGCATGTTAGGTAGTGTAGTTACTTACCCTCTGTAGTTTATTAAGCTTCTCCGCCTCCATGGACAGCTCTTCAGCCAGCTCAAGCGCAGCCCTGAGGCGCGCACAGCGCGGCGCCAACACCTGCAGCGCGCCGCCGAGCGCGTGCGCCAGCGCCGCGTGCGCCGCGCCGCGCGACCACGACGAGTACGACACGCTCTCTGTGCCGATGCGGACTGACACACGCGGTACTTCTCCTTCCTGGAAGATGAGTAATGTTGGCGTCAAATCAGATGTTTATAATGTGTATGCGCTGAGACTCAGACAAGCCTAGATTATTTAGGCTAGCAACTGTCAGAGTTATCATCTTCTATCACTGGCTCGTACGCGATAACCACTGTCATAATTATAATGTAATGTACCTCAAAGAACTTAAGGATGTCCCTGAAGGTAGCTCGCTGTATCTTGCGGTCTCTCTTGGCGCGGAACTTGTGCGAGTCTCGCGCCAGCTCGGTGAGTCGCGGCAGTAGCACGTCCACGTGAGCTGAGAGTGCGTTGTCAGAGTCGTCATCGTCTGTCACTGTCTCGTACGCGATGGCGAGGGCACCGCCTGCTGCCATGCGGACCTGCGGAAGTGGAAAGAGGACTTGAGTAAATTGACATTATATTTTATGCGATTCTATGACTGACAAAGTAAACTTAGGTGGACGGAAAAATATTATAGGAAATAAAATGTTTACCTCAAGCGAGCCCGCCTCTAGCATGTCCCCAAGCCTAGCAAAGCTGGGCTCTTGGTTGTTTAACAGCGACAACGCGTGGTTCCGTGACAACAGCGGCAGCAGGAGCGCCCAGCCGTCCAATGCCGCCGCGTGCCATACGCCTTTCTCCACGACCTCACCCGACATATTCACACTGCCGTCATCCTGGGGGAAAGAACGATACAATTTGTAACTTTGGCAGCTCATCATCATCATCAGAAATGGGGATTTCTTATCTATATATACATAATTAAACGTATCCGTTACTGACAGAATGATCCGTCAACGCACAGCTCCCACTGAACGGATTGCGCTGTTTGCGGCACGCAGATAGTTATGACAAAGGCGTGCGCTAAGAAAGGATTTCCTAAAATTCACCCCCTAGAGTGGTGAAACGGGGGTCTGACATTTACGGGGACGAAGTCGCGGGCAGAAGCTAGATCCAGTAATTAGTGACAATAGGTACGAATGAATTATAATATTTATCAAAGTTTACCTTAAGATAGCTGCCGCTGAAGATGGTCTCGTACATGCGCATAGTCTCTATGATCTCGAAGAGGTCATCCTCCATCAAATAGGACAACACAGCCAGCGACGAGCAACACTGAAACATAAATAAGTACCTATTATAATTACAAGCACGTTATTTTATTCGGTGTTCTTAAAAGGTCCTTCAACCAGAAAATAATAAAATGATAGGCCACCGAAATATTCGTTCTAATGAACAAGATGGGATAAGTTTCCATAAATTTCCCTTAAAATAATGTAATTTATTGAAGGGCAATTAACATTATCAACAATATTTGTGTGTATGCTTAGTGTTTACCTCTATGCGTGTGTCGAGTGACGCTGACTTGTCTGTGGCGGTGGCTGTGAGCACGGGCCGCACCTCACGGACAAACTCCTCCGTGCCTTCCTCGCCGATCTGTGGGCACATGAGCAGATGGTTAACAACATGTCAACAGGACAAAATAGATTGGTAATAGTTGATCTTCATGCGGTTTGATTACCGCGACAGTCAAAGAAGAGTGTTTTATTTCAACAGCTCAAGAGTTCACTCTTCGGACCGAAAAGTTTGAAAGCCATTGAAAGTTTATGTTCAGCTATTGGGAAGATCGGTAGACTAAAAAGGATACCGGTAGGTAATAGTAAGCAGTCCACAAATTCTCCGCTGTGGGATATATCAAGACAGATGCAAGTAATCACCTGTAAAGCCAGCAGCGGCGCAATAGCAGCAGCTGCCTTCCTCTCTGCGTCCTTGCCTCGCCGCAGTGCGCGCGACACGTGGTCGGCCAGCGTGGCCCGGTGTGCGGCCAGCAAGCTGTCCACTGGGCGACGCTGTAGAGCTGCGCGGAGCGAAATAAAAGCGGTGGCGCGTGCTGCGTGCCCGCGTGCATTCAGCGCTTCGACTAATTCTATGACATTCTCTTCGAATTTCTCTTGGATCACTTGTTCTGCAACAAAATAGAAACATAATTAATTAATGTTACATACATAGCTGTAATTTTTATGGCCTACAGATAGTAGTTCCGGGTCTGGCTGTTTGTGTATGTGAGTTTATATGTTTGTAAACGCACCCACGATACAGGACAAATTCCTAGCGTGGGGCAATGTTTTATTAAAAAAAAAGAAAAAAAGATACCTTTTACAAGGCATGTACAATTATAATAATTGCAATAATGCTAACTTGTAAACATTAGATAGATAGTTCGTAATAGAAATTCATAAAATTATCGCAGTTGGATGTTGCTAACAATTTGCATGTAGGTACAAGTAATTTCTGATAAATATTATCTTTTTGTCACCAACGCTCAAAGTATTTTGTTTATCATTTTCCTCGCTCTTTTGAAATATGTTCTTGAGGACTTACAGTATATGAAATTACCAACTACATTCAATATTTTTCCAAAAGTGCCTTTTAATGGATTAATTAAAGTAAATAAATGATTACACTTTGAATTTTGAGAAACTTCTACTTTAGTTCAACATCGTACATCATACTACAGTAGTTTAAAAGCTTTTCAATGGGACCAACCGTGAATTAAAATAACCAGCTGCTTCATACATTTAGATCAACTACCAGTACATTTTGTACGAAACCGCGGTATTTTTTTACAGTTCAGTTGCTCCCATAGGACCTTAAGCTTTCAGCCCCTAAAAGATGTGAAATTAAAGTCAGCCTGTATATTTTCAGTCTTATAACTTCAATGGCAAGGTACGATACGATACGGTAACGATACGGTAACGATACGATATTTGCATAACGATATTGATTACTATTGAGTAGCACACACACACGAGTCATACACGCCATGTGAGCGTCCTTCCTAGGTCAACGACATGGCCGTCACGTTTTGAACAAAACAAGTCAAAAACTACATTATTGATGTTTTAGAAGACAATCAAATGGTTGAAGAATAAAGAAATTGCGCAATAAGCAATAATAATAATAATAACTTTAATTAAGTGTTTCATGTCATTTTAAATCTGCCTCTGCGAGTTGGCTTCGGCTCCTCATAAAGCTTTTAAAGATGGGAACCCTAAAGGTCCCCAGTTACATGAAATAACTGAAATAATAGATTTAGGTGATGCACACAAGCAATATTTAATACTATAATATCAATAACATTGAGCAATACGTGATCTTGCATAATATTATCGACCTTGGTATTACATATTATTACCGACCTTGATATTGCATAATAATATCATGCTATGCTAATGTTTGATCCGTAATATTTCCAAGGATTTTCAATGACGTCATTCCGTCAATGACGAAGCCAAGTTCCTGTATTTTTAGATTATGAATCATCACAATTGTTTACTAACATAGTTCAGACTTGATTTTATTTCGCTATGATTTTGAAGTTGACTGCCTCGTTGGTCTAGTGGTCGCAATCGCGACTGCTGAGCATGAGGTCTTGGGTTCGATTCCCAGGTCAGGCAAAGTGTTATTGGGTTTTCCATCAGGAATTTCTCAGTAGCTGCCTTGGAGTCTGGATTTGTGCCCGGTTGATGGCAATAGGCTCGCCCCCTATTACATGGGACTTAAACATAACTGGCGAAATGTGGGGGTACTAATGGGTACACCTCTGCCTAACCCTTCGGGGATTACAGGCGTGATGTTATGTGTGTGTGATTTTGAAGTTGGATTTATTGTGTTTGCTAAAATATTTTCTGGATAGTTCGATAGGTAGTAGGTATTATGCAAAAAGACATTTCCGTATAAAAGACCATGTAGATTGATCTCGATTTATGAAGTGTACTTTTTGCAGTCTTCCTAAGGTCGGAAATATACTTACTTTTGTCAGGCTTTACTTCCTCTTCGATCGGCTCTTGATAATTATAATAGTAATAATTATGTTGTTCTTCAACAGGCTTTACAATAACTTTCTCTTTTTCATTAACTGGTCGTGGTCCGCTCCATTTAATGTCTCGTTGCCTCCCTGTAAAATATAACCCAGATGTTGTTTACAAGCGGGATTTCACAAAGAACGTCACAAACTAAATGTTTTACTAGTAGGATGACAAAATATCGATAATATAAGGAAATGTATGTTACAATATCAGTTGTGACGTCATGGTCACGGTCATTTAGTTCAGTGACGTTTCTATGACCATTTGTGTAAATAACAGTTTATGAATAAACCTTATTGTGGCACTAATGTTTTAGAAAAGTTCCATATGCTGCTTTGTCTGCTTAGTCTTTTACCAGAATAAAAAAAAAACTTAATATACTGATTTTGAATGATTCCAAGCAAACATTAAATGTTATATCAATATTTACTTAGTTTACTAGTAATAATGTGTATTTTGCATTACATTTCATCGCTTGATGCTGCTGTCCAATATCTATAGACTCTGTCCTGACGATTCTGTTTTCTCCCGTCTTCCTGCCCCATTGCGAGCCACTCAGCTTTTCTGTAGAACAATAAGAAAAATGTTAGTTTAAGCTGTGGTAAAATTGCCTACAGCAGCCAACTCTAAAGTTTGGTATGCACAAAAAATAACAAATTGCATGACCGCTTTACACGGCAGACCCAGAAGAAGATAGCGTTATGATTTCGATTTCGTCTGGAAGGAGTGGCCTAGAAAACCGGGAAAAGTTGAAAGAGGAACTGGAGTAGAGGACTAAAGAGACTCGTGCGAACTCGTCCCTGCATTGGAAAAAATATGGGACAAACATTAAGTTCTTTGAGTTGAGCAATGAAATGTATAGCGGTAAATGCCAAGGCCATTGGAACAAAACATAGAAAACAAAGTTTATCAAAGTTGTTGATAGCACATTGTTTCAACTTTCGACAAACGATTTGAGGAGGAAAAGTTCCAATTAATGAACAAATTGGATCTTTAAAAAAATGGCACAAGATTGCGCAATTTAAAATACGGTATTCACCCAAAGGTTTGGTCGTTGAAACGTTTGGCTGATGTTGGACCAAAACGGGTTCTTGTTCTACGTTCTCCTTACTTGGCTCTGTTTTTTGCTGCTCTTCTGCTTGTTCCGGTCTGTGGTTATTTTCATGAATCCTTACCCACTGTCTAATTCTATTTGAACTAGGACACAGTGGAATCTCACTATTTACTACACCGAACTTTTTACAGTAAAAATGCTTCACTGGAGCGGTCAGACCGTGGTGCAAATAATATTGCTCAACACAAAACTCGCGCTGTTCTTCCGACCACTGTAGGTCAACGTCCGATTGCGATGGATCCATAGCGACTGTGCTTGGTGGACTTCTGAGCGAGACTGAGTGAGACGCAAGCCACCAGCTAAACATAAACACCTCGCGACTCCCCCCCTCCTTCCCTCACGACGCTGACGCATGAATTTTCGCCGTATTTTGGAAGATAGATAGTATAATTGTATATCGTGGTGAAATCAAACTTTTCTAGATTATTGACGCGTACCAACATTGTTTCATCGAATAATGTAATTAGATTTCAATTATTGTATTCATTGGTTCTTGTATGGATGTTATGAAATATACAGATTTTAAATAATATTGCGCAATTTAATGTGTGTGTGCGTAATGTGACAATCAGCTGATAGTCTGCTCATTGATAAATCTGAGTAGCGTTGGAGTGAAACAAAGACTTTCAGTACGGTCCTGCGTTGTCCTTACTTTGTCTTTGAATCTTGACTTTGACTGTTGAGACCTAGACCATTTGCTTACTTTAACTGAATCCGATCACCAATCCCACATAACGCATTCCACATGGAAATATCGATTCCCTACGCCAAGTTCGCGCTGTTCTCTTGACTTCGATCGATCCAGGGTCACCGAAGTTAGTGAATGACCAATAATGAGCAAGAACGAGGCAGTTATTCGACATTTAAAACACACTGCGAGCTCCCCCTTTTCCCTCCCGACTATAAAGCAGTATTTGTGGGCAAAACGCACGTCAGATTTTTTCACGGTCCCTAATACGAGTATAATTATATCGTAACCGCGATCAAGTTTTTGAAGGCGTCCCTACCGTTCCCTCGACATTTAATCGTAAATCAGAAATATACTGAGTAATACTCAACGTTAAAACATATTCTGTGTGTCTGAATTAAACCCCGATTGGGGTTTCATGTACACCTTTATTCCCGGCTTCCCCGTGGTGGACAGTAGCGGGACAACCAGCGAACCTACACCAGCAGTTTGACCTGGCGATCGACGCGCGAGCACTCGTCTCCTGCAGCGGCCAGTGACGTCAGGGGAGTGCTAGACCAGTGAGGAGGTTAATCGCTGTATAGGCCCTTACCCAACTTGATCGACCCTCGTCTACCTACCGAGTCATTTAATTTATAATAAATGTTCCAGTTTACTGCCTACCTACTTTTTATTTAATATCCTCCTAGGATTACCTGTACCTAGGTTAGGTAGGATAAGTAGCGTAGCAGTACTTTAGTACCGGGACACTTAAAAGATGATGATGAGAAATCAGCTGTGCAGCAAAGTGTAACACCTGATCCACGATAAACCGATATGTTACGAAGCCCCTTCCACCTTGTATTGTTTTAGATATATCGTGAAATATTAATTGTAATGCACAAGTAGGATTTAAAAGGTAATATACTTATCATTTTTTTTGAGTCCCTAATACATCTTGTAACCTTTTCAATTTTTAATATTTGTTAGTAATCCTTTCGCACGTTTTATATATACTGACCCTTGTTAAACAGGGAAACCTATTATTAGCCATACAATACTGTGAAAATTCTAAAATATAAATACATATAAGGTTCCCCGTTGGTTACATAAAATAAATAAACTGGCTGACTCGACCATGCGTTGTTGTAGCTTGAAGTAAGTAAAGATATTGAGGTCAATAATCGAGATAGAAACTATCCTATCTTTTAAGTTTGACCAAATTACACACAGTAAGCCATATTTCATAAAAAAATGGTTGAGTAGTTTCGGAGTTTATCCCGGACAAACAACGTGACGCGTAATTTTTATATATTAAGATAAATACCACGAAAAAAAAAAAATAGGAAAAAAAAATATGGTGGTGGAATGGTGGTGATGGTTTAATTTATAGGTATCAGGCTCATATTTTGAAGAGCATTTTAATCCAAGTTTGTATTTGTCAAAAATCTCTCTAATTTACTTACAATTAGCTTTCGTCCGCTTCCGCAAAGTTAATATATTATGACACGGGAATCGTAAATTTTTCCACAATAAAAAGTAGCCTATAATGCTATTCCAGACTAAAATCTATATCTGTGCCAAATTTCATGTTGAGAGGATGAGTGAAAGACGATTAACAAAAGGTATTTATATGGAAGAGGTGAGTGGCAACGCAGGGAGGGGTCACCCTAGGAAGACCTACACTGACCTTATTGGTGAGGTTCTTCAGAAAGGTCAGGTGCGGAGTACTCGTAACCAGCGTGCTTGTATGACGAGATGTATGAACGTAGATGAGGCGAAACGAGTATGTAGGGATCGTAGCAGGTGGCGTTCTGTGGTTTCTGCCTACCCCCATGGGAAAAAAGGGTTTATGTAAGATAAATAAATAAAAAACTTGCGTTAAGTCCTCCTTACTTGTTGAATTCTCCTCCTCTTGCATTTGTTTAAATCTAAGCGTAGCCTTGTGCTGTTCATAAATCCTCACCCACCGCCTAATTCTGCTTGATTTCGGGCACTTGTCCGGTAGGTGTTTGTCATCATTTCGTACTTTGAACTTTACGCAGAACAAGTTCTTAACAGAAACGATCACACCATGATTTAAATAATATTGCTCTATGCAAAACTTGCGTTGTTCGCTTGACCACTCGTTGTTAGTGTCCGATTTTGGTCGAGACATGGCGACTGAGCTTAGTGAACTTCTGAGAGAGAACTGAGCGGGAAACAAGCTAGCTAGCGACTACACATAAACACCACGCGAGCCAACTCACCCCTCCCCCCCCACTTCCCTCCCGCTCGCCGCTGACGCATAATGCAGGCCATCCACCATCCAATCTATCGTCCAATCGGCAGGACGCTACCGATTGGATCTTGCCGATTGGACCGTGGATGGGAGTGGATTGGCATGACAATTATAACTATCATGCCAATCCACTCCCATCCACGGTCCAATCGGTATGATCCAATCGGTAGCGTCCTGCCGATTGGACGATAGATTGGATGGTGGATGGCCGGCATAAGTTTTCGCGACAACTTGGATGATTAGATAATAATATTGTATATCGTGTAATATACAACCTCGTTGGTCTAGTGGTCGCAAAGCGCGACTGCTGAGGTCTTGGGTTTGATTCTCAGGTCGGGCAGTGTTATTGGGATTTTCCATCAGGAATTTCTCAATAGCAGCTTCGGAGTCTGGATTTGGGCCCGGTTGTTCCCGGCACGCCTGTAATCCCCGAAGGGTTTGGCAGAGGTGTACCCATATGTACACCCACATTTCGCCAGTTATGTTTTAGTCCCTTGTAGTAGGGGGCGAGCCTATTGCCATCAACCGGACACAAATCCAGACTCCGAGGCTACACTGAGAAATTCCCGATTGAAAAACCCAATAACACTTTGCCCGACCTGGAAATCGAAACCAAGACTAATGCTCAGCAGTCGCGCTCTGCGACTACTACAACGAGGCAGTGAAATGTGAAGGCTTAATAATGCTCAAGAAGTATTCATTGGGTACCTAATTGAGGTTACAGGATTTTTCATGAACATCAATGAAACAACATGTATGTCTAATCATAATTTAATTTAGAAATGCAAGTTTTTATTGCAAGTTTTAGTGCAGGCTTCTTTAGTCAGTTTTTTGCCGACTTTCGATTTTGTTTGTAGTAATAAAATAAAGTGCATTTTGGATCTCACTGCGTAAGTCGCGTGAGAATCTCGTGGTCGCACATTAGCTGTCGTAGTTACTTTATGCATAGGATCTCAAACTCACAGTTAACCATTGTTCTAATAGAAAATGATTCTGTGACCATCGCCATCAATTATTATGAATTATAGAATTACTTGCGATGATTGCATATTGGCGTTCTATTAGGACATCACTTGGCTCGGCCACATTACGAAGACGCGGCATTACGTCATGCCGTCGACCGTCTTAATGAAAAGGATACGTGTGTAGGTGTTCTAAAAAATTAAACAAAATTTTGGTTCTCATAATAAATATTATTTCTATATTCCACTTAGCCTAATAATTTACAAATTGTAGACGGCTTCAGCAATGAATCCTAATTAAAATAATATTTACAGAGAATATAATTATATAATAAATGTATGAATTGCACTATAATGCTCTTATTCAATGATTTCACATATGAATACATATAATATGAACAGTACAAGTCACAAAGTTAATTTAATAAACTATTATTAAAATTAATGCCCTTACTCCACAGCTCTATTCTGTGGCAAGTAAAACAAGCTTAGCAATGGCGAATTTCATGTAAATCTAGCAATATAAATAAATAATTTAAGAAAAGATCGAATGAGTCAGGCAGAACATTTTGCGAGTTATAATCAGATCGGCAACAATCATCGAGATACCTTACAAATACAATGGACGGTTCCCACGTTTTTATTTTATCCAAAATTACATGAATTTCTTTGGTTGTAACTAGCCTATATTCTAGCACTAACCTCACCCACCCTGCCCTAACGAGTTGTTGCTGCATTCCGCTCGGGAGGGATACACTAACAAGTAAGGCGCCGAATTGACGTAGCTAGCGTTAAAGTTAAACTAAGCTCTAGAACTAAACCGAGAGAGATTGATTGTTTTTTGATTTGAGATTGAGACCGACCGACCGAGAAACCGTGAGATATGGAGCGGTGCGGGATCAGCAGACGAGGCCCGCGGAGCGCTTGTCTCTGTTCTGGTTGCGGACGAAATTGCGGGACTTGCACGACGCTTTGTGTTTCAGATGCTGGAATGGACAAATCAAATATTAATATGTTATTTCAGCGGTTTTCAAAAATAAGAGGACAAAATTCCAAAATCCTAAGGCATTAAGTCCGCCTTTGTACTTTTGATGCATAAAGTTTAAATAAATAAATAATAAATAAAATCTGATCTGTATTTTCAATAAGATGATCATCATAATAAAGCGAGTTTATGAATCACGTTATGTCAGGTAGTGCACTAGTAACATACCCGCTGTAGTTTTTTAGGCTTCTCCGTCTCCATGGACGGCTCTTCAGCCAACTCAAGCGCAGCTCTGAGGCGCGCACAGTGCGGCGCCAACACCTGCAGCGCGCCGCCGAGCGCGTGCGCCAGCGCCGCGTGCGCCGCGCCGCGCGACCATGACGAGTGCGACACGCTCTCTGTGCCGATGCGGACTGACATGCGCGGTACTTCTCCTTCCTGGAAGATGAGTAATGTTGGCGTCAAATCAGACTTTTATAATGTGTATGCGCTGAGACTCAGACAAGCCTAGATTATTTAGGCTAGCAACTGTCAGATTCTTCTTTATCGTGTGGGCAGTAAGGTCTTATGACCCCACACACCCTAGTGTCAGAGTTTCTAAACCGCCTCAAGGGCTTCTGACACGGTTTGAGTGGAACAATAAGTCCAGGTTTCCTCACGATGTTTTCCTTCACCAATGCCAGTGAAGTCCAAGATTAACTTTAGAAAGTACATATGAATTGAAAAATTCACATTGGTACTTGCCCGGATTTGAACCCGCAACAGAGAGAGAGAGTTATCAGATGATAGATAGACTGACTTACTGTCACTGTCTCGTACGCGATAACCACTGTCATAATTATAATGTAATGTACCTCAAAGAACTTAAGTATGTCCCTGAAGGTAGCTCGCTGTATCTTGCGGTCTCTCTTGGCGCGGGTCTTATTTGAGTCTCGCGCCAGCTCGGTGAGTCGCGGCAGTAGCACGTCCACGTGAGCTGAGAGCGCGTTGTCAGAGTTGTCGTCGTCTGTCACTGTCTCGTAAGCAATAGCAAGGGCACTACCTGCTGCCATGCGGACCTGCGAATGTAAAAAGAAGACTTGAGCAATTTGTCATAAGAAATATACTTAGTGGTCTGTTGCCATTCGAGAAGCAATCGCAAACCAACTGATCAAATTGCAAAAATAAATGCAGATAGTCAAAGTGTTAATGAAAATAGAATATTTACCTCAAGAGACACCGCCTCTAGCATCTCACCGAGCCTGGCAAAGCTGGGCCCCTGGTTGTTGATCAGCGACAGCGCGTGGTTGCGCGGTAACAGCGGCAGCAGTAGTGCCCAGCCGTCCAGCGCTGCTGCGTGCCACGAGCCCTCCTCCACGACCTCGTCCGAGACATTCACGCTGCCGTCATCCTGGGGGAAGGAACAAAACACTTCGTTACATTGGCAGCTCATCATGGCCATGATGATACAAGACAAGATTGTATGTGTTATAATAGTTTACCTTGAGATAACTGCCGCTGAAGATGGTCTCATACATGCGCATGATCTCTCTGATCTCGAAGACGTCATCCTCCATCAAATAGGCCAACACGGCCAGCGACGAGCAACACTGAAACATACAACATGTTATTTTTAATATTATAAATAAACATGAAAATACAAGGTTTTGTTGCCATTAAAAAGTCCTTTCGGCTAAATTAACGAACGAAAATAATGTAATATCCCGTATCCGTTATATTGGCATTCGTTTTTTTAATAACTTTGATAGTTATAATTTTATTTCATAGAGAAAAAGCATTAAAATAACTATCTTCGTTTCTAAAATGCGTGCTTACCTCTGTGCGTGTATCGAGTGACGCAGACTTGTCTGTGGCGGTGGCTGCGAGCGCGGGCCGCACCTCACGAACAAACTCCTCCGTACCTTTCTCGCCGACCTGTGAATAACATATAAGTTATTGGTTAGCTGTTATAGTTATTTCATAATTATACTGGGTCAAAACAAAAATATTAATTGTTTGCAACTGTATCGCAAGGCCAAGGAGAAAAGTTGAAGCTGAAGTTAGACCGGTGCACGGCGTGCCTGGAAATCATTTGGGATCATAACTCTTTACCTAGCAGTAGGTATATCCCTATTGCTGATGGATCATGATAATCACCTGTAAAGCCAGCAGCGGTGCAATAGCAGCAGCTGCCTTCCTCTCTGCGTCCTTGCCTCGCCGCAGTGCGCGCGACACGTGGTCGGCCAGCGTGGCCCGGTGTGGGGCCAGCAAGCTGTCCACTGGCCGACGCTGTAGAGCCCCGCGGAGCGAAATGAATGCATCCGCGCGTGCTGCGTGCCCGCGTGCGTTCAGCGATTCGACTATATCTAGGATATTCTCTTCGAATTTTTCTTGCATTACTTGTTCTAAAAAAAAAGAAAAATACAAATACATAAATTCATGCTTTTTAAAGCAATAATGGAACAGCGCCGGTAATAGAAATACGCTGGCAGAATAAAGATAGTTCGTACCGAAAATTCATGAAATAATCACAAGTTTTTTTCTATTTCCACATTCCGTTTTTTTAGGTGCCTACGATCGAAGATGGATGATTGTCTATCATCGTACTTTCTGCATTTGTTGTAGGACCTAATTGTTAGTTTTTATTTATTGTGTTTTTCTATAGTATTTTTTACTGTCTAGTACCTATTGCCTACATAAATGATTTTGATGTCTAGCTTATTAAGGTATTATTACCGATATACATTATAATTGAGTAGTAGTTTTAAAGTACAGTTTGGCTAACTTGTACGTATAAAACAATTCGCCCATTTGTCCTAAATGACTTTCTACGTGTTACTTGGCATTGATGACGGGAATATCAATGTCATGTTGAATACAACACTTAACGCTATGTAAACAACACTTAAATGTGCGTGTTTATCGAACAATCGTCGTACCTAGATATGAAGTAGATAGTATCATGAGTCAGACGCGCCATGTGACCGACCTTCCTAGGTTAACGACACATTTTGTGTTTACAAAATCAAACAGATAAAATGAGAAAACATCTATTATATAAATTCAAAAATTTGGATGGATGTTTGTCACTCAATCTCGCCAAAACGGCTGAACGGATTTAGATGGAATTTGGCACAGAGATAGATAGTCAGGAATAGCACATAAGCTAGCTTTTTATCCCGAAAACATGTAAGGTTCCCGTAACCCGAAGTTACGAACACAAGCTACAGTACATAAAACAAGGAAGGAAAATAAACCTAACTCATAAATATTGCGCAATTTAGGTAATTTCCAAAAAAACTATATTCAATACTAAACCGATACTACCAACAAAATATTGAACAATACGTGATAATGCACGAAATTAAACTTTATACTTATTGCACAATATTTCATATTGCACCAATTTACGTCTCGCGATATATTTTATGCTAAGCGTCTTTCCATGATGAATCATCACTGCTTGTTTACTAACAAACATGGAAACTTGATTATATTTCTCGATTTTAAGTACAATCAACGGCACGATTGTGGTAACAAAGAAATATGCTTTTATTTATGCTGGATAGTTCGGTAAGCATTGTGCGAAAAGACATTCCCGTAAAAAAGACAATCTAAATAGATTAGTATTTTTGAAGTTGGGAACTCTCTAAGTTGAAAAATGTACTTACTTTTGTCAGGCTTAACTTCCTCTTCGATCGGCTTCAGATAAAGTTTATAATTGTAAAACGGAGGTGTTACTTCAACAGGCTTCTCAATAACTATCTCCTTTTCATTAACTGCTCGTGGTCCATTCCATTTAACATCCCTTTGCTTCCCTGTAAAATATAATGTTGGTTACGAAAAACATTTCACAAAGAAAGTCACACAAACAAAAAATTTTACAAGTAGGATAAGTATATAAAATATCGATATAAGTCTCACAATTATAGGTCTGAATAAAATCGGAAATTTAGCTCATATCTTTTGCTTTTGAATCTCGATCGAGCACTAGAAGGTATATGACTTTTTAGAATTATTACAAGTTTCAAGGAAATTGTATGAAATACATTGTTTATGAATAAAACTTATTGTTGCATAATATTTTAGAACAATGAGTTTAGAAAAAATTAAAAGTTAGTTTACAAATAATGTGTATTATGCATTACATTTCATCGCCTGATGCTGCTCTCCAAAATCTATAGACTCTGTCCTGACGATTCTGTTTTCTCCTGTCTTCCTGCCCCATTGCGAGCCACTCAGCTTGTCTGCAGAACAATTAATGTCGTAAGATTAATTAAAATAATTAAATCAACGCGTGAATGCCTACAGCAGCCGTATTTGAATTGGTTATCCTACCAAGGCCATTTAAACAAAAAAAACACAAACAGATCCTATCAAGGTTCCTGAAGCGACCAGAAACAATGTTTTCGACAAACGATTTGAATAGGTTTCAATTCCTGTAGAATTGAATCTTATTTGAATGTTTTAAGTATTAAATTTCAAAATAATGGCACCAAGTTGTGCAATATAAAGTACCTACGCCATTCAGCCGGCCGCACGTTTATTGGACTTGCCTATAACGCGGAAAAAACAGCTGATTCATAAGTACGCATTATTCTACAAAATGTTTGGGTCAGCTGATTAGGGTTGGTCCCATAGAAAAAGTAGTTCATAGTGATTAGTACAACGACCCCTTAACGGGTTCCTTTTTAATAAAAAATAAGATTGTAGAACACTGTTCTTACTTGGCTCTGGTTTCTGTGTCTCTTCCATGTGCTTAACACTACGTGGTGTCCGTTTCTCTTCTTCAAGCTTCACCCAGTGCTTAATTTTCTCTTCACTAGGGCACCTCTCCTCCATGTGACGTCGCAAACGGTACTTTTCGAAGTATAAGCGCCTAACAGCAGCGATTAGACCCTTGTTTTTATAATATTGGTCTAAACAAAACTCGCGTTGTTCTTTCGACCACCCAACCCGCCACTTCTTCGTTTCCGATCGATCCATGATGACTGAGCTTGGTGAACTTCGGAGCGAGACTGAATGAGGCACTAGCTTGTGGGTAAACATAAACACCACGCGACCGCCTCCGCCCCCTCTCCCCTCCTCTCTCCCATCCGACGCTGACGCATGACTTTACGCGGGAACTTGAGCGATTAGATAATAAATTATTATTGTGAAATAACGTTCAATTGTATTGCACAACTAAGATGTAAATATATGTAATTGTAATTCATATGATTTTAAAATAGTACGGTATGGAGTTTCTTGCCCATTCTTCTCCATACAAAACTACCTTTTGGAAGGGGCAACTAGATTCAATTCTATTTTTTATTTTTCTTGTATATGACGTTCGAAAGTGCCATAAAATGGCCTAATTGAAATAAATGATTTGACTTTGACTTTATGAATTACAATAAATTCATCATTGCAAATCCAGTTTCCCGGCTTTTCGTGAAAAAAATAGTGTGTAGTTTTATAAGAATAAAGTTTGTCTAAGTAAGTAACAAAATTCGAATTTGGAAGTGTAATTTTTGTCTCTCATGTGTCCAGGAATAATAATGATATTTTATTTAAAACAGTGAAACCTTCATGCTTTTATTGACGTAACTTCCTCATATTTTCCAGTGACTTTTGTGATTGCGCCGCGCGTAGACATCTGTTGTAGTTGCGCGTAGGCTTTCGTAGTCGGCCGCGTAGGGTTTCGTAGGCGGGCGTAGGCCCTCGTAGTGCCGCGTAGGTTCTCTTCTAACAATCAAATAGAGTACAAATCTTGACAAACAAGATTTGTATCAGTTGTAAAAATAAAGTATTTATAACTTTATTGTGAGATAGTCGTTCCTAAAAGTTGGTAGAATTTCCCCCCCTGAAAGTAATAGAGGTAGTTTGTTATAAGAAACCACGTTGTCTATATCAAGGTACAAGCTTTTGTCGGATCCCAGTTAAAAAAAAATGCATTTTGATGTTGTGGAAGTGCATTTGTAGTTAATTACTTCATTCGTCATTCTGTGCAGGGCCCGATCCAGGGGGGGGCGAGCCGGGCAATTGCCCGGAGCGGCAAATCTGAGGGGCGGCAAAATTGAGGGTGCCGGACGGTGACACAAAGTCCAACATACTCTCATGAATTTTTGTATACTTGTTCAGAAGTCGTAGTAGACTAACGTGTTTAAATATTATACAATTAAAACAATATCACATATTAATCATTCCATCTTTGGAATAGCAAGCTCATGACTTATATTTTATACAGGGTGTCTCAGACAAGGACGTCCAAACGAAAATTTTGGAAGCCTCTCTTCTTGAGCTATCTAAACCACCCCCATGGTTGTTCTACGATTTTTTGTGATTTAGTAGACGATTTTTAGTATTTTTTTGGGATATTCTTCCTTGCATCAGATTTTGTTGATTTTCTCTTTTTGTGTCGCGTTTGTTGGAAATATTTTCATTGATAATTCCTAAAAATATGATCTTCGATCTATAAAAACAAATGTCTATCTTATCGACACCTGAAATCACCAAAACTTAGTTCAAAGGAAAATGTTGTTTTGTAAAATTCGTTGCAGATTTTCGGCCCTTAAAGAAAAATCACAATAGAGCTCAAAGAAATTTCAAAAACATCCACGGACCCTCAACTCTTAAAAACAATACAACCATAAAACTGGCATTTTACAGGACATTATTCAGTGCAATTGAAGTTCGAACATGGTAAGGTAAAAAAAGCAATATTTTAGTTTCAGGGAGGGGTCTGTCACTCTTACTGTCTAAAAACCACCCCTGTGTTCCCTTCCCACACTTACGCCGGGGATCACGGGAACGTACTCACCTTCCGCGATCCCCGACTGGTGCTGGCTCGCCACCGCGGGCCTCCTCAGGTCAGGGGGGGAGTGAGGTGTTTAACTCTCAAAACGACGTCAAAGAGGGGCGCGCGTGGAACACTACGCGCCGCCACCTCGGGTTCCTGGGCCCATTTAGGGGGGCCCGAAGAAGGCTTTGTCCGCCCTCCGCCGACGCCCGGTGCGCTTGCCGGGAGAGAGGTCGTAATTTCTCTCTCTTTTCGCAGCCTCCTTCTGCACCGTTTCGCAGAAGGAGACCACCGCTTCCCAGGACCCCTCGCTGCCGACCATCGAAGCGACGACGGCCGGCAGCGACAGGTCACTGCCTACTTCAGAGATGAAGGCACGGCGCGGCTCCTCCCAAGCTGTACATTTTGACAGCGTATGCCGCGGCGTGTCCTCCAGGCTGTCCATGCATTGGTGACACCACTGACACCGGGCGTCCAGCGCCCTGCTTATGCGACTTTCCGAAGCAGCCATGCCCCGAGAGTACCTGCGTTGACCGAAACGTCAGGGAGCCATGCCTTCTCTCGAGCCAGTCCGCCAGCACCGGCCGGATCGCCTCGATGGTGATGAGGCCGGCGGTAGGGCGTGACAGCCTGTTCCGCCATTCCGCCACCAGGACCTCGCGAAGCTGCGACTGACGCAACTCAAACTCGCGCTGCATCGGCCGCTAGCCTCACGCCACCGGTACAGTGACGCGAGTACCTTCGCCTCCAGGTCCCAGGGCTCCAGCCAGTACGCAGGCCGCCTCGTAGGAGATCGTACGATAACCCTTTACGACTCTGATGGCCATCGCCCTCTGCGGTTTACGCAGAACGGCGATACTGCCAGCCGTTAGGTCAGCCGCCCATATCGGAACCCCATACAAGGCCATAGATCGCACAAGCCTCACATACAGACGCCTGCAGGCGGTGCTCGGACCCCCCTAATTGGGAAGCAGCGTTGCGAGCGCGCCAGCCACGCTCAGAAACTTGGGCGCCAGCCGCTCGAAGTCCCACCGGCTGTTGATGGTAGATTTGACAACGATCCGAGCCCCCCCGACCACGATGATTCCATCTTTGACCAGATCAGAGCAAACATATTTATTGACTACAAATTATTCAGCTCTCAAGACGCTTTGATTAACAGAAATATCGAGATTGAAAACAAATTACCTACAATAAATAGTATTGAAAATATCAAAGACAAAGACGCTACTAAAATATCAAACGATCAGTTTTTTCTATTATAAACATATCAGTATAATGCACCAAAACATCGCCGGACTTCTTAACAAAACAGATATGCTGACGCTTTATATCCAAGAGTTGCAAACGGAAAAAGGCATAGATATCGATATATTATGCATTACTGAACACTTCGTAACTGCAGGACAGGAGTCATTAATCAATATACCAAATTTTAAGCTTGCATCATGTTTTTCAAGAAATCAACAAAAGCGTGGAGGAGCGTGCATCCTTATCAAAAATAGGTTTGAATACAAGGAACTTCCTAACACGTCCATACCAGGCGTATTTGAATATTCCTCAATAGAATTAAGCCAGGAAGGACTAATTGTTATCTGTGCTTATCGACCGCCAAATGTATCGAGTATTGATATTTTCTTGGATAATTTAGATAGATTACTGAATAAACTATGTACTAAGGGCAATAAAAAGATAGTCTTATGCGGGGACTTCAACATCAACGTACTTAAAAGAAATAGTACAACTCTAGACTTCGAAAATGTACTGTTTAACTATAATCTTAAATTAGAATTCTACCAACCGACTAGACCAAAAAGTGCCACTTGTCTAGATAATATTGCTCATAATTCTAGACAAAAATGTGTGAGTGAAGTAATCGATTTTGCTCTATCCGACCATACTGCTCAAATTGCAAAAATACAGGTTAACAAAACGTGCAGACTACAATCTTGGCGCATTAATAAAACCAACTTATCAAGGCAAAATTTAAAATTATTCAAGAGGCACCTTCAATGCCTATCATATTCTGATGTGTTTGAAACAAATTGCCCCAATGAGGCTTATAACAATTTCATTGATATATTTCGTTTATTGTATGATTTATCCTTCCCCAATCAATTGATTAATGTTAATCCTAATAAAAAAGTTAAATGGATTTCACGCGGAATAAAGTTGTGCAGCAGAAAACAAAGACACCTACTTTGGAAATACCGAAAAGCACCTACAAATGAAAATAAAAATACATTTAAAAATTATTCACAGAGGCTTAGAAAAATCATAAACCTCACTCAAAAAGCTCAAAATAATTATTTAATCAACAGCTCACAAAATAAATCTAAGGCATCATGGCAGCTTATTAATTATAACAATAAAGTAAAAGAACCTATTTTACGAATCAATTATGGCAACACTTTTATCAAAAACCCTAAGCAGATCGCTAATTCATTTAATGATTTCTTCATTGACCAGGTAAAGGATATATCTAGTAATGATACGGGAATTACATATAGCATTAACAAAATCCCAAATTCTATGTTTATGGCTCCGGTAGTACCCCAAGATATTGTACAAGTAGTAAAAAAGTTAAAAAATAAAAAAAGTGTTGGATACGACGGCGTTTCTACCGTTGCTGTAAAATATGTTTCTGATATCATAGCAATGCCATTATGTCATATAATAAATGCATGTATAAGCTCAGGTATATTCCCTGATAAACTTAAGACCGTTATCATAAAACCAATACACAAAAAAAACAATAAAGAAGACATGTCGAACTATAGGCCTGTAGCTTTAATTTCAGTATTTTCTAAAATATTTGAAAACATAATATACGAATCCATAAACCAATTTATAACTAAAAATAATATATTATGTGACGAGCAAAAAGGCTTCCGAAAAAATAGAAATATAAATATGGCAATATTTGATCTTATAAAAGTGATTATGAATAATGTGGATAAGAAGAACCCTGTATGTACAATATTTTCGGACATGACCAAAGCATTCGATTGCGTAAAACATGACACCCTTTTGACTAAGCTTAACGACTACGGTATTAGAGGCAATGTATTAAATTTAATAAAGTCATATCTTACGGATCGTAAACAATATACAGAAATATCAGAAATATGTACTAAAACTAAACGCGAATTCAAATACCTATCCACTTGCAGAATATCAAAATTTGGGGTTCCGCAGGGTAGTGTTCTTGGACCACTGCTGTTTTTACTTTATATCAACGATCTACCTTGTCATATACATCATCCAATGACATTATTTGCAGACGACAGCACAGTCATAATTGAATGCGTAGATAAAACGAAATACGACAAAGATATAAACAGCACACTCAAAACATTAATAAATTGGCTTAATAAAAATAATCTTGTTATTAATTTACAAAAAACCACAATCATGCACTATTACCAGCGTCTACAGCCAGATAATATTATGACCAAATATAAAGACCAAAACGTAGATACAACCTCAGTGGCTAAATTCTTAGGAGTGTTTATTGATAACAAACTGACATGGAAACCACAAGCTGAATCTGTGTGCCAAAAATTAAGTAAAACGGCCTATCTACTTTATAACCTTGCAAAAAAGGTTAATACAAGCACACTAGCGACAGCATATCACGGACTAGTTGCTTCACAACTAAGATTCGGTGTCATATTTTGGGGTAACTGCAGCGAGAGAGAAAATATATTTAAAGCCCAAAAGCGCTGTCTTCGATCAATGACAGGTCTTAAAAGTACAGAAAGCTGTCAACCTTTATTCAAATCTTTGAAAATTCTTACATTTCCATCCTTGTATATATTAGAAGTGGCCTTATTCGTGAGAACGAACAAACACCTGTTTACGTCTATGGTTGATATAAGACAACATACAAGAACAGTAAGGCCCCAATATAAAAATCAACTTTACACAGGTGGTCATAAAACAGCCTTATCCAAAAAAAATATTTTATTCATGGGTCCGCTTATTTACAACAAACTACCCAAAAATCTCAAAGAATTACCCACCAAATGGTTTAAGAAGCAGTTAGCAAAACTGTTACTAGATAAGTGTTACTACACTATCAAGGAATTTTTAGAAGATAAAACTTTCAATAGAAATGTTTGATACAGTAATTGATTTTATTGACATAATAATTTGTAAATCCCGATGGTTTTTTTTTTGATGATTTTTGACTTTATTACTATATTTACTTTTCTGACATCCTGTATTGATATCATCGACTTTTTGATTATTATTGACAATATTACTACATTTCTTTATTATTGACACTTTTGTAATATTATAGGTTTTATTTTAAATGAATGATGACTCACAGTGTTACGTGTAAACTAATAATTTGGCTATTTGTTTTGTTATTATTCATTATGTAATTATTTTCTTTTTTTTCCCATTTCTTTGTATGTCAAACAATTTTGCATGCCGTAAGGTAAAATGTATTGGGACTGTCCACAAAATCACCATCTTATATGTATACCTACATTATTAGCAAATAAATGATTTCTGATTTCTGATGTGTGAGCCGGGTGGCGGCGCTCGCTGGGGGCCATGAAACACCATGGCTTCCGACTTACCGAGGGCCACCTCTAGGTCTAGGCGACGTATGCGGCCCACCACCTGTGAGACCGCAGCCGTTGCCAGCAACGCTGCCTCCCTGTGCGAGCTCCCCCGTGCAGTGACCAGCGTGTCGTCGACATAACACGTTAGGTCTATCCCCGGTCTGAGCTTACCCCTCAGCAGTTCAGCACCCAGTCGTATGTCGTATCCGATGTTTCACAGGAGCAGGCCCAGAACCGAGCCCTGCGGAACACCGCACGACATTTGGTGCTGGTACCTACCATTCCGTCCCACTTAGGTGACCTTTATGACGGATTAGCCCCAACGATGTGGCGGAGGTAGGGAGGTAGCCGATGATAGCGCAATGCCTTCCGAATACAGCTCCAGGGTAGGGTGTTAATTGCGTTACCATGTTCGAGCTTCAATTGCACCGAATAATGTCCTGTAAAATACTAGCTTTCTGTATTGTTTAAAGAGCTGAGGGTCCGTGAAAATTTTTGAAATTATTTTAAGGTCATTTGGGCACTTATTGTGATTTTTCTTTAAAGGCCGATAAACTGCAACGAATTTTGCAAAACAAAATTTTTCGCTTTGAACTAAGTTTTGGTAATTTCGGGTGACGATAAGACAGACATTTGTTTTTATCGATCGAAGACCATACTTTCAGGATTAATTATCAATAAAACAAATTTCCAAAAAACGCGACATAAAAAGAGAAAATCAACAAAATCTGAAGCAAGAAAGAATATCCCAAAAAAATACTAAAAATCGTCTAGCTCCTAAACCACAAAAAATTTAGGTAGCCCAAGTAAAGAGACTTCCAAAATTTTTGTTTGGACGTCCTTGTCTGGGACACCCTGTATGGTATTAGTGTAAAGGGCGGCGAATATTATTTTTGCCCGGAGCGGCTAAATAGCTAGATCGGGCCCTGATTCTGTGTATTAATATTCGTACTTAAATGAAGATCATAATATCGATGATGACGGTCTGTAGCTACAATACTTGTGATTTAAAATTTCACGAGCAATGAGTGTTAACACTAAATTGCTATGAGTAATAAAACGTCGACCTGTATTGCTCAAGTTTAGTTTAAAAGTTTACCACTAGATGGCGTTAGTAGTAGCGTTAAGATAGAGAAAATTAAATTAGATAGATAGAGGAAAAAAAAACATTAGACAAAATATAACAACGTAAACGTGTCAAGTAAGGTCTGTAATTACATGGTTAAAACAAAGCAATAGAATATAATTTATGTACTTACAGACAATTTACAAAAAAAAAATAGTTCAGTCGTTCCACAAACAATCAACGTTATAGTGTTAAGAAATACTATAGTTGGTGACGTGAGCTTTTAAGGTTACGCAGACTAAACTTTTTAGCCAACCTTAATAATTATGCCACAGACAAATCATAGAAATGACAGACCCAGTGCTTTCAACACGCGTCGTTGTCATAGTAAGTATTTTAAGTAATAAGTACTATAGTTTGCCTACTTTAATTCCCAGAATTCTGAGGGGACGGCGCGTACGCAGTCCCCACTACCAAAAATAACGCATCCGAGTTATCCACATTAGGGATAATCGCAGGGGTCAACCCAACCGCAGTGCAATGGGAAGGCCTCGCCCTGGGGGAACCGCCTACTTGATCACGGTGTCCCCTATGCCAGGTAAGTATGAATTCGGTACAGTTCCGCGGGAGGGCCATTCGACGGCGGAGAATCTTAACACCGCGATTCAGAAACGTGACGTAAATGTACAGCGCCATCTAGTAAGACGCTTGAAAACCTAAACGCGTGGCTTTCTGTAACGGTACCAGACTTTTTTTCTACCGCAAATACATAGCTGTTTTGTTAGATGTAGAATGATATTATAATAAGTATACAGGTCTTAGTCACAGCAAAAACAATCCGCATAGGTTATCCGCCGTATATTTATTTATCGCATGTAAAAAGACATTTAACGAAGCTGAAAGTTACTTGTTGTTCCTATCATTGAGATATATTTTTTATTCTGAAACCTGGTACGGAGATATTAAAGGATTTTTTTCACGTTTTTTTTATGAAAACCAGTTTTTAAAATGCTATGCTACTTATACTTTAAATACTCCCACGACCCTCGTACTGTTGTCAGAACCCGAAAGCACAGTGCTTGCGGTGATTTTTAACACCAAAAGTAAAAATAATTTCCCAGCAATAATTTTTGGACAAAGTTACTAAGTTGAATAGTCCAGCTAAGTGATGTGTTTTTTTACACGAACCGTATTTCAAAACCGGAGATGTGTTTTTTTGTATCGGAATGGCATCTTGCAGATCAACCTAAGAGGTTGTATCTTGTGATGCCTTAAAAATTATGGCCTCCAGCCTAGGCTTAAAAACTTATAAACTACTAGCTTCTGCCCGCGATTTCGCCCGCGTATAAGTCGAAAACAAAACAACGGTTTAGGCTGTGCGTTGATCCGTCAGTCCAAAAAATTTGAATTAGATTGGACCAAGGAATCATGTTGTCTCATACAAACTTTGCCCCCCACATTTTCACCCCCTTTTTTTTTAAGGCGTAGAATTTTGGCAAATCCTTATCGGATGCCTATGTCATACAAAGAACACACCTTCCAAGTTTCAGGTCTCTACGATCAGCGGTTTAGGCTGTGTGTTGATCTGTCAGTCAGTCATTCAGAACAAAGCACTTTATATGTAATAGATAGAAGATAAATAAATATTTCTTTTTTTGCCTTTATAATTAGTAGTAGGAAGTACGATAGTACCGTGTCAAATCAGATCAAATTAAAACTGTTAGAAAATTACAATAATAAGAGAACCCGTATACACGGTGTAAAACTAATAATTAGTTAATTGAATATAGCCAATTGTAATCTGTCCCCTGCATGATGATTGTTGATTGTTTATGGCAGGATGAACCTATTGAGGTGAAGAGGAGATCAGATGAACAACTTAATAGTTCGCGTCGTCGCCGCGTCGGCGCAGATCTCGTATACTTATCTATCAGGCAGATTTTTTTTTTTTCATTATCTAGCGACCCACCCCTTTACGTATAAATCTTCCTCTTGAATCACTGTATCTATTGATGACTATTGTTATTGTTGTAGGTCAGGGATAGCTAACCAGTCGATCGCAGCTATGGGCTCAGTCGATTGCAGCAAGGCAAAAAATATAAATACGTGTAACAGACTGCCACTAAGAATGTATTTCAATTTTATGAATTTCCTCTTAACAAAATAAAAAATACTACATAATTGTATACTACACTATTCTGTTCATTTAAAATTAAATAAAATAAGAAGTATGTAATAGGTATATCGCACTTCGTCAACATGAAGTCGATTTTGGATCAAATCAAGTTGTCCAGCCCTGTTATACATTAACAAACATACATTCGTGGCCTCACGACAATAAGTGGTCATCTATACAACCTGAATTTTAATCCGTTGCAAATCTTTCAGGGAGTGAATGTACTCATGAATATGAACAACTTTTATTAAGGGACATAGTACGAAATGTGAAAAAAAAAACAGCTGATCCATACAATAATGACAAACATTACGATCAAATTGTATGGATCAGCTGTTTTTTTTTCACATTTCGTACCATGTCCCTTAATAAAAGTTATTCATATTCATGAGTACATTCACCCCCTGAAAGATTTACAACGGATTAAAATTCACGGTGTATAGACCTACAACCATACCACTGTAGTATTTAGTGGTCGGGTCGTAGGTCTATGCCAAGTTTTGCTCAAATCTTCAATTTAGAGTCAAAAGTATAGTTACTACGTTATCTAAACTGCATCATAAATAATACATCTATTTCTGACCCCTTATGTAACACAATACCAAACAAACTCTGAAGAGGTTATTATTAAAACGTATCGTTAAAAACAATTTGCTTGGAGGGACACTCGTCTCTTTTAGTTATTACTTACATCCTGTAAAAGTGTAAGTTGATCAAGATGAAATTTACATGTAAAACTGGTCTATATGTTAACATTGCATTTTTTTTAATCTTAATCTATCAGCTAGCTAACTAAGGAAAAAATCTGATTATTTAATCTAATTATCTAACGGAAGAACTATTTATTAACCTAAAACTAAAACTTATAATATCATCATTGCTCATTACAGATTTGGAACCAGTATTTTGTCACAAATTAACAAATTTTATGTTTCATAATAAAGGATTAACTGTTATTTTCTAAGTTCGGTTCCGAAGTCATATAAAAGGCAAATAAGTATAAATGTACTTCTTATCTTAGCTAAGCTTAGTAATAAAAACCGCAAACATATTATAATTTGCAAAAAAGATCAGTAACACATTATCCTATCCACTATCGGTGAAAAGATTAAGCTATCTAGCATATGAAAATCCTACCACATTCAGAGATAAAACCTATACCAAGTTCAGTCTGAAAACCTTACACCTGACAATAAAAATAGTCATGGAAGGGGGGAATACATCATAACGAAAACTTTTTATCTCGTCTACTCAACGTCCGTATCCAATGATCCAGCAGATTGTCAGCGTCAGGTACATTTGCCTGACACATGCTGAGCTGGACTCCCATTTGGTGCAGCCTTGAGACACACACAGCACCTTTTTTCACTTTTTTTTACATTATTTTATTTTTTATATTGGTACCTTATTTTCATATTAATATCAAATGCTCAGTTGCAACCCTTGGAGCGGTGAAAATATCAAACTAAGTTATCTTAATCTACAGATCGTTGATGGCGCATATTTTGACGCTCGCAAGGGAATCAAACCCTATAGGGGACTTCCTGTTGACCTGTCAAATTGATTGCTTCTTGCCAAATCATGGAATTTGGCAAGAAGCAATGCCATGTAGCACAAGTAAAGGAAAAAATCCGAAAACCGTAAATTTATAGTTACATAAGTACTTTTTTGCAATTATTTTTTATATTAATGTTAAATATTGTATGGTCGTACGGAACTTCGTAAGTAAGTCCGACTCTTGCCGATTCTTCACACCATGCCTATCTGTCAAATCTGCCTTCTTTTTTTAGTTTATTGAGATTCCAACCGATTAGATAGCGTTGTTTAGCAAAACAAAGCCGGCAGCGGTCACTATGGCGATGCATTATTCAATTAGGCTGATAACACTTAAGATGATTACTGGTAATAAAATTGTAATGTCTTGTTTCCGAGATGCACGCGTGGGCATACGGACGCGGCTCGGTGTGACCCCACAAGGGAACGTCTTTTGACTCTTGTTGACAACACTTTTGGAATAAATCTATAAAAAAATCCCTTGCCCATCTACGCGTCTAAAATATGTAACATAATTAAGCATAACATCACGCCTGTAATCTCCGAAGGGTTAGGCAGAGATTTACCCATTAGTACACCCACATTTCACCAGAACTTATGTTTAAGTCCCATGTAATAGAGGGCGAGCCTATTACCATCAACCGGGCACAAATCCAGACTCCGAGGCTGCTACTGAAACATTCCTGATGGAAAAACCCAATATCATTTTGAAATCGAACCCAAAACCTCATGCTCAGCAGTCGCGCTTTGCGACCGCTAGCCCAACGAGGCAGTCTTCAAAATATATGTAAAAAAAATATTGTGCAGATAGACTTCGTTCCAAAACTGCAGTTCCTTACAAAAATATACTCAAACACGATCGAAATGTACGGAACAACAGTAGGTTTTGAAAACTTTCAGCGTTGGTCCCATCTTAAAAGTTGGTCGTATTCAGGACTACTTTCAGCCCCTTAGAAGATGTGCAGTGAATTCAAAGTCAGCCTGTCACCACTATTCACGTATATACACGTCTCTATAGACGACACAAAGACTTATTTCACCGTGTAGCTGTTTTTGTATGTTCTTATTCCATTATCATTTACTATTAATTCGCGAAATGTGAGTGTAAGTACTAATGGGGTACACCTCTGGCTAAGCTTTTGGGAAATACAGGCGTGACGTTATGTTTTCTTGATTTACTATATTATTATAATCAAGAAAACAAATATTGACATCTACATATTGACAATTTAAAATTACTTTAATTCTAATAATATTTAAACATTTTTATTGCTATTTTTTATTGACATGTAATATAAATTATTATTTTAAACGAATAATATGTATTGTATTCAATTTTAATTTTAATAATGAAATTGGAATTGTTTAAATTAATAATAGTGTTTTTATGTTATTGTTAGTTACTAAATGTGTGCTGCATAATAAGTATAGCCAAGATGTAAAATCTAAATATTTGTAACGGCTGAAATGCCGAGTATAGTGAAACCCATAGATCTTAGGAACTTATATTAGTTACCTGTATTCTTGCAAATAAATATATCGTATCATATATGTGTGTTTTCAAAACGTGGTAACTAAAAAATTAAGTTATTTAAAAAATTAAGCAGTCCTGCCCATTCTAGGAAAATCTCAGTGCGACGAATATCACCCATTCTAATTGCTCTTAAGTCGCGTTTCATAAAATTGGATGACACACTCCGTGCGTAATTCGCCAAGAACTGGGAGGTGGTTCTAACCCGTTAATGCTACAACTTGATTTTTTAAGAGGCGTAATCCACCTATTCTACTATTTAATTTCGCAGTATTACTCGTTATTAGTCGCTGTTCTACTACTTTATTGTCTGCAATGTAATCTAGCGGTAGCAAAGCGCGACTGCTGAGAGTCTTTGGTTCGATTCCCAGGTCGGGCAAAGTGTTATTAGGTTTTTCCTCCAGGAATTTCTCAGTAGCTGCCTCGGAGTCTGGACTCATGGGACTTAATCATGACTGCCGGAAATGTGGGTGT
Organism: Hoplodrina blanda; assembly: GCA_949316365.1. NCBI lineage: Eukaryota > Metazoa > Arthropoda > Insecta > Lepidoptera > Noctuidae > Hoplodrina > Hoplodrina blanda. Next base: position 2,182,028 of record OX438582.1, read on the forward strand.
AGTAATAGGTACACCTCTGCCTAACCTTTTGGAATTACAGGCGTGATTTTATATGTTTGTGTGTATTTCGTTATATTATTGTTGGCAGGATGATTGGCAAATTAATAGGAATTAGGAAGGACCCTTTAAAATAATTAACTACCTCAAGGGAATATTCAGCCACCCCCAGAGAAACCAATTTATCTATTAACTTAATTTTGTAAAAAAAACCTATTGTCAATGAGGGATCCGTTTATCTGACCAACGGTTAAGTGTCGGAGTTTAATAAACTGTTTAATTAAGAGCACGTCAGTGGCGCTGCGCCGGGTGCGGTTGGGGCGCAGGCTCAGTGCGTGATTCGCGCGCGTCCCGGCAACATGCTAGTGTTAGCTGCACTGCTAATAGCCGTGAGCACGACTGCTCGTGCCCAAGAATTAAACATCACATATTTCAACGTGCCTGGATACGTGGACGTCACAGAAGATTTTGCGGTAATTGAGTGCCGATACGATGCAGACTTCACGACATTCAGATTTCAGCGAAGCAACATAGAGTTCTTCAGGTATTCACCCAGTGATACACCCAGCATTCGCATGTGGCACCCCCTTGGAGTTGAGTCGATAGAGGTGTTAAGCTGCGGACCTACAGCCTGCTCGATAAGGCTAGGGGGGATGTCTGAAGATGCCACTGGAGTTTACAATTGCGATCTCGTAAATGATCTGCCACCGCATAAGCATGCACAAAGGGAGGAGCTTATGATGGTCCACAGAAACGAGCCCATGAATCCAACAGTCGAAGGTCTAGTTAAAGAATATGACGAAGGAGACACACTACATGCGCACTGTCTAGCAGAACCTGATTCAAAACTCCGCTGGTATGTAAATGGTATTGAAGCGATAGAACTTAGAAATGCAATGTATTTCGAGAAAAAAATGAACGTACTTTATTTCATGAATATACCACGCACGCTTTCAGTGCAGTGTGTTGTGTATAAATACGGAAGAAAATACTTTTCTAAGCCGCAGACGACACGATTTCGTGGAGACGTAATAACAATCAACAACAAAACTACAACCAAACAACTTCCAATGAATAACGCTCCGTCAAAAGAGGAAATGCTTGCCTGTCCTCCCAGTAACTGCATAGTACAAAAGGAGATAAAAGTAATAGTATTATGTAATAAAGGTTCTCCCACCATCACAGGATACTTAGGATTGCTAAACATATCTTTATATTTATTAGCTAAATTATTCTATTTGTAAAGTTCTCAATTACGAGTATGTTCCTGCTATGTTTATAATTAATTTTAGTGAAATTTTAGTGTCAATTTTGTCTGATCATCTTTCGATTATATAAAGATCATGTAGGTACAATGTCTAGATATAAATAAATCATGTTAGTCAATATGCTTTCTCTTTTTCTTTATAACCTGAAACTGAAACTGTCTGCTATGCTAAATAAAGTAGGTCAAACTAGTAGAAACGTTTTAGAAACTTTTTACCAAACCCATAAAATAATAATGTATCTAGTCTTCCTAACAGATCTACAAACTATTTTAAATGGATCAAATAAATAATCACCACTTTTGCCATAATTTTGTGAACGCTACTAGTAACAAGATTTTTATAATCACCACTTTTATTAAACGCATACTCAAGTCATTTGAGCGCAGTAATTACGAGTTCTATCTGTTGCCTATAATATCTATAGTAGCACATCAAAAGCTGAAGATATTTTTTATTTTCATACATAAACTCACGTCTTTTTCCCATGGGGGTAGGCAGAAACCACAGAACGCCACCTGCTACGATCCTTACATACTCCTTTCGCCTCATCTACGTTCATACATCTCGTCATACAAGCACGCCGGTTACGAGTACTCCGCACGGCGCACCTGACCTTTCTGAAGAACCTCACCAATAAGGTCAGTGTAGGTCTTCCTAGGGCAACCCCTCCCTGCGTTACCACTCACCTCTGCCATTTAAATACCTTTGTTAATCGTCTTTCACTCATCCTCTCAACATGAAATTTGGCACAGATATAGATTGTAGTCTGGAATAGCATTAATATAGGCTACTTTTTATTGTGGAAAAATTTACGATTCCCGTGTCATAATATAATAACTTTGCGGAAGCGGACGAAAGCTAATTGTAAGTAAATTAGAGAGATTTTTGACAGATACAAACTTGGATTAAAATGCTATCATTCTTCAAGATAATATGAGTATTGCCTGTCTTCTGACCTCAATAAATTAGGTCGGCTGTTTGCAATCCAATAACAAGGTAAATTTGCCAGTGCGCGTGCGTGAGAACTGCAGAAATGGTTCGATGCATTCTGAGATAGATAGATATATAGATTTATGTTTGTAAAACATAAATAGGTAGGTAGAGTATGACGGTCTAGTAAATAATCAATAAGAGGTAGCTACATGTTTTGCCATTTATAGCGTTCAAAATTATTTTTATTAGTGTATCGAACATAACATCACTAGGCAGAGATGTACCCATTAGTAAGTACACTCACATTTCGCCAGTTGTATTTAAGTCCCATGTAATAGGGGCTAGCATATTGAGATCAACCGGGCACAAATCCAGACTTCGAGACTACTACTGAGAATACCCTGATGAAAAAATCCCAATAACACTCAGCCCGACCTGGGAATCGAACCGAAGACCTTTATGCTCAGCAGTCGCGCATTGCGACCACTAGACCAACGAGGCAGTTTAATGATAGATACATTTTTTTTATAAACACCAGAACTCACAGAAAATGCTTATTTATACCGCTGTCCACAAAGATCTAGAGTACTTTGAAAACTATTAATTAAACATAAAAGAAAATCATAGAGACACAGTATAAAGGGTTATTAAAAAAAAAAAGTCAGCTGTTCCCCACAAAAATGTTATACAACACAATCATAATGTATGAAACAGCTGATTTTTTTTTTCATGATTACAGGGTTGGTCCCATAGAAAAAGTTGTTCATAATGATGAGTACAATGACCCCTTTTCAGGATTCTGGTGTTTTAAAAAAATCCCTGTTCCTTCATCAGTTTTTAAATATCTTTTATAATGTTTTTATATTAGAGAAGGAAATAGGCGAGAGCCAAACCCCGAATTACGACTTTTTTCTTAGACCACAACACGGCGACGGCGATAGTTTATTCTATGGTAAAACGGGGTAAATCGGGACGAAACTTTAAAAGGGACACAACGTTGACAATAAAAAACCAAATTGTTGCCAAAACCGACTCTAATGTTTTTACCTTAGAATAATAACGGTTTTTACTGAACTATTATTTACGATTTAGTGTCCTTGTTGGCAACAAACTTCGACCCGATTAACCCCTGCAAAATCTCTCCTCCTGCGTTTCCTCTTATCTAGCCATGGAATTAACGTAATAAAACAATACACCGCCACGCCACCCCAAGCGTGGGGTGGAGGTGTGGTGTTTTATTTATCTGCAGCAGTGGCTGCAGATCAACTTTTATTTCCCTTCCGGTATCGCCCCGCATCGTTGGAACAAGAACAGACAAGCATCATTTATTTTGTTTGTACTACCTCCCATAAGTTTTTAGGCCCGTTTGTGTCAGCCAGAGGGCCAGGGTTATATCTTATTAACTCCGAGTTAGTTAATAACACGTGGACCTATGATATTATTATGAGATGAGTGCTATTTTGGGATTTGCATTTTTAGCACCACGGGACTGCTGCTAAAACCCCTTGGTGTTAACAATTAACACCAGGGGGTGTTAGCACTAGTCCTACACCCGATCAGATGCAAGCCCGTGTACTGTGTAGGCGGCTCACGTGCTCCGCGCGCGCCACACTAGAGGATACGGCGGCGGCGGCGCTTAAATCGCTGACGTAAACGGGACCCGCCTACATCACTGGCGGGTCAAAGCCTGGCCTGTGGCCTGGCGGTGCGGTGGCGCGGTAGAATGCTCGAACGAATCCCGTACCCTCGGTCCGTCGAGAAACAGTGTGGTGTCCAGTCCGGGACACCCTGCCGTCTTCAACTAGACGGGGGATAGTCCATGAGGATTTCCCGATGATGAAAAGGGGGTATAGCAACTAGGAACCAGACATAAGTACTCAAAATTAATAAGCACGTGCTATAGATCATAAAATGTTAGAAATATGCTACTATTTTATCTGTTCCGGGGGCTTCACTGTACCGACGAATTCACTAAGAAAATTTACAAAGTCCATCATATTTTTGTTTACCAACCAGCGTTGCCAGACGTCCCGATTTTTAAATTAAATGTCCCACGCGGGACAAGCTCAGTCCCGCTTTTTTTTACATGCTCACAGCAATTTTTCCAATCTTTAACTGTTATTGAATTAAAAGCTTCTATGGTTTGTGAAGCATATTTTTCTAAAGAATAAAACTTTTGATTTTGATTTCTGTTTTATTTTTTTGTTCACTAAACGAATGAGACTCAACTATTTAAAGATAGGGTAAATCTGATTTAAAATATCGTATTTTTATAATTTGTAATACATTTTCTATGGCTACTTTTGCTATCGTTTTTTTATTATGTCCCGCTTTCGACGAAAGAATCCCGGTTTTTTTAGTCAAAAAGTTCAGCAATCACGACTTGGCAAAAAAACTGGCAACGCTGTTACTTTACCAACAGCGACGCCGGCCGAACCGAATGGATTTTGTAATTGTTCATGAACGAGCCAAGGTGCTCATGCATTCTGCCTTGATCCCTTCGTCTGTTGCTTTCTACTTGATTTTCAAAAATAAAAGAAAAAAAATTTCAGCCGAACTTTTCATTGCGAGTAACAATTCCTATAATTTTTACAATAAAATTTTGTTGTACAACAGTAATGTTGATTATAATTTTTAAACAACAGATCTATACGAAACACCATAATAATAAGTTTCACAACATTTCCACAATGATGTAGACTGATGCTGACGCATTCATTTTTCTTTGAAATGACGCGCGCGCGCTATTTTTGTTGCCACTATAATTAATTTAAAAGTAATAAGGGGTATATGACAAAGCTAAAAATTAATACATTTAAAAAAAATAAGTCCTAACTCTTTTCAAGAAATGTGTAAAACAATGTTTTGTAACTTTTCTTACAAACACTGTTAAGAACTTAAATGTTTCCATTTCATTATAAATATTACATAAGTCATTTTTAGTGACGTGGTAATATGGTGTTTACATAGTGGCAACACTGAATTAAAGATGGCGTAATTTTCCCCCACCTCACAAAAAGTGACAGCGCATTGCGCAAACCCACGGAGTACTTTAGAGTGTGCATGCTACACGAATAAAACATGTTAAAAAGTTTTTCTGAAATTTTAGTTTTATGTTACATTCAGTGTCCAAATCGTTCCACAAGAACTGATATATTGAACTTTTCTCCGTCTTGATTAAGTGAGATACTTAGTTTAATAAATAGTGAATCTAAAATAAATTAACGGATATCGCAAGTAACATTCGTTGGCAATAGACATCATCCACAATGCCTAAAGGAAAGAAAAAAGGAAAATACGGTGAGTTTCAATTCATTTTAATTTGAAAAATGTATTTGGTTATGTGGCGCGTGGAGCTTCGGAATCCGCCAAGAATGAGATCACGCGGCGACCTTGTGGCGGCGGACTTTCCGCGGGACGTAGTGACGTTTGCTTGTATTTGCTCACGGTCGTTATACTAGGATGCCAACAACCTGGGGGCTGCTAAGCACCATATGTTTGCCAAATCCTAGTGTATAGGTAGTAATCAGGCGGTTTCGCAAGCCCCGTTTCGTATCTCAGCGCAACTTACCTTTCACGTTTCCTAACGTTGCACTTGCAGTCCCCACATGTCACAATTCAATGTGGTCATGCTTTATCTACTAATACAGACAAACGTGAGTTGGCCTGACATTTGTGTTGTTTGATAGTTGATACTGATTGGCCTTGCAAGCATCATTAGATTGTAGGTACATTATATAATTTTACATAACAATGTAGTTCCTAGATAGGAAATAAACATGTTTTGTTTAGCTTTGTCATAAAATTGTATTGAATGGGAGTACTTATTGTACTGTCGCATTGATGGTTGGCTTACAATAATGACATACCTAGGTACTGTGTTCACAATTTGGTTTTTGTCACATTATAAACTGTTCCATTAATGTTTTGCTGTGGATAGATCACAAAGAAGCATAATAATTTAGATAAACCATCTTAATAATAAATGAGTAGTTCTTTGAATATCAAATTAAACTATTGTAAATCTGGGTTGGAGTGTAGCCTTAGGGGCGCTAGGACTTAGAAATTTTTTGATTTTTTTACGAAAAGTTTTTTCGGAAAAGTTCCAATTTTATTGCAGCATCTTATTAAGCTAGTCCATAGAAACAAATTAAGCTCTGAGAAGTATGGCCCTACGACGCACCGTTTCCGAGTTATGGGTCTTCGAAATTTTTAGTTTTTTATAAAACACTCTATATTTCCAAAATGGTAGGTCGGATGAAAATCTTTTCTGGAAAGAAATTGTTGCTCTAGTCGAGAACCATGAGATAGTGTAAAGAAACACGCGAAAATTAGTAAAAAAAAAAATTTTAGAAAATTTGACTAAGTCCCGTGCCCCTAAAGATACGCAAGCTGACGATCCGACACTTAGAAAATTTTTCATATTTTTTTTTTTACTAATTTCCGCGGGTTTCTTTACACCATCTTATGGTTCTCGACTAGAGCAACAATTTCTTTCCAGAAAAGATTTTCATCCGACCTACCATTTTGGAAATATAGAGTGTTTTATAAAAAACTAAAAATTTCGAAGACCCATAACTCGGAAACGGTGCGTCGTAGGGCCATACTTCTCAGAGCTTAATTTGTTTCTATGGACTAGCTTAATAAGATGCTGCAATAAAATTGGAACTTTTCCGAAAAAACTTTTCGTAAAAAAATCAAAAATTTTCTAAGTCCCAAATTTTTTTTTTTTCAACCAAAAAAAAATTTTTTTTTGTTTCTTTGCTGTTCATAGTGCCCCTAAGCGTATACTCCAACTCCAACAAATCCGCCCCTAAGACGACCCACTGACCTAAATCTGGCCTCTGCATGTTGATATAATTATTAAACTAATAATATTCAAGCTTCAAGGATATATTCATGTAATACCTATGTCTGAGCAAAATTCAATTTCTAAACCAATAACTTACACTTGCCACAGCAGACAATCTTCAGAATTTATAAGAGTAACTAGGTAACAGTATGTAAAAAACTTGCTAGCAAACTGACTGCCAACAATTTATCATTTTTTATCAGCTATTATTATGTAAACATAATTTGGCATTGATGCTATTCAAGGCGTATTCCAAAAATTCTACCTCAAATAAATGACATTGAATGAAGAAAGGTATGACGGGTACTACACTGCGAATATAAAAGTACCCAAAAAATAAAAACATCATCTAATTTATGTCTGAGCAGTTTATCCTAAAAATATTTGTGTATACATACATACATATACATACATACTATAACATCACGCCTTATCCATAGTCAGGTCAAAAATTATACAAAAATATTTGTTTGATATACCATCCATAATGCTGCCTCAAATTAAAGCATTTGCATATTTGAATATAAATCATTAAAATTAATTAGGCAAAACACTTTAGTTGAAAACTATTTTTTTATTCTGACACAATAAGTTAAGGAGATTAAAAATAATTATTCATAATTATAATGAGTAGGTAATTTAAATTTAATTAGGTATGTAATTATATGCAACCCATTTTCATATTATGCTTTTAATGCATATTTTCAAAAATATTTTTAATTAGGCTGTTAGCATGCACTAATTGTCAAGAAGTTGCTGATTCCAAAGTATAAAATGGTGTTGATTTTATAGAAATAGAAAATTTTAACAGTACATAAATACATAGTTCTCCCATAAATTACTTCAATATCATATTATTATATTCTCTGAAACTTGTAAACCTCCATGGTAAATAAATGTTCTGCAACATGTTTTTGACTTCCTAAAACAGATGTTGCACAACATTGCATACAGTATGTAACATTTTTTTATATTTTTTTTTAATTTCTTGCTCATTTTTCGCCATAGACTCCTATCTACATTCTAAAACCGGTAACTAGTTTCAACTTTCTGACTAACGGACTGACTCTGACTGATAGTTCCTGTAAATGGTTTAACTTTGAATTTTACATTGATGTAATTCCTACTCCCAACTATCACACTAAGAAGTTCCATATACATTTTATTCACACATTCTAATTTAGAAGTAAGGTTGAATATTATGTAACTACAATATTATAATGGTAGTTGGTGAAATGTGAATGGCGCCCTACTGACACACTTCCCTGTTCAGAATGTTAATAATATTATTTGTGTGGATTTTTTATGGTAACTTTATGTGCTATAAGTACTTACCTAGTTGACCATTTGAGTTTATGGGTAATTCTGTGAAAATAAACAGATACAAAGAAACTAGTTAAAATGATATAAAAAATTGGTCTGTAGTTAACTACTTGGTACCTACATTTTGATAATCAAACTTGTTTGTTCGGACTAACTATTTATATATATTTATTTCTTTCAAACTAGGTAATTCAGTAAGTTCTTTCTTGCAACTAAGACCCGTTTGCGCCAGCCAGTGTTATCTTCTAACTGCGAGTTAAATAGTTGAATTGCTCATGACACAGGTCCATTATGTAATGTATGATATTTTGTAAATCATGTTGTTATGAGGACTTGACGGAGGCTTTGGGCTAAAAAAGAGACGACACGACGTCGTGCCGTGCATCGTGAAACGTTGCGATGTCGTGTCGTATTTCACAAGTTCTATTACTCGGTTTTAATGCAGCAAAAATCAGCTATATCTTTGTAACAGCGACGGGTCGCGATTGGGACTGTGCAAGTCTGCACTAAGCTCTATGCTTTTTTTTACTTTTTGTCTCTTTTTTTTTTGATACCTTTTGTCTATGTATTTTCTGATTGACTTATTACACTTTAGTTTCTACCACGAAAAAAAAAAAAAAAAGAGACAAAAAGTATAAAAAAGCATAGAGCTTAGTGCAGACTTGCACAGGGACCTTGTAATGCGGTAAACTTCAGTCCGATCGAACACACTCGTTGTTCAGTCGGCATACTTGTTTAATTGGATCTTATTTAGGTTGTTTTTCCCCTCCATTAGTCGAGAAGACTAATTCGTTCAAAGTGCGTCGCCGATAACACATTACATTCTTATTCACACCCAAATGAGTCTTCTCGTAAAGCAAATAGAGTAGAACCAAATTCCTGTACATATTTTGAATATAAACACAGTCTGACTTCACCCTTAGCAAAGTGAGGTCACGCGATACTCATTTGCTGTTAGAAACTTTGCCTTGTCACTCCATGCATAAAACACCATGTTTCCCCGTATTTGACGGCGCTATTCCCGGTAACGCAATGAATGACGTCACTATACACACCAGTAACCTTGAGTGGGTTGTAAAACGCGACGTCACGCCAGTACTCTCAGGGGAGGGCGGGCGAACCTACGCCTACACTATTTTGTTTTTGATGTATGTACATAAGAGTACTATTTCGTCGTTTTAGTTCTAAAACTACGTAAGTCAATTTGGGTATTCAACTATTCAAATAAGTCGTGTAAATTACAATTTTCAAATCAATAATAATAAGTATTAATTTATTATTAATTATTAGAAAATCCAATTCTTAATAGATCTAATTCCAAGTGTGCACAAATTATAAAATGGTGTCTATTTAAAATTATGGGGTAAGGTTTACAATTACGTCGCCTTGATAGGGGGGTGGGGGCGGTGGGGGGAGGTTATGGGGGACTAGTGGAGTCGCCCCCCACCATTTTTCCCCGCCGGAAAGACGACATTTTTCCTCGACGGAGCCCCACTAGGGCTTTGTATCAAGTCACATAATAGGGTCGTATAGCGGACGGGGAAGGCGGGAAGAGGGGTAGAGTCTCTCCAGACTTTTCCCCCGCCAGAGAGGTTCGACGGAGCCCCGCTTCGCGGGGCTCCTACTTCTGGGTGGTTTAAAAAAAAATAACCACGAAGGGGATGGCAGGGTCTGTTCGCTCGCTTCGCTCGCTCACTGGACCCTGCCATCCCCTTCTAACCTAACCTGTCCTAGTCGGGGTGCCCCAAGTCCCGAGCTCGCTTCGCTCGCTCTTACGCACAATAAAACAACAAAATCGTGTTTATCTGTCACTGTCAATGGCAGCAAAATGGCGGCTTTGCGATTCTTTTTACGCATTTTGACAGAAGCAACTTTCAAAAACGTAAGAATTTAGTGAAATTTACGTTTCGTTTTAAGCAATAGTTAGTGATTTATCGATCTTTTTGAAAATTGTTTTAAATAATTTAACGCCGCTCCGGCAGCTAAAATTGCTTGGGGGTGCTTAAGATAAGTCCCCTTGACCCCCCCACAATGTCAGAATCCTCAAATTCAGGCGACGTAATTGTAAACCCAACCCAAATTATGCAGTTTTTTCACTCCTGTAAAGTTGATATTTTTTTGACTTACGAGGTGTTGATGTAATGTCAACTTAGTCTAGATACTTAAATTGCATTAAAATTAATGGTTCAATTGACGTTTTCAGAGCACAGAAGAACGGAGCAGGCTTATTCCTCAGACGAGGATGCCGGCATTGATATGACCATCGACAACTGTTCAGAGACATCGGCGCAGTCTGACCTCAAGAGCATCCATGATGACGCAGGTATTTACGGAAACAAATGAAGGGTCTATCCACACATACCAAGGTTAAAGGCCATCCGGAATTAGCATGCCATCAGGGTCGGGAACAATATTGATTGCATACATTTACTGTGAACCCGTTTACGTAATTTCCGGTTTGAGAAAGGCCCTGACTAGGGACTGTGTGGATAGAGCTTTATGCTGATTTTGTATTATGTGAATTTTAGTACAGCGATGCGATGCGACGTGGAAACTTCTTGTGATACCGGCCTTAGCCATGATGCCCTTCGATTTAATAATTTAGCAAAGTCCGCCAGACGGAGAATTAGATTGTTTTTTTAGAGACTTGTAATTTGACGATGACAGTCCCATTGTATCCTATACTTTAAATATAAAACTAAATACTATTCTTAGACTCTTGCAAAGAATTACAAACTAGGATATAAAAGGCGCTTATACCTACTGCATGATCTAGCTACTTCTGAGGTAGGTTTAGCTAAAACACTTAAAACGAATCATTACTGACATTGGTAAAGCAAAACGTGAGGAACCTGGACTTATAGTTAATATAAGTCTGAAACCTCCAATCCGCCTTGAGCAAACGTGGTAATCAATGCTCCTGCCTTATCTGTATGAGAAGAGGCATTTGCCTTGCAGTGAGACAATAATAGGCTGGTATTAACAATATTATTAAACTCGCAGAGTACATTGTCATGACCGTTTACTGTAGATTTAGATGAGAGGTCCCTAATGCCTTGACAAAGGGCTTAAAATCGTTTATCATCAAAACTGTCAGCAAGGCCAAAGAAGGAATTTTAATATCCAAGAGCACTTTCTTGCTCTTTTCAATGCCGTAACCAATCATCGTATCAAACGTCAAATCTTGTGCGAGCATCTTGATTGTGTGTGAATAGAAATAATCAATATCCGCTATGCTGATGTGCTGAAGAAAAGCGACTGACTTCGTCTAGTTCAATTGCTCTTCAATTTACTTCTGTTTTGCATCCTGGCTGTGTTTGTACTTGGCACCTATAAGTGCTGGAGTGATTCATAGTGTGTTTTTATGGAGATGTACTTTAAAATAACCAGTTTAGTATCCTTAAGATTTGTTTGAATTGACAGACATTTAGGATATGCTTCGTTTTTAAAACCAAATCGGTTCTAATTTGAAATTAGTTTTAGTATTTTGGATCGGTCATAATCGTAAGTAAACCACGGCTTTTTACCCGACTGTTTGACAAAACTTTTTATGTCAGATAACCTTATTCTAAGAAAAATAATATATATCAAACCAAATAACGTTATTGGCGTTTAAAATCTTGCGGTATTCGAAAACATTTCTGATAAACTATAATAATATTAGAATTAAAATCCACGCACGCCGGTCGACACGTGAATTCATTAATTGACTATTAGACATTCCACAGAAAGCGTTTGTAATTAAAACTGATTTGTAATTACTGATATGGCTGCAATGGTTCCAAATGTGGAATTGAATTAAATACAAGTTTTATACATGAAAATAGAAAAAAGCATTTTTTTGTGTTTGTGGATACTCATCTCAATAAATCATGAACAAAAGGCTTCCTGGTTTGGTTTGGTTACTAAGGGACTAAAAGACAACCTACTGAAAGTAATTAGTACTGGAAATGACAAAGGTCGAAGGTAAAAGACTCGAAAGGAAGGGGTCAAATAGGCTGGTCCTAAAAGAAGACTATTTTTGCGCTGGTCATCAAAGCCTCTGGAGCCGTGCATGTTGCTGAAAGAAAGAGCAAGTGGAGGAAAATACTAAAGAAGACAGTTTTGAAACGTGGTCACGACAGCATCAGTCGGAATGATGCAAGAAAGAAAGAAAAGAAAAACAAAATGTTTATTGACGCAAACCATGTGCACACAAAAATAATAACAAAGGGCTGCCTTTGTATATAATAATAAAAATAAATAAACATTATTGCGTGCCGCACAGCTGCGCCAAATAGGCCCAGTTCAGCATAAAATGCCAGACCACTCGTGCCTGACGCTGGCTTTCCTGGAGAAAGAGGAATAAGAAGCCAAATACATTGTCTGCTATCCATATCAAAGATTGACTGAATCAATACAGACATCTGGAAGAATGAACTTTATCTTTCTATCAATTTCGTATAAGCCGATCGTATTCCGGCTTTGCCAAGACTTGGGTTTTCCTCGAAACTATATTATCTAAAATTACTGATACCTGAAATGTAGATTTAAACGTTTTAAATCTTATTAATGCAATACCGTATTGTAATTTCACAATATAAAGTAATCTATCTTATCTAATCTTCGAAATACCCGCGCTGCGTTATGCGTCAGCGTCGGTAGGGTAGGGGGGCTCACGAGCGGAGGGGGTTATGTTTAGCTTATAGCTTGCTAGTACTTCTCGCTCAGTCTCATTCGGGAATTCACTAAGTCCAGTCGCCATGGCTCGATCGAAATCGGAACCTCTTTATACGTGGTCGAAGGAAGAACGCGATTATTGTGTAGAGCAGTATTATTTAAATTGTGGTAGTCTCGCTGCTGCTAAGCGCGGCTACTTTGAAAAGTTTCGTGTGCAAAACGAATTCTGGCTGGAAAAGTGTCCGACGTCAGATCAAATAAGGGAATGGGTGAAGAATAATGAAAAGGAAAAAGTGGCGCGTACTTATAATGAAATCCAAGAAGAAAAGAAGAGGCGAAAGTCAAGTAAGGAGGAAATACAGCAAGTGTCCGTGTTTCGGTCCAACGGCAGCCAGATTTGTTCAATATTTTTAAACTTGGAGATTAGATAACATTCATACAAGATCCAATTAGTACAGAAAGTAAAACATACTAAAAATCGTTTGCCAAAACAACGATGAGTTTGTGTTTTCCAAAAGATCTGTGAATTTTCGATGGTGTGCTTTCAGTAGCCTTGTTTCATATTTAAATTTCTCAATTCAAAAATTAGTTCCTTTTTTGTTTTCCCATACAAATCTGGCTAGCTACAGTGGACAATCAGACCTCTTAAACTTACAAGGTTCATATTGTTCTGCAGACAAGCTAAATGGCTCGCAATGGGGCAGGAAGACGGGAGAAAACAGAATCGTCAGGACAGAGTCTATAGATATTGGAGAGCAGCATCAGGCGATGAAATGTAATGCAAAATGCACATTATTACTAGTAAACTAACAAAATATCGATATAACAAACGTTTGTTTGGAGTCATTCAAAATCAGTGTATTATGTTTTAGTCTATTCTGGTATCAGACTAGACAAAACATGAATTCAACAATGGTGATTCATGAATTTGAATTTACACAAATGGTCATGGAAACGTCACTGAACTAAATGACCGTGACCATGACGTCACAACTGATATTGAAACGTATGTTGATGCAAGTGTTATTTTATACATTTTCCTCATCTTGTAATTTTCTTCTCTAGTTTTGTGAAGAGATTTTGACCGTCAGAAGTCGATCTAGATTCAAATGAAAACTTAGATAAGAGCTATCTATCCGATTATATTCTAATTATCTGGATTTCAGTCGAAATCTGGCAATACAAGGAGCATATACCGAAATTTTATTACTCTACTAGTAAAACTTTCTTATCGTATTCATCTTTAAAAATACACCGCTAGAAAAGCGAAATTATATTCTACAGGGAAGCAACGGGATATTGAATGGAACGGACCACGACCAGTTAATGAAAAAGAGAAAATTGAGACACCCGTTGTAGAAGAACAACCTTACTGGTACTATAACTATCAAGAGCCGATCGAAGAGGAAGTGGAGCCTGAGAAACGTAAATATATTTACTAAACTTAAACCAAACTGCTTAGGAAGGGAAGGACTTAGATAAAAAACATTTTCATAGATCTAGATGAATTCACACACACATTGTCTTCTATGTCACGGGTACAAGGATTTTAATGCACTTTAATATTTTGTCATAAAACATGAATACCATTGCGTTAAGCAGTAAAAACAAATAATGAATCATCATTAAAAGGTAGGTAGCAAAATATACCGCTTCGTCATTGGCTCTAAGAAAAATGAGCGAAAAGATTGTGTATAAACATTAATCATCTGTTAAGAATGGTGCAATACAATAACATTGGTTCTTTTGTATTGCACAATGTCATGTATTGCTCAAATTATTGGTTGATAAGGGTTAATATTGAAAACCGTTTTGTTGATAATTATATTGCGCAATATTATTTTAGGTTAATTCTGGTCCATAGGGCTTACCTAATAGTAGTTTGATCTCAGAATAATGTGAAATATCACTATTGGCTGAGTGTCAACATTCGTTCGATCGTAATTTGAGTGAGTTTGCATTTGTATATTAATGAAATAGAAGAGCTCAAATCACATTAACTGAGTTGGTGTACTTATAAGTAGATTCAAAACGTTTGATACATTTAACCAAAAGGTGGCCATTTTTCTTAGGCAACGACATGCGTTCTCCCAAATATTCCAAGATGTTGGGGTGCCTTTCACATTAAAAGCTTATCGATAACTTCAGTCGAAGTGGCCAAATGTTAAAAACACTTGGCAAGCTGTGCGGAAGAGCTTGGCTAGTGAGTTTGAGTAACGCTTATGTAAACAGACAAATAAATAGCAAAAATAAACATTGGCACCATATATGTATCTCCGTCTCAATACAAACCGACAACGGAGATTTTTGTTCAGAAGAATTTCTTACCATGCTTGGTGGGGGTTATAGTAACTATGAGAATCGTAGAACATAGTTTTCATTCGGTCATATCCAAACTATAAATGCGAAAATATTTTTTTTATTTGTTTTCACGGCTAAACTACTGCACCGATTTTGATGAAATTTGGCACGGACTTAGCTTGAACCCCGAGAAAAGACAGGCTACTTATTAATAAGCGACAGTTGTTGAAGTTCACCATGATATTTATCTATGGACTTTGACATTAGACTGACCATTAGACACGCATTGAACGCGTGTCTAAGTTTTTGTGGTACATACATACATAAACTCACGCCTTTTTCCCATGGGGGTAGGCAGAAACCACAGAACGCCACCTGCTACGATCCTCACATACCTACTCCTTTACCCTCATCTACGTTCATGCATCTCATTTCGTTTTTGTTGTAAGGCCCAATATATCCTTGTTCTATCATCTACATATTAATAGTTTTGCGCATCAAGTGCTTTGTTTGATGTTATTTTATTCAAAATATGAAGCCATGTCGTTGACCTAGGAAGGACATGACTCGTCTCACTGACGTTGATGACGGTCGAATGTTCGACATCTAATCACATACATTTACGTATCTAGTGTTGTCTTTTACATGACATTGATGTTGCCGCCACTAATGGTTTATTGATGGAACGTTTATGATATGGCATTTGTCATAGAAATTATACATTTTTAATGATAATCTAGATACCTAATTATAGTCTAAAATTATAACTCTAATACATACAATAAATAATTGTGTAGCTTTACATGAAAAAAGACTAGGTAGGTACCTACATAAGTATAAAAAATACCAACTATTTTATACATTTTGATCGAGTTTTGTATTTTATACGAAACAGCAGTTGTTTAGTCATTTCGGAGTTGGTCCTGAAAAATTATTTGTATTCATGAGTACTTTCACCCCCCTGAAAAGCGGCTAGTTAACCATATTTTTAAACTACAGTTAAACTAAAGTCGATTTATCCATACAAACTTTGGACCTTCATCACCTTAGGGGTGAATTTTCTGCCGGGGTTACGGGACGTCTTAACAGGATACCGTGGCCCCGGAACGCAAAGGGCAATAGAAGGAACAGGGATGGTTTTTTAGTCAGTAAAAGTCTGACAGTCCCTTCCGCCCAGGGCGGAAGGAGTTATTTGATGATTTTTACCACCTAAAAAAAAAAAAGGGGCTGAATTTTAAGGGGAAAATCCTTGCTTAGTGGACGTCTACTAAGTACCTATAAACTACCTCCCTGCCAAATTTCATTTCTATATGACAAGCGGTTTTCGATATTTCGTGATGATGAGTGAATGAGTGACCTTATATGTATATTTACATAGATCACATACCTACCTAGGTGCTACAACAAAATAAAAATGCACTATAGGTAGGTACTAAAACATTAAAAGTTCCTGGCGACCTTACCTATAATGATAACTTAATTAAGATAGATATGAGCGCATGTTTATCTAATGGATTGTGACAATCCATTAGATACCTACCTACTCTGATCCATTACTCCTTTTGACAGCCTTCAAAAAACATGTAGGAAAAGTAAGATAAAAGCCAAATTGCACTTAACAATTTTTATCATAACTAACTGCTCACAGCGACTGTATTACGCGTGGTTTATTTTCACCAGTGTTCAGTTACATCCTTGGTTTTGCTCCGCCCCCGTGAGTAGTAGCGTGATGTTATATATAATAATAATAATTCTTTATTCAAAGACAACATTAGATAAAATTAAAAAAATAAAATACTAAAATACTATTCCTCATGAATTTTATTCTATAGACTTACAAAAAAGATTTTTCTACTCCGACTGACAGTTCCAGAGATTTGCGCGTTTAAATAAACAAACAAAAAATATCTCATCAGCTTTATCATCCGGGGTTGCGGGACGTCTTAACAGAATAATGTGGCCCCGGAACGTAAAGGGCAACAGAAGGAACAGGGTGGTTTTTTAGTCAGTAAAAGTCTGACAGTCCCTTCCGCCCCACCCAGGGCGGAAGGAGTCATTTGATGATTTTTACCACCTCAAAAAAAAATCAGCTTTGTCATATTAGTATATATTTTAGATGTCCGTCGTTGTATTCTGTATAAAAACTGCTATCTGACTCAACCAAATTGTATGAAGAGAAAGTCCAATTATTGCAATCATTTTATGAAGTTATCAGTACACATTATCAATTAAATCTATAAAAGCCAGTATTATCGCGAACTACGTCTGTCTTTACGTCACATACATTGTGCAACAAGAAGAGAGAGAGGGCACATACGATGACGTTTTACTAGTGACGGAACACGAATAGAGTGGGGGTATCTGTGACGTCATACCGCTGTGGAACACGCGATAGAATAACGATTTATTTATCGGAATGACGTCCACGTCCGCCTTTGATTTGCTTTCAATGCATTGACGTATATTATGTTACTGAATTCATCTATTAGGTATTACATGTAGTTTGTTTTGTTTGAGATACATCAATCAATGAGTATCTTTAGTAGTAGTATAGCTCTTTGTGAAGGAATTTGTTCGGGGAAGTACATACACAAGTACAGTATAACATCACGCCTTTAAAGTCTGAAGGGTTACGCAGAGGTGTACCTATTAGAACAGTCACATTTCGCCAGTTATGTTCAAGTTCCATAGGGAGCGAGTCTATTGCCACCAACCGGGCACAAATCTAGACTCCGAAGCTGCTACTGAGGAATAACTGATAGAAAAATCCAATAACACTTTGCCCGACCCGGGAATCGAACCCAAGACTGATTTATTATGATTCCATCAGCGTCCAGAACAGCGATAAGACGAAGCATGTTTTATTTCCAAGAAATTTGAATTAAGTAAAAATTTGTATATCTGTGAAAGTGTCGATAAGTATGGACAATACTACGCTAATTAAATCTTATCGACAACACACGAGGATATATCGCTTAATAAAGCTGATTGAGGAAAAATCTTAGATAACATTGCGGTGTTCCGCAAAATGTATTTTAAACGCGACTCAAATAACATTTGTTATCTAAATATGGTCGCTGTATTTTGTTGCTATGCAATAATAATCTAATTAGGAAATTCAATAACAAACTGCTGATTAGCAAAGCATGTGATTGAATCACCAAACACAGGGTTGCCAGATCCTAAATCCACCAGCCAGTTAAGCCGGACTTTTTTGTCTGAACTTTAAGCTTGATTCACACATGTCATGTCCGTGAAGTCACAGTTCCTGCACCGTACCGTATCAGTGATACATTTTTCTTTCATTCATTCTCTATTCAACTGTGACTTCACTGATATGTGTGAATCAAGCTTCAAAATGATAACATTATTATTGTATTTAATTTTATTGATCTTTTATTATTAAATCAACTCGACTTTTAATGTATTAAATGTACAAATTCTATGAAAAGTCGGGCACGCATCCAAAAAGCCTGACTATGTCCGACTTTTTCCGGACACCAAGCAACCCTTGCCAAACATAACGCTGATAATACGAAAAAGGAATTAGTGCATTTACACAGAAGCATAAGTCTCCCCGTGTGTATTTAGAACGCACGTGTGTGTTTTAACAAGCATTAATGTGTGAAATTTTTAACGAAATGCCACACCGCACTTGTGACACGTGCCAAATAATACTTAACACGTTTTTGCACACTTGCATTCGTTGTGGCCTAGCTCACGCAGATACTCGTAGAGTGAAACGGTGAAACCAACCTAATACAATTCTTTTTTATCTGTCGCATTAATTGTCATCAGTTTAGGGGTCAAACGATAAGTCAGGTGGAACTTGGCTTAGTTGACACATCAAGGAATTTAACAAGCTTAACGAGTTGGGTTCATTATGCTTTTAATTCGGGTTCGATAACACTTTAAACCTG
Organism: Hoplodrina blanda; assembly: GCA_949316365.1. Lineage (NCBI taxonomy): Eukaryota > Metazoa > Arthropoda > Insecta > Lepidoptera > Noctuidae > Hoplodrina > Hoplodrina blanda. The sequence goes on from OX438582.1 coordinate 2,201,281, forward strand.
TTTGTCTGTTTCACTTCAAAAGACGAATTCTCGTAAATAAAAACGTTTAAAATCTAGTTAAAAAAATGTTCTCTACTAACTTTTTAGACCTATGTATCCTGCTTATGTACACATACATACACACACATATACTCACGCCTTTTCCCATGGGGGTAGGCAGAAACCACAGAACGCCTAAGGGTATGCTTAGATGGTTCGGTCATGTTAAGAGGATGAGTGAAAGACGATTAACAAAAGGTATTTATATGGCAGAGGTGAGTGGCAACGCAGGGAGGGGTCGCCCTAGGAAGACCTACACTGACCTTATTGGTGAGGTTCTTCAGAAAGGTCAGGTGCGCAGTACTTGTCATTTTGACAGGCGCTATTTTGACAGGACTCTCCCTGACACATATAGCTGATGTAATAAGGAGTGAGTTAAGCTGTATTTATTTTAGAATAATAATTAAGGTTTTGCGCGAAAAAAATAAACCCCACTAAAACCGAATTCATACGAAGTCGCGGGAATAAGTCAGTTGAATTTAAACCAACATGTTATGTTAGTTGGTGCACCGTTGTCGCTTTTGAGGTCACGTTATCAACAATTAGAAAATGTTGTGTTTGTAAAGGCGCTGATAAAGATTGATAAATAAAAACAATGTTATTGTGACATACATACCGATAGCATTATAATAAAAGAATGATCGTATTAATGGGTAGCATATAAATATTATGTGGTTTTCCAAAATGCTCTCTTTACAACCAATATACTTACGGGGTGTAAAAATAATGAAAAACTTGAGAGGTGTCAAGGGACACCCGGATGGAACGAAGTTATATGAGAGAGAGAGAGACAGACAGAGAAACACGCGCACGCCGCACGGCTTACAACTATAGCAAAAAGTGTCGTTACAACTTTTGGTCTTAATTTTTTTCGTCTAGCCCCCTTTCGCAACGCGCGATAAGGAACTTCGCTCCAAAATTGACTGACGACTAAGAATACAATCATATTTAAAAAAGAAAATCTTTTTTTGCCCGTTTTGTAACACAATTTTTCAACATTAATAAAAATTAATTATACCAGAATATTACTGTCCCACTGCAGGGCACAGGCCTCATCTCATAAAGAGTAGGCACGAGCATTGATCAACACGCTTGCTCAAGGCGGATTCTCAATTCCAGACTTATATTAATTTAAATCCAGGTTTCCTCACGTGTGTGTCATGCTATAAAATACGTAGGAATAATAAATATAAGACTATTTTTAAGGTCTGCCTATTCCCAAGAAAGAAAAGTGCAACTTCAGGGCGCCTACCGCCATCTCTTAAAATAATATTATTTTAATATTACTTTGTAATTTCTGTTGTTGCATTTTTAACTCTCGGAGTTGAGCCGAGCGTTGAAACTCCAACAGTGCTGAAGGCAAAGTAATATTGTTCTAAGAGGTGGTGGTTGGCCCCCAGGGCGGCAAGTTTGATGACATTTTATTCATTGTCATTTAAATGAGATTGTGACTTCATTTTAAACGCTTTGTTTAATAGAATTGGCCTTCTGATATGTTTTAAATGCTAATAATATTCCCTCTCCATAGAAAACGAGATCCAAGAGAAATTCGAAGAGAAGGTCCTAGAATTAATCGAGTCGCTGAACGCACGCGGAAACGCAGCGCGCGCAACTGCTTTTGTTTCGCTCCGCGCAGCTCTACAGCGTCGGCCAGTGGACAGCTTGCTGGCCGCACACCGGGCCACGCTGGCCGACCATGTGTCCCGGGCACTGCGACGAGGCAAGGACGCAGAGAGGAAGGCAGCTGCTGCTATTGCGCCGCTGCTGGCTTTACAGGTGATTACTTGCATCTGTCTTGATGTTTGTTACTACTTGTCTTTTCAGTATACTGATCACCACACAACTGAACAACTTTAATAGCTTCCAAACTTTTCAATCTAAAGAATGAACTCTTAAGCTGTGAAATAGAGCACACTTTTCTTTAAATACCGCGATAATCACACTATGTTTTGCCTAATTCTTATACTGCATGAGGAATCAACTATTACCAATCTTTTTTGTCCTGTTGACATGTTGTTTACCATCCGCTCATGCACCCACAGATCGGCGAGGAAGGTACGGAGGAGTTTGTCCGTGAGGTGCGGCCCGCGCTCGCAGCCACCGCCACAGACAAGTCTGCGTCACTCGACACACGCACAGAGGTAAATATTACACATTGCTCATACGCATACACACATTATGGACTTCTTAAGATGGATGGGAGATGGGGGCACTTTTTTAAGCAGAAAATATTCCACTGCTTGATCTTGTTTTGGCATTTTACACCTAAAGGCTCTTTTGACAAAATTGAATCACAATGTGTATGTATTTCTATAACTATGTAATCTGTGTTTCAGTGCTGCTCATCTTTGGCTGTATTGTGCTTCTTGATGGAGGAAGACCTCACTGAGATCTTAGAGGTCATGCGAATGTACGAGACCATCTTCAGTGGTAGCTATCTCAAGGTAAATAAAAGCCTATTATTTTCTTAAATTGAAGATCAACAGAACATTGTTTTCTTTTGTCCATTTTATCCACCACAAATATAGTTACGACTGATTTGAAATTTTTAAATAGACTAATTCTAGACTGGAGACAAAAATAGCCGAACTTTGCTGTATAGTATAGTCTGAAACTGATAATATAATCTACCTTGAGCAGCGAGGCAATCAATGCTTGTGCCTACTCTATGTATTATTAACTAGCTGTCCGCCGCGGTTACACCCGCGTCTTTGGTTACTGCTCCGCTCCCGTAGGTCGTAGCGTGATGGTATATAGCCTATAACCTTCCTCGATAACTAATCTATCTAACACTGAAAGAATTTTTCAAATCGGACCAGTAGTTCCAGAGATTAGCGCGTTCAAACAAACAAACAAACACTGCAGCTTTATAATATTAGTATAGATTAAAGTCCCGAAGTAAACCGCTGCTTGCGAATCAAGAACTCATCTAAGGCTCGAGCTGATGTAGGTAATCCTAAATAGATTCTTTTAGTGGTCTTTCCTAATGAATATGTATGTATCCGCAGGGCGACGGCAGCGTGAAGGTGTCGGGCGCGGCGGTGGAGGAGGGCGCGTGGCACGCGGCGGCGCTGGACGGCTGGGCGCTGCTACTGCCACTGCTGGCGCCGCGCCACGCGCTCGCGCTGCTCACCAACCAGGCGCCCAGCTTTGCCCGCCTCGGCGAGCTGCTGGAGGCTGTGTCGCTTGAGGTACACAATATTTACTTGTTGTAAAATACTCGACATAGACGATTATGAAAGAGTGCGCAAAAAGTGATTAAAGCGCGATTGAACGTTGGACTTAGTGGTCTAAAACAAATACTACTGCGTTTTTTGTTTTTGCAATTTACTAGTTTTTTTAAAGTGTTATTCATAGATTTTATTTTATTTGTGATTTTAATTTGATTTTGAATTTTAATTATTGATTGTAATTTTGATTTTATTTGATTTTGAATTTTAATTTAAATTTGTGCATGTATGGATTATTTTATCTGAATTAAATGAATTAATAATAATAATAGTACAACTAGCGCATCCGACAGCTCTAGCAGTGCTATCTTCCGGGTGCAATTGTTAGAAACCAAAACCATTCAGGGACCTACTCATGCACACATAAAATTTTATTAAAATTTGTGCAAAGGTGTCTAATAATATATACACGTACAGAAGAATTATATGTATAGATAGTACAATTTATTCACGTCCTTTATCCATTTCCGCAGGTCCGCATGGCAGCAGGTGGCGCTCTCGCTATCGCGTACGAGACAGTGACAGACGACGACGACTCAGACAACGTACTCTCAGCACACGTGGACGTGCTACTGCCGCGACTCACCGAGTTGGCGCGAGACTCGCACAAGTTCCGCGCCAAGAGAGACCGCAAGATACAGCGAGCTACCTTCAGGGACATCCTCAAGTATTTCGAGGTATGTTAAATTAAAAATCTTGAATAATTACAAGATAATGATTAAGTCAGTAATGGTGAAGTTATAAGTTCTAGTTTAGCGGACTGATTTGGTTGCTAGATAAGCGTTTAGGATTCTTCGAACAATTCAAGTACCTACCGTTCGTTATTAGTACAGATTTTTTTCAATACTGAAAAATATTTATGATAATGGTTGAATTGACTAACTTAACAAAAAAGCCGTGTTAAAAATAACATGCTTCAAAAATACATGAGTGAGAGTGGCAGTCGTACAACGTTTCTCCTCCGGCAGGACGGCGAGGTGTCGTGCATGTCGGTGCGCGTGGGGTCTGAGACGGCTGTGTGGTCGTCGTGGTCGCGCGGCGCTGTGTACGCGGCGCTGGCGGGCGCGCTGGGCGGCGCGCTGCAGGTGCTGGCGCCGCGCGCGCCGCAGCTGCGCGCTGCACTCGCGCTGGAGGGGGACCCGCCCATGGACGCGCAGCCGCAGAAGAAACTCAACAAGTTACAACGGGTAAGTTCACGAAACTTTTATTTTTTCTTGCAAGCTTTGTCTTACAAGCGAGCAAGGCGACTAGTATTATTAGGTTTTTCCATTGAAAATTTCTCAGTAACAACCCAGAGTTAAAAAATTGATTATGTAACATCCCCATGCCTCGGAGAGCACGCATAGCCGTTGGTCTGTCCCTGGTCATGTCGGAATAGCGTCTCATTGTACAGTCTGTTGGCACCATTATCTGACCCACTTTGATCTTTAACACGTAACGTTAAGGGTCAGCTAATGCTGCCAACAGACTGTACTATGAGAGTAAGAGAAGGGAATTTATCTATATTTGCGTACTCTAAAATGTCTCCTACGTACTTGAGTAGTCTCCATTGAAATTGGCCGCGGTGACCGAAATTTCATCGGAAAAATATTATTATTGCCGACCTTTATGACATAATCCCACAATCACAATTTACATATGACATAATTCCACTATAACAATTTACTCTAGCATAGTAACCTAAAGATCTACGAAACACTAAAAACTACCAAGGTCAGATGCAATAACGTAAATAATTGTGATGGCACACTGCCATCTTTTAGACTAATGGACAAATAAAATGGAATCTGAAATAACGTGTTGAATCACTTACACGTGTAAAAATGTAATATTTTATGACAAAACGAGATTATTGTTGCCTTAACCTTGAACACCGAATGTATTTGAACAACAGTTGCGTAATCCTCAAACCGTAACGTGTGTTTATGTAAGCCAAAACATTCCACATAGCTTGTTAGTAAGAATTAATTAATCTGTAATTGTAATTTAATTACAAATCAATATGAAGCCTCAGAAAGCCTTGGCCTGACGCGCCGTCGACCTTCTGGGAACCTGCGACTAGTAACAAAATAATCTAAAATAAAAAAATAAAAATTGTTACCGTCACTATAATTATATTTTCTCGTCCTAATTTTTTTTGGGCAGCGATACAACTTTTCTTCCATACATCTGAATTGCCTGTTGGTTCTCCCATTTTAAGGGTATAGTTTTAGTTGTATGATAACTCAGCAGGAAGAAAAAAGCTAATTAAATTATTTGTCTGTTCCAGCATCTACAAAACAACGCCGCGTGCAAGGCCCGCACCGTCGCCCGCAACAAGAACAGAGACAAGCGCTCCGCGGCTCTCGCCATCTGAACCCGCACCATGTCCCGCACCGCTCCATATCTCACGGTTCCATACAAATCTCTCTCGGTTTAGTTCTAGAGCTTAGTTTAACGCTAGCTACGTCAATTCGGCGCCTTACTTGTTAGTGTGTCCCTCCCGAGCGGAAGACGGCAACAACTTGTTAGAGCCGCCGGGCAGGGCGGGTGAGGTTAGTGCTAGGGTATAGGCTAGTTGTTACAACCAAAGAAATTCACGTTATTTTGGATAAAATAAAAACGTTGGAACCGTCTATTGTATGAGGCAACTCGTTGATTGTCGACGCTATAATTTCTCGCAACATGTTCAGATCTCTGACTCGTTCAGTCATTCCTTTTGCGATGTTGATGTATTTTTAAATTGATATTACTGCGATCGATGTTTTCATATCATTTTTGTAATATAGAACATTATATTCTTACTCCATTTCTTGGTGATTTGGGCGCTCACGGTGATTCATTCCGAATGTACTCTGTTACTGCCGGCACTTAGAACTTAACTGTTGCTATTTTTAGTAAAATATTTTACTATAATTATACTTATGTTATATTATTGATATTTTTTGTATTGAAATTGACAGTTTTGTGTGTTAATAGATTACATTATTGTTAGATTTACTTCGCCATTGCAATACTTGTTTTACTTTCCATGGATTTACGTACGGTTAAATCAAGTTGTGGAGTAAGGGAGTTTATTTTAATAACGGTTGATAAAATTAATATTCTATGACTTGTACTGTTCATATATCTTGTGTATATGCGATTCGTATGTGTGTCCTTGTGAGGATGAGTGCATCACAGTGCAATTCATACGTTTATATATAAAGCTTCTCTGTAAATATTATTTTAATTAGAAATCGTTGCTGTGGTCACCAAGACTTGTAAATTATTAGGCTAAACGGAATGTTGAAATAATATTTATTATGAGAACCAACTTTTTGTTTTATTTTTTAATTACCATCCCATATTTCATTAATTCATTTGAAAATTCATAAATGATACGGCACAAAATAATAAAAAACCCTTAGCCAATTTTCATTAAGAAATTCAATCAACTGCTCTCATTGGTTCCGTTTCTCGATTGCTAGAATATTATTTTTAACCCTTATTGTTTTCAAATTAGAATAGTAAATAAAACAGCAATATAAACACATGACTAGCTTTATTCTCAGACACATAATCGTCCCCCGGTTCATACAAACGTCAGAGTCCCTCGCTACAGTCATAATATTATTACAACAATTAAATATTCATGTTCTTACCTAACACATCGCTCCTTGGGTAGTGAGATGCACTCCTGCGCAATGATGACTAGATAAATGAATGACATTAAAATATTTTATAAAAACTGTCTACAGGAGGGACACAGATAAGTTTAAAATTCATGTACAGACAATGCAATAAAATGGTTTTTCGGGTCTTTTTGAGTTGTTTTTAATCACATTACAGGAATGCAGCCCATAGTATTCGTTGCTCAATTTTAAACATCTGTTAATAGAACAAATCGATAGACCCTTATCTTACTCGGTATAAAATGTTAAGCTCGTGTGTCAGACTAACTACTGTAGCTAAACATTTTAACTTTCAATTGACAATTTTGAAAATGAATACTATTTTATATTGTCATGTTTATAGTCTTTGCTGATTCGCTCTGACGAAAATGTGTCGCATCTCTCATTCGTAGTGATATCGATTCAGAATGAGATTATTAGTGTCCCAAAACTCTCCAATTGAACATTCATGTAAAAGTTAACTAACAATAGATATGTGGGTATTTGTATGGGAATGCTATTCAATGGAGTTATTCAAGAAGTAGGTACTTTAGCTACAGTCCGCCTGTATAATCAAGACACTCATTACAGAATTCTTAACATCTAAACGATTACATTTAGTAATGGTCATCATTAAGTACAAACATTTATTTGTGAGCATTACTCGAGCAGTCTGTGCCCACACGGGGGCAGGCTCGAGTAAACGTCACAGCGACATATTACATTGACTTACTATAAAAGTGCATTTCCGCGATATACATAATGCAAAAATATGAATAAACATTTTCGATAATAAACGACTAAAATAACTTTTCAAGATTTGTGTGTGAATACTTTACTAACCGACAAAGGCAATTTGATGATTGTTTATGTCTACTTTATACTTTTTAAATAAACTATTTCTTTTTAAAATTTTAAGATATTCAGGCACTGGAATGCCGGCCGGGCTTACTACAGATATTTGTACCCGGACGGCGCAGTACTATTGTCACTCAATCGTAATAATATACTCCTCTCAGCTAAGATACACTTCGAATGGACAGTTTTAAAATGTTACTCACTAAACCGAAACGAATCACAACATCACGTTATATTTATTTGCTGTGCAACACAACCTATTAGCGCGTATACCAAATAACGAAGCAATCAGAGGTATGTATCGTAAGGCAACGTTGAAGGCAGTCGACATCTGCATTGAACATTATTGATTATCATAAAATTGATAAAAAAATATAACTACCTACTTAATGTAAGTAAAGCCGGAAATGCTTGATAAAAACATACATTTATATTGTCTTTTACTGATATTACGACAGGACGAATCGCTGTGGCCCGACATTATAATGGGCCTATCCGCAAACTCAAGGGAAAAGTGGGCTAGTGAAACTTTTCTAAAAAAGAGGCTTTAAAAATCGTCATTACGAATTGTTCATACTATCCACACAACTTGAGATTGCGAATAACGAATCATCCATAAACACCTACTACTGTGACATAACTAGTGTCTATGGTCCGTACCACAGAGCAATACTCGAAACTTAAACTCTACTTAAAAGTTCAACCAATCAAATGGCTTCAAAACCAATGCTCAAAGCGAGATCTGCGTTTAAGGATCACTCTGTAACACGAGCCTGAAACCTATGTATATTCTGAAATTGCAACGTACTTTGGTATTACCGAAACATAGTGACAAGAATTCGTATACTACTTAACAGCTATACTTATATTCAAACAACATTCTCTAACATAAACTTAGTGACTTAGGCCATAGAAAGGTAACATTTATACAATTTAACTAAAAATTTTCACTTATTGTGTAGTAATATTTTTACTAATTGAATGATGTCTTTCATAAATATTTAAAGTATAAATAACTTGCAAAGGGACCCAATATATTGGTGGAATTCGAGAGATATTCACACCTAAATAAACGATAGAGGTAGAAATATTATATTGACAACTGGTACAAATACACATCTTATTTACCAATTTCTTTTAAATATAAATATGTTGATAAATGCAAGTAATTTTGACCAATCTAAAGAAGCCTTATAACTCATAAATAGCTTTTATAAACAATGTATAAGCAAGTTTAAGAATAACATTCTTTGGTATACTTAATTAAATAAACAAATCTTATTTTTCAACTTAAAACGCTTCTAAATATTCATTATATACAGTATTCTTCGATAATAGTTGTTTATTTACTCTGGCAATGTAAAAGCTTTGGTTCTGTATTTTGACCAAACATCTTATAGTAAGTTTCAAATAGAAATAATTACATTTAACTACATATATTACAAGTCTCCATAAAGAGAAAATACACGTAACAAGCATTTAAATTATGTACTTCTGATAAATATAAAGAGATACAGCCACGGATGGTATGTCACCGGCACATCAAAAATTTTACGTAGAAATGTAGATCTCGAACTGAGAAATAATGCTAAAATATGTAATATTTAAATGCCAAGAGAAAGAAAGGAAAATCTTTACAATACATCTTGCAATAAGGTCTAAAATCGATTGACAGATTACTCTTGACATAATGCTGCCGTAAATCGGCGTCCACTACGTTATAATATGTACACCAGAAACTTGTAAGTTACATACTTCTTATTTTTTTCTTTATATAAATAACATAGACACTTTATCGACTCAGAATATTATTACCAGCCCAAAAAATAATATTCACGTTACTGACTTTTCTTTATTTTACAAAAAATACCCGTTCCAGATGGCAAAAGCAAGAGTGCAATACATGGTCATGTATGAGCAGGCTATCACTGAGTCGCAACTAAAGGAAAAACCATACTATGTCGATAAAATGATTACTTAGAATAAGTTCTGAATTATAATGTACACATTTCGCACAATACATAAGATTGTGCATTTTGATGACTAAGTTTGTGCTTGGACATATTATATTACAACGAAAAACTATATTTATTCCTTTAATATTTACATTGATAAATACTTTAAAGTTATATTACATAAACGTTCTGACCAGAAAATCGATTTATATAGTTTCGCGTTTATATGTTATGTTATAAAAATAAAAACATAATTGTACAGTCCTTGAAATCCAACAATAAAGAATCAACCTTATTTGCCACAATTCACAATACCGTTCGTGACGAGAGTCGCAAATCCGGTGCGTTATAAAACGTCTTTCCTTTCCCATTTCCGTGCACTGGATTTTCAAAGTTGGATGTTGTTGAAAATCCAGTGCGCGGTAATAATACCTACACGTTAAAAATAGCTCGTTTCAACAAGCGCTACGTCCTGTTCGTAGGAAACAGGTCCTTAACGAAATATATCAGATAGTACCTAGTGGTATTAACCACATTGTCACTTGCCAGAGATTTAATATTTTTATTTCATCCCGAAAAATAAATTAACCAGAAAATATCCTGGAGGTTTAAATAGGCTTTCTAAAAATGGAGGTCAGTTTTATAACATAACGTGTATGTCTTTTGAAATATTCACAACTACATGACATTAATTCTAGTACAACTATATTTTTCGCTATTTCTTATGAATACTTATAAAATATAATAATGTAATTGCACTGAAAAGGCAATAGTGGTTAATTTATGAGACTTGTCATTTTTTATGATGATTTTAAGTGTCATCGAGTGTTCGAATTTCAAACCTACGATAGATTTTTTTAACTTGTCACCCCACTACTTGATAGGATTGTTATGACTTCGGAACTTCTATTGCACTTTGATTAATCAAATCATTTTAATAATATGCATATCACATACAAAGGATAGCATTGAAATCCAAGGTAAGAATGTATTTGAAGTATTTCATTTTCGAATATTTCACCCCATTATAGAGAAATATTTGTGTCCGATATTTTTTTAATATTTAGTATAATTTCCATTGATTTTAAGGTTTAAAATCTCAAAAATGTTTGAGTTTAAACAATTTCCAATTTCCTATTTGATGGATGCTTACTAAAGCCGGCGACATATATATAGCAGACAACGCGAAATCGCAGTCGCATATCTATGACCGATGCATAAAATGGTATAAATACGTTCCCGGCTTATCTAGATGCCTACAAATATCAGCAAAAACGTCATGAGTGACGCACTGACATTATCCAGGATGTTTTTTGAAAGAGGGACATAATACTCTACAAATTATTATTTTTTAAAGTATTTGTTACAGAGGGCCACGTGTGCATATTTTGAATATCGTGATTTGCGCGATGGAAAGGCTGAATTTAGGGTCTCAAACAAATTGTAACCTGATAAACATCATTAATTACATAGAAATGGATATAAATGAACGGTAACAAGATCGAATATACAAATAAAGGCTGTACAGTAGCGGTCATAAGTGCAGTAGCAATCTCACAAAGCAATAGATTGTCATTTTTTAACTTACGGCCTTTCGACGCCGTGTGCGAATTCTGAGGTGTTCGTAGGTACTGTGTTAATACATAATCACTTATACACACAGATGTATGTACGGCCTGTACCGCGTGTTCACAGTAATTGGGTAGTTGACACTATTAATAATAATTCCAAGACATAACTTCTTTAAAAAAACGCTTTATTTTAGCCCTGAAAACCCGATTAATTTTCGATTTACTGCAAAATTAATTTTCTTTGTGGCTTTTTAATCAATAAATAGTTAGACAATTGAGTTGGCAAATAAGTGACGTCAAAGCGTGCCATTACCATACAAATCTATGGAATGAATCGCGTTTTGACAGGTCATAAAAAGTACGTCAATTGATGGTGGTGTCAACTAGCCTATTCAAATAACATGCTACTGCACTTATGACCGCTTACTGTACATGTTTTTGTGTGTGACTGCTCAATGCTAATCAAGGTCGTATGTCCCTCTTTCTCGTCTCGCTCTGTGGCCGCTCTACTCGGCGGCGACCTTCTGCTTCTTACACTCGGGGGGCTCGTCGTCCTCCTCCTCGTCGTCGTCCCACTCCCACTCCTGTTCGTCGTCGTCCGGCTCGCGGGGAGGCTCCTCTGAGGGCAGGTCGTCATCGTCTTGTTCCTGAACACGGAGCGGTATCAAGCTTTAGAGTGGTTACATGTGTAATTATGAAGCATACGACTGTGACGCATGCATTTATTTGTAACAAATTTTTTAAGTATGTCTTAACAGGATACCGTGGCCCCGGAACGCAAAGGGCTACAGAAGGAACAGGGTGGTTTTTTAGTCAGTAAAAGTCTGACAGTCCCTTCCGCCCCACCCAGGGCGGAAGGAGTCATTTGATGACTTTTACCACATAAAAAAAAAAACAAAAAAAAAGTATTCTTATATGTTTTGTTTTGAGTTAAAGCGGCCCACGTTTTAACAATTAATTACAAACATGGCATACATTGAAGCCCTTACGGGATAGAGATAATAAGGTCGATAATATTTTTTGGCATTCTAGTGCAGTACCTAATTTTTAAGTATAAAAGGCAAATACACTAATTGAAAACTTGAAAGTGATATATGAAATCTTAAGACAATAGTGTAATTTTTAATTTATAATAATAAAAAAATATTTATCTCAAAAGTGTGGTATAGTCTGTTACTATTTTTAACTAACAACAAATTCAATAGTGAGTCTGGCGTCTCAGCTAGGTTACATAGTAAGCACAAGTACTCACGAGTGCGCGGTGCATGACGGCGATGGGCGGCGCGTTGAGGTGTACGGCCACGCGCCGCTCGATGAGGTACGACACGTACTCGTCGTACAGCAGCCGGATCAGGTGGAACGAGCCGAACGACGCAGCCGACCTGCGCGGGCGCGGACAAACTTACATCTCATGTCTCACATAAAATATGCTCTATTATCTTAGTACTATTATAAATGCGACAATAGATGGATGTTTTTTATTCAATCACATCAGAACAGGCTGAACGGATCTAAACTTTTTTAAATGATCGGTACCTGAGAGTAAGTTCCCTGATGACGAGCGAGGAGTAGAAGGACCAGTCCAGCAGCAGCCTGCGCGCGCGCGCCGTGTAGTCCGCGCGGCGCTCGTGCGGCGCCAGCGCCGTGCGCACGCAGCCCTCCAGCCAGCTCGCCCACTGCTCCAGCGTCGCGCCGCGCCCCAGCGTGGCCTACGGGACAATGTTCACGTTAATACCCCCAAAATTAAGGAAGGAATTTCGAACTATGTTATCACAGCGATCCAAGTAATGGGAATTAAGGGAGTAGTCTGAAGGGGAATATTCAAATTGGTATATTTTATAATAAAAAAATGGTTTTCAGTTAGAACTTGTTTCAGGTTTCAGGTGGAAATTCTTAGGGTCGTAGTACCTTGAAGTCAGCTTCTAGTTTGTTAGCGGTGGCAGCACTGCCGCACGAGCACGCCCACGCCGCCTGCTCGCGTACCACGCGGAAGTCCACGCGGTTCAGATCCGCCAGCATCTGGACAAGGTCATCATTAATTACGTTAGGACCGACGTGTGGAGCTGGAGTAACAAATGGTAATGCCTGAATTAGACTGCGAAAGACTAGGCGCGGTCAGAGTGCCTACGCAAGGCTACGAGTGCCTACACGCGGCTACGAGTACCTACGCGTGGCTGCGAGTACCTACGCGAGACTGCTAGTGCCTACGTGAGGCTACGAGTGCCTACGCGAAGCTACGAGTGCCTACGCGAGGCTACGAGTGCCTACGCGAGGCTACGAGTACCTACGCGCGGCTACGAGTGCCTACACAAGATCACGGGTGCCTACACGCGAGGCTACGCGTACTTACGAGCAAGTTTACCATGATTATGGGGGACATAAGAATGATAAGTAATAAACGCATGTCGGTTTTGTGTGCACGTACCTGGTGTATCTGCAAGTGGTTGTTGAGCACGGCGCGCGCGGCCTGCGCCAGGTGGTTGAGCGACGTGTAGCGGCGCAGCGCGGCGGCCAGCGCGGACGCCGCCTTAGCCTGCGCACGCGCCGCCGCGCTGGGCGCGCCCCCCGCGCCCGCTGCCAGCGCTCCCTCTAGGCACTTCGCGAAGTTGCGGATCGCCTGCATTGAACAATGTTGAGTTAGCTTGTGATGCTGTACGGCTGCAGCTCGCGTGTGTCGCGAGTATTACCTGCGTGAGCTGCGGCGGGATAGGGCGCAGCACGTCGGGCAGCAGCAGCTCCACGGCGCGCTGGTACAGCTGCAGCTCGGCGCTGCGCAGCCAGAAAGCCACGTCGCGCCGCGCGGTGAGGCGGCACAGGTCGCGGCGGCACAGCGCGGGGGGAGGGCGGCGCCAGAAGGCTCTGCGCGCGCGCTCCACTGCGCCCGCGTCCAGCGCCGCCACTGCCGATAGGAACTCCGCGCCGTGCTCCCTTCCGAGGATATGTCATAATTATGTCACATGTGTTAACCTAACCCTGTTTCAGTGTACATCTGATCTACGCGCAGCTACGAAAACCTACGCAAGGTTACGACGGCCTACGAGAGCCTACGCGATACTACGACCGCCTACGTAAAGCTACGACCGCCTACGCGAAGAAAAATTGTGAAGTAGTAAATATCTGAAGAGAATATTCAATTCTGCTATATTTTTGTTTGCATATTCATGGTTCATATTATGTAATATCATTTACTTGCATACCATAACCTGTATAAAAGATGAGGCTTAAAGTAAAAGCACATTTATGGACCCCATTAGGGCCCAACAACTACAGTGTTGCTTACCTATGATGTCTGCGCAGCGCGTTGAGTAGTTCTGGCGACACGTCGTCCGGCAGCGGGTGTATGGTGAGCGGCGGCGGCTCGGGAGGCGACACCGACCCCAGGTACTGGCGGTGCGCGAGGTTCGGGCTGCTCGTGGAGTCGCGCGAGCGGTCCCGCGACCTGCCCTCCTGAATGATACATGTCATAATGTAGAACCTAATACCTACTACGGCTGAGAGATTTTAAAGTGTCTTCGGTGTAAAATTAAAAATTATTTTTACTATATTTTATAAATAAATAAAACATTTATCATGATATCAACCGAACGACGTCCACTGCTGGACATAGGCCTCCCCTAAAAAAAGGTATGATGACCAATCCCGCATCCTAAGTTTCCGCACTGCGTCTTCCAGTACAAGGTCGCCATTCGAGAGCCTTTCGCAATTTTGAGAGCTACGTTACCTTAGTTCTTGTGCGGATCTCCTCATTTCTGATTCAATCCCGAGCATAGCCCTCACTATTAAATTGAACATTGTTGTTTTGTAATTATTATTAGTAATTCACACCAGATGTGAGGAAAAGCCTACTTAAATAAAAAAACATATTGTAAGATTAGCGTCAGAGGCCATAGTGTCTTTCAAAATCCAAAAAATACAGAAAAAAATCCAAATCGTAAGCCCCCTTACCTGATGATCCAGCACGTCGGTCTTATCGTCCACGTTATCTTGTTGATCGTTCATATCATCCCTCTCACTACTGTCGTGTTCAACGCCGGGCTTCGCCCTGATCCCGTAGTAGTGGTACTTGGAGTTCCCGCGTGTCCCCAGTCGCCGGGTGCGCAGCCCTATGAACACGGAGCGGATGAGCTTGCCGAAGGAGGCAGCGTTGACCGGCTCGAGGCGGTGGTTCGCGCAGTGACGGAGGTAGTGCGCGTACAGAGTGGACCGCGGGAGGGACACGCCTGCGGAACATACGTTACCTAAACATTACGGAAACTTGCTCTCAGTCTCCAATTGATTGTTTTCAATAAAAACAGGGTAATTGATGATTCGAAGCATTCCGTGAAAAGGTGAAAACTACACCCAATTTGCAACAATTTCGACCTTGAAAACTTGGGGGTCGATAGAATATTTTTCGTTTGAAATTTATAAAGTCAAAAACTAGGTACATACTTAACCGATTTTAATAAAATCTTTTACTTCTTTTATTGTCAAAAAGTTAGTTACTTAATGTGCGTTAAAATATATTTTATGTTGACAAGATAAAAAGGTGACGGCTCGCAAGCGGCTCGCTGGCGGCTAACCATTCGATTTTTAGAGGCGATTCTGGCCTCGCCGATGCCATGTAGAAGCAGTGTTGTTATAATGCTATATTATTGCCCATACTGTAAGACAGTGAAGAGAGATGTATATGCCTAGGTCTCTTCTATGCATCGAATTACCAATTATTCTGTGATAGCTTAGTGTACTAGTAAAACAAATACTTTGTAAAAAGTATTCACATGCAACATGCTTAAAATGTGCATTTTTTCAACAAAAAAACAAACTTATGAAAAGCAAATCTTTTTAAAAAAGAAATGATATCTATTATTCGTATGTCGTAAAAAATATATCGTCAGGGCCCAGTGATGGTTAAGGCCTCTCATCCTTAAAGGTTCAATTTCGGGCAAGTACTAATGTGACTTTTTCAATTCAAATACATATAATTTCCAAGACTATCTTGGACATCACTGACATAGGTGAAGGAAAACATCATGTAGAAAACTGGACTTAGGTATAAAGATTAGTCTGAATCTGAAATCTTGAATCCGCCTTGAGCAAGCGTGCTGATTAATGCTCGTGCCTTCTCTGTGTGAGAACGAGAGAAGTCTTTGCACTCCAGTGAGACAATAAACAGGCTGTGGTATTATAAATAATGTCAACGTCATTAAATACCTTGTTAAGTTTTATTTGAATTTTCTAAACAAGATGTGGCCCGCCACATGGCGACCGCAAAATGTCGACAATTTTTAATTACGGTGTCAAGAACTGCAAAACAAAACACAAAACGCTCTCTACGAGCACAAGGTGCGCCGCATGCAACGTAATCGTAAGAAACCCAAGCCTAAAATGTCCTTTTGTTGCATTCATCCGCCATGCTGGTTTCTCAAAAGCATTCCTTATAGTAATAATGAGTATTAGATAGTTCCTCACTTGACTCACCCTCAGCAGTCTCGTAGTGGTCGAGCAGCCACTGCACGGTGGCGGGGGGCATGCGCGGCGCGGCGGGCGTGGCGGGGGACGCGGGGGCCGACGCCTCGTCGCCCGCCACCTGCGGGGGGGCGGAGGCTCTTACACTGGCTTTACACTACTCAAAATGAAGCTATTCAATTGGTTGATTTTCCTGATGGAAAGCCAGCCTCTGTGCTTTCTATATCTTTGGGCCACAGTCCACAAAAATAATAAAAACGTCGCCCCTTATCATCTGGCTGATGTAATTCGAAGTTGAACAAACATAACATCACGCCCGTATTCCACGAGGCGTTAGGCAGAGGTGTACCCATTAGTCCACACGCATTTCGCCAGTTATGTTTAAATCCCATGTAATAGTGGGCGAGCCTATTGCCATCAACCGGGCACAAACCAGTGAACAAAGTACACCAATAATGTCGTTTCCTCGTTTCCGAGGTGAAATGAGGATACCAGAGTGTTCCACTAACTACTAAAAAAAAAACAACTATCTTAATTTTAACCGGTACTCAGCACTGTTGAAATGACCAAATGAACAACAGGCATCCCTAATAACGCTTCTTACTCACCAACAAAAACAATGTCAAAAGAAAATGCGGCCGGTAAGATTTTTGAAAATTAGGTATTAGAAGAAATTATCGTAGTCGCATGCGAGCACTCGGCGTGCGAAATGGACTACTACAGATCCGATTGAATAGCCTAAGTAAAAAGTCATAATTCGGGGTTTGACTGTCGCCTATTTCCTTATCTAATTTTGTACTAATATAAAAGATATTTCATAAACTGAATAAGAAGGATATTTACTGTATCCCTATGTTTTTCTTTTTTCATTATCAGTTTTCAAATTTGTACACTAGGCATCTGTTGACAGCGGCAAAATTGGGCATTTTTTTTACACTTTCTGTGGGTGCTTATATAAAAAATGTGTCATTAAATATGAAAACAGAGGGACATACAAATAATTTAACTGTTAAAAACATTGCGTTAAAGTCAGAAAGAAAACTGGTGGGAGCGGTACTATGGGGAAAACATACCACCCTCATTTCCTCTTAAGCAACAGAAAATATTTATTTATACACAAAAATCACACGTTTTCCTGTTACGTAAATATGGGTAACATTTTCTCATTTCCTCAAGAGAGCTTAATTGCTATTAATAAGTAAATAAATGATATTATATTTTATTCTGTACACAAGAAAGACACCAGTGTTACTAATTGAAACCAAAATACAAATATTACGACAAAACCAATTCAAAACACCCCACGCTTATTAAATAAAATTCCTAAAAACACAAAACTAGAAGGAAACTTTGTCGTGTATTTTTTTGGCTTCTCTTTGGTTGTTGAAAGGGTGTTCAGAAATTGAAGTGTTCTTTTCACAATCGAAAACACCCTTTCTTTGTAAGCAAGGGAGTGAGTTTGAAAGTTTTACAAAAACGAAGTTCTGTAAACATCGTGAGGAAACGTGGTGTTATAATTAATCTAAGTCTGAAATCGCCAATCTGCCTTAAGCAAGCGATCAATCCTCATGTCTTCTCTGTTTGCCAAGAGCCCTGCAGGGGGACAATAATAGAGTTGTATTATTGTTTTTCATGGCTAAATTCCAACATTTTATTACACACTAGCTTTTGCCCGCGACTTCGTCCGCGTATACGTCGGTTATCGTGGACGCAGACGAAGTAGCCTATGTCCTTTGTTGGGGTTCACACTTACCCTGTACCAAATTTCACACAAATCGGTTCAGTAGTTTAGGCGTGAAGAAAAGACAGACAGACAGAGAGACAGAGTTACTTTCGCATTTATAATATTAGTTAGGATTTTATTACAGTACGCGTTATCTTGAATTTGCATTTACAAGAATGGCAATCATGACAAGTAACATTGAAAATTTAAGTTGTCCCGATGCCCGCTTGTTCCGTTTTGTTAAATGTAGATTTTAAGACATTTTAAATCATAATTTACTTCATTTAAATTAATCTTTTTGAAAATTAGGGTTAATAATGTTTATTCTTCCTTTCCCAGTTAAATAGTAATATATAAATATAAATAGTTATGATTGACAATACTTTATTTCCTAATCTTTCAACTGATATCTTATAGTTCCCATATTAATGGTTTAAAACAAAAATACATGATATCAGAAGGTATTTTTGCAACAAAAGGTGCGATTTCTATGACGCCGAATGTATATAAATGCTTATTCCTTACTTATAACAAATGAGTACTATTCCAGCCTTGTCAAGTTTCACTTTTCTTCCATTACGCAAACGTTTGCACACAGAACATAATCGTCTTCAGTTATATTTTCAAAACTAGTAAACTTAGTCTATTTGCACGCGGTCTGACTGCATGAAATGGTACTCGGGCGCCATTTTTTTCGGTACCGGAAGAAAATGCCGGGCCATAGACACAACACGGATATGTAACAAGACAATGGACGGCCATATTGCAAGCTGCATGATGAAAATTACAAGAGATGGAGGATGGAGAGATGTTTGTTGTATGTTTGTTCGGTTATTACTCAACAACGAAGCAACGGATCGCTGTAATATTTTGTATACAGACAGTTCATAGTCCCAAGAGTTACATAGGCTATTTTAGCCTGGGAAAATTGCAACTAAGAGTACTTACCACGACGCCATAAGCGGTGTACTCGGCAGAGGAGGCGCCGCCCCAGCCGTTGTCAGCAGACGTGCCTTCCGCACTCGTACCATTCCCCACCGTAGTCACACCGTACACAGGGTAGGAGCGCAAGGAATCCCTGAGAGATGTCATTTTCAGTATAAATTTACGCAAGAAAATCGCTTAAACTATCTGTAATTCTTTAAGTAATTGAACTTGAGCTACTGTTTACCTGCTATTTAAGTTGTAAGAAGATAGATGGATAGAATTTCCACAATCAATTAGAAAAACAAACGAATGAAGTTTAGTCCGATTACGATGCAGAAGGCAACATTTTTCCAAAAATGAAATTTCCACTTCCGCGTTTATAAGTTTGCTTGTCAGCAAGAAAAGCTTGGCTGGCACCAAACAGACCATTATGCGCTCATCTGTATCAAAACTAGATTTAATAACGTTTAATCTTAATTAATATACGTATGAAGTTTCTTGCCCATTCTTCTCCATACAATATCTTTTGGAAGGGGCAACTAGATTCAATTCTTTTTTTTTTTTTTGTATATGACGTTCCTTAATGGCCTAGTTTAAATAAATGATTTGACTTTCACTTTGAATATTTCTGATTAAAATTAGGACCATAATGTTTTAAGGGGAACCAAATAATTGAATATGTTCTCCTTTTTGTTTTAAAGTTGATGCGCATAGCAGTGATGTTCATTATGTAATTGCTTCTAAAAATAAATTTAAAAAATTAAAGATTGACTCACATATGCGTCGGATGACCCTGTGTGTAGATCTCTTGTGGCTCCGTAACATATTGCACGTGATAGTTGACACCGTTTCCGCCCTCGCCTGCAGAAAATAACAATATTTATGTAACAAAGAAACCTTGAAGGACAACCTTGAGATGTTAGTTCCTATAAAAAGTATGAGTTACTTGAATATTTTATTATTATTCTGATTTTTTACTGGACTTCATCAAACGATGAATTATATCATTGTTAAAAAATATAATTTTAAATAAACAGGATACTAGAATGAAAATGCTTTCCCAACTGAAAATTATTTCCCAACACTGAATTCCCAAAAGTGTTAAATTAACGCCCGAAAGGACCGCCTCACTCGAGCTTAAGTACACAAAGACTCAATGACTAAGGACCAAGTCTCACTCACAGGGGTAATATGACCGATATCGAGGCACCTCCATACTCTTGGAGATCTCCCAGGCAACTCGTCACTGGACCTACACTTCCCAGCAAAACATCCCGATTACCAATCTCTTGTCTCCCATCACTGTCTAACGTGTAAGTCTGTCTCTGTCCAACCCCACCCCACCTGTTATAAACGTTGTAATATAGACGTAAGCGATATAATTGTGATTTCCCTTTTGTTGTGTTTGTAGCTTGCAGGTTGAGGGCAGTGTTTGGGCGTAAGGTTGAGTTCAATCCTTATTAGTTGTTATGTATTACCATCCTCCTTGCTGCTACTCTTTCAATTTATTTTACGTCAGCATAGCCAAGACATATCTAGATTTAAATGTAGACGCCGTATTTCTAATAAATCAAAAAAAGGTCAATAACTTTATATTACTTGAACATAATCATTTAACAATGTTTACTTTCTTGCAATACGCCCAACAAATTATGTATAGTTTCAAGATTCTCATGTAAATGAATGCATATTCTTATGAGAATAAAGTATGTAATCAAAAACCTCATAAAAGGTCTACATAATATGACGGAAAACATAAGAAAATGTATCAAAAGACCAATTGTGCTAAATGTCACTTGAAGACGTAGGTAGACAGACTTGTATCTAAGACAAATTACTAATGACTTCGGAGAAAAGAAAAAGTAAATCGTTTTTGGAATTTTTTCTTCCCTATGAATCGCGTTTGAGTAGGTACAAGGAATTGATCAAATACAAGGTAATACGGTAATGAGTTCTGATAACTGAGATTTATTTGTGTAACAGTTTTTTCACATCAACTATTTGTTACAAGCAAGTGGAGACTATTTTAATGGTATTGACATGGTCAATAAGCAATCGAAAATAAACTGACTTTTTCGGTAAGTAGGTAAAAAACCACTACAGACAACATTATGTATAAAATCGTCTCCTTTCAAATAAATATTCGAAAATCACAGACATTTCCATAACAAAATCCGGCTCAAAAGCATCCATAAATCTCCTTTCCAATAAGAAGCAATAAAACACAATAAAATCGTGTATGAGCCCTCTTGGAACCAACCGAGCAGACATGTATATTGGTATAAAAATTATATGAAAGTGAAGCACACAATGTACGGCGGAGGGGCGGCGGCGCGTGGTAGGCATCACGTCAAAGGTAGCCAGCACAGGTGGACAATGAATAGAGATCATCCCCTTGATATGTGCACCCATTGATAATGATCACTCAGGTAGATAATCCGCAGGGGTACTCGCAATTACGCTTTGTTGCAGTTTGCAGGGTATCATGTGCAAATTGGACGAGTGTATATTAAAATTGCTTGTAACTTGATCGGATAATTTTGGTCGCACGCGCAGAAAACTTTTACTTAATTGGGAAAATTATAATTGGAAAAAGAAGGAGGAAATCCTACTTATGTCGTAAGTGCAATTAACATTGTTTTTTTTGTTTACATTTTTACAAAGAATTCAAGCCAGGGTTGACTATATACAGATTTCTATGTGACAATAATTTTATTTTATTTTGCGGCCAGTTGTAACTTCAAATCATGAATTTCTTATACCTTTTTTTCAATGCCGCGATTGTTTACTGGTTGGTGATATGTAATACCTACTTAACATTCAAACGACCTAGACTGCTTGCAGTTTTTTATCATATGTTAACATTATTCCATAAAACATGTTCGAGACTACAAAATAAAAACTTCTATAAAATATCAAAACATACTAGTCCACACCTGCAACCGGTCCGAACTCTTCAAATTAATTCGGAACCTGTATTTCGTTAATTCCTCTTTATTATATTTTACATGCGCTTAAGTCGAAGCAATAAAGTTCATTTTGGTATAATTTTTTTATAATAAATAGGGTGCTTTTAATACGGCATCAATCTTGACAGGTGGAAGATAATCAGTGATTATGATGTCAGGGGGTGAAATCTAAGTAGTTTGTTTGTTGTCCATCAAAGGTTTCACAAAGAGCGTGAACCAACTTTAACTAGTCAAGCGGAAATTCAAAGGGAAAAATTTTGGATTTATTTTGAGATAGTTCGTGATGATTCATATGGGGTCTGGTCTCCTAGCAATACATCACCAAGGTTTGCCTAGAATGCTTCGGATTCTGTTGTACAGTCAACAAAAGAAATAGGTGTGCATGGTCGTCAGATATATACACATCAAAAGTGTCTAGGGATCAAGATGTATCTGGTAATAATAATATATTGATCCCTAGACACTTTTGATGTGTGTAGTTGAAGTTTTCTTAGAAACCGATGGATGTTTTCAAATGTTATTTAATTTAAAAAGTAAATAATAAAGAGTTCATTAATTAAGTTTCAATCGAAGACATTCATCGGTTTCTAAGAAAATTTCAACTATATCAGACGACCCTGGATACCTATTTATTTTGTTGACTATACAAAAACTAAGCTTATTTTAGGCAATTTCTTTTTCCTTTCTGCAAAAACAAGAAGATCGGACATAAATAAGAAACTTTGAGGCAAAATTATACTCACGTGCACAAAAATTAGGCCATTCGTCGACATTCAAAGGCAATTACCTCGTAGACAATCAATCGATTCAATTTATTTTAAGTAGGTATGCTCATGAAAATATATTGCGCATGAGCATGTCATTAAATACATATATTAAAATCGAACTCGACAAGGAAGTCGGTATTGAATTTTGCTGAGTGGTTTAATTTATTTGCACGTCAGTATTGTTTGTATGTCAGAACGTGTTGACTACAAAAACGGAGAAATTTATATCTAAACTAATTTTATGAAGAACGATTATAAAGAGGTAAAGTTTGTGAGGATCTCTGGATCCACTGAACGTATTTTTAAAATTCTTTCTTAAAAAAAATCTTTTTTTAAGAGTGCTATAGGCTATATAATTTATAATAAAAAAAAATAGGGATACGTAAGAAACATTACGCAAACGAAGTCGCGAGGAGAGTGCTAGTTTTATGTAATCCAATAATGCATTAGTTACAAATCATAAGTATTTTTTTTTTTGTTCTAACGTGAGTGTGATTAAAATTCAGAATACAACAAAACAGAAAACCTTTTTAGACATTTTAATTAGACCACAGTCGTTCTTGCTTAAACCGTCAAAAATTACAAGCAGCCTTGGTTAAATTCCAAAGTAGGTAATTAGTCCAAGCTTAACAAACCTCATACCGGTGTTAATGCTACAATGATTTCCCCCATGGTCGATGGTCATGCTGTTAAGCCATAAACAACTTAGATGAGAAGCATAAATAAACGGTACATCCCTTCTGTCTTACCATAAGTTATTGCATAAATAAAATTCTATACTTACTTTTTGTAAAGAGTTCATAATAATTATAAAAACTACCTACTTTTATTGCTTTACTAAAAAACGATTAAAATTTAACACTAGATTTTGCATACGACTTCGTCCGCGTAAATATCGGATATAGCGGACGCGGAAAAAAAAGTACCCTATGTCCTTTCTCGGGGTCAAACTTAATCCGAATCAAATTTTATTAAAAACAGTACAGTGATTTAGTCGTGAAGGCGTACAGACAGACAGACTTACTCTCGCATTGTAATATTAAATTATGGATTAATGAGTCTTCCTACATTTTTTTTTTCGTGGGTAAATCCTCATGGATACCATGTCTGAGAATAACGGAGGGTTATGTCGGACTGTTACCGACTAAAACCCCACGATTCCTCCTGCTGGGGGAGGCTGCAGGAGCCCGGTATTCGCATAAATAATAATTCTAGAGGACAAAATTGGTAAGACAAAGGGATGTACTGCTACTGTACTGAGTGTAAACAAAACAAAAATAAAAGTAAACTTGCTTTCTTGGTCGCTTTGCTCCTCAATCTTCACACAGGTACCTGGCTGAGCCCATGCGCCTTGCACTGCACGTTCCACACGACATAAATACATATATAAAAATGTGCATCCAAACATAAAGTGCAACATAAAATAATCATGCTGGAGAACATAGGAAAAACGTTACTATTTACTCACAAAACTACTATATACAAGACGTGTATGAAAAGCGAAACATATAAAAATAATATTTCAATGTGTTTTTTCTACGTTTGCAATTGAACAAAAGTAACAAAGTATATTGTTAAAAAAAAACATTCAAAGGCAGATAAAACATGGTAGTCTGCGCGCGCACTAAATAAACTACCTGAATAATGCAGCTAACTAGGTAAATTTCAGATCCTAAAATACGACAGACAGATTTGCTTTGACGTCGCACTAAATCCGATTAGGTACTCGGCTGAATTGATTCAGACTTTGCAGACAAAAAATAAACTCTATACTGGAGTTGATAGATTCTTATATTGAAGGTAGACTTAACATTTCCGTCTAATCTAATATTTATGAAGAGGTAAAATTGCTTGTTAGTTTGTAAGTGTTAATTTATGAAATTACTAGTTCGATTACAAAAACTCTTTAACTGATAGAAAGCCTAACTACTCTCAAGTGCCTTGGGCTTTGTTAAATGGTACACTTGACTCCTACGCAGACGAAGTCGCAAGCAGAAGCTAGTCCAATATAACTGGCTAAACTGTTCCTCATCTAACTCCCCAAGTCAAACCTGCCTTCATCAATAAAAACGGTACATACTTTACAGTCACAACTAAAATGACGTCAGTCACAAAAACCGTGGTACGTACATTCACTCGATACGGTGATGTAAGTGTGCTGTCCCTCCGCTGTAGGGCTGGAGTGGCCGGAGCTGTCGCCGTTCACTTCCACCACCGTGCTCGATACCTGGGGATAGGCGGCGAATTTGCTGAGACAGTGATAATATGCACATGATACAAGAGAAATTCCTATATGCAGCCTAGCTTAGAAAGGAGCTCCTAAATAATAACATCCGCCAGGTTAAGCTACGCTTGCCGGAGTTGGTCCGTGGATGGGTGACCATCTTTACACACCGAGACTCCTCCGTGCCTCGGAAAGCACGTTAAGCCGTTGTCCCGGCTGTCATACGTGGATCTTCGACAGTCGTTACGGGTCGTCAGAAGCCCGAAAGTCTGACGACCAGTCTTACCAAGGAGTATCGTATTACCCAGTTAGTTACTGTGTTGTGGAGGTCAGATAGGCAGTGGCTCCATTTAAAATACTGGTATTCAGCTGCATCCGGTTAGACTGGAAGCCGACCCCAACATAGTTGGGAAAAGGCAAATTGATTTAGCCTAGCTTAGAAATGTTCTTCGGGCCGTTGGGCTGAGCACAGGTAGGACAGGCTGGACAGGTACAAATTTGTTTGAGCCTCGTAAGGCTCAAACAAATTTGAACCTGTCCTGGATTCGTCCACTCAAATCTGTGAAGTTCTATTTTTAAAATATCAGCTCAGACAATAACCTGCATAGTTCTCCTTATGATCTGACAAGGAAACTTTATGCACTTTAAAAGAGACTTTGATCTTTGTGTTTGTGTCCGTGTTCTTTTTCCTCAGAATACGTCAGCTAGGAAACGCCGACCTCTTATAGTAAAAAATATGTAGCGTTGTTTTTATCATGAATGATGTTTCTTATTATCATTTATAGGAAAGGCCTCGATTTAGTTATGAGGAAAAGATGAGTAGATCTTTTTCTTGGACAGATTGGTTTTTTCGTGAGGTTTCCATAAGTCTGGATCTGATGTCCGTGAAGCATACATCTTACTAAAGTCCGTTGCGATGCAACATAACTGTGTATAGTGGGAGAGACTTAGTGCTGTTACCGGATCATACTTCACTTGCAGTTATTGAGCGTCATGGCGGTGATTGTCTAGAATTGCTGGCTGAGGGTATTATAAGGCGTATTTTATCAAAGAAAACTTGCCGGTTGATGGCTCGCCCCTTTTTACATGGGACTTAAACATAACTAACAAAATGTGGGTGTACAAATAGGTACACCTCTGCCTAATCCTTCGGGGATTACAGGCGTGATGTTAAGTAAACAAAACGTCGTGCTTCTAATCAAAGGATTACGACACGCAAGAATTCCGTAAAATGTGTGTGATTAATATGAATGTCCAATTTGGGGCCTTTATTTTTAACCTTTCCGTTGACATTAGAACGTGCGTACCATATTTACCTGTTGCATAGCGTGCTGCAAATGCATGGAGTCGGGTATTTCCGGTATAACGATGAGCTCACGCACGGCGCTCGGCGAGGCACCGCCGCCCGCGCCACCCTATGTACGCAACACCATTATATAAGGGGTACAAATATAAAGAGATCATTAGTATACAGGGTAGATGGAACTGCGTGTCTTTATGAGTGTGAGAGCAGGACAAGAATCAATCTATTGATACCATATAGGTAGCACTAATAGCGTAGAACCACCAATCAATTGACGTGCTTTTTATGACCTGTCAAAACACATTCTCCCATAGATTTTGTATGGCAAAAAATAACTGTCGACGTCACTTTTATGTCGACTGAATTGACTATTTATTCATTTAAAAGCAATTAAAAATCAAATTTTACATTTAATTGAAAATCAATAGGCTATACAGGGCTAAAATTAAGTGTTTCTTAAGAGAAGATATGTATGTCATGGAATTATTGGTTAGATAATGGTATCA
The DNA here is from genome assembly GCA_949316365.1 of Hoplodrina blanda. NCBI lineage: Eukaryota > Metazoa > Arthropoda > Insecta > Lepidoptera > Noctuidae > Hoplodrina > Hoplodrina blanda. Next base: position 2,228,433 of record OX438582.1, read on the forward strand.
TCTACCTAATCAACTAAGTACAGTACGCGGCGATAAATATTGCACATCGACCTTTGGAAAGAGACAATCGGCTAATTTCGGCTTCGTAGAGCGTTATCTCTGTCGCACGAAATACAAACAGTCCGGTCTCCGGTATCTATTGGGTTGCGGGACGTCTTAACAGGATACCGTGGCCCCGGAACGTAAAGGGCAACAGAAGGAACAGGGTGGTTTTTTAGCCAGTAAAAGTCTGACAGTCCCTTCAGTCCCCCTTAATTTGATGATTTTTACCACCTCAAAAAAAAAAGGAGCTGTTAAAACAATTAATTTGCTTCTTTTGATAATTCTTTTTATTCTTTGTATAAAATACGAAATACGATAAAGATCGATGTGCAATATTTATTATGTACTTTGTCGTTATGGGCGGACAGGAAGTTTGTAGTAGGTTAGGGTTGTATGGCCACTGTTTAGGTTCATTCATAAAGCCCCAAATATTGTAAGTTGGCCCTAACATGGTAAGACAAAGAAAGTACCTACCGACAAAATGAATCATGAATAATCGTCATTCGCGTAGGTACTTCTACCCAATAATCGCTTTAATAAGTGTGCATGACTGACTCATTATCTCCTTGTGTAGTAGGTACCTAAGTGGTACGTACTTTACAATTGCAGGTTATGAAAGCGTGTAAGTGTAGGTATCTACCTACACTTACACGCACGGGTTGTAATAACACCCTTATTGTATCTATAATAAGGGTGTTATTACAACCCGTGACCTTGCGTCGACTTATGATTACTCAACACAAACGCTAGGTGACCTATTCTCAAATTCTGTGTTTCTACAAGTCTAGACTCTAAGTCAATCAATTTATTTTCTTGTGTCACTTAATTACCTACGTGTAGGTAGGCAGGTCCTACCTGTCTAAACAACGCGATAATTTCATAAAACATTTACACAAGTACCGACGAATAACGGTGGTAGTTTTAACTTAGATATTAACATTGATTTATACATAACTCTTGCATATTGGTAATTAAGATTTAAATGTATAACTGTTTATTTCGAAATTATATAAAACTAGCTTTTGCCCGCGACTTCGTCCGCGTATACCTATGTCGATTATCGCGGACGCAGACGAAGTCGAAGTCGAAGTCGAATAAAAAGTAGCCTATGTCCTTTGTTGGGGTTCACACTTACCCTGTACCAAATTTCACACAAATCGGTTCAGTAGTTTAGGCGTGAAGAAAAGACAGACAGACAGACAGAGTTACTTTCGCATTTATAATATTAGTTAGGATAGTTAGGATTAGGATTAGGATAAAATAATAGTTTACCCCGCGGTAAAAAGATTAGACAGGCAGCAAGGTTGGTGGCAAGGTCTAGAGATCTAAGCCATGCGGCCATTTTTATTGTATAACTTTTCTTATTGCCTTTCGTAATATTTGTTTATAAATATCCGATGAGACTAAAAGCCTATCCCAAACTTATTAGGGACAGCCGGGGAATTAATCCAATGTAATAGATGATAGGCGCCATTAATTCTGATATACTAATATTCCAAGGCAAGACTTATGTAAATGTGGCGACATCAAATGTCGGGCAGTAGCCCACCAGACACAACAACCGTCTGGTCGGAGGATCCTCCCTTTTAATGGCCGATTAAGAACCCTTACACCCTGTACCCTATACCTCGAAACTGGTTACCCCGAACATAAACAACAGCAAAAATGTAGAATGTTAGTAAATATTAAGCAAAATGTGTTAGTTACCTGTGCAGGAGCCGCGAGCCGCGCTGCCATGTCCGGCGAGGCAGGCGGCGACGACTCCACCAGTACCTCGTCGCCGGCGCACTCAAAGTCTGAAGAAAACACCGTTGGGACTGGTTTTAGTCAAAATAGAAAAAAAAAAGTTGCATTAGAATTGTTGTATGTGGGTACCTACAAAAGGTATATAGATTCTACATGAAGACCTCGTAAAAATACTTAAGTAATACTTAACTACGTAAAAATTACATTTTCATTCACATAATAACTTAGGAGATTAAATTTTCACATCAAGATTATAAATAAATATGTAACTACCCACTTTAACAAAAATACCAAAATAACTTGCTTTGTGAATGTGAAACAGACCATTAATGAAATCCTCTAAATTGATATAACTAAGTTTAAACTTTAGTAGCCATTTTAATCTCCTAATTATAGTGAAAGCCATACCTGCTGCTAATTGGCCACATTCAAACTAGGGTAACTCACCCCTTTGATGGCAGTTTGCAATTAAATGTAATGCAGGCAGGTATCTCATTGCTCACTTAAAGATTAAAATACTTAATTAAACTGCCCTAAAAATATTTTCAAATTATTATGTAATGTTTCTCCATACTCAAATGTTAGTAAATAATCATCATATTATTGAGAAGTATAATTATGATTTATAAAAGTAATTAAATTATGTTTATGCATTGCAGTAATAAAACATCCACTGCAAAAAAATATACAAAGCAAAATTTATAAAGATAGATTATCATAAAGTCAAATCAACTAAATTAAATGCTTCCATAATCACAAAAAACATTGCATCATATTATTGTATAATACACAAATAAAATGAATCATCTAAATTGTTGCATAACACCATCCCAGGTGATAGAGATGTTATTGATCTGTTGGGAGCAAGGGCGGAGAGTATCCGCGGAGCGTAACCTGGCAACACCTCATCCGTCCCTCCGCACCGGCACTCTTAACAAAACAACTATACAAAAACACTCACTCTCTAAATAGAACACATTCTCAAAGCCCATCTCAGACATTTTGGATTGAAAATTAATATTTGCAACAAAATATCACTAGAACACAACAGTAACACATTATTGTGACTTAACACTGGTTTGTATGACATCAAGTATTGATCAAACAACGGTCTCTATGTGCTTGGTTGGTTCACTGCCATGTTTGGTACTGTTTCTGTGAGAATTTTGTTTTAATGCTTTGTAGTGTGAGCTTGCTGGAGGTAGTGTGTGTAATTTAGTGATAGGGACATAGTGGGGTGGCTGCAGGTGCCTTGTTACGGTTCAGTGACACCACCTGCCATGTACCACCATAGGTAATGCATGACTGGATGTTATATCGTTTTGTTTATAATATTATTATTGTATTGTTGGTATTACTGACATATTTAAACAAGTAGCACATAATGCAAAGATGTAATGAATAGTATATTGTTGTTTGGTATTAATTAAATAATTGGATGATGATGTAATTATATTTAAAATAGATATAGGTAACTAATGTTTATTATTTCCCTTTGTGTTTTTTTGATGTGTACTTTTATGTGAATATGATTTAATGTCCCAGAATCATACTTATATTATTTCGAATAAGGTACAAATATTGTAACTTTTGTTATTTTTTGTTATCAGTTCCACAATATGAACAGTATAGATTATTAAACCATTTCTAGGCGCTTGATGTTTGTTAGCTGCGCATATTTGTCGGTCCCCCTATGTATTGCGTAGTAGGTACATAAGTTCCCAAAGTTAATTCCGCAGGTGAATAATCATATCGGGTCGTGCGCCGTACCAGGCACCGCCGCCGTATCCCTCCTGTCTGATAACTTTGATAAAATTGATACGCGCCTGGGAGTAAGGGGAGCTCATTTAGGACGCTCCCCGATCCGGGAAGCACGCATACCACTCCCAATGCGCTTTACAACCATTATAAACGTTATCAAACCCATTTTTCAGGTTATTAACGAATTAATTTAGTGAGAATATATTAAACCCACCTGCCATCCATACCTCGAACTGTCAAAATCATCTTAGTTTCTATGATTATTTTAATCACGGATAAGGTAATATTACTAATAAATACTCTATGTACAGCTAGTTTTGCCAATTTTTATGTAATCACGATAAGAAATGACTTATCAATGTTGTTGTCTTGTAGCTACACCCGTTTCCTAGGCTACGGACACCCCGGCCAAATTTCAAGCTAGTGATTTCAATAGTTACTAATTTACTATTAGTACTTAGTAAGATCTTTTATTTGGATATAAAAATATTATGTCAAAAAGTGTACTAAAGTTTACTTACTTTCATTTTTTATATAATAAAAATGAAGAAACTTTTAATTTCAAAAATGTTGAAATAAATGCAGAAATTAATGAGTTGCAAAATTTTTAAAATAATTCAACTTGAACAAGAATCGACTTCATTAGTATATAGCTAAGTTGAAAAGTTCCCAGAGTTTGCATAGCAACTTGATAGCAACGCAAAGTTAAAGTTCACTGAAAGAAAGGTCGGCAAAGAAAATTTCTACGACAGTATTTTCCAATGGGTCAGGACTTCAGGAGTCTTGAATATTTTTATCAAATATACCTTTTTTACACCATGAACTACCATTTTTGAAGTTGGAAGTGTTCGAAGTTTCGAACCTACCACCTATTTGAAATAAAAAAAACGGGTTGCACTCCGGGAGTGCCGGCAGAAGTGAAAACTTGATTATTAACGTTTACGTTTACGTTTAACATACACGAACATTCGCGCAAGCGCCCTGCGCTGTCTAAACGAAACAGTAGGCCCAGGCATACATTTTCGCCGCGCCGTAGAGAGGGGATAGCTGTCTACTCTCCATCCGTCTTACGCTTTTTCGATCAGGTCACGTGTCCTGACGCGCACGTGTCCTGACGCGAGTTTAAGATTTTATACCCATTACAGAAAAAGTGCTCAACGCCGCTAAAGAAGTTTTCACTTCAAAAATGAAAACATTTCTCGGCGTGTATCCTAAAAACTTAAGGCGAAGCTAATAAAATTTGGAAAGAACAATTAAAGTAGGTAGTTATTACATGTCAAAGTACCTACTTTGAAATTGTATACCTACGTATAATGGTCAGTAACTGGCACTACCACACTCTAATAATAATGAATAATTTAGTTGGCTTTACTTAGCGTTTGCTCAGCCAATGCCATGGTCTCAGTCAACAGAGAAACTCAAATCAGCCCGTGTCATCTACCGTAAAGTTAGAAGAGGCAAAATCTTACATTGAAGTTTTGAACTTTGAATTAGTTTTGAATTACCTTCTAAGCAGTCTGCTTCAAAAATGAATATGGCATTATTCGGATAATCTTCAACAATTTCAACAGTATTTTTTGCATTCATATTTAAGTCGAAGATTTGAATGATTTTTCTTTGCTTCTTGTTATCCATTAAAATTTTCTAAATCGAAACTTTGTGTTTCGAGTACTTCTCAAAGTATTAAGATATCACCTTGGTAATTAATTTTTATTTACGAAGCTTGAAAATCAAAATCAGTTGACATTTGCAAATAATATTATTTTATTAGCTCTAATGGCTTTACTTTAAATTGTATTATCTAGACGGCTATTCCCTATTTCTCGTTTTGTACTACAATAAAACCTTTTTTAATGTTATCTGAGTCTATTCAGCCAGCTGGGTGATGTTTGTTTGTTATGGAATATGGCAACGCAGAACTTGTGCACAAAAAACCTGGATGGAATAAATCCATTATTGACAATACTAAAACACCTAAAGGACACGATACGCTGACACGAGGTCAGTCAGCATAACAGTTCCTATTACAGTTCAACCACTAGCCTAATGGCCACTGACCTTGCCTCATGTAAATATAATTTAGTGAGTAAGTCACTGAAAAATCAATAAGCAGCCCGTGGGGATTATTTTCGCCTAGTGGATGCTTAGCTTAATACTTTTATTGAATTCGTCCATTCTCACCTACATGCATCTCATCTTCACACATCGTAGACGTAAGAGCGCCTGCAGACTTACAAGTTGGCGGGTTGGCCGACTAAACCGCAGACTATACCAATAGACTAGTGACATAATGAGAGTCCGCACATCTTATGCGACCACATGTTACCGCGCTAGCAACTCTGTCACCCACTAAATCAAAGGTCTGCCTACAACCAAAAAAGCAAATGTGGCCGATTTAAATTGTGCAAGTACGCAATTTAGTTGTTCGACAGTCGGCCAACTCGAAATATTGTAAGTCTGCGGGCGCCCTAAATCAAAGTGTCCGCGTCAGAGACTCAGGTGCGTCAACGTCAACTGCTGTCAATAAAAAGCTGCGATGCTAGATAGGGCGCGTTCCAGCATTATTGTTGCTGTTGGAAAGAGAGAAAGATCTGTATTTTCATTAGAGTAAAAGGAATGCCGATATATTATTTCAACACCAATGTTTACGATCCTGATGGATGGTATGAGTATGAGTACAACCGTACAACGTCACGTCACAGCATGCATGACAGAAAGACTGAAAGAGTGACAGCACATTTTTTTTAGTTGTTTTTGTCTGTCATTGTTAACATGCTGCTGAATTAATATTTTTGTAATTTACTTACACGCAGTGTTTTGTGAAACCTAGACCTTTATTGATAAAAATCAAAATGAAAGTAATCGTAAAAAAGTTACAAGGCGGTGAATGTTGCTTGGAAGTAAGTATACTACCCGGAACTGAAATCGTACATTCTGCCCTATCCTATTATATTTTATTACTTACATTCGTGCATTTGTTTTAGGTACTTCCAACCACACAAATATCCGAAATGAAACGCCAAATTTCCGAACAGTTAAATATTCCAGTAGAGGAACAGAAATTGCTGTTACTAGGCAGGACTCTAGTAGACGAACAAACAGTTGAAGCATACCCCACAATAAAGGATGGTACTAAATTAAATCTAGTTGTTAAAAAGCCAGATACCCTTCTAGAAGCTTCTGTGAAGTATTTCAAGAAGATGTACGGCATGACAGAAGCGGACGCAACATCTGCTGGTAACCGGCTTGTCAAAATTGTGCAAGAGAAATTCAGTAAATTATCATGGGATGATCTTGATAGGCTATCATTAGACTGCATGCTGGACGAAAATGGTCAAAGCCGAAGCCCACCAATGGAGATCGAACCTGAGTGTGATGATGTATACAGTTTATAATAATTCTGGACATTAATAAATATTTTTAATGTTTTATCTGTATTTTACAATCAATAAGGGTAATGTAAGTTGTTATACAGCTAGACCGTAGCTTCAGCTAAGTACATAACTTTAAGAATTCAGTAGTTTAGTGTTGCTATAATATAATATGTATATTATGTAAGTAATTTTTATATTTTACTTTTTGCTGACTAAAGTGTTGCCACATTCATAGTTTTACGTATTTTAGGCATAATATTATTGTGATCAGTATGAGAGGATAGAACTGCTTAAGATTTGTTAAACTGTTATCACTTTTAGTTACTGTTTTTGTGATTTGTAATCTTATCTTTTGATTTCTTATCTACAACACTAGATCTAGTTAAATTTCATACAAGTAGATAATTATTACATTAGCATAAACTGCATTTGTTTGTATTGACATGAATGGTGGTGAGAATCAAGCTTAATCAATTTGACAAAATAAATGCTGAAAAATAAAAATAAAAATGAAAAATAAATGATGAATTAAATGAATCAATGAAGAGTGAAAATCTAATATTTGTACATACAACCACACATTAGATTAACAATATTTATTATATAGTACTCTACCAAGTTGTAAGTGTATTATTTTTTTAATTTTACCACATTTTAGTTTGGTGTTTCAATCCTTTTACTACTTATAAATTGCATTGCAATCACTATGGATTTTAATGGTACTGTTTTAGAATACAAAATTCATTGACCTGAGCATTTTAAAAATAACCTTGATAGAATCACCTAATTTTTCAGATTGGCCAAACCTGTAAATTGTACAAAAAGGCATAAATAAAACAACAGTTTAATTATTTATGTTATTATTACATACATCATGCATTGTTTCATACCTATCTATAGTATAATACAATTTGATGGCAAGTAACACTGTCAGTGCCTTTGTCGACAGGTACAACATACAAATAAATGCAATCATCTCACTTACTACTGTAAGCTGATCAATACAACCGATCTTCGGAGTTTTTAAGACATATTTGAGAAAAGACGATAGAAAATAATTTGGAACAACCATTGTAATATTGCTTAGTTTTATTTCAGAATGCCTCTGTTTTGGAGCGGTTGGTTAATACACTAGTGTTTAACTTTCAACTCTTAAGACTAGAGCTCACAACTGCTCACCAATTAGTGAGATAAATATATTACACATTCAGTTTCAAATGGCCTATGCAATAATTTTTGTAAACAACACGTTGCCGCGCTTTGTTTTTTGGACCTTTTGTTCCCGCATTTGGCACCATATTCTATACTGGTATAATTTATTACTTGCCAGTATGACATGTGAAAACCTCTTTGTTGATCTCTAGTATCTCCAACTTATTACTGTATAGGACATTCTTTTTATTTATTCTACACAAACTTAGACATTTAAAAACATCAGTAAGATTATCGCCATCAATATAACTGGCAAAGATTTAAATCAACCATTTAGTTTAGACTGTAATGGTCAATTTAATACAGCTCGACAAATATGTATAAGATTCTATACACTAGTACACATTGCCCTCATATTTGCTCCAAAATTACGTAGTATGTACACCCTCCATAGTTTATTAAAACGTATATAGACAGATCAAATGTCTTCACTATTAAAAAAATATTTACAATATTCAAAATAAGAAGCCAAATAGATCTATAAAGTATTTATATATAACTGCCTGCACCGAAATAAAAGAAAAAGTAAACTGTTGAAGATTTCCAAATAAAATAAATACAAGTTTAAGATTGGAAGAAGTGTAATAAATTGGAGGGTATTATCATGTCTCAGAGGCACTTCTCTTAACAAACCTATGATCAAACAATCACAACCTTTTTATGAGCCGAGGTTCATATTTAGGACTGAAATCTAGCACAAATGAATATTACTTAAGAACGATAGAAGTAAATAATTCTCGAGTAGCAGCTTTCTATTATACGATCTGCAGATAGCTTTCAGAGATCGAAAACTCTGCCACTTGATTGGTTACGGACAGGGATCGATCTATCGATCGCATTATAGAAAGCGGTCGTATACTCCTACTTCCGGGGTTGCGGGACGCCTTAACAGGATACCGTGGCCCCGGAACGTAAAGGGCAACAGAAGGAGCAGACAGGGTGGTTTTTTAGTCAGTAAAAGTCTGGCAGTCCCTTCCGCCCCACCCAGGGCGGAAGGAGTCATTTGATGGTTTTTACCACCTAAAAAAAAAAATACTCCTACTTATCTTATTGCCATCATCATTAATATTTCACTTTAGTTAAAATGTGCTAGAATTCAGTTTTAATGGTCATTCGTTGAATACATGTACACTTTTAATATCATTAATGATTACCGTAATACATGTAATAATCACTAACTTTATACATATGTATATAAATGCTGTAGAAAGTAATACATAGACATCAACATGCATCAGATTTTACAGGTATATAAAAGTACTGTGAAATCAAGGCTAGGGTTTTGAAACGAAACTATGATACGCGTGTTTTAGGAAAGATTGATATACTTCCTATCAATACATGTTCACCTATCTGTTGTAATTGGGTACTACACACCACTACCTAATCAAATGAAAAATTTTTTATGAACTGTCAAAACGCTATTCGCATTAAACACGGTTACTTTTAAGTCTTAAACCGAAAGCCATAAACTCGATGATCAAACTCGAAACGATTGGGACCATTTTTTTTTCAAAAATAACAATAAAAAAAAACAGCTGTTCAGTACACTTTGACGAGTTAGACGAACATAAATGTACTGAACAGCTGTTTTTTTATTGTTATTTTTGAAAAAAAATGGTCAAAAGAACTGGCTAAGAACGACCTAAAAGTAACCGTGTATTTTGTATGGCAATAGTAAACCGTGACGTCATACATTCGACCATTCAATTGACTTCATTTTTACTGTTAAATGTGAGAATTAAACAAGTTTTCAGGGTTATAATAATTATAGTGTTTTTTTTTTTGAGTTGTATCTTGGAATTATTGGTTAACACTTTCGGTGCCAAGCTCAAAGCATATGGGTCGATCGATATTCGTTCGTGTGCCCCTAACCCGCCCCCAGAGTCGTAGTTATACGCAGCTTAAAGCCTCATTTAGACGATGCAAGAAATATCGTGCTATTTGCCGGACATTGCGGGACCGTGCGGCTGTCATATCAAAAGTGACTGATCATTGACGGAAATGTACCACAACTTGCACGATATTTCTCGCACCGTCTAAATCAGCCTTTAGTTTACTTGTGTTCATGCCCAGGACCCGACTAGCCGAGTCCAAATCTAAGTATGCTTTAATGGTGTTAATTACCCAATTCATTGACGAAAATAAATAATTTAGTCAAATAATTGATAATTCCTCGTTTAATATGTATCAAAACCCAAGCCTTTCAGGGCCCCATAGTCAGATAAAGAAACCTTCTAAATAAACTGTTACCGATATAATGCCAGGAGCTATAAACTCGTTCGATAACAACACGATATAGACATCAAACTTGGACATATTAAATACTCAAAATACTACTACAACCGATTTCATAAATTAATCCATACATTAACATTTAATTCTATAATTATATACAGTTATAATGAAATATCATGCGGCAGTCAATGGCCAGCTGAGTATAATTTTCGTTGCTGTTCTAAGGGCTGGGCCACATGCGCCCGCGTTGTTCGGCACCCGCCGATTTCGCTTATTTCTCGCTGAAAGGAGAAATAAGTAACGAGAAAATGCGATTCTGGCTCAGCCCTAAGCGTGCACACATGCGTGCTGAAATTCTTAAAAGCACGCGATTTGTTCGTTTCTCAAGCTTTGCTAAAGTAAAATATTCGCGATGTGCACGCACCCTAACACTTTTCTACACAGAATTAATTACTCGTTTGGAATATTGGTATTGTATTTTGTTAAATAAGTTTGCCAATATAATGCTTATCAGTTACAATTGAAGCAGACAGATCTATTAATATCAATGTATATGAAACTACGAATAACTTTTTAATTACCCCATATTAGAATTTGAACAACGATAATATTTTAACAAGAAGTTTTCGATTACCATACGTAGACGTAAAGATTGAAGTAAAATTTCATACGAAAATATACAAAAATGATTCATTTTTAATATGTGTAAGACTGAGTTCATATTATCAAATATTATCTATTGATTGAAAAATTTCTAACGTTAATATTGCGAGTATTTTATTTACAAAGTATCCCGAATTCCTGAGTGCTGTATTAGAACCTTATTTTCAGTATTTTATATCAAACTACTTCATTAATTTATTTAAAAATGGAGATGGTTTTTTATATCAAATATTTGGAAAAAAAAAGTTCCAAAGAAAAAGGTTGACTGCACATTACTACGGGGTTGAAAATCGAAAGTCCGAAAGTCATCTTTGATCACCGCGAAATTTTGATTAAAATATTTAAAGTTTCACCTTGCATAAGAAATCTCTGCACCTAGCCGCAGTAATGAGAGTTTAGTTTAAAAATCTATAAATAAAATAGGAAGACAACAAAAATGAGAAATGGTACTACAATACTTAGAAACACAATAAAACGATCTATTCCTAAGAACCTGTCTTGATACACTCCTAAGGAGACAAATATTTATACACAATAAGTGCTTCAAACACTTCCCTTCGTTGTTTCTTTTTTTGTGACATTTACACGGAGTAAGTAATCAATGGAGTGCGCGCGGAAATCAGGAGGCCAGTTCGCCGACAACATTCTGTGACTACGATAACTAAACGTCGCTAGCAAAGCGCTCTCCATCTGCGGTTCTATAAACACTCAAATACACACATTCATCTTTTGTGATTTCATCACATCAAAGTTGCACATTTTTGGATGTGCCGAAATTATAAAACTTTATTCCAGAACTGTCTTGGTTAGATGGTATACTAATTACATGAATATTTAAAATGCAGCGACATTATGACGCGTTGATACTATGCAATAAGAAAGCATAACATCAGAGAAAAACGCTTGTCACCTTAACACTCCACATTATAACTTCTCCGTGTCGCGTACAGGCTTGTCCATAATACCTCAACCTCGAAAATTCTTACCAAAGAGGTCAAAATTATGCGTTAAAGATGCTTCTAGAATAAAAAATATCAGTCGTAGTCGCTGTCTTCTTCCGCTGAGGACTCTGATTCCGAACTGTCTGGGTGATTTTTCGTGATTTCGATGCAGTTGTCCACATCTGTCAGTCTTTTTAGCGATCGCCCTGATAGGAAAACGGTGAAATGATTACACGGAGAATTGACAAGAGCGACTATAGGTACTACTTTAAAAAAAAGATATCTCCTGAAAAACTTTAAGATATTTTCGATAACTGAACAACACTCGACTATTTTATTTATACACACTTACTTTTAGGTCGTTCTTGAACCGAAAGCCAGCCAAATAACAATAAAAAATCAGCTGTTCAGTACATTTATGTTCGTCTAACTCGTCAAAGTGTACTGAACAGCTGTTTTTTTTTATTGTAATTTTTGAAAATAAAATGGTCCCAATCGTTTCGAGTTTGATGATCGAGTTTATGGCTTTCGGTTCAAGAACGACCTAAAAGTAACCGTGTATATATGATGGGTTTGCTCTTGACTATAATCTAGGTCAGAGGTGACAGAGACAAAGTCTATGATGGAGTGAGCTTACCCAGAAGAAGCCTGTTCACTCCAACTTTAAAGAGATTAGGGTGGAATGTGTTCGGAAATAAAGAAGCAAGCAGATTGTTATGCTTTTTAAAATTCCGATCGATCTGAGATACAATAAGTGAAGATAGATTAATTTTCGTGCTACCATTCCTTCGAGCAATTCCATGGGACGTATTTTTTTCGGGTTTGTTTCTACCTCGAACGAGGGAACCATCAGTTCAAGCCTCATTCTTCAGTCAATCTTCAGTGTTGAGGATAATGACGCCCGATACTTTTACTACTAGTGCAACCATCCATTGACAAAAAACAAAAACGTAAATTATTTTAATTACCTTTAAGTTAAATGTAATTAAAATAATTTAAATTTTTACTACTAGTGCAACCATCCATTGACAAAAAACAAAAACATAAATTATTTTAATTACCTTTAAGTTAAAAGTAATTAAAATAATTTCAATTTTTGTTTTTTGTCAATGGATGGTTGCACTAGTAGTAAAAGTATCGGGCGTCATTATCCTCAACACTGAAGATTGACTGAAGAATGACCCACAAACTCAAAAATGGTTTTAACCTTACCTGTCAATGTAGTAAGCAATCTATTTTCATTGCCAGCCGGCATGTTGATCGGGCCCAGCTTCTTAGCGAGTTCTCTAGCCCTGTCCGCACCTGGAACTGTACATAAAATAAACATAGATATTAATCTTTACATAGTATAAAACACGAACAAACGGTGAACTTGGACGAGGCGAATGAGTATGTAAGTGGCAGATACCGAATTTTTGAAAAACATTATTAACTATAACGCAAATTAATGCAAAAAAAAATGCTAATTATTAAGAATGATATATTTATCAATAATACCCACTTTCTTCAAAATGGTTCAAGATAAAAAAAAGATCTAGACAAAAGTTGTATACGAGATATTTGCAATAAATGTGTAAAAAAACGATTTTTTTGACCTTTGATCTTGGAATATCTAAGTTTTAGGGTGTCAAAATAAAGGGTTTTACATACAACTTTATAGCTGACTATGTCTCATTTCGAGATGGAACCCCTTATTTTTCTGGACTATACAGGCGTGTCAGCTTTACATATTATTATATTCGTAGAGAAAGTATGCAATGATTTTTCTTCCAACAAAAAATCCCATGTGTCCATAAAATAACGTGTATTTATTACCTCTGCTTCCTTCCTGACTGGAGTCCTCCGTCATGGACACTCTTTCAGTCCGGTACACACCACTCACTAGGTCCCACACAAACAAGCACTGGAAAATTAAAAAACAAATTTATAAAAAGGAAATTTTTTGTATTTTACTCAAATAAATGTATAAATCTGAATGAAAACAAATAAGCAGAATTATCAGTAGTATATTGTAGTGCGCAGTACTAGTTCAGGTGCTCGTGGCCAAGTAATAACAGCCGCACGGGTTTGTCCATTTGGTCCGTAGATGGATGACCACACACCGAGACTCCTCCGTGCCTCGGAAAGCACGTTAAGCCGTTGGTCCCGGCAGTCATACGTGGATCATGTCAGTCGTTACGGGTCGTCAGAAGCACGAAAGTCTGATAACCAGTGTTACGCAGTTGCTGGATCCTGAATTTTAGATAAGCAGTCGCTCAATGTAAAATACTGGTATTCAGTTGCATCTGGTTAGACGGTTACATATTAAAAAATCAAAACTTTCTCGAGCAAATTTCAAAAGAACAATAAACGAAATATCAAAATTTAAATGACCAAATGTATTATTTAGAAAATTTTTAGAATCCCAATGTATGTGACATCAAATGAACGACTGATCAAAAGTTGCTAGATATAATTTTAAAATATCAAATCATTACTAATCAAATTTTATAATCACAAATGATTTTGATCGGTTTGCTAATACAAAATATCGAAAATCGTCACGTTTTGTAAGCGAGCGAAGCGAGCTCGGGACTTAGGGCACCCCGACATGGACAGGTTAGGTTCGAAGGGGATGGCGGGGTCTGAAAGACCCCGCCATCCCCTTCTTGTTAGGTTACTTTAAACCTTGAACGCAGAAGTAGGAGCCCCGCGCAGCGGGGCTCCATAGACCGGGGTTCCGTCGACTAGTTCCGTAGCCCGTAATGTGTGTAAAAGACGCAAGCAGAAGAGATGACGTGCGGGCAGGTAGACAATACCCGGTCTACGGAGCCCCGCTGTGCGGGGCTCCTACTTCTGCGTTCAAGGTTTAAAGTAACCTAACACGAAGGGGATGGCGGGGTCTTTCAGACCCCGCCATCCCCTTCGAACCTAACCTGTCCATGTCGGGGTGCCCTAAGTCCCGAGCTCGCTTCGCTCGCTTAAAAACGTGACGATTTTCGATATTTTGTATTAGCAAACCGATCATGTTGTTGCAAAGGCTATCTGTATCAGACAGGCGCTATTCGCTAATATATTAATATTATTTTTATCTTTTTCAGTTAATCCATTTGATAATTAATAATTTATCCAGTAATCCATTTGACCATTAAACGATTTGGTCAATAGTGTAATAAATAATATAAACATTGATATTCCAGACTTTGGTCCGCTGAACTTTTGATCAAATGACCATTTTTATTTTAAATTTTGGTATTTCGTTTATTGTTTTTTTGAAATTTGCTCGAGAATATTTTGATTTTTTGATATGTAACCGGTTAGACTGGAAGCCGACCCCAACATAATCGGGAAAAGGCTTTTCTGTACTTCGCAGTTTGCGCCATAGTATTATTGTTTAAGATGTTTGCCGTTATTTTAAAGAAGATTTGATATTTTGAAGCACACTTACCTCGGCCGCATACTGCTGTCGGTGTATGAGGCAGCCCGCGCTGATATCTTTGCAAGGTTGGCACTCCGCTGTGGCAGTGTTGTCATCACTAGCCCACATCCACATAGCACACAGCTGGAAATATAAGTAGTAAAGCACTTTATTGCTTTTCTACTGAACTAGATACTACACTGATCCGTCATGCTCGTGAACGAGCGCTGTCAGTTGGGCTTGATCATCTCTTAATTGCCATTGCTTACAACTTTATTATTTTATTGTTTTCACACATAGAAGCAACAAGAATATTGTAACCAGGATTTTGTGAAAACCTAATTGAAAAGAGTGTCCGTGGAGTTTCTTGCATGTTCTTCTTCATAGAGGTCTACCTACATTTTGGAACGAACAACTAGCAATTGAATTAAAAAATTAAAAATGCCCGTAAATGGTTCAAATTGAAATAGAATTGCTTTGACTTTGACTCACCCCAGACAAGCATCCACTGGACTGACAGACATCAATAACATGGCATCCCCAATCGAAGCAGTAAATAAACTTCTTCCCATTAATGTTGCACAGTCTCTCGCAGACTTCGTTGCAGAGTAGCTCCGTGTCCAAGGAGCGCTGGTGCGCGCGCAGCGTGAGGGGCGGCAGGGGCGGGGCGGCGCCGCACAGGCGCTCCCACGCGCCCGCGCCCACGCCCTGCAGCCCCGCGTAGCCCGCGCCCTGCGCCGACAGCGGGAGCGCTACGTGGTAGCCCGAGATGCAGTCATCTGAGGACATTTTTTTTGTTACATCTTATGTCGTTTTATACATGGGTGTGCTTATATGGGCAATAAATTGAACAATTTTGAAAATACTACTGAGCGATTTCAAGAAACCCTAACAAGATTGGCCCACTACCTCTGCTAAATTATTAGTGCTTGAAAATTTTCTATAGAAAATTCCTTGGCCGCTTATAAATTGTTTTTAAATCTGTGCTTATTTTTTAAAATTCGATCGCAAATCATAAAAGTTGGTAATATTCCTAATATTTTCTTAAACTAAAAAAAATAACAAACACCAATGACAAACAGGCCACGCGATAAGTGAGCTGGTACTATCATAATACAACAACAAGTCCAAATATGTACACAGATAAAATTATCTCTAAAATAATTACGTTAAAGTTACTCACCCTCCGAATCAGTGATAATCGAAGTAATCTCATCGTCACTCTCCACAAAATATCGAGTGAAGAATTTGCTACATTTCGAGTTCTCCGAGTGTACCAAGTAAGGGTCTTGTGCGTTCACGGGGCAATCAGAAAGGGTTTTTGAGGTATTATCGTGCACAGAAATGGTTTTTAGAGAGCCATCGTCCAACATTTCTGTCACCCTGTATTCTGATTCGCTGTTGTGATCTGACTCCAGAGTGGAAAGCCCAGGATTCTTTAGATCAGAACTAGTGGTCGGAGACGGTGGTCTACTGATTTGGTTGTGAGCCCTTAACACCACACTTTCCCCTGGAGATTTGGCGCGTTTCCCCTGACTCTTGCTAGTCGAACCTATGAAGTATTTCCTGTTACTCCTCAACACTCTAAACGGGACAATGTTCTCGTTGTTGTCTTCAGAAAATTCGTACTTCTTGTCGGCCAGCCTTCGTTTCCTAAACATGCTGAGCTTCTCGCATTTCGTCTCCGCTTCTTCGACAAATTCGTACGCTTTCTCGGCTATTATCCTGTGTGTCTCGTTGAATCGCGACATGCTCTCCGCTGGACGTCGCCTTGGAGAACGTAACGGTGGGCTGATTAACGTCCTGATGGACGGAGACGGTCCCTCCCACTCTTCAACCAGATTATGGGAGATAGAGGATGCCTGAATACACAGTTCCTGTCCCATAACATCAGGTATACGAACTGGCTTCGACATTTGAAACGGCTCCATTTCTAAGTCTGAGAAATCTGCTAGAATGTTCTGTACGACGTTGTTTTGATATTTTGGGGACTGAAAAGCTGCCGAGACGTCCGAAGCCGGGGTACTAGGGTTCGTATCTATGGAATTAATTTCCTCCCTATCTAAGTAATTCTTCGTATCCTCTGCCTCCCTCTCATTTTTCTCCTGGTCGGGTTTCACGAAGTCAATCTCGAGTATGTGGATGAAGTCTGTGTATATGATGATTTGATTCGAGTAGGCTAGCTGGACGACTGGTTCGTACATACTAGAATCTGACGTGCAGAAGAACTTTGTGTGTATTGCGAAGTTGTGTTCGAGGCATCTTTTGCCCCAATTCAGATCTTCTGAAACAGGAGTTTTGTATGTAAGATTTGGAAGTAAAGTCCTAGTTTGGCGAGATTATGTACTCGCAGAACATTGCAGCTCTGGAGCCGTGCGGGTATAGGTGACGTGCTGTACATGGAAGGTTATTTATAATAGTTTATATCACATGCTGACGCGCGACTTTTGTCGTCCTACGATCGCAGTGCGTTCTCGTCGCGTCAATTGTATTAAAAAAAAATACCGTCCGTGTTCAGTACGACACTCGCACCACTACGGTGTAGCAGCAGTATGGCATTAAACGCTTCAACTATTGAAGTAGATAGATACATTAAGTAGTGTAGTGTTTAGTCTGACAACCAGTCTTGCCTAGTGGTATCGTATTACCCAGTTACTAGGTTGTGGAGGTCAGATAGGCAGTCGCTCCATGTAAAATACTGGTATTCAGCTGCATCCGGTTAGACTGGAAGCCGACCCCAACATAGTTGGGAAAAGGCTAGGCAGATGATGAGATATTAAGTACTAGCTTCAGCCCGCGACATCGTCCGCGTCAAAGTTAATATATTATTCCACGGGAACCGTATTTTTTTCCGGGATAAAAAGTAGCCTATGTGTTATTCCAGACTACAATATAGGTATATGTGTGCCACACATCGAGATACGTTCAGTAGTTTCTGCGTAAAAGAGTAACAAACATACCCACATGCTCACAAACTTTCGTATTTATAATATTAGTAGGATAGTAGATGGAAAGAGCCCTTAGAGTGGCCCCTTACCTTCATCCCGAGGGAAAGCTGCGCATTTCTTACATCCCAAACGAGGAACTCCGATAACACTGAGGTGGGACCGTTCCGAACAGGAATCTCTGCGAACAATAACGAGTTATGTTTGTAAACAAAGAAGTGTGCCTCTGTACTACAAGTGCTGATGTTATCATTTGTTGAAAAAACATCATTTGCCAGCGCCAGCGTCTTTAGTTTTTCTGGTTTTAAAGGGCGTTAATTACTCAAGTCCCACGTAATGAGACACAATTGATTTTCTATTGTTCTGACTTCGGTAAGTCAGCCGGGGCTTGACCGGAAACACATACAGAATGTAACTATTTTTTTTGGTCTGGAACATACCTTATGGTTACAGAAATATTTACGGTCAAAGTTTTAAAGGGTTTACGAAAGAAGCTTGAAATATTTTAACTAACTTTTAAATATTCCGATTGACCCATGTACTGTTTTTATGCGTCCGTAAGCACAATGTGTTGCTTGCGTTACATTACGCACTACACTAAACAGTGATATAATTTCCCACTAAAAATTCGTCTCCCAGCTATATTTCTCTGCCCAGCAAACTAAGCAACATCGATAAAAAAATATTTCGGAGATATTTCGGATCACTTTGGTATCCTTAGATCATGTATGTATGTATCATACACAAACACGGGTATATGATGTGATGTGTCTGTATGCTCTGAAAAAATTGTCATATCTGTTTGATAGTTTTACCATAAAAATCTGTCAGAGACCGAAAAATTAAAGGAACTTCCCTTGCGTTCGATTTAATTAAAGGAATGCCTAAATAAAAAAATTCTGGAGCATCTATTCTAGAGATTTATTAAAAGTCGTATAAAACCGAACTCGATGATACTATGTACTTGTGCCACTTTTATCATCATTTTCCCATTCAACTATAAGTACCACTTTAGATGCAATGACATGTCACCTTCGGTTGTCCATCATCTAATTACAGTTCATAGCTTCAACGTGACTGATGTGTATGTATGTATGTATGGTAAATTACCAACTGCGTGTCTCGTCATCATTTAATGCAGGGGTTCTCAATCATTTTTTGTACTGCGACTATTTTTTTTTTTGCGCTCCCTTCTAAACTTTGATCTTTGTGTGTAGCTCTAGGAGACATTAAGAAACTTTGTTTATTTTAATTTATTTAATAAAAAAAGATCCTAAGATTACAGATGATTATTATTATTTAAATTAGAAAATTTATAAGTACATACAATGATTCAAATTCAAAAAAGGTTATTGTGGATCATAGGTTCATAGGATGTGTTAGATACAGTTATTACATAGTTCACCTATGTCCCGCCATTAAAGCAAATAAATGATTGTACTACAATCAATGAGAAGAACGTCGGGCGACCTGTGCCTACAGTCGCGCGAGGACAGCTCGACAACACCCTAGGGCATCCCGACGCATAGTTTGAAAACCCCTGATTTAATGCAATCAAATCATTGTTTGATTGCCTTGTGTCTGTATGAACATAGTATTATAGACAAACGGCGCCTATTTGACCCGCCGACGCACTGCAATAACCTTGACACCAACACAAAAGAAGATGAGGCTGAATAATCAATGAGTTTACTTACGCAATACCATAGACGACTAAAACGGCGGGGTTGTGCTTCCACTGTGCCATAGAGATAGTGACCTTACTGTCCACGCAGTCGTCCCCGAATAGAGGCACGCTGTGCACGGGGCGCACGATGCGGCCGGGCACCCACGACAGGAAGTGCAGGCTGTAAGAGAATGGGACTTTTAGGTTTTTAATTTGCATACACACAGAGTATCTGACAACCAGTCTGACCAAGGGGTATCGTATTACCCAGTTACTGTGTTGTGGAGGTCAGATAGGCAGTTGCTCCATGTAAAATACTGGTACTCAGCTGCACCCGGTTAGACTGGAAGCCGTCCCCAACATAGTTGGGAAAAGGATAAGCACATGAGACACACAGAGTATCTATAGACAGTTGTATGAACCTCTTTGAGTGGAACTTGCAGGATGAGTCAAAGTTATTTGTTTTGTTTTTTTAAACATTGCCCTAGTATACTTAGAGTTTCTCCTGTATCGTAGGTGCGTTTACAAACGACCAGACCTGGAACAATTATCTGTAGGTCATACAAAATATTTGTTCCGTGCGGGAAACGAACCCGCGTGACGCAGCGCAGCAGCCAATCGGTTAGCTACTCCGCCAACCGAACGTAATCTGTGGTGTCGCATTGCAACTAAGTCGCACTGCCAACAAAATGGATACAGGGGGCAATTCTACTAATTTTTAGGCACGATCGCAATCTAATCTGTCTTAATCTGTCAAAAATGCCTATAACTACACTTTTTGACATGGTTTATCACTGAGATGATTTTGAATGTTTCTAATAGGGTAGATAGTGTTGCAAAAAACTCGAGTCTTCGAGTCCTATATAAAAGGACTCGGATGATGAATTACAAGACTCGACTCATTACAACAGGACTCCAAGACTAGAGAACTAAGTTCTCTACGAGCCCTTGTATATGACATGAGAGCTCGAGTCTCTTTGTGCGCTCGAGTCCTTTTTATGCGGCGAGTCGTACTCAAGTTCTTTTCGTGTATGAGTCTAAAAATTTAATTGTTACATTTACAGGGCGGGGAGAAAGGCTCAGATAAAAAAATAACAGTATTGATTAATGATATTTTTAATCATTTCTAAATATCATCAAAAATGGGTAAATTTAAATAAAGTCCAGCCATGATGCGAGACACATTGAAGCTTGTATAGTTTTATTGCCGAGACGGTTTCTTTTTTTAGTGATTAAATTGCCGGATCTTGAAAATGCCTGCTCGTTTGGCACACTCGTTGCCGAAATACTCAGAAATAACTAATAAACACGATAATAACTGGTAAACACGTTTGCTCAAATATCTAAAATATTAACAACTTATTAACGAAGTGAGTCTTGTCAGTTTTTTTTTAGGGCAGAATCACAAAACCACTAATATAAACTTATCACTATTCGAGTCTTTTCGAATGATGAGTTTCAAGTCTCATCTTCATGCTTCGAGTTTTTCTTGAAGACTCGAGTTCATTTTAAGACTCGAGTCCTTTTGTAAGACTCAAGTGGTTGTTAAATGACTCGGATTCGGCTTGACTCTAGACTCTGAACCTTTTTAGCACACCGAGTCTTGCTTATTTGAGTCGAGTCTTTAAAATTACGACTCGAGGACTCGAGTCCTTTGCAACACTAAGGGTAGATGACACCACAGTCAATTGACGTACTTTTTATGACCTGTCAAAACGCGATTGTCCCATAGATATTGTACGGCAAAAAATAACTGTGACGTCACTTTTGAGTAGACTCAATTGACTAACTATTTATTAATTTGAAAGCAATTCAAAATCAAATTTTACAGTTAATTGAAAATTAATCAAGTTTCCAGGGCTAAAATAAAGTGTTTCTTTAGAGAAGTTATGTCTTGGAATTATTGGTAAATGCTGTCATCTTCCCAATTACTAGAATTTATTGACCTTCGGATCTAAGATGACCTATCTACTATGAAGCTATATTTTTCCAGTTCCTACTAGATTCGTATTACAGCCCACGTTATCAGGCGGTTCACTGCCTCGTTGGTCTAGTGGTCGCAAAGCGCGACTGCTAAGCGTGAGGTCTTGGGTTCGATTCCCAGGTCGGGCAAACTGTCATTGAGTTATTCCATCAGGAATTTCTCAGTAGCAGCCTCGGAGTCTTGATTTGTGCCCGGTTGATGGCAATAGGCTCGCCCCCTATTTCTGGTATATTTTTTTTATCCTTTTTATTTACAGGGTTTTTTCTATGCAGAATATGTCACCCCGATTATTGAATACAAATATATATATATATATATTTCTAGTATTGATGGATACACCTCTGACTAACCCTTCGGGGATTACAGGCGTGATGTTATGTTATCGAGCGGAAATCGCTGATTGCATATTATATTCAATACTACATAATAATATTATAATCCCTTATTGTAATGTTTGTGTTTTTTTCCTTTACTTGGTGTGCTATCTATCTGCCTACCGCGAGTTTACAAGCAAGCAGTGAATTTGTATTGCTCATATTTTTATAAGTAGACACCTATTAGTTCTAATCTGATTATTAATTGCTTTATATCTAAACAAATCAATTGGTAATGATTTCAAGTTTCATTTATTATTGGTAAATTACCGAAAAATTTACAATAAGTTAAATAAAGACGAGTGTAATCATTATATTTTTTAATTGAAATGAGCCTGACTACATTAAGTGGCAAGTTTTACAAAATATTAATATGGAACCACCATAATTATTAATGATAAACCAAATTTCGCTATAGCTTTAAAATACGAAAGGGTACAGTCAAGGGCAATGTTGTATACATGAAGCTGTAGGATCGAAACCGGAGAAGGACCAATGAGACCTTTTTAATTCATATGTACTTTTTAAGTTTATCTTGGACATCACTGATAATAGTGAAGGAAAACATTATGAGGAAACCTGGACTTATAATTACTTAGTCTGGACTCTGGAATTGCCAATCTGCCTGTACTAAAAGAGGATTTTGCCCTGCAGTGGGACAAAAATAGGCTGATGTTATTAAGATGTTTTTGTTTTAGGGCACAGCATATTGTTATGTCCTCATCAATTGTACATTCAACTTATAGCAAAAGCAAAAGATACTTACGTGAATTTGGAACTGTCTCTAAAGTACAACTGGGTATTACAGCTGTACGTGAAACTGAGCAGAAACTGCCCGCACTGAGAGAAGCCCATGAACACATGCTCTGTGAGGTAGCGTACAGGCACTATGTCCATGAGACAGAAACGGAGCCGCGGTGGGATCCGCTCAAACACTTTGCGGCCCCTATCATTGGTTTTTCTTGATGTACCACCAAAAGTCTGGAATATAAAAATATAATTATAGCATTCTTGTTATTATAATAATGATGTAGGTATTTAGCCACTATCTTGAGACCAGTTCTACTAATATAGACATGCGGTAGCGTGTCAAGCCAAGGTTAAAACATACAACATCTAGTTGACACTCAATGTCAAAAAATTAAGGTAAATTAGAGAATTTTTTGACATATTGAGACTGAGATTAGATTAAGAATAAGATAAATATAGAATAGAAAATAGATTCATTCCTAAAAGTTTGTAGAATTGCCCTCTGATTACAATGCTGCAAATAAGTAGTTGGGACACAATCACTTATAATTAATTCTGCTACTTGTAACTATAGCAAATGCATCTGCCATTATACTAATAACTTATGGAAAAAACCACTTTATATGTGATGATTATTTATCAATTTCCAAAATTAAATTAATTATGCCTTAGAATTAAACCTGCTGGGTGAATTTTTGAGGTAGTGTCACACAGTGAACACATACATACTAGCTATTTTTCCAAGGGACTAGCAGAGACTACAGAATCCCTGCTACAGTCTGTACATACTCCTTTCACTTCATCCACATTCATAAAATAATCAAGTCATACAGTATCAACTATACAGTCAAATCATCAGTAAATCTTTTAAAATATCTAAAGATAGGTCTTTTGAGGGCTTGTATTTAGCAAGGGAGGTTTACATGATTTAAGAACATCATTATTCTTTGACCTGCTGAGGCCATCTTTGCATTTGCAACAAATTGAGAGAGAGTTTGTTGTTTATTTTACATTTTTACATATTAGTTTTGTTACTTGTGAGTCATGACCTTTCAACCACCTGCACAACCTTTGGGAATGTTTGAATTTGAGTTAGAATGTAGATTCCATATCTATTTGACAATTTCCTAAAGCAGAGCTTCCTCTCTCCTACCCTGTTGCTGTACCCGCAAGAGTCCATATTGATCTTTAATTGATATCTACCACCTAAGCATATGCTTATCGAAAAGCAATAGAGAACAGTCGGTATATTGGAAATGGTATGTCCATGAATAAAATATACTTAGTTATTACCTACATATTATGTAAAGAAAAAGAGAAGGCTCCACTGTCTATTTTGGCAGAATCAACAGTTTTGAATTTTATATTTTTTTCAATTTTTGAAGTGGTTTATTGATACTCCTGTATATAGAACAAGCTATGATATTCCATAAAAAAAGTTAATATAGCTGGCAACTTTAATTCAAGGGGCAAAAGCCTCTCTAAGGTCATCTCATAATTAATTAGATATGCCAAAACTAAACATACAGATGACTTATTATCAAATAGTTGACTGTTTACACTGAAAAAAGATACCTATCAAAAGGAGTCGAGATAGCATAATCTACACAATATTATTGAATTTTATCGCGAATAATTATAGCACTTAAAAAGATTCGTATCTTAGCGTAAATATAAGAAATCACAATTAAACAAAGTATGATTATAATTCAAAGTTAAACAATTATCTCCTGTGAAATTATCGCATCCATAATCAGCCATATACTAGAAACATAGCCGAGAAAAAAAAATAAAGCATAAGCACAGGATCAAGCTTCCGAATGTTGTGTTATTTTAGAGTATAAACTTACCTCTCTATTAAATAACTTATGAACAATATTACTACTATTAGCTGACATGTTTCTGGGAGTATTTGACATTAATTTATCGTATGCATATCTACCAAACTCATTAAACTTCTCAGGCTTTGCAGCCAAAGAATCCATGTTCGTTTGTTTGACTGAATTAGTGAGTGAATTATTTTGACAACAGACAAATATCAATCAATGTTGCCAATTATATTGAACGCTTCGTTCGAGAACAGCATAAAAACTTTAACAGCTAACCGAGAATATCTTCGGTGTTCATTGATGGAGGACTAGAGGAGTTAAGCCGGTCTTTTACTTTACTAATTACCGTAAACGTCAATCCGCGTCAATTTTGTTTTTTACCTGTCAACCGAGCGAAAGGAGAGCGTGTCAGCCGTTGAAAAAAGTGATAAATAAAATTAATAACGGCTATTCTGTTTGGAAGAAGTGATAAGAAAATTTCTAGTGCACAAATATAAGCTTATAATGGAGCCAATGACTTTAGGCAGTCCTACACATTCTCCTTCTAACAGCCCGAACGTGGGATATTTGCCGCCTTTCCTTTTGGGTGAAATAAATCCTCCAACGACTCCTCGTACAAACAGCCTGTCCCCTACGAAAGGCAGAAGTCTTGCTTTCGGTAAGTTATCATAATAGGAACAGCAGATAACTACTTTCAAACACCTTTGTTTTCACCTTTTGTGACTCTGGTCACAAGAAACCTGCCACATCTTCCAGAACTTAGTTCTTGGAACGCTTAGCCTGATGTTGTGTTCAGAATTATTGTGTAAAAAATTAACAGAGGATCAACATATTTTTCTTTGAAATTCAACCCCATCACAAACTATAAATCCTGGTCATAGCTAAACATAGGCCTCCTCATAGACTCACACATCAGACAATTAAGTCCATTTTATTAAGAACATCAATGTCATATGCATGTGGATAGTTGAATAGTTACACTTAACAACCTTTTTATACAAATTCAGTTTTATTCTTTTAGACATGCCACAATACTACCCAATTTTTTAAATGCTCTGTGTAATAATGGTTTTTAAACTAAATAATACTAGTACCTTGAATCTTTCATACAGGTTCCCCAACAAGTCCTAGTCAAACGTCTACACCGGATCAGAAAGCATACCGCCAAAACCTATCCATGCACCAGCAGGCTCTATACAACCACCAGAACATGTATCCGAACATGCCTACTACCCCAAACATGTACCCTAACATGGCAACAACCCCAAACATGTCCTACACTAGTAAACCAAACGGACCACCCATAGAAGACCTATTTGACACTATAAAAAGCAACGAGCCATCTATAAACAAATCCCTTTTTCAAGATAGCTTTTACAATAACAATAACTCAATGCCCCAGAATGGTTACGGGAATAATATGAATAATTCAGTAAATAATCACTCTCTGGCAACACCGTGGCAAGATATTTGTCAAGAACATGATGAGTACTGGGTGACTGTGTTTGGATTCCCACCGAATGCTGCCAACACTGTTTTGGCTAGGTTCAGCAACTGTGGTGCTATTTTGGGTAAGATTTAAGTTTTACTGATTTAGGAGATTTATTAAACTGTCAATTTTGTTGTTTAGCTTGTGTGTACATCTTGTTTTCCATTCTGTTTCTGCTGAGGTATCTCATTATCTATTATGGATTCCAGTTATACATAATAAATCCAGTCTTATCTAATTTACCTAAAGTATGATTGCTTTTATAACTGACCTATATTCTAGGGAAACCCTCTGCATTCTTTACTAAATTTTTTGTTCCCTGTTTTCAGATAAACAATACCCCACTCAAGGCAACTGGGCTCACGTACGGTACGCGACTCGAGCTGAGAAAGAGCGCGCAATGTCGCTCAGCGGTCGACAAGTACTGCCTGGAGTGATGGTTGGTGTTGTTGAATGCAAGGAGCCGCCAAGGATCGGTGTTACTAGCCCGGGCATTGCGTCGCCTGATAGGTAACTGATATTCATATTTTTAATGATTCTTTTGCAAGTATCCTTTCATTTCAGTACAAAACAATTTATTGGATAAATATAAATACAGATTAAAATGACCTACCTAGAATTTATGAGAGATGTGTTTTCTGCAATAAGAGAGCACACTGGTCTCATGTGTGCCCGTGTAATTTGCTTGTGTCTGAACACAAAACAAGCAAAAAATCTCACTAGTTAGTCCAAGATTTTATTAAAGGAATTACGCCTTTTGTAGATTTTACCTAATACTACACTTTTACCTCTTTCAGACAAACCGGAGTTCGCTCACTGTGCCCCACGCCTATCGCGAACGCACCCGTTCCACAGCGGTCGAGTGGCCTTATCTCTAAAGCACTAGACTACGTACTGGGTTGGTGACATTCACACAACGCTTTGGTGCGAAGCATCAAGCCCATCTATCGTAGAATCAAGCAGGCACCACACGCGCTATCCCGCGTCCCATACGTAGCAAGATTGCGAAATAGGAACAGAGACTTTTTTACAATGCTTGATGAAATGAATCAATCGCAAATGTATTTACAAAATCATTCTGAGCTATTTCATTGTAATGAAATGTAGACTGAATAATGAAATGTTTAATAATCGTGCAGTCTTAGTCAACGACATTTAGGTAGTTTCTGATACATACAATTTTTTTTTTATAATGTGTGTCATATGATTAATCCAATGGCCATAAGTAATGTCACTTTTTAATAATTATTCTTCTTCAGTATACTGCCGAACAGGTAACGTAGTTAGTAGCAACGTCACCTGATGCGAAGGGTACCATAGGCCTAAGGTGTCTTTTTCATTATTTGATTTCCATATTCAAGGTAATTTCTATAGCCAAACCGCTGAATTGAGTCCTGCGGGGTACAGGGGCGCGGGGGTAGTACAAGAACGGGGATCGGAAGAGGTGCGGGCGGCGGGCGCTCGTAGCGTGATACACAAGAGACGAAATTTGCACTGGACAGTTTTAAAATATATGACGTCACAGGTCACAGTAGCTAATGATAATCAGTGTCAGCAGGTGAGGACTCAATTAGAGCCTCTGCCCACGTCCGGTCGTATCGGTGACCGATTTTTTGTCGGAGAGAAATGGAACTTATGAATTCCAATATACCGACGCAGATATCCGACAAAAAGTCGGTCCAATAAAACTACTACAAAAAGTCTGACGTGGGCGAAGGCCCCTAAGCGGTTTAGCGCTAACTGATATGGATACTTGTCCTTACATCTGCATTGCATATAGGGCTGGGTTTCCATCGCCAACCTTGTAGGACTATGTCATTAACAAACTATGCTGCTGTACCCTGTATATTATAAGAAACACAACTTTTGTATAGAATAGACATGTAAGATTTTTGTATTGTACTGTCGTTGACTGTGACATAATATAGAAGAATGAAATTCTGATTTAAAGTTTAATAAATTGTGAGAAAATTATTTTAATAATTAAGGTTGTTGTTTTATGTAACGAAATAAAATAACTTTGATATTTCTTAATAATTAATATTTTTATTTCTAAATATTACATATAAAATACTTAAATTACAGAGATTTTTTTTTCGAATTTGATGTTGAATCATGTTTGTCCAATGTTAAAAACTTTTACAATAGCAAAGTTTAAAAGTGGAGGTAACCGCGCTATGGAACAATGGTTTAAAATCGGCATCTGTGTGAAGATCGTGGTATGGCGTGCTGTGCAATTGCTCGGAAACACGTAGAACATAATAAACTATATTATATAATAATCTATACTCAGCCTAAGTTAAAATACAATTTTACGACTAACCTAGCGTCATAAATATGTTTTATTTTCGTCTGACCCGTAAACCAAGACGTCTATCCAAATCTTACACTTGATAAAAAAAATGCTAGTCGTGTCAGTTTGATTGTCCTTTATTATTCCGTTGCGGTCATCGGCGGTGGAAGCAGCAGATCACAGTCTCCGGCCATGCCTAAAATTGTCCAATATCTACAATACATTAATTTTTCTGGATATATTTTTTTGTTATTTAATTTAATCAAAGACTTAACTATGTTTTTTCCAAACTTTGTACATATGACTAAGGACTCGTGCTTATTCTGTGTCATTAAATCCATTTTAAATATTGACTATGCTTCGCTACAATTGGATATTTGACTTATTAAAATACTCATCACAGAATCTCTGACTAAGTACATTTATATTAATTTAAGTATGTTATTAATTAAAAGTTCAAAAATGTAATGAAGATATAAGAGATGGTCTCCAAAACATTTCAATTGCACCTTACTAAACTAGATCAAAATCGAATATACAACTACTACTACTACACAGAGAGATAAATTAAAAACGTCTTAAATATTATTGATAACGAAACATTTATAAAAACAAACATAATACAACACTGATTGCCTGCGACATGAATGGATTGAAAGACACCATAAGCATGGAGCTGAAATAATAACAATTTGGATCTACACATTACTTTGTCTTTTCTATAGTGGCGTTGGCGAGGTCTGTCATCTTGGGATACTTGATGTTGTGTTTGTCGAGCTCGCTCTGCGACCACAGGATCATGCGGAGGAGGCTGCACAGCTTGGGGTTTGTGTACTCTTGGTTCTCCATCTTTAGTATTGCGGCGTTGAGTTCACTTGCGATCTGTTCGGAGGAATGAGCTTTGTAACAACAGATTACAGTAATAATCCTGCAACTATCACAGATCTATCAATAGGTCTCATTAAATGAGAAATAAACCTAGCAATTTAAGCCCAGCGTACACCTGCCGAAACTCTGTTTTCACTGCAAAAAATATATGAACACAGTGTATGTTGAAATAAAGCTGGAAGTATGCTTTTCATCACCAGTATATGGAGCCCATAGGAGTACTTGACAGGTGCCCTCTCATATACAGGATCAAACATTGTCAACCATCTTAGCTGCTTACCTAGTAATCCAGGGTTCCTTACAATAATGATCCATCTAAAGTCAAACAGCAACATTAATCCAAAAAAAAATCCTAACCTTTTGACTATGCGACGGCAGTAATAAATCGGCGAAGGGCGACGCATGAGGATCAGGGAATGCTAACAGGGCGAGAGACCGCTCCAGCTCAGTTAGCGCGTTGGGGTCGTTAGCACCAGCCTCGGCGAGCGTCGCGCTGGCGAAAGCCAGAGCTTCCTCCGCTCGACCCCCGCGAATCAGCTCTAGGAGTTGTAGTTGCTGTTGGACAATATCAATTTA
The DNA here is from genome assembly GCA_949316365.1 of Hoplodrina blanda. Classification (NCBI taxonomy): domain Eukaryota; kingdom Metazoa; phylum Arthropoda; class Insecta; order Lepidoptera; family Noctuidae; genus Hoplodrina; species Hoplodrina blanda. The sequence goes on from OX438582.1 coordinate 2,258,601, forward strand.
CATGACTTGTGCGCTCATAAATATCCCTATAAAAATACTTGCATGTAATTACTTAGATATTTGCTTAATTCTGAAATCTATGCAGATAAAGTCGCGACCATAAATATATTGACATACTACCTATGGTCAATATATAGTATAATGTATAAAAATCTTATTTAAAATATTTGTATGTAAAACAATGCAAAACATATAGAAGACCTGACTATTGTAAACACTGATGTACCTATTATTTAACAAATAAATAATTATATTCTATTCTAAAAAAATTGTCATTTTAAGGTATACCTATTTCATAATTACCTGCAAATGGAAATATAAATATCTGTCGTTGTCCAGCAGTTCGGGATGCAGGGCATTGACCATAGCAATAGCTTCAGGGATGCGTCCAGTCTGAACAGCCTCACGGATCATGATCCTCTCATCGAGAGAGCTGCAAAGTGCTGGCTCCTGTAATCCAGCCTCTTGTTGGAACTTAATTGCAGCCTCTTTGAAACCCTCTGAAATATGAAATGGCAAGGTTTGATTGCCTACCTAAACATAGAGATAACATTTAGATTATTGGTATTCACCAATGTAGGTATATTGCTTGTGGATATGCTTGTAAATTGTTTACTTATATAGAATTATGCATAATATTATACCATGCCAGTAACACAGCTCATAAACAATAGTTTGGCCTGGTAGTTGATGCTATTTAGAACATGAACAGAATGTTGCTGCAGGGCTCATAATGATACAGAAGACAAAAACAGAAACAATAATTGTCTCTGCTCCTATAATCACCATAATAATTGTCATCAAAATCATTTTTTTTTTATGGGTGGCTATTGATTTAATCATTCATCTACAAGTACATACTTACTTTCTGATATTGGTTATTCTAACAAAATTTTGTATAAGGTATACAAGTAAAAATTAATGTGAGGGACAGGTCGAGTAGTTCAAGCAATAACAGTTTTTTAAGATAAGGATGCAATCTGAGAGGAACCAAGTTTATCAATTTGTATCACCCAATTTACTAGTTCATTGATAAGCAGCATGTGCACCCAATTTCTCAATACTACCAACGGATAATGGTTGATGTCTATAGCAGCAAGTTTGTTATATTTTTATCTTTGTTTTGCGATCTGATGAGAAGATACACCTATATTAGTAATGTAAGTGGGTACTATAAAATAGTGCAAGACTGAGTGAAGATTTTGTTGAGCAATGTACATATATGTATATAGGTACCTAATCATACTATTGTGTGCATTTTTCAACCTATCGTTACTTCGAAAAGAAACTCATAAACCATATCAAGCATCGATCACGACTATTTTTTCTAGTTTATTTACAAAACGTACGTGTCGTAGTGTTTTCTTTGTTGCGAAATTTACACCTTGGAATCAATTTCGATTATACACACACACTTTTCACGGCAAGTTTTAGAATTGAAGGAACAACGGTTACACATAAACGTTAATCAATCTAATAATGTAATTTTATTGTTACCTGTTACCAAATAATTCATTATCAACATATTCATATCAGTTCTGGATATTTGCAAGCCGTCCCCTTTATTGCGATCGTAATATTTTCTATCTTCCTTTTCTTGGCCACTGTTAGGCATGTCGAAACTCATTTTATCTGCTTCACAGGGACGCACACAGAAGAATATTACAGAAAAAGAGAAATTACAAAAATATTTTCTACACCTTTGGTTTTTTTACAACAAATGACAATGACAAATTGACAAAATAAATCGTTCAAAGAATGAATTAATTGACTGGATTTTGCTTTTGAGAATGAAAAGATTGAAAAGTGAAACCTTCAAGAATCGATGGTCAAACAGCTTATTTTATTTTTTTATTGGCAACTCTTTAAAAAGTAAAGCCGGATTTACATTTGTCTGACGTGTTGTGTTGTTTGTGACGCATCAGAATGGTATCGGTTTTATACATTTATTAGGGTGAGATTTATATTTGTGTGTCGCGATCTGTTGTGATGGCTTCTGTCAAATGTATGAAAGTGATACCTTTCTGATGCGTCACAACACAACACGTCAGACAAATGTAAATCCGGCTTAAGTGTTTTCATGCGTAGGCACTGAATTTCTGCATAAGCAGTTTAGCAGTACCATTTCATGTTATTATAAAAAAAAAAATATTGTAAATAATAGGGTTGGCATGACAATATGACATGACATGACTGACACGCAATAGCATGCAACCGTAGACAGAGAAACTAATAGACTAAGGGACTCTGTAAAACCGCGATTGAGACAGAGATAGTTTGTCAATGTGTGTAAGTACTGCAATATAATGTTGCCATAGTATTCTGAATTCCCTGTTTTGGGTTGTTACATGGAACTGGGTAAATTATTTTTAGGAATTAAAACAGTTTCTTTTAATTTTAACTTTTTTATAATATACATGATAAATGATATTTATTTTGTGAACTAGTTTTAAATAAGTTCTTTCTTGGCGTATCTTCCTCTTCAGGCAATTTCAATTTTCTTCTGGTGGTTTTCATTTGCGTCATAGTGAAAGTTGGCATTTGTAGATGTGGATGGTACTGGCTCAGCACTCTCCTCTGGTGTTGAAATCTAAAACATCAAATCAAATTATTAATAAAGTATTCTGATCAAGTAAATTTATATGTTAACCTCTTGACTCTGAATGAAAATTATAAATTTAACAAGAATGTTAAATGATGTGCTCATTAATAAGTATTATTCACATTTATTTATTTTATATACATATATAATTACATTTTTAAATATTAATATAAAACAATAAAAACATTTAAAAATATAAGTATTATTATTATATTTTATTATCGTTATAATAATGACACTGATGCTGACTTTGATATTGTAATATTTTCATCGAAGATGGGGTATTTTTTTTATCTGACGCTGGCAACATTTACATAATAATAATTATAGGTTATGAATGATAAAAACTCGATAAAATTCAATTCTCTTTAGAGTTTTAACACGACATATCGTTCCTTCATAGAACGGCATAAATAAATCATTACTGGGAATGTATATTATAGACAAAACGTCGTACTTACGCGTGAAAAGAGACAACAGCAATTTTCTTCTCACTATCGCTTTTACATGGAATAACACGACAACGCACCATTGTATAACCTTTTATGTGATATACGGATAATTTCTCTGCCTTTCACACTGAATTATAATCGTTAAAAACCATAAAAATATGCACAACTTGAACAATAAACACAATGAAGGGCACGAACTGTCAAAGTTTGTTTCGCAATTTGAGTTGCTGACCTTGAAAAAACTGGTTACACGCTAAGAGACAAAAAATAGGATAGTTGTATCTCTGTCTACTACATTTGTAACGTTATGTTCGCTCTCTTTCTTGTGTAAGTGAGAAAGGAATCGTCACTGGGTCTATTAGTTTCTCTGTCTACGCATGCAACAAACGTACAGTCAGACCAACATAACTGTGAAATGAATCGACAGTGCCGTCCTCTTTTAGTTCACAGATAAGTAGTGAGGCTAAAAAGGACAGATAGCTTGAAATGAGGACGTTTCATTTCACAGATAAAATGGTACGACTGTAACGTCGTCACACATGTTGCGATCATACGACAGTCGGAGTTGGCGGGCCCTTCTTTTTCATTGGGCTCTCTGGGCAAGTGCATTATTACTTTCCTCTATGGCAAGTAGGTACCTACGTCTGTGTAGGTACCCAAGGCCCTTTCCTTTAATAATATATTATGTCAAGGCCCCCGGCCTGCCCTCAAAATAATCATTCTCTGCAGCTGCCGTTCCATTCTACGCATTAGTACCCGATTCAATGACAAATCTTTGATTTACAATATTTTTCTATCCCCAGGTTTATCGAAATATTATTTTTATTTTATTGATTTTATAAAATTTAGTTAAGTTTAATTGAACATTGAATGAAACTCAGTTTCAACTATCAAAATTCGTAAAAAAGCACCCCGAGGTGATGTGCCCAGGGCTTACAATAGACGGCCCTGGGAGTGGGCACCTGCTCCGTGCTTCCACCTGTACGAGTTTAAGCATTATAGCATAGCCCATTGCTAAAACTAGGTATTTTAGTTTTACCGTGCACATTAGAGTGTATTGTGTAGGCTTTGTAATATTGAAGAATGAAATAAATAAAAATCCGATAATGGGTGTTTAGCTAATTTATTTTCAGTTCTTAATCGCCAATAACCTACAATAAAGAGCTGATAATACAATTTAAAAAAAGTCCTATCCTATTTTTTATTGAATAATGCTTGGTAACAAATATCGTTTTTTTGTATTCAATAAAAAGTTAATAACTAAACAATTATGATAAAACAAACCCAATAATGTTTCTTCGAGTGAAAGTCTCGGTTACAGTGTTCGTCGTCAGCGACGCAGGACCATCTTATACATTATTGAGAAAAAAAAAAATAACTTAAAAATTTAAATAAAGCTAATTAATCATTCTCTAAAAGCCATGTATCAGTGAGTTAATTTCGAGGAAATAAGTTCAGTAGTAGTTAAATATTGGCTAGAGATTGCCGTTATAGATAAGAATACATTTTATATAGAGTACTAAAGGTATCCCGAACTGTCTGATACAAGAGGCCGTCTCTCATAAGAGGGTGGGCCAACACCGCGCCCTATACATACAATCAAATTAAATATAATTTACGAACTACAACTATAATTCGATAACACTATAAAGAAAAAATACAGTAAAATAATCGTCAATCAAAAATAATTATGGCTAACTAATTCGCTTTCGAGGACAATGATTAAAGAGGCACTCTGCGTGAATTTATTACTCGTGTAGATTATTATTTACTACAGGTTTCGTAATGTTACTTTAGAAAATATACAAAATACAAGTGTATACTCGCCTTTCGTATCAGTTATAACGACATAATTCTGTTAACTAACCCGTTTATAAATACGAACACTCGGCCAGAGCTCAGTGTCGTGGCTGTAAGTGGTCCGACTCGGCTGCATCGTTCCTCAGTCTATGAACACAATTATCCAGCGTACCTTACCTAAAGCATTAAAAGCTAATTATGTGTATGTGGCATGAACTAAACTGTGGAATCTCACTCGGGCAATATTGCGAAGTCTGAGGCTTGGCGCCCGCTGGTAGCACGGCGCGGCAGGGGACTTTTAGGTGACAAATAGTAATATACCTAACCTGTTACATTATACAGTTCAAATTTCAATGACTATAGTAATAGCAACAAAACAAATGCTATCTTGGATGTAGAGTCAGTACGTGATTGAAATTTCAACTATAATATCGTAATTTTACAGTATATTATGTGTTGTCACCTAAAGATCTCTTGCCGTGACGTGCCGAAAGTGGGTGTCGCGCCTAAGACTATTTATTGGACAAAAACTTTGAACTGATAATAAAATAATTTGTGGTGGGTACTGAAATTCTGTCGTACATAATACTGTACTGTTAAAGTGAAAATGTTTCGCAATATTAGCCAGCGTCAAATTCCACTAGCAATCACAATGTCTTGATTCATTAGGATACTTTACTCCCGCATTATAATATTCACATATACCAAAATATGTTTGTCTTGATATAGTTGCAGTATTACACCGCATTGCCGACTCCGTTGTATTAGGACAGATCTGAAAATAGATAAAAACAGGTATTGTAAGAATCTAATAAATTATTGCCACATAACGTTTTATCAATTGTGTCAACATGATTAAGCAATTTCACAACATAAATTGAGTACTCGCAACATAGTGAGTTAAAATACTTTTGTAGGTAACTAGCTATGCCCCGCGGTTTCATCAGCGTTAAGATAGCCGAGCCATTACCGCCGTCTTATCGTAAGCGACATTTTTACCTAAACTGCGTTTTTTATCGCAGACGACTTTTTAAACTATAACGGACTTGGTTTGTCGACTTTTCCCGCCACGAGACAACCAATTATAAAGTTATAGCAAATGCTAAGTTTATCGTTAGCACAACAGTTTTCGATATTTTACAGTAACCGACATAATCAAAATTATCGTAAGTTGCGTAATTATCTAAGAATTGCAGCGTAAGCGACCCTACTTGTTATCGCAACTGACTCAGTACATTAAAATTTTGTCGTTTACTATAAACAAAGTAACCCAGTATCCGTACCCTGGTATCGCATTACCCAGTTACTGGGTTGTGGAGGTCAGATACGCAGTCGCTCCATGTAAAATAATGGTATTCAGCTGCATCCGGTTAGACTGGAAGCCGACCCCAACATAGTTGGGACTTGGGAGGGAAAAGGCTAGGCAGATGATGACTATAAACAAAGTGGCAAAAACGTGTTGCGACGAGTTCATTCCAGTGAAGATTGTGATGCAATAACTATCTCTTTGTACTGTATTTAGTGTTAAATTATAATTATCTGGTTATTACGTGTGATAAAATTAGGTTTTATTAACACATCACACGCCGATACATCCTCTTCTCTTTCAAAAACCATCACTTTCGTCTTGTTCACATTTATATTCATCCCTTTCCTCTTAAACGCGTCATTCATTACCATTAAAATGTCTTGCAACTGCTCTGCCGACGATGCAAGAAGAACTTGATCATCTGCGTACCTATAACAGGCATTTGACAAGCAACTCATCCATCCTTAATCCACACTCTCTCTTAAAACCGCCAAACAACTATCCATGTAGAGGTTGAACAGCCAAGGAGACGCTACACAGCCCTGTCTTACACCTCTTGAGATGCAAAACCAGTCAGTGTATGCCCCATTTATCCTAACACAAGCACTGGAATCTTTGTATAAAGATTTCAGTGCTCATATCAAGCGTCCGTCCACACCATACATGGATAGAGTCGACCATAATTCTTCTTCTCCACACACTGTCATAGGCCTTCTCCAAATCTACGAAAGCGCAACAGACTTTCTTGTACTTTGGCAGATGTTTTTCGGCTATACACCTTAAAGAGAAGATCTGCTTCATACAGCCCATTCCCTGTCTAAATCCCGCTTGCACATCTCAAATTTTCTCATTAGTCACTTCTATCACCCTATTAATTAAAACTTTCGCATACAGTTTGCCGATAACGCTTAAGACTAATGCCGCGGTAGTTTTTACACTCCTGCTGTGAGCCTTTTCCTTTATATAGTGGAACAATTACAGCCTTACACCAGTCATCCGGCACACGACCATAACTCTAACACATATAGGTATTAAAGATCAAGCACAACAGGCTTGCTACCCTGTCACCGTTCTTTAACATTTCGACAGACACTATCATAGTTTGCAGCTTTGCCAACTTTCATACCTCTCAGTGCTCTTACAATCTCATCCATCTTTATTTCATTCTCTTCATCTACATCTAAGTGTGGGTCTTCAAAACTGGCTTCCGCCCAGTTGCCCACTCCTTGCATGCTATCCTGATCACGAAACAAACTTTCAAAATATCCCTTCCAGCGTTCCAAAACCTTACATTCTTCGCTTAATAGACATCCATCTTTTGCTCTTACAACGTTCATAGTTGATGTTCCTGTCACCCCTCGAGCCAATCTTACCTGTTTCCAGAACAGTTTAACATTGGCCCTGAAGTTATCAGCGAACTTCCTGTTATACTTTTCTTCCTTTTCTTTGGTGATAGTGTTTCAGAAAGAAGTTAATGTCGCTGCAGTGAGTATGTGGTGAGGTTGTGGAGGTCAGATAGGCAGTCGCTCCATGTAAAATACTGGTACTCAGCTGCATCCGGTAAGACTAGAAGCCGACCCCAACATAGTTGGGAAAAGGCTAGGCAGATGATGATCGACATAGCATGACGCCTGTAATCCCCGAAGGGTTAGGCAGAGGTGTACCGACCTGGGAATCGAACCCCATGCTTAGCAGTCGCGTTTTCCTACCACAAGACCAACGAGACAGTCAACAATGTATTAAACTTATGAAAATAGATCCATAGTTTAAATGGCTAATTGTCGCTTGCGTTATAACTTTAACCAGGTTACTCGTTTGTTTGAGACAGCAAAAATATTGTAAACGCCAAAAAAGCCTCAAAACCTATTGTTTTTTCTAAAATTTTAACCGTTACACCTAAGGTTTCAAAAATCATTACTATATGTCAAATTTCAATTTAATAGCGCAATTATTTATAAAAATATTTAAAAAAAACCTTCTCCTGTAAAATTTGGTTTTTGTCGGTTACACTAAGTCGGCGGTAATGGCTCGAGCAGAGCAGTAACCGAAGACGTATTACGTCTTCGGTTACTGCTCTGCTTCCAGTTCGTAACGTGATGTCATATAGCTTATATTATCTTCCTTGATAAACGGGCAAATGTTTTTTTTTTTTAAATCAGCTCAAAAGTTCCAGAATTTCGCGCGTTCATACAAACAAACTCTTCGGCTTTACAATATTATCTTTGCTTTTTGTTCATAAATTCTTTTTTTAAACACAATATGGTTTTTGTAGGCAGCCAGTGTAAAAAAAGTGTATGTGTCTCAACTCACAGCTGGGGACAAGGTCCTGATGCATGTGGTGCTCGGCGTCCATGCCGAGGGGCATGCAGGTCGCGGGAGGGGGCCGGCGCTGCACCTGTCACACAAATGTTACACGTTACTATGTATATCTATGCTAATTTGTAAATAATAATTACTATAGCACAGAAAAGTATTAGTATTGGGAACTTGGAATTTAGCTCCCAATTAATTATTTGTTTTATTTTTAAAATGCACTTTTGCTCAAAATATAATACGATATTGAGTGTAGAGCTGTCTCGCTCGATACTTAAGCATATATTATTCTTCTATCTAAAGAAAAAAAATGCGTTTAGTATCAAAACTAATATTTTATTAATTTCATTTGGAGACAACTTTGTGGACACAATTTTACAAATATGAAATTAAGATAAATCTATCAGCGGCAAGTCAAAATCAAATTTCTTCCAGACTTAACTTATGGAATAGCTAAAATAAAAATCGTACTAAAATAAGGCTTAATAATCTCTAATAGACGTATCGAAACCATACGGTCTATTTAAATTGATAAGGAGACCGTGTGAAAGTAGTTCCAACTTCCATGTTATCGCCAATCAGCATCCGTCGTCGATTTCGTTTCAAATAACGAACGAACGTTAAAACTATGTGATAACAATATAATCTATAATGATTACTTTATTTTCTAGTTTTTGTGATAAAACATTTGGTCCAAGATGCTAGTGTCGCCAGAGCTACGTTATCGTAGCATGGCTCAAATGTTGAGCATACAGGAATATGTCGTTAAGAAAGTGTACATGCGCACTTGCCAGCGTCGCTTCCTGCCGTCTGTAGGCTTAGATGTACTACGCAACGGAATTTAATGTGTTTTCATCAATAGAGAGTGATTCAAGAGGAAGATTTATACGTAATAGTTAAATTCTTAGGGGCTTAGTATCTGCATTGCACCCCTGCGAAGCCGGGGCGGATCGCTAGTCAGATATAAAATGTACTTTACTCAATAGGGTAGATGACACCACCAATCAATTGACGTACTTTTTATGACCTGTCAAAACGCGATTCTCCCATAGATTTTGTATAACAAAACTCAACTGTGACGTCACTTTTGTGCAGACTCAATTGACTAACTATTTATTAATTTGAAAGCAGTTAAAAATCCAATTTTACAGTGATTTGAAAATTAATCAGGTTTTCAGGGCCAAAATAAAGTGTTTCTTTTTAGAAGTTATGTCTTGGAATTTTTGGTTAATAGTGTCATCTACCCAATTAAATTCAAGTGTGACGGCTGATTTTTATAATCAACAGAAAAGCAAATCAGCAGATTCATTCACGTTCACGAAGCTCAACAAAATGTCAATTAGCTGGTTCTTTTTTCATTAGTTTTTGTTTGATCCCTAACTAAAATTTTTTCTTAATGACGAGGAGTTTAGGTTTTCTTTTAGTTCAGTTACACCTTTACAAATTATTTCCAGACACTTTTCGTAGGCTATACTTTCAGCCAGACACTCTAAAGGATGACGTAAGTCTTGTGGCTCAGGGTTTTAGTCCAATTAAATTAGGCGTTTGATCAATCGGCTACAGTACGCGGCCGTTGATAAGGCATTGATGTTTTTGAGACTTAAAACCGATGGACACGACACCGATTTTTTTTCTACTCCATGCGATATGTACAGCCGCCAGCTGGGTACTAACATCACGCCTATAATCCCCGAAGGGTTAGGCAGAGGTGTACCCATTTGTACATCCTGCTGCTGGGTACTGTGTGTGTACTTATATTTTGATGATTGCGAAAGCCCAATCGGCGATAATGGAAGGCGCGTACGTTCCCGTGAACCCCGGCTTAAGTGTGGGACACATGGAACACTACCCCAGTGTTTTCTTTCTTGTAAAAAAAAAAGATTGCGAAAGTAGAATGTTATTTTTTTTTTTCAACGATCGCCATTTCATTAGTGACTGTCTGTGTGTTTTGGTCTTATCTATACATATAAAAGCGAAAGGTTAATTAACTCTTTCACACTCACTGATTAAACACGACATCTCGGAAACTACTTGACCTATTAAGCTGAAATTTGGCAAATAGTTAATAGGTAAAGAATCTATACATATAAAAGCGAAAGGTTAATTAACTCTTTCACACTCACTGATTAAACACGACATCTCGGAAACTACTTGACCTATTAAGCTGAAATTTGGCAAATAGTTAATAGGTAAAGAATCTATTATATAAAAGCGAAAGGTTAATTAACTCTTTCACACTCACTGATTAAACGTATTCACGATATCTCGGAAACTACTTGACCTATTAAGCTGTTTGGCAAATAGTTAATAGGTAAAGAACGGATTTTGCGCCGAATTGGGAGGCTCTTCGAGTTTGCGCGGACGCAGTGGCGAGCAAAAGTAAGTATTATAATATGTGAATAAGATACAAATTTATTGAAGCACAATGTTATTATAATGACAACGTTATAAATAATGTTTTTTGTGGAGACGCTCGCTAACATGTTTTATGTTTTACTTCTTTTTTTAAGTACCCAGTTATTTTTCTGTATTTGAGATTTTTTACAGATACCCGTCGTTATTGATTAATGATGTGATTTGGTTTTTTGTTGTCCAAGGCGACTGTTGAAGTCTGCTCAGCGTGTGTATGGAGATTAAAATGTAGGTTGCCTAGATATAACCATACACAATACTTGAAAACGGCCAGGAATTAAAGTGGGGCTCATATTTAGATAACAGACTGTTTTTTTTGTGATTGAAATTGCGCGATTGCTTCATCCACGGGTGAAATACAGTGTTTATTTTCTCTTTTTCCCTGTTCACTACTGCTACAAAGTTGCGATCGACATGCTATTAGCACGCATAACAAAACAGTTGTCACTTTCCTCGCGTACAATTCTCATGACTTTGAAAAAGATACAGTACCTGGTCGAGATTGAAACGAACGAAGGCTTCGTACTGTTCGGCAAGTTTGGTGCTAAGCGCAGACTCGTACTCGGAGCGAAGAGCAACCTCCTGCTCGCGCAGCATTCGCTCGCAGATCATGCTCACCTGTTGACGTCACAATATGGGTTTAATTGAATATTCATAAAAATCTGAATGGCTTATTCGCTTTGGTCAAACTGCCCAAAGCAGCAGCCCTATGTGCATATGTTGTTGACAAGAATTTTGGGCTCAGGTCAATGTTTCACAGAAAACGATCTTATAATTATTATCTTTACAAAATAGTGAGTACCTTACTTCAGCGAGACATGAGGTACCATGTATGACTGTTAGATAAGACGAAATCTACAAGAAAGTTCATTACTCACGCACGGAAGGGCTATCGGGTCGACAATGTAGGTACTAGAATTTAATTTTTTACACAATATCGATTGACATTGAAAAATTCTATTAAACTATAGAATTTTCCGCAGCTGCAGCAAGTCTAAAGCGACTTCGATTTCCATAGAAACCATCTTGACGCGGCGCGACTTTACCCTTAGAAACTTTTTGTTATTATGATGACTTAGTTTGAAAAGGCTGCTAACCTTCTGCGATGGCCTGGGTTGGTTGGAGTAAGACCCCACAATGGCCTAATCAAGAGGCTGAGAGCAGAAACAGGCCAGCTAACCTGGCTCACGGCTCTCCCTACAATACCCCCAAGTAAATCGACATAAACTTACCTGTTTGAAAGTAAAGAGGACACGGTTGTGAATCTTCTGGGTGCTGTGTGAGGAGCGGTGTGGTGGCGAGCAGTCGCCCTCAGAGCCACTGGACGAGGAGCAGGACGCCGCAGCGTTGGTCAGCCGCAGTTGACGGCGGCGGTGCAGGCGTCTGATGTGATCACGTATCTCCTGGGCCATGCGCTCTGAAGATTGAAGAGGGATTTACGAAGTTAGAGGTTGAATTGCTAGATACTGTAGTTCAATTAGCATCAGAAGAGTCAGCAGATTTTTGTATAAGAATAGGTATACTTGGTCGAACAAAGTGTAAACAAATCTGCTGACAATTGTTCCTAGATGCATTTTATTCATGCAATTGTGTAGTCTCTGTTGCGAAATCTATAAAAGGTATGAGGTAGAACGAGTGACGTGCTTCAAGAGAGTATAGTACTTATGAAAGAGAATAACTAACATAAATGTACCTTTAAAATTAGATAACTGTTTAGATGCTCGTTTCTTACGAACGACCAAGTAATGTACCTACTTATTCTAACTAGTGTTTCTCATTGTAAGTGAATGTATTATTCTGTTTTGAGAAATAAATGTCTTAAACCTTAAAATGTACAATTTTTAATAAGGAACCAATATTGAAATCACAAAAAGAAATCAGCTGTTCAGTACCATTTATGTTTCCAAAACTCAACCTAATGTAGGGAACAGCTGATTTTTTTTTAACACCATGTATAAATAAATAAATGATCACTAAGCTAGAAAATATACAGAAGTAGGGTAAAGTCAGCATTGTTTCTTCCTTATATTCAAAATAACTATTCATCATCTCAGAAGTGAGAAGATTAACAAAGATTTCAAAATATGCAGCATCATAATTATATGTGTGTTGCTGCCAAAATAGTTGTCATAATAAATATAACTATGCAATGAATGTTAATGTAGTTAAACTTGTACATGTAAACTAATCAGTGTCAAAATGATACCATGTACCTGTGGAATGACTGCGTGTGCACAGAAATATGTAGTTTGAATATTATTCTAACATAAAATCTAATGTTAGCTTACTTTAGATTTTATTTTATAATGGTATTTGTGATTTTCTTTATAGGTAATGGATTACATTGGATATACAATGATAAAAATAGTATACACGCATTAGTATAGCTTAAAAGATAAAACTATGATATATGGTTTATTTTAATTAAGTATATAATCCTGTAAGAATTGAAATGTTCAGTAAAACAAGCAAGGTTTGTTCAATACTCTGTAATAACAAACATATGTAAGTACACCTGCTTTCCACAAAAGGATGTAGTGTACAAATTCACTAACATTTCACCAATTATGCACTGAGAATATCTCATTATGTACATTTTATTAGTAACATTGAACAAAAGTTTTATCAAAAAGTCTGAAAAGTTTAGGCAAAATAACAATATACCTTCTTAAAAAGAAAGATAATATTGGCAGTTAAAATCAATTATTTTATGAATTTACTGAAAACATATTAGTCTCTTCATTTTATGAAAGGTCTGTCTATAACATTTGATGGCTCAGACTAGAAAAAAGAATTTTACTGTTTATTGAAGTAAGTAATAAATACTTACAACATTTCTCAGCAAAAATGTATATTTTTTATTTAACTTTTATTGTTTATTACCATCTTTTCTACTAAAAAGCTATCCCAGTAAGTTCTAGAAATGAAATAATGGCAAGTAACCATAAAATGATGACTTGTTTATGGACAAACTAAATAACTGACAGTAGAACATAAAAAAAAGAAATTAACAATAGAGCTAGGAAAATATTACTGAAATTAAATAACAATTTATACTAGCATATTTATGGCCCATAACTGGGAAATAAGGAAGATACAGGTAGAAAATACAGGGTACAGCTGTCGTAAATAATAAAAAAAAAGGTAAGGGTACAGCCAAAGTCAAATTATATATTTCAATTAGACCATTAAAAGGCAGTTTTGTACCTTGTTGCCCTTCCAGCAGTTTTGTATGGAGAAGAACAAGCAAGAAAATTCATACTTACTCTGTAAAGAACTGATCAGTACAAAAAAAACCTTTACCTAAATCTTGATACAAGTTGAATGTTAAATTAATGAGCATGATGAATATTTTGTTTACTAATTGAATGACCTTAAAATCTGTATGCAACCTTACTTTGGTTGAGGTAATTAATTTTACCATACACAATTTTTTATGAAGATTTAGATCCAATCAATTATGTTTTTTTTTACTATTTACTGTTACTGAAACAAGACCTTGTACTCTTATTTTTAAAAATAGAACCTTTTAAAAATGCAGTTCTTTAATATATTTATTATATAATGTTAGGTTATAATTATGGACATTCTAAACTTAAATTGAATTTATGTTCTCACTTCATTGTAAACTACAATGTCAAATTTTAATGTAAAATAAATAACCAGCTGTTTATAATATTTTATGCACATACTGACTTTATTTACATTAATACCTATAGTATATATATAACCTTCATACTGGAATTTAAGTGTTCAAGATTAGTATCATGTACCTAGAGTAAAGTACTAAAAACCAAGGTATTATAATGTTTTGAAATGTTTAGGTAATAGGTAATTATTGTCAATCTATCGTCAACTTATAAGTAAAACAGCCCACACAAGCATTTAATAGCTTTGTTTGAATATGTCCAGTCATCCAGTTAATTACTAATTTGCTGAAACACAGAAATTGCAGACTGCGCTGCGTGTACTGTCCATATTTAGGGTGATTAAGCATGATCCGAGTCAGAAGAATTGCATGAAACAGACCAATAACTCAGGTTTCAGTAAAAACCGACCCACAATTTAATACCACAAAGACTTCGAAGCTGGGAATTTAACACAAAAACCAACAAAAGGACATGAAAAAATCCACGCAACGGTCTTCATGCATCACTCATCTCGCTCTAACGCGATAAAAATATTCATGATGCAGTGGAAACAATGGCGTTAGATAATACAGCTGATTATATACCTATACAAGGAATTTATTGTTGCGTATTAATTAAAGAAACTGTAAAGTTAGCAAGGCTTCACTACATTCCCGAAGCCATAATAAAAAAATAAACAAACCTGGGGTCATTTTCACAGGTGCACTAACGGATTCTCCAAATGACGATGGTTTGCTTTCAGAAACTTTTAAACCAGGACTTGTGCTAGAACTGGCTGCAAATGGTGAGCACCTTCGCCTTTTAGCAGGCATTTGCGCCATGGACTCCCAGTCCAAATTTCTTTTAAGAGTAGCACACGCCATTTTCTTTTTACGCCCAGCGAATGTCCTCTACCTATCCGATACTAAGTTTGGAATTTCTGCTTTTGTCACGAATCAAGCAAAAAAAAGAAAATAATATTAAAACTTTAAGAAAGGAAGCACTACAATATTAATACAGTTATTTCAAAATTATTTTCTTGCAGGATTTCTATAAATATTAGAGATTATTTGACGCTGTCCGATTCTCTCACTTCTAAATAAAATCCGGCAGCGAACACTTTTCACTCTATTCAATTTTATTTTGACATTTTGTTGTTATAATCAGGTATACCAACCTTAAAAAATTCTAAACCAAAGACAATTCTTGAACTATGTGAGAATTTCATTCCCGAACAAGAAGCTTTGGAAAATAAAAAAAAATATACTTTTACGTCGCACGCACAAATTATTGTTTATATAATTTAATTGTGAAACGGATAAAATTTAAAGTGTTAAACAGCAATCAATTAAAATTATTCATTCAATATTGTATTCGTAATTTTCTCCGTCACCACACTACCTACTGACTTTGACAGTTATAGAATAGAAGAAAGAGCAAATCAGCAAAATTGTTTTGACGTCTGATTGTGAGTCATCGTCCAAATAATAATTTACGACTCCCTTTATTTGTTTCATTAAAGTGTTCCTCCTAGCCAAGTGCTAATCTTATAGGTCCTCACGCCTATTGTTTTTGTGTTAAAAAAGTTTTTTATAAGCCGTCAAACTGGGGAACGAAATGTCTGCATCCGCTATGGAAAGTATCCTTTTTAATTTCATAAGTTTTGACACTGCGGTATTCAAATTTTCAGGTTTTCACATATACAAGATTAAAATTTATCTGTAAATTCAGCTTTACATTTCTTTTACAACAACTGGAACATAATTTAGGATCATTTACATGGATTCCCTCTTAGGTATTCCCCACTGTCATTAGCTTTGTAACCTTGTAATATTTACCAACTTATAATAGTTAGTTATCTTATTCATTTGTGTATTTGGCATTGATTTACCACCGATACCAGTGCTGTACTGCATTACTTATGAAGTTCCATGATAACCATCTTCAAAATCATGTAAAACGAAAAAAGTAAGTATTGCTTACAATAAAGCATTCATAGTACTTAATTCTATGAGTCACACATTTTTGTACCTCATAAATAAAATTGTTTTTATATTTAAAATTATATTATATTGTGATACTATTCCTTGAAATTATACTACATGAGGTATTAAAAATGTTCTTAATGTCTGAAATTCTATACTTAAGTTTAGTCAATATTAGATAAAATAATAATACATGAATATTATTAGTCTCACCAATTGCAGCTTTTACTGAGCTAAACATGTTATAGCTCGCCTCTTAGAATATTAATCTACAAAGTATACGTATTTAGTGTGTTTCATCATCATTTTCATCATCATCATATCAGCCATAGGACGTCCACTGCTGAACATAGGGCTCCCCTACACAGATGTAGTGTGATTTGCTGTACCTATTTTAAATAAATAATAGGAAATAATTAGATAAGTAGGTTATAATAGATTATAATCTAAGATGGTACCTTATATTATTCCTAACAATAAATCCTTCACTCACCTTTACCAGAACACCTATTTAATTTAAAATTTGCTGTAAAAGAGTTAGAGAGAAACTCAAAAAAATGTGAAAAAGAAGAAAAGCTTGAGAAGGAAAAAGCCAAGAAGGCAATACAGAAAGGTAACTTAGAAGGTGCGAGGATACATGCAGAGAATGCCATAAGACAGAAGAATCAGGCACTTAATTATCTTAGGATGTCGGCACGAGTTGATGCTGTATCGAGCAGAGTGCAAACTGCACTTACAACTAGGAAGGTGAGTTTTTAATCAACTATTAGTCATTTTCTTAGTTCTGCCGCAAAAACACAACCAACAATTCACAACAACCACAATTTCTCAATAATACTAATTCAATATACCAAATGTAAAACATCACATTCAGCAATAATATACACATCAAAAAAGTCTAGGGATCAACATCCCTAACAAATGTTAGGGATGTTGATCCCTAGACTTTTTTGATGTGTGTAGTTCATTGTAGGTGTGTACAAAACTAAATTAAAAATAACTCTAAAACTTATGCTTAGAATGGAGTAAAAGTAAATATCCAAAATGACTGTGGCTGAACTAATTTAACCCGTTTTCTGTGGGCGAACATTCGCTACACCGAGCCTAATGTGCAGCTGACTACACACTTAGTGTTCACCGTAGAAAAACTCATACGGTTGTGTTTTCCTGTAGTCAACAGTTTAAAGATTTAATAATAATGTCAAATGAAGCTTGTCTCAAGGAAGAGTTGTTACAAAAAATACCAGTTTTGTTATTTTACACTAGTACAATAATTTTCACCATTTTCTACCATGTTATCTCTTCACTACCTATGGTTGACTGTAAGAGAATTCCTAAGACATTAAGTCCGCCTTTGTACTTTTTGTTGTATAAAATTTAAATAAATAAACAGTATGCCTCGTTGGTCTAGTGGTTAGTGACCCTGACTGCAAAGCCGGAGGTAGTGGGTTCGATTCCCACCCAGGACAAACTTTGTGTGATGAGCATAATTGTTGGTTCTGTGTCTGGGTGTAATTTATCTATAATATGTATGTATTTATAAATTATATAAGTATGTATATCAGTTGTCTGGTTACCATAACACAAGCTCTGCTTAGCTTGGGATCAGATGGCCGTGTGTGAGTTGTCCCAAGATATTTATTATTTATTTTATTAGTATGTTGTTCTGTACAATGTTTGCTGTTACATTAAATAACCTTGGAACTTAGAGATGGAGCAAAGATCGAATTATATTTCTTACACAAAGCATAATATGACTACCTATGTATTTAAATATGATTCATTACTTATCTGTTAAGATAAAATGAAACAACAAACTTTTTCTTACATCATTCATAAAACATTATTTATTTACTTTTATTTACCATAGAAATGTAAACAAAGAAAAGGTTTTTAAATTTTGTCAAAATATTGTAACACGAGAATCTAGATTAATAATGTATAAAAAAAATGGTTGGTAGCTTACTCATTCTACTAGAGCTAAAATGTATGATTCTGTTTATGGAAGGTAATTTTGATATGTGTCAAGAACTCAAGAAGTCTTGGCAACTTTGGGTGCTGCTGTCTTTATGCATCTGCTTGTGTGATCCCCTCACCGTCAGGAACCACAAAGCTTAAAATAATTTTGTTTAAACCTATTCCCAAGTAGAACTAGACAATTTATCACTATTTAGAACTGTTGATCTTAATAACACTTTGAAATTAATTGGGGTACTCATTTTGGGCATAGGCCTCCAACTCCTACCATAGCTTCTCCTCCATATCTCAATTGACTGCTTTTTACAGGATTTTACTAAAAAAAACATTGCTAATTCACCTAATAAATTGATTCCAGGTCACAAACTCCATGGCTGGTGTAGTAAAGGCAATGGACGCAGCAATGAAATCAATGAACCTAGAAAAGATATCCACACTCATGGACAAGTTCGAGAGTCAGTTTGAAGACCTGGATGTGCAGTCTTCGTACATGGAGAACGCGATGTCACAAACAACTACCACCACAGTGCCTCAGGGTGATGTCGATAATCTCTTGCAACAAGTTGCGGATGAAGCTGGGTAAGCATTGTTTTATACATTGATTTTAGATTCCTGTTGCTAAACAAGCATTTGTCAGTTTTCTTTAAAAACTAAAGCCGACCCTATATGCCAAACTCTTGTTATGTAGTCTTGAAGTGGTCAGTATTTATTTTTTTATAGTTGAATATACACACACGGGATAGATTCACTAAAACTAGAGGGATGAAGCACGGCATCGCAAAGATGAAAGGAGTAAAGGGAGGCCTTTGTCCAGGAGTGGGACAGAAGAGGCTAACAAAAAAATTAATTAATAATATTTTTGTAATACTTAATAATTTTTTTTTTTTTTTTTTTTTATTATTACCTCTATCTAAATTTCCAGTTTGGAACTCAACATGGAGCTGCCTGCAGGCGTGCCGAGCACTTCAGTGGGCGCCTCGACCGTCGTATCTCAGGAACAAGACGAACTCACGCAGAGGCTCGCGAGATTACGGCAAGCGGAGTAACAAGACGTTGTACAGATATTATTTGTTACGTATTATTATCGTATGCACACGATTCTGATATAAGATCTAAATAAGGCATATTTGTTTGAGGCATGTTGCGCAGTTTTATGCTTTTTTTAGTTTAAAGTACAGGATAAGTTTTTCGAAGTTTCCTTTTCTAGCAACCATTTAAGTACAACATTGCTAGTCATATGACACGTCAGTCGCATGTGGCGAATATTCCGGGTTGTTGGGACTTCGCAGCTGATGATGTCATTCTATGACTTTAGGACAACGTCATTTCTTGGACCAATTTTTTATAGGTATTCTGTATAATCTTGGTGAAGTTCTAATGTTTAATTTTCTCAAATTAAAACTACCGTAGACACCTTGGTCTAAATCAACTCTTAATTGGGATAAGTTCTGTCTACACAAATTAACACATCAAAATGTCTCCCATTTTTCGATAAACCGAAATACTTTCAACTCTTTCTTTCTACATCGTGTGGGCAGTAAGGTCTTACGACCCCACCCACCCTAGTGTCAGTTTCTAAACCGCCTCAAGGGCCTCTTGACATGTTTTGAGTGGGACAGCAATAGGCTGATTTTTTAATACTTTTAATGATTTTGAATATAAAATGATAATTATTTTAAATCTATTCTAAGTATAAGATTCTGTATTGAACTGGTGCTGGATAGTAATGCTACACATTTAGGATATTGAATTCGTTTCACATAATTAATTTAATTATTGAGAGTTTTGGAATGTCTTAATTATATGTTAATGCTGCTTAGAATTACTTTAGCCTTCAGTGATAAACATATAATTCTATTTTAGTCATTGCCCTATAGAATCAGCGTAACTCCATAATAAAAGGCAACATAAACTGCGCAACATGCGTCCTTAAATAAATATGTAGCTTTCACTTAACTTTGACAATAAAATTACGATTTGTGTTGCAAGTTACAGTCAGCTTATTTAGGTCCAAACAACAATGTTTTATAATTAAGTATGCAGATCTTATGTTTGTTGAGAATCTTAAAAAAAAATGTATTTTCAAGCTATTTATTTCGCGTCATTTCCACTTTATGCTATGATACTGTGATCACAAAATATATAGAAACAGGCATATATATGTAAGTATCTAAAATAAAATATAAATGTCTTGTAATTTTTTGTAAATGTTCTTTATAAAGTTATGAATAATGAAGTTATTTTTGTTCTTTTTTTGATCCTCACTTTTTGACTATATCCCCGTTCTATTACGCTTGATTTAGTAACAATCTGAATTACGATAAATTCGTGTCAATCGAACGACGTGAATGATGTCGTGGTAGTTAATACATCCTTAGCTTTAAAAAAATATTTTGTAGAATTAATATAGTTTCCCAAACTATAATAATCAAATGGGCACCACTAGCTTTTATCTTTGTAACACGACTAGTGATCACCGTCTCAAATTTTAGTAAAATAGCCCAGCCTATTTATTGATTTGGGAATGTGGACAACAGTATAATAATAAACACGAAACTTTGTTAAAATACTTTTATTATCTAAAAAAAAACAAAGGAACAAGCATGTATCAATACAAATAACAGTAAACTTTCAACTAATACTATTAATACGGAAAAATCTGTAGTGTGACTACAATTCTTATAACCTATCGTACAAGCTAAAGCTGCCTCAATACTCTGTCTGCTGTATCCGTATCAGGGCACAAGTGGCGACATCTGGAACCTGTGTCGAGGAGATTCAGCTTGACTTTTTACACACTGGCCATCTTTCAGAGGGTGGAGATACTCATAAATATGAACTAATTTTATTATGAGAACAAACATACGAAAAATAAAATCAGCGAAGAAAAATACACTTTATCTGTTACATAATAAAAATGTATGAAGAAGTTAGTTGACGACTCAGCACAGTGGCTGGCCGAGTAGCTATTGTGCTGCGCGTTGTAGATTCGATTCCCGAACGAAACAAAAATTTGTATGTCTTGCAGGTAGTTGTTCCGGGTCTGGTTTTTTGTGTGAATTTATGTTTGTAAACTCACCCACGATACACGAGAAAAATTTAGTGTGGAGTAAAATTTTGTACATTAAATACATTTTTAATATTTCCGTAATGCGCGCGCGCTCTTTTTTTTTCTTGTGACCACATACATACATTTCAGTGCATGTGAAACGGGGCTTACTCCCGTAACAAAAAATTGTTCATATTCATGAGTATTTTAACTCTCTCAAAAATGGCCAGTAAATTAAGTCACCTGTTTATCAGAATCATTTTTATATTATTCGAGATAGTTGTCAGTGTGTGCACTGTGAGCCAAGACCGAGTGCCGACATAAATGCGCCCTGATCCGGATATACTTATGAACTTATTATGTGTGGTGTTTATACCTAGAAATATGGCATTAATATGACTTAGTAAAAATGTGAATACTGTGTTATCTTTGGTGTAGTGTTAAGCATCCCCATTG
This sequence comes from Hoplodrina blanda, assembly GCA_949316365.1. Lineage (NCBI taxonomy): Eukaryota > Metazoa > Arthropoda > Insecta > Lepidoptera > Noctuidae > Hoplodrina > Hoplodrina blanda. The sequence continues at coordinate 2,280,585 of OX438582.1, forward strand.
TCAGTGGTTTCAAAGGCTATATGATAGAAGTACCAGTCCTCGAGGAATGACGGCACGAAGGCTTTGCTCTTCGTGTATTTGACCGGCGGCTTGAGCTTGGCGAGCTCTTGTTCATAGAGCTCCAGAGATTCGGGGGACGTGGCGCCGTTGCCCTGGAACAGAAATGAAGGTAATGTGAGATGGTGATGCGTGATGCGCCATCCTTTTAGTGTACTAACTTCTGGTTCCTCGTACGAAAATTAATTCCAAATTAGTGTAACATATTGGCAAGCGCGCCTAAGTTGCTGTTTTGACTGCCTCGTTGGTCTAGTGGTTAGTGACCCTGACTGCAAAGCCGGAGGTAGTGGGTTCGATTCCCACGCAGGACAAACTTTGTGTGATGAGCATAATTGTTGGTTCTGTGTCTGAGTGTAATTTATCTATAATATGTATGTATTTATAAATTATATAAGTATGTATATCAGTTGTCTGGTTACCATAACACAAGCTCTGCTTAGCTTGGGATCAGATGGCCGTGTGTGAGTTGTCCCAAGATATTTATTTAATTGGTAATTAATAACTCAGTCAACTAATCACAGATTCACAGCTGTTTACGCGCGCTTGACAATTTGAAGGTCAATTCTGAAGACTAATTCCTGTTATTTAAAACGTTCTTAATCTAGTCGCCATCCCGTCTCTGCGATCAGTATCAAAAACTTTAATGAAATTTAAAAAAGGTATAGTACGGCCGACGTATCTTGGCGGTCTGAAGATAGCTGTTTGGCTGCGCAATGAATCTTAAAGAAACGAAATTGTTTACTGCGCAGCAATCGGCTAACTTCAGGGCCGCCAAGATACGTCGGCCGTATTGTAAGTGGGTACTTAATAACACCCCACTTGTTTCCACAAATACAAGTTGCTTACAAATTGGAGGAAAAATATTGAAATGTTAAAAATACATACATGAGTCATAAACTTTCCATTAGGCTTGAGAATCTTGAACGAAGAGTTCAGTATGGTGATCATGAACTCCCACAGCTCGCCGCACGCAGACTCCGAGATGGGAATGTCCGTCAGATCGCCAAATATATAGTCAACCTTCTTGCCTTCAGATATAAACTTGTTCACCGTCAACATGCAATCTTCTACGATTACCTGGAAAATCGTTTGTAGTTAGAGGTATATATTCCCTAATAGGGTGTGGAGATGGGACATGCGTAATTTAGCGTAAATTGCGTCGCTCAAAATTAGTCAAGGGATTTATATTTTTTGTCGACTAAGCGTAATTTGTGTCGCTCAAAATGAGTCGAGGAATTTACAATTTTTGTCGACTGTGAAAACCCGGCGTCAAACTCGTGTCTTTGACAGACTTGATTAGAAAGTTGATTAAAAAAAAAGATTAAAAAAGCAGGGTCCTTATTACGAAGATTATTCGCAAACGGCGACCGCAAGTATTTAAAATCTGTTTTACATTAAAAGCAGCCCATATTAATAGAATATGAGTGACATTATAAATAGCGGCGTATATTTACAAAATTGTCTCGCCTAGCCAGCGTCAGCTATTTGGCCCATCGCATGCAATACCGAAATGACTCACACCCTTGATATAGTAACTGCGTGAACTAAATTTGCGTCGCATAAGAAAATCTAGTCCTGAATAACTTGTGTAAAAAATATTCGACCTGATATAAAAGTTTTAAAGTCATACTTTTTTTTTATGGTTTCATAATCAGACGTAGTATTGAAAACTCGAGGATAACGACTGGATGTGTGGAAGAAAAAAAGAGTCATGCGCCGACGCAACCATAACGACGAAATTATTTTAGTTAATGCTTCCAGCATGCCTTGCAACCCCAAAACTAATGAAATATGCATAATTATGGTTTCCAGATGAGTATGACATAAGAGTGGTCACTCTTAAGTCCTGATCAACTCAGATCTGGGGACGTACGTGTGAAGGAGAGACGGAGCTATACATGACCTATAGCGCTATCCTTTTTTAACAACAGAAGAGTGATTGCATTAATTAATGATCCACCGTAAAAGTTCGTTATAGAAAAAAAACTTTTACGTGACCCAGAAGTAGACATAACACCAGCGGTTGTAGTTTGCCAGACGAGCACGGGCCCTGTATTAAAATTTGTTGAGGGGTCCTTCTACCTAACTGGGGGTCAGGTTCGGGGCCCCTGGGGGACCTATATCTATGATACGGTGGTAGCTACGCCCCTGTATAACGTTTCCTACAAAAAAATACTGCAAGCTTGTGCAAATAGCAAGGAGTACATTAAACAATTTACTTCATAATTAGGCCCCTTTCTTCTCTCGAGCACATCGCCGCATATGGGCCGCAGGTACTTATTACATGCGGTCATCACGACCTCGTCTATCTCCAACATCCACACGTACTTAGGTTTCTCCTTCAAAAGCTCGTATAAAAGAGCACCGTCGCCGCCACCTTGAAACAATATTAGTCCCCTGTTAGATTGTAAGCGTGTGAATGCATGCATGCGGTTAAAGTACCAATCTTTGAGGCCCACGTCCTAGAACATGTTCTGACGGAAGTTAAAGCGGGTGAAAGCTTGGGATAGTCGTCGTCTACTGGGTTAAAATGACCCTGAAGGTCAATTTTACTAGTCTCATTCTCATCAGCGACAATCAATGTCAAAAAATGCTGGTAAATTAGAGGATTTTTGAGGGACTGAGATGAGATTGCGGTCGTTCTTAAAAGTTAGTAGAATTGCCCTCTGGTAGCGTATTCATGTGTACAAAGTCTGCGTAGCAAACGCAAATTCAACAATCATCTGATTATTATGTAACCACTTCAAATAAAAAAGGAATGGGTTAAAAAGAACGCTCCGTCATAACCATAAAACACGTATGACGGATTTCCTTTAAGTTGAGTTGTAACGGATTTCTTTTTAACAAGGGACAAAGTGACCCTAAAAAGACCCCTTTTATCCTGTCATTGTCAAACGAGTTTTAGTAAAGAAAAGGAATTATGATTGTTTTGTTTTGTCATATACAAAAAGTCGGGTCTTCGGTTGGGGCCTTGGGGGTCGTGTCGGCAAACCGACATGACATCTGAAACACGGACTCGTTAAGTTTTATGTAAAAACTAGCTTCTCCCCGCGACTTCGCACGCGTGGAAAGTCTATCCCCCCTGTTTGATCTCCTTATAGGGTGTAAATCTACGTGTCAAATTTCAGCGCGATCCGTTCAGTCGTTTAAGCTGTGAGTTGATGGATCAGTCAGTCAGTATATAAGTAGAGTGTTGCAAGGACAACGGACAAAATAGAATTATACAACGTAACCTTGCAGCGGCTATAAGAAGTACCTAAGAGATTGTTACAAAACTGCAGTCCTTCCTACTTATGAGTATTCCCGATCATTTTATATGCTACGTTCTGGTACCTTGGAGATAGTAGGTTGTTTAACTGGATTTCAACAGCCGACATCCACCTAGTGCTCGAGTGCTATTTCCTACCTAAATTCGAGAAAACGCGAACATCAATTCGTAAAATTAAATGTGTCAATAAAGTGAACTTGATTGATGCTATTTGAAATCGTTGATTGGTGTCTGAGTATCAATTTAATGCGTAACAAGGCGGTCAAAGGGTTAACGTGACAATTTACGCATGCATAACAAATGCAACCATGCAACCATCCAATGTTTGTGTTAGCAGCCATCCCAATAATGCAAAATAATAGAAACTGGGTCATAATAGGCCGATTTATTACCCTAAAGACCTAGTTGTGTGGCATAAATACATGTAGGTGAGTTTTACGAGCCGAAAGTATGTCAGTGACCGTTATGAGTATGTATGTAATTTAAATAAAAAGGGATGGGTAAGTAAGTTTAAAAAAAAGAGGTAATTACCTAAGATCACGATTTCTTTCCCTTCATAGCTTTCTTTACCCCTCTGCATCAAAGTTTCAGTATAAATGAGATCAGCCTCTGAGATATCTGAAAGCAAACAAAATAAATTTAATAAAATCTTATCAGTTGGCAGTGTTCCCATTAAATTGTCATAACAAAATAAACTTTCCAATAATTGAAACAGGGTATAATTTGTATTGGCAAATACAACTTCAAATATTTGAACAAATGCGCCAAGCGTAGTGCCAACTTCAAATGTTTGTTCAGTAAACTTACTTTGTAAATCATCTAGCACCAACATATTGCCTAGAGTCTTGGAATGGACAATCTGAACTCTTTGGAAAGGCGATTGCTCGTCGAATATAACCCCATCGATGTCGTACTCTAGTAGGCGTTCGTCTGTAAATTGCAATGTGTAATAAGATACAAGATAGATTTTCAATTCATAATTTGTAAAGATGATGTGTAAAATGTTTGTAATTTAAAAGATGCTTTGTAGAGGGCAGGGGAAGGGTTAACATAAGCACTTCAAACTTAACTCACACACAAATCTAGCGGCAAAACCCTAGTTTCTATTAAAGAGGTACTAGGCTGGAAAAACAGTATTTTTTTACTAAAAAGTAAAATGTGATTATATTAAGCAGATGGGACATTTTTCTCAATTTTATAAGTTATCCAGCCAATTAAATAATAAAAATAAACCACTGACCTGAGCTTGGGTAATACCTGCCGAAGAGGCATCGCTTTAGCGGCGCGTAAGCTTGCGATTTTATAATATTGATGTATTTTTTCAGCTGACCTTCCAATACTCTCGCCGACTATTCAAAAAAAAAATCATAAAGAAGGAAAAACAAAAAAAAATGAATGCAGGTAGTCTAACATGCATAGTTCTGTAAACTATAGGCCAAAAGATGATAGGTTGAGCGTCTTCTTGGATACTGGAAGATTCGTTAGTTGGCTACTTGTTGGGTCTCATAAGAAAATGTGGAGAACATGCAGTAAATGGGGTAGTTGACACCATTAACCGCTCAAGGCCCGGCTGTCATACCGGTATGACAGAACAATAATAGAAAATCAATTGTATCTCGTGGGACTTGAGTAATTAACTAATAATTCCAAGACATAACTTGTCTAAAGAAAAATCTCTAAAAATCAGATTCATTTTCAATTTACTGTAAAATTTGATTTTAATTACTTTCAAATTAATAAATAGTTAGTCAATTGAGTCAGCACAAAAGTGACATCACAGTAAGTTGTCTTTTGCTCCCCAAAATCAATTGGAATATTGCATTTTAATATGTCATAAAAAATACGTCAATTGTTTGGTGGTGTCATCTACCTTTCTTAGTCATGGTGATTGGATGGGAGTACAAAGCATAGTCCTACTGATTGTGAAAAATTTTGAATAGTGCGAATTATTAGTGAAGGGGTGCATGTTGTGAGTGAATAGTTAAAAGAAACTCGGTCAACAATGTGAAGCTTTTATGTTTGATTGCCTGTGCACAAACTGCAATTGTGTTGAATGCTTGTTTCCTTTCAATTGAGTCTCGTAGTAAGCAGTCAATAAACTGATTTATGGGCATTCATATATTGGGATTAGGGGTGTTACGAATGTAATTTAAACATTAGATTGAAGTAACAAACACAATCTCTAACAAGAATACAAATATCCTTCGTACAAAAAGAAAATATTACTTGATGGTTCTTATTCAAATTTTCACACCGACTTACGATTAAACTTTAAATCAGAATGCAAAAATGAACATGGAATGAAAAATGCTACATCAGTCCTGTCACCTGAATCATCAAGTGATAATACTAAGTGAATAAATAAAAGTGCTTTTAACTGTAACATAAAAATATTGGTGTATAATTTTAAAGCTGAATTTGTAATAAAAGAAGAACATAAAATATAGCTAAAAATAAAACTGAATTGTAAGTAAGGGCAATGTCATCAAACTAAGTTAAATAAAGGGTTAATAAATAGTACAGGTACTGTATCTAACCTGAACTAGTGAGATAAACATCAAATTTATAACCCCGTTTGATTGGTGGGAATAATTTTACCCTTTCGCAGTCCAATGACATTCTTACCGAACTTTCCAGTAGTTTAGAGCACTAGAAAATAAATTTATACGCTCAACCTTCACATACCTATGATCTTTATTTATTACAAGCTTTTCCCGTGTATTCGTCTGAGTAATTATCGGTTTACGTGCACTCAAACAAAGTCACGGATTAAAATGGTCTGTATGTCTTAATCCAGATCCCAAGCTACCTCTAAATTCATCATGATTGGTGCAGTGGTTTTGCCATGGGTTACAGACAGTTACTTTCGCATTTATAATATAAAGTGTGGATTTTAATTGTGTCATCAACCTTTTGAAAGCTAATAAATGTAAAATCATCAATGTGAAACATGTACTATCAAGACGGAATAATGCATTTAACAATAAATTCAAACAACTTTTGCTAAACAAATGTGTGTTGTTTTAGAATATCACACTTTGAAATAGGTAGATACATAATATTTTTAATAAAATCATGGTTTCTTTCATATTAAATGCAGCACAGTAACTGAGAAAACATTATTTTATTTATGTTTTATGACAAATGTATTGTTTTATTTCTCATATAGTATTGTTATGGCATTTTCCACATTTATTAGCATTCATAGGGAGAAAAACTTTTTAAAAATAATTCTAAGATCCATAGTTCATTTTCTAAATAAATGTTATAACTATTATGATTATGTATTGTTTTAGGCATTGTTGTTTATATTCTTTGTTTTCACAAATTATAGCTGGTGTTCTTAGTTGAGTAGTTACCGGAATTAGAAATAAATATTACATAAACAAAATAAAATCGATTCCTTACGACACAACCCTGGTAAGACGCTGAGCGATCAAACATGGTCGTAATTGAAATAGAAAAGTCTTGTAATTCATGAATACATGGCTCGACATAGATAAAGTGCTATACTATCACATTTCTCGCTAATGTAAGTCACACAGCGCACTTACCTTGAGGTTAATTAATGGTTCCTCGTTCTCTTCCTTGTAATATTCAATGTTTACAGTGACAAGGCCACGGTCAAACAATCTGACGGACACTGTAGTGCCCTTCTTGCCCGTCAACAGCTTCAGCGAACCGCCTTCCAGTTTTAACTCAGTCGCTAAAATAAGATTCGGTATGTATTCTTTCAACACGATTTCTAGTTGCCCGAATACTGTTTTTTGCCCATTTTCGTCTCCAAGGCGGGCGGGGTCCACCGAGAAGTCTAGCAACAGCGTTTGGACAGACATTTTTAACTATTCAACGTTAATTTCACTGTTTATTGAGAATATTTAGTTGGACGGGACCGGTAAATCCAAGAGTAGGAAAAGAACGAAGCCGCTATTGCTTGAAATTGAAGGAAATGGCAAAATTGATTTGAAGGGTCTATTTTGATATAATCTTAGTGTTGCAAATACAAATAATCAATTTGGTAATCGATTAAAATGCTCATCGAATAGAGAAATAAATTCCTAATAAAATTATCTCTATGCAAATTTATAGAAGATTAATAATATCGGACAAATCACATCATCACCAATAAAAAATACTTTTGATTTTTTTTCTGACTGGCATCCCTGTTCATCATAGTTGATTTGACGTCTGTATTCTTGGGCTGCCATATTTTATTACTGAAAAATTGTTTAGAAAGAAACCTATTATTTGAAGCTACAGTTGAGTACTATTTTAGTTCTTTTTAGTGCAAATTGGCCATCTTCTAATAAGGAAATTAATTATAATGACATTAGTAATGTAACTGGCTTATAAGAGTTAGCTTTGCAAAAAAAGGAAAAAAACATAAGTCTAGAGGCTTGCAACATTATATCCGTCTGTCTTTCTTTTTTGTAAAAAAAATTGCATCGTGAGATTCTTGTGAGTTGTGACATGGCTGGAAATAATACTGAAGAAGTAGAGGTGGGTAGTTATAATTAATTGTGATGAAAATTACAGAGTCCACCCGTATTAACCATTAATTGTATCGTACTTCCTTTACTTTTACGGAATTATGCTGATGTGGCTGCACTAACTTTCACTGTTGCATTTGTTTCGCGTTTGCTGTGTTTTTCGCTAGTTTACCAGTTTTACATAACAATAAAGTGGCTATACAAGCTTAAATTACAGTCAAAATTAAATATCATTCACCTAAATTAGGTTCTCTGATAAGTTTTTTTTAGGTTAGGTTTAGAGTATAAAGTATGACGACTTGTGTGTTCAAGGGGTCTGCGACGACTGAGACCAAGGGCACCACTAATGCCGAGGTCCCGCCGGAGTTCCTGATCAAGCACCCTCTGCAGAACACTTGGAGTCTTTGGTTTTACGACAATGACAGAAATAAGACATGGGAGGAGAACCTAATTGAACTGACCACATTCGATACGGTTGAAGATTTCTGGAGGTGAGTTGCTGCGAATGAGCCACAGCTATCTGTGCTATAGTTTCCTATCTATGTGTATTATATTAGTATTGATAACATGTTATTTGCTGATTCTAAAGGTGACACTGTTTTTTTACTAATATGACTGTTTTTATATGAGTTTGCTATGATATTATTCTTAAATTAATCATAAGAGACAGTATAGAAGGAGTTGCCATTTTTATAAACTGCTGCTGTTCAAAAGCTTATGAAGAGTATTTCAATAAACATTAGGAAAACCATCAACAAACTATTCTTCACTTTTTAAATTACTTAGTTTTGGTATAGTAACTACAAAAACAACTAACTTAAAAGGATTTACTAACACACAGATATACAAACAAACAGAAATCTCTAAACGTGACAATATGTCATCACCAAACACATAAAAATAATACAAGGCTTAGGGTAAACAAAGTTGTGCTATCTCTATGGTTAAGAAACTTTATGTTATCATCACATGATAATATTGTTGAGACCTCTGGCAAATCCCACCATAAACAAAGTTAAAACCATAAAATAATATTATTATTTGACTAAGGGCTTATTTTTCAATAGTCAGATAATTTTTATCCAAAGAATAAAAATGACAGTTTGACATATTTTTTATACAAAATCTTTCAAACTGCCATATTTATCCCTCCGTTAGTATTTCAACAACAAGAAACTTTAATTGTGAACAGCACAGCAGCAAAGTGAAAAATAAAAGCCTATATTCCCAAACATGGTACACAGAGCAGATTTATACATCCATATTTCATGACTTTGGCTAAGTCTCATGGTGAACAGGGCAGAAATCCTCACACCAGGCTCTTAATAAAAATAAATCCAAATGGAAAAAGTTTCATCCAAAACACTTAAATAAAATTTACAGAAAATAATTTACTTTACTTACTGTTTCCAGACTGTATCACCATATCAAGCTACCGTCCGAGCTGCGCCAAGGCCACGACTATGCCGTCTTCAAGCAAGGCATCCGTCCCATGTGGGAAGATGATGCAAACAAGATGGGGGGTAGATGGCTTATCAGTCTCGAGAAGAAGCAACGCAACTCTGATCTGGACCGCTTTTGGTTAGATGTGGTATGTACTTGTAATTATAATTTATTATAATGTACTGTTTAGAGTTAAATGCACAGCTGTGTTCTACCATTTTAAAATATATAAATCAACTAGCTATTTCCTGCGACTAATTTAATACCCCTTAATTCGGCTCTGTCGCAAAATCTGTTCATAACTGACATCTATCTATAAACTACCTATCTGCCAAATTTCATCTACAAAGGTCAAGTTGTTTTTGAGATAGTCTTTAGTCAGTGAGTGAGTGAATAAATGACCTTTGCTTTTATAAAGATGTATGAGATTGTGTATGGTAGTACTAAACATCTGCCTTATGGTTATTGAATTAACCATAATCAAAAATATATAAAGACACTAGAAACATTTTCTAGTTGTGGACCCCTTTCAAAATTTTAAAGATACCACAGACCTTTTTCGAAAAATACATACATACACATACATAAACTCACGCCTTTTTCCCATGGGGGTAGGCAGAAACCACAGAACGCCACCTGCTACGAAAAAAAAGAAAATAAAGATGTCTTTGATAATGCAGACGGCAAGTCATCTTTCACTTCAAGTAGGTAGGCTCGTCATAGACCCCTGGCGTTCATTACATGGACACCTTATGGACCTTCACCTTATGGTTAGAAACCCTTCTTTAGAATAACTAGTGGTAGTGTTGGATATGCATGTATTAATAAATCTAACCTAACCTAAATTATAATTGTAGGCACAAGTCGTGAGCACAGATTGTAGGATTTCGCGCATGTACACTTTTGGCCAAATAAAGACTAACACATAGATTTTCAATGTCTTTTCAAAAAATAAAAAAGTTTAAAACACAGCAATTTTATAAAAAGAAATAATAAAAATGAACTTTATTAAACAAGAAAGCACTTCAAATACGAAATAACGAAATTAAACTATATTAAAAATAAAACAACTAATACGTAATAACAAGAAAAAACTATTTAAAAATTTAAAACGTGATTCATTAAATTTGCACAAAAGTGTACAGTAGCCGAATGACAGGCGATAGACCAATAGACGACGAGTATCAATTGACGAACCAATCGCGTGCAAGATCGGCGCCCCCCCGCCTTCTTCATTCCGCCAAAGAGACCGAAAAATTAACAAATGCGCAGTGCTCACCACTGGTGCCGATACCTATACCTTGAACATTGTTTAAGCTAATTTGGCCTTGACCCAGTCAGGCAGCAGTAAAAGTTAAATCAAAATCAATATGGAGCTGAGCTATGTTGTTAAAGTAAAGTTTTGAATTACATACAATGTTGTCTGGATTTTCTTTTAAGTAATTTCTATTATAACATTCTCTTCATTGACAATTATCCATAAAAGAGTGAAGATAATCTTTTTCAAACAAAAATGAGGTTCATTCTAGGCATTTAAACTATTATAATTTAATTAATTAATTATTTTTTTTGCAGGTTCTCCTCCTTATTGGTGAAAACTTTGACCACTCTGAAGAAATTTGTGGTGCTGTTGTTAATGTTAGAGCGAAACTCGATAAAATTGGTGAGTATACCACATAATATACCTTGTAAAGTATTTCTTCCTTCCTGTTAGACGTTTTAATAGAAATTTTCTGATGCATAGAGGATGAACCAGAAAAAAGGCGCCTAAGTTACGCCTTATAACATCAGTTATCACACATCAGTTCCGTTTTGGAGAATAGTCGGAGAGAGACAGACAGACCAAAAAAAGTTTTTTTGTTTTGGTATATATACCATTCAAATATTCGTTTAGTAAAAATCTGTTATTTTGACATTTATTTGCATTAAGTTTTAAGTCTATTGCCAGTTATTCTCATAATGAAAAGTAACCACATTTTAATCGACTATTATAGAACTAACAAAAATCATATTTTCGCCTTTCAGGAGTTTGGACAGCTGATACTTCTAAGCAGCACGCTAACATTGAAATCGGCAGAAAAATTAAAGAGCAACTGGGTATCCACGGGAAAATAGGCTTCCAAGTTCATCGCGACACCATGGTCAAACATAGTTCGGCAACTAAGAATTTATACACTGTTTAGTTGCTACTCAACGTTCGTGCACTCGATATAAACAGTGGTATGGGGTGGCTAGTTAAAATATCTTTAGAATGTTGTTCATGACAGGCGAGCGCTACACGCCTGGCAAATCGATTGAAACAATCGATTGTAGCATTGTATTTAGTCGATTTGTCATCCGTTGCGCTCTGAGTGGTCCTCCTTTTCAGTTAATTCGATTTTCTGAATTCGAGAAAAGGAATAGTGATTAGGAACAATATTTGTGAGTAAGATGAGATGTTTTTGTAATACAGTGAGCTATCTCATACATTGTTGTTGTTTTTTTCTAACCATTGATTATACCAGGAGTATGATATTTAGGTTGATGTTAAGGAGTTGTCTCACATAATTTATCTTAATATAACGTGCATGTTGCGTCTGTGACTAGAGAACGTTAAATTTTAAGTCTGACTTTTGTACTAAAGTGTGCATTAGTTGTAATCTATAGATGTAATTGTGTCGAAATGTGCTAGCTTGTTGGTTGCAGGATATAAATTATTAGTATTAATTACATATTTTTACATTTAGCACTTTTACTATGTTATTCAAAAATACTTGGCTTGATTTAACACTGCCTACTGTCGGTCATATTGTAACAGCATTTCAACGATGCAAGTATACCATAAAACATTAAATACCTTTTATATAAAAATCTTAACATGCATTTTTATTTTCCGTAATAGTTTGGAGGCATACCCGGTATTGAATGTTTTTGTTTTAAGGCCTCTGTCCACGTCCGATAATCGGTGACCGATTTTTTGTCGGATAGAAATGGGACTTTAAATGAATTTGTCCCACAAAATTCGGTTCTACGAAATTATTGTGCAATCCGAAAAATCGGTCCTACAAAAAGTCTGAAGTGGGTTTCAAAAAATTCTTGCTAGATAAAGAATCAATAGGCATGAATAAAGGGGCGAAAAGTTTTTTCTTTACTCGTAATTCCACGGGGAATTGACACACGGGCAGTGTTGCCAACCCCAACCGAGACTAAAACTGCAAAGAAGCTTTCATAAAGCTGTAGAAAACTGTAAAATTCTATTTAAAGAACTGTAAATCTACAGCTTTTTATATTTTGAACTATTTAATAACTTTATTATTTTGAATTATCAATAAAACCACATAATAAAGCAAAAAAATAATACTTTCCTTTATTTTACATTATTTCTACTAATACTGCTTCTTTTTCAATTTGCACATCCTTCCTATTGGTTTTCAGTTTAATTTTATTTTATTCAAGGCAATTTTTTTTTTGAAATTTTCAAGAATTTTACTTGACATTTATGTGTATGTCTCTAGATTTTTGAAAAGTACAGCGTATCAAATTATCCACCGTGCCTAAGAATAGGGTTAAAATCGTACATATATTTATCAAGTTAGCGTAGATTTTTCTAAAATCAAGTTGGTATGGGATACGCAGCAAATAAAATAGAGGCGCTAGCATCATAAAGAAAAAAAACTGTAGATTTGGAGGTCTGAACTAAAAACTGAGGAGATATCGAAAAAACTAGATCTACAGTTAAAACTGTAGGGTTGGCTACACTGCACACGGGTGAAGAAATCGCTGTCTTTGTTTCACCCGTTTTCACCAAAAACGTCTTTGAATACTACTGCGCTCCCGTGGGTCGTAGCGTGAGGTATGAGCCTTTATCCTTCCTCGATAAACCAGTTAGACAAAGGAAAAAGATTTTTTGCAAATCGGACCTGAGGTTAGCGCGATAAAACAGAAACAAAAACATCTTCAGTTTTTTAATATTAGTAAGTATAGATTAGGGCGGCCAAACAGCTCTTCAGCTTAATTAGTATAGATTTTTCCTCCGGGATCGAAGAGTACCTACCATCGAACTAACAGGTACTTATAACTTACTGATCTGGCCTTTTCTATTGAAGTAGTACGTACCCACTATACCCATAGTATAACGCTTGTTATGATAATACTACTCTAGTGTTAGCAAAAACAAAATATTTTTAATTAAAAGATTATCCTGTTTCACATAAGTACCTACCATTTATTAAGTATTTTCGTACGCTTGCAACACCGCTATCGCGCACTCGGGGCTTCCGGATGCATCATCGCGATTCATAATACTTGAAGTAGTTTGGGGAACTTTTAAATATTGTGACTATTTGAAAATCTCGTTATTGTTAGAGAAGCAACACTTCAGGATACAGTTATTTCGGTAAGTAAAGCATTTTATTACAATTCAGTTTAGTGTGTTTTTTCGTAAATCGTGATCTTTAGAATGTGTTTTTATTATTACAGGACCTACTTCTTTCTTGTATCTCGTATAATTTATTGTGTGTGTGTTTGTCATATTTGAAGTACAAAGTGTTGCGCCAGTAGGTAGGTACTTAAACTGTTATCAATATGATTAGGTATTAATATATATTTCCTACTTGTAGGCTATTAAGTTGCTTTAATTAGGTATGTCATTTAAATTATATTTCTGAGTCTAGTAAACCCATTGTAGGTAGGTAATAGAGGGGTAGTATTATTTATGTGCTTGGTTCAATTTTGTCAGTTATGAAACAATAAATTCTTCATAATTCATTCTTCTGGATCCTTCTATTTAAGTACTTCACGCCATATTTTTGTACTACATTCATAGCAAATAAATTATTTCATTTCATTTCAACATTTAGGTAGGTACCATTCGTAATCTTAAAAAGCTATTTCAAAATATTACTAGGTAGGTACGAAAATTTCGATGGATGTTTGTTAATCACGCAAGAATGGCTGTACGAATTTGAATGAAAGGCACAGAGATAGATTATAGTCTGGAATAGCACATTGATTAAGTACTACAAGAATAATGTAACCAGGATTTTGTAAAAACCTAATTTAAAAGAGTGCCGTGGAGTTTCTTGCTCGTTCTTCTCCATAGAGGCCTACCTCCGTTTTGGAACGAGCAACTAGCTTTAACTTTCGGACTAACTGACAGACTCCTTGACTATTCAAAAGTGCCTGTAAATGGTCTAATTGAAATAAATATTTTGACTTTTACTTTGACTTACTTTTTATCCCGGAAAAATGTACGGTTCCTGTATGATTATATACCTATCAACTTTGACGCAGAAGAAGTCTGGCAGAAGCTAGTAACTTTTTAAATTGATTAATTTAAGTAACAGCATGATGTGTAATGTAATGCATTTATGTCGTGAGTAATCTACATTGCAATAATACCTAAATAGTTAGTAGGTACTACAGGTCGCGAATTCGTTTCTCATTTGGAGTAGTTGTTCTAGTGCATATAATCGTCTGCAATGCCCGGTTCAAAATATTCCAGAAACATTTCAGTCCAGCGATCTACACCAGCCCTGATGAGCCCTGTAATGCCTCGGGAATAATGTGAACCTGCACTGGAATGTTTTTTTCATGCCTTCTCTCTATTATTTATTTTGCTTGGGTCTCTTAATTAATAAGTATGTGAGAAGTTCTCACATACATATTAATTACAAGACTCCCCAACTAGCAAAATAAATAATAGATATTGTACATATAACTAATGCGTCGAATTGAACACTACTAAGTATAAAACTGTTAACTGCTACAAAACTATTATAAAACCTTTACATGTCTGATAGTTGTATAATTCAAAATATACTATATAACTTTTTGCTAGTTGGGTCGTATTAAGTAGGTAGGTACAGAGAGTGGGCGGACAGTATTTTAATACACATTAAAGTCGTTCTTCTCTCGAGTCGACACGAATTGCATCGTGGTGTAATAAAGAAATATAAAGGCTTGACTGTTCAACTTGTCATAAAATAATTATTTATGTTTCGGAACATTTGTAGGCTACTTGCATTGTCCCACTTTGTTGTGGTATTAGAGTTCTGTTCATTCATCACGATGGCATAAACAAACCTTTGTATATCTATTTTTATATTATAAAGAGGTAGGTACCTATAGTTTGCGAGTTTTTGAGGTTGTAGGGCGAAATCTCTGGATCTGCTGAACCGATTTAAAAAATTCTTTCGCAAACTGGAAGCTACGTTCACTGAGTGCTATAGGCTGTTTTATTATAAAAAAAAATAGGGATCCGTTAAAAACAATGACGCGAACGAAGTCGCGGGGAGATTGTTAGTAATTAATACAATCAAGGGTCACTGTTAGGAGCAAAGCATTGAAAGTCCAACAGCGCGGTTTTGTTTAGGTGTTGCATAATGTTAATACTGTTAGTATATTAACATTATGCAACACCGGGGTAATACGGGAATAGTCTGCACCAATTACATAGTAGGCTAATATTGACATTATTTTTTATGAGCTGTCAATACGCGATTACCACAAACATTTTGTATGGCCGTTGGGTATTGTGACGTCACTTATTTGCCAACTCAAGTGACTAAAGGATACCGTGGCCCCGGAACGCAAAGGGCTACAGAAGAAACAGGGTGGTTTTTTTTTTAAGTGACTAACTATTTATTGTTTTAAGTGCAATAGAAAATCGTAGAGCAATAAATTTTAAAGTTAATTGGAAAATATTCAGGTTTTCAGGGCTAAACTAAAATAAAGTGTTTTTCTAGGGAAGTAGGTACTCTTTTGGAGTTAATGGTTAACGTTATTTTTAATTTTAGAGACCGATTCCGTCAAAATGTTGATCCCAGCTTCTGAAAGCAACGTGAAGCATCCGCTACAAAATGAGTGGAGCTTCTGGATGTTCACTAATCGCGCAAAGGATTGGAAGGCCAATTTAGTTGAGCTGACTTCGTTTAACACTGTTGAAGACTATTGGTGGTAAGTAGTCTGTGTCTGTATTGATATCAACGAAATTATTCCCTGCTGCATCATATCCGCCCTTATTATAATTTATTTGGGACCGCTGCACCCTTCAATTCACATCTATCGCAAAAAGAGAGGTGTTACAAGTTTGTTCGTGGTCTTTGATCGTTTGATGGCACGGTTGGCGCAGTGGTTGGGCGATTGGCTGGTGCGCTGCGTGTCGCGGGTTCGATTCCCGCTCGGAACAAATGTTTGTATGGCCTACACATAGCTGTTCTGGGTCTGGCTGTTTGTGAACGCATCCAGGATCCAGTGTGGCGCAACGTTTTTCTTAGCTCCTAAACGGATAAATCGATTTTGATGCAGTTTTTTTTACTTAGATTGTTTATTTACTTATTTAAACTTTATGCAACAAAAGTACAAAGGCGGACTTAATGTCTTAGGCATTCTCTAACAGTCAACCAATTGTTGATTTATTTTTACACCTCTTACCAGATGATGATGTCCTTACAGTTTGTACCACCATATGAAAGTACCTTCGGAGCTGAAGCTAGGGCAAGACTACTTGGTGTTTAAGAAGGGTATCCAGCCAATGTGGGAGGATGAAGCGAACAAGCGCGGTGGGCGGTGGCTGCTCATGCTGGATGGCAAGGCTGTGCATATGGATTCGATCTGGTCAGACGCGGTAAGCGAAAGGGGTACCTTTACCAGTTTTCGTTGGTCAATTGATAATGAACTTAAAAATACATCACAAGTAGAGTAGAAAGTCGTACAAAATATAATTCCGCGTGGCATTTATTAATTGCACGTAATTATGCAATTTTGTTATAAAAGTGTTTATGACATCACAGATAGAGTACAAAATTGTACAAAATATAATTCCACGTGACATTTATTAATATCTTGCACGTAATTACGCAATTTCATCAGAAAGTTTTTGTGCAGAGCTTGGTGATATACCCAAGCAGAGTTACCTACTAGCTTTACATTGTAATTTTGTTTTATTTATACTTCCTACACACAATTCAAGAAGAAGTCATTTGATGATTAAACAATCTTAAAAAAAAATGCTTCAATTAACTAAAATACTGTGAGTGTTTTAGCCCATAGGTACAAGTGTTTTAACAGAGTGCAGCTGCTCTTAAAACCGTATTGATAACGAAATCATTGTGTAATATACGTACTCCACTTAGGATGACGTCACCGCTAGGTGTTATGAGGAGGGTTGCCATCTGTTTATGAGGTATTGTAGGTATTTTTCCAAAATACAAGCTTGACTTAGTTTGGGAGTTGGTAGATCTATCACATTGTGCTGTACAACCATTAAATATCTTTATAAATTGTAACTCATAGATTAAGTTACTGTTGTACTTTGGGAGCGAAACAAAGTATTATTATTGTACGTTATTTCGAGTAAACGTACACTTTATGAGGGCAATGAAGTAGCTACAACCCGGTCACATTATCTCGAGACCTGGCGCTCTGATATGGTGCGCAAAACAAGCATCCTCTAGTAGGATATTAATATTATAAACAATAAAATTTCCAACAAAACAAATATTGTGTTAATTAATTTAATGTACTTAGGTAATATTATTATAATGATTTATAAATTAAAATAATGACAAATTCGCATTCCAGCGAGGTCTCGAGATAATGTGACCGGGTTGTACGTAGAAATTACCTAAACTAAAGACTTTTAAAGGTTATAATAACGATTTAACGGCACGTTCACGAGTGGCTAAGCGACTGGCTGCTGAGCCGTGTGTTGTGGGTTCGATTTGTAAGACCTACATATACGGGTCTGTCTGTTTGTGTCAGTTTAATGTTTGTTAACGCACCCACGATACAGGAAAAATTCCTAGTGAAAAAAGCATAGCGGACATATTATCTGATCAGGAGTGTTAATAGATGTGGTGAGAGCCACCAATAACAACCACCGTATAGTTTATGTGGCGTTTAATATCGCTTACAATTGCTTAGGTAAACTTAATACTGGGCTAGCCGCGTGGCGCGTAGTATAATGAAATAATTATGCGTGTGTGCGGTCCCGTGGCGGTGATGGCACTGATGGCTCTGGCAACGGGGGCGAGCGCGTCGGCCGCGCTGCACCTCCCCCGCTCCCTCTTCATACCGCGCGCTTGGCCCTAGCGCGCGGGGTTCGCATTGGCGCGCGCGGGGTTCTCATTGGCGCGCGCGTCGTTCTCATTGGCGCGCGCGTGCACCGCCCCGCTCCCTCTTCATACCGCGCGCTTGGCCCTAGCGCGCGGGGTTCGCGTTGGCGTGAACAGGAACATTGCACTGCATTCATTTTATAAAAACATATTGTATTTTTTTACAGGTGTTACTTCTTATTGGAGAGAACTTTGAGCACTCAGACGATATAACCGGAGTTGTCGTCAATGTTAGAGATAAGAACAAAATATGTGAGTTTCAACAATTAATATTTATATTTTTACTGCTTTCATCACAACGCTCAGTCTACATTTTTTTCTATTATTCTTTGGTCGAGTACCAATGTGATTTTTTAATTTTAAAGTATACGTATATACTTTCTCAGTTTATATTGGACTAGCACTCTTCCCTCGACTTAGTTCGCGTGATTTTTCTTACGGATCCCTAATTTTTTTAAATATAATATAGCCTATGTCACCCGGGGATAGTGTAGCTTCCCATCAGAAAGAATTTTCAAATCGGTTAGTAGTTTCGGAGCCTTATATTCAATGCAAACAAAAATCTTTCCTCTTTATAATCTATACATATAATAAAATTGTAGAAAAGTGGTGTCTGTACAATGGAAGTATCTAAAAAAAAAGTAGCAGGGGTTGTTATTACATCGATGCCGAACCTGAAATTGTAATTAAATTTTTTTTTGTCTGTTTGTCTGTTTGTCTGTTTGTCTGTGTGTTTGTGCACGCTAATCTTTGGAACTACTTGACGGATTTGAATGATTTTTTTTTGTTGTATTGGTATTAAGTCCGGGCAACATATAGGCTATAATTTATCTTGGAAACTTGAACACCTGATGCAGAACCGCAACAGACCAGCTAAACTATAAGAGATACAAAAATGGTACCATAGCAAAAATTGTTTCACGTGATGAGCATTTTCTGTTAAGAAAATAAATTTGAAGATCTGGAACACCTGATGTGGAACTCCAAGAGCCCAGCTACACTATAACATATATAGGAATGACGTTTTAGCAAGAGTTGTTCAGCCTGATGAGCACTCTCTGATGTCGTATAAAATTTGAAGATCTGGAACAGCTGATGTGGAACTCCAAGAGCCCAGTTATACTATAACATATATAGGAATGACGTCTTAGCAAGAGTTGTTCAGCCTGATGAGCACTCTCTGTTGTCGTATAAAATTTGAAGATCTGATCTGGAACAGCTGATGTGGAACTTCAAGAGCCCAACTACACTATAACATATATAGGAATGACGTCTTAGCAAGAGTTGTTCAGCCTGATGAGCACTCTCTGTTGACGTATAAAGATTGTAGATCTGGAACACCTGTTGTGGAATTTCAAGAGCCCAGTTACACTATAATATATACAGGAATGACGTCTTAGCAAAAGTTGTTCACCCTGATGAGCACTCTCTGTTGACGTATAAAAAAATAGAAGATCTGATCTGGAACAGCTGATGTGAAGTTCCAAGCGCCCAGCAGCTACATTTTATCATATATAGGAATGACGTCTTAGCAACAGTTGTTCAGCCTGATGAGCACTCTCTGTTGACGTTAAAAAATTGAAGATCTGGAACACCTGATGTGGAAATCAAAGCTCAATTTCACTGTATAATTATAAAATAACATAAGCTGGGAGTACCTCCACGGGACTTTAGGACTGATTTTCGATGAAATCTCGCTCATCCCGTTGTTTTCCCGTCCCCAGGCCTTAGAATTCTACATCAGACGTTTCAGATCTTCGATTTTGACGACCCCGTTGTCGCTGGCATAAGCAACAGGATACGCGTACGAAGTCGCGGGCAGAAGCTAGTCTATATATATAAAAGAAAGTCGTGTTTGTTACAACACTTATAACTCGAGAACGGCTGGACCGATTGCCATGGTTTTTGATTTGTTGGATTTGTTTCCGTCCCGAATAGCAGAATACGAAAAAAAAAAAAAAGGTAGGGTAGGGGTAGGGTAAGGTAGGGGTAGGGTAGGGTAGGGTAGGGGTAGGGTAGGGGTAGGGTAGGGGTAGGGTAGGGGTAGGGTAGGGGTAGGGGTAGGGTAGGGGTAGGGTAGGGGTAGGGTAGGGGTAGGGTAGGGGTAGGGTAGGAGTAGGGTAGGGGTAGGGTAGGGTAGGGGTAGAGTAGGGGTAGGGTAGAGTAGGGTAGGGGGTAGGGTAAGGCAGGGGTAGGGTAGGGGTATTGGTAGTGTAGGATACCACGCGAACGAAGTCGCGGCGGGTCAGCTAGTATTAGTATAAATATCACTGACATCTTTATAAACAAATGGAATGCAATAAATGAATATGAAATGACATCGGTGAAAGAAAACGTGACCGGGGGCCTAGCACAACATCTTAAAACAATATTATTTTAATCTTACTTTGTAATTTCTGTTGTTGCATTGTCAACTCTCGGCGCTGATCCGAGCGTTCAAAATCCAACAGAGCGGAACGCAAAGTAAATTGTTTTAAGAGGTTGTGGTAGGCCCCCTGTCCTCCTCTATTATGAGTAGACGCCTTTGCCCTGCATTGGTACAGTAATAGACTGTTATTTATTAGTCTGTAATGTCCTACTGTTGGTTAAAGGCCTACCCCAAATCTTTCCTTGTGCCACTTCGAACAAACTTCTCCTATTTATTTATTTTTCAGCTGTTTGGATGCGCACTATCAAGCGTAAAGCAGTCATCGAGGTCGGCAGGAAGCTGAGGATGCAGTTCCAGATTCCTTGCAGAATTCATTTCTATAAACATAACTCGTCTTCATCTTTGTACTCTTTTTAAATCTGTTTTTCGAATATAGGTATTAAGTAGTTATTTTAAGAAGAGATCTTGTATTATGGACGTTTAAAATATAGTACCTATACTCCATCAAATATATATAACGATACAAAAATAACGTTACAATGGTATCGTTATTTTAATGGTAGCGTATATAATAAGCTCCGTTATTTTCACGAGAAATATATAGCATTGCGCACTATTAGCCAATTATAAAAAAATATAAACAATTAAATATCACCAAGTTGCATGTTACTTCATGATAAAAATAAAGAGATGCAGACTTAGCTTTAATTTCAACAATATAACAATGGAGTATATAATTGTGTTTTATATTTTTAAGAATATTTCTCAATCAAAGGTTTAACACGAGCGCGCGAATTAAATGTCACGAAAATTCAGTCGAATCAAAATTAGAACCGATAGAATTGGTCGTAACGGTCATTTTTCTTTTTAATTTATAGATAGTTGTATTTCCTATTCGAAAACCCACCGAATTTAATACTTTTACGTTAGCGCGCTCGTGCTAGGCCTACAGATAATGTACGAGCATTATTAATGTAGGTAGTCATTAAAGTATTTCTGTGATAATAATTCAAGAGTATTATATGTGCCATAAGTACGAAATTTTGATAATAAACATTTATTTTATATTACAAGTTTTTTTTTTGTTGATGTTATTTCCAATTATATAGGTCATCAAAAATTCGACCGCAAAGTTGTCAATCATGGGGCAAGTGCCCAAAAAGCTCGCACACTTTACAAGACCAGATCATTGGGCTAGAGGTTTCGACATTGCCTTTGTTCCGACTCAATTGACTATTTATTAAGTTAAAAGCATTTAAAAATCGAATTTTATAGTTAGTTGAAAATTAATCGGGTTTTCAGGGGTAAAATAAAGTGTTTCTTTAGAGAAGTTATGTCTTGGAATTATTGGTTAATCGTGTCAATACTACCCAATTCATAGAGGGAGATTTTTACAGATAAGACTGGCCGTTCACTATATTCCTCACGCTCTAGAATGGTGCGGGTGACATTTGTCAAACTATTGCTTTTCACTCTTGAACGTTACGGCGATTTACAATCATGATTGAATATTTTAACTGCACACTATATCATAGTCGTAAAATACGGAATCAGTAATAAGTAAGTACATAACTAGTCAATTATACAGCATGTAACAAAAACCCTGTCCGATCCTTAAGGGTATTATTCGGCATCGTACTGCGTACACATATACGTAACCATATAGTGGATTTGAGATTATTATTTTTCCCCAGTGAAAAAAAAAGAAGAAAGAAGAAGTAATTAAATTAAAATAAAAAATAAAAACTGATCAACGGCAACACTGATCGGACAGGGTTTTTGTTACATAGTGTATAATGTCACTGACCTAGATAAGCGCTTCTGACATCCATAGATGAATTGCTGACATGTGTCACCCGCACCATCATAGAACGTATGGAATATAGACGAGATAATCAGGATAATAAATAGATTGAAATAATAGCAATAATAAAAAGTTTATTGTTAAGCTAAACATAGGAGAAGACGAAAACATTTATAATATCGTGCATGTTCTGGAGTTAGTCTGGTTCCTGATCTCGGTCTCCACCGTCTCTTCCACTTTGTGGATGCCGTCTTCCGCTGTGTCGATGCCTTTGTGGACATTATCTGGAAATATTTAACTGTATACTATTGCTTGCTATGCTATAAATATTTTGGGCAATATTTTTTTCACAATCATGTTTGTTTGTCTTTAGTGAAATTTATTTTAGTTTTACACGATTGCTTTTTCTTGTGATGGTTGCTGGTATGAGGTTAGGTACGGTACGGGTACGATACTGAGCTAAGCAACTAGTTAAGATTATTTTGGACATCACTGACTGACTTACTGTAAAGGATAACGTATTGAGGTATTAAGAAAACCTGAACTTATGAAGTATACATGTGGATAAGTTTGAAATTTCACATCCACCCTGAGCAAGCGTGGTTATTAAATGCATGCACTACAGGTGGAAAGTACCTAATAGGCTGGTAGGACATTAGTCCGTTCTGTACCGTTCACACGTCCTCGGTATGATAAATTAACAAATTGTCTCATAGCACGTTATTGTTCTAATCAATTTAAGTAATTGGGACCTAAAAATAAATGGAATTTGTTTTATAAAAGGTTCATTTAGATGAACCTTTTATAAAACATTCAGGTCGTTCATTTAGGTGTTAGCACCTAAACGTCATGTTATTTATGTGTACGACTGCTATTAAACTGTAGTGACAACATAAAGCCCAATTAACTAATTAAAAACATTCAAAATCTAGTCGAAATCTCATCTAAGCTTTAATCAATGTGAAAAAATGTAGGTAAATTATAGGCATTTTTGACAGATTGAGGACAGATTGTGATAGTTCCTAAAAGTTATCAGCGTAAACTTACCAACAACTTGTTCTTCAATGACTTTCCCTTTCCCCATACAAGAATGTTCTTTATCTCTGATCGTCTGAAACATCCGCGCGAAGCGTCCTTTCTCCGGAGTTTTGTGAACTACAACGTCACTTTCTTCGTTATTCTCTGCGCCTTCAGGGACATCAATATGGTCTTCACTCCTTACTATAGGCATCACAGCTTGCGTCTTCGTTTTACCTGCCTGCGGACTGGACTTATCTGATCCACAGGGTATGGTCTCATTCTCAGATTGTCCAGCTTCACTTTTTTGACCATCGTCGCTGTGTTTACTGAGTACCGGACTTATCTGACTTAAGTCGGGAATGTGTAGCAGCTCTGGTAAAATCGGCGTCTTCGGCGGAGGAGAGTTCGCTATCTCTAACATCTTGTTCGGTATGTCAAGCACTTTTTTCGTTTCATCATGCACTATAGGGGGAACCACTGCAGCTTTCTTCACGAATTCCTCAACAATTTCCACTTTTTCATTCACTTTATCAGTAACCGTTGTAACAACTTCTTCCATTTTACTTTCAGCCTTATCAGCCATCGTGTCCATACTGTGGATGACCTCCAAAACTTTTGTTTCTCCATTAGACGCGGGCGGATCAATCGCGTCTGTGTTTATATCGGGCGCGTCATGCGTGCTTCCGTTTTCGTTCTCAAGGTCGTTTATGTTTACTATATGGGAGTCGCTGACGTTGGCCTCTAATGAATCTATCGATCCGGACTCTTCGTTCACATTTCCATTCACGTTATCGGTGTTGTGCACGTCAACGTTGGAGTTCGTGATGTCCTCGATAACATGCGAGTGCTCTTCGGGCTTGTTCATGGCTGGTACTTTCTGTAGCGGCGGGAGTTCGGTTAGGGAGATCTGTCTAGTTTGTTCGTCGACTATGTTAAAGTCGTTGTTGGTGAAGTCCGCGTTGGAGCCCTTGGTGGCGGTGAGTAAGGTGTGGCACCCTCCGCAGGCCACATTGTCTACGATGTGCCCATTCATAGCTGTGACCCGCTTAGGTGTGTATTGATTGGGGACTGCCTCGTTGGCGTTGTCGGCATCGTCGATTTCCTCCAAACAAAGTTTATTGTGCCGGGACTCGCCGCAGGCGTAAAGCAATCCGTTGTCTGTAACGTAAAGCGAAGTTTTATACGACCAACGACGACAAATGGTAATCGAATACTGATCATACCGCCCCGCCGACGGCAATTTAGACACTATTTATGTTGACGTGACAATGAAAATGAGCCAATTACATTAGATATCAATGTGTGCCAGTAATAACAGCCCGCTTTTGATGAACTGGAATGAGGCTTTTAAATAAATGAAATGTGTATCATTTCCTTAATATTCAGTGAATACAAAGTACCTATCTAAATAAATATTAGCCACGTACGTACGCAGTTGTGTTTACAAAAAGGTCTCAGGTCAAACTGTGACTGTCGAACTAT
The DNA here is from genome assembly GCA_949316365.1 of Hoplodrina blanda. NCBI lineage: Eukaryota > Metazoa > Arthropoda > Insecta > Lepidoptera > Noctuidae > Hoplodrina > Hoplodrina blanda. The sequence goes on from OX438582.1 coordinate 2,305,612, forward strand.
TATTTGTTTACTATTCACTCGTTTAGAGTATTTTGTCACAAAACACGGTAAATTAAAGAAGTAATGCATTTTTTTTTCTTTTAACTAATTTAAGCACTTAAAGACACATTTCTCAAACATTTTAGCCCACTTATCTAACAATGGCTTGTCACTCGCTGCGTGTCTTACATCAACTGAACAGTCGAACGTTTGCTAAATCATTTCTACAACAAAATCAATATTACCTACCTGTGACAAACGCAGTGTGCATCGCTCCACATGCGACCAGCTTCAGCTGATATCCATCGAACATCTTCTCCATGTCAATCTCAATGGGTTCCGTGACATGTTCGACCTCTTTCGTGAGGCCAAGCTGTCCTTTTTCGTTGGAGCCGAAGGCCAGGATCTTGCTTTCGTCCATAGACAGGAGGAAGGTGTGGGCGGCGCCACAGCATGCGCTTTTTATGGGGATGCTTAGTGGTAAGACTGTCGGGACGTACACTGTGGTAGGTTTGTCTGGTACACCTAGTTTCTGGTTCTCATTGTCGCCGGTGACGAAGACTGCACCTTTGGCTGTTAGAAGTAAAAGTCCAATATAAGTATGTCAAACGTATTTATGTTGTAATTCATGTAGAAAGTTTGGGTATTTCTAACTATACAGCTTGATTTTTTTTCTCATTACCTAATGAGAGTTAAGAGCCTATGAAATTATTTTAGAACAAAAAAAAGGTTTTCATTGCATGTGTAACAACATAAACCTACTTAGAAGTAGTAAGCAAGCGTTCGTGAAGGCTTAAAATTAGCATTTACCTTACTATTTAAATAACCGTTTACTTATTATTTTTACGAAAAATGCGAAAAAGTACATGTTCCTATAATATTATGTACTTATCCGTATAAGTGAACGGATTAAATTGAAACACTCGTAGGTTTAAATATTGTTATGATTTGCGTAGCTATCATAGCTATCACATGCCTATTCATAGCTCTACGCAAATCACAACAATTTATAGGCTCGTAGCAAACTGCTACGGCGTAGTCTGACCGAGCTACGAGTTTGAGTCTTTATTTTGATCAAATTGCATCACCGCTATGCGCTGTGATTTATTGTAGAAGGGCACAAAACACTGATCGGTCCTGTTTGTAACCTTTTTTTTCTGTATAATAGAGATATAAATAGTCGGGGTTAGTTCCGTCAAAATCAACCAACACACGTTAAAATGCAATATGATTAATTTAAAATGTACTCTAGACATAAGTTTAGAACGTACATTGAACTGTTATTGCTGGACAATAGTTTTAGTAGAACCAAGCTCTTTTGTCCTGAAGTTTTACGAATAGTTAGTGATTGATCATGTTGTTCTTAGATTTTCAATTTTCTTAGTCGGAGATCACAGAAAGCGCAAGAAGCGAACACCGGGGTGGGTTTTAGTAAGTAGAGTCTGACAAACGCCTCCGCTCCCAAGGGCGAAAGACACCTACGAAGATTCTCCATCCCAGTAAAAAAAGGTATTCAAGTTTCTTTTATGAGCCTACTGACCAGTAATAAACACCGTATGGTAATATCCGCACTCGACGAACGCGATCTTCTCCATGAACTTGAGCTCGGTGAACTTGACGCACGACCGGGTGTCCTCGCCGAGTCCCAGCTGACCTTCAGTGTTGGAGCCGCTCACGAACACGCGTCCGTCATCTAACAGAGAATAAAAGAAAATATAATGCTAGCTATTTAATCGTGTGGAAAAGTTCAAATCCGGTGTCGAATCAAAGAAAGTGTGTGTTTATTAGTGTTTTCTGTCGAATAATTATTCAATAGCAAACTTAGGAAGCTGGCTCAAGGTCACATAAAGCCTAGGCTTCTCCGTCTAATCTGGCTCCGGTCGTGTCTGATTATTGACCTTGGACTAAAGAGACTGAGAGAAGAGATAATAACCTCTTGTTTGCGCACAAATTTGTGCACTGTAATATCTTTTACTCTTATGTAGCTAGCCCACCTTATCTTGGCAGCATCATCTACCTAGCCTTTTCTCAACTATGTTGGGGTCGGCTTCCAGTGTAACCGGATGCAGCTGAGTACCAGTATTTTACATGGAGCGACTGTTTATCTGACCTCCACAACCCGGTAACCACCACCACCTTGTCTTGGTAGCGCTGATCGAATTTTTTTTAGTTATATTTTTTCACATCTAGAGTTGTATACCAGTAAGTATAGCAGTGTGATTGCTGCCAGCTGACAGCTGTCTGATGGGCCCGGTGTCCCCCTCCAGCTCTATAAACTGCGGCACGGTGTGGTGCTCCAGGTCGCCGGTGCCCAGCTGACCCTCGTCGTTGCAGCCCACCGTGTAGATTGCGTGGGAGTCTAGTTTAGAGATAGATAACATTTTATTCTGTGCAATTAAAGAGAAGTAATAAGGCATTAAGTCCACCTTTGTACTTTTGTTGCATAAAGTTTAGTAAGTTTAGTTTAGTTTGGTCTAGTGGTCGCAAAGCGCGACTGCTGAGCATGAGGTCTTGGGATCGATTCCCAGGTCGGGCAAAGTGTTATTGGGTTTTTCCATCAGGAATTTCTCAGTAGCAGCCTCGGAGTCTGGATTTGTGCCCGGTTGATGGCAATAGGCTCGCCCCCTATTACATGGGACTTAAACATAACTGGCGAAATACGGGTGTACTAATGGGTACACCTCTGCCTAACCCTTCGGGGATTACAGGCGTGATGTTATGTGTAATAATAATACTATAAGTTGGTATTGTCATAAATATCCCACTGTAGAGCAAATGCCAGTTTTCATACCGAAAAGGTACAAGCATTGATCACCACGCTTGCTCAAGGTGGGTTGACGATTCCAGACTGATAAAAATAAAAAAAAAGAGAAGTATAAATATAAATAAAATCAGTCTTTAAACAAAATTCAGGTTTACGGCATAATTCTATTTATTTATTAGCGTTTATTTACGTTTTTAAACACATATTAGTAAAAAAATAAACATAAAAAATAGTTGCCCTCTGGTATCGGGAACAGGGTACAAAATACTGGTAGACAAGGTCTTAGACAGAGGAACCTAATAATAATAGGACCCGCCTCCAGAAGTACAGCTTTCTAAAGCCTTTGATCTAACTGCCCAACGAGAGCCTCCTTAGATGTTGATCGAGGTTCTTGGCTATTATATGCCATTAGCTGTAACGACTATGTACACAGTGGTCGTGATACATTACCTGTGACGAACACCGTGTGTGCTCTTCCGCAGGCCACGAAGAGTGCTCTGTGAGGCTTCAGCCACTTGACGCAGCTGGGCCGCGTGACCTCATCCTTATGGCCCAGGCCCAGCTGCCCCCATGCGTTGCCTCCGAACACGAACACGCGGCCATTTTCTAGAAAATACGTTTTATAATTAGTTACGTTATAGGTAGATCATCATTACGTTACCCACAGAACCTTGAACATGATCAGTGAAACACCGCAGAACATTAGTAATTTTAGATTTTTATTGCCCAAAAAATTGGAAACGGAACATGTTTTTGATTAAAAGTAGAAAAATTAGTGAACAAAGCAGATGTGGGTTGTTTGTCGGTCCGATAAATTTGTCAGTCCGACCTAATGTGAACGTCGGTCAGGCCTTAGCGAATCTGTCACAGTTTGAACTTTCGTTTTAATCAAAGACCGTTATTGCTATTTGAGCTTTAATTCTTCCAAAACGAGCCAACACACAATCTCTCAGTAATTATATTAATTAGTCGAACTAATTCAATTCTCATTCCGTTACACGTTGTGTAGTATATGTATTATAGATGTTTTAGTGTTTCTTTTTAATGTTTTTGTTTTAGTTTTTTGTATTTTTTTTTGTTCTTAGGTGGCTCGCCATAGGACTTAAACATAACCGGCGAAATGTGGGTGGACATCTCTGCCTAACCTTTCAGGGATTACAGGCGTAATGTTATGTGTACTATTTTAAACACATCAATTGGCGCCACACATTTAATTTTCTTAGGGCGGCTATCGATGCCTTAAGCCTGACATTGGCACGCTAGCCGGACCTGCTGATAATTGACGCTGATAAAAGTATAATTCAATAAACAGTGGCCATTAAGATCGAGTACTGTGTTTAGAATAGGATTAGAACACGCAATGTCACAAGAGGCCGTTGACGCATTATAATTATACCAGACTTTCGTTTTATGGTCAGCAACAAATTCGTTTAATACTGCCACTTTTACTTAGCATTTAACAAACAATTTAAGGTAATAAGTAAATTTTTATTTTGTCTAGATTCGATATCAATTCCGTATATCCTTAAATATTGTGCTCAATAATTGGGATTTATAAAACTGAAATGGTAATCTACTTATGTTGTTGTCTGTACCATAATCATTAACAGGGCAGGTCAAGGTGATCTGTTGGTGCGTACGTATTCACAAAAAAAGTCAGCTGTTCCTTTCATTTGGTCGATTTTTACGCTATTGAGAAGTATATTGCCAAACATTTTATTTAGCAACTGATTTTTTTCGAGATTTCGAGAAGTTGATCTCGTAATAAAAGTTTTTTTTTAGCTTTTTTAAAGAAAACCAACATACCCTTTTTACTTTCCTAACATAGGAGTGAAATGTATACTAATACAATAAACCTGAATAGTTTCTTTTTGTTTTAACTCTGGAGCTACTAGGTTGTATCTTCTAGTATAAAAATGAATCCCTATTTCCCTTCACATCACGCGTGAATGGCTGAACCAATTTCACTAATCCTTTTTTCTTGTGGTTTGTTACTGTAAGGAGAACTTCCTTAAGAAAAAAAAATATATGTCGGTACGAAGTTCGCTGTATCAGCTAGTTTTACTATAAAAATAATTAGGATCTATAAGAAAATTCATGTTGACAAAGTCGCGGTCATAAGCTAGTAGATATAACTTACGGCAAATGACAGCGCTGTGCTCATCGCCGCAGGAGATCGCGACGATAGGGTCGTTCTTGATGAAGAAGTGGCTCGGCTCGTTGTCGGCAAAGTGGGACTTGCCGAACGTGAACACCGCGCCCGTTTCTGAGGAGCAAAATAATGGTACAACTTTAGTACGTACTTAAAATGAACTTAAATAGTGGCTGGTACGGTATAAAATGGAATACACTGTTATGTTCGCTCTATGATACAATCTAAAGCATAATGGCTCATTTTCACTAGTCGATAGGGCCCGCATGCGGGGTGCGACAGATTTCTGGAACGCATGCCACAGGGCCTGCATGTCGATATCATGGTCGGTAAAAAGCATGCGCGGCGGATCCCCGCATGCGGTGTAACGACTTGTAACTTTCATTGGTTGTTGTGTCGCATGCGGGGACTCGCCGCATGCGGGCCCTATCGACTAATGAAAATGCGCCATAACGTAGGGATTCAAATGTATTAAATTAGTCATCAATGCATATGGCATCTATTGTAGAATTTCGAACATTCTGGCCAGTACTGAATGCCTGTTGGTACCGGATGACTTATCCCTAAGGTTTGTGGATATAATTTTTGATGGGTGCGTTTGTGACTAAAATTAACAAAGAAAGTCTTGGTTGCTGAATCGGGAAACAATTAATTTGTATTTTTTATTAATTGTGGTAGTCTTTGTGTAAATTTTTCTATTTTACAAATACCTATGACTAGCTAATATATAATCTATATACATGTAATTTTATAAGCCCATTAAATCATTTTTTAATTTTTCGTAGACCCGCTACGAGTGTTGTAGCAGACCGCTACGAGCTACGACTTTAAAAAATATTACAAATATTTCGTAGCACCTAGTAAATACTTAGTCATTATTGAATGTTCGTGTTACCTATAAACCAACATAACATCAACCCGTAGTCCCTGAAGGGTTGGGCAGACGTCTAGTAAACCCTCATTACGCCAATTATGTGTAATAGGGGGCGAGCCCAGCCATCAATCGTTCTCAAATTCAGGCTCAAGGCCGTTACTGAGAAATACTTAATGGAAAAAACCTAATACTTATTAAATCTATACTAATACAATAAAACTGAAGAGATTTTTGTATGTTTGTTTTAACGCGATCTCTGAAACTACCACTCATATTGGACTTATTCTCTTTGTATATGATAGCCAGAATATGAGGAATAGTATAGGCTATACAGGGTAATTGAAAATTTACCAGAAACCTGAAAAGGGGTCATTGTACTCATTATTATGAACAACTTTTACTATGGGACCAACCCTGAAATCATGAAAAAAAAAAAACAGCTTATCCATACATTACGATCTTGTTATGTAGCATTTTTGTAGAGAACAGCTGAAGCCACTGAGTTGCACTAAATGGTAAAGTTTATTTAAGTTAAGAGTAAGTAACAGTACTAGAGTGGAGGGCGATTATTTCTCTCAGTTGTTGATAGCTACCCAGTTATAGGTTCACTACATGTTAATTCGTGAATAATGCCATTTTATTATGCTTAATAATTATGACGCGCATCGTTGGTCTAAAGTAGGTTACAGAGTAAGGCCGCTATCACACGGACTGCACCACAACAACCGCACGCAGTCTCTATATTCAACTGCATGCAGTTGTACGTTCGACTTCGTGCAGTCATGATACCGCGTGCATTTGGTATCATGACTGCACGAAGTCGAACGTACAACTGCATGCAGTTGAATATAGAGACTGCGTGCGGTTGTTGTGGTGTAGTCCGTGTGATAGCGGCCTAAGCAGAAAAATGTACGGCACTGAGACCGTACACAGAGATTAGCGCGTTTTAATAAACACACAAACAAACATAAAAACTCTTCAGCTTTGTAAAGTTAGCATGTTATTTATTTATTTTGGTTCACCAACGATCATATACACTGACACAAGAAATAAACATAAGCATTAAATCAGAATAAAGTGTTACAATCACCTAAAGGTAAATTCTGCACGCACACAAATCATTAATATCGGGTGTAAAGGGACAATCACATTTCCGAAAACCACATATTGTAACCATTATTACGATATTTTTTTTTCTATTACATCATACCTGGAAATCCACAGGTTCTGGAGATATTGAAGGTTAAAGTTACAACCAGTGCCGGTTTTAGCACTATCATCGCCCTGTGCGAGATTTCCAAGGCGCCATTCAAACCTATACTGCCTTTACGAAAGAAAAAAAAAACGGGAGAGAATGAAAAAAACATTTGTTTGAAAATGAAAAAAAAAAAACTAAAAAAAAAAATCGTTTCTTAGGGTGTTGTCCCCTTGTTTTGCAGACAGATATTGTTTTTCTTTTTTCTTTCTAGTCATATATACACATATAAGTAGTAGGTAACTAAACAAATCTTAAAGAGGATAAGGGCACTAATATCTGGGTTTGTTATTAGTTAGATTCAACTCAAATAACTTAATATCAGAATGACAATAGTAATATCTGATTACCAGAAATTAAAAAAAACTCTTGGTTTTATAGTAAATAGGTCAAAGTTCATGTGATTATCAAAGCTTAGGCTGATGCCTGGTAAATGATGTCATCAATCGTTATAGGTTTAGTAAACAAATCAGAATCATTTGTTAAAGTATCGCGATTAAAAAACCGTTTCTTTCGGAAATAACTATAAAACTAGGTTTGAAATTTTGATGTTAGTTATTTACACAACTTGATTGCCTTATCTAGGAGGTAGGTAGCCACGAGTATGACTACTGTGCCGTAAAAGTATCTTAGGACAATTTATTTATAAATAGTAAAGTCAAAATCAAATCATTTGCTTCAATTAGGCACTATTGAACGTAATTTACAAGAAAAAAATAATTATATTGAATCTAGTTGCCCAAAGTTGTAATAAAGTTATAAATAAGCTGAGTTTTGCTAAAACGAGCCAAACCACAATATTTCATTAATTACACAAACGTGATTCACAATATTATGCAGCAACAGTTCAAACTTCAATGTAGGTACACCTAAAAGTTATAGTAAAACTCAACGTTTGTTTTATCAAAACTTCACACAAAATGTTCAAGCATTTCAAAAGTAAAATACATTATGACTTGCAAAGCACCTACCTAGCAAGTAGGTACTTAGTACTTAGGTAACATTTTACGCTAAAAATCGCGTCCCTATTATTAGAAAGTGTCGTGTACATTAATCATGAGTAATGACGTCACCGCATAGCCAAATGATGTAGAGGTCTCGGTACGTTACTGGTATCGAAAGTAAAACCAGCCAAGGACGTGTCGGACAACAAAAAGTACAAGGTTCTGTAGCTTCAACTTATTAGTTTACAAAGTCCTAACAAAACTTGGTTTGTTTTTCGTAACGGTTTGCGACATTTTTTGCGGTGTTTAGAAAATTGCGGATATTACAAAAACTACCTTACTACATACACAACATCGCGCCTGTAATCCTCGAAGGGTTAGGTAGAGGTGACCCCACACTACACCCACAATTCGCCAGTCATGTTTAAGACCTATATAATAGGGGGCGAGCTTTTTGCCATCAACCGGCGGGCACAAATCCTGACTCTGAGGCTGCTACTGAGAAATTTTTGACGATATCTAATTACACTTTCCCCGACCTGGGAATCGAACCCACGCCCTCTTGCTTAGCAGACGCGCTTTGCAACCAACAAGGCAGTGAAATTGTATGATGTTTTGAATTTTTTAATGGTTAGTTTGGAAAGCAAGGACATAAGGAAATTAGAAAGGCTTTTAATAACGGCTAAGGGACCCTGAAATGTAAAAGAGCCATTAGCACTGGGCACGTAACTTCCGACCAATGCCCTTGGGGCAGTCCTTAGATTTGATTGGAGGAGATTAGTTTCATTGTACCACGATGACGTAGCTTACATTAAATATTTATGTCCTAAATCCTAGCCCACCGGCCGTAGACTTGTAATGAATCGTATTTTCTTTTTATATAAGGTGGGTTTGCTCTTGACTCAAGCCTAGGTCAGAGGTGACAGAGACAAAGTCTACGATGGAAGGGTGATCAGGCTTTTGGGTAAGCAGTGAGCTTACCCTGACACCCTGAAGCCTGTAACTTTGAAGAAATTGGGATAAATTAGATTAGAGATTCCAGATTGATCTGCTTTTTCAATTTGAGCATTAATTTGTTTTCCTATTTTTTTCTTGGCAACAGAATGTGGAACTCCTATGTACTTTTATAAGTGATGTAGCAAGTGAGAATTGAGCATTTTACATTTTTTGATATTACAAGCAAAGGCCATTGAGTTATAATGTACTACGTACTAGAGAAGCTATCTCAAACAAAAGATGGGCGCACTTGATGACAGCGGGGCATGCGCGGGACAAGCGGGGAGGTGTTATGTTCTCATAGATAACAATCAATGCGTGCAGATGCGACATAATTTTATTATTCTGCCTACTTGTGTACTTACTCAAAGAATAAATAAAAAAGTATTTATGCTGTAATAATATTTTAATTTCCTTTAAGTAATATAAGTTTAGTTAGTTTCTGCCGTTTTGTGAATAATCTGAAGGTAACCACGTTTCTTCGCTGCCATTATTCTGAACATCCATGATTCTCTTGTTTCATGACACCGCCGAGGAAACCTTTAAATCCAAATAATAATAAAAAAATATTAATGTTATTGCATTAACATTATTATCGTGATTTAAAATTAATATTTTACTGCCCTTAATTATGTAAACTTATACGTCGATAGTGTCAAGTCTGCGCATACAAATGTTTTACTCTTTGACATTCACGTAAACATGGCCGCCGCGCCGCCGCGGTGACGCGTTGCAATTGAAAAATTATAATTAAATTTTAAGCGTGTTTTAAACATAATTAATGGACTTACTGGTGAAAAGTCACTCCTTGACTTTTATCTATGTTTCTGGAGTTGTTTGTACAGTATCTCAATACGCACGAAGGCATAATATAAAAAACAAAACTTCACTCAAATGTGTCACGTTGCAGCAAACGCTCGGCATAGACTAATTGAGTTGGAGTGCATGCGCTCCAACTCGTGTTACAAACAATCTAGTTGAGGCGTCTTCTCTAGTACGTAGTACATTATAACTCAATGGCAAAGGCATCCTATTTCCTATCCTATCCTACTTCCACTTAGTGTAACACGCTTTTATTAAAAAAAATTGGACTGTTTCTTTCCAGACTATTTCTTATCTGAAGTAAATTATTTTAATTTTGTTTGTGCTTTTTAATAACAGATAATATGAGCTTGTTTTAAACGCGAGAGTTTGTGAGGATAGATGGACGGATGGATGGAAAAAGGGTGGGATGGTGGGATGTTTGTTTGTTGCTCTTTCACGCTTTAATGCCGTTACGTAATTAGCTATATAGATATTAATTTCATTGATTTACACAAATAGATATTGATCAATCTTAACACATAGACTATTTTGTCCTATTTTTGTGTTCCCGAGGCATAATTTAGGATTATAAATTCTGCGCAGGCGAAGCTACGAGCAAACGCTAGTATAAGTAACAAAGTAAAAACTGGAATTTCTCGTTAATATGCGAGTTCAGAATGTGTAGGGCTGGCCTTACCAGCATTTGAACATGTAATCAATTATACCTTTTAGTAAAGCGTGACTGGCTTAATCAACTTTCTACTGAGACTTTACTACTAGCAATAGCTATGTTAATTTTGTCCTTCAAATAAAACACTTAGCTGACAGTTTTGGCTAATTAATTACATTTATCAGATTTAGAATTTCGTCGAAGTACTTGGAAATGGTCTAACGTCTATTACCTACCATTAAGAGCTAAAATAACCATTGATTTGCGAATTACGTTCACGAGAAATTACTTGTTTTTTTTTTTACCTTGAATTACATAAATGATAAATTAACTCTGTTTCCAACCTCGATGAAGGCCTTGATCAGAAATTATAATTATGATAGACCTTGATTTATGATATTTATCAAATTAATTAATCAGCTGAATTTGAGTAAGCTTTTAGTTTTCTGCGTTAACTAGGCAAACTGACCATTAAACTAAATAAAATTGAGCAAGTATATCGCTTAGATTCAACTTTTAATCTTGTCGGCCCGCAATTTAGCGCACGGAAAATTTTATGCTTACGGCACATTCAACAGTAATTAGGGATCGTGTTGGTAAGTTTAGTTAGAACTTTTAAAAGTTAGTTTTGTAAAGAACGCAAAATAAAGTTGGAATCTTCAATATGTCCCTAACCAAAAGATTTCCCGGTATGATGCACATTTAAAAATTATTGCAGTGGTGGGACATGTAACATTCGGTTTCGTTAAGATGCCCGTTAAAAAAAAAAACAAATTGATGTTATATAGCCTCTAAATTCACATACATAGTAGGTATTATGTATCTAGATTAGAATGGAAATCCTGCGTGGTTGTTAAAGTATCATTTGGAAATACACTACCTATATAGGTATAAACTTCAGACTTTGGTAATGGTATGCTTTTATCACCAGTAAGTAATTTAGTCAATCCATTGTCTCGAAAATGTCGATGAATTGAATGACTAGTTAGTACGTGTCTTATCTTATTTAGCTATTTATTTTTATGTTTCTTACCATATACGTAGCTAAAATGACGTACTAATACACATGAACATGTAAAGGTACAACATCAGTAGTATTATCTAGAAAAACACATCATCATCCGCAGGTCGACTTCACTCACTGCTGGGTATTGGCCTCTCTTTGTTTGTGCCAATCGACACGTTCCTGTGTCAGCCTCATCCAGGTTCTACACTATGACAACAATGTTGTCTGCCCATCTCTTTCCTGGATGGCTGACACTTCTTCCTGTCCTTGGATGCCAGTTTGTCACAGTCTTACTCCACCGGTCATCATTGCGCCTTACGAGCTGTCTTGCCTACAGTCGGTCACGCGGGTTACGCGTCAAGTATATACCGGTTTCCTGAATCATGATGGTAGAAGGAACGTGGGGTTTTAGTCGGTAAGAGTCCGACATAAACCTCCGTTTTTCCCAGATCGAGGTTAATGAAGATTTGCCCAAAAAAAGGTGTCCTGTCTATCGCCATTTAAGGTTCATAACTTGTTTTCTAACATAGAAAAATACTCATACAAATAGATAGCTACGTGTCCGAGGTATTCGAGTGCAGTGCACCAGTTATGCGTACCAGCACATGCAAGGCTGGATGGCGTGACGTCAGTGTATTTTCATTATTTTATGGTAATTACATAGTATGCACGCTGCGTCAACGTCGCTGCATTACTTTACATGGCAGCGGAAAAATTGTACAGCTTTTTATGTTTAATAGGGTACTGTATGTAGGTAGTATATAATGTTTTTGATAAAAATAAAGTTTTCAAACAACATTGCTACCATTGGCATTGCAGTGTAGAACCTGGATGAGGCTGGCACCAGAGATTAGCACCAACAAAAAACTTTACCCCTTGCTGGGTATAGGCCTACCCACTGGTTAGGCCTATACCCAGCAAGGGGGTTAAGGTGGACTGCGAGTGATAATGATGAAAAAAGGTTTAGCAAGACGTATAAAAGTAATTATAAGGACTTATAACTACAAAGCAAGCTATGGATACCTACGGGGTGAAATGTTTATAATAAAAAATGATTGACTATACGTGACTACATTATTTAAGGTAAAGTATAGGCATTTAATAATAATAATAATAATAAATTTGTCAAGTATCTACTTACTTAGATACTTGATAAACGACAACCTAGGTCAAAGATACCCTAAACACCAGGCGGCCCATCTACTAGATAGCAATGATCCTGCACCTTGCGCATCTGTACACAAGGAAAGTCAAGGAACTATTGGAGACATTAGCTTATCCCTAAAATTCTAAAATCGAACATATTTTATACTCAAATTAAAAATAAACGAAAATCAACACGCCGCCGTCGCCGCAATTTAACCAACGACCTAGTAAAACTTTGAAATCGATAAAAAATTATTGCCATACACATGTAATTTAATAAAACATGTTGGACCAATCAGAAATATTCCGTAATTATAATGCCAAGGCACGTCAACCTGGTACTCAAATATGCTACAATTCCAAAATTAAGGTGAACCTTGAACCTACTACAGAATTCTTAGACGACATTTTAATAGATGCTTTGCTTGTAGATATAGGTAAAAGTTCAACAACATTCAAAAGTTCGGTAAATAAATTGTATGTGGTAAGACAGAAATAGTGAAAGCAGCTAGGAAAGAAAAAAAGACAATAAAATGATAGAACGTAAAATGTACGTAAAATAAACGTATAATTATTATTCTGGGACCTAATAGTATTCTAAACAACTCTGCCTAAGTTTTCAGGGTATACAGGTGTGATGATAGTGTCTCTTGGCTGCATAACACTTAGGATTGGAGTTTAGAATGACTCTCTTACCAAAGGCTATTGTCCAATGTCAAGAGGGTTACTAGTGGTAAATCGGAGTGCTATTCTGAAAAATCTATCTCGGTGAATTTAGGTTTATTCTCACGTCACCTAAATTCACCGGGGAGATTTTTTCAGAATAGGCCGGCACTGCCGGCAGTATTATTTTTTGTAAACTGCACCTTAGATCCTTAGAAATAGGTATGCTTTGTGAATGGCATCATTTAATGCGGGGTGTAAAAGACACATCACATGGTCGTTAACTACGCATTGCTGGGAAATGATTTTTACTATTGGTGTGAAAAATCACTGTTCATGGAAGCGCATAATGTAACATACACGAAAACATTGTGCTTATTGGTGCATATAACAGTACGAGGGTCGTGGGGGGATTTTAAAGATGCCTTACTCTAAGAGTTTATTTTACTTTTAATGATTCGTTAGCATGTTGCATTATGAATTCAGTTAGTGATTGACATATGTAAATGAATTTCAAAATTACCTTGGCTGATAGATTCAGCACAACTCATAGGTACTCATGTTGCGTTTAAGTGATCATTAATTCTTTTCTTTGCTAAACAGTGAATGTATGATCTACGTAATATCAATGGAATCAACATACTAATCTTCGAGATTCGTTTGTTGAAGATACGCCAACATTAAAGACCATTGGAGAGCATTCAAAACTTCGAAACCAATAAGATTAGATAAGTACATTCAGTATTTTATAAAAGTCTGGAGCCAAATCTACTTGGCATGTTAACATATACTTAGGGGAGGAAACGACATTTTATGCAACAAACAGTGCCATTAGATGAAATGATCATAATTACACGAAATAATGTGATTAAAAAGACTAGCAATTTTAAAACCATTAAGTTAGGTGAGCACATAACTCCCACTATAATAGACAAAAAAATGTAAACACGATTCCTACCCGACTGTTTATGAAACCTTTCTATTATTAACCAACCCTGAATAAAAATATATAAAAAAAACACAATTTAATCCATTGATTTCCGGATACCAGCGAGTTCCAGGCATTCAAACAATGATGGCGTCTTTTTATTAAATTCAAAATAAGAACACAGTCACCTGGAATATCGTCCGTCATGTTGGTAGCGGTCAGTGGTGTCCCATGGCGTGCACCGGCCGGCCGCGGGGCGAATACTGACCGCTGGCCACGTGCCACCCTCGGTAACCACCGCGGTGGGACGAGGAACGTGGAAAACTGGAATAGGCTTGACCGTGTGTGAAAATTGTGATATTGTGGTTCGATTGGAAGTGTTTGAGGGCGGGAGAAGTCGTTGGAGTAACATGTCATGTAAGTCTTTCGTTTTTCTTGTAACTAGCTCGGCAGTTTGTATACAAAATTGTTTTACTCATGTGTAACTTTGAGTATTTTATTGACACCCGTGAATGAAAATAATGTTTTGATTTTCGATATCATTGTGTTTAACTTATTGAATAGAGTTTATTCAACCATTTCTCTGACCCATGAACTACAAACGGTTCATTGCCTATAACTATTGCGTATTGTTTGCAATTTTCCGTTTAAAAACTAGACTTCAAATTATGACTTTTCTGTATTTTATTTCGAAAGCAGGAAATCAATTCTGTTCCATTCAAACTATATCCTCGAGCAATGTTATTGTCGTGCAGACCACTGGTAACCAGAACAACATCACCCGCCTTGCCCCGCGTTAACCCTTTAAAGTTCCCCTATTTTCAGGTCAGCAGTAATTTTTCGGAGGTCTTGTTAAAATGGCCATCAATATACTGAAATAGTTTTTTCCTGTCGCAATAAATATCACCTATTGGTTTGTTTACAAAGCAATTGTTTACCGTGTGCATCGAGTGGTTGGTCAAGTGATTACAAATAAAATGCTATGTTCGATAAAGGCTCAGTAAAGGGTGAAGCTAGGAGGTAATAGGTAGCTTCCTCGCAGCTTCTGATGGAAAATAAATATATAGTAGAATTAACATAAAATAAAGATTTGATAAACATTCTGTGTACTGTGAATATCCCATGTAGGTAACCTACAGCATTTCATATTTTTGAAGAGAGTTCTTTTTTCAAATTTCTTACTCGGCTGCGTGCTCGCAATTCAGATAATCAAATTTCGCTGATTTCATGCGGATTCTGAGAAAGTCATACAGTTTTTGTGCTCCTGAATATTAAACTATTTCTTATAATATCAAATAACATAAAAGTTGATTTGACCAAAAAAAAAAGAATTCACACAACCTTGACGTAACGTACCTACATGGCGACTAAATACTGAGTCATCTTTTACCACACTTGCGGAACTAAAAGCCACCCTTCCATTTACTTGCAGGGCTGACATAGTTCTATTTATACTTTAATTGATTACGTTCACATGCTCACCGGTAAACTGCGCCATCATTATCAATAAAGCCAGCAATCAATCAATGATAACCTATAATCATCGTTTTATTCGCGATCGTAATTCTTATAAAGAATAACCTTGACCTTTTCATATTGTACTTCTGTATCGATTAGTTCATAAAATCTGAGTAATACAAGTTATCCTCCATTTTGATTAATTCATTAAAGCCTGCTTTCTGGTATACTGGTCGCAAACGTGATTACCGTGCATGGGGCACGCCCTTTATTACTTGGGACCAGAAATACCTATCTAGCCATCGCAGGGTTTCCTTTCGGGGATGTTAGCACGATTTTTAGCGAACAAAACTTGATTGGCAAAAGTTTTCGTGGAGATTCTTGCTCGTTCTTCTGCATAGACCTTACTTACGTTTTGGAACTTGACAGCTTCAAGTTTCTGACTAATTGACCGACTCCTTGACGATTTAAAAGTGTGTTAATAAATGCTCTGACTTTGACTTCAAATCTGAAGATAGAAGAGTAGTCTGTACTCTTCTTGCAATTGCTTAACATTTTTTTAAAAATAAAACGTCGCTCCACACTAAGAAGTTTTCCTGTACCGTGGCGTGGGTGGGATTACAAACATATAAGCTCACATATGCAAACAGCCAGACCCGGAACAACTATCTGTAGGCCATACAAATATTTGTTAAGTGTGGGAATTGAAGCCGCGACACGCAGTGCAGCAGCCAATCGCTTTGACACTGCGCCAACCATGTTGTCGATATGTTGGATACTGAACAGCAAGCCATTACTATCACTATCAGTTCTGCTGACTAGCAAATTTCCACATAGAGAAAAAGTGCTCGCACAAAAACAAACATACAATAGATCAGATGAATAACCTTCTGCTCAGGGTCACGGCGGTCGTTTGCCAATAAAGTTTGTGACTCTGTGGTAATCTTGTCAACTTCCGCCTTGATTTTGGCTCAAGTTAGGTTGTTTGCTTCCGTTTAAAGTGTTCTTTTGACAAGTAGCAGAATAAAGCTACTGATTTGCTATGCTTTTTCTCGTTTTACATTTTCCTTTTTCTAGATGAATATGTCGGAAGCTGGTGTTTTAATAATATCAAGTTTTGGTTTACCGAATCTAGACTTGGTATCAATTTGATCTGAAATTCAGATTTACCACATACATATTAATAAATTATGAAGAAAGGACGACTGAAAATTTTTCTTGATTCTCAAATGGAAGCACCTATGAATTCAAAATCATCTTGTATTTCGAGGGTATTGGCGCTGATATCCTAAATATAAGTTATTCCTAGCACGGTTCGAGATGGTAAAACTTTAATCTTAATCATTAATTAATTAGTAACTTTTTCAGAAATAAATATATAGTGCATTGGGGTAATTACGAAACCGGGTAAATTCCGATTTTATTAATTTGCACCATTTACGTACCACATCTTATTTTGACAATGTTTTAAAGATGAAACACGTATAATTATTTATTAGCAATGCACGGCAATGTTTAAATCTGTGGCAGCCTTTGATTGAAATTAATAGAAATCGGAATTTACCCGGTTTCGTAATTACCCCAATGCACCTTATATTATTTTGTCTTTGTTTTCTTTTCAATACAAATATTCGTTACATTTTAAAATATTTCTATAAAAATAAATAAAAACATATAAAAATAAAAAAATTGTAGCCCATGCATCGAGAGCAGGTTCCAAGCTACCGGTGGTCAGGGCTCCTGAGAAAAGAATCTCCTAAGGATACGCGCCGTGCCTATAAATACATAAATACCTATACTTATATATTATAACTAGCTGTCCGCCGCGGTTACACCCGCGTCTTTGGTTACTGCTCCGCTCCCGTAGGTCGTAGCGTGATGGTATATAGCCTATAGCCTTCCTCGATAACTAATCTATCTAACACTGAAAGAATTTTTCAAATCGGACCAGTAGTTCCAGAGATTAGCGCGTTCAAACAAACAAACAAACAAACACTGCAGCTTTATAATATTAGTATAGATTATTACGACCTGAGTGGTGTATCCTCCATCTATTGACCAAAAAATTTCACGATTTTCAACTGTTTCTTCTAACAACAAGATTTCGATACTAATGTGAAGCATCGTAAATACTGTAACAAGCGGAAAATGTACGATTCAGTTATTTTATCATTCGACAGTGGACCTTGACTGCCATCGATTGTATCAAGCAGATGTTACCGCCAGTGATTGCATGATGTGTTGCATTTCACTGTAACTGTTGTTTTGTATGCAAATATTTCCTTTGAAGTCGGTATTTTGGGCGCAATTCCATAGCGTCCGTTTTGTGTGAAGTTCAAGGGTTTGAACACGTGTGGGGTGTGTGTGTAGGCAGTCAATTGTTTCAGTTAATTGTTAAAATATTTGAATACTGTAGCTTTTGTTCCTAAGAACAATGCCAGTCAAAAATTAAGATTGACTGTAAGACCCTAAATAGATCACAGACTTTTTGTGCCATCGGCTTACGTAGTCTGTGAGGTTTTTATAAAAATCTATAGTAATCAACAATGGTAATCTACCTATAAAAAAAATGTTGCATGCAATGCATTTTTTTAAATTGTTTATAATTTACTATTTTTTTTTTCATTTTGGAAATCAAAAACTGCACCGCGAAAATATGTGTCTAAAAGTGCTAAGTACTTAAAGTAGTTATTTTTGTTGTCCGTAGACTTCATGGCACGAAAAGTCTCACATCTGCATAAGCCCTAAATCTTACCTAAGGTCCGCCCAGAAAGAATTTCTTTTAAAAACTAAAACAGAAATAACTAAAGTATACATTAACATTTCCACTTCAAGTGCTAAGTACAACTTTTAGAAATGTTAAAGTTAATTATACAGCTTAGAACAGCCACAAAGACCTCCATCATATCGCGCCGTTTATCTAAGTTCAGGCACCTTCAATTTCACAAGTTCATTACCATGAGGTGAAACAGAGGTGCTCAACCTTTGGCTTAGGGATTATTATTAATAGCTTTTACATTATTTCTTCCTGTACAAATCGTTGTGTCGAGATAATTCTAAAACAATTTTATTTAAAGACTTTAAAATCATGACATGCACTTTCTGTGATGTTTGTTAAAATTAAATTCTTGTCTAGATAAAGCTATATGTGTAGAAAAAAAGGAAAAGAAAAATAAGTATGTTGAAACAGTACAATCAAACACTGGTTTTTTTAAGACCACGTTTACTTTAAGTTTTTAATATTTTAAGTTACATATAATAATCGTACAGTCTGGCGTACGCTCCGGTGAAGTGTCAAGTGTGCACGACGCAAGCAGTGTTGCCATTGCCAACTTCCGCCCCTGCACTTTCGTCGTTTTAGTGTTGTGGGCCGGAACAAGTATGCTTCAACATTTCAGAGTATAATGGACAACAGATTTTTTTATATTTCCGACTACTTTTGATTTTCTTTTGTTTGTCTCATAACGGTAAAGATATTTATCTGGATGCTTGCACAATAATAAAAAGGATGATGTACTGATAGGATTAAGGATCAAGAACCTCCAATTTAAAGCTACGCAGAGACACATTGAGAACCACTTTTCAATTTATAAGAAAAAGGTTGAGATTCATTGACTTGACCGTTTTCTTCAAAGCGTTCGTGGCGACGTTCACGATACCTCACAACAGCCCCTATGCATAGTTAATCAGTTGCGTGGAACATTCTAATGCCATTGAACTGAATTTGCGTCAATTCATTGGAAAATTGGTTGGAAGTTTACTTATACTTCCTTTAGATATACGTAAGTACATCGTATTGGATTCGTGTCTGTTCAACAAATAGTTGGTACACACGATGATGGGCTTTGTTGGTGGTTTATGTTTGTATCTGTCAGACCAACAATATAATTTCGTTTATTTTTTAATACAAGCAGCCTTTTATATCGGTTGTAAAAGACATATTATATAGCCGTTAACTATGCATCCTGCCCATCAAATAAAGTAAGTTTGAGTAAAAATATTTGCTGGGAAACGACTTACATTGTTGGTGTAAAAAATTACTATTTATGGTAACACATAATTTAACGCATGTAAAAAATTTCGCTTAAGGATGTGTGTACAGGGGCAGTTGGGCGCGGGCTTGCGGACGGCGAGTTATGGGTAGCTCGTCGTCAGATCAAGGACCAGGCCCGGGTCGACGCGACGGCGCGTTAGGTTCCACGCGCGCCTCAAAGAGCTGTCAGCACAGGGACGGGGCCTCAACAGGGCCAAACGCCGTTTTTCGCCGGACACCGTGGCCCCGGAACGCAAAGGGCAACAGAAGGAACAGGGTGGTTTTTTAGTCAGTAAAAGTCTGACAGTCCCTTCCGGCGGAAAGACTCATTTGATGATTTTTACGATCCCAAAAAAAGGGGCCGTGGGGTGGAGGTATTTAAAGTTTAGAAATAACTTTGACCTTCAATATATCCATAACCGAAAGGTTCTCAGGTATGATCAAGAACAAAATAGCAATGAGGCGACTTATACATGCTGAAATTTCATCGTGTCTGTGCAAATAGGACCAATTCATCATGAATGTGATTACCGTAGTTACTATGCGCGTCGGGTCTAGCGCAGACATGATTTTTTTTCTATAGTATTCAGGTTAGAGTTCGACACGCCTATAAGAATTATGCTGTCAAAAGTTTCCACAAACTAACAGTTCTCAGAAGGCGTGAATCATAGACGCAACGATCAAAGCATCAGATAAGGCCCTACGACCTTGCCTCACTGAACTAAACAATGTCATACCATCAGATAACACCAAATACCCAGAATAGTTATGAGTGAACTTTCCGTGCTGTATAAACCCTTTTCACCTAAATGTGTCTTTAGGTTAACCCTAGTGTTATGGAAGGGTATAGAAACCTCCAAATGACAGGTGATACTAACATACATAGACGGTAAACATATAGCTGTCTGTGATATTCATTGTTTATTGCAGTCCTTAGCGTTTACTGGTTTGATCAAATTTTTGTACAAACATAACATCAAAACATCACGCCTGTAATCCCCGAAGGGATACGCAGAGGTGTACCCATTGGAATCCATGGGAATCCAACCCAAGACCTCATGCTAAGCAGTCGCGCTTTACGACCGTTAGACAGGAAAAATTAGGAAAGTAAAACTTCGGTTTCTCAAAGCATAGCAGCTTGGGGTCTCAGGTTTTAGGGTTGGTTATTGGGTTTTTCTATATTACTTGGCTAGTACCCATTAGTATTTGCCGCTGTGACCAAAATTCGGCCGGGAGGATATTATTTTGTATAATATAAGGTATACCTATTCTTTTATGGAATAATTAGATATATGGTTCTAGGGCTGCTACTGTACTCCGTGAGTCCCTCACGCGAGATCTGTATCGAACACGAAGCGATAACAGAATAAAATGCTACCGTTTTTGTTTATGCAAATATTCTGACACGTTCTAAGGTATTATTAGTAGTTAATCTTATGCGTAGAATAGAAGAAATTAATCAACGTTAAATATCCAAAATCAATACAATTATTGGACTGCCTCGTTGGTCTAGTGGTCGCAAAGCGCGACTGCTGAGCAAGAGGTCTTGGGTTCGATCCCCGGGTCGGGTAAAGTGTTATTGGGTTTTTCCATCAGGAATTTCTCAGTAGCAGCCTCGGAGTCTGGATTTGTGCCCGGTTGATGGCAATAGGCTCGCCCCCTATTACATGGGACTTAAACATAACTGGCGAAATGTGGGTGTACTAATGGGTACACCTCTGCCTAACCCTTCGGGGATAACAGGCGTGATGTTATGTTGCAATACAATTATTTGGAAAAATGGAAAAAATATTATAACGTTGGTTTGTTTTGGCAGATTTAAAACTAAGTGTTATTGTCTTAGATATTGAAGATACTGTCTTGATGCCATGTTACACACACAAATGTCATAGAAATGTGAACAAATAATTGACAACGATCTATGACAATTTTTTAACGACGATTTGTGACGATTTATTTATTTTTTTATAATTCCTCGAAACTAAAGTAGGTATATAATGACTTGGCTTTCAAAGCAACTAGGTTCCATATAAATTTTTAATAGAGGATATCTTGTAATTGTAACTCTATGAAGTCACCACTATCGTATAAGTTCGAATAATTTTTGACAGAACATTTCATGCAAATTCAGTTTATTCCATTTTCGAATAAATCTAAGGAGCGTTTCCCGTATCTTCAAAGAACGTTCGCTTTTACCTACTACCTTTTTTGACAAGTTTTTGACATTGATTGTCGCTGAGACAAAATTGCAATAATTTAAAGCTTGCCGCAATTTTATCTTAGCGAATTGCAAAAAATTGCATATTGATAGGTGGTGAAATAAGTTCTATGTAAAAGTTGTTAGCGTTTAAAGTCGCTCGGAACAACGACATTCCATGAATAAATTACATTTTCCAACAGCTTTATTCAAGTAGTCGGTCGTCAATCAATGTTCCACATACTACGCGGTTTTCACACGCGTATTTAGGTCAGGTTGGTACCCCTCGGTAATGTTAAGGCTAATCGCTGGCGTAGTTGTGCGAAGTAACCTACATATCGCTTCGTTATAAGGTCATGTTTGTGGTGCAATTAGTGTGTAGAGCGAGAAGAAAGTGTTGCGTGCGAGGAACTTGACGTTTTAATAGATACGAGTAGGAACGAGTTGATGGAAGGTAAGGTAAAAGAATAGATCTTTTTTCTATCTGTGCCCCATACTAGGAATACTTCTGCTATGTCCTGGGTGGTCCTGGGTGGGGAAACAAACACGATTCGTCGTACAAAGAAAGGTAGAAAACTATCCGAAAATTAGGCATGCATAAGTATTATGAAAATCTAATGCACAATGTCTGGTCAAAAAGAGAGTTGCTACTTATGGGAAGTAAAGACATGATCAAACTCAAACTCAAGTCAATCTCAAGTAATAAAATCTTTATTTAAGCAATAAGAAATGAAATGAAATTTTGAGTTTTCCATTTATTTGTTTAATTTGCCTTCGTGACCAAACAAGGTGTTAAGTAAACTAGTACACTCATTGCTACCGCGAGGAGTTATGCGATTAATGACCGAGATATGTAGCTCGTTGCTCGTACACTTGTATACGGCTTTATGCAGAATGGGACTGAAATAGTCTTGTAAACGTCGCGTCAAGGTAACAAGTGTCATGTAGGTTCTGATTTTAAATAGCGTAGCAACAAAGATTTGATTGTCTTTTGTTTTTATTTATAGATTTGAAACATATCTACATTTAAGAGTAGTGGGGTGTCGCATCGCCCGTTGCAACGCAATTGAGTATTTGACATACTTTTTATAGCCCATAGATTTTGTATGGCAGAAATAAACTATGACGTCACTCCTTTGCCAACTCAATTGATTAACTATTTATTGATTTCAAAGCAACTAAAAATCTAGTTTGTTTACTGTTAACTAAAATAAAGTAATTTTTTAAAGAATTTGTGTCTTGGAATTGTTGGAGACGGTGTCAAATTTTATACCGAATTTGTAAAGTGCAACGCACCGTTCATTTCGGTGTTGTGACGTCATAAAGATATAAGAAAAATGGTCATCCGTTACGGCAGTAGAACGACATGTGACACAACGCTCAGCTGTGCGATGCGTTGCGACATCACGCCGCACCGCTATTATGTGTGTCGCCCTTAAGTTCAAAACATAGCTAGCTAGCAAGTATGGTAAATAAGTACCCTCTTGCGTTCACGAGCGGCCGATTTAGATTTTGATACGAAGGTAAGTTCAGCTGAATACTATAAAAGGTCAAAACAATGAAATCTAAAACTAGATTAAGTACAGCTACAATATCTTTTATGATACTAAAACGAATAGCGCGGTTGATATGATAATTTCACAATAAAAACATTCAAATTGACCATATCACTATCCTATTCAAGCGATGCTCGTTAGAATTTTATATTGATTATATCGTAACCCTTAATACAACGACTGAAAATATATTTTCGCGTGTTTTGATGCTTAACTAGATTCACATCTGTACTATGAAAAGAAAATGCATCGTTCAAAATTGTAGTTGGCGATTCATTGCGCCTTTTTGTCGGCGGTGTAGTTACTATTGTTGAAACAACGCAGCAATGGATTTGAAACTAGACAAATAATTGTTTTATAAGTTTCTTTTGACGATATAGGTATCGGGGAAGCTAGATTGTTTGTACACGGTTGCTATGGCAACGGTATCGTAACATCTCGCCAACGGAGGTGGAAACTACGCTGATTCGGTCAATGGGTCGTTGATCCGTCGCGGATTTATGATGCTTTTTAGGCTATAAGGCTATTTTTTGTGTAGCTCTAGTAAATTATGGCCCGTATAATTGCATGATACGTTATCAGTATCGTTTATGTTAGACAACCTATTTTTGGTGTAATACAAAGCAGTTTGAATGTAGCTTAAGTTGTTGGCGTTAATTTATTATGTTATCTGGTTATTGAACTTAACTTTTTGGAAAACGTTAACTAAAAACTATCTTATATCCATATAAATAAGAATAATCACACCACTCGACATCTTTTATTACGTTACTTAAAATAATGTAAGACATAATGTTATTTGTAAAGTATAAATAAAAATGAAAATTAAAGTATGTTTGTCCTCTATGCGTTTCTAAACCGAATGTGATGAAACTTTAGTGCAGTGGTTCCTAACCTTTTCAATGTCACTACCCCTGTGAACAAGTATGGGAATTGGGTTTACCCCTAGCTAATTTAAAATAATTAAAACCACACAAATTTGAACGAAAATATGTTTATTATGTAAGAAATTGCCCGTTTAGGTAACTAGTAAAGTAATATATAAATCTCGGAGATAACTAGTGTGAAGGTTGAAATTGCTTTGCATTCGCAAGTTTGACAATATTAGGGTTTATTGCTATTTTAATACTATTTCGTGTCATCCCGTGTTATCCCCCTAGAATCTCCGTTTTACCCCTGCGGGGGTAATTACCCCCAGGTTAGGAACTACTGCTTTAGTGGATAGTTCTGCGTAGGCCCACGAAAGGTCAAAAAAAGAAGTCGCAAGCAGCACCACTGTATTCAATATGTACCCTACCCATGAGATACCAATTCCATAAGATCAAGCTGATGAAGCTGAACACAATGATAACTATTAGCTTTATCTTTTCATTCCCATGTCTCAACAACACTTATTTTTGCAGTTTAGGTAGGGCAGCGCCATCTGTCGCATGAGACGAAAACGACAACTGCGATTTTTTTACTGTTTCAGCTGGTTTTTGCAGTGGCTATATTATGTAATGGTGCCTTGGTAAGCCAGTTGTAGTTGGGTTTTAAGCAGAAATAAGGGTAAGCAAAGTACTTAAACTATTACGGTAGTGCTGCTACTCGCCACTAGGTGGCAGTGTACTTAAAAATGAGACTATAATTTTATGTGAAAGGGGCGGGAATTAAATTCAAATGAGTTTACTTTAATGTCGCTTATTGAGACTACCTAGTACTATGTAACCGATTCGAATGCAAAAAGCGAAATCAAGTTTCGATAGTTTTGTAAAAGGTTTCGTTTGTAGTACATTAAGGAACCTTCTAATGGTTTATATTAATTTCTCATACATAATAGGAGATAAACCAGCCAGAGATTATGGACTTTCCACTAATACTATATGGGTTTATAACATTTAGTTAGTTTTCCTTTAGCATCCAATGCTAAAAAACACTAATTTACTGATCGAATATTGATTACCTACTATGTTAAAAATAAAACCATTAAATTCTGATGATTCTTTATTTCCTTACAATTATAAGTAAATATTAATACTTAAGATACAATAAGAAGTTATTTTGTTCCTATAAATAAGTTCTCCGTTTGCTTAAAAAGAATTCACAGTACCTCGGTGTTGCTACTACTAAATTTACAATTAAGTAGTATTTACAGATCAAAATATAAAACTTGATATTTTTAGTAAGAACCTACTTACTACAGAAATATTAAAGACGCTAAGGAAATTTTTAAACTTATTTTTTTATTTCAAGAACAAATGTATTGAGGTATGAGAGTAATACTATAAAAAGCACGTCACTAGTAACTAGTAGACTAGTTTTTCGAAATCTAAGAACATAAGTTACTACAGCTATGCACGACCCAACACGCACGGAACATGTTGGGTGCAACGTTGTGTTGATTTGATGTACATAAGTTGGCAAATCTATGTGACTACCTACATTATTCAGAATTTAATCAAAATAAGGATATCGTCAGCTTAGTCCATAATAAAATCGAAATATCTTCAGAGAGAAACACGGACTTTTATTAGAAAGTTCTTGACCCTAATGGAGGATTGAACTTTAAAATTTTGTGCTTTTTAGGAAAAAAAAATCACTACGTAACCTTAAATGCTCTGCAGTATAAGATAGAGGATGCGAATTTGATCTTCTCTCTTCAATTCAATAAACAATGTAAGTGCTACACTAAGCTGACGACATGGCTTTTAAAATATATATTTAATTGGTTTGGGATATCGATAAAAAAGTTGGTTAAGCCTGCTTAAAAATATTTTAAAAAACTTACACGAAATGTGATTTTTATTTCATAAATGCGAGGACTACAATAACTGGCAGTTTAGTAAAAAAAACAATTAATTTATTAGGTTTTAACTAAAATAACAAACATATTGGAACGTAAACTTACTCAGCTAATTAAACACGAAATGCCAATTATGATGTACGACACTTTTCTTGTTAACCTCTCGAATGTCTTATGTTACACAGTTCGACATAAGCCATTGTCTTACTATTGTGTTACTAATTAGACATTCAACGGGTTAATTCCTTATTATTTTAATAAATATACTTAAAAATCAATGAGAAAGTGTTAATATAGTATTTTATTCAATTTAAAAAAGTGTTCCAACGACTTAAGTTGGCAGTGCCTACATCGAAAATATTTTTTTATTATATTATTTTAATATTATCAACATTTTCGAAACTATGGATAAGATTAAACATTTTAATAATCTAGAATTATATTTTCTCATAAAACTTACTGACTAGTACATTATAAATACAAAAAAAAACAAATTACCACGACATACTTCATTTAAAAGCACAGCATTTGAAATTATAATATTAAAAACGTGTGGAATAAACAAACGAAATAATAATAATAAAATAGATGTTCTGACATCCAAAAACTCTAAGACAATAATCGTTTGACTTACACAGACATACATTATTAGATCTATCAACATTTAACTCTACATACGGTCGTAGTAACATGTTTTATGTTGTCTCGTGTTATAAGGTCCTAATACTTCGTACTCATTGAAGAGTCAGACTAAATATTGTAAAAGCGACGTTGCATTGGTTACTATGTCAACACACTCCAAGTGAATCTGAAGAGAAAATAGGAAAACCTGATACACATTTACGAATATTCGCAAATGTCATTATTGTATAGGACAATATAGAAAATGATGTACTTAATAATGACTACGAGTTAACAGAGATGCAATAAAGTGGTAACTACAACTACATTGACAAGACTTACACTGGATTGCAGTTATTTAAAGTATGGATAAAAAGCGCCATTTGTAAACTTCGAGTAGACAAAAGGTCGTAAGTTCCGACTACTCTAGAAGGAAGAGAAGAAGAACAATGTAAATGACACTTTGCGATGCAGGTATAAAATGACGAAACGATTAGTAGACAACTATGGAACTGAAGCTACTTATATGCTATGAGTTACTACTACGTCCGAACATCAAATACTACTGACCCCTCTATCAATAGATGCTGAGTTCAAGTCAATTAGTAAATGAGGAACACACTAATGACAGGAATCAGAACAATCGCAAAGTGTCAGCAATAAATATTTTAAAAAGCGAAGTCGGAAATAGTTCGGAAAAATCGCGAGGAACTTAGAATAAATCGAGGAATAATCGATTCTTGAACGATCGGATCATTGGAATCGAATCGATTAGCCGGCGTTGCGGTTCGTTTTAGGTGGTCCAACGGGGTGATGTGGGAAGTCCATGTTGAATTCTTCAACAATGGTCTTGGGGTGAAGAGCGCTGATATTGTTATCGACTGTGTAGGTCCTAGCATGAGTTTGAGCGAGGGCTTGTCTAGGTTCGTTCTCGAGCCAATCGTCGTCACGTAGTCGCTTGCGTCGTGCGACTTGTTTGTCGCGCAGATGTCGCAGCCTTGCAAGATGAGCGTTGATCTGCTGCGGAGTGAGTCCGGTGCGGCCGGAGCGGAGCAGGTCAGCGTTGCGTTGGTATGAACCTTCAGGGTCGCGGCGGTTCCATGTGTAACTGGAATGGAAATTTTAAGTATGATGTAGTTTACAGGTTCGCTTTTAGTCTCATGCCAGTGCCAGATACTGGTCCAATTTAGTTTCGAGTGGCAGTCTTCGGAGAATATTTACATGTTCATCTTCCTACGAATAGTAACCATTGGACATAAAGTTTGTTTTGATGGTTTACGTATAACACGACTGAACGTCTAAACAAGAGAGACCAGTCCACCTGTTGAGAACCGATTAGCAATGCATCTGTACAATGTACTGCGAGTGCCAAGCTTTCAACGATCGACATAGTTGGCAGTGCGCACACTATCGACAAGAGAAAAGGTCTGTTTACCATCTCTTTCACCAATATTGGCATAGCAATAGCCAATTATTATTCGTCCATTCCAAATATTGGACGATAAGGGAGAAGCGATTGCAGTTAATTTGATGTATGTTTGCAATAAATGTTCATTTAATGTGTTTTTGTTCGAAAGTACGTGCTCTGAGGAATTGATTGCCGTTGGTCTGGTAATGGAGAAAGTTGGCCAAACATTAAGTATTATTAATGGGCCATGTATTTATTTTACGTTATAACTTTTTCGTTTTTTTTGGTAGATATACGTGCTATATAGGGTGTCTCTTTTTAAAAGCTTTTATTTGATATTATTAAATAATTTCATATAATTTTCCTGGAGTTATTGTTCAATCGTTGTAAGTTTAATTGGCTGAGTAAAATACTAACTACTAGTCTTCTAGGTCATAAACTTACCCTGGGAACGGTCTCTTGAGCCGCCTACGTATGGCGGGCCTGGATCTCTTCTTCAACTCATTCGGTCTCAAATCGTATTTCGAATTTGGAATCGCATTCGACCTCGGGCCATGTCGTCTCTGTCCCAGTCGGGTAACATGGTGTGGGTTCGGGCGCAGGTCGTACGACTTCGGGTTACGTACAGGATTTATAGTGACGTCATTAATCATCATAGGGTCGTTGATCTCCCTGCTGACGCTTGGTGCGGTAATTTCGTTGATTTTGCCCATACGTTGCCAGCGGCGACGAAGATCCTTCACTTTGGCCTTTGGCACTTTCTGCAGTTTAGTTTGGCAGATGTAGTGACGAGCTTCGATGCAGTTGCGCGGTGACCACCTGAAGCAATTAGCGTTGATAGTGATTAATTCAATCAATGATTAGATATTTAGTAAGGAATGTTTAGATTGTTTAAAATATCAACGGCCATGGAAGAGATACCTAATTAATTTGAGGAAGTAGTTATAGGTACTTGTTCTAGTTTTCGTAATAAAACTAGTAAAAGCAAATATGTTACAGCAGTTCATAAAGTTAAAGAAAAACTAGAATTGTTTCAATATTTTAGACTAAAAACTAGTCACAACCAGGATTACAAAGCATAGCCACATTACGATTATAGGCCAGCAAGTCTCATTACAGTCATCATTACTTTGACCTACATCTAATTAACGACTGCTTTTGTTCCCGTGTGAATCCAATGATCACTCCTTACGGCGCCATTACCATGGCCTTCAGCATTTAAAACGACCATAAAACTGCTAACGTAGGTATATTGTATGATGACGTCACGAACTAGGGACAAAAGATCAACACAAGCCATGGAATCGTAAAACTTATTGCTTTTCTCAGGATCGCTCTATGGTTAGACGGTTTTGGCATCTTATGGTACAAGACGTAAGAGAGTAGAAATGAAAAAAATATCTGTCAAATAAATTGGTTTGATGAGTTGGAAGTGTGATTTATTGAAACAATTTAGGCCTATATCAGCGACATAAATGTACACCTACGTCAATGTATATTGATGTCATCATATTGGCAATAAGTGTCAAATTATTAACCTGATTAGACTCGTGCTTTCAAATACGGGGTTCATGGCCTTTACTATTACAATTCGAAAGAATGTATGCAATTATGTTTGTGTCTCTGGTTCCTTCTATGATAATGAAAGATTATTGTGACAATTCGGTGTCATCATTGTTCTAAATTTGAATTCAAGACAATTTAAAAAGTTCAGTAGTTTAACTCGTACATCGAACAATTCGAAATTGAAATTTTGTTCGATTTTGAGTCGAGGAGTATATTATACGAGATGGATATGAGGAAGTTGTGATTCTCAAGCATTTAAAAATATACATTTTATTGATATAAATCGCTATCGGCACATAACTTAAATGTGTCTCAAACGGCTTTGTGACTTAAGTCGAATTCCAGAGCTTTAGGCTCTAACCGAAATCCCGGCGGTATCCTTGAGTGGCCATACTCTTATGTTTGTCACGATTCAATATTGCTTCTCGAAACCTAATAAATATTGTATTAGTTTTCGGTAGCTCTATACATCTATATCATACGTTCAAGTATTTTTGCTACTTATATAATAATATTAGTATTAATATTTCCAAAATTAAAGACTTATCAATTACTGTACAGATGTTCAAGAACTACATCGTCTTCTTAGCTTACAGGACTTATACTTTCTTTGTTTTGTTTAGATTATGTAATAAATACGTATTTACTTATTTTTTAACCTAGCTATACTATACTATCTAAATCTATATTATGAAAATTCATTATATCACCAAGCATGTATCTCCTTTAAATCTAATAAAGTGTAGGCTTTTTTAATTTCAAAGTTTACCTATAAAGCAGCTCTGGCATCATAGCGATGCAATGCCACTCCAGTTCCTTTGCGCTCATCTTCTTCATCTTGGAGAATGATTGGTAGTGCATCTTGCGCAGGTCACCACCCCACCGCCAAGACTTGGCACCGTAGTCGAAGATGCCTCCGATCCATCTGCTTGCTTTAACTGTGGGACAGAATTTATAAAAATATAGTACTTAGATGTTTTTTGGGAATATAGCTACTTATGGATTTAGGAAGTAGTATTTGCTGGTCTCTCAATAGTTAAAGAAATTCAAGTTTCAGAGATAAAACAAGCTGCCTCTAAGGTTAGTTAGTCTAAAAGAAGAAGAAATTGATAGTCTAAAGAGCAAGTTTCTGGAATGTTAAACAAAGCGATACTTCTATATAGTTAGTACATCATAATTTCATATTATATTGTAAGTAGAAGTTTAACTTTCCTAAAAATCTTGGGGCTCTTCGAGAGGGTCATCATGAGGGTAAAAAACTTTTTTATTACAAAACTTTTTCCACTTACTTTCACTGTAAGTGGAGATATAGTGCTGATACTCAGAAAAAAATTAAATGTTACTGGCCACGACTGTACATACTTATATCTTGATAAATAGTTACGTACCGACGTCAGGTTTGTTGAGGTATTTGCGAAGATTCCTGTCCTCCCATCGCGCTGGTACTGTCAGGTTGCTATCTCGGTCCTGCAACAAAATATTATGTATGTATTAATACTTGATAATTTGCTGACGAGGCTTTATGAGCTAGACTTTGTCCCTGTCATCTCTGACCTAGAGCCAAGAGCAAACCCAGCTTATATAAAAATTAAAAATAACAGTCAAAGTCAAAGTCAAATCATTTATTTCAATTAGGCCATTACAAGGCACTTTTGAACGTCAAATACAAAAGAAAAAGGAATTGAATCTAGTTGCCCTTTCCAAAAGCTAGCTTTGTATGGAAAAGAATGGGCAAGAAACTCCATACGTACTCTTTTAAAATAGAACAGGTACTGGACTAGCATTTTATGACGTGATTAAGTCGACCTGAGACTACGGCTGCGTAGTCTTCAGAATTTAGCCTAAGTCCTAAATTATTCCACGTGAACACAAAAACGATAAAAGATTGTCTTACGTGTGTCGTGTGTGCCAAATTTCCGATAATTCCGTTTAGCCGTTAAAGCGTAAAAGAGCAACGAAGATCTATCCATCTAATCTCACAAACTTTCGAGTTTTTAATAGTAAGTAGTAGGATACCATAAAGTGCTTATAGTTATTCATCTCACTGGTTACTGCTAAATTAAATCCTCTGAGCTCTATTACAAAACCCATGGAAATGACTGTTCCATTCCTATCTGTAACTTTGACAGTCTTCATTGTCATCTACCATACAATGTAAACTCCGATTGTATCATTTCTTATACCAACACCTACATCATTGTTAGGGCTTTAATTAATTTTATAACTTATCGCAAGGTGCGGCAGGAAATAATCTGATGTCACCGTCAGCCGAGGTGCCTTACTGACACGTCACCTAATGATGACATTTCATCATCTACCTATATATGCTTATTATCTAAACCTTTGATTGTTATTCAGGCAAAGTATTGTACAAGTCTTGTATTAAGCATATTAATCAAGCGTGTAGGCCTAGGAACTATTTTATGATCTATCTAGCACCTTGTACCGTTGGTATTTCCAAAATTTACTGTCATTTGTATTTGTATTCCTTAAGAGGGCTATGCGAAATTGCTCGTTAGGTTGTGGGCAAGAATTAATTGAATTAGGGACACTTCTGTGAAATAATAAGGAGGTGCGGCGATTGGTGACTGCTATTTGGCAAGCTGCCAAGTACTTAGAATTAATTTAGTGAGAATTGCTATGATACCTGAAAAAGGTTTTAAATTAAATTCACAACACGAGTTTTTATGTTCCACAAAACTGACGCTGCTTTATGTCTACACACAAACGAGTCAATATATTTTCATTTCATTATAAAGTGTTTGCGGAATTTTCAGAAACCGCTTCAAGTACCTTGAGACGTCAAGCTTGTTTGATCAAACGTGACTGATGGATTCTGACCCAAATCTTAACAATTTTGGGAGCAAGTGAGGTCTTAAAATAATTACGTTATTGTGGTAATATGTTCAAATAGCATTGTTTACTGTTGTTTTAGCAGTTCTTGAGTATTTGCCAACTGAATGTGAAATGGAGCAATAAACGATGAACTTAAAATTGTAACTAGAACGAATGTAATATTCTTCTAAGTAAGTAGAACAGTATATCATGGTAAATAAATAGTTAGACCTGAAATTGTGCCGCCATGAGACGAAGGCCAATTCTCACATAGAGAAAGAGCGATTGTTCATCAACAGGAAGAATGTAATGAGCATGAAAACTTAATATAAGAAGCAAAAACAAAAATGGTGGCAAGTTACTAGCACTGCAGCTTTCTATAATAACAGCTCTAATTTTTAAATAAACAAAATGGTAACGCTTGGTCATTGTTGTTCCTTCTCTCAGCAACAACTAAGTTGTGTGATCCAATATGTTTAGTTAAAACAACAGTCGCTATTGTATCAACAGCTTTACAGTTTACAACTATTACTCATGTTACCAGTTCTAGTATTACGAGAGAACAAGCAATGTGAATGTGAATCATGTTTTACACAAGGCGTATTGTTGTAAAGATTTTGGCAAAGCGTTTGAGAAGTATTCAATTACGTAGTTCTAACCCGTCTCGTCCGGTCGAGCTTAGTATACCTTTTCTTCTAAACTAATCGCGTGATTTTTCTTACGTTTTTCATTTGTTTAGTCTATACTATATTATTAATATTATAAAGCTGCAGTGTTTGTTTGTTTGTTTGTTTGAACACGCTAATCTCTGGAACTAACTACTGGTCCGATTTGAAAAATTCTTTCAGTGTTAGATAGATTAGTAATCGAGGAAGGCTATAGGCTATATACTATCACGCTACGACCTACGGGAGCGAAGCAGTAACCTAAGACGCGGGTGTAACCGCGGCGGACAGCTATAGTTATAAAATATAGCCTATGTCAGTCAGGAGTAACGTAGCTCTCTATTAGCGAAAGGATCTTCAGAATCAGGCCCGTAGTTCTGGAGATTAGTGCATTTAAACAAACAAACCCAAAAGCTTTATAATATTATAGTATGTTCTACGAGTATATTTTATACTTCTTAGGTATTCAGTTCTTTAACAAGCTGGCATACGGATTATTCTTCAATGGAATTAGTTAGAGTATGTATCTATTTATCTTATTTATTAAGAGGTATTGAGTTACGGGTAGTTAGAAACCCGAAAGTCTGACAAACAAATCTTACCAAGGGGTATCGCGTTACTCGGTAACTGGGTTGTGGAGGTCAGATAGGCAGTCGCCCCATATAAAGCACTGGTATTCAGCTGTATCTGGATAGACTGGAAGCGGACCCTAATATAGTTGGGAAAAGGCTGGCGGGGTATTATTTATTATATATGGGAAGTGCATCCTTATGCAATTTGGTAAGTGTGTAATGTGCCTTCTAATCTCATTAATAAGAGATATTTATTATTTAGTAATTAACAAACGTTTGCACCTTGTATAAATCTCCCTATAGTTTACTGCTTGGCTTCACAGAAGCGATCGTCATTTATTGTTAAGAGTTCTTCGCAGCCTTTTTGAATCACGGTGCAAATATTAAATTCTTTGATCAGTTCAATTTGATCATCAATTTTAATGGCTGTTGGATCATCAATTTTGATGACTGTTACATCATCTGACGTTCCCGAAATAACAGAATTGACCTGTTCTATATCAGGGTTGTCACTCTTAATGTATTAAAGACATTAGTGAATTTTCCGAACGCAACTTCCACACGTCGAGATGTTGACAATGAAGTCATCAGCCCAGTGGTTTATTGTCAATTGTGCCAGTTCGCAAATAGTGTACATATCTAAGGAGCCGCTCTTACCAACTGTGTTTACTGACGATTCTGAGAACGTGGTACAGTTTGCATGATTATTCATGGGATACCGTTGGGCCTTGAGTGATATACAAGCGATTTATTTGAGGAGATTTCTTTGTGTAATTCATTTGAGTGTTTAATGAAATTCAGATATATAATACACCAAGCAGATATGTTTATAAAAATCCTGCTTATAAAATCTTTGAACAAGGGTACATAACATACATTCTGAATAAATTAACGTTGCAGTAAAACTATAAAGATGTGGTCAGCCATAATAAACACTATGACGTAAGATAAACTCATAATTGATCTCTAATAGTTATAATCTAAGTTATTACCTAGCCCTATTTACTGCCTACATTCCGTGTTTTATGTACAATGCTTGCGCCGCTTGCACAGGAAAGAGCACAAGGTTTGCAGTAAAAAGGTTGTAATAAGATATGCATTAAGTACGGAGCTTTTTAATAACGTTCCAAGTTATGATTTTGTCTGTGGTAGGTTTATTCTAGATTTTCTTTTTTTTTTAATAGTATCCAAGCTATAAAAATAAAAGTTGAAGCCTGTTTTAGAGCTTACGTGACATCTTAATTGGGTTCAAACTCAATTCTTCTTTCTTTATTGGATTTATGTACTGCTAACGGACAGAATATTTTTAATATAATTTTGTCGACGACCCATAAAATCAGAGCAAATGGTATTTATAGTGACAGAACTATTAGCAATTATTAATCGTTATAATACTAGACTGAAAGTTATAGCCAAATTGGGTAGATAAAACAGCTAAACGATTCATGACTGTGAAACACAAATGTTATGAATTTGACCGCGTTTTAGAATCAAACGGTGGCCATTTTATTGGCAATCAAATTAGGTGCTTTGAATATAGAATAGGAATATTAGCGAGTTCATTGAACTCTTTTTTTTTAATGGTTGGTATTAGAAATGCCGTTTGCACATTACCAATAACGATTATGTGTGTTATTCGAAAATTGATTTGAAATTACTTTGGCGTACGATGGGTATTGAAATCAATAGCTCGGTTGTATCAGCCCATAAAATTAACTGTCGATGGGATATTATCTTATTTGTATGGTGTTGTTATGGTGTATTAGTTGTATCAGACGGATGCTTGCCAAACCACACAACCAAACCATACATATCCATAACCAAAATACATGTTAGCGCTAATATTTCAAATGAAAAAAATTTTTTTATCTGAATAACAAATATGACAGTTTGACAGCTTTTGTATGGACAAATGTCAAACCGCCCTATTTATTCTCCGGATAAAATTTATCTAAGTAACAATTGA
Organism: Hoplodrina blanda; assembly: GCA_949316365.1. NCBI lineage: Eukaryota > Metazoa > Arthropoda > Insecta > Lepidoptera > Noctuidae > Hoplodrina > Hoplodrina blanda. The sequence goes on from OX438582.1 coordinate 2,341,452, forward strand.
AAATTCAGTCTTGATGAAATTAATCATTGCAAAGATAATCAGGTATGATAAATTGCATTGTTACTGCAACATGAATTGAAAACAAACTAACACGAAGTGAGTATTTTGTGATGTTTGCTTATCGACAGTTTTCTTTGTAACTGTTACCTTTTTGTTTGAATTCGTCATCGACAGTGAAGCTATCTTGATCTTGTGGGTAACGACCATAAATATCACAACTTATTTTGTCTGTGGTTCACGAAGCCATGACACTGGCAATGTTTAGAGCGTTCGATATTAGAAAAATTAAAAAAAGAATCTATATATATATTGGTTGCTTTTATTATTACAAACAGTTGAATGTCAACGAATAAACTTTAACCGAAATTCAAATTAAAAACTTAATAGGTAATTAGTTTGTCTACCTATCGATTAATGTCTAACTACTGTTGCAATAACTTAGATACTTTAATTTACAGTTTCCCATAAACGTTTACCATAATATACCATTCCATTCACCTATTTACCCGATGCTGAACTCCGTTATTAAAATTACACAAATGATGTGACAATTTAATGTGCCATACTGTGTGATGACAGTTTGGAATGCCAACCAGACATTTTGACGACACATAATATCACCACAAACATTAAAAAAAAGAAAACCATCGTCTAAACCACCAATCTAAAGAAACTGGTCTTAATCATCGTTGGAACGCATCCAAAAAGGTCAAGGATTAGATCGCGACTCTAATTCTTTCCTTTGTGTTCTAAAGCGCATTTAAAATAAGAATACCATATGGTTAGCTCTAAATTATTGCTATTTCTTCTTTTATCGGCCACTCGAGCTTGTTGCCAGGCGATGCATCGCGTAAAGGCTCGTTTACACGTACAGTTTTTGGCCGAGCGCGATTTTGATGACGTTAAAAAAGTTATAAATTAAGCTTGAGTCTGATTCGACGCTTAATAAATTCATTTTATTCTTACAAAATTTATATTAACAATAACATACTTATATGCATAACTGATTTCGACCAGTTTGTTTAATAACCTTTAAACCGAGTCAAAATTAACAGTGGTATATTTTATACTCGCATATCGATTATGAACAAAACTTTATTTCTCCAATAAAAAATACATTCGATTGATTGAGTAATAACAGAAACAGAAGTCACAGAGCGTCGAAATTAAAGAAAGTGCGGGACTTTACGATTTACTGGACTGGATACATCTAAAGGAACCTTAAAGCTTCTAAGCAATTTAAAACGTCTACGCCCGTTTGTGGTTCGACCAACCTTGGCTTTGAAGATATTTGTGTTACAAAAACAATGTAAGTGAGTTAACGTGCTCGGAGGTGAGCACTATGTTTTATTACACTTTTCCTAGTAATATTGCATGTGGGAACTGTTACAAAAGTGAAAAATTAACAAATGAAGTGCAATCCGTGGAACATATTATTACGTAGGTAGATAGTAATCTATCTTTAAAAGTTTGTTGCTTGAAGCTTCATGTTTGGCAGTTTGAATTTAGAATGTTTTAAATTTAAAAAAATAAAAACGTCTTGATTTTCTGAAACGGCGTGCATTTTATTTTATTTTGTTTTGCATTTTCCAAAATTGCCTTTATTTATTTTTTACACGTGACATAACATCAAGCCAGTAATCCCTGAAGGCAGGTGTTCACATTAATACACCCAGTTTCCGCCATTATGTTAAAGTTACATGTAATAGGGGGCGAGCCTATTACCATCAACCGGGCACAAATCCAGACTTCGAGGCTGCTACTGAGAATTTCCTGATGGAAAAACCAAGTATTGAAGTCGAGTATTGAAGTTTCTAAAACCGTATTAATTGATGTTCACAACTGGGAATTCACATGATGAGTTTGTCTGGTTTATGACTGTCCATTAGCTATTGCGGTAGTTACTAGCGTTCGGGTTTTATTTCTCACTCTCTCGTTTTATTACTTTAGCGGGAAAAATCATGGGCACTAAACGAGCGAGTTTTCCGAGTACCTATATCTATCTTGGTAACCTAGGTACTACAGTTTTGTTTTTTTGTGGGAAAAGTGGTAAGATTTTCATTGGGATCGACAAAAATGATAATGGTCGCGGGAAACCGTTGCTGCAGCGCAGGAAGGACCGGTTATTGTGGCTATCTTTAGGGGATGTCTACGTCCAGCATTGGGTGTCCTTTGGCTAATATGATGATGTTGAACATAAGTCAAAGTCAAAGTCAAAAACATTTATTTCAATTAGACCATTTACAGGCACTTTTGAATTGTCAAGAAGTCTGTCAGTCCGAAAGTTGAAGCTAGTTGCTCGTTCCAAAACGGAGGTAGGCCTCTATGGAGAAGAACGAGCATGAAACTCCACGGCACTCTTTTAAATTAGGGTTTTTACAAAATCCTTCATTTCAATTCATAAGCAAGTATAGTCTTGTTAAGTATTAAATGCAATATTTCTACCTATTTATAAATTCTATGGCCATCAGCATCTAAACGCACCTGCATCTAAAACTGGTTGTGGCAGGATTTGCTTTAAACATAATGTATTGAAGCCGTATGTAAGGAACTGTACGTGTATGTACTATTTGTATGCACTCAGATTCTTGCAAATAAATAATTCTTATTCTTCTTACACGTGTGTTCTTTTTCAAGAATATGAAAAATAGGGACAGATCGAGCATTGAACATGTAAGATCTCGTGAAAGTGGCTCTTGGCTCCAAACCGTAAGCCACTGAATTCCTTTGGTACACGGCATCAGAAACCAGATAATTTTCTCGTGTTGAACTGTTGTCGATTTAGTTTAAGACATAATTTCTTGAAAGAAAAGTACCTCTTACTTGATACGTAACTAAATTCTGCAGGTTTATTCCCCAGTTACAACATATCTTACAACCACATCTGGTAACACTCAAAAACGCTACTTTCGCGTTGCCAGCGCTAAAATTGAGTGGATCACATCTCGCATCCTTTCAGACGGAGAACAAAAGTCCGGGATTGTTCGTATATTTCATTCGGAAAGACTAATGTTGAGCAGCCATCTATGTCGTCTTACTTACGTTGAGCTTTACGCCTGTAATCCTTGAAGGGTTAAGCAGCCAATTATGTTTAAGATTGCTTATAAAAAGGAAAAAACATGAAACATGTAATTTCAGAAATGACTAAAGAAAAATAGGTTTTGTATGAAATATTAAATTCGATGAACTGTTCCATCCAATTTGATATTTCAAACACAACCTGTTGAATATTTGTTTAAAATTAAATGCAAAAGAATATGTTTGAAAAATCAAATTCGATGAAACAGTTCGTTAAATTTAAATGTTACAAACACTGCTTATTAAAAAGTTGGTTAAAAACAAAATGAAATGCAAAAATAATGTTGAAATTATGTAAGTAGATTCATAATAATTTCAAAACATCTTTATTATATTTTTCCTCGAGTAATTTATCTTCGAACCATAAGAAATGTTCACAGTTCACCAAATAATAATAAAGCCCACGATAATGATGTCAACAATCGCCCACAGTTCACAATATGTCTTACGTTAGCCAACTACCTACTTATATATTTTTTAACACAGCACTAAAATTTTATCGAGCGAAGTGTTGGAAATCGATCGATAGGGAATATTGTTGGTTTGATATTTATAGAAGCATTTTATACTTTAGTAATTGAAATCGGTTTTTGGTTGGAGAAGAAGAATTATAAAATACTAGCATCTACAGACGACTTCGTCCGCGATCAAGTACACTATAAAACAGCCTGGCACGCGACAATCGTGTAGCTTACTATTAGTGAAAGAATTTTTGTAATCGGAAAATTGCTTCCAGCAAGCAAAAAATATTCAAACTAAAACCAAAAAAAATACTACTAATTTTTATTTAATTTATAATTTTAATTCAGAAAATAATTCCATATAAATTGTTAGTAGAGCTAACAACTATGTTAGTACCTTACATCTACTAATAACCAACAAGATTTACCTCTGTATAATATTAGTATAGATTTCCAGTATTTTCATCCTGAAGAATCCATAGTTTTCAGTTATCTACTACGACTGAGTTTATAGTAACTTACGTACGTAAATTAATTTATATTGTAAGAATTTTGACGCGGTCCATAAACGTAGTGATCTAAACTTGAAATCAACAGATTGAAGTTGATTTCAAAAAGTAGATTTTTACAAGCCGAAAGCTTTGTATTTATATGAAAATGTATTTACTCTTTTCCCTACTTATGCACATCATTAACACGTACTTTTTGCGTTTTCATCCTTGTAAGCCACAAGCACGTTATAATCCAGATATTTGTATCACCTACGAGTCTAAAACTTGATTGAACGACTTATGAAGGTGCTCAGTTGGCAAGACTAGTTTTTGCTACAACTACATTATTGCAATTTTTCAATGCAATTTATTGGCACGTGCGTCGCAATAAATATTTTTCTTATTGACGTTATGTTAAATAAAAACTAACACAATCTAATCTCAATTGCCGTTGACGTTTTTAAAGACAAGTAATAAGTAAGTAAAATACTGGGAAAGTTTTGACTTTATGAAGTACTAGCTGACCCGCCGCGACTTCGTTCGCGTGGTATCCTACACTACAAATACCCCTACCCTAACCCTGCCTTACCCTACCCCCTACCCAACTCTACCCCTACCCCTACCCTACCTCGACTCTACCCCTACCCTACCCTACCCCTACCCTACCCCTACCCTACCCGACCCCTACCCTACCCCTACCCTACCCCGATACCCTACCCCGATTTGATACGGAGTAATGACATGACTGTGTAAAATAAATGCGTTTAATAAATGAAGTTCTAAAAAAATTCAAGATTTTTAAATAAAAAAATGGTTGTTGTGTTTAACTCGAAATAGATAGGTGTAGTGTGTCGCGGACTTTTTTGTAGATATTTTTAAAGTCTTTAATTAATTAGAACATTTTATGGTTCTATCTTTTATAGTTTAGGCGGCGTACGCCAAATAAGGAACTTTATTGGATGATTTTTTACACCTTGGGTCCGAAAAACCCAAATATCTTACGGACCCCTATTTTTTCTAAAATAAAATATAGCCTATAGCACTCAGTGATAACGTAGCTTCCAATTCCCGAAAGAATTTTCAAAATCGGTTTAGTAGATCCGGAGATTACCCCCTACATACAAACTTACAAACATACAAACTTACAAACAAATATTACCTCTTTATAATATTATTAGTATAGATATAGATTATTGTAAAGTATTAAATAATTATTATACTAGACTATTATTGTCCCACTCTCATACAGTTAAGGCAAAAGCATTGCAACACAACGATTGCTCAAGGCGGATTATCGATTTCGTTCGCGTGATTTTCCTTACGGATCCTTAACTTTTTTGAAAATATAATACAGCCTATGTCACCCGGGGATAGTGCAGCTTCCCAACAGAGAAAGAATTTTTCAAATCGGTTCAGTAGTTTCGGAGCCTCTTCAATGCAAACAAACAAACAAACAATCAAATCTTTCCTCTTTCCAATATTAGTATAGATAAAACATATGGTTGAAAAATTTTAAACGAAAGCAAATAAATTAATTTAAAATCGAATCTGACCTACATTTTAAGAAATAATAAATAAGAATCCCACGCGTGCAGTTTTCACCTGATTTTCTCAAGGATGCGCCGACATTCAGACATTTAGCAGACGCGTCCATTATTCTTAGCCGAAGTTATACATACACTAAGTGTTTCTAGGCATTACGAAAGAAATCTATTTAAATTAATGGCGAAGGATGTGAAAGAATTATTGCAATGATTCATAGAAAATGTTCTATGCGTCAAACTTTATTTAGCGTGATGATCGTGTGATAGTACGGTCTACTTTAAATACATTTGAAATAGTAATCACATAGATAATGAAGCCAAAATGAGACAGGTTTATTGATTCTTAGGTAAAAAAAAACTATTTACTTAAGAAAAGTTATTTGACGTGAAACTGACTAGCCACACGCATAAATATTCAGCAGCATTTCATCCATTTCAATTAATTGTTGACCAAAATATGTCTCCGCTACTTTTGTAGGGTGCAGTTCCCTAAAGTGCTTATTCCTGGCAATGCTTGGGGAAGATTCTTTTTTTGACTTTAGCTAAATTAATTTTATGACGAGCTTTCTCTCTACATATTAGTAAAGCTTTGTACATCACCATTTCCAGTTGGGTGGAATTACAGCTTCTCTTGTAAAGTGCTTACCTGAAAATTAACCTTTTCACCGCCACGGACTTCAATAGAAGTTCCGGATTTTCGTGCCACCAGCGCCACGACTTCATTAGAAGCTCTTTATTTTAACTATTATCATATAGCTTGGCGCTGGGCGAGGCATCGCGTTCTGTGTTCGCTGGCGGTGAAAAGGTTAAAGAAACACAAAATAGAAAAGTGGGAACAAAATTAAATCATGCTCTTATTTTAAAGGCAATTTAATTTCAATGACATTATCAACACACATTCGCAAAACGTTAAATATTTTCCACATTTCAATATTTATTTCCGTCGCATCTGTCCTCAAAAGAAGCACAGACCTATTAAAAATGAATATATTTATTTTATCAAACGCGCGAATACCATTATTAAGATAAAGTGCGTATTTAGCGTCGGAAGCAGCGTTTAGGGAAGTTTACAGATTTAATTCGTGTGCGTTCGAGAATTATTGATTTGTGGCTATATGGGTCGGTGAGAAACCGAGAATGTCCATCAATTCAGACATTTCCTTGTTTTGACAGTTTAATTCCTGTGCCGCACGCATAGGGAAATGGGATTGGCTACTGATCGTTTCAGATAGATGGGGTTTGAATGCTACATATGAATTGAATTAATATTTTGCGTTATCACATGAGTTTTACTTAGGTGTTTTTTTTTATTTAAAAGGATGTTTGGCAGAAACTGATTTCGCTCCTTTAAATATCTGACCCACGGAAAGTGTCTGGCAATAATGTATGTTAATTTTTGAAAATATTAAAAAAAACATATAAACCAGCTGTCACTTTTGAAAGTACCTAAGTGTTAAGGATACATTTTGTAACCGATACCTGAAAAAGGCTCCCCATTGAAACTAGCAAGTGCTCATATCTTCTTCCTATATCTGTCCTCAAAATTTCAACCACGTTAAAACGATGTAGGTTTAGCGATCTCAAGTTAATATATTTTGATGTCAAATAAAACTTGAGGCGTGGCCGCATAGGGGCCCGTAAATTATTTTAATCACTAACATTCAGTACAATATTCTTAAGCTTCGTAAAAGCATTTTAACTCAAGTCTGAGGTTATTCCGAGGGATTAGTTAGACGTCTAGACATTCTGACGTGGGTCTGGTTTGATACGTTGCAGTCGGAGTGGGTTTGTATTTAGCCTGAAGGTTATTTAACATGGTGTGTGTTCACCATCGGAGGTAAAAAAAGAATAAGAGAGAAAAATAAAACAGAAAAACAAAAATAATACAAATAAAAATGCACGATTAACATTAAAGTGCCTACTTAATAAATCATTGTACTATGACCACAGACAATATAAATCTAGTTAGGTGGGGTGTTTTAAAAAGTATCGTTTTAGTCTGTTGTTTAAATTATGTCAAATTACGTCATGCGTTCTTGATTTTTGTTTCACATTTTTCATCTGTGATTCAACTGTCCATGTGTTGTCCAATGTTTATGATTGTTTGTTTTTAATTTTTTTAACCAAAATTCACAGTATGTAGATTTCCAAGAGGCAATTTTACTAATTTTTAAGAACGATCTCAATCTAATCTCAGTCTTAATCTGTCAAAAACTATGAGATTTCGACTAGACTTTAAATGTTTTTAATTAGTAGAATTGGCCTGAATTAGCTGAACGGCCAATTAGAGTCAGCAGCACCAATTTCCCTAAATACACACGAAATTATTCTCGCGTTGACCATCGAATTCCTTCACGTACTAGTTACAATTAATTTATAGAAACAGAAGAGCGTCGCAGCCAAGTTCAGTGTTCTGAAGGCTGGCAGCTGTCCAACGTAGCTTTCATGTAGTTCTGTTTAGCCTCAGATTAGCAAGCGATATCTAATGTGATCAGTAAGGTTGGACGAACTAATTGAGATATCAATTTGCGTCTGAAGGGCAGCTTAATTTCCTTGTTGCTAAACTTAGTTCCTAAATTATATGTCAGTTATAAATTTTAGTCGAAAATAACATTTTCGTAATAGGCAATGTTGCTTGATAACAATCGACGCCTTTAATTTTTTTCGTTTTCCCGATATGACGTCCGGTTGTTGCCATAATAAATTTTGATTACTGTCATGTCGTTAGTGATACTCGCAAGATTAAGAGGAATCGATTGATGTAAGAATCATCATAATCGGCTAACGCGTTTGGTCTCTAGAGCGCCACAAAGGAACAAAAATACATACATAGGCTGATAAACACATCACCCTTTGCGTCGAGCAGTCGGGTAAAAATCTAAATTAACAAAAAAATTCTATGAATACTCTGTATATAAAATCTATTTTCGATGAAATGTCACGGAGCTCTTGCACTGTATTTTCAAAATAAACTATTATTGCATCTATTTTGTGTGTTCATGAACATAAAATGCTGCAATAAAATGAATAAAAAAAAACAAGCTTAAAAACCGTAAAATCGATTTCGTTCACTAGTGACGGACCTGCTGCCATGAACTCTTATTGCGATCCAAAAAACTGAATTGTTCTTCAAATAAGTCAATATAACGCATCAATTTATGCGTAATATTGACGTATTTGAAGAACAGTTCAGTTTTTGGATCGCGATAAGAGAAAATACGTCAATAAATGACATAAATTGATGCGTTATATTGACTTATTTGAAGAACAATTCAGTTTTTTGGATCGCAATAAGAGTTCATGGTAGGGCAGCTGTTTACCGAATCTATGGTAGCGTGGGAAATAATATATTACGATGATATTTTATTGTGTCAAGCTACCTCTGCCAACTAGGTTACATGTACTGTAATGCAATCTTTTTTTACACAACGAGCTATAAATATTTATTCGCTCAATTTTTCAGAAAATACCGTACAGCTAAATAGTGCAATGTTAGGTAATTTTTAAAAAAGATGTATAATGTTGATTTGTTTTTTGACAGTTATGTTTTGAATATGCTTGCGTGAAATATTTGTAATGGCAGCCGAGACCTTGGCTTCCGACTATTTTCCGCATGTTTTCAGGTAAAAAGTAGAAGATGTTTACAAAATAATCTAGCTCAAAATATTCTAGCTCAATGTTCAAGTGTTCTTCAAAAATAATATTGACAAAATAATTATTTTTAAGCTTCACAAACTGTATTTAAACTCATAATATTTTGTAATAAGTTTTTACACGTTGACATGTATGTAACGCATTACGCAATGCACAAGTCTAAACTTCCACAAATAAAAAAACCATTAACTTCAACCCGCGATTTCATTTGCGTCAAAATTGATGTCCCACGAACTGTACGTTTTTCCGAAAAAAAAAAAAAAATAGGTATATATAGCCTATGTGTTATTCCAGACTATAATCTATCTCTGTGCCATAATAATAAATAATAAAACCAGCCTTTTACTGTCCCACTGTAGGGCAAAGGCCTCTTCTCATACAGAGAAGGCATGAGCATGATCACCACGCTTGCTCAAGGCGGATTGGCGATTTCAGACTTATATTAATTACAAGTCCAGGTTAGCTCACGATGTTTTCCTTCGCCGATGTCAGTGATGTCCAAGATAAACTTAAGAAAGTACATATGAATTGAAAAAGTCACATTGGTACTTGCCCGGATTCGAACCCACAACCTCATGCATGAGAGGTGGGCGCGTTAACCACTGGGCCATCACGACACTTGACATCTCTCACTCTCTGTCATACTCTGTGTCATATTTCACCCAAATCCGTTTAGCAGTACTGGTGTGATTATGTAATAAACATCCAACCATCCAAACATTCACATTCTTTGTATTAAGATTATATCCTCGTTAATTATAAAGCACCAGTAAATTAGTTATCCATAAGAAATATTACCTATATTTCGACTTTTATCTATTCAGTAACTTGACAGTTCAAAGAAAAATAATGTTACCATACTACAACTAATAGTGTTGGGGTAGTGAACGATTTTGCGTAAAGAACGAATGATAAGAATGGTTTAATACCAAGTTAGGTACTTTATTTAAGTTCATTAAATTTCGTTCATTCTTACACCACCTCACTATCTTTTTTTTGTCAAAACTTGGTAACCCTTTAACTGTCAAGTTACTGAATAGAATTTTATTATAAGTCGAAATATGTATAACAGGTAATAACAAGACTCGTCAGTAACCTTATAATGATAAACTTAATAACATACAAGGCGACCTAATATTTCTCGTTCATAAACATGATGAGGTTCGACATAAAATGGTGCAGGAAACGTAATTACATCCTTATCACGAAGAAAATCCAATATTTAAGGCAGCTCCTAACTACTCGCTCCTAACTTTATGACTTAGCATAGACGCGTATTTCCTTTTCAGTTTTATTAGTTCACATCCTCACTTTATCTTTCAAAAGCACTTTCAACTTTATAGTTATGTCTTTAGGTTGGTATTTAAGTGTATAGCTTTTGGTCCTTAAAGCTATATGTTTTGGAAGTAGTTAGATTGTCGCAGTAAGGCGAGCTGAAATGGACGTTTCTTATTACTGGGCTAAGAGCATGTAAGTGCTTTCTAACACTAGGTTCTTGTTATGGGATAGTACAAGTATATGTTCAGGAATTATAATAATGGAATGAAAGCTCACGTTATTATAGTGTCGTCATTCAGCAGTCGCTGTGGTGCGCCATTAATGGTTTATAGTGAGAATCGTAATAAGCGACGGAGGGTTGTATAGTGAGGTTGAGCTGGGTGGTCTAGTAGGATTTGTAAGGGTAAAATACCCGTTAAAAAAGCATAAAAGTAGTAGGAGAGTTTGTGATGAGTAGTTTGCAAATACGCGAAGCAATTTATGTACAACGATTTTAAACTCCATGAATTAGAGTACCTACTGAGGCTTTAGGTAAAGCGTCTTCCTCACAGCAAATATTAGGGACTAGCTTCTGCCCGTGACCTCATCCACGTGTAATTCGAATATACCATAAAGTATATCCTATGATACTATGCAACAGTGAAAGATCGGACCAGCAGGTTCAGATGTTATCTCTTACAAACAAAAAAAAAAATAATTAACAAACTTACTTTGCCTTATCATCCATAGACTTAGAGAGAGACACCAAAGACCATGTTTGTTTTAGATAATATTCTATTTCTATTTTAACGTATGATTGCATAAAAAACATTGCAGATATAATTCGGAATGATTCAATCTGAGGCTAAGAAACTGAGTCACAAACGAATGTTTTAAATGTAAATGACTTCACTGACATAATTTTTGAAAGAGACATTCTAAGACACTATCTTTAAAAATATAAACAGCCAGAGAATCGGAAAACAGTCGGAAAGTGGACCTTGATGAAATGTAAAGATAACCTAAAATATAAGAAATTGAAATAAGTTCCTGAGCTCTATAATGTAAATTCAAAAGACTTCAAATTCTAAAAAAATTCTAAAAATATTTAAAACAATTTCAATTATTAGGAACAAAATGTTCGATACAAAAAAAAAGAAAAAGTAAAAAAGGCTTGCTGCAAGGTAACGGTCAGATTAATTGATAATGAACTATTAACACAACACAAATAGAGATGAAAATTACGTAATTGCGTGCATTATAATAAATGCCGATGCAGAATTATATCATGCATGCAATTATTAACTCAATTTCTAATGTTTTTTAGTTCCATAACAATTAATCCTAAAAAAGTGGAGAAACTTATATGAACACTAGAAATAGAAAAGCTTACTGTAGATGACTAACGACATTCCTCAATCACAATTGCAGAGAGATCATAAATTCAAACATGTTATCCTATTAAACCCTTCAACACGATCCTCCTTTCCAGTGCCAGAGTACAAAAAGATATCAGTTCCTCATACAGCAGACAGATCTGTCCCTGTGTTACGTCTGCTCAATTTCTCGCATAGTACCACCGAGACAGCTACTTATCTCTTTGATGTACCGTGATTCTGATACCACTCCTTTGAAGTTCGTCTACTTATATGGACTATAAATATATTCAGTGATGCCCTGTTTCCTATTCACGATAATATATCGATATCTCGCGTTTTGGATCATTATCATCGATTCCCTTGATAAAACTATTCGTTTTTATGGGTATCGGATGCTAAATCGATTTCGTTTAACATTTATTAGCATCGGCAGATTTTGATAATGGATTTTAAATAGTCTTACGTGATGTTTTACTGTCTTTGGAATTATAATATCGAAATTGCATTTCCTTTTATGACGTCTTCTGGCTTTTATAGTTTAGAACTTTAGATGTTTGGTTTTTGATTTTATTTAAAACAAATACCGCCTCATCATTTTTCTAATATTCGTTATGATTAACATTCTGATCTGCTCTTAAATCTTACGACACCCGTGGGAAGATACAATACAACCCGCCTTATTAATAATCAAGGACCACACATCACATCCAATTTGCTGAAGAGTGAAGATATAAATTATCTAGTTGAGTTTCATACGCGATCAATCTTATTCTGACCCTTCATGAGCAACCAAATCAAGTCTTAATAGAGGCTCCTCCTAACGCCGATTACAATTAAGAGGATCGCAGATGTCATCTATTTATTTGTTCAATTGGCTGTGAATTTCCATAGGATCACCTTTGTGTAGTTCAACTGTTTCATGGTGATGTGACCTATATACTCGTATCATTATTATCGTTGTTTGCTCACGATGGCGTCAACTTCGGCGCCTCTCGTGGGTGTCAGTAGGGCTATCTAGGTTAGTGCGTGGTGTGAGATTAATTGCTTTTTGGTGTTAAAGAGGCTTGAACTGTTCTTTTGTTTGATTTATTGTGCGCTTACAATGATTTTGTCTTCTCTTTATTTTTTGTCATTATTTTATGATTATAAAAAATGATAGATGCTGACGCCGCGATAGGCGTTGTTTGAATGTTAAGATTATCACTAGATAATCGGTATTGGTCGATACGGTACATATTAAACTGTTAATTGTTTTCTAATTTTTAGGTTTCGCCAACATTCTTGTGTTGTACATCATTATTGGCACAAATGGTTTCTTCAAGTAAACTAAACATGTGTTTCTACGTTTGGGTATCTTGTTATTCCGCTTTTCCGACTGCCCCGTTGGTCTCGTGGGCGCTAGCGCGACTGCTGGTCCTGGGTTCGATTGCCAGGTTAAGCAAAAAGTGTCATAGGGATGTTTCAGTAGGAATTTCTCGGAAGCAGCCCGGAGTTTGGAAGTTGGTGCTGTAACACCCCCGTGAATTAAAAACCACGTATCCCATGTCCTGTGCCTGATCTCTTCCTGTCTGATTGCCGTCCCATCGGACTATGACTATGATATTATACACTCCCTCTTCCCTCACTGGGAAGAGGGAGTGTATAATATCTCCTATGTACTACTGTCCATTGAGATTGGCGGCGTGATCGAAAGTCGGCCGGAATTATATTATTCTATTAAATTCCGCTTCTAGTTCATACTCCATACCACACAATTCTTGACATTGCGTCCAGTTTCATTGAGCTTGCCCTATTACACAGACAATTTGCGAGCTCGTCCTGTCCATTGACTGCGATGACCTCATTTTCCTATTGATTTCAAGACACAACAGCGATATGCTAATCAGATGATAATTACAACTTGCCACATCAAGGTGGATTAGTGGTATTTGATTATGTATTGAGACACAGGGTTGGACTTGTAACATTTTCTATGTTGATAAGAATAAAAGCTCAAATTCCTTAAAACATACTATGAACTTTGGTGATTCGATTTAAATGTTACATAAATTAAAGGTCACTCACTGACTTAACACGAAATTTTGAAAACTGCTTGACCTATGAAGCTAGAATTTAGCAGGTTGGTAGTTTATAGGTAGAAGACGTCAGCTAAAGACGGACTTGACTTCGACGCGGACTAAGTTACTGGAAAAAGCTAGTAAAATAAAATTATGTTTCAACAGCGTTGACATTGCTAGTAATTTTTTTATTGAAGTCATCCATATGCCTCGTTTGTTTAGTGATCGCAAAGTGCGACTGCTGATCATAAGGTCTTGGGTTCGATTCCCAGGTCGGGCAAAGTGTTATTGGGTTTTTCCATCAGGAATTTCTCAGTAGCAGCCTCGGAGTCTGGATTTGTGCTCGGTTGATGGCAATAGGCTCGCCCCCTATTACATGGGACTTAAAAACATAACTGGCGAAATGTGAGTGTACTCATGGGAACACCTCTGCCTAACCCTTCGGGGATTACAGGCGTGATGTTATGTTATATTTCTCCATTTTATTATCTAATTGACCAGTACTGGCTCCAGATCCTCAAGAGTAGTTATGGTAAACTTTAGTAGTTTCTCCCATTTTAGTAGGACTAAATTAGTATGCGCCACTACATTGTTCTTAGTTCTAAAGTTAGTGTTTACATTAAAACAGCCGGCTCGTGTCTAATAATAGCATCACGTTAAGTGTACGATTACAATTTTATGGCTGCATTAGTAATGCTGGCCGCTCGGATGTTAATTTTTTGATCTTTAGACTTATCTTACAAACAAACCACTACATTATTGGAGACAGCTGATGTCGCAGCAAAGCTAGAACTCGATGTTTCATTCAAGAATCTGAATACCTACTCTTTTGATTAGTAAATTGAATTATGTACTTAAGTCTTAAAACTCAAAATACAAAGTCGTATTTTGCGTTTGTAGATGAATGACTATGTTTGCAAATAGGATATTAACATCTACTTGACATTAACCGATTTTGAGGTCGTGCAAGCGTTATTTAAAGTTATGTAAGTAATGCAGTAACAGATCATGCTTTGTGAGAATGGAATCTTGATTCACATGCATGCTACAGCGAGCACGTTCTACTATAGATATTTATGATTTTGTGAATAGACCGCCCACAGTTGAAGTAAGTCAAGCCTTCATTCACAAAAGCCTAGTCTATATTTAAAATTCAATGGGTCATGTAGAATAGGTTTCATATCTCCTCTCAGACACATAATAGACATTACGGTATCAATCTAGAACATCTTTGTAACGACTTAGGCAAATCTTGTGATTGCTTGCCAGTTGCCACCAATTGTTCACTGTGAATCATTGACTACAATCAGGACACGCTTTGAGTTATTAATTGTTTGATTTACTTGTGGTTTTCCATGTTGTGATTTACTTGTGGTTTTCCATGCTTGGCATATATTTCACATAATATCCTGCGTTGATCGTTTTGGTATAATTTCCAGATGTATTTTTAGATACTAGAGGGATTGTGTTGTTCTGTGTTATTTCAGTTAGGAAATAATATCTACTATTTCGAATGTTGGTGTTAATGCATCATTTCATCTTTTTGAATTCAATGCGATTTCATTTAAAAGGTACCTTCCCCGTAGCCCACAAATTGAGATATTTCAAATGCGGTTATCTCCTCAATAAAAATATCCGACACTTCACTCAATGCCTGTTCGTCGAATTACACCTTTATGTGCCTTTTTACCAACGTATTTTACAGCCACGCTCATTATTCATCTTTTTCATTTCTACTATGATAAGGCTCATATTCCTGTGCTTTTAGTTGCTATAGATGAATGGGTGTTGGTAAGTTTTAGCCGCATGTAATCTCGGATTACACGAACACAACGTCTAAAGTGACATACGTTGGAGTATTATCATGCGAGGAGTCTATTGTGATAGCAGAGTGATAGACAGCCATGGTTGTCATGTAAATAGGAACAGTTTTGGTATTAGATCGTTATGAATATTTATAAGCTGAAGAAATTGTGGTGCAATCGTATGGATTTGATTGAGGAAAATTGATGGTGGCGCAAGACATTCTTTCTATAGATATTATTTGACTTGATGGTAGCTTGTGAATGATTGGAAGTAACTGTTTGTTTGATTATGCTATCATTATTTTGATGCAGCATACGTTTACTACAGTTCTGTATTAAGGTATCTTCAGTAATGCGGTTCCTATTATCCGGCAGACCGTTATTGGTTGGTAGGCTCTTGCATCTGTTACCCGTAATTGATGTGTGCCCGTATCTTAGTTATGTTCCAGCTTTAGGCGACAATTACGCTTAAGTTTACCATCTAGCTGATTAAGAAACTTTTAGAAATCCTCAGGCATCTCGTATCTCGTGAAACATATATGTACAACATGTACCTGTGTACTCCATTTCCGCTTACTATTCCATCAGCGTCGTCTCATATGTCAGTACGGTGAATTTTAATAGTGAATTTTACATGATAATACGGGACAGACAATACATCATACATATGGTTGTGAATGGCAATGCGAAATGAGATGAGGCAAGATCATGGCCAGGCTAGATCTTCACTTTCATACATATAGAACAGTTTTATAAGTGGTGGCTGATGTCAGATAAAAGGGGTTTTTACTTTTAGAGGTTAATTAAGGCGAAGAGGTAGTAGTATCTTTCCTGCTTGTCGTAGCGGAGGACACAAAATTCGGTCAAATATAAAACAGGAAAGTTTTTCGATTATTTGTAATATTATAAACTAAATGGTAAAACGAAAATTTAAGATTCGCTCTTGGCATGGTTTTTATACTAAACTGAATGGCCCCACCATTTTTGGTCTTCTTGTAAATAAAAGCATAGAAGGTCCTGAATAGCACGTGGGACATAATCAAGCTCCTTTCACTAAAAAGAACTACGATACTCCCGCACACACTAGAAATAATCGATTCACCACACGTGGAAGAACATTTCAAAATATCATCGAACGCTGACACACCGAACAATGGTCCGATAAACAAGCAATAAGAATCGATTGATCGAAACGGACATGTGATCGTCATTGACAGTGTAATCGAATCGAACGAGATCAAGATCATGGTCGAATTCATCGGCCGTAATTGCATAACGATTGTTGGTGCATGTTGCAAACTGATCGCGTGGGCGAAGACAATTTTAAAAGTCTTTTTTAGCAAGATATATTTGGGTCTTTTTATTGGGAGTATCTGCAATAAAAATATAGTGTAGTGTTAGTTGATAATTTAATAGTTATAAATATGTGTTTTAAGTGCCCTGTGTTTGTATGTTTTGTCTTTGTGTGTGGTCAATTTCAAAATGTCATTGACCTATATTTTTAATTGTACTTTCGAATGATTATTTATTTATTTATTTAAACTTTATGCAACAAAAAGGTACAAAGGCGACCAAAGGTGGTGAAGAGATAACATGGCAGGTGCAAAAAATTGTACATGAGAAAATAATCAAAAAAGATATTAAAAATAATTGAAAACAAATAGTTATCTAAATAAATTTAAACGTACACAAGTACTAAATAATTAAAATTCATGTATGATCCCTTTCCCTTTTCCTTTCTGCTGTTCTCTATTTATGTCTTCTATTACCACGTAATCGCTGTCCTCGCATGACTTAAACAGGATTCACTCGCTTGGAAACAAAATCAATTTCTCAGCGATCATTGCGCTGGTTTCTAGATCTATATTTATGCTCTTAGCAACTCCGATACTATTTATTTTTATCAGTGAGTATTTTTTATTAATATCGGATTGGTTACGTTTATACAATAAATTATATTGGTTATTTTGACTATCATAAGAATCGTTTTTTTTACGTTTGTTACATACTATATTGTATTTTAAAGTTTTTCGTTACAATGAGTAGGATTCATAGCTATGTTATTAAAAACAAACTATAAGATGATGTCGAAAAATCAGGTTGTAAGTAATAAGCAAATAGTCTGTCCATCTGGGTATGTATCTAACCTGTATTGTGCCACTGCTGGGCAAAGGCCCCCCTCTTAATTTTTCACACACTCTGCTATCTCTCTATTGTAAGATAGTCCTTTCAGCGGGAGTCAAGTTTATTCCAAGTTAAGTCTGTTAAAATTATCTTGATGTCAACGAAGATGATGTCATTTTAAAAGTTCTTCTAAAATTATTTTACCACACCATTGCTTGATCATAACAATGCACTGATTGGTGTTGCACTATCCTAAGACTACACACAATATTTAATTAAAAAACTTTCTCTCCATCAACAACTGTCAAATTAAAACACATAAAAATGAAGTCATTATAATTTCAAATCTTAATTATCACGTACCGTAAAATTGTACGTCATTATAACGCTTGACAGTAGATTAACTACGTGTTAATTGACGTGTTAATGATAAACAGATTAAGTGCAGCCGGAGTGAAATATCACTTCTTTTGACTCATGTTAAACGACCTAATACATATTGAATTAAGATTGTAATTGGCACTATTAATAGGAATGCAATCGAGCGGATTGTGTTGATAGATGACAAAACAAGTATAGTAGACAAAATGATTAAAGACACAAGAACATTAAATAAAATAAAAAATCAAAGAAAAAGCTTTGAAATTGTTAAGCAAGCTTATAAAATTACTAAATACATATACTTAGATAAGGAACAAACACTTAAAATTGAGTGATGTAGACATGAAACGGAAATTAGCGAAGTTGTTCATGATCATTATCAGCAACTTTGCTGACAAGTACACAATCGAAGAATATGACCAAAGCACAACGCAAGTAGATTCTCTTCTACATAACGACATCCCAACTAAGAAATAAATTTACGATCAACTACCATATCTATTTAAAGAAGAAACTATAAAATTACGTACAAATAAAGACATAGGTGAATGTACCCATGTTAAAATAAATCAATGGCTAACTAAACGCTATATTTAGTCCCAATTAATAACAACATGGTTTCAAAGCTTCCGTGCGATACATTATGAGTTATTGTTGTATGCTCCTACAATATGATTATTAAATCTATATTTATTTCATTGGTTTTTTGTCGGTACACAATAACTTGTGGGTGTTTATTAATTGAGGATGATAGAAATTATGTTAGGTTATTTATCATTTAATTATAAGTAACTGGCAGGATATGTCTGCAACCGAGATTTTTTAAACATGTTAGTATTAATAATTGTTATGTGTTGATAAAGTAATTTGATGCCACCGAATACCATACCACCATAGGTATCTCCATACATAAACTCGGCGTGAGTTTATGTATGTATTTCCTTTCCTTTACTTTTTTCACCGAATACGTTGGTTTAAACACTTTCTTGTATATATTTTGATCTAGTTTTTGGAAATAGCTCCGATTGTGTGCGCACCGGATATTATAGTAGTTACATCACCGTGTACCTAGAACTAAAATGTATCTAGCACTTTCAGAATAATTATGTCTGTATCCGACCGATGCGTCACCTTCTTCGAAACACGTGCCACGTTAAGCAATAGATGAATGCGCCACTTTGAAATCAACATCTGAATTAATATCCTCATCCTTTACTTCGGAACACCTGACATGATTATATCTGGGTGGGCCACAAATAACCACAGAGTACTCACTATCAGTGCAACAATTCAGACATTTAAGCTGGCGTGCCAATGCCATCGGTCATTGTGTTCTGGCGAACGCATGTTGGTTCTTGGAATGAGTGTAAAGCAAAAGATTTGCGACGACGCTTAAAGCTGTGTGTTTGATGTTGATAGTTTATGAGGTTGGTTATGCGAATGAAGAGTTGGACAACGGACAATAACCGAACAAAAAAATTAAAAATTTAGTGATAAGTGAAAGCTGAATGTTGTAAGTTTTGCTAACGTATTTTTATCAAGTAATTGCAGATGCTCAAGCTCTAAGTAAAAACAACGTCAGATGGTTAACAACAAAAAAAAGCTGCATTTGTTAAATTCTAAATTCCTTTTATAACTTGCACCAAACACTGTCTAGTCAGTTTGTCTGTTTCTCATTTGTAACTAGTATTTGCATCTTGTAGCCTTAGACGCATTGAGCAACGTACGATACAATATTTTAGTTTAATAGCCCAATAAACTTTAGAAAATATGTGATCAAGGTTGGCAGAACACTTTATGATCTAGATTTTAGTACATAACTCTATTAGAAAAGTCGATACATAATTAATAGGGAGCTTAAATCGTAATTATGTTGGTGTGAGATGAAAATTCGTGAATTCTTGTTTTTATCTGTAACGTCTTAGAGATACAATCGACTCATCGGTCGATAAGCATTTTTACGATCGTCTGAGAGCTAAGTGAGTAAGTGATCTTCGTAGGCGTTTGTTGATCAAACAGCAGCATTATTGAGAAGATAAAATCCATCAGAAAAATAAGCTTTCACATTGAGATGTGGCAAAATGTTACGACAGCTAAATCTATTTTTGAACTACAATAAACTTTTTTCAGCCTAGCTGGTAAACATACATAAGCGCCATGTGTATTACCAAATCAAATACGTCATCTACAGATCATACGTCAGATGTGAAACATTTTTCTCAGTATAGAACATTCTGATGTATTATACAAGAGTTTACATTCTCTCTGTATTGCGAATGCAATCTATTGTTAGAACTTCGGACTCACGTCATCCGATTGAGATGTAAGGAAACCTGTTAACGAGTCCTCAGCCAATGCATTCACTGTCGCTGACTAACACGGTCACAGAGGAATAACTAACATACAGAGTATGAGAGTAAAAACCGACCAAGTGCAAGTCGGGTTTGCACACCAAAGTTTTCGTGCCATCATACAATATTTACTTAACATTACATGCAGAAAGAGCATAGGATTCTTATATGGAGAATTGGGGACCCTCTTTAAATATTATGTTTTGATTATTTGTTGTTATAGTGGCCACTGTTTAAAAAAATTCTCGTGTTAACTACACTACACTACACTATTATAGTTCAAAGTATACAGCCCTGTTACAGACAGACGGGCAGTCGCAGCGAAGTATTTTATTAGTAGGGTCCCGTTTGGCATAAGGCGGGAACTCTAATAAAAATGAAAACGGCAGTTGTAGACTTAGGTTACTGGGAAAATTGTCTTATTTGTCGACTGTCTCAGCACTTTTGGCTGGTTATCACCGTGTGTTCCTCCATGTTAGTCATACTCTGCGTGCGGTATACTGGTCTAGATAGCTTTTGTTTTTATATTTGTATTCAGTTTTATTAGAAGTCGTATCTTTAATTAGAAGCGCGCTCAGTTCATTGGGTGTTCCAAAAAGAGTAGCATCGTAGCTGTGAAGTGATTTAAAATAAGGATTCAAATGTAGGAGTTAGTCATTAAGGTGTCTATTTTAGCGTTTTCTCGATCAGGAATGGATTTGGGGTTTTCATTGTTCATTTGACATGTAGCTTCACTTGACGTGCCTTGTTACTAGGGAGCTTTAGATAGGCTGTTGCTATTGTTTTTTCTACTTCTGTCTGCTTTTGTTCCATATTAGGTTTTGCATATTAGGAATCCTTCTAAATGTCTAATTATTTCTCTACATGTACCTTAATCTTTATCTTGTCTCCACGACGTACAATTCATCATTGTTTAATTTCAGTCACAATATCTTCTAACACAGCTCCGTAGCAAATTACGAACATTATTAACGCTGGACATAAGAACAAGATTTATTAGGCCCTTTATGAACTTATAAATTAAAGTGAAACGGTATTCCATATTTCATTCACGTACCCACGAGCCAGATCCTTTGGCCTTGGCACTTCATCAGCAAACCTTGGATGAATAAAATTAGATATTGGGTGCAATTGACTTAACCGTAAGCTGGCCCAGATATTATTTTTATTTAGTTTAAGCTTTGTGACAACGAGGTCGTATTCATTGCAGGCGTCTGCACAAGCAATAAAATGTCAATATTCGTTTAGCCAATTTATATTATTTATAACTGCCTTTTATTATAGTTAATAATTTTGATATACTAAGCTTACTGGACTGTGTGGGTAGAGTCTAGATGCATTTTTTTATGATGAGACATAAAAACTGCATCTAGGTAGAAACCCAAATAGTTGTCTAACCTAACGACAATCACGTCATCTATCAGTTCCTGGTCGTCAGTTCCCTGGTGACAAGTAATGAACTTTTTTTTCGGGGAAATCCTTATTGATGCCCTCCGTCTGGGGATAACGGAGGGTTATGTCGGACTCACACCGACTAAAACCCCACGGCTCCTCCTGCTACTATAAGTCGGGAGCCCGGTATTCGCATTACTACTTTGACTGCAATCTACTACTTTGTTTGACATTCTTTGCACTTTTAAACATTTGGTTTAGTTAACCATGATAATTTCATTAATTATAATGGTCAAAAACTAACATGAAAGAAAATGTCAGGATTTGAATGTATCTACTCACAGAAGCCATTTGCTTATAAAAACTGTAGCTAACGAACAACGAACATGCATGAAATAAACTAGTTTGGTTTAGAAATACCGATTCATGCAACCAACGAAAATAGATCAAAATATAGAAACAAAAAACAAGAAAAACAAACACTGGCAGACAACAAATGCAATAAACATAACATTATTTAAAATAATGACCGATCAATTTTATGAACCATTTAACGACCGAGAATTGACGAGAGCCAATATTGAAATTAAATGCCACATCAATTCTTGGAGAAAAAGAGATGAACAGACATATTTGCAAACAAAAAAAAGAGAAAGAAAACAGTAAGGACTGTGTTTTGATATAATTTGATATTTTATTTTAGATACGAACAGGTTAATAAATGACTTAATAGCTATCATAAATATATTTAGGATAAGGTTAATGACCGCTTATGGCTTGTTTTATGAGTAGGATGAAGTAATCAAAAATATCATTGAAACAATAGTTAGTTTTAGTGACGTTATTTTTAGTTCTAAAGTCCCTGAATGTGAATTGAAACAGAATCGTGATTTTATCAATTAGTAAGAAGCAATATTATCAAACTATATTTTTTGGTTAGCACATTTGCCACAATTTGCCATTCATTTGTTTTTTGTTTTTCTTTGGAACAAGTTGTTACGACAATGAATCTAATGGCTCATTTTCACTAGTCGATAGGGCCCGCATGCGGGGTGCGACAGATTTCTGGAACGCATGCCATAGGGCCCGCATTCGGTGAACCGTTTTCATTAGTCGATAGGGCCCGCATGCGGGGTGCGACAGATTTCTGGAATGCATGCCACAGGGCCCGCATGTCGATATCACGGTCGGTAAAAAGCATGCGCGGCGGATCCCCGCATGCGGTGTAACGACTTGTAACTTTCATTGGTTGTTACGTCGCATGCGGGGACTCGCCGCATGACTAATGAAAATGCGCCATAATAGCAACAAATAGTGAGCAAGCGCGGTCATCTGAAGGCCAATTTCCGTAATTAAAAATGTTCATAATAGTCGCAATCCCATCTTAGCAACAATGAATGTTAAAAACTTATCAAAAATATTGGTAAGGCAAGTAAAGCCATTTTTGACAGATTGAGACTGAGATTAGAATGTAAAGGAATAAAATACAAGAATTCTTCTTCTGGTCGCTACTCATTTATTATTTGTAAGAGAAGAGGCTTTTGAACTAAACATTTTCGGATATGTAAGTACAATGATTTTATTGATGCAGGCATTTTTCTCAATACCAAAACTAAAATAAAAATTAAAATACCACACTAGAGGTGTTATGCCATTGAAATACAACACGACCTCTGCGTTATGTCAACAAAAGCTTAATACAATGGTGTGTACAGCCGTCCATCAGATAGGTCCAATGTCGTGAATATGGGTCGCGGTGCACCGGTGCACATCTGTGCAATTAGTAAGATGAGCGGTGACGTCATCGGAAACGAAGGAATGTGCGTGAATAGTAAACTAACTTATATTTTAATTTAAGTTGTTGGGTTATTGTCGGCATGTTTAAAAATCTTGTAGAAATGGTATATAAAGTGGCATTTGCGTTTGAAAGATTAAACATATTATCCAAGAATTATCCAAGTCTCTTGGTATTTAAGTGTAACTTTTAGAAACGGAATTAAACGTAAAACTTACTGTCCTTAGACACTATATTTAAATTAAATGTAGAATTATACCAAGTACACCTTACTCGGTGTAAAACATTAATAAAAAATATTTACGCACTATGTTTCGGAAATCCCCATAGTCATTTATTTTAGAATTGTTAGGAAAATCCTGTATCTTATTATGTTGCAAGGAATTGCATCGTCTAATGTCAATATCAAGTGTCGTTGTCAATAAATATTTTATTAATCGGTTGACTTCTGTTGCAAACCTGTCTTTATGATTTTTAATCAGTGTATTGCGTTACAGTACTGCAGCAATATGTGAACTCTTATCTACATTCAAAAGTGTATCTATTTCTCTATTATCAAACTTCGTAATAGCTTGCAAAACATCTGTTTCTGGTGAAGACGTTTCAACGTTTATTATAATTGTGTAAGTGGTAAATGTAGTTAGTGTGTGTAAAATTAGTTCAAATTATTTATACAGTTGCAGTTTACACGACCCGAATGACTCAAAATGTTGAAATACTCGATAATTCGAATGACTGAAACCAAAATAATTATTATTCTGGTTCTGAATATTCGTGTTTTTGGTAAGTATGTAATACTAGCCTCTGCCTGCGACTTTGTTCTCGTCAAAGTTGATATATTATCCCACTGGAACCGTACATTTTTCCGGAATTCCAGACTATAATCTGTCTCTGTACCTTTCATCCAGATCCGTTTAACCTTACTGGCGGAAGTGGGTAACTAACATCCATCCAATCTTTCGCATTACTGAATGTGTTGAAATGTAGAAGACAGTTCATCAGTTGTATAGGCTGTTTATCAAGCCTAAGTTGGAGCTTGGCGGGGTCTGAAAGACCCCGCCATTCCCTTATTATTTAGTTATTTTTTTTTAAACCACCCGGAAATAGGAGCCCCGCGCAGCGGGGCTCCGTAGACCAAGTCTTCGTCGGCTACGCCAAAACCAGATAGGCCTGGGCTCCTTATTATATGCTGTCCGCGTCCTCCCGCCCGCGTCGCACGCAGCGAAATTAAATGCAAGCAACTACCTATACAAGTCGCAAGACGTTTAAAATTGTCTGCCTGCCCACACGTCGCCTCCTTTTCTGCTCTTTTACACACATTGCCGGCTGCGCATTCGGTATTGTATAGAATACCTAGGTAAAGTATAAAATAAATAATATTTCATACATTACCTGCCCGTTTTAGGTATTCTATACATTGCCTAGGTATTGTATAGAATCCCGGATTATATAGATTGCCGGTAACATACATACTAGGCAAATCACATACTAGGCAATCATTTGATAAAAGTTGTACTGGGTGGAGAATTCCTAAAAGTAAGTTTGTATGTCATTAAGTTGCCCAGATATGGAGGTCATATAATTTAACAAAAAGACAATAGGCTTAATATGGTGACGTCATTAAATTCAAATACTTAAAGGCAGAGGATGCAAGTGTCGTAATGACTAACTAACAAATAAGTGTTTTCTATGGACCGAGATATCTACGAACAATATCTTCTATCAACAAAGTTTTCAGCGAAACATGCAGTCTAGGAAAAGAGATTTCTGTTAGCAATACCTTCTGTATGTAGTCGTATCGTACAAGCGTTTTTCTATCTTAGGTTCCACACTCTATAATTATATTTTGCAATAATTTAAAAAATTATAATACATTAGACTAGGTTCTATCTATGTAGACAGCGAATGGCGATACAACTGAGACAGAAGCTTCCAGAGTTCAGACATTTTTAATAGTATATTAAAGATTTTTTTTACGTTACCATATCACAGCGTTGGACTTATCGTGATGCTTACCTGAAAATAAATAGAAAAAACGATAAGTAAAATTAAAAAAGAAAGCTGCTGAGTTTTTTGTTTGTTTGGGTTGTTTAAACGCGCAAATCTGTATAACTACCAGTTGTATTGGGAAAAATCTTTTTGTATATAATAGCAAGATTTATGATGAATAGTTATAGGATATATAATATCATGCTAAGATCCACAGGAACGGATCTTGAATGAATAAATAGATTATGGTTAATTCCTATTGTATAATTACTTAAAAACTGCTTAATATATCAAGGACATAGAAACTAGGCCATATCTACCGCTATATCTCACTGCTTGCGCCGCATCACTCCACACTATATAATTTTATGTATTTCAATTAGATAGCGAAGGCCACTAGTGACTAATGCCCGTGAAAATAGTATAAGTGACGTTCTTTCTGCGTGGGCGCACTACGATTTTCAAAGAAAACATCGGCTTTGCATTTATGTATCGTTTATCTCATGTGTGGCGTGTGTCAGGGATGGGAGTTGTTATGTGAGATGTGTCATGTGTGGGAGATTCTCGAGAATTTGAGGCGCCATTTTCATGACGTCATTGAGGAACTTGCTTGAAAACTTTATGAGATAACGAGCGTAAAAGTCGCTTAATGTAGCCGAAAGTTACATGCTCTTTCCATCATTGCGATTTTTTTTGTTCTAGATTTCTAGACCATATCTCCGTAATCAAAAGGAACCCAATCTTCTGATTACGGAGATATTGAAGGTGAAAGTTTAAACCTTTTTGACACATGTTTTTACGAAAACCATTTTTAAATGATATAACTAAACTTTTTTTTTTTTTGGTGGTCAAAATCATCAAATGACTCCTTCCGCCCTGGGCGGAAGGGACTGTCAGACTTTTACTGACTAAAAAACCACCCTGTTCCTTCTGTTGCCCTTTACGTTCCGGGGCCACGGTATCCTGTTAAGACGTCCCGCAACCCCGGATATAACTAAACTTCAAATATCAACACGACTCCTTACTGTTGCATGATGGATGCATCAGCAAGTACAATGTTCGTCTTTGTTACATTGTGCACTAACTTAAAGAGTGATTTTTCACACTAAGAAAAAGAGGGTTCTCCGAAAAAAATAATTTTTTACTTAGTTTATCGGCCAGTTTGCGTAGTTAACGGCTACTTCAATTCAAAGGATGGTGACTGATAGCATGTTGCTATAAATAAGCTTTAGATTTCGTGTAGGTTCTTATCTCTCTTCTCCTTTATCTATATCTATACTACATAATATGTTTGAACACGCAAATCTCACGAACTACTGGTACGTTTTGTAAAATACTTTTGTGTTACTGCAAGAATGTGAATCGCTGCTGTGAAATTTCCCATGGGGCAGCGCAGCAGTGCTTTGCTTATTTTTAATTTTATTGTTTAAGTGTTTATTTACTTTCCTTTTTTTTTCTGACATAGTTATAAGTTTCTGTTACTAACTAATGAGTTCTGGTTACTTGAAATAAATTATTATTATTATTATAGCCCGTTTATGGAGGAAAGTCATAGAGTATTTATAACATCACGCAACAACACATGGGAGCGGAGCAGTTATTTCAGACGTAACATAAAGCGGGTGAAACCGCGATGTATAGCTAGTTTCTTATATAGCCTTCACAGTTTTGTATAAGCAAACGAGCTGTTGATCGATTGCCCACCTCAGGAAGTGTGGTTACCACCGTCTATGGTCACCTAGCATCACGAGAATTGGCAACGCTTACTGAGATTAGAGTAAAATCATGTGCCAGTAATTTTGCCTTCTAAACCGAGACACGAAAGAACTTATATGGAACTTTACCACGAAGTAGCTAGCACGTTTGAGTTAATTTAGCAGATATATCACAAGCGGATCCAAAAAAAATTGACAATAGGTCAATATAATTGACTCTAGACTAATAGACGTCGCAACAAATTATTGAGTATTATGTTAATTTACGTGCACTGACTACCATTAAGCATTAAAATATAATAGCCCAAGATGCAAGAGGTGCCAGACCTATGTCAATTAATCATGGCTGTAATTTTTAGGATAGAAACAGGAATGAAGTACTGGTAATGGTTTGTATGCTTCATTCTTAACAAAGTGTATAGGCAACTAATTGGGCTTGTGGTTTAGGATTAAACCAAAATGCTAATGGAAAGTACTGTCGAAAATCCAATTCGAAAATCTTACATACTAATACTTTTACGTCAGCGCGCCTGTGTTGGGTTTCTGATACAAGTATTGCGTATACAGAACTAATTGTGAGTATAATAAATGCCCGTTTCTTTATTTATATTTATTACTGATGCTGATAGTTATGACCGTTCCGGCAAGAGCATTACTGTTGAGTTTTTTGGACCCTTCTCTGGGTTGGGCTGGTTCGATCTCTGGTATTCCATTTAGAATTCGTCAGCCGCAGCCCAGTTGGTGAAATATCATTACGAGTACTAGGAACAGCAGTGTCCTTTAATAAAATATTAATACCAATACCTAGAATATCTGCCAAGCGCTTTTATTTGATAATATCTCATAATAACTATTAAGCTGTTGCTGTGCATTGGGCGCTCAAACTAATGCACGTTTATCGGTTTCTGTTTTGATCCCTATATGAATCAACTAGCGTTTGCCGTTGTGATTCTTTCTTACGAATCCTTATTTATTTATAATAAAATATTACCTACTAGTTTCTACTTTTGACTTCGTCTACATCAAAGTTGATAAGACGATTTATCCCAGGGGAATCGTACATTTTTCCGGGATAAATGTGCTATACCAAACTACAATCCATCTCTGTACCAAATGGATCCGTTCAGCCGTTCTGGCGTGAATGAGGAACAAACATCCATTCATCCAAACTTTCGCAGTTAAGATTGATTTCAAGAAAAACAAGAAAATATTACCTATAGTCTGCGTTAGTTCTATGATCCTTATATGCCATGGAGGCCAGGCATAATTAATACCTTTTTTTTAAGGTGATAAAAATCATCAAATGACTCCTTCCGCCCTGAGTGGGGCGGAAGGGACTGTCAGACTTTTACTGACTAAAAAACCACCCTGTTCCTTCTGTTGCCCTTTACGTTCCGGGGCCACGGTATCCTGTTAAGACGTCCCGCAACCCCGGAACTTTCGCAGTTAAGATTGGTTTCGAGAAAAACAAGAAAATATTACCTATAGTCTGCGCTAGTTCTATGATCCTTACATGCCATGGAGGCCAGGCATAATTAATACCTACCTGCCTTAGGTCTTTTTTAATATGTATTCATTATCATCATCATATCAGCTGAATGATGTCCACTGCTGGTCATAGATCTCCCCTAAAGATATAGCCACAATGACCGGTCCTGCGCTGTGTACCTATTAGCGGACTGCAAATGATCTGAATTTAAAAATTGCAGAAGCAAAACCGCTGCAAACGCTAGTACAAACCAAAGTAACAGAATCGTGAGTAAGTCATAAACTGTTCACAGTAACAAAAAAACCTATTAACAGAAGCTGTTTATAAAGAACTAATCTTTGCCTTGTAACAATCTATGTATTCATGAATTTAATGTTAAAATAATCACAACAATAGTGTCATTCGTTGTGGGTACAACTGTTTGTTTAAACGCCTTTGACCTTCAGTGTTTTGTATGGCTGTTGTAAATGTATGTGAATATAAAGTATTATAAATTGTTTATTTTGCAGTTTTGTTTTTCTTTCCGAGCGGTTTTGTACTCTAATAGGATGGTACATCCTGTCATTTTTGAATGCTATAATTTTTAGACAGACAGAGACAGAGTTTTGCGTTCTGGTTCACTGAAGTGTTTTTACGGGCTGTCTTACTTACTATGTATTTTCCAGGGGTCGAAGAACATTTTTTATTATAGGACCAACCCTAAAATGTGACAAAAAGAATCAGCTGTATTGTTCACTTTGAGCATGCTTTAGTGCATTTTTCTACGCAACAGCTGATTCTCTATTTCATATTTAGGTAGACTGGTACTGGTAGGTAGGTAGACTGGTAGAAAATGCCTAAGGCATTAAGTCCGCCTTTGTACAATATATTTTTTTTACATGTGCATAAAGATTAAATAAATATTTCGAGTTGGTATCATAGTGAAAATTGTTCGTATGAAATTCATTACTATTTTTACTCTTTAGATGCACAGAGTATTAAAACCCAGTCTGCCTGTAGGGGGCGACCTTTAATAAACTACTTTTCTGAAATGCTGTGTGTCCTTTTGATCACAGGGAGCTTTGATGACACGTAAATAAATTGTTTATCGTATTATTTCTCAAGCTGATGTGCCTACCGATCTTCTTGTCCTTAATGTCAATCCAGGATATAAGTTAACACCACCACTTCTTTCAAGGAACCTTGACGACAAGTAACTAGATCCTCCACAAACCTAATCTTTCCTACCACGGCTCGTTAAGGAAGCTGACGCTACCATGACTTGGCTCGCTCCCATATTGGTACCTGGAACCACCATGCTTTTGGCACGTACCACATATCGATAAAACTTTACGACTCTTCCTGTTGTTTGTGGGGCAGAGCTAACCAGATCATACGGTCCCCACTAATTGGGGCGGCGGTTTTGAAACGAAAGTTGTACATAGATTTTTTATTACGGTAGATATGATTTGTCGGTTAGTAGTGTGTCGAAAAAATCTTCAAGAGTGACGATACTTAAGCGCATCTTTGCTGCCTAGCTGATGTTTTACATATTATGTGTAGGCAACATATTTCTTAATTGTATTGCTTATGCAGACATCAGCGAAGATCTCGGTTTTGTTTTATTGGCAAGTAACGTTATAGTTATACGTTATAGGTAGGTACAATAGCGGATACTAGCGGTGAACTATTTTTCACCCTACCAGTTTAGTAACAAGGTTGAAAAGTGGAATGTATCCCCACACTATAGAGAGAGAAATCTTCTATTCTTCTGTGTTCTCGTCGCTAAAATTGACGTCATACATTTTCCACATATGTGATATTTTACTGTTCCTTAACAGCTGTTGTGGTAGTTAGTTTCTCATTAAAATTCTTCGTGGTCTATGCTACATTACTGGAGATTAGACGAGGATGTTAATGTCTTAACAACATTTTCAAGAGGTGTTTAGAAAGAAGCACTAATCTAAGATGGTAGAAAAAAGATATTACTCAAAATAATCGGGTGAAAAGATTAACAAAACGATAATTTATTCTTAAAGTTATGCGGTGCCGCACCGCCGCACTATGGAAAATAAAAGTCTGTTTCTGATTAAAAATCAATAACTTTTTTATTTCTGAATATTATGTTCTAAAATTTTGCACAAATATAGAATAGTATATGTGGCTTCAAATGGAATGTAATTTATTATGATTAAATTTAAAACCATGTCATTAAAAAATAAAACAAATTCAAAATTATCAAAAATGACCAATATTTATTTTTTAACAATAAATACTATTATTTTAATGTTTACAAAAACCAAAAATCTTATAGTACATCAAAATACAAATCAATTTAAAAAATAAAAACATATTTTTTTTTGAAAAAAAAAATTGATTAAAATCGAACACGATTGATTAATTAATTAATTAATTATAATGTTTACTGAATTTTATGTTATTTATACTTGATGAACTTCGGGATCTAAAATAATTCGTTCACTTTCAAAAGATCTAAGGTGACTTCATCAAGTTCCTTTACGTTTTTAGTATATGGTTTTCTAATGCTG
This sequence comes from Hoplodrina blanda, assembly GCA_949316365.1. Lineage (NCBI taxonomy): Eukaryota > Metazoa > Arthropoda > Insecta > Lepidoptera > Noctuidae > Hoplodrina > Hoplodrina blanda. The sequence continues at coordinate 2,372,942 of OX438582.1, forward strand.
GTTATGTAAGGATCTGAAGTATACCTAAAGAAGAGTATGAAATACATCCTCGTTTGTAGCGGATCTTGAGCATTTTCTAGCATGATGTAGACGAAATTTTTATAATCCTTATTACTTACGAGATTCTTGTGCATCTTCCGAAAGTTGACCAATAGGAAGCACTGCAAAATGCTTTATGACACTTTCTCCATGAATCAACATTTTGTGAACTGAAGATGGCATGTAGTATGAGTGCAAAAAAGATAAACGCCCTAATATCAATGATAAATTACAAAACTTACCGCAAACTATTGATGTAAACAGCAACATTTCAAACCGCAATAGATAGCGAACGGTTTTCCGTTTTCTGACTTTTATCACATTTTTACTAATTACTCCAAAAATCGCAAATATCCGCAGCTTTTTTTTATTTGATTATGTTTATGGATAGCTAGGCTACAAATCAACATTAAATATGTAAAGCATGGGTAGACGTGGGTAACTGTCAAAAGTCTCGATGAACTTTAAAAAAACTTTTTTTTCACCATATTTTATTTTGCAATTATTTTAAGATAAACGTTAACATAATATTAAATACATATTAGTTGTTTCATATTCTTCAAAAGACGAGGTTTCTAGAAACATATAATACATTATACCTTTTCCTGTAACTTATAACAATAAAATCAATTTGAAAGTTATGAAGTGAACGGGCTTAACATGGACGTCCGTCAAAACTATAAAGTTTGTGGTATTGTAAAAAAATCATTTCATGTAATATGTATAATTTTTTGATATCATAGTCTAGTTTGGTCCTTAAACTATTGAGTAAAATAAAAAAAGCATGCCAGTAGCGACATTGACGAAACCCATTTTTAATCAGTAATTGTTCTACGATTTTCCATAGTGCGCCGCAAAGGTTTGCGATGTGCAACGCGCCCCAAGTTGGCGCATCATTTACGTCCAGGAACGTTCATATCAATGGTCACCTCACGCTCCGGTAGTAGCACGCGCCGCGCCGCAACGCAATGTTCAGCGGCGCGTTGCGTTGCAAAACCGCACCGTGCCGCTTTTATGTGTGTCAGCCCTTATCGAATAAGAGTTAAAGGTACTTTTGAACGTCATATATAAGAAAAAACGAATTGACCCTTGTTCCTTTAAAATTTTTCATAGATCCTATTTCATTGGTCTGTCCTTGATTTCGTTTGAAACAATTCTTTGTTACAGCACGTTTGTACAGCATACCGTGTAAATAAGACAGAAATAAATTATGGAATTCAGCGATGACGTAGTACATTGAACGTTGGTACTGTGCGTATACGCACCCCGCCTACACGGTGATAAGTTTGAATTTTTATTTTAGCCTGACCTAGTAACATACTGCTGAAGATCGTTTCTAGATCTTTGAATGGATCTCTAATGGATATTTACTTCAGCAGAAAATAGAAAAAATATATAGATTGAAAACAGACATTCGGAGCTCATTAAGGCCCGGATTTTATTAAAGCGGATATGAGAGGAGATGTCTTGTAAACAACTCGGATGCTGTATTGCGTTGAAGAGGAGAAAATAAGGCAAGCTGATTGGTTGTACGACACATCTCCTCTATTCTTCGCTTTATTGGAAAACTGGCTTTGTTCGACAATCCTAGATCCGACATTGGTGACGGATCTAGGATTGTCGATCGTTTGATTCAGTTTTTTTTTTTCACACATTTTATTTGATGAAAACGGTACGGTACGGTATGGTAGGGTAATGTTTACAAAAAAGTTTTATTAGAATAATATCAATTTCACTTTAAGATGTCACGAAAGAACTCAGATCAGATGCTTCCCCCCCCCGGGTCCGCCACTATAGTGCTTTATAACCCAATATTAATATAAGTTTTCAAGGTTCTTGCAAATTAGGTCTAGTTTATACCCTTTCAAGAATTCACCGAATTATCAATCAAATATCACTACATAGTATAAAACAAAGTCGCTTTTTCTGTCTGTCTATTCCTATTATATGCTTAGATCTTTAAAACTACGCAACGGATTTTGATGCGGTTTTTTTAATAGATAGAGTGATTCAAGAGGAAGGTTTATATGTATAATACATGCACCCGTGCGAAGCCGGGGCGGGTCGCTAGTTATGGAATAAAGTCCCAAACCGATACAACTTTCGTTAAGTGACTTAAGAAACCCTATTTACCCTTTAAGTGGAAAACTCGAACGATACATTATTGCGAACATTACATAATTCACCAAATACCTGAACTCATTAAACTTTTGCTTTCATTACAATAACGGATACGTAACTACGGGACGTTGATCGATGGGTCCAGGTTTAGGCTTAAAAGGACTTTTAAAAGCCTTAATTTTGGAAGTAGGTAATGTGAAATAACAATGCAAACTAATACTATCAATGCGAAAGTAACCCTGTCTGTCTGTTACGCTTTCATGACTAAACCACTGAACATATTTTGATGAAATTTGCTACGGGGTCAGATTAAGCCTCAAGAAAGGACATGGGCTACTTTTATTCTGCGACTTTGTCTGCGTCCACGATAGCCGACTTTTACGCGGACGAAGTCGCAGGCAAAACCTAGTTTATATTTTCCGCTGGTTGTAAACCAACAGTAGCATAATTACGTAACACACAAATAATTTCAATACCTTTGATTGTAACAATAAACATAAAAAAAATGCGTTGAGGATGAAAGCTGTGTTACATTTGAGATTTTGTCCGGCTGAGACAGAGGTACAAAATCCCAGATGCAAGGTGGGTTGGTATACAGCTATAATGAAACCACAAACTAACAAACAATAACCGTTTATTATAAAATTAATTAGTTAATTTATTAAAAGTAGACGGGGCTTAAAACCCAAACAAATATTTAAAATTATAATGAAATTAATGTTGTGCCAGCCAGCGTTACTTAAACCGGTAGAACTATGGGTGTGGGGAGCTAAAGATAAGCCCAAGTACTGTTTCTTTATAATAGTAAATTTAAGGGATGTAAAATATAACCAAGGTACAACCTTCCAGTTTGTGTAATTAAAATTATTGAATTTGAGAATAAAGGTATTATCATTAAATTAAAATTATCAAATGGGCGCCAGGGACTTGCAGTCCCGAACCCTGAGCCGACTAAGGTGTTAAGGTATGGTCCAGTTATGAAACGTAGGTGTCGAACCCGGGGTCCTAATTAAATCCGGTTGAAAACCAGCCACCAGGTTTGAAGACCGGGCAGGTAATAAATGGGTTCCAGCTTGGAACCGGTATTAAATTTGTAATAAGTGTAATTTATAGTATAAGAAAAAACCGTCCCGCCCGCGCTGAAACGCTAGGCGGACACTGCCACTGCACAGTCGCCTCCACGGGAGGCTTGGAGGGGGCTCGAGGAACGGGTCTCGCGTCCAGCTCCTAGAGGTGTCTCTAAGCGCTGGCGGCGAGACGATTTTCTCGGCCAACTCCCCCGCAGGAGTCCTGTAAGCCATAACCAAAAAATCACTACACATTCCTCTATTAACGAAGGGGCTCGGAGAACACTTTCAAATATTGAACATTCTTACCTCTAAGACACGGATCAAGGTGACACTAATCCAGTGTGAAGACAGCTGGGTGTACTCCTTAGTGCGGCTGTACACGTGTCAGCATTTCGCGAATTCCCTTGGTTCACGTGGAAGATTCGCCCTGTAATTAATATCCCCAAATATCACTCACTCGCCTCTTTTAACGAAAGGGCGCGGATTACACTTTTCAACACCACAAGTACTTACCTTTTAAGGCATTAATTAAGGTTTGAAGGGACGCACGACGTGCCTCTCACGGAATCTTTCGCCAAATCACTGGCGTCCTTTCGCGTTTCAATGTCAACCACGATATCCCGGAAACAGACAGAGCACCTAAGAAGCTTTCCCGCATTCACGGTAGAATCTAATTGGAGCGCGGAAGACAGATTCACCTCTCCAAGACATTCAACCCATGCAAATCCCTAACGAGGGTCTAACATGACTTATACACCCTGGAACATCCACAATTTACAGGATTCAAACTAACAAACTCACTATTTCCCATTTCTAACACGGTAAATCAATTTAGCTAAAGTATTAACTCATAAAACTTTATGTGGTAATCTCAAACGTAACTCCGACAACACCAAGTCACAGATTAAATATGGATTGTTGTGTCAACGAAACTTCTAGTAAAAACTTCATAGTAAAAAAATAACTTCCGGCCGTTCGGAAACGAAGGCCTTGAAGCGTTACAACCAAAAGCTGAAAATTATTACGGATTGGGCAATAAAATATTTATTCCATTGTTTACAATCAATACGCCAAAATAAACTAAATAATAATAAATCGATTAAAGAACTACTACGGCGAATCTACACAGATGTCGCCTACTGTCAGAAACTGACGTTTGACGTTTGACGTTTTGACAATTATTCATTATTGAGTGTAAACAAAACTATGATTATCTTTAATTATTAATCTAAATATCTTAAACTATGTTGATTATTTAATTATTGTGTAAGCAAGTGTAATGGGGTTTTGAAAAGTGAGTGAGTGAAGGAATGACTCCCAATAACAGCGTATGCGCACAGGCAAATGGCAGGTACAAAAAAACAACGTAACAGCTGCAGATAAAACTTTCGAACCTTTCTTTTAAAAATAGAGTTTACAAACATATAAACTTACATACCTACGCAAACAACCGACGCAAACTAGCAATGGATAATTTATTTCCGTGAAAATTCATAAGATTGAGATACATTCATTACATTTATTAAAAAGGTGCTGTATACTTTAGTACCTACATACTACTCACTACCAAAGATTTACGCTACACTTTGTATACACAAGGCCACTTTATAGTGTATACCTACAACTAGACCTAAACACTCAATGCACATAAATGCAACACATGTTACTAACAGCCGCCTGGACCACGTGTATCACCCTGAAATAATTTACTTGCAGATAGGTAACGTAAACAAGATCACTGTAGATCAGGGGCGCTCAACATTTGAAATTTTTTCGGACGAATAGGTATAGATTTAACTGATACATTTCATCAAAATTTTATATATTCTAAGGTCTGTTTCACATGCATATGGTCACGGCACGGTCGCTGTTCCGTGTAAAATAGTAATGTATGAGACGGGCGACACGCGGTTACGGCACGGTCGCCGTGCCGTGCTTTGTGAAAGCTCTCTTTGTAGCTCATACATTTTTATTTTATATTTCTGCATGTCAAAAGGGCTTAAGGAGCAGATTGGGCTGACAAATAAACTGAACTGAGTAATAGAGAAGTAACACCTATAGTTGAGAAAATTTTCGTATACGACTAATCAAAATACACGTAAACAGATAGACAGGTAGACCAAACCAAACGCACTTTAGGTTGAAAATCCCTGGTGTAGACTACCTTGCCCACGCGCATTAGGGTGGTCTAATCTATTTAAAAGAAAACATTCAATGATAAAATCACCTATAGCGTGCTGTAAATAAACCGATACGTGGAATCTGTTGTTTTTCGTTCCGTGATAGTATTTTTCTTGAAGCGTTTTAAGAATGTTTGTTAATTAAAATATTCTTGGCTCGCTTTTGAGTTTCTAATGTTTTTCCAATGTTCCGAGGTGTAAATTGTTGTAAAACTTCGAATAATATTCCCGAAGCAATAATACAAAACACTTCGAAAATGGAACTTCAATATTTCATTCAAGAAATATTCGAGGCAAAGCCGAGAATGCAAAATCAACCAGTGAAAAAGCTTCAGACACATTTGCGTTCCACCGGCCCTTAGCAACCGACGGAAATAAAACAAAAGAAGAAATAACCCATAGCACTCATAACCCAGTCACAATAACTCATCCTCCTAATAGAAACATATGTTTATACAAAACTAATAAACAACGTCTGAGCTAAAGGTACCAGCTGTGTATCTCGGTCAGATGAACTTGTTGAAAACACACGTATCATTGTTTTCAGCGGTGGAATCGATCATAGGATATGACGGAAATTAGAGGAATTTAGAGCGAGGAATGTGGCGGAAGAAGGTTTATTGGACATTCCTGTGGCTGTTATTATGTGGCAATGCACATCGTGTCATGAATAGTGACCTAACAATGCAATGTATACACAATAAATAATAAGTATGGACAATGAATTGTATTGATCATGTTTAATGGATAATTATGGTTTAATAAGCATTTGTATAATGTAATTTTGATAAATATTATCGCAGTTTATGCACCGTCTCTTGTTACTAATTTGTGTGTCACGATATGCGGCTGAACATGATAGAATATTTCTGTATTTAATATCTTGCGTGCAATTTATGTATACAACATGTTTATATATACTAATAAAAACTTATGAATTACATAACATGACCACTTTGTATTCAAAGTATCTTAGCCAAAGTTGAATATGCTAAACCCATGATCAAATGAAAGAATATATCTAAATTCCCAACCACACCGTGTAGAGAAGTCTTCAATGCATATTTTACCAAGGCGGTTGGTAAAAGGAACGAAGATATTTTTATCAGAAGGGTAACCACTAGTATCTTATTGAAGGTTGATAGCATTTAAAGTACAGGAGTGAGAAAAAGAGTTCCTTATGTGTCAGACAGCAATCAAGCTTTTTCACTACTATATCATAAACCTTTTGATGTCACATGATATTTCTGATCAGCTGTAATGGAAAACCAGTCACAAAATTAAATTTAAAAATTAATTTCCTACTTCCAAAAAAAATCGACAATAAAATACACAAATTGTAGAACCGGAATCTTTGTTTCGTTTCAATTTCATCAGTTTCCCGTTGACCATATTAAGAAGGTCACTTTCCATGGCCCGAAGTGGACAGTTATTACCGAAGTATGCGGGCATTCTTCAAGCTACATTGTCGGAGCGAAAACAGTGTCATTGGGTATGTATTATTTATTACAGTTTTAATTATATTAATTACTGTTTGTTCAATGGACAACCCGATCGATCTTTTTTTTTGCCTTAGCGCCATTTATTATGTAGTGTATTTCCAGTTGGATTATTTATGTATGGTATGCAATGCTGTGTCTCTTGATGAGTGGATTCAGTCATGCATCAATCATTACTTATGTCGCCAATCTCTGTGGCACCTAGGTGCATGCGTCGTCGTCTTTACCTAAGAGTGTGGTTCATTATTCTAAGGAAGAATTTTGTAGTATTTAACAAAATGAGATACTAGGTATCTGGCTAACTAACTAACTAAGATTACTGACTATACACTTCAAACTTTTCAACTCTAAAATTTTAAGTATCTACCTATTACAGTTCATGAGATACAGACAGCTGTCATACAGACGTACAGTGGTGGCTAAGTAATAGGGTTCCGTTGGTTCCCTTCGGGTGCGGAACCCTAAGAAGCGTGTCTGATATATAATCTTAAACGTAACAAGATATCAAACAATAGTAGCAGACTCACCTGCTTCAAACACTCAGGCTGACGTCATTCAAGAGCAGGCGCACCTAATGGAGTGCGTATTGGCATAACTGATAACTAGGTAAAACTGATCGTGACTGGTGCACGCGCTGGTTATTTGTAGCACAAAGGTGAACGAGGCATGGAAGCTGTTGCTTACAAAGCATCTTATGGTTTAGAGGTTACCATAAAATTGGTCGTTAAAGCGTTTGAGTTTCTTACGGTTTTGTGAGAAACTAGTGAGTGTCAGTAGAGGATCGTCAGAAAGATCATTATCTTGAGAAAGTATGGAAAAACTGCATGTTGATTTTTTTGTGTTATTGAGTAAGAAAGAAACAGTAGCCTTGCTGTTGGTAAGTGGATGTCAGATGTATTTACGCATGCTATGCAAAACAAAACAACAATATTTTTTCTTAATAAAAAACTTTGTCCCAGAATTGAAATTTCTCCTGTATTGTGGTTGCATTTACATATAAACTTACATACACAAACACCCACACCCGGAAAAACTAGGTAGGTATCTGTAGGCCATACAAATATTAGTTCGGTGCGGGATTCGAACACTTGAAAAGCTGCGCAGCAACTCATTCAGCCAATACGTTAACCGTGCCTTGAAATTATCGAAAAAACAAATACAATATTGATTACGTAGATTTATGTTTATGCAAAATTTGAAGTAGATTGGACCAAGGAATCGCGTTGTCCCATACAAACTTTGCCCCCATTTATAATCCCCAAGGGATACATCATAAGGGATACATTTGACTTTGACTTTTTGACTTTGACTTTACAATTTCTACATACAAAGAACCCTCCAAGTTTCAGGTCTCTACGATCAGCGGTTTAGGCTGTGCGTTGATCCATCAGTCAGTCAGTCATTCAGGACAAAGCATTTTATACATATGTATAGATAAAAGATATTGCTTTAATCATTTTAGTTATGGAGATGAACAAATCATTCATCAACAAACAAAGTGGTTCCTTGACAACCCTACAAAAAAACTGCAGCAAAGAAAAAAGTTTTACAGCTTTCTGCGAATGTTGGCGAAAGTTGTCGCGAAAGTCTTCCGCCATTAGTCTGTTGTGTTTTGAATTTACAATATACAGCTCATTATACTCGAATGATTAATTGTGTATGGAATGAATGGAATAGAAAGGAAAATAATTTAACTACTGAGTTTCAAAATACTTTACATGCTGCTGTGGAACAATGGTTTGCGGAGAACATTAAAAGCTGATTTAGACGATGCGATTAACATCGTGCGATTTGCCGTACATTGCGGGATCGCGCGGCTGTCGCGTCGTAAGTGTCCGATCATTGACGGAAATGTACCACAACTTGCACAATATTTCTCGCACCGTCTTAATCAGCTTTAAAGTATTATGGTGGATTTTATTGCGCAGACCCGTCTTCATGTAACGAAATACTTATTAGCAACCGCAAGATGATAATAAATTATTCATCCAACACCATTTCATGCTATTGTCACAAACTTTTTAATGACACTTAAATGATAATATATCCTAGTTGTCTCCAGCTGTTAGCCTAGCATGAGTGCGCTATCGTTAAAGTATTCCAATTCCAAAAAACTATGTCTATCATAAAGCATTTTGGTTTATTTTTTACGACAAGCACGATTGGCACCGTCACTCATTGACTTGAATAAAGCTTTAAAACTTTAATGTTATGTATGATAATGGTATTAAAAATAAAAATAATTTACAAATCGGTTGATAAATAACGGTTCTGAGGTTACAGACATTCAAAAAACACAACCGGATTGAGAACCAGCTGCCCTACCATGAACTCTTATCGCGATCCAAAAACTGAATTGTTCTTCAAATAAGTCAATATAACGCATCAATTTATGCGTTATATTGACGTATTTTCTCTTATCGCGATCCAAAAACTGAACTGTTCTTCAAATACGTCAATATAACGCATAAATTGATGCGTTATATTGACTTATTTGAAGAACAATTCAGTTTTTGGATCGCGATAAGAGTTCATGGTAGGGCAGCTGTTCCTTTTTTGAATTTGGTTTAAAATCGGACGAATTTACCTTTGACCCTTTTATTGCTTTTTTTTTGAGGTAGTAAAAATCATCAAATGAATCTTTCCGCCCTGGGTGGGGTGGAAGGGACTGTCAGACTTTGACTGACTAAAAAACCACCCTGTTCCTTTTGTTGCCCTTTACGTTCCGGGGCCACGGTATCCTGTTAAGACGTCCCGCAACACCTTTGACCCTTGGATTTTATTTAGGACGTTTTCCAAAGACAATTTAAAAGAAAATGCGTTGTTGCTATTTGACATGACATAGTTAAAACTTCACTGCAAAAGCCTGCTTCCACTAGAATGAAAGTCACCAAACAATGACCTTCGTCTCTACACAATTCAACAGTAGAATCTTCAAACACAACAAATGTGTGTTGACATTCCGTTTATTCGCGATATATTGTTGTGATTGGTTCCAAGACGCGTGAAATGAGACGCATTTGCATCATATTGGAAGTTCACGAAGGCACCTGAGGTGATCGCTCCATTTCTGCCACATTCGTATGGAAATTTCAACTGTTCTGAACAAAGTTGAGAGGATTTGCGCGCACTATAGCATATGGTTTGCTTATATTGAAAATATTTGGAACACATCTGTTTTTGTGAATATTTTCGAAAAGTATTAAACTTGTTTGTAACGTGTCAATTTGACAGTTATTTTCTTTTCTTGAACATTCGAAGTTTATTAATATATTTTACTAGACGACAAAGTTCTTCTTTTTCATGCCGATATTTCATGGAATATAAGTTTCTGCTAATTTAGTTCTCGTTCCTAAAGTTGTAGCATTTAGTACGCATTGTAGAATGTAATTTAAATGACTTTTATTTTAGGTATATTGTCTTCACATGCGTTTAATTATTTAATGAATGTACCCATCTATGCAACTAATTGTAATTGTAGGTATCATGGAGTTTCCTATCCATCCTTTGTCCTACAAAACTATTCTTTTTCTTTCTCTAAGGGCCTATTTCACCACCTTTGATTAAACGCTATTCACCAGATACTTTCAAAAACGGAACAGAATTTGTATGAAATAATCTGCCCAATAATTTAATCGGAACTTATTCGAAGATTGTGAAACAGGCTCTAATTGAAATAAGTGATTTGACTTTGACTTTGACTGCGACACGACCGATATTTCGTGCGACGTTCAGCATACGCCTTTAATTTAAGACCTCATTTCAATGCGAGTTCATACCCGGTTTATTATTATTATTAATATAATGATCCTCGCTATTTTCCATACGACTGACGTGAAGACAATAATAGAGATCGCCACAATATTGTTCACGATAGTGGCGACCGCTGCGCTATTGTGCGCAGCCGTCACGATAATGCATTATCCCCGGCAGATTCTAAAGTTCTAAGGCAATGCACAATGGTTGAAGCTAGTCAAGCTTAAGCGTAGAATGATGGAGTGTTTTCGCATTTTTAGCAAAGAGCATGAACGTGCGGAGTAAACGTAACGTAAATTCGAAAGATTTTTAAAAGGCTTTAAACATATCAGTGGGTGATATAGGTTGGTAGATATACCTTAGTACAGTATACAGCCGTGTTAAATTATTGGTTCCCTGCAACTTCATACGCGTGGTTTTTTCATCCGTGTTATGTCTTTGGTTACTGTACTGTACAGCTCCCTTGAGTCGTAGCGTGACGTGATAGCCTATACTATTCTTCATGAATCTGGCTATCATATTTTTAACAAAAACAAACAAAAAAACTCTTCAGGTCTATTGTATTAGTATGGATTAGGTACCTTAAACTTTTGTAATATTTTTTTTGCCAAGTCTTGTTACTGTATGTCAATCAGTAATATCGTTAGTTTAAAATTTAATACGTAAGTAAATTCTTATTAATGAAGCATATTGCAGCCATGTGCTTATCGTATCAAACTAAACCAATATGCTATAGGATAGTTGTATCTCCAATTTCAAAACGACATGAATCTAATACTTTTACGTTGTAAAGTACCAAGTATTCCAATAGTTTTGATATAATATCTAGGTTGTCAATTTGAAGTAGGACGTATAGCATTTATTTTTATTGGAAAACATTTGCATTAAGGCGGAGAAGCTTGCTCAATGACATTTCCATCATTATCTCCTACAACGTACCCAAAACTTTAAGTGGGTTGACATCCATTTTCTCTAGTAGGTACTATTCCATAACGATAGTGACGTAATGGGCTCTAACAAGATGCCATCGTTTTGTTTGTTTAATAAGTCGATGTGCTAACAAGTGAGTGTCGATGCTTGCTAAACACTAGGCCATTTTTTCGTAAATTTGGTACGCACCTTATTATGGTATGGTACGTACAGTACAGCTAGCACATAGACTATTTTTTTTTGTTGTAAAATCGCTCCTGTAACAACTGCATAAGTTGCCGCAGTGTTTACCTTAACACGCCGTCGTCCGTACCTATATAGTACCTACACACGTATTACATTTTAAGCATTAAGCACTAAGCAAGCAGCAAGCATTAAGTCTGCCTTTGTACTTTTGTTGCATAAAGAAATAAATAATTTTGTTTAATCGAAGTAACTTCAAAAAAAAAATTTAATTTGGTCCTCTATTTTTCTATTTTGTTTTCGTTTCATTTATTTCACTGTACATACATATCAGTTATGTATTTAAATGTTAAAACCAAAATCAAAACATAAAAAAGAAATAGTAGGCCACCGGTATCTGTAAAAAGGTAATTTTTGTTTTTGTTGGAATGTTTACTTGGCAGAATTCAACTATGCATATAGCAATCGAACAGTATACAAAGCATAACCCCTGTCCGTAGTAAAAGATGAATGGTTTAACCGCGACGTTATATTAGAAGTATTGCTTGATTAGCCTAAACTTTAACTTATGTAAACATGTAAGTTAAGTTCAAACACGAGAAAAGTAAATATTTAAAATTATACTTAATCGGCTCTTTGAAGTTATTTGTCTAACATTTAAAATTGTAAATTCTAATTTAACATTTTTATGCCTCATTAAACCAGGAATGTAAGAGTTAAAATATGTACAATTATTTATTATGTTCTTGTTCATATTTCGTTGAATTATTTGTTAGTTTAATCACGTGTCTAAATGAAAATTGAAAAACGAGATCGGTTTTTCAGCTACATATTATACGATCAATCACAATAGCAAAGCCAAGTCGTAATAATAAATAAAAATAATACCAGCCTATTACTGCCCCACTACTGGGCAGCACCATGCTTGCTCAAGGCGGATCGGTGATTTCAGACTTGAACTAATTAAAAGTCCAGGTTTCCTCAAGATGTTTCCCTTCACCGTTGTCAGTGACGCCCATGTCAGTTAAAAAGTACATATGAATTGAAAAAGCCACATTGATACTTACCCGGTATCGAACCTACCACTTCATACATGAGAGGCGAGCTTAACTACTGGGGGTATCACGACACACGATAAGCCATAATCAGGAAAAATTAACGGCCCTCTCAATTGTTGAGATTTTGTAGTAATGAATGAATTTTGTAGTAATTATGAATTCTTCATAAATATCTAGGAGCAACGCACAGTGAATAAGCACAAATATTCACAACAATTTATTTAACCTATTCCCATGTTAAACCAGTGTGTAGACAGTTGACACCCGCATGGACACAAACGGGTTCAAATCCATCGACCCCGTAAGACCATTGCGGTTAACCCAGATCTAACTTAAGTGCATTATGGGAGAGTAAACTGGAAAATATGTAGGTAAGGTACTATATGCGTAGAGTTATTTATTTAGTATAGGTATATTGGAATGCTTGGAGAGGCTATGGAAATTAAACATGAATTAATCTATACTAATATAACAAAGCTGAAGAGTTATTTTGTTTAAACATGCTAATCTTTGGAACTACCAGTGAGATTAGAAAAAATCTTTCGTTGATGATAGCCAGATTCTTATGTATATGATTTATGAGAAATAGTACCTATAGGTAACATCACGCTATTTATTTATTTTGACCTACGGAAGCGGAGCATTATCGAACGACTTAACACGAGTGAAAAAACCACGCGTATGAGCTCGCAGGGAGCAGTATTAGTTATTTATAAAGTTTGTGAAATATAGTGGCAATGCTAAAGAAGCAAAAACTATTATAGAACTGCTGGGCAATCGTAAGATTTGTGAAATATTCAAAATTATTCAAATACATCGTCATTAATAGATTTTTAAATAGGTTACGCTAGCAAAATCACAAATTACCATACTATTCAAAACTATTACCAAGATAAAAGCACGTCACAGTAACGTGGCATAAAAAAATAATTAACATCAACAACTGACCTCGAGTCGAATTAAAGCTATCACATAATATAACCGGACGATAATATGTAATGTCAAGGCCTCGGTCGCATCTCTAGCGCCGCCGACCACTTGCTAAAGATCGCAGAGCTAAGGACACTCCACTTGGTTCCAGAGCTTGCCATAAATTTCAATCAAATAGTTGACAGGTGGCCACTACACAATTAGTATAATTGATACTCCAAATTGATTGCTTAAATAGTTTGTCGCTCATAGAGGCGTCAATGATGATGATGAGATAATATTTAGTTACACGAGTCAGTGAAGACATTTGAATAATGATGGACAAAAAAATGATGGAGTAATGTACGAGGTTATTAAACTCGATATTGCGGTTTGTGGTTATAAAGTAGCAGACGCCAAGCGCCATAAAGATTCAGTAAAAAATAACGATAAGAGGGAACGTTACGAAATTGGCAGAGCTGTGCTTTTATCAGTCAAGTCCAAGGTCGTTAGATCAATAGCCTTACACGAGGATCATTTTGAGATTCATGAACAAGACAGCAGATATTTCTTTTTATAACGGCGGTAGTAAACGAGGCATATTTTTCCGGCATGTGTTGCAGAACCATTCGGGAGTATTTTCAGTGAGGCTCGCCCATTCTGGCAAGTATTACTGTAATACTTTTTATATGATTACTCCATGTGCTATACCTATGTAATATATATTTCGGCGCTTCTATATGGGCCATATATTCCGGCTATTTGGGGCTACAATACTTTGCTTACAATAGTTTAAAGTTTAGGTATTGCCGGGCCATATCTACTCGAAAATGTTGCAGCAAAAATATTGCCCGTTTGGCAACACCTAGCTTATCTAATGGTTGACCTCTCGCTGTAGGTGATAGAATGAATGAACCGATCAAGGAAAACGGCTTAGACAATATTATCCCAGACAATGGACCAGTCAATCGACTTTATCGTCTCACTATTATTAGCGAAGCTTAATATTATTGCTGCTATATGGCCGTCTGGCTATGGGGATATTCATGTTGGCTTTAGTTTCTTGTATGGCATATGGTTGTCAAAGCACATCAAGATAATTGTAGCGTGGGCTTCACGGATTGTAAAGTTCTTAACATGGCTATAACTCAATGGTTAGAACACCGCCACATGTACCATCAATCCCAGTTCTTTCGGGTATTATTATGTAGACCATACATTACTAGTCCTCGAAAATTTGCCTTTAAACCCCTCTTGGATACAGAAGATCATATTAGACTTTAATCCAATCAAACACCAATACATATCGAATCCATACCAACATCCATGCGCATACCAATACCGCTACAGATATAGCCCATCAAAGGAGATCATCATTCAAGAATAGCCACAGGAATGTAAAAAACTTAATTGATATTACATTCATCTGGTTTATAACGGCCGTACTATTCTGAAACGATTTAATGATAATCTAAATGTATCTTTAATTGGTGATTCAATGAATATTAGTGATGTAGTCAACGTTAGGTGCCATTATAATTGATCGTAAAACTTGCCTGGCCGAATTTTTTAAGAGGACATTGGCACTGGCTTGAAATACATCAAAAGGCCAATTCCCGTTGCTAAAAACGTTCAACATCTAGTCGCAATCTCATCTCAGTGACAATCAGTGTCAAAAACTTGTAAAAAATGTATGTAAATCATACTCCTACTACTATTATAAACGCGATGGTTTGTGAGGATGAATGAATAAATGAATGTTTGTTACTCTTTCACGCAGAAATTTGACACACATATACACTATGTAACAAAAACCCTGTCAGATCAGTGTTGCCGTTGATCAGTTTTTATGTTTTATTTTAATTTAATTACTTCTTCTTTCTTATTTTTTTTTTCACTGGGGAAAAATAATAATCTCAAATCCATTAAATGGTTACGTATATGTGTACGCAGTACGATGCCGAATAATACCTTTAAGGATCGGACAGGGTTTTTGTTACATGCTGTAGATATAGATATCTAAGTTTAACACTTATGTTAGGTTAGCTAGAATTATATGTATTTTTATCTCGGTTTTATATCCCCGTATCCATCCAAGAAACGTGTTTTAAAATTACATTTTTAAATACTGCACGGAACCCTGACTTGCCTCAGTTTTGAAATTTTCCTCAAACCGGGCCCATTGTTCACAAGCTACCAAAAAAGGGAACGATATATTTTGAACTTAATTCGTAATGTGTGTCAATGATGTTTGAATTATCCAAATGAACTGGACACATTGAATGTAAAACAGCCTCATTTGGAAAGTAATTAACATATTTATCAACTTATTAACATTCAGCCACATTATAAAGTTTTGATGGCAGTCATAAAATTATTATGTGATCTACTTAAGTCAGTACGTTTAAACCGTAATGGGTCTTCTTATTAATTATGACTTGAAGGTCTTGGGTTCACATTCCGACTGTGAAATATTAAGTTGGATTTTTTTAGCATAACTACAAATTGAGATTTTAATGAGATTTTGTGGTTCAATCGATGTTTAATATTAAATCGTAATTTTTAAATGGGTTTTTAAAACTATTTTGTTGATTTTGTAGACTTTATGAATGATGCCTATGTTTATTTATGTTTTCTTTGACAAAACAAAATTAATTTGAGGCACAAGTTTCCTTAACTTGTTTTTCTCGATTTAAGACATCATATTCCTGATATGTATCTATCGGGATTAAAATGGTCCTGATTACCTACGACTTACAGTACAATTTTCCCTGTTCACACACTACTTCTAGCTTGAAGAGGCTTTGATATGCTAATAATCAGACCAGCTAGTCTGTTCTGAAAGAATTTCCATCCAAGGTTTTAAGTGAAGTGAGTCTGAGGAGAGCTGTCTTTCTGGACTGCTAACCTCACGCCTATTTCACCCAAATAAAGCCAAGAGAGTTTTTTTTTCAGAATAGTCCGGTAGATCAGTATTAAAACTTACCGTGCAAGCGAAGAGTGCATTCTGCCACGACTCCTTTTTCTCACTGAAGAAGTAACAGCTGTGTCCTAGCCTGATGAACTGCGGTGGGCAGACGTATGACATCTTAGTGTTGTTCCTCTGACCTTCAACACCCTTGCCTGGAAATGGAAATGGAGTTGAATAACTTGATTACATAAAGATAATGATTCATTATCACAAAAAGGGGTGCAAAGAGGAAGCTAAGATAAAACGTTGGAAAAAAAAGATAGGAAGTCTAAACAACTCTAAGAGATTTAAGTACCGTTAGATACCCTCGCTGTTTATTTAGGTAATTAGTAATTTAACCGCTGCTATCTATGATTCCTCTGAGTCATAAAGGCCAATTCTGCTAATTAAAATCGTTCAAAATCTAGTCGCAATCATATCTCAGCTACAATCCATGTGAAAAATGAATGGTAGATTGAAACTGAGATTGGAATGTGACCGTTTCTAAAAGTTAGTTTCCTACCTAACTTTTAGGAATGGTCACAATCCAATCTGCACTGGCATCACAGAATCACACAGTTATTTGTAAAGACGCAATTTATCTAAATACTTGGACTTACAATTAATAACAGTCTGGAATCGTCAATCCGCCTTGAGCAGGCGTAGTGAACAATTCTCATGCCTTCTCTGTATGAGAAGAAGCCTTTGCCCTGCAGTGGAATAATAATAGGCTGGTATTATTAGTACCAAAGATGTTTTGTTCTCAGTTTGCATTTTAAGTACCTTCTCTACCGATTTACCGTCGTTAGTCTCCAAGAAGTTGTTTGCAGATCTATAAAGAAAGCTTGCAGCTCAAGTTCGCTCTTTGCTTTGACACTCTACATTCTTCCTAAGTTATTTTCATTTAGGCTCCTGCTTTAAATAAACAGCTAGACAAGTTATATGAGCTTAAACTAAGCTGTTTCTGCAGCTGCAGCCACTGCAGCTTTCACAACACTAAACTTTAGAACGTCGTATTTAAATGACTATTTCATGCATGGATTACTTTCGTTTGCGAGATGCTTAAACTAGGTTTAATTTTGCAGCTAGACCTCTGTAGCCTGTGTGCTTGTTTAATTTACCTTTAATGTCTATGTGTTCTATGTGACTGAAATATTCAATTATGAGAACAGTGTTCTAGGTGAAAAATTTGTTAAAAAAAAAGCAATGTTCTTTTACAATGATTCACGACTTCCTGAATTTCCGCTGGGAATTCCTAACTTCGTTTACGTAATTAATGTTGACCTGGACTGCCTTATCGTCTGCAGTGTTATTACTATTTGTTACAACTCGAAGTAGAGATTGATAAGAAAATATTATCAAATTCCTATGATGTAGGGCAAGGAATTCCAATGTAATGCTATACTTCCTACAAATTGTACGATAGGTTTTTTTATGGGTTTTACTGCTCGTTTGAATTTATGATATTATGTTTTAGATTGCTTGGGATCTCATAAACTGTAAGGTTCAAACGTAAAACTGAGTTAAATACAAATATTGTGAGTTCATTGTATCTGTATTTATTACATTAAGCTGAAGAGTTTGTTTGTCCGTTTCAATGTGCTTATCACAAAAACTACTGATCCCATTCGAAAAACATCTTTTACGATATATAGCCCGTTTATCGGAAAATTTTATAAGCTACATAATATCACGATACGTAACTAAACGCGGATAGCGAGCTAGTAGTACCGCGGGGTAACGTTTGGGATAAATATTTTAGTGAAGCAAATATTCACTTGTTGAAAACAAAACAATGTCGTTCCCGTTCTTTGTAATATTATTATTATTTGAGTCAACTCAAAGAAACACAACACACAACATTGCTCTCGTCAAATATTACGTAACGTACAAACTTTAAAGTGGTTTGACCATTTTTGGTTCTCAAACCACTGACAGTGTTACGACAACTCTTGAAAGATATTCTATTGTTACGGTTATCTACCATCAGAACGGTAGCTGCTTCCATTAGTCTAAACATAGTGGGCGGATTATATTCGCGATCAAGTTCTCTACCAAGGCCGAAATCCAGACGGTCTGAGCTTTTTTTAAGAATGTCATTAGACGATGTGTTTTTGTTTTGTTGGAAAGAATTTGATAAGTTTAGCCAGAAGCTTGTAAGTTCGGAAGATTAAAGGGTCTGGCTAATTTATGGTCTGCGGAAAGTATTTGGCAATAACGAATAGTGGTAATTGACAATATTCTGTCAGATGTGAAAAAAAAAACAGGTTTTACATCGTTGCTCCGTACTAGAAAATTATCCTGTGTCATGGATGCGTTTACAGACATACCTATAAACTTACATTCAAAAGCTGTTGGCCATACAAATATTTTTTGATTTTTTGTAATGCGGGAACCGATTCCGCAACGTGCAGCGTAGCAGTCAATAGATCAGTCACTGTGCCATCCGTGTCGTCATGTGTCATTTAAACGTAAGTGAGTATGGTATCTTTCGCACTTGATACCCGAAAAAGGGCCCAGCATTTATATTTCTCTAAGTATTTTCAAGATATCAGTAATGGCGTAGAATTGGTGACTCAGCAAGTATCTTAGACCAAAGGTGCGAAAATACCAATAGAATCTGACCTTGACCAATAACCAGTTAAAAAAAAAAAGATTTTCCGAACCACAGATGAAGAAAATATTGGCCAAGTATTGACAGGAAATAAATCTTTTTCTTTACCATTAATCTTTTCGACCTCGAGGAGAAAGGAAACGTTCATGAACGTCGTATTAATCTTAATGAGTATACGTACTCGTATTTATTACCGCTCTATTACCATCGTCAAATGAGTGAAACGAGATGTTTAATCTTCATAAAGCGACGTTCAGAAGCGGTGGCGATCACTTGTCACTGACAACTGACCGCCAACGCTTCTGTTTGAATGACTTATTCTTCTTTTTTTTTTTCAAATCGATGGTTTTAATAGGTAAATCCTTTTTTTTAGAGTACTTTTTTTCCTTTAGTAGTGACGGCGCATTAATTGTGTGGTATCAATACATTAATAGTTATAATAAATACCAGCCTATTAGTGTTCTGCAGATCAAATGCGTCTTCTTATACAGAGAAGGTAAGAGCATTGATCACCACGTTTACTCAAGGCAGACTGGCGATCCAGTCTGCCTTGTCCAGGTGTCAAGTCTCTAGTATTTTCCGGTAATGAACCCACAACCTAATGCATGAGAGGTTGGCTCCTTTAGCCACTTGACCATCACGACATATAGTAGTAGTTGCAAGACAGTAATAAAAGAAGATTTTTTATTTGTATTTACCTTCTTGACTTATTTTCACTTTGCTATGGCGCACTTTTCTTTTTTATCTCGAAGAATTCTCGTTTACCTAATCATACTTTATACTTGAGAAAATTTCAATTTGGATGAATGGCGTTATATTTCGGGTACTCCCGAGTAATTTAGAACTAGACCGGGGGCTTTTATTCATGAGTTCTTAAAACGGCGACGACTTTTACGCAAAGTGACTGTCATCACATCCAGTTTACGCAGAATAATGAATGATGCTGCGCGTCTCAGAATATGATAAGTAGGTATAGAAGTACTTTAACCAACTTTTGAGGTTGACATACCTAAATCTATCTACCTATCTACTTTCAATTAACTAAATGAATGACTGTTTTTCGTTTCGGAGTGGAAAATCCTCCTGGCTGTCCTGCCTTTGAGGTGTCTGGCAGACTCCTTTTTACTACAAGCGTACGCCCCAGTCTCTCCGGGCCTCCTTAGACCTAAATGAATGCCTATTTTATTGATCCGATAGAACTTATAAAACTGAATTTTTTGAACAAAAATATTCCTCTTTATAGTTCCTAGCTACATCAGACTAGTTAAAATACACACCAACCAACGAAAATGATAACAACAATACTGCAGTATAGCTAGAACCGTGCGAGACAAACAGGTCACAGCAGTAGAACAAGTTATAACCTCAGCTAAATCTAGGACAGAGCTAAAATCCTAACGTTTCGCTAAAATAGATGTCTCGTTAAGCTTAACTTTCGTGAAGCCGGTCAACCGTCGGTTAGTACGGAAGCTGTGAGTTATTGCGGATGTAAGTGACCTAGCGCGGATTTTACAGTTTGTCTAGATTATAATTCTCATTTTTTATATACAGTATAACGGAAGCGTTAATTGTACTGTTTGGAGGCATGGCCGGGTTATGAAGTTATATTTTAGAAGTTTGTTGCACTGCTTGTTCTAGCTTAACTTTAAACATTAGGTTGTTAGGTTTATTTTTTAATTAGTGTTCAGAAAGCACAAACTTCTATATTATTATAGTAAAATGGGATAAATAAAATAGGGATTTTTAAGATGACAATATTATGCCAAAAAGAACTTAAATATTTTTACTTAATTATAATTAACGAATTATTGGCCACTCCACACACGGCCATATGGTAGTTTTAGACTTTGAGATAAATATAACGCGTTTAGATGGTAACTTTACAAATTAAGGATATTTAAAGAAGTCGTCGAAAGTAAACCAATTACAAGTCACATTTGAATTTAAATATTTTGAAAAACATGATGGATAGAAGATAAACGAGAATTAATAGATAAATAATGAATACTCACATTGCGACCAAAACACTATGAAGACGATGGCAGCGATCGCCGCTAACTTTCCTCTCCGTTCCATGGCTTCCATTTTATTCAAATTCACTTTACTTTAACACAAACACACACAACCAAACACTTTTCACTGGATAGTTCTGCACGAATCCATATTCAAATCACAAAAAAATGACGGTTAAAACTTATGACATTTCAGAATTAAAAACACTGGAATTTGTTTCGATTTGAATGTAGAACTGTCACCTGAAACAAATGAAAGATAATATTAAAATTTCGAACAAAAATTCGTGTATTGTTTTATGCAAATTCTGTGTTGATTTGAATAAAAATATGTGTGTGTCATGTAATCTTTTTCATTTTATCTCTGTACTAGCTTCTGCTCGCGACTTTGTCTGCCTAGTTTGTTTTTCAGACGCGTTATGTTATGCTTTTGGTTACTGCTCAGCTCGCGTGAAACTTAGCGTGATGTTTTATAGCCTTTACTATTTCTCATGAATTTGGTTATCATATTGTTATCCAGTCAGAGCGGTAGTTCCAAAAATTATCGTGTATAAACAAGCAAACAATAAACTCTAGCTTTATTATATTAGTACCTATAGATCATTATATCAGACGTATCTAAAATTCTTTATCGTTCCTCGCATGAGTCGACCAAATGCAAGACAGTATAAATTATGCATTTAGGTACTGATAATGTTATCTCAAATGCAATAAATACGATTAATTTGCCGCAAAATCACATATTGATTACCTATGATTCTAATCGGTTGTCAGTACAAGAAATCGATCTTGAAGAAAGGGTTTCCCTCGTATCGGTTATATTTACTACCCTCTTAAGCTGATAACACTGGCATGTACCATAAGTACCTAATTAGTGCTACCTCAGTAGAAGAATGAACTGTTATCACTGACGTTACAAAACCTGCAGTACTATTCTGTAAAGGCTTCCCTCGGTTTTAGGAGAAGTGAGTTCGAGGTGAGATGCCACCAACTTGTTTATTTATTTATTTAAAGTTTATGCAACAAAAGTACAAAGATGGACTTAATGCCAGAGAAATGGCATGGCATAGAAGCTTGTTCTTCTTGGCGTATCGATGGCAAATTAAAGATACTAAGTAAAATAATTTCGTTTTTTTTTGTTTGGTCCAATATTCAGCTAAGACAACACCATCTCGGATCATGGACGGTGGCCATGAAGATATATGTCTTTTCTTTAATCTATGTTTCCCACGTATAAAAGTAAAAATGCATCAAAATTCAACAAACCCAAAATGGATCACAAAGGGCCTGAAAAAATCTTTTGTTACTAAGAGGAAATTACAAAACGAATACTATAAAAACAAAAGTAAACAAAATAAGGTAAAATACACTACATATAGTAAGATATTAAGAAAATGCGTAGCAAGTACTCAAAGCAGTAAAAATAAACAAATTATAGAAAAAGCTACAAATAAATGTAAAGCCACATGGAAAATTGTAAATGAACGCATAAAACAAAATAATACAATCAATGAAATCAAAAAAATTTCGGATGGAACATGTATAATAAATAGGGGCGATGACATTGCAACATACTTCAATAATTTTTTTATAAACATTGCAAAACCGAAAACTAACGAACAGCCAAAAAACAATCAAGTAACGGGAAGAAGGTTAGCAAATTCCATCTATCTGGAACCAGTTGATAATGTTGACGTTTATAAAATAACAATGGGGTTACGAAACACGAATTCAGCTGGGTATGATGGTATTACAACTAAAATAATAAAGCATAACATATTTGCAATACTAAGGCCATTAACTTACTTAATAAACCTGTCTTTGGAAAACGGTATTTTTCCTGATGCGCTAAAATTCTCCGTCGTAAAACCACTACATAAAAAAGGGTCAAAAACTGAAGCGGGTAATTACAGACCAATTACTTTGGTACCGATTTTATCCAAGATATTTGAGAAAGTGATGAGTATAAGGCTTATGCAATTTTTTGATAAAAATGAAATAATAAGTAAACAACAAAACGGTTTTATGAAAAACAAATCCACTACGTTAGCATGCTTTAATTTGATAACAGAAATATTAAGTTCAGTAGACAAAAAAGGAATTCCTATAGCTGTATTTCTAGATATGAGCAAAGCCTTCGACATGGTATGCCATAATAAATTACTAAATAAATTAGAACAATACGGTATAAGAGGCCCTGCCTGCAATTGGTTTGAAAGCTACCTAAAGGGTCGAAAACAATGCACAGAAGTTGTAAAAATGTGCCCTGAGACTAACACTCAGGTAACCTATAGGTCTCCGTATTTAATAAATCAATATGGCGTACCGCAAGGGACCGTGCTTGCCCCGATATTGTTTATAGCATACATTAATGAATTGCCCAAATCAACGGACCAGTACACTGTATTATTCGCAGACGACACAACTGTTTTAACTAAAGAGGCCACTATTGAACAGGCAGTGCAAGTCACCAATAAAGCCTTAAAGGACATACATGACTGGCTTATTGTAAATAATCTAGAAATAAATACTGACAAAACTAAATTTATGAGATACCTGACATATAACAATAAAATAAATAAAAAGGACAAAATAGACTTGCCAATCGAATATAATAATAATGTTATTGATGAAGTAAATGACATAAAATTTCTAGGAATAAGTATTGACAGTTTCTGTAATTGGAAATCTCATGTTGATATTGTATGTAAAAAAATACACAAATTTGTATATGCACTTCGCAAAATAAAAACCATTACTAATACAGAAACAGCACTAATGGTATATCACAGTCATGTATGCTCAGTACTGAGGTATGGGATAATCATATGGGGAAACTCTACAGACGCCCAGAGAGCATTTATAGCCCAGAAAAAATGCATTAGGTCTATTTACGGTCTTAAATGGACAGATTCATGTCGACCCATATTTAAAGAAAAACGTTTATTAACACTTCCATCCATATATGTATTTGAAATGTGCAAATTCGTCAGAAACCACATATCGCTTTTTGAGCAGGACAATAAGGCTCCTCTTAAAAGGAAAATAGTGCAAAAACCCTTAATAGTGCCTCGAAGCAGATTAAAGCTGTGTGAAAGAAATTGCTACACTATGGCGGTAAAAATTTACAATAAACTACCCGAAAAATTAAGAAAAATGAGTAATTTAGAATTTAGTAGAACACTTTACAATTGGGCTTGCGACAGATGTTTTTATTCAATAGATGACTATCTAAACTCCAAATTGACGTAACATATTCAAAATGTAATCATTGACATTGTTTAATAATAATATATTGACTATCTAGACTGTGACAAATCTAATAAACTCATGTACTTATTATTAACTAATTTAATGTAATTAATTTAATAGTAGCAAAGCAAAGCATGACTGTAAACTTTGACTAAGTAAATTAAGCATTAGCATTATATACACGAGTGTCTTATACTTGATTAATTTTATTGATTTCGTTCTGCATGAAACTGAAATATTTGCACGGCTATTAAGTCGAATATAGTGATACTCTAATAATTATTGTACCATGTTAATGTACCTATATTCTAGCAAATAAATAATTCATTCATTCATTCATTCATTCATTCATTCATTCATTCATCTCCTGATGCAGCCATTAGGTCCGCACGTGTGCAGGTGGGTCATTGTCTGAATAGAGACGCCACATACGTTTTACTGTACAATGTCATTATGACTTTGTCCGACGGAGGGTAAGCCTGGTGATCTTTAATACAGGTTTTACCTACAACAGACACCTGCAGTCTCTATGAAATGTCATTTAGGTACTGTGATTTAGAGAAAATAAATAAAATAAATTAAGAATTATTATTATACATAGGCACTGAATATTAAGGATTAACAACACACTACACCAAATTTTTTTACAGAATAATACTGCTTATCACAGTAATTAATATAATACTCGTATCACTTTAATTATATCTCTTATTACAACAAACACTTGCTTCATGTTACAATTATGAATGCTAACTATTAAAGTAATATGAATACATTATGTAGGTACGTTATGAGCACCTGGTCGGCTAACTAATGTGCTTAATAAGCAGGCGTAAGCACTAACATTCTCTGTGCTCGTATTACGAGCAATGACCCTTGAAATATAAGTGTGTTTTATTGTTTTATCAATGCGAACAATGCTACTGTTTACTCGAGGTATCCGGTATTAAAGGGCGAGACAGACTTATAACACGCTACGCCATCCCACGCGTGCTTATTGGCCAAAAGACAAAGAGTAGTTTCACGAGATGAAATGTGGCCAATGAGAACGCTTGAATGCCGTGGCGTGGCGTAGCGTGTTATAAGTTTGTTTCTACCTTCAGTATTATTCATGACGTTGGTGAGATTTTTTCGTTTATAGGGTTGCAAATCCTGTGAACATTCTCAACGTAATTGTACATATTAATGTCTTCTTTTTAACAAAGTATATTTCAAAGTCTTCTAATTGTTTATTTAATATTATTATAACTTAAAAGACATTTTAATCTTAATATTAATAATTATGTTAATATTAGATATTTCTTTCTCTTTCTTTCTATATTTCTTAAGTGATGACATCTTGACACATTGACCAATTGACATCTGTCGAACTGTAACCTTCAGTTACTACAGTAATAACGGTACCGGTAGTTTAATTTGATGATCTAGTCAATAGATAAATCCAATCTACTAAATAAAATTCTCCAAAACACACGACATGTCAGGATTATTCATGGACTCTCTTCTTGTACAGACCCTTTAGTGTGAGGTAGTTTTAGTTAGTATGGGTGAGTGTACTCGTATTTTTTGGAAAATAAATATACCGTAATGTACCGTAATGGTATATTTATTTTCCAAAAAAATCACTATTCATAAAAAAAAAATATAAAAATAAGCACAACTATAAGTTTTTGCGGTACAAAACAGTATAAAACAAAAAGAAATGACAAAAAAAAGCAATTCTTAGCCGTAAACGGTTCGTTTATCATTGTGAGATAAGACAAAACAAAAGTCTAGACAGTATTCCGCGAAAAAAATCGAGTTCAGAAAAGCCCTCTAGAGAAATTCCATCTTCATTTTGAACAACCTCAAGAGAAAATAGGGATCCAATTGAAACCAGTTAAGAAAAAAAAGCAAAACTTTTTTTAAGAATCTTTTTACAAATAACGGTTTTTTTAATTGACCTCTTTTTATAGAGTAGGTACTTATTTCAGTTTACGCGCACATTTAAGACTTTTATTACTTGTCTTTGTCTATGTCTTTTAGACATTATAATCTTAATATTAATAATTATGTTAATATAAGATAGCTTTAGCTTCTATATTTCTTAAGTGATGACATCTTGACACATTGACCAATTGACATCTGTCAAACTGTAACCTTCAGTTACTACAGTAATAACGGTACCGGTAGTTTAATTTGATGATCTAGTCAATAGATAAATCCAATCTACTAAATAAAATTCTCCAAAACACACGACATGACAGGATTATTCATGGACTCTCTTCTTGTACAGACCCTTTAGTGTGAGGTAGTTTTAGTTATTATGGGTGAGTGTACTCGTACTTTTTGGAAAATAAATGTACCGTAATGGTATATTTATTTTCTAAAAAAATCACAATTCATCAAAAAAATATAAAAATAAGCACAACTATAAGTTTTTGCGGTACAAAACAGTGTAAAACAAAAAGAAAAGATAAAAAAAGCAATTCTTAGCCGTAAACGGTTCGTTTATCATTGTGAGATAAGGCAAAACAAAAGTCTAGACAGTATTCCGCGAAAAAAATCTAGTTCAGAAAAGCCCTCTGGAGAAACATCTTCATTTTGAACAACCTCAAGAGAAAATAGGGATCCAATTGAAACCAGTTAAGAAAAAAAAGCAAAACTTTTTTTTAAGAATCTTTTATACAAATAACGGTTTTTTAATTGACCTCTTTATAGAGTACCTATTTCAGTTTACGCGCACATTTAAGACTTTTATTACTCGGATCTAGATTTCACGACTAGATTCGAGTTTTTGCTAACCTAATTACAAAGACTAGGTTAATTTACGTATTCCTCAGAGAATTAAATTAAGTGAGGATATGTAATCTGTTTTATAGAGAACTGGATGTCTTAATTTTGTGTTGGAAAGGTCAAGTGCGTAGTAGTTCGCAGCTGGCGCAAGGAATTCGGATAAATGTGTCTGTCATTTATTCTGAAAAAGCCGGCCAAGTGCGAGTAGGATTATCACACAGAGGGTTCCATACCATAGTACTTTATTAAAATCGAGCAAAAAATGCGCTTAATTTTTTACTTTTATCCATTTTACTTTTTACTCTGTAAAAAAACAAATATCTACATAAACTTATTTACCTATTTTTTATTTTGGGATAACCAATAGTTATTATATTATGTTATTACATAAGTTCAAATAATACAACAGACAGTGGAGTCCCATTTGGGTCCCATTTGGCACCCTTTGAGTAAGGAACTCAAAAAAGGTCCCATTTGATAAGATAACAGTGCGTCCAAATATTGTCTGGCAGATCTATATCACTATATCTGCCAGACAATATTAGGACGATGCCGGCCATCCACCATCCTTCCTATCGTCCAATTGGCAGGACGCTACCGATTGGATCATGCCGATTGGACCGTGGATGGCGGTCTGCGCGATCGTAGATAATCTTGAGGCGCAGCCCTCAATTCTTTTAATAAATTAGTACGAGAAAACTGTTTTTTTTTCATTAGCCACTGTTTTCACCACTCTGCTGGAACTTTTCAACTAAACGTCGCTGCCGATTGGACAATCAAACTGATCGTGGGTGGTGTATATGGACGAACTGCAGATTGGATCATGCCTGCAGCGTCCTGCCGATTGGACGATAGGAAGGATGGTAGATGGCCTGCATAAGATTTTTTTGGACGTAAGACCTTTTATTTTATGTCTGTTTCTTATATCAAGATATAGGTACATATACGTATACATCCATACTAATATTGTAAACTCTGTTTGTCTGTCACTCTTTCACGACTAAACCAGTAAACCGATTTCGATGAAATTTGGTACAGGGTAAGTTTGAACCCCAACAAAGGACATAGGCTACTATTTATTCGACTTCGCATGCGTCGCGGACGAAATCGTAAGCGAAAGCTAATCGCTAAAAAAATCAGGAAGATGCAGTATATCAGAGCGACCCACACGTTTTTGTCTTGTCCCATTACACGTTACGTTTACGAAGCTAACTGACCCAGTGCGCTAATTTCATAACTGTTACACGTTTAATGGCTAGAACTAGATAATTATAGACATCCTATATACGTTTGTCCTTTGCGTAATGCTATTGAAGATAGTTCACCGAAGATTTTGACTAGCTTACGCTCGCGACTTCGTCTGAATGTCGGTTATAATTTGTAAACGTAATAAAGAATATAAAAAAAAATTCCAGCCTATTACTGCCCACTGCAGGGCAAAGGCCTCTTCTCATACAGAAAAGGCATGAGCATTGATCACCACGCTTGCTCAAGGCGGATTGGCGTTTCCAGACTTAATTACAAGTCCAGGTTTTCTCACGATGTTTTCCTTCACTGATGTCAGTAATGTCTAAGATAAATTTTGAATGTATGAAAGAATAATTTTCACAGTGAAGGAACAGTGCCGGAACTGTGACTTCACTGATATGTGTGAATCAATCTTTTTTTGCAATGATTTTCGTTTGAGAAACTGTTGGTTAATCTTTTAAACCTATCAAGACATTCTCGTCGTTGCACTACTGGTCCCCATACAATCTCTATATAAGCTTATATGAGATTACATTCCGAGCTAGGCAGCAATGTAGCGGCAGCACTGCTGCGTGCAGCGTGGTTCAGGATCATACCTTTAGACTAAAGATACGATCCATACATAACTAAGCACTTACTACCAATTAATAACAAGATACTTCATAGCTAAAATTATAACATTAAAATTAATCACCACACACGTACATACAAGTTATTATTTAGATTAGCCGAGTTTAGCCCCGAGGCTAAATTATCATAATGTTTAGCATGAAATTGCAATTTCTTAGCTTTGAAGTCACCGACATCGTAATGCTATATGCTTTAGTTTAGTTTTAGTTCAAGAACGTTGGGCTAAGAATAATAATAAATAATCTATCACTATTAATGTGTTTAGACCTTCGAAGTTATTATTCAATTTGTTAATCATTAATTAAATGTTTGTACAAATATTTGTTGACAAGTGGCCGTCAGTATTCATTACGTTGTATTTTTTTTTGTATAATAAATTCATGTCAATTTTAAATTGATATTAATGTTACAGTTTAATCATTTACGCCTACTGTATAATTAATTGGAACTATAAAGCCTTGGAAAGGCTTTTAGTCTAAGGTTTAGCCAACCCTTTTTACGTAATAATGCCTCAATAATAAAGTATTGACTTTGACATTAATCGTAGATTTTTTTAAAGATGAAAATGTTTTCATGACAGTGTTATATTCGTGAAGGTACATTAGCGTTACTAATACATAGGTACCGATCGGTAACATATAGGAATCGGAAAACAACGCAGCAGTATTTACTGATGAATTTTGAGAACATCTTGGACTTTGGAAGACAAAAAGAAAATACAGCATCGCTAGCTTTGCTTATGAAAACACAATACTCTAACTACGATATTGTCAAATAATAAGCACTATAAATCAACTCCAGTACGCAAGTCCTAACAATTGAGGCCCTTTGTTCGATCGTTTCTATACTGAATATAATTTAGCTAGACTTTCTAAGAGAAATGCTCTATTACAGCCTCCTATAGGTTTGTGCAGGCTTGCATCGCGTAATGTATAGTCTCATTTTACTGTCAAAGTGCGCTATAAATCATTGGTATAGGGTTGTGAAGGTACTTGCGTTATCAAATAGAGACGCGAATTTAATGAGATGTCATCTATTGTAGAATAAAGTTTTGTTAAATTTACTGGAAGTGACAAGATGGTTCTATTTTAAAAGACAGGTTCATGCATAGAATGCCTGCCAAGAGTTTAGATGCTTGTTTTAAACTTTTTGTAGCTTTAAAACTAAGATGCATTTTTTTTATGATTTAAATTATGATAATTATTATAAAGGAGATAAGAGGTGTCGTAAGTGCCCAGTAGTTTAAGCAATTTCTTCGCGTGCATAAGGATATGGGTTCGAGTACCAAAGTGTACCAACCTGCCTGCTCAAGGCAAGTACCAATTTGACTTTAAATTCTTATTTACTTTCAAGGGATTTCTTGGACATCACTGACATCGGTGAAGAAATACCGATAAAATACGATACCTATTAGACCTATAGTCTGAAATCGCCTCGTGCCTTTTCTGTATGAGAAGAGGTCTTTGCAATGCAGTGAGACAATAATCGGCTGGCATTATTATAATGGATAAAATAAATTATTATACAGTGTGTTATCAATTTCACAGGTGGTATACTAGCTGACGCAGTGATTTGAGTCCTTCATGTAACGTTATACGACTAGATAACCGCGGTGTGGTGAGCGTAAGGATAGTGATAATATTTTTATTAAGAAAGAACTTCTTTAAAACTCGGATCACATGCATCATAAACAAGGTCTATATTTAACATCACATTCTTACATCTTATAGAAACAGCCAGTCATATTCAACCGCAAATGTGGTGAGCTTCAGAGTTGTAAAAAGAAGAAATGGTTGGTCTTGGTTTCGATTCCCTTGACTTCGATCGGGCAAAGTGTTATTGGGTTTTTCCATCAGAAATTTCTTAGTATCAGCCTCGAAGTGTGGATTTGGGCCCAGTTGATGATGTTGCGTGATGTTATGTTACGAGTATGTTCACATAAAAAACTAAAATATTTTCTAGATGTTGTTGCATAGACAAGTCGTTTGATCTTGAACTTGATTTTGTGGGATTAAGACATATTTTTGGTTGCCACATTCTTACACTGTACCAGGATGAGAGAAATATGTAGAGCTTGTTTGGGTTAATTTTTTTAATATAAGATTTAGCTTTATCTGCTTTTTGTATGCGTAATGTGTAATTATGA
This sequence comes from Hoplodrina blanda, assembly GCA_949316365.1. Classification (NCBI taxonomy): domain Eukaryota; kingdom Metazoa; phylum Arthropoda; class Insecta; order Lepidoptera; family Noctuidae; genus Hoplodrina; species Hoplodrina blanda. The sequence goes on from OX438582.1 coordinate 2,404,314, forward strand.
CGGGTGTAAGTAAAATGACCAAGTTAAATTATTTTTCCATCACTGTGATGATCTTTTTAGGTCTGCTACTTTTCCGGGGATCCTTATGGCAACGGAGATATTAGCAGGTTAATGTTCTTTTCAAGTATCAGTTATGCACAATGCCCAATGTTTCACGTGCGTTATTGTGCGCGTCATTGTCGCAATTTGACGTTGATGTTGTTTCCAAGCAATAATTTTTGATCAATGTTACTTACTTTGATGAGCAGTATGCGCAGTCAATGGCTATGTGATTTCAACTTCATGATTTGAACTTCAATAAACATTACAATATATTGCTCTCAAAAAGGAAAAGCCAAAGAAAGATTAACAATCAGACTTATGCACGCAGTTGTTAATACCACATGTTTCAAGCGATGTAGCAGTTGATAGCAATTCATTTCAAATAAGCTTGGGCTTAACCATATGAATGGGCTTAGTTAGAACATAAGCTGCAATTCACACTAAGTCTGTGCAAGGGTTAAGTTATATGCGAACCAGTATGCGACTTTCATTGCCTTGACAGTAGTGGTAATCTTGGTAAAATTGTTTATTCCAATAAAATTACTTTCTTTAAGATGATACTTATAGTAATTGTTTTACCATGGAACGTTAAACATGATTTTTAATTCAGTCTTTCAGGGGTTGAAAGTACACATGAATATGAACACGTTTTATTAGGTACGACACAAACACTGACATTGAAAAAAAACCAGCTGCTGTGTATTCCCCCAAAAGATAGATGGTGAATTTGTATATAGGGCACCAGAGAAATATTACGTAAAATTATGATAAATGGTATATTATTATTTTTTATACAATCAAAAAGTAAACATCTTGTTTTTATATTATAGACAGGCTAGTTAAGGCTAGGTTCGTCCACTAACAATTTAAATGAATGCAACAATCAATTGCCATTGAAAACAGATGCAAACCCTCACGTTACTTTTCACATTTGGAATAGCAATGTAAGTTATTAGTATTTTATAACTTGACAACTGTTAACTGTTGCATAAAAGAACCTCTTTCTCCTCGTGTTGCTTGGTGGTGTATCGTTAAAAAACACGAATCATATTACTAGACTAATCTAATAAATGCTTAGCCCATTGGCTACCATTAGCGACACGTACGCCTATGGTCCATCTACGTAAGCTTAGAACTTAATTTACTTGTATAGATAATCGCACAAGTATACAACTTTCAAGTTTTCGCAATTTCTATTTACGCATAATATTATTAATACTGGATACGCTTAGGTTATGTTGTAGCACGCACGATACTTGTTTAAATATTGTAAACATTATTGTAAATAAAGCGTTTTTCGTGGAATCGTGAGATGTCGACTTAAACTTTGTATTTGTTTTTGAAATTGTTGAATTCAGTTTAAGTTATGAAGGTACCTAAGCAAGTTATGATTTCAGTTTACTCTCAAATAAATACCATAATGATATATTGCCTTTTTTCTGAAAGATAGACGTTTGTGTGCTTGTTTTACTATTTCGAAACATACGAAAAAAATGCGTAATCGTAAAATAATTTTAATTGCCCAATTAATCAGCCCTTTTTAGTATAAATAGTGCAATAGTAGGCTTATGGGTGTCAGTAAAAATGTGTGGGTTTAGCACTTCCGTAGTTATGTATTTAATTAATAAAATTATTCGTTTTGGCTAATCAACATTTCAAATGTTTTATTGATTATTTTTTGGAGATGATTGGTCTTTAAAATGATTTTGATTAATATAGCATTGACCATAAGAATGTATGGGAGTGGTCGTCATTTGTAATATGGCATTGAACATGGATAAACCGTATTGTATGACATAAGCTAAATGTTTTGTTTATACTCGATGCCAAACAGTACGAAATTGTAGATAAAAATGACACCAAAGAATAGACTAAGAAAGAACAGTAGTGCAATCTTACGATTTTATTATTAAAAGTCATTACAGACTATTTTTAAATTGGATAGTTTTGCAATATCCATACTAGTATTATAAATGCGAAAGTAACTCTGTCTGTTTGTCTGTCTATCTGTTACTCTTTCACGACTGAACCGATTTAGATGAAATTTGTCAGGGGGTAAGTTTGAACCAAAAGAAAGGACATAGGCTACTGTTATTCCGCGAATTCGTCTGCGTCCGCGATAACCGACATTTACGCGGACGAAGTCGCGGGTAAAAGGGTCTCGTTATTATAATATGTGCTTTATTTATAACGTACGAATAACATTTTTTGCAGGAAATGCACATAAAATAGAATAGTTATAAAACACTGCAGAGTAAGATTTTCATGGCGATTTGTTTCAATTTGAATGTGAGTATAAAAAACAAATTAATTTTTTTTTTAAAACAAGCTTTAATTTCAAATTATTGCAATATTGAGTATCGGACATTGTATTGTCATCAGAACTAAAGGCGTATGCAAAATTTCAGCTCAATCGGATACAAACAAATGGTCGAAAAATGGTTTGCAAATTTTGAAAGGACAGCTTACATACATAGGAACAGTGCAAGCTAAATAAAAGCTTGTAATAATACCAAGTGGATCTTCTGCATTTATTAACATTGTCAATATCCATGACTAGAAAATACGCCTACGCTGACGGATGAGCCGACTGTCATGTCAGTTTAATGCTTACGATTACTAAAGAGGCGTAACATATACCTACTTACAAAAGCCAGCAAAAAATAATTGCAAACTTTTTTAGTCTGCGGCAATGACCGACCTATATCGAGTAGCACGAGCTATATTTGTGAGCGCGATTATGAATGAATGTGCTATCAGTATTTTTAATTTTAAGTTAAATCAGAATGTAGTTTTGTAATATAACACCTAGATGATAAACTCAGCAGCTAAGTTGATAACTTTTCGAGGGGTCATTGATTTAACGTTTTACTTTTATTAATTGTGCGAAATAAATTACAGTTATTAGGTATTTCTTTGAACGAAAAAAAAAATCATTTACTTAGTTTTATTAAAAAAATATATGAAAAAATCAACATAAAAAAAATATGAACAAAAAAAAATCAACTTACCCAACATAAAAAAAACACTAAGTTAAAAAAAATAAAAAAGCACAAAAACGTCAAAAATGTTTCAAAATATGTATGCGCCACTTCAGAACCCCTATTTCTATTCCCCAGATCACTCGAGATAAAAAGATCACTTGAATCACTCGTAATTGGAGAGGTGCGCTCGGTCCACACTTGTAAAGGCAACTGGTGCTTCCAGGCGGCCTGCGTTTCGTTACATCTATGTTATTCGAATGAAAAAAATTAACCGACTTCAAAGACATACGGCACTCTTCTAGGTCCCATCTAAACATTTTTTTAGGATAAATAATGTTTAGAGAGCTTCAGTATATGTATAGATATGTGTATGCTTTTAACCCAAATTTATTACGACGAAAATGATACATTTCGTGGTAATAATTTTGTGTTAAAAGCCTTATCATTAAAGCTTTAATTTTCCTTTTTTATAACTCTTGGGAATGTTAGAAAATATTTATTACGTTACAGATATCAATCATCTTTCAATTATTTCACGCAATTTTTCTGGTAACCTAAGTGTTTTTTTTTAGTTTGCCATTCTGAAAGAATTTCCCAATGTGGTTTTTATTTTATAAAAAAGCTTTTTAATCAACACACTCTTTTAATAATACTATAAATATAGACTTAAAATCAAACCATAGAAAGCCACTTTTATGCGTCATTTACAAGAAAAGATAGTTGAATTTAATTACTCCTTTCAAAACGTAGTTATTTATGAAAAAGAATAGAGAACAGACTCCATACAATCACAATCAATATAAATGTTTTACAATATATCGTATGTACTTAAATTTTATTCACTTTTTGACGTGAAGATTAAAGGTAGATACAGAGAATTCTTTCATAATTGAATAAGTATCGTTTGCAATACTTGACCCAATTCTCAAGGGTACGTAAATCCTGGTGATGAGAGCACTTTCTGTTATCTGTTTATGAAAGTACCATTATTGTTGCACTGATTACGTTATAAAATATCTGTGTCTGTCATCAATTATAAACATATTACAAATATATTGCTCATTGCTCATGTTTCATATACTTACGCATTTTGTGAGGTAAGAGCATCTCTATTACGCAATATTTCACCGTTTATTTTTTACTAGTAGTTGCCCACGACTTCGTCCCCATAAATCGTCCTCAAGTCGCGTAATAAAAAGTAGCCTATGTCCTTTCTTGAGGTTCAAACTTAACCCTTACCAAATTTTATCAAAATCGGTTCAGTGGTTTAGCCGTGGAAGAATAACAGACAGAAATTAGCATGTATTATTAAGGACAGCTGTATATTTAGGATAAAATATAATGGAGAATAAAAAATATAAGCCTTATATCGCAAATCCGCCTTGATCGTAGAGTTCAATGCTTGAATTTCTTTGCCCTGCAGGAAGACAAATAGACCAGTATTATTACTGGAAAATGGCCGTTTCCAATTTTAGCTATTTCTGTCTTTATCTTTATGCGTTACTAGCTTTTGCCCGCGACTTCGTCCGCGTAAATGTCGGACCCCCGTTCATCCCCTTAGAGAGTAAATTTTAAAAAATCCTTTCTTAGCGGATGCCTACGTCATAACATCTACCTGCATGCCAAATTTCAGCCCGATCCGTCCAGTGGTTTGGGCTGTGCGTTGATAGATCACTATGTCAGTCAGTCAGTCACCTTTGAGTTATTATATTTAATAGATTAACAGTTTCCTTCTGCAATATTCAGTTACTGTTGACCACATCGCCTTAACATTACACATCAGCCAAGAATAAAATCCACGATTTTGTACATACCATGATGTATTTACGGACATTACCAGTTTACCAGTACATCCGACATTACACACGACCCGACCTTCAAGGGCATGACATGACTTTTATTTTAGGGTCTGTCATAAAATGTTCCACATGTCATGACGTCATTGTCGTCAGTCACGTCAATACCGGTATGTGGTGATGTGGTGTCGGTTTACTTACAAATTCTTGACTGGTCGCTTGTGGTTTCGTCTTTACAATGTACGATGTTGTGATTTGGGCTTGAGTTCTTAGAAGACGGTGATTTGAAGTTTTGTTTGGTTATTTGGCTCATGTGTCGTTTAGAGGACTTTGTGAGCTGAGGCTGTTATGATCCAATCAACTAATGAGGTCAATATTTTAGTTGATCTGAATAAGAGTCTCTTAAGGTCTTTGTTGAAAAATTATTTTCGGTCATATTTCCATTTTTTTTTCCATTTTTTCGTATGAACGTAGATGAGGCGAAAGGAGTATGTAAGGATCGTAGCAGGTGGCGTTCTGTGGTTTCTGCCTACCCCCATGGGAAAAAGGTGTGAGTTTATGTATGTGTGTGTGTTCCATTTCTAAAGATAAGGTACATTTCGAATTGACAATAGTACTTTTTATCATGTTTAGAGACTTTTCTTGACCCTTATTTTCATATCCCTGAGACCCTGAGTCTTTAAGTTCTCACATAATGAGGCATTAATGTTCCAACTGCAGAGACTCAGGCCTCTCCTTTGTGTGCTGGTCTGGGGCACAATCGACAACGTGGTTAGTTTTTGATAGATGATTTGAATTATCGTCATCAGTAAGCTGATAAACATTTTCTAAACGTAAGTCTCCAATAAAAAATCCCTCGATAGATTATGTTCATTTGATTGAAGAACCATTTTCTTTTTTTCTTTATCGACGTTTTGACGTGGGTTGTCAAACATCGGATAGGAAAAATCCTAAGTATTTCAAATTCGCCTTAAAACGGATCCAGAAACATTAATATTGATATCCCGTATTATCCACGTTTCACTGAGGGAAAAATCTTAAGTTATTCATTTAAGAAAAAACTCTTTATATTTTCACCATCTTTTTACTTTTATACCCGTTATAGCATTTATGTACCAATTTATATTCAAGAAGAATATATGTAGAAGCTCATTTTTGTTATAATAAACTTTGTATGTACATATTTTATGCTTTCCATATTTTCCTTTTCATGATTTGTGTTTTTGGAAGATTGTTTCTGGAACTAAGTGAGTACAGCTGTAATATTATCATGATAGTTGAAGAGTACCAAATAATGTTATCGAGGAAATTTTTTCTTTCCTTTCTTTCATAAAAAGATTTATTCTACTTACATTAGGATACATATTTTTTATAAATATGGGTTTTAACTTGATAATTTACTACATGTCGTATATTTTGGTACGGTATATAAATGTCTGTCAATATGCGAGTAGTGGGTACGTACAGTAGCGGTCATAAGTGGAGTAGCAATCTATAAAGCAAATCGATTGACACTTTGGTTAAACTTACGACCTTTCGACGTCGTGTGCGAATTTTGAGGTGTACGTAGGTACTGTGTTATTACGATCAAAAATGCCTTATAATGGCCTAACTTTGACTTTAACTTTGAATACATCACTTATACACACAGATGTAGGTATGGCCTGTACCCCGTGTTCACAGCAATTCAAACCTTAGCATGCTACTGCACTTATGACCGCTACTGTTCATACCTAATTAATTATTTAAAAGTTTATTCACCATTTTGTTACTACCCACTTCGCTAAATACCATTGACCTTCCTAATTGGTATTTATCCGAATTTAATGGTCATCTCCTTAAATGGCTTGATTCGTGCAACCTTTCAGTATGTCAAAATTTGAATAACGTCAATTTGATTTATTTGTTTTGTACAACTTATGCTGTAAGCTGTACGTCTTTATTATCTTAAATGGTCAGCTAATCAATGATGATGAAATAGTTTATGATGATTTGCGTGTCGTGGGCATTGGTCTTTAGGTACGAATTTGGAGTTAAGTATGAAAAGTATCTACAATTTACATGTTTTAAGTGTAGGTGGCTAGTACAGCCGCACGGGTCGATCCGTCATGTTAAGCTACGCTTGCTGGGGTTGGTCCGTGGATGGGTGACCATCTTTACACACCGAGACTCCTCCGTGCCTCGGAAAGCACGTTAAGCCGTTGGTCCCGGCTGTCATACGTGGATCTTTGACAGTCGTTACAGGTCGTCAGAAGCCTGAAAATCTGATAACCAGTCTTACTAAGGGGTATCGTAATACCCAGTTACTGGGTTGTGGAGGTCAGATAGGCAGTCGCTCCATGTAAAATACTGGTATTCGGCTGCATCCGGTTAGACTGGAAGCCGACCCCAACATAGTTGGGAAAAGGCTAGGCAGATGATGATGAAGTGTAGGTGGCTAGTAAGTCGAATATACTTACTTAATTAAAAATAATATCAACGTATTATTGTCCCACTGCAGGGCATGGCATTTTCTCATGCAGAGAAGGCCATCGATCACCACGTTTGGGATTTGCGCCATTGTGCTTAACTATAAGTCCAGGTTTCCTTACGATATTTATCTTTTAATCAGTGATGTCCAAGATAAACTTACAAAGTACTACCTGTAGTTACTTAATTCACTATAAGTGCTCCATTTTTAAGCTGTTTCTTTAAAGCTCAATAATATTAGCTTCACGTAATTGAATTTCGTCCACATTATTAGGGACCCAATTACTTTTGATAGTCAGCAGATAATTTTATGGTTTTCAAAGTAGGTAGGTTTAAGTCGTGTCCTCCAAATATGCCTCTCTCGAGTATTGGTACTAGGATCATAAAACCGTAAAATGTCATACCTACTTACAATGTAAATCTGAAGATTTAACGCCAATAAAAGTAGTTTCTCACTGTATGCCATCGACATCATAAAAATATTTTGCTATAACGACTTCTGCGAAGGTCTAGCTAGTATTTGAACTAGTAAAATGTTAATTAGTAATTATACGCCTACTCATGCGCAGATTAGTGGGTTACTACTTACAATGTTTGTTGACAAGGAGAGGTATTTAAAAATGGATGCCTAAATTGAAGGCTGAAATCTAGAGTGCTCGAATGATAAAAAATGAAAATGTTGATGATTTTATTTGAATTCAGGAAAATGGTACAGATTTGTTTAGCCTCAATTTCATACGGAAAATCGTACAAAATTCTCTTTTGACATTATTAAAAAATTAAAATTTTAAATTGAAGATAAAAGTTATGCTTATTAACTACGTCCCACTTTTTCTTACACTTTCTGACATTTTGGCAATAAACTTTTGAAATAAAATACGTCGTAAATTATTTGATTAAGAAATTTTTACTTACACAACGAACTTTCTCGTGTTGTGGCAGTAAAATAAACAAATGCAGGACATTGCGTGTATCATTAAGAATTCACAAGCCTCCTTCCGAGAAATTAAGTCTGTAATTGCAATTTGAATATATTCAGACATCTTTTGAGTTACTTTTCGAGTTTACATACGTAAGTACCTACTGTAGAAATTAGTTCATGAGGCTCTTCTGAGTCGTTTGTTAAAAAAGGTGTAAGCAAGATGCTCCAGCAGTTTTTATACACTATTTATTTGACAATGGACTAAAGTACATCAGAAATGACTAGAAATATTAGTACTCTATCTCTAACTCTAAGAGTCAATTTTTCAATCAGGGGGCAAATTTGGAAGAACTGGAAGAAAAAGGAACGATCGCAATTTTATCTCAGTCTCAATCTATCAAAAATATCTCTAATTTACATTTATTATTTGACATTGATTGTTTGGGATTCGATTTTGAAAACTTCAAAGTATAATTGGCCTTCAGATAGCTTATTATACCGAAGGAATAAACAGATTGTAATTTTTTGGATATTATGGCAAACTGTCATATTTAATCTTAAGATCAAAGTTATTGAAAAAAACGAAAACCAAAAAGAAAATAAGAAAGTATTCATAGACTTCTGTAATAGCAATACTTATTTATATAGAACGGAGATAAGCGTGGGAATCATGCTTATTGTACAGTGAAACACATCCGTGGTGACAATTTGACATTGACAGCACCTTTATGTCGTAGCATTAAGAGCGGTTTTTGTACTTTCGTGTTATCACTTACTTGGTTGACGACACCTAAATTGATATTGGCTTCGCTCATGAGCTTTGAAAATATTAGTATCGTAATGGGCAATTTGTGATCTACTCGCTTCGCCTCACGAAAATCAGCCTCATTTTTTTTGTTAAAATATTTTATATCCTCATCAGTGTTCCTTAAGTAGGTAATACTTACTATGACGACTAGTCTTAGTATCTATTCATAAAAAAACAGTCATGTATGGCATCTGTTATATCAAAAATAACATAGGTTTAAAACAATACAATCAATCCACATTTAAACAAAGTAACAAAAAGCTCTCCAACTTTATTATAAGTAAAGAATTCAATTAGACTTTTCCTTAATTGGCATAATTCAAGATACATCTAATGTATCAGTTCGATTGCCGATAAAAGCAAGTTCCGATTAGGAAATCGTAGAAACTATCTCTACTAGAATAGATAAGCGTCATTCCTAATTCCGTGTTTATTGAAGTAATTACTTACGATTTCTTAACTTGATTCCCTTTTATAGACATTGAACGTTGCTGATTTTAATCGTTACATAGAAATTGCCAATTGATTCGAAGATATTAACTGAGATGGATATTGAAAGTTGAGTTAAAGGGATTAAATCCATACTAATATTATAAATGCGAAAGTAACTCTGTCTGTCTGTCTATTACATTTTCACGAAAATAAACCACTGAACCATTTTGATGACAGGTACGGGATAAGTTTGAACCCCATGAACGGACATAGGTTACTTTTTATACAGTGACTTCATATGCGTACGCGATAACTGTCATATCGCGGATGAAGTAGCGTGCAGAAGCAAGTTTTTATTATTTAAAGACTTTCGGCTACTAATGGTAGGCTGCTTTGGCCGGAACAACGATACATCAGTAAAAAGAGTAAACATAAAGTAAATTCGATAGATACTAGCTTTTATTCACGACTTCGTCCGCTTCAATGTCGGTTATCGCGGATAAAGACGAAGACCATGTTGGTATACAACCTTTACAGTATACGTATAGTGTTATAGTAACGGCTGGACCGATTTGGCTGATTATTTTTTGTTGTGTTCGTAATTCCCCGGACATGGTTTTTATGAAAGATTTTTTTTGGAAAAACCGCCTGAAAGGTCGGAAATTTGCACCTGAGCAAAGCCGGGGCGGTTTGCTAGTTGACTATAAAAATATTATTTATACCTAACTCAAAATGCTGTGAAGTAATTATTATGCCAGAGCCATTTTTCAATGTTTCCAATACGTAAAGTAGTCATTTCCAAAGCAAGACACATCTCAGTGTATTGCATAATTATACATAACCTTTGTATAGGGATTTCCATATGAATGTACCGAGTATGATGACAAATCATTAGACCGTCTTGTTCCAAACGGTCGCAGTTCAAATAGTCCCTTCTGTGAATTTTATATTCTTTGTTCTCGAACTGTACTTGTAAAGGAGTCATCGGGGAAATTCCTCTGTTTGTAGGGTGATCAGTGTTCAGACAGACTGGTTAAGTTAAAGCTTTAGAACGTGATGAAAATAATAAGGTGTAGGCAACAAGCCAAGGTTGGTGTTGGTTGTTAGTGGTTGGTGGTTGGTGTTGTTTTAAATCAGGGTTTGTCATAATTGCCTGATTTTAGTTAAATATTATACTGTTGTATTTTTTCATAGTTATGCAATTTCAATATTTAAATCTACATTAGATTATTAAAGACTAATCGGCCAATTAAATACGTACTTTTCTGCAAGTGTGATCTATATCACTTCGAAATATAGCAATAATAAAGACTTACCAAAATTATTGCCTTTTATTTTACCCAGTTTCTGGGTTGTGGAGGTCAGATAGGCAGTCGCTCCATGTAAAATACTGGTATTCAGCTGCATCCGGTTAGACTGGAAGCCGACCCCAACATAACTGGGAAAAGGCTAGGCAGATGATGATGACCAAAATTATTTTCTGAATTTTGTTTATTTGCCTCAACTCACTCTATACTTCAACACTTTTAAACATCAGTCAGTTCTAATACTGCCAACAATAAAAACATCAACCCTACGGCGTGCAGGCTTGTTTAATTTATGTTGTTTACATGTTTACACATAATTACTCAGCTGACCACATAATTCCGCAGGACCATTAGCACGCGGAAAATTAGAGAAACCCCGCTTATGGCCTCTTTATTACCGCAGCATTTGAGGGTTTAAGCTGTGGATGTTATAGGGTTGACGTTAGATTAAGTAGTTGCAGTTTTTTAAGGCGTGATATTAGCCTTGTGACTAATGTGGCAAACAATTCATATGTACTTTCTAAGTTTATTTTGAACATCATTGATCGATATCAATGATGTTCAAAATAAACTTTGATCGATATCAAAGAAAACATCGTGAGGCTGCTTGTCTACGCATTCAGGTATGAATGCGTAGACAAGCAGCGCTTTCAGTGTTCGCCTTTCGCCTCGATCGTGTGCGCCAAAAAAGATAAATAAAGGAATGCTAAAACGTTGTCGTTATCTCAACAGGGACGATGACGAATTTAGATATCGTTTCGCTACGAAGCGATGTTACTTTGTCTAAGGACCCTGGATTTATAATAAGTAAATTTGGGTTTGAAATCGCCAATCTGCCTTGAGCAAGCGTGGTGATCAATGCTCGTGTCTTCTCTGTATGAGAAGAGGTCTCTGTCCTGCGTAATGGGCTGGTATTATTATTTGCCTACGGTCAATAGAAATACCAGTCTGTTTATCAATAAGAATATCCTGCAAATACTGCGATAATAACTTAGAAAATAAAATTTTAGAAGAGCTAAGTAAATATTTAGTTCGTGGATGTAGTTCTTTCGTGAAATATGATAGTTATCTAACTAAAAACCAGTGCAAACATTTGAATAGAAAACGTAGTCCAAAGCCTTTAAAGTCTAAAATCCTTTAGCAGAAGAAAATTCCAGCTAGAAATTTATAGAGCCTAGTCTTGTATCATTAAATTAGTTCCAGAACACAAATACTAGGTGCATCACCTAATGGCTGGGTCATTACTGAACAATTTTCTCCAGTGTCAAGTCACTCGCACTTTCTCAGGCCACACCGTTTTCTATTGCGTTACTAATCTGAAGATTGTTGCATCCGTGAAGAATGTGCCTACTGATAGGTATATTGAGAGAAAAAAGGGTTGGTGATTTGTCAAATCATGGTGTGGACGAAAAAAATCATCATTACACAAGTTTATAAACACATAAAATCAATAGCCAGACCCGGAACAACATCTGTAAGTCATAAAAATACCTATTTGTTCCGTGCACTGTGCAGGAAATGAATCTCAACACGCAGCGCAGCGGCCAATCGATTATTCGCTGCGCCTACCGTGCCATCAAGAACATCGTAGAACTTTTTACTTTAATAAAAAAAAAACTAAAATTTCTTGTGTAGTGAAACTTTACCTGGTAGTCTACTAGGATATACTTTTTAGTAAGTAGCTAAACTCATTAGTAGAAGATTCTCGCTTTTATTTTGAACACATAAGAATTGCCAATTAAAGTTTGTTTTAGCAGAAGTGGGTGCTCATTAAAACAGCAATAAAACATATTTATAGTCTGCGGGCGTAAATGTTAGTGATGTAAGATTGACAATATTTGTAATGTTTGTGTGTAAATCACAAAACGTTATCTACTAACACCGTAATAAAAAAATTGTGAATAATTATTTAACTTTAAATTATTTAATTAAAATTAATCATTTATGACCCCATTGCTACTCCCACAATCTGCTTGACTAAAAAAGAAAAACTAATTCAATTTGCATCTTGTCATTAATTTTGTTTAAAAATTTACTTTTATAATTCTGTCAAAATTGTTTGCTTTTTACCTACCTAGTACCTACTTTATTTATATTATATTTGACCAACAATTTAAATGTCTGGTACAAACTCTGAATATAGGTTTATATTTATTAATAAATAAATTTAAGTAAGTATAAGGTATTTATATTAAAAGTTGGAGAATATTTAGATATTAAGTTAACTCTTGTTTTACTTTACCTTTTAAGGGTTTCAAAACTTATTTTCCATACAAATAGCAAGTGAATAATGGTCTATTTGCATGACCATATAGTTAAGAAACAAATTCGTTTTGTTTAGCCTGACCCTAAACGTTAACGTTTTCAGAACAGAAGATTCTTTGTTACCTCCTAAAAGCTATAATGTCTAGACCCTCGCTAATGAATGGCTATCAATTTCAATGTTCTAACATTGTTAGCGAGTTTACAAACTTCATCGATTTCCCACGCAATCAGTTAGGCATTTACTAATTTACTTAAACATAACATTACGCCTGTAATCCCCGAAGGCTTAGGCAGAGGTGTACCCATTAGTACACCCACATTTCGCCAGTTATGTTAAAGTCCCATGTAATAGGGGGTGAGTCTATTGCCATCAACCGGGCACAAGTCCAGAATCCAAGGCAGCTAGCAGCTACTGAGAAATTCCTGATGGAAAAACTCAATAACACTTTGCCCGACCTGGGAATCGAACCCAAGACCTCATGCTCAGCAGTCGCGCTTTGCCACTAGACCAACGAGGCTACTAATTTACACATAGTTTATTTTCATACAATTATTTTTAACTACTTTTCAGCGCTACGTTATCATAAGTTTGTTTCAAAATTTGCAAAAAAAATAAACCATTTTAGTGATTTATCGCGGAATAACTTTTTTATTTTACAAATTATTTGATGTTTTTCTTAAATATAAAAGATATTACAGTAATATGTTTGTGTAAACTGTCCAATAGGCTGTCAGCAAAAATGAAGCCCTTGAAATAACTTATTCTGAGCTTTAAATGATAGTGGAAACCTGTGTAAACATATAAAAATATGATTTGCGGTATATTGTTAGTTTTCTTGTAACAGTTTATTTTCTTAAGATCGTAAAACCCACCAGGGCTTTCGGCTTGGCCAAAGTTCGGTTCGATGTTTGAGTCATAAAATTGTAATATAAACCTTGTTGACGTGGACACATTACTGAGCTTATTACCGAAATCGGAACACGGTATTAAGATCGATTTCGACTTGAATTTCACGTCTATTAATACCTAAACACACACATTGGCGTAACTAAATTATACATTGTGTAAAACGACACAATCACATCATAGTCGGACCATACTCATGTATCCATCAAACTAAATAACTTTGAGCTAAAATTACTGAGAAACGATGTTCATTTTTCGTGCGAAAAATCACTGTTTATGGTATCCCGTAATATGACGCACTCAAAACATTGTGCTTACCTACATCTAACAGAAGAGTAGTCGTGTGGGTATTTAAAAACTTAGACAATACATTGATAACTTATTTCCGTTAAAAATCCTTATTGGAATTTTGATATCTTTGTGACCGGGAGATATTCAGATAGCTATGGCCCGAAACAAAAAGAAAAATTGCAATGACGAAAAGAACGTGTATGTTTCGGCATCGTTCAGTGTCTTTTTACATCCGTTACTTGGTAGTTATACCGGCACTAAAGACGATGCCAAGTTGCAATGTTTGGTATGTTCCTTTCAAAGAATGTGTCACTGGATATTAATTTTCTGCACTCAATACATTCGTCTTGGTCGTCTCTACACACTCTCTCGTTCTACTATTTAGCTGTACTTGCATCTGAGCTCACTGGTCATTATGGTTGCTCTGAATCAGAATTTTCCAGAAGCAAATTTTTAAACCCCTACTCCATTATTTAAAGGTTTTGCAACAGAAGCTACAAAAGCGGACTAAGTATATGTATTAGGCATTCTCTACCAGACAACCAAAAGTAGTGAAGGGATAACATCGCAGGTGCAAATTATCCTACGAGCTTAAAAATAAAATTAGATGAAAAGGTCACAAATAGTCTATATTATTTAATTTGAAAAGGTGGTGTTTTTTTTTGTTTGAACTTCCAGTCAGATTGGAATAAATCTTTTTGTATGTGAATATAGGTAATGATAGCCAAATTCATGAGGAATTTTACAAACTATAATATCGCGCTACTACCCATGGGAGCATAGCAGTCACTAAAGCCTTAACCTAATGACTTAGGGCGGGAGAAAAAAACCACTTGGACGAAGTCGCGGGCAGAAGCTAGGTACCTAAATACCGCCATATCATATCTACGACCCATCAGTACATCATCACGTGTCCCCACCATTATTGTAAAAAAAAAATTGCACTCCGGGAGTGCCGGCAGAAGTGAAAACTTGATTATTAACGTTGAGCATGTTTGATATTTTGGAATGGTTAGGGAATAATTTTGCACCAATTGCTTTATCAGTATAAAAGTACTATCATTTATGTGGTAGAATACAATATTCATTTATTGCGCTATCGTACACAAACATGACAATTTATATTACATTAAAAATTTAACTTTAAAACTATACACATCAAAAGTGTCTAGGGATCAAGATGTATTTGGTAATAATAATATATTGATCCCTAGACACTTTTGATGTGTGTATTACAATTATCATTCGCGCAAGCGCCCTGCGCTGTCTAAACGAAACAGTAGGCCCAGGCATACATTTTCGCCGCGCCGTAGAGAGGGGATAGCCGTCTACTCTCCATCCGTCTTACGCTTTTTCGATCAGGTCACGTGTCCTGACGCGCGTGGTCACGTGTCCTGACGCGAGTTTAAGATTTTATACCCATTACAGAAAAAGTGCTCAACGCCGCTAAAGAAGTTTTCACTTCAAAATCCATTTACTGTAACTATGTAGGGTACCCCATTATGGGTGGTCTATTAGATTTATTATACTAGTTGCTCCAATAAAATGACGTCACGTCATTTGCAAGCCTAGCGCCAAATTACTGGCGCCGGAGTCGATTGCTCCCGATTGTCAGGTGGCCACGTATTTTGCGAGCACAGAACGACATGCTGAAGATTTATTTTTGTTTTTAATGACACGGTTGGAACAGTGGCTGAGCGATTGGCTGTCGTGCTGCGTGTCACGGGTCCGATTCCGACTCGAAACAAATCTTTGTGTGGCCTACAGGTAGTGGTTTCGGGTTTGGATGACTGTGTATGTTTTTTTTTTTTTTATTATAAGACGGGTTTGCTCTTGACTCTAGGTCAGAGGTGACAGAGACAAAATCTACGATGGAGTGAGGTAAGCTCACTCCATCGTAGATTTTGTCTCTGTCCAGAAGAAGCCTGTTCACTCTAACTTTAAAGAGATTAGGGTTGATTGCGTTCGGAAATACAGACGCAGGCAGAGAGTTCCACTCCTTGGCTGTGCGCATTATAAAAGACGTTTGGAAATGCGTAGTGCGGATAGGTGGTACAGTACCCGGCGATAAATATTGCACATCGACCTTTATCGTATTTCGTATTTTATACAAAGAATAAAAATAATTATCAAAAGAAGCAAATCATAATTGTTTTAACAGCTCTCAATAGATACCGGACTGTTTGTATTTCGTGCGACAGAGATAACGCTCTACGAAGCCGAAATTAGCCATTGTCTCTTTCCAAAGGTCGATGTGCAATAGGTATTTATCGCCGGGTACTGTATGTACAGACACCAGCAGATCAACCTATCCGAATCTGTCAAATTTTACCAATCGAATATTAACCTTCCAGTATTTTGATAAGGTTGAAAATCTATTAAAGAAGTTTGACAGATTGAGGTAGGTTGATGTGCTGGCGTCTGTACGTTTATATCTCTGTAATCGCACCCCCGATACAGGCGAAATTCCTAGTTTAGTTACAATCGTTAAATCGTTAAAACAATAAAAAAAATTAAAAATGGCCACCTCGTGTTGGTGAGGGCAATTTCTAGGTATTTTTCTAAGCCCTTTTTTTTTTTTTTGAACTACAATTGTTTGCCATGTGCGTAAGACTTCATTGTTTGCTAAATTAGTCAGTATGTGTAAGTGTGTAATTGTCTTCCTCTGTTTGTCGTATCTAAGTGTGATTTTGAGTAAGAAGCTGTTAATGTACGATTGTTTCATAGTAATCAAGCATCATTGGTTTATCCGTGTTTGTGTCTTTAAAAGGACATCGTTTACTTAACAAGTGACATAATGTAATTTGATTTTTTATAGTTGTTTTAAATTATGATGGTCATTACATCATTGTTATATTATACCTTGAACACATTTTTGGTTTGTAAACATTAATTGATTGTTTTGTTTTGCATATAAGAAACAAAAACGTATCCGCGTTTTTAAGACTCTTCTATCAATTAAGACATACGTCACATTCCGAATTAGAGTCTCGTCCCAAAAAAATCTTAACAGATGGCCACATTACAACCGGCCACTTGTATATTTATTTCAATTAATACGAAAATAGTATTCAATGCTCCGACCTTGACGGGAATTATCTAGGAATTATTGTGTAGCATGGCCACCTGGGTTCGACGTGCCAATCGGCGCGGGCGCACCGACGCAATGTAATGACGTTAATTTTCGCGCAATTAACTATTTATTTCTCTTTCTTTTCTTATACGCTTCCGGCTATGTACTGCGCTTTATTTATTTGAAATAGAAAATAGTACTGATTGGAATGTAGGTAGCGATGTTAAACTGTAATTGTCTGAAAGTATATTTTTTACTGGTAATTGACGGGATACACAAACATTTATCAGTTGCAGTTTGTTATTATGTCTAGGGAACTTGTTGAGTGTTTAACACGTCTGGAGATTAGAGAGTTATATCGCGGCCTTCGTTGAATTTATCTGGGGAAAGAGTCCAGTTGTATCGAACGCATAGCTAAGAAAAATAATCGATTAATCGCTTGCGTAATCTGTGCTGAATTTATTTTGGCATAAAAATATAAAGAATGGCATTTCCGCTATGTAGTAACCAAATGAAACATTATTAATAATTGTACGACTGAAAATCAACTCTTTTAAAAATATTCGTCTTAGGGCAAATTTTTCAATAGTCAGATATTTATCCAAAGTGTAAATATGACAGTTTGAATACCTACAAAAGCTATCAAACCGCCATATTTATCCCTCAATTAAGAGTTATCTGACTATGAAAAAATTAGACCTATTAAATAAAAAATATATATAAATTGATCATTATCTTCAATTAAAAAAATAATATCTAATACTAGTATATTACTGTTTGATTGCAAGGGCAAAGGACTCTTATCATACAGAGAAGGCACGAGCGCAACATCAAGCATCTTGAAAGTAGGTCGAAAAATTCAATACAACACAACTCATACAGGTTTGCGAAGTCACGATTATAATATTTATTTTTAAACTATGGTGTTTTATGGCAATACTACATCCACATTTCACACTAGCAACACCTCAAACAGGATTACTTTCAACAAAAAATCCATCGATTTATCTTCACTAGTAAAATAATTAACACACGTTCCAAATACACGCGTCCGGCTACCGGACACACCGGTTTACAATAAATACAAATCGATTTCTGTCAATTAATTAAATATCCGATTGAAATCGATAAGTCAGTTAACAACTTGTCAAGACAATTGTAATCCGCGAAAGTCACTCCACTAATGAAAGAAACTTCCACTTTTTAATGGCGAAGGGAAATTAGTAGCAATTTATATGAAAAGTGCCCCATATCGAACGTGAGATCCGATTAAGTCTATAATCGAATTGAAATCGATTTTTAATGACGGTTAATTTAATCGACTTAACCGATTTGTTTTCATTGCATTTTATTATCATAAATTATGTTATATCATGTTATATTAATGAGTTTATAATGTGGTAAAATAGGTTTAACGAAAAATGATAACGTTAGGGAACCAGAAACAATAGAAAATCTAGTGTATCTATTCTATATGAATTCGCAGAAGTTGTAACTGTCAGGTGGAAATGATTAAAGACTCATAATTGACTTTCTTTTAACGGCTTCTGTCACTTTATGTTCTGTGTAACGCAGGTAAAATATCACTGACATTTCACGTATGAATATGATGTTGGTTAAAATGTAAAACCCGTGTAATTGTTGAACATTAAGAAGGCTAGGTTGGACGCTGTTATAATATAGCGGGGACAAGTTGTAAATAAATGAGCTACGCTGCAGCATGTATATTATGTCAATTTAAATTTACGCTCGCATAAATTACAACGTAAAGGTCGGTTTTCTGGGCCAACTGACGTAACCACCCTAAAATATTTTTATAAATCGAATCGCGACGATCGTTCAGTGAACGATAACGATCTTTCATTGTTAACCGATACATTTGAATCACACTAATCGATTATCGGATCAAATTGATTGGCTTATTAGTGAATGAATGATCCGAATTATTTCGATCATTTTTATTAATACTGAGTATAATTTAGGTCATTACGGCGGTCGATTTCCGGTGATTTTAACGTTTTGATTTACAGTTGCTTTTGCCTTGATAAATTAAAAATAAAAGAAGATTATATCAAAGCGTTGGTCATAAATTAATTTGTACAATGCCGTTGCTAAATATTTATGTTTGATGTTCACGTTGTTCTGCGAATTTTACGATGTATATGTGAATGGCGGACGGGGGCCATAAAATTAATTAGCCGGACGAAGAGCCTGTGAATGGAGCCTCCATTGATACTAATTTATGTATGATGACCACTAATCTTGTTTCAAGGATGCGCGGGACGGACAGGATGATGGGATCCGTAAGCTGTAGCAAGCCAGTACAGTGATGTGATTTGGTCGTAGTTTATTGAATATTTATAAAGCAAACATTCCTCAGCTTTTACATAAAAATGTATAATTTATTATGAGATACCCTAAGTATCTCATAATAAATACCTGCCTATTTAATAATAATTCACATTAATATTGTAATAACCAAACCAAATGTTTCAGATATACATAATTATTTATGTAAAACTTAATATTTTTTGTAGGATATGATGACCTCATATAGCCATTATATTTTCAACTAATCAACACCACGGTCAGTGGTTCTGACGGAATAAAAAATGTTTAATTGCAACATTTTAGGGCTCATAAAAGTATCACAATCAAGTATCAAGATTTTTACGCAGTACTATTCGTTCTATTATTTTTGTGAATAGAAATACTTAGTACACTAGTTTGGCAAAATATTCGACACTTGCGTGAATCACAGTTTAAATTTTGTTATTGCACATTTGAGTGACGAATGAAAAATTATGTAATCGATTATTCAGTAGTCGAATGGCCATCACTATTCGATAAAAACTATAAAACAAAACGACATCGTATAAAAAAAATACCAATCCGTGATTGATTACACAAATAAAAAGCCCTGACAAATGTGAAAACGAAACATTTTAGTTTTTACAACAGCGATATTTTTACATCCAAACTTTTTGACAGCCAATCATTTTCGTCGCTGCAATTTAAATATAGGTTTCGCAATCTGTAAAATACACACGCATTGCGCAAAATGTTATTCCCGTTTTGAAATACGAACAACTAGACAATTGACAATTCAAAAGTGCCTGTAAATGGTCTTATTGAAATAAATGTTTTGACTTTGACTTTTGACTTTAGAAATACCATGTATACAATGAAAACAACATTGAGGGTGGACGTAAGTACATTCGACGGAAGATGCGTCTGACGTATCGCTGGACGCATTGACGCAACGCAACATCACTGTTAGGTATGTGTAAGGTTAGATGATTTATTCACTGTTTGTCTGTGTTGGCGTTACGCGGCCGACAAAGCTTAGCGCATCTTCCGTCACATAATTATACGTTTACAGCAATCGACGTAATACGTGACGTTCACATTTGGTAAAATTTCGGATGGCACAACAACTACCTATCTTGACCATGAAAGTTTTTGGTCAAACCATGGTCTTATCACATAAGTATTTGTAATATGTATTCGAGGATAAAAATTGTCAAATATAAACGCGAAAGTTTATGAGGATGGATGATCACCTTTCACGCTGTAACGGATGAACAGAATTAACTGAAATTCAGCAGTCATATAGATGTTGATCTAGCTTAATACATTAGATAATTTTTACACTGATTTTATGTTCTCGTTTAATAATATATTAATTTAGACGCGGATAAAGTAGCAAAAGTCAATTAAGTACGGAAGGTACGGTCATAGTAAAACTATAGTTTTGCAATAATTGTAAACAAATTGTAACTCACCACGATACAACCTCACAAGCCTAGAAGAACCACTGAACCACTTTCTTTTCATGCAAAAGGATTAAGGTTGGTTTCACTACCCAAAACAAGCGACAACACAATGTCTGCATTAAACCACACCTTAAATGGATGCTGTTTCAATTACTTCGAGCACTTAAATGAGCGATTATTTTGGTACAAAACTATGTTGTGTAACGCGATTTGTTGATATTATTTAATGCAGCGGATGTTTTCTATTTACATTTAAACTGAATAAATAATTCAATGAGCACTGTCATGCTATAAAAAAAACATGGCAGGATAAAAGCATTATCTGTTAGATAAACAACAATGAGGACAAGTGGTTTACTTAAATAAAGATAATAATTTTTCTGTTAATTAGCAATTAATTTCTACTTCTACGATCTGTCTACGATTATTTACGCATTGGTCAATTAAGAAGAAACTTGTTTTTAGATCAGAAATTTTATAGTCGAATTTAAAGTGATGCACTTTCTATTTTTGTCCAAAAGAAAATATACGTCCACGAACACAATCACGAACTTCGTGAAATAGAAAACGCGTAACTGAAAACCTTAGCTAAACAAATAAATCAAACGAAAAAGATACAAAGAAAATCTCACGAAATGTGGATTAGCGGTTCTTGATAAATGTGCGCAAAAACAGACACGCCGCGGCTTATGTAACGTCGGCGAGGATCTATATGTATGAGCTTATAAATAAGTATGTGGCTCCAAATAACGTGTTTTGACTTTTCAAGGTCGCCCTGGGTGGCCAGTTTTCTTAATAAATATTTATTTAAGAAGTCGTAGGCTCATCATTTTGAGAAATTGAGTTATTTTTGGGGCGTGTCGTGATTATTAATGAAGGATTCTTTGCGGTTCTATTTTTGGACACTGATTGTGTTGTTTGCTAAATGTTTTTTTATTGCGTTTATTTATAGCCGACGATTTGAATAACTAACTTAGCAGGTGGGATGAACATGCCGTTCATATTATAAATAAAAGATTCTCCATTTGTGGAAATCTAGATTTTCCGCAAATGGTGAGAGGCAGTCGGGCATTGTTAGGTAAATAATAAATCAGTTCAAAGGCGTTGTTGAGTTTTGAAGCACATTGATCAAAGTATTTCCTACTAGGTTCAGCACGTGAGTCCGCCCGACCTTATGGTACTATACATATCCTACGACACTCGGCAATACTGTAGTCTGTATCTTTCTATTAGTGAAAATTTTTTTTATTGGATCATTAGGTACATCCAGAGATAACTATTACAAACAAATAATTAATGTCATTTTCTATAATAATAGTATAGACCTTTTTTCTGCTAGAATGTAAACTTAGATAAACCTTTCTATACTTATCTATACTAATATAAAAGAGCTGAAGACTTTTTTAAACGCGTATCTTATCTTTGGAACTACCAGTCGGATTGGGAAAATTCTTATTGTGTAAGATAGCCAGATTTATAAGGAACTAGCTTCTGCCCGCGACTTCGGCCGCGTCAAAGTTTTCTTCATACAAACTTTTGACCCCCGTTTCATGTCCTTAGAGGGTGAATTATGGAAAATCCGTTCTTAGCGAACGTCTACTAATTATGAACTACGTCCCTGCTAAACGTACGTCAAGCGATTTGAAATAGTATTATATTGATTTCGCCATAACTTTCAAACCATACATCCAATTTTAATGAATAAAAAACTAAAGATTATCTACATAAACAGTACTTTGTGGCAAAATAGTTTTATTTGATAAAGAGTAATGACTTGTGTAAAATAAATGCGTTTAAATGAAGTCCTAAAAAAATTCAAGATATTTAAATAAAAAAATGGTTGTTGTGCTTACTTCGAAATAGATAGGTATAGTGTGTCGCGGACTTTATTGTAGATATTTTTAAGGTCTTTAATTAATTAGAACATTTCATGGTTCTATCTTTTATAGTTTAGACGGCATACGCCAAATAAAGAACTTTTTTGGATGATTTTTTACACCTTGGGTCCGAAAAACCCAAATATCTTACGGACCCCTATTTTTTCTAAAATAAAATATAGCCTATGTTACTCGCAGATAATGTAGCTTTCTAATGGTGAAAGAATTTTTAAAATCGGTCCAGTAGTTTTTGAGTTTATCCATTACAAACAAACAAACAAACAAACAAAAATACAAAGTTTTCCTCTTTATAGTATTAGTGTAGATGTAGATAATATAGGCTATATAACATCACGCTACGACACGACGTAACTTAATGCGGCTGAAAAAACTACGCGGACGAAGTCGCGTGCAGTAGCTAGCGATAAATATTGTGCTAACAACAATAGGCTGATAAAAGAATTAAAGTAGATGAAGAGCAAGGTCGTCTAAGAAGAATCGTAATTTATATCTAATCTCACAGTATCTTGTAACGAATCTTGATTGACTATCTTCCAGTATCAGTTGGGCTTGATTTAATCGATGTTTAGAACAAATTATCTGATGGTCGCGGTCGTATTAGCATTTGTTTTATTGTCAAACTATTAAAGATAAACGACTTCTTGTCACTTTTGAACATTGTTTTGTCGATTTTCTTTTGTTTATTGTTTTTTTTTTGTGAGGCATTTCTTATGCAGGTTCTTTTTATCGTAACAACTCCAAAAATAAAAGGAATTACCTAAAATGCCTAGACAAAACCCTCACTCATGTATAAATATAACTAATTATCAAATTTTTATCATATTGGTCATTATAATATCGTGATAAATCGAAAAAACCAAAAAATTAGAGGCTACTTCGTGATGTTTTTCTATCGAGAAAATGTTATTATTTTATGTTTTCGATCGATGAGAACCCTCGAAAATATCATGTAGTTTTCATACATTTGAATTTTAAGCCCAGAAATCTAGAATTGTTCATGTAAAATAAAAAAAAAGATTGGTAATTTTGCTTACTACCCACTCTTAAGAGCATATTGACTTCCAGGAATTTCAGTCAAGCGTATTAAATACTGTTTATCTTTTATTCGGTAGGTAACTAGCTTCTTTCCGTGGCTTCGCCCGCGTGGTTTTTTTCACTTACTTTAAGCTACGTTTTTGGTTAGTGCTTCGTTTCCGTGGGTTGTAATGTTATATTTCCTCATGAATTTGGCTATCACATATAAAAGACTTTTTCCAATCCGACTGGTAATTACAGAGGTTATCTCAATTATACAAACAAAAAACTCTTCTGCTAAATTTTATTGTATTAGTACAGATTATCTCACAAAAAGTTTACAAAGGTAAAACGTATCCCTAATTTTTTCTAGGAAAAACTTTCATTTTCATTTTTTATTTTGATAAACTGTATGAACAAGTGACACTGATAATATAACAAAACAGTGTTACAGTACGAAGATAAAGTACAGTTTATTGTGTCAGCAAGGAATGCTGCGCACGATTGATTCAACGAAGCTGTTGTATTGCCTACAAATGACAGTTGTAAGTTGCGCCATTGGCACAAATTAGATGACTGTCTACAAAGGTCCTATTGTTGTGTTATACAACTGTTATATCTACGATTTGCAGAACATTGTGATTTGCGGTTAACCAAACAACTAAATGGTTCACCCAAAGGTTTTGTCTTATAAATATTCCGTTCTCGTAATTTCAAATATTTGGCAACCAGTATTTGTTGTGCAAGGTTAGTACTTCAAGTAAAAAAAAATCGTTTCGAAACGCGAAATTAAAATGGGAAATTGAATTTTTGTTTTTCAATGTCAACTTAAAAGCACGTTAAATGTCATCTACGACAACCAATACGAGTATGAGAGGGCCTACGAATTCGATTCGTATTTCGAAAACGCAAATTCGAACGATTTTTAAATTTGAAATACAAATAAATGATTGTGAAAATGTTTCAAACATATTTTTTTAGTTTAATGGTATTATCATTTGATGGTACCTACTCGGTTGTCGTATAAAATAAAACCAATTCTGAATTCTAATAGAATATTTTTACGTGAGCGCGCTCGTGCTAGGCCTGTAAAAAAATTCTTTCTATAAAAACAGTAGTTACAACATTATGATTAAAGACTGCTGTCATGCTTTGCATAACCAAAGTCCTAATATTTCATCACACATATCAATTTTACAATTGTTTTCATTTCCAATACGCGTGTCCGTAAAATTCCTTGCCTGTTGTAATTCGATCAGCTTTGCCCAAAATTAGATTAGCTGATTGCCCAGTACTTTGCCCCAGGTGTAAATTGATCTAAATGCATTACAAGACTCGTGTTGCGTGAGCTGTTGCATACTGTTTTGGCATATTGCTGACTTTAGCTATTTGATGGCGAAGCTAAAAGGATTACAAGGCAACTCGTGTTTCTGGGTGATATTGGGCAAAGTTAACTCAGTTTATTGTAGACTTAAAATAGCTTTTGATGAATTTAGCTATCTGTTTTCGAGATTTATAGTATAACTTTGCCATATCATTGGAAAGTCTCTGATGCGATGATAACGGGTGTAAAAAGACAGAGAAGCCCAAAGTAACAAATGTTCTTCCCATCATTGCGATCTTTTTTTTTTGTTCTGGACTATACCTGGGAACCTTCCGGTTATGGAGATATTAAAGGTCAAAGTTACAAAGTCAAAGTTGTCAAAGTTTTTTGACGTCAATGGTCAATGGTCAACGCGTTTTGCGTGCGCAACATTGACCACCATCAAAAAAAGTAATTTTTAACCCCAAAAAGATAGTCGTTTGATATTTTTGAACCATTATGACGTGATGTGTCTTTTTAAATCCCATATATTGATAAGTAGGTAGGCGTCTTTTCGATTTGAACAATATGGAGCGCGCAAAAAAAAATGCAGTTTCACTTAAATTGAAAGTAGTGCAAAACGTCTATGTAATTTTACATAGTATACGATAGTATATAATTAATGTGTAAGAATTCTAAGAAACCATTATGTAAGTGATAAATATCTTTGCATAAATTCCAACAATATCGTGATTGTCGCTGCCCTTAGAACTTGACTTTAACCGCCATTAAAAATCATAAAACAATCGAATGCCTACGCTAATCGATTATTTACATTCGTTAAAGAATTAATCGTTATGTTGCTATCTAAAAAACCTAAGTCCAGTGTTTACGTAAGCCGCGGTATTTAAACTAAGTTGACATTTAACTGAACTAGTAAAGAGTTCTAAGAAAACCGTGAACGTTTATTATTCTAATCGGAACATCTATTGCGGACGCGTGTCACATTCTAACTGATGTAAAGGACAGGCCGGGAATCTTAAGTAAAGGGACCACTTGCTCACATTGTTGCAGATTGTGAGATTGTGTCTCTGGTAGACACAGGGACACCTGGGAAGTGACGGAATGTCCAGGCAGATACACAAAGGGACAAAGTACCCTGTATTGGATGCCAATAGGCTAGAAAAGAAAACATATACAATCGCTACAACGCCTTTGTGGCGATTATAATACCGTGTATTTAAGGGTTTTAGTTCCAAGCTATGATTGTTTGTTTAGTCTGTTTACTTTCATAAAATCAAAGATAAAAACATTTATTTCAATTAAACCATGAAAAGGTACTTTAGTATTGAGACAAGTAAGCAAGAAACTCCATACACAGATGATACCATTTGAACCTTTCTTTTTAAGAAACCCGACAAATAAATACTTAAGTTTTCAAAAGCGCTTTCTTTGGCAATATAGCGGGTAGAAAGAGCAGTGTAAAAATTTTAAAAAAATCTACGTCAACGTCCCGTGTTCCAAAGTGTTGCCAGGTAAAATTCAAAGGGAAACAAATTCTATTTTTGAAATGTTAGTACCGAATCTATAAATACCACATCGTAATGCAAAATACAATATGCGACAACCTCATTCTGGTTGTTACTGATTCGTGCATGCAATACAGGTGATTCACTGTTTTGCCTTTGATTCCCAAAATAGAGTGGAAATCACTTAACTGAGCAATAAATAGTGCAATACTGCGCTAAATACATCCAAGGAGAGATTAGATACATTAATAGGTGATTGAACTATGAAAGTGGGGGAAAAGTAAATATAGAGGGGGCATTGT
Source organism: Hoplodrina blanda (assembly GCA_949316365.1). Lineage (NCBI taxonomy): Eukaryota > Metazoa > Arthropoda > Insecta > Lepidoptera > Noctuidae > Hoplodrina > Hoplodrina blanda. The sequence continues at coordinate 2,431,432 of OX438582.1, forward strand.
TGAATAGTCCTGAAGAAGGTTGACCCAGCACCTTTCTGGCTGGCAACATTTTTAAAAAACTTATGAGCATTATTGGACTGATTTCTCAGTGTTACCAGATCTACGTCATTCGAGAGGTTGAAATATTTAAAATAGATTGAGGAATTATGAAATGACGGCATAGTTAGCGCAGTGGTTAAACGATCGACTGTTTTAATGGGTGTCGCAGGTTTGCTTCCCGCATTGAACAAATATTTGTATGGCCTATAGGTACGTAAGTTTGTTATTATGTTTGTAAACGAACCCACGAAACCGGAGTTTCTAGTATAGGGCAAGGGCTAAAAAAATAGGATAGTAGTCAAAAAAGTATACGTGAGCTTACTAGTTGTAATGATGGGCCAGACGCTAAAAGTTGAAATGTTAAAGAGTGGCTACAATTATGGCCCACTTTTTAACAATATTTTGTAAAACTAGCCGACACACTTAAACATATGTGAGCAAAAATCATCAAATGAGTCCTTCTGCCCTGGCTGGGGCGGAAGGGACTGTCAGACTTTTACTGACTAAAAAACCACCATGTTCCTTCTGTTGCCCTTTACGTTACGTTCCGGGCCCCACAGTATCCTGTTAAGACGTCCCACAACCCCGGATAGGTGAGCACCTAAGGTACCTGTTTTACCTAATACGTAAAAAGGGGCCCAATATTGAAGCTAACAAGTACTCTTACCTCTCTCTCTCTTACATATTCTTCTATTTATTCTCTAAAGTTCAGCTATGTTAAAATGACGCAGATCTAGAAGCTCCGAGATCTTGGACCATAGGCACGTGCCTAAATAAAAAAAATCTGTTGACAGTGGCACGTGGTATTCTCGCAAAATAATGACTTGTCAAGAATGATCAATCATTATTAGCTACATAACGTATGCTATTAACAAAAGCCTTCATAAAAAGTATTCGTCGTTCAATCGAAAGGAAAAAATTGGCTTCAATCAGTTTTTTTTAAACAGGCAATCAGTTAATATGAGTCATAGAAACAAACCATTTTTGTTCACCAATATTTATGACTTATAACAAAAATACAGACATTCTATTGTAAGCTAATCATAACATCGGATATTATTATGTTACACGAGTCAAGGTCAATATTGTGGCTAACCGCTTAAATTATTTAATTTACAAAGTTGCAACAGTATTCAACCAATAAATAAGAGTATTTTTAAATAAAACACGCACCTATGTAATCGTTGCATAACGATTTCGCTGGAAAGTGGAAAATTATATTAGCGCTGGCAACATATGCGATACTTTATTTGAAATTTAATTTTGGAATTCTGTTACAGCATTCCGTGTAAATAAACACTTCAGTTTTGATCGTCCGCGTTCGGTGCGATTTTATTTTTGGAATGACGTCATACTTTTTTTTATTTTTTACTTCGGCTATGTTTTTTTAAGGTAAAAATGTAAGCAGTTGTCTCATCACAGGTTGACGGTGAAAGTGAAAACGCAAACAAGTTTTGTTTTCCTATTCGTAACGCGTTTTCTTGTGACGACGTCTGCTCAAGTTTTTAGGCATCACTCTTAGAAACTGGTAATAATTATTACTACATAATTATCATCTTACCATTTTGAGATAGTGTCGTTTCGGCAGCTGGAATAAATAAGACTTGCCGTAACCGTAACGGAAAAGTGAATAAAGCGTTTTTTTCTGTTGCAACATTCAGTTTTGTAGATTCATCTACCTAATCATAACAATACTCTGTTATCTAAATACCCCTTATCACAGTTCCTCAAACACCAATCTCCGAAAAACATTTCTTAAATATGAAAATACGTGAGAGAAGTCACAGCGGGCCGTCTACAAAGGAATGCGTGGGCGCAGACAGTTTGACCTACCGACCGACCGCCTACACTCGGCTTGATCGCCTTCGTTTCCCCTCTGGTACATTTCCGGTGTCATATAAGCGCTAAATATTTCGCTAAGTTGTACTGCAGTCAAGGTTTTCTAATAGGACATTGACCAAGTTTATTGCAAAATTGAATGTTTTGAATTTTATTTTTTCTAGTCGAGGAATTACATTATTTTGTATAACGTTTCAACTAAACATGTCACATTAACTGTTATTAAATAATCTAGTAAAATAACCTTTTGTATAGACGTAAATTTTCAAGTAATCAAGAGTGTTTCATTTTCATTATTTCAATCAGCAAACTTACTTCGCGGAATACTAAAATAAAACAATAAACTGAGAATCGTTTCCACTATAAAGCTGTTTGGATTCGCGATATAAGTGTGAAATACTGCAGCCGACTTAAACCAGTACGGTGGTGAAAGCCCTTGGATATGGGGCAGTGTCTCTGCCACAGATGCAGCGATAACAACAGGCCTTTGTTTCAATAGCGAAAATATACAGAGCAAAATTTCACATGCGACAGCAGCTGTTGATAATTTAGTTGCGTGAAAATGTTGGCGAAAGCTGTGTCTGATTGTAATAATGCACATTAAGAGGGGTAAAAGGAAAAATGTATCAAGCGACAATTTGGTTGTGTTACAAATTCAACCTTATTTTACATACACAATAAGGTTGAATATTGTGAACTGTCGCTTGATACATTTTTCCTTTCACCCCTCGATTAGTTTTCCGTATTGCTCGCATTTTTTTAAAGAATTATGTGTTGTTTATTTTAGTGCATTCGTAAGTGATGTTATATGGGACAAGGTTACCGCTAAATGGCATCATTGAATATACAATTAAATGCGTTTGAATGCCCAATGACAGGTGCTTCGATGACAGGAGCTAAGTAGCTATAAAACAGACATTTGGCAAAGAAAGAAAGTTTTTTATAATTATACTTTGGGAGTCATTGATATAAAAATAACATAACATCAAGCCTGTAATTCCCAAAAGGTTTGGCAGAGTTGTACCTACCCATAAGTACACCCACATTTCGCCAGGTATGTTAAAGTCCCATGTAATAGGAGGCGAGGCTATTGCCATTAACTGACCACAAATCCAGACTCCGAGGCTGCTATTGAGAAATTCCTGATGGAAAAACCCAATAACACTTTGCCCGACCAGGGAATCGAACCCAAGATCTCACGGTCAGGAGTCACGCTTTGCGACCACTAGATCAACGAGGCAGTCAAAAGAAACAAAAAAGAAGTATAAAAATAGTCAAAAGAAATAAAAATGTAAAATTCCTACTTAATATATTTTATTTTGCCTTATCAACAAGCAGTTGCATACAGTTAATGCAGGCGAATTGATAAGATACACGCCTTGTTCTGGGAATGACTATCGCGATTTTTATAACGAGGTCAAGATAAAGTAATAAATCAAAAATAGTGTCTCTTGGTTTTAATAATCATAAGTATTTGTTAATCCCTCGTGTCTGCTTACTATCATTAATCAGAATGAATCATTGTTGCAACGTAATGAATGAAAGTTAAAATGATGTGTTGCTAGATTTAAAAATGTTTTACGAAGACGTAGATATATATTTATTACTTAATGACCAAACATTTATATTACAAGAAAGAATTTAGTTTAAAAATAATCTTTGTTGCCCACTTATAACTATAGCGCTGTGCTGTGGGACATAGTACAGGATTACTAGTCCTACTAGTCACAGTTACTATCTGCCACTATCCTGATCTAAGTACTCTGGGTGATTGTTAATTTACCAAAAACCTAAACATTGTACTTACCATCATTATGATTTATTTTTACTATTTCACCAACCCTGTTATGATAAAACAAAAATCAGCTGTTCCATACAATGTGAACATTTTTGTAGGGAGCAACTGGTTTTTTTTTCACGATTTCAGGGTTGGTCCCATAGTAAAAGTACACGTATTTCTGTGACAAAAAACTATTTTTAGTTTTTTCATATTTCTTCTCAAGACTTTGGAGCGGGCGCAAACGCAATTATACGCCGTATAACAGCACCATTATGATATAGGGTTTATGTTCATGTTGATCAAGTTTATATTGCATTTTAATAGACATGTTCTGACGCCTGTGCATTTTACGGGTTTCAAACGAGTGTCCATAATGTGCAATGGACAATGACAGTTTAAATACCAGCTTAATTTGACTCCACTTAACAGCGTGGAGCTAGTAAAATGTTCTGGTATGAAACGCCACGACTAGACACTAATTTCACAGTTATCTTAGAATAGTCACACAAATGGGTACCTATCTAGACATCACATGCATGTATTTTATGCTATGTGTTTGTGTATGCCACGTGAGTGGAACAGCTGTTTTTTGAAACGAAGTTTCTTAAGGCTCGGTCTCCACCAAAGCGGAGACGAGAGGAGATGTCTCGCTCGTATAACCAATCGGCTTGCGTTATTTTGACATGTCGTCGCTTAGCTTCAACACAACATAGTATCCTATTGGTTATTTACGAGACATCTCTTCTGCTCTCCGCTTTGGTGGATAAACTGGCAAAAATCGTCAGGAAAAAGCGTTATGACACCCCCCCCCCCGGGCTACACTTTTTTCTCTTTCTCTTGCTTTCCCTAAACTCACCGAGGGATTGTTTTACAGAATAGTACTGCTGTTCTCTTTTGTCGTATTCGTCTTCTTCGAGCATTTAAATATCGAATATGAGATACTCAGTTTCCTAAACAACCGCTCATCACCTTTTAAACTTTCAAATTGATCAGTGAATCTCGTCATGCGTATGGGCATTGTTTACGAAATTTTGGTCTATTTGTATGCAGCATGCGAAGATTAGGAGGCTATTTCGGGAATTTAAGATTCCGATAGATCTTCGGTAGTCACAGACGAATAAGTTATTGCCTATAAAATTGCAGTAAATAGTTAGATGCGTGTTAAAAGAATCAATAAAATTTAGGTATATAGGTAGTTCCTCCTCTCACTCCTCTGTAAAGCGATTAACACACGCGTCGCGCACGTTGGCGGTGTACCGGATCTCATGTCGTATTGGCCTCAAATAAAATTTTTTTTTGCAAAAAAAAATCCGACTTCAAAAAACCCTAAAAGCACTAAATAGTTAAAAATAATACTATGACCTACCTATATTAATAAACCTAACCTAACCTACGATTAACCTATAATAAAAACGCGAACAAACCTAAAATAAAAAATACAAACATCCGAATTGAGAACCTCCTCCTTTTTTTGAAGTCGGTTAAAAATCCGTTGATGCCTAACACACGTAGGTACAAGCAATCCGCTTTACCGCTACCGCCAGCCGCGGCGGTGCACGGTGCCGTTTGTTAATCGCCTCAGACTAACACTTCTATTTTGTGACAATAGTCCTGAGTGAAAATAGATGACGAGAGCTTGAGGTAAGATGTTATGCTGTCAATCCCCATCTTACTTCACCTAAAGAGGATCACTAAAGAGGATTCTCTAAAGGATTTTTTTACAGAAGAGAAGTTTAAGTTTGTTCTTCGATTTTTACCTCATATGTGTGTAGACTTTGAATTTCTGATGTCGACTAGATTCAAGGACGTCAGCTGATTCTTACCTGGAAATAAAAAAAAAAGACAGTTAATTTATCTGACCTTGAAAACGCTAAATTAGAGTAATCCTTATTCGTCTTTGATAACTACAACGAATTGCTAGTTATTTTTTTGACGTGGAGCAAACTATTGTCTAGGTACTTACTTATCTTAGTTTAGCGCATAGAGATTAGGAGCACATCTCTTTGATAAAATGTCCTTTATTCAACTGCATTATTATCAGTAGAACATGGATATGGAAATAAGGGTCAAGAAATTTCTCAAAACATGATAAACACTTGCGCTGACATAAAAGTATTCGACTATATTTATTAGATATACGACCATAAAAAGCATCAGGATTTAATTTGATATATATAACATCATGCCTGAAATCCTCGAAGGGTTATCCATAGAGGTTTATCCATTAGTAGATAGGGGGCGAGCCTATTGCCATCAACCGGGCACAATTCGAGACTCCGAGGCTGCAACTGAGAAATTGCTGATGGAAAAACCCAATAACACTGCTCAACCTGGGAATCAAACCAAGACCTCTAGAAGTGATATAAATAAGTCTTAAACTAAATAAAATGTTGCGAAACGGGTGTATGTAATTTAAAAATCGTTAGAATTTACGTTATGTTTTTACCGCGCGCTTGTGCTAGACTCTCTTATTATCTATAGTTTACTCTAAGACAACGCTGCAGTATCTTTATTATTGTATTCCAAGTTTATCTGTTCGTGTTAATTACTGTTTTAATCGTTGCAACGCTAATTGTTCTTGTTAATGTCTAGCTATTATTCATGTACCTTATGTTATGTTAGGTTTGGTTTTGCTGGCTCAGTTTTAGAAAATGTTAAATGCTATTTGGTTTCGCAGTTTAGGATTTCTGAGGGCTCGATCTTGCTAGCAAACTTTTTAATAATTAATAATTAGTAGTTGATGCACCTCATGCAGGAGATTGTGGGTTCGCAACCGGGTATTTATTGGCCAACGTGACATTTTCGGTTTCATACCTACTTTCATGTTTATATTGATATCACTGACACCGATGAAGGAAAACATCGTAGGTAAGGGAATTTTGAGTAAATATAAGTCTGAAATCACAAATCTTCATTGTTTGTTCACTGTATAAAAAGAAGCCTTTGCCCTGCATTGGGACGACAATAGGCTGGTAATATTATTATGGAGAACGTTGATTTGAATAGGAGACCGTAAAAGGTATATAGGGCTCGATCTGTTGATTCCGTAGGATTTCGTAGAGTACCTAATCCTTGCATAAGGGAAGTCAATCTCAACAAACCAATCACCTTCAAAAATGTTAAGTACCATTCTGCCCTGATTCAGGTCAATTATTATCGTCGATCTCATATAAGTAAATCTTATGCTATTTCGAAAAATAATAAGGCAATTCCTAATCGACATTTTATCACATGTAACTTGAAGCCGTCTTCATAATTATGCCAACTTTCCAAGAAAACACAGTTTTATTAGAATAAAGCTCGGATTAGCTTGTTAAGCTACCGATCAGTGTTATATAAGTAGTTACGTGTGACACAAATCGATTGTGATTCAAATGATTTATTGATTCTAAACTCATGCACACGTGGTTGTCATATTACCAGCATATTTAACTAACATGTCATAAAATTGCGTAATATATACATAGGTAGGCACCATATTGATATACTCGTCTAAATGCATGGACAATCAAAGATTGATAGATTTATAAAGATTCATAATATTATAGAGACTGGCTGGTTGAGTCAATATACAACCTTATTTTGTAAGTGATTCCTATGAGATAAAATCCGTTTAAAATAAGAAAGATTTGACAGTCGAGGGCTCGCAGGCCGTGTCTAGGTATCTAAAGTTTATCTTGGACATCACTGGCATTGGTGTAGGAAAACATCGTGAGGAAACCTGGACTTATTGTTCCACTCAAACTCAAACCATGGCAGAGGCCCTTGAGGCGGTTTAGAAACTCTGACACTTGATTGATGAAATTGATCCAATATACGCAATAATAATATAAAATTGATCCAATATACGCAATATTAATCTAAAAGTGTTTCAATCACGTATAATGTTTGTCTCAGTACAGTAATTCGGCATCCAGGGGTTACACTACCTAAAGAACACTCGAGGGAAATGAAGAAACCTTTGAGATTTTTGTGAAAGGAGTCAGTCGGAGAGATAATAATGAAATACATAAAGATAAGAGAATTGGTAAAATCTTAATAAATCTAGATCATAAAGAGGACTGTAAGATCACTTAATTCAATTGAAGACTAAGACAGAGCAACTCAATTCATTGATGAACCATTAACTCATAATTACTATAGTTCTCAATTAACAGTACTTTACGCATGTTTATATAACCAACTGACCTCTATACTAACGAGATGAACGATGTCATTGATGAATGAAATATTATGTCAGTGTCAGTGCATGCGCCCGCGCCGACGACGTGAATGAATGATGAAGAGATAGTGAATGGAACTGACGTAAGTCTGGATTGACTGGTGTCGGTAGTGAGATAGGAATTGTGTATTTATAATTAAGCTAACGGTGCACTTTTGATAGTTGATGATTTATAAGAATGATGCAAATACAGCAAACTTGCCCATCTAACCTTTTCAAAGAAATTCCAAGTCTTTTGTCAAATTGCTAGCTGAATCCCCAGAAACTACGAAATTCCAATTACAAGCAAAAGGCTCATTTAAAACCACATCCTTGCAGAACAAGCTCTGTATCAAAGGTCACTGAACCTATAGAAACAAAGCTGTTCTTACAAACAGTCTAGGACAAAACAGAAGACTTATCAATGGTATGTGTGCCAATTTCCGAGCAAAATGCAATGCCCGTAACGCCGATAAACTTCGATAAGGGAATCGATTTTTCGCTACGCACATCGAACCATTTGGTCGAGGACTAAAAAAGCAATTTAAATATAGAAGGATCAATAAAAAGACTATGAGAAATGTATGACAAATTACTTTGAAAAAGCAAGTACCTAAGTATGTAATATACGAGTATAACAAAAATTATCTTCAGCCTTCTTGTCGTCAAATGTAGGTGCAGTATTGTGTCTGTCTCGATTATTCCAACATTCCGCGAATCCTTACGCTTACAGGCACCATCCTTAACCATCGATAACGTAATCACTGGAAGCTTTACAGTCATCAGGTTCCCCACCCATGTGTCGTTTCTTAACCTCAAATTAAGTGGTACACGTTATGTCACCAGAACACACAAACCACATTTGTGCACATAGTCTGTTCGGAACAACGCCAACGTCTTTATGTATATATAACGTTATGTAGGTACTACGTCGGCGATATTAACTCAGTCCGTGGTGTTTGGAATACATGCCGTTTGTCTTATAGTTCAGAACTCATTCAGAATGTGGGTCAAGAGTAGAGCATTTTATTGTGTCGTTTGCAGTTAACCAAATAGATCGCCTAAATGTTTAGAGCAAATATTTGTAAAGTAGTGTTGGAAGGACGAAGAACGTGTGAACGTTTTTGATGTTCCAGAAATAGGAATTGTCAAATAAACTCAGAGTAATGTCTATAGTGAATAGGACGCAACATTTGTTTAATTTTATCCTGTGCCACGGGATTCGCAGGATAGACTGCAAAATAAACAATGCAATTAGTAATCATCACAAAACGTTCTATCTTTTATATTCAAAAAGTAAATGATGCACAAGTAAAACAACGTCCTATATCATTAAAAACTATCTCTGGTCTTCTACCTACTTTTAAACTTTTGTCTGGTCTAACTGGAGCACTGTGCAATACAGTTATATTGCACATAGCAACATTGCAGCATTAGCATTTTCTTCGTTACTATTCTACCTGTTAGTCCACCTTAAATGTATCTATTTACTATAAAAGGCCTCGGAGTATATGCAAAATTCCTGTCAGGTATCACTTAATAGCTCCTTGTGATCCAACAATATTATTCTTACTAGTATTCTCAAGAGTATATCTATTCTCCTATACTTTATTCCGAAGTTACGAAGCGTGTTCTCAATAGATTCGAAGTTTTCAGAGTTCTAGCCGAAGTTTGCCTTTTCTCTGACGCGGAATTTGATTCAAGTTCTTGATATAGTCCTATTGTAAGTCTCTCAACACTTGTGTTCAAACGCCTCCGGTATCTTACCTGACCAATTTAAGTAGACTACAGTTTATAAGTAAAGTACCGATTTTGCGGAACTTTTAATTTGGTAGTCTTACCAAATTGGGAGAATCTCCTTGACCGTTATAATGTAGTATGCTGTCAGATGTACGTAAGTGGTCGTTTGTATGATAATGCTGATGATTGAGAGATAAGATTATATGTGAAATGACAAATATTACGAAGTTGTCAAACTTAATTGATTTTGTATGATGAGTTATCACTGTGTTGGTGGGCAAATACATTTATGACTTCATAATTATTATAAACGTTTTTTTTGTGATGCCTGTATCGATATTCTGAATTGTAATATTACACGCACTGGAACTAAATTGTACCAATTACAAACAATCTAAGTATATCAAATTTTTATGGCATCAAGTGGTATTTGACCTACGAAGTGAAATGTTCAAAGTCTAAACAAAATTCGCACAGTGACTTTCAAATCATTAAAATTTTATTGGACAAGTGTCCAATAAAAGTGAACACTGATTGATTCTTTCAATTGATAATTTCGAAGATCATGTGGTCAATCTGTCAATTACTTAATTTTTTATGTTCCAAGGTTGCGTGTAACGACTTTTTGTAACAATACACAAGAAGTTCTAAAGATCTTTTCATATATTGATGTCGAAATAATTTAAAATCCTACTTATTGTCGCTCTCTAAATCATTGGTAATTGTTAGGGTCATTTTTCGTTTGTCCTAATCCATGTCTTTGTAGTTCAATAAGAGCTTTCTAAATCTCTTTTTCATTTAGTTACGTGTAGCTCTCGCGTAACTTTATCAATATAATTATGCTACTTCTAGAGCAACATAATTCTACACATTTCTTATCTTTATCAGCTATAATTTCTTCACCATTTATAGCATTTCTTGTTAAATGAGGTAATACAACTCCGGAACCAATAGAACATTCAACATTTACATAAACAACCAGAATTCAAAATCGTTTGGCGAAACGGTTCAAAGAGGTCACCCGTAGTTTTAAAGATCCATATTTAGTAGTGCAGGTGGGCGGAGACTATGACTAAGAGCATTTTTCTGTCATCTCTATAACATTAGCATAATTACTGTCTCTTACATAATCATTATTTGCTGAATTATAGTGGAGCCTTCTATGGAAATAATTGGTTTCATTTCTACATTCATTATGTCAGAAAATATTAATTGTATGTTTGTGTAATTTTAGAGCTATTAAGAGATTCTTTGGGTGGTATTGGTGGTTCACAAATTTTGGTTAATTGATATTTATTAGTTTTCCCGTGTGTGTGGTCTTGGCTGTAAATGTTCTCATAAGTAACTGAGCAAAGTATTTTGTCAGCGCCTCTGTCGGAAGCAGCCATTTTAAATAATATAATGGATAATTTTGAATAATTACATGTTTAGTTTATGATGATAGATGATAATTTGTGATGATTTGTGACTATAAGCCGCTAAACAATATCTATACTATACTTAATATTATAAAGCTGCAGTGTTTGTTTGTTTGAACGCGCTAATCTCTGGAACTACTGGTCCGATTTGAAAAATTCTTTCAGCGTTAGATAGATTAGTTATCGAGGAAGGCTATAGGCTATATACCATCACGCTACGACCTACGGAAGCGGAGCAGTAACCAAAGACGCGGGTGTAACCGCGGCGGAGAGCTAGTTATACAAATAAAACGAGTAACTGTACCTATTATTAGATTAGTTACTATTTAGCAGAAGTATGCTTTATAACACCGCATTGTAGTCAGTCAATTGTTTATCAAGCTCTGTGATTAGTACGATTTCCCTAAGGGCAATCCCCTTTAGGTATCTATTATTATCGTTCAAGGAGTGGTTGTATAATAACTGTTTTATCGATTGATCATGACGATGAGGCATATTATTATTATTAGAGACTGCAATCTTGTATAAATGCTTATCCTTAAAAGGTTATTATTAAGATTGATTTTCGCTTAAAATGAATAGGACATTACCTCATCCCATTCAATAATGGACACAATTACACCGATCCTGCTTTGTCGAAACGTTAGCACTAAGTGCTCTTGTAGGCTGTAACAATTCTAAACTAATGTATAGATATACATTATGTGTATAGTAAATACACTATAATGTATAGAAGTACAGTATATAGAGTAGTACTACGCTGTGCAGTGATTGAAGGTTAGACTAACTATAGAAACATTGACGATTGTTTGAAGTTCTAGTTTGTAGGTGTGACCGTGAATTTTTAGATTGGAGAATCTATTATCAGTTGCATAATTATCAAATACGCTGCTTGCTTGTATGACGAGATGTATGAACGTAGATGAGGCGAAAGGAGTATGCAAGGAACGTAGCAGGTGGCATTCTGTGGTTTCTGCCTACCCCCATGGGAAAAAGGCGTTAGTTTATGTATGTATGTAATTATCAAATACTATCTATGCGTAACGACGATATTGTTGACATTTGAAACAGTGAAGAAGAAGCTGAAGAGTTTTCTTGTTTGTTTGTTCGTTTAAACGGACTTATCTTTGGAACTACCAGTCGGTATAGGAAAATTCTTTCTTCGTATATTCATTAAGAATAGTATAGGCTACATCACGCTACGACCGACGGGAGCGGAGTAGTAACCAAACACGTAAGGTAACGCAGGTGAAAACATCAAGCGGGCAGAAGCTAGTAAGTCTATAAGACCCCATTTATTCAAACTCATTTTCATTCAACAATAATAAATTACTTCTTTCCAAGTATCAAGACTCTTTAAGTAAGAGTTTCTACAAAACCATTCCCTTTACAATCCAATAAACTATAACCTAAAGTGCATTTCCATTCATTTCACAAACACATACATACATTATATCATTTCCCTTGTCTATTTAGTCTGAATGACTAATCTTCTTCGCTGGTACGTGTGTGTGTGAGCAATTTGCATATTATAATTACTAGCGGAGTACTTCAGATAGCAGGAACATAATTATCGTTTATCTTTATTACATATTCAGAGGCGGCGGTTGCTAGCAGTCTGTAGCAGATTTAATATCTTGTGTGTCGACCTAACCGTAGGTAATTGCAAAAGTTACCGAGAATCGAAATATTACCGTAATGGTCTGAGATCCCGTATTTGTTAGACTTGTGTCATTGTAACTCGCTAAAATGTTGCAAATACTTGGTGTGATAAGACACATCAACTAAGTAACTTTAAGCAAAGGAAAATCACTTATTTTATTGGTGTGTAAAATTGCCGTTTTTCATAAAGCATACAACATTGTGTTTATGGGTGTGTTAGTGTAGGTGTGTAGGGTTGCCTATTGGGATAGTAATGAAAGGCTCGAGAGTCAAATGCCAACTGAACTGTATTTCATGACAACCTTATTATTTTACATTGTTAAGTGTGGGCGTGTGTGTCCCTACAGGTGCATAATAACAGTACAAGTGTCTTTAAAAGTTATTAAAGTTAGGTATTTAAAGTTTAGTTATAACTTTTAAAACTCGGTTTCGTAAAAATACGTAAAAAAGTTGGAACTTTGACCTTCAATATCTTCGTGACCGGAAAGTTCCCAGGTATCTTCTCCCAATATTTTAATTTAATTTTAAAATTCTAAAATGCTATAATTACTATTTTTATACCCAATAATTAATTTTCCTTGTAAATACAGTGTTAAATTGTGATATTAAGTGAATTAATCCGTAAAACTGTTAATAAAAGTGACCAAGTGTCATCGTCAAAGTAAGTTGAATCGTAACGATCATTATTTTGGAAAATAGTGCATTGTCATCGCAAATTCCTGTAAGTATTTTGAAATAGCTATTGAAACTATTACAGTACACTTTGATGTTAAAAGACTAGCGTAATTATAGTTTTACATTCCTTACACAAACCTTTAAACATAACATCTCTTGCCTGTAGTTGTTGTTCTCTCTGTTTTTGATAACCCTTGTCAGGGATGGATAGAATAATGACCAGGAGGGCTACTGCACGCCTGGAGGAATCAAAACTCCAAGCAGCCTTAGTAGAATTAAAGAAATATAAGGATTTGTGTGAGGAATTGCAAAGGGAACAGGATGACAATGAGAGGGAAGTACTCAATATTTTAAATAACAATACCAAGCTCAAGAGTGAGATGGCAGAACTGCATAATCAACTAATTCACATCACTGAGGAACGGGACAAGCTTCAGCATACGGTAGAAACCTTTGACCAGTGTGGCGATGTGTTTGATACAACTATCAAACACAACGCTGAGCTGAAATGTAGGCTAAGTGAAGCCCAGGACACAATCATCAGAATGGAGAGCACTAGCCAAAGACTCCGGACATCACAGACTCATGCGCTGTTTGAGGAACTGGTAGGTGCCACTCCGTTGCATTCTGCTAACCCAGTCTTGAGCAATAAAAACTGTCTTATTGAAACCATTGACCTTACTCATGATAATAGTGTAACATCAAGCCCTCAGGTCAGGCTAATAAAGTGTAGCAATAATAAGTTTAAAAAATACATTAAAATTAACAAAATAATAAAAAAGACACAAAAATTAATTAAAAATAATAAAAACTCATATTCTAAAACCTGTAAATCATTGAGAAGTTGTAAATTACTTAAAGAAAAAAATTGTAATCATAATATCATTGTAAATAAAATTCAAAACAATTGTGAGGCTGAAATTCAACAGTCACAGTCGGAGATTCTCCATCTACGGGATTCCTTGAACATATTAACAGCTAAATATGAAATTTCTCAAAAGGAAATGGGAGAATATATTCTGGCAATGAACAGTTTGGTGGAACAATGTAGCGAGAATGAGAGAATGTTTAATTCTTTGACTAACAATCTAACACCAGATTGTAATCATGATTCATCAAGCTGTTCACGGTCAGCTATCCTTCATGAGTCTATACCATCAGAGACTCAGTCTGTGGAATTGTTTGACAGTCTTGTCAGTACTTCCCTCGCCACACAAAAATCACAAAAATCAGAAATAAATGTAAACAATAATGAACAAATTTTCATGTACTGTGATGAAATAGGTAAAAATATGGGTCATGTACTACACCATCATTTAGATAAACAGGTAATTAATTGTTGTATGCCTGATGCCAGTTACAGTGATATTCTGGAGAAAGTATTAAGTAAGGAGTACAGCCCATCTACTACTATCTTAATTTTAATTGGGAGAACGGGAAATGCAAACAGTGCCAAAATAAAGAAGTATTTTGATAGTTTAGCCATGTTAAATGTACATAAAATAGTGCTGTTTGCCTTTCCTTATGGCAATGGCCTGTCACAGACCGAAAATAACATCCGATATAAACATAATATGAAAATAAATACTATGACAATGTTTAATAAAAAGTTTGAATTTATTGACTCTAATGTACTCATTAGTCAAAAATATTTTACGACCGAAGATAACTACTATCTTTGCAATTTTTATAAAGGACAGGTAGCAAAATCGCTATCATATTGTATTTATAAGTCAGCCAAGTGTTTGGCTAACTATACTGCCTCTATTGAGCAGTTAAGTCATACACTTTATTCAAATAATCAGAGCTTGGAATTTGTTCCAAGTAATTTAAATTACAACTTGGGACAATAGAGTCAATCTCTAGCTCTAATTCAATTACCAAGTTAGACTTGTACCCAAATTCAAGGGGTTCTGAGACAATAGAGTTAAACTCTAGCAATAATGTAAGCCATTCCTTAATATCACACCCATCAGATTCTTGTAACATAAGTGAACTTACCAATAATAATTTAAAAATAGTTCATCAAAATATACAGGGTGTGATAGGTAAAGAATTAGAATTGGAGCTGTTCATGAACTGTAGTTTTGTTGATATTTTATGTGTAACTGAACATTGGTTAAAAGTCCAGCAATTTATGTTCAGCTTTAATAACCACTTGGTGGCCAGCTCGTTCAGCAGAGTGAATATGATACGGGGTGGCTCCCTCATCATAGTTCGCAACAATATTAAATTTAAAGAACGTAAGGACATAGTAAGCCTCTCTGTTGAGCGAGTTATTGAAATAGCTTGCATCGAGCTTGAGCAGTTCATTGTAATGAGCGTGTACAGGCCCCCATGTGCTTGCTATGATATTTTTGAAAAATATATGGAAGAAGTATTATTAAAGACTTGTAGCAGTAATAAAACAGTTGTAGTCTGTGGAGACTTTAACATTAATATACTAGAAAAATCAGCTACTATAAATAAATTTTTAGCTTTATTTAAGTCATATAACTTGTACCACACATTCCTTGAGCCAACTAGAATAACTGCCACTAGTGCCACCTGCATTGACAATATTTTTACAAACTTAAGACCATCCAGCCGTTTAATTATAAACAAGTTGGACTCGGATCACTGTGGCCAGTTAGTTACTTTCCCTCAGAAAATAGTTGAAGCTCAAGGAAAGTTTGTGAGTTTTGTTCCTGTATACAAAAGTCGTTTAGGACAATTTAAAAGTAATTTAATGGAAAAGCTACCGAGTTTGCCTTATCACATCAACCCGGATAATGCATATAGTTTATTATTTAATCTTATCAATTGTGAATTCAAGAAAGTTTTCACCTCAAAAACATTACCTCTTTGTGACCGTGTTAAATTTAGTGACTGGGCAACACCGGGTATTTATAAAAGTAGGGAAAGGTTATATGAATTGTATAGTGAAAAATCATATAACCAAGACGAAACTTTTAAAGAATTTGTTAAAAAATATTCTAAAACTTTTAAAAGAGCCTGTTCCTCAGCAAAAGCCATACACATAAAAAATAAAATAAAATTATCTGGTAACAACATTAAAACAACTTGGAATATTATTAATTCAGAAACGGGAAGAACTACAGTACGCAACCGTGATTTCCATTTGAAAATCAACAATGTAGATTTTAAAGCGGACATGGACGTGGCAACAGAGTTTGAAAATTACTTCACTAATATTCCAATTTTAACAACCAGGACTCTGTCGTCGTCGTCCACTTCTGCTTTCTCTATACTAAAAGAATGTGTACCAGAATGCGACAAACATTTTGAATTTATTGTTGTGACTGATAAAGATATTATTAATTCCTTTAGGGATCTAGATGTAAAAAAAACTACCGACCTTTGGGGATTATCGGTACATATCATGTCTGAAATAATTGATGTTATTTCTCCTTTTTTAGCAATTGTTTTTAACTCTTGCATTGCATCTGGTGTATTTCCTGACCTGATGAAACTTAGTAAAGTAATTCCATTGTTCAAATCTGGTAGTACAACTGATCCTACGAATTTTCGGCCAATCTCCATATTACCCACATTGAGTAAAATCTTTGAAAAATTAATTTTGAATCAAATGTTAAGGCATTTTAATAAATATAATTTACTCCATCTGAGACAGTACGGTTTCACAAAGGGTCGTTCAACTACAGACGCGGGCGTGGAGTTACTGAAAAACATATTTGAGGCCTGGGAGGAATCGCGGGATGCTCTTGGCATTTTCTGCGACTTATCCAAGGCCTTTGATTGCGTACATCATAATACACTCATTAGGAAATTGCACCATTATGGTATAAGGAACAGAGCTCTCGACCTTCTGACTTCTTATCTGAACAACAGAATTCAGAGGGTTGATGTAAATGGCAAAATGTCTGCAGGATCTGTGGTCACCATGGGCGTTCCGCAGGGTTCAATTCTAGGACCTTTCCTGTTTTTGATTTATATTAATGACTTACCTTATCACGTAAGGGATAATCACAAGATTGTATTGTTCGCGGATGACACTTCACTAATTTTTAAAATCAAGCGACAGTTAGAAAATTTTGACGAAGTTAACAATGCACTCTGTAAAGTTGTCCATTGGTTTAATGTAAATAATCTTCTGTTAAACGAAAAAAAAACTAATCTCATTAAATTTTCAACGCCAAATGTCAGGCAGCTAAGCACCAATGTTCAGCTTAATGGAATAGAGTTGAATCCTGTTGAGTCAACGGTGTTTCTTGGAATTACCATTGACGCCAAATTACAATGGGGCCCGCACATAGAAAAATTGTCAGGCAGGCTCAGTTCGGCCGCCTATGCTGTTAAAAAGATTCGACAGATAACTGATGTGGATACAGCCAGAGTTGTTTATTTCAGTTATTTTCATAGTCTCATGTCGTATGGGATTCTTCTCTGGGGAACCTGTGCGGACATTAATACTATCTTTGTTCTACAAAAAAGGGCTGTTCGAGCCATTTACAACTTAGGTCCACGGGATTCCCTTCGAGAGAAATTCAAAGAAATCAACATTCTGACTGTAGCCTCACAATACATATTTGAAAACCTTATGTATGTACACAAGAATATTTCAAATTTTAAGAAAGTGTCCGATGTTCATGGATTTAATACTAGAAATAAGCACAATCTTGTGGTACATCACACTCGTCTCCACAGAGTAGGCAACTCGTTCATGGGTCAATGTATACGTTTTTACAATAAACTTCCCATTGATGTTCGAAACTTACCGATAAAAAAATTTAAAAGTTGTATTAAAACCAAACTATACAAAAAGGACTACTATAAAATTTCGGATTATTTAGATGATAAAAAAAGCTTGGGATTGAACTGCTCGCTCTGCTAAGCCTTGTTTGTGATTACGCCCTTTGCAAATTACATTTTTCCTTTTGACACATCTTACGTAAACATGACATTTAGAGACTATTTTATTTTTTCTTTTTTTTTTTTTCTTCTCATCCGGATATACTTTGGAAAGTATATTTTTTTAAATATATTATATTGTAAATATGTGGACTATGTGGGTTGTTGCATTTTTTCTGGGATTAGATTTCATGGTTGTCTGACAGTTTGAGTATTCGATGCGGCCTACCCAAATGTCCTTTCTGTGGTATTGTTCGTCGTGTCGTTGAGCTCCTTAAGTTCTGAGTCGAGCTTGACGATTTCTGACAAATGCGTGCACTGACTGGACAGGCCGACTCAAATTTGTGTGCCTCTCTCCTCAAGAGACCACCTCGGACATTAACCTACTTGGTTCGCATATGACTTGACCATTACAAGTAATTGTATGGACTTTAAAAGAGACTTTGACCTCTGAGTTTGTTTCGGTGTTTCTTCTCAGAGCAGTCGGCTAGGAAACACTGGACTCATCTAGTTAAAAAAAAACAAATGTGACGTGTAAAAGTGTTATTTATAACCAATTTACTGAATAAATCATCATTTCATCATTTCATTTCATTTCATTTCATTTCATTTCATTTCATTTCATTTCATTTCATTTCATATGATACAGAAAATCTTTCGGCTTCGTAAGTGTCGTTTTACACCGGTAGGTAAGATAAAGAAGTAAAAAGGTAAGCGTACTTATATGCTTCAATGTTGAGCCATTTTTCAGGTACCTATCCTATTTCCAATTCGAAAATCGACTCGAATCGAATACTTTTACGTTAGATATCTTGTGCTAGACCTGAATAGGCATTTTAAAGCCGTCTCTATTACGTTATAACGATGCTAAGCCAGCTTAGCTCGCGACTAAGCTGTAGCTACGATAAGCTTAATTTGCTTACACCATAAAGCCGTGCACAAGGTCTAGACGAATGACGCGTCACAAACATCCATACAATGGAGCTCAGGATTCGTCAAGGATATAATTAATTATATGCGCGGCTGGCACATTACATGTTAATTTAAATAAAATACATGACAGGCAAAAGCTCTACTATATTTTAAATAATTTTTTACAAGCTTTTATTTAGCTTGCACTGTTCGTATGTAAGTAGGTATGTAAGTAAATTTTCAAACCATTTTTCAACCATTTGTTTATCCGATTGAGCTGAAATTTTGCATACACCTTTAGTTCTGATGACAATACAATGTCCAATACTCAATATTGTAATCATTTTAAATTAGAGCTTGTTTTTAAAAATATTTTTTAAATTAGTTTTTTTGCAATGATACTATGGCTTTATTTTTTGAATAGTTCAGTATTTTGTTGTTTAAGATTTCTATAAGAAGGATAATTCAAACAAAGCAACTTTCGTCTGCTCGTGACTTTGTCCGAGTAGAGTCCAAAATTAAACTAAAGTCCCAATTATACCATGGGAAAATAAAAACAGAAACGGATAAATTTTTCTATGTATTAGTTAGAACAATATTCATATGCTTCCCTTTCAGCCGTTTATGCTTGAAAGAGTCACAAATATTCATCCATCCATCAAGCCATCCAAAAAACGGAAGTAGGATCAATTCTGAATTGTAAAATGAAGTAAAGAAAATTTACTTAATTTTGCTGCTTCATCGAAAATTTTTGTACCTAGCTATTTATATTATAAACTGTATGTAAATAAATACACTCTAGGTTATTCAATTCTACTCGCAATTTCAATACTACATCTTAAACTATTCAAATCCGAATACGGAAACCAGTCGCAGATCGAGCCGTACTTACACAAAATTCCTAGTTATGTCGTAACACCGACTAGGACGCAATCCTATCTTGTATCTAGTAGGCGAGTGATAAGCTCTTATCTTGTTTGCTGCCACTTAACCGTGTGACTAGTCACCTACATTGTGGTGCAGATTACAATCGTGTCAAGATGGGACATAATTATTAACTAATTAATTAAAATAAAATTAAGTTTACGTGTAATAAAAATACACATCACATAGGTACCTACGCATAGGTACTGCCCATCAAACTAAGCAACATTAAGCAAATATGGGAAACGGTTTTTTTTGGAGTAAAAAATCACGCCGTGAGTCGCTGAATTTCAGTCGCAGAAGTTCTGCTGTATTCGATTTCATACAAAAGTCCTGTTTGATTCACACGGCGACGCAAAATGAGTTGTCTCCCGACATGCATTAATCGGACCGAACTGAGTTTGCGGGGGGCGAGGAGGCCGACGCACATTGGATTATTATTCTAAGCGTTGGATAGTAACTGAATAAAATACGCTCGTCTGGCATCCCAACAGAATTTCTGCGACCGAAATTCTGCGACTCACGACTCACAAAATTACGCTCGTTTGGCCTCACCCTTAAACTTATAAACTAAGCGACTATACGGTAAGGGCACCCCCTATGGGGTACGGCCGTCGCGTCGGCTTAGGGCGTTGCTAGGGGAGGACAGCAAGGGGACAGCCTGGACCGAATCTTGCGTACAGTTACTCATGATATTAGACAACAAGCTACTATAATTAAAAAATTAAAAAACACGACTGCAAAAATTGCACATATTTGTACTTTGTTCACTCGTCAGTTTTTTTTTTACGAGGTTTTTTATTTACAGTGTAATATATTTTTCAAATAAACTTGTCAAATTCTAGACGATAAACATAGACACGACCAGATTCATTAAAAAAATAAATGAGGCTGGTATTAATTTACTTTTTAAAGTGGCCACACCGCTTTCTTTTTATTTTTAACTAGCCTATGTTACTCGGAACGATGCAAGGATTGTAACGATACCCCATACATCTAAATCGGTTCAGGCGTTTAAAAGTTATGGTGGAATAAAGAAACTCACATACATACACACATTAACCCTGAACACATAACACTCCTTTTTTGGGGCAGTCGTGTAAAAATAACAAAATTTAACGAACGTTTATTATTCTGTGTACAAAACTCGCAACTTTTTCGATCAAGAGGCTTGCTTACAATTTATACGTTGACGTAGGTAGGTACATCATAATAAATCAGTTAGTTCTCAAATCTTATTGCTTCCGCGAACGAATTATGTATGGCGCATAAATAATTGTATCAGATTCATGAGTTATTTATCACAGAAACGATCGCCCTACTAACCTACTGAATCATAATATCTAAAAATTACTTTAAAAATAACCTTTTTTATTTAAAACACTGTCTTTCAACCGACGTACCTACATGAAAAACATTATGGCGTAACATTTTTCACATTTCCGCATTCTGAAAAGTTTAAATACTAGATTGAACTTTGCCCCATTGTTTTATGGTTTGTTTCTGTTTACTTCAATGTTGTTATTTATCTAGATAAGAAACGAAACGACCGATTACATTTTATCAAGTATTATGCTGAATTATGCCAAGTGATAGTGGGATACCAAAATAAATCTATACTAATATACGAGTAATACAGCTGTAGATTTTTTTTGTTTGTTTGTGTGTTTGTTTAAATGAACTAATCTCTGGAACTACCCGTCAGATTGGAAAAATATCTTTTTGTCTATGATAGTCAGATTCATGTTAAAATAATTATCAAATAGTAGTAGTAGTACTTTAAATAATTCAAAATATAAACACTACTTACAGTAAGTAGTGCTTATATTTTGAAAAGTGATACTTGTGCATAAGTGTGTATCGTCGTATCGATAACAATAATTGTTGTATCTAGGTAACCTCTCGCGATATTTTCCTTGTCCAACAAAGTGGGTCAACTTGTATGCGTCGGCGCCTATCAAAAGCTTATTGATGTTACTTAGATGCATTTACAGATATACATTTATTATACATTATGGCTAATGGCGTCATACTAAGAACACGTTATTAAACATACATACTCGTACAAAAAAAACACCCCGAATACATAACCTTCTAAAACTTTTATTAAAGTCAGTTAAAAAGTAACATTAATGTAGCCTCGGTATTACAATACTTGCTTATTATTGCTACTAAGCTATATTTTATACAATTAATTAAGGATAGAACAGTAACTACGAACAAAGTACACACAGCCAAAGGCAAAGCCCATCCTAACTAAAGAACAATTATCATAATTAACAGTGGCGGGCTAGCCGAGGTGCTCCCGCGCGGCCTACATACTGTAAGATAAACTTACAGGCCGCTTGCGACATTATTGAGGTAGTATTAGGTACTTTGTGTTACTCTAGACCTGTTTTCATACTGTCAAATGGTTTCAAGGGAGACTTATATTTTGTATCTACTTTATACCTACTTATTGATAAAATGTGGAAGAAATCGTTGGTGACGAGTGAAAACTTCGCGTCTTAAATGAAATTTTACAGTGGGAAAAAAGAAATCTTGATTTCTCATATTCTATTTTAAACTACCTTTTGTCCGCAACGTTGTCCGCGTGAATTTGTCACGGATTCCTAGTTTTGATAATAAAATATTGCCTAGTAACTCGCTTATAATTAAGCTTTCTTTAGGTGAAAGAATTTTTAAAATTGTTTCAAAATTCAAAATAATTTATTGTGGATCATAGGTTCATATGATGTCTTAGGTACAATTATTACATAGGTCAGCTATGTCCCGCTATTGAGGCATACAAACTTCACAAAATAATACGGTACAAACCCTAAATTGACATGCAATAAATTTTTACTGTCGAGCAGTTTTAAAAAAATAATATAAATAAATGTCAAATTACAAATGTCAAATTGTTAATTTGTTATATGTTTTCTGTTAATTAAAATAAATGTCAAATTACATTTTGCTGATTTAGAATAAATGTCAAATTACAAATGGCAAATTCTCATTAATTATTAAAAGTTGTTTAAGTAGTTTTTGAGTTTATCCATGACAGAGAGAATGCAAATCTTGTCTTTTTATAATACTTTGTTTATATTAGCTTTTCATTTTTATATTAGCCGGTATACCTAATGTAGACATACAAACCTTCCTCTTGAATCACTCTATCTATTAATAAAAAGATGTATGCGTACAGAAAGTGGGAAGCGACATTATTTTATACTATGTAGAGATATCTTACAGGATATTGTTAAATACCATTGTTCATTATTACCTGATAGTCAGCAGTCAAAAAACCTAAGTGATTAAGATTGAATCTAGCATGTATCCGGTATCTCACGTGTTCCGAACCTCGGGCTAAATTACTCGTGCGACGGTAAAATGGGCTACCTGAGGGGCTAAAAAACCTAGTAATTGTATCAACAAAAAAGGTTAACGTGGGTATTATTTTGCTTATTATTATAATGTGGGCATTGTTTTGCTTATTTGTTGTTAGTGTTTGTTGTTATATTTACTTATCTATACTAATATTATAAAGCTGCAGAGTTTGTTTGTTTGTTTGAACGCGCTAATCTCTGGAACTACTGGTCCGATTTGAAAAATTCTTTCAGTGTTAGATAGATTAGTTATCAAGGAAGGCTATAGGCAATATACCATCACACTACGACCTACAAGAGCGGAGCAGTAACCAAAGACGCGGGTGTAACCGCGGCGGACAGCTAGTTTATTATACATATATAATCAGCAATTACATTCTTAATTAAAGCCTACTTACATGTACTGTATTTATTTTAAAGAGGGAGAGGGTTAAATCAGGTTTATTCTGATCATCAGAGGTGACAAGATTGAGAAGGTTTGAAACAGCTACTCTATCAACATAATACGTGCTATGCTAAAGTAGACTAAGATTTTCATCGTTTAAGTTTTTTTACGATTAATTGCAATAGCATGGCAATTAACTTTCAGAGATGTTCAATCTAAAGAACATATTATTACTGTTACATGTACTTAATTAATGAATTGCTTTAAAATGTAAATCAATAATTAGCTGACAGTAACGTACAAATTGCGGATAAATTCTCTTTTAAATACCTGTTAATTCTATATCGTGTCTCGTTCCTATGTAAACACCCGAACGTTTACCTGAAACGAAAAGAAAAACATTGATTATACATTTATATGCGGTGACGACGAATCAACACGCGAGGATTAACTCCAGCTATGTGAGATTCCGAGTATTCACGAATATAACCGAAGAGTTTAATCCCCTTTCCAATTAATTTCAGATGTCATTGACATTTGCGAGAAATGCAATAAGAATATTTATGATGCAACGGATCATTTCTGGCAATAGAATATAGGTCAATGTGAAATAATTCAATTCCTGAGTAAGACATTGAAATTGGAGAAGTAAATAAAAATATACAGGGAGGCCCATGAAAAGACGTACAAAAACAAAAGAAAAATCATTTTAAAAATTACAAGTGGGGTTCTTTTTACACGCTTTATATTAGCTTCACTTGTAAGTAACTATGTAAGAAAATCTTAGAATCTTAATTTGACCCACTTCCCGGTCTTTGATTGGGATGAAATTTTGCACACGCTCTGAGTTCTGATGACAATACATGACTAGCTAAGAAACGTCATTACAAATCCAATATGGCGGCCTCCCAAAGATGGCGAACTGGCTGTTTGAAATCCACCCCCATGATATGGGTATCAAATGAAAGGGTTTGCTGTCAGGAATACGAAAAAAATAGTCACGTGACTTATTATGTAAGTAACTATGTAAGAAAATCTTGGAATCTTAATTTGACCCACTTCCCGGTCTTCGATTGGGATGAAATTTTGCACACGCTCTGAGTTCTGATGACAATACATGACTAGCTAAGAAACGTCATTACAAATCCAATATGGCGCCCTCCCCAAGATGGCGGACTGGCTGTTTGAAATCCACCCCCATGATATGGGTATCAAATGAAAGGGTTTGCTGTCAGGACTACGAAAAAATAGTCACGTGACTTAAATCCAATATGGCGGACGTCCAATATGGCGAACAGACTATTTAAAATGCATCCCCATGATATGGGTATCAAATGAAAGGGTTTGCTGTCAGGAATACGAAAAAAATAGTCACGTGACTTAAATCCAATATGGCGGACAGGCTATTTGAAATGCACCCCCATGATATGGGTATCAAATGAAAGGTTTTGCTGAATGGGATACGAAAAAAATTAGTGCGTGCTAAAAGCGTGTTTTTTAGTTTTTTAAACTATTAAATTAATTTTATAATAAATATCTTTAAATACCTATTAATATTTTAAATTAGTAAGTAGTAAATTAAGTTTAAATAATAAGAAGACTAAAAAGTATAAAATAAAAATAATAGTTTAAAAAACTAAAAAACACGCTTTTACCACGCACTTAAAATTACAAAATAATTCGAACATTTAGTTTGATGACTCAAGAGTTTTCCCTTTGCCAAAATAAATCTTCATTAGATCGCCGGTAAACATAAATAATTTCAGTTCGTGACGAACGATAGATAATTACCTATGCGAAATGGTTGTAAGTAGGTAATCATCTTTATTAAATATTTACCTACTACGATTTAATATGAAAGAAAGCGTGGAGCGTTTTGTCCAAAAAGAGTAAAGATTACATAAACGCTATAAATTATCTATCGTTCGTCACGAACTGAAATTATTTATGTTTACCGGCGATCTAATGAAGATTTATTTTGGCAAAGGGAAAACTCTTGAGTCATCAAACTAAATGTTCGAATTATTTTGTAATTTTAAGTGCGTGGTAAAAGCGTGTTTTTTAGTTTTTTAAACTATTATTTTTATTATCAATTGTAAGCTAATTTATAAGCATTTAATATAATTTTTTTTTTTACAAAAAATGCATCACAATAAGGGAATATCGAAAAATATGAACAATGTTTATCTCTTAAACTATCATTAATCGCTGTTTTGGAAAGACCTATGGGTTACATAGGCTATCCTGTATCTTTAAGATGAAAATTTCAAAATCACTTTATGTTTTAATCTAGAGTAAGATTACATAACAACATATTATTCTCAATCACATTCCAACACTGTAAAACATAAACAAAATTTGAATATCAACGGCCCGAGGCATAAACCAGATGAACTCACTTGTAACAAAAACGAATTCAAAAGCAAAGAAGACATTCATAATTTCAATTTAAATACAAATTATATTTAAATTATGCAAAACGATACACAAACACTGACAAGCAATGACAACACTCATCAAGTGATCATCACATTAAACATGGCTTCACTAACTTGAACGAAATACGTTTTATACAATATTTGAGTCGCGTGAGTGCGTTTTCTGATTAAGTAAAAAGGTCTGAATTTTGTCACGCATATCACAAGAAATTAATATAATATGTTTTTGGTATGTAATTGTCTGTTCACACGTACTTATCTAAATATATAAAAGTGACACAGTCACACACTCACTCATCACGAAATATCGAAAATGGCTTGATGGTTGAGGTAGTTTTTATGACGTAGGCATGACCAGGATTTCTCAAAACTCACCCTCTAAGGGGGTGAAATAGGGATCCAAAGTTCCCATAACCGACATTCACCGTCATTAGTCAAAAATAAACCTTTTTATAATGTCAAGCAACTGTTGAATGATTGTGTTGAATTTGTTTTAGTGTTTGGATTCCTGTTCAATTTGGTTCTGCCAACACTATGCTCCGGCTTTTCTAGAATTAGTAGAAGCCTTTGCGCCGTAGTGGAACAATTAAACATAACTTGTTTCTAAAACTATGTAAGTGCAAATAAGTTTGTTTATTCCATAACCGGCAATCAAGGTGCCAACGATTTCAATAAACACCATTATTTATTCATTATTAACACGAAAGATTGCAAAGTGCATAACTACTAGCAAAATGCTACAATTTACCGATTACCAACTTACTCGTAACGAATAATATAAGTATAATTTACCAAATAATTTATTCCAGTATTAATTACTTGGACACCTACATTTATAATTGTTTAACACGATAAAGAAAACAGCGATACACATCTATTTACACGATAATTGACCATAAAACCGAACAGACTTAGAAGGTTTATTTTCTAATTGTAGGTATCATATAATTTGTGATGTTAAAAATCCCATTAAGTATAGGGCTGCATCTGGTCGGGGTTTCCCGCATTTGTTCTAGTTTAGACGGGTCCGGGAGACGTCAGGAAGGGGTTTTAAAAAAGTATCCGGGAAAAACTCTGGCACTTTTTGGGTCATCAAAAAAAAAAAAAGTAAAAAAATTAAAATGAAAAAAAAAAAAATTAAAATTATTTTGTGTTGTGCATCACTTTCACGTGAATAAAAAGTTTTTCTTTTTTTCTTTTAAGCAATAAATGTAAAAATAATACTTAGTATAAATCTCAGTTTTACTCAGGTTTTTAAAGTTTTTGTCCGGCGGCGTAAGTAATTTAGATGATGGCAGCCCTAATTAAGTAGCCATCACTAAAATTAAGGAACGAGGAAGATAGGATCAGTTAAACAAGCAGCCGTTAGAATGATTGTGGATCCCCCATGATACCCGTGTACCTACTAGTTGTTTCATTACCATCGTCACGCGATCCGTAGCGGCCGAGAAAAGCTTATTAGAGTTACTTTGTAGTGTTGATTAGTGTGATAAGTGTGGATAAGTATACTTGTTAAGAGAAAGGATATAGGAGTAATTATGACATGACAGACCAACGGTCGAGTAAATTGTTTTGATGTTGAATGATGTAATGGACTGAGGCGCCTGACGTGTGTCAATTTATCATGGTTGAAATTTTGACAATGGATAGTGAAAAAGATATGCGTACTTGCTATATTCAATTCTTTTTTAGGTATCTACATATAATTGAGGTAAAGTATTTTACTCACTTTACTGACTTAGTTTGACAGCTGGTTTTTTATGATTATGATTTACAAAATTCCTGAAAATGCCACTACCGTCTTAACTACATTTTTATACTATCTACCATTTTTTCTCAATTTTCAGCCATGCTGAAATGACGCAGATTTGACGAAATTGAGATTTCCGTCTATAACGAAGAACATAATATGCAATGATTAAGATCGACTACTAAGCTTTAATTTTGTAAGAGATGATTTAGTCAAAATGGAATGTCAAAGTATTCATTCACAGAATTACCTAAAACAGAAATAAGTCGTGATAAAAACATAAAAAGCTTTGAACACGGCCATGAACTCAGCAGTTACGGTCAAGTATACAACAATTAAGAATAAAGCATTATCATTGTTTTTGTTACCGCTAATTTCGCAAACATAACCGGTTTAATGAACTTACGTAATGCATTAACATTTTGGCACGACGACATTTTTTTGCATCGCAGTTTACATTTTAGGATAAAACTAAAACTAGATTTGATCTATCTAGAATTCTAGACGACATTATGAATTGTAAATAAGAATTCCAACGGATTCCACACAATGGAATTGTTCTGTTTGTGTTCAAAGATACGTCTCTGTATAATATTAAAGTTAGAAAGGAATTTGCGACGTTATTCGTTTCTTTGTCATTTCAAAGGATTTTTTGGTCCATTAAATTGTGGTTTATTGCAGACAATAAAATAGATTCAGTTTTACATAAAAATGCAGATATTATCATATATTTATTGATTTCTCATGTTTTTATTAACACTGTTTTACATTTAGATTTAAATTTAACCTTTAAAACATCCATTTGATTTAGAGCAGGAATTTTATCTGGCAAACTTGCATTTGAATCACCTCACAGAACGTTTACGTAATTCAATCTTGCAACGTCTGGGTGTATCATCCGATCGTCTGTACAATTTCCATCCCAACAGAACGGAACACGTTTTCGCATCACGCCTAAACACTGTTCTTTGGCGTACGCCGTATAATCTTCTGCCTGGTTCCGGGGTCAGGACGAACAGTTATCTTTGAGTAATATAAGCATGTTGCTAATAATTATTGGTGCTTCACATGGCCAATTATCGATTTGCTTTTGATAGTAAATGTTGGCGATATTTATGGTGGAATTTTTACTGTCTGTTTTATGAGCTTCGCTTGTTATATAATTTTTCCGAAGTAGACTTTTGTCTTTCTACGTTTGTACAACATAAAATAACATCACGCCTATAATCCCTGATGGGTTAGACAGAGGTTTAACCATTACTACACCCACATTTCGCCAGTTTTCTTTAAGTCTCATGTAATAGGAGGCGAGCCTATTGCATCAACCGATCACAAATCCAGACTCCGAGGCTGCTACTGATAAATTCCTAATGGAGAAACCCAATGACACTGCCCGACCTGGAAATCGAACCCGACTCATGCTCAGCATTCGCGAGGCAGTCATATATAACAATTATTTGAAATTCGAACTTAGAAATGAATGATCTTTCTGCGTAGAAATGCTTGATTACAGACATACACTTGTGGTGAATAATAATCGTTGAATTTATCAAAGACTAACAAGGATCTAACTTGATTACGTCGACTCTGGCACGTGTTACCAAGTTTAGAGCAATGTTTTGCTCTAACGAAACATTTTTAGCCTCAGGGAGCATGTTGTTAGCCTAAAAAACATATACAAAAACGAAATAGTGAAGTGCCACACTTATAGGGTTCCGTACTTGGAGGGTGCCAAATGGACCCTTTTCCTAATCTTCCGATGTCCGTCCGTCTGTCTGTCTATCCGTCTATCTATCAGCAAGCCGTATCTCATGAACCGTTATAGGAAGACAGTTGAAATTTTCACAGAGCGTGTATTTATATTGCCGCGAAAAGTAAGGTTCCCCATACAAGAAACGTTATTTATGTAGGTAATGTTAAATATTGTACGGTAGTACGGAATCTTTCGTGTCAAAGTCCGACTCCCACTTGGCAATTTTTTTATTTCAAAGGATAGAACATTGGTTTCTGTTACAGTTATTTGTTCATCGACCTCTGTGGCGCCGGCCATCTAATTGCGAACAAGGATATACTTTAAAACACTTTTTACTATACCTAAAACGTGTACTGCATTGTCAATGTCTCTATTTTGTGCTAAGCTTAATGTTTTATTTTTGTCATCATGTATTTTGCAAAGTCGATGGATTAGATTGAGACTTCCAGATTTGGTTGTGTTTTCTCTTTAGCACTGCTATCGTTGATATGGATTAGTAAGTTAAGCAACGCCATTTGTGTTGCAATAACACATAACATAACATCACGCCTGTAATCCCCGAAGGGTTAGGCAGAGGTGTACCCAGGAGTACACCCACATTTCGCCAGTTATGTTTTTAAGTCCCATTTAATAGGGGGCGAGCCTATTGCCATCAGCCGGGCACAAATCCAGACTCCGAGGCTGCTACTGAGAAATTCCTAATGGAAAAACCCAATAACGCTTTGCCCGACATGGGAATCGAACCCAAGACCTCATGCTCAGCAGTCACGCTTTGCGACCACTAGACCAACGCAGGCAGTCACAATAATGAGACTCAAAATTTTGAAACTCAAGTGTCAATGGGCAGGACACAAAGCTCGTAGGGCAGACGGCCGTTAGGGTCCCAAGGCACTCGAGTGGCGACCACGTACCAGAAGGCGCAGTGTGGGAAGGGAGGTGGAAAGACAACCTGGTAAAGGTCGCGTAAAACCGCTGGATGCGGGTAGCGCAGGACCGGTCATTGTGGCTATCTTTAGGAGAAGCCTATGTCCAGCAGTGGATGTCGTTCAACTGATATGATGATGATGAATAAGACTGCGACTGCAAAGTGTGCGAGAGTCACTTATTGCTTGCGTGGTTACAAAACCATGCAAACGGGAATTACGGGAAAAAAACGGTAGATGCAGTTAAATCTAGATATTCTTACATCATCATTACCTACCGTCTTAATTAACATAATTTTTACATTTTTCTACGTTAATTTATGACCGTCTCATTTTTCTGTTGAAATTTTTGCTACTTGACCTCCAAGATGTTTTATAACAGTTTTAATGGCAAAATATTTTGAATTCTCATCGTTAAGTCTGCATTACCTCGTGTACTTAAAAATATATAATTATTCACTGCTACAAAAAGTACCTTATTGTAATGAGTTTGTAATGTCTGTAGTGTAAATCAAAATATACAAGACATTTAAGGGGGTGTTCCCAAAATTAGGTGGATACCGGTATATTAAGTATCGGAGATGCGTTAACATAACTATTATAATGCCTTATTATTTGGACATGATTAAACAATGGGTCTCAGTTGGTAAGATGCGTGGCTATACGTTAATTCAATTAAATAATGAGCTGTAGTTAACTTACTGCATCTTGAGTCTGCATTTGTGCCGGGTTGATAGGAATATTTATCTGGAACTTAAACATAATTGAAAGATATATGGGTGTTGTGTATTAAGGTCCTAAGCAAACCAGCCAGGTTTTTTTGGAGGAACTGTTCGGTTGGTCGATGCCAAATAAACGTGCATTGCCATTGCTCAAAGAAGATAATCAGTCTTGGCTCTTACATCATGGTATTGATATGTATCCTATATCCTACCAACATTTCTCTGTAGTGCATTTAAATAACTGTATGCTGAACTTTAGCGAAACGAACCGGTCTCGATGAAACAGGTACCGTGTTATCAATCAAATTAATTGTATGTCCAGCTTTAAAAACACTTAATACATTGTATATGTGTTTTTTACATTTCAGCCATTTATACGTATCGAAAGTTTTTGAAGTTTATTTTATCTTACCGTGGAAACGAAGAATCTCCATCTTGTGAATTTGAAGCATAATATTCTTTGGAAAGTTCATCATTGTTAGAGTTTCCCATAATCCTTCCAAAATCTTAGTCGTAGCGTATGTTTGTGCTATTCCCAAGATTAAAGGTACCGTAACATTTTATTACCTTTTTTTGGAAGCTTTATAGCGAAATCCGATAAAAAATTCGGATGATAAAAACCTAATTTCCTTTTTATGAGTAATCTATTAGCGATTTACTACTCAATCCACGAGCGTCTTAGCGTAACCTTGAACTTCTTAATAGATCTCAATCATGTTAACAAAAAATATGTTAGAAATACGTAATAAGTCATTTGATGATTGATGTTAATGTGATTGGTACACTTGACGTTTTGACAAACAAGTTACGATTGTGTTGACGGTGTTGACTTTAAAAGATTATTATGTCTAAATCTTACTAGATTAGGTACTAATGCGCTTAAGAAAAAACTATCGAAACGAATTTTGATTGATCTAATATTTTAATTTGTCTTATCTATTTACTCCTAGTGTGTCTAGTAACAGTGATTTCTAATTTAAATATACACAATCATGTGATTGCAAATGTCAGCTAAATCAATTGAAAAGTTGTGAATATAGTTCCAACTTACATGGTTTCGCAAATCTTCCTTGAACATATTCATTTACTTTATTTTCCTTGGTTTTTGTAAGTCTAGTAGAGGTAGCATAGGTGTGGTTTTTGGAGGTAAGCCAACTTAATGACGTGATACTTCACAAAACATTGCTAAAGTGTAAAAGAATAGAATCGTTAATGGCAACGTATCTTACCAAAGCACTTAGGAGTACAAGGTAACGGAAATTCTTTATCATTACCCAACCGAGGCATCTATTTAACAATAAAAAAAAAGAAATAAACTTCATTTAGGTAGATAATTTGAAATAGGTGATAAAACTTGGATATGTTAAGGACAACTTGGCCAGAAAAGGTAACACCATGAAAAGAGTGGCAGAATAGGGAAAGAACATTATCGATAAGAAAAATCTAGGTTGAAAACGAAAACTGATTTATATAATAAACCTAACCCATATAAAATAAACGTTTTGATAGATACAGTATCAGAATCCAACCACAATTACGATATAAAAGCTATCAACTCTAGCTTCTAGAAAAGCCTTTAGTACCACAAATATGTGTATATCAGATCTTATATCCTCAGCAGAAACTGTAAAATAATCGAGTTCCATAATCAGAATCAGATCGCTAAAGGCATGTCGTAACTCGAAGGATACCCGAGCCAGCACATATTAATCGCATAAATGTGCGAACATGCCAATGGCACTTTCATAATTTATTCGGGTTAACCCGATAAGCCGAAAGGGTAAATTTAATTGGCTTTCCCAATGTAAAGCTGCTTGATATACTCGAAGGTGCTCACCTTTGCTCGAGAGAAAGGGATTTTGAAATAAATATATCGATTATAAGGACGGTAAAAGGTGTTGATCTTGTTGGTGATAAAGGTAATTATTCTGTTATGCAAATAACTGTAGTCTCTTATGGGTGGTCCTATGTTGTATGAGATTCCATTGTATTAGAATGCATGAGTTCTATATTACTGGAAGAAGGAGATGGTTCGTACGAGTGCAGTAACTCATTTGTCACGGGATTACGACCACGTAGTATGATGCATGCTTTGCATTGCTCCTATCATCTGAGATAAAATAGTTTTATGTGTTGCTGTGTTTCGTCTTCAGTAGGATATGCTTTGATCTTTAAATCAACAGAATTTACCACCCCTTTGGTCTTTTCGCAAGTGCGACTGTTGATCGTGGGATCCTGAGTTTGATACCTACCTAGGTCGGGAAAAAAGTTTTATTGAGTTTTTCCATTGGGAATTTCTCAGTAGCCTGGAGTTTGGAATTTAGTGGTGTAACACCCCGTGCCTCGGAAAGCACATAAAGCCTTTGGTCCTGCGGCTGATCTGACCTCTCCCCAGTCGTGTTCGATTGCCGTCGTATCGGACTATTGAGAGTGAGAGAAGAGGGAGTGCGCCTGAGTTTGTGTGTACCCTTGTGCACTGTAATATCTCTTGCATACTTGGCTATAGTCTTCATTGGGAGTAGCCACCGTGACAGAAATTCTAAAATTTTATATAGCTAGGGTCAGGGACTGGGCGTGTTTAACCTTTGATACAGGAAGGTTAAACACTGGGCTTCGACCCTACATAAGTTCAAGGGATGATAAAATATTCAAAGATACAAAAGAAAATATTCCGCAAGGATTTTGAAGTAAGGTAGGCACTCCTTTTGTCGGTTTAGCCCGGGGTGATATCGATCCTGTGTGTCGACAGTGCTTTTAGGATACAAAATCAAATATAGGATTAAAAGCTTTAGTAAATGTGAAATATAGAATAAGGTTTATACCGAGAGTTTTAGTAGAATTTACGAACATTAGTTACCAAAACGTATAGAAAACATTCTATACGTTTTGGTAACTAATGTTCGTAATTTGAGCTGTATTAGCAGCACATCTGTAAATAATGGGACATTTAGTGTCTTGGCAATACAGAAAACGACCCAAATTGTTTTCTAGAGAGGCACAGGTTTCTGTAGTAAATGTTAATGTAGTGTCGGAGATTAGTTTTGTCGGATAATTACCTAAAAAGTATATTTTTGGAATATCCTTATATAACACTAGCTTTTACCAGCGACTTCATCGCGTAAATGTCGGTTATCGCAGACGCAGACGAAGTCGTGGTATAAGAAGTAGCTCGTCGTAGTTCTTCAAAGAGTAACTTTCGTATTTATAATATTACTAGCGACCCGCCCCGGCTTCGCACGGGTGCATGTATTATACATATAAACCTTCCTCTTGAATCACTCTATCTATTTAAAAAAACCGCATCAAAATCCGTTGCGTAGTTTTAAAGATCTAAGCATATATAGGGACAGACAGACAGGGAAAGCGACTTTGTTTTATACTATGTAGTGATATGAAAAAAAAAACATAATTTATGCTAAGTCACAGACTTAACTTAGATTTTCTTAGTTTTTCAAAACGTTAGAGTAGGAACCTCGAAACTAAAACAATTACAACCCGCATAGACATCTCCCCCCCCCCATTCAAATATTTCCAAATCGGGTGCATTTTTTACGAATAAAGTAGGTTGTTTGGCTACCGCCACTTCAATTAAGACGACAACCATCTTAACTTTAAATGATTAATCTATCAACAACCATGAGAATGAATTAACCCAAACCACATCACACTTGACCCTAAACATAATTAAATTGATAAACCGATTGACACCCATCAAGTAGATGATGAATGAACATTGACGGATCATCTGAATGAATGAACATGTTCACTCATTCATGATAGCGTGTGACATCATCATGTCAGTTTAACCGTCATGATTGATCGTGGTTAACGTTAACGCGTTTCAACGTAGATAATTTGGTATTAATTGATGCCTTTTGGATTAACTGGTTGTCAGAATTTCGAGCTTCTGATTACCTGTAAAGACTGTCAATGATCTACGAATGATAGTAATAATCAAATATTCATTAATCAAATATTTTTTCAAAGTCAA
This sequence comes from Hoplodrina blanda, assembly GCA_949316365.1. Lineage (NCBI taxonomy): Eukaryota > Metazoa > Arthropoda > Insecta > Lepidoptera > Noctuidae > Hoplodrina > Hoplodrina blanda. Next base: position 2,466,824 of record OX438582.1, read on the forward strand.
TGCATTTCTTTAACTTTAACCATAGTGGCACTTGTTCAGTGGCGTCTGAATTTGAGGGCGTCCGGTAGCTACGCTACGCCACCGCCACGAGGATCATGAATGGGTTTTAATCAGTAAGAGCCTGACACTTCTTTCCGCTCCGTCCAGAGCGGAAGAAGTCATTTGATGATTTCCCATCCTTTATTTAACAGAAACAAGTTTTTACAAAATTCTGGGGACATTTTTTTGTTGCTTCTACAATATAAAAAAAAAACAATGTAGGTGAAGGGCAATAGAAAACAAATAAATGATGGTAAAGAAATAATAATAATTAATGAATAATTGGGCTATATGTAGTTTTGAATTAACTACTATAGGTATCTAGTATTTATGATTTAAATACTTATTGTGATAGAATTTATTTCAGACGCTATTTCATATAAGTTTTGTAATTAAGACTGCTGTATGCATTGGCACGTGCTTTTCATCTTCCGTAATGGAGTTGTTTTTCATAACAAATAAATTAATGTAAGTATTGAGTTCATTGAGTGAATTTAATGGTAATCTTTATTGTCATGTCGGTGAGTTTACTAAAACTAAACAGAGTATCAATATTTTTAAAAACTTCGTTTTCCGCATGTTCCATGTAAAAACAAACCAAGTATCAAGATTTTCTATAATTCCATTCCCAAAACGTTTGAAATTTTGGACATGAAAATAATAGTACCTACCATACAAACTTATTTTTGCATTTTTCTATTTTAATTCCGCTTTTTTAAAAAGCGTTTTTTTTTTGTCTGCCTGTCTGCGATTTCAAATATTTTGACATGCCATGCAAACATGTTGCTATTTTTAAATCATCACAAATCACCCAAAATACCAACATTCCTCCTACCCACATCTAGGTCCATCACTCAGATCAAAGGGCCAAACACAAGGTGTTCACATATCGAATTACTAGGAAGCGCACTCCTGCGCATGTTGCATCACATGGTTTAATAATGCACCATACACCACAAGTAGGTCAAATGGTAATTATTTATAAATCTTCATACTTACGCCCGGAAATTGAAATGTTTGATTAGTATTGTGATTGGTAATGTAAATAAATGGTGACTCTAGTGATGGATATTGTTTTGAGAGTAAACTGTTCTAGAAAGATCGTTTTGATGATTTGTTAAATATGTACATTCATTGACTGCCTCGTCCGTCTAGTGGTCGCAAAGCACAACTACTGAACCTCATCTCTCGGGTTCGATTCCTAGGTCGGACAAAGTGTCATTGGGTTTTTCTATCAGAAAATTCTCAGAAGCAGCCTCGTAGTCTGGATTTGTGCCTGGTTGATGGCAATAGGCTCGCCCCCTATTATCTACATGGGACTTAAAAATAACTGACGAAATGTGGGTATACTAATGGGTACACCTCTGCCTAACTCTTCGGGGATTACAGGCGTGATGTTATGGGTGTGTATTGTTACCGGCACGTAAGTTGGCAAGAGTTTTTGTAGTGGGGGAAGTTTGCGCACGCAATTTCATACATTTTTATATGCGCGAACTTCCCCCACTACGAAAATCTCTTGCCAACTTACGTGCCGGTAATTGTATATGGGTACATTCATAGACCGCTGTGAAATGACCTTGAATTATTTTAATCACCCAATTTCTGCTTATTAAATGCTTATTGAAAAAATAAGAACAGATTTAACGACAGGGCCGAATTAAGGGAGTCTGAATTCGACGCGAATGAAGTCGTGAGCAAAAGCTAGTATATAACCTTACTAGATGAAACAATATAGAAGAATGTAGACCTTATTAATCATAGGGACAAGATCAACAAATATTTTAGAAACGAAGAATTACAAGCTTGTTAAATAAGCACACCTACTGAACTACTTTGTTCTAGTATTCTTTCATCGGTAATAAATTAAAATCGTATTAGACAAATATTCGGACTTGACATCAATCGATTTCATTAGTAGGATGTTTTATTTAAACATTTAAGATGTAACACATTTTCTTTATTCTTCTGAGTTTACAGTTTTTGAGGTGAGTCACAGTTTGGATACGTACGTTGATATTTCTATTCATTGTGTCATCTATAGTTAATATTGTAAAGAGGTAACATTTGTTTGTAAGTTTGTATGTAGGCGGTAATCTCCGGAAGTAATGAACCGATTTTGAAAATTGTTTTACAAATTGGAAGCTACGTTATCACTGAATGCTTATTATCAAAAAGTTAGGGATCCGTAAGAAAAATCACGCGAACGAAGTCGCGGGGAGAGTGCTAGTTCTATATTGTAAGTTTTGATAGTACCTATCCAGTAAGTCACCAGAAGCCTTATTCTCGGAGCTAATTTTCATTATATTTACTTAAGTGTGATTGGTCAAGGTAACACGCAATATACAAAATATTTTATGTTTTTTTCCATAATTATATAGCACTTAGAATTCACATGTGGAAACTATTATTATATATTCAGAAAACAATTATATAGCTCTCAAAATAATATATTTTGCTGATAGTCGTTATATCTTCACGAAATAGTCTTTTCCATTAAATATAGAGATTGAGACCGACATATGTATACTAGGTGATATTGATGTTTTGAATAATAAGAATTTAATAAATATTTCATCATGATTTAATTAACATACAAATTAAAACAGTCCAACAGTATGGTAAAAACGTAAGAAGGTTTGATTTTCGCAAATTACCTTGAAGGAATCACCTTAAAGCATACGTGCCCTTTAATGTTAGGTACGTCTGTCGCGTCATTCGCAATAGTGTCAAAGAGATAAAATGCTACTTTACCGTATTTGACATTTTATAGCCTTCACAAACGACAATTTGGTACAGACAGGCAGGTAACCTATCCGTTTTATATTTCCTTTGGTTTGCAAAAAACCTTTCATTTAATTGATCTGATATGATACCTAGGTAACCTTGGTTGTGTCATAATTATTTTAGGCATTTTTTTCTATGGACTAACACCTTTACAGAATGTTGGAAAAAACAAACATTTGGCAAACGAATTGGTACCGTAACACCAAACTTATTAAAAAACAATTGCCAAATAAAAACAAATGAAAATATCAAAACAATTGCAACTTCCGATGACTTAGTCGACAACGTTGTTTGTGAAAGGAAAACATCTGACAATCGAATTGTTACTGTAGTATCATTAGAAAACAAATGCAAAATAGAAAACAAATGAAGACACAACAACAATTGAAACTTTAGATAACTTTGACGAAAACAATGGAAGGAAAGTAACGAAGCATTCTGGTGAGAATCACATAGGACTCACACACGCCACGAAAACTTTTCGCAAACTTCAACCTGACGCGGATCACGTATTTAACGTTAAATTCAAGTCATACACAGGCTTTGCTGATACAGATCTGTGTGCAGAATTATAATTTGTAGGTACTGTCGTAATCCCAAAGTGCATGAGTCAGTGACACAGTGACTAAGAAGATGTCAGTCAAGTCACTTGTTGAAAGGCTAATGATGGTCTAAGATCCTGGAGCCGCCAGACCTATGTTATTGTTCATTGTTAAAATTACGAGAACAGTTAGAGATATATTTATTTATTATTAGTGTTCGCGTGAGTTTTCTGACAAATAACTTGCCTTCTTTTTAAATAAAATATAGCCTATGTTACTCTAGTATGATAATGTAGCTGTCCACAGATGAAAAATAAAATAAAATCTGTTAAGTAGTAGGTATATGAGTTTATACATTGCAAACAAAATACAAATCTTTACTCTTTATAATATCAAGAGTTTAAGTAAGAAGTCTGAGTAGTTGTACGGTAAAATAAGCCATATTTCCAATACTAAAATAATTGTAAATAAAATAATAAAGATTACATGTAAGTACCTAAAACATACAAAAATCAGCCGTCACATTTGGACATTGGGAGTAAGGTGTCTTTTGTGCCTGATACCTAAAAAATGACTAAGCTTTGAAACTAGATAGTACAAATACCTTCTCATTTACAAAAATTCCTAGTATGTATTCCAAAAATTTCAATTCCATGCAATTGACAAAGGCCTATTTTTCGCGTTGAAATACTTGTGTGAACCTAACGTCTGGGGAAAACGGAGGGTTATAGCGGTTTCTCCTACTATAATTATAGGTCGGGAGCCCGATGTAAACTTGACCCACGATTTTGATGACGTAGGTTTGGCAGTCCGGGATCTTAGATCATAATACTTAGTATGTATCAGCACGGAGTAGGTATCCGTAAGCATAAACGGAACTTTAATGTTCATGTTCTTACGTGAATCTGGAAATGGTGACCGATAGATGACCCCTAAACATAAAATACTTACGTAGGTACGAACGACAGCGCTTTAAGGTAAACACTGCGGCATCTTATGCTGTTGTAATAAGAGCGATTTTACAACAAAAAGGTATCTGTATTATGTGTTGCTGATTTAGAGAACCTCTGAGAAATGTTTGTTTTCAATTAACCGTAGATTTTCAATTGCTTTGAAATTAATAAATAGTCAATTGAGTCAGTACAAAAGTGACATCACAGTAATTGTTGTCTTTTGCCATACAAGATATAAGGAAGAATTGCGTTTGACAGGTCATAAAAAGTACGTCAATTAATTGCTGGTGTCTAATACCCAACTATAGTATAACATTTTGAAATAAATATTATTATCAACTCAACGATGCATGTCATAAGGATAGAAATAGATTAACAGATTTCTATCCGACTTTTGAGGAAAAACCTTTCAAGAACATAAAGGGCTGATGTCATCACTGTCTCATGTAGCTATATCATAGTGATGACGTGTCCAAAGTGATGATCCTCACTGATGCCACCTCACAGCTCCCAGTAACCAAGGCTTCAAACATGTCTAGAATACATTACTAAGGCGGGTTTCCTAAGATTTCCCTTCAAAGCTCGGATTAGCGATAAATTCTAATGTAGGTACTAACGAACAAATTGTTTAGTATACAGGCAAAAATATTCATCTATCTACTATATGACCAATATTCATTTTTAAGGCGCCCACATCTAATGTTATTTTTAAATTCATACCTATGTACTTTTTAAGTTTATCTTGGACATCACTGTCATCGTTGAAGGAAAATATTGTGAAGAAAACTGGTCTTATAAATAATTAATGTAAGTATGAAATCACCAATCTACCTTGAACAAGCGTAGTGATTAATGCTTGTACCTTCTCTGTACGAGAAGAAGCCTTTGCTTTGCATTGGAAAAATAATAGGCTGGTATTATTATTTATATTTTTACTAATAATATTTTTTACTGTAATAACTTTTTAAGTTTAAAATGCATACCTACTTAAAAGAGTGATTTAGAAGAATTGACTACTCAGTACACTCACAAGTTAGCTACTTGTAAAGCAAATGGTTTGTTTGATTGTACCATACGTGTTTCTTATATTCAGGACCATTACGTTTTTGTATGTGAACCTAATCGTGTTGTCACCGTTTCTGAGAATTCGTTTTCAATAGAAGTAGGTATTGATTTGGAGGTACTGTTTCTAGGAAAGACGAAATATATTATAAATCTTTTTTTTTTAATCCTTGTTCATCATTATTGGGTTTTACGGGTAAAACTCATTACAATACAATACAGAATAGGTTTTTAAATAACATTAAGCTGTCTGCGAAAAGTGTTATTTTATTTAGTTCCTGGCTTTTACACACGACTATGACCTAGTAAATGTCGGTTATCACAGACGCAGATGAAGTCGCGGTATAAAAAGTAGCCTATGTTCTTTACTTGGGGTTCGAACTTACTCCGTACCAAATTAAATCAAAATCGATCCAGTGGTTTTGTCGTGAAAGCATAAGACAGACAGATAACTTTACTTTTACATTTATAATATTAGTAAGTATTTATTTATTCATAATAACATTTTACAGACTACTCCAAGACGATGTTATACGAACAAATTAAACGATATCATAAAATATTATAAACATAATAATTAAGCAATAAAACGAAAATAATTAGTCAAAGTAGCCTTTAATGCATCTTTGCGCTCCAGATAAAAATTTCGGCAGGCCATCAAAAATATCAACCTATCGCATATTATTTTAATTGTATTATTCTTATTATTTAATTACTTTTGTGTGCTAATTGTAAATTCTCATACTTTAAACAGCATAAATTAAAAAATACACAAATTTTATGCTGAAAGACGGCGTAATAGCTGAGTTGTCTTAAAAAACCAACCTCATGAAATATGAGAACCTCCTTTTCAACTTGTTTACAATATATAAAGTTACTTTGTCAGTCACAGACTAAAAGATTGATCACCTTCATAACTGTCATTTGGATGTCCAGACAGATACATTATCATAGCAAGTAATTTTTTGTGACAAATTATGTTTAGTTTGTATGGAAAAACTCAGATCACGTAATCCATTGTGACAAAATTTGGTTTATAATATGCAATATGTAGACTGGTTACTTGTTACGATTTTCTGCACTGTGACGAAAGGGACTTACTGATTTTTGTTCTACTTCTTGTTTTGTTTAAAGACTTTGAAAACATTGCAACTTTTAAATGAATGAATGACAGTCATCAGTTTTGGCGACAGTCTCAGGTCAGGTCTTGTCAAATGAGTCCTCGAAGAGTCCGTGAATGAAAAACGATTCTTTGAAATTCGAAAAAGATTTTTAAGCTTTAACTATTTGCGAGATTGTTAAATGAAAAGTAATAGGTTATAGTTGCTCTTTATGTTATGTATGATTACATACATAACATAAAGAGCAACTATAACCTACCTACTTACCTAACCTACTTACTTTTAAAAATGCGAAAGTTTTGATGGATGGATTTTGTTACACATCACGCCAGAACGGCTGAACGGATATGAATGAAAAGGCATTGATTAACTTAGTATGGACTAGCGGCGTCATGTTTTTTTTCAGTGGCCACAAATAATTATTATGTTACTTTGTTGTGTTGTTAAGTACACATAATATATGTTCAATTATTTTTATCCTAAGTTATATCGAAGTTGAGATATTTGCATTTGAAGATTTTAAAAATGTCGTCAATATAAAAACTTCAATTACTGTCCTGCGTACAGAAATCTTAGATATGTTTTTGAAGGTTGTTTTTAGAGATTGACTTTACTGTTTCACGACCATGTGTCAATGTTACGTTACTTTTGGGTCTTGGGAAATAATATAAAGAGCATGGCGGTTGAGAGCTTGTCATGCTCACTCAAATATCTCGCTGATGGTGGCGCGTGTGTTGGATCATTTGGCTCCCTTCAAAATGGTTGAGTTAAGTGGTGCTGATCCATGCGTCATGCTCGTGAACGAGTGCTGTCAGTTGGGATTGGTCATCTCTTAACTGCCTTGGCTTACATCTTTATTCTTATTTTTATTTTTATAATTGTTTTATATTCATCTTCATTGTTTTCACATGTAGAATCAACAAGAATAATGTAATCAGTATTTTGTAAAAACCTAATTTAAAAGAGTGCCGTGGAGTTTCTTGCTCGTTCTTCTCCATAGAGGCCTACCTCCGTTTTGGAACGAGCAACTAGCTTCAACTTTCGGACTGACTGACAGACTCCTTGACTATTCAAAAGTGCCTGTAAATGGTCTAATTGAAATAAATGTTTTGACTTTGACTTTGACTTTGAAATAAAGACACATTACCTCGTTGTAGAGCAAGAAGTCATTAAGTGCAAAAAGGTAGTTTCGAGATAATAGTGTTTTAGAGACTTTTTGTTATTTAATTCGAAATAACACATTAACACTTATAGTTACAAAAAAAAAACTACTATAGCATGACGCGCCCCTCCATATTACTATTTCAATGTGTGTAGCCATATCCATATGAAAGAGTTTCTATGTAGTTGTAGTATTCATTAGCAGGCCGGCAGATTTGTTGGTCAACTAATCATAACTAGCAAGACCGCACAAGACTACGCACGTGTCATTTTCATAGAGTATGTCAGTGCAGCGCCATACTAATAATAATGAGTAATTAATGACGCCGCTAGTCGAGCAACAAATCGCTAATTTGTTTTTGTTTCGAGAGCCGTCTCAGTACGCACACATTGTGAGTTTGTTTGTACGCACACGTTGATACTTTCACAAATATTTCCAAAGGTTTTGAATTTGTGGAGGGGCGCGCCATGTTATAGTAGTTTATCTTTAGGTTGCGGTAAGTAGGTACCTAGTTACTAAAAAAACCTCAGAACCTAAAAGGGTTTATAAGAATAAGGTATAATAACTTCTTCGTGTTTAATGAGCTATCAAAACCAAATATCTCCGTTCCGATAAGGTTTAGAGAAATGTGTCCATATTAATTTTTGATCGCATTATTCTGATCTTTCAAAATATCTAAGTTTCATTAGTGGCCATCCAACTTCAAAATGACGCCACTTTTACGCAAACCCCTTTGATTATAGTCTGGAATAGTACATAAACTACTTTTAATCACGGAAAAATATGCGGTTCCCGTGGGATAATAATATTAACTTTGACGCAAACGAAGTCGTGGGCAGAAGCTAGTGTTGCTTGAAATTATATATCGTTTACGGTATACAAATATTTGTTTTAAATTGTAAAGTAAACATTTTATTTCATTTTATTTTCCAACAAAATAACCTAGTTGACTACAATTAAATACGATACATTATAATATTAGATTGTTTTAATTTACATGCTTACAATATTGGACTATATGGTCGGTAAAGTGACATTTATTTCTGTTTAAAAGAGTGCACAGTCACATATTGGGAACCTGCAAGGTTGCGAGATGTCCTGGATGATACGTTAATGGTAACAAGGCTGCAGCTGTTTGGCAACTTGTGAAATGGTTTACAGTGTACACGTCGCTACTTTGCATAATAATATGGAACAGTCGTTTTATTTTCTAAATCAAATAGGTATGTCAGTGCATCGGAACTTCTCAGTTTTCTAATAAAATTATGTTTGTTTGCATTCTTGCGATTTACGATGGGTAACGATATGAGTGAGTAAAAGAAAATATTCTTCTAGTTCCATGGTAATCTTTTATTGTCTTTTCCATACTTTGGATTTTTCTGTCGAATAACACTATAAACACTACCTACTTTTTAATGGGTTTAAGGCTTTGTATGCCTGAAAATAATGATTGAACATAAATCAACGTGATATTTGTAAGGATGTTTTGTTACGATTATTACAAATTCTTCCATGAAAATCCAAAGGTGCGCTATGAAGCAACTGCAATCAATTGTAAATCAAAGTCTCGGCAACAGAATTGACAGAAAATCATTAATTTTCTTGCAGCAACAAAATCTCTTAGATAAAGGGTATTTAGTCTGAACGGAACGCGCGCCATTCGACTCTAAGCAAAAATCGTCTACGTTCCAAATGACTGGTGATAAAATAATTTCAAAATTATTTAAAGGTACAGTCGCATACATTACGATAGTCGCATAGTTATGAATTGTAACCATTTAAATTTGATTTTTTTCTTCTTTAAAATAAGACTGATTTTACTAAATCTTTTGCACCTGCCATCTTCCCAGATTTATAACAATACAAGGATGTTGTAAGAAATTGCATGCATCTTATCTTAAGTACCGTGCATCAGTACTTAGTCACCGTTTTACGATGTAACCAGACAAGTTGTAAATAAGGCCCAGGCCACATGAGTAATGGTTTACAGCTCAACCACGTTTGACGCTATGTAAATTAGGACTCAGACAAATAGAGATGTGGTAACATGTTCGTTTGTTAGGTTTCAGTTTTAGAATATGGTAATAATATTGTGTATGATTTGTGAAAATAGAGCCTGGTTTCGGATTTTTGTTATTCTTTTGTTTTTATATTTATTTCAGTGTAACATAACATATCACGCCTGTAATCCCCGAAGGCTTAGACAGAGTTGTATCCATTATTACACCCTCATTTCGCCAGTTAAAAGTCCCAGGTAATAGGGGGCGAGTCTATTGCCATCAACCGGGCACAAATCCAGGCTCCGGGGCTGCTACTGAAAAATTCCTGATGGAAAAGCCTTTTAACACTTTGCCCGACCTGGGAATCGAACTCAATACCTCATGCTCAGCAGTCATGCTTTGCGACCACTAGACAAGGCAGTCAGTCAGTTATTTCAGTGTAAGTACTGGATATAGTATTTATTATAGGAGACATCAGATTTAGTAGTTTTTGATCGTGCTCATACAAAAATACTTACAAAATACATAGGTAATCACAGAACGTCCTTTTCCTTTAAAAGAATTGAGAGAAATGAAATGTGACCGTTTTGATTAGTAAGTTCTCAATTTGTTTCTATTGATTATTTATAATGCAACTTAGATTCGACAGTGAATCTAATTATATTAAAACGAATTCTCTCTTTAAACAAAAACTGCACGGTATTTCCTTAATGAAAACTTTCACTTTAAGTTAAATTTTACACACTTTCCCAAAACACTAACTAGCGTATCGGAACGCAATAAAAAATAAAACAACCAGACAATTTTAGCTTTAAACATTTAATAAATTGAAATAGGTACCTAAGAGCAAAATCGTTTGTGTAAAACTAAATAGATTCTTAGAAACACGCAGCTTGCCAATAAAAACAACCTTTTGTCAGTTAACAAGCATCTGGGTTACGCGATTCGGTTACAAAATGGCCTATTTGAAATAATACCTATCACAAAAACCAAACACCATATATTTTTTATAAACCACGTGCCTATAGCGACGGACGTGGCGTTTTTATTTTAACAAAAAAAAAGATCCATTTCGGAAATGTCAATTTGACATTTGCAAAAAAAGCCATTAATCTAACGCTTTATTTTTAGGGTTCTCAACACCTAGCAAAATTAGGTTACAACGAAAAAAAAACACGTAGAAAAAGTGATTTAAATAAAATGTTTTTGCTAAAATTACTTCAACAAGATGTTCAGAATGGATTTTCTATTTATTATTACTGTTTCTTGCTATAAATCCTTCACGTGAATTGTTAGTTAACAGCTTATAAATTAGAAAAGACAGACATTTATGCGCATTATTTTTTTTTAAACGTAATCTTTAGTGAATTTTTATCTTTTTTTTAAATTTAGCAGCTGTCATCTTAAACGTCATCTAGGGCTTAGCATTTTCCGTTTCAAAAGTGACAAGAAAGCTCGGATGCGATGATGTTTCATTAGTATAAGCTGACACACACGTGGCTTCTCTGCTTATCCCCAGAAGGTGTACCATGTTTGAATGTCAGATAGTGTACCGTATTAACTTATTCTCAAGGAGAAAATCCAACATATTTTTTTTTGTGATCTGCAGGCCAATTCTACTAAAACAAAAACGTTTAAAATTTCATCTCAGCGATAATCTATGTCAAGATATGTACCTACCTACGTAAATCAAAGGCACATTTGACAGATTGAGACTAAGATTTGTAGTATTAGGACTATAAAAGTTATTAGAAATTGCCTGCTTGAACAGTTGTAGGTCCTGAAAAGAGTATGGAAGGTAGATTTTAGATAATTCTGAGCAGAGAATGGAAAGCTATTCGTGATTGCCAATCAAAAATCAATGTTCTTTTGCTCTACGTTGCTGTGTCCTATAGATTAGGTACAAAGAACTACTAACTTTATGTCCTTGTCTCTCTCTTTTAAGTCTCGATTCCACGTAATCTCGCTAATCCATTTATGAGAATCTCTTATTAAAACTCGCACCCACTAGTGCTCCAACCATTCATCTATTCTCGTCACGACATGACGTATTCAGGCGGTCCATTGTGAATTATACGCTTGTTTGTAACACAAATTATACGATAAATAAAACGTTTTAGATATCCATCAGCTTTAGTCTGGTTGGATTAACAATGAGTTAGTATGTGACATACGGAAGGGTAGCTTGGCGAGCGGTGGCTGTGACGTCATAATGTCTTTATTTTATTTCGTTAATCTAGGTCAGGTGTTGAATTAAAATTTATCCAATGATAGCTCTAAGTATCGATATCAGTTTAACACTCCTATTAAGTTTAAATATCAGGTCATTATTTATTTAAATAAATTATTCATTAAATATATTATAAGATACACGGTTTAATGACTACAACCTTTTTTCTGCATAAACTGCATTAATTGGGTGTGGCAAACCAGACGACGAATAAATTCCACTTGGACATGAATTGTATTTCAATTTAAAAAATTTGAAGGTAAGGAACAGAATGTCACACAGTATTTAAATTTTAATGTCCAGTAAGGATAATTTATTATCAGCGGACGAGGTATTTTAATGAATTAATAACAATGTAACTTATTATTAAAACGTACCTAAGTACTAAGTTGGGGTGTGTTATGAGATATTAGATATAATTATGTAGCTTTTGTAATAGAAAGCATATCATTTACATTATAGGTTCACCTATAGATATGTTATTTTTTAATAAATATAACAAATTAAAGTATGTATAAACATCCACTTAGCATTCCGCCAAAACTGAAGAACCGGTAAAACAAAATACCGCAAAAAAAACAATTCACTTCCTCTTATTCAGTTATTTTAATTAAAAGAAAATCGCGATACACATGACATAATAAAGTAAAAAACAACATTACACCGGTACCTATCTGTCGTCGGTGAAACTGCAAAGATAAATGAGTATGGGACAGGTGTCTCCAACCGTCGGCAAAAAGTTATTTATTCCAGACGAGACCGATTGAAATGTTTTATTTATTTAGCATTATCGTTCCCGGAACGTATTTGTGTAAACGTTTCTCAAGATGAAAATTCAACTTGGGTGGTGGCGTAGATAATGGCATTGCGGAAGTCTCAATGATGAACTGCTGCTTACCATTTTTGCTATAAATATTTTTTTTTTGTCTTGGGGAAATGATAAGTTATTATAATTTTTATTACGTTTAAAACCATAAAGGTATCCATAAAACTACGATTTAGAATTAGATCAAATGACAATAATTATCTATCATAATGTCATACCCAATATTAATAAAATCTTAAATTTGCATAAAAAACAACATTAGTTTTACTCCCCTTTCGGAAACTTGAAAACGGCAACCACCTGTTTTCTTTATAAAAGCTCATAATGTTTTTTTTTCGCTTGCAATTTGAGTATCAATCATCTTCATAACAGGTGCAAGTGGGCAGGCTTGCTGATTTATTTGTCAGTGTGTAACATAAGTCATGTAGTCCGTCAGGCCTTCGTGACGTCATCGATTGTGGGTCATGGCTTCGAGTAGGTAGTACCGTCGGATATAATTACAACTAATAAATAAATCAATAGTTTATTATTGAAAATGCTCACCTTTAGTTGAATAATATTGTTTAACTTTGAATTTTATAAGTAACTTATTAAAATATATATCTGGGAATTTAGAGCTTACGTGATGTGTTTCTGTTATGAATTCAGTTCAAGGTATAGATAATGTAATATATAGCATAACTATTCAATAAAAATATACGAAATAAAATAATTACCTTAATTTATAATAATATTAACTTGAATGTTGTTAATGTCACGCTTGTCGCTACTATTAAAATATACAAATTCAAAATATCAACATAAATCAGCGCAAACTAAATTTATCCATCTATAAATTATCCATAATAACCCTAGAACGCCGGCGTCGTAAAATTCATTCTAAAATTAATGACGTTCATAAAAGTTATCTTTCACAAAAGCCTAATAAGTTTTGACAGTGATGCAATATGTCGTCACTTTCACTAGAATACTGACAATCTGTCAGTCGGTTCGTCACCTCGAGACTAATTAGTACACTAGTGACATGTTGACACTAGTACAATGCCCTGACATACATCTTTTGTTAATAAACAAGAGAAAATATTTGCCTTTCATGGTGGCAGGAGACATAAGTTTTCGGTGTATATTTTTGTACATAAGATATATATTGTCGGTGAGTGTTAGATGTCTAAAGTTATAAAAAGTAAATTATACCTACTAGTATAATAGCTCAGATGCTAGTAATTAAGTTTTAACCCGTTAATTAACTGCTGTGTTCCAGATTGAATTTTAATGAGTGCGAAAGAATACTTTGCCTTTCAGTCACATTTAGTACGAAGTAATTTTTTTGATCTGTTAATTACCTGGTATTTAGCTTCAATATCGTAAAAAACGGAACCGGTAAAATTTTAACGCGGTTATCGAATCAGAGAAACGATACAACGTTCAAATAATTAGACGCATTTACATTATTATACAAGTTCAAATAGTACTAGGTATTTGTTATCCTTTAACTGTACCGCGAAATTAAAAACCTGATGAAAATTAAGGTCCTCCATGAATGTAAAACGTTTATAACCAATTCTCATTTTCAATTCTATCTGGAAACCGTTGAGCTAAACGCATGAGATCAAACTTCATTAATATTCATGATGAACAATTTAAAACGAAAATGGAAACGTTATGCAAATTAAATCATCACGGACGAACTATAAAATCCACGATGACGTGTATTTCATAAATTAAATAATATTATAAAATGACATAATTCGACTATGACATAAATGACAGCTGACTCATCGATTACGAAATTGAGTGAACTTGACATGACGGTGGCAGGCGACGGGTTGACCTTTAAACTTTTAAATTGACTGTTTATCAATTTTGAATAAAACCCTAAACTAAAAACACAAGGATCATATTCGTATGGTTATCAATTTGTAAACATTTGAATTAATTTGGTTTTCAAAATTTGACAAGTCCTTCAAAGGTGTCAATGGGTGTTTTTGTTTCGTATCTTTGTGCGTATTTTCGTTTACCTTGAAAAGGCATGTGTAGGCAATTATTTACAAGAATATAAACGTGGGATGAGAAGACAATGCGTTTACGTATCAGTTAATATTTTATTGTTCACCTTGGAATTTTATATTGACATCATCAGTTAGTTGTAAGATTCATCATTTTTTGCTACTTTTATGACATGGTATGAATTTTTAATGAAGTTTCGGCTATAAATTTAATTTAAACGGTTTATTTTCATCATGTCCTATGTGATACCGCATAAGTTTCGATGATTTTTTGGCAATAAATTAATGTTTTATAGTCTTGACTAATCCATAAACAGTTTCTACTTCGAAATTAATCAAGTCTTAATTTGTGATGTCAATCCAAAACATCTTCATTAGATTCTCCACGGACAGTTATAGTAGTTCTCTTAAATGTTTTTTTAAATATTTTAATGAGTTTAAATTAAAACTGAGAAAGAATCTTCTTGCGTTGATTTTTAACTCATAAAAACTCCGAAACATTCCCGTAAGCATACTAAACTGAATGTCCTAAAACACAACATAAGAATAATGTGCATAGCTTCGCACGTAACATACAATATTAGTCGAATCTTTTGTCCCATACGCATGCGTGTTGACACAGATGCACTTAGCATTGTAAGGGTTACAAGTTAAATAAAAATGTCACGCTTTACCTTCTCAGTTAGTTTCAATATTCATTAGGTTTTTTGTTTCGGTACCTACCGTAAAAAATTTGGTATTTCGGATATTTGTATGTTGTGGTGTTTGGTCTTTATGGTTGATGATAGTGAGTAATAAATTTAAAATAAGAAGCTATTAATAAGGCATAAACTATTCGATTTTCAAAACTATAGGATGACAGTTGACGGCATAATAGAGATGAATTGAAGAATACATGCTGCGCTAACTCTAAACAAAGAGTTAAGAGCAGATGATAAGATCATAATAATCCTGATGATTATAATCAAGCTGTTACACTTCAAAACTTTAAATATGGATTTCTTTATGTATGGAAGGGATTGGATCACTATGGTGTCTTAACTACAATCTAGGGCAAGGACATCACATATGGATTTAATAGCACTAACAAACCGTAAACAGTAATGAGAGAGTACGTTTTAGAAGCTTCAACGACAATGAAAAGGTCAAGAGAAAAAAAATTGGTTTAAGAACTTTAAAAACGTGATGTATTGGTAGAAGTACGTGAAATAGTAACTCCTGGGATAAAAACAACATAAGAAGAAATCTTGATGTATTTCAAATATCGAACTCTGACGCAAATAACACAAATAAACAGCCCATACAAAAGACCATGGATACCAGAAAGTACTAAATTAACAAGATTACAAGACTAACCACTAACAGAAACGATCAACCACTCCTTTCTCATGTCCCCAGCAGATATAATACCAACTACCGTCCGTTATGTCCGATAAACGGAGCAATTTCAATTAAAACCTGCCATAATAATAACTTTGGTAGGTAAAGTGTTGGAATAGATGATGATAGTGCGAATATGTCACCAGTGACTATTAAATGAGAACATGTGGGGCTCGCTCGTAAATCTGCCGTTGGTGACACTAGACGGTACATTAGTGGTTGTGTGGTATAAGTTATAAGAGGGAAGCGTGGGAATGTTGATGATGAATTGGATAATGACGTAGTAGGAATTTAATTAAGTAACAAATATACTACGATCTCACGAACCAATAGAGATGAGGAAACAATAAAAAAAAAGAAAACGAAGTTAGTCATTGTCAAAATTATGTTTTATTATAAAAACTTCGTCCTCTAGCTAGCATTGTTACTTTTTGCTTCTGGTCGAGTCCACGTTAAAGACAATGAAAATAAGTAAATGAAGTAAAAGACGGACTTGAGACCTCATGGAAAAACTATAATTTGGGTGCATAGCAGTAGGGTATAATTGGGGGTTCTGCATCACTTGCTCTCGCCGCGCTCGAGCTGCGTGATGCAAAAACCCCCAATTATACCCTACTGATATTCTGATCTGACCTGTTTTCTGGATGAATATTTTAATGATGTGACCAGGTCTTAACCACTAAGCCAAACGTGTTGTCAAATATGTAACAAAACAGCGAACCACTTCATGCACTTTGTTTACTTTAACGATGTATTGTATGACATCATTTATTCGATGCGCTTCCGTATATGGTTTTCAAGTTGAATGACTTCTTCCCAGTCTGCGTGATGCAAAAACTCCCAATTATACCGCTTATTTATGCAGATTGTTATGTATGGAAGTAATTTTCATAAAAGGTTCAAATAGAAGGAATCTCATCTTCCAAATCAAATTTCATTACTTTGACTCATTTTAAGTGCAATGTGGCATCGTATACATAATATAATCTAATAGGGTAGATATAATCCGACTCAGAGCACAACCAATAGCACATATTCTAATAGAGTAATTGTTTCAGACAGTTATTAATATAATATATTCCTTTCACAGCATTCAAATAAAAACATTGAGGAAAATTTGTAGCATGCTGCATCCAAGGATCATCGTAAATCTCCCAATCTTCTATAACACCTCCACATGAGAAACACGCTGCTTTATCATTTACACCATTTCCAAAATAAAAAAATCCGGCTTCAGCCATTTCCATCACCAACCTTCTCTTTGAATTAGCCGTTGCCCAATAATGTCTAAACGAAATTTCACGCATTTTATACGTATTATAGATGTCATAACGAGGGCTACATTTATTTTGAGACATGTTCTGTTCACTCACTATATAGTTCTTCATACAGATAATTATAAAAATGAAATGATATCGTACTACTGTAGCCAGCAACTTATAAAGATTATCATTTGATTGGTAGGGATAGAAGATTGGAAAATTAAACAAGAAAATAATTATTTAAAAAATTTATTATTTATACACCATTTATTTAAGCACAATACATTTTTTAAAGCACATACAGAGTCATGATAAATACAGTTATATAAATCTTGAGAATATTTATATTGATCGTATAAACTTATCAAACTAGGACAACCTTCATCTTCTAAATTGAATATACTAAAATTTCTATTTTCTAAAATTTGCTTTAACCACAACACTTTTTCCGAACCTTTGACATAAATACATTTATCTCTTAACATATCTCTAACCAAATTCTGATAATTATAATAGGATACAAATCCTTCGTGCCAGTGTATCTTTCTGTTACTTTCAATCCAACTAACTTGTTTTTTTTCTTGTTTTGTTAATTTTTTAAATGGAAATGGGGGCTTAATTAAAAATACTTGTAATTTTTGATTATACAATATAGCGATTTCTTTTATTATAAATTCATTTGTTTCTGTTTTAAAGCCTTGAATATCCACAATAGCGATCATGATAATCTGCGCACAATGTTGCTGAGAGGTTTGTATTCCACAAGTCGATCATTTATAATCAAACAATATGCAGTTGTCTTATCTGGTATTTGTGTTGAACATTCAAATTCCAATCGCACATCCACTGGACCAGTTTTTAAACTATCATTTTGCCTCGAGCAGTCTAAGATAAAGACTGGAGCTTTTTCTTTGAAGTCCTGTAGATCAAGCAACGGGTCTACCGGAGAGTTGTAATACGACTGACGAAATTTCACATACATTTCATATAATATACTATATTTGTTCTCACAAAACTTTAAAGATAAAGGCTCATAAGGATAATATTGCGAATTTAAAAAGAGCGTCACGTTTGTCACCTCACAATGATCAAACACTGAACTGTCTTTAGTTCTATTATTTTTTCTATTAGTCTGCAAGCAAAAAATGACATACCGAGGCTTTTCTAATTGAGAAGCAGTCTTTACAGACCAAGAATGCTTTGTGGTTTTAGGTAGTAAAGGATACTCATATAAATCCCAATTTCTAAAAGCCATCTGAATAGGTTTATCTCTTTCTAAATGCTTTAAAAGTGTTAAACGTTCTCGATCTGAAACTTTTATGTGCGGTACTCTCCATTGCACCCTTTGTATATCTATTTGAACCTGAACGAGTTCATCAGTAAGAATAATGCTATTTAAGTTAGAATTACTCCTATTCAATATAAGTTCGTGTTTACAATTTATCACAATTTTATTGTAATCCTCGGCAAACCCTAAAATCTTATTTAATGGCACCACAACACTAAAATGCCCATCACTTTGAAACCCGTTTAAATTCCAACCCCATAATGCAGCAACTTTACTTTCTGCTTCATTTAATGAGATGTAAGACTTTATTGTTGATGTTATTCCGGAATTTTTTATACGATCTATTTCAATTCCATTCATTTCGTATCTGATGTCTTGAAACAAATGCATAATAGGGTTATTAATGAACGTAACAGTTTTCTTGATCGGATTCCCATCCTTACCGAACAGCTTTGCCTGACCTTCGATGTAGATTGAACTGGCTGATGGTAGCACGTATATATCTTGCTGATGTATGGGGATTCTGATTTCATCGTTTTCTCTAAAGCTGTTATTGTAGGGATTGTATGAATGGACTTCACAACTTTCGATTGAACTATCAAAGTGTGGTAAATCAGTAATCTGTAGTATACTCATACTTTAAACCCTAGAGCTTTAAGAAAATCTTTATTTGATTTAGTCAATTTCTTCACGTTTTTCTTACGTCTGTGCACCTTAACGGTTGTTGATGGAATAGGACGTTTTATTTTCACTGGAGGGTTTTTATCATATACTATCATTTTGCCTTTCTTAAATGAAGACGTAATTGAATATGTTCTTCACCAAAGTCAATACAGTAACCAAACTGATCTACAATCCTGACAGATATGGATGAAATTATATTTTTGTTCACTGGGAAGTAAATAACGTTCTGGGGTATTTCTGTGTAGCCGTGACTTGAAGCAGTATCAGATATGAATTCGTGAATAAAATGAGTCGGTAATCCGTTGTAATATGAACCGTGAACAAGATCGCATTCGATTCTGATTACAGTTAAACTGCTGTTATTAGCGGGCACATTCGGTCTTTTTTTTAATACTGAAAAGTATAGTAAACCGCACTCGTATTGATCAGATAAATGAAGAGGTGGTTGAAAATACGAAACCAGTTCTGATTTATTTCCAGAGATGGTGACCGTCGTAGACATGCTTGCATACTGAACTCTTTAAAATGATACTGTTTATTTTATTTCTTGATTATACCAAAAATTCTTTAAGAAATTTAAACATAGATGTCCACAGTTGAAGGGGTGATCACGTTGTAAATTTTCATAATTATATTGTATGTTAGAACCTACATATTTTATAAATTCCTTTGGAGGTTTAAGATTTCCATAACTGTCGAAATACTCAACATAATCATTATATTTTGCATAGGCTACCCAATGAGAACCAGGATTTTTAGAACTATCTAAATTAATAACTCCGCATTCTTTTTTATACGGATATTTAGGGAGCTCATCTCTCATAAAGACACCTCTAAAATGAGGAATTCTATTTCCATACTTTAAAATGTCAAAGTTAGTTAAGGCTCGTTTGGGTAGCCGATATCTTAGTTTTTTTCTTTTGATACGAAAATTCCAAGGCCGCCTTTATGTGGTTTAAGATGTAGTCCTTTGCCAATACATAGAGCTTCCATTTTTTCATTATGTCTCCTCGATTCCTCATACAGCTTTTTAGCCATTTTGTATTCATTTATGGTTTTGGCAATACCAGCTGCACCGCCTGCTAAAGCTCCCGCCGCTGATAATCCGGCAAAAATAGGAATCAGAGGTAGTACTCCCCCAGTTTTTGGAATAGGAATAACACGGGGGAGCTTAATCGATGAATCATCAGCTAATTCTCTGGTAGCGGCAATAGCTAATTCTATAGCCATTTTCTTGCTCTTAGGTTTTAATTTTTTTATGTGTCTTTTTGCTTTTGTAATAACAGTTTTTAATTTACTTTTTAATCCTTTTCCAGATGTAACTTTTGGAGAACGCTTTTTCCTCAAACCAGAACCAGTTTTAATTTTTGCCGACATAGCCTTACTTACTAAGCGTGCCGCGAGTTTTTCGCCTGTACTGGCATCGGAAGCAACCGCTCGCTGTTTCGCCATTTTTAACAAAATTAAATCAGCCTTATGTCGCTCTTTCAAGTTTGATGACTTGTGATATGCAATATCGTGATCTCTGCAATATTCGTCCAACTTATTTACACCGTTATCTCCTTGTGCAAGTCTTTTTATTAATTTAGTACCAGGACCACAGTAATTATATCCTGGTAAGTGTAATTCAAATGGTAAATTATTAATAAGCCAATTGAGAAGACTGCTCTCTCCAAAACACATTATAAGACTGACGATTCCGGTTTGAATACTTTAATAAATATTATGCGATTCGAGTTTGTTGTTAATATTATTTTATTTATAATATAACATTAGATTTATCTATCCAACTGCTTTCAGCTGAAGACAAACCTAACCATTTTACTAAAACCCTGTTACCTTTTCTTCTAAGAACTTTCTCGACTAAATATACATTGGGGTGTTTTGTCTTCTGAAGTTCTTGTTCATAAAATGCTCCTAGGATAGGCTGTCCTCTGATCGTATCTTCAATTAAGTAAGTGATAGGAGTAGTATTCTGCTTGTATCTAATTTTAAATATTTCTGTTGACCAATTGGGAGTATAACCTTTTTCGAATGTTCCTTTGTACTTACTGATACGAACGTAATCACCCACTTTAAACTTGCATTTTATACTTTCTTTATTTTTCACTAAACTATTAAATCTTTTTAATATTTCTTTCTTATTTGCATTGTTGACATTTGCTGGTATTTCATTAATTGTTCGATGATAGGTATGATTGTATTTATGAACTACATTGTCCAACGTATTTTTTATCCAATTATAATTACCTTTTAAACTAAACTCTTTATACAGTTTAGATTTTAATGTTCTTATAAATCTCTCCACAATTGAAGCCTTTTTAGATGAAAATGTTGAATAATGATTAATATTATACGACTGCATAAGATATTTAAATTTGTTATTATAAAATTCTGTACCGTTATCTGTTTGTAAATTTTTAGGTATGCGATTATCTTTCAATAGAATTACAAAAGCATTATACACCTCATCTTTGTTTTTACTTTTCAAAGGAAGCGCCCAAGCATATTTTGAAAATGTGTCAATTATGGCAAGAATATATTTATAATTATTATTTTCCCTCGACACTGTTTGCATATCTATTAAATCTGCTTGCCATAGATCATCTATATCCTTCATAATAACACGCCTTCGCGGAAAGTTCACCCTCGCACTTTTATGAATTTCATTTACCACATCCGCTTTGCTCATTTTAAAATATTTTTTTTAATAATTCATTGTATATTTATATATTCATAATGAATGACGTCGTAATACTGAATGAAAAGTTTTCTGAGCATCAGTATTTATTCTTTAATTATGTTAGCTTCTTTTAATTCTTCAATTACTGATAAAATTTCATTGTCATGATTTGTATTACCTGCATCTCTTGAAGCTATTAATAATTTTAATCTTTCAACCAATTCATTCGGATCGTCCCAATATACTAAGTCAGTATTCTTATTATATGTTTTAAGTGTCGGCAAACTGCCCCCAATTTTTTTTTTATTGTTTTCCAACAAAGTCTCAGAAAATAATGGTCTGATTATATCTCGATATTTGAGCCCTTTGTCACCTCTTATTTGACCTCTAGGATTAAAATCCCTCTTATGGGCGTTGGTATAATGTAGTATATCTTTGTAGACAAGTCTATCGGCATCAGTTACAATCTTTAAGTCAGGTTTCTTTCGAAGTAAAAGTTCTTTTAGTCCAGGGGTGAAATCGTAACTTCTATCTCCAATTTTAACCAAAACTAAGTTATCTCCATCAATATTTTGAATTTTAGAAAATGATACTACGGAGTTACCCATCATTAAAGTTTTATTGTCGGTTCTTATTCCAAATGGTACATTTACACCATCATAAATACCGTAGATATCCTCACTTTCCAACGAAAGTTCTAAATTATCTTTTACTTCTTTTTTAGGAGAGCTTGAAAAAAATATATCAGCATCATGAAAATCTTCACATTCAGTAGGAGTGATTTCACAATTTGCATCTAATTCAATAGGTATAGAATTATCGGACACGTTTTTATCATGCTTAATATTTTCGATTAATCTTTGAGAATTTATAAAAGTTTTTAGAGGGTCTGAAACTGGTTTGAACATTTTATCTAAGGATAAGTTAACTTCATGTTCGTAATTTTTCATTTCGTTTATTTTCTTTTTTATGGAGTCGACAGACTTGATTAATTCCATTTTAATATTTTTTTCCATCTTATGTAATCACAACTGTGTTCAACTAAGAGAGAAATAAGACTAGCAATGTTTCTCTATACAATTCATTTATAAGGATGTGCCACATACAGACATCTATCTGCGTTCATTAGAATTTAAAAAATGTATCGAAATTCTTTCTGTACCTCCCATTATTTAATGTAGACTCTTTGTTAATAAGTAAAAAATTGAAAGGATTACTCCAAACTGTTTTACAGATTTCTTTGAACTGGTTCCAGTTTAAATCAGGACTGACATGTTCCTCATAAATATGTTTTAAGTTCACATCATCTTGTCTAAATACTATAAGAAAATTAGCATTGTCACGTAACAATTGTTTCGGTATCTTTGAATAGGTCTGAGATAAATAAAAACAATCGATTTGCTTATGTCTCCCCATACAAAAATAATTGCGAATATTCGTCTGATTTTCTGTTGCAACATCGTCAAAAATAAATATAGAATTTGCTAATGCTTCACTGGGAGATATAACATCTTTATTGTCGCTAAACTCATAGAATTTAATTTGAGGTACTCTTCTTAACACTTCACTTAAAAAACGATATTTTGGTTGGAAATTCGTTTTTGAGTAAAGATACAGATTTTGAAATTTAAGGCCATTTTCATGTAATAATAAACTGATCATAACGTTTGTTTTACCACAATTTGAGGGCCCACATATAATACAACGAATCGTATTAGGCAATAAAGCACTGTGTCGGATCTGGCAACTGGAGTCATTAAAATTAATATTATTTACATTTAGAGATATGGGTTGTTTGATCAACTTCATCTTGCCTACTAATTGCACTTTTCTCGATCCTTCAATATATATATAATAATTATAATAACAGCTATAGTTTTGCTAAATTAGAATTCTTTTCTCAAATATTAAAGTATTTTTTGTTACAATGAATCATTTAATAGCTGCAGCCAGTGCAAGACAGTCACTTGTCAATAATTTTCAAATTAAATCATTTATTTTTACTAAAGGTAAGTTTTGATATAATTATAATTGAAAGTTCATATTATCCAAACAACTTTTGACAAATTTATTTTCTTTTCAGAATAATGTCTCTTTCACCATCATACAGTCCTAGTTTTTGGGATAATGAGATTTCTGCAGGACACGAACAGTCGCGATTACACGAGGTATGTATCTAACTATAAATGCGCAAATATTTACATGTTTTTAGATAAAATGATTTTTGACATTCAACAATAACAACTATTATTTTTGTTGTGAGGAATGTGTCAAAAATAATATTATTGCATCGCTGCCATATTTACCTATAGTTTATTCATCATTCTCTTTACAGAAACTGAGCGATCCTTATCTTGCGGATAACGATGCAGCTGTTAAATCATTCTATTTTACTCAAGATCTGAATACCTCCAATATTCCAGTTATCAAAACTGCGTCACAAAAACATCCAACAGAAAAAATAAAAGAGAAAAAAAGGAGGTCTGCAAATATGAAAAAAAATAAGAAATCTCAATTTTATTCAAAAACTATAATATCAGATAATTCATCTTATATTATTAGGAAAGAGCCAGGAAAAGCTCATCATTTGATAAATATAACTATTCATGACATGAGTGATAATGCTTCCGGAAGGAGCTGCAGTGAAAATGACAGCACTCGTGTAAGTGTTCAGTACCTAGTCAGAAACAATTGTGATGAAATAATGGATGAAACTGAACATTTGATTAATAAAATAGTGAAAAAAATTAATTTGTGTAATTGATTGTGAATCTTATTTCTGAGGTTGTGAATCTTATTTTTTTAATTTAGTGTGACCCAATAAACAAAATAGATTCTGCAAACTGTGTTTTGAATTACCTGATTAATTAGTTACTAGATAATACCTCTTATTAATAAACAATGTGCAAACAGTGTATATAATTATGTCAAAAGTATAAATAAACTAACGTTATTCATGATAATAATCTACACACATTGTTTAAAAGAGGGAAAATCTTTCGGAAAGGGAAAAATAAACAAATAAATACAGAGTACACATTTATTGATTAGATACATTTTATAAGATTATATCCTTATTACATTTCTCCTTATAATATCCTTATTACATTACACATTTAATTACATTGTAATCAACATAGTAGAACAAATAGACACATGTACTAAAGTATTGAACTATAATGCCCCCAAGGTAAAGTGTTGAAACAACCTTCTATCCTTTGCCTTTTATCATCATCACTGTTAAGAATGAGCTTATTTAACTTTTGTGTAAAAACTTGATGATTTTTTGATCTTATAACATACATATCATCTCGAAGGTTATCATTTAACATTAATGCTCTTTTATATTTTTCAATATCCAATTTTTTTGTTACCGGCTTTGTTATTCCCTTTGCTTTCTTTATAGTTTTATTTTCCGTGCGTATACAATACAACTTAGCTCGTAAACCTACAAATTCTGAAATAATCTCTCCACCTAATTCGTCTTTGAAATAACCTGGTATTTTCATATTAGCTTTAGGTAATCCATATATATTGTTATCCTCAAAATTGCTCGTGTCAAAATAACGAATATTGTTTTTCATATCTTTATAAAAATTTTCAGTTTTTACCAAATAAAGTAAGCTATCAGTATCAGTGTAACATAAAATAACATTATTTCCATATATTTTTTTAATTACAGAATAATGAAAATTATATAAATGCGTTTTAGAAATTTCAAGAATAGAAAATCCAATATAAATAGGGCGGTCCAATATAACTTTTGTTTTATTCAATTGAATAGCTACTAAACTTTCCGATAAAATTGCTAAGTCTTTGAAATGCGGTGCGCTAATATACCTTTCAGCACCATGCAATTTGTTGGTTGTATTTAACTTATCTTTCCATAATTTTACGAGCCTAACATCAACTTGTTTCCGCTTGTTTTCAATTGTTTTTCCAAAAATAGAATTGTTTTGTTTCTTAAAAAAATCTTTTTCAAAATCAGATTTAGCTTTTTGCCTGAGAGAAGTATTCAATAAAATATATGGTTTTAAAAAGTTATCTTGATAAAATGATAATATTCTGTATATTTTTAACAATATTAAACCATTTTCTAAACACTCTTGTAAATGCATATAATGAATAACAAAACGATGTTTGTTATACAAATTTGCAATTAACTTTTTACACTTGTTTTGCATAGGTGAATATTTTTCAGCGGCAAAGGGAAGATCTGAATGAGCATTATGAATGTTAGGTGGGTAATATAAATCTACCTCCAAAATGTATCCCTCATCACCGTTTTTGTTTACGCCATTTATATCAAATTTATTTATTTCATTATCATTAAGAAATCGGAAGTTACGCATTGGAAGTTTTTGCATCATTGCAAAGCCATATAAATTCACACAGTCAAGATAAATAAGGTATGAGCTTGCCTCGTTCTTATTATACGATGATTGATATTTGTTATTAGCTTTAGCATATCTTAATGAGCATTGGGCAAGACCTCCACGAATTCCATTTTCTATCATTTGGTACATTTCTACGTCAGATATTAAATCAAGCTGAACTTTAGTGTACCACAGCATAGCATCCCAACTTAACGATGGTGATGAAACATAATAACATGGGTCTAAATTGTAATAAAATAAACTCATTTCTCGAAACTTCTCAAAAATATCACATAATAACAGTACATCACATTTTAAATAAAGGTCTGTGTACTCTCCTAAATTTTTTATTTCAAAAGTTTGCCATATGTTTAAAGCATGCTGATAATCTTCAGTTGAAATATTTTCTCCCGTTAGTTTATTGAAAAATTTTGACTTTTCAGGCAGCTGGGTTTCATCATATTTTTCCCATCTGTCTACATAGTCATAACAATATACACCTTTTCTACATGTTAAATTAAATAAACGATCATGATTAAAAAACAAGCGCATGTGTTGAAAATCATCTGCGTGTAACGTTTTTACCAATTTATCTAAACTGGTGCTTAAAAAGTTAAAAGAATCAATAAATTTTAATTGCACTGTAGTTTTATTATCAATAGGTATGATTTTTGTAAAGGATATGTACTTTTCTTTTGATTTAGGAATTAAAGTAATTTTGCCAATTATATCCGACAGCTCTTTTATAAATAAATGGCAATCATATCCAGATAAATTGTGAAAAATTATAGGTATGTATTGACACTGTTTCAAATTCAAATTACAAGCGTTGTGTGCAGCACCTCTATATTTACCGGTGAAATGATCATGATCTTTAACTTTTTTATCAGTTTGTGTAAACTTGGTTTTACATATGTGACATAACTCAGCTATTTTGAATGAATTTAACTCATCAGAAGTAAGAGGCATCATTGACTGTTTATTTTGCAAAATTTTATACAGCCTTTTTACATCATTTGTAATGGTTTCAACAAATTTTTGCGCGCACTTTGGGCCTCTATAACTAACAAAATTATTTAATTCAGGTTTAGAGTTGCAACAAATATAATAAGCATACGATGATGCTTGATGTGCCTGCACAGATTCAGTAAAAAGCGATTTATTTTTGTCTGAGTAATTGCAAAGCAAACTTTCAAAATCTCCGTATATTACAATTGGAATTCTTTGCGTTCTCTCAAAGTTTGAAAATTGTAATTTGCTATGTTCATCAGGCAAAACTGTTTTTATTTTGCTGCAGTTGTGATTTAATAATTTATCTTCATCATTATGATACAAAAAACACTCATCACATAAAAATAGTTTAGATTTATGTTTGGTTAATTGTCGATGCACAAGACGACCAAAATTTTTTATTAAACAAAAATGGGCTTTATCACCTTTAGTTATGTACAACAAATTGACATGTATAAGCTTTCGTTCACGTGTCAAATATAATGGGCCTGTTACATGATTACTAGCTTCAAGACCATATACATTTACACTTATAGAAGGATTATTTTTCTCAAAGATTTTAATATCATCAAAACTTGGTGGAAAAGACATATCATTTATGTTTAAAAGAAACGTATAGTGTGGGTACGATTGCAATCTATTAGCATTAAATTTTTTAGGAAACATGTGGGCAATAATACACCACAAAAAACAATGATTGTCATTGTTACGTATATTCAAACATGACTTTGTGTTTTTTATAACAGTAGGCAATTCTAAGTAAGTGCCAGCTCTCAAAGGATTGTATTTGTTTATGTTTATTTCCAAATGGCTTATAAAATTAATAGTCCACCCAGATTCACCAAGTTCAAATTCTAAACATTTAGATATTAATTTTTGAGAGCATTGAAAATAGATATCAGAAATATTTGTATTCGGAACTGCTATCATATATTTGGTGTTGAAAGATTTCATAGAGCTTTCATTATTTTTTGGCAAAATGTATGAGGCAAATAATTCAAAATTGACTTTAATTGCTTTATGTTTTTGAATCATAAGATTGATAATTTTACATACAGATTTTGAAACTTGATTTAAAAATATTTCTGGAGTAATTGTTATGTCACTGGGTATAATTGGATTCACTTTGTAACTTATGATTCTATTCTTAAAGGCAGTAGCAATAACTTGAATATTATCGAATTCGGAGCAGAGCAATACATTAGATTTATGAATATTTGTTCTACTATGTGCTGATAATTTTGAAACATAAATATTACAGTCTTTACAAAAAAACATGTTCATTAACAATTGGCTAATACTAATTTTATAATTTCTCAGGTTTTATTTATATATAGTATATATATGTATATAATATCAGATTTTAATTTTAGAATTTCTTATTTCGGGTTTTTATATTTCTCAGTTTTAATTTCTTATTTCAGGTTTTTAAATTTCTCAGTTTTAATTTCTTATTTCAGGTTTTTAAATTTCTCAGTTTTAATTACTTATTTTCGGTTTTTTAATTTCTTAGTTTGAACCTCTGAAAATTTTCTTAGTTTGAACCTCTGAAAAAGTACATGTGTAATATAAAATAATTATTAATTTAAAATTTGCTATACAAAATGCACAAAATGAGAGTTAAAAATACAGGCATAACAATAACTAATATGAATTAGGTAATTATTATGTATTTTATAATAATATAAGCTTAAAATAATTATAAGCAGATATAAATATTTATATAGAAATGTATATATTTGCACGTGAATGTATATAAATATAAAAATACTTATTGATGTTGTTGTAATGTATATTGTTATAGAAAACTTTGTTTAAATAATATTCTCACAATTTTTTTATAAAGACTGTATATGTTTCCATAAATGAGATTAAACAAACTTATAATTAAAAAGATTAAACAGATTTATATTTGCAAATTAAAAAAAAAACTTGCGCAAAAAGAGCGCATAAGTAGTACCTATAGACAGGGTTTGAAAAGTAAACAATTGTTTTTTAATGTTAAATCTAAGAAGGTTTACTGTATAGAACAGGCTGAATATCTTTAAATTCAGCCCTTCCAGTATTTACAAGGTGTGTTAAAGCCTTCCACACAGCATTATCTTTATCAGTTGATAATTTTAAAGTTACAAAAGAATGTTTCCAACGCTCGTTTGGAGCAAGTTTTTCCACTTCGTCAGTATTATAAACACGCAATTCAAAATAATACTTTCCTACCCTTCCTGGATCTGACTGGAAGGTGTGGCCAGTAGCTACTCGCTGAGTGAAGCAGCTCTTTAGGGTAGCAGCACGAATCAGCGGTCGAGACGATTCATCCTGAAATACATAAAAATAACTAGTTTTAATTAAAACAATAAAGCGCGAATTTTTTTTATCTACGTTGTTTAATCTATTACTACTTTAATTATAGATAATCTATTAGAAAGTTCATATAAACTCTTATGTCCACAAACAAGTATAATTTTAATGGATAAAATCACCCACTAAAACACTAAATAATATGTTCATGAATGTTTAATCAATGAAATGATTAACACGTTTGAAAAAATACCTTACCTCAGAATCTGAAGCGGTGATATTCCGCTTTCTTTTTGGAGCTGATGTTGCAACAATTTGCTGTCCGTCGCTATCAGACTCTGTTTCTGAAGCGAATGGGTTTTTAGAAAGCAAAGCCTTCTTTTTTTGAGACACTTTTTTGTCTCTCTTCACAGCTTTTTTTTTCGAGCTGCCGCTTATTTTTTCTTTAGTTGCTCGAGATATTGGAGGGGTGGAGTCGTCTTCTTCAACCCAAAAAGGATTATTCGTCGACTGAGCCCTGAAGACATAATTAAAATGCTATAAATATTTTTGTTATACCAACATTACTAACAACATGAAACAATAAACATGTTTCGAATATCGAATAGGGAATAATATTTTAACAGTCTAAAAAAAATTGCTTTAAATTACTTAGAAATCGACCTAAGGCCTTGTATTAATTGCTTGTTATACCAATCAAATCAAAATAAGTTAACCTCTATGCGCGTGTGTGCCAAATTTCATGAAAATCGGTTCAGCAGTTTTTGCGTGAAGGAGTAACAGACGAGCAAACTTTCGCATTTATAATATTAGTAGGAATAATTAATAATATGAAACTAAAAATACAGCGCCAGTACATAATTTAAATAAAATAAAATACTCACATACTTTTTCTGCAACACACCCAACAAAAAAAATAATCACGATACCACAGTGAAATGCTTTTCAGCACAACGATGACAAAATGTGAGGAATAATCTCAGATGCTTATTTTTGTAGACCTAAATTCTAAAGCCGTAGTCATAATGTTACTTTCCACAAATAATTACTTGAAAAATATAATTCAAACTATATTTGTTAATAGAATTTCATCTCTATTACCGGAGTACTTAAAGTAGATTTTATTTTAATCATTTCTCGTAATGAAATCGCGCTGTGAATGCTTCCGAATACTCTCGTTAAGGAAAGTGCTCTCACAGCATTTTTTCCTTATTCGAGTTTTTAATGCAACTGGAGACGAAAATCTTAAAAGGAATGATATGTCAAATAGCTTTGGTGGAATAGAAACAAACATATGCGAAAACCAATAAAATGAGATCTCCGCTAGTTATTTGCTATGTATGCAGAAATGCTGGCTTATTCTGTAAAGTCTCAAGTCGTAAAGGTTGCGTTAGATATAGCTATCCTGCTCATTTTAATGTTAATAGAAAGAGATGTCAATGGATTTCAAAGTGATATTCCCTTATGCAACTCTTATTTGATATTACAGAATTAGGGTGCGTGAATAGGTATTGAACTTTGGTAAATGAAACAAACAATTTTAGTTTTTAAATAAATTAATAATAAATCTGCTTTGTATTAAAATAAAAATATCATAACACATTATTTCTAATATGTTTGAAAATTCAACTAGAAAACTAAAGAAAAACTATTACAAGATTTTTTTTTATTTTTTTTTTTGCATTTTCCTCCCATCATGTCTCAATTTTATACAATTTGGACATTTTGTTTGAATGTGTCATAAGTGAATGAATGTGTCATGTGAACTCTATAAAAATAGGGTCAAATCTAAAGGGTCAAATCTAACAATCTTCAAAGCGATCCAGTATTTTGTCACATGTTTGACGACACGTTTGGCGCGTTGATTAAGAACTCTACTCGCATCATCACAATGTAAATATTAGTTCATAAGTACTAAATGCACCGAGTGTCGCGGGTTCGATTCCCGCACGGAACAAAATAAGTATTTGTTCCGGTCTGGATTTTTATACACTTTTCTCATTTTTTTTCTCATTTTTTTAAATATGTGCTCCGTAAGAATTAGATAGGGTTCCTTCTGCTGTCAATTGCAAAATTGAAAATCGTTAGACCAAACAATAACATACATAATTATGCAAGTAAATTGTTGAACTAATCCCGTTGCTCTCAAACGATATTGGTAAAAAAAAAATATTGAGGGGAAATGTCATCGAATTAAAATAAATTTCTAAATAAAGCGTACCCGTATCTAAGCACCGATGACATTAACTTACGCGGCTGTTAATATGTATTGAACGTTGTAGTGCGCTCCACATGTCGAACGATGCGACAAGCAGATGATGTCATTACACGTTATCCGCTGCCCGCTTATCTGCTTTGATGCGTCTAATAGTGGACATATACACTACGAGAAATCGTAACGATCAGACTGTACAGTTCGAACGGTACCTATAAATCGCTACATGTATGTTATAAAACTGTACAGTTTCGGTCGATTTTTTTAAGACTGTGCAGTCGAGCGGAACAGTATGAAAATTTCAATTGATTAAACGGAATCGGACGAACAAGCCAGGTGTAAAGTAAGAGTAGCGCCAGCGATGCATGGCATCGGTCGGAATTCATCCAGAAAACAGATCAGATCAGAATATCAGTAGGGTATAATTGGGGGTTTTTGCATCACGCAGCTCGAGCGCGGCGAGAGCAAGTGATGCAGAACCCCCAATTATACCCTACTCATAGCACTTTTAAGTTCCAACGCCTTTGCATAATCTGCTCCTTTTTTTTCGGTTGAAAAATCCACATAGATGGCCCCCGCGGTGATAGCGTACGCACCTTCCGCTTTCCCCACTAATCTCCCGCTACCTTCTTTAACCTTGCTCCCAACTTTCACACAATTAATTTTCACCGAATGATCTCACCCAGCCTTGGGGTTGCATTTATTGCAGCCATAAAACCAGCCATTTTTGTGTACCTACGCACGATGAGTTTGACCTTGAGCAGTAAGTGCATCATGTAATGGTGATAATGGCGACCGCCGGCGATGAATTATATTTTTTATGATGTGTCGTCTAATGTTCTTTGTTTAACGACAGAACTATTAACAGCAGCGATGTTTTGTTAAAATCTTCTACTGAAAATTTACGTGAAGTGAATTTGAGACGAGCTGTGAATTCCTAGCATCAAGTAGAATAGGTGCGAAAGAATGCTTTGAGAGGCCCCGTGCCCCGGCAAAAGGTAATTGGAGGAACACCGTGGGGTTTTAGTCGGTAAAGTTCCGACACACCCCTCCGCCTTCCCCGAGGTGGAGGTAGTCCATGAGGATTTCCCCACGAAAAAAAAAAGCATCAAGTAGAATGACAGTACACCTTCAAGCTCAAAATTTTCTAAAGATTTTTTTCACAAAAAACCAACTCATCCACGAGAAATATTTTTTTCACAGATCTGCTGTGAACGAAGCTCGTGATAATATCTTCAGTCAACTAAATTAAAAATATAACGGTAATTGTCGACTCTGACAGCTATATTTTAAAACCGCAAAGGGATAAATAGTACATGACATGCACATGGATTCAAACAAAACAAATGCAAGTTGCAACTTTTTAATGCATGATGCATGCAAGTTGCATCTTTATATGTTTTATGCAAACTCTTTTAAAAAGACGGCACTGACGTAGTAATTAGATCGAGATATTGCACAACTGGTGCACTGCATAAGGAACTGATGAGTAAGTGAGTGAGTGAACTGATGAGTGTGTGTGAGTGAGTAGTAAGTGCGCCATAATTACTCGTATCTTATCTAGAATTATCTAATTAAGTTGGTTTCGTTTTAATGTGTAAACAAATAAAGGGCTTCTGCTTTTACGCCATTAAACTCTGTACTATCTCTGTTAGACAACATCCATACTAATATAATAAATGCACTACCTGACTATTGTATTCCTATTGTATTCTCTCCACACTGTGTTTACCTGAAAAAAAGTAAAAATAAAATTAATAAGTACATTAATTATAATCACTTATGCTATTTATATACTGAATATGCTAATCTGCGGAACTCCGATTTTAAAAGTTCTTTCACTAATATAAAGCTGCGTTATCCCTTCATCTTATCCCTTTATTATAAAAATAATTGGGAATCCGTCAGAAAATGCACGTGTATGAAGTTGCGGACAAAATTGTAATGCATTTTTGATATTGATAACTATTATCACAGTAGGTGAAAATATTTTATTAGTTATCGTGAAGGAGCCTCAATTTATTATAGTCATCGATCAATAAAACCCAATTTTATCAATGTATATAGATGACAATTTACACGGCTTCTTTATTTTTATTAGGTAGGTTTATCTCTGAGAAGTCATCGAATCAAATGTTTTATTACGAGTATATCTGATTAAAATACGTGAATTTTTTTTTTAAATTATTTCGCCAGTTTCTGAGGAAGTCATCCAAGCCGTCCCCCCATCTTCTTCACGGTCTGGCGCGACCCCGTCTAAATGTTGCAGAGCTCCACTCTTGTCTGAGTGGAAACTATAATACAGAGGGAAGTAGAAGGAAAAGGGAGGGAGGCCTTTGCCCAGAAGTGGGGATAGAAAAGGCTAGCAAAAGAAGAGAAACTTAATGTAAACGTTATACGTTTGTTTCTGCTGATATTTGTTCACTGAAAAGTTAACATAAATATTGGCAAAAAGCCACGAAATATAGGTAGTTGTTTCCCGAATTATTTCATAGACTTATAGTCTACTGCAGAAGCCCTTCATTAATCATGTCAGAATTATTTTGTAAAGAAAAAAAAAACGTGTTGTCAATGAAAATTCTTAGTAATGAATATCAGATAT
The DNA here is from genome assembly GCA_949316365.1 of Hoplodrina blanda. Taxonomy (NCBI): domain Eukaryota; kingdom Metazoa; phylum Arthropoda; class Insecta; order Lepidoptera; family Noctuidae; genus Hoplodrina; species Hoplodrina blanda. Next base: position 2,501,348 of record OX438582.1, read on the forward strand.
CAAACATCAAAGATGGCCCAGTAACACATATAAAGAACACGATTAACTTAAAAGAATGAATGAAGTTCGAACGAGTCACGGCGTGAATCATTCTCATTCACTTTTCGAAATTAAAATTTTATAATTGGAACAAGATACGTAAGCTGTTTTATTTTTAAAATAAATGACCGTGCTCATCAAGGTTTGGGTGTGTTCCTTTTGGAACTTTTTGAGGCTAATATTAATTTATTTGTGTATTTAATTTTGTTAACTAAGTACCTACTTATGATATTATAATACTACAGCTATTTTGGTGTAAATACCTATACATGTATGTAGTACCTTCTTGCTCAAACCGAACAATGGGCTTCTTTATAACGATTTCTTTTTTTCTTATAAACATATTTTAAACAAATATTAGCAGTCATTTTAACTGCTAACTTTCCGTTTCTTATACTAAATACCAAAATTATCAGTTTACAAAAGTTTTTGCATCAGGTACCTACCCATGTTTATTCCATTTCCGGAGCTATGACCTCCGACCATATATTAAGATTAAGATTACTATTATTCTAACAATCTACAAGCTAATATAAAGCCTCTTCCCTAAGCCGAGTGTTTGTACAAGGAGCGTGGACATGTCTCTCCTGACGGAAGCGATTCAGGGTAAAGATTATTACTATCTTAGCGTAAACACCACGAGAATTAAATGTACAGTTATTAGACTCCTTACAAGCCTTTAGTTTGTCATCCGGCGGTTTGTTTTATTTGTATTTATTTTTAATTTAGTTTATGGTATGAGTACATGAAACATTACATAACTAAGTGCGTACGTAGATAACGAATAAGATTTTGGTATAGATAGGTACTTTACCGCGTACTGCCAAAAATATAACTAATATTTCTATTTAGAAAATCAATTAGTGTCTCTACAATTTGTGCTAAATATGAAATCAATTCCAGACAGTTTATAAATAAACAAATGTTAATCGATTTTACGATTTTTGTCAGTTTTCACATTAATGTTAGTAGGTGAGACAGTAAGATGACGTTAACGGATGTACTAGTGACCCGAAACCGCACAACGTGTGCTCCGGATCATACTTAATCGGATTTACATTAATGCCTATATTACATAAATAAATGCAATAAAATGTTGCGAACATTTTTAGTAGGATCAAATTATACTACCTCTTTTATTGAGCTATAAAATATTTTCGTAAAAGGTTAAGGAATAATAAATAAGAATGTTAGTACTATGCTGTCCGCTCCAAAGATCATCATGGCGATAAAATACAAATTGTATACAAATTATTGTCGATGTTAGTTAAATATTTAAAGACGTAACCGAATTGAATTAAACAAAGTCTAAAGTAAACAAAGTAAGTTGAGTAGCTTCTCTTGTTTCTTAGCCAAAACAAAAACAAAACAACGAATAAAAACACTACACCTGTTCAAAAATCGAACAACACAGGAAGCAATGAAAAAGTCCAAAGTGGTACACACCAGAAACCCTTTGATGTTTTATTGGCCATGGAAACAATGGGATTCGTGACCATCGTAAGGCAAAGGCAAGGCATTATACAGCCTTGTGGCGTCCCTTGCATCAACTGTTTTTGGTAACGTTTAGTTTTTTCTTGCATCGTTCGCGGTTTTGGAATTGAAAGGACTTTTTTTTTATTTTGTTGGTATATTGTTTAATGTGGTTGTGGTTCAGAAACTTTGAATGAATGATCTTCAATGAGATTGTGGTTGGGGAAAAATACGGAGATACTCAGTTTCCCTTTGTAAGTCTTTTGAAGAAGGAATACCTATTACCACATCCTGTTTGCAGAGACAACTTTCTTTATTCACTGTTTGTTTGGGATTTACAAAATGGCGTAACTTATGTTTTTTTTTAATGACCTCATACTTTATTTTAATAATTAAAATACGTTTGACTTTAGAATCAAGTTTCCAGAAAGATTAAAAATGTAATTAATTTTCACTCCTTATGTTTTTGTAATTACGATAAAGTTATTAATAAATTAATGTACAAATTTATAATAAACTAATTAATTTAAAGTTGTTATAATTATAAGTTGCATCATAAAAAATAATCTCTACTATAAGATTCTTACTCTGCATTTATATTGGCCTAATAAAAGAAAAATTATTTGAAGTAAAATAAAGTTACTTTATACTAGGTAAGACAACTTATATCATAACTTGCATTCAACTACCTTATGCTATTAGATATACGAAACTATATTTGTTGGTTAGTCCAGAAAAGGAGCAACTGATCCGTGTGAATTTTTTTTGCACGGAGATGGATTAGAGACTTTGACTTTTTATAAAAAAGGACCAAATCAGTTTCTGTTACACCTATAGACCAAGGGAGCAAAGTCTCGGGTAAACGTTATTCAGTTTCGGTAGGATAGACTTATAATGCTAATATAGTACATATTCCATAGGTATTCAGTTTCAACTTCCACCCTCTTTCCTGTCGTGAAGCTAAAACTCTACTTAAGGACTGGTTGCTTGGTTTAGACTATGGCCAAACCGAAACATTGCTTCCTTGAACGCACCCGATGTTAGGAATGTAAAAAGAACCATTACACATTCACTTTCATACATCACAAAACTCAATTTTCATCCATACATCCACATTTCACATCCACACCTCACATCCACACTTCACATCTACACTCTACTCATATTTTGTTTTTCTCTTTTTCTTTTTAGTTTTTGTGCAAAACCTTATTACTGTTGTGACATCTGATGGGAGAAGACACTGACTTCTGTAACACAGGTCTCTGAACCTAGATCAGAAGTCAGGGACTTCATAGGTCTTGTGTATCCTTTATTTGTGAATAAATTTATTTTATTATTTATTATTATTATTTATTATTATTCAGTATGAAACCAACAGGTTTGGCATGATTTCCAAAGTCTAGTACAGTAAAGATTTACAGCGTCATTGCTCAAATGTTATATACTAAAACCTTTAGAACTATTTGTAAAAGGATATCGCGAATTTTATAGCTCACTGCTAAAGCAATAAGTTTGATAACCTACCTACAGAAATATAACGGCTGTAGTAAATAGTACAAGTGACATTCAATTCTGGAAATGGGTACCTAAATAAATCGATCATAAAACAATATTGAACATACTTACGTTGACATAAAATTGAATGTTGAATAACTGAAATTACCGTTTTATCTTAAGTACTGTTTTACAATATATAATATGATAATAACCACTGCAAAAGCCTCTTCTCATACAGAGAAGGCATGAGCATTGATCACTACGCTTGCTCAAGGCAGATTTGCGATTTCAGACTTATGTCCAGGTTTCTTCACGATGATTTCCTTCACCGTTGTCAGAAATGTCCCAGCTGCATGCCCGCCCGTGCCAAATTACACCCATGACCTCATTTTGAGAGGTGTGCGAATTAACCACTGGTAAGTATAATAATATACATATGTATAAGTTTCACATCTAATTATCTATCTAACCTACCTCGATAAACAGGCTATTTATCGCAAAATGGCCCAGTAGTTCCTGAGATTACAAAAAATATTTGACTATTCTACCACGTTTAAATTGCCGAATATTTCACAAACAATACACCATATTAAAGCAGTTTCATTGATATCTTCATCATTGCCAAATTCAGTTTTATATTCTCAATGAAAAAGTAGCAATTGACTTGCAAACGGGCCAGACATGTCATTGATTTGCCCCTATTGAATGCATTATCATCGTAAAATTACGACACACAGCGTAAGCGATTTGTTTTTTTATAACTTATGTGTTATTTATAAGTCCATTCATGAATAGAAACAAAACACTGAGATTTCTTTTGTTTCGTTTCTTTTCTTTTTACATTTTACTTAATGCACCTGCAAACACTGTATTAAACTTATAACTAAGTTCGGCCCTGTATCTTTAATACCTATTATAGATACAGGGCCGAACTTAGTATTCTGCTACTAGCGACTTCGTCTGCGTTTACTTCAAAATTAAAAAATCTTAAATTATCCCACGGGGCCATAATAATTGGAAAAAATATAGTCGCTCGGTCCATATCTATATGTGTACCAAATTTCAGCTAATTCTATTCAGCCATTTAAGCGTGAATAAATAACTAACATCCACACACCCATCCGTCCATCCATCCATTCTCACAAACTTTCGCATTTATAATAGTAGTAGGAGTTTTGAATGCTCTACAGCTAAGACGTTAAAGTAATTAGAAATGTTTATCATCGAGTATTACAATAAAAGCGATTGTTACCCATTTAGTCTGCTGGCTTTTATTAAATTAATTTACAGCACTTTGTTAATTACAAAGTTAGGTATAATCTTACAAAATATCTCCTAACTTAATTCTGTACTAAAAACATAAAATTATGAATAGACAAAACTTCTTGAAGGCTGTAATCGAATATTACGAGAATTGTGTTGTTTGTTGCTTCTTAAAGTACTAAGTTTCACAATAGAAGCATTAAGGCATCGTCATACACAATCATTATTATCACTAAGGGCAATATATCTGTAGAAAAAATATATTTACATTTCGTCTGCAATGTTATCGCCTGGCGATAGGGTTGCCAGGTCGCCAAACCTAATAGCCGGACAGACCAGTCAGTTTGGCCGGACATTTGGGTAAAAAGGCCGGACATCCTACATTATTGAGGCCTAATCTAATATAAATTAAATCGAATGAAAAATCAGTCTAAGTACTTTATTATTAATCAGTCAAATAAAGACAGCAGCCAAAATTAAATTCTAGATAAACATTTTAAATTAAAAACTTAACAAAAGCCGGACAAGCCGGACACGCAATCAAAATGCCTAACTATATCTGGCTTTATCCGGACGCCTTGGCAACGCTACCTGGCGATAATATTGCCTGTATGTGGGGACGCCTATATGCTATTTGTATGTTTCAGCGAGAAGAAATTATCGCTTCGTAATCCTACGCTTGAAGATCATGTTTCAAGTGTTTGAGATTTTATGCATGGTGTTGTTTCATAAGCATGGTCAATTACTCATATTTTATGAATTGCTTAGTGAAAGGACTTTTGTAACAAGAGGTTCTAAATCATAATTCGATACGTTTAATGTTCCATGCGAAACATGGGCCTCCACAAATACAATACCTATAAATATAATATGTTTAAGTAACACCAACCAACCATTGCCATATCAATTTGAAAGCATATAAATCCAATGCAACTCAAGTCCAACTCTAGGAAATTAAGAATTTTGCTTTTAAAAAAAAACATTGAACATTGTTTTTAAAAAAATTCTTAATTGTTTTTTTTTTACTTGAATATGTCTCTATGTATCTTGCTCATTAATATACAAAACTTTTTACTTGAAATTTGTATGGGATACCGTTGCGACATAAACGCGTTTAAGGTTATAATTAATTGGGAGTCCAAAACGTAGCTCAACAACGAATACACTACTAGATGCGATGCAACACAACACTACAAAAAAAAGGTAAACAAAAAAGGTTTGCGTGTCAAGTTCACAGTGACAGCTGATCGGAACCGCGTGATTTATGTACAATAGGCAAGAGGACAGATGTCCTTCTAGTACAGGGGTGCTCGAGTGTCAAACGACAGTTGGCGGCAAATTGTCTCAACAGATATAGTCGGGTGAATGAAAATAGTGGATAATGATTTGTAGGGTGACTCTTCGGTTAAATTGATAGCTTTACATAATAAATGCTACGATCCTACGGTAGATAGTACAGAAGGCCGATGCTGGTCCTTTCAAATTCCAAGCTAAGTAAGAATTTGTGGAATATCTCTGACGAGGTTTTCCCGGAGGAGTATTAGCATGTGGTTCTTCAGAGACGGGTGATTTGGTTTGTAAAGGGGTTAAGTGCTCTTGGTATTGCAGGTCTGGACAGTTTACTAAAAGGTGGGTCGCACGCCTGCTTACCACTGTTATGTTATAAGATAAAGTTATCCGTATGATGTACGCGTATAATAATAATGAATTGTCAGCTCCTAGATTTAATACTTGTTTTTTGTCTTAAGCTTTTTTTATGTTACATGCGTCACTTTCGAGAGAACAAATAGTTTTTCTTTCTTCCCTTCTTTCTTTATTTCTTTATAATACTGTCTTAAGATTATTTTTGAGTCAGTTTCAGTTATAAGCTCTTCTATGTATCTTTATGAGAAGCACCTTATCTTTGATGTCTGTGTAGTAATAACTGTTACTTTATATGAATTCATCACGGTCGGCAATTCATGGTAGAAAAGCATTTTCACAAATACGTTTGCCATAATATTCTCCCAACCGTTTTTCGATTACGGGGGAGAGATCAGACGCAGGACTAACGGCTTTAAGTACTTTTTAAGACACTGGGGTATCACTGCTACGGAGAAGTTCTATTCGTCATACAATTGTTTGAAAAATTTACTGTATTTTAAAAAATTGTAAATAGAGAAGAAATGGCCAACACAAATGCTCACTGCATTATTTAACTCATAATGATTTTATTGCTCGAAGAGACATCTGTTTCTGAGGGTGCTAATGGCAAGTATTCCAGCAGTTGGCGACAAATAGTTGCAGCGGTTTTGCTGATGCGGATTAAATTTGCAGTTAATGGTTTTAGAGGGGCGTCTGTTTGGCGAAATTAACAATAGAATGTCGCTTTATTAGAGAAACGAGTAGCGAAGCACGTACTGTATGCGATTTGTCAGGACCATTATTAATTCTTAATTTTAAAGAGGGATGGATACCCATTAAAGGTTTATGGTTCTTTGTTTTTATGCATTTTATTTGTCAATGTTCTTTTTATAAGTCCTCATCGCATTTGATCTAATGTGTTTTGCTTTTTCAAGTTATACAAAATCTACTCTTATCATCTTACTACTATTTACGCCAAAGTTTGTGAGTACGGATGGATGGGTGTTTGTTTCTCAATTACTCTTAAACGGCTGAATGAAAATAGCTGAAATCACACACTCATATAGATAGGTAATGTTCTAGCTGAACACAAGATATTTTTTAAACCATTTTTGTGTTGCCGTGGGATAATTTTGAACTTTGGCTTAACTCGTGCGCCGTCGCACAGTGGTCTGGCAATCGAGCTCCATACTCATAGAAACTTAAAGTAAAGGATTAAAAAAATAAAAATTGTAATGGCTCTGGTATACCTCCCTTTACATAATATTAACGTATGGATGGTACAAGTCACAGTACGCGTGAGAAAAAAAAGATTTGTGTTTTTTTTGTATGGGAGAAAACACTAAAAGTACGTTTTTTCGAAACTTAATGGAACTGTTAGGCTGGTGCTCACACGAGCTATAGTCCCATACACGGCGATCAAGATGACATACAATTCATGTACCTGTAGGCACCGCTTCGCACGTAGCAAATTTTTGAAATTTTGATTTTTCGAAATGTGATTTTTCAAATCTTTGCCGTGGTTAAATGATGATGCCGATCGATTTAATTATACTATAATGGGATTTAGCCTGCTAATGACTTTTATGATGACAATAATTAAAAAAGGTATTGATTGGATAGGTTCTCTTTTTTTAATTTCTTTTTAAATGATTTCGCCATCTATCATGGTCATAAGCTTTGAGTGCTTTACAACATGGTTTCCCATATTAGAAGGCTGCAGTGCATCAATCTCAGCCTCAATCAAAGCCTGTTCTTCCACGATGTTTTAACTTGTTTTCGTTTGAAAACTTTAATAGGTCTGCAAAACATGGTGGAAGATGGCTTTGGATTCTCCCATACCTTTTCATCGCCACAAACTAAGCGCAAAGGCACAAAAGAACACATAAAAATACTGGAATCGTCTTCGTCTGCCATAGTTTGCTTATACAAACTTTGCCCAGAAGCACCATCAAAGCCCCACTTGCATAATTATAAGTGTCAACTCTTCGCCATCCAGCGAAGATTCCACACGTAAGAATTTTCCAAGCTTAGCCACAGTTTTGCCCAAAATTGCTTGGAGCTTTACTTTTATCTCTCTTTCCGTGATGTCTGTGGTATCTTTTGGGTGGTAGCAGTCCTCCTTCGCCTCAAGGATGGCAGTATAAGAAGGATACAGTGGTATTCCTTCTTCTTTGCACAAGATCTTAATGTAAAAAGTATGAGACATGGCTGCAAGAGAACATCAAATGGTCCGAGGTCGTGAGGGAAAAAATGACTACTTCTGTAGTGTCGCTAGAGTAGCAACCATGTTCCAGTTCTGACTTTGGTGTAAATGAGGGTGCATCAACATCCTACACACCGGAAACGTGCAGTGTTGAAACATCAACATCAGTTGTAACGCCGAGAAAAACATTCGTGCTACAGAAGAGAAGGAGAGTGGAAGAGCTCCTAACGCATAGCACTGAAAGCCTTGCTCATGCAACTGGTTCGAAAGCACAAAACAAGAATGTAGCAGATATCATGAAACTGGTATCGGAGCATCCCGAAGAGGCTATCAAGATAAAGAAATTGTTAAATACAAAGAAAACTGCATATATATTCCGCTCATTGAAGCTCATTTGACCTCATTGAAGCTTTCGATGTGGCAGTATATGACATTAAGATCTTGTGCAAAAGAAGAAGGAATCACACTGTATCCTTCTTATACTGCCATCCTTGAGGCGAAGGAGGACTGCTACCCCCCAAAAGATACCACAGACATCACGGAAAGAGAGATAAAAGTAAAAGTCCAAGCAATTTTGGGCAAAACTGTGGCTAAGCTTGGAAAATTCTTACGTGTGGAATCTTCGCTGGATGGCGAAGAGTTGACACTTATAATTATGCAAGTGGGGCTTTGATGGTGCTTCTGGGCAAAGTTTGTATAAGCAAACTATGGCAGACGAAGACGATTCCAGTATTTTTATGTGTTCTTTTGTGCCTTTGCGCTTAGTTTGTGGCGATGAAAAGGTATGGGAGAATCCAAAGCCATCTTCCACCATGTTTTGCAGACCTATTAAAGTTTTCAAACGAAAACAAGTTAAACATTGTGGAAGAACAGGCTTTGATTGAGGCTGAGATTGATGCACTGCAGCCTTCTAATATGGGAAACCATGTTGTAAAGCACTCAAAGCTTATGACCATGATAGATGGCGAAATCATTTAAAAAGAAATTAAAAAAAAGAGAACCTATCCAATCAATACCTTTTTTAATTATTGTCATCATAAAAGTCATTAGCAGGCTAAATCTCATTATAATATAAGTAAATCGATCGGCAACATCATTTAACCACGGCAAAGATTTGAAAAATCACATTTCGAAAAATCAAAATTTCAAAAATTTGCTACGTGCGAAGCGGTGCCTACAGGTACATGAATTGTATGTCATCTTGATCGCCGTGTATGGGACTATAGCTCGTGTGAGCACCAGCCTAACAGTTCCATTAAGTTTCGAAAAAACGTACTTTTAGTGTTTTCTCCCATACAAAAAAAACACAAATCTTTTTTTTCTCACGCGTACTGTGACTTGTACCATCCATACGTTAATATTATGTAAAGGGAGGTATACCAGAGCCATTACAATTTTTATTTTTTTAATTCATGACTTTAAGTTTCTATGAGTATGGAGCTCGATTTTCAGACCACTGTGCGTCGGGCCAAAACTGTTGAAGGTAAACCTCCACCACTTTTGTACCGCATAGGTACAGTTGACAGTTGAGAGGTTAATTCGGAAATTAACATTAACGAAGTCACAGGCATAAACTAGTACCTAATCGATATACTGTTATCGCAACTAAAAAAATAAATAAGAAAGTGGCATATACCTACAGTCTGACTTTTAATTTATTACGCATCTACAAGGAGATAAAAAAAATGGCAGTTATATACATTTTAATTGTGTGTAATGCATTTTTAACCGTAGCTGATATTTTTTTATATTTCATAGTTGTTCTCATAATAAAAGTTATTCATTTTCATGAATACGTTCACCCCCTGAAAGATGCGCAGCAAATTAAAAATCAGCCTGTCTTCTAAAGGACAAACAACACACTACTATCAAAGGGGTGAAATTATCAAAGTCACGTGACAAACAAATGACTAGAACAAATTGTACCGTTTGTAGGGACAGCAGCATGAGGCAACATCTGTTGGTTTTTAGAGGTCCGGATGTCAATATAAACGGGACATTGGCAACTAATGGCCACTGTTCAATATCCCACTCTGTAGGGTGTTGTATTGTATTGGAATATTGGTACTGAAACCCGAGAAGGGATTCGTATGAAATTAATGGGAGCTGTTCGATTTTATTTGTATGTGGGTTTTATAACGGCTAGTGTTGTGCGTTTCGTTTAACTTTTGGACAGTGTAATTAATTTGACGTGATTATGATATCACGTCAAACTGACCGCTTCGTCGGTCTAGGTAATGGTCACAAAACGCGACTGCTGAGCATGAGATCTTTGGTTCGATTCTCGGCTCGGAAAAGTGTTATTGGGTTCATTCAACAGGAATTTCTCAGTAGCAGCCTCGGTGTCTGGATTTGTGTCCGGTTGATGGCAATAGTCTCGCCCCCTATTACATGGGACTTAAACATAATTGGCGAAATGTGGGTACACCGCTACCTAACCCTTCGGGGATTACAGGCTTGATGTTATGTTATGAGTATTCTTTCAATATTATCAACGTCGTCACCTCCAAATTGAGTAGCTTAAGAGAAGCGTAAACTGAACAAAAAAGAATCGTTCAATAAGCAACCTATTCTCTTTTCAAGCCTGTCATTCTATATTCCATCCCAATAATATCCACACAAGTATCATAATCATATATCATAATTATAGTCTCATTTTCCGACAATGGTGTCGCGTCACCAATTGAGGAGGTCAAGCAATCAATTGATGTTACTCAGAAATTCAATTGAAACCGTCAAGTGCAATACAAACGCCTTGACTGTTTTTGGGATAGTTTTATTGTAAACATTAAATTATTTAAGGTTGTGATGGCCTAGTGGATTAGGAGCCTGTCTCTCATGTATAAGGCTTTAGCTACGCAACCAGCTTTTTAAAACTCTTATGAGGAAACTTTGACTTAAATAAGTAAATACTAGCTTAAATCTCTATATTTTTCATACAATAAAATACATATACCCTATAATACTCACAAATAACGTAGTAGCACGTAGCGAAATAATTTTTAGAATATAAAAGTGAGACAATAATAGGCTACTATTATATATTATCAGATAAATTTAACTATGGCCTTATGTTGATTGAAAATCCTAGGACAAAGGAAATACTGATTTTAGATATTTAAAAAAGGCCATTGTCTCATTATTTTGGCACATGCCAAAATAATGGAATCATTGTGAGGAAATGATAAATAATTTAGGGCTTTACGTTTAAGAGAATTATTATGAGCGTAAATACGATGTTAAAAGAAACGATTGTAAGAAAACTTGGACTTAAAAGTGTAATAAATTAAAGTCTGAAATCGCCAATCCTCATTGAACAAGCCTGACAATGCTTATACCTTCTCCGCATGAGAAGCCTTTGCCTTACAATGAGATAATAATAGGCTGGTATTATTATTACCGCAGGAACCCTGTACGGGTCTTATTTATATTATTATTATCCTCAGTCATACCCACTACGAAGCCAACCTTCACTAAATAGTCACCAATGCGTTGATTCGAGTCAATGTCGCAAACAGCAATAAATCAATTATCTGTGACAGCTAACGGTGTTGGTCGAATGATTTTTGGAGTCATGACGTCACTATTGATGACGTCATTGAGAGTACTCTATGCGCTTGTGAATGGGCTAATTTCGATGTCAGTGGTAACTGTATAAAGCAGGGGTTCCAAATCGGTGCGTCTTGGAGCTATCCTGAGGAGACGCCGCGTAATGGTAGGCACAGGTCGGCGGCATGTGACATCCTTCTCATTGATTGTGGTACAATCATTGCACTGTTATTATTATTAACTACTTCTGCCCACGACTTCGACCCAAAAAAATGACGACCTGACAAGAGAGTAAGCTAAATAAAAGCTTGTAAAAATAGGTTGGAAACCCCTGTTATAGAGGATTGTTAAAGGATGTGATGATTCACCATGACTATTCTGTTTCGGATTAGTAGCAGGATTACCCCTTTAGATTTTATGACAACCTGGTACATGGTAACGGTTCTGTCGGTAACAAATGTAGATTTCTGAAACGATTTTGAAATATCTTAAAAGAATTTGTAGCACAGCTGGTTCCATACAAAACGTAGTCTGATCATATTTAGGTAAAAAAGTATTTAACCTCGATTTAGTATTGTAGATAATATCCAATAATATCTGCTATCCTAGTATCTAATATTCGTAGGTAAACAGTAATTCAAAATTTCTAATTTTCTGAGTTTACCTTATTTTCCTTTCACGTGCTCAATTTGCCCAAAAACCGTGCCGGCTTTCCAATTTGGGTTAAGCGAACAATCATAAGGGTTTCGATTTTTTTTAGATTTACAGCCATAATGGAATACACTATTAAACTGCGATAAGTGTTGCATCCTTTACAAATACAAGTCTTTCGGATTTAACATGTTTACTTACTGTGCTTGCTTTGAACTTCCTTCCTATAAGCACAGTCTAATAATCCTACAGTCGTCCAACGAAGACGTCTAGACAGGGCAATCGTGCAGGGTGTGAGGGGCGAGACGCGGGTATGCCGAGCCCGAGCTGCGAACAAAACGATGTTAGTAGCTCGGGCTGTATCATTCAGGGCTAACGCGTGCGTGTTTATTTTTTATTTTTTTATTTATGATTGTACTGGTGGGTGAGATGAAATATGGCATCGATTTATTGACATCGTTACCACTTACCAAATTAAATATTTCTTTTTCATTGACTATCTATACTTATGTAAGCTAATTAAAACGATGACAATTTAAGAGATTTAAAAACAACTGTCACGGGCAGAATTCAAGCCGTGACCTTTGCCGAACCGTGATGTCGCACTGACAACTGAGTTATTTATTCCTTGAAAACTTCACATAAAAAGATTACAGTCCACGTCGTAAGTGTCACAGTAACTAGTTATCAAGTCTGCATCAGTTCAATTTTTAAATCTCTTTGTATACGCCTAATCTGCATTTTTTTATTGTCATTCAACTTCTTAATAATACATGCAGTAAAGGGCGGGTTAAAATTTGTTTTCATTATTATATTAGTGTGTAATATTGTTTTAATTATAATAGGTACTGCTATCGATGTTGATATGCAATAAATAAATAAATTCATAAATATTGTTTACTTGTGACAACCCTGGCCGATGCATTACTGTCTAGACGATGTCGGCATTTTACCCGAGATCAAAGGCGTCGTCCTACTGTATGATTTTTATACTGTGCTATAAGTACGTATGTTTTTGAAATTATAGATAATAATAATCATTTCATCTACAGTTACATAAGGGGCCTTTGGCTTCAACCTCTAATACGCCTTACAAAGGCGCCTTAGGGTCTCGAGATATAGAGATTTCAGGCATTAGCAGCCTCAGAATTACAAAAAATATACTTACATACTAATAAAATTTTTATTAATAAAATTAAAACACAATCTTAAATATAGGTGTCATTTATTATATTATCCTATCAACGAGTTTAATTAAATAGCCATATAGATAATACCTATTTACCATACCTTCTCATAAAGTTACTAAAACGTTTTAAATTAAAACCAGATTCAATATTAAAATGAACTGGAACGAGTTTTCGGGTCAAATGTCAAAATAACTAATTCGCGACTATTTTATTATATTTAAACATTAAAAAAACTTGTTAATGAATATTATTACTACAAGGCCAAATATTTAGGCAATTTATTTTGAATATTTTTTAAGTTAATTATATACTCCGAATAAAACATATATTATATCAAATCAAATCTCTTTATTGCATTCATGTGTACATTTAGGTGTTATGGTAGGTAAGTTCCAACATGAAACCCGGTTAGGGCACGGCAACATAATAATAATTTTAAATTTTTAATATACTAATTTTAACATAGGTAATAATAATATACAAGCTCTTATGTATTTACTTTTACTTGTCCAGGTATTTGTGGCTAATAAAATCTTAGAGCCACTTCCCGATGTGTTAGCTAAAATATTGCATAAATATGCAATTTGCATAAGAATGTGATATTTATGTCACAGAACTCGTCTGATGATGGAGCCAGAAAGTAAAAACTTAATCATTTTATGTTACCTATCACCTTTTGTAGACCTAGTACTTAGTCATTTTTTATTATGTAATTGAAATTGTATGGGATCTTCTTTGATTTGTTGTTACAGATTATAGTCGACATTACATACATACTTATTTTTTCGTTCTTTGTAACGTGTTTCTTATGTTAATTATTGTAATTGGTATTGCACCATTTCAATTAATTATAAATAAATAAATGTTACATGGGTGCTATAAAATCTCAATAGTAGGTACGTCTAATAAGTAGCTAATAGTTCATGGTCGGTTGATCGCATGGACGCAGCCACCTACGCTCTGAATGGATTGCACAAAGCGGTTGACAACAAGTCGCAAATAGCTAACCAATAAACCAATAAAAGTCCGCATAAAAAGTAACGGATAGCTATAAAGAATTTTTGGGACAATGCCTGGATTTTGATCCTTGATTGATGATTGAATGATTGAAAATGGGCCATCTCAACTCTACTTCCTACTTCTTTTATGAACACGAAGGTTTGTGAGGATGGATGGATGTTTGTAACTCTTTCAACCTTAAACGGCTGAACAGAATTAGTTGAAATTTGCACACATGTAGAAATTGATGTTGCACACATAAGATTTGTATACCATTTTTGTGTTTCCATGAGATAATTCAGGACTTCGACTTAATTCTAAAGTATATGCAGACGAAGTCTCGAGCAGAAGCTAGTAATTAATATATTATTAACTACGCGAAACCGGATTAAGCAATCCGCCTTCCTACTTACTGATCTTAATGGCGATGCTTTTACAATAAGGTCAGTTGCAAAACTCTCGCAAATAGGACTACTTAGTATTTAATTATGCCAGCCGGATTATTATGTAAAAATCTTCTTCCGAGATTTTAGGTGAATAGAACTCGAAGTGACCTATCATTCTACCTGATTGGTCGATTGTTAACGTCAAGCTCACGTTATCTAATTTTACCGAGGGTCATTTTAGTAAGTAGTAATAGTACTGCAGATGAGATAGAAGAACACGGAAGAAGCAAGAAGAGTAAGAATCGTAGAGCGGGATTCTGCTGTTTATACCTCATGGAAAAAGTCTTGAATCTTTTTCTATAGGCATTTAAGCCTTAACACTCACGTCCTACGTAACGGGATGAGATAGTACATTCTATTTAAATACAAGGACCGCCTATCAATCGATAACATTTGTTATCAGTCAGCACACAGGATATACTTTCATCTTTTTATCAAACAACCTTGATATAAAAATAACTCTGGAACCTACACCAACATAACGACAATATGCATGTCCCTAACAAAAGTGCTGAGTTATCTGATTTCTAGGAAAACCTAATCAGTTGATCTTTGTTGAAGTTTCGATATGATAAACTTGAGTGTGTTGTCAAGTCGTATGTCATAACGTTGCATTGATAAAATCGTTTGCATAAACGACTGACTGCCTCGTTGGTCTAGTGGTTAGTGACCCTGACTGCAAAGCCGGAGGTAGTGGGTTCGATTCCCACTCAGGACAAACTTTGTGTGATGAGCATAATTGTTCGTTCTGTGTCTGGGTGTAATTTATCTATAATATGTATGTATTTATCAATTATATAAGTATGTATATCAGTTGTCTGGTTACCATAACACAAGCTCTGCTTAGCTTGGGATCAGATGGCCGTGTGTGAGTTGTCCCAAGATATTTATTTATTTATTTTATAAACATCACGCCTGTAATCCCCGAAGGGTTAGTCAGAGGTGTACCCATTAGTACACCCACATTTCGCCAGTTATGTTTAAGTCCCATGTAAAAGGAGGCAAGCCTATTGCCATCAACCGAGCACAAATCCAGACTCCGAGGCTGCTACTGAGATTCGAAATCGTTTGCTTTTATTTATTTAAACTTTATGCGCATTTCAAAAAATACACTGAAAGGTGGACCTAATGCCTTGGGCATTTATAATAATATAATAATAATAATAATTCATTTAATGTCAAGTAACAAAGACTCATTTACAAAAATTAATATCAATAGTCACATTCCAAATTCATCACATAAATTAAATAAAAATTAAATCTATACATATAATAAAATTCTAGAAAAGTGGTGTCTGTACAATGGAAATATATAAAAAAAAAGTAGCAGGGGTTGTTATTATATCGATGCCGAACCCGAAACTGTAATTAAATTTTTTTTTGTCTGTTTGTCTGTTTGTCTGTTTATCTGTTTGTCTGTTTGTCTGTGTGTTTGTGCACGCTAATCTTCGGAACTACTTGACGGATTTGAATGATTTTTTTTTTGTTGTATAGGTATTAAGTCCGGGCAACATATAGGCTATAATTTATCTTGGAAACTTGAACACCTGATGCAGAACCGCAACAGACCAGCTAAACTATAAGATATACAAAAATGGTACCATAGCAAAAATGGTTTCACGTGATGAGCATTTTCTGCTAAGAGAATAAATTTGAAGATCTGGAACACCTGATGTGGAACTCCAAGAGCCCAGCTACACTATAACATATATAGGAATGACGTCTTAGCAAGAGTTGTTCAGCCTGATGAGCACTTTCTGTTGTCGTATAAAATTTGAAGATCTGGAGCAGCTGATTTGGAACTCCAAGAGCCCAGCTATACTATAACATATATAGGAATGACGTCTTAGCAAGAGTTGTTCAGCCTGACGAGCACTCTCTGTTGTCGTATAAAATTTGAAGATCTGGAACAGCTAATGTGGAACTCCAAGAACCCAGCTACACTATAACATATATGTATAGGAATGACGTCTTAGCAAGAGTTGTTCATCCTGACGAGCACTCTCTGTTGTCGTATTAAATTTGAAGATCTGGAACAGCTAATGTGGAACTCCAAGAACCCAGCTACACTATAACATATATAGGAATGACGTCTTAGCAAGAGTTGTTCATCCTGATGAGCACTCTCTGTTGTCGTATAAAATTTGAAGCTCTGATCTGGAACAGCTGATGTGGAACTCCAAGAGACCAACTACACTATAACATATATAGGAATGACGTCTTAGCAAGAGTTGTTCAGCCTAATGAGCACTCTCTGTTGTCGTATAAAATTTAAAGATCTGGAACACCTGTTGTGGAACTCCAAGAGCCCAGCTACACTATAATACATATATACAGGAATGACGTCTTAGCAAAAGTTGTTCACCCTGATGAGCACTCTCTGTTGACGTATAAAAATTGAAGATCTGGCACACGCTTTGTGAAATTCCAAGCGCCCAGCTACACTATAACATATATAGGAATGACGTCTTAGCAACAGTTGTTCAGCCTGATGAGCACTCTCTGTTGACGTTTAAAAATTGAAGATCTGGAACACCTGATGTGGAAATCAAAGCTTAATTTCACTCTATAATTATAAAATAACATAAGCTGGGAGTACCTCCACGCGGTGAAGGCGGTAACAGTTTAGGACTGATTTTCGATGAAATCTCGCTCATCCCGTTGTTCTCCCGTCCCCAGGCCTTAGAATTCTACATCAGACGTTTCAGATCTTCGATTTTGACGACCCCGTTGTCGCTGGCATAAGCAACAGGATCCGCGTACGAAGTCGCGGGCAGAAGCTAGTAAATAATAATTATATTAAATTGATTGCTCTGCTGCACACCACCGCTGCAAGCGACACGCAGCGTCTAGACTGAAGCTAAGCGCGTCACGTGCCTCTCACAACAGCGATTACAACAGAACAATCAAATCTATCAGCCAGCGAAGCCAGCACGCTGTTAGCGCTCCCCCGCACCCGCTTCACCAACGACGTGCTTCTCTTGCGCATAGGGTAAAAGCCGGATAGTCGCCTCGGGGGTATAGTTGCCTCGATTGCAATTATTCTAGTTTCGCGAATGAAACACATGTTATTTTATTTATCTATCGAGAGACTCTGCAACTACAACTAAGTTGACCGTGTTGCATGTCTCTGTGCGATTGCATGGGACGGCTAGGTGCGATCAAAGTTTTTGCGGGATAAATGTCCTCTGTCGCGACGAGGCATCTATCCTAAATGTAATTTATATAGAGATGGCAACTATCACCTATATGGGATAGTTGTCCCAAAATTTAGAGGTCCGCAAAAATCGCCAATACTCTGGAAATATCAAAGATAATATTTATTCCTTTCATAAATTTGAAGATAATAAACCAAAGTAGTAACCCGTTTAACAAATAAAGAATCTCGCTTTTTATACTAAGAGATATGAAGTAATTTCAAAAAGTGGGGCAACTATCCTGGTTTTACACAGTGTGGAAGCAATCCACACGCGCGTCCGCAAACATTCCCGATGCGCTACAGTAACGAGGGAGCTCCAACAGCATCCTGAACGCGTTGTTGAACTGGACGCGATTTATGTTAATACTACATTTTTTTCTTTCTCGATCCGTCATACTTGAAATGACAGGTGGCAAATTCTCACGGATCAAAATTCAAAGAATTAACCTTCTTTTGTTATTGTTTTTTTTTCAACTTGTCTACGACCTAAAATCTTTTTGAATATGATCCAAAGGTTTACATAAATTACATAACTAACCTTCACCATGTTTGTACTCGTTACATTGCGTTCTTATTTATCCAGTTACATAGTTCAAACACATAATATTGACGAAACAGATCGTCTACGCCCTTCGTTAAAATGTAACCAATATTGTGGTTTATTTCCCGTTTAATAATGTATCGTTCGCGGGAACAGGTCTATTGTATGTAGGGTTGCCATCCCTTTGTCCGTAAAAAATGTAGTTTTAAAATGATTACCCATAAAATATAGTAAATATCGGAAAGATTTAAAAAAAAAATAGGTAAAAAGTGAACAAAGTGAACGTATGACAACTTGAAATACTAGAATAATGTTCAGAAATAGTTTCAAGCTTATACATTTTTAAACGAATATCTTTATCGAGTGCTTTGAGTTTAATGCCTTTAAAATATAATAGTTTAGCCTATACTTTTATTAGAAATATAGTAGTAGGGCCCCTAATATAGTAGGATACTATATTATATGTATAGTTAGCTTGGCAACCCTAATTGGATCGCTTGTGGTTTATAGAATATTCGAGGGTAATTTAATAGGCTTTAAAGGTTACAGTGTGGTTATTGCTTTCATTGATTTCGTTATTATTTCTATTTATTAATTTAAAATTCAATTACTTTTCTTATGAAGTGGTTTTTGCTCTGTACTAGGTGGGTGCTGGGTAATTGAACTAATTTTGACATTGAACTTGAAATAAAATAAGTTTTTTTGTTTTTTTTTTTCGCGGTGAAAGTCTTGATTGACTTTCTTAATCGTGGGAGTGATTAAGGGGCATACCGGACTCTTACCAGCTAAAACCACCGCAGTGTTCCAGCTCTGCCTACGGCCAGGAGTGCGTGAGTCGCATAAGCATTCACCGCTCCCTCGACAGCGACATAAAATACCTAGATTTTTGGAAGTAAGTGAAGATCATTAGGAAGTAACTGACCAATAATTTAATCGGGGTCTAGCATCATAAATCCTTTGTAAAAGTTTTATAACGATGTTCTTTCCACATCATATTATCCTGTGTGATACAAGGGAGCAATTACCATATTTTTAAATTTTTAATTTTTTTCGTTCATGTTTTTAATCTTAGTCTAAACCTGACAGTCTCTAAGATGAAATTGCGACTAGATTGGGAATGTTTTTAATCATAGAAATTGGCCTTAAAAGTATTAAAACTTCATTAACTACCGTATTTAATATTTATACCAAAACAAAATCAACATAGCGGAACATTTTTCTTTTCCGCATGATACTTGACATAAATCTTCGCTAATTTCTCGCATGCGCCTTGTATTCTCTTACTTGAATAACTTAATGCACACTTAAACGGTTCCAGTATGCGTTTCAACAAATAAAGTCATTTATTAACGATTTCTCGCACTTTTGACGTTTGCACGGATGTCTTCATTATTCAAAGAAACGTTCCACTGTGTTCCGATTTGTCGGTATCATTTTGCACCGTGTAATTATTTCTTCGAATTTAAACGGATTTTTATGTGAAAATTGGTTCGTTATCTCGTCGTTTTGTAACGTTCATGCTGAAATAATTACTAAGAAAAAGAACATACCTAAGTTATTAGGCGGTCAACCGTGAACTTTTTTCTTTTGAAATGTTTATTTTTATTTTAAAAATACCTTTATTCCAATATTATAAGGAGGTAGAATTTATTTGCTTGTAATAATTTTGTTTGTAATATACTATTGCCAAATGTGCTATGCTTTAAGACTATGTTTTATGGTATAAGATTTGACAACCGCGTGCAGAAACTAATAGTTTAATAAAGAAAACAGTACCTATAATACCCCCTTTTAAACCTGGGGCAGGTTGTAGGTACATATTTCTTTTGGAAAAAACTATGTTATGTACATAATAATATGTAAGGATTTCTCATTGAGGCAATCTTCAATGGAGGCTTATGTCCAGCAGCGGACATTGTTCAGCTGAAATTATATACGTAATACTACACATCACGTGCAAATGCAACATTAATTTAAAAGATGTCGTTAACAAAACAGTTAATAAATTCAAAATATTGAGAAAGTCAGCATAAACATGAAACTCTCTCATGCAAAAATCCTTCCACCTAACGCTTTCAACCAAAAAGAGAGCAACACGGAATACGTGCACGAAAACTACAAGAGCAAGTCAATACACTTTCTAGACGTTACTCAGTCACGCCAATATAAACCGTGATTAGTTACGCGATATGATGCAATGGATTCTTGTGTCATTGCCAACTCAAAGATTAATGTTCGCGAATGTCACAATATTGTGGAGTTCATTTTTACTACAGCATGTAATGTTACACGGGATAAAACATCGTCAATGGAAGGGAAAACAAGCGGTATGACGCAAATGGTGGACTCAAAATTCAAAAACAAAACACTTCGGAACTCAATCAATCGATTTTAGTAGCGTGACCTAATTTTGTTATTTTGGGTGACTGCATACCTTTAAAATAAACACCCTAGCTTTTATACAGTACTTACCTAGATGGAAAAAGACGGTTTTTAACGTTAATACAGAAGCGTGGTTAAAATTCTGTGGTCTGGTGGTTTTGTGTATGTTGGATTATGGCGATAAAGGAGAAATTCCTAGTCTACGTGTGGGGCAACGTTTAAAAATATATCTACATTTACACGAGGAAAACTTTGTATTTTTGTTTGTTTGTTTGTTTGTAATGGATAAACTCAAAAACTACTGGACCGATTTTAAAAATTCTTTCACTGTTGGGAAGCTACACTATCCTCGGGTGACATAGGCTATATTATATTTTTAAAAAAGTTAGGGATCCGTAAGGAAAATCACGCAAACGAAGTCGCGGGGGAGTGCTAGTATTTTATATAACGTCAGTGTCATTTTACTACTATTATAAATGCGAAAGTGGGGATGTATAACAATAATAAGAAAAACAATAACAATTTTTAATATGTTTGGATGTGTGATGTTTTGTATTGATGTTTGTTACTCAATCAAGACAGATCGGCTAAACGGATCTAAGTGTCTGTCACAGAGATAGATTATAATCTCGAATAGCACATAGCATAGGCTACTTTTTATCCTGGGAAAAAGAACGATCTCGTGGAATAAAATTTCAACTTTGACGCTGAAGAAATCGCGCGCAGAAGCTAGTATTAAGCTAAAATATGTTGGACCTTCGACCTTCGTAACCAGAAGGTTCCCATGGTCCAGAAATTGGATAGTCCGGATGCCGACGTCATACAAAAAACACACCCTCCAAGTTTCAGCTGCCCTACCATGAACTCTTATTGCGATCCAAAAAACTGAATTGTTCTTCAAATAAGTCAATATAACGCATCAATTTATGTCATTTATTGACGTATTTTCTCTTATCGCGATCCAAAAACTGAACTGTTCTTCAAATACGACAATATAACGCATAAATTGATGCGTTATATTGACTTATTTGAAGAACAATTCAGTTTTTTGGATCGCAATAAGAGTTCATGGTAGGGCAGCAGGTCTCTACAATCAGCGGTATAGGCTGTGCGTTGATCCGTCAGTCACTCATTCGGGACAAAGTATTTAATTATGTAAAATAGATTACTTGGCTTGCTGAGCAATATACGTGTTAACGGTGATGTGTGATGGGTATTTTTAAACTCCGTATAAGTTGCAAGTATAAATGGAACTAGACACGACAAAATACTTCATGCTCCAACATCCATTAAGAACAAAGTATTTAATCGCTGATCATAAACATTCCTTCATTTTTAGACTCCTAAGACATATTACAGCAAATAAACTCCAATCATATTTAAACCTTCAGCGTTAGAATTCAACAACAAACTTGTTTAAATTATAAACCAATAAAGTTAAAACAAGACGAGTTATAATGGCCATCTGTTCTGCCGATCATCAAAACAAAGATAACATAAGTACCAGTGCGATAAATCATAAAAACGCTAATGATAACCGAAGATGGTTTTTAAAATCAAAATATGATCCTTTATAAAAGGACCCATTGATTTGATTCTGAGAATCGACTTGCGAGTTTAAACAATAGGTTGTAAGTGAGTTTTTTAAAAGTAATAAATTATCTCAAACCAGATTCTGCGAAAGCATTTAAACGTTCTGTTAGATATGAAAATGGCAATGATTTTGAATTAAGGCCCGGTCATACAGGAGCGCCAACTTGCGGGCCGCACGTTTGTGGTCGCGGACACGGTCAGATACTGCTGTAGTGATATGAAAATGGCGATGATTTTAGTTAAGGCCCGGTCATACAGGAGCGGACAACTCGGGGGCACGTTTGTGGTCGCGGACACGGTCAGATACTGCTGTAGTGATATGAAAATGGCGATGATTTTAGTTAAGCCCTGGTCATACAGGAGCGGACAACTCGCGGGCACGTTCGTGGCCGCGGACATGGTCAGATACTGCGGTAGAATCTAAGGCCAGCCGCTTTCCGCGTTAGTACAGACCCCCGTCCATACATATACTACTGCGATATTATCATGTCCATTGTAAAGACAGCTGCTACAAACACTATTTTCTCTATTGTTGCGTCTGTAGCGTGTTTTACTTTCAGTTACTTTGTATACTTCCTGCTTTTTCCGCTTTTACTTGCTGCTAAGGTTTCGTATCTAAATTATTACTAAGACTCCTCTGTCTGTCCGTCTGTCACAGGGTTGTATCTCTGAACCATAATAGAGTAAACACTTGAAGTGTAATTCACAGTGTGTGTATTATGGCCACTATAATAACAAATAAAAGTTAAAAAAGTGTTGTGATGGCCCAGAGGTTAAGACTAGCCGCATACGGACCACCGACCACAACCACAAACCGCCGCCACCGACGTATTTCCTGTAGTTTTCATACATTTTATATGGACTCGCCGCACACGGTTGACGTCTGCGGTCGCCACAGCTTCTAGCTTCAAGTGGCGGCGTTTGTGGCTGTCGTCTGTGGCCAGTGTGCGGACAAGCACATGTATCTCTCATGCATGAGGTTGAGGATTTAAATCCGGCAAGTACCTAAGTAACTTTTTCGAATTCATGTACCATTATAATATATTAATATAGCTAAACCAGCGAACTTCATACTACCTTATTTTTTTTCGTATTGGATACCTAATAAATTTTAGTCGATCTTCAGACCTACCCGATATGCACACAAAATTTCATAAATATCGGTCCAACAGTTTCGGAGGAGTTTGGTAACAAACACTGCGATAAGAGAATCATATTAGATTAAGTTAAAATAAAAATTATATAGTTAAATGTTGTCCGGTAGTATGCGGATCCCTTCGTGTGCAAGCCCTACTCAGACTTTGTCTGTGTTTTAGTTTTACTGCACTTTTCTACTCCACTTTCTACCCATACCAAAGTTAGTACCCACTCACTTTCATAGTTTAATTTTCATTGCTTGCGTCGGCAATTATTTCCACACGAATGATTTTATTATTAAATTGTTATAATAACACCGTTCCATTTAGTTGCTCCAGACTTTCTCAAAGTGTTATCACAATTAATAATGTTCTCGTTAAAATCGTGCCAAGTTTTAGTTTGCACACTCAGTTTGCACTGGCATTGAATCATTTGGCATTGAAATATTGTGCAAATAGTGTAAAAAGTGCGGAATTGAATCAGATTGGAATTCGTTTATTTTTACCGGAGCATCATTTTAGAAATGTGTTCAACTTTTTTTTCTAGTTAATTTAATAGTAATATTAGGTAATCAGAGACTCAAAACGTAACAGTCATAATATTTTAATTGTTGTAATTTTTAGGACAAAATTACAAATAATGTTTGAAGCAAAAGATACTCAAATCGTTTTTGGTACGTAGTACTTATTCCTCTAATTTACGTTATTCATACAAGTTTTACAAATGCGAAAATATCTCTGTCTGTCTGTTACGCTTTCACGACTAAACTACTAAGCCGATTTTGTTGAAATTTGGTACGGGGTAAGTTTAAAACCCAAGAAAGGTCATAGGCTTCTATTTATTCCGCGACTATCAGATATTTACGCAAACGATGTCACTGGCAAAATTTGATAACATTAAATCAAAATAGGAACATTAACGAAGCGTATTGTTCTATATTTGAAAATCTCGATAGAAAGAGAATTGGTACCAAAACCGACGAACAACAGTACAATATGAACACTCTAGACACATCCTTCAATAAAGCCTCGGAACTAGAGCCGCCGCAACTAGAATATATTGTTAAAACAAGTACTCACATGGAGATAACGCCGTGTTTACACAATGAAATATATTTACATATCCACACAACTGACAATACATAACACATGACATCACCGTCAGAACGAACTACTTTACCCTGAACGTTAAGAAAATCGACTTTGGAAATCCTTGTAGAATATAAAATGTCTCCCTCTAGAAAAATGGTAAAAGCTTTTCCTCCTCAGAGTGTCTTAAAATGTTATTTTAGGGCTTTTCAAATGGGTTAGCAGCTATATTGTAAGATACTTTTACCCCTTTAGTGGTTTGAGCATTATCGTCAGTTGAAATGTTCTACGGAATCTTGTCTTTATGTCTCCAAGTAGATACAATTAATTAAGCAGAATCTCCTTAATAGTTTTGATTAAAATTTATTCGAATATTGACCATGACTTCTAGGTCATGGTTAATCTTTGTGACATCAGTCTTATAAACAAGTATGCCCTAAAATCTTGCTGCCAAAGAAAATTTACCTACTTCAAATAACGATCCTAAAAATATTATTTTTAATAACGTCGTCAGAGTCACGGCCACACAACACAAAATTGAGAGCACTAAAGATATTTCTTTCTTTCGTATTCGACATGAAGTTTAAAATGTCGGTGCAAGCCAGAACCGGTGAGACACAGCATACAGAAATATTTTACTGTTATAACAACTATATTTTGCATTTTAAAGTCACTCGAAAAATTGAGCAAACGTGGAACGAAGCATCTTTTCTGAAAAATATTTTAGGACACTCAATTTTTATTTCTGCTTTTAATGTTTTAGTAACATCAGTGATTTGTGTTTCTTCAAAGCAATTTATCTAGAATCCAATGTGTGGCATGAAACTCCTTTCGTCTTTCACATAAAACATTTTAGTACCTATCCCTTACTCAATTAAAACTTACAAATATTTGTTAAGGATCGTAAAACTTGCTATCAGAATTCGCAGACGTTTCGTGCTAATTTGGCTTCATACCGCTAAAATTCCTGTACCGGTTCTCTCAAATCAAGTATTGAATGTATCGATTCATCTCATTCATGCGGGTATTCTGCTATAAGCTTAACCATACCACATTTTGCATTTACTCCTTTACTGACAAAATTATTTGTATTTGTAAGAAATGTTTTGTAAATAACGACGTATATTTTGTTACTGTTTTGTGAATTGTGTAACAGGAATGGCTTGTATAAACATTAAACATGCAAATAGTGTTGCTATACGATGATATAAATTGAACTTATGACAGCTCCAATGCACAATGGAGGTGGAAGCACCTTGCGAACCGTATTTATTAAAATTCCAGCATATTTTTATAGTTTTACTGATTATCATATTCGTTTGTATAATGTATATGTTTTGACTCATTTTTGGTGAAGTAAGAATTTGATTATGATAACAAGATACTACATAATAAGGTACTAACGTCATGTGTTGAAAATATCACGGAGTCGGAAATAGAAGAACTTAGTTAATTTATCGAGGCAGTATGTAAAGTGTAATTAAAATTCAAGTGACACTTAAATATAATGGAAACCGCGCATATACAGGGTGTCCCAGCTAAGGACGTCCAAACGAAAATTTTGGACTCCTCCCTTCCTGGGCTATCCAAACCACCCCCATGTATGTTCTACGATTTTTTGCGGTTTAGGAGCTAAACGACATTTTAATATTTTTTTGGGATATTCTTCTTTACATCAGATTTTGTAGATCTTCTCTTTTTGTGTCTCATTTTTTGGAAATATTTTAATTGATAATTAATCCTGAAAGTATGGTCTTCGATCGATAAAAACAACTGTCTGTCTTATTGTCACCCGAAATTACTTAAACTTAGTTCAAAGGCAAAAATGTTGTTTTGTAAATTTCGTTGCAGATTTTCGGCTCTTAAAGAAAAATCACAATAAGGGCCCAAATCACCTTAAAGTTATTTCAAAATCTTCCACGGACCCTCAGCTCTTTAAAACAGTACAAATAACTAGTATTTTACGGGTCATTATTCGGAGCAATTGAAGCTCGAACATGGTAAGGCGAAAAATACAATATTTTAGAACATAAGTGAAACCTAATGAAAATAAATTAAAATGAACTTTTATCAAGTTTTCAATGCAATATGAGCTCTATGTCATGTTTATTATTTGCACAATAGTGATTTGGAGTGGTTAGTAAAGTTAGGTTAGGGTTAGGTTAGGTTAGGTAGTTAGGTTAGGTTAGGTAAACCTAACCTAAGTTTAGTATTTTTTTTAAATTAGTGATGTTATTTAATAAAGTCAATGACATAGAGCTCAAATTATATTGAAAACTTAATAAAAGTTCGTTTTAATTCATTATCATCGGCTTTCATTTAAAAACGAAAAAGTGAAACCTAATTAAAATGAATTTTTATCAAGTTTTCAATGCAATATGAGCTCTATGTCATGTTTATTATTTGCACAATGGTGATTTGGAGTGGTTAGTAAAGTTAGGTTAGGTTAGGTTGTTAGGTAGTTAGGTTAGGTTAGGTTAGGTTAAACAAACTTTTATTAAGTTTTCAATATAATTTGAGCTCTATGTCATTGACTTTATTAAATAACATCACTAATTTAAAAAAATTACTAAACTTAGGTTAGGTTTATCTAACCTAACCTAACTACCTAACCTAACCCTAACCTAACTTTACTAACCACTCCAAATCACCATTGTGCAAATAATAAACATGGCATAGAGCTCATATTGCATTGAAAACTTGATAAAAGTTCATTTTAATTCATTTTCATTAGGTTTCACTTATGTTCTAAAATATTGTATTTTTCGCCTTACCATGTTCGAGCTTCAATTGGTCCGAATAATGACCCGTAAAATACTAGTTATTTGTACTGTTTTAAGGAGCTGAGGGTCCGTGGAAGATTTTGAAATAACTTTAAGGTGATTTGGGCCCTTATTGTGATTTTTCTTTAAGAGCCGAAAATCTGCAACGAAATTTACAAAACAACATTTTTGCCTTTGAACTTAGTTTAAGTAATTTCGGGTGACAATAAGACAGACAGTTGTTTTTATCGATCGAAGACCATACTTTCAGGATTAATTATCAATTAAAATATTTCCAAAAAATGCAACACAAAAAGAGAAAATCTACAAAATCTGATGTAAAGAAGAATATCCCAAAAAAATATTAAAATGTCGTTTAGCTCCTAAACCGCAAAAAATCGTAGAACATACATGGGGGTGGTTTGGATAGCCCAGGAAGGGAGGAGTCCAAAATTTTCGTTTGGACGTCCTTAGCTGGGACACCCTGTATAAAGTCACATGGGATTTGTAACGTGTGAGATTCTGAGTAGATATTTTTTTTTTGTATCATCTTACAATTTCGGTTCACAAAATTCACACAGCCTCTTGTAGCAAGAACGGGGACTTTAAAAACAGAGCACCCTTTTCTTACCAAACATATCCCTTGATCTTTTGTATCTCTCAACTGCTACCACTTATAGATAATGAGGGTCTACCGCACCGAACATTTCCATCGCCACATTAAGGAAAGAATATTCCTCAAAGATAATGCTTGTCATATTTGCTTACGCAATCTCCATAACTCCTTGAAGTATTGTACGGTCTTTCACTGTGTTTGTTTGTAACAGGTGGTCTCGGCTCTCGAGCTCTCAGCCGCTAACTTGTTGTTAGCAGCTCCTGTTTATGCTAATTGCTACCGATTTGTTCAATAAACATCGTTATTTTCATCGTTTTCGCGTGTTTCGATGGGTTCGTCTATTTTTGGATTTTGTTCCTAATTGGTATAGATTTTATCTCTAATTGTTTTCAATTTTATTGTAAGAACAAGTGGCTTGCTGTGTGATTTATAACATTGAGGCAGTTAGCATTTCTTATGAATGAAAACTCTTTCGTAACAGAAAATGTTACTGACATTTTTCAGTCATCATTTTTAGATTTCATAACAACGGTGAACTCTATTTTTCCGCGCTGCAATAAAATGTAGGCATTGAGAAACTACAACGAATTTGAATTTCAGGTAATCATAATTTGCGGAACTACATTCAAAATAACATGAATGAAACTTCTTATTTTCTATATCAAAAATCATTCTACTGGAACTGGAATTTCAATAATTTCACGCATACATTAAAAACAATTGGAAAATCTGTCTTAAGCGATAACTTAACACGCAAAACGTCCGATAAGTTGCGAATTAGTGCCGGTTTATTTACCTTAGCAACGCCGAACCTGCCGAAAGCACAGCACGGTAACACTAATGTAGCACAATCAGTTGGAAAACTAGGGAACTGTGTCGAAAAATCGTTCGCGAATTTATTGGATGGTGTTTGTGTCGGGGAGTGTGGTGCGAGGCGTGTAGACGCGTGTTCGCGCCGCGGTTGGGTGCTGTCGACTGAGTGCAGAGTGAGTAGAACCGAAGCCGGCCGGCCGCGCGCAAACCCATGAAATAGCTTTCCACTTCAGCCCGTGGGCTGTGCCGTATCAGACTATCAGCTGTAGTTTTTTTTCGAATAGGAAATTATGTCGAACTCGAACTCTCGATTTCTAGTGTGACGTTTTTTATCGGGTTTTACATAAGTAGATACGGTCGTTTTGTTTCAAAGTTTATTGACTGATTGGATTAGCATGTTGTAATCGTGTTTTGGCTGCAAGAGTGCTAATTAAATAAATAAGTAAATAAGTAATAAGTTTATTTTCCAAAAACAATATCACAAAAAGTTTACATCGTTAAATGGGCTATAGAAAAGATATAAGGCAATAATTTGTAGACAGCATTCATTGCCGAACTAGGAAATATTATCATTATAATTTCAATCGAATGTCTACAGCTGGATGTCCTCTAACAGGGCCTGAAACTATGTAAGACAAAATAAAGTATTATTGATCCTCTGTTATTAACTGATTATAAACAGATTCATAGACACTAGATTTCTAGGATTATCTGTTCTGATAACTAGATATACCTAGTAGTTAAAATAGGTCAAAAATATTGTAGATATAATTATATTTTTCTTTTAACCCAAGGCCTCACGAACTTCTTCCTGACTGTCCCTTGAATCTTAAAGTAGGTACATCTACCGTACTCTTCTGAATAAAGTAGATATTTTCGTTAATCAATATTTAATTGTAATAAAAGTGAAAAGTCGTTATTATTCTAAAAAACTAAAATAGATATAAGGCTAAACTGTAACGACATCCCTGAAAAAAAATGCATATTACTGGATGCAAGTTATGAACCCTTATGTCCAGTTGTGAACAGTGAGAATAGGTTGACTGATTGACATAATTATTTGAGCGTTGGGTGCAATTGCTTTAAATCGAGATTTCTGTTCCAGTGGAGACAGCAATTAAGTACAGTTAAGCTATCATCTTAATGAAAGTTCGTTGCCAAATTAATGCAGACTAGTTCCACCCGAGACTTCGTTCGCGTGGAAGTCAAGTATGCCATAAAGCATAACCAGAGATTTAGAAAATTCTTAAACAGTGTAGCTTTCAATCAGCAGCCGTGATGGCCTAGTGGTTAAGGCACCCGCCTCTCAATGTATGTGGTAGTGGGTTCAAATCCGGGCAAGTTACCAATGTGACTTTCTCAATTCATATGTACTTTCTAAAGTTTATTTTGGACATCATTAGCATCGGTGAAGGAAAACATCGTGAGGAAACCTGGACTTATACCAGCCTATTACTGGTCCACTCAAAACATGTCAGAGGTCCTTGAGCCGGTTTACAAACGCTGATACTAGGGTGTGTGGGGTTGTAAGACCTCACTGCCCACACGATAAAGAAGAAGTAGAATCAGTAAAATCTTAGAGGACGATGCTACGATGAGATAAGACTCATTCAATCATCTTTAATTAACTATCTTTTAATGTAAACGAAATCTAAACACCTCTACAACATAAATAAAAACGTCATATCAGAACCTTGACAAAGGTATTTATTAATCAGATAAGGCTATTAGTAAGCAAACGCTACATTTGATGTAACATACGGCCCTATACAAGGACGTCCATATCTGAGGTTATAATACTAAAAAAACCCAGGTATTTCTCGATAAAACGGGATAGTCAAAGATTTTTAAATCGTACTGGTTGTACCGGCTGCGACTTTTTACCGAAACCCAGGTTTTTTCAACCCTAATCTAGCGAAGCCGTCATACAGTAGTCCACGTCTCTATCAAATACTGACTCACAGTCTTTTCGAACATTCCTTTACCTCATACTTTAGGTAGCTTATTCACATCAGTGAGCGCTCAACCAAAAGCAGCTTCAGTCACCAAAGTAAACAAAATAAAATAATAAATCCGTCATGCACAATCTCTATGGTACGCACTGTGTCATCTTATAAACGCCTCCAACGATGGATGGTCTCCATTCGACCTGAATATTTTCAGAAAAATTGGGCCAACACTTGCCAACTCATGAATGAGTAATGAGTTTTAATTTCAGTATGATTTCCTAATCATACTTTTTATTTATAAAAGCGTGTGATTGTACTCGTTGGTATAGCGGTCGCAAAGCGCGACTACTGAGCATGAGGTCGGGTTCGATTGCCAAGTCGAGCAAAGTGTTATCGGGTTTTTCCATCAGGAATTTCTCAGTAGCAGCCTCGGAGTCTGGATTTGTGCTCGGTTGAGGGCAATAAGCTCGCCCCCTAGGACATGGGATAATGTGGGTGTACTAATGGGTAGGTATACCTCTGCTTAACCTTTCGGGGATTACAGATGTGTTATGAATACTATAAGACCTTGCTTGAGGTTATATTAAAGGACCATTAACTAACATACCTATTGTCTTCCATCACCACACGTGTCCCATATGAATTAATCAGAATAACCACGACATTTAATTCTGCATAATTACCATCAATGCAACCGCAATGCATCACAGCTTGACTTCATCACTTGTAGTAGCTGATCAACTCCACAAATAGGATACTATCAACTACATTGTAGCCAAGGTCGCTGACT
This sequence comes from Hoplodrina blanda, assembly GCA_949316365.1. NCBI lineage: Eukaryota > Metazoa > Arthropoda > Insecta > Lepidoptera > Noctuidae > Hoplodrina > Hoplodrina blanda. The sequence goes on from OX438582.1 coordinate 2,533,154, forward strand.
AAGAAATGCAACTGAGCGCAATATTTATGGACCATGACTGGATTTATTTGGGTTCCAATAACAATGGTTACGTGTGATGCAACGAAACGTTTTCGTTTACGACCTGTGTTAGTGCAGGCGCATGACAGTGGCTATGAGTTTGGGTAAACATTTCTTTCAGATTTGTCAATTGCGATGTGTTTGTTTACATTGTTAAGTGTGCGCGCACTCACCCCCACATTCCTCATCTTATAAATATTTTTATTAGTAATTGGGTAGTTGACACCACCAATCAATTGATATACTTTTACGAGTTATCATAATGCAATTCCCCTAAAGATTTTTTAGGGCAGTAGTAGTGTCAATTTGACTAACTATTTATTGATTTAAAAAGATAAAAAATCAAAATTTACAGTTTATTGAAAATTAATCGAAAAACTAAAATAAAGTGTAATTTTTAGAAAAGTCTTAAAATAATCGGTTAATTGTGTTAACTACCCAATTCTATATTTTTTTTTCAGAATTATTATTAAGTTATACTTATATGTCAGCGTACGGTCACCTTATAATTGATAAACGAAAATGGAAAATACTAATTTAAAAACAACCTATGTGCCTACTACACACATCAAAAGTGTCTAGGGATCAATATATTATTATTACCAAATACATCTTGATCCCTAGACACTTTTGATGTGTATGTTTGTGACATCTAATTTTTAAGGCCGGAAATAGTCCATACCTATGCTTTAAAAAATCTATGTTTATTAATTTATTTCAAGAGAGAAAGTGTAAATATTTTTCTTAAATATAGGTACAGTCCGTGTTGTAAATAAAATAATGGGCACAAAAATAAATTGACAACTATTATTTAAATTACGCTCTTAATAAATCTTTATGACTTTCTAAATTGATGTTTTAAATACATTACGCATTATATTATAGTTGGTTTTTTTATAATATAAAGAACAGTATTGTGGGCCGTTAAACGACATGTGAAGTTTTAGAAAAATAAAAAACAGAATTGTAGACTTTCATCTTTATCAGACATAACGTCAAAGTCGAATTATTTATTTCAATTAGACCAATGAAAGTTAGTTTTGAACGTAATTTACAAGAAAAAATAATTTGATCTAGTGTACCAGAAGGTAGTTTCGTATAATCCAGAATGGAAAAAACGCCATGCTTACGCTTTTAAAATAAATATTTTAGATGAATTATATTAAAATCAGTATGACATAAGATTCCAATTAATATGATGCCAAATACCAAACGGCTTCTATTTTATTCATCACTTAGAATTTTAGGGATACCTACATTCATTGACTTACAGATGTCCCGATATTACAGACAAAGCGCATGGTCACCCTAGCCACACGACACGCTTACTTACGTCAGTATTAAAATAAAACTGTTTTATTTGTAACGACGCTTCTTTTGATGCCGCCGCAATTGGCGCTGGATTGGTAGGGTTGCATTTACAGCGATTTTTTTCACTTTATGGAATCCTGAAAATCATGAAAGTATACATACTATTTGATAAGGTAAAGTCTATAGCACATTGTTTGCTTGGAAGTGTTCAGTAATTAAATGTAGAAATAAAATCAAAATAAAAGTACTTTTGACAGTTTGTGATTTTTTTTAACGGCACGGTTGGCGCAGGGGCTGAGCGATTGGCTGCTGCGCTGCGTGTCGCGGGTTCGATTCCCGCACGGAACAAATATTTGTATGGCCTACAGATAGTAGTTCCGGGTCTGGCTGTTTGTGTATGTGTGTTTATATGTTTGTAAACGCACCCACGATACAGGACAAATTCCTAGTGTGGGGCAACGTTTTAAAAAAGAAAACAGTTGATTTAATCTCTTTTCACCGCATTACGTTGTACTCTATTTGTATAAAACAAATATGAACAGAAATGGACCCTTATTCTATTTTCATCTTATTTACTTTTTTGAAACGTGTAAAGTAGTGTCGGTCACATAAAATAACAATATTTTTCAGACTGATTTTGGTCTTGGCGGCCAATCTCAATCAAGACTAACCAGATAGGTACGCAGAAGATATATAAGGTACACAAGGGTGTGCGCAAACACAGATGCACTCCCGCGCATATTCGCTATCAGTAGAACCACACGTCAAATGCAATTCAAGCATCAACTTTGACGTTTCGATGTCAATCACGGACGTAACTAAAAACATTTGACAATCAATCTCTGGACACCCGACACTTGGCAATCGTTTATATTTAAATTATTTATTTGTTTAAATCTTTAATTAAATATTTATGTTGGTGGAGATGGCGCTTGATTCTATTATTTGGATAAGAAATATTTGTAATTCGATTTAAAATAAAGATATATAAAGAATAGGTATTTATATATGAGTAGAAATTTCATGTAAAACATTTTCATCAACATCTCAACCCCTATTACTTGAGACTTAAACATAGCTGGCGAAATGTGGGTGTACTTATGGGTACACCTCTGCCTGACCTTTCGGGGTTTACAAGCGTGATGTTATGTATGAGGTCGTATGTATGTAAATTCGTGCTTATTGTATAATACGAGTATGTGGTCTCTGCACGGGAATACTAGGCCCTTTTTTTAAAGTTGGTAAAAATCATTAAATGAGTCCATGGTATACTAGGCCCTAAGTTCAACTCTGATGTGCTCTATCTTAGGCAAGATATAGAGCTTACGTCATGAACTCTAGATAAGTCTAGTTTAATTCTAGTTACTAAGTTTCACTTTTACGATTAACATCGTAAGATTAACGAGAGCGATATTACCTAAACGTGACTCCTGTGCAATATGAGTCCTAGATTCGCATTAAACCTAGACAATAAAAACGACATGCATGGTTGATAGTAGAACCACTTAAAAGAGAAACTACAGAAGTTCAACTCCACACAAGGCACAAACTGTAAGTAGACTAAGTAGGTACTTAGTCTACTTACAGTTTGTGCCTTGTGTGCCTTGTGTACTTCGGGCCACCAACCGAATATACATAGGTATGTATATTCGGTCGGCGGCCCGAAGTAAGTATTCTTTCTACTCCGCAGTGTACTTGAAAGTATTTTTTATTTTTGGATAAAATTAAATAAAGGACAAATTATTTGAAATGTCAGCTAGTCACATAATTTTATATAATCTTTCTAGATTGACTTGACTTGATTGTCTTTCTTACTTTTTTGATTGATTGATCTTTTTAGACATGAAATCTCCAAAAATACCTTGACCGACCGAAGAATCGACGTTCAACGATGAGTTCCTACGCTCAGTTGAGTTATTGAAATAAAAACCTAATTATTGTTTCAGCAATTTTGGATAGCAACTTAGTCACTGCACTACACTCACAAATTATTACTAAAGTACACCAACAGCAGTAGGTATACATAATTACACAAGCTTCTAATAGTTATTCATTGTATAAAATGGATCTTCTGAGTCTTCTGTACTTCGTTATATTTTTCTTTATAACATTGTAAGAAAATAACCCACTTTATCCAAAGGAGATAAGGCAGATATTCTGACAAACTTACCATTTTTGTCTTTCCAATGGAATTTATACCTTATAGCCGTCAAATTAAAGATCATGGTGTGATCTGATAAAGTTTGTAAACAAGGACCTTGCATTTTTGTGTGGTTAGGTAGGTATGATATTATCAGTCACTGGGTTAAAATAAAAACAAATATTTGCATTTTGATAAGAATGACGTTGTTGGCGAAATTGATGAGTGTCATGATACAGAACTTGCACGTGAAATATAAGATTGCACGTGAATTCTTAGAGCCTTATAGTAACTAGTCGGGAACGCGGTTCATGGATTATGCGAATACGAGGGTCCCAACTCATGGTAGGTGGAACCTCGAAGGGGTAAGGAAAACCTGGAAGGGGTTTTAGTCAGTAGAGTCCGACATGACCCTCCATTCTCTCCTGAGTGACGGAGGGTTACCACTGTAATCCCGAAGCGTTAGGCAGTGGTGTAGGTACCCACATTTTGCCAGTTATGTGTAATAGGGGGTGAGCCTATTGTCATCAACCGGACACAAATCCAGACTCCGCGACTGCTACTGAGCAATTCCTGATGGAAATACCCAATAACACTTTGCCCGACCTGGAAATTGAACCTCATGCTCAGCAGTCGCGATTTGCTACCACTAGAGTAACGAGGCAGTCAGCAAAAGCGAAGCAGTAAAAGATTTAAGACTTTTATATCTTTTTTGTTTAAGAATAAGAATAAAAAGAATAATATCTACTATTATAATACTATTGACTATTATCTACCTATATTTATTTATACATATTATAAATGCGAAAGTAATTCTGTCGCTTTCAAGACTAAACCACTGAACTGATTTAGATGAAATTTGATAAGGGTTAAGTTTAAACCCCATTAAAGGACATAGGCTATTTTTTTCTTGGGCGACTTCGTCTGCCTCCACGATAACCGACATTTGGGCGAACGAAGTCGCGGGCAAAAGTATATCAATCGTGTTGGTGTATATTACCCTTTACTTACCTACCTAAATAATTGCCTCGGTAGATAGGTGACCCCACGACGGCCTGTAACAAAACCTTATCGAAATTCAGGAAAACGGTACATCTGTACAGCGCCATCTAAAAAGCAAAAAGACATGATAACTTTTACACCACAAACATAATTAAATTACTTAAAACCATTAAGATTATAAAAGAAATCGTATTTTGTTGAAAAACACTAAAAAACAGTTATTTTATAGCAGTAGTTGCAGTTCCGGGGTCCATCTAGTGAAGATAGTATAAAATGAAGTTGACGCTATTCACCGATAGATGGCACTGATTTTAGTGTTTCACTATTAGCTAATAGATGGCGTTGATTACAATACAACTACCGGTGTGAATAAATATGAATGGCTGAATTTAAAGACAAAATTCTGTCGGTATACTTTTAATTGCTTTCTTGTAAATACATATTACCTAATCAACCTGAAACTGAATCGTAATAAGAGAATCAAAATCTGGTTTAAAAAAGTAATTTCGGAGAGAAATCCCTGCCCAACATTCATGAAAACAGACACTGCAATAAAAGTTCTAATAATATGTAGTGAATATATTGAAAGGGACACAATACCTACATGAAGTACTTATAGACGAATTTTCATTTACGCTACAATGCAGACTGGAGGCAATCCCAAGAACATTCAGTCTGACCTTGAATCTCCAGAAAATATCCGACTGTCTGGATAATCCACGTACATTATACCTAACCCCACATTGTTAGGGTTGGACGTAGATGTTAGGTTTGTTAGTTAAGTGAACTCCATTTATTATAGCACTAGTTTATATCCGCGAATTCGTCCGTGAGCTTTTTTTCTCTCGCGCTAAATTACTTCTTTGGTTACTGCTTTGCTCCCCTGAAGATGCCGTGGCTGCGTTTGAAAAAGACGTGGAAGGGAACCCAAAGAAGATTAGGCCCACAGCGGCCCACTGCTTCAGTCAATGGTTCCATCGCATGCGACAGAGCTTAGAAAAGAACTGAGATTACTTCGAAAACCAATAAAAATATTAACAGACTTCTACATCATTCAGTTTTTTATTTTCTTAAAACTTTGAGTGTAATCCACGTATACAGTCTAAATATTCATATTTTGACAATACAAACAAACACTTCAATTTTATTTGTTTGTATATACCTACATCGATTTTGGCAGGCATTAGTATGCAACCTACAGGCTAGGAGAGAGTTCCCACCAAAAAAGATCAACAAGAACACTTCGAACCCACGACCTACCGCTCCGCATTTCCCAGTACCCGTAACCATTGAACTGTTACCGCATGTTAAACATGCACTCGTATAAACCACGTCACCTCACTGACGTGTGGTTAGTCAGTCTTACGACTCGTACGCACAGGCCAACAGGCTTAGCATGCAAAGTCTGTGCATTGCTGGACCGCGCCACCTACGCGGGTCGTCGAACGACCTCCCGTCCCCCTCCCGCGACACTCGCGTCCCCCTGTGGCCCTCACGTCCTTACGCACGTATGACTAGCCTAAGGTAGGCTTGTCGCGTGATATCACGTCATAGTGCCAAGTATTATGTCTGTAGGTAGTTATGGAGGGCTGACTTTTGCGATGCGCAAATTGAGCAAAGACCGGTGTATGTTAAGGGTAATTAAGTAGAACTAATTTCCGGATTATTTATTACCAACTATAGCCTCTGCCCGCGACTTCAAAGTTGACCGAACGAAAAATGCTGTTTTAACATGTAGGTACCTAACCAGGTCACCAATATCTAGGCTAGCGGTTAGTCAGTTTTCCGTCAAATAACTTAATTTCGAAAAAAATACCTAATTCAAAATCTCGTACGTGATTTCAAAATCATTACAATTAAAGGAAAACACTATTATGTTATTAAACTAAAGTACTCCACATAAACGGCATAATAAACCAAAAACAAAAACATTTGAAACTTACAATAAAAACAATAAATAAAAATACAAGACTGACACTAAATAATAAAACTAAAATTATCAAGATGATCACTGTGCGAAAAAAAGAAACAATATAAACACAGTCATTCATCTAAATCTGCTAGTATTTTGATGTAATAACCAATTTACAACAATTTACGGCCACAGAACAAGCTGTAAACAAAAAAGGCGATGAGTTCATAGCCCGATCTGTACAATTTAGTCAGCTTTTTCATGAAACATTGATGCAGTAATTAAACGGGCAGTTTTTAGTTGCCCGGTCTAATATGATAACCATTGCCTGTTACAATTTTTAGTGGCTCAATGTAATTATTAATGTTTGTGACAACTTTTAGTTGTCAGTAGCTTGCTTAGTTGTTGTTGCTTTTAGTTTTTAGTTGCCCAGTGTAATATAATTATTGCTTGTTGTCGTTTTTGTTGCCTTTTATAATATTATGTTGTATAATATGTAATAATTGTTTCTAGTAAAATCTAATACTACTCTGTTTCATTCCTTCAAGCTATTTTTAGCCAACACGACGGGTGACGGTTATTATGATATTTGCATATCCATCGCGCTACCGGTCGTCTACCGGCAAGAATGCTACGACCACCTTCGGCTCCCTGAAAAATATAACTCAATCACTGGTTGACATTTAAACGCGTGTATCAATTATATTGACAGTTGCTTGCCTTTAGCTAGGACATCATAGTTGCGTTGTGTTGCCCACAATTCAACCATGTCAATCGCCCGTGTAACCCCACCACTAGGTCCAACTGCCACAGCGAAGGGAAAAGACCTTGGTAAATATTTGTATTGAATATTATACGCCTGCGAAATAACTAGGTAATTAATATTAGGAATTCCGTGAATTGCTCTGGTAATTCACGAGTTAGAATTATAGGTACAATACAATATTCCGTTTTTAGCCTAATGATCACACGAGCGAGCGTGTTATTTATAAGTAGGTAAGTATATACACGATGATATATTTATGTATTTTTTTATTTGCATTCAACATAAGACAAAGGATGTTGATAATGAAATTAAATAAACCGAAATTTAATAAAACAATACACAATTAACAATAGATTTCTAATCACGCACGTAATTTACCTTCTGATCCAAAAAATGGACTTTGAATTATTGTCTGTCTTTCGTGTCTTCTTCTTTTCTCTTATAAATATATGCTATTAATACATATTAGGTATAAATGTGAAAGTAACTCTGTCTGTCTGTTTGACATATACATACATTTCTATTTTATTTATTTGTCTAGATATATTTTTTCATTTTGCGATTGTGATCGGTTGATTGAATTATTATTAACAAGCTTACCCACGTTTGACTAGGTAGTTGTCACATTAATTTTGCGCTGATTTTCGTTAGCGTAACAAAAACCGGTTACCTGGGGTTAGATTTTAGTAGTCAAAGCATTTATTTCAATAAGACCACATACAGGCACTTTTGAATCGTCAAAGAGTCGGTCTATAAATCAGAAAGTTAAAACTAGTTGCTCGTTCCAAAACGTAGGTAGGAGAAGATGTCTCTATGGAGAAGAACGAGCAAGAAACTCCACGGACACTTTCTCAATTAGGTCTTTATAAAATCCTGGTTACGATATTCTTTTTGCTTGTATATGTGAAAACAATGTGGGTAAATATAAAACAATAACAAAATAATAAAGCTGTAAGCCATGGCAGTTAAGAGATATCCAATCCCACCATTTCAACAGAGATTTGATAAGTACACAAATTAAGTTCAATACGTCAAAGTAACAAATAAAATAAACGCGTCGTAGGTGCGCCCACACTGCGCCAAAATTAATTACAACGTCACAAAAAATAACGGCAGTATTTCGCACAGTGTTTTAATTTGCCAAACCTCAAACGAACATGGTCATAAATTTGTTTAATTTCGACGCTGACGCTGGCCACGGTACCATCATGGCCGTCATTTCCCAGTGGGCTAGCAAAAAACGCAACTTGGGACCGCCATTTAATTTTTTGCTGCATCAAACTGAGCGCAGATGAAAAAATCGGATTCCTGGTACAAATATTGAGTTGTGTTTTGTTTTTTGTGTAGGTCAGAAGTGAGGTTCTCTTTTTGAGTGTGTTTTTGTTTTAGAAAGAATTATGATAGTTAGATAGGGGTCGTTTTGAAGTTGACATTAAAAACTTGTTTACATAAAAACATACATAATAAAGACAAAAATTACTTGAACATAAAGAGAAGTATTCTATGATTGCCTTAATTTTTAGACCTTCAATATCTCCGTAATCAGATGGAAGAAAATTTTCAGGTATGTGCAAGACATAGCACATACTTACCTGAAAATTTTGTTTTAAATTATACAAGCCTATACTTACCTAGAACATGTATTGTAAACCCCCCTTACTTTCATTTATTCATGCGAAGAAAAGGACCAGTAACCGCGACTCACAGCACCAAATCCTTTCCAATTAAGTCATTCATCAATAAACCCTAACTTCCCAAAAAATCTTCCAACAAGACGTGACACAACCATAATTCAAAATAGATATATTAAAACAAATAATAACAAAGATAGATCGCACTTAAGTTTGCCTGGCCGTCAGACGAGCTTGCTTATTAGGGGGGCTTAACCAAGTTAATTACTTGCAGTGTTTGATACCTACTTCTTAACCTAGTACTTACCTACTGCTTGTAAAAAGTGTTATTTAGGTTGTCTTGACTAACTAAAAAGCGAACTTAGAATACAGGCTGCTCTATTTTTAGGGCAAATAATCAGCATCGCAATACATTGTTGCAATACTGCCAGCCTTTTTTTTATAGGTACCCATGGGCTCCTCCCCTTTTTATTGTATTCTACATTAAAGTTGTTATTGTTATGTATTTCAATTAAATAAAGAATGTTTTCTATCAGTTAAAAAATATACAGATACCTATGTAAATGGTAGCAGATCCTATATATAAAAACATGACACAAGATTTTTTCTAAACGCCAATAATTTTTTTTTAATAGTTTAAAATACTAAAAAACACACTTTTAACACGCACTAATTTTTTCGTATCCCATTCAGCAAACCCTTTCATTTAATACCCATATCATGGGGGTGAATTTTAAATAGCCAATCCGCCATCTTGGATGTCCGCCATGTTGGATTTAAGCCACGTGACTATTTTTTTCGTGTTCCTGACAGCTAGTCCGCTATCTTAAGGAGGCCGCCATATTGGATTTGTAATGACGTTTCTTAGTTAGTCATGTATTGTCATCAGAACTCAGAGGGTGTGCAAAATTTCGTCCTAATCGAAGACCGGGAAGTGGGTCAAATTAAGATTCCAAGATTTACTTACAAAAACACATCAAAAGTGTCTAGGGATCAACATCCCTAACAAATGTTAGGGATGTTGATCCCTAGACACTTTTGATGTGTGTAGTTACAAGTGAAGCTAAAAAGACACTATCAGGCCCGTTTGCGCCCTGAAAGCTAGGGTTATCTTATTAACTTCAAGTTTGTTGCTAACACGAGTCCAAACTTGCAACTAAACCTCGTGTCAGTAACTTAACTCTAAGCCTAATATTTGGCGCTAGTGGGCCTTATAAATCTGTTTTGCTATCAAAAGTGTGCCACGAATCAAAATGTACCGCTATAAATCTAATGGCTAGCGTTTGTAAACTAGTCTGAATAGGTTACGAATATTAATTTTGATTAAGCTATGAATATTTAAATTGAAAATGTTTGACTTGTTAGTGAATGTAGTGTTAGCCTAGTAAACAATACCTAGTACCTACTAGGTCATTTAGAGGGACGAAGGAAAACTTTCGAAAGATGAAAAGGTACTGTAGGCAGTCTTTTTTATGCAATCCGATGACAATCATATTTATCATTCTTATTTCAAAATCTACCTAACTTGACTCTGACTTAAGTCTAACTTTCAAAGTTTATCTTGGACATCATTGACATTGGTGAAAGAAAATATCATGAGGAGACATGGACTTATAATTATAAGTCTGAAATCGCCAGTCCGGTCTGAGTCGTGCTTTCTACGTAGAAGAGGCCTTTGCCCTATAATGAGACAATAAGAGGCTGGTAATATTATTATGGTTTTATTTCGAAATCTCGAGACTTAGATATAGTTCCTAAAATCAATTTTTAAAAACCTGGCGCTCTTTATCTCTCACGAGGACTTCAACTCTCCGTATTCTAAATTTAGTACAAAATTAAAACAAACAGATTCATGTAAACACTAAAAACTAAAATAAACACAACTAAGCAGTACCCCAAAAAGCTAAAAAGCACGTACCTCAAACCATTATCCTTCGTTACCGTCCCGGGTCGGGCAAAAACGCTTTGTAATCCCTAGTCCAAAAGGGGCCTGGAATGGTCTTACAAACAGGGATGGATCGTGAACTTGTCTTGGGCCCTGGGCGAATAGTTCTGGGGGCCTGCCTAATTAATGAAACTAATTGCCATTATGTCAAAAAAACTTTGATATAATGATGCATACAGCACCTATAAAAAACAAATACTACAATAATAGTATATATGATGATACAAGTAAGCTAAGTTTGTCATTACAGTCGAGGTTGCATTGCAGCCCAATTTAAGTCAAAGACTACGGCGCAACAATGCCGCAAGTTAGGTTTTTTTTTTCAATAGGGGCTGGGGGCCCCTTATATTCACAGGGCCCTGGGCAACAGCCCTAACAGCCTATAGATCCGCCCCTGTCTACAAGCCATATATTTTAACGAAGTATAGTATAATTCTGCCGTAATTTGAAGGCAGGTGCGATTTTTTAATGCAGGTGTATCCTGCATCTTTATTACGGTCTTTATCTTTTTGTGTTTTTGTATTTTGCGGGTGTTTTAATGTGTCTTGGTTTGGTTTGAGTAGCATGATAGCATGATATTTCAAGGTGTTTATGCGGTTGAAACATGTGTAAATATTCTATTTTAGGAGTAACTTGTATGTTTTATTGAAAATGTTTGATAAACGAATGCGATTTTCGTAGATTTTGTTCTACTATTATTAGGAATGGTGAGGTTTGTGATGATGGATGGATGAATAGATGGATAGATGTATAGAGGGTACAATGTTAGTTACTCTTTCACGATTAAACGGCTGAACGGAATTTGATATACATTATAGATCTACCTTATTATTTGAATTTTTATTCCGTTATTGTGTTGTTGTTGTGTTCGGTGAAAAGATCCTTGGATTAATTATTCTGACGTTTAAGCAGACAAAGTTGCAGGAAGAAGTTAGTATAAATATGTTTCTCGGTATGGATAAATAGAAACGCGGAATTCGTATTTACTGGAAATTCATGGTCTCTGAATAAGTCCACTAGCGCGATTACCTGGTATTAACTGAACAATTAGACACTTCTTGTAACTGCAGGTTAATGTTTTCATGAAATTCGCTCTTCTGTGAAAAGAGACGGCAGATATTTCATGCACAATTCAAAGTCAAAGCGTTTATTGCGAACTACGTGTACAATGTTGGTGTTTTGTTCAGTTGGTACTTGAGTCATAAGTACACACATAACAGCCTTTTGCAAGGGTACATATTATTATTTAAATTTCGAACATTAAATAGCTAGGAGTAAATTGTCAACGTTCAAAACATCGGAAAATCGGACAGATCGCCACATGTAGAAAGTTGTAAGATTAGAATCCAAAACGGAAGCACTTTTCAATGATATAGGATTTTGAATGATTATTAATTTTAAATCTATTTGAAGCATAAGTTCAGTACACCCCAATGTACAGTCAGCAAAAGATATAGGTATGCATGGTCGTCAGATATAGTTGAAGTTTTCTAAGAAACCGATGAATGTTTTCAAATGTAATTTAATTTAAATAGTAGATAATAAACAGTTCATTAATTAAGTTAAGTTTCAATCGAAGACATCCATCGGTTTCTAAGAAAACTTCAGCATATCTGACGACCCTGGATACCTATCTGTTTTGCTGACTGTATCGCGTAACATCACGCCTGTAATCCCCGAAGGGTAAGGCAGAGGTGTATCCATTAGTACACCCACATTTCGAAAGTTATGTTTAAGTCCCATGTAATAGGGGGTGAGCCTATTGCCATTAACCGGACGCAAATCCAGACTTCGAGGCTGCTACTGAGAAATTCCTGATGTAAAAACTCAATAACACTTTGCCTGACCTGGGAATCGAACCCAAGACCTCATGCTCAGCAGTCGCGCTTTGCGACCACTAGACCAACGACACACACATACATACATATACTCACGCCTTTTACGCTGCTACGATACTTACATACTCCTTTCGCCTCATCTACGTTCATACATGTGGTCATACAAGCACGCCGGTTACGAGTACTGCGCACCTGACTTTTCTGAAGAACCTCACCAATAAGGTCAGTGTAGGTCTTCCAACGACCAACGAGGCATGCAATTAAGGCGCTTCCCTGACCAAAAACGCCACTTTCTTATCTCTTTCTCATCTTTCTCGTTTTCACGCAAATTTTTCGAAATTATTTTAATATAAAAAACACAGCGAGCTTTTGAAATAAAATAAAACTTGTATTATTTAGATTTTTTAATTATCTAATGATTAGTACAATTCTCACATTAATAGCACGTTGCATTAAGCAAAAGATGCATATAATCAATAATTTAAGTCATTATTTTGCAAGGAGGTTTTAAATGTATATTTAACACATTTAACAAAATTAGACTTGCAATGTGATGATAAGATATCAAACATTAATAAAGTACTTTTAGATGTCGTTTATTTCCCTTAAAATGAGATAATAGCCTCTGAAAAACGACTAAAAACAAGGTCGGGGCAGCGCCTTAATAACGTAACTAATTCATTTCAATGTGGAGAGACAGTGAGTTGGCTCCTTTTTGAACAACTAAGCTCGATTGTAATTCCATTAAGTTGCTATCAATGTTAGGTGCATAACCTTCAGACCTTTCAAACACGAATAAAATAAAAGCTTTAAAATCACATCGGGCTATAAAAAATGAGATGGGTTATCCCCTTTCCCTGCAAACACTTCAATGTTGCGTTCCTCTCTATTGACCTCTAAGGTCGACCAGAGACTATAGACTTGGACATTTTATTGTGCCTTTGGCATATATTTTTGATATTTTATTAATGGGCTGCCTCGTTGGTCTAGTGTTCGCAAAGCGCCACTGCTTAGTATGAGGTCTTGGGTTCGATTCCCAGGTCGGGCAAAGTGTTATTGGGTTTATCCATCAGGAATCTCTCAGTAACAGCCTCGGAGTCTGGATTTGTGCCCGGTTGATGGCAATAGGCCCGCCCCCTATTACTTGGGAATTAAGACACTACTAGCGAAATGTGGGTGTATCAATGGGTACACCTCTGCCTTACCCTTCGGGGATTACAGGCGTGATGGGAAGAACATATAACTTTCGGTAACTTATAGCGTCGTTTTACACCCGTTATGTATTCTTAATTCTTCCTCACTTTAATCAAATCAGGCGCCCGCGCCGCTACAGCTTGATATCACGCTACGCAGTATCAGTCCAATAAAGCATGCTACATGCGGTCCCGTTAGGTTGACCGATCGGCGCGTGCGCACAGCGGTGCCGGAGCGTAAACATCTAAAGAACATTACCTAGTTTTTGCTCAGTAGATAGCGGGTACTGAGTGTTTGTTTTTTTGTCGTCTCTCTGAGATTAAAAGAGTAAAATGGGTTTTAAGTTTAGAGAATGGTTGATATTGAACTTTTTATGAGTATTGATTATTTTCTTTTTACAAGCTTTTATTTTACAAGCTTTTATTTAGATTGTTCGTAAAAGTTGTCCTTTCAAAAGTTGCAAACCATTTTTCGACCATTTGTTGGTATCGGATTGAGCTGAAATTTTGCATACACCTTTAGTTTTGGAGACAATACAATTTCCAATACTCAATATTGTAATAATTTCAACATGGCCGCCGTTCCAAGATGGTGGATTACATATCTTTTCTCAATCCCCTTGATATGAGTATTAAATAAAAGGGCTTGAAGAGTAAAAAACGATAAAGTTAGTAACATCACACTAAAAAAGCTTGTTTTTAAAAGTTTTTTTTTACCATTCATTTAGGTACTATATTGTCCTACTGCTTTAGGTACCTGTTTCACTTCTAGATCACCACGCTCACTCAAAGTGGATAGGCGGTTTTAAACTTGTATTAATTAGGAGTCCAGAGTTCCTTACGATGTTTTTGTTCACGGATGAAGATTTAAGATTATCATATGAAAACAAAAAATCCATGTGGTATTTGCCCAGTGTAGAGCCCACAATTAGATACCTATTAACTTAGATTAATTCTGTCGGTTTAATTAAGTAACGTTGATTAGCAGGCGCCAGACATGTATATTTATTAGTATCTTGTTTGAAACCTCAAGAAAACCAGTTTGGTACCTATAGGTGTTGCTTCTCATTTGAGCTTATTAGGTACACCAAAATGTCAATCCTCAACTAACTCAATATGCCAAATCTGCTACATTGCGAATCAACAATAACTGGTCAATGTACAGTAGCGGTCATAAGTGTAGTAGCAATTACACAAAGCAATAGATTGACACTTTGGTTAAACTTATGACCTTCCGACGCCACGCGCCGTGTGCGAATTTTGAGGTGTCTAGGTACTGTGTTAATACATCACTTATACACACAGATGTAAGTACGGTCTGTACCGCGTAATCACAGCAATTCAAACCTTAACGGGACGTCTTAACAGGATACCGTGGCCCCGGAACGTAAAGGGCAACAGAAGGAACAGGGTGGTTTTTTAGTCAGTAAAAGTCTGACAGTCCCTTCCGCCCCACCCAGGGCGAAAGGACTCATTTGATGATTTTTACCAAAAAAAAGCATGCTACTGCACTTATGACCGCTTACTGTACCTAAATCCAAACCCTATGCTTACAATATATTTAAAATTAATCATCGTTAAACATCAAAAACCATCAAAATTACTTCGAAAAATAGGAGAAATTTTGACGTACGTTAGTTCATGTTACTACCAAACTCGTCTAAACTAAAACGGCCATCATATAACACAAGCAACATGTGTTAATGAAATAAACAATTTTATAATTATACCATCCTTCATTATACGGTCCATTAACTAAATGACTTTGCTAAAAACTTAACTCAATTATCTATTATAAACGCTATGGTACACTATACAGGTGTTAGCTTAATTACTTAGACGCAGTAAATTAGCTTGAATTTGAGGTCGATGTGCGATGTGTGTGGACCTAATAATAGTTATAGCTCATAATGAAGTGCTTAAGGGTCAGTTCACACCGAGACGCGACGCGACGCGACGCTGCGTGCACACTTTAAAAGAGCGACTCAAAATATAACTTTATTTTCTACACGAAAAGGTATACACATTTCATTGTGAGAATTTAGAATACGTTACACCACGCAGCACTACGTCGCGATGCGTCGCTCTACGTCGCGCTGCGCCGCGCGCCGCCGCGAGACGCATCGCGACGCAGCGGTGAATCGCCGGTACGCGCGACGTGCAAGAGCGGCGACGTTGCGATGCGTCTCGCGGCTGCGCGCGGCGCAGCGCGGCGCAGCGCGAAGTCACTGGCCTCTTCCAGTATCGTCACGTTGCGTCGCGTCGCGTCGCGTCTCGGTGTGAAACTGTGAACTGACCCTAAGCCGAAACTTTTTTTATATAGTTTAACATAATTTGATGGTTGTTAGTGAGAGTAGTCCTTTTGTCAGATTTTGTTTTTGTTTAACTGTGTAGTAAGTATATAAGTTATTCAGTAATTTCTTTCTTTATTTTGTTTTGTTCCTGTAGGCTACTGCAGTGTCCACAGAACATAGTGTTATCCTGTTTCTTATAAGTGAAGACCGGAAATTGGCTATCAGTCTAATTTTCTGTCACTAGTCTGTTTTTTCTAGCTGTAGGTCTTCCATGTTACTTAAATAAATAAATAAATAATAGGTAGGTACTTGTAGTGTGTGCAGCGTACAAACAATAAGAGCCACTATACAGGTAGGCTTTGAATTGGATAGTTAACACCATTAACCATTAATTTCTAGTCACACCTCCTAAAATAAATACATTTTTTTTTTCAAAAACCGATTAATTTTCAATTTAGTGTAAAAATATTTTTTTTGGCTTTGAAATCAATAAATTGTATGTAGAACTGTGACGTAACTTATTTGCCAAGTCAATTGATTAACTATTTATTGAAATCACAGCAAATAATTTTACTGTTATGTCGTGCAATTATTGGTCAACTAGCTGTCCGCCGCGGTTACACCCGCGTCTTTGGTTACTGCTCCGCTCCCGTAGGTCGTAGCGTGATGGTATATAGCCTATAGCCTTCCTCGATAACTAATCTATCTAACTTTCAAATCGGACCAGTGGTTCCAGAGATTAGCTCGTTCAAACAAACAAACATACAAACACTGCAGTTTTATAATATTAAGTATAGATTGTGTCAACTAGTCAACTAGTAATTAGACTTATCATATTTAATCCTAAAGTAATTAAATTTCTTTGTAGAGTCCGAGCGACTTCAAATCTAGAATTAAAACGCAAGCAATATCAATATAGACAAGAGTTATTGAACTCGCCGTTGAATATTTTGCAATCAAACTTAGTTGTTCTAAGACATATGTACGCACGAACAAATTTCAAATAATCTGAGTCGAAAATAATTTCAATTAAAATAAACATTATTAGAATGTGTAATGACCAAACAATGTTTTTTCTTTAACTAAAATCATTGTTCTTTGTCTTAAACTATTTAAAGAAAATATTGTTCTTACTAGATTTTCGTAAGTTCAACTTACTGTATGCAATGACTGAAGAATCAAGATTTATGTTAAATTCATTAAGAAGTTTTTATTTTATTTCAACTTATGAATTATATGGGGTTTTGGCTGAAAAAAAACGGTGAGTTCCCTTTTACAATTTAAAAGAGAACTCACCGTTTTTTTTTCAGCTTTGTGTGCTTTTTGTGCTGTCACTTATGTGAGGTTGAAGTTATGTTTACAGTAAAGAATTAAGGAACTGAATGTAATAAAAAATCTTGCTAACCAATTATTATGACTTTGTTATTCAAAAACAAAAAAATATCTTCCTACCTCTGACATAAAAATTTGATTTTCTGTTAAACCTAGGTATACGCTACGGTTTCACTCGCTTTTAGTTAAACGTTTTTGTTTTCTGCTCCACCTTCGTGAGTCATAGCGTGATGTTATATAGCTTATATGCTTAGTAGATAAACGGGTTATATAACACGAAGAATTTTTCAAATCGGACAAGTATTTCCCGAGATTTGCAAGTTGAAACAAACTCTTCAGTTTTTTAACATTAGTAGACTAGCTATTCCCCGCGGTTTCACCTGCATTCAGTTAGGTCTCTGGTTACCGCTCCACTCCTGGCCCGTACCGTGTTAAGGTCCGTTCACACAGACCGGCTCGGAGAGCATCGGCGCGCATTTTTCTTTTCACACAGACTGGATGCAATCGGAGCCGATCGGCTGCGCGAACGAGAAAATGTACGCGGTCGGAGCCGATCGGCTCCTCTTATTATTTCACACCAAGCGCAATCCAGCATTCTTAATGACGAAAGCAGAAAGAAAGCACATGCAAAAATAAACCTTACTACAAATACTGAAAACTCTGTTTTCAACGTGATAAGAATCTGATCTCCTCTCCGAGCCGGTCTGTGTGAACGGACCCTTATACATCCATTCCTCATAAATCTGTCTATCATAATATACAAAAGGATTTTTTCTATCCAACTGGTAGTTCCAGAGATTAGCACATTTAAACAAACTCTTCAGCTTTATAATATTAGTACATAATCACACATTCAATAAAATAGATGAGGTACTCTATAAGTACCACAAACAAGTTACAACTACCTATGAACTTTGAAGAAAAGCGATCGCTGTAAAAGTTTCACAATACTTGCACTTGTTAGCACAGTATAAGATATTGTTGCACTTTGCGGTTGAAGCGTGATCTCCTTTCAAGAGTATCGAAGGAACAACACGCTAGCTTTAAAGATTTTCAGATAAAATATTTTGGTATGGTCTCAGTATCAGCGATACTTGGTATGGGCAGATTTCTTCTTCTGTCGTGTCAGTATGAGCACTGAACATAAGTATGTAATTAAGACATAAATGTAAGGATCAAGTTTCTTTTCATACTTACATTTGACACTGACACATGCGACACTCATGACTGACACTCCCGACACTCGAGTCTGACACTCGCGACACTCAACTCTGACACTCGAGATACCCGAATCTCGATTTTCGTGACACTCGAGTCTAACACCAGCGACACTCGAGGCTGACACTCGCTGTAATCATGATACTTAACTCTCGACACTGTGACACTCAAGTCTAACATTCAAGACAGTCATGACACTCAAGTCTGACACTCGCCACATTAAGAGACTCTAGCTAGGCTATTTTGACACTCGTGACAGTCGCAGTCGACACTAGTAAACTCGCAATTTTTGATCAAATTGTTCTGTTAATAACAAGTACCTTTCATCCTATTTGTTCATGTTCTACTTATACACAACAATTAATTTAACTATCCTTGAACACGAACGAACTACCCCCTACATAAATATATCAACCCTATCATCCCTGTCGTGTTTTCGTCCATCGCAGGCTCACGGGGCCCGCGTTAACGGTCTAAAAATAGTTACAATTAGCCACGAGGGGGTTAAGGTCACGCCAATAGAATTAGTAGCCTGTAGCTCGTCCTTTAGTGTACCTATAGGGACTAGTAAGTTATACGTAGGGTAGTCGGGGGTTGAAACTAGATTATCATAGTACAAGGTTATGTTAAACATCGTTAGCGTCTCGGCTGAAGTTATTTTAGCCCAATCGAGTTTGAATAACATGCTCCTGGTAGAAACTATATGGTTTTAATCACTAGAGTAATACCTAAAGAAAATTACAATGTTTCTCTATCTTTACTAATACAGCATGTAACAAAAACCCTGTCCGATCCTTAAGGGTATTATTCGGCATCGTACTGCGTACACATATAAGTAACCATTTAATGGATTTGAGATTATTATTTTTCCCCAGTGAAAAAAAAAAGAAGAAAGAAGAAGTAATTAAATTAAAATAAAACATAAAAACTGATCAACGGCAACACTGATCTGACAGGGTTTTTGTTACATAGTGTATAACGGGTACGGCCTATTAAGTACACAAATGCACAAATTTTTGCACTTTAATCAATACAAACTAAGGTGCACTCCCTTTTTCCTCATTTTCATAGTCCGATGGGACGGTAATTCGATATGACTGCACAGAGATCCGGCGCATGACCGACGACATTACGTCCTCTCCGAAGCTCCTAATGAAAAAAACTTAATATTACTTTTTGCCCGACCTACATGACCAAGATAAGTAGTCCGAGGAGACAATAAGGTTGCGTTTCCACCAGAGATGTGTGAGAATGCGTAGCGAGAGATGTGTTTGTAAAGAACCAATAGAATCGCTTCATTTACCTCGCCTCGGTCAGCACAGCTCTGGTGGAAACGGCTCAGCGCAGCTAGATTTTTGCGCATACAAAACAAGCGAGGGATGTGTGCGAGGGATGTGTACTAGGTATGTGTACGAAGGATATGTGCGAGAGATGTGTTGCAGAAATCTAATCTAATAAATCTGCACCACACATTAATGCGCATTTTCACAGCTTCGCTACACATCCTCGTAGGCACATTTTCATCGCACAGCTTTGGTGGAAACCCCCACACATTTTCACAGCACAGCTAGACATCCTCGCACGACACATTTCCATCGCACATCTCTGGTGGAAACGCAGCCTTAGTGGCGCCTCAAATACTGCAATTAATTTTTATTCAATACTTTCTAGATCGAAAGTGTCAGGTTTGTCACACTAAAATTTTCCATAAAACTCGTAACAAATCGCCCGAACACTCACCGATCCTAAGTCTAGATTCAAATACAACAAGCAACAAATATAGTGGCGAAACAAGTTCTTTGGAGAAAGTTGTGAGCGCTTTCTATAGAGCTTTTACCTGCACTTATTAACTGTGATGTGATATTCGCTAGCTTTATGAACTATGCAACTTGCTCTACTGTTTCCTAATAGTTTTCGTCTCCAGAAAACTTACACGTAATCTATACAACATGACTTTTAGTTCGTTGTAAATCTTTTAGGGGGTGAAAGTATTTATGAATATGAACAACTTTTAATAAAGGATAGTACGAAATATGAAAAAAAAGATTCCGTACAATTTGATCATATTGTAGTGCATTTTTATATGAATGATTGACTGATATTTCAACGCACAGCTCAAACCACTGAACAGATTGCGCTAAAATTAGGCACGCAGATAGTTATTGTGACATAGGCATGCGCAAAGGATTTTCCAAAATTCACCCCATTAAGGGGATGAAACGGGGGTTCAAAGTTTGTATGTAGAGTTATCAACGAATTTCACGCGAGCAAAGCCGCTAGCATAAGCTAGTTTATATATAATTTAAATGGAAGGCTAATGACATGCTATCAATAGTCACATCTATCAAATAGCTTATGGTTGTACTTGTCTCTCGTAGTAAAACTCAAAAATAATGTTAACTTTCTATCAGTGACAGACTACCAACATCTCTTAAAACAGTACCATAAATATTACTTTGTTATTTCAGTTGTTGAATTTTCAACTCTCGGTTCTGAGCCGAGCGTTGAAAATCCTTTAGTGCGTAAGGCAAAGTAATATTTAAATTATATTGTTTTAAGTGATGGGGTAGGCCCCCTGATCAGTACTATGTTCTTTATAAAATGAAGTACTTGTATACTAGCTGAACCAGCGAACTTCGTAGCGCCATTTTTTTTTGTATGAAAAATAGATGTTGGCCGATTCTCAGACCTACACGATATGCACACAAAATTTCATAAAATCGGTCCAGCCGTTTCGGAGGAGTTTGGTAACAAACACTGTGACACGAGAACTTTACATATTAGACTAGCTGACTCTGCCACGCGTTGCTGTGGCTTGAAGTACGTAAAGATATTGAGGTCAAGGTCGAGATAAAAACTATCCTATCTTTTAAGTTTGACCAAATTATTTCATAAAAAATGGTTGAGTAGTTTAGGAGTTCATCCTGGACAAACAACGTGACGCGTTATTTATATATATTAGGATAGAATAGACACCTTTAACTATCAGAGTATAACTCAGTCTTCTACGTCTTCAAAACCCAGCATCTAAGATAAAGCTGGTCCGCGTCTCCACAAGACCTACACATTCCTGCACTCGTCACCCTTGTACCGTGTACCGCTACTTTTACCTCGGCCCGGCTTATTAGAATATCGTCAACTGGTTTGCGGACGCCGTACCTGTGAACTGGCGACATTATGTTGCTTATGCTCAAGGTGGGTCGAAAATGAGGCGGGCAGTGTTCCAAGTTGGAAGGTTGTCGATTGATATCGTATGTTTTTCAGAAGTGGATTTGTTGGCGATGAAGGTGCTATTGGCAGGGAAATTGACAAGGGCCTTACCCTTCCTACACTATGTGCATTTTATCATAGTGGCAGTCTAGAATTTATATTCTATATACTCGGACATACAAAGAAATGTTTATTTATATTGTATGCTTGTGTGACCCTATTCCACCATTCATCCAATTGCAATGAAACTTCCCAAACTGAGTCGGTTATACATTTTTTTAGCCTAACTTTCGTGCGGTTGAAGTTGCGAGCAAAAATTTGTTAATTAGTTAGGATTTTTTACTGCTGCTCTAACTACTGCAGTTACAGAGAGACCAAGAAAACCGAAAAGAGATAATCTTTGGAATTACTAATCCGATTACAAAAAACACTTCAGTAATAAAAAGCTAGACTATTTCCGAGTGCCATAAGGTATGTTTTATAGTAGGTATACTTGAACATTATTTCATCGACAGGAAGCTACGCTATTACCTATTTCTGTAGAATGTTTTATGGTATGGGTATTGACTTTCGCGCAGACGAAGTTGCAAGGAAGTAAAGTAACTAGTAAACGAAATAAGCTAGAAGAATTATTGATCTAGATAGCTACCCCTTATGATATTTTTTATCCCATTGTTGTGATCCCGTGGGATAATTTAGAACATTTCTTAAAGACGTTCGTAGTATTTAACAGACCATTCTGCCGTGACAATGACACCTAAAATAATGATTCATCAATAATACTCGTAATTACATCAACAGTTCACACTTTTTCAGTCTAAACATTCAATGAATGAGCATCGATAAAACTGCATAATATATTCGATACATCACCAAGGCTATTATTCCGTCCTTGTATAAATCAGCTGTTTTGTCTAAGTACTTATGCATTCGTAGCGCGTTAAATTCCAGGCACTTAGCTTTCTGAGAATAACAATCGGTGGTTCCACTTCTCACATAAGTCGAGTGATCTTTGCGACTGCATTTGGTGCCAACGTGTTATAGTTTGACACCTTATAAGTTACTGTTGTACAGTCGGTTATAGCTGTTGCTTGACTGTGACTTGGATGCTTTTTTAGCTTCCTTATTTAAAAGTGTACCAACGGGATCCCTATTACTAAGGTCCCGCTGTCTTACGTACAGTCAATGATATTTTTACTACTCAACCTATCTAGGTATGCAGCTCTAGGGTCGTCAGATATAGTTGAGGTTTTATTAGAAACCGATGAATGTTAACAAATGTAATTTAATTTAAAAAGTAGGTACTAAACAGTTCATTAAGTTAAGTTTCAATCGAAGACATCCATCGGTTTCTAAGAGAACCTCAACTATATCTGAAGACCCTGCATACCTATCTACTTTGTTGACTGGACATTTAGCAGAGGGCTGTTTCGTTTGAACTGTAATATGTAGACAATTGAAATTTTTACAGAGAGTAAAGTCAAAAATTAATAGGTGGTAATTTTTGTTTAGATTCCCAGGTCCGGCAAAGTGTTATTGAGCTTTTCTATCAGGAATTTCTCAGTAACAGCCTCGAAGTCTGGATTTGCGCCCAATTGATGGCAATAGGCTCGCCCCCTATTACATGGGACTTAAACATAACTGACGAAATGTACTATATCATACAGCATATAAGGTTCATCCACCACACAGCATATAACGAATAAATACATGTAAACAACATATCACTAATGTCTTTTATAATATATGCAACGTCTAGACATATAATAGACAATATAATCACGAGTTTCTATTAACAATATAACTTGTTTTGTCTAATCAGTCGGAAGGTGATTTATTTATAGTGTTTTTGTGTGGAATAGTGATATGTAGAACATTTTTGCTGCCATTTTTTATAAAACTTGATTCTTTCAAAGTCAAACCCATTTATAGGCACTTTTGAATTATCAAAGAGGCGGTCAGTCAAAAGCGTTTACGCCAATCATCCAATTGTCCATTTCCAATTATCTTTTTTTAAATAAGACATTTCGATTTATTTTTTTGTGTTTCTTTAAAGACGACAGAAGAAGAAATGTCAAATAACGCTGCAAAATTAACGTTGTCTCTTAATTAAAAAAACGAATGACGTATACATAAACTCTCTAATTATTGTTCTTTAAATTAAAAAGGCAGACATTATTTCACACATGCATATTATTATATTATCTCAAAAAAACAGTAAAAGATCTAATCTCCCCTTCTACGGTGACTATTTCGCTGATTCGCGGCCCCAGATAATATAATAAGATAACACGCTCATTCATTATTATCTAAAAATATTATTTAAAAGAAAATTTGTTAACAAAGTAAATGATAACAATTCTTCGTATTATGTTTAGTGACCGCACGATACTGAGATCAACAGTCACGCCACACAAGATCGCAGTAATTGCTGTCCTTTTATCTGTCGATAAAAATGTGGCCGGTGACGTCACCGTCGCAGGCGCAACCCAAGATTAACCGGCGACCAACTAAATATAGAGTATAAACATGCCTTAAGTGAATCATGTGTGCTCGCTTCAGCTGTAGTAAGTAAACATTCGTGGCATTGAATGTCTTGATTGTTCAACAATAACGCTGTTACTTATATATTTTTTTGAAGTAGATTTTAATATCCAACCCTTGTTTACCGCGTGCATTTAAAACTTAACCTCCAAAATAGTTAACTCATTGTCCGGTGGGTAAAAAATGCAGGCACTCTACGCACCTCGTCGGTTGGCGAGCGCGTTGCCGGAATGCCGGCCGGCTCGGCTAGCGGCAGTCTCTCTCGAACCACGGGGCCGACGACTCGCTTCGGCACGACCGGTTACAAGTCACAACTTCTCGATAACTTATCAGCAAATAATTGCATGAAGTCATCGATTAATTTAAGTGCATTCTAACGTTTATAACTTATAACTCGGCTATTATTTTGTAAAGTTTCTTGAGAAAAGTTTTGCGACAGTTCAATGCTAAAGTTTGACAGTGGTGAACTCTACAAGTGTCCGTGAAAAAGTTGTGTGCGATCGGATTGGTCGGTTTGTTTTGTTTTGTTAAGTCGTGTCCGGTAGCAGGATGAATGGGACGCCGGCTAGGAGGCCTAAGAGCGCTTTCTCTGAAATGGTGAGTTCATCTTGAGAGATTGGAAAAATGAATATTCTTAAACCTCCAAAATTTTTTGTTGACGCGTTTTGGGTAACATTTTTAGTGTTAACCCTAACTCGTCGCGGTGTTTATTGGGTGAACCAACGCCATTGAAGGTCGGCCATTTCCCCCGGATACAGTCCCCCTGCTGATTTGAAAGGGTTGCAAACAAATGATAAGTTACTATAACGTTTGCGTCGCGAATTAATTGATCAATAAAATTCATGTAAGATATGTTTGATTTATTGTTTTGTTTACAGCCTGATGAGTAATGCTCTGTTTAACTTTTACATAATTATTATTAAGTGTAGATTAACATATGTTTTTTGTTGTTTTATTAACTCGACTCGCCTTTATCGGTTTAGCTGTACTTGTTATCACTGATAATCTTTATGCATATAGCCACGGTCGTTTATCAATTAGGTTCAATGCTAGCCTGGGTATATTAATTATCAATTATTGACAATTAATATAGCTCACTGATACATACTTGCTTCAGTAATTTATCAATAAATTGACTGATAAATGTTTAGTTGAGTGTATTTTTGTGACAATGTTTAAGTGTTTAAAGTTTTGTTTTATTATGCTAATTAGTAATTATAGAAAATGCTTATTAAAACATGTATATCAATCCAAAATATAGGTAACTGCTTCAAGATTTTTTTGTCAACTTGATATAAAAAAAAAATGTTCTACAAGTTTAGTAGATGGCCATGAACCACACAGACCAACGTATAAGGGAATGCGACTTAAAATTCCAAGTATTATACGAACATAATGGTTCTGGCAACTGGAAAGAGACTATTAAGAATAGATTACATGAACATAGGAAGGAATTAACTAGCCGAGAACTGATTACGAGTTAGCTAGAACTATTTTACTATGTTTAGGCCTTAACTTAACTTAGAGTTAGTTGCTAACTCGAGGTTAAATTACAAAATGATATACGTGATAGCCAATGTTTACTACTAACTCGAAGCTATAAGATAACCCTGACTGGTGCAATTGGGCCTTAGTGGAAATCACATTTTGGCTAATGGAATATTATGCTGTAAATCTGACCAGTAATTTGCTGTCAAATATTTTGTTATAGTTTCAAATAATCAACTATAATAATGTATAATATTTCATGGTAAGTATACTTAAATTCCATGCGGATAGAAGCTGGTGATATAATATAAGCGACATTTTAAGCACTGACTGCATCTATGAGCAGCAGCATACTGAAGCTGATGGTATCTCTGGCTCTAGAAATACAACAAAACAGTTCACTTCTTACAATTAAGTTTAGTTCTGTCAAAAAGAGCCAACCCACAATACCTCGTTAATTAAACAAATTAAGTCAAACTAATTCGATTTGACCAATGAACACTAATTTGATTTGTACATTACTTAGGTACTATCCAACAATAACAG
Source organism: Hoplodrina blanda (assembly GCA_949316365.1). NCBI lineage: Eukaryota > Metazoa > Arthropoda > Insecta > Lepidoptera > Noctuidae > Hoplodrina > Hoplodrina blanda. The sequence continues at coordinate 2,559,563 of OX438582.1, forward strand.
TACAATTTGCATGTAATCTAATTCTTAGAATAGATTTCAAATAATTTACCTACCTACTTCGAAAATTGTAAGAATTAAGAAGTTTTAGTTCGTTTATTTTTTTTTATTAGCCTATTCTGTCCCACTCCTGGGCAAAGGCCTCCCTCCACTCCTTCCATCCTTCCCGATTCAGTGCCTCATCCCTCCAGTTTTGGAGAAATCCATCCAGTACGTCCCGCCATCTCCTTCGTGGCCTGCCGCGGCCCCGACACCCAGTTTCAGGGCACCAGTTCTGCGCTATTTGGGCCCACCGTTTGTCGTTTTAGTCGAACTAAATCCAACTATACGGTATACCCGGCTATTGACATTAAGTCAAACTATTATAAATCAAATTTTATGATCGATCAAGTAAGTCTCCATCGTTATGTTACCAAAATTTTATAATAAAACTACAAGCCCAAAAGTATATGTTAATAAGATACCTTTTACAGCATTCTAACATTGATACCATCGGATTATAGCTAATTTATACAGAACTTTGAAAATGTTACGTTAAAAGAAACTTGACTGACAATTATGTATATTTTTTTAGATTTAATAGTATTATGTAAGTTGAATTTAATGTTACAAAGCTTTTGCCTACGACTTCATCCGCGTATGATGGCAATAGGCTCGCCCCTATTACATGGTATTAAAACATAACTGACTTAATGTGGGTGTACTAATGGATGCACCTCTGCCTGACCCTTTGGGGTTTATAGGCATGATGTTATGTTTATATAAGTTTCAAACATTTTGACCGAATAGAGGTTGCAAAAAAATTGCTGCAATTTTTTTTTTAAACCCTGTATAGTCTCAACCTCTGTAATTATGTAATGAATCAAAAGTGGAGGTCAAGCTTCGATGTGGGATTCCAAGCCGTATATTCTAAAATAAAAACACCTAAGTAAATACTAATATGAAAAAAAAACTTTATATTTTACTATTCTAAAATATAGAAATCGGATACCTTATAGAAAATAGAAATCGAATACATAATGTTATGCTTTCCAATATTCCTTTCGTTCCATAAGCTATCTTGAGTCCACGTCAGATTCCATTTTATCTATGAAGGGTATAAGATCATAATGAGGGAACACAACACCTCAACATCTTATCCTGGCCTATGATACCCCACTTAGTTCACCTCATCATAACCTACTTTTCTTATTATGATATACGTTAGGAAGGTGTTCGCGGGAGAACATAATCTACTTTTGTCTTATTATGAAAGGAAGATTTTATAAAAAAAAATCTTGAATGTACAGTTGGATAAAGTTATAGGTATACAGGAAAAAAAATCTGCGCTTGCCGGGGTTGGTCCGCAGATGGATGACCATCTTTATACACCGAGACTCTTCCGTGCCTCGGAAAGCTCTGTCATATGTGGATCTTTGACAGTCGTTACCGGTCGTTACAAGCCCGAAAGTCTGACAACCAGCTTTACCAAGGGGTATCGTTTCACCCAGTTACTGGGTTGTGGAGGTCAGATAGACGGTCGCTCCATGTAAAATGCTGGTATTCAGCTGCGGTTAGACTGGAAGCCGACCCCAATTAAGTTAAACGCTGCCCAGATAAACGCTGTCAATATTCATCTTAGGGAGACTAGTGTAAAATAATGACTTCTTAGCACACTCACAATATAGATTAAAAGTAGTTCAAGTTAGCTGCTTATTAAATAGTTTGTTCGACTAAACACAAACTTAATTAAATAACATTAATTCGAAGAGACATCGTGTTCGGTATTCATTTGATTTGCTTATCTTCTGAACTTTTCTTTTCTCATAATACGGTAAAAAAAAAAAGAATTTGTTTATTAATAACTTAATTAAACTACTTTGGCGTATTATGCTAAAATTCTGTATTTATTAAAACACTAACTTTTGCCACGTGTATATCGAAATCGGATTTAAAAGTAGCCTATTTCCTCATCCAGGTCCCAAGTAATGTCTTTGACAAATTCCATTACGATTGATTCAGTAGTTATGGCGTAACATACAGATAAATTCAAATCTATGATGTCAGTGACGTCCAAGTTAAACTTAGTAAGAGAGATGAGAGAGTGAGAGAGAGAGATTATATAGAAATATTCCACAACATCATATTTATTTCTCATTTTTACCTCGAACTAGATAGAATAACGATTTCCCCGAATTGTTTTCATATTTGAAATCTCAGCTTTCATTTTAAATAGCACGTGTCTCTGAAACTAAAAATGGCGCACTTTCATGTAGCTGGCAGGTTTTGTTTTCTCATACAAACGTTTACCGTATACACAATAGTTTTTAAAACAAATGGATGAAAAATTTTTTCGAGTTCTAGTAAGCTTTTGAAAACATTTTATTTATTGATTTTAAGCTGGATTTAGTTTATTATATTTAAATTTAGATTCCAATTCTAAATGTTTCCAGAAAATTAAAATTTTTAATAACGGCAATTTGAATTGCATATTTCCTATTAGCCACTCAATTTATTCAATATTTTAAAGCCGAAGAGTTTGTTCGTTTGATTGCGCTTAACTCAGAAACTACTGGTCCGATTTGAACAAATCGTTGAGCATTATATAGCCCTTATCAAACAAGGTTACGAAGCAGTAATCAAATTGACATAGTGCAGGTAAAACCAAGGTGTATAGTAAGTAAAAAAATAAAAATCATAACACAATTGAAACAAAATAACAACGACAATATGACTTAGCCATTATTTATTTCTATCTCTTCGTGGAGTTTTATATGATATTAACCTTTCAACTGCTTCCAACAGCTGTCAAGGGTGAACAAATAAACATACAGACTTACATAGGTACATAAACTTCTTAACAGTACTTTTGGCTTTGTTGAAGACGGTTAGTTTTCTCAGAATCAAATCTTACCACGCTATTTTAATACACACACCTGGAAATCTAAACACCGTCCCTAATACCTTATTTAGTTCAGCACCCATTAGAAGAAATTGCCCATAGTAGCCGGTAATGGTCCAGGATATTACCATAATCGCTACATCCACTACTCTTGACACTTGACAGGTAAGTTGGCCTCAATCGCATGCTATTACTACTGTAGTAGGCATTCAAGGTTATAAAGAAAATATGTAGCGATTCCATTTGGAAACAAGGACACGGTTTAATGAAGAAATTATGCGTTTTTGTAAAGCTGTGCACAGACCTGAGACAAGACTATCTTTGGTATACTCGTAGGTACTTTGGTGACCGATGCGAACTGTAACTGACGTATCCTACACCGCTGTATCAAAGTTCTCCACAACATAGCATATGTATAAAAAAAACCGACCATTGTCGGGCAGTAGCCCACCAGACACCAATCCAGTCTGGTCGGAGGATCCTTCCTTTTTAGTGGAGGATAAGGACCTTTCGGAAAATATCTCGTTTTAAGATACAAATAATCGCACGTGTACCTACTCGCTACCGAGTGTCGTCGAGGGAGACCTAAGAAACGCTGGTGAGATGACCTAGAGACGTTTGTAGGAAATTGGTCAGAGAAGGCAAGGCATAGGGAAGATCAATTTGGCAAACATGATAGACAAACAATTGAGAGTACTTACTAATTATTTGAAAAAGATGTTTAAATGGCACCATCAGTCGTCACGTTACATAAAATGCCGAAGCCGGTTATGAGTTCCTAAAATCTATCAAGGATAGGAAGCATGTACAAGGAATTTTGTGAAAATGTACTTACTCAATCTACTCAGAGCTCCATCTACCGAATTTGGACTGAGAGGTTCCTAGAAACCTCTCATGATAGGTATAACTGTATTTTGCAATCATAATATTCACAGCACTTTTCGAGAGATCACAATATTCTATCAAAATCTGGATTGGAAAAATGTTTGGTTAAGTTCATGTCTCATTTCTAGAAGGCAGTATATGGCCTCATAGTATGTAGTAAACCATATCTGAGACATAGGTATGATATATTTTAGGTATGTTTATATTTTTATATGTATCATTATATAGCCAAATGTCAAACATTGATCTTCACTAAGATGACATTGCGACTAGATTTTGAACCCTTTTTGCTACAGGTTTTTGGTCTTCAGCAGCATACTCAGTGTAAAATAAGCATTTAAAAGTACCATAAAATTATCATACACCATACTATACGGAATACCATACCACCATACGATACCACACCACACCATACCAAACATAACAAACTTAATTCCAATCACCTGTACCATTCGAAAATCCATAATTCATAATTGAAATCAAATAATAATGTGATTTCAAAAGAATTGGAAAATGGAATTCAGTTCTCCGTCCAATAAAATTGTACGCGTTCCGATTCGCTAAATGATATCAGGAATTTATTTTTTACTATAATTAAGTGAGTTCCACTCTTGCGGTTTTTAATTCTCTGAGTTCATTTTAAATACACAACATCTTCATCTCTTGTAATTAATTAAAGTTTAATTGGATAATTAATATGGTTCTTCAAGAGAATTATTAATTAGCGAAACCCAATGCACTTTTATGGAATAGATCAAATTGATCTTTGGTGACGAGTGATTGACCTTTCGCTTTTATATATTTAGAGTTATGCCATTTACGTCAAAACTGCACTTTGTACATTGAATCTAAAGGGTAGTTTCAAATCTTAAATACAAAAACATAAGTCCCTTTCAAAGGTGACTGCAAGTTAACACGACGATGTTGCATAGGAAAATTACTAGAGGCTGACTCACGCCCACTTATTCGGCGAATACCGTTCAAATCTATCAGCAGAGTATTTGTCCTTATGCGGTTACCGACTAAAATAAAACAAGGATGTAGGCTGACAGAGATTCCTTTAGAAGTAATATTTCAAACGACAAATAAAAATACAAATTATTTGGAAATAATGACAAAATTAGTAATACACACATCAAAAGTGTCTAGGGATCAACATCCCTAACATTTGTTAGGGATGTTGATCCCTAGACACTTTTGATGTGTATATTTTGTATGTATTTTTCTGTTACTTAATTTTGTCTTCGTTCTGATTACATTACTCTGTGTATTTAAATGGTTAAATAATCCTCAAATTATTTTGCAATCACCTATTATAAAAATCCACTAGTTGGCTTATCACAAAACACAATTGCTTTGTGATAAGCCAACTAGTGGATTTTATGAAAGTAATATGCTTTGTGTTTTATGAAAGTAAGAGAGGTACCCCATGGGAAAAGGCGTGAGTTTATGTATGTTTATGTGAGAGGTATCCTCACGTAGGCTATTAATACGAGACTTTGTCTGCGTCCGTGATAACCAGGACGAAGTCGTGGGCAAAAGCTAGTAGGTAATAATAATATAAGCCTTCTCAAGTAGCCTTGAAAAATAATAATATAGGTATGTGCAATAAAGAAAGGAAGCCTGCAGTGCAGTGCATATCGGAGATCAGGGCCCGCCCACCTGCCATACAAATGATGCAAGGGAGTCACGGCTCAGGGGAGCCATTGAACGAGACGCATGCGCGTGCGCAGGTATAGTTATTAAATCAAGATCAACTGAATCATGCTGCGGGAAGTTGATTTGGAAGTGAGTTTTTTTGTGAAGTTGTTCTTGTTGTGGAGATTTTTTATTACGTTATAGCTAAGATAGCTGTTTTTTTCTTATTCTTTATTCAAAATTTAATAGTTACCGTTGAATAGAGGCAGGGATCGTCAAGATTTTACATGATTTATCTGTGATTTCTCATGAGTAAATCCTTATGACCGAAAGAGCACATGACAATGGGCATGGCACAAGCACTTAAATCAAGCCATTGGGGTCGTAAGGCTTTCGAGTGCCGACCATATACCCGAGCTGGTGAAGGTAGTAGGAAACCGTTCTGTAGGGGAGGCTATGTCCAGCAGTGGACGTTGTTCGACTAAAATGATGATGACGATGATGAAATCCTCATGGGTTGCCCTCCTTATGGAACGGAGGGTTAAAGCGGACACAAAACTCGGTCCTCTAATCTATCAGCTCGTTCTCACTTTTTGAGTATTCTATGAACCGCGTTCGATGTCTATAAATAAGACAGAATAAGTTGCCGTGTGACCTTCACGGCTAAAGGCCAATAACCCCTGAATTAACAGATACAAGTTCAATTTATTCGTAAGTCAACTGTAAAAGCTATACATATATAGGTATAGTTTTCTAAGTTAAATTGCAAACTAAACTGCACTTGTGAAAGTTTCTGGGTATTTTGCTAAGTTTAACATCAATTTTTTTGTTATTGTAAACAATTTTAAGTTACAGCTGAATACTCCATCATACATACACACCTACTAGAACCAATACAATACATAACATCACGCTTGTAATCCTCGCAAAGTTAGGCAGAGGTATATCCATTAAAACCCATTGCATATCAAAATTAAGGGTTTTACCACAAAAACTTAGACACACTTGTTGAATGCGTGTCGAAATAAACATTCTTACTTCAAACTTTATAAACATAAATGTCATGTGTTACAGTTGTTTGCCTAAACAACTGTTCCCGAATTGGTGTGAGAAAGATGCTCCGCAGACGAAATGGGTTTTTTGTATACAGAGTGACCTATCATTGTCTGAAAGCCATTAAAGGTGTTTTTGTTCGCATTAACAACTTTTATTATGCGTCCAACCCTGAAATCATGAAAAATATAAAATCAGTTGTTCTTTACAAAAGTGCTTTACACGATTATAATGTATGGAACAGCTGATTTTTATTTAATTTCTGTCAATCATAATGTGCCTGTATATTGTTAAAAATTGTACGCTGGTACAGAAACTTTCGTGTCCAATTCAACTTGGCCGGTTACATTATTCACTTACATTTTGTCGATCATCGAAAAATGTGTACCTACACAGTTCAATGACGATGTAACAAAAAATGCGTTGAGTTTGCTGTCTCGCTTCCTGTTTGGGTATCCAATTACTCAGTAGGTGCTATCAATAGAAGTGCATAACATCAATTCTTTACGCATTTCCGTGTTATATTACACCTTCGCATGGATGTCATATTTAGATCTTAAGTTAAAATAAATATATCCTAGAGTAGGTACTGAGCGAAACAAAAAAAAAACAAAATATATTACCTACCTATTACATAATATCTGATCTATATGTATAATCTATATCTATTTTATGGTCTGTTTTCATTACCAGAGTCATTAGCCATTTAATTACTTATAAAAAAAATCTGACAAATCGGATCTCGCACACACTGCGACCATATCCATAACTGGTCGTGGTCAAGGCCGCAATCTGCGACCAAGAAGAAAGTTTGGCCGCAACTGGTCAAACAGCCAGTCGTGAATAGCGCGTGATAGTTGGACCGGTATTTTAAATCACTATGATTTGAATTTCGAACGTAAGTCACAAAAAGCAATTAATAATATGAAAAATAGCAGTTAATTATACGTAAATCAAGTTAATGATGCTAATGGCGCGGTTAATGAGGTGTGTACTTACTTAACACAGTGTTACTCAAGCGATGCGGGCGTATCGCTCACCAGCATCTCAACTGTTGCTAACGGGATGAGATCATAAATACGGAAACACAAACAAATACTGCTATGATCCAGCAGAATGTCAGCGTCAGATACATTTGCCTGACATATTATATAAGATAATTACAAGTATTGTATAAGATCAGCTGTAAGTTTTCCTAAAATTATTAAAATTAATAAACATGCAGAGCTGGACTCCTATTTGTATTAAAAAAATGCTGTGTTCAAGGTTGCACCCTTGAACACAGCATTTTTTTACACTTTTTTATTTTATTTTATTTTTTATGTTGACACCTTGTTTTTACATTTATGTCATTTGTTATCTTTTATTTTGTTTTGTGTGTTGTTGTGCTATGTCTTACCTATGTGTGCACCAAATAAATATATCTACTTATCTATCATTATCATAACTGCTCCTTTTGGCTTGAACGAAATGTTCATTCAACTGAGTACAATTGTTCAACAATTTACTATTTCAATAAATGTAGATTTCAATTTAGCTAATTAGGTATTGTATTTCTACCTCGTTACTCGTATTGATAAATAGTTATATTAATTGGCACGAGTTTCCTTCCTTAGCCAGATAATTTTTGTAGGCAAAGTTGACAACGGCACGCAGTGGCTGAGCGAATAGCTGCTGCGCTGCGTGTATCGGGTTCGATACCCGCACGGATCAAATATTTGTATGGCCTACAGATAGTTATTCCGGGTCTGGCTGATTGTGTATGTGAGTTTGTATGTTTGTAAACGCATCTACGATACAGGAAAAAATACTAGCGAGGGTCAAAACTTTTTTATAAAAAAAAATATAATTGGGTTTTTATCTAAATTCAAGTTTTTTTACAAATCGAGGATGTATTTGATAATTTTTTGAAGTGAAAACTTCTTTAGCGGCGTTGAGCACTTTTTCTGTAATGGGTATAAAATCTTAAACTCGCGTCAGGACACGTGACCACGCGCGTCAGGACACGTGACCTGATCGAAAAAGCGTAAGACGGATGGAGAGTAGACAGCTATCCCCTCTCTACGGCGCGGCGAAAATGTATGCCTGGGCCTACTGTTTCGTTTAGACAGCGCAGGGCGCTTGCGCGAATGATAATTGTAATAGTTTTAAAGTTAAATTTTTAATGTAATATAAATTGTCATGTTTGTGTACGATAGCGCAATAAATGAATATTGTATTCTACCACATAAATGATAGTACTTTTATACTGATAAAGCAATTGGTGCAAAATTATTCCCTAACCATTCCAAAATATCAAACATGCTCAACGTTAATAATCAAGTTTTCACTTCTGCCGGCACTCCCGGAGTGCAAATTTTTTTAACAAGAGAAACTGAGAAATGTACAAAAAATACAAATACCACACGACTCACACATTTAAACAAAATGCGATTACATTACAGAATACCTACATAGTCTTAAAACAACATTTTTATTTGGCGTTAACGACAAAACAAGTCCTGCGTTTCAAACAAGCAGATTCCACTATATTTATATTTATAGCAACATTTTGCGAAAACAACTAATTCTTGTTGTATCGAATTACGTCACCGGTTTGAAGTTTGGTCACAGAGTAGGAATACACAGAAGATCTATGTTGATACACGTTTATTTTTCAGAAGAGGTCACTATCAAAACGTGTTGTTTACTATGATAACGCTATGATTTTGCTACGGTACCGCTACGAAAACGTTACGATTGTGCTACGAGCACGCTACGTTTATGCTACGCTAACGCTACGACTTTTTACGTATGCGCTACGAGTACGCTACGATCAAGCTACGTAAATGCTACGACTATGCTACTACAACGCTGCGACTACGCTACGGCTACGTATTACGAATAAGTTAAGAATATGTTCCGACTCTTTATACTGCTGCCCTTTACCTTTGTAATAATAAGTGCAAGATTCTGTATTGTATTACCTTTACTAACATGTTTGTAAACACAAACATCCAGACCTGGACTAGCACTGTCCCTTTTTCGGAAGTAAATAACAATGGATATAACGACCCCCAATTATTTTACCATTTAGTTTAAATGAATCTTCTGCATTTACTTACCTATTTTGTAGTTTAATGTTTAATTTAATACGGGGACGTTCGACGGTCGCGTAGGAGCCAAGGTTGTGGCTTGTGGTGAGACCGGATGGTGCAGCCATGCATTTTTGAAGCACATTGATTGACGAAAATTGAGAGGCGAATGTTCTGTAACTATTAATAAGTAGTAGGGAAAATACAACATGCACGCTGTTTCGGGTGTAGTCAAACATTGCAGTAGTATTTCGGACAGCTACTGCGCGCGTTGATGGTGGACCCATCCATATAAGTATTACTACAGTACCAATCCGCGCCCGACAGTAGTCCTTTCCGGCGTGTCCGAGTATTCAGACAACCGTTCGCCACTACTACCGATTCTGAATGAATCAACTTTGATAAGCGCAAGATTTTCGAAAAATTGTGTTACTTACGGCTAAATTCGACCGATTTTAAGTACGTTTTCCATAAACAGATTTCCTTTTTTTTAAAAGCTTTTATTCAATTTGACTTGTTAATAAGACATTTCGAAAAGTTCTCTGATAACTTTTTATTTATTTATTTATTTAATCAAAAGCATTATAAGCTAACAGTACAGGAACCAAAGCGCTTATATGCTAATAATTATCATAGTACAATAGTTACCTATGACCTATGTCTTCTGCTTATGCGTAGGAAGTTTCATAACAATCAGTTTGTGCGTTTCGCTCTTACATTATCGTAAAAACTACTACTACTACTACTTTGGAAGTATTAAATTAAACTCCTCACAGACTAATCCTTCAGCAAATTCTTAAGTCTCTCATACGGTATGTGATTCGAAAAGAGAGAAAATGCGTGCCTTCATTCGAGAAATAGTTCACCGCATGATTGAATACAGACTTGTACGCCTTGGTGACTCACCGCATGCGATATTTATATCCCATAATGTCAATCGTAAGGTCTCCGAGGAATAAAGTTGAAGGCGAAAGAGAATTCTTCACCTACTTTAGCGGAGATTATTGCAAAAATATTAATGAATTATTACTTTAGTCGGTTAAGTACCTGTCAATCAAGAAACACGCAAGAGGTTAGAAAAAGTGTCTAGTCTTCTAACATATAACATCATGCCTGTAATCCCCGAACTGTTAGACAGAGGTGTACCCATTAGCACATCCACATTTAGCCAGTTATGTTTGAGTCCCATGTAATAGGGGGCGAGCTGGGGAGGGGTCTAGTCTTCTAAAAACTAATTATTATATTATTCTGAGATGGGTTTTTCCATCAGGAATTTCTCAGTAGCAGCCTCGGAGTCTGGATTTGTGCCCGGTTGATGGCAATAGGCTCGCCCCCTATTACATGGGACTTAAACATAACTGACGAAATGTGGGTGTACTAATGGGTAACCTAACCTAACCTAACCTAACCTAACCCTTTGGGGATTACAGACGTGATGTTATGTTATGTAATATTATTCTGAAAAATTAATATATTATACTGAAATTGCATTTTATTTTAAACCTAAATTTTAGGTAGATTTGCGTATCAGACGAGGCGCGGATCATGCGTCAAGTGTAACCATGTAACCTTGGAATTCTAATCGGTAACAGTCCGACATAACCTCTTCGTTGTACCCAAATGGATACCCTCCATGAGGATTTCCCCACGGAAAAAAAAGAACATCTCCGGACCCTAATAATAACACATGAATTTATAAATTGCTTGCCAATAGCTCATAAATCTTTTTAATTGCGGTATAAAAATTATTGCCATATAATAAAACCGTAATTAAAGTGGAAGACCTGTGATGTGTTACCCTCTCGTGTTATCTTTACTCAAAAACATTAGCATCCTTTTGGACTTCGCCATAGTCGAGTAAAAAACTTGAGTAGCCTGAGACTCAAACTGACATACCTACTAGGTAATTGAAAATCTACCTAAAAACCTCTAATCTCTGACTTCAACTGATTCTTCAAAACTATAATTATAAAAAATATTAAGTTGTTTGTTTGTTTGTAAATAAGTACTGGTTCAATTACAGGATTTTTGAAGTGAAAACTTCTTTAGCGGCGTTGAGCACTTTTTCTGTAATGGGTATAAAATCTTAAACTCGCGTCAGGACACGTGCGCGTCAGGACACGTGACCTGATCGAAAACTTCTTTAGCGGCGTTGAGCACTTTTTCTGTAATGGGTATAAAATCTTAAACTCGCGTCAGGACACGTGCGCGTCAGGACACGTGACCTGATCGAAAAAGCGTAAGACGGATGGAGAGTAGACAGCTATCCCCTCTCTACGGCGCGGCGAAAATGTATGCCTGGGCCTACTGTTTCGTTTAGACAGCGCAGGGCGCTTGCGCGAATGTTCGTGTATGTTAAACGTAAACGTAAACGTAAACGTTAATAATCAAGTTTTCACTTCTGCCGGCACTCCCGGAGTGCAACCCGTTTTTTTTTTACTAGTATAAAGTTACACTGTTGCACTTCTGCGCTAACATAGTGGCGGGTAGAAGCTAGCTTGTAATAATCTATACCTCTTCTACTCTCCCCACTACCTCTACCCTAATAATACGGATGCATCACATCAATACGTGCTATACTACTACAACCCACCTCCAAACCTCCATACATAATGAAGTACAAAGTGAAAATACTAGTAATCATAATTAATAACTATATTCAAAGGAAACTAGGCCTTATTAACATCGGTGATGGTCGCTTTCTATGCCAGTGCCAGGAGATTACTTTCACCATACTCATGGGTAATGCAAAAGTTCTATTAATAGTGCTGTGTTATTGAACTTCAAATAGGACTATCGATGTTTTGCCAACATTGCCATCCTATTTATTTAAATTTTATTTTATTTGTTTTATTTATGTATTCGTATATTTGTATGAGGAGTTCGATTCCCAGGTCGGGCAAAGTGTTATTGGATTTATCCATCAGGAATTTCTCAGTAGCAGCCTCGGAGTCTAGATTTGTGCCCGGTTGATGGCAATAGGCTCGCCCCCTAATACATGGAACTTAAACATAACTGGCGAAATGTGGGTGTAGGTACTAATGGATACACCTCCGCCTTACCCTTCGTGGATTACAGGCGTGATGTTAATGTATGTGATTTTATGCATATTTGTTTTTGTGAAAACCTCTTAGTGAGGGAGGAAAATTATTTTGCCTGTGCCACTAATATTTTCTAAATTAGTTTAGATTAACTCAAGGCCAATACTTTTACATAAGCACGTTCAGACTATCACTGGTTTGAATCAATTTGAAAATAAAGTTTTTAGTCAAATATATTGTTACATAAATACCGCTTTTATGAACATATTAAGATTAAGAACTGATTAGGAATTAGTATCTCTTATCTAAGATGGTTGTCTAACCGTCATCAAAGTACTAATCATGTTAGCGGCAATTGATTAAGTACTTAGGTACTTACCGTTTTTTGTTTTCGTCGATTTAAACTGGCGATAACCGAAATCCATTTTTAAATCGATAAGTGATACTAAAATAATAGACTGTAAAGATTTTTAGACATTACAAAAAAGACTCAAAAAACGAAAATTTTATTTACCGGCCTACTTCCCAGTTCGAGCAAAGTTTTATTTGGTTTTTCCATCAGGAATTTCTCAGTAGTAGCCTCGGAGTCTGTATTTGAGCCCGATTGATGGCCATAGGCTCGCCCCCTATTACATGAGGCTTAAACATAACTGCAAAATGTAGTTGTGCTAATGGGTACCTACACCTCTGCCTAACTCTTCGGAGGTTACAGGCGTGATGTTATGATGCACACTTCATTATTGTCGAAGTATTTTTTCAGATTAATTTACTCGTAGTGAATATAAATAACGTAATCCTTCAAAAACCAGTAGCGTATGACGAGCAATCGGATAAAAACGCGGCTGCCATGTTTTTCAACCATTTTCACCGCTTTAAAAAGCGGAATCTTTTAAAGTGGCTCGATCGGGTTGTACAGTTAGCAGAAACGCGTTGTGCGATACGACAAATATTGCTTCTCGCTTGTGATAATATCGCACCTGTGCGAAGACACGTTTAATTGAATAATCATGGAGCGCCCCAAAGTCCAACTAATAATCTAAAACACGAACTATACAATATACGACAATGGAATTTATATTGTAAACATTCTAAGTAACGAACTATGAACTAACAACGGTAAGTTAGCATAACGCTATAAAGACCTATACCTAATATGAGGTAATTTTCATTGTTCCCCCATCCAAATAAACAACTACGTAATATTCATAGTGCAGCCAATTATAAAACAAAAACATTCGAACATCTGCACAGCCCTAGCTGTGCGCACATGTGCAGCAAACAGTCCTACATCGCGTCACAGAGTTATTGGAAGTCGTCCGTACGCCGGTGATCCGGCCAATCTGTAACTGGAGCACTTTGATGGAAAACCGGATTGACACCGCGTGCGTTACCGTGCAACCGACCGAATAGAGTTCAAAATGTGATTTAACTTTTTGTGATAATGGTTTTTAGGGAATTGTTCTTTTTTCTCGAATCCTTTCAATCGGATCGTGTTATGGCAAAATGAACCTACGCACATTACGTACGTCATATTTTCTTCTATGTTTCGAAGTACGATTTTGCATATTTAATGATAATTAATTTTAAACTAATTCTACTTAATATTTTAAATGTACATTGACCTGTTTTTGCTGTTTGGTAATGAAACACAATTGAATTATTTGATGTAATTGAATTAGGTATTGAGAGATTGTGGGTTGGCTCATTTTAACAGAACTAAGCTCAATTGCAATTGTTTTTATTAAGAAATATCGTAAACACTAAATACTTTATCATAGTGTTAATTTTGGCTCTGTAATTCTATCTCAAAAACTCGCAGTACATTACAATTCATATGTACCTACTCAAATATTTCAGCGAACTTTAAACCTTAGAATATGGGAAGGGGGTATAAGATGGGGACGCTAAGGTCAAACAGTAAAAATACGGATAATTTAAAGTAACATATTTAATTATTATTTAGTATAACATACATTATCGTTGTAAGTTTTATTTGGCACAAGTTTTGGAATGTTTGGGAATCATATAAATTTTAAAAACATATAATAAGAAAAAATAGGAAATACACCGTCTTACCCCATATATGAGGCAAGACAAGGACGTCAAATAGGGGCAAGACGGGTTGAAGAAGAATCAACGTCGTCTTGTTTCCTAGACTCAGAGGGAGTATTAATTTGCTTTTTCTATTTACTCCTCCTCACAGACATAGCAAATCAATACATCTTCTGGGTCGTCATCATCCACACCAGCACATGCAGTGTGTGCCCACTGGCCACACCGCTGACAGCCCATCCAATTTTCGGATGACTTTAAATAAGTGTTGTTCAGATCGTGACAATACAATACAAATAGTGTCCTCTTGCGTCTTTTTCCCTTTGCCCTTGCCCTTTTCATTCAATTTTTTTCCCGCGTTTTTATTGGTTTGTGGTTTGGCAGGTCTTTACTGTCGTCAGGTAATTATTGCCATTACAGTTACCTGAAAAGATACAGAAACAAAAATGCTATTACACACCAAGCATTAAAAAGCATAAGCCTTTACAAAGTTTCATGAGGCAAGACGGGGCGGTACCCCGTCATGCCTCAAACATTTTGCCCCGTCTTGCCCCGTGAACCAAATTTGCAAAAAATAAAAAATAAAAAAAATGCGTCAACATTCAAGGACCATGCTATAAATCACACGATGCTCCATAGAACCTTAAATGTGTACACAAAATACCAATAAACAGACACTATTACTTACAATTTTATGGCAGTAACTTCAAACTTGAAATATTATAAGACGACAACACGAAAACACGTTTTGACCTGCAGCTCCGATACGCGTGCACTCTCACTCATTTACGATACCGCACTAATGGCCGCTTGCAAATGGCATCCTGTTGGCGCATGCACTACGTTAGTGTTGTGTTTAGTTTGCCGTAAGTGTGTGTGTCCCATCATACCCCGCGTCCCCATCTTATACACTGTTCCCCTAATGTCTAACAGGATACACAATACATCATCAGGGTTAAATCAAGCGACCTTTATCCCTTCTCCACCCATTTATGGCAACTCAAGACGTGTTTCGAAATCGGATTAGTTTCTCAGTAATCCTATTGATAGCCCATCTATAGGCACCACAGTGATCCTATTCAATTAGGACTACAGATACTTGCCATACATGGTAGTCTCGACTATGGATAGGGCCTCAGTACCGTTAAAGGTGACTATAAGGGCTAGTGCAAACTGAGCAACAAAATACTCGAGTATTTTCCTTGCTGTCAAGGGTTGAATAAAAAACACGTGAGCATCGTCGGACACGCGCTACAGGTAATCATCTCTTGTAAGCTAATTTAAACTCTATTTTATTTATCATTTAGTTCATTGTTGATAAATAAATATATAAAAAAAAATGCTTGAATATTTTTCCGCTCCCTCTGCGCTGAGCCTAAGTAATTAAGTGGATGGTTAAAACTATCAATTTGTGAACTGATAACATCAAACTAGTCATCAAGCTGCCTGCCAAGCAATCATGGTTTTATGTTTTGCTAACCATAGACTCCGTCCATAAACTTTAACAAGAAAATAGTATCATAACTACCACGCCATAGACAAGGCACTTTACTATAAAAATCTTTTTAACTTTTACTACAAGATAATTTATGTTATATTCTTAACTAGCGACCCGCCCCGGCTTCGCACGGGTGCATGTATTAAGGGCGAGACAGACTTATAACACGCTACGCCATCCCACGCGTGCTTATTGGCCAAAAGACAAAGAGTAGTTTCACGAGATGAAATGTGGCCAATGAGAACGCTTGAATGCCGTGACGTGGCGTAGCGTGTTATAAGTTTGTTTCTACCTTAATACATATAAACCTTCCTCTTGAATCACTCTATCTATTAAAACCGCTTCAAAATCCGTTGCGTAGTTTTAAAGATCTAAGCATATGTAGGGACAGACAGATAGACAGGGAAAGCGACTTTATTTTATACTATGTAGTGACGAGCTTACGCAACTTCAGATTAGCCGTTTCGGAGACTAGCCGGAAAAAACAGACAGACATCATCAAATTACCGTTCACAAAATCTTAAGCATGATTTAATCCATGTTAATCGTGTGAATTACATCGGCCACGGCTAAATGCGTCAGGAACATATCAATCAACAAGCCCATTTGCATCACCAACATAACTCAAACTGCGGCAACTTACGGAACTAAAATAGAAAATGTACTAGATTTGACAGATAGTTGCTTTTCTCCTTGACAACCAGCGCCACCCTGTCGTTTCAAGTTAAGGTGGTCGATGCATTGTTTACTGATTTGCTACGCTACTCAGCGGCATACAGTTTACATGTGCTGTATATGGGAATGAGATTCATTCAATATGGCGACGATCTGTTTGCTGAATATCAGTATGTGCTAGTGATCTAGACCATAAAGGATGTCTGAAATAGATTGTCGTGCTATTACGTACTAGAATGGGTGTCTTTGAAATAATCATATTTGTAATATCTAGTAGAACATTTTCTGTCATGGATGTTTCTTTTTTCATGGATTGAAGAAAATTATGTTATGAAAGTTTTACAAGATATTCCTATTGAATGCTTTGCATTCTCTGCACACATAATAATAGCACTTATTCTCCCACGGTTTTACGTACTTTCCGAGGCACGGGGGTGTCTTTAACCAAACTCTGGGCAGCTACTGAGAAACGTACGTATGTGAAAACCCAATAACACTATCCAACATGGGAATCAAAACCAGGACCCTACGCTCAGCTTTCAGGCTAACAATCATAGTAGTAGACAGTAGACAATCATATTGTAAGTCTCTAAGTCTGCGCACATAATAATATCAATCACATAGAGGAAGCAGTCGTCAAATTGTTTTCTAAACTAAAGTCTTCTGAGATTTTGCTTCTGCATTACCTACAACTGAATTTGAAGGTCGACGCATCAACACACACTTTTCATTAAATGTGCAGCATTTTACACCAACAATGCGCAATTTGTACCCATTATTACCAACAAGCAGCGGACAATTGAAAAACGAAAATAATTCAGGACGAGGTTGCATTATGGTCGATCGTGGAAGGCCCAATTGTGGTATCCAACCACGCAGTTTGCAACCACAAAACAGGTACTATATGTGGTAAGCACTTTACGTATTTATATCGACAATGTTACCGAAACAAATGTAATAAATAATGGCTTCCAAGCTACCCATTGTTAATGAGACTAGAAAGAATAGTCTATATACAAGTTGAATACAAACTTAAATCTTAAATTGCAAATAAATCCATCTGCATCTAATAGACCTTCTGGAGAAATTAAGGTTTTTCTCAAAAAGTCAAAGTCCAATTATTTATTTCAATTAGGCCATTACAAGGCACTTTTGAATGTCGAATACAAAAAAAAAAGAATTGATCTAGTTGCCCTTTTCAAAAGGTAGTTTTGTATGGAGAAGACCGACTACCTTTTGGAAACGGAAACTAAATTAAATTCTTTCTTAATTTCGACGTTTATAAGTAGGTACCTCTCATTAACGGTCCAATTGAAATGAATAAGTTGACTTTGACAATGGAAGCATACGAACTGCTAAGAAACGAGAAATTCTCGAAATTCAATGCAAACTTATGTTCAAGTTATGCTTTGACTAAATTCCAGCGTATGTACACGTGGAAGCATTTTCATGTAGACGTACGTACTACATACTTTCAAAGCAAACCGGCACAACTGATATGGAGAGTCAACGTCTGTATTAATTGGAACATACGGCTGCCTTTCGCTTAGTTATTTATATCCTTAGAAGCCATGTTTATTCATGTGTTTTCTAACGAGTGTGAAAAGTCACCTAACAAAATCGAAAGTTACATGTGTTACTGTGTTATTTTCTGAACCTCACCAAAAGATTTTGAAGGTCAAGGTTCCAGCTTTTTTCCGTTTAAAAGGTAACTTTTAACAGTGTTTTTTTTACAATAAAAATAAAAGTCGTTTCCAAGCAATCATTTTTGCTCAATGTTATTTAGT
Organism: Hoplodrina blanda; assembly: GCA_949316365.1. Taxonomy (NCBI): domain Eukaryota; kingdom Metazoa; phylum Arthropoda; class Insecta; order Lepidoptera; family Noctuidae; genus Hoplodrina; species Hoplodrina blanda. The sequence continues at coordinate 2,578,144 of OX438582.1, forward strand.
TAAATGGGCAGTATATACATATATCGATACCTTTAGGCTCAAAGGGCGTATCCACCAAAACACGACTTTTCAGGAGAGCCAAAAACACGACCCAAATTTTAAGAAAATCTATGTTTAGCGAACCAAAAATTATGGCTGTATCCACCATTTTTTTGCGAATATCGATGTTTTAAATATACCAATCGATAGAAGAAGAAAAACTAAGTAAGACTGCATTAAAATCTCATTTTGGCCAATATTTAGTTAATGGATAGGTGATGTGTTTCCCGTATATTCCTAGCTAAGGAATTTACGTAGAAATAATTTGAACATACTGACCCAGACATTAAAATTCGCAGAAGAGTTTTAGCCGATCATCAAAAGGCCAATTCTACTAATTAAAAATAATCTCATCTCAGCGACAATCAATGTCAAAAAATCTAAGAAAATTAGAGGCATTTTTAGCAAATTGAAACTGAGATTAGATTAGGTTCGTTCCTGAAAGTTAGTTGATATTGCCCCCTCGGTATTTGAACGGGTAAATTCGTGCATTACAATTACAGGACTTTTTTTCTCCCGCGTTATGTTGCGTCTTTGCTTACTGCTCCGTTCCTGTGGGTCATAGCATTATGTTTTATAACCTTTACTATTCCTCGAGAATCTGGCTATCTTATAATTTTTTTTTTCCAATCTGACTAGAAGTTCGTTCATTAACGTGATTAAACAAACAAACAAAAAATCTCTTTAGCTTTATTATATTACTAGCTTCTGCCAGCGACGCGTCAAAGTTTATTTCTCCATACAAACTTTGGAACCCTAATTCATCCCCTTATGGGGTGAATTTTGGAAAATCCTTTCTTAACGGATGCCTACGTCATAACATCGACCTGCATGCCAAATTTCAGCCCGATCCGTCCAGTGGTTTGGGCTGTGTGTTGATAGATCACTATGTCAGTCAGTCAGTCACCTTTGAGTTATATATATTTAGATTAGTATGGATAACCTAAGCCTACCTTCCAGAGGCTCCATGTAAAATACTGGTATTCAGCTGCATCCAGTTATTCTGGAAGCCGACCCCAACATAGTTAGGAAAAGGCTAAGCAGATGATGAGTATAGATAATCTAACCGTTTGAGTCTTGCATTTCTCTGATTCACTCGACGATACCATCAAACTTGTCACAGTCACAAAGTCCATCTAAATTGAAAGCTTATCCAGATTGCCTGACATTATCTGCCCAGCCCTATCAGTAGCTTTGGTGCCTGTTACCACTATCCGAGGGATTAGCACAATCGACACGTCGCAGACGTTATCCAAATCAGTGAGGTCATATCACTAATGTAGGGGATTAACGAGTCCATATTATGTTGCTGTAGGTGTTTAGGATGGTTGAGTGGAATTTATGTAACTTGTATCTGCTGATTACAATATTTGCAAGTAAAATTATCGAATGTAATTTCTAGTTTTTCATCAGCCTGGAATATCGTACTCGAATGTTTCATATCTCATGTTCGATATTTTTGTATGTTGTCATGAATCCTCTTCATATTCTATTATAAACGGGAAAGTTAGTGAGGCTGCATGGATGGATGAATGTTTGTTACTTTTTCATGTGTAAACGGCTGAACGGAATTAGTCTTCTTGCCCAAACAACCTTTTGGAAGGCAATTAAATAAAATTCTTTCTTGTTTTTAACGTTTAAGAGTGCCTTTAATTAACCGTCTAATTGAAATAAATAATTTGACTTTGACGTTATTTGGGCTCACATGTAGATATTGATCTAGCATAACACATTTTATTTCGTTTCTGTGATCCCATGGGATAATTTAGGACTTAATTCTGAAGTTTTCGCAGACAAACCGCGGACAGAGGCTATTGCAACTTAGTCGAGACGAGAAGTGTATCAACTGTTTTAACAATGTTGCCAAACAATTCGAGAGCCGAGTTAATACCCAAGCGCATTCTACTTGTACGTTGCACCGCGTCATGCATCCCAATTAAAAAGTATTTTATCAAATTACAAGCGTTTTAACAACCCTCCCTTCTGTGGACAAAGTTGGCTCGTGACCCAGTTTTATAGTTTTGGAACATCGCTGCAAACTGACAGACAATGCCTGGACAAGTTTTTTGAAAAAAGCAATTTTATTCATGGTCAAATTGGGCACTGAAGTCTGAAAATGCTCTAGGAGATGAAAGTATATTATATGTCGGTAAGTGTAATTTTATTCAAAGGATTTCAAATGTGATGCTCTTTTTGAAGTTTTTCATATTTTATTGGGAATGTGTCGTGTTAAGCTCCGAATTAACTAAATTCTTGCTGTTATCTGACATTTAGGTAGCTTTTATTAAACTGTTTTAATACGTTTTCTTATCGTTAAATATACCTATAAATGACAATATAATTGCAATTCTATTTCAGTTATTTTTAAAAACCATTTTGCATTAACAACCAATTCTACTTACTTTGAAAAAACAATCGCAATCTATCAAAAAAAATCCTTTAGTTTTTGACATTGATTGTCGCTGAGATGAGATCGTGACTAGATTTTGAACTAGATTTGAATTCTTTACTGGCAGAATTGCCCCGTTCCTTAACTTAGCCTACAATTAGTGGCAAAGTTCAGACTTGTTCTTTGAATAGGTGCCTTGATTGAAGGTGTTGTGTACAAGTATTTCAGTTTTTAGAAGTACTTTAAGTAAGATTTCTCACGACTTGCGACTGCTAGGTATTAGTTGGAATGTCTTAACATGTTACCTACTTAGTCAAGTTATAAGATGCAAGATACGACTTTTAATGACAAAAACTTTGCTATAGGATGCAAGGCTTTTAATGACAAAAACTTTGAGTGCTTTGCTTTTGCAGTCGTCAAGCGCCTTTGTTGGTATTTGGATTTGTTATTTAACACAGCATCACGTCTGTAATCTCCGAAGGGTTGGTAGAGGTGTACCCAATAGTACACCCACATTTCGCCAGTTATGTTTAAGTCCCATGTAATAGGGGGCGAGCCGATGCCTTTGTGTTGCTATTTAAAAACACAAAAGTAATACATATTTGAGATGAAACAAACATAAACTCATTAGAGTTTTACCGTGCATCATAATCATAATTGAATTTGTTATTTAAGCATCTAAATAAAAAATATTCAATGTAAAATGTATACCAGATTTTAAATAAATCTAACATGCTTTCATGCTGTAAAAGTTCCATTAAAATCGATCGAACCATGTCCTTTTTTTAGGACTGGCAGTCGAGACAGAGTTCAGAGTTCAGTACAGAGTTCTCTATGGTTACTGGTAGGAATCTGTACTCTTAGGAACAGTGCATACTAGAAACTTTACTCCTTTATTAGTCCCAAGTTTAATGCATTCATCAGCGAAAGGTTACTCACTGATTAATTACGAAATCTTGAAAACAACTTGACCTATAAAGGTGAAATTTGGCTGGTAGGTAGTTTATAGGTGGGAGACAGAGTTAATTAAGACAGAATTTGACTTTGACTTATATGCGGGGAAAGTTACTGACAAAAGTTACACATAACATAACATCAACCTGTAATCAGAGATTGGGCAGAGGTGTACCCATTAGTACACCTACATTTCGTCAGTTATATGTTTAAGTCCCAAGTAATAGGGGGCGAGCCTATTGCCAACATCCAGATTCCGAGGCTGCTACTGAGAAATTCCTGATGGACAAACCCAATAGCATTTTGCCCAACCTAGGAATCGAACCCAAGACCTAATGCTCAGCAGTCGTGCTTAGCGACCACTAGACCAACGAGTCATTCTGAACTGACAAAAATTAATGAATTACATACATACATAAACTCACGCCTTTTTCCCATGGGGGTAGGCAGAAACCACAGAACGCCACCTGCTACGATCCTAACATAGTTAATGAATTATAAACTCTATAAACATATACAGAAGGTTGAAATGGTAAATCTATCCAGTTTAAACCACCCAAATACTTACTACAAGCAAGGTTCTAACTTATTAGCATTAAAATAATTTTCATACATGACCAAATAGAGGCCAAATATTAATTAAAAATATTTTTAATTACATTTAATTAGTGTTAAGTGTTACTTTACGAGGTTGAAGCATCAACAAATGTTAATTCCGCTGGAATTTGTGAGGTGTGAACTCATGGTTTAAAATTACCTATTAGGTGTCGTGGCGGCCTAGTAGCTCGTCTCTCATCCATGAGATTGTTTGGGCTTGGGTTCAATACCGGGCATGTAACAAAGTGACTATTTAAATTCATTTGTACTTTCTAAGTTTATCTTGGATTTTACTGACATCGGTAAAGGAAAACATCGTGAGGAAACCTGAACTTATTTTACTATTAACATTAATGCGAAAGTTTGAATGGTTGAAAGAAAGAAAAACTTTTTATTCACGTGAAAGTGACGCACATACAAAATAATTTTTGTACAAGACAAGTTGGTACTTAATCTAAAAAACTAAAAACATAACAAAAAAAATAAAAAAAAGAAATTTGCGCCACTACCGCGCGAAACGGCCGACGCTCAGCATAATGCCGTGGCCCACACACGATGGCACGAAACAACGGCGCTGATTTTCAGCGTAGGCCGACGTGTCTCTGTCTCGGAACTATAGGTAAACATCATTCACCCATCGTTCCGAGGCACGGAACAAATAAAAATTTTGACACAAAAAGACGCTGTTCGGCACAGGCGCCCTCAAAGTATGATGATGTTGGATGTTTGTTAATCAATCACGCCAGAACGGCTGAACGTAATATGATAAAAAGCAGAAATAGATTATAATCTGAAATAACCCAAAGACTACTTTATATCCCGGAAAAATATACGGCTCCCGTGGGTTATTACATCAACTTTGACGCGGACGAAGTCGCGGGCAGGAGTTAGTAATTAATATAAGTCTGAAATCGCCAATCCGCCAAGCGTGGTGATCAATGCTCGTGCCTTTTCTGTATGAGAAGAGGCCTTTGCCGTGCAATGGGACAGTAACCGGCTGGTAATATGTATTCTTAACTCGATTTTCCGTCTCTTTTTTTTCGCCGGCAATGATCACAATCTATATACCTACATATAATTAAATGGTAGGGAAGTATGTATGTCCGGGATAAACTCAAAAAGTACTGGATGGATTTGAATGTATTTTTTTTTTGTTGTATAGGTATTAATTTATCTTGGAAACTTGAACACCTGATGCAGAACCGCAACAGACCAGCTAAACTATAAAAGGTACAAAAATGTCACCATAGCAAAAATTGTTCCACGTGATGAGCATTTTCTGCTGAGAGAATAAATTTGAAGATCTGGAGCACCTGGACAGTCACCTGGGTACACGCAGACGAAGTCGCGGGCAGCAGCTATACTCACAATAAATCTAATAATAAAGGAAGTGTTGCTAGGTGTATATTAAGTAAAAGGTCACGCGGATGTCGGAAGTAGGGTGGATCGAGCTTCAAGGGCTGTTAGATTTAATTACTGATGGACGAAGGACAGGAGTTAAGACATAGATAGAAATAGTAATTATTTGAGTAGTTTAGCTGATTATTTAGGTAAGGTTGACACTTTTTATTTATTTATCTGTACAAGGCACACCAACGACATATTTACAAAAACAAAAGTGACCCGACTGCATAAAAAAATAACTTTAATTAAAAAGACAAGTTCTTATTAGTGCGATTATTATGATTTTACAATAAAAGTGTTCAAAAATTAAAACACTTTCTTCCGATTTATCATTATCGAAGATGATATCAAAATCGTTCCTACCGTTCGTTTAAAACCTTCTTATTAGTACTTATTACATAGGTAATTAATATTTTTTTCAACCGACATCAAAAAGGAGGAAGTTCTCAATTCGGCAGAATGTTTTATTTTTTGTATATTTGTTACGAGATTACTCCGCCAATTATGAATTGATTTTTTATTTTAGTTTTAAATTAAAAGTCATTTATTACGCAATCGGGCTTTTGTTTTTTTTTATTTTAATAGTTGAAGAATCGAAGCACACTTTCCGAAGATGTAACGAAGTCCAAATATCTTATAAATAAACTTCAATAGCAAAGTAACATCATTTATAACAATAATGCGAACGATATGTTCATATTTTGGATATTAGTTATATAAATGTCACATTTAAACTCCAGCAGAAAGTTCTTGGCTGCATTTTATAACATTTAAGTGTGACATAATGTCTTCACTGTGTTCTGGTTATTACAGCTGACTACCGGAGCTTAACGGTCGTAAATATAAGACTAGAGAATTGCGGATATATATATGTGAATTATTCTATATTTCTATACTATTACTAATGTCAACATATATTATATAGTTTAAAAGTTTGTTTATTTGATAGTGCTAATCTCAGGAAGCACTGGTCCGATTTGAAAAAATATAGATAGAAAGCTATTTTATTGCTAAATGTAATAAAATACATTTGTTTTTGTCTTGCTGTTTATTTATTTATTTATTTATTCAACATTATGCACGTGTAAAAAAAAATACATTGTACAAAGGAAACACAAGGGAACACTTGTCTTGTCTAAGCAATTTTAATTAAATTTGGTTTATCACGACGTGTGCATAACATTTTTCGCTACCGTAAACAGTGATTATTGACACCAACAGTAGAAGTCTTTCTCCAAAAAATTGATGCAGTATGTGTAGGTAACGACAATAATATGATGTCTTTTTACATAGTTTTACCACCCCTTTATGTAAACAAGTAAAAACAATTCACCAATTGTTTAGTGATAGTATACCGTCCAGAGGGCCTACCGCCAGCTCTTAAAACAATATTATTTTTTACATGGTAATTTCTGTTGTTAGATTTTCAACTCTCGGCGTGGAGCCGATCTTTGAAAATCCAACAGTGCAGAAGGCAAAGTAATATTAAAATAATATTGTTTTAAGAGATGACGGTAGGCTCCCTGAACAATCCTACTTAACCGTCATGATAAAGCACATCAACTCACGTACAAACCTATTGAGTTTTTAATAGCCTTTTCAGAGGACATGACCAACAATGCATGTCCTTTAAAAAGGCTATAAAAAGGCTACATAATAAACTCGTTTATGATTAACAGTTTATCGTAACGCTCTGTTTAAAACGGATTCTCTTCGTAAAGGCTGATGTAATTTCGCAAAGGCATATTAAGTTGATATTATCTTTACTGTGGAATTAAAGATGGTATCGTATTAATGTTATGTATGAAGAGGTTTTGGCTGTAAACGAGCTATATTTTGGAGCTGAAAATAGAAAAAAGTTAGAAGCATTACAAGAAGAAACATCTAACATCCAATTCCCTTAGTTAAAAACGTTTAAAATCTAGTCGCAATCTTATCTTATCCTCAATTAAATTAAATTAAAAAAAAATAATGAAATTAATAAAAAAAATTAATTAAATTAAAAATTTAAAAAAAATAAATAAATTAAAAAAAATAATAATAAAATCAAAAAAAAAATCAATATATCAATTAATTTTAAATTTAGATAAATGACAGGAATGTCTTCATCTCTACGTAGTAGGTATCACCCAAAGTCGCTTTCCGCCGTTTTTAATTAATTGATATAGTGATTGAAGAAGCAGCTTTATGTACCTACTCGTATCTACATTGCATCCATGCGAAGCCAGGGCGGGTATTTAGCTAGTATATTTATTCTAATAATATTTGGAGGTGAAATAAAATTATTCGTTTATTTGTAAGAGGTAATCTCTGGAAGTACTGATACAATTGCAAAAAAACTTTCACAGATAGAAAGCTAAACTATTGTTGAGTATCTTAAGATATGAATTGTGAGATACATGACTTCCACGCGGACGCAGTAGCGGGAAAAAGCTAGTCACAATCTTTAACAAAATCTTTACGGCTAACTTACTTAACTTAAGTAGGTAATCTTCTTGTTTCTAAAACCAGTGTCTAGGATAAAATTTGATGTTAATTGAAGCGTGTATATTCAAGGCATCACCCCAGCGACCGACCGCAGTCCGTTCCCACACCAATTTGTCTTTATTTTTGGACGACCAGTGTTGTCCACTTTGTTACCGGGTGATTTAAACTATGAAGTATATCCTTACTAATATTATAAGTGAGAAAGTATGTTTGTTTGTTACCTTTTTACGCCTAAACCGCTGAAGCGAACATCTTGAAATTTTGCATATACGTCGACAGGCGTACAGAAATGGACATAGGGCATACCTATCGCGCACGCCGCAATCGCGGCGGTAAGACCCCTCTTTGAGGAGTGGCTGGAGAGGCGCTATGGCGTCCTCACCTTCCGCCTGACGCAGGTCCTCACCGGACACGGTTGTTTCGGGAGGTTCCTGTGTCGGATTCTTTCGCGATAACCGAATTTACGTAGACGGAGTCGCGGGCAAAAGGCTAGCTTTTGCCCGCGACTCACGGTAATATGATCCTCTTCGGAAGAAATGCAAATTGACGCCATTGTGCAGTACTGTGCATAGCAAGCAATTCGCAATTTCCGCGACATTGTACGCGTGGAAATCAAATATTGTGTACTGTAAAACATATCCTGTGACACTTCGCAATAGTGTATATCATTTTTTATCTTACCTGTGCTTTCAGAGATTACAAAAAGTATATCTTTTTATGATAATATAGAATGGACATCACTGACATAGGTGAAATAACCAACCGAGCTTAAATCCAAACCCCGAGACTGCTACTAAGACTGATGGTAAAATCCAATAACACTTTGCCCGACCTGGGAATCTAACCCTCCATGCTCAGCAGTCGCCCTTTGCGACCACTAAACCAGTCACTCCAGGCAATATTATATTTTTACGAAATAAATACGATCTGTCAGCCCTCGTGACTTACTGTCAAGTCATTCTTATTTTAAACATATATTATCTAAAATATATATATGAATTAATAAGGTGTAATATGGCTAAGCAAATCAGAGTCTCCAGTACTTTTTTTTTACTAAGCGCGATATCGGTAAAATTATTTCATAATATTGTCATTGGAATCATTGAAGATATCAAACACAAGGAGCCGTAGAAACGACAATCTATTGTATGGTCCACCATCCACACCTTTCCTTCAATCAGTAACTCGATATCGTCATGTTTTGTTTCGACGTACGCAATGATGCGTGAAGCCATTGGTTCTTGCAAATATACTTGTAAGTAATTATAATTTGCTCATTCAAACGGTACACGGAACAGTAAAAACATTGAGGTAATTGTTTTTTGTTTTATAAGTTAGCTTTCAATACAGTAAAATTCTTTTATTTGCTGAAAGTGTTGGCACATGACGATTTTAATTATAAAATAAATAGAGACATGCAAATACATATATCACAAGTGGTATAAGTTTAAAAACATGTCAAAATAGCATTACGACTAAAAATATCTGTCACAACGTCTTCGCTTTAATAGCCTATTGGTTATTTAAGATACGTAGGCCCGTTATTCAGTTATACGACCCTCCTTTTCGGTAGTAACACCGGAAATACGCCAGCCTTGACATTGATTCACTCAAGGTCAACAGCTTAGGGTTTCGGTGCCATCTCTATGAGCGAGGGCATCGCGGCGATAGCCACCATGTCATTATACAGGGTAATTGAAAATATACCCGAAACCTTAAAAGGGGTCATTGTACTCATCATTATGAACAACTTTTACTATTGGACCAACCCTGAAATCATGAAAAAAAAAACAGCTGGTCCATACATTACGATCTTGTAATGTAGCATTTTAGTAGGGAACAGCTGATTTTTTTTCATGATTTCAGGATTGGTCCCATAGTAAAAGATGTTCATAATGATGAGTACAATGACCCCTTTTAAGGTTTCGGGTATATTTTCAATTACCCTGTATTACCTATCGCTGTGATAATTTCACCGTGTGACAATTAATTCACAGACTTTTTATTGACTGGGTTAGGTAGCAGTAACAGTTTTATGTGAAACTAGCTTTTGCCCGCGACTTCGTGTACGTAAATTTCCATTACCACGGATTTAATAAAAAACTTTTTTACAAAAAAAGACAACCGCCTTCAAAAACGACCGAATAAAAAATAACTTTAGTTTGGAAGTCGGCGGCTTTGGTTTTGTTTTTTGTTATGTAGGTATTGCCACCGACTTCCAAACTAAAGTTATTTTTTATTCGGTCGTTTTTGAAGGCGGTTGTCTTTTTTTGTAAAAAAGTTTTTTATTTTTCACTTTTTAGTGCTTGTGTGTTAATGTTTGAAATCCTTAATAAAAGCTCTTTCAAACAATACCTCACACGATATATTTAATTTAGAAAAATGCTCACAAAATAAAAAGCACTTAACCAAATTAGATGAAATTTTTATGGGACCAAATGGCAAGTATACTGAAAAAAAGAATCACACTAATCGGACTAGAAACCTCGGAGTAATCGGTGTGTATACATAAATTGAATACCGCCACGAATACCGTTCTAAATAGCGTGATAGAAACATGGTGTGTCCAACCTTATACAGTAGGTACGATACTATTCTCAGAAATTCGGACACAGTTGTCTGTGCTTCGGTTTATTACAGGGTCCATGGACCTCATGGGGTACGTGTAATGAGCGCCGGGGGTCCATGACGAGCTTACCTGCCTAGAAATGAAAGATGACATGCGTTTTGCATTTCATAATCCAATATAAGCAGCAGCAATCGTCATAATGTGATAGTATGACGATTGCTGCTGCTTATACTGCAAACAATAAAAGCTGTAAGATAATCGTAAACAATAAAAGCTCGTACAAACTAAATACTCTTTACTCCTTTTCGGAAAGTGTCCATGGCTAGAAAAAGATTGAGACCCCTGGTTTAATGTCAAAGTCAAAACATTTATGTCAATTACACCAAAGGCCTCTTGTCCACGACACGGTTTATCGCCGTGAAAATCTACGGTTTTCGCCACGTGTAGGCACGGTCGTCAGTGTTGTATGGATCACTATGAAAGCTTGTAGACGTGCACGGCCAGCAACATCGCCGTATCAGAAGGACTAGTGAATGGAGCTATGGGTATTATAAAAAAAATCAAATGGCCAGCCTTGAGGAGAGACCAACTGGAGGATGGCGAGCTACCAGATGCCGTATATATTAAATTTGATGACGAGTCTATTGGGCTTAGACTTAAAGGCAATAATGGTTGGATACCCATCCCTCCATCTAGTACTACGTTTCAGGCATTGAGAGGTTACGGAGATGTAGAGCGCCGTATGTTGCCTCTAATATTAAGCTGGGCGGTTACAGTTCACAAACTCCAGGGTACCACCCTTGAAAGAGTTGTAATTGACCTTGGCAAAAAAAAATTTGCAAAAGGGCAATACTAAGTCGTGTCAAAAGTTTGGAAGGCATAGTTTTATCGGATTTGGACGCCAACAAATTATTAAATAAACCACACGACGATAGATCGTTGCAGGAAATGACAAGACTACGAAATCTGTCTTCCGATAATGAAGGTCACACATAAGAGCAATAGCGCACTAGCGGCCATGGCCGCAGCGGCCAGGCCGCGGCGGCCATCGAGATACATACCTTATGCCGGCCATCCACCATCCAATCTATCGTCCAATCGGCAGGACGCTACCGATTGGATCATGCCGATTGGAACGTGGATGGGAGTGGATTGGCATGACAATTATAACTATCATGCCAATCCACTCCCATCCACGGTCCAATCGGCATGATCCAATCGGTAGCGTCCTGCCGATTGGACGATAGATTGGATGGTGGATGGCCTGCATTAGTATGAAATCGCCACAGAGCGCGCGCACCTGGCCGCATGCGGCCAGCGGCCAAACCGTGCGGCCAGGTGCGCGCGCTCTGTGGCGATTTCATACTAAGGTATGTATCTCGATGGCCGCCGCGGCCTGGCCGCTGCGGCCAGGCCGCTAGTGCGCTATTGCTCTGACAGATCATGAGCTTAAACCTAAAAAAAATGTCAGATATTTGATTTTTATTACATAACCATTGTTGTTTTAATAATAAATATATATTGTGCAACATATTATTTTTTTTATTGAAAACAAAGCTGAAAAACACTGGATATAAAAATCATAACATGCCGTTTCCGGCAATGTCGACCCAATCTAGTTTCAAGCGTGTGCTTGACCTGTAAATCCGAAATCTACCTACTTACCAAGAGAGGTGCTGAATTAATATCTGGTCATCTTCCAACACCATGGAACCACCAGCAGAGCCACAATAATTAATACATTTTCAACTCTCCATTTCGTATGGAAAGTCCGTGGCGAAGTCCGATATCAATGCCAGGTGTCGTTAGAGCAGGTCACTAAGTCCGTATATCACAGCCAGGTAACACGTCAGCGACTTTCATCGATGTCCTTTGAAGAGTTTCGTTCATATAACCGAATATCTCATCAGAACAAACATCTAATTAAGTTGTTTCAGTATTGCGTTTTTTGTAAAACGTTGTAAGGGCTTAAACATATTTTTTTTTCGAAAAAGTTTTTATAACCTTTGTAGTGAGTACAGGCATGATATTATGTTGTGTGATGGCATAAACAATGCTTAGATTAGAGATGGGTTGGATTAGGTAAAAATGATACCTAATCCACCTAATCCCAATATTAAAAAATACCTATTCCATTTACCTAATCCTAATATTTATTCAATATAGCCGCTGGCCTGTTACCAATATTATGTATCGTATGTGGATTACGTAGGAAATATTTAGCATGATCGTTCCTGTTAACTATAGTTTAATATGAAAGTTTTGTTATTTTCTTCGACCTAATTATGTTTAAATTATTATTATCTTTTTATAGGAAAAGATGCATACCAATATATTTTTTTAATATTTAAAAGTAGTTGTAAGTAGATAAGAATGAATATTAATTTTTAAATAATTATTTTAATTAAATCCAATATGTAATTTGATATTGACACACAACAGCCAAGGAACAAAACAAAAAAATGGGGGGAAACTTCAGAATACGTCACACAGATATTTCTCACGAGAGCTCGGTAACACTTTTTTTGGCATGAGAAGATTCTAAAAAGTCTGCAGCTTCTAAAAACTATTTCTTTATTTTAGTTTAGTGAAACATATCGTATTTTTCAATTTTAATCCAAATAGTAATAATTTGATTCCTAACTACGACGTGCATTCGTTACGAGTAACGTCACGCATCGCTACTAGAACAGTAACTAGTCCAGGAACGGAATCCCTTCTGTATACGAATATTTTGTACCATACCTAATCCTCGACGCTTTTGATTAGGTACGGATTCGGATCGAAAAATACCTAATCCACTAACCTATTCTAATATTTATGCCTCACGTCTAGCTTAGATATGCTATAGCAACAATCGCGGTTAATCTGCTGTCATTTTTTGAAGAGTTCCTCCGATTTCTACAAGATCCCATCATCAGATATTGAAATGGTGACAATGGGACCACACGGGAAGCACCAGCTTTCAAATAAAAAAAGAATCATGAAAATCAGTTCACCCAGTCGCAAGTTATTAGCTAACAAACATAAAAAAAAAAAATACAGACGAATTGATAACCTCCTCCTTTTTTTGAAGTCGGTTAAAAAGTAACCTATGTCCTTTCTTGGGGTTCAAACTTAGCCCGTACCAAATTTTATCAAAATCCTGTCAGTAGTTTAGTCTTAAAAGCGTCACAGACAGACAGACAGAGTTACTTTCGAATTTTTAATAATTATAAGTAAATATACTAGTTATATCCAGCCATGCTTCGCTGTGGCTCAGTTTTATAAAAAAAAAACATATAATAAAAACACACTTCTGTAAATTTTTCCAGTCAATCCTTCGACTACTTTTCGAGTTTAGTGCATTATCACAATAATGGAAAGACATACAGATAATGGCCGACACACATAACTTTCGACTTTATTAGGATTCTTTTTAAATCCACATTAAAGCTGTACCGACTTACAAAATCAACACATCTCTATTGAAACAGCTGTATCATTAAAATCCTGTAAATACCCAACACAAACATTAGTTACCGTCCCTTTGGGAACGTCCACCATACAGTGTCCGAGCGATATCGATTATGACTTAATCGACTAATCGTATCGCTCATAAAACGGTGTTATCGATACCGTTTTATCCGCTACCCTTTAGATAATCCTGCTGTTGTTAATTAAGTTTGTCTTCCGCTTTACATCAAGCCTTTAGCTATGAGTAAGATGAAGTTCTGAAGAGGGAGGACCAAATTGGCTTTTAATCTATCCTACCCCTAGTATTATAAAGGACTGCCTCGTTGGTCTAGTGGTCGCAAAGCGCGACTGCTGAGCATGAGGTCTTGGGTTTGATTCCCAGGTCGGGCTAAGTGTTATTGGGTTTTCCATTAGGAATTTCTCAGTACCCGCCTCGGAGTCTGGATTTGTGCCTGGTTGATGGCAATAGGCTTGCCCCCTATTACATGGGACTTAAACATAACTGGCAAAATGTGGGTGTACTAATGGGTACACCTCTGCCTAACCCTTCGGGGATTACGGGCGTGATGTTGTGTGTGTGTCAGTATTATAAAGCTGAAGAGTTTGTTTGAACGAGCTCCGGAACTACAAGTCCGATGCTGCACGCATGCAACTCTACAGGAAAAGATCGTGGAAGCCTACTCCCATATTTAGAGTATTTAAAGCTTAATTAAAAGATATTAAAAAGTTGTTTTTGTAAAAAAAGTTTAAAAAAAAATGGGAAATTTGTATGGTATGAAGGTCAAAAAATGATAGAAATAATGGGGAGCTTCTTTAGTGTCTTAAAGGTATTTTTAATGAAAAAGGAACAAAGGTTCAAAATGCCTGCCTCACTTTAGGCCCGTTCACATCGTCGTACACTTCAATATATTTTCCAATATTTCACACTACCTAATTAATGGGAATACTTAGTAAGTAATCACTTTACTGCTAAATTCGGCCTAATAGGTTATACTGCACCTAAAATGACAGCCAAACTCATTTCCAACAGATCTCGTCTCCTAATGAAACTCGAAATGAAAGGACGAACATATTTTTCGATTCTCATTTAAAATTCCATGGTCATGACGGAAATTTGACCAGATGCACAACGAAGGCGAGAGGATATGACGACATGCAATATTTCCGGCGCGAAGGTCGAATGTGTTGTGAAAGGATGACGAAGATTGGAAAGGACGGCAAATAGGATTGCCAGACGGGAAAATAGAATATGTCCTTTACCCGACTCGGGAGGGAAAGGATGGGTTGTGTTGTTTGTTAGTAAACTTAACATACCATACCATAGAAGGTATGTTAAGTTAGGTTAGGTTAGGTTCTCCCCGGACGGCGGGTATGCGTTAGGCATTTTCTTCGCTCAAGAAAAAAGCAGAGGTGTACCCATTAGAACACCCACATTTCGCCAGTTATGTCTAGGTCCCATGTAAAAGGGGCGAGCCTATTGCCTAGTTATATTACAATAATAATAAATTAAATACATGGCCTCTCTAAGGGCCTCTGTAAGTTGGATTCGACCCCTTGTACGCCTCCCAAAAGTCCAGGGCCGCATTAGTTCCGAGACATGTAAAAAATTATAACAATACCAGCCTGTTTTGCCAGAGCAAAGACCACCCAGAAAAAATATCAAAAATATCTTTATCGACATTAACCACACAAACAAACATACAACCATATCACACGAAGGACATTTCTGCAATGACTCAATGTTTGATATAAAAAAAAAGAAATAAAATACTGAATGAATCGATATAACTCTTTAATAAATAGGCTCGTTGAGCATCTGATTAAATAACTGAAGTAACAATGATGTGTTGGCGTATATACATACATACTTACTTAGTACATATTATAGACGATGACTTCATGCTCTTGAATCAACAAAAAGCTTTACGTAGGTGTAGGCTCATAATTATACATCCATATTATGTATACTCAATATTATGAATGCGAAAGTAACTCCGTCTGTCTGTAGAGCTATCATGACCAATAAGAGCTATCAGAACCACTGAATCGATTTCGATGAGATTTGGTACGGGATAAGTTTGAACACAGAATTACTGGTACTAGGAACATACGATTTTACACAAGGCTTCCTTTTATGATGTATGCAAGCACTAAGAAAGGATTCTTTTACCTCTAAGGAGGTGAAAGGAAGGGAGTCTGATTATATGAATAATCTTATTTGGCTTAATCAGCTCGTTTGGCGCATATGAAGTAGTAAAAAAGCTTGACGTTATTTTTTTTTAATAACTACCCCTCAAAGTGGTTGGTTTACAGGAAAAGTACAAAATCTACGCGGACGAAGTCGCGGGCAAAGTGCTAGTGCTCTATAAACTACGATTGTGAAGGCCAATGACGTGCAAATATTAGTTCGTAAAGCCTCATTTTCATATTACATCTGAATTAGCATGATGCAGTATTTATATGGCAGAGGTGAGTGGCAACGGAGGAAGGGGTCGCCCTAGGAAGACCTACACTGACCTTATTGGTGAGGTTCTTCAGAAAGGTCAGGTGCGCAGTACTCATAACCGGCGTGCTTGTATGACGAGATGTATGAACGTAGATGAGGCGAAAGGAGTATGTAAGGATCGTAGCAGGTGGCGTTCTGTGGTTTCTGCCTACCCCCATGGGAAAAGGCGTGAGTTTATGTATTTATGTAACACGATGGATGCAAAAAGTTGTATGTGTAATACTTTTACATTACTTTGAACGCGCATCTGAGCAGTTAGGTACGTCTTTTTTTATTTTACGGTATTCGTTATTAGCTTTTAACCTAACTTTAATACTTTATTTGTGTTTGTGAATGTGAGTTTCAAGTGAACACGTAACAATGCATTCTTTGTTCCTACATTTTTCAGTTTCAATCTGACTGGTTTCCTATTGAAATGGTAGTTACTCCCTAGATGCAGATGACAAGTTTATCGATGTTGGTGTCAAGAACAAATGAAGATTTAGTCAGTTATTTAAGGCAGGGGCACAATGCCAAATCTCGACGGCAAAGGATTTGAAAACAATTAATCCATTCGTCAGGCACTTTATCTTGTTAAAAATGCTGGCTTCCAGTGGCCTAAACTAGTACAATGTAGTAGTGCCTTGTGCTTTTGTTTTTGTAATCGGGCGCAGTGCGGTCACCAATCATTCGGCAATCAATTAAGTAAGACATTGTTACCTAATTTTTTTTTATGTATTTATTATTATTATTTATTTAAACTTTATGCATCATAAAGGTACAAAGGCGGACTTAATGCCATTGGCATTCTCTACCAGTCATGAGTCAACCAAAGGTGGTGAAGAGATAGCAGGTGCAAAAAAAAGTACACGAGAAAATAATAAAAAAAGAGATTTAAAAATCAAGGAGAACAAATAATTATCTAAATAAATTCATGAAACGCAATCCAAATAGATTGACCTTACGTGGTGAGTCTTTACAGTCTATTACAAAAATTCTGGGTATAACCCTTATTTTATTTATTGTTTATCTTGCAACTATCATTACAGGTTTTTTTTTACCTTATGCGACTGTGCAATTGTTTTAGTTTAATATTACATTGTTAAGCTTAATTAGATATAACTACAAACAATGAGAGCAACAGAATAGGTCCATCTCACTAGCAATGCGAATATTTTGTCCCTTCTCTCAACCAAGCTCTACATACAAGTAATGCACAATTTTACTTTGGTTTACAATCCATCTCCCGTAGAAGTTAGATCCCTATAAATCCCTTACACCATTAGAGAGAAAAACTGTCTCAGTACCTAAATCTCCAAGATGTTTTCGGGGCTTTTTTTTCAAAAATATCTTGACTCGTATGTCTTTAAAGTCCCTTTTACCAGTTCAGAAAACATCTGTGACTTCAAAGGCAAAGTACTTTCGTCAATATTCCTGTTAAAAATTCTGGTGCAATTCTCCTCCAAATGTCACAATTTTTCCTCAAAGGTCTGTGTCTGGTGACGAAAAATGTAAAAATATATCTCGCGTATCCTCTCTAAAGTGCATATGGCAATAAGTTGCAAATGGAGGTTGCCAGTATCAAAGTGAAATGTCAGAGATTCGCTTTGATAGAGAGGATTTTATTAAAAGCCTTTTGAGAGCAAATATGGAATTTCTAGACGGTTTCAGTTCATGGAATACGATGATATAACCTGGTATTCAAAATTATATCAAAGTTATCTTGGAATTGTGACAAAAAAAAAGAACAACGACATACTTATGTCCAGACTAGAATTACATAAACACAATCAACTCAAACGTGTAAAAATAAAAAAGTCGACTTAAATTCGCGATATATCAGAATTTGGAGATAAACAGAGAAAAAAAATATGATAATAATTTCATAAGTCAAAGTCAAAAGGTTTATTGCGAACTAAGTGTATTAATGTTGGTGTTATGTTATGCTATGTTAGTACTTATAACTTAGAAGTCTTTTACAAGCATTGCAATTATATTATTATCATTCGCCTGGCCTTATAACCCTTAGCTTAATTAATTATTTTTACAATAAAAACTTTTATTACTTTTAAGTTACGTAAGTGAGTCGTTGAGCTTGTGAAATCAATAACATATACCTGCTGGTTCTATTATGTATAGGCAAACAGGCAAACCTATCTAATAGAAAATGTCTTCTATTTGTAATGGTTTACATAACGGACGTAGTGGTTCAAGTTGGTCGGGCATTGTTGAATTACTGACAACTTTGCCCGACCACGTCTGCATGAATACTGCAGTGGGCGCTGAAAATGTTCTATCGGAAACCATTTTGCATAGCTTTAATGATCGCCTATATAGTGGAGCTCGGAGGATTTCAAATTAACTGTGCAGTATAATCGACATTTTCAAGATACCGAATATTAAGCACATAACTGGTTTTGGTAGGTAACTATAGTAGCCATTGCAACTCATTTAAATATACCTACGACTATGAAGTATTTTTCAGATTAGCAGAAGATAACTCTGAACCAAAGAATTCAGCACCTTTCATTTATTTATTAATTACTTACGGTAAGAGAAATATTATGTATGAAGGAGCACAACTGTATATTGATCTACCAAATGACAAGACAGTCAATCAATAATTGCAGTGTTTAAAACTCGATTGAAGAAATATATTTATGATACGAGTAATATCTTTTAAAACCGTTCGATCTCTGTAATAGATAATATATTGCAATAACTGTAATTAGTGGGATAAAGGCGTGAGTTTATGTATGTATGTATGTGTGTAATTAGTTATAATTAGGTATTTAAGCTCATTGTAAGTGAACTGTGTTCTTTATGAGTAATAAAAAGTTAAACTTATTTAATAGGTTCTGCCCGCGACTCCATCCATGTAGTCTTCAGAATTAAGCAAAGTTCTAAATTATCCTACAGAACATAAAAACAAACACGAAATCCTGTTAATCTAGATCTAATATATGTCAAATTTCAACTAATTTTGTCCAGCCGTTAAAGCGTTAATGAATAACAAACATCCATTCATCCATACTCTAAAAGTTTCGCATTTATAACAGTAGTAACAAAGACAGCATGCATGTGCTACACATGCTTGTGATATACGTTGTTATACTAAGGTACGATTCAGACCAACCGGCTCGGATCGGACCGCATCGGAACGGATCCGTACGCATGCCGCGGCAGCCGTACGCATCCGTACGCATGCCGCGGCAGCCGTACGCATCCGTACGCATGCCGCGGCAGCCGTACGCATCCGTACGGCTCCGACGGACGCGATCGACGGAGGTAAAGTTGCATGCAAATATGAACTATAATTACTGTTGATACATTTCAATGTTCTTTACCGCATTGTAAAATGCCGTCCGGCCCGGCCCGATGCGAGCCGGTTGGTCTGAATCTTACCTAAGAGAAGCTTTAGTAAAAACATATTGTGAAGACATGAAACATAATAATTGTAATTGTTGAGATTCTTCAGAAAGGTCAGATGCGCAATACTTGTATCCGGCGTGCTTGTATGACGAGATGTATGAACGTAGATGAGGCGAAAGGAGTATGTAAGGATCGTAGCAGGTGGCGTTCTGTGGTTTCAGCCTACCCCCATGGGAAAAAGGCTTGAGTTTATGTATGTATGAAACATAAAGCAACATTATTTACTTGAATTGCTACAAACAAGGCTCATTTAACTGTAGGTGTTAAAAATGAATATGACATTCAAAGATAAAATCATTAATAGACAGCTTAGGTGCAGAGACGCATTCCAGACAATTTTCCAATAAACGACCAATTGGTCGCGAAGTCTCGTTACCTCAACTATACAAATAATGGTCGCGTTAGGAATGTTTAGCGATAAAAAGTAGACACGTGTGGGAAGGGCCTTATTTGGTGGATGGTACTTCCTTTTTTGTTAACCGATTCGGAGTAATGTTTGGAGGTTTGTAAGTAGATTATTGTGCGGTGTTTAAAAATAGATTTAATAGTATAGTCATACATTTGAAGAAGGATGAATATCCAAAAAAAATTTTTTTTTCTGTCTCATGACAGAAAAAAAATATGAGGTCGCAAAGCGCGAATGCTGAGGTCTTGGGTTCGATTCCCTGGTCGGGCAAAGTGTTATTAGCAGGAATTTCACAGTAGCAGCCTCGGAGTCTGAATTCGTGCCTGGTTAATGGCAATAGGCTCGCTCCTATTAGGTACATGGCACTTAAATATAACTGGCGAAATGTGGGTGTACTAAAATGGGTACACCTCTGCCTAACCCTTCAGGGATTACAGGCGTAATGTTATGTACCTTTTCCGAAGTGCTTTTAACCTACATGGCAAAAGTGCTTAAGTCTGCCTAGTAGATCAACACGTGAACGCAGCATTAATGAGGCAGTTTTCACAAATTAATTCCCAGATGTATGCGTACCTTGCCATAATGATCACGCAAATTAAATTGATAATTGTGTATTTTGCTAAGAATTAACGTGGGTGTTTATTATAGTTCTTATTGTGAAAGCGATAAAGAAGAAGATTGTTAAAGCTCTATGAGATAATTTAGGGCGTATTTCACAAATGAAACTTAAATGCAATCAGCATGTCCTAACCACGTTCAAGAGCTGTCAGTCTCAATATTCAGCAAACGTAAACGTAATGTAAACTTGATCGATTTTGAAATTGGAAATATCTGTTTCGAACATTTGCCTTTATTTGTTTAGTTTGAAGGTTTTTACACGACTGCCCCAAAAAAAGGAGTGTTATGTGTTCAGGGTTAATGTATGTATGTATGTATGTATGTATGTATGTATGTATGTATGTATGTATGTATGTATGTATGTATGTGAGTTTCTTTATTCCACCATAACTTTTAAACGCCTGAACCGATTTAGATGTATGGGGTATCGTTACAATCCTTGCATCGTTCCGAGTAACATAGGCTAGTAAAAAATAAAAAGAAACCGGTGTGGTCACTTTAAAACGTAAATTAATACCAGCCTCAATTTATGTTTTTAATGAATCTGGTCGTGTCTAGGTTTATCGTCTAGAATTTGACAAGTTGATTTAAAAAATATATAACACTGTAAATAAAAAATGTCGTAAAAAAAACCTGACGAGTAAACAAAGTATATGTGCAATTTTTGCAGTCGTGTTTTTTAATTTTTTAATTATAGCAGCTTGTTATTCATATCAATGGGTGATACTAATATTGAGCTTTTTGTATACGTTTAATAATAGCAGCCTATCATTGTTAGCAAAGATCTCTTCTCAAACAGAGAAGGTACAATTTCAAACTTATGTTAACTATAAGTCCAAGATTCTTCACGATGTTTTCTGTCCCCAATGTCAGTACAAGATAAACATAGAAAGTACATATGAATGGAAAAAGTCACATTAGTACTTGCCCGGATTTAATTTTGAACCCAAAACTTCAAGTATGAGAGGCGGGCGCCATAACCGCTGGGCCATCACGACATTCATATACAATACTAGTCCGTATTTCCGATTCGCAAATCGAATCCAGTCGAATTAGCGCGCACTCAATAGTAAAATTCGCACTAAATGTTTTTCCCGTCTTTATACCATCATACCTATAACTACAGTCATATTATAGGTACGCATTATGTGTCATTAACAATAGGTAAGTGGTAACCAATTTATAACATTCGAGTCTTTGCTAAGAATCCAAGTAACATCCACTTGCCCACCTACGCGTCATGTTCATTGAGTAAAAAGTGTAAAATCCATCCAATGAATGATGTAATCTGCTGATGATTGTGGGATGACCAAGATCTAACGATAAGTACGTAGTACGTGCCTATACTATCCTTGAACTCACTTAACTACCTATAGGATGCGCAGAAACTACAGAAAGCTATGATGATGTCAAATGATTCCTTTTTTAAGGTAAATAAAAAAAAACAAAATATAACAATATCAAAAACCTTTAATTTAAAGCGATAATGTCGTGCCCACAGATTATATCATTCTCCTTTAGCTCCCATTTTAGTAAAATTTCGTGTTGCCAGTTTATTATTGAAATCCTTTTTATTCTTTATTTTTAATATTTCTAAGACTGGTTTATGGACATTCTTTGTACTATTCCTGGGTAAAGGCCATCCCAAATATAAACCCAGGTATTTTTTTTTTCTACCATTTCCTTACTCTTTGTGAGATGCCTACCATGTTATCTCTTCACCACCTTTGGTTGACCGTTCGAGAAAGCCTATGGCATTAAACCGCCTTTGTACGAGTACTTTTTTTGCATAAAGTTTAAATACATAAATAAATACCAGTAAATACCTAATGAAATAAATAAGTTTTAAAAAAGTCGTGCAACACACAAAGCTGTGCACAAAGTGTGGACGTGAAAAAATCTTTATACCTACACCCGCTTATTTATGGTAAAAAAAATGTGTTGGCTGACGTATAAAACATAAAAAAGAGGTTTTACATCAGCTTCCCAAACGTTATTAGGACGATTTTCCTTGTAAATGATGACTCTTTCGAGCTGACTAAACGTATATCTTTTTTTATTAGGTATTAAGTAAGGTCTTGTCGTGTTATTTTTGTTACAAGCACAAAAACATTACACTGACTTTATCATAATGATCGTACAAATATGACCTTTTTTTTTAACAGAAAAATAATATTTTGCAAAATATGTACTTACAGTCAGCAACAAAAGTCGATTAACATTTATGATTTTTAAATCATAATTATTAAGTACAATATTAAAAGTAAAACGCAATGAATATAATATTAAGATATAATAAACCCTTAGCTATTGCCTGAAATTCTGAAAGCCAGTATATAATGTGTTTAGTGTCTGTTTAAATGATATAAAAAAGTAACATTGTTAATCAACTTTTGTTGCTGACCGTACCTACTTAGACATAGGATTTTATATTAATTGAAAACCTGTCTTCGGTCTGTTATCGATCGTATTCATCTTACTGTTATTATAAATGCAAAAGTTTGCACGGATGAATGTTTGTTAGGTACTCGAACACACCAGAACGGCTGAGTGAGTTTAGATGAAATTTGGTACAGAGATAATTGTCAAAAAAAAATTAAAATTGTACTTATATTAAAAAATAAAAAATTATAAATTACTTATAGTATGGAATAAGCACATAGGCCACTTTTTAAAGTGGGGCGGAAGCTAGTCTGTAGTATATATTTCTATTTTAATGAAAATAAGTTAACCTATGTTTAATTAAACTGACACAGTGCTCATTGCGTCTACAGACAGTGTTTAATAACCTGGCTAAGTATATGCTTCTGCATCGCCATATTACTTCAAAATAAAAATAAAAGAGCAATCAAGCAAGAACCAGGATGTATTCTTTTTTTAAACATCGACAACCAACTTGGCACAACCAATCACGGACTAAAACAAATGGACTTGCGATTCCATTGAGGAACGCCAAATTGGCATGTGTCACGTCACTATACTGGACATCGTACGTGCCCTGAATGGAATGAAAAACGCTACAGAAATTATTAATAGTTAAAACACAGTGTAACTTTATTTGTGCTTGATTTATTATTGGTCACATAATTCGTTTCGTGTAAACAGGCACTTATTTTAATATTCATAAATGGAATCATCGATTTGAAAAAGAAAAAGGTAATCATATTTTTGAAAATCGAACTTTTGTTGTTCATTTCGTGATTAAACTATATTTCGAGTTGTCTGTGGTTTAGTGTTTACATCAATATTTAGTCGTGATGCCAAAGTTTACTCTGAGTTACGATGTTGCTAATTTTATATGTTGATACTTGTACAATAATCATTTCGCAAGATTATTTGATCATTACACTTTTTTCAATGTCATGATCGCCCAGTACTTAGTGTGCCCGCTTTTCATATGGTGGTTGCGGTTTCGATACCGAGCAAGTACCAATATGATTTTTCAATTCGTATGTACTTACTTTCTAAGTTTATCTTGGACTGACTTACATGAAGGAAACGAAAAGAAATCTGGCCTAATTTCTATTATATTAAGGAAAACAAACAATTGTACATTAATATGTCCTTATATTGGTAAACGTACAAATTCACTACGAATTATAATTATATAAGTCTAAAATCGCCCATGCGCCTTAAGCAAGCGTGGTGATCAAAGCTCATGCCTTCTCTATATAATAAAATGCTTTTGTACTACAATGGGACAAGCCTGGTACCTATTATAATTTTGACCATTTATGATCAAAACACAGCGAAATCCAAATAAATTCAACATTATTCACATTGTATGCAGGATGAATACAATAGTCGAAAACAATACTGACACAAAACGTAATTGAGTTTTCCCCTTAGACAAATCTGAATTTCGGACTGTTCATAATTTGAAATCGTGGACTGCATGCTATAGGGTTGCCAACCGTACTATAATAAATAGTATTGTACTGAATTTTTTTTAACAGTACGCAAAAATACTATATTTCAGTTAGATGAATCAATCTTTATTTTGCAACAGTAAAACTATTTTTTTTTATTTACCCCAAACATACAAATATCCTTACAGGCTCTGTACGACTGGATCTATCAAGTGCGATATATAGCACATACTAGTAACAAACAAATTCGTCACTCAAATATAAATATAGTTTTTACAAAAATAATCAAGTAACAATATATTTAATTTGTCTAACTTTTACTATTTTCGTAAAATACTATTATTTTTAACTGTTTCAAATTTTTTGTAGCTCATTTAAAAATGTATTATAATCAGCCGTAGAAATGTTGGCAACCCTAGTATGCTAGTCAATATTCTAGCCCACGTTAGAACTATGTGCCTGATAATGACTGGTATACAACACACAGTCCAGGATTTCAAATTATGAATAGAAATGTAGGTACCACTACTAATACTAAGCTGATGATAAATTGATCGTATTGTGTCATTCAAAAGAAATACAACCCAACTAGCAAATAATATATAACTAATGCGTCACATTGAACACTACTTTATAACTGTTGAAATGCTACAAAACTATTATAAAGCCTGTACATGTCTGTTAGTAGTATACCTAATTGAAATAAATGCATAAAGTTAGTTTAGATGTATCGTTGATACGAAAATAAGATAAAAGTTGACTTCAACCTCTTACCTCAAACAAGAAAACACCAGGAAGAAATCATAACCCCCCACAAAAACTGAGTCCAAAACAAACTCACTAAGAACAAAACATTATTATTAAGACTGATTCACACAATCGAAAATAATGATGATGAGTCCAAACATGGCTGATCAAGTGGGTGAGCAAATTAACGCTAATTGTCTGATGTGTGGAGTTGCCTGAATGTTCCTGGACGCCATTTTGATATTGGTGCTAGACTGTGAGGCGTTTGTGAATGCTAGCTATTGTTATAGAATCATTGCCAAGGACTTTGGATCGTATTTTCTGGAAATTAGGTTAGTTTTGCCAATATAAACCAACCCGCAATCTTTAAATAATTAAATTAATGACGTCGAACTAGAAAGAAAGAAGAAAGAAAGATAGAATGAAAAAAAAGAAAACCTAATTTTATATGCATTACTATCGAGTTAAAACAAATGAATATAATATTATATTCAAAATCATTACAATAGGAGAAATGACGTGTATTGAATCGTTTAGGCAGACATTTTTTTTATTTTTTATGCCACATAAATCAACACAGAATAACTATCGATGTAAGTAATTTTGACTGTTAGTTAATTGTTTTTGGTAATATAGAGAGGATAAAGAATAACGCGTTACGCATTGATAATACCTTTAATTATTCGCCAAATATTGAGAGTACATTCAATTCAATAGTGTATCTATAGCACAAAATGACGTCATCCTATAAAATCTTAATTCCCCAAGAGAAAAAGGACAGTGAGCAGTAGCTATCTACTTGAAATCAGAAGGAGTAATAAAGAATAGACGTGCACTTACGTACTAATGAGAACTGGCAGGTAGCCAAAAAAACTTTAAAAGAAAAGAAAAAAAATCAGTTAAAGATTTATTTATTGCACATACTTAGCCAAGTGAGGATTTATGCTACTGCACTACGCATGTAATTCCAAGCCTTTTCAAGCTAATAAAAATAGCAGTACCTACTTTAACAATGATAACTGTATAGCTGCTGTTAATGGGCTCCAGGATGTAAGTCAAAGTCAAATCATTGATTTCAATTAGACCATTAAAAGGCAATTTCGAACGTCAATGACAAGAAAAAATAATTAGTTGCTCATTCCAAAAGGTAGTTTCGTATGGAGAGGAATGGGCAAGAATCTCCATACAATTAGATGATACTTAGGAAGACGGTGTGTTTTATCATCTTTCTGCTCTTGTCTCAAGGTAGTAAGGATCGATGCAACACGTTTTCTTCTTCAATTCCGTCCTGTCAATCGTCATGCTATCACTGACTTGCATTGCTTTCATATCAGTCTTCACACTATTCATTTTTTCCATTTCCATTTTTTCTTTATGCTTTCTCTCTCTCTCTCCATCCACATTTATATTCATCACTCTTTTAGCCACGTACGCTTCATCCCTCCTTTCCCAAAACCATACCAAGACAAACGATTCCCTTTTTTTATTATCTTTTATTTTAGGGGCTTTTATTCTTGTACGATTCCCTTTCAACTTACTAATTTGGTTTAATTACCAAAGCTTAATAAATCTTATAAATCAAATCCAAGCAAAAAAAGCTATGAAGATGACGTCTAAACTATATCAACTCACTCTCATCACTGCCTATAGTGAGGCGATATTTGTTGCAATCCAAATTCAATAAACTTATTTATATCACCGTAATTCCAGTACACACAAGCAGCACATTATATTCTAGACACGTGTAAAATACATAAGTACATATAGGTATACTGTACGTACCACCTCATAAAACTGACTTTAAAATAATAGATGAATAATAAACAGATTACTGATACATAACGTACACGAACGTACGTACGAGTGCCGTGGAGTTTCTTGCTCGTTCTTCTCCATAGAGGCCTACCTCCGTTTTGGAACGACCAACTAGCTTCAACTTTCGGACTAACTGACAGACTCCTTGACTATTCAAAAGTGCCTGTAAATGGTCTAATTGAAATAAATGTTTTGACTTTGACACGGATATAATTCGATCGTTCAACATAATATAGCAGTTCATTGCTGCCGTTATATTTTTTGAAACTCTACCTCGGTGAATTTGAATGAAGTGAGCTAGACAGCCAGCCTTCCGGCTATCATCCTATCTGATACTAGGGATTGACAGCCAACCTCACGCTCTCTCACAAAATATTCAACAAGATCGGTATATTTTTACAGAATATGACCGCTGGACGTATCAGTCAGTTTTTGGCCATTAGCATCTAGGCCTGCCCTTGCTACCTCCTTCATATTATCAAGCTTACTATTGGGAAGGTATCCCAAGCTACGTTACTTACGTTAGTCATATTACTGTCTCAGTCTTCACTGGGGGATTCATTTGCTACAACTTCAACTTTTGTACACTAAAAGCTTTGTCAGGCTTTGAAGTAGAACTTAAATGCTGGCTTACTCAGAAAGTGTTTTACTCCGAGTTTACAGACAGTAAAATAATCAATGACTTAAAATAAATTAATATTGTGAATCAATTCTACATATTTTTAATTTTATTATTCCAATTAATTTAAGAAATAATTATGTATAATGTGACTTGTAATTTTTTTTACTATAGTAAGTCACAAAATGCACTTATACCAACTTCATTGCTATGTAACAAACGTGAAAACGAAAAACTTGTGACTTGTATTTTTTTCCCCTTTTTTAAATCACATGATGCACTAATACTAACTTCATTGCTAAACATGAAATCATTTCGAAAAACACAGTCATTAGATCGTCACTTTTTTCGCAAAACCGACATACCACCCATAATATCTTGTTCAGAATTGCCACCTACTTCCTAAACGGTCAAGTTCAATATTCTCGTAAGACATTCATTCAAGTCTCAGGTCACTCATACATATGTATTTATGTTTATTTATTACTCGTACCTATATATGTGTAAGTATCCGTGTTGACTAGTAGACGGTCGGCGACTGTTTGCGAACGTCATAGGAGACGGATGCATCAAATTCGTCATTTTAAAAACGCGTCCTGTTAGGTATAGGATTCGGTATTATTACAATAAGATGGATGACTTTGTCAGTGAAGTGTGGAATTCTCTAGAGATACTAGTGACTGTCCATCTGTACCTACCTATTATTTAACCTAATGTATAATTCAATGGAAGACCCAGGCTCACCATACTCCATTCATTTTAACATTTGGCAAATCTGTTTATTGTTATTTCAATGTAGCATATTGTATGAACTTCGTTTTTACCTTTAGTTTCACATATTTTCTATAGAAAAGCTCAAGCCGCCATATTTATCCCTCCGTTAGAGTTATCTGGCAATTGTAAAATTAGCCCTTAGACAAACATTTTTATTTACAGTTTATTTTTGGCTTGCCTATAGGTACATGTGTGGCAAAATGAACTGTCTTCTTTGAGTATTAAGTATTGTTTTTGCTTTTAATAAAATTAAATGCATTTTTGTAGATCCGGATGTTCCCTGAACGTCAAATCGGAGTTTTGGTTTTGTCCTAATAAATTCACAATACAGATTGAGTGCCAAGTTTTGTATAACTCTTTTTTTACTCAACTTTTATCCGTATAGTAAAGATACATGATTTTTAAATGCACTCTGTTTTAAATTAGCTTTTGTTATTTATATAGCACATAGTTTTACTTTCCACGTTCCCGTATATAAAGCAAGCCCATTCAGACAATTTTGGCACGGAACTTGGACGTTAAAAGCCCCATATTTTCTAAACAATATAAGTAGACTAGCACGCCTTGGATAAGCATTGTTATTAGCACTGAATTAATCTTTACTTCCTATATATTTTTAGTACATCTTTTATGTGCAATGTTGCATGTCGTGATGAGCCAGTGGTCAAGTCAAGTCAAGTCAAGTCAAAACATTTATTTCAATTAGACCATTTACAGGCACTTTTGAATTGTCAAGGAGTCGGTCAGTTAGTCAGAAAAATGAAGCTAGTTGCTCGTTCCAAAACGGAGGTAGGCCTCTATGGAGAAGAACGAGCAAGAAACTCCACGGCACTCTTTTAAATTAGGTTTTTACAAAATCTTGGTTACATTATTATTCTTGTTGATTCTACATGTGATCACAATGAAGATGAATATAAAACAGTAGTTAAAAATAATAAAAATAAAGATGTAAGCCATAGCAGTTAAGAGATGACCAATCCCAACTGACAGCACCCGTTCACGAGCATGACGCATGGATCAGCACCACCTAGCTCAACCATTATGGAGGGAGCCAAATGATCCAACACACGCGCCACCATCAGCGAGATATTTGAGTGAGCATGACAAGCTCTCAACCGCCATGCTCATTAAGTCAAAACACAGTAACTCAATAAATAAAAAGCTCCATGGTACTCACATTTACAAAAATTGAAATAAATGATATTAAATTATACAATACTAACACTTCAGTGATTCGTAATATGAGCTGTGGTATGTAAAAAAGAAAAAAGTACTAGTAGGTACTGATAACGAAACTAGTTATTCAGGTCAATAAAAAGGGGGTAAGAAACATCATTCTCTTGAAATTAATACTAATTAGTGAGCTCGAGTGGCTGTGGAGCAGGACTAGCATTTAGCCAAGCATTTTTGTCCGTGATATAATCATCTAACTTATAATATGCTTGACTACATAGTGTGCGTTTTACGCATGTTTTAAATTTTCTCTCATTTAGTTGGAGAATATCAACTGGTATTTTATTATAGCATTTTACACAGTACCCCATAAAAGAAGTTTTTACTTTTGCCAATCTGAAACTTGGTTGATCTAATTTGTTCCTATTTCTAGTATTAAAATTATGTCTATCACTAATTTTCTTAAAAAGATGAAGATTTTTTCGAACATGCATAATGTTCTCATATATATATTGACAAGGTACCGTCATGATGTTTATTTTTTTAAACAATTCCCTTAGAGATTCGCGACTGCCAAGATTATAGATGGCTCTGACAGCCCTCTTTTGCAGGATAAAGATAGAATTTATATCTGCAGCCCGTCCCCAAAGCAAAATACCGTAAGACATGATGCTATGAAAATAACTAAAATAGACTAGTCTCGCGGTATCCACGTCTGTTAATTGTCGAATTTTTCTGACAGCGTAAGCGGCTGAACTTAACCGCCCTGCCAGAGATGTTAAGTGGGGACCCCACTGCAGCTTTGAATCGAGCGTAATCCCTAGGAAAACTGTCTTCTCGACAAATTCTAGCATGTAGTCAACCTAGACTATCATGCATGAGGCTGTGAAACTTCACATCTACTTTCTGCATTTATCTTGAACATCAGTAGCGTCGGTGAAGGAAAACATCGTGAGTAAACTTGGACCTATCCTACTAATATTATAAATGTGAAAGTTTGTGAAGATACTTGCATATTTGTTACTCGATCACGCGTAAACCGTTGAACAGATTTGGATAAAAATGGCACATAGATAGACCATTTCCTGGATTAACACATGGCATACTTTTTACTCCGATAATGTGAGGGGATAATAGTTCAACTTACTTAACGGAAAGTTACTTTTTATGCAGGCGAAGCCGCGGGTAGAAGCTAGGAATTCATATAAGTCTGATAGTCAATCCGCTTTAAATAAGCGTGGTGATAAATGCTCGGGCCTTCTGTATGAGAAAAGGCCTTTACCCTGTAGTGGGGCAGTATAGGTTGGTATTATTCTGTACATTGGATATTTTGGCTTTAGTACCTACCTATACGTATACTTATATATTTTGTGTTACATTTCAACATCCGGACATTCGGCTCTCATGTCAGGAATCTTAACATCCGGCCATAGCTTCCTGCATCCTCCACAAAGTTCTAGGCTAAAGGAAAAATATAAATTATGAAAAGTTGACAGTTCAGCATGAAGTTGGCTGCATTCCAAACTAAATGAAGGTACGCGAGTAAGCTCGTTAAGTTGTCCTACTGCGATTTGTCTTTGGTATTTTTATCTCGGTCGTTAACTTGGTTAGCTGCAAGTTTATTTTTGAAGTGAAAACTTCTTTAGCGGCGTTGAGCACTTTTTCTGTAATGGGTATAAAATCTTAAACTCGCGTCAGGACACGTGACCTGATCGA
Organism: Hoplodrina blanda; assembly: GCA_949316365.1. Lineage (NCBI taxonomy): Eukaryota > Metazoa > Arthropoda > Insecta > Lepidoptera > Noctuidae > Hoplodrina > Hoplodrina blanda. The sequence continues at coordinate 2,609,693 of OX438582.1, forward strand.
AAAAGCGTAAGACGGATGGAGAGTAGACAGCTATCCCCTCTCTACGGCGCGGCGAAAATGTATGCCTGGGCCTACTGTTTCGTTTAGACAGCGCAGGGCGCTTGCGCGAATGTTCGTGTATGTTAAACGTAAACGTTAATAATCAAGTTTTCACTTCTGCCGGCACTCCCGGAGTGCAACCCGTTTTTTCACTAAGAGAGAGTGTGAGGTGTACCTATTTGTTCACCCACATAGCGCCAGTATGTTTAAGTCCCATGTAATAGGGGGCGAGCCTATTGCCATCAAACGGGCACATACCCAGACTCCGAGGCTGCTACTGAGAAATTCCTGATAGAAAAACCCAATAACACTTTGCCCGACCTGGGAATCGAACCCAAGACCTCATGCTCAGCAGTCGCGCTTTGCGACCACTAGGCCAACGAGTCATTAAGGCCCAATTCACACTGCCACGGAATAAAAACCTCGATGGACGCGAATTCGTAGGATTATAATTCTTCAGAATTCGTGTGAATTCGTCGGAAGTCGTTTTAAGATTTGCCTGGCTTATTAGGAATTTCTCTTGTACGTTTCCAAACATAAACTCACACACAAACAACCAGACAGACGCGACACGCACTACGTCTTACGTCTTTTTTATTAGTAGATATGTTAACCAATGTACATAAAGCTCATTATACAATGCGCACAAAATTCTGAGTCTAAGAACTAGCGAAGTTAAATGAATCTGGTTTGTTTATAGCTAGAAATATGGGGTGATAAAGTTGAAATTTAATTAAAAATGTTTAATGCTCATAATCTTATGTCGATGCATAAATGGACCCATCGACATCGTCAATAAAAATTCTCCAAGGCCACATTCAGACGGAAATCGTTTTCCTGTATATCTTTAAAGATATTAGATATTCAAGAGAATCATACTATGGATAAGTTATGAGTGAAGTTTAAATTTTTATGATACTAACTTCCGGACGTACATCAACGCAAATTGAATGTGACAAATCGTCAAACGCGTGGAAGCTGCTGGGATTGATTGTTGATAATTCAATCAACTTTTCGTGTCAGTTGTCGTGATGGCTCAGTGATTAAGGTGGCTGCCTATCATACATGAGGTTGTGGGCTCAAATCCGGGCAAGTACCAATGTGACCTTTTCAATTAATTTATGTACTTTCTAAAATTTATCTTAGACATCACTAAAATCGGTGAAGAAAAACATCGTGAGGAAACCTGGACTTATACCAGCCTATTACTGTTCCACTCAAACCATGTCAGACGCCCTTGAGGCGGTTTACAAACTTAAACACTAGGGTGTGTGGGGTTGTAAGACTTTATTGCCCACAAGATAAAAAAGAAAAAACATGTCCCTGTACGTCAAATATTATGCGAATTAAATACGAGGCATGTTTAACCTCCTACCATAAAATTATAACTAATTAAGAACACAGACTAACTGATCCATCTCACTAATTATCAAACAGATGATCAGATAATAATAGAAAATCACTGCATTGTTTACCTTCGAGTCTTAGACAAACATATTTTAATGAGATATTGTCACACGTACGACCGTTGCTCCCAATTTTATTTACTTTCCTACCGCGTTCTCGTTCAGAGTACAGTTAACAAAAGAGATAAATAGTACTGCTGTTTTAGACAAAGTAACAATTTCAAAACGATAACGAAGTTAGAAAAGACTAAAATGTATGGGATTGACATAAGCCGCGTTAAGTCACGTGGACATGAAGCAAGACATGACAACAATGACAAGCAAGTCAGAGACGATGACGAATTCAGATATCGTTTCGCTACAAAGCGATCTAAGGACCCTGACCATTTTACAGGGGGTGAAAGTACTCAATAATACAAACAACTTCCTACCTACCCCCTAACACGAAAGATGAAAAAAAACTGCTGTATCATACATTTTAACAGTTCAGACTAGAGCAATACATCAATGAGTGAGGAGAATGATCTCGAGGCAAATTATCGTATGAGAGCCAGTATTGTAACGCTCAAAATCAGATTGTTGCATTACAGGCGAATGCTTCTGGCGAGGGAGCGCCTTTATAGTGCAATTTTACAGGGAATCAGTTGACCAGTGAGTTTAAAAAACTGCCTGCATTGTTCAAGTTTTCATAAAAACTAATGGATGCTTGCTAACGAAAAAAAAAAATTATTACAATATTTAAAAAACATTTATTGGTTTCTAAAAAGCTTCAACTATATCAAACGTTGACGACCCTGCTTACTTATCTGTTTTGTTGTCTGTACATACCCAGAAGATGTACACCGAATGAGTAGGTACACTAATTAACGACAACTTTGTAAACAGAACTCGGCGGTGAGATCACTGTTCAAATACTTTTGGACTTTAGGTAGCCACAGCGTATGTATACATACCAATAGATGGATAGATTCAGTTGTGCAAGCTTTGACGCGTAAGTATGTTTGCGTAAGGTACACTATTATGTGACACTTGCATACACTCACACAGATTTTATGCAGCAAAAGAACTTTGTGACTTTCTCTCACAAAAAAAAAGTTATTTAAAGGGGTCTTTTAACAAGGTATTTTTTTTTTACATACATAAATAACATCACGGTGTTATCCCCGAAGGGTTAGGCAAAGGTGTAGGTACCCATTAATACAACCACATCTCGCCAGTTATATCTAAGTCCTATGTAATAGGGGGCGAGGATGTTCCCATCAACCGGGCACAAACAATAATAAATAACTTTTTTAATGCCTTTATTTTAGAAAAATTTGTATGGATTCCTATTTTTAAGTAACATTGAGTTGATAAACAACACACTTCAAAGAACATTAATTCCGATAATAATTCTTTTTCCAGTACTTATGTACGACATTCCGATAAGCACTTATCCAAACAAAAATAGCAGTAGTTAATAAGTAGTTTCAGGACAGTAAACAGGTAAATAGAACTTAGATTAGCGCAGTGTACACGATGAGATCACTGTGCAAGCATTGTTGGTACCTCCTGGTAGGTGTACGTTCACTATTCTCGTGGGCCCACTGCTCCGCCAGAATTGCACCGGTTTAGTCACTTTATGTGTTTGGTGCAATTCATACACTTAGAACGACGGCATAGTGTTCACAATTCTTAACTGACACTTTTCATTTTTTTATGGATTTGAATTTAAAGATCATAATCGCATGATTAAGGCGAAAATATTTATTTATTTAAGTTTACATATCTCTTTTGGCGCAGAATGACAAATTCTATTTTCAACCGATTTCAAAAAGGAGGAGGTTCTCAATTCGGCGCGTATGTTTTTTTTTGTATTTATGTTACCTGATTTCTCAGCCAATTATGAATAGATTTAGATGATTCTTTTTTTGTTTGAAAGAGTATACTTCCGAATAGGACCCATAGAAATATTGTCATGATCTGATGATGAACTTCGGAGATATGGAACGGAACTCATATCTCCGAAGTTCATCATTCATTCACCAACTGAACCAAATCACAGTATTTACTATCGACCTGAATAATTCGTGTCTAAGGCAGGTAGGTACCTTATCTCATATGCACTTAAGTACATCGTGTCTTTTTATTGCTGCTTTTAGGCTTAATGAGGTGCAACTAAAGACAACAAAATAATTGACGAACTTTAGCCTATATTTAAGCTATTGAAACTTATTTGATACTGATCTTTCAACAGTCTTAACCATTCCTGAGCTACGATTCAGTTCAAAAATTAGACTTCTATTATTCTATAAACAAAATGCTTTAATTCGCTTTCACTTTTCCCTTCCACCAAACGCAATGAATCACTCGCTTATACTCCCCGCCAATTCATTAGCAGCTCCACTTGTTTGCAAATCAGTCTTTGTGCTCAACAATAGACACGCATAACATTATAGGACATAATACTTAACACTACAGGACTGGCTGACCTCATTATGGTGAAGATTCGAAGACAAGTTATTCAATTGGCTCCATACATGCCGAATTTTAATTCACTAAGCATCTTTCAGGGGTGAAAGAACTCATGAATACAAACAACTTTTATTTTGGGACCAACCCTGAAGTATGACGATACCCTCCTAAAAGATGCTCAGATAATGAGAGTCAATCAGAAAAAATCAACCTGTGTGTGCCTGTTTCATTTTTTTATGAAAAAACTAGCTGACCCGCCGCGACTTCGTTCGCGTGGTATCCTACGCTACCAATACCCCTACCCTAACCCTGCCTTACCCTACCCTACCCTACCCCTACCCCCCCCTTTTTTTTTTTTTTTTTTTGAGTTGGTAAAAATCATCAAATGAGTCCTTCCGTCCTGGGCCGGAAGGGACTGTCAGACTTTTACTGACTAAAAAACCACCCTGTTCCTTCTGTTGCCCTTTACGTTCCGGGGCCACGGTATCCTGTTAAGACGTCCCGCAACCCCGGGAGTCATTCTGATTACGAATAGAAACTGACAGATATTTTTCTTATGTATTTTGAAAACCCCCACCCTTGAGACCGACTTCCCGTCTTCCCAACTTCGTATTAAAAGGGCTGTTTTTAGGTACTTCGTTTGCGTGGTATCCTGCCTGCCCCTACCCTACCCAAACCCTACCCCTACCCCATATTTTCTCACCGTTTAAACCTTCCCTAGACCTTCACGAACATTTCAAAACCAAAATCAGCTAAATCGGCTTAGCCGTTCTCGAGTTTTAGCGAGACTAACAAACAGCAATTGATTTTTATATATATAGTAGATAGGTCTGTGGCCTTTTACTAGCTCCGATGACCGACTCCGATGGATTACCTCGATATTAACATGGTGGTGAAGTCTAGCCCAGTGGTTACTAACTATAATCCATCTCCCTGTTAAAAATTTCATCTTTAAACGTCAAGCGGCTTTCGCTTTAATATATTTAGATGAATGTAAGTATGCCAATCTGCTTTAAGCAAGCATAGCGATCAATTTTTGTTTTTATAAATGTGTAAGATAGTCTATAAGGTATACAACCTTAATTTTAATTCGTTACAAATCTTTCAGGGGGTGAATGTACTCATGAATATGAACAACTTTTATTAAGGGACATAGTACGAAATGTGAAAAAAAAAAAACAGCTGATCCATACATTTTGATCGTAATGTAGTACATTATTGTATGGATCAGCTGTTTTTTTTTTTCACATTTCGTACTATGTCCCTTAATAAAAGTTGTTCATATTCATGAGTACATTCACCCCCTGAAAGATTTGTAACGAATTAAAATTAAGGTTTATAATGTTATGGGTCTTTGTTACCTGATTTAAATGAATAAATAAAAATGCTTGTGCCTTCTCAATATGAGAAGAGGCCTTAGCCCGGTAGTGGGACAATATTAAGCTGGTATTTTAAGACCAAAGTGAGGACTATAAAAAACGTCTTATTGCCAAACGTTATCATTCCGCGTATCGTGTCCTATGTAAAATTAAATGTATTTGAATCACTATCTTTCAATACGGCCACCCATTAACATATAAATGCTATCAACATTACTGGTCATACATAAGTTATTATAACAGTAATCAATAACACTCAGATATGCTTTGCTTTTATAAATAAATTACTTATCAAATTGGGACACTTACAAAGAAATTATTATACTGCTGTAATCTATTGATAATGTTGAATTTCGAATAACAAAAAATAAAGAAACACATAATAGCAATAACAATATTTATTTAAAATATTGTTATTTAGGCAGAGATGTACCCATTAGTACACCCACATTTCGCCAGTTATGTTTAAGTCCCATGTAATAAGTTGCGAGCCTATTGCCATCAACCGAGCACGGGTCCAGACTCCGGAGCTGGTACTGAGAAATTCCTGATGGAAAAACCCAATAACACTTAGCCCGACCTGGGAATCAAACCCAAGACCTCACGCTCAGCAGTCGCGCTTTGCGACCACTAGACCAACGAGGCGGTCACACAACATACATACATACATACATAGGCTGATAAACAAATTACCTTTTGCGTCGCGCAATTGGATAACAAGATATTATCTATACTAATATTATAAAGCTGCAGTGTTTGTTTGTTTGTTTGTTTGAACGCGCTAATCTCTGGAACTACTGGTCCGAATTGAAAATTCTTTCAGTGTTAGATAGATTAGTTATCGAGGAAGGCTATAGGCTATATACCATCACGCTACGACCTACGGGAGCGGAGCAGTAACCAAAGACGCGGGTGTAACCGCGGCGGACAGCTAGTGTTGTATAAATGTATTTTCCTTTTCATCCTTTACCATTTCACCTCTAGTAATTACAAAATCGATTTCAAAACACGTGATTTCTAATAATTTTATACAATTTCTAGTTGCATTATGACATAATAAGAAAACTACCTTTGAAGAACTTTAAATAAAAGTTCCAATGGCTTGGAAAATAGAACTTGGTTTCAAAATAAAAGATTCATTTAATAAATATAAATGAGTTTTAAATTAATAAAAGTTGTACATTTATTGAAGCGACCCAAAGGTGCAAAACATTTTATATGAAAAGGAAAGCTATGAAATAACTTGAAAGTATTAAAAAAAACTTTGCACAAGAAAACATAGTAGGTACTGTTTGTAGTTTGTTGTTCACAATGAACGCAGCCCACGCAGTTCCTATAACGAGTTGAAAGGACTGCGTAACAAATTCTTTTTTCATGGATTCAGTATATACAGGACCTACATAATTCTAAAACCCAAGTGAAGAAACTTTTCACCGGTTATTAAAAAAAAAACTGTACGGTCGAAGGACCCCCGTTAGAAACGAAATTGACACCCATGTATAATAGAAGGAGACAGAGAGAAAGAGAGGAAAGGTCCCCCTAAAGGGGGCACTAACGCTTTTCCTTACGTGACGATTTCTGCCAGTTTACTACAGCAAAAAGTCAGCTGTTTTATACAAAAGTGCAATACGGTTCAAATGTATGGAAATGCAAAATTTTGATTAACCAAACGATATAGGTATAAACTTTTACATTCATTTCTATATGTCTAGATCCAGCTGTTACATTAATTGTCGGTAATTAAAAACTTGATAACCTGATTGTCCTGATAGCCGCGGAAGTCCTCCCGACCTCCCTCAAGATACTCGTATGTTACCCCCTAGCTGCGACGTTACTTTATGCTAGCGACCGTTTCCTATTTATCGAGTAGGTAACCCGCTGCCATTTTAACCGTCTATTCTAACATTGATCAAGCAGAGATAGTCCTGCCATAGTTCCAGGTAACTAATCCACTTAAACAACTCAAACTCATAATCCAATATGCTTAGTTTGAATAGTCTTGCACCAACCGCGGTTTGTCGATGAGTACACTTGCATAGTATACAGGGATCGTCGGTTGGTGTCTCATTTCACCTATAAAAGTTGCTTAGGGACCTCTTCGAGTTGGTTTATTTTTTTATTTAAACTTATGCACATGTAAAAAAATTACATTGTACAAAGACGGACTTAATGCCTTGGGCATTTTTTACCAGTGTACCTTAGGGTGATGCAGAGACAAAATATAGTAGGTACCTACTATATTACACCTACTATATTGCACCTGCACAGGACAGAATATTCCCAAGAATAAAATATAATAATAAACACATAACATACATACAAACAAAATATACAAAGTAGAGAGAGGTAAAATTACATAGATGGAGAAGTACAACAAATTAATTGTGAGTTTCCTCTCGTACGCCTTCCAAAGGTCCGGGACCCCAAGGTCCCGAATTATCTAGAGTAATAATCGACAACCCAGCGTATTTACCTCCATTCCCACAAAATCAACGCATATTATTACTAAGCAAATTAAACAAAACAGCTAAAATTATCACAAGTTACCTTTACTGCAATAATAATTAAATTAATTGACGTAGCGTTTAAACACACAATACGGCTCCTTGTATTTTCAATTTACACGACGAAGACTTAAAAATACAAACTGGATTCTTGTTCGAAATTCAAACTGCGTTCAATGAAATCTCAGAGGTCCGGAAAATAATATACAATCTAAGTTATGGAATGAGAAAGCTTTGTGTCTAAAAATTGCAGCATTTTTTTCTAATTTGTTATTCGTTAAAAATAAAATGTTGAATGAAAATTGCATAATTTGTTTTTTGATGATTTAGTTGAACTAGTTGTAATCTGTAAATTTAACATTAGCAGTATTCGATTCGAGTAGATTTAAAAATTGAAAATACGAACCAGACAAGCAAAATTAATCAATTTTTTTTGCCTTTGCCTTTACTTTGATATGAATATAGCCATCAAACTAAACAATAGTATGTGCGTTACAGGTCTTTTGATGATTTCCAAACCCTAAAAAAAAGCTATTTGTTGTTCTATAATTCAATAAAATATTTATTAATTAATTAACGCTTTTCAACGACTTATTCACTAAAACACTTACAAGTTCAATAACTCCTAATTAAACTATCTAAGTTTAAAGTTATTTAATTGCAGTGAACTTGTCACATAGCACTAGCGAATTGTAATATCAAGCCTCTTGAAGCTATTGATGTTTTAAAATATAAAAAATATAATATGATAACATAAAACATCTATTAAAAGAGCATAAAAATAAAAAGTGTAACGCTAAAGCCTGGCTCAGAAACAGCGCTGTTTTGTATCAAAATAAATTGTGACGTAACTCCGCGGTTTTTCTACACCACCGCGCGAAGTAGCTTCATGAAACTTAATTAGAAACGTTCGCAAATGGTTTTTCCAACCTTCGTTTTGACTAGCTTTTGCATTATATGCTTTGAACTTTATAAAAAGCTTGCGTAATTGCGTACTTGACACCTTTAACCAATTATTCAAACTTCAATTATTCACTTCTTCAAAAATACATTTAACGTAAACCATGTGAACCCGATTAAATTTCAATTAACTGTGAAAAATGGATTTTTAGTTGCTTCGAAATCAATAAATAGTCAATTTAATTGGCGTCCAAAATGACGTCACAGTTTACTATAATAATAATAATAATTCTTTATTGTTACAAGTCCTTACAATATAATTATGCTTAATATCTAGCTATGTTAATATTTTTAGTAATTAAAGTCGTACAAGAAAAGGAAACCCTGAACACTGAACTATTGCTGTACAAAATACATAATTATATCGGGAATTGCTTGTTGACAGCTCATAGAAAGTATTTCAATTGCCTTTGAGTATGTAGATACTTATAGGCGCTATACTTCTATGCGTGTAGCACAAGTTTACTACTTTTTAGTTATTGTTCCATTTCACCCTTATTTCCTTTTATGCACCTGCATGTCAACTGACAGGGAACATTAGGGTGGTCTGTCCCGCATGTGTGACGTTGGAAGAGACAGATGAGGGTACTTTTAACAATAGCATGAGTTCAAATACTAGGAAGCCAGTAGAACAAGGTGGCATTTAAGAGGACTGTTGTTGTTTATCAAATCTGGCCAAGAATCGAGCGGTACATTTTTTCTATTTGCAGTGTGCCGGTGATTTTCCCACGTCTATTAAAGCCCTGACAGTAGGTATCTATCAATCTGCCTAGCCTTTTCCCAACTATGTTAACTATGTTGGGGTTGCCTTCCAGTCTAACCGAATTCAGTTGAATACCATGTTTTACGTGAAGCGACTGCCTATCTGACCTCCACAACACAGTAACTGGGTAATACGATACCCCTTGGTAAGACTGGTTGTCAAACTTTCGGGCTTCTGACGACCCACAACGACTGTCAAAGATCCACGTGTGACAGCCGGGACCAACAGCTTAACGTGCTTTCCGAGGCACGGAATGATGTCAGTGATTCCTAAGATAAAATTTAGAAAGTGCATATGAATTGAAAAAGCCACATAGGTACTTGTCCAGATTCGAACCCACAACCTTCACGAGAAAACCCTGATATACTACAAAAAGAAGTTGAAAGGCCGAACTTTAAACCTTTGAGGCAGTTATGATAGGTAAGGTATTTTGAACAATATTCCGTTGAAGACAGGGTTCGTTATAAAAAAATATAACTTGGATTCAGTTATACAGTTTTCATATTAAAAACAACATTAAAATAGAACATTTTATAATGAGATGTCGAGTGTCTCTTTCGCAAAGGAAAAGAATATTACTTATGCCTCTTTATTCATTCTAACGGTCCAGTATATTTCCGTATGACCTTTACAAGATAAAGCAGATCTATTTCCGACCAACGTCTGACATAAAACACTTAATAATACATACACTACGGCGAAACCAGCTTACCAGCCTCCATTTTCTTCTAACATTGCTGAATATCGTATTCATGAAATTTCGGATAGCGTTCCTCCATGCAGATAGAGGCGGTAATGAAAGAAAGAAAGGAAAACGTGTTACTATTGTATTAGCTTGTAATACGGTTTGCTGAGAGGCGATCCGTAGGAGAACCGCCTTTTTTTTTGTGGGGAAATTCTCTTGGATGCCCTCCGTTTGGGGATAACGGAGGGGTATGTCGGACTCTTACCGACTAAAACCCCACGGTTCTTCCTGCTACCATAAGTCGGGAGCCCGGTATTCGCATTACGCATGATCCGCGCCCCCGACTGGTATTGGACCGCCATTGGCGAGCCCCTTCACTATGTGCGGCCTATCCTGCGACCGCACATTCCACTAGAGAGGCGCGCACGGAACACTGCGCGCCTAGGAGAACCGCCTGCCAGATGAGTTGATAAAGTAGAGATTGTAGCAGGTAGAATCTAGATAAATAAGAAACGATTATTAGAGAGGATTGTTGACCTTTGCTATCCTACTAACCCGTCTGACTACCGAGCATTGGGACATGGGGTGCTAGGCTCGATTCTTACATCGAGCAAAAAGTGTCATTGAGTTTTTCTACTAAGAATTTCTCGTCCTATCGGACTATAAGAGTGATGGAGTGCACCTGTGTATGCGCACACACTAGTGCAGTGTAATATCTCTTGCTTAGTTTGGCTAGTCTCCATTGAAGTAGGCCACCGCAACCGTAATTAGGTCGGGTTAAGTACTACTACTAAGTACTACTATCATAAACGCGTAAGTTTAAGAGGATGTACGGATGGATGGATAGATGGATGTCTGTTACTCTTCCACATTTAAATGACTATACAAAATTATCAGAAAGCCATACACACATAGATATTGATGCTAGTTTCACTGTCACACAGGATAATTTTTATCCCATTGCATTATAAGTACGCGAGGGATATTTTAGGACACTGACTTAATTGCGGCGAGCTTGTATGACGAGATGTATGAACGTAGATGAGGCGAAAGGAGTATGTAAGGATCGTAGCAGGTGGCGTTCTGTGGTTTCTGCCTACCCCCATGGGAAAAAGGCGTGAGTTTATGTATGTATGGCTTAATTCTGAAGTCTACACAAACGAAGTCGCGCGCAGAAGCTAGTAAATAATAAATAAATAAATAAATAAATAAATATCTTGGGACAACTCACACACGGCCATCTGATCCCAAGCTAAGCAGAGCTTGTGTTATGGTAACCAGACAACTGATATACATACTTATATAATTTATAAATATATACATATTATAGATAAATTACACCCAGACACAGAACCAACAATTATGCTCATCACACAAAGTTTGTCCTGGGTGGGAATCGAACCCACTACCTCCGGCTTTGCAGTCAGGGTCACTAACCACTAGACCAACGAGGCAGTCATAATAATTCTCCGAAGGTGTATGACCGTTCCTTCTAAGAATATAGTCACTGCTTCACTTAACGACGCGATTTCGCACTGACGTTTGAAGGTAACGTTCTTGTTTATTTTGGTGTGGATAATAATATTGAAATGCGAAAGGATTTATTTGGTTTTGCTTTTATACAGGAATGTTGATCAGGAATTTGAGCAATGCTGCTTGATTGACAGACTTGACTGTCGCCAAACTGCATTGTTGTTCCGTATTAGTTGAATGATATTGATGATATAATATAACATAACATTACGCCTGTAATCTCCAAAGGGTTAGGCAGAGGTGTACCCATTAGTTCGAGCTACGCATGGTATTCCGAAATACCGATCACCGAAAGGACGGTTTTCCGATAACACTCTACTCCGACGGTTAGTTGAACGAAAAAATAATTGGCCGATGAAACGTTTCGCCGATAATATTATTCATCGACGGTTGGTAGTCCGAATGAAACCTTCGCCGATGTAACGGTTCACCGAAAACACTCTTCAACGACGATTGGTTCAACGAACGAATCTTTCGCACCCACATTTCGCCAGTTATGTTTAAGTCCCAGGTAATAGGGGGTGAGCCTATTGTCATCAACCGGGCACAAATCCAGACTCCGAGGCTGCTACTGAAAAATTCCTGATGGAAAAACCCAATAACACTTTGCCCGACCTGGGAATCGAACCCAAGACCTCATGCTCACCAGTCGCACTTTGCGACCGCTAAGTCTAATAAGGTCTATTTAATTACTTCAAGCTAGGTATATGCAAGTGCATTCCCAATAACATTGTTAAATTACTGTCATTAATATATTTATTAGATAGCTCATAAAGATAGCAATAAGTTCAAACATAAGAATTTATAGTTAAAGTTTACTTAAATATGAACTTTAAAATATCTACGTAGAGTTTCGTTGGCAAATCTCCAAAATTAGCTTTAATATCACAAATTGGGCTTATTTTATTAAAATAGGTAAGGTATATAACTTTTTTTTTCTCGTTTCATTTTTATTGCCAAGACTCCACTGTCTGTCCATCCGTCCGTCCATCTGTCAATGAGCTGTATCTGTTGGACCCTAAGGGTCCGTTAACACAGACCGGCTCGCAGAGCATCGGCGCGCATTTTTATTTTCACACAGACCGGACACAATCGGAGCCGATCGGCTGCGCGAACGAGAAAATGTAAGTACGCGATCGGAGCGCGTTCAAGCATTCTTAATGACATAAAAAATAAGTTAAAAATAACTAAAACCCGACTACGACAAAGTCGCGCACTGAAAAGTATAAAACAAGAACAATATTCATTTGACCGATATTTTCGAAATTTTTAAGTAATAACCGTGGTCGTGTGCCACCTGCAGTTGTTTCACACAATTTTTATTGGCTAGGTGGCACACGACCACGGTTATTACTTAAAAATTTCGAAAATATCGGTCAAATGAATATTGTTCTTGTTTTATACTTTTCAGTGCGCGACTTTGTCGTAGTCGGGTTTTAGTTATTTTTAACTTATTTTTTATTTACACTATTTTGGGGGTTATATTATTTGAAGGATTAACTCTATTTAATTATTTGATATAATAATAAAAGCAAAGTAGCGAGTGAATTTCAAATGTACTCATTAAGCCTTTTCATTTGATATCTATGTTGACACTGTCAAAAACAGGCAAAGTAGCTAATAAAAGCTATATAATGTATATATATTTCAAATGTGCTTATCAAGCCCTTTAATTTGATACCCATGTCGATACTATGCGAAAATATTTTTTTTTTCGATAACGACCTCACGTCCCCTGGAGGGCGCCATATTGGATTTGGTGACACGTCACCTGCCCTATAACCAGCGGACAACTGAGACGCTTCTAACGACACCTCATTTGTCATGTAATGATAAGTAGTTTAGAAGTTATGAGGGAACAAACAAACATACATACATACATACATACATACCGGTCAAAATCATAACCCTCCTTTTGGCTTTGCCGTAGTCGGGTAAAAAGCAGTGCACATGCAAAAATAAACCTTACTACAAATACTAAAAACTCTGTTTTCAACGTGATAAGAATTTGATCTCCTCTCCGAGCCGGTCTGTGTGAACGGACCCTAATAGGTAGACACTTGAAATATTGACAGAATGTATATTATTATGGCTGGTATAACATAAAACATAGACATATTAAGTTAAACATTAAAGGGGTTCAATAATACAATAAACCTGTTTTTTTTTTTTCAGTCTTAAATATAGCGCGGTGATAGAGAACCCTTTCGAGTGTGAGTCCAGCTCGCACTCTATCTGTTTTCGGTTTTGTAACTTTTTAATGGTGTATTAACATTTTGCTTAGGTAGGTACCAAGCAACGAAAGCAGAATAGTCACCATCACATTTTACATAACCTACCTATGTTTAACAGTAAATATGTACACTTGAGCACTAAAGTAATAGTGGAAGGCACGCGGAAGCCCATTGTTGGCACATTCCGCACAAGTTTACTGCTTAGTTACAGACTTGCTTGCACCATATACAGTAACTGACCGCGACTGTACAAGCAAAGGACGTTTGCACCTGTTTTCTACTGTATTCCATTTTTTAGAACATTAGAAATAAATAATATTAGTAACGTTTATTTTCTCCATTACAAAATGAATGATCAGTTCATATAGTGCAGTTACAAATATTTAATGACATTTATTTGTATTTGTATATTTATTGATGTTGTGGAAACTGAAGCCTGTACTAGGAATACCTGTGTGTTATTGTTGTTGTTTATATGAATGTAGTTATTGTGTTACATTGTTAAATGACTGCATTTTTGTGATTTTTTTTTGTAAATGTATAGTCTACATGTCATTAGCTACCTATATGTATTTATCGTGAAATAACGGAGCTTGTTGCACACTAACATTGAAAAAACTATAGTGTTGTAACGTAATATTTTCTTAAAATAATGTTACAATTTAATACACACTTATATAATAATAGAAGGCTAAGGGTCAGTTCACACCGAGACGCGACGCGACGCGACGCAACGTGACGATACTGGAAGAGGCCAGTGATTTCGCGCTGCGCCACGCGCCTCCGCGAGACACATCGCAACGTCGCGTCGCCGCTCTTGCACGCCGTGCGTACCGGCGATTCACCGCTGCGTCGCGATGCGTCGCTCTACGCCGCGAGGCATCACGAGGCGTAGAGCTGCGTGGTGTAACGTATTCTAAATTCTTACAATGAAATGTGTATCTTTTCGTGTAGAAAATAAAGTTATATTTTGAGTCGCTCTAAGTGTGCACGCAGCGTCATGACGCTGAGGCTTAACTCCTACCACAAACCGCGTTAAGGAAATTCGTTCCCAAACTTCGTTCTAATAAAAATGAAACAGTTCATGTCGTCTTGGGAGTGACTTATCTATATCCCATTGGTGTACTAGACAGACCATTTCACTATCAATAACTCTATTTCTTCTATTTCTCTATCTAACTTAGAAAAGTGTCTAATATTATTACTTTATTGTTTCAGGTAAATATTAGTTCAGTACATGCCTTTAACAACGGGACTACACGTGCAAGCTGTGAAGAAAAACGTACAAAATGGAGATGGTAGTATTTTATTTTAAACCTTGATTGTCGATAAGTACTTAATTTTAATACCTTAATACCTTAAGAGCTGCCCGTACGACATTTCGTGCACTTTTAAATCCAAATTTTAGGAAAAGAATGAACCGATTTTAATGGAAACTTCCTACACATACCTACACATAAGGATACATAGGTCTAAAAAGTTAGTTAAAAACTTTAGATCAAAACGAAAAAACGTTTGACTTATCATCTTTTAAATTACAGAAATTGTAATATATGTAACTGGATTTTAATAAATTAGATTTTAGTTGCTTTGAAATTAGCTTTTACTAAGTCAATTGAGTTGACAAATAAGTGACGTCACAGCTTGCTATTGCTTTAAAGAATCTAGGAGGAATTGCGTTTTGACAGTTCATAAAAATTAAGTCAATTGATTGGCGGTGTCAACGAGCCAATTATGTACCAACAACACAATAATTAACACACAACCGTCTCCAGCATTTGAATCACAGAATGATGTCATGACGTTGGCTTTAGAAGTTGCATCGTGGTCCTACGTAACATTACACTTAGTCATAAGTACTTGTACAACATGATTAAGGGCTCTCTGGATTACTAGTAGGTACCTATTGTAAATATTTCGAAAGTTTGTGAAGATTATTTGAGCGTTGTGTCCCAAGAATTGTATATGAAAGTGTACAAAATTATGTCTCTCTCAGCGATCGTAGCGTGATGTTATACATATATATATTTTTTTATATAGCCTTTTACTATTATTCATGAATCTGGCTATCATAAACAAAAGTTTATTAGAATAAAAAAGATTTTTCCAATCCAACTGGCAGATTCAGAGACCACCGCGATTAAACAAACAAATAAACAAAAGTTCTCTTCAGCTTTATAATATCAGCAAGCGTGGTGATTAATGCTCGTGCCTTCTCTGGATGAGAAGAGGCTTTTGCGCTAAGTTCTGGGCCAACTCAAGACAGAATGTAAAAAGACAACCATCACATAGCCGTCAACTGCGCGATACTGGCCATCAAACTAATTACGGCAATAATTTTTGCTTAATGTCTTAGGATCTTTAAAGTTCTATTACAGCATTAAAACTGACCAATGTGACTGTTTCAATTCATATGTACTTTCTAAAGTTTATCTTAGACATTACTGACATCATTCCGTGCCTCGGAAAGTACGTTAAGCCGTGGGTCCCAGCTGCCATACGTGGATCTTTGACAGTCGTTACGAGTTGTCAGAAGCCCGAAAGTCAACCAGACAACCAGTCTTACCAAGGGGTATCGTATTACCTTGTTACTGGGTTGTGGAGGTCAGATAGGCAGTCGCTCCATGTAAAATACTGGTATTCAGCTGCATCCGGTTAGACTGGAAGCCGACCCCAATATAGTTGGGAAAAGGCTAGGCAGATGATGATGACAGCATTAAAACTTGGTTTTAAATGGAAAACGTAAAAAGGCTGGAACTTTGATCTTTAATATGTTCATAACCAGAAGGTTTCCAGGTATGGTCAAGCTATGATAGGAAAAATATGTAACATTTGGCTTCGTAAAGTGTCTTTTACAGCTGATATAGCCTACCTTCAAAAAGCTAAGGAGTGGCTACCATACCATTAAACCTTTATCACCAATGCTCTACACAGTACACAAAACATCACATTACAACTACCTTAGGTAACCAGCAGCTACGTAATGTTCAAACAAATATGCTAATCTGTGGCGCGGGCGCTGAATGTGTCGTAAAAGATCGGCACAATGTTTTGAACGATAATTGTTAGGGTAATAGTTAATTTTGCTGTTATTGTTACCTTTAATGTGGGACAGGGACGGACTTAGGAAGGAGAAGTACTATGGCCGTTCAAAAAAATAGGGAACGAAATATATTGCTTGTCAAAATAAGTTTTGACTCCCTAACTTTACCGTTCAAACGACAGAGAACACCAAAAAAGCGAATGTATTAACAAATACCTAGTAAAATATTCGAACATCCCATCAGTCCTCGGAAGTACCTAAGCATTCATCGTTACGCTACGCCCATCAAGCTGGCAGCAATCCAGTACCCAAAAACAGGTGGATTTTTATACCTGCTAAATACGTCCCTGTTCTCAGAACTACACAAGCACACGACCATTAACAAAATGTTGACTCATCTGAACCACGGTAATAAGATGTAATAAGATGGTAATAAGATGTAATAAGATGTAACTGTGTCTGAACTTAGTACATGTAGGTACAACTTTTAAGAACATTTTAAAAGCTTGCAATTGTAATTTCTATGTACCTACGTGGAATTTCTGTATGCAAGCTGTCCCGTTGGTGTTGTGGTCGTAAGTGCGGCTTGTGATCGTGAGGTCCGGGGTTCGATTCCCATGTTAGGTAAAGTGATTACAGTATTTTCATTAGAAATAGTTTTTTTTTCTCAGTAGCAATCCGGAGTTAAGGAATCCTTGGTGTAAGTGTATGACATCCCGTCTCGGAATCGATTCTTGCACGGAATAAATAGCGACAAACGAATAGTGTTCTAGAGCCGCTATATGGGTTAATATGTTTGTAAACGTATCAACAATACGAGAGAAATTCCAATGTGGAGCAACAAAAACAACAAGAAACGTTGCATCATACCCCTATATTTCGCTGACTGAATTCAATAGTGGCACAAGTCAAAATTCATCAATTTGAGAAATCGCACAATTTAACTGTCGTAGATATATGCGTGCGCACTAATAAGCTCTTTGTTACTGCACTTTATGGAATGTAGTTGATGTTTGGTTTTTATTAATCTTATCTTAATGCATAAAATAAAGCTCCTAATTTAGAATAAGAATCTATAACTAAGTCAAAACTCCATAATTTTGACTTGTGCCACTATTGAATTCAGTCAGCGATTTTTCACTATAACATTCAAAAGCTCAAACTCAAATCTATGATTGGTTCGCCCACGTGTGTTGACTCATTCGTAGTTAATACTTAATCCCTTTACTCCTACCATTGCCGCCTTTGATCGTTATTCAAACGAACCAAGCGATCTGCTGACATTTTAAAGTTCATATATTTTTGCACAGTTGCGTGGGTGAACCGATAGAGAAAATAGAGGGTTCTTTTATTTCCGAATCTATTTATACCTTTGACTGCCTCCTTGGTCTAGTGGCCGCAAAGCTCGACTGCTGAGCATGAAGTCTTGGGTTCGATTTCCAGGTCGTGCAAAGTGTTATTGGATTTTTCAATCAGGAATTTTTCAGTAGCTGTCTCGGAATCTGGATTTGTGCCCGGTTGATGGCAATAGGCTCGCCTCCCATTACATGGGACTTAAACATAACTGTCGAAATGTGAGTGTACTAACTATACACCTCTGCCTAACCCCTCTGGAATTACAGGCGTGATGTAACGTTATGATTTATTTTAACGTTGGTAATTAATTTAATTAGTGAGAAATTGTAGAATGGCTTGTGACGAAAAAACTAAAAAGCTCAATTAAAAATCATAGAATTATTAATACCAGATAACCTACATAAGGGACATACCCCAACCCCCCTAACATATCACCCCTCAGTTACCCCCCAAACATACTAGGGACTGAACGTGCTATGAATATTTTAGCCATGCACATGAATCCGCCGGGCAGGCCACTACGTCACGTTTGAGTGATCAGTCAAACTGTGACAGATGCAGTCCAGAAATAGAATGGTACAGCGGCCTTGGTGGTTAATCTTAGCCCTGAAACTGCAAAACGGATAATCGCAGACCTGAAAAAGTCGTTATACCTATGAAGGTGGCGGATTCGTAACCAGACAACAAGTACCAATGTAACTTTTACAGTTTCATATGTACAGCCGCGGTCATAAGTGGAGTAGCAATTTAAAAAGCAAATCGATTGACACTTTGGTTAAACTTACGACCTTTCAACGTCGTGTGCCAATTTTGAGGTGTACGTAGGTACTGTGTTATTACGTTCAAAAGTGCCTTATAATGGCCTAATTAAATAAATTATTTGACTTTGATTTAACTTTGAATACATCACTTATACACACAGATGTAGGTATGGCCTGTACCCCGTGTTCACAGCAATTTAAACTTTAGCATGCTACTGCACTTATGACCCCTACTGTACTTTCTAAGTTTATCTTGAACATCACTGAATTTGGTGAAGGAATACATTGTAAAGTAACCAGGGCTTATAAAAAATAACGTAACACAACATCAAGCCTGTAATCCCCGAAGGGTTAGGCAGAGGTATACCTACAAGGTACACGCACATTTCGCCAGTTATGCTAAGTGCCATGTAATATAGGGCAAGCTTATTGCCATCAACCGGGCACAAATCCAAACTCCGAGGCTGACTGACTGACGAAGTCGCGGCCAAAAGCTAGTTTTTTTTTATAAAATGAAGCGCTGTAAAAATGAAAAGAAAACAGAATTATTTTCGCTCCTATAAGATATTAACGTTCTAAGTCTGACAACCAGTCTGACCAAGGGGTATCGTATTACCCAGTTACTGGGTTGTGGGGGTCAGATAGGCAGTCACTCCATGTAAAATGCTGGTACTCAGCTGCATCCGGTTAGACTGGAAGCCGACCCCAACATAGTTGGGAAAAGGCTAAGCAGATGATGAAGATATTAACGTTCTAGCTACACAATGACGTATCTCAAACTATTTTTATTATTTTCTATTATTTTGTACCTGGTAATAACCAGGTACAAATAGAAAATAACACCAACACAGCAGCAGCAGCTTTATGCTATTTCACAAAGAACTCCTACAACAATAAAAATATCTGAGAATTTCATAAATAAAATTCTTGGAAGGCTTTATTTACTACTGACTTATTGAAGTGTACGACAGCAGCTACCAGTGTAAAGGTCAGCGGACACAGAGCAGCGATATTCTCAAGCCGTTTTCTTTTATAGATTGACTAGCTTCTGCCCACGCCATCGTCCATGTGGAAGACAAATCTTTATAAATAAAAATCTCGGGTCACGATGTTTGTCCGGGATTTTTTGTTTATAAAATTAGGCTTACTGAACTTAAAAGGATTATTTTATCTCAATTATTGACCTTATATTCTTTATTGCAAACTGGAGCCACAGCACCGCGTCGCCGGATCAACTAGTTTACCTCAAAACATAAACATAGGTAATTAATGTTGCACTCGGCAATACACTAGCTTATTACAATTATCGTTAAAAGAATAACTGAGTAACAAAATAAATGTAAGGTAAGTACTAGAAAGCCAACTAATCTCACAAGTTAGTTTATGTTTCTTCTAAATAGATGGCGCTGTACATTTACGTCACGTTTCTGAATCGCGGTGTTAAGATTCTCCGCCGTCGAATGACCCTCGCGCGGAACTGTACGGAATTCATACTTACCTGGCATAGGGGACACCGTGATCAAGATGGCGGTTCCCCCAGGGCGAGGCCTTCCCATTGCACTGCGGGATGGGTTGACCCCTGCGATTATCCCTAATGTGGATAACTCGGATGCGTAATTTTTGGTAGTGGGGACTGCGTACGCGCCGTCCCCTCAGAATTCCCTTTATATTTCTCAACATTTCAACAAGTATCAATTAGAATTCAATATACTTACTTACCGTTTAGCGGTTTACGGTTATCATAATTTACGTGTTATTGTTCTAGCCTTACACAATGAGGGTCAGCGCACACATAACCTCAATATGCTTGAACCGGTTCCAATGCAAAATAGAATTGAAAATTACGTAATTTTTTAACTTTATAGTAGTTTTCATTTCGTATAATATCAATTAATTAACAAAAAATGGTCGACCATATTTCTGGCCTATCTGCAGTAACCTTAACGACCCATTTTATTTTGTCACCAGCTTCCCCGCGTTTATTACAAACACTGTTACCGATACCACTGTGTCCGCGACCTTCGCAACAAAAAAAAAATAAAAAACAATTCAAGCACAAAATTAATATTGAAAACTGATCGAGCCAAACTCCGTTCAAAGTTTAAAACAAAAACAAAACGCAAAACTTTGAAAGTTTTAACGATGGAACAAGATATTTGTTGCAATTAGGGTACAAAGGGCTGAACTCACCCTTAACTTGGCTAGAGAGGCCAAGTTGCAACCTTGGACCTATGCTTTACTATTATGAACTTTCCCAAACGCCCTTTGACAAGATAAATAAATTAATAGTGATAATTATTTTTGTCGTGTTGTTGTGGATCAATGGTTATAAGAGGCCCGCCTCTCATGCATGGGGTTGTGAATTCGATACTAGATAAGTACCTACCAATGGGACTTATTTAATCAAAAATATCGTTAAAAAAACTTGGACTTATAATTAACTAGCGACCCGCCCCGGCTTCGCACGGGGTGCATGTATACACATCAAAAGTGTCTAGGGATCAACATCCCTAATCAATGTTAGGGATGTTGATCCCTAGACACTTTTGATGTGTGTATTATACATATAAACCTTCCTCTTGAATCACTCTAGGTATCTATTAAAAATCACCGCATCAAAATCCGTTGCGTAGTTTTAAAGATCTAAGCATATATAGGGACAGACAGACAGACAGACAGGGAAAGCGACTTTGTTTTATACTATGTAGTGACTAGCTATTTGCTTGCGATTTCGTCTGCGTGAATTTTTGCATGGATCATTAATTTAAACAAAGCCAAATGATGATAATGCCTTAGTAATTTGATTTTATACAACAAGCACAATTAGTATCATCCATTGATAGGGAAAGCCTTCAAACTAAATAAAGATGTGCGGAATTACGACTAATTTTTAAATTGGCAATACTCATTCCTATTTTTAAATTGAGAATACCCATTCCGAATTTAAAAATCAGTAAGGGGCGCTCGCTATACACATAAGTGGGTCGGACTATTCGGTTCGGCATTTTCAATACATCCTTTGATAACGTTAATATGCCGCCCGCGCTTGAGCCCTCCACTTTTTAAGCCTTTACTCTGTGAGCTAGAAATAAACCATATCACCCGTAAGTACTTAAAAACAATAAAAAAAACATAGAGAAAGAAAGAAAGAGAAGGTCGCCTCGAAGGGGCTTAACGCTTTTTCCTTACGTGACGATTTCTGCCAGTTAACTCCTACGACAAGTCGAGTTAAGGAAATTCGTTCCAAAACAGTACAATCTTTATGTTGACTATTGAAACCACTTTCATATGCCAAAGACTCATAAATTACCTAAAATAAAGCCCAGTCCACCCTCCATTTAGACTACAGTACTAAGAACTAGTAGCCACAATTCTAAACAACATTTAAATGTGTATGTAAATCATGCATTACGCCCGTCTGTCCGAACCATTAGGTTGCCAACCGAGTGACAGGATATTATATCTTGCAGCGAACATTACAAATTATCGTGCAATGTGTATCGTACCGTAAATTTGTAATAGAATGACGTTTTATGAGAACGTCTAGACATTTGTTTATTTATAGGTTTGGTTTATGAAGTACCTTCGTCCACATGGATCCCCTAGTAGTTCAGGCACCTGCTTCTAGAGTACGTATGGAGTTTCTTGCCCATTCTTCTCCATACAAAGCTACCTTTCGAAGGGGCAACTAGAATCAATTCCTTTTTCTTTTGTATTTGACGTTCAAAAGTGCCTTGTAATGGCTTAATTGAAATAAATGTTTTGACTTTGACTTTGACTTTTCTCTTCTACGACGTTATTGGTTCACAACGGACTCGGGTAACCAATGTGGCGTTTTAAATTTCATGTATTTTCTAAGTTACTTGGACATCATTCACATCGGTGAAGGAAAACGTCGTGAGAAAACCTAGACTTAAAACAATATAAGTCTGAAATCGTCAATCCGCCTAGAGGCCTTTACCTTTACTGCTTTAAAAAAATAACGGTCGAATAACGACAATTATTGCGTTAAATTGTTGAATTTAGGGTGTTGTTTTTTTAAATGGTTTAAAATCTACATGGCTTTATATTAATCTTAATATTAAATTTATGTGTTGTAACGTTATTTCTAATCTTCGTTATTTGTAAATCCTACTTAACTTTAGTTGAGAATCACTATAGCATAGTTGGGCACCTTCTTAAATTTGACGAAAGTATAAAACCTCTGCTACCAAAATTGAGGCCAACTCCATTACCAGTCTTGGTCGTGGTGGCAGCACCAGTCACAAGTACAGTAGCGGTCATTGCAGTAGCAGGCTAAGGTTTGAATTGCTGTGAACACGGGGTACAGGCCATACCTACATCTGTGTGTATAAGTGATGTATTCAAAGTTAAAGTCAAAGTCAAATCATTTATTTAATTAGGCCATTATAAGGCACTTTTGAACGTAATAACACAGTACCCCAAATTCGCACACGACGTCGAAAGGTCGTAAGTTTAACCAAAGAGTCAATCGATTTGCTTTGTAGATTGCTACTCCACTTATGACCGCTACTGTACAAGCGAGCTTTACCAGTACAGGTCCTTGCGACAATTCTCCACGCACTTATCCGTGACTTGCATTGAAAGCAGAAAGCCTAGACATCGTCTGTGTCTACAATCGTTATCATAAATCAATCAAATGTATGGGAGTGTTACATCACGTACAAACAACAATATAGATAAGTATGCAGGCAGCTAAGTATCACTCCTTTAAAGTTATGCTGTGCGTGGGTTGAGTACCAAACGTATTGGTGCAAGCTCGACTGCAACTCACTCCCGACTAATTCACCTTTCATCATAACATCATCATAACATCACGCCTGTAATCCCCGAAGGGTTAGGCAGAGGTGTACCCATTAGCATACCCACATATGTTTAAGTCCCATGTAATAGGGGGCGAGCCTATTGCCATCAACCGGGCACAAATCCAGACTACGAGGCTGCTACTGAGAAATTTCTGATGGAAAAACCCAATAACACTTTGCCCTGACCTGGGAAACGAACCCAAGACCTCATGCTCAGCAGTCGCGCTTTGCAACCACTAGACTAGCGAAGCAGTCACCTTTCAAACAAAAAAATAACAAAATTGGTTCATCCGTTCGGGAGCTACGATGCCATAGACAGACACACACACAGAGACACGTCAAACTAATAACATACGGGGGTTAAAAATACTGCTCTTAAGAGTCACCCCTGTTAATTAGGCGTCATGGTTCTTATATTTTAATGATTGGTCATGGTTTGAGAATTCGAATTTGATTGTTTATAGGTAGAACAATAATCATTATTTATAAATTTTAAATAAAAAATATAATTTCATCATAATGCATTTCATTAAATAAATAAAAAAATCCTATTAATAAAGGTAAAAATTACTTTTTATTTATTTATTTTGATCTGTAGATCTAGCAATTTTTTCCTATTATGTAGTAGCCCACTTTCATTATGTTTGTAGGAATAGATATTGATACTCGTGCTTATTTTCGTCAATTAAAAACTCTTAACAGAGTCATTTTACACAATACTAGCTGTCCGCCGCGGTTACACCCGCGTCTTTGGTTACTGCTCCGCTCCCGTAGGTCGTAGCGTGATGGTATATAGCCTATAGCCTTCCTCGATAACTAATCTATCTAACACTGAAAGAATTTTTCAAATCGGACCAGTAGTTCCAGAGATTAGCGCGTTCAAACAAACAAACAAACAAACACTGCAGCTTTATAATATTAGTATAGAAGTATAGATAGTGCTTGCGATCATCGTGCAATCGCAAATGTAAAACAATCTCGTTTCGATTGTCTCTCAAACATTACAATCACAATCCATTTCTTGAAACAGTTGACATGAATGAACAATTAATCTTTTCAGCAGTAAATTGAAGAAAACAATAATGAAATCATCCATTTATTTATTGAAAACCACTGAGCTCATTATCTTTTTTACAGCTGACTAACGTTGCACCCGTTAAATAGATTTACCTACAGATATTATTAGTATTCAGAAAAAACTACAGCGGAGGCAATCGGACAAATTTTCAAAAAGTGTTTTAAATTAATCTTTATAGATACTTATTCTCATGAAAAATAAAATTGTATTTATTTATAGCCTTTTAGGTACTCAAAATCATGTTTTAATATTGTTTGTTTAAAAATCCCGCCAAAACGCCACATGACGTCATTTGTGGTCATAACAAAATTTCCAGTATGAAAAACTAGAGAAACACCACGTGACAGTTTTAAAATTGATCACCGTATCCTAATTTATCAGTAATCTTTTAGCAACTTTTAGAATTTCAACAAAATTATGAAAATAACTAAGTGATTAAGTTAGTTAGTACCCGTGCAGTCAATGATTGCCCACAAATACAGTTAAATATTAAAAATATTGTAAATAACAATTTTTTTCATTTAAAAACATTTAAATGAATTATATTAAATTATTATTCGATAAATAATTGTAAAACAGTAGGTATATTTATTTTATCTAAGTACATTTTAGATTTTAATCTGATTACTGTCCGATCCCCTATTCTACTAACGTTATTCTTTTGAGGTACAAAACTTTAAAATCACCAATAACAAAGTGAAATACAGTTGAAGTTTGTATAAGGCTGCGCTTATACTTAACCTGCCCCGCGTGTCGCCACGCGTAGAAAAGCTACCGGTTTCATACATTTAGCAGATTTCTCCACGCCACGCGGGGTGTGACTAATGTGATCAGTCCTATACTAAATGTAAGAAAATCGAAAAACACTCACCACGACGACGAAAGTCGCGAGCAAAACCAGACACCGTTGGCGCAGTAGCTGAGCGATTGGCTGTTGCGCTGCGATTCGAAGGTTCAATTCCCGCACGGAACAAATATTTGCGCTACGATACAAGAGAAATTCCTAGAGTAGGGCAAGGTTTTATCAAAATGCAAAGAAAGAAAAGCCCTGGCAAATAATAGGTATACTCTAGTGCAAGGGTTCTCAAACTGTGCGTCGCTACGTTTTGGGTACTACTGCACAATCATTAAACTGTTATATTTTCAAATAAATATTTAGTAATAATTTAAGATTATAAGCTTTAGAGCTTTCTTTAATTACATGAGGTCTTGGGTTCGATTCCCAGGTCGGGCAAAGTGTTATTGGGTTTTTCCATCAGGAATTTCTCAGTAGCAGCCTCGGAGTCTGGATTTGTGCCCGGTTGATGGCAATAGGCTCGCCCCCTATTACATGGGACTTAAACATAACTGGCGAAATGTGGGTGTACTAATGGGTACACCTCTGCCTAACCCTACGGGGATTACAGGCGTGATGTTATGTTATGTGTTAGAAAATAAATAAGTTAGCGATCTAAATGTCTGATAGCAAACACAAACATCTTCTTAAAGAAAGGCGTCGCAAAAAAGTTACAACCCGTAAAGCAAGTCACGGTATTAAAAAGATTGAGAGCTCCTGCTTTAGTGATGTGACTTTCAAGAAACAAACACGCAACTAACGCATAAACATACCAATAGCCGAAAAACCCGTGATATATTACACCGTAAAATTAATTCCACATAAAAACAACTAGGTATGTAATATGTAGTAAGTATATAAATAATACAAACATGAATAATAGTTTGCCAGCACGCCGCCGTCACGGTACAATATAGCGTGACAAAAACTCTTAGTTAAATTATACGGGTGCGGGGTAATTCTTTAGTTAAAGCTGGTTTTTAACTCGCTTTCTGTGTCTCTTACCGACGAGTAGGGCGGTAACTAATGAGTACCTACGTTGTTTAACACGCTAATCCGGTCTGAGGAAGATTCCTAGAAATCATTCTGTATCTAGGTAAGCGGTGGTGTTATTGCGAATAGGATAAATAATAATAATATCAGGTTATTATTGTGATTGCGGGGCAAAGGCTTCTTCTCATACAGAGAAGGCATGAGCATTGATCATCATACTTGCGCAAGTCAAATTTGGGTTTTCAGACTTATAATATACTAGCTGTCCGCCGCGGTTACACCCGCGTCTTTGGTTACTGCTCCGCTCCCGTAGGTCGTAGCGTGATAGTATATAGCCTATAGCCTTCCTCGATAACTAATCTATCTAACACTGAAAGAATTTTTCAAATCGGACCAGTAGTTCCAGAGATAAGCGCGTTCAAACAAACAAACAAACAAACAAACACTGCAGCTTTATAATATTAGTATAGATATCTACTCTTCATCATATTATAAAGAGGTAAAGTTTGTGAGGTTGTAAGGAGTAATCTCTGTACCTACTGAACTGATTTTGAAAACTCTTTCGCTAACTAGAAGCTATGTTGTCACTGAGTGCTATAAGGCTATATTTTATTATCAAAAAATTAGAAATCCGCAAGAAAAATCACGCAAGCGAAGTCGCGAGCCATAGCTGGTATTTATCATAAGTCCAGGTTATCTCACAATGTTTTCCTTCACTGATTTCAGTGATGTTCTCGATAAACCTAGGCAGTATACTTAAGAAATACTAAAAAACTGAATAAAATAAATATTTAAGGGGGCTCCCATACATCAGACATGATTTTTTTGCCGTTTTTATAGATAATATGGTACTTACGGACTTTTTTTATTAACTTGGATTTGAAACAAATACCTGTACTTCATATAAACCGCACCAATATACCAGTGAGTCACTACCTAGTACCTACTCGTCTACATAAGCCAGGTCACATTTCTTCAGCAAACTGAAAACACATGTTTCCTTTATTTGGACATCGTTTTATAAACAAAATGTCCACTGATTCATTGCGCGTGTGATTCGTGGTGTGTGGTCCAAATTATGAGCGCGTGGCGGTTAGATTAGATTAGTTTTTTTTTTAATATTCTCAAAAGAACATGAATCTATGTATATGTAGTTATTTTATGTCATTGCTAGCAATATCTTGCGGTTTCATCCGCGTTAAGTCCTATTACTGCACCGCTCACGTGAGTCGAATCGTAGCGTAAGGTTATATAGCTATCCGGGGTTGCGGGACGTCTTAACAGGATACCGTGGCCCCGGAACGTAACGGGCAACAGAAGGAACAGGGTGGTTTTTTAGTCAGTAAAAGTCTGACAGTCCCTTCCGCCCCACCCAAGGCGGAAGGAGTCATTTGATGATTTTTACCACCTTAATATAGCTATCCTCAATAAACGGGCTATATAACATCAAATCAGCATTTCTAAGATTAGTTCAAATAAACAAACCGACTCTTTAGTTTTAAACAATATTAGTATAGTTAGACCTTTAGAAATATATTAAATCGAACGTAACGTACTTATAGACTATGGTACAAAAAAGGAATCTAGATAATTAATATTAAAAAATGTGGGTCTGCAAACCTAATACAATAAAAAAACGATCCTTGAAATAGGACATAACCAGCAGTCTACTATGCTTTGTTACACTAGAAAACTAATATTCCAATGCAATCAAAATTCGAAAATCGCTATCCTACTTACTCTTGTACCATCCCCACTCTTCCCTATTCGGTACACAAGGTCGAATACAGTTGCGTAATCGAATATTTCGAGTAGTGATCCGTTGGTTAATAACGATGACAGCATGCATCGTTAACGTGACACGATCGAGTTCGAATAAGGAATAATACCGTAAACGTGATTTAAGATGGCGCCTACGCAATATGGGCCGTGAGATATTAGATGGGGAACTGCCAAAGTCAAAGCATTTATTCAATTAAGCAACATTAGGCACTTTTGAATTGTCAAGGAGTCGGTCAGTTAGTCAGAAAGTTGAAGCTCTATGGAGAAGAACGAGAAAGAAACTCAACGGACAGTCCTTTCAATTACGTTTTTAGGGTAACATACCTGGCGAAATGTGGGTATACTAATAGGTACACCTCTGTCTTACCCTTCGGGAATTGCAGGCGTGATGTTATGTTATGTTATTTAGGGTGACTGAAATGACTGGCAATTAGTGAACAATACTTAGGTACATGATTGTATTCATGATTACAAAGAACTTTCACAAAAAAACTATATTTTTCGGTCACTAATCACCAGTCACCCTGTAAATGTATAAAGCAAAGCAATATAAATCAATTTATAAATAATGGTGATTACTAGGTTATTATTTGTATGTTTTTATTGAACGAATGTATCGTAATCGCGTAGTGGTTATGGCTTTTAGTGGGACAATGATAGTCTGATTAGCATTTTAATTATTGACCAAAATATGAAAGGAAATACGAAATAAATAATATTAATTGGTAAAATCGAGTTTATTTAAAATATAGACATTCATTGACAGTTCATTGTATTATGTCTATACCAATGAAGGAGCACAATCCTTACTAATATTATAAATGCGAAAGTAACTCTGTCTGTCTGTCTGTCTTTCTATCTGTCTGTCTGTCTTTTCTTCACGCCTAAACTACTGAACCGATTTGTGTGAAATTTGGTACAGGGTAAGTGTGAACCCCAACAAAGGACATAGGCTACTTTTTATTCGACTTCGACTTCGTCTGCGTCCGCGATAGCTGACATATACGCGGACGAAGTCGCGGGCAAAAGCTAGTTATACAATAATCTACCAAATGATATTAAGGACATCAAATCACACGCATTGTTTAAAAAAAGATTTTAAAAAAATACATTTACGATAGTATTTACCAGAATGGCTTGATCGCTAAATGTTACTCACATAACCATTTATTTAAATTCATTATGATTGTTCTATATGAGTTATAAATTCGTTAAACCTAAAACCTATGTCTTGCAATTACGTCATACTTAATAACATGTAAAAATAATATTGTTAACCGACTTTACCGCGGGCCATGCGCAACACCTGACTAAAACGAAGTACATAATAATATAATTTTTTGTTGGTTCTAACTAATAACAAATAATAACTATTTTTAAGCCACATCAATTGAAAAAAAAACGCACAACAAAAAAGTAACCATTAAAAATCGCCCATCTGGACACAGCTTTAGGCTAAATTGCCCCGTACTAATTAATGCAACTCACTTACGACTAAATAATGTTCTGAGCGACAGCCCATTTATTTTAACGAATTCATATTTAATTTTGATGATTTATTTATAATGGCTTCAGTTGAAATGGTACCGGGTTTCTATATTTTAACGGATCGTTACTGATACTTACAGCTAGTCTTTCTTACAGTGCTTGTGCAAACGCAACATGCTCGTGTAACATATTTTTTATTTATTTAACGACACACTGGACTTAATTAGGTCAAGATTGTATTAATTAGATTCCTAATTACTTAGTCTTTATGTATTCTGTGTAATCCCTGCAATCACACATTGTGCATAAGTAATAGCTATTTACTTGATTGATGAATCAACTCGTTTCGGAATTCGTTGCACATGCCTACATTATATTGTAGGTACTTACAACAAGTCTAAAAAGATAAAGAGCCGAAAGTTGTATAACCTTCCCATCATTGGGATCGTTTTTGATTAACCTTCTGGTTATACTTTTTGATATTTGAAGTCAAAGTTTTTACTTTATCTTACGTTTTTTGACGAAAATAAGTTTGAAATGCTCTAACTCAACTCTAAATAGTCCTTTAACCCCTCTACTGCTGGATGCACTCATAAGCACAATGGTTTGTGCACTACCAGAAACAGTGATTTTTCCTACCAAAAAAAGTTGTTTCCCAGCAAAAGCTTTTACTGAATTTTACTTAGTTTGCATTATACGAACGGTTTTGCACCCCGTATAGGACAAACAGGACGTCTTAAAGCTGTGGCATACTTACTGCGATTTTGTTCCGAACGATAATTTAATCTCTACAAAAAAGAAAAAAAAAAAAAACAAAATCGAACAAAAAAGAAAATCGTACTATAGAATTCTCAGTGCGGTTTATCAAGAAGGATGATCTTAAAAAATAATTGGATTAGTTAGCTGCACTAAAAAGTTATCCTATTAGTAAATCTCTAAGTGCAGCAACATATCTAGAGAAAATACGTGACGGAAAGCTCGACGTTACTAGTCGGCGATCCAACCGCCATCTATCGACTGCAATATGAATAAAAAAACAAATGAACTCGTTAAAATCTAATTGAAGAATTTGCATATTGGAATAGAAACACAGTCTTTCTAATATGAGAAAGTAGTTTATTCCAGCATTGAAATGACCTATAAAATGATGAATGAATCATATGTAATGACCTTTTAAAGATGGAAAAGGCGATAAACACACAGTCGTATTAAACTATTCCGATATTTACTTTCTAAATCGGGTTAGTGATTTGGATAAATGGATGCTGTTACAAAAATCTGACGACCCAAATTGCATTTAAATGGTCCAAAAAAATGCCGCCAGCGGAATGCGTAGCAATTTGTTTGACGAATTTTAAATGGTCGCGATAGCAGAAATATCTATACGTTTATCATTATACCTTGGACGTTTAAAAAGTCAGCTGTTTCATACAAAAATGCAGTACAGTACCCGGCGATAAATATTGCACATCGACCTTTATCGTATTTCGTATTTTATACAAAGAATAAAAAGAATTATCAAAAGAAGCAATTCATATTATTGTTTTAACAGCTCCTATAGATACCGGACTGTTTGTATTTCGTGCGACAGAGATAACGCTCTACGAAGCCGAAATTAGCCTATTGTCTCTTTCCAAAGGTCGATGTGCAATATTTATCGCCGGGTACTGTACAACACTATGAAAATATTTGGAACAGCTAATTTTCCTTATCATATTTCAGAGTTCATATAATAAAAGTTGGATGCGGAAAGAGGACTGGCCATTGTGGTAATCTTTAGGGGACGCCTATGTCCAGCAGTGGACGTCGTTTGGGTGATATGATGATTATGATAATAAAGTTGTTATTGGTACTATTACCCCTTGAAAGATTTGTTGTTAATTAAAAGGATATCACGCGGTTCTATGTTTTTTGCACGGAACCCTAATACTTT
This sequence comes from Hoplodrina blanda, assembly GCA_949316365.1. Taxonomy (NCBI): domain Eukaryota; kingdom Metazoa; phylum Arthropoda; class Insecta; order Lepidoptera; family Noctuidae; genus Hoplodrina; species Hoplodrina blanda. Next base: position 2,641,745 of record OX438582.1, read on the forward strand.
TTCTAAAATAAAAGTAGTAGTAGTAGCCCTAGTTACTCCTTATAATACCAGCTGTCGGCCAGAGAAAATCCCGTCAGAATCGGTACAGCCGTTTCTGACATTAGCCGGAACAAACAGACAGACAGACAGACAAAAAGTGTAAGAACCGTGTAAACGTTCTTTTTTATTTTGTAATAAGCTCTTTGACATAAACAGACACTTCAATTTGATTTATTTATATGGATAGTAAACTAAAATGCATGACAAATAGAGTCGAAAATTGAGTGCCAACATTACAAAAGCAAGATAGCTTAATACTCCGGTCAAACTATCAAACTGCCTACGTACAATTTTGCAAGTTTGTTTACTAAACTTAGACATACAACTAACTTACAAGGTCATAAAACATTATCAGTAAGTAACTTTAACTTAAATAAACATTTATTTTGCTACTGAATTCTTTTGAGAAGGAAAAATATTATAATAAAAATTAAAACCAGTCTAATTATTTAAAAATAATTATTTTATTCATATGAAAATTGCAGCATGGAGCAACAGAGGGAGCAATAGAGCAATATAAAATGTCATTGCAACGAAATTCATTTTTTAGCTTCATTAGTTAATCCTATTTATTATTCAACAACGGCTTTTGTGTTCGAATGTATGTGCTAACATGTCTCCATGTATGCAGCTTCATAAATGTAATAATGTCGTTCATTTCGTGACTGGAATACATAATAAAATCGATATTGCAGCACCGAACATTAAAACATTTATTCAGAATGTTCCGCAACCGAATTATAGCGCCATTGTCCTTGTATCTCCTATCTCGTTTAGTAGGAAAATCATAAGGAAAATATAATTCTAACAGCATTATAATGAACGTTTTGTTCTTCCTTTGTTATTGTTTGTAAAATAAAATTATTTATTACGCTACTCGATAAGAGATGGCGCTAGCTCTGCGCGCGGAATGAAGTTTGTACCTTGTTGTGAGATGAAACTATGTGAAGTGTTCAAAGCGCTTGCCAGATGGCGCTGTGTGTGCTGTGATTTGTTTATTGGGTTCTAAAATAATAATAAGTTTATTATGAATGGAACAATAATTATTGTCATTCACGTTCCGTTTACTTCAGTTTACAGTTTTAAAACAACAACGCATTCTCGTAACTCGCAACAATCTCTTGTTTACAACTGCGATAAAACTGTTTATATACCAAACATCATGTCACTGAACCCGCTCCTCAAATAAGAGCGCTAATAAGGGTAGAAATTTAACAGGCAATACTTCCCAAGGGTGTTGCAATTTGTCGAGTCATTTACTGTGGACACATTTAGATCTGTTTGCATGGCCGTAAAAAGTCCACGCCCTTACCATAACCACCCACCCACTGCACCAATTTACTTAGGACCCTCTCGCCCCCCTGCTCGTTCAATTAAACAACGACGACAGAAAACTCCCTTAGAACCTGATGGGTCTTTGTAATCTGGTTTAGAAGAACCGACTACCCATTGGCAGGTGACCACGATCACGTCACCTTCACAATGGAATCGTAATCGTAAAACTTGACTAGTTTTCCGCGGGCACCGTCACGGGGAACTACCCTCATTCCCTTGTCAGTCCATTTAACTAAAAGCCTCATTTGGAATATACAAAATGATTTGATGGCGTAGAGTTGGAAATGAACTGGATGTCCGGAAAAATATTGAAAACTATAAAAAAGTTTTTCGCGTCAAGTTTGTGCAGAAAAAGCAAGAAGATGAACAATATGAGAAGGCGGAGAGAATCAGTCGCTTCTGTTTATAGAAAAACTACTAAATTCCTAACATCGAACACTGCTAATTTCCTTAAGAAAAAGCCGAACAATAAGAAATCACAAATCCTGATGGAAGCTGTTGAAGATTGCGAAGATAATGGCGAGGAAAATGTAAACAAAGGCGATGATGCAAAAACAGATGACGACGACATAGGTGAACGAGACCTTGACTATTATCTAGGTGTTAGAAAGAGTGAAAGCTACTGGCGGGACCCAGCTGGGAAGGAACAGATAAGGAGAGACTATCTCGTCTACCATTGCGGTATCACAGAAGAGGATTATGATAAAAATTATAAGAAGACAATAGTTTCAAAGGTGTCTTATGTCATACAGCCAAGATTGAAACAAGTGCCGTTCAAAATTCATAGAAAGAGAAGGAAGAACGGAGATTTGAGAGACGATTCTTGGCGGGAGAAGACTGGGATATTCAAACTGTTTGCGTACAGACGTGATAGTGAATATTCTACGTCGGATAGTTACAGTGAATGTGATTCTAATGATGAAAAAGTTTCCGAAAGGCACAGATCTAATAACGAGGATGATATAGAAGATATGATTGGATATCTCAATGAACTTGCTACTTACGGCTCTGACGACAAAATTTCTGAGGTTTGTTTGAACATAGCATACAAAACTTACAATCATGTTACTATACAAACTGTTTGTTGACTTGACTTAAATAAGACATAGGTATAACAGTTTACGTTGAATTTAAATACAGAATAAATAAACGATGACGACATTCCACGAAAAGTTTTGTTTTACTTAAACAAATAATTGTGAATTTTGTCCATAATATTTTTAATATTTTCCCGTGCGAAATTTCAAAAGAAATTCATAAACTACTTAGTACCTACAGATTATGGATTTCTTTTGAAATATTCAACATTTTTCATTACTGACTATATCATGTTGACTTTAAACTTTTAACTCCTATTAAGCCATTTTCTCCTTTCTTTACAGGGCGTTCGGATAAAAGAAGTTTCGGAAGGGAGACCCTGTGACAACTGCCCAGAACTGTGTCCTGGCTTCATCCCACACGCATGGAGGTAAGTCTTATGTCTAAGATAGAACAAGGAAACTATAACTTTATCATCGAACCTTGGTTACAACGACCCTGAAGTGGTTATACGGTATTCCTTGTGCATACAAATAGAGAAAATGTTTTCTCATCTACCGGCTATCTGCATCATTTGCATTTAGAGCTATCAGCTTCTTCCGTAGCCTCCTCGGTTGATTCAAGTATACCTTAGTTTCTTTGTTTTTCGTGTATGCTGTCACGTAGACATCTTTACTTCATATTTGGATCACAATGATTGGAACTCTTTATCTACATCATGTCCTGTTGCCTAACAGGCATGCCTTTGTCACAAGTTATCAAAGAATTTGGCACCGAGTTCACTTCATTGTTACCTAGTTGTTGTCTGACGTTATAAGCAATTCATTGTATTGCTGTTAGGGTGTTAGGTACCTAATAATTCTACAAAAAGTATAAATAACTAATCTCACAAATAAATATAAAAGTCAATAACAATGTTGACATTACATTTACTGCAAATGTTATCGCAGCAATAAAAAAAACAGACAATGCTTAAAATATCGCTAAAACCATTACGTTATCAAACTGTTGTGACCGGGTCACAGATACCTTATCAACAATCGTTCAGGCCACGCCAACGAACGTGATCGAAATCAACTAACGAGCGGATAATCAGCCTTGCGGTGAGGCCAGCGCGTGCGCCGCGCATCAAGAAAAATGTCCACTCTTGCTCCCGCGGCCATACCGAACACACGCGTCGCTCTCAAAAACCAAACAAGCCAAACAATGTGTCTCTCGTTGAAACAATTGGAGTGGGCGGATGTGTACAGACGCATCACTGGAAACGATAAAGAACCGGTCAAGGAGAAAAAGATACAGAAGTTCCCTTCAAGGGAACGAAACTTTGCTGTGAAGAGGAAGTTTAACAACAACATGAGGTCCCACGCTAACTGCGAAAATTGCGCCAGAGTCGCTGAGAAAGAAAACAGATGATCCGTCGAAGTGTGTGTGACTGTGAAGTTCTAGGATTCAGTGGATCTACGGATCGATATTGTACGTGAATACAATGTGTAACCGAAGTATATAAGTGACGATAAATCTCTCAAAAAAACTAAAGTGATATTATTATTTATAAAAGCTATAAATAAGACAGTGCAAAGTACGAAGAACTGGCTTGATTGGCGTCGGACGTTCTGAAGTTGGTGCTAAATCCTTTTTGCTCAACGTCATTCCATTTAGTTTGTTTTTTTGCTCAAAATGTTTTTCTAAAATAACTTTGCTGTGGAGCCGTTTGCAAAGTTTTATTGTTTACGAACATAATAGCAGGATGTTAGCAAGGAACTGAAACTTTAACAATGTTAATAGGTATTGTATTTTATGTTACAAGGCTCTTTTCATAAGGATGAGTCTATGAAACAATAGGAACTTGGCCTGATTATCAAACAAGCTTAACTTTTCATTGTATTCCATAAAATTAATTTTTGGAAACAAAAATTAAATAAACAAATTCTCATTAACACTGTTTAACTTAGCTGTGTTTATTCGAATATTTCTCTAATGGTTCATGACTAATAATGTATCTCTCCGTTAGTTTCCATACAATGTGTGTTATCAACAATATTGTTTGTCTGTCGATCCCGGATGTCGCCAATACATTCAATTTTAAGGCTTATTGATGCTCTATATGGTTCAGAATTGTATAAATATTATTATATAAACAGGTTTCCACGACGATGTTTTGTGTTGCAAAAAATAAACAAATAATTTTAAAATATTTGTGTGCTGTATCCTCCGATGTCTATATAAGAACGTTGTTAAATGTTGCATTGTATCTTAAGTGAACTGAATTGGCATGAAGGTTATATTACTTCATATTATGCATATGACTATAAATAAACGAGTTCATGAGTTCATTCCATTATTTTATTTCTTATCTAATCTTAATACAATGGTAAACATCCATTACGTGAATTCACACAATAACATACAAATAGGTTTGTTGAACTATCGAGATCAAAGGTGAAGCAATATCGCCGCTATCTCCTCTTTTTGTAAGCTGATTGGCGGGTTCCGCCTTTATTTGTAAAAACTGGTAATGGTCATACAACCAAATAATGCGTACGAGTTTTTTCATCAATAACTTCCTACGTTTCTGATTGATGTATCCTCTGGAGTCCATTCTCACGACTACAAAGTTTAAGTGACTAAAAATTTAAGTGAGATTTGTCAATTGATAAGAATAGGCAAAGACCGAAGAAGCAATGAATGAATCTGAAGGTTGATAGCTAGAAACAGGATGAGTAGATACTGAATTGACGGCAGATAAAGACGTAGAAGACATTCTAAGACAAATAAAATAAAATTATTAATTTCAAATATTTACAGGCACTTTCAAATTGTCAAGGAATCAGTTAGAAAATAAAAGATAATTGCTCGTTCTGAACAGTAGGTTCCTATGGAGAACAATGGGCAAGAAACTCCATTAGTACTTTGTTTTTAAAATCAATTTAGTAAGTCGACAATTAAATTGGGGGTATTTGATGACAAACATCAATTTACTCTGGATGTTTCTAATCAAACAGGAGTCGCTGCTTTAACATAGAACCCTTTTTATTCGTATTCCACTATTTGAAAGACGAAGCAATAAATTATCTGGTTTCTAAATGATAATAGTGTCACTTCCTAGAATCAAACAAATGAGTACTTAGTGCATCTTTAGGTAGTTATTTCAACCGGAATGATCATTGGACACTACTTGATTACCTGACCTTTAGACTTGTTAATAACGCTATTATTTACACTAATAGATGCCTTTGTTTGTTTGAACATTGCATTTACAGATGCAGCTTTACAATATTCTTTAAAAATATCCTTGTAACAATACTTAGAAAGTCTATATTTGCTTGTCTATTCGTAAAGATCACACTTTGGTCCAAGTTATCAGGGGGGCAATAATTCTACTAACTGTTAGGAATAATCGCAATCTAATAGTCTAAATCTGGCAAAAATATCTCTAATTTTACTTCATTTTTTGACATTGATTGACAGTGAGATGACATTGCGATTAGATTTTGAAAGTTTTTAAATGGCCTTGAGCTAAGTTCTAAGTAAAACTATGGTGGAATTTTAGCTTTAAACTTGAAAAATAATGTAGTTTAGTCCCAAAATCTATATCTAGGTGTTAATATTAAGTGTGTTAATATTGTGTACTGTACATAATACTTATATATTTTGTTCCGAGAACTCATAAAAACATAAAAGTGTCACAGATAATTAAAAACTTCACAGAGTCGTGATTTAATAAGTAATAACCTTGGTTAATAACAAATCTACGCCGGTCATATTTCTCAGTATTGAATAGGTACTGCTATTAAACAACACTTGGAAGTTTTTATAAACTATTGAATAATATTGACATTATCCGCTTATAACATTGCGATCATTGATACATTTGCTGATGTAAATGTAATTATTTTAATAAGTATCATCTGGTGGGCCTTGATGACTCATAATTGAACTAGTACGAAACTATGTAACATTAGTAGGATGGACTGATGATGGAAAAGCAGCAGATCGACAGGTTTGGCACAATATCGACTGTTGAATCATAGATACATACATAAACTCACGCCTTTTTCCCATGAAACCACAGAACGCCACCTGTTACGATCCTTACATACTCCTTTCGCCTCATCTACGTTCATACATCTCGTCATACAAGCACGCCGGTTACGAGTACTCCGCACCTGACTTTTCTGAAGAACCTCACCAATAAGGTCAGTGTAGGTCTTCCTAGGGCGACTCCTCCCTGCGTTGCCACTCATAGGGAATGCAAATCTCGCGAGATTGGGGCTCAAGCGAGATCTCGCGAGTTTATGAATAACAATATTGCGAGATCTCGCCAATTTCGAGATCTCGCGAGATTATTAGTTTTATGTGTTTTTTTTGCAAATAATCACAATATTTAAATAAATTAGGAAAAAATTAAAGTAAATTATTAACGACGCCCCCAAGGAATAAACCTGTATTATACTATTACTGACTTTTTACTGTTATTCCATTTTCGGAATCTATGGGTCGGGATACATATATACAATTTTTTTCAATTTATTTCTGCGGTAATTTCCATCAGTTTTCCTTATAACACTTTTGTTCTTTGGAAATTTTCCATTTATTATTTACTAGAAAAATACCGTAATACATTATTACAAATTAAATTCTGTAGCTACTTTTCGGTAAAGTAATATTACTGTAAAATATTTCAGAAAAAAATCTGGTTAGAGCGATTACAGGTTTATTATCGTAAATTTTGTGGTACACATTTTCGGTAATTCACTGCTACACTGTTCATCATCCGGGACATAAACTTATACCTACTATGCGTATTGGCGGTAACTTGCTTGCGTTTGGCGACTCAAGTACATTTTCAGGTCATAGCGGAGATTCCCAATGCATAGATAGAAGTTAAAAACACCTCAAAAGTAATTACTCCCTCTACTATTTCTAATTTATCTCTACTTTTAACAAACAACGATTTCATCGCTTCTTCTACCATCATTTATGAAATAAATAATGAACATAGTTCTACAATTATTGATGCTGTCCAGTACATTATGAAAAGCAATTTGTAAATTTAATGAACTGTGGCAGCAAATTTACCTCTTCAGAGAGGCAAGACTTATTTGAAAATTTTATTATTGTATTATTAAACATACTAAAAAACCGAGAATATCAAACGAATGACTCTAGAACGAAAAAATAATCGCACACAGACTATAAAATATTTTTTTCTTTAAATAATGTAGAGACTCTTGTTTGTAAGAATTTTTCCTAAACACTTAAAAAAATAATTAACAAATGGTATATACAACAATAGAAAAATTTAAATAAAACGAAGGGATTAAAGATTTAAGACGTAGGCACACCAACAGACCTCCAAAAATGAGCTCCAGCACGGAATCAAGTATATAAAAGCATATTTCATTATTTCCTAAGGTACAGTCTCATTATACAAGAAAAAGCTTAACTCGAGAATATTTGTCACAAGACCTCAACATTTCAAAAATGTATCGTTTGTACACTGAGTGGTTTCCACAGTAAAACTATGTTAAAGCGACAAAAAGTCAATATCAAACCATTATTAACACAAAAAACTACTCATTTTTTAAGCCTATAAAGACATGTTTTGTATAATGAGCAAGCAAGTCCACCAGAGAAAGAGTCTTTAGAAGAGAGCTATAGATGTGATTTAAGTGAAAAGAGAGAATTCGGCAAATTAAACATGAAGAAAAAATTACAATAATAATTGACAAAAACAACGAAAGGATCATGAGAAATAAGTCTATTTACAATTTACATACTAATAGTATTTACTACTGATCAATCAAATGTATAATATAATTCTAAACTCCAGTCTCGGGAGAAAAAAAAAATACTATGAAAGAATTGGAGAAAACAGATATTCTAGACATTAAAAATTATTGATAAATCCTTTGAATTGGCGTCACGACATAGATGGGAATACGATACGCTGCCGCAGGTCTGATGTAATGGAAATTCATGTATATATCATCATTCCAACAGGACCAGGTTTTCTTTAAATGTAATCTTGATGAGTCATATTTTTGAATTAAATATTTCAAATTCATTTCAAACCAAACGACGCACGTGGGCGAAAACCTAAAACAGATTCTTTGACAGAAGATTCTGTATTGGCACGTGCTTATCATCAATCTGTTCCTTTATCAAGGCGATGCATACAGATTGTCTTTGTGCAATAGTGGCGTGATGCCACGGTATTACCACGCATTTTATAAATCTTTAATTTCTATAGAAATTAAGGATTTATAGAAATTAGTGATGATCGCGATGATGATGCCAATTATAATACCAATTATTTATTAATGTTTTTACTTGACTACTTTTTTATACTTATATTACTGATTGCAATTTGTAATCGCTATGAGAACTTTGTTCCCTATAAACGTTATAATTTTAATACATTTTGTGAGTTTTCTTTAATAATTCCCTCGAAAATACCGACGACAAATTTATTTTACATAATCGGTTTTTAATGATTACGATAATATGACTACCAAAAATTTTCTATAAAACACGGGTTACACTTCTTTACCCTCTTATGGCTATTTAAAATTTTACCATAATAAGTCGGTAACTGAACATTACAAACTCTCTCTGTAACGAAAAAAAACGTTTAATAATCCAGTAAAGCAATATTATGACCATGATTTTTAAGAAATTTACAAGAATAATTCGGTAAGTAAACATTACCGGAATAATATTGATAAGTCAAGATCGTAAGATATCAATACCCTAAAAATTGTATGAAATTATTTTCGGTAATATGTATTTTGGTGAATAACTAATTCTGTGTATATTTAATAGTTACACTTAATACTATAAACTTTTCGGGTAAAAATTAGCTTTCCCGTCATATAACAATGTTGTCATAATTACCTTCTGTTGAAGAGATATACCCCAAAAACACTAAATCATTTTTCCTGTAAAATTTGATTTTTGCGATTACCGGTTTATTCCTCGGGGACGTCGTTAAAGTATTATAAGATAAACATTTATTTTCACGAATTTTTTCAATAGACTTTTATGCATCAAACATTGTTTGACGTATCTGTCTATAATTTTTTAATAAACTTCTAAGTAGTAAACTTCGACGTATTTTATTTCCATACTTCCGACACACTCTCATAGTCAAATGCGCGCTGATGACGCTGCACGCCGGCTCAATTTTCGACCAATCGCACGCACGAACGTATCTAAGAGACACCTCGCCCCGCGACTGAAACGCACCGAACGAAACCGACAGATCGCAACTCCGTCCGTGTCAGTCCGCGCTTCGAATAAGACGTTTTTATGCTCGAGTGCAATCTCGTTAAACTCGCAAGATCTCGTCTTATTTTCGTCCGAGATCAATCTCGCTAAAAAAGGCCGAGATCTCGCGAGAACGAGATCTCGCGAGAACGAGATTGCATTCCCTAGCCACTCACTTCTGCCATATTAATACCTTTTGATAATCGTCTTTTCTTCATCCTCTTAACATAACCGAACCATAGATACCTTCTAACAAAAAATATATTACAAATTTAATTTCCATCATTCACGTAGAATGGTGTCCAATTTTTGTTAACCAAGAAAACTAATTGTATGCACAAAATGTAAATAAAGGTTAATTATTAATAAGTAAATAAAAAATAGAATCTGAATATAGGGCTTCGGCCGTCTACCATCCACGACACGAGAAATGAAATAGAGCAACAATTTTATTAAAAAAAGTGGGTGGTTCCGTGCTTGCAATTCAGCTCATTTCCGACAGGAACTGTTTAAATTGACACAGTTAATCGTTACTCACAACTTACAATTTGAGAGCAGATACGATGCGGCCCATGTACCCTTAAGCCTCGTCCCCGATGTCACCGGGGACACATGTCGCTCGACAAAGTCGCTCGACAAATGTTCCTAGTGGGGACGAGGCTTCTATCACTACACTCTTCATCGACTGTGCGACAAGGAACAGTTTCAACAATGTCGCGGCGATGTCGTCCGACGTCACCCGACATCGCCCGATGTCACCGGGGACACATGTCGCTCGACAAATGTTCCTAGTGGGGACGAGGCTTTATCGGAGGTTATTGCCCACTTCATTACTAATCATTTGAGTGCACTTTGTAATGTATTGTGTCATTGAGAGTCTTTTGTTGTGGTGTTGGTTTTCTATGACCTTTCTATGACAGAGGGCCGCAGAATATAACGTAAATTCGATTTTTTTTAAATTGGATAACCCCAAAGACAATACAAGTTAAAAGTGCTTGTTAGTAGTTTAATTGAAGTACAACCGTACTTGACCGTAATTGACCGTAATTGAACCGTAATTGACCGTACAACCCCGAATATAAGTTAATTCTTTCGAAAGGGTTACAGATTATTCGCCTACAGTAAATGAAAATGTTACCTCTTGGAAGTGGTAGCCCTTTCATAACACTAACGTTAGGGTAACTACTATCAATAAGTTAACTAGTACAAGATGTTACCGGCTCTTGTATGGTTTCCAATTGAAGAAGATAACCCTTTGAAAGGGTTTGTCGAGGTAATCAAAGGGTTTTAAATCAAATTATTTTAAATTACGCTGGAGTGGAGGTATAGGTATGATTCTAAACTTTCAAGGTTGACCTTGAAAGTTTGGAATCTTATAAGATCGTTCAATTAGTGTTTCTTACTCGGTCGGTTTGATAGGACGGTGCTTTCTTTTTATTTTACAAGCTTTTATTTAGCTTGCACTGTTCGTATATTATAAGTATGTCTGTAAGTATGTATGTAAGTATGTATGTAAGTATGTATGTATGTATGTAAGTATGTATGTAAGTATGTATGTAAGTATGTATGTAAGTATGTATGTAAGTATGTATGTAAGTATGTATGTAAGTATGTATGTAAGTATGTATGTATGTAAGTATGTATGTAAATAAGTTGTCCTTTCAAAATTTGCAAACCATTCTTCGACCATTTCTTGTTATCTGATTGAGCTGAAATTTTGCATACACCTTTAATTCTGATGACAATACAATATCCAATACTTAATATTGTAATAATTTCAATATGGCCGCCGCTTCAAAATGGCGGATTACATAATTTTTATCAATCCCCTTGATATGGTTATCAAATCAAAAGGCTTGAAGAGTAGAAAATGATAAAGTTAATAACATCACACTGAATTCAAAATGGCCGCCGCTCCAAAATGGCGGATTACATATTTTTTTCTCAACCACCTTTGAGTCTTAGTTACTCGATCAAATAAATAAATTATTATTCTCATTTATTCATTGTACATACATATAAATTACATTTTCAACCGACTTCAAAAAGGAGGAGGTTCTCAATTCGGCGCGTATTTTTTTTTTTTGTATGTATGTTACCTGATTTCTCAGCCAATTATGAATAGATTTGGATGATTCTTTTTTTGTTTGAAAGAGTATACTTCCGAATAGGTCCCATAGATTATTATATTGTCATGATCTGATGATGAACTTCGCAGATATGGAACGGAACTCCTTATAGAATCACAGCATAACTGTCGTAACAAGTAAAATTGCTTTGTTTATACGTGTAGTCGATGACTGACTGAAGGAAAAGGGGGAGGGGGTACGTCAACCCCCCTCCTACTACTTTTCAAAATTAAATATATCGTGTGAGGTATTGTTTGAAAGAGCTTTTTGTAAGGATTTCAAACATCGCTCGATAGTGTAATGTTACTAACTTTATAGTTACTCGAAACTTCAAGCCCATTCATTTGATACTCATATTAAGGGGGTTGTAAAAAAATGTAATCCGCCATCTTGGAGCGGCGGCCATGTTGAATTTAGTGTTATTTTATTTACTTTATCGTTTTCTACTCTTCAAGCTCATTCGTTTGATACCCATATTAAGGGGGTTGAAAAAATAATGAAATCCGCCATCTTGGAGCGCCGGCCATGTTGAATTTTGTGTAACGTTATTAACTTTATCGTTTTCTACTCTTGAAGCCCTTCTATTTGATACCCATATTAAGGAGGTTTAGAAAATATATGTAATCTGCCATCTTGGAGCGGCGGCCATGTTGAATTTAGTGTGATGTTATTAACTTTATCATTTTCAACTCTTCAAGCCCTTTTATTTAATTTTGATACCCATATCAAGGGGATTGATAAAAATTATGTAATCCGCCATCTTCGAGCGGCGGCCATGTTGAATTTATTACAATATTGAGTATTGAACATTGTATTGTCAGTATTGTCACCAGAGCTAAAGGGGTATCCAAAATTTCAGCTCAATCGGATAACAACAAGTGGTCGAAAAATGGTTTGCAAATTTTGAAAGGACAACTTATTTACATACTTACCTACATACGAAAAAAACAAGCTAAATAAAAGCTTGTAATAATAATAAAAATGATATGTAAGCACCTATTTATAGAACGTTGGGAGTCCGTTACGTATAAAGGTGAACAGCAAAAAAAAAAATGTTTTGCACGTTTTCACCTCAGGCTTTTACATCCTAAGATCCGGTCGAATAACTGAAAAATAACCTTGCTATTTCGACGGTCGAACCAATGAAGTGAGAGCAAACCATATTTTTTAACTTTTTCACATTTAAAAAAATAGGTACTTGCAATTTTATTTTTACTTTTGAAAGTAGTGAGAACTTCGGGCACTACCGCACTAAATGATGAGTGAGACGATCGAATGACATTTATGATTCCGTAAAAAAGACAACATTATAAACAATCCCGACTATTCCAGAAAAATAAATACATTGAACTTTAAAATCACTGCAATAATAACTATAATCGTATGTGTATGGAGTCGCTAGGGCCTAGACTGCGTGTTGCGACTTGACGCATACCTGCCGAATGCATGCAGTTTAGTACTTTAAAATAAAGGTACGAGAGATAAAATTACAATACTTGTAGTCCGAATGGGTAACTCTGTTACAGTCGTTGAAGAGGTAACCCGTTCAAAACGGCTTACCATTAAAAAGTACAACCTACCAAGAAAGGGTTTTTGAATATACAGGTAATCAAATCGAAAGGGTTTGGAAGAGGTTATCCATTAATGAGGGTTTTCATAAAAGAGGGTAATCAATATGAAATTGGTTTTAAAACAACACTTTGTCATAACCCTATCAAAAACCCTTTCAATGGGTAACCAAAATGGTCCCTGCTTTTAACTTGCCTTGGTCAGTGAGTCAGAAAGCTACAGCTAGTTGCTCGTTCCAAAACGTAGGCTTCTTTGTGGAGAAGAATGAGCAAGAAACTTCACGGATATTCCTCTGTTTTATCGTGCAACTGATCTGGCTTTTGGAACTTCCAGTAGAACGCACAGCTGTTCCTCCTATACCACGTTCTGTTAAGACAAGTGCAATGAACTTCAGGATTGGGAAAATATCATATATCCTGCGATAACAGGCACTGCAGCAAAATTCAATTGAGGTTTTCTTCGAACTGAAATGATAATGATGTGATTTCCATATCCATACATGCGTACAATAACTACGTGTCAAATATTTTTATTACGTTTTAATTTGAATCATTAGTCACTATAATATGATACAGTGATAAGCATGAAAATGTGTACAATAAAGTACAATTAACTATATCGTAGAGCGATGTATATTTATTGAATTTTTATGGTGTTAAGAATATAGTATTTTGGATCGTATACTACTATGAAATAGAGCTTATATCAAAATTCAATTATTCGTTATTCCATTAGAAAACTGCTTCTGTTTGCTTATTGTAGGTATGTGTTTCTGTATTAGCCCGAATTTCGGTAAATCTTATGTTTTACTTGTAAATTTTAGGAATCACCTGCACGAGTTGGTATAAGTAAAAATATAAGTTAGGTTAGGTTAGGTTAGGATTATAATACCTAATCATTTTTCAGACTTTTACTATTAGAGTATTGGCACATGCTAGTTTTTACAAATGACTTATTTTGGGAATAAAACAATATTTTATATTAGAATCGGGAGCATATCCTAAATATGACTATTTTTCAACATTTACCGTGTCTCTGAGGTTAAACCTCAAAAGAAATTATTATTACAGAACAATTCGGTCTTTTACCATCAATACTAAGGTTTTACTATAAAATCTTAGGATTTACTTAAAAAATCTCAGTATTTACTAGAAAATCTCACTGTTTACTAGAAAATCATATGATTTACTATAGTTTGAGTATTTACAGTAACAAATATCCAATGCTCATGCTTGTGACTGTACATATGCACTTTAGAAGACACCATTGTCCCTCTTACGGATTCGGAAAGACCTAATGTACTTTGATTTTTCCTGTTCCGATGTTTCTTCCTCGTTTAGCAAGACGGGGAAATTGGGAACAGCATAGAACAATGCTGTCCGGATGTCACGTAATGCTATTAGAAGAAATTCTTAATTATGCATAACTACTTATTGTATTTTGTACTTTACAGTTATTGTAATAGGATTTACGATAATTGTGACTTATACAACAACGTTAATTAATAGCCGATTTTTTTCAAAAGTAACTTCTTTAGCTATCACGGAGCATTTGTATGAAAAATAATTAGTAAGTTAGTCAAACTGGCATATTTTTTCGGCGTATTAAGTGACGACAATAACGCCATTGTTTTCTTGTTTAGATAATGACGGTTGCAGAGATGTCAGCTGTCATAATATTGCCAAAATGACATCATGGTGTCCCGCGACCACGGCCGCACCGCGTAATGGCGTGGGATGCGAAAACACGAATAGTAAACAAAAAAGCATAATTATGAAATATTACAAACGTTTTATTACCGATTTATCTTATTTTTTTATTTATTTGTTTTAACTGTGGGATGCAACAAAAAGTACTAAGGCGAACTTAAAACCCTGAAGATATTATAGTGCACTAGCTGTCTGCCGCGGTTACACCCGCGTCTTTGGTTACTGCTCCGCTCCCGTAGGTCGTAGCGTGATGGTATATAGCCTATAGCCTTCCTTGATAACTAATCTATCTAACACTGAAAGAATTTTTCAAATCGGACCAGTAGTTCCAGAGATTAGCGCGTTCAAACAAACAAACAAACACTGCAGCTTTATAATATTAAAAAGTATAGACAAGACAGTGTGTGCGCAAACACAGGAGCACTCTCTCTTCTCTAACTCTCATAGTCCGACGGAACGGCAATGTGACACAACCGGGGAGAAATCAGGCGCAGGACCAACGGCTTTACGTGCTTTCCGAGGCAAGGGGGGCGTCACACCACCAACCTCCAAACTCCAGGCTGCTACTGATAGATCCCTAATGGAAAAACGCAATAACATTTTTTGTAAGACTTAAGATTCGATGCCAAGACCCCACGCAACACCCCAGCAGTTGCGCATGCGTCCACAAGACTAACGAGGTAATTAAATAATCACTTATACACACAAATGTAGGTTATGGCCTGTACCCCGTGTTCACAGCAATTCAAACCTTAGCCTGCTACTGCACTTATGACCGCTAGTGTACATACTCACATAATGTTTGTAAAAACAACAACTTTACCTAATATTGTTTACAACTGCCGATAAACTATTATGCAGTTTAGCAGAATTTGACTGTAGGTAACTATGTTTTCTGTAGATTTTGAATAAATAAATAACAATAAAAATAATAATATTACCTACTTGCACTACTCAAGAGTAAATTACAAGAGTAGGTACCTATTAGTGTACTACGTAGAACAGTTTATAAGAATGTAGTAGGTACACAATAATATTGATCATACAATAATACACGAGTTTGCGGTTTATACGTTTAGGCAGGTATCCTAGAATTGTAAACATCTGTGTTAAGTACTTAATACAATATGGAGAAATACCAAAAAACCGGCCAAGTGTGAACCGGACTCGCATTTGAAGGGTTCCGTAGTACCACTGTACAATATTTAAAAGTATATTATTATGTTAAAAAATATACAAAATTTTTACTGTATGGCTTTCATTTTTTTTTCTTTATTATTTGTTGTTTTAGTGGCCACAGTATATACACACTCTGTGAAAATTGGCAGCAAAAGATGCAATGCAGCCCTACGACAGACGGACAGACAGTGTCTTAGTAAGAGGGCACCGTTTGGCACCCTTTGGAGACGCAACAGTAGAAATAACAAAGACAAATTAACTTCAGAGACATTAAAAAAAAATAAAGTGCCTAATAATACCAGATTTTAAATGGTACATCGTGTTAGAAAGAGACGACACTATAAAGTAACGAACTTAATTCTAACACCCAATGTTCCATGTTACGGCTGCATACTGAATGTAGTCGTACAATTTCAGTTCGTTTGGCCATGCCGTGCGCAAGCGCATGATGATAGGAGATGCCTTGACCTAGTTTTTGAATACTTTGTCGACACTAAAGGTGCTGACTGGGTGTTGTAATACACTCCTAATTGAATTTATATTCGATCTCCTTAAATGGACTTGAAAAATGGAAATTGTTGAATAGACTCGTTTTACCTTTATAAAATACAATTATTTGATGCTAATTGAGTAAAAGTCCCGTCAAAATCGGTTCAGCCATTTCGGAGATGAGACGAAACACAGAGACAGACATACAGATAAAAAAAAAATGGTTTTTGGCTGTAAATAACGTGTAAACGTGTTAATCAAGCAGTAATTTTAATAAAAAGCTTTTTTACAAAAAAGATAACCGCCTTCAAAAACTACAAAATAAAAATAACTTTAGTTTTGGAAGTCGGTGGCAATACTTACCTACATAACAAAAAACAAAACCAAAGCCGCCGACTTTTCACTTTTTAGTGCTTGTGTATTAATGTTTGAAATCCTTACAAAAAGCCCTTTCAAACAATACCTCACACGATATATTTAACCTCCTCCTTTTTTTGAAGTCGGTTAAAAAGAGATATCAAATAGACACTTTAATTTTAATTATTCATTTAAATTGATAATGAATTAAAACGTAATTACCTACCTATCACAAAATAATAAAGTTGAAAATTGTGTTTACAAGATATAATTCCGAAACATGAATTATCTATTTGTAATATAAAACTCGAACTCAGTCTGCACAAGCCGTAAGGTTGATGATATAATATTTACATTATGTAATAGAAAAATATTGTAGGTTTGGTTGTGAAACGCTTTTGGTCAAAACTTTCGTAGGTAACTAGTTTCTGACCTAACCTTGGTCTGTATAGACTTCAGTATTACATAACATCACGCCTGTAATCCCCAATGGATTAAGCAGATGTGTACCCATTAGTACACTCACATTTCGCCAGTTATGTTTAAGTCCCATGTAATAGGGGGCGAGGTTCTTGCCATCAATCAGCACAAATCCAGACTCCAAGGCTGCTACTAAGAAATTCCTGATAGAAAAACCTAATAACATTTTACCTGCCCTGGGAATCGAACCCAAGACCAACAAGGCAGTCAAAAACAAACAAACAAAGAGTAGCTTTTAAGTAATAATATAATTGCTCATTCGATAATGTATCTTAAGGCCTTAAAAGTCATAATTATCTTTCAATTGATCTCGCACCTTGCGTAGGATTGCATGGAATGCAATTAATGTTTACAAAAAACTAGTTTGGTTGCAGAAATGCTAACCTCTATTACCTCATGGAGTGGTGGAACCGGTCTCACGATTGCTGTTATTTAGTAAGATACGTAAGAGAATAAGTATTTAACTTTTTATTTAAGTTGTAAGTAGTACAGTAATAAAAAAGATATAATAAAATTAAATATATTTATTTCACAAACAAAGAGCACATGATTATATCATTTAAAAATCGTAGCCATATTAAAATAATAATTCGTACACAATTTGTAGCCAACTAGAATAAAAACCTGTATTTCGGCTTACAGCGCCAACCCCCTCGATTTGTAGTTCATTTGTTTTTTAAATACTAGGCATTTCTCAGTTATTTTATTAACACGCATAGAATCTTATATTAGCTTCACTTGTAAGTATGTATGTAAGAAAATCTTGGAATCTTAATTTGACCCACTTTCCGGTCTTCAATTAAGATGAAATTTTGCACACGCTCTGAGTTCTGATGACAATACATGACTAGCTAAGAAACGTCATTACAAATCCAATATGGCGGCCTCCCCAAGATGGCGGACTAGCTGTTGGAACTCCACCCCCATGATATGGGTATCAAATGAAAGGGTTTGCTGTCAGGAATACGAAAAAAAATAGTCACGTGACTTAAATCCAATATGGCGGACAGGCTATTTGAAATGCATCCCCATGATATGGGTATCAAATGAAAGGGTTTGCTGAATGGGATACGAAAAAAATTAGTGCGTGCTAAAAGCGTGTTTTTTAAACTATTAAAAAAAAAATTAGAATGTTAAGTTTAAATGATACCTATCTGTTGAAAAAATTAAATAAGAGTATGGAGATTCCTGTCCATTCTTCTCCATGAAACTACCTTTTGGAAGGGGCAATTAGATTTAATTCATTTTTCTTGTATAAGGCGTTCAAAAGTGCCTTTTCGAGGTCTAATTAACAAAAATAAATAAACTTATATATATGTCGGATGCGGTCAATAGTACGGACACGAAACGAATCGCAAGCGCGCCATTGGTGACATCACGTGATCTACCCACACCTACAGCGCGCTTCTACAGAGTCGTAATGTTTTAAGCTTTGTGCTTGTGCGCCACTGCTGACTTGTGCTTCGACGGGAGTGCAGTGGAAGGAAGTCAGCTTATTTTGACAATAAGTAAGGCGTTGAAGGGTTCCGCTTCTACATGGCTGTCGCAGTTATCCTATCCAGGTATGACGTGGGACCAGTTTAAAGAACTGTTTAATGCCAGATTCGTGTGTGTCGAAACTTCTGCGGCTACCCTCATTAACCTTAGCAATGACAAACCAAAGGAGAATGAGACCTATGCTGCCTATGCTAGTCGCCTTATGACCTTTTTGTTGAACCGTTGGAAGGATCTGAGCGTCGAACAGATTGCGGTATCAACTGTTATTGCCCACTTGGCGCAGATTGATACTCGATTACAACGTCTCGCATTTACCACTGAGGTGGCAACGCGACATAAGTTGCAGCTAGAGCTTCAAGCGTTCTCTTACTTGAAGAGGAGAGCCCCTACTGATATGCGTTCTGACGCCGGAAGCGATAAACGTCCGAAGTTTTCGTCGCTGCCGCCAATCAAGTGTCACGCATGCGGCAAGCTAGGACACAAACAAGCGGATTGTCGCACGAAGAAGAACGACGTCAAGAAGCCCTTGCCCGTATCGACTGCTACGGGCGCCGGACAGCGACAACAAGCCAGTAGCAGCTCACTGGTGTGCTTCAAGTGCGGCACGCCGGGCCACATCGCCAATCGCTGCACAGCGGGCGGGTCCAGCGCCGCTGTACCGGCGGAGAAACGAGTCGACCTTTGCATTGTCGAGCCTCCATCAGGAACAATAAAGCATTTTGGTGAGTGCTTCAAATTTGATTTTGATTCTGGTGCTGAATGTTCTCTAATGAAGGAGAGCATTACTGGTAAATTTAGAGGTACAAGAATAAATGATGTGGTATCTTTAGTTGGTATAGGCAATAAAAATGTTAATAGTACTTTGCAATTGCTGTGTCAGGTAGAAATTAACGATTTCGCGACGGAGATTCTATTTCACGTTTTGCCAGATACGTACTTGCGTAGTAATATTCTATTAGGTCGAGAAATTTTGAATAACGGTTTTTGTGTAAGTATGACTGCAACCCAATTAATTTTGACTAGAGAGAGAACTATAAACATGTGTAGCACTTTTCAGACTACGACAATAAAAAATAATTTTGATAAAATTGACACTGATTTGCCATTTGATAGAAAACGTGACCTTGTAAAAATCCTAGAATTATATTCTGATTTTTTTATTAATGGTTTTCCGACCACGCGTGTTAACACTGGTGAATTGGAGATAAGATTAATCGACCCTAATCGTACAGTGCAAAGACGTCCTTACAGATTGTCTCCGGACGAACGTCGAATCATGCGCGATAGGGTAAACGAATTGTTGCAAGCTAAAATAATTAGACCCAGTAGTTCGCCGTTTGCTAGTCCGGCCCTTTTGGTTAAAAAGTATGATGGATCAGACCGTATGTGCATAGATTATAGAGAGCTTAATAATAATACAGTGCCAGATCGTTATCCACTACCGTTGATTTCAGATCAAATTTCACGACTCCACGGTGCAAATTACTTTACAAAATTAGATTGTGCGAGTGGTTTTCATTTAATTCGTGTCCAAGAACAATCGATTGAACGCACTGCATTCATAACACCTGATGGACAATTTGAATTCTTAACCATGCCGTTCGGTTTACGTAACGCCATATCTGTTTTCCAACGAGCAATCATTAATGCACTTGGTGACGTTGCATACCAGTACGTAGTTGTGTACGTCGATGACATCTCCATTATCTCCGATTCTATAGAGCAGGGCCTGGAGAGACTGCACACTGTGTTAGAGGTGTTAACAAAAGCGGGGTTCTCGCTGAACCTTAAAAAATGCTCCTTTCTTAAAACGCGTAGGTATACAGTTCCTGGGTTACGAAGTTGAGGCAGGTAAGATTAAACCAAACAAGCGAAAGATAGAGGCTTTGTCATGTTTACCTTCACCACAGACACTTACACAGGTAAGACAATTCGTAGGTTTGGCTTCTTACTTTCGTAAGTTTGTACCGAATTTTTCCCGCCTCATGGCTCCGATCTATAGATTGACATCTGGAAAGTCTCCGTTCGAGTGGACACCTAGCCGTGAAGAAGTTAGACAGAAGGTAATCAAAATACTAACTAGTGATCCAGTGCTCATGATCTTCGACCCACAGCATCCAGTAGAGCTGCATACTGATGCCAGTTCAGAGGGATATGGCGCGATTTTGTTCCAAGTTGTAGAAGGTAAGCAATATCCTATTGCCTATTTTAGCAAACGCACGACACCAGCAGAGTCTCGATACCACTCGTATGAGCTGGAGACGCTTGCGGTCGTTAACGCGGTTAGGCATTTTAGACAATACCTGCATGGCCGAACATTTACAGTAATAACAGACTGTAATTCTTTAAAGTCGTCACGAAACAAAATCGACCTGACACCGAGGGTACACCGATGGTGGGCATTTTTACAGTCGTTCGATTTCGACGTAAAATACCGTGTAGGTAAGCAAATGGCGCAAGCTGATTTCTTCTCTCGTAATTTATTGCCTCTACAACCAAAACAACAAGCTGGTAAAGTTGAACAGAAGCAGGTTAACCTTACCGAATTGTCCGACAACTGGCTTCTGGCAGAGCAGCAGCGAGATGAAGAGATCAAGAAAATTATTTCTGATCTAGAGCAAGGACAGCTCAACGACGACGTAGCTAAGACTTATGAGGTAAGATCAGCTATACTTTACCGTAAAGTTCAACGTAACGGTCGAACGAAATGTTTACCCATCGTTCCTCGTGCAATGCGTTGGTCTGTCATCAATAATATCCACGAGTCCATTATTCATCTAGGATGGGAGAAGACGCTGGAGAAGCTGTACAACCATTATTGGTTCGAAGGTATGAGTCGCTACGTAAAAAGCTTTGTAGACAACTGTGTCACCTGCAAGATAGCAAAGTCACATTCAGGTAAAGTACAGGTAGAACTTCACCCTATACCCAAGACAGCGATTCCATGGCATACCGTGCACATAGACGCTACGGGAAAGCTGAGTGGCAAGAGTGATAACAAGGAGTACGTGTTTGTGATAATCGACGCATTCACCAAGTACGTATTGTTGTTTCACAGTAAATACATTGATACCAAGAGCAGCATCAAGGCAGTGTCAGATAGCGCCGCACTCTTTGGCTCTTCTGTACGTATAATCGCTGATCAGGGACGGTGCTTTTCTAGCAAGGAGTTTCGCGACTTCTGCCAAGGTAAAAATATCAATCTACACCTTATTGCGACTGGTTCATCTCGTGCGAATGGTCAGGTGGAAAGGATAATGAGTGTGCTCAAGTCAATGTTAACCGCGATAGAAACTGACAAAGATCGATCATGGCAAGACTCACTAGGAGATGTACAGCTAGCTCTAAATTGTACGGTAAATCGCGTTACAAAAGCTAGTCCATTAGAACTCTTGATAGGTAAGGTAGCACGACCACTTGATTTAATGGCTAACGACAATGACGATAGTATAGACCTTGATGACATTAGAAGATTAGCATCTGAAGGGATTGAGAAGTCTGCGCGTTATGATAAAAGTCGTTTTGATAGTACAAAGGCAAGCGTGAGTAGGTTCTCTGTCGGTGAATTCGTGCTCATTCAGAATGAGGAGCGTAATCAAACTAAGCTTGACGTGAAATATAGAGGGCCATTTCAAATTGTTGAAGTGTTAGATGGCGATCGATATGTTTTAAAATCTTTAGTTAACAAACGTACTTACAAATACGCTCATGACCGTGTTCGGAAGATGCCCGAGGGCCAAGTACCGATTGAGATTGTTGACGAAATAGATGATGAGTTGGCATCACTTTAGTTTGTGTAAACAGGTTCTCGGTTCAGTGGGTCGGAGACTATACCAGAGTATCGTAGCCGTAGCCCGTTGGAAATCGGTATCTGTTCAATGAATAGTCCGTGGGTACGCGGTAGGCGGTAGCTCTGGGTGGAATAGTCGGGTTTTGCCTAGAAGCAAAGACCATAGAGTCAAGGGTTGACTCGGTATTCCCGTGGGGAATAGTGTGTGAGTGTTGTTGACCATGAAAGAGATACCTGAGGTTTAGTTTTCTTTGATTAATTTAATGTCTAATCGTTGTGCTTGGTCTCGGTAATCTCGAAACTAGATAAGTTTTAATTCGTAGATTAGCCTAGTTTTTAGTTTCTAATTTGAATGTTATTTGCAAATTGCTTATGAATTAAAACAGATTTGAAAGAATCAAGTCCCCTTTAATTATCTCGTCAGTCCTCATACGAGTCAGGATTGGACGAGCAGAAACTGTGGCGAAATTTTGTATTTTCCAGATTAACAACACACGGGGACGTGTGCATCGCAGGATGGCCGTGTCGGATGCGGTCAATAGTACGGACACGAAACGAATCGTAACCGTATCAGTGTAAAGAATAAATGTTATTTATAAAGAAATAAAGTACAAATTAATTTGTAAAGAAAATAATTTGTAAAGAAATAAAGTATTCCAAGTATTATATTTATACTATTCCTCATGTATGTGGCTTTCATATACAAAATTTTTATACGGTTTCATTAACAAGATTTTATACATAAGATTTTAGTTGAGGTTTTAGTAGAATCTCAATTCTCTATGAAAATAAAATAACATTTTTTGTCAATATGACATACCTAGCAGGACTGCTTACTATGTTCCAAAATGTAAAAATTAAAACCAACTTTTTGTGTCAGATTTAAAGTAAAATTTACATTACCCACACGCGTACGGAAAAACGATATAGAAACTAGAAAGGGACAGACTTTTTAGGAATCGTGTCGCTCTTGCTCTATGTGGCACTGTTCATTATTAATTGATTATATTATTAATTGATAAAATAATAAATAATGTTCACAGTCATTTGTGAAATATTTTAACTCTTCATTGCAATTTTATGCCAAGATAATTGTTTGTTTTGTAAGGTAGGCAGAAGTCGGCACACAGAAGGGATCCTCTCCAGGTTCCGAAACTCAACGTAAGTATAATTTTTTTTTTAATGTGACCCTGTTATGTTTCTTTTTAACGGGACTACTAATCTATATCCGAACTAATATTATTTTTCATTGTTTCCCTATTCATCCTTGTAATTTAAAAAATATTATTTGATAAAGATATCCAAATAGACACTAAGATCGCTGTAATACAAGCAGAAGATGAAACAAAAGTTGCCGGACCATCCGTGTTGAAAGCAATAAAGGATTCAGGTAATGCACTCATTCAGTTTGCTTTTAGACATGGGATGAGAATGATAAGGTCAAATTCCCTCTGAATTGTGCCACTCATAATTATATAAAATACACTCCATAAAAAAGGCGACTGTGCGACCATATTTATATGTAAACTACATATAATTATAAAAATCATAGAGCTAGAGATATAGCAATACGGTGGTATTGCTTCGACGCTTGACCTTCACCAACCTCCCGAGCAAACTGGATTTCGACCTTATTTCTCCACAACCGATTATCTCCATGCTGACATGCTGTAACCACGTAATAGAAAAATATCACGGAGCAAACGTAGCCAGATACCGCACAAAATCGAAAAGTTTTACCTTTAATTAAATGACTGGTCACCTTATTAGACAAGGACACAACTACTAATAAGTTCTCTCTTACAAGACAGACTTTTTGGTGCATGCCATCATTCTAGTTGTACTATAGCTTATATGTATTATTTCCATGATAATGCTTTACCTTTTGCTTCACTCAGCTTCTTAATTTGTCATTTTCTACTAACTCAGTTACTCCGTTTCAAGTTTACGTAAAACAAATTAATTTCAGATATATAATCATGTCTAGTCCAAGACTAAAAACTCCGGTGTCAAATTCATCTTCACGCACACAACTAGAACAAGGACAGGATCCTTCAGAAAAAGGAATTAGCCAAGGTTTTAATTTACATGAAACTGAAGATTCTAAAGGTAAATTCAAATAAAATACAGTGCATAAAATGGTATGGGAAGTATATAGAAAAGATAGATTGTATGGAACATAACAGGAGTAAATAAAATCTACAACCTGGTCGAGCTAAGTTTGCATTGCACCTTAAATTTGCGTATGCAACGTGCAAAACTGCACGTTGTATTAATTATCAGATCATTCTTGAGATCAGTGACAACCCAAATAACTCGAAGCCTAGGCAAGTTTGCAATTTATCTTTTGCCTATACCTCATGGCACAATACCTGGTAGACCCTAACCCTATTATAACATGACGCTGACGATTATCTTTCATTTACAGATCCTAATACAATTATAGAAAAATGCCTTGTAATCCTGTCTATCGCCTTGGTTGTCGTGACGTTCCCGTTTTCTTTGTTTGCGATATTTGCGGTAACTTTATTATTCATAGTAGATTGCGTCTTGGAGCGCGGATCCAGCCCGATATTTAAACAGATTATGTGTACAATGCAGGTCGTGAGACAGTTTGAACGGGCAGTAATTTTACGGAATGGAAAATTGCGCAGTCGCCTACCCTATGGACCTGGTCTTGTGAATTACTTACCATGCATTGATACAGTAAAGTCTACAGACCTGAGGATCATTTGTTATGCAGTACCACCTCAAGTGGTAGGTAACGTCTCGTAGTATCACTCCTTTTATTTAACTGCTTTTTCTACTCTGTTTTCGTAAATCCCGGTCGCACACGGGCCACAAACGCCGCCACTTCCAGCTAGAAGCGGTGTTGTGGCGACCACCGACGTCAACCGTGTGCCGTGAATCCATATAAAATGTATTAAAACTACAGGAAACACGTCAGTGACGGCGTTTTGTGGTTGTGGCCCATGTGCGGCCAGGCTATTATGACCATTCCACCCATTATATTCATTATATAGGTATTATATAATCGAACTTCTTAACAGGCTCTAACAAAAGATGCTATGACCATTGCTGTCGATGCTGTTGTTTACTATAAGATTAACGATCCTATTTGGGCAGTTGTCAACATTGCCGATTATAAGTAAGATATTATGTTGTTTTAACGATTAGCGGTTAGTTTAGTGGCGGTATTCGCATTATAAGATAAATTGGTCTATCCATGATCAACCGAAGAACTTAATAAGGCTTTTCAGTTTCCAACATTTTCTGTTCGTGCAGAAAGGCCACTCAACTTTTAGCAGCTACAACTCTCCGCAATGCTCTTGGAACTCGAAATCTATCTGAAATTCTCGTAGGAAGGTCAGAAGTAAGCGCTCAGATCTTTAAAAATATGAGGAATATGACCTTGAACTGGGGAGTAAAGATCGTGGAGTTTGATGTGTAAGTAGTACTTAGTTACAAATTAATAAACGTAATTTAATTAATGTGAGAATGTATGAAAAACTTACAATAACAGCATGGGATTCAGACATCCAAATCCTGAATCAGTGGCGAAGTGTGCCCTAGACGGGCCCTGTATTAAAAAAATGTTCTTGGAATGGCTTCTACTTAACTACGGCGAAAATCAGAGAAGCAATTCCCATAAGTTTAACACCAATCGCATTTTTAACCCAGTCTTATTCAAAAATATAAGTAGTTATTGTCAAAAACATAGTAGGTATAGTTTATTGTCGCTGTGATGAGTTTGTTGACTAGAGTTACGAGAAATTATCTTCTTGACACAAAGACGAAATTGCAACTTAAATTTGTGCGTCTTTTAGTTAGTAGAATTGGCCTTCTGTTTTATGTCTATAGGTGTCTATTGATTCGCATACTATTTACCAAGTCACTTATCCGGTTTACTGGACTCCATTCCCTGATCCTTTACCTACATCCTTTGTTTTTCCTGCTCCACAGAAAGGATATAATTATACCCTTGCAATTGCAAAAAGCAATGGCTACGGAAGCTGAGTCATCCAGATTGGTGAACGCAAGAATAATTGTAACCAAAGCTGAAATAGAATCCACTAGAAATCTTCAGATAGCCACTAAGTTGCTAATGGATAATCCATTTTGTATGCAGGTTTGTATGTAGATTGTTATTATTACCCATCTATAGGGCTGGTGTGATGGCCCAGTGGTGAAGGCTCCAGTCTTTCATGCATGGAATTGCGAATTGGACACCAGGCATGTACCAATGTGACTTTACCAATTCCTGTATACTTTCTAAGTTTATCTTGGACACCACTGACATTAGTGAAGCAAAAACATCGCGAGGAAACCGACATTTATAGTAAAAGTAAGTCTGAAATCGCCAATCCACCTTAAGAAAGCGCGGTGATGTGGTTCATGCCTTCTCTACGAGTCCTTTGCCCTGCAGTGCATGCACTATCTGCTTTATTGAAACTATACACACTCGCTGTCCGTATTGTTCTTCAATCGCTTTAAATTCTGACCGCTTCATACATGTTTCAGCTGAGATACTTGCAATCATTAGAAACGATGGCCGGAGACAAAATGCATACCGTCATACTGCCGTTCTCAACAGAATCGTTGAAAAAAGTGTTCAAGTGAACAAGGAAATTTTTACTAATGTTTGACCTGTGATTAGTCAATAAATGTGTGTGGTTTTGTAAATTATACGACAAGTATATGTATCACTCCTTTTTATTGAGCAAAAGGAACTAATAAATAGTCAACAATGTATAAAACACTACCTAAACTAAAACAAAGTAACAGGACTAGTATTCTCTTGAGTCGTCTTCTTGTTTTGGATGGCCATAATGTACAAGTTTCTGTGGTTGACCGCCCGCTTTTTTATGCACTGTAGCCTGAAATTATAAAACAGAAATTACGTAACAAATTCCATTTACATCGGTATCTTGTTATAAAATCTAAACCCTAAAATAATATCGTTTAAAATACATATATCATCTGCCTAGCCTTTTCTCTCTGGGTTTTTTGAAACGTGTTGCAGACTCAAAACCCACTGAAAGATTTGTGTGAAAAAAGATTTGTGTGAAAAAAGATTTGTGTGAAAAAAGATTTGTGTTGTGACTACGACAAAACAATATCATAATTTGTCCAGCCTTGTTTTCCCAACTATGTTAGGGTCGGCTTCCAATTCAACTTGATGTTACTTAATACCAGCGATTTACATGGAGCGATTGCCTATCTGACCTCCCAGGGAGGCAGTGCATCATGGGATAAAAATTCATTAAATAAAATTTTAAATAAGTACCTGGAAACCATTCTTGGGGTCGGCTGTGTAACTTACAAGACGGATGGAGCCGTCAGGTTCGACTAGTGAATATTCACCCTGGACGACATCGCCATCGCGATGTTCCTTGTGATTCTGAAGATTACCGGTGTGAGGGTCTTCTACGCCGTATGAATAAGCGTAGTCAGGTTTGGCCTAGAAATTTTTGCAGGAGTTTAAACATTTTAATCATAAATCAATTAGGAAGCAAGATAAAAAAAGAGTATTTTTGGATTTCGGAAGCATTTGGTTTTGCTGCTGCCTTCCTAATATCTCAAAATGTATAAATTAAAATATAGGTATTTGGCTCATTTTCATACAAATGTGTCCCATGAGATAAAACTTACCACGTAGTCAACAGTCTTTAAATGTGCGTATTTAGCGGTGTCTGGGTGAATTTGTTCTGTTTTGTGATCGTATCCGTAATCTGCGTGTTGCTGAGCCGGGATCCCGTCAGCAGCTGGCACCTGGACTTCTACAATCTGACCACTAACAGGACCACTGAAGCGGCTATATGAGTACCCTCTAGGTTTTCCTGACAACACCATTGTTGCTAACGCTACCGGTATGAGAAACTGGGAATAAAAGAATCAAATCAACATTATTAAATATTCACGTATCTGGAGCCTGGAGTACGCATCACCATGCATGGAAATTAGTCTGAATTTTACTGCTATTATAGCGTAAAAAATATTTGCTTGAAGATCTCATCATTAGATTTGGCTTGGCCCATATAAAAGCGCTGTCACAAAAATTTTTATTAATGTTATTATAAGTAGCTCATGCCATGCCTTTTTATCAGCAACATAATTACCCCCTTTTTAATTAACCTGCAATAAAGTTATGTCAAACTTAAACCTCGTAAAATCTATGGTTAACTTATCGTTAATACTTTATAGGTTATCTGCTACTGCTTTAAGGCTTATCCGCACACAACAGTGCCGACACGTGCCGATCCGTAACGTGACGATCAGTGTCAGTGAAATTTCATATTGTAGCATACATTTTGTACGACGCTATCCGTACTTGTCAGTGACAGTGACGTTCAGTGGTGTCAGTGCTGCGCCGACATTGTCCGTGCTGCGCCGACATTGTCCGTGATCCGACGTGAATTTGTAGGTACAATATTTTGCCTGAGACTGTCGCAGTGTTTCAAGATGGACGACGAAAAGTTGATTGAATTGGTCACTGCACGCGTCGTGTCGGTACTGACATGTACGAATAGCACGTCACGGAACGGTACGGTACGGAACGGTACGGATGTCGGTCACGTGTCGGCACTGTTGTGTGCGGATAGGCCTTTACTCCCTATCCAGTGATATTATTATAACAAATATTATATTTATATATAATATTTAAATGTATATTATATTATTGCGATGGCGATCCATCGTAGGAGTAAATTTCTATTTATGTTCTGGTCAACACTTCCATTTTGTTGGTGACAAAAAGCTGCGGCCTTCACGGTCAGTAAGTAGCTAACTTATTACTCAATAGCGACAATGAAAAATAATCGACCACGAAGAAAGTGAGACCAGAGTTTTTTTACGGTAGCTAAGTCAACGAGACTAATTTGATTGATGTTTGATTGTTTTTTTTTATTTAATAATCAGGTTATAGGTTATATGCAATACCTATGTAGTCTGTGATAAAATAATATATTAAAAGTAGAGTAGCAAACTTAAGTATCACGTACAGATACAGGTGACCAAAATAAAAGAAGGTAGGTAAGGTTGCCATCCGTCCGGGATTCCCAGATTTTTTCTATTTTAAAGGAAGCCCGGGGAATGCCCGGGTTTTTAAAAAGTGTCAGAGGAATCCCGATTAATTAAAAGATCTACGCAATAAATTTATTTTTAACCGACTTCTAAAAAAGGAGGAGGTTCTCAATTCGGATGTTTGTATTTTTTTTTTTTAGGTTTGTTCGCGCTTAACTCCGTCGCTTGCCAACCGATTTCATATGAAGTCGGGAAGTCGGCGTCAAGGGTAGGGGTATGGTAGGGGTAGGGGTAGGGGTAGGGTAGGTGTAGGGTAGGGGTAGGGTAGGGGTAGGGGTAGGGTAGGGGTAGGGGTAGGGTAGGGGTAGGGTAGGGGTAGGGTAGGGGTAGGGTAGGGGTAGGGTAGGGGTAGGGTAGGGGTAGGGTAGGGGTAGGGGTAGTGTAGGGGTAGGGTAGGGGTAGGGTAGGGGTAGGGTAGGGGTAGGGTAGGGGTAGGGTAGGGGTAGGGTAGGGGTAGGGTAGGGGTAGGGTAGGTGTAGGGTAGGGGTAGGGTAGGGGTAGGGTAGGGGTAGGGTAGGGGTAGGGTAGGGGTAGGGTAGGGGTAGGGTAGGGGTAGGGTAGGGGTAGGGTAGGGGTAGGGTAGGGGTAGGGTAGGGGTAGGGTAGGGGTAGGGTAGGGGTAGGGTAGGGGTAGGGTAGGGGTAGGGTAGGAGTAGGGTAGGGGTAGGGTAGGGGTAGGGTAGGGGTAGGGTAGGGGTAGGGTAGGGGTAGGGTAGGGGTAGGGTAGGGGTAGGGTAGGGGTAGGGTAGGGGTAGGGTAGGGGTAGGGTAGGGGTAGGGTAGGGGTAGGGTAGGGGTAGGGTAGGGGTAGGGTAGGGGTAGGGTAGGGTTAGGGTAGGGGTAGGGTAGGGGTAGGGTAGGGGTAGGGTAGGGGTAGGGTAGGGGTAGGGTAGGGGTAGGGTAGGGGTAGGGTAGGGGTAGGGTAGGGGTAGGGTAGGGGTAGGGTAGGGGTAGGGTAGGGGTAGGGTAGGGGTAGGGTAGGGGTAGGGTAGGGTAGGGGTAGGGTAGGGGTAGGGTAGGGGTAGGGTAGGGGTAGGGTAGGGGTAGGGTAGGGGTAGGGTAGGGGTAGGGTAGGTGTAGGGTAGGGGTAGGGTAGGGCTAGGGTAGGGGTAGGGTAGGGGTAGGGTAGGGGTAGGGTAGGGGTAGGGTAGGGGTAGGGTAGGGGTAGGGTAGGGGTAGGGTAGGGGTAGGGTAGGGGTAGGGTAGGGGTAGGGTAGGAGTAGGGTAGGAGTAGGGTGGGGTAGGGTAGGGTAGGGTTAGGGGTGGGGTTGGGGTGGGGTAGGGGTAGGGTAGGGGTGGGGTAGGGGTATGGTAGGGTAGGGGTAGGGTAAGATAGGGTTAGAGTAGGGTAGGGAAGGGGGTAGGGTAAGGCAGGGTTAGGGTAGGGGTATTGGTAGTGTAGGATACCACGCGAACGAAGTCGCGGCGGGTCAGCTAGTTGATAATAACCCTACGCCGGCACTGAATCATTGAAGCACGTCATTTCAATTCAAACTCCAACGCATAGATACGTGAACAGAGATAAAGATTTACTCACTTCTAAAGAATTCCTGATGTTCCGTCTCATGGCTTCCTTCTCATATTTCCACTGGAAGTCACTGGCGGACTCCCCTCCAACCAGAACCGTCTCTTGATTATCTATTTGATTGAATTTAGCGTCCTCTTGTCTCGCCGGCTTCTGAGTAGTGGGGTAAGCAGGGAAGAAGTACCGGAGACCGATACCAGGTAAGCTTTGGCTACCAAGAATGGCCGGTGGGTTACTATTGACGGCTTGTCCACTCTGGCTTGGGAGAACAGGTTTGACGAGGACGTAAGAGCTGACGAATCGTTGAGCGTTGTTGAGAGGCGCTTGTGTTGCTGGCTGGGCGTTGAACATCACGTTGGTGTATCTCGGTTGGGGCACGAAGAAGGGAGGTCGCCTGTGGTAAGTAATTCTTTGGTTAGTGTTGGGGTGATAACACTAAACCTATCAAGACTTATTTTATGATATCATGCTTAAAGAAGTTACAAATTCAGTGTCAACTCTTCACACATTATGGAGTGCGTCCCATTATACAACAAAACACACGACTATAATTATCTTCTGGTTATCAAGAAGTAGGAAAAAAAGTCTACATCGACACCAGTACTGCAAACAGACATGCAACTGCGCAATACTCTTCTTATTAACCCGACGATTTCGAGACTAACAAAAGTTCCATATAAATTACCATTGAGCGTTAGGATCGGGCGTGTCATTGGAGGCTAAGCCGACTACTAAGTAAGGTTGCGGAGGGGGTACCGGTTCTGGCGTCGGAGGTACGATGGGACCCCCTTTTGTGCCGTACTGTGGCCGTACTTCACCATGATTGCGTGTGCGCTTGACGCGTACAGCATCAGGCAAGTCAGCAACTGTAGAAGAAAAGAAAAAAAATGTAGTTCTAATTGATCAAGTAAGTACAATAATTGAAGAGTCACTAAAGTTGATCTTTTAGTAAAAGATTCTACGTGCACTAGGGGTGCTATATACATATATTAACTCTCACGCTCTAAAAGATTTTCAATGAATGTCGTTGTATGAAGAAGTCAGCTCGTATAAAATTCTATTAACAAGATAATTTTAACTAAACGGCTCGGTAGATAAGTCACAAATTTAGGTCAAGATACGTAATAATTATGAGAATATCTACATAAAATGTAAACTATGATTTAATGAGACGAATTAATTATGCGTAAGACCTTCCAACCAACTAAATTATAAGGAAGTCCCACCTAAATATAACGTCCCTCATAATTATAGCATAGTTTCAACATCGCCATTCCAAAGATATTATACTCGAATAAAACCCAAGATGGGTTAAGTGGCAAGCTTGTTTTCAATAACATTACTCGGCATAATTATGGCTATGCTTCAGTACATAATGACATGTTTTCTTGCCAATGACATTGAATAATGTTGCTTGGTAGTCAAAGGTACAAACCAGTTCTCGCATCGATTACCGTACTTATCGATTCAAAGTTATAATCGAGAGTATGGTTAAATTACACCAATATAAAGTAACGACGCCTTGGTGGTGACACCTTTGTAATGACATGGCAGTAAAGGAACATTATTGCATTGTGCAATCTTGGTGGCATCGAGTCTGTAAAAAAGATTCTTCTAAATATGATAGGATTTTTAGCAGTATGTTGTAAAGGCCCGGACACATCGGAGCGAGTAACATCCGGGCGCGGTCGCGGTCACAGGCACTGACTGATACTGCAATAGCAATTGCATGGACGGGTCCACACCAGAGTGGGTAAAATACTATGAAACCTAGAATCTGACGGCGCCCTTAAGTTACTCAATCCGATATGAAAAGGCCTTTATTAAAAATGGTTTCCCAACAATTTCATTTAAATGTATCTCTTCATTAAGTCAAGATAAAATCTAAATCTTATCGTATTTTACCTAACACTATCAATATCTAAAAATAAATCTTTCAAAGCAATACAAATGAGACATTAGATCACGATGAAAACTTCATTCTCATACAAATGTATCCAGTTTCCGCCAAGTACCATTTTAATTTAGTCAACATCATTAAAACAGCGTCATACATCTTCATCTCACAGCCTTGACGCACTTACTTCAATGATCATCTTTCCCACGTGAACATCTTTTATTTACCACTACATTACGTGGTCGCAACTAAAAGCTAGTTTTTTCACTAAACTTTATCTATTAAATGCTCTGTAAATTGCACATTTTAGTACCGGTCGCCATTGTCTATGTAAAGTTAGCACATCAGCTGTTGCAACCTCCTTAAATTTCCAAACTTACGATTATAAAGTACGAATGCGCGTTATCAGAGCATCTGGACGAATTTTTTGAGTCGAGCATCAAATGGATTGAACCAGATTAATGTTTGTTAACAAGCAAATTGGTTCGCAGCATTCAGGGGCAAACGATCTTCATTTAGATTAGATGATATCAAAATGTGTAACCGTTTTACATACCTGTAACCTCGCCGAGAATCTCATGTTGATTTGTTTGTGTGTTGACTACCTTGGCATTCGTCTCTGGTCCCTGTAACAATATTAAAATTAATTAGCACAATTTGTCAGTGAGTCGTACTTAAAAGTTGATAATGTCATTACATGAGCCCTCTTGTTAAAATTGAGAACAGCGCCTGCAATTGTGAAAACGAGTGTTCGAATAATTATACCCCATCAAGATTGACAAGAAATTACAGCTATCAACAGCTCGTACTTACAAAAAATATTGTTATGAAAACATTAATTTACATACTACGTAGATTAAGTCGGAGAATTGCGGTACTTAATTATTATGAGAAATATTTTCAGTTTCGAAAGATGTTACTACAGTTACATGAAGGAACTTTACCATAAATGTGTTGGCGTTCTAGCCACGTGACCAATGTTTAATAAGAATTAAATAATAGGTGAATATATGAAAAAAATAATAAAGATGGCAAAGTATGATACTAATACCTGCTTAATAATTAAAATAGAATAGAATTGGAGGATAAGAGCAAACGTACAATCTTGACAATGAAAAAGCTCTCCGACAAAACTCTTTTGTTGCAAAGTCTGACCATCGAATCTTCAATACCAAATCTGGTGAGCAATCTTAAAGGTACCTCTAAAGACAGGTTTCATTAAGCCTAAGTACCTACGTACTTTATTAAATTGTAAGCTCTTTTGAAATATTAAAGGAAGAAAGGTGAACAAGTTGGCATATCTCACACGCATCACAATGCTACCAGTAAATAGAGCTTGGCATTTGTTACAGCTACCTGGTAACAGTGGTCCATGTTGTAACTATTACAATAGAAGCTAGCGATGACACGGTTAACAAGGTTGTATCTGATAAGGTTACTGGTAACGTGGGCTATGAGGTTTTGGAATGTGCGTACAATGATATGAACACTAGTAATGGTAAAGAGACAGTTTTAAAGTTAGACATAACTGATGATAATCAGTGGTGTAACTGGCCCTTTTGCTTAACTGTGGCGAAGCCTAAATGGAGGATAAAGATTTTTCACAAAATAATATTTAATTTTTCCCGTGAAGTGTAGCGTATGGCCTTAATTAAGACTTTTAGTGAGGTAGTGGATAATATTTTACGAGTTTTTGCTTACAAGAGTTCGGGGCCAATGTAGCTGACGGGCCACGTATCTTTGATACGGCGGTAGCTACGCCCCTAATGATAATGACGCTGCCGCTTATGATGACTGCCTCGTTGGTCTAGTGGTCGTAAAGTGCGACTGCTGAGCATGAGGTCTTGGGTTCGATTCCTAGATCCGGCAAAGTGTTAATGGGTTTTTCCATCAGGAATTTCCCAGTAGCAGCCTCGGAGTCTGGATTTGTGCCCGGTTAATGGCAATAGGCTCGTCCCCTATTACATGGGACTTAAACATAACTGGCGAAATGTGGGTGTACTAATAGGTGTGCCTAACTCTTAGGGGATTACAGGCATGATAGGTATTATGTATGTTGTAAAGAAACTTCTAAAGAGGACGATAAGTTGCAGACAAAGGAACTGCGTAAGTGAAGGAGCTTATGAATGCTTAGTGACATAAACATATTGCTAAACGTAATTACGAAGAAGTTAACAACTACCAATGATCAATTGCACGCCATTGGTGACATCACGTGATCTACCCACACCTACAGCGCGCTTCTACAGAGTCGTAATGTTTTAAGCCCATGGTGAGGAGGACATTCAGTGTCTGATCGCCCCGGAGTTAAGACGTTGCGGAACTGTACTCGATTCGTCGTTTAAGTGTTAATTGTGATTTGTAGTTGTGTTAATTTTCTATTTTAATAAACACCGTGTATCGCACCTAGTGTGTTTTCATTGCACGAAACCCATCTTCTGCCCACAATGTCTGAATCTAGGGGAGTAAATCCTGACGATCCTACATATACTTTACTTATTATTATTTTATTAATTTTACTTTATTATTCTTAGGTTTTATGTTTAGGTTAATTATTGTATATTGCTTCAAAATGTATAAAATGTTATACCTACCTGTGAGAATCTATTTATTGTGTAATATATAAAGAGTTAACATATATACATAGAGATACATCTGACTTTGAATGTGCAGAAATTAAAATAAATATTTTTGTCCTTTTAGCGCTAAATTACAACCGATGACTCTTAAACATGACAATTTCAATGTTTGGTAGACACAATCCATTAAGGCGCTCCCTCACCGGGAGCATTCGCGTGTAATGTAACATTATAGGTTCGACTTTGAGCATTACATTACAATACTACCTCCCTGACCGACGAGCGTTTGTGTGTAATGTAACATTATAGATTCGACTTTGAGCATTACATTACAATACTACCTCCCTGACTGACGAGCATTCGCGTGTAATGTAACATTTAGTATAGATTTGAATTAGGAAAGCGCATTGATGTTACAAGTTGTATCAAAATATTACACATTGTATCATTACAAGGTGCGCATTGTAATGCTCGGTTCTCCTCCTTCACTGATGTAACGTCGTTTTGTATCATTACAAGGTGCGCGCTGTAATGCTCAGTTCTCCTCCCACACTGATGTAATGCTCGACTCTGTAACGTTACATTACACGCGAATGCTCCCGGTGAGGGAGCCCCTTTAGAGACTTGGTGAGAACACGTATTTCTAAAGTCATATTAAAGCTGACATAAGGCATGTTGTACACGATTTCTTGATTATGACAATTTGTGTGTATCCAAATATACAAGATTGGGACGAAGTAAAAATACCCAGTATTTTTGTCAGTTGGTAAAACCTAAACCTTATAAATACCTATATATTGGCAACACGTAAATAATAATTCATAGAAAATAGGTTTTTGTTAAGGTACAAGGCTTAAGGTGGGGTTCTCCCAAATCGTCGTAGCTTGTCTCCTGCAGCGCTCTTCTTCAAAACACCTGCCTTAAAAAGTGACCTTAAGTCCTTATATATTTTTTTTTTTAAGAAATGCACCTCCACTTGGACCATTTTTTTATTCAAAGCCATTTTGAAGTACCTAAAGTGATCACTTGCTTACATTTTGACCTTTTTATGCATTCTCAATTTCAATTGACATCTAAAACACTAAACGTGTGCGCATTGAATATGTGGCGACCAGGTGCCACCCTAACTCCATTAGTAGGTACACTACACTATACTGCTGACCTAAGACTATAATTTTTACACAAAAAAACTGTTTGATAGCAAAATGAGCCATTTCCTACGAATGACGCCTTATCAAGTCAATTGTCGGTCATTTCGTCAATTCTAATCATTTCGGCCTTTCATTCATTCTCACAATAAATTGATGAAATAGCTATATAATTGAAATTGTCGATAAAAAAATGCTTTTGATATGTCGTATTTAGTTCTGACTGCCTCGTTGGTCTAGTGGTCGCAAAGCGCGACTGCTGAGCATGAGGTCTTGGGTTCGATTCCCAGGTCAGGCAAAGTGTTATTGGGTTTTTCCATCAGGAATTTCTCAGTAGCTGCCTTGGAGTCTGGATTTGTGCCCGGTTGATGGCAATAGGCTCGCCCCCTGTTACATGGGACTTAAACATAACTGGTGAAATGTGGGTGTACTAATGGGTACGCCTCTGCCTAACCCTTCGGGGATTACCTACAGGCGTGATGTTATATGTTATGTTTTCAGTTCTGATTTTTTTTAAGGTAGGTACCCCGCCAGTCAGGGGCGCGGGTCATGCGTCAAGCGAATACCTACCCCCGACTTATGGTAGCAGGAGGAACTGTGGGGTTTTAGTCAGTATGAGTCCGACATAACCCCCTGTTCTCGTCAGACGGATGGTCATCAAGAAAAACAAAGGGTTTCATACCTCAAGAGGAAAACAGGAACTTTTATATTTTTTTCTTATACCTACTTAAATACATAAGTAGTTATACTATACATACCTACTTATGTACTTGGGGTAAGACATAACATTAACCCGTGGGATAATTTAGGACTTTGTCTCAATATTCTGAAGTCTAGCTAATAAGTAAATAAATAAATAAAAATAAATATCTTGGGACAGCTCACACACGGCCATCTGATCCCAAGCTAAGCAGAGCTTGTGTTATGGTAACCAGACAACTGATATACATACTTATATAATTTATAAATACATACATATTATAGATAAATTACACCCAGACACAGAACCAACAATTATGCTCATCACACAAAGTTTGTCCTGGGTGGGAATCGAACCCACTACCTCCGGCTTTGCAGTCAGGGTCACTAACCACTAGACCAACGAGGCAGTAATAGATGTAAGTAAATAAATAATATAACAAATAATAAGTCGTTACGAAGATCAAGGAAGGACAAAGTCAAGTTTAACCCAAACTCATACTTATGTTATGGAAAACATTATTATGATGAAGACTAGAAAGTCCACCGACACTATCCTTATTTCTAACTTGCTTTTGCCCGCGACTTCGTCCGCGAAAATGTCGGTTATCACAAAAGCAGACGAAGTCGAGAAATAAAAAAAGTGGCCTATGTCCTTTCTGAGGATATAAACAAACATCGTGCCACACAATTGTGCCAATTGCATCAAAATCGGTTCAGTGGTTTCGTCGTGAAAGCGTAACAGGTAGAATTGGCTATCACCGGTCGTTCCAGAGATTAGGGCGTTAAATATACAAACAAAAACTTTTAAGCTTTATTATATTAGTATAACTTAATGTACCAAAATACAAATACAGTTAAAAATTGTGTGCTACAAATAATTCCGTGACATTTATTATCTCGCACTCAATCATGCAATTTTTAACTCTGTTTCTACTGTGTTTAAGTTCAATATCAATTAAAACTAACAGAGCATATGGTCGGTCTGTCGGCGTTGACCCTAACATGACAATAGTGTCGATTCCTTTGTTCACAAAATACACTAAAATTAGAGAAATGACTAAAATTAGAGAAGAGATTGGCATCTCTTACTTACACGCAGTTATAGAAAAGGACGGTGACAGTAAGAACTAAGTTAAAAGAAAAGTGACATTAGTTTTTCCTTCCACCGCGTTTCATCACTGCGTTCTAGCATGCCTATGATGCCTACTATAGTTAAATTGGAAGTTTTAATTCAACTTAATTATAGTTCTTATTTATGTCAGCCCCTTTTGTTTATTAGAAAGGAAAATATAGAAATATATTATAATAAAATTTAAAATAATAAGTTTAGTGGTACAGCAGTATCGGCGTCAGTAACTACCAATAGGTACTCTTGTCCATGCGTGTAGGTAATTTCAAGTTTTTTTCGATTAAAATGTTTATTTAAAAGAAAATGCTTTGTTTATAAGGAAAGATCTAATAACCTAAAAATCACTGAATTCTGCCTGCAAGCAATTGTGCAAGTTATTTAATACTAGTGTCCCGCCCCTTTGTACGGGTACAATGTAGAAATACAAAAACCTTTCTCTGGAATCACTTTAAGTATCTATTGATAAAAAAAAAACATTAAAATTCGTTGCGAAGTTTAAAAGATCTAAGCTTACAGATGGCGGAAAGCGACTTAGTTTTAAACTAAGTAATAAAGATTTACGTCATAATAAAATTATCATGCAATAGTTAGATATTATTAGATATAATATGTATAAAATACAATTATCAAAGATTTAAAAGATTAAAACAATAATTTATTAAAACGTTGCCCCTCACTAGAAATTGCTTCATTACCCTATAATATACTTGTTATATTTTTTATTAAAAGTCATTGTTTTCATTGGACGTACGTCATTTCATATGACATAACAATAATTTATAGGCACCTTATCTTCTTATCACACCCAACCGAATAATTATCTAACCAAACAAATATATTTACTTTAACTAAGCTATCGTCATCATTAAATAAAGATATAAATATCTAATTAAAATCAAGTTTCGTATATAACTATTTCTATATCTAAAGTTTATCTTGGACATCACTGACATCGGTGAAAGAAAAACATCGTGAGGAAAACTGGATTTGAAATTAATATAAGTCTGGAATCGCCAATCCGCCTTGAGCAAAACTCAATTGACTGAGTTTATTAATTTCCAAGCAGCAAAAAGTCTAATTTTACAGTTAACTGAAAATTAATCGGGATTTCACGGTTAAAATAAAGTATTTTTCATAGCAAGTCTTGGAATTATTGTTTTGTGTTGTGTATTTAAATGGAAGAAATTTCACATGATTTGGTTTCTCAGAACTAGACCCAATTTGTATAGAAATAGACATTAGATTGGTATCGGAACATTTGGAACACGTCATTAACACTGATGTTCGTCACTTCGTACTATTGAGCAAGTAGGTAGGTACGCCCTAAGCAACAACGTAATTAGTAGATTGCTTTAATTCAATTGTTTATTATGAAAAAAGCTTCGAAAACAAAAATTATCGGTAAGAGTAAACTTCTTAGTTCCTATCTAAGTACAAAACTCGATAGGATCTATTTAAAGATAAAAAAAGAAAAGAAATTAAAAATGTTCTTTTAATAAAAATAACTATAATTATGTATAGATAGAAATAAATAAAAAATTAAATAGGATGTTTGAAAGTAGAGGAGTTTGGAGTAAATATTTTCAAGGATAATAGTGGGAAAGCGAAAAAGAGTAATCTTGGACAGTGGCAGTGTACTACTTTTCACCCTTACAATAATTATAATAATTTTGATACTGGGAATTTTTCAATGGCAAAATAGGTACAATAATATTTTTTCCTCACGATCAAAATGCCCAAAAATGATTGGCCTGTCCCAGAGCTGCCCTTACAGTGTTTTCGTAGTCGAATAAAGTAGATAGGTACTGGGTAGCTTTCTCGTTCTCCCACTTTGGAAGACGCAGGTGTCTCTGATACAATTTCGCAGTCGTAAACAGTTACAAAATGGAAATCGGTATTACTTCGGCTTTACCTTAAAGAACTCAGATAAATATCTTTCTTAATCTATAGTAAACGACAAAGTAGATAGTAAATATAAGCTCAAGTGTGTGTCGATATCAGTCTGTTGATCTTCATATCATCCAATGATTATGATAACAACCGGACTAAGAAGCGTTATCAAAGTACAAGAAAATCTTCTTTTACGATACAAAGTTACTCGTAAATAAATAATTTTATTACTAAAAGTGATGAATCATAAAGGAATTACAATACAAAGGACCGTTGCATTGTTTTTGGCGCGAATTTTCGTTGAACTGTGTTACTCATCATTTTCTTTGCACAAAAGGAAAATTGCAACGAATTCTTCGTTTGGCGAACAGAGCCATCTATTGTTCAGTAGCAGAAGTTCTGAGAGTAATATAGCGACATCTATCTCAATATTTTGTTACAGTACTATGTGTTAGTACACTTACGTTTGTAATAGATGGCGCTGTCTTAAAGAAGAACAGATATTACTTTGCCGACTTCAAAAAAGGAAGGCATAAGCTTTTGACGCGATGACCCAGTAGATTTCTTTAATTCATTATAATACCAATCTGACCGTGATTTTTTTTAATACGTACTGTATACCTATAATCTTTTGTTAAAAATCCTCGAGCAATTCAATAATAAATCATAAGAACTGCATGACATCACCAATTCACATTAAATAGGTACCTATTCACCTCAAATAATGCGATATTCTTCTCCGTACAGGTAGGTGAGTAATTCTAAAAATAAGCAACCAAACTGATAAAAAAATATTTATTTTCCAAGTAAACGGCAAAAGTTAATGTGGCGATAATGCGCTGATAAGATAGTTATGTCCTAATTCCACACCTAATTGTATTATTATAAATCGATCGGATTTTATATTGGGCGAATGAGAGACAAAGCACGTTCGTGAAAATTGTACATTTTGTTTCAAAGTTCGGGCTAGATTGCTACAGGCTACAGTGTGCCCAGGTTATTTGACAGATTTAAGAACTTTTTTTTTACTTGGTAACATTGTTTTTTTTTTATTTCCTTGTTCCAAGAAAGGATAGACGCCTACGTAATAATTATGAATAGTGCAGTTATGAAGTAATCACTACATAATCAAAACAAATTCTAGACGAGACAAAGAATGTTTTACTCAAACAATGCATTGTTCAGATTAGACGACATCGCCTTGCTATCAGCTGCTACTATCAACAGTGAGCATGACATCACCGTTCTTGTCTGCCCTCATCCATTAGAATAATAGTAATTTGTACATTCGTCACCGGTTTGCAAAAAAAAGAAACTTATCTACCAGTGTTAAAGGACATGAAACCTCCAAAAAAATACAAACAATGAGAGGTCAGGCTCGGTTGGACGCACGTTCCGTAAAGCCTAATCCCTTGAACTTGAGCAGGCGGAACCGAGGTAAACAAACGTCGGGCTGTCGGGCAACCCGTTGACGCGCATTTGTCATTTGGAACGCACGCGACTCGCTAGCGCCAGTGTCGTACGCGCGCTCTCCGCGATCAAATAGTTAAATACGAACGCGACGTAAAATTCGCAACAAAAAAAAAACAATAACAGTTAGTTTTCTTTTTTCAAAATTAGATCAGTTAGCAGTGTGTTCGGCCAGTGAGGAAATATATTATATAAAGTGTGTGTTTTGCTAAAATAAGTGAGTGTGATTTTTTGTTTGTTGTCAATTTGAAGGCATTGTTGTGGTTCATGAAGGAAATGACGGCAGTATGACCGATAAGCGGCTGATACAGCGAGTTTGTATACTGGTTGATTATGCAATTTAGAGATTTCGTTGGTAACTTTGTTTTTTAATAAGGTATTTATTATTTTTTTTATTATGTGACACGTTCTAGATTACACTAGAAAAAATTTTCTTTCCGGCCGGCATGCGACATTTCGAAATTTCGAATTTCGAATTGGGATCTTTGTGATAAGATTTTGTTTTTGATCGTACCTAATGTCAAACTTTTTATAACCTCAAACTTATTTTTGATTTCGCGAATTTTTTTGTAAGTGAATATTTAAAACCGAGCATGTTACCATACAGGCACCTACTTATTGTTATTATTATCGTTTCCATGCAACCAATTCATTGTTTGAGCTAACGGTTCTCGCGTAATTAGGTAGGTAGGTACCTACTTAACCTCGCATTGATAAGCATAAGGGTATTTAAATTATTTTGAATTTTAGAACGACACCTCGTTCGAAAATTATAAATAAATACTTACTAGGTAGCCTATCTACCTAAGGTAGGTACAGCACAGGTAGCCAGATGACTTCTCAGGCTTTGTTTTGTTTTGTATTGTACTCGGGCCAATTAAAATTAAGTACCTATTCAATGAAATATTCGAGGTTGTGATGCTGCGATCTAAGATGATGATAATCACGCATGCGTGCATCGCGAATAAGTAAATTACACATTCGGTCATAGGTACCTACTTACCTAGTTTGGTAGATTAAACTAGGTACCTACTTATTTAAAGGTAGGTA
Source organism: Hoplodrina blanda (assembly GCA_949316365.1). Taxonomy (NCBI): domain Eukaryota; kingdom Metazoa; phylum Arthropoda; class Insecta; order Lepidoptera; family Noctuidae; genus Hoplodrina; species Hoplodrina blanda. Next base: position 2,685,096 of record OX438582.1, read on the forward strand.
AGTACATATTTGGTAATATCCTTTTATGTACCTACCGACTAACTTACTGAATCGTGTCTCCATAATGTATTCCAAAAAAGATGCAAACAAATATGACCTGCATGATAGCCATTACTGCAGCCCTCACTGCATATGATATACCTACGTAGGTACCTGCCCAGGTCTAGATTTCAACAGGTAGGCAACCTATCGACCACATAATAATATGCAGTAAGCATGACATGAGTACATGACATGACCAATACCATAGTATGCACCAAAATATCATCTTATGCCGATCTTAATTCGCAGTTAAGTCGCACGCACGCACGCACCCCTGACATTTTTGTCTAATTACTTTATCAGCACCCTATTTGCTTGTAGTACTGCTAGCACAAAGAGACCATCAATCATCATAGGTAGTCTCTGTGTGCGATCGATGTTACCTGTTAAAGATAACCGATTATCAGAATATTGGGTCACGTAGGTAGGTACTGTACAGGTTCGTTCGATCGTTTTGCATTATCAGCAGATTGCATTTCAGTGCGAGACAAAGTAAGAATATGAATCTTATTCTTCCTCTCTCTCCTCTGCCAGTCCAGATAGAAAAATATCGTGAGGAAACCTAGACTTGTAATAGATAATCGCCAATCCGCCTTGAGCAAGCGTGGTGATCAATGCTCGTGCCTGTCTCATGGCCTCAACAGGCCTTTGCCCTGCAGTGGGACAATATTATCATAGTATTAGGCGGTAGAAGTTTCAACTTAGCTTATTTTGCTTTTCGAGTTGATGATTATAAAGAAAGAAAGAAACAAACAAACAATAGTCAATAGTCATAGTCACAATCCTTTTTAAGTTTAAAGTACTTGTCAAGTTTACTGGTATTCAGCTGCATCCGGTTAGACTGGAAGCCGACCCCAACTGCCCCAACATAGTTGGGAAAAGGCTAGGCAGATGATGATGACTTGTCAAGTTTATCGCGGCATCAGTGGCATTCGTAATGTCTTCTATAGTGCCGGTTTACGGACACTTTGGGCACTAATAAATGGGCCATCGTCTGCACGCGTACTATCACTTAATCTGAGCTACAAACCAGTAAACTGTAAATCTAGTGAAACAGCACAAAACGGTACAAAGTTCAATCATTTTCACGCAAGTAAACAGTAAAGTTAGTGCCTAGTCTATCGCGTGGATATTAACTTCCACTCCATGTGGTATGTTTATAAACTGCCAAAACGTTTGTCAAATACCATTTTCGCATTTTCGTGTGTTTAAAAAACATACATGCACGCTGTCAAATAAGTTTGACAAACTTGACGTCAGTTTTACTCAGCCATTGAGGCTGTTTGACAACACAGTCAAGATTGCAATGAAAATCTGAATGATTTTTGAACCGGTATTCCATTGGCTAATTTTTCAACCGTCAGATAACTCAAACGGAGAGATAAAATATGGCGGTTTGACAGCTTTTGTATAGAAAATATTATGTCAAACTGTCATATTTATTCTTTGGATAAAAGTTATCTGATTATTGAAAAATCAGCCATATGTAATGTAAACTCTCTGTCAATAAATTATTATTGACTAAAATAATCCTCTTCGTGAAACTACATTGGTTTCAATTGTCTCTGGCTGAAAAATTAAGCAAAGAATAATACATTCTGCCCGCGTAAAACCTCTTTCTACAGAATAGATTATATTCTTCCAATAACCCTAGCAACTAGGTACATATTTTAGACTGAATTATACTTACTCCTTCTCCGAGACAGATTAACGTGTAGTAGCGAGTCTTCGCACCTGCACCATCACAATTTCAAAGCTAAAAAAATAAAGATCGTTCTCTTATGTGGCAACACCATGTGTATATGTCATTACGTGTTTTTGTGCTTCGCGCTGTCACTACGTTCTCTTAACAAAATATTTGTTTTTACTAAATTTACTTAGTTATTAGTGTAGAAAATCTATTAAAATTGATAACCATGACTACAGTCATGGTATATGATGTGCGTAAACCATTAGTTATTGAAATAACAAGTGCAGTGAACTCAGGTACCGGCGGCAGTTTAATTTACATTTGGGTTTGTTTACGAAGAAAACAGGTATGTAGTTATTGAAAATATAAAAATTATCAATCTACTGAAGCATCACCAAGGTAAGACTGGAATTTATCTAAGGATTCTACGAAGAATTCCTAATTTTGAAGGTTATAATTAAAAAATAATATCACAAACAATTTCGTTCGTCTTTAGGTCAAATGACCACTTCCGGTATTTCCGGCTCAAAACTTCGGTCATCGGTAAATAAATTACTAAATTTTAGTAGTTCTGTACAGTTTTGTAAAGTTCTGTTAGATAAGTACCTAACGGTGTTTTTCGTGATTCAATGATCAGTGATTTGAATTTTTCTCCGACTACACGGAATTGTCCACACTTTCAAGAAATGGGTGAACGAAGGAATAAGGACCAGAATTATATCAAGAGGAAGATTTGAAAAATGGAAAGGAAACTGGAAAAGATGCCAGTTTAAGTCTGGCTCAACACCGCCATGTTCATTGCCGGCGAGGTCTGAATAATTGTCTTTTCCACCCACACTGCTACCTCAGGTAGCTCAAACAACCGAAGCATCGCCGCCACCTGCGGTACCTGCTCAGAATGATATGGAACAAGAACTTAATACAGGTTTGTAAAACATGAAATCCCATAGGTTATCCATATTAAATTACATAATTATGTACCTAGGTAGGTACTTAAACTTACGATGTGAGTTAATCTTCAAACGCCTGGGTGATCCCAATAGAGGGATATAATGTTAGTAACACATAAGTGCCACCACGTGCGGGTGGACACTGTGTCGAACCTTACTAAATACACGCAAGCGCTATCACACTGAGGGTAGACGATGCTAAATATTAATTTCCACACTGGAATACTATTGACTTAGCGCTATCACTAAGCGGATAGACATGTCTATAATATCTTTATGTTGAATTTCACACTGAGGGTAGACGATGCTAAATATTAATTTCCACACTGGAATACCTACTATTGACTTAGCGCTATCACTAAGCGGATAGACATGTCTATATCTTTATGTTAAATTTCACACTGTGGGTTGACAATGCTAAATATTTATTTCCACACTGGAATACTATTGACTTAGCGCTATCACTAAGCGGATAGACATGTCTATATGTTGAATTTCACACTGAGGGTAGACAATGCTAAATATTTATTTCCACACTGGAATACTATTGACTTAGTGCTATCACTAAGCGGATAGACATGTCTATATCTTTATGTTGAATTTTTTTAGAAGATTATCTGCCTGACAAACTCTTACAAGCCCTGGGAACTGAAGGTGAAGAAAATACTGAAGTTGGAGAAGCTATCAGATCAGAACTAGCACTCAGTTGGACAAGGATAATTCAAACAGGACTGCAAAGAATCTCGAGAGGCCATTATTGAAAAATATCCAACACCTATCAATTTCCCAAGGGCAGTGGCTCCTCAAATGAATGCGGAGATATCCGCTTCACTTACTGAATCAACCATTAAAAGGGATAAGAGGATCAGTTATAGACAAAACATAGTTGGAAAACTGATGACTTGTCTTGGACAATCTTTAAGCAAGGAACTAACATAAGCAGTAAAGTCCTTGTTGAAGAAATAAGTGATGCAGCAAAGTTAGCTGCGGAAATTTACCATCAGGATTCCTCTTTAAGAAGATTTTTAGCTTTGGCTGGTGTCAACAAAGTTGTACAAGATGCTGTACGCACAGCAACACCGGATGACACATTATTTGGGACAAACTCTGCTGAGAAAATAAGGGCTGCACAAGCCATCCAAAAAGCAGGCTCCATGGTTAAAACAACAGAAAAGAAAACATTCAAACCAAACCGTGCTACAACTGTGGTCAAAGAAAGAAAAAGAGTTAATTAAATTAGAAATTGATAAGCTAATTACTTTAGGCACTGTCTCAGAATGTTCTTTCTGTCCAGATCAATTCACATTTTCAAATTTTTTTTTTAGTTCCTAAACCAAATGGCTCTTATAGATTTATATTGAATTTGAAAAAACAATAGTTTTATAGACACAGAACATTTCAAATTGGAAGACATCAGAACAGCTTGCAAGCTTATTTCCAAAAATTGTTTTATGACTTCTATAGATTTAAAAGAAGCTTATTTTTCAGTACCCATAGCAGATAATTATAAAAAATATTTAAGGTTTACTTTTAATGGCCACTTATTTGAATTTAATGCTCTACCTTATGGTCTGTCTGTGTACAGCACCATTTGTCTTTACAAAACTACTAAAACCAGTTTGTACTTACCTTAGAAACAATAACATCATCATGACAGTCTGTATGTTCATAAATCAAAAAGAAAATGTGAGGAAAATGTAAAATTTGCAGTAAATCTTTTACAAGGTTTAGGCTTCGTCATCAATGTCGAAAAAAGTCACCTTAAACCAAGCCAATCATGTCAGTAATTCGGTTTTACTTTGGAATCAACAAATCTTGCTTTATCGAGTAAAAACGCAATGTCAAATTAGAGAATTCTCTCAATTGTTAGGAACATTAAATTCAATTTGTCCTGCCATTCCATACGGCTGGGTATATACAAAAATTTTAGAAAGAGAGAAATATTTAGGTCTCCTACAGTCTAAGGATGGTTGTGATGCAATAATGCCTCTCAAAAATAAAGTTTTTCAAGAATTAGATTGGTGGAGTAAAAATGTACACAAGTTCAAAATATTTAGGTCTTCTATAGTCTAAGGATGACTATGATGCAATAATGCCTCTCAAAAGTATAGTTTATCAAGAATTAGATTGGTGGAGTAAAAATGTAGGTACACAAATCTAATTCTATAAAACAACAACTTTAAAACAGAAATACTAACAGATGCCTCAACTACTGGTTGGGGAGCTGTGTGTGAATCAAATAAAACTTCAGGTTCCTGGTCAGACTTAGAAAAGAATTATCATATAAACTATTTAGAACTAAAAGCTGCCTTTTTAGGGCTCCAATGTTTTGCAAAAGATTTGCATGACTGCAAGGTATTATTAAGAGTGGATAATACTACTGCAGTTGCATAAATTAACAAAATGGGGGGAGTTCAGGTCCCATATTTAAATAGTATCACTAGAGATATATGGCAATGGTGAAAAGAAAGGAATATTTGGATTTATACCTCTTATATTAATACCAAAGACAACTTTGAAGCTGACAGAGAATCTAGAAAAATCAATATTGAATGGGAGCTCTCTCAAAGAGCTTATAGTGAAATAGTAAATCGGTATGGAAAACCCGATATTGATTTGTTTGCTTCCAGAATAAATAGTAAATGTGAAAAGTTTGTAACCTGAAAATGTAATCCTGAAGCCTTCCAAGTTGATGCATTCACCCTTAATTGGTCCAATTATTATTATATTTTTTTATGCATTTCCTCCTTTTTCACTGTTTTTAAAATGCCTTCATAAAATCAAGATAAATAAGGCAACAGGTATCTTAGTTTTTCTATATTGGCCATCTCAACCATGGTTTCCATTATTGAACTCATTGCTGACCAAGGAATTATTAATATTTAAACCTAACATAAAATTATTAACCTCTCCTTTCAGAGGAAGTCACCCCCCTTACCCTGGCTGCAGGGCTGCTCTCAGCCAGGCATACATAAAAAGAGGAACACCAAATTCGGCCCTCCAGATAATGTTAAATTCACTGTCCAATAGTTCCATGAAACAATATGACTCACCCTTGAAATCTTGGTGGCTATTTTGTAAAAAATGTAACTTAGACACACATGAAGCTTCCGTTCCCTATATATTGAAATTTTTAAGTGAATCCTTTGAATCTGGGGCATCATATGGTACAATAAATACTACCAGATCAGTCCTATCATTGTTAATTAGTTCAAAAATTGGATCTGATGAAAGGATTAAATGTTTCATGCAAGGTGTATACCATACAAAACCACCTGCCCCAAAGTATAATCTTACTTGGGACCCCGGGGTAGTATTAACATATTTAGCGAATCATTACCCCAATGAAGACATTAGTTTAGAAAAATTAACTAAGACTGGTGACTATTCTCGCCTTTGCTACAGGTCATGGAGTGCAGACGTTGTCTTTGATTAATATCAAAAACATTAAGATTGTGAGTGATGGGATTCAAATATATATTCCAGACATAATAAAGACCTCTAAAACGGGCAACCTTCAGCCACAATTGCACCTTAGAGCTTTTGAAAGTAAAATTGAGATTTGTCCGGTCCTTGCTGTAAAATGTTACATTAATGGAACAAAGCCACTGAGAAGCGGTACTGATAACCTAATACTGACTTTTAAGGAACCACACCACAAGAATTCAACTCAGACTATAAGCCAATGGATGGAGACCACTTTACATGAATCTGGAATTGATCTGAGAGATCTGGTATCAGTATAGATCGAATACAAAGAACAGCTGGGTGGTCTCAGAACTCAGCCACCTATGCTAGGCATTATAATAGGCCAGTTATCCAAGATCCTACTGTGTTCAGTGATGTGATATGTGAAACTCTTAATAATGAGACTTGATTTTGTTGATCTCATAAATTGTTTTTTCTTTTGTTACCTTTGTTATTGATTAGATATAGAGTTACAAAGATTCTGTGATTTTAATAAATGCCCCACTAATTTTACTGCCAAGTATTTATTAACTGGGTGATTCTACGATAAGAGGTCATGTGTACGGCAATCATTATAAAATAGCTTTTTTATTGTACGCCTTGCTATTTTATGTCATTAATCACATTACCTAAATGTGTTTTATTAATTGCATCATGATTAAATGCCCAATTAAAGCCCATTTTCCTGAAATTCCCTAGGAAAGTGTGAAAAAGTATCTACCCTGGCCTGTCCCCTTACCGTTTTTCGTTAAACATGCAGGCAGTACATACCTTAAAAATCACTGTTAACAAATTAAAGTATGTTTAGCATGAATTTAAATAGGTATACTTAAGTATCATAAAGATAAAATAGAACAATAGTTGTTTATTTTCAATAATTTTCGAACTTCATTTTTGTCCCGCTTTTTTTGAGTATCTACCCTGGCCAATTTTGATATGCTAATTACAAACAGAAATATTAGACGGCTATGTTCACTATTAGGGCTCAAGGACGCGTATCAACGTGAATTAGTTATACTAAAAAAACAAGCCCTTAGATCCCTGTCATTTGTTAGTTGGCGCGACACGAATGTGCAATGCAGTAGCTTCGCGATGTGAAAGTGTCTCTACCCTGGTAGGTCGTAAAATTGATAAAATTCACTTAATTTATTTGCATTTTCTGCCTAAAGTCAACAATACCGTGTTGGTTGAGGTGAGATATATTATTTACCCAATATTAACTTCTGACAGAATAAAATATTAAAATTATCACGAAAACGTCTCTCCCCTGTCGTATTTCCCCTGGAAAAATAACTGCCAGGGTAGATATTAACCGACCAGGGGAGATAATGTGGATCATGAGATGTTTGGTACAATGATTCAGATACACCTAGCTTCTATCAACATCGTCAAAAATTGTTATAAACGATCATAACACGAAAAGGAGTATCGTAAGCAGAGAGATAACATTATAAAACTATTAAAAATGATCCAGAAAAGTATGAATTGCGAAACAAAAAGAAGACGAAAAATATTTAAAAAAAAGGAGGAGAAAAGGATAATAAAAAATGTATAAGTGTAGGTAATATGAAAATTCTTTTAATTATAACAAGCAAGGCGCTAGTCGACTTAATTAGTATTGATAAAATAATATTTTATTATTTCTTGAAAGTACGATGTCATGTTATTTTCTCATATTTTTGTCAAAAACACTAAAGAAACAGGAAGAAGAAAGGCTGTTATATAAAATGTTACTGTGATTATAAATTAAGTGCAATGTTTACTAAAAGTTGATTTTATTCATTGTTTTATTACGTCAAAGTCTCTCCCCTGCTCGATGTCTTTACCCTGGCCTTCTAAAAAGTAACTAAATATGTATAAATTGATTTGCCCTTACATGAATGTGTAACTAGAGATGGGTTTTTGCCTGGACACTTATGGACGTATTGAGTAAATGCCCAATAAACGTCCATTTACGCCCAATAAACGTCCGAAAACAGGGCATTTATTTTAATTGTAAAATATCACAAATTATTATACATCATAATAAGTTCAAATTACTTTAAAGTGTTTTGTTTTTGTAAAATAAAACTAAACTACTCTAAACAAATTAAGGCCCACCACGTTTTTAGGGTAAAATTAAGAAGTATTAATGTTTATCATGTTTTTATAGACAGCCTGTTTAGGCTAGGTTTTAAGAAAGTGTTTAAACGTAATCAATAATCAAAGTTGTTAATTTTTTTCTAAATCAAAAACACTTTTTAGGGAAATTGCAGCAAAATAATGTGAAAAGTAAATTTCACTTATCACTGTTTCTTTTTGCCTGTGGCTTGAGCGATGCTACGTTTAGAAGCGAGTGGGGCCTCCTCTACTCCGTATGCACTCGCTAGCCTATCAGGTGCACTTTTAATCAGATGGGTAATGTTTTGTTCCAGTATTTGTTACAACAGACTTTTACGCGGGTTTATGAGGTCCTGTACACTATTCACCTGACTGTTGTTCGAGGCTTCTATTCAGTTGATCCCTTAAATATTCAATGGAATTGAGGTCGGGACTCAGTGGCGTAGCGTGGGTCTTTGCCGCCCGGGGCCGGCCGAATTTTTGCCGAGTTTAAATATTCTATTTAACGGACTATAACTTATTGAAAATCAAGATAAAATTTACCACTGCTTCGAAAGGAACATACATCTATCAGTCAGGGCCCGATCTAAGGGGGGGGCCGGCCGGAGACTCGCACCACTCCGCACCAGGCGGTGGCACAAGTCCGAGGCCATGTGCTTTCATGGTCTTCGGAACGCGCCACCGTCGGGTTCCCAAATATCACTCTCACTGCCAGCATTATATAGCATGTTTCCAATTCAGCAAGCCATGGAGTCCGCCTGCGGGTCCTAACGATTCCGCTGCACCAGGCCGTCACTCAAAATGAAAAAATATTACAAAATGTTTTGGGGGCAGCCGGCGACCCCCACGGCCTGCTGGTTAACATTTCTTTAAAATAAGACCGGCCCTACGCACTCGAAAATTTGGGGCCCGCCCGCGGATCCCATGGCAGAGAGAGTGATATTGGTGGGAGGGGTTCACATCGGCGTCGAGTCGACTATAAAGTAGGACTCGTCCTTGACCGCCGGTGGAACTTCAAGGAGCACTTCCGACGTCTGGCTCCGCGATTGGACCGGGCTGGGGCTGCTTTCTGGTGGCTCCTGCCCAACCTCGGGGGACCAGGCGCCTCCTGCCGGAGGCTCTACGCGGAATTCGTGCGGTCCATGGCCCTCTACGGGGCCCCTGTGTGAGCCCCCACCATCAGGCGGCGGCCACCAGCTAAGTTGATCGCATGCCAGAGGGTCATGGCCATCCGGATGATCTGGAGATACCGCACGATCTCCGGCGAAGCGGCAAGCCTCCTTGCCGGATTGCTGCCATGGGATCTGGAGGAGCAGCGCCGGGGCGAAACCCCGCTGCCGGGGCAAATCGCGGCACTGCGGGCTGAGCTCCGGTGTCATCTCATGGCGGCATGGAGCATACGACTGTCGCAACCCAAGTTCAGGCACGCCGCAATCGCGGCGGTAAGACCTCTCTTTGAGGAGTGGCTAGAGAGGCGCTACGGTGTCCTCACCTTCCGCCTGACGCCTGGAGGTTCCTGTGTCGTATTCAGCGGGAGGAAACGCCCGGGTGTCACCACTGTGTGGACCGCCTGAAGGACACGATGGAGCATACGGTGCAGGTCTGCATTAAAAAATTCGTGGCACTTGCCGCCCCCTGACATATGCCGCCCGGGGCCATGGCCCCCCCGGCCCCTCCCAAGCTACGCCACTGTCGGGACTCATTGCAGGCCATGGCAAAACTGGAATACTAGTGTCAGAAAGAGCTTTTTGTGTAATACGGGTCGTATGTGGACAAGACTTATCTTGCATAAAAACAAAACCAGAACCCACTCTCTGTTAAAATGGAATGATATGAAGTCAGACTACTCGCTAAACATAACTGGTAGCAGTTACAGCACCCTCGTTCAGAATTACTAGCTCTGTTTTGCACACCAATCGAATTTCTGCCCACACCGTAACACGTGAACCCCAGAAACGGTCTGTTCTATGGATGCATGGTTCTGTCAAAAGTTCGCCTTGTTTTCTCCACACTTGTATTTGTTTGTCATCACCATAAAACTTGACCTTACATTCGTCTATACAGAGTAGCGGACCAAAATTAGCCTTGGTCCAGTACAAATGTTGGCGAGCGTACATTAAATGCTCTGCTTGGTGAGCCCTTGTCAGTTTGAGTCGAACGGCACATACTCTGAAACATTGGCCATCTTCGTGGAGTTGATTACGAATGATTTGATCACTGACTCGTGTACCATTTGATTGCCACAGTCGGGTTTGTAAAGCCCGGGCGGTTAAAATATTCTGCCGACGAGCAGTTAACCTGATACAGCGATCTTCAGGAGCAGTTGTAGCTCTAGGATTTCCTTTTATAAGACTCCTAGCTGCACTCCCGATTTTCTGGTACCACTTCTACATGTTTCGGATAGCTCTTTGCGACACACCGACATGTATTGCTAAAGACCTCTGAGATTTTTCCTCTGAAGCACGACAACTGCTCTCGCTGCGGTTTCCATGTCCTTATGACGTCCAGAATCAGCCATAGTAATCAATATTAGCACAAAAATCAAATAAAATTGTCCAAGAAAGCAACGACTAACAACAAAAACTACAGTCACATTAAGAACACAAGTAAAAGAATTTATTATAGCTAAATATTATAATTATAAATATATCTTATATTAATCTTACCACTACTTAATGAAAAAGTCTTAATAACTATGGAATTTAACTAATTATAGTTTCCGCCCTGTTTTTGGGCATTTAAAAGGACGTTAATTCGTTTTTGCCCTATTTGCCCAGTTTATGCCCTTTTTGCCCAGCTGGGTTTAAACCCTCTGCCCATCTCTATGTGTAACTAAAGGGGGCTAAAATCGCAATATATGTGTTTGATCAAAAAACTCAAATTTTTCCCCTTGGCCGAATCTTCTATGGACGCGGAACCTCTTATCGTAGAATCACCCAACTCATAAACAACCCTGACTGACTTCAAACATCTACACGTTAATCTGTCTCGGAGAAGGAGTAAGTATAATTATGTGATTAAACGAACTTACCTTAAGTGAAGTTCTATCATAATTATACGAAGCTCCTTCTCCGAGACAGAGTCTCCCAACCCGTCCCTACTTTAGTTTTTCCCTAAATAGGGTTGTTTATATTGCTAGCTTTAAACGAAATGACATATACACATGGTGTTGCCACATAAGAGAACGATCTTTATTTTTTTAGCTTTGAAATTGTGATGGTGCAGGTGCGAAGACTCGCTACTACACGTTAATCTGTCTCGGAGAAGGAGCTTCGTATAATTATGATAGAACTTCACTTAAGGTAAGTTCGTTTAATCACATAATTAGTGTTGATTATACCTACTTGGCAATGAATTCGAGTCAATACTTCATTCTGACCGTGATACATAATATCTATCGCGGTTTCCAGGGCACCGCTGATGTTTGGTTTTCTTAAAAACGTGGGCTACATTAATAAAATAATTATGTCGTTAAATATTAATAGACGAAGGAAATTACATTGTGGTCTATTAAAAATTGTGAATGTGTCCGCTTCCCGTGTGAAATCAATCTTCATTGTTTAACGTAAGATCGATAGCCAGGTTTAAAAAAATCCCTAAGTTTAAAATATTGTTAAGCATTGACCTGCAGTTAAAGAATGGACCCAATCAAGGACAATGGCGATTGTCGATGGCCACTTTTCGACCTTATAGTAAAAGACATAAAGGTATGATTCCGAACAACGCTGCACGCAGCAGTGCTGCTGCAAAGTGCTGGCGCGGCACTACTGGCACTGGTCCCCATACAATCTCTATAATGGCAGCTCTCCATTTGCGCGGACACGTCGTGCGACGACGCGTCCGCGCACGCGTGTGTCTAGAAATCCGTCTGCCCTCTTCACTTCCGTCTGTGTCAGTGTGATCCCTTTGATCCCTTTGATGCGTGCCCAAAAAATCGACAAATCACGGATTGCGGCAGGGACGCAGGCAGACGCGGACACGCAGGCAGATCTCGACAGATTTCGCCCTCTCCACTATGCGCGGATGCATCCGCGGAAGCGTCGCACGACGTGTCCGCGCAAATGGAGAGCTGCCATTAAGCTTATTAACATTCCGAGCTAGGCAGCAATGTCGCTCTGCAGTGCTGCCGCTAAAACCCGATACAATGGAACTTTCTACATCAGTACCAACTCAAACCAGTCTTTTTACTGTCTCCAAACTCAATCTTTCTTCTCAAATATTACCTAATTAATTTCATTTCATTCCATAACGTTTGTTCAATAACACTGGCGCGTACGCACACGCCTTGAGTCATGCTTTCACGATTCTGAGTCAACCGCTTGTTTTGGTAAAAAACGAATCAAAGGCATTTTATGACTGGTTAGTGGTTAGGAATTATTGGAATTCTTATCTTACGAATGTGTAACAGGCTTGACAGGATTACAGGACGTCTTGGTACAAGACCTAATTAAAATTATAGTGTATTGTTTACCAGCCTGCATTTCACACTACACCAGGTGATTTTTAATACATTGGCAATTTTTCATTAGGCAATAAACACTCATGAGTCATGAATGAAAAAAAAAACAACTTTTGCTACAGAACCAACTCTAAAATGTGAAAAATATCAGCTGTTCCATACGTTTTAAGATCGTGTTTTTGGCTAGGTTGTAAGAACAGCTGTTTTTTTGTAATATTCGAACTTCGAAGTTAATTTCATTGTAGAAATTGTTCAGCATTTTCACCCCTTAAAATATTGCAAATGAATTAGGACACCTAGTAGGTGTAGGCCCACGGCCGTTCTCCACCCCATAGGTGTACAGATCTAGTGTAAGTAGGGCCCACCCCCTTTCAGTGAGAGGAGGCCTATGAAAAACATGATGATATTTTAACGGTGATGTTTTTGTCTAATTTATATATCTAGGCTATAAATATTAAAGATGAATATTAAGCTAAACAAGGCCATATGGAATCAGTCAACGTTAAAGATAGAATGATTATACCTAATAATAATGATGCCTCAGTGATTACTGACGCTTATCGCACCGGGGTCCTTATCAGTGATTGGAACAAGATCATTTGTAAAACTCGTAGTACTAAGGGCAAGAAAACTAATAATATGGTCTTCGCCTCTGACTTTTTTGTCAGCTCACAGAAGCCCAATCAATTTTCTTTATTCGTAATCGTATACTCCTGAGGTGGTCCCATATTAATTTCGTGAAGATCTGATGTAAACCTTAGGAGATAAACAATGGAGCTCCTCAATAACGAACAGTACACGTCTTTGTCAAAATATCATGTATTTTCCATTCTGTGTCATACAAAACTCCTTTGAAACTTCAGGAACATGAATTGTTTAGTAACAATAATACTGAAGTAAATACCAAGTATTTACGTTATTTTCCTTAAACGTGACCACGAACAAAGTCCCTATAAACACCATGCATTGAAGTCCTACCATTGTAAAAGTAAACAGCAGTTCTTAAGCTAATTGGCGCCAAAGCAAATGTTTCTGTAAACTAATTCATTTGTTAAACAAATACTACGGTATGACGTCTGCCAGATCCACAATGCACTCTTTGTAATGTACATAAGTACTTTTATTGATTGCTTGTCGATGCGATTATGACGAGCGTGGTTAAATCATTAGGGAAGTCTTGTGTTAGTGCATTGAAGAGTAAAAGTAACCAGATTTTCAGCTGTTTTGTCTTGTTTTATCATGATCACAGTATATCATGGTTTTCTGCGGTATCAGTCAAACATAGTCTGTGTGGTGAAGAATAATGGTACAGGCATGACGTCTTCTTTCTTACCTAAGCTAATATTTAAAAGCATTTTAGGTAACTAGTAGTAGCAGGTCGGTAGGTACTACTGTGTTCTAGTGTAAATATTCATAACTCCTTATGTACAGTCGCCTGCACATCAGCCTATACCTTTTTGTTGTAAAATCGCTCCTATAACAACCACGTAAGAACTGTCGTACCTAGCTAGGTACCATGTAAATACTACTTTTATTTGTTTAAGTAGCAATTAGAGAATAAAAGAACATCAAGAACTGAAGCTGTAGCTTTTGCGCAAATAATTTTATCTCCACGCTCACCTAGATTTTATGACATCAAATATTTACAGTCATTTTATATTACGATAAAACATTTTATGATCCACAGCGAATGACATCAGAATTACATGACAAACAAACCGAAGAAAAACAAAACATTTTTTTACGAATGCGTTTTTATAATACCGTCTGATAGTAGTCCGCAATCGAGAGCGTCATGACACAATCTATTGTATCACGCATGGAAACAACAAGCAAATGTTTAAGAAAAAAATACCGGCGCAAGCGCAGATGATGTAGAATAACGTAACAACGGATGAATCAATGATGAAATTGTTTACGGAACGCGTAAAAGAACAATATTTATATTCCGACGTGATAGAATAAAGGAACTCTTTATTTAATAACAATATGGCGGTAAGGTGTAAACTTAGAACTATTTTTGTTCGTGTTTCAGAAGGCCAGTGACGAATTTGGTGGCGTGTTTTACGATTTGGAATGCAAACAATGCATTTTTGTTTTAAGACAGTTATTTTGGGCATAAAACCTTTGTGCGTGTTTTAGGTTATGTTAAGAACAATAGACAACTGCACTGGCTGTAAAATGTTAGGCTCCTTCAAGAGGTACCTCCTTAACTGTAGGACTAGCTTACCACCATGAAAAAGAAAAAAGCCAACCGTAATGAAGTGTACTTAGATAGATAAGTATGATCAACATCAGCTTTCTTCAAACTAAATCCTATTGCATAATTTACATAGGTACCTAATTAATACCAAAAATTTCGAGATTTATTAGCGCGTTCAAAGTCCGATGATGAGACACGCGATTTTGAACCATAAATGGTTTAAAATCGCGTGTTTTCATACACGCGATTTTAAATCATTTATGGTTCAAAATCGCGTGTTTCCATTGATTGCCTCGTAACTTTGGCTCTTATTTGTAGTTCTGTCCTAAGTCCTACAATTTCCTAGAGGTAATTTCAATAAGGTACTTGTTTAACCACTAACCATGTAGGAACTTGTCTTTGTTTTAGAACTATGTACTTACCTACCTACTTTCTCTTATGTTTATTGACAGTCATTTGACAGGACAATAGTTGTTGGTAACAATTCGAAGCCTTTGTTGGCCAATAAAAATTAACATAACCGCTTTTGTGCTATTTTTGAATTGATTCTTAGAAAACAAACGACATCGATGTTCTTTTTTCAAAAAATATTAAAAATGACGATTGGAAAACCATTGCATCGAAATGTTTTATGTTTGCAGAATACACTTGTAGGGTAAATACGCTAAATGTCGGCCCCCTAACGGTTTTTCTGTTTTGGGATCGGTCTGGCACCATCAATTTCCAACGAAGGATAGCTTCCGATGCGGTTTTGGATAGTTTGATAAATCTATTTCATGTTTATGGGCTTAAGGTTGACATTTCTACTACTAGGAAAAAGTTATAAGGTTCAGATGCGTCGAGAACGAAAAAACCCTAAAGTCGGCCATTCAAGGCCCATGGTCGGTCGCGTTTTTCCCAAATGTCGGCCGGGTATAGGGTGTTTTAAATTAAGACAGACAAATATTATTAATATGATTTATTTTGGCAGGAGTCTCACTAAGTAATTAAGTATTTATTAATTTATTGCCTCAAGCGCTTCCTTTATTTTTGTGCGATCGTAACTGCATAATTTTCTTAGTTTTTTGTCATTGTAGTACCTTAATTAAATTAGAAGCATTAATTCTAAAGGCAGCTTTTTGTAACATGCAGGTTAAATAATGAATGATTGATTCACGACCAACAATTTATATTTTTTAAGCTAATTAAATATGGGTTTATGAGGTAGCAAGTTCCAAAGAGCAATTTATATCTTATATTCTCAAACCGTAATAAGCTTTATGATAGCTTAAGCTTTTTCAATATTATCAACTCCTACATTTAAACTTAACTCTTTATATTATAAATAAATTAAATGTATAATAAATATTTAATTTTGAGAAAATAAGAAAAAGTAATCAGCCTGTATAGTTGGGCTCGAATTCGAGGCTGGTCGACATTACGATCTTTAATGTTTCTAAAGCCGGCCCCTATTTTGTGTATGTTATTTCTCGAGATTCAACTAATATCACCCCGGCCGGTATTTGGCGATTAAACGTAAAATAGATTTATTTGCCTATACGCGTTGCAAATTCTCCTATTAAGCCAATGGAATTAGTACAATTGGAATTTATAAAACAGACTGCATTTACTTTAAGTCGGCCACGGCCGAGAATCCGGTTTTAACTCAAAATTGGTATTCTATTGGCGGCCTCCTATTTTTCCTTTAAAACAATACATAAAACATTGAAAAAAACTATCTCAAAATATAGTAAAAATCACTAATTACTGATAATAAAGCTTAAAACAAAAAAAAAGAAATGTCTTACCGTTCTAATATCAATCCCCGAAATGTGGGTATTCACAGCAAGTAAGGTACTTTTAATATGAAATTGACGCTTCGACGGCGCAATCGCTAATGACGCTCAGTGTGCGAAGAGTGAGTGACGTAATCGGAAAGTAACGGTTTGTACATATAGAGTATGAACTAAGGTTGTAATTCGAGTGGCAAATTTGTCACTTCATTACGTTTAAAATGAACGCAAGCTGAAAATGTGCAGACGGCCGAAGTTTGGGGGGGGGCCGACGTATGGCGTATTTACCCTAGTAGGTACTGTAGGTAGTACTTTTTATTTTCTTTTTTTTTCGTCCGCAATCGAAATTTACGTCAAAATAATCAGTTTATCAACGATGCAGGGTAAAATTATTATAGCCTAGTAAAGCTTACAGTGTTACCACAGATTTGCGATAAATCATGTGGATTAATTCCGTCATTCCACATCACTGCTCAGTGCTCTGTAACTTCCAATCTTTCAGCGCTTCAACGCTGAACAATTTAACCATGCATTTTTTTTACCGCGAGTTAACTAAATGTTTGTATGAATTCCAACGATATTGAGGAATATAAGTGTTTAATTAATTGCAATAAAGTTTAATATAAAATTATTAAATTATACTTTATTGCAACAACATTTTTAGTAAGAAAAAATAACGTTGTCAAATTCCTTTGCCTCTAACAGTAGTACTTAGTCATAAGTACTAATATTGGATTTATAATGACTATACCAAGTTTCACTACTTACATCTCCTACTTATGCAGGGTTACTATCTGATCCCAAACCTTTATCTCCGATCTTATTAGGTACCTGATAAAGAATGCTGCTTCAAATCAATCACAACACCATAGGACATACCTTATTCATATACATAAACATAGGTATTTTGAGAACGTTATCAAAATGATTTTCTGTATTTATACCTGGAAAAATGTGAATAAGGTAAAATACAAAAATATTATCAGGAAATAATGTGAAGTACTTACCTAGGTAATGATTCATATTATTTACATATTTCTACAATAAATAACATGAAATACTCAACTGTGTAATGGCAGTTCATAGTCGTATGTTATTTTGTACGGCTTCACATTCTGTCAAGCCTCATAAATGAATTTTAAAATTTCCGACCTTCAATTCCATTAGAACTGAGTTCCAGTCAAAAGCTTCCAACTCTTTAATGATCTAAAAGTTCATTGAAAGTTGCGACACTTTTCAACCTGCATAAAGATCTCGTTCAGATACAGAAAAAAAAATATGGAATTTGAAAATAGAAAACCAAATTTTGAAAATGGAAAGGAATGTTAGCTTTTTTTCATCGTCGTTATAAGGTGTTTACACAACAACTCAATCGAACGATCTGTTTTAGATCTCGACCACAGATTGACAGGGCCAATTACATGGTATTCACTATGTCTATCATCGTCAAACATTGTTATGCCGGAAAATTGGATTCTGTTTGATGAGCAAATGTTTCTTTACATTATTGGCCTACACTTCGGATAACATGACGTCACTGGAATCTGTAACGTAGGTTCGTAACGTAGCTGACGTTGTTACTGAGAATTTACTTCAAATAGCTAAAGTAACTGTAATGGCTACTTAGGTACTGTCTAAATCCTTTTAGCAAAAAAACACAGGTACTCGAATTTTAATATTAATAACATACGATGTCATGTCTGAGAACCTACAGAAAAAAAACATAATTAATTAAATGAAACTATACAGTATATTCATACGAATTAATTAATTTTGTATGAAATATCACGACTGTCATCACACGGGATGATCCAAGGCTGGCCGCTCCCTTACAACATAAAAATGTTTATTCGCCATTTTATTAACTCCCCGCCATAACGTAACTGTCATTTATTTTTATGTTGACGTTAATTCAAATGATTCTATGATACATTTGATGACTTCATTACTTCTTAAAGTACTGCTTTTATGGCAACACCCTAAATCGATCACCTTTTTATTGATGGCCAGTGTTGACATCGCTTTGATGACTGGACCAGACTTATTATTTTTTAAAGATGCTGTTTTTTTTCTATTTCATGAAATCAGCGTTGAAGAGACTAGCGTTTGGCTAAGAAAATCGAAATAACAAAGCTGAAATTACTACCTCTACGAAGAACTACCTACGCTTACAGTACAGACAGATATTTTAACAGTACTGGTTAAAGTTGGGTTAAAGTAATTTTTAACCATTAAGTTAGAGTTAGATAAAGGTAGTAAATTGATAATTTCATTTAATGTTTTATTTATTTTAACTCTAACAATGAGCTTTTGTTAAGCTGTCAATCACGACATAACGCCAATGTTGCAAGATATCAATACCTATCTCCGACATTAAAATCGTTGCCAAGTTTTTGTTGGCATTCTATTCATCAAAATACATTAAACCGTTAATTAAATAACATTAAAAATACACATTAGTAGCATTGTGTATTGTGTTATTGTTTATTTCACAAACAAATACCTAAAATAATAGTTGGTGCGTTGATTCAATTTCCGAAGCGCCAATTTTATTTGGTCAATCCCGTCTGGTTCCATTTTCAAACTTTTGTTTCGGAGGCAAAGGTTACTAATTGCTGCATTAAGGTCGGCTTTTTTAGTCTATGCTTGCAAGCTGTCATAGATAACCTATATCGCTGGCACTCTGGCGCCTTTTTTATCTCTGTTTTTTTAACGCGCCACCTTGAACATACCTACCTTACTTGCAGATACGAAACAGTGATGAGGAAGAGTAAGAAGTATTAATTACAATTTCAATAATAAATCATACCGGTACCGTTTCAAGGCTAATTTCGGTATCTCATCTCTATACAAATAAAAAAAAAGTGTGTTTGTAATGTCAAAATTTAATCTTTTAACTATATTAAAGGTAGTAGGTACCTACGTATGAGAATTTTTATTTAAGGTAAGTACCAAAAACAAAATTTTTAGAATTTTGCTCTGTTTGTTCTGCGTTATCTCCGAAACGGCTGGCTAGATTTTGATGGTAGTTTCACAGGCAGATAACTTTTGCCTGATTTGCCTGTAAAACTGCTTTTTATTTAAATACTAGCTCATGCCCGCGACGTCTTTCTTTTATTTTTTATTTTTCGCGGCACCCTAATAATTTTTCTAAAACAAAAATAGCCAATGTAGAAGTAGAAGGTTGACTTACATTTTTTGTTCTAGGGTTTTCCGAAAAATTACAGTTGGATTGGGATAATGTTTATTATTTTTGTTGCAAAAACATATTGCGAACAGTTTGGATTATTACCTACAAAGAATAAAATGGAAGCTATAATTAAGCGCATGCGGTGAACTAATATCGTGCTTATTCGCAGTGACGTGTTTATTTTTCTTAATAATAAAAGCCAACGTTAAGATAAAAACCTTCTTGCAATTTGTTTAAAAAAAATGCCTGCATTAATGAATTCCAGTGCCTTCTTAGATTCTTTGAAGAAGGTTGGTAATCAACTAGGATTTGACAGGTGAACTTAGGTAATTTAAAATTGGAAGGTCATTCTCATAAAGTGCCAGTGCAATGCGGAAGTTAACTATTATTTTACTGACACACTGTTTATTCGTCATTTGAAACTGTATATTTGTGAAATTATATTAAGCATTATTTTACGTACCTATTCTATAAAATATTAATTATAAGAACGCCAAAGAGCTTTTTGTTTGTTTAAACGCGTTTTATCTTTAGAACTCCCAGTCGGATTAGAAAAAGTATATATTTTGTATCCCTATACAAAATATATACTTTTTCTAATCCGACTGATTAGGCCGGTTCACGACCACTTAGTCGACTTGTCATCTTTAAAATCACATAGTTATGATAATAAGCGTTAATATTTTGATATTGGGCCTACATGTGAAAGAAAAATGTTTAAATTACACGATCTAATATTTTTTTTTTAATTATATTAATGTATTATTTTATAATTAACAAATATATTTTTCCAGTTCCCGGACACCTAAAGCCAGTTAACGCCCGTCTTTTCCGCTAGTTCCCGACCGGTAGAAAGCCACTGTAAAAACAACTCGAGCACTATCAGATTAAAGTCGAAAATAAAATCATTAATATATTTTTTTTTAATCACAATTATTTAATATTATAGCGTAAAAAACGGCAGGTATAATCTTATATGCTGCTTCTATGTAAGGTAGGTAAGGAATATTTATTAAAAAATTGTACACCGCCAAAAACTAGTCGATTTTCTTCAGAGTAAAATCATGGTGGTCGACAACTGATCCGTTGTCGACCACCATGATTTGAGAATTTGAGAACTTTTAGGGCTTACAGTTTAGTTTCTTTGATACAATTAGCCGGTCGTAATCTGGCGAGCAAATCAGCTATGCCGAAATGAATAGAGTAAATCGAAATTTTTCACATTATATCTTGCAGTAAGTCCACAATCTTTGAAAATTATCTAGTCTAATTCAGCTAGTTCCCGACCAGGTGGTCGTAAACTAACGGAAGCGTAATTTTAGCAGCTGGTTGACCGACCACTAATTATTTTAATTAAACACTCGTAATTTCCAATTGATTATTAGTTTATAAGTAAATACAAACATATTTTGACACACCAAGCATAATATTTATGTTCAAAACTAAATAATAACTATTTTACTGACGTTAGAAAATGTTCCTGTCCACTAATTTTAGCTTTAATTTGGTGACTTGGTGTACTGAGCTTAAGTTCATTACTTCACTGAGCGGCATCAAACGATCTTAGGCCGCTATCACACGGACTGCACCACAACAACCGCACGCAGTCTCTATATTCAACTGCATGCAGTTGTACGTTCGACTTCGTGCAGTCATGATACCAACTGCACGCGGTCGGCTGCAGTCGTGCCTTCAACTTTACGCTGTTGGCTACAACTTCACGCGGTCGGCTACAACTGCAGCTAACCGCGACAACCGCGTGAAGTTGAAGGCACGACTGCATGCAGTTGATATTGACTTTTCTCGACTGCAAGCCGACCGCGTGAAGTTGAAGGCTCGACTGCATACAGTTGATATTGACTTCTCTCGACTGCAGCCGACCGCGTGCAGTTGGTATCATGACTGCACGAAGTCGAACGTACAACTGCATGCAGTTGAATATAGAGACTGCGTGCGGTTGTTGCGGTGCAGTACGTGTGATAGCGGCCTTAGGTGGACAAACGATGACGCGTAGGAAGAATACTGAATGACCGTTCGTTTGCATGCAATTCGAACATTTTCTGCGCTTCGGTTTCCTTATTTTTACCTGATTTTCGCAAAGTGGTCGAGAGCCGGAGGTGGTCGGCGAACTGGCGTGTTCACCCTAAATGATAGGCAGATTCATGAGGCATAGTAGTAGTACCTATAGGCTATATAACATTACGCTACGACTCACGGGAATGAAGCAGTAACCAAAGACGTAAAAAAAACCCGCGTAAGAAGACGAGGGCAGACATAATAAAATAAAAACAAATTGTCGCCACCATTGCTGCAGTGTTGGCGGGAAATTCTCAATTTCCCACAGATAAACAATAGTTCCGACAATAAAAATAAACAGAATCAATGCCACCGTCTGACGCTAGTAAAGAACAGCTGTATTAGCTTCTCAAGTATTTTAAACGATCATTATAATTTTGCGTCTTTGATCGTGTTATGAATTATTATTTCAATTTTTATCGTTTCATTAAACATGCGACCAGTCTAATAAGAGCAGTCATGGCACTGATCACCAACTTATTATTGGTTATTAGTAGGGCTCGGATAAATATGTGTTAAAAATCCCAAAATATGTACATATAATATGGGTCTAAAAAACGGAAATATGGAAAAATATGGACTAAAAAATACAACTATTACCAAACATAAAACACTTTATTGTAACATAATTGTTTGAAAAAAATTATAAAAAATCAACGAAACTAAATTGTTTAGCTAAAATTTAGTCTGCCTCGTTATTCGAGTTGTTGCAGTATACAACAATATGTTCCTTAAATTTTCAAAATTGAAGCTCCTTCTGTTTAATCGGAAAAACGCTTTTTGACTGAATGACCTCTTTACGTCACAGGAAGTACTGGCGCAAACTTAAAGCAAAACTCTTTATACGAATATGTCTCCTATGGATTGCCGTTTGGTGGTGGAAACTGAGAATATTGTTACTTTTTTTTCGAAGATAGACCTTATTTTCGATTTTACCACTTCAGCAACAGGGCCTTCTGCCTCCATTATTTTCTTTTCAATGGTTGAAATGATTTTAATATTGTCAAATAGCGCATAATTATTGATAGAAAAATAGCACACGAGTCCCGCACAACTCTACCTACAATCGTGTATGCCGTGGAACGACAATTTCTTTCCGCGGCGCGGCGCTATGGAAGCAAAAATTATGCAGTTTTTGCTAGCTTAATTATTAAAGATAGGAAATATGGACTAATGTAATTAAATTCTAAAAATATGGTCTTAACCTTGAAATATGGAAAAATATGGATTCTAAAACCCTCATTTTCCAGCTAAAAACATCATAATTTATGGAGAAAACCAAATAATGAATGAAAATGATTCAAATAAAAAATATGTGTTTACATATTTATCCGAGCCCTAGTTATTAGACATTGTTGTTTCTAGAAAAAACATCGATGTGACTTTATTTCAAATAACAGACGCTCAGTCGCCCACTGTGCAAAATGCGTTCGAGCCGAGGAACACGAAACGCGTTTAATTCATTCGTGATTAACTTAATGGCTACTTAACAACACGATAAACACTAAAAACATCGTAAATATGGATACGTAGTGATTACTGATAATCAGTGTAAGTTATTAAGTGATTTTTATCTAATTATTATGGTGCGTAGGAGGTGAAATAAAATGTGTTCAATTGATTTTAATTATAGCTCTTAAATTCATTGAATATAACGAAGGTACTGACCGATGAATGAGTTTATTTACCGTAAAATCATACCAACCCACTTACACAATGACGCGGTTAACATTTCATCTTAATAAGTAGGTAGGTATATAAGTAGGTAGGTTTACAAAGTCATACTTTCACGTCAGTAAAAAAAAAGAAACAGCGATCCAATAACTCTTTCTTGCTCTGATTGACATTTCACGCGGATTTTGACAGGTGCCATGCATTATGGTCAGTTTAGACTGTTGCATAGTGCTCCTGCAGTTTGCGACTCTGGCCATAAACAAAGTTGTACATGTGGAATACTTACGACTTTTATCTCAGATTGTATTTAAAAAAAATGTATTGTACCTAAATCAAAATAACTATTCAACGTAACGAATGCTTAACGGCAGCTAATTTAAACTTAATCTCAAAGTAATTACCTATATTTAAAATGACTTGACATCGTGATGTCATTATGTTACCTACCTAGTTTTATGTTAATTCTTTTGTTTATAGATTCACTAGCTTTTTCCCGCAAAAAGTTGGCATATTGTTTGGTATATTATCCCATGGAAACCGTGTATTTTTCCGGGATAAGAAGTCTATGTGCTATTCCAAACTATAATCTATGTCTGTGCCAAATTTCATCCAGATCCGTTAAGCCGTTTTGACGTTATTGAGTAACAAACATCCATCCATCTAAACTTTCGCTTATTAGGTTGTAGTAAGATTCGATACTAAAATACTAGGTACATAAACGTTGACCTTGGTAAGTAAGAAACAAAACTTGTTGTCAAAATAATGATGAGATCATGAAGTGTCATGAGGTGAGGCATGTCAATTCAAAGTGTGATTTTACTATTAAAATAACGAATCAGTGCGTCTTATTTCTTTTATTTATAGTTGAGCAAGACCCTGGTTTTTCCAAATCGGTTAATTGTTTAAAGATAAGAATTGGCAGTGCCAGTATGTCTGAAGTGTAAATTGTGTTCAACTTAATGGCAAAAAGGTGAATAGGTTATCTTCTATCGAACATACCTAACCGAAATAATATTTAATTGTGAATTTATAATTGCATTCTAATGCTCATATAGATCTATCAACGCCTAAGTCAAATTACCACAGTTAAATACTTAATATAATTTCATTTTTTTTTTGTCTAAATCTTAAAAATTAGCACACTGTGCAGGCCAATGACTAAGCCAGTGATTTATTTTGTGTGAAAAAAGTTTTTATTCACACGTTGGTATACGCAAATGCGGTTATTGACCTTTTATTTTTAGTCGATGTTTTTAAAATAGATATCTGAATAATATTATTATGAGTAGTTATGCTGAATGATTACTTTCATGAAACTTTCAAACATTTTTTTGAAAGAATCAGAGTAAAAATACTAATAAATAGATGAATGTGAAAAAAGAGCCAAGTTCGGTAGAAAGAACCTTCAGAGTAGTCGGTATCACCGATAAAAGAGTTCATACCATAAGAGGTATGTTGTATGAAAAATAAATTAACCTACCCTGGCCTACCTTGTCAGCTGACATCTTTGAAGCCTAGTTATAAATGTAATTCATGTTACGACCTAGTTCTTCACTGAAACCTTACATTACAGATCTACTTTCAGTACTTACGACTTAACCTACATAGGTAAATACATCAGTTTTAATATCATTTCAAGAACCCCTGAAATATGATGCTTTTATTTATATTTTTCTTTTACCTGTGTGGTTTTAAAATAAATCCAAGTTTTTGATAGCCTTAGCAATTATAAAATCCTAAAGAGAAATGACTTAACCCAAATAACTTCAGATAAGTAGCTACTACCGATACCCATTATAAATACATAAAGCTCGCAATCCTTTATGTGAACGCGAACACATAAATTACCCTACATTTCTCCATATACGATCCTTACAAGGCATTGAGATACACCTATTCATTAGACTACCATTAAGTATAAGCTATGCTATACATTAGGTATTTGATAAGTTAAACAAAAACGTGTGATTGTTTTCTCACTCGAACAGCGATTACTGATAGATTACTTCAGACACATTGACGAGGAATGACAACATACATATCTACAATACCTAATGATGAAGTTGTTATTCATAGGTAAGCTATGTATGTGATCATTATCGTAGAATACTCAGCAATGGCTGCAGGAAAAACTTTTGGTTCCCAACGGAGAGGATTTGCCTCAAAATATGTTGGTTGTACGGATTCAGTACATTCAAGATGATGATTTTTTGCTCAGATCAGCTGTTCCGTTCATTTTGACCGTGTAGGTGATTAATTTTTTTTTTATGGAATCGCTGATTAAATATTTGTGTACGAACCATTTTTGTATCAAATGTCTCACCTTCTCACGGTGAGTTGCGATGTGATTGACTGACAAAGAAACCGGCCTTTGTCCTTAGGTATAGGTACCTAATTGATGAAGATAAGATGTATCCACTTTGTAAGCATTGAGTCTGTCGGCTACATTTGAAGAAATACGTGCGGGGTTAAAGGTTATAACTGTATAGGGATTTTGTAACGCTTGCGAAGGCCTCATAAACTATTATGGACCAGTTCTTGGTTGACTGTTGTCAAGTCAACCAGGAACCAAATCCAGGGCCCAGGTTTCGTTGTGTATTATGAAGGAATTTTGCCTACACTTTTCTTGATTAGTTATAACGGGTTTAATTTCAGTTTAATCTCACAACACAGCAATCCAAGATGAAGTCTCGTTGCAACTGATGAATGATTGCATGCTAGTAGGTAAGCAAATTCAACAGAAGCTACGTTTTGTTGCTATGTTCGGAATAGATTCATTTTGACCAGCGGTTACATATTTTTCCGTTTTTAAGTTTCCGTACCCGACGGGACCCTATTCCTAAGCCTCCGTTGTGCGTCCGTCTATCTGTCAGCGGGCTTGTATCTCATGAACGTTATATGTACTATGTAGGTAGAGAGATAAAATTTTCGCAGTGTATTTTTTGCCATAATAACATAACATCACGCCTGTTATCCCCGAAGGGTTAGGCAGAGGTGTACCCATTAGTACACCCACATTTCGCCAGTTATGTTTAAGTCCCATGTAATAGGGGGCGAGCCTATTGCCATCAACCGGGCACAAATCCAGACACCGAGGCTGCTACTGAGAAATTCCTGATGGAAAAACCCAATACTTAACACTTTGCCCGACCCGGGAATCGAACCCAACAATAAATAATAATAAAAAAAGATGACTTTTCATTATACGTGTTTTATTTTGTATGTATTATTAAATATTGTACGATGGTACTAAACTTGGCTGGTGTTTTTTTTTTATTTTGACAGCTACTTACGTCTTTTTCCGAACGCACTAGTATTAGTACATAATCTAATTTGAAAACTAGGTTCTTATTTCAAAATAAGCGGATGTTTAGTGAGTAATTCTAATTTAGCTTTTCTACATTTAAAACGTTCAATCCGTGTTTTACAAAAGAAGGCTACATAAATTAGCATTTATGACATAAAGTCAAAGGCGATCGTAACTCGCAGCACAGTGGGACATTTAGCATGATTGGTTGGACAAAATCTTTTCTACGAAAATGTTTATTCCGTACGCTTTAATGAATTTTAATTATGTCAAGACTCTTTTGTTTTGGTTTACGACAACTAGTCATTAAGAACTACATCTTATGCTTGTTAGTTAGTTAATTAGTTATCAGTGTATTTATTTGTCTGGCAGCCCATTTAGTTATGGCATATTTGTTACAGATAAATTGTAAGAAACTTTAGTTTAAAAAAATATAAATCATTGACTAATTTTTCAATCGTCAGGTAACTCTTAACGTACGTATAAATATGGCGGTTTGACAGCTTTTGTACAGAAAATATGTCAAACTGTCATACCTACTTATTTTTTATATTAAAAGGTATCTGACTATTAAAAAATCGGCCCTAAGAAAACATACACTCAAGGCTTTTCAATTATTACAGTCACATGTGTCCTACATTGTCCAGTTACAAAATAATTAGTCAAACAAATAAAGGAAGCGGCTGCAACAAGGACCGGACCGCTGCCCGCGACCTCTGTCGTCGGAAGTTCTAATTTAAACAATTCTCCGTTGATGTCTATTGTCTCCGCACTCTCGAGCGATGTGTTATACGCTTAATTTTGACGCAATTTCATTAGACGGTAATATGGATCGTAAATAGTGTAATTACGTCGGAATTTAAGGGTTTATTTCACACTAGCTTATGTCTGCGACTTCGTTCGTGTGAATGCCGATTAAACGAGGTATTAAGTTTTATGTGCTTTAAATTGCGCTGAACTCTAATCATTTTTCTAAAGTTATAGTAGGTAAATTACTCCTTATGACATCAGCTATTTTTCAGTGAAAATCCCGTTGAAATCGGTGAAGCTGTTTCGGAGATTTGCTGGAATAAACAGACAGACAAAAAATTCAAAAATTTCTTTTTTCGTAAAAACATTTAAAAAAGACCTAAGTACACTTCTTTGATATTAATCGGTACAGTTAGCAAGGCATTTATCGAGACTCCAAATGTCATTAATTCATGTCATATAAACAAAAAAATCTGGCTGAAACGTAGAACAGTTCCCACGTTGTTCATTATTGTAAAGCCTAGAATATAAATTAATAAGGTCACAAAGCTTAGACATGTCGCAAAAACTAAGACATACCTACTAGACACTAGACAGTAATTTGTTGACCTGTCAACGGATAAGTGACTTTTTGTTTAATTTAAAATCGGTTGACAGGCGCATGCGCCTGCTAGTTGAGGATTAACGAGGTCCTTATAAGGCGCCTAATTAGACATTATGAAACGGTTTACGTTTTGTTAAACGTTGTTACGATCGTGACTTGTGTTCTAAATAAATTAAGTACAGTTTTAAAGTAATGAAACAACTGTTTAGTTGTAATTTGTTTTTAGCCTGGGAGTTAATAGTTAGGTATTACCTATCTATCTGCTATTGTAGGAAGTTCCAACGCCCTTGAACTATATCCAGCTTCCTGATTGGTCAATCTTATCTTATTGGTCTATCCTGTCGTTGGAAAATACCATTCATGAATGGCAGCAACAACAGTCATCAGTTCATCACAATGAGAAGACCGCTCGCAAAAACTCTCAATAAACCAATCTGCCTTCACGAAAACGTACTTGAATGAATCATTCACAACTGTGCGCAAGTGCAGCGTTCTATTTCTCTAACGGTAATGGCATACAATCATTGACGGCTACCAGCCAATTTATTCACTGCGAAAATAAAATATCCAAATACAGATAGATATTTACGCAAAAGCATTAAACGTAAT
Organism: Hoplodrina blanda; assembly: GCA_949316365.1. Lineage (NCBI taxonomy): Eukaryota > Metazoa > Arthropoda > Insecta > Lepidoptera > Noctuidae > Hoplodrina > Hoplodrina blanda. The sequence continues at coordinate 2,713,990 of OX438582.1, forward strand.
GGGTGGAAATGGCGATATTAGGTAAGCCGCTTGGCTCTTTATGGTATGATTACATGTTAATTAACTTTAAATCTATCCAATAAGCTCCGACATAGTAGTCATAGTACTGCTGTCCATGTTTTCTTTAATTTATGTCAAGCGTTTATATTTTAATATTTTAATAGTGTTAACGCGATTTTAACTACTGCGATATTTTCTGTCATTCTTGGCTTAGTTAAGAATAAAAAATAAATAGGTACGTTTTCTAGAACAATTATGTAGTTAGAACTTATTTACGGTAAATATTTATTTCGGAACATTTATTTTATTTCGCAACATTATGCTATGGAGTGGTTTTATTTATTAACTAGCTTTTGCCCGCGACTTCGTCCGCGTAAATGTCGGACCCCCGTTCATCCCCTTAGAGGTTAAATTTAAAAAAATCCTTTCTTAGCGGATGCCTACGTCATAACATCTACCTGCGTGCCAAATTTCAGCCCGATCCGTCCAGTGGTTTGGGCTGTGCGTTGATAGATCACTATGTCAGTCAGTCAGTCAGTCACCTTTGAGTTTTATAATATAGATTAACTAGCGACCCGCTCCGGCTTCGCACGTGTGCAATGTTGACGTAATAATGTGATAAATTATCCTCTTGAATCACTCTATCTATTGATGAAAACCGCATTAAAATCTGTTGTGTAGTTTAAAAGATCTAAGCGTAGGTACATACAGACGGCGGGAAGCAATTTTTTTTGGTACCTACTTTGTGAGAAGAGATGTAAATTCTCACTCAATGTGAATGAGACACTGAATGAGCGTAGGTCTAAAATGACTGAGCGAAATGTTGGAGCAGGAAAATTCTTGACATCTGAACGCAAAAATTAATATTAATTGGTGTCAAGAAAATGTATAGCAGCAATATATTTAGACGACTTAATTAATTGTGAACGCATCTTTCTCTTTGAGTTGTATAAAAACGTTCGTATTTTAAATATTTGCGAGAAAGAATTTTACCAAACTTAAGTACTTAGGTATAAATTATTATATCTCATTTAGTAACATGTTTATGTTAGTATGAAATATAGCCCCATCTGCTTTTTCTTAGTTAATTTAGGTATCTGGTATCTACCTACTCTTTGTGGAAGTAGATAGTGTAGATACCCATCAAAAACATAAATGTGAAATGAGAGCCAAGTTCAATATTAATAAGATATCCCTTGGTTGTTAACTTCAACGACAAAAGAAGTGAGATCTAATGGGTGCCAAATTCAATGGTCAATAACTTGGATAATATTTTGAAGCCAAAGGTGTGATTGGGCTAGTTCTCTCTCTTTCTAATTATGATACAATTTGTGTTAAGGTCGGCCTCCCTCTAATATTAGTGCAATTAGTACTTCGAGTTGTACAGAAAGTTTAAAATATGTAGGTAGGTAAATACTTAAAAAAAATCGCAAGATACCTACTGCGCAAAGCATTATGTCACTTAGTGTCAAAAAAAAAACATAACGAAGTACTACCAACACATTATGTGTCAATAGATATGTGCTTTAAAGATTTCATAAAACGATGTCCGCAGCGGTCATAAATGTCAAAATGATTAATTTTACCAATATATTCTGCAGCAATTCAATTTTTTCAAATCATAATTAAAGAGCGAATGACGTCTTTATTGATTTGTATACAGATAACGAGACTGAAGTTTCTCATTAATCCTCCCTTTAAATCAAAATGACAGCTGTCAGACGGTGCTAACATGAAAAAATAGGAATTCATGTTTAGCGTTGAAGCCATAATCTAATTATACAAAAGTTGCTACTTTGCGAGTGTCATTGTGTCATTCAAGTTATTAATAGTCACGTTCTTATTGTTTCGTTGCTTCATTTTTATTACTTTTGATAAACTAATTCGCCTTTCTTTTTGTTTTCAAACATACTACTTAAGGCGGAATCATTGAATCATGATCATGATTTTCTGTACCGAGGGGTATCGTATTACCCAGTTATTGGGTTGTGGAGGTCAGATAAATGCAGTCGCTCCATGTAAAATACTAGTACTCAGCTGCATCCGGTTGGACTGGAAGCCGACCCCAACATAGTTGGGAAAAGGCTAGGCATATGATAGACAGATCTCACTAACTTTTTTTGAAAAAGCATTTTTTTTCTAAATATTTTCTAAGTACTTACCTACTAGGGTTTTACATAAAATATTTTCGCCCGAGAAAAGCAAGACTTTTTATTGCATAATAATATTTATGACACCACAGTGGGCTGTTTAGCATTTAGTTGTAGAAAAAATACTTAACATTTTTGTCAACTTGCTCACTAGACTATTAAAGTTTTATAGACATCGTAAGTTATCTAAACGAGAGGTTTTACTGAATTCAGACCATCAACACGTTATTACAAATGAATGGCCAATCCGTAACCGCGACCGTCTTAAAATGTGTCAATGTGTCTAAAACTATTTTTAAAAATAAAATCGTATAATTTATTCGCTGTAAAAAATCGTTGATAATAAAACTTCTCGACATCGCATCGTTCTGGACTTTTTACTGTCATAACATTTAATTACGTGCGAAAATATGAGTTCGGGAGCAAGACGATATATTTTAAATGACATTTTTATTTAAAACGAGATAATTGTCGCATGTCTCAAGTGGAATATGATATATTTACCTAGGTGTTAATATACACGAATGAATGGAAACATCAACGGTGGTCGTTTGCATCCTGCTTTTTTTTGTGAAAGTAGTTTAACTCCCACGCTGTTATTTAGTTTATTTAGAACATTACCCTCTTTTAATAAGCGGTTGGTAAAATTAGATCATTCATCGTTTAATTTCGTCTTCGGATAAAAGCCATCCATCAAAGATTAACGTAGAAATGTAATGCATGCCTGAACGGCTTATCATTTCGCACAAATTGCGATACAAGCTATTATGAAATACGTCATTGAAATGTGTTGTTACCTCATCATAACATGTCCACTAGACAAACAATCATACTTGCGAATTTCGTGACATCATAAGCATAACACAACACGGTAGCGGAGATGGACGGATTATTTAATATGGTAGTGTATTACAATTGTATGGGTGTAATCATCTTGTATCATTCTACAAGCTACAACCGTCAACAATCCTTCAGCTGGGTATCTCTCTCTTGAATTATGCCAGTCGTTATCATCATGCACAGCCTGACTTTACCCGCTTGGGTATAGGTTTCACTTTGTATGGGCTTCAAGCCTCATCCAGTCGCCCAAAGAAGTCTATCTATCTACCATATCATTACTGTGTTAGGGTTGGACCTCATCTGGCAGCACGGAATCGCCTTTTTCCGTCGCCCTTTCTCTTTCTGTCGCTTAGAACTGCCATTTGCTAGGCGGAGACAGAAAGCATAATGCGATCGCCTCGAGGATTCCGCCGCGTGCTATCGCATTATGCTTTCTGTCTCCGCCTAGCAAATGGCAGTTCTAAGCGACAGATAGAGAAAGGGCGACGGAAAAAGGCGATTCCGTGCTGCCAGATGAGGTCCAACCTTTAGGAAGTATAAAACTATGCCTACAGGACCTTTTCGCCACCGACCTACGCCGGCGCGTGTCATGCAATAAGTGTCAACCATTGTTGGTTTAAACGCTGTCAATATGTTCTAGTGGCAATAGTAGATCGTGTTGTTTCTTACAGTGTCTTCTAGCATGGTAAGGTGAAATAGGTAAACTCCTTAATCCTGTGTAATTTTCATCTAAGTTCGTTCCGTGATTTTTGCATTAACGACCGCATTCTGCGTTGCCCCTTTGCGAGTGCAATAAGACACCATATCGAACAATTAGTTATTAATTAGAACCGGACTGTGCATGTGGCGCGACCTTATTATGAAAATGATTCCTGTCGTGTCATTGAAGCTTTGCAGCGTCTCAGGTTGCTAACTTGCGACATCCTTAAAGGTCATATAGACAGCCTCTAGGGGCTGCTTTTACGTAGATCTTTACCAGTTTACCCAGTAAAGTGCTAGTGAGAGTATAATATTACGACTCCCTTTTCATTAGACGCCTATTTATAGGAGCAGACGATGCCAATGGGAATTCTCATAAGGAGAAGTCGGTGAATGACGCAGAGTAGACGTAGATACTTCGTAATTAGAGGTGAACTCATCTTATATTTGTATTTTACCCCGTAATGTATATTATCGTACCTACGTAATAGTGTATCTCCCACGCTTAGATCTCTTGAAATAAATTACCGAGCTACGTGCAAACTTCCGCCCATGTATTGTTTCTTTAGTTCTCAGATTAACAGATCTCAAAGTCAATGTCCTTTTTTGCGACATAATAAAATCACGAACACTTGTTTTTTTATGTCACATGTTTTGACAGATTGAAACTGATACTTTCTTTGCCTGCGTAGGCGATCGAGCGAAAGGTAACTTAAGTGATTGGATTCGTAAATGGAATAATATAATATTATATTTGATAAAATATATGGAATAGAATGTACCTACTCTTGTGGATTATTTTATTTGAATATAGAATAGGTACTTTTGTTTTGACCGTTATTTTTTTTTTTTTTCGTCGTTTCGTCGTTTGAAATTCTTTGAGCTCTTATATTTTGCGCATACGATTATTACACTACCTTGTGAACATCAAAACTATTCTTTTCCCATGACGAATTCTCAGGAAACATTTACGTACTTGTGTTAAACGTTTCCTCAGTGACCAAGCGACCATTCCTTACACAATAAAAGGTAAGGAGTGTGTGCCTGGCTCTTAAAGTCACTCACCCTTTTATGCGATAAACATAACGGATACCTGTATCCGAGATTGTACAATGAATTTAATGATTTCCCGCAATATAAAAAATATAGGTTTATATACCTATATTTTTATATATATAGGTAGGTTATCTATACTAATACTAATATTATAATAAAGAGGTAACATTTGTTTGTAAGTTTGTATGTTTGTATGTTTGTAAGTTTGTAAGTTTGTATGTAGGGGGTAATCTCCGGATCTACTGAACCGATTTTGAAAATTCTTTCGGAAATTGGAAGCTACGTTATCACTGAGTGCTATAGGCTATATTTTATTTTAGAAAAAATAGGGGTCCGTAAGATATTTGGGTTTTTCGGACCCAAGGTGTAAAAAATCATCCAATAAAGTTCCTTATTTGGCGTACGCCACCTAAACTATAAAAGATAGAACCATAAAATGTTCTAATTAATTAAAGACTTTAAAAATATCTACAAAAAAGTCCGCGACACACTATACCTATCTATTTCGAGTTAAACACAATAACCATTTTTTTATTTAAAAATCTTGAATTTTTTTAGAACTTCATTTATTAAACGCATTTATTTTACACAGTCTTGTCATTACTCCTTATCAAAATAAACTATTTTGTCACAAAGTACTGTTTATGTAGATAATAATTATTAAGTCTTTAATTCATTAAAATTTGACGTTTGGTTTGAAAGTTACGGCGAAATCAATCTCTATCTCTTATCGCTAAAACTCGAGAACGGCTGGGCTGATTTAGCTGATTTTGGTTTTGAAATGTTTGTGGAGGTCTAGGGAAGGTTTAAACGGTGAGAAAATATGGGGTAGGGTAGGGTAGGGCTGGGGTAGGGTAGGGTTAGGGCAGGGGTAGGGTAGGGTAGGGGTAGGGTAGGGGTAGAGTTGGGGTAGGGTAGGGTTAGGGCAGGGGTAGGGTAGGGTAGGGGTAGGGTAGGGGTAGAGTAGGGGTAGGGTAGGGGTAGGGTAGGGGTAGAGTAGAGGTAGGGTAGGGGTAGGGGTAGAGTTGGGTAGGGGGTAGGGTAAGGCAGGGTTAGGGTAGGGGTATTTGTAGTGTAGGATACCACGCGAACGAAGTCGCGGCGGGTCAGCTAGTTGCTAATAAAAATGATTTGATTTATAATACAACAGCAGCATTGTCATTAAGACTGATTCTCTATCACACAACCCCGGCAAACGTAGCTTAACCTAATGGATCGATCTGTGCGGCTAATTTACCACTTACCTACGAGCTCGTCCTCAATAAAGTACCTACCTAACTACCAAACGAAATCTCTAAACCAATTCAAAATCTTCATTGCCGTCATTCTTCATATCCAACAGCCGATGATAAAATATACGTCAAAAAACTATAAGAACAAAAAGCTAAGTGAATCAAAGATCCCAAGTTAAATGCCTCCTACGGAGACCGCGGTAGACGGCATGTTGTGCCTGTCGAGACACGAGAACTGCCCCTGGAGTGAGGCCTTGAAGTCGGCTGATGTCAACTGGACTGGCTTGCAGTACACCTGCTTGAAGATCCTGCACCTATACTGCAAGGTGTTCGAGAAGGAAGATGTTTTGGATATGGTTATTAGGTGAGTTTTGTGTTTAGATATAACTAAAGCGAGTTGGGCTGCTGTTTAACCCTTTGCATACGACGACAGCTTTGTGAGCGGCAAACAAGCTGTGAAGCTTTGATTTTATACTATAGCCATTTAAAGGCTAAGAGCTATAGACTACTGTGATTGGTTCACTGAATTATCATCAACCATTCATAGCAGCTTACGAGCGCTTGACATTTTGTTACATTAATTTTTCGTTCGAGAAAAGAGGGTACTTAAATCTTTCACGAGCCCATTCAGAATCCGGATCAACCTTTTTCTACGTACCGTCTTGCTTTTGTCATGGTTAAAATAAAATTGGTTAGAAGATGGGAAACAATTTCTCAACTACACACGTCTCATAAATTTCCAATTTTTTTGTAATAAATCGTTGAACGGAAACAGGTTGAAGCTATTTGATACAATGTAGTCTACTAAATCTTGACTCATCTCGTAATAACCGTCAACGTAAACAAAACGAGCCAATACTCTCAGCAGAACACTTTCCTGAGTTAATATTTCAGTAGAACGATAATTTTATCGTGTAACAGAGTCATCAAATTGGGCAATGCACCCACGCGGGACGTTCAGGATACAATGTTATAATCGGCAGTTCCTGTCGTCTGGAGATAAACGATTTTAGACCATAATTGTGTTTAGGTAATTAGTGTTGTTATGATAGGCCATGTAAAATTAGACTAGACTGGTTTCGCTCCTTTTTTGGGATGCTTTTAACAAACTATTATTTCGTAATAAAAATTAAAATATTGCTAAGAATTTTAATGTAAATGACATCGAAAAATCCCTGAATAGATACTTACACAAATTATGGATAACTATTTCGTACATCCATACCTGCGCAAGCTCCCCATTACTGACGCTTTGCTTGTCAAGTGTCATCTTTCGTGGCTCATATTGTGCCACAATGCGATTTTTTCGGCTCCAACTCTTTCTGCGATTAACTTCAACTCTTGTGTTGTTGTTATTATTATTAAACATACATACATAATAAATATTATAATTATTACATAAACTCACGCCTTTTTCCCATGGGGGTAGGCAGAAACCACAGAACGCCACCTGCTACGATCCTTACATACTCCTTTCGCTTCATCTACGTTCATACATCTCGTCATACAAGCACGTCGGTTACGAGTAGTCCTCAACTGACCATTCTGAAGAACCTCACCAATAAGGTCAGTGTAGGTCTTCCTAGGGGTATTATTATTACTTAGTAGAAAACTGATTCAATTGGAACTATTAGAAGATCTTGTCACTACCTACATAATTATCATCCATTAGTGTCCTGAAAGGGCTTCTAAATTTCCAAGATTACATTAAAACAACTTCATCATTAGTATCAATATCGCCAGCTCAAACGACACACAAAATGATGGACGTTCTTAACGTAGCCAAAACATCGTGCGCATTTTACTGGGAAAATATACTGCTTGTAGGTAGTCTGATTATATTGCTCACACGTTGATGGACCTAGTGGTCGTTAGGCATAAGATTGGTGGCAGATTCCCAAGCTGTTCACCTAAGTGATGCATGGTAGTGATGAATGTATCCATAATTGGAAGGTCTTGGACAGAAGCGGCTACGAAACGTAAATCCCTATTTCTGATGGTTTTTCAATTCTTGGTGACTTTTTAAGCGTTGTTTAATGTATCGAAGTAGGTACTGCAACAAAAAAGAAACTAAATTAACAATATACAGTACTTATCAAGAAACCCGACTTCGTGATTTTTTTTTTTATTGAAACCTGAATGAAGTGTCAGAGTTTCTAAACCGCCTTATGGGCCAAAAAGAAGCAAGTATTAATAGTGACCATGTTTCCTTTATCATCACCTCTTAATGCAGAGGCGGATTAAACATTGAGAGCGCCGTAGGCAAGTATCTCATCGGCATGATTAATCGGCAGGCTTCAACATCATTGAATATAGCATGCGCCCCTGTTTTAAAAATTACTAACTTACTGGCGCAATTAATTTTATGCAATATTGTATATTTTTTCTTTATTTTCCCGCTCGCCCCTTTGTACCGTCGCGCCCCTAGGCACATGCCTAGTTTGCCATAAGGGTAATCCGCCTCTGTCTTAATGTATTGTTTGATAATATGTGTCATTTAAATTAGGTAAGTATGACAAACTAAACGTAATGTGAACAAATTAAATAAAATATATCGAGGGTTTGTCCCATCACATTATTTTAGTTTATCGACTGCGATAAGTAGGTACCTAGTCAATTTAGAAGGAAGGAAAAATATTAAAATCAACAAATGTTCATGCGTTCAAAATGACGATCGTTTTCAGAAACTGATTGTAATTACTTGAATATAAACTATTAAATAACTTTGTATATCTGCTCCGCTCCTGCCAATCGTAGCGCGATGTTATATAGCAAAAACCTTCATCGATAAACAAGAAAAATAATTCAAAAGGTTGTTGTTATATCGGACCAGCAATTCCGGAGATCAGAGGTATTAGAAAAAACGAACAAAATATTAAAATATTTGTATAGATTTTGCTTTATTTGAAAATCACAAATCTGTATTTGTGATTTTCAAATAAAGCAAAATCTAAGTAAGTATACAAATATTTTAATATTTTGTTCGCTATGATTTATAGTTGAACTCTGTAGTTCAACATTAATAAATATATTAATAAGTACCTACACTTTTAACTCCCCTATAATAGTCGCTATCAGTTTTCTCAGTTTCAATATTCAAAACTCAGTTTCCACAAAAACAAAAGTGAGTTCGAAAATCACTTTCAATAGAAATAGCACTGCAAGCCTTAGCTATAAAATAAAATATTCTTAAATTATAAAAACACCTGCTAAAATCTTATTAAAATTCATGTAAACGTCTTGTCAGTGTTTATGCCTTACGTTTTTATGCGAATATATTTATATGCAATATACACGTCTATTTAAAATCTAGATTTGAAAAAGCATTGTAATAAAAATGTTTTGTTTGATAGACAAAAAGCTGTTCGACGATCCTTAAGAGTCTTTCACACTTGTCCCAATAACGCAGTATCAACCTTGAGTTGTTTTTGTTCTTTAATCCCCAAGGTGTAGGAAACCTTTTCAAAAAATTGAACCTTTTTTTTTTTGGATTCCAGTTTAGATTGGTCTGAAAAGAAAATTACACTTTTGGTCCTCCTGACTGAAAAGCATTCTTCTCTTTTTTTAAAAGCTTTTTTCATTGGTTAAGTTCTGCCTAAACAACCCAATACACGTAAAAAAAAACAATTATCGAAGTACTTAATACAGTAAAACTTTAGATTATATCGCTGATTAAGTTTAAATCTTTTCTAAGCTTAAATTTTGGAAGACCCTTTTAACTAAAACGTTTCAAAATTTTGTCAAAAACTCAACTCTGCGACAATGCATGTCAATAACTTGTCAAAATTGTAAAGTCAAAGGTACGGCTATAACCACCACAGTGTTCCACCTTTGCCTATGGCCGGGAGTGCAGGATACGCTGCGCATTCACCGCTCCCCCTTATCCTTGATATCTTACCTTCCGGGATGATCTTACTCTTTATCTTGAGCCTGGTGTAAAGGGTTACCATTTTGTCTCTTATATTCTTTCTGTATGATCTATAAATCTTGCGCCTGCGCCTTCAACTGAAAAATAAACAATAGTAGTAAAAAAATTGTAGTAGTGTAACCCAAGATGCTCCCCAAAATATTTGCAAGGAATTCAAAGCCATGACCAAGTCTCTTTACAATAAATACCAAAGTGTTTACGACCGCCATTCAAGAGAATTAGTTTTAATTTTATTGGTGCTTTCGATATCACCGTTCCGAAACGGATTTAATAGGGAAATAAATCTTTTGTACTGTAAAAAGTAAAGTAATGGCATTGAACATTTTGCTCTCACTACGACGCGACGCTTGTAAACGATCGAATCAACTCGTAAAAGTAAAATATTTTGTTGACAACAACATAGTTATCTGGCTAGTTCCACTTGAGAATTTGTTTCGAGATAGGTGCCTTAGCCTCTCAAAGTCAAAAAGTCAAAACATTTATTTGGAATTGTCAAGCAGTCGTTTAGTTAGTCAGAAAATTGAAGTTTGCAAAACGTAGGTCTCTATAGAGAAGAACGAGCAAGAAAATATTTAAAAACTTCTATTTAGATTGGATACATAGGTATAAATTAAAGTATTTGGAAAACACATAATTTCATCATCTACGCGCCTTTTCCGAAGAACAAAGTATTGCAGTCGACTTCTATTGTTTCTAAATGCGCCTGATTATCAAAATTCTTGACGTAATACCTGCCATTGAAATACCAACAATGCCAGAATATCAAGCTATTTAAAAATATATTTTACATCAATCATCTCCATACAACAACTAACAATCAATCTTTTTCCCTGTTATTACATCACCATTAAATTAATCATACAAATAATTCCGATCACTGCCATTTACTTTGAACTAATACAATAAACGATCAAACATGTTTATCAAATCGTAAAACCGTTTTTAATGTTTAATTACCCTATTTTTATGTGTTTTGCTAATTTTATCGGTATCAAACGGGTTGTAAAACGGTTTTGCGGGCAATAAAGGCGCGTTAGTCGGGATGAGTCGGTCGTAACGCGTTATGGCGCACCTAATGAGCGGCGTGGCATTATGAGCTGAGAGGGTGGATCAGCCGGCCTGTTTTGCAAAAATCTACCTTAATGTATACAGGGTAATTATTAATTTACCAGAAACCTAAAAAGGGGTCATTGTACTCATTACTATGAACAACTTTTATTATGGGACCAACGCAGAAATCATGAAAATAAACTAATTTAAAAAAATATTTTTTAAAAACAAGCTTTAATTTAAAATTATTACAATATTGAGTATTGGACATTGTATTGTCATCAGAACTAAAGGTGTACGCAAAAACTCAGCTCAATCGGATATCAACAAATGGTTAAAAAATGGTTTGCATATTTTGAAAGGACAACTTACTTACATACATACATACTTACATACGAACAGTGCAAGCTAAATAAAAGCTTGTAAAAATATGTTTAACTATTCATTTTATTGTATTAGAAGTTGAATATCAAGTAACACAGATTAACCTACTAACTGTTGGAGACATAAACCAGATAGGACGTGATTTAGTCTAAGTTATTACTGACCAACCTTCAATGCTGGCCTTTGACCTAGAAGCAGTGACTTATTTCTATCTGGCAACCCTTAGAAATGGCGCGTCGACTCTTTGACATTTAATGTTAGCAGTATCGTCTTTCGGTAGGGGCCGAATTCAATCAAGGCATAGCCACTAACCTACTCGGTTGACGTCAAGGTATCAAATATGCAAACAAAATCTAATCCCTTTTTCACAAGGCTCTATTTGGATTGGGGAATGTTGGCTTTGCTGTTGATCATGAGACTGATGAGCCTCTTAATACAATTTCAGGGAGCAGTCAACAGACAAATTAAATATATCTATACGCTGACAATGCAAATGTACCTGAAACCGAGCGGAAGGAATATCGTAACGAAAACTTTTACCATAGGTTTATTTCATGATCCTGGATCCCCGAGAGATAACATCTTTGATTGTTTTTTTTTTTTAAATCTGCTGTTTCTTAAATTTAGTGTAGATGTTGCACTTTTGTATGAAACAGTTGATCTTTTTTAACAACCGACGAAAAATTTCATAGCCAAAGTGTGTTTAATATCATGACTATTGAATTCATGGTAAAACATTTTCCTTACAATGTCCTTTCCAGTTCCTATAGTATTTGAATTGGAGTTTATTACTAGTCTTGGAAGATTTTACGGCTTGGGAATCTCAGTTTTCCTTAGTGAAGTCTCTAGTGACCTAGGAACCAGGAATTTGTATAAAATACCTAGTGATTCATTCAATTTTGTTCAGAATTCAAATGAATCGGAAGAAATCAAGTTTGGAACACCTTGAACTCATTACAAATCCATCTCAAATATTTATATTATTGCATTAAGTACTTTTACTACGATTCTAAAAGCAAATGTTACAAGCTGCGAAAATCAATTTCTCGCACTGCATGTTTATTTCATTAGTCAAATGGGGTTGCAAAGAGGTCACAGAAAGGTCTACAGTTGTCTATGCCTCAGGGTTGTTACGTAAATGAGGGAATGGCTTGAAATAGAACGGAAATGTCACTTGGAATAAATGTAATGGGTGCTACACACAAAGGCACACGTGAACGCATTTGTAATGTAATTGATGGTTTTGGATTGAAAAAGAAAATAAAGGAATTATATTTTCTTACTACCTACATAAATGCCAAAGATTGAATGGACGTTAAATACTCAATGACGCCAGAACTGTTGAACGTATTTGGATGAAATTTAGCACAAAGTGATATTATAATCTGAAATAGCACACAAGCTTTCTATCCCGAAAAAAAAATATACGGTTCCCTTGGAATAAAATATTATTTTTGACGCGGACGATGTCGCAGGCAAAGGCTAGTGTAGTAGTAAGACATAAATGACATTAATAAAGTTCACACTAGCATCAGCTTTATGAATCACAGTAATAACTAACTGGCTTAGAACAAAATTCCAGAATCTAGATTCTACATCATTATGCCAAAAGTGCCAACGAAGATATTTGAAGAATTAATAATTATTTTATTGGTCCATAAAAGTAGCAGCCATTAATACATAGTGCGCTGCAATTAAAGTAAACAGTCTTGCAGATATTTTAATTACGATGTTTAGATTCTTTAGATCTTAAAAATCGTAAAGTTTGATGGAAACGGATTGAAGAATTCGGGCCCGAAATATCAATTTATTTTGGGTTATCGCAGTAAGCTTTTTCTTCTATACATTTTTAATAACCGTTATGTTGGTAACTTCTGTCCGTGCCATATCTCTTATTTCATAGGTCGACCTCTTTTCTGGTCTCTCTGATCTGCCTGCTGGCTGCCAAATAAATACGTTTTATTTGCCTTTTAAATCGTCTCTAAACTATGAATCTATTATGAATGTTCAATCGTCAATTGTTTTTGTTTTGCATACAAAAGGTCTTCATTCGAGGGTGTAAAAAACTAAAAAGCCAAAATTTGATATTCTTCCCATCATGCCGATATTTTTATTTGTTCGGGACTAATCTTGGGAACCTTTTGGTTACGGATATAATGAAAGTCAAAGTTATAACTGTTTTGTCAAGTGCCTATACGAAAAGCAGTTTTAAATGTTATACATTATTATGATCCCTGTACCCCAAAGGAGAAGGGTGTTGCATATACCCCAAAGCAGAATGTTTAGCGTGCGTTACAATACGCATTGCAATTCAATGATTTCACACACCAAAAATAAATGTCGTTTCCCCCCAATATTTTTTGCTTAAAGTAACTTAGTTTGATGATGACCTATGAAGTGTGTACCGTATGTACTTATTGAAAAAGAAAGGTTCTAAAAACATTCAAAAGTTAAACAACGCCCTAGTGCTTGCATCGCTAAGTAAATGGCTATGGGCTCGGCGTTCCATTAGAATAGATAGTGCTGAGGTTGAACTCAAGGACGTACAGCCTCTGGATGTGTCAGGCTAAAAGCTTTTGCTGCACCTTTTCTTTGACCTTTAGGTAATGAAGATGGCATGTTTGTTAAGAGAGGAGTAAAAGGTTAACTAAGGTAGGGTAAACAATTTAATTAAAAAGGGTTGGGATTTGGTTGTCTCTTCTATACGACGTAACTTTTTAGATGTCTTGTTCTGTTTTTTGGTGGTGGTGTAACTCGAAACTTAGCTATCACTTTAGTGATAATTCCATCTACATCATGATGTTGATTTGTAATTATAATGCTAAAGTTTGGTTTATTTTTCTGTACTCCGTTTCTAAATAAAGACACTATTTTTTGGTCTTTTCATCTCATATGGGATGGGAGAGCTCACCTAACAGTACAGTTCATAATAATAAATTACATGTATGAATCAAAGAAGTAGCCACTATCCTTAAATAGCCTACTAGCATTCACAGACACACTTGTTTTCTGAGTCAAGGTTAATAGCTTCTGGGGCACCATATTTTTTGGTCCTTCGTTATTACTGACCTTTTCATCCGCACTATTATTAAAAATGACTATTACAGTAATAAATGCGACAGTTGGCACAATTATTACCATATATGGAAATTATTATGTCTATGTTGATGAGCTAGTGCTTTAGGCGCCCGCCTCTCGTGCATGAGATACTAGGCAACTACCAATGTGACTTTCGATTTATATTGTACTTTCTATGTTCATCTTGGACATCAGTGACTTCAGTAAAGGAAAAGATCATGAGGAACCCTGGACTTACAATTGATATGAATTAAGTCTGAAATCGCCAATCCGCCTTTAGCAAAGCGTGGTGATCAATGCTCGCGCCTTCTCTGTATAAGAACAGATCTAGTTTGTAATGTAATATTATAAAACAGAATGTACTGTAATTTATTAAAGCAGGAATGAACAACGTCCTTTTGTTTAAGGGTGAAATATATTCTGGATTTACGCAGGGGTATTTTTACCTCAGAAAATTAGGTTGTAAATCTTGAAGATCTCGTGAACAAAGGATCACATGAACAAATTATGCACAGTCAGTAAACGAGTAGGTGCTATATTAAAAGTATAATAATTTTATTACAAACTAGCTTTTGCCCACAACTTCGTCTGCATGGAAGTCAAATATTATACGGATACCATGAAACATATCCTATGACAGTTAGTATAGCTTTCTACCAATGATTTTATTTTGTAATCGGACCAAAACTTCCATAGTTTAATGTCTTACAAACAAAAAAGCAAAGGAACTTTATCTCTTTTTATATTAGTATAAAAATAGAAATAATAGGCATTAAGATCAAAGTTAACAATAACTCAGATATCTTTAGATTACAATTTTACTACCGTGTTACACGTAAGTCACGTCATTCTCAAAGCTTTCATCGTATTATAGTCTGTTTAATATAGGCATTAATGTATATGCGGTGAGATATTCCTAGCATTGTTTACGGCTATTTGCAGCATCTACTGAAAAAATACAGAAACTGCAAAAATCGGACAGTTGATTACAAATCGTTGTCATCATCACGTCAACTGTCAAACTTTTCGTTTACAGTTTTGCTCCTGTCAATGCTGTTAGCAAACAAATCGCGAAGAAAAATTAAAATATGTTTTTTCACAGCGGTAACTTGAGGTAAGCTACCTCTGTGTTCTTTTTAAAGAAGTTGTGTCTTGGAATTATTAGCTAATGGTGTCAACTACTTAATTGATATGAACCCAGGCTAGGAGTAAAACATGAAAATAATGATGAGTTGAAAGTCTGACAGCTTTTCTGGAAACTAAAATCGGTGATTTTATTTTTTCGAATCTTGACAGCTGTTTTGACAGATTTTGATTCGACGAAGTCAAAACAGTTTTAATTTTACAAAATCTTCATGCTTTTTTAAGGTTTCTCTACAAATTTTGCAAACGTATTATAGTCAAATTCTAATTAAATCAGTATCGACCTTCACTCGTTTTTTTGGTCCTTGCAGTCGTAAAGCTCTACAAACATTGAACACCATTCTTAATCAAAGCAGGCTGGCGGTTCCAGACCTGTTTCGCCTTTAGATTCTTAGTTTCCTGCCAAATGAATCCTTGAAATATGGTAAGTACTAGAATGATGGCGGAAGAAGACAAGCTACCAACCTTCTAAAATAATCCTTGAAACATAACAGTATTTGTTCAATTACGCAAATAAAAGCCACATCATTATATTTCACGTATCTATCATCAAAAGAAGGCATGGTCCTTTGATCTTGCGGCTATTTTTACTCAGTTTCATTGAACTTGGCGAAACTGGCCGTTTTGGCTATCAATATTGTGGATCTTGGATGATAATTGTACTGAAGGCCATCGTTGGCCTTTACTGTACTGCCAAGAGTAACTTTGATATTGTTATTGCGAAAATATTTTGGTAATTGATATCCGGATATACGTAAATGAAGATTTTGTTAACATATAAAATATTTCCAATCTAAATACATTTTTGTTTGATATTATTGCAATTTTCTTTCATCTTTATCATCTACGTTTTTCCGGGTTTCACTTGAATATTTTCATGGTCATTATTTTGAGGTTCCGTCTGAATTTGTGACTGTATCATCATGCATGTACTCACGTATATGGTTATTAGAGTACATTTTGAGTTCACCAACTTTAAAATTTTTTACTACGATCAGCGCCAGGCCTTATCGGCTTGATTATGTAAACTTACAAACTGCAACATATTTGGCGATGATATCACTGCGGTGTCACTAAGCTCGTTCTGATAAAAGTAAGTTATACCTAACTAGTAGTTCCGTGAACTTGTCAGCTTCAGCTATTATCAATCTGGATTGTAATAAGTGTGTTTGCGAAGCCAAAGACCATATTTTTTGCCTTCCGAAAAAAAATATATGAACTTTTAAAGGCATCAAAATCGATTCATGTAAATGTAGATACTACATTATTGAGGTATTCTGTTCTATGCTTTAGAAAATTCCAAAGTTTCTGACAACTGTTTATAATAGCGTAGAGACACAGAGAAGGAGAAAGAGATGGCAGGTCGCCTGGAAAGGGCATAACGCTTTTTCCTTACGTGACGATTTGTGCTAGTACCGCAAGCCGCGTAAAAGGACTGTTTCAAAAATGAATAATGCTAACGTCATCTTTATTCTATTATCCATGAGAATAATAATTTAATGACGTCCCATCGCCATTATTTTTGTAACTCTAGAGAACAATAAACGGGTAACATTCAAACAAATGACGACATAATCTAAACAAAACGCGAAGCAAAGGTATTTTTATCATACATCCTTGTTGTCTTATTATTATGAGTAAAGTTTTATTTTCATTAGTAGACTACACAACACCTACGCAGTGCAAACTAAACATCTACTGTGAATTTTGTTTTATTGCAACACCGACCGGAACTTTTGACAGGTGTTATACTCGTATTTTTTTTCCCGCCAACCCGTTTAAACATGGCTACCTTTAATCAGCTGTTTAGAATGACTGGTGTTTCCTAGTGCTTGTTAAAAATAAGGAGCTATTTTAATCTGTAGTATTTTCATGCAGATCTGGGAATGGTAGGAATTAGGAATGTGCGACGTAACAGCTAATCTACGCAGGTTGTTGTAATGTAATGAAACGGGTTACATGCTTGACCGCTTGTCTAGTTTTAATGTTGGCGTACCTTCTTTGTTTTTCAAAATTAGTCCTTAAAAATAAGGCTTTAGAACCCAACAATATCCAGAAGCCGCGCCAGCGTATAAGAACTACCTACTTACTTTATAATTTGTTTCCTACTTAAACTTTGGGTATTAAACACATTAATTTTTATTTTTGACACGTGGCGGCCCTTATATTATTTTATATATCGATAAAATTTTCAACTATCCAGTATCATTAATTTACATATGGCAGTAAAACAAATAAATATTTACCCTCGATTTTTGATACGTGGCTGCCCTTATATTTATATATCGATAAAATTTTCAACTATCCAGTATCATTAATTTACTTAACCAGTAAAACAAATAAATATTTACCCTCGATGCGCGGGATCGACTCGTACTTTCTCGGTTTTGATAGATAGTGATTTCCATAAATTCCTAATACCTACAATTTTAAGTCTGTACACTCTGTACAATGCTTAAGCACCCTCGAACTTACCATTGATTTTGAAACCATTTCATTGGTTTTTCATTATTTTTTTTAAAAATTAATTTTGGTTTTCATTCATTTAATCAAGCTTTAAACAGACATACATAAGTCTTCTCATAATGAATACCGTCAGAGCAAATACAATCCGCAATCTGCAATCCTCATTAATATCTTGCATACGTAGATTTCTATTTAAAGCCCGATGTGGTTAACCATTGCACTTTATAGCTTGAAACCACGAACGTACCTATATTATTTTAATACCACGTGACCGTTACAACGGTTACAACTTCATACAACACTAGCATGACAGTTCTTGTATTTCCAAATTCCATGATTTAAAAAAAAAATTATTAATCCCTGAAAACGTTCAATTAAAATAATTTAAGGCTGATATTTCAATCGTTCGATAACTCAACGAAGAATAAAATAAAATGGCGGGTGGTCTTTAGAAAAACGTTATTTGCAGTTCAAACAGTCAGCTCTTATTGCAGTTTAACTTCGGAACAACCCTATTTCTTATTATAAACCAAAAAATATTTTCTGTTACTAATAAAATTATCCTGTAGTATTAATAAAAACTGTTCCATTACGCCTAAAACTATTTAAAACGTTACGTTAATTAAACGTTAAATTGATGCGGTAAATAGGTACTACAATTTCAACGCGTAACATAATTATTATGTAGGTAGGTGTCTATTACGAAAAATGTTTCAGCTTCGGAAATAAGCGTTTATTATTGGCTAATAAGGAAATAGGTATAGTTATGAACGGTATGTTTCCTATTAATATTTTATGATGTAATAATAGGTGAATATCCTATTGTGTATTATATTATAACTAGAACCTGGAACAATGGTATTAAAGGTACTTACCTATTATCATAAATATTGTAGGTACCTAATTATTGAACAAACGACTGTGTGGACAGTTTTTTCTGTTTCCTTTCCTTATACTAAATATTTTGAAAAGAGATCATAGTTCAAAGTAAGTAGGTACAGAAAGAACTCTACGAGATATCCTCTATTATGCACATTATTTTTAGTTGGGGTACTGCTTTAGTAACTTGGATTTGATGTTATACTAGGTATTTTTACTAGGAGTTTTAATAAGGAGTTGTTGTTCGGAATCTGAGGGGCATTCCTCACATTTTCGAAGAATTTTCTCATTCTAGTCTCAATCTGTCAAAAATGCTTTTCATTCGCCAACATTTTTGACAAGTTTTTGACATTGATTGTACCTACCGTACATGAGATTTCTACAAGATTTAGAACAAAAAATTATACCGGACTTCTGAAATCTCAGTGAATGTATAATCTGTAGCTAATTTTAGTAGACAGGGTAGATACCTACTATTTAATCATTTTCTATAATAAATAGTAGGTAAGTACCTAACTGTGTAAATTATGAATAATAAGGTTCATTAAAAAGATTTTAATTAAAAGTTTTTGTAACATTGATGAAAATGACGTTGTCAACATGGTGACAGCTGTCAAATAGAATAGCAGAAGCGGGAAAAAGTAGGCAACGGTAGCGCGAGTAATTTAATTATATTTGAGAAAAAGTGATACTTTAGTTTAGTGTTAATATTGAACGCCTAATTAATGAAAACAGGCAATAAATGTTTATTATGGAAAATCCTTCAGAATTAACACTAAAACAAACGGTATCAAGAAAAAGCTTTTCAGATTAATCCAAGTAGTTCCGACTGTGTGCCCGTGACCATGATAGCTGTATAAAGGGCTTCATCGTATCGAAGATACGAAAATAAACACAAACTTATGGTTTTATTTCTACGAAGAATGTTTGCGTAAATATTGAACATATTCTGCTGAAGCCAATGGCTGGAGCTTTGTAAACTTTCAATGTGAAATTGGAACTACAAAATACTACAAATAAGTATCAATATGGAAAGCGTCCGCAAAACCCGCAAAACCTATTCTTGAAAAATTTTCTCGGCGAATCTACGTGAAGTGAGTTTGAAGTGAGCTGTCTTCCTACAAGGCTAGGGATTATTAATCTATACCTAGCTCACTTTACCTAAATTCTTCGAGAGTGATTTTTACAGAATAGCACTGCACTGCTTATTGTAGTTATTATATTATTTTTTGCCGAAACGATCATTCGCGATTGTCAATTTTAGCGCTTTTATTGCTTTAGTCATCGATCAATGTTAATCCTTTATCATTTCGCGGAGGCTTTAGGAGTTACAATATTCACTAACAGACTAAATAGAGATAATATTTTTAGTAAAAACATTGTTGCTTTAACTACCCAAAACGTGTTCTAAGTAGGTACTTACACCGTAATAAAATTAATTATTACTAGCTACTGTGCGGGGCTTCGAATCACATGTATCCATGACACTCACTCGGCAATAGTGTAGCTTTGCTTAGCTAACAGTGAAAGAATTTTTGTAATCGGAACAGTACTTTCCGAGATTAGAAAAAACTAAAAAAACCTACGGTATAAAAAAATCATATAAAAAAATATTTATATTTTGTGCTAGACACAACACGACACGACAGACATCTGCCTATTTATTACATCTGCAAATCCCTTAAACTTGTCTCTGGAAACATCTCGACGAGTAATGCCATAAGTCTAATTTTCACGTTTTCGAACACTGAACTAATTCCACTAATCCTAGATATTTCTTGAGAACGTCAATTAAACCCTATATTTACATTATTGAATTCCAAATATCTCTTAGCGTTAAAAAACAAGACATAGATGGGAAGCAGCGATTGGCTGACAGCCAAGTGTTTTGGCAAACATTTTGTATAAACTACACTAATATATATAAAAATAAACGATGTCTGTTTGTTGTTCGTTCGTGTAGAACGTCAGGTGAAATTGGCTTACGGTGTTATTATTTATGGATGTAAGTGGTACAGTATGAAGGACGTTCGATTGATTGAAAACTGAAACTGAAAAAATAAATAGATTAGTTTGTACTTTATACTGCCATATCATACCTGTATGTGTTAGCCATAAAATGTGGAATTTATTGGTTTATATTTCTTCGAATTTTAGAGAAATTCGTTGAAAGAGTATTTCCTTTAGGAATAATGAAGCTTTACTTTTTATAATACATTTTTATGGCGATGATTCGTTCTACAATGCGAATTTCAAATGGTTCTTAAAAAAACTGATTGCATATCGCCTACAAAAATCTGAAACAACAAGAATTTGCTTACCCAAAACCATAAACAAAATAAAAAAGTTTAAAGTGCCTGTCAAACGGCACTCGTGCAAATTTTGTTGAATTTTCTTACCTTACAATTTTTACTGACATCTTTCAGTATAATAAAAGAAAATTAATTTGACAAGAAAATAGTCTCAACATTACATTAATGTAAACATCTATCACCACTATTATTAATATAAAAGGAAAAATAACTTATACATAACGACAGCAACGTTCATTTCAGCTTCCGTCGTAAAAAATAAACAATATAGGCCATGTGGCATACAATTATTAACGGCGGGAAAAATCCAGTTCCGCCATTGAATGGGAATATTTTTAGCGGGAATGGTTTGGTTTAAGTATACTAGCTTTTACCCGCGACTTCTTCCGCGTGGAACTCAAAGTCCCCCTTGATTCCGACTTGTCAAAATCCATGGCGTCTCTTTTCTATAAGCTACCTGTAAAATTTCAGCTTTATAGGTCAAGTGGTTTTCGAGGTTGCGTGTTTAGTCGGTGAGTGAAGGAATGAATGACCTTTCGTTTTTATATAATTATACGTATTAGATTACGGGTATTTTCTACATAGGTATATTGAAGATGTAGACGCAGATTTGCGTAGGGATTTTTAATCGTATAGTGTGTGTTTGTTTCTTTAATTTTCGTGGTCTTGTAATCTCTCACGGCTCTCTACTCGTGAGACGAAAAACTCCCATAAAATCTCTTTGAACTTACAAAACGTAAACATAGTATATCTCTGGTTCCTCGGCTTCCTTTCGAGAAAAAAAACTACCTACATTGGAAAAAACTTCTTCGACTAATTAGAATAATAAATTTCAGCCAAGCTAAAATCTAAAATTGATAATTTAGTGACCTTCCCCAAGGAAGAGTTTTGGCCGAAAGGTGTGCTGTATCGGCGTTTCCATGGCCAGCTACGAGACACCTCGCAGCGTAACACGATTACACGACACCATCATTTCGTGTTCAGTAGTTTTTGTAAGTTAGTTATATTAAATAATATGCATTATGTAGTTTATTGTTATTGTACTTATACATATAATTTATGGATAGTGTTTTATGGGCTTTAGTTGTCTGAAATGAAGGATAAATACCTAAATAAAATTACATAGGTGTGGCGAATCTAGGATCTTGGACAATAACAAAACAATAGTTATTCAATCAAGCAGCTCCCTTTCAATATTTCAGTATCTATTATTTACTTCTACTTTCGTGCTAATAAACGGTTGCAGTTTATTGAACGAAGCGACGAATTTACTAACGTATCTTAAGTACATATTTACTTACTAAACGTTAATACTGTAGCCCCATAGATTATGGCATTAAAATAACCGTTAAACGTTGTCTAAACCCTTATATTCTTGAAACTGATAAAGTAACTGGCAAATTCTCGTTTTAAATATTTTTTAGTGGCAGATAAAACCGTGTCGTACAGTCAGTGGTGTAGCTTGCCCTTGACGGGCCCTGTTTGAACATTTGTTAGGGCCTTTCTTCTTAAGCTGTCGACAACCTAATAGGTTGACCTGGGAGATGCCATTCCGAAAAAAATGCGGGTTAGATAAAAACTAAAAAAATGCGGGTTCGGTTTAGAGGCCGCTGTACCTAGTGGGCCCTTTGCATCTTTGGTACAGGTGATGCGGCGGTAGCTACGCCCCTGCTTTCCGTAGAATATGGCATTCTTAGAATAAACTTTTAAACAACTCCAGGACATGAATGTCATGTCTTCATCTTACCGATGCGTGTTTGATACCCATCCCGATCGCATTCATAGATCGTAATCAAAACATTTTTTTAATTACTTACCTCGCTAAGGCCCAATAGTAAGTAAAGTATAAAGTGAAGATTAGCTTGAGAAACGGGTCGAATGCAAAACCTTTTTAGGAAGTCTGTTAAAAAAAATAACCAAAATTTCTACTCTATCCTATCGAAAAATCATACAAAACTGCTAGCCAGTTTTCCTGATGTAAAATCTAAACCTGGAGCTGGCGAGAGGCACCCAGGATTATGTTTATCAGATAGAAGCTCTCCCACGTTACAAAAAAAATAAATAAACAATAATTAATTAACAAAAAAGCCGCCACAGACAAGCAACACATAGTTTGGTAGTCGTGTCCAATACAAACACATAAATCTGTTCCTAATTTATAATAGTCGTTTATGTCTTAACGTTTGTGGCCAACTTGTTAAGTAAACACAGATGATTAAAGTACAGAAGGTGAACTTTGAAATGACATCAAACTCTTTGCAAAAATCACTGTCAGTTTTTTTGTTTTAATCTAAGTAATTCAATTTCATATTTTGGGAGAGTGTCTGCCAGGCAAATAATAAATTAAGGCGTTTAATTTCACAATGATCAAGTTAGATTGGAAAAAAAACAGATGAAGCTAGGATTTGATAAGGCAGCAATTTCTGACAGTAGCAATATAGGTAATATTGATTTTGTTGCAAAAAATAGAAACAGATCAAAAGTAATATCATCCAACTGTATTTTTAAAGCTATAGTTTCTTATAACTATTTCATTCTAAGCATATTGTATTAGCCAATCCTTCAACATTTATCAAACGTCTTATAGTACTTGTAAATATTATTTCGAACAAATTATTACCAGAACCAGGGTTTACCATATTAACTACAAGTTAGTTGCTAACACAGCCTTTAATGTAAGACCTATGTATTTGTAATTTAGCCTCATTTCAGCTACTAACTCGGACTGAAAGATGACAGCTAGTATTACCGATGGAATTATGCGTTCTTTTTCTATGTATATTTTCATTAGACCTTCTGCATTTATTTACTCTGTGGCCACAACCGTAAATCAACAACATAATATTATTCAATGTAAGGTGTAAATTGTTTAAATGATACATATCATGTCGAGTCGGTCAGTTGTTAGATCAAACAGACTGTGACCGAATGAAAACAAGACTTGTGGTTGTTGTTAGTCTAACAATCACAGGAGCATATTAGTTTTTAAATCTAGAATCTGACGGTAAGGGTAAAATGTGCGCTAAAACACAAAAGCAATATTCTCTGGCAGTTTTCGAACCACATCAAGAATAGAGTTGAAAGTTCAACTTTATTTCTGTTGCATTTTAGTTTTACAACAAAAATATTTTTTCTAATTGCTCGGGCATTTATAAATACTACTTTCAACATATTTTTTTAATAGTAGGTAATAGTTCAAAGTAATTATGTAGGTATTTATTAGACATCCTACCACATTAAAAAAATATGCGATCTGTTGATCGATTCTTACCCGCAATCAAGTAAAAACGGAGAAACGACATATTTCCTTTATAAAAATAAAAAACCGATTCATAATTATGTACATTGTACATATGAATTAAAAAGTCACATTGGTACTTGCCCGGTATCGAACCCGCATCCTCATTAATGACCTGCGACATCGAAACCACTGGGCCAGCACAATATACAAGAAAGGTTAAAAAGAAAAATCACAATTGAAAATATCAACCAATCGGCGCGACGCGAACACGACACGCTAAAACCAAATGGAAAACACGACCCTTTCAAACGACAAAATGTTCCACAAAACACACCTAGTTAGTACAAAAGCAAAACATAAAACGGCAGTGCCCTTGCACCGGCCAATATGCATGACCTAATTACCAGTAATAAAACTAGCCGAAATATATTTTATGACAACGTCGCCAGTGTTACAGCAATCCGTGTATAATCGGTGCAAGTTATTGGCTTGTGGCGGACTTGCACGCAATGGTTGAATGAATTATGAAGACTACGTGTGCATTATGCATGGATCGATGCAACTGTTTCGTTTTGGTTCCAAATTTAAATTGATTTTGACAGGAGGGAATGTTGTTGCATCTTTTAAAATAAGAACAGATTTAAAACGTAGAAGAAACAAAACAATGGTCATGTCTGCCATGTTATCGCTTCTCCACTTGTCTTTTGGTTGACTAATAGAGAATACTCGAGGCATTAAGTCCGCCTTTGTGCCTTTTTGTTGCATAAACTCGTAATAATTTAATAAAGGTTGCAATGACACTGACAGCTCGATTTGACAAATTTATGCAATTTTTTAAAACGTTTGCATGTTTTATTTTACACAATGCTTAAAGACAAAAACCCCGAAGTGTTCGCATCGCCTGAAATAAGTTTTGTGTCAATGAACTATTCTAAAATAATAGAAATCCATAGACAAAAAGACCCACCTGTCAAAAAATTCTTTTCCCAAACCATAGAGCCTAAACATTTACAAAAAGTTTCTAAGACAATGTCGTAATACTCACTTAGTTTTAAAACCAATTTTAACGGAAACAATCGTACCTCTTAAGTGGCTCGGATGCGTCACAAACACTTACCTGTTTAAAAACGAAGTATACATAATGCGGACCTGGACAATGTGGCCATACATCATTTTAATGTTTAATGATGTTCATGGTGGCACAGTTCTGGCTACTTATCCTCTGAACGTTGTCTTGCATTATTTTACGAGAACATAATTTTACTAAAGTGTTTCTAAAGTCTGGGTAAACCGTTAATATTTGATGGTCAAGTTTATTATCAGTGTGTCATGAGAATTTATGACGATTTTGAGTTTGTTTCTATAATTGAAATTCAATGTCAACAATAAATAGCAAGTTAATAGTTACAATACTCGTAGCAATAGTTATAAATAAATAACAAGTCACAATCATATTAAAATTTAACAACAATTGAAATTACTAAATTAAAAACTAGAAGACATCGAGGAATATTTTCGGGCACAAATTAAAAGATCAATCATCCATCAAATTCTTCACATACAGACATTAGCGTTCAGCAGAGGCGCAAGAGTTGACACCTCAATCCCTTCCTGAAGTTACTACTTCCCTACCTAAGCATAAGAACAGAAATACTTATCTCAAAATCGCAATTCAAATCTAAACGCACAATCACAAGGGCAGTAGTAAACACAACAGCGTCATTGAACCCTGCGTACGCGCAAGTTAGTCCGCGTGCATACCAATTAAGTGCATAGCTATTACCATGGGAATCTTGTGAATTACTCATAACTACTGAGAATGGGGGGACCGTAGGACCTATTTATAGGACAGTTATTGAACTCATTTTATTCCTAGGAATAGAATTTTATCAGGATATAAGACGTTATTGCTAACTGGATTCCTAGATACAGGTTTTCCTTGCACATAAAAATAAAATGTAGGATTGTGTTGAATTCTTTAAAATACCAATTTGTATGATCTAGTACCTATGTTTTATTAAATGATGTGCAAATAATGCGATACATCCATACTAATATTATAAATGCGAAAGTGTGTCTGTCTGTTACCTATTCACGCTTAAACCGCTGAATCGATTTAGGTGAAATTTTGCATAGAGATAGTTTAAGACCCGGGAAAGGACATAGAATAGTTTTTATCCCGTAAATCACCCCCTAAGGCGGTGAAAAAGGGGGTGGAAGTTTGTATGCAAGTACGATATAAACAAGTTACACGCAGACGTAGTCGCGGGCAAAAGCTAGTTTTAAATAACAGGAGCATTCTTCTGGATGCTGAACCTTTCACTAAAGGCCAGGCTACACCGTAGCGGACAACTTCCGAACGCGTGCGTTTGCTCGGTCAGATATAGTTCGGCCGACGTATCTTGGCGGTCTGAAGATAGCTGTTTGGCTGCGCAATGGATCTTAAAAGAAACGAAATTGTTTACTGCGCAGCAATCGGCTAACTTCAGGGCCGCCAAGATACGTCGGCCGTATTGTACTGCAGTAGTATTTCGGAAAGCCTGCTCGCACTGCACTGTATCAGACCGCAAGTTCGCCCTAAGTTGTCCCCCCCTGTATGGCCGGGCCAATCCTTTTAACAACCAACACAACAACAACAACCAACATTTAGTTCGATAAAGCTGTCATAGGTATCTAACTATTCGATAAAACAATATTAGTAACAGGATCATATCGACTGATAATATTCTTATCTATGACTAGTTTCTAACACAAAATTCCTTTCACTATTAAAAAGATATTTATGGCGAACGCCGAACACACAGTTTTGAAACAATTTCGATTAAAAATTAATGAACATAGCATCTTTTTCTATATTTTTTCTATATTTGTCTATGAAACGACATCCAATAGCAAATTTTGGATTCCCAAAATAGCTCCATATGGTACAGCGATATTTTTTATATAATTTAGAAGCTAAAGGTTTTTTTTTCATAAATTGGAAAACTCACACCAAACTTCGTATTTTTTAAATTTTCTCTTTTTGTGTCATATATTTTTTAATGTCTTATCCTTAAAATATGATCTAAACATCACCTAAAGCGACTTAAACTTTCGTCAAAGGTAAACATTTTGCTCACAAAATACCATTCGTCCAAAAAACAAAAGGTTAAAATTTTCTTTTGGACCTCATTTCATGGGCCACCTGTATTTCCACTAAAAATCTTTGACATAAACACCATAATCTTTTAACTATGACGTAACAAATGCCGTCGCTTCCTCTTGTCGCCTATAAATATTAATTGTTCTATTAATATCTCCAGCTTCGTCAAGATCGGGGTTAACACACATTTCCACAGCATCTGGACCACATCTAAATCGGATACTTTCGACATCAGTCTGTATTTAAAATAAACCATACGTTCATGGTTAAGGTTGGTAACTGCCGTTGGTTTCTCGTGGTCGTAAGCGCGATTGCTGAGAGTGGGGTCCTGGATTTGATTCCAAGGTCGGGCAATGTGTTATTAGGTTTTTCAATTACGAATTTCCCAGTAACACACCACAGTTGGGAAGTTGGTGGTGTAACACCCCCGTGCTTCAGGAAGCACGTAAAGCCGTTGTCATTTGTAGATCTTTGACAGTCGTTAGGGTTAGTTAGAAGCCCGAAAGTCTGACAACCAGTCATAGCAAGGGGTATCATGTTTACTGTACATACCCGATGTCGAGCCTGCAACCTTATGCATGAGAGCCGTGCGCTCTAACCACTGGGCTATCAACGTATACGTACTAGTATCCATAATGTGGAAATATTTGTGTCAATTATTTGCATCATTGCATGTATTATAAAAGCAATATTAATAATAGCGCGGACAAAAGGTTGGCAATGACGAAGGACCAAAAAATATGGCGCTCCAAAGGACCAACAAGAAAACATTTTCATTCGCCTGATATGCAACATCATGCATGAGAGGTCTTTTCCACTGGGCCATCACGACAAACATGCATAAATTCATCAAAAATAAAAGGGCCTCATAAGAAAGCAATGTCCCATAACAATGATCCGCCATGTTATTGAAATGCTAAGTGAGCGCGATGCCGTGGTATGATTGACTGGCTACAAGACTGATTTAATAGGATAAGTGGTATGAATAAGGACAGACAGTTGTGGTAAGGTTTAGTCTGGGATGGGTGATTGTCTGGATGAGTCTGTGTTCTGGGAGGTTAGTGACCTGGATCGTGGATATCATAATTCTGTTTTCTTTGAACCTATCTGGTCATAAGAACGTGACCAATAGTCCTAGTCTAGCCTAGCCTGGAATTGCCTGGCCTGGCTTAATGGTCCTAGCTGAAATTAAAGAATTATCTTACTACCACAAAACTGTGTTTATCTATCGTCTAAGTTAAACAACTATTTAACATGATATTTTAAATTATTTATCAAGTTTGACATAAAACTGACATTAGACACGCGTTGAACAGGTGTCTAAGCTTTTGTGGTAAGACCCATAAATTCAAGATTAGTTCTCTATTATTTACTAAAAGACAGTATACTAACCTCTTTACTTTTGCATTTTCATAATTATTAAGCGTGCTATATAATAATTATAACGGCCATGTTTTTTTACAATTCTTCATCAAACAAAATAAAAAACGTTCTGAACAATAAATGAACAAACATTTCCAACATTTAGGTCAAACTGAAAATCATGTTAGTTTCAGTCATGTCTGACTAATTACTGTGTAAACTGTATTACACACGGTTACACGGAACTTGACAAAGAAATTCAATTGTTTACGCGCACCCAAACTGCTTGTACGCAGTGACGTCATAGACGATGGTTAGTATTAGGTATGAGTCAGTGACCTCAAGAAGGATTACTGGGGTTTATTTACTAATACTATAATCTCTATTAATATTATAAATTATCCGAAAGTTACTCTGTCTGGCTGATTACGCTTTCACGACTGAACCGAGCCTGCCTGCCGAGCTGAGCCGATTTTGATGAAATTTGGTACAACGGGTCCGCGATAACCGACATTTGTGACAAGTCGCGGGCAAAAACGTAAAATATAATTTGCAGATATTTTATCAGTAAACACCGTCTAGTAGGTTTTTTAACTTTTAACAGTAAAACCCCTTTTTTATTTATGGTATCGGAATTATCATCCCATTTTGATACTACATACTGATACATACTGTGACACTATGTTGCTTCTGACACAGTTGGATCTAAAAATATTATTAAATATTAATTAAAAAACCATAAAACGAAAGTCAACACTGGTAAAGTGCAATTATTGTAAGATTCTAAAACGAATTTCATAAACTTTTACGCACTCTTTCCGCAAGAAAACACAATATGGAGCCTTCAAAAACACTTTACTGAATTACGATTCCATCGGCAGATGGCAGCAAATAAAACTGGCCAGTGTAACCTCACCTTGAGGTTTACGTCCACTAAAGTGCACTGACTGTTATCTATACGATAGGCCATGATGGGCCATGATGGTAGACTTATCAGTCCGTTCCCGACCTTAGCCGTGAACGGAGGCTATTAGGGAATTAAGATGACGAAAGACTGGGTTGGTTTTTTTGGAGTTTATATTTTTTTATATCTAATATGTTCTTAAACCAGTACCTAGTTCCCAAAGTTAACTGGATCGCGACACTTTTAACAAAAACATTAAAACTCTGAACTCACTTCTTGGCAGTCATCAAGAAAAAAGAGGCTTAACTTTACGAGAAATCTGAAGGAAAAAAAACACATTTACTTTTAGTAGAAGATTTTTAATGCTTAATTAAATACAAGGAATGCTATGTCAATGGTGGGAAGGATGTATAATTTGTTTCCTATTGTTTGTTATCAAATATTCGCTTGCGAGCTACCTGTAGGTCGCTGTAGGATTAACCATATTTTGGAAAATGGTGATTTAAACTATTAAAGCACCTGATATGTGATCATTACTTGCTCAGAGTAGGTACCCAAGCTGATCTCATATGGTTACGTCAACACGTGAGGTTACATAAGAATAATAATCCATCTATATGTATACACTATGTAACAAAAACCCTGTCAGATCAGTGTTGCCGTTGATCAGTTTTTATGTTTTATTTAAATTTAATTACTTCTTCTTTCTTCTTTTTTTTTTTCACTGGGGAAAAATAATAATCTCAAATCCATTAAATGGTTACGTATATGTGTACGCAGTACGATGCCACAGGGTTTTTGTTACAGGCTGTATATACACCCGCTTTTAGGTTACAAGTGTTAGTTACATACGTGTTAAATTCTATGGTTATAAGTAATTATAAGTAATCCATTTTGGTTAGGTTGGTTGGAACATAGCGTAATATAGATTTGATGAACAAAATGAAAATTTTGATGAAAGTTAAAAAGATGGTTAACTGTGTATACTGCCCATCAAACTTAAGTAACATTGAGTAAAAATAATTGTTGGGAATCGACTTTTATTACAAGCTTTTATTTAGCTTGCACTGTTCGTACCTATGTAAGTAAGTTGTCTTTTCAAAATTCGCAAACCATTTTTCAACCATTTGTTGGTATCCGATTGAGCTGAAATTTTGCATACACCTTTAGTTCTGATGACAATACAATGTCCAATACACAATATTGTAATAATTAAAAAAAACTTGTTTTTAAAAATATTTTTTTTTCGGTTTATGGTAGCACGCAGTGTAACACAGAAAATATTGTGCTTACTGGTTTATGAAACGGTATGGTATGGTTTTCAATATCTCCGAAACCAAAAGGTTCCAAAACAAAAAAATGATCTCAATGATCGAAAGAACGACGTAACTTTCGGCTGTAATGTCGACTAGGCGTATTTAAATTAAAAGTATTGAAACAAAATATTGCACCCTTTTTAATCTAATTCCAAGCAAGGATATCAGAAGGTTTTATATCTATTTTAGTAACGCACAGATGTAACACATTTAGAAGGACCTTAGGTACGGTACGATGTTATCAAGCGCCTTGTAAGGCGAAGCTCGATATCATTGCTTTTGCATCCATATAAATAAAATGCTGTATCTAATGAATATATAGGTATGCATTTCGATATAGATACGTGTATGGGTCTAGTAAATATCGTGAGTCATATTTTTATTAAGTACTGGCTTTGCTCGCGTCTTCGCTTTCTTGGACTAAAGTGTAATCTAAAGAAATACAAGAGCCCCAGATTACGACGTCCAAAAGTTGATTTTGAAAGTCTCTTTTCATGGGCTTCCTAAAAATACCGTTTTTTGTAGTTTAGGAGCTAAATGTAACTTATGAATTATAAATATATATTTTTTGAAAACTAATTTGACATCTCTAAGTTAGTTCTTAAATGTCACCGTCCTTTTCTTTAGCTATATATGTCAGTAACTGTCAGTAAGAGATGCCAATTCTCTAATTAATTTACTCTAGTTTGTAAACAAGGGAATCGGCACCATTGTCTATTATCACTAATCTGTGGTTGAATTTTAACAGAGGAAAACAGTGTTCTTATTCAAGCTATCTTTAAAAACGGCAGCCTACAGCTTCCAATAATTTATAAGCCAAGGTCCCTCATACTACTCACATAAACATCCATACAAATATGACTCTACTCATAAAACTGCAGAGTTTTGTGTGTTTTCTGAAAATTCTTTCGGTAATAAGAAGCTACGTTCTCCCTAAGTGCTAGCTATATTTTATTATCATAAAAATGTGAATTTACGCGGATGATGTCGCGGGTAAAATGTAGTATAAATACTGGCGTAACTGTCTGTCTGTCTGTCGCTTTCACGGCTAAACAATTGAACCGATTTCGATGAAATTTGGTACAGAATGAGCTTAAACCCCAAGAAAGGACCTTTTTCAGGATCAAAATCAGAATTCGTTATTTGTAAACAAAGGTCAAAATACAACAGAGTGTCATATGTTACAGATAGGTAGATCTTCTATGTTTTGCCCAAAGGCGTTTTTAATCTACGACTTCGTCTGCCAAAGAGATAACCGACGTTTACGCAGCCGAAGTCTTGGGAAAAAGCTAGTACTTACCTACTTATCCAACATTTTTTACGTTTTTTTTCCCGTCCTAGCTTGTTAAAGTTTACTACATTCTTATTGGTCATCACGCTCACGCTCGCTCGTGGAGACGAAAGACGATTGTCTTATTAGGGATAAGCGATGCTCCTTTGTCACGCCAATGTGCTCAACTCGGCTATTTTTAGACCTTGTTTACGTGTGCAAATGAGATGTGTGGTACTGTGTAGGTACCCTACCCGGTACTCATTGTATCTAAGTGCAGTATG
The DNA here is from genome assembly GCA_949316365.1 of Hoplodrina blanda. Taxonomy (NCBI): domain Eukaryota; kingdom Metazoa; phylum Arthropoda; class Insecta; order Lepidoptera; family Noctuidae; genus Hoplodrina; species Hoplodrina blanda. Next base: position 2,746,726 of record OX438582.1, read on the forward strand.
TGAGAATTTTGTTAGTGTACCTACTTGGAATGCTGAGATAAAGAACTCTTTATTGCAAATGTTCGGTTTTTTCAGATCGTATTCTGGTTTCGGCTGTCTGAGTAAATATCCAAAGGTCCAGTTGAAAACCAGCGTCACAGGCACAAGTGGTCTGGCATTTTATGCTGAACTGGGCCTGTTTGGCGCAGCTGTGGGGCACACAATATTTTTTCTTCTTTATTGCCTTTTTGTTTTTATTATTTTTGTGTGCACATTTCCTGTGTCAAATAAACCTTTTTTGTTTCTAGTAATCCCGTTTTTCTTGAACGAAAAATTAACGTGACAAATTGTCACGTGAACGTAAGCTCCTGTGATTGGTTGATTGGTTCAATATTGTGTTGAATAAAATATCGTGCAAATTTTTCCTTCGAGACACCGGGGTTATGAATGCTATCCTTATACACGGTTATTTTAGACCTTGATTCGTCTAAAACCGAACTAGTAACCGTAGAAGAAGTATCGGTCAAAAAATTGCTGAGTCTGCTCAAAGCCAATTCTACTAATCAAAAACGTTCAAAATCTAGTTGCAATTCAGGTATTTTTGACAGATAGAGACTGACATTAGATTACGATCGTTCCTAAAAGTTAGTAGAACTCTCTATGCACTTGTATGCCACACCTTTCCAACATAATATGAAATTACCAACTTCACACACACTAACCTACCTTTTCTTTGTTTACAGAAAAACGTGCAAGTCATGCGGCTGCGATCGGCTGAAGCACTCGGTGTACCACGAGGAGCTGGGCTCCGTGCGCGACCGGCTCGGCCTGCGGGAGTCCAAGATCAACCACCACTCCTACGACAGCCCGCCTGGACTTACTGCTAAGCAGGTGAGACCTTAATATTGACCTTTTGCCCAAAATTTTTCGCCAGTTATGTATGAGCTATCTAATTGATTTTAAAGCAAGTGAAAATATATCTTTTCTGTTACCTATTTGAAAATTAATCGAGTTTTCAGGACTACAATAAAGTGAACATGATAAATGGTAATGTTATTAACGGATTATTTTTCCTTTCCAGACTGAACTTTACTGGACGTCGTTAGCAGAACGGGCACCGACCGGCCTTGGGGGCGCCACCGGCGCGGCAGCGTGGAGGGCATGGCGAACTAGAGCTTTAGCCTCTCAGTTACCGAAACAAGACCTCTCGTTAGCACATTGCCGACATATTGACGAGAACCACCGCAAACAATATGAAGACTTCGTCGCTGCTAGGAATGAAATTGCACTTGACATTGGTAACATTTATTATAAATTGAGTACAGCGCCATCTAGTGGCAAGTAGCTGAATGTATTTATATTTGCTTTATGTAGGAACATTTGTTTCAGGCGTCGCTAGTCAATATCACGGTGCATCAGTTGATTGTGCGGGATGTAATAAACCTATTCGAAGTGGAAGTATTACCGTGCAGGCACCACGGATAGGCGAAGAAGTGAGTATTTGATAACAGCGCCATCTATGTTCAATTTAAAACACTAATAAAATTCTTCATCTCAGTTAGTTCTGCTATTCGACAACAGATGTCTCTAGAAGAAGCGCGTTTTAAAATTTATATATTTTTTTGTTTATTTAATATTTTGTTGTAGGCATATTTCCACCCAACATGCTTCTCGTGTGCGGAATGTGACGAGCTACTTGTCGAACTAGCGTACTGTGCGTTAGACGGACGGTTATACTGCGTCCGACATTATGCTGAACGATTGAAGCCTAGGTGTCATGCTTGTGATGAGGTAAGTGATAACTTAAATAATTTTTATGATGTTGGTCTGTATTAGTTTTGTCTATTGATAATTAAATAAACCGGATATAATCTTGTACAAGTCCAGTGCTGCCATGATTTGATAATGCGGCAAGTAGATGTAACTACAGGTACCTAGATCAAGGTCTTACAGAGTTTCTGGAATTATAAAAAATAAATCCTTGTTTACCTATAACACACCTATCTTTGCTTTAATTGATGTTATGTACTGATCGTAACCGTGGATTTAAATAATTTATTAACGTGGCTTTTATAAATTATTTAAATGGCTGTATAAATACTATTTATTTGAGCTTAACGCGCTAGCGTGTTCAATATTTTATATAATTTTATTTCTACAATGTTTCTTTTATGCCATTACTGCATCAAGCCTTGAGAGACTGGATGTCTTCAGAAATCAATAGATAGATATTTTCAATAATCAACAGCTGTTTTTATTCAACGTAGCATTTATACCTGGACAGACTCTTATAAACATATTTCAAATGTTACGTAAATGAGAACAAATCACCGCGTTTGTTACAAATCAATTTGGTGTCGTTCCAAAAACACCATTAGTATCGATGTGTCTAAAAACTTTGCAGGTGCAAATTTGTCTGTCTAGCCGTTAATTTTTTCTATTTTTAATTTCCAATTCATCACGTTTAACATAAAAAAAAATTAAAAATAGGCAGTCTTCAGGACTGCCGACAGAATTAAAGACTTAAACGCTGCGCGTCACCAGTCTGGCGCAACACGTCACATTAGCATGTCAGTGATGCGAACCCCCAGATTTGCCTCAAACCAAAAATCTCTCAATTTAGCTAAAGAAATTTTCACTTTACAAATGTAACCCTAACACAAGACTTTCTTTACAACCGAATCTTGAAGCATAATCTTCAAAAACTTACCGTTAAAACCATAGACAAACTAACCAGACTAGAAGTTTAAGCAACGACAATAATTCACCCATTCAATCATTCCCATAGCAACACCCACAACTAAATACTAAGATCCCCGCCCTAAATATTATTAATACAGGTGGTATTAATACTTAGTACCACTAACGATTAGTCGCGACGTATTCCAAATAGACAACAAAACACATCACGTGGTCTATTCCTGTCCCGAGACTGGCTATCTGACGGCTTGACATTTGCCAGAGCATTATATAACGTGTGTGTAATATGGCCTAGTGGTCCTTTGCTAAAGATAGGGCATTTCTTCTTGTGAGCAACGCAGGAGGCCAGTTTGAAATTGAATATTTTGGGTAGTAGGAAAAAGGGACTGCCTCGTTGGTCTAATGGTCGCTAAGCGCGACTGCTAAGCATGAGGTCTTGGGTTCGCTTCCCAGGTTGGACAGTTTTCTATCAGAAATTTCTCAGTAGCAGCTTCGGAGACCGGATTTGTGCCCGGTTGATGGCAATCGGCTCGCCCATGGGACTTAAACATAACTGGCAAAATGTGGGTGTACTAATGGGTACACCTCTGCCTAACCCCTCGGGGATTACAGGCGTGATGTTTATGTTTATCTAGACAAAGGGCCGTCTTTCAATGCCAAAGCAATAACCTTTGTAGTTAAATCCTCGTCACCGATTCTTAAGTCCCTATTTCCCTTTTCTAAGGGTTCTCTATGAGTGACCTCTCACCTCTTAAAACCAAGTCTGGTACTGCTAGGTTTAGACAGTCCAAGCCAAACTTGCTGCTTGGCCAAAAAAATCTAGACCAGAATAATTTAATTTACCAGTTAATTAAACCATTCCGTGCAATAAATACTACTTCATAAAACTAATTAAAACTATCGTAAACTAAGCGAAGTAGCGTAACGAGTACTCAAACTATTTTAATGAGTCTTGACAGCAACGCGTTACTTTATTATCTATTTGGTTAATTTTAACAATAAGTTTTACGACGATATGCAATGCACTGTTGTCCGCCCAAGTAATAAACAAGTGTCAGAAATAAACGCTTCAGATACTTTAATAGTTGTTAGAGCAGTGTATCATACTAATACAATTGATGAATGGAAGAATTAGAAGGGGAATCTATATAAATATAAATGGTTTGTGTGAGAAATGATATGATATGAAATAGGTAAGTTATGGTAAGTAACATTACGGCTGATGATGAAGAATGGAAGAATAAAAAATTTCGTGATAACCCAAGTAGTATGGGACAAAGGCAAGAATATGATGAAGTACTAAATAAGATGCATCGCTACATGCAGCATTTCACCTGCACCCATACCGCTTAAATTCCAACATAAGAACAATTACATCTCTGCTTGCAAAACAATAAATTTTAATTCAGAATTCGACAGATAATCTTAATGTTTCCTCTTGAAATTAAACCTATTGGAAGCAATACACTGTATAAATTTAGCCCGTTACATTATAATGCATAACTGTGCCACTCATTGCGTTTCGTACTAATGACAATATTATTGATGCGTCCAACTGTTCACATTCATTCATGTAAGCGCATATCGCGCCGCGAAATTATTGTGGGCTCTAGAACTAGAGGGTTACTAGTAGAAAAAGAAAGTTATTGTCGATAATTTCTGTTAAACTGTAAGTTTTGTTAATGCATTCGTTTTGCGATTAGTGTAGTCATAAATCTGGCACTGTACTTTGCAAATTTGGACATGGAGATTTATAACCGAGACCGTTACTGAAAACAAATAACGTTACCCTTATGCCAAACATATTTCTGGAGTTATGCGTCATGACTCCTGCCTGTTTGGAATACTTTAACTTATTCTTTTGCTACAAAATTCCAAAAACAGTGAAAGCAGCCATCTTTCCTTCCAGCACGCTCTCCTAAACCAACATTAGCAATTCTTGTTTACACCTTATTTAGTCCAGATTAATTCGCACCAACAGAGCTTCAATCGGTCAATAAACCAGCCGAATGAAATATGTTTGGTATGTGGTTACAGAACAAAAATAAACTGTTAACTAGTTACTGCTGAACATTTGTTCACACCTTACCACTTTAGTCAGTTCTTACACTCGCTGCGGGTTTGCGCGCCTTTTTTCTAGTCCCGACCTTTCGGCTGTTGAAAAAATTAAAGTTTTGTCGGTTGCCAGTGATTTCGTTCGATATTTGAACTCGGAGCTATATTTTAAAAGTTAAGGTGAGGTTCTATTGTTTGTTGTACTAAATTAGTTACGTTCGTTACAATTTTGAGTACGAGTATTAAGATTTCCGATACCCTAAATTACTAATTCACTTGAACCATCAAACTAAATTACTGTTATGAGTTATATAAAGTTGCCAATGTATCGTAATGGAAGCATCTGAAGTGGTGGCCTATATTCTGCTGCGAACGAATTATTATAAATGTTTCTACATCATATCAGTTACGTTTCCATCTTGCACTACCTACGAATTACAAAACTGAACTTGTGTTCTAAGAACACTAAAAACAATCCTGTTTAATTTCAAAGAAACGTTTTATTTCGCATTCTGAAGGTGAACTTTAAAAGCGTTCGATATAAAAAGGGCTTTTGATGTTTCGCTGTCTGATAAACTCTTATTTTGTCATTATCCCTACAAGTTACGGATGTGGCGTTTCGTCGGAGCAGGTGATGTTCCCGTCTATCGATCTCCTGAATGCCGATCGATCTCTTTGAAGTGTCTGTCGTCCAAGCTTGTTTATAGTCACAAGCTGATGTAATAAATATAATCGACGCGCACACACGACAAGGACCATCTCTTAACCGGACAGCGTTCGCCAACTCTAAACTCAATACTCTTTCGACAGCTACCGAGGACGTGTCGCCTCCAGCGAATTTAATATTTAATACCTTCAGTCTCTAGTGTAATTAAAATAATAATTTTAAAAAGTCATATCGGTACGCGACGGTCGTGACACATTCGGCCGAATACGAAATTCGAATTTCCGCGCGTTTTCCCACCGCGTTTTTTGGTGTGTTCGGAAACAGGCCGATTGAGAAGACAGTTTTGTGAGTGGTTTGAAAATAAGCATGAATTTGTTAATTGTGGTTAACTAATATTCCAGCTTCGTGTTATTGAACAATAGTGATTTCCTGGTAAATTACTAGAGCCAAAAATTTACTTACTTAATATTTTTGTTTATTATTGTAAGTAATTTAAAACCTTTTTTTATATAGGTAAATTGTGACTTATTAAGTTTTCACCCGGAATATGAACAATATAAATATTCAGAGAACCTGCATCTTTCACTCAGAACTATTGTCCATTATGTCAAACTGTGACAAGAAAAGCTCTTCACGGTTCAGCTACTCGACAAAAGATGGCGCTAGTGAATCGTTTCCATTAATAGCAAGAAAAACTTTTTAATTGACAGAAATTGTTTTAAATGGGAATTAATTAATCCAAAAAAAGTGATTTTAATAAATTTTAGCATTTTTGTTCCCTTATGGAGACAACTTTTTTAGGGTCTGTAAAGTTAGAAAAAAAAATCCAATCTTTTAAATTTCTTATTTATTTTAAATTTAATCTTATTTAGCGTCTACTTAATCATACATTTTTTGACGTTACAGCTCTCTTAACTCTGAATTTTAAGCAACGTTTATAAGTAAATGAATATGAATTTACTTTACTATTTTTAAACATTAATGACATTCAGCTTTATGGACTCGTTAGCCGCAAAAACGAGCTTCTGGAACCCTGAAATAAATCATCTTACATAATCATTTTCTCCATAATCGCCAACAGAACAGAAAGCCCTTTAGTTACTGGTAACTTCACCATCTAAAATTGGTACTAGTAAAAATAAACTCCGTATAAAAAATGAAAGTAAAGTGATACCATGATGTGAAGTGATGCACTTTTATTTTAATACTCGTAAAATCCTATAATTGAAAACGGTCAAAATTTTGACGCATTCTCATCTCAAAAAATTTGAGATATTTTTGACAAAATGAAACAGTAAAGAGTAATTGGAAAGTAAACGGTCTTCTAAACGCCTAGACGTAAAACGTATTAGGACTGCAGTTCCACGAAGGACATTAAACTCAGTAACGTAGCTGTATCAAAATTGGCGGGTCCTTTTACCTAACTGCGGCGAGCCCCAAATGGAGGGTAGGTACCGATTTTTCACAAAAGAAACAATATATTTATTTTTTCCGGGAAGTTTAATGTACGGCCTAAGAGTTTAAATGAGATAGTGGATAATATTTTACCAATTTTTTGCTTACATGAGTTTGGGCCCCTGCCGCTCGGGGGGCCCGCTGCTACGCCCCTGATTAAACCGTTGACAGTTGACACATTACGGTCTTCACAAACACCTTTGCCTATCACTAACTTGTCAATCTTGACGTAAAAAAAAAAACTGGCATCGTTCTCAACATCTCGAGTAACAAATCACAAGATTATCAAGTCAACACTGTTTTTCATACTAATCGGTAATTAGCCTTACTGAAGAAAACCATTTTACATTTACCATTCGTCGTTCTTTAACACAAGGTGGTTAGGTTGAAAATTGTGTAAGTTTTAGTTTTGATAAGTTTGTATTTCTAAGCTTAGAGTGACAGCTTAATTTTGCTGAGGAGATTGGGTTCGGTGTCAGAAGTATGAATTCCGTTCATGTTTTAATTTTTCTTCGTGCCATGAGATGTCAAAGTCTGTACTGCTGTCTATTTGCTAATCCCACAAGAATGTATAGGATGGTTTGAACTAAAACATACATTTCCCAATATCTCTGGGGCTGCTTCTAAGCTGCTTCTAAGATATCAACGGTCACTTAAAGCAGCTTTTCTTAATTTATTTATTTAAACTTTATGCAACAAAAGTACAAAGGCGGACTGAATGCCTTAAGCATTCTCTAACAGTCGACCAAAGGAGGTGAAGAGATAACATGGTAGGTGTAAGTTATTGTACGAGAGTAAAACATCAAAATAGCCGATGATCTTTAGACCTTTGTTTGCTTTAGTTACAGGGTAGTAGGTACGAGCCGGGTACCCGGCGGACAAGCGAAGCTGGGTAAATTATGCCGGTACTTATGTGTGAAAGCGTTCATCCGACTATACTTGCGCACTGACTACTCGGCAGCCGTATCGTGGGAAAAGGCACTTAACTACCCCATAAAATTGTCTTCTACATTCATTATATTTACATACTAGTTATTCTACGGTCGGTTTCACTCGAGTTCTGTTACGTCCTTGGTTGGTTACTGTTTGGCCCCCGTGTGTCATAGCTTGATGTTATATAGCCTATACTATTCCACATGAACATGACTATCAATTACACAAAAAGGTATTTTCTCATACCTATACAAAAAGAACGCGAACCGCGAATCCGACCGGTAGTTGAGATTATCACTTTTATACAAAAAAAAAACCTTCAGAAACAATAATTTGAGTAATAAATTATACTCAATAACAATAAGGGTAACATTCAGAGTCGCTTAAAATAGTCAATATGTCCCCTGCATGTCTTCGCACTAATCTGAAAATGATTAAGGCAAAGATTTGAAGAAAAACACTGCATTTGTCAACAACAAACATCTTCCCACAAACATTCTGATCTCAGTGTCACCTGTCGCGGTAGACAACCTGAAATTCCCTGGTCACGGGACTACCAACATAAAAAAAAAAAATGCAAGTCGGACATGAAGCGTTCCGTACCATAGTACAGTCGACAGCACATATACTATACCTTCTTGTCTTGTTGTTGTAAAATCACTCCTATTACGATCGCATAAGATACCGCAGTGTTTACTTTTAATTAAAGCGCTGTCGTCTACAATATAAAGATCGAGAGCAAGAAACGCTGAAAATAATATGCTTTTCAGAGATCCCCTTTTTATTTTTTAACTTCTTTTATTTATTTATTTATTGATATAGCAACCATACTCTGAAAATTTCAAATGTCTATCTATTACGGCTTACAAGATATAGCCCTGTGAAAGACGAAGGGACAAATGATTTTTTTTAAGGATTGGAAATCATCAAATTACTTCCGCTCTGGGCGGAGTGGAAGTGGGTGACAGACTGACTAAAACGCACCCATCCGTGTTCCTTCAAATGCGTTCCAGGGCCGCGGCAACTCTTTCGAACAAAATCCACAGCCCTGGCACTGGCAGTGACAGACGGTAGAGCCTTAATAGGATCTTGTTAAACACCCTTTGACCACGGAACCCTGAAAAAACTACGATCTAAAAGTCTCTGGTTGTTGCTCGTGTCATCGACCCACCTGGTTCAGCTGCCAATTTGTTGTTTACCGGACGTCACTCACCTTCCGTCAAAATATAGCTTTCATTAAAGTTTGTTTTATTAAAATAGCGCATATTTTGTTATTAATAATTTTGAGAATTGATTGATATGGTTTTTATTGTCAAAACTAAGTTTTAAGAATAATAGAGAGCAGTTTTATATCGGAAACAACCAACAAGCCTTATAGGTCTCAGCCGTTTTTTAAAAATATTAAAAAATAATGATTTTTGTTTTTAATGACAATTCAGGGCAAAGCGCTTTTGTCATAAAAAAAAAACCGGCCAAGTGCGAGTCAGACTCGCGCACCGAGGGTTCCGTACAAACCTGTAGGTATATAAGTAAAAGTTATGGTATTTTTATTGCTAAATGAAATCCATAACATAACAATGTGGAAAGCTGACGGTACCTTGTCAATACATATATGAAAACATTATGTATGTTCGGAAAAATCTTCATCTCTTTAAGAAGAGAAGTGATTTCTCGTGTCGCGGTGTTTGTTTCCAAACTCCTCCGAAATGGCTGAACCAATTTGCATGAAATTTTGTGTGCATATCGGGTAGGTCTGAGAATCGGCCAAAATCTATTTTTTTATTTTTTTTTGTTAATCGCATAACAACGTTTGCTGGGTCAGCAAGTCTAATATATAAAATTCTCGTGTTGCGGTGTTTGTTTCCAAACTCCTCCGAAACGGCTGAACCGATTTGCATGAAATTTTGTGTGCATATCGGGTAGGTCTGAGAATCGGCCAACATCTGTTTTTTTTTTTTAATCGCTGAACAACGTTTGCTGGGTCAGCTAGTAAGTTTATGATTATTTAAAAAAATATACTATGTGATGTAACTAAAAATTTAAGATTTTCGGAATTTTTCCTATATGTGTACTTTATAACGTTGCTTCATGCCAAATTTCAAGATTCCAGGTCGTCTGGAAGTATCCTTTAGGTTTTGATTCCCTTGCGAGTAGTTGCGAGTTTCAAAATATGCGGCTTTAATTGCTGTATCTTTTGATTGCGTTGACGTAGAAGTTTGATTTTGTTACAGCTTAAAGATATTATAGACTTGAGTATTTGTTAAGAATTTCAATATAATACCACTACGCGTTCATGAGTAAAGGGGTAATAAGTTTAAAATTATTAAAAATATTTTTATTATATGATGTAACTAAAAATTTATGCTTTTCGCAATTTTTCCTTTATCTGTGTTATAAGACGTTGCTTCGTACCAAATTTCAAGATTCTGAGTTCACGGGAAGTACCCTGTAGGTTTTGATTCCCTTGCGAGTAGTGGCGAGTTTCAAAATATGCGGTTTTAATTCCTGTTTCTTTTGATTGCGTTGACATAGAAGTTTGATTTTGTTACAGCTTAAAGGTATTATAGATTTGAGTATTTGATATGAATTTCAATATAATACCACTACGCGTTCATGAGGAAAGGGGTAGTAAGTTTAAAATTATTAAAAATATTTTTATTATATGATGTAACTAAAAATTTATACTTTTCGCAATTTTTCCTATTTCTCTGCTATAAGACGTTGCTTCATACCAAATTTCAAGATTCTGAGTTCACGGGAAGTACCCTGTAGGTTTTGATTCCCTTGCGAGTGTCGAAAATTTGCGGCATAAACGGGAGTATCTTTTGATCGCGTTGACTTAGAAGTTTGATTTTTTCACAACTCCAAGAGACCATAGACTTGAGTATTTGATATGAATTTCAGCTTGATACCTCCACGCGTTCCTGAGAAAAAAGGTCTTGACAGACAGACAGACAGACAGACAGACAGACAGACGGACAACAAAGTGATCCTATAAGGGTTCCGTTTTTACCTTTTGAGGTACGGAACCCTAAAAACAGTGATCTGCTCACTGTGTTCTACCTATTTCAAATGGAAAAATCTGAATTGCCACAAAATGTTTTCTTTAAATAAATAAACATTAAGCTTAGCTTACTATGTAATAAAATATAGAACCTTTGAAAAAGTATGAAAATGAATAGAAAAAAAAAATATCGTGTTTTGAACTTGTCTTACCTTATTTTGAAAAAATATTGCTATTTAGACCCTACGGCGTCTAACCTGCGGTTTTTTGACAAAAAACACTACTCAAATAACAATCATTAATATTTTCAAGCCGGGATAAGCTGCTATGATTGGTTGTTGATAATTCAGTCAACCAATCACAGTACTTTACGCGCGCTTGACTATTTGTGACATTTAATTATAATTACCATCTATAAACGGTCGGTATTGACGGTCGTGATGGCACAGTGGTTAAGGCGCCCGCCTCTCATGCATGAGGTTGTGGGTTCAAATCCGGGCAAGTACCAATGTGAATTTTTCAATTCATATGTACTTTCTAAAGCTTATCTTGGACATCACTGGCATCGGTGAAGGAAAACATCGTGAGGAAACCTGGACTTACTGTTCCACTCAAACCATGTCAGAGGCCCTTGAGGCGGTTTAGAAACTCTGACACTAGGGTGTGCGGGGTCGTAAGACCTTACTGCCCACACGATAAAGAAGAAAGACCATCTATAAAAATTTGTCATGGCATGCAGTAGTACCGAGACATCAGAGTTCTACTCGCCTCATAATTATAGAAGCACAATGTAATAGCTATAATTTGCAAATAAAGTGAATACAAACTTTTATTTTGCCAAATAAATATTTCTTTTAAATAGTGATGATCGAGCCCACTCTCCCTAGCCATTGCCCTCATAATAAGTTCGTTAAAAAACAATTAACCTTACACCTGTTAAAAACGACAAACATATTTAATTAACAATAAAAAACGCACGCGCCGACTATCAATCAAACTGATCATTCTATTAAAATATGTTAAATTCATAAATTACAGCATATTGTTAAATACTAAGATCTGTAATGTTTGCGCGTGCGCTGCCAACACGTAAAAACGTGGAACGATTTCATGCGTTAAACTTTCAGACTACACTACTATGTTTTTAGAAACTTCACGCTATTAATTGAATAGGGATAAGCAGTACAATGTAATCCTCAAATACACAAAAAATTCTTTTTTTTTGTTCGTTGCAACAATGATTAGAGCATTTTAAAGTAATGATCAAATGTAATATTTTCCACTTAAAAAAGTAATTTACCATTAATTAGTTTAACGAATCGTTATCGTAAGAAGGTATCGGAAAAATCATATTTTTTAAACATAATCATCAAACTTCTGAATGTATGTTATCTTACATAATATTTCTTATTCTCATTCCTACTATTTTTCACACAGATACGCCCACTTTAAATACAGACAAACCTACTCAATAATGTGTGGGGAACGCCCCTCGGTTGCCAATAAGCTCATTCAAGTTTAAGTGGGCGTATCGTCAATGAAACTACGAGTAGTAACTAGTAAGCACTAAGCATATCTATACAATAATTATTAGACAACGCATCTTAATAGGTATACACGGTTACTTTTAGGTCGTTCTGGAACCGAAAGCCATAAACTCGATCATCAAACTCGAAACGATTGGGACCATTTTTTTTCAAAAAGTAACAATTAAAAAAACAGCTGTTCAGTACACTTTGACGAGTTAGACGAACATAAATGTACTGAACAGCTGATTTTTTTTATTATTATTTTTGAAAAAAAATGGTCCCAATCGTTTCGAGTTTGATGATCGAGTTTATGGCTTTCGGTTCCAGAACGACCTAAAAGTAACCGTGTATATAAATTACGCGTCACGTTGTTTGTCCGGGATGGACTCCTAAACTACTCAACTATTTTTCATGAAATAAGTATGGCTTACTGTGTGTAATTTGGTCAAACTTTAAAGATAGTTTTTATCTCGATTATTGACCTCAATATCTTTACTTATCTCAAGCCGCATCAACGCGTGGCCGAGTCAGCTCGTATTACTATAAATTATGAGGCTTTTCCCTAGTTATGTAAACTTTTTTGAAAGTTCTTCTATAAATGAGTCATTCTAATTACAAATTGAAACTGACAGATATTTTTCTTATGCATTTTGAAAATGGAAAACTTCTTGTCGTTTTAACAAACGTCAAAATGTTCCGTTAATAATAGCGCCATTAAACCTTAAAAAAATCCTTTTTTTTTTCTCACCAAAGTTTTCCTCCATTTTCCCTATCCCTGGTTCTCTTTCGGGTATAGCGCGTCTCTTGCGCACGGCCCGCGTATGACGTCACGCCGGTGTCGGGTTTCTGCGCGCGCGCCGCCCAGTGCCGTACTCGGCCGTTACTTTCACTGTGACCTTGCCTTTGACACCGATGTTTGAAGATATTTAGGTAAACGGGAATATGGGCTGGATAAGTACGGGAGTTTTGTAAAAGAATTTTTAGTTTATTTTTAGTTTCAGCTAGGTATTTGTAAAATGCTTTGGTTTTTATTAGGATTATGGCGTAGAAACAAGAATTTCTTGATAATGTTTTTAACTAGAATTATTTTACATAAACACAATATAATTAGTTTTCAATTTTTCGCTCTGAAAATCTTGTCAATGTTGGTTTACTTTAAAAATGATGTCCAAACAATTCGTCGCTTTATTTAAAACCATTTAAAGTTCTTTATGAAATTATTTATTTATTTATTATTAAGTATCTAATTTATTAAAACATTTGTAGTTTTTTATAAACCTAGATACTTATACCCTTACCTCTTTGGTGATTTTTATGGTCTAATTTCAAAAAGATTTTTTTTTTCGTTACCAACCAGTCAATGTTTTCATAGACTAACAATTCAAAGATAATTATAATAGAAGACAAATAAACATTTACGCAATGTTTATGTTTTTAAGTATATTTACCGACCGCGTAGCGCGTAGTAATGTGTTTGACAAACTGTAGGCGTTAGGCATAGTAATGTCTTCTGACTTGTTTACTAAATACTTGTAGGTATAATATATTTTTGAAAAGATTTTCCGTGTTCCATGATATTTTTACTAGCCAGTCCAATGTAACAGGCTATTATTTTTATAAAATACATGACAAATTATTTACAATCGATTTGTAAAAAAAACAAGTAGGTACGTACGTTAGGTATCATATTGAAATAATGTAAGATTTACAACCGTTATTGTCTCTTGCTTTAATAGCGGAAACCTGTGAATTCTTACCAACTTGGAAAGACGAAAATAAGAAGGAAAAGAAAAAATAATAAAAATAAAAAGGTTCGTCAATAAAAAATACAAAAAATAAAAAACATTATTGTATATATGCGCCCCACATCTGCGCCAAACAGGCCCAGTTCAGCATCAATACCAGACCACTTGTGCCTGACGTTGGTTTTCAACTAGACTTTTGTAACGTGGGTTCTCCACCAAGACACAAAAAAGCGTGACAAGCCGGCTGGATAAAAAGAAGGAAAGTAAAACTGTTTATTCACAAGAAATTGACGCACGTATATAAAAATTGACATAGGACTTAAAATATTACTGGCGAAATGTGGGTGTACTAAGAGGTACACCTCTGCCTAAACCCTTCGGGGATTACAGTGATGTTATGTATATAAAAATTGTTGTATGTATTCAGAAAAAAATAATGTCCTAGAGGGAAATATGCGTTAATACCACGTTGTTGTAAGTTCCCATTTCCTTACGATTGTTTTTCCTAAGTAGATTTTTTTTCCGAAATTTCAAAAGACATTTATAGGTCATCATCACTCACCTAAACCAGTTTAGCTGCAAGAAGACAGCATCATTTACAACCAGTGTGTACCGTCCTAGTTCTGTCATCGCAAATATCATTGGCAGTTGTAATACACACATCAAAAAAGTCTAGGGATCAACATCCCTAACATTTGTTAGGGATGTTGATCCCTAGACTTTTTTGATGTGTATATTTTATCCGAAATATTTTGTAACGATGATGATATTTGTATCGCTTGATATTCGCGATCGTGCTTTCGTGCTTTCTAAGTTTACCTTGGACACCATTGATGTCGGCGATGGAAAAATATTGTTGACTTATAATGAAAATAATTCTGAAATCGCCAATCTCTCTTGAGCAAGCGTAGTTATCTATGCTCAGGCCTTTTCTGTATGAGAAGCCTGCCCTATAGTAGGACAATAGAGAGGCCGGTTTTATGATTATGTTTATTTATTCATAATATTATAAATTACATTTTTAAATATTAATATAAACATTAAGACATTAGAAATCCCATCGGCATCGGGAACAGGTTCCAATAAATATTTAAAAATTATTGTTATTAGGTATTTTAAATATAATACAAGGCTTTACGCCTTCGTGGAAACGCAGAAAGTAGGTACTATTTTTTACTCAACAAACCCGGCTTTCATGAATCGAGCCCCACCCACAGACTTACATAACAAAAAAGTGCTGAAATTCAGCGCCCGCGCATCCAGCGATCCAGCGCATACGTCTTGTGCCTTAAGGTCCGCCCACACTTTCCGCGCGGATCGTCTGACGTCACGCCGACGTCACCGCTCCGTAATTAGATGTATGTTGTACCTAATTGAGAGTATCTTACGTAGGTACTCGTGTTTGGAATAATGGCTTTGGAATGGCTGGCGTTAGGAAATTGTGTTTCTATGTCAGATTTGGATATTGTTAGAATTGGAGTGATTGGTATTTTTAATGCGCGCCACATTTTAGGAATGAGTTTTTTATATTTAAAGAATGACTAAATCTTAATAACCAGCTGTGGAGATAGAAAAATATGTGTTGATTTGGATGAATAATTTTCGAGTTGAAACAAACTTACGAACAGACAGAAAGTCATCGTTGGGGTTTAAAATATGAGGCCACTTGGTGAAATTGTCCTCGTGGAATTCATAAAACATTATCCTGAAACACTTGGTCATAGTCCAGCTTTCAACCAGTGAAAGCTTTTTGTAATCGAGTCAGCACTTCCAGAGATATTCTCTTACAAACAAACAATATTACCTACCTCTTTATTATTCATAGTTTAAATGTAAAAAAAGTTATTTGAGCTACGTTTAGCAGAAAATTAATGAAAGATTGTTCACATTCCATCCATTGATTATTCTTCCAGATTTAATCAAAACATGGAAGTTTTACGCAATGCACGTTAGCTCATAGAAGTCATCATTCAACACGATTGGTGGTAGACTAGTATTTGACATCAAAGCTAGCCATGCACGTGTGACTAGTTTCTGGACGAAAGACGAAAACGTGCAGTTATCGCATATCGTCAGAAAATGTGTTGTTGTGGATATCGAAACCGATGAGCTGCCAAAATGTCGCTGCTTACGTACAAATGTGACGTGACCCTAATGTTTCCGTTTACACGGCTTAGACAATTCGACTATAACAACTTTCCCTAATTCCTTTCAGTGATTTTCAAGGGAAAAGCATCAGGTCTCAAAGTCAATAGCCTAAAATTCTTTGCTCTTTCTTTACCCAGCTGTATTAAAAAAAAAATCTCAATTTAATACGTAAAGTTATGAGGCAAATAAATGTACGGAGTAAATCAAATATCAAATAAAATCTTAAAACACCCGTTGTTATTAATCTTAATCCATGACAATATAAAGAACTAAATATTTAGAGATTAATTACAAATAGGTAGGTATAACTATAAAATAATTCTGGCATTTTGACAAAACAACGTAAACGTCACTTTAAAAGAAAACATTCGGTTCCGAAGTGTGTTCGAAGTTTAAAGATTTAAAAAACATTAGTTACGTGTGCAACGATTTTTTTTTTTAATTTACTCAAAGGTCGATGACACACATGCTGGGAAGTATTTTCTTGTTAGGAACTATTTTACGGCTAATTTGTTTGGCAATGGACCTAGAGATTGAAGATTGCTTGGATTAGGTGTGTACTAAAATATCTCAACTGTTCTGGATGTCGCATATCCAAGTTGACAACAATCGTCACTCACGGAAACGTCGACGCATAAAATTAGATAAAAAAATCTGTTTGAAAACAAATATAAAAAAAATATATGTAAGTAAAGTAAACTTGCAACTACTCACATCAGCAAGTTTAATTCGCCATTCGAATGATAATATTTACTACATTATTATATCATTAATTATTTACAATTTATTTTAAATTAATTAAACTAGTTTATAATTTAAATCGGCGACTAAATAAATGGTGTAGATAATTGCTATGACCTTCTCTTAAATACTTTTAAACAATCTTTTTTATTGTTTTCTCTAACAAATTGAAATAACAACAGTCTATACCAAAATGTTTATGTGACTACAACTGCTATAAAAATAGTACTTACCTACCTACCAGTAAATAATGGAGATTCTAAATTCACTGATTAAGAACAGATGTTTTCTCTAGCCGAACGAAGAGCGTTACATAATAAGCTCCCAGCGTGGATAGACCTAAAATTATATAGAATATTATGTAGATTACGTATATAAGACAGAACACAGGATTTTGTTAAAATACAAACTTAATTTAGTTAATAATTTAATTTCAATAGTCAGATAAACCTAGTTCTTTATTTAAACGAAAAGTTCAAATAAAATGTATACAAATTATAAAAATATTTTAAAATATAGTAATATTCAATATAATATTTAATTTTTAGTTATTATTAAGTACATGAAAAGTGGTTTACTATTTAAAACTTTTATACTAAGTGAATGCAAAAAAAATGTTCTTTAATTTTACCAAAGAAAAAACACATAAAAACCGAATGTTTTCCTCCCTCTTACTTAAGACATTATGGTCCTAGGAACATAATTTTACCGTATTCATGTGATACTTTTCTCTCTTTAACCAAAAGAGTACGCAAAATTGTTCATTAACTCATAAAACTGAAACATTGTTTGCATTCCAGTGTTTCAGTGTCAAGATTCGAACCCACACACTTTAAACGTTACAGCTGGACTCTGTAACGAACGATTTTGTGCATTGTTGCGAAAAAAAAGTTACGTAACAACTTATTGGAACTGAATTATTGTTAGTTCAAGGTCATATACCTACTTACGTAAATGATTTTTCTCAGATTTTTCAGCTGAACGGCGTTTGCGAATCATTGTCTACGAAAGTAATTTGGCATACCTACCTACATAAAAGTTACATTGCAATGTTAGTCTTAAATATCAAAATCTCAAATCTTTATTGCAGTTCATAATACAAGTCCACCAATCAATTTTATTGACGTACTTTTTATGACCTGTCAAAACGCGATTCTCCCATAGATTTTGTATGGCAAAAGACAACTGTGACGTCATTTTTGTGCAGACTCAATTAACTATTTATTTGAAAGCAATTAAAAATTAAATTTTACACTTAATTGAAAATTAATCGGGTTTTTAGGACTAAAATAAAGTGTTTCTTTAGAGAAGTTATGTCTTGGAATTATTGGTTAATGGTGTCAACTACCAAATATGTCGTGATGGCCTAGCGGTTAAGGCGCCCGCCCATCATGCATGAGGTTGTTCGGGTTCGAATCCGGGCAAGTACCAATGTGACATTTTCAATTCATATGTACTTTGTAAGTTTATCTTAGACATTACTGACATCAATCCGTGCCTCGGAAAGCACGTTAAGCCGTTGGTCCCGGCTGTCATACGTGGATCTTTGACAGTCGTTACGAGTTGTCAGAAGCCCGAAAGTCTGACAACCAGTCTGACCAAGGGGTATCGTATTACCCAGTTACTGGGTTGTGGAGGTCAGATAGACAGTCGCTCCATGTAAAATACTGGTATTCGGCTGCATCCGGTTAGACTGGAAGCCGACCCCAACATAGTTGGGAAAAGGCTAGGCAGATGATGGTGTCAACTACCAAATAATAGACGCTGCCGGGCGCAGCAAAAAAAAAAAACAGTAAGAGTAAGGAAGAGCACTTTAATAAATTAATTAAAATTAATATTAAAAAATTACTTACCATGAATTAATTAAAATTAATATTAAAAAATTACTTACCATGAATTAATTAAAATTAATATGGCTTCTTCTTTCTTGAGGGGAGTCAGTGTTTGCATGACGGCTGATAGGACAGAGTGGAAGAGAAAAACGTGTTGCGCCGACCCCAAGTAACATGAGACAAGGGCAGGAGGATGATGATGACTTCTTCTTTGTTCTTTGTCTTGTTCTTAATCTTTCGGCGCCATTCGCTTCGCTGGTAAGCATCGCCATCCGTAAAGCCAAGCTTTTTCATGTTTTTCCGAACATTTGTCATACATGGTAGGTTGAGGTCTACCTATCCCTCTCTTTTTTGTAGCCATGGATTGGCACAAAAAAAAATATTATGACAAACTAAAAAAAATATGAACTAAAATGTCAATCTGGCGTAATTGGTTGACTTAATGACAACAACCAATCACAATAGTTTATGTGCACTTGACAATTTGTCATATATTGTTCATTTTGGGTTGAATTCTGTTTGAGAAATTGGAGGGAGGGGGGGGGGGTGATTTAGTTTCGTAAGCTTTGTATTATGGATACATTACATTCAAGTCAGTTAAAACAATAATCTATTTGAAACTAGCGGACCGCCCCGGCTTCGAACGGGGGCATATTTTCGACTTTTGCGGTGGATTTTCCAAAATAAAATCATATAATCCTTGTCCGGAAAATTACAAATACTTACAACAAAAAAGAATCAGCTAAATCGGTTCAGCCGTTCTCGAGCTTTGCGCTTACCATTTATTTTTATTAATATAGAAGAAGATATAAGGTAAATAAATGCTAACAGCGAAAAGTTAAGCTTTTACAGAATTAATGTCCTATAAGAGACAATAAATTATTCTAGTAACCGCACAGATGACGCAAAATCACGTACTTTTAGTGTCTTTGATCGTTAAAGATTTGGCAACAATAGTACCTAATGACTTAGTCATCATCTAAACTAGAATGATTAGTAATACAAAGGCATCGTTGTTTTGACCTAAAGAACTACTAATTACTTTAATTAAGAAACGTTTTTAGTCAAGTTGAGTAGGCTGTGTAGATGTCAATAAAATAACTTTAAGAGCGACGATGGTTAAAGTTTCAGATAAGTATGATTAAAAGTTTTCTTGCTTTTTTGGTTATAAGAGGAATGTTGTTTTACAAATAACACTAACGATTTACTTAAAATATGAAATAGATAATGCGGTTTGAGAATAACATAACAGGACTCCATGGTCCGGATAAAATATCGAAAATTTTAAAACTTCTTGGATTTTTTTTTTCATTACAATGTTCATAAAACAGAAAATTATAACATTTTAAATCGTACAATTATATGGATTACATGTTCTGAATTATTAATAAAATCTATGTCTGAATCCTTTCAGTGATAGGTTACTTAAAAGTCGGTACTTATTCTACTTTCCTAAATATGCAGCTTAGAATAAAAAGTTATCAAAATTTTAATTCATAGTTTACATAAGTACGTATCTGGCCCATCGATCGCAATCTCTAACATATTGAAAACCAATGAAAATTTACGATAATTTGGTAAACATCATAGAGAGTAGACCGTGTCCGGTAGTAGTCTGTTCTGAGCCTTTAGTGATTTATTGATTGAAACATCACAAGAACTGCAAGCAAATGCATCAATCTTAAATCACCAACATAGTGAGCCGATGTTACATTTCCAATAACTCACTACAACTACAATCACATACGCTAACAAATCAATCACTGGTTAAAACATTTTTATAGTCTCGTAAACCCGTGACCTTCGACCGAATGATCGACCGAGACATAAAGCTAATGTCTGGCCACAACGCCAAATGAATTCTAAATCGGGACACAAAAGTTTGGCAACTATTATACTTTAATTTCAGTTGTTCAAATCTTGTCTCCGCGTAATAGCGCTGCATCCGTCCCGTCCCCGGAGACCCTTTTCAAAAGTACCCCTTTTCCATTCCTTTTGATAAGGCTGTGTTTGTTCGACGACTTTGAAATGGGACTCCTACTGTCTGTCGTTATCTCGTATGCCGGGGCGCACGAAGCCATCGAGTGCATAAAACACCTACTCAGTGGCGTCATACCTAACGACCACCCGGACTTCCAAGAACTCGCCGAGTACTACAGCAGCCAACTTAGAAAAGCGACTAACGCATCCTCCGCAGCGGACTGGAGCAAAGAATGCGGTCAGGGATACCTATATTTAACAGAGGATAAAAATGGAAAACTAAAATCGGCCGCCGTGAAGTACTACGGTGACGACACAAACTCGACCGCCATACTGTTCTCGACGAAAATCTCCAGCTTCGGTCAGGAGTCCCTCGAGGAGAGCCAATCGAACGGAGACTACAGGAGCGACAGGTACATACCGTCGAAAACGAAAACCATTCTAACGAACTCCTCAGGGTCGATCAGTGTCGGTCAAAGAAACAGATCACCTACGCCTCGTGAAACTATTTCAGATTCAAATCACAACAGCTTTACTTCGAATTCTGTCGAGCCTGACAGCAAGGAGGACGGTGCGCCTGACGAGAAACTGACATGGCATTATAGACCACTGAGTCCCACCCGCACCCCGCAAACACTGCCTGAAATACATTTCCAATCATTCGACGAAGACAAAAAAGGCGAATACAGCGAAGAATTCCTCAGGTTAATATTCATTGATACCGGCAGGAACATCTCTCATGTAGACGCTCATGCTTACAGTTCGGTAGTGACTTAGCTGCATCGCATTACCATGAGTGATCACTGCTCATACGGACACCACCACATGCACGAGTAGAAAGCTAATTCATGGTACCATTCGCTTCATCTGTAATATACCTACTCATATGTTATGAATTTGTTTAAGATCTCTTGATGGGATTAAGTACCGACCGTTACAACGAAGCGACCCGAGTGGCAGACGACGGAGTTTCAGAAAACGTCACTCTTCGTCGTCGAATTCTTCCAAAGAGTCGCGAGCGTCCCGCGAGGAAGAACTAAAGATGTTCACGTCACTCGAGGAAGCTGAGTTCGAGCGTATGAGTAAACATGACAAAGTCGGAGGGTTCGGAAGCACTCCTAATCTATCAGCGCGTTCTTATTCCAGAAGTCGGTCGAGGGAAAACTCGAGGGAGAGAAGGAGCGACCACTGGAGCGTGGAAGCGTCTGTTGACAGCGTGGCTTCTGAAGACAATGCCGAGCTAAATCCGATGTTGAAAGACGTTCCCAAACTCAACTCCTTCGAGGAAGAAACGACAGAGACTAAAGAGGTAATTGAAGAGGAAGAAGAAGAAGTAGATTTCTGGGGCATCGGGGGTGACTAGCTTGGAACTTAACGTAGCACGAGCGCACTGCTGATTGTGAGCCTCTGTGAGCATGACTGAACATTAAATTATGATACCCCCGGTTTGTGTTTTGTTTTCTTTGAGAACCCTTAGAAATAACCCCAACTCATTGATTTCCTTTGTGACGGGAATTTGAAAAGGTAGGCTTTTAATCCGTATGGCTTTTGTAGAGAAACGAACGAAATTATGGGACTCATGATTCTGTTTCGATATTGATACAATGATTGGCTTGAAGAAACATAATTTGATACACAGTGAGGTTGATTTTATTCTTAAACTGATAATTGGCTCACTTTCTTGATTAAAATGTTCTTACAAATACCTGAACATTATAAACACTCAACAAGTATTCAATACATATGCAATAATGAATAAACACAATCACGAAGATGCACTCTCAATGACACAATTAAATTCATGTAATAATTACGTAATTTTCTTATTTACTATGTACTTTGTGTTCTACATTATACATACGATAAGTGTACCTACTAATTTTATTGGCATAGTAAAAGTTGAAAACTTTATTGGTTACGACCATGATAATGGCTCAATTTCCTTCGTTCGAATTCATGTTGTTTTTTTACAGACTAGGCTGAAAACAAACATGCGCTGTAAATAATGGTCTCGTAAATCTTATAGTTAAATGAGGTCTTTTTCTCGAAAATCGGCTTATGATATTGTTTTGAGGGGCAATTTTACTAGCTTTTAGGAACGATCGCAATCTTAATCTCAGTCTCGATCTGACAAAAATCCCTCAATTAACCTACATTTTTTAAATTGACATCATAACATCACATTCGGCAGAGGTGTACCCATTAATAGGTAAGTACACCCACATTTCGCCAGTTACTTTTAGGTCCCATGTAATAGAGGGCGAGCCTATTGCCATTAACCAAGCACAAATCCAGACTCCGAGGCTGCTACTGTGAAATTCCTGATGGAAAAACCCAATAACACTTTACCCGACCTGGGAATCGAACCCAAGACCTCATGCTCAGCAGTCGCGCTTTGCGACCACTAGACCAACGAGGCAGTGTGTGTTTTTAAATTGATTGTAGCTGTAATGAGATTGCGACTAAATTTTGAACGTTTTTAATCAGTAGAATTGACCTTCAGATTTAGGACTTGAGTTTCATATAAAATAGCGTATATAATAATTATCCAAAGCCAAACCTAAACCCCCTTACTCATAAGCGTTACTTAAAGTTAGACACGCTTAAACGTCAGAAATGTATAGTTAAGCAAACGCTTATCATTATGTAACTTTGAGCAACGTTTAATATGTAGGAGGGTTAGTGTTTAGGGTTATGATCATAATATAATGAAAGTAACAACATCCAGTTCAAAGGTAACTTAAACCTTAATTATCTGACCAGGTCAAGTCGAATTCTTAAAACTTCAACGCAATTAAACTGCCATATTTCCAATTAATATTAAATTATGAGCGGTTAATCAAAACGGTTGCACAATAGTCCGAAAATACTCGCCCAACCTCGACCTAGATGTGTCTCATTAAATCCAGGGCATAAGTACATACGACCTTTCAGTTAATGCCATCTATCGGAGCTACGCGGAATATAAACAGATTCTGTAAAGTATTTTTCTAACACCCTTGGAATTATTTTTATTGGATCTGGAAACTGTATATTTCTGAGATTTTGGGAAAGATATGTAATGGAGGATTTAATGTGGCAATGGTATACACAAACACAAGAATAGATATATTCATCACTAAAGATTTATTTAAATGTAGCTTTTAACTTGACGTTTTTAGCAATTAAATTAAAAAAATAAAAGAACCATTGCCACATATTTGCCTAAAGCGTAGAACAGAAGTCAGAAGTCCAGTTTTAAGGTATAAACACAGATTGATAGGATACACGATTATTCACTTAGATCAGCTGTACTATTCTGTAGAAGATCCTTCGGTAAGGTGAAAAGAGCGTGAGGTGAGCTAACAATCCGTACAATAAGTCTGATAACAGCTCACCTCAAATTCACTCCACTTAAATCCACCGAGGGAGATTTTTTTCACAGAATACCATTGCTAAAAGTTAGTAAATACACGACGTATATTTTATTAGAAAAATATACGTTATTAAATCCATGACGAACTTCCTTATTCATTACGCGTAAAAACATACCGACGATATAGATGCTGCGCAATCTACAAATGAAGAATAAGCGCCAAAATAAGCCGAAATTCCAAGTATCGCAAATTACTAATGCTAATATAGACATGTAAAGCTCTTTAATGAAGCCCTATTCAAAAGCCACGGAAGATACGCTTTTTATACCGCGTATATTCGAAGCCAAATGTATGATAATAGAAGCTGATGAAGTATTATGCGATGAAGTGCTTTCATCTTTAGTTCATCTGTCAATGATTGTAGGTTAGTAGGACAAGATAGTAAGAATTATTACTGTACAAGAAGACTAATGGTGATAGGTTTATTAAATTGTTTTCAATAATGGAAAGGTGTCAAGTTTTTGCTTATGATACAGGTTATTCACCAAGCATTCTATTACAAGTAACGGACTAATGAAATAATGGGTTTATAAAAAAAAAAACAAAAAGAAAATGTTATATTTCGGACACCTTAAGGACCTATAATTTTGTTAGTAATCAGCAACAAAAGAAAACAGTCACTCAATTTTCCTAGTCTTATGTAAAAAGTGAAATCCGTTCTTACCTGACGTTTCACACCTTCCAAATTTCAGCTTAATAGGTCAGTGTTTAGTCAGTGAGTGACCTTTCGCTTTTATAATATAAGATATGTACAATATTAATAATAATTTAATATAATAAAGAATGTGGAGATTATAATTTATTTCATATACCCAGATTTAACTTTCCAAAAATATATGAATTTCAACCCACAATAATTCTAGTCAAGTCTACGATTACTGCGGTCACAACTTCCGAGATCGACTCACGCGTCACTGAACCACAAGCCACACTCACCCACACACGAATATTCTTTTACGACGGGATGTGTAACTCTTTACTTTGATAGAATCCTAATTTATATGCATACGTTGTTCTTTTGTTTTCTTTTTATCTAGAATAGTTTTATTGGTTTCTCGTTTGATACCACTGTCATTTTTGTTTTTATAATTTCGAATGTCGTGTTCTACGGAGATGACTGTATTGTCTATTTTATTTTTTATTTATTGAAAGTAGACGAACCTTCTTTTGAGCCAATATAAGTACGTTCCTCATTTTAGTGTTAGAATTAAAAGCTTTGCAGTAAAAACTTCGTTTAACTCGGTAATTTCACGATTTACCAGAGCAAACATTTTAATATAAACAAACAAAAATAACCAGTGGTTATTACAGAATGTTTTATGTTTAACAATAACAGCGGTTCTCCAAAAATATCAAGGTCTGGCTTTTGTTTCATTTAAAATGTATTTCCAACAAAAATGGACGGGCTGGATTCGTTACGGTTGTAAAAGCAAGTATTCAAAGATTCTCTATTCAATTCTTAATACTCAAATTCATACTGAAATATCAAAATACTACTGCCCGTGACTTCGTCCAAGTGGAAGCCAAAGTAAAATTCGTTCTCAGCTGACGTCTCCTACCTATAAACCAACCACCTACCTGCATTTCAACTTCGTCAAAAGCTGCTTGACCTAAGTAGTTTTCGGCGTGTTTTGTCAGTGACTGAGTGACATTTCGCTTTTATAGAATAGAATTTATTATATTAGCCTTACCCGTCTTCTACTGATAAGTTTCTACACTCGTAGCTATCTATCAATGCCACAAACTATTGTCGTACAACCAAAACACAAGTATTTATAAACCACTCTCCCTAGCGTAGGCAGGGACATTATTTTAAGATGTCCCTAGTTGTCAGTACTGTCCACCCCCTTCGTAGCAGCGTGCATTATGACGTCATTCGACTCGACATCGTGCACATTACTATAGTGAGCCAAAACGTCAAGCCATTTTTCATTCTGACCAAGAAATATCTTCATCTATCAAGATGAAAATTATCTATCTCCTTTCTATTTTGCTGCATCGCGATTCGTCGTTTTAAATTTAGATAGCTGCTGTTGCCAACCCATGCTCACTCCAGGCATTTAGAAAAAAAATAGATTAATTCTTAGAACTTCATCTATGGTTGGATATTTATTTTTAAATTCATGGTCTTGATCGATTAGTTTCTGTTGTGTTTCTGGAATGTTTTTGATGAAAAACATCTTGTTTTTAATTTGGGTCGATATAATAAAAATGAAAATGATACGGATTTCATGCTGTCTATGTATTTATGGGAGTTACGTCATTTTTTTTTCATGTTTGTTGCTAAAGTGCGTTTCACCGAATAGTTCCTATGGCGTTATGTTGCCTACTCTGTCATGAAACACTGTCTGCAACACTGAAAAATATTGCTGCCAACATAACGCCATAGGAACTATTCGGTGAAACGCACTTTAAATGCTTTATCTTATACTAGCTTCTGCCCTAGACTTCGTTCGCGTGGTTTAATTCACCCGCGTTATGCTACGTCTTTGGTTACTGGTATGCTATTCTCTAAAAACAGCGCCGCGGTAGCGCCGACACTATGGTTTGTGTTTAGTAGATTTTCAGCGTTGTGATCTACACCATAAAGTTGAAAATCCACTAAACACAAACCATAGTGTCGGCGCTGCCGCAGCGCTGCCGCGGCGCTGTGTTTTTAGAGAATAGCACAGCTGCTCCGCTCCGGTCTGTCGTAGCACAATGTTAAATAGCCTGTACTATTTCTCTTGAATCTGGCTATCATATACAAAAATATTTCCATAATCCGACCGGTAGTTCTAGCGAGTTTAAACGAACAAACAAAAAGCTCTTTATATTTATTATATTAGTATAGATTTTAATACGTTCGCTTTTGATCACTATCTCACCTGATGTGAAGATGATGTCAACTTTGAATTTAATTAAATTCCTACTTTTTTTTTACATGTTACTGTGTGTGTGTGTAATGATGTTCACTTGTTTTTTTTTACATTGAGTCACGCATTCTCAATAGCATACTATATATCTAGGGGAAATGTACTAAACACAGCTTGCATTAAAGAACAAACGAAAATATATTTATTTCATCAGACGTGCAATCGCATTTTTGTATCAGCACACGTCACTATTATTTACACTTCTGCAAGTTTGCGAAGCATTCCTCTATTTTCAGGAAGTTGCTTGCTTTTGTCTAATGCATCGAAAAGTAAAAATAAAAAATCTGATTTAAACGTAGCTGTGTAAATTCCAGAATTTTCCTTAATTATCCAGTGTAACAATTGGAAAATTTATTCTCCATTTCCTTTTCAGTTTTTTTTAAGGTTTTCCGTTTTTATCACTTGCCAATTTTCTAACTCCTTGTGCGAAAGGAGTAGCTCCGAAAACTTACAAACCGTGTACTACAAGACCAATCGAATTGAGTTTTAAACTCACGAATCTGCCGACAGGCCGCTAGGACCAAATAAATTAAAAATAATGCCGTTAGGACCATTCATAATCATAATTAAATTATCGTCGACCCCACTGTGTGCCAAATGGCGCACTGGCAAGATTCATATTTGATCATATTTATTAATTGATAACACTATTGTGAACGATTTGATTAATTATTGATTTATGTACGAGAAATAAATCTATTGAACTTATGTTGAATTTATTGCAGTAAACAACTTTAGCCAAGCGGATGTTTGTGAAGAAATAAAAGAACTAGGCAATGATAGAAAAAATGATAGAACTGTAAATAATTTAATAAATATATTTATTGGCATGATATAACTCTTCATTCTTTTAAATCGGTATAGCCCATTAGTTAATACGCCCGTCTCTCATACATACATGAGGTTGGACTCAAATCCATGCAAGTACCAATTTGACTTTTTCAATTCATATGTACTTTCTAAGTTTCGTGGTCATCAGAAGCCCGAAAGTCTGACAAGCAGTCTAACCTAGGGGTATCGTATTACCTAGTTACTGGGTTGTGGAAGTCAGATAGGCAGTCGCTCCATGTAAAATACTGGTACTTAGCTGCATCCGGTTAGACTGGAAGCCGACCCCAACATAGTTGGGAAAAGGCTAGGCAGATGTTGATGTACTTTCTAAGTTTATCTTGAACATCACTTACATCGGTGAAGAAAAACATCTTTAGTAAATCTGGACTTACGATTAATATAAGTCTGAAATCGCGATCCGCCTTGAGCAAGCATGGTAATCAATGCTCGTGCCTTCTCTGTATGAGAAGAGGCCTTTTCCATGCAGTGGTATAAATAACAGGCTGTTAATATTATAATTTTATTTATTATCTAGATTATGACAGCAGCCACAACTTGGCAAATCGTAAATTAAAAAAGGACAGTTCATATGTGCTAAAAATATTTTAATAATATTATTTTCCAAGTGGATTTTTCCGTTATTTATGAAAAACAAGTACTGTTTTTTGTTGCCAGTCTGGGACGAACGTTGTCTTGTGTGATGTAAGAATTAATTCATGGATATGGGTCAAGTCTTTTCACATGCAATTATGCACCATTGTCTTGGCGAGTTCATTGCGATCTCTTGTAATTGATTGATGCAAATTCTTAATTGTCACTGTCAAGGTGTAGTGGCAACTTTGCTTAAACACTAAGGCTAAGCTGGCTGGCTTTTCTTCGGCCAAGGAATCAGTATTGCCATACAGCCTGGCATTTCTGCCAGCCTTATAGGCACTGGTCCCATTGACCAGTGCCTATAAGGTACCCCCAAGTTAAAGTTATCCGAAAATCTGTTATTTTTTAAAATAAATAAATGTTAGCGACTTCAAAGTTCCCTCAATTAATGTTAATGTGTCCTAAAAGTTTTCTAGAAATCTATTAGGTTCTGCAAAACTAAAAAGAAAATTCATTACATTAACAACTTTGTTGTCGTACTCATAAAGTTTATTTTCAGATAAACCCTTAATTCTTTCTTCTTCTAAATAATTTATCAGTAAGTACCATGTCAAAAGTCTTCTTACAAAACAAAGTCAATATTACTTTCGAAGAACTAAAAAGATCAATTCCACGTCAATCTTACCTTTTGCGTCATCAATCATTATCTTCCGACGTTTTCAATAGAATCAATTCAAAGGGCGTTCGCCCAGGTGTAAAATGTCGGAAACGTAAGCAAAAACATTGTAAAAATAGCCCAATGAATGAAGTAGCTTTGACCAAGACCTCGGTTTGAAGGTTCAATGAAGACATCGACCGTATGTCTAGACGAACGAAGGTAACTGACGCGGAAGTTGCAAAAGTATGCGTGAATGTATAGAGAAAACTGAATCATTCATAATTTTAGTTGCAAATTCTCTGTAAACAACCGCGCAAAGAATTTTTGTTTGGGAAGCTTTGAATGAATCAGTGTACCGTTAGAAAATGTTGGTCCTTTGAGATTTTACTAGATCCAATCCACGTTAAATTGTTCCATTTTGAAAATAATTGTAGTGACGTGTTCGCGACTTTTTCCACATGGATTTTTTCCTCTGCTCCGCTCCAATGGGTCGTAGCGTGATGCCTCAGTACTAACTTACTGATGATACTGACTGCACGGCTGGTGCAGTGGCTAAACGACTAGCTGCTGTGCTGCGTGTTGTGGGTTTGATTTTCACACGGAACAAGTATTTGTATGGTCTACGGGAAAAATACGCGCTTGGACGTGGAGTTGCGGACACCGGCCCGTTTATACAATACAATACAATACAATGGTCTACGGGACATTTATAGTGAGGGGCAACGTTTTAAAAAAAAAAAACCTTTATATTTATTTCAAAAGTATGTTCAACTTTATACTAAAAGTATACCAAAGTTAAAAACTAAATGCATCCATCAATACTGCCGTCAGAACGCGAGCTTTTAGTACAAAAAACCACTAAAATTGTTATTCAATATTTTCTTTGAAGATGTTACGTGGAACTGTTGTTTTAACTAAAAGTTTTCTGCCATTGTTACAAAAGTTGGCAGTTACTTTTAGTGCGACATTGGTATTCTAAGAATTTTACAAAAGTATTGGAAATAATATTTGTACTCCATTTATTATTATAGTACTACCTGTTATATGTAGTATGCTTAGATGGTTCGGTCATGTTGAGAGGATGAGAGAAAGACGATTAACAAAAGGTACCTATATGGCAGAGGTGAGTGGCAACGCAGGGAGGGGTCGCCCTAGGAAGACCTACTTACACTGACCTTATTGGTGAGGTTCTTCAGAAAGGTCAGGTGCGGAGTACTCGTAACCGGCGTGCTTGTATGACGAGATGTATGAACGTAGATGAGGCGAAAGGAGTATGTAAGGATCGTAGCAGGTGGCGTTCTGTGGTTTTTGCCTACCCCCATGGGAAAAAGGCGTGAGTTTATGTATGTATGTATGTATGTGTACCTGTTCCCTGCGACTTCGTACGCGAAGTTTTTTTCACGCGTGTTTCGTTACGTCTTTCGTTACTGCTCTGTTCCCGTAGGTCGTAGCGTGATGTTATATACGTAAATAGGCAATTCCTCATAAATCTGGCAATCTATATAAAAATATTTTTCCAGTACGACCGGTAGTTTCAGAGATTAGCGCGTTTCGTCGAGTGTCGATAATAACTTAAACAAACAAACAAACGTAAGAACTCTTCGCCTTTATTTTAGGCTGTAGTATAGATAAGACCAGGTTTCCTCACGTTATTTTCCTTCACTGATCTCAGTAATGTCTAAGTAAAACTTAGACAGTACATAATCTAAAAATGTTTTGTGAATTCGGTTGTATGTCTTTTACTTTTATGAATAACATCTTTGGGAAACCACTGGATGCGGGCAGCGCACGATTGGTCATTGTCTCTTTAGGGGAGGCCTAAGTATAGCATTGGACATTTGGACGTCGTTCGGGTGACATGATAATGTTTTTGCAAAAGCTTCGGCTTCCCTCTCACGACCATTGACTCTTCGCCATTGAATGTTATAGCTATTGAGAAAGATTGACCGACATCAGAAAACCACGTTTTCCTATCATAAAAGGTACACTTTCATCCATTTGTTTGGATTGGTATCCTATAATCGAAAGTTCCTACAACACTTTTACTGTAATCTTGTTTTATGTCTACCTACTAAACTACATATCTTCGAAGGCTTCATTTCGTTCCGTTTTATAGGTGATAGCTATAAAATATGCAGAAGTATTGACGTTTCAGTCGTCGATGGGAGATTACTTCGTTAAGTTAGCTCCGTTTCATAGTACGTTTGCAATTGGTTCTGTGAGAAAAAGCAGCTTTTCCGACCAAGCTACTGAAAATATCAACATTAACTATTTCGGCAGGACGATATTGGTTAGTTTCTTATTTGTACTGTTTAGTTGGTTAAGTTAACGGCCAAATTCTCAAACGCAACCTAATTTTAAGTCGCCTTTAAGTGTCATGCGAGATAGCATAATACTTAAAAATACATACAATACATACTTAGAAATACATTTAAGAGCGTCTTAAAGTTAAGTGTCATTTGCGAATTCGGAGGTATGTCTTTTACTTTTATGAAAAACACCTAGGGGAAAAATCTGGTCCTTTCTAATTGATATAGATACCTACTAATAAATGGTCCTTAGATACAATCACGCAAGCTGTTAATAGATAGATCTTTATCACATAATTTATCATTTCTACACTTTGTACTCCACACGCGTTGTTATTAATTTGCCCCTATCTAAACAATATGTCAAAAGCTAACGATGAGCATCAATAAAATTAATCTGTGTCAAACGCATCAATTATCACGCCAACCAGTTTGCGCTGCACAAACATTAAAACTTAATTGTGCATTTGTGGGTCGGAACACGCGTAAATCTATGATTGTTCACCTATTTAAACCTATTCGGAATCTCGGCCAATCGATAACCTTGTAAGCTGCTCCTTATGTTCATACTTCGCACTAAACCGGCGTATCACTTACAAGCAGGGAAGGACAGTGACGGATCTTGGATAGGGAAACGCGCGGTTTCAAGTCGCCATGGTTCGGAAACGCCGCCCGCGCACCTGCCCTCTCCGTCACTCTTCCAAATTTAAATCCCAAACTCCCCCCACCGTCCCGAGCGTTAAACATTCTGGAATAATTCCTGCGATTCGGCCACCGTTGCTCGCCATTCGAATTCGGGTCGCGACCGCGTCCGGTGATATCGTATCTTCTTAACGAACAACCCCGACTAGTGCCATGGCTGACGTTGACGTACAAGTCCAGTACACCACGGAGCGCAAGACCAGAAAGGTCAAGAAGACCTCCAAACGCAGGGAGTCTAAGGATGGGGAAGTCACCGTCACGGAAGTGGAACAGACCACCACGACCGGCAACGCCGACGATGGGTATGTGTTGTGGTGGCCAGCCTCCCTTGACCCGTGTAGTGACGCCAGTGTGTTCGTGTCAGCCAAGTGTCGGTTACCGATCGCGTTCCTCTCTGTCAGTGACATGCATAACGTGTACATTGTTTATATGTACTTTGTTAGGCGTGTTATGGCCACCCTCACATACCCGACCTAATTTAAGGTACCTATCGGATGTTTTGGAATGATCTATTGCAGAAACGTTATTTACTAACCTTTTTCATAATTAACGATTACCACGTGAATGTTAAACTGACTTATCATATGACAAAAACTTAAGAAAATTTAAAACTCGATGAAGGCAATCATTAACACACTTCTTAACAAACATTAGGAATAAAATGAGTGACGAGTCAATTGAAATCTAATCTAGGCATATTCGTTACAATTTTAAAATATTCCAGAAAATCTGTATAAAACCTTGTAGGACGATTCCCGAATCATGAATCTTTTAAAAATCCCAACTGTGTGTTAGAAGTCTTTTTTTGCATTTTGGAGAGGTTCTTTTCTTTTTTACCTTCCCTAACAATATCCTTTTTGTTCTCAGCTTATTTTCAGTGGAGAATACACCAAGGCGATGAACAAGGACTGGCACAGCGGTCACTTCTGCTGCTGGCAGTGCGACGAGTCGCTGACCGGCCAGCGATATGTCCTGAGGGATGAGCACCCCTACTGCATCAAGTGTTACGAAAGCGTCTTCGCCAACGGCTGCGAAGAATGCAACAAAACCATCGGCATCGACTCTAAGGTTTGCCTCTTTAAGTTCATTTTTGATTGGCATATGAACAGTACGGTTGGTACAATCTATTATGCAATATTATTCAACAGCACTGAACAATTCAAAGAAATCGAATTTATTTGAATTGTTCAGTATAAGTTTTAGGTCGTTGCGAAATTTTAGTCCTACTTTCCCTTGATCAGGGTTCCCTTGTTTTACTTGTTTATATTGTTACTTTAATCCACTCCCTCTTATTACTTTTAACACTCTCAAGTAAACTTTCAGCGTAAGTTGTTTTGATATAGGATACGATCTAGAATCTAAAATAGTTCGAATTACGCCATAAAATACTGAGACGAATGCTATTTTGAGTTGATAAATAACAGCTTCGAGAAAGAGATAATCTTACGGACAAACAGAACAAGAAACGAGAATTGGCAAAATGTTTGGATTGTGACAGTTTGATTAAGAGCTTATTGTCAACGTCGTCACTGTCTATAATGGCTTCTAAATCATATTTTGTTTCCTTGCCATCTCAAATCTGCACACACATATGTATTGATCAGTCTGAGTTTCATTGAAAATATCATTGACACAGAGTTCTTAGCGAGTTGTATGTGTGGTATGAATAGGATTAGAGTCCACGGCATTCGTCAGCTTTGTTTCACCGATCAAATTTAGTAATGTCACTCCAGCCGGCCCAGATTCTTCGGGCGCACCTCTGCACACGGCCCCAGGCACACCGCTGCCAAGCCAACATAACGTTAACGTTACGCCAAACATTATACATTTATCTCGACGAACAACCAATGACTTTTCCCGTTCACACTCAGCTGCAAACGCTACTAGTGTTTGTTTAAACCAATTGTTCAAATACACTTATGATAAATTACAATGTACAGTAACTGAAATG
This sequence comes from Hoplodrina blanda, assembly GCA_949316365.1. Taxonomy (NCBI): domain Eukaryota; kingdom Metazoa; phylum Arthropoda; class Insecta; order Lepidoptera; family Noctuidae; genus Hoplodrina; species Hoplodrina blanda. The sequence goes on from OX438582.1 coordinate 2,780,870, forward strand.
TTATCCCTAAATTGTCTCAAGAATCTTCGAATCAAAGGAATCATCTAAACCAAATTGCATAAAGGACCAACTTCATTTAGATGTAATTGAAAAAAAAATAACAAATTACTGCCAATAAAATAAAGCTCTCCAATAAATTAATGACACTGACTGTCGATGCATGATATTCCTAATAAATTTTAACCCTTTGCTGCTGTATATCGTGGCAGTCAAGAACACATTAGCGCCGTGTTTACTTATGACGAGCGTACACCGGCAATATTGTTAACATTACATCCAACTGTTTGCTGCTGCAGACTGGACTTGAACAAATTGACGATCGCTTACACAAAACAAATCGCGTGTTAGCACAAACTAAGCTATTTCTGGGTCGGATACAATATTCTGATGTTTTCGTTTACAGCCAACCTTGAAAAGCTTGTGTGGATCCGTCAGACGATTCTTTTAAGATTTACGCGATCCAAGAAGCTCTAAGAGTTTCGTAATCGGCCAAAATAAACATTCATATTTTATTGACATTACGACATTCAGTTTTAAATGTACGTTCAGTCGGTCCTCGCACCGTCGCCAGGAATAGAATCCAGAATGAGGGGAGATTTATTTTGAAACTTGAACTAAACACGTCAAATGCAACGTGAGAGAATGTATTAGAGTTTTTAATTTAACTCAAATGTTTGCGTTGACCCGAAAGATGGAAATACTCATGTTATATGCACTTCAGGTTTTAGGTTATGCTCGTTATTTGGTCAGTGAACTTGATATGAATGTAACAAATAGGATTTGCAGTCGAGTGTTTATATGAAATGGAAAATGTATGTTTATGAATCATGGACCAAAATAGGTTTGTGTACGATCGTTGGTATTTCCAGCAATTGAGATGTAGGTTGTTATGCAATTTAGGACCAAATGTTACGAATGACAACTGGAGTTAATGTTATCCATATAGGTAAAATCTCTATATCATTGATTGGTCTCGGTGTCCTGCCAGGCAGTAAGTCGAAGGTAATAATTACCGCCTACGCCTCGTAGCCAACATCTGTTGTTAGAATAATACGTTTTTTGTGTTTAATGTCTGGTTTTTCCATCTAATTGAAGAAGATCTGATGGGAGGACACCTGATTAATGTTTTTCAAGTCGAATTTGAACATATTAATTATAGTTACCGTGGTTCTAAGCGATATATTTTTTGTAAATCACGCCTTTATTTAAATAGGATTTTGTCATGTCTATTCATAGTGTTTTCCAATATTTATATGTGTCCTCGTCTCAGCATTATTTTTGTTTGGTTTTTTATTAAATTGAATAATAATGTAGTTAACATACAAGTCACGTTGCTATAAAAAACAATAGCGCGTTTTACCTACATCAGATTAAAGTATTTATTTATAAAGTTAAAATTGGTTTCTTGTCACTTTTTATTTAAAGGTTACCATAAGCTTTTAGATCCATTATTACAAATTCAAGAGCATTTGGTAACTTTTTCAAATAAGTATCAATAGAATACGTAATAAAATAATTAAACAATAAACGATTCAGGTCAAAAATAACACTGTTATACGTATTTTTTTTGAAATTACGTACATGAGGTCAGTGTATTAAAATTAGTAAACAACCCTTTTGCCCACATATATCGCGGTCAGTTTTCCTTAATCTACACTTAATAGCTATCTTCGTCAACCTATTTAAACTTCCTCTTCTTCTATCTCAGGACCTGTCGTACAAAGACAAGCACTGGCACGAGGCTTGCTTCCTGTGCGCCAAGTGCCGCGTGTCGTTGGTAGACAAGCAGTTCGGCTCCAAGCTCGACAAGATCTACTGCGGCAACTGCTACGATGCCCAGTTCGCCAGCCGCTGCGATGGCTGCGGCGAGGTGTTCCGCGCTGGTGAGTACTTGCCTTTATTATTAGGGATGAAGGACCAAATTATTTGGTCCTAAGGTACGAGTTGGCAGGAATGTTTTTTTTTTCCTCGCGATATCGCGGAATTTATAATGTCTAAAATATATCTTCCATTAATGACAAAATACATTAATCTTCACTAAGGACTTTCACGATATCTATCTATTACAAAAACGCGCAAATTAATAAAACACCTGACATTAAACAGTCGTGGTCTTTTTATACGGGAGTCATAATAACATAATTTACGTTTTCTACGTACCTGTATACATCGATCGCTTAATAAGGTGTACCTTGTATGTAAGGTGTAACATATCGCGTTTTACTCATATCTATTATATTTTATAGCTAATTGTACATAAGTCACATGCCGACCGACACTTGTTTGTGCTACACACAGGTGCAATGTCTGACCAGCTGAATAGAGATATTTTTACCTATCTTTTTAGACTTTTCTGTGAACGTGTCCACATGCCAGCTGTGAGCTCGCTTGTTTCCAAACTTGCGAACGCTAACAAATCTTTTATATCAGAGTTCCATTCAGCAGTTTATAGCATTGTAGACAGACTGTGTTTACTTTACGGAATCGTGTTCAGAGAGTGTTTCTATATACTATCATGTCCGCTTGTATTCCTAATTTTATTTATCTACTGAATAATTTTAAAAAATAAACCATTTTCCTACCTAAAATATAATTGTCCCACTTTACTGAAAAGGCTTGCTCAAGGATTGGCGAATTAAGACTTACATTAATAAAAGTTGAGGTTTTCTCGGGATATTTTCCTTCACCATCAACATTATATTTGTAGATCTCAGGTTTCCCCCGTTCCCCTTTAGTTACTCGCTTTTCCTTCTCGGCGCTGTTTTGATTGACAGAAGTAAACAAAAGTGAGACCCATAGATTTCTGTAGACTAAATAATTTAAAACTCATTATCAAATTTAAACTTTAACCCTACATTACCGCATTAAGTAACTGAAAGTAAGAAATAGAAAATGCAACACAAGCAATAGAAAATCCACGTAGTACAAAAACATCAAAGACAAATCAATTACTTTAAGCCATCTAATCTTAGCAACAGTGTATCCAAAGATCTGGTTGCGCTTGCGCTGCCATCTCCGTACAAGGCGCGTCATTACCTACCCTCAATAAGGTAGCGTAAGGTAAGGACCGAGAAAAAACGGCCACTGTCATTGCCACAGCCTCGGATCACTTCCATGCTCATAAGTGGAAATGAAATTTTCGAATTTCGATATGGTGACGCCTTCACGCTATTTTTATGGCAGATTTTTTGGAACATCTGGCTTTATGTTTTACTTTGGAATTACCTTGTTGGACTTAAAAGGTTTTTTATGCAAATGTAATGTGCAGTCTTATTTTTCTATGTTAGAGATCAAAGGACTAAAAAAATTATTCGAAACGTTGCCAAAGCAATACATACTATTCTAAATCCACAGAATTGTCTAGTGCGTAATATCCAATAGTGCGTAATATCCAATATCCTAACAACAGTAATTTTACTCCTACAATAAACAAGAAACCGTATAAGTCGATCGTAATCACCGTGTATTAACCGAAAACACTTGTAAATTGAAAGACTACAACCAATTACTACCAAAGAACCACATTACATGTAATGATACCTTACAAGACGGTTGTACGGATTCCTATAATTGGGCAGAGGGCGACTCAAACTATCGTGATTAATTTGCTAATAGAATAGTATCCTACATAAATAACAGTGATTTCAGACCTTCCAAGAAATTAACTGTGAATTCTAACACAAGATTTTGTATTACCATTAATTTGATTCTCGGTAATGTCTATTTATTTGTATGACATAGCCGATTTGTGATTTGACTATGATTTAAATGTAGTCACCAATCATTTCGTGTTTCATGGAATGTACTTTAAGTAATGGTTATAAATGAACATTGATTCATCTGAAAGCCTACTGACTTTATAACCTAACTTCAACATTCATTTCATTTGTATATTATATCTTTTCGCCGATCTTCTATAAAAATACTGTAGTAACCACTTACAATGCGCTACTGTTCTATTGAACACGCCAGCTCAGATATTCAGGACAGTGAAAGAAAGATTACAATCACATTTTATTTTCTAAGAAGCGTAATGATTAATAAAATAAAATGGAGGTGAAAATTAATAACATCCTTCACTCTAACGGGACAATAATGAGGTACAAGTGTGCTTTTTGCACAAAATTAATGTACAATGACTCCCACGCAAATCCAAATGTAACGATGACGGTCGAGCCAGACATATCCGATGATAGTCATAGATGATTACGGTAATCAGTTTTGGAACTTTCTTACTTCGATTTTTTATTGTTGGTCTTATAAATACGGCAATGTAATCTGTAAATAATAATAAAAATAATAAGTTTAATAATGACTCAAGCGTCAGGGCGACTAGAGAAGCCCAAAACTTTTTTGAGTTGAACGTTAGGGCGTATAAAGAAGCCCAGAGGACTCGCCACATATATACATCATTGGGCGCACTTCCGCTTCTAACTTCCGCGCATGACCGGACGTTAGAAGCGGAAGTAGCTGTCAAACTCTGACGTTTGAGTGGTTAGTACATAAAAGCAACATCACAGCACATAGCATATGGAAACAGTGATAAATGATTGGTCCTTCTGCCTCTGTTACATTCGTGAAAAATCTTGAGAGACAAAAATTGGTCCTTCTGTTTTTTTTTAAGTTTTTTTTTATTTCCTTTACGAATTACATTTATGTAAGTATAGAACCTATTGACTTAATAAATGTAAAATAAAGGCGTGTTCCAAAATATGATGTACACCATGATGTCATATTCGTAGTCAGAGCAATCAAGTATTCGTCCTCTGTGACACCTTGATAAACAACTTCTGGTCGATCGAATAGTTCTTATAAGTACGAACATATTAAATTACTTGTAACATAGGTAGGTAACCGCAAGTTAGCTATGGCTTCCGATTCCATAGCTATGTAGTTGGAGGATTTAAATTACATCGGCTACTTATTGCCAAATAATTGCAGTAATTTTAAAACGAAATTGTGTTAACTGTTTTCTAAATCTCTCAAGGATATACCACCGTTAAATAACGGTGTTTTTAGTGTAATAGTTACCGTTAATAATATTACAGTACTCGTTTTTGGTTTAATTCTAATTAATCCTTGTTAAAGTGGGCACGCCAGCTTAACGCACACCGAAGGATAAGCCAATCAAAGGCTAGAGATATGACGTCATGTTTTTCGGTAATTGGATAGATGCGTCGTTATTGCGTCATGTTAAAAATTATGATTTATTTTTAATTATTTACAATCAATAAAGCTCAGTCTATATCGTAAAACATTCTAATTTATTTACGTATGTTGCTTTTATATCTTTATTACAAGATCCGATCTTGGCTTAATAAATTATTCATTAAAAAAATGAATGTCTGCGGTTTAATTTAATTTCTATGAACATATAAATAAAACTATTCAAAGATCCGTTAAGTGGTTCGGAACATTGCAAAATAGAAACAGTTTGGGCCAACCCACATGGCTTCTCTTTACTTGTTAGCTTAGCAAAAAAAAATACTATTGTCTATACCACGCCTCGGATTAAGTATGATCATCTATTTATCGTTGTGACACTAAGTAAAGCTTGAGTCACACTGCGTGGGTGAAAAAACGCGCGATTTCTTAATGGCAAAGTAACATCAATAATCCGGACATTATTTGCGCTTTACTACGGGAAACTAAACGTCCTTGCTTCATTCGTGTGCCCTTATACGAGACATTATACGATTAAGTAACGTGAATCATCGAAAACGGGTGTAAATGTTTTAAACTTGGTTGTAAACGGTAATGACAAAGGTCGGACATTATGGCGCTTTGCACACGGAGCAACTTAAGTTGAGGCAACTATCAACACTTTAAAAGTTTCCTGTAAAAGTTGATGGTTGCTATAACGTTTACGGTTGCCGCAACTTTATGGCAATCTGTGAGCAACTTTCATAGCCGAGTTGCTCAATCTACGGAGCGATCAGCGTTAACGGTATAATATTTAACAGTTGCTAGTTGCGGCAACTAGGAACTAACTTAGTCATCGATTGCAGCACACCTGAAACCTGTTGATGATCGCCGGAACTCGAAACTCGAGTTGCAATGTGTGCGCAGTCTAATTGAATTGAATATGTAAACAGCTAGTTGCCAGCTAGTTGCCAGTTGCCAGCTAGTTGCTCTATGTGCAAAGCGCCTATAGTCTACTAGCTTCTTCCCGCGACTTCGTCCGCGTGTTTATTTTACCCACGTTAAGTTACTGGTCTTTGGTTACTGGTCTTTGGCGCAGCATGATGTTGCTTTTACAATCCGATAGATAGTTTTAGAGATTAGCGTGTTTAAACTAACAAACTAACATAATTTCAGCTTCATTATATTATAAGTATAGAATAGATGGATTATATTAATGACGTTTTATTAGAAGTGACACTTATCACTTCATAAAGATTTATTGCTGCACTTGATGACATTTTTATCATCTATCTAGATTCTAGATGACTTATAAATAAAACCCTTGGACACATGTCACTTACACACGCATGTGTTTATTTTTAAATATTACAATGTATCTATTACATTACTGTAATTTATAATTATTTCTTTGTACTTGAATCTATAATCGTCTAATTTAGGCGCCAAAGAATGACAATGTCAAAATGCGACTATTTTTATCTAGTATGTATTATATTTTTTATATAATCACATAAATAAAAAGGATGTTACATAATATAATGGCTGTTTTTTATAAGTAATACGTAAAACACACGGAACTGATGACTCAAGTCATAACAAATTACATTTAATGACACAGGACGCAACGATACATCATGTTTAATTTATAAAACATATACAACTTGACAGTTTTGAAACAAATTACAAGAACACAAAAGAAACACATCACAATCACATATTTAATCAGAAAATTACACTTTACATAACCTATTACAGACTTTGTGAGTATTATTTGACACCCAGATGATTCTTATTTAAACAAAGCTAGTTTTTTGAAGCTAGGATAGCTAGCTTACGTTCTAACATCCTTTTATAGCTGACTGTCGTACAAATTAGAACTAAAACTCATTCCTAGATTGAGGTACTATTTTACTAAAACTAACTAGAAGTACGCGTAAAACGTCAACAGTAAAGCTAGGATAGCTAACTAAGTTTTGTCATTCTGTCCTAACTCACTGTCGTACAAACTAGAACAAAACTCCATACCAGCTTGAGGAAGTAGCTTACTAAAACTAATGGACTAAATTAGGTTCGAAAAGCTAGCCTTGTGTAACCCAAACGTAAGATTGCAACAGCACACAAAAATTATCAAAAGTTTCCTACTATAGTATACACTTGTAAAGACATATTACACAACACATAACAAAGCAGCTATAAAACATATTGCAATACAACCTTATCGACTACACAATATAACAGAACAGTAATCAAGATAAACTGCAGTCGATAACATGCAATAAGGTTAGAATCAATTTTATGAGAAACAATATCCTTCTATGACACTGAGTCCCTCCCTGTGGTCATAATAACAGTCATCATAGAATATAAAAGATCATTCATAAACTGAATAGGAAGGATATATACTGTCCCCTATGTTTTTCTTTTTTCATTAATAGTTTTCAAAATTGTACACTAGGCCTCTCGGTTCACAGCGGTATGAATAGACAATTTTGAGCATTTTCTGTGGGTTTCAGTGCTTGTAAAAATAATGTATTATTAAAAAGGAAAACACAGGGGCATAGAATATTTACTTAACTCTAAAAAATCATACAAACTCATAAAGCAGAAAGAAAAGTGACGAGAGCGTTTGTGTGGAGAAAAGTCCACCTGCGTTTCCTCTTAAGTGTCATTGTAAAATGAGTCAAACAAAAGGTTGTCATTCATTTTCTTTTTAAACACAGTAGTGACAATTTAACACCATGTGAATGTCGCTACCGTGTAATGTTTTAATAATTAATGGACACTTTCACTAAGTATTCCTTTTATCAATTTCATAACTATAAAATTTGAATTGGTAAACGGCAACATCAATAACATAAAAACCGTTTTAAACTACATGATAATATTTTAATATAAGTCATAAATGTTCGTCCACAAATAACGTCTATTCAAAATGATATATGGCGTTAAATCAGTATTAATTGAGCTTATTTAATTTATTTTTACGATGATGACAACATGACGAGGTTGTTTAATGTCAAAGTGTGTTATTAAAATGTTTTTTTTTTTGTAATAGAAGACTTGCGAGATGAATAAAGTAGGTGTGGTCGTTCATAATTTTCCAAACTAGTGTAAGTGTATTAACAAGCATAATTTCTATACCTTGCCTTGATTACAATTAATAGACCATCTAATCTAAAGTAATATGAAGAGGTAAAGTTTGTTTTATGGTTTTTAAAAGATAATCTCTGGAAGTACCTGTCGGATTACAAAAAATCTTTCACTGATCAAAAGCTACTTTATTTTATGATAATAGTTGACTACCACGCGGTTAAAGGCAAAAACTAGTTTTAAAAATTTTGATGTATAGGTAAGGCTATTTTACTTATTTTTTTTACATACTTAGTAAATACGTTTCTGCATACGCTGCAAACATTAACACAATACACTGATAACCTTTAAGTACCCATTTATGCAAAGCAAATGCAACAAATTGATCGTAGGCAGCAATGCCACGTTACTAGGTCTCAGGAACAATAAAATCCTACTTAAATTAACATTGAACAACTCAAGAACAGATTTTACACATAAGATGGCAAAACAGTGATGAGAAACATGTGGTTCGCTTTGTGGAATTAAATGTAAAACGGGTTCTAGGTAACAGGATAATGGTGCTTTGTGTTTTAGATTAAAATGTAAGATGTCTCTTTTCCACATAAATATGAGTACGTAAATGTTTCAAAACATCACGACTTCTTTTGTTCTTCAGAAGTTGATGTAAGTTTTGGCCATTGCTAGCTTTTGTTTCCTGGTTTAATTTGCGAACAACCCTTAGCTTTCCGTAAGACCTGCAGTGTTATTCTGGTCCCTCGAAGAATTTAGGTGATGTGAACTTGAGGTGAGCTGTCATTCTACCTCACACTAAGCACTTCCAAACGTCTTTTATAATGCTCAAAACTAAGTAGTGGAACTCTCTGCCTGCGTCTTTATTTCCGAACGCATTCCACCCTAATCTCTTCAAAGTTAGAGTAAACAGGCTTCTTCTTGGTAAGCTCACTCCATCGTTGACTTTGTATCTGTCGGAGCAAACGCATATCATATAAAAAAAATAGTTATGTCTATCCTAGCTAGGCAATGTTGTCGATTCCCTTGTTCACAAACTAGACTAAATTTAGAGAATTGACATCTCTTACTAACATACTGCGAAAGAAAAGGACGGTGACATTTAAGAACTAAGTTAGAGATGTCAAATTAGTTCTGCCTTAAACTTTTCCGTATTTTTAAATATTTATGTTTTAAGATGTCAACTATAATTGTATGGGATGTGTCAGATTGACTAAATTTGACAGCTCTTATTTAGGTACATTAGTCTCTTTCTTGTTTTATTGGACTGAAAAAGATAGAAATAGTCTAATTTTAGTTTAGTTTGTGAACAAGGGAATCGGCACCATTGACAGCTCATGTCACCTAAATACATCCAGGAAGATTTTTTTATTCAATTTCAATAATTTCTATACAGTATCAACTGTGGCTTTGCGATGGCTGTATTAGGCTGCGTTATTTCTTACCTGATGTTACTTGCCAATGATGTCTAAAATTCTAAATACTTATCTACTATTAGCTTTATTATGCTTTATTCCCAAAAACTTATAATTTCAACCATCTGTGCATGACTCACTTACTATTAAAATTATCATCATTCACCTGTACTCAAAATTCATTTCTTCTATAATGAAGAATGCTCATTAACTCATTACTTGGTTAATGAATAGCCGCGTGGAAAACGTGACATTGGTTAACTGTAACACGTGCGTTAGCGTTATCGGTTACATGCACCATTCATAAAGAACCTTTTGTTTTAAAACTCAATACTTTTGTAATGCAATTACTGACATTAAAAAGAAAATAATTGTCTTCATATAAATTTAAAGGCTATTCTATTTTTGAAACGTTCTTTTAGTCGTTAAAGTACAAAAACTAGTCTATGATAAAAAGAAACCATAGGTACCTACCAAAGACTACCAACAAAAACTAAATAGCTAATCGTAGCGGCATCTTCATACACGCCTATTCCAATTAATACCAACGATGTACTTCCTCATAGCAAACGCGATACATCTCTGAAGGGAATCCGAAACATTTCTTATCGCGTCCGATTAATTAAGTTACACAGCCTACATCATGCCTACACGCTAGTCGCTCCCTCGGCGGAGTCCGTCAAACCGTTCAGTACAGCACCGCGAGCCGCGAAGCCTACACACGCGCGTATCCGAACAAGGCAAACGTCAAATTTGGCGCGCTTTTTTATAATTTTTTTTAAACCTCAAAGTTGCTACGTAAACAGCCAGCAATGTCAGCGGACGTGTTGAGTGAAGACCTTAAATCTCGACTGCATTTAACCACAAAAACAGTTGGACAAGAAAGGATACGAAGGGCGCGGGAAAACAATGAAGATGTCGCGATTCTGTCTATGTTCCTTCCGAATGCAACCGCTGAAAGAGAAAATAAGAAGTTTTGTTGTGCGTTAAGGGATCAGTGCCTGCTTGGTGACTCGAGGAAAACAATTGCAGGTGTTTACTTTATTTGTTTGTTTTTTTTTTATGGTCTCCGGAGAATAGAGGATTAATATAAAGCCTCTGACGTTTGAGATTAATTCTTGATGTCTTCATATCGTTGTTGACGTGATTGTTTGTTATGAACTTTAATAAAAGTCTTTAAGAAATGCTTCAAGATCACATAAAAATATATGTATGTAATTCTAGAAACAGAAATATGTATGAATAAGTAATTACGAAAGCTACACTTTCTATAAAACTAGTTTTCTCAATTATAACAGGTTTAAAGGCGCCATGTCTAGACTGACGTCCTACTAAGCCTAACATTTAGAAATGTTTGATTTGTAATTAATTCTTTACATTCATTAGTAAACTGGGGTAGAGACAAGACACGATCAACAAAACCATAGATAACAGTTATTTTTAGTTACCTTTATTAATAAACATAAGTAAAAAAACAATATTTTTGGAACTGGTGTCTGCAAAAAGTTTTTAATCGTTCAGTTTTAATTTTTCATGCATTTATTTAGACCTACATCAAAACCTGCTAAATTACGATCATGCTTTTAAAAGTCGTGATTCGAATTTTAAAACTTAGAAAGATCCTATCGCAGCTTTAAGTGTGTCGTCAACCTGTACGATAGTAAAATTTGAATATAAAAGCTTGCATAAAGAATAAGAATGCAAAAACTGTTCTGTGAAATAACGTTTCAAGAAACCTAGATACCTAAGTTTTTGATTGCTAACTAGCTATACATTAAATGATTTTGTCTAGACAAACTTTTTGTTCAATCCCACAAACAATTCGTAACAGTAATTTACCTCCTATTATTGCAGAAGTTTTGCCATTTTCTTGTTTTTAACAAAAATACATACGTTACGCGTTGTTATTTCTCTATCAATACTAACCGAATGTGAAATTCGATATTTCTTAAATATTTCTTCCAAAAATGGTTAACTTTTATATAAAACGATAAAATTTTAATCGCCTATTTAAGAAAAAAGACCCTTAAATATTTAACGTCGAATAAATTAATTAAAAATCAGATTAATATACATTTATTCATAAAAAAGTCCTTAATTCGACACACATAACCGTTACTCCATTCATTAATTGAATGAACAATGACCGACTCTTATCTTTTCATTCAATTAATCTTGCTGTTAAATGGAGGTCAGGTCTTAATTCATTTAAATGCACGTTCATAATGTTTGTTAAGTAAATGGTTATGGTAAACGTTTTGGTCATGTTTAATTTGTAAAACAGACGTGTGTACTTAAATAATTAGCGAGTACTTACATGGTGTGTATTTCTACGTATTTTTAATTGGTAAAAACATAATATTATGCGTCTTTAACAGCTAATTACGTTACATGACTAAACATGTAAAATGCATAGGGGCTATATTTCACCGGGACAAACAAAATGTATACAGCTCTATAGAGAGTTACTCACCTGGTGTCCGTATGGTTGCTGAGAGCTGCATACATTTTGTTGGTATAGCGGCGACTGGTTGCGCAGCCATGGTGTCCCGGTGAAATATAGCCCTAAGAAAAGATATGGAAAGCGTTCTTATTTTAAATTCTGGTACCATGTACAACCTGAATATGAAATAATCTAGAACGCTTTTCACAAACTTTTTTTCAAATCAGATCTTGTCTTAGTATCTTGGGGCACGTACTGGCAGGCTAGAGATAAGTAGGTATGTTCACTTTATTACATCATAATAAGAAAAATAAACATGTCTGGAAGGTGTGACTTTATAATATTTGAGTTTGACAAATGTAGATTGGCTTTTTTTCCACCGCCATATTTCTCAGTGGCGGGAACTCTTTTAAGTTTTTTTTTAATGCATGTTTGCACGGTTAATGTCAATATTCGGTCGGATTTCAGCCTTCACCCTAATTTGTGGTTCAATGATGATATGCCCTTTTATAGAGGTATTACGGCATGACACTTACGTTCATACGACAGAACAAAATAAATATTATGCTTTATTTGTAGGTGTTACGACATTCTTAATTCTTATGTAAACGAATGGAGTAGATACTTACTTATTTTGTCAAATAAATTAAATCAGGTTACCTTTAGTAAGATAATAAATTATCACAATGTAAATCATATCGTCTTTAAAACATAACTATTAGATGGGTAGTAAAAGTTTTCGCTGTAGAATAACCTCTTTAGTGTACATTCACTAAAGAGGTTATTCTACAGCGAAAACTTTTCGAAAACCATCCTCACCGGCACAGGAAATAGGTAAGGATATATGGATTTAAAAAGTAATCGATCTTTTTACGACATAACAGAATTTTAATGTGGACTTCAAAGTAGCGTGGGGAAATAAAAGTTTATTCATAGACATCCAAATGTGATCCGATATCGACCTAATTCTTATTGAGTAACGTTTTATTGGCCGGTAATAAATTAAAGGTTTAAAACGCATTATAAAGATATTTTGACTGATAAATTAAATGAATTATTACGTTAAAAACTAACAGGTATTTTTGTTTGTCGGGAAAATGAAAGTTCTTCTAAAATCCTTGTAAATTAAAATCATAATTACAAGTACAAAGTGTCACTAATGTACCTATTTACATTCTAAATACCTATTCATTTATTTACAACGCACAAACAACAAAGCTTTTACGTAAACAACTGGGAAAAAATACAAATTACCCGCATTTACATGAAAAACAACTGAATTTACTCGAGTTTAACAAGTTGGAAACTGAAACGATCCCGTATAATTCCGTAATATCTGTCTCTGAAATATTTTTTCTATGTTCAGGCACACAAGTCCGTATTCTAGAAAGATGTTCAAGCGTGGATCTCGTTAAAATCTCACAGACTTCGTACTTTATTAAACACTAATCATATTTTTAAATCGAGATTCATAAGCCGATCCAGAATAAGGCACTCAGACGGTAAACACTGCTTTACGCGAAACATAAATAGGGTGAACACGCCAGTTCGCCGACCACCTCCGGCTCTCGACCACTTTGCGAAAATCAGGTAAAAATAAGGAAACCGAAGCGCGGAAAATGTTCGAATTGCATGCAAACGAACGGTCATTCAGTATTCTTCCTACGCGTCATCGTTTGTCCACCTAAGATCGTTTGATGCCGCTCAGTGAAGTAATGAACTTAAGCTCAGTACACCAAGTCACCAAATTAAAGCTAAAATTAGTGGACGGGAACATTTTCTAACGCCAGTAAAACATGTTATTATTTAGTTTTGAACATAAATATTATGCTTGGTGTGTCAAAATATGTTTGTATTTACTTATAAACTAATAATCAGTTGGAAATTACGAGTGTTTAATTAAAATAATTAGTGGTCGGTCAACTAGCTGCTAAAATTACGCTTCCGTTAGTTTACGACCACCTGGTCGGGAACTAGCTAAATTAGACTAGATAATTTTCGAAGATTGTGGACTTACTGCAAGATATAATGTGAAAAATTTCGATTTATTCTATTCATTTCGGCATAGCTGATTTGCTCGCCAGATTACGACCGGCTAATTGTATCAAAGAAACTAAACTGTAAGCCCTTAAAGTTCTCAAATTCTCAAATCATGGTGGTCGACAACGGATCAGTTGTCGACCACCATGATTTTACTCTGAAGAAAATCGACTAGTTTTTGGCGGTGTAATTTTTTTTTATAAATATTCCTTACCTACCTTACATAGAAGCAGCATATAAGATTATACCTGCCAGTTTTGTACGCTATAATATTAAATAATCGTGATTATAAAAAAAAATATTAATGATTTTATTTTCGACTTTAATCTGATAGTGCTTGAGTTGTTTTTACAGTGGCTTTCTACCGGTCGGGAACTAGCGGAAAAGACGGGCGTTAACTGGCTTTAGGTGTCCGGGAACTGGAAAAATCACACTTTTCGATATATTTGTTAATTATAAAATAATACATTAATATAATTTTAAAAAATATATCAGATCGTGTAATTTAAACATTTTTCTTTCACATGTAGGCCCAATATCAAAATATTAACGCTTATTATCATAACTATGTGATTTTAAAGATGACAAGTCGACTAAGTGGTCGTGAACCGGCCTAATCACCGTAACTTTACCGCCATGTTTTTTTAATGCGACGTAGTTTTACCTACGTTCTCTTTTCAAAAGGAAGGGAAACGGAAATGTACGTGAGTTTATTTTGCTTTACGCATAGGGGCGTAAGGGCACTTCACACTTTACCTATGGCAAGCTGTAATTAGTGCTAAAATGGAGGTTCTTAATTTCATGTATTGCTTACAAAATGATTAACTGGACAGTTATATTGAGTTTATATTGAAGTAAGTACAGCAATAATTACGTATATCCAAGAATCGATCGAATACCGACGGTGGGTGAAGGACTTTCCAATAGAGGAAACTCCTTGCATTGTCTATGACATGCGATATTTTTTACTCTTTATTTCCGATTTAATTCCACTGTACGTACTTACAGTTTATTGATAATAAATATTGAATCGATATATTAAAATCCATACTAATATTTTCAATGCGAAAGTAAGTTTGTTTATTTGTTTGTTACGCGTACATGGCTTAACTACTGAACCGATTTTGATTAAATTTGGTACGGACTAAGCTTGAACCCCATTAAGGGCTACGGATGAAGTCGCGGGCAAAGGAAATTAGTGATAAGGCGTAACTTTAAGTAATATGTATTTTCATTTAAACTTAACTGAAAGATGGCAGGTTATATTTTTTCTTTTATAATGTTAATGTTGTCGTAGATATGAAGGACTTACGTCATTAGTTATTGATTACCAGACCCACACCCACTTGTGCAATTATAAATTAATATACATACCTATACAATTTTATTTCAATCTAACCATGAGACGTGACATGTTTATGAATGATTACAAAATATTTTCAAAAGACAATATTTTTAACTTTAACAAGATCAAGGTAATCCACAGAAACAATAAATTCTATTTTATTGACTGCCAGTAAGCGTGGGATTTTAATTGTCAAGTTCAAATTTGGAAGACCAAATACGCCATTTTAGGAATAATAATGTAAAATCGTTTCTTTTTTTGAATACACGTTTAATGTCTTTATAAAAAATTAACAGACTTGGACCAATTTGCAAATCTATTTGCATATTCCCCGGATGTTATTGGCAAATTAGATAGACATATTCAACACAGGCCTATATTAGTTGTTATAAAAAGACTATTAAAATGAAAAGGTAGAAATGATCATAAACAATATATTTTTACTTTTTATTGTTTCCAGCTTTCTACTTAATAAACTGTGGTGTTTATTACAGAGCCATTTACGGCCATAACAATATAATATGACCTAAATGCTTAACACTCGTAATAATTTGTCTGAACGATAATTTCCATAATAAACACGTTTATTTTTATTTTGTTGTCCAAAAATGTATGAGTAATAATAATAAATACGCATAGGTCAAGGGTTTTAATTGGCGTTTATAGTGTTTACGTATTTTTTATGTTGTTTTTAAACGATTTGAGTCATTTGATTGTGATATATGAGAACTTAATTTTATTGAACTTGGTTTTTTTACGCGTAAGATTTTTTTCATTTACTTTTTCATACATACATAAACTCACGCCTTTTTCCTACATGTCACGTTTGTTTTTCATACATAGGTACATTAAGTTATTTAAAAACCATTAAGAAGTAGGTACCTACTTACTTATTAAAATCCGATTCGCTTTTTTTTATTTGAATGGCACTACTAAGTACTACGTTGTACTTACGTACAAAGTATTTACTACTTCCATATCTTTTCACAAAATGTCTGTCATAATTGATGGAAAATGCAACTCCGGTAGGTATGTACAGCCACGGACAATGGACCACTTTATTACAAAGGGCGTAAGGATGAAAAGTGATTCACCACCATTGTCCGCGAATGTACCCACTCTATATGTGTGTGTGTTAGGTACTTACTTACCTACGTTAGTTAATTTATACAAACCTGTTTCCCGGTTCCATACGACTGTTTATTTAGGTTAGAAACACCTGAACTGCCCTCACTCTGCCTTTGTGTCTACATCGTTACAAAGTCACATTAGATACCCACAAGTTACGAACATAAATAAACCTGACATAGGTACACACAATCTGCTGACCCATAAGTTTTAGTTTTCCTATTGAGAAAATTCTACCTACCTGACATTTTTGAGTATTAAGAGTAACACTTCTCTGACTTGTCAAATTTCGTATTAGGTACCTCGTAAGAAAATGGCTTCGATTGTCTATTGATGCTCTATCTGGAAAGAGCAAGACAGAGACGAAGACAGGTTAGAGCTGTCAAATAATGTTTTTTTTTTTACTTTTATGGTATCAAGGAATAATAATAATTATGTATTTTTAAGGTACAGTAATTATTTCTTTATTATTTTATTTATTTCTTTCTTGGTTTATTTGTTTGTAAAAGACAACATCAGTTTAAGTTTAGTCAGTGCGCAAAAAAAGGTTATTAAACTAAATCCATTTTAAAAACTTTACAATCCTTCAACTTACATTACCCCACTTTCATTCAACCTTAAGTCACAGTTCAAGGTCCAGAATTTCTTGATGCCAATTAAACTTACAAATGACGTCATAATTAAACAAAAAAGACAAAAATACACCTTATATTAACGGTATAAGGTCTTAAATAAATTCTTGATACTGACAGTGATGCATTACATCTGTATATGGATGTAGGAACAGATGGTGGATCACCATGACCTTCGGGCCCCTTATCTCGTTGATTTTAACCTCATAAGTCATGTAATAGACAGTCGATGTCTATTAGACTAACCTCCATTTATTGAAGTACACGTGCAGAGAACATTATGCCTAATAGTTGATAGAAACGTAGCTACAGTTGCATAAAATCTAAATAAATTGCAACAGGAAATGCAAATAGATGCTGTCTACTTTTAATAAGGAGAAAGTATCATTTGATTAATGCCCCAGTCTGCATTATATTTAGAATTAATATAATCAATGCAATTTTATGCTATCTTGATCATTTTAATTTGACGTAAATAAAGACTCCTTAATTAAATTATGTTTGACATCAGCTGTCAGTCGTAACTAAATTCATAAAAAGAACAAAGTTTCGAACTATAACAAACCTCCTTGCAATAAATAACGATAGTTTCCATCGAGGCCTATAACCGTATACGGAAATATAAGTGAGCGTGTAGGTACGCTAAACAAGGTACCCTTCAGTTTTATAGTGTAAGAGGCTCGTGGCAACGTAGGGCGAACCTTGTTTACAACCAGACGAACCGTTCGATTTACGATGTTAAAGTTCAAGGGTAGGCAATGACGAGGATATTTGAATTGACTGGATATTCAAAACAAAATAAGAACTATTCTAGACCAGAGACTCAACGAAAAAAAGAAAACAAATGTCAACTTTACCGCGCCACATTGGAAAAGACGATTCCAAAGACAAAATTAAGCACAGTTCCACTTTTAAAATAAATTGCGTTACACAATATTGCTATCTCCTTTTCCTGTTAACCCCGTTATGCTATGCTTTCGCCAGGTTTCATGTCAAAACGAATATGAATCTTATTAAAGCGGTCATATCTTCCATTTTCAAAGTAATAACTAAATACCAACCAGTAACAATGGCACTAAATTCTCTTATCAGATTTAGCGTCACGTGCATCGCGTATGCACGCAACACACGCTCAGACACGTGCATAATCAATTTAGGGAATTGCAAAATGGCCGCCCGTCCGTCACCATTTTCCTCGGAAAATTTGTGTGTTCCGTTTTGCATGGTAGGAATTTCATTCCGTGCTTTACGACGACTATAAAATGAGAAATGGGTTATTATTTCAATTTTACTATTACCAATCGTATTATCATTTCGATTATTAGATGTTTTTCGAAACGAACGGTTCCAATTTCGTTTTATGTAAAATTGTAAGTATTTATTTTTCTGAGGAATTCGACGTTATTGTCGTTGTATTGAATTGCGGACCTTTATAATAAGGGACAAAGGGAAAGTTTCAGAATAAATTCAATTTCGAGAACTTAGATTATATAATGTCTTCGAGAAATGATTACAAAAATCGCAAAAGGAAAAGCCTGCGATACCAGTATATTTAATTTTCATAAATGGAACTTCATTCTGCTACAACAAAGCAGGTAACCAATAACAAGGATAGTTACAGCTTTATTTATTTTTCTAAAAATACCATCATTGACATAACATAACATTGACATTGACAGCCAGGAAAATCACAAAGGACTTTTCATTACGTATCAATTGAGATCTCAGCACACAATGGTGTGTAAATTATCATTAGTCATGTCACCATGGCAAAACAAATCAGGAGACGGTGTTGTAATCGATTTTGCGGTTGAAATAATTAAGTTATTGCAAAGGTATAGAGTTTAAAATGGCGCGGCAAGATTGTTGGAGATTACGTCATTTTTTTTAGAGGTTATATTTAAAATTGTTATACAAAAAATATCACGTGGGTTTAGTTAAAGTTTTCCGAGAAAATAGAAACATCACGTGTAATTAAAAAAAAATTAAATAGATATTTAAAGAAGGAAGTTATACTTACTTTATGTTCATAATGAATTAATGGTTAAGTACTTAATGATAATTCAATAGTCTACTTTGTTTAATTGTGTGCCTTGCTGTAGGTACTTATAAAAGTTTCAAGCTTTACAGAAATTCCTTTCAACCATTTTATACAGTTTATGTAATACTCCAAACAAGCTTTACAGTGAAAGTTAATAGCGCAACAAATTTAATGAATGAAATACTCTTTTCATTTTATTTTTTCGCGAGTTATAAAAGTGGGGACTAAAAAAAAATTTTCACAAATTTTTAAGCCGCGTGTTCATCAGCGAAAAAGTCCTACGAATTTTCCACTCGACATTTTATCCAATATTGATCAGTTTGCGTCCGATATTATGGCGTTATAAATTATACTTTTACTACGGGCAGTAATAAGCCTCTTTTTGTTAATATTTGCCCATCCCACGCTGACCGTCTGACATCACCGCGGCCTTCATAACTCATTCGTGTTTGATCTTAACATCGCTAATAACTTGGACAAACGATGCTCCGACAATGCATCATAGCGTAATCATTCATTGCTGTAAATGCATACGATAATACCCGTTCTGTTATGATAGTAAATATTATGCAAAATCTTTACGTGGCTAGAAGAGAACATTTAAAAATGATGCGGGGTTTTTTTTAGTTAGTATAGTAAATACATATAGCTGGCTAAGAAGATTTCAATTGTTTAAACAAAATTAGTCATGCCATAACCAAGACGTGAGACTTTACATAGTTTTGCGCCACGTCTACTACTACTACTTTAAAACCTAGAAAATTACGAAGGGCAAGCATATTTTGAAGGCTGTCATTTATAATTATAACATAACAAAAATTCAAGCGACCCGCCCGGCTTCGCACGGGTGCAATGTAGATAATATAACCTTCTTGAACAACTCTATCCATTGATGAAAAAAATCATTTTAATCCTTGCATAGTCCAAAAGCTCTTAACGTACTTACAGACAGCGGGATGCGACGCTGTTTTTATATTATGTAGAGATGATTTTTTAAGCTTAAAATTCACGTTTTGAATAATGAGGTCAGCCACCGCAATACCTAACGGTCGCAGTTCCTTTTTGACCAGTATCCGACAGATATCCGCTTAAAGCTATGCCGATTAAAATAACATTAATATTTAGCGTATCCTCATCCCACGCTGCAAGATACGGAGCAAACAACTTTCTCAGTCCCACTTAAAGGTAACGACTAAAGCGCAGGCCACACCGCCAGCTAGCGGGCGGGCGGGCTAAGCGGGCGAACATCGTTTCACCTCTTTACATACTTCGGTTCACACCGCGAGCTACCGACTAACCTAACGAGCTAAGCTAACGAAATATCCGACGATTCCCAGCTAGCGGGCGGGCGGGCTAAGCGGGCGAACATCGTTTCACCTCTTTACATACTTCGGTTCACACCGCGAGCTACTGACTAACCTAACGAGCTAAGCTAACGAAATATCCGACGATTCCAGCGAAGCTAACTAGTTCACGTCGGTCGTTGGCGCGCCCGCGCTTCGCTAGCTTAGTTCGCCCGCCAGCCCGCTCGCCCGGTTCGTTCGCCCGTCCTCCCCCCATCCTACCCCTGCAATGGACAGATAGAAGGCTAACCTCTCGCTCTCCCATCCGCGCCCCTCGCTTCGCCCGCTTAGCCCGCTTCGTCCGCTTCGCCCGTCGCTCGTCTGTCCGTAGTTTTCGGTGTGAACCCCATAGTTTAGCTCGCCAATATTTCGCGTAGTTTGTATAGTTTCCTTCGTTCGCTTCGCCCGCCAGCTTAGCCCGCCCGCCCGCTAGCTGGCGGTGTGGCCTGCGCTTAACTGTATTCCTTTGGTTCAAAGATTTTATTGTTCTGCAACTTATTGATCTTATTTTATATCAACAAAACTAAAACTTTGTATACCTAACCACATTTATTAAAAAAATATTTTTTGAGGAATGAGGTTATACGGGACCGTTGCGGATTAAAAGAGGATGTAGTGACAAAGATAAAAAAGGGTATGCTTAGATGGTTCGGTCATGTTGAGAGGATGAGTGAAAGACGATTAACAAAAGGTATTTTTATGGCAGAGGTGAGTGGCAACGCAGGGAGGGGTCGCCCTAGGAAGACCTACACTGACCTTATTGGTGAGGTTCTTCAGAAAAGTCAGGTGCGGAGTACTCGTAACCGGCGTGCTTGTATGACGAGATGTATGAACGTAGATGAGGCGAAAGGAGTATGTAAGGATCGTAGCAGGTGGGGTTCTGTGGTTTCTGCCTACCCCCATGGAAAAAAGGCGTGAGTTTATGTATGTATGTATGTATATTTTTTCAATCCACCTTGAGCAAGCGTGGTGATCAATGCTTATGCCTTCTTTGTATGAGAAGAGGTTTTTGCCTTGCAGTGGGACAATTAGAAGCTGTTATTATTATTTTATTATTACTAATATTTTCCTCAGTTCCTACTCAAAAACAACAAAAACAGTTCAACTTCATTGACGCTAAAACGTTCCAATAAAAACATTAGTAATAATTTTAATGATCACGCCTACGCTGTTGTAGACCATGGTTAACTGTAACAATTTGCAAATGAAATAGCCTAGTTATTACTGTCCGATAACTCTAGTGGGCGTAAGGGCCCTTTCACTGAGAACAATGGAAAAGTGGAACGGTTTAACTGTATTGTGTGTTCGCAGCTTTATTATTTATAGTTGTGTGTGTTGTTGCACTTTTATCTAAAGACACTATGGGTAGGTATGAACTATAACAGGTATATTTGTTAGTCGTGATCTCTTAAATTACTAAGCTGATTAACAAAAAATTCTTGCCAAATAAAGTGATGATATCATACCAGATATCAATTCAACTACAGGCAAAGAAGAAAAAAGCAGGAGAAGTTTAAGATATAAATATTGATAAGAAAGGTCTACTTGTTCATATTTGTCACCATTAAAAAAATGTTAAATGAACTGGGTAAAATAAGTAAGTTAACATAACAAAATTTGTTAAATTACAGAAAAAATTAAACCATAACCTAAGAAAAGCTCGAGAAACGTATGATTAATTTACCAGAAGCTAGAGGCCAAAAAAATAATGTTTTATTATCTCGAGTTTTTATTAAATGAAAGAATAATTAAAAGAAAAGAAACTTAAGTAACGAACAACCATAGACAAGTCAATAACATCAAACCATAAACGAACAAAAGCATGAGAAACAAACCGCATATTGCAACGATTCCCGAAATCGATATGAAATACGATAACACTCGGGTTCAGAGACCCCAGAGCTGCAGATGTAACCGAAGACTAGTCACGAACAAACGCTTTAGTTTCCGACAGTAACGTTCTGACACGCGATATTCAAAGATGTTTTTGTCTCTTTATTTACTTCGATTTTCGCAGACTTTGGTTGCGAAATATGAAGCTATATTTGGTGGCTTTAACATTTTAAGTACCGACCTACTCAATTTTGCTTCAGTAGGCTCGCCCCTACCTATTACATGGGACCTAAGCATAACTGGCGAAATGTGGGTGTACCTACTAATAAGTACATCTAACTCTTCGGGGATTACAGGCGTGATCTTATCTACTCAATTTTTAAGAATTTCATGTGACATTTGAGGGAAAGTGTCTAAGTAACAATCAAATTCAAATTTAGAATTGTTTGTTTTCTACTTTTACTAGGCAGAAAGACCATTTGAATTTAGAATATTACGAAGTTAGCTGACATTTTTTATTTTTAATCTTTTTTTTTTAACTTTGACAAACAAACTCGCATTTCGATGTGGCCATAGATTAAATAACACAAGTCAGTGAATAGCAAAGTTTTCCCATTACAACCGCGACTAATGATTAAGAGACTAACGTGCGTTTCGTTCACTGATTGCCATGGATAACGTAAACTTGGACAGTTTAAACGCATCTAACATTTAGGCATCGCTAATGGCTTCCATTTATTTTGTGAGTGATAAATTATGTAAGATAAAGTTTTCGAGGTAAGTACAAATGTATGACTTAGATATCGTAAAACATTAAAGTTATCTAAAATATTAGTAAAATTAACTACGAATATTAAAAAAAAAACAATGAAATAACTATGTCTAAGCTACCAGCCAGTCGTAACATGTTAGTGCACTATAAATCAAATATTCACAAATTGAACGGTGTAAAATCGTTTGGTTATTGCTAGATGCATGTTGCGTGCATCAGTCGAATATCCCATAGTTTCAATGTCAGATGCAAACGTCAAGGACATCATTTCACGTTCAAACATGCGATCATTACACGTTTACGACATAATAAAATATGTTACTTAAGCGGCTAAACAAACTAAAATACAAGGTGTCAAAACTACAAAATCTCGCATCAAAACTCAAATGAACCAAAATGGACTACTGGCAGTTTAATTTATTATCACAAAGTCAAAAGTCAAAGTCAAAGTCAAAACATTTATTTCAATTAGACCATAAACAGGCACTTTTGAATAGTCAAGGAGTCTGTCAGTTAGTCCAAAAGTTGAAGCTAGTTGCTCGTTCCAAAACGGAGGTAGGCCTCTATGGAGAAGAACGAGCAAGAAACTCCACGGCACTCTTTTAAATTAGGTTTTTACAAAATCCTGGTTACATTATTTTTGTTGATTCTACATGTGAAAACAATGAAGATGATTATAAAACAAAAATAAAAAATAAAATTAGAATAAAGCTATAAGCCAAGGCAGTTAAGAGATGACCAATCCCAACTGACAGCACTCGTTCACGAGCATGACGCATGGATCAGCACCACTTAACTCAACCATTTTGAAGGGAGCCAAATGATCCAACACACGCGCCACCATCAGCGAGACATTTGAGTGAGCATGACAAGCTCTCAACCGCCATGCTCATCAAGTCAAAACACATAGCAACTCAATAAATAAAAAGCTCCATGGTACTCACATTTACAAAATTGAAATAAATGATATTATTATACAATACTAACACTTCAGTGTACTTATTCGTTTGATGAACTGTGGTATGTAAAAAAGAAAAAAGTACTAGTAGGTACTGATAACGAAACAAGTTATTCAGGTCAATAAAAAGGGGGTAAGAAACATCATTCTCTTAAAATTAATACTAATTAGTGAGCCCGAGTGGCTGTGGAGCAGGACTAGCATTAAGCCAAGCATTTTTGTCTGTGATATAATCTTCTAACTTATAGTATGCTCGACTACATAGTGTGCGTTTAATGCATGTTTTAAATTTTTTCTCATTTAGTTGGAGAATATCCAGTGGTATTTTATTATAGCATTTTACACAGTACCCCATAAAAGAAGTGCTTACTTTTGACAATCTGAAACTTCGTTGATCTAATTTGTTCCTATTTCTAGTATTAAAATTATGTCTATCACTAATTTTCTTAAAAAGATGAAGGTTTTTCCGAACATGCATAATGTTTTCATATATATATTGACAAGGTACCGTCATGATGTTAATTTTCTTAAACAATTCCCTTAGAGTATCTCGACTGCCAAGATTATAGATGGCTCTGACGGCCCTCTTTTGCAGGATAAAGATCGAATTTATATCTGCAGCCCGTCCCCAAAGCAAAATACCGTAAGACATTATGCTATGAAAGTAACTAAAATAGACTAGTCTCGCGGTATCCACGTCTGTTAATTGTCGGATTTTTCTGACAGCGTAAGCGGCTGAACTTAACCGCCCTGCAAGAGATGTTATGTGGGGACCCCACTGCAGCTTTGAATCGAGCGTAATCCCCAAGAAAACTGTCTTTTCGACGAATTCTAGTATGTCCTTATTCAATATGACGTTAAGTTCACTACTTCTAACATTTGGTAAAGTGAATCTTATGCATTTCGTTTTTTTCTCATTTAACACTAAATTATTAATAGTAAACCAATTGTGAACCTTTAGCATGGCGTTATTTACGTCGTCAAGGTGTTGCGCTCGTCTATCTACTCTAAAAATTAATGAGGTATCGTCAGCAAATAACACCATTTGTGGTTGGTTTTCTAGTAAATGAGGTAAATCATTTATGTATACCAGAAAGAGGAATGGACCCAGTATTGATCCCTGTGGAACCCCCATCTTTACTTTTAATCCTGATGAAGTTACACCGTTAACTTGAACTTGCTGTAGTCTATCATTTAAATACGATTTTACTAAGCTAAGTGCTAGTTCACCTAGTCCGTAATGTTCAAGCTTTAGCAGCAGTGTTTCGTGATTTACGCAATCGAATGCTTTGGAGAGGTCGCAAAAAATGCCAATGGCATCCTGTGAGTCCTCCCATGCATTAAAGATGTGCTTGATCAAAGTGACACCAGCGTCAGTAGTACAACGCCCTCTGGTGAAACCATACTGTTGATCGTGTAGGATGTTGTTACAGTTAAAATAATTGAGCATTTGATTTAGCATTACTTTTTCAAACACCTTGCTAAAAACCGGCAGAACCGAAACAGGTCTATAATTATTGGTGTCCTTGCTATCGCCGGATTTGAAGAGCGGTATAACTTTACTGTACTTCATTAAAGTCGGGAATATCCCTTGGTCTATACACAAATTAAATATTAAAGCTAAATAGGGTGCTGTTGTCTCAATAATAGATTTACACACATTAGTAGACATGCCCCACAGATCTTCGGTAACCTTGATCTTAAGTTCTTTAAAAGCCTTTATAACGACCACAGGGTTTATATGTTTAAATTTAAATTCCTTAGGGCAGGCTGAAACATTCGCTCTTAGTAAGTCAATAGCAAGTGAGGGCGAGGAATCTAAAGTTTCAGTAGTTTTAATTGGAATATTGGTAAAGAATGTTGCAAATTCTTGAGCAACATCGATATTACTGCTTATGAGACCTTGGGAAGTCTCCAGAGTATAATCAGTATTATACCTTTACACACCTGGCATTAAAAAGTTTTTGGAAATAATTCGAATTTCAAATTGAAACGTAAGTAAGAGACAATACGCGAGTTCTGAATTCAAATTGAGGGAATTAACTGAAAGGCGGATACCTTTTAAAGTTTTCATAGGCATTATTATTATTGAACTGCCGTTGCCTTTTGAAATGTTCCTCTCATTATAATCGCCTTGAGAAATGACTGGAGATTGCGGAGATTTAAAATAAGTTCAGAAATTATTAATTGGATTATAAATCATTTTAATTCATATAAATCAAGGTAGGTATGAATATTGAAGTACGCAATATTATAAGTAAAGCTCTAAAAGTCTAAATAGAAAGTAAGCGCGACAGACAGTTAAAATATCTCTCCGATCATTCAATAATTATCCTTGACCTGACTTTGACCGGCTAAACTATGAATTTACAAACCATAAACCAGTCATTAATATGCAAAAATTCTGCCATCGATAACATAATTACACACTGATCAAATTACTTTCCAACTAAGTTTCCAACTATAATTATTATATTTCCATAATTTTCCATATAAGTTCAGGGCAGGCATTATTAATTCCTTGTTTGAAAAAAATATTATGATTAAGAAATTATGGACTGTTACAAACTTATAATTAAGTATAGAAGATGATGATAAATAATGTACTTACATAATAGTAATATGTTTTATAAAACAGCATGACTTACAAAATATTCTATCAATAATTTAATAAGGTAATTATTGTTCGTATGTCTGTTCATCTCGGTGACTTTTGGGGCCTCAGACACTTACAAAGTTCTCCGAATATAAATTACAATATAAAAAACATCAAAATTTTCACGAAGTGTATAAAAAAATCTACGCCATCCCTAACTTATTAAGGGTGAATTTCACCAAACATAAACATTAATAAAATTGATATCTGACAGTTGTTGTATCGAATAACTGTCATAATTTCAAAATTTATTCGAAGTGGTGAAATTCACCCTAAAGAAAAGAAAACAAACCCAAATAAAACTTTCACAGTGACGTCCTTTTTTTTACTTCAATAAAAAGTAAAAAACACGATGTTGTCATTCCGAACTGTCATTTCCGTGACACGTAAACCTTGGACTGTATAAATTGCAAGGACAGACCTATCTCCATATTGAAATCGAATGGCTCCTGAAATGACATTGTTTGTGATCGCATGATAATGGAACATGTGAATACGTACTATACGAGTCGTGTAAGATAGATAGAGATAGGTAGTGTGGATAGAGGTCAGACATGTAACTTGTATTTGTCAATAAATATGCGAAAAGTAGGGTAACTTATTTTGAAGTTTAAATTGACCTAATTTCTCGTCGTTATCTCAGAAAATATAGTTAGGTACCTACCCTAACCACAACACTTTCTGGCATGACATCAAAATTTAAAAAAATGCCTGATGTCAAAATTGATTGACTGATGGACTCCTTGACTGTCCAAATTCCGACCTCTTTATTTAGTATGCAAATGCAATGAGTCATATTTTGCATTATTATGTAGGTACTTAATTTAAATATGTACCCACCTTTATTTGCTTTACAATTTGTAAGATAATCACGTTAGCAAATATTAACTATTAATTTACTTAAGCAATCACTAAACATTTTATTTTAACGTAAACTAACTTGAAACTCCAGTTTTGCACATTGAACCTTCTTGAAAGTGCAATTGCTCATTTCATTAGAAATGTAGGTAATACTAATAACTAGAATTCTAACAAAGACTTAAGCAGCGCCTTATTTCCGGCAAATATTCTCTGAAAACAAACGGAACAACAGCAAGATTTTTTTTTTTCATACTCGCATCAGTCGTACCTTAGGACCAAAATTTTCAACCAGTATTACTTCTACTTTTGAAAATATTTCCATTACACTTGAACTTTTAAATCCTTATTCTTCCTCGTCCAGGAACCAAGAAGATGGAGTACAAGACCAGGCAGTGGCACGAGAAGTGCTTCTGCTGCGTGGTATGCAAGAACCCCATCGGCACCAGGAGCTTCATCCCGCGCGAGCAGGAGATCTACTGCGCCGGCTGCTACGAAGACAAGTTCGCTACCCGCTGCGTTAAGTGCAACAAGGTAGGATATCATTGTTTTTTCGGAATACTCTCTGTCTCGCAAGGCAACCTCTGAGGTTATCGGTTGCTTAACCGGACTTTCCTATGGTGCCTTTATAAATGAGGGCCTCCTCATAAAGCTTATAAACTATGCAACTACACGTTAAGCGCACCCCTAGTGGGGTGTGGACCCCAGCTTAGGGCGTCAATGATCAAGGACAGCAAGGGACTGTCTAAATAGGATCTAGGTTATTCGAGACCAATTCAAAGCTATAGGCTCAACGCGGCAACGGCGCGGTCTAGCTCGAGCAAGTGTCCTCCAATGTTTTTAAAGAAAAGATGATGAACAAATTGCAAAAATAACTTCCTGTCTGGGTTTGCAGTTTGAACCCAAGACCATTAAAATGGGGCTCGTCCCTAAGCTACCATACCTTTTGACTTATACATTAGGGAATAAAAAAAAATTGCCAGTGCTCAAGAATGGGGGCTTTTAAATTTCACTAGTACTCCATTATTTAAGTTTCTTAATAAAGTTCCAATTTCAAACGTCGTAACTTCTTCACTCAATTAGTTTATATTACTTTTCATGGAACATCAAACGCTGTTTGCATCTCCAGAGTTTTCTAATTGTTTCCTGATGTTCCCGTTTTATTAATCCACTTGACTCATTGGACTAATTCCACAATTATAATGGTCTGACCTTCGTAGAATTAGGGCACTAGGTTATTGTAATATGACGTTTATAAATCTTATATAATTGTGTACCCACACCTTACACCCACAAGATTGCTTCAATCAATTTTTATAGCACATCTGTGGCACAGATGTTGTTTATTACGATTTTATAGCCTTTAACTCGGAAACTGTAGTCACCTAGATAAAGGTTAGATCCAAGATGATTGGAAGTAAATAAAGGTGAATTTGTACATTTCGTGATCGTGATAAACCTATTGAGAAACACGATCGGTTTTTTGACCTATCTGATTCAAATAGAAAGTTTGCACATCGACAAACATTGTCTTTGGTGAATGTCATAAGGATCGGAAGAAGGAATAATTTCTAAAATTCTAGGACGATTCTGACTTTAGATAGTAGAATTTCTATGTAATTTTGCTATTAAAATCTAAGCAAACGCCCAAACTTCTACCTTTCCAATCAAAATAATTCAGTTTTCGATTCTTCTTTATAGAGAACGACAAATTGGAACCACACGTCAAGTTCTGGCTTTTCGTGCCTATGTACCTATGAGTTTTTTATAACAAGATCTCTAAACTTAAAAAGGCCCATTCTTTGCCAAGAACCGCACATACAGTTTTTTCCAACTTCACCTGTTCTAACCCGTCACCTCTCGTTCCAGATCATCACGCAAGGCGGCGTAACGTACAAGAACGAGCCATGGCATCGTGAGTGCTTCACCTGCACCAACTGTAACACGTCGCTGGCGGGACAGCGCTTCACGTCGCGTGACGAGAAGCCATACTGCGCCGAGTGCTTCGGAGAGCTCTTCGCTAAGCGGTGCACATCTTGCACCAAGCCTATCACCGGTTAGTATTGGGATTTATTCATCTTCATTTATTATCAGCTCATAAATAAGATAAGGGCCAGTATGGCCAGATTGTCATTTATCGACCTCGTTATTTTGGCTTCGTCTCTGCGACGCCATATTTCAGATATCCATAGGCAGCGCCACCGAGTTGTTCCGTTCGGATCCCCTAGGATCCCCTGCTGAATTATTATCATGTTTTAATTGCTGTCTGCTCCAAGGGGATCAGATCAGGGGATCAGACGCGCCACCTTGATAATTCAATAAACATTTTATTGTTTTAATTAAACGAAACTATAGAACAAGATGATTGAGGATATTCCCATTTAGATTAAGCGCCCAAGTACCTACTGAATAAAACAAGCTATATTTCACTTTATTCCTAAGATGTTTTATGAAATCGATCTTTCTCTAAAAATATTTTCTATACTTTTCAGGTATCGGCGGCACGCGCTTCATCTCGTTCGAGGACCGCCACTGGCACAACGACTGCTTCATCTGCGCGCAGTGCAAGACCTCCCTGGTCGGCAAGGGCTTCATCACCGACGGACCCGACATAATTTGCCCCGAGTGCGCCAAACAGAAGCTCATGTAAATACGACCCTCAACGCACAGCTAACTAACGCTTCTCTCTCTTGGCAATCACATAACATCAAGAAGCTTTATCATCGAGTGAATCAACGAGAATCGGCAACCACTCGATTCTAAGTCCCAATCGATTCAGATAGTCGATTCTCGCCAAAAATAAATGTGACTAATGTATTTTATTTGTGTGCTTTGTAGCGAAAAAACCATTCTACCGGTTGTCGCTAACGCCAGAGACTGGGTCGCGTCAAAAAAGCAGGATACATCCAGCGATGTGCTTTTCGACCTCATTGACAACATAAACTTTCACAAGGTCAATGTGAACCCCTAGAACTTAACTTGTAAAACTTGTTGACGATATTTTTTATACAAAAAAAATAACGAAAATCACAAAAAAATGTGAATGCACAAATTGTGTTATCAAGTATTTAATTTCGCTTTTTGAAATCTTTTATTTATATATATTGACTGTTTAGTTCTGACTAATTCAAGCCCTGTATATCTATTGTTATGTAGGTATGTATTACGTGCTAATTGCCATATAATTTCGCTTTGGCTGTTGTATTAGTCTTTAGATTTATAATTGTCAATTTACCTAGTGCGATTCACACGATGCCTTAATAACATATCTAAGTCAATTTCGAGGGTATATTATTTCTTGTTGTATAGCCACCTTATTTATAAATTTTGTGATCTAAGTCTTGCCTTTCTTTGTACTTGTAAAAGCACAATCTACTGTGTTCAAGGTTTATAACTAAAGAGGTCCTACAACGCTAGTCTGGTGTTGCCAGATATATAATTTCTTTTATTAATAGACATCCTAATGGGTGGTAATAAGTGCTTGTCATGTAACATAGTATATAAGAAATTTATTGAAAGAGTAATGTACGTGTTATATTTTAAGTATTTATTTATACGGAAGTACGCACTTATTATCTGTGGGGACGCCGGTGGTGTTGCCGTGTCACATTAAAAAAAAAAGAATGAGATTTTTAGATGTAGTGTTGCCATATACGCCATCGGCAGGTCGCTACCTAACACTAATGTTAAGTGACATCTAGTTTTACTAATAAAAAATAATAATATAAAAATATTTTTGTTCTCGAATAAGAATCAATCGCGTTAATTGAATGTTATCGATATTTTTACATGATGGTAAATATTTTAGCGTTTAGTGGTATATAAGTGAGTAACATCTGTGTTTAGATCGCGCTGGCGAGCCGACCATGTAATGATTGGGGAACACTTTATAAACGTTACTTGTTAAGGATTAAATTATTCGAATGTTGAATTATTAATTTATAATAATGTGTACACTTAAAAACAACCGCTTAGCTGTGTGATCTGATCTAATTAAATATTTCTATCTATCTATAGAATGTAAACTATGAAACTGAAATAAACGATTTAAAAGTAATTTTATTGTTCGTTGTTTATTTGTGTTGTCCTTTATTTTACTTCACCTACATGTAAACCAAGACAAACCGATAAGAAAATAAACCAAATGATGAATTAACCGGATACAGACTTTCATAATTAGAATAAAATAGATTTTTTACTTTATTACAACAAACAGTTTAAAATTAAGCGCTCTATACACGGTCCATCCCAGCTGTACGTAAAAGGTTCTTTTTTCAAAATCTGTAAGTCAGGCCAACAGTTTTTTATTAATATTTCATTATAATGAAACGTTTTGTATCAATCGCAGTAGTAGTTATTAATGATTAGGTATGTCATCAGAATCCGGACCAATTTCGAATATACTACCGTAATAACCGTCTGATGATGAAAAAATGGCAAATACTTCCGTATCATAATCATAGCTGTGACACGCGAGTTGAAAACCCCGTTCCGTCTGGCAGTGACACCTGTCGGCGCATCGCGGGAAGCGCTAAAAGCGCGCGTTGCCGGCACGCTATTAGCACAGAATAACCAGAATCCAACCTTCCTAACAGTGTTCAAAATTCTTACCTACTTTCATAGGGCTGTCACTCGGTACTTTGACTTACGCACGGACGGTCATGAATGGCCGAAACTACCTATAATGTTTCCTTCCTTGTTTTACTATTTTACGAACGTAAGTAGATAGGTAGTAGGTAGGTACCTACCTACTTAATGTAGGTACCTACTACCTATCTAATAGAAAAGGCCAAATGGAATCTTACTAAGACGACTTACAAATATATTTCGGTAGGTAGGTACTATTCTACAAATCTACTAAAACAAAAATACGAAACGAATAATACGTCAATATACCTACACTATTTTTTTAGATCACCAATTTTATAACTGCTAAACATTTAATTTACTTACTTCGATATTTTAAGAAGATTAAGATAATAATAGTGGGTATGTATTATGATTCAATAAATAAATAGGTAGGCAGGTGGTGCTTATGTACATAATTAATCATACTATGAAGTAGATACACATACATTGATAGGTACAGGTACATACATTGCTTACTTTCTTGAAGTTGATTAATCAAATTACTTTGACTTACTCACGGACGGTCATGGCGAAACTACCTATAATGTTTCCTTCCTTGTTTTACTATTTCACGAACGTAAGTTAAGTAGGTACCTACCTATCTAATAGAAAAGGCCAAATGGAATCTTACTAAGACGACTTACAAATATACTTTGGTAGGTAGGTATACTATTCTACAAACCTACCTACTAAAACAAAAATACGAAACGAATCTTAATACGTCAATATACCTAAGTAGGTATATTGACGTATTATTCGTTTCGTATTTTGATTTTAAATAATTTGTTATGTAGGTACCTATACATGGATATACAAAAAAATAAGTCTCTTTGTTATTTCGACCATTATTTGTACACACAGTGCAACAGTTTGGCATCTTTAAAAACAATTTAACAACCGCGTCTAAATAAATATAGTAACTGTTCTGTGTCCGCGTCGTACCCGACCGCTGTCGCTGGCACACCTTAAGTTTGTCCGCTAGCTGAGCCGACTCAAACCGGTTTGTACCCGAGCGGGCGCCGGCGCACTCCCCGCGCGCCTTGTCAGTGACAGGTCACGCACACATAGCTGCGCGTGTAGTAGTGTACCTACGCACGGGCGTTAGTATGAAGCTTGGCTTCTGGTTATTCTGTGCTATTAGGCTGGGCGCAAACGTCCGGTTTCCGGATCAGGTTTCCGAATCAGGAGACGTGTATGTAGATACACACATGCATAAATTACACATACATTCATTTTTTTTTACATGTGTGTGTAAACCGGACGTTTGCGCACACACATAAATTACACAAACATGTAAAAAAAAATGTACTTATGTGTAGTGCTGAACACGAGATCTTGGGTTCGAATCCCAGGTCGGGCAGTATTATTGGGCTTTTCCCTATGGAATTTCTCAGTAGCAGCCTCGGAGTATGGATTTGTGTCCGGTTGATGACAATAGGCTCGCCCCCTATTACATGGGGCTTAAACATAACTGGTGAAATGTGGGTGTACTAATAGGTAAACCTCTGCCCAACCCTTTGGGGATTACAGGCGTAATGTTATGTAAATTCACATAACAAAAAATGTGGGAAAATTATTCGCTGCCTCGTAAAGCCTAATATACTAAACCAATATTAACAAATAAGGTATGCTTGAAAAGAAGGTATTATGTTACTATGATGTAAGTAATTATAATTTAAGTGAACTATTCTGTAAAGTCTTATGAGGAAACATATCTTTAAACCTATGATACTGTAGGATCAATCAATACATAACATTATAAATGTAAAGTACCTAACTGTCTGTCTGTTAACTTTCACGACTAAACTACTGAACAAATTTTGATGAAATTTGGTACGGAGTTATTCCGTTCGGATCCCCTGCTGAACATGTTTTAATTGCTGTCGCCTGTCTGCTCCAAGGGGATCAGCAGGAAGTCAGAACAATAGAAAATCAATTGTGTCTCATTACGAGGGACTTGAGTATGATCAGGGGATCAGACCGGAATAACTCGACATAGACTACTGATTATTCCCAGTGTCAGCTATAACCGACATTACGCGGACAAAGTCCCAGCAAACCTAGTTTATTATTGCCTTCGGCGAATTCCTCACTACTAGCGCCATCTCGTCAATTGATGATGTACTAAATATGTTTTATGACAACAACTATCATGATGAAAATGAAAAGAGAATAACTGGTCTTCACTTTCTTTATTTACAAATGAGATAATTTAGTAAAGTGACTAAATACATTTCATTAATAACTAGTACCTCCATGCATTATCACAAATCTATAGCAATTATTCTAATAAATAGATCAATTTTCACTTAATACTATGCCTAGAGATTTGGATTACTATAAAGCTTAAGTAGCCATATTTAACTCAATATAATACATTTAAGTATTTATTTTGCAAAAATATAGGAAAGTATCTAGCCGTTTATATATTACATAATATTTATTTACTAGTCGCTAGCATCTGTATGTTGTTTTATTGCTACAATTATTGCAAATATCTCTTCTCAATTTTCTGCTATTCCATTTTCAATTAGGTACACTAATAATCTTTTATTTGTCATACAATCTGTGAATTTTACATATATTTTCAATAATTGAAATCCTTATAAAATTTTAATAATCATTTTTGTTTAATACAAAATAAATAAAAACTTGTAGATATTATATTCAAAATACTTCAATTACATAAAATTGAAACCTTTGGCAAGAGAACACAATTTTTATTGAGACTTGCACAAGCCTATTTTTACTTATTTACACCCAGGTTCTAAAAAGCCAATCAACAAAAAGTTAGCAAACTTACATCAAGTAATTTCATTGACTTTTGATATTTAAATAAGCCAATTAGAACAATAGGTAAACATGAATGCGACAATTTGTTTTAGCTAATTTCTTGCTGATATTTCCTTCAGAACAAGGTGTTTGTCTCATAAATTGATGCGACTAGCCATTCACCGCTAACTATGCAGCCAAGCTATGCATAAGCCATTAAATACATTTTAAAACAAAAATAACAAAATAACACTAAAATAAAATGCTAACTAAAACTAAATAAGTACGCGCTAAAACTCAAACTCGTCCTCATATCAGTCTGTCCCGAAGTATTTCTGTCCGAAATGGTTCGGGGCCACAGGGTGCAGTTCTGAAGTCAGCATCTTCATCTTAGGTACGTAGTCAACTACTGCTTGAGCGGCCGCCGGGGTGCAAAATAGGTTGGATAGGATGATGCGGTCTTCTTTAACGCCGTGCTGAGTTAGGACGTTTACAGCCTGAAAAAGTTTGTTCTGTTTATACTTTCGTATTTTATTTTGCTTCATAAAAAAAAATAAGTTATTAACTTTTGCAGCACAAAACACACATTGGAAATGTAAGGTAACTATTGTTACCTTGTAAATAAAGTAATCATAATATAATTCTGTAACTGTTGGAAAACTGCATTTTGTAATAAAATGGTGGTCAAACAAACCCAGACAACTCACATGAGTTGTCTGGGTTTGGGGACCTCCATTTGTGGTAAAGAGTATCATAACTTCATGTATCATGACATCATGAGATTAGGTAAATAGTTGCAAACAAATTATACAAGATCATCAGTCTGTAGACAGCTGAACATGGCATTACTCCAATTGCTGCTCAAATAGCAAAGCATTTTCCGCAAATAGCCAATCTCCATAACTTTTTATTTTATTGATTGGGTAATTCTTAGTTTTATCACAAACAAACCAAATTCATCTTCATTTTATTATATCTTTACCTGTTTCACAGTATTGCCCGTAGACATGATAGGGTACATGAGCAGCACTTGTCTCCTTGCAATGTCTTCAGGGAACTTTGCATACACCACATGGGCTTCATGTGTGTCCGTGTCACTCTCTACCAAGATCTTGCCTATGCGGATAGAACGGCAGCAGTCTCGGAGACCCTGGAATAATGTGGTTTTGAGTGCTGTTTGCTTTTTCTATCAAGAATTTATTAATAGCAACATGAACTCTGGATAGAAAGGTGCACCACCTCAGGTTTCATCACAAAATTATATGTATTAATGTCAACCTACCAGACTCTACCCAACCAGAACCTATATTATAATTTTACTATGGTGACTATAAGAAAAGCACCAAGGCAATGAAGCTTGACGAGTCCCAGACAAATATTACAACTCTCTAGGAAATAGTATTAACATGAATCAGAAGAAAACAGTGGAGGTGTAAGAAAAAAACAAAGTATCCACTTATCAAGCAGGAGATAGCACAGAGTTAGGCCAATAGTCACAAAATAATGTACATTTACAAATGTATTCATGACAGTTGTAGGTACTTACTAAGTCACTGTAAACAACGGTACCTGTTCCATAGCCTCCCCAGATCTGACAATGGACACACCACAGTTCCCCGCCCCATACTTGAGTCCCTTATACAACGCTCCTGTAGGAGTCACCACCTCACAGTCAGTGAACGGCAGCTTGTTCAAGCTCTCCTCAATTACGAGGCGTATAAGACGGTCAGCATAGAACTTGAAGTCACTGCGGGATGTGTTTCTGGAAATGTATGGGGCTGTGTTTTAATTTCTTTTCCGTCAATGTGTAAAATTCAGTCATTGTATTGATTGTGTCATCTTTTATATAATGCTAGACTGTTTCAGGTACATAATATAGATAACCAACAATTTAAAATGGCAAGGCCAAGGGCCGAGTCTTATTTTATGAAATTTTAAAATACAAGCTTAGTTTTAAAGTATGTAATCACACTATACCTACTTAGAGTTCCTAAGATTTGGAAGTTGTTATCTTAAAAACAACAACATTTAATTATTATTTTTTTCTTACGAGTTAATCAGCTGCTGTCAAGCATTATTGATAGTAAATAAATTGACATTGTTATTGTTGATGTAGAGGTTATGTTTAGAATTCTTTAAAATATTTACAGCTGAGGCAGGAAAAACTACAATACCAACAGATAATGTTCATTAATTTGTTAGTTTTTACATAATTTTGTATATTCTCAGGCAACTTAGCCGAGCGTGAGCCACAAAAATGTTGCTTGTGTTACTAAAAATAGCACAAGACACAAAGTTCGACGAAAATCTTCTTCAAAATAAACAGTAAGTAATGAATGGCCAATGAACTGACTAAAATTCTGAATTCAAAACATTAAAAATATCACCTACTATGCACATATAGGTAGTAAAATTAACCACAAGGTAAGTAGTAACCTAACTCACTTGTCCCTCAGAATGGTCTGCAGCTCCTTAATGTTGTCGTTGAGAGGCAGCAGCGTCAGATTGTCTCCAAATTGCTCCTTTACATCAGCAGCGTCCCACTGCCTGATCTCGTTATCAATCAAATCCATGTTAAATAGATTTTCTGACAATTTTAATTTTGTAAACAAAGTGTGAATCTATAATGACCTGAACAATATTGAACCAAAATGTCAATCAATTTGTCAACGAAGTCAGCTGCTGGGATAACGTTCGGAAACTACATTCGTAGTTTGCGTTTTTCATTACTTATAATTTTATTTTCCGCTTATCGATAAGCGAAGTGTAGCTGATGGACCGAGCAACTTCAAAAAATGGCCACGGTGGGTGGATCGTCTTGGCACTAGACGGCACCGGCGCAAAATCTAATTTGCTGCTTAGTCTTTGAAGTTTTAATTGTCGACGCTATTTTTTCTTTCTTGTTCTTGTCTCATTAAATATAATGTAATAAGTCTTAGTAAGGCAGCAAGTCAATCTGGCCAGGTGATGGCAGCGCTATCGACTAACAATGTACCTTCTCTGTATGGAAAGAGGCCTTTGCCCTGCAGATGCAGAGAGACAATAATAGACTGGTAATATTTATTGCACCGTAGAAAAGAAAAAAAGAAGAGCGGCACTTGTGCATGAAAATCAACTCTACTGACTAAACCACACGAGGGCCGACCTTAGACATAATAGTGACCACCATGTTTGAAGTAACCGAGAAGGCTCAGCTTTCAAAGTTATTACCACGTCTCTGAAACAAAAATGGCAAAGAAACGTGGTACGTATTTAAAGGAAATCATTTGTAAGACATGTCTCTTTGTACGTAGGGCTGTCTCGGCTGCGAACAAACGTTGCCATGAAAACGTGAGAAACGTAAGCGGTGTAAACGTGGTGGAAACGTCGCGATGGGAACAGAAGGCGTAGGTGGCAAACATGGTGGAGTAATGTAGTGGAAACCACAATGCTCCAGTATTCTGAAATCGGCCCTCGTTTGATTGTCTCGGCAGCCGCAATTTGGCGGGGTAACACTTGCATTGGGAAAATCGCCCTTACGACTTAAAGACGCTGTCACTGTCAAATTGTTACTACAAAGGTTCGGTGGTTCGGGGTTCGATTCCCAAGTCTGTCAGTTATATAGAGTTTTTCAATAATATTTTCTCCGCCGAACGCGGTGAACCAAATATTCTTTTGTGGTGCCACTTATAATAGGCGAGCTCTTGTCCAGCTGTGTTGAGACTTTGAGAGTACAAACCTAGGTATACCTAGGTATACTTTTTCGCGGTCTTTATAGTCGTAGCTATAAGGTTGCTGCTATCATTATTTTAGGTAAAAGACGTCCACTGCAGCTGTACGTAGATCTCCAAGCGACGCCTTATTGACTCGTTCCTGGTATCCGTATATGTATAGGTAGTATGTATTACTATATTTTTATTAGGTACAATGTAAATATCGCTCATAGCTTTATGGCAAGTTACTTTACTTACTTATCGCTTATTTTACTTATCGCAGATCATAGGGACGACCTGGGTTCAATTCCCAGGTCGGGCAGTTTCATTGCATAGGAATTTCTCAGTAGCCCGGAGTCTGGATTTGTGCCCGCTTGCGGCTACTCAGAAACGTATGGGTTTGTTGCGTATGCCATTACTAGTCATTCTGAACACGGGCTTGGAAAGACCGTTTATAGACCCTGTCGTGTTTCGAGGCAGTACTCACTAGTGGTCTTCTTGTAGTGGTTTCGGGCAGTTTATCAATTAGTTTTACAATTTTCTCAGGTTACGGAGAATAGACACACTGAACACACTGCGAGATGTAGGATGTAGGTTCAGCTGGTTACCTATAGGCAGGCGCGGATCTACTTAAAGGCTTTTTGGGCTGCAGCCCAGGGCTCCGTGAATACAGAGGGCCCCCAACAGGACTGAAAACAATAGACGATATTGTCAATAATAAAAATTATCATAAATTAAAAAAATCCGATTATAAGGTTGGCAACACTGCGATCAACATCACTACAGAAAACAGTTTTTTGACAAAATGGCAATTGATTGAGTAATTATATAGGTAGGGCCCCTAAGCAGTATTAGCCCAGGGCCCCACAAATTCAAGATCCGCCCCTGCCTATAGGTTGTAGATACCAAGTTAAACTTATATAGCGCGTGTAGGAGTGGGTAAAAAGAGCCACGAGCCTGGATTATCACATAATTATATCTTGAAGAATTGAGGACAGGACTGGCATCTTAAAAAAGTAAACAAACATAATGATTACGCATAACTCTTTATTTGCCCAGAAAATACAAATTAATGATTGCAAGAATATTTCCACTTTAGGTTTCCCTTTTAGGTTGTAGATAACAATGCTCTCTATCGTTATATTTATAACCTTTAGTTCTGCACATGTTGTAACCACAAAACTTCTTTCACAAAAATATATTTATTTAAAATATTTTATTGAATATGGAACTGTAACCGCTAATTAGTTCTACTGAGAACATTTACAACAACAGTTTTCTTTGTAAATGCGAAAGTATATTACATAATAAATAATAAATGCGTTAGTGATTACATTTTTACAAACTATTTATTACCCTGAATCATTTCCCAGAAATGAAAGTCAGGGAGTTGGACAATGTTACATCATAATCATTTTTGTATTGTACACGACGAAACGAGAGTTGTATGAAATATAATAATAATATTTTGAATCAATTGAGAATACAAAGTGCTTCAAAGACAAATAATAGTAGAAAAAAAAGTATGCATACATTGCAATTTTAACCCCTTGACTACCTACGTTTGGTGTTTTAAATTCGCTGACGTGTATAAAATTGTGGCATGTTGTTGAATTAAATGTACTAATCTTTGTGATGATAATTTTAAGTCTGTCTGTCACATTGGCTTCAAAGTCGAGTTGAACCTTTTTTGAGTTGAACACAAAGCGTAGGTCAAAGGTAGGTAGGTCATCAAGCGGATTAGCTTTTTCGTTTACAAGATTAGGCAATAACAATTTTCAACTGGGTTGAATGTCCGCCCGTTATAATTATTAATCTCCTTCGTTGAATTTCTGTAGACTTTGACATGATCTCTCAAAGAAAATAAATAAAAAAAGTGTGATAAAATATAATACAATATAAACTTCGCAATGTACTTTTTTCGAGATGACGAAAATAAAGGCTACATAGCTCAACCGCATTGTTTTAATTCGGACTAAGTACCTAATTCCCGATCCCGCTTATACCTAAAGTCATTCCCCACCCCATGAGTCGATTGTTAATAGGTACTACAAGTATTCCTAAAACTCACCATCGTTAATGACAAAGCAATGAACTGGACAAAAATAACAGCCTATTTGAAATAGCCTAGGTATATTAAAATTGTGACTTCTATAAACGGTACTAGACGAAATTGACCTTCGCTAAAACTATGCTAATTTGCACACCGACTCTTGTAAGGCCCAGCTTTAGGAGTAACCGCGACCGACCCTATTTGATACTGTGAATACAAGCTTAACTTTTAATCGCTTTCAAAGCCTTCCAAGCTAGTCATGGCAACAAACTTCAGTAAATTTTTGATGTCGTTCATTAAAAATGAAGCTTACTGCGTCAAGTATCAAATATGACCGATGCGCGATAGATTAAACGCGAGCCTTTTTACCACAAAAAGGTCAATTAGCGGATAGTTACAGGGCATTATCTATACTAATTTAGTAATAGTGAAATTAGAATATCGCTATGTAGCGTTCCTTCCTTTACCCAAAGCTTTCGTGTACTTTTATTTAACGGATAATCGAGTCTAATGTTAATATTCATCACAACAGTGACCGCCGACGGTCCGTCGACATTAGATAATCGTGAACGCGATTGGACATTGAATAGACGCCTTATATAATAATTTGTATGAGTCCAATATCAGCGTCGCGGACTAAATCTAATTAAGTCTATGTATTCACAACGACCGCGTTTACGTTACATAAATCCCGTCCGTTGCTAAGCTTTCACGCGATAACGTTAACACACACGTTAACGTAAATGCGTGGAAGTCTGATTGGTTCGCGCGTATTGGTATCCGTGGCGCATTACGTTACGCACACATTCTTTGTTAAATCGAAATTACAGGATTTATGAAAGAATGTGTGCCAATATTAAAATTAGTTTCCTCCAAATGTACAATAATCGCGCCCAAACTGTCAATTTAACCGATTTTTTTCATTTTATTGCTTATTCCACTATCAGGAATTACATAATTACACTTTGTGCACTTGTTTGACAAGCATATCAAAGTATTACACCTACGCACCGCACTCAACGGTTTACATGAAGCGCAAAACATCGTAACATTTACAAAGTGTATAGGTAAAACTATCCCTTTAAAAATAAATTATTTAAAAAAATCACTAAGTTTTTTCTTTAAGTAATAAATACGACAATAACAACAAAGTAGAGCTTTTATACAGGTCTTCACGAAACAATAATTTAGGAAAGTGTAATTCCATTAATTAACAAAAGATTTGTACGGATTCCTTAAACAATAATTATTCTCACACATTATACTGGGAATGTATCTTCCATGCCTAAAATATGATTTGAACAATTTAAAATTCTTAAAAAATATTCAGGGTCCCATTAAATTAATCTTCAACTAATAAATGACTTATAAATTCGAAGATTTTAAACAACGTCAAACTTATATTCTTAAATTAACTTAATTTGAGACCCTGTCGTAAAGTATTTGTCAAATATATGTATTTGTAACAATTTATATTTGTTTACGTAATGGCTCATTTCCTTTTCACATTATTAACTAGTATTTACTAAAAATATATTTTGCAAACTGCAATTAAACATAGTCACGAGCACGACCGAACTGCATCGAAATTGTTTCATGTTTATTTTAACAAAAACTAATAAAACACAGATACGAACTAGGCAAGTCAAATAAAAATTTGTAAAAATAACATGAAATTAAATATGTTATGTACTCAAATCAGCCTTCACAAACAAAAGGTTTTGTAAAAAATCTGATGAAATACGACCGATTTTAAAATTTACCGAAAAAAGAAAAATACAACATAAAAATGGCAAGATTTTGTTGTGTGTCATTATAATATTTAGACATTACATTATTTAAGTATGTACAACATTGTTAAATATTTAAGACCTCAATTCTCATGTAAAATGACTGTACACGACTCTAAAATGGACTCAATGACAGTTTTTACTAATAAGTACACCGACACATAAATCTAATACATAAAAATTACGCGGTTGGATTTTTAAGTCTCGACACTGAACCGAGGGTTTAAAATCCAACAGCGCTATTTAAGGATTACATTTAGGTGGTCAGTTAGTGTTAGTAAAAACTGGCATTACTGTATAATTCTGGACATTCTATCAATTCGATGCAGCCTTTAACCTCAATAGCACGTATCCTAAATTATCGGTACACAGATCCTATATAAAAGCATATTTTTGACACCATGAGAGCGCCGCCATTATCAATGGACCACTGACGATGTGGCCAGACTGTTGGAATTATATCAAACAAGGTAAAGTTGGTTCTGCACAAATCAACGTATCAAATTCAATGCCATAATTAATAAGGATAATTTACATTATTTTGACAGAAAAGAGTATTTACATCTACTTTGTTTATGGCGAATGGCTTTACAAAATTCATTAAAAAAGATTTATATTTTAAGCACCTTTGCTTTAAAGATAAATCTTTAAAAAAATCAGTTTTGTTTGTAAGTTACTATCCCAACTGATTTCACGTTAATCCTACGTTGTGTACTCAAAGTTTGTATAATTCGGACAGTCGGCAGTTTTCGTCAGTGTTAACAAGAGCCATGCATCGGCTGCACTGCTGCAAGCAAACAGTCGATCTAGCGTGGAATGTAACGCGAGGCGACGTCTCCAGCGCCGACTGGCCACGATTGGACACCACCACCGACTCACATAACAAACATCATTATTATGCAAAAGTTATAAATTCGTAGGACATTCAAAAAATGTAATTTGAGTGAGAATAAAATTATTGTAACTTTATTCAGTAAAACACTGGTTGAGATTGGCAACGGTCTCGTCCTCATTCCGCGATTGAATAGAAGACTACGTAGAACCGGCAATCGAGCCCAATCGTGACCAAATAAATAACAGCCATAACCTGTACAATATAACTAGCACATATCACAATGTGACGTCGACTAGTGCGCGACAACGCCGTTCCTTTGCCGCGGGTAACCATTGTAGTTCACGTTCTTGCTGATAGGGACGTCTGGGATGGGCTCGGGTTCGGTCTTAGCCTTTTTACCAGTTTTGGGGGATAAGTATGCTTTGTAGAAGAACTGTGCAAAGAGGACAAAGTACGAGAAGTACATGGCCATCGAGAGTTTGATGTTGATTTGGCTGATGTGACAACTGGTCGGGGTCGAGGTGGCCATGTAGTTGTGCGCCCAGATGTTGATCGCGCAGCCGACGATCATCTGCGACAGTTGGAGCACCGTGATGGTCATGGCGAGCATCTTTGGTGGGTACTTGCCCATGCTCACTAATGCGTAGTAGGAGTACATTACACTGGAAAAAAGAAAAAAATAATCGTTAGAGCTGAAATTGCTGTATTGGACAGAATATGTTTGTTTGACTGTATGAAATGTCTTGTGATAAGGTTTTTCCTTATCTGCTATTTTTTTCCTTTCTGAACTTTGATATTTTCCAATATATAAATAGAATTTCATACCTATATCATAAATCTTTTGTAACGATTTAATTGTTTTCGTGGAAAGGTTAAACGTGGAAACAATTATTTTACTTCATAAACAGGTTTGTTAAACTGCATGATTTTTTTGTTTATAATTTTATCTTGATCGGTTAATTGTTGTTTTTATGATTATTTACAATAATAGTCTGCAGTATAACTGTTAACAACGTCGTATAAAAACGCTTGTAAAGGTAATTGATGTACTTTTAATAAACATT
Source organism: Hoplodrina blanda (assembly GCA_949316365.1). NCBI lineage: Eukaryota > Metazoa > Arthropoda > Insecta > Lepidoptera > Noctuidae > Hoplodrina > Hoplodrina blanda. Next base: position 2,825,416 of record OX438582.1, read on the forward strand.
AAAATTAATCGCAAGTTTTTTTTTAAGACTGGTTTCTTAATTTCGTACATTTTTTTATCATGCAGACTTAAAACATGGTGTGACTGAGATTAAATTAATTTGCCGATATTGTTATCAAGATAAAAAATCATGCCATTACACAATATTGAACACTGTACAATTTTTTTTTCATATCCTAAACGACCTTTTGATGACATTTTGTCTTTGAAAATGACATCAAAAGTTAAATACTTATTATCTACTAGCTTTTGCCCGCGACTTCGTCCGCGTATATGTCGGTTATCGCGGACGCAGACGAAGTCGAAGTCGAAGTTGAATAAAAAGTAGCCTATGTCCTTTGTTGGGGTTTACACTTACCCTGTACCAAATTTCACACAAATCGGTTCAGTAGTTTAGGCGTGAAGAAAAGACAGACAGACAGAAAGACAGACAGACAGACAGACAGAGTTACTTTCGCATTTATAATATTAGTTAGGATTAAAAAATTATATCAATAAATCAAGCTCTTAGTACTTTATTTGTACCTACTTATTAAAAATTATTTATCATTAATTCAGACATTCACATTTATTGTATTTATTTGCAAAAAATACTGAAAATCTCGCAAGAATTACCACATTCATTGTTCAATAATTGTGAATTCAATTTAATCTTCTATAATTTTTCGTACGAATAAACAGAGCAACCAAGTAATATGTACGTAGGTAAATAATACCACTTACGTACTTAGGAAGTCGACTACAATTGCAGGCTGGGCTATGAATAGAGCAATTTGTTGGGATCAAATACCACGCCTTCTGCGTAACGGCCTGGCCACAGCTAACGGCGGCGCGAATTGCGGGGCGTCTGGAGTCGCGTCTTGCGGTGAGCGACTCAAACAAATGGTAGAGAAACTATGAAGTATGCCACAGCTACCGCGGCGCGACCTGCGGCGCGTTGAGCGTCGCGAACTGCGAATCGATGAGCGTCGGGCGTTCTCGGCGGCGACGGGCGGTGCGTCTTGCGAATGAAACAAATGTACTAGCGAGTATCGAGGCGGCCACAGCTCAGAGCGGCGCGCGCGGCGGCATCGGTGGACGCATTCGGGATCGCGCGACCGAAACAAATAATTTTGTTTTTATCGCGCGTTTTTTTATAAAAGTAATGGATACGAAACAATTTATAAGCGAAATATTGAGTAGACCAGCAGTATGGATGTCAAAACATCCACATCATAAATATAGGCATGTTATAAAAAAGTTGTGGGCCCAAATAAAACAACAATTTCCTGTTAATAGTGGTAAGTATTTATTACCTATTTTTTACAAGTAATGTAGATACGGCAATTTAGTTCAAACTTTTGATGGGGGCCATTTAATTTAAACTTTTGATTAATTTTAATAGTTTAGCCGTTCTCTAAATACGTCCACCGCTGACGCCGCCGCGGTCGCAACAACTCTAGCTGTGGCATACCATCGCAAATCGCGCCGCCGGCCGCGACTCCAGACGCCCCGCAATTCGCGCCGCCGTTAGCTGTGGCCAGGCCGTAACGCGCTTGTACAAGACGTTCAAAGGAGACATTTACTTGAGAACTGCGAAATGAGGTGTGACTATTGCTTTAGCAGTTTAGCCTATTAAGAGCAGTTTCGACAGATATTGGTGCCGATTCCCTTGTTTTAAACTAAACTAAAATTAGACTATTTCTGTCTTTTTCTGACCAATAAAACAAGAAAGGGGCGGAAATAAATTAGACCTGTCAATTCTAGTTAATCTGAAACTTTCATGCAATTTTATTTGACATGTTAGTACTAATTTGACATCTCCGACTTAATTTTAAAATGTCTTTGTGAACAAGGGAATCGGCACCATTATAATAAAATTATGACAACTGAGCCTAAGGTTAACTAAATAAATATTACATTATCAATTTAATTTTGAGTTGCATTGCACTCCGGCTTCTCAAACTTCGTGATAATTCAGTCAACCAATCACAGCAGTTCACAAGCGCTAGGCAATTTGTCACATTAATTTCTCGTAATAATTCTTTTGCTAATCAACATAAATATTTTTATGAATGTCATAGTAAAATGCTACTTGAGAAAGAAGAATTACTATTGCCTAACGACTGATCCAGGCGTCATGCTCGTGAACGAGCGCCTTGGGTTACATCTTGATTCTTATCATTTTTATTTTTGTTTTATATTCATCTTCATCGTTTTCACATGTAGAATCAACAAGAACAATGTAACCAGACCAGGATTTTGTAAACACTTAATTGAAAAGAGTGCCGTGGAGTTGCTCGCTCATTTATCTCCATAGAGGCCTACCTCCGTTTTTCAACCGACTCCTTGACAATTCAAAAGTGTTTGTAAATGGTCTAATTGAAATAAATGTTTTGACTTTGAATTATTTTTCTTTCTTCTTTATTAAAAAGAAATCACGCCATCGCAACGTAACACCTTGATAAAATGTTATCTAAATAAACAAATACCTGCACGTGCAACTGCATCTCTCACGTAATTTTAATTATGATAACAACTACATAATTGATTTCGTCCACGCTACTGACTTACATTTTCTTATCACTATCGCTTACTGATTTATTGCCAAGATTTAATTTTAATCCTAGTGTTGTTCTAACGAAATTTCCATTCATCAATCATTCACGATTAATTTACCCTTAGAAACAAAAGTATTAGTTTTACGTCTTGAGCTACAGATGAATGGCCGTACTTAAAAGGCCGGCCTAGTCAATCAGTTTTTTTTTAATCTCATTTTATAAACGAGGGTTTGATCACTTAGTGAACATGACACCCTCATAGGAAGACGTCTTACATAATAAACTTAGCATCTACGCTAATCATTTAGTTTTATTAGATCATACTATTGGTCTTAGTAGCAGCCGTCGGGACTGTAATACTCGAAAGATTATGCAGATGTGATAAATCTGACATCTCATAATTCGTGAATCGCGACATCTGTCGTACAACATGCCAACTACAACAACTGACGTTTCCTACGTAGCGATTTAATATCAAAGTTCTTCGTGACATTAGCTTATACGGATACTTCGATTTTTTCGAAGTACCGAATTGATGTTTTAAACTCTATTCTAAGCATAAGTTTAGAGCATTATTGAACTGCTATTGCTAGATAGTAATCTAATTATTACGTTGACGTGACTAATTTAATTGTTGACAGATTGTGGAATGGCCCTTATTGACAGAACTAAGACTCAACTATACTAAACATTTACACGTGCAAAAATCCAATTACACATTTTGGCGACCTACGAATTTCATCTCGTCTCAAGGTTCATAGGCTGCCATTAGACCAAAGAATCGACTTCCTTTAAGAATAACTCGTTCAATTTAGATGTTATCGACACTAAAGAAACTCAACGGGACATCCATATCTCTTCGTTTAGTGCCGATGCCAGTGTAGGAGGTTCCTAAATTGCAAATGGCGACTGGCAGTGCCTGTCAGCTGCGTTGATTTTTTCTGAATACCCAACTGATATTGTTTCGTTCTAGAATTGATATTTTGATATGTCAAACTTAAATGTGCAAGCGAATGCCTTTCACATGGCGCTGAAGCGGTATATTAATTGCAGAACTTTTACAGTTCCGTGTTTAAAAATAGAATCAGTTCTCAGTACTTGCGCGGTAGTTGTAACGGATCTATTCATTCTTACACTGTCATCGTCATTCCAGTCGTATTAATAGCCCTGATCATAATTTGGATGCACTATAACTAATGACTTTCCAAAACCACCCACTCAATTTAGATGGTTATGACATAATTTGAGTACAAAGTCATCTATGGCGGCTTCTATGCTGTCATACTACTCTATACAATGAGCTTCGATATTCGGACACGCCCTCACGTTCATTACTTGATTGTGTAAACAAAGATCCATCAAAGAAGTTAATCTTTTACTAGTTTACCTACATTGTCAGCAAACTATCGAACGAGCAAACATCGTAACGAGAAAAGTCATTAATTAGAGATATTAACAGTACAAGTTTTAAAAAATGCTGATACAAAAGCTGACTCTTCACTTTAAATATAGTTTTAAAGATAAAATAAACAAAGGATTCATACCTATGAACACAATAGTTCATGACGACAAACCAGCGCGCCGAGGACGTGTACTCCGTGAACGAGTACCAGGTGTACAGTAGGACGGTGATGTGGTGGTACCAATGCAGGAAGATGAGGGGCTTCTTACGTAGAACTATGAACACGGTGTCGCCTAATTCCGGCAGCTTCGATAACACGAACATCCATGTCCAGAAGCCGGACACTTTGTCTTGTTCGATGAAACTGGAAAATAAGAGAAATAATTATTAGTACATGCTTACATACATTTTATAATCAACGTTGAAAGGAACGTTTCTTTTATTGAAGAAATCACAAATACAATACAAGGATATTTTAATGCCAACAATAATACAGCGTCTATCTCAAAATCTGACATTTAAAATGGGAGGAGCATTTGTGCTGTCGGAGGTCTAGCCTATAGAAGTATAGACCCATTAATAAAAAAGGAAACAACGCGCCAGACGATCTAAAAAGTGCCAGCTCATTAGTAACGCCCACGAGAATAAAGAAAAATGAGATTAGGTTTAAGTCTTTATAAAAGCGACCAATTGCTTAAGCGTAGTCAAGAATTAGAACATAAAAAACTGTTACTAATTCAAATAAATCAGTCATGTTTCGATAACTATTGAACAACTGTGTAATTCACGAACACACGTTACAGGCGTTAGGAGGTGTAATGTAGCGTATAAATGGCGAATGTTTTTACATAGCAGATAACAAAACATCGCGTGCGCATGAAATAGAATATGACACGCGAGCAATGGGAATGGAGCCGTCTCGTCTATTAGGTAGGACGCTAATTTGTGTCAGTTGTGTGAGAATGTGCTAGAATTAGCGGTGATCATTTTAGTTATCTTGTTAATGTAGTAGCTTGGTCGCGTCTTAAATACAGGTTAAAGTTGCCTTGTGTGACTTTTTTAACGTTAACGCTACTTAAATCAACTAGTATGAATTAATTGTGTTTCCCATTGTTGTTACTACAAGGCGCTATTTCAGTTTCAGTTCAAATAGAAGTTTATGTTAACGTGATCGAGTACGTATAAAACTACATATTACTACTCTGGTTCAAATCTGTCCCGACCCTCGTTCGAGCCAGCCCGCGCCGCTGAGCCTGCAGCTTTAAATTCATTCCTAAATAATCAAGAACCCATCCAGCCTGTCCCCTTGCTGTTCTACCCCGGTGATGCCTTAAGCCGAGGTCCCCTTTAAGGCACCACTAGAAACTCTGGTTATGCAATCGACCACCTCTTAGACCGACCTAAGTATTAAATAATAAATAAGAATTAAGTAAGTTTTACTCCACTCACGCAGAAGAGTCAAGATCGGGATATGCTCGTTGCGATTAAAATAGGACAGATACATGAAAACGAGAGTATTTCGCATCAGAGCGATGATATAATAGTGCGGAATGTAAACTAGGAAAAGATAATGTCGAAAGAGAAATTATAATTCAAATGTTCAATAAAACTTCAGTTCATACATAGGTGATGGCGCTTCCTTCGCAGCTTCGCATCAATGATTCCATAATATCATCCTCCTCGATAACGTAGATGAAGAAGAATCTAATAACGAAAATGCCTACAATGTTTTATAATCAATAACCCCTTCGCTCCGTTATTAATTGAAGCAATAGATACTGTTTACATAATGAGAATGAAATCATAATAAAAAGGGGTTCGACCTTCTAACTGACATACGATACTAATTATTATTACAGACAGGAGGAATTGTGACGCATTCAAGTTGATTAATTAATATAATACATACAAATATTTGTAGGGCAGACGTGGTCAGAATCGCAGAACATAAGAGAGGATTATTAGGAAATAGATGTAACTTAGTCCTGAATAGTTGATCCTGAACGGGTGTAAAAAGACGCTCAGCGGAACCGAAAGTTATAAGTTTTTCCCATCATAGAGATCTTCTTTTTGTTCTAGAGTTCTAGACCATATTATCTGGGATCCTTTTAGTCATTAAAGGTTAAGGTTCCTACTTTTTGAAACGTATTTTTTACGAAAAGCCAGTTTTAAATATAACTAATCTTTAAATACTGTCACGAGTTCGCGACCCTTAAGGCTGATTTAGACGGTGCGAGAAATATCGTGCAAGTTGTTATACATTTCCGTCAATGATCAGTCACTTTTGAGCAAAAAATTTTGCTAAGATACGATTTTGTGCTGTCATGCCGGCCATCCACCATCCAATCTATCGTCCAATCGGCAGGACGCTACCGATTGGATCATGCCGATTGGACCGTGGATGGGAGTGGATTGGCATGATAGTTATAATTGTCATGAAATTTTTTGCTCAAAGATCTTTCTTCATTATCGTGTGGGCAGTAAAGTCTTAAGACCCCACACACCCTAGTGTCAGAGTTTCAAGGGCCTCTGACATAGTTTTGAATGGAACAGTAAGTCCCAGGTTTCCTCACGATGCTTTCCTTCACCGATGCCAATGATGTCCAAGATAAACTTTAGAAAGTACATATGAATTGAAAAAGTCACATTGGTGCTCAAAGATACCTACATAGGTTGATTAGCAGTATGTATCGGATTTAACTTTGAATAGTTTGAATATTTCTCCGCTTTAAATTAACTGGCAACTTTGACGCACAGATGTTTATTAATAATCACATTATACAACAGGATAGCGTTTATGATTCTGTCGTAAATAACTATTAAATATAGATGACCGCAGATTTCCCAAACACCATCACCTTCAATATTTTATGGAGCCAGAATTGTTATTCTGGACAGAGACCAATTTAACAACACCCTAGTAACAATTTAGTTTAGAACATTCCGTTTTTTTGTCATTTCTGGGTGTTTATGATAGTAATAAGTCGTGGCTGTTCCTACTTTGTATGAAAGGTTTGGTTTACCAGAATACGTATTGGCCAGACGGTGACAGTTTTAAGAAAGAAAGAAAAAAGGTTTAAGTACTTGACACAGACAATGTGCACACAAAAATAATAACAATAAAAAAGTTATTCAATAAAAAAAACATTATTGTGTGCCCTTCGGCTGCCCCAAACATGCCCAGTTCAGCAAAAATACCAGACCACTTATGTGTCTGACGCTGGTTTTCGACTGGATCTTTGTGTGTGACGTATTAAGTAAACCAACTTTATTACGACCAGCTTTTTACACAGCACAGCAGGCCCTTTCTTCAGTTCATAGAGTTTAATTTAGATAGTAGCAATCATAATTAGTGCTTTAGACATTTTTCATTATTATCTTTAGTCCTTTATTAAACGAAAGACTCGAGTTAATTTCACACAAATGATTATACTTCTACCTCTATTAATAATGTATGGAGACAATAACAATACCATTGTACTTATATTAGTATTCACAATTGTTAAGAAGTAGCTTTCAAATTGAATTTCGTTTATATTGTTACATAAGTGAGTACATACAGTCTCATTTTTCAAAGTTTGTTAATTAGTAAGTACACTGGCTGTTACACAATTACTTATGCGGTGATGTAAGTAACTGCGCAGATTCTTATGTAGGAACATACTATTCTGTTAAGTTAATATCGTTACTCTCTTTTGTTTTACGTTTTGTGAGTAGGGAAGCAACTGGATTGTTTAAATAGTAATCTAGTGATCTATTCTCATCATTCAGCCCAAATACGTCGACATTTGGATGCGGGCATCCCCCAAGAATAGCATCCAATCGATTCCCACGACCTAGCCATCTATTCGAACAATTCGATGATATTTTAAATTTCATTCGGTTAAATCTGACTATAGTATTGGATCAAATTGATGCTGTAACCTCGGCCTAAGATACTTGTCATCCAATTTAATACAAGACCAACCTGTCCTTTTGTCGTACAACGCCGGACCAACCAAATTCAAGGCTGCGAAATATCATTAGAGCACCCAATTACTTTTTTGCGGAAGACCGGCCGAATGCCAAGTGAAGATTTTTAGGTTTTCGGCAACCCTAATTGCCACTTGCCAAGTTAACTTTGATCACAGCAAGGGATAATCAAATGCCTTTGAGAGATCCGATTGTTACGAAGTGCTTCCCATTAAGTTGGTACCATACATACATACATAAACTCACGCCTTTTTCCCATGGGGGTGGCAGAAACCACAGAACGCCACCTGCTACGATCCTTACATACTCCTTTCGCCTCATCTACGTTGGTACCAAATTCCAAATAAGTATTAAGTATATTTGTGTACAATTGGCAATAAGAATACAGAATACATGGGACGTAAACATAACTGGCGAAATGTGAGTGTACTAATGGATGCACCTCTGCCTAATCCTTCAGAGATTACAGGCGTGATGTTATGTTATTATACAATAACACCATACTTAAATCGATTACATATTATGCCATACATAACCATCAGAATACCGACACGACCCAACGAAAGAAGACCACTAGGTTAATCAAACTGGTATTCAACGCGTAGTCATGGCATTCGTTGCAAGCGCATAATTTTCTAACTGACGTAAGCTCGTAACTGACACACTACTTTCTATTTCCATTACGACTATGTAGTCTGATGTAATTTTTGTCGTCAAAATGTTGTTCACACCGTTTTCTGACACAGTTCTTGGATACAACCGGTATTTAAATGTCTAGGTAAGGAAGTTATGATAGGAAGCTTGTCGACGTAATCGAGACGAGATCGATTCGTGTCAATCTGATTTTAGCGGATCGATTGTTGATCGATTAACTTATAGCGAGACGAATAATGCGAAAAACAATAGCTTATGCCGGCCATCCACCATCCAATCTATCGTCCAATCGGCAGGACGCTACCGATTGGATCATGCCGATTGGACCGTGGATGGGAGTGGATTGGCATGATAGTTATAATTGTCATGCCAATCCACTACACACACACACAAGCACACTGCATAAGTGTGAGATGTGCGATCCGTAGATCCGTTTTATTATTTGGATGGACGTATTGCCAAAGAACTTATGAAAAGGTATTATTGAGATAGAGCTTAGTGACATTTGAACAGACGTGTGTCACACTGAAACAGTAATTTGCGAGTAAATATTTCATTTAGGCGATTGAAGGCTGTGACAAAGGATCAATAAGATCAATGAGTGTTTTAGACGTAAACATTGTCCAGGTTTGTAAAAGTTTAATATATGTGATGTCAAATACAAAGTCAATTAAATAGCTGTCGTTTTTGTTTGTTTTTTACTGTTGCACCGAATTTCACGTGAAAGGATTTTTTTCTGTAATGTGGGTAAGTTTACAAACGTATAAACTCACATACATGAACAACCGGACTCCGAGCCGCGAAACTACCTATAGGCAATACGAATATTTGTTTTAATTGAATCAAAACCGCGACCCGGAGTTCAGAGTGCTAAGTGTGAGTTTTTTCACTCACGTTCGATTGCGAGCGCGTTAGTATTTTGTATGGGAAATAAGGTTTCCTAGTGACCACCAGATGGCGCTATAACTTTTTCCCATATAAAATTCTTACGCGCTCGAAGATTCAAATGAACGTGAGTGAAAAAACTCACACTTAGCACTCTGCAGCCAATCGCTCAGTCACTGCGCCAACTAAGCCGTGTGTCATTACGTGTCTTTTGATCGTAATATTTCGTCTTATCAACCCTAGCTTTACAAACTTGAACAGGATTTTAGAAATCCGGTGTTAGTATTCTCTTTCTAACTCCTTAGCGTTACAGAACCTTGAAAAGGCGCTTATGAATAACACCCACCATCTTATGAGATTATAAACACTCTTCGCTACACCTCGATTGGATTAGGCACGCGATACCTTCTGATCCGCCCGTCTCGAGATCTTTGTGTAATATTTTAAAGCGCGCCTAAAGGAATTTTAAGAGCTTAGGAATATTTTCAGCATACTCGTAAAGTTTGGTTACCATTATGTCGAATTATTGTGAATGATGTTCTAAATAGCTATAAAGAAGAACGTCGGTAGCTTTTAGAAAAAAAAAGTTTTTGTTATAAGATTCTATCATCATTATTTTTATTTATGATACAATACGATAATGTTTTGGTAAAAAATGTTTGCTTAGCTTGAAGTCAGAAAAAACAGAACAGCGAAAACCGTTATTTTCTGAAATAATTCATTACTGTGTTGAAAAAACTTGTACTTGTGAAAGGAAAAGTTTGTAAAGAAAATATGAAATTCGCAATGTTGGTAGGTATTCTTAAAATGAAATCTTAGTACATGTACGATTACGATCTAAATTCCAAAATCAAATGTGTTCATTGCTGGTAGCACCGATTGCAGTGAATTGACTATTAGATACCTACACGTCATGGCATACGAACAGCAACCTCAGAAATCTTAACAGTCATCACAAACACCAATAAAAAACAAACACCAATAAAAAATATACTCCAATTTTTTGTAACACACTAGATATAGTAATTGAAAACGAGCAATAATAATATACCAAGAATAATAAAACATACAATTATTCTCGCACAGGTCTCCGGAGATAAATAATAATTACATAAAGCGTAATTATGGTTATACCTACTCATATAGTCATCTTGTATGTATATAAACGGTTTAATTAAGTGTAATTACACAAGTTACTAAACTGGCTTGAGCTACACTGTGCTAGGTTTAGTTTACACGAGAGCGGTTTGGTAGATATTTCCCCCAAGGGTTGCCTAGGGCATAGAAGAGATAAGACAGACCAATTTTAGACAAGCTTATTTCAGGCACAGAAACAGCCTTTGTTACTAGCGCAATCCCAACTTTAGCAAGAAGATTTCAGGTTACAAATTCACTAAATATAAAGTCTTCAATTTACCAATTGAAATGTAAATGTACATAAGGATTGTAATAATCTACCAATTACATTAAGAAACTCTAAGGTTACCAGCAGAAAAAATAGAAACACGAAAAATAAAGAAGATGTCGCGTCTCATTATCACTGAGGTACACATCTATCTAAAATGAGCATCTGACAATAAAAGGGGAAAAACATTGTCTTCTCCGTAGAGAAATTAAGATCTGAGAAGGGCGTGTGACTCCCCGTGGGAAGATTCGTTCGCGATAAGTGAGAATCGAGAACACTTGTCGTATTATCAAGTCGCTAAAGTATCCTTTCAAAATCGTGCAAATTTTCAGCGTACCGGACCCTTGAGGATTGTGTTTAGGTTCGGATAAATTCAGCCTGAATATTGAATTCATTTACGGCTTTGCTTCAAAGATTAGAATCTCACACATCTTAGTTCAAGGACAAAAGAATTGCAATAAAACAATGTGAGGTATAAATGATTTTAATCACCATTAAAATGGCATAGTCCTGACTTCTACTCCAAAGTCTTACAATTCAGTTTACCGTCATTCGAAATCCATTAGTTTCCTCAAGACGAAAGCAATACCTCATCAAGAAGTGAGAACTTTGACCACCATGAACAAGGAAAAAGGTAACTTAATATGAAGTAAACGTAAACTAATTTATACAAATTAATATTTACCTGAGAAACATATTAGTCACATGTGGTACGACGCACACGTTTCCACTACCCACCACTGGATGTGAAACAGATGTGGAGTTAAATTACTTCCAAAATGAAAGTAATGATGTCTAGAATTAGTAAATCTTTAATTTACTGCTTCACGTGAATTTTAAGTACTTGTTCAACCTTCATGTATTTTTTTTTTCAAAGTTCTTAATTAAAATCTTCTCATCAGATTATCTCAGGTATGATATAGCTATGTTTCCAAAAAAACTAATGCCTACTAGAAGGCTACATAGGCATTCTTGTTATATTACTGTGTAACAAAGAAAATATAAAAACTAAGTACGAAAAATATTCGACAAGAGCTTATTGTACGAATGGCATTCATCGGATTGGATAGCTGAAATAGGTTGGAATCCATCAATCAATTTCAAACGTCAACCAAATCCAACGAATTCCAGTTGGTGTTGGGGAAATATTGGTTTTGTCTGAATATAACTATGGCGAATCTTGGCTCCTGAAATATTCGTGATTTTACTACTTGGAACGCTTTGGCAGATCTATGGCGATGGTAATTTGACACGTTCTAATAAAAAATGGTCATAGTTGCATTGAAAAATAATTATAATTTCACTTTGATTTATGTTTTTTTTTTTCTTAAGGTGATAACGTTGTTAAGTTAAGTTTTTCTTAAGTTGATAATGTTTGGTTCTCATCCTTAAGGTAACCTACTAAATACGTAAATAAATTAGAAAAGTGTGTGAAGTAGAAACACTTTTGGAAGATAATTAAGTTCATAGTTCAAAACCAAGTTTAACATAAGAAACATGCAAATGATCAGTGAATATGCAAAACTTAATGAATAATCTGTTAAAATAATAGTTTAAACTTCATATTAGGTACATAGCTATTATTGTAATCGAGCGTACATAGGCAGAATGAAGTATTCTATTTAAAATTCAGTGCGTGTACTGAAACCATTCTGGGAATGAATTTTTCGTTATCGTACATGAAAGCAAATAATGAATGTGAGGGTGCTATGCAAGGGCATAGAAATTAAAAATCCATAATGAAATTATTTTTTAAAAATGAAAGCCAATTAATTACTTACAATGATGGCTATTGTAAGTCATAATCATCTACCTAGCCTTTTCCCAACTATGTTGTGGTCGGCTTCCAGTCTAACCGGATGCAGCTGAGTACCAGTATTCTACATGGAGCGACTGCCTATCTGACCTCCACAACCCAGTAACTGGGTAATACTGGTGGTGTGGTGGGCTATTGTAAATAACGTCATGTAATAGAATGATGCAAACAGCTGCATGCAGCTGATTGTTTTAATTCACTTCTTTTTACATACGAATAATTTTAGAAGATATGCAACGAGTTTATGAATCGATATCAATTTGTCTGTAGTGACTAATGTCATGCGTGTTGCAAACGAATAAATGATCTAAAATGTCTTATTATAATTAATTCTCATCGCCTGTCGCCATTGGAGCTTACGTGATGATGTGCTATTCACAATACTATTAAACAAATATGACCTAATTATTGTCAATAATGGTCGTCCGCCCTTGTGTCTCGACCGGGCACAGCCGGGGTTCGACATTGACCGTGACACCAGCGCTTGTTCTGCAAACCGCCTAAATCGATATTTGTATAGGGTTGTCAAATATTGGCTAGTTAGTAAATCATCTGAACATCGAAGTCGAATAAAGGTTACCGCGGGCAAATTAACTGGTAGATATTGTTTGACCTCTGCTTAGAAAAAAGTGAAGTTTCCGAGAGATAAGTGAATATCTATGACATTTTGTCACAAGTCAAGGCAAATAATACAAAGATTTTAGTATTTCTTTCTATGTAGTTCGATATTAAACACAGTTGCCTCTTACGAGTGGCGTTGACCTAGAGAAGAAAACCTAGTGGGAACAAAGTAATGGGTAAAATGATGACAAGCCAAACATGTGCCAATTGGTTTATTGCGCACACGAGATAGGTATCATGTATAGTGCTCACGTTTCCCGTAATGCGTCAACTCGTATCAATGCCAGATGCGTTGACCGCTGTGTAGTAACAACGTTTTAGCTTAAAGATGAGATGTTGTGCCAACATTATCGCCTACGATAGTAAGAAAATGAAAAGCAAAAAAGTATTTTCGTTTTTCTAAAATTAGAAAACTTATAAATAAATGTTACAAGCGTTACTGGCCACGTGTAGTCTTACGCATGCCTTTATTTTATTTCAAGAGATTTTATTGTCCTTGTTTGTTTGCGTGACAGCCCTAACTCAGTACCCAACTAAAAACGGGGGAGATACTGTAGTACTCTACGACATATGGCATACTTTATGGATTTAATAAAAGTTCTTGACATAGCACGAGCCCCGAAGTTTTTTCATACCGTTTGAACTTTTATTATATTAGGTCTATACCTTTTTTTGACACGACATTAAATTACCCCTACATTATGTACTGTACACTGCGAACATAACCCTCGACTTCTAGGAAAGTTTTAGTAGTTTAGACATAACTCGGATAGGAACAGCTGTGAAAAACACAACTTTATTATTTTCTATCGCAGAAAGAGTCTAAGACTAAGTTTGATGTTTAACATGTGAATGAATTTGTGCTAAAAAAGCTACGGACTCCAGCAAAATTTTATAGAACCGTACGAGCTGCTAAAGTCTTAAATTATACTTAAAACTAATATCGTGATTTGAATAATATTTAGGTAAATAAACTTTTAAGAATGTATACAAAATTAAAGAAAAACATTCATTTAATATCGTCAGAAAAACGTGTGAATTTTTACAATAATAATGTTATTATCTTTACATAACTTTGACGACTTAAACATATAACTTAAACATCATAATATTCTGTTTTTTTTATTTCTATTGACATTTATGTGCTAAAATACAGTTAGGTATTATTAACAATTTGGCAACTGTTTATGCTTTTTATGTTTGCAAGGACTATAAATAGTGCAAAACAAACATAACATATTTATTGTTTTTCAATCATGTAGCTAAACTCTGCCTGAATCTAATCTTTTTACCCGACTAGCGCAAAGCTAAAAGCAGGGTTATGATTTTGACCGGTATGGATGTATGTTTGTATGTCTAGTTAAACTCTGCCTGAATCTAATCTTTTTAAATTATTGATTTTATTTTTCAGATCGTCATCATCATAATTTCATCACTGTCCACTGCTGGACATACCCCCCCCCCCCCTAAATATTGCCGCAATGACCGATTCTGCGCTGCTCGCATTTAGCGGTTTCCTATAACTTATTCAGATGCCTAAAATAAATTGGAATAGGGAACAATTTCCAAACAATTTGACATTCTCGACACGTCTCAATAAAGAAAAACCTACACGACTTTATTTAAACACCAGATTTGTTATACAAAAAAGGAATAAGAATAGCGTCTGGAGCCTATATCAGTTTCCTTAAAAACAATATCGCCGGAATCACGAAAAACAGCCATATTTTTACATTTGACACGGGCGGGCGATCTACAAAAACATTTCTTTTGCTAGGCGCAGATAGTAATTTATTATCGACACGTTGAACATTCTAAATTATTGTGCGAAAATTCTCGATCTGGATAAAATCTGGAAAGTTTTAGAAGTCTTAAACTTCTGGTAACGGCTCACAGTCCCGAATAAAAACTGCTTATTATCTCCGAATTGAGATCGAAGTCAATATCCTTTTGAGTTACGCTAAGCTCAAATTAGATTGGTCGAGTTTGACGGACGGCTTCCTTGAATTGAACCTAACTTACTTATTTAAATTCAAAAGATGTACATTTTTGTTAATATTAATTTATTCACGACCCACTACTATTATAAATGCGATGTTTCGATTTTATGAACCTAGGTATGTGAAACTGTTTTATTTCTGGTCTAAGTATTTATTGATAGAAGTCGACATATTCCAAGATTGATTGATGATTCCATTTATCTATACATTTTTTAATTTGAATGAGTGAAGAAAACGACAACAGTGAATTTTGACTTGGGACAATGATTTGACTCATTTCTTTAAATAACAACCATCAAATATTTACCTACCATTATAATAAATGTATCCGCCACAAATAGAATGAGCAAGAAACACGTGACCAACACTTATACCTTTCCAAACATTTGCTCATCACTACACTAAACTAAAAGTCTAACTAACTTTATTTACACATACTCTTAAGTACTTGCATACGTAATATATGTATTTATTGTGGACACGAGGACTGAGGTATAGGTACGACAATTCCAATTCCATCACGTTCATGGCGTATGCGCAAAGTCAATGTTATAATAACATTTATCATCCTTCACCTATCGTAAACTTCCGATTATGAAATAAAAGTATCCATAATGACATAGTACTTTACGCAATAGTAGGTAGATGCTTAAATTAAACAAATATTCTTTAATTTACGCACAGGTCGACCATAGATAATGTCGTAGGGATATTTCTTAATTTAAATGTCGCCGCAAAAAAATTACACAATGACATTATAATAGGCAACAACAATTTAAATGAATTAAATAGATAAAATAAAATGATAACTTAATACATTATTAACAATTACGTTTTTTTTGCATTATACATGAAAAAAAAAACAGCTGATCCATACAGTAATGTACTACATTACGATCAAATTGTATGGATCAGCTGTTTTTTTTTTCACATTTCGTACTATGTCCCTTAATAAAAGTTGTTCATATTCATGAGTACATTCACCCCCTGAAAGATTTACAACGAATTAAAATTCACGGTGTATAGATATCCAAAATTAGTGAACATTGTTATTATGATCACATCATAAGTCAAGGCCCTAGAAAGACAATATCCGCGCTGCCAAATATGTAATATAATTTTAGGTGATATACTATCAAAGATAAACAAATCGGAAATAAAAAACATCAACAAAGGTTTTTATTACGGAAATGTTAAAATGTCTAATTTTGAAACCTAAGTATGTTACTAAGGTTTAATGCCTTTGCTGGTCTCTGCGCCCCCACTTTAAGAACCCATGTCATAAGTTATACAACATACGTTCAAATTAAATTATTAGGTCAAAAGAAATAATATTTATTTACAATAATTTACAGTAATTAAGGATAATTAACGAGTTAACGGTTAATTAATTGAGTTTTGTGTTTAGGTAAACACAAAACTCAATAATTATAAAATTAAAAAGTTACATACTTTGTAGTTTCATTATCTACAATTTATAAAAAATAAAGAAGCAAGGACAAACCTTAGGCATAAAAAGAAAGAAAAAAAGGTTTTTTTCCAATGATTAGCCACGAATTTACAAGCATGATTGTTTAATAATTGATTTAATTATTGTCGGTTCTGCTACCAAATCAACACTTTTTCCTGCACTTTTGCATGAATGATAGTGAATATACCTATATGATAAGTAAATATTTTGCGAAGTTATAACGTATAAGGCAAAGCGGTAATATTATAATGGGTGAATAAAACGTAGGTCTTATATAAAATCAATGTCACGGCATTAACATTTTACGACTACTTGTAGAATGTAAAGGTGTTCACACACCTGTTGAATCACCGTTGTACTTCAATTAAGGTATAGTAATATACCTATTTAGTTGGCAAAAACTGTTGAATAATTCGGCCGCTAAACATGGGTATTAATATATCGTTTACCACCATAATATATTCTGTAACAACATGATGACCCTCTGAAACCGGTATAGCTACAAATCTGCCGTTACTTCCCTAATTCATAGAATGTATAATGATATCCGTGTCCAGGGTAATTAAAAAATATAATGTTTTAAATGTTTGGTGTTCAAATTTTCGATTTTCCTTCCAAGATTTATGGAACTGTTCTCTCAGTTTCACTTTTTATCTTATTTTATTCAGGGACTTACAGTCACAAATAAAACCATGCCAGCCCGATCGTAATTTACGATAAAATATAATACTTTAAGATAAAACACTGAACGAAAATAATACAGAATCAACATTCTGAACGTTCAGAAGTAGCAGAACATACTGGAAACATCTAAACACCTCAAACTAGTGTCGATAACAATATCGAATTTGGTTTTATGACTACTACACTACATTAGATAGAAAAGGTTCGTGGCCTATCCGCCCATTGCCCATGAACACCCAATAACTATTTATTACTATTTACGACAGACCTTTACCGATTTTGTTGGAAAAATAAGTCCGTTTGATACTCAATGGTTAGGAATTTATGAAAAATGGGTTATGAGGTATGCTCAAACGAAATTGTGCATGACAAATTGTCAAGAGCGTGTAAGCTTCCGCCTTTGGTTGACTGCATTATTACCAACTGATGATTGACTGACTGATTACTGAATTGTCTAATTTTACTACTATTTTATACCTATTATATGAAAGTTTGGATGTAAGGATGTTTGTTTCGCAATCACGCCAGAAAGGCTGAACGAATCTAGATGAAAATTGGCGCAGAGATAGATTTTAGTCTGGAATAGCACATTGGCTTTTTAACTCGAAAAATGTTCGGTTCCCGTGAGTTGAATATTTGAAGAGTACATAGTACCTACCCTTTCGTTTAGTAGGTATATGATTCATTCTTGGCGGCCTTTGGACTAACTCCCATACATTCTCGCTCACTGTCTTTTTCAGTCACATGTTCATGGTAAATTGTAAATAATAATATTTATTGATCTGATCACCAACCAGCCCGTCAATACCAAGGTTAAGTCAATTTATCTATAGAGTTGCCATCTGTTTTATACAGTCTTGTTTTATTGTGAGAACATGATGATATAAAGCGTCAGAAAAATACACTTTTTCACAAGCTTTTATTTACTTAAATTTTTTGTTATGGCTAACAATGCAATATAATGATGTTACAGAGCTGGCCTGATGAGGGAGCCCGAAAGTGGCTATAAAAACATAATCTTCCAAGTTTAAGACCTACTTCCTTGTGTTCGATTGAGCTAGAATTTCGAATACATCATTGCATGGCTATGTCATCAATATAAAAGCTTGTTTAAAAAAAACAAAAATGGAACTTGTTTTCTGTGGAATATTCCAGATAGTAAAAAAACCTAAAAATGTATGACGTAGTAACACAAGTTTCTATAGTGTAAATAAAGCATCGTCTCTTCAAGTGTGATTGTCATGATGAAGCTCCAGTTTTATTGCATCCACTTAAAACAGGCATTTCAAGCTCGTTACCTTGAAATTAAAACTTTCGCACTCTGGGACAAGATTCTTAATGCTTTTTTTAACTAGCTGCGTTTATGTCTTTTTATAACTATTGTTCACGAATTGCGGTTTTGAATTTTCGATCTTTTTGTAAAGTGTTAGGGTTGATAAGGGATAAGAGGGTTTATTAGCATAAATCTTCGTAAAAGTCCAATGGGCTGTTGGTAACCACATCCCCTGGGCGAACTCGATTAGTTTTGGCTTTCCTAGAGCAATCACGCGGGTATTGGAAAATCGTTACACATTGGCAGCTCGAAAAATCAATGCCACGATTTAAATCGAAAACCTTTCTAGGAAATGCGAAGCTGAACAAAGAAAAAAATACACCGGAATCTAAGTCTCTATAAAAGTCGTAACAGATCGAAGTCAGTACCAACCGCTCGGTTGCAATTCCAAAAGAGACGAGAGCAAGACGAAGTTTTGAACATGTTTCGTCAACTCTCGACACGGAACAGTCACTATAAATATGTTACTAGACCGAAACTACGCTCTAGACTGCATCAAAGAAATTTGACCTCAGTTACTATCTGACACAGATCTCATAATATCAAAAGTGAATGTTATAACAATGTCTAGCCTAGATACAATGTAGAAAGCACTAAGTTCGCAGCAGTCACAATAGATTGAAGTCGTTATTCTATATCTAGTTTATATTGAATATTTATGAGAAACTGTTATCATAGGACTAGCTAGTTGAAGCCTATGACTTTGTTTGCATACAATCTTCAACCCCCGTTATAGTTGCCGCTCAGAGATGTGCTAAGCTGCGTAGCGACGGATGTGTGTGAAATCAACCAATAGGTTCGTTTGATCTTCAGACTAACTTGCTTTAGCACATGTTAGCTCTGGCGGTAATAGTTGTAGCTGAGCTACACCGCTTAGCTACATCACACATCTCTGGTAGAGCCGCAGAATATTCAATATTTATCTGTGGATAAATCCATCACTGCCTGATCCAATGTGGAAAAGTTCAGTCTTGCGTGTTTGACCTATGTACAATTTTACATTATATTTGTGTTGATCAGAATACAATCGAAATATGGCGTCGGTACCTATATTAAAAGTTGGAAAATTCAATTGAACAGTTTAGAAAACGAATAAATTAAAATACGTTTATGAATACCGCATTTTAAACAGACTACACAAAACCTTACGGTTGAAAAAAATCTAAATAATATAAAGTTTTTACATCGACAACGCTCTTTAATTATTCTAAATCTTCCATAATAAGGTATTGGATATTAACTCAATGTAAGTAAATTATAAATAAATTGAGGCAGCCTTGCAATTATCGTAAATGGTTTGTCAAGTTTTTACATCAAAATCCCTTCAAGTTGGTATGCATAATTTACAAATATTTCTCCTTAAGGCTGAAAAATAATCATAATTGATTGGGTCATAGAACTCTAATTCCTACCGATTTGGGTGAAAAAAAAAATCACGTTTGGTTTAGTATGTAGTCATCGAAAGCAGAAATAATCATTTTTCACAGCGGTGTTTGCGCAGGTACAATACAGCTCAGTGTATCAGATACTGCAAACCGATGTGGTATGACGTCAATGGATCCTCATTGACGTCAACAATATCCAAGACCGGTCTTCGGAATGGTCAAAGTATCAATTAATATGCAATCTATCCGGTTTTAGGTTATCTGGCATTGGACTTAGGCCTGTTTGAGAAAACTTAAACTGGACTGATGATTTAGGTACCTACGTATTTTTATTATAAATTATCAAGGGTAACTAAATTTAATTTTGTTATGGAACTTCTACAAGTTCCGGTAAATAAGGACAAGTTTGTAGCGAGGATTCCATACAAGTCGTTTCCTACCGGCTTCTTTTCGGAAATTCGGAATAACAGCTATTCTGCCGCCATTAAAAATGGCAGTGAGGAAATTACTGTCTACTATGGCCAAATAATAAAATCACAATGCAGGTATTTTAAATACACCTTAAAGTAAAAAAAAAATATAAAGCCAGTAGATTATGTTGTCTTTTGGTATGACAATAAATAGTTATACCTATCACTATGTAACTGTACTTAAAGGGCATATAATAATTTCAGAGACTGATTTGACGGCTTTATATGTCTTAAAAAAGGTGTGCTTTATGTTAATGTTCCGAAATGAAATTATTCTTATGTTTAGCGTATGAAGCTGTTAATTTAGTCTATCGAATTAAAAATACACACTTTTAGTAAAGTGTGTATTTTTAATTCGAGAGACTAAATCTATTGATTAAGGCAATTTTTGATTCGGTATCCCTCGTACCAAAATCGACCCTTCGCCGCTGGAAAACAGTTTTATCTTCCAAGATATAGGTCGGAAGAAGGCTTCTTTCATTCATGGTTGACACCCACGATTAATGTTTCTCATAATGGTAGCGTAAAATTTCCATCAATAAAATCTACTGCAATGCCTTCGCATATCGTTGTTTACTCCTACACCATAAGAAAAAACCCTAAGTCAATTTTATCTAAGTGCTTTGTACTAAATGAATTACGTCAATCTCATCGCCATTACATTTGCTATGGATTCTAGTTCCGTGTTTGTGTAAAAAATAATCGGTTATTGGAGAAAAAATGGCATCGCTAAAAACTTAAATTGATGAAATTATCATAGGGCTGGTTAATTTAACACATAAGAGTAAACAAATAAGTTTGTTTGGTTTTGGAGAAGTTTCTAAATGGTTTTCAATTTCGTGTTCGGAAAAACAGCGACATTGTTTTTCAATATTATAGGACTGATGTAAGATTCCATTCGTCCAGTTTCGTGACTGACTGACAGCAGAGGGCCTAGCACGAACGTGCGGAGGGAACGTAGCGTGGATTGATTGAATGAAAAATGGTATAGACTTTACAGCTTTATTTTTTATTAATTCAAAACCTGAAAAGGGGTTATTGTACCATACATCATTATGAACAACTTTTACTGGTTGGCTCGGCTACTTAAGACCACCTTGAAATCGTGAAAAAAAGAAAAAAGCTGATCCATTCTTTTTGTCGAGTTATGTGAACATGAATGTATGATTCAGCTGATTGTTTTTAAATGAACCAGAAATAAGTTTGTATATCTATATTTTATATTGGTCACATAATCAACCTTCAAAATGGTCAAATATGTAGTTTTAACTAAATGGATCATATAAATTGTTTCCGATGTAAGAATATGGTCAATTGGCCTTTTACGTAGTCGCGGTCAAGCGCGCTAAACTTCTCGCTATTGCGAATAATTATGTGGCTACTACCGTACCAAGGACCTCGGTCGAGGTAATCTTGTACGGGATTGTATACAACTCTATTTAAGGTGATAAGTTGTTTTTAATTCAGCCAGCCTTGTCGGTGGGTTTTTCTAAACACATCGTAACCAAATCTGTAGGCACATTGTCGAAAACAGACAAAAGTAGTTTTTATAAGCAAAATTTTCGTCGCGAAAATCCTCTCTTTCATTCACTCACTCACTCACTAAAAACAAAATTTAGAAAACTAGTTTTGCGACCAGGCTGAATTGCGTGTAAGAAAAACCCGTCGTCTGTTCGACTTCCACGTGGAAGAGGTCACGGGCAAATGCAAGTATTTTTTACAAGCTTTTTATAATTTTAAAACGTTTTAATGTAGCTCGCTTCACATTTTTTTTTCCATTATGTAACATTTTATTTCATCACATTCTAATAAAATTAATTTATCAAATGCAGGAAATCTGCAATTTTAATTATTTCATTATGTTAATAACATTCGACTTACTTGGTTTTTAACGATGTACGAGGTACGGGCACGTGGAGACACGCAATTATCGTAATGCATCAAGATATTCAATATAATTTATTATACAGGCTAGTCTTGCTAGACTTACTAAGCTAAATCATGCTATGAACTTAATTCCGTATAAATACAGAGTGTACAACTCATGAATGTCCATCAGACTAAGTTTTGAGAAAAAAATATTTTTGGAAAACGTTTTTATTTGTATTAGTGTGAAAAATCACTATTTACGGTACTTAACGGGCATTGTACGCACGCAAAATGTCTCGCAAAATTCTAAAGTTGTTTGCGTAAAAAAAAAATGTACAAAAGGATTATAACTGGCCGTCACCAGAAAGTTCCCAATATTGGTCCAGAACAAAAAAAATAACACAATGATTTTAAGAACATGTATCTTCCGGCTTTGTAAAGTGCCTATTTACACCCGCTAAAGCGGACAATTTCGGAAAAGCCAAGGAGTATTTGTACCGAAATAAAGGACATGCTCTGACTGTGACTGCGATTCACACGCTTTACACAAATATTGTACAAAACACGAAAGGTCCGGACCTTGACCTTTGCGAATATTTCAGTGTTTCCTTTCAGGAAAAGTCAAATAAGAAACATTTGCTTTATCTGATGAATACTCGACTGAATAATAAAAAAGTCAACGAAATATCATGTACAGACAACAAAAGAGATAGGTATGCAGGGTCGTCAGATATAGTTGAAGTTTTCTTAGCAACCCATATTATACCTATAGACTATACATATGTAGAGAGAAAACCTGACTGACGTATCAGGGCACAGATGAAACTACTAGAATTTACCACGAACGTAAAATTTTTGCACACGGCTTCCTTTTAAGATGAGATAAACACTAAAAAAAGATTTTTGGAAATGAAGCCTCCAGAGAAATGAAAAAAAAAAAAAAAACAAAAAAGATTTCGTTGAAATAAAAAATCTTATTTCTCGGCTTTATCAACTTGAAACTTGCCACGAATACCTACGAGCCTAAGTAAATAATAAATTTTAACGATATTTGTTTTTTAAACGGGGTTGTTTTCAAAGGGGGTGTTTAATTTGCAGTGGAAAGTACGAAATATACGCGAACGAAGTCGTGGGCAAAGTGCTTGTAGTGTATAAATAATACGGAAAGCACATAAAAGGAGGGGCCAATTTAATTCAGATCCGTGTTACGAATATGGCTAAGGATGATGAATAAGGCTAAAGCCATGTTTTCGCCAAGTGTTTTAGGAAAGTTGTGTACCAAAGTGCTTAGCAAGACGCTAAGTTACGTGAACTTCCATTAGGTGATGGTCAACGTTTCTCTGTTTCCAGGAATATGACGTCAACTAAACATGATCTGTTATAACCTCGTTTAGAACTGTGGTTTTAAATACATAAATAACTAGTTTTGTACGGTTTTTTTTTTTCTAAAAACCCCATCGTACCAGTTTTATATTTATATTGCGCGACCACTAATTTTATTTACCTCGGAAATTCCCCCTAAAAAATGAGATCGTTAAGATATTATAAATATCGATATTGACTACGTAAATCGCAATATCGTATTTTTTATTTTCGTTTCGACTCAATGTATGTACTTATGTAAGAATATAAAGGTAGTAAAGCGATATCAGTCTGTACCTACATCTACTGAATCAACCATTCTCTCTTCAGGAATGAAGAGAAATGTTCAACCATCTAATTGAAAGATCTCATAGGGTTTCTGATTGTTCAATTGTATAGGATTCCCATCAATTAGAATTCGTTCGAGAGTTCATTTCACAAATAGTTCGCGAATGAACGATATTGGGTATAATGTCAATGACATAAAGATGCATTTACAAAGACATGCGAAAAATTACCCATATTATTGGTGCAGAAACGCAGTACCTAAGGTCTGTTTCAAATAATAACTGTACTCGTGTTCGAGCAATTGCAGAGCAATTTAGATTAGAATTGGAAGCAATCAATATCATTACTTGCTGATGTTATTTCTATTTAGTTTTGTGGCTGCAACTGTAGGTGGAACAAAAAATAGTGATGATTCACGTATCATTCGACGAATCGACGCAAATGTTTACCAACAAATATTTTCACTTAACATTGCAACACGACTTTCAAGAATAATCATTGACAGACTGACCAAGCTTCGCTATTAATCGTATACCTAAAGGTAAATCTGAATGAGAACAAATCTACTTCAAAACACAATTTATCTAAGAAACTTCCTGTAGTAAACAAAGCTGAAGAAAAATAAGAAAAGGTTGCTACTCCTCAGTCAGGAAATAAAGTAGCAAGTTTACTGCGGAAAGCAGGTCATGTTTACGTAATATAGCAATGATACTGGTTACGCATCAAATGAGCGCTTGCTCTCTGCGGGTAAACATCTGTAGGGCCAATATTTGATCAGATGTTTGTCCTTTGGATTCGTATATGGGTGCCGCCGAGCCCGCTATAGGATTATGAGTCGTATAACCATAAACTCTTGATCCATTTATCTAAATAAACCGCAACGTTAAATCGATATTCAACTATCCAAAGGTTATTAAAATATAATACTTACACAAAATAATGAAGTTTAACAACAAAACCTGCAGACGATAAGGTACCTCAAGATACCTTTATCACCAATCGACTCAGACGTTTCAGCGAAGAGAGCTCATTATGCAAGTAGTAACATTATCAATGAACCAGGCATTGTGTGTGTAAATGATAATTTGATATAACAACAACACAAACTTGTTTAATCTCTGTCTGGGTTATCGACTGCCAATATCTTCAAATAAAGATAGACGGCAGACAGTCTGGAGGGTTCGTTGGTGTCATGAGTTCTTAAACCTTTTGGTAATTTCTACTAGTTATTTCCTGTATAAAACTTGATATTGCCAAGGTCGTCTAGATATACTTCCGCAGTTGCCTTTATATCAGAAGATCTCATAGAAGGCCTGAACATTTGGAAGAACGCCAAAAGCATAAATGCTGAGGATGCAATACCGGGCGAAGTTAACAAAATTGTTGGATAACACAATCTGGCAACAGACCCGGAGCAGCTTTAGAAAAGGCTTGATATAACAAAAGAGTCTGATTCTGTGTTCGCTTTCTGCAAAGCGCGCTCGAGTACCCTTGAGCCGGCGGAAGACACCTTTGAGTTTTACATGTCCGTTGAGAAACATAATGTATGACATGACATAAGAGAAATGTGGTGAACATTTTCTCTTGAAATGTTGACGTCAATTTGACTAATGCACAGACATTGAGGGTTTAATATTCTCCTTGGAAAACCAAAGCTGATGGATAATTTGATATTGGAAATCGTTGTAGGTACCGTAATCAAATGTAATAACGTGAACGATGTTATGGAAATCCCTGGTTTGAATACGATTGGCAGTATAGTCACATTATTAAAATTGTGTATGGAACCGTAATAAGAAAAAGAATACTTATCCCCGTAAGTAGCTGTGAAATTAAATGGTCTATTGTTCTGCTTTATCGCAATAATTTTATTCATTGTATCTATGCTAATGTTTGTTAGAACGTGCTAAACTCCGGAACTACTGTTCCGATTCTAAAAAATATTTCACTAGTACAAAGTTACGTAATCCCTGAATATGTAGTAATTTAGTAAAAAAACATTTAGATCTGTGATGGGATTGATGATTGATCTGTGATGATAAGATTCACACGGACGCTAGTTAAAGCAAACTCACAATAAAGAAAACTACTTATACTTTTTATGCAATTCTATGGAAAAACAGATTTTCCTTGTAGTTTTCCTGGTGTTGAATGTAAATTTAGTACCTACTAAGTGTCAAGTTATATAATTATGTATGTTTCATAAACGCTTTGTTTATACTGTCATTAACGTCAACTGATTTAGATTGCATTGATTGTAGTGTAAATGCACTTGCATCATCACAATTATTGATCTCCGGCCCTTCTTATTTGTTATTCATTCTTACATCAGTTTAAATAATATTATGTTTTTCAAAATAAACATATTATCTGGAACAAAATGGGTAAGTACATGTATAGGTAATTTGGTAGCAAGCTCAATTATTTCGATCAATTAATTAAGCGAAAGAATAAATTAAAACCCAAGCAAGCTTGAAGGAAGTAGCTCTGACCCAAAACAAACTAATGAAGGATTATTTAAATCAGCCTATTTGACCTTGAATGACTGTTGTTGTTATCTTATGTGAAGGTCAAGGTCACTTTTTTATATTAAAATTATTATTAAATTTTACGATGAAATCATTGTAGCTTAAAATTGGGTAATTTCTATCAACTTTGTATAATAGAAACGTTATTATCTATGATAGATAAACTGGTTTGTTGTGAGCTGCGTCACAGAGTAAGAAAGTTACAGACTACAGTGTAATCTGTTATATGTTACCGTTATGGGTCAAATGAACGGTTTTGCGTTAAGTACACGTGTTATTGAGAGATAGCGTTATATTGAATTTATTATCTGTTGGTACTTAGATACTTATTTACAAACAAAGTTCTATTATCTAATTTAATGTTGATTAATAATATGAAAACATAAGTTTGTTCATAATATTAGATGCTTAACAATGTAAATACCGATTTCTATAAATAAGTTCTAAACAAATATTTAAAAAACTAACGTTTGGTTACGTCTTTGGTTACCTACTGAACCACTCCCGTGGGTTGTCCTAATAATCTATCTCTGTGCCAAATTTCATTAAGATCCGTTCAGCCATTCAATAGTAGTAAGTTATTAAGATTGACACATTCGAGTCTCTCATAGTCACTGACACAATTGCATTCAACTATTGACGAAACAGTGTACTACGTGAACTTTCGCTTCGTACAGCGACAGAATAACATTAGACACGCGTAAGAAGAACGCGATTTGAATACAAACGTGCGATTCTTACAGTAAAACGTACTGCTACTTTTCGAACGTGCCAGTTTTCGCCGACGTCAACGTAACGTAGCGATAGTCGATCGCGAAGATAACACACTTACGTCCGCTGGCAACAGTTATGTAAACAATGTCATAGGAACGTCGATATACTTTTCTATGAACTATTCAATGTTTGATAAGCACTTATTATCGATAAATGGAAAGTACTTTATGACGTAAGCAAATTATCAGGGTCACTATTGATTTAGAGCGCTGCGCAAATGTAGACTACACTTTAGTGTCTTGTGTCTGGCAGACTCTGGCACCAGCAACATGCAACTAGCAGGGAATATTTTATTTTCATTTAATTAGCATATGATCAAGTCACTTATACGCAGACAGTCACTGTGGTTACTTGTTGTTTTCATTTGACACACCAAAGTGTTCGGTGCTAGCAACTAGACACTGAAAAGTATCCAATGGAACACACAAGCAACACTAAAGGATTTCCATACAAATTATACGAGTTCAAAAGTTCTTGTACCCATTAATTGTCTGTGTCGCAATCACTAAAGGAATATTCACATAAATAAGCACCGAAAATGTCTAGTAGTGGCAACTGGCAACTGTGTCAGGTATATCACCGAACAGAGCAACCACGTGGTGTCCTGTGTCGATAACAAAAAGTGTCTACGTTTGCACAGAGCCTAAATAGAACGTTATATCCTGCGTAGACAACCCCGTAGTAAAAACAGGTAGCGTAGCACATTCGTAGCCGCGTAGGCCGTAGCCAAGTTTCTTAAACCTTTTCTAACTTTCCGTAACCAATAACTTGTACTTAAGTTGTTTGGAAACTTACACATTACAAACTTATTTAATGCTGATATTTTACTTAGCCTTACTTATAGCAAATCCCTTCGCATTTATAACTTCAACACAAATAACTAACTGGAAGCATTTACTTTTTATCTTCTCTTTAGCATCCCTCTTTTATGAAAAAATCTCTGTAAAAGGGTAGACCTAAAATTAGAGAAAGGCACGTAGGTTCCCGACATATTTTTTAACGACTACCGTCATAAGCCAGCGAGCGTAAAATGTATTCACAGTTATGTCCGTAATTAAAAAGAGAATCTCAAATTCGTTATGGGTATTATTTACATAGCGTTATGTAAAAAGTTAATAATACCGTTCTTGTGTCGACCTGTGTGACGTCACTAAAGTCTGAGTCTGTTTGTTTGTTTTTGTTAAACGCGTTTATCTCCGGAAGTGGTGATCCGTACCTGAAAATTATATCGCTAATAGAGCTACGGTATCCTCGAATGATTTTTTTAATTATATAAAAAAATATGGAACCGTAAAAAAATATGGTCGCGGGAAACAACTAGTACGTATTGTTATAATACCACCTAAGGGCCGGTCATACCAAAAAGCTTTTGAGGGCGGATTCCGGCATTCTGATTGTGCTTTCCTAATTGGCTGTATGTTTTTATTTTAGAAAAAAAGAATACAGTAAAATATCCCTTATATGTATTATATTATACCATTTGAGGACCCCTTTGATAAATTATTGTAAGATAGCCTGTAATATTAGCGTCGTCTGGCTAGGTGCTTCTTGTACTCTAGATCTAAAATAAAGATCTAAAATCTAAAATACAAGGATGAAAGGGACGTCGACAGCCCCAAAAAGCAGCTGTTCCATATATTTTGACCTTGTTACAACAGCTGATATTTTTTAAAGCGACGATAGTTTTCAACGCAAGCTGTTCAATCATTTTGTGAATCCATGGTATAAGATTGCGCTTCAATGTTTCTTTTACCATTTTTAGATCTGTAATACATTATTCTTAATATTGTTATCGATCCTCTTCTAAACAATCTTTTAAACTCAAGCATTGTTTAGAAAACATAATTTAATACGCTTTTTTACTTCACAAAATAAGCGTAACTCACATAAGAATAAATTACATTTTAAGAGTTATTCGAATAATATAATGGCGGAATATTGAAATTGTTTTGAAGTCAGTGGCACTTCACCTGGGGCTCAGTAAGGATTTCAATTACACTTAAATGTGTATGAATATAATAAAAAAGGTAATATAAATTAGCAAAATAACAAAAAGCAGATGTCTAGTTATCTACTATAGCAAGAAATACACAAGGTTAAAGTCAGAACCGTAAAACGCAAACATCTAAGGCCCACGTTCAACTTTTTGTAGGACGGATTAAATTATCGTATCGTTTCAGTAGACATAGTTTCGTAGGACCGACTTTTTGTGGGACATTTTGTGTTGGTAAATTAAAACTACTTAGGTTCTGCATGTGACTTTGTCGTCGTAGATTTCAGAATTATCCCACGGTAACACAAAAAACGGGATAAAATTAACCTAGATATGTGTTACGCTAGATCGATATCTATGTGTGCCAGATTTCAGCCAATTTCATTCAGTCGTTTAAGTGAGAATGAGTAATCAACATCCATTCATCCTCTCAAACTGTCGCATTTATAATATTAATAGAAAGGATTCATATGCGCTATTGTCTCCAAAAAAATATCGCTCACCGATTGTAGGACGTGGGCGGAAAGACTTAACAGATATTTTCGTTTGCAGGCCGAAAAAGACAGAACACTCCATTTTCAGACGATCGTTATGCGGTTGATAAGCACTAGTTTCACCCAAACAGTCGGCTAGTCAGACAGGCAGTCTAGACTACTCACCTTATTCGTAATGTTGTTTGGATGACGTAAAAATGTTTATGACTTGCCTTTTCTCGGCTCCTTTGTACTAGCCGACAATCGTTGTTCCGTCCTCATGACCTTTTTATCTCTTGTTAATATTGTTGTAGTTATCCTTGGTATTACATGATACAACAAAAAAGACAAATGAGGCTGATCAGTAATTTATGAAGCTGTCAAAAGTGCCATAAAACGACTACGTTTCAATACTTCTTAGTATATTCGTATTCTGGAGAAGAATTGAGAAGGAGGAGTAACACATCGCCCCAGCAACATGTTTCAGAGAGAAGAGTTTGAAACTTATAATGATGTTTTTTTTAAACGACTGAATACTTAGCTGTTGTCTTTAATTTTTTTATCAGTTTATTAACTACAAGTTTACAACTTGTAGTGAATATAGCCTTAACCTTCAAATATTCTTTTGACAATAAAAAAATAATGATAGTAGGCATATCTTTCTTGAAATACTTAAATAAGTAAAAAATGGTAGACCAAAGAAGTACACACTATACGAAATAATATAGGCAAAAGACTTTTTAATAGTAAAAGTAATTCACATTATCAAGTCAAGTTCACCAAGGGCAAATCGGGGTGATAATGATCATGATCAACTACTTCCGCGTTAGAATTTCGATAAGATACGAAAAAATTCATGTTTTATACATTATACATTATTTATATACGACATTATCTAACATTTCATTACTATCTCCCCACGTTCAGCATATTTAAATAGTCACATACATACATACATACATTTGTTTATTTTGTGCGAGATTGTGGTAATTTAACTTTGAGATGGAACTACTTTTGCGGATTGTCGCGTCGTTATAACTTTAGTCCCTGTAGTTTCAGATTGTTCTCATAATAAAAGTAGGTGATTTACGAAAGTTTGGTTAGATGGATGTTTGTTGCTCAATCACGCGAGAACGGCTGAACGGATCTGGATGAAATTTAGTACTGACATAGATTATAGTCTGGAATAGCACATACGGCTATATTTTATTCAGTAAAAATGTACGTTTCCTGTAGGCTACTATAATAACTCTGGCGCTGACGAAGTTGCGGACAGTAAGCTAGTTTGTTGATCATTTTTATTGACTTAACAAATGCGCTGGATGACCGACTAACAATTGGGAAAATGGAACTTAACAAAATATGACTGATTGCAAGGTATCAATCGTAACGACTCCTAGCGTCTTAGGAAGCCTTAAATTTAAAACATAATGAAGATAAGACATTGAGACAACTAAAGATACAATGTTCCTATGACAACGAACAAATTAACTATGTCCACAAATCCACGTGACAACGTGTTCGTTGTGTCGTACATTAATTTAATGCTCGAATCTAAATTGTTCACGCCCTATCTAGAAGGTCGGCATCAACATATTATTATCATCAATTATGCAAACTATCGGTGAAGGAAAACATGTACTTATCTATAATATCTATACTAATATAATAAAGCTAAAGTTTTGTTTGTTTTTTTAAACGTGCTTATTTCTGGAACTACCGGTTTTGCAAAATCTATTTGTCTATGATAGCCGGTGTCATTTTTTTTTTTCCTTTTTTTTTTTTGTTGGTATTTATTCATTTATTTTTTTGGCGGGAGGGGAGCAAGACATATTAACGTGAAGAAAAACCACGCAGACGAAGTCGCGGGCAATAGCTGGTAAATAATATATACACATCAAAAGTGTCTAGGGATCAACATCCCTAACATTGATTAGGGATGTTGATCCCTAGACACTTTTGATGTGTGTAAGTTCAATGGGAATGGGGGTTGTATGGGTTAAATGGTTGTTGGGTTGAAAAATTTTAATAAAATTTATATACGCTGAGAAGAATATGACCAATCTCGTTTGAGCAAACGTGGTGACCAATACTCGTGCCTTTTCTGTGTAATAATAGGCCTTTGCACTGCGGACAATAATAGGCTGGTATTTTAATACAAACTATGATAAGACTTACCTTGGCACACAAATAGAGTGATAGATCCCGTAGTTCCGTAACACATGAATGAACTCCGGGAGCGTTCGACAGGCACCCATGATACTAAAAGCTGCTAATGAACAATTCCATATCATTAACGTTCGCCGTAACTCGAATCTGGGGACAAGAGAAAGAATAAAATGAGTAAAAAAAAAACATCTGGGGAAAAAGCAAACAGAGAATAATAAGACGTGAATGCTAATCTTCAGTCGTCGATAAAAACATGAGTCAGTGTTGGCGCCACTGCGCCAATTTGACGCTGTCAGTCATCTGTCATCTGTCACCTGTCATCTGTCATCGAACACTTTATTGTTATCTGTGTCTTTTTGAATAACTTCCACTTTCGTCCAAGAAAATGTCGACTAATCTCACTTTCATATTGTGAAAATAATTAAACTGCTTTCAACATTCAAGGGAGCTCGTTATTTAACTCCCAAACAGTCAGTTAGCAAGGTCTGTAGTGAAACTGATTCCCTACTTACCGGGTGTGCCAAATTGTAAGAGCTACCTACTATGTACAACTTGGCACATCCTGACTGAAACCATAAAATCCAGAATAATACCGCCTAAAACTGGGAAAAGAAAATATAGTGACAAAACATTTAATAAGATTAGAACTTCTCGTGCCAGTGATGAAGTTCAGTAAGGTTCGTAGTGGAAGTAAAGGGTCTGTTTCACCATGTCTCGGTAGATATTATTGACCAGATATATTAAACAAAACTAGTCAAGTACGACGTGAGCTCGCACACGAAAGGATTCCGTACCACAGAACAATATTTGATACTACACACATACAAAAAACTCGTTTATTGTAACTTGTAAATAATAAAGTTAAAAATAAAGGAAGTCGCACCTTTATTATTTGTTGTTATAGCAATCCTAGTAATACAAACTTCGTGAAAATTTCAAGTGACTACTTATTACGGTTCAAAAGATACAACCCTGTTCGTCAGTCGACAAACAGCAGAGCCTTAGTAATAGAGGTCTTGTTGGAAAACTTTAAGTACGAAACCCTTAAAATGGAAGATAGTATAAAATCATATGCCAAGTAATTTAATCGGCGCTTATAAAGTGGTAAAACAGACCCTCCCTAGTGGATTTGGAAGATCCAATTGTCAGTCTGAAGAAAATTCTACACGTGAATGAAAAAAACGAGAAGGTCTGATGAAAATAGAATAAGTAGGCAGTGAAAAACGGCCCTGAACTTTGTCTCAAGTTCAAATGTAGGCCGCTTATCTTACAGGCACTTGTGGAAGGTCAACACAAACGAGAAGTAACAGATTATGCGACAATATTAATTACTACCTATTTAATTATCTCTAATTTGTTCCACAGTGCAGGCGTATAATTATATGATACTGATACTTTGATCTCTATTGTGATGGTATGTTTTCTCTATCATTATTTTTAACTGCGGCATGAGAAGCGTTTTCAGTATTTTAATAAAATCCCTTTTTAAAAAAGCTGGTGAAAGTTGTATGGATAAAAATGCGTTCCTAGAGCCTGGTTACTGAACCGAATTATAATTAGGAATAAATTAATAATTATACTAAATAGTTTACGATTTTTATAATCTTTCTAGACTAGAATTTATTTAATTACACACGTACAGAAGAATTATTAGATAGCTAGTGCAAGGTAATAATTGTTTTCTAAGAGAGCAATTAAAAGTGTCATGATGCAAGCTCGACCTATACTATGTGATCTATACAAATAAGTATAAGTAGATAATCGAAGTTTGTAATGTCAAAATAACAGTTTTTTACAAAATAAATGTGTGCATGTGTGTGTGCGTGTAATGTTTACACGGAATTGACACGAGACAAATTGTTGTCTGTCTGTCGTCTGGCCTATTTCCGAAACGGCTGGGTCGATTTTGACGGGACTTTCACTAGCATATAGTTGTTATTGGGAGGAGTAGCTTAATTTTTCAATTTATAATAACAGTTAAAGTTCTGCGCAAAATAAATAATGCCCTGTGACAACCGACATTAAGCGAACGAAGTCACGGAAATAAGTTTTTATAATTCATATAAAGTAAAGGATCAAAACTAAATAACCGGTATATAAAACTGCACGTCATACCGATAAAGCAAAGCTATATTAAAACACGTGCTGTCATAAATATGTCATTTGATAACCTGATATTAATAAATTAACAATAAACCCTAACATTAAAAGGGTTCACGGAATCGCGTTTCATAATTTATTGGTAATTGAATAATTTATTAATCAACTATAAAAAAAAACAATTTAGGAAAAACCGAATATTTTATCTTTCTAAAGATATGGTAAAGAGAAACAAAATTTATTTCAAGTGAAAAGAATTTTGGGTTTGTATGCAATTACGTACAGTCCAAAAAGCTATTTGGCATACAGGCAGCTAATTTGCAAACTACGTTTAAACAATGTTTCGAGTGTGTCAATTCTTTTAAATCACTTTAAATAGGTTTTAAAATTATCACACACAAAATAACAATGAATGGCAAGGTAGCAGAAAGATAATTATTGTAGTTTGTGAACCAAATAGGTAGCTTGTTCGACCGTAGGTACATAAAAATACATAGGTAGGTATATTGCAAATTCACAAGTGTAAGGTAAGAATAATTAGTGTGAATTATTTTACAAATGATTAAATAATTTTGTTATGTTAAACAAGTATTAATTATTTAACAAATGACTAATTATTTTTAACAATTTTACATAGCTGCAAGCATATAGTGAGTGACCAACACAATACTAATACATTTTACAATTCTATTTTCTCCGTTAGTTCATTACGTACTTTCTAATCTATACTAATACTAGCTGACCCGCCACGACTTCGTTCGCGTGGTATCCTACCCCTATCCTACCGATACCCCTACCTCTACCCTACCCTACCCCTACCCTTGAGACCGACATACCCGACTTTTTTTTTCTCTAAGATCCTTCTCCTGATAATAACAAACATAACAAAAAAAAAATGAAATCGGTCCAGCCGTTTACGCGTGATGCCGTGAGTGACCAAGGGAAACGGGGATTTATTTTTATATAATATATTATGTATACTTACCTAGATAAAGATAATAAAGCTGAAGAGTTTTTGTTTCTTTATTTAAACGCGTCTTTGGAATAACCAGTCGATTTGGAAAAAATATTTTGTATATGATAGCTTGATTAATCTAGGCTACATATTAAGATTCACGGAGCAGTAACCAAAGACTCAACTACACGGTCGAAGTCATCATCCCCACTAAAACAATGACATTACTTCGTCTTTACATTTAAAATATTTTCACAGCATAATGTAGAGGAGGAGCCCATTACCAAGAGTGGATAATAAAAATTAACAATTTACAAACGAACCAAGAACCAAGTCACGAGGCACATCTTTTATTAAAAGCAGCAATAAAGGACGCTGTTCACTGTAACAGACAGGACATAATTACGAACATTCAGTCTTTGCGCCTTTGTTGGCCTACAAAGCGAGCCTCGGGAACACTGCAGACATAATAATAATAACGATGGCTTTGTCGGCCCAACAATGAACGAACCTAATTTAATTTTACAAAACAGTTTTTTGACATGATAAAGACATTGTTGCAACAACAAATATTAAGCAACAGTAATTGTCAAACATTGTTCAAGCAACATTTAGCGCCGAATGATTTATTCTTCTGCGAAAATCAAGTCTGCAACTGCAACAGCAACGTGCCGCTAACACAAATACATGTTACTGCAATAGTGCTCCGCAGCATCGGTGTTTACAGTTACCTACGATTTACACTGGAATATTAAATGAATCGGTGACTAATATGTTAATAAACTTTGTCGATGTCATTGTTTTGAAGTACAAGGTGACTGTTCAGAATAGTCTTCCTATTTACGAAAGTGTAGCTATTGAACTTGATAACCTTTTTTTCACGTTTTGCGCATGTATAAACAACGTGTAAAAACATTCATGAAAAAAAATTGAAACGTTCGCTATAATAAATCAAGCTCAAGCAAATTTTAGGTAAAAAGATCTTACTGACATGTGTAAAAGATAACATGAGGTACCAAACATTAAAAACACCCATATCTACTTGAGTGGACCATCAATACGGTGCCTACAAAAATTAAAATTAATACAGTATCTCAGTAAACTGATTGTAATTTTAAATGAAACACGCTATACTGCATACATGTAACTGGTTCGATAAGGTCGTTAATAGATAATTCATTATAATTGAAGCTGTGAAAAGTTCATTTCTAATGCATCGGTAATTGTTCAGGGTTCACGCCTAATAAAGTTAGTTTCTATTTTTGGTTACTTGAATCAGTTTAATTTATTTAAGGATATTATAAAGCCCATTGCATTAATTAAAAATGTTCAAAATCTAGTCGCAAACTCATCTTAGCGAAAATCAATGTCAATAATGTAATGTAAATTGACATTGACAGATTAACACATTAGATTGCGATCGTTCTTAAAAGATAGTAGCTAGAATTGCCTTCGATAACAACATTCGTTTAATAAAGCGCCACAAACCGACTACATTAAACTGTATATCTATTTTATAATCGTTATCGTAACTATTTATCAATGTGGGCTGCTATCGTAGGTATGTACCCACCCTCAGCGTCAACCAAGCAAAATAATGTTAATACAATACAATGGATTCTGTATTGTGTTTCTGGTTCTAGATAATATTTTATATATCTACCAACAGCGCTAGTTTGTGATAAAAGACTAGTTTGTGATTGTGTAGGTACTATAGACGTAAAATATGACTTATTTATTACCTACATACAATTCACTAGATTCAAAAATGTTTGATTCACGCTGAACTTTTTGTTGCCTAATGAAAATAAAATTACCGTAATTTTCTTGAATATTATTATCTTATCCCACATATTGTTGTGATTCATGTGTAAAAGAGAGATTGTTATGGTAAAACCTAGGTGACACATGTCTCTGCATAGCGAGAGACTTTAATGAGACAACATATTGTATTCAGTTCAGTGACATGTAACATGAAAATCCCGACATGAAACATTTTTAACCGACTTCTAAAAAAGGAGGAGGTTCTCAATTCGGATGTTTGTATTTTTTTTTTTTTTAGGTTTGTTTTTTTGTTGGAAAGGTTAGGTTAGTTACTTCCCAAATGGTCCCATGAAAATATGTCACTAAAAATTAACAAATAAAAATTTTTTTTGCAAAAAAAGAACCGACTTCAAAAAAAAAGCACTAAAAAGTTAAAAATAATTCTATAACCTACCTATATTAATAAACCTAACCTAACCTACGATTAACCTATACTAAAATTTAACAATTTTTTTGGAGTCGGTGCCATACGGATATAATATCCTCGGTCTTGGCACCGACTCCAAAAATTTGTTAAATTAATATAGGTAGGTTATAGTATTATTTTTAACTTTTTAGTGCTTTTTTTTGAAGTCGGTTTTTTTTTTGCAAAAAAAGTTTTTAGAACGTAAGTAGGATAGAAGTAATGAACTTTAGTACACCTTGAAATTTTGGCCATTTTACCCGACTGACTGTGGAAAGGGTTATGTTTTTAATGTATGATGTACATAGTGATAACAATTAAAATAAATTGTAGCAATCAATTTGATTAAAAAATTTTGCTAATATTATATTATACAGAAGTGTAAACATATATAACATCACGCCAGTAATCCCCGAAGGGTTAGGCAGAGGTGTACCCATTAGTACACCCACATTTCGCCAGTTATGTTTAAGTCCCATGTAATAGGGGGCGAGCCTATTGCCATCAAACGGGCACAAATCCAGACTCCGAGGCTGCTACTGAGAAATTTCTGATAGAAAAATCCAATAACACTTTGCCCGACCTGGGAATCGAACCCAAGACCTCATGCTCAGCAGTCGCGCTTTGCGACCACCAGACCAACGAGGCAGTCAAAACAGAAGAAGACAGAAGTGTAAAGTTTGTTTATAATAGGCAATCTCTGGAAGTACTAAGCAGAATATTTTTTTTTTCTATCTAAAAAAGTTATTTTATCGTCTAGTGCCAAAGGATATGCTTTATGATATAACTAGCGACCCGTCCCGGCTTCGCACGGATGCAATGTAGATACATAAACCTGCCTCTTGAATCACTCTATCTATTAATTAAAACCGCATCAAAATCCGTTGCGTAGAGGGAAGCGACTTTGTTTTATACTATGTAGTGAAGTGATACTTGACTACCAAGCGTAAAGTCACAGGCAGCTTTTAAAAAATACATTCAAGTGTTGGAAATTTTCGAAAGATTTGGCAAAACCCAAGGTGGCTAACCCCATTAATAAATCACGACGAAATGTTTCTCACTATTTTACTGAAAATTATACAAAAATATTTGTGTTTATAATCAAGATGTTTATAATGTAGTATTTAGTGTTACAAATGTTGGTGTATCCAGGATATTTTCCCCCGGAGAACATTAACAACTAGCAACATAAAAAGTACATTTGCACCGAAAAATATTATAATGATGCCGGTTCGTCTGGAAAAACCCGGCCGGCATAATGATAGCGTACTTTTTGTAATAAAAAAAGGCAAAGGAACTTCCGATGATCGAAATGACGTTAACGTTGATTAGTTTGTTTTTAAGTTACACGCCGAAAATAAGTTTCTAATTTTAGATCTGTTTTGATTTGAGATTCGACACTTACAAAAAGTTCTCTCAAGGGCAGTCTTGTGTACTTATATTAATTAATTGATTGATTGGCATTGAGTGAATGAAGTACTGGAAGCAATCATCTTTAGTTACCTTATATTCAAAGTTTACAAAAGTAAACGAACGTAACAACAACATAATATCATTCACGAAAAATCGCCCACTCTTTAGAAAGGTTTCACTTAGCAAGAGAAAACGGTTTTCCTTTTCAAACTTGAAAAGGAAAATCACCTTAACCTTTCACCTCCTAAAAAAGTTTTTTTTTTAATCAAACCATCCTACCAGGCTGAAATTTGGTACGGGGTAAGTTCCGCGACTTTGTCTGCATCCGCGATATCTGACATTTACGTGAAAAAAGTCGCAAGCAAAAGCTAGTTACAAAAACATAATTTTCTCGATAACAAATCAAATAGGACAATCTAATAAATCATAATAAGTCACACAACGACAATAAAACAAATTACAGCTGGCGTCAAGCCACTAATTAATAAAATCTAAAGTCAATATGTCGGAATGTGTTTGACATATTGACGTGTAAGTTCGATAGCACCTGGGATTGTATGCTTATCAGCATCAAGTACTGCATATCATTATAATTAATTATACAAAGTGATTAGTAAGTATTGGCTACTAAACTGTCTTTATAATTGATAATCTGAGCGATGACAGTACGATTGTTGGGGGTCATTGTATTAGGAGAAGATGCGCAGAATGATAAGTGTAATACATATACTAATATTTTAAATGCAAAAATAACTCTTGTCTGTCTGTTACGATTTCACGACTAAACTACTAAACCGATTTTGATGAAATTTGGTACGGGTTAAGTTTGAACCCCAAAAAAGGCCACGTTACCAAATTACGAAATAGCTAACTGGTTGTTATTTATAACTCACTTAAAAAAGGAGGTTTTCAGTTCGACCACGGGTATGTTTTAAGTACCACTATTTTGGGGTTCCGCACCGAAATCGTAAAAAAGGTACCCTTATGATGCGACTTTATCTGTTAAAAAATCTTTCAGCTTTTTTTTAAATAATGCAATCATTGAACTTTTAAGTTTACTGGCATTGGCCTCAGCAAAGTAAATATGTACACCAGCGTAAGTATAGACATCATATACCTATAGATATATTATTTATTTCGTTCCAATCAACGTACGAAATATGTAAAAAACTACGGTAGTTTATTTAAATACGTAACTAAAGAGATAAAAAACTACGGAACATTTTGATTTCAAATGAGGTAAACTACACAATTTATCGACCATTTGATTCACAAAAACAAAGAGCAAAAATTTAAAAAGCTCGAATTTCGAATGCGTTTTTAGTTTTTAACTTTTTTACTTTCGTAAAATTCGCACGATCATTCGCAATTGGCAAAAAAGTGCAACAGTGTAAAACGAACGAGAGTTGTGAGATTTACTTTCACATTTCCGTTCAGAATCGTGCAATGTCAGTTCAGAACTTGAGAAAATGTACTGAAGCAGTGAGTAGGTACCTACTAACTGAAATTACTCGGTGTGACGAGAATAGACTGTATGATCTGTACTTATTAATCTAGTTGATCACGGCGTAGATTTTACGTCGGACTCACAACCTTGTAAACCACCGGATAAACTGACGTATATACCAGTACATAACTAATATTTTCCAATACATTAACATATGTATACTTGCTTAGTAACGTAAAAACTACGTTATTTATGGGACAAGTAGGTATTATATGGCATGAAGTTATAAACTGACAAATTGAGGAAAACCATTTCATTATGTCCATGCTCTTTACCTCCAAGCGTCGCGTTTACGCTGAATCAGCCATGAACTTTTGACAGCTATAGGTAAATATAATAATAATTTATGCGTACCGGTACTTAGCGTAAAAGTTACCTGCGTAGGTAAAATTTACTTGAATGAGAACTTTATTTATTAAGTTGTTTTTTATTGATTATGTAAGATATTCATTTAGATTTAAAAGACTAAAGTTTAGTTTCTTTGGCGACGACAAATGTTTAAAAAACAAGACTATAGCTGTGTTCTAACAACAAACGCCTTTTTCTGTAAAAAAAAAAAAACCCATATCGATAGTAAACACACATTTGTTCTTTTTTTTTAAACATGAAGACTATAATATTATTGTCAAAACAAATACCTATCTACCTTCAACTTTAAAATTCAGACGCAATTAATTTACTTGGTATTTTGATAAGTTAACGGTAGTCAAGGCCAAGGTAGGTCAAGTGAAGCTATTGTTCTTAGGTAGGTACTTGAACTTGCTACAGTTACACATAATTGTAATTTTTTGTTACAAAACCAGTCGATATTTATGATGCTGTTTCCTATTGATAATTGCTGAGTAATTATGGTGAAATAATAATATTCACCAGACCGATTTCGGTCACGGTGACCTATCTCAATGAAAACTAGCCAAATACGTAAAAGATGCTTTACGTGCCTGATGAGGCGCAGGGGCGTCACACCACCAACTTCCAAACTCCAGGACTTGCAAAACCCAGTAACACTTTTTGATCGACCTGGCAATCGAACCCAGCACCCCACGCTCAAAAGTCGCGCTGGCGACCACAGGACCAACGGGGCAGTCAACGGCTGACACATACAAATATTGACAGCCAGAATGATAAATCGATGTTGTTACATACATAATATATTATGTATCTATGTAGAAAAAAATCAATACTAAGAATTATAAAATATGGACATTTTTTTTTTTAAGAACCATGTTTTGTGCTTATTTAAATATTTATGAAAAGTAAACTTATGAATACGGTATCTATTTTGTGCCTAAAAATGTACATATTTGTT
Organism: Hoplodrina blanda; assembly: GCA_949316365.1. NCBI lineage: Eukaryota > Metazoa > Arthropoda > Insecta > Lepidoptera > Noctuidae > Hoplodrina > Hoplodrina blanda. Next base: position 2,867,020 of record OX438582.1, read on the forward strand.
TTGCTTAATAAAAAACTGTTTTGTATTCATCATGTTTTTGTTGTTATAAATTATTCATATTTATTTTACAGAACAGGTGTTAGGTGGATAATTTCAAAAAAATATTTTAATTGAGTAAACTGCAATATTTTAGTTCAGACAATGGCTAGATATAGGATAAGGATCTTATCAGGCATGCCAATAAAATTTATCCAGACGAAATAGGTATACTATACAAAAAACGTGAGACGTCGTTAATAAAACAAAAAAAAATTGCACAGGAAATAGTCGCGCCGAAAGTTTTGTAAAATAAAATCTTGTAATCCAAGATGGGTCATCGACATGAAACAAGTCTTTTTTTCGACAGCGCAAACTTTCAAGGATAAAGTTTAAAGGTTCATAACAGGTGCCTCTACCCTATTTCCTGATCTCCTTGTGACAAGGTTTTCTCGTAGTAGGAAAACTTCGTAATTGCCCCTCTAATAGTAATTTTATGCTAGTTTTTAAGTAGTCTAATGTGTATGATTACACCGACTGTCTGTGTCTACTAGCTGTTTGCGTTTCATGAATTCCATATAGCAAGTCACGCATGCTTATAATATTTTAAAATAAAGTACCTACGTATTCTAAAGTAAATTATACCTACGGATTTACATATCTAATTATACAATCCTCCTTAAAAAAAATCAGTAGGTTTTTTAAACCTTTACTCGACGTACGAAAAACATTCTCAATTCTAATACCGGTGAAGAATTTGAATGAAAACTAGGTAGTTGCGAAGCACTGGAAGTACGGTGGCATTATTATCCTAGAACTACCTAGATATTGTATGTATGCTATAAAATAAATACCTAATATTATAACTTTTTATTATAATAATGTTTCGTGAATAAATTAAAATAGTTATGAATAGGTCTACTGCCTGGAGCTATACTTACTTGCTTGTTATAGCGTTACTGATTAAATAAATATAAATAAAATAGGTAATATTAAAATGACTAAAATTGTGCAATAAAAAATACTTAATCTTTTGCTAGCTTAACTTTATATTTGTATTTAGTTTGTTTGATAAGATTAATCACAAAACCTGAATGATTCATGTACTTATTAGCCGCGAATTTATTACACGTGTATTTGTGACTTCATGACTGATATGCTAATAAATTTTAAACCGGCAGTGCAGAGTTGTACAGCATCGTCACCAGTCATCATTTATCATCATTTGACGTTTAGGATTCTGCGTCCAATATGCGTCACTCATCATGTATTTCATGACGCCATTTTTACTAGTCAAGAAATACAAAATAAAATATTCAAAAATTTACAACATAATAAAATAATACAGTTTTGAAGGCGCGGGCACAGCTAGTGTTAATTATGTTTCTACGTCTTACATGAATATAATAATAATAATTTTGTGGTTCAGGCCAGAAGAGCTGAAATAATCTTAAAATTAAAGATAGTCTAAAAGAATTGTTATGTAAAGTAACACTCATGTAAATGTAACTTTCTAAATTAGCTAAATAATTAAAGTAGTTGAGGTTTGGAGAGAAATATTTACTTTAACACTACTAGTAAATGTTTTTATTTACTAATAAAAACATTTACTACATTACACATACATTAACACACACACCCCCACACACATCACATACATTTAACATTTACTTTTTTAATTTGTTTAGGAAATGCTATGAGAAAAAAAATGTAAGAAAGTCAATGTTTTACATGATCCGCAGAGAACGACTACAGTTTGAAACACAATGTGTTCTTAATTGGAAACCGCAAATTGGTGGACGCACTCAGACTAGGTGGAGCAACGATTCGTGGGTGGCTGGAAATGAGAGGATCAATGTCCGAGGATCGTGGTCCATTAGGAGAGGCAGTGGTTTGCTACAGGCTAATCAGTATATTCTACCAAAATCAGGTTCAAAGTTCTACAGTGAATCAGCATAGCGATTACATCACTCACGTGAAAAGCGCCGACCTCCGTTATCGCAAAGATAGGCATTATCAACGCACGATGCCAAGTGGTACGATACTGATAATGGCAATGTGCCATTACATACTGCGGGACATGGATGCAATAAATGTTTATCTCGTTTAGTTTTTATTTTTATGATTTTTTACAATTAACATTGAATGGCTGGCTTAGCTGGCTAAAAAACTTTCGCTTTTTTTTTTAAACTTTCGCTTTTTGCGAAAGTTATTGATAACCGAATTATTGCTGTCGATGCATGTGTGTTTATTGTAGTTTAAGATAGTGTTTCTATATGAAACAAACCGCAAAAGTTTCGTAAGGTTCTAATTGTGCAAATATTTTCTAATCTCAATATTTTTTGCATGTTTTTTGGTTATGTTCGCAATGTTTTGATTATAATTAATGATGTATAGTCATATATGTAGAGTATTATTATATAATTACTAAGTAGCGTTATGTTTGAGCCTGACGACATTTCTGTAAAGTAAAGAATATACTAAATGTTTTTTTTTTGTAGATTCTATATTTTTTTAATAAACCCATGTTTTCGTGGTAAAGGTAAATCTGTCTTTTATACCAACAGTATTCTTAGTAAGAGTCGTGGCAGGTTATAAAACAAATAGGTCGGTAGAAGACATTTCCCTGGTTTAAAAAAACAGCAGAATATGCAAAAAAAGCTAAATTAAAAAAAAATGCAACAATGTCAGAATGTTGCATTTTTATCTTTAACTAAGTATCTTATCTTTTCACTTTTGACAAATACCTAAACACGAAACGGAAATACAGATTATTTTTAATGTAAAAACACTCGACTTAAATAATTTACACAAAATATAATTGATTGTCAGTTTTGTGCGAGTCGTTTCGGCGCAATAATAAATAGTAGATATTTTTTATTCTTTATTTCTATTAGAACCCGGTAAAACTAAAAAAAAGGCTGTACTAATATTATTGAACTTAGCCACTATTTGCAATACTGTTGAACTTGAAGTCAAATATGACACCTTCATAAAAATCGAGGAAAAAGCACCTAAGTATTTATCAAAGCAACGAACCAGCGGTAAATAACCATGAATAGCTTTTTGTAGCTACTCACAGGGGAAAAACATACTTTATAGTTGAAATGGAATTATGTAGTTTGAAAATCAAATCAGCCTGTATAATGTCATATTAAAAATGCATCACTCTATCTGCGCGCCCGTGCATGTTAATAAGATTGAATTGTCCAGATGTAGGTCATTCTATTTCTCGAAAGCGAACCAACAATATTTCTGCACTATTGAAAAATGAAATATTAAATTTAATTTATTCGTAGTCTCTTACAAAATAAGAAGGTAATAAAAGTCTAGATTACTTGAAACTCTTTCCTTTCACTTCCTTGCATGTCATTGGTGTGATGAAATATGAAATTTATTGCTACAATGTTAGGGTTCATATTTGTTTACAAACAAGTGCTTCGTTACGATGCGTCGTGTTCACCGCATCTGTCATCAGGTTTGAGGCATACACGTAAACAGTTACCTAAGTACTTTAGATAACTGAGAAAGTCATTATTCTGAGATAAACTTAAAGCATTACATTTTTCAAGAGGGGTTCGATAAAGGGGAGATGTGGAACTACGAAAACCACTTATCCGATTAAGTCTATTTTTTAAAGATTTTTTTACTGTTTATGTTTTAATATAAGTGTAAACACAACCTAAGTCATATTTTGTTTCTTAACAGGTCAATGTTCTTTTATACATCTATTAAAATAAATAAAATTGAAGTGTCTCTTTATAATATTAAAATAACAGCTTTTTACTAAATGTCTATGAATGTTCACACGGTGACACGGTACAACATAATTTTAGAAATCTGGTCTGTTTGTTTGTTCCGACTAAACTCTGAAACGGCTGGACCGATATTGACGGGACTTTTACTGGCAGACAGCTGATATTATAAGAAGTATCTTAGGCTACTTTTATTTTAGAAAAATAAATAGATTACTGCGCAGAAAAAAAAACGTGATACGCGATCAGTTAGTTTTTACCGTAGGCAAATTGTTAAAATGGAGACGAGTAGACAGTAGGAGCAAATATTGAAAAAAATAATTATAAGCTTGATAATTTAGTGTAACGATTTCATTAAGTAGGTATACGTATAATTTAACCAAAGTGCGAATTTTGGCAACGTGACTATCATCACGTAGCAACGAAGCGGTATCACTGACTTTCTCGGACCAAAGTTCAACTCAGTGGTCGGACTTTGATTCGCGAAAATCAACTAATACCTACTTAGCTGGACTTTGCTCGTCGAATTTTTATATTGTACAGGTCAATTCATTCTACGTGTTAACTACTTATAATGATACTTATTGACAAACGTCAGTAATGGGGAGGTCCGGGGTTGCGGGACTTCTTAACAGGATACCGTGGCCCCGGAACGTAAAGGGCAACAGAAGGAACAGGGTGGTTTTTTAGTCAGTAAAAGTCTGACAGTCCCTTCCGCCCCACCCAGGGCGGAAGGAGTCATTTAATGATTTTTACCACCTAAAAGAAAAAAAAAAAAGTAATGGGGAGGTTGCGCAGGTATGGATGTACAAAATAATTATCCATAATTTGTGTATTTTTTATTTAGGGATATTTCGATGACATTTAGATTAAAATTCTTAACAATATTATAAATACTTATTATGAAATAATAGTTTGTGTGGTGTGTCAAGTTTCATCTTTCGAGGCACGTATTATAGAAGGTAGGAAACATATCAATAACTAGCTGTCCGCCGCGCACAGTGTGATATAATCCCTGATTTTGTGTCATCGTGTTTTTATTTAACTAATCGATAGAGTCTACAATTCTGAGGATTAGAGTAAAACTCCGGGTTCGCTAAGACTTGTACTTTTTTTTTTAAAAAATGTCAAAGTTTCGGAATATCCGACTTTTGAAAAACGAAAAAAAAATCATTATAATTTAACGGAAGTACATATTCCAGAATTTATTTATTCTATCAAAAAAAGGTATAATAGCCGACCCTTCCACCAATTTCTGTTGCTTTAGTATGAATGGGTCGAGAGATATGATTTTTTTTCTCATTTTTCGTTTTCATTTTTTTATTCATCTAAACCGCCGTAGTAGGCGGTCATTCCTACATCAAAAAATTGCTGATACTTTCTATTATGTGTAGTATTTTTTCCAAAACCTAACTCATTGGTTTCCAGGAGTTATTGAAAATTTTAGTAATATCCGAAATATCCGCACTTAGGGCTGCCACTTCAACCAAAACATTTTTTTTTTTTTAATTAAGTTTTAGCTTTCTTGTCATGACCATAACAAGATATCATTGTTTTGTGGCTTAAAGTGGCACACATGGAGTAATTTTATAAAGAAAATTAAAAACAAATGGAGAAATTGGTATCATGTTAATTGATACACCTTTTTTGGAAACCGTCTATAAATTCTAACCCAAAAGACTCAACTATGTAATAATAAATAAAAGAAAATCCTTTCCGATGTCTCATAAGCAGCGTTGAAAAAAGCAGAAAAAATATCCCGTATTTTTCCAAGTACGTTTTTTTTTCAATGTTTCATTCGAAAGTTTCAAGAAATTTTGCCAATATAAATGTCATGTTTTTTTCCAATAAAACCGAAAAAAAATGAAAAAAACGGGAAAAATTTCGTGTTTTTTTTTAAATATTTGTATGTTTGTTCTGGTGGAATCTTGCGATTGGGCTAAAATTTTGCATGTATATGTATACCGGAGACCAATTCAATACTATTATTACATGGAGCTGATCTGATGATGGAGCTGGAAGGTGGCCATAGGAACTGCGTAATAGAACGACACTACCCTGTCGAGTTTGAGCTCGTTCGTTATAGCGGCAGCAGGAATACATAATCAGTGAAAGTTTGAACTGTCTAGGACAGCGGAGGCTTCTATGTATTTTTTCTCGAAAACGGTGCGTCTTAGGCGAAAAATAACCGAAATTTCACTCCCCCCTAGAACCCCCCATGAGAGCAACACCACTATTAAAATTTTGGGTTTTGGGGGGGAGAGGGGGGGGATTGTTTTTATTTTAATTTTTCTCGAAAACGGTGCGTGTTAGGCGAAAAATAACTGAAATTTCACTCCCCCCTAGAACACCCCGTGACAGCAGCACCACTATTAAAATTTTGGGTTTGGGGGGGAGAGGGGGGATTGTTTTTATTTTAATGTTTTTTTTTGGTAGTTTCGATTTCCTTACATCACAAATAATACATCCCTACATCATACTAAAAACAACCCACCCCCCGCAAAACCCAAAAATTAAAAAGTGGTGCTGCTCCCATGGGGAACCGAGATGATGTAAGGAAATCGAAACATTAAACAAAAAAAAAACATTAAAATAAAAACAATCCCCTCTCCCCCCAAACCCAAAATTTTAATAGTAATGCTGCTGTCACGGGAGGTTCTAGGGGGGAGTGAAATTTCGGTTATTTTTCGCCTAACACGCACCGTTTTCGAGAAAAATTAAAATAAAAACAATCCCCCCCCCTCTCCCCTCCAAAACCCAAAATTTTAATAGTGGTGTTGCTCTCATGGGGGGTTCTAGGGGGGAGTGAAATTTCGGTTATTTTTCACCTAAGACTCACCGTTTTCGAGAAAAAATACATAGAAGCCTTTATTTTTATAGATCCTTACCATACATAGAACCTTTTAGGTAAATAGAACCATACATATAATAAAAGAACCATAATATAATAATAGATAATAATAGAACCATACATAGAACCTTTTTTTTTTTCAAATAAAATATATTCTTTGTGTTGTTTTTTTCGGATACTTGAAAGTGACAACCCTAAGGAAAATTTTGAATTTTCAATAACTCCTGGAAACCAATGAGTTAGGTTTTGGAAAAAATACTGCACATAATAGAAAGTATCAGCAATTTTTTGATGTAGGAATGGCCGCCTACTACGGTGGTTTAGATGAATAAAAAAATGAAAAAGAAAAATGAGAAAAAAAATCATATCTCTCGCCCCTTACATACTAAAGCAACAGAAATTGGTGGAAAGGTCGGCTATTATACCTTTTTTCGATAGAATAAATAAATTCTGGAATAAGTACTTCCGTTAAATTATAATGATTTTTTTTTCGTTTTTCAAAAGTCGGATATTCCGAAACTTTGACATTTTTTTAAAAAAAAAGTACAAGTCTTAGCGAACCCGGAGTTTTACTCTAATCTTCAGAATTGTAGACTCTATCGATTAGTTAAATAAAAACACGATGACACAAAATCAGGGATTATATCACACTGTGCCGCGGTTACACCCGCGTCTTTGGTTACTGCTCCGCTCCCGTAGGTCGTAGCGTGATGGCATATAGCCTATAGCTTTCCTCGATAACTAATCTATCTAACACTGAAAGAATTTTTCAAATCGGACCAGTAGTTCCAGAGATTAGCGCGTTCAAACAAACAAACAAACAAACACTGCAGCTTTATAATATTAAGTATAGATGTTAAGTAAGTAGGTACCTATACCTACATGGTGTATTATTGTGTAGAGTTTCTCGCCCATTCTTCTCCATATCTTTTGGAAGGGGCAATTAGATTCAATCTTCTTCAATCTTGTTTATGACGTTCAAAGTGCCTTGTAATGGTCTTGAAATAAATGATTAGGTAGGTACACTTTGACTTTACAAAAATATTTATTTTCAGCACAAAATTGCTTACAATAGCAATATTATCTATATTTAAATAATTATGCTCCGTAACAGAAAAGCAAGGTAAGTACACTGCCATATAATTTTATGTACCCAGCTAATAGGTACCCACTTAGCCAATAAATTGGCCTCGTCGCAACTATTTACTTCCGATGCCATAAACAATTTATTCTATGTATTTACAATTTATAGCTACAGTCTATTGCCAGTGTACGGGTATTCCCTACTCGTGTCGTTCCGTTTCATAAAAACCGAGGCAAAAAAAAAACAAAATATTTATTAAAAAATACTAGGAATTTTATTTCATTAGGAGACGAACATTTTCAGTAATTTGAGGAGCTAGATACTACTATTTAATTATTATTTGGAGAAAGTATGAATGTGGGAATGTGCGACGAGTGAGTATTGTTTTAACGGCATTGAGCTAACTGTAAGTACTTACATAATAATATTATAGGTACCACGTGTAACATAATTTGCACAAGACCTGAAAGTAGTTTGTTCAGAATCAGCTTCTGAATCGATTTTCGCTATTATTTATGTATGTTAATTTTTCACGAAAATATCTATTATTTAACTTAAATTAGGACCAATGCGTCCTAGCAAGCTAATAAAATATTTTATTCAAGGAAATTTCAACCTTATGTCAGAGTTATGAAGTCTATTTAAATTCGCGACCGTATTTGTGATAGTGTGATTCTTTCAGTATTTTGTATTTATTATAATTTGAAGTCCTATTAAAAAAGCGCTTTGATGACATTTTGGGAATTGGACATTTTGAGAATGGACATTTTAGGATTTGGACATTTTGACACCGTTGGACATTATGAGAATGGGACTTTTTGACCCTGAACGCCTTTTTGGCCTGGGTAACGTTTTTCTTTGTGACTCTCATCAATCTAGGTACAATACGATGTTTAATCAATTATTCAGTCAGACAGAAAAAACCCATATTCATATTCACACTTCATACAGTAGATTAAACGGCGTTTAAATGTAGGTATAAATCACTCAATGTTCCGCGTTATCCTCTAGGGACAACCCTTACCTGACTCAAATATTTCATCCCTCTACCTACTTTCCCGAAAAAATATAGCGAAAGCAATTTTAAAACTTCTCTTCAAAACGGATTCGTTGTTAAATGCGATCCGTTTCGGCAAAAGTCAGCAAATTGCAGTAAAGTGAAAATGTTGTGAATTACGACGACGGTGCGGTGACATTTCACTCATAATAGGTAGGCAAATTACAAAATTACTCGCCTTTATTTAACGGTTCTCGCCTTCGGGGTCGATGGCCGAAAATTAAGTGTAGGTAAGTTGAAAAAAGTCCATCATCGAGTAGTATTTAACCACAGAATAATTTAACGCTGTATTCAAAGTTCGAACGAAGAACCCTAAATAAAAGAGTATTTTTGTTATTTTTTTTATCTAATCTTAACACGCTACGTCTGATCGTGACTTTGGTAGAGCAACGCACTTTTTACACGTCATATCTTTTGGGGAGGCCATTGGTTTTATACGACTATACTGTAATACGTCCAGACGTAGGTACTGCATGGAAAGCTGACTTTAGCTTCAAACAAACCATTTTGGAGATAAATGGGAACATAATTATGAACAACAACACAACCTCTCTCGCCCTAAAGGCATACCTACACCTTCTCCGTTCCGTTGTGCTTAAAAACAAAATTAAGGAACAAAAAAGGGGAAAGGATGGGACCCCCATTGCGAAAACCTCAACGTGTGCTACTGCCCCACTGACCTACATTACCCATTTCCCGTAATTTTAAAATATGTATATTCTACAAACGGCAAAAGATGAAGTCCATCGCTAATCGCCAGAATTCAGCACAAAAACAAGTTTTATAAACTCGAAAAATCAATAACAACAAAATACCAACTAAACCCTTCTTGGGTCAGCATTATTCGCAATTTTCCGCTTAACAATAAACTTTTGGATGCTGTTCAACGATTCTCCATTTGAAATAAATTTCACAAAGCGGGTAGGTAGCCAGAAAATGGTTGCGGTTTACCACCCTCGACCTTGATACCGTTTATCTCGATGCTCTCAGCATCTGGAGTTTATTTCGATACAATGAACATGTTTAGTATAGGAAAATCTTTTTAGGTCGCAGATTAAATCGTCCCAAAATTGGATTTGAAATCAAAACTGTCAAAGAAAGATTTTTCCATTTAGAATTAAGAAAATGATCCGTTTTAATCTGAGAAGTAGAAAATATTACGTAAAGTATGAATATAAATATACCTATTCAAAAGGCTTATGTAAGTAAGTCGAGCAAGATAAAAAACTTATCATAATATATAATAATAAAATAAAGATAAGTGTGCGCCAGTTACTTTTCAAATTAGGTATTCTCTCACATAGCGAATAGTCGTGACATCGTCAAGTTTTCCTTTTTAACTGGAAAATCTTGGTAAAGCACCTACTAACGTATGCATGTAATAAACATAAATCTAATATTGACTATGCTCATTACTTCATTACGATGTTTATGCTTGTCCCTGAATGAAAATCAAATAAGGGTCAAGAAATCAAGATTCATAATTCTTTCATCTCTTTTCATCGCATGGGAGGAAGCAAGACAAATGCTTTTAATATGGCTTCAATATAGTTAATTGATGTAATAGTCGTTGTTAACGGAAAGGTACTTGTGAATGTCAATATCGTTGGACAAACTGGCCGTGGGTTGGGGTTAGTGACCTTGTTTGTTCAGTAATCCGCGTTGGAGGTTCTAAACCGATTACTCGATTAATAACAAGTGTTTGGCGAATAGGGCCAAAGTCAATTTCAAACCTAAAGGCATGTGTTTATAATTGTATGGAGAAAACAGTGTTGATGACTGTCTTGACTTTTCGTTGCTTGTTATAACATAAACTGCTGCTACCTATGTCAAAAAGGTTAATGTAATTTTCTTTGTAATAGAAAAAATACAACCGACTCGCGAGTAAAAAGAACGCAGAAAAAACACGCATAAATTTTCAGCTTTGAATCATTTGTGGAAGCTTAAAGATCATTCAAAATGCGCATTCGTAATATTTTTCTTACTTTCAGTATACATAATGGCTAACATTAATATCAATTACCTACTTAAAAAAACTTACACAGTATTTATTTTACCATTTCCTTAAAAATTTGAAAAGCTATTCAAGGCCCATGAAATTATGTAAACAATTTAGGTGCTTACCTACTTACGTAAGACGCAAATGAATGACACGGCTGAAATTGTTTGCCTATTACAATAATGGGCAGTTCTCCAAAAGCTGCCCAGTTAACGAAATGAATAAAACATTTTGGGTTGTTAAAAACCTATCGGTTAAATCACTTCCATTTTTTATTATAATTTTAAAGTTTCCAGGAGGTGGACCGATGAACAGGCAAAGGTCGCGGGAAACCGCTGGATGCGGGCAAGGCAGGACTGGTCAATGTGGCTAACTTTAGGGGAGGCCTATGTCCAGCTGTAGACGTCATTCGGCTGAGATGATGTTGATGATGATGGCACTCATGCGTCATGCTCGTGAACGAGTGCTGTCAGTTGGGATTGGTCATCTCTTAACTGCTATGGCTTACATCTTTATTTTTATTTTTTACTACTGTTTTATATTCATCTTCATTGTGATCACATGTAGATTTAACAAGAATAATGTAACCAAGATTTTGTAAAAACCTAATTTAAAAGAGTGCTGTGGAGTTTCTTGCTCGTTCTTCTCCATAGAGGCCTACCTCCGTTTTGGAACGAGCAACTAGCTTCAACTTTCGGACTAACTGACCGACTCCTTGACTATTCAAAAGTGGTTGTAATTATGGTCTAATTGAAATAAATGTTTTGACTTTCGACTCTTTAGAAGATATTTAAACAGACTGTGTTTATGACGATTTCCTCTCCATTCGTAAATAATTTATCTACTTTTCTTCAAGCTCACCAAGGCAATGGAAGCAAGAATAGCATGAAGGAAACGCATTAATCTAAAAATAACGCTAATCGACTTTAGAGCTAAATTTAACAAGACCACAGAGTAAACAAACTTCGCCGAAACTAAATGAACACGAAATTAAATAGTAAGGCACGAATAATGAATGGCATCACGTGCAAACTCGTCTACAATGCACACGAATAAACTTCTACTGTTAAATGACGTCATAATTTATAGAATTATGCTACCTTCAACTTCAGGGAGCAATTCTAATAATTTTAAGGAACGTTCGCATTCAAATCTCAGTCTCGTTCTGTCAAAAATGCCTCTATTTAACCATTAAATAACATTGGTAGTCGCCGAGATGAAATTGTGACTAGATTTAGAACAGTTTTAATTACGACAATTGACCTTCTGAATTCTGACAACCAATATGCTATTTTGGAAGTTACGTCATCTGTAACTTTTAATAAAAAATGGAGGCAGCCTAAAAAAAACCATAAATATTCACGTCTATTTTAAAAAGGTTAAACCATTAAACATAATGACGTCATTGACGAGAGAAAGGCGCCTTTTTTGCACGATCGTAAATATGGCGGATCCTCTTGACTGAACTCTGCTCTCGAGCATAAGAATCTGTTACCATTGTTTACTTCTGAAAGCATTTTTTACACAAAAGAACATGAGAACTGAAAAATACTTTTAAAGTATTCAAAGCATTACTAAATAGGAATGAATGAGCACCGGCGTCGAAGCAATAAAGCCGTTGTTTACATTACACGAACTGGTAATAGCGGAGAAACTACTGCTCCTGATATGAAGTCAATGTCAGTTTAATTTATAACAAAATCAGACTACTAGTCGCATTGGGTTCACTAGTACTACTATTTCATTGTTCAAAGATATACATTAAAGTATAAAGAGGGTCTACAAAAGCAATTATCTTAACTCAACCACATCAACCAATTATAGCTCATTGAAGCCCACTTTCATCAAATTACATCACATGTACCATTAAACTGGAGTATCTCGCAAAGTTAGCGTAATCTGCGTAATTGAACATTGAACGTACAGATTTATGACACCGAAGCCTCAGGATTACACTGGAATAGACGACTTACACCTTGACCTACTTGTTACCTTGTTTTATAGTAATATCATCATATGTGATCGATGTGAATTGCAAAATAAGCGGTTAACAACTGTCATTGTCATGTCCATGCCATGTCCAACGCTTGTTATGACTGAACGAGGTCTAAGAAAATAAAGTATGTCTGGAAGACTTTCTTGAATAAGATGTTACTCAATATTCTCCCCGTCATAATGATAGCCTCCGACCACATGTGACGTCATACGTACAGAGTAAGTGAGACCAGTATTCACTGTGTTAAACTTTCACTTAATTGTTGACGAAGTAATACAAACGAAAGCGATACTTTAAAAAGAATGAACCAAAAATGAATACGATGTTGTGTAAAATCATGAAAATGGGCAATAATATGAATGAGTGGAAAATGCAGTATGGCGGTAAAAACGGTTTTATTCATGAAAGCGTGCCAAACTAAGTTACGTAACGTTGCAGATCAGATGCGGAGTTTCATTCATGAGATTCACCCCCTCGGGTCTACCCACCCATCCCACCGGAGCCATCGAACCGGCACGTCCCGGTCACCCACGCTGTGCTGAGCGTGACAACATATATAAAATAGAATTAGATAATCAAATTTACTTATTACGAAAACGAATACATATTTTGGTTTACGTAATCTCCGAAGCACGTTCCAAATCTAGACGTTAAGAAAGTTTATTCAAAGAGAACGTTTTGGTATTTTTATTTTTGGGATCTTAATCAAAGCCGACGTCAGTCAAATGCAACGGCAAAAGTAAATGTAAGTTTTATTTTTACTTAGCATTTTAAAAGAGCAAGCGGGCGTACTAGTAAGTGTGGTGATGGCGATACATAATTGGCAAGACCCTGTAGATTTCCACTGCTATTTTTTATGTGGGTTTCCCCATAATTACAAGGTTTGGTTGATGACGATCGTTCTATTAATAATATACAAGTAGATTTAGTGATCTCGATTGACGGAAATACGTAGGCATGAATAAATGAATAATTGTAATATTTGTACGCTACGTGGTCACTAGTCGTTACCCATCGAAGCCTATTGACAATGGTCTTTCAGTGAAAGTTATAAAAAACATGGGAGTACATAAATGATTGAGTCGGACTTGTACGTCAATCGATTAATCAATTACTTATGACGTAGAAAAAAGTAGTTTAGCAAGTTATTACTTATTTGTTTCAAACAATCTTGAGCTCTGTTTTATTAAACACTTTATTGACGTATTGAATATGCACACAGTATTAAGTATGTCCCTTTAAATATCTGTGCAAATAAAATTATATTTGCATTTAATAATATTGAAAAGTGTAATATTTGTAGATATTTAATTGATTCGTGTTTACATACAACACTAGTTAATAACCTGACTTTTCCTCACTATGAAAATGAAGGTTAGCAAAGATGCCAATAAAGATACGAAGGTCCGGTCTCTTACTTAAATTTTCTTCATCACAAAAGACCTACTACAGTTGAGGTCTCATGTTATCTTGAAGTAAACAAAAAAAGTTATCTTTATGGACTTGACAAAGGCTTTTGACATAGCCTCTCACCCATTATTTAATAAAAAACGTTACTACAACAACTTTTTGCTAGGTTCTCTCAGCTTTAACTATCACAAAACACATCACAGTCATTTGCATTGCCTGGGAAGGCGAATGGACCAGTCACAATCTACTCATTGCGCATGGGGTACCGCAGGGTAGCGTCCTTAGTCCCCCGCTATTTGACGGTTATAGCATTATTCTTCCGTGAAACTTTACGGAAGAAATATTTTCAATTACACAGACGCGTTTCTACCTTCTAATCATAAAAAAAATATCAGAATAAAAGGTTAGAGATATGGTTGACATTTATGTATAATAATTTATTAACATTTTAACCTGCACGAGTTTTTCATTTTTTATCTCACCAATGGGTCAGCTATAAATAATAAACATATGATTATTTGTTATTAAGAGACAAAGGTTAAAACCTTATATCAGGAATTATATCAACTACTTAGTAACCGAAACAGCACATTTACCTGATAACATTGTTCACGTGATGGAAACATACATGTTTACATACATCTGTACTGTTCTCGAATAATTGCAGATTATTTTATAAGATACGGTAGTATTCGTCTGCGTAAATGTCGGTTATCGCGGACGCAGACGAAGTCGAGGAATAAAAAGTAGCCCATGTCCTTTTTTAGAGTTCAAACTAACCCCATACCAAATTCCATCGAAAACGATTCAGTGATTTAGTCGTGAAAGCGTGACAGACAAGATTTATTTGTAGAATATAGGAAGTAAAGTTAAAATCATCATCATCTGCCCAGACTTTTCTTTTTAGTAAAGTTAAGATATCAAATATAATTATAGGTAGCTATTAAACCAACACTTGATTGAAGTAAAAGGCTACATTAAAATTTAATGCATGTACAGGTCGTCAAACTGCATGCCAATTTGATTAAATTAATGTTTTTTTCTTTGCTTAGTAGGATACTTAATCATATGTTTGACAGCAAAACTGATCAGAGACTTGAGCCTGCTTTCAAAATTCAACAGCAGCATTCAGAGGATTTTTTTTTTCTTAAAAAAATGTTTATCATGAAGATCGTGCTGAGAATTGATTTTTGATTGTGTTTGATAAATAATAGTCTATAGTCTTAAGAAAGAAAGAAAACACGTTTATTGGCGTCATGACGTGACGCAAAAACACATCACACATCTGTGTAATGTCTTAATTAACTGTTAACATTTCTTTTTAATACGTAAAGGATAATTACTTAATTAGTATTATCACTTGTGATAATTCGTAAAGGATTGGCTTATAGATGCCAGGTGCATAATCGTACCTGTTTGATTACCTATTAAGATTTTAATTATCATGTTTACATTAAAGCAGCTGTGTATGTACCTCTTTATTACTCACGTTAACTGTTAAGATGATTAATTGATTGTGAAACTGTGTAGTAGGTGTATTGTATTCTAGTTTCTACTATTATGATTTTCAATGCTGTTTTTTCTAATGGTTTCAGTTTCTATAGATTCAAGTTCATGACTAAGAATGGAATTCTCCTACTTGTTTGTAGAATAATAGGTCATTTATGTATCTAATAATCTAACAGATAAAAAAAAATTAAGTATCTGCTTGTAATGTCAAAATAGCAGCTTTTTTTACAAAATAATACACAAGACAAACACAAACTCACAAAATCTGTTTGTTCTGGCTAAACTAAGTAACGGCTAGACCGATTTTGGCGGGACTTTCACCGGCATAAAGCTGATGTTATAAGGAGTAACTGACGCTATGCTTTTATTTTAGAAAAAGAATTAAGGTACCGCGTAAAACCTTATGATAACCGACATTCTTAATAAGCATTAAGGGCGCTTTCAATTTATGCGTTTCTTGGCGGCCTGCTGCGGTGCCGAAGCGGTGCGTTAAGGTCATGGCACATTATACCAGCACCGCAACGGCACCGCTTCAAACCAGCAATTTACTTGTCATTCAAATTAGAACATTAAATCGTGTGCAGTATAATATATTTCTTAATGTTAATGTGAAAAAGACAACGGCGATCAGTCAGCGCGCTTGCCGCTACCATACAACACGACTCGCAGTCCGCGCGCTGCAAGCGAGCAGACCGCGTGCTTACAGCGCGCCGCGCCGTCTCCGAATTACTAGCGAGACGACGTCGTTATTATGAAAACATGCAAGTCGAACATGAATGCCATATAACAATTGTATTTGCGGTAACAGCAAGCTTGCGCCTCGCGGCCGGCGCGTGGTCTGCGAGCTTGTGCCTCGCGGCCGGCGTGCGGTCTGCGAGTTGGTTGCTAGCTGGAGCCTAAATTCGAGGCGACGCCGTGCTGCTGCTGTGCAGTTGTGGTGCTGGGATAATGTGCCATGACCTTTAGACGTACAGCGCACGGACGATCCTCTTTTTTTTTTTTTTTGGAAGTTTGTATGCAAGTACGATATAAACAAGTTCCACGCACGGTGCGGCAACAGTGCGGCGCCGGTACCGCGAACGCTCGACAACCGGATATATAACGTCCGTTGCCGCACCGTGCGTTTTGTATGAAAAAAGAGGATCGTCCGTGCGCTGTACGTCTAACGCACCGCTTCGGCACCGCAGCAGGCCGCCAAGAAACGCATAAATTGAAAGCGCCCTTAAAGTAGCCTTCAGACTTACCCCGTACCAAATTTGCATCAATATCTATTCAGCAGTTTATTAGTCGTGAAAGCGTAACAGACAGACAGAGTTACCTCCGCATTTATAATACTAGCTTTTGCCCGCGACTACGTCCGCGTGGAACTTGTTCATAATTATCGTACTTGCATACAAACTTCCACCCCTTTTCACCGCCTTAGGGGGTGATTTCCGGGACAAAAACTATCTTATGTCCTTCCTCGGATCTTAAACTATCTCCATGCCAAATTTCATTAAAATCGATTCAGCGGTTTAAGTGTGAAGAGGTAACAGACAGACACACTTTCGCATTTATAATATTTGTATGGATTAGTTTGGATAACTAATTAGACAGGCATTTCTAAATTAAGAGCCAGACAAGAACTGCCTTATCAATTGACCGGAACGATGATCAAAATGGTATGCGTTGTGGAGTGAATGTCAGAAAATTGATTATAGAAAAGGTTGACTCATCATTTATTTTAATTTGGTTGACAAAGTACATTTTATAAGAACATAGATTATTTATAAAACTGTTGGTTGCATTACATTACCATAACTCCATGATTCATGCATGAAAACGT
Organism: Hoplodrina blanda; assembly: GCA_949316365.1. Classification (NCBI taxonomy): domain Eukaryota; kingdom Metazoa; phylum Arthropoda; class Insecta; order Lepidoptera; family Noctuidae; genus Hoplodrina; species Hoplodrina blanda. Next base: position 2,884,482 of record OX438582.1, read on the forward strand.
AGGTACAGAATGTCAATGTTTTGCATAAAGTCATTACCTAGGTATTTAGTTTTATCTACCTATTATTTAGTTATACCTACTTTGAACTTTTATTACTAACTAGCTTATTTTTATTATAGATGACATTATTTATATAGCCTGTGTTATTTATGAATCTGGCTATATCTAAAACAAATAGATTATTCCAATCCGACTTGTAATTTCAGAGATTAGTGTGAAAACAAATCAACAAAAGAACTCTTCAGCTTTAGTCTATGAGTACACCATACAAAGAAGCCATCTATTTTAATTTTCTATTCTTATCAACTTAGAATGATTTCAGAATTTAGATTAAATACAATTGACTTATTGTTGTGTCCGATAAATGTTTATTACATACGATACAATAGCATTGTGTTGGCTGACAAAAAGTTTGCTTCTTACTTGAGTTGGAAATATTGTTGTAAGGAGTATTCGTAAGTCATTCATGCGTTTCGCTTTAGAATTACCTACTAACGGTGTCCTTAAAATATTTATGAAAGAATTTCAAAAAAAATATATTTTGTAAGAAAATTTACAAAAGACAACATACTTGATTAATAGTTTTTAATTGATATTAAATTTAAATTAGCTGAAAATGTCTACTATTGACTATAAAAAAGCGATAAACTTTTTAATGAAGTAGCTTACTTAGTAGACATTTTATGATGATTTGTTTATCAAGGTTAAAAATATTACTCAAAGCAATAAAAGTTCTAAATTATAAATATAATTAAATGGAGATATAAATCTCCAACACTATGTAAATACAATAAATAATAGTTTATTAATTATTGTTGTGGTTAATAATGTGTATCAAACTATAGTTGTATAAGTTTAATGTTTACACTATTATCTTACTCAATATTAATTATAAGATCATAGGTCATTAACAAGAAAAGTGAGATAAACAAACCAACTTACATTTAAAAAGTTTTTAAAGAACTGCTCCTTTGTTTCTCATGGGATAAATATTCGAGTCTCAAATAAATACTGATTCATATAGAAAATAAACAACTTTGAAACATCAAATTCTTGGAGAGGATTGTAAAATCCACATATATTTGAACTGGACCAATCCGCTGACCGAATTTTTTAACCAATCATAGGTTCCGTTACCTATTTGGCTAGCATGTTATTTAACTGCCTATTTCATAACATTCTAATTATGAAAATGACGAAGTCCTGATAGGAAATGAGTAATATTATTGAAAACATTAGCCTGAAACTACACAAGACTGCTTGTTCTCCTGAAACAGGTTACGTTACTTCCTGGTAAATCAATTAATTTGTGTACATCAGTAGGCCACTGGAACACTGAACTTGGAATAGAAGAAGAACATCGTTACATACCTGGGTCGGTTCTGCATGTAGTATTGACCGCCGAAAATGAACGCCATGTACACCCCAACGTAGTAAAACGCCACAGTCCAATTTTCGGTCATCCATTTCCGATAGTCAGAATGAATAAATTCGTTTTCGAATTCGAAAATGTACGAGTAATTCGGCGTTGCATCGAACGCGTATGCCATCACCGGGGACTCCATTTTTCTAATAGTTTAGTCCAGTTACCGGTCACGAGACACGGGCGCGCACAGTCCTTAAACTTTTAAAATGTTGCACTGATCATCACACGAGACTTTTAACCTAAAATTGAATAACAGGATACCGCTGTATCGTTATATCACAGATGACTAAAAATGACAATATTTCGAAGGGGCGGCAAGGCGTGCTGCCTTTATGACACTAATTTCGACAATGATCTCGGAATGTCCTCGGTTTTACTATTTATTCGCAGTGACGAGGCGTCGGCTCGAGCCCGAACTTCTTTAACTCGTCACAGCGGCAAGAGGAAAAGATGAATGAACTCGTTTCACGCCACGCCGTTTGTCGCTGTCGATGTCGGTCGCCTTCATTTTCTATTTGACAGTCGAACCCGCCCGCCGCGGCTCGCGGTGTTACCAGCTTATTTAAAATATCGTACCATATGTACCATCGTTATAATAAAATTGAATGTGTACTATGTACATTATTGTTCGTTTACAAACGCAATAACCGAAAAGGGATCATTGCACTCATCATCATCATCATGAACAAGTTTTAATAAAAACCAATACAAAAATATTTTAAAAAATATCTGATTCTGCTTTTTTCGATATAATTAATATAAAAATAGAAAGCCATAATTGCCATAAATTTTAGATTAAATGAAAAATAAAGTTGTATAGGTACGTTCTACATAAAATTTTTGGCAAACAATGCAACTTATTGAAAGTTTATATATTTATGGAGATACAAATATGTAGCTAAAGAAAATATTTGGTGTAATTTTTTATTTTTTATATCCACTTACATAGCCACACTGAAGTTTCGTTCATCAGAAGGAGATTAGTTGTACATATTTATTAACAAAACTATGCAATGTCATAAGTTATCGAAACTAGCCACAGTAACTGCCTTCATCCATAATTTTATCAATATCAACTTCTTATCCCTTCACAATCCAAAGCAGACCATAGACTTTCCCTGGCAGCATCACAGCACCCTGCCCCCCGTCCATTTATAAAGATGCCAACCCAATACTTTAAGTCTGCCCTTGCACTTTTTGTTCTTGCATAAAGTTAAAGTGAGTAAAATAAGGTCATCGGTCCATCTGGCTGGGGGGCGTCATACGCATATGCATAATTTCATAAATTGTTAATTTTTTTAAAATAAATTATGCTAGTTTTGACACAAACATGAGTCATGACATCTTGAAATATGTATTTATTAAATTTTGCTTTTCAAGAAATAATGTGATGGTCGGATAAAATCACTTACCAGCTGTTTTATTGGGTCTATTATAAAAAAAAACATAAAAGTGACAAGAAAACAGGCAAAATATTTTTAAAATAATTTATTTATTACGTATACAATTATAATTACTATTTTTTATTACAAACTCAATATAAGTTCTTTGAAGACTTGATAAAACTGTTTTATCATAAGTTCACAAAAGCAACAACAGCACAATTTTTAAAATTAATGATTTAAAAAAAAATACCACCGCCTTCAAAAACTACAAAATAAAAAATAACTTTAGTTTGGAAGTCGGCGGCTTTGGTTTTGTTTTTTGTTATGTAGGTATTGCCACCGACTTCCAAACTAAAGTTATTTTTTATTTTGTAGTTTTTAGGCGGTTGTCTTTTTTTTTGCAAAAAAGCTTTTTATTTTTCACTTTTTAGTGCTTGTGACTGTGTTGTTCAAGGATTTCAAGCACTAAAAAGTATTTATTGTAATCCTTAGTAAAGATAATTACATCATCCACATAGCAGTAATCATAAAAATGCTCACAAAATAAAAAGCACTAAACCAAATTGGATGAAATTTTTATGGGACCAAATGGCAAGTATACTGCATTGAACAAAAAAATAATCACACTAATCGGACTAGAAACCTCGGAGTAATCGGTGTACATACAGATAAAAAATAAAAATATTGGCCGAATTGAGAACCTCCTCCTTTTTTTGAAGTCGGTTAAAAAAAATATCTGTTTCATTTTGTTTATGTTACGTTTAGTAAATATCCGGGCATACCATTATAATATCTTATGGAAATAAAAAGTAAGCTTAAGCTGGCAACACAGTTTATCCCGCCCGCTCCTGCCCGCGTTTATTCAAAAGTTTGCGGACAAAAATAGGATGTGTATGGAAATAATTATGTACCTACTACCAGTGGTAAGAAGTGTTAACAATTTTAGGCATTAAATCTTTAAATATAAACGAACTACCTAAGTACATTGGGAAAATTTAAACATTTGAAATATATTACTGACTACCAGTTCTCCAAACATGATCATACTCGTAAATCTTTTGAACAGTTCTTTAAAAATAGGCAACTTATTTTGAGGTAAATTATCTTTTACAAGATTAACTTCAGTCCTATTATAAAACGTGTACATATAAAATGCAGGATCTTCTCCGATGTTCAGTACTTTGTGAAACATTCCTGACAGGACCTGGATCTGGTTTCCTTTATTCAACTTGAAGGACTGTCCAATTCGTTCTTTGGTCACCTCTGGCTCGAAGACGACCACTCCCTCTAGGATAGTTAGTGTGACATTTTGCAAGTCTACTGGAATATACTTTTCTTGATCGTAACCTGCAAACATAGAGCTGTTAGTTGAAATGAATAGAATGGGTTCAATTGATATTTATTTATAGGCGAACATGAGTCAGTCGCAAGTCGCAACACAAAGACTAGTAGCACACTTCACGAGATTATTTTGTAGATTTGATCTCGTGAAGGCGTACGTCCAAGATTTGAGACTCGTCACACCTACGTCATTTAAGCATTTTTTTTTAAGGTGGTAAAAATCATCAAATGTCTCCTTCTGCCCTGGCTGGGGCGGAAGGGACTGTCAGACTTTTACTGACTAAAAAACCACCCTGTTCCTTCTGTTGCCCTTTACGTTCCGGGGCCACGGTATCCTGTTAAGACGTCCCGCAACCACGTCATTTAAGCATGGCATGAAATTTTGAGATTAGATAGAAGAATATGTTGATAACAAGGTGTACAAAAGACACTTTACCCAATTACGTTCAAGTAGTGTTACTACTGGTTTTTATTTAACGTTCTAGAAAAATAAAATTTTAAGTAATGTTTAAAACTAATCACATTTTCAAGGCTAAAATAAAGTGTTATTTTAGAGAAGTTGTGTCTTGGAATTATTTGTTAACTAGCTTTTGCCCGCGACTTCGTCCGCGCATATGTCGGTTATCGCGGACGCAGACGAAGTCGAAGTCGAATAAAAAGTAGCCTATGTCCTTTGTTGGGGTTCACACTTACCCTTTACCAAATTTCACACAAATCGGTTCAGTAGTTTAGGCGTGAAGAAAAGACAGACAGACAGACAGACAGACAGACAGACAGAGTTACTTTCGCATTTATAATATTAGTTAGGATGGTTTGAAATACCCAATTTCTGATATCGTGCGCGACCCTTCACTCGCAGGCATCGTTCGCAGTGCACCCTGAGATATTCAGTGTGATAATATCACACGTGTGAGGAGAGACCTTTCTATTGTGGTGTCACCTGTCGTTGCCTCCTTATTTTCGACCAAATACTGACGCACAGGCCAACATACCTACAGACCAATTTTATGAACTCTCGCTCTTGACTCTTGACCTCTAAAGAGTACTAATTAAAGTGTTATAAACAAACATCCTTGTTTGTGGGCACTTAGGTACCTACTTTTATTTTGGTAGGAGGTACAGTCAAAGAATAGGTATCCAGGGTCGTCAGATATAATTAAATTTTTCTCAGAAATCGATGGATGTCTTCCATTAAAAATTAACTTAATAAATGAACTGTTTATTATCCACTTTTAAACATCAAAAACATTGAAAACATCCATCGGTTTCTTAGAAAACTTCAACTATATCTGACGACCAATATGCATACCCTGTCTCTTTTATTGACTGTACCTGTTTGTTTTTGCAGTTTTCAGTCCAAGTGTATTCATGATGCACTTATTTACGTAAAAGCATATTAATTGATTGTCATTTTCTATTATAATGTATGTAGGTGACGTATTTAAAATCAAAATGGAAAATTACTCAGCAATTGAAAATTCGAGGGTCAAAGGCTTATACGAAACAACTTTCAAAAATACAAACCTGGAAAATCAGCAAAGAATATAACATCGCTATGTTCACTCCATGAATGTACACTTCTCCTTATTTCATCTAAATCCTTCCTCCAATGTACCGCTTCGTCTAACAGGGGCATCAAATAAGGGACCTTACAAAACGGAGACCACGATGCCTTCAACAAATCCACTTTCGGATCAAACATTCTTTGGACGAACCTCCCGTTCATTGAACACCAGATATCTACATGAACAGATATATTACTTGACAAAACCTTCGATGGATTATTCCATATTGCTTCCCTCGAATTGTCCATATTGTTCTTCAGACACTGTGCGTATTGAAGGACCATGTCTCCATGCCGTGACCACCTGTCGTTTAGCGTGTACATTTCAGGATCGATGTAAAATTCTTCGTTTCTTTCGTTGTCCACTACTTTGACGATTACGGAGCTGATGTCCCATGTGTGGACCATCATGTCCCAGGAGTAGCCGTAGAGGCCGTTCGTCCAGTTGTTGTAACCCTGAAACGGAATTTTTGGAATAAGGTTGAACGTTATGGGTATACAGCCTGTAACAAAAACCCTGTCCGATCCTTAAGGGTATTATTCGGCATCGTACTGCGTACACATATATTATTTTTCCCCAGTGAAAAAAAAAAGAAGAAAGAAAAAGTAATCAAATTAAAATAAAACATAAAAACTGATCAACGGCAACACTGATCTGACAGGGTTTTTGTTACATAGTGTATATATTGTTAAATGGTTAAAGTTTGGCCGAACTCTATCTACTTAGTAAATATTTTACTAACTGATTCAATACGGTTGCCTATCTATTATCGATCTGGTCTGGTCGCCAAACCGCAGGGACCCATTAATAGATCTGGGCATAGTGTCGAATTACAATACAAGGCGTAATTGCATTTAAAAAATATCCGCTGGTCCATATATTTATGTTCGGCAAAATGTATGCATCAGCAGATTGTTTTTCATGATTTTAGGGTTGATCCTAGGGAGCTTGTGGAGGTCAGATATGCAGTCGCTCCATGTAAAATACTGGTATTCAGCTGCATCCGGTTAGACTGGAAGCCGAACCCAACATAGATTCTATGGGAAAAGGCTAGGCAGATGATGAGGGTTGATCCTATAGTAAAAGTTGTTCATAATGATGAGTAGGTACTTGAATGACCTGTTTTCGGATTTATTACACCTTCAATAGATACCTACTTTACGATTTTCAAAAAATAAAATTCAGGGGTTCATTCATATCTTTATGCCAATTTAACATAATGTCCCATTAAATATCTATTCCCTCTTTTAGAAAACCAACTCTCAGCGATATAGTTTTCAGGTTGCGGAACGAAGTTTATTAATAACCAAGCGAGAGGCGATTCTAGGTCAAATATGAATAGCCTTTTAATTTTTCAAGAGAAAATGCCCGCGCTCACCGCCCACGGATTATACTCTATGCAACTGAAATGCCTGTTTTCCCTTTTATGCCGTTAAAGTTAATACGAATATAATTTAAAATTCTGGCTTTGACGTTTCCATTTAGTTTAATAATTCTGTGCAAATGGTAAGAAGGTATTTATTTAAAATGCTTCTAATAATGTTCAATGAGCGAAAATTATTTTATTAGTTAGGTAGGTATCTAACCAAATTACTTTTAGAAAAGCCGTCAATTCTGTAAAAATCTCTTTCTGTGAATATTGGTAAAGACAATTCACTTTAAGATCACTTTACCAGCCTGCGTGATGCGGACTCGGGGTCAGTATGTCGACCGAACAGAGACAGGCTCGAGAGTAAGGCGCGCGGAATCCCTGCGTGGCTTTATAAAGTCAGTGCTGCCGGTGGGTGACAGCTAGCCGTACCGTGTGACGGGACTCACCTTGTGGTGGTCAATAACTGCCGGAGTGCGGAAGAATGCTCGGAGCGACTCCCGTACCCCGGCCAAAGGTAATGGAGAAACACTATGGGGTTTTAGTCGGTAGGAGTCCGACACGACCCACCGCCTTTGCGAAGGCGGAGGCAATCCATGACAACTTCCGTACGGAATAAAAAAAGACTTATCGAAGAAGATTTTTACAGAATAACTCTGAAGGTCGGAAGGTGCAATAGTGAAGACTTCAATAGCGGCATTTATTACATAATATAAACTATAAATACTACAGGACGTAGGTATTTATAATTTATATTATGATTACTCATTAAGTCAGTTAATCATAACAATGTATCTATTTTAATATTGTCATTCAGTTTACCCACCTTTGTTATAAAATGTGAATACGGTAGAAAGCCTTGAATGAAAACGTATGTCATAATGAGATACATTGTGAGTTTCTTTCTATTGTAATTGTCATTTACTAGTTTCTCCGGCTTATTTTTGTTATAACTTATAAGTTGTTCATGTTTTTCAGTATGATCTTGTTTATCGTGATCTAATACATTGTCTATTGTATTGCTAACATGAGTTTTGTCATCAATATCAGTATTTTCTTCATCCTCTTTAATTGTGTCTTTTTTAAGTTCTTTTCGTTCTTTTCCAATAACCTGCCTATCTTCATTAATTTCGTTGATATCATCTTTATAATCATTTATTTGGCACTCACATAGAGGTTTCTTCCTGTATTCTTTAATTTTAGCACTTAAGGAATCCTTTAGTTTATCAAAATATTCTTTGGAGTACGATGCGAGTGTCTTTGGCCAGTCAAAGGGGTAAAACAATGGCATTGTTGCCAAACACACCCATGGAAACATTCCTAAAAACATAACAGAAAATTATAAGTATTATAAGACTACGTTTTGTGTTCGATACCCCTCGCAACAAAAATTAGTTTGGCCTACAGTTAAGTAGTTGTCTGGTCTGGTTGTGTGTGTAACCGACGATACAAGAGGAATTTCTTTTGTAGGGTAAAGTTAAAAAAGGAAAGAAAAGAAATAACATGATGCAAAGATTGCCATTAAAATGCTTAGCAAAAACTACATAATACAAATGTACTTGCTCTAATCGGCGTTCCCATTATGATACCACTTGTTTGTTATGAATCCCCCGATTGGCTATAATACTACTGACCGCATTTCAATACTCAATATCTTGCTTTTCACAACATTGTAAAGAATTTAAAGTAAAACAACGTCCGTTCTTTAATTGTCGTAATTTTCTTTTCCATCAGCAACATAACGCGTGCAGTTAGTTTACAATCTAGATCACATCGTTTGCAACAAACCGATCCGGAACAGCCTGCTGTTCATGAGATGGAACATGGCGCAGAAAAGCATAGCCACGTGTCTCGTGGTGGACCACATCATCCACACTGCCACCGTCAGGTCGAAGAGGAACACGAACCAGTGCACTACCAGGTAGTCTGTCTGGGGGACAGTGAGGAAGTATCTGTGGGCGGAAACACGTTACGGAAATGAAGTTCAGGGGCGATACTTCTGCAGTGATATCAGCACGAACTATTAGGAAATAGTTCATGACGTGACAGGCAAGAATCCAAGTAAAGAGTCCTGGCAATACCGGTCCAATACTATTCGGGGACGTAGATAATGCGTCAAGCAAATACCGGGCTTCCGACTCATGGTTGTAGCAGAAACCGTGGGGCTTTAGTTTCTCCAGAAGGAAGTATTCCATGAGGCGTTCCCCTCGAAAATACAGGCAAAAGTCCAAGGTGCATTCGATTAAAGCTTAGGTCTGCTTTGACACAGATCATAAACCGTTTAGACCGCGTAGGTTTTTAAAGACTCTTTATTATTTGAAGGCAGTGGGACAATAATATAATTATCATTTTGACTGGTACACTTACTTGAAAGGGTCAAATACCCAATGCTCGCTCAGGTTCTGCACTGAATACCCGGTGAGCCACTCCGCGGTGCCCTTCTTCATGCCTGCCATGAAGTACAGTATAAAGAACTGGTACTTCAGTATGAAGTAGTTCCAGTATGGCACTGTCGACTTCTTCTTGCTAGGGTCGAGGTAACCGTCAAGTGACCTGAAAATTCTGGTAGATAAGAAACTTTTGAAAATAAACATAACATTACGCCTGTAATCCCCGAAGGGTTAGGCAGAGAGGTATATCTCTACATCTACATTTCGCCAGTTATGTTTTAAGTACCATGTAATACGGGGCGAGCCTATTGCCAATCAACCGAGCACAAATCCAGACTCCGAGGCTGCTGCTGATAAATACCTGATGGGAAAACCCAATAACACTTTGCCCGATCTGGAAATAGAACTCAGGACCTCATGCTCAGCATTCGCGATTTGCAACTACTAAGCCAACAAGGTAGTACAAAAAATATCTTTTGAAGATATCGTCTGTAAATACGTCACACTACAAGCAGATCAGAATATCAATGTTGAAATAATAAGTTCTGCATCAACCGAAAGTTTCTGACTTCTAACTGTCTCATCCACATTATCAAATATTATCAATGTAAATCGTCCCTTACATCCTTGGCTTTGGTGCGTGTGTAATAAGGTCATCAAAATATGTTACGAGAGAAGTAAAACAACTCAATATAATAATAATTAATCCAATGTGCAATGTGTTATACCCATACGGATATCTATACATATAATAAAATTGTAGAAAAGTGGTGTCTGTACAATGGAAATATATAAAAAAAAAGTAGCAGGGGTTGTTATTACATCGATGCCGAACCCGGTATTGCAATTAATTTTTTTTTTGTCTGTTTGTCTGTTTGTCTGTGTGTTTGTGCACGCTAATCTTCGGAACTACTTGACGGATTTGAATGATTTTTTTTTTGTTGTATTGGTATTAAGTCCGGGCAACATATAGGCTATAATTTATCTTGGAAACTTGAACACCTGATGCAGAACCGCAACAGACCAGCTAAACTATAAGAGATACAAAAATGGTACCATAGCAAAAATTGTTTCACGTGATGAGCATTTTCTGCTAAGAGAATAAATTTAAAGATCTGGAACACCTGATGTGGAACTCCAAGAGCCCAGCTACACTATAACATATACTGGGCGTTAGTGACAGGTTGGCAAAAACTGAAACTGTAGTTTCAGACCACGATTTGTGATTGAAAATCGTTGGAATTTTTCTCCGGAAAATTCTCAAAATTTTCGACCGATTTTTCACTTGATTCGTAATATATTGATATGTAAGTACCAAGTCCAGGCCTCTAAACATAAATTTAATGAAAAAAACAATAAAAACTTAACTCGGCAATGTAAACACAACAAAAATAATTCTAGGTACCTACATTTAAGCTATGTAGGTTTAGGCACAAATAACACGCGCCGCCCGGCGTCGCCGCATCGGTGCGATGTCCTCTGCTAGAGCTGTACCGAACGAAACTTTAAAAACTAGTCATTTATTTATTGTCAACATGTGATTTATTACGCATTTCCGGGAAAATATTTCACTTGGAAAATATTTACAATATTATTTTTGATTTATATTTTTCGTTTTTGCCAAGCTGTCCCTAACGCCCAGTATAGGAATGACGTCTTAGCGAGAGTTGTTCAGCCTGATGAGCACTCTCTGATGTCGTATAAAATTTGAAGATCTGGAACAGCTGATGTGGAACTCCAAGAGCCCAGCTATACTATAACTTATATAGGAATGACGTCTTAGCAAGAGTTGTTCAGCCTGATGAGCAATCTCTGTTGTCATATAAAATTTGAAGATCTGATCTGGAACAGCTGATGTGGAACTCCAAGAGCCCAACTACACTATAATATATATAGGAATGACGTCTTAACAAGAGTTGTTCAGCCTGATGAGCACTCTCTGTTGTCGTATAAAATTTGAAGATCTGGAACAGCTGATGTGGAACTCCAAGAGCCCAGCTATACTATAACATATGTAGAAATGACGTCTTAGCAAGAGTTGTTCAGCCTGATGAGCACTCTCTGTTGACGTATAAAGATTGTAGATCTGGAACACCTGTTGTGGAACTCCAAGAGCCCAGTTACACTATAATATATACAGGAATGACGTCTTAGCAAAATTTGTTCACTCTGATGAGCACTCTTTGTTGACGTATAAAAATTGAAGATCTGGCACACGAAATTCCAAGCGCCCAGATACACTATAACATTATAGGAATGACGTCTTAGCAACAGTTGTTCAGCCTGATAAGCACTCTCTGTTGACGTTAAAAAATTGAAGATCTGGAACACCTGCTGTGGAAATCAAAGCTCAATTTCACTGTATAATTATAAAATAACATAAGCTGGGAGTACCTCCACGCGGTGAAGGCGGTAACAGTTTAGGACTGATTTTCGATGAAATCTCGCTCATCCCGTTGTTTTCCCGTCCCCAGGCCTTAGAATTCTACATCAGACGTTTCAGATCTTCGATTTTGACGACCCCGTTGTCGCTGGCATAAGCAACAGGATCCGCGTACGAAGTCGCGGGCAGAAGCTAGTAAATAATATAAAAACAAATGAATACCCATTTGATGGTTCCAGAATATACCAAAATATGCTGATATAATTTTCCCTAAATATATTTAAAATGTTAAAATAAACTAATTTTCCATAATAAATTCATTTAAAAAGAAAACTTTAGTACAGTTACCGGCACGTAAGTTGGCAAGAGTTTTTGTAGTGGGGGAAGTATGCGCACGCACAATTTCATACGTTATTATATGCGCGAACTTCCCCCACTACGAAAATCTCTTGCCAAGTTACGTGCCGGTAACTGTACCTACTTAATAAATCCAAATTATAATTAAAATTATAACATTATATAGGTATTATAATATTATCTAAGACGGATTTAGTTGGATTTTTTTGTCCCTAAAAGTGACCATGAAATTTTATTAAAATAATTATCGCCAAAAAATCTAGACAATCGTTAATAAAACTACAATGCTTATATTGCAATGTAGTTCACAGAGGACATAATTTTTTTTTTTCTATCTCATTGTAAGGTAACACCCCCAATAATCGACACTTTAACGTGCGCAAACAAGCATTTTTTTAAATATTTTCTTACTTTATGATATTATAAGGTATTTTGGAGCATTGGGTAACGCTTCAGACTTCGTTGCGTAATATTTGAAAGCAAACATAAGTTTCATATAAATAAATAAAGTAATAATATATCGAAATAAATTAACGTTTTTTGGTCTAGTGATCGACAGCAGAATTCTATTTTTCGACACCCGGTAGTCGACATGTTCCAGTAATCGACATCCAATAATCGACATATTCCTAACACTTCTAAACAATAAATCCCAATAGAAAAGCCGAGATAATCTAGTATTATATGTGACGAAATAAAAACTTAGTCTTAATCAGTATTTTGATCATTTTAATCAACAAACAATCTTATAATAAACAAATAGTGGCTAGTAATTCGTAGGTTTCTAAAAAAATACACTTTTGCAATATAATACATCTCTTAAATGTTAAACAATAAATGTAGAAGATGTGTCATTTGGTTTCGGTTTAGTATCCGCCTTTTCTTGTTTTTTTATTGTTTTTATCTGTTAGTTTTTTCTGTTTTTTGTTTTTCTATCTTCCTCAATTTTAATCGTTTTCTTTTTTCTCTTTCCTTGGATTTAATTTCTAATTTTTTCACCTATCTGACAACTTCTATTGCCTGTATTATTTGAAAAAGTGTGGAATTTTTTTTTGGTGCCATAAAAAACATTTATGTCGATTATAGGAACATGCGAAAAAAGAAACTCCAGTTATCGACAAGCGTGTTTTCATATTATATTATAAACTTACAATTGCAAAGACATTACTAAAAACTAAAGAATTTGGGTACTAACTTAATAAATAATTTACATGCTCGGTCAAGCAAAAAAATTAAAAGTTATGGGCATTATATCTTGCTCACCTCCTTAGCGATTTCGCTAATGAAACGGGAATTTATTTAGAGATCTCTGCCGGTTGGTATGTTCAGCTACACCATTTTCTTTAAAACAGCCGAATCTATGAAATATCTTTCGCAATGATAGCTAGATAATCCTCAACTATGTTTATGGTTCAAATACGTTCCGAAGCGAGACTCAACTCTTGTTTTTTTTCGTTAACTTTTTAAGTGTCGAACACTGGGGCTCTGTCGAACACTGGGTGTTTTACCTTACCTAATAGCAGAAAAATATGAATCCTATTTGCATTTCTGTACTAGGTAAATTACTTACTTGCCTACTTCAAATAATTCGAAAATCGTTAAAACCCCTGCGAATTTTTCACAATACGAATAATATTCTAACTTATCAAAATTACTTATTAAATTAAAATTCGCCTAAAAAATTATAAGATATGCTGCTGTGCTCAGTGGCTGGTAGCTTTTGCAAGAATTTATTAAATTAACTGTCTTGTTTTGATCAAACGTGTTGTTTTGCACAGGATTATAAAATGGTAATGAATATTAGTTGAAACCCGTAATTCTTTCTTTTTTTGCAGGCCAGGTGAAAAGGCCCTCGCCTGTCTTATCACAGATAAATAAGGGAGTTCAGGGCGCCTACCGCCATCTCTTAAAACAATATTATTTTAATATTACTTTGTAATTTCTGTAACAGTGCTAAAGGCAATTAAAATAATATTGTTCTAAAAGGTGGTGGTTGGCCCTCAGGATAACGATTAAATACCTATTACATTTTTAAAGAAATAGAGTAGAAAAATTCTTACCAATAACAGTTGGCTTGTGTACAGCTAAGTAGCAAAGCGACAAGTCCGAACAGATAGCTGTGGTTGTTCCAGAAGCTCTTCTCTATGAGGAACAGGTACCAGTAGCAGGCGGTGAACAGCGGGGCGGCGATGCGGAACTTGTAGCCTAGCATTATGCATAGCGCTCCTGGAAGACATAAATGGTTCAAAATTTAGTATCACCTATTTTGAGACTAAGCCTCTGTTTAGATATAATGGCTAAGCGAGCATGACCATTATATAGAATTATAGACTACCTACCTCCTGTCGGATCGTTTGATTGACAATCATGCCTAAAGCTTTGGTTTCCTAGCAAAGCGGTGCCGTCATATAGCGGCCGTAATATTACGGACGCAAAAAGGCGGCCGTCTTTACGGTGACGACATGTGGAAAGTTCCACGGCCGTTTTAACACACCGTCAGTCTTTTTTTAAAACAAACGTCAAACAAAAAGTATCCAAGATAGAAAATGGACGACCTTGATTTAGCTTTGGAGGATGGACTATCATCAGAAGAGGAAAATAGTCGTATCTCGGAAGCAGTTTATTCAAATCTCGTGGTACTGAAGGTGCATTTGAGATTTTAGTACGTCGCCGTTTACTGAGCAATAAAGAGAAATTGTTTAATTTCTCTAAAAAACACAAATATGTATTAAAAATAGCTTCACCGCTATCAATAAAACGTTCACGAAACTATCTGACACCGTCAAAACGGCCGTGATGCAAATGACGGCATCGCTTTTTGACGTTACGGTGTTAGTTACCGCTCTCTAGGAAACCGCGCCATTTTGTTTAGATAGACAACGTTCTAATGACGTTATTCACCGCTGTATTACGGCCGCTATATGACGGCACCGCTATCCTAGGAAACCAAAGCTTAACGCTCTTGTTTTGAATCGTTGCCCACTCTAGGAATTCCCCTGTAGGTATCGTGGTTTTTGTATCCTACTTACTCATATTAACTCCTTAGATTATATAATATTAACTCATAAATTATCTGCTTAACCGAAGACGCTATTTTTCATCAGAAAAATTATTCATCAAAATCTGTTTCTGAAAAGTTTTACTAAGTAGGTACTGTGTGCTTCTATTGTGAATAGGGCTTTTATGATATAATTAATTAAATTTAACGTTGTGTTCACATGTTAAGCGATGGCCGAACAAATTGCTCCATATAAAACAAAACCCAATCGCTTATTTTCTAAATTCACACATAACATCACGCCTGTAATCCCCGAAGGGTTAGGCAGAGGTGTACCCATTAGTACACCCACGTTTCACTAGTTATGTTCAAGTCCCATGTAATAGGGGGCGAGCTGGGGCGAGCCTATTGCCATCAACCGGGCACAACTCCAGACTCCGAGGCTGCTACTGTGAAATTCCTTATAGAAAAACCCAATAACACTGCTCGACCTGGGATTCGAACCCAAGACCTCATGCTCAGCAGTCGCGCTTTCTAAATTCGAATATAGAATTCGACTGAGTGTTTGGAATAAAAACGTTTCAGCTGGGTGGCGAGGTATGCAACCTTCACAGTAGGTACCTTCGCCATAAGAAGGTCAGTTAGAAGTTAGTCCTGTAAGACCCAGCTCTAAGAACTTACCAAGCCACAGGGCTGCATACACGAGCGCCATGTAAGGCATACCGATGGACGTCAGTATCGGGATCAGCGGAAAGTGACAGGTTTTGGGGTCCCCCCAGCGCTTCATCATGGAGGCGCCGCCACGCTCGTCTGGGATATCGAACAGCATCGCCAGACCTGGTGAGGCGTCTAGGTGTAAGACCTACTGTAATAGGTATACTAGGTGTAAAAAGAACAACAAGTAGCCGTTAACAACGCATACTGACCAGTAAGTAACTGATCATCTGCCTAGCCTTTTCCCAACTATGTTGGGGTCGGCTTCCAGTCTAACCGGATGCAGCTGAGTGCCAGTATTTTACATGGAGCGACTGCCTATCTGACCTCCACAACCCAGTAACTGGTTAATACGTTACCCCTTGGTCAGACTGGTTGTCAGACTTTCGGGCTTCTACCAGTAAGTAAGTAGGTATGAGTAAAAAATATTTCTGAGAAACGACTTTTATTTTTGGTGTGAAAAATCATATGAAAAATTCGCAGCCTAGGTATTTCAAGTTCAACCAAAGACTGCAGTACCTATATATTTTATGGGTGATGGACGGTTATAACATTTAAAACTGGTTTTCGTAAAAATGTGAAAAGAAGTTAGAACTTTGATTTGTTAGAATTTTTAAAGAACATGTAACTTTCGTGTTCATGTAGTACTGATACCAGCTGGTAGGGTACTCACCGGCATGAAAAAAGGTATTTGGGGGTAGAAGGTGGAGAACATGGATGTGATGACTGATGTCTTTTTTTTAAGTATGGGAAATTATCAAATGACTTCTTCCGGTGAAGATGATCAAATGATGTCTGGGATCACGTTCCGCGACGCGACGGATAATGAGATATCTAAGTATAAAATTCACCTCTATAATCTTCTTGAATGACTTACCGAACAAAATTCTTGTGACAGCCAAACTGGACGAGTCCTTCGGAGCATACATATAATCCACTACTTTATTGAAAGTTGCATCTCTTATTTTGAACCCAAACTGCTGACAAAACTTATAATCCACCTTCTGATAGAGTGCTTGTATTGTCTCCTTTATTTTCTTCATTTTTAGTGAATCCTGTAACGTTGGTAGGTACGAGATTATAGTTTATTGGAATGATGGAGAACCGGTAAAATGTAAATTATAGCAACCCACAAACCGTGCCGGCCAATCAGGGCGTCTCGCGGTCGTTTGCCGCCGCGATACACAGAGTGAGACAACAATTTGGTCTCACTCTCGCACGGCCGTTACTGATTCGCGGCGTGGCGCGACAGTCCGCTGCCCACACGCTTACCGCGCAGACCTGTGCGCAAGTCCGTCGCGCCGTCGCGCCATCGCCACGTGCCCGTGTCTTAGATAATTAATCGTGCCTATATGTTACCGAAACTTTATTATTTTAGGGTACTGTAACCCCCTGTGTGATTTTACTTATTAAACTTTTACTGTTTACCAAAAACTGTGGTTTCCCTGAGACCCCTCTCTCATATGTGGCGCTCCAACGTTTCTTTTTTTTTCGTGTGACAATAGTGCATAGTGAAAATGCCAGTGACCAGGAGTAGGGCGGCTAGTTTGAGTCGGAGGGAAGATGCAAACGACGCATTACCCGTCCCCTCACGATCAAGCTCGCCGGCCGCGGCGTCCGCCAACCAAGATGGCGACGACGCGGACCCTTTCGCGCCGCGCGCCGATGCTAACGCTACCTTTTCGAACGAAAACGTGGCGACTATTATTGCCTCTCTCCAACGCTCTCAAACAGAAGCATTTAGGGAGTTGCTTAACTCGGTGTCGCGGGTCAACGCATCAACCCCGGAATCACTCGCGCTACTAGGGCACAATACCCTAGCCCGCTGCAAAGCCACCTTCTCCGGCCGACCGCAAGAGTCGGTTGAAGCATTTATCGACGCCATAGAGGCCTATAGCGAGTGCGCGCAGGTAGCGGATTCAAACATCCTACGCGGCTTAGCCTACCTATTCAAAGATCAAGCAGCGACATGGTGGCAAGGAATAAAATACTCTGTGTCGTCATGGCGCGAAGCTAAAGAAAACCTAATAAGTGCGTATGGTGACCGCCGGCCACCTCATCGTATCTACCTAGAGATATTTGCGACGCCGCAGGACAAAGAAAACACCGACTTATTCGTGGCGCGCGTTCGCGCCCTTTTCGCGCGCTTACCTAAAGGTGACGTAACAGAGTCGGCCCAATTAGATATGACCTACGGACTCCTCCACAGCAGAATAAAGAAAAGACTGCGAAGAGAAGAGTGTCATAATTTCTATGAATTACTCCGCCTTGCACGAAACATAGAAGATTCTTTCGACGAGAAAAACAAAATGGCGCCGACGGCGAGTGAGCGTCGAACACAAACGCGCCCGCCGCCGCCCGCGCCGTCCACTTCTACGCCGTCTACACAATCCGCCGACCGCGATCGTGTCCCCGTTCGCGATAGTGCTCCCGCTGCCCCGGCGCCGCCGTCGCAGAGCCCGCCCGCTCCGCACGCGCCTCCCGCCCCGGTTCCGGCGAAGCAACGAGTTTCCTGCACCTACTGCAAGCGGTATGGCCACACAAAGGACCAGTGTCGTAAGTTGCAGACCCAAGGTGAGTCCAAATCCAAAAATAACTCTGCGGAAGTGATAAGTGATAACGGTGATAAAAAACAAAGTGGCCAAAGTCAATCTTTTTATTGTGTTCAATCTCGCGACGTATGTAAACAAAACTTTTCATCGCAAATAATTGAATCTAAACAGTGCTTTTCAAATAAAAACATTACGTCAGTTAAAGACTCTATTGGTAAAGATATTAGTACTTGTTGCCATAACGATGTTTCTTATAATAATAATTATTCGGGTCATAACTCACAATTTGTAACAAATATGTGTAAATGTTCAAGTTCTATCGACGTAAATGTTCATAGCTCACAAACAGAAAATGTATGTAAACAAAAGGGTAACGTTAACCCATTATGTTCTACCAACGGTTATACCGATATTTTGTGTAATAATTTTATTAATGAAAAGGGTAATAGCTCCCAATATTCTAACGATATAGCGTGTAACACGTCCGATAAACAAAACGGTAATAACCGATATCATACCGATATTTTGTGTAATAATTTTAATGAAAAGGGTAATAGTTCCCAATATTCTAACGATATAGCGTGTAACACGTCCGATAAACAAAACGGTAATAACCGATATCATAACGATATTTTGTGTATTGATTCTCATATTGAAAAGTATTCTATGTCACAATTTGATAATAATGAGAATGTGTGTTTATATGTAAATAGTGATAACTGTATTTATAGTGGAGATGTTTTACCCCGCGGTAACGGTCATGCGAGTCATACGGAACCCGCTATTGGTCGCGAGTTACGACCTATTTTTAATATAAAAATTTTGGGTTTTACCGGTACCGCGTTGATAGATACGGCCGCCAAGCATTGCATTGCGGGTCATACGCTATATACTCTCCTTCTACGTCAAGGTCATCCCTTCAGCTCTTCGACACGCGAAGTTAAGCTTGCCGACGGTGTAGTCCGTACGATGGATGTACTTTCAACCACCCTGGAGGTGTGCTTAGAAACGAAAGTTATCACGATTCCATTTTTAATTTTTCCCGATGCGACAAATAACGAGACGTTATTAGGTATCGATTTTATAACCGCTGCTGGAGTAGTTATTGATTTTTTTAAAGAAGTCTGGTACTTCAGTAATTGTGATACGGTAAAATATAACTTGTTCTTTGAACCTACCTCGCGTGACGTGTCCTGCGCCTCTACTGATGTTCTTAGGGATGATGAAGGTACTCACCTTAAACCAGCTGAGCGGCACGCGCTCGCTGACGTCCTCACCAGGCACGCACGCGTCTTTAGAGCAGGGGGAGGTCCAACACCATATGCTGAACACTGCATTGACACAGGTGAGCATCCGCCTATTGCTGTTCCTCCTTACCGCCTAAATCCTTCGAAGAAAGAGCTAATGAAAGCTGAAATAGGTAAAATGTTACAAGATGACATAATAGAAGAATGTGAATCAGCATGGTGTTCACCGGCGCTGATGGTGCCGAAGTCCAACGGTGGTATCCGCTTCTGCGTCGACTACAGGCGTTTGAATGCAGTCACCAAAGCTGACACATATCCGATGCCACGCATCGACGAGTTACTACAGAGTACAAAACGGGACTGCTACATGAGTACGCTAGACCTTCGATCTTCGTATTGGCAGGTTAAGGTAAGGGAAGCTGATAGAGATAAAACCGCTTTTGTTTGTCCTTTAGGTACCTACCGTTTTAAGAGAATGCCGTTTGGTCTCCGGAACGCGCCTGCTACCTTTCAGCGTCTCATTGATCGTCTCCGATCCTGCTCTGCTTTACAAGATGTAACTTTATTAGCTTATTTAGATGATCTGTTGATAATATCGCAGGGATACCAACAGCATCTTCAAGACCTCGAGGCAGTTTTTAGACGTCTGGCTGAGTTCAACCTCCATGTAAATAGGGAGAAGTGCGCTTTTGCTCGTGAAAGCGTTAAATATCTCGGCCACGTCATTACACAAGAAGGTGTTTCCACCGACCCAGGGAAGGTGAGTGCTGTACTCGAGATGAAGGAACCAGGAAACCTAAAGCACCTGAGAACCTTTTTACAAACATGTTCATGGTTCAGAAAGTTCATACCGAACTTTTCGAAAGTTGCCGAACCATTGACACGCTTGACTAGAAAAAGTCAAGTATGGTCTTGGGGCTCAGAACAGACCCAAGCATTTAATGAGCTGAAGAGTCTACTGACCACAGCTCCAATACTGGTACAAGCCGATTTCAGTCGTCCCTTCATTCTGCGAACTGACGCAAGTAACTACGCCTTAGGCGCAGTTTTATTACAGGGCGACGGCAATCAGGAAAGGCCAATTGAATATGCCAGCCGACTCCTCAACGCAGCTGAACGCAATTACTCCACCACGGAGCGTGAAGCATTGGCTGTAGTGTGGGCGGTGGAGCGTTTCCGGCCTTACCTAGACGGTCAACCAGTCGTGATTGGCAGTGATCATCAGCCTCTACGCTGGTTGCTATCACTGAAGTCACCAGCAGGCAGATTAGTCCGTTGGGCTCTAAAACTCCAATCTTTTGATATCCAATTCCAATATACCCCAGGGAAAGCGAATGTCGTGGCAGACACGCTGAGTAGACCGATTTGTTCTGGCGACACGAGTGACAAGTGCGGTGTTTGTTCAGTCATCTGTGACCTTCCCACGAAGACACCTAGTCAACTACGCCTGGAACAGACTTCGGACCCTGAAGTGGAAAAGATTGTTAAAGAGTTAGAAGGACCTGATGATGTTGCCTCTCAAAGATGGTTAGAAAGGGGTTACCTCATGGATCAAGGAGTCCTGTACCGTTACAACCCGGACTCTGAGAGTGAATCTCCCCAGCTAGTAATACCTGCCAACCAAGTGGCAGCTATTTTAAAAGAGTTACACGACTCTCCAACAGCTGGTCACCTGGGTAACCAAAGAACCTACCAGAAGGTAGCACAGCTCTATTATTTTACAGGGATGCGGAGAATAATCACCGATTATGTAGCAGCCTGCATCCACTGCCAGCGGTATAAGGCTAACAACGCCAAACCCTCAGGTCTGCTCCAGACACCGGTCATGAACCAGCGGGGTGAGGTGTTGGCTATGGACCTGTTCGGCCCTCTACCGGAAGGAGACCAGGGGGAGCGGTGGATCTTTCTCATTGAAGACACTGCTACTCGATGGATAGAGCTGTTTGCCCTTAAAGAAGCCACAGCAGAAGCCTGTGCTCATGTCCTCATCGAGGAATATTTCATGCGGTTCGGTCTACCTCGCAGGATTATTTCGGACAACGGTGTCCAGTTCGTTTCTGCAGTCATGCGACAATGTATGTCAGTCTTAGACATTAAGCAGAATTTCGTTCCTCTGTATCATCCACAAGCTAATCCTGCTGAGCGGAAAAACCGCGACCTTAAAGCAATGCTGGCACATCTCGTGGCAGACGACCACACCTCATGGCCGAAGAAGTTGCCGGTGATTCGCTTTGCCCTGAATAGTGCAAAATGTCGCACAACAGGCAAGTCACCAGCTTATTTGACCTTTGGTAGAGAAATGCGTTCCCCCACAGAGGTTGTTCACGACCTTCGTGCCATAAGAGACAAAGAAAACTTTGTCCCTCAAGTTACCCCTTACCTTGAAAACTTCTTACATTCGCTGTCAGCTGTCCGGGAACGCGTCGAAATCCAGCAGGACAAGACAAAGCAGTACGCTGACGCTTCACGCCGACCATCTGACACCTTCGACGTAGGTGATTTAGTATTGCTTAAGTCTCACTTATTGAGCAAAGGGTCAAAAGACCTCACTTCAAAGTTCTACCCTCGCCGAGATGGCCCTTACCAGATCACTAAAAAGGTAAGTCCAACAACTTACATCCTCGCGAGCACGGAACAAGACAATGTAAATATAGGGAAGTATCACGCCGAGGACCTGACACGTTACCGAGGTACCGTCGACCCCGTACCAAAACCCGTGATTCCGAAGCGGAAACGCGGACGCCCAGCTAATAATGCTGTCGAAGTGCCAGTCCAGGAGCGGGGACGTTCTCCGGGACTGGAGGGGGAGTGTATAGCAACCCACAAACCGTGCCGGCCAATCAGGGCGTCTCGCGGTCGTTTGCCGCCGCGATACACAGAGTGAGACAACAATTTGGTCTCACTCTCGCACGGCCGTTACTGATTCGCGGCGTGGCGCGACAGTCCGCTGCCCACACGCTTACCGCGCAGACCTGTGCGCAAGTCCGTCGCGCCGTCGCGCCATCGCCACGTGCCCGTGTCTTAGATAATTAATCGTGCCTATATGTTACCGAAACTTTATTATTTTAGGGTACTGTAACCCCCTGTGTGATTTTACTTATTAAACTTTTACTGTTTACCAAAAACTGTGGTTTCCCTGAGACCCCTCTCTCATAAAATGTATTTAGTGGAGATTAGGGCTGCCATCAAAAACTTATTTGAAGTTTTTGGTGAAATTGAGATTACATATTCATTTATTTATTATTTCAATTTATTGATTCCCCTGACAGTAAAAGTCTGGGTTTATCCCGGTCACTTTCTGAATACCCCTTCCAGATAAATTTCGGAGGTCGTGTAAACTAAGATACATCCGGAGATTAAGTACTTTACCTCGGGACTATTGCATTATTTACGTACTTAGTATAGAAACTTTTTTATTCTGACTTATCTGTAAAGACTTGGTTTGAAGGGTACCTACTGGGTGGTACCCCTAAACTGCAACTACAATAAGTAATACTCGTCATTGCTGATGTCGTGATACCTATTTAGTGCAACGATTGGAGATCAAATTCACGGCTGTTGCGCGTTGAGCTTTGCTTTTAACAAAAGCTAGACTTATGTTTTCTTGCTTATTCATACCTATGTTAACTTAAAATAACTTTTATACTGTGTCATGCTTACGTCTTGTTGTCATAATATTGATATTGCTGTGTTTTTGGCACTTCAATATGACGCATTATGTAAACTGTATATTTACGTCGCATGTTATGTTTGATTTTGCACTTAAATGTTAAACTATTGAATTGATTCTTTAATACTTATCGACATAATGTTTTATTTATTTCCGTATTGAAGATTAGACTCCACGCTACGTTAATTATTTTTAACCAACTCTAAAAAAGGAGGAGATTTTTAATAGAATCTGTTTTTATTTTTTAGTTATAAGGGTAGTTACAAACTTAAACTTTGAAGTCATCTATTTAACACGATTCTTTCAATTTTCGCATGATTTCTCTAAATGTATTACCGTTCCTAAATTAACGTATTGTGCAGCCCTGTGTGATATTGCACTGTGTGCCGCAAAGTGATTTAATGAGGTAGGTATATTTAAATATTTCTAGGGCGTATGAAACTAGACATAACTTTGAGCCAAAAAGAGGTATCTAAGAGAGTAGTAGAATACAATATGGTTTGCTTTGTGTGGTCATCGGTCAAGTTCCATCAGTATTATATTTAGTCTTTGATGTAACTTCAAATAAACGAGATGAGGGTAGAAAGATGATTAAAAATCACGGATGGAAGGTAGGTACGTCGTAACTAAAACTTTTACCATCACTAATTAATGATTCTGAAAAAAGTCAGTTGTTCCGAAGGTTTTGAACATTTTGACTAAATGGAAAAGTTGTTTTTTAATGAATCTTAATTCTAGGGTGTCTAAATTAAAGTATCTACTGAATATTGGTTAAAGTATTCGCTACGATTTTCCAATCCGTATAGGTAGGTACTTACCAGTTTTCTTAAGAAATAATTACAAACACGATAGAGAAAGCTTTCTCAACGAAATCAAGATCCCGACTGAAGATAACCAGCTCACAAAATAAGTAGAATATTGAACAAAATTATGAACTCAAGCTTGAATTATGTCAAATTAATTATGAACAGTTATTGAGTTAAATTAATGATGTGTGAACGTGTGTGGATTCGATTATGTTAATATTCTTTAGAAATTATACTTACCAGGTAAACATGACAGAGAACGACACGACACTTTTATCAAGTATGCAGGGACTTGGTGCCTAGATCCAAGAGCCAACCAGGTTTTACAAAATTGATCTTTCTTTTATAGTTATTATAACTTAAAACCATTTGTCTTGTAACAAAATAATTGTGTAAGAATTGATTAAACTCAAGCTCCGACTAGTAACGTCAACTTCAACCATGACAAAGTTTTGTCATGGTTGTAGCGGACTTTACAACCGGATTTTTTTTTTAACATGATTAATTCTAAAGGATCTTTAATGACATAATTTATTTCGCACTTATGAAAATTCAAATTGCAAAGACAAAAATAGAAAAGGGTATGCTTAGATGGTTCGGTCATGTTTAGAGGATGAGTGAAAGACAATTAACAAAAGATATTTATATGGCAGAGGTGAGTGGCAACGCAGGGAGGGGTCGCCCTAGGAAGACCTACACTGACCTTATTGGTGAGGTTCTTCAGAAATGTCAGGTGGAGAACTCGTAACCGGCGTGCTTGTAGGAAGAGATATATGAACATAGATGAGGCGAAAGGAGTATGTAAGGATAGTAGCAGGTGGCGTTCTGCGGTTTCTGCCTACCCCCATGGGAAAAAGGCGTGAGTTTATGTATGTCAAATTGCAATTTTCAGGATTATTCGTATTAAGGTGGTAGGTTTTACATCGGCGAGGCGAGGCGTGGATGGGATGAACGGGTATTGAAATCTCTATAGCAAAATTTATATATCCACGCCCTGCCCATCTTTGGTGCAAAAGGTATAAATGTGCGAGGATATGCGTGGCGAGAGTTGAAATATTTTGTTTGTACAAGAATAGAGTATTTATTTACTTTGTAAAACGAATATACAAATCTCGCACCGAGCATCGAGAACCCGCTCGGTCTCTCGAGCAACCATCGAGGATGGCGTGGTCATGCACTGGACATCTTTTGGGTCATGCGTGATTTCAATTCACGCCCATCTCATCTTCGCCTCGCCTCGCCGTTGTAAAACCACCTTCAGTGCGAAGATTAGTAAGGTATGAAGGAAGAGGCCAGTTCAAATAAAACAACAATTATTTGCTGAAATATTTATTTCTCCATTACAATATTCGTTACAGGTTTCGGTTTCTAACAGACATTTATTATTGTCAATCATAATATTCATAATTATATCGTTCATAATTTTCAACAAACAACTAATTTTCTAGAACTAATTTCTTCGTCAACATTTATCTAAATAGGATATTACATTTTTGGTTGATAGTGTGAACAAGCGAGTTAGGGCGAAGTAATTGACGCGAGTATATTGTTTTGTTTGGAAAAAAAGAATTAGTAGGTTCGTCGAATCGAATCGGCTATTCGAGACATTGGATTGACGTCAATCCCACATCTCAAAATGCGCTTATCAATTAGCAGCATTGATATAATTATTAGGTAAGCAAATAAGACACGGACGCTGTGTTTTTTTGATCTCATATTAATGGTTATTGTAAATGCAAGCAAACGTCCTACTTTCAAAGAATGACTGACGGGTATAAAAGACAACGAAGATGAAAGTTGCATGTTCTTTTCGTTTTTTGTTCTGTATCGTAAATGGGAACTTTCTGGATACGAAAATATGAAAGGTTTTAAATGTTTTAGATTAACTTAAGGCTGGGCGCAAACGTCCGGTTTCCGGATCAGGCTTCCGAATCAGGAGGCGTATATGTACCTACATACACACACAAACATAAATTACACACATATGTAAAAAAAAAACTGAATGTATGTGTAATTTATGCATGTGTGTGTATGTACATACACGCCTCCTGATTCGGAAACCGGATGTTTGCGCCCAGCCTTAACTAGCCCCAGGACTGTTGCCAGCATCCGTAAGCACAATATTTTATTGATTTTTTGTTTTTTACACCGAAAAAGAAAGTTTTATCCCAGCAGTAATTTAAATTAGCTAAAGTTACATAATTTAATGGGCAGTATTTTAGGTAAAGGTAGCATTCGCTCGTCGGTCGCGCGACTCAGTGCTTAGTATGAATTTATGTGGGACCATAAACCACGCAAGCGACCACAGGTCGCGCGACGTGATCGGCTTATTATATGTTGTTTAGGGTTTCATATAAATTCATACAAAGCAGTGAGTCGCGCGACCCGTACGCCGTACGCAAACGCTGGTCGCGGTCACTGGTCGCGGTCGCTGGTCGCGGTCGCCAACATCGGAATGCTACCTTGTGTATTTTTACACTTCATACAAATAGGAACAATTAATGCATATTTTGTGCTTCAAAATTAATGATCGACAATGCAAATTCAAAAAATGTTACAAGCGTGAGAAAAATTCAAATTCTTGAATTGGTATCGCTAATTTGACAATTAAAATCATGAATTGCATGTACTTGCATAATAATTTATCTTAACACTAATTTAATTCCGGGAAAATAATAGTGTTGGTTAAAAAACTAAATAAAAAGTTGAAAATAAAAATAAAATGTTTATTCCAAATAAAATCAAATTAACAAAGGAATATTAAATAGTTATATTTTAAATAATTTTGTGAAACTTAAATGAGAATTTTAGACTTTACATTATTTTACATTAGATTGGTTAAACGCAATGGTGAAACAATGACACACATAATGCTAACAAAACGTACTTTTTACAATGTGAACCATAAAATATACATGAATGTCTCTCCAGATGGACAGAATTGTGATATTGAGGTATCAAAACACGGTAATAAGCAAGTTTCATTATATAAAAAAAAAATCAGAAAAATAATTCAAATATCAAAGCGTTTTTATGCTGGTTGCGGCAAAAATGTTGATCTACCACTATCTCTTAAAGCAGTATTATTTTAATATTACTTTTTTATTCCCACTGTTGGATTTCCAACGCTCTGTTCGACGCCGAGAGTTGAACATTCAATAGTAGAAATTACAAAGTAATATTAAAATCATATTGTTTTAAGAGATTGTAGTAGGCCCCCAGGTAGGTCAATTCTGCAGAATTCTCTCTCGTTTTTAGGTGAAGTTTCCTCTATCGCCTTATTAGGGATTGAGATTTCACTTCACCTAAATTCACTGAGGGAGAATATTACAAGAATTGACGTGCTGGTAATAATTTGAATGTACATATTATCAACTAAGTACATCAGACTATACTGTTTTGTTGTAAAATCGCTCCTATTACAACAGCATAAGATGCCGCAATGTTTACCTTAAAGCGCTGTCGTCCGTACATAATAATAAATAATGCTTTTCTATTTTTCATAATTCTGAAGAGACGTATAACTTATACGATTACGTAGGAACTTCTACACATACCAAGAAACATTTCGTTTGTAATTTTAGTTAATAAAATTAATCTCATCACTGTAACATACATCACAGTTTGATTTTAAATAAAGTATTTTAACATCTATACATTTAGTCTGAATATTATAATAACTACACAAAAGTAAAGATATTTTTTATTTGTAGGAAGCATGGGTGTATTTTTTTGATTTTGGAACGAAAATCAACAGAAAATTAGCTGACAAATGATCAAGCGCGTAACGCGTGAGTTGCTGTTATTGGTTGACTGAATTATCAACAGCCAATCGGATATTTGCGTTTAATTTTGACGTTTAAAATTTCCGTTCCAAAAAAAAAAAACGTGGCGTCATATTTCTTTCAATAAATGCTTTAGATTTTAACCAGTGCAGTATAATTCATAGTTGAGTCTTGTAGTATACTTTACAATAATGAATTCATGTATGAGCAACTGGACCTACAGAGGCGAAGCATCTTTTGTTCCTGGCATTTAAACCGTTAGACCTTTTCATACGCACACGGTTTCCGATTAGACTTGAATTTCCCAAACTATGGGTCGCGACGCACTGGTTGGTCGCAAATGAATTTTGGATGAGGCCTAAAGTTATTGAGTTGGGTTGTGAGGTTGAGCATCTGATTTCTTCCGTGACAAATCATAAAGTGAACTTGATATTATCCTGATTATTTTTTTTTGCAAATATTACTCTCTAAGGTACAATGGTGCCGATTCCCTTGTTCACAACTAAACTAAAATTAGACTATTTCTATCTTTTTCTGTCCAATAAAACAAGAAAGAGGCGAATGTAAATAAGAGCTGTCAAATTTAGTCAATCTGACACATCCATACAATTATAGTTGGCATCGTAAAACGTGTAGATTAAAAATACGGAAAAGTTCAAGGCAAAACTAATTTGACATCTCTAATTTAGTTCTTAAATGTCATCGTCCTTTTCTTTCGCTGTATGTTAGTAAGAGATGTCAATTCTCTAAATTTAGTCTAGTTTGTGAACAAGGGAATCGGCACCAATAAGTATTTACTTTGACTAAAAACTTTGCATTAGCGGGGTCAAGCCCCTCCTAAGCGACAATCCTGTATCTGCTGCTGCTAGGCATAGTCCTCGAGTGAAAGCTTGCCTTATTAATGCTTATGTCAGGGAACCGTGTGTGTGAAAAGGGCCCTTAATTACTCCTTAGGTTCAGCGTAAACTGGGCAGTAATATGCTCCAGCAGTTGTTTAATTAATAATGAACTAAAACAGATTACGAATAGAGTTGAAAATTGAGCTTAAATTTCAGAGTGATATTTATTATCTTGCAAGCAATTTTTGACTTTATTTCCATTTAATTTCAGTTCATTATCAATAAAAACTACTCGAGAATATTGCTACTCTACTTGGGCTAAACAACAATAATAATAATTATCTTTTACATAAAATACTGACTACAAATCGCATACAATCTAAAAACAATAACATTAATAAAAAAAACACAGATATAATTTAACGAACAATGTATCGCAGTTCATATTTATATGACACGAGAGATCACTATCCGTTCACATTGATTAGTAATAATTAAATAATGTAATAACGACATCACAATGTTTTACAATATGACGACTGACTTGATTCACTTGCGCACTGACTGTACTGAAATTATCGCTGTCTTTTTCTTGCAAGTTAAATTAGAATGAAATAGAAAAAAAATAACATTATTGAAATTATTACCGTCTTATTCCAAAATAAGCCTTAAATCATAGAGTCAGTTTTTGTATTTCGAACCTTATTCTGACTTTAGTAAAGTTCTTAATACAAAAACTGTCTCGGTGGTTTAGACCGGGTTTCACGATAAACATTTAAATCAAATTAGGCAGCACTTTCAGAAAGAAATACTGATATTTATTTATAATTTCTTCCGTCTCTGTCTATTCATACATGTTAGTAGAGGATAGCAGTATATTTTCTGGTTCATTCGGTGCGCAAACGCATCAAGCATTGATGACGTCATATTGTAAGTTTATGTTACATTTAATGAAAACCTATGCGTTACCAAATAATATTTGGCATGAGATATGTATAATTAATGAAATCTCCTCTAAAACGTAATAACGACCAAAAAGTCTAAAAAACGGAATGTGATTACACATAAAACGATTATATCAAACAGTTGGTATAATAATGGTAATCTTAAAGTAAAATTAAGATCTAAAATAGTATTCGATACTCTAATGTACGTCAGATAGGTAATTATAAGCTTAGACCGAGTAACAATTCTTTTGTTCACCCAGTTTATTCCATAATTATAATTATTTAAATTTCCGTTGTAGTTATTAAATTAATTTTAATGAAAATATTAATTTTAAAAAATCAACATTTTTTATTTTTTGAAATACATTGCAGCCTAAATATTATTGTCGAACCTCTCAAACCGTTATCAGAAATAAATAATTTAGTTTTTAATAGTCGTCATGTTACATTAATGAAATTTGATGATTTACATTGATATAGTAATTTTAACTTTACTACGTTATAAATAAGATCTAGTTTTGTTTAACGCTGGTAACGAAGCGTCTACACAGCGGCCTTAGTCTCGCTCTAATGTTCTACAAACGCTATTATTTTGTGTTTCGATTCTTTGGCGACTGCGGAATTAAATAAATCAAGTAAAGCTTTTTCCGTTCAAAGATAAAAACATAATTAGTTGATTTATTTTTTGGTAATGTTAGTTAAAGTAATTAGAAACTGATGATTATAATAACGATTTAAAAAAATAGATAAGTTTGATATGGATTCTTTTATATTTATTTTCATAATTTTTTCGTTATTCTAAGCTTTTACGGTTTAGTAGTTATGTAGATTTTAAGCTGCAAGGTCGCGCGCGGGTCTAGACCCGCGTGCCGCTGGACGTTACGAGAGATTCATTCGATTCATATATTTGTTTCAGATTTGTTCCAAACAGTCGCCGAATCATCACAAAAATCGGACGCGAGTGACATATCACTGCCACAAAGTGTTGTGCTAACCTAAATAACTGCTATACACAATGACTCATAGCCATCACATACAAAACTAATTTCCTGAATCACACCGAGTTTTCACCTATTTTAATTTTACCGTCCATTGTGGGGGCACGTTGGCCCATTGTGTATAGTAGCAGTAATACATGGTCGCCACGCTGTGCAGCGAGCTGTTCAGTGGTCGTAGATGACGCCGCCGGCTCCGGGGAGGGTGGATTTGCCTGATAGGTAGATGTCTACTGCTCGGGCTGCCTGCCGACCTTCTGATATCGCCCACACGACTAGAGACTGGCCGCGGCGACAGTCTATGGAAGAAAAGTAGCCGATAAATTTTAACACAAGGCCAAATACCTCTTCTTATATTAGTGTTGGGAATAACGAGCGCGCATCGTGTACTTTTATGTACATTGTACATAGTCATGCCCAGCTGCATGTACAGTTTTGATTAAAAGTAGATTGACACTAGACTTCGTGTTGTTTCGTAATGCATCAGTAGATATAGGGAATAAAAAGAATAGGATGCTGTGACATCACTTAATTGCGAACTCAATTGACTAACTATTTGTTGATGTATAAGCAACTAAAAACCTAATTTTACAGCAATTGAAAAGTAATCGGGGTTTCAAGGTTAATTTAAAGTGTGTTTAATGGTGTCAACTAGCTACGATCAACATATTGTATGGTACATACCACCAGCAGCGAAGACATTGCTAACGGGTGTCTTGTAAATGTCTTTCTTCTCGGTTTCCACATTGCTTCGGGCGTCCAGAGGGAGATCTGATAACAAAAACAAAAATATATTTTTAAACACTGCATGTGAACTGTGTCGGTTACATTAATTATTTACAATTCGGAAGAACCAATAACAATCATGTCGGTTTCACAAGATTTAATTAGGTCGAAAAACAGATGATTATGCAAATAAACATGAACTAAAAGATCACTATTTGTGTAGATGAATTAAAAAGATCATTAAAAGGCAGTTTAGATCATCATTTACATGATCGAAGAATTCAATCTAGTTGCCCTTTTAAAAGGTTATATTAGTATAAAGAATAAGCAAAATACTCGACAATTATTTTAACAAAAAAAAAGTTTTACAATATTTTGTACAGATACAAACTAGGAAAATGGTGGTTGATCAATTTTCAACCTTATAACTAAGACACTAAGGATGAAAACTGATTAACCGCCAATGTCTTCGATTGTCCATAGATCGTGTGACTCACCCAGCTGATTGGCCACGTATCGCTCGGGCCCCAGGAAGCCCATGGCGAGCAGCACGAGCTCGGCCTTGAACACCTTGTTGGTTCCGGGCAGCTCCTTCATCTCCCAGCGCCCTCCCGCGCCGCGCGTCCACTCCACCTCCACGGCTGATACGCCGCACACGTTGCCCTCGCCTGTATAGAGGGTTTATTAGTTAGAGTATATTTCGTAACTAGCTTCTGCCCGCGACTTCGTCTGCGTCAAAGATTGTTTCTGCATAGTCATAATGAAACATTGCTCACCCCCCAAAGCAAATAGCGTGATAATTTATAGCCTATAGACTAATTTGGCCAATGTGGAATATTCATACAAAATTTGAACAGAATCTATCCGGCAGTATTCGCGTGATGCTCTAACAAACATACAGACAAAAAGACAAACAGACAAAAAAATCTAAAAAAATATATTTTCGGCATTAGAATCACTCCCCGACCTCATAGAAGTTACTCTTTTTCAAAAATATTTTTCGTGAGTAATAAAAAAAACAAAAATTGCTGTTATATACAAAAGTAAAACATCTACACGGTCAAAATGTATGGAACAGCTGTTTCTTGAGAGGTACAATCATATACTGAATTAGTTTCGGATCGCGACTTTGTCTGCGTTAAAGTTGATTTCTCCATACAAACTTTGGACCACCGTTCAATTCCCTTAGGGGGTGAATTTTGGAAAATCCTATCTTAGCGGACGTCTACTAACTATAAACTCATCTTTGTACGTCAACCGTTTTTCGATATTTCGTGATGAGTGAATGAGTGAGTGACCTTTTGCTTTTACATACATAACATCACGCCTGTAATCCCCGAAGCGTTAGGCAGAGGTGTACCCATTAGTACGCCCACATTTCGCCAGTTATGTTTAAGTCCCATGTAATAGGGGGCGAGCCTATTGCCATCAACCGGGCACAAATCCAGACACCGAGGCTGCTACATTTTTTATTTTTATTTTTTTTATTGCTTTTACATATTTAGATTTATAGTAAAAGTTACCCCTTCCTTCGCAGTATATCAGTATAAAAAAACATTGACTTACCATCATCCAAAAACTCTTTGGTAAGTGTTGAGAACTTCCTTGGGTCGTTTCCGAACTTTACTTTGACTTCTTCGTGTCCATAATCCACTCTATAACAATTTGACATTATTTTAATATTTTTATTCTATCTTTTATTTTTTTTGTAAATATTCCGTACCATAAATACTAAAATCTGTGGTTAGCGCCTGTTTTACAGGATCTAGCAAATCGTTATCTATCAGATAGATAGAAAAATTGGAGTAGTTATTAAAATTATCTGTCAGACAGGTTTGTAGAAACTTGTGAATTTAGTCGAAGCGGGGGTGATCGAATATATCAGACCCTCTTTGACTTTGATTATGTATTATTTAATTTCTGATAGCGTTTTCTACTGACCTGAACACTCTGGGCCACTGAGGCCATGGGTTGTCCTGTCCCCTGGTGGGCTTGGGTTCGGGCAGGATCTCGAACGTGGTGATACTCTTGGCACCTTGACGCAGCGATGTGGCTATGCAGTCGCAACTGGATACAAAACGGTTATTTTATTAAGTTATAAATGTTTTTTAATTATGAGTAATTCGTAGCTTGAAAGTCTTTTTAATTACTTAAAGTTACTGGAATAACGCTAAAAGTTCTTTCATCTTACATGAAGATGACATTTTTTAGAGGCATAAACAGTGATACTTACTCCAATATATTTAATTGATATCCAAACTTGCTGATAATATACTGAGCAACTGAATCAGCTATTCCACACAAAATTGCAATATATCATAATGTATGGCAAAGCTGTTTTTTTTTTTTTAAAGCAACGATTACGCGTTTATCATCTTTCCACAATGTATTTATTCTGCTTAAAATGAAATCTTAATTTATTTCTTTGACTAAGACTTACCCAGTATCCCCTCCACCGATGACCAGTACATTTTTGTCCTTAGCCATAAGCTCGGGGTTGTCCTTGGCCTGGTGGTGGTGCGTGGCTCCCATCTGCTTCTTCTGCCAGTTCTCGAGGAACTCCATCGCGTAGTGGATGCCGTTCAGCTGCCGACCCTTCAGCGGCAGGTCGCGTGGCCACGTCGCGCCCATACATAACACTAGCGCGTTGTATCTAAGGAGCGAGAATACAAATTACCATACATAATAAATTAGGCGCAGTGGTTGAGCGATTGGCTGGCGTAGGATCAAATATTTGTAAAACCTACAGGAATGTAGTTGTACCGGGTCTGGTTGTTTGTGTATGTAAGTTTATATGTTTGTAAACACGCCTACGATACGGGAGAAATTCCTAGTGTCTTAGCTATGTTTGATGCAAAATCGACGTTGCCCCAACGTCGATTTTGCATCAAACATAGCTAAGAACACTCCCGACTAAGGCTTCGTTCACACGGCATTGTCCTGCACGTTTTTTTGCAGTATACGTCTTAACGTATAAATAGTGACCATACAACGTACATATAGATCCATGCACACGTCGATTGTACTGCAAAAAAACGTGTACCGCTTAACGTATACTCAATGGACTTGTCAAGCAAATCGAATAAACTTTGACGTATTCGGTTTGCAGTGGCATATATGGTATAGCTTTGTCTCCTTCACACGACACGATGTCATACGCTTTTTATCGAATTCGATGCCAATATAAAAGTAGAACCAAGCGTGGATCCATCAGTGACGTCTACTCACTGTGATAACTGTGTGTAAACTGCGGCTATTCGTTTTTACACGAATGAAAATTTACCATATGAACATCAGGTTGACTATACGTTAAAAAACCGATTACAAAGAAACGTGCAGGACAATGCCGTGTGAACGAAGCCTAACCTTTCAAAGAAAAAAATCGTTTTTGTGGTGGGTGTTAAAAAGATCGAGTGATAGAAAAGTGCTCGAAAATCTACCAATATAAAATTACTAGAATATTTCCAGAACACTTACTCGTTAGCCAGATCACTGGCAGATATGTCTCGTCCGACGTCCACGTTGCACTTGAACGAGATGCCCTCCGCAGTCATGAGCTTGATACGCCTCGCGACCACCTCCTTGCTGAGCTTCATGGTCGGGATGCCGTATTGCAGCAGACCGCCTGGACGGTCATTGCGCTCGAATACTGTTACTGTGTAGCCGGCCTGCAAGATGATTGCAAAATAAATATACTATAACATCGGAAAACGCATTGTGTCATGGAATATAGCCAGTTTAGCTGTATGAGGAAGAATCCTCCGATGGCGACGGTTGTTTTCGGGATTTTGTTTAAATGCTAATGTGGAGGAGAACTTTGATATCGCGATGTACGATACTTCGGTTGTAGTAGTGCGTATGTGGAGCAATAGATGTGACTACACCAGCACAATAGCACTACATTAACTTTTTGTTCACCTTTTTTATTGTTCCGTTTGATCATACAGGGATTTCATTGTTTGAGCGGTGTAAGTAGAAAGTGACAAGTGCTTATGCTTAGGGAATATTTTACCTTATTCAACTGGTGTGCACACGCTAAGCCGGCTGGTCCAGAGCCGACAACAGCCACTGTCTTTCCATTCCTGTGTGAAGGTATCTAAAAACAAACAAGTTTTTGAAATATACATACTTCGTGAATTTTAATTCGTTGTAAATCTTTCAGGGGGTGAATGTACTCATGAATATGAACAACTTTTACTACGGGACCAACCCTGAAATCATGAAAAAAAATATCAGCTGTTCCCTACTAAAATGCTACACAACACGATCGTAATGTATGAAACAGCTGATTTTTTTTTCATGATTTCAAGTTTTGTCCCATAGTAAAAGTTGTTCATATTCATGAGTACATTCACCCCCTGAAAGATTTACAACGAATTAAAATTCACGGTGTATAGTAGATTTAAGTCATACCAAATTTTTCATATTATTAGATATTATTTTTTGATAAAATACAGTCTATTAATCTTCATATTTTATATAATCAGATACATACTTCAGGTTGTATCCAGCCGCTCTCGAAGGCGTGGTCGATGATGGCGCACTCGATGTTCTTGATGGTGACAGGTGGCTCCGAGATGCCCAGCACACACGCGCCCTCGCACGGTGCCGGACATACGCGCCCGGTGAACTCTGTGTAGAACAAAGAATAGCAATTGAATAATGGGGTGTAGACATAATGGGTGTTTACAAGTTAAATAAAGGCTTGTAAAAAGGGATATTACTTCCAGTTTAGGCAGGGCAGCATTATTTGATATAAGAATTGGTGACTACAATAAAATATATAAATGTTTGTATCCTTTTTTCATATGGATTTACTGCATCGCGATTGGTGTGGTGGAGTGTAATAATTAGAAGTAGTAATTAACAGGCTGTCGAAATATTATGCACTAGCTTTTGCCCGCGACTTCGCCCGCGCAAATGTCGGTTATCGCGGACGCAGACGAAGTCTCATAAAAAGTAGCCTATGTCCTTCCCCGGGTCTTAAACTATGTCCATGTCAAATTTCATCAAAATCGATTCAGCGGTTTAAGCGTGAAGAGGTAACAGATAGATAGACACACTGTGTGTTTTTTCGTGTGTGTGTGAGGAGCCCTTACAATCCATTTCCTGAACCATTATCGCAGGAGGCCTGTAACATTTGCGATAAACTTACTGCTTCAAAGAGAATATAACATACCTGGGAAGTTATTAGTCTGCAGCAGCTGGTTCAGGGCCTGGTGCCAGTCCCCCTTGAAGATGAGGTCGTTCCACTTGGGGATGATGTTCCCGAGCGGGCAGCCGTGCGCGCCCTGGCAGAAGGGCACGCCGCACTCCATGCAGCGCGCCGCCTGCACGCGCAGCCCGCGCCGCACGTGCCCGGAGTTGTAGATCTCGTCCCAGTCGCGCAGACGCTTCTCCGCCGGACGGTACATCGTCGTCTCACGCGGGTACTTTATGAAGCCCCTGGAACGAGACAGTTGATGTTTAGTTGGATTTGATTATAGATATATAAAAGTACAGATTAAATTCACTAATATCAGTTGTAGTAATGAAAAGGCAGAGTGAGATTAATTACAAAATGAGACTCAATCAAAAGCTGGTGTTTTTTAAATGTGGGAATAATGGTTATTAATAGTCATTGTCAATAATCATTACGAATTTAACTGGGAATAGCTATCATTAAAATTACTCAATTTAAATACTACCGTATTATTATACATATAAGGTTGAATTTCAACTGGGAATAAAGTTAACATTGTTAAAACGCAAGAAAAATAGAAACCCTCCAAATCAATCAACATTACATTTACGACAATGTGAAGGCTTTTTTTGTTGGACTCATTTGATGATTTTTGCCACCTAAAAAAAATGTGGAGGCTTACAATAAAATATAAACATACAAAACATCGACATACCTCGTCTTATCCAGGATCTTCTCCAAATTCTTAGTTTCCAGCTCCACATCTCGTACAGTCTCCTCTATATCCAGTATTCCGTTCTCAGCCTTACCGTTGGCCTCCAACTTGGGCTGGCTCGGTTCCATGACTGCCATGGACTTGAGAGCGCGTTGGTACTCATAAGGGAACACTTTGATGAATTTTTTGGCAGGTTCAGGCCAGCTCTTCAGAAATTCTTCGGCGATTATTGAGCTGGAAAAAAGGAGTCATAATTATGTGAAAGGAAATATGGCCGATTGCTAGTATACAACATTGAAAAAATAAAAAAGGCAAATTTATAAAACCCCCGACGGCGGCCATCTTGGGCCGATTTTCATCAAACATAGCCAAGAACACTCCCGACTAATTCACCTCTCAAACAAAAAAAAAAACGAAGTCAAAATCGAGTCATGCGTTTGAGAGCTACGATGCCACAGACAGACACACACACAGACAAGTAAAACTTATAACACCCCGTCGTTTTTACGTCGGGGGTTAAAAACAAATATATAAAGAATAAAGTATAAACAAGAAGATATAGATCACAAGTTCACAACTAGTTACAAAGAAATATTGAAGTACTAACCCAGTGTACAGGTGGAACTCTTCCAGCAGCTGCTGCACATAATCCAGGTCTTCTTGTAGCTCCAGAGGTAGCAGTTCCACCATCTCGTGGTTGCATTTACTGGAGAACGAGCCGTCAATATCGTACACGTAGGCGATACCACCTGGAATAACAATTAAGTTTTTATAGTCTTCAATTAACATGTTTGCACTTTAACATCCCGTTTATAAGGTTGATTTTTGAACCTAGGCATTCTGCGGCTGACTGTTTTGATAATAGACAGACAAATGACTTTCTTTCGACTTGCATATAGCGGTAGCAGGCATTGCAATTGATCTAAAGCAGTGGTTCTTGTTGGTCTGTGAAATCACCAGAAATGGTCCTTGACGGCATCATTCAACATATCAACAAATAGACAACTGGTCGAAACATTTTATTTTTTTTTTTTCGGTATGGCATCTCGCAGGTCAACCTATGAGGTTGTCGGCTGCTTAACCGGACTATCTTGTGGTGCCTTAAAGTAAATTAGGGTCTCCAGCCAGGGCTTAAAACTACTTACAAACTAAGCGACTACACGCTAAGGGCACCCCCTGTGGGGTACGAGCCTCGGCTTAGGGCGTCGCTGGGGGAGAGGGCAGCAAAGGGACAGGCTGGATCGAATTATTATTATTTAGGGACGAATTTAAAGCTACAGGCTCAGCGACGCGGGCTGGCACGAGCAAGGGACGGGGCGGAGAAGGTCGAAACAATTTAATACGTTTTATTTATAGAACTAGCTGACTCGCCACGACTTCGTTCGCGTGGTATCCCTACCCCTATCCTACCGATACTCCCACCTCTACACTACCGTTACCCTACCCTACCCTACCAATACCTACCCCGTATTTTCTCACCGTTTAAACCTTCCCTGGACTACGACAAACATTTCAAAACCAAAATCAGCTAAATCGGCCCAGCCGTTCTCGAGCTTTAGCGAGACTAATGAACAGCAATTGATTTTTTTATATATATACCTAGATAGAAGATAGATGGTCAAATGGACACTAATTTTAATTTTACCAGGATTTGGTATAATCTCCCATATTATTTCTCAAGAAAGAGGAAAAAAAGAAACATTTGGATGTTTAGGAATAATTTATGCAATATTAGCTATTGGACTATTAGGATTAAAAGGTTAAGAACCACTGGTTGAAACAATTATTGGATTTATTTAGAGAAATCATGTAACGGCCTTTGACGGAAGTAATTTCCATTATACCAAGGTTTAATCCAGCAATAGTAGTAAATATAATCCTTCATTGCAATTAGGTAAAAGTAACATGTTCGTACCGCTCATGCCGGCGGCGAAGTTCCGTCCGGTGAGTCCAAGTATGAGCGCGGTCCCGGCCGTCATGTACTCGCAGCCGTGGTCGCCCACGCCCTCCACCACGGCGATACACCCGCTGTTGCGGACGCAGAAACGTTCCGATGCTATGCCTCTGTGGATAACATATTATATAATTGATTGAGATGTAGAACAAGTTTAATAAAGTTCTCTTTTTACAGTTACTTACACTATTAATAACAAAGGTTACCTACGATTTGCAAATGGTTTGGTAAAGCAGACGACACATTTTGTCATAAACATAGGTGTCTTTGCCTTTGAAACTTATTGAAAGAAAACTAAAATATTTGACAAAGGCCATGTGTACACAAAATAATAAAAAGGAGAATCAGAAGAAAGGATTGAGTTCATTGGAAGTGTGATTTTATGTAACAAATAGATACTGAACCTTATTTAAAGGACGTTAGTCTTTAGTGGTCTTTATAAATGAATAGTGTACCTGAAATAAGCGCGTCCGGAGGTAGCCCCATACAGACACACATTTCCTACAATCACGTTGAGATGAGACTCGAATGGTGAAGCCTTTGGCGGGTAGATGATGACTTTGCCTCCAGATAAGCCCTTGCCTGGAATAAATTACAACACTAATTAGCACTCTTTTGATTTTTAATTTACCGTTATATGTAATGTGGAATCGACGTGTGTAAAAGATGACTGATCTTAATAACTGTTTATCTAAATATATACAATGTGATAGGGGTGAGACTTCTAACCCGTTAAGGCTGAGTACTACATCTAATTTTATCGACAAAAAAAAATAATATGGGGGGTTGAACCCCCTCCCTCTAAAAATTATGGCTATTTTAATATTTTTTTTAATGTACTACGGCGCGCTTGATATCAAAGGTTGTATGCGTCGTAGAAACAAAAAAAAAACGACAAACGGTAGCTAATAACTTTGGCTAATTAATTCATTACTTTTTTCACATGTTTGATAATGTTTTGGTGAGAAAAAAAAATCATTTCTGAATTATTTTGACCGAAAAAATCGCAATTTTTCAATATTTTCACGAATTACTCAACCCCCCATATTATTATTTTTGGCGATAAAATTAGATGTAGTACTCAGCCTTAACGGGTTAGAAGTCCCACCCCTATCACATTGTATAACTCAAAGGTGACTGACTGACTGACATAGTGATCTATCAACGCACAGCCCAAACCACTGGACGGATCGGGCTGAAATTTGGCATGCAGGTAGATGTTATGACGTAGGCATCCGCGAAGAAAGGATTTTTTTAAATTTACCCTCTAAGGGGATGAACGGGGGTCCGACATTTACGCGGACGAAGTCGCGGGCAAAAGCTAGTTTATTTATATTTTACAAGGAACAACACGTCTTCTCATATTGTCGGTCTCTCTTTCTATCCCTTTCTTACCTCTCACATTACTCATACAGTGTTATCGTAGGGTTCTTCTAACCTTTCAGCTATCCTGTGGCTTAATTATGTGAAATGGTTGCCATTAAACTCCTCTCTCATAGTTAAATAAACATAAACGATAATTTTATCTGGAAAGTGGACTTTTACGGGACTATACTGGTTCCCTTTTTACACGACTGCCCCAAAAAAAGAGTGTTATGTGATCAGGGTTAATGTATGTATGTATGTATGTGAGTTTCTTTATTCCACCATAACTTTTAAACGCCTGAACCGATTTAGATGTATGGGGTATCGTTACAATCCTTGCATCGTTCCGAGTAACATAGGCTAGTAAAAAATAAAAAGAAACCGGTGTGGTCACTTTAAAACGTAAATTAATACCAGCCTCAATTTATTTATTTTAATGAATCTGGTCGTGTCTATGTTTATCGTCTAGAATTTGACAAAAATCTGTCGAGTAACAAACAAAGTATTAATATGTGCAATTTTTGCAGTCGTGTTTTTAATTTTTTTAAGTATAGTAGCTTTTTACGTAAGATTGTACAACAACATTTAGGTTTAAGGGTACTCACCGACATAGTCGTTAGCGTCGCCCTCGAGCGTGACAGTGATGCCCTTAGACAGGAAGGCGCAGAAGCTCTGTCCGGCCGATCCGATCAGGTTGATGTTCACGGTCTTGCCGTCGGGTAGGCCGTCGTCGCCGTATTTCCTGTTTGTATTCATAATTTGTGAAAACCCAGTTCTGAGAAGTGTCGAGTACTGTATGATTGTCGAAATATGATTCTTAGTTGATGCAACTGATAACGCGTGCCTTCTATGCTTGTTTGGTTTAAAAAAAGGTTTTTTTTTTATAGAGAACCGTAAAAATGGCACAGATTTTTATTAAACTTGTCGTGCTTGTTACCCATGTGTTGACATCTTTTTCTAAAGTTCAATGCGACATATTTACCCCCGCTGGTACTGTACCTTAGTTTGCTATCAAGCTTACTGAGAAATTCTTAATAGAAAAATCCCAATTACGCGTTGTCCGTTCTGGGAATCGAACCCGACACTAAAACCTCAGCTGTCGCGGTTGCAATCAGGAGACTGTACAAGACTTACATAGCGATATGGTAGGACAGCGTGCAGGTAAAGGCTCTGTCCTCGTTAGTGATCCTCATGTTGATATTTACATGCTGCTCGGATCCGTCCCAGATGCTGCTGCACTGGGCGATCAGCTGGTTGTCCAGACGCTTCTCTAGCTGGAAGTCCTGCAACACGAGAGTACAATTTGCATTTTCATTACATAACGGGATTCAGTACATGATACTAGACCAACGATGCAATTTTTTATCGGCTATAAATAAAAAATAGCTGTTATATACATTTAATAAGTAATGTATACATTTTGACCTCGTATGTGTTGCACTTTTGTAAAGAACAGCTGGTTTTTTTTTACACTCTGTATACATATAATAGCTAATATCCTAAATAGTAACAGACGCATTGATATAAATATATTGGAAACCAAATACAAATAGTGTTCAAAAACTAGGCCAAAACCTAAAACTCTTGCATGGGCAAATCCGCATGACTAAAACACCCTAAGGATTCATTTGTCCGGGGTTGCGGGACGTCTTAACAGGATACCGTGGCCCCGGAACGTAAAGGGCAACAGAAGGAACAGGGTGGTTTTTTAGTCAGTAAAAGTCTGACAGTCCCTTCCGCCCCACCCAGGGCGGAAGGAGTCATTTGATGATTTTTACCAACTAAAAAAAAAAAAAATTGTATCCCCTTGAAAATGGAGTCATCATGGTAAACATCGTGAAGAAACCTGGACTTATATCAGCCTATTACTGTCCCACTCAAACCATGTCAGAGGCCCTTGAGGCGGTTTAGAAACTCTGACACTAGGGTGTGTGGGGTCGTAAGACCTTACTGCCTACACGATAAAGAAGAAGTGGAATCTCACCTGTGACTTGGATCCTCCAATGATGTTGACACCAGGTCGCATGTGCAGCGCGTTCTTGAGTATGAGGCTAAGGTTCAACATCCTCGCCTTGGGGTTGTCGTTGTTCTCGCGCACTTTGAGCAAGTCTGTGCGACCGATCAGGTCTTGGAAGCGACGCACGCCGACTTCGGCCATGTGTTGGCGGACCTGGGGGAGAAGGGGTAGATGTCAGTTTTTATTCAGTCACATCAAGTAATACATAACTGTTCAGTTTTTCTTGCTTGGTAAAATTATTACTTATTCTGGAGAACAACAGCGATACATAAAGAGAAAAGAAATTGAATACATTTCTTTGGTTATCTCAAGAAAGTTTGAGAGACGTAAGGCGAATAGAGTACAATGTTTCTTATGTTTTGAAAGCAATGCAAGCGATACATAAACAGAAAAGAAATTGAATACATTTCTTTGGTTATCTCAAGAAAGTTTGAGAGACGTAAGGCGAATAGAGTACAATGTTTCTTATGTTTTGAAAGCAATGCTCTTATTCACAAAAACACACGAAGAAGCACTAAGTACAATGATGACTCTCCTCCAAAATGTTATATCTGTTTCGATTGACTTGACTTTTGACTTTTATTTGGTTGTACACATTGCTGCAGATGGCCTAGCGGTTAAGGCGACCGCCTCTCATGCATGAGCTTGTGGGTTCAAATCCGGGCAAGTACCAATGTGACTTTTTCAATTTATATGTACTTTCTAAAGTTTATCTTAGATATCATATACTGACATCATTCCGTGCCTCGGAAAGCACGTTACGCTGTTGGTCCCGGCTGTCATACGTGGATCTTTGACAGTCGTAATGAGTCGTCAGAAGCTTGAAAGTCTGACAACCAGTCTTACCT
The DNA here is from genome assembly GCA_949316365.1 of Hoplodrina blanda. Taxonomy (NCBI): domain Eukaryota; kingdom Metazoa; phylum Arthropoda; class Insecta; order Lepidoptera; family Noctuidae; genus Hoplodrina; species Hoplodrina blanda. The sequence goes on from OX438582.1 coordinate 2,928,058, forward strand.
AGGGGTATCGTATTACCCAGTTACTGGGTTGTGGAGGTCAGATAGGCAGTCGCTCCATGTAAAATACTGGTATTCAGCTGCATCCGGTTAGACTGGAAGCCGACCCCAACATAGTTGGGAAAAGGCTAGGCAGATGATGATGACACATTGCTGCATACAAATATGTAGATCCTAACACTATAGTGTCACAGGCCTGCGTATCTAGGGTATATAGGTATCTGCTAGGGCGTCCAGTTAAAACACTTTAATGACGCAAGTATCTACTAGGGCAACTTAATGGCTATAAACAATTGAAAGTTCATTTATTTTACCTCTTCAGCCAACATGAAGAAATAGTTGATGACATGTTCTGGTTTGCCGGCGAACTTCTTACGCAGCACAGGGTCCTGAGTAGCGATACCGACGGGGCAAGTGTTCAGGTGACATTTCCTCATCATAGTGCAACCTGCAGAGAGAAACATAGTTGGTGGAACTAGTATAGAAAATTATGTCTGGCAGAATTCCTATAAAATTAAAATGTTTTTATAGTGAACATTGGATTCTACTCAACAATCTCGAGAGAAATTGCTTACCAAGAGCAATAAGTGGTGCGGTACTGAACCCAAACTCATCAGCGCCGAGTAGGGCAGCTACCATTACGTCGAAACCTGTCCTGATCTGACCGTCCGCTTGTACTACCACCCTGAAACATCATACCCACGTTGAGTTTAGACCATCCAGTATGATAGTTGCAGAAAAACAGAGGGCTAATTCTCGTTGTTAAAAAAGGTTAATAGTCGCAATCACATCTCAACGACAATCAATGTCAATTTGTGTCAAAAAAATTAGGTACCTATATCGATACCTTTAGGCTCAAAGGGCGTAAACGCCATTTTGGCCAAAATGAGATTTTAATGCAGTCTTACTTAGTTTTTCGTCCTCTATCTATTTAAAACATCGATATTCGCAAAAAAAATGGTGGATACAGCCATAATTTTTGGTTCGCTAAACATAGATTTTCTTAAAAGGAGAATGGCGACAGTACACGTAATTTGGGACCCAGTGATAGAAGTAGTGTGTAATATTGAAACTGATTTGCAGTTAAAGAACGACTTAAGGCTAACCAAAAATCAAATGGAAAGTAGTTTGAAAAAGTTGGGAGAAAAAAAATATGAAAGGTGGAAGATTATAACCTAAAATAATCTAAGACTCGCAATTATTGGTTATTATTTATTTTACATAGGTACTATATTATTATTATTTATTTTTATTCCGATGCTAATTATCAGTCATATACCCGTTTAGCCAGATTCACCAGTAATTAATATTTTTGCATAATATCACAGGATAAGGAGGCAGCTTTATATCTCCTGGAATATTCTTTAAAAGCACAGTTGATATACTTTTATCTACATTTACCAGAGTATTGTTGAATAAAACAACATTTATTTATTTTGTAATTATGTACTTGTAAAATATTCAAGACATACAAACATTTTATCTTCCTTTAATCTTGTTTTGCGTTCCTAGATAGTATTTTATAATAAATAATCTTTTTACCTAATCAAAAGATTATCTAAGAAGCTAGCAGGTGCAGCGACATAGCTTTGGTGTCTGGGATAATCCACGTACCATAAAATGCTCATACCATGTGAGCAAGAGTCCACATTTATGTCCAATGGCGATAACAACAACAAGAGCAGAGTTTCTGTGAGAACTGTCCACCACTCTGCCTGCAAATAGCATGGCACACATATTTTATTGTTAAAGATTAACTGAAACAATAAACAAGTAAAAAGTTGACAAAAATACAAATACAATGTAAAAATAATAAAATGGATAAAAAGAATAATTATTAATTTCATAACCAACCTGTCGGGGTGTTTGACCATATCTTTTGGTCAATAAAAATAGTTAAAAATACTGCTTGATAAAACTTAAACCATTTTTATTGCTGTTATAAAATAATTAATCTTAATTTGACATCTTTGTTATATAGAGTTTCCATGGTTACGGTATGACATTACACTTTACTTTCTTTTTAGGTTTTTTTTTCAAGCATAAATACTTTTTACATATTAATGTAAAAAGTATTTATGCTCGACATTAAACACGGGGTCTTATCCATTCAGATATCATTATAATGTTTTCTATTCGGATTACCATTTCAGTCATGTCAGGACGAAGAAACTGATTTTCAACTACTCCTTATTCTAAAAATAGATTGCCACATGCAGCACAGACATTACAATGGCCGAGTTGTTAGTTGTTGTAGGGTTTCTTGTTCAGAAATTCAACAAATTAGTTCACATATATACTCACATCGCGCGGGTACACCCATCTCTGAACTCTTTTAACAATTTGATGACTTTTTCGGACAAGCGATGTCTTCTGTGTAATTTACAATAATGCACCGCATTTGAACAGTTTGACAAAGTCCAAATCACTTGCAAATCGTCATCCAGTAGTAAATGCCGTAATTTAGGTTGGTATACAGCATAATCAGTCCAAAGGTAAAGCCAAGTCGTCAAGAATTTACAAAATCGCCCATATATTATTTGTTTTTTACAACGCTAACCGTTGAAAATAGTGTTGCCTATCGATAGTCGACTATCGCTAAACTATCGATAGCCTATCGATAGTATCCATATTATCTATAGATAGTATGATACAGTTTACGTATTTTTATAATGATATACAAAAATAGTATCGAAAGTATTAGTTCCGATAATATCGATACTATCGAAGTCCAGCATATGTTTAGGAACAATACTGTCGATAGTATTGATGGTATCGATAGTGTGAGCTGTCGAAAAAACTATCGATGTTGTAATACTATTGATAGTTTTACAAACTATCATTAGTATCGATAGTATTACTTTAAAAAATCGATATACTATTGATAGTATTATCATGTAATAGTATCGATCCTATCGATACTATTATATAATAATACAATTAGTTAGTTTGTGATATCGATAGTATCAGTGGTTTAGCATTGTTACTAGTTTTCGAGGTCATCTATCGATAGAGAAACTATCGACAGTTGGGCAACTCTAGTTGAAAACAAAAATGTCAACAAAAATGCCGTCAGTGTCAATTTGATACTGACGTTCCGTTTCTCCGTTTCATGTAATCCATTACGTATGATGTATCAAAATAATGAGTCTTATTTTTTTTACGGTCTATTTACATGGTTCGTATGTTTCATCGTTATGGGTTTTCAGAATATTTAACAACTTTTCAACAAGATGTATAAGTATAAAAGAAGGAAAATCTCCAAGCGAAAACGAACTACTTTTTATCTAATCATTAGCCTAGAAAGGAATGTAACTATAAGTTTCGTTTAGAAACTGCACGATGATTATTTTTTATTAAATAGGGATAATTGATAACTTTTGATTCCCGTTTTGTAAAAACTTAGTATTTTTTTTGTACAACACTTATTAACTTGATATTATAATTGATATAAATTAGACCTTGCACAGTGCTCCATTAATTTTGGGTCCGCTCTCGCCATCCTTCTTTGGGTCGTGTTTTTTGGCTCTCCTGAAAAGTCGTGTTTTGGTGGATACGCCCTTTGAGCCTAAAGGTATCGATATTTCGACTTTTAATTCTATTCAGTAACTTGACAGTTCAAAGAAAAATAATGTTACCATACTACAACTATTAGTGTTGTGTAAGTGAACGATTTTGCGTAAGGAACGAACGATAAGAATGGTTTAATACCAAGTTAAGTACATTATTTAAGTTCTTACACCACCTCACTATCTTTTTTTTGTCAAAACTTGGTAACCCTTCATCTGTCAAGTTACTGAATAGAATTAAAAGTCGAAATATAACTACCTCGTTGACCTCTTGACTGCCTCGTTGGTCTAGTGGTCGCAAAGCGCGACTGCTGAGCATGAGGTCTTGGGTTCGATTCCCAGGTCGGACAAAGCGTTATTGGGTTTTTTCAATCAGGAATTTCTCAGTAGCAGCCTCGGAGCCTGGATTTGGTCCCGGCTGATGGCAATAGGCTCGCCCCCTATTACATGGGACTTAAACATAATTGGCGAAATGTGGGTGTACTAATGGGACACCTCTGCGTAACCTTTCGGGGATTACGGGCGTGATGTTATGTAAATTTGGTAAAATAGAGGCAATTTTGACATGTTGAGATTTGAATGCGAAAGTTCTTAAAAATTACTAGCATTGTCCCCAATTTAGTTTCTAACCCTACTTTACATTTATTTCATGTTTGCGAAGTCATATACCTGGATCGCAGGTCGTTAAGTACAAGCACTTGATGTGTCTCAGCCACTCCCAGCTCCCAGGGTAGTCCAGCGCTCTTAATGCCAGTCCACGAGCTGGCTCCAGTTCCACCGTCGTGACCTGAGATCACGATGTGTTCGGCCTTGCCCTGTTAACGAAATATCCATCAAATGTATGACCAAATTGGACAAAATAAAATCAGCAGCCTTTTGGATCAATTCACCTGACGTAACATGATTTTAATCCAGGTACTTGATAAGTACAATGTATTTGTCGTTATCGACATGTTGTATTTATATTCGATTGCGCTGCGTATTTTGGGTTTGATTCCCAGACGGAACAAATATTATTACCCTGCAGGTTGTACAGGGTCTGGTTGTTTGTGCATGTGAGTTTATGTTTGTGAACACACCAAAGATACAACGACAACATTACAAAAAAAATATGGATTGCGTCTTTTCACGTACCTTAGCCACACCGGAAGCGACAACTCCCACACCGACTTCCGATACCAGTTTGACAGAGATCCTGGCTCGCGGGTTAGCTGCCTTCAAGTCATAGATGAGCTCAGCCAAGTCTTCGATGGAGTAGATGTCGTGGTGAGGCGGCGGCGAGATCAGACCCACGCCGGGGACGGAGCAACGCGTCTTGGCTATGTGTTCTGTTACTTTGTAACCTGAAGAATGGAAAAATAACTGTAATCAAAGCATATAAAAACATTTCTGTAGTGTTTGAATCGAACGATTCAAGCGTGAGGGAGGGGCGTGCGTGAGGTCACATAATTATTATTCTTCGAAAACGCAAGCAGTCTATTATAGCGTGTGCATAAATACGAACGGATGAATTTAGTGCAGGCCCTTAGATCAGTTGTCTAGAAGTTTAGATTTAGATAGGGCCAGGTGCTAGGTGTTTTTAGGCGGGACGGACTACAAACACGCGATGAAAACGTTGCGAATTCGTCTGGCGTCCGCGACGTCTCCGCTGTGCAGCCGCGGCGTTTTCGCGACGCATTCGCTGTGCGTCCGCCCCGCCCCGCAGCCGCTCGCAAACCGCTAGTGTGATAAGGCCCTAAGACTACGGGTCATGGGTGAGCACATCACTAGTCAATTGGCATACTTTTTATAGGCTCTCTAAACGCGTTCCCCTGATAGATATTTTGTGGCAATAGCAACCAAGTGACGTATGATGTCAATAGCCTGCAACGTTACCGATTGCCTGTAACGTTATCATACCTGGCAACTCTCCGCCCTCTCCCGGCTTGGCCCCCTGCGCCATCTTGATCTGCAGATCGTCCGCGTGCGCGAGGTACGACGCGGTCACACCGAACCGACCCGACGCCACTTGCTTGATGGCTGACCGACAGTTGAACTCGGGGTCCTACGGAAATGTTAGAAGGATTATTTTTAGGTAGGAGAATCTTGCTTTTTTATTACTCTTCTATCGTACAATACGGCCGATGTATCTTGGCGGTTCTGAAGTTAGCCGTAGGCAGCGCAGTAGACAATTTCATTCCTAAAAGATTCATTGCGCAGCTAAACAGCTAATTTCAAAACCGCCAAGATACGTCGGCCGTACTATACCAACACTTAATATTTACAGTGATAAGTATTAATTTGAAGTTAAAAGTAATTTGATCAATTGGATACCTGGTTTAGGTATCTATCAGCATTCTCTCCACCCTCTCCGGTGTTAGACTTGCCGCCAATACGGTTCATTGCGATAGCCAGCGTCGTGTGAGCCTCCAGAGATATTGAACCGAATGACATTGCACCTGATAACAAATACACAGGTTTTAATAAAAAATTGTGACGTCACTAAAATCTTATTTTGTAAAAAGAGTTAACTAAAACTTAAACAAGTTTTCAGGGTTAAAATAAAGTGTTTTATAGAAGTTGCGTCTTGGGATTATCGTTATGTCATCTTAGCAGCTAGACCTGTAACTTCGCTTAATTATGTCGAATCGTGGACTGTAATGAACTAAATTAAATGATTGGCACGTCTCTATTTTTCTACACTAATGCATTTGATATTATGTTATGTTGGTATATTACCTGTAGCGAATCGCTTGACGATTTCAGCGGCCGACTCAACCTCGTTCAGAGGTATAGGCTCGTCCAGTTTGACAAGCTCCAACTGACCACGCAGCGTGCACGCCCTGATCGACTCCAAAGCACTTTCCCTGTTGAATAAATAGTTACATTTTAATACTGGCTAAGGCAAGTTTTTGAAAAGGGATCACTATAGCAAAAACTAGTTAGAGAGGGACAGAAAATTCGATGTTAGAAATCGCGATAAAGAATTTAAGGTTAAAAAAATATGGTTTAGCTAAAATAGAGCCTCGTCTGTAAAACATTAATATTAAAATGTTATTTGGACACTGTAACGTTATAGTGCGCGGGGGGGAGGGGGAGTGTCACAACGAAACAACTAGTTCCTAACACGGTTTATTCCAAACTGACGACGTATACAAATTGTTCCGCTACCCGCTATGACTTAATGTCTATTGCAACAACTTATATCTAAGTACCTACACTTCAGGCACATATTTTGAAAAGTCTAGCTCCAATCTCCAACCATGTGACTTGGAAACATACCTGTACTTATCGTAAGCAGACGAGCTCTTATTGAGAGCGGCTTCTTGCAGGTTCGCGATAGACATCGGATCGTTGATGTGTTTCTCACCGCCCGCGCGCCAGTGGTAGTTGCCGGGATTCCTGATAAAATATATAGATCGTAAATATTCTTATTACCGACCATTGTAGAAGTAGAATAAATTACTTATTTCTACCTGCTCGTACCTCAAAACCAATGCGTCTTTGACGTCACCGTAAGTCAACGCATGCCTGTCAAATATTTCCTTAGACAGAATCTCAAAGTTAACACCACCTGAAAACATCAACAAGACTAAAATTAAGAACCAATTAATTGGCAATTCAGACCAACATCTCATTACAAATTGAACCTTCTATCAACGCACATAAGAGACAAACGACGCAAACTTATTTCTCTTGTGTCATTGAGTGGAACCTATTGGACAGTTATAATAAATATATGCCCAAAAACTCACCAATCCTAGACTGGGTGCCTCTGAAGCACTTATCAATAACTTCTTCACACAATCCCACTGCTTCAAAGATCTGCGCGCTCTTGTACGACTGTAGTGTACTGATGCCCATTTTTGCCATGACCTTAGCCAACCCGGTCTCTATGGCCCCCTGGTACGCCTTGTAGATGTCATCGTCGGTCAGGTTCGGGTCGAGAATGTTGTCAGTGCGCAGGGAGAAGGCGAGCTCGAAGGCTAGGTAGGGACAGATTGCGTCGGCGCCGTATCCTGGGAAAGAATAGAGTTATTTTGTTTGCGTATTGATAATACTGGATCGGTAGTGTGATACATCCTAGTGGATTGTGTAATAGACACTATGAATGATATGACATAATTTTGATGAGCTTTCAAAACGCGAATTCCTTGTAGATTTTGTATAGCAATAGCACACTGTGATGTAACTTATACCTATTTATTTATTCATTTCAAAGCCACTAAAATAAAGTGTTTTTTTATATATAGAAGTTGTTTCTTGAAATTACTGATGATTACGAATGATTATGAATTACTAAAGATGTCAACTACCCACAATCAACATATCAAATGGATATAACAGCTTTGGAAAAACTTATGCCGGCCATAGGTACACGACCCTTCCTATCGTCCAATCGGCATGACGCTACCGATTGACCGATTGACTGACCGTGTGTGGGAGTGGATTGGCAGGACTCATGCCAATCCACTCCCACACACGGTCAGTTCTAACTGATCCAATCGGTAGCGTCATGCCGATTGGACGATAGGAAGGATCGTGTATGGCCAGCATTAGGCAAGTATTAATTAGGTGGTTATGCCTTGTTCGCCTGAGTGAGTAGTAACGTCACGTGTGTAAAATATTTTGAATTAACTTACCTAACAGAACGCACATATGGTGCACTTCCCTCGCCTCAGCAGTCTCCAGTATGATGCCGACTTTCATACGTTGACGAGTCTCGATCAAGTGATGGTGGACAGCTCCTGTGAATCGCAATTTTGTGGTGTAAATGTGATGTAAAAGATTGTGTTTAGTAATAAGGAAAAATATTGACATCTCTAACTTAGTTCTAAGATGTCACTATCCTTTTCTTTCGCTGTATGTTAGAAAGAGATGTATGTTCTCTAATATTAGTTTAGTTCATGAACAAGGGAATCGGCACCATTATTTATTTATTTGTTTGTTAAAATGTGAGTGTACTTTAAATACACTTCTGTCCACCTTCCGAGGAATACAGGCCTGCTATGTTGTTTGATTTTGTCAATTATGAAAAATGTTGCTTACCCAATGCTAGCAGTGTGCTAACAGGCACTCTGCTGGGTCCTGAGGCGCGGTCACTCAGTACAATGAGCTGGTATCCGCTGGAAGCGGCCGCGTGTGCTTCGCTCGAGATGCGGCCTAATGCAGGCTCCATGCCGGATGGACCTTCTAGGTAGTCGAATGTGCAGTCGATCACCTTTGTCTGAGGGAAAAAATATTGATTAATTGATTATGAACTAAAAGACAACAGAAATATAGTTGAAAATGCGTTATTGCGACCAACTAAACTAATTGCTCTGTCTGAGCTGGCCCTTACCAGGGCAGACGCGAAACGCACGGATTAGTCATGTTGTAACGATATTTTAGAAGACTTATTGACCCGATACGAGCCGCTTCGTCGGGTTACGAAATTTCGACAATGAACAGCAATATTTTTAATAATAATACCAGTCAAATCTTGCCCCAATGCAGGGCATTGATCACCACGCTTCCTTAAGGCGGAATAGCGATTTCAGAAAAGTCCAGGTTTCCACACGCTATTTTTACCTTCAACAATGCCAGTGATGTCCAAGACTCCAAGATTAACTTAATAAAGAATGAATCGAAAAAGTCACATTGGCACTTGTCCAGTATCGAACCCTTAAGCAGGCACCTTAACCACTGGGCCATCACGACATTACAACATATCATTACATTTTAATTTAACAATATTATAATATGTATGTATACCTTCCATCCTCGATGAGTAGTGTGCTTCAAAGCATGTAGGTCAGGCAGAGACAGGATAGGCTGCGGTAAGAACAGCCTGTGAACAAACTCCGCGCTCGGCTGCAGAATGTTAGGAGCGGGACCTATCGGGCATAGCAGCGACATGACGATCTTCTCTCTGTAACATAAACAATGTAGATTAAGATATTTTTATTTTATTTTATTTTAAACTAGCACACTCTCCGCGACTTCGTGATTTTTCTTACGGATCCCTAATTTTTTTATAATAAAATATAGCCTATAGCACTCAGTGATAACGTAGCTTCCAATTTGTGAAAGAATTTTCAAAATCGGTTCAGTAGATCCAGAGATTACCCCCTACATACAAACTTACAAACAAATGTTACTCACCCCTTTGTAATATTAGTATAGATATCAAGAGTATTGGGAGGGTTCATCTATGACAAATTCAAATTATTTATTAAACAAAAAAAAACAAATATACTGGATCTTTTGAATTGTAAGGCAGTCGGTGAGTTGAGAAAGTTGAAGCTAGTTGCTCAATACCTATGTCTGCTCGTTCCAAACTGTAGAATTCTATGAAGAAGAACGATCAAAAAACTCCGTCTTTTGAAATATTACAATTATGTGAGAGAGATATTTATTCTATCATAGTCTTACTGCTCTTGACTGATTCGTGGAATAGATTCCCATCATTCTGTTGTCCTTAACGCCTAACGAAATTAAATTAGCAATGCTAAAGAGTAGGTTTGCTACGTTTGTCCAATTAAAATACGAAAAACAATAATAATAATGCTTACCTGAATGGATCAATAGGTGGGTTGGTGACTTGAGCGAACAGCTGTTTGAAGTACTCGTAGGGGAGCGGCTGGAACTGCGACAGGCACGCCAGTGGTGCATCGTTACCCATACTACCCAGAGCTTCTTTTCTGTAATGTAAATAAAGCATATGATGTAATCTATTTATATAATTATATAAAAATAAATCCCTGTTTCCCTTGGTCACGGCATCACGCGTAAACGGCTGGACCGATTTCACTATTTTTTTGTTGTGTTTGTTATTGTCAGGGGAAGGTTCTTATGAAAAAAAAAAAAAGTCGGTAATGTCGGTCTCAAGGGTAGGGGCATTACTGCTTCGCAGAAGGAGGTGACTTTTTACCACTTAAAAAAAAAAAAGGTTAGGGGAAGAGTAGAGGTATCGGTACGATAGGGGTAGGATACCACGCGAACGAAGTCGTGGCGGGTCTGCTAGTGTAAATATAGTTATAGAGGACTGACGAAGTTGAACTCAAAGTAGTAAGCTTTTCAATCGCTGAGTGAGGAATTATAACAAACAATCATTCGTCACTGAATGCTTAGCAAACTATCAACATATCAGTTCGTAAACTGTTAGATATAGGCCTTATAATGACAGACACATAACGAAAGGTGAAAGCGATTGCTGCTAATACTGGCTGATTAATACCAGCAGATGGCTTATTTTTTTTGTATAGTCTTTATCAAATATTTAAGTATCAAAAACCACAAGTACAGAGTATCCATTATCGTGTTCTGCTTTCACAGATAACTGCAATCATTCAGGAGTTGACGTATTCTACCGATGGAGCCAAACTAGTGGCTAAATTCTGGGAGAAGAGACAGAGAGAGAGAGAGAGAGAGAGAGAGAGAGAAGAGGAAGAAAAAGAAGAGAGAAGAGAGACCACTTACTTGTTCTGAATCATAGGCAGCAACAGCATGTGGATAGACTCGATAGTGTATCCAAACAACGGCAACCGCCTGTCAGCAAGTCCCGTTATAATGCTGCCGTTGGTTTTCCCGTTTGTGCCGTTCGACACTACGGTAGACGTGCCGTTCTCAGTAGTCACAGACTTCAGGATGTCATCCATTGTTATCTATAATTATTGATTAAAATATTAGTTTGGTTTCAAGGTGAAGAGTTTGCTTGAAATCGACTGCTGACTAAGAAACACCCTTTTTCAAAAACTAATCGCTAAATGTACTCGTAGTTATACCCCCTTAAAACCCCCGCTTAAACATAAAAATGTTGTGTATATAAGTAAGGATGTTACTAAATAAACAATATAGGTATAAAAGCTATAGTTAATTAACGAACAGCTGCACTTGCCCTTGCGCACGGAAGGCAGTCCGTCTATCATTTACATGCCGAGAAAATTTATAAAAAAGATGAAAAAAAAAAACGTTTCATAGCCAGCAACAAACAACATCTATAATTTTCTAAAAAAAGCTTTTAAACGAAGAATTCTTCTGGAAATGTACAAAGCTGTAAACACGACGCCCGTATTGGTCCTCTCTGTCGTGGAGATTAATTAACGCTACAATATTGCTTTACAAAAATACGAAAAACAGTTATGTTAGAAGAAGCGGATGCATGTACTTATAATGGCACCGAAGACGTGATTTGATCGCACCGTATCGACTTTTTGGTTACGCTATTCTCAGAGATAATTTGGAGTCCATCAAGCAGATGCTAGTTACTAGACTTTTACAGGCAACTGCATAGATTTCCAATACCGGTAACAAATTATGACCAAATGGGTACCTAGTGGATACTGGATACCGCCAATCAATTGATATACTTGTAATGGGCTGTCAAAACATGATTCCCTCATGGAGTTTGGACGTCATTTTTTTCGCCAATTCAATTGAACAACTATTTATTGATTTCAAAACCACTAAAAATTTAATAGGTAATTGACAATAATGCATTGGGTTTTAGGGCTAAAATAAAGTGTTTTTTTAGAGAATTTATGTCTTACAATAATGGGTTAATGGTGTCTGCTATACCCAATTGGGTAGTTGACACTATTAATAAATAATTCCAAGACATAACTTCTTTAAAAAAACGCTTTATTTTAGCCCTGAAAACCTTATAATTTTCAATTTACTGCAAAATTAGATTTTTTGTGGCTTTTAAATCAATAAATAGAGTAAAAATAATCAATTGAGTTGGCAAATAAGTGACGTCAAAGCGTGCTATTTCCATACAAAATCTATGAAAGAATCGCGTTTTGACAGGTCATAAAAAGTACGTCAACTGATGGTGGTGTCAACTAGCCTATTATGTAAGTTTTGCATTATTCATATAACTTATTTGGAACACTATCCCTGCATAGTAATAAGTTACAAAGTCGCTTTCCGCTGTCTGTATCCTTAGGGCTGAAACTGCGTTAAGCGGGCGCCCGCGACGGGCATCCGTCGCGTGTCTACGCGCGTGGACACGCGGGCGGGCTCCGTGGGAACGCGACGGGTGCACGGTGGTATGCCTTACCTACTTGTGATTTTTTATAAAAAATGGTTTTTTTTTAGATCGTACTTAATTCCAAGTGGGGTCGTAAGACCCCACACACGATAAAGAAGATTCCAAAGTGTTTTTAAACATGAATTTAATATACCATGGGTGGCCAAATTATTAGGGACAGCGCTTATAGAAATGTAATATCTAGTAAAAACATTATTTTTAAACAAAGTAATAGATTTATACGGGTTTTTTTTATTTGATGTTATTACTGATATTAATATTATGTTTTGATGTGAAAAAATTGTAGAGCTGGTACCTTTTTATTGAAAAGTGATGTGACTTTCTCATTTAGTTGATTTTTGTTGAAAATTACTCTTATTGTAGAAGTGTAAAAAAAAAAAATTCAAATTGACATTGCAAGTTTATTTCAGCTAACCGTAGTCAGAACGTGAGTAATGTTGCGTATAGTGGTACTATTTTTAATCTTAATACTTGAATTTTAATGTTATTAAAGTTATAACTTGAAAACCTCAAAATTACTTTTTTTCTAGTATGGGCAAGGTTTCAGACACGTCTTCAAGAAAAAATAGAGAAATAAAAACATTAATACTGCACTCTACACATGCCCAGAGAGGTATAGCAACAATTGCAAGTGTTTTAAGGTTTGTAGTTATTCTAATAAAAATGTAAACTGAGCAGAACAATACTCTGGAGGTAGGCCGTGTAAAAAAATGAAGCAGAAAAAGGATCACCACTCTTCGTACAGATCGAAAAATCAGAGATATCTGGCTTGAAAATCGTAAAACGGGTGTTGCCCGTTTGTCTACGATGATGAACAATGAAAGAAAAGGAGTTTTCGAAAGGACAGTACAAGCGCGGTTGGCCGAAGAGAACTCGATAGGTCGTCTGCCAATCAAGACACCACGCCTCACAGAGAACATGAAGAAGAGACGACTTCAATGAGCCAGACAACACCGAAATTTGTCTTTTGCAGGCTGGAGTCGGGTAAGAATATGTCTTTTAATAGAACAGCACGTGGTGTTTGTCACTGTATTGCGATTTTGTAATATTTTTTCAGGTATGCTTCCGATAAATCAATATTTCAGATTTTGCTCGACAAAATTTATTTTGTGCGACGGCGCCCTGTGGTATAACTCCATACAGACTCTGCATGAACTGCCTTGTGGGGGGGCTAAACACCCAATAAGTACCATGTTGTAGTCTGTGACCTTTTCGAAAGGCATAAGGCGCCTATACATCGTTGTGACCGTGGAAGGGAACATGAGGCAGGATCAGTACCAACGACTTCTAGAAATCAAATAACGTATAATTTTTTTTTTTCCAAAAATAAATAAATAGTTTTGCCTACAGACTTGATGTTTTTATTACCTCAATTAATAAATCCTTTAAATAAAAATACCCGTGAGGCCTAAAACAACCCATTACCCTGCAAAATTTAAACAAACTAGAAATTATTAAAATCTCGGCGCTGTCCCTAATAATTTGGCCACCCACTGTACACTCACGTCTTTCCCCAAGGAGAGACAACTAGAGACACCTACCTAGATAGGTGCCCACGTTTCACTAATACTTTTGGATATTATTAAATAAATAGTGTCCTAATAAATAGGTAAATGTTTATTATTCAAATTTTCACATTCGTTATACAATAGGAAAGTTACATAAGCTAAATAGGTAATCACTACAAATAATCGATTTTGCATCAGATACTTAAATCATCTACATTTAAGTTTGCGTAGCTTTCATCAGTTTCCACTTGCCTTGGTCGGTTTGGTTCAGCAGGAATCAATAGCTGCATGTCTCAGGTAGAATTAATTTTGCTGCGGTTTTTTTAATCTTCCTCGTACGAACTAATAAATGGATCGGATGTTAATAGTAACCTATGATAAACATTTAAGTTAAACCGCGCGTGCCCCCGCGACGGGTCCCGTCGCACGGACGCGGGCCCCGTTGCGTGGGTACGGGGCGCGCCTACCCGTGACGGACGCCCGCGCGGGTCCCCGCGACGGAGCACTTTTGTATGAGACCGCGCGGGTGCCCGCTTAACGCAGTTTCGGCCCTTAGATCTTTTAAACTCAGCAACGGATTTTAATATGGTTTTCATCAATAGATAGAATAACTCCAGAGGTAGGTTTATGTATCTACTATCAGCTTCAAAACTAATTCATCATAATAAATTAGTTTTGAAGCTGATAGTGAGTCAAATAAGTATATATCAGGGATGGCCAACCAGTCGATCGCGGCTATTAGTCCAATCGATCGCGACTGGGCAAAACATTAAGTATAACAGACTGCGCAACTTCATGCGTAATTTAATGTTAACTCTTAAAAAATATACCTATTTCATTTAAAATTTTAAGTAGTATGTGATTGCTAGATCGCACAGGGCTGTGACAGCAGAAAGTCGATCATGGGTCTAATCAAGTTGGCCACCCCTGGTATACAATATGTAACAAAAACCCTGTCCGATCCAAGAGGGGCGTATTCCTGGTTCAACATACGTGCTAGAAAAAATTGTTATAAAAATGTAACTCATAACAACCAAAAGTTATTGATTTCTTATTTTTATAATCCATGCGAAATTTAACACTGAATATGGCAAATTTTCATAAGTTGACAACACTCCACCCGCCGGCAAAATCTTTTTATTTTTACCTATTTTTATTTCAAAGAACACCGCCCTACACTACCGCGTAGTAGGCACTCTTTCAACTAGTCGCCGACTCTTTGATGTCGCCGACTGGTTGCCTACCGCTACCGGCGCCGGCGCCAGTCTTTCGTGGAGATAGCTTTCGATCGGACGTCCGTATGTATCACGCGCTATCGTTTCGCGAACAATGTCGTATTCCAATCAGGAATATTTTATTATGTTGATGTGCTTAGAACGCGGATTGTGGCAGCTTTCGGTCAGTGGGTCGTCTTAGGGGCGGATGTGATTTATGTCCCAAGATGTAAAAATTACACTATTTACGTCAAAACAATTAATTTTCGACTTACTTCAATCGGACACAAGTGCGCTGCAAAGAGTACGTGCAAATTTATTGAAAAGGTGTCGAATGTGTATTAGTGTTGGAGGTGGACATGTGGAGCACGATCGCCGAAGTATGCAACAACAACAAGTTAACGTTTTAATTAACTGACACCTGCAGTCGGTAAGTACATTGCCAAAAGCACATCACATTTGAAAAAAAGCCCTTATCAGGGGTACATTTAATTCGATTAATTGTTTCTTGATAAACAGAATTATGTCTGAAACACAAAATACAGAGAGTGTGTCTGAAATCCGGATCACTATGCCTACAATACAATATCAGCTGATACCTAGGTTTCTTTCGTTATAAGTTTGTTTGGCGGCACGCGACAAAGCGGGTTCATGACACGGGATCATAGGTACCTACAAACCGTCTCGCTCAGGCGGCTTCTTTGACAAAAAACTGTAGGTAACTTTGTCGAGCGATCAGTGTTGCCGTTGATCAGTTTTTATTTTTTATTAAATTTAATTATATTCACTGGGGAAAAATAATAATCTCAAATCCATTAAATGGTTACGTATATGTGTACGCAGTACGATGCCGAATAATACCCTTAAGGATCGGACAGGGTTTTTGTTACAGGCTGTATAATATACAGTATGTTAACTAACAGAGGGCGTTCCCGTTAAACCGCAATAGTATAG
The DNA here is from genome assembly GCA_949316365.1 of Hoplodrina blanda. Lineage (NCBI taxonomy): Eukaryota > Metazoa > Arthropoda > Insecta > Lepidoptera > Noctuidae > Hoplodrina > Hoplodrina blanda. The sequence goes on from OX438582.1 coordinate 2,944,313, forward strand.
CATCCATACATGCTAAAAAAAATAGTACCATTTGAAAACAAAATGTTTTTATTTTTTTTCAATATTAAAATATTGACTAAAAATGTTAAACTAACACGTAAAAGAAACACTCTATACATTATGCGTACTTGAAGAACGGCAACGTCGCAATGCTACTTACGCTAGGTACTATTCCGCGCTACTATTTTGATTTTAAACAGGAGGTTTCGAATTTATTTTCAATTATTTTTTTTTTAATTCGGATTATTTTATGCTTATTTTTCTATGCTGATATTTTTATTATAATCTCTTAATGATATAGATTAACAAGTTTAATGGAACGCCCTCTGTTATTTAACATACTGTATACTACATAGACCAGATTCAAAATCGTGCGAACAAATCAACGTCTATCCATCTCACACGGTGCGTTTAGATTGCAAAAATAAAGATGGGCCGCGCCGCCCCTCTTCCTGTTATTCAGCAATTTAGAAATTCATCACTCCCCATGCGTCTAACCAAACTCACCATCTGATATAATGTATAAATGTTATCCCCACGTACGGTAATGCATAGAAAAGAGAAACAAATGTTAAGAATGTGGATGTGTTGTTCAATGCGTTTTATGTTGGGTCGCATTTGACTCGCAAACTGTTAGCGTAGATTCAGTATATGATTTTCTAGACACATGAGAACTGAAATTCACTTTCACTTATTTAAAAAAAATCAACTGCTCCATACAAAAGTATATAACATACCATCACGCCTATAATCCCGAAGGGTTAGGCAGAGGTGGACGCATTAGTACGCCCACATTTTGAAAGTTATGTTTAAGTCTCACGTAATAGGGGGCGAGCCTAATTGCCATCAACTGGGCACAAATTCAAACTGCGAGGCTGCTACTGAGAAATTGCTGATGGAATAACCCAATAACACAAAAGTAAAATAATGTTTATATAAATTACAGGATAAATACCTAAGCACAATACCTGAAAGGTCAAAATGTATGGAACAGTTGTTTTTTTTTAACAAGTGACATACATACGTTTAACTTGAGAGATAAGTAAAAGTCGTCGAATATAGGAGAAGTTTTCTTAAAAATCGATTGAAGTCTTCGATTGTAACTTAATTTAATTAATGACCTGTTCATTATCTACTTTTTAATTAAATTACATTTTACATTTATCAGTTTCTAAGAAAACTTCCAACTATATCTGACTGACCACCCTGGTTACTTATGTCTTTTCTTGACTGTATCGGATACTATCTCTTTTGTTGACTGAAGTAAAGCTCTGAATCTATGGTAACTTGCGCGTCAATATCCTTTCCACCCCTTAGGTTATGAAATCCTTTATGCACTTAAAACATGAAGTGACATAAGTCAGACAAACACAAGTTATGGGCTATGAAAGAATTGAATAGATTTTATGTATACTCCGTGAATTTTAACTCGTTGTAAATCTTTCAGGGGGTGAATGTACTCATGAATATGAACAACTTTTATTAAGGGACATAGTACGAAATGTGAAAAAAAAACAGCTGATCCATACAATTTGATCGTAATGTTGTTTTTTTTTTTCACATTTCTTACTATGTCCCTTAATAAAAGTTGTTCATATTCATGAGTACATTCACCCCCTGAAAGATTTACAACGAGTTAAAATTCACGGTGTATGGAAAAATAATCTTTTAAAGATATTGTTTTTTTTTACCTTATCTCGAAGCCATTCAGAGTGAGGTCTGCTGCGAGCGATTTCCATCTTCAGTTCAGCATCCTGTACCATTTTCTTTTCAAGAGTATCAACCAGCAACATACGACCGGGTTTTAGACGACTCTGTAACACGAAAAGATTTTATAAATTAGGTTATATTAAAATATTAATTAATTATTATCAGCCTATTATTGTCCCACTGCAGGGCAAAGGCACAAAGGTCTCTTCTCATTCAAAGAAGGCACGAGCATTGATCACCACGCTTGCTCACGGCGAATTAGCGGTGCCAGTGATGTCCAAGATAAACTTGCCACTTCACTCAAATTATTAAATAACGTATTTAATTATCTCACAACGATATAATAAAGGCAGCTTTTATTAATATTTTGATAAGATAAGCAATACTATTGCCTTTCATAGAGATTTTAATAATTATTGAAATGTTTATGATGCTTTCATCTCTCTGCAGAAATCTTCGGGGAATAAAGACATGGTGCTATCTCTCTCACCTTAAGTATGACCTTTTCAGGGTCCACATCATAGACACCGACTTCAGAAGCCATGATAAGTATATTCTCACTCGTCACGTAGAAGCGAGAGGGTCGCAGCCCGTTCCTGTCCAAAATGGCACCTGAAAATATAATAATGATTAAAAAAGGGGTTTTTATTTAAGTACATAACATAAAATCACGCCTGTACTCCCCGAAGGGTTAGGCAGAGGTGTACCCATTATCACACCCACATTTCGTCAATAATGTTTAAGTCCCATGTGATACCCCGCGAGCTTATCGCCATCAATCTGGCGCAAATCTAGACTCCGAGCCTGCTACTGAGAAATTCCTGATGGAAAACCCAATAACACTTTGCCCGACCTGGGAATCGAACCCAAGACCTCATACCGTACCATACCATTTAATTTCATTTAGATTAATTTAAATTTATTAGTTACAGCTACCGGCCCTGCAATGCTCTTCTGTTCGTAATTATGTTCACCCTTGTGTCTTCTTTGGTAAGGTTGTTATTGCAATGAAACTAGACACTATCACCTAGCAAACACACAACACCGTACAACTAGGTTATAAGAAGCAACTTGGTTGTAATGAATGCCATGGTAGCAATATCTCAGTAATCTATATATCCATGCAAAGAATTTGGGAACCTGTAAGTACTGAGTGAAAATATTTCAGAAAAATCACTTACCAATGTATCGCCCATCAGTAAAGGAGACTAAAGCGGGTCCATCCCAGGGCTCCATGCATGACGAAGCCCACTGGTAGTAGTCTCTCTTTTCCTTAGGCATGGTAACGTCATTCTGCCAAGCTTCGGGTACCATAGTCATCACCGCTTCGGGCAACGAACGCTCGCCGGCATGGAGGAGGAATTCCAAGACGCAATCGGCTGAACCGGAGTCAGAAAGGTTCGGTTCGACCACTGGGTACAGTTTCTTCAGATCTGGAAACAAGTTTGAGGAGGTTCGTCACAATATAGTACGGAAATACTGGGAGGAGCATTCAAATTAAGAGAACAGGCTGAAGCGAGTTCCATTTGACAGTAAAGTGAGCAAGGATCATCAATGTATAGCATGAGAATTCTTTCTCCAGTTACTTACACTATTAAAAAGTACTGAAAATCAGGGATTAGTAAAGGTAACTCACCTTCTCCGAACAGCTCGCTCTTCATGACACCTTCGCGAGCCTTCATAAGGTTCACATTACCTCGCAGCGTGTTGATCTCGCCATTGTGAGCGATGATTCTGCGGAACAATACCAAACAGCAGATAAATATAGCAAACTCGTTTTAGTTTTGGATAGTAAGGTAGAAGGGATTTCTGAGAAACGTATTTTTGATGAGTTTTAGCAGTAAACTGTACCAAATGCGTGTGACTCAAGGGTGATCGAAAGGCATTGTACGGGGGTTTAACTCCAACAGTAAATGTCTTAACGATGAAGATGCTGTCATCGATATACCAACCTCAGAGGATGAGCTCTCTCCCAGCTGGGGAAAGTGTTGGTGGAGAATCTGGTGTGTACCAGCGCTAGGTACGTAGTAAACGCTGGGTTGGTGAGATCCTTGAAGTACTCCTGCATAGAACATGTAATAACGATGAGCTTAGAGGATTATTGTAGTATTTTAGCCTTCTTTTGAGATTTATCTCCTTTCTTCTTTTGATTCCAATTTCAAACACTTCTATTACAGACTATACAACATTTTCATCAGATATCGTGTGGTTTTCAAACCGATAGATGGACAAATGAGGATATAAGCAGCCAGTTTCCACTCACCCATAGCTGCTGAGAAGTCAACAGTCCCTTGTAGACGACAGTCTTGAGAGCAAGACTGCAGATGTAGAACCTGGCGCCAGGCACCACCAGCTCATGGGATGCACGCTTGCGCAGTACGAATATCTGAAAACACGCACACACAATCCAGATCCTGAAAATACAGCACACGGTGGGATGCTTGTATTGAAAAGATGGTGCAGGTACCTACGCTAAAAAAATATTTTTACATCGATAAAAATATGGAAGTTTCCATTAATAAGTATCAAAGACAGACTTCTCGTGATGTGATTATTAGCATACAAATTGATATCCAAGGTATTTATGTTTCAAGATTATTGCTGGTCTGTTTCAGTGAAGTTATATAAAAATAAAGTGTCCAACCATCTTTAAAATACAAGCATTCCCTTAGGGATTATGTAAGGGTATGTAAAATTTACGTTTGGCACGAAGTGGTCGCGTCCGGCCGGCCAGTGCGCACGCAACGATCTGAAAAAATACCTATAAGAGTTCCTTACGTCCTAAAACCGCCCTTACAACCACTCTTCACAAGAGGATGAATTCGCAACGAGGAACATTGCAAGTTCATACTCCCCATACCCTCTCTCACTCTTTGTGTGTAGCTCCGTCTCGTTCTTACCTGTCTGGCTAGATGTTCGTCGTCGGTATCTCCGGTAACAAACACTTGACGCATAAATGGCTCCGAATTACGAGCCACCTGACCTGAAAGCGAGCCAAAACAGCCCATTACTAACTTCACCAAGGGAATGTGTCACTTTATACTAGCAGTATTATATCCTAATATTATAAGCTAATTTTCCAGAACACTTTAATGGCAGATAAATCGAAAGGTCTCTAGAAATGTCATAAATGTTTAATGTATTTGGTACTGTATGTAATTTGAACTGAACAGATGGCTACATTTATGACAACTTGAATGATGGTACACATGATATTACCATTTAAGCGTTATTTAATGACAATGGCTGGATTTATTTAGACTTAATTGAAATGTTTAACCTAAGATTCAACAAAAGGTGAATGATGCAGCTATAATTTAAATTAAACACATAATAATATGAATAAAATAATAATGTTTGTCTAGTGAATCTTAAGTTAAAGATACAAATAATCATATTCTTATCAAAATCTTTTTGGTTTATAGAGTGTAGTACGGTCTAAGCATCAAAATCAGGGTTAAATTTTTAACATTTATGAGAAAATTACATTAATTATATGCTTTATTTCATTCAATGCTTACGACAGTACATACCATAGTTTATTTGCAAATATTTTCCAAGCGTATCCACATATTTGCAATGCAAATCATAAACATTGTATCCATGCAAAATCATAGCCTTTATGATTAATGAAGACATTCTAAAAGCGAACGTAGTGGATACCTTATGGAAAACTGTATAAGAACCTAAGTACTATGCGTAATAGAATCACTCAAAACATGTACCTATAATATAGATGTACTAAAACAGCGCTGTAACACAAATTGTCTGTGCCTTATTTAGGAAAGCAATTTGCACTACTGCTTCTAGTAATTCTAAAACGCATAGTACCAAATCTGATCTCAAATCGAACAAACCGTTTGGTCAAGCTTCGCATGACCGCATTCAGCCGCGTTTAAACGACCCGACATTACTACGACCTGCAATGATAGTCGCAAACAAAAATCGCAACGTCGAAACTGGCCTTATATCGAGCGACAAACATTGGTGGACAAGTTGTCAGTGCAGACAGGACAACATTATAAAGTCTTTGGAGCCTACGACAGCTTTACTGAGAGCCTTTTTATCATTTTCTAAGAAAAGCAGAAGCACATAGACATAGCTAGATTTAAACATAAATGTAAAGTTGCACAATTACTATAGTTTTGGAATAAATCACCCATCTAGTAATACACAGGTCATAGCAAAATCAATACGACATGTCGAGGCGCTAGCCAGCCAATCGGTTCAATGTGTTTTAATTTAAAACACTGATTTAGCTCAACTAGTCAACCACTCCCATTGGCTGTGATAACTCAGGCGCCATGTTTTGTTTATTAGAGACGAAGTTCTGGCACGTGTGTTCTATTAGAAAAACTTTTTGGATTGCACAAAAAAGGCTCTCAGTTGTTTTAAAAAATTTTGAATTTGTGTTGCTCTGATAGTGAAAGGCAAAATAAAGGAGGTACTAATTCATTTAAACTCTCAAAGTTACATTGAACTAATGTTAGCACTAAAGAATTAATATTAATATAAATTAGGAGAAAGGGTCTTTGTTTAAATCTGTTAAGACTATTATGGAAAGTTATTCTGATTTCAAAAGCATTAATTATTTATTGGACTAGTTATCAAGTCTCCTTGTTTTGTTCTTGTTATTTAGTTTTAAAAAGTAAGTATAATAAAAAAACTACCTGCTACCTATTCTCAGCCTGTGCTAACATTGGTTAAATGTTGACTTATTCAAAGAAATTGTTATGGTGTATTGTTTTTCGAACAGTCAAGATATTCTGCTTTTCAGAAATTAACAAACGAAATGGCGCCCATGACAGATCGTCAAGTATTTTATGAACTCGACATCAATAGCCATTTATAATGAGAAATCCAGCATGCAATATTACAATGTCACAACATCCTTGAGTAATAAATGAATTGAACCTCTTTCTAAATCCATGCACGAACTGTCCCCTTCTGATTATGAACAATGATTTCTATGATTGTTAAAAAAAACATAGAAACATACAGATGTAATTCAACGGACAATGAAGTGGTTTATATGATTTCCTTTCAAAAGTTCTAACATATAAATGAGCCCAATAGTATACTGCAAGTTCAAGGTGTCTTACCGATGGTGGAGTTGTTGGTGGGTACGGTACGCCAGCATAGCACGGTCAGACTGAGACTCTCAGCAAGTTCTCCGAACTTCTTCTCGATTTCCTGGTGGTGAAGCTTGTCGAGGAAGAAGATGCCGGTGGCATATCTGCCGAAGGGCGGTAAGTCGATCTGGTGCGTATCTCTGGGGATAAAAGAAAAAAGAGTTATTTTATGTGTCTTTGAATTACAAATTTTGTTTTTTTGCCAAGGTCAAGCTCAAATTATTTATTCCGTCATTTATCAATAAAAATGGCTATTAACAAGAATAGTTTCGCTATGGAAAAGAATGGGCAAAAACTCCATACTCAGTCTTTCGGAACCCAGAATTAAGGGTCAAGAATTAAAGAACACTTTGTCACTTAATTGACTAACTGTTGTCTCAAATATTATTGTGAATCTATACTTATAATATAATATTATAAAGCTGCAGTGTTTGTTTGTTTGTTTGTTTGAACGCGCTAATCTCTGGAACTACTGGTCTGATTTAAAAAATTCTTTCAGTGTTAGATAGATTAGTTATCGAGGAAGGCTATAGGCTATATACCATCACGCTACGACCTACGGGAGCAGAGCAGTAACCAAAGACGCGGGTGTAACCGCGGCGGACAGCTAGTAATGTATAATAATTAAATTATTAAACTATTTACTAGAGAATAAACATGTTTTTGCTTATATTAGAATTAGTAAAAACTAAAATAATTGTGGCTCTGTGCATCTGGTGTAAAACTAGGTTTATAGCCTGTATTTCAGCAGCACGCACAAACCCGGCTGGGTTTGCAAGTAGGTAGCCATGAACTTCGTGTTACGAAACTATTAAGCAATTCGGGTGCTAGATTAATGTTTATAGAGATTTTATTTTGTATTAATTTGATATTGATTGTATTTTGATATTGATATCAGTATAAATAAATATATTTTCCATATAATTTCGATAACTAATGGTGTGGTTACAGTAAACAAGTAACAACTGGGATCAAAGTTTATATTTTATCATAAAACCATAATAACGCATGATATTTTAAAATGTCAAAATGCGGTATTGCGACCGATAGCAGTGCGCATGAAGCGTAAACTACATAGGTAGCTAGGTATGGCACTTATGTAAGAAGGTACTTAGGCAGTTATTTTGTGGAACAAATAAATATCTTTATAAAAATCTGCCTCAAGTATTTTTATGAACTCCTTTATTCTTGTTAGTAGGAACGATAAATGGAAGTTTGAAGTAGATGCCATTTAAACATAAATCTTAAAGAAAAGATTTTAACCGTTTCATTTTATGAAGCAATTTCAGGAATCCCAAAGCAGTGCTACTATGTAACTCCCAATGAGCGCTATAAGACTATTACATCTAATAAAGGTAGTGTACGAAATCAGATGAACTAACAACAAATCAATAACAAACTACGAGTACTTCATCACTATTTCGGCACCATATCTCATAACAACTACCTACGAGATACTCATGATAAAAATATGATTACCCACACGATTAGCCAACTATGGAAGCTGCTACCATGTGCGGTAATATCTGTTATCACGTAAAGGTCACAGGGACGACTGCGCGCGCAACTACGTCACAACCAGACCGTAATATTGACCATGCAACAAGCCGGCTGCCGGCTGCGCAGTATGTGAAAGAGAAAACGAAAATCTAGGCAACTGCGTCATGTATCAAAGCACTAATTGTTTATAGATAGTCTAAGGGTGTCGCGTGTCAATTGAGTTATTGTCACAAACATTGCTTGCGCTGATTATTTCCAAACTACGGCGCTCATAAAAAGTACGTCAATTTACTCAGTACTCCGTGCCTGATACGTTCATAGTACGGTCATGGTATGATACGGTGTAGTGGACAGTCTTCTTACACAATACTTAATTCCAAGTAACTATCCGAGAAATTGATGAAGGCATTTTATTGCAGAATCAAGTGATGTAATCGTTACGGTTACTAAGAAAGAAACTACATGGGAGGTTTAATTGAGTTAAATGAAGCGTACACAGGGCCTATCGTTCATTCATTTAATGAAACAGTCTCTTGCTTGATAACACCGGCCAGATAATTTATGTGACGGGCAGAGTAGATAAAAAAAAAAACGTAAGGAGACTCTCTCAGGAAAAATCCTCTACTCGTTAATTTCACATCATTTGTTATTCTATTCTAATATAATCAAAAGGGAACTGCTACTGGAACTTTCTGGAACTGCTAGTTGGATTGGAAAAAATCTTTTTGTACGGGAGCGGAGCAAAATTGCTCAAAGTCGGAATTATCGGAAAGTCCCCAAAAGCCCGGAATGTTCCCAAAATAAACGCGACATTCGGCGAATCGAGAGAATAACCATAACACCTACACGTTACAGGTAAACGGTGCTATAAAACAAGCCCAGTCAATCAAATGTATGTGCATAATAAAAATAGATGGTGGCAAATAAACCACAAGTGCGAATCTAAGTGTTTTATTCGTACCTTTGTCTATTTGTTCTTTTTTTAGTCTTGTGTGAACTTGAGTGTCAGAAAAAAAGTAGATCTAATCTTGAAGAAAATTGGATGCTTTGTAGGTTGGTCTTTTGGCGCTCCTAAACAGGACATTTATATTACTGGCAAAGTGGCTTCAATACCTACCTTGCATACTGACATTAGTGAAATTATTTTAAGCATGGCCCGGTTTTACTAAAAGTTGCTGAAATGCTTAGCAGTATTTTCAGTGTGGCTCTGCCACACCGGAAAGTATTTACTTCATCTTCTTCTTTTCGAATCAATGTTTAAGTAAATCCTTTTTTTTGTTAAAGCACTTGGCCCAAGTAGGTGGCGGTAGCGGTTTGGAAAGTATTTTATCTGTAAATCGGCAATCACCATAATATTTTCTCGGCTAGCTATGCATGTATTGCCAACAATGTTTTGAATCACCTCAAAGATGGCCCATGGCATTATAATTTTATCCAACGTAATTCATGTTCCAGACATGAGCCAACATGCAATAGTCTACGTAATATCGCTTCCTGTCGCCACACAATACAAGAGCTGCCGAAAGAATTCAGCGAACTCCAGCCGGAATTCCTGGCGAGTCGTAAATACAGACTGCTCAGTGTTCAGCCGGCGAACTGGGACGCGAAATACGCATAACTTACTTGTAAATTCCGAGACTTTGTGGAAAATATTAAAGCATACTTTCAAAAGCACAGAGATAAGGGATCTTGAACTAAACAATCAAGACTGGTATAATTGAAAGAAGTGACGAATAAAACTGTCATCCGTAACTATGATTGGAATCTAGGGCATTTTAACTTCACTAACAATCAAGCCTTACCCTTTTTATTAAAACTTATTTAATTAAATCTTATTACTGCTATAAATATAAAAGTTTGGATGGATGGATGCTTGTTACTTTGTTACTCAATCACGCCGAAACAGCTGAACGGATTTGGATGAAATTATGCACAAGGATAGATCTGTAATAGCGCAAAGATTACTTTTTATCCTGTTTTTGTGTTCCCATGGGATAATTTAGGACTTTGGCTTAATTCTAAAATTTACGCAGACCAAGTCGTAGTAATGTAGAAGCATTTTCTCAGTAACGACAATAAATTATGATGCTAGCTACCAGCTTACTAGCGGATAAATAAATAACACACAACAAGAAATAATCTTAATTACATTGAGACTGCATCTCTCAATTAAGTTTTATCTATAAAGACTCTGTTGAACTTGTCAATCAGCTATTGCACAATATTATCCCTTGTTTAACTACCGTACTACGTTTGTTTACAAAACATTACACTAATTATATGTATACTCTCAACTATGCATTCCTTGAACCTATGTCATAGAAGACGAATTGAATTGCCAACGGGAATAGCGTAGGTAGAATAATGCAGGCCATCCACCATCCAATCTATCGTCCAATCGGCAGGACGCTACCGATTGGATCATGCCGATTGGACCGTGGATGGGAGTGGATTGGCATGATAGTTATAATTGTCATGCCAATCCACTCCCATCCACGGTCCAATCGGCATGATCCAATCGGTAGCGTCCTGCCGATTGGATGGTGGATGGCCGGCATAAGAAAACATTGTTAGAGAACATTATCCCTGATAGCTTCTAGTACATTCCCTTAAGTGCCCTAAGGACAGACGTCCGTCTGCCCCAACGCTTATCTCAATGGGCGCTCAAATTGCAAAGCTCTATGTAGTGGAGATGACGCATCTTACGAAAGAAAGGAGATTTCTGAACGGCGATATTAAGGGCGATTGTGCACTACAAGGAATTTTACTGTCCGGCAGTCCGATTTTTTACGGTCCGATATGGCACGCCATATAATGTATTACACCCGCGTCTTTGGTTACTGCTCCGCTCCCGTAGGTCGTAGCGTGATGGTATATAGCCTATAGCCTTCCTCGATAACTAATCTATCTAACACTGAAAGAATTTTTCAAATCGGACCAGTAGTTCCAGAGATTAGCGCGTTCAAACAAACAAACAAACACTGCAGCTTTATAATATTAGTATAGATAAGTATAGATATACTAGTTTGTGCACTATACGTAATTTTACCGTCCGACATTTTACTTTTCCCCATTCCGGAACGGAACCAAGAAACTCATCGTTCAGAGTAATTTCGCGTGCGTGGCGTGTAGTTTCAAAGACAGAGCTACCCTAAACTGAGGCGTATCATCCGAGTAAAGACCGACAAGTGCACAAGCCAATCATCTGTTATTTTCATGCCACTTCGGACCGTAAAAAATCGGACTGCCGGACAGTAGAATTCCTTGTAGTGCACAATCGCCCTAACTGCTGCATCAAATTCTCGTAAGCCTCGAGTAAAATCTTATTTCTATTATAAATGCGAAAGTTTGGATGGATGGATGGATGTTTGTTACTCAATCACCCCAGGGCCAGAAAGGCTAAACGGATCTGGATGAAAGGCACAGAGATAAATTATATTTTAGAATAGCACATAGAATTTATCTTGGAACTATGTACAGTTCCCGTAGGATAATACAAACCTATGTATATTAAATTTTGATGCGGAAAAAGTCGCGGCAGAAGCTAGTTTTTAACATAAAAATATCTTCTTGGTGAAGGAACCTCATTCGAACCTCAACCTCAAAATGCTTGCATCTTCGTGGTTGAGACTATGTGGGGTCTAGTCACAAAAACGTTGTACTATGTTTAGATTTCCGTATTAATATTATGTAACATGTTTGGTAAACACAAATACGTTGATAATATCGACTTTGAAACAATGTAAATGACAATACTGCAGCTAGCTAGATAACCAAGGTGATGCGTTATCGTGCGTACGATTCAGAGACAAACGCCAACATCCGTTTGATTAGGTAATAATGAGTATGAATGAGAATAGATGACATGACACGATAAGGGCGGAACAATGCTTACTCGGTTCCATTTAAGGGGAAATGGAGCAATCTACAAAGAAGAAAGAATTCTAAATAGAGATAAGTGGGCTGCTATAAAGTTTGTCGTGGTTCACATCAATAACAGTAGTAGTCTTAATGATTTTAAATTTGATGATACTGATACAGCTGGTTCTCCAACCAAACATACGAATCAACAACCATTCAAGTATTCAACGAAACCTACTAAGCAAATTGCATTAGTGTCGTAAATAACCTTACTAAACAAACACCATTTAATCAGCATCATGATGTACGGAATCCAACCACGTGACTACGCACATGGCGTGATCGATGTCCGCCATAGGAGAGACGCCGCAGGAACGATTGGACACCAGCCAAGATGGCGGCCAAATCGGGATATTTACAATAGTACTTAGTGTCGCCGCGGACGCTGAACTTAGTCTGTGTAGTGATTGTGTGATTAATCGTCAAAATTCTCTGGTTACCTCATGTTTATGTAAAGGTGTAAAGAACTCCGGTTTTCCAAGCGTCAAAAGGTATAAGGGAAAACATAGTTGCATTTTGTCCTACAAATAAACAATGAAATATGCATGTAGGAGATTTATTGAGGAAACAATAAGCCTGACCACGAATTGTTTCTAACTGGGCGATTTATCGATTTGCGGTTATTAGTTGAAACTCATTTCAGACAACGCTATACTATTATGCTACTTAAACATTTTAAGGAATAATATGTAGATGCATAATAATAATATGTATAGTATAGCAAAGTGTAAACATGTTCAAAATAAATGTATAGTGAGCGATATTGTTGTGTTATGACCTATATAATAGGTATATTATGGCGTAGTCTGAAATAAACTTGATGCTATCCTTAATATTTTTATAGACTAGGTAATACTGTATAGTCTACATTACGGAAGATTCGTAAATTACAATAACGTAATGTCAAATAGGTAATTCCCTTGTTATTTATGAGGTGAAACTTGTTCAATATTAATAAAAGTCAATCAAAATCGTAGATTTACAAGCAGCACCAATCTGAAATAAAGTACGAACAGAAACAACAGTTGTAGAAGATGTTTTATTTGAACAACTGCACGAACAAAAAATAATACGTCAGTTTTATACGGATAATGTTTTGTTTGCAGCCATAACCTTCAAAGTAGATTGTTTTAAACTGTTACGGATAGTAGAGAATCTTCAGTCCTTAAGAAATTAAAAGCGTATACTAAATAAAATGTAAGGCGATCCTTTCATTGAAATCTTTACGTAATCTGATGCCATATGAACTCTGAATTCCTTATAATTTCGCACTTTGCAGTCTTCGTTTTCATCTTACACTGAATCAACAGAGCATCCATCTTTGCCCGAAGGGACATTTCTTTAGATAAAAGCTCTAACTACACCTGTTTATGTAAAGATAACAACTACAGTGACTTTCAGTGACGCAATTGAAGTTCATGCGTGTCAATGAAATCGATACAACATCGTGTACAGGTTATCGCAGTCCGGTGAGCGTGAACGACCGACAGCTGACCCAGATTGGACTTGTTCCATAATCAATATAAGAAAATATGTTTTAATTACCGTAGAGAAAGGAAAAGTGAACTGCATTGAAAAATGTTGGCAGAAACTTGTGTTGAAGGACTTCGAAAAAGAAAGGGTAGTCAAAATCCAATCGTTATGAAACTTGGAGCAATAAATGGAAGTTCTATATTTTAAAAACAACGTAAACGTAAATATAGACAAAGGAACTCAACCAAAAAATTGGCAAGATAGCCATAAAATAACCTGATATCAAGATGACGTCTTTTTAATTAGCACTAAAGCCTTTGCCAAGCCACTTGAGCATAAAAACCAGACGCCTATTAAAACTTGTCCGAGTGAAAAATTACAAGCAAACGATGAAACCAGCGGAGCAAATCTCACTCAATTGTGGAGCATTCCATTAAATGTCACGGGAGATAAAATAGGATCGCGTTCCATGGCGGAAAGGTCAGAGTTGAATTAAAACGTGCCAAGATTGCATATAGATATTAAATATGACGGGAGAGCGATATTAAATTGTCGATGTATTATATTTTATTGGACATATTTAACAAGAAGATAATAAAGTTTACGAGTTTACGGAAAAAGAAAAATTTGGAGTAAAGATATGTTTAAATTCTATACATATCGAAGGGCTAATGAGTAATGTTGGATTATGAGCGATTTACATAGAAAGAATTACTGCAAATCGAATAAACAACCAAGGATACGCAAACATGACGTTGAAATTCCGCTGAAAACGTGACACCGCCTTTGCAGTTAGCTGAGACAAGTCTAAATTGAACATGATGTCTATTTATAGATGAAACTAACGTGGGTAACTGCACGATCTGCCACCTACATGCGAATGGAAAATAGATTCTGCCTACTTTACTAAGAGCTTATTTGAGGATGGACCAAGATCCGATAAAACTGTCCTCTATTGTTCTCTCCCAGTGAAGCCCTAAGCCTTGCCGAGGTTTGTGGGTTCGAGGGTGCTCATAGCGCGTAGTCGCTTAGCTTATAAGTGTTTACGCTCTGGCTAGAGGCCTTAATTTTTAAGGAATACCACAGGAAGCAGCTGACTGCCTCCTTTTCGGCCTGGCTGGAAAATTCTCATAAATGTTCCCATCCCACTTACACCGGGGGGAACGTACGCACCTTCCGCGATAGCCGAAACCCTCCTACGTTGGCTTGCGAGATGCAAATCCAAAAAAAAAGAGAATGGACTAAATAAACATGATGATTAGCTCAAGAATGCTCCAACATCCAGTAAGTAAAATAGCTATGGCCTCATAAAAATTGTTGCTAAGTGATGAATCCAGGAGTTTATTGATCGTCCTATAAATAGATGAGAGAAAGTGGAACGGACATCAATTAAAGTTTTTGTCACAAGAGGTAATTTCGGTATTGAAAGTCACAGTATTTTTATTATCTATTCATATTTTTACTTCGCACTTTGATAAATTAATTTTTGCTCTATAAATCATTTACTGACTCACCATGTTTTCGCTATTACGTAAATCATTTGAAATCAGGTCATAATTCAGATGCATAAACAGTTTAGAGCGTGTTTCAAATTCATCAAAATTGCTTTGAATTTAAAATGTTGACTAAATATTTTAAAACAGAAACATTCTATTTTAACTAGGAAGCTTCTCGAACGAACGAGCAGCATTATTATATGTTCAATTTAATATTTCTTTAACTTTGAAGACTGAAATTGCTTTTATAACCAACAAGCAAAGAGAAAAGTTTAACCTAGAGCGTTGAAGAATTTAATAAAGTAAAAGAATAATTTGAACCTAGGAACGCAAGCTATACTGTCCTTGAGATAGAGAGAGAGAAATCCATACCAGTCATTTGTACTACACACCGTCAGCAATTTAGTATTTGAGCGGGCGTTGTTTTTCTAGCGTCTCCGAACTATTATTTATCATCACCTTCCATGAACAAACAATCGCCGCTTTTGCCAACTACTCGTCTCTTATTAATTTAGTTGACAAGAACTTTAATACACCTGCTGTTGTTCCTATCATGGTAGAATTAATTTTGTAGAATTTAAAGCTTTATTAAAAGTCTTGAAATGCTTGCTGGCAAGCTTCCATAAACACTAAAATCATGATTCAAGAACTTAAGCGTGTAAAGTTAACAGGAATGTGTTTACAAAATATTTGTAATTAAAAGATTAAAAAAAAGGAAAAAAACCCATTAGGATTTGTCAATATATCTTTTCATTTCATTCATGAATATAATGTCACTATGTCGTCTTTAGGTCACAGAATTCTTGAATGAAGATACCTACGAATCCGTGCCAATACTACTTCACGTTACTTAATATTCTTTAAATTATTACCCAAAATAGTTTGAACGTCATTAAATGTATATCTTTATCCATGTCACAATAACGGAACAAAATTATCTATCATTGCATAATTATTTATACAATTATCTTTAACTGTAATTAATCTCTCTCAATCTGATAAATAATTTGGAACTTCGACATTGTTATGTTTGAATCACTATCTCCTCATAATTAATTACTTTCTTTATCTGGTGCTTCGTCTACGTTTTTATCTGTCTTCATGTCTGTGTTTTTAGTAAAAAGGACGTCAACTTATACAATAACAGCAAAAGTGATAAATAGCTATTGCGTAGTAGTTTTTTTCATCTGATCATTATTTTTGGTCGTGCTCATCTTTTTAGCATAAACAAGACTTCATACTGTTTTTTTGTTGTTGCTAATAATACGTTTGACCACTACCTTTAGGAATGTTTGGAAATGACTGAGATGATGCACAAGGATAAATTAATATTGTTTACCAACAAAAAATATAAAAATAAATAAACTTTAAATCTGTATACAATATTGTGTCTATCTACCAGCAGTGCTGTTCTGGAAAAATTTCCCTCGGGGTCGTTGTCAGTCAGTTTGAGGTAAGCTGTTAATTCCTAGCATGGGAGGATGAACGCTCATCTCAAGTTAACTTCACCTTAGTTTACCTAGGAAGAAATTTGCAGAATAATATTTTTGCAAGCGACATTACAGCGCAATATCGATTGCTTACTCATTTAATATCATGTCGTGTTGAATGGCAATCAGTCGGAAACATCCACGATCCAGTGATCATCCAAACGATACGTTATCTTATCGCTATCGAGTTGGTACATATTTCCTACACAACTACTTGTAATTCCATCATAATGCAATATACAATATTGATAATCGTGATAATCCAACAATCGAGATTTTAATCTTTCAATTATGCTGATTTCTCTGATGGTAACAAAAAGGTTATCAGTTATTTCAGATACCTTTCAGGGGGCAAACACGTAATATGTTGTTTGTGTATGTGAGTTTATCATTATAGGAGAAATAAAGAAGTTAGAGGTTATGGGGGGAAATCCTAATGTGGGGAAACGTTTTATTTTTTAAAAGTTAAGAATTTAACACAAGGACATAAAACATTGTAAATAATGAAGCAGAAGTCGCCTTTACAACAGAGTACAGCTAATAAAAACTAACGATAAATGGCGATATTTTTTTTATCAGTACTTATTTATTTTCAACAGGATCGTTGAACTTTAATCAGCACTAAAACAGAAACAGTAGCAAATTATAAAACTATCGTAGATGCAAGCCGTATGTAGGCTGCCACAGATAACCAATGAAAATAATAAAAATACATCGATAGTGGAATCCCCCCCCCCACGCGACCACCACGTGGAGACCGAGTGCAAACGTGGTGTTCTTTATCTACATAAAACAATAAATAGTTTTATAGATACTATCAAACTGTCACATTTAATATCTGCTGTGGGAAAAGTTATTGCTGTAGGTACTGTAGATTACATTGTTTAGGATGAGTAATAACCAAACGGGACCCTATTACCTACTAAAAATCCGCTGTTTCAGGGAATCAGGACTGTATCTTTTGAACCGTAATAGGCAGGCACTTGAAATTTTCACAGAGTGTGTATAACTAGGTATTACAATAGCCCAGTATAACAACAGTATAAACTAAAATAAAATGGGTCCCCACCCCATACAAGAAATGTGTTTTTATTTGTAGTGTTCAATATTGTTTTGTGGCACGAAAAACTTCGTGCGCACGGCTTTTTCTAAAAATGCTTGTATATTATGCTGAAGTTAAATAGATTTGAGAAGTATTAGTAGATAATGAAGTTAATCCCAAAGGGCTCACTCCCCACAACTCACTTGCAGGTGGAGAGCTAAATGATGCTTATGCATTCAGGATAATTCACACAACAGTTCAAGCCCTCTTCCAAAACGACGAAGCTAATCAAATAATGAAGTTGAGGATATATAAATGTATTTCTAGAGCTGCCATAAACTGAAAAGGAAACTAGTACAGGAAAGACTAAATTACTTAGTATTGAAATAACACCATTAAACAGCCGTAAAACAGCTGTTATCAAAAACATTGTGACTAATGTACATTCTAGCAGTTTTAAGGTCAGTGACTTCAAAACTAGACCTAAGTCTAAGCCTACTCATCATCTGCCTAGCCTTTTCCCAACTATGTTGGGGTCGGCTTCCAGTCTAACCGGATGCAGCTGAATACCAGTATTTTACATGGAGCGACTGCCTATCTGACCTTCACAACCCAGTAACTGGGTAATACGATACCCCTTGGTAAGCCCTAAGTCTAAGCCTACTATTCTAGTTCAATGTGCCAATCAGGTAGGTAACCCTAGCCACGAAGGCAGTGCGTGATCCGAGGCATTGGCACCGTGGCGCTGTGCTGTGGTAATCTTTTATCAAGGTTTTGGTAATATAATCTTAATACGCAGTTTAGATCTTTAAAGCGCTTGAAAATAAATAATTCCGAACATGTGTAAGGGGAAATATGATAAATTTTGGATGAAGATAATCTTAGCTAGCTTAGTTAAGATTTAAAAGATGACGAGTGCTAAATGAATTGTATTTACTTACGCTATTTCAGAATATCTTTTTAAATAACAGGTTTTTGCTGGCTGCAGTAAATTCTAATTCCTAAAATGCTCATTTTATTATTTGTAAAAGCAAAATACTGACGTTCGATCCACTTGAATTTATTTTCTAGTGTAAATACTTAACTCAAGCGTATCAAAAGCAGAGCTCTTGTGTCGTAGCAGCTCCCAAATAAATTCGACACGCTACTCTTAGTATCGATTGTACAAGGGGGACGCTAATGGGCTCGTCGATCATGACTGAAGTGGGAACAGAGAATTATGAATGATGTTACACCAGACAGAACCCCAGACAGTGACGAATATAAACAAATGTGAGGGGAGAAGACTTAGAACTGCAACGCATATTGTTACTAAAACAAGATATAGACTAGTTACTTGTCTTGGTTTCAAATGCAACATACTTTAATGATACCGTAATCGCCGAAGAAAACATTTGAAAATTAAGATTTAAATATCAATACTATGGATACTTGTCGAAGGGAATTAAGAAATCTGATATTTCTGTAAGTGCACATAGGATATATATCATGATAATCATACTGTGTAAAGTGGAAGCAATAAAGTTTACAAGGCCGTGAAGATTACAGTTGCATGCTCTTACATTCTTAAGGTATATAACAATAAAGATAAAAATACCACTGTTAGTTCACGTGATCTACAGTCATATACTACTAAACAAACTGATACAATTTTATTATAAAATTCAAATAAGAGAAATTGTGTTGTCAATAAAATACATACTAACCTTGACGGTTTTATCGCACTAACAAAAAGCCATGAACATGCCATGTGAACCAACATTTAGTAAAATGTAGAAAGAAATAATCTAAATCATACTCGTATCATCCAAAAACATTGACACGAACTCTTCACGCAAACAAGTCAACAGATAATAATCAAAATACAAAGCTTACAACATTTCGTCATTCGATTACTTTGTCGCGTGTATTTTTCCAGGGATGCGGTTCCATTACATAAACTTTTAACTTTGTTCAAAGTGCCAACAAATGTTTACAGAATGGGTGGGTCTCCGTAAACATTTTTATCTTCAGTACATCGCAGTATTGTCGCTGGGAGGTATCTATTGTTGACATTGATCCTCTGTGTGAACTCTGAAATACGCTTATTGAACAATGCCCGTTCGGCAAACAACTTCACTCTAGTGTATTGTGTGCGGTAATTCTTAAAACTGCCATCTAACTTTGCATCCTTGAAGTAGCATCTATTTTATTGGAAAAATTGTAGATGTTAGCACGTTTTGTATTAAGTAATTAATGTTTTCTGTCGTCATCATCATTATTTATATTTACTTTATGTGACCCTATGATCCCAGCCCTTGGAAAGGCGTAAGAGGAGCCGAAGCCAACTCGCAGAGGCCCCTTAGACGACTTTAAGATAAAACAAAACACCAACCGACGATTATCCCTGTATGCACTATGCAAGTGCATCCAAGCAAGAATAACCCCTAGTTGGCGCAGGACTATTGCAGGATATGGAAAAAAAGAATGAGACTATGGGTTTGGGTGGCTTAAATGGACTGGTTACCTGGTACTATGGAAGGACTATGGCCCCTGCCTGATCAATGTTTGTATCATCATCATTCTTATTTAAATCATTAGCGTAGAATAACTACGTCGTATATCGACAATTTATCATGAATGCTATACCAATTGACACTGTAATGTTTATTATAATATCGTGGTATCATGCACAACTTGCACAAGTGCCTGTTATGTTACAATAACGTCTCCGTCTTCTACAATATTAAATATTTATGTACTGCAATAACCAGTTTCCTGTAGTTTATTTTTATAGTGGTCGGGGTATCTTAGTTTTTCTACATTGTTCTATGTATAGTTATGAATGGAAATATGGATTGTTTTTTTTTTATGTAGGTATAGATAGATTATCTACAGTAGCTTTAGATTGTAGATTCTAATCTAACTGTTATTTATTACATTTCTAAAAATTTCGTAAAAAAAAAACTTTCCGCTATCAATGGTCGCGTGCAACTTATCTTCAAAAACAAATAATTAATAATAGCGTGCTCATGCGCTGTGTTGTCAATATTTTTTTCTTTTAGTCTAATGACTAATATCATGACACTTAAACGTGCCAAGTGTCTTAATATTAATTAGTCATTTGACTTTGATATTGTGTTTTTCGAGTGTTTAATTAAAATTTTGTTTATAACATACCATAGACTAGCCGAACTATTTTTGATAATTAATGCAAAATTAAAGCAGCTGAAGAAATAATTGGCAAAGAAACATCTTCCCTAAGAGATGTAGTTGTTGATTAAATGGTAATTGCAATATTTCAAGAAAAGGTACATTCAATTCTAAGATAATGTGACAGTGACACGGTAGCAATGTGAAATTCTCTATTATAGGTACACAATACAAACAAGTCCGGCCTTGTCATTACTACGCAGTTAACACTATGTAACGTACTCAGACATGAACTGTTCTAATGGGCACTAATTCTTTGACTACAAGTTAACATACGACTCACGTTACTTTCAAATGTAAATGAGAAACAAATACATAAATAAAGAACAACTACACACATCAAAAGTGTCTAGGGATCAACATATATTTTTGCAATAACTTTTCTAAAATTTTCTTTAAGGATTCATCAAATAAAGTGTTTTCGTTTGTCACAGTAACGATAAACCAAGTCACCTTTGCATTAATAAAGAAATTTGCCATTTTCCTAATAAAGGGATTTTTGACATTTGAACCACTAACACAAAAGTTCGAAAAAAAGACTGAAATAACAGTTTTCTTTAAAATTTTATTGGGTAACTTAAACAATTAATAATCCGTGTTTCTACCGCGAACACTAACAACACAAGAACATCGGTTTGGCATACTCAAAATGAGTTCATCCAAATCACGCTGTGGAATGGCCGCCCATGTTCGTTGCAACAACAAAAAAAGGTCTTCTTGCGACTGGATACCCTCCATATTCGGCAGAGCTCTTCTCTGTAGCATATCCCATGCATGCTCAATCGGATTTAAGTCTGGCGACTGAGCAGGCCAGGGCAGGACATTGATGTTAGCTGCGGCGAGAGTCTGTCTTACAACTCTTGCGGTGTGCGGTCGTGCATTATCATGCATTAACTGAAATAAGGGACCGATTTGCACTTGTAGAGGAACGATGACGTCTGATACAATCGTCTCAGCATAAATTTGAGCGTTGAGGTTGCCTCTGATCCAAATCAACTCAGTTCTTCCGCCGATCCAAATACCCGCCCATACCATGATGGTTCCACCACTATAAGGATGGACTTCCTGGCAGGATTTTAATCGCTGTTGGCGTCCAGGGGTTCTCCAGTGTCGTATACGTCTTGTATCCGGTCTCATACCAAAACGAGACTCATCAGAAAAGCACACGAAACGCCATTGTTCTTCTGCCCAATTTCTGTGTTCAAGAGCCCATTGATATCGAATCCTACGATTGTGCATTGCTATAGGTGGTACCCGTAGCGGTCTTCGGGAATGAAGGTTCACTTCATGCAAGCGGTTTCTGACTGTTTGGTCGCTAATTAAGTTCCCTGAAGAGTGATGAAGCCTCACGGCTAACATCATGGCGGTTATTGTTGGAGCTCTTCGAGTTAAGATTTGAATGTATCGGTCTTGTCTCCGTGTGGTGCAGCGATACCGTCCTCCATGGCGCTCAGCCACGGTACCAGTGCTTCGGTAACGTGTCCAAAGTCGACTGATAACACTCTGACTTGTATTCAGAGCTAAAGCCACAGTACGTTGCCGGGAACCAGCTTCTATCATTCCCACGGCTCTGAGCATTTCTTCCCTGCTTAAATGACGTCGCCGCTCCATAATAACGTTGGTTTTAATCAGTAGTAGGGAAACAGTAGCACTAATAATGTCTTCAATGCGTTGTATGTTTTTATAGGGAAAATATTGACAGCTGATTTTCATCTTTTACTCGAATTTGATTCACAGTTCCTGATTCAAATTATGAAATGCACCAAAAAGGATCCATATAAAGAACAATGTCAGGTGTCCATAGTAACTTAGGCTCAATAAAAAATTTTCATGGACAGTAAAAATTCTCACGTTATTTTGTGTAGTTTCATGTCAGAAGCTTATCTGTGTTTTCCACTTTTACATTGAACTTCTCAAAAAGAAATTATTCAGACATTGTAAATTGGAGGTTATTTATTTCTACGGAGTAAATTAAACAAAAAATATACAGTAATTAAACTTTTATTCGTTTTCATTCATTAAATCATTATCAACACACCTATAAATGATTTTTTGGGTAAGGTTTGCGGTTACGCCTCCATGATAGGGGGTGTGGGGGGTGGGGGTGGGGTGGGGGGGAGTAATTGAGTAGCCCCCACCATTTTTGCCCGCCGGAGATACCTACTCGCCGGAGCCCTACTAGGGATTTCTACCGAGTCACCTTAATAGGGTCGTAAGGGGGTCAGGGAAGGCGGGAAGAGGGGTAGAGTCACCCTCCAGCCTTTCCCCCTGCCAGAGGGGCTCGACGGAGCCCCGCTGCGCGGGGCTCCTACTTCTGGGTGGTTTAAAAAGAAATAACCACGAAGGGGATGGCAGGGTCTGTTCGCTCGCTGCGCTCGCTCACTGGACCCTGCCATCCCCTTCTAACCTAACCTGTCCGAGTCGGGGTGCCCACAAGTCCTGAGCTCGCTTCGCTCGCTCTTGTCCACAATAAAAAAGAGAAGCAATCCAATCGGTGTCCAAAGGGGTAGCGGAGTTGTCAAGAAATAGCAAGCAGTCGGTGTCCAGAGGGATAGCGAGGTCGTCAGAAAGCAGGAGGCAGATATTATCGAACGAAACGGAGCACATTCACGTAAACTCGAAAGCAACGGAATGGCGCGCAAAATCGTGTTTACCTGTCACTGTCAGTGACAAAAAATGGCGACTTAGCGTTTCGTTTTACGCATTCTAACAGACGCAACTCAAAAAACGTAAGAATTCAGTGAAATTTACGTTCCGTTTCAAGTAATAGTTAGAGATTTATCGATATTTTAGAAAATTGTTTTAAATAATTTAACGCTGCTCCGGCAGCTAAAATTGCTTGGGGGTGCTTAAATAACTCCCCTTGACCCCCCCACAGTGTCAGAATCCTCAAATTCGGGAGGCGTAACCTCATACCCAACCCGATTTTTTTTTGCATAGTCTTCACAGGACAACGCCCTTCTTGTCTCAATCTCGGTTATCAATCTTTCCGTGTCGGAAGACATCGCGATGATCACAAATCACGCTGTAGTTCCACAATACGTGCGGCCGCCGCGGCTAGTGCGCGCACACTGGTGATTTAACTACAATGCAATTGATCTCAGTGGCCGCCCGCAGCGACCAGCGACTGAACACGGGCCGCAAATGCGTCGCTTCGATCTCGCTGGCCGCTGCGGCCAGGTGCGCGCGCTCTGTGGCGATTTCATAAGTTATTAAATTGCCGCCGCGACCTGGCCGCTGCGGCCTAGCCGCTAGTGCGCTATTGCTCTAATAAGAATCGTACTTTACCTCAGAAAGTGAAGTCCATTGCTGTAACAATGAACGGATATCATCAGATTCAACTAAATGCCGTTTCATCCGAAACACATTTATACCACAATTAATACAACGTAGTTGATGGGACATTGTCACAAAATGTGTGATATTTGAGAAAAAAACAACCGTACTCATAGAAAAACACTAGCAACAACACAAACAAGATGTTTGACATTGACTAACAGTCAGTCAGACAGACACGACAGACAGACAGAACCTAACAGGGTTGCCATTACATTACGATTAAGTTATCGAGCACAGGTCATGAAAATCGATTTCTTGAGTTTTTATATTCTATAAAAATACTAAATGTATTTAAAATAAACACGATGAACGTATTATTTAGGTAAAAAATAATATTAAGAGACAATTGTGAGGTGGTAAATAAAAAATAAAGAGTAAATCGGTTTAATTAATTAGAATAATCGATTAGTGGCAGAACAAGTTACTACCTAAACCTTTTTATTTATAAAAAAAAAACCTGGAACAGGATGGACCAAATGATTTACGATTATTTTTATGATTTATTTTTGGAAAAGTTCTAGAAAATAAACAAATGTTTTTTTAGAAGTTAGAATTTTATATTTAAATTGTTGTAGGTAAAAACTTTGTGTCCGTGTGAACTTAGTTTTAAAAGTTGTGTAAGCCGAAACCTGACATTGTTCTTTATAAAATCATAAATTTATTACAAAGCCACATCTCAATCTCAAGAAATCCGCATAAAAATGCTTGATCCCTAGACACTTTTGATGTGTGTAGTTGATTTATTGAAGAAATAGACTCTTTCAATAGAGATGGACAAATAGAGTACAATCTGCAGAAACATCAGCTAAGGAAATAGAATTTGCAACCCTAATCAGAATCGTAAGTATGTAATTGTCATAATGAACGAGACCACATCGAGCAGATTTTAACTCTTTCTTTGTCTTTGCGTGTTGATGGCAATGCCATGGTGATGAAAGGCACGCACGACACAAGGCAAGGTGGCTTACAGAACAGTGGGGTAGACAATCATCATGAAAACACGCAGTTTGCCCAAGATATATTAAGGTTAGGTATATTTTAACTCTGACATCAGTTAATGGAAAGTGTGACGGAAAGCATTACAGGAATTGAAATAATTACAAGAATGCTGTCATTTTTGTAGTAAACGTTTTGTCATAACGCGATTAACGTAATCGCTTACGGAAAAATGGAATTTGAACAGGTAAATGTGAAAGAATTGTACCATGGAAAATTATGGGTCATTTTCATTTCGTACGTGTAGAAGCTACGACATAATCACATCATAATTATGTGATCTAATAAAGCAAGCAGCAAATCTTTAATGTCCACAATTTGTTCTGGGTAAAGTTACTAAAAAAGGAGGCTTCAAAGACCTTCGTGAGCGTTAATCTATGTTGCTAACACAATTATGGGTACTCGACATATTTAAGTTAGTGCTAATACCTATTAATATAATACATGTAACCATGATACCAGATTGATTTGGTTCAAGCCAAGCAGAATTAGCATAGTTTTGTGTAATTCTCAGACTCGTGCTTGCTGACGCACCTATAACCTAGTCTGAATTTACTAGCGTCGAAATCGCTATGTTTTAAAGCCACAGCTAATGTCTAACGAGCATTCAGGAATGTGGCTTCTGAAAATCTATATTGGTTTTCCATTAGCTGTTGTTTTTTTTTTTCCACTTTGCTCTTCATAAAAATGTGGGTTTTTAATAATACATGCCAGAACGTAGTACAAAATAGAGTGTCCTCGATTGTTAGCGGTAATTGTAGAAATCTATATGTTTAAAAATGAATTCCTATTTCCCTTGGTCACGGCATCACGCGTAAACGGTAATAATTTTTTGTTGTTTTAGTTATTGTAAGGAGAAGATTCTTATAAAAGCTATTTAACAAAAAAAAAATGGCGGTACGAAGTTCGCTAGGTCAGCTAGTGATAGTATAAAGTTAAGGAAGTGATTGGATTCAAAACATAAACAATTGATAGGAGTACTACACTCCACACCACTTCTAGATAAGCTTGTAACGCCGTGTGAAGATATCAAGATCATATTTATTGTTTTCATTATACATATTTGCACACGAAGATATAATTTTTACAATGTTATCCAGTTATATCTAGAATTCGAATGTTTTAGGGAAATTGTTATCTTTAGTAAATATTTTGGTATCAGGCGTTGGACGCATGCTTGGAGTATTTGTTTGAATGACAGTTTTGTGGTTATAGTAATGCATTGGACGTGACTGATGAAGCTATCTCTTACTATCTTTACAACAATGTTTTTTTTAATTATTGTACTTAGTGTTCGCTTCGTGTCATTTTTTGTTTACTTTATGCTGGTTTGAGGGTGACACGGTAAACAAGTTCTTGGAAGGACTTGGTCGGCCTTTGCCTAGCAGTAGGACACCGTAGGGGAAAAAAAAATCGCGTCTCACGATATTTTGATTCGTAGTTTTGGTCGTGTGATTAAGAATTTACAAGTACCCTAAAAGTCTATCTGGTTTTTAAGATTAGATATCAGCAAATCACAATGGAATTGATCAAATTACCCAGTTTTCGTAAATCATGGAGGTACACGAGTTGTAAAGAGCTTTACATACACTTGAAGTTTTATTAGACAAGAATTTTTCAGATAACAATTGATCACAAATTATCGCAAGTGTATCAATGGAATGTAATGATAAATAATTCGTCGGAGTTAATAAAGTGGAAGTAATTGCGATTGGGTTCGAGTTAGATATGACCTTGAATATGAAGTCATAGGTACCTACAGAGAATATTGATTTAATGGAATCACAAAATTTGTAAAGAAAGATGATTATTTTGACGGAAGTCCTTGAGGCGTAACTCGAGGACTAAAAACGTTTCCAAAATATCGAAAAGGAATCGAAGAACCCACTTAACCATCGATTAGTAACTTTAAATCTCTAACATTACCTAACAAGAAGTTGAATAATATTCCCTCACATTCCCCGAACGACATTGCTAACAAGAATGGAAATATTAATGTCATCATAAATATGTACTTATCTTGTTAAAAAGCAAAGCAGTAAAATGAAATTCTACTTTCATTTCCTTTTCTGCAGTGAAACTCCGTTTTCCAACTGTCGACAGAGCTGTTATAAAGATACACAGTGTCAGTTCCACGGAAACACAGAGACAACTGCGTCACAACTTGGCACTCTGGGAGCGTCCTTGAATCAGCAGTTCTATAGAGATAAAGGCTGAATAGCTTCGTTATTTTCTGTGGTTGAACAGACTGCTAATTTTATGGAGTGTTATTCGTTTTCGTTATTATTGCGTCTTTTTCAAAAGCCAAGGTTGATTCAAAAGGGTACCTAAAAAATGTAATCGCGTGTTTATGTAATGTTGCGGGAAACAACTATTTATATAATACTAGGTATATAGTTTGTGCTTTGCGGTTCAAACCGCAGAAATTAAACTTCTTGACTTCCTTTTCGCCGGTTTAAAATAATACCTAAGCGTAGCTTACCTGGAAAGTTTCCGTACAGAGAAACTCAGTTACGCATTCATGATAATTATTATCAAGTGTGGATATTATGTTCAGCAAATTCAAGTAGGCAAATACGCCGTCTTCGAGAGTCTATTGTTCAAAATAACAAAGCAAGATACAAATTGAGATAGGTACCTACATTCCCACGCCATATCGCTATCATAAATTAATATTGAGAAAGTATTTACGAGGAAGGCAATTAAGTAAACTAATTAAGCTTTTTCCTGAGACAGGTAACACTCAAGGTCTTGCAACAAGGCTGTTCTAAGTACCTATATCAGAACTAGGGTTGCCAACTATACTGTTTTCAACAGTATTATACTGTTTTTCACTAAATTATACTTTTTACTGTTGAACAAAAATAAAGTATACAAAATACTGTTTTCAGCATCAAAATGCAAACACATTATTAAGTATTGTTTTTATTTAGTCAGAGGGCGCTCACTGCTTAGTGCAGCGCAGCCACAAACAAATCACACTGAGTTTCTGAACGAATCTGTTAATGTCAAATATTCAAGACTGTCACTCACTTCCCGGCACCTCAGCATTTACTGAAAGAGTTTTTTCAGTAATGAATGCTAAGTGGCGGGAGGATAGAAATAGAGCATCTATTAATTTAATAAAAAATGAGCTCTTTATTTTTTTTTTTTTTTTTTTTTTTAATTTCAGTTATAATTGTGATGAGGCGTATGAAGTTTTTAAAAAAGATTGTAAATTAGTACTTAAGTTGTGCAAGAAACTCTACAAAATATGTATCTATTTAAAACACTAAATAAATAAAATACTGTTCATTTTTCTAAAATACTGTTCAATATTCTTCATACTACCCGAATATACTTTATTTCTTGTAAAATAAGTTGGCAACCCTAATCGACTTGCAACAGAGATATCATTCAAAACAACGATAATTTCTAATTACCATTAATAAGTTGAATGTCAAGATTGATAATAGGGCCACTGCGCTTTAATTGACTTAATATTCCCTTATTCTTCCTGTTTGATACAACTGTGATTCAGAATAATTCTATAATGCTTAGTAATTTATACCGCGAAGACAACTAAGCTATTGACTTGTCTTGCGTCTGAAGTGTTTACTTTTTGATTAGTGTATTACGTTAGTAGGTAACTGTCTTTTTTAAACGTTATTTAGCTAATGCCGATAATATAGCATGCATGAGAACGGAAACTACTTATTTATACATTAGTAATTTTTATGGAAAAATTGCGAGGTGATACAATTTCTAGAACTGGAGACCAAAAATTCCGAGAAATTCTTTCTAGCAAACTTTTTTAGCTCGAAGAGACCCGGAGGAATATAAATGGAAATCACGGTAAACAGGGTTAATTTATAATTAACATATTTTTTGTTTGTTTACTTACACGTGTTAGTCACTGAAACTTCCACTCGGATTCGAAAAAAAAAATTGGATATCATAGCCAGATTTATGTGGAAAAGTAAACATCACGTTACGATGGCGCGGAGCATAAACGACGAGAGGAAAAAACTACACGGATGATGTCGCGGGCAGAAGCACTTGTTATCATTATTAAATAATATAAGATGTTATGGTATACAATTACAACAAAACAAATATTTCACGCAGCTTTATCGACAAACTCTTGCCCAGCACTATTGCATAGATAAATCAAACAACTGCGCAGCTCGGCCAGCTCAGAACGGCGGCCATTATCTATTTGCTTGCGAATAGGTGACTGGGTCAGACAAATTGACTGTTGATACATTTATTACGAGCACAACATCGGGAGGGGTCTATTAGACCTCGTGCGATGACTATTATGTAATTGACGTCTTTGAACTGCAAGAGAGGGGCAAATGGTGCGCTAAATATAAAAACAAAATAGGTAGGGTGATTAGGCCGGTTCACGACCACTTAGTCGACTTGTCATCTTTAAAATCACATAGTTATTAATAAAAGCGTTAATATTTTGATATTGGGCCTACATGTGAAAGAAAAATGTTTAAATTACACGATCTGATATTTTTTTTTAAATTATTTTAATGTATTATTTTATAATTAACAGATATATCGAAAAGTGTGATTTTTCCAGTTCACGGACACTTACAGTCAGTTAACGACCGTCTTTTCCGCTAGTTCCCGACCGGTAGAAAGCCACTGTAAAAACAACTCAAGCACTATCAGATTAAAGTCGAAAATAAAATCAATAATATTTTTTTTTATAATCACAATTTATTAATATTATAGAGTACAAAACTGGCAGGTATAATCTTATATGCTGCTTCTATGTAAGGTAGGTAAGGAATATTTATTAAAAAATTGTACACCGCCAAAAACTAGTCGATTTTCTTCAGAGTAAAATCATGGTGGTTGACAACTGATCCGTTGTCGACCACCATGATTTGAGAATTTGAGAACTTTAAGGGCTTACAGTTTAGTTTCTTTGATACAATTAGCCGGTCGTAATCTGGCGAGCAAATCAGCTATGCCGAAATGAATAGAATAAATCGAAATTTTTCACATTATATCTTGCAGTAAGTCCACAATCTTTGAAAATTATCTAGTCTAATTCAGCTAGTTCCCGACCAGGTGGTCGTAAACTAACGGAAGCGTAATTTTAACAGCTAGTTGACCGACCACTAATTATTTTAATTAAACACTCGTAATTTCCAATTGATTATTAGTTTATAAGTAAATACAAACATATTTTGACACACCAAGCATAATATTTATGTTCAAAACTAAATAATAACATGTTTTACTGACGTTAGAAAATGTTCCCGTCCACTAATTTTAGCTATAATTTGGTGACTTGGTGTACTGAGCTTAAGTTCATTACTTCACTGAGCGGCATCAAACGATCTTAGGTGGACAAACGATGACGCGTAGGAAGAATACTGAATGACCGTTCGTTTGCATGCAATTTGAACATTTTCCGCGCGTCGGTTTCCTTATTTTTACCTGATTTTCGCAAAGTGGTCGAGAGCCGGAGGTGGTCGGCGAACTGGCGTGTTCACCCTACCTATCGGACGATCTGAAAGCCGGGTTCAAAGCCAGTTTGCCTTTGATCCAGGATCTAAGACTAAAGCATCTTTGCACTATAAAAGTCAAGAATTATTGAGTTTGCATGTACGCTTTCCGGGCTCTGCATCTGCGTCGTCACATGAGCCCTGATTTACACTATATGATTCTTATGAATATTTTAGAATAGACTGGCAGTCCGGAATAACCCGCAGACGACTATGAGGAAGAACCTCTTTGCTGTCAAGTAATGTTGTTACTATACCGCAAACCGCAAAGGGTACTGTCACGTGCCTAGATGTAACTTATACATACTCGTATTAACTTTGCCTTTGACTCTTATGAATAACTAGCTGTCCGCCGCGGTTACACCCGCGTCTTTGGTTACTGCTCCGCTCCCGTAGGTTGTAGCGTGACGGTATATAGCCTATAGCCTTCCTCGATAAATGGACTACCCAACACTGAAAGAATCATTCAAATCGGACCAGTAGTTCCAGAGATTAGCGCGTTCAAATAAACAAACAAACACTGCAGCTTTATAATATTAAGTATAGATGTATTTCGTATTTTTAACCGACTTCTAAAAAAGGAGGAGGTTCTCAATTCGGATGTTTTATAAGATGTATTCAATGAGCTTATATTTTATCGTTTGACTAACTTTTGAACGCGACTACCTCTGCGTGAATATCGGCTGCACGGTATTTTTTTTCTTAAATCAAGCTTTCAGTAAAAATTCCTGTCAAAATCGGGCCAGTCGTTTCGGAGATTGCCGGAACAAACATACATACAAAAATTCAAGTGTAAACATTCATAATTAAGTATGCATTTAGTAATAAGCTTTTATTTTGAAATTATAAACAGACATTTCTATTTTATTTATTATAACGATTGATTAGGTTATCCAAGTAGCGATTTGTTTTACTTTGCTTATACAATTATGAATGGCCTAAATAACTAAACTGTATATTTTTTTTAGTTGTTAAATATTATTACGATTTCATCTAGGTATTGGAACGTAAAACCGCCTCAATGTTTGACTGTAATAGTCTTTAAATACGACCGTAGGAACAGGGGATTGGACAGGATCTCGTTGAGTGATACAATACAAATACTTAAAATAAGGAGGGGCAATGGACTTGCTATAATTGAATGGTTATTGCCCCGTTCTTTTCTATTTTTCATCATATTTCATATTTGAATTCGAATGCTTGCGTAGTTTCCACAGCTCTACACGGTTTTATGAATTATTTTACATAATAAGATTTATTCTTTGTATAACGGTTGTTGAAATAACGTTGAGTGAAAATCATTATTCAAAATACCGAATAAAAATAGCTAGTATTTTTAAAATACATGTTCGTACTTTACAATCTTAACGTTAATGTTTACTATGTAAGTGCAGTTTTACTCGTGTTACAGTCATGTGAATGACCGTGGCCTTTAAAACCGTTTGAAATTATTGAACTTGAAAGTACTAGGAGTGCACATACGGGTTTTATTATAACGGGTTATACCTTTATCGGGTTTAAAAAGACATTTAACGGAGCCAAAAGTTACGGCATGTTCTTCATATCATTGTGATCATTTTTTTGTTCCGGACCATACCTGGGAACTTTCTGGTTACGGAGATTCTGAAGGTCAAGGTTATAACTTTTTTCTACATGTCTTTTTACCTATTTGATTGAATGCTTACCTACATAAAGTTACAGCATTGTTTAAAGATTGATTTATTAAGACTTGTTTGACATGTGATATCTATCAACATGCCATTAGCTCGTATATAAAAGAGTTATGTGTTTTGTTGACCTAATTGATCATAAAATTATTGTTAAGATTGAGTTATTTTTGTATTTGACTAAACGTGGTTATAAAGAGTATGTGCGTCTAAAGGATGTTATATTGTTCTCTTTCTGGTCCGGAGGGATAAAATGTTTGTTGTCCTTTGGGTACTTATGTAATAAAAAAAATATAAAATTCTATGTTTACTACTGTAATAGACTTTGGATCGTATGGATTAGAGCAATAAATGAAGCGTCATTTTTACATTATTTAATTGGAATACCTACCTACTTTATGTAAGTATTCTTACTTATCTGAAAAAAATGTTCGTTAACCTATCATCAATGACTTGATTAGCTTTTGCTTATTTTCTCAGCAAGAACGCTATTTATACGACAGTTTTCTTTTAGATACCCTACGCAGTATCTAAAGAACTGTCCAATTCTTTGCCAAAAACCACATTTCAGCTCAAGATTACGTAAACGAAATCTTAGTCCATTTTCCCAGTACATTTCCCACGCTGGAAAACGTTTGCTCCAGTTTGTCAAGGCGTATCGATTTTCCGACCAGCTGGCTGAATGCCAAGTGTAAGGCTGTGAGCACGATTGTTCTGATACTGGCAACTTGCCCAAAAAGTTAAAGTTTTAATGAATTAAAAGCATAACGAAGTAGCATGTTATGGTTTCTTGTAGACTGTATGGTTGACGTTTTGGCAAACGATTTGTTTAGTAGCAAAAAGTTTTGTTTTAACTAACGTTAGATACAAGTGGTTTGGCATTTTTGCTGTCTGTCTAGCACCCCGCTTGCTATAGGGCACACAAATTTTTATTTGTTTTTATCATCGCTTTTGCGTGCCCGTAGTCTGTGTCAATTTCTTTTTCTTTCTTTCTCTGTTTTAAAAATAAATCGAACATTTACAGATAAGTTGGATTTTTCAAAGATTCAAAGTGAACATTATAATGACAGCTTTTAATCTATAGATACTTTCATTTTTGTAGATGGTGCAGTAGTTCACGCAGCAAAACATAATTCACGAATTTTCTTTGACGAAGCGCCACGTAAATAGACCTCATTATACAAAGAACATTACTCTGATTTAAATAACGATAACTATAATAATTAGTCTCAGTAATAAAGAAACTAACTTACATTAATGACGCATTGTTTTGACCAAGTCTAGATTTAAGTAGGTCTTCATGCAAAATAACAAAACTCTTTGGCTTCCTGCCCAACTGTGTTAGAATCCTTCAGAATATGAGATTTTTTACACGTGGCTACGGCTACACCTACCTACACACGAATATACGTTGCGGGGTTATCGCACTAACGGCACGTGTACGCGAGCATACATTGTGAATTGACGGAGACATCAGAACACTAATAATTCTACTAATTAAAATCTAATCGTAATCTAATCTTACCGACAATCAATGTAAAAAAAATATTCCATAAATTAGAGGAATTCTTGATAGATTCAGATTGATATTACATTGCGATAGTTTAAACTAACTTTTAGTAACGATCATAATCTTGCATGAATAAAATTGTCCCCTGGTTAAAATTGCGCGATACCGCTTTTTCATATTCGTCGCAGTACCACAACTTGAGATACTGGAAAAAGCCCGCACTATTTCCTATAATTAATTAATGATCATACCTGAGTTGAGCGCAGTAGAACTGATGCGGTATAGCGGTTAGCACTCCCGCGCCGTCTCCGGTGTCGTTGTCGCATGCGCAAGCACCTCGGTGCTCCATGCGTTTTGCGAGCGTCTCTGCATCTCGGACGATCTGTGTAAAACATAGTGAGATTTTGAGTTTCGTATATAGGTACATAATTATTATTATGAGCTTTTTGTTTTTGAATTACTTTTGACATATCATTGGTTAGAGACAGCAGTCCAAGAAGAAATTGAATAATTATACATTATTATTTAGAGTTTGTGTTTTTTATTTTATTTAAACGCGTTAATTTCCCGACTTACCGGTCCGATTCAGAAAATTTCGTGATTTTTATTGTTTGTTAATCAAATTAAGGTTAGTATAGCCTAAAATTATTTACACAATACCTACATCAACAGCCATAATTTGTCTTGCTTTGTCTAGCAATAGAGGTTTATCTAAAATAGGATCAATGTATGGGTTTCGTTTATATCAGTGTCAAACAGTTCAAGGTTCAAACTCGTTTGTTTACTCTTGTTTGATTCAACAGATGATGAGTAAAGACGTCATTAAGTTTGAGAATATCTAAATAATTATAAGTAGGTACCTACTTGATGATGATAATTTTAATATGACGTATGGCCTAGTGTTTAAATCTCACGGCACGGGCACCTACCTATGTAAATTTTTCTATTTCATATGTACAGTTACCGGCACGTAAGTTGGCAAGAGTTTTTGTAGTGGGGGAAGTTTGCGCACGCACAATTTCATACATTTTTAAATGCGCCAACTTCCCCCACTACGAAAATCTCTTGCCAAGTTACGTGCCGGCAACTGTACTTTCTAAGTTATCTTAGACCCCAGTGACGTCGGTGAAGGAAAACATTGTGAGGAAACCTGTATTTAAAATGAATATAAGTCTGAGATCTCCTATCTGCCTTGAGCTAGCATGATGATCAATGACCGTGCCTTCTCTTCATGAGAACGAGGCCTTTGCCCTGGGGAGTGGGGCAATAATAGGCTGGCATTATTATTATTTATTTGTACGATACGCAAACTGTTATAATTTAGGTGTCTGTACAAGATGGAAATATGGCTGCCAAGAAAAACTCCATAAAGACTCAGTGTTCTTTTTCTGTTCATTCTCTTTTGAAGTAAATCCAAATAGTATGCAGTTAAAATTGCCAATCTCTCCATAAAACGGTGGCGTTTTATTTTAGCTTGCTAAGATGCTTGCCAAATTCCATGTGGAAAAGCTGATTATACCTACCTACTTCTGAATAATTCTTCATACCGAAATAGGTATGTAGAAGAATAAAATGATTACGAAGTTAAACTATTTATTTCAATTAGTCCGTTAAAAGACTTGCATAATTACTCTTTTTTATGGTGTTACAATAATTTGTCTAGGAATGTTATTTATATAATTAGAAGAGAGTGAAGACAAAGTATTTACAATAAAAAAGCACTAAGGGTTCTATGATAGGTAAAAAGCATTACAATTTAGACAATGGCATCTAATTATGTTTATACACACGGTGCCAGTGCTCAAATATTTATAATATTGTAGACGATCGTTATAGGTACCTACCATTTCAAAAGACAATTGAATCAGTATGAGCCGTAGTAAAACTAAAATCTAACGCAAACATTAATTAAAAAATTAAAAAACACGACTGCAAAAATTGCACATATTTTTACTTTGTTTACTCGTCAGTTTTTTTTTACGACGTTTTTTATTTACAGTGTTATATATTTTTTTAATCTACTTTTCAAATTCTAGACGATAAACATAGACACGACCAGATTCATTAAAAAAACAAATTGAGTCTGGTATTAATTTACGTTTTAAAGTGACCACACCGGTTTCTTTTTATTTTTTACTAGCCTATGTTACTCGGAACAATGCAAGGATTGTAACGATACATCTAAATCGGTTCAGGCGTTTAAAAGTTATGGTGGAATAAAGAAACTCACATACATACATACATACATACATACATCAACCCTGAACACATAACACTCCTTTTTTTGGGGCAGTCGTGTAAAAACCAGTAAAATTTGATATTTATAACAACGTGTATTATTCAGTACGGTTTCTAATTTATTCTGACAATCATAATTGACGAATGTCTGCTCGATTCTAAATGCAATTCAATAAAACTAGTAAAAATTTCCAGAGACTGATTTTAATATGCGATGTTGCGTAATCCTGCAGAATATTTCTATTAATTTGGCTTTAACCACCCCTTTTAGGCATGCGCTGACCAATTAGCAGCGGACGGCTTCAAGGGGCTACCGGTGAATGTTGTTGATGTATATAGATTGACTGTACAATGGCAAGCGCAGACGGCTCTCATCGGAAATTAATTAACGTTACTAGGCAACTGCACAGATAGGGGCGCTACCCCCGTCGAGATCCAATTTCGGCTTAGGGCGTTGCTAGGGCTTAATGGAGCCTGGCTTTCGGACGTGATACGTCTACGAGTACTGTATTCAAAGTCGTACGCAAACATTTAATAATTCCCTTGAGCATTTGCGCCATTCAAACAGTTTATCTAATGGTTTGAAAGGCACAAATCCTCGCGTTATTACCAAAGTTAGTAGATACAGTCGAGCAAATTATTTGGTATACAGGAAGCTAACTTGCAACTACTTTTAAACAATTTTTCGAGTGTGTCAATTCTTTTAAATCACTCATAATGGGTTTCAAAATTATCAGACAGCACAAGCTTAAAAGTATAAGTACAAAATAACAATAAATGGCAATGCAGCAGAAAAACAAATATTGCTGTATTCATACAGCAATATTTGTTTTTTGTTAATCAAATTATGTAGCTTCTTCTACCGTACCCACAAACTCAACGTGACTGGGTATTTTAAATGTCAAAGCCTCGTGGGTTGAAAAGAACACGTTGGAAACTTTAACATTGTAGGGTAAATACGCTAAATGTCGGCCCCCTTACGGTTTTTCTGTTTTGGGATCGGTCTGGCACCATCAATTTCCAACGAAGGATAGCTTCCGATGCGGTTTTGGATAGTTTGATAAATCTATTTCATGTTTATGGGCTTAAGGTTGACATTTCTACTACTAGGAAAAAGTTATAAGGTTCAGATGCGTCGAAAACGAAAAAACCCTAAAGTCGGCCATTCAAGGCCCATGGTCGGTCGCGTTTTTCCCAAATGTCGGCCGGGTATAGGGTGTTTTAATTTAAGAAACACAAATATTATGAATATGATTTATTTTGGCAGGAGTCTCACTAAGTAATTAAGTATACATTATTAATTTATTGCCTCAAGCGCTTCCTTTATTTTTGTGCGATCGTAACTGCATATTTTTTTTTAGTTTTTTGTCATTGTAGTACCTTAATTAAATTAAAAGCATTAATTCTAAAGGCAGCTTTTTGTGACATGCAGGTTAAATAATGAATGAAAGATTCACGACCAACATTTGTATTTTTTAAGCTAATTAATATGGGTTTATGAGGTAGCAAGTTCCAAAGAGCAATTTATATCTTATATTCCCAAACCGTAATAAGCTTTATGATAGCTTAAGCTTTTTAAATATTATCAACTCCTACATTTAAACTTAACTCTTTATATTATATAAATAAATTAAATGTATGATAAATATTTAATTTTGAGAAAATAAGAAAAAGTAATCAGCCTGTATAGTTGGGCTCGAATTCAAGGCTGGTCGACATTACGATCTTTAATGTTTCTAAAGCCGGCCCCTATTTTGTGTACATTATTTCTCGAGATTCAACTAATATCACCCCGGCCGGTATTTGGCGATTAAACTCAAAATAGATTTATTTGCCTATATGCGTTGCAAATTCTCCTATTAAGCCAATGGAATTAGTACAATTGGAATTTATAAAACAGACTGCATTTACTTTAAGTCGGCCACGGCCGAGAATCCGGTTTTAACTCAAAATTGGTATTCTATTGGCGGCCTCCTATTTTTCCTTTAAAACAATACATAAAACATTGAAAAAACTATCTCAAAATATAGTAAAAATCACTAATTACTGATAATAAAGCTTAAAACAAGAAAAAAGGAATGTCTTACCGTTCTAATATCAATCCCCGAAATGTGGGTATTCACAGCAAGTAAGGTACTTTCAATATGAAATTGACGCTTCGACGGCGCAATCGCTTATGACGCTCAGTGTGCGAAGAGTGAGTGACGTAATCGGAAAGTAACGGTTTTTACATATAGAGTATGAACTAAGGTTGTAATTCGAGTGGCAAATTTGTCACTTCATTACGTTTTAAATGAATGCAAGCTGAAAATGTGCAGACGGCCGAAGTTTGGGGGGGGGCCGACGTATGGCGTATTTACCCTACCTAAGTAAAACGGGAACGCAAAAGTTTTGTAAAAGAATGACTGCCTTCATAAAACACTGAAAGAAATGAAGCATTTATGTTGCTTCGATGGTTTTATAAGAAAAATGAACTTGTTTATTCTAAGGGGATTGAATTTTATTTGCGTCCAAATACCAGGTTACGTAAAATATGCCAGAGCTAGCTGTGCCGATGTTTACCGGCACGTGGACCTAAATGTAACGAAAATAAATACTACGTCATTGAAATCCTCCAAGTGAACCTAGTGGTATACTGTGGAAGAAAACGGATATTATAATATTGCTTTGCTCATTCTCCATTGCAAATAGCGTTATAATGTTTAGCCTACTGACCAAACCACTACCATATAAATATTCATGTAACATTTGAATAGAATCTATCTGATATTGAATGCGTGATGCTTAAACATACATAGCATCAATGATATTTTATATCATTGCATAGCATTGTTACGATTTTATTATACTTACACTAGCCGTGGGCCGTACCGTCATGTTTATTTATTTATTTATTCATAAACGTTATCTCTGTCATTACAGAGATATTATGTATATAGCCTATAGTCCTATACTATACCATACCTCATGAATCTAGCTATAATTATGTAGAAAGATATTTTCCAATCTCACTGGTAGTTTCAGAAATTAGCGCTTTTAAACAAACACGTAAAAACTCTTCAGCTTTGAGAAACTAGAAGCGTTTTTAAGGCTCCGATTGTTACGCAAGAGGAGTACTTACTTTATGGGAACTTTTTCCGTCGATAGCAACAACAAAACCAACTCCACAGGCCTCGTGCTCGTTCTGAGGGTCGTACAAGCCTTGCTTGGGCGGCCCTTCCCACTCCATACCTGGAACGAAGTGCTGGACTATAGAATTTAGGAAACAAAACTAGGTTGGAAAATAAAAGATAGTCCACAAACACCAGGATGTTAATTCGTAGAAGTTCTATTTCCGCATTTTTTATTGTAGGATTGCTTTGAATACGTGGGTACTTATTGATTTTCGCAAAAGCAGATCTATCTATTTACGGAATATGAATATGAAATAACCGAGCTAGGAACTAAAAACATTCTTCTATATTCGTTCTTTTTTGCCTGCCTGTTATTTTAATATTAAAGCTTTTGAAGCTTAAGTTTGTTTTTCAGAAATGGCTTCTTAGTTTTTGTGTTTTTAGGGTTCTACATAATTATACTATTTCTTGGGTTCCGTGCCTTAAGGGTTCAAACGGAGTCCTATTGCTCTGGTCCAATTCGTCCGTTAGTGTCTCTGTTACAACGTCTTTTGAATTCTTAATAGATTGACCTAAATTTTCACGAGGGGGTCCTACAAAAACGTGTTTTGATTTGTTTGATTTTGTACGGTGGTACGGAATCCTTCTTGAATGAGATCGACTAGCACTTGGTCAGTTTTTTTTTTGTTTTAGGCATATTCCATTTCTTTTTTAATGTAAATAAATAGTCAGAGCGTGCACAAATTGCATCAGCCGTGAAGCAATTCATTCACAGAACAAACTATGGCATGTGGACACGTGCAATGGTCATGTTCAAAGGCTTTACAAGGCTCAAATGAAAAACCATTTCGCCTTGTCCTAGAAAAGTAGGTTCATTGACATTAATAATATAAACAATAAATATGTATAGTTGCGACTATTATACCGATCCGGTTTGAGTGGCGTGTTTACGATCGTGGACTTTACTTTGCGATAAAACTAGATTACTTTTTTTTGATTACCTACATGCATATTGAACGAAAAATTCTGAAATAGGTACCAGCTTTTTTACCGTACTAACAATTTTTATTTTTTAACGAAATTCTCTAACGCGGCTTGCGGTAAGAGTTAACTGGTAGAAATCGTCACGTAATGAAGAAGCGTTATAGGGCCTCCAGGCGACCTTACCTCTTTCTCTTTCTATATGTATACGGGAACTTCGTTCATGAAGGCGGTCCCCGAACCGCATATTTTTTTTAAATCTTATAACTGCGTGCTTCGTGTTTGAAGGTAGTTTGTTTTGAATAAAGAAGTTTTCAACCGAGCATCTTTCTATCCTTTTCTTCGGGCAATATGGACAAAAAAAAGGGTAATGTCAGACCCTTCTCAACGTGTCTCCACATAAATAGTTCGGTTTCGTTAATAGACAAAAATACCAAATTTAATTTCAACGAGAGCATAAACTATAATATATAGTTATTATAGTTTATGCTTTATTATAACTATAATATAGTTATTATAGTTTATGCTTTATTTATGCTCTCGTTGAAATTAAATTTGGTTACTACCTACCTACTATTGCTATGAACATAATTAGGTGTGTTTTTTTAACTTTGCACGAAACACGACTATTTTATTTTATTTATATCAGCACACTGTCTGGGGAAAACATTTGGAATATTTACGAATTCTAATACTACCTACCTACCTATTATAAGTTGCCTTTATCGTATTGACATACCTACATTTTCTTATACATTCCTGAATATTAGCTCACTTCAGAGACTAACCTTCATGATAAGGTGCACATACGGTACCTCGTTCGGTAGGATATGGTACGGAACTGAAATGATGCGGTATTTTGAGCCTTATATCCTTATTTTAAAAAGAATATTTGTCGAATAATCCGATTTCTTATTTCAAACTGTGGCTGTTTTGGTTTTATTATGGTAGAGGGATATTTAATTTCGGGCTTACCATAGTGTTTTAAAACTGTAATTTAATTTAATATTACTTTGTCTTGAACCGAGAGCTGAAAATCCAAAGTTACATAATAAAATATGCTGTTTAAGACGGTGGCAGCCTGTCCTGAATTATTTGGGTAACGATTAAATTCGTCTCTAGCAAACTAAAGCGGAATGTAAGCTTTCCAATATAAGCGAGTCGTAAACAAACGATATTTTCAAGGTAGCACTCAAATCACAATGCTTACACAGAC
The DNA here is from genome assembly GCA_949316365.1 of Hoplodrina blanda. Classification (NCBI taxonomy): domain Eukaryota; kingdom Metazoa; phylum Arthropoda; class Insecta; order Lepidoptera; family Noctuidae; genus Hoplodrina; species Hoplodrina blanda. The sequence goes on from OX438582.1 coordinate 2,985,839, forward strand.
GACAATGACGGATTGAGCTAGTACAGTCAACAAAAGAGATAGGTATGCGGAGTCGTCAGATATACACCGTGAATTTTAATTCGTTGTAAATCTTTCAGGGGGTGAATGTAATGTAACGAAAAATGTAACGAAATGTGAAAAAAAAAAAACAGCTGATCCATACAATAATGTACTAGGTACATTACGATCAAATTGTATGGATCAGCTGTTTTTTTTTTTCACATTTCGTACTATGTCCCTTAATAAAAGTTGTTCATATTCATGAGTAGGTACATTCACCCCCTGAAAGATTTACAACGAATTAAAATTCAGGTTGTAGTTGAAGTGATTTTTTTTAAACTGATAGTTAATTTTCAAATGAAATTTAATTTAAAAAGTAGATAATAAACAGTTCATTAATAAAGTTAAGTTTCAGTATAAACCATCCATCGGTTTCTAAAAAAATTGAACTACATAATATATGTGATGGCCCTGGATACCTATTTCTTTTGTTGACTGTACATGCATAGGTATAGTATAGTATCTTGATGGAAAACTTTTTACTTGTATTGATAATGAATTCATCGGTAATTCCCACGCCGTCATTGCATACATAATTAAGATAATAATAATATGTTAATGATGTTATGTATTTTTGTTTGGGATATAGGCTCTGGCTGCTTTTACAATGTTCAACCTCATTATAATAGTTTATTACTTAATATTTTATTTATGAGACAGACGCTGACCAAAAATAGAACAGTAGGGAAAAAAGGAGGTTTTTGATTTCAGTCTTCCAGAAATTATCCTATTAGTAATATTTGAGTAGAAAGTAGTACCTATAGAATCCTAATAGACAATTCTATGAGCCTAAACAAAATCAATTATCACAAAATTTCAACTAAACAATATGACTTGAAAAACAGTCATAGGTAAATCAGTATTATGTGAAATGGCCAGCCATTTCATTTAAAAAAGAAGTAGCCAATCAAATCAATCTAATAGACATGAGACTTTCATTCCAAAACTCTTCCAAAATGAAGAGGACAGGCAGGTTAAATTTTTTTATTTCTTTTATTTTTTATTAGCCTGTACTCTCTCTCTCTCTCTTCGGCATAGATTTCCTTCCCCTCCATCTTTCACGGATCCGTGCAATGATCTTATTAAATATTTTCTTATTAATCTAATTAAAAATCTTATGAAATATTTAATCAGTTCATTTATTAAGTATGTCAATAAGTACATACTATCATATCTTTGTTAATTAGTACCAAGGGCATAGTAAATATATATACACAAGTAAATTATTATATGATTATTGCCCAATATGATGTGCAAATAAAAGCTAGACAGATAGTCTGACAATTTTATGTACTTTATATTAAATAAAGATAAAAAAATAATCTGTGTAAAGACGAGATGAGTGGATAATTGTGATTTAATGATGTTAGATGTGTCTGTCTGGGTTTTATCTTTATTAGGTACTCAGGTTGTGTAATAAAAAGATTAGCTGCAAGATTTCGGGTTAAGGACAATGAGGTTGGTTTTGTAATTATTTTGTACTCGATTGAGTTTCATAACTCAAAAGAAAAATTCTAAACTTATTTTAGGTTTCTTTTTTATTTGCCTACAAAAAAGTAGTCATAGATTGTGTGGAATGGTAATAAAAACAAAAACTAGATAAACAACACTAATATAAATTGGTCTACTATTTTGAAGCAGTTCATGTGGCTTATATAATTTTAGTTCAGAAGAACATAATTATACCCACATTATTAAATGATTTGATTTAATATTAGTGCTTACGGGCAATTGTTAAAAGAAATATGAGGTGTATACCTAAATTGTCTACTTAAGAGAGGCTATGCAACCCAAAGTAGGTTTGGGTTTCAAAAACATTATGTCATTTTTTAAATCAATTTCTGAAGGCTCTGTAGAGAATAAATGCATTATTAAGGCAAACATACATAATAGATATTTATTTCTGTACATTACATAATGCATATTACTTAATGATATGCTTGACCTAGTCATTCAAGCAGGAAAAACACTGATAAGGGCAAAGGGTTATTAAGATATTAATTGCTTACATAATAATATATTGCACATTATCATTGGACAATACCTATAATATTTATTTATAAATAAATATAAGGATAATTTATTGCACAATAAAACTGTTCTTTATTTTAAAAAATCGTATGTCTCGTTTATTCAGGTATAATGAACTTTCATGGAAATATCTTTGTGAGCAAGATTTTGAGTAGGTATTTAATTAGGAATGTAAACAAGATGACAGATCAATGACCGGTTAAATCTCAGGTCATTTTGTGGCGCTATAAAAACCGGTTGATAATAAATAAAAAACTGGATTCGAGCGCATCATTCGAAAATCAAATTAGGTACCACGTAATCTCAGATGCTTGGATGTTATTTTTATTGTGTTTAACTTTAACATGCCCTAATAATTAATAAGTACCGCGATTATTGATCACTATTCTTTTCGTGTGATAAGTATTATTTTTTATATATATAAACGTAGCAACAAAATAAATTACTATTTTTATGAGCAAAATTCGTTGCCGGTTTTTAGTACGCAGTGTCGTAGTAAATGCGAGCTACCTATGGTACCTACAGCTAGCTAACAGGAAAAAATAAATATGAATTAGATTTTTAGAAAAAAAAGTTACGCACTTCATTAATGTATGGAGAAGTGTTACTATATCGCCGACTTTGCTGTGATTTTCTCCGGCGGCACAGATTTTTCACCACGTATACATTACACGTGGAACACCAAAGTGCTCACGAAAGACGTGCCAGACATAGCCCGTAAAGAAATTTTAAGAACAAAAAATCCCTTACCTCAGAGTACTTTCGGTAAATTGAATAAACTTTTCCCGCCTCCAACACAACTTTAAGTTCTCACTTTCACACACAAATGTTATCAAATAACAACAGATGTGCTAGATTGAGAATTTTATTAAATTAGGACACTGAAAGATACCGGTAACCGCGTAGTGACCGCTCTTCAGACGACTACGATAACCGGCAGAACGCGAATAACTGAGTGAGTGAGTGATTGAACGTCGTTAAGTGAACTTTTATTTGTATAGTATCCGGATTGGCTGGCGCTCGAGATTGAATGAACGAAATAAAATTCAGAACCGTTTTGATTGGGCAATGTGTTTGAGCAATGTTGCCACAGTGTCCGTTTTACGTACAATTTTGTTTTTAGTATTCTTGGTACTTACGTTTCTATGCAATGATGTGCCCAGATTAAGTATTATCGACTACGGTTAGCAGAACTGATAATAACTGGCATAAAAAATAATTGTCGGTTTGGACAATATTACATTTGAAAACATTAATCTATTTTAGCAAGCTTATTACTGATTACGTAAGCTAAATACAAAAGTTACAACGTACTTCTTTCATTGAAAATAGTATTGCGTGGTATCACTGATCCGTCAAAATGCTTTTCATATTTTCGATCGATCTCTCTGTAGCAAAAACTAGAATTAGGTACCTAATATAATAAGTAATGTCCTTCTACCTTCTTTCACGTAGTGGACATAATCTGTATCTATACATCGTACGTGGGTGATAGTGGGCAAAAGCTCTCAGGAGAATCATGAAATGGGTACCTACTAGCCGGCTACAAACGGTGTGATATTAGCCAATTTAGATTAGGTATGATTATTATTCAAAATTACATTATTATTTTATTTCAGTCAGAAGCAAAGAATGATATTAATGAGGTAGGTACTGCAGACAAATAATAATAACTAAGTAATGCGGAAACGTTTTTTCTGTCTAACAATTATATTTTTTAGTTACAATTAACTGAAACGCTGAAGTTTCCTTAATTTTCTTAGAATTATGTTTTAAGGAATTTACTGTAGGTACCTACATCATTTTTTGAATTAATTTATATTAAATTATTACGCCTAGAAAAAGAAAATAGCAATTTTTAAATGGCGCTCTCTCTTGCCTTATTTTTTCGGTAGTAAGAAGGTAAGTAAGTAGGTATACAGTGGTTTTTGATATCCCATATTCTGCATGGGTATTTAGGTATTTAGCTTGTCCTTAGTGCAAGAAATGTTGCTTGGGAAATCGAGAATTTGAGGTCTTCGATGCAAAACTCCGGCTTCCAGTAGTTTTAGTACTTGATGAGCAGTTTCTCACCCAAAGTTGCTTACAACACTAAAAATGCTAGGTTTACCTGTAGGGAGAAGAAATTCAAATGATTGTTAGTACGTTTTGTTTCTTTAAAAACCGAAAAACCTATTTTACAAAGCTATCCATGTTTTGGGAGGTATTTCATTAATTATGAATTAGATTCAATTGATATTTTTTTTCACTAGATAAACTATCAAAACTACACCTAGTATCGATATTCGTTAACGATTTCGATATCGATAAATGTGAATTGTGATGTGAAAAAAGATCATTCAGAAAAATGCAGCAGTTCAATGAAGCAACGTCATTCGTCAATCCCTGACTAGCGAATCCGACGTCAGTTCATAGATTTCATTCACCATTCGGTCAGTCAACCGATCACGCGCGAAAGTTGTGCACGTTTGTAATTCGTCGTATAAAATAATTTACGAAATAAAATCTATTTTTTGCAACACATGCATAGGAAATTGAATTTATCTGAACAGTTTACTCAAGGGTTTCTTTTTGAATTTATTGAGTTAGACTATACGTTTTAGTGCATATATTTTGTGCAAATAACAAGACTTTGTGATAGTCTACTGTTTGTTGTACAAATAATTACTTTCGCGCTTTCGAAATTCGAATTGCGTAGTCTTTGGTATTCCTGGGTTTGTGCAGATTGCAGTTCGTAGGAAAATGAGTCTGAGCAGATTGTGTCGTGTCGTGAAGTGCGATTTAGTGAAAGTTCAGTCATCTAGTGCGTTGGTTTCGAAACTTTGGGGACCTTGTACTGCTAGGGAAGTGAACACATGTAGCACGCAGCGAGCAAGTATTGCACAACACAACTCAAAGCCTGACTGGAATCGAGCAGTGAGTGAGGCGGAGAAGATTGTCGGATATCCCACCTCTTTTCTGAGTCTTCGATGGGTACTGAGCGACGAGATTGCGAACGTAGCACTCCACCTACGCAAGTTGGTCGGGAGTAACCATCCTTTGCTGAAAACTGCTAAGTACGTGTAACATCATTAATATTCGAACCTCAATAAAATATTCAAATGAACCTTAAGAATCAATAAGTTAACTGCTTATGTAATTTTTTTGCTCTTCAACATTAGTTACTAGTATTTTCTTGTGAAATGTTTCAATTGGACGTAGTTATGCAAAATGGATCCAACCCACAAAAACCAACTTTTGAGTTACTGTCATAAATGGCATCTATACAACAAACTTTTAATATGCAAAAAATATCCAAGCCGCAAAGTATCTTTTTTCTAATAAAAACCACAGACGTTAATGATACCAACAGAATATTGTGCATTATTGCAGAGTTAAAATAGAACCTTGTGTCATGGTAACCTAGATAATGGGTTAAAAGACAAGAAATAAAGATCCAAACTACATTGGATCTGTATGTAAAATCGATTTTTTACTATAAAACAGGAACCATGCCATTTGGATCTATTTTGCTAATTAGTAATTTAGATACTATTGTGTCTAATCATAAAGAGAAGTGATTTTTTTTTTAATATTTTTTTTTATTTATTTGTTTTTTATTACTATTTATTTATTCTTAAAAGAGGCTAAGTGCGGAAACAGCCCATCTAACCTAACCTAAGTGTTTTATTGCCTAAACTTAAAACAAAAAGATCCATCCCATATTTTTAATATTGTGAAACAGATCCAACGACATTTTTACTGAAAAAAAGTATATTTATTAACATGAAACTTATTAAAACAATACTATACAGGAAGTAGATAACAATACCCAATATTTAAGAGGAATTCGAAAACAAACTACAGTCTTGTTATTTTGCTTTAACAATTTTACTAAAACTCCTGTTTTCTCAAAAGTAAGTTTTTGTGGCTGGATCCATTTTGCATAACTACGTCCAATTACAAACAAACATTTTGTCTTGTCTGGATTGTAAATTATAATTACCACTGTCAGTTTTCTCTATTACCCTAGGGGCCACATTATTGCTTGGGTTAGTACAGGCAGGTAAAATAAAATTACAAGATACTTAATAAGAAGAGTAATTAGTTGTACAACCTATGGAAATGTTCTTTATTTAAATTTCCATCAATTCCCAAAAAGTTTAGAGTTAGAGTGGACGCTGTCGGAAGTTCTAGTAAGTATATGCTCCACACACGCACCTAATAATGACCTAACGCATCGGACGCACAATTAACGCAGTTGGATATTTAATTTTCTATTTCACTGTTTTAGCGTTACGTGACTGATGCCCACGATGCACAGCGCATCTTCCGTCAGATATACGTCCACCCTTATGTTGGTTAGGTATTTGCTCATTGCCCAGTTCATTAGGTTATAAGTATCTACTTTTTGTTTTCGTGGGGAAGTCCTCAAGGATGCCCTCCGTTTGGGGATAGCGGAGGGTTATGTTGGACTCATACCGACTAAAACCCCACGGTTCCTCCTGCTACCATAAGTCGAAAACCCGGTATTCACATTACGCATGATCCGCGGTTCCCAAAGACAAGATTATTGGCTCCCAACATTTTGAAAGTCAATTGACCAACAATTTCAACACTCTATAGGATGTTCACATTAATTTTTATTTCAATGCTTTTACTGTTTCGTAGCACTTACATTCTACAATAACATTTGCATAACAATCACTACTTTTACTTTTTAAAGTGTTTAATTAAACTACATAGATGCAATCGGTAAAGTTAGGCGTCTTTTTATGACAGTACTAGCTTTTGCCTGCGACTACCTACGTAGTCGCGGGCAAAAGCTAGTACCTACTAAAAGTACTAGTACTAAAGCTAGTACGCGGACGTCCGCGTGGAACTTATTTATATCGTATTCTTGCATACAAACTTCCACCCCCCTTTTCACCGCCTTAGGGGGTGATTTCGGGGTGCTTGGACAGAAAACCTCCCCGTGTGCCCGTGAACTGGAGTTCCCTTTCGGATACGTCCGGGGGGAAGGCCAGTTTTTCGGGACGGTGCACCCTGGGGTGCGGGCAAAGATTCCCCTTTTAGGGGTCTCTTTGTCCGCATGCCAATATTCTGTCGGGTGGTCGCTCCAACGCGTGTCCCTCTGTTTAGCAGAGGGCACAGTGGCGGAGTAAGAGCGGGCTCGGTGTGCACTTACCCTGCCGCCGGGCTGGCAGGAGGAAGTTTCGCACCTCCTTCTGCCACCGTTGTTCTCGTAGCCCCGAAGATTGTCAAGGTCATGTCTCTGACTTTTGACGGGGGTCGAGGGTCTTGGCTTAACCGCCCGGGCCGCGAGGTAGAAAACCTCTATAAAAAGTCACCCCAAATCTCCAAGCGGCGGCGCACCGTGAGGGAGGTTGTTAGCTTGACTAATGGGTAGCTTAATTAGTCGTTAGTGCGAACCACGTTTATTGGTTGGATGGTTGGTACTTTATATTACTCGTGGGATCAAATATGGATGCACTTACAAAAACAAAAAAAACTTTACCGGCAGTAGCCGCAAAGAGCCAGGGGGGCTCACGTGCCCGGGATGGGGGGTCGCTGGAGTTTTCCAGCACGCCCTCATCACCGGCACCGGAGGAGCGGGCATTTAGTGCCTGCTCAAGAGGGTTGTCTGAGTCGGATTCCGACTCGGCATCGGACGCCACGGGCTTCCAGAGCGTGACCTCTGGATGCGTGGAGGCGGGGGTCGAGGAGAGGAGGAAATCCTTCCTCAAGCGCCCCCGCCCGGTGACAGGACAGGGGACGTCCTCCGAGGGGGAGGTGTCCTCTGCCTGCAAGAGGCCCTCCACCAGACCACCTGGTGGCGAGCCTGACGTCGGCCTGGCCTCGAGGCCGGACGAGCTGAAGGAGGCCGTGGAGAAGGCCATACGGGTAGTGGCCCTGAAAAAGACTAAAAAGTCTAAAAACAGGGCCACCGCCGAGGCCACGGCCTCCATCTTGGCGGCGGCGGCGGCCTCCCACAGCGGGCCCCAGGCGGCGGGCTCAATGTCGGAGCTGCTGACGGAGGTCGGCCGCCTCAAGGCGGAAATGGAGGCTCTCCGAAAGGAGAACCTCCGGCTGAAGGCGGACCTGACCGAGCTCCAAGGAGCCGATCGTCGGAAGGTGCCACCGGGGGGCACCGGGGGGGGCACCGAGAGGCCAAGCCAGCCCGCGCCAGAGGAGAGCCCTCTCCTCAAACTGGTGCGGCAGGAGCTGGCCGCCTTCAACCGGAGGTTTTCCGTGTTGGAGAGCAAGGTTTTGCGCCCCCCACTGGCGGCGACTTCTTACGCCGCCGCCGCCGCTGTTAAAGCGGCGAAACCGGCTCCGGGGCCGGCCGCGGTACGGCCGGCACCGGCGGGACCGGTCCCGGCGGGGCCGGTTCTGGCGGGGTCGGCCCCAGCTGGGCCGGCTTTGGCTCCGGTCAAGCCGGCGGCGTCGTCGTCGTCGTCGTCGTCAAGGAGGGGCAGGCGGAAGAAGGGGAAGGGAGCTCCGGCGGCGAACCCGCCGATCCAGTCTCCCCCGCCTCCGGAGACCCGTGCAGCCGATGCCGGTTGGCGGGTGGCTGGCGAGGCGAGGAGAGCTGGCAAGGAGGCCAGATCGGCGAGGAGGAGGCGGCAGCGCAAAGAGCGCAGCGTCGCGGCGCGACTTCGCGCCCCGAAGACCGCGGCTGTAGTCATCACACTACAGCCAGACGCGGTCAAGAAGGGCGTGTCGTACCGCGACGTGCTCACAAAGGCGAAGGAGGCGGTGAACCTCCAGGAGCTCGGGGTCGTCGGGGGCCTACGGCTGAAGGTCACCGCGACGGGCGCCCGGATGCTGGAGGTTCCCGGTGCGACCAGCGGTCCCATCGCTGACGCTCTGGCCGAAAGGCTCAGGGCGTCCCTGGATGCGGAGGAGGTCCGAGTGTCCAGGCCCACCAAGTGCGCCGACGTGCGCATAATGGGCCTGGACGACTCCGTAACGGAGGAGGACCTCAGGGCCGCCGTCGTCAGGACTGGAGAGTGCGCTGCCGACCAGGTCAAGGTCGGCGCCATCCGTCCTGACTTCGCGGGGCTTCGAACCGTCATGGTTAGCTGCCCCGTATCGGCGGCCAAAAGAATAACGGAGGGTCGAAGGCTCCTGGTGGGCTGGGTTTCGGCGCAGGTCAAACTGCTCGATTCCAGACCCCTGAGGTGCTTCCGCTGCCAAGTGGGCAACCACGCGGCATGCGTCTGCACCTCGGAGGTGGACCGCAGCGACAAATGCTTCCGCTGCGGTCAGCCCGGTCACATGGCCGGTACTTGCTACGCCGCGCCGCACTGCTTTGCATGTGCGGCCGCTGGCAAGCCGGCCGATCACCGGGCAGGGGGCAGGGCCTGCGCCCCACCTGCCAAGGCCAGGGGCAGAGGTAGGCCCTCCGCTGCCGCCGCCGCTGCTGCCGCCGCAGCCGCCACCGCCACCGCCGCCACCGCCGCCACCGTCGCCGCCGCTGGCGCGTCTCAGCCCTCGAGGAGGGCCCTGGAGGAGGATATAATGGAGGCCTAATCACGGCCCCATTGCGCCTCCTCCAGGCGAATATCAACCACTGCGTCGCCGCTCAGGATCTCTTGCTCCAGAGCATGGCGCAGTGGTTGATCAACATCGCGGTGGTCGCCGAGCCGTACTTTGTCCCGCCTAGGGATGACTGGGTGATGGACCTCGACGGCTCGGTGGCCATAATATCGTCGGCCGCCGCCGGTACCCCGTCTCTCGAGAGCGTCAAAAGAGGACGGGGTTGTGTGGCAGCACGGTTCGGGGAGATCGCCGTGGTGGGCGTTTACCTCTCCCCGAGCCGAACTCTCGCCGAGTTCCACGTCTCCCTTAGGGAGATAGGAGTCGTCGTCGCCGGGTTCGGTCCCCTCCCCGTGTTGGTCCTCGGGGACTTCAATGCCAAGAATGTGGCTTGGGGTTCCCGGTACACGGACAACGCGCGGGGCAGGATGGTGGAGGACTGGGCTCTGGAGACAGGCCTGGTCATCCTGAACCGGGGTTCTGTCCCCACGTGTGTGCGGATGCGGGGCGAGTCGGTGGTGGACATCTCGTTCGCCAGCCCCGCTCTGTCGCAGCGTGTCGTTGACTGGCGCGTAGAGGAGGGGGTGGAGACCTACTCGGATCACCGGTACATCCGGTTCGACGTCTCCGCCCAGATCCCAGATGCGCTGGTCCGACAGACCCCAAGTGGTCCGCGATGGGCGCTGAAGCAGCTGGACCGGGAGCTGTTCCTGGAAGCCTCGATCGTGCAGGCCTGGGTGTCATCACCAGACAGGCCTGCCGACGTCAACGACGAGGTGGAGTGGTTCCGGGAGGCCATGTCCGCGATCTGCGACATGGCTATGCCCCGGGCCCAGCCAGGAAGCGCCCGGCGTCAGGTGTACTGGTGGTCGCGCGAAATAACGTCGCTGCGCGAGGCGTGCGTTGATGCGCGACGCCTGTACGCCAGGCACCGCCGGTGCCGCATCCGACCTCCGGATGCGGATGCCATAGAGGCGGAGCTGTACGAGGGGTACAGGGCGGCGAAGACCGTCCTCCGAGATGGGATGCTGCGGGCTAGGGATCTATCCCGCAGGGAGATGCTGGAGTCTCTGGACGGGGACCCGTGGGGGCGACCGTACAAATGGGTACGGGATAAACTCCGCCCCTGGGGCCCCCCGCTGACACAGAGTCTCCGGCCCCAGCTCGTTGAGGACGTCGTGAGCGCCCTGTTCCCTTCTCGAGGGGAACATGTGCCCCCGTCCATGGCTCCGCCCATGGCGGTGCCAGACGAAGACGCGGACCACAGCGGCGACGACGACTACATTGTTCCGGAGGTGGCCGAGGTAGATTTGAGAGTGGCGGTACAACGGCTTAAGGCCAAGAATACCGCCCCGGGACCCGACGGCTTGCCTGCCAAAGCCTGGGTCCTGGCCTCGGGGGCTCTCGGTCCTCGACTGGGGGGGCTCCTAAGCGCATGTTTGGAGAGGGGCCAGTTCCCGCTTCGTTGGAAGACGGGGAAACTGGTCCTCATCAGGAAGCCGGGGCGCCCTGCGGACTCTCCGTCCGCATACCGGCCCATCGTGCTGCTCGACGAGGTGGGCAAGCTCTTTGAAAGAGTTATTGCCAACCGCCTCGTCGGGCACCTGGGGAGATCGGGGCCGGACCTAGCGGAGAGCCAGTTCGGCTTCCGCAGGGGGCGCTCCACGGTGGACGCCATCATGCGCGTGAGAGCCCTCACGACGGGGGAAGTAGTGACCCGGGGCAGGGTCGTCTTGGCGGTGTCGCTCGACATCGCCAATGCCTTCAACACCCTGCCCTGGAGCTGCATCAGGGAGGCACTCCGGTATCACCGGATGCCGACCTACCTCCGCCGTGTAGTCGAGGACTATTTGACGGATAGGGCCGTCATCTACCCCGGCCAACAGGCGGAGTGGAACCGGCGAGAAATGTCGTGCGGTGTCCCACAGGGATCGGTCTTGGGGCCGCTTCTGTGGGACATCGGATACGACTGGGTGCTGCGCGCCGACCTCCCTGATGGCGTCAGCGTGGTCTGCTACGCTGACGACACGCTTGTCCTGGCACAGGAAGAGTCGCACCAGGCGGCGGCCGACTTGGCGACGAGAGGGGTTGCGACAGTCGTCGAAAGGATCCGGCAATTGGGACTCGAGGTGGCATTGCACAAGTCCGAGGCCATGTGCTTTCATGGTCTTCGGAACGCGCCACCGTCGGGCTCCCAAATAACGGTGGGAGGGGTCCACATCGGCGTCGGGACGACGATGAGGTATTTGGGTCTCGTCCTCGACAGCCGGTGGGGCTTCCAGGAACACTTCCGACGCCTGGCTCCGCGATTGGAAAGGGCTGGGGCTGCTTTTTGGCGGCTCCTGCCCAACCTCGGGGGACCAGGCGCCTCCTGCCGGAGGTTGTACGCGGGGGTCGTGCGGTCCATGGCCCTCTACGGGGCCCCTGTGTGGGCCCCCATCATCAGGCGGCGGCCACCAGCCAAGTTGGTCGCCTGCCAGAGGGTCATGGCCATCCGGATGATCCGGGGATACCGCACGGTCTCCGGCGAGGCGGCAAACCTCCTTGCCGGATTACCGCCGTGGGATCTGGAGGCTACAGTCCTCCAGCGCGTCTACGAGTGGCGCGTGGACGCGCAGCGCCGGGGCGAAAACCCGCTGCCGCAGCAAATTGCGGCACTGCGGCTCGAGCTCCGGGGCGATCTCATGGCGGAATGGGAGATGCGACTGTCGCAACCTAGGTTCGGGCACGCTGCAATCGCGGCGGTAAGACCCCTCTTTGAGGAGTGGCTAGAGAGGCGCCACGGCGTCCTCACCTTCCGGCTGACGCAGGTCCTCACCGGACACGGTTGTTTCGGGAGGTTCCTGTGTCGGATTGCACGGGAGGAAACGCCCGGGTGTCACCACTGTGTGGACCGCCCGGAGGACACGGTGGAGCATACGGTGCAGGTCTGCCCCGCTTGGGCAGAGCACCGCCGTGTCCTCACGGAGGCGATAGGCGGCGGCGACCTCTCGCGTCCGGACCTGGTTCAGGCCATGCTCCGGGGCGAGAGGGAATGGGATGCAGTCACCTCCTTCTGCGAAGCAGTAATGCTAGCGAAGGAGGAGGCGGGCCGCGTGAGGGAGAGAACAACACCCTCCACCTCACGCCCCAGCCGCCGCGGGAGACGCCCAGGGCGTCGGACGTCGCGAGGCGACATCCGGCCACCGTAGGCGCGGGCTTGCGGACGGCGAGTAATGGGTAGCTCGCCGTCCGATCAAGGACCATGCCCGGGTCGACGGCGCGTTCTGTTCGCGCGCGCCTCAAAGAGCTGTCAGCACAGGGACGGGGCCCCAATAGGGGCCAAACGCCTGCCGGGGTTGCGGGACGTCTTAACAGGATACCGTGGCCCCGGAACGTAAAGGGCAACAGAAGGAACAGGGTGGTTTTTTAGTCAGTAAAAGTCTGACAGTCCCTTCCGCCCCACCCAGGACGGAAGGACTCATTTGATGATTTTTACCACCTCAAAAAAAAAAAAAAAAAAAGGGGGTGATTTCCGGGATAAAAACTATCCTATGTCTTTCCTCGGATCTTAAACTATCTCCATACCAAATTTCATCAAAATCGATTCAGCGGTTTAAGCGTGAAGAGGTAACAGACAGACAGACACACTTTCGCATTTATAATATTAAGTAGTATTAGTATGGATTGGCATAACATAACAACAAAGGTATGATGTACCTACCTGTAATTTTAATAGAAATTCTTTATCACAAAAAGCAAAGCTCTTCATCACAAAAAGCCAAAAGTCCGAGAGATTTCCATTGGGTGACCATTTACTGTAATTAATATTATTAGCTGAAGAGTTTGTTCAAACGCGCAAATATCCAGAACTGTTGGTTCACTTTTGAAAATTCTTTCGCTAATAGGAAGCAATGTTAACCCTAAATGCTATATTTTATCATCAATTCAAGAAAATTCAAGTAAATTCTGCAGAAAAATTACAGTAAAGATAGCTCTACAGATAAACGATAGTATCTACTTGGGCTTGGCTATAGGTCTGGCTGGTACCCTATGAATACGAAACGTTAAAAGATAATAAAAAGAAATATAACAATTCAAATTTTATAGCCACGTTATAAACATTAAAAACAAAAATGGCGGTCATAAATTTATATGAACATTCTGAGTTAGAGAAAGTTTGTATTATTACTGAAAAAAAATTTTTACTGGGTAATTCACAGTACACATGCATGCATTATATGGTACTTGTAAGTAGGTACTTACGTTAGACACGCCGAAAAAAATATTTTGTCGGCGCATCGTAGCATTATCTCTTCTTCAACTCCCTCTTATCTAATTAGCCATATTCTCAGTACCTATTCACCTGACCTAGGGTACAGTATTATTTACCTTTCACGTAACCCATCCATTGTTTCTTTACCTGCATGTCCTCTATTCTAAACTGAAGTTTCTAAGAGATCCGTTTCCGTATTCCAGATACACGTATATACTTAGGCTCGCTTGTTACAGGCAAGGTTACCTTTTAAATCGGACTTAGTGACGTGCAGACAAAGACGTGCCCATTATGTATCAAATGGAACATTGTGTTAGAAACTAACTCAGAGTTAGCAGTTACCTCAGTTGGTGCAACTGGGCTTTAGGCAGGTATATTCCACAATACTTATAGCCTTTTGAGGTGATGACTCCATTCAACTCAATTCGTACCAGCTTCCTTTCAGAAGTACGGAGTAACAGCTACTTCTACTGCCATTGAAGAATTGCACAATCCTCAATGTCTACTATTTACTAAAAATACATATATAGTAACTATAATAATATGTATTTTTAGGAAATAGGCAATTTAAGCCAATTACAATTACAGGAAATTTAAATAAACCAATTAACTTAAATGCATTTATAAAGGATAGTGGGCACAAAAGTATGGACGGCACACCCAAGGCCGCCACAGCTTAGACTACTTTTGTTTGGAAGGTATCACAGCCATGTACCTCTGTGCCAATGCGCATCAAATTCTATCCCGGGGTTCTCTTTTTATTTGAAGTCGAATGGGTTTAACTTACTAAGCATTATTGAAACAAGCATACCATTGTTTAAATGGCAATTTAACATAATATAAACTCAGTAATTGCGTTATAAACTAAAAACAGCAATTAAACAGTGTTTAACCCTTAACTGTCGTGATGAAAAATAGTAATGTTTCTACAGTCAAGGGTCCAGTGGACCTACATATGTTACAATAATGATTAAAGTAAAAGAATGTTGTTTTTTTTTTGTTTTTTTAATAAACTTAGAAAAATAAAACATTATTCTAAGTAACTTTCTTACATTCAATGTCAATAGTAGTATGGACGGCACACCCAAGTCCGCCACAGCTTAGACTACTTTTGTTTGGAAGGTATCACAGCCATGTACCTCTGTGCCAATGCGCATCAAATTCTATTCCGGGGTTCTCTTTTTATTTGAAGTCGAATGGGTTTAACTTACTAAGCATTATTGAAACAAGCATACCATTGTTTAAATAGCAATTTAACATAATATAAACTCAGTAATTGCTTTATAAACTAAAAACAGCAATTAAACAGTGTTTAACCCTTAACTGTCGTGGTGAAAAATAGTAATGTTTCTACAGTCACTTGTCACTGGACCTACATATGTTACAATAATGATTAAAGTAAAAGAATGTTGTTTTTTTTTTTGTTTTTTTAATAAACTTAGAAAAATAAAACATTATTCTAAGTAACTTTCTTACATTCAATGTCTACAGTAGTATGGACGGCACACCCAAGTCCGCCACAGCTTAGACTACTTTTGTTTGGAAGGTATCACAGCCATGTGCCTCTGTGCCAATGCGCATCAAATTCTATCCCGGGGTTCTCTTTTTATTTGAAGTCGAATGGGTTTAACTTACTAAGCATTATTGAAACAAGCATACCATTGTTTAAATGGCAATTTAACATAATATAAACTCAGTAATTGCGTTATAAACTAAAAACAGCAATTAAACAGTGTTTAACCCTTAACTGTCGTGATGAAAAATAGTAATGTTTCTACAGTCAAGGGTCCAGTGGACCTACATATGTTACAATAATGATTAAAGTAAAAGAATGTTGTTTTTTTTTTTGTTTTTTTAATAAACTTAGAAAAATAAAACATTATTCTAAGTAACTTTCTTACATTCAATGTCAATAGTAGTATGGACGGCACACCCAAGTCCGCCACAGCTTAGACTACTTTTGTTTGGAAGGTATCACAGCCATGTACCTCTGTGCCAATGCGCATCAAATTCTATTCCGGGGTTCTCTTTTTATTTGAAGTCGAATGGGTTTAACTTACTAAGCATTATTGAAACAAGCATACCATTGTTTAAATAGCAATTTAACATAATATAAACTCAGTAATTGCTTTATAAACTAAAAACAGCAATTAAACAGTGTTTAACCCTTAACTGTCGTGGTGAAAAATAGTAATGTTTCTACAGTCACTTGTCACTGGACCTACATATGTTACAATAATGATTAAAGTAAAAGAATGTTGTTTTTTTTTTTGTTTTTTTAATAAACTTAGAAAAATAAAACATTATTCTAAGTAACTTTCTTACATTCAATGTCTACAGTAGTATGGACGGCACACCCAAGTCCGCCACAGCTTAGACTACTTTTGTTTGGAAGGTATCACAGCCATGTGCCTCTGTGCCAATGCGCATCAAATTCTATCCCGGGGTTCTCTTTTTATTTGAAGTCGAATGGGTTTAACTTACTAAGCATTATTGAAACAAGCATACCATTGTTTAAATAGCAATTTAACATAATATAAACTCAGTAATTGCTTTATAAACTAAAAACAGCAATTAAACAGTGTTTAACCCTTAACTGTCGTGGTGAAAAATAGTAATGTTTCTACAGTCAAGGGTCCAGTGGACCTACATATTTATGTTACAATAATGATTAAAGTAAAAGAATGTTGTTTTTTTTTTGTTTTTTTAATAAACTTAGAAAAATAAAACATTATTCTAAGTAACTTTCTTACATTCAATGTCAATAGTAGTATGGACGGCACACCCAAGTCCGCCACAGCTTAGACTACTTTTGTTTGGAAGGTATCACAGCCATGTACCTCTGTGCCAATGCGCATCAAATTCTATCCCGGGGTTCTCTTTTTATTTGAAGTCGAATGGGTTTAACTTACTAAGCATTATTGAAACAAGCATACCATTGTTTAAATAGCAATTTAACATAATATAAACTCAGTAATTGCTTTATAAACTAAAAACAGCAATTAAACAGTGTTTAACCCTTAACTGTCGTGGTGAAAAATAGTAACGTTTCTACAGTCAAGGGTCCAGTGGACCTACATATGTTACAATAATGATTAAAGTAAAAGAATGTTGTTTTTTTTTTGTTTTTTTAATAAACTTAGAAAAATAAAACATTTTTCTAAGTAACTTTTTTACATTCAATGTCAACAGTAGGCACTATATTTCTATTTCTTAATTTTTATTTTACCTTACACAAAACAGTATTTATTAACATAACATCACGCCTGCAATTCCCGAAGGGTTAGGCAGAAGTGTACCCATTAGTACACCCACATTAATCTTAAACATGAACTTAAAAAGCACATATATATGAATTGTAAAAGTCACATTGGTACTTGCCCGGATTCGAACCCACAACCCCCTGCATCAACCTCAACCACTGGGCTATCACGACACCATATTTCCACTATCAACTAACAACCGCGAAATCATGAAAAATAAATCAGATGCTCCATAGACATTTTGCTGCTATACAATTATTGTGCAAACATTAAAACTTAAATAAAATAGCCAAACCAGCTATTTTGCAAAAATCCCCTTACAGGTACAGCTTGAGGTTAGCTGTCAATCCCTCCCTAGCATCAATACATGGTACGAATTAAAAACGAATTAAACCATTGGAGGTGTCACACCACCAACTTCCAAACTCCGGGCTGCTACTGATAAATTCGAAATGGAAAACCTAATAATACTTTTTGCCCGACCTGGGAGTCGAACCCAGGACCCCAAGCTCAGCAGTTGTGCTTGCGACCACGAGAACAAGGCGGCAGTTAAAACGAGGCTCGTATTGCCATTATAATATTAAGTAACGGTGCCTACTAGTAAAAATATTTTAGTTTTTTATTAATATCATTTAACCTCCGGGATATTTTTTTAAGCGTCTTAACTAAAAATGCTTAGTTTTGATAGGTCTTTCGATTCATAAATAATTAATGGCTGGCGGAGCTGGGTGTCTTTTGCCCACTGTCTTTTAACTAGCTTCTGCTTGCGAATTCGTCCGCCTGTTTTTTTCACCCGCGATAGGTTTATTTCTTTGGTTACTTTTCCGCCCCTGTAGATCGTTGCGTGATGTTATATAGACCACACTATTATTATGAATCTGGCTATCAAATAAAAAAGAACTTTTCCAATCCGACTGACAGTTTTAGATATTATCGCGTTTAAAAAAAAAACACAAAACCCTACAGCTTTACTGTATTATTTGGTATAGACTACAAAAACATTAAGGGTCGGTTCATATCTGACGGAAGATACGTCGAATGTACCTATCGTCTTTAGTATGGTCGACGCATTAACGCATCATCGGTTATGTTTGTATGGTTGGATATTTTATTATCTATTTGACTGTTTCTGCGTTACGCGACTGACGAAACGCGGCGTATCTTCCGTCAGATATGTACCGACCCTAAGCCAGTCTTACTTCAGCTTCTCTCTTATGACAATTGACCGTTCACCACTGATAGCCTCGTAGTATTGTTTGTTTACAAAAACAAAGACTTCTATATCTTCTTCCGGCATCAGGTTTCCATATTCCATATGACGTGAGTTCGTACGTAAACGTACAGCAAAAATTTTTTGTTCAAAAGTAAAGTAAGGGACTGGTTTACGAAACTTGCATGTGATTTGTAAATGTTAACGATCTTAATGTGCATTTACAACACAAAAATTCCAGTATAATGTACTGTATGGCAGAATAAAATTATTGTTCTCCACTTACGTAACTTCTTAACCTGTAAAGTATAACAATATTCACTACAATTTGTGAGATCTCATGTGGAACATACAAGTCAGTTATTTTAGTAATAATTTTTTTTAATAGTTTAGAAATCTAAAAATCACGCTTTTAGCACGCACTAATTTTTTTTGTATTCCTGACAGCAAACCCTTTCATTTGATACCCATATCATGGGGGTGGATTTCAAACAGCCAGTCCGCCATCTTGGGAAGGCCGCCATATTGGATTTGTAATGACGTTTCTTAGCTAGTCATGTATTGTCATCAGAACTCAGAGCGTGTGCAAAATTTCATCCTAATCGAAGATCGGGAAGTGGGTCAAATTAAGATTCCAAGATTTTCTTACATACATACTTACAAGATCAAACTTAAAATATAAAAATCCCCCTAAGTTGGCCATTTTGGACCGATTTTTCTCAGACATAGCTAAGAACACTCCCGACTTCCCGACTAATCCGCCTTTTAAACAAAAAACAAAATCGGTAAGTACATCCGTTCGGGAGCTACGATGCCACAGACAGACATACACACAGACACGTCAAACTTATAACTCCCCGTCGTTTTCACCCATTCAACCTTTTAATTGTTATTAATTAATTACCTATCAACATTTTTATTGGCCGTACAATATAAGGCACTGACTGTACATTCATCAAGCGGTATAGTATTTTCTAAGATTTTTTGGACATCACTGACATCAGTGAAAGAAAATCATGTGGAAACCTGGACTTATAATTAAGATACAGAAGTCTAAAATCGCCAATTCGCCTTGAGCAAGCCTGGTGATCAATGCTCGTGCCTTCTCGATATGAGACGAGGCGTTGCCAGTGGGACAACAATATGCTGGTATTATCATTATTTTGTTTATAAAATAATTATCTACCTTTGTCTAACGCACGTAACACATCGCGTGCAGAGGTTACTACCGAATCACGATCAATGCGCATTCCTCATTGCAACACTGCACATCATCGCCTGATTAATCGCTTATGATACATTATAACTGCTATTAGTATTCCTCCAACATCCGTTACTGTAACAACATGCAAAGGTTAATATAGTTTACGTCATAGGCCCTTTTAGCTACTTATCTGAAATTATCATTGTACATGACTGCTGTGTGTAGTTCTGGCTTCCGGGTCTGGTAAAGTTTTCCTTTAGAAATATCTTAGTAGTGGCCCGAAGTTTGGGATTTCGTGGCGTGGCGCCAGCGCGATTTGGAAAGCACGTATGTAATCTGAATTTTTGTCATTTTCTTAGCCAAATGTAAACGGATTTACATTATGTTACTTACTTTGTTAGGTAGTCCCTTTAACCAGCAATATTTCAGTGTAAAAATATTTCAGCTGTTTAGGAAGAGATTCAAGTAATTTAAGGAAAAAGTATTTCTCACACGAAACTTTCAATTCTAGTCAATGACATTAATTCATAGTAAACATATCTTTTTTTATCAAATTTTTTAACGTTGCCATTTTTAAACAGATCGCTACAGAAAGTACCCGTTTCACGGTACTGAATCATACTAAAGGCCTTAAACCGTTAGCTCTGCGCTTGATCTCTTCCCGGATGTTTGTGGATTGCCGTCACGTAGGATTATGAGAGTGAGAGAAGAGAGAGTACACGTCTGTGTTTGTGCACATTGTGCTCTATAACATCTGCATATTTGGCTAGTCTCCATTGAGATTAATTTAATTTATTATTTTAAATGATCAGATAACAGAGATCCATATTGTTAGTAAAGTACCTTATACCTAGTGTTAGTATTTATATAAATTAAGATAAGAATTACCACCGTGACCAATATTAAAGAAATATTTTTATATTTAGTTTTTTTACCCTTCAAACGCCTCTCCAACTTGCGAAGTCAAACACCGCAATTAAGTGGTATTTTTTTAAGCAATCCAAGATTAAATTATTTTTCAAGTTGTTGCGAAATCAGTCTTGTGAAACATTAAAATTAGCGTGCGAGAATATTAGAATCAGAAAACCTATACTACCATGATAAAGCTAGAGAGTTTGTTTGTTTAGACACGCTAATCTCCGGAAAATATTGAATCTAGATTTTTTATTGTTAATAACGTACCTATGATATGTCTTTAAATAATTGTCCAATTTATTTTCCTAATTGACATAAATAAAATTACTTTCAACTTTGACATAGGAAAAAGGAGTAGGCCTACAACAAACTCCCCAGAAACCTTTGTCAATACTAGCTTTTGCCTTATTTATTTGCCTTATTAATAAACAAAAATTCTTTACCCAGGAACCTGATCTACAATGGCAAGAACAATATGCAGGCGTGGGGTCTCATCGTGCTGCTGGTGTCGAAGGCAGCCGGCCACAGCCCTGAGATACCAGACATGGAACAGGATAAAGCCGCTGGAGTTCTGCACAGGTGAGCGAGAGATTCAATGCAATGGGTATATATTTTGGGTTTTGTGAAAATGCACTACAATATTGTCTTAAGTATATTGGGTGTAAAACGAGTAAAAGATACTTATGAACCCGAAAGCTAAAACGCACTGACCCGACTGAACCGTCAGTTCTTCCCATCATTGCGATGTTTCGGACTACATATATCTGGGAACCTTCGTATTGCGAAGGTAAAGAGGGTCAAGGTTTTTTTAAACGAAAATAAATTTGAAATGTTATAAATATGGATGAACGTTGTTGCATGCACCCGTAAACACAATGTTTTGCGTGCGCTCTAACATAAACAATGATTTTTCACACCGAAAATAATAGTCGTTTCACAGCAAATGTTTGCTCAATGTATGGCTATGTAATGGCTATGATGTGTCTTGTATACTATAAGCTACAAGAAACGAATGAACCGCATTTGTCGAACCTGGAGCATTTGCCCCCTCCCCCTTTTATCTTCCATCTTCTCCATGAAGGCCTACCTCCATTTTGAAATGAGCAACTAGCTTCAACTTTCTGACTAACTGACCGACTCCTTGACAATTCAAAAATGCCTGTAAATGGTCTAATTGAAATGAATACTTTGTCTTTGACTTTTAGATGTGCATTTTTTAACGACAGATCAGCTTAAGATACGGTCTGTGGGATTTGACATTTACAATTTTACGCAATTGCAATAAAAATGTAAATTTTGCTGGCCGCGCGATCTATCATAATTGTGGAGGTCAGTATCAAGTAACTAGTTATTTGGTTCTGATTCATTTACTGTTCTAGCACAAAATACTTAATCGAATAAATTATTATGCCAGTTCAAATATTAAAATCCTTTTAAATCAGTTTCATCATCAGCAGTAACTTGTGTACCACTTTTATTTAACATTATCTAAGCGAACGTGGTTAATTTTCTTAAAGTGGGTACATAATGATATATCAATCATTCGATTGTATGATTTTATACGGCCTTTGTATAAGTGTGAGGCAGACATTAAGCGTACAATTTGTTGCACAGTGCACCAACAAATTATCGAAAGGGCATCGGCCGGTCGAAGGTTCTGAAATGAAATTCCACTTCCTTATTTATCACTTGAACAACTATCCATAAACTCGTCATGAGTGACGTATTCAGTAATATTTTAAAGTCATTTAAAAGTACAAAGTGATATTCACGCTTGATGCTGATGTATGGTGGTGAGATAAATGCGATGCTAATACTCATTTTCCTGGCGTGTGGTCTGTAACGAAGTTCTAACTTTCAAACTCCGAAATCATAACACTAGAAACAAATAGAATAGAGAGAATTTTAAACAAAGAACGATGAACGATGAGGAACGATGAACACGACAAATTGGTGACTTAATTGATGAAATTAGGTACATCAAAAAGCAAATGAAGATGACGATATATCTTTCACTACACAGCCTACGTTGTTCATCATGATATGCGTAAAGTCGCGGGTTAGCGCCTTTTAACTGGTCAGTTAAGAATTCGTTTCGTATAAATTGTTTAACTATGCACATGTGGACTTAGAATCGGGACACGAATGCCGTTAACTTAACTTTCTATGTAACCAGTAACGCATTTCAACGTGACAAAACTGACTGTTAAAAAAACAAGTTAGTTCGAAAGAGATTTATGATCCTACATAAACGATGCACTGGTTTAGAGCTAGCATTACAAAATTCTAAGTGTTTTATGTCATTAGCTGATCTCCTAAACACTTAGTAGTCACCGCCGCTTATATAAAGATATAAGCAAAACCAAATCTGTGCCAACCCAGACCACATACTTTGCAGGTGTGCTAAGGATAGCATAGTCATACCAATTCAATGGGTTTATTTTACTTGACCGTTAACAAATCAATTACTGTTAAGTTAACTATTAGTTTAGTTAGTTACTGGTAACATATTTAGAAGCCATAATTCAGAACATAGTTTAGCAATTTAATTAAAAGTGGCATTATAACTACACGGACAGAGTAAATGAATGGAAGAACTAATGGAACAAAAGGAAATTCCTTTTGTTTAACCCTCATTAGTTCTTCGACTTCACGCGCTTTACAAAGATCTACTCTTTTTGTCAAAGGAACTGCCAAGTTGCATGACTCATCTACGCTTACCGTTTCTCACTATTGTTTTTTTCTTCTACTAGCCAACGTGCTCTCGCCGAAGTAACAGAGATGATTCGGACTTCTCACCTGGTGCACAAAGGCCTGGTCAACATGAACTCCCGGCAGCCCATCGCTGCTGAACCTGATGACATGATGTTCGGTAACAAGATAGCTCTGTTGAGCGGAGATTATCTGCTCGCTAACTCTTGTTCCGAGCTGGCTAATCTGAGGTGAGTGAACTGTTAAAACTGTTATTGATGATGTGTTAGGGAGAAACAATTGGGTAGTACACACTACCAATCGATTGACGTACTTTTTGTGACCTGCCAAAAGGCGATTCCGCCATAGATTTTGTATGGCAAAATTGACGTTACTATTATGCCAAATCAAAAGACCTATTTATTGATTTCAAAGCAACAAAAAATCTAGTCTTACAGTAAATTGGAAATTAATCTTATTGTCAGGGCTAAAATAAAGTGTTTTTTTAGAGAAGCTATGGCATAGAATTGTTGATACCTTTGTTTTGTTTCTACTATCCAATTGTGGTTTTAATGAATTTAGACTTCTAAATACTGCTTTCATACATCTGTTGCAATAATAGTTATTACAGGAAAAGACTCTAATTGTCTTTGTGATTAAAATGAGTATACACAATCAACAAGCTGCGGCGAATTCTTTAAGTTATTATATTAGTTGTTATTATATTATTATTAAATGAAAATACAACCTGAATGTGTTAATGTTTTGGCTGTCGGGACTGTTTCCATCTCTTCCTGACCCCGAACACTAAGTGTCAACAGTTGAATCATCAAAGACGGCTACTTATTATATGTAATTTCAGGACTGCGACAATTTGTATGATTATTTATCAATTCTTTATTATTTTTTTCTTACATGTACTTTTTGTACCAAATGGATTTTCGATATTCAACAACACTTGTAAACAAATCATCATCATCATCCACAGCCCGTCTTCACCCACTGCTGGGTATAGGCCTCTCTTTTTTTGTGCCAAGCTCCACGGTCTTGCGCCAGCCTCATCCAGGGCACTCCCGCAATGGCAACAATGTCGTCTGCCCATCTCGCCGCCGGACGACCAACACTTCTTTTCCCATTTCTTGGACGCCACTCTGTCACAGCTTTACTCCACCTGCCGTCACCGCGCCTTGCCAGGTGTCCTGCCCAACTCCATTTGAGTTCCATAACTCGATTGCCAATATCGAATACCTTCGTTCGTCTTCGGATTTCGACGTTTGGAACTCGGTCTATTAATTTTATGCCGAGCATGGAACGCTCCATGGCTCTCTGTGCTACTCTGAGTCTGTACACAGCCTCCTGTGAGAGCGTCCACGTCTCAGCACCGTACGTCATGGTGGGCAGAACACACTGATTATAGAGACGGGTCTTCAGGCATTGTGGAATTTTGGCTGATTTCAGGATGTCGTCCAATTTGCTGAATGCAAAACACCCTATCAAACAAAACATCCTATCAATTCCGATTCTTGCAATCAAATCAGCGAGAACGATAAAGTATACCAAAACAAAATGTTATATTACGAACTACATAATAATAATCAATTGACGCATTCTGTCGCTTGCGTAAAAACAAATTTGCATCCAACCAAACTGGTTGTTTTACACGAAATGTATGTAAATGAGCAAATAACTAGGTGAGAGGTCGCATAAATCTTTATTTTGATAGACTGCGAAGAGGGGAGTTAGTCATGTTGAAAATATATGATAATTGAGTAGAAGACAGAGGGAGTCGATACCACAAGTTGAACTCGAACTAAAACTTGTTTAGTAGTTAAATAATAATCTTAAAGTAGGTAATGAAATACCTTTTAAAACTCTTATATAAAAAATGGACTGACTCACTTTGGAGATATATGTTGTAAGATCTAAGCAGGTAGGTAATCTATCCTAATATTGTAAAGTAAGAGCGGATTGTGTTCGGATTTGAAGAAATCCTTTTGCATTGAAAATTAAATGCAAAAAAAAATGCAACTTAACGCAGGTGAAACCGCCGCGTATTACTAGTCTAAACTACTAAATAACTAGCTGTTGAGTTTGTTTGTTTGAACACGCTAATCTAAGGAACTACTAGTCTTATTTGAAAACATCCATTTGCATTAAGTATGCAAGTTTCTCGGGGCTATATTATATCATCACGCTAAGACAAATGGGGCGGAGTAATCAAAGACTTAACCTTACACGGGTAAAACCGTAGGGTATATCTTGTCCGGGGTTGCGGGACGTCTCCGGGGTTGCGGGACGTCTTAACAGGATACCGTGGCCCCGGAACGTAAAGGGCAACAGAAGGAACAGGGTGGGTTTTTAGTCAGTAAAAGTCCGCCCCACCCAGGGCGGAAGGACTCATTTGATGATTTTTATCACCTTAAAAAAAAGTGTATATTTTGTAACGTATATTTTAAATGATTTGGCAGTAATTTGGAGGTCATAAGAAATGCAGTCTGTCCCTATGAAGGTTAATAAGACAAAAAATTAAACAAAAAACGGAGTAATGTTGTTTACTTACCCGAAAATAAATCTTAATACACCTTCTTCTTATTTTTAATTACGAGATCTATATCTTCATAAATATTAAATACGTATAACTCATAACATCACGCTTGTAATCCCCGAAAGGTTAGGCAGAGGTCTACCCATCAGTAATTTAGTACACCCACCTGTTATGTTTAAGCTCATGCTCAACAGTCGCGCTTTGCGACCACTAGACCAACGAGGCAGTAAATAAGTACGTATAGTTTCCAGAATTTACTTTTCTCACATTCTCAGTAATGGTCGGCACCATAAAAATAATTACCGTTACTCTTAAATCTAATAGCCATAGGCCTATTTCATTGATGATTGTAACACGTGCATAGATTTCTTAAGATATCAAGAGATAACTTTGAAAGCTTTTCTGTCGACGTCCCAAGGTTACATAGACCTTATTGTATATGGAAATGACAGGATCGACTCATTGTCATGAGAGGGGCATGACATGAAAGATATGACGAGAAAGTGTTCGCAGTTTGTGTTGCTACAATGTTGTGCGGTACTTTTTGAATACTGTTTGTTATTTTCACTTTTGAAGAGTGTGAAAGAGAGTGCATGGCACGTTCTCATACAATGCAATGAATAGTTGAGCCTAAAGCAATGGTGTTAAGAAATAAATTGTAAAAACATACATATAAACTAGCTTCTGCCCGTGATCACTTCATTCGCGTAAATGTCGGACCCCCGTTTCATCCCCCTTTTTGTTTTGGGTGGTACAATCGTCAAATGAGTCCTTCCGCTCTGGGTGGGGCGGAAGGGACTGTCAGACTTTTACTGACTAAAAATCCACCTAGTTCCTTTCGTTGCCCTTTGCGTTCCGGGGCCACGGTATCCTGTTAAGACGTCCGGCGACCCCGGCAGGCGTTTGGCCCTATATTTGGCAATGGCATAATAGCCAAGACCATCTGAGGAGGGCCTTGTTTGGCAGCCAGAAAGCGGTACTCCTGGACATGGCGTGTATTGTCCGGAGATTCCTTTCTCAGGAGCCCTGTAGCCGGTAGCTTGGACCCTGTTCCCGATACCGGTGGACTACTATTTTTTATATTTTGATATGTTATTACTTTTGTAATAATATTTAAAATATAATTAAAGTGTATTAATTGAGTAAAGGAATTTGCTTGATTATAATTAAGACCTACATAATTTACACGCTTTCTTGCAGGCAGAATACAGTGGCTCAGTTGTAATATCTTTTAAGATTTCTAAACAATGTATTTTCTCGCAAATAAACTTATATATATATTAAAATAGGAGGCAAACGCGATCGATTTAATTAATAAACTAGCTTTTGCCCACGACTTCGTTTGCGTAAATGTCGGTTATCGCAGACACAGACGTCAGTCGCGGAATAAAAAGTATCCTATGTCCTTTCTTGGGGCTCTTTACCCCGTGACAATCAAAATCGGTTCAGTGGTTTATAAAGCGTAACAGACAGACAGACAGAGTTACTTTCGCATTTATAATTTTAGTTAGGATGTCCAATTTCATATTATGTGTAAGTATATATATTCATTTCGAAATCCAAAAAAGAAAACATATTATATGAAATCGTGAATAATTACGAAAATTTATGCTCGACAACTAAATCTCTTAAGTTTTTTTTACTCAAATATACGTAGTTTAGTTAAACCAGGAAAGATCGACGAACTGAAGTGCATAATAACATCATTACAAGATGTTCATGTGGTGATACTGGTCGAAACATGGATTAAATCAGACGCAGAAGCGCAGAGATTACAGTTGCCAAATTACACACACTACTACAATTTTAGAACCAATAGTAGAGGAGGCGGTGTCTCAATCTTTATTAAAAGTCATATGAAACACGAGTTTATTAGTCAGAAACTGGAAGACGATAACCATTTTCTCTGGGTCCATCTACAAAAATTTTCTCTAAATGTATGTGGAATATATAAACCAGAAAGAACCAACACAAGCAAATTTCTAGAAACCTTATCAAATGAACTTGAAAACAAGAAAAGAACCATACTATTCGGCGATTTTAATTTTAATCTACTTGGAACTGATCGGTGCACTATGGATTATAAGAATGCAATGGTGGAAAATGGCTACATTATATTGAACAGAATTGATGCGAAACATTGTACTCGCGAGACGTCTACCTCACGGACTATCTTGGACCATGTTTCTACAAATGTAAAAGGTCATGATTTTCGTTTTGTCATTATTGAATCAAGCATGTCAGATCACAAACAAATTTTCATAGAAATCGAACAGTACAAACCAGAACCGAAGAAAAATATAAAAATAAAAACACTATCTTTTACAAAATTATACAACACTATAGAAAACATTGACTATTCTAAAATTGGACAAGACTTTACGAAATTAGAACAAGCAATAAAATTGGCAATCAACAAGAATCAAACTATAAAAATCAAGACACTGAACCCACCAAGAACAGAATGGATCACGAAAGACATAATTGACAAAATAACCATGAGGAATATACTATGGAAACAGTACAAAGATAATCCGAACAACCTGGAGATCGAAAAGAAATTTAAGAGTGATAGAAATAAAGTTTTCTTACATATACAGACTGTTAAAAATAAATACTATAGAAAAACATTTGAAGAGTGTAAAGGTAAGCCGTTGAAGATGTGGAAGCTCATAAATAATCTTTCTAAGAATAAAATAAAAGAAAGTTGTACTCCTTCTAAATTACAAACCCCCTCAGGCCTCATTACAGATGAGAAAGATATCTGTGAACACTTTAACAGTTACTTTGCTAGCATAGGTATACTACTGGCAAGTGAAATTACTGCAAAACATCACTGTTCTACTATTAATACCAGTTCGTTACATTTTAATGCTCCGGGACTCTCACAAATGACACCAGCAAACGTGGAAGAAATCGGTAAAATCATTGATAATTTAAAAACAAACACCAGCGCTGGTGTAGACGGTATCAGTGTTAAAGCCATTAAACATATAAAAACATTAATACTACCAAGTCTGGTTCAATGCGTAAATAAATGTCTACTTGATGGTTACTTCCCGGAATCACTTAAAATTGCGAAAGTCACTCCTATCTTTAAGTCTGGATCTAAATCAGACCCGGGAAATTATAGGCCCATTTCGGTGTTGCCAGTATTATCAAAAATACTGGAAAAATTAATACACTCTAGGCTTATGACCTACTTAGAATCCTTCGGTTTCCTCTTCGAACGGCAATACGGATTTAGGCCTAAGTCTAACTCATTAGCAGCCGCAATTGATTTGGTCACGAAACTTAGAACGAAAATTGATCAGAAGCAAATTGCACTAGGAGTCTTTATCGATTTGAAAAAGGCTTTTGATACCGTTAGTCACAGTATCCTTTTGCAGAAATTAACAGCTATAGGAATTACAGGAACCTCTTTCAAAATGCTCAAATCTTACTTAGAAAATCGTTTGCAAGTTGTCAAAATTGGAAATAGCGTCAGTAGCTCTAAATTGATAGAATGTGGTGTACCTCAAGGATCAATAGTAGGTCCCCTTTTGTTCCTTATTTATATTAATAATATACACGCAATAGGATTAAAAGGTCATGTAACACTTTATGCCGACGATACTTGTCTGTTTTACTTCGGCAACTCCATAGAGACAATTATACAAGACGCACAGACTGACCTCATCATACTAGAAAGGTGGTTCTTGGATAACCTATTGACAATCAACACATCTAAAACAAATTACATAATTTTTTCAGCCAAGAACAAAAAGATCCACACCCATAAACCATTAATGATAAATGGAGATGTCTTACATAAAGTAAACACAGAAAAGTATTTAGGCCTTACGCTAGACAGTCACTTGACATGGCAACCACACATCAAAAAGCTCTGTGGCAAGTTGTCAAATCTCACTGGGATGGTACGCACAATAGCTAGATGCCTACCAGCAAAAGTTCGGTACACTGTGTATAATTCATTAGTAAAGCCACATATCGAATATCTAATTGAGGTGTGGGGGACGACTACAAAAACTAACCTTCACAAACTCCAAATTGCTCAAAATAAAGTTATTAAAGCTCTCTTTCGGTATAACTACTTAACATCTACAAACGAAATTTATAAAAACACGAAGCTATTTAACATCACTCAAATGTATCAATACAATACCTGTGTATTAATTAAAAAAATAATAACAAAAGAAATACACACAGAAACTACATTCAAAAAGAACAACGAAATACACTCACGATCATCACGACGGGCAAATGACCTTGTACTACTACACGGACTTAGAACAAAGCACGGAACTAAAAACATCAAATACGAAGGAGCACAACTTTACAACTCCCTACCGAAAAACATTAAAGAAACAAAAACAACATTACATTTTAAAAAAATATTAAAAAAGCATATCTTCTACAGCTTCTACCAAAATAAATAAAATACCATTGAGAGTAATGTGCACGGTGCTTTAAAATAGTACTCATTGATACAACGCGTTCGACGTGTTCAAGGTCGAGCGCGTTCAAGTATTTTATTTAAATGTACCCACTTACCCAGTAATCAATAATACTTAATATCTGTGCGACGTGCGCCCTGGACTGTATAATTAGTTTTTAGTAAACAAAATATTATTTCTCGTTAAGTGATTATTATAAATCTTAGAGAAATAAATGATTTTTGAACCGTATTTATTTGCATACTATAATATGTATAATAGATGTTACATAAGGCTTAAAGCTAAGGTACAGTTATAGACCCTGTTAGGGCACAGCAACATTGGGTAATACCTAACTAAAATTAAAAACTAGAAAGAAAGTTAAATTAAAAATAAAAGTTAAATAAAATAACGCTTCTCATAAATGTGCATGTGTGAACTTCTAAATCACATTAATTATAGTTATTAAAGTCACTTATATTATATTTTAATTACCTAATTAATATTAATTTATATTAAACAAATTATGTATGATGATTTTATTGAGATCGTAAACCGTTTAATTTTATTATAAGTGAGGGTATGCTAAAAAGGTAAGGAAACTAATAATTAAAA
Organism: Hoplodrina blanda; assembly: GCA_949316365.1. Classification (NCBI taxonomy): domain Eukaryota; kingdom Metazoa; phylum Arthropoda; class Insecta; order Lepidoptera; family Noctuidae; genus Hoplodrina; species Hoplodrina blanda. The sequence goes on from OX438582.1 coordinate 3,016,585, forward strand.
TAAAATATACATGAAATACTTAAATGAACATTCATACTTCAACTTTTTGTTTTTTTACGCTCATTCAATAATTTACCACCTTTTCTTTGGTTGACTGACTGGTAGGGAATTCCTAAGTTTGTATTTATTATACTTTTTGTTGCATAAAGTTGAAATAAATAATATAACCAATACTCCCAAATAAGCTAAGCATGAAGACGACGATTATGAAGAAACTGACAAACTCGATATACAATCCGGTCTGAGACGTAACGTAATATTTAACGTTGCAACGTTACGTAACCTGACGCGTTGATGAGTACCTTTGACTGGAATAACAGTGAAAGTTTAAGTTAACTCGAGGATGTATATTAGTACCTATGTGTAATATGCTTTAATGGAACAGTGACAATATCAGTGCAGTGACTTTTTTGGTTATATCAACAACTTGTCATATTAATGTAGTTTTAATTACCTATAAGTTTCGGTGTTTAATGTAGTTTTTAGGATTCTGAACCCAAATAGTGCCTAATATTACTAAGGCCTCATTCACACAGACGCGGGACCCACCCAAGTTCCAATTCTCTAGAATTCGATCGATATTCTAATATCGATCAGAAGCTCGCGTAATCATTTTAAGTTTAAAAGTGATTGATTTATGACTAATAATACAATGCTGAATTATTTTACAAAATCGCTTAAGTATTTTTTAATTGTTCAATATCTAATACCAAAACAATAATACCGGCTTATTATTATGTCGCTGCAGTGCAAAACCTCTTCCCATACAGAGAAGGCGTCAGTATGTTTGTTGTGCCAGCTCAAGGCGGATTTTCGACAAGTATTGCGACATAATTGTCTATGGCTATAAAGCGAGGTGGTAATAAGGCAGATGACCATAGGTTACGGTGACCCATTGACCCAGCTACGCAACATCTCCTAACACGAGAGAACTGTCAATCCGTCCATTGTTAAATTAACACGCAATGTGTCTTCTATGGGCTTTTAATGGCGATAATTTGCATCAAGAGAACGTCACGTTTATTATTTTAACTAGTTTCTGTTCGCCAATTCGTCCGAGTGGTTTTTTTTCACTCGTGTTATGTCTTTGGTTACTGCTCCGCTCTCGTGGATCGTAGCGTGATGATATATAGACTATACTATTCCTCATTAATCTGGCTATCACATACTTAAAGATTTTTTCCAATCTAACGGATATTTACAGAGATTACCGAGTTTATACAAACAAGAAAAAAAATTAGCTTTTTCATATTATAATATCTAGATATATTATAGATCTATTTTCTTTGAATTACTTATTATTGAAGGTGGAAATTTGAAGAACCGCATAGTTTCGTCTCGAGCTATGTAAATAGTTATGTAAACCTAACAAGAAGTTCTTAATCCTTAGCACAAGCAGAGATGTTCCAGATTTTTTTTTCTATTTTCTCGTTTTCTAGAAATGATACTTTTACAATCATGTGCGTTTAATAATTGTATCCCATATTGTTGATTGGTATTAACATACTTCATTCATCTTTGACCGACAGAAATCAAGAGCTAGTAGAACTGATGTCATCAGCAGTACGAGACCTTGCTGAAGCTGAGTTCCTCGGTGAACGGGACGAGCAGAACAACCCCCTGCCTTCAAAACCGTTGCCCAAGGAGCAGATACAGGCTGCATCAGGTAAACTCACAATTTTGTAGAGCTAATTTTGAAAATGAATGTAATGAATTTGTCGTTCCGCGTCGTCAGAAGCCCGAAAGTCTGACAACCAGTCTTACCAAGGAATATCGTATTACCCAGTTACTGGGTTGTGGAGGTCAGATAGGCAGTCGCTTCATGTAAAATACTGGTATTCAGCTGCATCCGGTTAGACTGGAAGCTGACCCCAACATAGTTGGGAAAAGGCAGATTGATTGAGTTCAGAAAACCAATGCAGCATTTTTGGATTGACGTAAGTGTAGTACAGGAATAGTAAATACGTGGTTTAAAATACACCCACACCCACATTGCGAAATGGCGAAATGTGGGTGTACTAATGGGTACACCCCATACAACCAAATCCGGTCGTGGTGACTAAAATTTCGGTAACAAAATAATCGACTGGTTGCAATGTCGTAATTGTTACTACGCTTTGTGCCTGCGTGAGGTTTAGCGTCAAAATATTGTAACAGAGTATACACTTCGCGACTGAAATGTGTCAAACTAACTTTTGGTAACAATGTTTCGTAAATATATCCACCTTGTTACTACGTTATGACACCAAGAACACAACTATCCAAAAGTGCTTACACTGTGACTACTTTTTTTTCCTAGAATGTTACTAAACTTTGTGTATAAATAGTTACAAGTAAATGTGCACCTTAATTAACTTGGTTTTGTAACATAGTCGAAACTAGTACACAGTTCTAGAATATTCGATTCCTATTAAAAAAGTTCAGTGTTACTCAAACATTTCATCTGATAACTGAGTGCTAGTACTAGTATATGTATATATAACAATTAACAGTATGAGTAAACCTTTTAGACATACAACTAGTTATTACAATCTCAATATACATGCTACATTAAAAAACTATGAGCAAGAAGACCTACAACTATACGAACTAAATCAAATAGTATGTAAACTAATTTCAATAAGGGATAAGAACATTATAATATTTCTACCTATACTTGCAACACTAGACGTTTTAAAATCCTTGCACTACCTTTATTTATTATCACTCATATAAACGTGGAAATGAATAAAACTTTTTTATTTTATGTAGGTAGTATTATTTATTTATTATTTTTAATTATAATCACTAATTGGTTTTTAATTACAATCAGTCAGTAAATCACAGATTATTGTTATGCACATACAGTAGGTATGTATAATAAAGATGTAAGCCATGGCAGTTAAGAGATGACCAGTCCCAACTGACAGCGCCCGTTCACGAACATGACGCGTGGATCAGCACCACTTAGCTCAACCATCTTGAAGGGAATCAAATCGACGGGACGGCATTGAAAACAACTGAAAATAAATAACTTGAGGCTAATTAATCAATATACGAATCTGCATGACGACAGCACATAGTTACTTGATACATGTTTGGAACCACTGGCCTCGGATTATTCCGTCGGCCATAATAGATTTTGTTACTGAATCGAGCAATATGTACACTTTGTGTTGACTTAGTAACTGAACATTGTGTAGCCTTACAAAAACAAATAAGTTGAAATCAAAACAATATAAATACACGTTTTTGCAATTATTATTGTATCCTAAAATAAATATTAGATCTAAATAATTTAAACTTTCTAATTAGCTACAATGACACCTATGAAATATTAATTTTTCTTATCACAAAATTAACAAAAAAGTAAATGTTTTACCTTACTTCTTTATAAATCGCCGGCGCCCTTATTATTTGGAATTATCTTCCAAATTCCCTCGACAAACGAACTTGCGCACTTTGTAAATAACTAGGTATAATGTTTAAAACTCAACATAAAATAAATAATTATAATAACTTGTGGGTGATGGCTGATGACATTGACATAATTTAAAGTAAAATGGATGTCAGATTTAGGTTGCACTATACGTTCAATCATTCGATATCGTTCATTCAAAACCGTAAAAATTATAGTAACAATGTTACTATAATTTTACGAAACATCTTTTCTAAAATGTAACCACTTCTATGTTTCTTAAATTCCCCACTTTTGGTCAAGGTGTCGAAACTAGGTAGACACAGCTACTATATTTGTTACCAGTGTAGTAATATAAATAAGTAACAGTTTCTACACTACAACCGAAATGGTTGTATGGGACCTCTGCCTAACCCTTCGGGGATTGCAGGCGTGATGTTATGTGTGTTATGTTAAAATAGTCGGTCTTCAGACGTAAGCGCAGCATTTGGATAGACTTATATTAGAATTGAGCCATTCTCAGGTTGGGGGTGCTATCTATCTATCATGGTTTCCGCACATAGTCCTCGATGGTGGAGTATTGGGCGTGAGTCATGATGGCCGTCACTCCATTGGGGGTGCTAACCACCACATTTGATATCTTCTGATTGAGGATAAATATGTGCAGTGGCTGAGCGATTCACTGAGGTTTCCTTATTTCATTATAAAAAGCTATATTATCATTACACTGTAATCAAAAAACGTTATAACAATAATAGCATTATTAAACCGCAAATACTTAATTACCTATAATTTATTTGTTAAAAATCAATCGATCTTTAACTTAATAAGCCTTGGTAATGAGTACAACTGGTTCTAGCGCTAAGGATGTGGGTTAACTAATTATCTCTACTTCAAATTTACTTAAGCAAGAACAAATTTAGGCGTAGCTACATTATTTGCATGCATGCTAACTATGTAGATGATCACATTGTAGGTTGAGGCTGCGTATTTGAGAAATAAGTACTTGGAAAAAGAATCATTTTCTTGATCAGAGAGAGAGAGAGAGAGATGTTTTCATAGCTGTAGAATTGTATAGGTTGTGCAGGATATAGACCAGTGGTTCTTAACCTTTTAAAGGACTATTTCAACCTTATTAGGTGTGTATCCAAACACCTATATTTTTTTTTGAGGTGATTAAAATCATCAAATGAGTCCTTCCGTCCTGGGTGGGGCGGAAGGGACTGTCAGACTTTTACTGACTAAAAAACCACCCTGTTCCTTCTGTTGCCCTTTACGTTCCGGGGCTACGGTATCCTGTTAAGACGTCCCGCAGCCCATCCAAACACCTAATGAGGTTGAAAATATGACACGACCAAATTGTCACTTAAAACGTTTTGCCTTTCACCCGTCGATTTGATTAAAAATTTGTCTTACCATCATAGATCAACAACCGTTTATCGGTATGTTAATTAATCGTAAGAATGTTTTATAATAAAATACGTATTATTCGAAGCTAAGAGTATATTAGGCCCCTTAGTCGACTGGCTGTTATTTAAGTAATTTTAATAATAATGACGTCGAGATCTACTTGTAGTGCTTTCAGGGACTACCAGTGGTACGTGGACCACGGGTTAAGAACCACTGATATAGACTGACTGAGTTTCTAAACAATTGTCAGTTTTGTTAAGTATTGCATTCAAATGCAATAACAGCCATTCAAGGTTACCATTCAACTTGTAGGACAACCAAAATTCGACCTAAGATATTTACCTACTATAATGTATAGTTAAAGACAAATCATTTATTTCGATTAGTAAAAAAAAAATGAATCTAGTTGCCCCTTCCTATATGCTTGCTTGTCGGCATTGCTCGTCGGGAACAGACAAATAGATGATGCGATAGTGTGTCGAGCATACTAACGACGAAACGGACGCATCTTCCGTCAGACGCGCATCCACCCTACCTCTTTGGTTCCTTCCGCAGCGTTCGACTAACTAAATCACTCTTAACACTATTCAAACAAACCGTAAGCCCATCTTCAAAGCCTCACAAACAAATCAGGCTCACAATACATTGGAAATCAACGCATTCCGATCTACAAGTGGTACATTATAGTAGTACATGTAGGGTACATTAGTATGCTCGCCGCGTTGTGCCGCAAGGAACTATGCTGCGCCCTCCATTCGGACGTGACAGAGTCAAACAATGGGGACAAATGTGGTTCTTTGACCAATTTCTGTTTGTATAGTTCTACTGCGACTTTCGGTTTTCTTGGGTTTGTTCCGTGTTGACGTCATTTTATAGGTTAGGGAAGGCATAAATTGAATGGCGTGATCTTGATATTCAAGTTAAGAGAGCGGATAGCAGCACTATTAATATGGTTTTATCAGCATCGATTTTATTTGATAAGTTATTTCGATAATAGGTAATAGATAGTTTTTTTTTATAAGGGTTTGCTTTTGATTCTAGTCTAGGTCAGAAGTATCATAGACAAAGTCTTCGATCGAGGGAGTTTACCCAGAAGAAGCCTGTTCACTCCATCTTGAAAGAGATTATGGTCGAATGCGTTCGGAAATACAGACACAGGCAGAGAGTTTCACTCTTAGTTTATAGCTAAGCTAAGTTTTTACGATAAGAAAACTATTAGATATATAGTTTGTAGATATTAAACTGTAGTGGATGGCTTGCGTGAATGACTATTGTTACTTGGGGCTAATACTCCACTACTACACACATCAAAAGTGTCTAGGGATCAATATATTATTATTACCAAATACATCTTGATCCCTAGACACTTTTGATGTGTATATTTTTGTATACACATTTCTACAACAGCTGCATCGAGATGGTGTAAGGCATCAGTTTCGCTGTACGTTTTCTCTGTCTCAAATGTCACATAGGTTCCGGTTACCTGTGAAGGTAAGGTTAGGTTTCCGGGCAGTTTTGAACTTTTATTTTCAGTAGGTACAGTCTGCAACAAAAGTCGATTAACATTTATGATTTTTAAATCCTAATTATTAAGTACAATATTAAAAGTAAAACGCAATGAATATGAAATTAAGATAAAATAAACCCTTAGCTATTGCATGAAATTCTGAAAGCCAGTACATTATGTGTTTAGTGTCTGTTTAAATGATATAAAAAAGTAACATTGTTAATCGACTTTTGTTGCTGACTGTACCTACATAGACAATGTAATGGTACTAACTTTTCTATATCCTGATGCGTGGTTCTGTGTTGTACATTACATCTATATTAATATTATAAAGTTGAAGAGTGTTTGTTTTCTGGTTTGAAAGCGCAAATCCCCGAAACTACTGGTTCGATTTTGGAAATTCTTTTGCTAATAGGGGGCCACGGTATCTCTGAGTGCTATAGGCTTTATTATAGAAAGTAGATGATCTGTAAGAAAAAATACAAGGAAGAAGTCACGAGCGGAAGCTAGTATTTATAATATGCCGTCGTCAAAAACAGAAATTAAATTGTATTTAAGTCCACATAATAATTATGACCTTCAAAGAAAGATTGTAAGGAGTCTTTGTTTTTGTGGTGCATGTGTTAGGCTCTAGACAGACGGACTGCATTTCAACTGCAATCCAACTGCAAATTTGCAGTTCGGATGCAGTTTGAATGCAGTTCACACGACTGCACGCCGACTGCAATTGGACCGCACGGTTGGTTTGCACACAGTATAAAAATACTACAGTAGGTGATCTTCATAGAAACGGTCGCAACGCGAGTCATACCTACGCGCGTCGAGTTCGGTACACTCTCGGTACACAAACAGTCTTGACTGCGCCGCCGCCGCGCCGCGCCGTAGTGACGAATGGATCACAGAGTACATTTTTATATAGGAATGGATGGTGTAATATTTTTGTAAGCAGTGAGCGTGCGATTTCTCAACATGGCAAGGAGAAATTATAAACTATATTGTGCAGTGTTTGGTTGCTTGAATTCTTCGATAACGCACCCAGAGATAACATTTTTTAAAATATGAAGGTAAGACTTTAAAAACAATTAAACACTTACCTACCTACTATTACGTAATTTGTTTATTTTTTTAATACTTATATAACTACACATTTCGCTTTTTCCACCGAGTAAAATAATTAATAATTTATTAATAATTTAATAAAATACATAAATAAATTGTGGATAGGGTGTAAAAAGTGATCCGAATGACCTACATACGCCGTTCCCGTAGAACTGGTACCTAAGTAGTTTCCTAGTTTCGGCTATCTGTACTTAGTTACTTAAATAATTAGGTATTTACCATAGACGAAATATCATTATGAAATGATTATGAGAGTAATACCTTAATGGTAACCTATTACCTGGTAATGATACCGGGTTGGGTTTGAGGTTACGCCTCCTGAATTTGAGGATTCTGACACTGTGGGGGGGTCAAGGGGACTATTACTTGAAACGGAACGTAAATTTCACTAAATTCTTACGTTTTTTGAGTTGCGTCTGTTAGAATGCGTAAAACGAAACGCTAAGTCGCCATTTTTTGTCACTGACAGTGACAGGTAAACACGATTTTGCGCGCCATTCCGTTGCTTTCGAGTTTACGTGAATGTGCTCCGTTTCGATAATATCTGCCTCCTGCTTTCTGACGACCTCGCTATCCCTCTGGACACCGACTGCTTGCTATTTCTTGACAACTCCGCTACCCCTTTGGACACCGATTGGATTTCTTCTCTTTTTTATTGTGGACAAGAGCGAGCGAAGCGAGCTCAGGACTTGTGGGCACCCCGACTCGGACAGGTTAGGTTAGAAGGGGATGGCAGGGTCCAGTGAGCGAGCGCAGCGAGCGAACAGACCCTGCCATCCCCTTCGTGGTTATTTCTTTTTAAACCACCCAGAAGTAGGAGCCCCGCGCAGCGGGGCTCCGTCGAGACCCTCTGGCGGGGGGAAAGGCTGGAGGGTGACTCTACCCCTCTTCACGCCTTCCCTGACCCCCTTACGACCCTATTAAGGTGACTCGGTAGAAATCCCTAGTAAGGCTCCGGCGAGTATCTCCGGCGGGCAAAAATGGTGGGGGCTACTCAATTACTCCCCCCCGATCCCCCCCCCACCCCCCCACACCCCCTATCAAGGAGGCGTAACCGCAAACCTTACCCGTTGAAGTTTGTAAGGATTGGAGTTTGGTTTCCTTCGGCGATTTTTTTTTATTAAATCTTTGAATTATAAGTACAACGCAACATGTATTTTTATTGAACACTATTTCAATCACAACGAATTATTTTTTTAAACTAAAGAAAATATATTTTTATTCACATAACTAGAAAGAAACTCAATAGGTTGATGAAATTAAAATACTACCTATTTGCGGGCAGCCCTAAGGCTCTAGACAGACGGACTGCATTTCAACCGCAATCCAACTGCAAATTTGCAGTTCGGATGCAGTTTGAATGCAGTTGACACGACTGCAATAGAACTGCAAACCAACCGTGCGGTCCAATTGCAGTCGGCGTGCAGTCGTGTGAACTGCACACCGACTGCAATCGAACTGCATCATACCCACCCGCCCGCATTACTTTAACGCTCCGCCCCCCCGCGCATAGAATCAGTCGTAGAAACAAGGTTAGAGTGAGCACACGCGTTGTCTATCCGTAAATAAAATACGACGGTATGGTGCAGTTCGGGTGCAGTTCGGATGCAGTTCGATTGCAGTCGGTGTGCAGTTCACACGACTGCACGCCGACTGCAATTGGACCGCACGGTTGGTTTGCAGTTCTATTGCAGTCGTGTCAACTGCATTCAAACTGCATCCGAACTGCAAATTTGCAGTTGGATTGCGGTTGAAATGCAGTCCGTCTGTCTAGAGCCTAACGCGTGAGTACGTAGCACGAAATCGTAGGTACTTAATTCAAGGTTACGGCCGAGTGCAACTACTGGTTATCTTTATATTGTGGTTTGCAGTTCTATTGCAGTCGTGTCAACTGCATTCAAACTGCATCCGAACTGCAAATTTGCAGTTGGATTGCAGTTGAAATGCAGTCCGTCTGTCTAGAGCCTAACGATTAAGATAAAAAAAACATACTTAATGCAGTTTTGCTTATTTCTTTGTCTTTGAAGAAGAAGGAGATATAATTTATCAAAGCTGAAGATTAATTATTTCTGTTTTTTGTTTAATGTCTGGAACTTCCAGTCGTATTGGAAAAAATCTTTTTACCTATACAGCCTGTAACAAAAACCCTGTCCGATCCTTAAGGGTATTATTCGGCATCGTACTGCGTACACATATACGTAACCATTTAATGGATTTCAGATTATTATTTTTCCCCAGTGAAAAAAAAAAAGAAGAAAGTAGAAGTAATAAAATTAAAATAAAACATAAAAACATACATACATACATACACACATACATACATACCGTCAAAATCATAACCCTCCTTTTGGCTTTGCCGTAGTCGGGTAAAAACTGATCAACGGCAACACTGATCTGACAGGGGTTTTGTTACATAGTGTATATGATAGGCAGATTCATGAGGATTAATATAACATCAAGCTATAATCCACGGGAACAGAGCAGTAACCAAAGACATAACATACCGCAGGTGTCAGAGTCAGAAGCTATGCATTTAATTATAAAACAAGAAACATCAGGATTATACACGGTTACTTTTAGGTCGTTCTGGAACCGAAAGCCATAAACTCGATCATCAAACTCGAAACGATTGGGACCATTTTTTTTTCAAAAAGTTACAATAAAAAAAATCAGCTGTTCAGTACATTTATGTTCGTCTAACTCGTCAAAAAGTACTGAACAGCTGTTTTTTTTAATTGTTACTTTTAAAAAAAAAAGGTCCCAATCGTTTCGAGTTTGATGATCGAGTTTATGGCTTTCGGTTCCAGAACGACCTAAAAGTAACCGTGTATATCGATCTGAATTTTTTACCAATTTGTAAGTAATATTGAATCAATCTTTTAACGTTTCTGCTTCTATTATTCCAGAATGGGAGATCATCACAGACCCTCTGCCAATGGGTGGTGTGATCGGTTGCGCGGGCAGAGAGTGGTCTGCCCGCCACGTGCTGGCTGCCGGCGCGTTGTTAGGCAAGAGCTGTTCAGCTGCCCTTAAGCTGGCTGGTCACAAACCACAGCTGCAGACACAGGTATTCATTGTTTAACTACTCACTTTATCGCATCAGCTGCAATCAGCAATTCTATTCATTTGGTTATGCTTGTGGCTTTGGTTGTCATTCGAATTTCGTGGAAGATTCAAATATCATGAAAGAACAAACTATGACAAAGGGCAAGATGGACTAACCCCATCACCTTATGGGACTAACAGTAAAGAGAAGCAACGAATCGGATGTAGTGGCAGTGTAGCATTAGCGTTATCTACCACTACCACATTGGTCTCGTGGCCGCGAGTTGAGCGTGGTCCTGATTTCGATTCTCAGGACGGGCAAAGTGTCTTTGGGTTTTTAAATTACGAATTATTTAATGTACCTAAGCAGGCCGGAGTTTGGAAATTGGCGGTGTGACACCCGTCCGAGTGACTTGTATTGTGCTCAATTTTATTGTTGATTTCTCCTCAGTCGTGCTTGATTGACGTCCATTGAACTATGACAGTGAGGGAAGAGATCGAAAGTGCACCTATGTTTGTGCACATACCGCTGTGCACTTTCTGTGTATCTTCTGCGTACTTATGACTAGTCTCCATTGAGATTGAGATTGACCGCCGTAATCAAAATTCATTTAGAAGAATATTGTTATTATTATTATCTACCAGCATTAGGTACTTCTTATGTTAGAAATCACATACACATACATAAACTCACGCCTTTTTTCCATGGGGGTAGGTAGAAACCACAGAACGCCACCTGCTACGATCCTTCCTTAAGTCAGAAATCCTAATTAAATAAACTGAAACATATATTATTAAGAATACGATTATTTCTTTTTAACTTCCAGGGTTACCTCTTCGGCTGCCACCTAGCCCTAGCCTGGCAAGCGTTCCTAGACCTGGAAACCTTCACGGGCCCTGAACCTGCGAGCTTCTCCCTAGTGGGGGCGCCACTTGCCTTCACGTTAGAAGCTCGCCCTGAGCTGTACGAGTACATTGAAGCTGGCAAGAAGAGTGTACAGGATGTTGATTATCATGCTGTAAGTATTGTTCCGTAACAAATTATATGTATTTTCTTTTCTTTAGCCAGATACATAGTGTACCTAAATTAGTTGACATAATACGTCCATTGGCAAATTAGTCTTTTCAAAAGGTGCTGTTAAATAAGAACTATTGAATTTATGTCTGAAAACAGTGTCACTTTCAATTACCGATTCAGGGCCAAAGCACGTTATCATTATTAGAGTTTCTACTACGTGCCTTTTTTTTAGCATAGGATCCAATCGAAACGTGAGGTTACCTTACATACTTAATAAAACCTTATATGATATAGTCTTAAAAATATTGATAGCATCTCTCTCCAAAATGGGAGAGCAGTTTCTATTTTAAGTTAGACCCATCATACCTGCGAGGCGAGGAGCGGATTGGAAAGGCAAGGCGAGATGTGCGAGGCGAGAATTAAAATATTTGCTGGTATAACATTGAACTATACTGCTGCAAAAATAGAGTATTTATTCCTTTGCAAAATGGATACATAAACGCGCGAGTGCATGCCAGCGCTGATCGGCGCAGTAAATCGCGCGAGTCGGTGCGTGCTAGTCTGATCGGGACGGTAAATATTTTAATGTGAAATGGTCAGCGTGATATCAATTCTCGCCTATTCAATGTTCTCCTCGCTTCGCCGTTTCGAAATCAACCTTAACCCCGTATCATCTTTTCTTCCAGCTATACAAAGCAGTGCTAGAAGGCGAAGGTATAGATCAGACGAAGCGTCTCCAACGCGAGCACATCGCGCGCGCAGTCGACGTGCTCGACAGTTTCCCCAACTGTGACGCGCGCACTGCACTCGCCAACATCATTGTCGCCATGCATCATGAACATCTTTGAATCTAGCTGAGTAACTATGACCATCTTTAATAGGTAGCTTTAATGTTTGTGACCGTGTTTGTGACCATGTTTAATATCTGTAACCTTGTATGATTATACAGGGTGTTAAAATATTTTTAATTAAGTTACATGTTTTTCAAATCATTGCGATATTTTTTTTTTGCTCTGGAACACATTTGGGAACTATTATTATAACTATAACTGTACCAGCTGAGGCCCGTGGCAAATTTATTGGACTCCAGTAAAAAATCGTCATGTTGTAATTTAATTTTCATGAATCACCTAAATAGTACTATCATTGAGTGCATTTTATGTTGAATGTCTAATGTTAATTTTCAAAACACACATACCTACTTAGACTCACGCTTTTTTCCCTTAAGGGTAGGCAGAAACCACAAAACGCCACCTGCTACGATCCTTACATACTCCTTTCGCCTCATCCATGTTCATATAACACGCTGGTTACGATCCGCCGAATTTGTCCTAAGCTTAGATATTTAGAGACAATCAAATGTCTCATCCTTCTTTAAAAAAAAAAAACTTTTTTAAATGGCAAGAGCTATTTCATACAATTCCGTCCATTTTCTCTATGAATGTACCAACAACGATTGACAGTGATTTTTGTTTCAAAAGTAAACGTCAACCTCATACAACTTTTTAAATAAATTACATTCCTGTAAGTAATTTTTCTTACTCATGATTTTTTTTACTCATCATTTTAAGTAGAGTAAGTATTCAATTATAATATTCATTCTAGTAATTTACCTGTGACTCACATTACTGACCTAGTAATTATATTCAGAAATCATTTTATTCAGAAGACTTGAGGGCTTTTCGGTAAAACGTGGCAATGACGTATGTACTTTTATACATACTGACTAAGAATCTATAGTAAAATGGGTTTTAGGGGCAAACGACACAAAAACATGAGGTCATTGACTCATAGGAGGACATTGTCGTTGGAACATTTTACTTTTTGAACTTGAAAGTTTAAATTGCGTTTCTATGGTAGCGAAAACTTATTTTGTTGTTCAATATTTGTTTACTTATTTTTAGGTAAAAACTTATATTCAAATTATGAATATACTCAAAAGTTATAAGAAGTAATTAAACACTGTCTAAAAACACTGTCTCCTAAGTCACAGGTTTCCCCTAGTTTAGGAGGCAGGGTTTCCACCATTCCAAAAACCTTTTTACAACTAATTGTTTAATAAAAAAGTAATGTGAATTATACAGAGTTACCATTTAATGAACTCAAAGTACACAGATAGAGGTATAATTATACAATAAAAAGAATTAGAAAATAAGTAGATAATAAAGAAAAAAAATATGACATGTACTTAATGCTCAAATTATGTATTATTTTAGTAAATAAGTATACTTGTATTATTATACATATAAGTAACATGAGATAAAATGTATATTTTATTGTTTTTTGTATACGAAACCATTTGTATTATGTATTTAGATACATTGTATAACAATATTACTATTGTTCAATAGAACCAGGGTATTTGTAATTTTATAATACAAATAAATATACAATTTTAAAACATTATGTATATTTTCCTTTATTTAACCCCATCTAGTGTTTCTTAGTTCAGTTATTCAGGTTGCGAGGGTACTTACTACCTACCTGTGCTCACAAGCAGGCTGAGTTGGTTCTATGCTAGTCCTTCAGGAGATGAAAGTACTCATTTATACTAACAACTTATAACTAACTTAACTTTAACTTTTATTTTCTAAAGGTTGAAAAGAGTATGCTTATATGGTTCGGTAATGTAATTTAGTTGGACCATCCTGTGCGGACCAACGTTACCTGTTATTTGAGACTTTCGATAGATGGCGGGATGTACTATTTTTGTAATGTAACTACTTTTGCGATTTTTCGAATCTTTTGGTCAATCTCTCCATTTTAAATTCACATAATAGTGATATTGTTGACTAGTATTTCTGTGCCATCATGTGCAACACCGCATTCAGGGACTACCAACACATATTCTACTCATGTGCTACCAACATAACCCATTCAAAATTGGCAAATCGTTCCATTTTTGAATGAGGAACACATCAAATAATATTTTCAAAAAACAAAATAGCATCCTTTAATTTTAAATAACAACAAGTACATATGTACAATGTATTTTTTGCGTTTATTAACTGCCATTATTTTATTGCTAAGGTTAGCCAAACCTACCTACTCATCAACTTATGGAAAACATGGTTGAAGGCGACCGCCAATGTGTATAGAGTTTATGTATATGTGGGTAGAGTTTTTGTGTTCCTTGTCATTACTTCGCCCCTACGACGACCCACTGACCCCTGCTTGAAATCCTCGTCACGAGTCTTTTCACTTCGGAAAACTCTGAAAATTATATCGTATCTACAAGCAGATAGCGCTGGTAGTTGGGATTGGTATCTATCTAATATCCAGCATCACTAGCCATGTATCATTAATTTTTTTAACCGACTTGACTTGTATCTATGGATGCTTTGACGCGTTTCATACAAATATGAACCTTATATATAAGTAAATTTTTATAGGCGCTCTGTCACCACCGGGAACGATCGCCTAAAATGTAACAACCCAACATCTGTTTGTTAGCATTAGGTGTGTTACAATATTCTTACAAATAAAAGATGATTCTTATTGTATTGCCTCATTGACTGGCGATTCTCCTTGGTCACTGATGTACCTATTGCTCGACTCCGAACTGTTTCATAGTAGGCGAATGCTCCCGATGATTGAGCGCCTTAAGATTTTTTCATGCTCTCGCATAGGAGTAATCTTTAGTATATTGATCTGAGATATTTAGTAAGAGATTCTGTTGGTTAAACAATCACTGACGTACCGTTCTGTTGGGCAACAGTGCATGGGCCAAATGTGATTTGGATGAAAAGTTAATGGTCAAAACATTCTGTTGGACAAACATTCACTGACGAAAAATCATGTTGGCGAAACGTTCGTGGGTGAAAAGTCCTTTGGATGAAAAGTTCATGGTTGAAAGATTATGTTGGTCAATAGTTCATGGACCAATCGACTGTTGGTAAAACGTTTCAGACTCAAGTCAAAAGGTAAAAGGTACAAGAAATAAAACATGGGAACGTTTTTTTAAATTAATTGTATTAATAAATAATGGTAGTTCTATTTACATGACACATTCGATTACTCTTTTGTTTTGGCAGAAGACAATAAAAATATTGTTACACAATAAGTTCGCCTAACTCAAACGTGGCGGGCGCGAGGCCCACAACCTAATATTCTTATAACGACATTGGTAATAAACCCATTCCCACATTATAAGAATAACATAAAAAAAAACACATTTTTGGTTACAATCTGACAATACTGGTCGTTTTTGGTTTTGAAAAGTTTTCACGATTCGCATAACTTTGCTCCAAACTCCATGTCAATCACACTGAAGAAAGACATACATACAAGCATCCACTCTCGAGTTAATGTATATCACAGGTTTCTAATGTGACCTAAATGATACAATTTACTTACAAATGAGTTTGCTTCCACAATTTTTACAATTTAACGTTTTTGGTGTCAAAAGTTCGCCACTGCAACATGTATAAAGTTTTACAAATATCCCAACTGTACTGTTTTATTTTATATCATGTATATTATGATTTAAAAATACTGTGATTGCTTTTGATATGTCTTGTCACACAATGCATTGAAAATTGAAGAGTTTCTACGATTGGCAACTATTTAATGGCAAGAATAACAGGGCATTTTACCAATGCTATACACAAATAATATCCGAATACAATTTTAGGCATATTTCGGTATGTTACCAAACGTCAAGCGTTACCATAAGACCGTCGACAATATCGCACCATTCGTTAATTTTAATATTTTTCACTCCTACGTTACAATGTACATAGACCCCGATGTCTATTATTGCTTAGTTTTTATAAGTTTTGTTATATCCAAAACTTGTTACCTATAAATAATTTTCACGTTCGTCCCAATAAATTTACCATTCAATAAATACGTACACGTAAAAAATATAAACTATATCAATAGTTTAATCTTTAAAACAAACTTTCCTTACTCTAATTATATATTAATTACTATTCATCAGTATGGTTTCATTCATTTTCAATAATATGCCTACTTTATAATCTTTCCAAGCGCCTGAAAATTGATTTTTTAACCTCTATCTTATATAAATGTATGTAATTTATTATTCATCTTTTATTGTATGGTATCTAATTTTATAAAATTTTATCGTCACTAAGTTAGAAGAATGTTCGTATAATGCAATCGCAATTCTTAAACAATAAGGACACAATTCATAATATACTCGATAAATCAGATTCATTATAATATCAATTATACATAGCCAAACATACAGGCACTCGATTTGACAAATAAAGAAGGCGATCTTGAAACATGCATAAAACAACCTGTAATAATTTAATGATCGAGCCGTAAAGCAAATATATTAAATATTAATGTCTACAGTAACACTAAAATTATTACAAAGAAAATGATACGATAATGGTTCACGTAATACAATATAAATAAGTTAAATATTCTAAAAAGTTAAAAATACACACGTCCTAACCTAATAGAAAAGCACTCGTATCTTTGTGGTAGAATACTAGCGGCGGACCGCCTGGATTTCATTCATTAAATCGATTTTAAAATATAAGCCAAAACAAATGTTCAGAATGACAGGAATGGTAATAAACATTATAAATTAAATAAAACAACTAATTGACAGACAAAGGTACAAAATAATGAATAACGCGACCGCCGAATGTGTCCGCCTCGCGCGGCCAGTGCGGGCCTACATCCGCTCTCAATGTAGTGTTTTGTACTTTTGTTCTGATAAACGTTACATAAATGTAGGGTTAGTAGTTTATGAGATCATTGTGTCGCACAAAACTTTCGATTATGCGCTTAATTAGAAAAAAAACATCGACAAAATATGCAGACAAAACATACATTTACGTCACTATTTTATACAGCAATAGTCTGTTCAAATTAAACTAACCGCTCAGTGGCCGATTCAACGATCGATAACTTAAAATACGACAAGAATATACAAAAAATTCTACACAATTACGGTCACTTTGACAAAATACACAATCGATACTAACGTAACGTAAGACTAGCTGAAATGCGATAAACACTATTTAAAATTAAAACTTAAAGTTACATCTTTGATTAAAACTCACTCGGTATACGTTTTAAAAAATATTTCAGTTACAAACGGTACTCAATTCCAATTTTTAAATGCATAAAAGGAATCGCTAGATTTTCAACATGGCAGCACGCTGGACCAGTTCCGCGCCACACTTAATACTTATCATAGGTAAGTCGAGGAACTACAAAATATATTGGAAAGCACAACGGCTCTAATCGACGATTAGAATATTTCTAAAAATCGAAAGGCAACACAGAGCTTACATAGCTAGGGAAGGGACGTCTGTACGTCGTGTTGTGGTCGCGCGGGAAGGCGCGAGCTTGCGTCAGGTGCTGGACTCCTGGTAGGGGCCCGTCACCGTGCACGGGTGCATCGGGAACAGCGTCGTCCACGACATCGTGGTCTGCGTGTCGGCGCGCAGCCGCACCTGCCCCGCGCGCCGCGCCGCCGCCGTGGCCTCCACCAGCGCCGACAGCGACGCGAACCCACCCGGGATGGCATCCTCACTACTCTTCCACTTCTCCGGCCCGGGCGTCTGTCGTTCCGGTCCGGGCGTGGTCGCCGGGGACACAGAGTTGGAGTTTGGTCCCGGTGTACCTGGTGTCGGTGGATTCAGTCCCAGTTTTTTTAACCTCATCTTTTCCTCCCACTCTTCAAGACCATGTTTGGGACGATTCAGATTCCTATGTTGGTAAAATACAAGAGATATCCTCGTAGGATTTACTCTGTTCGGACTTTTGACTGCGGTTGTAGAGTGCATTTCATGTTTCGCGCATTCAAACAGAACACTGCCATGCCCTAATGCTATGGCTACGCCACCCATTTGTCCATCTTTGAAACAATCCAGGTTTTCTGTAAATTCTGTAACTTCGCCTATCGGTTCAGCTTTGGGTGGCTCAGGTGGGTAGGGGATAGAAAACGGTGGCGGGTAGATGCACCAGTTTGGTGACGACTGACACCAATTTGGACTTGGATTTTGGTAGAAGTTAGGGGCAAAGTTTGGATTGTATTGGTACCCATAAGAATTGTAACAATGTGGGTTTCTAAGCAGCTCCTCCCTTTTGTATTTCTCAGCATTGTAATATGCCAGGCTGTTGTAATCATTGTACGTGTTTTCGTATGGATTGAAGTGGCTGTAAGGATTTGCCGGGAAAGAATAGGCGTTCGCGACTTGTGGGTAGTTACCGTAACTTTGTATCTGTGCCTGATTCCCATAGGTGTTTTGATTGACCGGGTGGAAGTTGTTCCCAGCAAATTCAGGGACTGGTTTATTAGCCACCGCTTGCATGTTCTGCTCATCGTGGTTTATCGTGAAGTTGTTTTGTGCAGTTGAAGTTTGAGGTGTAATATTATTTAATCTACTGTCGTATGGACTCCTGTGCTCGTAACCCTGACTTAAATGAGGCCTATCTGAGGGCGGATATGGTTTTAGAAACGTGGAATTCTCTACAGCTTCAGGTGGATTTGTATGTTGCGACCTTGATGGAGGTCTTGCTTTAGGAACTCTAAATATTGAGTTTTCGTTATCAGGTGGCGACTGTTCTTTGAGTTTTGGGTCCCAATTCTTTGGTTCAGGTGATTTCCATACACTTTGACGAGGATCTGATTTCATCATTTCGTTATTCGGTGATTTTAATTCTGGTATTTGCGTCGGAGCAGGAGATGCGGGCGTACTTTGCGAGTTTTGTGATATCTCACTTAACCGTGGTGAACTAGGCATGTCAAACTCAGGAATTTTGTTTGTAATATCGGCGATTAAATTCTGTTTCTCGGGCTCCGTCGTTACTTTTGGTAGCAGTGGATCTGAATTTGTTTCGCTCCTACTCGAGTCTGGACTATAGTTATTTGGAGGTATGTTCAAATGCGCTGTTGTGGAATCGGGATCTTCTTTAACGACATTATTGAATAATTCCGTATTAGCAAAATCTGGCCACTGGTTTTGAGGGGCCATTTGGTTTGGAAACTGTTGCTCTCTCTTCTGTAACCCTACTGCAAAACTCGGCAATTGATTTGGATTCGGATTCGGATTCTGATTTTGATGGTTCTGAATTTGGGTACCTTCTACTATCGGTGACACATGGTTCTGATTGTACAGCGCATTCTGATGATGCAAGTTATAGCTCTGATCGTAAGGATTGTATGGAGAGTCCAGAACAGTGCTGGATATCTGGTTGCTTTGTAACTGAGCATCCGTGAAGTTGTCGATCATGGTCGCCATGTCTAATAGGGCAGGGTTGCCTAAATTGGGATTGATGAGTCCTGGATTCTGATGTTGCATATTAGGGTTTACGAAGGCGGAGTTAAAGTGAGAGTTGTTGGAGAATGCAGAAGGGTTGGATTGGTTGAGTGCTGGAGTGATAGCCCTGGGTGACGCGCTACTCTGGCTCCGAGGACTTGCATTGTTCCTTGCATCTGCAGGCTGTGGAGTCCTCGGCGCCGGTGACTGTTGAGCTTTCTTCTGATTGTTGCCAGGACTCTGTGAGTTGTTGCTGTTGGCCGATGTGTTTGATTCGGAATTCTCGTCGTCTTTTCGCTTTTTCCCGTGACGACGGCAAGGCTGTAGTGGAACTGATCGTACGCGCACCTCCATGGGGTATCTGGAAATAATACATTAATGTTAACATTATAGCTAAAGTATCTGACTCAATAGGAAAATGGTTATATTATTATTATTAGGTATTTTGAATCGTAAGATTGGTTTTAACGAATTCTATTAATAAACAAGCTATTTATTTAACAAAACGGCGAAATGTGGGTGTACTAATGGGTACACCTCTGCCTAACCCTTCGGGGATTACAGGCGTGGTGTTATGTTGTGTTATGTATTTAAGAATAGTAAAACTTGTACATCACCACTCACTTATCGAGTATCTCAAGCGCCCCGCTCTTGACTTTCTCGTCCTGTCCATCCTTGGAGCCGTACTCATCAGTAGTATCTAAGACATAAAGCGGTAGAACATGGAGCTGTTCATCAGGCGGCCTGGTCAAAGACCGGTGCTTGGCGAGGGTAACCACAGCGGTGCAGCCGTTGTTCATATTGTGGAGGTCGCGGTGTGCGTGCGCGCAGAAGTCTATGCATGCTGTTACACCTGAAATGATGAAAGGTTGAAGCGTATAATCAGATGTTAATATTATTTTAAGTTTCAAACTATATTTTTACACATCTAATTATTTTACACGTGGTCAATCATGATTTTAATCTATGTTGTAAACAAAATTTTTGGTAACAATCTGATATTTCTACATCTACATAGAGAAATATTTCTAATTTTTTCTAGTTAATAATCTATTCCCAAATTCTAACCTGAAAAAGGTCGTCCAGGTTTAAACCCGAGCCTGCAGTCAGAGGCTTCCTTCTCAAACTGTATCTGGTTCTCAAAGGCTTTCGGTGCCAAGTTCATGTACAACGGGCTGAGTAGGGTAGCCAGCACGTGGATGCGTTCTTCTATCTCGCTTTCCTCTGTCTTGACTGACAGGCGGAATTTGCGAACTGTTTTTGAACGGGCGTATTTGCATCCATTGTAGTACATCGACCAGGAACAACCGAAGCTGTAGGAGGCACCGCAGGTCTCAGGGTCTAGACCTGGAAAGGAAGGTGGGTTTTGAGACCTTGAAGGTTGAAAGAGCTTAGTTCGTTGGATAATCGAGTGTATTTTGGTTCACATTCTAGCTACAGTCATATATATCAAATGTGAGGAGTCTTAAAACCTTGAATTTGATCTAGATAAATGTTACTAAAGCGTTTTTGTTCGCTTATATTTTATTTAGGTCAAAATTTGAAAATGTACATCATACTGCTAAATTATTCAACAATTCGAAGGTCGTTTAAAGTCTTCTGGCTAGCATACCAACAACAATATCAACTCCTCATATTTGTAATATGAATAGTTAAGTATATGTGACGAAAATACTTACCTTGACAAGCACAGGTCCTATTCTCATTAGTGGCACAACGCCTTGTTGTTGGGAGGCCGTATCTGTTTAGTTTGTGTGATAAGAGTGTATAGTCCAGGTCTGCTTCAGACTGTGGGATGCCTTCCCAGGCGACCAGGCACACGACAATCCAGGACGTCGCACATTTGTGTCCGTTTCGGAACTTTACTACTACTAGCACCTTTTCTGTGTAGTTTGCACGTCTAATAACCTAAAACGATTAAATTGAGGACTTAGTATTTAATAGAAAACGTTATGGAAGTTAGCAATCATAGATTCCACCACGGAAGACAAAATATTTGATCTGATATGACCAAATAATACATCAAAGAAGTTGAGTAGTGTGATGATATGGCAAAAGTTAAAAGTGTTGTTCATAATAATAATGAGTTTTGGAGATCCATACACTCACCCACTTAGCCATCGGGCAGCCCTGTGCCGACTTTCCTTCTTTTCCAGTATAGCAAATCTTCTCTATCCTTAATTCTTTGCCAGACAAACCAGTTCGAGCTTCTAATTCCTTTCTTAATTCTGCCAAAGTAGATGCTGCTCCTAAACGAAATAAAGACAAAAATAAATTAAGGATTCTTAGCATCATACATAAGACTGATAGTGAGAAAAATTGCGAGAGTGTAACTTACCTAAATGCGTGTAATAACTGCCAGGTTCCGGAGGATTCTTATCAGCCGGAAAGCAATTGCAATCAGGAACTTCTGTTCTAGAATTATTTCGTAACCTTTCCAAATTATCGAGATATTCTTTGGAATAATTGAATTGATTCTCTTTAGGTTTAGCTAAGTCTGGAACTGGAGTGCTAGGTTTAGATTGGACTTTCGGATCGCCTTTTTCTGCTGCGTCAGGGTCCTCCTCTAATACTTCATCTTTGGTTTGAAGGCCAGGGCATGCGCCATCTCTTAAATGTTCTGGTGGAGGTTTCTTAGTAGAACCTTGGCGACAGCACGAGTATCCAACCTCATTTCTTATAAGAGCTGGACCGCCATCTCCCGGGTAAAGGTATGGCTCATTTCGTGGTGGCTGGTGATAAGGCATGTTCTTGTAAATCTTGTGACCCGGTGGAGAATGTTCAGACTTAATCTGCTCTATGTAATAAGGCGGTTTTGGATCGACCGGGGTAGGTCTATCAACGACTTTTTCTGGTTCTTTTAGCTTTGGATCATTAAAGTTACGGTGGTATTTCTGGAAGCCCATGTTCTCTTGTACTCGCGGTATTTGTGGGTATGTCTCAGCGGGTTCTGGTCGTCTCATGGGCTCCCCGTAAGGAAAATTTTGAAAATTTTGATATGGTTGTGACTTTTGTCCGAAATTCTCTTGCTTTATAGTCGATATCGGTGGTAGGACAGTATTTTGTTGAGGTCTCGCTGCGCCGTTCGGAAACTCTCTATATGTGTTATTGACAGGCATTTCAGTTGATTTAAGATATGAAGTCTGGTTCATTAGCCTTTGCGGCTCCGTTTTTAATAACCTGTCATCTTTGTGATATTGGTAAGTATCAGGCATCTCCAATTTAGGGATTAAAGGTGCTGAAGGATGTCTAAATTTCGCGTCATATGCTTCCCTACTCTCATAAGCTCTTCTTTGTGCGTTCGTGTCCCTTGGTGGGTTACAATTTTGTTGTTGGTTCATTTCCGATACTGGTCCAATAAGCATTTTTGATTGAAAATCCTTACTATCTTGTTGAGTGAAACTTAAACTATCATTACTATAAATTTCTGCATACTTTTGCGCTTCATAAGGTACGTTCGAGTATGTACCGTATTGTCCTCTCATGTCCGCGTAAGACGGCAACTTTTGAGGAGTTTTAGTTACGTTCTTAGTCGAAGCGTTTTTATCAAAAGTTCTCGGGACCTCCGTCCCCCCCTCCCATACGTGGTGGCCACCACCTCCGAACTCACCCGCACCATAAGCTTGGGCGTTTTGTGAATAATTACCAGCGACAGGATACGCCTGTTCGCCTAAGCGGTAATTATCTCGGAGATGGTGGCTATACGATAAAAAATGACCGGTAGTATTTCTATCGTCATTCACGGCGACGGATCCGGTCTTTCTATCGTCAATCACCCGAGGCGGCCCCTCTCCTGGGTCACCTTTGTCTGGCGGCGTATTGGTGCCGTCCCGGGTGTGATTCTGCTTGTTTAATATCATCGTTTTCAGTCTCGAGTTCAAGTTCACCCTGTCTGATTGCGAGAACATCTGATTCTGTTCCTCCTCCTGCCTCTGCATCTGTTGACTCTGCATTTGCTGATTTTGTAGTTGATTCTGTAATTGTTGATTTTGCAATTGTTGCTGTTGATTTTGCATTTGCTGATTCTGTATCTGCTGTTGCTGATTTTGTATTTGCAGCTGTTGGTTCTGTAATCTTTGGTTATGCTGCCACTGATGTTGTTGCCATTCATTTTGGTTTTGTGGCTGGCCATTCTCTCTATATTGCCCGCTGTTATAGCCGCCCGAATACCCGCTACAATCGAGTGAAGCTCGCGGACCGTTGCTCCCCTGCAGGTATCCAGGCTCGGCGTTTCCCGAATGCTGTCCATTAGATGAATTTTGTTCTTGTCTCTCACCTTCATTGCTGGTGTCTCCCGACCCATTTTCAGGATTTGAATATTCTTCCTGGTGGTCTTGAGAGTATTCTGTGCGATCATAACTTTGTTGGCTAACATAACCAGATGCCGCTGTTGTTGGTACGGAATTTTGGTATGATGCAGCTGAGGCTGGTCGGGAATCGTTGCCTGACGTCGCACCGGGCGTTGTTGCTTGGGCGTACTGTTGTTGATACTCTGTGGTGTAATGAGGTGCCCTGGGAGATGGTACCGGCGTGTAAGCTCCGCGGTTGGAAGGCGGTCGCTGTGCCGGCACGGACTGGATACCAGCCTGATAGTAAGTATTATTACTGGCGTCAAAGGCGGTGGCGACGTTCTGGACGGTGTACGTGGTGTTAGCTTGATAATGAGGCGACGTAGCGTACGCTGTGTGGTTGCCCTGGTAGTCTAGCGTCGTCTGTCCAGTCTGTGTAGGGAGCTGTTGGATGAACTGGTTCTGCCAACCTAGAAAAACAAATTACATTAATCTTTATACTTGATCTTTACCAAAATATGAGTGAAAGATTTTAATGAGTACGTTAATTTGTAATTGAGTAGATGAATTGAATATCAGTTAGATATAAATTACATCCCGACCATGTTTCGATTTGTATGTTTTACTTTTTATATTCATTGTAAAGTGGGCTTTATTTATTAATTTGTATTGGTTTTGTGATAAGGATTAAAGAGTACTAGTTTAGGATCATCTTACCTTGAGATGGATCGGTCTGCCACGCCGTCGGGAAGCGGTTCGGATCTCCGGCGTAGAACGGCATTGGTGCCTGCAACAATACAAAACACTGTTGAAATTATTATTCAAAACCAGTATAATTCTCTTTTGTTACATAACCTTTTTAACACAAATGACATATGTACATAGAAAATTAAATATGAGTGTTTAACACTCATCATAATTATAGTAAGTTGGTGACTCTTTGCACTGAAATTATTATATTTAAATGTGTTTGTGTTTATGTGTTTGTTATTGGGTTTTTCCATCGGGAATTCTCATTAGCAGCCTTGGAGTGTGGATTTGTGCCTGATTGATGGCAATAAGCTCGCCCCCATTACATGGAACTTAAACATAACTGGTGAAATGTGGGTCTACTAATGAGAACACCTCTGCCTAACCCTTCGGGGATTACAGGCGTGATGTTACGTAAAAATGTGTTTAAGTTCTAATTATTTTCTTCCTTGTTATTGTTTCCCCTTTGTTTCTTTAATCGTGTCGTTTTATATCGAATAAATATAATTCTATTCACTGTCCTCGTCATTTTTTCTACAATAGTCGTACCGTTTTAGATAATTAGTAGCCACGTCATTTAATATTGTGTTATGTGTGTCGAGGCTGGCTCGGACACTGTTTACTACATTATGTATCGTGTGAACTGCCCCACGTAATCATACGATGACCGAGGCCGCGGATGATTTTGTTTATACAAACGTCATGCTGAATTACAAGCGTTTGGCAGACATGTTTGATGGAATTATTACTTAAGGTGATGAGCGAAATAGTTTGTAAATGTGTGTAATTTTATACGATGTTATTCTAAGTTGGAATTGAAATTCACATATGTTTGAAATTGCCAATCCGTTTTTAGTAAGGGAAGAGATCAATGCTCGTGACTTGTCTGTATGAGAGGAGGCATTTGGCTGCAGTGAAACAATAATAGGCTGGTTTGGCTGGATTATTCAAAGATAGAAATGGGTATGCTTAGATGGTTCGGTCATGTTGAGAGGATGAGTGAAAGACGATTAACAAAAGGTATTTACATGGCAGAGGTGAGTGGCAACGCAGGGAGGGGTCGCCCTAGGAAGACCTACACTGACCTTATTGGTGAGGTTCTTTAGAAAGGTCAGGTGCGCAGTACTCGTAACCGGTGTGCTTGTATGACGAGATGTATGAACGTAGATCAGGCGAAAGGAGTATGTAAGGATCGTAGCAGGTGGCGTTCTGTGGTTTCTACCCCCATGGGAAAAAGGCGTGAGTTTATGTATGTATGTATGTTGGCTAGATTCTATATCGAAGAAAACGAAGAAAACTTCTCTTAAGGCAGCTTTGTCTGCTAAGAATTACTTTTTGTTCCATATTATAAAGAAATTAAAACACAACCTGACTTGTAATTAAAAAATTAAACTGCGAAGCCCATTATTGTACGTTTTTCTAATAACGCAACGTAACTGAAGGGAAATTATGAAATTACAAAACTTAAGCATGTTAAGCGTTAGCAGGCCAAAGTAAATATGTTACGTAACAAATTATAATGTAATGCTCCTTCGAAACTCGTTGAAGTTTCTAAGATTTTAATTTCTACGCGAAGGGGATGCCTTTTACCAAGTTGGGTAATATTTTATTAACATGCCGACGTACGTAGGTACGTCGTTCGTAATTAAAACTTTGTTATGTCGTCGTAATGAGATGCTATAACGAGATTATTCTTGTTTATTACTAGACGCGTGCTGTTTACTCGTTTTTTGACTAATTACTATTAGGTAGGTACCTATAGTTTAAATTGACTGGCCATCGTATTTATTAAAAAACATTACGTAGAAAAAAAAAACATAGGTAACTAAACTTTTTGGATAATCTACATATCATGATTGAATGTTGCCAGCAACAAATATAGTCTTCTGTGTTCCTAAGTTAGATAGCAGCCAACAAATTGGCCATTCAGGAAAGCCATGATTATGTCGACCAGATATATTATGATGACAATGGCTCTATTTATTACCCAATTACCTACATTGTAACCGTTGTTTACAATTGTAACTACGCGTAATTGCGTTCAGTACATAGTTGAACACAATTATGAGACATCCTTCCCCTTACCATAAAGAATTTATGAGTAAAATAAGTACTAAATATAAGATGATAAATATTAATAATTTGGTTTTCTTAATATTCTTTTTTTAAATAACTTTGTATAAAAATAACTTTACCGCGTGGTTATAAGTTACGTCTATGGGTTACTGCTGCGTTCCCGTGGATCGCAGCGAGATGTTATATAGCCTATAGTATTCCTCATGCATCTAGCTTTTTATATACAAAAATATTGTTTTCAATCCAAATAGTAGTTCTAGAGATTATTAGCACGTTTAACAAATAAACAAACAAAATAACTTTTCAGGTTTATTATGTTAGTATAGATTGAAAACTCTAAAAATAACACCACATATTTACGTAGAATTTATTTACCTAACTCATAAAAGTTGAATACAAATAAATTATTGCCTCACAATAACAACGATAATAACAAACAATTTATTGGGTTTGTTGTTATTAATGAATTATCCCTGAACAATACCAGTCTGATAACTATGGCGATTATTGCCAATTTCTACCGTGAATGGGCATTCCGTTACATTGTCACAATCAAATTCAATTTATTTGTACCTCATAACTGTTGTTCTGGGTATTTCTAATATTCTTTTGTAGAAGTAACAGAATGGCCTAAAGCCAAGTTTAAATTATTTTAGAGATTCAAGGTTTTTTTCTTTTTGTATTTTGCTTATAGAGTCAGTCAGCTATTGAAAATGTTTTAGAAAAATAGCAGAGCAGATAACGAAGTAAGAAAACTCCAAGTTAACCGAACGAAGGTAAGAATTTAAGAAAAACAATACAATAAAAAAGGTTTGCAAGAAAGTTAAAAACCCACTTCTTATAAAAAGGTGCTGGCATTTAAATTGTTCCTTTTTTAAAATTGACAAACTTTTTTGTTCATTACGCAAAGTCGACAGTCTTATTGCCACATAACTGGCCAGTTTTAAAATAAAATAGAAAAGCTTGGAACGAACATAAATTCGGCGCGCACTGCACTGAAATTGCCAAAGTTGGAGCCGCGGGCGCAAATTAAAAATTTCCCACTTTGACATCTTGTTATGGAAAACTAGTTATTTGAACTAGACGTAGTGTTGTTAGAGTTCTGTTTGAACTTAAATTTCAATGTAAAAGTCTTGAAAATGTCTGAAGGCGTAAAATAACAACTGCCGAGTTTAGTTACGCGGAAGTTGAAGTTGTGTTATTTTTTTTCTAGTTGTTTTTTGTTACTTACCCAAGATTTATATGAGATTCTTGTTGGGATTGAAATCAATTAAGTGACATATAGATAGCGCAAGTCAAAAAAAAAAAACTACTGAAATAGATCACAATATTCAACCCTGCAAATCTTAAATGGAACATTTATGATTGCATCCATTTTTAATCCTTCCATTTCAAAAAGCAATTGTCCAACACAAACTCAATTATAATTTTATCAAAACAGTCACAAAGACGTTTTTGTCAAATGCAAACGAAAGAGAAATAAACAAATTGAATAAGTTTGTCGAGCGCATTTACCTACGAAAATTTAACAATTCAATTTGCTTTCTGAGTCCTTCCGTCATATTTTTTTGGGACCACAGAAACGGTTTTGTCTCTCTTTCTTTTTTGGGACTGTTGTGTTTTTAGTCTTTGGTGGTGAAAGAAATACGATGTAATAAAGACTTTCGTAATTTTTAATTGTGGCTTAGTATTCAAATATAAAAGTAGGTTGTAAATGTGTGCATAGAAAAAAGACTTTGTTGAATCAATAAAAGTTTGCCAAAAATTTTTGGTTCGCGTCTGTATTGAGGGGACAGAATAATTATTCTTGTTTTATTTTAGTTTTATACGCATTTTTTTTTACATATTTGGCATAAACCTACTAATGGCCGTATAAGACATTGAGAATTACCATGATCTACCGAACTAGTGTTGCAGAAGAGATAACAGACCCAGTTACTAAAGAAAATTATTGTTACAAAAAATAATTCTATCTTTTAATGAATAAATATTAAAAATAAGAATCACAACAAACAATGTTTTGTCCTATTTACTTCATTTACGTTATATCTTTTGCTTATTACAAATCATTAAAAAAAACTTAAAAGGATTGAATAGCATGAAATACCAACATTAACCGTCGCTGGTGTTCCTACCATCTTTAATAATAAACCAGGCATACGTTTATAAACACAATAACCAGGTCCGGACCCCATAATTACTTATAAAGCAATCATGCAGCTTGTTAAAACCGACCATTAAATGACAACGATTATGGTAATGGCTCGTTATGATACACTTATGCAAATCCCTCACTTCAATGTTATAAAACCATAATCATGTGTTGTTCTGCTTGTAACAACGCTGCCTCTGTTCCACGTACAATTTCACGGCTGATTTTATTCCCAAAATGTTAATTTCGTGGATAAAGGCGAGCGTGTATGTCATTTATTTTAACGTCGACATGTCAATTGGCCAGTAAACATTACGAATATTACGATTAACTTAATTATTATGTACTGCAACGTTATTGGCAATAATTATTAACTTTTGTACTGAATAACTCAATGATGTTGGCCATTCATAATAATTGCAGTTGTATTCAAACAAACTGAGAACAGATAAATTTTTATGGCGCTGTTCGAACTGCTCACTATGTTTTACGAGTGTAGCAAGGTTGTAATGAAAATAAAAATGCCGATAAGTACATAGTAAACGTTACAGTTAATCTAAATTTATTGGATTAATTGAAGAAATGAAATAAAAATACTAAGACAAATTCCATGTGGTTAAGTATAAAATTAACGGTATCTACATACCTACTTATATTAAATTGCATAATTACGTTTGAGTGCAATGGTAACCACTAACGTATATCCTAGGTCTTAATTTAAATTCAGAACCTAATCAAGTCCTAGATGAAGATTGACTTGAATAGGCTTGATTGGTTCTATCATTTCCGCAAAGTAAAATGGACGGGAGAATTGCAATGAATCTACATAACGGTACTTTGAACGAAGAAGGTTAGTCTATGTATTTATGAGTTAGCTGTTAGTTTTAGATTAAAAGTCTTTTATTTTATCGTCCAGTTATTTCAAATAGTAAATTGTCTTTCTGCTGAATAGTATATAATTAAGACGAACAGGGATTATTTCGAACACTTAGCGTCTAGCCAAAAAATTCTCTTTCAAAACCTTTTATAGAAAATTCGATCCTTAGGTCCAAACACAGCTCCATTTCTTGGTCTTTTAAGATTAATTTTAACGGTTTAAGAGAGAACGCTCTACTGAGCATATTCATTTGATGCATCTTCAATGTTTTCCGCCGTAGGGGGCGATTGAGGGCTTATTCCTAGACTTTTAAAGTCACAATCAGCGATTAGGGGATACGCCTGGATTTTTCGTGGATAGGTAACACCCCACAGAGCAATAAGAAAAACTGCAGTCACTAATTCGTTCGCTTTGCAAAAATGGATCATGGAAAGCGCTCACGTTGTTGGCACCTTCGCTGATAGAGAACTCAATAGATCCTTACCATGGGCTGACTGGGATGTTCCTGCTTCATAGCTGGCGTGGTGGCTGGGGCAGGGCTCGGCGCTGCCGGTGCCTGCGGAGCGGGGCTGGGAGACGCGGCGGCTGCCACGCCGGGCACTCCTGCGCCTGCCACTCCCGCTGTGCCGCCGAGGGGTTTACGACCGCGGTAGCTCTGGAAAAATATGAGAAATGAGCAAGGAAAAGAGCTTTTAGAGAACAGGATAAGTGGAGTGGAAGGAGTGTTAAAGGAGAAGAGTAGGCAAGCTTGATGTTTAGGACAATGACGTCATAGTCTGAAGGAACACTCAAGTTTGGACATGATGATGAGACCAAAGAGCTGTTTCAGTGTTTCAAAAGATATTAACTGTTTAAAAGGCAGCGCTCCAACTTCTGAAGATGCAAACCATTAAAGGTTAAATAGAATAATAGGACTGGCAGACATGAAGACGTTACTAGCAATGCAGAACGTAAGAAAAGAAAACCTGCTTCTGATGAAGGATATTTGCTAGAAAGAGAATAATCTTAAATTGGTGACTAACGATTTGAAAACATGCGATTAGAATTTAAAGATAAAAAGAAAACAGTTTTAAATAAAGAACACCATAGTAAAAGATAACTATGTTCAGTATTTCAGTTCTGTGGTTCGCCCGAAATGAGATGACATCTAAAAGGTACTTATATGGAATTGAATGAAATTGGATCCTTCGTTTCCCGACATTCTTTTCCAGTAAAAGAAAACTTAGGATTACAATCTCTAGATCTTGTATTGTTGTTGAACCATTTACTTTCCGATCTAACTTCGTAATAACTATCAGCTTTATCGTAAGAAGATCTTACTAAACATGTAATAAAAGAAGAGTGCCTTGTTTGTCTAGTGGTCGCAAAGTGCGTCTTAGGTTCGATTCCCAGGTCGGGCAAAGTGTTATCGGGTTTTTCTATCAGGAATCTCTCAGTAGCAGCCTCGGAGTCTGGATTTGTGCCCAGTTGATGCCAATAGGCTCGCCCCTTATTACATGGGACTTAAACATAACTGGCACAATGTGGGTGTACCTACTAATGAGTTCACATTAGTTATACACCTCTGCCGAACCCGTCGGGGATTAAAGGCGTGATGTTATGTGTAAAAGAAGAAAAATTCAAAATGCCTACCCCAGATTATACTAGAACAGTACCTATAATGAAAGATAATGTAGCAATAATAAAAAAACGTTATTATAACAAGCGAGTAGGTGTTTAAATATCCACTTTCATACAAACTAAAGCCATAACCAATATTATTCCTTATAAAGGTTTCTTTAATAAACCAACGCAAACTGGCCAGTAATAACCAACGAACATTAACGGTAATGCGGCCAATCTATCTCAACAGCATCTTCCTTTTTCAAACCCAGCGCTACGATTGGTCAATTCAAACCGACGTTAACCGAACTGTACCCGATTGCGCTTCGTAATTTTAAGATTGGAAATAGAAAATTCAAAATTACACGTTTGGTGTTGTTATTAGTTATTACATGGGGTAATAGGGCTTATTTACAGCGATTCGATGTGTTTGTAATAGGTATAAATAGCGGTTTACCGGTTGAATTGCGCTGTTAATTCGTGCTCCACATTGTTGCACAGATATACTTTGCTTGCTACGATTGAGTAAGATTGTTTTTCTTACTGGCAATAACTATAAGTTGAAATGAGTTTCAACTTATAGCTTCAGGTACTTAATTTAATAATTTGAAACTGTTACTGTTGAAACTGTTACTGGGTTCCAGTTCTCTGTTTATTTTTTATCTGTATAAATGAATGAAATTAAAGTAACACATTACACATAACATCACGCCTGTAATCCCCGAAGGGTTAGTCAGAGGTGTACCCATGAGTACACCCACATTTCGCCAGTTATATTTTTAAGTCCCCTGTAATAGGGGGCGAGCCTATTGAGATCAACCGGGCACAAATCCAGACTCCGAGGCTGCTACTGAGAAATTCCTGATGGAAAAACCCATTAACACTTTGCCTGACCTGGGAATCGAACCCAAGACCTCATGTCAAAAATAAACAACAACAACAAAAAAAAAGTACAAAACAACAAACACAAAAAAAATACAAAATTAAAGTATCTGTTTGTAATGCCAAAATAACAGCTTCTTATTAAATTAATATGAATGTTGACACGGTATACGAAAAAAGGAATCTTTATCTGTCTGTCTGTCTGTTTGTTTCGGCTAATCTCCGAAACGGCTTGCCAATTGACATGACTTTCACTAACAGATAGCTGATATTATACCTAACAATTAACCAAAATTAGTTTTATTTTTGAAAAATGTTCTGCGAAAACACTAAATAGCCTTTGATGGCACATTCACGCGGACGTAAGCTAGTCTCAAATAATAAATAATAATAATAATAGGTACTAGCCTATACTGTCCCACTGTAGGGCAAAGGCCTCTTCTCATACAGAGAAGGCATGAGCATGATCACCACGCTTGCTCAAGGCGGATTGGCGATTTCAGACTTATATTAATTACAAGTCCCAAATAATACACATGATAAAAAACTTAAACAATTATGAAGCAATAAAAAATCAATTCAGAACTAACGAAACATGAAACGGTGTTACAAATAGGAATTTATGACTGAAATGATGCGAAGATGTATAGTTCCGTGGACACAGCGGCGTGCGATCACTGGCAACACACGCTTGGATGCACCCTGTATATAGCTTAACATAACCTACTTTTACTACAAATGAATTGCGAAATTGTCTGAATATTTTGCATGGTCTGCACATTTTTTTAAATTTAGTACTAGCTTCCGAAGTTATTATAATATCCCACCGGAATTGCTATTCCAGACTATAATCTATCTTTTTGCCAAATTTCATCCAGAACTGTTTAGCCGTTCTGGCGTTATTGATTGGGTAACAAATATCTATCCAAACTTTCATGTTTAGTTGAGTCAAAAAAAAAGAACTAGCAGTCTCAGAGTCTGAATTTCTGCCCGATTATTGACAATAGGCTCGCCCCCTATTCATCATCATTTTCCTGCCCTTGTCCCATGTTACTTGGGGTCGGCGCAACACGTTTTCCTCTTCCACTCTGTCCTGTCAGCCGTCATGCTATCACTGACTCCCCTTTCATTCATATCATTCTTCACACAATCCATCCATCTTTTCTTTAGGCTCGCCCCCTATTACATGGGACTAAAACATAACTTGCGAAATGTGGGTGTATTAATGGGTAAAATCCCTGATTACTTTCATTACCTGCAGTATGAAGTCTTTTCATGAACGCAACTTTTTAAAATCCTATCGGCTTATACAATTTGTACTTTTATGCAGCCATAACAATAAAAATTGAATGATATGCAATACTCTCCTTTTCGAAGTCTTTTATTACAAAATATAATATTTTTCGCTTCGGTAAACTTATTGAATGCATTTCATACTTAGTACACATTTCGAAGGCAGCTGGGACTTCCAAATGCATTTTGTACGGGTCCATGAGTTTTTTTTAATGTATGAAATATAATATTTTCGGTGCTTAAAAATTGAATTCTATTATTTTGTTGTTAAACGCAATCTTTGATTTTTAAGGAGCTATTTAATGGGATTACAATGATTGATCTTTTCATTTTTGACGTGTGGAAGTAGGTAGCAGGTATAATTTAATAAATAAGAATCATGGGGTACCTAATTCTAGTAACTTTTAGGAGCATTTACATTCTAATCAGTATTGGTCT
Organism: Hoplodrina blanda; assembly: GCA_949316365.1. Lineage (NCBI taxonomy): Eukaryota > Metazoa > Arthropoda > Insecta > Lepidoptera > Noctuidae > Hoplodrina > Hoplodrina blanda. Next base: position 3,050,689 of record OX438582.1, read on the forward strand.
GTCAAAAATGCATCTACTTTTTCTACATTTTCCTGAGATTGCTTATTCGCTGAGATGAGATTGCGATTAGATTTTGTAGGTTTTCTTATAACTAAAATTGGCTTTCCGATGTATGTACGACGTATTGTCTAAAATAGAAATGAAACTAGTTTCTTTATCAAGACACGGTTAAGTATTAAAATTGTGATAAGGTGTTTGAAAATGTAACAGTTTTACCGTTACTTAGACATTTAGTATTTCAATGTTAAATATTGAGGATTGAACATTGTTTTTCGTAGTAAATACTTCAAGTACCTATGTGTCGTTTTCGTTTTTCGTCACTTTTTCTCAAGGCTTCAATCGCCAACCTCGGAATGTGGAACATTTGAGCCGTATACACACCGTCACGTTGCTCCACGACAATAAGTCAAAATTCAGCCGCAGTGACAAAGCACGCCGTACATTAGCTGTAAACAAAAGACCTTTGTCCCGACCGCAAGTTGCCCGGTCCCGGGAACACCGCTTTTGTTCAACTTTGTGTAACTGGCTTTAGGCTTTATTTAATTGTCTTTGGGATCTAACACGGAGTGGGATCATAATCCTTACGTAAAGCCTTAATGTCGGCGGACACTTAGTGGTATTTATTGTCTGCTATTGTTTAAATAGCGGAGACAGAGAAACTATAACAAAATATTTCTTGCAATTTCGTTTTTCCGAATTTTCAGCGACCAACAAGTTTGACAATATACATATTATGTAGTTGACGCAATGATTGCGTATGTGGCGAACCTAATATGTGCTACGTCAAGTTCGTAACAAATATTGCTACAAAAAGTTGTTCTGGGTATACGCGTGAGATTTTAGTGAGAAGCTCACCCACATATAGCGAAAATTCCTATGGAACATTTTTAGAGTTCATAAAAAATATGACGTCTGGAATATCCGCAGTATATTATACAGGGTGCACAGTATCGTCTGTTTATCAGCGCATGCGTTCCCCAAGGTCGCCCCTTTGATCTTTTTGGCAAAACTTCAAAACCCGTAACACATTTCTTGTGACTAGCCATTAATATCGTACAGTATTTACATTTTCTACAATTCATTGTTTGTTTTCAGAGCAATGATTTACGTCGCTAGTAATTCTTGCGATACTATTTTACGTTGTTTTATTTCAAAATAAATATGGCGGCCGTTATGGGTAAATAAATCTTATTTACGAGACGTCCGTCATGAGATGTTTGTGATAAATATCTTGAATTGTATAATTTTGAATTTATGTACTGACAGGAAAAGTAGCGAAATGATTTATTATTTAAACTAGTGACACACCCCGGCTCCGCATAAGTGCAATTTAGATACATAAGCCTTCCTCTTGAATCACTCTATCTATTGATAAAAACCGCATTAAAATCCGACGGGAAGGGACTTTTTTATTTTATGTATGTAGACATGGCCATATTTTAAAACTCCGTACTTAAATACTAAGCAATCAAAATAAACTAATATTGATCTTATCGGCAAAATTATAAGTGTTTTAGCTGTCAAACTAACTTCAGTTACTCGTGTCGATAGGTATTATTGTTTACCTATACCAAGAAATACATAGACTTTACTAAGAAATATTGAACAATTTTGTTCGCAAACCTTTGAACACTTGAATTTACTTTAGAAGATATCTAGGTACTGATAACATTTTATATTGCGTCTAAAAATAGGTTGTTCTAAAGGTCAGCGCAACATAGTAGAAAATCGAATAGTTGCCTTCCTAATAAATCTTGCATTTGGAATTTCTTTTAAATTTTGTTATGCACTAGGTAAGTTCTTATACGTGTTTAGAGTAATAATAATAAGGGGGCAATAGGTATAATTAAATTTTACGAACGATTGCCATCTAATCTGTCAAAAATGCCTATAAATATATGTATTTTGTGACATTGATTTAGACTAGATTTTGAACGTTTTTAATTAAGTAGTCGAATTATCTTTCAGGTGTACGCCATGATTTAAGCTCTGTGTGACGTCAACAGGAAAATGAAAAGACGACGCTTTCAAAAATAAATAAAATGATTTTCCTGTTACGCTATTCCCTGGCGGAAGAGAATATTTTTAACCAAAGATATCACTATCAAAATAGGTTGTTTACCACAATCGATCAAACGGATTTCGGGTTGCCGGTGAAGGCGTAACCGCGACCTAAATAGATAACGTTATCACGCGGACAACAGATTCACGTAATTAATGGTGTTGGGCTACCTTAGGTTATTAAGTTGGTATTACCGCGCAAGGATATTTAAAGCTGTATTTGAATTAAGAACACTCTATCTTTTAAAATATATCCGTAATTAAAACGATTTTTAAAACAAGAACGGAATTTAAAATTGAGTTTCCATGACTTCGTAACTTTTGTTTATATTTCCAGTGACGAAAGCATTGCGAAAGGGTTAAGAAAGTTACATAATAGAAGCCACCAAATGAATTGAAAGTTCAGATAGGGAGAACCAGGAATTAGATTGTCTTTAAGCTATTGTCTAATTTGAAAAAAGAAATGTCTACATAGGTCTACAAAAAAATTATTAAAAGAAAGGGTTATTATTTCGCAAAGAATGGTTAACCTTTCACACACTGGAAAGTAAGTGAAAACTAATGGAACTAGAGTCAAATTTCTACAAAACTTTGACATGTCCATGCGGCTAATAACCACTTATTATGATTTTTCCAATGAAAGAAAGAGACGGAGTTATACAGCTTTTCGCAACAAAACAATGATGGCAAGAAAACATTACAGTACAATAAACACAAGTTTTACCATGAAGAAACTTATCATACAAAAACTGACAGACACTACAACCCCACAGGTTTAGCTATACAACATAATCCTTGGCGTGTACAAAACGCCATAAATACGCCATGATGGTGAATGAATCACAAGCAACGACAGAACGGTATTCCGTAGATACTAATCGTTTTACATGGAATATTTTGTACTACGCTTGTAATATAAATTAAATAAAAAACTTTAGGTTCTGCTAATAAATTTTCTTAAAATAATATATTATTAAAACGATTCTTTTATTTCTCCATTGCAAAGTTACGACGTGTGTCGTTAGATTCTTTACCGAATTTCTTGCAAGCAGTTATTTTATGCTCTGCAGAACAATACGCACACGATGCAATGTTTTTCTCATTGACAATGTGAAAAGTTTTTGTTAAGTTTTTTTGCTGTTTTTGTGTCCGCGACTACATCGCTCCCGTAGGTCATAGCGTGGTGTTATATAGCCTATACTATTCCCCATAAATCTGGCTATTTCATACAAAAACTTTTCCAATCCGACTGGTAGGTAAGGAGATTAGCGCGTTTAAACAAGCAAACAGACATATTATTATTATATTAGTTTAAATTTGCAAGTCTACAACCCCGCCGCGATAGTGCCTCGTGCCAAAGATTTGTGAATTAATGTAGTTGAATTCTTACTATTTAATTTATATTGTTTGAATACCTATTTGCTTTGTTTTTGTTTCTGTGTAGCGGTTATTCGTTGCTGTAAGTTCTAGTGTAACGTTAGTTTTTTTTTAATGAAGCGTTAGACTGGTTGTTAGAGTTAAGTACAGAAGAACTAAAAGATGGGAAGAGAGAGAAACTCAATTCTTGCTTGATATGTACGTAGCACATTTTTTTTTCTAAAGACGCCTTAGTTTTGGCCACTGGGAATTTCACCACCTTGCCATGTTTGCATTTAAAAACATATAAACTCATATACATAAATAGCCAGACCCGTAGATCTGCAGATCATACAAATACCTATTTATTCCGTGCAAATGGGAATCAAATCCGCGACACACAGCTTTGCCAATCGTGTAATAATTAATAAATAAATCTAGATAGCGGAGAAAGGTGATCAAATAAACAATCTACAGACTGAAACAAAACACGGACAGAGCATTAATTTCCCGTTCACACTTGACCGACTATCCAAAAATACTCATAGTGAAGACGTCAAACTATTCACATAATAATATAGTGGAGAAACTCATAAATTATCGCTCAAGACATTCGCTATTATAACTGTTTCTTTTGGCAAACGTATTGTATCTTCATTTATTGAAACTAAATTTTATTAGCCATACAATGAGGCTGGCGTTTATTTCCCGAAAGAAAGTTTAAACTGTACTTATGAAAGGTTAAAACAAAATTGTTCGCATAACTTCAAAAAAATAATGTTGATACTCTCTTTTTCCGTTATAGCTTAACTAAAAGCTACTAAGCATTTCACTTGAATAACCAAAAACGTTCTTTTACCTTAGATTTTAACGTCTTCACCCATTCGTTCAGATTACAATTATGATCCGTAAGCGTCAGCTCACACCGAGACGCGACGCTGCGTGCACACTTTAAAAGAGCGACTCAAAATATAACTTTATTTTCTACACGAAAAGATACACATTTCATTGTGAGAATTTAGAATACGTTACACCACGCAGCACTACGTCGCGATGCGTCGCTCTACGCCGCGAGGCGTCACGAGGCGTAGAGCGACGCATCGCGACGCAGCGGTGAATCGCCGGTACGCGCGACGTGCAAGAGCGGCGATGTTGCGATGCGTCTCGCGGCGCAGCGCGGCGCAGCGCGAAGTCACTGGCCTGTTCCAGTATCGTCACGTTGCGTCGCGTTGCGTCTCGGTGTGAACTGACCCTTAGTTTCTTAATTTGCTTTATTTTCTTTATCAACATGATTTTAGTTATTTAAATCTCCCGTATCTCTGTCTTCTACAACACTCATATCATTTACTATGATTCTACCTAAATCTACTACGGGACCCATTAAATATTTCATAACTGGTCTACTACTATTATACTTCTTTCCTCTCTCGAATTAGAACGACAGGTCGAAGATACCTGATACTGTCTGTAGAGGGTTGTTTTTAATATAGTGGGTGTAAAATAATAAGTAGGAAAATATATTTATAGGTAGACTTGTGTGGGCGAGTAATAATTTTGGAAAAATAATTTTAGGTTAGGTAGATCCAGTCGGGGATCGCGGTAGGCGAACACGCTCCCAGGATTCTTGGCGTAAATGTAGAAAAGGAACAGCAGGGATTTTTTTTGTCAGTAAAAGTCTGACAGACCCCTCCGCCCTTCCAGGTTGGGGGACATCGATGAGGATTATTCACACCGGAAAAAAAATGTGGATCAAAAATATTTAACAACAGAAAAATTCAACAAAAGCTTTAATTCATTAGAAGTCCAGTAGGTTGCAGCCAAACAAGTTCAGGCAGGTAATATCAGGCGTAGCTGGCAGTTCATGTAAAAGCATAATCTTACCACACAGTGGTGATAAATAGATTATAAAATCATTATGTAGCGAATTATTATGTAAGAATGTTGAAGTTGAAGAAGCTGAAGAAACCAAACCATTTCTTAATTATGTCAGTAATAATGCAACATGGCCATGTCAAGGCCCGAAAAATGTCAAAGAAAATGTCGGGTGAAAATCAGTAAAGCCTCAAACACAAAAAGGTGCAAATGTTAGTAATCTCCCATAGTCAATGTCATATTAATTCCCAGGTCAAGTTAACACATGTAGCTGTAGAAGACATGGATTACACAAGTGGCAGTCATTGTGGAACACGTGTACCACCACGTTGGCCGGCGGCTATTCTTGAACGAGCCGGGTGTGAGGGCGAGTGCGGTGCAATGGACGAGGGAAGGGAGGGTCTTGAAATTCAGGGACATTGTGACAAAGATTTTGTCGAGTGAGAGAGAAAGAAAGTTACAAAAATATTGTCATTTACAGCAGTGAATGTTAGGAAGCTTTGTTTATGATTTCTACATTTGCATTGCCGAGGCCGTCTTTATTCTTGCCTTAATGCGGAATGAGGGAACAGATGAAGAGTTTTTGGCAGGAAATAGTTTAGCAGATCAGATAGTTGTGATAGACAGAGAAAAAATGTCCATTAGCGTGCACATCTTTAATGGGAATATCTATTTATAACACGAAAAACTAATGCTACTTTACCCAAAGTTAATTACAAGATATTATTAAGATATTAGTAGTTCGAAGGTCCATAACCCTTGATCAAAGACAGTTAAGTACGTGAAACCAGAGACAGTTAATAAAAGAGATGGAAATCGCTACCTCTTCCATTTTGCACCAAACTTAACCTAACAAGTATATTTCAGTGGTGTTGTTCTTGAATGGCATATGTTTGCTTAGCATATTAATTGACATATTAATTGGTTTCCTTTCCTTATTGCAAAGCATATGTTTAAGTTCTTATTATTTCAATTGTTCAAGCATAAATAATTATATTGAGTGGTAATTACAACATTCGTGTGCTACTACTATGTACTTGGTATAATTAAAACGCCATTTGCAAGTTGCTTGTTGTTCTAAGAGATGTATTAATTAATGTTATGGGACCCTATTGGTTTATCACAATTTGTGTATTTATGGCTTCGTCTTTAAAGTTACTAAGGCCTCTCTACTCCATGAGCTATTTTTGAAGTACTTACAAGTTTTAGGATTAACCTTTTTATGACTTCAATGTGCTTGCCAACCTAACCTTTTATAGAAGCATGTTCTCAAGAGAAGACTTCAGTTGTGATCAGAGAAGCAATGGAATGCGAAATTGAAACTGCCAATAGAACTAGTACTATTATTGGGACTATTGAAAGCCTACTGCTTTCAGAGGATTGCAACAAGCTTCAAAATCAATTGCAACCAATACACAGTCCCCAACAGTTATAGCAACGATATCCACGAATTAACATGTCCATTTCCATCGTTATTTTCAACAGGACCGCCTATAGGTGGTCGTAGAATGGTCGTTCGGTATAGCGGTGGATCGTCCAACCACAGCTACGGCAAACGACCAACAATGCGCCGCAGTTCGACGTAAACTGTGTTCAAGGTTTTGCGCATTTGCTCAGCGGCGGTTTGGCGGTCGGCCGCCTAAATGCGCGGCTTACCACGGCCCTCAACGATTCTACCTTCAATAAAGTGAGAAATAGTTACAGGTTGATTTTCGATTGGCATGTTAACACCATGTTCTTCTCTTAATATTAATGCTTCGGTTCTTGGATCGCTATCATCATTTGTCATCTTAAGGTCTGAGTTTATCATGTTATTTTCCAATATAGGTATCTATTCCAAGTTGACTAAATAGATACAGTCGAATATATTAATCTACAAATAATTTGGTGTTAAGTTATTCAAAATTTTTGTACTACTTAATATTCTGTGACCTTTAAAGAGAATTCTGATAGGCTTTATACATTTTAATTTTGCTACGAACTAAATGAATATTACGCAAACATCTAATAAAAATGTGCTATTTTAAAATTTAAACATAAGGAAACAGGAAAAAAAATTCAAGGCGAGCAAGTCAAAAAAGTTTTTAGCCTGTCTGAACAGGTTAAGATTTTTTTTTTCAATTAGAATTGAGATTGGGCATTTTTTGTGTACCTGTTCTTATGATCCTATCCTATATAAATATTTGGAAAGCTTTGAACTCAATTTATACTTGGCGGTTTCAAGTTGTTTTTATAGAAATAACATTGAAGGGATTAAGGGATGTCTGTGAATATCATAATAGGATCGGAGTCTGACAGCCCTGAAAACACTAACTACTACTTCTTTCTCTCTGAACCTGGAAGGGTCCAGGCTTATGGTAATCCAGGTTAAAAAAGAGCAAAGTCAACAAGAACGACTAAATATCCAAAAACCGTAGCGGTGAAAGAATATAAGTCACATTTAATCCTCAAAAGTTAATCTAGAAAGTTGAAACAAAGAAGTCTTTAAAAGTTTCAAGACATTTCCATTTTATACGACGCACTAAGGTCGTGATCATTTTAACTGAACCCGAAGGTTACCAGCATTGTACTCCGATTGATCCTTAACCTTCCTACATTGAGTCTATTGTCGCTGGAATTGATTGCTTCCGGTGTTGCCCGATGTCTTTTTATTGTGTATGTAACTAAGCTATTTGCAGGCCGACAAGTGGCAGAGCTCCGGTCGGGAATGTACGAGATTTTATTGAAAGGATTAAGAAGTGAAGTTGATTTTGGATTTAGGCAGTGGAAAAATTTAGTGTCTTAAAACAAAGTTTAATGAAGTTACACACAAAACATAAGAAGAAAAGGAAAACGGTATCTGAATTTCAATATACAGAAAAAAAAATGGATAAAAAATTAAAATAATGATCAAATTACCAACATAATTTGGGCGATACTCGAACAGGACAAACAAAAACAATCAAACAATATCGAAAGGTTCAAAACATGTTTTCTTATTGGGAACCACTCGTTAAGAGACATCCAAAAGCCATTGGAGACAGAACAGAGAAACAAAAACAAAACACAATCTATACCAGCCAATTGAGAAAACAACGAAGTATTTGAAAGTATAAACAGGTGAAGCGGTCACAAAAATCATGCAATTTGACCAAGGTAAGCGTAGTGAGAGATTCAAGGTTAAGTCCACAACACATAGCATTGATATGACTAATTGAATTCTCCTTGAAGATGCAATAGAGATGACACCGTTCCATTAAGTAGATTAAGGGCCAATTTGTCCGACACCAAGTGGACAAGTAATTTCTGTATGAAAAAGTCGTTAGTCATAAATGTGACAGGTTGACGGAAAAGTTTAGACTTTACGTTTGGTTTGTAAATATTTTTATTGGACTAGAGATAAATGAACAAAGTAAAAATAAAAATAGTGCCATCTGGAATGGTAAGATGCAATTTTTGGGAAAAACATACGAAATTCTTCAATAGACTTTAAACTAAAACCGTGGAGCAAACTCTATGTAAAGAATATACGACTGTAAGTTACCATTTATATCTGAAAACAAGTCTTATTGTGTTCCAATATAAAATCCAATCAAATTACGATTTGCAAATTTGACCCATCAATTTTATGTTCCAATATTGTCTAAAACGTGCTCGAATACCCAATATTATTACGCCATCACGATGTTTGGATATCACAAGCGGATGTTATGAAAATAACGAGGCAAATTATTAGCAATTGTTGCCGTGATCATTTGTTATTTAATAAACATCACAGCTATTGTTATCACACAATAACATAACAATAGAATGTGGTAGAAAGTACTGTTATACAATACCATTTAGTCTAGCTGGTATAACATAATCAATTTCATTTATTTTAGGTTTGCATATCTTGATTATGACGATTTCTGCCTTTGCTGTGGCTTCCTTCTCATGACCTCTAGGCTTGACTTTCTTTCCTACTTCTATCTTGGTAAATTTAGGAGTCGGTATGTTTAAACTTTGAAATAAACTGTCTCAGATACTTTTGATCCTAAAAAATTTAAAGCTATGTCACAGTCAAAAACAGTTCAAAGAACTTTCGGAAGGTAAAAACAAGGTTAAAAATACAACACACGGAAAACTTTATTTTAGTACCTATATGGTCTTACCGGGAAAGTTCCTAGTCAAAGCAATGCGTCATAACTAGTATTCATAGACCCGACTGACATCATCAAAACACTGGATGTAGGTAACTTTAATTATGAAAATAAAAGGGAAAACGTAGCGAATGCGAATTCCATTCTTTTATTTAAGTATAGTCGTCACAGCCTCATTCAAGAAATACTAGGCATTGTGTTTTCACTAAGCCTACCAACTCGACTTGCCGAGATTTCATGCAAATAATTCTAGTTTGAATTGGTACCTATTTATTCAGGATTTTCCTTTTTTTTTTGTAAAAATACATAGTGTAATTTTATTCTTGCGATGTCTGATTATATTCTATTTTCTTTCTAACTGTTATGTAATTTATTCAATACAATTTTGGGTAGCGCGGCATGAGACCATGACTCTTATTATGGTCATTACAGAACAAATTCTGTTTGTCTTATCTATTGTTTAAGTTTTTTGATACATTTCCTACAAGGCATTTAGTATTTACACAGAACTTAGCACAAGTTCTAAACGGACTACGGTCTGTTTAGAAAGAGAAACGAAGACAAGGACAGCGTTACTCCAGCTCGTGACGTCAGCGGCGCAAGCGCACAGCAGGACGGCAACGTCGCGCACGCCGAATGTTTTGTAAATAGAATATTGGATAGCGATTGTTGTGTAAGCGAGAGGGTATCATTGGGCTGAAAGAGATGGAGGTTCTGTCAAAATCTGTATGAAACAGGACTTTATGTGGTGGAATTATGGATTCCACAATACATTTTATGTGCGGTTGTGAATTTGTTCGATATACCGTCCAGGCAGTACATTTCTGTAATGGCTGCATGTACTGTGTGCCATATGTACAGCAGTTATCGAGAAGGATAATAAGCATTTCGGTTGGGCCTGATAACGTTTATCAATGACCTGATTAATTAATTAACAGTTTTGTACAACCGTGAAATCATGGAGCTATACGACGTATTAATTCAATTTCTTGCAAAATCCAATTTTATTCTACAAGTTACCATATAGGTACTACTCATTATCGACGAACTATACTGTTGCAAAGTTTCTTGAGCTGGTAGGTAGGTATATGTATATATAAACAATATCATAATCTAAAATATTAAAAAAGAGGGCAGAAATCCAATCGACCTCCATGTTTATTTAACAAAGGAAAATAAAGAAGGTTGGTACTTTATTTTTCTATTATCTCATTTATAAGATGAAAATTAAATTCCCTCTCTTATTAAACACTCGCTATAGAACAATGTAGGTAAATTTTAATAAATAAATAAGTGGTAGGGGGAAGGGTGGCATCGAAATCCTCCCGAGGTCGTTGACCCATCGACCGCCCCCCCCATACTCTCCGCGCAACCCCTCCCTCACGACGTATCGAACCTTCGCGGATGTGATGTGTCTTAGTACCTATGTATGTATTTTAAAATTTTCGTACATAGGCATCAACTTGTTAGAAGACTACAGACATTCTTAGGTTTAAGTAATATGAAGTCATAAATGTAAATGAAAAATTATAGATCAGAACACTTGAGACTTGAGTATCATTTTCATATTGGAAAATTGAAAGGCATTCGAGGTACAGGCTCGGATTTTTACCATCTATTGCCAAAAAAAAATGTGTAAATCTTAAACTTGAATTTAACAAGAGTAAAACCAATAATTATCTAACGGATGCTAAGTCTATAATTGCAGAACCCATGCTACTACAAATGAAAAGATTTATAAGTAATTTGAAAAAGGAATTAAACTTTTGAGAAAAAATAAAGTAAAAATATCTGCGGCCTGTATCTAGAAAAGGTCAAAGCAGTAGACGACAGTTTCTTTCCCAACAATTAATGAACAGAAAATAAAATGGAACCAAGAATGCAACAAATGAATTAGCTAATGATGATGGATGACAAAAAATAACGAACTACAAAATTAGTAAAAGAAATAAGAAGCGTTATTAGAAAGACAAAAAAACAAAAGACAAATTATTAACGTGCAAAAAGAAATCGCAACTAAAAGAGACGAGCTAAAGGTGCGAGCGAGACAGAATGCGATAGACAAGGATAAAATATATTTACCTTGATGTCTTGTAAGACCTGTAAACAACAAACATACATTAGTGTTATTACACATGATTACATAATAATACATATGTAAGGCTTTAAACGATAATTATATTTATGTTGTTACAATGTGTAATACGTATTTGCGTTTAAAAATAAACAACCTTACATTTTTATTTATATTTACAATTCACTACATTGTAAAAATAAGTCATAATATTTTTGCTACTACGAGTTTTTGCTAATATTATCTTACATACTTGCTTTTGTAAACCATATCTAAAACAGCTTATAAATTAAAAACTTCTTCATCATTTTTTTTTATGGCAACCAAACTTAAGAAAAATAACGCTCCGAATTCAAAATTCATTTACCAACTTTCAAAAACAAAACGCAATTCTAAAGTCAACCATATTGAATTGAATAACAAACTTTACAGAAAGCTCGCTATCATAGTTAATTTGTAGTTAAGTTTGAATTTGAATAAACAAAGTCCTGATTGATAAACTTTGACCGTATGCGGGCGGGTTATCGACCGGACATGTCTGTAAACCCGGGTAACTGATAAAAACCGGATGAACACCGTCTACGTTCCCGTTGTGCAAGGAGTTTTTATAACGTTGGTATCACGGTTTGTTTCCACCATTTTACAATAAATGTCGGGGTTACTATAATAGGTACCGTATGTTTAAAAAATATTCTAGTTTCCTTGGATAAAATAAATTTTAATGCCGTTATTATTATAAGGATTTAAAAAAAATGCGATCGTCTCTGAATTGATGGCAACTTTGCAACCCAACTACCTACACACATCGGGCTAAATTAAAGGTCCTTTTTTTAAACTTCGTATTTCGAAAAACGTTTCCAATATTTTAATGTAAGTACAATTTTTGTGTTCCTCTTATTTTGCCGGTGTGTGTATTAGTCATTGATTAGGAATTAAGGACCACTTATTGTTTAGTGACTCATTTAAATTATTCAATAGTAAAAAGCATTCTTTACTCATCGTAGACAATAGAGCGCGATAACTTTTAGCGAACTCTATGCAACGAACCAATGTTATGCGGATTAAGATTATGATTCACGTTTTGGTATATTGGTTTCTTTCTTGCAACGCTGTGTGATGTTGTAATTTTTAATTTACGTCATTAATATTGTTTATGCTACCCTGTACACGACACAGACTTTTACTTGGGTTCTGTTTTGATTCCAAACTCCTAAGCGTAGAGTGAATCGGTTATTTTAAAAAAATCGGCTGGTCTATACAAAAATGCATTACCTATGATCATTTCAAGATGAAATCATGGTAAAAGTTTTGTGTAGTTGTCTCTTCTTCAGTCGGGGATCACGGAAGGCGCGTACGTTCCCGTGATACCCGGCGTAAGTGTCGGAACACCGGGATGGATTTTAATCAGTAAGAGTCCGACAGACTCCTCTGCCCCCCCCAGTGCGGGGAACATCCATGAGGATTTTAAAAGCTGTCGTCTTCTTCAATATCCCACCGTTTATATTGTGTGCGTGTTTTCTCTAATCTCAAAACATCCTAGTATAATTCAATTTAGATTCATAATTTTAATAACCTCTGTACCTGTCGAGGTTCGACTGAAAAGTTCTATCGCTGTCTCATCTGCCATCTCTATTTATACCCGAAGGTCTGCCAACTCAAGGTAGGCATAATAAAATGAAGGTTTTCAACCTCGAAGTGTGTCTGAAATGTCGCAATTTTGGTGCTGTCCGTACCAACAGAGGTTAAAAAACTGTTCTAAATTCTAATATTTTCAAAATTCAAATCTATTTTTTTTTCTTAATTACTGTTTCGCTTCAAAACTTTTATAGGAAATAGTATGCAGCCAGAAATAAAATAAGAATCTTCGAAAAAGTTTGCTACATTAAAAAGTTTAAGTAAGTAATGTATTTTCCTCAAGTATCTTTAATTATAAGGTCGATATCCGGAGGCGGTTCGGGGTTATCGACCGTACGGACGAAGTGACCCGGCTGAGACGGATTTGAACCGGGTAAGCGTTTGTTGTTACCGTAGGTCCGGGACGTTTATTGTCTGTATTTGAAACAGATAGAAAACTAAAAAGGATTTCAGTGACATATTCTTGAAATAAATTGTGAAGAGTCACGGCTAAAAATGTTGTTTTTTTTTTTTTGAAAATCTGGAGATGGGTGACGGATTTTGGGGTGATTTTTAATGCAAGAGTTTTTTAAGATCCCGAATCGAGGCCCGCTATGGAGGATACAAAAGAAACCTACGGAATAGATATAGGTATAGAAATAAAATTCAACCAAAATCAAAATTCTTAGTCAAAATTAAACAAAAATCCATTACCGCACTAGTACGGTAATATAATGTAAAAAGCACGCATGCGTAGTACACCGCATTGAGACCCTTAAAACGGGGCAATAAGAGCGATTTTTTGAAAAATCTCTTGTCGCACAGGTACATACGTAACTCTTCTTTTGTGCATCGGATAAACAATACATTCTGGATTTATTATTACTGCCCTCAGTTTCATAATAGAGAAAAAATTATGATCGGAACAATTTTCCGTTTTATTTTTTATGAGGGATGGTTCATATTTCTGTTTCGAGTTTTTCTCTATTGTGTTTTAGAACCTGTATTTAGCTTTAGTAGATAACATCACGCCTGTAATCCTCGAAGGGTTAGGCAGAGGCGTACCCTTAGTACACTCACATTTCGCCAGTTATGTTTAAGTCCCATGTAATAGGGGGCGAACCTATTGCCATCAACCGCCCATACAACCATTTCGGTTGTAGTGTAGAAACTGTTCCTTATTTATATTACTACACCGGTAACAAATATAGTAGCTGTGTCTACCTAGTTTTGACACCTTGACAAAAAGTGGGGAATTTAAGAAACATAGAAGTGGTTACATTTTAGAAGAGATGTTTCGTAAAATTATAGTAACATTGTTACTATAATTTTTACGGTTTTGAATGAACGATATCGAATGATTGAACGTATAGTGCAACCTAAATCTGACATCCATTTTACTTTAAATTATGTCAATGTCATCAGCCATCACCTACAAGTTATAATAATTATTTATTTTATGTTGAGTTTTAAACATTATACCTAGTTATTTACAAAGTGCGCAAGTTCGTTTGTCGAGGGAATTTGGAAGATAATTCCAAATAATAAGGGCGCCGGCGATTTATAAAGAAGTAAGGTAAAACATTTACTTTTTTGTTAATTTTGTGATAAGAAAAATTAATATTTCATAGGTGTCATTGTAGCTAATTAGAAAGTTTAAACTATTTAGATCTAATATTTATTTTAGGATACAATAATAATTGCAAAAACGTGTATTTATATTGTTTTGATTTCAACTTATTTGATTTTGTAAGGCTACACAAAGTTCAGTTACTAAGTCAACACAAAGTGTACATATTGCTCGATTCAGTAACAAAATCTATTATGGCCGACGGAATAATCCGAGGCCAGTGGTTCCAAACATGTATCAACTAGTATCAAGTAACTATGTGCTGTCATCATGCAGATTCGTATATTTATTAATTAGCCTCAAGTTATTTATTTTCAGTTGTTTTCAATGCCGTCCCGTCGATTTGATTCCCTTTAAGATGGTTGAGCTAAGTGGTGCTGATCCACGCGTCATGTTCGTGAACGAGTGCTGTCAGTTGGGACTGGTCATCTCTTAACTGCCATGGCTTACATCTTTATTATTATTATTACTTTATTTTATAATAATAAATTAATCTTCATTGTTTTCACATGAAGAAGCAACAAGAATGTTGTAACCATGATGAAATTTTTATAATGTGTGTTAAAAATGTTTTACATACCTACTGTATGTGCATAACAATAATCTGTGATTTACTGACTGATTGTAAATAAAAACCAATTAGTGATTATAATTAAAAATAATAAATAAATAATACTACCTACATAAAATAAAAAAGTTTTATTCATTTCCACGTTTATTTCTATGAGTGATAATAAATAAAGGTAGTGCAAGGATTTTAAAACGTCTAGTGTTGCAAGTATAGGTAGAAATATTATAATGTTCTTATCCCTTATTGAAATTAGTTTACATACTATTTGATTTAGTTCGTATAGTTGTAGGTCTTCTTGCTCAAAGTTTTTTAATGTAGCATGTAGGTATATTGAGATTGTAATAACTAGTTGTATGTCTAAAAGGTTTACTCATACTGTTAATTGTTAATATATACTAGTACTAGCACTCAGTTATCGGATGAAATGTTTGAGTAACACTGAACTTTTTTAATAGGAATCGAATATTCTAGAACTGTGTACTAGTTTCGACTATGTTACAAAACCAAGTTAATTAAGGTGCACATTTACTTGTAACTATTTATACACAAAGTTTAGTAACATTCTAGGAAAAAAAAGTAGTCACAGTGTAAGCACTTTTGGATAGTTGTGTTCTTGGTGTCATAACGTAGTAACAAGGTGGATATATTTACGAAACATTGTTACCAAAAGTTAGTTTGACACATTTCAGTCGCGAAGTGTATACTCTGTTACAATATTTTGAGGCTAAACCTCACGCAGGCACAAAGCGTAGTAACAATTACGACATTGCAACCAGTCGATTATTTTGTTACCGAAATTTTAGTCACCACGACCGGATTTGGTTGTATGGGCGGGCACAAATCCAGACTCCGAGGCTGCTACTGAGAAATTCCTAATGGAAAAACCCAATAACACTAGCTTTAGTAAAGCGTAAGCTTTAGTAGATTTGATTCTTTAATAACACAGCATTTAGTGACTGACTCAGATGCTTACTGGTTGAACACCTTATTATCCCCCCCCCCTGGATCTATTGAAATTAGCCGCCGTGACAGAAATTTTATCAAGAAAATACTAAGTATTAAAAGTACCTAAATGAGCAGCACCATTTGCAGAAGCCAGATGTAAGTTGCTAAAGGCAGGAAGGTTGCTTGGCGTAAGAAACTTGCTATGGCTTTAGGAGTTAGTTCAGCGATTGCTACTGCGCAAAGCCTTACATTATTATGATCTTTTAGCGTTTATTCGTAATTAGAAACAAAACTTCCACAATTTGGAACACCTCTGCCTTAACCTTCGGGGATTACAGGCGTAATGTTATGTTACTTAATTTGTTGTTGCTTCTATAATTAGGGTTTCTCCTGTTATTCTTAGTAATTGCAATGATTCTGGATATTTAACAATGATTTATCTGTACTAATATTATAAAGAGGAAAGATTTGGTTGTTTGTTTGCATTGAATAGGCTCCGAAACTACTGAACCGATTTGAAGAATTCTTTCACTTTTGGGAAGTTACACTATCTCCGGGTGACAGACTATATATTTTATTATCGAAACATTAGGGATCCGCAAGAAAAATCACTCAATCATTATATAAAAATAAAATTAAAAAATAAAATTTTTATTGTTTACATGTGTGCTTTACTAACATAGTTTATAAGTGTTTTATGTAACTAACCCGTGGACCTCTGATGTCTGATAAATAAATGAATAATAATTATAAATGATTTGGTTTTTAATACCTATGGAATAGTTATGTAACATAATATAACATCACGCCTGTTATCCCCGAAGGGTTAAGGCAGAGGTGTACCCATTAGTACACCCACATTTCGCCAGTTGTGTTTAAGTCCCATGTAATAGGGGGCGAGCCTATTGCCATCAACCGGGCACGAATCCAGACTCCGAGGCTGCTACTGAGAAATTCCTGATGGAAAAACCCAATAACACATAGTATATTGGAATAGTTTGATAATTGAATTGTTGACAGATTGTGGGTTAGCTGATTTCAGCAGAACTAACATTATTCCTTTTCACGCTTAAACGCGAAAAGACTTGAAGGCAAACAAAGAAAAGATAAGGCAAGTCAATGGAACATTCTGCGACCGTAAAAGTCATCGATAAGGTAACGAGAACCAACAGACTGTTATCCGGGTCTCGAACCGCGTCCGGTCATTTGTCACGTTGTGATGGAACACACGGCTCGATGTGGAGGGTAACCTAGAAGTAGGTGACGTAAATTGCGTAATTGGTGTTGCCTGGAAGGTTTTTCTTTTCCTTTAAGGTGTCATCCATCCTTCTGCCCTCTTATGCATGTTTATTTGGGGGTCGGAGCAGAATTTGTTTTTCATTCATACATTTTTATAAGCAGTAGCTTTTGCACGCGACGTCGTCCGCGTTGAAATCAAGTATACCATAAATCATAGTTTATGCCACTCGGCAATAGTGCAGTTTTCATTAGTGAATGAATTTTGGCAAACGTGGCTTTACTTCTAGAGATACCACAAATAAACCGTACCTATTACAAATAAACTAATTTTCCCTTTTTACACAATTCATCTATCGTTTATTTGGTATTCCTCTACATTTTTAAGATACCACCAGCATTCATACTTAAATATTCTAGGTACCTACCAGGTTATCATGAAATATGTGGTCTCAAAAATATGGTCAATCACCGGACCGTTACTGAGTAAGGCCTAAACCATGCCGAACATTGTTTTTCAATACTCCTCTAAAAATTAGTAATTTGCAAAACAATAGCGAATATTTGTCCTCACATTGTAAAACAAAGGAAATGAATTAGTTCGCCATAACGACCGACATATCGGTGTCATTCAAATCTCCTTGGTTCAAACGTAACGTGAATACTAATACATCACTCTGACGCAAAGCTCCGCACATTAGTCTTCTTGATTTGAAGACGAGTACTCGCAGGGAGTGAATTTGTAGCGGCGTGTGACGGCTGGCTCACGCATAGTTTCACGCACATCCGAGCGCTCTATTGCCGGGTAAGCCGACGGGTAAAGTTCAAGGGCCGTCTGCCGCGCGTCTACGCGTATTCCCCGGCGACCGGATATATTTCACCCGGACTTGGCACCCGGCTTTACCAGTTCTTTGCACGAACACCCGAGGTGTAAACACGCCAGCGAAAGTTCACACGTTCGTGGTTTAACGACGGTTTTATTGCCACTAGACTGGAGCTAGACTATTGCTAGTTTAATTTTATATTTTTACTTCGCGGAATTGGCCATTCAAAACGTTGTACACAATTTTCTCCGCCGCGTTATGGGCGCACGTTATTGTGAATGTTAGGGCGCTTATGTTCCACGTTTCCGTCGGCAATGATAAGCTTATCTTATCTTGGAACTTTCTGAGGAAATATTTCTATGTAATTTTTCATATTTTTTCCGTGAACGAAAATGGAGCGGATAAATAAAATGTCTATTTGTATAAAAAGCAAAGAGGTAAACGTCCCTATTGTCGGGGCGTGACGGCTTCAAGTTCAAGGGCGGGATCCGCAGGAGTGCGGGATATCTTACGCTTGTCTACCCGATCCGATCCCGGGGGCTTGCTTGGGAAATATGAGGCGGGCGCCCCGGGAGCCCGGGACTGTGAATGAAGTCATTTGGGTCTGTTTGTAAACAACATTCAGGATTGCTCTTTGATTGTTTGTGTTGATAAACTTGGAGTTGCGCTATTAGTCGGCTGTATAAAACTCCGATACAACTTTCGCTTGATGGAAAGGTTAATTGGATTTTAAATGTCATTTATCTGGTCTATTAGTTTACTGTGACATTATTTTAAGGGCGATTAATCTTATTACTTAAACACTATCATCCTTGTCACTCAATTTGTCATAGATTGATTACGCTTCCAGATATTCCCCAAGGCCTTCTAAAAACCTAGTGATAAAAGTGCAACATGATATCATGCTCCGTATAAACGTACATAAACAAGTGTGAGTTTTCTCCGTCCACGTGGGAAGCATGAATGGAATAATGTGGATGTCACACGTAGCATGCGTGACTGGTCGCCACGCGGTCTGACTGTTGCCACTTACTTGCGATTACGTTGAATATAAAAACAACTTGTTACTATCGATTGGTTTTTGTTGTTGTTGATAGTGAATCAGCTGGTTGTTGAGCAAGTTCTGACTCAGTTGTTTAATTGGTTGTTGTGGACATTGCGAACAGATATGTAGCGTGTGAGCTGAGTGTTTTAAACCTCAATTTTTCGTTCTATTGACTTGTCTCTCATTATTCTATCAAAAAATCAATCACGAACCCAAAAATACCTTCTCTTGGGTTCTCAGAAATAATAAGTGCAGTGCACTAGATAACTATAATGGTAGCAACACCTTTCTCTTTGTACCAGTAACCTTTACAGCCTTTCTATCTTGCTAAGTTCACGCTCGATATCAATTGAAGCCTTGTCTCTGCACTTAAACAATTTCCGGTCTTCCAGTAATAGATACTAGGATCATTTTCAAATGAAACTGTCAGAAGCAAAGATGAAACTGAAGCGTTGACGAAAATTAAAAGCCCATTAAGGTAGCCGGAACAGTTATGAGCCAAGTTATCACGGGTTTCACAAAAAAATGCAAATATCAACTCATTTTTTTGTACTTAGGCAGAAAGTTTATGGTGAAAGTGTTTGACATTGAAGTACATTAAGAACTGTATGTTTCACCCTTAGGTACTGTGACAGCGGTTTATTGCCATTCAAATGATCGTAAAATCTATAAAAGGTGAACTTTGCCTTCATTTTATGGGCACAGTATGATATATTGTGACAAGAAGTAATAAGACTTCTTCTTGAAGACTTCGTGAATAAATGTTTCAAGTTTAATAAATATATGTCTTAAGTCCATCATAGTTTGGATTATAATACCTTCTTTTGTAACAAATTAAGTCTCAATGAAGCATCTTTTGTCTAAGTTTTATATAATGCTACCTTTAGTGAAGCTCCCGACATCACACCGGCTCCATAATCTTCTTTTGTGTTAAAATTGCCCGAGTTTTTAAGAAAACACTTCTTGTTTATAAAATTAAATCTTGATGGGCGTTGCCTAACTGATCTTGCTGAGCTGAGGCAGACTTTGTCTCAAAAAGCTCCGACTTTTTTTGCGTCAATCATTTTTAGGGTGCCGTAACGTACCCAAAGGGTAAAACGGGACCTTATTACTAAGACACCGCTGTCCGTCCGTCTGTCTGTCTGTCCGTCTGTCACCGGGCTGTATCTCATGAACCGTAATAGTAAGACAGTTGAAATTGTCATAGATGATGTATTTATGTTGCCGCTATAACAACAAATAGGTATTAAAAATCAGAATAAAATAAATATTAAAAAAAACGTACAAAAAAATCACGTTTGTTGTACGGGAGCCCGTACAACAAACGTGATTTTTTTGTACGTTTTTTTCGATAATGTTACGGAACACTTCGGTTTTTTTATGTACAAAGAAGATAGATACAAGTAAATACATCACTTCTACCATCTCAGTTAATATTTCAAAAGCAAAATAAACACATTAAAATGTGGCAGGAGCCGCGAGACCGGCTAATTGCAGTTGATATGACTCGTAAAGTCAATTATGGCGCTCGTGAAAACGTCCAGAATTAAAATTTACGTTTACGGTTAAAAGCCCTATGTACACAAACTGTTCTTTATATTATTTTTATGGGTTTATTCAATGCTTAATGTCAAATAGGTGAGACCACACGCAGGTAGAAGTTAAAAATAAACAGCCCAAAGCGGGAACGGGTTTTGTCTTTTTTTTCTCTGAAATGTAAGCATGAGAATGATCTAAAATTATACCGATATCGATAGAATCGATACTGAAATATAATTATACAAATACTTGTAGTCTTCCACCAGTGTATCACATAAAATATGTCAAAAATTTTAATAGCAGGAACTTATAAATTTAAAAAATACAATTCCCAGCAAGAACCACGTCACTGGCATTTTGTTTTAATTTATTATCTTTAATGCAACACGGAAAAGGTTCTGCGTGGACAAAAGTGAAAATTTATAGCTTTCAACGTGCACAGAATTTTCCAATTATCCAGACTCCTGGCCGACGGCTGCCGACATTATTGATTTTCACTTTTTATGCGACCGCTTGTCCGCAGACAGCTTTTATGGTTTGTTTTAAAAATACACTGGCTTATTAAAATAATGCTTCGTTCGTTAAATACGAACACGATCACTCATTCTGATAGCTATTAAACAAAAACCCTTTACAAAGTATACAAAGTAGAGACAACGTTTTTTTTTACTTTTTAGAGAACCCTTTTTATGGATACAATTTTCATTACTGATGCTTTATACCTCAACGAATACATGAATATTAAAGCGTTTACTTAAGAAGTCACGGTTCGGGAATGTATTAACAAATAGTAATAAATGTGTAGCGCAACATTTTGTAAATTAAATCGCACCGACCATGAATACCGCCGTCAATGAATGTTAATTCTATTTGGCGCTGTGAATGGGGAAATAATATATTGTGGTTTCAGCGTAGTCCGAAACGATTTGTATTTCCTAGTAGCGTGTAGAGGTTATCTGTGCGCAGCCAGATGCGTGGGCCACGTGTTTTTATTTACAACACTATCAAACGTCGACCCGGCTAACGCACGATCGGCACGAGCTCAATGAATCGAGGCCAGCCAACGCGAGAGTGACCTAAATTTTTATTCGCCACGCATAACACCAACGTGTCGGCACATGGCAACATTGGTCACTAACACTAACAGTGCCGCATACCCCACACGAGACTTCTGTTTCAAATTTAGAACGCAATCAGCCGACATGTTTTTTTTTTAACCGCGCCTCGTTTTGTGACGGTCAGAGGTCACATGAAGAACATCGTAATAATATTCTATTAAAAAATGAGCGAATCAGAAACCGGGACATGAGATAAGCCGTATCTAGAATACACACACACACAATCTAAATCGACTATGTTGTGTAAACTTTACATCACGATAAGAGATAAGGGAGAACTATGAATCAGGCGACGCATATGTTGACAAGAACGAAATATTCTCAGTTTAATGGATATTTTTTTATCTTATCTCTATGTTGGAGTTACAAACTTAGCTTATTACATTGCTTTGGCTATTTTGTAATTGTTTCGCTGATTCATCTTCTAGTTAGCCGCGGAAAAGTAAACAGGCGTTGTATTTTAGAACGGAAATGCCTTGAACAAAGTTTCGAAGCGTTTTCAAATAAGATGAAGTGCGTACGTGACGAATGGCAGGAGAAGTATGTAGACGGAAATATGATTAATTTTATAGATAAGGATATAAATATGTTTATTCTAAAAATATCTCTCAATCATGTAGGCTTTGAGAAGAATGCATTATTATACTGTATGCATTTATTGTACTGTATATTTTCGAAAGGATAAGAATCACTTTTTGGTTTAACTGTCAAAGTTTTCTTTCTGTCTGTCTTTCTTTTAAAAAGCTTTCCGCCTTTTCAAAATTATGTAACACTAGTTTTTGCAGGCGACTTTGACCGAGTGAAATTTGTAACGGTTCCCTAATAAATAAAAACATTGCTCATGTAAATCGCTAATAAAGTAGCTTTCCATGAGTGAAAGAATGCTTGAAATCGGTTAAGGAGTTTTCGAGTATTTCCATTACAAACAAAAATACAAATATTTTCTCTTCATATTATTAGTTTAGATTTTACGAATAGATAATACTGGTACTGAATTTACGATAGAAAATCTTCACTTTATCAGTACTATCTTCTTTTTTCAGATATAAATGTAGCATCGACTAGTAAGGCTTACCTTGCTAGGCAAGCACCAATCTCATATTATCTACAGGCTTTAAGGACTGCTTATTCCTAAAACAATAAGAAGCTGCGAAGGTCTTGTAAAAAAACCTTTTTATACTGCTCTGATACGTATTATTTGATTAATTTATAACGCACATAAATTCTCGCGACCTTCCTCAAGATTTTAATGAAGCATTTTATTTGGCTGTAAATCAAAAAAAGCGTTAACTAAAGAATTCAAGATACACATTACGTCCAAAATGAAAAATAAATGTGTAATAAAAAAGAGTCGTAAATAGCTAGAACTAGTAACTTTTGTGGTAAAAATGCATTGAATTTTTGCTAATGTTATTTGTAAATACGGCCTTTAGAGAAAACCATAAAAGTCGTTTAATAAAATATTTAAATAATAAAAATTGCATAAATAATATGGGTACCTAACGCCAATTTTCCATCCATCTGAACTTCGTCTGTGATAGGATAAAGTATAGTTTTGTCAATTAATTTTAAAATCTTAACGCAATTTACAGTCAAAATGTACACTACATTTTTTAAATGAAAATTAATACCTTAAATTAAAGTATCTTAATGTGATTACAATTCACAAAAGGATGGACATCTTTCGGTGTGTTCACCCTACATTTTTAATTAAGAGCAAGATGATAAAATATTGTCTAGAATATTTCTTTTTCAAATAACGAATAATTAGCGAACACACGCCAACACTACTAAAACTACAATTAAAAACATTCCTATATTTTTTTGTAAACTTCTTCAATTAAATTATTTAGGTAGGTAACTTACCTACCTATTAAAAAAAACTTTATCGCTAAACAGCATGTCGAACCACGTTAATTAAATTACTTATTTACTTCCATAACTGTAATTAGAAGTAATTGCTTAAATAACCATAACATATTAAGACTAATTAAAACTTAACAAAGGTACATTTTGAGTGAGTCAGTAACTCAATAATTAAATGTGCCTAAATTCTGTTCACCGAAGGCACAAAATCGTACAAGGAAGAGGCAGAATGGATTATATTCTAATTTATTTTTAAAGTTTTCCGTCTTGTATTTGATTGGTGCACGGTTGTCCGTCATGCTGTGATCGACTCCAGCCGTCCAAGCTGAGCACGGCAGAGCATCGCTCCACATTCATCGCTGCGTCTTGCTCGCGTGCCACCGGGAGTATTGACCTTTTAACTAAAGCGATTTAGCGCAATCGAACCGGTTCCATTTTCCCATCATAGATTTATTCATTACAAACAACTAATCATAGAACAATAAAGCAAACTTAAACCCACCTCGAAACTTCCGAGAGCGAAGCTCGACAGAAAAATCCAAGGCCTCGTCACAAAAATAAAAATAAAAAACACAACACACGCGACGCTGACGTAAAAATCCAAAATCAAATTTGCGCGGGAAACTGAGTTATAGTGATGTGCAACGGGCGATCGGCGATCGATAGGTGCAGCGGGAATCGATATGTTACGTAAAGCGCGTTGAGAGCCGGCGTCGTCGCACGTGACTGCTGCCCGTGTGACGGAACGAGCGGCAAGCGAGCCGCGCCCCCCGCGCCCCCGCACTCGTCCCCCGCCGCACACACACCTATACGTATACCTACCAGACGTTTGATAAACAAATTACAAATTTTAGATATACGCCGAGATGAGCTGAGCTTTAATAGCTTGTTTTACAAGACTTTTATAAAAAAGTGTAGAAGAGTGGCGCTTATGAAATTCTCTAACATCGTTATTAAACTTGTAATGAAGTTTTAGAAGAAAGTAAAAGTCGGTAATAGTATTTTATCGCTAAGGATAATGCTGCTACTAAACAGATTGAATTGAATAATTTCGTTATCATCTAAGTATGTTTACTTATGAATAATTTCGACCACGTTATTGGTTCTTCTCTACATTAACCAATTCTTTTCCTCAATCTGTAACCCAGTTTCAATAAATCTATCCTTATCGAGTAGTAAACCAGTTATAACTGGATATCTTCGGAAATTCTACTAAGAAAAGCGTAACTGATAAGCTCAGTAAGCTCGCGTGAAAACTACTGAAAACTCAGTGAACACTAAAATTATTGCGATTGTAACGCTTCGATGCATTTTAAAATCGTACATTATTAAGTTGCGAAAATATGAAAATGAATATCTTTGCTTTAAACTGATGTAACAAACTGTGGTACTTGAAATTTTATCAAAAGCCAAGCAATGTGCTAAGAGAAGATGACACATTACAGTGTATTCTATTATGTTAGGTATTTTTCACTTACATGGATAAATTCTGCTTTAAATATACTGACATAGATTGTCAATGAGATAAAATTGCGAGTAGATTTTGAACGTAAATATTTAGTTTCGGAAATTGACTTTCTGACTTAATTTTGGCATTGAACTAGTGACCTAGGTAATATTATTATTGAATACTAATAAAATAATAATACGATCGTTCAAAAAATCTTTTAATTAAATCAGTCTACCTAATTTTATCAACACAACGCTTTCTCGGAAAATTTTCATTAACATCGTAAATCGTGAACGAATTTTCCGAAAATGTAGCGTCACGTTTCCGTGTCGTTATACGTCGGATCTTTAATGCTGCATACATACCTACGTATTATGGTGATTAATGGATGTACCTATACTACCTATATTGAGGTCGATTCTCACTGTGGCCTCGATAATATTCTATCGGTGTACGGAGTGCGAATATTGATGGGTCAAGGCGAAATTTTAATACGTGTATTTTTAGAATAACTCAAGGTTGAAAGAACAGCTTGAAAGAAGAATTAATATTTCGTCGTTTATTTAAAAACTAAAAACTGCTTCTTCTTCTATAAAATAAACTCTAAATTGAATTCTTAATAATAAATTAATACAACATTTAAGTACTAAAATTAGAGTAAAATTTATTGCGTAACAAAATTATATTTTACATTTATACGACAAATTTGTTTTCATAAGCGTCACAGTTAATGAGCAATTAGATCGCTACGAGTTCCGGCGTAGCGGCGGCGTAGCACATCGTAGAATCGTTTCACTCGAGTTTCGCCGCGGTGCTTATGCAAAAGAGGCCAATATTTCATCGCTCCTCCGTCTATTGCAGCCAGCATTATCATAACAATCGCTTACACTATGTACAAGTGTTTCCCATATAACAATTATGCTCATACATTTACTTACTGCTACGCCGTAGCAATTCCACTAGATTAATTTTCTACAACCGATTGTGTCAACATCGAGTTGAAACGACAAACGATGTAATCAATTCTATATCGATTCGTTGTCTAATATTGATATTATCGTTACATTCGATGCGACATACTGCGATCACCATCACTAAAATCGCAAGTTCGAAAAAAGAACCTTTTTTTAAACTTCTTTTAAATGGCATCCGGAAACGGCCAGTGCCAAGGTTTATTTTCAAGGTTGTGTATACAAAGGTGGTTAAAAACGCAACCTTATTTGTGTAAAACAGTACTTATTATGTATAATAGTGAAGTTGAGAACTTTGGACAGACGTAGACGTCGGCTATATCTATGTGGCCGACGGAATTATTCAGCTGAATATGCAATTAAATGAGGGCAGTTTGAGCGGTGCAACGAGTGCGAGCAGGACGGCACACCCCCACTCGATATTATATTGAACAAGTTTATAACTACGTGTATTAGACGAACGAGTTCCTACAACGTTTTCTCATTTCCCGGGACGAAACTTTTCTAATATTATAGTTTCATTCATATTGTCGGTAGTTCCGCGGAGTTTTCTTTCGTGGAAAATGA
This sequence comes from Hoplodrina blanda, assembly GCA_949316365.1. Taxonomy (NCBI): domain Eukaryota; kingdom Metazoa; phylum Arthropoda; class Insecta; order Lepidoptera; family Noctuidae; genus Hoplodrina; species Hoplodrina blanda. The sequence goes on from OX438582.1 coordinate 3,077,549, forward strand.
AAGACTATTTCCATAACTATTATTTCGCTTTTATAGCTTTGTTAGTTTCTTTCGCTTCAAATAGATTTGTTAAAGTTTTCTACTTTATCGCTCGGAAATAATGTTTGTTCTTCGGAAGTGTTAAGCTATAGTATTACTTGTAGGCCGAAAGGAATATTGATCGATATCCTTATTTTCATATTCCTTGGGAATAAAATTGTTTTTTTTTTTAGATAAAATTACCATGTTATTGTTCGTATTTGATCTGTTTTTACTTAATCTAGAACCAAATGAATAATGCAATGCACTTTTCTATTCATTATTAATATGTATTGTATGATTCAAGGGCCTGTCTGAGATGCACTTCGACGACTTTTAGATTTGGCCCTGATTTTAAAAATAACATAGTCATAAGGTACAAGCTACAACAAACGAAACTGATTTTAAATTTTAAAGGCATAAGTACCAAAATTGCATCTACAGCTATTCACAAGGGCGAGAGCACAAGCGTTCAGATTAAACGTAACGTAAATTCGTTCGAATTTTAAAATTAAGTATTAACCGTTTCGCACATACCTACCTAATGTTTATTTAGTTTGAAGACTTTATTGATATCAACGGGTGATACTAATAGTATAAAGATAAGCGAGAATGCATGTGAAAATTCGTATTTCCAATTTGAAAACCGACTCATACTTACTCGGACTGTTTGGTTTGCAACATCGAATCGGTAGACGTTGATGAATTAAAGGGTTCTCTTGTTTATTAAAGGCATTATTTGTACTCGCACTAATTTCCTACTTGTCTCTTTTACTTCACTTAGGTACTTATTGGTATACTTTATTTTCTTGTGAGACTTATGAGAAAAAAGCAAACTAATAGAAATGTAATACTTGATTCTTATTTTATGTATTTTATTATTTAATGTACTTTATCGTTAAAAATCAATTCGCAATGTTCGCGGTCATATTATTATATGTAGGTATTGTTTTATTTATAAATTATTCTTATCATAATTTAAGATTTAATCAAAAAATCTTTTTCATGATTATAATATCACCATATTTACGATAATCGATACGATTAGATATAACCTTAATTACTTTTAATATGAAATCGGTTCAGTATTCAAATTAATTCTTCAAAATATTATTACGTCAAAATCATTAATTTATTAAATGAAGAACAAACAATGACGTAAGAAAATAACATGGAGTAACGTAACGTAGACGAAGCAACGAAGATCGAATTGAATGTAAATGTTGATTTTTAATTATGTGGATCTCTGCAATTTATGCACAGGCGTGTCTCAGTTTTCTGTGTAAACAGACGAACAAGCTCAATTTGTGTTCGGAAATGTGCAGCTAACGAACCAAATTCAAAGGTCCAATATTTTATCAGAACTTACGTAATGTGATGGAAGTTTTCTGGAAAGATTTTAAAAAGAGAAAAAGTGGTTGTGTCTCAAATGGAAAATGTGGAAAAAAGAGTCTATTTTTAAAATGGAAACTTAAAGGACTAATGTTTGTGAATTGTGAGTGGATTTTTCTTGTAAGAAGAATGAAACAACAATGAGAACATTTTTGGAAAATGGAAATTTAAAAAAACTGTATCTTCAGAATGTTTTACTTAACATGAAATTATTGATAGATGCATATCGATGGCATGAAACGAAGAATATTGCTTAAGGTAATATGTTATTCATTGGGATTACTAGTTTTAAAAGGTAGGAAAAAAACAAGGAAGATTTTCGTTAAGGCAAGAACGAATTTACAGCACAATTTTGACAGAATGCAGCTGCTTCAAAATTGCATGTAACATTTAGCATTCTACATACAATATTAGTAAAACGCCAATGAAGAAATTAAGGTCGAATGCGAAGAAAAGACAGTCGCTGCACCTCATTTAGAACAAAAAGGACATCCACCTAGATTTCTATTTAAACAAAAACTAACTAGACCAACAAGTACCTCAGTAATAACGACACCGGCCAAAGTTTCATTAGAAAAAGTTCTTTTGTCGTTGACTTAAACTTAGTTCACAATGGTCGTAATTAAAAGTTGGCGGGAATGCGCTGGTGACAGCGGCAATCCGCCATAATCCCGCCGCCAGAGGGCGCGCAAAAAGGGCGCCAAACTCGCACAGATAAACAAGTTCCCGCGTTTTGTTGCATTCACTTTGATGTGGTCTAATGCAGCGGCTTGTTTTAATGGAGTTTGTTGAATGCTGATATGTTGGCATTGTCTTTTGGTGAGCTTCTCGCCGGTTCACTTTTAAGGCTTCGCGTTCTTTTTGTGCAGGTAATGTAAACAACGGCTATTTATACGGGTTAACAGTATTGGTAGGTACTGTAGACTCTGGTTTAGCCATATTCAACCTTGCGTTATTAGTCTATAGTACTTTTGTGAATGACAGTTTAAAAAAAAAAGAAAGCAGACTTGACAGTTCGCCACGAAGGGAGACAGGCGTTTTTTTTTAAATGAAATATGAAATTAAGTGGATTCTATATGTATAATGGCCGCAATATATTGATATCAGTGTTTGATTTATTTACATAAAACACATCCTAGAAGTTATTGTTTCTAGTTAGGATACGATTAACTTTTTACCATACCAATTTCAGTTTCCCCATTACGACTTATTGCGCCACAAAAAGCAAAATCTAATTACTACATAAACTAAACACGCATACATAAATAACCGATATACATATATAAACCAATATCACTTTACAAATTAATGACCATACGATACGGAAATTAAGCGCCGTACAGGCGTGGGGGGGCGTGGGGGGTGTTGTCTGCCCCCTTCCCCAGACGAAGAGGGGGTTAGAATAGCAATCTAGGGAGCCTGAATAGTCTGGGCGGTTGAATGAAATATCTAGCGTTGCGGACTGCCCATCAGGCCTACGAAAATGCATTAGGCTGGGTAGATGAGGCTTGCGTTAAACGCACGCTGAAATAGACCGTGGGGTGAGCAGTATTGATCGCCAAATACCCGTCGTTAGGAAATATTATGTACATTCCGACTTCTCTTTGTGATGTCTAGCCAGGATTATGTCTTGCATGGATAGATTTTCCGGACGCTTCATGATTGATTACATTTTTGTGCTCAATCTTCATTATTTGAAGATATTAGGTACTTGCGAATAGTTTATTACTACACATACTTTAATATACTAGCAATTTTTTCGCGTCTTCATCCGCGTAAATTTTTTTTTACATTGGGTTACATTATTGCAATTTACGAAGGGATTTCGATATTTTTCGAAAATAACATATAATATACACTATGTAACAAAAACCCTGTCAGATCAGTGTTGCCGTTGATCAGTTTTTATGTTTTATTTTAATTTATGTGTAATTACTTCTTCTTTCTTCTTTTTTTTTCACTGGGGAAAAATAATAATCTCAAATCCATTAAATGGTTACGTATATGTGTACGCAGTACGATGCCGAATATTACCCTTAAGGATCGGACAGGGTTTTTGTTACATGTTGTATACTGTACTATTTTACTCGCTGTATGTAGCTTTATTACATGAAAGAATTTTTAAAATCCGTTAAGTATTTTTGAGTTTATCAATTAAATACAAAATTCGAATCTTTTGTTGTTATAATATTAGACATTTTGACCGTGTAGGTGCAGTTTTGTACCCAATAGCAATTTTTTTAAAAATATTCTAAGGATTTTTTTATCCTTGGGTGGTCTAGAAGCATAAACAAAATCCATATATGCTTGCCAAGAGTCTCTTCCACGTTGTATGGTTATCGACAATACTTTGGCTACTCCTTTTAAAACGGATTGCTTTGCAAACTAAACTTTTTAAAATGTATTATAATAAATTTTATTAACCGTTGTTATAATAGTTAGGATAACATAAAATAATAATTCGGTAACATTTGTCAGTCCGCATTTTTAGTAAAACGGTGGTCTCCAAACTAGGCGGCCGGCGCCTATATCTTATCTATGTATGAAATTCTAACTCCGAAATAACTTTATCTTTATTGTTCCACAGAATCGCAATTGTATTATTCTGACTAACATATCTCTCACGAATCTAATAAGAATTCAAATGGATTCTAGAACAAACATTATTCCATTATTAGCGGACGGCCGACGTGATATATTATCAAGTTAAAATTAAATTAATTTCATCCCCTCTCCTTCTCTAGATTGACGCAGGGCTGCCAACTTTTAAGAATTACCGTTCCAACAGTTTTTTAAACGTCTGAAAACTATTACATGGGACACAATATTTACGTTGTTTGCTAACTTTATTTACTACTTGTGCATGCAAGTAAGATGTCGTTAAAAAGTTATTTAACTCTTTTCATTGTGGAATCTGTAGTCCTCATAATTTCAATTTAATTTGTTGAAGATTTAGGTTTTTGTTCAGTACTTGCCTATCCCTAATTCTTTTAGGTATTATTTCCCAATATTCTCAGAAAAATATATTTCCTTTCAATCTGTTGAATACAGTAAAATACAATGGCAATCAATCCCTAAGTTACTACTTATCATTTTATTACTTAAATAAGGAAAACAATACCTAAGTATTTCAACTCTGAGGGAATCCTGTTTCCCGTGAACATGTTGACAGTTGTTGGTAGCAACCCTATTCGTCCGCTATCTCCCTGATATATTGAGGATGTTTAATTAAAATATCTTTAAGTGATTTACGACAGTATCGATAATGTTAGGTTCAAGGCTGATTTATCGAAGCCAAGTTTTATGTGTGTCCGAGGAGATAGTCCTTATGATTCATTTGTTTATAGCACTTTGTTCAATGATGTTTGTTTTAAGTCCTTTATTTAATTACGTAATGACGATAGCCGTGTCAGTGAAGTAAACAAACTTTTCGTTTAAAGTCATCGTTACCGTGGCGCCATCGATTTTTTTATAGGATTCGTTACAGCGCCATGCAAGTATATTTGCCCGCAGCTTTGTTCGCGTGCAGGCCTGTGGCACTTGGCAATAGCATAGCCTTCAATCAGTCAAACGATTTTTCTTGGAACCTCCAGAGATTACTTCTAACAAACCAAAAAAACATACAAACTTAGAAAAGCTTATTAGCTTAGAAAAGACTAAATTGACATCAAGGTTTACACTATACCCTGAAGTTAAAAGTGTAAACTTTTTCAAAACAGATGAAAATAGAACTTGACTCATGCACATAAACAATACATTTTCATTCCTCACCACACTCGACCTTAAAAATTTTTTTTCTCACTTTTTCCGAAATTTTTAAGAATTTATATGAATTGTTACATTTTAGTAAAAAAATATGTGTGTGTTCATTTAAATTTCTGTCCTTTACATGCCTAATTTTAAGGTAGGTCAGACAAGAGATAAAAAACAGTACCTACACATGTATTTTGTATAGGTACTTACTTTTTAAACAAATAAAGATATATTCCATTCATAAACTCCTATTCGTACCTAGTTTTACGAGATCAACGTATGGTCAATCGTAATGTTCTTGGAAAAGTGTACACATGTCTGGGAAAAATCTTGTGCCTGATTCCCATATCTCATTTGTAGATTGTAAACAATTTGAAGAAAACGAAACGCATTTCGCTGTTAGCAACATCTTTGTTTGCAGTTTTTACAGATTGTTGTTATGAGACAACCGCTCTTGTTACCGTTGTTTGGTAATATCTCGACCAATCAGTAAGTGAAGATTTTTTTGTTCAACTTTGTATTTTTTTAACGGGCGATTTTTCCTTAAAAAAATACCATGAGGTTTGCGCACAAATAAGGTAAGATAATCTCCATATATTTTTTTCCAAAATACCACTATCTTAAATAATTGAAAAAGGGTTCGAATGGAAGGTTTTAAATAAGTTTATTTATGTTGTTAATGCATCAATTAAATAAAAAGAAAAGATAAATCTAAATCAGAAACTACTGGTCCAATTTGAAACCGTATATCGAGAAAAGTTAAAGGCTATCTTTGTACCTATATAACATTACAACAACCTACAACCTACGGGAGCGGGGTACAGCTAGTATGTAAAAATAATATATTCTATCGTGTTTTGTTTTTATTCAATTTTAAAACAAAACAAAGTAGGCGCCGTCCACCGCAACAACCATTATCAAAAAGACTTTTTCCAACATCAATTAAATTCGTAACTTCTAAATCAAAACAATACGCCAAAACAAAACTTGCTAACGATATTTTTCATATAATATTACAGACTCATCATTTTTATTAGCCGCTACCAACAATGGGTATTTATAAGAGTTTTATCGGGAAAATTCGATTCATTGCAGTACCGCCGTGCCCCGGGATACCAATTTCCCGAGAAAATTAAATTTTCCGTTCACCCGGAAAAAGTTAAGGCCCTGAACGGTGACTTGTAGGTACGTTTTTATGTTTCTGCTCGTCCGCTATAGACCGGGTTTACAACTATTGTAATTTAATATAGAATGTTCTATTTGAAGATACATTTCATCCATTTTTTGAGTTTTGATTTTCATTTTTTCAATATTCTAACATTGATAAGTAGTAGTCTTTTGTTTTGTCCTTTTGAATGCCTTATAAACAGTGACAGATCTTTAATAATGTAGTGTAATACACGGTAGAAGAGACAATATGGCACAAACTTTTCAATATATGATTGTAGACTCTCAGCGGTACAATTTAGGGTTGGTTATTGAAAAAAAAAAAACAACTATAATTTTGACCGTGTATGTGTTGCACTTTTATATGTAACAGCAGATTTTTTCTCTTACCTTCCACCGTACTTTCTGTACGTAATGTATTCCTTAATATACAGACATCAAAATTATGGTATATATTTTACTCCACTTAATACCCTACAACCCTAAATTCAAGAATAATTTTACGATCGCAGAAGCGTAGGCAAAGTTATGTTCTGAAATCCAAAGGATTACCAAAATAACCCAGGACAATTTGATAACATAAATATTGAAAACGGCAGTAAAATGCACGGTCGGGTTTAACGCTACCTATACGAAAATGTAAGCCGGTAATAAAACAGATTTTGGAGCGTACCGGAGTAATCCACGATATATTAAAAGTCATCTGTTAAGCCTCTTACAATACACGTGCCTATATGCTACAGAATAAATACCGTGTAACAATTTTGTCTATGAATTAGTTAGGAGGGATGTAGATTATACAAAGAAGAACATAGTGAATATTGGTGAATGTTATTAAGGCTATGAAGGCATAAAGTTGTATGTGTCTTTTGTTTTATCTTACTACTTTATTAAATGCGAAAGTTTGAATGGATGCTTGTAACTCAATCACGCAAGAACGGCTGATCGGATCTGATCTAGATTATAGTCTGGAATAGGACATAGGCTATTTTTTATCTCGGAAAAATGAAATAGCACATAGGCTATTTTTTATCTCGGAAAAATGAAATAGCACATAGGCTATTTTTTATCTCGGAAAAATGAAATAGCACATAGGCTACTTTTTATCTCGGAAAAATGAAATAGCACATAGGCTATTTTTTATCTCGGAAAAATGAAATAGCACATAGGCTACTTTTTATCTCGGAAAAATGAAATAGCACATAGGCTATTTTTTATCTCGGAAAAATGAAATAGCACATAGGCTACTTTTTATCTCGGAAAAATGAAATAGCACATAGGCTATTTTTTATCTCGGGAAAATGAAATAGCACATAGGCTACTTTTTATCCCGGAAAAATATATCGACTTAAGCTAGTATTATACTAATAATGCTGTCCAACTACTGGACAAAGGCCTCTTCTCATAAAGAGAAGGCACGGGTATTGATCACCACGCTTGCTCAAGGCGGATTAGCGATTTCTGACTAATATTAATTATAAGCCTAAGTTTCGTCACGATGATATGTCTGTGATGTCCAAGAAAAACTTGTAAAGTAGGTACAATTTAAAAAGTCACATTGATACTTGCTCGGTGTCGAACCCGCAATAAATGGGCGCCTTAACCACTGAGCTATGACGATAACTTTAATATTATAATTCTTTTAAAAATAACATTTTAAAATAGCAAGGGTTGTCAAAAAACACTTTAATTAGTCCCGTTTTTAACAAAGTGTGGAATTTTTAACTTTTTCATTTTTACTTTGTGTTTTCATCGTAACAGATGCTACAGAATAAAGTAGGTTGCAATATCGTACCTACCGTCCGCGGACAAACTTTTTCTGTCGCGGTAAATATTTAAATTAAACATAAGTTTTTTACACGTAGACCATAGAACATGTAAATGACGAAGAACTTTCTGGATATCGACATGTGACATGAATTATTCACACATACATACATACATTATGTATATTTTATTATGTAGAACAAAGACCGATTTAAGTACCTATGTTATAATACGTTTTAATGATGTGTAAATGTGGTTTTTTTTTTATTAAAATCTAAAAAAGTTTTTTATTTTTATTTAAACACTACTATTTTTAACACACAATTTAAATCATTTAGTTGATGTTTATATAAATTTAGAAATAGGTACCTAGACTATTGTGATTTTTAATAAAATTCTGACATTGACAAATGTTGTTTTTTGTACAATCAATTTTTTTTGACAACCTTATATTTTCATATCTATAGAGAACCGCTGGCTGCGAGCAGCGCGTAACCGGTCAATCAGGCGATCCTTTGGTGAGGCCTATGTCTAGCAGAGGATGTGGTTCAGCTGATATGATGATGATGATACCTAATAATGATGAAACCTAATAATGATGAAATTCTCGCTGATGATGACAGTAATATTTTACTCTGACTGAAGTCACGGCTTCGTTTTGCTATTGTTTCTGTTTGTTGAATACACAAACTCACAGATGCAAATAAATCGTATTGAAAACCCTCTCATGTATATCAGAATTCTAACCCCATAAACAAAATGAATAGGCCGTAAAAGTAAATAAAAACACATTTCTGGTAATTTTCCCCATTCAAAAGCCTAATAATTCAACACAATTCTATAACGATAATGTTATTCCCTATGCATTCACTCGGAGAATACAATTTTGATGGGACGAAATCGATTTGCATTAGAATACATTCCCGCGTACGTGACACGGGGGCACATCACTATTGCTACGTCATCGAACATGTCGTCCAATTTATGGTTCCACTTGTTGCTCAGATTCTTTCACGACAAATCGTACCGTTGTGGTTTGAATGTCAACACGTTGCAAGAGTGTTGTGCGAAGATCGCTTTTCATTTGTTTTTCTGTGTTGCTGGGTCCGAAGCCTTTAGGGCGCGGGCACACGGTGCGTTGCGGCGCCGCACCGCAAAGATTTCACCGTGTGAGCGGGCACACGAGCGGTGCGGCGCCGCAGCGTTGTTATAACGCAGCGGCGCCGTAGCAGCGAGCGAGCGTGTGTAATTCCTTGTGACGCAAAACAACTGAGCGGTGCCGCTCCGACGTCGCAACGCATTCACCCCTCCCCGCCTCGTCTTGGTGGTTGCAAGTCCGGTGCGGCGCCGGAACGCATCGTGTGACATGCCACAGATATAAAACGACGCAGCGACACCGCTCCGGCGTCGGACCGCCGCATACTTAGTAGGGAAAGTTGCAGATAATGTTGCATAAGAGTCCTCGCAAACTAGTCTTTATTTATTTGATCACTAATTTATAGGTATAATTTATTCTTACATACATAAACTCACATCTTTTCCCCATAGAGGTAGGCACAAACCACAGAATGCCACCTGCTACGATCCTTACATACTCCTTTCGCTTTTTCCACGTTCATACATCTCGTCATACAAGCACGCCGGTTACAAGTACTGCTCACCTGACCTTTCTGCAGAACCTCACCAATATGGTCAGTGTAGGTCTTCCTAGGGCGACCCCTACCTGCGTTGCTACTCACCTCTGCCATATAAATACCTTTGGTTAATTGTCTTTCACTCATCCTTTCTATCTTCTATATACACGCTTACTTTTAGGTCGTTCTTAAGCCTAAAGCATAAAAAACAGCTGTTCAGTACATTTATGTTCGTCTAACTCGTCAAAGTGTACTGAACAGCTGTTTTCTTTATTGTTATTTTTGAAAAAAAATGGTCCCAATCGTTTCGAGTTTGATGATCGAGTTTATGACTTTCGGTTCAAGAACGACCTAAAAGTAACCGTGTATATAAAAGGCAACTATTACTGACTGACTGATCCATCAACACATAGCTCAAACCACTGAACAGATTGCGCTGTCATTTGGCACGCAGATAGTTATCATGACGTAGGCATGAAACGAATGAAACCGGGGTCCGACATTTACGCGGCAGAAGTCGCGGATCATAAATGGAGTCAAGATTATAATTCCTAGGGCATAAATTATCTTGCACATAATTTTGAACTCTATTTACATAGAATTTTGGTTTATTATCAATTAATCATAATAACAGCTTTACATATTACTGTTAGGTTTGGGCTGACCCTGAGAAAGCCTTATGTAACATCTTAAACACATTATGTTGAGCAAATAAATAAATATGAATATGAAACCGGAATGTCGAAAAGGTTTTTGGATAATCCTTTGTATGTTTTGCGGGTACTGTTTCGTTGGTGGTAAAAGGCCATCGATGCAGCAGTTCGGAAAGTATTTTCATAAGCGAAGCCAACTCGTTTGATTTTCAAGAACTAGGAACTTACCTATATCTTCACAAAGCGTCACCGTAACGTTGTTCAACACCGTCTCAACTTAAGGGCTACATGTTAAAGTTCGACTATTAGGTACCTCTCAAACCACGAACAAGCCACAATTCACTGCCAACGCCACACGGTTCATTTGGCGCGTTCTTTAACCGTCGGCCGCAGCCCTAATCGCCTCCCCAGGGCTGTCACCCTTGTCTTATTAGCAGCGGGCTCAAAAGTCACATCGATTCACTTGTTGCACATCTCTAGTGCTAACGTTTCACGGTGGCTTGCGTCCCGGGACGTGACAACCCGCGGGAATCCCGGGATCCCGGGGTAAGCGGTTGCGGGATTGTACTGTGGTAAGCACTATTTCAATACCGTTGGCGCGAAATGCTGTTTTATTTCGAGTTTACATGGACATTGTGTTTGTTTACAGCTGAAGGTGTTTCTTTTATTTATTTACTATTAACTTCTGCCCGCGACTTCTAGCCAAGCCTATTGTTGACCACCGGGCACACATCTAGACTCCGAAGCTGCTACTAAGAAATTCCTGGCGAAAAAATTCAATAACATTTGCCCGACCTGGGAATTGAACCCAAGACCTCACGCTCAGCAGTCGCGCTTTGTGACTATTAGACCAACGAGGCAGCTAAAAATAAAGCTAATATTATAAAGAGAACAGAGAATAGTTTGCTAGAATGCGCTAAGTTGATCCGATTCTGAAAATTATTTCGTTAGCCCTGAGTGCTATAGATTATTATAAACTAAAAAATAGGGAAAATTCCCGCGGACTTGTGAATAAACGTGCAAAATAGACCTTATTATAGCTACACTAATATTTATTTTTAAGTAAAAGTTAGCTAATCGTAACAACATAATTTACAGCAAAACTAAGTTTACAGTTTCATGAGAATTTGTTAGTCTATCAACCAAAGAAACTATTCATTAAGAAAACATTAATTTAAATTAATAATTGCTGAGTAACTTATGAAATAACAGAAATGAGGTCTAGACCAAAGCAAAATATTATTAAAAGCTCCTTTACTCGTAACATAATCAAAGCGAGTAACTATTGACATTAAAATTCAAATTGTTTTATGAATTTTGCTTAATTTATGCCCATAACTGGGAGAACGGCGCCATTATTAAATTAAATTAACGTAGAAATTGGAATTTCCATATTTCTCAAAGACTAGGCATATGTTCGCTGTAATTTGACTGATTTTATTTGCGAACGAGTTTATTCGATTATTTAGCGCAGTGGAACGATCTCGGAAATAGAAAATTAAGTTTTGAATTGATTTTTTCTCTTTTTTTTGTTTAGGCATTTTAGTGGTCTTTTGGTCCGCGTTAGGTTCAATTAAATCTTCTTTCCTTTGCTTTTGAGTACATTTATTTATTTTATTAACTAGCTTATGAACGCGACTTCGTTTGCATTTAATGTCGTGTCGGTTATCACGGGGTATTATATTTATTTTTACTATAAGTAAAGATTAAAACGTGTAATTTATATATAAATGTTATAAATAATAATAATGTATTTATTTGCATATGACTCAAGAATGCCAAAAATGTAAACCGTGACAGTTGCAAAAGAAAACAAAATGACGTAGTTACCTACGTGTTCGTGTTGACATAAAAGCCTAAAATAGCAGAAAAAAACATGTTATTTCGAAAATATAACAAGCGACTTTAAAATAATGGCCGTATGCCAATATTCTTTGGCGATGAAAGCTGTAAGCGATCGCGTGATGGCTGACAAGTGCCTTTATGAAGTGATAATTCTTTATTAATTATCTTAATTAGCACTGAATATGCTTCTGAAACATTTTCAGCGTTCCTGTATTCTTATTATACTCGTGTACAGTTTTACAGACTCTTGTTTAATGATAGGTATGTATACTAAGTGTATAGTAGCTATGTATGTTTTATGGAATACTTTTCAGTATTCTTTATTTTTATTTTTATTTTAACTGATGCCTATTAATAAAATATACCATATAGCACTAAGAGATAACGTAGCTTCCTACTTGCGTAACAAATTTCCGAATCGGACTAGTAGTTCCGGAGATTGACGCGTTCAAACAAAGAACAAACAAACAAACATACATACATAAACTCACGCCTTTTTCCCATTGAGGTAGACAGAAACCACAGAACGCCACCTACTACGATCCTTACATACTTCTTTCGCCTCGGCCACGTTCATACATCTCGTCATACAAGTGATACAAGCACGCCCGTTACGAGTACCTACTCCGCACCTGACCTTTCTGAAGAACCTCACCAATAAGGTCAGTGTAGGTCTTAACAGGCTTCGATCACCCATTTATCAATCTATCAATAATATGACTTATTTTACATGATTATTAAATACTCGTAGAAGTAAGATTTGAAATGGAATATGAATGAATTTTACACACATGGCAAAGCTCAAATTTAATATACTTACTTCAAATATACTTAAGGCTCAAATATAGGTACTGCGGGCTTTTATACTTCTCAACATTTTTTTTATCTTATAGATGAATAGCTTAGTCAAGTATCAATTGAAAACCGAAATAACCAAACTCACATAAGTATGAATTAAATAAAAACCGTTCAATAAGGATAACATTCAAAAATTGGCCGATTCAGTGGAAGCAGATTGCGAAGCGAATAGGGTGACTCCGCCGGTTTTCGGCCAGTTAAGCGAACGTCTGGCTTCATGGCGATTTTTATCGTTGATAATAAAGTCGCTGGTTAGTTTCTTAAATCTTTTTGAACTCAGAAGATACTGTAGTTTTAATATTTGTAGATGTTTTACTCGTAAATATCATAATAAAATTACAAAAAATAAAAATCTGTAAAAATAGCGATTTCGCCGGTTTTCGGCCATCTGTGTCAGTTCCCGGCCCTTATTTTTGCTAGTTTTCGGCCACTATTCTACTATTGAAAAATCATCTCTATTTGCTCTGCATAGGTTCTATAATGGATCAACAAGTAAATAATACGTAAGAATCAACGATTTTAATTAAAACCTTTAAAATATTACTTAAATGGGAACATTTTTGTACAAAATCACAGTAAAATAATCTTTACAAAATATAATATGGCAAAAATGGAAAAATAAATAAGAATAAAAAAAATATGAACATCCACATTTTCTTTAATAATAACTCTCTTTGAAATTTCGTCTCTGAGAAAATATTAGTGTCTTTCATTATTTCTAAAATCTTCTTAATATTAGTTTTTCTTCATATTGATGCTCGTTTCCTTATTTATTTTTTAAATATTTCTGAGTCAGTCTCTGTACTATATTTATTGTTCTTTAACATGCAAAATTTTTTGACTGGCTAATAACACAAATTTTGGGGAAGACACTTAAATAAGTTTGTTTTATTCGTCTGACTGAAGATTTTCATTAAATTAGTTCAATTATGAACATTTACTACCGTTATTTTTTACTAGCCGAGAATCGGTAATCAAATTGTTAGTTTTCGGCCATATGGATTTGCTTAGGTCGAAAAGTAAATATTAAATCTCTCATTTTCGGCCGTCAAAAACTAGATAGATAAAAAGTGTTATTACCACATAATTAGCTCGATAACATACGGCCGAAATCTAAACACACAAATGAGAAGGGGTTATACTTCGTGTAAAAAATATTTATTTTGAAAAAAATCCTTTTTTAATATTCAAAATAATCAATTAAATGTAAAAGGTTTTCTTCTAGTTTTCGGCCTCCCGGCCGAGAAGTAGGAGATCTTCTAAATCATTATCTAGTTACCCGGCCATTAAATTTAAATGTAAATAACCTAATCTTTCTTCGATTTTAATTGAAATAACACTAATTCAACTTATCTCTCATACACAGAAATACAATTTATGTTTATAAACCGGTAAACAACAATGTAATTTCCCTTTCAAAAATAACGCGCGCACTATTTTTTTCGTTAATTTTGACACATGCGTGCACTATAAAACTTTCGGAGGCTTACAGACTTATTATTTAGATCATTAAAATTCTACAAAATTCAAGAGTTATAGGGTTTATACCAAAGAAATAAGTAGGCATTGTCTTTTAATTATGTAGGGTAAAGTTTTCTTATTATATTAATATTACTATGAACTGGCCGAAAACCAGAGGTGGCCGGCAAACCGGCGAAGTCACCCTACCTTTTCTTGAAAATGGCGCAATAAAAATGTAATAGCGTGTTCTATCGGATTTTTCCAATTCAAAGGCACTTTAAAAAGATATCCAACGCTAGCCTTTGACCGTGGCAACGTTTTGTTGGGCTAAAGGCCAATACTGTGGCCGTTCTGTTTGGAAATAAACTTTTCACTCTTCCTTTTTCAAAACACGTTAACACTATAATGCAAGTACAAATTCATTTATTGCTTGCACTATCAAACTTAATCTATATTTTAATAATATACAGGGTCATTGAAAATTTACTCGAAACCTGAAAAGCTGATTTTTTTTAGTAGTAGTACCTAGTAATAGTTGTTCATAATGATGAGTACAATGACCCCTTTTCACGTTTCGGGTAATTTTTTTATGACCCTGTATAAAAGCTGAGAAGACTTTTCGTTTGTGGAAATTTAAAGTAGAATATAAAAATATTAAGTTTATTAAAAAATAGGTTGACATTTGACTTTTTTTGAAAACGTATCCTCACCAGCTTAATAAAGCTAAAGGTATTTTTTGTTTGTGTGTTTGTTTTAATGCGCGAATCTCTGCGACAACCCGTCGGATTGGAAAAAAAATGTATGTGATAGTCAGATTCATGAGGAATAGTGCAGGCCATATAACATCACGCTACAACCGATGGGAGCGGAGTAATAACCAAAAACGTAACACAACTCGTGTGAAAAAAACCATGCGGAGGAAGTCTAAGAAGCTAGTCTTAAATAAAGCTGCAATAAATAATTAACAATTAAAATATTAACTTCAAACAAATTCTCAGTGTTACTTAGTTTCTAAATATAGCTAAGTTTGAAAGGCTGTCTGTAGACGAAAGCATCAGCATATTGGCTCGTTAGTAAGACAGACGAGAATGCGCGCTATCCAGCCAGTAGCATAGCTAAAGCTTTTGTGATCGTTCCGTACGTGTATCCGAGCGTGTGTGAGTGCAGACACAGGGTTACAATAGACCATTGTTGACTGGAGTAGTTTTTTTTTAGTTCCCGTAAGTTGGCAGCCTTGACTTAATTGACAGCGGAAAATTGGTAGACAGGAGTTGCTTTTTTTTTAAGTTTCGAAGCGGGAAATGGAATTAAAGCTTTAGGAATTGTTTTAAAACAATTCCTAAAGTACCTCTATGGGTTATATCTGGCAAAGTAATACTGAATTATTATATTTTGTCATGTTTATCTACATTTTGCTATAAGTATTTAATTCAGTACTTAAATGTAAATTGTCGAAAAAATTATTTAATAAAAATATTTTGAACACAAATAATTAAAACAACATAATATTTATTTTGTTTTTTCATTTATTACAGGAAAGACCATACTAATGTTCTAAGGACCAAAGATTTATTAACAAAAAATCATCGACACAATCATGTTTAAACCACTTTGTTAAGTTACCTAAACCATCATCAT
The DNA here is from genome assembly GCA_949316365.1 of Hoplodrina blanda. Classification (NCBI taxonomy): domain Eukaryota; kingdom Metazoa; phylum Arthropoda; class Insecta; order Lepidoptera; family Noctuidae; genus Hoplodrina; species Hoplodrina blanda. The sequence goes on from OX438582.1 coordinate 3,093,735, forward strand.
CTGCCTAGCCTTTTCCCAATCATGTTGGGGTCGGCTTCCAGTCTAACCGGATGCAGCTGAATACCAGTATTTTACATGGAGCGACTGGAGAGGAAAACGTAAGTCAATTTTATTGGGATTTAATGTTATTTATAGCTATTTATTAATAAACTTTCAACGCGCGTCCGTAACACATATGACGTAAAACACTTGACGTAACGCGGTCGACGAGTCACACAGTTGACGTTATAATATTTACGAAATCAATTGTGAAGGTACTTGGCAGTATCCCGGGGGTTGTAATCAAAAGGAGCAATTTCGCAACAACTGCGGCCCGAATAAAATATTTAACGACTGTTTACAACATTGAAACAGTATGAAAAGTTATGAAATTTTCAAATATCTGCCGGATATTACACGCGTACGCTAAATATTATATAAGAGCGCAACGCATTTCATGCCCGAATTACAATGAGATACGAGTATTTTTACAAGTCTTTTTAATCCCCTTTTTTACGTGAATAATTCATATTTTTTTCAAAAATAATTACATCGCTAATTTTAACAAATTGCATTTTTAAAACGCCGCGCCGACCATTTTTATATTTTCTTTTAAAATGAAAATTCTTTACGCTAACCTTAACATAAAATTACGCATTCCGCAAAGCAATAGAATACCGAATATTGCATAAACGAGGTAATAGAATGCATTAATGAAAGTTTCAGGCAATAGTTTAGAGTAACTATCCAATAGGAGCGGGCGGTACCACCCCTAGCCACCTCCCCGTCTTGCCGACGCAATTCATAATAAAAAATATAATACCCACCATTTTCGACGAAACTCTGAAATTCGGAAATTGTATTTTCAAAAATGTAACCTCACTTTTGGCGTTTTGGCGCGCAAACTGTTATTGTATTAAGAAAAAACAATAATAAAGTCTTGGCGTATTGATCGCCTTATGGCGCATGCGCTCAGTTAGGAAATTTGCAATTACAAAGTGCTCTGTGCAAATTTCGCTCGAGTTTATAATTCGAAGGCGGACTCTAGCGTCGATATTCGTGCTCGCGGACTCGCCGAAGGAAAAAGAAGGAGATAGTTCGAAATACATTTAAGTTATGTTCGGATTTTTTCGAATTTAGAACTTTGTTTCTTAAAAAGAAGTTTGATTGTCAATCTAGAGACTGGACCTTAAATGTAAAGAGAATTAAAAAATCCTTTTTTTATCTGTAGAAATAAAAATATATTGCGTAATTTAGTTACTTCCACAGTTTGGTGCAAAGAAAACCTAACCTAATTTTACGGGTTATTTAGCTTTTATTGTTTCAATTTAGTTTTCCAGACGTTTTATGTTTACAGCGCTCTTGGTCACGGGCAGACACGGCGTTCGCAACTTTCCGTAACTATAAGTTTTATTACGGACTTGAAATATCGGAAAATGTAGTTATAAACTTTGATTTGCGAACTTTATGAAATTAATAATAATTGTTTATGGTTAAAAAGGTACTTATGTTTTGCCAAAAGATAGTGAAGGTTTCGTGGGTTTTGTTTGCGTTTGCATAACTGTATTTTCCGTGGTAGGTTTTCCTGTTCGTTGATTTTTACGACTGCGTCTAACCAGCTGGTGTTTTACTTGAGGAATTGTTCGAATAAAAAGGAAAGGCTTATGAAATTCTAGAACATTTTCAGTACCTACTTCTTATGTTACATTTTTATTACTTGGTCAAATGAAAATGCCACACGACTGAGTATCGTGACGTAAATAACGTATATATTTTTTGGTAAATCAACTAATTAGTTAGCAATACATCTTTCATTGCATACACTTTCCGACAAATTGCTTTGCAGTTTGGTAGGTGTTATATTAAGTTTATTATGTATTATTTAATTGTAAATAAAAAAAATAGGTATGCATCCCCACTAAGAAACGGCATTGACCTCATCATTCGAAAAATATATCCCACATAAAACTTCGGCAGTCATTTCTAATGATTTGACTTTGACTTTGACGTGTCAATTTGTTATCTAAATAATGGCATGTCAAAGTCAAAGTCAAATCATTTCAATTATAAAATAAATAAATAATAAAATAAAATAAAATTTATTCGAAAATAAGTAAAACTATGATTTACATTAATCGTCATGGAGGAAAATTAATTCTAACTATAAAGTAGACCTGCCTGATCTAGGTTTAAGAAAACCTGTGTTTCAGGCCATCAATTTACGTCAAACATTTTAAAAAGAGGACATTAGTAAATTTATTAGTAGCTAACTTATAGAGAAGACATATTATTTTCAATGACTTAACAAGTAAATATTCAGGTATAAAATATTAAGACTTCTATATTATTAATTATTATGTTATATTATCGAATGTAAGATATATATTATGTTAAAATAAATTAGACCAATAAAAGGCACTTTTGAATGTCTTAGCTAGTATGACATGACATACACACACATACACACCCCCACACACCCCACTACATATGACATGCTATGTCATATGTAGTATGGTATGTGTTTTGTGTATATCTAGTTGCCCCTTCGAAAAGGTATCTTAAATGAAGAAGAATGGGCAAGAAACTCCATACTTACACGACTCATAGACTCACCATCATCGCGTCATATCCTATATCTCCTCTATGGTTACATAGAATGGACATATAGTTGTTAATAGCAAAACATCGAACGCACAGAGATACGACCACAGTCCTTCCGTCTGGCTTTGCAATCACGCCTGTCGAATTTCATTTTGGATGACAGATTGAAATCGTATGTTAGTATAATGTATCTGTGTTTTTTATTTGCAACTGAACTGTACATATTTTTAGATCAAAAATGTTCGAAGTACAAAAAAGGCCTCTCATGGCGCATTTTCAGTAGTCGATAGGGCCCGCATGCGGGGATCCCCCGCATGCTTTATACCGACCGTAATGAACACGGTTCCCCGAATGCGGGCCCTGTGGCATGCGTTCCAGAAATCTCTCGCACCCCGCATGCGGGCCCTATCGACTAATGAGAACGGTTCTCCGAATGTGGGCCCTGTGGCAAGCGTTCCAGAAATCTCTCGCACCCCGCATGCGGGCCCTATCGACTAGTGAAAATGCGCCATTAATTCTAGTTATGATAATAATTTATAATTAATTAATTGTTTACATAAAAATATTTATTATCTATATTATTGTTATAAAGATGGAGAGTTTGTTTGTTTGTTTAAACACGCTAATCTCAAGAAATACTGGTCGGATTTGAAAAAATGCTACGATTCACGGGAATGCAGGTAAAACCGCGAAGTATAGCTACTTATTTATATGTTTTTTACATATTGGATTCCTATTCCTTTTGATTTTTGTTCCTTTTGGTAAACACAGTCAAAGTATACATAATATCTATACATTCGCTTTTTTAGTAATTTGACCATATTATGTTACATAGTTTAATTTATTTTGTTAATAACATAACATCACGCCTGTAATCCCCGAAGGGTTAGGCAGAGGTGTACCTACCCATTAGTTCACCCACATTTAGCCAGTTATGTTTAAGTCCCATGTAGCAAGCGAGTCTATTGCCATCAACCGAGCACAAGTCCAGACTCCGAGGCTGCTGCTGCGAAATTCTTGATCGAAAAACCTAATAACACTTTGCCCGACCTGGGAATCCAACCCAAGACCTATATGAAATTGTTTTTCTTTGAATACATTGAAAGGGACCTATAGTCTACTCATCATCTGCCTAGTGTTTTCCCAACTATGTTGGGGTCGGCTTCCAGTCTAACCGGATGCAACTGAATACCAGTATTTTACAAGGAGCGACTGCCTATCTGACTACTACCTATAGTTTAGTATATCTATAATATAATATGTAACAAATAACAAGTTTAAAAGCGTCCGGAAAATGGCTAGTAATGAATCTGAATTTTCCAATAGTATGCTTAAGAAAACGCCCAGGTCGGGCGGGTATTGGCACCGACTTCTTTCAAATTTAGAACTTAATGAAAATCTGGGAAAAGGAAGCGCTTCTAGAAATGCTGTTGACTTTCTTTGGATTCTTTTTATTTTTTTAAATTACTTTTTAAAATAGGAACGTCATTTTTTTTTCGTTTTTTGTGAAGTACCTAATTGTAAGGAGTTTAGATGTTTATTGCTTGCTGATTAGTTTTTAATCTATTTTAGTCTGGATTTACAATAAACTGTTTTAGTTTGATAGTAATTTAACACAATAGGCAAAGTGAATTAGTTTGTAATTAATTTAACTATAGAGGGTGTCCACATTTTGCAAATTATGTCCAATTATCATGGTATATTTAAGGTAGAAACTTTGAAGATAATTAATTTGGCAACTATGCCTTGCAACAAACTCAGTTTCATTTACTTAGGTACATTAGTTTTTGTATGAAATATCTATAAAATATCCATAAAAAAGCTCCGCGTCTCCAAAATTTAACCCCCATCAACAAAAGCTGTTACATACACATCTAAACTGTCTATTCGGCAAACTATAGGCCCTGCTATAACAACTCCCACACATAGCCTAGTCTAGCCTTTAGGAAGTGCAACGCAAGTGCAGGGGGAGAAGGGGGGCAGAGGGGGCACCAGTCTCGTTGCCATGGCAACGCCAAGATGGCGGCCGCGAAATTAGTCCGTCTGCAGCCTTTATGCGCCCGTCTTCATTATGTAGGATTTCAATTTATTTCCGAAATGAACGGTAGGATTAGATTTTGTAGTGGGGGTAGTTGGGGGGGACCGAATTATCATTGATTTGAAGATAGTGGGGATTATAGTTATCGGTAAATATTGGTTGTTACTGGATTACTCTAGTGTTATCGGTACCGGATTTACAGCAAAACGCGATTGCTGAGCATGAGGCCTTGGGTTCGATTCCCAGGTCGAGCAAGTGTTATTGGGTTTTTCCATCAGGAATTTTACAGTAGCAGCCTCGGAGTCTGAATTAGCCCGGTTGATGGCAATAGGCTTGCCCCCTATTATATGGGACTTGAACATAATTGGCGAAATGTGGGTGTGCTAATGGGTACACCTCTGCTCTATTTGTGCTAAATATACAAATATAGGTAGATACCAAGTGTTGGTTACGACCAAACAAAAACCTTTACATCATGTAGATAAACGTAAAACTTTTTACCTAATTAGATTTTCAATTAAAAAAAAGACGCCAAACATTTTGCTCCAAGTTTTAGCTCGGAGCGCTCGCTTTGAGGAAGTTCGGGCGGAGTGGAGAGTGCAATCTTTTTGTCCGTCACGAAGCAGCCTGTGTATCTACTCTTGCATCTTTGAAGGTGCAGGACTTAGGGGAAATTGAGAGCACATCTATTTTTAACTAAATAAAGATTAACCTGCCAAGCCAAGTCAGAATAATAGAAAATCAATTGTGTCTCATTACATGGGACTTGAGTAATTAAGAGTTTTTTTTGTGTTATGTATTTAGTAAATAGTTCATTAATAACAACAAACCTAATAAATTATTTGTTATTGTCGTTGTTATTGTGAGGCAATAATTTATTGTTTCTATTCAACTTTTATGAGTTAGGTAAATAAATTCATTTATTTTTAGAGTTTTTACCGGCCTATTACTGACCCATTGCAATGGCCTCTTCTCATACAGAGAAGGCACAAGCATTGATCATCACGCTTGCTCAAGGCGGATTGGAGATTTCTGGCTTACATTTTATAAAGTCCAGGTTTCCTTACGACATTTTCCGTCACCGATGTCAGTGATGTCAAAGACAAACTTAGAAAGAACATAGGTATAAAAAAAGTAACAATCGTACTTGCCCGTCCCCGGTTGCGAACCCAGAACCTTGTGTAGGAAAGACGGGAGCCTTAACCATTGGGCCATTACGACAATTTCCGGGTTCTTAATTAGAATCCATTATACTCGTCATGTATCAACAAACATTTACCATAATAAATATTACCTACACACAGAAATATAAATAATGGCTCTATCTATTACCGTTATACCACAACCCCACCCAAAGGGGGGGGCTGACCACTACACCCCCCCCAAATGCCTTGCATTGTTTAGACGTCGGCCGTGGACTAATAGATGACTTCGAATTGACGGGGACTGACGTCAGGGCAACGCGAAGCGACGTCAGACGACGTCAGGCTTATGATTAATGGGAGGTGACTATAACAATAGTGTTAGCTTTTTATATAAGTATTGTAGTGTAAATACTGGCTTTTGGTCGCGACTTTACCTGTGTAGACTTTGGGCTTGAAGGGAACATTGGGAAAAAATTATAGTTAGGTAATTATATTAGAAGTCACCCCCTATTCCTCCCCCCGCTCGCTGGCGAAATGTGGGTGTAGGTACTAATGGGTACATATCTGCCTAACCCTTCGGGCAATACAGGCGTGATATTATGTGTGTTAAGTTATAGGATGTATGTATGTTTTCAGATTGAGTTACTACGTTTTAAAAATAACGGTTTTTATTATCTCCTTTATTCATTAAACATCACATATAAATTACATTTTTGATTTTTGCCCTGTAGTGGGACAATAAATAGGCAGGTATTTTTTTTGGGATGGTGTGAAATTGATTATTATTTGGTTTTTATTTAACACAAACACTGATATTTTGTAGGATGAAACACAAACACGATAAAATGTGTAACCAACATCATTTTCCATGAAAAACAAAAATAATCTACGGATATTAATTTCACTGTGAAAAACATAGGTGATTAATTCCTCGATATTTGAAAGTACTTAAAAACTAGACAATGTAAATCAGGCACACGGCAGTGTCTCAGCCAAGTTCGGAATTAAATTATACTCTTTTCTGTCAAATCCTAAATAAAAAGCATCTAACTTTGAATTCCTTTTCCTACTCCGAAACAGAGATATCATACGATGGAGATAGTGGATTCATGTAGTTCTTTGTAGCGCCTTACAGAATACTTACATTAGCTAAACAAATGTAGGTACTGCTGTTAGCTTTAAAATGCAACGAGTGACTCCAACGACGGTCAGTGAAGATTCAGATAGTACTTAAAAGCATCCTGCAATTCGAGTATAGGTCGTCGACCATGCCTGTTATCATACTCCTTAGGCTTGTACGGTGCCAAAAATCATTAAGAGACCGGTCGACAATGGTGCCGATTCCCTTGTTCACAAACTACATTAAAATTAGAGAACTGACATCTCTTACTAACATACAGCGAAAGAAAAGGACGGTGACATTTTAGAACTAAGTTATAAATATCAAATTATATAATCCGCACCAATACCAACCATCCGTAACTTTTATTACGCAAAGTAAGAAATAAGTTATGAACTTTTAGTTGAGAAGACAAAAATATCTTGGTCTACACTGTTGATTTTGAAAAACAATGGTCAGCAGTGGATCAGGGGGGCAATCTTAGTAACTTTTAAGAACGGTCGCATTCTAATGTCGGTTTCAATCTGTCAAAATGTCTATACCCGTACCACAGAATTCGACTTTAATTCTATTCAGTAACTTGACAGTTCAAAGAACAATAATGTTACCATAACCAAGCTAATAGTGTTGGGGTAGTGGACGATTTTGCGTAAAGAATGAATGATAAAAATGGTTAAATTTTAAATAAAACTTTAAAGATTCATAAATAAGATGTGGAATATAAGAATAATAAATAATTGTTAATAAAATTAATTTCCTTATTTTATTTTCTTCTAATAGGAACACACATGCACAGGTAAAAGCAAAAAAAAAAATATTTTAAGATGAAAGAACTTAAAATATTATTTGATAACGGTCTTAGAAATGCGTCCCCTTCGTCATGGAGTACTTGCGTATCACAGTTATTATAAAGTTTGCATATAAGTACATTATTTAAAATCATTCGATTTCGTTCATTCTTACACCACCTCACTATCTTTTTTTTTGTCAAAATCTGGTAACCCTTTAACTGTCAAGTTACTGAATAGAATTAAAAGTCGAGGTATTTTACCTACATTTTTGACATTGATTGTTGCTGAGGTAAGATTGCACCGAATGACCTCTATTGCTTTCGCCTTCCCTAAAACCCGCATCCAGCGATTTTCCGCAACATTTACCAGGTCGTCGGCCTTCAGAAACTGACTAGTTACTTTGCAAAACGTGGTTATGCATATTTTGCGAATAATCTCACACAATCGTTTTTCGTAGCAACGCCGTAGCGGGTCTACGACAAAATTAGTTCTGATAGTATAAAAGATTCAGACGTTAGCATAATATAGACGGTTTATCTAGGCATACTAATTAGATTAGGATGGGAAAAATCACTGTTTATGATACTGCGCAATACACACAAAACAGAAGTGCATACAGGTGCATCTAACATAGAACCTTTTTATTTTTTTTCGTAGAAAATTAAATTAAAAATACTTGGTGAAACTTTGACCTTCAATATGTCAGAAGGTTCCCAGGTATCATCCAGATTTCCAGAACAAAGAAAATATCGCAATGAAAGGAAGAGCATGTAACTTTTGGATTGCTTAAGTGTCTCGTTTTTACCCTTTCAAAAGCTCTGCCTAACCCCTAATAAAAAAATAGTTGTAACCTATACCCCAAAGAGTTTGTGTTTCATAGCAAATGCCAATGACATCCGATAAAAACATGACTCGGTCAACGAAAGCTTACACCTACAATAAAATAGTATCGCATGAAACAATGTCGTAGCACAAACAAATAAATAGGTGAACGACACCAAAGGACCTTGTTGAATAATCTTTCAATTAATTTACAATTCGCGGCCCACTCGATTCGCTGAATGAACAGGTGGTAGCCGCGGGCAAGCGGAAAAATATCCTACAAAACCCATCACTATAACACTACAAAATCTTCCAATACACCATACATTACGCTCTCTGTTTGACTACCCAAGTTAGACTAGTGCACAAAACGAGTAATGTATTCGATACAGTTGCAAATTCTCGTGTTTCACCCGTGTTAATCTCCCTGAATGGGGTTTGTTTACGAATGCTGAGTGGCCATGAACCGGCAGGGTTACACTTTATTCCTCTATATTCGGATATTTCGCTCTGAAAGCGAGAGTGGCCTGGTTTTTGTTTCATGTTTGATTTATTGTCGTTGTGTAAGCGTGGCGCGGTCACGCTGTCATTGACGGGTTAAGGGCTTGTGTCAATGATCGACCTTTTGTCGCATGGGGATGTTGTTCATGGATTTTTGAAAAATTGTAAAAGCTAACTTGAGCTCTATGTGTATAAGGATTAGGTTTTAAGTATTGGATGGTCGTCTTGTAACGTTCAGCTGCACAAATAGATACTAAAGTAAATCGTCGGCAAAGGCCACTTAGAAAAAACTGAACGAAACTAAATTATTAAAAGAAGCGTTGTTTACTTACGGACTTATACGATGTCCTCTTTAGAAGATGGTGAGAGATGCAAAAAAAGATGAATTTAAATAAGATTATTTTTTGAGCCCGAAAGCTATTTTTTTATTTTCGAAGTTCTTAATTTACTTACGGAAAGTAATTTTAAATTGTTAATCATGATAATGTTAATCATTAGTCACCATAGTAAAGGGGTATACACATGACATGAAAGAATAAGAAAAAATTAAAAAACAAAAAAAGAAAAGGTAAGAAAATCAGTTATGGTACTCACGGGTGTGGTACTCGAGCGCCCTCTGCCGCGTCCTCGTCGCGACTCGCTCTTCACCGTCTGCAAGGTCCCGTCCGGAGCCAAAATAAGCTATAACAACACAGACACACGACGGACTTAACATAAAGCAAAAATAAAGTAAGTAAAAACAAAGGAGAAACGTTAACACAAAAAAAGGGAAAAATGAATAGACAAACATGCAATGGAGGTAAGGTTAGATGGCGACAGATTAGTGTTTTAGTATGAAAACTTTCGTTTCGATTTGAAGTACTGATAGCAATAATTAAAATAACATTTTATTCGCATTGTATTTATATTGTGGTGTTTTTAAACGAAATCCCTAGTGTAAATTATTTTCGTAATGTGAATTCGAATAAAACAAAGTAAGCGCCATCTATGTTCATATGTTCGAAACGATTTTAACGTAGAACGTCACGTTGCTCGTGATTGTCGTAGTTCCTCTACTCCCTGCTAGATGGCGCGTGTATAAAATTACACTATGATGGCGCGACGGTCAAAACTCAAATTGTTTATATTAAAGAAGATTATAGAAGATTTTTAATGTATGTGTTTTTATTATTATCAATTTTAAATACATTGCATCGTTATTTTTTTTTTTAGTAATAGATAGAGACCTAAGGAAGTAATCATACCTACACAAATAATAACTTAAATAATTGTTAGAAGATGACATTATTACGAAACAAAATTCATGAATAATTTTTCTGGAAAAAATATAGTTATTTAGGCGGTTTTGTTTCTAAACCATTGTTTACTGTAGCTCTAAAAAACCGCTGACATTATAATTCAACGATAATCTGAAATCTTACTATCTATTTGCGGTCTAAATCTGCGGGAAATCTTATGCAAACTATTGATGACACACTCAACTGTCAATCAAATTAATGACAGCCGTCATTGTCAAACCTAACGAGCTTTTTCGTTTTCTAGCCACACACTAATTAAATAGGTTACTTCAACTGCGGCCACGAATAAATAAATAGTTTCTGTTACTGAGCACATGGCATCGCCTCACACCTGGCGTTTTAGTTCGTTACTCCTGTTTTTGTGTTAGACGCGAACGACATTTGTTCTATCGCCGTCTCTCTCTATTGTCTATCTCCTTCTATCGCTATCTATTCTTATTCAAATCGCGGGATTTGTAATTATCCTTGTGAACAGGTCCGGGGCTCATTTTTCGTTCGCTAGAGATTTTAATAAGATGAATAAACATTAGAGAGGTCTTTGTGGGAAACAGCTGCATTATTGCCTTTTAGTACATTTGTCACGGGTTTGAGATAGTTCACGGAGTTATGTGTGACCGTTCATATTTCCATTTCTAGTTATTCTGTATCTTGTTAAACTATAACTTGATTCAAATGACAATCAGACTAATGTAATAAACATGAAATTCAATTTTGGAAAAATCCATCGACAAAGACAAAGAATTTATAAAAATTACAATTAAGTAAATAATTCTCTATTAATTTCCAAAACACACCAAAAACATAATAAAAATAGGGACTTCCTTCAATTTATGACTCGCAACATTGTGACATACTTTCAGAAATATTAGGGGAATATTACAACCAAGACTACCGTTATTTTAATATTAATTATCAGGAAGCATCATCGTCATACATTGAATTAATTAACCGGTTTGTAAATTAGAATTAGTACACCTTTGTACCACCATCTGTCACTACTTATTAAATTATTTATTAATGCTTCTAATTAATATTTTCATATTTTAGTAACACCTTTGAATGCTCATTGATTATTGCGTGTGATTGTTCCTGTTTTTAATGTGTTATTATTTCTTAATATTATGTTGTTATAATATTATATGAATCTTGATTACATTTTTCATTTGGTTATGTATCCCTTTATTTGTGTTCAAATTGTATTAAATTAACAGAGAGAACTTTCTGGAGACTTATTTTTTGCTCTCGTAGTTTTATGTGCGATTGATAGGTATTATGTTTTTTTTTTGTAAGTTATTATGTATGGATGTAGTACTAGATCAGGTAAATGAAATTATCTTCCAACATATGCCATGTTAATCCTACAAGTTTCATAATAATAATCTGAAAGATCCCAAACATGAACCCAAACTAAAACTTGTTTCTTCGTTCCGCGACACGCCTTCGCCTCACGCGTGTGTTCGTAAACAAATTACTTACTCTCGGGAGATCATACAGTAGTACTCGTGTTCTCGTAACGTGGGTGCGTGTTGCGTGGGTTTATTGAGGCAGGTCGTGTCCGTCACGCGAAGCACTTGATTGCCTCATTGACGAGAGCTGAGACATGTTGATGTTCGGACCTCAATTTTGAAGGCATGTGACGCGGTTGCCATCGCGTGCATTCGTTTTTGTTCAACGGATTTGTCCTTTCGGTGACTGACTATGTCATTGTTTTGTAACCTGTAGAACTGTAGTTATTTATAGTTAGAATTTTTAAAGATTTTCAGAATTCGTAGGGTGTAAGTAAATCGATGAAGTTGTCATAAATAGGATTCTAAAGGAGTCAACTTATGGAGAATGAGAATTGATTCGTTTAAAGAATCAAGAGCAACACTGGACATAAACTAAGCTAAGCTATTCGTAATAGGTATGTAATGAGGGCTTTAAGTAAAAAGCTACCACGGTTATAAATAAATAGATTTAATATATATCTATGGCAATAACTAATTCCTCTAGTCGTACAGACGACTTTAATAGCCAAATTTAAAATGTTAGTTTCCACGAAATCGTAAATTCTGTCGCCTATAATTCATGTTAAGCTACCGCTTGCCATAAAAAAAGTAACCTGTAACCTAATTATATTTAATGTTAAATATAATGCATCAAGACAACCGTCCATTGAAATTGTACCGCCATGATGGATTGAAATGGCAGTTATTTAAAATCGGTTAAAAAGGCAGGTGCAACGCATCGCCGAAGATAATAAAGGCAGAAGATAATCTCGAACGTTAATCTGTACAGTAAAAATAACGAGGTTAATTGGAATATGTTTTGTTTCGTTTTGGTATGTCCGTTTTTGCGGACCGTTAGTAAATTACAATGCGCCCGTGTTTAGTGCCGCTACTCGACGACAGATGGCATGCAAACTAATTTGCGGAACGGCGCCCCATACATTTTGTTTGGACAAATTAGTAAGTCTTTGATGTATTTTTTGTTTTCAGTAAAATACTCGTAAGCATTTTTTTTTTCATGTAATCATGGCGAATCTAAAAAAGTTTGTACTAAACTGTAAATTCAAGGTAATATAAAGCGAGTCGACGGCAAACGAGCCTAAGTGAATCTCAAATTGGCGATATTCGTCCCAAAGTGCCGATTCGGCGTGTCTGTTGCGATTCAGCGGTTTTATTTGAATGAGAATGCGATTCTCGCGACAATATCCAGAATATCGAGTGCGTACAGTTGCCAGCCGCAGTCTTGCTGGCAAATAGTTCGAGAATATAGATTGCTTTTTGTATTGGCTTATTGGAAAACGATTACATTTAGTTAGGGTGTTTGTCAATTTAGGGATTTAATGATGCGCTAAACACGAATTTTATTTGTAACCTTTGAGATTTCAGAATCAGTTGTGTATGACTAAAGATTTTATTTATTTTAACACTATTATTCATTTATTTATTAGCTTTGCGACATCTTTGATAATATTATTTCTTTGCTACGAGTACCTCGCTGCTTCTATATTCATTTTTAAACAATAAAGTTTCTAGTTTCTTATTAAAAAATATCAAAAAACAATAAGATAAAGAATACCATAAAAAATGGGAGTTACGAGTACATAAAATAAAATCTTTTGTGACTAACACATACACTGTCTAGGCACTGATATATAACTCGCTACAACTACTAAAGTACAAAAAGCAGCATCTATCTAAAATACAGCGTTTCCTTTCAAAACTTCAACAACTTAAATTGCAAACACAAATCACAAAGTTTATTAGCATTCAACTTTAAAACTATTATCTCGAGACTGGCAACTTTAGCTTTTCCTTTCACTGTATTCTTTCCAGAATGTTCTTGAACAATAGAAGAAGTTTATCTAGCAAACAATTACATTGTACAAGAAACTTCACCTATATATTATTGTGTGAATGTCGGGACGTCTACCACGGGCTAATTTTACTCTTGAGTACATTTAATCAAGTTGGATATGAAAACTAGAAGTCTAGAAATGTAGGGTCAGTAGGTGTCTAAAAGATAATTTATTAGGACCAGCAGGTAAGACAATATTTCTTGCGAAGAGAAATTTTTGCTGTGACAAAATGTACCTAGATAGATTGCGTGTGATTGTTAAAAGTGGAATCTTGTTCTCCTTATAAGTCTTTATTTATCTCTATGTCATAGTACAGGCCCTGGATAACAAAATGCACAACCTTAAATAGAGATAGGTTGATAGAATTGAATTTTAAAGCAGGCTAGCTGACCATTTTAAGATATTTTCAGTAAAATATTTATATTACTGTAAATAACTCTTGCAGATAAACTGACAATTCGCAAATCATCATTATCATCTGCCTAGCTTTTTTCCAACTACTTCTGATTTCTGCTTCAAGTCTAACCGGATGCAGCTAAATACCAGTATTTTACATAAAGCGACTGCCTATCTGACCTCCACAACCCAGTAACTAGGTAATACCATACCCATTGATAAGATTGGTGGTCAATTCGCAAATGTATTCTAGAATATTGGAAAACAAATGACGTTCTCAGTCCACAACAGTAAAATTCGTCAGTGAATCCACTAATTACATAGCAACTTTATGTATTAACTATACCCATGACAAAATCTCCATCGCGGCTGTAAACTCGTATCCAATCAATCTCTAAACGCGAGCTAACAGGTTTTAGACTTATATACCTGGGGTCACCGGTAGCGTGGTCGCTAGAGGCGTCAGACGGGGTCGCCTGGGGTCGGTTAGGGTCGCAAATTGGTCAGAAACACCCTCCCCCAGTGTTTAAACAGATATCTGCACATCAATGCGTGTTAGTCACTAAATGTATTAAGAGATTATTGTGCCTTCGTTCGGTTGAAAACGCGTGAGTGTGTTAAAAAGGATTAGGAAATTGTACTGGACTATGCTTTTCTAATGCCTAGTCATGTTTTTATTTTAATGTCACACAAGCAATAATAATTGCTGTATTAATAATCTATACTAATATTATAAAGCTGCAGTGTTTGTTTGTTTGTTTGTTTGTTTGTTTGAACGCGCTAATCTCTGGAACTACTGGTCCGATTTGAAAAATTCTTTCAGTGTTAGATAGATTAGTTATCGAGGAAGGCTATAGCTATATACCATCACGCTACGACCTACGGGAGCGGAGCAGTAACCAAAGACGCGGGTGTAACCGCGGCGGACAGCTAGTATTAAATAATATTAGCCTATGATTGTCCCACTATAGGGCAAAGGTCTCTTCTCATACAAAGGCATTGATCACTACGCTTGCCTAAGGATGGAAGATTTCAGAGTTTTATTAATTTTAAGTGCTGGTTTCCTTCACCGATATTAGTGATATCTATTACATATAAAATGCTTTGTCCTGAATGACTGACTGACGGATTAACACACAGCTTAACCACTGATCGTAGAGTTCTGAAAATTTTAGGGTGCGTCCTTTGTCCTTTGTCCTTTTACGTCATAACGTAGGCATCCGATAAGAAACGATTTCCCAAAATTCACCCCGTAAGGGGATGAAACGGAGGTTCAAAGTATGTACAGAGAAATCAACTTCGACGCGGACGAAGTCACAGGCAGAAGCTAGTTAGGTAATACTTTTCAAAATTAATGTTCATGAATCTACAATCATGGTGTTATCGAGCGACCGTGGTAAGTCGACAAAGCCAGTAGCCGTCCGACAATTCAATCAGTCTCCAATCAAATTGACTCGACTGGCGCGACGCGACACGACACCGCGCCGTAAGCCGCTTCACACACTCAAAGCGAGGCGACATGACGATGAACTTAATTGATCGGTCCTTGAGTAGATACAGATTTTTTTTCAAACTATGTAAAGTTATCCTATTGAAAATCAGTAGAGGAGGCCTAGTTCAGCAGTGGACGTCCTACGGCTGATAGGATTATGATGATGTGAAGTTATTTGTCATACTTTGAGGAATTTGGTCACTTATTGTCTCATAGACTTGTATACGGTAATTCTGTACCCAGTATTATGGAAATTGTGTTACAAAAGATGAAACGCTGTAGTATTTGTTCGTAACTTGTAAAATAAATTAAAGCTTCAGACGTATAGGTTAAGTAATATAAACCAGTCTGGTCAATTTAAAAATTAATATTAACAGCCAATTCTTAAGTTCTCCGAAGTACCAATTATATCAGACACAAAGAACTGTAAGTCTACATGCAACAAAGGTCAGCCAGACGGCTTTAAATTCGATCGATGCGACCAAATCACTTTATTATTTAAGTTGGTCGCGTCTTGTCGCACGACGCTCAGTGTGTGCGCCGCCTGAAGCTCTACACAGACCGCGATTGGCTATTGTTTAATGTCGCCGAGGACACGGCCGGGTTTTTTTATCCTGTCGACGACGGAAGCTCAATTCAGTGCAATCACGGCGCGGTGACGCAGGACGCGATATAGTTGCGTAGCATGTAGACGGTGGCGCTGTTAGCGGCGAGTAGCTGAACTAAAAATGCTTGACGAAATATTTTTTGTTATTTTGAAATGGTTAGTATTACAAGCTTATTTGCTTTATCATGAATCATGTTATTATTTGAATACAATTTAATTGAATATTTATGGGTTTATTTTCGAAAATTATTACCGGTAGCCACTTTTTGTGATGGTATTATCAAAAGAGCGTGTGAAAGAAACCACGAAAATTCCCGTCCTACATAATCGGGTGAGTGAATCTGTGCATAGCGTGGAGTTTAATTTAACAAATTGAACCGCCATCCGGCGGCCAAGTGGCGGATATGTCATGATGCCGCTCTCATGACGCACGTCAACGGCAAACGTGTCGAAACAACAATTATTTACTCAAACATCATTTTAAATAACTTTTCTTTTAAATTTTCCATTGTCATAAGGAATAAAATATCCGCTCCGCTACTTTAATTGTCAACATCAGTATTTTATTTAAAATGTAATAATGCATAATGGTAACAGAATAAATAAAGTGGCTTGCTATTTTTGATTTTGTTAAGCTTAAGAATCAAGCAAGTTTTCTTGTATTGTACTTACTTAGCGTAAGTATAAGAGAAAAATATTATATCGATTTTTGTCCTACTTAATAATTATTAGAATGTGAAAGTCTGTACGTTTGTGATTTGTTAGTGGGCATGGATGTTTGTGAATTTGGTTTTTTGATAATTAATCAATAAAGCCGAAATGACACAACGGGTTTAAATGAAATTTGGCACACGGGCTTACCATAAATTATCTTGGAAAATTATACTTGTTATCTCATGAGTATTTTTATTTTTATTCGTGGGCGAAGCCGCGGACAAAAAGCTAGTAAAACAATAAATCTTAAAGCATTATTCGCAAAACATTACGAGATGAACACAAAGACCGCGGGAACACATTTGAATGATTTAAATTTGGAATTGGTGTAAAGCTTGCATTGATTGGCGGGTGAGTCAGTATGATGCATTGTCCCATGCTTATGCTGACTCATGGCTCACAATGTAATACTTTTGCTTCAACGTTTGAACAATAAAATTATCGACATTATGCTAATTTATGAAGAAAAAAGTAAAGGCAAAAGGTTACTATTTACAGAATTGCATTAATTAGATACTTAGACTGGTTTAGTGTATATATATATAAAGTTGCAAGTATGCTTTAGGGATACCTGTTTTAAAAATTAGTCGTGATTGACATGCCTCTAGCAATCTACTGTAGAATATTTTTGTAGACCTAGGACCTATGACGGATAATCTTAACCACGCTTGACAAATAAAATCGCACAAGGAAATACATATTCGAATTTTAAAAATTTGCGGGTGGCAAATACCAAAATGAAATCAAATAAGAAAAAAAAAACCCAAATTCAAACATGGAACACGACGCAGTCACGCCGTACAACACAAACAAAGAGGTTCCAAATAAAAATAATCTCATACGGTTTTTTCTTTCAATGAAAAACGTTTTTCCACGTAATACTAAAATGGTATGTTTGTAAACAAACCATATCTGTTTCTGTGAAGTTCAAGGCCCCAGGTCCGACCTCGGTCAGGGGTATACCCGGGTACTTTGTGACCGTTTACACCCGGGACGAGGGTCCAAGGGTTTTCCTTGTACGACCTCTTTATTTTACGATAGGTCTGGCTTTAAATATATTGTCTATGGTTGTTGTTGTTTCGAATTGAGAATGTGTTTAGCGATTGGCTTAAAAAGAGAGGCGTTCAAGATAAGAGTGCGTCTGTCTGTCCGTCTGTTTGTATCAATAGAATAATTACGAAATGGATGAATCTTTTTCATAGTTCTTTTTAATACTTCTTAAGGTAGGCAGACGTTTCCTATCATTTAGTAATTGACATAACTATAAAATCTAAGGTAAGTACTGAGTCTAAGTTTACTTAGTGAAAAAAAGGACAAATTACTAAGCCGCCGCTGTATGTCCGCCAGCAGGCTGTATCTCATGAACCGTCTTCTTCTTTATCGTGTGGGCAGTAAGGTCTTGCGACCAAGTGACAGAGTTTCTAAACCGCCTCAAGGGCCTCTGACACGGTTGAACCGTAATAGGTAGACAGTTGACATTTTCAGAGAGTGTATTACTATTACCGCTGCCCATTTATGAAACGTTTGGTGTCTGTTTTTGTACGGAACTCTTAGTGTGCGAGTGCTATTCACACTTGTCCGGTTTTAAATAATTATTGTTGAGGTAACTATGCTATAGTTCAGATTATGTAAGAATTTCGTTTTATTGTTTGTAGTTCAAGAGTATTGCGAAAGAAGTTGCGTTACTTTGTAAAGTGAGGAGTAGGTGCTTTTGTATTTACCGAAACTTTTTACTGAAATACGTTTCGAAACACTTTTTGCGGGTTCCTGGTCACGCGTTTGAAACGTGGAAGAGAAAAAGGAAACGTTGAAATGTTCGTTTTCATTTCATTTGAATTTATTGCGAAAGTGTAAGAAACCATTGCGAAAATCGCCATTATGACAAATTAGGGAAATTGTTTTGTTTCCATAGAGTATGAAAAGGTTGTCTTGTGTAAGTTGTGTTTTACGAATGAGAATAAAAGTTCAAAGAAATGAACTTTGGTTTTCAAATTTCGAACAATTTCTTTTTTTATTACAAAAAAACTTTCTAATTGAAAGCTGGATCTTTATCCAGCCAAAAGAAGTACTTACTTATTTTCTTTAGAATAAGTACCTATTTACATTTTTTTGTTACCAAAAGCAATTTGAACAATATTCATCCTGTTTAGTAATTTTACTGAATAATGTTCTTTAACTTTATTATTAGCCGTAAAAAACCCAACACTGGTCGTAAGTTTAACTTATTTTGAAGATTTTTACTTAGACAGATTTACATCTTTTAAAAGATTTTTTGACTGCCTCGTTGTTCTAGTAGTCGCAAAGCGTGACTGCTGAGCATGAGGTCTTGGGTTCGATTCCCAGGTCGGGCAAAGTGTTATTGGGTTTTTCCATCAGGAATTTCTCTAAGTATAGCAACCTCGAAGTCTGGATTTGTGCTCGGTTGATAGCAATAGGCTCGCTCCCTATTAAATGGGACTTAAACATAACTGGCGAAATGTAGGTGTAGTAATAGGTACACCTCTGCCTAACCCTTTTGGGATTACAGGCGTGATGTTATGTTTTGTAAAACTTAGGTGAAATTCATCATAAATGTTAATAACTGACACATAAAGACAAAGGTTGAACAATTGTCCAAGTTCGTATAGTAAGTTCATATATTTTTAACTAGCTGTCCGCCGCGGTTACACCCGCGTCTTTGGTTACTGCTCCGCTCCCGTAGGTCGTAGCGTGATGGTATATAGCCTATAGCCTTCCTCGATAACTAATCTATCTAACACTGAAAGAATTTTTCAAATCGGACCAGTAGTTCCAGAGATTAGCGCGTTCAAACAAACAAACAAACAAACAAACAAACAAACAAACAAACAAACTCTGCAGCTTTATAATATTAAGTATAGATTGAAGTTCGTATACTAAAATAGTGGGTATCTTTTTTAAACTCTTCTAACACTACTAACACACGAATGTAGCACAAAGCCGCGGCATATCGCTAGTGAGAAACAGTAATTGAAGTTCGTATACTACAATTGTCCAAGTTCGTAAAGTAAGTTCATATATTTTTAATTGAAGTTCGTATACTAAAATCGTGGGTATCTTTTTTTAAACTCTTCTAACACTACTAACACACGAATGTAGCACAAAGCCGCGGCATATCGCTAGTGAGAAACAGTTGCTAAACAAGGATTTAAGTTGAAATTTAATATTAAACTTTGACAATGGATACTGTAGCTGTTATTATGTAAGTAACAACAATAGGAGTTCGCTTCAACTTTCGGATTAGTCACGTAAATTAACAGTTATCCCCTAACTTTGTTACTTAATTGTTTAACTTTTTGTTTATATTTTTATTAATTTTATGTTTATTTTGTTGAGTTTGTTTAAATTATATTTTGGTTTAAGTATTTGTTTTTGGTTAAACTATTTAGTTTATGAAATGCCTTTTAAAAATTTCAATTATTTTAGAAAATCTGGTTTTATCTGCCAATTTATACTGATATTATAAATAGGTAAAGTTTGTTAGTTTGTTAGAGGTAATCTCTGGAAATACTGGGCCGATTAAAAATAATGTTTTACTGACAGAAAGTTAAACTATTGCTGTTGTCATAGTTATATGGTATACAGTACCCGGCGATAAATATTGCACATCGACCTTTGGAAAGAGACAATCGGCTAATTTCGGCTTCGTATCTCTGTCGCACGAAATACAAACAGTCCGGTATCTAATAGGAGCTGTTAAAACAATTATGATTTGCTTCTTTTGATAATTCTTTTTATTCTTTGTATAAAATACGAAATACGATAAAGGTCGATGTGCAATATTTATCGCCGGGTACTGTACTTGAGTACCCAGACAAAGTCGCGTGCAGAATTAGGTTTTTCTTTGTCTATAAATGTCAATATTTAATCCCAAGCCTTAAGCTAATCATGTAAATGTTCATATACATAATAACATAATATTATATCCGTTATACATATACAAGTTCATCAGCCCAACAATATGTACCGATATTGTGGTTTCAAGGGAATGCTTGATTTATATACCTACATACCAACCGCACAGAGTAGGTATATCATGTCGAATATGGCAGGGGTGAAATCACCAGTGATCGGCGGGGTCAGGAGACATGCGAGTTATGATATTAATGAAAATTCATGTTCTTATTTCAAGTGTGTTTATGTTTATATGTGTGAGTGTGGAGAATAGAAAGGGCGAGTTTCACCAAAGTTTTATACCTAGTATAAATACACAACACATAGTTTATATATTGCCAGACTGCAACAAAAAAATGAACAAATTTTTATGCGAAAAAACAACACTTTTTTTTTGTGCAACTGTCAAATATCAATTCGATGTTATGGACGAAACATTAATTGCAGGCATAAAAGTTAAGTGAAATTCCCCCTAAATAAGATAATTTTGTTGAGTTTAAATTGACAACTAAAATCAATAGAAACATAGAAAAAGAAACTGCAACAACTAACATCTGCTTCTACTTTCATCGTCACTTTAAAACCGTATAATATCACCATAACTCAAGTTGCGCCACACTCCAATATCCACCACTCCATTACGCCATCGCAATGCACCACAAGTTAAGCATCGCGCCAATAAAGCGGGAATGCGCCATAACACTAAACCTTTATGATATACCGCGGTATATCCCAAATGCACACCAAAACCCTTCGTTGATTAAAAATGCCGAATATTTACACAAGTCTCGCTTTTCTCTATTAAAAGCGAAGTGTGAATAGTTAAAAGCACTCTGTGGATGTAGATGAAAACTGAAGTGAAAGGCTGTTTTTAACTGTATACAGTAGATATAGGCTGGTTTTCGAAGATTTGTGCTCTGTGAGATTTGAAAGACAAAAATTGAAAGACTTTGGTTACTTGTGTGTGAAAAGAATAATAGTAAGAAAATAGTAATGGAAATCAAGGATAGTGGGTTTTGTATAAGGATTTACGGTATCGAATTCAAATTGCGTGTTTAAATATTTGTTGTGTATGAACATAGATGAGGCGAAAGGAGTATGTAAGGACCGTAGCAGGTGGCGTTCTGTGGTTTCTGCCTACCCCCATGGGAAAAAGGCGTGCGTTTATGTATGTGTTTTGTTGTTTCTAAATGTGTGTACTTTGAGTTTTTAATTCGTGTATAAAATTGTGTCTGCTCTAAAGCCAATTCAACTCATTAAAAACGTTCTAAATTTAGTCACAATCTCATCTCAACAACAAAGAAAAACAAAAAAAAAGGAAATTAGGGGGGGGGGGGGGGGGGTATTGTAGATATATATTTGACAAATTAGACTGAGACTGTTCCTAAACTTGTAGTTGTTGTTAGTAGAATTACCCCCAGATTACTGAAAATAAGTTCAACAAAACAGACAAAAAATTGCCCAGACAAAATTCAGCAAAAATTATCTTTTATCTTTTACTTCTAAAAACATCAAGCTTATTTTGCATAAAAAAGAACATTAGCCCAATAACTCTCGAGAGTCAAGAATTACGTGTCACATAAAAAATAGAGTAGCAAAGTCTCTTCAAATTTCTATTTTCTCGCGCGAATAAAATCCTAGCATCCAAGTGATTTCCCACATCGTAGATTGACATCGGGGGTTGCTTCGTCGCCAGTGGAGCGGGGACGCGCGGTGCCAACAATTTGTACGCTCACCCTATCTATTACGTCGAATATGTTTCGATCAGGTTACCGATATTTTTTGGAAAAATATATTTTTATTTGTTACTAATTATTGAGTGGTGATAATGTGTGATGGAAGATTAGAGGATTGACTTTGTAATGATTTTTTTCTTAGTTAACTAATTTCTGAATATTATTTACTTACAGTACGGTTTCTGCTCGTGGCTTCTCCCGCGTTAAAGTCTAATATACGATAAGACATACCTAATATCCTCATGATTTACGGCAGTAGCTTTCTATCAGCGAAATATTTTTTGTAATTGCGGACCAGTAGTTTAAGAGGTTACCTATTACATACAAACAAACTTTATCTCTTAATAATATTAGTCTTAACTAAAAACTCGTAATGGAAACATAAATATAGCGATTTGACAGCTTTTGTATATAAAAATGTCAAACTGTCATATTTATTATTTGGGTAAAAGTTATCTGACTATAGAAAAATCCGCCCTTATACCATTAAAAGGCACTTTTGAACGTCACATAAGAAATAATTGAATCTAATTACCCCTTCCAAAAGTTAGGTTTGTATGTAGAAGAAAGGGGAGGAAACTCCAAACTAGGTACTAGGTAGTAGATACATATTGAACCTACTTACTCATAATTAAAGTTTACTTGTACCCAAAGGAAATACCACGTTTACAATTACTATGTTATATTTGAAATTGTATTCCCCAATTACAAACTCAATGCCTCTCAGTTCGTCAACTCAGAAGATTTGCATGCCCCTTGTTTCAATCTTGAACCTGACCTCTAAAAGTAAGGATTACATTACAAAGCACCCCGGGAGGTCGAGTTAACAGCTATAATCCTTAATCACAACACACGAGAAAGTGCAACTTAAGTACGTGATATTAAGGTATAGAATGTGAGTTTATCTGTATTAATATTATAAAGCTGAAGAGTTCGTTTGTTTGTTTGAACGCGCTAATCTCAGGAACTGATAGTCTGATTAAAAAAAATCTTTTTGCGTCATATAGCCCGTTTATTAAGGAAGTTTTTAAGCTATATAATGGTGCCGATTCCGTTGTTCACAAACTAGACTAAATTTAGAGAATTTTCACCTTTTACTGACATATAGCTAAAGAAAAGGACGGTGACACTTACACACTAAGATAGAGATGTCAAATTAGTTTCGCCTTCAAATTCTTCATATTTTTAATCGACACGTTTTAGATGTCAACTATAATTTGTATGGATGTGTCAGATTAACTAAAATTGACAGGTCTAATTTATTTCCGCCCCTTTCTTGTTTTATTGGCCAGAAAAAGATGAAAATAGTCTAAATTTAGTTTAGTTTGCGAACAAGGGAATCGGCACCAGTATCACGCCATGACTAACAGAGGCGGAGCACTACCCAAATACTTGACGCGGGTGAGAAAACGGGAAAACGAGAATACTTTTGATTGGGAAAGAGAAAAATCACTGAAATTAATATTTTAAGTGAATCAAAAGTAAACCATGATCTAAATTCTCTCTAGGCCATGATTACACAATAATACAGATATAATTAACATTATTTTACACCCACCGATTGCCTAATGAAATCCTAAATACAACTAGGTTCACGCGGGTAGGTACAACAATGTATAAAATCAGTTCCTTAAATCAACTAAAATCTAAACAATGAGATTCAAAAATATGACGTAATTGTAAAACGCCATCTATCAAATTTAGAGGAAGCTTTTAACTCAAACAATATTATAAATGGTATATTGACAAAAGAGGTTTATCAACAACCAACAAAAAGTTATAATAATTGTGAACAAAAATAAAAAAAAACCACGCTACATAAAAGAGAACGCATTCAAAAACATATAGGTTGTAACAAAAGAGAATGAGCCGTTTAAAAAAAAAAAGAAAATATCAAAAAACAAAACAATGTCGCAATGTATTATGGTTTAGTAATCTTGATCATGACCTCGGGGATGCCGTCGTCCCCGAGTTTACCGTAATCTGTACTCCCAGACGCTTGCACAGACGGCCGAACACCCCAATGCGTATGAGAAATTTAAATTTTTAACTTTATTGACAGATACTATGGTTGCGTGTCTTTGGTCCTGGGACATTTGAATTTGGAATCTCGATTTTCTTTTGAAAAAGAATGTTTGCTAATTTTTTTAGCATAGTATTGGTATTACCTATAGTATAGTCTAAGCAATAAGATTTTATGAGTCTTTGTTATCAGAAATAAATTATATACATAAATTATTATTAGAATTAGAATATTCGGTATCAAATTAAGCCCCTAATTATTGTCTCTTGTTACTTAATTATTTTCCCATATTATTTGCAAAACAAGAGGTAACATTAGGATCACGTGTGCAGGTTCAAATGTCTTGAACCTGACCTCAGGGAGGACCGGCAGTGCCGGAGGGTCAGAATATAATCTGTACGGTATAAAAGAGGGATTCGTGACATGATTGTTTATTTCATATTGTATGGAGGTTTTGTATTTTGTTATAGAGAAGGCGTTTACTTTGTCGTTTACGTTTCCTTCTTTGGGATGTTGTTCTGAGTTTATTATTGTTTAAGAGAATTTTGTTGCTTAAGTTAATGTAATGTTAGTTTTAAAAAAGAAACTTTGAACCGAACTGCATTAGTTTTAAAACGTTTTTTTTTAATATATTCTTAACTGGCTCTTTAGAATTATTTACATAGGTATCTTGCCATGTATATAGTTTAATTTAAATCGTACATTCTTTCCTTTCTATATAAGTTCATATATTAAAATTACCATTACAATTTAGGTTGACGTTTAATGTTAATATGGGTCTTAATAACTGAAATAAATGGATTAAAAAAAACCAAGATAATTGAATTTGAAAGTTTGCATAAGATGTCCGTGCGTCTTAAATGCACATAAATAGCAATTTGTCTGAACAAATTAGAATCAAAATTTTCTTGATGAATATTAATTAAATATTTATTAAATATGACCTATAAAATTCCTATTACAACCTATTAAATTGACCGAACATAGTTAATTTTTATCAATTTGTATGCGATCTGCTATCCCTGCAGCATAGCACAGCACAGCATGTAGACTGTTTGTTGTTCTGCCATCACGAAAAAGTTTAAGTTTCGAAAGGAGTATCTTCAAAAAACATGTCCCTATTTACTCCCAATCGAGAGCCATCAATGCCTTCCTCAGAGCCTCATAAAACGTACCCCTAAAAATAAATGGTCATTATTCTGCTACACTTGTTGCCCTGAATTGTGTCGTCAACGTCCCATCTCTGGCTAGG
The DNA here is from genome assembly GCA_949316365.1 of Hoplodrina blanda. Classification (NCBI taxonomy): domain Eukaryota; kingdom Metazoa; phylum Arthropoda; class Insecta; order Lepidoptera; family Noctuidae; genus Hoplodrina; species Hoplodrina blanda. The sequence goes on from OX438582.1 coordinate 3,119,505, forward strand.
GTTGTCAGAGGTCCGGGTGGGATGGTAAGCCTTTGGGTATGTGTGTGCCTTTGGGACGGGACTTACGAGGATTCGAGGTTAGCGATTTGGGTGAACCTTCCGTTTAAGGATGTGCCGAGTTAGGTAATTTACATGTGAGAATGGTGTTCGGAAACAAACTCGATTGTTGTATTAGAAACTTCTTTTGTAATGGTGTGAACGACCTCTTTGGTTACTGGTACTGGTATTTATTTATGCTTTGTGCAACGAAAAATATAAAGGCGGAGTTAATACCTCAGGAATTCTCTACCAGACAACCAAAGGTGAAGAGATAAAATGGCAGGTGCAACCTTTGGACTGCGTCTTCAAAGACCAACTAATAAAAAAGTACTTTTTTGATAAGTTGTCAGTTTATTCTATCAATATAATAGTTTTAAAATAAGATCTTCATTATCCTGACAGTTAAAGAGTATAATTATAACTGAAAAGCCTAGTTTCGCCCGCTTCTTGTTTCGCCAAAATCATGCAAATTCTCGAACAAGGAGTGCTCAGCACCCTGTTTCGGAAGTTTTAAAATATTCTTGTGGATCCCGGGGTAACCCTACGGGTATGAATATGGCGATATCAGTGACCGGTCCGGGAGGCCGTCTGGCGCGCGTCTGCCCCGGGGTATATCGAGATTAATGCCTCCTGTGGTTACACGCCCAAGGTCACGTTTACGTACGTTTGTTTTTGTCGTGGTTGGTCCTTTTTTGGTCCTTTTAGTATATTGGCACCGTTTTAAGGGTTAAGGGGGCGTTTGTTGCGAGGCTGTTTAGTTATGCTTACATGAAATTAGAAGGATAATTTGTATCTTGCAGTATTTTTTCTATGGACTGATATTTATTTCTATTAAGTAGCTAACATAGAATGTCGCACACATGCTCACAAGACAAAACAAACACCTACTCTATAACTAATAGGTACCTACAATATATCCTACTAGTTTTCTTCATAGAATAAGCAGAAATAAAATCGAGTACCAGTCTTTACGATACGCATTATGTGTGCCTGTGTGTGTAAACTCAGCAATGGTATAGAATATTTTTCTCATAAAGGAAAATAAAGAAAAAGATAAAGCGTATACGGTCGGAAGTATTTAATAGAGGCGGTGTTTCGTAGCTCGCGGCGCTACGCCGCTACGCATCGTAGACGGTTCTACGACAAGTCTACGCAATGGAGTCCGTGATAGCTGTAATTGTATTTTGTCATGAGGTTATATGGGATTTTTATACTAAAGATCTTTATATGTAGTAAGCAATAAAATAAGATTATCTTCTAAGAAGCCGGCAATTGTTTCAGGAAAACTCGGGAATACGGATACAAGATCTGGGCGTGTATTTCCTAATGAGCAGACTATGTTCACTTCAAAGTGAGATGCGTAAGGAATATAAAATTTAAAGAGGAAAAATGTGATTTAAGAATTAGTTCTTTAAGTAAAATGATTGTCAGACATGAATAATAAAATAATAATGAGATCTAAAATATTTCATTTACTTAAGTATGTCATCTAGAAATCTTCTCACTTGAAACAAAGTTTTGGAACTGAATTTAAAATGAAAACGCATTGATTTAAAAGTGTTATCGGAGTTTCCAAAATAGCCTGTCACTCTCAAACTTTGAAGGCTTTGTCAGCTCAATTCTAAATTAATTAAGTACGCTTCCCGAATCATTCGTAAGCAGATTTTCTCAAGTACTAGTTTTTTATTTCAGACACAAAAAAAGATAATAATATGAAGGTTTTATTTCTTACAAAATATGTATCGTACAGGGTTTATCTCTCGACAGTAAAACAGAGCCTTAATTTTATGTATTTCCAATCGATTTTATTTTTTATGTCAATGGTTTTATAGTATGATACAGGGTGTCCCAGCTAAGGACGTCCAAACGAAAATTTTGGACTCCTCCCTTCCTGGGCTATCCAAACCACCCCCATGTATGTTCTACGATTTTTTGCGGTTTAGGAGCTAAACGACATTTTAATATTTTTTTGGGATATTCTTCTTTACATCAGATTTTGTAGATTTTCTCGTTTTGTGTCGCATTTTTTGGAAATATTTTAATTGATAATTAATCCTGAAAGTATGGTCTTCGATCGATAAAAACAACTGTCTGTCTTATTGTCACCCGAAATTACTTAAACTTAGTTCAAAACCAAAAATGTGGTTTTGTAAATTTCGTTGCAGATTTTCGGATCTTAAAGAAAAATCACAATAAGGGCCCAAATCACCTTAAAGTAATTTCAAAAACTTCCACGGACCCTCAGCTCTTTAAAACAGTACAAATAACTAGTACTTTACGGGTCATTATTCGGAGCAATTGAAGCTCGAACATGGTAAGGCGAAAAATACAATATTTTAGAACTTATGTGAAACGTAATGAAAATGAATTAAAACGAACTTTTATCAAGTTTTCAATGCAATATGAGCTCTCATGTCATGTTAATTATTTGCACAATGGTGATTTGGAGTGGTTAGTAAAGTTAGGTTAGGGTTAGGTTAGGTTAGGTAGTTAGGTTAGGTTAGGTAAACCTAACCTAAGTTTAGTATTTTTTTTAAATTAGTGATGTTATTTAATAAAGTCAATGACAGAGCTCAAATTATATTGAAAACTTAATAAAAGTTCGTTTTAATTCATTATCATCGGCTTTCATTTAAAAACGAAAAAGTGAAACCTAATTAAAATGAACTTTTATCAAGTTTTCAATGCAATATGAGCTAGAGCTCATGTTTATTATTTGCACAATGGTGATTTGGTGTGGTTAGTAAAGTTAGGTTAGGTTAGGTAGTTAGGTTAGGTTAGGTTAAACGAACTTTTATTAAGTTTTCAATATAATTTGAGCTCTATGTCATTGACTTTATTAAATAACATCACTAATTTAAAAAAGATACTAAACTTAGGTTAGGTTTACCTAACCGAACCTAACTACCTAACCTAACCTAACCCTAACCTAACTTTACTAACCACTCCAAATCACCATTGTGCAAATAATAAACATGACATAGAGCTCATATTGCATTGAAAACTTGATAAAAGTTCGTTTTAATTCATTTTCATTACGTTTCACTTATGTTCTAAAATATTGTATTTTTCGCCTTACCATGTTCGAGCTTCAATTGCTCCGAATAATGACCCGTAAAGTACTAGTTATTTGTACTGTTTTAAAGAGCTGAGGGTCCGTGGAAGTTTTTGAAATTACTTTAAGGTGATTTGGGCCCTTATTGTGACTTTTCTTTAAGAGCCGAAAATCTGCAACGAAATTTACAAAACCACATTTTTGGTTTTGAACTAAGTTTAAGTAATTTCGGGTGACAATAAGACAGACAGTTGTTTTTATCGATCGAAGACCATACTTTCAGGATTAATTATCAATTAAAATATTTCCAAAAAATGCGACACAAAACGAGAAAATCTACAAAATCTGATGTAAAGAAGAATATCCCAAAAAAAATTAAAATGTCGTTTAGCTCCTAAACCGCAAAAAATCGTAGAACATACATGGGGGTGGTTTGGATAGCCCAGGAAGGGAGGAGTCCAAAATTTTCGTTTGGACGTCCTTAGCTGGGACACCCTGTATATGCTTTCATAAAATTTATAGCCATATAAACTTGTAGGTCTATAAAAATGTATCATTAGTTATGTTTTCCTGTAACGCCAGGAATTACAGGCCCGATTCATGTCCGTAGATAAAATTTATTTAAAAAGTTTTTTTACTGTTTACTTGTAATACTTACTATTTTGTTACTGAGCATAAAAATAGGAGATGTATGAATAGAACGATGTTTAACGGCCTTTCAAATCATGGCAAAGAGTATGTAATAAGAACTAAATGTTTTTTATGGTCACATAAACGACTAACGCAAAAAAAGAAACTGTCATCGCTTGCCGCCAAAATAAATGTCAAACAACATAGAACTTCAACTCTTCATTATTGACATTTGTGAAAAAGACACGACAATTTAAACTGTCAATCGAAATTCCATAGTCTATCAGAAACAAATGAACGTTCGAAATTCGAAATCACCAAATAGATCGCGGAAGGTTGGCACGGGGTGCGAGGAGGGACACTTTCACCCTCGCGTCAAGGTCACACGGACATTGCAGCGGGACACATAGCACGCGTTTGTGTGAGTGCATGTATTCCGAATTCGGGTGTGTACGTTTTAACATAGGACGTTAGTTGTGGTAATGGAACGAGAATTATATTGTTCCGTGTGTGCGTAAGTCTTTATGGCGTCTGTGGCCAGTAAAAGCTTCCAGAAGGAGCAAGCTATTTATTGTACATTTTAGACTAGTCTGCCATTTTATCGTTGTAGTGTTAAACTTTTTTTATTTTATCTTTTTGCTATCTGTTGGGCGAATAAAATGTTTCTCTATTGTAATTAATTATAAAATAGCTGTTGTTTTATACAAACGTTTTAGTATGATGAAGTTGCAACTTTAAGGAATGTGTTTTGATTTTCAACGAAACAAAATACACCTAATTTGTCCGATAATCGTAAATAAACGTTATTCGCAGGTGAACGCTCCCTCAAGAACTGGTAGTTATATCTATTGTAGCAGAGGTCGTGAACAGTAGACCGAAAAACACTCGATTATAGACTAGACGCGTTCGCAATTTGTCGACTCTGCGTAATTTGGGCGGGAAATTGATTTTTTATGCCATTAAAGGCGGGTGAGGGGTGAGGTGAGGGCCGCAGAGGGGGGGGGGAGCACGAAAGTTATCGGATTTTCGCGCCTCGAGCCGTAAGCCCCCGCACAATCGTCGGCATGAAGGTTAACAGCTTTATTCAATGTTGCCAGTATTATAAATACAATAACTACGTCGTAACGTTTGAGTGTACTTGTACTTGTGTAAAGTTAGGTTGTAAAGATCCGAAGTCGGTTGAGTGCGGACGTTCGGATTGAAGACATGATTGTTGTCTGTGTTAGTACCTACATTGATTAGATTTAAGACTCTGTGAACATTAGATACTTGTCGGTAATAGAATTTTACTGTTTCAGTTGAAGAAGTTTCGATATTAAATGAAAACTTTTTACGTTTTATTTTTTTGTTGTACCGAGAGAGAAATATTGTAATTCTCCTTTTTATTTGTGACCTATACCTACTCAAATCTATACTAATATAATAAAGGTGAAGAGATTTTTTTGCTAGTTTATGTGTTTGTTTAAACACGCTAACCTATGGAATTACAAGTCGGATTGGAAAAAATCTTTGGTATATGATAGCTACATTCATGAGGAATAGTATAAGCTATATAACATCACGCTACGACCCACGGGAGCGGAGTAGAAACCAAAAACGTATTTTATCACGTGAAAAAAACCACGCGTACGAAATCGCAGGGAGCTACTAGTCTTGTATCAAACATTAAACTGCAGCTGCTAATCAGTTTGTTTGGAGAAGTGATTACAGAAAGACCCCTTTGAGTTTAGAACGTTTTTTCTCAGAAAGAACAGTTTTAGCATTCCAAAAGATAACTTAAATAAATAATAATCAGATCTCCGCAATTTAATCAGAAAATCATGGACCATAACCATTCGACTTCTAAATTAACGATACCTAAAGAATTTGCATAAAATGCGTCCCCACGAATATTCTCTGTCTAGAAACTTAAAATAACTAGGTTATTTCTAAGGAATAACTTGGCAGAAAGGAATATCATCGCGATTATTCGAGTTAATTAAAAAGGTCAAGAGTCTTGGAGCGAAAACTTTTTGGTCGCAGCCGAATTTCGTTAGGTGTTCTAAATATGAATTAATTTGAAGTAGGCAGGTACTTATTTTTTTTTATTTGTGTAAAAGGACCATTTTTATTTTTATAATTCAGGTGGACGGCACTAATTTGTGGGTATTTTTACCTCAACATCAGCTTTCCGTATAAAGGGCGAATTCCCATTTTTTTGTACTTAAACAAAACGTGACTGCTTTATTCTTTGAATTTTTACGTGACAATAGTATTATGCCTAATTATTTATTCTAGTTTGTTGTATTAAGAAATTAAGAAGCGATAAAAAAAAGTAATCACTGTTCATATTATTTTATTAAATACTTATATTAACTGACTCTCTGTGGCTTTCATATTACAAGTTTCTATTTATTTTAAAAGTCAAGATTTCCATAAACTGTGTACAGTCACGACAAGTATACACTTAGCAACATTACGAAGCTATTTTCTTCGAATATATTGATTGAAATTTCTTGTTTTTAGGAATATAGTATTTTGAATTCAATACTACTACTATGAAATAGGTCTTATATCAAAGTTACAACCATTATTTCACAAGAAAATCGCTTTTGAATTTTGCTAAGTGTATACTTGTTTTTGCTCGTGACTGTACCTACCTACTTCGTATATTTCTGCGACAACAAACTATATATATTTATTCTACACTAACTTCGTCCGCGTCAAAGTTTATATATTATCACACAGAAACCGTACATTTCTCAGCAATAAAAAGTAGCCTAGGTGCTATTTCAGACTATAATCTATCTCTGTGCCAAATTTCATCCAGATCTGTCCAGCCTTTCTGTCGTGATTGAGTAACAAACATCCATACATTCAAACTTTCGCATTTATGTAGTACTAGCACTTTTCCCGCGACTTCGTTCGCGTGATTTTTCTTACGGATCCCTATTTTTTCTAAAATAAAATATAACCTATGTTACTCGCAGATAATGTAGCTTTCTAATGGTGAAAGAATTTTTAAAATCGGTCCAGTAGTTTTTGAGTTTATCCATTACAAACAAAAATACAAAGTTTTCCTCTTTATAATATTAGTGTAGACGACTATCTTCTACACTGTTTTACATGAAATATACTGCGTTTATAAACTTCACTATACCGTTCTAACTGTTAACCCTACCCCAGTGAAGTTACGATCTCTATAGCGGCATGGTGTAGGAACAGATTGTGGTAATGGAGAGTGACGTCATCCCTTCCCCCCTGGTGTAACGGTGTAGAGGAGTTTTGACCATAGTCCTATTGTATCTATAGGAAGATGGTTAATTAGTATTGATTCAGTGGAGAATGTGCCTCAAAATGGGCTTTACCTTTTTGTAGTGTTCTTTTTTCAAAATCTAGTCTTTAAAACTAAAGTAGGTGCTTTATACATTTATTATTTCAAGTAATGGCGTCTGAAAGTGTTTTCATAAATAAATCCTCTTATTTTTTAAAGCACGAAAGTAAAAGGAAATAAAATAAATCTTGGAAAAGAATTTTCCTCTCTATTATTTTAATAAATTTAATTGTTCAGAATCACGACTCAAAGTCGGCGTCTACGAAAGTCGATCGAACACGGAAATGTTCGTAGCGTGGCGTAGGTATACTGCAACGTTCATACAAATTCGTCTGACGCACACATTTACAGGCCCAGTGTATAATATTCATCAAAACAAACGCACACAGGCGTAGAGCGTCTGCCGAATTAAACGCACACAGACGTAAGTTACGAGGAGTGAACTATCCTGTAAGTGCGATCGGTGTGTGTGTGAATGAGAGAGAGAGTGTGACGAAATTTCACTTTCCGTTTTGGCAACGTCGCGCGACGCGCCTCCCCGTTCGTCGACATTTGAACAGGGGTGGGTGCACCGCTAGTTCGTTCCGAAAGCCGACATTTTCATTTTTAACATTAGCATCGCGGTAGTAATTGAGAACGAGGCATTCCAATTTAAAAGAAAACCTGTAATCGAACTTGGAGCTCTATATTTTCGGAAATGGCGGTCTTCGATTTATAATCTTTGTTTAAAAGTTCGTTTGCAATAGAATAATAATGATGTCTGTTCAAAGACATTTCGGTTGAACGAACAGTTCAAAAGTTTGTGCTGTAAATTCACATAGACAATAAAAGGGGAGTAGTATGACAAAAGATTGAGAGACGCAAAAAAAAAAACGCAACCCAAAGTGAGTTGTAGTAAAGTAACGGTACTGTGTGTGGGGCATTTCAAATACTTCAAAAGCTCAGACGATTCTCGGAAGTGTCATCCTCTAATGTGTGAGTGAGGTAGCACGATATTGCCATTTCTTTCTCACGACTATCGACTCACAAAGGGACGCGAGTTGAATATTTCGTGCATTTTACACTTTATTATAATTCACTTGGAGTAATGTTTAAATTGAAACTGTAATATTAAAATTGACTAATGTTGCCTAATATTTTAATATTAAATAAAGAAAAATAGAGGAAATACTGATTAATACTGAACTTAATAAAAATATGCAAAGATATTAGGAAATAAACGCAACTGTAATTCGATTTATAAATTCATTTTGAAATAGATACAACTAAAGCAAACATTTGATAACAAAACAATGAATAGAGAAAAACCAATTACGAGTAAACAAAGGGGTCAATAACACCCAGTATTTACAATTCCCTATTGATTGAGTTTAAACAAAAACGTCCCTGAAAGCGAAAAAAACGCTCGCTAAAACAAAACACCTCATTTTGAATTCGTAGAAGCAAAAACGGTCGAAATAAATGTTCCTTGCTTCATTTAATTCATCAATCGATTTGTATGTGAATATTTTACTATTTGCGTAGTGAAATCTAAAACACATCGTTGTGTTGAATACATTATTGTAATGCCCAAGGTCTTTCCGTATTTACTCAACTACGACGAAGCAAAATGTATGGTTATGATTTGGACTGGTATGTATGTATGTATGTACGAGTATGTATATATGTTCATCTGTTCCCTCATAACTTCTAAACTACTTATCATAATTTGAAAAATGAGGTATCGTTAGAAGCGTCTTCTCCGTCCGCAGGTTATAGCGTATGTGACGTCACATTAAATTAAATATGGCGCCTACTAGAGGACATAAAGAAATGACCTAAAAATTTTTTTTAATAAATTTTGTATTGGGTATTAAAAATGTCAAAATAATTTATATAAAAAGTAATTAACATGGTGTGTTTTAGTATTATTTCCATGTTTGATAAAAATACATTTTATGGACGTTTAAGGTGGATTTGCTTTGGACAATGGAGTGCCTTTCGATAGGGTACTGGTTTCAGGTCAAGTTTACTGAAGGGTGCTTCGTAGTTCAGTTGGCGCCCTATTTGGGACTTTAGACACATTTAGGTACTGCCCCTGTTTAGGTGGCAATATGCTTGTAAATAGGGTTTGTATTTATTTTGTTGGTTTTTAAAAGTAAAGTTAGTTATGTGTGCGAGTAGTTAGAAAAGTGGTCATGATTCATGACCACTTTTCAGGACCAAACCTAGTTCTACTAGGTTTCGTCCTGTAAAAAGTAAGGAACTACATTTGGAATACTGAATTAGTTTGAAGTAATTAAGCAACTAAATTATTGTCAGATTTTGGGTTGACTTATTTTGGCGGTACTTTCAATTACTGTTATGTAAAATGTCAAAGTAAAATGCAATAACATTTTCAAGAAATACGTTAACATTTTTTGCTTATAAACTATAGAATTTAAAGAAAGAAGAATTCTAATGAGTCATCGTTTTTATTTGCTACAAATCTAATCTTTTTTCTTAAGAACATCTCTTTGTGAAAGTCGGATTCTTTTTTCCAGAAGAAGTAACGTCTCTAACGTTAGCGTTAATTTACATAAACACGATACGAAGTACTTTACACGAGACGATTTAGAACGCTGATTAGTTCATTTCCCTTATCCCTTCAAGAGTCTAATTGAAAAAATAAAATGGCCGCTTCTACAACGCATTTAACTTTAATCGGGGCGATTTTTTTCCAAAATTAATTACGTTGAAAGCTTTTAGGCTATAAAAGGTTTAACTTTGTAAGTTCACGCTCGTCTTGCAAATCGATTGGCTAAGGCTGCGCCGCAGGCTGCGCAGGAGTCGAATTACGGCCGGATGCGGCCGCGGAAGTGGCATGGCCGGCGGACGTGCGCCATCTTGCTTTAGCTCTTTGAGCTTGTGCACCTCACGCGGATGTCTTTGTTTTTTCGAGTGCACGAGCCTGTTTTTTTTATACCTAGTTGAAATGGGCAGTCGTTTTTACCTCGCTATGTTTTATATTAATTCGTGTCTTCTCTGTATGAGAAGAGGTCTTTGCCGCAGTAGGACAAAAATGGCTGATATTATATTATATTAGGTTAAGCATGCCTTTTTACACTAGTTAATTTGTTGCTTAGTTTATTTACAAATTATTTGTTCAAGCATAATGTTATTGGATTTAGAATCGTACAAAAAATAAAATACTTGGGACAATCGTTTAAAATCCTGTCACAAGTGAGAAAATTTTCTTTACCGACAATAAATTCTCAGCTGATCTGCTAAGTTTATTCTTTCACATATGTAGGTATCTAACACTGGAGAAATATGAACTCTACCACGTAACTAATAAAGTAGATAATCTTCTAAGACTTTATTGTTGACATTTGACAGTTCTGATAGGTGAATAAAATCACAATGTTGCTGGGTTCGAAAAAAAAATACAAAAGCAGGTAAAAGCGCTTTTGTTGTGTGCTGCGTTTGCGCAAGTTTCGTAACAAAAGCTTGCGATTTCGATGCGCGGACGCACAACAATAGCTGATAAATTATTTGCTAATTTAGTGTGCGAAGATTGCACCTGGTGATAGTGTGTTCGAAAATGTTTTATCTTTGTGTTCGTTTTTAAAATACGACTGCTAACTACGGATTTTGGTTTTAAAACCGTTTGAATATATTTTTTGTGATTTAATTAAATACTTATTCGTAAAGACGTGTAAGTAAAAGTTTTTTTTTATTGCTATAAAAGATAGTTTAATGGCTTTTACACGGACTGGCGAGCTAGAAAAAGATGAAATAGCAAAGTGGTATGAAATCCAATTCCCACCTCTGGTAATATTGACAGGATTCAGACTTTAACACAAGAATATAGGTATATTGTTTAGCTTTTTTGGAGGGATTATCCTTTAGAAAGACAAAGAGGTGTTGCTATCAACCGAATTAATGTTTTTTTCAGAATAGTTAGGTACTAACTTACCAGCAACTTAATTGGTACGTGGTCTACATCTTAATCTGATTCTAATTTTAGAAATATAATTAAAGAAAGAACAAGAAAGAAGTAATCATTCGCATTTTACTAACTTTTTATTAAGTCTGATCAAAATTGACTAGACTTTGCCGAAGAGACGTGACTTGCCTGGGTATGACGTTAAACAGTCATAAAATTAGTCGCAATATTTAAGGACAATACTAATTAATGAAGTACCTACGTACTTTGGAACCTTCTTCATCATTTTCACGAAGTATTTATTTAACGATCGCATCTAGAAATTTTCGTTTTAAGTAATACTTATTGATTAACAAAGGGCATAAGAATTAAGCACGTGAGGATTAAAAGTTCTAAAAACGCAGTTAGGATAAAAAGTTTTTTTCCTCGTATTTTAAACTAAAAAATATATTTTTTTCTGAGACTTTTTGACGAATACTCCGTAGCATTGACATCAACGTGTAAAATAATCCATAGTGTAGACTTAGATTATATAATGTCAGTGTAGATTAACATCGAATTTCGAACCACGAAAAAAGAGAACTAATTATACGTTGAAAAAAGAGAAAATCGTTGACGCGGTGGCGTAATTAAAGAAACGGCAACAGAGCATTTCGCGTAGAAACGGGACCGAGAAAAATGCAACGTCGCATTTTCACCCTCGATCGTTTTCCCGCTCGCCCCGCGCCCCTTCACCCCGCGGTGACTCATTCAACCTTTTCGAGTTTTGGAACGTGTGTAGCTGGCCGAAGTTTTCTTTACTTCCTTTTAGTTTATGGCGAGACTATTTTATTATTTTTAAAATATTTAAATACTGAAGGCCGTTTGCTTAAAATATTTGTTGTAGGTACCTATGTACTGGCGTTCTTTTTAACCTGTTTAGTAACTACAGTAAAACGTTTTGCAACGCATGTTTTGCTACGACGTAGCATAGCAAACGGAGGGTAATGAATTTAATATACTCGTAAGTTGAAATACACAACTTATAATTTTTAAACTTTAACATCATTAAGTTACAATAGCAAATACTACATTAGCTACATTCTTTTAAAAGTTTTACCTCATAGTTGGTCGCCAACCTGCTCCTGCATGTCTGATGTTTCTGAAATAGACTGAGCTGCACTTACCTGAAACAATGTAAAAGAAAAGTAAAAAAATATTGCTAAAATCTAGTTATATGTAATTCGATTGTTTCAATAAGCATTAAGTTTTTTAGGTACCTAATACTAGGTAGGGTTAAAGGCAAAGGCAAAGTGGTCAAGACACTACACACCCTCTCGTGCATCCTCATGACCCCGTTGATAGGGGTCAAAACCGGGCAAGTACCAATCTGACATTTTTGCCATGTGCATTTCTAAAGTTATCTTGGACATCACTGATATCAGTGAAGGAAAACATAATAAGGAAACCTGGATAAACTTTATGGAGTTCTTTGCAATGTATTAGAATATAATATTAATAGTTAGATCGGCTACGAAAACATTGGCCAATATTGGCGCCAATGCTATTTTCTTTATCTGCATGTTGGACGAGTGGCATTGGGGCCAACATGCGGAGCCGAGGTTAATATAAGGACCATTGGATAATTATGTTTTAGTTAGATCAAGAAGAGATTTCTTCTGTATTTTAATGTGCTGTTATTATTCCTATTAAGTACGAAAACGCAACTCCATGGTTTTGTGAAAGAAAAACCTTCCTAGCTTTGTCAAAAAACGCGACCTTTTCATACATGTTATCATGATTAATCGCTTATAATGGAACAATGCGATAAATCCATCGTCGGTATGTCGCGCAGCTGACGAACAAACCTAGCCGGCATATGGTTCAATGCAGAGCATATACATCTGTCAAAAATCTGCACACGATTATCAGCCTTAGCTTCTCAAATATACAGACGATATTTCTGTCAGTGTTTCCGGGATAGTGCTGTGGAAGTGTTGTACTTCCTGATAGGTCGTTACCTGCGAACGCAGCTGCTTGACTGGCGCGTGCGCAGCTAGTGATAAAAGGTTACGTTGAAAGACACGAATAGGTCAGTCAATAAACTTTGTTGTCTGATGGCGGTCTTCTCGAAGAAATATCACATAAAGAACTTTTTTTGCAAAAAAGGTAAACGTCCATTATTTGAAATGTGACATAGATTCGGTGTCACGAAAGTTCAGGTCCTTGACAATTTAAGTGGACATTTTCATACAATAAATTAAACCAGAAATAAATACTTGTTTATCTGTATCTGTTAAATAAATAAAATTAAAGTGTCTGTTTATGTCAAAATATCAACTTTTTAGAAAGTGCATCTGAATTAGAATTAGAATTAGAATTATATTCATTTTCTTTCCACAAATAACAGCATAAAGTAAGATTAGCCAACAGAACAATTTTGTGTTTAATTTGTGGAAGACTGGTGCCTAAACTAGGTTTTTTTTACAAAACCTGTAAGTCAGTATACCTGTAAATGAATGTTTATAACATGTAAAAAACTATACATATGTTCTGCCCGCGACTATAACTTATTCCAGACTATAATATCTCTGTGTTTTCATCCAGATTCGTTCAACCTTTCTGGCATGATTGAGTAACAAACAGCCATCCATCCAAATCATTTACTCGTATTATAGTAATAAGATTTTCGTTTGTCCGTCTGTTTGATCTAGTTAATTTTTGAAAAGGTTAGTCCGATTTTGACTGAACTTTTACTGGCATAAAGCTGATGCTAGAAGGAGTAACAAAGGCTACTTTTATTTAAAAAAAAAACCTTGTAGATAACTGATTCTCACGCGGACGAAGTCACAGGCATAAGTGAGTGTGTTACAGTTTACGCCCTGGACAGTTTTTTAAATAAATAATAATAATAAATAAAATTTTATTGAGACAAAAAAGGAAACATAGTTATAACATTAACTTGTGGACTCCACACTAAGTCGAGCCTGTCTCGTGGAGTCCATTGTGAGATTCGGTCGATACGTATTGTAATTATTTATTACATATTAAAGTGAAAGTATAGAAGAAAACAAAACAAAACCAAGAAATAAAATATTACAAAAACATTAATTTGCAAAGGTAACAATTAAAAACTAAAAGTAAGTAGGTAATTAGCGTTTAGTAAAGGACATAATTATAGAGACAGTTAAATTAAGCTGTTACACTTGTAATTAAATAAATTGCACTCACTTGAACAATAAAATCATGTTTTTAAGACTTAAACATCTGGATAATGAAGTCACGCTTCCTTACATTTTTGAAGGTTCAAAATGGCACGTGGTTAGTTCAGATTGGACATATGGCAAATTTTATACGCAGTATTTATAAAAAATACATAGATAGGGGCTTATTATAAAGCCGCTCTATAGTTCGTGATCCAGCAAGAATAATCCTAGATTATCCGTTATGGCAGACAGTCAATTTAAAGTTATAACTTTTAGGTGATAGGGGTGTTTTTACTAAAACTTGTTCATGTTTGCGACTTCATCCGTGTGTATTTTCTTACGGATCCCATTTTTTTTTCTTTTGCTAATGAAATATAGCCTTTAGCACTCAGGGATAACGTAGCTTTTTAATAACAATAAAATATTCGGAATCGTCTAGCGAGTTAAAACAATTTTTTTTTAGCTTTAATTAAGTAAAGTAAAGGTTGTGTAAGGTAAGGTTTGTGTATTAGTATAGTATAGGTACAGTTGCAGTCATAAGTGGAGTAGCAATTTACAAAGCAAATCGATTGACACTTTGGTTAACCTTACGACCTTTCAACGTCGTGTGCCAATTTTGAGGTGTACGTAGGTACTGTGTTATTAAGTTCAAAGGTGCCTTATATAATGGCCTAATCAAATAAATTATTTGACTTTAACTTTGAATACATCACTTATACACACAGATGTAGGTATGGCCTGTATCCCGTGTTCACAGCAATTTAAACTTTAACATGATACTGCACTTATGACCGCGACTGTACCATGGCCACTGTCCTTTGAAATTAAATGAAATTTTAATGAAACAGTCTAGTCTAACAGTCTTATTCATAAAAATCCCCTAAAATAGGTTTTAAACACTCTTTAGTTAAAATGCTCATTAGAACTAATAAACCTATTATAAAATTCTCTATTCATAAACGTTCAATAAACCCGTCATAGCTAAGTTGTCGTTATAACGTGATTATGTTGTCGTTCCGATGAATCCATAGATTAAATGCCAAAAGAACTAGTGTCCACGGCCAAAAAAACGCAAAAAAAAAGTTTTACAACGTCACTTGTGACATTTGGAGAGCTTTTTGACTTCTTGATTCGTTTCTCGTTCACGGGTTTATTGTTTGAAGAAAATTGGATTGCATTGTATTCTTGTGAATACTACATTATACTGGCTGGATGTCACATACTACTACGTCCTGCAGTGCCGACGACGCTCTTCTACGTGTCCCGTTTGCACCATGCCACGAAGGCTGAGGACATCGTAGAGTACATACGGGGGAAAGCCAACTGGACCTTATAATAATAATAATAATTTAAAAAAAAAAAAAATCAATGTATAAATTACTTACATCCATTCTGAAGTTCAAAATTAACTCTCACATTGAAAGGAATAATATTATGGCCCCTTCTCAGAATGGTTGTAAGGCGAGAGCTCGTGGTACCAAAGAACTTCTCCTCATAGATATGGCCATTTGCCATCAGGTTCGACGAAATAAAAAAAGTGTCTCTATAGCCTGGATTGACTACAAGAAGGCCTATGATTCGGTACCCCATACATGGCTCAAAAAAGTACTGGAAATTTATAAAATACATCCAGATGTTTGTGGCCTTCTCAGTTCATGCATGGGACGCTGGACCACGGTTCTTCGTCAGCCGGGTTCTAGAGATGCTACTGTTTCGCCGAACCTGATAAGGATAAATCGCGGTATCTTCCAAGGCGACAGTTTGAGCCCTTTGTGGTTCTGCCTTGCATTGAATCCTCTAAGTACCTTACTTAAGGATTCAATGCTGGGCTATCGTCTTCACAGAGGGGCTGAACCTATATCTCATCTGCTGTACATGGACGATCTCAAGTTGTATGCACCAAAAAAGTCACAGCTTGTGGACTTGCTCAAGATCACAGAATCATTCAGCAAGTCCATCAGGATGGAATTTGGTGTAGACAAGTGTGCGATCGCTCATGTACAGGCAGGAAATGTAGTGAACTCAGAGAGCTTACTACTTTCAGAGGATATTACTCTCAGATCCCTCTCTGAACTCGAAACCTACAAATATCTGGGAATGCCACAAGCACTTACTATAGACGACAAGGCAGTAAAACAGTCATTGAGGGACCGGTTCTTCGCGCGCCTTTTAAGAGTACTTAATAGCCTCTTATCTGGTGGCAACAAGGTCCGCGCCTTCAATGGCTGGGTTATGCCACTGTTGTCCTATTCTTTTGGTGTTCTCAGATGGACTCAAACTGAGTTGGACGCTTTGGACAGAAAAGTGAGGTGTTTGTTGACTGCACATCGGATGCATCACCCAAGGTCATCTGTGATGAGATTGTACATCCCTCGGAGATGCGGAGGACGGGGATTTCTCAATGCCAAGAATCTGCATAATCGAGAGATGTACAATCTCAGGGAGTACTTTCTCCACTCTGACGTGGGTATGCATCAAGATGTTGTATCGGTTGACAAGGGCCTTACTCCGTTATCCTTAGCAAACGGGAACTGGAGGAAACCCTTGGTATTGAGTACTTCGGACCGCAGGGATATATGGAAGGGTAAGGAGTTACATGGCAGGTTTTATCGGGCCCTGACAGGGCCTGATGTTGACCCGCTAGCTTCTGTTGCCTGGCTATGCTTCGGTAACCTCTTTGGGGAAACCGAAGGTTTTGTCTTTGCAATTATGGATGAAGTTATCAAGACGAAGAACTACCAGAGACATATTATAAAAGATGGTACCGTGGACATATGTCGTGCTTGTCACCTTCCCGGTGAGTCAATAAGACATATTGTCTCTGGATGTTCTCGTCTTGCTAACGGCGAGTATTTGCATAGGCATAACCTAGTAGCCAGGATCATTCATCAGCAACTTGCCCTTAGATATGCCCTTGTGGAAATCGAGGTACCGTATTATCAATACCATCCCGAACCAGTTCTCGATAATGGTCAGATCACGCTCTACTGGGACAGATCAATTATCACTGATAGATTTATTACTGCTAATAAGCCTGATATAGTGATAATTGATCGGTCGGTGCGTCGTGCAATACTTGTTGATGTCACTATTCCCCATGATGAGAACCTTGTGAAAGCTGAAAAAGAAAAGATCATTAAATATCTCGATCTAGCTCACGAGGTTACCAGCATGTGGAGTATGGACTCGACACTTATTGTTCCGATTGTCGTGTCAGTGAACGGTTTAATAGCGAAAAGTTTCGACCAACACCTTGAGAAACTTTCGCTCAACAGCTGGGTCAAGAGTCAGATGCAGAAGGCGGTTGTCTTGGACACGGCACGCATAGTGAGGAGGTTCCTCTCTCTGGATCCCTAACCGCCGGTAGCTTGGGCTTTACCACCTCGTTGCGGGCGGAGCACTATTTTTATACATATTTTTGTTTTATAAACTATATTATTTGTAATTTGTATAAGAAAAATATGTAAAAAAATATGTTAAAATAAAGAATGTGGAGAAAAATAATAATTTTTATTTGCTGCAAAATGTGGTAAATACATTTGATGGTGGAGAAGTTGGAGGCCCGCCATAGCACCTATTTTGTTTAGTTTGTGGTGCACGTTCCGACCGATCATTAATGACCTTCCTCAAGGAAGAGTTTTGGCCGAAAGGTGTGCTGTATCGGCGTTTCCGCGGCCAGCTACGCGACACCTAGCAGCGTAACACGACGCCGATTCTTCGTGTGCAGCAGTTTTTATAAGTTTATTGAATAAGTTATGTATTCGTTTATAGTTATGGTACTTATTTATGTATTTGTGTTTTATGGGCCTTAGTTGCTTGAAATAAAGGTTTATTAATATTATTTTGATTTAAGCGTTTATTTTTCTCGGCCTAGCCGGGTAGAACAGATGGCACGGGCCTAAGCCAGGTGTTCATCAGTTGGGTTGATAATTTCAGAAGCAGAAATAGGGCCAGCGCGGTTTTACGTTGTAGGCGGAATGAGAGAAGAGGGTATGTTTGTGTGGGTATGTTGTTGTGTGTTATCTGATTCGCACTGTAAGAACTTCCTCACCAGTCGGCACGTATTTAGTATTGCTGCCTTCTGTATTATTATTAAGCCTAGCATATAAACTATGTTGTGGACATTGTGCATTAAAATAAATAAATAAATATTATTATAACTAACACGAAACACGATATCACAATTTCTTTTATAAAATTGTATCTACTTTCCAGCTAGCTTGACTTGACTGCCTCGTTGGTCTAGTGGTCGCAAAGCGCGACTGCTGAGCATGAGGTCTTGGGTTCGATTCCCAGGTCGGGCAAAGTGTTATTGGGTTTTTCCATCAGGAATTTCTAGTAGCAGCCTCGAAGTCTGGATTTGTGCCCGGTTGATGGCAATAGGCTCGCCCCCTATTACATGGGACTTAAACATAACTAGCGAAATGTGGGTGTGCTAATGATCACACCTCTGCCTAACCCTTCGGGGATAACATACATACATAAACTCACGCTTTTTTCCCATGGGGGTAGGCAGAAACCACAGAACGCCACCTGCTACGATCCTTACATACTCCTTTCGCCTCATTTACGTTCATACATCTCGTCATACAAGCACGCCCGTTACGAGTACTCCGCACCTGACCTTTCTGAAGAACCTCACCAATAAGGTCAGTGTAGGTCTTCCTAGGGCGACCCCTCCCTGCGTTGCCACTCACCTCTGCCATATAAATACCTTTTGTTAATCGTCTTTCACTCATCCTCTCAACATGACCGAACCATCTAAGCATACCCTTTTCTATCTTTGTCACTACATCCTCTTTTAATCCGCAACGGTCCCGTATAACCTCATTCCTCACTTCGGGGATAACAGGCGTGATATTATGTATGTATGTTCCCAGCTAGCTTCAACCAACACTAAAGGGCGAGACAGACTTATAACACGCTACGCCATCCCACGCGTGCTAATTGGCCAAAAGTCAAAGAAATGTGAAATGTGGCCAATGAGTACGCTTTACAGACGTGGCGTGGCGTAGCGTGTTATTAGTCTGCTGCCGCCTTGACACTAAAACGGTTCTGACGTTCCTATCAAAAATCAGCTGTTGCACATTGTGTCGGCCATATTTCTGTTTAATAAAGGTTTATAGTAGGGTCCGGCCTGTTTTAAGTTATGAAGCCGCTATTGAATACTTACAAAGCTTTTCAGCGTTATAGAACGTTTATGAATAATGCTTTTCGGGATTTTTATTATATCAAGCTAATAAACCTATTTTAACTTTTTATGAATAAGACTGTAAGGATATTAGAAAGAGATGTATATTTATGTTCTCACTTATTTTTGACAGTTTTAACTATTATTTATTCTCTAAATTGTCGTAATCCTGTCGATTTAAAAACCGTTGGTCGAAAGTCACGGAAAATAAAAATTCCATAATATATTGGTGACACAACTTCAACATAAAATTACCGAAAGGGAATTCCACAGTCTACAACACGAAATTATGAATGAAACGTAAATTCACCTGAGAACTGCGAACACACATGTCATTTTACACACACGAATTCCATTGCTTGTTTTCGAGGACATTTTCTGATCGTATGTCAAGGAAAGCCCGCAATGGTTAAAGAGTACTGAGAAAGTTTATTGTCGTTCCTAAAGGTGGTGTTTAAGCTGTTACTACGATAGTAATAAAGGGTAATTAAGTCATCAGTTTAAAGAGGATGTGCTAAAGACGATGTACACTGGCTGGATATATTTTCATTTGTGACATTTCAAAATATCAAGAAGTTTGTTTTTGTATTTAGAATCTTGCTGGTTTTTTATGTAGGGATTTTTGAATATTTTATATTAGCTATTTTAGATACAAAAATATGATATGATATGAATATAATGATAAAAAAATGCTATTTTCAATTTCAATGTTCTGGGAAATGGAAAACAATTTGCTTCAGACAATGGCATGGAAAATGAAAAAATTGCGTTTAGTAGAATATCTAATTTTAGTACTGATTTAATATAGAATTAACGAATTATTATTGTACACCTAAAGATGCGTTTACATTGAAAAGATTAAAAACAAAATATTTTTTATTTCTCAAAGTAATACCGATCAAGAGCTTCATTCCCACAAAGTTCAAGCATAAACTATTATAATAATAACAATATACACCATGAGATCAACAAAGTTTTGGCTTAAACCATTTCTATGGTTCTACCTGGAATCGTAAAAAAAGGGGTCATCGAACTCCCGACAACAGCTGCTCCAATTCAAGATGGCGGCATTTTATGTCAAAAATTAATAAATGCAAGCCTGTTTTCGTATGATGGATTGAGTAGAACGATTTACTTGGGCCGTTTATTTTATATGCACTCAATATCTTGTCGTTAAAATGATGAAATATCGTTTTTTATGCGGTTTTAATTTGAATTGAAGTTTTTTGTTGCCGTAAGAACGTACCTAATATTATATTAATAGGGTTATTCTGTTTTTTTTAACGCAAAATTAATACGTTACAATCATTACAATAAAATATATAATACCAATAGTTCTGAACACGTTGCTAGGTACCTATTTATGTAACTCATAGAAAAAATGTCACCTGCTTCCTGTGCGACTGAGTATGAAATGTAGCATAGAAATAGGAAACGAACTTAGGTTAGAAATCATTAATTTAACTTAATGTTACATTTCGTAATTTTAAATAAATAATTAGTCTATATTTTTGGGTACTCTACTCTATTTAATTTAGCATCGAAAAAGTAACGGTCAAAAACGGCAGTTATTGTGTTATATTGTGGAAATGACTGATGCATTTTGGTGAGTTTTTTTTTGTAAATGGCTAATAGTCTACATTGCTTTATATTTATTTAAAATTAAAATAATGATAGCGCTGCATTTTATCGACATTTTTATTTAATGGAGTAAAGAAAAATAATTATATTTATTCGAAACAATAAATTCTAATAAATTAACAATTCCAAATTATAAATGCTTTCATTATTTATGTTTCGATACGGCCATACAATAATTAAAAAAAAACAAAACCCATAGACAATAGACGACAGATGCCGTGTCAAATGTCTCTGGTCTGTTCACTGTAATTACTCGTGTTATGCTTCCAATGTGAAAATAGGCAGGTACAATAGTTAAACGCCATATGTTTTTTGATGCTATTACAGCAAAGGTTATGGTATAACTATGGCATAAATATTACTGTATATAGGTATAATGACCATTTACAGGAACAATTAACTAATAACACCTAGTATCTACTCATTTGTAATTGGTAAAAAAAAATATTATGAAAAAATATTGATTTAAAATATTGGAGAACATATGACAATGATACAAATATTTTCGAAAATATTTAAAATATTTGTGTTTTCTATCACTAATTGTGACATTTGGGAGCATCACTTGCCTCTAATAGTTGTATTATCATCTTACAGGATTGATTTTTGGTTAGTCCAACGTTTTATGCCGACGAGAGTTAAATAAACGTAAATAGCTTAATTTTTGAATTTCGAGTTGGCAAATTCGGCAGCGAGGAGAATAACCCAAGTTGCAATCGTTACAGTTTTGATTAGGGCATCAGTTACTCCGATTCTGTATTTTATTTTTAAAATTTATTTTACCTTTTTTTATTTTTTTTAAATTTATTTTGTTAATCTATTTGTACTATAATATTATATATCGTTACGGTTTTGTTTATGGCATCTGTTACTCCGATTCTGTATTTTATTTTTAAAAATTATTTTACCTTTCTTTTTTAATTTTCTACTTGTATTTTATTAAACTATTTCTACTATAATATTATAAAGAGGTAAAGCTTGTTTGTTTTTTTGTTTGTAAGAGGTAATCCCTGGAAGTAGGTACTTACTGGTCTCATTACAAAAATGATTTCACTTATAGAAAGCTAGAAAGAAGCCAATGTTTCATAAAATATATTTTTATTCGTTACGTCTCCAAGAAAATGTTAGCTTCCACGAACCGCCTCAAAATTTCAACACATAATAATTAGTTACAGTGTCCTCATTGCATGGTGTTATTACCTTAATTTATTACTTTAAAACACAGTTGATTGAACCAATCATATTAGTATGCAGTAGACAGATGACTATCAACGCTTACTTATTAAAAAGTATTCAAATAAGTTTGTAATAATTGATGGTGGACTTAAGGTTTATCAATTAAAGGGAAAATAGAGCCTGAGGGATTTTGGTACACCTTTTTTTGATAGAAATAAAATTATCCATGTATTCCTTTTTATTGTATCCTCAAAGGAATTATTTGCTGGCACTTGTGCCAGCTACGGCTATCTTATTAATTCCTGAGCTAGTTAGGTCCTATTATTACGATTTTAGTGTTCAAAGTCAAAGCATTTTTATAGACACTTTTGTATTGTGAAGGAGTCAGTCGTTTAGTCAGAAAGTTGAAGCTAGTTGTTCGTTGCTAACGTAGGTAGAAGAAAGACTCAGAAACACCAAGGATATTCTGTTCGGCCTTAGTATAACTATTATAGTGGTGAGTCTTGATGTCTTACATATTCTCAGTATTGATCAAATTCTTGATAAAAAAGAAATTCTATCGGAGTGCTTCGAAGTTTAAAAATGCACTGGCTACTTTAGCATTTATCTTCAAGCTAGCAAGAGTCATTTTGTTGTTACAACAATAGAATAGATGAATAGAACAATACGATCGATCATATTTATTCAAAAACATGCATAATTATAACCCAGCAGATGTACGCACATAATAAGCAGTTCTTTTTATCATCAAGCAAAGAAGCGACGAAGAAGTCTTATAAATCATCGGTTCAGACATTTTCAATGAAACGATAAGTAACTCATGTTACCAACATGTTGCCGCCAAGTGTTTCCCAAGCCTTCCTGATGGAAAAAAAATAAAATAAAAGCATAAATCAAATAAAGGTGCGTTCGTGTTGCGTTACAATGTTTGAGCGCGGCGCGGCGGAAGCGTACGCGACGTTCAAAAACCGGAGCTAAATCATAAATTACACTTTACAGTTCCCGCCGGGATCCAGTTACGTGTTGTCACGTAATTACGATTACTCGAGATGTTTCGATTCTAATCGATATTCGTCGCGAATTCGATTAAATGCAACTTGGCACTCATGCATTAATTTTTTTTCGCAGAATATAAAAGCTTTGTCCTTAAAAGTTGACAAAGAACCGCACACACATTAAAGTAATTTAAACTCAAACGTGTGTTGTTAACACTCAAAATCCGGTAGCCTAATGACGTGGTAATTACTTATTGAACGATGCAAATTTTGCTTTTTACACCGAAAAACTCGGTCAAAACCTCCATCAGGATAATAATGACTATAATTATCGTCATTCATCAACACGTATCTGCGAGCCATCTTTAACAGCACACTATTTACCTCAATTACACATACACCCTATCTCTCTTACCCTAGTGATGCATAAAAAACTGCAATTTGCCTATCAGTGCTTGGGTCACACAATAAACTTGGCTTAGACCCTCGCCAGCGTACCCTGACCTCTCCCGCGTCCCTTCCACCTCAGATATGTACGTCTGAAAGGGGGATATGTGCGAGTTCTGACAGGTCATCTGATCCTGGTTGGATCTGAAAGAGCATGGAAGGCTTGAAGCTGCGAGGTCGTTAGCCTGGCGTTGATTGTTCGATGAGTGGTGCAATGACTCACTTGTGTATGTAAATATACGGGAAAAATATGTAGGGAAGATGAAGAGGTCATGATGGAGCTTATTAAATTTATGGAGGTTGTTCGAAGGAAAACGGTGTACAGCCTTTGTGCGATTAAAGAGAGTGGAGGCAATGATTTTGAAAATGGAAGCAAAAAATAATCGGGCCGTTTTTTAAAGCGATGCTCAAACATGATTCTTTTTTCAAATCTGACAGATTACAGAAACTCCTTATGGTCAAAGATCATATAGACGCAAGAACTCCGTCATTTTAGCACGGTTGAAATTTTGAGAATTTAGAAGGTATGCGTACTTCCTAGATTTAATCATAGGCCCCTTTTTCAGATATCAGGTGTAAAAGGTTACACTTACGTTCCAGTTTTATAGCTGGTTTTTATATTTGTTTTACAGGATATTACTATAAACCATGATTTGTTATTAGCAGACAAATTCCATGGGCCATTACTTCAGCCAGGCTTTTTAAATATTCGACCTTAAAAGCGCCTCGGCAACTCTGGGCTAACTACTTTTAGTTTTCAATATAAACGCTTTTTGAACAGATTGTTGTGAAAACCTAGAAAATAGTGCTATAACATATCAATGTCACGTAAGTTTCTCACTACAAACAAGAAAAACCCTTTACTATTTTCCTCTCCTTGGAACTTATTAAGGTTGTTACTTCAACAACATTAACAGTTTCTAATCTGTGTACTAGAGCTTATAGGTACTTATATCAAAGAATGTAGGATACTGTTCAATGGGCAATACAACTGCTACGCGTAGTACAGTCGTCCCCAGAAAGATGTGAACGTGAAAAAGTTCCCTGTCAAGCCCCGGCTGACTTACTGGTAAGTCATAACAATAGAAAATCAATTAAATAAATAAATAAATAAATATCTTGGGACAACTCACACACGGCCATCTGATCCCAAGCTAAGCAGAGCTTGCGTTATGGTAACCAGACAACTGATATACATATCTACTTATATAATTTATAAATACATACATATTATAGATAAATTACACCCAGACACAGAACCAACAATTATGCTCATCACACAAAGTTTGTCCTGGGTGGGAATCGAACCCACTACCTCCGGCTTTGCAGTCAGGGTCACTAACCACTAGACTAACGAGGCAGTTAGAATTGTGTCTCATTACGTGGGACTTGAGTAATTAAAATAATATGTAAGCACATCCATTGCACCAGACTACCTATATAATGATTGTATTCATTTGAAGTGACAAGACAATTAGTTTAGAGAAATATCGTTGAGAAGAGACACTTCATTTTCTTCGCTATAAAATTCTCGGGTGAAAAAAAAAAGCTTAACGTAGGTAAAAGTTACATGTTCTTCTCATCGTTGATATTTTTTTGGTTCTGGACCATACCAAAGATATTGATAGTCAAAGTTTTAACTTTTAGTTACGATTATTTCCGAAAATAAGTTTTAAATGTTTAAACTAAACTTAAAATACCATAACGATCCCTGTACTGTTGTATGCACTCATAAGTAAAATAATATGCATGTGTAATATTACATGGCACCATAAACTAGCCGATTCATAACTTTGTACCTATGCATCATACAATAACTAAGTAACTGTAATACAAGTTTAGCTCGTTCATTACAAACAAGTTAATAAAATAAAGACTTTTAGAAGCTCTACACAAAGTTTGATTTTCCGTACACGCTACAAGAACGATATCAAAGTTCAATATCTATTATACAATTTTTGACGTCACATGACTGCGTAGTAAATAAATAAAATATAGTACGACCTTGCAAAACTTTAGGTACTAGTTGACTAATATTTACATGACCTATTTCCATAATAATTAGGTACCTAACGTACAAGAAAAACGTCAAAACAAACTTTAGCATAAAACCTAATTTCTCCAAAAAAAACGGTTTCATTCCACTGACGAAGATTCGAAATTCGAATTAGTGCTACATAGCGGTATCTGTATTTTCATTGCAATTACCTTACAATAGTTCTTTTTCCCGATAGCTAAGTGGGGAGTGCGTTCACTAGGTTACGCGTCCTCCCCCCTTCCCCTAGGTGGGTTCAACCCTTCTATGTGATACATACTAGGTTATGTATAAAGATTTATGTAGAACGCGGTAAAGTCAAATGTTGTTTCTCTAGTGATGGGCTGAGGTAGGAAATGTATAAGGATGGGAAAGTTTCGGATATATATTTTTTAAGTTGTTTATGATTATGCTATGGAAAGAATAATGCAACCAAGCATTTCAACTCTTTACTTCAGTTTAGTCGTACCAGAATTCCATAGTAGGGTTAAAAAAAAACAAAGTGCTAAATAATGAGGTCTATTTAAAAAAGTTTATTCCTGATTTTGAAAAGCTATATTGTATTAGAGATTTTATAACTGATCAATTTATTTATTTATTTATTTATTTAAACTCTATGCAACAAAAGCGTACAAAGGCGGACTTAATGCCTAAGGCATCAATATACTTGATGGACCCATACAATATTCTACTTTGGCAACACTTCAAAATCGCTCTATTCTTACACAAAGGGCCCATCAAAGTAGTCAGTAATCCATCAAAGGACATTGAATTGTGTGAGATATCGGCTATTGTGAAGGGCCCTAAATAAAACGGAGTCTCTAAAATAAAGTTACAAATTCAAATCTATTAAAGATTTAAAAAATACAGTAGGTAGTAGTACATCGAACTTTTCTCTGTAAATAAAAAGACAAAGTAACTATAGCTTCGATAAATTCAAATGAAGAACGCAAACAAAACAAAAAAAAAATCATCAAAGAGTACTGATATGGTTTTTTTTTACTTTTAATAAATAGGTTGTTTTTATATTGCATGCAACATGGGCACCCGTCAGCAGTGCAGATTTGTAGGTTACGCGTGCAGGTGGCTTGCCCCACAGCGGGGTGGAGCGCCACTTATCATATAAAACCTATGTGCCTCACACACGCACAAATGAAAATCTCGACCTCCGTCCCTTAGCGGGAAATGTGGAAATTACGTAAAGTGCGTAACTACTACGAGTACGATGATTCTAAGAATCCCACAGCAAAAAATGAGTTATTGATATATAGTATAAGTTTTAGGTATCTACCTAAACTTTCTAACATAAGTGCCTTTCTAATGGTGTTTTTACTTGAACAAAATGTACTAAAAGCTAGTAGTCTTCTTACTCTTGTAGTTTTTTAATCGTTCCTACGCAAGTTGTATTTTATCACAGTATAGTCGTTAAAACATTACTAAAAAGATCTTCTTAAACTCTTGTCAAAAGAGATAACTTAAAAATTTGCTTAATTTCGACGACGACGAGACGATCTTTTTAAAATTGGAACCAAAACTTCGATTTAAGAAAAATAAACCGTTTTTTTTATCAATCATTCCAAATTCGAACCAGAATATTCATAGTTAGAACGTTGCGTTGCGTATTTACGTATTCGAGCGCGTGAAGAATTAGATCTCTCTGGTCGTAGGGTGGGGGAGGGGTCTAAGGGTGGTTTCACGCTGCACGGCACGCCGCGTGTCAGTGGGGAAGTCTCTAATGAACTGTATGAACTAGTGTACCTAGATGATGCGTAGCTAAAACTATATAGGTTAGCGTATTACATAGGTATTGGAAGGTGATGGTGTTGAAGTTATGGGGTAAGGAAAAAATGCGAAAGGGACTTTAGAATAAGTAAATAAGAGTCACAATTCACAAGCAAAACTGGCACAAAATATTTCTTTGCTATTACTGCTTGCTTGATAGGCATAGTCGTATAAAGTTGTTTTATTGCAATAGGACAACCCCCATACAATAAATAACAATGGCATCTCCTACCTGCATTACACTAACCGTTATTTACATAGTGATATGAATCACAGGTAGGAACACAAGACCTCAACATAATTTAACTCCATATAATATTTTTCCCGACCTCATTACAAGTCCAAGAAAAACATTTGCGATCTTATACTATTTTTTTTTTTTAATATGTGTTAAAAGCTCTTCAAGTCACCGCGTGGGGATGTGTTAAAGCACTGGGTACCTACGCGTGAGCACGCGCGAATTAACCGCCACATTGCTTCTGAACACACCCTTACTTGCGTTAGCATACGTCATTATAGTGCCAGGCCAGTGTGAATATTGTAGCCTTTAAAAAAATAAAATAAATATATTCCTTTTTTTCCAATTTTGAATTTCGACTGTTTTATTTGTACTAAAAAATAAAAGACAATGTAACACGATTTAAGCCTGGCCTAAGGCATTGATTGCTTCAAGATCTGATTATTTTAGAGTAAAAGATTTTACAGTAGCAGGAGTTTTTATTTTGATAAATATTGTCGATAGTTCATGTTTCGTGTTTTCGTTTTCAAAGTGACATTGGAAACTATTAATCCATTATTTTTCTAACAACACAGAGGCAATGTTGTCTGCCTAATATTGTGATTGTGACTATTATCATAATAATATGAATTATGGTACCATTTACAAAATTGAAAGCCTATGTCGTCCAGATAGCTATCTCTTTGTAAGAAATATTAAACTATTAAATGCATAAATTATACATAAAAATGTTCTGAAAGAGAAAGGCAATAAAAATCTACAATAGCAATAATTTTACTTTCATTTCAGATAATATAGCGCTGAGTGCGCTCATGAAATAACGAAATATCAATAAATAACTGAGTCCGTCGGCCATAACTACAAAAACCCAATTTAATAATAATAAAACTGCATCGAGTTTGTGTTTCGTGTTGGATGCGTGGTAAGGGTGCATCGACGCACCCCTCACGCACACACGCGTGCACAACACTTATGATACGAAACTGGGCCGCGATTGGTCGGTACAGTTGTGCATGTGTGCGTACCTGTTTGGTTGTAGAAAAGAGGTCGTATAGATGTAGTTATTTATACCGTGGTGTTCTAGGCTGTATTATGTGAATTAGTTGCGTGCATTGGGGTAGTCTTTGCTAGGAAAAAGTATTGATTTGTTGCATAGTAGCGGAGTTTAATGCGGACTTTTGCAAGCAGATGATGATTTTTGAACAATATTATATGCGGGGGCTGTCGTGTCGAATATTTATTTAGACAGTACGTACAAGTGTACATTATTATTTGCGTTGGCAACACCACGTTTTTAATTTTTAATAATTATTACAATTACTAGTTTATATTCGTTTGTAGGTACTTAATTAGTTAAAAAAATGTAAGTTAAACTAAAAAGGTGGATAACTTGTTCGCAAAATCAACATTATATAATTTTAATATGACTCAGGATCTGGTAACCCTAAAAATTAAATGAACCGAAAAAGGCGGTACAAATGTTCTTTACCGAGTGTTATTTTAATAGATTATAATGCAGATGGGAAAACCGGTCTATGGCAAGCAACGGTCCTTTGTAAATATTTCATTGAGCACAGCTTTAATGTTTAAAGTTTTTATTATCAAGCGACAATAAAGGTTTTATTCTTGATGCTAGTTTACAGCGGCCATTTTGAATTTTTTTAATTTGTGTGAAAAGATTTATTTTTATTTTTAACGTTGGTTTGGTATGCTGCGTAAGATAAAGCTTTCTGTTTTATTAAAAAATTTTAAGATTATTTAGTATCTACTTAATTTTATTTTTTTAACTTTATGTAAAAAATAAAAATTAACTAAAAAGTTAAAATAAATGCTTTACCTATCAGTAAAAGATCTACTTACTTATATATTTTCTTTTTAAGTTCAAACCACAGGCTCAAACATAAAACAAAGCCGAACTAATGCACTGTGTTTAATGTAAAACAGCAAACGTGGAAAAAACAAAATTGTAAATATTTGCTTTGACGTTTGTCGAGTGTTAGAATAGTAACATGGAATGCCTCGTTATTTTTGTTCTAGCTCATAACGATGACAAAGGACTCATTTTTATTAGCATTCGAGGCTTTCTGGAAATATTATTTTTGATACTAGCTTTTTATTTTTCATGTTTTTATTGTTTGTGTCTATCTCAGGTCATATTTTAGAACGATGCTCAAACATGAATCCCTGAAATACGAATCTAATTTTTGATCCAGATTTATACTTGAATGTTGTTCTAGAACACGGTCCTAAGACTAAAGCGCCATTATTTACTCTGGTACTAAAAATGTACCAGGTTGGCCTAATTTCACGCAAAAAACCAGTTACCATGGCTGCTAAATGAACAAGAATGATTTTCCGCAAGTTCAAATCACAATACAGACAAGTTTGTAAAGATAACTTTGACATAAACATGCGTCTGATGCGCATCCTGTTTGTTTTTGTGAACAACGTAATTTTGGTGTTAACAGAAAATCAACTAACTTTTGTTAAGCAACTTTGAACTTTTATACGTTACAATAAGATGTAAGAAAATTGAGTGGCCAGAGTTTTAACAAATAAAGCGTTAGAATAGTTTAGGCCCTTTTATGTTAGATACGTAGTGCGTTCCACATTCGTCTCTTACTCCAGTTGAACTTTCAAAACCCTAAGAAAAACGCGCATAGGAACTCGTTTACAAAAATTCAAAATAAGAAAAATAAAAAATAAACAATTACGCAACACCGACTCCTGTTACACGTAATAGTTCAGAGCATGCAAGATGCATCATTAACAAGTCGATTCGTCCTGCCCGTTACATCAGCTGATAGCACAAAAAGCTCGACCTAACATCTGCCGGCCCAGAGGCCGTGAATCACCGGTCCTTGGCGCGTGCCGGCACGAAAAAAAAAGGAAAAAAAAATCAAAAGTGTAAACTCCCGCCGACCGTTATAATCGCCTCGGCTGTGGGTGGACCGTGTTCGACCGAGTTTAAAAATCGATTTTTTATGAACATTTTATTCGTTAAAAATGGACAATAAGTAGCTACTGTTTTGTCCTCTAGTATGCTTCAATTATTTTTATTTCTTCATCCTTTGGGAATGTACCATAATATCATGAATTAAACATAAAAGCTTGTTTTGCATCCGAAATTATAACGCCGCTATCCATAAATATTCATTGTTTGTCAACCAATATTAGTTTTATATGAAACTAAATTACTAGAAGACAAAGTTTTGTCGTAAATCCTAAGTTTAATAAACTCAAGTTTTTCGATATTCTTATGATAAAACAGAAATTGCTTTCGCAGCAATAAATTTTCTTTAATTTCAAGATGGCGACGGGGACTTATTCCCGCGCTATTTAGTCTGAATAAAAAAGCTAGAGAAATAGGTAAGTTTCGAAAACAAAAGAGGCCATTTAAATGTGCGATAAAAACGGCAGTGATTTATTTCTAAGTTTCTTCGTAATGTTTATTGTATGTTTGTTTGCGAAAATTCCAAGGAAAACATTGTTACTCGATTAGCGAAACCATTATGGCGTCGATTTTACTGTTTCCACCCACTATGGTGTCTGTCTATCGTAAATATTCATGTTATCCATGTTATGCACAGTGAAAACTTGATAGCAATGGTGAAGTGTTTAATCTAATGGTATTTCTATAGATACATTTATTTACAGTAAAATTGCAATTTTACACTGAAATACTTACGCATTTTAAAATTAAATAATAATAATTAGAAATAATTATTGACGCGCTATTGAAAAATGCGGAAGTTTGGCTGAACGGATCTGGATAAAATTTGGCATGGAGATAGATAGGATAGCACATGGGCTACTTTTCATTCCGGAAAAATGTATGGTACTCGTGGTATAATTATTATATGAACTTGTACGCACACGAAGTCGCGAGCAGAAGCTAGTATAAATATGATATAGGACATTGTATTAATTTCAGAATCACATAAATAACTATCCAAAACCTCTTTACGTTCAAATATTCTTAATATTGACTTCTTATGTAGTAAAGCTTAAGTGGTCTACTATTATATTAAAGCGACAATTCTCATAAACATAGAATAACTACTAAATAAAACGAAATAGTCTCAACGACGTCTATTTATCTTAACTAAGTATAATTCGTTTGTTTAGGTATCTACGTGAAATAAAAATCTAGTCAGAAATACTTTTGTCTTATGTCAGACTTGTTTTGTATAAAATTATTGAGATTTTTTTTTACTGAATCAATTTTATTTTAAAGTAGGTAAGGTACTATTTAGTATTTTAATGCTATTTTCTTCTTTTAAACCAATGTAATTAGTTTTTATAGGGCAGTTGGTAAGTTTTAACTCTGTTTTTGTTTAGAATACCTGCGAGCAGATATCAGATAAATATGTGTCTAGAGGTATCGTTCAATCAGACTCCTAAGAATAGGATCTCCTTATTTTATTAATTCCTGATTCTAATAAAATCACGTTTAATGCAAAAAAGGATGCTCCTGTCTTAATTTGTCTTCCTTCCCTCTATGGAAGAGAAAAGCTGAGTTGTACTTTGGCTTCCAATCAGACTCAGACAATGCTTAGGTCTGTAACTCAACAACTAAGTAAGCATCGTTACACCCCCAACCACGTCTTAAATTATTACTAAATTACCAATCAACATGCATTTTACGATAATGCACCCGAATTTCACCCTCTTTCCCGACGGTGTCGGAAGAGGCGTCCGGGGTGATTATATCAGGTGCGATCACCAATCACACGGATAAGCGGGCGATTATAACAATATCCCGTTGCACCCCTACCTAATATTATCTGTTGCAGTCTGAGGGGTGGTCAGTTTTTGGTCGCGAGGTGAGATTAATGGGGGTTTAACAGTGGAATTATTGACTAAGGAGATTTGTGTATAGGTACTTTAAAACAGTTCCGTAATAGTTCCGAATAGTTCCGCAACCAGGATTTTGTAAAAACATAATTGAAAAGAGTATCCGTGGAGTTTCATGCTCGTTCTTTTCTATAGAGACCTATCTCCGATTTGGAACGAGCAACTAACTTCAACTTTCTGACTAACTGACCGACTCTTTGACAATTCAAAAGTGCAGCCTGTAAATGGTCTAATTGAAATAAATGCTTTGATTTTGATTTTGACTTTGAGTGCGTAATCGGTTTCCATATCAAATGACAAAACTGACTGTATTTTAAGTTCTAATATATAATTTAAAATGTTTCTTGCTTTACAATTCGAGCCGATAACAGATCCGTCACACGGCGCAACACCTTTTACCCAACAATAGGTACAATCAGATAAAGGCAGAGGCGTTCCTTGCGCAGGCGGCGCTCTGCGATTGGAGCGCACCGCGCATGCGCGCATCTGCCGCGCACGTTAACGCGTGCCCAGATAATGTGCGCGACATATGAACCGCACTATATAAATAATACCTTTAAGTTTTTCAGAAAAAAAAAGAAAAGCGCCCGGTGACCAAATAAATGTTTGGAACAGCTGAATTGATTTTTTTTAATGGCTGGCTGCTACTGTCACCTTCTGTGTGATAAAAAAATAGATAGGGCATAGTTTTTGTTATTTATGACTTTTGTAATATGTATTAGTTTATTTTTATTTTTATAAGATTATTTTGTGTATTTTTTCTATGGGCCTCAGTTGCCTGATAATAAAATGATTTATTATTATTTATTATTATTATTAAAAAATTTGCGTATTTTTACAAAAAAACGTAAGAATTTTGAACCCCTATTGCATTGGAGGGTTAGTGGCGTATCTACATAGGTATTTCATAGGGTATTCTTTTGCTCTATTTTTGGGTAAATATGCCTTGCATTTTTTGCATTGTAATATGGCCATATTATGATTTTCTCGCTAAAACTGCTCGCTAAAAGGCTTCAATAATAGAATTACGATAAAACTAACTCCACCAATAGTGGAGTAGTTTTTATTGTAAATTATTAATGACTTAAAACCCTTTACAGAAGACCGTATTAAAATCAGTCAAACGGTTTTGGAGATAAATGGGAACTTTCGTTTGCACTAACAAACACACAAACATAAATGCGTACACCTCCGTTCCGTCATGGGTGAAAATATAACAGAAATAGGTAGAGTAATTATACATTGCGCAATTATCTGAAAGATAAATGGAGCATGTAATTATATCATGTATACAATTTTCCATTCAATTTGTAACTATATTTTGCCCGCGGGTTTGCTCGCGCACAAAAGGAACAGTACTTTTTTTCTAGATGAAAGGCACCCTATATCCTTTTCTATATCCCTAATAACATGTGTATGCAATTTCATGATGATCGATTAAGTAGTTAAGGCGTAAAAGCGTGACAAATAAAGAAACAAATTCACTCAAAACAATTCAATGCAAATTTATAATTCAATTTTCCGACCGCGACTTTGTCTGCGTCAAAGTTAAAATATTATCCCACGGGAACCGTACATTTTTCGGAGATAAAATGCCTATGCCTATGCCTAACCTAGCCTATGTGCTTTTCGAGACTATAATCTATCTCAGTGCCAAATTTCATCCAGATCCGTTCAGCCGTTCCGGTGTGATTGAGTAACAAACATCTATCCAGCCAAACTATATTCCGGGGTTGCGGGACCCGGGGTTGCGGGACGTCTTAACAGGATACCGTGGCCCCGGAACGCAAAGGGCTACAGAAGGAACAGGGTGGTTTTTTAGTCAGTAAAAGTCTGACAGTCCCTTCTGCCCCACCTAGGGCGGAAGGAGTCATTTGATGATTTTTACCACAAAAAAAAAGCCAAACTATATTATATGTAGTAGTAATATTAGTTAGGATGTTAAGTTCATTATTACATAATAAATTAGTATATTGTTACTATGTCAGCGTTTGCCCTTACCACTCATCGGTAAAAAAATCTACATAGTATTTCAATTTTGTATTGCAGTCCAGGTGTCTTATACTTCGCAATTAATATCCAGTAGCTTAATGGCTTCTACATTTTTATTAAAATTCCATTAAAATGTTCCAATCTATAATTTCGTGCTATTAACTATCGTAATCGGGTGTTTATTTATGTTGTAATTATGATAACGCGTTGGGATATTATATATAATACACCTTATTCCCAAAATAAACCGCAATGGCCCCTCCATTGCGGTTTATTTTGGGAATAAGGTACAATTTATAGTATTGTAAGTTATTTACCTTACACTATACAATAACAGGTGATGGTTTTTGAAAGAGAAGAGGATGTATCGGCGTGTGATGTGAAAATAAATGATGAGAGTGTGGAGCAAATGAATGAGTTTGTATACTTGGGCAGTATGTTTACTAGAGATGGAAAGATTGATGCTGATGTGGAAAGGAGAGTGACTGCGGGAAATAAAGTGAATGGTGCTATACATGCAGTTGTGACCAGCCAGTCCATGCCCAAAAAGGCACGACTGGCTGTTCACAACGGCGTGCTGGTGCCTACGCTTATGTATGGAAGTGAATGTTGGGTATGGCAAACGAGGCATGAGAGTAGGATTAATGCTGTGGAAATGCGTTCCTTGCGGAGTATGTGTGGTGTAACTTTGAACGATAGAGTGAGGAATGAGGTTATACGGGATCGTTGCGGATTAAAAGAGGATGTAGTGACAAAGATAGAAAAGGGTATGCTTAGATGGTTCGGTCATGTTGAGAGGATGAGTGAAAGACGATTAACAAAAGGTATTTATATGGCAGAGGTGAGTGGCAACGCAGGGAGGGGTCGCCCTAGGAAGACCTACACTGACCTTATTGGTGAGGTTCTTCAGAAAGGTCAGGTGCGGAGTACTCGTAACCGGCGTGCTTGTATGACGAGATGTATGAACGTAGATGAGGCGAAAGGAGTATGTAAGGATCGTAGCAGGTGGCGTTCTGTGG
This sequence comes from Hoplodrina blanda, assembly GCA_949316365.1. Lineage (NCBI taxonomy): Eukaryota > Metazoa > Arthropoda > Insecta > Lepidoptera > Noctuidae > Hoplodrina > Hoplodrina blanda. The sequence continues at coordinate 3,155,007 of OX438582.1, forward strand.
TTTCTGCCTACCCCCATGGGAAAAAGGTTTATGTATGTATGTATGTATACAATAACAGGATATAATTTGTACCTACTCAATTTTATGAGTTCTATTAGCAAAGAAAAATAAATTTTAATTAAGTTATTTAATACAAATAACATCAATACAATGTTTAAACAAGAATAGATAAAAAAAATAACACACCTCCATAGAGCATTTCAAAATAAAATATTTCAAATGACGAATAAAATCATTTAAAACGATACCTAACGCCTATAATCATAATAAAAGGGATGCGAATTGTGGGTGTAGTATAGGTACAATATTAGGTACTCACCCACACTGACTCACAGACACCTCACCAATGAAGATATTATTAAGCCCTCTATCAGGTCACCTTTTTTAAAACAAAAGGCTTTTGTCTCCACCAAATTTTTATCCAGCCAGGTCGCATCTTAGTCATTAAGGACCTCTAAAAAGGTTTTCCTCGAAGTACCTAGTACTTATTCTAAGTAGGCTTTAAATAAACGTAATTCTTGGACTCGAACAAAGGTGGGACCACCCATATCCCCCCAAAAAGCTTTACGGTGCTTGTTTTAAAACTAATTTGCTAAAGTTACTTCGCAGCCGGTAACTTATAATCGTAAATTAAGTCAAGTACGTTTCTCGCTTCGCACTTTCTTTGGCAAAAACTTTTTTCGGTTACCGTTGTTCGAAAAAAGTATTCGTGCGATTTTAGTACCTACTTTCTGTTAGTATAGCTTTTTAATAAGAAGATAAGATCGTGATTATGTTGACTTCTTTATTTATTTGGGTGGAGGCTACTAAATTACAATTTTTTTAGTTATTGAAGTTGGTTTAAAATCTAGCTACTAAAAAGGGTAGGGATTTTTTTATTCTTTAATTAAATACTAAGAGGGCGGTTTCATCACCTCTGACTAGACACTTTTCATTGATTCATAAATGGAACAGAATTTGTATGAAATGATTTGGCAAGTAATTTATAATAAGTGGTGAAACAGGCCCTAAATCATACATACGAGGTCGAATTAAAGTGTCAGTTAGGAAAAACAAAACAAACCTTCGCGTTGACAATGGTGCCGATTCCGTTGTTCACAAACTAGACTAAATTTAGAGAATTTTCATCTTTTACTGACATATAGCTAAAGAAAAGGACGGTGACACTTACACACTAAGATAGAGATGTCAAATTAGTTTCGCCTTCAAATTCTTCATATTTTTAATCGACACGTTTTAGATGTCAACTATAATTTGTATGGAATCTGTTGTGTAGTTAAATTCGATAGCTTTTGTTTCGGGTTGGTTCGACGAAAAACGATTTGTGTAGGTAGATTATTTTTGTGTCTTTGTGAGTACGTACCTAAAACTCTTTTGGATACTAAAAAGCACCCTTTTATATCGATGATTTTTTTAGAGACGTTCATTTTAGTAATAATTATAATAAAACCAGCCTTACTGCTTCACTGCAGGGCAAAGGCTCTTGTGCCTTCTCATACAGAAAAGGCACAAGCATTGATTCAGACTTATATTAAATAGAAGTGTTGGTTTTACTTCACCATGACAGTGATATCCAAGATAAACTTACAATAAGTACATAAGAAATAGAAATAGTGTCCATAGCCTTTTTAGGAATTGTCCAAACGGTTGGTTGTCCCAAGGGCTGGCTATTACCATTGCCAGAGGCTAAGCATTGCCATCCAACATGGCAATGCGGCCAATCTTTTGGGCACATCCTGTCTACAGTGATGCGGAGAAATTTTGTGACGCCATTTAGTTTTAGTTTCTAATTTTATTATTATTGGTTTTTTATAGGTTAGGTACCTACATAACTAATTAAATAAAGTGTATGACATACTTTTAAATAAAAAAGTCACATTGGTACTTGCCCGTGAACGGTTATGAACCCTCAATCTGATGTATGAGAGGCGGACATCATCCACAGGGCACTCACGACACCACTGACATGATTTAGTCATTTATTTTAGTAAGCTTTTGAAAATGGTACGTAAAGCTAGTGTGACTGTCTGGTGTTCGTCTGTTCAGAAGTTCAGGTCATCGCATTTTTTGAACTGTCTGGCACCGTCTTGGCGATGACCTAAGCCAGACCAAATCTTACACACGGTCTTATTTTAGATTTATTGTTCCATTAGCATGTGTATCATTTTGTAATGTCATTTGCAGTACTTATTATAAAGGGTTCTTTATGTGTTTTTATTGTAAGTAGATCTTTTGTGTTGCTTACAAATATCTTAAAAGGTTCTTACGCTACGGGTCCCCAAAAATATATCTCTAACGAACATAGGTATTATTTTTAGATTGACCATAATGCACTACAAATGAAAATGTTTTCGTACCTTAAACTGCTAATAATAATAAAATCACTAAGTATATATTATTGTTATGTAGTATTAAAAAAAACAAAGGAGGAAGCTTTTATGGCATCAGAAAACACTTTCACATCGCTGTCAATGGGGCAAGTGCCCAATACGCTGGCAATATTGCCACGTTATTATGGCAAAGTTAAATATAGGTACAGATCATGGATATTTAAGTCATGTTGTGCCAAAATCTGTAATTTCAAAATCGTGCGACAATTGAAAACTTTTGCTTTAAGTTTTTAAACTGAAAGAAATAGCTTTTTTCCGGAGAATGAGAAAAAGGCGATTTCTCTCTTATTCATTATTATTGATATTTTTATTTTGGTTACATAATTTAGGGCAGATCATTAAAATAAAGCTCTTGAATATGCGACCTAATTAGAAAGACAATTCTGTAGTCGTTGCGTAGAAAGAACGTAGTGTGCGAATGCTCTTTTCACGGCCTATTAATTTTGCTGTTATATTTTTATTGGTATTTTATGTTAATATAAGCTTATCTCTGTATTTTGTTTTGAACTGTTTCTCTTTTGTTTTGATAAATTGGTGTTTGATGATGACTATCGTCATTATAGGAGCGCTTTTCGCATTTATTTTTGTTTTAGCGAAAAATATTCGACAAAACATTTTAACAGCCTACTTAGTTACTTATAAATGTACATTTATTATCAGTTTTCAGTATTCGTTAAAGTGACGAAAATCCCACAGGAGAATACAACAATTATTTAATCTTGCAATTGATTAATTATTTTTATTAATTATCTCTTATTTGTCTTTAACAAAGCGCCATTTACGTGTCGCATCACTTTTGATACACGTCCGCCATCTTGTCAAGAATCACCGCGTCACACAAGATGTCGGCCAACATACTGGATCGTATAAATTAATGCAAATGACACGACAAGGCGACAACGAGGTATTTGCGTCATTCGCAAATCGATTCAATACATTTTTTTTATGAAATTTATCGGAATCGATACGAATGTATAAAATATCGTATTGTAATCGAGAAGCAACGTGTTATTGGAACGATTATTGGGAATGATATTTAACTTTAATTTTGGCAACTATGGTCATGATCATAAGTTATTTTAAAGGGGTGACATTATAAAGAAAATAAGTGCGTGTTTAAAAATCGATGTCGGTATTTTCATTAAGTTTCATACCGATACCAAACTGTCACTAAATGCTTTATCTTCACCTTTAAGCGAAATTTATACTTATGTCTTACTAAGTAGGTACGTTTTTTTATTGAAGTAATGAGCCATATTTGCCGTGTTCAATATAAATATATTTATACAATAATATATTACTGTATAAAATATTAGCAGGTTTTTTTGTAAAGTATTTTCATTTTGTCATTGTCAAAACAAGCAACTGCATTATTACTGCAAATTCTGTTTGTATTAACTGTGTTGTCCAAATTAGGTTTAACTAATGCCATACGTAGCGTTAACTTATTCCGATGTTCTCGAATGAAAAAAATATTTGACAAATTGCCTAGCGTGCTAAGCTGTTGACTCAATTGCCAACAACCAATCACAGCAGCTTGCGCGCGCTTGATAATTTGTCACATTAAATTTTCATTCGATAGTTATTAATTCTAAGTTAACAAGCGGTGATGAAACTTGAATTTCCTTGTCTACGTCATTGAGGTGACTTATCATTGTGATCAATTCCCGTGGGTTTTCCTGAGAGAAGCGTCCGTCTATGGCACGCCATAGACGGACCGCATCTTGCTGTCGAGACCGACTGCAAGAACTGCAGTTTCCATACTAAATTCATATCCGTCATAAACGGACCGCTGAGCAGTTCCTGAGCGGTCGGAGCAGTCGCTCTGCGGTCGAGTTTCGCCGTGCGGTCGACTGACCCACCATATACTGCACTATTTATTTATTTATTTAATTCAGGTTACAAAGACCCATAACATAATTATATACCTTATAGACTATCAAACATATTTATAAAAACAAAAACTACTATTATGCGGTCGTGTTGCACTTCAACGCGACCGCTCTAGAGCAATGTCGGTCTCGTCTGCAAGATGCGGTCCGTCTTGGCGGGCCTAAAGCATAACTACTGCTTAAATTTTTTTTTAAGCGCTAAAAAGGCTACATTTGCATTTTCGCATGCAAGAAAACTTATGCTTAACTTAATCCTGCTCACAACTGAGAGCAACCTCTCAGACAATCTGTCAGGCATTTCCTACAGAAGGTTTCTTGTATAAAGAAAGTCTCCAAATAAAATAAGACTAGCCACTCACCTTCTTTTCGGTCAACTTCTCGCATCGCCGCTGTTTGCATATCTGATGCGACTTGTCGTTGCGACACGGTGCGCAGTCGCCGCAGTTGTCCTTGCGCTGGCAGCCGATGCATTCGCCACATCGTTTCCGCTTCTTCTTCGTCTGCGATCGGAAATACTGTTTTATTATTAAGATTAGTGTCATTAGGGGATGTTGTTTTAATTATTTTAACTACCTAATACCTATTTAGTTCTTTTTGTAAAAAAAGGCTTGACTGTTAAATAATTTTAAAGTTTCTTTCGACAAATGACATGTTTCGGCTTCGCTATATTTGTCGGTTAGTTGCTGTGTGCCACTTAGTACTTCAATTATTTTTTAAAGAGGTTACATTTTGTAAATTGGCCGAAATACGAAAATTATAATTTTCAATTTATTGGACGATGAAATAACACTGTTTTAAAATTTTAATTTGCAAAATTTGCTACAAACTCTTCATTAAGTCATATTTTACTGTTACAACACTCGTATCTGATCGCATTCCCGTTGGTTGCGTGTGCGATTCATTCACGAACCCGACCAAAACGTTGGCCAATCCCTGCCAAGTATTCGGCACACTGTGAACTTCGCTAAGCTACAAACGTTTCGTGCGAGATAGAAAGAGAAAAAGATAATGGCAAATGTTTGACGAATTGCGACCAATATAAAGGGACATTGCAATTACTGGCCAGACAACAATTTCGGAGTATTCCGCGCTCATTATTATGACTCGTCTCGGTCCTGCGCTGGCGCATTCAATCGTAGCGATCTCATTTACTCTTATTAGGACTTTGTATTTCGGCAGCCTAAGTAGTCATCGATAAATTAATGTATTTTTACTATTCGAAATATTTATAATATAAATATTAGCCTTATTTTTTTTGCTAAGCGCATAAATTACAGGTAGTTCAATTTTGCATAAAGCTAAGCAATTTCCTCAATGTTGTAATGTAAATTAATTCGCTACAATAAAAACATACAACAGCTGTGATACGGTAAGAAGAACTCCGCCATATTTGGTGCAATTTCATTCGTGCAACGTTCGTACTTATCTCGGTCGTAATCGGAACCAACCGATTGTGGCACCGACAAACAGCTGACGATTATTTAAATACGGAATTCTATTCAAATTCGTACTTCGAACGCTTGTTTTAGTTAGATGGCGGAAAAACATTTTACCTACTTCCAATAATCAAACCATTAAAACAAAAAAAAAGAAAACAAAAAAAGTAGGTATAACCATTGAAATTTAAATTTAAGACATTAATTACAGTATTTAATCGCTCAAAATTAATATTCCTATTCCTATTAGCACCTTAGAAATATTCTAATTACCCGTTCATCCTGCAGATGGTTATTTTTTTATGTTTTAATTAATCCGACTGGCATTACAGTGCCTACATGCCTTTGCTTTGTAAGAACTAACCTTTAGTCTATCTTAAATTACATGCAATACAACAACAGATGTGACACGCAGCTCATTTCACGGTAAATACTTATTTTTAATTAGGTATTAAATAAGCGTAATGTTTCTACTATTAAATAGTTACTTCTTAAAATAGTTTTTAACAACATATTATCAATAGAGGCTTTACTGAGTATCCAGCAGAAAAAAAGTACTAAAAATTTAGTTGCTTGTGTTAAAAAATAGTTTTTCTTTTAATATCTACACATAGCTATATTTAGTTCGCGCCATTAGCCAAAGTATTAATGAGGTACATTTTTTATGGTACAACTTTCTTTTACGCCATGTCTTTATTCTACGAGAAAAAGAAAATAAAACGAGAAGCCACATAATTACCTAAACCTAAGTGCTACGTCACTAAAATATAGCTCACTTCCGCTTTTCCTAATGTTTTGTCCACATTTCTAGGAAGCTTTGGATTTTCCCCGTTTGACTCATTCCATTCGCATAATGAGTAATAGCTGTGACTAGACAAAGGAAAATGTAATCTATCATAGGGTAATAGAGAATAAATCTGAACGGTGCAAGTTTAGGATTTTTATTTCAGCTTCGTTGTAATGGCGGAAAAGTTTTTTCGGTTTGAATTTAATGTTCTGGAATGCTTAATTTGAATTTTGTATTTTTTTTACTTGAAATAACTAAGTAGACTATAATGATTTCACTCATACCTACCTACCAACTTTTTTTTCGGTTGAAACTCTGTATGTCAGTAATTATAGGGAATTGTATTTATTTGCACTAAATGCAAGTAACGTGTAATTATGTTAAGTGCAGTAGTAAGTTCGCTATATGTAATATAGCTTTATGATGGACGTCGTTAAAGGAAAAATGCTATAAAGCATAATTCTATGAAGTATTCGATCACAATCAGACTCAGTATTAACCCAACGGCAGCTGAGCGTCGATAAATTAAATCGTCAAATTCTTTAGTCGAGTCATTATATCAATTAAAAATGAGCCGATTTTAAATCGATCATCCTAATAACTATCTTATCGATTAGTCAGTAATTACTGGGCGGAATTTAGTTTTTAACATTGTTGTATCAACCGTCAATGTACTGATAAAAAGGTGTAACTTAGTCGATATTTCAAAAAAAGTAAACATGTGTGAAATTCACTTGCGTGGAGTACGTACATTGCATTTATTTGAATTTGCTGTATCCGTCCAATTAAGACATGCCTTTGTGACTAATGATCATTAGAGCTTACATCTAAAACGTTATAATCGGAATAAAATAACAAAAAAAAAACCAATAAAATTACTATTATCGAGCATTCCAGAAATATTTTTTAAATCGATTATTTACTTTAATTTCAACTACTCAACTTTTATATCTCATTCAAATACGCACTAAACCTTTTTGCTCGCCCTTATATTTCTCTTGAACATTAATTATACCGATTACCGATTTAAATTACCGAATAACGATCACTGAAGATGTAGTATCGACTAATCGAGGTGCATCTCTAATAATTACTGTCTATTGTAGAGGCGGCAGCTGCGAGCCAAGGTGTTCGTTATTAGACTAGGAAATGCTGACATTTATTGTGTAAAGAATGTCGTCAAAGTCTGAACCTTTCCTACTAGTTACCTACCTGCTGTTAGATAAGTTTTTCTGAACTGTTGGCAAGTTCAATTATAAAGAAGAATATTCTCATCCGTTCAACTCTAAGGTAAATATCTAGCTTTAGCTTTACAATTTTTAAATGATTAGGAGTGGTCGTGCATGTTGGAATTTTTATTTCATAATTATTATTGGGTAAAACTGTTTTAATTGAAATACATAAGGTATGTCTTTGCCAAAAGTTACAGAGGACGTAAATTCGATTAGTTTTGAAATTGTAAATATCCGTTTTGGAATAATATTTATTTATCGAAGGCCTTATTCATGATAACGCGTGTTACTAATTGTGCTTGTCGTATAAAATTAAACCAAAAGTCTAGATGATAGCCGAATTTCCAATAAAATTCGAAAATCGAACCGAAGTGAATCGGTACTTATACGTCAGTGCGCTCGTTCTAGGGTTTGACGAAGCACTTATTTTATAGCTGTCAGTAAAGTAAATGTCAGTGTAATTTGTCAGTCCAAATGTCTAAAAAACGTCGTAATTACAAAAAAGTAGTACCTAAATACGTCAATTGACTTAATGATTTACTTAACAGGTACCTATCAACCTATTTCACAACTCCGTAGGTACTTGCTTGAGCCACAATTAAAACGTACTAACTCAGTTAATATCGAGGGCTTTTTAAAACTGCCGACTAATTGCATTCGCAAAGTCATAAAATTTTCTAAGCAGGACACGCATAAATCGCCTGACTTTAATTTGTGTTTTAAACGAGAGAGGAAGTTAATTTATTGGTGGAGCAAGAGAATCGGCTAACTATTAAATTTATAGCCGCGAAGACAAGGAGTTCGGCCATTTCGAAACTCAGGACCGGGAATAAAAACTGCTCGGAGAATAATAAAAGGTGGAATTACGGTGGAAGTTTCTCTTTTTCGGGTTCTCTCGAATATCCACTTTCGGCGGGCGTGTAGCTGAATGAAAATTCTGAGAATTCTTATATCTTTCGTCGAATATATACAGTCGGCTTTTCGCGATTCCCCGGCGTCTTGTTTACGCAATTCACCAATTCGTGGGAAGGAAGATTAGTTTGTCGTTCGCGATTTTATTGTGTTGCTTTCCAACTCGCCTACGTTTTGTGTATGTATCATTTTGTTTACAATCCACTGTCATATATCAACTACTAATGATTATTGGTTATGGTGCAATAAACCGTCAATATTATTTGGCCAAGCCGAAACTGTCAATAGAATAGTTCAATCAATGTAAACAAATATTATTATCAGTTCATATCCGTGTAAACTAAATGTCAACTAAACTCAGAATATTGAAACCTAAACTTTGTATACATATTTAGAGCCATTTTGTTAGATCTTTACTGTCCAAACAGATTAGCGTTTTATGTGTTGTGAGCCTATAGATGTGTTAAGTAGTAGCTATCTATACATATGTACTTACAGTCCACTATTTTAAACCAGTTGCGAATAAACCTGCATACTAACTACACGTTGTTTTCTTATAAAAAATCAAGGCAAACAAAAATCAACCTTATACACTGAACATTTTGGTCCGTATTCGAACCGGAGCGTGTTAATGAGCATCGAGCCCGGTGATCCGCGAGAACAAAAGATTGTTACCTGAGTGCGATAAGGAATCGTCGGGTGACACGTTTTTTCTAATGTGCAAGTTATAAAAACATTTCTAACGAACGAGTTAATACAGTGAAATTGATTGACTATAAACTGGTACTTGTTTAAAAGGTGTATGTGACTTTTAGTGCAAATCATAATAACAGTACATTGAGTGAGTGTGTAAAGAGATAAAAATCTACAAACTGTTACTTTGCGAGAACTTATAACCTAAAACAAGTGACCGATCGGAGTGTTGTTTGCTGAGATTGCTTTGCGAGTTTATTTCTTACTACAATGGAGGCACTTTTTTCGTTACAAGATGAGTTGTTCGACAATTTGATAAAGGCTGAGAGAAACTTTAAGAAAACCCCGAAAGAAAGAATCAAACGTCAGTACTTAGAAACGAGGTTGGAGTTGTTAGAACAACTATTTAAAGATTTTAAAGACGGACACAAGGAGATAGTTGCTAAAGCAAAAAGTAAGAAGGAAGCATATTTTACAGAAGGAAAATATGAGATTTTTGAGGAGCTATATGTGCAGTATAAGTCAAGTTTACGAGAAGCTTTGCAACAGTTTTTGCCGCCAGTTACCGAGTTACATAGCCCAGCAGTTACCAATAGCGCGAACAATAATTGCAGTGACATAAAACTACCCCGCATACAATTACCTACTTTTGGGGGTAAATATGAAGAGTGGCCAACCTTTTACGACATGTTTTCCTCATTAATACATAATAATAAGAATATTTCATTGGTACAGAAATTACATTACCTCAAGTCTAATTTAAGTGGAGAAGCATTAAATTTACTTAGTAATTTTTCGACGACCGATGCAAATTATGAGGAAGCCTGGAACCAGTTAGTTCGTCGATATAATAACAAGCGTTATAACTGCAATGCTATAATGAGGACTTTATTTGGCACGAAGAAAATTCAATCCGAGTCAGCCAATGCAATAAGGAGTTTGTTAGATACAACGTCTACCTGTCTTAAATCTTTGGAGAACTTGGGCATTAATACTGAATCCAGTTACGCTAACGCGTCTGTCGTTCACTTAGTCGTTTCAAAATTGGACACGGAATCTGTTAAACAATGGGAACAGCAGCTTAATATGATGTGTGATGAGTTGCCCACTTGGATACAATTACGAGATTATTTAGAGTACAGATTCAGGACCTTAGAAATGATAGATACGAACGGTAACCGCGCCGCGCAACAAGCTAAGCCTGCTGCTAAGTCGAAATCTTTTCACGCATCAGTAGAGAAGGAGAAAGAGAACAAATCTAAGACTAAACAAGAGTGTCCAATGTGTCATGAAATTCATTATCTCAACCAGTGCAAGCGTTTTAGCCTTATGACACCTAAAGAAAGACAGGACTTCGTTCAAACGAGTAAATTATGTTTTAATTGCCTGGCTCCGACTCATGCGGTAGTTAAGTGTCGTCAGTCATTCAGCTGTAAGAAATGTGGGAGAAGACATCACACGATGTTACACTTTGAGAGAGAGAGCCAGGAGCAAGCAGCTGCAGTGTCACCGAGTGAACCACGACAGGAGGGAGTGAGTACAACACGAGGTGAAACAAATATAACTGCTACATTTTCGAGAGGAGAGCTACAACCAAACAGCGTGCTACTTGCGACGGCTAAGGTCAAGGTATTCCGTTCTAACGGTTTTAAACAAATAATTCGTGCTTTACTTGACCAAGGGTCACAGGCATCTTTTGTATCTGAGTCAACTGTGCAATTATTAGGTCTTGTACGCAAACCAGTAAGTGGCTGGGTGTCAGGGCTAGGGGATGGTCGTATGAGAATAAAAAACACGGTTTCACTTCGCCTGGAATCACGTCATAATCCAGCTAGTTGCATCCTAGTTAACGCTTATGTGTTGCATTCCTTAACGTCACTACTTCCTTCAACTAACGTGAGCGCTTCCAAATGGGTAGAAATTGACAATCTTCCTTTAGCTGATCCGACATACGCGACGCCAGGTAAGATCGACATTTTACTAGGTGCAGAGGTTTATAGCGAAATATTACTTGATGGCGTTATGAAGCACCCTGATTGTAATATAGTAGCACAGAACACAGTGTTTGGATGGATTCTTTCAGGAAGAATGTCAAGGGGATCTCAAACGTTAGCAAAGGATAATCTCATTAACATGCACGTACGGGTGAAAGAGGATGAGTTACTGAAAAGGTTTTGGGAGATGGAAGATGAGCCTAATTTAATAAAGAAAGAGATGTCAAATAGCGAGAAAGTATGTGAAGATTTGTTTGATTTAACAACAGTAAGAGATAATGAAGGGAGATTTATAGTGAGATTACCTTTTGCAACGGACGATCCTAAGTGTCAATACGGTAATACAGAAAAGAGGGCAGTGAAGAGGTTAGAATATTTAGAGAGAAAGCTATCGAAAGATTCAAGGTTGAGAGAAGAATATAATAAAGTTATGAGTGAGTACTTGAGTATGAATCATATGAGATTGGTTTCTGAGAGTGAGTTGCAGAATTCTAAGGCTGTCTATCTTCCTCACCATGCTGTGGTGAGAGAAGACAAAGACACCACTAAAGTGAGAGTAGTCTTTGACGCTTCGAGCAAAGGTGATAACGGCGTATCACTAAATGATGAGCTTCTAGTTGGACCAAGGTTACAACAAGATTTAAGGCACATCTTGATGAGATGGCGTCATCATAAAATCTGTATTGTAGCTGACATTGTAAAAATGTATAGAATGGTGAGAGTGGCGGACCAGGACACAGATTTCCAGAGGGTGGTCTGGAGATTTGATCCGTCGGAGCCCATACAACGTTACAAATTATTACGTTTAACGTTCGGTACAGCATGTGCGCCATATCTAGCTGTCAAGGCATTGCACAGCCTTGCTGAGTTAGAAAAGTCGAAGTATCCATTAGCGGCGAGAATAACAAAACAATGTTATTATATGGATGACTTAATGACCGGGTCTGACACTGTTAATGAGGCAATAATGATTTATGAGGAGATGAATCAGTTAATGAGAAGTGGCGGTTTTGAGTTACAGAAATGGAATAGCAACGATGAGAATTTTTTAGAGCAGATTGGGAAAACTGAGTTTAATATGAGGCAATCTATTAAATTAAATGACTTAATCAAGGTGTTAGGGTTGAGTTGGAATAGGAAGACTGATAATTTTGAATACGTAATAACGTTACCTGAACCTAAAGCTTTAGTCACTAAAAGACAAGTATTATCGGAAGTAGCGAGACTGTATGATCCCCTAGGCTGGATTGCCCCAGTAGTAGTTAATGCTAAGATTTTAATTCAGAAACTGTGGAAATCTGGTCTTGAGTGGGATGACAGTTTGACGGATGAATTAAATAGTGAGTGGCTAAAGTATAGACAAGAGTTAATAGATTTAAAAAATCTTAAAATACCAAGGTGGGTAAATTATACACAAGAATGCAAGAGAGAGTTACACGTATTTTCAGATTCTTCAAAATCAGCTTTTGTGGCAGCAGTTTACATAAGAGTGATTGATAGTTCAAAAAGAGTGCATGTACATTTACTGGCCGCAAAGACTCGAGTTGCCCCAATTGTAAAGGAGATTTCTATACCCCGACTTGAATTGTGTGGTGCCACCTTAGCAGCTAAGCTTATATGTGAAGTATCGCAAGTTCTGGAGATACCCAAGGAACATCTGTATGGATGGACTGACTCCACCATCGTGTTAGCATGGCTGAAGGGAGGCTCAAGTCGATGGGCAACATTTGTTAGCAACAGAGTGTCCACTATATTAAATATAATGGATTATCGACAGTGGAGTCACGTCTCATCAGAGACAAACCCTGCGGACTGTGCTTCACGTGGTCTGCAGCCCAAGGAGTTGAGTGAGCATAAACTGTGGTGGAAAGGACCACAGTGGTTGTCAGAACCAACAGTATACACAGAGAGTAAACTGATTGAAGACACACACGAAGAGGAACGAATCCAATCTTTAACCGTTTTATCTGACATTGGCGAAGAATTTATTTGGTCAAAATATTCATCTTTAAATAAAATATTAAAAATTGTATCCTATTGCAGACGAGTTTTGAATTATAAATTAAAGAAAGATTATAGACCTAAACTACCTAAATTTATTACAACTATTGAAATGAATGAGACTTTATTAGCATGCATTAAACAAGTACAAGAGCGCGAGTTTTCATTTGAAATTAAGCGATTAAAGATTGGAGGAGATGTGCCTAAAAAGAGTAAATTACGATCTCTTTGTCCCTTTTTGGACCAAAAGGGGATATTAAGAGTAAGTGGACGCATAGCACAATCGGACACGTGTTATGACACGAAGCACCCGATAATTATGCCGGGTAACCATCATTTTACCAAGGTTTTAATTGCGGATGCTCATGCAAAAACATTACACGGTGGCCCACAGTCTATGTTAAATTTCCTTAGAACCAAGTACTGGATTTTACGTGCTAAGGAACATGTTAAAAAATGTTTTAGAGAGTGCACTATTTGTTTGAGATACTCCACAAGGAAGACTACTCCTCTAATGGGCCTACTTCCAGAGGCAAGAATGAAACCCAGTAAGCCATTCAAATCTACTGGTGTGGATTACTGTGGTCCTGTTTTTATCAGATTTTCACCAGGCCGAGGGGCAAAATCTTATGTTACACGAGCAGTCCATTTAGAAGCAGTCACCGACATGACTGCCAAAGGTTTTATTGCGGCGTTTAGGCGATTTACTGCTCGTAGAGGTCACTGTCGAGATTTATATAGTGACAATGGCACCAATTTTGTGGGCGCTGATAAACAAATGCGAGAAATGTTTAAAAGTGCCCAGTCTTCTCTTCCTGGCGAAATAGCAGAGCTACTTTCTTTAGAAAGAACCACCTGGCATTACATTCCTCCCCACTCGCCTAACTTTGGCGGGCTGTGGGAATCCTCGGTGCGCAGCACTAAAACCCATTTAAAAAAGGTAGTAGGAAATAGTACACTTACATACGAAGAAATGTCGACTGTCCTGGCGCAGGTGGAGGCGTGTTTAAACTCGAGACCAATTTCTGTGTTAAGTGATGACTCAAACGACCCTCTGCCCTTGACACCAGGTCACTTCTTAGTAGGCGAACCATTATTAAATATTGCAGATGAAGATTACACTAATTGTAATGTTATCGGTTTGGATAGATGGCGATTAACGCAAAAAATTGTAACGGACTTTTGGAATAGGTGGTATAAAGAATACCTAGTTAATTTAAATCAAAGGTATAAATGGAACACTAAACGTGATGAACCAGAAATAGGCGATATTGTTGTTTTGAGGGAAGACAATGTACCGCCAGCTAAATGGTTACTTGGTAAAATTGTCAAAAAGTATCCTGGACCTGATAATGTAACCCGAGTCGTATCCGTAAAGTGTCAATTCGGTGAATATAAGCGTCCAGTGAGCAAAATTTGTATTTTAACTAAATGAAATTTATGTACCTATGTTACCTTTTATATTGTTTTTTAATGTCGTTATAACCAATTTTTGTTGTTTTCAAGTTTAGAGTTTATTTACTTACTTACCTGTCTAAATGAAGTTTAAAAAAAGCCAATGTATTATAATCTATTAGTACTATGATGAGTCATCCCGAACCTACTCTTTACCTGCATCGTTAAGATAAGTCGAGTTATTAACTAATGATGTACTTATAAAACGTGTTTGTTATCAATGTACCTAAGTAAATACGACCATCTGAGACGCACGTTTAAAGTTGCTTGAATGTTTTACTTGTATACTGCAACTGAGAAAGATACAGGTTGTTCTGTTATTCATTTTATTTTAATTGTATTTATATAAGGTTTTGTTTAGAGGAATGTTTCTTATGAGTTTGGAGTTACACTTGTTATGTATTAAGTTTACTCATTAGTATTTCTATTTCTTAACATTGTTTGAGTTTAAGTTTTATGTTAAGGTGTTGTTAAAGAACTATGTTCTTTGGCGGGCGGAATGTCCAAACAGATTAGCGTTTTATGTGTTGTGAGCCTATAGATGTGTTAAGTAGTAGCTATCTATACATATGTACTTACAGTCCACTATTTTAAACCAGTTGCGAATAAACCTGCATACTAACTACACGTTGTTTTCTTATAAAAAATCAAGGCAAACAAAAATCAACCTTATACACTGAACATTACATTTCATTTACCAAGAAATTGTGTCAAAATATTTATTGCAAACAGATTTTTGATCATGAGTTGTTATTACGAAAGCTATTTAAGTAAGTATAAAATGTGAAAATTCTCACCTGCTTTTCACTGGTTATGTCATCCATTTCCATAGGTCCCGTCGCCATCGGAGGTGCCCCATGCATTGGTGATTTGAACCCTGCAGTGGAAGACACAGCCGCGACCTGACCACTGCTCTCAGACCCGACTTCCATGTTAGACCCGTCCGATTCTGTACTATTCGCGCGCATTTTCCGTCGCTCCTTCTTCCTAAAGTCCGATCTTGTTGGTGACGAACCCGTCCCAAACCCATTCGTCTTTTTCTCATAACCGTTATCAATCATCATCGGATTCTGGAAATTACTGTGGTGTAGTCCGTTCGGCGTATACTTCTCCTGTAGCGCTTTCACATCAAACGGCTCGTTTTTCAACACATGAACTACGGTTGGACTTTGTATGTTCTGTATTAAGCTCCCGTTTTGATGAAGGAGCGTTCCGTTTTGGTGTAGGATACCATTTTGTGTTGGATAAGCATTGATCGTGGCTATGTTCGGTTGGTACAGTTGTATGTGCCTGTCGTCGATGTACGCTTGTCCGGCCGGGGCCAGTTCCCTCGCCTGCAAGGGCGCTGGCACGATCGGGAAGCTTCGCGCGTTCACAGCTGTTAGTGTATGGAATGTTGTGGCGTTGACAGGTGACAGTGTCGTCAGGGTGGTCGATAAGGGTGCCATCTGCGCTAAAGTGGTTAGATGCGCAGGCGACGACGGCGTAGTGAGTTGCGTGAGCTGGGTTAACTGACTAGGACTCGCGCTCGGTGTCGGGCTCGCCGTGACCGGCACCGGGGTCACGCTAGGCAGACCCGTTTCCGGTATCACCGACGTTTCTGGAAACGTTTGGAACTGGCTTTGGAAAGATGGCAGCTTGTTTGTTATTGGCTGCAATGTGACGGGCTGGTAGTCCAGTGCCGCTGAGAAGCCAGCCCGTAAGAATGAATCTTTGGAGTGCACCGTGATTGGCATGGACTCCCACGGCCGGTACTGCGCCTGGCTGGCGATCACGGAGACCGTGTCTCCCGTTCTCTCGTAGTACTCCCAGGCGGGGTCGAGGAGCCGTGTGTCGGCTGTGAGGATCCGCTGCTCGTTCTCCATGTCGCCGAAAGTGGAGAACGGCGGTAAAGCGCTGTCTGCGCTGGCGTCGCTGTTGAGCGCGTCGCTCATGACGCCTTGGCTCGACGCTGCCTCATCGCGTCGGTCACCATAAACCCTTACAAAAATAAGCTCTAAGTCTATTGTAGTACTGAACACTCGGAACTGCACTGGAACTTACAATTTGTACTCTTGACGTGGCTCCGCTAATTTGTTAATGTTCGGTATTCTAAGTAGCACTTAATGTTACGGTTATACGGCACACTGGTTTACACTAAAACTAATCACAATATCTTCGTTATCCAACTAAGGAATAAATATAAAAGTCCTTAATAAGAGGCAGTTGAACTTACACGAACACTTACAGTCTAAGGGTTTATAAAAATCTTTGGCTGACTTTTTTTTTACAAAATGCTCGAGGATACGGTTCGTATTATAATTGTTAACGATCGATAAAATATTTTGCGCACTCGTTTAACGATTTCTATTATTTTGGAACGTTTAAATACTGGTCGTTGGTTGATTAACTTCGCTCGTTCAAGGCTTTTTTATTGTAAATACCGATCACTTCAGACTTAAATTAATTTGTACTGTTTGGGAGTTAGCGTATACTATTTACGATTTAGATTTATCGTTAAAAGGTTAAAAAATAGTGCTTATATTTAGTTTTTCGAAACGAAAGATATGACTGGAGGCTTTGGTTTGAGGATTTCGTGGCTTTTGGTTGAACGTGTTTCAGTTTCGGCGCATGAGGCGTCGTCTGGGCCGGTTATCCGTACGGCCGGCACCAATCTGCGGACAAAAACATCACATTATACCAAACTATACAAGGAAAATTGTTAGAAAATTGAAAAACTTGTAGATCGTTTTTTATTAGGGAACCATGTAAATTGTGAAGAAGGAAGAATGGAGGAGGTAAGAGAATTCGCAAGTTATGGGCAGGCCTCGACATGTTTACTGCGATGGCGGGCCACGCATGCGCGGGGCTGTGTTTTGAATAGAGCGCGAATCGATGCAATGGCGCGAATAACCTATACTTGCGAACTTTCGAGGGAAATTGTAACAATCAGCTGTTGTTTATTGTCTTCGGTGTAATAGCTTTTAGATATCAGAAATAATTGTATTATTTCGAACATTTCAGTTTCTCTTGAATTTGTGGGTATTATCGGTTTGTTGTTGAGTTAAACGATGTAGAAAAGTTGGGAAAACAAAATTATTTTAGAAAATGTTCACAATTTTTCAAACATGAAAGGTAAGTGCAGAACGAAGCTTTGTTCATTTCATGCGAAAAAAAAACACAACGTACCAAAGAATAATGACTATTACTCCTATAGTAACAAAGCACAAAATAAGCAACTCTACTCCTAGAATACAGAAAATAAGTAATAGTTATTATGCATGCACTCCATTTACATAATATTATTACAAAGGTGACTTTACCAAATCCCTCAACCTTTGCTTATCTGTAAAGCCCCAAATCCGAGTCACAATCTAAATGGTAAGTTTCACCTCGAAACTCACCTCCTAAATATCTAGTGCAGGCAAGCCAAGTACCAAAATCATCTCAAAAGATAAACAGCATCACCTCACCGTATCAAACTAACATTAGCAAATCGTTCGCCGCGTTAATGTGCGTTGATAAAACCGACGGTGCGCGATAATCACGTTGTCATATGCCGGTAACATTTCGCAGCAGTGACGTCAGACCCCCACACCCCTTTAACCTGACCCCAATAGCGTGCGTGCAAGCTCGTGCAAGAAAACCGAAGAAAATTACTGTCCATCTATTTTTCTTGTCTTTTTTTTAGGGGTAACTCTAATTTGTGGTTGGCAACATTGACCCGGAAAGATGGTGGTGGAATCGGTTTTCGATTTTCAAAAAGCAGAAAATATTAAAAATGGTCTATTTAATGAAAATTGCAATACGTGGTTTCAGTTGTCAAGAATACTTTTCACTTGATTGAAGACAACTTATGAAAGGTGAACCTAATCTTATAACACACTTTTAATGACCTTATCCTTTGTTTTGATTTTATTATAAAACTATGAATGATCCTTTTCGAATTAAAGGGACTGTCATTAATTTTATCAAATACTAAAAACAGAAGAAAATACATGGAGAACCGCCAAAATAAATCGCGACTTGGTTGTTTACAAAATAACTACTCCTTGTACTTTGGATGTCTATGAAACTACAATAAAATGCGAGCTTTTATACGTTATACGACCAATTTCTGGATACGCTCCAATGAATTCTTAGAACTTCTTAGATGCCATCTTATTTGGTAGCATTATCACGTGGAGTAAACAATTTCTATAAATAGAAGGGTACGGCAATAGTGCCTAATGCTACGCTCTATTTCTGTCTCACTATTTTAAGGGCGTACTATTTTTGAAATGTTTCAATTTAAAACTGTCTATTTCCACTGATCGAGATTCGATGAGACATTTTTAGAAAAATTATTTGTGTCTTATTATTTTTAAAGAATGTTTTGAATTTGTTTCCTTTTTTAGATTTGATTGACATACTTAATTGTTTGTTTTATTTTGTCACTATCCGATATTTTCTTTTTTTTTTCGTTTAATTCATTTTTTAATTTAGGTTGCTAAAATTTAAAGCTTCCATTTCCCTCATTATTTCAGTCTCGTAAAAATCAAATAAAATTTGAATTTGAATTCAACGCTCTATTTAATATTTCAAAATGATTGTTCCATTGACTAATAAAATCTACAAAAGGGTAGTCACGTGTTTATTTAAATATGGAACAAGAACTTTCATAGCGGGGAGAGGCTTTGAGATCGATTAGCACTTCATTTGCAGTTCTGATGACATCAGAGCTTTGTATTATTAAAACTGGAATTATTTACGTCGATTAAATTGTATTTATAGAGACAATGTCAGTGATGGTACAGAATTGGATTCTATTTTTGAATTGGGACGTTGGTTTTGACATACGACATACTTAATTTTTTTGTTTGACAGAGGTTGTCCTATTTCAAATACCTATCTGCATGGTCCATTTTTAAACTACATACCCGTCTAATGTGTTAAAATTGAGTCTACTACAACTACAAAGAACCGCTGTAAGTACTTATGTACTGATTAAAATCCCACTCACAGACAACCATCGCCATCATTGCCTCTACTAATTCCTTATTGATCAAATTCTCTCATTATAAAAGTTTCGCGAATCGGAGCTATAACTAAGGCTTCCAAAGGATACGCATCAAAAGAAATGTCTTTTGTTTCCATCACAAAGAGGGAGTAAATTGCAACTTGCTTGTTTCGACTTTTTCGCTTTCCCTCAAGTACGCGGCTATATTTTCCTGAGGGACTTGGGAGATTTTTCTGTTCCGTTACCCTATCTACATGAAATTAATGTGGCTTCTCGCATCGCGGTACGTTCTATGTTGGACAAACTTAACTATCTAATGATGGATGAGTGGCGTGATGGATCTCTTGCGATGAAGTACGGGTCCTACAGAAGGGTCGCCATGCGATGTGTTGTATGACGTTGACTTGTAGCAACATAATTACACTGTGAAGGTGTTCTGTGGTTTAACTTTGACCAATACGTATTGAGTTATGACGTCACATCTCTTTATTTCTAAATCGAACAAATTCAAATCATCTTCTTTAGTTCCAAATTCAAATCTCACGTCTACGTTCAAAAATCATTCCGCATTACATCACCATCACTCCAAAACGTCCCGACTAGTAATCACAGGGCGAAACTCTTTGTAGAAGCGCACAAAGAGCGTTCCTCGAAAAAAAATTAAAAAGCTCACTTCAGAACGCAACCCGCTCGGATGTGTGCCGTATGTGTTCACCGAGAGGCGAGCGTGTGTGTTGCAAGGATTCGTAGGGCGTCGAAGTGTGGGTGTGCGTGGACGTGTGGGTAGAACGCGATAGTATCTGGGTCTGGGTTGTCAAGGGCAACCGTACAACCGCTGCAGCGAAAGCATTGCGCTTTCAGCGTTGAGCTGCAATTATACGGAATATTTTTAGCGTCGGATGTTGTCGCTTTTTTGTAGCGACGCGCAAACTGCACCGAACTGCGTTTGGATGTTCGGAAATCATTGAGTCTTGTTATGAAGAATGTGGGTAGTGTGTTCGCGGGTACCATGGTTGTTTTACTAGTTTACGGTAACATGTGGGCAGATTCTTCCTACCTTGAACGAAACACCTACTGGTAGTTTAGAGTCGAGATACTTAAATATAGCGCTTAAGAAAAAGCTGCTTTGAGCTTTTTTGAAAATACTGAAAACTAGCTTGTTTCCGCGACTTTGTCTGTGTGACTTGTACAGATCCCTATTTTTTTTAATAAAATATAGCCTAATTACTTGCTGATAATGTAGCTTTCCATAGGTCAAATCATTTTTAAAATCGGTTAAGTATTTTTTGAGTTCATCCATTACAAATTAAAATACACATCTTTTCACTTTATAATAGGTATTAGCTTAGACGAATCACAATAAGGTTGTGCTTGAAATATTCCATTTATACAAAATTGTCTTGTAATAGGTAAAAACAAATTACTACAAAGCAATTTCAACTCTCAATATACAGCAAACTGGTATAAAATACTAAAATAGCAGAACATGAAAACGTACTGGTTTTTTTTTTAACCAGCTGTATATGTAACATCCGTTTAAGTATAATACCTGCACAGGAAACCGATATCTCAGTATTAAGTGATCATTCGTTGATGATAATCTACTGATAACATACCGATGGTTACTGTAAGTAGTTCGTATATGCTTATCGATGGATCAGCACCTTCGTTTTTGTTAAAAAGAAGTTATAAAACCATTATGAAGGTGCAAGTTTAATTTTTTATAATCTATGGTTAACGTGTCAATCCTCATTGACTTTTCTGCTTTATCATTCTTATTTTAAATAATAATCTTTTTAAATTGTACTTAGTTCTTTTTTCAAATTCAATTAATTTCCTGCCTGGTCAATTCGTTTATGAGCAATTGTTTAAGCTATGCTTTTGATTTAGAGTTATCGGTATGTTGTCTATGATCCACTCTCTTTTATCTATGGTCCTCTATGATCAACTAGTGGTTGTGCAAGCTGATGTAATCCTTTTGCAACGGATTTCATAACCAACTGTTGATATGACGTCATTGGACCCCAATTAATCAGATCGACCAATCGGAAAAATGTAGGTGAGGAACAAACAATAACTCCTATATTTACTTGAATGTCATACATACTATTGTTCTTTATTAGAGCGTGTTTATTTGGCATGACTTCTGACATTTTAATGTTTGACAGACATTTGATAGATGTTAATATGTAGTTGTTGGACGTTGGTCTAGTGATCGCAAACAGCGACTGCTGAGCATGAGGTCTTGGGTTCGATTCCCAGGTCGGGCAAAATGTTATTGGGTTTTTCCATCAGGAATTTCTCAGTAGCACCTTTGGAGTTTGGATTTGTGCCCGGTTGATGCCAGACTCGCCTCTGCCTAACCCTTCGGGGATTATAGGCATGATGTTATAATATGTAAAATGTATTTAGTTTGTTGTACTTTAACGTGAATGCTCAATTTTTTTCCCTTTTTCAGATTTCGTGAAACCTAACGTTAACTGCCACTTCAGTGTTTCGGTTATTAACTATATTTATATTCAAAAAGCGATCACCATGTATAATTTCTGTATATGAATTTTGAGTTGTGACACATCCATTAGACGTGTTTTGCCTATTGAATACATTTTCGGATAGACATCTTTCATCAATTTGTCAAAGAAGTACCTATAGGTATATCTTTCTTCTATTCGATAATAATCCTGTTTTTTTTCGGTTATTCTAGATCTAATCTATAATTTTTAGTTTAGCAGCTCTTGCAGACATATTATTCTTGTTAAAACTAGTAACAATCCTCCTTAGCCAGAAACGATTTTTTTTTTTCAAATTTCGAATTTGGAACACCAAAAGAACTATACAGAACAGTTATGTTTTTGTCATTCATAGTTTCTCACAGAAATACATCTATAAATCTGTATGTAATGACACAGCGGGCAGGATACGTACATCAGTCTGATTGCCGCCGAGCGATGCGGATTCAATTCTCGCTCTATTATTTTATACGAGCAACATTCAACGTTGTGATGTCGTTATTAAGTGTTATTTCGTTTATTGTTTCGATTTTGGGAGTAAAGTTTTCTTTATATTGTGGCTTTTCTGGTTTAATATGAGAATCTACTTCTTAATCCTTGATCTTCAAATAACCACCTTTTCCTTCTGTCTTTTAGAGTTATCGACGGAAAATTTTGAAATGGGATTTAGATGTTATAGATAGGATATATGGTAGCTCGCTTTTATTAGCAATTTACTATAATAACATGACACAAACTAATATTATTATGAAATAAGTGTCCATACTCTAGAGACCACTGCTTTTTTCGAAAGAGAGAGAGAGAGAGACAGCTTTTCAGACGAAAGTTCAGTTGATGGTAAAAGAACTCAAGTAGAAGCCTAGACATTGAAGCAGATGCTTTACGTTTCATAAAACACGTAGTCTAGACGGGAAAGTAAATCCGTATTATTTTCGCAGACAAACAGACAGAACCGAATAATCATAAAACTACAGGGTTATTGTACTCTCTATTTTTAATATTAACCCTAAATGATAAGATACCTGAATTTGCCCAAAAAGTTAAAACAATCCAATTTGCTGTTCTAAAATATTCGAAATTCAAACTTCACTCTTCAAATATAACCTAAAAAAGGCATTAAAAACTCAATAAAATCCATAAATATGCCAACATGATATCAGAACTCCATCAAATTTAAAACACATTAGAATGATAAGGCCTCAGCGATATAGAGTTACCGTCCCATCCCATTCAGCCACTCGAATCCAGTTGAATAGAAACGCAGATGTTTAGTTTTTTACGACAATCTTTCCCACACTACCACTTTTTCTGATGCCTTAATACGTGAGCAAACTTATTGTTGCACTTTCTCGGCATCTAACGCATTTGAATTTAATCTCTAACGGCTACGACATAGGGTGATTTTGGGATTCTCATAAAAACTGTTTAAAGTTGGTCGATACAGTTTTGTAAAGAATTTTTTGTGACCACGTCTGTCTTTGCTATCGGATGCGACATCGGAAATTGAGCGTTTTTTGTACTTACACCTATGAGATGGAATTGTTTGAAGGAAGTCACATGTGTATGACGATGATTGTATGATTTAGTATTGTTTCCTTTACATCTTGTCGCGTCGGGTACTTTAACTTTCCATTTAAAAAGTTTGTACTCAATTGTTGCATCCTCGATATGATAATAGGTCATACATTGGAAAGAATGTTCCTCTTTCATTGCTTGTTTTTTTATTATCTTCCTTATTTATATCTTTAACTGTACCTACTAAATTAAATAAATATCTTGTTTAAACTTATAAGACTTCAACATAAACCGAACTGTATCTACGATCTTTATTTCCATAGACTACTCAAATTTTCCAGTAACAACTTCAAGAACTTCCAATAAATAAAGTCTGAGACTATAAAAATTTAATATTAACTTTAAAATGTACGCGGTAACGGGACGCTTAACTTAAAACTGAATTCTCGTTGAAAAGCGAGCGTTCACCGTCGCGACTCCGGTCCTTACCCAAATAAAATATCCGCCACAATTACATTTCCAAGAAACTTTTCACTACATCGATGTTTAAACTTTTACCTAGACGGCTTGTACACATACTGAAGCAGTTATGTATAGGTTCAAAGCGTAAGCGTCGCGTTTGCTTTGGAGCAATAAGAAGAGGATTATCCTACAGGGAAAGTATGAATCAACTTATGATATTACTTGTGGCAATAATCGGGATATTTGAGACTACAGACAGATGAAGATGGCTCCATTTGAGGTGATATTAATATTTTAGATTTTAGAATGTAGACAAATGTTAATATTGAAAGCTTAATTTTGGGGACTTAAGTTTCTTATGCTAGTGCAACACAACCATCAACTTACATGAAAAAGGATAATGTCAAGTTATTTTTACTAGTTTCTTAGCATTACAAAGTAACTAACTAACTAACTGTAACTAAAACTGAAAGCTATTTTTCTCAAGTATTTCAATGCGAAATTAAGTTAACAAGACGAGATAGAATACCATTTTTGTAATGGATAGATTCAGCGTCTGACATCTGACTGAAAAACTTGAATCTTCAGGTTAAAAATGGTTTAAACGTTTAGTGCTAAAGTTAAACTTAAACCTTTTAGATTAAAATCATAAATATAGTCATTAGAAGTAGATAAAATGTTAAAGAAAAAAAAAAACAGTTGTAACTTGTTCAAAACACAAGCGTTACACACAAAACGAAAAACAATTAAGTACCACAAACACCATAATATCCATGCTAGATTCAGAGGAAACATAACTCGCTTGTTCAACTAAAAAGGAAGCATGTAGCATTGCACAATCCGTTGCGTTGCTCTCATCTCTGGACCAACTACCAACTGTTAGCAGCGAAATTGGCCAATTTGTTTATTTGTTTTCATTGGCTTCTCTGAACTTGACTCCCTATTATCGCATTCGCGGGAGGAAGACGGATTATTTATTCGATTATTCCGTGGGACCGGAATCTTCGACGAAGTTCAGTGCTTAAAAGTATTAATCTCCAATATTTCGATATCCGATTGCGGAGTTGAAGAAGTTTCTGACTCGTGGACGGTTAAGAGAATTTGGATTTGGTGTAGCTATTTGGATTTAGCAACTGTATTGCCATTTGAACTAGTAGCAATTACTGTTAGATAGTTTTCACTTCCATTACAGTTTTACCTCATGCCTAATTAATTTGTCTCCCTGCTACTTCGTTTGCATGGGTTTTTCCACTCGTGTCAAGCTACGTCTTTGGTTACTGCTCCGCTTCTGAGGGTCATAGCGTAATGTTACACAGCCTATACTCATCATCATCTGCCTAGCCTTTTCGGTCGGCTTCCAGTCTAACCGAATGCAGCTGTGTACCAGTATTTTACATGGAGCGACTGCCTATCTGACCTCCACAACCCAGTAAATGCGTAATACGATACCCCTAGGTAAGACTGGTTGTCAGACTTTCAAGTTTCTGACGACTCGTAACGACTGTCAAAGATTCACGTATGACAGCCGGGACCAACAGCTGTAGCAGCAATAATGGCAGCAGTAATGTCTAAGATAAACTTACACAGCCTATACTATTTCTCATTAATCTGACTATCATATACACAAATAATTTTCCCATCCTATGGGCAGTTTCAGAGATTAGCGCATTTAAACAAACACACAAATATATCTCTTCAGCTTTTTTACATCGATGATGTTATGGTAGAAATGTTAGAGCCCTTAAAAAAGCTTTTCTTTAATGTAGACATTTATTTGAAATTCTTAATTTCAAAATCTTAAAAAGCTAAGTTGTTTTTCAATTGTCTAGAAAGATTATAAAGAAATCTAAACGCAGAAAGATTACAAAACATGAAATTTTAACAGAGTCTATATTCCAAAAGGCAGTTTTAATTAAAGAACCATTATTAAGAGAATAGGTATTTAAGCTTTAGACAAAAATTTAAGTTTTTAGTTAAAACGTAGAAGCTTTCTTGAGTAGAGTAACTTTACAAGTTGGTTTTAAAATAAATCCATACCAATCGTTTGTTTGTTTGTTTAAACGCTCTAAACTCTGAAACTACCAGTCGGATATTAAAAATATTTTTGTATATAATGGCCAGGTTCATGAGAAATAGTATAGGCTATATAACATCACGCTACGGACCACGGGTGCTGAGCAGTAATGAATAACGTAACTTAATTCGGGTGAAAAAGTCACCGGCAGCATTTAATGGTTTATATATTTGGTTCGATATTTAAAAGCATAAATTATGATCTATGATAGTACTATTACTTCAATGTAGATGATAAAAAATATAGATAAAAAGGCAGATATAGGAAGTTTCAGAAAACGTGATCCTTTGAGTTTTCAAATGACAATAGGCTTGTAAGTATTCAAATGATAGATTCTTCCTCAATTTTGAATACTTTTGGGTACTAGTGATAATTGATACAATAAAGGGCAACCCAAATAGCCCTATCAATTAAGCTTGAAGTAGGAAAGTGGCTTAAAGATTAGTGAAGTCCAATACCCAATCATTGGTAAAAAGTAGATAAGTCAATTCAGGAAAGTTTAACAAACGAATCTCGTTTGTTAAACTTTTAGAAGAGTCAATCAACATTGTTCGGCTTGAAATGAGGTCTATTTCAAGTTTTTGATTGGTTTGACCTCTGTTTTTTGGATCATTAACCTGTTTGTGATTGGCTTCCTACGAAAGAATGTTCCACGTGGTCCTCATCTACAAAACAATGCAATAAGACAAACTTAACTTATAAATTAGCTTAAAAGACCTTTGGAATTCCATTCTTTGAACTTGCGAACTGCAATAAAGTAGATAAAAATCGTTCCCGCTCCAATTTTGTTCGTTGCAATTAAGCTCTAAATTATGTGACATCATGCACATCAGACAATGACAGCCGATGCGTCACCACAACGTGTCTCCGGATGCTATCACCGTGTCCCTGACGCGCAACTTCGCAACTCTCACACACTTTGTTAGGAATCGCCGTCTTTTGAAAACTACCAACAAGATCACATCCAATTAGGTTCAGATAAGCATGAGACAATGCAGCCTTGATGTGTTCCGACAATTCTTGGAGAAACAGTTTACCAATTGTCTGCTACAAAAACAAACGTCAAGCAGGAAAACAGGGATCGGTTCGCGAAAGCACACAACGAAAGCTCTGGCGGAAGCACGCGAACGAGCACCGGACCTCGCTTCACGCTCTGCTGCCACCGCTCTATATACGAGTACCTCTAACTAAACAATCCACAAAAACCAAAAGCTTCTATTCCACTACTTGGAAACACTTGCACATTTTGCCACAAAACTTTTGTGTAAGACGCGAACTCTGTACCTTCTCTCGCTCGATCCATCCGCGCCTCCTTTTTTTCTTCGTCTCGCTGCCTCGGAAACAAAACGGTCCGAAGGACGCAAGCGAAAAATAAACAAAAAGGGAATCGGAGTTCGCGATCGCGTCAGTTGTGCGCGTGTCGCGTCGCGCGGGGGCGATCTGCGTGCATGTGTACGCGGCGAGGTTCGGCGGCGGACTGGCGCGCGCGTCGGCGACGCAGCTGCCGCGGCGGCCAATGGCGCGCGGTCACGTGACGCGCCCCGCGCCCGCACACGCTTGTTCGCTTGTTTACAAATAATAATAATACGGCCGCCCGGTGGCGCCGCCTCTACACCGCGCGGCCGGCTACGCGCGCTACGGGCTACGCACAGCTGTCGTTGCATTTGGCGGGATTCGATTCGGAGTTCGCTCAAAGCTTCGATCTGTTTACTTGGAGCTTTCGCGTTGGCGTGCTATCGATCGGTACAAGTTCGGTGCCGCGTTGTAGATGCGTTACAACCAACTTACAACAATTCATGGTGAATTAAATGAATAATATTTTTGCTTGTATTTTTCCTGTTTAGGTAGCCCACGAAGGTGGGAATAAAACCAAATTGGAGGTTGGAATTTCGGAAAAGGGTTAATAAAATTATTACGCAATTTGGCTAAGAGGGTGCGACATTCGTCCCCATTTCGCGACAGGTTGATGTTTCCGATTGTTTTGCGTTCAGGACGTAAGGTGCGTGAGGGCTGAACCCCAGTGCATGTGCTATACATGATGGCTGGTGGCACTACACTCCCCTCTGTCTAAATCTGAGCTGAGGTGCCCCGTGGACTCGTGCTAAGGGATGGGACACTTGACGAACCCATTTTAATTGATCCCCCCATCTTTTACGTCTTTCAAAAAGTGATAGTTAAATATAAAAAACACTAGCACCTAAAATTATAAAGTGTGTGGCTTTAGATGCTTTTCCTATTCATAAAGGTATAAATAAATACTTGCAACGAATATAATAAAATACCCAAAAATTTTCGTGTAAGTATGTCCGATACTTTTATTGCACAGGGCAGTTTTTGGCATCGTCCTTTGATTTATCCTTGAGTATTGATTGTACTAGGTCGTCATCATCATCAGCCTACCGCAGTCCACTGCAGCTGCTACCAGCCACCCTGCAAAGATCTTCGCTCCACCTAGTCAGAAGGCGTCCTACCTTAAGTAGACCGATTCACGGTCTCCACTTTAGAACACATCTCAACGGTCATCGGTTCTACGGCAGACGTATGGCCGGTCTATTGCCACTTCAACTTGCTTTTCTTAATATTGTGCTAGGTACAAAAAAACATAAACAAAACAACAAAAACAAAAAACACAAACCAAACAAACAACAAAATATAATTTTTATAACTAGCTTCTGCCCGCGACTTCGTCCGTCGTTCGTTTTTTTTTTCACTCGCGTTATATTACTGTGCTCCTCTCTCGTGGGTCGTAGCGTGATACTATTCCTTCTAATCCGACCATCATAAAAAGATTTTTATTCAATCCTTCTGGCAGATCCAAATATTTAACAAACAAACAAAAAACAGTTCAGCTTTATTATAATTTAGTATAGATATTAAAAATTATTACTTAATAATTGATGTTCAATTTTAATTTTAAGCAAAAAAAAACATGAATATTAAAATAAATGTACCTATTTAAGTTTTTAAAAATTATAATTCTTTGGTAGTTTAATGTATAATACCTTTTTTATAACAGCTTTTTAAAAGCGATTGTACGCCATCATACTAGGTCTGCTACCTCGCCTACCTCCTTCAAAAAATGGCCACAAGGAAATACTTAAAACCTCAGTACTTACATGTTGCTTTGTCATCCGTGTATTTTCCGAAGTAAGACTTTAAATAACAAAGTTTTTGGGAGTGAACATTGAAGACACTTTTTAATGCTTAAAGTTTCAGAAGCTTCATTATATTTCAAACTTATGTTTTAGTAAAAATATGAAGTAGACTTTAGTTTCGTAGCCGCTGTACTTAACACAAAGTTATAAGTATAACATCTATCTAAATACTAGCTGCTGCCCGCGACTTCGTCTGCGTGAACCCAGGTGACTGTCCAGGTGTTCCAGATCTTCAAATTTATTCTCTCAGCATAAAATGCTCATCACGTGGAACAATTTTTGCTAGTGCCATTTTTGTATATCTCTTATAGTTTAGCTGGTCTGTTGCGGTTCTGCATCAGGTGTTCAAGTTTCCAAGATAAATTATCCTATATGTTGCCCAGACTTAATACTTATACAACAAAAAAAAATCATTCAAATCCGTCCAGTACTTTTTGAGTTTATCCCGGACATACATACTTTCCTACCATTTTATTATATGTATATATATAAATATATATTTATAGATATAGATAGAAGCGAGAGGTCCCTCACTAACTCATCACGAAATATCGAAAACCGTTGGACGTATAAAGATGAAATTTGGCAGGAAGGTAGTTTATAATTAGTAGACGTCCGCTAAAAAAGGATTTTTCAAAATTCACCCCGTAAGGGGATGAAACGGGGGTTTAAAGTTTGTATGGAGAAATCAACTTTTGAAGTCGCGCTCAGAAACTAGAAAAACATAAATCCTTTGGCACTCGACAATACTGTAATACTCGTCTAAGCTTTCTATCAGTAAAAGATTGTTTTTTTTTTCATTGATTGATCAAACCAGTATTTCCATAGATTACCTTTTACAAACACACAAATATTTTTACCTCTTTATAAGTTTAGATTAGATTAGATTGATAGTGTGGACTCGACGCTTCATTAAATAAAGCTTGAATTATTGAAATGGGAAATAGGTACCTACAAAATTTTTATTTTATATGAAAGTTTATCTTTTTGTAAATTGAGACGCCATATTGGGCTAAATTACATCATTTCTGCTTGCTTAATTTCTTTCAATTTTTAAAAGTGTTATTGGCAATCTCATTTGTCAACCCAGAACTTAACTACAACAACAAACATAGCTACTAGTGGCACAGAAGTGGTATTTAGGACCTCTGGGTACAACTAGGACGTAGCGTCAAGTGTCCCATATAACTAACCATTTTTTTAATTTTGTTAGGTTAGGTTAGGTTAGGTTCGGTTTTTTGGGTCGATATTAAAGCTAAAGATTCAATAGTTCTTTAAGTATTTTTATTTTTTTTATAAAATACATAACATAATATAACATCACGCTTGTAATCCCCGAATTTAGGCAGAGGTATACCCATTAGTACACCCACATTTCGTAATAGGGGGCGAGCCTATTGCCACCAACCGGGCACAAACTTAGACATCAAAGTTGCTACTTACTGAGAAATTCCTGATGTAAAATCCGATAACGAGTTTACCTAAAATAAAGTTCAACCAATTTTTCATAGGATTCCTATAAAAAACGGATTTAATAAGGTGTTCTAATAAACACAACAAAAATATCATAGTGTTCATTACTTGTTAATAATAGCTCTTTATAAACACGTACTTACTCATTCCAAAAATAATTTCCCGATGACTCGATAACACGAATGACGTTTCACATTCACGTTTCAGAGAACCGAAAATGTTTCGTTTCCGAGAAATATTTGAATTCGCCAGTGACGACCATTGCGGCCCGTACCGAAGTGACTCATCAGAATTTCACCCCCCACCCTTGTGTTACTCAGTTTCTGTGAAAACGTCATTATTTTCTATAACTCACATCATAATTCGAACATCTGGCAAACGTAGAGTAAATTAGATTTTTTTTTGTCGATTTTATGTCTAAGGTCGGGTTATGGTTTTTATTAAAAACTGCGCAATTAATTTTGTTGTTTATGGTTTTTGCTTTGTACTATTCTTTAGGATGCTTGCATTAAAAAAAATGCTTACGTAAATGACCGTGAAAGTGAAACGTAACTGAAACAAGAAATGTGTAAAGTTAGTACGAGAACAGAATTTCAAAAGTAGTTGCAACGCGTGCAAACGTTTCTTGCATCGTGCCGCGCCAATTCCATTGCTACAAAAGTGCGTAATATCGATTACCGGATCCCTTACCCCATCTTCCGTCTCTTTCACACGACGCACACTCCACTTCCGAAAACAATAAAAGCTTAAATGTGAACGCAACGTTCTCAGCGCGACTTTGCGCGGGAAACATAGCTGCCATTTTGTTATTTTCGCGGT
The DNA here is from genome assembly GCA_949316365.1 of Hoplodrina blanda. Lineage (NCBI taxonomy): Eukaryota > Metazoa > Arthropoda > Insecta > Lepidoptera > Noctuidae > Hoplodrina > Hoplodrina blanda. The sequence continues at coordinate 3,186,785 of OX438582.1, forward strand.
TGATATACGACCTTTTTTCCCGCTGCGTTCGGCCCCCGTCACGGTTGCCATGACAACGGATCTGTCACACGCATAGAACATAAAACGCAGGCATTGATTTTTTCCTCGCTTCCTCTTTTACTTTTACGCGTGTCGAGCGACTTTTTGCTTGAATTTTTATTTTAGTTCGAAAGTGACATCGCGTCAATTTTAGCGCTCGCTAAGTGCTTTTAGATTTATAGTGGCGAATGCTTGATATTTGGATAATATTTAGTTTTTAGATTTTTGTGCCATGCATTATTTAGTTAGCGATATTTGAGTTGATTCGAGTTAAGTAATTTCTAAATTTCAAATATTTTTGGTTGTTGTATTAATTAAATAAAAATTGGATAAATACTTTAGCATTTAATTTTTGTTTTAATTATTTTTTACCCTATTTTTATAATAACTCCAAAAAATCATATGCAATTAGTGCATTTATTATAATTTTTTAATTAGTAGAAATGAAGAGTAATAGTCCCGGACTAAGCACGTCACTCATCTACTTAATATTATTATTATATTCTATTAAAATTATATTATAATTTTTATTTTAACTTTTACTTTCGTAGCCTAATCGCTACAACCATATACAGTTACATAGTCCGTCGATAATTAGAAAAAAATCGGGACAAAAGAATTTTTTCTCAAAGTTTTCTTTTAATCAAGTTAAGAGTCACTTCAAAGGATTTCCTTTCCTTGATAAACAGTACATCGAGTAAAGCTTAAGGGAAAATTTGTTAAGGTAGGCTCAGTAAACCCGGGGGGGTGTGGGTCCAAGGGTTGAATTTTCCATCCCCTGCAGATGTGGCGATTTCACCCCTCGAATGTCTCGTTAACTCAATAGAAAGAAAAATATGTTAGCCCGTCCGGAGTACCGCAAAAATGTGTCTTAATCTTTAGATGGACGAAAATATGGGAAATTGCGGTTACCTTTTTCTATTCATCTTTATTTTTTATCTTGGTCCACTTGTGTATTTCGTAAGGGTCTTATATGTATTATGAGTTCTTACATAAGGGTTGAATACTCGAGCAGTTGTTTTTTGGTCAAATCTGAAAGTACCCCAATCAGGGACGTAGAATAGCTAGTAAAATAAACCGCCACATAAATGCCGTATTTCTCTCTCTACTTATTTAAAAATTTACTGTTCCCGACAGGGTCCCATGATTGTTTCTATTGTAGGTATCAAATTTTTATTTTCGCAGAATACCTGGAATAAAATATTGAATAATTAGGTATGACTTATTATATTTATGTGTACATCCTCTAACTATTTTTATAATTATGTTAAAATTATTGTCTTAAAATTTTTATGTGAAAATTATTATGTTGAAATTATTATTATGTTGCCGTGCCTTAACCGGGTTTCATGTTAGATTTTACCTACTTTTAACACGTAAATGCACACATGAATACAGTAAAGAGATTTGATTATTTACCGCTTGTAAGTGTACATTATGAACACTGTACATAATGTCTCTCTCATGTGTCTTGTTATTATAAATGATTTGAGTTTGATTTATATTTATTATCTAAAAACTCTCTTTATATTTTTGTTATTAAGCTTGTAAATAATGTAAATATTAATTTTATGAATGTCAATACAAAACTCTCTTTTAAAATAAATCGTGCAAAAGTATTGATTGCTTATGCACTCAATACTTTTGCACGGTTATTGTTAATACAATAACCGCAAGGTTGTAATAACACAGGGCGGAAAGGACATCGACACATAGTTTGTTACCATGGATTCAGTAATTACATGATTTTAAACAACAAGGGGTTGACATTTTTTAAAAGAAACACCTGGGGGCTTAGACAAAGTAACAATTTCAAAACGATAACGAAGTTAGAAAAGACTAAAATGTATGGGATTGACATAAGCCGCGTTAAGTCACGTGGACATGAAGCAAGACATGAGAAAATGACAAGCAAGTCAGAGACGATGACGAATTTAGATATCGTTTCGCTACAAAGCGATGTTACTTTGTCTAAGGACCCTGTTCTTCTGTCCTTCATTTTGACCGTGAAGTTATTGCATTTTTTTTATGAAAGTATTGTTTTTTTTTTATTAACAAAAAAAAAACTGAATCTGTGGTGTGCTATGACCTACAGTGGTTTTGAAGAGTTTATCCAATTAGTGCAACAGTATAATTATATCGTTAATAATTTGTTCGTTTATATGTTTTTTTTTTTATTTTGGTTTCAGTAGTGACGTCACGCACTGTTTTTTGTTTTTGTAAGTGTTTCACTAACAAAGTTTGTAAGTAAATAGCTACTAAGACTATGAGTCTTGGTACTTGAAATAAATGATTTAATTAATTTTATTGCTCCACTGCAAAACAAGCCTTGTAAAAGAATGAAACAAACATTTTTCAACAACCAAACTTTTTCAGTCAGCCTGTTCATTTATTGATTTATGACCTTTCAGTCCCGCGTCCCCTAAATAAACATTAAAAATTCATGCAAAAATGAAACGGCTAAATTGTTTAAGCCAGAATTGAACTCTCAACATGTTTCTTAGAAAGCTGGTACATGTTTCACCTTCCTGATTGAAATAAATAATATCAGCCTATTATTGTCGCATTACAGGCATTGACTGGGATGGGCGATTTCAGACTTATACAAATTATAAGTCCCAAGTTTCTTCACGATGTTAGCCCGTAATTAAAATATGTAGGTGCTAGCTTTTGCCCACGACTTCGTCCGCGTCAATGTTGGTTATCGCAGACGCAGACAAAGTAGAATTAAAAGTAGGTAGCCTATGCCCTTTGTTGGGGTTGAAACTTACTCCGTCAGTAATCGGTTTAGTGGTTTAGTCGTAAACGCGTAACAGACAGACAGACAGAGTTACATTCAAAGTCAAAGTCAAAGTCAAATCATTTATTTCAATTAGACCATTAAAAGGCACTTTTGAACGTCATTTACAAGAGAAAAGAAAAATTATAATATTGAATCTAGTTGCCCATTCCAAAAGGTAGGTAGTTTGGAAATTTATAATATTAATTGTAATGCTCAATTTCAATCTTCAAAATAAATAATAAAAGCCAATCTTTACGCCTTTTATTACTAAAATTAAGCTTTTATTAAAAAAAAGCGTTGTATTTGATTCTCAACTCATGTCTGTCACACGTAAACGTTTGGTAGCCTTCAAACTTGTTGCATTTGCCACGAGCTGTTGGGAATCGAGCTTTTTTTGACGACCGACCGTTTTAACTGGGGGAACCGGAATACAAGGGACCTCCGTCGACATAGATGGTGGAGGTAATTTGATTGAAGGCTCAGTTGGCACAGTGACTGGGCGATTGACTGCTGCGCTGTACCTCGCAGGTTTGATTTCCGCACCGAACAAATATTAGTATGGCCTATACGTAATTTTTTCGGTCTGGTTGTTAGTGTATGTATGTGAGTTTATGTTTAGCAGGCAAATCTTTTTAACTTACCTTCCTTATAGGTAGGTACCTAAATCGTTTTCTGTTTATAAGATGGGTTTGCTTTTGAGTCTAGTCTAGGGCAGACTTGACAGAGACAAAGTCTTCGATATAGTGAGCTTACTCAGAAGACGTTTGTTCACTCTAACTTTAAAGAGCAAATTAATTATTTTCAAGAAATCCTTAAAATAAAAATGCAACAATTATTGTTAGGTATATTCATATTTATTTTATTACAAACTAAAATAAATGGGAATGTACAAAAGAGGAATAATTTAAACTAGGCATTCATTTCATACATACTAGGATAAAAAAAAAAAGTATTGTCTATTGAAGACCCATATTTTCCAAACGAGAACGCTTTAGAAATGTCTGACAGATTAAAAGCAATAGTGATGGGACCTATATTAGCATTTTCTTGCGCTACATTATAACTATAGTGATGTTTTTTTATTCGACCAAATTCAAAAAGAAGGAGGTTCTCAATTCGTATGTATGTTTTCTAAGCGATTATTCCGTCAATTACCTACCTATGATTGATTTTGACGATTCTATTTTGTTTGGCAGGTCATACTCCTGAGATGGTCCTTACAATTTTTTAAAGAAATTATTTTACAATCTAATACCTATAGGAAGATACCTTTAATATTATTTACTCAGATATTGTCTGAGAGATCATAAACTTTTTTATACAAAGGGATATTTCAATATTATATAATAATTATCTTGTAACTATAATCATTTTTTATCATAAATGAATTAGGTACAATACATGACATTATTGGAATCGGAGTAAAACATTATTGTGCAAATATAGCCTAAATAGGTACCTTACCTAGTATGGATAATTAAACAATTCCTAATATGGGCATAACGTTATTGTCATCTACAAGTATGAAAATATTTTAATTACAAAGAAATATCTTAACAGCATAATACATTTATTACTATTATTTACAAATCTTCCATTTAATTAAACTTTACGTAATTAATACTTTGTTAAAATTAAATGTAATTTAATTACAACTTATTATAAGTAATACTCTGCCTTCAGGATAGAAGCAGTGCTGTAAAATGCTTCATTCGTATTTTTATTAATAAATAACTATAATTGTCATGATTAAAGAAAAATAAAGGTTGAAAGGCAGTGATATCTTACAATTTGCAGAACTTAACACAATAGCGATAGTAGTGCCATCTAGTATCAGATAGTAAAACTTCCAACAAAGTAAGAAAGTTTCGCTTAATGATAAATCACGAGGGGTGAATTTAAATTAAATTCAGTTGGCTGTGAATGTGCATTGGCAACAGCTTGGTATCCAGAAAACATCCGTGTAGAGGTTTTGTCCAGTTGATTGAAGGGCCACCAAACGTTTCTGGATGTATTTTTGTTCGCAGCGGGAAGTATATCCAGGTGGTATTGTACATAATCCACTGCATGTTGTAGACCTGTAACATAATACCACATTTTCGTTAAGCTAGTCTAAACAAATCATCTAGGCAAACTTTAAGTACATTTTTACTACTCGATAACAGATGGCGCTGTCATCAAAATTAAAAATTTAGTTTCTAAAGTTTCAAGATAGATGGCGCTAGTAAAGAGAAGTTTACTATGTTCAGAAAATTACGATAAAATTGAACATACGTGCAAATCTCAGCTCGCACTAGTTGCGACATGCTGTCAGGCATGTTCACGACGTATTTCCAGCTGCCTTTGTTGTTTAGGGCCGCTCGGGGAGTTATGAACTCAGTTCGGACGGAGCACAGGGATTGTGTGTTAGATGCCGCCGCCTGTCGACGATGGCGCTCTGCTGAGGTGTCTTCGCTGTAAAATATTGAATATTTAGTTAGATTTATAATTTATGATGATTTTTAGTTCGGTTATTTATTTATTTAGTTTAAATGCCTCGTTGGTCTAGTGATTAGGTTGCAAAGCACGATTGCTGAGCATGATGTCTTGGTTAGATTCCCAGGTCGGGCAAAGTGTTATTGGGTTTTTCCACCAGTTATTTCTCAGTAGCAGCTTCGGAGCCTAGATTTGTGTCGTGTAATGATAAAGGCTCGCCCCCTATACCATGGGATTTAAACATAACTTGTAAAATGTGAGTGTATTTATGAGTAGGTACCTACACCTCTGCCTCACCCTTCGGGGATTACAGGCGTGATGTTTAATTATATTGTTATATTGCCTATTGCATATGATTATAACATGGATAACATAACACAACATGGATATGTAATTATAACTATTTTTAATTTTTGCGCCACTGTGGCTCAGGTTTGCAATCAAAAAAATACTAAGAATTTATCCATAATAATAATTGGGTGAATTTCAACAAGAGATTTTTATTTGTCATTTCGGTGAGATTTTTTTATTCCAATGCTATCTACATATTTTTAGTGACAAATAAAACTTTAGCCTATTTTATAACATTGTCCGTGAGTGGACATCAAATTTCATCAAAACCTACATAAATATTTAAGGATGAATTTTTAAGAGTCCACTGAAATGAAAAGTGTCTACCGAAATGATAAAAATGACCACCGAAATGATAGAATTTCATTCATAATTTATAATAATTCATTCATAGTTATAACAGCCACCGAAATGAAACTATTTTTGTCCCCATGTTACTGAAATGATAAACTTTCTTTTTTGGCGGGAAACCGCAAGAAGTTGGGACCGGTGCGTTCGCGCCGAGAGCTTGAGCCGGACTGATCCGAAGTGAGGAAAGGTGAGAAGGGCGTAATAACGCAATGTTGACATGGCTATTCTACTAAAACTTACTGTCCTCTGAAATGATAACATTTTTCCGGACAAAAGTAGACTGCCTGTCAAATCCATGAGAAAGAAGATAAACAAATAAAAATAGTTTTATCTGATCGAATATATTATAATTTAATGATAACATCGATTTAAATCCATATTTCGAATGTATTTGCAGGGGAAGGTATTTTATGAGCAGAATTGGGTTCAGGACAGGCCACCGTGATGATAAAATAACACTTTGTAATTTTTTTATTTGGTGTATTAGAGGGTAGAAATCAATGATTTTTTTTGCCAAGGTAGAGAAGTACTTACTTTGTTGAGAAAAAATATATAAAATTAAAAATCAGCACATTGCACTACCGTTCTCAGGTTTGCCGTGTATTTTTTTTTGCTTGCGCAATTCACCCAATTATTATTTATTATTATTATTTATATATCTGCAAAAAGACCGGCTTATTAATACTTACTTGGCAAACCCCAGTGCAATCCTAAGCGCTTCTGCCCCCGTGAGTTTCCGCTTCTCAGCCGCTTCCACCAGCGCTGCGTTTCTCTTGCGTCGCCGCGCGGCCGCCGTGAGTGTCGGGAACGTGATGGAGCGCTCTATCGTCACGTCGGAACGGGATGGTGAAACATATCTGTAACATAAAGTGAGAACACTTATGTACTATTCATTGAGGACTGATGCTGGTCTTTTTTCACACGACTGCCCCAAAAAATGGAGTGTTATGTGTTCAGGGTTAATGTATGTTGTAACTTTGTGTGATGAGCATAATTGTTAGTTCTGTGTCTGGGTGTAATTTATCTATAATATGTATGTATTTATAAATTATACAAGTACGTATATCAGTTGTCTGGTTACCATAACACAAGCTCTGCTTAGCTTGGGATCAGATGGCCGTGTGTGAGTTGTCCCAAGATATTTATTATTTATTTTATTTTATTTATTTATGTATGTGAGTTTCTTTATTCTACCATAACTTTTAAACGCGTGAACCGATTTAGATGTATGGGGTATCGTTACAATCCTTGCATCGTTCCGAGTAACTAGTAAAAAATAAAAAGAAACCGGTGTGGTCACTTTAAAACGTAAATTAATACCAGCCTCAATTTATTTTTTTAATGAATTTGGTCGTGTCTATGTTTATCGTCTAGAATTTAACAAGTAGATTTAAAAAATATATAGAACTGTAAATAAAAAACGTCGTAAAAAAAACTGACGAGTACCTAAACAAAGTACAAATATGTGCAATTTTTGCAGTCACGTTTTTAATTTTTTTTAATTATATTAGCTTGTTTAAGGATGGGAAATCATCAAATGACTCTTTCCGCTCTGGGCGGAGCAGAAGGGAGGACTTTTATTGACTAAAACCTATCCGTGTATACTTACGCGTGTTAACGCGAAATGTGGATGTAGGTACTAATGGGAACAAAGGCGATATGTTATGTTATTATTTGAATCCAAGAGTAGTTAGTGTGTTTCGGCGTCTAAAACGCGACGTTTTTAATTACTACATTATGATATATTGTCGTAGATTACATTTTGTGCTTTTAGAACCACTAGTGGTCCACTTACCACTGATCAAAATCCATTTACTTAGATCAAAATAGACACCTAATAGATAAAAATAACATGCATAAATAGGTACTACAGATTGCCAACCAAAAAACAGTTAATTATTCAAAGAATTTTCATTGAATTGGGAACTCTCTAACGCAAGCGCACGGCACAGCCTCGACACTGACTGATGAAAACTACCTTCCTATAAGTAGATAATTAATTGAACATGTCAATGTGCATCTTAATCAACAAGTTTCTCCTAAACACATCGATCATTAAATAAAAAGTTTGTAAAAGGCGCCATATAATTCTTAATGTATGAACAACTACGATTCTTTTTATCTTTTGATGCTCATTTGTTTCTCACGGTGATTTTTCTCTTTTGAATAAGGAACTTAGTGAAGATATCATATCATAAATCATTTCTAATGAGACATTCAAACAATGTAAGGAAAGTTAATGAGTTTCAGTTACTAGTTAAAAAAAAACCATTGGAATACTGGAAAGTAAACAACATAACATAACATCACGCCTGTAATCCCCGAAGGGTTAGGCAGAGGTGTACCCATTAGTACACCCACATTTCGCCAGTTATGTTTTAAGTCCCATGTAATAGGGGGCGAGCCTATTGCCATCAACCGGGCACAAACAAAGATATCTCTTATGTTTGTTGTTTTATGCCTTAGGCATTAAGTCCGCCTTTGCACGCTTTTGTTGCATAAAGTTTAAATAAATAAATAATAAATATGTTTCATGAAAGCTGAAACACCATTGTCTATTAGGAATTAGGGATTGATATCAACCGACAATCAACGAACGAACTGTTTTGGGTTAAAATCCTTAAGCTGTTCTAGAAAAAACCTCTGCGGTTTCCAATCAAAGACGTGCTACGAGGTTTAGCAAGGTATCCCTACCTATGTAAATCTAACCAATTACAGCGCTAGCTTAGTTCAAGTTACGAACATTACCTACGGAATGTCATTGGTAATTTTGACACACCACTCGTTACTAGGGCATAAATTGCAGACGCATTGACAAAATCTTGTAAAATCTCAGACATTTGGGTACAAAAATAAAAACTTAAATAACATTTTTTTTTTTAAATCCATTATGGAATCATCTGAACGGTTTTTGAGAACCCTTTCCGGACGATCTCTAGACGCCTTCGAAACTCCGACAAATCCGTGTAATGCCAGACAAATGGCCACACTACCCTTTACGCATCCCCGCATATCTCTGGTGAAAATATAGGTACAGTTTAATTGTAAACGAAGCATACAAAAAGTAAAAAAAAAATAGTACAAAATGATACTTACTTCCACCACTCATTACGGTTATATTGTGACACGCCACCCCCAGGCAGTCGATACCACTCATTGCTCTCATAATTCGGATAATTGGAGTTTTCAAAGATGTTTTGAGTAAAAGGACTTTGTCTTAAGACCTTCTTGTCGTAATCCCCGAAGTTTCTGGTTGGGTTCCAGCCATAACCGTTGGGTGAGTATCCATGGTAACCGAATTTGGAGAAGTTGGTTGCTTGGAACGTGTTGATGTTGTATGGGGATGGGTCGCTCGCTAATGGCGGTTGGAGTGGTGTCTTCTGAGCAAATACGTCTGGGGAAAGATAAGAAGGATTAGTAGAGGAATAAATATGTTGATTTTCTTATTAATTGGTAGAATTTATCTAAAGTTACTTAAAATCATCCTAATCCTGACTAATGCTATGAATATGAAAGACAGTGAGTGCGTTTTTATTAAATTATGTTATTATTAATGTTTGTTACACTGTCTTTATTACTCAACCGATCATTATGAAATTTTGCAAAGGTTCACATGTTCAGGGGTACAGATAAGAACATTGGGTACCTTTGATCATTAGGAAGGGATAGAACGCGAGCGAAACCGGGGGCATACAATTATGAAATAAATACAAAATTCTTACGAAATTATGATATTAATAATGCAACATCAAATTAATCTTTTTGAACTATTTTACCGGAAAGTGTAAATTCTAACTAGGCATGTAAATACTAGTCACCTTCAGTTCAAAGTTCGAAACAGTTCAGGAATTAACACTTTATCTTTACACCTTTTCATGTATGCCACTTCCTACGTCAGTCTGCCATCGTTTCTAAACCCTACAGTGAAGTAGGTAAAGTGTATATTGAAATAAGCATTAAATTACGTTGCGTAAGATTCATATCAATAAGGTAAGCATCTAATAGGTTGCAATTCTTTACCACGATCTTTCTCACGCTAGCGCGCCGATATTGACTATGTGTTTTGATATTGGTGCCGATTCCCTTGTTCACAAACTTGACTAAAAGAGAATTGACATCTCTTACTAACATACAGTGAAAGAAAAGGACGGTGACATTTAAGAACTAAGTTAGAGTTGTCAAATTAGTTTTGCCTTGAACTTTTCCGTATTTTTAATCTATACGTTTTAAGATGTCAACTATAATAGGCTAGTTGACACCACCATCAATTGACGTACTTTTTATGATTTGTCAAAACGCAATTCTTCCATAGATTTTGTATGGCAATAGCACGCTGCAACGTCACTTATTTGGCAACTCAATTGTCTAACTATTTATTGATTTCAAAGCCACAAAAAATCTAATTTTACATTAAATTGAAAATTAATCGGGTTTTCAGAGCTAAAATAAAGCGTTTCTTTAGAGAAGTTATGTCTTGGAATTATTCGTTAATGGTGTCAACTACCCAATTGTATGGATGTGTCAGATTTACTAAATTTGACAGCTCTTATTTACATTAAATGAAATGATGATTTATTCAGTAAATTGGTTATAAATAACACTTTTACACGTCACATTTGTTTTTTTTTAACTAGATGAGTCCAGTGTTTCCTAGCCGACTGCTCTGAGAAGAAACACCGAAACAAACTCAGAGGTCAAAGTCTCTTTTAAAGTCCATACAATTACTTGTCTTGTAATGGTCAAATCATATGCGAACCAAGTAGGTTAATGTCCGAGGTGGTCTCTTGAGGAGAGAGGCACACAAATTTGAGTCGGCCTGTCCAGTCAGTGCACGCATTTGTCAGAAATCGTCAAGCTCGACTCAGAACTTAAGGAGCTCAACGACACGACGAACAATACCACAGAAGGGACATTTGGGTAGGCCGCATCGAATACTCAAACTGTCAGACAACCATGAAATCTAATCCCAGAAAAAATGCAACAACCCACATAGTCCACATATTTACAATATAATATATTAAAAAATTAGTCTTTTTCTTGTTTTATTGGACAGAAAAAGATAGAAATAGTCTAATTTTGTTTAGTTTGTGAACAAGGGAATCGGCACCATTGACTAAATTAAAATAAATAATTACTAAACCAATTAAACTAATTAAAATAAACTGATTGGGCTGTTGACTGTAACTCGTATATCGTATTGTCAATCTTACCTGTTTTAAGAAATTATAAGCTACTAGCCCTCTCCCCGCGACTTCGTTCGCGTGATTTTTCTTACGGATCCCTAATTTTTTGATAATAAAATATAGCCTATAGCACTCAGTGATAACGTAGCTTCCAATTTGTGAAACAATTTTCAAAATCGGTTCATTACTTCCGGAGATTACCTCTACATACAAACTTACAAATAAATGTTCCCTCTTTTTAATGTTAGTATAGACTAGCTTCCACTCGCGACTTCGTCTGCGAGAAAGCCAAGTGTTCCTATATTATCACCGGTGCGATTTTTATAACTATCCGTAGAACAATTTCTGTTTCTATTTGGTTTACAACATTTTCGCCAATTTAAATATCGATCATATGGACACGGCTTTAGGTTTTAAATAAAAGACAGTACTTACCATGATTATACCTCGTATGAAATTTAGTATTATAGTTCTTCTGGTAATGAGGGTCATTGACCAGCGAGATCTGGTCCACGTGGTGCAGTGAATTGGGCCCGTATTCGTAGGGGTATAACTCGTTTTTTTTCTGCGAGAATTCGTCTCGTGTCTCGTCTGATAGAAGGGTGCTGATATCGTACTGGCCAGCTTCGATCAACTGGCGTATTATCTTTCTGAAAAACATAGAACATGGTTTGAAAATCTATTATGTTGTTCTGGATTCATGAACCAGCATCAGGCACAAATGGTACGGCATTTTATGCGGAACTGGGCTTGTTTGACTAATTTTGTTATTATTTTTTATTGACAGCAAACCTTAAGCTCATTTTTTCTTAATAAGGGAGACTTTTTACAAAAAGGACTACTGATGTATTGGATGAAGTTTCAAAATCCTGCTTAACACACGAAATCTTACGTTCATATTTACTATAACGTAAGGAAAGGAAATCGTAACGAAAACTTTTAACATGCATACACGATTCCAGACCTTCCCAGGGAATATTATATATGTTTCGACGGTTATCTTGAAAAGTGCATCATCTACTCGGTCTATAAGAGTGGAACCGCCGATTTTTCATATAAATTCTTGTTTAGTAGGGGCAGCTTTCCTCACCTCATTTACCCATGTATAAGGAAAGTAACTTACTCAGGGTAAGGGTCCGGGTGCACACAGTACGTGAGCCCAGGCTGTGCACAAGGGGGTGTCCTGCCAGGTGGGGCTGGTTCTAGCACACAGTTATGTCCGTAGGGACAGCTGTATCCATCACCGCTGTGAACTGATAACCAGAATATCTGTAACAAAAAAAAGGCGAATGAGTTTTGTCATCCTTACAAACTTTCCTGGGTAACTGACTGCCTTGTTTGTCTTATGGTTACAAGCATGTCTACTGAGCGTGTCCTGGGTTCGATTTCGAGGTTGGGCAAAGTAAAGTTGTATTGATGTATGTATTCCAATAAGATTTTCTCAATAGCTGCCCGGATTTTGGAAGTGTAACACAACGTGTCTCGTGCCAGTTGGTCCTGCGCCTAATTTCCTCCCGGTCGTGCCGGATTGCCGTCCTTTCGGGCTATGAGAGTGAGGGCAGAGGGAATGCACATGCACATGCACCTGCACCCAAACCCCAAGCACTATTTACCGCCTTCATACTTGTATAGGCTTTATTGTAATTAGCTGCTGTGACCGCAATTCGGCCAATAATGAGCAGCTGATGAGTATTTACCTTTAAGAACACGTCATGCTTAATAAACAGATATAAGTTGAACAAAAGAATGCTGTATAAAGTGAAAGCTGCCCTATTCTTTTACAAATACAGTTACTATTGTACTGCTCTTTTATTTCATCTTCAAATTATAGATCTACACAAATCAGATTATGTAAAAGAGAAACGAAACCGAAGTATCATGTCATCATCAAGTCATCATCATTAGTTCGTCAATTGCAGACGTCGAAAGACTTGGTTAATATTATTAAGAGTGCTTGCACACGACAGACAATCGGTGTTCGTTTTTTTTTGTCGAAAAGAAATGTACGTAACATAATTTGAATTCCAATAACCCCTTGTTCGTTAGGCAAGCTGATTCAGTTCGCTGTCAAAATGTGCAAATCAGTCTGTTTCTCGGGGTGGAATTGTCAGTGTGACAGATGTCAAAAACGTCATATTACCAACGTCAGTTGACCTCATATAAGTACAAATTTTTACACTGATGTCCCACAAAAAGTTGACCCCACCTACGAAACTACTAAAACATTTGGAAAAAAAGTCGTTCGTGTGCAGGCATCATTATGCTGTTCATTTAGGTATCCCCACCACACACAGCGACATTATCGCCCTAGACATAATACCACTCGTGTTCGTGTGTAGTTACGCCCTTATGGTAAATTTGCTGAGCCGGTAAGAGGCTTGCGGTTAGCAGTAAGAAAGGCAGTATTACAAGTGCAGGTTAGGGCGTGTCTTTAAACATTTAGATTCTTAGAATATAATAATTGAATGATGATTTGAAGTTACGTCGAATTGCAAAGTCTTGAAAAAAGACTATGAAAGATTAGGATACGGCAATATCTCCATATTGCTGTCTCCTATCTGTCATACCTTTTTTACCATTAGCAGTGTAACTTAACAAATTAAAACTAAACTAAAATACAAAAGCAGTTCATTTTCTGGACTGTTATTTTAAAATTGGTACTTAATTTCAAAATAACAGTCCCGAAAATGAACTGTGTATACATATAGTACGCTAGTACGGCACCTTATTTATTTTAATCTCGTAATAATATAAAAACTATACCTACTTAATAAATACACCAAATAATAAAATAATATCGACTATGGTGATGTGTGCTACTTTGACTTGAGCGCGGTCTGGTTGGATAAATTGGACAGAATGTTGAACAATTGCATTCGGTTCATTTTCAATTTGAGAAAATATGACCACGTTTCTAGTTTTAGGGCGGAACTTAAGTGGTTGCCCATTCGTCAGAGACGTAGTTTGCGTGCGTTAACTACTCTTTTCTCTCTTCTCACTTCACATACTCCTCCTTCGTACCTTATTTCTCATTTTCAATATCTATGTTCTACTCATACTAGGAGTCTACGTTCCTCTAATAATCTTTTACTCAGCTGCCCTTCTCACACTTCAGATTTTATTCACTCTTCCTTTTATGTCCAGGCTATTCTTCTTTGGAATGCACTCCCTCTTGATATCAGAACAGCCACCAGTTTGTATGCATTCAAGCGGAAGTTGCGGATTTACTTTTCGGAGCAATTGGAAAGAGTTGTATTATAATTCTCCATTCTATTCTTTATTAGGTATGTATTTAATATGTATTATAATATATAGGTATATATAAATATGTATGTATGTTTATTTTATGGTATTTTTTATAAGTAGTAAGTATGTAGTATTTTAAATATTTTGTACTTATGTACACTTGATTTTATTTGGATAAATACTTTTGTGTGTTTATTTTTTTTTTCAAATTAATTTTGCTGTTTACCGCTCGTACATTAATTTGCACCTACCATGTTATCTCTTCACCACCTTTGGTCGACTGTTAGAGAATGCCTAAGGCATTAAGTCCGCCTTTGTACTTTTGATGCATAAAGTTTAAATAAATAAATCTATATATATAAAAATGAAACCCGTTTTCCTTGGTCACGGCATCACGCGTGAACGGCTGGACCAATTTCGATAATTCTTTTTTTGTTGTGTTTGTTATTGTCAGGAGAAGGTTCTTATGAAAAAAAAAAGTCGGAAATGTAGGGTTAGGGTAGGGTAGGATAGGGGTACGGTAGGGTAGGGGTAGGGTAGGGGTAGGGGTAGGGTAGGGGTAGGGTAGGTGTAGGGTACGGTAGGGGTAGGGTAGGGTAGGGTTAGGGTAGGGGTAGGGTAGGGGTAGGGTAGGGTAGGGTAGGGTAGGGGTAGGGTAGGAGTAGGGTAGGGGTAGGGTAGGGGTATGGTAGGGTAGGGGTAGGGTAGGGTAGGGTAGGGGTAGGGTAGGGTAGGGTAGGTGTAGGGTAGGGGTAGGATAGGGGTATCGGTAGGATAGGGGTAGGATACCACGCGAACGAAGTCGTGGCGGGTCAGCTAGTAAATAAATAAATATCTTACAGCGTACGAAATAACCGTTTATTTATTTATTTACTAAAGTTCTTTTGAGCTAGATTTAAATGCGAGGTATCAAGATACTAAATATTCACTTTAACAACTTACTTAGTTGACACTACCTTTCACTTAAGGTTTATTAAACGGTCTACAGGGGTTTTCCTTATGGCAATCGATTCAGTATTTTCCTATATTAGTGCTAACATGTATTCTAACTGCGCTTTGACTAGACATTGCTTTATTCAAAGTGACTAAATGTTGCATTTACGTGATTTCTACATGTCACTAGTAGAATTTTCCCTGATTATTTATTTATTTAAGGACTTTGGAAGATTTACAGCTGAATACAATGGTGATAAATAACAGCATGATTATCTGATAGCCAATTACAAGTCTTCACGTCTAGAGCTTTGTGGTATAAAAATGTAGGTACCTAATTATCTTTGTAAATTATGTTTTAAATTTATACTAGCTTCTGCTATTGACTTCGTTTGCGTAAAATTCAGAATTAAGCCAAAGTCTAAAATTATCCCACATGAACATAAAAACTGGAATATATTCTATGCGTTATTATAGATCAATATCTATATGTGTGCCAAATTTCAGATAAATTCGTTCAGCTTTTTAAGCGTGAAAGAGTCTTTATAATAGTAGTACCTAAGATTAAAATGATTAATGAATTATTATTAATGTACCTAATTTAACTTTAAAATTTAATTTGAAAATCATAATCAAAGCGCGACTGCTGAGCATGAGGTCTTGGGTTCGATTCCCGGGTCGGGCAAAGTGTTATTGGGTTTTTCCATCAGGAATTTCTCAGTAGCAGCCTCGGAGTCTGGACTTGTGCCCGGTTGATGGCAATAGGCTCGCCCCCTATTACATGGGACTTAAACATAACTGGCGAAATGTGGGTGTACTAATGGGTACACCTCTGCCTAACCCTTCGGGGATAACAGGCGTGATGTTATGTTATTTATTATTTTATATAATTTTACTACTATGGGTGAAATGTTTGTAAAAACGTGCTATGCCTGAAATAAAATGATTTTATTTATTTATTTATTAATTTCCTTTTACCACGGTCACACTAATTATAGTCAACAATGATACCTACTAATAAAATACCTAACCCCCCCCTACCCCCCCATCCCCCCCTCCCTACCTACCTACCTACTAATAACGGGTAGTAGTAAACAACCTATACTATCATGCATTCTTTCCACAGTACTCCAAACATTCTGACAAAATATCGATGCTCCAATTTCCTATCGAACCACTTACATAATGATTCAGACTTCTCACAAATAATGATGTAAGTGCGTTCGGCTGCGCCTGCGACGCGTGTTGGACCGCCCACTTTTTTGTATAAATGTCAATGTCGCTCTTAGTCACGAGGATTAGGTTGTAGATCGGCCTAGTATCAAACTGGTTTACCTAAAAGGCTATACAGATGACGGTCTATAGGCCTATATTTTAATTTATAATGGAAAGAAGTAGGTATGATAAAAGAACGAGGCGCCACGATAAAAGATCGCGAAATAAAGATCCATCATAACTAAGATGGAAAGATATTATGAAGAAAATAAGCCAGTTGAAATGAAGATCGGCAAGACATATGACAAGAGACAGTAAGACAAAGTGGGTAGCAGCACTCGACACAAAAATGACTTCCTATCAGTAAAAGAATTACACTCAAACACACAAGAAACCTCTTACCATCTTCTCCGTTAAAAATATGTTTTTGGCATTAATAAGACATTGTAGTTACAATAATGTTCTTTTCTTCATCAACATCATCATAATATCAGTCGAACAAAGTCCACAGCTGGGCATAGGCCTCCCCTAAAGATGGCAACAGTGATCGGTCCTATCCTTAAGAGTGGGCAGTAAGCAAAATTACCAATCTTTTTTTTTATTTTACATGAACAATTCTAGATTTCTAAGCTTAAAATACAAATGTATGAAAACTACATGATATTTTCGAGGGTTCTCATTGATCAAAAACATAAAATAATAACATTTTATCGATTGAAAAACATCACGAGGTTGCCTAAATTTTTTTGGTTTTTTCGATTTATTCACGATATTATAATGACTAATATGACGAAAATTTGATAATTAGTTATAATAATACATAAGTGAGGGTATTGTCTAGGCATTTTAGGTAATTCCTTTTATTTTTGGAGTTATTACGATAAAATACTTAGCACGGGGCGCGCGGGTGAATATAAGGAACTCCGTTCCAAAAATTGCTGGCTTTTGGCCCGCCCTTAAACCTAGAATATTCTTGAATTGTGTAGAAACATTAATCACGTTCCATCGTTTTACGAAGAGATTTATATCCCCTTAACAGTAAACAAGCAGGTGGATTTTATGTAAATGATAAACTGAAGCAACAGTACAGTTAAAAATACGTCCTCAGTCCTGACACTACAAAAACACCGCAAACACTAATCTGCGCACACGCATATCGTATGCGCGTCGCGTAAACGAAAGCGTTGAGTTAATCTGAAGCGCTTCTTGAATAAACCATTAACTTCTCACGGCATCGAAAGCTGGGACTTGACTGTTGATGTCTCATTCTAATGTTGAGGAAGTCTCCATTTTGGTGCGTCTTTCCTAGGTGGCGGTGAATTTGATGAGGTTATATCACCTATCGATCAATCATGGTCGGTAAGATGCCCGCCTCTTATGCATCGGGTTGCAGGCTACCGGGTGAGTATCGATGTGACTTTTACAATTCATACGTACTTTCTAATTATCTTGGACATGAATGACATCGGTGAAGGAAAACATCTGGAGGAAACCTGCTCTTAAATTAATACGCCTTGCTCAAGGCGGATTGACAATTATTTCAAGTCTGAAGTCGTAGTGATCAATGCTCATGCCTTCTCTGTAGGAGAAGAGGCCTTTGCCCTGAAGTGGAATAATAATCGGCTTTTTCCTAACACTTTTAAGAAGGTGCACTTGCGTTAGCGCAAGTGCACCTTCTTAGGCTACCTTCTTAGGCTCTCACAACCATAGGCTTAGGCCTATGGTTGTGTAGTACCGCAACGGTCTGTACTTGGTTCTACGAAATCATGCAACCTCTTCGTTGGCAGCATGGTATAAATGACATTAGTTGTGGGGTTCCACTGGGGTTGACATTTGGTCCTATCCTGTTCCATGCTATACCACACTATACATACCTAATAAGTTACTGGCATTAAAAAAAAACCAAAATCTTATCAAATAAGGTATCTCTAGTTAAAACTCTCTCGGTATAATAATATTTACTGGTTTAGAATATTATGTGTGTTAAGAAGTTTCACTTCAATAATTCAGCATCTTGTTAGACGCAAATCCACGCCATTTCTAAGAGACACGACATTTAAATAGGTTTTACCGCGTAACATATTCAATAGATGTAAGATTTGCCTTCACTTTGCAACAAAGTGTCGTAATCCGGTGATTCCGTTTGATGATACGTGAAGATTTGTCATTCGATGAATAGTAAAGTGAACATTATTATATTGGTGTGAATGTAAAATATGCGCAGCGGCTCCTATAGAATATATTAGGACCATATTTAGAAGTCGCTGTCTTAGAAAAGTTTCTCAATAGTAATCTCTCTTTTGTGTCGTTTGGCATGTCATTATAAAGATTAGCAGTGGGGCTGGGCGCGACTAATTGAGGAGGTTCCATTATCATTATATTCACATAAGTTTACACAAATATTAAGGCTGATTTAGACGGTGCGAGAAATATCGTGCGAGTTGTGGTACATTTCCGTCAAAGATCAGTCACTTTTGACATGACAGCCGCGCGGTCCCGCAATGTACGTCAAATCGCACGATATTTCTTGCATCGTCTAAATGAGGCTTTATACATATAGCTGACAAGCCTCGACTGCCTCATTGGTCTAGTGGTCACAAGGCGTGACTGCTGAGCATGAGTTTTGGGGTTCGATTCGAGTGTTATTGGGTTTTTTCTAACAGGACTTTCTCAGTAGTAGCTTTGGAGTCTGGATTTGTGCCCGGAATCAGTGGCGGCTGGTGGGTTATCGAACTGGTGGTGCACTTTACTAAAATATTAAAATTAGAAAATGCAACAAAACAAAAATTGACATAATTTATGTTTATTTTTTATACATTAATCAATGCGACGACATTTTTCTGAAGCGAAATGTTCAATCACCTTTTTATTAAAATCGGGTATTAACACCATACACAGTATAGAATAAAAGTTCTCGAAAAAAATCGAAACAAAAACTAAAAACAATTACGGTAATATACTTAAATAAACAATAATTAACGCGTCACACATACAGGGTAGTCTGATATCGAGATGTCAATCATTCGTCAATCAGTCGTCGTCGGCGTCGCCTCGCGCCAATTCGTCAAACATCGGGTGCTCTCGGCAATCCTCGGTTCGCACGTGCGGCGCTCGAGAACCCACTCATTACTCGGTACATTTCTATGAACTATCTTCTGTTTCACGCGTCAGGCGTATTAACTCGTATCTCCTACAAGTTATATTAGCAGTCCTCGTGCACTCGCCGAAGCGCACGAGAATTTGTCCTTACAGGAAAATAAGTCTTAATAGTTTAGTAAAGCGCTCAAACTGTTTCACCATAATTGGAGATTTAATTTTTTATACGTTTTTGTATGTTTAAAAATAACTATTAAAATGGTAATTTAAACTTACTTAATATTTTGTAATTTTTGATTTTTGAATTGGTGGTTCAGCGCACGAGCGCACTTAAGGTACAGCCGCCACTGCCCGGAATTAAACATAACTGGCGAAATGTGGGTGTTCCAATGGGTACACTTCTTCCTAACCCTTCGGGGATTACAGGATAACGAGGCAGTCAAAAAAAAGAAGGGGGAATGGGAAAGAGGTTTAAAAATAAAGATTATAAATATACCTAACCATCTGGTTAGGTATATTTATAATCTTTATTTTTATAATCTTTATTTTCGAATAGATATTCGAAAAGATTATGACTGTTTAATTTTGCAATAGTTATGACATTGATAATACTCGTAATAAACAAAGTAGAGCATAGTCATCTCTTCATTAGCCTTTCATATCAATCAGTCCCGAAGGTTATATTAACCTTCGCGGTTGCTCAACCTCAAAGTGACAGATTAGACACTATTGTCACACAGTTGTCACATCTCTAGAGTGTGACAGTTTTCGTATTGACTATTGTTGTGTATTGTGATCAAATAACCTCGTTGTTTGGTGATTAATGAACCGTATGTATTAGTAGTTGCATCAGTTTTGGTGTCGATTCTTTTTGTAATGGGTAGAGAGATATTGGTTTTAGTAGAACTTCTTAATCTTATCGATTAAGAAGAAGTGGGACTGTAACTGTTTTTTTTATATAGTATTATTCGGCCATTATCTACAACATCATTATCATTATTATCTACTCGTACATTAGTTAAGACAAATATTTCAACTGGTAGATGTGGCTTATGTTTCCGCTGATGTATTCTGTTTCATTTGTTTTTGATGAAAATGACAATTCTATATGAACAAGATGCGTAGGCTCAGTGTTTTTAGTTTATACTTATTGCAATTTTACGCCTGACATTAATTATATATGGTAAATTTATAAAGGTACAGCTACAATTTAACTCTTTGAACTAGGAACCTACAAAGTTAAGGTCGGGTCTGGTTGTATATGTATGTAAGTTTATATATTTGTAAACTGTATCCATGATCCTACATCATGGATACAGTTTACAAATATACACATCAAAAGTGTCTAGGGATCAACATCCCTAACATTGATTAGGGATGTTGATCCCTAGACACTTTTGATGTGTGTATATAAACAATTACTGAGAGGAAAAAAAATTACTGAGTGCAAGGCAACCTAAAAAAAAAATCCATGACATAAAGCGACTACGATAAAGCAAACACATATGCTGATGTAGGTATGCTGCTTTTGCCCTGTAGCAATCATACTATCGTAATTACCATATTCAACATGAAAAACAAAAAATATTTAATAGGTATAGGTAATCGTATCTTATAAACGTTCGGTCTGCCTTTTCAGGTAGGTACGTGCCTAGCAAAAGTGCAAAAACTACTCGAGTTGATAAAAAAATGTTATTTTCCATCACAGTAATTAAGCTACTACAGTACTATACATATAAGTTAATAATCGCGTATTGCGTTAAACTGTCGTAATAGTAACGTAACAAACAAAGCGATCTCAAATCTTCCGATTTTTTACTAATATTATCATCAACGCAGTTACATTGTTTGCGAAACTTCCTATAACATGGCCGTGTTACAGTGTCGCGTTCAGAATGCTAAATGTTTTAGAGATCCTTAAACAGGAACTAGGGTTTACAGATTTCACTGGCTGTCTTGCTGTCAAAACAATGATAGTACCTTCCAGGGGCGTAGCTGTCGCCGTATCACTACGGGCCCCTCAGCTATTGGGGCCCCAATCAGTGTAAGTAAAAATTCCTAAAATAATATCCACTATCTCACTAAAACTCTTACAATATACGCTAAACTTTTCGGGACAAAATAAACATATTGTTTCTTTTGTGGAAAATCTATTGTTTCTTTGTTAAAAATCTTTACCCTACATTTGGTTTTCGCGGCAGATAGGTAGAAGGGCCCCCGAACAAATTGTGATATAGGGCCCATTTAGGGTAAGCTACGCCACTGAAAGTAACGCTAACTTTTTACAATTAGTAATGGGAAAGTAGATTTTACGATTGTTATTAATGTTCACACTTTAACTGGTTAATACCTCAGACCAAAAAAAAAGAAAGACGGCGCGCCGCGAACATCAAAAGTGAAGCCACCTTTTTATCTATGTGTGTATCGAAGGGTTGCCATTTGTTAATAGAGTAACGATGTTATTTCATGTACTTACAAGTGAAAAGTGATTCCGTGAGACTTTTTATGTGATTTGCTGTTGTTTATGCAACTTTTCACTACTCAGAAAGGCATAATTCTATGTTTTAAATCTAAATTTACTTGACGACGCCTCGTGACGTACTAAGAGCGATGAGCATGGTTTTAGTGTAGGTGTGTGCGTGAGCGTGTATGTATACATGCAGGAGCACGGTTTTATGGCTTCACTTATGATCTTCGCGGCGCGCCGTCTTTCTTTTTTTGTTGGTCTGAGGTTAATACAGACAGGGAGAAATTTTCCCAGTATTCTTTATTTTAATATTTTTTCAAAACTTAATATAAAAGTAAATTATTTTAATAAAATGTGTATCTATAAAATAGTGTTCTGCCCGTAGCGAGGTGGTAAGAAGGGTGTTGATAATTTTTATGCGAACAAAGTCATGGAAAACAGTTAGTTTTTATAAAAAAAGATACCTTATTTATTTCCAAAACAAATCCGTAAGCTTATTTTTGTCACTAAATCAATCAAATCAAAACCTATACGGAACTATATCAATATTTAAGGTCATCACACTTTGCAAGTTGTAATACATCTCTTAATTTAGTAAGGTAACATACACGATTGTTAGTTACATAATGCGCATTGAATAACAAATTACATGGGTGTAATTATATACCGCAGAACATATGTAACCTATAATTGTATGGTAAACGTGTGTAAGCAAGAAAATATTTCTGAAACTGCTTGTGAAATAGTTCAAATTGTTCACGGTTTTGTGGTACAAAACGTGTTTAAGAATGTGTAATTTGAATGATTCAGTTATGACAATAGTATAACCTTTTCTTTCTTAAGTAGTTTATGTTAGACTTCACTGATGAAGGAAAATATCGTGAGGAAACTTGAACTTATAATTATTTTAAGTCTGAAATCGCCGATCCGTTTTGAGCAATCGTGGTGATCAATGCTCGTGCCTTCTCTGTATGAGAAGAAGAGAAGAGGATAGTAATAGCCTGTATTTTTTTTTTTAATTAATTTTGCAAGCAAAATGAAAACTTCAGTATTTGAGAATTAAGGAATTAACGTTTATCATTAAGCTCGAGTGTATTTCGAAATAAGTATTACAGTTTTTGAAGATTTAAATTATTTTTTTAAAACTTTGCCCTACTTCAGAAATTTCTTTTACATCGTGGGTGCGTTTATACACATATGAACTCACATAAAAAACAGCCAGACCCGGAACAATTGTCTATAGGCTATACACGCATCGCAATAGCCAATCACACAACCACTGCGCGAACCGTGTCGTGTAAAATCTTTTAGTAACACTTCAAGTGTACCTCATCCTCCGGGGTTGCGGGACGTCTTAACAGGATAAGTACCGTGGCCCCGGAACGTAAAGGGCAACAGAAGGAACAGGGTGGTTTTTTAGTCAGCAAAAGTCTGACAGTCCCTTCCGCCCCACCCAGGGTAGAAGGACTCATTTTATGATTTTTACCACCTCAAAAAAAAAGTGTACCTCACCCTAAACTTACACCATTACAAAATGCTGCAAGTTGTACACCGCGCCACACAGTGTGTGTGGCATTGTCTACGGGCCTTAACTACAATGTAGTTCAAGGGTGAGGCGCACTGTACATCCGCTATTACATAACTGATGGCTGCTTCGCTTTGCTTTTGATCCAGTTTTGGCGGCTTAGTTCACAAGTGACGAACTATCGCGGAATTTCTCGAAGTTGCACGATGTAGTTTCATATAGAAGTTTCCATTCTTTCTACCTACGTACTTACTTACGTACTTGGAGGACTCCTCATCTCTTGCAACTCTTTTTTATAGCTTAAATTCATCTTTTATGGCGGCTTTCTTTTTATCTTTTGTCTTCTGAAGGACTTTTTCTCATCTTCCATGGTTTGCCTCTCATAAATCTTTCGATGTATAGTTTCAATTCATGTTCTAATCTTTTATATTGGCGGCTTTCTTTCTATCTTTTCTCAACTTCTATGGTCTTCTCTTCTTTTGTATAGCTTTAATTTCATCTTTCCATTCTTTATGTTGGCTTCCCCTGTAACTTTTATCATCTCAGGAATACAATTTGTATTCCTGTCACAGTTTTTACTTTAGTAGTCTTGCGTACCTACTGTATCATGTGGCCTGCCCATCTCCGCTCTTATTGGTTAATTTTGGTCACTCACTTAGTCGGAATGCTTTGTTACAACATTTTTGACACGTCATTGGATGAAAAAGATTAGTATGTTGTGAAATGGTGTAAAGAGACGTCCTGTTTACCTATCATAATAACAAGCTGAAAAAATATCCGGTGATTATTTATTGTGATGAAATGACTACGTTATTCCTAATGGGGTTTAATTCTGCAAAATCGGGCGAAAAAACAAGAAAACTATCCCAAAAATTGTCGAAGATGGATGCTGATTTATTTTAAATATATTCTATGCATAAGTTTGGAATATACTATTGATATATTTCGAGGATAAAAAGTAGTCTCTGTGTCATTCAAAACTAGTTAAACATTATAATAATAGACAGATAACTGTGTGCCTTTCATCTAGATCCGTTTAGTTATCTGGGGTGATTGTATAACAAACATTCAAAACATTCAAACTTTAACGGTATTATTATAAAACTAAGTCTTTGCTAAAACCAGGTTTAAACCAGCGAGCCAGTTTTTGAATTTCGAACTTTATTTCGATAAAGATACAGTTTGTAATACAAAAATTGTCTCGATGGTTTAAATCTGGTTTAAGCAAAGACTTTGGTTTATAGACCTTATTAGTTTTATGATTATAGATATTTGTATAAATGAGAAATAGTCGTGGGTTGGACTGTTTTGACAGAAATAACCCCACTAATGGCAACAATAACACAAAACAACATGTAAATCCACCGTTCTAATTTAAGGAGTGTCTTCTAAAAAAACACGAACTGTTAGAAAGTAGCCACAAATCACGTTATAACAAAAAAGTGCAATAAACACAGATCTAAGTGAAATCCGGCAGATAACATCTGCAGCCAGTTTGAATACCAAGTGGTGTCCTTACTATAGGCTTTTGGAAACACACGGGCATATTTTGTGAGCGTGCACGCATAATGTCACTATTTCTTATAAGGAAAGGTTTGTAGATATTAGTAGCTGTACACAGGGTACATATTACAGTTCCTGCTTCAAACTTTAAAGTAGATGTAGATGTGAGATGCTGCCACGCACGCTAAGACACGGATTAAATCCAGAGAAATACATATTTTTGATACCTACTACATACCTAGTATGCAACAATATAAATAACTTTAATAAATTCTGAAATATGAATAATTTTGCTGTTTCCTACAAATTTTAATAAGCACTACACGATCTAAATGTACCAGATAACTGTCTATTTTTCTCGTATTTCAGGGTTGGTCGCATAGTAAAAGTAAAATTAAAATATATATTTTTTTTGTTTTTATTCCTACTTATGTTTTCCCTAAAGATATTAAAAATGATTGAGTCTACTCAACCATGACGTCATAGCTTGTCTTAACTTTAAGCAACGTTCATAAGTAAGGGGGTAAATGTTGGTATCAACCAGCTACGTAACCGCACATAATTTTGGTTCCGTATGTTTCACATTCTGTAGGATCACGTTTGTGTTCGCTTTCTAACAACCGTCACTTTTCCGGAAAACTGACACTTGTCACATTTCATAGGATGTGTCAACGTGTGGCGTCACATTTGGAAGATTATCATCTTGTCAGTTTGTGACCCGACCGGAAATAGACAGGTTAAACGTAACCATAGTAACCCTGTTTGTGGTTTGTTTTATTTCGCAAACATAACCAGCCTTATTATAAAACAAAGTCTTTGCATAAACCAGGATTAAACCTTCGAGCCAGTTTTTGAATTTTGAACTTTATTTCGATAAAAATAAAGTTTGTAATACAAAAATTGGCTCAATGGTTTAAGCAAAAGACTTTGTTTTATAATAAGGTCTAACAGGTTTTGGATACTTTATTAAAATTTGTTGTTTTAATGATGTCTTGAAGTTTGGAATAGATATAGGAAAGCAGTTTAAGCGTGTTGACAATTTTTAAACATAAATTTTTCGTTCGAGATCATCATCTACCTAGCCTTTTCCCAACTATGTTGGGGTCGGGTTCCAGTCTAACCGGATGCAGCTGAATACCAATATTTTACATGGAGCGACTGCCTATCTGACCTCCACAACCCAGTAACTGGGTAATACGATACCCCTAGGTAAGACTGGTTGTCAGACTTTCAAGCTTCTGACGACTCGTAACGACTGTCAAAGATCCACGTATGACAGCCGGGACCAACAGCTTAACGTGCTTTCCGAGGCACGGAATGATGTCAGTAATGTCTAAGATAAACTTTAGAAAGTACATACCTATGAATTGAAAAAGTCACATTGGTACTTGCCCGGATTCGAACTCACAACCGCATGCATGAGAGGCGGGCGCCTTAACCGCTAGGCCATTACGTCATTAAATTTTTCGTTCGAGATGTTTGTGATTAATTTATAACCGCTACTTTTAAGAAAAAGCCTCATTCATATTCTTATTTAGTATTCTACCATGCATAATTAAACTGTAGGTAATTAAAAATAAACCAGTTTCCTTCTATCGTTTGAAGCAGTTAGTAAAATTAAAAAAGGTCTGTCGTCAAGCGGCTGTTACTAAGTCCACATCACAGTGTAACTAAAGTACCTAACTACTTAAGTATGACAAAATTTGGCAACGTCATTCCTTATACACTGGAAGGTCCAAGTTCCGACGCCAAAAGTAAGTTTAAATATAGAACACCTATTGCCAGTAATAATAAAGCTAATTTTTAATTGCACTTCAATAAAGTACAGTCAGCAACAAAAGTCGATTAACATTTACGATTTCTAAATCCTAATTATTAAGTACAATATTAAAAGTAAAACGCAATGAATATAAAATTAAGATAAAATAAACCCTTAGCTATTGCCTGAAATTCTGAAAGCCAGTACATTCTGTGTTTAGTGTCTGTTTAAATGATATAAAAAAGTAACATTGTTAATCGACTTTTGTTGCTGACTGTACATCTGTAAGAACGTTGCGAACTTTCTTACAGATGTGCATTATTGATGTGCTTGTGTTCATTAGTGTGTTGATTGAGGCTGCTTGTAAGAAATTTCTGATGGAAAAACCCAATAACATTTTGCTTGACCTGGGAATCGAACCTTAGACCTCAAGCTCAGCGAGGTTCCTTACTAATGAAACCCTAGACCTCATGCTCAACGAGGTTCGTTACTACTTCTAAATAATAAACTATATATTTAAATTAAGTTGGCAAAACCAGCCAGAGTTTTTACAGTACCTACAAGTTCTTAGCTCAAATATCTATCGAACAACTATAACTCAATTAAGTCAGTTCTAAAAGTAACTTTTTAACTAATAGTTTGCAAGTAAGTGCAAGGAAATGGCGTGCAACTTGACCTTGGCAATACAAGCAATGACAATCAACACGGTGGTCACGCCTGGCGTATTGTTGCTAATTAGCAACGGTAATTTGAGGCGAATGTCCGGCTTTTATTCGTATTTTTGTATTGGAAGCTTAATTATGAAGTGAGTATTTTATTAACCCTTTGACGGCTTTTTGATTTTACGTCCATAGACGTCCCTGGCGGTCAAAGGGTTAAAGGCTATCATCACACGAGTGTAACTATATAATACATAACCCTAAATAATGCAATACGTTTTTTTGTAAGCTTTTACGGGGATTTCACCGATATTGTTACCGGCTCTATACAAAATATAACTTCACACCTGTAATCCCCGAAGGGTTAGGCAGAGATGTTTAAGTCCCATGTAATAGGGGCCGAGCCTATTGCCATCAACCGGGCGCAAATTCATACTACGAGGCGAGAAATTTCTGATTGAAAAACCCAATAACACTTTGCCCGACCTGGGAATCGAACCCAAGACCTCATGCTCAGCAGTCGCGCTTTGCGACCACTAGACCAACAAGGCAGTCAAAATATGGAAGTACTTATTTTTGAAATGTTGAATTAATTATTCGTATAATAACTATTAATAACAAAAGAAAAACAGTTTTTTTCTCTTAGACAGGAACAAATTATTAAGCAACGTACCTACACTTGTGTGCCGGATCACCTAGCCTCGCTCCACTTGCATACAATTAGAACGACAATAGTCCCCGCCTGTTTGCATAGCTAGCCTACAGACAGACAGACAAACACTGCCTACACACGTGTTTGTTCTTAACCGATTTCAAAAAAGTGAAATTGTGTTTTGCGACATGTCTATGGAAATGGACTATTCTTCTTTTTTTGAAACAAATGTGTGGCGTTTAACCGTTTTATTGTAAACACTTTGTATTTTAATTGCTATGGTAATATGAATAGAGTTTTGTTTTCTATGATTTGCTAAGTAAATAATTTACCTCTGACTCCTCAGACAGACATTGCATCCACGTGAAGCCAGGGCTGATTGTTAGTACTTTTTTTATTTTTTTTTATCTTTAATTTTGTTGTTTTACTCTCGTACAACAAATTGCACCTACCATGTTATCTCTTCACCACCTTTGGTCGACTGTTAGAGAATGCATAAGGCATTAAGTCCGCCTTTTGTTGCAAAAAGTTTAAATAATAATAAATAAAAACGTAACAAAAAAAAACAGAACAAAAATTTAATCTTAAAAAAAAACTTATACCGTATTGACACATGACAATAATGTGTTAAGTATTTTGAAAGAGATGCAACTAAAATGAATACTCAGAACTGAAATATATTTTGTAACAAATTCTTGTAATATTTTCACACAATGATCATGTGAATTTGTTTTATTTATAAATATAGTTATCGTTAATATATTTTTTTGCGTAAACTGGCGCGTACCTACTTAGCAATGACAGCTGAGCTTAATTCTACAAAAACGAGCTAACCCACAATCCTACAGTCATAGAAATAAATTAAATTTATGTATCTTTTTCGTAATGGCAAAATAACAGCTTTTTGATAGAATGAAAAAGAATGGTAGGTAGGTACTTATAAAAAAAATTGTCCGTCTGTTTGTTCTCGCTAATCTTGGAAACGTCTGGATCGATTTTAACACAACTTTCACTGGCAGATAGCTGTTGTTATAACGAATAATTTAGGCTATTTTAGAAAAAAAGGGTTTTTGTGCAAAAGAAAATAAAACCCAGTAAAAACCGACATTCATATGAAGTCGTCGCCATATATCTATATAAGCTAGTAATTACACAAAACTAATTAAATTATGCCAAATCTTAAGCAATAACAAACAGCTTCATATAAATCCCAAAATTATGCTAAAAATAAATTTGGAATTAACGAGCGGAAATTTTCAAAATAATTACAATTACTTCGAAAACTTTTAGAAAATTTGGCGTGTGTAGATTTAATTTGGCAAAACTCGGCCTAATTAACAAAGGACATCAGGAAGCGGTAATTATTAAAAATATTTATTTTGTATAACTAGATATTTATGCCATAAAATGCAGTCTTCGTTTAAATGAATAATAATTATGTTAAAATGAAGGTAAAATGATTAATTAATTGTTTCATATAATTATTCATAACATAACACTGTGTTACTGATACATATAAATTACTTAGATATCTTGGTCTGTGTCAATCAAATCCAGTATTCATTGTATTGGTTTACTAAAGAATAAAGCCCGACTTCTGAGCATGAGGTCTTGAATAGGTACTTCATACTTTATACAAATTTTAACTTTTGGCGGCGACTTCTTCCGCGTAAATGTCGGTTTTCGCGGATGCAGACGGTAGTCGCGGAATAAATGGCCTATGTCCTTTTTTGAGGTTCAAACTACCTTGTACCGAATTTTATCAATATCGGTTCAGTGGTTTAGTCGTGAAAACGTATCAGACAGACAAACAGATGACAGTGGATTATTATGGATTAAAAAAGTTGTAAAGTTTGTTGGTTTTTCGTTTGTAAGAGATAATCTCCGAAAGTACTGATCCAATTACAAAAATTCTTACACTAATATAAGGTTACACTATCGCCACCACTTTGTGCTATGCTTTATGGTATACCCGACTTCCACACGAACGAAGTCGCGACCAGACACTAGCAATTTATTATGACAAACTCTATGAAATGTCACGACATCCTAACTAATATTATAAATGCGAAAGTAACTCTGTCTGTCTGTCTGTCTTTCTGTCTGTCTGTCTGTCTGTCTGTCTGTCTTTTCTTCACGCCTAAACTAGTGAACCGATTTGTGTGAAATTTGGTACAGGGTAAGTGTGAACCCCAACAAAGGACATAGGCTACTTTTTATTCCACTTCGACTTCGTCTGCGTCCGCGATAACCGACATATACGCGGACGAAGTCGCGGGCAAAAGCTAGTATTTCTTATAATGCGTAGTTGGCCGCGATTTCCGCTCTACCAGTCGTAATACATATTATTATCACGATTAGTAAGTTATAAAAACAGGTCTGTTGATTGATTAAATGATAACTGTGACACAATGAAATTGTTATTATAAGTACCTTATTGATTGTTTAGAGGAAACGCGGGATTTCTCTTCTCCATACAAATGCTCTCGCCTTTTTTCTTTCTGCTTTATGACTTTTTAATGCAATGATTTTTGACAGTAAAGTAAATATCAACTATTTGTATGTCCCTATGTTTTTTTTTTTAAAGCACTAGAACTGACAGAAAAGACTCAAAATTGCTTTTTTATACCGTTGTTAACAGAGGCCTAAGAAAAATTAAAAGAAACATATAAGGGCACAATATATGTGTTTCTATTTTATGCACTTAATGAAATATCTTTTACATTGGTTCAATATTGGTGAAGGAAATAAACGAGAGCCAAACCCCGAGTTATGACTTTTTACTTAGGCTATTAAGTTGGATCTGCAGTTGTCCTTTTCGCACGCCGAGACTCGAAGAGCGACAGCTATAGTTTCTTCTAATATCTAATTTAGTTTAATCTCGCCACCCGCATTTCCTCTTAACCTTTGCATTCTATCAATGTAATGAATAATGCCTTCTGTCATTCTAATATTTCAATTAGGTAGGACATTTCAGTGTTCCTAGTGCCGAATTAAATGTCAGAATTTACCTTGAAAGTGAATTAAAATAAATCCTTTTTAATTCCTTGGTCTAATTCACTGTTTAAAACTAAGGTTAACCTGTGGTTAGGTCACCAAATGAATAAAAGTATTTGGTAATACAAGTAAGTACCTATACTCCATTTATTATAGCACTACTAAACATAGGGCTCCCCTACAGATTGTGATTTTGAGGTGGTAAAAATCACTAAATGAGTCTTCCCGCCCTGGGTGGGGCGGAAGGGACTGTCAGACTTTTACTGACTAAAAAACCACCCTGTTCCTTCTGTTGCCCTTTACGTTCCGGGGCCACGGTATCCTGTTAAGACGTCCCGCAACCCCGGACGTCCCGCAACCCCGGAATAGGACCGGCTGGAAACGGTTTTGGCACCACTAACCAATAATTTTAGAGACAAAACAACTTAAAAACTACACTTTATTTTAGCTCTAAAAACCGGATTAATTTTCAATTTACTGTAAAAATAGGTTTTAGTGACTTTAAAATCAATACATAGAGAGTGATGAATTGAGTTGACAAAATAGTGACGTCACATACTATTATTTACTATACAAAATCTATGGAGCTATCGCGTTTTGACAGATCATAAAAAGTAGGTATGTCAATTAATTGGTGGTGTAAATTACCCAATTACCAGTCACCCAATGGCTTAACAATCATTTAAATAAGGCAGCAGGCTTAAATTTACATTGTCTTGTAAATTTAGACAATATTTATCGCTGTTGTCATTCTAGTGGAATAATTTAATTTAATCAATTCCAATCGAACCGATTTCAATCTTGATGTTTTCATAAATTATGTTTTGACATTATTATATCAATTTATTGAATGTCCGTATTTCTTGATCCAATTAATTGTCTTGTAGATGTAGATTATGTCCAATTATAATTGATAAGCTAAGAAAATCAATACAAAAACGTACCATAAGATAACAGTAAATTATAGCGATTTATACGAAATTTGAATTATTGGACTTTCTAATTCTTTTACGAATATAAATATATAAAAGAACTCTAAACAAATACATATTTATATAGGTATTTCAATAAGCTATTAAAATATAGGAAAAAAAAATGCCGCGAAAGTATTAACCGAAATTAAATATTACAAAAACGGTTTCTTACGCGAATTTCAACCTTATATACAATTCGAATTTAAACTGAGATTAATCAACAACATTTCTACAACAACTAATTTATTGTTTGATCTTGATATAAGTGTCATATTTACGATTAAACATTATCAGATTATAAGTCTGTCTGTCTTGAACTAGTTACCGCGTAATCAGGTGCTGACCACTAGGAAATCCGTTTGTACCGGCAGTAAATTAAATGGTACAGTCATTCGCACAAGTGTAAAGCTTGTTTTTGAATAAGACATAATCCTAACGAAATCTCGATATTAAAAAAATCTGATATACAAGCCTTTTATTGTACCATTGCGGCCTTTTCACAAGCAGATAAGGCAGGAGTATAGATCACCATGCTTGGCAGATTGGCGATTTAGACTTCTATTAATTATAAGTCCAGGTTTCCTTACAATGTTTTCCTTTACCGATATTTAACTTGTTTATTTTTTAATATACAACCTGTCTACCTTGAAATATGCTGACAAAGAATATTGCTTAGGAAAGATGTCGGGAGTACAAGTTTCTTTAGTATCTAACTATCATTAAATACCTGGAAATATCTTTCTATGACATAACTCGATTAAAATGAATCACGTCTATCCATATTCATACCTCTATAGGTCTATCTAGCCAACTTTTATGGAACTTTCACTTAATGATTGATTGATATCTCTACTAATTGACAGTTTGTTGTTTTACATGATAAAATAGTTGATTATAAACTCTCCATTTCTGATGAGGAATGCTAATTATAAATTGTTGAATTTAAAAATTAATTAAATTCTAACATGGAAAATATTAATTTATTAATTTAAAAATGATACACTTCCAATACATTAACATCCTACTTATTTTTAATTCGATAAAAAAAAGAAACAAAAAAAATAATCAGTTACAATCTTCTTTAATGAGTTCTTAATCTTATAAATTCTGAACCTTAAAATCAATACAGTAAACAAAGGCAGTAGCCAGACTCGCCTTAGGCTAATGAAAATAATCGTGACACGCACCAAATCAGATTACAATCAATAATTAAAAAAAAAAATATAACATACATAATCTGTCACCACAATTTTTTACCAAACTTTTTGCTAATTACAAAACAAAGAACGGAATAGGAAGCTAAATAAAATTTAATAACAATTTTTTTTTAGTACTGACCACTGTCAATGGAAAAAAATATTATTCGCAGAAGTGACTGTGCATGACTGTACCTAGGTCGTGATTGTCCAATGGGGACAATATTATTATGCAGATATTACGAGTTATTGATTTATTTATAATTAAATTGTAACAATATAATACCACGCCTATTCGTGAGCGGACTATGAAAATTATAATTATAATATTATGCTGTGTAATAAAATGACAAATGATCATTGTGCAAGGTTAATCGCTGAAGTATGCAGCTTATTATGCTACATAACATCACGCCTGTAATCCCCGAAGGGTTAGGCAGAGGTAAACCCTTTAGTACACCCACATTTTGCGTTATGTTTAAGTCCCATGTTATTGGTGGCCTTATATTGCCATCAACCGGCACAAATCCAGACTCTGAAGCTGCTACTGAGAAATTTCTCATAGAAAAACCTAATAACACTTCGCCTGACATAGGAATCGAACCCAAGTTTGTGGTGTACCTCCGTGCCTCTGAAAGCACATAAAGCCGTTGGTCTGGCCTGCACCTGAAGTCTAATTTTCCAAATTGAAAACGATCAATATGTAGTCGCAATTTTTATCTCAGCGATATAATCAATGTCAATAAAAATAAAATTCCTTTACCTATTACTTTTCTTTCTGCATCCATTCTGATCAAAATTTCTTTTCCCAATTTTGAACACCTGTCAAGGTTATTGACCTGTAAAACTGTGTTTTTAGGTCAAATGACAATTAACCACATTCTAGGTCAATATTCATTACTTCTCTTATTATTTTGACGCGACTATTATTTTGTTGTTTCTAAACAAAAATGAATAAATTTCTTCAACCTTGTGTCTTCAACCAAATTAGTGACTTCCTCGTTGGACTGGTGGATGCAAAGCGCGACTGCTGAGCACGAGGTCATGGGTTCGATTCCCAGGTCGGGCGAAATTTTATTAGGCTTTTCCATAAGGATTTTTATGTAGCAGCCTCTGAGTCTGGATATGTGCCCGGTTTATGGCAATAGGCTAGCCCCCTACTACATGGAACTTAAACATAACTGGCGAAATGTGGATGTACTACTGGGTACAACTCTGCCTAACCTTTTAGGGATTATATGCGTTATGTTATGTTTGTTATGCGTGGTTTTTGTTGTTTCTAGACGGAAATAAAAGAATTTCTCCATGCTTGTTTAATTAGAATGTAAGATGGTAGTTATATAGTGACCAAACCGGCTTCCACTATTAACATACAAGTTTTATATATAGACACTTTTTGAACAGATAACTTTTACGACCATAGCTAGCTAGAGCTTTAAGTAGGTTTAAGGGTCATTCAATTAATTTTCTCTAGAGTTATTCCGTTCGGATCCCCTAGGATCTGATCCCCTGCTGAATTATTATCATGTTTTAATTGCTGTCTGCTCCAAGGGGATCAGATCAGGGGATCAGACCGGATTAACTCAACATTTTTGGGCTATTTTTATCATAGAAAAATAATTACGGTTTTGAGCAAAAAAAAGTAAAACCCCTTGGTAACCCGGACATTCACGCAACCAAAGTCGCGGAAATAAGTTAGTAATCAATATATCGGTACCTATACATCGGTATACATCGGCCGTGACCTTGTGACATGACGCACTTTCTTTCCGTCGCGTCGGGGAACCTCAGTGTGTTACGCAATGCGCGTGCGTCTGATTTGTTTGTAGTTGCATGTTGGTGGCTCGTCTAGACGTTTTGAGTATGATGTGCTTGTGACCTCTGGTTCTAGCTTGTATTTTCCAACATTGCTCAACTACATATTACCCCGCGGTTTCACCCGCATTACGTTACGTATTTGGATATTGCTCAGTTGGTCGTAGCAAAAGCATTTTTTCAAATAGGACCAAAGAACAAACTCTTCAGGTTTAAAATCCTTTTATCCTTCTTCCTTCTTGCATTTCTATATCCTAACTAATATTATAAATGCGAAAGTAACTCTGTCTGTCTGTCTTTCTGTCTGTCTGTCTTTTCTTCACGCCTAAACTACTGAACCGATTTGTGTGAAATTGGGTACAGGGTAAGTGTGAACCCCAACAAAGGACATAGGCTACTTTTTATTCGACTTCGACTTCGTCTGCGATAACCGACATATACGCGGACGAAGTCGCGGGCAAAAGCTAGTACATATAATAAAATCGTAGCGACGTCAAAACTGTACATTTAATATTTTTGAAAAAGAGTAATTGCTATGAGGTCGGGGAGTGATTCTAATGCCGAAAATATTTTTTTTAGAATTTTTGTCTGTTTGTCTTTTTGTCTGTATGTTTGTTAGAGCATCACGCGAAAACTACTGGATAGATTCTGTTCAAATTTTGTATGAATATTCCACATTGGCCAAATTAGTCCATAGGCTATAAATTATAAACTTTGACGCGGACGATTCGAAGTCGCGGGCAGAAGCTAGTTGTATTATAAATGTGAAACTTTCTGAAGATGTTTGGATGTTTTTTACTCAATCACGCCTCAACCGTTGAATAGATTTGGATGAAAATTGGCACATAGATAAACCATTTCCTGGATTAACATTTATGGTACTTTTTATCCCGGTAATGTGTTCTCTGAGGAAGTTCAACTTGCTTTATGGAAAGTTAGTCCCTATTACATGGGACTTAAACATAACTGGCGAAATGTGGGTGTATTAATGGGTACACCTCTGCCTAGTCCCTCGCGGATTACAGGCGTGAAGTTATGTTACTTTTTACGCTAGCGAAGCTACGGGCAGAACCTAGTATTAGTATAAAAGTATAGTTTTTCCCGACTGAATTTAGTCACAGTGAGCATAATGATCATTGAAAAAGTTGAAAATGAAATAAATTGAATTACGAGTATTTTGTCACGCAGGTCCTCAAGCGCGCGGAGTAAACATATAAAAAATGCGATCGATTTTTTAATTAGAAATACCCGTTATGAACATAACATTTATTTTGTTTGAAGACTTTATTCATATCAATAGACAGAAGTTATGCTTGTCGTATAAAATAAAGCAAAATTAATAATAATAATACACACGGCCATCTGATCCCAAGCTAAGCAGAGCTTGTGTTATGGTAACCAGACGACTGATATACATACTTATATAATTTATAAATACATACATATTATAGATAAATTACACCCAGACACAGAAGCAACAATTATGCTCATCACACAAAGTTTGTCCTGGGTGGGAATCGAACCCACTACCTCCGGCTTTGCAGTCAGGGTCACTAACCACTAGACCAACGAGGCAGTCAAGTTTTTGAGGCAGTCGATTTTTATCGAGAAATTGTCACTTGGAAACTTTCGATTGGAAACTTTTTGACATTAGCGCACGTGCTAGATCTACTTCTAGTCATAATGCGTTACCCTGACCTGAAAGCTAATTCTGCAAATTAAAAACATTCAAAATCTAGTTCCAATCTCATCTTAGCGACAATCAATGTCAAAAAATTTAGGCAAATTAGAGGTATTTTTGACAGAATGAGATTGAAGTAAGATTGCGATTGTTCGTTAAAGTTATTAGAATTGAAATACAAAAAAAAAATATTGAAATAAAATTATTATTTTTATCGAATAAATAATTGATCTGTATTATTATAAGTTTAGGACATTGTATTAATTTAATATCTTAAAATACTTTTATCTCATTTTATGTATGTAGGTACTTCAATATCAATCTTGATTTGATACACCATAATTGTTAAACACGGAAAGACGGTAAAATCACTTGAAACATGTATATTTTATAACACAATTGTAACAGTGTTTTCCGTAAAAATAAATAATTTGAATTTTAATTAAAAATACGACACTTTTTACACCAAAGAGAGGCCTGGTCATGTTTGGCAACGTGTCATGCATGTTTGCTTAAAAAAATTAGGTTACGTGTGTGTGTTCAATAACTATGATAAGTAGCCCACTTGACACTAACCAAAGTTTTCTGGTGATATGAAGACATCTCAAGTGTAATGACTAGATAAATAGAGTCTTTCCCCACACCAGAGAAGCAATCTATTAACTTTTAAGAACGATCGAAATCTAATCTAAGTCTGTCAAAAATCCCTCTAAATTACCTAATTTTTTTGACATTTTAGTGAGATGAGTTTGTGACTGGATTTTGAACGATTCTGACCTCCACAGCCCAGTAACTGGGTAATACAATACCCCTTGATAAGACTGGTTGTCAGACTTTTGGGCTTCTGATGACCCGTAACGACTGTTAAAGATTCACATATGACAGCCGGGAACAACGGCTTAACGTGCTTTCCGACGGACGGAACGATGTCAGTGATGTCTAAGATAAGTCGCGGGTAAATGCTAGTACCTAAATTATCATTAATATTGATTAAAATAAACATGACATATTGTGTCCTAGTAATCGTGGATCTTTCTTCATATACATATATTTACTACATAACATTTATTCATTTAAAATCGACATTTATGAAGGATGGGGTTATTAGGGTTGTCAGATGTTTTTTGTTATGATTCGAACGCGACCCAGACTTATTTCAAGATTCTAGGAATTGTATACTTATTTTTTGACCAGTTTTTTAAAATATTTTTTTATGGCATTTTGAAAACTGATCGATTGAACATTTAGCAGACATATTAAAGACAATCAACGGCCAGAAGTCTATTCACTCAGTATATTTATTTAGTAAATATCTTTAAGGCCCACTTTCTTTAAATCAAGAAAGGTCATACATAATGGGCCCTAGTTGGCAACTAACTCAGAGTTTAAAGATAACCTTGTGCAAATGGCAAGTACAAGCGGGCCTCAGTTAACTCTTTTTCTTCTGTAGGAAGGGCAGGGTAGGGTTGACCCTATTCTGACCCACTATCCAGTCAGGCATTGACCGGCAACCCTAATTTTGTGTTAGCAACAAACTCGGCGCCGAATTAAATGAATATTAACATTTTAATCAATCAGTCTGAAGCCTAATGGATGCGCCAAAATGCTGAATTTTATAATGACGAATATATTAAAAAAATTGCTTTATTAGATTTATGCAATTTTGAATGACAAATATTCGTCTGAATGTCTGTCGTTGGGTGTTTAGCATAAGTGATAAAAGTAATAATTTATTTTTGGTTTTTTTTACCCTGAAAATCGGTTTTCATCAATAGATAGTCTTTTAAGTGAGAAAGGTTTATTCGTACAGTTAGTATCTACATTAAACCCGTGCGAAGCCGGGGCGGGTCGCTAGTACTAATAAAATAAAATTATAAGTCAAGGTGCTTTTCTTCACCGACCAAAAAAATAAAATAAAAAATAAGTACCTACTAACAATTAATTCATCATGCAATTACATATATTATATTAAAATATTCTTCACATACCTATAAATTAGCTATGAAACTAGTTCGTTTCCTGGTATACATTTAGCAAGGTGGCTATAGCCTTGGTTTTTGACGGTACAATTAGCAAAAATTATGATTGTGTGCAACTAAAACAATTTATCTTTGATTACGAGGTATCTAGAAACTAGCTGTCCGCCGCGGTTACACCCACGTCTTTGGTTACTGCTCCGCTCCCGTAGGTCGTAGCGTGATGGTATATAGCCTATCGATATCGATAACTAATCTATCTAACACTGAAAGAATTTTTCAAATCGGACCAGTAGTTCCAGAGATTAGCGCGTTCAAACAAACAAACAAACAAACACTGCAGCTTTATAATATTAGTATAGATATAAAATTTGGGGCGTGTCTGTATAATGAGTGTTTATACATAATTGAGAGCGTGAATCTATATAATTATGTATATTGTTTATGTAAAATACGGATGCTTACAAGGTACTATCAACTTAAAAAACGAAATATCTGTCTGTCTATTTGTTCCTGCTAATCACCGACACGACTGGACTGATTTTGACGATACTATCACTGGTAAATAGCAGATGTTATAAAGAGTAAACAAAGGTTGTTAAAAAAAATAAAACCCCACGTTAATCGACATGCAACTGCCTATCTGACAACCCAGTAACTGGGTAATACGATACCCCTAGGTAAGACTGGCTGTCAGACTTTCAAGCTTCTGAAGACTCGTAACGACTGTCAAAGATCCACGTATGACAGCCGGGACCAACAGCTTAACGTGCCTTCCGAGGCACGGAATGATGTCAGTAATGTCTAAGATAAACTTTAGAAAGTACATATGAATTGAAAAAGTCACATTAGTACTTGCCCGGATTCGAACCCACAACCTCATGCATGAGAGGCGGGCGCCTAAACCGCTAGGCCATTACGACATAAATAGTAAAAAATAAATAGTAAATAGTATTACTCTAAAAATACTTGCACATGACAGATGGTTGATTTGCAAACGTTTAAATACATAGTTAAGTCACTGTTTAATTATGGTTAATATTAGTATGAACTACTGAATCAACTAAATGGCTAAACTAAATGCACTCTCGCATCTTAAAGGCTTCGGCCTCGGGATCGATAACTTGCAGACAATTTAGCCAATTAACTTTTAAACTGAAATTTTGTTTTAATCGGGATTCCTGTGACACAAACGGAATCATTTTTTTTTTAAACCTCTGATTACCCCCATACGTCCTCTAAACTAGGATAAATCCAGAAAATTCCGGATGGATGACAGCTCTAGCCCATAATTATGTGCCTTTTTTGTTCCAGAGCCGCGTTAACTCTTTCGAACAAAATCCGCAACCCTGGCAGATCTCTTTACACCCTGTATATAGGTATTTACATAGGCAATATATACCCGAAATGGTTATATAGTAAGCTCTAGCCAAACAGTTAGGTAATCAACTACTTTCATTTTTATATTTCAAGGTGACGAAGGCTTCTTTAAATGACAATTTATAAAGATTATATTTATGTAATAAATTAAACATTAATAAAAGCTTGTTTATTTAAGAGTAATGTTTGTAATGATTGCGGTTTATCGTTTTGTAATGTAATGTAATGTTAGTATGGAGTGTTAAATTGATATTAAATGTTTATAAACATTGAAAATATTTTAGACCAATTCGGTGCCAATTAGAATGTAGTTGTGTTTGGTAAATATTTATTTATGAGATCCATGTTACGGCGCGGACACATATAACGTCAGATTTACAGGTCCGTTTAAACGTATATGTTATTAGCGTATGTAGTTGTATGAGCGAGTTCACACAGAATACAGTATTCCGGATCCAGTAAAAAATACCGATCCGACATCCAGTAGCGACGAATCAGTTAAAATCAGTCCTGTAAATGCTGTGTGAATATTACCTCCAGTAGCGACGTAGCGACAAACAATTTTAAATAAAAAATAACAATATTTGTGTAACTTATCCACATTAATCATATTACATTTTAATATTAAAAATGTGAAAGTTACTTTGTCTGTCTGTCTGTCTGTTTCTCACCTAATCACGACAAAACCAAGGGGGTACAGCTGGATTTATTCTAGTTAATTTGGGCTTAGCTCAATTTACTCAAGAAGAATGCTTCGATTACGCTTCTTCATTCAATTTAGTAAGCGTTTAAGTAAAACTAGTAACTTTTATGACAATAGATTAAATCAGACAAAGGATTGGAATGCTAACATGTCTGACTGACCTATCGTCTGGCCCACCTACTTAGAGTTCAATGGCCTTTAGACTACATTAGTAACACACAAGATTCAAAATGCAATTTCACCAAAAAGGATACAGTTTGAGGGTCAACGGTGTTCTAAATTTATTGCTAAACAATCCATTGAGTGGTGTGAAAGATAATTTTATTAAGATTATGTGTAAGTACTTCCGGATCAATGGTCATTGTAGTGGGTAGTTCCGTGTCGTCGTGGGTGGGGTTTGCGCAAGCGTAGAAGCGGTGTCGCACGCGTTGACGATTTAAAAATCGAATGCGATTTCTGATGCGAGAAAGGATAGTGTTAGGCTAAGCGCGCACCGCGATAAAAATCGTTGCGATTTTTTTAATGCGAAATAAAATCTATAGAAAATTTATTTTCGCAATGCGCGGATTGTAGTGTATTTCTGTGGTTCACAGATTTGCGATATTTTTTCGCAACGATTTTTTATCGTAGTGCGCGCACTCCCTTATGCGTAGTTATGCGGATTAAAAGTGTGTGGTGATTTACTTTAGGAAATTAGTGGAAGGCATTTGACAAAGTTAGAAACTAAGGAACATCAGTTAAGAAAACATAATGTGCTGTACATCTAATGACATAAGTACTTACTGACATATTTTTGTTTTCTATTCTATCCTGTCTAGTAAGTTATGGAGAACATACATTGCCCATTAATCTTTTAATATATCTAACTAGCTTTAGCTCTCGACGTCGTCTACATAAATGTCGGTTATTGCGAAAGCAGACAAAGTCGCAGAATTATAAGCAGCCTATGTCCTATCTTGGGGTTTAAACTTACCCAAACATCAAAATCGGTTCAATGGTTTAGTCGTGAAAGAGTATGAGATAGACAAACAGACAAACGGACAGAATTATTTTCGCATTTATAATATTAGTACTAGTATGAATAGATTTATAACAACATTTATACGTATTTTATTTGAAAATGACTTCACAGGGTTTCAAATCGACACCACAATAAGAAAGATAAAATTGTCTGTTTTTCTTACATTTAAACTAAGTTTTAATAGATAATGCAAGAATACTAAGAAGCAGCAATTTTTACCAAAAATTTTAGAAATTTTGACCACAATTCGACCATGCAGCATTAATTCTAACCCTGCGAACGCGAAGCGCGTCACGATATGTGTCAACCGACACACTGTGTCAAGTG
This sequence comes from Hoplodrina blanda, assembly GCA_949316365.1. NCBI lineage: Eukaryota > Metazoa > Arthropoda > Insecta > Lepidoptera > Noctuidae > Hoplodrina > Hoplodrina blanda. The sequence continues at coordinate 3,229,091 of OX438582.1, forward strand.
CGCTGTGACGCAACACGGCGCACGCGCAATGCACGCTGGTGAAAGAACACGCGTTCTAGTGTTGACTGAGGTTTTCCTGCCAGTCATGTTTGAATAGTTGGTGAGAAATAGGGTTCGTTTTTTAAGATATAATTTTTAATTTTTAAGATATCGTTATCAAGTTTAGCATGTTTCTATCAATTCTGGGTAGGTATAGTTATATAGGTAAGTTAATGTTGTAGGAAAATGAAGTCCAGACGTATCGTGTCAGAATGAGCTTACCAACTGAAATACAATGTCAATTGTGAATCTAACATGCAATAATAATTTGATCTTCATGGCGACCAATGTTTTCTAGGAGATTAGTAGGTACAAGACGTTCTTTAAAAATAATTAAATTTTCGAGTCGCTTTTTGAAAAAAATTCACCTGTTTCATACAAACGTGCAATACACACAAGGTTATAATTTGAGGAACAGCTGTATTTTTTTTTAATACGACGCTAAATTTCAGTCAAAAATTGAATGCGTTCTAGAACCATGTACCAAATGCATACTAAAAGTAAGTATGTGCGTCAATATCTCCCTTCCATCTTGTATTGACGCATTTGTTTAAGGTCTCTTGTGGTCAAATCCAAAGTCACACAAAAAACCGAATTACTATCGTCACAGGGGGTCACAACTAAACTTACCTACCCAATTCAGGTTTCCCAGCCATCTGTATAAATAGATGTTGGACACAATGACAATTGGTCACAGATCATTTGTTACAAGTTAGTTCCACACTCCTGCTGTGTATCAAGGATTTAGCCATTACGAGAGTCAAGTGACACGTGTCACAGTGCAAACAATTGTATTTTATGTTACACTAATGGTTTCAAGACTTGGAAAATTGGTGGTGTCAACCACCAATTAAATGACGTACCTACTTTTTATGACCTGTCAAAAAGAGATTCTTCCATAGATTTTGTATGGCAATATCGAACTGTGACGTCACTTATTTGCCAACTCAATTGACTATTGATTTCAAAGCCACAAAAAATCTAACTTTACAGTAAATTGAAAATTAATTGGGTTTTCAGGACTGAAATAAACTGTTTCTTTAGAGAAGTTATGTCTTGGAATTATACTACCCAATTGAAAAGCAAAAGTTTTAAACAGCGTTCGCAATTTAGGGTTACCCAAATTATAATAATTCCTTTTATGAATTAAAAAATTGGAAATCTTTTGAATACTGTAATAATTAATCATTTAAAGCTGTAATTGATTTAAACTTACCAAAAATAAAGTCTTCAGCTGAAAACCGAGTCGCTTCATTTTTGTTTTTATTGCTTTTGCCCCGTGTTGAAACCTGAAAAAAGGAATACACATTTATTGGGCAAGAATTACACATATATTGGAGTGGTGCATACCATGGCGTGGTATATAATATCAGTCAGTCAAATCAGAAACTGATTAAACCAGGGAACCCAAAGAACATTTTAGTGGTATCGCCGGTGCGGTAGAATGCAAGAGCGAATCCCGAACCCTCGGCCAAAAGTATGTCGAAGAACACCGTGTTGGTTTAAGCCAGTAAGAGTCCGGCACACCCCCCGTCTTCGCTAAGTGGAAAAACGTCCATTCGCGCAAGTGTCCTGGCGCGCAAAGGGACTCGCGCAATTGTCATGCGCGCAAATGTCTTTCGCGCAAGTGTACCAGATCCGCTGGTACAGTATGCGCAAACCTCGCAACACTCCTTCTCAACACACATTCCTCGCAACACATCCCTCGCAATACATTCCTCGCAACACATTCCTTGCAACACATCCCTCGCAACACATCCCTCGCACACATCCCTCACTTGTTTTGTATGCGCAAAAATCAAGCTCCGCTGAGCCGTTTCCACCAGAGATGTGTTGACCGAGGCGAGGTAAATGAAGCGATTCTATTGGTTCTTTACAAACACATCCCTCGTTACGCATCCTCGCACATCTCTGGTGGAAACGCAGCCTAAGACGGGGGATAGTCCATGAGGATTTGCCCACGATAAAAAAAACGTAAGTATCGCCATTCTTGGCTGTCGGCAACTCTAAAACAACCTCACGGATACGAGTTCTATTACAAAACTAATAATAGTCCTTGTAAGGGCGCTCAGTGGAGTAATGTGCCATGGTTTATGGTGATCACGTACCACTGCGTAATGGCCATGTCACTCTGAAGGTCTTCGAAAAAGGAAACACCATATGGAGCGTCGTGATGTCAAGTTTAAAGATGCTCTTTGTGTGTCTTCGCGTACCCCAGAGGAAATTGTACATTTTTTTACAAGCTTTTATTATGTATGTATGTTTGTTTGGGTCCAATTTTACAACTGAATTTTAAAGCAGTTGTCCTCAATGGATTTAGCTAAAATTTTGCAGGCATATTTAGTTTGGATGACAATGCATGGTGAGTTAAGTGACGTCATTCTAAATGTTCAACGTTGTGAAAATTCAAATGTTGAACGTCGTCGTCGTTTGAACTCAAAAAAAGGACGTAGGCTACTTTTTATTCAGCGACTTTGCCTGAGTCTGCGATAACCAACATTTACGCGGTTCAAGTCGCGGAAAAAGCTAGTACAACACAAGCCACGGTTACGTATACCGTATTTTAGGTAAAGAGGAATGACACACATTTATCCAGCAATGTCGTACACCAACAAACTAAAATGTAGACGTAACCTACGGTAACGTAGTTAGAAATATTTATTTATATTTATTTATTTATTTATTTATTTATTTAAATACCATTGACCTCTCAAACAAAATTATTAAAAAAGCAATAACAATTATATTAGTCTGAGATCGACCTGATTCTAAGCATTGTCTGACTGATATGGATCTCAGTCGTGACAGAGCGAAAATTTGGAGTTTATCTAACTAATTTTAGTTGCAAAAAAGTTATGATTCATATCAAAATGTAGGTTTTGCATAGGACTGTCATCACTTAAATTACCAATGTCGAATAAAAACTTCAAAAGACCATTTAGTTAAGTTATGACGTATTATAGAAAATACAATAAAACTGAACATCGTTTAACATCGTTTACTTTTATATTTTATAATTATTATTTTATAAAGTTAAATATTTTTATTTTATAAAGTTAAATAAAAAAACTTTTTGCGCTGTTGTGCTTAATGGTCCATGCTGTACGTGTGTTTTAAGTAGGTTCATAAAAATAGGTACATATTTAACTGATTTTTAAAGTATTCTATATAAACCTTTTCTGTGATTAGAAAAGTACACACAGCAAAACAGATAGGTATGTATGTTTCTTAGAAAACTTCAACTATATCTGACGACCCTGCATACCTATCTGTTTTGCTGACTGTACATTTTGTTACTTTTTTTTTAAATAAATAACCAAGTATTTGCTTAATTGAATTGATATCGTGATGGCCCAGTGGTTAAGATACCAAAGGCAATTTTTTCAATTCATAATAATTATGCACTTTTTAAGTTTATAAGCGTGGTGATATACTCGTGTCTTCTCCGTGTGAGAAGAGGCCTTTGCGTTGCAGTAGGCTACTATTTCAAGAAATCTTTATCTTTCTAAACCTGTCCCAATATCCTTGAGGCAGGACAATCAAACGCTTCATACACAACAATGGGTACTCGCCAAGAGGGACTGCACAATGGTTCATTTCTCACAGCGATCGGGTAACGCGTTTATTGTGAGTTGTCTTATGCAAGCCCTCGTGTGCATATTACAATCGTATGGTAATATGTTTGATGATGTACACACAGCAAAACAGATAGGTATGCAGGTCGTCAGAAATAGTTGAAGTTTTCTTAGAAACCGATGGATGTTTTCGAATGTAATTTGATTTAAAAAGTTGATAATTAATAGTTCTTTATTTAGGTTAAGTTTCAGTCAAAGACATCCATCGGTTTCTTAAAAAACTTCAACTATATCTGACGACCCTGCATACCTATCTGTTTTGCTGACTGTACATGATGGGCAGTAATAGTCACTATTTTGAATATTCTCATAAGCAGTCTGTGTACCCGGTTGATGGCAATAGGTTTGCCCCCTATTACATGGGACTTAAACATAACTGTCGAAATGTGAGTGTACTAATGGGTACACCTCTGCCTAACCCTTCGGGGATTACAGGCGTGATGTTATGTTATTATTAACTTCCACGTAAACGAAGTCACAGGCAGAACATACTTAAAAAGTATAACGTGTTAAATTGAATAGTCTCTATTCATGGTTGTCCACTTACATATTATTATTAAGCCGTTTATGACTATCTGTAGTGTATTTTATTAAAATAATAGGTAATAAAACATAATACACACCTTGGCGACTACTTTAATACCTTTTTTCCCAAACGCATTAAACCGAACCTTTTTACAAAAAAAAAGAACGAGAAAATGAATAATCAGCCAGAATGATAGGCGATCTTAATCGTTTGTACACGGCTGCGGCACCTTGAATGAATCTGATTTATTTCCCAGCCTATTACTGTGCCACCGTAGGGCAAAGGCCTCTTCTCATACAGAGAAGGCTCAAGCATTGATCACCACACTTGCTCAAGGCGGATTGACGATTTCAGACTTACATTAATTAGAAGTCCAAGTTTCCTCACGATGTTTTCTTTCACCGATGTCAGTAATGTCCAAGATAAACTTTATAGAACACTAGCTTTTGCCCGCGACTTCGTCCGCGTAAATGTCGGACCCCCGTTCATCCCCTTAGAGGGTAAATTTAAAAAAATCCTTTCTTAGCGGATGCCTACGTCATAACATCTACCTGCATGCCAAATTTCAGCCCGATCCGTCCAGTGGTTTGGGCTGTGCGTTGATAGATCACTATGTCAGTCACCTTTGAGTTATATATATTTAGATGTCACATTGGTACTCGCCCGTGTTTGGTTGTGACACCACAATCTCATGCATAAGAGGCTGGCGCCTTATCCAATCGGCCATCACGATCATTCCCCATACCACCGGGGTTGCGGGACGTCTTAACAGGATTCCTTGGCCCCGGAACGTAAAGGGCAACAGAAGGAACAGGGTGGTTTTTAGTCAGTAAAAGTCTGACAGTCCCTTCCGCCCCACCCAGGGCGGAAGGAGTCATATGCTGATTTTTACCACCTTAAAAAAAAAGCCTAGTATGTACAGTATGCGGTCATAGGTGCAGTAAGGTACCTACATCAGTGTATATAAGTGATTATGTATACACATCAAAAGTGTCTAGGGATCAACATCCCTAACATTGATTAGGGATGTTGATCCCTAGACACTTTTGATGTGTGTATTATCACAGTACCTACGAACACTTCAGAATTCGCACACGGTGTCGAAAGGTCGTAAGTTAAAAAATGTGAAGCTATTGCTTTGTCATAGTCATAGTCATAGTCATTTATTCATGAACAACAAATTGTATTTGAAATTACACGATATAAAAAAAAGAGAAATATTAAATTACATCAAGTCAATTATAACAACAATGCATATTAAACAACATTAGGAATTTTATTAAAGATCGTCAACAGCATAAAGACACTTGTTCAATAGGAAACTTTTAAGTTGATTTTTAAAAGAGTTTGAGTAGATAGCGCTTTTAATATTTATAGGCAACTTATTAAATAATAACCGATTGATATATTGATAGATTTGTGAGACTGCTACTCCACTTATGACCGCTACTGTACATAAATAAATAAAAGATACATTTAGACTAACATTAATTAATCGTCTGTTACTATTCGCAGACAATTAACTAATGTTAGTACACAGGGTTAGGTTAATGTGTTTCAAGAAAAATATATTTGCTAAACACTTTGTTTGTAAATCACATACAGAGAAATATTTACCACAGATTATTTGATTTATTTATGCCATTTCTTGGAAGCTGGACTTAAATACTAAAATTTAGACAATTATGTATGTATACACTGTTGTATGTTCAAGTTTTAAATTTCCAGTTTAATTCACACGCGAAGACTTGTAATTGGCTTCCTGTCAACTATGGTTTCCGTTTTACTTAGTTTTTAAGCTGTAAGTCTTCCATGCTTTATTAAATAAAATAATATGTCAAAGATAGCATAATACATAGGGTGTAAAAAACACTTAACGAAGCCAAAATCTACATGTTTTTCTCAATAAGCGATCATGTTTATGCTCTGGACCATACCGCCACCTCTTAAAACAATCTTATTTTCATATTACTTTGTTATTTCTGTTGTTGGATTTTCAATTCTCGGCGCCTAAAGCTAAGCGTTGAAATTCCAACTGTGCCGAAGGCAGAGTAAAACAGATTGTTTTGAGAGATGGGGGTAGGCCCCCTGGTAAGCTACCGGCAACGACCATACAGCCTATAGACGCCTAATACACGATCTAACGCATGAAAATTATTCTGCCAACTTGATGACTATTGGTGAGTGACGACGGTTATAAGACTTTTATGCCTAATATGTTGACAGACATCGGTCGTCTGTTATTAGAAGTCTAGGTATAATGGTCGTTGGCTACTGGCTACGATTAAAGGTCAAAGTTCTAACCAGTAATTTTTGCAATGTTACTTATTTTGATGGGCAGTATGCGTATTGTAAACAGCTATGTGATGTGATTTTTTATATCAGGTACATTTTAAGTCCAAAATATTTTGAATACTAAAATACATATATAATTTTTAAAATACATAAAATTAAAACTACATTTTAAATAAAATTTCTAGTACTTATGAATATTATTTAAATAATAATAAACTAAAAATATAATTTAACTAAAATTTTAACTAAAATGACAAAAGAAATATGAATCTCGGTACTGTTGTGCAATTTTGTCGGTCGGCGAAGGTTATGCTCGCAAACGTCTTTCTAAGACATTACACAGGGGATCAAGAGGTCAGGGGTCAAATACTACTCGTTTAACTATTGTGGTAAGCACATTTCTAAGAAAATATAAATAAAGAATTGGCTTTTGAGATGTCGCATATGGAATCCAGATAATTACATGCACTCGAACAGTGGACGATTATGAAAGATTTTAGCACATACAATAAATAATAAATAAATAATAATAAATATCTTGGGACAACTTACACACGGCCATCTGATCCCAAGCAAAGCAGACAACTGATATACATACTTATATAATTTATAAATACATACATATTATAGATAAATTACACCCAGACACAGAACCAACAATTATGCTCATCACACAAAGTTTGTCCTGGGTGGGAATCGAACCCACTACCTCCGGCTTTGCAGTCAGGGTCACTAACCACTAGACCAACGAGGCAGTCAAATCTTACTACTGTTTTCAATGCGAAAGTTGGGATGGATGGATCTGGAAAAATAGTCTGGGATAACACATAGGCTTTTAGCTACTTTGTATCCCGTCTTTGTCTTCCCGAGAGATTACTTAGGACTTGGGTTTAATTCTGCAATGTTCATTTTGCATGCACTTTTTAATAACCGGCGAAAAATGTGTGGTCTATATTTTTAAATCTCTAATTTTTTTAACGCTTATATACCTATATAACTTTACACTTGCCATGTTATTTCTTCTCCTCCTTTTGTTGATTGGAAGAGAATACCTAAAGTATTAAGGCCGCCTTCCATAAAGTAGCAATAAATGAATAAATATTTTAAAATCAAAATTATTTACAGCAAATAGGTACAGTCAGTACCCAGAGTTACCTGACCCGTCTTCCCTTTTATGTTCTTTCTAAGAGGGGGTCAAGTAATGCTGGGCACTGACTGTACATAGTTCGCCTGTATACATAATTATACACACATGATAAACACCGCCATTTTCAATTCGTTTTTTAATGGCACGGGTTATACACGTGTCTAGCAAAAGATATACTCATAAGATTATAAGGTAGCTGACCAACGTTTAAATACGTACGTTAATCACATAGAATTCAGTCTAATTTCCTTTGATTGTCTGAATGGAATGATACCAATCAAATACGAATCAGCAGAGGGGAACGACTAAAACGGTGTTTGTAAACGGTGAGTTAGCAACTTGTTATTGTTATTACTGACGTTTAGGAGATCTTTGGCCTAACATAAGCGAGCTAAAGTAAGTATTCGATTCGAGTCTATTTTGAATTGAAAATACGACTATTCATTTGAATTTTGGTTTAATTTTCAAAGCACAATTCATGATCACCATTTACACTGCAGCCGAACGACGTCTACTCCTAGAAATAGGCTTTCTCACAAATCCATTCTTCGAGGCTGCAACTGAGAGATTCCTGAAGGAATAACCCAATAACACTTTGCCCGACCTGAGAATCGAACCCAAGACCTCATGCTCCAGCAGTCGCGCTTTGCGACCACAAGAACAATGAGGCAGTCAAATAGTTTACACAGTTCGAAAACATAAAAGTAAGTAAGTGTATATCAGTTGTCTGGTTACCATAACACAAGCTCTGCTTAGCTTGGGATCAGATCATCAGATGGCCGTGTGCGAGTTGTCCCAAGATATTTATATTTATTTATAAAACGAGAACATATTTAGTAAAATTAATAAACACTAAACTCTACATTCATAATCATAATCACTCATTGATAAAAATAAAGCTTCTAAACTAAATATGGGCGAAACAAGTATTTCAATTTAAAAATAGATTGAATTTACGTTACATTAACTCCGCACGCTCGTGGCAGGCCCTCAGAATGATTGAAACCTGCTATTACCGAACAAATACGTCGTCAATTTTCGCGTTCAATTTGCTGTGACAAACAAGAAAACATAGCAATTTAAAAAAAGAACATAATTATATTTTTTGTTTTTAAAGAAGTCAAGAATCTTCTCTCCAATTTGTAGTTAGCTGTTGTATATAATTGACGAGTAATTCAAGTACCCTTCTAGTTGTACCTGATGGTTTAATTTATTACAGCAGATTTTTTAGCTAAGCTTTTCAACGATAGAACCCTTTTAAAAAACGTTATATTTGATGAATTCTCTGAAATAATCAAAAACTGGTTTCATATGTGTTCTTTACTAATAATTATTATATGAACTAGTTGAAATTAAGGTTGTTGCATGTAAGGTTTTTTCATTATGAACAGCATTTTCGCGGAGACTCATAAAGGCAGCCCTATGTAACAACATCAAATACCTAAAAAAAAAGTAAGTCAACACAAACCTAAACCAATATTATAAAGACGTAAAATTGTTTGTTTATTTGTAAGAGTTAATCTCTAAAAGTACTGAACCGATTATAATAAATCTTTCTCTGATAGAAAGGTACATTGTGGAATGTCACAAGATATGTGTATGGAGTTTCTTGCCTGTTCTTCTCCATATGAAGCTACCGTTTGGAACGGGTAACTAGATACAATATTATTACAAAAAAAATCTCCTGTAAATGACGTTCAAAAGTGCTTTTTACTTTGGCTTTATGTATATAAATGTATACTTGACTTCCATGCAGACAAAGTCGTGGGCAGAATCAAGTTACCCAATAAAATAGGCTATTTCGCGTAGTACAAGGAAATGCCACGGGTTCGGCCGGGTCGCCACGATCTATTCTCGATCAGCGAGTGTGAAAGGCCGAACGTGGCTCGTTACCTCGTTACTGTCATCGATAAACAAACTACAGTTTCTTCGTGATACGATACCGTTTAGATAAACGAGCCATAGAAATAGAACACAAGAGATTTCGATCATTAGTTTTTTTTTTAAACGTTGTTGCAGCACACTAAAGTCAAAAAGACACAATACTGCACTTTTTTCGAAGAGTTGTCTCGGCATGGGCCCAAAAATTTTTAATAAATTACCAAAAACTTTAAAAGTCATTAGTAACATAAACCATTTTAAATCGCAACTTAATAAATTTTTAATTGAAAAGGCTTACTATTCTATCAATGAGTTTTTAGATGACAAAAACATAAAATAAGAAATGTCCGATCTATTTATTACTCGATACTCTTTATGAAACTATATTTTTTTAGCTTTTTATTTAGCTTGCTCTTTAATTAATTTGTACGCCTTGCAAGGCAAAACATAGTGATACAACACAATTTTTACACCATGTACCATTTTACCTATGTTCAACAAATAAATTACTTTGACTTTGACTTTGACTGTATCGTGGGTGCGTTTACAAACATATAAACTCACAAACAGCCAGACCTGGAACAGCTATCTGTATGGCCCGTACAAATATTTGTTCCGTCGGGAATCGAACCCGCGATACGCAGTTCAGCAGCCAATCGCTCAGCCACTGCGCCAACCATGTCGTCAAGGAACAGAATCCATTAGTATCCAAGTTTCCACAAATAAATCAAAACAAAACCATTTTTCCATGAAATAGGTCTATGCATATTTCATTTATTTCCCCATAACTATTATCGCTAAGATATTTATTATTTATTCCACTTATTTACAGAACAATTTTATGTAGCTGTTAAATAAAAAAACTGCCTTAAGATATAATTGACTTAATTAAGTAATAAATAAAGGAATGCGCAAATAAAATAATTAAATTATTCTCGAAGCAAATGTGTTTGTTGGCGCGTTGATGTCTTTTATATGAAGATGCTAATTGTGCAATTTATTCTGTGACTAAGGCAATACTAGCTATACCCCCTGGTTCCACCCGCGTTCAGTTAAATCTTTGGTTAATGCTCCGCTCTTGTGTGCCGTAGCGTTATGTTACATACATACATACAGACTATAGCCTATACTATTCTTCGTGAATATAGTTTATCACATACAAAAGATTCACATAGGTACAAAGATTTTTCCATTTCGAGTGGTACAAAGTGGGTTGGTAAAGGGTTCAAAAGACTTTAGACCTTCAACCAAAAGTCTTGAATAGGCCTACGGGCCTATTGGCTTTTAGGCTTTATAGGCTTTTAGCCCGCCAAGCCCCTTATTTACGAGAAAGGCTAAAAGCCTATAGTCCTCGGGAACACTAGTCAAAAATGCCTCCAATTTACTTATTTTTTTTTTACTGTCGCTGAGATGAGACTGCGACTAGATTTAAACATCTTTTTTAGTAGATCGGCCTTCTAAAGTTTAAGTAAATATGCATCCCTGATTATAGCTGACAAATTACCGCCATTAACAGTTTAGCTAGAGGCGCCACAAGATTCGCAATCCATACTAATATTCTAAATGCGAAAATGTGTCTGTCTGTCTGTCTGTTACCTCTTCACGCTTAAACCGCTGAACCGATTTAGGTGAAATTTTGTATAGAGATAGTTTAAGACCAGGGGAAGAACATAGAATAGTTTTTATCTCGTTAATCACCCCCAAAGGCGGTGAAAAGGGGGGTGCAAGTTTGTATGCAAGTACGATATAAACAAGTTCCACGCGGACGTGGTCGCGGGCAAAAGCTAGTCTCTCATATTATTATATCACTAATTCTAACAAATTAGGCATCATAATGTTTACAATCAAGATGCCTTTCGTCTGATAATATTACAAGATTTGAATAAGTAATTATTTATACACGGATGCTGAAATCCGTTTCTTTGTAAGTAATTACCGTGAGAAATAACGGGGATGAAGATTATATTTCATGGAAAAATTGTTCGTTAATTTTTAATTCGTCAATTTGGCTTTTGTATGGTAATTTATAGTTTAAATTTTACCGACCAGCCGATCTGTTCTGTAAACAGGGGCGGATCTTGAATTTGTGGGGCCCTGGACTAATACAGCTTAGGGGCCCTACCTAATTACTCAATCAATTGCCATTTTGTCAAAAAACTTTTCTGTAGTGATGTAGGTGTAGGTATATAATTTGATCGTTGCCAACATTATAATCGGATTTTTTTAATTTAAGATAATTTTTATTATTGACAATATCATCTATTGTTTTCAGTCCGGTTGGGGGCCCTCTGTATTCACGGGGCCCTGGGCTGCAGCCCAAAAAGCCTTTAAGTAGATCCGCCCCTGTCTGTAAATATCCTTTGGTGAGTTTAGATAAGCTGTTCTCGCTTGATGCTATGAATTGGCAGCACACCTCATCATAATTTCACTTAAATTCATGAAGAAAGATTTTTACAATACGCGCCACGAAAGATAAGACTTGACAAGCATCAGTAATGGGGAGCTTGCGCAGTTATGGATGTGCGAAATACTTATCCAAAATTAGTGTATCTATTCAGGGATTTCTCGATGACATTTAGATTAAAATTCTTAACAATCTTAATATGTATACATAACGCGTCACGTTGTTTGTCCGGGATAGACTCCTAAACTACTCAATCATTTTTTATGAACTAAGGCTTACTGTATGTAATTTGGTCAGCTTAAAAGATAGGATAGTTTTTATCTCGATTATTGACCTCAATATCTTTACTTACTTCAAGTTACAGCAACGCGTGGCCGAATCAGCTAGTATTATAATACCTATATTTATTACGAAAAAATAAAGTTTACGTGGTATATCAAGTCTCATCTTTCGTGGCGCGGTATTGTAACTAGATTTTGAACGTAAAAACGTTTTTAATTATTAACATGAAACTTATTTAAACAATACTATACAGAAAGTAGATAACAATACCCAATATTTAGGAGGAATTCGAAAACAAACTACAGTCTTGTTATTTTGCTATATCAATTTTACTAAAACTCCTGTTTTCTCAAAAGTAAGTTTTTGTGGCTGAATCCATTTTACTTATCTACGTCCAATTAGTAGAATTGGCCTTCAGGATTGACAAGCCATAATCTACCACGCTAATTCAATGCGGGTCGATAGATTTCACTCATCTATTACGTTTTTTAAATTCTAGGACACATTTATTTCCCCATGACGGTTTTCTCCACGTCGTTTAAAGTTGAATGAACCTAGACATATTTTATTTAAGTTTTATATTTATTTAGCAAATGATTCATTAGCATCATTTTGATGATTCTTTGTTAGGTTAGAATGAATCATTTTTGTCTAGTGGGTGGTGAATTGGATAGAGGTGACGATGATTAATTAATGAAGTAATTCTAATGAATGATTGACGAATGAAATTAATTAAGCTATAGATTTCTGGGACTCCTGTCAGCATTAAATGTTTTTCAAAGAAAATGTTAGAAACTAGAAATATTGTAGGTGCTTAAGTAGGTACTTCTTTTGCTTCGATAATATTTATCTTTGAGCCTTTGAGCATACATTGTAATCGGTAAAGTTTGTGGTAATGCAGTAGTTAACTTCATTTAACGGTAATTATAATGTAAATAAACTAATGGAAGAATTAGCAAATAGTCTTTAAAGTCAATATCTTTCTCAATTCGCATATTATATTTCTTCGTATCCTTCTATGTAGGATCATATTTCACATCACTATGTAACCCTGACGAATTTATATGCAGTTTTAGTGCAAAAATAATGATACCCACAATATCAGGCCTTTCAGCCAATATGTCAAGGATCGAATTTTAAGTTTGAAACCCAAAAACAACACAAAAATATATAACAGAACACAACATTTTGGTTAGAAAAAAAAACATATTTAACCTACCAATTTCTCCGAATCCCACTGAAGAAAATAAAAGAAAAACTATTCTAAAACAGCACTTCAATAACACCAACACAAATTCGTATATATTTTCGAACGCAATATTTTACGTACATGATGCGTTTTAAGCGATGCGTTATGGCCTAACGCGTGCGGTTTGCGTCGCGTCGCGCCGCTAACTAGTCAGCTGGCCGGCGACCGGCTCAATGTGCTAATAGACATCGCATAATCAAGTGAGAGGAAGTCTATAGAGGTGATAGAGGGTCCATTTTATAATAGACAAAGGCCATTTGGTAGAACTGTCGTGATATACGAGATCGTGGAATGGTTTACTTGTTTTGTGGTCATATCTATAGAGCTGCTCTGGAGTTTTTGGAGGAATAATGCTGAAAACTCTTTTACATCTCTTCTGATAATTAAAGATGGTCTTCGATTGGGTTGAAGTGGTAAAATATCATTTAAATCATAGTTAAAGTCCGAAGTTCCCTTGCCTCCTTGTGGAAAGTTAAATCTTGATGTTCCTAGAAAAGCTGAGTCACGTTCGGGAACAGTTTAAATGGTTATACTTTATAATTCTCTCCAATTTTACGCGAAATAATAGTTAAGAAATTACTAGTAATTACATTGGAATACTACAATAATTGTATTAAGCTCTCGTATTGATGCGTGTTCGTTTCCCAGGGGTCATGCAATCTGACAATGAAATGAGTCTCATTGACCGAGTCTGCTAGGTTCAAATAATAAAAATTTTGTTGTCACACCAAAATGACACCTGTCACACTTACACAGCTCTGTTAAATTTTACACCTGACATAACCAAAGCAACCTACTTACAAGGTAAAGAAAGCAATACTTCGCTGACATTATTGTCCTCCACTTAGCTTATCGTTTTTTATCCTTTTCACATTATACACTCATGCCATATCAAAGACAAGGACGGACGTATGGTTAGGAGAAAAGTGGACAGGTTTCGGTGATCGCCCAATAAATCGCGTTGTGATCGAATTTTATTTGATTAAAATGACCACGTATCTTTAATTAAATGCGAATTAATTTAAGCCTTATGTAGTTTGAATATAAGGTTGAAAATAAAATAAATGTGACTTAGAAGAAGTTATGAGCTAGTTTCGTAATGTAAAGAATTTGTTTCTATTGGTGTGAAACAAAAATATGAGAAAAAATTCTATTGTTAATCTTAGTTTGGTGTTATTTTGACCCTGTTCTTGGAATTCTTTAGAAATGTGGTTGGAGATGTTCGAATAGGTATCTAGATATTTTAATAGTGAACATTTTGTACATCTATAAGGGTTAGCTCACACCGAGACCAGACGCTCCGCTAACTTTTTAAGATAGTGAAAATATAATGGTACCGATTCCCTTGTTTACAAACTACACTAGAATTAGAGAATTAGCATCTCTTACTAATATACAGCGAAAGAGAAGGACGATGACATTTTAGAACTAAGATAGAGATGTCAAATTAGTTTTGCCTTGAACTTTTCTGTGTTTTTAATCAATGCGTTCTGACATGTCAACTAAAATTGCTTGGAAGTTTCAGATTAACTAAAATTGATAGGTCAAATTTATTTTCGCCCCTTTCTTGTTTAATTGGACAGAAAAAGATACAAATAGTCTAATTTTAGTTTAGTTTGTGAATAAGGGAATCGGCACCAATATCGAACTTACTAGGTACACGATAAGGCATACGCGCGAAAGCGTGTTGAAGCTTTCCGTAATCCGTAGCAGGTCGCTCCTCTGTGAACGTCTCCGTGCAAGCGCTATTTTAAATGATGTGTGGCTTGTCGCGTTATTCGCGTTTTGGTGTGACCTCACCCTTACAGGTATTCAAACCGTTCACTAATATAGATCAACTTTCGATCGATTTCCGACCTTTAATAAAGCGTCTGTCTAGAATTAGTTCACGGAAAGTAATAATGTGTGTCGGTTATATGCTTTTTTTTTTTAGGTGGTAAAAATCATCAAATGACTCCTTCCGCCCTGGGTGGGGCGGAAGGGTCTGTGAGACTTTTACTGACTAAAAAACCACCCTGTTCCTTCTGTTGCCCTTTATGTTCCGGGGCCACGGTATCCTGTTAAGACGGGTCAACCCCGGGTCGGTTTTATGCTGTGAAAAATTATCATCAGCTGTCATACTTGAACGTAAGGCGTGATGTTCATTCAGTACAAAAGGTACCTTACCTTTTGTACTGAATGAACATCACGCCTGTAATCTCCGAAGGATGCCCGAAGGGTTAGGCGGAGGTGTAGCCATTAGTACACCCAACTAGCCCATGACAGTGAATGAACATAAAAAAAATGACATAGTTCTGATTACTCTGTAATAATCTCCATATACTTGTATACCTTTACTATACCACTAACGTAAAAAACTCAACACCTAGGACTTCACCATTCACACTGTTCCAGTGAATGGGTAAACGTGAAAACTGCAACAGATGCTTATCATTTGTTTCAAGGAAATTTCCGGAAAAACAAAGAAAACTTATTGACACCAGATGTTAAACTGTTTGTAGTAAGTGTTCAGTACTATTACGGTTTATTTGAGCAGACTATTGAGTTAGTTTAGTTATGTGACTATGGGAGAAAGTGTCCTGAGGAAGTAGACTGTACATGTACACCTATTTGTGTTGGAAAATACATATTGTTAGCCATAGTATCAACAATGTTGCCAAGTAAATAAGCTAAGTAGTGTAAAGATTTACTAGTGCTTATAAGATTTTATTGTGCTGTGATATGATATGTGTACTGTAAAATTATGGACAGCCTAAGTAGCATTTTGTTCTCTTTAATAGTTCACATTTAGTTCACAGGTGATCTCTAAGCAGGCACATTGGCCACACGTGGTTCATTGGCTGTATTAAAGTGAAAAAAATCACTTACAGGCATTAGTGATTTTTTCTTCTTCTTCCAAAGGATATACCTTCGAACTTAAATAAAGTACCTACCTAATGCTACTTTGTACGTTTAGGTATAGTGTCCGTACTTTCAAGAATGTTCACAAGGAGTTCTACTGTTACTTTCATAAGACTTGTCACCTTTTACGATACCCTACTTTATAGGTTCATTGCAGCCTCATGTCGCCGCTCTTATAATATTAGAATGGACTGGTTAGTGGTTGGCCATCAGGTTAGAGAAACCACTGGCCTTTTGATTTTCAGAAATCGTAAGCACATACCTATTAGGACAATGTGATGTATGGAAAGTAGGTATCTCTACGAGATCAGTCCATATATGTATATACCAATTTCTTTTAGAAGTTCTTAGTCCTACCTTAGTCAATTAAAACTTAACTTAATTAATGAAATGTTTAAATTCTACTTTTTAAATTAAATTACATTTGAAAACATCCATCGGTTTCTAAGAAAACTTTAACTATAGCTGACCCTGCATACCTATCTCTTTTGTTGACTGTACCTTAGGATTCATCCGCGACTTCGTTTGCGTCTGCGATAACCGATATTTACGCGAACAATGTCGCGACCATAATCTAGTACAGTCTGTTGTCAAAGAGGTCTGACCCACCCTAAAAACAAACGAATTTGGACCCTCAGCTTGTAGCATTAAGGTTTATTCAATTTATATGAGCTTATCAGACAAGTGCTCGAGAAAAAAACCTTAATGCTACAAGCTGAGGGTCCAAATTCGTTTGTTTTTAGGGTGGGTCAGACCTCTTTGACAACAGACTGTACTATGTATGCTCTTACGCACGGGTTAGCGCGTAAGTTGCGTGAGACGGTGAAAGTATAGGTATGACTCACAGGATTTATCCAACTAATCACAATCAGTATTCACGACGCTATCTTTGTTCTATTTAACGTCGGATCTCACCGCTGATTTCTTTTATCTGCTATTAAAACTGTACTGTAAATGGTATTAAATGATTTCGCTTTTATTCTGATCGCAGACGGTTTGATGCGGTTAGAATTATAAATGTCATCTTTGTAATACTCTTGTTGGGGAGCGTTTCCATGGTTTATGTGGATTTTGCGAGTAAAGTGCGTCAAATACTTTAAATTGTGGTAATCTATAGCACAGTTTAATGTTTGAGTACCTACTTAGTTACATATGGCCGTATTGACACCATACATACGGTCAGCAGTCAGTCGCCGACTGACTGCAGGGGGAGCAATTCTTCTAACTTTTTAAAACGATTACAACCCGATCTTAGTCTCAATCTGTCAAAAATTACAAATAAGTATTTTTTTTATTGATATGAGATTGCGACTACATACATTTTGAACGTTTTTAATTAGTAGAAATTGGGCTTCTGATTGTGACGGTTGATTGTCAGGAGGCATTTTTGGTGTGAACACGGCCAATCCCCCGTAGGTGAAGATCGATCTCTGTCCATCGAATTTGCGACCATGTGGCCGGGGGCCGGGATTGCATTTAATCAAACAAACATACAAACTCTTGAGCTTAATAATATTAGATGGCTGATGGATAGTAAAAGCCAATTTTAATGAATTTTGTTTGTAGAATAAGCCTAACATCCTCAAATTCTTGCCGTACGAAATATTGGACACCCACACACCCCAACCAAAAAAAGAACGAGATTGTATTGCGCAAGCGACGCGTGGGAACTGCGCACGCGCTCCTACTCTCCTCTGTATGCAAAAACTAGACGAACGGAACACACTTCCGTGTGATTATGTATTGTACACAGGTGGGCTAGATTTTTAAGCTTTATTTGGTAATGTAGACACGTAGGTTCAAGTGGTCTGTAATACGGTGATTGCAGTGTAACATAGCGTAACATTTGGAGATTAGCTACATAAGACTCTGAGGTAGTTAAATTGCCATTTTTTCATTCAAGTTTGGAACAGGACCACTTAAAAACAACAAGCTACTATAATTAAAAAATTAAAAAACACGACTGCAAAAATTGCACATATTTGTACTTTGTTTACTCGTCATTTTTTTTTACGACGTTTTTTATTTACAGTGTCATATATTTTTTAAATCTACTTGTCAAATTCTAGACGATAAACATAGACACGACCAGATTCATTAAAAAAATAAATTGAGGCTGGTATTAATTTACTTTTTAAACTGACCACACCGCTTTCTTTTTATTTTTAGCATATGTTACTCGGAACGATGCAAGGATTGTAACGATACCCCATACATCTAAATCGGTTCAGGCGTTTAAAAGTTATGGTGGAATAAAGAAACTCACATACATACATACATACATACATACATTAACCCTGAACACATAACACTCCTTTTTTTGGGGCAGTCGTGTAAAAAATGATTTTGCTCAACGTTTTAGTTAAGCCTAATAACTATTTGAAACCGACGTGATCATGCTATTCTGATATTAGAAAGCCAATTCTGATAATTAAGAACATTCAAAATCTAGTCACATTCTCATCTAAAAATGACTCATTTTGTTTTTGACGGTTTGAGACTGATATTTTTAGGAGATTAGATTGCAATCGTTCCTAAAAGTTAGTAGAAAGCTGAAAGACTGGTTGGCCATAAATTCTTCGTAAAATTACCAATTAATGATAAGTTCTTATCGCCCGACTGTCAAAGAAAGCCTTTTTTAACCGACTTCAAAAAAAGGAGGAGGTTATCAATTCGACTGTATTTTTTTTTATGTTTGTTACCTCCAAACTTGCGGCTGGGTGAACCGATTTTCATGATTCTTTTTTTATTTGAAAGCTGGTGCTTCCCGTGTGGTCCTATTGTCACCATTTCAATATCTGATGATGGGATCTTGTAGAAATCGGGGGAACTCTTCAATAAATAACAGCAGATTAACCGCGATTGTTGCTATAGCATATCTAAGTATTGTTTACGCCATCACACAACATAACATCACGCCTGTACTCACTACAAAGGTCAACCCTCCTACCACTTTCCAAAATTAAATATATCGTGTAAAGGACCATGCCCGGGTCGACGGCGCGTTCTGTTCGCGCGCGCCTCAAAGAGCTGTCAGCACAGGGACGGGGCCCCCCAACGGGGCCAAACGCCTGCCGGGGTTGCGGGACGTCTTAACAGGATACCGTGGCCCCGGAACGTAAAGGGCAACAGAAGGAACAGGGTGGTTTTTTAGTCAGTAAAAGTCTGACAGTCCCTTCCGCCCCGCCCAGGACGGAAGGACTCATTTGATGATTTTTACCACCTCAAAAAAAAAAAAAGGTATTGTTTGAAAGGGCTTTTTGTAAAGATTTCAAACACAAGCACTAAAAAGTAAAAAATTAAAAGCATTTTTACAAAAAAAGACAACCGCCTTCAAAAACTACAAAATAAAAAATAACTTTAGTATTGGAAGTCGGTGGCAATACCTACATAACAACAAACAAAACCAAAGCCGCCGACTTCCAATACTAAAGTTATTTTTTATTTTGTAGTTTTTGAAGGCGGTTGTCTTTTTTTGTAAAAATGCTTTAAATTTTTTTTCTTTGGTATCTTTATAAGTAGGTAGGTACTCATCAGTTCATTTCTAAGCACAAAATGATATGCCCGAACGCTAGTTATTTCATCAGTGTGCCATGCACAGGATGTGGTCGCACTGACAATGCGTCCCAGGCCTTCAGAAAAATAAGGAAGTCAACTGCAATGGATTGAAACGAATTTCAACGCAAATTGACCTTTGTCAGCCATTAGCTCTGGTTATTTGTATTCGTATTTTCTATAGAGGTTTTGACCATCACAGGTCGTCATTGGGATAAAAATAAAAATCATGCTGACACCTTTAGGATTCCATTTATTTTACCTTCACATATCCAATAAATAATTTATATCATAAAACACATCTAGGTCTACAATACAGACGCTTTAATTATCTGTTAGGTACGCATATTACGACGTATTGCAAACACTCCTTACTTTTAGGATCACTTTTTGATTTAGCTTCACCTGTTTAGGTGTCTGACCAAATCTTACAAGTTAAATTTGACCCACTTCCCGATGATCGTTTGAGTTGAAATTTTGCATACATTTGTAAATTGGAAGACAATACATTATTTTTTGTATATCTTTGATTCATGTAGCTTTCAGCCGTTACCGTGTCGATGGCTCAGTGAATAAGGGCTGAAACTGCATTAAACGGACGCCCGCGCGGTTTCATGCAAAAGTGCACGCGCGGGACCACGCGACGGGGCATTTTTGTATGAAACCGCGCAGGCGTCCGTTTAACGCAGTTTCAGCCCTAAGGCACGCCTCTCATGCAAGAGGCTGTGGGTACCAATATGACTTGTTCTATTTCAAACGTACTTTCTGAGTTTATCTCGAACGTGATTGACATCGGTAGCAAGGAAATCTGGACTTGTGAACATCAGTTTGAAATTGCCAATCCGCTTTGAACAAGCGTGATGATTGATGCTCGTGCCCTCTCTGTATGCGAAGATGAGTTTGCCCAGCAGTGGGACAATAAGTACGCTGTGAATTTCAATAGACAATAGCCCACTTTGACTTTAATATTTCTGAACGATGTACAGGAGTGTCTACATCACGTTAATTTACAACAACTGATTCAAGATCTTTATTTTTGTGACAAATTTTACATCTCTAACGGAGAAGTGCTGGTAAGACCTCATTTGGTAGGTGTGGTAGAGCTAATCATATAATAAGACGTCCATATTATTAATAATAATCAAAATTTTTATGAAGGAAAATACAACAACAAAATTGCCTTGATATTAGTCCATCCGTTTGGAAGTTTAAATGACAACATAGACTGACAAAGGCTTTAATATTATATTACCCCTGTTTTTACGTAAGGGGTTTTAAAGTGATCTAAAAAAATTATACAAAAATATCGGTACGTTTTCAGAGTTTTTCCCTTGGAAGTCATAATGGGCCTTAAACAATATGGAAAAATTGTTACATCATTAGCTCTTTAAACATAATTATCACATACGCTAGACATTTAGCACAATGCATATACACAGCTATCTTAACAATTAACATCAATACTTTTAATACTATTACAATATAGCAACGCGTTACTGTGGTGTGTGAGTGAAATGTATGGAATTCGTATTTGTATGACCTTATTGGGTAATGCATAATTATAATGAGCATTGTAGTATTGTAGAGTATACGCCAACTTCAATAAATAAGCATAAAGACGTAGATTGAATAAATTTTATTTTTTAAGATAATTCTGCAGAGTTTATATAAACTCAGCATTTTTTTTCTTAACTCGTAGAATGATTCGATTTTATCGTCGATCAGTTTTACAAAAAAAAAATATTTTATTTCACACTTATCTGCAGCTGTAACGCAATATTTCACTCACACACACATAAACATATTATTTAAATACTCCGGGAATTATTATAACGGCAAATATTTCTACATCTAAATACATAGACTATCATAAAACGAACAGTGCAGTTTGTCCTATGGCAAATAAACTTAATAGCTTGTTTTTTTTACAACACATTTTAATCCATTGATTGGTCCTTATTTATTCAAGCGTTTTGGTAGTTAGGTACTTGTCAGATTACGTAGTTCCGGGAACAAGTTTTTAATGGCAAATTATAGCGGTAGCATTTTTGTTTGTTCCCGTCTTAAGTATTAAACTATGTACTTGGGGCGGTGTTACCGTAATTATTATATCTAGGATATGATTGGGATGAATCTAGAAATGATTCTTGATAGTTTCTTTTTGGATGCAGGGGCGTAGCTTCCACCGTATCAAAGATACAGGGCCTTCCAGCTACAGAGGCCCCGAACCCGCAGTTAGGTAGTAAGGCCCCAAAGAAAATTTGATACAGGGCCTGTCTAGGGCAGGCTACACTACTGTTTGGACGTTTCTGTTTCTTGATACTCTGTCATATCATATAACATTTCTAGATTCATGACTAAAATACCGTCACCGTTTGAGGATAAAGATAGGTAGGTATTTAGACTAAGTAATTTTATGAGACGTACATACTAAACGGTCGCGATACCGAAAATAAAAATAAATCTTTAACTATTTATTCACTAACATGATAAAATTTCTCACAAATCTTGTTGGTTTGGATGAAATTTTACGATGTAAATGAGAATTTTACTACAATT
This sequence comes from Hoplodrina blanda, assembly GCA_949316365.1. Lineage (NCBI taxonomy): Eukaryota > Metazoa > Arthropoda > Insecta > Lepidoptera > Noctuidae > Hoplodrina > Hoplodrina blanda. The sequence continues at coordinate 3,251,564 of OX438582.1, forward strand.
CCTTCCACATCATAATAAAGAGAATAAGAGACACTGCAGAGACTCAGCATAAATACTCTCAACAAAAATATAATTATACCACCGATGTCAAAAAGAAAATTGTCTAAAACTAACCTAACAAATGCTAAACAACACTATAAGCTAGCGAACGAGCATCAAATTAACACGTAAAGCGATAAATCAACATGAGAATACCAACGTAACGTAGAATCACAATAAAGAAACATCACCAAACTTAACAAGTTTCATCCTAACGCTGATAATTTTATTTATTTCAATAATTACTTTAAATATTTATTTAATATTTTTATCTTTTAATATAGAATAATAATTCATATTTGTTGTACTGCTATTTTTGGATAACCAATGGATTTTGAAAAGCGTGCAGACTGTAAGCAGTTTTGCAGAGTTTTAAATTTGCTTGTAAAGGTGATATTGCAGACTTTTCTCATCATTCTTTTTACTCATTTTACCTTCCTAAACTTTCATCTTTTCGCTGGTAAAATACCAATTTACTTATAATTTCTTGCTATTTAAGAAATTTTAACTTATTTTAATTTGCCAAACACTGTGTAAAGGACGTATTTTGCAAAATAAAAGAATAAGGCCCAAAAACTATTACTAATTAATTAAAAAACCAAGAATAGGTATTTCAATCAATTATAATTTTATAGTAATGTTGTAAAAGAGTGGCCTAAAAGTAATAGTAATTATTCTGACAATTCGTTTACGTACCAAAAAGGAAACTCTCAAAAGTCTTTAGCACATGTAACAGTCGTTCGTTATTCAGTCTAAAGCATAAATACAAATGCATTATTCCCTGTCTAATCCACAAAATAGACTATAATAATATACACTACTGAACAAAGCGAATAGGGAACCAAAATATTGTACTTAGTATATTGAATTGTACATATTTTTTTAACAGTTTTTTTTTCTTTAGAGACTCCGCCCACGCCAGACAATCGGTGACCGTTTTATTGCGTTTTGGCGAATATGGAACGTACTGATGGCAATAGTGCAACGCACTTGTCCTACAAAAAGTCGGTCTTACGAAACTATGATATAATCGTCCGATCCGATAATCGGTCCTACTAAATTCTGACGTGGGCTGAGGCCTTTATACTTGTGTGTATTTCTTCTACTTAGTTCAGTGGTAAATATATTATATGAAAATAAAATGAGCTTTAATGTTATCTAACCGCCATACGGGCCTCGTAGGCCAATCTAAAGCAATCCAACTATGTATTACAATACATTTAGAACTAAACACAACTAAAAATAAACTATAAACATAATAATAGATTCAATACAAATTGTATGAGGCATTCATTTCAACTACACATAAAAATTCGAGGAAGAATAGTTATATAAAATAATACATGTACACGACACGTTAGAAACCAAAACAAGTGGTTTATAATAAGTAGGACATATTTTTATAAGATTTTTCTTTTTTTTTTATGAATAAGAAGATAAGTATGCCCTTATTATTAGCACAAGAACCACAATTAATTTATTTTATTATCTTTATTTTACACAAACAAGCTTAAAGAGAATTTTGCTCAAGTCTCTTTTTTCAACCATATCAATATTTCTTTTATCTCTTTTTTTAACCACTTTTATTTAAGCTTGCTGGTGTAAAAGTTTTCTTATTAAATGATAAATTTAAACGATTAATTTTCATTTCAATACGTCTACACAGAAAAAACACTACTTTTATTCGCGTCGAGTGTAGAGTAAGGTAAGATTCAGACCAACCGGCTCGGATCGGACCGCATCGGAACGGATCCGTACGCATGCCGCGGCAGCCGTACGCATCCGTACGCATGCCGCGGCAGCCGAACGGATCCGTACGCATGCCGCGGCAGCCGATCGCGTCCGTACGCACTCCAAGCACCCAGAAGTGCTGCTCACGGCGCCGTACGGAGCCGGTCGGAGCCGGACGGAGCCGATCGGAGCCGGTCGGAGCCGGACGGAGCCGATCGGAGCCGATCGGAGCCGTACGCATCCGTACGCATGCCGCGGCAGCCGTACGCATCCGTACGCATGCCGCGGCAGCCGTACGCATCCGTACGGCTCCGACGGACGCGATCGACGGAAGTAAAGTTGCATGCAAATATGAACTATAATTACTGTTGATACATTTCAATGTTCTTTACCGCATTGTAAAATGCCGCCCGGCCCGGCCCGATGCGAGCCGGTTGGTCTGAATCTTACCTAAATGTTTTTTTAGTTATTTTTTTAATTGTTACCTATGTTATTAACACTATAAGTATTTAAATTCAATATAATTATAATATTATTATATCTCCCGAAGGACAATGCTATGTAGTATGGGAGTTTAATAAATTACTACTATATTTCTGTATATGGATTGTATTTATCATTTACTTTGATCATTTTTTTCTTTGGTAGGAGAGAATAAAGTATTGAATATTATTATTTTTTGAGTATACTATATCACATGTTGTAAGGTACTGGTTTTATATATATAATTGTTTTAACTAATAGTGATTGCATTGGCATTAGAGGTGCATAAATATCGATAAGCCAAAATAGCATCGATAATACTCGATACTATCTTGAGTTATCGATAATCGGAATGCTTGTCAGTGGCATCATGTTAATCGATTTGACTTGCAGTTTTGTACGGTTGCTATGTCAAGCACATTATTTCAGGTCTGTTACCAAAGTAAATGATAATCACAATATGAGACTAGAACAAATGTATTCCTTGCAAGGTACGCGGGATATGTTCAACCTTATAGAGCTTATAAACTTCACGGAATTAACGCTGCATTTGCGACAATATGTCTCGCTTAATTACTTTTTTCTCTCGATTTTGAAAGCTAATACAATTTGCTGAATTGTGTGACCTTATAATTGAGTAGTTGACACCAATAATTCCAAGACATGACTTTTCTAAAGAAACACTTTATTTTAGCCCTGAAAACTCGATTAATTTTAAAATTTGATTTTTAATAGCTTTCAAATTAATAAATAGTTAGTCAATCGAGTCGGCACTAAAGTGACGTCACAGTTATCTTTTGACATACAAAATCTATGGGTGTATCGTGTTTTGACAGGTCGTAAAAAGTACGTCAATTGGTTGGTGGCGCCATCTATCCTATTTTTGTTGCTTTTAGTAAAATGTCGCCACATATTATAAACCAGGAACATTTTGGACAACATTGCGCAAACATTTAGTGAAGCAGTCATATTTTCCAACATAGCAAATGGAGAGAAATTACTACCAGACTAACAAAAATCATACCCGTATATTTTCCACAATCGTCTAAAACGCAGCGTTTCTCCGTCAAGTGTAAAGTTCCCTGTCTTGCTGTGACCATCTAACATTACCTGAAATTGAACTAACGCGATGCGTCTAAGGTACCAAGTTGAGTATATTTCGGTGTTCCAGCGACTCCTTGAGGGCGTAGAACAGTTGCAACTGCTGTTCGGGTTTTAGATTGTATACCTGTAAATAGAAAAATTGAATTGTTATATTAAACAGATTTATTACGTCATATTAAAAAACGAGTTTTAAACTTTAGTCCAAGTTTTTCAGCTTGGACTTTATGTTGTTCTATTCTTTATTGTATTTTGAACTGTAATAATAATAATAATAATAATAACTCATTTAATGCGACGACAGTAAAAATCTTAACAACTTAACTGTCCAATGAGTCACATATGACTCACGGAGAACTTTTGGAATAAGTTCAAGAGTCACAGGTGACTCATTTCTTTATACAACTTTGGCACATAATTTTGTTATGAGCGTGGAGTAATATTATAATTATAATTACGTGAAATTAAAAAATTAATTAAAAATTGTATTGTATAGGGACAGTTAAGTTGTTAATATAACATTAACAGCTTAGATTCAGGTTTAGAGTCAGTTTTTGTATCAAGAACTGTATCGACGTCGAAATAAAGTTCAAAATACAATAAAAAAAGAAAATCATCAAATTCTTAACTTTAGTCGATTCTTTCTTACTGGTATTATTTTATCGATATTTAATCTAATTCCTCAAAACGAGCTGCTGACTGTTAATAATGGCATCATAGGAGGCAAAACCGAGATAAAAATTGACGCATGAGCAAACATCTATTTTGGTATAACAAAGCCCACTGCTTCAACAACTGGTAAAATTGTTCACGGAGTTAATCCATGTAAATATTATTATAAAAAGTACACTTGCCTGTTGCAACAGTTTCTGCGGCGTAGCGGTGCGTATGAAGCTGGTGATATACACGTTCACGAAGGTGGCCATCAGGAACTGACAGTCGAAACGGTCCATGATGCCGCCGTGGCCCGGGATTACATCACCAAAGTCCTAAAAAAGTAAAAAAAAAAACAAATGATTAGACCACCACGTTTTTTTAAAAAGTCAATATTACCAGCCTCGTTGGTCTAGTGGTCGCAAAGCGCGAATGCTGAAAATGAGGTCTTGGGTTCGATTCCTACGTCGGGCAAAGTGTTATTGGGTTTTTTCATCAAGAAATTCTCAGAAGCAGCCTCGGAGTCTGGATTTGTGCCCGGTTGATGGCAATAGGCTCGCTTCCTATAACATGGAACTTACATAACTGGCGAAATGTGGGTGTACTAATGGGTACACCTCTGCCTAACCCTTTGGGGATTACAGGCGTGATGTTATGGCGATGATGAAAAGAAACTTTAAGGGTTGTCATCTGCATCTAAGTGGTTCTGTAACTGTCATCTTCACCGTTCCACACTCTGCCAATGACAGACAGACAGACGGCTACAAAATTCAAAATTCGTTACCTTGATCTTGAAAGCGCGTTTAAATCCTGAAGCGAAGAATCCTCCGAAGGGTCCGATGACAGAGCTGAACGTGCTCAGGCACAGCGAGTGGATCATGAACGGGTAGATATTCATCGTCTCCAGGCCGAGCTGGAAATAAAGGAAATTGGACTTAAGTCGTATAGATAAAAAAGCTTTTAACAAAAAAAGATAACCGCCTTCAAAAACTACAAAATAAAAATAACTTTAGTTTTGGAAGTCGGCGGCTTTGGTTTTGTTTTTTGTTATGTAGGTAAGTATTGCCACCGACTTCCAAAACTAAAGTTATTTTTATTTTGTAGTTTTTGAAGGCGGTTATCTTTTTTTGTAAAAAGCTTTTTATTTTTCACTTTTTAGTGCTTGTGTATTAATGTTTGAAATCCTTACAAAAAGCCCTTTCAAACAATACCTCACACGATATATTTAATTTTGGAAACTGGTAGGACCCCTTTTCCTTCAGTCAATCATCGACTACACGTATAAACCAAACAATTTCACTTGTTACGATATTGCTGCTGTGATTCTGTGAGGAGTTCCATTCCATATTTCCGAAGTTCATCATCAGATATTGAAATGGTGACAATGAGACCACACGGGAAGCACCAGCTTTCAAATGAAAAAAGAATCATGAAAATCGGTTCACCCAGTCGCAAGTTACGAGCTAACAAACATTAAAAAAAAATACAGTCGAATTGATAACCTCCTCCTTTTTTTTGAAGTCGGTTAAAAAGACTTAAAATATAGTGGCTTTTTTAAGTCTTCGTGCTTACAGTTTTGGTACTTTTCACGGAGCCCGATATAAATGAATTCATGTCTTGCTATGCTGTGGCTTGGCTGACTGCTACTTTGACTGCCCCGTCGATCTCAAGGTCGAAAGAACGACAGTTGAATGTGGGGCAGGACCCCAGGTTTCAATACCCAGGTCGGGAAAGTGTTCTTCGGTTTTTCCATTAGTTTACTTTCAGTAGATTGCAAATTAGTGGTATGATACCCTCATAACTCGAAAACAAAAGTGTCTTTAATGGTCCTGCACATGATATCACTCCGGTCGTGTCGAATTGCGCTTCCATCGCACTATGAGAGTAAGGAAAGAGGGTGTGCACCTGTTTCCGTACACAGTTGTGCTGTCATATCCTGAGTTCGTAACTAGTCTCTATTGAGATATTCTGTCCAGAGAATATTATTATAGTATAGCAGATACTTACAACTTTCATGACGGGCTGCACAAACTGGGGCGGCGTGTACTCCTGGAGTCGGAACAGCAGCGATGGTTCACAGTCCATGGTCATGCGACCCAGAGAGTCCGAGTATTCGATGGGGCACACCAGGTACGGGTACTGACACATCATGTATGACATCTGTAGAGAGAATAATTATGATTTTTATTTGGGGCAACAGGCTAGAGAGTTCCTAAAGTCTATTATGCAAGCTGTTTTTAGCTATGTTGATCGAGGCTCACAAAATAGTGAATTTTGTGGTACTGGCGAGGATTCCATTCAATTCGATTCCAGCTGCCTTTCCTTCAGACGTTCGGGAAAAGCCGTGTATTTCCAAAAAAGAAATCATTTGGTCACAACTCAGGTATTTTATTGCTCTAATTATTACTCTTTTATCTTTACGGTCCCTAAACTGCAAAAAATATTTTTTGTCAGACTTTACCTACCACACTACTTTGAAATAAATATTATTCTTATTTCTGTTATTTACATTGCAGAAAGAATAACTTTAAAACTTCATTTTAAAATCAACTTTGCGTCCGTATATTTACGACTGACATCAGGATAAAGATGCTTTTTATGAGTAGTTCGTTACGTACCACCAATCCAAAAGCAACAGTAGATATTCCTCCACCAATGAACCCTTCCCAGGTCTTCTTGGGGCTCAGCTTAATGAGTGGGGTCTTGCCGAAGAAGAAACCGAACACGTAAGCCATGACGTCATTGCAGATGATCATAGATACTGGCACTATAAACCATATTAGACCTGGAACAAGAATGTATTTGAGTGTCAGCGCGAACATAGTAGCAACATGTTATGGAACTACACACATCAAAAAAGTCTAGGGATCAACATCCCTAACATTTGTTAGGGATGTTGATCCCTAGACTTTTTTGATGTGTATAAAATACAACAGCAGTAGAGATGAAAATTGCATGTTAGAATTTATTTTGTATGCCATTTATCAAGTTTTCAACTCTATTCCTGGTAATTTTAAGTTCATTATCACAGTCATACAGAATGCAGATGTATTGAACGTTCAAACTTTCAGTCATACTCCTGGCTCCTTATATTTAGGTTATTAGGTTAGGTGAGTAACCCTAAAAAGGACCATTGTATGAAATTAAAATAGCGGCTCAATACATTGTATTAAATATCTAAGCTAATACGACATCTTTTTACACGCTTTATATTAGCTTCACTTGTATGTAACTATGTAAGAAAATCTTGGAATCTTAATTTGACCCACTTCCCAGTCTTCAATTGGGATGAAATTTTGCACACGCTCTAAGTTTTGATGACAATACATGACTAGCTAAGAAACGTCATTACAAATCCAATATGGCGGCCTCCCAAAGATGGCGGACTGGCTGTTTGAAATCCACCCCCATAATATGGGTATCAAATGAAAGGGTTTGCTGTCAGGAATACGAAAAAAATAGTCACGTGACTTATTATTAACACGCTTCACTTGTAAGTAACTATGTAAGAAAATCTTGGAATCTTAATTTGACCCACTTCCCAGTCTTCGATTGGGATGAAATTTTGCACACGCTCTGAGTTCTGATGACAATACATGACTAGCTAAGAAACGTCATTACAAATCCAATATGGCGGCCTCCCCAAGATGGCGGACTGGCTGTTTGAAATCCACCCCCATGATATGGGTATCAAATGAAAGGGTTTGCTGTCAGGAATACGAAAAAAATAGTCACGTGACTTATTATTAACACGCTTCACTTGTAAGTAACTATGTAAGAAAATCTTGGAATCTTAATTTGACCCACTTCCCAGTCTTCGATTGGGATGAAATTTTGCACACGCTCTGAGTTCTGATGACAATACATGACTAGCTAAGAAACGTCATTACAAATCCAATATGGCGGCCTCCCCAAGATGGCGGACTGGCTGTTTGAAATCCACCCCCATGATATGGGTATCAAATGAAAGGGTTTGCTGTCAGGAATACGAAAAAAATAGTCACGTGACTTATTATTAACACGCTTCACTTGTAAGTAACTATGTAAGAAAATCTTGGAATCTTAATTTGACCCACTTCCCAGTCTTCGATTGGGATGAAATTTTGCACACGCTCTGAGTTCTGATGACAATACATGACTAGCTAAGAAACGTCATTACAAATCCAATATGGCGGCCTCCCCAAGATGGCGGACTGGCTGTTTGAAATCCACCCCCATAATATGGGTATCAAATGAAAGGGTTTGCTGTCAGGAATACGAAAAAAATAGTCACGTGACTTAAATCCAATATGGCGGACAGGCTATTTGAAATCCACCCTCATGATATGGGTATCAAATGAAAGGGTTTGCTGTCAGGAATAGGTACGAAAAAAATAGTCACGTGACTTAAATCCAATATGGCGGACAGGCTATATGAAATGCACCCCCATGATATGGGTTTCAAATGAAAGGGTTTGCTGTCAGGAATACGAAAAAATAGTCACGTGACTTAAATCCAATATGGCGGACGCCGTATTAAATTTGGATGCGTAAAACAGTGAATTTTGTTAAGTTTTTTAATAATAAATATCTTTAAATACCTAATAATATTTTAAATTAGTAAGTAGTAAATTAAGTTTAAATAATAAGAAGACTAAAAAGTATAAAATAAAAATAATGGTTTAAAAAACTAAAAAACACGCTTTTACCACGCACTTAAAATTACAAAATAATTCGAACATTTCCTACGATTTATTATGAAAGAAAGCGTGGAGCGTTTTGTCCAAGAAGAGTAAAGATTACATAAACGCTCCATGCTTTCTTTCATAATAAATCGTAGTAAATGTTCGAATTATTTTGTAATTTTAAGTGCGTGGTAAAAGCGTGTTTTTTAGTTTTTTAAACTATTATTTTTATTAGAGATAGTTGGTGAAAAAACTTCAATTGAAGCTATTTATTCGGAACTATTTATTCAATTACAGTTCATTGAACTCCTATTGATAAATAGAATCACTACCATACATAGCTAATAGGGTACTTATCACCTTTTGGTAATTCAAAAAATACGTGTCACTATAATTAGTACCTATATTCTCTTATTGTATCGGCATTGTTCAGCAAATCCTATATATTATATAGGATTTGCTGGATATAGTATATAAAATATATATAAAAATACCTATCAGTCAGCCGGTAGGAAGGGTTGACTGTCCATGGTTCGAAAGAAAAATTAATGCGACAAATTCACAATTAACGACTGAACTGAATTAGCTAATATTTTGCACACATATACAGCATGTAACAAAAACCCTGTCCGATCCTTAAGGGTATTATTCGGCATCGTACTGCGTACACATATACGTAACCATTTAATGGATTCGAGATTATTATTTTTCCCCAGTGAAAAAAAAAGAAGAAAGAAGATTTAGAGTAATTAAATTAAAATAAAACATAAAAACTGATCAACGGCAACACTGATCTGACAGGGTTTTTGTTACATAGTGTAGATACTGATCTAGCTATCTACATTTTTATCCCGTTTTGTGTATTCGAGGAATGAAATATCAACTTTGACGCGGACGAAATCACGGGCGGGAACTATAGTACCTAGGCAATACAAATCTCTCTAGAACATTTCGAACAACGAGTGTACTATCGCACTGCAATCTGCATATCTCTCTACTCATATCCGGTGGTTAGCGGTTACGTCGCTTAAAATACGATAAATCATAATACACGCTACGCCGGCTAAAACTATGTTATTGGTGGACCAATCAAATGTTGTATGGTCGCAATAAAAGTGACCTATTTCTGTTGAATGGCTACACGATAAGTGCTAAACGGTTATTAGTTTCGTTGCAAGAAACAATACAGTGCAATCAAATGATATGTGAAGCGACATGATTTCGAAGTCCGCTTGAATAGAAACTTGTAAAATTTCAACGTTGTTAGATTAGACTCTAAACTAACAACTGCAACGTTTAAATTTTACAAGTTTGGGTTTAAATTTTATAATGGCTGCCATCACCTAAATAGCCGACGCCGGACAAAAACTGCAAAAGCCCCGGACATTTGGGTGAAATTAACTTTTTCCCGGACATCCCAAAAAAAATTTTTTTTTACATAAAAATTTCATCCGGACGTCCCCCGGACGCCCTCTAAACTAAAACTACTCTAAACTAGAGCTGCCATCCGTCCGGGTTTCCCCGGATGTGTTAGGACAAATCCTATAGTTTAGAGGCTAGATTTTTACTAAACATACAAGATCTAAGCGACATCGTGCCTCCAGACTTTTGTCATGGATTCAGTTCACGATTCAAGAAACAAGAAATTTCTCGAGGGTTGTTAAAAAAAGAAAACTGGTATTCCATACGCAGCACCACCAACACGATCAAATGTAATCAATGTTTATCTTGGACATCACTGACATCGGTGAAGGAAAATATCGTGAGGAAACCTGGACTAATAAATTAATACTCGTATAAGTCTGAAATCACCACTCTGCCTTGATCAAGCGTGGTGATCAATGCTTGTGCCTTCTCTGTATGAGAAGAGGCCTTTGCTGTTGGCTGGTAGTATTATTATTAACCGACGTAAATATTAAAGCTGGGTGTCTATAATTATGAAAAAAGAATGAATACCATGAATAAATTCATGGACCATAACTTCATTCATGGTATGGCAGGTATGGTTGGTAAGTTTATGACACTATGTCCCTTCCATCGTGCACACATGATAAGTTTAATAAAAGCTTATAAAACGAAAGTTATCATTCAGACTTGGTTCAAAGAAATTAGCAGTTTATGAACGTAGCCAACCATTTGAACAGAGGCTGAATTTATAGGTCGTATAAATGAAACATTCTCATTTTTCTCGTCTGTGTAAAAAGTCGTTTTATTATCTGTGAGTATCATGAAATTCAAACGATTGTTGTACTTTTATTGCTTTCTTTATATTTCCATCTAGGGAGCCATGTTAAGATAAGATATTTTATTTAGCAAAAATAGGTACAATATACTACATAGTATAAAAAAGTTGCGTCCCGTCGTCTGTACGCTTAGATTACGGATTTTCATACGGTTTTCATCAATAGATAGAGTGATTCAGGAGCAAGGTTTACCTACGCATCTAAATTGCACGTGCACCCATGCGGAGCCGGGGCGGGTCGCTAGTAAAATATAATGAGCAACCGCCATATTTTACTAGAAAGCATGTAAAAGTACAAAATACACCAGAGATGCTAAATACAGACAGTGTCCTACATTACCTGACCCATCTTTCTCTCTACTCCTTCCTAAATGGGTCACGTAATGCAGGCCACTCACCGTACTAATGACGAATTTTTAACTGCGTTTAATCTTTTTAAGAGCCAAAGCAAAAATAGCCTGATTCTATTAGGTACAAATTAAACTAAAACTATTTATCGTCAAACCAAAAAACATCAAAATTTTACACTGTAGGTTAATACTGGTATGGTGGACTACCCGTGGATCCATACTTCCGAGTCTTCCCTACTGCTCAGTACATAACTTTAAAAGCATTAACAAAAATTGCTTTTTAATTATAAAACTCTTCAATAAATAAATTATTCTCAATTCTTCTGTAGTTATTATTTTGTACTATTATGACATGGTTTATTAATACAGGATATAATACCCTTAGCAACGAGCCTCTGTCTGTAACATTAATGAAACCCCAAATCGATTAAGCCCACGGATTTTAATTCAATAAAGCCCTAATGGATTTTGCCCTCACGCATAACCTTTGGGACTTGATACGGAATATTTATATACGTTTTGAATTATTGATTTTAGAATCCTATTCAATATCAGTATTGTATAGAATTATGAATAGATTTGATTTTGTAGCACATCAACGTTACGGACCGTCAAATATAAAGCCACGGAGTCTTTCGGAGCAATTTGAGCTCAAAGTGATTAATTAGAATTAAAGGGAGAGATAAAGCGGATATCTTATAACAATAAACTATACACTTAACATCAGAATAATATCTTTTAACATCAGCGTAAACAAAAATAAGAGTTAAATCCAACAAAAATACAGTTAAAAATTGCGTGTTTTGGTGCAAGATAATAAACGGAACTCTATTTGTTATGTTTTTTATTAAAAACTGCTCAAGCATAATTGCTAGATACTTTTTTAGCGCTGAATGCACTGGTCGTACATCTTAACTAATATTATCAAGAGTTAGTTTGTTTGAACGCGCAAATCTCAGGATTTACTGGTCCAAATTGAAAAAATCAATTAGCGTTACATAGCCCGTTTATAAAGGAAGGTTATAAGCTACATAACATCACGCTACGAATCAGGGGAGAGGAGCAGTAAGCAAAGACATAACGCGCGGGTCAAGCCGCAAAGTTTAGCTAGTAGTAGATAAATATTACAAAATGTAGTGGATACTACAGTACTAAGCGGGTCTGTTGAAACCTAAATGAGCTTAAAACAAAAGGCTTCGACCTCAATCTGGCCCCGATATGTCAAGCTCGGTTAACAGCAATCTATCAACAAGTTTTTGCGACTAAGGAAAAGGGAGTAAATGCTGGCTGGTGTTGGAAATACAAGTGAAATGTTCTGCCTAGTAAAGTGGAATCGAGAAAAATCGTTTCTTTTCTAATATTGAAGTTTTTCAGGAAGTCTACATCGATATATGGGTAGGTACTTACCTACTTACTGTAAAAAATCGAAACTCTCACTTTTATCCTTTAGTTACTATTAGCTTTATTAATATATTATCCGTATCGTTACTGTTACCGTTTTAATTAACTATAATAAATAAATAAATAAATAAATTATCCCACGGGAACAATATTTTTTTCCAGGATCAAAAGTAGCTGGCGTAATTTAACGACAAAATATAATCTGAAAAAAATTTCATAAGAGTTCTCATGGATAACCTATTCATTTTATTGAAGTCCATTCAAAAGGTCATAAGCACTTGTCAATAAACCTTCATCAAAGATTGTCTAGACCCCCGCCTCCCCCACAAATTACGACCAAGTAAAAAAATACACAAATGTACATTGGCAAACCGTTACATGTACTCTCCATTTATTATTAAAAAAATAACGGCCAGATAACGGCACTTATTGTGTTATATTGCTGATATGACTGTATTTTGGTGATATTTTTTTCAAGTCTACATTACTTTATATTTTTTGTGAAATAACGGAGCTTAGGTAGATGCGAAGTAACTATAACATTGTTACGTTATTTTTCAAATATGAATGGATAATAGTACCTACTGTTTGGTCACTTCACTATGTGATCGAGGTACTGGTACCGTTTAACTGAAACGTTGGATTACTGGTTCATAATATATTGAACTATCTTTAAAAATCACATAACATCACGCCTGTAATCCCCGAAGGGTTAGGCAGAAGTAGACCTATTAGACTAGTACATCCACATGTCGCCTGTTATCTTTAAGTTTCAAGTAATAGGGGGCGAGCCCGCTTTGCCTTCAACCGAGCACAAATCCAGACTCCGAGGCTGCTACTGAGGAATTCCTGATAGAAATGCCCAATAACGCTTTGCCCTCATGCTCATCGGTCGCGCTTTGCGACAACTGGACCAAGGAGGAAGACCAAAAAAAAAATCCAATCGAGTATTTTTCTAAAATCGAATCCCTAATAGAATTCCATTGAGTTTCGAATAAAAACGTTTCAGTCAGGTTGCCGTGTTATGGAACCTTCACAGTACCTACTGTACGTAACATTCAATATTGACTCAATAAGTCCTATCGATCGGCCCTCCACACTCGTCCACAATCGCTGTGATTATAATATTCCTCTACAAAATCGATAGGCACGTAATCTATTGTATGTAAGTGTATTGTATATTTTAACATACATTGTTGAGTTGCAAAGCCAGCTGTGGAAACAATGTCGAGGTTAAAGATCAAAAAGTGTCTAATAATATAATGTAACGTGTTTTGAGTTGCTTTAGGAAGAATGTTTGGTTCGGTTATTTAGGTAGATAGATATTTTTCCCTAAACTGTTGCTCGTTTATACCTTAGCATGTTAGAAAAGACTTTTAATCAAATGAGAAATGGTTTTACTTTCGATTTCTGGATTATAATTCAAAGTCGAAGTTAAATGATTTATTGACTTTCGAGCCTAAGTCATCCCAATGTGGAGCACAGGACATGTGTCACCTCCTGCACAATCACCTGAAACATCCAAAATCTTCACGGTGCCAATGATAGAGCTGTACAGGTTGCTCACTGACAATCGACACAAAAAGAAGAAGAAGAATGATATATTTCAATTAGATTATTAAAAGGAAAGACTTTTGAACCTCTTACACGAACAAAATAATAATATTTAATCTAATTCCACAACATAGTTACTAAAAAACGTTACCAGGTCACTTCAAAAAAGTTACAAAGTTTAAAAATCTGGTCGCAATCTCATCTTAGCGCCAATCAATGTCAAAAATTAAGGTAATTTAGAGGCATTTTTGACAGATTCAAACTGAGATAAGATTGCGATCGTTCCTAAAAGGTTGTAGAATTGCCGCCTAGCATTACTGGTCATTGAAGAAAGATACACTTGCCATAATGTTCTGCGTCTCATTACAATCTAAATAACCTGAAAGTAGCTAAAAGGTACATGCCTTGGCAGCGTGGAATAAACGTAAGGCGACAATGGATGAGACTAACTCACAAAGAGCCACGAACAAAGTCCACACTGGCAGTTATCAATCATCTAAATGGAGCCCAAAATTTCAATGACAAATATTTAAGTAACGCAGTCACGCTATCATCTAGCTAGACCGCCCAGAAAGTAGACACAAGTTAATGAACATTATACATGAAAAACAGCCAAGTCGTGAAAGTGGAACCAACAAACTCACTGCTTCATCGAAACTCGATTATAAATCACACGCTTACTCATGCATATAAAGTGATTCAGATCGATAGAACAAACTGCTTCATACTGAGCGAAATATATTGATCACCTGCTTGCGTGACGCGCGAAAATAAGCTAGAACCGCACAGTTTATGAGAAAATGTACCTAATGGTTGGTGTTTTAGGGTTTAATGTTGCTTTTAGTACTAAGTACGCTTTTTGCTGACACAATTTAACGTAATCTATTTTAGCGACGGCTTCCCTCGTAATGTCTTATGGTTAGGATGTGGTTATGTTGTAGAGGCGGTAGCGATTTCTATAGTATATAGTAGATATTTTTCCATAAAAAAATATCGATAAAAGTCTTTGGGCTTTTGAATTTATAGATATAAAGCTTTCTTTTTGATGGGCCGCCAATTTGGACGCCGGTGGCGGTTGACTTATAAGGTGTCTAAGGCGCTGTGGTTTTACTAAGAGAACCTGGAATTAAGGGACGAGTAAAGCTTTCACTGCTCGTACCGAAAAGGAGTCACGCAGAGTGGGCATCTGTCTATTTTGGCTTTAAAGTGAAATTATTCGCAATCAAGAAAACTAGAACGCAAGAGCGATCGAAGCGAGCTCGGGAATTGATGCTCCCCAAAACGTAGGTACAGGGTAGGTTCAAAAGGGAAGGCGGATAAAAATATAATGTATATCTATACAGTATACTATATTATAAAAAGGTAAAGTTTGTGAGGTTGTACCCCGGGGTAATCCCTGTTTCTACTGAGCCGAATTTGATTTTTTTTTCACATATTGGAAGCTGCGTTATCAGTGAGTGCTATAGGCTATATTTCATTATCAAAAAAACTGGGATCCGTAAGAGAAATCACGCGAACGAAGTCGCGGGGAGAGTGCTAGGGTTTAATATTATGAAGTTGTCACCAAATGCCAATTTCCTTGTAATGCGGTTGGCTTTCACGGTTAGGCTTTTTATCTCTCTATGTGTTTATGGGCTCCTATTGACACATTGACTTCTGATTGGTTAAGATCAGCCCATTCATTTGACTTCTGACGCAACAATGATACATTGGAACTTATGAAGATTAGGTATATCTTACGTACATGACTAAAATCATACGACTATTTATATCTCCAGTTATAAATATAAACAATAACATGACATGATGAAGTGAAAGTCAAATCACATTATATTGCTCGTGTTAGTAAATAAGCGTCAATTAGTAAGTAGCTACAAGTATTTATTTACTGATAACAATAAGAATAAGTGATTTATTATTGATTTGATGTCTTAATTACAAATACTTAAGAACGTAAATTAAATAGCAGATTTGGGCATTTAGCGCTGGTACACCTCTGCCTAACCCTCCGGGGAATACAGGCGTGATGTTGATGTTATGTTACTAAAGCAGCCTTTCCCAAAGTGGGCGACAACGCCCCCTTGTGGGCGCTGCAGACCTAAAGGGGGGCGGTAAGAAAACCAGAAAAAAAACCGGGGCGTTGTGTAGAGGCTTGGGGAGCGATTTCTAATTTCATCTAGGTTCTAGGTGGTGGTGGTTGGTGGCGGTAGGTGAAAAAATGGGGGCGCTAGAAAATAATTTATTTTCAAAGTGGGCAGCAGACAAAATAAGTTTGGGAACCTTTGAACTAAAGGGACGTACTAAAAAAATAATCACGAGGACAAACAAGTCAGGTCAGTACAAAATATGACCCAGACCCATCCATGTATCTACTACAGTACATACATCAACCACGTTCGTCCCCCCTCCCTCGCTATTCTCCACGCACAGACAGCACACTGTCACATCTACGCGGCCTAGTTACAGGCGTTTGAAAGGCTTCCCCTGTCCGTGACAATGTTGACACCGTTGTGGACGGGGGATGTTATCGAGAATATTGTGTTAGGGCACAAAGCTTGTATGCGTTTAACGTTTGAGTTGACAGCGATTGTCGTTTGTTCGATGATTTGGAAAAGGTATCTGAGCCTCAGTGAGTAAAAGGGCAGATGAGGCAAAAGTTGCTTTAATTTGAATATGCGTCATTTTTCAATGGCGGTAGAGTCGCTTTTGTTTTGAACTTCCAAAGAGAAACCTGTAGAAATTCATTGTATGGAGTCCTTACCATTGGTGGGTTTAAGTTAAACTTGAAAAAAAACGATAAAGATTTTACGGAATATTCATTTTGGAATGTTGGGTTGATTTCAAATTTCGGGCCAAACGCATTAATGCTTGATTTAATTTTCGTAGGGTAAATGATAAGGTAATAATATAAATAGTGTGCCCAAAGTACTCGTCAGTAAATCACAAAGTATCATTAGAAAAAATAAAAAAAAGTACGAAAAATCTTAAATTGTAAAACCATGGAATTCTACTTTTTGGCCCCTTTGAAAACGATTAATTTATCTTCTGTACAAAAATCGTCAGCAACTGAAAATTAAACTGTAATTTCAAACAGTAAGGACGAGTTTGAAATGTAATTAAAATTAATTTAATGTAAATTGCATGCAAGAGGTCGGGGACTGTTTTAATGCCCCACCTATTACAATAAGTTTGATTTACGATGTAACTAACGTCAGCTCAATAATAAAGTCAATTATATACCTAGGTACACCTAGCAACACAAGTACTCACGCACTGTCATTAAAATCCAGTACATTAAACATCCTTATCGGTTGACTGTACTCATTCTATGCATTCTAGAGACATCGAGACGGTAGAATCACAGAATAACCAGAAGCCAAGTTTCATACTAACGCCCGTGCGTAGGTACACTACTACACGCGCAGCTATGTGTGCGTGACCTGTCACTGACAAGGCGCGCGGGGAGTGCGCCGGCGCCCGCTCGGGTACAAACCGGTTTGAGTCGGCTCAGCTAGCGGACAAACTTAAGGTGTGCCAGCGACAGCGGTCGGGTACGACGCGGACACAGAACAGTTACTATATTTATTTAGACGCGTTTGTTAAATTGTTTTTAAAGATGCCAAACTGTTGCACTGTGTGTACAAATAATGGTCGAAATAACAAAGAGACTTCTTTTTTTGTATATCCATGTATAGGTACCTACATAACAAATTATTTAAAATCAAAATACGAAACGAATAATACGTCAATATACCTACTTAGGTATATTGACGTATTAAGATTCGTTTCGTATATTTTTGTTTTAGTAGGTAGGTTTGTAGAATAGTATACCTACCTACCAAAGTATATTTGTACGTCGTCTTAGTAAGATTCCATTTGGCCTTTTCTATTAGATAGGTAGGTACCTACTTAACTTACGTTCGTGAAATAGTAAAACAAGGAAGGAAACATTTTATGTAGTTTCGCCATGACCGTCCGTGAGTAAGTCAAAGTAATTTGATTAATCAACTTCAAGAAAGTAAGCAATGTATGTACCTATCAATGTATGTGTATCTACTTCATAGTATGATTTATTATGTACATAAGTACCACCTGCCTACCTATCTATTTATTTAATCATAATACATACCCACTAATTATTATCTTAATCTTCTTAAAATATCGAAGTAAGTAAATTAAATGTTTAGCAGAACTATAAAATTGGTGATCTAAAAAAATAGTGTAGGTATATTGACGTATTATTCGTTTCGTATTTTTGTTTTAGTAGATTTGTAGAATAGTACCTACCTACCGAAGTATATTTGTAAGTCGTCTTAGTAAGATTCCATTTGGCCTTTTCTATTAGATAGGTAGTAGGTACCTACCTTAAGTAGGTAGGTACCTACCTACTACCTATCTACTTACGTTCGTAAAATAGTAAAATAAGGAAACATTATAGGACCGTCCGTGCGTAAGTCAAAGTACCGAGTGACAGCCCTATGAAAGTAGGTAAGAATTTTGAACACTGTTAGGAAGGTTGGATTCTGGTTGTTCTGTGGTAGAATTGTGGTTCAAGTTCAACGCCTGATAACACTATCAGTTACATCGTCTGTGTGTCTTATGTTATCTTCGTCTCAGTTCTTACACGTGGATTTTGTTTTGAATATTAGGTCATCTCTATTATTTGGTAGGTATCGATTTTAGTTTTTTTTTTTTTTTTGCATTTGAAAATCGAAAGCGATTTGGGACATATAAGTGTTAAGAGAATTAAGATTTTTTTATGCATATACATAACACTTTATACAAAAACAAATGAAGATCAAAGACCACCCTGGTAAGTACTGCTTCATTTATGTAAGTTTTCATTTTTGTGACGACATTTATCTAAGTATATTTTATGTAAGTATTTTTTTTTTTATATTTCTTATTTTTTTATGGACTTAAACATAACTGGCGAAAATGGCCACACCTGTGCCTAACCAACTTTTTGTTCAAGTAGTTAATCATTAAAAGGTTCTAATGGTGAAAAAAAAATTGAATAAGTTGTTGAAAAAAATTTCAAAAATAACTGAACATTTTTTTTCTGTGGGATTTTGTTATGCGCTCGAGAATTTGGACAATGCAATGTCTGTCGGGTCAGCCAGTAGGTAATAAAATTGTAGGATATTACTTTCAAGGTTGATTTTTACTAACTTTAAGTTATTTTTAGGAATTATTTGAGTCTCTCATTCTACAGAGTCGATTACCTTCACTGTGTTATCAAGAAACAAAGAAATATAAATATGTAAATTACCACTTTCATCCAAACCTATACTTTACCCAGTAGGGCATCAGACCATTCGTTCCACATCCACAGCATAAAATTAACCTCAGTTCCAAGGAACAACTGCATTGCTGCAACATGCAAAGCAACGACAGATTGCTGTAGGTCACGACAATTTATTATCAAGCTTTTATCAATCTTACGGATCCTATGATTTTTTGGCAGTAAAAAAAAAGCCAATAGCACTTAGGGATTACGTAGTTTCCAATGAGCGAAAGAATTTTCAGAATCGGACCTGTAGGTACTTCGGAGATTAATAAATACTTGACTTGTTTGACAGTATTTCAGTATACACCTGTTTCAAAGACCAGAATCGTCCAGCTGCGTATGCAGTAGGCAGTATCCACGCAACTACTTATATCACTGTGCCTGTACTGGTACGGGTTAATCAGATCGAATTTGAAATTCACGTACTAAAGAAAATCTTATATTCTATTATTGTACTAAAGAAAATCTTATATATTCTATTATTGACTAGCTTATGCCCGCGACTTCGTCCTTCTGTTTGTCTGTCTGTCTGTTACGCTTTAAAGACTAAACAACTGAACCGATTTCGATGAAATTTGTTACGGGGTAAGTTTGAATCCAAAAGAAGGGCATAGGAAACTTTTAATTCCGCGACTTTGTTTGCGTCCGCGATAACCGACATTTATGCAAACGAAATTGCGTGTAGATGCTAGTATAAGTGTAAAAGTATAGGTAGATGTTTTGTACAAATAAGCAGGAATAGCTGCTAGTTTATGCTTTAAGCGCTGACGTAGCGGTAATAATAGTGTACCATATAGTATCATGCCTTACTAAGACTGAATGAGTAGAGAATTGCATGATAGCGCCATTGTCCGAAGGTACTATTAACTGTGTGGCATTATATTAACGTTCATTGTTTTCTGTGTTATGTATTGTTATTTTGACGTCGTGTGACAGTGACAATTATAATGTGGCTTTATATAAAGAGGTCAGGTACTGGTCGAGTACGCAAAATTAAAGACAAAACGGTTGGCGATCCTGTATCAAGTACTACTTGCTCCCTGCGCCTTTTTTTCACCCATGTTACGTGCGACTTTCTTTCACCCGTGTAAAGGCTGATTTAGACGGTGCGAGAAATATCGTGCAAGTTGTGGTACATTTCCGTCAATGGTCAGTCACTTTTGACATGACAGCCGCGCGGTCCCGCAATGTACGTCAAATCGCACGGTATTTCTTGCATCGTCTAAATGAGGCTTTAAGTTACATCTTTGATTACAGCTCTGCTCCCGTGGATCGTGCGTGATGTTACACACACGATACACAGCCTATACTATTCCTCATGAATCTGGCTCATCATCATCATCTGCCTAGCCTTTTCCCAACTATGTTGAGGTCGGCTTCCAGTATAACCTGATGCAGCTGAGTACCAGTATTTTACATGGAGCGACTGCCTATCTGACCTCCACAACCCAGTTACTGGGTAATACGATACCCCTAGGTAAGACTGGTTGTCAGACTTTCAAGCTTCTGACGACTCGTAACGACTGTCAAAGGTCCACGTATGACAGCCTGGACCAACAGCTTAACGTGCTTTCCGAGGCACGGAATGATCTTATGAATCTGGCTATCATATGCAAAAATAATGTTTCAATCGGACTGGTAGTTACAGAGATTAGCGCGTTTAAATAAACGCACTAACAAAACAAAGAATCTCTTCAGCTTAACTATCTTAATATACCTATATAAATTATGCGTCACTTTGTTTGTCCGCGATGGACTCTTAAACTACTCAACCATTTTTTATGAAATATTGCTTACTGTGTGTTATTTGGTCAAACTTAAAAGATAGGATAGTTTTTATCTCGATTATTGACCTCAATATCTTTACTTACTTCAAGCCACAACAACGCGTGGCCGAGTCAGCTAGTATTAGTTTAGATTTATTAATAGTCCAATAGATGCATGAAGAGAAAAGTTTGTATACCTTTTTAAGCATAATCGGGTAAGATTCGGAACAGGTAATGTTATATGGAGAAAGAGTGCGTAAAACTATAATAAAAGAACGAATTTTTGTTTTTAGTCGGTCATATGTTTACTATTTTTAAAATCGATCACTTTAGAATCTAATTTTGGAACTTGGTCATCAGTCACGTGACCGACAGCTAAATTAGATTCTAAAGTGACGCGAAAATTTAGTTTGGATAGTTTCATTTTAGAGCTAATGTACATATTTGGCATTTTGAGAATCTTTGGCATTTGTTTGATGTTTGGAAATGTATCAAGAATCTCGGACACGCTTCTTCCAAGCCTTTTAGATATTGTGCGACGAATGATTAGTATCACATCGATGGTTGCCTTTACTCGAATTCCCAACAAGATTAATGATGATAGGGAATGTTGTTAATGATAAGCAAGCCCATTTACCATCGCGATATCTTGGTTAACCCAAATTACCTATACAGATATCTCAGTGCTAGAATTTCCTTTAGCCTATCCCAAATTTTTAGAGCATTTCCATTGCTTCATTTTCGACAGTAATAAGTATGCTCATACGGTCGAAAATAGCTTAAATAGATATTTGAATGATCTAGTTTTAATCACGTTTGAACATATTATAGCAATTTAGCGACATTTTTGTATCAATTCATTATGCATTGTTACGATGGTCAACCAACAGAGTGATTACATCAACGACATGATATTTGACAGACAACTCACTGATCATAGATTGATCAGAGGTTAAGGTGGTCATTCACTTATCAACCCAGCATCCGACACTGCCTTGCCACCTGCGGTTGACATTTCTTTATATGTACCTACTTCAATAGCTATGCACTCACTTATCTACTCCCTAACTTCACGGGATCGCCGCGCACGCAAGCGTTGACCGCGAGTTGCTATGCGATGCGGTTTGTTGACATGCGATGTTGATTCGTTCACCACGCGGCGTCAACCCGTTGACGCCAGGGCATCCACCCAAGCTGTCAACTTGCGGGCCGCGCGTTGACGAGTGGACGTCTAGAGACGAGACAGTGCTCGTTGGGTTGAAAAGTGAGTGATGACCTTTGTAAGGGTAAAACAGACGGTAAATAGAGCACGAATATGCCTTTGCCTAAAATCCGGAAATTTCACAGTCCGGCCAAAATAGCGTAGTGTAAATCTGGTGTTAGCAAAAAAACAATGGTTTACGTAAGCAATGTTTCGTATCTTCTGAGAATATTCAAATGAGTACCGTATGCACTGTTCAAAAGTAGGTCATAAACATCTCTCGGTGTGAGGCGTGTGTCAGTTACTCTTGTACAATATTTTAAGTCGTTCTCGTAAATTATAATGTTCTAGTTTCTGTCCGCGTTGAAGACAAGGTATACCATAAAACATCTCATATAGCAATCGCCAATAATGTGTGAAATATTTCTTGTGATCGGACCAGAACTTCCAGAGATTACCTCGTACAAACATAAGAACAATAATACTACTTCAGATGATATTTTTTTTTGCCCACAATTTTTTTAATCCTTGTAACCATGTTTTTTGACACCTGAGACTGGGTAAAGGGAATCAATAATTCTTCCCTGAATTATAATTTTGATAATTCTGATGTAGGTACAGTCGGTTATAGCTGTTGCTTGACCCACCTAACTGGCTCACTAGCCAGTTAGATGGGTCAAGCAACAGCTATAACCGACTGTAGGTACTAGTGACCCGCCTCGGCTTCGCACGTGTGCAATGCTGATACTAAATATACTACATTTACGCCATCACATTAGAAACCTCTAAAATTATCAGTAAGTATTTCTCTAATATATTATGCTTGTGTTATACATATAAACCTTCCTTTTGATTCTTGAATCATTCTATCTATTAATAAAAAACCGCACCAAAATCTGTTTCGTAGTTTTAAAGATCTAAGCATACATAGGAACAGACAGCGAGAAGCGACTATGTAAATGTATTAATCATTTTAAACTTCTGTTGTTTCTAAATGAGGACATTCCTCTTTTGAAACATAAGCTAGATAGTTATTTTATATCAAAATGGCAGCGGGAGATACAATGATGGCTTCTTTCCACAAAGTGGATAAGTGGCCAAGCCTCTGTAATCCAGTTACGAATGGAGTGTTACGTTCAACGTATTATTAAAATCCAATCCGCCTTTTATTGAAGGTCACAAATGTAATTTCTGCACTATTTATTTGCTTTATTACTAAAATACTAACATAACATCACGCCTGTAATCTCCGAAGGGTTTGGCAGAGGTGTGTACCCATTAGTACACCCACATTTTGCCAGTTATGTATAAGTCACGTGTAATAGGGGGCGAGCCTATTGCCATCAACAGTGCACAAATGTAGACTCTGAGGCTGCTACTGAGAAATTCCTGATGGAAAAACCCAATAACACTGCCCGACCTGGGAATCGAACCCAAGACCTCATGCTCAGCTGTCGCGACCACTAGACCAACGAGGCAGTACTAAAATACTTATACATTAATAGTTATGATCATAATCCTTTTAATACAGTTTTTAAATTAA
Source organism: Hoplodrina blanda (assembly GCA_949316365.1). Classification (NCBI taxonomy): domain Eukaryota; kingdom Metazoa; phylum Arthropoda; class Insecta; order Lepidoptera; family Noctuidae; genus Hoplodrina; species Hoplodrina blanda. Next base: position 3,275,583 of record OX438582.1, read on the forward strand.
TGTTCCTATGTCGCTATGCTAGACCAAGAGTACAATTAGTTTGTTTGCATGCGAAATAAGAAAAAAAGAATATTAATTATGCGAGAGGTAAACACAAATTAAAGAATGATCATAAATAAATAAAAACAAAAATTATAAATGTCACATACATAAACTCACGCCTTTTTCCTATGGGGGTAGGCAGAAACCACAGAACGCCACCTGCTACGAACCATACTTACTCCTTTCGCCTCATCTACGTTCATACATCTCGTCATACAAGCACGCCGGTTACGATATGTCACAATATGGAGTAATATTAGTCAATGCATAAAATAGGTTATTGCCAATCTTCGATTATCAGTTCAATACTAGATGCATAATTAGCCTATTACGCACTAATTTAATAAACATCATAACATAAACATTATAGTAGTAGTAAATTAGTAATTGACATCAAAGTTAGTCCAAATTACCGAGGTAAACGTGACACTAAATAAATTGGGGTGCCAGGAGGGGTAGAAAAAGGGTTGAAATTCGATTTTAGAGTTGAGCGTGACGTCACAGTACAACCAAACGAATAGATTCCTTCATTTTATTCTGAGCTCTCGTATTCCTAAACATAGTCTATTTTTCTTTCCTTTGAAATAGACACGTCCTGAAATATGTTAGCATAATGTTATCTTCAGTTCAAAGTGTTTGTAAACTAGTCATATTAATAGTTGTACAAAATTCGAAAAATGAATAGAAAAGGAAAAGGATTAAGAATCTCTCAGTAGCAGCCTCGGAGCCTATATAGATTTGTCCCCGGTTGATGGCAATAGGCTCGCCCCCTATTACATGGGACTTAAACATAACCGGCGAAATGTGGTAACACCTCTGCCTAACCCTTCGGGAATGTTAACAAAATTAGAATAAGATCTCGTTGCGTGCATTTTGTATTATTATCACAAAACATTTGAATAACATACTAAAACCATTAATATTATTTCCCCTTTTTAATTTCTACCAAGCCCTGTTCATTTTTGTAGAAAATTGACAACCCTAAGTCAAGGTGAGGTCACTCGATCCCTTTTTTACCGTTTTACTGTTCAGACACGATCGATAATGGTAGGTATATATTTATTTTCCGAAACAGTCTAGATTATAAGGGACGTTTTTAGGTCGCGGGGCGAAACTGAGTTTTTAGGTTAGGTTAAAAGGGGTGAAAATAAAATAGCGGTAAAAAGTGAAAGAAATTATTCAGTTGAATTGTTAATTTTATACGAGGTCTAACAATATACACTACCTAACATTGAGCAAAAATATTGCAGGAGAGATACTTTTTTTTGGAAAAATCACTATTTTTGATAGCCCGCAATGTAATGCACGCAAAGCATTGTAGTTATGCATACAACAGAAGGTACAGAGGTCGTGAGATTTTCAAAGTTAAGTTATAACATTTTAAACATGGTTTAAGTGTTATTGGGTTTTTCCATCAGAAATTTCTCAGTGAAATGAAATGAAATGAAATGATGTTTATTCAGTAAATTGGTTATAAATAACACTTTTACACGTCTGAGAAGAAACATCGAAACAAACTCAGAGGTCAAAGTCTCTTTTAAAGTCCATACAATTACTTGTGATGGTCAAATCATATGCGAACCAAGTAGGTTAATGTCCGAGGTGGTCTCTTGAGGAGAGAGGCACACAAATTTGAGTCGGCCTGTCCAGTCAGTGCACGCATTTGTCAGAAATCGTCGTCATTTGTCAGTTGCAGCCTCGGAGTCTGGATTTGTGCCCGGTTGATGGCAATAGGCTCGCCCCCTATTGCATGGGACTTAAACATAACTGGCGAAATGTGGGTGTGGGTACACCTCTGCCTAACCCTAAGGGGATTACAGGCGTGATGATTTGTTACATGGTTAAAAAAACGTAAAAAATAAAGTTGGAACTTTGACCTTCAATATCTCGGTACACAGAGAATTCCCAGGTATGGGAAAACAAAAAATAAATGATGGCATTAATGGGGAAAAACATGAAACTTTCGGCATCGTTAAGTGTATTTTTACACCCGTCATAAAGTGAATATTGAAGAAATAACGGTTTGTTAATGAAGGTACTTTCGCAATAAAAAAATACAATAGCCAATTAATGCTGACTGGGGAGTAAAGACCAATTGCTACATTTAACGAAACTGTTATAAATGCCTGATTGTAGGTAACTTTGCCAAGAGTTGCCAATTAACCTGACATTCATTCTTTCATCCCTCAGGGGGCGAAAGTACCCATGGACAGTATAATTTTATTAAGCGACAAAGAAGAGAAATCAGCTGTTCCATACATTTTGACATACAAACACATACATAAACTCAAGCCTTTTTCCCATGGGGGTCGGCAGAAACCACAAAACGCCACCTGCTACGATCCTTATGTACTATTTTTGCCTCGTCCACGTTCATGCATCTAGTCATACAAGCACGCCGCCGATTACAAGTACATTTTGATCGTGTTGCGTAATGCATTTTTGTAGGGAACAGCAGATTATTTATTTTTTATTTCAGATTCTGTCCGACAGTAAAATCTCCCCTAAAAGTGTTGTTAAGTATAAAAAAAAAGCATGGCATTTTCCTTCTTTCCTTTTGTTTTACCGATTGTCATGTAAACTTGGTTCTTTGAATTCTAAAGCATCAGTATAAAAACTAAATAAAAATGTTTTTGACATTAAGCAAAACAAAAAAATTTTACTACTATTATTCTTCAAACATAAATAAAAAAAATCCGCTAGCATTACATAGTCGAGGTTTAAAAAAACAAATGTACCTACTTACCTATTTTTAACACTTTTGTAAAGGCCTTCCTACTTACGGAATAATATTACCTACCTATATTTTCGTTGAGTAATTCAACATTGTGCATATTTCTAAACTGAGTATGTGCATACCCATGTAGTGTTTACATTTAGTACTTCACTATATTTACTTTGCCCTTCACTTTACAATTGAAAGCAAGTATTAAGGTAAATATTAACAGTTAAGTACTCTCTTATAAAGTGTGTTTAATGTTATAATAGACTATCAAACATTGCAAGGAATGTCTGATAAACTAAGTAATATAGAAAACTGGGCGTAGGTATAATACGGCCGAAGATTTAAAATAACGTTAAAAGTATGATATTAGGCCTTGAAATTGTATAATAAGATCGATTTTCGCTTAAAAACTAACATAATTGTTCTCCCGACTGAATCTCTGCCACGGCGGCCAATCTTAATGGAGACGTGTACGCGCAAATACAGGTGCGGAGTGTGTATCTTCCTTTACTAACATAGTCCAATTGGAAGGTAATCCGACACGACAAGGGAAAGATTAGACGCACAACTAACAGTTTACGTGCTCTCCGAGGCACGAGGATATCAACCAGTAAGATCCTAATGAGCTAGGCACAAAAGTCGCGTTTGCGAACACGAGCCTAATAGGACTTAAGAACTATTCTTTCTTAGTCCAAAAAACTCACCTTCAAATATATTCTGTATGATGAGGTAGCTTTGCGTGACGACGATGAGCAACGCGACGTGGGTCCAGGCGAAGAGACTGAACTGTCGCATGTAGTACTTCTTGACTAGAGACAGCACGAACCAGACGAAACCGACGCAGTACAGACTGAATGAGATGAAGCGATGATACGTCACCAAGAACTTGAGATAGTCCTGTTGAATAATAAGGAGTATGAAAATGATAAAAAAAAACTTCGTTCGGTTTTTTTTGGGTCATTTCTGAAAGCCAGAATCAACAGTGGCGACTACCAGAAAAGCGCCGAGGCAATTATGAAGCTCAAAGAGTACCGGAGAAACGATTAAACTCTCTTGGATCCCGCAATGAATCAGAAACGAACATTGGTTTAAAAAGAAACACGATAAAATATATTTAAAAATCCAGTGCTGTTCAAGTTTACCTTTGTCATCACTAACAGTAAAGGAAAACATCGTAAGTGAACCTTAACTTATAACTAAAATAGATCTGAAATCGCCAATGCTCCTTAAGCAGGCGTGGTGATTAATGCTTGTCCCTTCTCTGTATGAGAAGAAGCCTTTGCTCTACAGTGAGATAATAATAGGCTGGTATTATTGCTTTTTTTTCGAGAGGACCGCTTGATATTGACTCTTGTCAACTAAAAGCCTGCTTCAAGTAGGTGGGTATTTTATGCAAAATGACGACTTCGCTACAGCATTCAGAAATTCTTTTTAAATGAGCATTGCCCTAAGGTTTAATTCCAAGGTTTGGAAGAAGGTAGCGTACATATTTTGGGTAGATTTAAGCAAAGCTTAGCTTAATTTTACACATTCTAGAATTGTCCAGGCTGTTTCCTGTTTCATTAATTTCCTTTATGAACTAATCGTTACAAAACGGTTGATGGGTGGAAATTGACTGACTGAGCACACTGAACCTTGCAATGAGGTCAACCAATTAGTTGATTGCTTGCTTAATCCGATAATGCAATTTAGGTTAATATACATGTTTAAAGCGTTTTTTTTAATGTAAATCGTACGACTCTTGTAATGCCTTAATTATCTGCTATATTTTGCTGATGTTAAATGTTAAATTCCTGTATGGTACCGTTCGTTACTGGTTAAAATAACGACTCGTTTGTCTTTGACGGTAAGTGGTATGTTGGTCCCCATAATTTAGTTAAGAGGGCCGTTTCTATCATAAGTATAACTAAACTTATAGAGACTTTGTCATAATATAAAACTGTGGTGCTGTTCCTCAAACAATAGGACGCCTGTCATCGTGTCCTACGTGCTTTAATGCGCTTCAAGAATTGTTGGACGCTACTGATGGTGCCAAACTCGTGGTTAAATTCTGGGCAGACTTAATATTGAGTGCAATCGTCACGGAAAGAAGACAAAATTCTCACACAAACAAAATTAGTGTTAGTAACAGTGAGTCTACATTTTTAAATCTATAAACAATAAAAATAACATATTTATCACTTTCCTGATAAGCTTAGTTATCATAAGCGCCAATTCACCCATTGCACAGGAGACTATTTTCGGGGAAAAAGAAGTGTTCTAATTTTCATTTGATGAAGCCTTTTTTTGTGGGGAAATCCCATGGATGTTAAGTCGGACTCATACCGACTAAAACCTCACGGTTTCTCCTGCTACCATAAGTCGGGTATTTTATTTTTCTACTGGTATTAGACCGCCATTGGATAAAGCCTAGCCGAGGAGCACATAGACAAGGCATAAAACACATTCGTCGAAAACCTAGTTATTACGGCAACCATTTTCCCAAAATCACGGATAAATGACACAGATAATTTTATCATTAACTTCATAAACAAGACTAATGATTCACAATCTCGGTCATTTAATCAGACTATTATCATAATTATTATGTTATACAAATCACACATGATCCTTTGATTAAAACGTACGATACTTCGGGTCAACGCTGCGCTGGTTAATTCCAACGAATTTGTATGATGAATATACATTATGCATCATATTTTGTAGAATAATGATGTACAGTTACCGACACGTAAGTTGGCAAGAGTTTTTGTAGTGGGGGAAGTTTGCGCACGCACAATTTTATACATTTTTATATGCGCGAACTTCCCCCACTACGAAAATCTCTTGCCAAGTTACGTGCCGGTAACTGTAATAAGATTTATAATTTGCTGATTTCATGATGATGGAGACATTTAATAATGAACTGCACTTCTGGGCCTTTTTAACTGGATTCATCCATTTTTTGGACAGTCTCTGTGTCTGCCAATTGTGCTTAGTTTTGCCAAAATGACCCAACCCATGAACCCATCTCTCGAGGGTTAAATTGGTAAAGTTAAACTAATTAAATATGTCAAATTAATGTGTTTCATTATTATCGAGCAATAATTGAGGGGCAATTTTTGTATTTTTTAGAATGTTTTAGAATCTCGGTCTTAAACTCAAAAATACCACTAATTTACCTATATTATAATACGTTTTTGACATTAGCTATCGGCGAGGATATTGTGAATATATTTTTATATTTTTCTTCCAAATATGTTGCTTAGTAATTCTAAGCATTTTATTTATTTATTTATTAGCGTTGAATATTCGTTCAAAATCATTACAATGACTTCGCAAAATAGGTGAAATTTTGACGTAAGTTGATTCGTTCAGAAATAAACCCAATTTCTTAAAAAAATATTGCCTGTTTTTCTAATCTAGCCGCTCTTAGGGTTAGTTTCCACTAAGCAAAGATGAGAGACGCCGCAAATAACCAATTACTTAGTTATTGATTGCATTGAAGCTAAGCGGAGAGATGTGAAAATTGCGCAAATACACCGACCAAACACCTCACTCCATGTTGGTCAACAGCAGGGGAAAGAGGAGTGGTTCCATTCAAAGTTTCCACCAGTAGGTTCATTGCGCTTATAAAAATAATTTGCAAATTGAGTTTTTCTTTTAATCGATGAAAAATAGAAATTATCTAATCAGTGAATCGTACGATCGATGATAGACTTCTATGACAATGCACAATACTCGCAATAAATTATTCAAACGAGATAACCATACCAATGGAGTGCGATTACATAAGGCACTTGTGATTATTTATTTAATCAAAGGTAATCAGGCCGTTTTAAGAATTATCTAAATCGATTCTAATGTAAATCGTTCGAAAGTTTGTGTTGATTTACGTACGTGAAGGATCTCTCTCTCTCTCTCTAGTTAAGTACTTAGTTATTTTAGCATATTTGTTGTTTAACTAAATCGAACGCCGTTTCTGAATCAATGTTATCTTACCGACCGTACTTGACGGGAATTCAATGAATAGAATTATAATATTACGCAAGTACTAAAAATATTTTGTAGGAAAGTTACGGTTTTACAAAATAATACTAAAGTGTTGGAAAATATTTAGAGGTTAATTTTTATTCAGTTTTTTCCTTCTTCAACGAAACTCTTTATAAGTACCTTCCTACTTAATTATTCCAATAGGTACTCAATGAACCTAATTTGCATTACAAAGGAATTCATTTAACCGTCTTTTTTGCCAGTGATATTTGGCAGCCTTGGTTACGTAAATAGGAAAAAGAACTTAATTGTGTTGGACATCAAGTCTAAATTCTTTGCTTCCCCTCTTCCACCCCGATTCACTAAACAATACATATAATACTAAATAATACCAGCCCGTTATGCGCAGGGCAAAGGCCTCTTCTCATACAAAGAAGGCACGAGCATTGATCACCACGCCTACTCAAGGCTGACTAGAAATTTTAGACTAATATTAATATAAGTCCAGGTTTCCTTCACCGCTGTCAGTGATGACTAAGATAAACTTAGAAAATACATATTATGAAAAAGAAAAAAACACATTTGGTATTTGCCCGTGGCTAGTTAAATCAGAAGAAACTGGGCAATCAAAACACAAATAAGAATAAAATTATGCAAAGTTCACTCACCGTCCTATTGATGACGACTCCGAAGTAATCAATCAGGTTCTCGCCATAGAAGAAGTAGTTGGAAGTGAGTAGGAAGTACCAAGACAGGGAACGGAACCACGGTAGTCCGTGCACGCGGTATACCGCGTACCCAATGTTGATGATCTCCTCGAAGCATTTCACTTGAACGCAGAGTACCTGGGTGGAGTAATTTGGTTTTAATATAAAGAGAATTACTTATTAAATTAGCCCTGTTCTGAATTCAAAGTCAGAAGTCTAATTACTTATTTCAATTAGACCATTAAAAGGCGCTTTTAATCGTACACAAGAGAAAAACATAATTTAATTTACTTCATCATCTGCCAAGCCTTTTTCCCAATTATGTTGGGGTCGGCTTCCAGTCTAACCGGATGCAGCTGAATACCAGTATTTTACATGGAGCGACTGCCTATCTGACCTCCAGACAACCCAGTAACTGGGTAATACGATACTCCGGTAAGACTGGTTGTCAGATTTTCGGGCTTCTGACGACCCCTTACGACTGTCACAAGATCTACGTATGACAGCCGTGATGACCAACGGCTTAACGTGCTTTCCAAGGCACAGAATGATGTCAATGATGTCTAAAATCTATACTAATATTATAAAGCTGCAGTGTTTGTTTGTTTGTTTGTTTGAACGCGCTAATCTCTGGAACTACTGGTCCGATTTGAAAAATTCTTTCAGTGTTAGATAGATTAGTTATTGAGGAAGGCTATAGGCTATATACCATCACGCTACGACCTACGGGAGCGGAGCAGTAACCAAAGACGCGGGTGTAACCGCGGCGGACAGCTAGTAAAGTATAATAATCTATAATTTAATCTAGTTGCCCCTTTGAAAAGCTTTGAAAGTTTCGTATGGGGAAGAATGGGCAAGAAACTCCATACTTCCTCTAATATCTGAGTATTCTGAGTTGTAAATTGTGGCAAAATTTGTCATTGCACTTACAATATTTATATTTTATCTTTTGTGTTACCGCGTTTTGTGTTGTGTTTTTGACTTTGACTTTGACCTTACTACCAATACTCCTGCTTTGTTTTAAAAAGAGACTTTTACTGTGTAGCCAAAAAGGTGAATTTAGACTGTTGTCGTTTTTTTTATAATTTTTTAACATAGCCGTAAAGTAGCTTTGTTGTTCTAGTTTCAGAGATTTTGTTTGTGCCAGTGACATTGAAGACACATTACATAGAACAATTCAACTTGTTTCGAAGGTTAGCAAACATGACCCCATCATGACCCCATCTGGCATCCTCTTTGTTTACTATCGTCTATCTAAAGGGGCTCCCTCACCGGGAGCATTCGCGTGTAATGTAACGTTACAGAGTCGAGCATTACATCAGTGAGGGAGGAGAACTGAGCATTACAGCGCGCACTTTGTAATGATACAAAACGACGTTACATCAGTGAAGGAGGAGAACCGAGCATTACAATGCGCACCTTGTAATGATACAATGTGTAATATTTTGATACAACTTGTAACATCAATGCGCTTTCCTAATTCAAATCTATACTAAATGTTACATTACACGCGAATGCTCGTCAGTCAGGGAGGTAGTATTGTAATGTAATGCTCAAAGTCGAATCTATAATGTTACATTACACACAAACGCTCGTCGGTCAGGGAGGTAGTATTGTAATGTAATGCTCAAAGTCGAATCTATAATGTTACATTACACGCGAATGCTCCCGGTGAGGGAGCACCTTAAGGCGGCAGTAACCATAATCTACCAGGACCATCAAACTTGTTGTGAAATACAAATCTAAAGCTCTTAGCCTTAAACCTTTGAGCTAGTAGCTAATTTTGAATCTTATTCTTATTTTGATAAAGCTCCTAATAGAAAAATTGACTTTAGAACAGAGTCTAAGTTGTCGGTTTTGTATTAAGAACTTTACAATAGTCGGAATAAAGTTTAAAATACAACAACTGGCGGAGGCGGGCTAAAGTTAGAAGTCGTTTTGTAATAAGACAGTAATCTTTTATTGGACAGTTTTTAATGTTTACTTACTATGACTTAACCAATTTTTTTTTTTCTAAGCATTACTGTAGGTAAACGTGTATTTTGGAGGTCGCGTGGCAACGGATATTTTGTTGCGGCAAACGGCTACGGTTGGTTGGCTGTACCTGTTCAAACTTGTATACCTAACATCATTATTTCGTACAGTAGATTTTGTTTAAATTGTATGACGCTTAAGACGGCGCATGCGCACTCAACAGGTAGCCGAGTGGATTTTTTTTGGGATTTATATGTATAGGTACTTATTGTTCTTTCTACTAGATGAGAATTAATGATGGTCGATTTTATTGATTACAATAATGCTCTTCTTCTTTATCGTGTGGGCAGTAAGGTCTTATACATAGTTACAAATAAGGAAGTAAAACTAAATATTCATTGAATGAATTTAAAATTGCTTATGTGACGTATTACATTGAGTTTACAAAACCAGTACTTAACAGGAAAATCAAATGTATGACATAGATATATTTTATTATCTAAAACTACACTGCTATAGTTTGGACCAATTATGATTGAAGGCAGGGCCGGATTTAGGCATCCAGGGACTTAGGGATTAGACAATGCAAGTCTCAAGGTTTTCTAGAATTTCTAAGCAGTTCCACCTCATATATATTTTAATTTATAGACTGTGATTTAATTTGGTTATTCTTTTATACAAAGAAAAACCTAAACAACTTTTACCACATAATTTTTCTCATAAACATGAAAAAAATATCTTTGTGATTTCCGTAATTACATTTGTTTAATAAATATATTTTTCTATTAAATGTTGCGCGGACGGCGATGGTCATTTATTTCTTAAAACAGACCCCAACTAATTGGTGACCCCTCTGTGCTACACTATAAATTTACCTATTACTTTTTCTTTAACTATGTCGTTTTCTAAAGGCCTTACCCAAGTTCTAATATTATCTAGGATAAACAATCAATAATTGTTGGCATGGTAACTCAAAACAAACTCACCGTTATCATGAGTGCCAGTGGTCCGCCATAGATGAGCAGGCAGAACGCAGCGATCATCAACCAGGTGAAGATACCCCGGATTACCCAGTTCCTCCATCTAAAGAATAGTTATTTACATTATCTTTATTTTACTAAAAATTAAATTTTACCTATTCATGTTCAATCATAGTTTAGGTTAGTTAAAAAAAAATAATTATTAAAAAATATTTTTTTCGTCAAAATTGACTTGACTGCTTTATGACTCAATTTTGATGGTGAAAGATTGAGAATCACAATGCATTTCTTGTAAGTTGGTTATTAATAAATAAATAAATAAAATAAAATACTGGACCTAAACTCCTTTCAGACCTAAATTGAGAATTGTAGTGCATTTATATAAATAATTATTGTGACTACTAGATTAAAGCAATGTTATCACCGCTTCGTTATCTAGGGTTCTTCACTCTCAAGTTGGACTAATATTTATTTTATTTTGTACAATTTTTTTATGATAGGTATTTACTAACCTAGGTTTTATAGTGTTCACTTATTTGGTGGGCCAAAATGATTTTTCAAATTATATTGCAAAGTTTGTTTTAATTATTGAAGTTTATTGTAATAACAAGTTTACAGTCTAAATATTATATCATAAACCGGTTTGGACAAGGTTGTATTTAAATATCTATGAAAGTATTCAAACTGACCTTACTTCCTTATTCATATGCTACCATAAAACCTGTTTTGTAAACACTATGTAAAATATGAATATTTTTTTTAATACAAGACTTATAAGTCTTTAATAACTAAAAACATATTTGTGGTAAAGATACAAAAAGTCTAGTAATTTAAATTGTTTAGTTTGGAATTCATATTAAATTACTTCCTTGCCTGTTTTTTTTTAACATGTTTAAGAATTTTTACACTGATTGTCAGAATTTTTCTAAACTGTAAAACTATGTACATTTTATTTTTTATTCATTATTCAAATTTTTGATATGTAAATAAATCAGCAGCTTCATACAAGCATGCATTTTCCCATCCATAAGAAACTTTCTTACGTTAGCCACTCATAATGTGGGAACTCCCATGCAGAAAACGTAATTATATTAACAATAGACCTTCCTCATTATTTTTATAAATAGACGTCAGTATTTAAGAAGAATGAAACTGCTTCATTACCTTGACGACAGACCCGAAAGAGCAGAGTCAAGGATTTCCGGAGTCTTATCCGTTCCCTGAGGTAAATTTTTCGCCATTTCATCGACATATTTCTCTTCTATATTCTTCTCTTCCTCCGAATCGACCTATTTATTGGGCATATCATTAACAACAAATAGGAATTAAATTTAAAACTGGTTTTTATGTAAGAAATAACAATAAAATAGGAACGTACGTGATCAGATTCCCCAGCGTTTTCCAGTTTGTCGTTTCCGTCACCCTCGCCGCGCCGATGTCTCAACTCGCTCATGTTTATCCTTTATTTTCAATTTGACACAACCAACAGCGGATTTTACACGAAAACACTGCACCAACGAGTTTATTTTAATTCATTTAGACGAGAAAAATAAAGACTCCAAGAATGTTTTCCAGCGACTTGTCAAACGAAAAATCAATAATGTTTTTTTTTAATTCAGTGTTGCCATTTTCTGAAAAAAGCCAGTGTGGTAGAAATTACCATGACATTAGTGAAACAACGATTGAAAAAATATGTCGTGACTTCAAAATTATTTTGCAATATTTTAATTAATCAGGTACCTACTACAAATAAATTGGTACAATGCCGATTCCGTGGTCTACTGGTCGTTAAAATCATCGTCGTGTTGTGTAGTGTCGGATCGATGCATAAATACGAAGATTTATGTCGTTTGCTTTAAAACCATGAACAATTTATTTATCTTAAATCTGTAATACATAGCGAGTTCTGGAATCAAACCTCCGTTAATAATATTAATTACCTACTGCAAGTCAAAGTCAAATAATTTATTTCAATTGGACCAATAAAAGGCACTTTTAAACGTCATAAAGAGAAAAAATAATATATTGAACTGAGTCAAGTCATTTCAATATATTATTGAATACTGCATAGAGCATAGCGTATTGGCTATTAGATCCCACAGCAACAGTTAATTCCTGAGAAATGGAAATAATTTATATTAAATTTCGTTAAAAAATGTTTGATAATTTTTTGTGTTTTTATTTATAACATTAGACATTGTAGACCTAGTCAGTGTTGTGATTGTCATTTATAATTATTTACTTGATTTGAAAGTCTCACTAATTTGAATTTGAATTTTATCAACTGTAGATCGTTTTATTAAATTACACTCTTATAAGTTGACGAAGCTTAAAACGAAAGCTTTATAAAAAAAACGATCATGTCGAACCCTTCTCACTCAACCGAAAAGTCGGGTAAAAGTAGTTTTTTAGAAACTGTGTTTCGGCAACTTTCTAATAGTAGACGTCAAACTTTCCTTATTTCTAAACGTAAGTAAACATGGCGAGTGATTCGGATGATTTTGATAAAAATATTGAAAATGTAAGTATTTTTTGAAAGAAACAATATTATTATTTATAATAACAACATCTTCATAATATGCACTTATGTTTCCAGCTTAAAAGCAACGTGAGAGCGTCGTTCGCGCGGGTGTACGCAACTCTAAAAGCCAGGGAATTAAAAACTTTACGACAACTGGATGCAATACGTAAACAATGCCAAGACGACAAAGACTTGAAGAGAAATTGTGTTCAAAATATTCAAATATGTTTCAAAAACGAGTCCGCACTGTTAGAAAATGTAAATAATTATGGTATTATTGATTTTGAAAAGCTAAACTTTGATAGTAAAACATTTACATTAGAAGATTATGTCAGCCCAGTAGATGACCATATGTACTCTTATAAAACTATTGAAGAGGTGACTAAGGATGTCGAAGAAGGAGATACGGACCTAGAGGCTATAGAGGAGGCTGCTCTTAAGCAAATTACAGCTACAGACAATTGTGTGTGTTATGTAAATATTAAATCAGAAGAAGTATCAAAAAAATTTAGAGATATAGATATTACCACGTCACCGGTCAAGGTATGTGGGAGTAGTCACAGTAGTTTTGATCACAATGAGGTTGAATGTCCAGAGAGTGTAACAGAGGATGATAAAAGTGACAGTTCTGATCCAGACGTGAAAAAAATAGACCCAACGGATGATTGGTTGAACTCAATCAAAAGTCAGACTGAAACTGAACCGTCACAAGTAACAGATGTAATGGAGCACAGCACTATAGCTTGTTTATAACAATGTAGAGTAGAATTGATATGAATTTACATTTTACCAATTAGATAAAATATTGTAATAAAGTTTTATATTTTGTATAAGACTTGGTTTTATTTATTTATTTAAAACTCTAGGCACATGTAAAAAAAATACACTGTATAAAGACGGAAGACAGATGAATTATTTCTTCAAGTGTACTTATGAATTATCAGTCAGTAAATAAAATAATCAGGTACCTACCTACTGTTATTCATACTAATATTTATTTATTCAGTTTTATTTGCTATATTTCATACAGAATCCTTTTCAATATTAGAACATATTGAAAAGGATTCTGATTCACCATTATCAATATTTTTCTTAGTTAATTAAAGTGTATTTTTTTTCATTAATTTCAGTACCTACTTATCTGAGAAGTAGGGTGTAAATGTGGTACTGATTGATGGGTGAAGTTGGAGACATCTAATATCCCTACTAGTAAGTTTTAGTTAACCAAATGTAAAGAGTTTGAATCTTGCATAGATTTATAATAATTAAATATTGGTAATTATTTTTTTCATTATTATTATTTACTGAGCACAAACCTCATATGCTAATGCAATGCATATTCATTTTCATAGAATGAAACTATTGTTTAAAATTCTTATTTTAAGCTTTTTACCATTCTTTCTTTCATATTCATATTGATTTATCTTTCGCAAGGGTTTATGGAAATTGTAGTTAGAAACTCTAGTCCATTTATAATAACATTAGAAAAATACTGGTAGTGTTATATTGTAAATTATCACTGCATTTTGTTGTTTTTTTTTTGTAAATGGCTAATGTAAAATGTAGACACCATTAGGTACTTTATATTATTTTATCGTGAAATAACGGAGCTTAAATAACGATAGTGTAGTTACATAATTTTTCTAATATTATATTAAATGGGGGTATAGGGTAGTGTGAATAATTTATTACTAAAAGGTAAATAAAACGACATTATAAAGCATCATCTTATATTGTTAATAAATTTTTACAAATGGCGTTATTACTGAATTAAACTAATTGCGATATGACTTCAGATTATGTTCCCTAATGAATAAATACCCATTGCTTTCATACACAAATACAGCATAATTCTTAGACATGTTATGATCAATCAAATACCGCTTCCCGTTCCATATTTCGCCCGCATTATGTAATACTATGGTTTTATGGCACTTAATACATGACATAGGTACATTTTACAAATCATTCCTATAAATTCCCATTGTTGGATGGAATCTGTTTGGAGTTAGGTATTCTAGTTTGTACTCGACTTTTCACTGGAAATATTGTGATGGCACGAACAGAAGTGCTGTGGAGAGGATGAATTTATGTTAAATACAGTTAGCGAATAGCGTGAGAGCTGCACTACTAAAGGATAGTGAAACTACATTATGGCTACAATTGAATTACGATTCTATTACGATCGATTTAGGCACTAAATTTCCATGTAATTAGGCAGTTTTAGGCCACTCTTTGTTCTCACAGGTGTTATTTGTTTTATTGTCTCGATACTTTTAAAGTGAGCTACAAACTAAGAATTTTCCGATTATTCATTAACGATTACATTTATGAATATTGTGTTAAATAATTTCTACATTGATACTTTCGATGATAATAAGTTAGTAAAGACAAACAAAATTTTAATAATAGGGGATACAATGCGTTTAAGAGATAAATTCCGTAAGTAGGGAGTACAAAATCTTAAACAAGTAAAATTTTTGAACTTAACGTACGTAGGTATTGCGTATCTAAAGCGTGTTACAAGTAGTTACGAATAAGTTATACAACTACCTTACATTATACAGTGTTATGTCTACTATTGTACATTTTACAACAAAAAATATTATATGTTAATTGCTATACAAGGCCAAAGTCTGTGCACACGGCGGCGACATCACGATTATTCTGTTTCTCCGAGTTGTTGGCTGCCATGTTCAACTCGACAAGAGTGTCGACACTGTTGATACTGACGCCTTTCAGTATCTTCTGCGCCGCTAAACTAGTGAAATTAAAGCTCAAGTCGCTTAAACTCGGAAAATTGTAGAAATCCTGGTTCTCTTTCTTGCTATCTTGGCTCAAGCTGTACCTCTTCTGTTTGTTCTCCAAGCAGTTTATCTTCTCCGCCGACGTGTTTATATCTTTAATCTGCTCTTGATTCTTCAGCGCTAAGTTCGGCTCGGACCCCAGCACTGTGGGTTTCTGGTCGATAGCTTTCGTTAGCAAATTCGCTATGGAGTCCGAGCTCACCCTGTTATTTACATTTGGGAGTCCGTTCAGCATTTGAAGAGCTGCTGCCTTTTTCAGCAGGTCGACGCTTTTTAGCTCACTGTTCGAATTTATATTCGGTTGTATCCCACTGTTGGCTGACGACAAAGAGTTCTTCTGGTACCTCAAACTTCCCAACGATCCTATAATGTTATCGTAACTTTTAGTTGGCGTGGATGGAATACTATTTGCTGTAGATTCCAGATTATTTATATTATTATGAATGGCCGGAGAGGCAGGATTGGATGCAACTTCGTTTGTATTGTTTAATTGATTTTTGTACACAAAACTATTATTATTAGTCGCACCACCTATTTGCAATGAAAGCTTACGATTATTATTCATACCCGTGTCATTAATTGAATTCTTATTGAACTTGTTTTCTTGTACTTTAATCGGTTCCTCTTGATACATCTGCTTATTCTTTTCAACACATACGTCGAATGAGGTTTCAGTTGGGTTTTTTGCCGTTTTGTTTTGTACCCCGTTTTGGGATACCGACACCACCTGTCTATCGTCGTTGATTATGTAAATATTGCTTCCGTTTGAAGTCTCGGTGACTTTGCCATTCTCAAAAGTAATAACAGACCTTACAGGTGAATTTTGTACATATACTTTGGTGTTAGTACCGCCACCGTTCTGAGAAATAGTATTCGTGGTAACTTTTAGTGTGATGGAGTTGTTAGAATTGGAGCTGGCCAACATCGTCGTCGAGGGGTTTTCTACTTTAGCCCCTAAGGTTTTATGCAGCGGGGTTGCGGTTTTTTTGGGTGTGCTTGGACAGTTTTTTGGCGAACTTTTGGGTGACGTGTTACCGTTTTTTACCGTTTCGCCACCGACCATGGGTGGTTTCGTTCTGTATTTGTGCAGGCTCTTTGGCGAGCTCTGTAAGCTCTGTACTTTGACGAGTGACTGTGCTCTGCTAAGGCCAGGGGCTCCGTGCGGGTTGCTATGACTAGGCGAAGGCTTCAACGTGCGGTCTGATATGTGGGACTCTAAGCTCGAGTGGCCGCTACTCCCGCTAGTATGGTAGCCCCTTTTCATTGGTGAATTTTGGTCTAACTGACCGTTTTTGGCGTCCTTTCTTGGTGTGCGGTGTGGAGTGGTACTTTCTAAGCTGGAGGGGCCACTTGTGGACATGATGTGATCAGAGTAGTCGACCCTCCTGAGGCTTCCGCTAGGGCTGTCTCGTAGTTTGGGATCGCTGCTTCTTTGTGGTGATGTGAAGTGATCAAGGATGGTTTTATTGGTGGAGCTCCTGCTGAGGGTGGAGCGTGGCAGGCTGCCGGAGCTGGGGCTGGAGTGCCTGACGGGCGAGTGGTCGTAGTGGCCGCCGACGGACCCCGCCAGCCCCGACTCCGTGGACAAGTGCCGCTTGTGTCGCCGCGGCAACGTCGATGACCGATTACTGATCTCCGAACCGTCGTAGTATGATGAGACGAAAGATGTTTGACTCTGCAATGACTCCTGAAACATAAATAATGAGGTGTTGATTTGATACACTGATAAATTCAGGTGGTTTGTCCTTGGGTGTGCACGCGCGGTGGTTATAAAAACATATTTTTAATTTCTGTGACTAATTTGCCTACCATGCGTATTGATAACAGAGCAGCCTTGCAGGACAGCAAGCGATAAAACAACTTCATTTGTCTGAATGCAAAATGGCAATATTGTATCCTATACAATTAGTTTATCTTGGACATCACTGACATCATTTTTCGTCGGCTTATAATTAAAATACCCGTTCCATACATTTTTGTGTAATTCTGTAGATGTAGCACTTTTATATGAAGCAGCTGATTTATTAAATAACCGACGTAAATATTCATCACTGTGGGTTTAGAATCATAAATTGAGTCCATGGTAGAAGTGTTCTACTACGATGTCCCTACCACCCCGTCTAGTTGCGAAATGGTTGGTTTGAAATACCAACGTACGTACCTTGGAGTTGGTCTGCGTAGCGACGCAGTGTAGGTGCACCGCTTTGGAGTTGAACCACTCGGTGGGCGGGAACTGGGCAGAGAAGGTGCTCATCGCTCGCGTCTGCTTGCTGCGGCCGCTTCGTCTGAATAAGCGGGACAGCAGGGACACTTTCTCTGAAAAATTAATTGATAAAGTTTTCAGTTAGGTATTATAATAGATACTTTTTGTTGTGGAATATTATCCGTTAATTCAAATAAAAAAATTACATAATCTTTATGATCTAAAAAAAAACTCCATTTGAAAAAGGAAACGGGAGGCTACTTTTTAATGCATAATAAAGAATATACCTATCCTGTTATTGTCTCATATAAAGAAAGAACAAGAAGCGTAAAACACGCCAGCGTGTTGGTGATTAAAAAACCATTTTTTTTCTTATACAAGTTAGTTAATCAGTATAGTCCAAGATAATTTAGACAGATATGAATAATATATGAAACAGTCATATTGGTACTTGCCAGGTTTTGAACCCTTTAGCTCTAGGAGTGGGTCCACAACCCCCGGGCCAACACGACATTCTCCCAGTTTAAATTCCTGTTGAAAGTCTAATCTCAAACGTTAAAAATGTAGGAATAACTAGGGACTTATCAGATTATTATATTATAGGCCAATGCTATCGAAATAAGAAACACAGCGAAGCCAATTAAGCAAGCAAATTATAATCGCACATCCTATCCCCGTAAGTAGTGAAATTATTGTTGCATCTTTTTGGTACATAACACAACATAACATCACGCCTGTAATCCCCGTAGGGTTAGGCAGAGGTGTACCCATTAGTACACCCACATTTCGCCAGATAAGTTTAAGTCCCATGTAGTAGGGAGCGAGACTATTGCCATCAACCGGGTACAAATCCAGACTCCGAGGCTGATATTGAGAAATTCCTGATGGAAAAACCCAATAACACTGCCCGACCTGGGAATCGAACCCAGCAGCAGCACCACAGCCTGCAGCTTAACTAATGAACTGTTTATTATCTACTTTTTTAATTAAATTACATTTGGAAACATCCATCGGTTTCTAAGAAAACTTTAACTATATCCAACGATCCTCCTTATCTCTCCTTTTGACTTTTTTACCTACCAAGTATTTTCAACTATTTTTTTAAAATACTTTTGGAATAGTTCGAGATGTGTAATAAATACCTAAAAAATAAAAGTTCTACTTACTAGGCGACGCAGATTCGACGCTCGGCGGGTAATCGGTGGAAGACGAGCTGTCGGTAGTGTTAGCGTTCTTGTGATGCAGACTCCTGGTGGAGGCACACCTCTGCAGGTACTTGCTGGACGAGCCGAAGATGCGCAGCGAGTTCCGCCGGTCTAAGGAACGAGGGGCCGGGAAGGAAGCACTCCGTCGCTTGTTCGGACGACCGTACAGGATTTTGTCGTTTGGATTGCCTGGAATAATTAAGAAATAGTGGTTTAGTTAAGAGCTATGTTGCTTATTAAGTTGGTTAAGAACCTGTTGGTTTTTAAGCGAGGTTTTATCTATAGGTATACCGGCACCTAAGTATATGTGTGTTTTTTTTTGTATGGGGTAATCTCTGGAAGTTACTGGTCCGATTCGCAAAAAATCTTTCATTGATGGAAAACTGCACTATTGCCGAGTGTCTTAGGCTGTTCTATGGTAGCTAAGTATACCTACTTGACTTCAACGCGTATGAAATCGTGGGCAGAATAGCTAATTTTAAAAAAGAGGGCACGTACGTGCCTAATTTTGCACCCATTTCCCAATACTTTGAAGTCAAGTTCTTATTTTAAACAGACTTTATTTCATAATTCATAAAATAAAGCCTTATACTTAAAGATTTAAAATCGTGCGATTTGTCGTACATTGCGGGACCGCGCGGCTGTCGTGTCATAAGTGATCGATCATCGCCGGATAATTATGTACCACAACTTGCACGATATTTCTCGCACGGTCTAAATAAGTTTTAAGTTCGGATATATCTGACCAGCCAGTATCTACCTATCTACATATTGATCTTTGCCTTCCAAAAACAAATTCCGTCCAGGTATCTTTCACCTTAACAACAGTCCAAAAATAAACTAAACATTGTTTTGTCCACCTGTTTGATTAAATATCTAAATTAAGCACTTTATAGACATAGTTCAGCTACACTTAATTATTTCAATTTATTGTTTAGTCTGGTTTTGTACGTGCAGTGCGAATGTTTCACAGCCTCATTTCAGATGGAAATTAATTCCGAGGTATTTGTTTATTCGTACTCAAAAACGGATATTTAATGCTCTAAATGTTGATTTGTGAGCGTAATGAATGGTTTCATAATGTTTGGTTGTTTAATGGGTTGTGAAGCCGGTGCTAATACGATACGGCTTTAAAATGGTTAGGATTTGAATTATTTGGTGTAGATGCTTTGGTATTTTACCGCGTAGTACCTCCGACATGCTTGGAAATCAACATCTTCTTCTGTTATCGTCAAATCAACATGATTAAGAGATTATAATTACTGAAAAAATCAAGCATAAAAGATTTTTTTGTTAAAAAAAAAGTGCCACACTCTAGGTATTAGGGCTAGGCTCAGGTATAACGTGAGTGGGATTACAAACATATTATCAGACTAACATAGAAAAACAGGCAGACCCAGAACAGATTATGCAGATCTGTACCTGAGCTATTCTAATATTTATTCCGTGCGCAATCGAACCCCTGACCCGCAGCGCGGCAGCCAATCGCTCAACCACTACGTTACCGCGTCGTCAGCATAATAACATCATCGTTTTGTGAACTTAAATTAAATAGCTCGTGTTTATTATAGATTTTAGATTTATGTAAATAAAACACTTCACATTTATTTCTTTGTTTGGAAAACAAAACCTAAAAACTAGTACTGGGTAAAAGTCAAAATGAAACGGAAATACATATGTTACGATTTCCAATTGTCCAAATGTGGGGCGTTTGGTTGTAAACCGTCAAACATTTGACACGACACCGAAATCTCAATAAAAACTGCAAAAGCTCATAATTCTTCGGAACGTTTGCGCGTACGCATGTGACGCACAAAGACCGAGCCGAACAGTTGCTCGCATAAATCAAGAGTGAACTTGACAGATGCGTGAGTGCGAAATGTAGGTATGTACAGACAACAAAACAAATTACTGTACAGGCAGTCAGGCAGCTATCTAAAATTATTTTCCATTGTCAAATAAATCATTTAGCATTGTTTACGTGTATCAAAACTAAAAATTAATGTTAAAAAGAGAATGTTATTATGCTTAATTTATAGTTTTACGCACATTTAACGACTGCATGCCATTATTAATGGCAATGGTGCTGATTCCCTTGTTCACAAACTACACCAAAATTAGAGAATTGGCATCTCTCACTAACATACAGCGAAAGAAAAGGACGGTGACATTTTAGAACTAAGTTTGAGATGTCAAATTAGTTTTGCCTTGAACTTTTCCGTGTTTTTGATCAATGTGTTCTGACATCTTTATTGCATGGAAGTTTCAGATTAACTAAAATTGACAGGTCTAATTTATTTTCGCCCCTTTCTTGTGTTATTCGACAGAAAAAGATAGAAATAGTCTAATTTTAGTTTAGTTTGTGAACAAGGAAATCGGCACTACCTATTATCCAACAATCCAATCCTATTATTAGTCAACTTTTTGAAAATAGAACTAATCTATTCCGTCTAAAGTAGATCTTGGCTAGTTCCTTTCTCTTTCTTTTGTTAACTGTACGTTCAAATTTAAATGTATCTTCATCTTATAAACACACACACTTGTTTAAAAGTCGACGTATTCGAACCTTGTTTTGTATGTCTGTGTGTGTAACGCTCTCTTTTCCCCCTAGATGGTAACTAGGATTTTACGTAGGCGCAAACATGATTGATTGCGAGCCTATTTACATGCCTAAAGCTTTGGTCTAATTCGTGACAAAATTCCTAGGCTTTTATTGTGACAACACGCTAGTTGAACTGGTTATCTATTTCTATGTATATCATCACTACATAGTATAAAACAAAGTCGCTTCTTCTGTCTGTCCCTATAAATATGCTTAGATCTTTAAAACTACGCAACGGATTTTGGTGCGGTTTTTTTAATAGATAGAGTGATTCAAGAGGAAGGTTTATATGTATAATACATGCAACCGTGCGAAGCCGGGGCGGGTCGCTAGTTGACATTAAATTAGGAAATAGTAGACTTATCCTACCTCAGAAATAGATAAATAAGTACCTTGGAATAGTAGATTATTAACCAAGGGGATAAAGCAGTGTCTTCTGTCGCGGGTGACGATTTAAATCGCGAGCGTAACGAAGGACTCGAGGTTTATTCCCGAGCGTAGCGAGGGTGTTAAAAACTTAAATCACGAGCGAAGCGAGGGATTTAAGGCGAGTCCTGAGTGTAGCGAGGGATTTAAGTTCACCCAAGACTAAGACAGCTTTATCACCGAGGAAAATACTCTACTTTTCGTACCACTTGCGAAAAAATTAACACAATAATAATATGAGATATGCATTTTAGAACATTAAGTTATTTATAAAAATAAATTAAAATAAACTTAACGTTTATGTATGAAGAAAACAAAAACGCGGCAAATTCCTAGACTAATATTTTTTTGTCGGAAAAGCAAACGCATCAAGCTCATACGGCCTCGTCTGTTTTCGTAATTTTATTTAATAATCATAACTGCACAATAAATGCGTATTCCTTTTTCAAAAAGATGTACTTATAATGCTTTATATACGAACTCAATGGTGTAAACACAGATGTAGTGCAGTATAAATTTCGGTAAGTATTCCAAATTTAAATCACATTCTCTCCCTAGAGGATAAATGAAATTCAGTACAATTTTCTTTCCCTGTTTTTGACAGATTAATAATGACTATTGTTATGTTCGCTTTTTGTGGCATAGAATGTCACTTTTTTGAGCAAGTGGTACGAAAATTATATTATTCAACGTTTAATAAAATTTGAAGCATTGAAAACATTAGATCTAGAATTTTTTTGCGTTTTTTTTGTGATAATTTCTTAACCCGAGCGGTGGAGCCCAAAAAGATGCAATGGTTTTTACACCGCCATTAGATGACAGTTGGAAGAAATTTGTCATAGTAGCTCAAAAGTGATATAAAACCGAATAACATAACATCGTTCTAAGTTACTTCTTTCACATTCAAGGTAGATTGGTGAGTAGTAACCTATTTATAGAAATGTAATGTAGTTTATGTGTCTGTACTTGACTTGCCCCTTTTACAAACAGCAGCATCGGTAATTAATTCCGGTATTTAATTGAGTTTATTTAGGTACTCTGCGTGAAAGGTTGTAATTTTACGGTTTTATTAGTTTTCGTTGGCGTTGATTTGTGGTTACTCTTCGATTACAGATCATCTCACAGAGCTTTTGAATAGTGTATCTATGTCTAAAAGGTATTATTACAGAAATCTTTGCACTTTAAGTTACACAAACCTGAGCTAAGAAAAGAATGTCTTTGAGAAATTCAATAGCATATATTTACACACCATTTCAACACGATTTAATTCTTATTAACACTTCAACAAAGTTCACTACCCTTCCTAAGCTGACAGCCATTTTCTTCCAACATCCGACGGAGCTAAACAAGTCATCCGAACGATCAGCATAATCTCCAAGATCGGTATCCACGTCCATTAAGATGCCTGTAACTAAACTTGTGCCTACATTACGCAAACGCAAATAGGACGGTATGCGACTCGTACGGTCAACCATGGTAAGAGTTTGACATTGGAAGTGAACTTTATATCGTAGCAGTAATGATGGTTTTCGGATGGAGAATAATAGTTATGCAACATTTGCTAAACACTGTTTTCTGCAACATCATTATGTTGCTGTCAACAAAGTTTACACCAATATTGTTGGTCTACAGGTAAATCGTACATCAAAATACTCACATCAAATCATTTATTTATGCAGACATAGATGTTATCACATGTAAATTATTCAACACAACAAAATACAACTTTTCCATAATATTCTGCCGCCACATACGCATGCAAACCAATAATAACAAATACCTATATAATAACCTAAATATAAATAACATAAAATAATACTACAACATTGATGTCGCAAATGTTTGTCAACATCCTAAAACACTGCACTAAACTAATGTTGCAAAGCAGATGTTTTCGCGAGCCTACCAACATTAAATAAACATGTTGCCTACAACTGAGAACATTCAGTTTTGCCAACAGCATTGTTTGTTGACACAAAAACATGTTGCAGTAACAATGATGTCCAACTTTTGAATACGAGGCTTCACTTCTTACAGCGGTTGACCGTACGCATAATTTTAGCGCACGCGTACCTTTATGCATGGATGCTTCTTGGAAACCGTAGTAATGTGATGATATTTAGATATATTTAGCAGGAATGGGCGAAATGTGCTATGATCTGCTTTGACCTTTTGGTTTTCCGCGGCTGGTATGCGATATGGGTGGTTTGAGTGTGCGAGAATGTTGGTTCGTTATCAATATAATAAAGCTAAGATAGTGTTAGATGTAGATCTCAATGTTTAGAAGTACCTACCTAGGTACAGTTGTAGATTAAAAAATGTCTGCAATCGAGAGGGTACGGAATCGCGTTTTTCAGAACGCTGAGAAGTGTAAATTTTGTGAAGTGTAAAGTTTAAATTTTGAACGTTTTTATTAGTCGCAATCTCATCTTAGCGACAATCAATATCAAAAACTTGTTATTAACGAAAATTGGCCTTCAGTTCAGAACAACAAAACAAAAAGAAATACTTAGTTACAAAACTTCTCCTTGATACATTTGTAATCGCGTTAATAATCTTCTAAAAAGGAAATATCTATTAAATTCAATAGTGATTAGGTCCATTACCATTTTGTATTTAACAACTATTGTCAATGGCGGGCAGTATCCGCTAATGTGAACGTAATCGGAACCATTTGTCTACGCCTTACTACCATCTGTTTACGCCTTATTTACGGCATTTCATACAAACTTTCAAGTCCTTAATTTTAGATGAATGAACTAATTTTAATATTAAAACTTTCTACACTTAAGCAGGACACATAGGTTTTTTTTTGGGGTGGTAAAAATCATCAAATGATTCCGTGGATTGTCAGACTTTTACTGACTACAATAACTACCCTGGGTCCTTAGACAAAGTAACATCGCTTTGTAGCGAAACGATAATTATCTAAATTCGTCATCGTCTCTGACTTGCTTGTCAGTTGTCATGTCTTGCTTCATGTCCACGTGACTTAATGCGGCTTATGTCAATCCCATACATTTTAGTCTTTTCTAACTTCGTTATCGTTTTGAAATTGTTACTTTGTCTAAGCCCCCTGTTCCTTCTGTTGCCCTTTGCGTTCCGGGGCCACCGTATCCTGTTAAGACTTAAGACGTCCCGCAACCCCGGTAGGAGGATACATAGGCCAGGATAAAAGTTAGTTGACATTTTTGAAAAATTATGTTATAGCTAAATTCGACCGAATTTAAGTTTTCTATAGACACAGGGATTTCCGATGACCTTTGTTTTGTAAGACATTTCGAAAATGTTCTCAACTTACTTTTCGACTGTAGTATTCTGCTTATGTGTAAGAAGTTTCATTTAAATTGGTTCATTCATTTCGAAAAATAAAGGACTTGAAAGTTTGTACGAAATGCCATTAGGCATAAACAGTCTTAAGATAATACAAATTACGAGAAAGGAAACATGTAAATTTTCACTTCGTGCCTTTGTTTGATACAGATTATCTAGTTAAGTACCTGGTTAACTTTGAATTCTAAAAAGTGGCTGTAATCTGCATGCTGATTTAACTAACGCAACTCCCGACATGTCTGTCTGTTTTGGTCAGATTTATCTTAAAAATTTCTAACATAACATAACATAACATCACGCCTGTTATCCCCGAAGGGGTTGGGCAGAGGTGTACCCATTAGCACACCCACATTTCGCCAGTTATGTTTAAGTCCCATGTAATAGGGGGCGAGCCTATTGCCATCAACCGGGCACAAATCCAGACTCCGAGGCTGCTACTGAGAAATTCCTGATGGAAAAACCCAATAACACTTTGCCCGACCCGAGAATCGAACCCAAGACCTCATGCTCAGCAGTTGCGCTTTGCGACCACTAGACCAACGAGGCAGTCAAAAATTTCTGAACTAATTTTTTTAAGTTTTCTCTGATGATTATCACGTTGTTATAGAAATATTTCTTTTATTCATCACCGGAAATTACACATAAGACAAAATATCGTTATAACGCTATCATAATACCAATAAGCTACGTTATTTTACGATACATACAAATATGTAAACAATTTGCTATTTTCATTAAAAAATATCATAAAATTGCAGTTATTTAAATAATATACTTAACCTAATAACTATCGTAATTATGTTATATTATTGACTCCATAAATAATAGATTGAATATAATTAATTAATTTGTTTGTCTTAATTTCTGGGCAGGTTGGTATCTACATTTCCATGTCTTACCTAATATTTCTCTTTAAGGATTCTATTCCCTAGAGTTATCTCTGGATAACTCTACAACATAAAGGATTTATTACAAGCGCAAGATCGCAATAATAAATTATAGAACTTAATTACTACGTAACTATAGCAACTTTACACCGACTCATAAATTACCAGCACATCACAATAATTTTGTCAACTTTAAAGACTCTCGCGAATTACGGCTAGCAAAATTTAAATACCAAAACATAAATGAAGATATTTAATTAACAATTAAATGTTTAATACATTTTATTGATGACATTAAATGCTGTATGAATATAAGCTTAACAAACTTGCAAATGTTTTTGATTTTATTTTAATTCTTAAGGTGAAGCTCTATCTACATCATGTCTACATCATGCAACATGCAAAACAATGCCAATCTGTGAGCCGCATGTTTTTTTGCACTGTGCGGTGCGGCATTACAAAGTGCAAAGCTATGGGCCTTCTTTATGTCTGCTACTTAATAAAATCATATTTTTTTAATTATTAAAATATTCTTAAAAAAAAAATATTGACCAGCGTATACTGCCCAGTGTGCATTAGCCAGTCCTGCTACCAAACCTGCCAATTTAATAACGTGATGAACTAAAGCAAATGCAAAAGAACTGCAAATCATTTCGCAACACGTGTGCACTCAGCTTTATGATATACCCCACGATCCTGCAATCTTCATCTGTATTCCAATAATAACTCTGGACGTCGTATCTCCTAAGTGCATTCTTATCTTTAACTAAAATACACGTCCTGTCAAAGAAAAGCAGTCACGAGCCGACGGCGATGGCCGACTACTATGTTGAGAGGAATGTACACATTTGCATGCCACCAAGTGTACTGCCTATGTATTCTGGATGTACCCCATCTGCAGTATTATTGTTGCAGCTATCTTTTATAGCTGCTGATGTATTTAAAACTTTATCTTTTGTAGTTAAGGTTGGTTTTTGTTTATTTAGTTGTTGCAAATTATGTGAGGCGAGATTTAATTTAATGATAGGACTATATGTAAGCAAATTCCTCTGGTTAGGTAAGGTTAGGCACGCGTGTTATTATTCCACACTTGATTTCAGATTACGATAGTGTTTTCACTTGTATTTTTGTGTCGGGTCATCGGGTGTATATTAATCTCCGGCCATTTTAAGTCATGTAATTGCTTCTGCTTTCATTTTTGCCGACTTCATTGTTATCGTTGCAGAACTAACCAAATTAAAAGTCTTTTGTTACATTGTTCAAATTGTTATCTATTACGTTATGTTTGTTTTTTCTTTTTGTTTGTCTATTGTTATTTTGACGTTTGTTCCTTTAATTTCGATAGCACCTATCTTGTTTTCACGAGGTTATTTCCGAGGAGAATCATAGGTACTTCCTTATAACATACATCACGCCTGCAATCCCCGAAAGGTTAGGCAGAGGTGTACCAATTAATACACCCACATTTCGCCAGTTATGTTTAAGTCCCATGTAATAGGGGGCGAGCCTATTGCCATCAACCGGGCAAAATCCAGGCACAGAGGCTGCTACTGAGAAATTCTTGATGAAAAAACCCAATAACACTTTGCCGGACCTGGGAATCGAACCCAAGATCTCGTGCTCAGCAGCCGCGCTTTGCGACCACTAGACCAACGACGCAGTCAATCCTACTATACTTCCGTATTGACTACGTTATTTCCGGTTTAAAATGTCACTAAATATCACTTTGCATCATCAATCAAAATTAAAAAGCATAATTATGTAGAGAAAACACCACAAGCACCATATAAAGGTCCTTCTCCATGCAGTAAGCATAATTAACGGTAATGTCTTCCTTCCTTAATCTTAGAGAATCCTGCGCATACCACAGTTACGTACGATTGGATCACAAAGTGTACTTTCACGACATGCATAATAGTTGGAGAGCTTTTATTAAGAGGTTTAGTTCTTCATGTCCATGTTTGGCAGCAACTTAGTATACCTTTAACTGCAAGTTCTCATTAAGCTGTAAAACCTGTTCCAGGTCAAAAACCTTTTTGGTGACCTTTTTTTTTAATTTTGGAGTGTGGTCGTATATCCATGTCCATCTTTTGATGTTTTTAAAATCTGAATTGATACCTTATACCCATTTTCCTTTAAAATCTAGTCGCAATCTCATCTCAACGACAATCAATGTGAAAATATAGAAAAATCTAGGTTATGCACGCCACTTCGCTCGCCGAGCTGTTTCGGAGATTCGCCCAAAAATAACAGAAAGAAAGACAAAAAAAAATCTTGTATGTTTAGGTACCGTGTATATTTAAACCGTTAACCGTGTAAAGGTAAGCGTCCACTTGTCGGTATCGTACGCATCGGACGGATCGCATCAAACGGATAAATTTTTCACAGTGCGTCCACTATTTCGGCAGCGTACGGATTACTGACGGTGAGTACCAGCATACGGATTGACGATGCCAGTTCATTCGGATTTTCGTAGTGAGCGCACGTGTGGACACTGTGAGAATGGAGGAAAGCGATAAAGAACAAACAACAGCGAGCGCGCGGGGTGCGTCCACTAGTCGGCATTCCGTATGACGTCATCGGCACGCATCGCATAAGTTGCCTCTCGGAGCAACGGTGTCGGCATTGCCGATGTGCGATGCGTACGATGCGGACAGGTGGACGCACTTATATGAGTTTCTTTACAAAGAATACTACGATCCGTTGCGTGCGATCCGTCCGATGCGTACGATACCGACAAGTGGACGCTTACCTTAAACAGTCATTTTGGTTATTGACAGATTAAAGGGGCGATTTCGGCAAATTACGACTGAGTTTAGAATGCGAAATTTCCTAAAAGTTACCAGAATTACCCCCAAGATGGTAGTAATACTATGCGACAATCTTTATCATGGATGTATTCTTAGTTTAATAGCTTGTATATTTACGTGACACCTTTCATACTAAGTATGGACTAGGTATATTATCGTTTTTTTCCGTCAGGGTGGAGAAGTTGGAGTCGCGCCACAACACGAATTTCAAGTCGTTCGTGGTGCGAGTTCCGACTCATTGCATTGAGACCTTCCTCAAGGAAGAGTTTTGGCCGAAGGGTGACATGTATCGGCGATTCCGCGGAAGGCTACGAGACACCACGCAGCGCAACACGACGCCGTCACTTCGTGTGCAGTAGTTTTTTAAATATAAGTTTATTATATAAAATAATATGTATTAGTTTATAGTTAAGTTGTGCTTATTTATGTATTTGTGTTTTATGGACCTTAGTTGCCTGAAATAAAGGTTTATTATTATTATTATTTTATATGCTTTATGTATCTCGGGACCCAGAGGTCCCGGGCCTTTGTAAGGCGTACGAGGAGCCGAAGCCAACTCGCAGAGGCCCCTTAGGTAGCTTTATATGAAATTATTATTATTATACACATTCCACTTTTATGTTTAAACTAACGATTTGTCTCACAACCTCATAATATTAGCAAATCATAACAAGATGACATACAGTTGTAGTCACAAGCTCCTTGTCTACACTATTTCGGTTGCATTTCATAGCTGCCATTTTATCGCTGGCGGCACGGTCTTCATAACACGTGCGACTTGTTAACGGTGTCGATAATGCGAGCGGTATGCGCGTGCGCACCTCTGTGATTTAGCTTTAGAAGTTTGATCCCTTGGGAGTGTACGTTTTGAGTTATGGCTTGTTTATAGTTTGTTGTGGTATGTGTAGTATTATGATAGAATAAGGGGTATCTATGGTCTAAAGTTATTAGAGTTTTTGCCATGGGGTAAACTTACAAACGTCTTTTGTGGTTGAAAATGATGGTATATTTATTTTGGCTTTGTAATTATTATGATGTGTATATTGTAATTATTATGATATGTAAGTATGATGTCACTAGCTTCAAACGCGACTTTACTTGCGTCAAAGTTGAAATACCTATTATCCCAAGGAAACCGTTATTTTTTCTGGGATAAAAAAAGGCTATGTGCTATTCCAGAAGTCAAAGTCAAAGTCAAAACATTTATTTCAATTTTAGACCATTTATAGGCACTTTTGAATAGTCAAGGAGTCTGTCAGTTAGTCCGAAATTTGAAGCTAGTTAATAGTAATGAAATAATCAATGGTAGATTCTTTACAACCCGTAGGTACACTTTGCAATATATCAACAGTGCTATTTTGTAAAATCTCTCTCTGTGAATGAAATACAGAATACACGGAACAGACAGGCTGGCAGCTCTTATTTCACCAGCCACAGAAACGGAACGGGAAACAGATATAGGTTAAGGCAATATTACTAAATGAACTCTTTCACAAGACAATCTCTAATGGATAGTTATAAACTTGAAACTATACACATCAAAAGTGTCTAGGGATCAACATCCCTAACAAATGTTAGGGATGTTGATCCCTAGACACTTTTGATGTGTGTATTTACAAACACCTCAAGTGAGACATCAATCTTCTTAATTCATCACTGAATTGCATTAGAAGGATCCATTTGAATGCATCCTTCAGCTAATGAATATAAAAGTCTGGATATCAATAAATCTTGGTGATGCAGCATTGCAGTCATCTGCATGCCAGTCTCGACCTACATCTGAACCAGTCACATCCGTATCATTAAAAATAAACCAACGCTCATTAGGTATACATTCATTAATTATGAATGGATCGGCTCGTGTTACGATTGGTAGTTCGACTTTGCTATTATTAGCGCTGATTATTGAACGGATATTTGATACAAACATAAATCAGTTTACAGTTGTGATTTCAGATTTGGTTTTAATTAATGGTGCGTTGGAATCGGGTTTCGGGTAAATGCACAATGTTGTGTAATTTGATTTTGTGGGATGCAAATAAGCGAATATAATATAGTCTCTGCTCTTTTGCTTGCATGAAAATAAATTATGTCTATGACAAGAACGGTTGCATCTCCTTGTTGTGGAAGTAGTTTTATATAATTTTCATAGCTTTGAATCAGATGAGTATATCCTTAAATATACTAGGTAATCTAATCAGTGAGCTCTCTGTACCTACCTACCGTACCTATACATAATATTTTCCAAACCGAATTTCGATTACGGTGGCCAATCTCAATGGGGACTAGCCAAGTACACAAGAGATAGTGCACAAACATAGGTGCACTCTCTCTTCCTCCACTCTCGTAGACCGATGGAACGGCAATCCAACCTGACCGGGGAGAGATCTGGCGCAGGACCAAAGGCTTTCCGAGGCACAGCTGTGTCACACCACCCACTTCAAAACTCTGGGCTGTTACTAAGAAATTCCTAATGGAAAATCCCAATAAGACCATGCCTGACCTGAGAATCGAACCCAGGAGACACCCAGCAGACGTGCTTGCGACTATGACACCAACGGGGTAGTCCCCATGGATATTATAGCTATAATTCAAGTGTTAGTGTTAACCTGGACTTACTGTTCCACTCTAACCATGTCAGAGGCCCTTGAGGCGGTTTAGAAACTCTGACACTAGGGTGTGTAGGTAAGACCTTACTGCCCACACGATAAAGAAGAAGAAGTGTTTATGTCTCCTATCTTTTTATTTTCCTTAAACATGAATGAATGGCACTCTTAAGCATTATGGAGCTCAACTCCGGCGTTGATTCAGAATTGGGAATAAAAAATGGGTTAGTTTGGAATCTTTGGATGTGTGTCAATAGGAAATGGTAGTATTTTTAGTCTTAGTATCAATAAATCGTTATGACTTTTATGGGCAGTGTAGAATCGATTTATATTTTAAAAAGGAAAAGTAAAAAATGATCATATTTGACGACATGGTTGGCTTAGTGGTTGAGCGATTGGCTGTTGTGCTGCGTTTCGTGCGTTTAATTTTCGCACGGAACAAATGTTTGTAAGGCCTACAGATAGTCGTTCCAGGTCTAGCCGTTTGTGTACGATTCAGGAGAAATTCCTAGTGTGGGGCAAAGTCTTTTAAAGGAGACAGATAGAAAAAATCAGGAATTACTGGAAAGATGTTGAAAAGATCTCTTAAATGAGATTATTCGTATCCAAGATATCTATGTTAATGTAGGTACCAAATGAGCAACATTTGAATTCAATTTGTTTCCCATTTCTACCATTGCCACATATTATAATTTGATGGTTGCCACAGAATTAGAGCATAATTTATTCAACAGCAAGAAGTGCTCTAATAAACGTTCATTACAGATTCAATTACGCTCATTATTTACCTTTTGAAATAGTTTACCAACCACTTACTGAACAATGATCTGTGTTTTAAGTACAAAAACATTGTTGGGAAATGTTCTTGAGAATTTTTCTTTGATTTAGTCTTGTAACATTTTGAAATTTTCAATTTATTGGTCATTTTATGATGAGTTCTCATTTTCCGCTTTATTTATTTTTCAAATTTGATTTCGACAATATTTAAACTGCATGTAACATAAAGTGTAAGACTCTTATTTTTGGTGTGAATAATCCAAATAGTTGTGTGATAAAAAGTTGTCTTTATGTGTGTATGCAATAGTACACTAGTGAATGTGAAGAGTGCATGTGTAGTACACTAAGGCATGTGAAGAGGAGGGATGAAACGCATGTGACCAGGAGAGTTATGAATATAAATGTGGATGGATGGAGAGCAAGAGGGAGGCCAAAGAAAAGATGGATGGATTGTGTGAAGAATTAATATAGACACTATAGAGTGGAAGAAGAAAACGTGTTGCGCCGACCCCAAGTAACATGGGACAAGGGCAGGAGGATGATGATGATGATGATGCAATAGTACACTAGTCTAAAGATGGGGGTACTAAAAAGTTATTACCTACTTATCTATTCATTTGATTTTGAATAGTTATAGCAAATGTTAGGGTCAGTTCACACCGAGACGCGACGCGACGCGACGCTGCGTGCACACTTTAAAAGAGCGACTCAAAATATAACTTTATTTTCTACACGAAAAGATACACATTTCATTGTAAGAATTTAGAATACGTTACACCACGCAGCACTACGTCGCGATGCGTCGAAATCGCAATCGTGAATCGCCGGTACGCGCGCACTGAATGACGTGCAAGAGCGGCGACGTTGCGATGCGTCTCGCGGCGCAGCGCGGCGCAGCACGAAGTCACAGGCCTCTTCAAGTATCTTCACGTTGCGTCGCGTCGCGTCGCGTCTCGGTGTGAACTGACCCTTAGGAACTTTATATAACAAAAGCTTGTCCCACCATCAAAACAAATGAACACCAAATATGTCACGGCATTGTAAATCTAAACAATTTGTTACAAGATTTTATTTGACAGAATATAGTAAATGGTAAATAACGAGAAATATTATGGAAACGGTGAAATAACTGTGTTAACGAGACAACTAAGGACTTATTTGCATGTTCAGAGCTTTTAATAACAGTTGTTCGTAATAATGTGTGTGTACCGTTGCAATTTTATTGGGTTTTAACTTAACATTACGTTTAACGTCGTTCCGAAGTAGTCGGACACTTCGGGAAGCTACCTGATTTGTATTACAAAGTAGCTTTGATCGTTTTGCAATGGGTATACTCAGTTGACATGATTTTTAATTGACATAAGGTTGTTGTTGACGATACGTGTTGATTGAATCTTTTTTAAACCAACATTTTGAAAATTTCGAAAATGTGGAGTAAATTATAATAACAAAAAAATCTATATAATCATCTGACACTCCTGTCATTTCAAGTCAATCAAGATCATTTAGGGCTAATTTTTCAATATTTAGATAACTTTTATCCAAAGAATAAATATATGACAGTTTGACATAATATATTTTCCATACAAAAGCTGTCAAACCGTCGTGGCATACCTATTTATCCCTCTGTTATGAGTTATCTGACGATCTAAAAACTAGCCCTTAAAGCCACAAAAAAAAAAGCATAAAGCATAAAGCTTGTTTGTTTTTTGTTTGTAAGAGTTTTTAACCTCTTACTGTTATATCATTTTAAGTATCGGGCCAATAATACAAAAAAAATCATTGATAGAAACACCATTACCGAGTGTCATAGAATGTAGGATGTTTTATAGTAGGTACTTATATTTGAGTTTCCCACGGATTAGCTATATAGTATTTTATAAATTACCAACCTCTTTAAAAGTAGGTAAGATAATAAATAAAATGTCTGCATATCATATTGCAACATAACCAAGCCCCAAAAACGGCAATAAAACGGTTGAATGAACTGCTAAAAATTCCGTATACAAGCGTATCATGAGAAAATGCATACGAGTTCAGGACACGTCATGACTCAGAAATCCCGGCGTTCAATGCTCGGTGTCGAATTTAGATGATGTTATGGAATTCGTTAAAGACACGGTGGAAGACAATATGGATTTAGTACATAATTCTAAACGTAGATGACCCGCCCGCGTCGTTTTTTTAGTAATAATAATACCACCCTATTATTGTCGTCCCATACATACATAACATCACGCCTGTAATCCCCGAAGGGTTAGGCAGAGGTGTACCCATTAGTACACCCACATTTCGTCAGTTACGTTTCGGTCATATACATAACAAAAACAATCCCATGAAAAGGGGCGAGCCTATTGTCATCAACGGGGCTCAAATCCAGACTCCGAGGGTGCTACTTACTAAGAAATTCCTGATGAAAAAACCCAATATAATTATACCCCATTTACTGACCCACTGCAGAGCAAAGCCTGGGCTTCTACCCATACAGAGAAAGCACGAGCATTGTTCACCAAGTTTGTCCAAGGCGGATGGGCGATTTCAGACTTATAATTTACTGTAAATCTAGGTTTCCAGGTTTCTTAGAAAGTATATTTATGAATTTAAAAAGTCACATCGATACTGCTGCATGCTCGGATTTGAACCCACAACCTCATGTATGAGAGATGTAGAAAAACAATAATTTTACAAGGAAATAAAGACAGGCCATATTCGGTAGGTATCATAAATTAAAACATAGGTATCAACTTTTACTTGTGCAATATGTATTCGAAAGTTCATAGATCGCGGAATTGGATTAAGTAGGTAGATACGGTTACTTTTCGCCTACGATGGTCATCTTGCAACTTTTTCTTATAATTTACAACTATGTGGGATGTTATCATATTTCTTCTACCATGTTTTATTTAAAATGTCGGATTAATATCACTTTTTTGGTGAAATAGATAAATTCTAATCATTAGCCATTCATATTTTGTATGCTTAAATTATTTCTACGTAAAACACATTCCTTTTTCAATACGTAATTAGCAACGTAAAAGGCTTTCTAAACACTTTTACTCCATTTAATGTATGGTCAGAAACATAACGTTATAAACGCTATCGTTATTTCAATGTAAGCTTAAAATTAATGCAATGCAGTGTAGACCTATTGGTCATTTACAAAAAAAGAACACCAAATATACAGTTATTTTAACAATAATAAGACAATAATTGCCGTTATTTTTCTAAAAGAGTATATTTTAGACATAAATATATAGTATAGTAGAGTATATATAGTTTGGAATATTTATAAAACCAATTGTAAATTAAATAAGCGAACAAATAAATTTATAAAAAATATTCCTCTTTTTTATACATCTGATTAAAACTGGAATGCATAACAGGATACGTGGTGCGACGAAACGCATTAGGGGAGTTCCAATTTATTGCCCGCGCATTTTTTGACGCCATATTTCTTTCAGTGGCGCGGTAATTAGTAGGACCGTTCTAATTTTGAATGTTGAAGTCTTTTCTTTTTTTTATTGCTTTGGTGTCTTTTGTTTTTTTTATTATGTTTTGATAACGTTTGAAGTGCTACTTTGATAAAGTATATCGATTCTTCGTCGTAAGCGCATGTATTATGTTTTTTGTTATTGGTCTGTACATTTATAGTCCAAATTGTATTTCGTATTGCTATTAATTTTGTTGTAGGTTGAAATCATTAAATTAAACCTAAAATTATTGCATACGGATATGCAATATATTTAATTAACCAAATAAGCATTTAGGAAAGGAAATATCAGACTCGATCAAAAAGTATAGCACCCGTGTTTCCTGATTTACGAAACTATTATAAAACAAAATGTCGGTATTAATTAGTGTCAGACAAACAGACATTAAATTAAAGTTAATTGTTACATTTTTAAGCTAAATTCCACCTTACTGTAAAGCTAATAAAACTCAGAGTTAGTTTTATGGAGTGTTATTTAATTGTTTGGTATTCTTAAGTATAATAATGGGATGTGAATATTGTGATCTATGGAGAAGGAAATCAGATTACAGTGTTCCTGTGCTTTGATCTCAATACTCCATACCTTTATTGCTTTTCCATATGTATGCTAGGTGGTACGTTACTTATATAATTGAGATCATTGTGGGCCCTGTAGGGCACAGCAAAAGGGTAGGAGAGAGGAAGCCCCGTTCAAAGAGATCATTAATAGAAAATTAAATAAGTTCAACTTAGGAATAATTACAATTTGGAAAATGATGAATAACTTAACTATATCTTTGCTCGATATTGTTTCCTAACATTGAAAAAGTATCTAGGTATAGTCAATAAAAGAGATAGGTATGCAGGGTCCTCAGATACCTATAGTTGAAGTTTACTTAGAAACCTAATCGTCAGTTATAGATTTGCTTGGTATCGAAACAGTAACCTAGTATTTTTAAACTGATTTAAATCAAATATTTACTTCGGTTTTTTATTGGGATTTTCCATCAAGAATTTCTCAGTAGCAGCCTCGGAGTCAGGAATGGGACATGGGACTTAAACATAACTGGCGATATGTGGGTGTACTAATGGGTATACCTCTGCCTAACCCTTCGGGGATTACAGGCGTGATGTGATGTTATTTATTTTAAATAGACCATATAGCTAAAGACGCCAGAAAAATAAATGCCGTAAATGGAAAAACAAACCCATAAAAATGTTGAAAATTTTGCCCAAATAAGGTAGATGTATTCTAACAACAAAACTATGCAAAACATGACATTTCCAGTTTTGTATCACGAACTATTATTAAGATCTGTGTGAATTTTATTGTTTTTGCTTGGCCTTTAAAACTTCCTGGAGTTTGATGGGCATTTGCGGTTTTTAGTAAAATATCTTTACTTGGCACTGGTGATGTCAGCATGACGGTAGATAATGTGTCATGTCATTAAACTGATGAAGTTGAGGTATTACAAAACATGATGAATTTCCTTCTTGAATTTTTGTCACTTCATGATTTGGGAAAAGAATTAAGGTCCAGCTATACTGGAGCGGACAGCGAGCAAATATTGTAAAACAGAGACGCTGAGGTGATACTTTAAAAGCGATACGTTGAAATAATACCCTTTATTGTCAAAAAGGAGTGTCATGTTTAAATTATAATTTTCAATTTAGTGTTCTTGTTGGCAACAAACTATATTTAATTTATTTTATTTTGGGAAAGCTTACAGACTAATAACATTAAGTATACTTAATAACAAAAATATAAAACTAAATTGCTAATTACAAGCCTCCACAGATAAATACAAAATCACCACCATTCACCATCATTTCAACTGTTAAATCCTTTTTAAACTTTACACCCCCATACTATTATAGGGTATAAACACCCCATTATATGGTACTGCAATAGTATTTATAAAGACGAGTCTACATCATTGCGGGCAGCTACTGTCTGCCTGATATGCTGCAGAGCACAAAAATAAGAATTAAGCATGGATGCACGTCGGGGGTTTAATAAAAACTGTACCTACTCTAGCATTTTTCTTAAGTCGCTAAATTCAGAATCTTTTTTTTTTCGCGAAAATATTGTCATCTTATAAAGAACCAGGAACCAAACTACGCAAAGGAAACACCATATTATCTCAAACACCGTTTTAATCTATCTAAAAGTAGCGTCGCGTCGCATCGCAGAGAATCACCAATTTGTTTGACAATCATTATTTTGTTTTATCACAAAAAATCGTCAATCAACAGTTTAACTACACAATTTAGCTACTTTATAGTAACGTTAAGCGGTCATGTGTGAAATTGGTTGTCGTCCTTGGATGGCTTATTACAGAATCTTAGGTTGGCGTCGCCGAAATATGCGGCAATGAATGGTGGAGATGGTAAATTGTCGGTTGAAGATACGCTTGACAAAAAAAAATGAATTGTTTTGAGATTCAATTGACGGCTGTTCTCAGACTTACATTTTAAAGAACTTTTTATCAATTCTTAGGCGGGCTTAGTTATACAACGAAAATGTATAAATATCATTACAATTATGTCAAAAGAAAGGCTTTTTTACGACATAATTGTAATGATTTTGAATATTTAGCGCAGATTAATTTGAATCCTTTCAAAGCATTACTTTTGGATGTGCACTGATCTGTTAATGCTGGATTGTTACATGTAAACCATTTGAAATATTAAATTAGTTCAACATTATTTACTTAATTATTAAGAATTACATTGTGGGGTTAGCTTGTACTAGTAAAACTAAGCTCAAATAATCTTCGAAATAGTTCCTAAGCCCATTATTTTTGTATAATTCGGTCACACCGTCATACACAGGAAGCAATTTAATAAGAATGTGGATACTGAAAGATTATATCGTATTTTGTGTAAATGAACATATGATTGACACTTCCTCAAACGCTTCACAGTCAACTTCTCGCATACCACCATCCATAATTTGTACGCTAGATTAACTAACCAATGAGACACACTCCAATAAATTGTGATATATTAATCCGGACACTTCAACTCAATTTCCACTGTATGCGTGTACAAAATAAGGTTGAATTTCATAAAATTGGTCGATCACATGCAAGAAGTAACAAGTCATTGCAACAAATTATAAAATAATAATGTTGTTTTCGATTTCTTTTCACTTTCCTACTTCGAATAACATTTGTTCGTCTTTAAGTTGCCGGAAGTTTATTGTGAATTCTTTCAGAGAAATGTTGCTCTCATTTTAGATAAACCGACCAAGTGCTAGTCGAACTCATTCACTAAGTGTTCCGTACCACCGTACAATATTTAACACTACTACTACTGGCACATTTCCAGCGGACGGCGATGCGGATGAATTTTTTGATGCCATTTAGTTTTAGCTTCCTTTCTTTTAACTCTGATTGTTTTCATTTTTTGTGTAATTAAGCCTGTAAATATTGTAAGTACATATTACTTAAATAAAAACCTACTTTAATATTCACACTACATTACATACAAAAATAATTAACTTTATTTTATTTTTTACTTTGTTGTTATAGCGGCCGTAGTAATACACACTCTGTGAACATTTCAAGTTTCTATTTATTTCGGTTCATGAGATACAGCCCGCTGACAGACAGACGGACGAACTGACAGACGAACTGACTGTACGGAACCCTAAGAAGATTTTTGAAGATAACGATGACTGATTATTTTGCAAATATTTTTGATAGCCATACGTCAAATAATTTGTGCATAGTATTTGCATTTAAATGATTGTTAAAAAAGGAATTATTAGTTTATTTATGGGGTGAGAGGTGTTGAGCAAATGTCATAGACGAATTTGGTATTAAAGCGTGAGAATCTGTGAAATGTTGTTTGGTAATTGAGTAGGTATCAGCTGGTGTACTTATTCTATAAAAACTCATTTGCGGAATTTTTAGCTGGTGTTAAAAAAAACTGGCAGTTTAGTTATTATACAAAATTAAAAATAAAGTGTTCCAAAATCAAAATCTTCCACAAACTGGAACATAAAACAAAAGATTATGTTAATGCTTTTTATAAATAGAACATTATTCATGATGACTAAAGCCCGGTAAAAAAATAACTAGACTTGTCTGTGATGTAGGTCATGTAAATGTCAACGGTTTCAGTGGTTGGTTAGTCATTTAGGCTTTATACGCTCTGGGCACTAATAACGTGTATACAACATAGGTGTAGAAGGTCTAATAAATTCATTGGAAGCATAAAAAAAAACGACTAACAAAATATACCTCTTTACTTGGATAAAACCATGGTTTAAAACCTGGGGCTGTGAGGTTAAACTACTCTGTTCATCTTAAAGGATTAAATCGATCATACAGACTGTCTTTCAATTAATTACACGTCTTGTAAGTGATAGAAAAATACGAACATCTTTTACTAAATTACCTAAAATATGAAAAAACGTCGCGACTGCTGACCATGAAGGTTTGCGTTCGATTCCCAGGTCGAGCAAAGCGTTATTGGGCTTTTTCATCAGGAATTTCTCAGTAGCAACCGCGGAGTCTAGATTTGTGCCCGGTTGATGGCAATAGGCTCGCCCCCTATTACATGGGACTTAAACATAACTGGCGAAATGTTGGTGTACAATGAGTACACCTCTGCCTAACCCTTTGGGGATTACAAGCGTGATGTTATGAATTTAAAGCTACAGCTAGTGGCCAGTGCCATGCAGACTTCTTTCTCTACAAACTTTTCTCTCTCTAGAGTTGGACCTTCTTTCATCCGTCTTCATCGTGGCACTAGGTGGTACTCTTATCGTATGCAGTCGCATTAATTTACTACCTCCACGTATGTATTGCGGGGGAAAAAACGAGCTCCAATGTATTCACAGATGACCTTTGTGGATTACTCTTGTTTATTACGGCGTCTGTTCTTTAGCGGGTATTTATAATGATGAAAAATGGGGGAAACACAATATGGAGTGTACAAAGAAACATCATACCTATACTGCCTATTAAAATAAGTTACATTAAATTGACTTTTATTTTTTGTTTGCACTCAAAACATTTTGCTACCGTAACGGGTCCAAAAAAACTTAAATTACTCCCATGGTAAGGTCCCTAGTAAGGTCCATAGGAGTATTTTGTTAGTATTTTGTTACAACATTCTAAACTTAAATATAGGAACTCTTCTTTAACTCCGTAACTAGATAGTTCCCAGAAATAGTCCAGAAAAAAAAAAATCGTAATGATGAGAAGAACATGAGAGTCTTTCGGTTTCGTTACTTGTTTTTTTTATTTATTTATTTATTAGGCGCAACAAACAGTAGCATAAATTACATTTTTGTAGCAATTACAATATTATCTGCCGAAATTAGACCTCCCAAGCCCAATGAACGGTTGCAAAAAAAATAAAAAAATGTTCGTCGCTAGTTAGTTTGTAGTTTGTTAGATTGTTGGTCCTACATAAAAAGATTTAGAAAAAAAAGAAAGAAAGAAAAACTATTTATTCACGCGAAAATGATGCATATAACATAAAAGAAAAATTGAACACAAAAGCAAAATTATTACCTATTATAAAAAATATTTTTAACAACAAGATTTATTACAATTTTGACATTGACATTGTATTGTCACCGACACTAAAGGTGTATGCAAAATTTCAGCTCAATCGGATACCAATAAATGGTCGAAAAACGGTTTGCAAATTTTGAAAGGATAACTTACTTATACATACGAACAGTGCAAGCTAAATAAAAGCTTGTAAAAAAAAACAAGCTGGTATTAAATATAAAAAATTAAAAACAATTAAGAAACTACATTCCATTTCATTTTCATTTTCTATTTTAGCTAAATTCTATTCTTTAGTACTACTTCCTAAGTTTTAATTTTGGTTTTCAAAATAATTATTAGGCTTTAGACATGTTTACATTATAATAAGGAACTACATAGCAATTTACAATTTCATAGCCAACTCAGTTACGGTTTTAATGTCTGCTATTAAAACTTTGTGCGTGTAATCAAACCACCACTCTTAATTGGAGCAACTTAGTAGTTTACTTGAAGACGTTAATGAGCAAGTTTAATCGAAGTATTATAATAATTTTCTAATGAATTATGTTTTATTCTGTTAATAGGTTTTACATAACATTTAAGAACATTTTTTTTTTAATTGATGAGGTCGGTGTTTTCTAGCAGACCAGTTATACCAAGAAGAAACTTTCAAGGTCTCTTTTAAAGACCATACAGTTTCTTGTAATGGTCAGATCAAATATAACTGTTCAGACAGTACAAGCATGAAGGGTTCTAAGTATTTAGAGGGCGGTACTGAGGGTTTAATATCACGCCT
Organism: Hoplodrina blanda; assembly: GCA_949316365.1. Lineage (NCBI taxonomy): Eukaryota > Metazoa > Arthropoda > Insecta > Lepidoptera > Noctuidae > Hoplodrina > Hoplodrina blanda. The sequence continues at coordinate 3,317,938 of OX438582.1, forward strand.
GTAATCCCCGAAGGGTTAGGCAGAGGTGTAGCCATTAGTACACCCACATTTCGCCAGTTATGTTTAAGTCCCATGTAATAGGGGGCAAGCCTATTGCCATCAACCGGGCACTAATCCCGACTCCGAGACCGCTACTGAGAAATTCCTGATGGAAAAGCCCAATAACACTTCGCCCGACCTGGGAATCGACCCATGCTCAGCAACGAGGCGGTAAATATGGGAAGAACCATTTTTGTTAAAGGGTTTTGTTGCTATTTAAATATGCCTATATAAGTAGGTATGCCTATAAAATCAATGCAGACTAAATCTTAACTACTTTCGACCTTATGCAAACTGCATACCATCTCCTAAACTACAAAATTAACGAACAATTCTCTTAAGCATCACAAAATCTCCGTAACTGGGCTACTAGTGTAAGTCCACTATACATTCGTGCGAAATCGTTCCGATCACGCGACGATTACGTGACGTAATCTATGCGCCAGAACCTGAATATGATTAGCCTAGATGCCGACGACTTTGGCGTAAGTGAATTGTGAACTACATTAATGTGATCAGTTTTTGCAAGTAGGCGTGGATAATTTTATACTGTGGGGTAGATTAAGTAAGGTTTTTGATTCGTGATGGTGATTCAATGGTGAGATAAAGAATGATGATGCAACCTGTTAAGGCCGTGGGGTAAGGCGTTGGCTTGAATTATCTGTGTTCAGGTGCAGATCTAGGATTTCTCTTAAGTTCTATTTAGAGTCAGTTTGGTCGAAGTCCTAGTAGCGGAGTCTAGGCTAGAGCAGTCTGTATTCATGCCTGTCTGAGTTGAACGTAAGGTAGAAAATGTGTACCGTGGCGTGGTTTGGTTGCAACTAAATAAAAAGGACTATCAAAAAACTTCTAGCAAACCTCTAGTTGTTAGCCGTGATAATAATTTCATAAAGGTCTTTTTTTAAATGTATTATTCTAATTAATTAAAAGACAAATCATATTCCTTTAGTAACAAAGTAAACTTACAGACAGATTGCTGAAGAATGCGGTAAACCGCGTCAAAAAGAATCTTAATCCGACCGTACATAATGACTATAAATTCGACTACAACCCGATGTAATTTTATCGATGAATTGCCCAGAATAAACTTCTTATTAATAAAATTGTTTTTTTAAAAGAGATTGTTAATTGAACTCCTCATTCTAATTACTATGTGGTTAAAAAATTAAATGAGTATGTTGTCGTACTCGAAAATTTGTGTCGTTGTAATAGTAGTTATGTCATAATTAACTAACTTAATTAAGTTTATGTTAGCCGAGCCATTAAATATAACTTTAACTTTATATCGCAACTCAGCCGATAAAATGACGTAATCATTATATCTTTAAAGTATGGCATTCATATTTGATATTAATTGGTTCGTTAGACTTGCACTATTAATATGCACTCAGCTTAAGTAAGAAATTGGGACCACCGATGACCTTTCCAACATATTATAAGCCTAAGGATAAACTCTGCCTAACCCCTCGGGGATTACAGGCGTGATGTTATGTGTGGATAATAATATGGTTGTCAGCGCGACCCTGCTGTGTGTTCTTTGATTTCCAGGTCGGGCAAAGTAATATTGGGTTTTTCCCTTACGATTTTCTCAATAGCAGTCCGGTATTTGGAAATAGGTGATATGACACCCCCGTGTGTCAGAAAGCACGTAAAGTCTTTGGTCCCGCGCCTGATCTCGGATTGCCGTCTCATCGGACTATCAGAGAGAAGGGAGTGCATTTGTTTTTTTGCGACTTGTGGACTATATCCCTTGTGTACTTGGTAAGTCTCCTTTGAGATTGGTCATCGTGACCAAAATTCTATCAGCAAAAATTATTATCGAATTGAATATCAATAGTTTACTCATTAGATAGTGAAGCAGTGACACAAACATCTACGTTAGCTACTAAATAAAAGTAGATATGTACCACTTACCTATTTGTCTATCACTTCCAATAATGTCAGACATGAATAACAACATTTTGTATTAATACCTAGGCTTTGAGAATAGAGGATGACCAAAGGAACTGAGTATGAGAGATGATATGACTAAACAGGGCTTGGTGGAATGCCTATGATGCTAGCTCGTATGAAAGGTGAAAAAATAATGCCGCAATGCGCTGACCTCAAGCCAAGTATGAATCATGAATATGGAATTGGATATCGAAAAATACCAAACCAAAGCATGAATTGTGCGTAAAACAATATGGCTAGGAAGGAAGACGCTTAAATGTCGGACTCCCGTTCCATCCCCTTAGGGGGTGAATTTTGGAAAATCCTTTCTAAGTGGACGTCTATTAACAAACTATATATACGTATACACCGTGAATTTTAATTCGTTGTAAATCTTTCAGGGGGTGAATGTACCATGAATATGAACAACTTTTATTAAGGGACATAGTACAAAATGTGAAAAAAAAAACAGCTGATCCATACAATTTGATCGTAATGTAGTACATTATTTTATGGATCAGCTGTTTTTTTTTTCACATTTCGTACTATGTCCCATATTCATGGGTACATTCACCCCCTGAAAGATTTACAACGAATTAAAAATCAGGTTGTACACCTCCCAGCCAAACATATTTATATGTCATGCGGTTTTCGATATTTCGTAATGACTTTTTGCTTTTATGTATTTAGATAAGTTCAGGTTTCCCCACGATACTCGTCCTTTACCAATGTCAGTGATGTCTAAGATAAACTTAGAAAGTAACTGCACTTAAATTGAAAAAGTCACTTAAGAAGTATCCCGGTAATAAGTGCGAAAGTATGACGAAACCAAGTTCTCATCCGTAGAAAATTAGTCCTGAATATGTATAAATAAGCAAATTATCTCAATTTCATCCACACTTTCAAGTAAGCTTCATTAATAAATTCCCTGATAAATGTAGAAAAACATTGCTCGTACAGATTGATACGAATAATTAAGATAGGAAATGGTTGGGTCATATCTGACCACGATCTAAGCAAACCTATCATTACCGTTTACCATGAAGAGATTCTATCAACGCGCTTTAAGATAGCTGCATATAAATTCACTTTTAATATGCTTTTACCTGTTTACGTGTTTACAGTTTTGTGTAATGTGCCTTGTTTTTGTTGTAATGGGATAAGTTAAGCCAAGTTACGACTTGAGAATACTCATAGAGGAATGTCGAGGTTAAAAATACCTGTGTTCTATTTTGGGTAAAAACCCAATTAGGTAGGAAATTCTAAGCTAATGTACCACTAGTACTGAAGGTACTGAATGGGTAATGTGTATAGGTATGTCTTTGTTAATTAGGTATAAAGAAGTATGAAAACTCGTTTTTTCTATATACTTTTATTAAGAGGTTAAGTTTGTGAGGTTGTAAGTGGTAATCTCTGCATTTACTGAACCGATTTTGAAAATTCTTTCGCAAATACGAAGCTATGATATCACTGAGTGCTATAGGCTATATTTTATTACCAAAAAATTAGGAATCCGTAAGAATAATCACGAAAACGAGGTGGCGGAGAGAGAGCTACTCGTAGTATTCAATAAATCTGATTCAGTTGGAAGACAATTATTTTCTGAACTTTAAAACAAGATTTAATTAGATGTTTTTTTAAATTTATTTTTATATCTTTTAGTCCATCATTATACCTACTATTATATTGCATGAAGTGTAAATAAATAAGTAAAAAAAAATTTCACACATTATACCAAAGAATTTATATCTATTTTAATTTAGGAACAAACAGGCTACCGATGTATAAGTACATCCTATTTAAATTAATGGATACATTCCTTAAGTACTAAAGCACTACTAAACTTCAGTTTCACTAAACAACTAGATCATAAACTAAGCAAGATAAAACTCTATTTATCATCATAATAAATACGAAAGTGAAATAACACCTCATCAGAAAGGAATACTGTGATTAAAGTGAAGTAGAGCAGAGTGTACAGAACCGGTAGCCATTAGTCCGGGAGATAGTCATATTGGAATTCGTCATCTTGCTATTGAAGTTTCACTAGTACCTACTTGATTTATGTTCGGATTTCATAGTATAACTAGAGCAGGTAATATGATGGGTATTGGAATAATTTAAGGAGTATCTGATTTTAAAAGGACACTTTACCGAAAGCGCGCTTAATTTATGAGATAGGTAAGTTAATTTATCTTACTACTGTTATGCTCGTAAATGCGAAAGTTTGGATGGATGGATGTTTTAAAGTAAAAACATTTATTTCAATTCGACCAATTACAGGCACTTTTGAATTGTCAAGGAGTCTGTCAGTTAGTCAGAAAGTTGAAACTAGTTATAGTCCGGAATAATACCATATAGGCTAGGTACTTTAGGTCCCGGAAAAAAAATCGGTTTACAAGTTCGCTTGGGATACATTAACTTTAACGCGAATGAAATCACGGGCGGAAGGTGGAAATTCAAAATCCCATAGGAAAATAAATCATTTTCATTTTGAGATCATGTCCGTAAGTTATTGGACAAGAAAATGACACGCAATAACACAAGCATAGATATTAGTGCTCTTATCTTATAGACAAGATTTTGTAAATAATTACATATTGACTAAATATAATACCTATGAGTAGATGACACTATTTTTGTTTTGACCGCGCTGTCTGCCTATTCTTTTTTAGGTGGGTACGTACTCGTATCTAATACTTATTTATTCTATGTTCAAGGTTTTATACGGTTCATTTATTATACTTGATAATTTTGACAAGTTTATTTTTTAAGTCCTTTAATTTAAATAAAAAAACCTGATAGTTTGACCTTTAATATTGTCTTAGGGTATTTAATTTATGGCAACCTTTGAATCAACTTTAATAATACCTTGATAAGATAATTCGTCGGAATGCCATTCAAAATATTTTACATGCGACATTTTTTTTATCACGGATTTTCTATCAGGAATTTTCCAGTAGTCTCGGAGTCTGGATTTGTGCTCGGTTGATGGCAATAGGCTCTCCCCTTATTACCTATGACTTAAACATAACTGGCGAAATGTGGGTGTACTAATGAGTACACCTCTACCTAACCCGTCGGAGATTACAGGCGTGATGTTAAGTTACGTTATTTTTTTAATCGTAAAATATAATAATTACCCTCTCGCCACCCTTCAGGTAAATGACTCTGATATCGCCATAAAACAACCGAAGGTGTACGACCTTACACCTCTACTTAACCTTTCTACAAAAACAGACGTCATGGTACTTTATTTTCACCCCATTAAAGTTTATATTCTTCGTCACATTTGACCTTTGCGGGTTGAGTCATAAACAAATGCCCATTTTAACCTTGATATTAAAACTTGAATGAATTTCGGATCTTGTTGAATGTTAGTAGCTTATAGGTACACTTTTTATGATCGGTCGTAATGGTCAAGTTTGATATTATTCGATTTGTAAAGGATGTTAAATTTTATACCGGATTTAAAGATCACCACGTTACATAACATCACGCTTGTAATTCCCGAAGGGTTAGGCAGAGGTGTCTCTTTTAGTATACTCACTTCAGAAAATTAATGTTGAAAATTAATATTTGTCAGGTTCTGTTCAACATTTTCATTTTAATACTACTTATGTCAAATAAAACTCGTAAATAATGAAATGTCTATCTTTACTTATATAATAAAGTTTTTTTTTTTTAGGTGGTAAAATCATCAAATGAGTCCTTCCGCCCTGGATGGGGCGGAAGGGACTGTCAAACTTTTACTGACTAAAAACCCACCCTGTTCCTTCTGTTGCCCTTTACGTTCCGGGGCCTCGGTATCCTGTTAAGACGTCCCGCAACCCCGGATATAATAAAGCTAAGGCGAATTTCTGTAATCTTTGGAACTGCCAGTCGGATTGGAAAAAATCTTTTTGTAAAATGAAAGCCACATTATTCATGACAAATAGGCTTTAAATCATCACGTGAGGTCTTGGGTTCGATTCCCAGGTCGGGCAAAGTGTTATTGGGTTTTTCCATTAGGAATTTCTCAGTAGCAGCCTCGGAGTCTGGATTTGTGCCCGGTTGATGGCAATAGGCTCGCCCCCTATTACATGGGACCTCAACATAACTGGCGATATGTGGGTGTAGGTACTAATGGGTACACCTCTGCCTTACCCTTCGGGGATTACAGGCGTGATGTTATGTTATGATGCTATGGCCTACGGGGAAACAGCAGTATTCAAAGACATAAATCAACGCGAGTGAAAAATACCACACTGATGAAGCCGCGAGCAGAAGCTAGTTCCAAGATAAAATACTTTCTCAGTTTACGATCTTCTAGCCTAAGCTTTTCCTGTCGGCGCAGGCGCGTGGAAAGTATTCATTTTACGAGAAAAACATCTCGGATGACACTTTCCATGGACTGACACGTTTAATTTGACAGTAATGACTGATCATTAGTAGCCAGTGCGATCTTGCTTTCCTCTGGTGCATCGATATTGAATCTTTTCTAATGATACCGGTCTGTGAGACTTATGGAGATAGGTCATCCACTTTTTGTGTTGGTGGTTTAAGGCATTACTTACACGCGAGCGATATTTGATAAAACTTAGGGCAGGGGTCGGCAGCCTGCGGCTCGCGAGCCACTTGCGGCTCTTTTAATGTAAAATTATGGCTTTTTCTGCCGGGGTTGCGGGACGGATTAACAGGATACCATGATCCCGGAACGTAAAGGGCAACAGAAGGAACAGGGTGGTTTTTTAGTCAGTAAAAGTCTGACAGTCCTTTTCGCCCCACGCAGGGCGGAAGGACTCATTTGATGATATTTACCAGCTAAAAAAAAAAAGTTGTAGCTCTTCAGTTCTATACGTAAAATAAAATATTTTAGCATCAAAGCCCTTACCTACTTATTGCTATTTGCAATAAAAAATATCAATAAAATACAGCTAGGTATTTTGACAATATCGTTATTTGGACGCTTTTTGTCTAATGCTTTAATAAATGGATTGTATTATTCATCGAGGGTTTTTTTCTACAGAATAAACCCGCTGGCTATACTGACATCCTTCCCTGTTTCTTTAACTTCCTGACATTTGTAACACTTAATTAGTTCTAACGAAGAAAGGTTAAAAACTAATCGATCAGCCATTTTCCTTAGAAGATAGGTAGGTACATATTTGCATCGATTTACCTGACTTTTTACTGACCTTCACTATATTATGCGAGTTTACTTAGAGCATGACTATAGAGCATTCGATATGGAAGCTTATGTGTTTAAAATAAAAGTGAATTTTGATTGACACTCAATAAAGTTAAGGTAACTACAGACGTTGTGTGCGTTTTAGTTGTTTTTTCAAAACTCATAGAAACAAAATAAACCTGGCCGGAAAACAAAGTTTTGAATACTGAACAAATAGTCCGTCCGTGTTACTTTTGTTGTAGACTAGACAATTTCCGGGCACGTGTAGAGGCAAAAAAAATAAATATAAATAGATACCTTCCTTTGAAAACGAAATCCGTAGGTAATGTAACCACAGAGACGTGGTCACGGTACGGGGGATCAATCTACTTGATTGAAATACAATTTGCCATAATTATTAGGTTCTTACTTTGAGCGAATAAGGTATATTATTATATTATTTTACTAATATTACTTACTTATTTTACTAGTAAAAGTTTCAGTCAGTCTTCGTGTCGGACTGTCAAACCTCAAGTCGAATTTAGAACAGAACACAGGTTATAGGAATATAACCTAGTATATAGTGGTTGGATATGGCTAAACTAGTCAGAGTCTCAACAGTAACATAATAGGTATTCACAATAAACAGGTATCCGAAATTTTCCGTAATTATGTTATCGTATCACGGACGATTGTTAACTGTTGTCTGAAGTGCCCTTATAGCAAAGTGTAAGACTGATGCAAGCGGTTTCCTGTGCTATTGCGGATTTGACTTTCCACTGTTCTCATTACTCACATGCACGTTCTAAGTAATACTAGTTCACGTTGTACTGCTCACGACATTGAAATATAGTGCATTATATAAAGGTACATTCTTAAAGCAAAATTCAGAGAAAAAATTCACTAGGGAACTAGGGCTAGTGTTTGTAGTTCTGCCAGAATGAACTGTACTATGTCAAAAAGTACCTTCCTAATCTTTGAAGTAATTGTAACGATTTTTTCTATGTAAGGCTGATTAGATAACTTTAAATCTATTCTAAGAATAAGTTTGCTTGTACAGACAGCGTCATCAACTGGTTACCCCCCTTATTTCTAAGGCGTTCTATTGCGTGACCTATAAATATAATATCATGTAACATTTTTGGTATGTTTTATTTATTATTATTTTATATAATAAATTAAATTAAATTTAGTGTCAAAAATGACAAAACCTGTTTCTCAACGAGTGAACGAGCGAGCATCTATAATTTTATCGAAAAACCGATCATCTCAAAAATATAGCCAAGTCAGCTTAAAATCGTTAACGCATTGAAATCCAAATAAAAGCGAATCCACATTCACACACAAAAAACGTGTGAATTCTCAAAAACGGCTTGTATTAAACATTGATTCGATTTATCGTTCGAGTAATATTGTAATCGATTACAATCAATCGATCATGACCAATCGGTCAGCATTTCTTTGCGAACTGTATTTCAAACAATGGAAATGTTACTGTAATAAAATTTGGTCCGTGACAGACAATCGGACGTATTCATATTTTACTGTTATGTCTAAAACAAATTGGCGAGCTCACGAACTATCGTGTGACCGCTGTGACCTTAAATTATCCGAAATATGCAAAAAGAGTGCGAAATTGTAATTGTTTGAATACTGAAAACTAGAATTTAAATGTACAATTAATAAAGTTTAGATTTGAGGAAACACGAATAAATTCACGACCTAGAATAACAAAATTATTTCCGCATTTCTTATTGGATTTTATATTTCATTCTTATCACTCTTTAGTTCCAATATTTACTTCATCTTATAAGTTTTAAAAAACATAAGTTGCTTCTCTATATCGACGTCTGTGTGGGTGTTCTCTGTGTCTCTGTGTGAATGCATCAAAGTCTCTAAATGCGACTATTCAGGCTATTTTCAGCTGTAGCACTTAATAGCTCGTTCCAGTGTTCCTTTGAAACTAAGAATAGTCGGCCACGGAATAAAGCGAGCATAGACTTTTACTATGGGTTTCGAAAAATCCACGACGTATTTTTTTTTGTGTATATGTTCAATTATTCAATTTTCGTAAGACTCTCGTTATATATCTATATACTTACATATAAAAAAAAGAGGGTACATTTAAAAGTAGTTCAAAATAAAATGTAATTCTTGCCATTTTAAAAATTGCACAAAATATAAAAGACAACGCTTTTGGCAACACACACGACCACAATATAAATAAACGTATATGACATTTCTGATAAAGGTAGCAAGCATATTGTTTCCAAGAAATTGTTCTATAAATGTAAATAAAGAAATTTGCATCAGGCCGTTTCGATGTCGGAACTAGTTACAGCAAATCTGATGCAATATACTGCATGCCAAAGGGAATGTAAAATCAACGCGAATTTTCATAGTAACTGTACTAGCATTGCAGTGTAGAATCAGGCCATTGCAGACTGCCCCACATAACACTACGCTATGTTTTTCAGCATTCATTACGCGAATTTAGCCTTTAAACCCACACAAGTCTTTGTTATCCAAAAGAAAATTCCATGCAGTTACGGACAGTCTGGGATTTATTAAGGCAGTTGCTTCGTGGAAACTTATTCGTTTGACCTTACTAACCTATATGGGTTTATTGAACTAAGCACTACACAGTATCAACTTCATGGAACTAAAATGTTATGTGTGCAGTTGGCAAATGTAGCAATTTTCTGCGAATATAATCGTGAAATATTTCGTGATGAATTGACATGTTGTTCCAACAAAACGGGGTATCATAGCGTTTTGTTGGAATATGGCGTTAGCGGAATGTTAAAGCGTGCTTATAAGTATAAAGTAGACTTCGTCTGAGCCTTTATTCAATTGGACTTGGACATGATTTTAAATGCCTATCATAATGAGCTGAATAGTTTCATTAGCTCTTAAAGCTGTCATTGTCAGCATATAAAATCGTTACATTTTTTTTTCAAGTTCCAAATTTAAAATTATCACTTACCACCACAAATGACATCAGCCAGGTTAGTCTGCACGCACTGGTGCGTCACCGCCCCATCTCTGAGGGTCGTGATCTCTCCGTAAAGTTGGTGTAATGCCTCCTGGTCCGACATGAGGATAGTTCGCGGAGAAGGGCAGTCATCCTCGATGCTGTTCCCGTGGTGGCGGGACGACGACCTAGATCGGGATCGACGGCGTCTGGAACAAATGGTTGGTGATTTGAGATTACAAATTGATTGTGTGTTGAAGGAACTTTTTGATACTTTCGTACTCCCGCATTGGAATAGGTAAGTTGACACAATTAATAAATTCCAAGATATAACTTCTCAAAAAAAAACCAGTTTATTTCAGCAGAAACCTGATTAATTTTCAATTTACTGTAAAATTAGATTTTTTGTGGCTTTGAAATCAATAAATGGTAAGTCAGTTGAGTTGGCAAATAAGTGACGTCACAGTTCGATATTGTAGACAAAATCTATTGAGTATCGCGTTTTGACAGGTTATAAAAAGTATGTCAATTGATTGGTGTCAACTACCCAATTACTTACCCCCTGATTTTTCAAACAAAAAATGTATATGAGAAATGTCAAGCATGCGTGAGCTGCTGTGATTGGTTGACTGAATTATCAACAGCCAATAACTATAAGCCTACGAGCGCGTTTGACAATTTGTCACATTCTTTCTTTTTTCGAAAAATCAGGGGGTCTGTTACAAGTACCTCTGTAAATAGGAAGTTCAGTTGACGACGATGCGAAAGAATTTTTCGGATGCCATTTACTTTTAGTATCTTCTTTTTTACGGTGTTTTTTTTATAGTTTTAATCTGTAAAATATTGTACATACAGTAGGAAGAGTTTTATGACAATAAGTAACGTTTTTCTGAACTATTTGTGTGACCAAATTCAGCGTGATTTTTTTGTTGGACAGTACCTATACTACCTACCTAAGTTTGACCAAGAAAAGTGTGTCAAATTTAATCCAAAGAACAAGAACTATCACTTTAAAAAAAAACATGGAATTTCACTAAAAAACTGTTTCCGTTATTTTCACACACAAATGTCGGTCAGGTTAACAAGAATACTAGTGTGAAACGAGAATACCCTTAAATGGACAAATGTTTCCAAATAGCAACCTAAGTGGTTTTCAATAGGAGTGACCCAGAACTATTGTAGCAGTCAATGGAGGCCTAGATTCAATGGAAAGGGCGATAGATAGGCATGATAATGGAGATTTAATAGGTAACGAATTATATAAGGGATGCTATTAATACCTATAGAAAGATGAATAATAATATCAGCCTGATATTGTCGCACTATAATGGCAAAGGCCTTTTCACATTCAGAGAATACTCTTGGTATTGATGATCACGCTTGCTCAAGGCGTTTTGGCGATTTTAAACTTATGTTAATTAGGTACTAGCCTATGTCTGCGACGCGTTCGCGCAAATGTCAGGTTTCACGGGTTTTTTTTTGCGTGGAAACCTAACTTTTTTTTTCTAAAATAAAAGTGGCCTACGTTACACCTCATATCATTTGCTGTCAGCATCAAAATCGGTTTAGTTGTTTCGGAGATAATTTTTTTTATTATGTTAATCTTGAAAGTTTCTTGTAAACATTTATACTCATCTTTATTTTAATTAAAAGCTGTGTTTTGATATTACAAACAGACGGTTCATAAAATATTAAAGACGAAATTGCAATATTGTAAGGTAATTTAAATCTATCATAAAAGCTTTCTAAGAGAACAGCATTTGTCAATGAATCTAATTAAACCAAAGTAAGCTTTAGACTTTTTGCTGTACGAAGCCAGGATCTGGTTTAAGTTATTCAAGATATGTACAAGTTTGACCTCATTTTGATAACAAGAACTAGTTGATGTTGATCGCAGTCGCAAGTCGCAACTAGTTTGAGATAAGATCCCTGTTTAGATGGATAGTATGTCGGTATGCAATCGATGAAAGAGATGTATTGAGAATTCGCTTGAACAGACTTGTCTTTATAGTGATGTTGAAAATATTACGTTGCTTAGAGCGGAATCTTGTTAAAATCCACTGATTGCTAATCTTACTTCTATTATAAATGCAAAAGTTTGAATGGATGTTTGGATGATGGATATTTTGATGATGGAATAGCTACTTTTTATATAACTAGCTTCTACCCGCGACTTAGTCCGTGTCAAAGATGATTTCTCAATATGAAAAATTTGGACCTCCATTTCATCCCCTTTACTAACTACACACATCAAAAGTGTCTAGGGATCAACATCCCTAATCAATGTTAGGGATGTTGATCCCTAGACACTTTTGATGTGTACATAAATTACCTCCCTGCCAAGTTTCAACGGTTTTCGACATTTCGTGATGAGTGACCTTACGCTTTTATATTTTAGATAGATTTAGATTTTAAAATTTTCTTTGACATGAATTTTACACTGAGTTATACTTTTCCATATGAACCTGGACCATGGAAGGGGTAAGTAGATTCAATTTCTTCTTATTATTGTCAATGATGTTCAATAGTGCCTATTAATGATCTATCCTTTGACAGATGCAGAAAAATGTTTAGAAACTTGTTGGTGTAGGAAGAATTTCGCGCCAATTCGCAGAGCGACGCATAGGCACGCGTAGGTACTCGCACATCCCTTGTGTGGAGCGCGCGGACAGCGCCCCGCCTCCACACACCGCGCGCCTCACTCCGGCTCGCACCGCTGAGCTGTCGAACACTGCCACGTTTTATCCTGTTTCGTTCGTTCGTTCTGTTCTCAAACCCTTGAATTTTGGGGTTGTTAGAAAAGTAACTGTGTAACCACGTAGTTTTAGTGCGTCTGTTCAAGAATAAACTGTTTTACCTTTTGTAGAAGCGTGTTTCACTACATTGGATAAATAGTTTTAAACTGGATGTTACAGAAAAAAAATGGAGGATGTCATCTATATCATTTAGCGAGACCGTTTTTTTTATACAATTTTCAACGGTTTCGCACTGATACTAAATTTTATTTAATTTATTCCTGGACTAATTTGTCATAATGTCAAGATTTTAGCTAGTAACAATATTTTTTCCAGCCATTATTTAAACCCACTAATAAGACACACTATTTATTTGAATGATTGGCTGGATATAATTATTTATGTTACCTAATATTTTTTTATAAACTTTTCCTTTGTTTAACTTCCAATCTTATTCAGTAGCACTAAGGTTAAAATTTATTTGAGCAGCTATTTGGTCATCGTTACCCGGATTCTGCCGCTATATAATTCATTGGCGATAGTTTTTGCCTCCATTAAAACATCATGGTGTTTTTGTTGTATCAATTTGACAGTTAACGGAATCATTTTGCAGTTGTCATTTCGATTTGGTAATTGACAATTTAATGTCGACACTTAGTTAATTAATCGACTAGTGGCTTTATATTTTTTGCTGCTCATTGCGTTTTTTTGAATCTACCAAAGTATTATAGCTGTATGATATGAATGCCCATTATCTTTTACTAGCGACGCAGCCTGGCTTCACTTCACTTCTTCTGGCTTTTTGATAATTATATGAATTTGTGTGACTAAGTGCAAGAAGTATTTAGTTTATTGTAGTAGTAGACAAAAACTCGTATCTACTAGAGATATGGGTGTAATTATGCAACCTGTGGACTCATTATTTTTAGAACTCAAACTATTTATTGCATTCATGTGTTACATTTGAAATAAATTCCAACATGAAACCCAGTAAGGGTACTCTATTAAATAAAAGTGGATATGTACATAATCTATTTTATCGTAAAAAGATCTATTTCCCTACCATTGGGTTTTGCATAATTCAAGATAGTTTTTAATGACAATATGTTTAGAAGATTTTACTTTTGCTCTAAGCTTTGCATAAAGAACGAACTATTGGCAATGAATAATGAATCAGTGCGGTCATTAGCGATATTGCAATACTGCAATAATGGGCCAAGGTATGATTAAGCTCCTATAAAAAACTAAAAATGATGCATCTCAACCTTGTTTTCTTATAAAATTCACACACTACCATTAATGTATGAATGGTTGGGATAATAAGCAATCACCTTCGTGAAATAATAATGTATCGACCTCACACATTATGAAACGACACCTACGTTGCGATCTTAATAAGCGAATGGAAGAATTATTGCTTTTCGTGGCATTGGAAGGACGAACGGACGTAAAGGCAGTGGTCACACCGGCGAAGCGAGATTAATATTTGAAAAAATGTTAATTATTTTATTCTCTCTCTAATGTTGTACGTACAAATATACACATCAAAAAAGTCTAGGGATCAACATCCCTAACAAATGTTAGGGATGTTGATCCCTAGACTTTTTTGATGTGTGTATTTCAATTGATGTGATGGATACGCGAGGCGAGGTTTGAAATATTTGTTCATACAACATTATACTATATTGCTACACAATTAGAGTGTTTATTACTTTGCAAAACGGATACCTATATAAATCTAGCGCGAACCGGCGCGTGCTAGCGCTGGTCGCCACATTACATCTTTCGGCGTGAAAGGGTCAGTGTAATTTTATTTTGCCCATCCAATCCACTATCGCACATGTCTCGCCTTAGTGTGACACCACCTTTATGGCGTCAGGTCAAGTCTACATACAGAAACGCCTACGATTAAAACGAGTGAGACATTAACACAAAATATAATGAATGCTACATTATTCGTACATTAAACAAGATGGAGACCGCAAAATTAAACCCACCACATTAATAGAATTAGCCACAGTTACTATAATTATATCAATTAGATTATACGTTTACTGCTGTTATTTTTTTGTACACGTTGTATAGGTATTTTGCTACGCCTACTGCCTCAAAATTATAATTATCTCCATAGCATCCTGATTCATCCATGGTATTCTAATATTATAAAGTTTTTTTTTGTAATTTATTTGTAAGGTAATCTTTGGAAGAACTGGTTAACAAAAAATCGCTTCGCTATTGCCGAATGACATAGATATTTTCATGGTATATCACTTGACTTCCACGCAGACAACGTCGCGTGCAGAAGCTAGTCTTAAAAACAAGGAGCGTAATAAATGCATTATTTAAAAATCCATTTAATACACATCTAAAAATCTATACAGCTTTAAAATAACAATACAAAATCCATTTCAAAATACCTTGAATTTATCAGAATACAGATCAGATTGTTCATGTAATTATTTCGTTCCTAAATTGACCTGCCAAGCGCCATTTTGAATGCACGCAGTGTCAAGTTGGCGCCAAAATTGGTGGTCTGAACGCATTTTGCGTTCAATTTCGTACAACATGTCCACTTGGGATCACTGACATACTAAAATGGCTTTGTGACTCATGTTATTTGAGATTTAATAAATATTAAAGCCGTGTTCTGCTCTCTTTTGGACTTGGGTTACGATTTGTTGTTTGTTTGACGTCAACCTTTTATTTTGTATTCATAACAGCTGATGGAATATACAAGTTAATTTGGGCTGTTAATTATTTTTGGTTTGGCTGTCGCTGTTTCTCTCGAGTCAGACGAGAAGGATTATCTGAAGTAAACATGATAATGAAGTTTTTAAGTGAACAGCAAGCTAATTTTTGCTATTCACTAGAGGACCTGGTGAATTTCGTAGCACCTAGATTATTATTCTTAAATTTCGTTTTTCCTATATCCCCCTATTTTTGTGTTTTGCGAGACTAACCTATAAGTACATTAATTGATTTTTATATTATTATAAAAAAATACCTACCTCTTATTAGATAAGTACTTATAATTCAATCCAACTCAGTTCTTATAACTCCTTTTTACTCTGGTTTGCAATAACTTCTCTTCATAATTTTTTATCTCACCAGCAAAATTTAAAATTCTGAAGTTTAGCTTTACCAAGATTTTATTACTTTATTTGTACAATAGACAACTCGACTCCAAAGTTGTCAAAACCGCAATGAATTTTGCAATAAACTTAACTTTCGCAGTAAATTCCCGATCCACTGTCGACTTTGTGTAGAAACTATGAGTTAGGAGCATACAGGCAATAAAAACTTACTCCTTGTCATGGTCCTGTGGTTCAGGCGCCAGCCTCTCATGCACAAGGCTGTGGAACCGGACACGGGTACCAATGTTATAATTATTTTCTATTTCATATGTAATTACTTTCATAAGTTTATCTTGGACATCACTGATATCGGTAATGGAAAGTATCGTGAGGAAACCTGGATTTAGAATTAATATAAGTCTGTAATCGCCAATTATTAACCTTGAGCAAGTGTGTTGATATGTTCCTTCTCTGTATAAGAAGAGGCTTTTGCCCTGCACCCTATGACCAATGAAGCTCACTCCATCATAGACTTTGTCTCTGTCACCTCTAACCTAGACTAGAGTCAAGTGCAAACCCAACCTTTAGAAAAAAAAACAGGCTAAAATAGTCCTTATTAAAAACTTACTCAGGCGTGACTATAAAAAAACCCCTTGACGTTTGGTATATTTTTCTCTCCTGCATCAGTTGGGCCAGCGTGTCATAGACCACCTCCTGCGACGGCGTCTGCATCGATGGGAACTTCGCGGACAACGACGTCCGAATGCTTTCCAGCGTTGCTGATTGCCCCTGCAATAAAATTTGAGATGAAATGAGTAAAGAAAAAATTGGTGTATAAATACTTAAATGGTTGGACTGTGGTTTTGGGACATTTAAAAGCCAGTGGGTTAGTACTTGTTCCGCGTCTGGTTGTTTGTGTATATGAGTTTATATGTTTGTAAACGTACTCACAATTCAGGAGAAATTCCCAGAGTGGTGCAATATTTTTTAATATAAAGCAGTGAAACAGAGAGCCAGTTTTAAATTATACAAAAGTTGGTTGATAAAGTGCTCTATTCGGGTATCATTTTAAAGGCAACTACGAGACTCGAAGCAACGATGTTGATAAACATTTGCTTTTTTATGTAGTCGCCCTATAAATTCCTTTCTTAATTTTTAAAAGAGTTTTAAAGTTTCTTTCATCTACAGCTGTCATGTTCTAACTCACCCAAATTGGGGATAGTCTTAAATATCTGGGTATAGTAAAAGTAACTAATGCATTCGCCCATTATGGGGGATTTTGAAACGGTTAATAAAAAGAATCTTATTATTTACTCATAATTTATTCACCCAGTTGCAATACCGCAATGAATTAGATACCCAACACAAATGCAAAGGAATCTAAAGTATAATAGCGATGTGATCGATCAATCTAAACAATGATTACTCAAGCGCAGAGTGCCCAAACTTTGACCATCAATCAATTACAATCTAGATCTGCTTGAATAAACAGGATGTCTTCATCACTGACCTTCACTATTTGGACATTTGGCATTGAATCTCATATTTGGTCAAGATAAGTATCGGTTTGACAGCTTACAAGTATAGGCATACGGTTAATGCCATTGCTATTGTTAGTTTCGGAATCTTATTGTGATAGTGGCATAGACTTGACCTGTTTATTTATTTCAATACACATCTCGTTTATTGAGTCTACATTCGCCTGTGTAATCTTCTTTAGCATTGCTCCATAGCTTTAATATGTAGGTATCATAAATGACTAGGTAAATAAAACCTATGATGGTGACGTAAAAGTATAATTCTAGTCCAATTTTACAATAAGAATTAGCTACGGCTATCGGTTGAATATTATACGGCAAACACAATTATTACGAGTTCAAGCAAACTTAAAACAAAATAGATATTATTGATTTGGACTGCCTCGTTGGTCTAGTGGTCGCAAAGCGCGACTGCTGAGCATGAGGTCTTGGGTTCGATTCCCAGGTCGGGCAAAGTGTTATTGGGTTTTTCTAACAGGAAATTCTCAGTAGCAGCCTCGGAGTCTGGATTTGTGCCCGGTTGATGGCAATAGGCTCGCCCCCTATTACATGGGACTTAAACATAACTGGCGAAATGTGGGTGTACTAATGGGTGCACCTCTGCCTAACCCTTCGGGGAGTACAGGCGTGATGTTATGTATTATCAGAGAAATTTTGTTACGTTTACGTCGTACACTGCTACTAGACCCTCTGTTATTTGCATGGTTCCGTATTTTACACGCTTTATATTAGCTTCACTTGTAAGTAACTATGTAAGAAAATCTTGGAATCTTAATTTGACCCACTTCCCGGTCTTTGATTGGGGTGAAATTTTGCACACGCTCTGAGTTCTGATGACAATACATGACTAGCTAAGAAACGTCATTACAAATCCAATATGGCGGCCTCCCCAAGATGGCGAACTGGCTGTTTGAAATCCACCCCCAAGGTATCAAATGAAAGGGTTTGCTGTCAGGAATACGAAAAAAATAGTAACGTGACTTATTATGTAAGTAACTATGTAAGAAAATCTTGGAATCTTAATTTGACCCACTTCCCGGTCTTCGATTGGGATGAAATTTTGCACACGCTCTGAGTTCTGATGACAATACATGACTAGCTAAGAAACGTCATTACAAATCCAATATGGCGGCCTCCCCAAGACGGCGGACTGGCTGTTTGAAATCCACCCCCATGATATGGGTATCAAATGAAAGGGTTTGCTGTCAGGAATACGAAAAAAATAGTCACGTGATTTAAATCCAATATGGCGGACAGGCTATTTAAAATGCATCCCCATGATATGGGTATCAAATGAAAGGGTTTGCTATCAGGAATACGAAAAAATAGTCACGTGACTTAAATCCAATATGGCGGACGTCCAAGATGGCGGACAGGCTATTTAAAATGCATCCCCATAATATGGGTATCAAATGGAAGGGTTTGCTGTCAGGAATACGAAAAAAATAGTCACGTGACTTAAATCCAATATGGCGGACAGGCTATTTGAAATGCACCCCCATGATATGGGTATCAAATGAAAGAGTTTGCTGTCAGGAATACGAAAAAATAGTCACGTGACTTAAATCCAATATGGCGGACAGGCTATTTGAAATGCACCCCCATGATATGGGTATCAAATGAAAGGTTTTGCTGAATGGGATACGAAAAAAATTTGTGCGTGCTAAAAGCGTGTTTTTTAGTTTTTTAAACTATTAAATTATTATTTCTCAAACACTTCTATCTATAATGGGGGTTTGGTTTCCACACTTAGCCCTCACTGTTACACTGATATTTTCCATAGTCTAGAGATGAAACAAAATCAATGAATCACGCAAATAGCGTAATGGACGCAGAAATCCATAAATTCACAAATAAATCGTATGCACCAACTGCATATCGTATCGTGTAAATTTCGATCGCAGCTCAAGGAAACCTAGTAGTAATAGCGCACGTAAGCGATAAGCCAGCAACTTGTCACTGCTACTCCATTATCGAGGTCTTTGAACCCAGCATAATTTATTGCTATACCTGCCTTAGGCTTAACTGTGATATGCCTTGCTGTGACACAGTTATATTCAAGTCTAGATTGAGATATACTTTTTACTTTGAATATAGATTCTTTATCAATATCAATCATTAATGTACTTTATACTAAGATTTCATCAATTTTTATACTGTCTTCATTAACTTTTCATTCATTAACTATTTCAACTGTCTATACTATTACTCATTTCAAAGTTTTTCTTTCTTTCTTTTTCTTTCTTTCTATTTGGATCATTTGGTCTTGTTTTTGCATCAACATCCATAATAATTTATACTATTTGGGTACAGCATATGGCCACGTTTGCTGCTTCAAATGCGTTATTCAGATCTTTAAGGGTGCAGGTGAACGCACATTTGGGACACTAGCATTGGTCTATGATGCCCCTTTAGCCAAACTATGTTTGCTTACTTGGGTGCGCAGTCAATTCATTGCCTTCAAGATAGACCACTGCAGTTCACGACCAAGCGCCAGGTGTCCTTGGAACACATTTGGTATCATTAATATCTATCTAACACCCACATTTTATTTTAGATCTTTAAAAATCCACCTGCAGCTAAGTCTTCATTCCATTACAAGTAATAAATCAATTGTAGCAAAGCAAATTTGATCTTGTTCAATTATCAGACGCCAATCTAAACATTGTTGGGTAAGCCAGCCTTCGCGACGCGGAATGTGGCAGTTATTAATGAGCATCTATTGTGAAATGTGCGTTAATTTATTTATTTAAAATTATAGTACTTAGTTTATAGTCATTTGATTAAAGTATACACTGATTTGAATAATTAGTTAGTCGATTATTGATTTAGATTTGCGGTAAAACAGCTTGTGTAATTGATATTACGTTTGATTCTGCAGAAACATAACATCACGCCTGTAATCCCCGACGGGTTAGGCAGAACAGTGTACCTATTATTATTAGTACACCCACATTTCGCCAGTTATGTTTAAGTCCCGTGTAATAGGGGGCGAGCCTATTGCCATCAACCGGGCACAAATCCAGACTCTGAGGCTGCTACTAAGAAATTCCTGATGGAAAAACCAATAATACTTTGCCCAACCTGGAAATCGAACCCAAAACCTCATGCACAGCAGCTGCGATTCTGCAAGAAAGTCTGCTTTAATATTTCCCTTAGCCTCTAGTTTTTCCTTTTCTATATCTTTCAGTGATGTTAGTGCTTTGATAAAACTGTCGTCATTAGATTTAAAATGTTTCAACTTGTCATTACATTCTTTTCCCTCAGCATTTAAAACATGTATGAAATGACCGCCATTCCTCGTCCCAGTAATTAAATTCCTCCCATATAGCAACGCGGTCGCATTAAACATAAACTCGGGGAAACATTTTGCAGAACTGAAAGCTCGCACTTTTAATTGAGTCATTTCTTATAATATTTTTATACTAGCATAGGCCCGCGACTTCGGTTGCGTGGATGTCGGTTATATTTATTTGCGCGAAACTTTATCTTTTTTTTAAATAAAATAAATAAATCATTTTATTATCAGGCAACTGTGGCCCATAGAAAGAATACACAAAATAGACTAATAAAAATTCTCCGACGCTACGTGCGGCGTCGTAATGCTGCGTGGTGTCGCGTAACCGACCTCGGAAACATCGATATACGACACCCTTCGGCCAAAAGTCCTCTTTCAAGAAGGTCTGCAGCTGGTGGGTAGGAACGCGTACCACAAACGACAAGTTGATGTAGTAGCGTGATTTCAACCTTTCGACCCTCAGAGTCCAGTTGGTTGGTTGTAGCCTAAGTTACTTCCAGCTAGATATTTGCCAGTGACAGTCCCGTTAAAACCAATCCAGCTGTTTCTGAGATAAGCCGGAACAAACAGACAGACAAAACTTATTTGTGTTACCTTTCAAATATTCATATTTATTTTGCAAAAAGTTTTTATTTTGACATAACAAACAAACACTTCCATTTAATTTATTTGTATAGACTTCTTACATTTACCGTTCCCCCCGACAATAATTAAAGCAATTGACACATTAATCTGTGTGTGTGTGAGTCGAAACTTGAATAATATTGGGGCTTTAGCCAGACAAGTTGTGATATATGGAACCTGTTTAAGCTATAATACAAGTTACGATACTCAAGACCTTTATATTATACGATTTGGCACGGGCGTGGTTTAAAGAATGCTTTGTATGACACAATTGTGACATGTCGTCTGTTCTAGCGATGTTGTGTGTTGTAATGTCTCTAATAAAATGAATGAATGAATGATATTGCGTTTTGTTATTTCATTAAAAGGTCGATGAATGGATGAATCGTTTGTATCTTGAGATCAATATTACATTGAGTTGCCTTGTGTTGTATAATAATTGTATGAAAGGCATTTTTCTTTTGCCACAAGCCCGTCACACTATGCCCAAACCACTGCCACTCCTGAAAACCAGAATCAACAGTGGCGATCACCAGTAAAGCGTCGAGACAATGAAGCTTGACGAGTTCAGGAGAAACGATTCAACTGTCTTGGGTCCCGCAGCGAAATTAATCAGAAAAAAACAGCGGTGGAGTAAGAAAAAACATAATTTCCACTTCCCTCCAAACAAACAGGAGACAGAACAGAACTAAGTCTATAGGCACATTAACAAATGGGAGAAGCCTAGACTGCCAAGCACCATGGATTACAATTAAAATTAATTAATGGGTATTAATGTTAGGCATATAATTACAGACGTTTACTTCAGTATATTATTTACAAATTGTATGGTCGGATCCATTGTCTTAAGCTTATGTTGTCTCTTGAATATTTTCTCCAAGTTTCGTTAATGGAGGAAGACCTAGCTTAAGGAATTTTATTAACACTGATCTATGAACTTTAGAAATGAAAACAAAATCAAAAACTAGTTTCGGCGGAGTATTAGAAACCAATAAAGCAATCAAATAATTACAGACAAGATCTAAGCAAAAACATCTTGATGATTGATAGGTATAAAATACCCTTCAAAAATTCCCAGAAGAAGGAACTGGTTTCAACATGTTGCAAACAAAACTTTAAGCAAAATATTTATTGAAACATGTTTCTCAATAAATTTGACCAACAAGAATCAGTAACTACTTAAATTACTTTACACGGAGGTATTGCAACTCAAATGGAGATTTAATAAAGCATTCCAAACCCCAAGGACATCACTACCAAGCTCTCAAAACGGACGCCTGGACATTTAGACAGTCCAGTCTAAAGGCCCGGCCACACAGGAGCAGACAACTTGCGGGTGTGATAGTATTTGAATGGACAAGCCCACAACAACGCCTGCGAAATACTATTGCAATATCTAACCGGGATAGAGTTTCCAACTCTTTGTCTGTCAAAAATAGTAGTTCTAAAATAATTACCCATAAAAATATAATAAAAAAAATAGTAAGTAGGTAAAAAGTGAACGTACTGTCAACTTGATATACATGATAAGTTTGATGCCTTTAAAAATATAGTAGTTTAGACTTTAGTCAGAAACATAGGAGTCTGGCTCCTAATAATAGTAGGATATTGTACGGTTGGCAACCCTAAACCGCGACCGCAAACGCGAGTTGCACGCTCCGGTGTGGCCGGGCCTTTAATCCTAGTTGAGCCTGGTAGCTCAGCTACCTCAAGCAAAGCCTACTCTAAACATTATTGTAATGCAATCCTGATTGAAATTCCAAGTGGCATTGTCTCAACGAGACCTGTCTAGTGCGACATTCCTTGTCCAATAACTTGTGGAATTGGGACAATAATATTGCGTAATGTGACAAATTAATCGGGCAACACTTTACTTAGGTACCTGCGGTTTCGAGACCTATGGTTTATAACCTGGTAGAGTTATAATTAATGGAAAAGCAATAAATTTCCTTCTATCTTATCTGATTTTCGTGTGATTAATCGTGATAAGGCGGGATAGTGATACTGTTTATTTGTGGCGCTTTGAAAATAAATATTGATTTCTAAGAGAATTTACATAGGTACCGTAAATGAGGGTTTCTGTCCTTTGTAACTTTGGCTCAATACCGAAACGTTTGACAATACCCTGTCATCTCATTAAGGACAATAATACCCTAAGGTAGACTGGTAGAAATTGTCTAAGACATTAAGTCCGCCTTTGTACAGTGTATTTTTTTACATGTGCATATACACACATCAAAAGTGTCTAGGGATCAATATATTATTATTACCAAATACATCTTGATCCCTAGACACTTTTGATGTGTATAATTTAAATAATTTGATTAGAAACAAATTTTAATTTATTAGTCCGAATTATTAATTTTACTGTAATTTATCAAGAGGTGAAGCAAGCGTTTCTTCGTTCTGAGCCAAAACTAACCTTGTGTTTTTAATTTGTATAATGGATTTGCTCTTGACTCTAGTCTAGGTCATGACAGAGACAAAGTCAACGGTGGAGTCAGCTTACCCAGAAGAAGTCTGTTCACTCTAACTTTGAAGAGATTAGGGTTGAATGCGTTCGGAAACACATACCACTCCTTTCTCCAGTTCCACTCCTTTACTGTGCGCATTATAAAGGACAAGGGTAAAGAAACCCTTATTTACCCGGTATTTATTCTATTTTTTTTTTATATATATGGCAGAGGTGAGTGGTAACGCAGGGAGGGGTCGCCCTAGGAAGACCTACACTGACCTTATTGGTGAGGTTCTTTAGAAAGGTCAGGTGCGGAGTACTCGTAACCGGCGTGCTTGTATGACGAGATGTATGAACGTAGATGAGGCGAAAGGACTATGTAAGGATCGTAGCAGGTGGCGTTCTGTGGTTTCTGCCTACCCCCATGGGAAAAAGGCGTGAGTTTATGTATGTATGTATGTTATTCTATTTTCTCGATTGATAAAAAAATTGGTTATTTTACATCGTCTAGTAGGCAATGACCCAAACGCAAACAGGCCAAAGGTTGCCAGTAAATAAAAACACCATTTTCAATTACATTTAAATTCATCGTTTAATTGGTTAATTAATTCGAAATTACGAATTGATGGTGATTTAATATAGCGGTTACAACGGAATGAGCTCATGGCGCAGCTATTTTTAGGAGTGTATCGGCAAAAAGACCATGATGGTAAAAATTCCTTACCTCGAATGACTGGACTTGTGTGGTGCAAGTTTTAAATGCAAGCGGGTTTTGTGGTCAATCGATCAGTAAAATCTTTTAGATATTATGCCGTTGTGAAATGGGTAAAGTACGTTACCGCAAAATTAATGCTCTATTGGGTTTTAACTAGGACCTAGGTTTTATCTTGACGTTAAAATTGTCTACTTAGGGCAATTTTACCAAAATGTTATAGGTACCTACCTACAGTACCATTTTATATAGTTTTAGTATAGAAAAGTGATTTCGCCATTGATACATTATTATTAGGTTACTCCGAAAAACATAAGTACTTGAACAATTTTTTTCTGATTCTAACCTGCTTTTTTTAGCAATAATTACCATATTACAACATTAGTAGGTATAATTTAAAATGGCGACAAATATTTTACCAAAAAAACAGGAAATAGTATAAAAATAAATTCCCGCCTATTAAATCTCCAATAATTATAATTATAATGTTTAATTATTCACAAAATGTAGTTAAGATTCAAGGGCAAGATGATACTTTAAATAACCTCCTCTAAAACCAATTATATTTAAATAACCACTTACACCACACGTGAAGACAAACACACCGAAACAAGTTTAAATATTCCTAAACCAGTATTATATTTTTATTTTGGCAACATTTCACGGCCGAGTTCCATCGATCTATTACATTCCGTTGGACATGCAAATTCAAATTGAGAGAATTCGAATGATTTTGAAATTATTTTATTTATTTCTTTATCTGTTTATTATTTATTTGTTATGGTTGATTAGTTTTATTACCTGTACAGCTGTTGTAAATAAAAAAAACGTTACGGTTTTATATTTATATTAAGTTTTACCCGCGACTATGTCCGTATGAAAGTCAAAGTCAATGTCAAATCTGTTCTTAGTTGTCGTCTCCTACCTATTAAATACTGTAGTCTTTCAGCTTTATAGGTAAACCAGTTTTCGAAATTTCGTGTTTATTTAGTGAGTGACTTTTCGCTTCTATAGGTAATGTAATATTTAATTATCTTGGAATAATATAAATAAAAAACAAACTTTTTAAAATTACCACAGTCCGTTGGTAATTA
This sequence comes from Hoplodrina blanda, assembly GCA_949316365.1. Taxonomy (NCBI): domain Eukaryota; kingdom Metazoa; phylum Arthropoda; class Insecta; order Lepidoptera; family Noctuidae; genus Hoplodrina; species Hoplodrina blanda. The sequence continues at coordinate 3,343,562 of OX438582.1, forward strand.
TAACAAACTACTACTATCATACAGTTTGATACTCATTAATCAATATTGAGAGAAAACGAATCGACTATCGTCAATTTAATCATTCCAATATTTTTTATAAGTAATCTAAATAAGTAAGTCGTATTTAGTTACATGTTATTCTAAATCTAAAACCTTGTGATTATACGCTTTTTATTATAATATAACATTATTGAATTTAACAAAGGAAGATGTTGAATGGGTTAAATTAATTAGACATGAGATTTTTCTTTCATTTCAAAGCCCGAAAAACAAAAGAATATCTATAACAGAGTGAGTGTGTTCCACAAAACGATGTTCCAGTGAAAGCAGTCTGAGAACAAACTGTAATTAAACTAAGTCAGAATCAATTTAATTGTGATTCTGTTCCGATTCGCAGGGTCCATTGTTTTAAGCTATTCTGTTTTTAATACAAAATATTTGGCTATCACGGCCATTGTGATATGTGGAGCGGTAATTATGATAGTCATCTTTGTAGTTTAGGGTTGGTCTTTTCTAGGTTTCCGTGACCCCCCATTATAAATTGTATATAATTTTGATTATAATTTATAAGTTTTGTATATTTATTAATTTGGATTTGATATATATTTTATAAATAGTGTATTACTAGAGGAATAAGTAAGTATTATTCTTATTCCTTGAGGTCTTGCGCTCATGTTGGTACACTCAACAAAGATATAGGTCTCCAGGGTCGTCAGATATAGTTAAAGTTTTTTTAGAAACCGATGGATGTCTTCGATCCTACTAAACTTAATTAATGACTGCATGTACTTATTTTTGCCTTGGACTTTGTCATCACTTCATTTGGATACATTTATATAATAGGTTGACTGTTATATTATTGTTATACCTTGTAATGTTTTTTTTACTGATTTTTATAAGATTTGACAACCCTGAGAAATACTAATATTTTGCCTAATCATTCCACTTTCGCTATACTTTAAACTAAATATTTTCCTATAGATGAGTTTCCAATGAAGCAGGTATGTAGGTAAAAAAAATAATTGTCAACATTTATATCAGTAACGAAAACGACGATTCAAATAATTAATTTTAAATTTGGAATTATAAGAACCAGTTTTTGTTTATTGCCAGTTCAATCTAATTATTTTGCTTCGGTAAATAAAGTTATAAATTAAAACTTTGTAAGGACTGAAGTCATAAATTTTATAATTTATAACTTTTACGATTGTGGGTGACACGCTCCTTTATTATGGAATAAGAAGACATAAAAATTATGTAATGCCTTGTCCTTTCACAACCAATAAGCAATTGTATCAAGGACTTGATTCAGAAAACGGTAGATACATACTCTGGAGCAAGGCATGTATATTTAGGAGGATCATCTTTCTGGAGCCCTGTTCAGAGGTAACTTAATTAAATCCTGTTTCCGAAGCCTGCTTTATTTTTTTCTGTTTTTAAATATTTTTTCAGTCCAGTAGTTTAAGGGTCCACGTTTTATGCATCATAAAGCCGTGGGTTCACAACCGGGCACGGAGAAGCACCAATGTAACTTTTCCTATAATATATTTAAGTACTCTCTAAAATCGTCTTGGACGTCACTGACATCGGTGAAGGAAAACATCGTGAGGAAAATCTGGAGTTTAACTATTAATATAAGTCTATAATCGCAAATTCACTTTGAGCAAGCGTGGTGATTAATGCTCGTGCCTTCTCTGTATGAGAAGAGACCTTTAAGGTTTGTAACAATAATAGGATTATTTTTTTTAGATAAAGAATTAAGCTTTTGGTAGATAAACGAACACAGCTGTAAAATTGATGTCTTCCTCATTGGTACGAGCATTTTATCCAACACAAACACACAGTACTAAATTGTCCTCAAACGTCCGTAGGGAATGCAGTCGCCATTACTTAGGCGGGGTACATACCTGCGACGTTAGGTCCATGATGCAGTCGCACAACGCTTCTGGCAACGGTGTGAACTGGCCTTGATACGCTGGTGTTACTATGCAGTCCTCAATGTCACCTGATAATAAAAGAGATAGGAGTTAATTAGGTACTTATGAAGTTATGAGTTTGGTAGTGATAAAACTTATGCAAATACAATATGTAAACATACAATGGTGGTCCAGTGGAAATTGAAAAATTAATCTTATAAGAAAGCCAAAATTGTGAGAAATTGAATTTGAAGTTACTTTGACGGTGTAACAAACAAGACACATCTATCTATCTAAATAAAAGTGAATAGGTACCTAAATGTGTTGCTTTGCGCAAAACTCGAGAACGGCTGGACCAATTTGGCGATTCTATTATTCTATATTTATTGTGTTCGTAATTTCTCGGATAAGGTTTATGTGAACATTTTTTTTTTAAGCTTTTATTTAGCTTGCACTGTTCGTATGTATGTAAGTAAGTTGTCCTTTCAAAATTTGAAAACCGTTTTTCGACCATTTTTACAAGCTTTTATTTAGCTTGCACTGTTCGTATGTATGTATGTAAGTAAGTTGTCCTTTCAAAATTTGCAAACCGTTTTTCGTCCATTTATTGGTATCCGATTGAGCAAAAATTTTGCATACACCTTTAGTACCGGTGACAATACAATGTCCAATACACAAAATTGTGATAAAGCTTGTTGTTAAAAATATTTTTATAATAATAATTTTTTAATCCACCAAAAATGTCGGAAATTTGCACCCGGAAAAAACCAAGGCAATCCGCTAGTTTAAAATAAAACATTTAAAACAACAGATACCTATGGTGATTTTATTACTAACCTACTTTATATCTAGTATTGCTAAATAATATTTCAATGTATTCACATCCAAAACTGGATTTAGAATAGATTTAAAATTAAATAGCATTAAATATTCAAAATCATTACAATAACATACTTAAAAAAATATGGGAGAATTTTTGACGTTTGTTAATCCTATTTCACAGTACTAAACCCAATTGTACTTTTTATGTAACATCTAGTTTTTTACACCCGAACCCTTCGCTTAGCTTAAAACAGTAAAATAACTAACTAACACTGCATTGCACAATTAAAGCTGGGGGGTATCTAGGAGTATAAATCGCGTCGACACTACCCCGGGGAAGTGGGGGGTGTCCCCGGGGAACGTTTGTTGGATGCCGTCCAAATAGCTCGAGTTGTGTAGGGATAGCGGGGATGTTTGTTGTTTGTGCTTGTGTTTTGAAGGGGATAGCTTGTTTATGGATTGGTGACATGCATTGGCGTTGGATACGTGCTTATTGTTACGTTTTACTTCGTTGCTCTAGTGGTACTGCTGAGCATGAGGTCTTGGGTTCGATTCCCAGGTCACGCAAAGTGTTATTGGGTTTTTCCATTAGTAATTTCTCAGTAGCAGGCTCGGAGTCTGGATTTGTGCCGGGTAATAGGCTTGTATTTCATGGAACTTAAAACAGAACTGGCAAAATGTCGGTGGACTCAAGGGTACACCTCTGCCTCACCCTTAGGGGATTACAGGCGTGATGTTCGGTTATAGTACAACAATAATGATCTTTCTGCTATAGAAAGTAAAATCCAGACTCCGAGGCCGCTACTGAGCAATTTTTTTATAGAAAATCCCAAAAACACTTTTGCCCGACCTGGTAATCGAACCCAAGACCTCATGCTCAGCAGTCGCGCTTTGCAACCACTAGATCAACGAGGCAGTCGACTCCTTTACAAGTTTCTGATAAACAAAAAAAATAAGCTTGTTAAACTGAGCTCGTAAAAGTACGAACTTTTTTATCCTTACATGCATCTAGCAAACTAGCCCCAAAACACCTTTAAAAATAAGTCTCTTATACTAAAACTGCGCCAAACGGACGCAGCCAGTAAAAATGTCCGCAGTATACGAAACGCGAGTGTAACAGCCGGTTATATCCGCGATGATATTTATACGTCACATTTAACTGAAACCAGGGCTACATCAGGCGAACAGTTCCGGGTAACATAATGTTGCTAAGGTAACAAATTGTCAGACAAAATGTCACCTATTTTGTGTCAGGAAGGAAATATTTTATGCTGGAGTTGAGAAATACGTCCTCCATTTTGTTAAAGATTTGTTCCTTTTCCTGATTTTCTTTAGAGATATTTAGAAGATTAATTAGCAAACATCTTTCATAACTTTCGACAATAACGACAAAACCTATACTTAATGTTATAATCTTAATGTTTGTTAGTTTGTTTGATTTAAAAATTCTTTGCGTTATATTGTCCCGTGTTTATCTAGGATGGCTATAGGTTATATAGACTACAGGCCCACGTCCAAAAATGGTGGGTCATATGAACCACCAGGTGACGTATATAGGACGATATAAGAGCATAAAATAATAAGATTCAGCACTATGCCGTCACTTGTAAGCTGTCCAACTGAGTGCTGGTGATAATTGAAAAGTGCAGGTAGAGTGAGTACATTTTGGTCATATATTTTTGTACGGCATTTTTACCATCGATAGATCCATGAAAAATAATAAGAAAGCGCGCAGTGCCGTACAAAAATGGTGGGCCACAAAAGTCGGTATTTTTTTTGATTTTCTGACAATTTCCAGGGTAAATTTGGTCATTTGATTCTGTACGGCATCAGTTTCATACTGTTTCAATACAGCTTCTAATCCATTATTCCACAACGCCGTACAAAAATCATGTGACAAGGGGAAAAAATCGAGGGTTGCAACCCACTCTCTTTCCGTGGTCCGGGGGGTGATTTGAAAAAGTACGGCTTCGGTTCCAAAACATTATCTAGCACTCAAAAGTACTATTAAAAATAATGCCGTCAAAAAATTATTGTTCATTTGAATGTAAATTAATTAATTATCTTAATTTCATGGTACACTTGATTTATAAAGCTGTAAAATCATTTGACTCTGTACGGCAACTTTTTTTTTAACATGATATTGTAAAATACAATTGTTATATAGTATTGCCGTTCAAAAGAAACTGTTCTAAAAAAAATTATAGAGAAATACAAAAACTGAATTATTGCAAAAGTTTAAATATTCATAGATTAATAATCTATAGCAATTTTCTACATTTTTCCCTTGTTTTAAATAGTATTAAGATAAATAAATTAGGAAAAAATGATGCCGTACATTTTAATGCAGACCATATCTTTTCATATCATTTTGTTCTATGGATTTTTCCTTGAGTTGTTTTTCCCCTACAAACCTTTGGACCAACGAAAATGTACGGCATGTAAAAAAATATTATCTATGCATAAAATACTTTCAAAATAAATTAATTTTATGTTGTTTCAAATCACCCCCCGGACCACGGAAAGAGAGGGGGTTGCAACCCTCGATTTTTTCCCCTTGTCGCATGATTTTTGTACGGCGTTGCGGAATAATGGATTAGAAGCTGTATTGAAACAGTATGAAACTGATGCCGTACAGAATCAAATGACCAAATTTACCCTGGAAATTGTCAGAAAATCAAAAAAAATACCGACTTTGTGGCCCAACATTTTTGTACGGCACTGCGCGCTTTCTTATTATTTTTCATGGATCTATCGATGGTAAAAATGCCGTACAAAAATATATGACCAAAATGTACTCACTATACCTGCACTTTTCAATTCTCATCAGCACTCAGTTGGACAGCTTACAAGTGACGGCATAGTGCTGAATCTTATTATTTTATTCTCTTATATCGTCCTATATACGTCACCTGGTGGTTCATATGACCCACCATTTTTGGACGTGGGCCTGTAGTCTAATACAGCATGTCGCTACGACTCATCAGAGGAAATCGCGGAGTATAAACTAGTAACTAAAAAAAAACATTTGTCACAATCATCTCATAAAATATCACAAACATTCATACTTCTATCGACTTCATTCCCATAACGCATACAAGAGACAAAAAATAGAATCTTAATACAATAGATATAAAGACCTTATTTCACGGCGCTTCAGATTCATGAAACTCAGTTGTATTCAGCGGATTGAAACGCTTATCTCCACTCACAGACTGCGCTCGGCAGCGCAGCGGTTCGGTTGAAACAATTGTGACGGTAGGTACCAGGCGATCATAATAGTAGAAGAGTTTATTTTGCAGTTTAAATTATTATTGTTGGAGTTTCATAGAAAATGGTTAACGGTGAAGAGCGTATGGTAATAGTATATGCATAAATCCTGAAACGTTTAATTTTTTGTGGAATTGTCAAAGTCGTCCGCTCGTTAGGACAGTCTCTGTTCGTTAATCCATCAGTCAGGCATGGTGATGATACCCAATCCTATCTAATAATGGGTGAAAGGGGGAACATTTTTAACAAAACTTTTATATATTCCGTAGGTACAGGATTGCAAAGCCCTCAACGATGAATGCTTTCTCGGTAATTTAAAAAATATCTGCTGTTGCACATAAAAGTGAAAGGGTCAGTTCACACCGAGACGCGACGCGACGCGACGCTGCGTGCACACTTTAAAAGAGCGACTCAAAATATAACTTTATTTTCTACACGAAAAGATACACATTTCATTGTAAGAATTTAGAATACGTTACACCACGCAGCACTACGTCGCGATGCGTCGCTCTACGCTGCGCTGCGCCGCGCGGCGCCGCGAGACGCATCGCGACGCAGCGGTGAATCGCCGGTACGCGCGCACAGAATGACGTGCAAGAGCGGCGACGTTGCGATGCGTCTCGCGGCGGCGAGCGGCGCAGCGCGAAGTCACTGGCCTCTTCAAGTATCTTCACGTTGCGTCGCGTCGCGTCGCGTCTCGGTGTGAACTGACCCTAACGGCTAATGTTTTTTATTTTAAATGAAAAAGAAAAAAATAAACTCTTTTGTCTAGAATCTATGGTAAATTTTCATTACGAAGTTCCTTCCACCATGTATTTTTGTTCAGTGAGAGATAGATAGTACCTACATATATAAAATTCGCCTGTCGCAAAAAATCTTGATCGATTGTCGCCTAATTCCTAATTAATTTAAATTAGAACTATACAATTAACAGTGTCGTACTTGTCAATTATTATGATTAAGGAATAGTCTTCATTACTACATTAATTTATATTACAAATACATATTACAAATCATCACAATCCGCAAATTTGACAATGATATAATGATATTATACAGATCACAAAGGCGTGAAATGGCAGTTTAACAATAAATGGGACTGACAAAATGCTTGTTATGCACGTACAACATTTAAACTTTTATTATAACATGCATTTCTCGAAAATCAGTCGAGTTATTCGCTTCATAAATTTTAATGTGCCAAATGCACAACCACTAGTGAACGGAAATTTTGCCAAAATTATTATCATCACGCTTTGCTCCAATGATGTTATTGTAAAAATGGTTGCTTTTTACTGCATTAGTTATTGCAAGCGTTTTTCTTTTGTGCCTCTTATTTACTAGCTTTTGCTTGCGTTTTCACATAAAACATAATATAACGCCAATAATCTCCTAAGGGTTAGGCAGAGGTGTACCCATTAGTACACCCACATTTTGCCAGATATGTTTAAGTCCCATTTGTAATAGGGGGCGAGCCTGTTGCCATCGACCGGGCACAAATGAAGACTCCGAGTCTGCTACTGAGAAATTCCTGTTGGAAAAACTCAATACCACTTTGCTCGACCTGGGAACCATGCATGTCGCGGAATTAAAAGTAGCCATGTCCTTCCATGGGGTTCACACTTACTCCGTGCCAAATTTCATTAAAAATTATTTAATGATTAAGAGACACTAGACAGTAGTTTGGCTTGCTTTGACAGATTAAAGCTTAAATTAAAAAAGTAATCTCTTCCCTTTCATCGTCTGTTTCAAAACGCAAGTTTTCATTAACAAAACCACTTAAGGAACCAAGTACAGTCATCAACAACACAAATATTTATATTAATACATAAACCTATACAATTACAGATGCCATTAATCTTAACTAATTGTTTACGTATCGTCTCTAGTAAGTGGTATGTTAATGCATTGTTTACTAAACACAGGTGTACACTGTAAAGTAGGAAACGGATGTTCTCCTGCTTAATGTTCCGTCGTTAAAGTAAGTACATACCTACATTTTGTAATGTGATATTTCATGACATTAATATTATGTTTAGAACTCTAGGATAAAGGCTCGTTTTGTCACAGACTTATGTCAAGAGTTTGGTCGAATACTAGTTTTATCGGATACTAGTTTTGTCGAATACTAGTTTTGTCGGATACTAGTTATGTCGGATACTAGATTTGTCGGATACTAGTATTGTTGAATACTAGTTGTGTAGGATACTAGTTTTGTTGAATATTAGTTTTGTTGAATACTAATTTTATCGGATACTAGTTATGCCAAATACTAGGTTTGTCGAATACTAGTTTTGTCGGATACTAGATTTGTTGAATACTAGTTTGGTCGGAGACTGGTTTTGTCAGATACTAGTTTTTTCAATACTAGTTATTTCAATACAAGTATTGTCGGATATTAGCTTTCGACAAAGCTAATATACTAGTTTTATCGAATGCAAGTAATGTCAATAGATTAATATTGCAATAATGCAGCGGTTTTTAGTGACATTCTATCTTCCAACACCCCCAATTTCTTCTCCCCCATTCTTGAGGGACCGCATGACACATTTCCTTTACAATGTCTCGTTCCATCGTTATTTTTCTCGCCTCATTCGACGCGGGCAGTTACGCTCTCGCAGTCAGTTTGCACATAACACGAAAAACAAAAGCCTTGAGAGCACTAGGGTAACCTAAATTCTGCTTATACGAGGACACGGTCGTCCACGGAATTATGTCAAGTGGGACACCCTCTTTACTAATATTGCGTAACGGGATTTAATATGGTTGAGGAAAGTACTTTTTTCCTTTTGGACAATGAAATGTGTTTTTAATTACATCGAAAAATAGGGTTGGCTTGGAAATCTTAGAATATCGGCCGGTGCAAACATAATTTGTGCGAAATGACGTGTCATTGACCCGTCTGATACCCAGTGGAAGTACGAAGCTCAGACTCGATCCTATTTGCTGAAGTGTCTGGATTTTGCTTTTGGTAAGTTCAGAGAGCATTTAATATGATTTTTTTTTTCACCTTTCGTTCAAGAGACAAATGCTGACTAAACTCTTTTGCAAAAAAAACGGGCACTTTAGATTTTTTTCTTATTTCAATGAAGAAGAACAAGAAATAGGCTTTATTAATTTGACGATGTATTGGCATGTTATTTGAAGCATCCTGGCATGATTCTTTACGTTCCAAATTTAAAATTAATAAAATTAAAATAATTATTATTGTGGATTATTCTAAAATTGCTATACAAATGGCGCGAATTGCTGAAACGATTTTTAACTGATTACGATATTTTTAAACTTTTTGGATATTTTCTGCAAATTAAACAATTTCATCTTTCTTTTTACATTAAATACCACTTTTTGATATGAGTGATAAAGCGATAAGGGCCGGTATAATTATAGCCCTACTTGAAGAAGGTTGTTCGCAAACTTTACGTGTCTCAGCGGCTAAATGTGAGTCGTTCAACTGTCCAGAGGACTTGGCAACGGTATCAAGAGACCGGTTCGGTCAAAAGAAGACCCGGTTCGGTAAGAAAACGATGCTCAGAACCAAGAGATGACCGCTTTTTGGTGAGTCAGGCGTTGCGTAATCGTAAGGCGTCAAGTGTGGACCTGAAGAAGAGCCTTGAAGAAGTAAGAGGAGTAGAAGTTAGCTTGTTGACGGTCAGGAGGAGGCTTTTGGCTGCCAATATCAGGAGTTACCGCCCAGCTCGGGGCCCTAAATTACTCCGTGAGCACCGTGTTGCTCGACTTCAGTTTGCTCGGAACTGTGCTTCATGGACTCTGGGGACTGGAATAAATAATTTTTTTTTGATGAAGCTAGAATCTCTTTGTGTGGAGAGGACCGACGCCGGCGAGTGCTGCGAAGACCAGGGGAACGCTATGCGGAAGTGTTTTTCGAAGAAATCACTCCTTATGGCGGAGGCTCCGTTATGTTTTGGGCAGCAATTAATTCGACGGAGCGTACGGAGTTAGTTTTCATAGAAAATGGAACATTAAATGCACACCGGTACATAATGGAAGTCCTAATTCCATATGCACAACCCACATTGACTGCACTTGGGGAAGATTCCATTTTTATGGACGACAATGCTTGCCCGCACCGTTCTGGCGACGTGGAAGCGTACATGCAAGAAGTTGGGATCCGTCGTTTAGATTGGCCAGCTCGAAGTCCTGACCTCAATCCAATTGAGCATGTCTGGGATGTTCTAAAGAGACGGGTAAGATCAGTGCAACCTGCTCCACAAAACATCAGGGAGCTAAAAAGAGTCATTGCAGAAGAGTGCGAATGTATTCCGTTATTAAAAACATCGTGGAAAGCATGCCCAGAAGGATTCAAGCTGTGATTTTGGCAAGAGGAGGTCACACTCGTTATTAGGTTTTTACATTTGTAACTTTATTTAATTAAAAAAAGTAAAAAACAAATCTTGTCTTATTTGCCGACCACTTCTTATTGTTTGGGCGTGTACATCGGTTTTAAAGAATCCATCGTTTTTTTTCTTTTAATTGCCCGAATTCACTTCACGCGCATTAATTTACACGATTATAAGTATACAGACTACGTCAAAGAAATAAATTTCATTTAATTAACTCAAATCGACCTTAGAACGTAAATTTCCTTAGGTGCCCGTTTTTTTTTGCAAAAGAGTGTATATATTACCATCTAAAACCCACAAACAACACGTACACATACATTCAAATTAACAGCAAGTACCAACAATTTGCGCATACATTGTTAAAGATGGTCATAAGTAGGTGTTGTGTCGAATACCATTAGTTACATGTTTTTAGTGGCACGTGGGCAGGGGCCAAGGTTGAGAAGTGCATTACAAAGGTACTGACTTGACTCATGAGGTTTTTTTCGCTCAAGGTTATAAGGTTTTAGTGATTTAAGTTGATCAAGGGCTTTTCTGACAAGGATCCACTCTAGAAATTAAGTACACGTGTTTTTCTCATAAAGTAGAAAACAAATGAACTGGACGACGATATGCATTTGCAGTTTTATTTCGCACGTTGTGCAAAAGATGTCGCTACACATTGACAGCCAAAATTAAAACATTTGACTGCTCATATTTTTTTAGTAAGAAAAGTATTGTCAGTTAAATAGTTTCGTTTCTAAGTATAATATTTGTATTTATTCAACATAATTAATCACAATGTACCATGGGACCATGCCCGGGTCGAAGGCGCGTTTTGTTCGCGCGCGCCTCAAAGAACTATCAGCACAGGGACGGGGGCCCCCAACGGGGCCAAACGCCTGCCGGGGTTGCGGGACATCTTAACAGGATACCGTGGCCCCGGAACGTAAAGGGCAACAGAAGGAACAGGGTGGTTTTTTAGTCAGTAAAAGTCTGATCAGCGCCGTGGTTTCGTGCCATCGTGTGTGGGCAACGGCATTATGCTGAGCGTCGGCCGTTTCGCGCGGTAGTGGCGCACCGTTTTTTAATTTTTTTGTTATGTATTTTAGTTTTTTAGATTAAGTGCCTTTCACGTGAATAAAAAGTTTTTCTTTCTTTCTTTCTGACAGTCCCTTCCGCCCCACCCAGGGCGGAAGGACTCATTTGATGATATTTACCACCTCAAAAAAAAAAAGCATCAAATAGGATGACAACTCGCCTATTTCCCACTTCACCTAAATGTAAGGGAGTTTTTCAAAAATTGACCGGCTGGCAGCCTGCTTAACCAAGGTGTTGTTAAGAAAGAAGTAATAAATAAGGTTTAAAGAGACAGAAAATATCAGATTTCAGTCAATTGCTTGCTATCAGTATTATTCATTGTTTCCAATTTTAGGATTCCGTTTCAAAAATGTAATTTTGAGAATGAATGTTAAGAAAGTTGTAGTGTATAACTAAAGCACAAAAAAATGAGTTTTATTTTTTCGTTATAATAAAACAAAAAAAATTGCTCGACGTGGGTTCTACATTGCATTTATAGATACAAATACAATGTAATACGTGTATAAATAACTTGAAATGGTCATTAAAGTCTTGAACCTGTAAAACTTCTCAGTAATTACCGATCCTTATCTTGCATTCCTTTCCTGCATAATTGATTATCACGAGAATGCATTTTAACCTTTTTGGTCCTCATGAATACAGGACCGTGTACGTACTTAAGGAATCATTTACCAAAAGTGCTCCTGCGAAATTGTGATTGGATATTCGATATTACGTTTTTGGGTATAACTTTCTGAGTTTTGATCCGCAAGTATTGCATGTAACTTACATACTAAGCTGTTTTTTTTTGGTTTTTCACAAAGTTTTATATTGAAGCTGTTGGCAAACCTTAATAAATAAATATATAAAAGTCAATGATACGCTTTCCTAATTATTTAAGTAAGTATTTTAACAAAAAAATTCAAACAATATTCAACCCACAAGAATGTCAAAAGTAGTTATGCCTACAAGTGCTTTACCAATTTGTAACTTCACTTAACTTGTCAAAATTAATAAGCGTATAGTACGGAACTCAGGCATTTAGTTAGCGCTTAACCCGTTACCGCCACGTGGGTAGTCCTCGATGCCTCGTAAATACCACACTTTATAGGCGGCCTCGTTGCAGAAAAAATATAAAATGGTTATTGTGCCTCTTTTCTGTGGCCGCCAGTGGAATGTTTATGCCTCGCGCCTTTTAGTGAGTATTACGATTGGTTATTGCGTATGATTACAGAGACGGTGTTAAAGTAACTTTATTATTTCTATTTTTGAATGGTCCGTATCTACATGCAAATAGAAATTTAGGAAAGAAATTCCATTAGGCCTTAGAAATAATCGAATTCTATTAAGCCTATCATAATGGACCTCCCAGATTTCTGATTTTTATTTAATTGACAAACAAAAATCGGTTTCAAAGTTTCTTTTTTGCAAAAAAAAAGTTACAGTTATACATAATAATTATATACTCTAGAATTACTTGACATATGAAGCTGAAATATGTCAGATAGTTTATTGGAAAGCGACGTTAGCTAAGAACGGATTCAGATCAGATCAGGCCGATCCAACTTTAACTTCCACGCGAACGAAGTCGGGAGCAAAATATTAACTGAAGTCATAAGATCATTCAAAGCTGCCAGTCACAAACATCAGCGTATCAAAGGACCAAAATTTTTTTCACAGTATTTACACCAAAGAATGTCATCTTATTCACAGGCATCTTTGAGGCACCGCTACGATTGAATGGACTCAATGACCTTGTGCTGCATCCATTCAATCCAACATTCATTACATGGGCTATAAAACTACACAGAACGTGTAACCTGCCAATGAAAGCCTCCCAATCAATAATTACTTGCGGCCTAAATCCCAATCAAAGTCACAAACCATCGTTACAAACATCCACGTTCGAATGACAGCTACAATTTGCCAACCATTTAAAAATAATTTTGTTCCATTCAACATTTATGTATGTCATTACAAGACGAAATAAAGAAATGCCCAAGTCCGGCCAAGGCTGGCTTGTGCCACGTTAATGATACAATGATTCATTATTATTGTATTATTAACGCAATTGCATATTATTATTAATTTTGTTAAGATTGGGATTGACTGTTGACATATCAAGGGTGTTTATGAGTAATGTTTTGACCTACTGTTTTTTTTTTCATTATGTAGATTATAATGATAATTATCTCCTGATTTTAGGATGCTGAAATGTCATGTCTATTACAGTAAGAATCATTATGTCAAAATTAATTAATTGCTGCCAGTGTAGGTGATAATAATGAGACCATCGAGCTTTAAAAGAGACTGTTACACTGGTCTCTCTCTAAAGATCATTATTACCACCATACAGAGAGAGAGGACGCTCCTTAAATCTGCACTTTTTCTAATAACACAGTATGTATACCATAATACTACAATAGGTAGGTAATGCAATCTGCGTAGTGGCAGTGGGGTTAAGTGATTGAAAAATAACAATAGTTCGTTAACGACAGATTAAATAGCTTCCACTTGTATTGAAACCTTTGACAATCAACCTATTTTATATATATTATATTTTATTTTATAATAAAGAATACCTAGATTATATCATACGCCACACGATTGCCTACTAATTCTTGCTAAAAAGTGCCATAAAACAAAATATGCACATCTACAATCGAACGCGGTACCAACAAACGTGTAACCAAAATCAATTTGTTTAGCAATCGATAATGATTAATACTGTACCAAATGTTGAGATGCTCCAATGATCATTCATTTTAATCATAATATAAAATCAATTTGTATTGATATACCCACTGAAGATTGAAGTTTCTATTTGGTAATTCTCTTTTCGAAATAGAAGCTCTAATTATTTAGATATTAATGCTTTTTTGTTCAAAAGTTGGCAAATACGGGTTGTTTCATGTCTAGGCTTGCATGGACCAGAATGTTAATATAATTATGTCGCAAGAGCATTCAACTGTTACGGCTCATGGCTCGATCTTAAATTTTAAGAGCGCGGTTTTATGATCTGTAATAATTTAAGTGCTTTTAGTTAATGAAGCTAGAGCTTTATAAGCTTGAACAAAGTAACAATCGCGTATTATATTAATGTGTAACATAGTTTCATCATCATCATCTGCCTAGCGTTTCCCAACTATGTTGGGGTCGGCTTCCAGTCTAACCGGATGCAGCTGAATACCAGTATTTTACATGGAGCGACTGCCTATCTGACCTCCACAACGCAGTAACTGGGTAATACGATACCCCTTGGTAAGACTGGTTGCCAGATTTTCGGGCTTCTGACGACCCTTAACGACTGTTAAAGATCCACATATGACAGCCGAGACCAAAGGCTTAACGTGCTTTCCGAGGCACGGAGGAGTCTCGGTGTGTAAAGATGGTCACCCATCCACGGACCAACCCCGACATAGTTGATGCAAGCGGTATTTCAAACCGAATCCTATTTTTTAACGAAATAAGGTTTAGGATAGGTTAAAGTTTATCTGTACGTAGGTAAGTATGCTGTTTCTTGTCAGGACATAGTTTGATTAGTTGCCGTTCACGGTATTAATTGGGGGTAAATAGATTAATTCTTGAAGGAAACTAGGGTTCAGTAGCTTACTGATAAAGCTAAAGACTTTGGCTTAATTCTAAAGTTTATGCAGTTAAACTCGTAGGCAAAAGCCATATAATATACTAGCTTTTGCCCGCGACTACGTCCGCGTGGGACTTGTTTATATCGTACTTGCATACAAAGTTCCAGCCCCCTTTTCACCGCCATAGGGGGTGATTTGCAACAATTTGGATGAAAACTAACCTATGTCCTTCCTCGGATCTTAAACTATCTCCATGCCAAATTTCATCAAAATCGATTCAGCGGTTTAAGCGTGAAGAGGCAACAGACAGACAGACACACTTTCGCATTTATAATATTATTAAGTAGTATGGATTTATTTGACGCATAACAGAATGTCTATGTGATGACCCCCCCCCCCCCCTATGGTAGGAAAACCTGCGTTACAGGGATCATCCAACCGTCAGTTTCGAAATTTAAAATAGAATTAAAATTAGTCCAATGAACGACTAGTTCCATTTACAATTTCTATGACCAATCCCCGAATACACAGAAGTATGGTAAATCATCAAATGACTTCTTCCGTTGTGGGGGGAGCGGAAGGGAGCTTCAGACTCTTACTGATTAAAACCCATCCGTGTTCCTCCTAATGCCCTTTGTATCCCAGGGCTGCAGTAACACTTTCGAACAAAATCCGCAATCACATCACAGCCCTAAACAAAGTACAGTTACCGGCACGTAACTTGGCAAGAGATTTTCGTAGTGGGGGAAGTTCGCGCATATAAAAATGTATGAAATTGTGCGTGCGCAAACTTCCCCCACTACAAAAACTCTTGCCAACTTACGTGCCGGTAACTGTACCAACGATTAACTATAATGATGTGTTAGCATCTGAAGCGGCGTTTAACACCTGTAGACCATGGCGTCAGGACCATATTACCATGAAATTATGGTGTTAGATCAGTGGGTGTGAGACTAGAAATTGTTATTTGAATACTTACGTTGTATTGACAGCCAAATGGTAATGATAAAGTATCCCTGTTAATTATAAATTGAAGATGTTTAGTGTGAATCTTTGATGTGATTTCGTAATTTATGTGGTGGGCACATATTGTATGTGATTATGAAGTTAGTTAGTTAGTTAGTTTAAGGTAATCTTTTTTTATATTTTAATGCTAGAGTTTTTATCTATTACAGACGTGCACAACATTTTCTCATCGCAGTGTGTGTTCTGGATAAAAACTATACAGGGTGCTTGTTAATTTATTGTAATTATGTTAAAAATTCTGCTATTTCATACATTATGATCGTGATGTAAAGCATTTTTGTAGGGAACAGCTGATTTTTTGTTTTATGATTTCAGGTCGATTCCGTAGTAAAAGTTGTTCACAATGATGAGTACAATGACCCCTTTTTAGGTTTTTAGTAAATTAAAAAGCAACATGTAGAAGATATAAAATGAATACAAAAAATGAATTCCTAACAAATAGGTATATGAAATTAAAAATAGACATAGTCTTAAAAAAATATACAACTAATTAGCCATGCAACATTAACAAATAAATCATTAAGTTATCCATTATCAAGCTTCTGTATTATAAGCTTCACCTCTGACATTTTCTTTTTACGAAATGACTTTTCGCAATTTCGCCCCCTTCAAACTTTCCCTCAAAATGTTATCAATTTCCAGGTGATTACACCCATTTACGTCGTTGTATCCCAAAATTGCCCGTAATGACAACGATGCTAAAATACGAGGGGAAAAGTGAAGTCTTGCATTAATTTGCAATATTTACTTGAAATTGATATTGAAGATTCTTTTTTCGCGTCGGCACGAGTAAAGCCTCGTATTCATGGTAAACATTTGTTTAGCAACAGTTAGTAAACGTTGTTGATGAACGCAGAGAATGCTGCTGGAAACTTTGTTGAAATCTATGGGTTGTCCATACACGTCAACATTTCTTGATAAACTGATGTTTTCGCTCGCCGGGCGTCAACTCTGCAACATTGCGTGATCAACTCCGCAAAACAAAGTGTTGCCCGCAATATGTTGATAGCAACTCGGCAACATGTTTATGCAACTATGTTGCTAAACAAATGTTTACCATGAATACGAGGCTTTACCTACTTGAGATAAGATTCCGTTGTTGTGAAAAGAGTAGCGAGTAGAGATGGGCAATGTGTTTCTGCCCGGCAGGAAAATTTGGTAAATTTCCGGGCATTTTGGGCATAAATGTATTATTGCCCGATATATGCCCAATCGTAGGGCATAAAAATGTGGGGTCGTTAAACGTAATTTAATATTATTCTTCATGTAAAATAGTACTCAATAATGAAATAAAAAAGAATGAATGTCAATAATTGAACACATTTTTATTTAAAAATGATATACTATTTATAAATAAGCCGCATAATGTAAATGTTTTATGCACTGCCTAACTTGTTTTTCAATTGAAGTTTTTATGTTCTCCTTGTTTTCATCGTCCAGCATTGTTATTGATGGTGAAACAAATTCTAATTTTGATTTAAGGTTTTTATGCACCATAAATACTTCTTGTATGTTGAATTCGTTGCCTTCCAGTTTAAATATACTATCTGATACAGGCTCAAGAACACTGATGCACTGATTATCATGGACCAGAAATCTTCATCCAAACGTGTAGATTTCTTGTCGGGCGTTGGTTGAAGGTTTTCATTAACAGCTAAAGTCTGTAGAGCAGGTTTATTAATTTTAAGACTTTTCAATGCGCCGACGTGATTGCCCCATCTTGTCTTGCAGGGTAATTTTTCAGACTCTGACCAGAGGTTTTATCTTTTCTAATAATACTTAGTAAGGCACTTAAGATTTGACTTTTTTTAAATATTTTTAATAACATCTGTTGAGAGATCTTTAAAAGCTTTAACTTCGGGTGGTTTTAGAAAATTGAAAGATTAATATTATGGTTACATTTATATGGTTCTTATGACATATTTTATATTTAAATATGTATTTTAATAATTAAATAAAATGTAATTTAATTCCTAAAATTATAATGTACTTAAAACAACTAATCTTAACAGTATACGCATCCCTCGCCCTACACTCTTCTCACGATTAGCGTTGAAAATGCCGAAAAAAACAATTTGTTTTTCCGTTTTTTTCACATGTTACATTGAAAAATTCGCAGACAGAATCCTTTGGAAAAAAACGGGAATCTTTCGAATTTTTCTCAAAATGTCTTGAAATATTACATCATCTCGGTTCCCCGTGGGAGCAGCACCACTTTTAAATTTTTGGGCTTTGCGGGGGGGGGGGGAGAGGGGGGGGGTTGTTTTTAGTATGATGTAGGGATTTATTATTTGTGATGTAAGGAAATCGAAACATTACCAAAAAAAAACATTAAAATAAAAACAATCCCCCCTCTCCCCCCCAAACCCAAAATTTTAATAGTGGTGCTGCTGTCACGGGGGGTTCTAGGGGGGAGTGAAATTTCGGTTATTTTTCGCCTAACACGCACCGTTTTCGAGAAAAATTAAAATAAAAACAATCCCCCCTCTCCCCCCCCAAACCCAAAATTTTAATAGTGGTGTTGCTCTCATGGGAGGTTCTAGGGGGGAGTGAAATTTCGGTTATTTTTCGCCTAAGACGCACCGTTTTCGAGAAAAACTACACAGAAGCCTCCGCTGTCCTAGACAGTTCAAACTTTCACAGATGATGTATTCCTGCTGCCGCTATAACGAACGAGCTCAAACTCGACGGGGTAGTGTCGTTCTATTACGCAGTTCCTATGGCCACCTTCCAGCTCCATCATCAGACCCTGGTTACCATCTAGGATCAAAGTACTCGTCAAGTCGAATCAAACGAGCTCAAACTCGACCGGGTTGTGTCGTTCTATCACGGAGTTCCTATGACCATCTTCCAGCTCCATCATCAGATCAGCTCCATGTCATAATAATATTGAATTGGTCTCCGGTATACATATGCATGCAAAATTTTAGCCGAATCGCAAGATTCCACCAGAACAAACAGTATTTTAAAAAAAACACGAAATTTTTCCTGTATTTTTCGTTTTTTTTTTCGGTTTTATTGGAAAAAAACATGAAATTTATATTGGCAAAATTTCTTGAAAGTTTCGAATGAAACATTGAAAAAAACAACGTACTTGGAAAAAACGGGAATTTTTCCTGCTTTTTTCAACGCTACTCACGATGCAAGTATTTTCACGCCGCCCGCCGCGCCGATGAATTTATCTAACAAAGTCTACGCATTTCGGTTAATTTCTGTACTAGAATAGATTAGGGTTTCTTCAAGTTTTTGTCAAACAAAGGCTAAGCCAGTTCAGTTTGCACTTTCAGTCTAATGGCCTTTGTAAATACGCCGCCGGATAATTCGTAACATTTATGTTCCTAAACATGGTTTTGCAGAACATACATTTAAATAAAATGTACAAATTCATAAAAATACACCTTTAAAGAATTAACCATAGCTAAATTCAACAAGTTAGACCTGCTTTCTAAGCGAACATTATTTTCTTAAATTAATTTTGAAACAAAAAATATATGCCCAGATAAATGCCCAAGAACAGAAATTTATGGGCACTTATTAGGAATTTTTCCAATTTGCCAAAAATGCCCGGGCATTTGCCCATCTCTAGTAGCGAGTTAGTAAGGTTGTCCTGCTCAGTGTGTGATTGATGGTTTACTTCAATAATAAAAACTCTATTTGCGATAGGATGGTGGTGAACCTCACACGTCGTGGATATTTTGCACGACATGATTGACTTTTATTCCGTAACTCCTATAAGAAAGCTGCCAAACCGCCATTTTTTTTTCAGACGATTGATAAATTGGCCTGTAAAGGTAGGTAATTTTTGTTAAGTAACTAAAATAAAATAAAAACCACATATACCCCAATTAATTGAAAAATGGAACAAAATTTGCATGAAACGATCCACCAAGCAATTAAATCGAAACTTATTCGAAGGTGGCCTCAAATCTTAAAGAATGTTATATTCCAGGGCTGGCGAGGGCTGGCTCATAAACATCGAGAGCAACTTTCGAAATGATCCCCTTTAATTAGTCGGTACCTACCTACCTATCACGAATCACGAATATAAAGACGTTAACCAACTACTAAATTGTGTAATTCGCTCCGTAAAGTTGGTACGACATGCACGCCAACTGTTCCAAGTAATAAAGTTAGAACTTATATTTAATCTGCACTCCTACTTGCAGACTAGTTTTGTTCGTGAAGTAATTATTAAAGTTACGGTATGGCTGTTCACGCTAATAATTTTGGTACCTAACTAATAATTGGATTGGTTATTATTCTAAAAAGTTCGGAAATAAAGTAAGTAGCTATGGTAATGGTTATGATGCTATAAGGATGTATGAACACTTGACGGATGAGGTGCTATGTAAGGTCATCTGACGGAACAGTCAAATCTTTGCTAAATAATAAAGCTGATGAATTTTTCCGTTTGTTTGTTGCGCTTTCTCTGAAACTGCCAGTCGGACTTGTAAAATTCTTTTTGTATATGATAGTCAGGCTCATGGGAAATAGTTTAGGCTATATAAAATAATTTTTACGTCACAACCGTTACGACCCTTCGAAAGTCCCTTCTACCTTCTTCTAGAGTGTTAACAATTGTAGTCAGAAATTATACTAGAATTTCAAATCTATGTTCTTTTATATAGAATAACAAACGATTACAACTCCAGTAAGACTCCTACAACAAATACTTGTACAACTTTATAGAAATACAATAAATACACTAAGCAGTTAACGTCAAGACAAACTCCCAAGTCGTACCGATAGCTTTAAGTAAGCTATATCGCGTGATAGTCGTACCTACCTAGAAATGTTTTATTAGTCTAGACTGCAACTGAACTCTATGTAATTAATAGCAGAACACGATATGTTTGTTTTTGAGATAGGTAACAGGCTTAGACAGGTGAAAAGGTTAGCAAACAAAAAAAGAACGTGTTACAAAAAGGATGGCGTCGTATTCCCAGTAAAAGGTTTTATAAATGCGAAAGTATTAACTGTTTGTTAGTAACTTCATCATGTCAAAACTACTGAACCAATCGTCATGGAACAAAGAGGTAGGTTGGATAAGGACATAGGTAACAGCTATTCACGGGGGCAAAGTCGCGGGCAAAAACTAGTTTTAAAAAGTTTCTTATTTTATTCGTTATTGGTGGCTTTATCAGTTTAAGAGTTGCCTTTGTAGACCTTTGACAACTTTTTTTCTCGTTGGCCTACGATGACCTTCCAATGACCTCTCTGGGGGCCTAACGCCATCTCTTAAAGCAGTACGATTTTAAAATAATTAGGTACTTTGTAATTTTTGTTGTCGGATTTTTAACTCTCGGAGCTGAACCGAGCGTTGAAAATCCAACAGTACGTAAGCCAAAGTAATATTAAAATATACTGTTTTAAGAGATGGGGGTAGGCTCCTAGCTGCTTCTTAGTTAACAGCCATAAGAGTAGGAGATAAACCCATAATCTCAATCACTAAGCTTAGCTTACAAATTAGCGATCACCCAAATTTTTTAACATTTTTACAAACCAGGGTCATTTTTCACAACAAAGAAGAATTTCTATAGTTTATCAGACAAAGTAATTATTAAAAGTAATATTTTTAAATACTTCTAAAAAGGCAAAAAGGTTGGCGACCTGTGCCTTATTATAAATTGATGCCAAAGGTGCAAACAGGTAGTGCACATACAAATTAACACTAATTGACAATAACATTAGTTCCATAACCCACTGGTCATTAGAAGCACACACATAATAACGTATTTGCGTACAAATTACATAATATTTACGCACTAACACTACATGACCGGCCATTACCGTAAACATTACTGGTTCCGTCAGTTATTCATACAATTTAATCAGTAGATTATGTAATTATTTATCAGTTATAAACTATGTTTATTTGCTATCTGCGCTAGAGTTTATGTTAACTGTGATTCATTGGGTTATTATTACCTCTTCGATTGGGTACGTGGGGATTAGAGGTCTAGCCTATTGCCAGTTTGGTCACGTTTTACGAATCTTTTCATAATTACGAGTAGTTTTAAGTAGCTTTCGCCAACGTATTTTCTTACAGATCCCAATTTTTTAAATAATTTTCTCACTCATCACGAAATATCTAAAACCGCTTGATGTATAAAGATGAAATTTGGCATGGAGGTAGTTTATAATTAGTAGGTACACGTCCGCTAAAATAGGATTTTCCAAAATTCACCCCCTAAAGTGACGAAACAGGGGTCGAAATTGTATGAACAAAATTAGATCGCTGATAACCGACATTTACGCGGACGAAGTCGCGGGCAGAAGCTAGTAAATTATAAGTTCAAAACAGTTATACATTATATAGAAAATAAAAAAAAAATAACAAATTATTACAATAATAAAACATAGATTTTGGGATAATACTGGGATAACAAAGCTTCCTATAAACGAAAGAATTTTCAAAATCGAACCAGCAGTTCCGGAGATTAACGCGTTTGAAACAAACAAACTCTTCAGCTTTATAATATTATAAGTAAGTAAGTTAAGATCGGCGTAATGAATTTACTTTAATGAAGTAATTAGAATTTCTCTCAACGGAAAGCGTTCTCTTATTGCCTTGATTGATCTCTAGTGTTTATGAATGAAATCGTGTTAGTTTTTATTGTGATTTGACTACTAAAATGGAAGGGCTTTATATTTTGTGAAGGTACACGGTAGGTTGTTTGTAGTAAGTTTATGAGCAGTAAAGTGATCAAGGCCTTTGTAGTTAATAATGTTTACTAATTTATACTAGTATTATAAAAAAGTAAAGTTTCTGAGTTTGTGAGGTTGTAAGGGGTTATCTCTGGATCTACTAAACCGATTTTGAAAATTCTTTCGCAAATTGGAAGATACGTTATCACTGAGTGCTATAGGCATTATATTTTATTATCAAAACATTATTTATCCGTAAGAAAAATCACGCGACAAAGTGGCAGGGAGAGTGCTAGTGTTTTATAAAGGTAAAGTTCTTTGTGTTTTTGTTTGAAGTAATCTCTGGAACTACTGGTCCAATTACAAAAATTATTTCGCTGTGAAAAAGCAAGCAGCATTATTGCGGATTGTTACAGAAATGTGTTTTAGGGTATCTTTGACTAGTCCCTTCCGCCCCACCTAGGGCGGAAGGACTCATTTGATGATTTTTACCACCTCAAAAAAAAAGGGTATCTTTGACTTCCATGTGGACGAAGTTGTGGGCAGAGCTAGTACTCATTTCGCATAGTTAATAAGTGTGTCATTAATAATTAACTAGCTCAATTCCATCTGAATATTGATTTTAAAATATTGGTTTTAAAATTGTTCTTCGACAATTTGATGGTTTATCTTAAAAATTCTTGCTGACGATTTTAAATAATAATGATATTAAGTTAACAAATGGTTTTCGGTAATAGCAAAGTTTTGTTTAAACGCTTTTACAATTCGTTAGATTGTCACAATCCTATCTTCTGGAAAAAAAATCTCCAGCTAACGTTCTTTAACAGATAAAACTGTAGTTTTCAACTTGATAGAAACTCTTAAGTGATCTCCAGCGAAGGGTACCACTCTGCCAATACTAGCTGCGAGTGAGGAATCCATTTGTAACGGAAAGCTGGCTGTTTGAGAGCTGGGCTGTTTGCTTGACGAGGGGGGAGGGGGGAGAAGTTTGTTGAACAAGTGTACTTGATGCTTTAAAGTTTAGTTTGTGGTAATTTTGTTTACAGACTATCTTGGCTTGAGCAGAGCCGGAGGCACACCGCGGTGGTATGATCCTTAATATGACTTTTGTTGTGTAGATCCTAATTTCAGAAGTATTTTCGTTATTTTTTTTTTTGGTAGATTCTATACTTCCGTTGATTTGTCTATGAATTTCTGAAGATTTGAATTTTTTGACGTGTTGGTTGGCCTGTAATTGGCGACTTTATAAGTCCGAGTCGGATTGTGTGTTATCGGTGGATTTAAGTGACGTAAGCTGTCAAACACTAAGATGACAGCTCTCCTAAAACTAACCTAACTTTAATTTAACAAGGCAGATTTTTTACAAGCTTTTTTACAGATTAGGTCAACCGTTCTATTGCTTCTCAGTATCGCGGTCAATTTCGATAAATCGCATTTCACCCTTACGCGCTTTGTAATAAGGTTCAAAGGTGGTCAAGCTGCCATTGTCAGTTCTACCTATTCACCAAAAGAATCTTATTAGTCGTGATTTTCCAGTAATATTTCCTACAAAATCCTGCTTACTTACATGTGGAATTTTAATTACTTTTATTCAGGATACGTGTTGTGTAAGTAATCTGTCCTCACTCAAACCGAGTCGTGTGCTCAACTTAAGACATATTTTCTGGTCGTGACATTGAGTGAGAGTTCTACTTCACGTCATGTTTTTGGAGTAGGCTTTCTCTGTGTGTGAATGAGTGATGATATTGAATTAAATACCTACCAAAGAGTGTGAATAACTGCATCTATCAGAATATGTGAGAGTGAAAAAAAAAGAAAAATCGGGCTAATAGCCGCACGGGTCGATCCATCAGGTTAAGCAATGCTTGCCCGGTTGGTCCGTGGCTGGGTGACCATCTTTACACACCGAGACTCCTCCGTGCCTTGGAAAGCACATTAAACCGTTGGTCCCGGCTGTCATACCTGTCATATTTTTTTGACTTTGGCAGCCGTTACGGTTATTATTTTTAAAATTCGAATCCCTTCTGTCATTCGACTGTTTGAATTAAAAAACGTTTTTGGCCAGGTTGCCGTGGTACCTTCACAGTATTTAATTTTAACTTAAATTACCGATTTTCGATCATAATCCGACGTAAAAGACGTCCGTAGAAGATCGATCAGCTTAAATCGATTGTCACATAACTGGGCCATCATGATAACTTGTACTCTTATTTCTAAATGAAATGATTTTAAATTTGTATGGTCACGTAGAACTATGTTTTTCTGGCCATACCGTTTTCACCCCGCGGTGGGCGTGAATAATTCTATAGAATACTTATTTTCGAGTTTCCATAGAGATTCATTTGTGAACACGGAAATAAAGCAAGGTAAATAGATGTGGCATTATGAATTACGTATCAAAATGTAGGGCCATATTTTCTACTACGGCCCGGGTGGTACGAGTAGATATTCCCAGTAGGTACTGTAAGGTTGTATGTCAATGCAACCTGGCTGCAATCCCCACTCGCGTTCTAGAATAAATTCAAATAATAGGCATTTGTTTTTTTTTATTAGCGCAATTATTGTCTGCTCGAGCTCATTTAGTGAGCACGGTACGTCATATATCAGAATACTCAGCTCAGACTGACTTTTAGTCGTGTAAAGCTTGAAACCACCACATGCCGCGTACTGTGATTACCTCCCAGTAATTATTCGGACCTACATATCCATCAGAAAATTGTATTTTATTTGAAATGAATACCTACTATATCATAGCAAACTATTTCATACGCATAAAATATTTAATTAAGAATGATGAAGGTATTATGTTATACGATACAACTTTTATTGATTTGTACATAATATTTCCACATCCAAAATGACATATTATGTTTTAAGAATAAGTATGTAGTTTTACGTAAGGAATACAAATATTATCTAGGGAATTTTAAAAAATCTGAATCTTGTACCAAAACCTTTGCAAACCAAACAAACAAGGCCACTTCCATACATTATCCGAAATATAATCTGTGGTCAAAAAACTGTAGAAACATAACGGCTGCGTCGTTGAATATTCCTTTTGTCAAGTTTTTACGCAAAAAGAGATTTACGCGAAGGAATGTTTAATAGTTTAAGTTAAGGTAAAATCAATATTCATAAATGGTTTTCGATCTGGATTCAATTCTGAATAGATACCGTAATTTTATTGAAATGTTTATAAATAGATAGTGACCCAGTGTTGAATATTGATATGCTTATCGTTTTTGTCCTGTCGCTATAAGCTACGACGAAATCTAGAGCTATTGCTTTTATCACTAATATAATCATAATGGGTGTATTAGCATTTAACTTGGAGTTAAAAAATAACCGTGGATGGCTAAAGCGGACCTAACATAGGTAGGATCTTTTAATTTTCAAATAGCGAATGAGTATTTCCAAATTCAAAAACTTTCGAATTAAATAAATGCAGCTCTGGGGGCTTAGACAAAGTAACAATTTCAAAACGATAACGAAGTTAGAAAAGACTAAAATGTATGGGATTGACATAAGCCGCGTTAAGTCACGTGGACATGAAGCAAGACATGACAATGACAAGCAAGTCAGAGAGGAGAATGGCGAGAGTACACGTAATTTGGGACCCAGTGATAGAAGTAGTGTGTAATATTGAAACTGATTTGCAGTTAAAGAACGACTTAAGGCTAACCAAAAATCAAATGGAAAGTAGTTTGAAAAAGTTGGGTGAAAAAAAATATGAAAGGTGGAAGATTATAACCTAAAATAATCTAAGACTCGCAATTATTGGTTATTATTTATTTTACATACTATATTATTATTATTTATTTTTATTCCGATGCTAATTATTATCAGTCATATACCCGTTTAGCCAGATTCACCAGGAATTAATATTTTTGCATAATATCACAGGATAAGGAGACAGCTTTATATCTCCTGGAATATTCTTCAAAAGCACAGTTGATGTACTTTTATCTACATTTACCAGAGTATTGTTGAATAAAACAACATTTATTTATTTAAAAACTTTTATTTATTTTGTAATTATGTACTTGAAAATATTCAAGACATACAAACATTGTATCTTCCTTTAATCTTGTTTTGCGTTCCTAGATAGTATTTTATAATAAATGATCTTTTTACCTAATCAAAAGATTATCTAAGAAGCTAGCTGGTGCAGCGACATAGCTTTGGTGTCTGGGATAATCCACGTACCACAAAATGCTCATACCATGTGAGCAAGAGTCCACATTTATGGGTCATATTCAAAAAAATTGTAAGTTACGGATATGAAACAGATGGGAAAATCATTTGATTGCAACAGAAAAGTAACAGAAAGGAATTATTAGGGCAAGTCTAAATAGCCACGTTAAAAAAAAAGAACTTTCTAATTATTTAAATTTATAATTGGATTCATCATTTGACTCACTGCTGGACATAGGCCTATCCTAATGTTGAATCTATATCGAATGCATTAGGATATAAATAAAAAAAGATCGTAATCGGTGATAATAATTTATTTCAATTGTACTGATAATCATACCACAGTTAATGTACTATTTCAACTGACAAATTTGGAGTTCATAATAACTCATAATAACAAACAACTTTTCGGGAAAAATAACAAGCGGTAATTTAATTTAGATAACCCTTTTTACAAGCAAAACTATTCCACTTTAACCACGCATGGGTCATGCAAGTAAAAAAAAGATAGGAAAGTTATTTGTTATCGTAAGTACTTACAATCATGTGTTTAAATATCGTACACTAATTACCAGACACCCCATAGAAGCAATATAAAAGCAGATAAAATATTTATATTAATTTATACATGACACCAATGTGAACAGCCCTTATTCGTTCATATCTGTTACATAACAGAAAAATGTGACAGATTTATTAACATATATTTTTTAGGTTAGACACATACAATTAATTC
Source organism: Hoplodrina blanda (assembly GCA_949316365.1). Lineage (NCBI taxonomy): Eukaryota > Metazoa > Arthropoda > Insecta > Lepidoptera > Noctuidae > Hoplodrina > Hoplodrina blanda. The sequence goes on from OX438582.1 coordinate 3,371,184, forward strand.
ATATGAATTAATTGTATGTGTCTAACCTAAAAAAACATCGATTGCCACGCTAATTCACATGCCATAAGAATCTTTTTATTTTTTAAGCAAACGTCACAACACTGTCATAATCTAACTTGAGTAATGCACCAATAAGTACTTACCTATATTTTTAGACCCTCACACCAAAATGTCACTTTATAAAGTCTAATTTTCACGGCGCAATACAACCATACTCGTATTCCATTGAACAAAATGGCCGAACATGAATTGTTGCGTCATTTAGTTTGACAGTTTGTTAGCTAATGTATATCAAGTTTAATAATTTTATTTATTACCATGGAAATAATTTTACAAAAACGTACAGAGAAGAATAACAGATATGAGTAAGATCAGGACACACATTCATTAATTAAATTTGAGGAATAATGTTAGGATTTCATTATTTATTTAGAAAATGTTTTGAGTTAAAAACATTAGCCATTAGAAAAAAAAGTGTTTTGAACTGTAACGTAATAGTATTATTAATAAATTTTATCTTATAGAAGTGCTGACAAGAATGTGGACATTGAATACTTGTATGAAACAGAATTTATGCAGTGACTGTTTTTTTTTAATATACATTATTCAGCTTTATCAAATGTTTCATCTTTTTTTATTAAGCTCAAATAAGCATATATTGGGTTAAAAATTAAAAAAAAACAAAATCAGTTGAGTCTTAGTAGAAAAATATCGTATTGGACATTACGACAGTACAAAAAGTGCAATTTTTTTGAATATGACCCTTATGTCCAATGGCGATAACAACAACAAGAGCAGAGTTTCTGTGAGAACTGTCCACCACTCTGCCTGCAAATAGCATGGCACAGATACTTTATTGTTAAAGATTAACTAAAACAATAAACAAGTAAAAAGTTGACAAAAATACAAATACAATGTAAAAATAATAATATGGATAAAAAGAATATTTATTAATTTCATAACCAACCTGTCGGGGTGTTTGACCATATCTTTTGGTCAATAAAAATAGTTAAAAATAGGTACTGCTTGATAAAACTTAAACCATTTTTATTGCTGTTATAAAATAATTAATCTTAATTTGACATCTTTGTTACATAGAGTTTCCATGGTTACGGTATGACATTACACTTTACTTTCTTTTTAGGTTTTTTTTTCAAGCATAAATACTTTTTACATATTAATTTACATTTAACACGGGGTCTTATCCATTCAGATATTATTATAATGTTTTCTATTCGGATTACCATTTCAGTCATGTCAGGACGAAGAAACTGATTTTCAACTACTCCTTATTCACAAAATAGATTGCCACATGCAGCACAGACATTACAATGGTCGAGTTGTTAGTTGTTGTAGGGTTTCTTGTTCCAAAATTCAACAAATTAGTTCACATAATATACTCACATCGCGCGGGTACACCCATCTCTGAACTCTTTTAACAATTTGATGACTTTTTCGGACAAGCGATGTCTTCTGTGTAATTTACAATAATGCACCGCATTTGAACAGTTTGACAAAGTCCAAATCACTTGCAAATCGTCATCCAGTAGTAAATGCCGTAATTTAGGTTGGCATACAGCATAATCAGTCCAAAGGTAAAACCAAGTCGTCAAGAATTTACAAAATCACCGATATATTATTTGTTTTTTACAACGCTAACCGTTGAAAATAGTGTTGCCTATCGATAGTCGACTATCGCTAAACTATCGATAGTATCCATATTATCTATAGATAGTATGATACAGTTTACGTATTTTTATAATGATATACAAAAATAGTATCGAAAGTATTAGTTCCGATAATATCGATACTATCGAAGTCCAGCATATGTTTAGGAACAATAGTGTCGATAGTATTGATGGTATCGATAGTGTGAGCTATCGAAAAAACTATCGATGTTGTAATACTATTGATAGTTTTACAAACTATCATTAGTATCGATAGTATTACTTTAAAAAATCGATATACTATTGATAGTATTATCATGTAATAGTATCGATCCTATCGATACTCTCGCTTCCCACCAACACCAATCACAAATAATTCCAAGACACAACTTCTCTAAAAAAACATTTTACTTTAGCTCTGAAAACCTGATTAATTTAAAATAACTGTAAAATTAGATTTTTAGTTGGTTCGAAGCCAATAAATAGTTGGTCAATTGAGTTGACAAATAAGTGACGTCACAGTTTACTATTGCTATACAAAATCTATGAGGGAATCGCATTTTGACAGCTCATAAAAAGTATGTCACTCTATTTATTTAATTTGTTTACTATCTACCCCGGTGAACTTTGTACCGCCTCAGAATCAGTATTTTGTTAATTTTTCACGTATTAATAGTTATTCTGATATTCTTGGATTAGACGAATCCAACAAATCATAGATCAAAATATAAATCATATAGGACAAAATTGGTCTAGTCGATTTTGAGTTATAACTTTACTGGTGTAAATAATCCGGGATTTTATATGTATTTAGATAGATGATTTATTTAAATATTATGTGCATGTGAATTGATTAGTGGTAGCCTACTACCCATGCAGTTATATAAGTGGTCATCTATCCGCTCGTATCTGAAATCGAAAATTCACAACGTAAAAGAATAATAGTGTTGTTCCCATGTCTTTTTTCATCCAAATCGATTTAGTTACGAACCACTGAACTGATTTTATGTGAGAAATTATATCGTTTCACGGAATTTACCCAATTCCGAACGCAAAGGTGCCAAATCTGATTAACGGTGTTCAAACAAACTCGACTAACGTTTGTTTACTTACTATTAATACGATAAACATTGCCAATATTTGCTGTGAGTTGAACATAACATCACGCCTGTAATTCCCGAAGGGTTAGGCAGAGGTGTACCCATTAGTACACCCACATTTCGCCAGTTATGTTTAAGTCCCATGTAATAGGGGGCGAGCCTATTGCCATCAACCGGGCACAAATCCAGACTCCGGGGCTGCTACTGAGAAATTCCTAATGGAAAAACCCAATAACACTTTGCCCGACCTGGGAATCGAACCCAAGACCTCATGCTCAGCAGTCGCGCTTTGCGACCACTAGACCAACGAGGCAGAAGTGAGTGAGTGAGTTGAAATAGGTAAATAAATAATTAAGTATGAGTGATTTACTATACCCACATAAAATTATTAGCTACCTCTATTGATTTTCTTTGATTTGATAATGGATTGAGGTCCAAGTCACTACACATAACATAACATCACGCCTTTAATCCCCGAAGGGTTAGGCAGAGGTGTACCCATTAGTATACCCACATTTCGCCAGTTATGGGACCTCCACAAAGAGTGAATAGGAAAAAACATTTATTAAATCAAATTCTAAGGCTTGACCAGTTGTCAGAATTCAGAACTACTCCCATAGAAAGACCGAGATTATTATATGTTGCGTAATTTTATCTGAATTCTCCTCTTAATAATCTGCATTATGTGCCTGAGGAAGTCAAATGTAAGTAACATTTGACTTCCTCAATACCTATGTCATTAAAAGTTCCAGTAGTAGGTGCTTTATTAATCCTATTAACTGATGTACGCTAATTTTATGAAAGCTTCACCTGACTTTCTCGGAATGACGTCACAGCTAAGAAAATACGCAAAATTAAAAGATTGCGCAACTAACCCATTGACTTGTATAGTATAGAATCAGGGAAAAGGCCCTAAATACGAAAAAATATGACAGCTTGGAACACAAAATGGCTGCCAAATAGTCCGTGCTTTACCGCGTTTCGTACGAATAACTGATATTCAAAATGGCCGACATGCCACATTCTGACAGGTATTTAGTTCATACATTTAGAAACTAAAGGCATCTCCATAGGATAATTATCTCTATGAATCGTCTTAATTTTGATGTTGATATAGCATCTAAGCAAGCGCCTAAAGAGACAGAGCGACACAAAATAAGACTATTTCATATCAGACTTCATGTGAACCTACATACATCAGTAAACGTTTAAAGAATTTTCCTAAACAATCACGATTTTCTTCAAGTTCTCACAGCAGTACAAATATACAATGTGATAGGGGTGGGACTTCTAACCCGTTAAGGCTGAGTACTACATCTAATTTTATCGACAAAAAAAATAATATGGGGGGTTGAGTAATTCGTGAAAATATTGAAAAATAGCGATTTTTTCGGTCAAAATAATTCAGAAATGATTTCTTTTTCTCACCAAAACATTATCAAACATATGAAAAAAGTAATGAATTAGTTAGCCAAGGTTATTAGCTACCGTTTGTCGTTTTTTTTTTGTTTCTACGACGCATACAACCTTTGATATCAAGCGCGCCGTAGTACATTAAAAAAAATATTAAAATAGCCATAATTTTTAGGGGGAGGGGGTTCAACCCCCCATATTATTTTTTTTGTCGATAAAATTAGATGTAGTACTCAGCCTTAACGGGTTAGAAGTCTCACCCCTATCACATTGTATAGCCGCTCGTTATTAGCCTACCAGTCCTCAGTGAAAAACTAGCTGCACGCAAATCACGTCAAATTGCCGCCGGCGCTGCCCGTTTGTGGGGAAACATTATATGGGCTTTATAGTGCTTGTATAGTACCTAGTTGGTTTAGTGTACCTATATATTATGTTAGGTAGAACAGGGATTTTATTAACTGGAGAGCAAATGCCTCTTTTCATACATAGAAGGTACGAGCATTAATCACCACGCTTGCTCGAGGTTTTTTTTTAGCTTTTGCCCGCGAGTCGTAAATGGGTCTAATAGGATTTTGAATCTGTTTTTTTACTTTAAACTTTGCCCCCGTTTTCACCCCCAAACGGTAGAAATTCGGAATTTTTTTTTCTTAGCCTTTGTCATACAAGTAGGCTGTGCGTTGATCCGTCAGTCAGTCAGTCATTTAGGACAAAGTATTTTATATGTATTGAAGAATAAGTCCAGGTTTCCTCACGATGTTATAATATAGCTGATATTTCTGTTACGTTTACTTTGCGCATTCATACTAGGCTCCAGATCGATTTGATTTCGGATTCAAGTCTTAATAAGTCTCAAATAAGACACTTAATTCTAGTAGGTTAATTAGTATAATTATAATAAGGATACGGGTGGATAAAGACGTTAAGCCGCCCCTACTAACCTTAGCCATAATCAAACAATATTCTTATTTCCTCCACACACAATAGCACCTATTAATACCACAAATATTGAATAAGCAGCAATCAAGTACGCAATCACTGAAATTACCCTCATCCTCTAACCTCAAGACTTATTAACTATTACATAGGCAGTTAATAAAGTACCGTCGACAAAAGAACTTGGTTTGCAGGCTGAGATAGACGTCTTGGCAATGTATGGTAAGAACTTTCATAACTCGAGACACACTCAAGTAACAAAACCTAGTTAAATGAAGAATCATTATCTACCTGCCACACGCAAACGACACAAAATAAGTTAAAAAGTACAGTCAGCAACAAAAGTCGATTAATAATGTTACACTTTTATATTATTTAAACAGACACTAAACACATAATGTACTGGCTTTCAGAATTTCAGGTAATAGCTAAGGGTTTATAATATCTTAATTTTATATTCATTGCGTTTTACTTTTAATATTGTACTTAATAATTAGGTTTTAAAAATCATAAATGTTAATCGACTTTTGTTGCTGACTGTACATAATGTGATGCTGATGATATTGTGTGATCTAAATACAGTAGCAAAACCATGATTTCGTTCTGAAAATTTTACGTTTGTGACTGTAACGTGACGTAATTGAAAGTAATTTAATAGCTGAAATTCATTGGGTAGTTGGCACCATTAGCCAATATTTCGAAAAAGTAACTTCGTTAAAAACACTTTTTTAGCCTTAGGGCTAAAAAAAGTGTTTTTAATAAGTTGTTGTTTAAGTTGCATTGCGTTGCGTTAACCCGATTAATTTTCAATTAACAGTATTTAAAATTGGATTTTTAATTGCTTTGAAATCGATAAATAGTTAATCAATTGTGTTGGAAAATAAGTGACGTCACAGTTTATTATTGCCATACAACATCTATGTGGAAATCGTGTTTTGACAGCTCATAAAAAGTATGTACAGAAAAATCCTATTCTACTAATCTCATAGTAGGTTATCAAAGTTAGCAGCCTACACACTTATTAGTTTCGTTGCCAGTACAAAGTATTATGGCCGGTAGGACAATGGAGCGTCATTGCATTGTTTTGTTGAGTGGGTAACAGTCAGGTCAGAGGTGACAAATGTTGCTAAACAAACCCATGTTTGGACCTGGTATAACGTTGTTTTACAAAGGGTTTGTTTTACGTAAGCTTGATAGAGGATTAATTACAGTTACGTAAAGATACCACGGAGACAATAAAGAAGACAAGAATGTTGTACCTATCGGCAATTGGAAATGTCAATGTTTTATCAAATTATATTCTTTGAGAAAATTGTAACTACTCATTATAAACGTAACGCACATAAAGGGAAAGGAACTTTTACCAAGTTCTTAACTCTTAATACTGTTATGAACATCAAGCGCCCGCAGCAGTGGATATTTGTGCCAAACACTGAGAAAGTGTCGATGACTATTAAACAATAATGTTCAAAAAGCGTTACATTGCCTTAGGTAGAGAAATTGATTCATATAAGTCTTGTTAACACATTAAACCTATTATATTTAAAGTATCAGCTTTGACCTTTGATGCACCTAATTATAAAGGTGCCGGCGACCGTTTCCGAAAGTGAAATTCATATTACATAAGTGAATGCTTCCGCGAAACGATTGCACATCCCAATAGAATAAGGTCCTTGAATCTTGATAACCTTTATATTGTTCGAACGAACGCTACGAACCCAACGTATTTAATAATTCAAACGGATTTGAATGCGATTCTTGGCGACAATATCTATAGCGAAAATCGCAGCGTGACGTTAACATCGTGAAATTGTATCGTGATGGAGTTTCGTGACGAGCCTTCTCCGGTTTGGGGAACTGAAATATGACCGCGACAGTACTCTGACCCAGGTCGGCTAGGACAATAGCTTTACTTTCATCAACAAGGTCAGACAAACCGTTGGCTGTATCAGTACATCGCAGAACAAAAGAATACGCCGAAATTAAAGTCACTGGCGTATAAAATGAGATTGAAGAGAGTACCGCGGAATAGGAAACGTGAGTTTCTTCATCGGTGACTGTGTACATGAGACGTGTGAATATGGTTCGCTCATTACGGTTTAGGATTAGAAACTATCGCTGTCACTGGGAACTGGAACGAGATGGTCGATGCCATTGTTGGTGGCGAGAGGTTCGTTATCACTCTTTCAGCTTAATAGAAACTTACTATTTTTTACTGCATTGCTCTTACTTTCTATACGGAGCAATATCATCGCATCAATGAGACTAAATTCAATGATACCAGTATTGTAGGTCGAGTCTCCGAAGGTAGTTTCGCTAATAAGAAATGAAAAAAGGTTATTGAATAGGTAATTTGGTTTATTTGAGTAATTCATTGGCTCGCGATTGTTATTGACCACAGAATTATTGTTATGTGGAACAACGTCTTTTTATTATTTGCAATTTCGTGTCTGGCATGGTTTTGCGAGATTGTTATTGTAAGGACAGTTATGGTAAACCGGAATTTGGAGAAAACTTAAAATTAAATGTAAAGTTAGATAAAACAAAACAAAAGAGAGAAAACTAGAAATCATTGGAACACTAAGTTTCGCTAAAACATGACTTCAATGAAAACACCTTTCTAACAAAAAGAAACAAGTCTTCAAAATCAATTTCACATATGCCAATAAAATAATTAGATCAAAGCCGATAACACTTTTATTTCGTATGTAGACCACATGTAGACTTAATAATTAAGCAATTTGCTGCAACTACCTGGTGTGATGAGGCTTGTAGACATCCGAAAGCACTAATTAAACTTAATGAAGAAAGGAAACGCAACGGTTTTGTGCAATTAAATGTACGGTCTCACAAAATTACTTGAGAACTGGGTATGTGTAACAAATGTATTCATTGCCAAGGTTTTGATATCACAATACGTCCAGTAGTTAACGGGTGTAAAGAGGTAGAAAACTATTGTGATCTGTAACAAAGGAATGATGGGTCTATGTATTGTAAGGAAATGGATACGATTGCGTACGATAATAACGGTTTGAAACAGATATTCTTTGCATGCAATGAGATGCTATGAATGCATGGGTAATTCCTCTGGCTGAGAAACTAGGAAAATCTTAAAGAATAGTGATGTTAATAAAATTACGAAGCTTCATAGCAAGGTAGAGAGAATCTTGAAGTAGGTATCTACGCAATTAAATTGAAATAAAACATAACATAAAATACCGGCATTTACGATGCATAAAACATTTCACCTAATAAATCCATTCAACATAGATGATAGATGCTATTAATCTACTTCATGTACCGTAGACAGTTCCGGATCATCGTATAATTTAATGCAAATAAACAGATTTAATAGCCGAACACTTGTAGAAGTTCACACACCAGCGAGATTCCTATTAGTTACGAAACGTGTCCGTCTTATTCACTAACTAATAATCTAGATAGCTCAACTACTAACAATTTGTCGACGCAACCTACAATAACTGTTAATCCATCACCATCAACTAGTTATAAGACCAGCAATTTAATTTAACATCCACTAAAACGTTACAGTTTAATTACATCATGCAGAGACAGGAATAAATTGATAAAATGACTGTACAGAATTTTACTTCAGTTATACAATTTGAAACGAAATGTCATAGCTAATTGAACCTCACGTATGTAACACAAAGAAAGGCATGGGTCAACGATTCAGCAAGCTAACGGTGTACGGATGTCAACCTCAAGAAACGAGTTTGAGACTGGCGAACTGCCGCTATGACCATAAAATACGCTCCGATGACAAACCTGGATAATAATATGTTACTGTTTATTACACTAGAAGAAATTCCTAGAACTTGCGATAGCTAGTGACACTTTGACATCAGTGACAATACAAATCATTTAGATAATGTCAAACGACAATATAACGCCGAAACTGAGACAGATCCGGTGATTGACAGCTTTTTACTACCGCCCAGACATAATGTTACAGATAGAGGAAACAAATTGCGTTTGTCAAGTCTCGACACTAATGTCAGATGTGCATGTTAATCACCTTGATTGTAAACTCTTGCTTTCTTTTGGGCTGCTTCTCAAATTTCACATTCACTTTCGTCAATATCGATCACAACTTACTCTATGTCTTGATAACCATCGAGATCATTTAGACGCTCGTCAACCACAACAAAAATAATGACTAGGCAGTTAGGATTGATTGTGTTGTAGCATGTTGTATTGTATTCCATTGTGATAAGGTCCCTATTCATCAAAGTTACAATTGTGTGGGCAAATAGTAAGTTTGTCGAGCGCGACACACGTGTCTGCTTATGTCCATTCTGTCACAACACTGTCTAGTTGTCGTGACAATCGTTGACTGGTGAAAATCTATGAGAACATGTTATCTCGATTTGCATCCACAACATTTAAATACCCACAAGTCGCGAGACAGGAAAAGCCTATGAGATCAAGGGAAAGCGTTCTATAAAGTAACATTCAATTCAAGTAACCAGTGCACTTGTTCGGCGGCTTTTGATATGAGCCAGTCCGAAATTAAAGTTTCCGGTTCTCCAGTCATAAAGCGAGGTAATTATTATAAAGTCTCAGTACATAGTCTAAAACAAAAGAACTCATTTAAAGTCCACACTGTTGACATTTTCACACAATTATCAGATTCTTCGCATCTTAATATAGGTGTAAGTGAATTCCATACAATTACTGTAACTTTCTAGTGTGCAGGGATCGCTTTCAATGGTGCTTAAGTAAAAGCCAGGGTCATATGTGATCATGTCGTGACGGTCTTTTACATTTATGGGCCTAAGAGTGGGTTATTGTTTACAGCTATCGCCGGAATTCAGGCTAAATGCATACACAATGCTTTACCGGCTTTTAACAATTTAAACTGAGAATTTAAATTGTGAAGGAGGTCGCGAATTGTATTGTTATTAAAATGTTCTCAGACAAAGTGTTGTTAGAAATGAAACACTAATTGATTTAATGGTCGAAGAAATTAAAGTAAAAGGATGTCTAAAAATAATTAATTGCCAAAGTAAAGTACAATACTTCCATTAAATTAGAAAGAGAAATAGAAACAAACATGATTACCAACTTTCTATAAGGTATTGTAGATAATAAACAAGTCCAGTACGTTATCATTTACAAAAGCTTAGATTGTAAAGCAAACGGAAATGAGTTAATTATCGTTGATAATGTGTAATTAGTCGAGTGTGACCTTTATTTGTTTTGTACTTTACGGAGATGTGAAAGTGACCGTAAACCAAAGTCTCGTATATAACAATGCACAGTCGATTAAAGAAAGTTTCACTAGTTAACTCATATTGGGTAACAGTCTGGTCATATCGCCTATGTAATTCCATTCATACAGTATTAAATGAACTGATTAATTGAACACCGCGCCCAGTTCCCTTATCTGTACTCTTTCAATCACCTATCACAGCTAATACGTCTAAACGAGACAAAGGCATCAGCTAATTTGCTTGTCAGTACAAAATAATCAACATTGATCTAGCGTCGTCCGCCAAACAATAAGCTTCTTTAACACCAACGCAATTAAGACTCTATGCTGTGGCATTACAATATAATTTTACTCACGTTTGGATCTCAGTGTCTTCTTTGTCATTTCCAACTGATAAATTAGTAGCAATCAAATTCGTACCGTGATTGGTTATGATACGTTTTATTTTTCTTTATCTTTTAGAATGTAGCTTCTTTTAGTTGGAAGAGTGTGTCAAATGAGAGTCAATTTGCTATTTGAGGCTGGTGTATGGCGTCGATAGCCTGAGGTGTAACTCATTAAGTATACTTTCGCTGTTCTCGTGACGTGCTTTACTTGTTCTTTTATCGTTACCGCCACCTATCTCTGCATCTAAGATCTAACTCTGATTGGGAAACCAGTTCATATGATGTGAATTCATTCAACCGTAATTTCCTGTATACAAATTAATATTTCGAAACTGCAAAACTAATATCGATTTTCAATATTGCTAAGTTCGTTGATTGATTGCGGAATGACAAGATGTAAAGGAAGGAACCAATTGAACATTTCCCACATAAATTCGAGTACCCCGGTCCCCGAGTAAACAAGATATTCGACGTCGGAACGCGGATTTACAAGCTTTTGAATTCAATGATGAATGAGTTACATAATACTATTTATAATGACAGCACGAGAAGTGAAGAAAGTTTGCAAATATGGTATCTATTTCCATACGCAAAACGAGATTTCTGACGTAAACAAAATCAATTCAATTACTCAGATCAGCTTACGACCATACACTACATCGCAGTTCCGAGATCAATGAACTTGTTGGATCCAAATTACTATTTTTTCTTAATAACCGTAGCATACAGAATAATATCGGCAGTCGGCCTCCGAAGATCAAAGCTGTAATCGCACAGAAGTCACGACACGATACTATCTAAGTAAGATTTGACGTCCAATCATCTACTGCATTGATTCTTAAAACAAAGATATAATCAACTGGGACGCAAGATTTGAACTCTATGGTGTAGTATTAGAAAGCAATTTCATGTGTAGTGACAGCAGAAGTAATTTAGCACGACTGTATGTAAGTGTCGATGTTGATCGATGAGTTTGCAATACAAATGACGACAAGTGATGTACATCTGTGCTTTCAGATATAAAGTTTATTTGCTTCATGAATTTGAACTTTATCATCATTGAGTAAAAAATAAATTCCAGTATTTTGGTAATTTTACATGTTCGTGCGTAGAGAATTACATGACTTTTGTAGATATAATAATTACAGTTCAAAAGGAACACGTCTCTAAGAAGTTCTTGGTAACGTGAGGTATGTTGGCGCAAAAAAATAAAATGCTACCACAGTTATGTCAATAGTGGTGAATGTAGTCCTTCTAGTTCATGGCTCACGTAGTTTGACGCAAATCTTAACGACACTATCACGATTTATACTCAAAACAACATACAATGGGGTCCTTACTACCATACAATAATATACACTCCAAAACAAACAAACAAAAAAACACGTTTCTTGTATGGGAATCCCTTTTTTAATATTTTTATTATTTTTTGTTATAGCGGCAATAGAAATACACACTCTGTAAATTTTAGGGCTCTATCTATTACAGTTCAAAAGAAACAGCCTTGTAACTGACGGACACACTGAGGCGGCTTAGCAATAGGGTCCGTTAACCTAAAAAAAATCGGCATGTTCAAGAATTTCTTTACGTTTGTCATGTAGTTCTGCTATATCGTTAAGAATAATGTTCTGTTCAACAAATGCTATGTTTACTTGCAATAGTCAAACATCATAATCATAAATTGTCACAGTCATTATATTAATCGTGTAACACGTTCAAATAGCACATAATGTCCAATCATCTTCGAGTTGATTCATGTTTCAATAAATTTCACAAGCGTCTTCCTCACTGATATTGCTATTTGCTATTTCATCCGCTACTATTTCATTGATTTGACATTCTCTGATATATGGTGATACATACAATATTATTTCTGAATCGTGTTTTACTACGAGAATATAAATTTTATTAAGACACTTACCATGTTCGTTGACAGTGCTTAAATTATTATTTGTTTTTAGGATTATTGTGATTATCTTTAAAGAAGTATATCGTGGGACAAAGCTTAATATCTTTCAAATTCCAATGAGACCCTTTTACTAAAGCTCCGCTGTTTGTCCGTCCTTCTGTTATAAGGCTGTTTCTTTAGAACTGTAATATGTTGATATTTGAAATTTTCACACTTACTAATTACTATGGCTGCTATATTAAAAAATAATAAAAAAGAACAGGTTCAAACTTAAAGGAATATTTTGTATTTAAGAGTGATAAATATTGTGCGGAGATGCAGAACCCTTCTAGTGTGTTTTTTTTTTTAATGTTCTAACAAAACATACATGGATAAGTACATTGATTGTTCATGATTTTCTCTTAATGACTTGACATTAAATGTACTTTTAGCTTAGAAATTTTCATATCCTAAATATAATGTACTCGATGGTAAACTTTGTACCACCAAGAATTTTCTTTATCCTAAACTACTACAAATTATAAAAAACAGTAGAGCCAAATGGCTCTACTGTTTTTTATAATTTGTATAATTTGTTTCGAGTTATTACGAGACTAACGCACGGCAATTGATTTTATATTATGCATATAGATATTCATAACCCATTATATTTGAACGATCATTGATTTTGCATTTTCTGATGCATAATCTACATGAAATATTATCACTGAATCGTGTATCATTACAGGACTATTTATGAAGACACATCTTCGTTATTTGTTGACATCTCCGTGGTCATCTTCTAAATTATTTGCAGTTGTTTGATTTATTGTTACATTATGAAACATATCTTGTGTTAGGGAAAGTTCAGTTACATGTAAGGTGTCATTATAATTTATGATCTGTTAACTTAAAGGTGAGAGGTGATCAACACGAGACTATTATTATGGATTATGTTAAATTATTGCTTTTATTTTAATAATGGAAGTCATAGTGTGTTATTACACCTACAGTTCTTCTTCAAGAATGTTGTTACATTTTCTTTGGTATTATTTCAAATATCGCTAGGAGTGTAGAAATGCCGAAAATGAAGACATAAAATAAATATTAAGAACACTTTTGTTTTTAACTATTTGGTTCATCATTTGATTGTCAAACTAGGAGGAGAAGTGTTTCGAACCCCCGTACAAAAAAAAAACACGTTTCTTTGGAACCCCCCTGGATTTAAAATATTAATATGATTTTTTTTTTAAAGCAGCCTTGTTAATAACCTCATTTATGAAAATTTCAAGTTCACTACCCATTATGGTTCAAAAGATACAGCCCTATGACAGATGGTCAGGGTCCCATTAGCACCCTATAGCAACGGAATTCTAAAAACGGCAACAATGTGAATAACCTCATAAACTCATATAAACAATACTAGCACAGATTAGTTTACAACTAACAAATAAACTATCGCAGAATTCGCAGAACAAAGCGCTATCGATACATTTATCATAGGTATGCTTTCACTGTTTAAGCCATTTCCCCATATTTGTTCACGCGTACCTCCATGCCTTATAGGGTCCAGTGAAAGGAGCATATTGTCTTACTTGTCTTTTATACCGGTGATCTATTGCTAATATGGTGCTTGTCAATGTGACGGGGCCTTTTTTTTGGTAGATCAAGATTAAGTTGCTATTTTGTATATATTTGTACAGAAAGCTGCTCTCTCCCTTCATTAATGACTTGTAGAAAATGAAAATAATTCACTTCGGTATATGTTAGTTTTATTCCGAGTCATCCTTTTAATGATAACATCACGCCTGTAATCCCCGACAGTTTAGGCAGAGGTGCACTCATTATTATTAGTACCTACACCCACATTTCGCCAGTTATTATTATTATTATTATAGGGGGCGAGCCTACTGCCATCAATTGGGCACAAATCCAGACTCCGAGGCTGCTACTGGAAAATCCCTGATGGAAAAACCCAATAACACTTTGCCCGACCTGGGAATTGAACCCAAGACCTCATGCTCAGCAGTCGCGCTTTACAACCACGAGACCAACGAGGCAGTCACGATTAACACTCTTTTGAAATCAATAAAAATACAAATTTAGGATGCATCAACAATGTTGAATCTATGGGTACAATGTGAAAACGTCATGCACATTATAAGAAGTCTAGATTAAAATATAATATACCTACATTAAGTGTTGTATAATTTTATTCTCTCTATTTTCACAAAAAAGGTTTAAATTACCCGTAAATGAAGTAAAAGTCTCAGCAGAGACATTAAATTTAAATAATTATTCTGGAACAATGTAGGGACGTTTTCATTAAAAATAGTGTTTGCAAAAATGGTAAAAGAAAGATACTACTATCAAGTTGACATTTTATGTAAAACAATACTAAAGTAAAGGGTTAAATTTCAGCGTAAATTAAGGTAACAATCTATACTAATATAATAAAGGTGAAGAATTTTTGTTGGTATGTTTTAAACGTGCAAATTTCTGGAACTACTATTCGGATTCAAAAAATATTAGTACCTATTATGACAGCCAGATAGCCAGATTCATGTGGCTATATAACATGGTACGACCGACAAGAGTGGAGCAGTTATTAAAATTCATCATAACGCGGATAAAAAGCGGACGAAATTACGGGCAGAAACTATGGTATAAAACAATCATCATACTCGTATCAGCCGTAGGACGTCCATTGCTGAATATAGGCCCCCTTTTTTTTTGGGACATACCCGCCACACTGTTCCCACCTACTGCAACTCCTGAAAGCCAGAAACAACAGTGGACACCACAAGAAAAGCGCCGAGGCAATAAAGCTCGACGAGTCCCGGAGAAACGATTAACTGTCTTGGGTCCCGCAACAAAATTAATCAGAAAAGAATAGCGGAGGAGTAAGAAAAAATATGTATAGGCCCCCTACAGATTTCCAATAGAACCGGTTGGAAGCGGCTTGCATCTAGCGCGATCCTGCGGTCCTCTTCAAATCGTCTGTCCACCTTACCACCACCACCACCATACAAACAATATTTAACTTATTTAGTGAAGTCAGAAAAGATATTGGTGCCGATTCCCTTGTTCACAACTAAACTAAAATTAGACTATTTCTATCTTTTTCTGTCCAATAAAACAAGAAAGAGACGAATGTAAATAAGAGCTGTCAAATTTAGTCAATCTGACACATCCATACAATTATAGTTGACATCGTAAAACGTGTAGATTAAAAATACGGAAAAGTTCAAGGCAAAACTAATTTGACATCTCTAACTTAGTTCTTAAATGTCATCGGCCTTTTCTTTCGCTGTATGTTAGTAAGAGATGTCAATTCTCTAAATTTAGTCTAGTTTGTGAACAAGGGAACCGGCACCAGTGTCAATATAAAACTCATACTCCCACATACAATTAACAAGAAATACCAATAAACCAGTATCGTATGCAAAAATCTTGATAAAACTAACAAAGGGATTAAAAAAGCTTCGTCCAATGCATTAACGACGCTGTTACATACTGTAAAGGTATAAAGAAAGTATGGTATGGACCGGTTTCCATTGTAACTGGTCGACAAGGCCGTTACCGCATGCCTTTTCACACAGAACGGAGTTATCAGAAGGACGTATCATGAATTCATGACAGACCCTCTCGCTCCCTTCTGCGAATGTTTTAAGAGACTGTTGGAACGAAGGTTTGGAAGTAGCTTATTAAACAAATGATGGTACTAATCTAAATATATAAAAGCGAAAGGTGCCTTACTCACTCATCACGAATGACGAAATATACGTAAAAAGATCAAATTTGGCGGGAGTTGATTTTTATTTAGTAGATGTCCGCTAAGAACGGATTTTCCTAAATTCACCCCCTAAGGGGATTAAACGGGGTCCAAATTTTGCGTATGGGAAATCAACTTTAACGCGGACAGAGTCGCGGGCATAAGATATAGTTGCAACCAAATTGATACTTGAAACCATAGTTTAGGTAAGAAGGAAATTGTGCCTGGTATTGATAAAGTATCAAAATCGAAAAAAAGAATAGGATTCAAAATATGACTATTCCATATTTGAATAAAGCGCGGTCGGGGAAGTCCCCTTAACAATAACCGTCAAACAAACAAATGTCAGAAACTTTAAAGTTATTGCTCGAAAGCTTCTCATATACAAATTACAATAGCTTTGCTTTCTCAGTACGTGTGAACAATATCATTTTGACATTACTATGCAAATAAAAACAGTAATAGCGTCACATTATGGCACTTTCTATAGCTATTAACTATGGCTTGAGTTGATGAGCCTTCATTTATCGTTAAAGGCGTTCGGAGAACTGAACTTGATGATTTCTAAACTACTTTATTATGTTCTGCGTATGTTATGAAGGGATGTAGAAGGTTTGTGTAATAAAAGGAGCGTGTACGAGGCACATTATGTTATACAAAATTTCAAGTTCAAAATCTTAGATTTTAAGAACCGTCTTTAATTAAACTTAATACGTATATGGACTTAAACATAACTGGCAAAATGTGCAAACTCTGCCTAACCCTTCGCGGATTACAAGCGTGATGTTATGTTATGTTACATATATATGCAAGACACGTACGACCGTACGTCTATCAAAATTAGATGAGGTCGTTTTAAAAGAGTTTTCCAGCTTATGTAACTTTAACTTGTTAGTTTTCCGTTTCCGTGTACTTGAAAGTTTTGTATGAGATACCGCGCCACTTCAACGCTTTTAAATAAATCCGTGGTCCGAGTAGACAATGCTGCCTTGTATCTTGACATCCCTATATCGCTAAACATGCCTACAGAAACCCAATTCTTGATCTTTACATGCACATCTAAAACATAAGTATCTAAGTATAAATATAGTATTTTTTTTACATTATTATGCATCATATGCGGTTCTAATAGAAGCTTCCCAAGAGTTTAGCATTTTGTTACCATATAGCATTTTGTTCTCTTTAATAGTTCACATTATATGTAGATGTAGTATTTCCAGTTTCCATAAACACCAGTTTCCAGATAGAACTTGAATTATCTGTGAGTTATCCACAAGACAAGAAACAAATGAAATATTCGGTTGGTTCTAAGGCATTATTACTATTAACTAAAACTATTTTATTTGCCGAAATAACAACGATCAAGACTTCACAAAAGTCATTAATCTTTCACACCTTCCGTCCACTCCGCGCCATGTCCAATAGATATTAATAAAATCACTCGATTACAGACTCGTAACCCAATCATGTAAATTAATCGATACCTAGTCGGAATCGATTTTATTTGACACTTCCTCTGTGTAGCGATTAGTGTTCATTTGAATTTATTTAATTGAACATTTGATTGGTAAGTAAAGCTATCTATTAAATAGACTCGGTGTTATGTAGATGAAATGTAACATTTAATAAGAAATAAACGTATAACATTATTTTATTAACAAGTAGCTTATATGACCGCGATCGCCCTTTTTTTTTTACCCGCGACCAGTTACGTTTTAGGTTACTGCTCCGCTCTTGTGGGTCGTAGCGTAATGATATATAGCCTATACTTTTCCTCATGAATCTGGCTATTATATACAAAAAGATTTTTTACAATCCGACTGTTGGTTCCAGAGATAAGCACGTTTAAACAAAGAAACAAAACTTTAATATGTTAGTATAGATAGGAAATAGTACTTAACATTAAGTCATGAAGGTATTAAAGTCTTGTTCGAGCAAGTCCACGACCATTTCTTCGGTATAATGTGCGTCCAATACGCGGTTGTAATTGTGCATTTTCCCATCGGAAAATAATAAGAGAACTCTTGTGTTAGTTGTGTCCGAACCTAAGCTTTAGCAGTCAGGTGACATTTTCCCTTTAACGTTTGTGAGAGAAAATAAAAGTTGGTAGTAGTATACGTGACTGGCTTCTGCCCGTGGCTTCGTCCACGTGAAAGACAAGTGTACTATAAAACATAGCAATAACCATCTGTGTTTCAGTTGATTACCAATACATTTCTGGTTCACTGGTAGAAAATCAACTTTAAATGATAACTTTCTGAACAAAATAAATTGGAAAAAACAATGAAAATAAAGTGAAAAATATTTTATAGTCGGACCAGTACTTTCAGAGATTATGAAGCTCTTACAAACAAACAAACGTTACCTCTTTATAATATTTGTAAAGATAATAAAAATCTAGGACTTTTCTAACATAGGTATTGTATATTTAATCATCAGCATTATCATAACTGCTAACAGACGTCCTACTAGGAAGAAGACAGTAATCCCGACAAAAGCAAAAAAAAACCCAAAAAAATTACACGCTAAAAGTATAAAACAAAACAATGCTTACGATGCAGAGATTTATTTTTCATTCACCTGTACAGCAGACTATCTGTGATAAAATATCCCCCCATTTATGAATAATGGGGAGTTATGAATCTTTTGCCAGACATACACGATCGAGCGCCGGATGCTGCGGCCGGGTGTCGGACATTGCGGCGGGAGTGTGCGACAGTACAGGGGTGATATCCATACCAGCCATTATTATTTTAATAACTTTTAGGAGCACCTGCCACATAAGATTTTAATATTGGTATTTGGTAGATAACCAGGTGATAATAAGTTCGGTGGGGGGCGCGGACAATGTGTCAAGTGTATACCAGGCTCCCGACTTATGGTAGCAGGCGGATCTTGAGGATTTGTGGTGGGCTTTTTAGTCGGTAAGAGATCGACATAACCTTACGGATTCCCTCCATCTTGGAATAACCCAGATGGAGGGAATCCATGAGAATTATTCCAATAAAAACTAAAAGGTGTTAATAATATCAATAAAATGGACTATGTGAAAAAAAATGAGGAAATTAATGGTCTCTTTGGCTTGAGTCAACAAGTCGTTGCATCAAATTGGCCCTTTATTGATTGTAACGTAAATATAAGTACAGTAAGTACACACACTTCTTATCTCATGGATGTTACGAATTGAATAAGTATTTGTAATAAGCATGCTTTAGAAAGAAAGAAAGAAAGAAAAACAATTTATTCACGTGAAAGTGACGCATACAAAATAATTTTACAAACAGCCCAAACAAGTTGGTACTTAATCTAAAGAAAGAACTAATAATAACTTAATAATAAAAATAAAATAAAAAAAGATTGCGCCACTACCGCGCGAAACGGCCGACGCTCAGCATAATGCCGTGGCCCACACACGATGGCACGAAACCACGGCGCTGGTTTTCAGCGTAGGCCGACTTGTCTCTGTCTCGGAACTATAGGTAAACATCATTCACTGTCATTCACCCATCGTCCCGAGGCACAGAACAAATAAAAAAATTTAAACACGGACGCTGTTCGGCACAGCGCTCTCAAAATTCGCTTTACAAACTAATCTTTATTAAAATCAGTAAAGGTCGCTAGTCCTTTGTACAAGTGCGAAGGTACTTATTTAATCGCCACAAACATCGCAATTACATCTCACGTGCGCTATACAAATATTTTGTGTAAAGAATATAAAATCCGCTAATAAAAAAACATGTAGACACCAATTTTCGCAAGTGACCGTAAATTACGTAACATTATGCGTGTACTTTGTAGTATAAGGATGGTTACACATCGGCGACGAAACAGCGCGATTTAACATTCAATGCTTAATTGACATTAAATCACATGTAAAGATTTTATTAATCCGTGCTACCTGTCAATCAGGAAGCAGATTTGGAGAATTTCGACAGCCTAAAAATTGTAAATCTTCGATTACGTAATTTGTTGTGAAATTCCACTTAATAAGCTGTTTTGCTTATGTATAATGAATAATGACTGCCAAACATACGATCAATTTTAACTAAGTGTCTACGGTAAAGCAAGTTCAGCCTTAGCAGATTAACTAAATACTTATAGAACTTTTTCTTGGGACTAGCCAGCCACTGCAACTCTTGAAAGCCATAATCACTAGTGACAACCACCAGAAAAGAGCCAAGGCAATGAAGCTCGACGAGTCCTGGAGAAACGATTCAACTGTCTTAGACCTTGCAACTAAATTAATCAGAAAAGAACAGCGGAGGAGTAATAAAATATCTTAACTATTTATTATATAGAGAAAAGATTTGAACTTTTGTTTGTAATGGATCGTCATCTTCCTGCCCTTGTCCCATGTTACTTGGGGTCGGCCCAATACGTTTTCCTCTTCCACTCCGTCCTGTCAGCCGTCATGCAATCACTGACTCCCCTTTCTTTCATATCATTCTTCACACAATCTTTTCTTTGTAATGGATAAATTCAAAAAATACTTAATCGATTTCCGATACCACACCGATATCAGAGAGTTAATTGGCTAAATAATTTTTTTTTATTAACTATTTTGAATAATAATCCTTAACAACATTCACGCGGACGAAGTAGCAGGCAAAATCTAGTACATAGTAACGTTCTACCAAACTTTATTTATTGTCACAATAATGTACTGGTTCTTGACAGTTCAGCGGCTAAATCGCGCTACTAAGTCGACAGTGTACACCCAGCCTTATCGTCACCGAGATGTCAACTCATTGTCGGCTGCGTGCTAAGAGCCGTGTGCGAGGACCGTGAAGGTCGTAAGGTATAGGTGAGCGACTGTTAAATAAATGCCCTCATTTGTTTAATGTGTATAATTATGTGTACTTACTTGTATGAATGAATCATTCGCTAACTTTAGAATCTGAGAATAAAGTGACTAGTTGTAGGTAACTACGATTTGTGTGAATGCTTGTTTACTTGGAACGTAAACATTATGCAGAAGAACCAAATTTTCTTTTCATATAAAAACTTCTTATCCTATACATGTTACACCCTTACTAACATAACTCTGTCTGTTACGTCTTCACAACTAAACCACTGAACCGATTTTGATGAAATTTAGTAAGAGATAAGTTATAATCCCAAGGAAGGACATAGGCTTCTACTTATTCCGCGATTTCGTCTGCGACCGTGATAACCGACACTTATTCAGACAAAATCGCGTGAAAAAGCTCAATCTTTCCAGCTGCAACTTTATGTAAGCTTAATTCTGAGCACAAAGTTCCTTCAACACTTTCAAGTGTAACCGCGCCTCTTAAAAGTTCAACTTCAAAGAATGAATGCCGAAAGAACTTCCTATTCAAATAAGTGCAAATGCGTTTCACGTCCGGCGCACGTTTCCCACGCGTTCGCTGCGCGACCAACAACTCCACATAGTTTCTACGTAACGTCATTAATAAATAACAATCGAAGATTTACTTACGTGTACTTAACAAAACTCATTACGATGTCAATATAGTACGAACATAAATAAATAATTTACAACAAAACATAACGAAAGTCTATAAACACTATGACAGTCTGAATCGCTCGCAGTCTCGTTTTGTGGTTATGGCGGTTCCAATTAGACGATATTTTGTACTGTTATTGACCATTTACCAACTAATATTAAGGAGTATTGTTCAGTTGAAAGTGTAGGTTTGTTTGTTGTGCAATTGCCTCGTTGGTCGTAAAGCGCAACTGCTGAGCATGAGGTCTTGGGTTTGAGTCCCAGGTCAGGCAAAGTGTCATTGGGTTTTTCCATCAGGAATTTCTCAGTAGCAGCCTCGGAGTCTGGATTTGTGGCCGGTTGATGGCAATAGGCTCGCCCCCTATTTAATGGGACTTAAACATAACTGGCGAAAGGTGTGCTAATCGGTAAGTACACCTCTGCGTAACCCTTCGGGGATTACAGGCGTGATGTTATGTTTAATTCTGCAACTGCTTGACTATACACAATGATATAACGACGATGTACAGGTTGAGTTTGCTTTTCAGACTAAATTCTGCTTTGGCCTAAACCACACTAGCGGTAAAAGCTTCCGATTTTTTTTTGCAAAAATAGTACCTAGGTACATAGTAGCGTTTTTCCGGCGAAACGAAGTAGAAAAAACGGGCAACAGAAGCCGCAAATGTACCTAGCACAAGCTATGAGAGCTTTAACTAAAAGAGAGAACTTTTTTATACAAAAGATTAAGTGTTACTTAGGTAATACTCGTATTTAAAATCATATAGGTACGCCGTGAACGTAATTGAATAGGCACGTATTAAGAATGCAGTTAATCTTCTAAAAAACTTCGCAGTAGGACAAGTAAATTACTCTAATAAAATACGCGTAAATTGCTAATAAATAACACTACACATTTTTTTAAATCATTATTTTGTCCTTGTGTACATAACACTTTATTTATGTAACTAATTATTAAAAAATAACGAATTTCGTTGTTCTACGCTCGTACAATAATAATTTGCACCTGTCATTTCATCTTTTCACTGTTAGGGAATGCCCAAAACATGTTCCGCCGGAAAAACAAAAGGTACAACCTTTTGTTGCATAAAGTTAAAATAAATAAATAACCATTTTATTTCCAAAATCACATTTATAACTAAGCCGACAAATCCTAGTTTGTTACGACATTTACACACAACCACTGCGCTCTGTGGTAGCATAAGAAAATTTATGAAAACTTGTCGCGTTTCGCGGCTGTGTGCAGACAGCGTTACAATCCCGGAAAAATAAGTCGTATCATAAACAATCCCACGCAGAAAAGCGCGACTAACTAGCCGAACTTATGTATACTGGAAAGCTTGCCATATAAATAAATCTGTCAATAAATTAATACTAATAGCTTCAAGCTCAGTGGATATTTACTTAATGTCGCGTAAAGGCTTGTGCACATAACGTTTTATATTCAGTAACATATGCGGCGATGTGTTCGTAGCTTATACTTCTATTAGTAAGAAAGAAAGCAAGAAAACTATTTATTCCCGCGAAAGTGACGCCAGCCTTTGTACTGTGTATTTTTTACATGTTCATAAAGTTTAAAGTTTTATGTTGCAGTTTAAAGGTTGCGGTTTTCCTTTCTTTTAAATAAATAAAAATTGTTTACAAAAGCTCAAGCCAAAAAACAAGTATTGAATGTAGTAAAAAAAAAACCGCGCGAAACGGCTGACGCTTAGCATAATGCTGTGGCCTGTGCACGGAGGCACGAAACCACGGCGCTGGTCTTCAGCGTAGCCGGCGGCGTGTCGCTGATTCGGATGAGTTCTTTTATTGCTGCGTGTCATTGGTTCGATTTTCGCACAATACAAATAATTTTGTATGGTGCATAGATAGTTGTTTCGGTTTGCCTGTTTGTGAATGTAAGTTTATATGTTAGTAAACGCATCCACAATAATGTACTTTCCTTTCCAGCTAAGAGAAAATATGGCGTCATAAAAAAATAATAATTTAACGCTATTTTCTTTTGCATAATAAGTAGCCATAAAACAGTTCTAGCTTCCCATAATTCAATAGTACCGGTAATAATAAGCTAACCAGTAATTAGGAAGTTGACACTTAAGAAAAGTAACGTGAGAAAGAATTGGTGTAATACCTACCTACCTACTAAATTGATTTTTAAATAAGTCTGCCCATTACAGAACATATCAGACAAAAAATACGGGGAGGTCGTGTTCAAATTTGGGGCAAAAAGCATTTAATTCGCGTACAGTAAAGCGATAACATTATGTATTATTATCATTAGTGTAACCTATCTGTATTTTCTATTATTATGTTACTACTTATATAATATATTTTATGGTTTTTTTACAGTAGGTAAGTATGTAGAATTTTATTTATTTTGTCCTTGTGTACACTTCATTTTATTTATGTAAATGAGTACTTTTATTTAAATCTCTAATTTTATTGTTTTACTCTCGTACAATAACTTGCACCTACCATGTTATCTCTTCACCACCTTTGGTAGTCCGCCTTTGTACTTTTCTTGCTTAAAGTTTAAAATAAATAAATAAATCATTAGGGAAATTATGTTTATGCGTATTATTTTAATACAGAACAGGTATCTTTGATTGTCATAAAGCTTTTTATCAGTGACTGCACTTAACTATAACATAAAAACAAGAACACATCATTTTTAAAATGAAATTCCTACTTTTTTAAACCCCAAAGAGTACAAAGAATTTTTACTCAAACAACAAACATATCCGCAACGGATACAGTTCGCCAGTGATCCGAGTGTTTCCCACAATATTACATGACCACAATTACGCAGACATGATCCTTATGTAAAGCCTTCACTTTGGCATGTAACGCAGTGGCTGTATGCGGAATTCCTTTGTCATACATTGACAAGTATGAATGATGTATGGATGGAAATTATTTTACGTCAAACGGTTATTTGACGTGGAATTAATAGAATTTTGTTTATGCTTCCAAAGAATGAACATAACATTGTATTATGCAAACTGGCACCTACAGTAGCTTCCATTCTTCTTGTAGACAGTATAATTTGTAATCTTGTCTTAACTAATTATTTTGAATATTAAATTTAAATACCTAATTATTAATTTAAGATTCTCGTTTATTCATTTTTAAATCAATATGAATTACATTCTTCAATATTTGTATGAAAGTATAAAAACATTTAAAAATATAAAATCTATAAAGTGCCCATCGGTATCGGGTATAGGGTCCATATAATCTCGAGTTGTTATATTTTTGACTAGCTTTTACCCGCGACTACGTCCACCTGAATTTTCTAACGAATCCCTAATTGTTTTGATAATAAAATATAGTATTTTTTCTTTAGTTTTTTATAGCAATTTAATATAGATAATTACCTATAGCAAAAGAATAATTATTCAGAATCGGACTAGAAGTACGATTAGTGCGATCAAACAAAAGACAAACTTTTTAGCTTTAAACATTAGTAGGTACCTACCTAATCAAATCAAATCAAATAATCATTTATTGCAATCCATGATGTTACACACTGGTGGTAAATAAAAATAGATATAAAAGAAACAATCATGGACCCTGTATATGGACAATATTGTAGATTGATACCTACCTTATTAGTGCTATCACAAAGTCGAACGCTCGACGTTAAAAATCATTTTTCCCTACAAAAACATCAGTTTTAAAATGAAGGATAATGAAATCAATAAAACGGAACAGCTGTTTCCTATGTCCAGCCACCCACCTGCCATATCGCTGATTATGTCAATACTCGTTCAAAGCGTTCGCTTCTGTTCGGCGAAAATTGAATTTTCAGGCGAGCGGCGGCCAATTGATAGTGAGTGCAGGGATCCTAAAAGTCGAGTGTTTTGTTTGAACGAAGCTGATTTTGTGGCTCAAAGGCTAATCAACATTGATGAATATTGTATTGAGTTTGAAGTCTGTTTTTGTTATACACTAGCAATCTCCCCGCGACTTCGTTAGCTTGATTTTTCTTACGGATCCCTAATTCTTTGATAATAAAATATAGCCTAAAGAATTTTCAAGGTTCAGTAGATCCAGAGATTACCCAAACAACCACACAAACTCACAAACTTTACCTCTTTATAATATAAGTATAGATTAGTATAAATAATAGGTAAGTGTCGATGATTAACTCATTATGAAAATG
The DNA here is from genome assembly GCA_949316365.1 of Hoplodrina blanda. Lineage (NCBI taxonomy): Eukaryota > Metazoa > Arthropoda > Insecta > Lepidoptera > Noctuidae > Hoplodrina > Hoplodrina blanda. The sequence goes on from OX438582.1 coordinate 3,397,226, forward strand.
AAGTTTTAAATAAAAATTGCTAAAACGAGCCAAGCCACAATCTCTCAATAATTCAATGAATAACGCCAAACTAATTCGATGTATCTAATTTAATTTATCTACATTACTATCCCGCAAAACAGATATAAAATTAAATATCCAAAATCGATACTTACAATTACTTCCAATAATAAATTATTTTTGTACGTGGGTTGGTTCTTTCTAGTAGAACTAAACCCAATTACTTAAAAGGAACTATCATTCAAACAGCAACGATATGCAAAATAAATACAATTCAAATTGAACAGCTATCTAGATGATAGTGTTGATAACACTCCTGTTTAAACAGATACATGCAATTTTACAACGCCATAGGCAATTCTGTTAAACAATAGATCCAAGACAAAACCATATAATAGATAGATACAGAAGATCGATTCCATACAAAGAGGGTAAGTGCAGAAAATATGGGGCAATTCTACTAACTTTTAGGAACAATTGCAGTGCAATTTGTCTTAGTCTGTCAAAAATACGTCTATTAATAATATGGCGTGTTTTTTTACTTTATTTATAATTTACCAACAGCTGTTAAATATTCTAAATTTAAATTTCAATAGACCCAACCTTATACAGCCAACCATACAATACTTAACACTACATACCAAAAAAAAGTTTCTTGTATGGTATTTTTAACTTTTTTTTTTGTTATAGCAGCCATAGTAATGCACGCTCTGTGAAAATTTCAATAGTTTAACTATTACGGTTCAATAGATACAGTCTTGTGACAGATGAATGGACAGACAGCAAAGCCTTATAATAAATTCTTGTTGTTATTCTTTGGATACGGGAGCCTAAAAATTCTAAATTAAAACGTAACAATTCACTCTAGAAAGTAAGAAATTAAATTTATTTTTCACTAGTTACCTATGTAAAGTAAACCTTCTACCACCACTTTGTTTAGTGACACAACTTTGATCAATAAGCAAAAATATGATCAATCACACACAAATATGATCAATAAACGATATGTCGTGTTTACAGTCATCATAGTTTATTGATTAAAATTATCAGAACTATGATCATCATACAATCAATTGTTACTTGTCATAACCGTATGTCTAGAAACTAGAAAGTTTTGCATTTTGTAATGAATATTATTCATGTTATTAATGACTTATGTAAGTCTTGTGTCCTTTTCAAAATTGGATGCATTGTGATAGAAGATTTTATATTAAAAAATCATTGTTCTCTTGTTTTCGAGTTGCTACTGATGTATGATTTACATGGGTTTGTCGTGTCAATGACAAATAGGAGATCTTTTGATCTCTGCTTGATAAATTATAGTTTTACTAGCTTTGACTGCCTGGTCTTCAGAATTAGATAAAGTCCGAAACGGCACACAATTTTATGTGTTAAGAAAGATCAATATCTTTACATATGAGTATAGACGTTTAAGCGAAATAGAGTAACAGACATCCATCCATTAAACATATAACATATAACATATAGTAGATTTTTTTTTCAATCAAACCTTACAGCAATTCGTTTCACAAGTTGAATTAAAATTAACTAAATTAAACGTTTGATTATGAAGCAATAAAAATAAAGCAATTATGTCTACGACAGGCAATCAGCAATTAGGCAGTTTTTGTCCAACCCTAACTGCATAGTCTTCAAAACTTTCCAGACGCTTGACATGGCAACACCGTCACAATGTGAAATAATGGCAACACCACGCTTACCCCGCTGGGAGCTTGCATACTTATTACGTTTACTAACTGTCAACATAACTGTCATTTTAAACACCTATTATATTACAGAAAAGGCATCTGAATGCGTGAAGTGAATTCCACACTTAGATCCAACGCAGAAACCAATTTATTTTCGTCGATTTCAATTAGTTTTTCAGTTGGCGCCTTTTTTTTGTGACATAAGTTTAGATTTCATTTTGACAGCTGTGGTAATCGAATAAAGGATTTTATTCGATTTGACTTGACAATCGATTGATTTTAGATATTGAGTAAAAGCCTATGAATATTGTCTTTTGAGTTTTATTTTACAATGTTACTTTCGCTTTGGTTTGTCGTTATATGCTTCACTTAAAAAATTGATTCTCTTGTTACTTTTATTTTGAAGGAAAAAGCCAACTATAATACAATACCTCTTTGAATATGGTATTACGGAAAATCTAAGTCTTTGTAAACAGTTTTTCATGATCGCGGGAGTTCTTAAAGTTATCTAAGCTTTTACAAACAAACTCTTAAACTAATATTATTGGTACGTCTATATTTTGGCGCGAGGATTTCACGACTTGCCTCGAGATTAAAAATGTCTATTTTCTTTTTTAAGTCTGCGAGAGCTTCGAACATATCGTTGATAGCTATGTCATCACCAGATACGGAGAATTTCATATTAATAATACCAGACTTGCGTACCTACTGGCATGATGTGCTGAAATACTGTACTGAAATTTAACATCACGCCTGTAATCCCCGAAGGGTTAGGCAGAGGTATACTCATTAATATACCCACATTTCGCCAGTTATGTTTAAGTCCCATGTAAGGGGCGAGCCTATTGCCATCAACCAGGCACAAATTTAGACTCCCGAGGCTACTACTGAGAAATTTCTGATGAAGAAACCCAATAACATTTTGCCTGACCTGGGAATCGAACCCAAGACCTCATGCTCAGCAGTCGCGCTTTGCGACCACTAGACCAGACTAGACTAGGCAGTCAAAAAGTGTGAAGATAAAATTTAAAAATTATATTACTCTATTTTTAAAAACAAATATCAGCATTCTGAATTAAAATGTATTAAATTTTCATAAACAGTTTGTATTCCAATTATTCCGTATTACCATAAACAGTCATCGATACGGAGTTAATTGCTTGGCAACACCAACGACAATTTGTTCGAAATTTAAAAAACACTTTTACGAAATTCATAATAACCTTTTAGTATCTGAACGATTTTGGAGTACATTTAGGTGGTAGGCAGTGAATTAAATATCACTTGATTACATTACCGTATCAGGTAGGTACCCGCAGTAGGTATTTCGCCACCTGATATCGGAAGAAAGTAAAAGTTAAACATTTTGGTTTACTTTTAGTTTTTTTTTTAAGTCCGGTCAAGTGTGAATCGAGCTTATAAAATAATTCCTAGTGTTGACTGTAAAAAATATTTTGTAGTTCGATTCGTTGTTATAAATTTAGACAGTAGATGTGTATTTATCTAACTAAACTAATATTAAAGAAGAAAAGAAAAGAATTGTATTTTTATTTGCAATGGATGAACTCAAAAACTACATAACCGATTTTGTGAATTCTTTTACCTATGGAAAGCTACATTACTAACGACTAAAATAGGCTATATGTATTTCATTTTCAAAAAATTAGGGGTCCTAAAGAAAATCCTCGCGAACGAAGGTAAAAGCTATTTAGATAATACATATTTATATTCAGAACGTTACGAAACCTTTAAATTATTTAAACAATATTTTTTTATACATTGTAATTATTTTACCTTAAAACCCCGTAATTATCTTCTCAAAATCTTTATAAAAACATTTAACTGTCAGGTGCTTCCAACAGTAACTGTAAATTCAGCGTGTGTGGTCAAAATCACACGCTAAAGTAAACTGTACTTTAACATTTTTAAGTCAGATTTAAGTTAACGATTGTTTTAAGTTATTCAGATTACATTTACGATAATATGGAGAGAACGTGAGACAAATAATTTTCGTTTATTTCGCGTCGATTAAAAATTCGACGACAGTGTGGTTCTGCTAAAATTGTATTGAATTCATTTAACTTTGATCTTAATTCGTTCTTGACAACGTATTTTGTAGTAGGTTCGTTAAAGCATGTTTGACTAAAATTAAATATTATCTAATTACCTAGATGTTTAATAAATATTTATGGAGTAATTTATCACTATTATTTATGATCACGCAAACACTTTCAATAAAAAATAAAAAGCGCAAACGTTCCGCTTATTATCTCTTATTAGTTCTATAAGAAAAAATAAAAGGACCAAACGATTTTGATACTTGGTAAAAAAGCGTCGCAAAGCGCTTAATGTATAGCAGTTACAATATCCATTTCGGTGAAAATAACATTTACGAGATCAAGATTTTTTCAAGCAATCATAAAACCATTTATTTCCGAAAGGTTATTTAATGCCATGCAGCCATGCCAGATTTCAATTTAATTGAACACATTTATTGTAAGGACATAGGTCCTTACAAATGTGTTAAATTAAATTGAAATTATTCGGCATGGTGATAAGTATTTAAACGACGTTTTTGTTATATTATATCTTAAAGGATCTATTACAATGTTACTGTAAATCGTATCCGGATAAAAAGTCTATATCCGGATACTATTAACAATATCAGGGACTAATTACAAAATCAAAAAACAATAAATTTAAAAATTACAAATTAAACTAATAATATTCGCATTATTTGGCAGATAAGGTATCCGGGACTTAGATAACTTAATAATTAATGTTATTACAAAATTAGAAATTAAAATGTAATTAGTATTTGATACTTATTAATAGATATTAATATTATAATTAACAAGGTGTTGTATTTGGATAAAAACACCATATCCGGAAACAATTAACAATAAAAAAACAATAAATTAGAAAATTATAAATAAAACTAATTATTATTGGCAAATTAAAGTTAGGTATCCGGGTCTTAACAAATTTTAATAGAAAATTAGAAATTAAATTGCAATTATTATCATTAAGTTTTTATGGTAGAGGTATCCCCTTCGTTAGATCAAGAATTTATTTTCTCTAGTTACGAATTACATTTCCTTTTCAAACGTTTCCTGTTTATTTGTCATAATGGCAGCCTACCATTCAAATCTTGGTAACAGAGGCGTAACAACCGCTGTATCAGCCATATAAATAATACGGGGCCCTCTAGCTACAGTGGCCCTGAACCTGTGTAAGCAAAAATTCGTAAAATATTATCCACTATCTTACGATGTACACTAAACTTTTCGGAAACAAGCTACTATAATTAAAAAAAAATAAAAAACATGACTGCAAAAATTGCACATACTTGTACTTTGTTTACTCGTCAGTTTATTTTTACGACGTTTTTCATTTACAGTGTTATTATATTTTTTAAATCTATTTGTCAAATTCTAGATGATAAACATAGACACGACCGTATTAATTAAAAAAATAAATTGAGGCTGGTATTAAATTACGTTTTAAAGTGACCACACCGGTTTCTTTTTATTTTTTACTGCCTGTGTTACTCGGAACGATGCAAGGATTGTAACGATACCCCATACATCTAAATCGGTTCAGGCGTTTAAAAGTTATGGCGGAATAAAGAAACTCACATACATACATACATACATTAACCCTGAACACATAACACTCCTTTTTTGTGGCAGTCGTGTAAAAATAAACATTAGTTTCTTTTGTGAAAAATCTTTACCCTCTATTTTGGCTTCGCCGCAGAGGCCCCCCAACAAATTTTGATACAGGGCCCGTGTAGGACAAGATACGCCACTTCTTAGTAACTTCACGTTCGAGAAAATTATGCAATCGTTCGAATTGTTAGACGTTTAACCGTACCTACATACCATGCATTTGTAAGGAAACAAAAAGAATAAGTTCCTTGTGCCTTTCCTTTTAAACAATCCAATTTATCTTAGTTTATTCTATTTGACGAAGAGATTTGAAGTGAAAGTGGAATATTTGCATGCAGTTTCAACGTGCATATAGGAAAGAAATAACAATTTATAACAGTCTGTTATAATAATAAAATAACGTATTCAAAAAAGTCATGCTCCGCTAAAGTAAACAGTAAAATTACAAAGACGTAAGTACACAAAAGGATAAAATTATTCGGCACATACGTCCTTTTTACGGTAACGTACTCAAAGTGTGCCAAACGGGACCCTATTACTAAGAGTCCGCTGTCTTTCTGTCCGTCTGTCTGTCAGTCTATCAAATGGTGAACCGTAATAGATAGACATTTGATATTTTCACAGGGCGTGTATTATTGTCGCCGCTATTAAGAGTGGGTAGTAAGCAAAATTACCAATCTTTTTTTTTATTTTACATGAACAATTCTAGATTTCTAGGCTTAAAATACAAATGTATGAAAACTACATGATATTTTCGAGGGTTCTCATTGATCAAAACCATAAAATAATAACAAATTTCTACATCACGAAGTAGCCTCTAATTTTTTGGTTTTTTCGATTTATACACAATATTATAATGATTAATATGACGAAAATTTGATAATTAGTTATATTTTCACATGAGTGAGGGTTTTGTTTAGGCATTTTAGGTAATTCCTTTTATTTTTGGAGTTATTACGATAAAACACTTAACACTGGGCGCGCGGGTGAATTATAATATAAGGAACTTCGTTCCAAAAGTTTGCTGGCTTTTGGCGCGCCCTTAACAAATATTATTATATTTGTTAAGAAAGAAAGTTTGTTTGTTTGTTATTTCCAGGCCAAAACCACTAAACCGATCTTCCTGAAATTCTGACATAGGGTACCTACCTTTCATCCCGAAAAAAAGTACTGTTCCCGAGAGAAATCACATAACGTTTTTATGATGATAGATGGCGCCACACATGTGTTTCGATGTGTTTCGAATCATGACCGAATTTTAAATTTTATTTGCGAGCCAAGCCGCTGGCGAAAACTTGTAACAAAAAATGTTAAACATACAAGGGAAGAAACGGTTGTTTTTTTTTATTTGTATGTAGTGTAAAAAATTGTACGGTGGTACGAAAACCGTCTTGTACGAGTCCGACTCGAATATTGCCGGTTTTTCAAACTCAATGTCAAACTGTACATCGGTATAATTATCGAAGTCACGTACTTCTGACAATGCGTGGCCACATCTAAACAAATTAGCATACACATAGTGGGCATATTTTGCATAATATTTTATGGCTAGCCTTGGGAACTATGAGATCCTAAGTACCGACTGTCAAGATGCTATTTATTTATAGGTTGTACCTTTAAGTTGTGTCATTTTGTCGCTGTTCCAATCTAGATACGTTGACAGAATGGTAGGAAATGTATCTTCAAATTGCGAATGGCCGATTTCTATGAGTCTTCCTTGTAAGTTAGGCTTTTTTGGGAAACAATACTCGGGTTTTTTTGATGTCCTATATGGTTCGTCAACTGCAAGAGATATGGCGAACAAGATATAGGCAGTCAATTCAAGGAGACAAGGCTAAATAAGGTAAGGTGGGGATGGCTGTGGTAGTGCATAGAGCCTTGTGCACAACACACAGGCAAAGTAGGTGCCTTAGGAAAACAACAAGACAAATAAGTACTAAGATTTTCATTCTCAATAACAAATCATGGCAGTTAAAATATGCAATAAACTACTTCTAGTCATAAGAAATCTATTAAACTTAGAACTTAATGAGAGTCATTACAATTGGCTTTGCGATAATATACTATTCATAACATAAACATCGTGCCTGTTATCCCCGAAGGGTTAGGCAGAGGTGTACATTTCGCCAATTATATTTAAGTTCCATGTAATAGGAGGCGAGCCTATTGCCATCAACCGGGCACAAAGCCAGACTTCGATGCTGCTGCTAAGAAATTCCTGATGGAAAAACCCAATAACACTTTGCCCGACCTAAGAATCTAACCCAAGATCTCATGCTTAGCAGTCGCGCTTTGCGACCACTAAACCAACGAATCAATTGATTTATGAAATTAAATCATTTATTTAATGAGTTGTTTAACACGCCTATATCAATAACTACCTGTTAATTAGTTATCTACTGTATAATTTTCCAGTAATTACAGTAGTAATTAGGATATAGCCGTTACGACCAGTAGGATTCTTGAACTAAATGACTGACATCATTACAGTCGCCCTTGTATGAGATAACGTCACGTATACTTATGTTAAGGTTGTTTGTTCTGTAACTATGGTAACTACACACATCAAAAGTGTCTAGGGATCAACATCCCTAATCAATGTTAGGGATGTTGATCCCTAGACACTTTTGATGTGTATAGTTGTCTTGTACGAAAACTAATGAGTGGTTTTGTACGTCCTTTTCCGCCAATAATTTTTAGTAGTTATGTGTAATTAATTTTAATAACATCGTTCCTGTTTATTTCCTGAAGCTGTACAGGTACTGTTGTATATTCTTGAATTACCTACTTTTTATTCATGTATTCATTCCAAATTGGGCATTAACAATAACATAAATAAAGTGTCAAACTGCGTAACAGTTTTTCGACATAGTTTTAAAACATGCCAGGCTGTAATTCCAAAATCGAATCGATTTCGAATCGAAAGAGAACCTAATAGGCTACACACATCAAAAGTGTCTAGGGATCAATATATTATTATTACCAAATACATCTTGATCCCTAGACACTTTTGATGTGTATATATGGCTTCCTAATTTTCTTTTATAAATTTTTGTAGTTTTTCACGGCTCTAAATCGCCTTAATTGTAGAAAAATATATCAAAGTGTTAAATAAATCAGACCATTGAAAAATGAACCTTAAGTCAAACAAATGGAACACACTCCATTAAGGACAAAATTAAATGAGCTTAAAGACTTTTTGAGGTTAATAAGATACTTCTGACGACGTATGTGACACAACGAAATAACTTTATCGTAATAGCATCAACGTGCGTGTGGTCTTTGAACATTGTGCCATTAAAATTTATTCTAAAAGTTACATTACAAGTATTAAACTTTTTTATAGCAGTTAGGAGAGATTTATGCGAGGATTTATGCGATGCTATTACATAGGACTTAAACATAACAGGCGAAATTGTGGGTGTATTAATGGGTCGGCTCTGCCTAACTCTTCGGGGATTACAGGCGTGATGTTAAGAAAGAAAAATAAATAAACCAACCTCTTTACACTCTCTACGAATAACGATTCGTATGATATAACATAGGTAACAAAAACGAACCGTTTGACATTTAGCAACGAGCAGTAACTCATTACATAAGCGGCGTCCTTGCAAGGCCGCGAGTGGGCTGCGCGGGCGCTTGCTGCCACAGAACAGACAAGCGTAGAAGGTTAACCAGTACTTAAGACCTATTAGAATATCATGATTATCAATAATGTAATAATCATTTAATGATTTAATAAATTATTGGTGAGGCTTAGGTTTATGTTAATTTACATTCTGATTTTATTGAATCAATTAATCAAATGTTGGTATTTTCAAAGTCACAGTTAAATCATTTATTTCAATTAGACCATTAAATTTACTTCTAAACGTCGTACTCAAGAAAAATTGAGTTGAATTTAGTTGCCCCTTCTTAAAGTAAGTTGCGTATCGGAAAGAATGGGCATGAAACTAAAAACTTACTCTTTTAAAATATATATTTTACAATATTTTGTATTCAGAACTGATACACTGTCACTGTCAAATCAGAATCAATAGAATTACGTACTTCTCGATTCAAGCGGAACTGGTTTTCAATAAGCTTGATGAGCCAGATAGTTGAAATCAATTTAATCTTAAAATTATTTGAAAAGATTTGGCCCCTTTTGACAGTTTAAAAGATAAAGACTGATCACAATCGGCATCATTATCAAACTGGCAGACGCTGTGTAGACTGCACCTTTTGTCATTACCTTCTCAGTGGCAACATGCAACACGCCGCCCGCCTGCGCGCGAGTACTCGTAATTACGCCTTTGTTGTGTTGCTAATCGTGGGAAAAGGATGTAAAGTGCAGTGATGACAGATACGTATTTAGGATTATATTGGGTTAGAGTTGTACTTAGATATTGTTGAGAATAAAGCGTAGTACTTGACTAATAAAAAAAATGCGTAGGTACATCATAAAATCAGCATTTAATAACATAACATCACGCCTGTAATTCCCGATGAGTTAGGCAGAGGTGTACCCATTAATACACCAACATTTCGCCAGTTATGTTTAAGTCCCATATAATAGGGAGCGAGCCCATTGCCATCAACCGGGCACAAATCCAGACTCCGAGGCTACTCTGAGAAATTCCTGCATGTAATACTTGTACATATTTAGATTAGATAGCTTGAATCAGAATATACCTACTCAAATTTGAATGGTAAATAAAAAAATAAAAAAAATACCGGCCGAATTGAGAACCTCCTTCGTTTTTTGAAGTCGGTTAAAAACTTCGGTAACTATAGAAGTTTAATAAAATTGACAAACTCCTCATGCACACAACGAAAAAAAGACTTTAATATGTTCTAAATATAAAGTGTAAATTGATAACTTATTCAATCTCAATATTTACAGATTTGGACTGTTCCTTTGCCGATGATATCGATATTGATATTATGTCATTTAGACTACACTATTTTTATTGGGTTGTATTTTTAACTGATTTATCTAAGGCTGAGAAGTAGGAAGCGTGTAAATGTTTATGCGCCTGAGTCAGACTTATTGCAAGGCTGTGATTGATTAATGTTGAGATAAGCGCGATTTGAGTCATATTTGGCGTAGTTCGGTGTCTGGTATTGTTATCTTGTTTATTGACTTTGATACGTAGCGTGTGCAATGTTTGACGGTGGTACAATATCGAGAAACTTGAATCCATGGTGAAGTTTGAGTCATAATGTCAAGGTGCATAAATAAGTTGACATGGATACCTATTAGACCAGTGATCAGACACACGTTAAGACATAAAAGACAAAAAAAAAAACATTGGAGCAAATATTTCTAACGCGAAGAAGATTATGTCATACCTACAATAAACTGTTCCTATTATTAACACAGTGGCCGCCAGGTAGCCTGCAGCTAGATGTCTCATATTTGACGCTACTTTAAAGTCATGACATCATTTTAATGGTCTTTACAAAACTTCTAAGAAGTTATAAATATCGTTCCTATTATCCTTGATGCTGTTGCGAAGTTGCATAAGCGAAACAGGTTTAAAAAGATAAGTAAGGTTGTGCTTTATAGCAGCTATTAATTATGCCACAATATTGTCAAAGAATATGGTGACTAATCTAGCGTATATTGATTCTGTGGAAGATGGTATGGGTACAACAGTAAGAAGGTGATTAGGAGTGCATTTCTAAAAGCCTTAAAGAAATTGTAGAAGACACACTGCGGTAACCAATTGGTATAAAGTCCGAGACACATTATTGTGATATCTTTGACACAACACACGTGAATACTATGAATCTGCCAATGGAAAATGATGACGTCATAACGCACTATGACTTATGAAATGTGAACCTAGTTTAAGCGTAGGAGGTGGATGAGACAGTTTTACTTGAAAAAGAAATAAAGATTTTTTTTGTTGCATGTTTTATAGAGTGATCTCGTATATAACAAGAGAATGCACTAATAAAACCACTCTTGTTACAAATACTATAGAAACATAAATTGAATGTCCTTCACGATTGAATGGAATTATACAAATCAGCCTTACAGCGCTTTAAATTAAAGCGGCTGCTTTCATGCAGCGCGACGATAAACCGTCAGCAACGAGATCGTCAAAGAGTTTCGTTCCATTCAATTTCCGCATAACAGTCACACCTATTATATCGGTTTCACTGCACGATGTTGCATTATAAATGTTTTAATTATTATCAAAGGTCATCGGAATCCATTGTGGTAAATCGGTGCATTCAAAGACCAAGAAATTGCAGTGCAATGAAAGCTTAGCTCCGAAAAGTAATTTTTGATGTAGTTACACGTTAATTTGTTCAAAATCATGATTGCTATAGTGTTAATCGTAACAAATATAAATACCGCACAGGTTCAATTTAAATCTTAAATAATAATAATTTATTAGACTCAAACGCACGCCGCATTTAAGATATAGGAGCTTCTTAAATTTCTTAATATTTTATAAAGATTTTTGTGTCTAAAGTAGATTAAAAAATTTACAATATTTCAAACATCAGTGCTTCTTATGATGCCCATTATCTACATAATATTATAAGCTTAATCTACTCACCAAGGCCACATATGAGGTAAGTCGGCGGCGGCTTGAGCACAGACCGGGCGTATGCCCCCCGGACCGTCTCCAGGGCTCTCGGAGCTCCAGCCACTAGGAGCACCCCAGGTGATACGTAGCCAGCGTACCGCAGCTCCGCCGTGGCTGCTGCCAAAGCACCAGCCCACCAGCATTTTGCATTTGCTGATAAAAAGCCCTGAAACAAAAAAAAGGAATTGTTAGAAAAGGTCATTGGCCGATGATAATGAAGAAAACAAAATTAACGTTTATTTCAAAAGTTATCTTATTTTAAAATGTGTAAATGTGGTTGCGGATCAAAGGACCAAAAAAATGAAAGTCATAGACATAGACTATTATGTAGATCAAAATACCACTATTGATAAGGATCTATAAAAATTACATCACTAAACGAAAAACGAAAGGATTTCTGACTACAGATCAATCAACCCAAACAATTTATAACAGAGTAACGCCTTCCAATTTCCTCTTCAAAATTGAAACTTCAACATCCACAGATGAGAGCTTTAGATTAAAACATTTATCTGTAATTCAATTAAGCTAAATACCTATTAAAGAAATGAAAGTATTACGTTCAAAGAGCTCAAATAGATCCTTCGCTCGAGTACTTTACTCTCGATACACAATTCCGTCATACAAAGTCCTTGACCAGTACTTAAGTGCCTACTGGCATTTCGTGGGTTGCTCAACCGACGCTCTTTGGATCCTGCACTACATTGGTCTTGTGAAACGTATGGATAAGGTTATCTGTAGTGGGTACCGCCCATGATCAATTTTACTGTTCCATTTTTAAATGGAATGCAACGAATTAATTAAATTAACATGTTGAATGAAGGGCCTCATTGATTTGGTGTTGATAATGATGTCATAGGGAGTGAAGGATTTATTTTTAAAGAGGTTGGATGCCATTGGATGTTTATAATTATTACTGACATTGGTGAAGCAAAACATCGTAAGAAACCCTGGACTTATAGTTAATATAGACCTGAAATCGCCAATCGCCTTGAGCATGCGTGGTGCCTTCTCTGTATAAGAAGCGGCCGATGCCCTACAGCGGGACAGTAATAGGCTGGATGTTCTAGATAAACTAAGAAAGTACATATGACTTGAAAAAGTCACCTTGGTAGTTGCCTTAACCATTGGGCCATCACGACTTCGGCAAATATTTATAATTACATAAAAAAAAACATAATCTATGCATCAGCGATAATATATAAGTCGTTATACATAATAACTACAGTTATTAATATTTTCACTTTCCCATAAAGATAATAGATCAGTTCAACAAATTAAGCAATAAAAAATAATATAAAGATTATTATCTACGTGAAATTGCCTACTTGATACACTTGAATCAATTTCTAACTAGACTGTTATAAATTTTATGATGCTGCCAAATTGATTCAACATACTTTATTCATAATGCCACTAGCGACTTCGTATGCGTGGTATTTTTAACCCGTGTTAAGTTACGTTTCTGGTTACTGTTCTGCTCCTGTAGGGCATAGCGTGATGTTATATAGCCTATACTTTTCCTCATGAAACTGGCTATCATAATACAAGACATTTTTTCCAATTCAACTAGTAGTTCTAGAGATTTTAACGTTAAATCAAACCAACAAGGATACAAACATCTCTTTAGCTTTATTTCAAGTATAAAGTATTAGTATAGATCAACATTTAGGGCAGCTACTATAACACCATAAAGTAAATAGCCCATTAAAAAATTGTAAAAGAAAAATGTATTTCCGATTGTCGTGACTTCTACATAGAAAATAGAAACGTTTATCGTTTAAACATTTTGATAGACAGTACCTTTTATTAGCTGCCCTACGGATTGTGTCAAAAGAGAAAACTTGTCTAAAGTATAAAGAGTAAATTGCGGCCCTCTAATAATGATTTTAGACCTAGTGTTCACTGATGGAATGCTCCTACAATTACTAACATAGTAGGAGCTCTATTCAATAACTGATATGTTGATTGTGGGACTTGTAATCCATACATAAAAGGCAAATTGAAGTGTCTGTTTGTTCTGGCTAGTCTCCAAAATGCCTGGCTCGATTTTGACATAACTTTCACTGGCAGATAACTGATGTTTTAAGGAGTAACTTAGGCAAAAACAAATAAACCCAGCAGACAAATTCGCGGGATAAACTAGTTTTTTTTTTTTAAATTAAATTATTAAACAGTGAAAGGCAGTTCTCAAACAGAAACTCCAAAAATGACGTCATTAATTTATCTCAAAAACCCAGATTAGACGAAACCACAATTTATTTATGAATGAAATAATGATTTACAATTTATGCAACTCATTACGTGGAAATAATAATTCATTCACAGATACATTAATGAATTCACCAACTAGCATAATATTTATATTCCAGTTTAGGAGCAGTCAAGGTCCACCGAACCAGTGTAAACCCAGCCTATCATTATGTAGATTAGAATTTTCCTAGGTGTGAATTAAATAAGTACTTTGTGAAAGTAGAGGCACTAGGTATCTCGGATACATTATAAGCTTTGAGACTGTGATTATATGCTTATTATATTGTCTCATAAAATTTTATCGCTAGCAAATGAGAATTTATTAAGTTACAATAACTTTCATGTGAGTGAATTATCTTAGATTGTTTTAGTGGAAGGTTGTAATTATGGCGCCTTCAGAGATATAGGTTGGGTTGCCGGCGGGCTTTGAGACAGATACTCTTAGTTGTCTTTATTAAGCTGTATAATGGTGTTATTTAAAGTCACTGTATCAACAAGTAGTTGATTTGATTAACTGATGAAAGGAGGTTATGGATGACAGTGTCAAGTTGACTGTCATCCAACTAACAAGTGCTAACGGATGTAAAAATATACTCAACGAAGTTTAACGTCCTCTGTTATTTCCATCATTTCGATCATTTCTTTGTTCTGGATCATAACTGGGAACCTTTTGATTTCAGAAGGTTATAACTCTGGTTATAACTAAACTTGAAATACCCCCTACGACTCCTCTACTGTTTTATTCATGTGCCCATAAGTGCATTATCCCGCCTGCGTCGCATATTATATTAGTGATTTGACACAATCATCAAAAATAAAAATGATTTTTGTACAAATTACTCAACGGCTTCGCGATGTGTCTTTTTCCATTCCATATAATCTATAAGAGAACATTTTCTAATTATTTGAAATGTTGGAATTACTGTAGTAATTCCCCGACTAAGTAGAAAGAGGTAAATAACCTAAACTATCTTATATAAAAGATATACCTATAAAATTTTCCACTGATGGTGTACGACGCTTTAAGAAAAAACGGTTTTTATGTATGAACAGGTGTATGTTTTTTATGACATTTACGATAATTTATACGAACATTTTAATGAAACATAGATCCGTGAGCCTGGTCACGCCTGACATGTTAAAACCACAGTTTGACACCTCTGGTAGGTATGTTGACCTCAACATGATGTCATTGTACTTTTAAGATTGTAATACTACTTAAAGATAAGTACTCGCAGTAGATAAGTCTATGGTAATATTTTGAGAAGGTAAAACATTAGATCTAATAGTCCTTTTTGTTCGACTAGTGTCTTAAGTCTTTCTGTTCTAAATATTTTTTTGAATAATTACAGAATTCACTCGTTACATAGTTTGTTTTCCTATTTTATCTCCTTGTATCGGGTCCTTACATACTTTTTTATTCTTTTTTGGTCCTTATTAAAATATACTTATCATAACAATTTCTTCTTCAAATTGTTTTGCTTGACTGTAACGGATTATCATGAGTACAGAATAAGTTTATGACTAACTCCCAGACCATTAACATTGTCTTAGCAAACGCCATAATACAAAAACATGTCGCAAAAAGTTTACATACTTATCCAATAACAATGCAAACTGTCTTATTAAGCGTGCAAAGTCGGAAGCAATGTCTTCACATACTGGATATATCGTTGGGACCAACATTGGTCGGGTTTGTGGCGAAAGCTCCGATGCAAGCTGAGACGTTGACTTGTAAGTATCAAGTACTAAGTCATCTCTCTGGTATTCAAAATCTTGATAATTTTACCCCCCAGATTATTTGTATAATATTTTCGCCCGTGCCTCGGAAAGCACGTAAAGCCGTTAGTCCCGACTGCCATTCATTGTTACGGGTAGCTAGAAGCCCGAAAGTCTGACAACCAGTCTTACCAAGAGGGTACCCAGTACGTGGGTTGTGGAGGTCAGATAGGCAGTCGCTCCATGTAAAACACTGGTATCTAGCTGCATCCGGTTAGACTTGATGCCGACCCCAACATAGTTGAGAAAAGGCTAGACAGATGATGAGGCATAAAACATTTTATAACTTAGAATCCTAAATAACAATTTTCACTTTCATGCGACAAACTCACAAATGTTGGACATAACATTGGCAAACATTGGGACAATGTTACGTGTGAGAAAACTGAGAAATTGCATCCACTATCGCCATCTTGGATCGGTGTGCAGATAATGTACATTGTGTTATGGTCTGCTGGCTGTTCCCGTGTGAGGCCTCACTTATACCATTTCATTAAACATTTATGTGCAATTTTTTTACAAAATGCTACCTATGATGCTACATGTTG
Source organism: Hoplodrina blanda (assembly GCA_949316365.1). Classification (NCBI taxonomy): domain Eukaryota; kingdom Metazoa; phylum Arthropoda; class Insecta; order Lepidoptera; family Noctuidae; genus Hoplodrina; species Hoplodrina blanda. The sequence continues at coordinate 3,413,773 of OX438582.1, forward strand.
TGATGTTGTAAAAAGCGTTTCCTGCATTTTTATGGTTTAATAAACCGGCATTTAATTTACCTTTAATAGACTTTTGTCGTCTAGCCTTGCTTCTGCGCGCGATTTCATCCGCATGGAAGTCAAGTATATCATAATGATAAAACATATTTAATGGCACTCATAATATAGCTTTCTATCGATAAAAGATATTTTGTAATCGGACTAATACTTTTAGAAATTACCTCTTACAAACAAGAAAACAAATAAAATTACCTCTTTTTAATATTAGTATAGCTTACGATTTAAAAGTATATTATGTCACTAAAGTTGTTTCAAATTAAGCTTGAAACGTGCCCCAAATTCAAATTTGGAAAAGGAATGCCACAGTTAAATAATAAAAACAATTCTATAATTGGCAAAGGAATTCCTATACAACCACTTCCAAAAACTATTCTCGAATGCGCCACGCGCCACTAAAAACCAATCTCCTGTAGACGAAAGTTATTATTAATTCCTTTTTCAAAATTACACAGCGTGCCATGATCTTTGATAGCTCTTTTTTGAATTAACGACATACGTTTCCTTTTGTATTGAATTAAAGGAATGTCAAAAACAGGAAATGTTCTAAAGGAATCAAATACGTTTTTCCGCGTTGTTGATGTTTTATTGACATATAATTCTGAGTTTTAAGTGCGTTTCCTATATCAAAGGACCGTAAAAGGTATACATATTGTTTTAACAAAGAAATAATTGAATACTTTAATAATTTCAATGTCCATTGATGATAAATATTCTGCTTCAAGAGTTATTAAAGTGAAATGTTAAGGTATGTACCTATATCTCACTTTAATACCTCTAGGAATCTGTCCATTACTATTTATGTGATGTTTATGCCTTAGATGCCTTTCCAACTTAAGTTTTGTTTTAGTTCTTAAAAATATCTAAAATAATTACAATTATTTCGAATAATTACATTAATTTTGATATAGGTTGATTATTTTTGGCAGAATTAACCGCATTTATGCAAGAAAAAGTTTAAGCAAAGGTTTAAATTAACTGCAAAGATGGTTTGTATTTCGTGCTAAAAATAGGCATTAGGTACTTGTAACAGTTTAGTGTAATTTCTGTGAATTTACGACATTACAGTAACACTAAACATAGTATAAGAGCGCACTAAAATAGTCAACACAATCAAGATGCTGTTATTCAAATGTCGCACTGTTTATAATCATGAATGTTTCATAAATTCGATCACAAATCGAATTCAATGTTTATGTAAATATTAAACTTGGTACATTGGCGGGTACTCGTGAAATGTGGAGGAAGTTGTAAATGTCTTTATAAATCTAATTGAAAACTGTGTATTTGGGATCGACCACACAGGAGTGTGAGATTTGATACTTAAAGAGAGAAATAATGATCACTGAGATTAATTGCTTTAGCAATAAAGAGAAAAAGTGAATTTAAGTTTCAATATTTAACCGTTTTTTTTCCTAATAAATAAAAATAACTTAATAATGTGCGTAAAAAATAATTTAACGAGCAATGTGACAAAAATACCGATATAGCAAAAAAATGGTCTTTTGGTACGCATGGTAAACAAAAGGCAGCAACAAAATTTCTTTATTAATTTATACGGAAGACCATTACTTAAGAAAGCTTTACTTAAATAAAACAATTACAATATCTACTAGAAAGTAATATAAACTAACTATCAGCCTACACGTTAGGTTCATATCTAGACACGATCAACTAATTATAAGTACTATGCCATACCCTTTTATAAAACCGAAACACCATGGTATTTTCCCGTTAACTTTTATAATTATTGGTCTTTTATGGCAGTCATTTTAGTGTAAGTGGTTCAGACAGCCAGCAATATGCCAGCCTGGCCGCTATAAAATTTTGACATGCATGCAAATGGGAAATACCAAAAACCTAATGTACTTAAAATTATACATTTTTGTTAAGTGCAAAACAGTTCTAATTTCAAACTTAATTTTAATGCTTGAAACCCAAAATTAAAAAGAAACAATAGCAAAAACAAGGGGTCATTAATTTTGGCCAAAATTATACCGGTACTTTTATTAATTTGAATCTAACTAAGTACCTTCTTATATTTTCGTTAAAAAATTTAACAATGCGTGAGAAAGACCATTGAACAAACACACCAGAATACAGAAGCAATCTCCACAATAATTTTATTAGATAATACTTCACAATTGGGCCAAATGCATTCAATCCAATAAAACAGCTATTACATCATACGCTTGTTAAACGCGACAATAAAATGCAGCGATCCAGCGCTTTACAATACTTCTGATTGAGATTTATGCATTGGGCTATCAAGTTACAGCGCTCGAGGCTTGCGACACAGGCCACGAATAAAGTAAACTTTATAGTTATTAGTTATGTCAGTAAACATGACCCTTGATTGAATGATTTATTGTTTTATTATTAGATTTGTGACGCAACGTAATTTGCTTATTGTTGGCTTAACGAGTTAACCTTGCTTGACCTGTGTTCGGTTGTTAAAGTGGACGTTAATAATGGTAAATGTGATTGCAAAGCTATTTAAAACGAATCTGTCATAGTTTTGATTGATAAAGGTATTTGTGTTTTTGAACGTTGACATGTCCGTTTGAGTTTGGGCCCAGTTAGCAGTGACACATAAATTATTGATTTCATAACTAATAAGTGTGGGTATTCTTATTTTACGGGTTTTGTGGTGAGACGACTTAAAAGGAGTGAACTATGATCGTCTGGCTGAAGCTATGGCCCATGGAAAGTATTTGACGATAACGCCTAAAGGTTTTATTAAATGCGTAAATTAAATTTTCTCTTGATACCTGGAAAATCTCTAAAAATCGAATCTAGCAAGTTATGGGTACTTAGTCAGAAGCCGGAAAGTCTGAAAACTAGTCTTATCAAGGGGTATTGTGTTACACAGTAACTTAGTTGTGGATGCGAGATAAAATGTTGGTATTCTTCTGCATCCGGTAAGATTTTAGACAGACCCTAACAGAATTGAAAAATGGCGAGACCTTCTCAACAACCTATTTATATATCTCAGTGCATTAAATTGCAGACGAAATATCCCATTATTGACAAACGGCCGAATAAGACCGTCTCGCCACTTTCAAGAGCTGACCAAGCAAATATTTCCAGCAGTTTCTTAGATCGACGAGTCGATATCTGAACAGAATAAGACTTTATCAACACTATTATTGACACTTTCCCGTTCAAGCTGTCCACTTTTACTTCAAATTAACACCTGAATAAGGGCTTAACAACGTAAAACTTATCAATGAAGAGAAAGCAAATATAAATCAATGAAGTCTATCAATGGAGTATGAATGAACAGAAACTGGACAGGGCTACACCGCCATAGCTCCATAAGTGTTATAAGGGCCACATTCCAGCAATCGTAGTTCAAAGGAAATATTGTTTTCTCCACTTATATGGTTAGGTCAAGTGGTCTACTTGAAAACGATAACTGGACTGCGTATCTGTCAGTTATCGTGTTCCGGGTGAATTTGTTGCGGTTTACTTTCGCTGGGCTATGTTTAAATGGGGTGGATGGAGTTGGGGCAAAAAACAATGTACATTATACAATGAGGGAATACAATGTTAACTTATAAAGAAAGAAAGAAAGAGAATATATTTGTTCGGGACACGTACACGATGTAGTAGAAACAATAATCAAAAACCAGGAAGAAAGAGCAAGAATTATAGATATTAAAGAAAATAGATAATAGGAGAATCTAAAAGTGAGTTAATAAAAGTCGTGAATGATCATGACGACCAGTAACTGATTAAAACATTACTGTTTTAATCTGTTGTAACTGATTAAAACATTACTGTTTTAATCAGTTACTGGTCTGATCTAGATCTCCACTATATGCAATCTTTTTTCATCCGTCTTCTTGACGACCCAAAACACTGATTCATAAAATAAAATAAGATAGGTCTCATTTCCAAATGGACCTTGAATCTTGATTGTTTAAACTGTAACAATATTATTGCTATTAAACATTGTACTAAAGATCTTTTTGATATTATCATTTTTGACTTTAAACGCTAAACGTTCATGGTCAATACTTTCGATCTGATTTAAAACTGAAATTGCAAGTTGTGTTGTTGTAAATTTTGATTGATCTTGTTTTGTTTTTATTATTATCTTGTTTATTTCACGGCCGTATATCAATTGTTTTGTTTGCTTTTGAAGAAGTTATTTTTATTAAGCATACATACGTACCTTAGAAGGATTAGAAGGAATCATATATGATCTTTTGTCATTTGAAAGAAAAATAATCTTAATATAATCTAAATATATAATAATAATCGGTCTATAACCGTTCCATTCTGTAATACAAGAGCTACACCAAGAAAACAATAAAATATTCAACTTGGATGCAGATGGCATTAAAAATGCCTTTAAGGTTTCAAGATGGATTCACAAAACCTGCATCTCAAAATCTTTTGCTGAAACTGGCTAAAGTAATAATGGATTTGTCTGAAAACTTGAATATCTTTGTTACAAATGAATGCGTTCAACTCCCATGAGATAACGGGAAATCTAAGTTGAAAGAGGAATGGAATAATAAAGTTTTTATCAAGATGTGTTCAGTATAAAAAGAAAATTGTAAGAAGATTGATACGTAGATATCCTTGTAGGTTACACAGAAAGAATAAGGACTAATACTAGTGGCGCTGTTTACAAAGATTATGACTAAGTATACATTCCTCTAAACGGAAGTACAACTGCAATCGAGCTAATAGAAAACAAGCTATCGATGATCACACATCAAGAGTAAGACATTACACACGATCAAACTGACCATATCATTATCTAAACATCTCTATAACTACAAAACCGGGTCAAATGCCACGAAAAAGAACAAACATCCTCATATTATCTACATATCGATCTAAAATCGACGTAATAAGATCACAATGAAAGTAGATACCATCATAATTGATACCTGTGGTCCCAGACAGGTTCAGAGGTCGCCTTATGTAAGCAAATTGATGTTATGTGGATTATACTTGATACACATGGCTCGTTAGAACAACGAACTTGCGAAAGTGATAGACCGTCGAACAAATTAGATTATATAGCCTCATTTTTTTGGTCTTTTGTTACGTCTCGAGATGGTTTCGATCGAGGATAATGAATTGTTATTAAATTGTGCTGAAATTTAGGACAAATTTAATGAGGCTTTGTTTGGTTTTGCGTCCATTGTGACTGGATGTAATACAAATAATAGTTCAAATGTTAATGATATAATCAAAATGATTACTGTGATCATCTGCAATGTTAGGTTATAGTTCATTAGCCTACTTTATTGGACGTTTTATTTGTTTTAGTTTTGATGCAGAATGATTGACGACTTACTCAAGATGATCACGTTAACAAAGCAAAGTTAGATTTTAATCAAGAGTTAAATTATTGAAGGTGTTTCAGCGTCGACTTATTGTTCCTAATTCATTCTGTTCGTAAGTATAGTATATATTGCAAATGAACATACACTTCTGATCAGACATTAAAACATAAGTGTGAACATTAATCGAAAACGATTTGATAACTCAATTTATATTAAAGTGAGCAATATTGATCGTGGTCTCGATAAGTTACGTTATTCTTCATTTGTCTTATTGCTTCATTATTGTATTATTATTAACGATTATTTGTATTGCTTTTATTGCAAGTAAGTGTATTGCATGAAATACTCGTATATTGTGGAAATTGCATTTATAGAAAAATATATAGGGTATCTATCGGCACGTTAGTAGTCTCACAATTGTTGCGACAGCTGATAGGGTTTTAATTTTAATTGTTGTAAAAGACACATAACTATCTAAGTCTACAGTTACATATTCTTTGCAACATTGCGATCATTTTGTAGATCTGAACTATACCTCGTGGTCCCGGTAATATTTTTGGTTTAACTTCCAACTTTTTACGAAACCAAGTTTTAAGTACCCCTATGATCTCTGCGCTGTTAAGTGATTTCTTTACACGAAATATAAAAGTCTTTTCTCAGATAATTTTTGTTCAATGTTACTTAGTTTAATGTGTTAAAATTAAAGGCTATGTAATGTGTATTTTAACACTCCGTATTATTAAATCTGCTTCCATATGGTAAACTTCGATAGCACTTAAAAATACTTGTTCGGGTAGCCTTTAATGTTTGTATTGAAAACTAGGTATATCAAGACTTCGACCAATGACAACAACTGTGTCAAGCACTTACTTGTGGCCAATAAAACTTAATTCTAAGATGTAGGACACTGGATGCAATGAATTGCTATACGAGATACATTATATTGTGTCATCAGGTCATCGATCGTTGCAAATATAGTGTAGGGTTGCCTGATATTCCTTATTAGAGTCCTCGAACTTGGTACGAAAAGAAACTTACTCTTCAAATGACTGAGGAACTAGCCTATCCTTCGGTCACTAGCTGATAGCGATGCGGATGGCGATATCCTTTTAGATAATTAAGAAAGCTATACTCAAAGCTTAAGAATTATACATATGTAGAAATAGATTACTCTCTTAATATTTCAAAAACTATTCGGTAGTCATGAATTGCCAGCCCTGCGCTAAACTAACACATAGGAGACAGTTGCAATTCGAGTCGGGTGCAAACCTGGGCGTTGATTGTATCCTAAATACTGCAGAATTGTTCTAAATTTTGGTACAAGTTTCTGTTACAAGTATGTTACTTAATTCTATAGGTTTTCATGTAATGGGACTTAAATCCTGAGTTTGTACTGACAGGTTTGTTTGCTTGTAATCTCTAAATAGAAACTTACACTATTGCTGAGTGCTACATGGTTTGTTTCATGGTATATTTGACTTCTACACGTATTACTAGAATAATAAGCGAAGCTAGTAAGATTATAAAGAAAGAAACTGAATCACAAACACCTCATAAGGCAGACAACAATCCCTTTACACCATCCAGAACTGCACACATTCCTAACAAATTGATACGAGTCATGTAAACACCAGCTAGTTCTGCCAATAAATCCTCCAATTCGGATCCAACTGTATCGGTGGGCGAAAAGGCAATTGGTTCCTCCATTGCCGATAAATTACTACGGGAAATCGAAGAAGCCGGGCTTTACGAGTTCGGCAATTGGCGTAATCTGGCGCAAAAATACATCTTTGCAGAGAAGTTTGGGACCGAATGGGTTAGTAAATAAGTTGGAGACGAATGCAATGAAATCTTTGGAGTTGTAAAGGATTTTTATGATTGAAGTTATTTGACAATAACGAAGTGCAGTCTCGAAGTTTTCGTGTCTCTTTTTATAGGTTTTGAAAGCATTATTAAGATAATAATATCACGTGTCAAGAAGACGAGCGCCAGTATTCAAAGTCTTTTAGTGGTACTGCGAAATCATCTATCTAAAATTTTAAGATTTTTTGATGTCCTTTATGCCTCCTTTCTTCTTTCCTATTATAAATTGTTCATAACTTGTAATTTTATTATTATTCATAAGAGTTGTGTTGAGGTTAATTATTTTATAGTAATGTACCTACAAGTGTGTAAATAAAAAATCAAACATTTTAAGTATGTCATTTGTTTCTGCCTACTACTTGTGACCATTTGGCTATCTATACAGAAGGTTGTATGAATAATCTTCAACACTACTTGTGCATTATGTACTTCTCCTTTAATCAGGCTACTAACCTTCCATCATCCCAGGAAACCGATCACAATAACAATACTATCACCAGCTTTATCGTCAGTGTCGAGTTACAACGGTAGCGCTCGTCCAATCGTCCGGAACGGCCGCCGATTGCCCTGATAACGTGTTATTGGTACACAAGCGAATGCACTTAGCTAGCAAATTTTGATGCCTTTCATACTGATTGCTTGGAGTTGTTTGGTGGTTTTTTTGACACTAAAGGTAATGTATACAAAAACGTTGCCATGCTATCTTATGCCATCGTCATCATCATCATCTTCCTGCCCTTGTCCCATGTTACTTGGTATCGGCGCAGCACGTTTTCTTCTTCCATTCCGTCCTGTCAGCCGTCATGCAATCACTGACTCCCTTTTCTTTCAATCCATCCATATTATTTTCTTCTTTTTCTTTCCTTTCCTTTTCTTACATGGTTTTGGCCAAAATCATATCAAAAGTTCCAAGTAACCCTTTTTCCATCCCATTGCAGTTTAGAACCATTTAGTAATGTGAATTTGTTGAACTTTGCTGTTTACGCTGTTTACAGCACTTTGTAGACATCGTTAGCTTTTATGGTTGGGGTCTTAGCCTTGGAGGAAATAAAATAGAATCCAGACAGGTAAATGAAGGTTTTTTTATAGTACCACGTTGTTAAAGTACCACGGGGATTTTCTTAAGCAATGTCTTTGTAAATTAAACTGAATATTATGATTTTGTGACCTAGGATTATTGATCGTAAAGACAGCAGGTCAGAATGGAAGTATCTGACTAATAACCAATGAACGTATCTGCCTATACTATAAGAGTTTTTTTTTGTAAAAATAATATGTCTGTATGGAAGTATTGTTCCGATTACAAAAAGTCTTTCACTGATGAAAAGCTACACTATAGCGGAGTCCCATAAGATATGAGTTTTGGTATACTTAATAGGAAAATATCATTAAAAAATCTAGTTGTTCCTTTTAAAAGGTAGTTTCGTATAGTAAAGAATGGGCACAAAACTCCATTCTTAAAGTTGATGTACAAGTCCTTAATATTAACCATTCCAGTGATAAACCACTATCCCCATCTTCACAAGTATTGATTGGATCGGTGAGCTAATAACATAAGTCAGGGCTGTCCACAGGAGCAACTAATTTTATTACCCTACCCTCATCTCGAGAGTCGAGATAGTGCAGCCCTAGCCGTGAAGAATTATGTGGATAAGCCCTTTGATGTGAATAGATATTTTCGGACTGCTACTGATAGAAAATATTCTAATTCTTTAAAACAAAATCTCTTTCAGTCTTTAAAACTGTCGTTATGGCCTAATTGTTAGTTTGTCCGCTTTTCATGCATAAGGTTGCAGGTTCAATACCGGCCAAGTACCAGTGTGACTTTTTCAATTAGTCCGTACCTTCTAAGTTTATCTTGATCTTTACTGACATTAGTAAAGGAAAAACAATGTGAGTAAACCTGTAGGTACTGATAAAATATAAATCTGAAATAGCCAATCCCCCTTGAGCACCTTGGCAATTAAGGCTCGTGCCTTCTCTGTGTAAAAGAGGTTTTTTTAGTGGGATAATAGTTAGGCTGATATTAGTATTGAGATAACATCTAAGACAAGAAACCCAAGTAAAGCAAAAATCTCAAGCTATAATAAATAATACAGAAGAGAGAGAATAGAGTTTCTACGATGATAGCAAAATAAAGAAGTATTATTTTACGCAAAATTGCACATGAAATGATGCCAGTCACAAACTTCATTATAAATTAAAAACGTCAATCAATCCAAAACTGCTGCTTCTCATAAAGCACACTCAAATGAATTCGTTAACTCGAATAATTCATCAACATTAAAGGCAGTCTGCAACCCCGATTTAAAATAAATGCCTCATCAAATATTTCTAACGTCACCTCGACTCAAGCACGGCTACGACCAGCCAACTTAGACCTTACAACCCTCATTGGCTTTAAGCAAACGTAGAACAAACAACTGACGTTATTTGCAAGTTAGAGGTCTATCTTTTCTGGTCATGTCAATTAGGGTTGCACCCTATCTGTCAAACGCAGAAGTTCTAAGTGACTGATATATGGAACCCTCAGCATTGTCGAGTTTTTGTCTCTTGTATAGGTAATGCTTGAGATTGGTATCGATCGTTCCTAAATTCGGGGACACAATGTGAAGTGTGTACAAAAGTATTCAGTATCGATTTGAACAGAGTTTCTACGGGTATCGAATTTGGCTTTCACTTTAGGTTTAATTTTGACAGTCACGATTTTTTAGGTATAGTAGAGATCGTAATTGCTCTTCTTATAACTCACTAATGACTACTTATATAATTATTGTTTTTATATAATATGAATGCATGTGATGATGTTAAAACACAAATAAAGCGATGATTGAATTGACGTAATCTTAAATTAAAACTGCTTTTAGTAGCAAATTCGTGAATACTAGTAACTATGAGTGTTTGCATATAAAAGTCTTCACTATAAGTAATTAAGTATTCATTAACAATTACGAAAATCACCTCCTGACACACGCATGACCTGACGTACACTACCTTTCAAAAACACCAACGAAGCTTACCTAGTAATTAATTCGCGCACCAAATGCATCTAGAATAGCCAACAAATATTTTCACTTCGTAAACTGCAAATATTTTCTTTGCAACTCTTATTTTGTAATAGACAGGGTAGAAAATGGAAAGCTCCATTTTTAAACAGCGGTAAAAGTAATTTGGTAACAGTTCTGTGATACCGGTTGGCACCTGTCATTTACCGATGTGAGGGCTGTCGGAATAAGTCAGAAGCTTACACTTGGGGAGCGAAAAGTTAGTCAACTTTTGTTTTGGATGATTAGTAATTTGCTTAGGTTTAATCATCTGTTTTATAGACTATTGTTTTCGACCAAACTTGAGAGGTAATTTTTGTGAAATATGCATTTTTGTTTTTAATACAGATTAAACGACTAACGACAAGTTAAGTATTTGTACGTTAAGTGCTAATAACAACAACCATTTCAATTTAATTCTATACCATGTTTGAGAGACTGTACCTATTTAATAAGCGCATATTTATAGAAATGATAGTTGTCGATCATAAATACATTTTTTAGTTACTCATAGTAAATGTTACAAACAAGCCGTTTAGTATCGCATATTTATGTAAGTAATTAGAATCGTACAATCGATATTAAACCGGTAACAATCATTAGCTTACCATATTGAGACAATAACTAACACTCAAAGCGGTAGGAAACAATAATTATCCATATCCATACTAATCCATAATAGTCCATACTAATATTAATAATGCGAAAGTAATTGTCTGTCTGTTTGTTACGCGTTCACGACTAAACCACTGAACTGATTTTAGTGAAATTAGGTATTCTGTAAATTTAAACCACGAGAAAGGACAATAGGCTACTTTTTATTTTGTGACTTCGACTGCGTCCACGATAATCGATATTTATGCGGACGAAGTCGCGGGCAATAGCTAGTCCTTTATAAAACAAACATTACTCTTATCATATAAATAAATAAAGTGAAGGTTAAAATTAATTTATTCAAACACGTTAATAAATATTACGACCTTATTTGTGTACTTTTACTTGGTCGCAAGTGTACAAGATTAAGTACAATGTCAGCTACCTACGGCCACTGTTGAGATGTAGTCTTATGTAAATACATCGGGTTTTACTTTCTTTATGTTATTAGTCATCTACGGGGCGTTAAATACACATTACATACCCGTTAACTACGTTTACTGTCCATTAAACTAAGTAATTTTGAGCAAAAATTATTGCTGGGAAATGACTTCTTTTTTGGTGTGAAAAATCATTCACTTTTATTCACTCGTTATGATTATCGCGCGCAATATATGTAACGCACGCACAACATTGTAATTTTGGGTACCTACAAATGTATACATTTACTAAAAACCTGAAAACATTGTACTCATCATCTAATAGGATTATAAAAAGGTAAATTTTGTGAATTGTGAGGTTGTAGGGGGTTATCTCTGGATCTACTGAACCAATTTTCGAAATTCTTTCGCAATTTAGAAGCTAAGTTATTACTGAGTGCTATAGGCTATATTTTATTACCAAAAAAAATTGGAAACCTTAAGAAAAACCACGCGAACGAAGTCGAGGGGAGAATGCTAGTTGTAAACAACTTTGAGCAAGGGACCAATCCTAAGTTATCACCTTTATCGGTACAGTTATCTGACACGTTCATCATAAAATCAAATCTCTACCAAGAAATCACAAAATTATTTTTGACAGCACACAAATATGAAACTACAGATAAAATATATAGTGATAAAGATGTAACTAAATAAACGGTAAACAAAACAAATCCAGTACAAAGATCACGTCCACAAACATGCGACTAATCGCAATTGCGGTTATACGCAAGTATGATAATGCCTTTACCGAACGGGAAAGCGAAGAAGGAAGCCTTTTTGATAGCGACATGATCCGAAGTTGTGGTTGTTATTCAGGCCGTTAGACATACAATCTATACCTACTTAATAAAATAAAGCTGAAAAGTTTGTTTGTTGTTTAGACGAGCTAATCTCAGAAACTACCAGTCCGATTGAAAAAATATTTTTGTGTATGATAGCCAGAGTCATGAGGATCAGTATAGGCTTTATAACATCACGCTACGGCTCAAGGGAGCGGAGCAGTTACCAAAGACTTAATGTGAGTGAAAAACCGTTTTTAACCACCGGATTTTGAATATTTTGACTGCCTCGTTGGTCTAGTGGTTAGTGACCCTGACTGCAAAGCCGGAGGTAGTGGGTTCGATTCCCACCCAGGACAAACTTTGTGTGATGAGCATAATTGTTGGTTCTGAGTCTGGGTGTAATTTATCTATAATATGTATGTATTTATAAATTATATAAGTATGTATATCAGTTGTCTGGTTATCATAACACAAGCTCTGCTTAGCTTGGGATCAGATGGCCGTGTGTGAGTTGTCCCAAGATATTTATTTATTATTTTATTTATTTTACACTGAATATTTTAAAATCTCTTCTAGGCATGAGTTATTGACGTGTGTATATTCATTACCTACTAGCTTTTGGCTCCATTCTTAGCGGACGTCTACTAACTATAATCTACCTCCCTGCCAATTTTCATCTTTTACGTCAAGCGGTTTTCTATAAGTATTTCGTAATGAAACCTTTCGCTTTTTTATACCTATATTTAGATTGCTGTATAATATAAATAAAATATAACTGATAGTAATGTAACACATTTGGCAAATTGAATCAGTTTGACGTAATTAATAAAATTATTGTAAGTAATTCATATAAAGATATGTATCATATTATTAATTTTCCAAAATTAAGCTCAATTAAGCTTGTAACCACATTTTGGTTAACTCGAGGCATAATTTAAAACATTTCTACGGTTTAACTATCTTCTTTTGCTGTAATCCACACGTCCTCTTATAAACTACAAGAGACTACACAGTAGTTTAGTTCGACAGAAGTTCTTGTTTATTGATAATACGCTTCCCTGAACGAAGTATGTATTATATAAGAAAGTGATGTGTTTTCTATATTAAACACTGTGATGTAAGGCGGCGAGTTTGTCTACTAAGTTGCTACCGCATAACTTAGTTGTAGATAAATCTGTTTTATGGTATCGTCTTCTGCATCCTACCGTTTCATGTTTCTTGTCTGTTTTGTAAATACTTGTAGTTAGGGCTTTTACAATTTATGCGTTTGGTGTCGGACTGTTGTGACTCTGGAGCAGTGCGAGTGTCGGCCTGTAGGTACAAAAGACGATTGTCTTTTTTACCGACTTTAAAAAGAGGTGGTTCTCCTTTCGGTTGATTTTTTTATGTTCTTTACCTTAGAATTCCGTCAAAAAATCTTTTAACTCAAATGAGTTAAAAGATTTTTTAAATCGGTTGAACAATGACGGAATTCTAAGGTGTTGCCATTGAGTTTCTTTTTTAATATTTATTAAAAAAGAAACTCAATGGCAACACTCTACAAAAAAATTGAAAATCCTTAAACTTTCAGCACCTAGATAAAGCAGGAATCACGCGTTAAGTAATAATTAAGTCCAAGTTAAGTATGGAAATTATCAATGTTTTGACTAGGTCGAGAATTTATAGCTTATAATAAGTAGCAAATTATTAATGTCCTGCTAGTAGCAATTTGCAGTGCGTAGCTCGGAGGTCAAAAGGGTAAACGATTACATAAGAAGTGTGGGGAAATTATATTAAAACAAATGACATTTGTAATTATACACTTTGCGACACATATGTACATTATACATTTTGCACTTTTAAGGTTCTCTGTTAAACTGTAATGTGTCTCAAAAACAAAGACGTTGTTAGATTTTACTTTAAACGCTTTTATTTAGCTTGCACTGATCGTATGTAAGTAAGCTGTCTTTTCAAAATATGCAAACCATTTTTCGACCATTTGTGGGTATCTGATTAAGCTGAAATGTTGCATACACTTTTAATTATGATGACAATACAATGTTTAATACTCAATATTGTAACAATTTTAAATTAAACCTTGTTTTTGATTTTTTTTGTTTTCTTTTTTTTTGTATTATGAACAGAAACATGGTTTCTAAAGACCATGTTATATCCATAGTCATGTTCGTTGGAATTATTGTTTTTAATAAATTCTTGTTTAAGGACAGTTTAAAAATATTTATAAACACACAAAAGTGACTCACACACCACCAGTCTAAAATGAATACTTGCTTAAGTTTTTTCACACTTGAGATTTACAATTACAAAGTATCCTGTAATTTTTCAACTTCATACTTGACAGTTTTTGGATTCAAAAGCATCTAAATTGTATTCGGTAACAGATGTGGCTTGTCCGACCATAATTCAAGTTGTTCCTGTATTTTTATGAAGCTGCAGTCTTACTGTTGACATCCTACGTCTCTGGGCGGTAGTTGGCAACGTTTCAATCGCATTCTTGTGAACACAAGAGAAATGGCAATGTTTACAGTCGATGACAATGGAAGACAAACTGTTTTTAAAGCTTTTTTTGGTGCAAAATTACGCTTTTTTAAGTGGCTTTTTGGTTTTTTCTTCGTGTTTTTTTAAATTTGTTTGGTGACTCAATCAAATTGTCGCGTATAAAAGCTCAATTTTTTTTTTATAAAATTAGTTTTTTCAGTAGTGTTTTCTTAATGTTTGACTTTTTTTTTGTAAAAATGTGTACTTAAATACTTTAGAGTCTCTGACTGGTTTAGCTATAATCAACCTTATTCTAAATCTCCTTACAAAATAGTTTTTTTTTCACTCAACTAAACTTAACAAATGGGAGTGAATACTGGTATTTTCTCGCGTTTTCCAATAGAGTGGATTCCAATAAATCTGTCTGCAACAGCCCCCGGAAGAGGCTACGGTAATGACGAAGGGCATTACCCCTAGGGCTTGAGAGTAATTATTATAAAATTTGACAAGTCAGCCGGCCATTATGCATTTAAGAGGAGGGTTCTTCGGATTTCACTGTGGGAAAAGGCAAAGGAGATTAAGGGTTGAATTTAAACCTACCAAGTTAAAGGAAACACACTGTATAATTTGTACACTTATACTTATACGTAATTATTTGTAAACTTGTAATTTTTAAATACTTTACAAAGTATATGCCATTGAAATAAAATTGCGTACTAATAAAATGCTTATTCATTAACGTTTATTCACAAACGTTTATTCATAACCGTTTATTCATAAAAGTTTATTCACAACCGTTTATTCATAAATGGTCTTTTTCAAATTATCTCCATTCTGTCATAGTTCTTTTTTCAAACCAACGCAACTCTAAGACTGGCCGCATACGGGCCACACGCGACAGCCACAAACACCGCCACCTGAAGCTAGAAGCGGCGTTCTGGCGACCACCGACGTCAACCGTGTGCGTCGAGTCCATATAAAATGTATGAAAACTACAGGAAATACATCGATGGCGGCGTTTTGTGGTTGTGGTTGGTGGCCCGTGTGCGGCCAGGCAAAGGAGTAGGAGTATGCATAATCTCATAATAGCTACCTACCTGTATACCTAATTAATACAGTAGTAATATTGGTATAATTTACGATGTTACTAGTTAAAGTGAAATACTGTAGGTATTATAAAGTGTAATTCTACACTAACTAGCAGTACAATTTATCAGCTGTTGCACTAACGCTACAGAATATAATGAGCCTGATTTATTTACTGACGATATACGTAAATACTGTAAAATATATAAATTGTTATTTTAAGTATGACATATTTGGCAATAACCCAAAATTTATTAAGACGGTTTGATGAGTGGTTGATCCTAAGTTTTCACATGCTACACTATTTTTAGTTTGGTAACATTATTACAGGCAAATCTTCATGGTAAAACTAGTAATATAATTATCACCTGTACCTAAACCAAAAAAAAAACAGTTTTAAAAATGTTTGTCTATCTATCTGTCAAATGTATTCGGTCAAATCTTCTAAACGGCTGGACCGATTCTGGCGGGACTTTCACTGGCACATAGTTGATATTATAAGGAGTTACTTAGGCTACTTTTATATTACAAAATTAGGGTAACCGACGTTGCGGACATATGCTAGTTTATTAACTGTTACAAGTCAACATATTAAAGTTTACACTTGATTTATTTCCCTGAAAGTACCTCATAATTATCATAACCATATATCGCAATGTATTTGTATCCATAATAAACGCTACAAACACAGTTTAATTTACAAAATGAAATAATAATCATCACTTAGGACTTTGTCTCCGCTCTCCGCTCATGGCTTGCGGCGCACAACAAAGCGCGTTAATTTGACAGACACTTGAGCGACGTCGTTAATTACTTAACGCGTGTATGTCGCTCCGCTTGACACACTGCGCTCCGGTTTAGTTCCATTGCGGTCACCTTTAGTTTACGTAAAGTTTCGCTTCATTGAAAATTTTGTTGTAAAAAGTATTCGAAGAAACTGCATCAAAATCGTTTAGGAACTACAATGCCACAGATACACAGACAGATACGTTTAAGCGCCGCGGCGCGCGGGTTAAAAAAGAAGCCCGTCATTATAAAATGGATGTTTAAAAAATGCCATTTTGCTTCAAATCTTCCAACTAATTGACTAATTTATGTCAACAATATTCAAGGTTTGTGTGTAATAAGTTTTTGCGTTTATAACCCTTTAATGCGAGACAACCAATAAAGTGACAGTAAATAGACGGTAAAAAGAAGTGTTTCTCTTGTTACGCCTATTTTCTTATTTTTACTTATAAGTAACATCCAGACATTAATTTTAAAAAATATAGGTATATTAAGAAGTGTATGACATTAATTATTAGTGTGTGTATATAAAATATAACTAAAATGTTGTTACTACAGAAAAGATATCTTTCTCATTCTTACATTACTAATCACCAAAAATATAAAACGTTTACAAATGTTACTTTTTCATTTCACTTTGATAAAGTTACGTCTACGTTAGTGGTAAAGAGTGGCCAGTTTAAATTGGAAGACAAGAGAGGCGGTGCTTGGCAAGAAAGAAAAAAAAGAAAACATATTATTTTTTCGAAGGGAATAAACACGATGCAAAAAAAAATTAAGAATACAAACTAACATGATTTAAAAAAATCAAGATCATGAAAAAAAAAAAAAAACATTTATTTATCTTACACATCGTTCTTTATATGCATACAGTTGTTAAATTATAGATTTAGCAGAGAACTGAGCAGTTAAACAGCGGGTCCCAAACTAGGCACAGCCTGTATCTTGGAGACCCAGACGCTACACAAGGTTTACAATGACTGTGTTCTGCTAGCAAATGAATAATTTGGGCGAACAAAGATAATTAAATCAAAATAAAATTGCATTAAAATTGCGCCTTATGTCTGCGTCAAAAAGTTCCATTTCAGCTAAACGACTAGCTTCTGCCCGCAACTTCGTCCGCGTTAAAGTCTTTAGCACGATATAGAGTAGTTATCTATTAGTGAAATGATTTTTAAAATCGGATCCGTAGGTACTTCCAGAGATTACCTCTTACAAATATACAAAAAAAAATACCCGTTTACCTACCTATGACATTTCTTTAGATTACAAATTACTTTATGGAAAAATAACTAACTACAGCGCAAACAGTTTTGATACATACTATTTTCTAAAACCAATAAATTCACGTTTTTAAAATGACTTACTTGCAACTTATTCATTAATGTCGTACAAAGTTTTTTTAAATTAATCAATTTTTTAATTGTCACCACGATCAGTCAAAAATATGACAGATTGAAAACATTCTGACATGCTAAGATAAATCAATTAAAGTTAATGATTGATTATTTTTTTAAGTGACGTACCAATCAATGTTTGTCGCAATCGGGTTCAAAGTAATTAAGTCACAACTAAAATTAACTCCTCTATCTATACTATTCTTACTAACTATACTAACTATTATAAATGCCAAAGTTTGGATGGATATGTGTGTTACTCAATCACGCAAGAACGGCTGAACGGATCTGAATGAAAATTGGTACAGAGATAGATTTATACTCTGGAATAGACATAAGCTACTTTTTATCCCGGAAAAATGTGCGGTTCCCGTGAAATAATATATTTACTTAGACGCGGACAACGTCGCAGGCGGAAGCTAGTATTTATAGAGACGTAAAGTTTATATTATTTAGTGTCTTTTTTTCTCTACAACATTTAATTTTAGTTCCTATTTCGACCACGTATCATGTTACTCTGGTCATCATACAAGCTAGTGTTGCGTGCGTTATATCATTACGGCGACGGACGCCCAGAGGCCAGCAGAGTAAAGGTTAACGATGAAAGTTCCGTTCTGTCATACGTGTCAGGTATATCACAGTTCCGGGGAAGTTCCAACGTTGTGATGATGAATTGTTGTATCTTTAGAACAGTTTATAGTTACAATGTTGGTACTTGGGGTATTAGTGTTATTGTAGTGCTTTAACAAAGTCTTAAATGTAGTCTTGTAGGGCTATTTTTCATTGTATGTTGCTGTGATATGACATGACCGATATAGTTTTTTAAATAGCTATAATACGGGGTATAATAAATCACATGGCCTTCAACTACGCATATTGACCATCAAACTATGTTACTTTGAGAAAAAAGATTACCGGGGAAGCGACTTTTCTTTTGGTGTTAAAAATCGGTGTATTTGATAGCGCGCTGTGTAATGCACAACGCAAAACATTGTGCTTATGGGTGCATGTAACAGTACAAGAGTCGTTGCGTTTTTTGAACTTGTTTTAGTAATGCGTAAAATAGTTGGAACTTTAACTTTCAGTATTTCCGTAACCAGAAGTTTTCCAAATATGGCCCATAGGAAAAAAAATAACGCAATTATGGAAAAAACATATTATTTTAATTTATATTTTAATTTTATTAATTGTTGTAATCCTTTTACATCCATTATAATTCGCTGTCTAGTAGGTAGGTACAGACAGCTGTAGAAAAATTATATTCATTCCTTTATGCAAATCATAGAAAAACGGTAACCAATTAAAAAAGCCGTGCCGATACAACATATTTAACGATACAATTTCATTGACTGTAATAAACTTCAACAACAATACCTTTATCAGTAATATCAATCTTCATATACCAACAAATCAAAACACTATTATCCTTTATACAACATTTTCTGGAAATTCCCACCATTACCAGCGAAACAAAATGGTTTTCGCAACGAACAGCGCGTTCGCTGATATAAAACTGTATGGAACCATCAGACTGGTTAATGGGGCAATATATTGTGATAGCCCGCCCACTATCCGGGTAACAGAAACCATACCAGTATTATTTATGTTATAATTAAATTGTTGTGTTTAACTGCAATGTTAATTGAAATAACGCAAAAAATGAAACGTGTTTTTGTTCGTTTTGATTTTTGCCGTTGCTATTTCTATACTACAATTTTCCCAAAGCTTAACAAAAAAAACAGGCTTTTTTTGGGTTGATAAAAATTATCAAATCAGTCCTTCCGCCCTGGGTGGGGCGGAAGGGACTGTCAGACTTTTACTGACAAAAAAACCACCCTGTTCATTTGCGTTCCGGGGCCAAGAAACCGGGGCAAAAAGAACAGGCGTAAACTGTTTATTTTTTAAATAAAATAAATTCCGAAATTAATAAAGTAAGTAATAAAGTAAGTCGCAAAATAGAAAAGTCCTTATCTGAAATAAAAAAAAGATCCGTTCAATAGTTTTATTTTTTTCTTAATCTTTTCTATTGGTCTTATTTCCCTTCCACTTCACATCTAGACTGGTCCTTTATGTAACATAATGCCAATTCTACTAATTAAAAACGTTCAAAATCTAGCCGCAATCTCATCTCAGCGACAATCAATGTTGATAGATGTATGTAAATTAGATGCATTCATTTACAGATTAAGACTGGATTGTGTTCCTAAAAGTTATTAAAATTGAATGTGGTTACGTAAAAATGTTCTAAGACGCTAAAACCCCAAAATTGAGTTACATATACTTAAAACATCATCAGAAACATATGTGGGGTGGTACTTTCTAATGAAATAAACGACATATCTTTGTTTATCTCTGGGTCATTTTTACTGAACGAAAATGTCGACCTTTACGATTTCTTTATTACCTATGTGTAGCTCAATTTTAAAGTTTTTGTGGTTTGGATATTTTTTGCGTAACTCCGTCCATTTACCCCTCTGTTCTTTAAAGGAAAAACTAACTAGATATGAAACAGCATCGTCGTCTTTTAATCTAAAAGATATCCTTAGCTTTTCCAGACACCCTATTACCGTCACTTTCTTATGAAACATCTGCTACGAAAGTGAACAGTTATCAAATATTATCAAAGTGCCAGTCGCTCTACATAGAAATGTTCAATTTAATGGAGAAAATATTCATATTATGATTGTTTTGGTACCTGATTGGCATCTCGAAAGTCTGCAGGGCGTCTATTGCGAAAATAAAACGCTTAAATTATTATCTTGTTGATTTTATATTTGACCTAGTCAATATTATCAATGTTTGTTACACTTTCACTAATATATGTTTTAGGATTTGATGTTTTTAGGGATCCGAAGACGAAATACCAATGGGACTCTATTATTAAGCCTCCGCTGTCCGTCTGTTTGTCAGCGGGCTGTATTTCATGGACCGTAATAAATAGAGAGTTGAAATTGAGATTGAGAAAGAGTGTGTATTTCTATTACCGATAAAATAAATTAATAAATTAATTGCCTTTCTTCGGTCAGATTGAAAATAAGTCCTTAACCAAACCATAGCAAGTATCCAGTAAAAAAAAAATACATTTTAACTTACTAACAATATCTTATAAATGTAGGTAATTAATTATGTCGAACTAATAAAATATCTCAATTTTTTTACATTACTATCCAGCTACAATATGAAGAAGAAAATACTTGCTTGATACGAATAACCAGCATTAAATTATCTAAAATCATTACCTACAATTACTTCAAAAACTGGGAAAAACTTTGATATGTAATCGTTAGTCTTGGCAAAACCAACCAACATAAATTACATACATACATAAACTCACGCCTTTTTCCCATGGGGGTAGGCAGAAACCACAGAACGCCACCTGCTACGATCCTTACATACTCCTTTCGCCTCATCTACGACACAGCAACAACAACACAAATTACAACATAAATGATACATCGCAAAATAATAAAACCAGTAAAGTTATCAAACACCTTATAAGACCATTCACATTAAGCACTAAGTTCTCCCTTAATTATACAGTACGGGTTAAGTAAACTGTTTTATAAGCATATAATCACGACACGGTCTTAAGAATCGCGTGCCGACCCACAGTCAATCATTACGAGCTAGTTATCAGCCATCTATCGACATTCACACATTTAACGACCATAGGACATACTTTTCAAAAGGAAATTAAGAAAGTTAAGCTTTTAATTACTTGTATGTATGCATCAGAAAGGAAATTTAATTAGAGTTAAAATGCGATAATTATATAAAATATTTATGTCTACATAATTATTTATGTCTATTATTAAATTAATTATAATTATTTATGTCTGTATTTTAGTCATCAGAATGCTGATTCAATATTTATTTTGTTACAAAATTGACATGAGACATCGCGTGAATTCAAAGGTTTCTCATACTTGGAAAACCTGTTTTATTTCGTTTTTAGGCTTTATTCATATTATTAATATCTGTGATGGTGAATTTAGCATGTCGTAAAATTGTCGTAACGTAAAATTGTTTAATTTCATTTCAAACTTTTTTTTCAGGTAAACATCCATAGTTGGGTAGTAGATAGGTTGATGTAGTTGCAAACTTGTATGAAATTTAAATTAAATATTATATTTTATTTTAGTAAGGATGAATTTTATGTTTGTGTCAAACATAAAATTCATCCTTACTAAAATAAAATGACAATAAATAAAAATACGAAAAAAAAACATAAAAAATTAAAATGTTGTAAGGTAGGATAGTCATATTTCCAATTCAAGCGAATTCTTTACTACCCTCCTTTTAGGCTAACAGGTAAGTCCTAGAAAAATCCTAGAAATATATCTGCTTGAAGAGCTGTAATTTTACTAACTAATCACTATTGCTACAGCTTTGAAGCATAAACCAAAACAGTTTACAACTTAAATAATTCTAACAAATAAATAATAATGCAAATGCACTCAAAACATCATGTCTGCACGACAGGTGTCACCTACATTTAAAATAATTATAAGTCAGTTTAAAATGATGCAACAATTACATATTACAACACTTTGCGTAATGTCTCTTACGTCCAAAATGACTATTCAGTCGGCGTCTATGTAACAGATGCATCATATTGCACGGAGATGCGACATTTTACTCTGTATTCCGATCTATACGTCCATACATATAAATAAATAAAATTAATGTGTCTGTTTGTAATGACAAAATAACAGCATTTTCATGTATACGAGAAACATGGAGGCACCGTGTATACCAAAAAAATATTTTTTTGATAGACAATTTTTGTTTGCCTATTTGTTTAGTCGCTCCATGGAAAATACTGGTACTCAGCTACATACGGTTAGACTGGAAGCCGACCCCAACATAGTTGGGAAAAGGCTAGGCAGATGATGATGATAATTGTTCCGGCTAATCTCCGAAATGTCTTGACCGATTTGGACGGCACTTCCATTGGCATCTATCTAATGGAATTAGGAGTATTAACCTAGACTTTTATTTCAGAAAGACTTTTTTTTAAGTTTTGCGCGCAGAAAAATTAAAACCCCGCAGTTAACTGATATTTACGCGGACAAATTCGCAGGCATTAGCTAGTCTCACCTATAATTAAGTTTGTTCGCGTAAAATTACATTGTTTTAAGTAGTGAACAGATGTTTAATTAATATGCAAGATTTGTTCTCTCGTTTTCTGTAATAGGTTACATGTTTTATTGTTTTGCGAAAACAGACTCGAGACTCTGATGTAAGTATAGGTAGAGGAAGATGATTGTATTAAATTGTAGATGTTAAACACGTTTTACAGTCTATTTAGAATTTATTACAGTTACCTCATCTCTCATTATTCAAATTAAGTACATCGTTTTCTGGTTAATACTTGGTAATAGGTAACCTAAATACAATGACATAATATGTATAGGCATAAGCTGTACAGGGTTATTTTATGTAGGGAACAGTTGATTTTTTTTATGATTTTAGGGTTGGTCCCATAGTAAAAGTGGTTCATAATGATGAGTACAATGACCCCTTTTCAGGTTTCTGGTGTTTTAAAAATAACCCTGTATAGTATAGGTATTGCTCGGTTTAAAATTTTCTGGAATCATAACCTGAATCCACAGTAAAAGTCTTCGTTACGTTACGACTGATATGAAGGGTTGAAATTGAAGAGTTTATTTGTTTAAACACGGTACCTAATCTCCGGAACTACTGGTTTGATTTTGTTAATTATTTCTCCAATAAGAAGCTACATCCTTGAGGGCTTATAGACTATATTTTTATATTTAAAAAAATTGGTATCTGTAAGAAAAATCACGCGGGCGAGGTCGTGGTCAAAACCTAGTATAAACATAATAAATTACTACAAAGAAACAGACAACTAATGACTAATTAGCCGAGAAGATAAAACAAAGTATCCACACACGTCTTTTACGACGAAGTGACGTCATAAGGCAACGGGTCATTACGACCCTCTGACCTCATAGGCCAGAGGGTCTCTGCTAACAGTGTCAAGGCCTAAACTGACCCTATTTAGTATTAAAAAGGCACGGTTTTATGAAAGCCCTAGGTAAGTAGTTCTACCTAGTTTACTGCCGAGTTTTAATGGACTTCGAAGAAGACTTCAGTCATTAGACCTAATTACTTTGTTTTATTTTCGCTGTAGGTCGAACCCTCGTAGTTTTCTGATTCCTTTCAATTTAATTATGAAGGCCTTCTCAATTAAAATATAGTCGTAATCTCATCTCAGCGGTAATTAATGTCAAAAAACGTAGGCAAATTAGAGGCATTTTTGACAGATTGAGACTGATAGATTGCGATTGTTCTAAAAATAAGTTGAATTTCTCCCGTGATATTCAAATTCCTTTTATCGAAATAGTATTTAAAATAATACAAACGTACTTACAGCTTCACTGCAGAAATATTCTGTGAGCTGTTGTTATTATTCAATATAATAGAATTATAGAAACGATAAATTATATAAACATTTTAATTATTGGAATATTAGATTCCAATCAGTTATTTTTATCATAAATGATTAATAAATTCAAATTATGTGAACATTTAAAAACAGGCGATACTATATTAATGTTATGAATACTTAAATACTATTTTTTTATGAGTTTCCGATCCTTGGCCTGGTTGTTAACTATCTGCTTGTCGGTTAGGATGTAACTTAGCCAAAGTCTAGCCAGTATAAAGGCAAACCTGTAAAATCTTTTAACAATTATCACCGAAAATGAATTCCAATCCGTAACACATACCCATTATTGATTAATAATAAATAAACCCAAATAACAGTTTGCCTGACCTAGGAATCTAACCTAGGACCCGACTCATCAGTCACGCTTACGACCACAAGATCAATGTAACACACGGAAAGTTCTTGCCTTCAGATATGGCGTCGGGAACTTATCTCAAAATTACAGAATATATTCTACTTTTCCGGCCACAACCATACTTCCTTACTGAAATAATTCTCTGGTACAGAGGTCGCTGTTAATGAGTTCCTTTGAGTTACATTACAATGACAACAACAATGTTTTGGAAGCCACAGAATAGATAAATGCAGTAGTTTCATTCACTTCTTTCAACTAAATACCTATCTACTAGTAAATAGGGTATACTTAGATGGATCGATCATGAGAGAATGAGTGAAAGACAATTAACAAAAGGTATTTGGCAGAGGTGAGTGGCAACGCAGGGAGGGGTCGCCATAGGAAGACCTACACTGACCTTTGTTGGTGAGGTTTTTTAAAAAAGTAAGGTGCACAGTACTCGTAACCGGCGTGCTTGTTTGACGAGTTGTATGAACGTGGATGAGGCGAAAGGAGTATGTAAGGATCGTAGCAGGTGGCGTTCTGTGGTTTCTGCCTACTCCCATGGGAAAAAGGCGTGAGTTTAACTAGAACTACTTTCCTTAACACCAAGAGTCTCCTCCAGCTCAGCTCATGTTAGTTTACCCAGGAAGATTTTTATAGGGAAGATGAGAAAAACTTAAGACAAGTGATGTTCTAGAACAACTCACAATCGAAATCAATTCTGTATCCGCAATCAAAACAGCATCATGTGACAACATTGACAACTGAAAGCGCGGATACAAATTCTCTAAGTGCTTTTTTTTGCGCCAAACCCAGGTGTGCGTAAACGCGTTTCCGTGCATTGTCAGAAGCCCGAAAGTCTGACAACCAGTTTTTCCAAGGGGTATCGTATTACCCAGTTACTGGGATGTGGAGGTCAGATAGGCAGTCGCTCCATGTAAAATACTGATATTCAGCTGCATCCGGTTAGACTGGTAGTCCAGTGGCGTAGCGTGGGTCTTTGCCGCCCGGGGCCGGCCGAAATTTTGCCGCCCTCCCCCCCCCCCCCGTAATGATTAGTTTTAAAGTTTAAATATTCTATTCACGGACTTTATAACTTATAGAAATAAAATTTACCATTGCTTCGAAAGGAACATACATCTATCAGTCAGGGCCCGATCTAAGGGGGGCCGGCCGGAGAGTCGCACCAGGCGGTGGCCGACCTAGCGACACGTGGGGTTGCGACAGTCGTTGAAAGGATCCGACAATTGGGACTCGAAGTGGCATTGCACAAGTCCAAGGCCATGTGTTTTCATGGTCTTCGGAACGCGCCACCGTCGGATTCCCAAATAACGGTAGGAGGGGTTCACATCGGCGTCGAGACGACGATGAAGTACCTGGGTCTCGTCCTCAACAGCCAGTGCGATTGGACAGGGCTGGGGCTACTTTCTGGCGACACCTGCCCAACCTCGGGGGACCAGCGCCTCCTGCCGGAGGCTTTACGCGGGAGTCGAGCGGTCCATGACCCTCTACGGGGCCCCTGTGTGGGCCTCCTTGCCGGATTGCCGCCATGGGATCTGGAGTCGACAGTCCTCCAGCACGTTTACGAGTGGCGTGTGGAAGCGCAGCGCCGGGGCGAAACCCCGCTACCGCGGCAAATCGCGGCACAGCGGACTGAATTTCGGTGCGATTTCATTGCGGCATGGAGGATGCGACTGTCGCAACCCAAGTTCGGGCACACCGCAATCGCGGCGGTAAGACCTCTCTTTGAGGAGTTGCTAGAGAGGCGCTACGGCGTCCTCACCCTCCGCTTGACGCAGGTCCTCACCGGACACGGTTGTTTCGGGAGGTTCCTGTGTTGGATTCAGCGGGAAGAAACGCCCGGGTGTCACCACTGTGTGGACCGCCCGGAGGACACGGTGGAGCATACGGTGCAGGTCTCACCGCCGTGTCCTCACGGAGGCGATAGGCAGCAGCGACCTCTCGCGTCCGGACCTGGTTCAGGCCATGCTCCGGGGCGAAAGGGAATGGGATGCAGTCCTTCTGCGAAGCAATAATACTAGAGAAAGAGGAGGCGGGCCGCGTGAGGGAGAGAACATTTTCCACCTCACGCCCCAGCCGCCGCGGGAGACGCCCAGGGCGTCGGACGTCGCGAGGCGACATCCGGCCACCGTAGGCGCGGGCTTGCGGACGGCGAGTAATGGGTAGCTCGCCGTCCGATCACGGACCAGGCCCGGGTCGACGACGCGTTCTGTTTCACGCGCGCCTCAAACAGCTGTCAGCACAGGGATAGGGCCCCAACAGGGCCAAACGCCTGCCGGGTACCGATACCGATACCGTGGCCCCGGAACGTAAAAGGCAACAGATCCGAAAGAACAGGGTGGTTTTTTAGTCAGTAAAAGTCTGACAAATGAGTCCTTCTGCCTCACCCAGGGTGGAAGGACTCATTTGATGATTTTTATCACCTTAAAAAAAAGGGGGGCCGGCCGGGCAAATGCCCAGAGCGGCAAAAATGAGGGGCGGCAAAATTAAGTGTGCCGGACGGTTGCACGAAGTCCAACCTCCTAGGCAGAAACCACAGTACGCCACCTGCCACAACCAGATTTTTTTAAATTAAAATTAAAAAAATCGTGGCATTTGCCGCCCCCTGACATATGCCGCCCGGGGCCATGGCCCCCCCGGCACCCCCCAAGCTACGCCACTGTGGTAGTCGACCCCAACATAGAATTGGGAAAAGGATAGGCAGATGATGTACTGAGTGAAACTTCTGTTCATTTTATTTTATAACAACTTACACATTGCATTAAAAACTTGTAACATTATCCACCATTTTTCTCCGACCGCAACTGAGATAAGATCTGCCGAATGTTCAGTGTGTACTTATTGAAGTTTTATATTTATTACCGTAGTTTGTAAAGTAGCTTCATTATGTACTGAAGTATCCGACAAAATAATATAAAAAAATCTGATACAATATTGTATCGAATGAATTATTTAAAAGAATATTGGCTCTTCTCGATTATAAGTCGTATGACATTTGCGATATAAAAATACTCGTTGATTTAAAGAATTTTATTTTGATTTATTCATTCATCCGCGTTCTTCATTCTTAGCTATATGGCTGCCTCACGTTTTTAACTTTAGGTAAACACAGGTAGTTTGAACACTCGTTTGCGTTTTCCTTTGTAAATAAATAACTAATCGGGTGATAATAGAATCACATCTACCTGCTGCGGGCAACATTTGAAACCGTTCTTTATTAAAAAAAAAATCATCTTATTTTTGAAGAACTAACTCATTTTCACCTAACAGACCAAACCAATCAAACTAATCATTAATATTATAAATATTTTTACGACTAAACTGCTGAACCGATTTTCATGAAATTTGGTATGGGGTACGTTGGAACCTCAAGAAAGGACATAAGCTACTTTTTTTATTCCACGGCTTTGTCTGCGTCCGCGATAACCAACATTTACGCGGACGATGTCGCGGGGAAAAGCTCGTACAACAATAAATACACATTCGATCACTAAAATTAGGTGTATACCAACGCACCCCAACATTTAATGATGTCACAGTATGCCCGATTGTGTGCAATTATGTAAACTGTGCAATTTATGCACAGTGTGCATTATTCGTGCGATTTTCCCGAGGTGCGTCGTGACTCAGGCTTTCTATCACAGGGCGCATTATGGTTTAAACTTTAACATTATGGAGGTAATTTTAAGATCTCAATTTCGTTACGTAAAAATTGTGTCAGCGTGTCCAACGTAATAATGTTTTAAGATTAACATTTTGCTGTTAATTGGGATAGGTTTTCTCAAGGAAGTGTTACGTGGAAAATGTTTAGTTTAATTATATTTTGTGCTTTAATACATGATACGCATACGTAATGGAGTGTTTACTAGGACGTTAGCTACAATGTAAAGTCACATAATAAAAGTAATTTAGCTTAATATGTTAGTTTAAGCTTTAGTGTATAATGACTTAGGTAACGTTGCTTAATTATTAACATTTCAATTATTTATTGGTTATAGTTAGTAAATTAATGTACTATTTTATAACTTTTGTTTTAAGAGTTTCTTTTGTAAATGACGATCAATAGTGCCTTTTATAGTCTAATTTTTTTTTTGTAACATTAGTGACACAGAGATAAAACTGCCATATAATATAAAAAAAATAAGAACCGCCATGTTTGTTATTATAGGAAATACCTAGTCGTATATAATAATTCGTTATTTAGTTTGAACAATTCATATCGATACTAATTGTACATACTAATTTATACAAATTATAATACTTAGTCGTATTTCAAATTTGAAAATCGATTCGAGGTAGGAAATATATTTACGTTAAGTATTGTATTTATATTTTCACTCTTGCTAGGCTTGCAGAATCACTGCTTGTACCTTACAACAACACTTTCAACACATAAAAAACATTGTAAAGACACCATAAACATTTGAACCACACATAAACACTAAACCTGACTGCAATTTTCCAATCACAACTTCTAATGCAGTAACCTACAGGTCTAAAACAGATTATAAACTCAATTAGATTGATCAATCCATTCAGTAAGTTTTGTTCATGTATAGCTGATGTCATTTATCAACTTCAAGCCCTAACTGTTGGACTGACAAGCTTGGACAGGTGACGTAACTAGTTTAAAGTCTCTTTTAAGCGCGTGTCATGGCTAAGTTGCTTTTAGGAACCATCATATAGGTGTGTATATTGCATATGTTTTTATTATTTTGGCTGTATCTATACTAATATTATAAAGCTGCAGTGTTTGTTTGAACGCGCTAATCTCTGGAACTACTGGTCCGATTTGAAAAATTCTTTCAGTGTTAGATAGATTAGTTATCTAGGAAAGCTATAGGCTATATACCATCACGCTACGACCTACGGGAGCGGAGCAGTAACCAAAGACGCGGGTGTAACCGCGGCGGACAGCTAGTCTATTTATATGTATCATCATGACGAGACAATGTCGTACCCCTTTTTAAGCATATTACGCGCACGGAGGAGTGTATAATATGTAGGTACCCCCTACAGAGGGGTCCGAATGGCGACGTCATAAAAATAATTATATTCTACATGCCCAGGTTTATCTAAAAATATTAAATGTATGTATCGCGATTCTTGTAAGTTTTAGAGTTAAGTATGTTATTATTATTTTAAATTATGTGGAAAATTGATGGGAACCGTTTAAAAATATATATTTCTTTATTTTAATAACACGGCTTTTTCACATACCTTTTGCAATTTTTACATTGTAAATAAATTGTTTGGAATAATATTTGTCCAGACAAGAATAATCTTTTAAATATTTTTCTTGAAAAAAATAGACTATTCTGTGATCTTAAAAAGCCGTACAGATATTCTTGTCTAGCATTGCAAACTATTTTTCATCACCTAATACTACCAATAGATGTTTTATAACTAAAGTGAACTTTCTTCCTTATAGCATAGCGGTTATAATTCTTTGCCTCAGCCCCAACTTTGTGTGGTAGATTAATGGTTTCTAAGCCAAGAATAATCTGTTCTTAGATCTATTTCCTTTCAAAGATACAATGAAGTATTTGATACCATCATTACCGTGTGTGACCTCTGAAATGTGGTTACTAACCTAACCTAACAGTAGTCAAAGATATATAGTGTACACACAAAGAATTCTTGATATATTATGTAAATGTATTACTCTAACCGGATTCACGGTCCATAACGGGTACACGTTTAGCCGTTTTTGTTATATATTGGATTTACTTTTTTAATGTAGGCTGCAAGAATAACACCTTCTTTGCGTATTGTTTTGGTTTAATTTTGAATTTAGAATAAATGAATTCTATTAAAACCCAGTGACGTGTGAAACAGCATTGTTCTATTGAATCGAAACTTTAATGACTCTAGCATTAACATATTTCAGTTTACAATTGTGTAAATTCAGGATTTACTTGGATACCTGGTTCTGAGGTTCCCCCATCCTGTACATTCCCGCGACCTTCACTAGACCATAAGTCTACCTTCTGGACCTTCCTAAGCAGCAAAAATAATAACAATATTCCTAGATACACAACTTCTTTTAAACTCGCATTATTTCATAAAATAATCAGCAGTTTCAGGATCAGCAGTTTTTTTCGGGAGTTCAAGATTTAAGCCTCATTATAAAAAAGGTATCCTTACTAATATGGGGTAAGTTTCAACCCCAAGAAAGGACGTAGGCTACTTTTTATTTCCCGACTTCGTCTGCGTCAGCGATAACCGGCATTTACGCGGACGAAGTCGCGGGCAAAAGCTAGTATAATAAAAATAAAAACATATACCTGAAGACTCTGACCACTATAATAACTATCACAGTCGCACAACTGTCAGAATACAAGCGTTAGATAAAGACGGGAATATCTAAGCCAAATAACGTGCTAAATAACGTATAATAAAATCTCAGTCTTAAAATTTAAGTAAATAATCCCCATTTGTGTCACATTCTCCACCTGCATTAACGCCATCACACTTTTACCGAAAACTTCTGCGAAATTTTAATCGAAAAATACCGCAAGACTGGTATAAAGGTGCTCTTCCACTGTTTCGTGTACCGTAACAATATGTAGAAAGGCTCGTCCTTGAATACCTGCAGCTGTAGGTCAGTGACCGAATGTGCCGGGCCAAAATGGCGAACATTATCAATTTTTGTCGAACTTTACGGGATAATTTTTCCGAGTGAGATACGGGTTGAGTGTGGTATTGTATAGCTGTGGATATACTAAGCGAGTATATGCTATGGTCAGTATTGTCGTGGTCTAAGTGTGGCTGACTAATCCCTAGTTTCTCGAACGAAAATCAACGAAAATTTTATTTGACATATTGATAAACACTCGTAAGATGTATGGATTGGTTGTTGATAATGGAATCAGCCAATCATAGCAGCTTTTGACAACTTGTGACATTAAGTTTTCGATGGAAAATCTACGGCTATATAACTTCTCCATGGATAATTTGGTGTAACGTGTGAATGTGTTGTACTACATAGTTTGGATCCTATCTTACAAACAAACTTGTATGTTTAAAGTCTAAACAGTTTAAACTTTTGATAAATTGTATTGTATTTTTAATTTGTTGTTTCCAGGAATACTTTGCATCTACCATGTTATCTCTTCACGACCTTTGGTTGATTGTTAGAGAACGCCATTTCGTCCGCCTTTGTACTTTTTGTTGCATCAAGTTTAAATAATAAATACCTTTACTCAGAAAGTATATCGTACCAAAATTATATGATTTATATCGACAATTCCCAAAAAGTTAAATAGTAAATTAAGTACTTCGTAGCTATCTATAAAATTAAACCTTACATAACTTTAAACTAACAACCACTTAATTGTTTAGCAATAATACAATAACAAACACTTCACAAACCCACCTACCTACTTAACACTCTATTGTTACACCCCACATAGATACACGTAATATAATTAATAATTAAATACGTAATAGTCACTAAACGCTACTTGTTAAAGTTACGCCGCAATGACTGACAGATCTAATGCTATTATAATAATAGGTGAGATTGTAAAGTGCGGACTCATTACGGCGCTTGAGCAAAGATTGTTTGGTTAGGGCCCACGTTAGACTTTTCGTAGGACCGATTATCGGATCGGACGATTATTTCATAGTTTCGTAGGACCGACTTTTAGTAGGACGTGTGCGTTGCATTATTGCCATCAGTCGTTTCATTTCTTTCCGACAAAAAATCGGTCACCGATTGTTTGACGTGGGCGGAGGCTCTGAGGGCTTAGTACATTGAACAAATCGTATTTTAAATTGGGAAAAGGGCGTGTGTATTTTAATTCGTGTTTAGAACATGGTTGTGCTGATTTAAAAAATAATTGATAGTGATATTGCCGTGTTGCAAAAATGCATATCTCTGGCGAATATGTAAATTCTAAGCAAGCGTGCATCATTGTCAACCACATCATCGCTAGCCACAAGTCCAAATCATCGCTCGACGACAGCGAGACAAAAATACATTTCCACAACTTCAATACATAGGTATTGCATTTCTGAATAGTTAGTCTAGACAAAATATGCACATCGCGTGCTTATTAAGCATGCTGCCAGCTTCCGAAGCACGAGACTTGTTTGTGCAACACATAGTTTGATTGAAGGCTTCTACTGTTGTTGCATTTTAGTGCAACGATGATATCTGAATTGCTGATAGATAAAATGATTATTACATAGTTCATTCAAATCACAACCACAAGCAAGTACAATGCAGCTTTTTCAATTCTATATTTATGTACTTTCTAAGTTTATCTTAGACATCTCTGACAGCAATGAAAGAAAATATCGGTAGAAAACCTGGACCAGGACTGGGACAATAATAAGTCGTTATTTCAAAAAGCAAATACTGAAATGTTGTTTATGTGCATAAATGTATGGAATAATTGCCTTCAAAACTTATTTAATCCTATTGGCATGAACTATACAATATTATTTTTAAATTGTGTTCTAATTTTAAATGACACTCCGAATTTGTAATGACAGTTTAAGTGTGACCACCCAGCGTCTGGATTAAACAAGTAACAGTGTAATCTTTCAAATTATTCTGAATTAATTGAAATGAAAATGAATCTAATGACGATCATTTATCAAAATCGGTGAGTGGTTACGAGCGGATAGACATACATACATACAGGTCAAACATATAACCCTCTTTTCGGGCTACGCCGCGGTCGGGTAAAAAGTGGATTTAGTAAATTGTGATGACAAAATAATTTCTGGAATTACCGCCAGAGGAAGGTGCAGGGGTTTTACCGTGACACAAACTTATAAGGAAAGCGACGTAGTTTTTAGAGCTTTAACATATTGTAAGATATTCTAAGTAATGTGATGATGCAGTAGGTACCTAAATTTAAAACAAGGGGTCCTCTCCATTAGTTTTAGAATACCATCACAAAGGTTCGGTGCAGACCGAGTTGCATTAATATGTTCGAGAATATTTTTTTTTAATTATAAAAGTGCACTCATAACCATACTAATATTATAAATGCGAAAGTAACTCTGTCTGTCTGTTTGTTACGCTTTCACGACTAAACCACTGAACTGATTTCGATGAAATTTGGTACGGCGTAAGTTTCAACTCCAAGAAAGGATATAGGCTACTTTTTATTCCACGACTTCATCTACGTCCGCGATAATCGACATTTATGCGGACGAAATCGCGGGCATAATCTAGTAACAAATAAGATTTCCATCTACCAAGTTCTTAACAAACAAGAAAACATGAAAATCAAGTGCAATTTCAACTGGGTACTTAAAGCATGATGAATAACGATTGACGGTGCAAATACCACTAATTAATATTAGTACCAACTTACTAAGTTATATCAGTTGGTGCAGCAGGATGTAGAAAGCAACGGCTGGACGTCAGAAGATTAATGGCTGTTAAAATAATTATTTCTTTGGTTTATCGTTCAATTAACAAAATATAAGTTGGTGGAAGATTAATTTTGTTATCTTATTTCTAATTTAAATTAGACAATTTTTTAATTTAACTATAGGTAGTTATAGCTGTCAATGGAGCAGGTGCCCAAAAGGTTGGCAGCATTGCCACGTTGTATGGCAATACTGATTTTTTGATGCCCTCCTTAAAAGGTTCTTTTTTTCTTTTGTAATTTTATTATTATTTATAAGTTTTGTGTTTATGTCAATTATTATAAAGTTAATCACTCATTGACTTTACGCGCAAACGTACGGTTACATACACACACACATGCATAAATTACACATACATTCATTTTTTTTTACATGTGTGTGTAATTTATGTACTTATGTGTGTGTATGTACATATACGCCTCCTGATTCGGAAACCTGATCCGGAAACCGGACGTTTGCGCCCAGCCTTAAATAGAACCAGTGATTAAAAAAACATCAATAGTTCCATCATGAAACTGTTAATGGTACTAGTGGCAACGAACCTATTGTTCTGTCATACCGGTATGACAGCCAGGCCTTATGCGGTTAAAGGCGCTTATCTCCGTAACTAACAGTCAGAATGGAATTTTATTTTGTATATGATAGCTAGATTAATAATAAATAGAATAAGCTGTATTACATAACGCTGCAACCCACGGGATCCGAGCAGTGACCAAGAACATAACTTAAAGCGGGTGAAAGAAACCACGCACCAGATGATTTAGAAAAAAGTAAATAAAAAAAAAGATAAATAAAATAACAAGAATAATAAGGAAACTGAAATAACGTTACATTCAAACAGATAAAGATCGCTACAGACGTGTAAAAACAATTTCATTGTTCTGCTGCCGCTGCTGAGAATGGCTTGCCGTCTGCAGTCTGCCTAACCCCGTGGGAACTATTGTGTGTGTAACAGGACCTGTGACTTAGGACTTGCGCTTGCGTCATATATGGTAAGCTTTGTAATGTGGGTAACGGTTGTTTGTTATTGAAATAATTACCTATACCTATTGAATATGAAAAGATATAGTGGTAAGTCTACATATTTGACTAATTAATGAATTAACTATTTATTGATTTAAAGCCACTTTATTTTTGCTTGCGTATTCAAAAAAAAATGTAACTTAAAATCTAATTTTACTCATCATCTTTCTGCCCTTGTCCCATGTTACTTGGGGTCGGCGCAACACGTTTTCTTCTTCCACTCCGTCCTGTCAGCCGTCATGCAATCACTGACTCCCTTTTCTTTCATACCATTCTTTACACAATCCATCCATCTTTTCTATGGCCTTCCTCTTGCTCTCCATCCATCCACATTCATATTCATAACTCTCCTGGTCACATGCGTTCCATCCCTACCTTCTCAGTAATCTAATTTTACTGATAAAAAAAAAAGTTTACTGATAATTAAAAATTAATCAGGCTCAACTAGAATTTCCCTTTTTTTAAGTTACGGTTTAGAATAATTGGTTATAGGTGTCAAAGTCAAAGTCAAAAGTCAAAGTCAAATCATTTATCAACTACCCAATCCATTATTCATAAAATTTCTCACGAAATCGCTTTAGTAAGTTTAATTGAGCAAGTTGACGCTTGCATCTGATTTGTGCTAAGTAAAGTCGCAACACGCAAGTCTGAAGTTGCAAGGTTGACATCTTGAAATGAGATTAGAATATTATAGGTTTAATGAATATATTACTTTGAGGGATTAAAGTATATGAGTACTAGTTTATGCCCGGGACTCCGCTCACTTGAATGTCGGTTATCACGGGCTTTTACGATTTTTGCGCGGAACCCTAATTCTTTTCAAATATGAAAGTATCCTAAGTTACTTTTGTGAATATCAGCTATCTGCTTGTGAAGCCCCGTCAAGATCGGTCCAGCCGTTTCGAAGATTAGCCAGAACAAACAGACGGACAGACAAAATCTTGTTAGTACCGTTTTAACATTTATGTTTATTTTGTAAAAAAAGCTGTTATTTTAACACTAAAAACATTTTAATTTTATTTATTTCTTTTAGGTCGCATGCTGCAGCTCGATAAGCAGCGTTTTCATACGAGACAAAGTAATAGTAAGTATTTAATACACGAACGCCATATGGAAACCGAGGAGTGGCTGGAGAGGCGCCACGGCGTCTTCACCTTCCGGCTGACGCAGGTCCTCACCGGACACGGTTGTTTTGGGAGGTTCCTGTGTCGGATTGCACGGGAGGAAACGCCCGGGTGTCACCACTGTGTGGACCGCCCGGAGGACACGGTGGAGCATACGGTGCAGGTTTGCCCCGCTTGGGCGGAGCACCGCCGTGTCCTCACGGAGGCGATAGGCGGCGGCGACCTCTCGCGCCCGGGCCTGGTTCAGGCCATGCTCCGGGGCGAGAGGGAATGGGATGCAGTCACCTCCTTCTGCGAAGCAGTAATGCTAGCGTAGGAGGAGGCGGGCCGCGTGAGGGAGAGAACATCCTCCACCTCACGCCCCAGCCGCCGCGGGAGACGCCCAGGGCGTCGGACGTCGAGAGACGACATCCGGCCACCGTAGGCGCGGGCTTGCGGACGGCGAGTAATGGGTAGCTCGCCGTCCGATCAAGGACCATGCCCGGGTCGACGGCGCGTTCTGTTCGCGCGCGCCTCAAAGAGCTGGGCCAAACGCCTGCCGGGGTTGCGGGACGTCTTAACAGGATACCGTGGCCCCGGAACGTAAAGGGCAACAGAAGGAACAGGGTGGTTTTTTAGTCAGTAAAAGTCTGACAGTCCCTTCCGCCCTGGGTGGGGCGGAAGGGACTGTCAGGTGTGTAGTCATTTGATGATTTTTACCACCTAAAAAAAAAAAAAAAAGCCTAATATAATATTTTATTTTAGATTACAAGTAACAGTAGGTAAGTAGAATACACGAACGCCACATGGGAACTAGCCTAATATTTATTTCAGATTATAAAAAAAACCTCATCTTCACATCAATCAGTATATTAGTAAAAACTAAGGATACCCTAACTTCCGGACCAAATCGAAAGAAAGTCTTAAAATATCCATCAAGCTTTTTGCTTCTAAAGTAAAAGTTAAATAGTCGGTTGTAGTAAAGAGACTTTACCGCCCACATGGCTATTTCCTCCACGTAATACTGCAATCTACTGGTCGTAGGCTCATCAATCAGACTTTCTGAATTTGCGTGCTAACTCAACACAATCGGGTCGACTATGGCTCTTGGTTACCAAAAAGCTTATGTCCAGAGTTGCTACAGAGGATTTTCAACTTTGATGTGTTTAGTTTTAGGTCTGTGTTTGTATGTTAGTGGTGTGTCGTGTGACTTATGGTCTGGAAATGGTTTTGGGTAAAAATGTTGTAGTTGCACTGCACGTATGTAGTTCGTTTGTGTTATGAAAATGTTTTCCAATTTGTTACCTTTTTTCGAGTATTTACACGAAAACAAAATGGAAGGTAGGTAGGTAAATGCAATTGTTGTGTAGTTCAGTATTGTACTTTTTTTTTTCAATGTGGTAATAGTCATCAAATGAGTCCTTTCGCCCTTGGTGGAGCGAAAGGGACTGTCAGAATTTTACTGACTAAAAAACCACCCTGTTCCTTCTGTTGCCCTTTACGTTCCGGGGCCACGGTATCCTGTTAAGACGTCCCGCAACCCCAGCAGGCGTTTGGCCCCGTTGGGGCCACGTCCCTGTGCTGACAGCTCTTTGAGGCGCGTTTTGTACTTACGATTTACATTTCAAAATCTTGACAATATCAGTTCGGTAAACGTACCTGCAACAAAAATACGAAACATAAATTAAAATGTCGTATAATTTTTTCACACGATTAAAGAACTGTCACTTTTAAAAATTGACATTTCGGTTTCAATTTCGCATTCTGAAGGTTTAATTACATAAATTAATGTAATGTTATAACAATAAACTTATGTCATTATATTAATACCAATGTTTCAGCGCTCCAGTTCACATAGGTACTGATATCGACACCGCCTTATGTAATGACCTACATAATATTATCGATACAATTATGTGTATCGATATCACATGTTTAAAACAGTACTCATTCCAAAAACATAGTCCGGTAAGTATAATATTCTCCAGACCGATTTCGGGCACGGTGGCTAATAACGTGACTTGCTAAATGTAGCAGCCACCGTCTCCTTTGTTGAACATACATGTTTTGGCTCGAACGGTTCGGTGAATACTGAACGGTGCGCGTTACTCGATAGATTAATGCTGAATGTGTGGACGAAAGCCCGAGCCATGGTTTTTACTCGACATGATAGCACGATCGAGTAAAACCGTATGTGAGTACGGAGCATTATGGAGACTAGCCAAGTATGCAGAAGATATTATATTGTACAGTGCGTGCGCAAGTACAGGTGCACTCCCTCTTCTTAACTCTCATAGTCCAATGGGACGGCAATCCGACGCAACTGTAGAAAGATCAGCGCAGGACTAACGGCTTCACGTGCTTTACGAAGCACAGGGTGTCACACCATCAACTGAGAAATTCGTAATGGAAAAACCCAATAACACTTTTTGCCCGATAAGGGAATCAAACCCAGGACTGTTGAGCGTGGGCTCAACAGTCGCATTTGCGGCCACGAGGCCAACAGGACATATAATACTAATAAGTACTAATACCACGATTGAACGCGCAAAACGATCCTGGATTTTTATTCTCTCGAAAATATTTAGAGAGAAGAAGAGAAAAGAAAGTCACGTCTCAATTTCGATTAATAACAAAAAAAAATGAATCGTATTATGGAAGAAAACAAAATGCTGTGTTAAACCTAAATCAATTTAGAAAGGACAAAATTGTGCTAATTCATTCAGGTTTTATTTTAAATATTCTATACCGGAAAAAAGAGTTCTTGGAAGGACAGGATTTGCCCAGCAGTGGAACAGAATAAAGGGGAAGAAAAACTATATAATTATTTTCCAATTACACTTTACACTTTATTTGACTTATAAGTTATAACCAAACGTCTACATTTCCCGATAAATTTAACATAGGGAAAGAAGAGAAGTTCGTAAATCGAAGACCTTTTCCTGACAAGCCTCACTTACCTTATCCGAACAAGTTAGAAATATATTAACAACCAAACTGGTAGAGTACCATATAATTAGTATTTACATAGATACTATTGCTATCTTAATGTCCAATACGCGAGTCTGTAAGTGAATTTAATTAGTATAGACGCACCTCGAGTTCTTATTCAACTACTTGCAATGAAATTGCCGTTTCGCTTAGGTTGTTTGTTGTGTTAATTGAAAGATAAGGTGTTTGCTTCCCGCTTATATTGCTAGATGTTTTTAGATAAATTGACGACAAAATGTCATATGTAATCAATTTGCTAGCGGATGATTGCAGTTCAACCAGCAACAGAGGTCATAAAAAAGAACGTTTATCTAAGGTATTAGTATGTTAGTACAGGGGGCGAGGTCAGGGGTGTAATTCTAATATTATCTGTCAAAAAAGTTATTTATTTACCTACATTTTTTGTCATTAATTGTCGCTGAAATGAGATTTTGACTAGATTTTAGAATTGGCCTTCAGGTGCTCATTTATTAAAAACAAAAGTACCCTCTGCATTAACATCTATACGGAGTCAGTTTGTTATTTCAACCGCGGAACCAATGGTTACAAAGAGCTTGAAATCTGAATAGGGACTCGGGCTACGTTTCGCCTGCGTGCACGATAATCCAGCATTCACTTGGACGAAGTCGTGGGCTAAGGGAAGATCAAAACAGTTAATTAGTTATACAGTTTGAATAGATTAGCAAAACAAACTTTCAAATACAAATAAAACAGATATGTTGACACTACAATTAAATACCAAGGTTCACTCACTCACGATAACTCAAAGTGATAATAAAATTAGCAATGTATATCATCATAGTAATTAAAGAAGGTGCAGTTCAGCATCCAGAATATTAATATAGTATAGTATGTAGTAACCAGTTACCTTCAAAGTATTATAATCATGTTCTGTTGCAGTTTATTACATGTCATCGTAAAGTGGGCTAGGCTAAGCCTTATTCATATTTGCATAAGGCTACTTATGCATTACAGCAAATTAAATGACTTCATAAAACATTTAAGAGCGTGATTAAATTTAGAGAGCTTTTGCAGACGAATAAATAATTAATGAAATACCTAAATATTTAATTAGTATAGTAGGTATTTATGAGACTCGCTGTTAGTAAGAAAATACTATAGTCGGGGGTGCGGACAATGCGTCTATGTATACAGGGCTCCTGATTCAAGGAACCATGGGGGTTTAGGTGGTAAGAGTCCGGCATAACCCTCTGTTTTCCCCAGGCAGAAGATATCTATACTAAAACGTAATTCTGGATCAACCTAGCCCAGGTTGATCCAGAATTAAGTTTGAATCTAGCCTCGTCCCCAACTCTTTTGACTGCGTCGCATAACCTATTCTCACACACTTCGATACAATATAAAAGAAGAAAAGTATTGTGCAATCACAGCCCACCAGTTCAAATGCTTCCAGTGTGTAAGTCCGTGTGTTTGCTACATTTTCAATACTGAAATACCATTTTCACGATTTTTTGGTAACTCGCTTCACTTGACACGGTACAGTCAAAAACACAAATAAAGTAATTTAGGAACCAGAAATTTAAGAACACTTTAGTTTTTAAACCCAGCCATAATTTTAAAGGCACCACAGTCCGATTAAGGCATAATATAAAGCATAATAATTTGTATAATATTTTTTAAGGTATAATTTGACTAATGTAAAGAGTGACTAGACCAACCGTAAGAAAGTTTATAATAATAATAATAGAATATTGTACACCTTATAGGTATGTTACAGTGCTACTATAATAAATAAGATCTTTTTCTACAGTGACAAACAATAAACGTATTTGAATTTGAATTTGAATTAAGCAGTCAAGAACCTCATAGGTTGACCTGCGAGATGCCGTTCAGAAAAAAGTAAATAAAAAAAACCACGCAGGTAAAGTAGCGGTTACATATACTTAGAAATAATAAAGTATTTTTTTTGTATTACGTTTTACAGTAAAATTGTATAATCACACGTTTTTTTTTATTATCTCAAACGGGATCTTTAGTATATAACATTAAACGCTCACAGGTCACTCAACTTCATTTGTTTTTTATTACTTAGCTCCACTTGCGGCAACCAGAGTTATCATTTTACTCAGAGTCAGTTGCTAACACCGCACCGAGGCCCAATATGTTTGACATTTTATGGTGTAACCACGTAAATCATTGGTGTAACTATTAGAATTATTATAATTATGTTATTCTTACATATCTTACTATTTTTTTATTCTGATTACTTTGTTAGCTAGTTGTTAAATTTATTCTGCATGCTGTGGTCTATAAGTGAAGAAGTAAAACTACATAATATCTTTTGTTAACACATTATAAGTAAATAAAAAAAAAAAATTACCTACGCTGTGAAATCACCTAAAATAAAATAAATAAGAAGACAGCATTTCCCAAATCAAATTATGGGATGCTATACTTAAGAAATCTTTAAAAGCATAAACTACCCATGATTTCTCTGACGCAACAAATACGAACAACAATTTAACGTTCACCAAACAATATCAATACAGTTCCGCCTCACTCTAAACTGCTCTAAAGTACTCTAAATTAAGTCATTACCGCTCAAACATCTCACCAGGAACATTATTGAGTGATGACCTTTAGTACCATCATATGAAAGGCACAATTATGCCGTAATGTGCCGTAACACGTAACGTGGGTAACATGTGAATTATCGTAATTATCTCAAAGTTATTATTAAGGTGGTAACAGACGGGGAGGCCTATGCTTTATTAGAAAAATAACGGCCAAGTAACATCAGTAGATAATTGTGTTACATTGTTGTCTGCATTTTGTTGATATATATTTTTTGGAAGTTGTAGGTTGTAGTCTTTATTATTACCTTATATTTGTCTTAAAATAACGAAGATTGTTATGCGCTAATGTTAAAATAACGATAGCGTTATTGTAACGTTATTTTTCTGTTATACTGAATGGAGTTAGATTTAAAAGAACTTATTGAAACACATATAGGGTGATTTATAGCGGTGCTAATAAAAAAATACAAAGTATTCAAAGTCTGTTTGTAAACAAAAAAGAAGTTAGTTCTTTTTGTCACAGTTCACATAATTTTTCTAAGTTTATCTTGAACATTACTGACATCGGGGAAGGAAAACATCGTGAGGAAACCTGGACTTACAATGAATATAAGTCTCAAATCACCAATCCGCCTTGAGCAAAGCATGGTGATCCACGCTAATCCCATCTATGTACCTACAAGAAGAGGCTTTTGCCCTACAGTGGGACAGTACTAGGCTGGTAATATTATTATTACATAATTAATTCAAAGTTACAGATAGAAATTCCACAATGCGTTATTATACAGACAACAAGTGGTCTATTGCAAATTCGCTCCAAGTAACAACAAATAGCAAATACTCATAAACCACCCACTAGCGACCTAATTTGTATCTATTCAAATCACTTAACGAAGCATGACAAAGGACTAAATATTAACCTCAAGTCTCACTTACATAAGTCAGTTCAATAATAATCACAACACTAACAATCTTTATTAATATTATAACACTGAAGTTTGTTAGTTTGTTTTTTTGTTTGATCACGCTAATCTCCGGAACTACTGGTCCGGTTATGAAAATTCTCGCGCTAATAAAAAGCTAAGGCCCCTAGCACACGGCGTATTTTAAACGCGCAGACGACGCGCAGGTGACGCGCGCATACGTGCTTCAAACGAGTTTTGAACGCAACCTTGTAACCTAAGCACACGGGGCGATCGTGAAATCCGTCTATACTGCGCGTATGAGCGCAGTTACAGCCATCATCAATACAAACGCAAACCATCATCAAAACAAACGCAACAATCAGCATTTACGGCGCCGAAAACGCACGTTCCTGAAACGCAAGTCGTCTGCGCGTTTAAAATACGCCGTGTGCTAGGGGCCTAAATTGCTTAAGTCCTGTAAGGTATCATATGGGACTCAGGGGTAATTTATCTTTCTCTAGAAAGCCAAGTTACCCCTGAGTAAAACAAAAAATATATAGACTTTATCATCAATAAAAATAAAAATTCGTAAGAAAATTTACGCAGTCGTAGTCGAGGGCACACAAGTTAGCAAAAATAAAAGCTAGTAATATACTAAATTATAGGCTAAACTAACCATGTTTAATGCTAAATAATGAGCTAAACTTGTTCAGTTCATACAAGAAAATCATATCACGATCGCATTAATAATATTATTAGTAAGTAATGTTATCATTAATATGCATTGTTAGTCAGAGCACGGAGTGAAGTACCTACATGGTGTGGATACATGAGTATGTATCAATGAGGCCTTAAAAAGCAAGACGTTAGATTAAGATGGACCTTCCCATAGTTTGATCTTTGGCATGGTGATGTCAATTCTTCGAAGTAATAGAGAATCTGACGAGATAAGAAGCCAAATGTATTTTCAGGGTATTCTTTACTTTTAAAGCT
Source organism: Hoplodrina blanda (assembly GCA_949316365.1). Taxonomy (NCBI): domain Eukaryota; kingdom Metazoa; phylum Arthropoda; class Insecta; order Lepidoptera; family Noctuidae; genus Hoplodrina; species Hoplodrina blanda. The sequence goes on from OX438582.1 coordinate 3,457,429, forward strand.
GTTTTGAAGAAATTACCTAAACATAATTGACAATTATTTTTTTTCTTTTGAAAATCGTTATACCTATTTATAAACGTTATCTCACACAACGAATTTTTCCTCTATCGTGGGTGCGTTTACAAAACATTATTATATACCTACGCACATACATAAACATCAACCTGTAGGCCATATAAATACTTGTTCCATGTAGGAATCGAATCCGCGACACAAAATCTGTCAAAGACTGTGTGGTCAAAATAAAACATGGATAAAAATTATCTAACTATAGAAAAATCCAGCTTTCAACAATATATTTAATTAATTTCAGCTGTTAGATGTTCACTAAAACAAGAGGCTCCTAGCGAATTATGAAAATTGCCAATTGACGGATAAGTGATCTCTTTGATGATTTTTACCACCTAAAAAAAAAAAAAAAAAAAAAAAAAAAAAAAAAAAAAAAAAAAAAGCATGTTGCATTAAAATAATCGCGCGTAATCGCAGCACGAGTCTGACACACCTTTACTTAAACGTATTGTTGACTCAAATGTTAACGGTGCCTGCACATTGAAGCCGGTACATGCAATTTTTATTGCTAACTATACATGTAATAAAATCAAATAAAATTAATGTAAATTTAAAATATTGTAATTGTTTTACTTTACATACCGTTAAAACTGTGGAGTACATGTAGCATTTAATTTATTTCAGTCACAATTTCAGTATCAATTATATAAAATTATAAAAATTAAAATTAAAAAGATTACAATATAAATAAACTAGCGGTCGCCCGTGGCTCCGCCCGCGTGTTTGTCTGTTTTCGCGACCCCTATTTTTTCTAAAATAAAATATAGCCTATGTTACTCGCAGATAATGTAGCTTTCTAATGGTGAAAGAATGTTTAAAATCGGTCCAGTAGTTTTTGAGTTTATCCATTACAAACAAACAAAAATACAAAGTTTTCCTCTTTATAATATTAGTGTAGATGTAGATAACTCACATACTTAAACTAAATTATTTAATTAAAAAGTAAACATTAGCAATTGTCTGTTATAATATTATGTTAAATGTCAAAATAAAAAATACATTTATACATATAGGTACCATGCTTTTAGTAAATGAATATTCTATTCTAACTAACTTTGTATATACCTTAACAATCCGTTATTTTTATTTTTACGAATATTACAACAAGCTATTATAGAAAAACCTGCCAAGTACGAGTCTGAATTGCACACGAAGGGTGTCGTACCAGCTCACAATAATTAACAAAAAAACACGTTTCTTGTATGGGGGACCCGTTTAATTTTTAACTTTATTTTATTTTAATATTTGTTATTATAGCGGCAATAGAAATACACACTCTGTGAAAATTTTGACTCCCCTATTACGGTTCATGAGATACAGCCCACTGACTGACAGACGGACAGCAAACGCTTGGATGGGGACACCCTTCATGTACGGAACCCCAAAAATATGGCAATTTCGCACGCATTTAAGTATTATTATCGATATTGCATGATAAACTGTAATTATTATCGTTGTAGGTGATGTGTTCATAACGCGATAGGTACCTACCTAGATAACAGACAAAAATAACCTGTTTTTGCAACAGTATAACTTTAACCTTTGGCCGTGGTCTTAAAGGCAATTTCACTGATGATTTGTTTATAAGATATTATTATACATCATGGGGCTCCAATAATACCCCCATGTATATTCTCCGTTTTTTTGTAGTAAAGGAGCTAGACATTTTTTCAAAGAATTGGGAAACTATTTCTTGACTTCTGATTAGATTAATTTTCACTTTTTGAAGATTTTTTTCCATTTGAATTTTCTCAGCAGCAGTCGGAGTTAACACATTGGCTTGAAAAGAGTTTGGTCTTATGCCTGATCTCTCATCGGACTATGACAGTAAGGATCGTGGAAATGCACCTGTGTACAGTCAACAAAACAAATAGTTATTCAGGTCAAAGTCAAAGTCAAAGTCAAATCATTTATTTCAATTAGGCCATTATAAGGCACTTTTGAACGTCATATACAAAAGGAAAAAAGGAATTGAATCTAGTTGCCCCTTCCAAAAGGTAGTTTTGTATGGAGAAGAATGGGCAAGAAACTCCATACGTACTCTTTTAAAATCAATGTTTACAATATTTGTATACAAAATCATACACGACATGGCACGTGAAAGCAATGTACTACATACCCTATATAAAAACTACCAAATCATAATAATTAAAAGGTATTACAAATTAAGAATTTCAGGGTCGTCAGATATAGTGGAAGTTATCTTAGAAACCGATGTTTTCAAATATAATTTAATTTAAAAAGAAGATAATAAACAGTTCATTAATTAAATTAAGTTCCAGCGAATACACGCATGGGTTTTTAAGAAAACTTCAACTATATCTGACGACCCTGGATACTTATCTGTTTTGTTGATACAATCAACATATAACATATCTCCTACTTACTTGGCTATAGGTAAGCTGCTTAATTATTCCAATAAATAATATATATCACTGTGACGTCATATATCTTAAGAACTGTCCAGTGCACATTTCACCTCTTGTGTATCACGCTACGAGCGCCCGCCGCCCGCACTTTCTCCCTTTCCCCGTTCTCGTCCTATATTGTCTCCATTGAGATTGGAAATTGAGTCAAAAGTAAATTATATAAGCTTCATTATTGTAACCTATAAAATATTGTCCTTACTGTAACTGATGATAAATTGATAATGATCTTAATTATTCCACGATAGGCGATACATAATTCATTATTACACAATACGTCAAGCAAAGTAGACTTGCTGTCGTTCTAGCTGACCGGTTAATCATCTTATCACGACATAAGCTTTTAGCTCGTGCCGTCACGAGGGCAGAAGCATCGTGTAGGTAAACCGAAATGAGGCAGATAAATCATTAATCACTATGCACTGTTTAATTATATCACCCGTGACTAGCTTTCTACAGTTGAATACAGACCCCTCTGCTTACCCATTGTCAGCTACCCCAATTTAGGGTTGTCATCATCTAAATTGCTGACTGCGGATCAAAATAAAATTTCACATTTTGGTGATTTAATTGACATTCTCTGATATTCTGTTTCGAACGCCACTGAGAAAAATATTTTTGCAATAATGAAAAATATCATTTACCTACATTTTTTAAGTGAAAATTTGTCTAGGCGAGATTTTTGGTAGAGAAAACGACATACCAATGTTACCGCGTCACCAACATGCTTATGTGGAGTTTTCATATCTGTCGGTAGTCCCCAAAACTGCCTATTTTCTCTTATTTTATATTATTACGTATCTTTCAATAAATCGACACACCATTTCCGGATGTCCTATAAAATGGGACAAATCCGAGAAATTCCGGGCGGATGGTAGCTCTACTCCAACCTTAGGCGGACCATGATTTTATTAGGATGAATGATCCTGCTCACCCTCTGACAAAATAATTAATTAAGAACAGTTACCACATTGTCACTGATACAGTTACGAATTATCAAAAAGATTGATTGAAATACCTTTTACAGACCTTAACAATTGATTTATAAAGGAACATTTTTCCATGAATTGTACTAAAAAGCATATAAATCCTTATTGTGTAATGAAAAGATAGGCCAGGTAGCAACGTCGAAGCGACGTCGACTGCTCATGAATGCATCAGATTGATGAAACTGTGATGGCACTCTAGTTTTAGAAGGAGACTATCATACTATTTGTAATTGTATTAACCGAAAACCCAAAAACAAGAGGAAATTCCAGTAACTTACAGTATAATATTTGCATTCTGATCTCCGTCTCATTTTGCCAAAAATGACTCTATTTTATTTACCTACATTTTTTTAAAGATTTTTTCATTTATTGTCACTGCAATACGATTAATTGAATTAATTTTCTATTTGATCTCTTTAAACGGGGCTTCCTCTCTCCTACCCTTTTGCTGTGTCCTACAGGGTTCATAATGATCTCAATTATATACCTAAGTTACTACCTACATAAAGAAAAGCAATAATGATATTGAGTATTGTGACTCCATTTTTAAGGTTTTTTTTTTTGCGTGGGAATGCTTTCGTCAACTTCGCAGTTTTGGTAATATTCAATTAGTAAATCAGTGACCTAAAAATGTGTTATTTTTCACGATTCTTCTTACATCACAATTAACATTAGGAAGTTTAGGACGTGTTAATTATATGCTAATATCTTAGTCAAATGTTTAGTTTTTGTTTCTGTTTGTTTACTGAAACCGAAAACTATATCTTTCATTCATGTAAAATATATTTTATCTACCAGTGTATCAGAAATCTTATTTATATGACAGTCTATCTATAATTTTTTTAATTTTTTTTTTGTCTGTATCTAGACAATAAAAAACAAAGCTATACAGTATTAAACAATACGCGTAGTCCGCATAAACATAAAAATAAACAAACAGTAAAAAAAATACATCATCAAGTAGGTACCTTTTTTAACTGGATTTCATAATTTTCATGAATATTTATAAAGCGATACAGTTTTAAATCGTCTAGTGTAAGTTTTTTTTTATAATCTCAATAAGTATCTTTATACTAAGTGAAAAAAAAAACAGCCCGCAAACATTTAAATTATGTTGTTAATTATAATCATTAGGTATGACAAACTACCGTTATTTAAACCAAACGAAGGAAATATAGCAGACGTTTTTTAATTATCTTTTAATTGGCCTTAAACTAATCCAAGTTCAGGTAAGTGATATCGTAACTAAATTAGCGGTAAATTCATATACAATTGTATAAATTATCTTAAATATATATTTTAAAAAACATTTGAAAACATAATAGTATCTAGGGACAGAGGTCAAACTACCACCGGCGTGGTGGTTAGGAATCCAGAGAGAGTCCTCTTAACAATACACCTCGCCAGCATAAAAAAAAAATATTTTATACCACGTATAGATCCATAGAACGTTAGTACAAAGAAATCATAAAAATCTAGTGTTAGTAAAGAAATACCTTATTTAATGATGTGGGTATTACCGAACGCTGAACATAAACAGTGTCGAGCCTGTCTACTATACCCGCTAGGACGCTGTTGGTAATTTAATTATAATAATAACTAGCTGCTGCCCGCGACTTCGTCTGCGTGTACCCAGGTGACTGTCCAGGTGTTCCAGATCTTCAAATTTATTCTCTCAGCAGAAAATGCTCATCACGTGGAACAATTTTTGCTATGGTGCCATTTTTGTATCTCTTATAGTTAAGCTGGTCTGTTGCGGTTCTGCATCAGGTGTTCAAGTTTCCAAGAAAAATTATAGCCTATATATTGCTCAGACTTAATACCTATACAACAAAAAAAAAACTTTCAAATCCGTCCAGTAATTTTGAGTTTATCCCGCACATACATACCATTTACCTACCATTTTATTATTTATTAAAGTATAAAGTATGTATAGATAATAGAGACCTCTTAACATTTTTTGAAAAACCGGAAAATTTGCACCCGCGGTGCTGGGAGCAGTTTGCTATTCTCATTAAAAACGTTAAAAATATAGTCACAATCTCATCTCAACGACAGTAAAATTAATGTAAAAATTGAGACTGAAATTAGATTGCGATCATTCCTATAAGGAAGTAGAATTATGGTAGGTATCCTGACGGTCAAGCCAATTGTTCTTAGAATAACAAATAATGCAAAACCATCGATATGGTATCGTTTCGTGCTAAATCTTTTAAGAAATATGATAAGCATACAATCGCATGTTACGAATAATTTTGGTGATGGCACGTTTACCCTGAATTATGATAATCTCAAATCAATTTGATTCCAATCACGTAGTTGTTTGAATTTTTTAAGTTATTATGCATGTGATTTATTTATGATAGAGGTCCTTTTAAATCGCGATCCCAAATTTTACGAAGTCACTTTAACATGACTGAAATTTTGAGGCTGCATATACATAGAGTAAGTATATCGTTAAAAAGGCATGTGTACCTGTTACTTTCAATGCTCGGATCCTTTTCAGGTATAAAAGGTACTCTACTGCAGTTCCACATTTCTGTGGGTCGTGTACAACCAAACGCTTTTAAGGTCAGAACTTCAAAGTTATGGCCTTAGGAAAGTGTCTGACAATAACGTATAACAATTTTTAAAACATATTGCTCACACCTCACTAACATCTCACTTGAACGTGAGTGATTGAAAAAGGGCCCATCATTGAAACTAGCAAGAACGCATACGATGATTATATTTATTCTTTTGTCAATCCTCAAAATTCCAACCATGTCAAAATGACATAGATTTGGCTTCTCCTTGATCTTGGACCATTATTGTTACTGGAATATCATTTTTATAAAACTACTAATTTGCATACTGAATCTAACATCCATAACTTTATTGTCTCTTTCATGTTATCCCTGACAGAAAGAGACAGCTACGAGTAAAATTTATCCCTAGGCTCCTTAGCCAGACAAAATCGGTGCCAGAATCATTTATACCAAAACAATACTGGTCCATTCAAACGTCCCACTGTACTAGCTCGAGCTACTGTCCGCTTTTGTATGAGTCAGCACTATCTGACCTCAGTCTACTGCTCTATGATTAATACTTATGGTAATGAATCTATTCTGTTGTGACCTTCTGTGAAGAACGGAAGGAACTGCTATTAGTACTGTTGTGTTTATATGGCGTTATGTAATTACATACTTGTACTGAGCGATAAGTACCATTAAATAAGTAAGTAGTATTAATTAAGTAGTACTAATAAGTAAGTATTGTAAAACCTGGCTAGTTGAACTGTATACAGCCTTATTCTGTAAGAAAAATCCTATGAGAAAAAGGCTGTTTAAAATAAGAAAGACTTGAGCGTCCATCACAAGATATGATTTAAATAAATTAAAATACAATAATAACAATATACCTTCGTAGATTAGATTTAGAAAATAATAATTACAGTTAAGTATGTACCTACCAATAAAGCACTAGATAATTTACGGCGAGCTTAAAATCTAAGCTTTAAATAAAAGGTAAGGTACCTTTATCTGAATTGGAACAACTCAAACGTTTTGTGTTCATAATGTTTTAATGTAAATAGGTACCTATCTAAAGTGAGCCTCTACTAATTACTAGTACGAAGTAGCATCACGCACACATACAAACATTCCATACAAGTATGATTACAGAATCATACATACTAATATCACATACTACCTTCTATTAATATTAATATCTTCATTTTCATTACCTCCTAGTATGAAACTTTTCACAAACAAGGTACCTACATAAAATTTCATACAAGACCAGGCAACGCCATTACAAAATTGCATAATATAAATCGTCAGGTGCCAGTATTTTCTAATTAGCATACTAACCCTTTTCAACACACCTTATTATGCATTGAAATTAAACTAGTTTCTCTTACATCTTGAGCCATAGGATCCAGACATCGTTCTTTACGATTTACCGATAATTTAGTTGGTAGCCTAATACTAATCCTAATACTAATTTATTAGGATATTGGGTGGGAATGGGGTCATTTATTTACTTATAGATATAATATATGCGAAAGTGGAATGAATCCAGATAATACCAGCCTTTTACCGCCCTACTGTAAGGCAAAGAGCTCATCTAATACAGAGAAGGCACGGGCATTTATCACCACGCGAATTCAAGGCGGATTGGCAATTTCAGACTTTTTTTAAAATAATAAGTTCAGGGTGATCTTAGGCCTCAATTTGCCAAAAATGTAGTCTAATTTACCTATTTTTTTGTCTTTATTGATTGTCACAAAGATGAGATTGTGACGAGAATTTTAATGAGCAGAATTAGCCTTCAGATTTCCTTACAATGTTTTCTTTCGATTTCTTTCACGGTCAGAGTTGTCCAAGATAAAGAAGAAGAAAAAACCGAGTAATTTAAACGTAACGTAAATTCGTCTTTTTTTTTAAATTTGAATATAACCGTTGCAACGTTTTTTTTTCTAATGTTGTAATTTTGGATGGACTATTAGTAGTGTGGTCAAAAATTGACCCCGCAAGTGACCCCGCAGGTTGACAGTAAGGTTTAATAAAACTTTAAGTTTTAATCTCATTACAAAATACTCACCAACTTGTAAGTAACGATGATTTCACAGTCTATAACACAATTATTTTATGAAAGTATAATTACAAGAATACCATTCATATGTTTTTCTTATTTATTGCACAGTTCAATGAGGTTACATATGTACACACAGCAAAACAGATAGGTATGCAGGGTCGTCAGATATAGTTGAAGTTTTCTTAGAAACCGATGGATGTTTTCGAATGTAATTTAATTTAAAACGTAGATAATAAATAGTTCTTTATTTAGGTTAAGTTTCAGTCAAAGACATCCATCGGTTTCTTAGAAAACTTCAACTATATCTGACGACCCTGCATACCTATCTGTTTTGCTGACTGTACCTACTCGTACATCCTATTAATAGGTAGTCAACTAACTGATGATTTAAATTGCTTGTGTTGTAATCAAATTAATTCTAGATGCAACCAACGTAATTGGTTGTGTGTAGATTTAACATTAAGATAGGAATGATATGATTTTATTATTCCTGCTGTGTGTCTTAAGGAGGTGTAAAAGTTATAACTTTATTAAGTTATGTGTTGTAACTACTATATTAGATAATTTATAGGTTTTTTTTTTTACACATAACATCTCGCCTGTAATTCCTGTTGCCCGCCTTCTTTTACTGTGCATAAAGGTAAAAGATATAAATAAGTAATTCCCGAAGGGTTAGGCATAGGTGTACCGATTAGTACACTCACATTTCGCCAGTTATATTGAAATCTGGGGCGAGCCTATAATATCAACCGGGCACAAATCCAGCTTCCGACCCCGAAGGGTTAGGCAGAGGTGTACGCACATTTCGCCAATTATATTTAAGTTCCATGTAATAGGAGGCGAGCCTATTGCCATCAACCGGGCACAAATCCAGACTCCAAGGCTGCTACTGAGAAATTTCTAATGAAAAACCCAATAACACTTTGTCCGACCTGGGAATCGAAGCCAAGAACTCATGGTCAGTAGTCGCGCTTTGCGACCACTACACCAACGAGACAGTCTTAAATATCCAAAAGCATATTACAATTATTTCGACTAAACTTTGGGTAAACTTATTAACGTAGATTGGTTCGTTTAAGCAGAACTAACTCTATTTATACGATATTTTACCAGAACCGTAGACGGCTCCCGTCTACACGTCTGTCTGGATTCAGGAACGGTTCTGTCGAATGCATGCAACTCTATCAATCTACGTCCAGCCGTGTCAAGATCTATTGCAAACAGTTTCCACTACAATTTTCTTTTCAACGTTTTCCCATGAAACGTTTGCAGAATAACCATTCCGAGAAATAGTTTTTATGCTTTAATTTCAACAACAACCTTTGTCGACAACAATTATTTCTTGTTCCTTACACATTATTTTTTATAAATATTAAAAGCTGTTATACTTAATGATAATACTAGCTTATTATTGCCCCACTACAGGGTAAAGGCACCCATACAGAGAAGACACAAGCATTGATCGCTGGGCTTGTTCAAGGTGGATTGGCGATTTCAGACATATTAGTTTTATGTTTAGGTTCCCTCACAATGTTGGCTGTACAAATGAGTACACCTCTGCCTAACCCTTCGGGGATTACAGGCGTGATGTTATGTTATGTGTACTGGTAGGTTTTACTAATATATGTATACCTACAGTAAAACAACAACTCTTACAGTTTACAAAGTTTCAATCGCACACGAACGTAGATTACACTGGGTAAAACAATTATAAACAATCGTATTATTTTACTTAATTACCTAGCCCATGAAAGTTAATTCAATTTGGGTCATGGGGTGGCTTACAAAGGGGTAAGTATTTATCTTGATTTATAATGTGTGAGAAAATATACGTGAACAATAAATTATGAATTAAGATACTGAAATGGTAGGTAAAGTAAAACAATTTTTAGTTTATTTTTGGGTAAAAGTCAATTTGCAAGTTCTCAAAATGTTTTTTTTACTATGTCGACGCGAGGGATGACATGTATTTTTCTAGGTTTAAAATGGTTTTTTTTGTAGCAGTACGTATTTCTAAGCTGATCTAGAATTACTAAGCGGAACATCAATAGTTATGTAAAAATATTTTTTCGATCTTTAAATTCAAAAAAACTGACAAACAAAAATATTAGACCGGAAGCAACAGTGCACATTATACAAATATTTTTTTTGTGCTGGAATCAATCCCGCGGCACGCAATGCAGCAGCAACTCCCTTAGTACCTCCCTGGTAAACAATCATCGTTGATGACACGCCACGTGTGGTTACACGTCAATAATTCATTGTAAAACCGCCATTCGGTTGTTCATACATTAAGCGGTCGTCATGGAAACGTAACGTTATTTTTTGCGTTGAACTGTCTGTCAGATTAACATAAGAATGATCAATAAGGAAGTTCTAATGGTGGGAAATACACACATCAAAAGTGTCTAGGGATCAATATATTATTATTACCAAATACATCTTGATCCCTAGACACTTTTGATGTGTATATATCGTATAATTATTTAATGCATTTGAATAATGCACAATCAAATACTGATTCACAGGAAATAATTATTGAATAAAGATTTTTATGGCAGAAGAAGAGTTGCAAACTGAGGAAACTGAGGTACTGTAACTGTTCTTGTAGCCTTAAAGGATACAAGAACAATAACATAAATAAGTGGGTTGGAGTACCTATTCGGTTCGGCACGTGCGGTTCGGTATTTTCAGTACAACGCTACCAAAGGTTCTATTGAGAATGCCGAACCGAACAAGCCGATGCTCTTACTCCTTCAATTTCTGTTCGCCTCTTAAAGAGAGCTACTCAACTCTAAAAGGAACCAACCATTCCAGCTAGTATCTACCTTTGTACTATCTAAATGCGCCGTATCTCTCCCCGGTCGTGATGGATTGCCGTACTAACGGACTATGAGAGTGAGAGAAGAGGGAGTGCATCTGTGTTTGCATAAAGTATCCACTGTCTTGTGCATTATTATATCTCCTGCGTACTTGGTCTTCTTCTTTATCGTGCGAGCAGTAAAGTCTTACGACCCCACACACGCTAGTGTCAGAGTTTCTAAACCGCCTCAAGGGCCTCTGACATGGTTTGAGTGGGACAGTAATAGACTGGTATAAGTCTAGGTTGCCTCACGATGTTTCCTTTACCGATGTCAGTGATATCCAGGATAAACTTTAGACTTTACTTGATAAGAGCCGTAGCGCACTAGCGGCTTGGCCGCAGCGGCCAGGCCGCGGCGGCCATCGAGATACATACCTTAGTATGAAATCGCCACAGAGCGCGCGCACCTGGCCGCACGGTTTGGCCGCTGGCCGCGTGCGGGCCGCTAGTGCGCTATTGCTCTAAGTCTCCATAAAGATTGGCCGCGGTGACCAAAATTCGGTCGAAAAAATATTACTATCTTAATAAAATCAATTTCTTACCCCAATATCAAACGCAGTCAAACTTAGATTACAGGAACACTCTAAAACTTAGCCGAAACTCCCAAACCGCTCACTCCATTAAAGTTAACTTCAAACACTACACAATATCTTAGTTTGGAACTTGTTCAACTTGTTGTTACTTACTGTCAGTTCAATTTGGCGGTTAATTCTGTTATGGCATAACGAGGAGTAGCTGGTGACTTGAGGAATTTGGGGAAAGAAACACCAGGCTATTTCTTTATGCTGGTAATGGTGAGTGTTTTAGGACAAGGGCTTCAGTTGGACGAAGGTAGTTTATCTCTCTGAAGCCCTGACCATCAGTAGCTTGGACCCTATTACCGATACCGTTAGGCGTCTATCAAATTTTTTTTATACTATTTTTATATTATGTAATATTTTATTAAGTACAAATGAATAATTTGGCTGAATATTTGTATTTTCATAACTCTATAACACAAAAAACTCTCATACATCATTCGATCCTGTCAAATTCAAAAATAGAAAACGATTTTTACTTCTTAAACGATCTAAGATGGACATGACGTGCTCTTTTTGTAACTGACCAGGGCGTGGCTCCATAGTTCATACATCAACACGTAATCAATCATTCATTCAAATCATTCACTCTTTACAAAAAACCGACCATTCCTTCCTCGATTTGATATTCAATTGATAATCAGAAATACAAAAATGTTTTGATTAGCCAATAATGTCTACAGACGAAATTAAACTGCAGTTTTTTTGTCCATTTAAAATATTATAAGTAATTTCGTAATCCTTTTGAAGTAATTAAGAGAATATCAATCTGTCGCCCTTGGCCAATAGGTTTTGTAGTTTTAATTTAACTTTCCTTTTCATAGAAATTGCCGTCAAAGTATGTGTCATTGAATATTATTTGTGGGAATTTAATATAAAAATATAAGTTATCATTGTTGATTGAATTATTTTTTATTATGTCAACTGTAGGAAGTGGAAAGGACACCGTAATCAAAACTTTTACGATGGATTTAGTAGGTTAGATTAGTGTTAACATTTCACGTCTGCTATTTATGAATAATTAACTATTCCATACAAATTGTAACACCTATGCGGTCAAAATGTATGGAACAGCTGTTTTTTTTATAACCGACGTAAAGCTTTAACTTTATGGGGTCTAGAATCATGTACTAAGCAGGCAGGAACTACACTTTTTAAAAAATATAGGTATTTACATTCCAAAGAAATCCAACCTTCGCGAAGTTACTTAAAAAATACTTTTAACCTGGCCATTCAGAGTAGGTAAACAACTAAAATACTTCTTTCAACGGAAAACAAAAAAATCAAATTCTTTTTTTGTTTCAAACATTGTTCCTCATTCCTTTTTCGAATGCAAAACAAAATTCCCTTCTTTTCTTTTAGCTAGAAAAGCAAAAAAGTAAAATAGATTTCTAAAAACATCTTGAGAAACTTCCTGACTCTTGACTGACTGTTATTCGCCTCAGGTGGCCATCATTAAAATACCTTTTAAACTTTTTTTTCCAAAAGTAAAGTGCAAAGGTTATTTGGTTTCAGTTACGGATCACCGCGGTTGTCAATTAGAAGAAGTTTCTTTTTAAATATGTAACTTTGATATAATAATTATGTAATAAATAATTTGTAGATGTACTTAAATAGAGGTATTTTTTTTTGCTTGGATAAACTTATCATAACATTACATAAATCAGGACGCCTGTTCTTTTTTTAAGGGTATGACAGAGGTGTACATTGTATACGTGTAGGTACTGGTAGAAGAAGCTCTTCAAATAAGAAGATAAAAAAAGAAAGAAAAAGAAGATAAGATTCATAGTCTGCTAAACATAGACTGGTGTGTTGGTAATAATACCAGATTATTATTGTCCAAGGCATAGGCCTGTTCAGGAAGTCAGTGGCAGTACAAAACAACAAACAAAACCAAAGCCGTCGACTTCCAAAACCAAAGTGATTTTTAATTTTGTAGTTTTTGAAGGCGGTTGTATTTTGTATAAAAAGATTTTTATCGTTGCGGATTAAAAGAGGATGTACACATATGTATGTGTATTTGTGGCGTTCTGTGGTTTCTGTCAATCCCCATGGGATAAAGGCGTGAGTTTAAGTATGAGTAGATTTTTAATAACTCGTGTCGTCACATTTGTCACTTATTACTTGCAACTAATTTTATAATAAGATTAGCTTATTACAGTCAATTAAACTCTACTTAAAACATTGCAAACATTAACTTAAACTAAGATTAACTTTAATTACCGTGGACAGTCCGTTTCGTTGTTAACGCAGCATACATAACTGAATGTAATACGTTATGCCTAGTTCACACTATAACAATATGTTGCATTGTCCAGCGACTTTGTAATAGTGGTTGCATGCGTTGTAAATTGCAGCAATACAATAATATGCCTATCTACTTAAGTTACTTACCTAAGTACATAAATTTTTGTTTTAATTAAAGGTGAGTTATTGAATAATGTAAGTTATAAAAAATAATAAAGCATCTTCGCTCGGACGATAGGATAAACCTTAAGAGACACTTGATTTGACTAGTTCTTTATTAAGGCTCTTCTGATTTTCTTATTAGAGCTTGTAATCAAAACCTTCGGAGCGAGTAACGTTATTGTTTTACGGATTATTTTGATGTTTTGAATATTTTTTTTCCTTGGTATTTATTTAAACTTTATGCAACAAAAGCGTACAAAGGCGGACTTAATGCCTGAGGCATTCTCTACCAGTCAACCAAAGGTGATGAAGAGATAACAAAGCAGATGCGAAAAATTGTCCATACGGAAATAATCAAATATGAGATTTTAAAATCAATTCAAACAAATATCTAAATAAGTTGATGTTGATATGTTGATGTTTTAGGGATTAAACCCTAAGGCTAACACCAGAATAAGTTGTCATAGATTCTGTCTAATTAACATATAAATCATTAGCTACGTTACCCTACCATAGAGTTAAAACGCCAAATAGTAAATCTGCAATACACGACAGCTTCTCAAAGATATTTTCCGAATATCAATTTTATTACCATAAATTAATATACTTAATTCCGCTAAAATACCACACACATAGAACATTATACAAATTACCGACAAAACCAATTCAAAAAAAGAACGTAGTAACTGACCTATGACCACAAAATTGAAAACCACGCCATAATTACTTACAAACAAACAGTGTTGCATAACACCTTTCACGTGAAAGTGATCGCCCCCTAAACGATGATGATTAATAACTAAGTTCTTGGTTCTTTTTTATTAGACGCTCGTGCCGATGAGTGGTGGGGAGCGATGAATGGATGGCGACATTTATTAATGACTAGTTTTAGTGAAATGTTAGGCTGTACTGGTTTTAGAGGGTTTAGGATTTAGGAGATTGATGCCCGTTTTCACCATCAATTCCTAACTTTTAAGTATCCCCTAAGACATTTTAGATCAAGCAGAAACGCACTCTAAAATCTGCAGACTTAGAGTGCGTTTCTGCTTGATCTAAAATGTCTTAGGGGATACTTAAAAATTAGGAATTGATGGTGAAAACGGGCATGAGGGTTTTTTCGAATTTGTAGTCAAGCATTAGTGGGTTACTTAACATGTTTACTTAAACTATAGGTAGTGGTGACGGTCAGTATGAAATTGACTTGTGTGTTACAAAAATCTCGCGATTCTTAGATTGTCGTTAATATTTTTCATACTTTTCTAGCCGAAAATGAACTTCAGGTAATAATACAACCAATTATCCGATCGATCGATGAGTTTTTACAAATGAATTAATTAATTTCATCCCATCAGCTAGACTAAATGAAAGAACATTAAATAGTCAGATAGAATTCTAATCAACTTAATAGGTTAAATCACACAGACCTTCAGAAAAATGAGCTTATGTAACAATAAGCTCCACTATAAAAGTTAAAAGTTTCTTATTGCAGATTCAGGCCTGTAGTACATTAACAAAACTACTAGGTACGTAATCACAATTGAAGGCAACGCCAAATGTCCATATGACGTTTCTTACTATACTAGCACAGATAACATAGCGCTTTTTGACATTTGCTTTCCGCCGCCATATTGAAAATCGTTAATTCAAATCTAAGTAGCAAGTGACATTAAACCTCCCAAAATTGATTAAACACCTTTTCTTACGCTACCACGTATTCTTTATCATTATAAATTCACTAGCTGAGCTCCCTACGACTTCTGACGTGTGATTTTCTTCACCTTCTTCTTCGCGTGTTAAGTTGCGTCTTCGATTACTGCTAGACTCCCGTGAGTCGTAGCGTGATGTAATAAAGCCTATGCTACTCCTCATGAATCTGGCTATCATATACATATAGATTTTTTCCAATCGGTCTGGGTGTTCCAGAGATAAGAGCGTTTCAACAAACAAACAAAAGATTTCTCGGAATGGTTATTCTGCAAATATTTCAAAGGAAAATATAAAAAATAAAATTGCAGTGGAAAATATTTACAATTAGATCTTGACACAGCTGGACGTAGATTTATAGAGTTAACGTTAAAAATACATTCGACAAAATTATTCTTTTTAATAAACACACAAACAAACACAAAACCTCTTCAGATTTTTTATATTAGGTAATATAGATACACCTACCTATAGGACATAGGTACCGTAACATAACTATCGGTAATTGAGATTCGTCTCGGTTGACGTTTCGGCAAGTGAGTCAAATGTCAAATGGAGCCGATACCAATCGTACTACGGAGTTATGTAATATAATATGGCCTGAGAATTTGACAATAATAGGAAATAACTTTATGAAATGTATTGGCTGTCAAATGTATTAAAAAAATCTTCTAAGTTTATAAGGTTTCGAGACTTTATTAGTAAGGCTTTGCTGCATGTCCGTTCGTTTGTCACAGGACTGTAACTTTTGAACCGTAATAGATAAACCCTTGAAATTTTCAGTGTGTCAAATACTATGCTGCTTTAACCAAAATTAATTACTTATAATTTCAAATTATAGTAGTAAGTACTACCTACATAAGAAATAAAAACATCATCCACATAAACATTTTTTTACACACTTTTTTTTGTGTAAGCTTTGTCGAATCATTAAAAAAAATACTAACTAATAAAATAGAAGAAACGCAACATAAATTGCCCAAGTATTACGAAATCGCTACACATAAACGTGAGAAAAAAATGATAAGAACATGTTATCGTGACCAAGAACCACCTAACTACCAACTTCAACACCATAAAAACCCATAAACAAGATCAAAGAACACACTCGATAACTACACTATTACTACACGATTACTATTAGTTAATACGTTAATTTCGTGACCGTCGGATGCTTTCTATTCAATCTCACCGTAATTGAACATAACTGCGGTTCAGTTGTGCATTTGTTATTTAACTTAGTTAATTATGATGGTAAACGTTTGTAATTGTCTTTGGAAGATAGATAAGAAGACATTATAGTAGGGTTGTCCGTAAAATTCGGAAGAATACCTTTAACATAAATGTGCTTATGCAAAACTATGTAACTTCCAAATGTAAAATGATACGTCAATATCGCTTATCAATAGAATAGAATAGAATTATTTATTTTTCAAACATAAGTACAATCACGGACTGCCTCATTGGTCTGGTCGCAAAGCTGAGATCGACTGCAGAGCATGAAGTCTTGGTTTCGATTCCCAGGTCGGGCAGTGTTATTGGGTTTTTCATCAGGAATATCTCAATAGCAGCCTCGGAGACTGAATTTGTGCCCAGTTGATGGCAATAAGCTCGCCCCCTATTACATGGGACTTAAACATACTTAACTGGCGAAATGTTGGTTTACTAATGGGTACACCTCTGCCTAACCCTTCGGGGATTACAAGCGTGATGTTATTTTATAAGTACAATCACGGACGATTGCGGTGAACAACTTTTCACTGTCTTCGGTTACGCATCGGTTTTTACAATATAAATCATCTTAAGCCACTCCTCCTACTCTGCCCCGGGTTAGGTGCAACCCTGTAATAATATTTAATAGAATATAAATAAATATTACAAAATAACAGAAAAGAGGCAACCCTGTCCTCCTAATTATTAACGTCTAGTCTTCCGACTGTCGGCGCGCATTTTAATTTTACGGTTCAACAAATCGATTGTTATTAATGTTAGAAGTTAATCTTTTGTAGAGAAATGTAAGTATGAGATGCTGTGGATAGTAAAAAGAAGTTTCTACACGTTTGTCTGAACATCTTTCATTAGACTTAACAGTATCTATCTATATTCTAACTATAAAACTATAATAAAGCCGAAAAGGATTTTTGTTCGCTTGTTTAAACGCGTTAATCTCGAAAACCATCAGTCCGATTGGGATAATTCTTTTTGTATATGATAACCAGATTAATGGGGAATAGTATAGGCTATATAATATTACGCTACGACCCACGGGAGCGGAGCAGTAACCAATAATAAAACGCGCGGGCGAAGTCGCAGAAAACAGGGGGCCTACCACAACCTCTTAAAACAATATTATTTTAATATTACTTTGCCTTCCGCACTGTTGGATTGTCAACGCTCGGATCAGCGACGAAAGTTGAAAATGCAACAACAGAAATTACAAAGTAATATTAAAATAATATTATTATAAGAGATGGCGGTAGGCGCCCAGCTCGTAATAAATAAATAACAGTTTCTAAGAATTTGAAAAAAATAAAAGCATTTCTGTTAATTATACAAAAATATAATACCTACAAGAGCTACATGCACGCCTACACGCATTTTTTAATCAAGAAATTAAATAAGTTCTCCTAGGTAGGTTACCCCATTTATATTTTCTCATTAACCCAATTTGCATCACCACATTTTACAACAGGGGCGAGAATCAGGTCATTAAGGCCGAGTACACACTGTTAATCTCACGCGATACCTTATCGATTTGTATCGAGCATGCCTAATGAATACATAACACATTGTTTTGCTATTGCGCACTGTAGATTCAAATGTTACATTAAGATGACCAAGTAATGGAGCTACATAATCAAATAGGGATACGATGCATTCAAATGGTTCCAATTCTGATTTTGACTTTGTCATGTAGCATGCATGGCAGCCATATTTAGCGACGATGTGTAAGATTTCCTCGTTGGTCTAGTGGTCGAACGAAAGTGCGACTGCTGAGCATGAGGTCTTGGATTCGATTCCCAGGTCGGGCAAAGCGTTATTGAGATTTTCCATCAGGAATTTCTCAGTAGCAGCCTCGGAGTCTGGATTTATGCCCGGTTGATGGCAATGACTTAAAAAACATAACTGGCAAAATGTGGGTGTAAGAAAGGGTACACCTCTGCCTAACCTTCGGAGATTAGAGGCGTGATGTTATGTTTAAGTTTCAAAGAGATAATCAAGAATTAAGCTGGTATATATTTTAAATCTACTTGCAATAAACACCCGGATAAGAAAATAAACGCTTTTTGCTACAAGTAAATAAATAACAAAATCACATACACAGCTTCCTACCAAGCGATAATAAAACTAGTTCAGACCAATCAACAGTCGAACAGAAGTGAAAAGTCGTATTTTCTTTAATTTACTTGAAAGGGAAGGAAAGGAAAGCTCACTAGTCCTAAGTACCCAAAGGCGTAGCTACTGACATTTTAATTGGAAATAACACATTCAATCTTCTTCAAAGAAAGTTGCTACAGTTCCCAGTTTCCAGTTCCCAGTTCCCAGTTAAATAAAAAATATCACTAAACAAGTTATTTTTTTATTAGAAAGGGCTTCTTATGTAATTTCCAGTTATTTCTATTGTACAATACACGAAATGATATTAAAAGTTAACTACGTAATTGAAAACAAATTGATTTCGATGAAAGGTTTTCGCGGGACTCGCTAAGACTAACCAATTATAGAAAAATCGTAAAATTATCTTCTTAATCCTTATTCCAAAGAATTAAGTTTCAAATTCCATCAGCATGAACGTTTGATAATAGCACAGAAAGTTTGTAATAACTTGCGAGCATCGCCGGAAGATGGGTGTAAGTAATAAATAAAATAATCGATAACATTTTATAACGAGTAATCAAATGCCCTTAACAACCCTGCTATGAGTGCTTAAGGCGAGAAAATAATCGATTTTAATGGAGCCGATTAAATCTGTATCGATATTATCGCAGTTGCATAATTGTAAATACAGCCTCTTAAGATTTTATTCATATCAATATCGAAAGTAAAATAGGTAATGAAAGTAAAACCGTCAGTGATGTTAAAGCGATGGTTTTAATCGATTAAAGTGTGACCGACCATAAAGTATTCGCTGAGGCTGTATGTGGCTTATCTTTGCCTACATACCTGCCGTTTACGGCATACGGTAAAAGCAGACACCTCTTTAAATTGTCGATGGTATGGCCGTTTAAATTATTTAAAAAATATATTGGATTACTGATACTTGTTAGTTGACGTTCTGATCCGGTTGTTAGTGTGGATTTCCCATAGTGCACACTTCAACTATGACGTTGTTATACCTACCAGCTGTAGGTAGGTTTCCACAGTCCTACAAGTGGCTTTTCGTTTGTGGAAAGTATTTACTTCCAGAATAAAAAATGCAAAATTTAAATATGGTCTTACACATGGAAAACCTCATCACTGCCTAAAATAATAAAAAGTACATAATGTCAAATATTTTATCTATGATGCATACTATAACTAATAGTTCAGCCACCGACAAGCCGAGGCCAGCAAGTAGCAATAAGCTGGAAACCGAACCTTTAGAAAAACCGGTACTAATTAAAAAATCGAAATCTGACACATCACTTAGCGCATGAATATCGCTGTCACACAACACTAATAGAGTTGTCAACCTCTTCAGAAACACGCAGTTATTCTCACACATAAAACATTGGAAAGTGCCACAGACACACGTTCACACAATACATCATTAACCATGGTTAATTTAACTGAAACTATGACAAATTGGCGCCAACTCTTCAACAATAACTTTACTTTGACCTTTGAACGAGATTGTAATCGAGATTTTTATAAATCTTCTGTTTGTAAAAGAATAAAAACGATTAAATATATCTACTGAAATAGAGGTGTCGTTATCGATTGAATCATAGGCTGTATAAGATTATATCTTTGCTTGAACAAAGTGAAAGAGGTTATGGTTTATTCGTAATCGGTGACATAATTGCTTGAGTCTTATATGTAGTTTTTATACTACGATAATAACTTTAGTAGGTGTTTCATGAATGCGCGGGATGCGACCCATGCCTACCCAAAGTGAGCTATTCCGTTCGGATGTCCTAGGCTGGGATCTGATCCCCTGCTGAATTATTGTCATGTTTTAATTGCTGTCTGCTCCAAGGGGATCAGACCGGAATAACTCCCCAAAGTAGAGTAGGTAGATTTTTGCTCGTTCTTCTCGATAGAGACCTACCTACGTATTGGAACGAGCAACCACCTTTAACTTTCTGACTTCTTGAAAATTAAAAAGAAATAAATGTTTGACTTTGACTTACGTTTCTATAGCCAATATAACATTCACCATTTTGCCAGAAAGGAAGTCTTATATTGACGTATTTTAAAGTACCTCATAAAACTATAAACTGTTTAATTAATTCAACGTTATGTATAAAGTAGCAGGGTCCAAGCTTAATTAATTCCTAATTGCCTTCATGGTTCTAATAAATCAATCGATTAACGAATAATTAAATGCAATATTTTCACCTAGTTTCACCAATGTCAATGCCGGGTTAGATATCCCACGAATTATGACGAAATATTATTTTAAGCGTTAACAATGTTCTAATTAACGTACAATAATTTAATTATTTAATCAGAAATTTTTAAATTTTCATTGAAAATGTGGTCCTTGGAATCGGAAAACGTCTTTCGAATTTGGTAAAATTACGCGTGATCTTGGACCGGGTACGCAAAGAGAAATATTGTCAAGGTAAAATTGGACCAAGAATTTTGATAATTTTGAGAAGGTCACTGTGTTAAAACATAAGGAAACTTGCTGTCAAATATTGATTTGCACGATAAAGGTAAGGAATTAAGATGACTAGTGAAAAATATGCATAGAATATCTTCTTCCCAGTGTGAGTGCGATGCTCCTGACAAGACGATGGCCCTTTTACTGCGTCCAAAACCTGTACTTTAGACGATATTAAAACCGCCACTGATGCCGCGATAAACATGACCACCTACTGGGCCCAAGTACTCTAATAAAAATTAATGGATTAACATAAACCATAAACTCGAAAATAAATTTCGTCCAAGACAAAATAGTAAAATCATCATCATTTTAGTTACTGAGAACTGTAATAACGCTGTGCTATACGCAGTGGCTGAGCAATTGGCTGCTGCACTGCGTGATCGGATTCAATACCCGTACGGAACCAATATTTGTATGGCCGGAGCTGGTTGTTTATGTGTCCGAGTCTATATGTTTGTCGACGCACTTAAGATACAGGAAAAATTCCAAGTACCTATTAGGAATACGTTTGCTTTTCAAAAAGAAAAGAAGAAAATCAAATTATTTTCTTAATCAACCCACCATAACCCACGGTGCCAATAATCTGCCATCAATCTCTATCGGATCATATGAAACGGTCTGAACATTTTATTTGCTTCTAGTGGCGACGTCTGCTGCGGAAATTACCACCCCAGGCGGAGATAAGATTGTCCATAACAAAGGGTGAGGTGCTAGATTTATTTCTATTGTTTTACTTGTTGAGGAAAAGTTTTGCAGGAATTTTTTTCAGATATTTTCTATTTTTCAAAAATTCCCGCTTATTCAGCAGGGAGAACATTGTACTAACTTTTGCACATGTTGAACTATAAGGCAGTAAAGTTTAAGTATTCATTTTCCGTGATCATAACCATATTATGTAAGTAGACACAGTAGGTATAGCTACTTACCTAGATATGAAAAAATTACATTATCATCGTAAGATTACTGCATAAGTATCGAACTCATACTTGGTAGGTAAAACCTACCAAGTATGAGTTCGATTCGTACAGGAAGGGTTTCGTACCACTGTGTATTAAACGCTACATTAAAAAAAACACGTTTTTTTTTGAGGATCCCTTTAAATATTTTTTTTTTTTGTCGTTATAGTGGCTGTAATCATGGACACTCTGTGAAAATTCTAAGTACATTTACGCAAGGTTTAAAAGATTCAGTCTTGTGACAGACAGATAGCGGTGTCTTAGTAATAGGGTTCTGTTTCTCCCCCTTTGGGAACGGAACCCCGAATATATATTTTAAAAACATTTTGTTATGTAACGAAAAAGTTGGCTCAATATTGAGGCTATGTTCTCTAACAAATTGGATTTTGAGTTCTGGAAGAAATCCAAAAAAATACGTTACCATCTACTATAAGTACCTAAGTACCTATTACGAAATAGTGTTTTCGCGCTAATCCTTAGTAAGACTTTGTAAATGATGAAATTGCTGAAAACAAAATGATTCCTAGCTTAGTCTTAGTAGCACGGTCGGCGCAGTGGCTAAGCAATTGGCTGCTGCGCTGTGTGTCTCGGGTTAGATTTCCACACGGAACAAATATTTGTTTGACCTACAGATAGTTGTTCCGGGTCTGGCTGTGTGTGTATGTGAGTTTATATGTTTGTAAATGTACCCATAATAAAGGAGTTTATAGTGTGGAGCAATGTTTTTGTTTAAACAAAAAAAAACAAAGTGAAATCATTTATTTCAATTAGACCATTTAATGGCACTTTTGAACGTCATTCACAAAAGAAAATAAAAATTTATTATTATTGAATCTAGTTGCCCATTCTAAAAGGCATAGTTTCGTATGCAGAAGAACGGGCAAGAAACTCCATACGTACTCTTTTAAAACGTATTTACGTCAGTTTTTTTTTGGTAGTTTGATATCCAGGGACGTTCAAGCGGTATTTACTCTAGAGAGAAAAAGCAGTGACTGACATAAGTCTCACAAACACACTTGACATTTCGCTCTTAGCAGAACGACCTTCTTATTCACCGCTTGACTGAACGCAAATGATCGTGAGAAGCATGGCCTTATCACCACGCTTGACAAACTTTAACGGATTGATGCTCCGGTTAACATAAGCGGTAAGGAAAACCCTTCCAGTCTTTTTGACATGACAGACAGTTTCTGGGAAAATTGATACCTTAAACTTTAGGTAACCAAGACAAGATAGGGTAAGTTTTTGCTGTATATTACCTAGTAACACTAATCTTTTGTATAACAAGTTCTCTCTTTTAGTCAAAGCTCTCAAAGCTTGGGCTAGGTACATTTGCGGTTTCTGTTGCCCGTTTTTTCTACTTCGTTTCGCCGGAAAAACGCTACAGTATACCTAGGTACTATTTTCGCAAAAAAAAACGGAAGCTTTTACCGCTAGTGTGGTTTAAGCCAAAGCAGAATTTAGTCCTGAAAAGCAAACTCAACCAGTACATCGTCGTTATATCATTGTGTATAGTCAAACAGTTGCAGCAGAATTAAACATAACATCACGCCTGTAATCCCCGAAGGGCTAGGCTGAGGTGTACCGATTAGCACACTCACATTTCACCAGTTATGTTTAAAGTCCCATGTAATAGGGGGCAAGCCTATTACCATCAAACGGGCACAAATCCAGACTCTGAGCCTGCTACTAAGAAATTTCTAATGGAAACCCAATAACACTACCCGACCTGGGAATCGAACCCAACACCTCATGTTCAGCAGTCGCGCTTTACAACCACTAGACCAACGAGGCAGTCTATTAATTACAAAGATTTTCGGCTTCAAAGTAAGAGGTCTTCTTCTTTATCGTGTGGGCAGTAAGGTCTTACGACCCCACACACCTTTTTTTTAGTTTTTTTTTTTAGGTGGTAAAAATCATCAAGTGGCTCCTTCCGCCCTGAGTGGGGCGGAAGGGTCTGTCAGACTTTACTGACTAAAAAACCACCCTGTTCCTTCTGTTACCCTTTACGTTCCGGGGCTACGGTATCCTGTTAAGACGTCCCGCAACCCCGGCAGGCGTTTACCCCACACACCCTAGAAAAAGGTATGAGGTATAAACATAAGCGCTCTTTGAAACAAAGCTAAACTTCTTCTTGCCTTCCGCAATATGATTCACAAAGGGACCGCCTCTGACCCGCGCCGTAGGTTGCACTTTCTACGAGGCAGCTACCGACGTGAGGTCACGTGTATTTACCCATAATTTATGGGTCAAATTAAAAACTACTGCTGTGTGATGTCTATCTGATTTATGTGCCTATGTGTGGGTGTACGTGAAACCGTTTGTGTGCGACCTACGCGTGTTTCGCTACTTTCTTCATGTCATATTTTTGCTAAATCTGTCGGTTGTTAGACTTTCTTTGAATACTTGTATGACTCAACAATAAATTCGGTTTACGTAATTCCCCTATTAATACGACATTCCAATGAAGACTCTTCAATTTTTGAAAACTTGTCAAATTACTAATTTCTCATGAAGTTTCAGTTTAGAGAGAATTGCGTAACTGATGATGGGATAATAGCTATCCCATCTTATGCTAAGTATGGCGGATGGACAACCCAACTCAAGCGCACATCACTTAGATTTACTCATTTATTATAAATAATAACAAAAACAAAATAATAAATACCTAATGTTATCTTTAATTCATTCAACTGTCTACTAAAGAGTACATTTGAAAAAGATGACAAAGAAATAAGACTTTAACACAGGGTCAGTAAACTATCACTATATGTAGGCTAGTAATCCTATCACTTGATATCACAGTCTGACTACCGTAACACAAAGTAAACTAGACTTAACCTACATAGATATATGGTATAAATTAGCACAATTGGTGCGACTGTGTGAACTTTGTCGCAGCTGACCGGTCAGTATTGCATTACAGCTTTGCATTCGATTACATGAGTTTTTAAGTCATAGGCGTTAGCGAGAAGCGATCGAATTCTGTCATATTTAGATAGAGATTAATTATTGACAGCGTTGAAAGCAAAATACGAGAATCACACTAAACTAACCAAGCTGTAATTTTAGCAGGTAGGTAATTTATAGGTAGGAGACGTTAGCTAAGAATGGATTTGACTTTGACTTTCACGCGTACGAATATGCGAATTAAAGCTTCGCAAACCGTATTAATAAAATCTCGAATATGAGAAATTAAATAAATTATTTGACTTGGTGAGAAAATAACTATCTACTAATTTCCCCAGAGAAAATATATTGTATCGCTTTTCCCTTTTAAGTTTTGATTCTAAGTACAAAGTTTTCTATGACATTAGTTAACGCTGTCACTAGAGTACGAATAGTCCTACTTTTAAAACAAAAACCTTAATTACTGGTCAATTAATTAAAATTCCCTACATCATAAGTCTTAACATATAAACAAAGCTTTGACTCCAATATCCAAATATGGATTAGTAATATTAAGACGAATCGAGCAGCGGCCATTGACCCGCATCCGCCAGCGGCCATTTTAAAATGGCGCCATAAATTGCTCATTGTTCAAGACCCCGCGATCGCTCGTAACTTGACATCAAAGTAGAGTAGTTGAATTAGTTATTTAGTTCACTCGAACTAAATTAATGTCTGGCTACTCTGCCCTAATATGGTATGGTATTTTAGTCTGTGCTTTGATCACCATAGATAAGGAAGCGATCTGACCACTATGTAAAGCAATTAACCGTTGTTTATTAGTCCTTAAACTTGCCTCTGTGAATTTTATGCCTGTGGTTATAATTTTATAGTATTTTTGTATTTTTATGTGTGGTTTTTATGGTACTTTTATAGGAGCAAGTTGCACACTACCAGTAAAGTTGCAGTCGTCAAAATCTGTGCTTTAGATTTGAGATTTTAGACTATGGCGAGACATTTGAGATCTCTTTTCTTATATATTCTTTTTACAAATGTATGAATTTAAATACTTAATTTAAATTATTTAGAAAGTGTTAAAAAATTATTATATATTTAAACCCATTGATTTATTGTTATAAGGAGTATCTTAGCTACTATTATTTCGTAATATAAATTAAAGCTCCACGTAAAAAAAAAAATGCTAGTTGAAATAAACCATTTCCTTAATTAACACTTCGCGTTAAAAGAGCGCTTAACTTTCTCATTTACATCAAAAATTTCTATCCCCGACCATACTTTAGGACCAAAACAAACGACATAGCCCTATAGGCACGTACAACAGATTAAATCCGGTCGGTAAACCATGGTAGCCATTTGTAAACCATCGATGGCGGACTGTGCTTGAGTTATAGTCGTGGCTTGCGTCGCATCAGCTGGGAACCGATCGAAACGTAAACATGGAGGTTTGTTGGTGTTTGGGTGCGTAGGGGTGTGGTGCCACTGCTAGCGAGATATGCAAATTTAAAAGTACTATACAGTAGTAGTTAAGGGTCAAGTTTGGTAAGAGGCTAAAATCAAAATTACTTTACTCTATTAATACAATTCAGTAGACAACTTTGCTTTTCTGAATTTATTCAATTTGAGTCGATTTTCGAATTAGAATTACAACATTATAGCACCTTGATTTGACTTACATACGACAAGCACAATTATTATCATCAATTAATATGAATAAACAAACCTGAAAGAGCAGATATCCAGATTCATACATCCAGAAGTCATCGGGCGCGTTGCCGGGCTTGGTGAGTTGTATCGCGAGGCAACGCTGCAAGATGAGCTGGCAGCGCTGCCCCCCCGCTCCGCGACCGCTCATGCCTTACACGGGCGGCGGCATGCTCTGTGGATAAAAGAGAAAACTTTTGTCAAAGAGGATTGCAAAATTACTGCAGCAGTAAATTTTTATGTTCGTTTAGTCACTTCAATCAAAATATTGACACATTCTCAATCTGAAATCAAATGCAAAGACTTACTGACTTCGTTATAAAAGATCGAAAAATTATGTAAATTGTCTGTTTTGTGGTACACAGAACTCGTTATATCATTGTAAAATAATGGAACTTAAAATCTTCATTCAGTCGCCTGAATTTCCGATAAAATATAGGTTTAGGGTACGTCCTTTAAACACGTAAGATTCGAATAGGGGAGGAGGGGTTTCAGAAAAAAACACGATATATCACATTAGTACGCATTTCCGCTGGCAGACCCACCACAGCTTTACGTCCTAAACTTGTTTGTTTTAAGTTTGGCCCAATCGTTCCGTTTTACGAATTTGGACATCTAAAGAGAATGTCTCATCCATTGTCTTGCCATACCAAACAAAAACTTCTAAGAAACTATAATGTGTAACAAAACCTCTTTGATATCCAAAAAAAAGTTTGAAAAGAAAACACAGTCATCTATTGCGTATGACGTCAAATATGTTCTACAAATAGATTTTACTACGCAAAAGATACTGTAATTGATCTGCTATTGACATTGAAATCCCAGTAGTCGATCAAACTTAAGATAAAATGACACAAGGATTATCTGAGGCCCCAAAAAAAATTTGTAAAGATTACATCCAATACCAAACGACCGGAACGGATATTGACGCGACATATCAATGACAAAACTAAAATCAACATAAGCCACTGATTTAAATATAAACAAGAATAAATTAACCTAAAAATTAGCTAAAATGTCCTCTAAATCCACCTTTATTTATCTTCTAAAGCAGCGTATCTAAACGTTTTAATAAAACAATACTATGAAAACGAATACACTCCTTATAATGGAACACTGATCGCCAGTGTAAGACC
This sequence comes from Hoplodrina blanda, assembly GCA_949316365.1. NCBI lineage: Eukaryota > Metazoa > Arthropoda > Insecta > Lepidoptera > Noctuidae > Hoplodrina > Hoplodrina blanda. Next base: position 3,485,557 of record OX438582.1, read on the forward strand.
CTTGACATGACAGTTTGAGAACAAGGTGACATTAGGTATTGTTTACAATGTCCTTTAAATAGCGTTTGCGGTTGCCTTAATACCGGATACGTAATAGGGTATCAGTTAAGTGTTGTGAATGAGTTTTGGGGCGAAAGATCGGTGAATAAAATTAGAATAAAAACGTTATGTAATTTTAGATAAAGATAAATTGTGGTAATGAGTTCATGAAAATGAACTATGTAATATTATTCAATATGTTTCTGCTGTGTGTATATTATAATATAAAAATGAAAATAAAGTAATTTTACGGTTTATTCAACAATTACGGTTTCTTTATTATTTCGTGAGCTAGTGACAATTTTTTTTAGTTAGTTCCATCTTTTGTTTTATTCAAATACTTGTGATTCTTTGTTTACATCGTACTGGCCAATTTAACTATTCAAATGTGGTTTGTTTGCCTTCATTGCACTTACTGTTTTAGTTTATCTAATTTATGTAAGAATATTGTAAAAGTCAAGGTTTTAAATGTTTATATTAGATTAGCATCTCTGTGCCTTTCATTGAGATTTGTCGTGATTACGTAACATCCATCCATCCATCCAAACTTTCAGATTTATAATCGCAGAAAGATAGAACGACCATGGACGAAGCAAAAAGAAGTCATGTTTTTTTTTTTGTCAATTGTTGAAAATATTTTATAGGGACTAGCTTCTCCTCGCGACTTCGACTTCGACTTCTTAAAACAGCCTTTAGTTAAAGAATTTTTGTAGTTTGACCAGATTATCACAGATAATCTCTTACCAACAAAAAGAAATGTTTTATCCTAATTTTTATAATCCCTTTGTGATTTTTAACATAGATCATGTTTCATCACTATAGATTTGAATTTAGTTCAATCTGTAAATAAAAATATTTCGGTAAATCATATGTACTTAAGTAGCCTATTCAATAAGCAATATAAACTTAACTATAAAGTTATGCCCTGAAATTGTCACTTAACAAGAACTACAGTAATTATGTAAGCGAAGCAATTCTCAACTTCTAAACTAACAGCTTTTAGCGAAAGCATTGCCATATCCACTCGTAGCTGCCTAATGCATTTGCATTTCAATAGAACCTTATTTGCTCGAGTTACAGGCTAAATTCATCTATTCCAGTAGCCTGTTTATATTGGTATAAAGTTAAGTGTATGATAAATTCAGAGCCAAGTACAATACGTTTACATCATATTATGTAAATGATTTAGCACGTCGGGAAGAGATATTATTTAAGTGTTGTATGTTGATTCGCAGTAAATAACTAAGAATTATTTGTTGAGAAATAAATTAAGGAAAAGTTGTATTTCCTGAAAATAATACCTGTTTATTGGTTCCTGTGTTTAAGTAGTATTTCGAGATAATAGTCTATCAAACTAATAAGCTGTAAATCGATAACATTAGAGAAAAACATTTGGTAAGATACCGATTTGATTCCTATTTAGGTTTATTTGAGCGTATTTACGTGTTTCTATGTACTTGTTTATTTTATGACATGAAATTAGTCTGAAATTACTTCTACTACAGTTGTTCTGACTAGTTGGTAAAGCCGACTATCCGGGTATTTTCGTAGTCAAGAAACAAAATACCTTGTTCCAGCACGCTTGCAGCTGGCGGTCGCGACTTACGCGCTAAACAGCTGTAAACGATGCATCTGCACCAAAATATCGTGAGGAAACCTGGACTTATTATACCAGCCTATTACTATCCTACTCAAACCATGTCAGAGACCCTTGAGGCGGTGTAGAAACTCTGACACTAGGGTTTGTGGGGTCGTAAGCTTACTGCCCACACGCTACAGACTGACCAAAACGGACGGCTACATAACATAACACATAAACATAACATCACGCCTGTAATCCCCGAAGGGTTAGGCAGAGGTGTACCCATTAGTACACCCACATTTCGCCAGTTATGTTTAAGTCCCATGTAATAGGGGGCGAGCCTATACACGGGGGCGGGGGGCGGACGGCTAGTCGGCAAAAAGACCTCTTCTCTTCTCTTCTTCGTCTTTCTAGCTATCCACACACTTTCTGTTGTTTGCACCGTTCTCAAAACATTTAACACAAAATATCCATTTGGTTCAAAACGATCGCGTGTCGGCATCGCACCAAACGAATCGCGGCTCACTCCATTTTGAATATTAAGGCCGTGCCACACTGTCGATTGGCGCCATTATAACGGCATCAGCGCCAATTTCGGTGTTGTGTAACTTACTTTTGTTACGAATGTAATTTTACGTCATCGGTTAGATCGTCTTCGTACTTTTTTGTGGAGTGTAAAGAAGTAGTTATTGTGTTGAATTTTTAGACAATTTTTGAATAGTACCTACTTGTTTTAGTAGGCGTTTTTAGCTATATTTTAACACGGTTGGATTGAACATAGTGCTATAAGTGTCGCTGGAATTTTGTTTAACTTTTTTTAGTCTTTGGATCATCTTGTTATGTTATAATTTTATGGTTGGTAAGTACGTTTAATTGGAGAGGGGGACAACGAACGGAACACCGAGTTGGTTTTAGCCAGTAAGAGTCCGGCATGCCCCTTCGTCACCCCCACGATGGAGGAAGTCCATGAAAATTCCACGGCGCAAAAAAAACAATATTATTATGTTTTATTGAGTATGCGGGCCCAAACCTTTTTCAAGTGTCAAGTGAATATTATATACCCAAAGTAAGTAAAGCTAAATAACTCATAATAGTATGACACCTCTTGCATTTATTTCAATTATAACCGGAAGGAAAAACCCGAACGATATACAACAGCACTAGTTAACTATCTACAATGTTTTGCAACTCGAGAAACAGGAAGTGTCTATAGAAGAAATGAGAGGACTATGAAAAATTGCATGATTTTCTTCACAGCTGGCGGTTAAATTAGTTTTATCTATAAAAGGTAACAGGTATTACATGTAACTGCGTTCAGTTTTCCCGCAATAAATAATATCTAGCACTAATATTTTAAAAAACGAATCACTTAGCGAAAATATGTCTAATTTCCGTGTTATAAAATTGAATACAAAAACTGACAGTTTTTTTATGGCAAAGATTTTGATCGTGTTGTGCATTTTCGTAGGAAACTGCAGGTTGTTTTTTTTCATATTCCAGAGTTGGTCCTCAAGTAAAAGTTTTAGCCAAGAGTAAACGGCCAGTAAATTAAAAGTCAGCCTATATTATAAGTAACTCCAACAGTATTCCACAACAAGTAAGTGTAGTGTGAATATGTCTTAACATTTTTTATAAACGACACATATCTAACATACATTTTGTAGCCATCAAAGATTTGCTTCCGAGAAAAGAAATGGAATATAATTTTATTAAATTCAATAAGTGTCACAATGACATTTTGTCTGACAAGTTGATTCGACATTTTATTAAACTTTTTTTACTTGAAATGATGACACTGTAAAATTAGACGTGATTGCTAATTTAATTTAGCTGGTTTCCAAAGTGACTAGTAAGTAGGTACCGCTAATTTGTATTGACCGACATATTAATATTATTATTTTGGCCTGTATTGGACTGGAGAAATTGTTTATTATATTTTTAGAATACCTAATTAACATAATATTTTAGACTTTTTCCTAAATATCGAACGGTAAAAATTAGTAATACAACAAGACAGAATTATTTTTGAATCAAATGAGATGTTAAAATAATTTTTAAATATCATTTAGTTTTAGATAATCGTTTGTAAATGTAAAATATTGAGAATAAGGTTTTTCTTATATTCTCAAAGTTATCAATACTTGTACCTATGACCTTATTTCAATCTTCAGAAGCATACAAACAGTAAGGATGCGTCGAACCTACTTGGACCAAATACTATCAAGTTTGACAATATGTTTTAGACTTAACCAACAAAGTCAAACTTACTTCTGATACAGCCCATCGATCCCCTACGATCCCCATACATCACTCCAGTTCAATCCGCCATCAAATATAGACATCAACTCATAAGTCTTCGGGCTTTCGTTCAGAAAACTTTCACCATGAGTATGTTCGATGTTATTACTTTTACACCATAAAATATAATAGGTACTCTATGCACTTTCATCTCCATCATCATCTGCCTAGCCTTTTCCCAACTATGTTGGGGTCGGCTTCCAGTCTAATCGGATGCAGCTGAATACCAGTATTTTACATGGAGCGACTGCCTATCTGACCTCCACAACCCAGTAATTGGGTAATACGATACCCCTAGGTAAGACTGGCTGTCAGACTTTCAAGCTTCTGACGACTCGTAACGATTGTCAAAGATCCACGTATGACAGCCGGGACCAACGGCTTAACGTGCTTTCCGAGGCACGGAATGATGTCAGTAATGTCTAAGATAAACTTTAGAAAGTACATATGAATTGAAAAAGTCACATTGGTACTTGCCCGGATTCGAACCCACAACCTCATGCATGAGAGGCGGGCGTCTTAACCGCTAGGCCATTACGACATTATGCACTTTCATCTCCATATGGGCCTAAATGTATTTTGATTTTGTATTTACTTTTGCTGTAAAGCCTAGCCTGCTTTAGAATTATCCTGCCTGCCTGATTAGGATTAGCCTGCTCTGTCGCCAGGCCTAAGGGCCTGAGTACACCACGTTTTTAAAACGCGCCGTAGACGCGCGTTTTAGAAACTAACCTACAGAGCAGTTTGTTGACTGACTGACTCGCGCCTGTATAGCTACAAACGCGCGTCAACGGCGCGTTTAAAAAACGCGGTGTGCACAGGCCCTAAGTCACTTCAGCATGGCTGAAATATCTTATCTTTTTATTTATTTATTATCATTTATAAAATTTATTTAATCTTTTTGCAACAAAAAAGTACAAAGGCGAAAGGTCACTCACTCACTCAGCACGAAATATCGAAAACCATTTGTGCTTGGTTGATGGCAATAGGCTCGCCCCCTATTACATGGGACTTAAAAATAGCCGGCGAAATGTGGATGTAGGTACTAATAATACACCTCTGCCTCACCCTTCGGAGATTACAGGCGTGCTGTTAGGTTCGTATTCTACTAAAAGAGGTATGGTGACTATTCAGGTACCTACTTATTCCAAATCGGTCATTTCAATAAGGTTTTAAAGTAAATATCTAATACCTAACAAACAGCTACCTATTCAAATCGATGACCTACCCGCATATGTACCTATTTAACCAACCATACCTAGGTACATCGATCATTATGTATGGAAATTATTCGGTTTTTAACCAATTCGCAAAATAACGGTGTTGTTCATTTTGTTAGTAGGTAGGTACGTGGGAATGGAACTAGAATGTTGTTGTCAGCTGGTTGTCAACCCACACGGGTTGCTGGTGTCAAATGATGGAATCAGGTTACTTGATAACCATCGTAGGCGCCAGCTACTGCTACTTTTGCAAACAATGTTGCCAACATAAAAAAAACTGTTGTGCTGGCAACATGCGGGTCAACCTAGAATATTCTAATGTCATATGTCAATTAATGCTGGTTTTAATCTATGTTATACCTGGTTAAGGTTACTAGGTTAATTTTTAAACTATACTACTCAAAACAAAATAGGGCCCACCACTACTTATTTTCAATTTTTGTATTAGAATTATTCAAGAGATACTCATTAGCAAAATGAAGCATTAGATTATGTAGTTGACTTGTTTGTGAGTCTTTATCAATGTTTCGAGCGAAAACTTGAGGGTTTAATTCAAGTGGGAAGTCTGAAAAAGTAAAGTGCTTGAAAGAACGTAAATTGCACAAATTCTTTTACTTGTGTTCTCAATGTGACTGTAGTTCTTTGTTGTTGTAAATCGTTGCTTTCTTGGACAGTTTTATTTGAATTTTATGTTAATAATGATTATTATGGCTGGTTCTGGACGTCATAAGGACATGGAAACCGCAGCGAGAGCAGTTATCCTGCTTCAGGGGAAAAATCTCAGACGTCTGTAGCAATACATGTTGGTGTGTCGCTAAGAGCTATCCGAAACATGTAGGAGTGGTACCAGAAAATCGAGAGTGTAGCTAGGAGTCTTAGAAAAGGAAGTCCTAGAACTACAACTGCTCCTGAAGATCGCTATAGCAGGTTAACTGCACGTCGGGAGAATATTTTAACCGCCCGGGCTTTACAAACCCGATTGTGGCATTCAAATGGTACACAAGTCAGTGATTAAATCATTCGTAATCGACTCCACGAAGATGGCCAATGTTTCAGAGTATGTGCTGTTCGACTTAAACTGATAAGGGCTCATCATGCAGAGCGTTTAAGATACGCTCGCCAACATTTGTACTGGACCAAGGCTAACTTTGGTGCGATACTCTTTATAGACGAATGTAAGGTCAAGTTTTATAGTGATGACAAACAAATACAAGTGTGGAGAAATCAAAGCGAACGTTTTACGGAACCATGCATCCATAGAACAGACAGTTTTTGGGGTTCAAGTGTTACAGTGTGGGCGGAAATTCGCTTGGCGTGCAAAACAGAGCTGGTAATTCTGAATGAGGGTGCTGTAACTGCTACCAGTTATGGTGAGCGAGGAGTCTGACTTCATATTATTCCATTTTCACAAAGAGTGGGTTCTGGTTTTGGTTTTATGCAAGATAAGGCTTGTCCACATACGGCCCGTATTACACAAAGAGCTATTTCTGACACCAGTATCCCGGTTTTGCCATGGCCTGCGTCAGTCCCAACCTCAATCCCATTGCATATTAATGGGATCAACTGAATAGAAGCCTCGAAGAGAACAACAGTCGAGTGAATAGTCTACAGGAGCTCACAAACGCGCGTAAAAGTCTGTTGTAACGAATACTGGAACAAAACGTTACCCATCTGATTAAAAGTGTACCTGATAGGCTCAGCGAGTGCATACGGAGTAGAGGAGGCCCCACTCTCTTCTAAACATAACATCGCTCAAGCCACAGGCACCAAAAAAATTGTGAAAAGTGAAATTGACTTTTCTCATTATTTTGCTACAATTTCCCTCAAAAGTGTTTTTGTGTTTGATTTAGAAAAAAAATAACAACTTTAGTTATTGATTACGTTTAAACACTTTCTTAAAACCTAGCCTAAACTCGTCTGTCCATAAAAACATGATAAACATTAATACTTTTTAATTTCACCCTAAAAACGTGGTGGGCCCTATTTTGTTTTGAGTAGTATATACAATGTAGAAAGGCCATTGATGCATAAGCTTTTACCATGAATTCGGTATATGCTAGACCTTCCAGCGTTGTTCTGTACAAAAGTATCCATTTTTCTGCCAAGGTTGCGGAGTTTGTTCGAAAGCGTCACCGCGTTTTAGTCAAAGTCTGACACCCCTTCCGCTCTGCCCAGAGCGGTAGAAGACATTAATTATACTGACACCCCATCCTTAAAAAAATATATCTATTTCTACCTCTACTTTTGTGTGTCGAAGTGAGAACCAACTTCTTAACCGAAATGTGAAACTAAATTGCCCAATCTTTTTTTTTAAACCTTGCTTCTTTACAAGAAAATTCTCCTATATCCGGGGTGTGTTTACTAACTTAAAAACTTACATACACGAGCAACCATTCCCGAAACATACCTATAGGCCATACAAATATTTGTTCTATCCGGGCATCGAAATAGAGATAAACAGCATAGCAGCCAATTGCTCAGCCACTGCACTAACCGTGCTACCGTACAATTTTGGTGCATCTAGTTTACCTGACCAATTGACATACATTCATAAACTTACGCCATGGGGGTAGGCAGAAATCACAGAACCCCACCTGCTACATTCCTTACTGACTAATTTCGCCTCGTCGAAACCTTCATCTTTTTAATAAAATTAGTGATAGACATAATTTTAATACTAGAAATAGGAACAAATTAGATCAACCAAGTTTCAGATTGTCAAAAGTAAAAACTTCTTTTATGGGGTACTGTGTAAAATGCTATAATAAAATACCACAGGATATTCTCCAACTAAATGAGAGAAAATTTAAAACATGCATTAAACGCACGCTATGTAGTCAAGCATATTATAAGTTAGATGATTATATCACGGACAAAAATGCTTGGCTAAATGCTAGTTCTGCTCCACAGCCACTCGGGCTCACTAAATAGGATTGTTTTTAAGAGAATGATGTTTCTAACCCTCTTTTTTGTCGACCTGAATAACTTGTACCGTTATCAGTACGATTACTTTTTCTTTTTTACTTACCTCAGACATCTAACCAATAAGTACACCGAAAGTGTTAGTATTGTATAATTTTAATATCATTTATTTCAATTTTGTAAATGTGAGTACCATGGAGCGTTTTATTTTTGAGTTACTATGTGTTTTGACTTAATGAGCATGGCAGTTGAGAGCTTGTCATGCTCACTCAAATGTCTCGCTGATGGTGGCGCATGTGTTGGATCATTTGGCTCCCTCCATAATGGTTGAGCTAGGTGGTGCTGATCCATGCGTCATGCTCGTGAACGGGTGCTGTCAGTTGGGATTGGTCATCTCTTAACTGCTATGGCTTACATCTTTATTTTTATTATTTTTAACTACTGTTTTATATTCATCTTCATTGTGATCACATGTAGAATCAACAAGAATAATGTAACCAGGATTTTGTAAAAACCTAATTTAAAAGAGTGCCGTGGAGTTTCTTGCTCGTTCTTCTCCATAGAGGCCTACCTCCGTTTTGGAACGAGCAACTAGCTTCATTTTTCGGACTAACTGACTGACTTCTTGACAATTCAAAAGTGCCTGTAAATGGTCTAATTGAAATAAATGTTTTGACTTTGACTTTGACTTTGACTCGTCCACGTTTAAAAAAAAAACAAAAACAATGTCAAACAAAAAAAATGGTGGTACCATTTTAAACAGATCTTGTTTACTGTCAAATGGTTCACTTATCAACAGTTTTGTCTTCCATCTACATCTCCATACATAGATGTCGTTGACCAAATAATGTTCCCACAGAGAAACTTTGACCTTTACTCAAGTAACAAGTAAGTAGGTAGTAAGTAAATGGTACATCTCAAATTGCAAGATATGAATGATACGCTAGGATTCTGCGAAGACACGTACAGTAACATCGCTACTTGTGGGGCACGAGTTCATCGTAAGCTAGATCAACAGTGTCAGTATGTTTGTCACAGACTGGTGTAGAATTGTAAAATAATCGTATCTATGGGAAGAGTATTTTTTTGAAGAAATTCTTTAGTCATACCGGTTTTTGAGGACTAGAAAATTGTCAACTATTTTTTTAAGAATTTTCTACAGTTATTTATTTTTACTAGATTTGCCCGCGACTTCGTCTACATAAATGTCAGTCAACGCGGACGCAGACGAAGTCGCAAAAGTCCATACTTACCCTGTACCAAATTTCATCAAAATCGGTTCAGTGGTTTAGTTGTAAAAGCGTAACAGACAGGCATTTATAATATTAGTAAGGATTATTTATTTATATACACATCAAAAAAGTCTAGGGATCAACATCCCTAACAAATGTTAGGGATGTTGATCCCTAGACTTTTTTGATGTGTGTAGTACGACAAAACAAATACACACATCAAAAGTGTCTAGGGATCAACATCCCTAACATTTGTTAGGGATGTTGATCCCTAGACACTTTTGATGTGTATACATTTGAAGGAGCACAGTTATACAACAAAATACCTCATCTTATCTATAAAAAATGTTCACTTCTTCATAAAGAATTAATTAGCCTTATTGAATATGAATTGAAAAAGTCACATTTTTAAACACCCGGTATCGAAACCACTGGGCCAAGACAGCTTAGCAAAAAAAAAAATCTTAGACCTACCTATTTATTTTTAATTAAAGTATTTAATTAAGTGGTAGCAATTACCTACAAACATACATTAATAATACTAACATATAAGTACAACTAGTGTGACCGGTATAGTAGAATCGTTTCCAACTAGATCAGAGTCAGCGGTAAATCAGTGGTGTCGTGGGCGACAGATATCGTTTCGTTTATTAAGTTCTTGCTATTGTGGGTTTCCATTACACTAGTACCGATTTATTGAGGACGACAAGCTTCAGTCTGCGAAATTGTCCGTGTGGAAGTCAAGTACTTATCTACGGTTATTCCACTGCGCTCCAGGAATGCGTAGCACTGCGCTCCAAATTTTTATTACCTATATTATTTAAAAAAATATAAGTACCAAAATCGTTCCCCAGCGCTCCAAAATGAAATAAGTAGAGTCAGCATACAAGTCAAACCATAAATTGTTAAATTAAAATAAAGTGGTTCTCTAGAGAAGTTGTCTTGAAATTGTTGGGTAATGGTGTCTACTACCCAGTTGAACGTATGTGCTTGTATTCTAGTTTTAAGAAAACTTTTCTAAGTAATCTGAAACTGTGATTTTTTCATTGTTTTTTTTTTTAAAAGTATTGTTAGACGTGACGTTGTGATTGTGACAAAATAAACATAGTAGATATGTATATTCTATTTTTATGATATTTAATATACTTGCCTTAGGTTTCATGCTAAATTTATTTTTTTGCTAACTCTACTCAACATTTCTTGGAGCGCGGTGGAACTAAAATATCCCAATATTTTAATCGCTAAAAATTCTTGGAGCGCAGTGGAATCAATGTATGAACATTAAAATTATGAGAACAATGGATTTTGGAGCGCAGTGGAATAACCTTATCTACCATTTAAGAAACATGTCAACGTCAAAGTCAAATTGTTTACCTTAATTAAAATTAAAAGGCACTTTTAACCGTAATTTACAAGAAATAAAAAAATTATAATATTGAATCTTGTTGCCTATTCCAAAAGGTGTTCCTAATGACACTGGCAAAAGTATAGAAATCTATAATTATAAAAAAGAGTAGTTAAGTAGTTACATTTTAAAATAAATTGATGCACCTCTTTCTTGATAAAAAGAAGTAGAGAATAATTTGATTTGAAATAAAGCCAGTAATTTTGTGCTCAAAAGTTTACAGGGAGAAAGAGGCTTCTGGTTTTTAAAATATGCTTTTTTTTAGGAGTTAAAAATCATCAAATGATTCCTTCCGCCCTGGGTGGGGCAGAAGGGACTGTCAGACTTTTACTGACTAAAAAACCACCCTGTTCCTTCTGTAGCCCTTTGCGTTTCGGGGCCACGGTATCCTGCTAAGACGTCCCGCAACCCCGAGACGTCCCGCAACCCCGTCTATAATATGCTATCCTGAATGATTGAAAACAAGTTTATTTATTGAGAGATGATGTAGCATCAAATAATCCATTACAATCCACCGTACATAAAAAAATAATAACTGCAGTGCTATTCTGTAAAAAAAAACCCTCGGTGGATTTAAGTGAAGCATGCTTGTACTGTCGATACTTAGCATCAAGAAGCCAACTCACCTCAAACTCACTTCACCTAAAATCATCGCGGGAGATATTTACAGAATAGAGATCCAATGCCAAGTGAAAGTGTAAAACCTTATCGTAAGCAACCATGCGCACGCATCAACAAGTTCATCACAGTATGTGAATGAACCACGTAGGTGTTGCCATTCATAAAGAGTGAATGAATAAATATGTATAATCGTGTCAATTTACTGTATTTGCAATCAGTTATTTGTCTACGTAGCTTTTTCTTTTGCACACCTTACATATTTTACAAACCAATGTTAGAAGACCTATGTTAAAGTACAAGCTGTACGTAAGTAAGGGTCGATGTGATATGGTTTTGTTGAGTAAGATATTAAGGTTTATTGTAAATGCTTTGTAATAATGTGAGAGTCATCGTTTATTGAATATTGATGTAAAAGATTTTCATTTTTTGTTTGAATATAACGGTGTTTGTTATACGTCATTTGATACGAAGGTTATTTGATGATAATTTCATTGATTGTCAAGGAGTGATGTAGGCTACTTACTCATGCCAAGCATGTAATAATAAAGGAAAATGAGCTCTAAACGTAAAAACAGAGAATTCATTTTAATAAAAAGTTACTTTTGCTTTAAAAAAGAAACCGGCCAAGTGCGAGTCGGACTCGCACACAAAGGGTGCCACCATACATTATTTAAAACAAAAAAGTAAGTTAACAATCGCGAAAAAGTAATTATTTTGTGATGTAACTACAAAACGGATTTCCGATTTCTTCCTTTACTTGTGCTACATGGAATTGCTTCTTGCCAAGTCTCATTATTCTAGGTCATCGGGAAGTCCCCTACTATAGGTTCTGATTGAACAAAAAAAAACAGAAAACCCCAAAAGAATATTCATAAAATACTTATGACTCAAAACAAAATGTATTTACGTTCTACATTAAATGATTTTTGTTATAATATTTCTTTTTTAATACTCTTTGGTGCATTCATAATTATATGGCAACATAAATATAGGTATTTGTCGTTTAGTATCATGTTTTGCTAGAATACGAAGTTTCTACTAAAAAATTAGAAAAATTAATTTAGTAAAAAAAGAAATGACACTTAAATATTTTTATTGCTTTCCTGTTCAGTTTTTTTTCTGTATTTGAATATTTATTTTATGCATATCGAATTTGAATTCCGCATATTGTATTAAATACCTACGATAAATCCATTCATTTTCTTTACTATCCAACCATTCACATACAGCTCAATAAAACATCCACATAAAGCTAACCTTACTTAGGAACTTGTGATACTAATAAACGAATACTAAACAGACACTAACTTAGGTCTAGAATACTAATCTGTACTTAACTCAGTATACCGTTACACAATTATCATAATATAACCTAACATAGTAAAAATATTAAATACTGTGTGAGTGCGTCTTGAGCAGTCAGTGGTTCTTAATCTTTTGGTGTTGAAGGACCATTTGCCAAAAAAATTGTCTTGCCACCAACTGTTTAGCGGTAATATACGCATCGTGCCGATTCGTAGTTTTGTGTTTTGTGTCTCAGACGCATCGTCAGCACGGTATCATTCATTCATTACGTTACTAGAGAACCGCTCGGGCTACGCTCGGGTGCAAATTGCCGACTTATCCGGTGAATTCTATAAAAAAAATCTTTTATTAGAAGTAGGTACCTTGTTCGGAAAATTACAAACACAACAAAAATAAAATCGGCCCACTCGTTCTCGAGTTTTGCGCAAAATACATTAAATTTAATCATTTATTTTTAATAATATAGACGTGATAACGTCGTGACCACTTCTGGTGGTTTTAAAGACCACCAGCGATTCGCAGACCACTGGTTGAGAGCCACTGGTCTCGAGTGAATTTATGTGTGAAAATTATCATAAATTCAAAATTAACATGTCGTAACTTATTAAATGGGCTTAATTGAGACATGATGAATAGGTACTTTCTGAAATCAGATGCAATCTCTGTCGTCTTAGATAACATTTTCAGAATCTCATCTCAATAATTTAACTGAGATTTTCATCTTTCTTGACTATCTCACGATTTCTCGAAAGAAAAATGTGTGTGACTTTAGAAGCGCGCGTAAACGCTTGACATCCGCGCGTTTGTCAATTTATCACGTCTTTTTAACTAATATAATAAAGCTGAACAGTTTTTTGTTTGTTTGTGTGGGTATTTAAATGGGCTAATCTCTGGAACTGATAGTAGGATAGGAAAAATTCTTTTGTAGCATAATTATGATAGCCAGACTGATGTTATACACCGTGAATTTTAATTAGTTGTAAATCTTTCAGGGGGTGAATGTACTTATGAATATGAACAACTTTTATTAAGGGACATAGTACGAAATGTGAAGAAAAAACAGCTGATCCATACAATAATGCACTACATTACGATCAAATTGTATGGATCAGCTGTTGGATCAGCTGTTTTTTCTTCACATTTCGTACTATGTCCCTTAATAAAAGTTGTTCATATTCATAAGTACATTCACCCCCTGAAAGATTTACAACGAATTAAAATTCAGGTTGTATATGATAGCCAGTGTGAGGAATAGTATAGGCTATAATAACATTACGGGAGCGGGGCAGTAACCAAAGATGTTACTTAACGCGGGTAAAAAAAACATGCGTACAAAGTCGCAGGGAATAGCTAGTTAATTTATGTTTTGAGAAACTGGGGGTAATCATACTAAATGAAATAATCTTTGAAATTTTGTTAAATTTTTTGTTTGGCCCGTGGTTGGTTTGAATCGTGTACGAAAAGGTGTACGCGCGACGTGCAAGAGCGGCGACGTTGCGATGCATCTCGCGGCGGCGCGCGGCGGCGCGCAGCGCAGCGCGGCGCAGCGCGAAGTCACTGGACTCTTCAAGTATCGTCACGTCGCGTCGCGTCTCGGTGTGAGCTGACGCTAACACCATCCGCTGACGCAGTCAGAAATGATCTTTCTGTGTACGTCTCTGTAGGTACTAGTTGTCGCTTTGATAATAATCAACTTTCAACTTTCTGACTAACTGACCGACTCCTTGACAATTCAAAGGTACCCTGTGAGTGGTCTAATATAAATAAATATTTTGACTTTGACTTTGACTAATTTGCCAGAATCAGCCGGCTAGAATCCCCATCCAATTAATATAATTCGCTAACTGGAAATCAGCCAACCACAGGACGTCGACCTCTTCCTGTCACATCACCCCCTTCCTCAAGCAATACATGACCCAAATAAGGCAAAAATACATTAAATGCACACCTCCATGAATACGCGTGTGTGTGCAGTAATGACTGCGAGGTGTATGTGTGTTTGTCGTCTGTGTCTGCGCAACCGGACACAACACCGCTATACATCCGACCACGGTGGCGCTTTGAATGTCAATGCCAAACGCAAGGACTTGATCTACTACGGCACACTTGTGGCGTGAATATTTTAATTAATTATTAGAAAAAGTTTTGTAATACCTGTTTCTTAGACTCGTTTGAATCGATAGTTGAAAGTGGAGTGGTTTGTGTCTTATTAAAAGTGAGTTTGTGTAAACAGTCTGATTTCTTTCTATGATTAGCTATCTTTGCTTGAAATTGTGAGTTTTAACACCGAAATATAAGAATATTAATGTCAGGAATGATGCAGACTGGTATATTATTTGTGTATATTTAGTATAGTTGGCTTAGTGGTCGCAAAGCACGACTGCTTTACATAGGACTTAAACATTATGTAACTGGCGAAATGTGGGTGTACTATTGGGTACACCTCTGCCTAACCCTTCGGGGATAACAGGCGTGATGTTATGTTATGTTTATATTTAGAACTAGCTTCTGCCCGCGACTTCGTACGCGGATCCTGTTGTTTATGCCAGCAACAACGGGGTCGTCAAAATCGAAGATCTGAAACGTCTGATGTAGAATTCTAAGGCCTGGGGACTGGAAAACAACGGGATGAGCGAGATTTCATCGAAAATCAGTCCTAAACTGTTACCGCCTTCACCGCGTGGAGATACTCCCAGCTTATGTTATTTTATAATTATACAGTGAAATTGAGCTTTAATTTCCACATCAGGTGTTACAGATCTTCAATTTTTTAACGTCAACAGAGAGTGCTCATCAGGCTGAACAACTGTTGCTAAGCCGTCATTCCTATATATGTTATAGTGTAGCTGGGCGCTTGGAATTTCACAAAGCTTGTGCCAGATCTTCAATTTTTATACGTCAACAGAGAGTGCTTATCAGGGTGAACAACTTTTGCTAAGACGTCATTCCTGTATATATTATAGTGTAACTGGGCTCTTGGAGTTCCACAACAGGTGTTCCAGATCAGATCTTCAAATTTTATACGACAACAGAGAGTGCTCATCAGGCTGAACAACTCTTGCTAAGACGTCATTCCTATATATGTTATAGTATAGCTGGGCTCTTGGAGTTCCACATCAGCTGTTCCAGATCTTCAAATTTTATACGACATCAGAGAGTGCTCATCAGGCTGAACAACTCTTGCTAAGACGTCATTCCTATATATGTTATAGTGTAGCTGGGCTCTTGGAGTTCCACATCAGGTGTTCCAGATCTTCAAATTTATTCTCTTAGCAGAAAATGCTCATCACGTGAAACAATTTTTGCTATGGTACCATTTTTGTATCTCTTATAGTTTAGCTGGTCTGTTGCGGTTCTGCATCAGGTGTTCAAGTTTCCAAGATAAATTATAGCCTATATGTTGCCCGGACTTAATAACAGTACAACAAAAAAAAAAACATTCAAATCCGTCAAGTAGTTCCGAAGATTAGCGTGCACAAACACACAGACAAACAGACAAACAGACAAACAGACAAACAGACAAACAGACAAACAGACAAAAAAAAAAAAATTATAATTTCGGGTTCGGCATCGATGTAATAACAACCCCTGCTACTTTTTTTTTATATATTTCCATTGTACAGACACCACTTTTCTACAATTTTATTATATGTATAGATATGTCAATTATACAAACTTTTTGTTTCAGGATCTGCTGATAATTTTTTTTTTCGAGTTATGCAAACTGTAGGTATTGTACCTATGGATTAGCTATTTTTTTTGCGATTTCAGTGTAGTTCCCATAGTAAAAGTGTTTTATAATAATGAATACAATCAATGATCTCTTATCAAGTTTTTTATAAACAAAAAGTAAATCATAGTCAAATCATTTATTTCAATTAGGCCATTAAAAGGCACTTCTGAAAGTCTTACACTAAAATTTTAAAAAATAATCTATATGTAGGAAAGCTTGTATAACAAAATACATAATATTCTCCAAAACGGCTAGATCCTTACGAGCACGATCCTAATATTGAAATAAAATAAAGAAATTCATTTTACGAGTATTTCATACTGCACGCGTGCTTTGAATTCTGCTCATATTAAGCGAATAGTTTAGCAGTATATTAAATATTTAAAAAGATATTTAAATATTTTAAAGATCATATATGTCTATAAATAGACTTAGGTATGTAATTTACAGACCACGTTCACATGCAAAAACTGTAAATTCCTGTTTTTATTACACTTTTTATCAAGCCACTGTGTTAAGAAAGTAGAGGCTTAAATAATCATTTAACACAACAGCTGCCTGACATTATCAATATAATCATATCACCTAATATGACAGTGAAAGTCAAAGATAATGATATCGATAAGGAATTAATTCGACAAAAACAAGCGCTTGCGTCTTTTGATAAGCACTGGCATTGGCATCATTTTCAAATCTGTCGTTTTTTGTTACTAGCTTCTGCTCGCGATTTCGTCCATATTGAAGTCTAGTTAGTCTATTCCACATAAGATAGCGTAATGATTTTAAATATCTTATTTGATTATTTCTCATGTACAATTTTTTGCACATACTATTGTTATCTCTTCACCACCTTTGGTTGACTGGTAGAGAATGCCTGGCATTAAATCCGCCTTTGTAATTTTTTTTGTTGCATAAAGTTTAAATAAACAAATAAATAAATAGCGTAAGGCACACTGCAAATAGCCCATAAATTAGTTAAAAATTTATTGTAATCGGATCAGTACATCCCACATACAACAAATAAAAATATATAAGGCCCCTAGCACACGGCGTAATCTAAACGCGCAGAAGACGCGCAGATGACGCGCGTATACGCGCTTCAAACGAGATTTGAACGCAACCTTGTAACCTAAGCACACGGGGCGATCGTGAAATCCGTCGATACTGCACGTATGAGCGCAGTTACAGCCATCATTAATACAAACGCAACAATCAGCATTTACGGCGCCAAAAACGCGCGTTCCTGATACGCGCGTCGTCTGCGCAATAAAATACGCCGTGTGCTAGGGGCCTAAGAGATATACCTATAGATTTTCCGAAACCAATTACCGACGCAAAATATTGCTAGACAGGAAAACTTCAGTCGAGTTACATTAAGTAAAATTACAAGTTAAACAAGTAACGTTGCATGTGCCAAAATTATTTGTCTAGTAGAAAGGTAGGTTTTATTCTGTAGATAATCAGCTCCCTTTTTTTTTAGGTGGTAAAAATCATCAAATGACTCCTTCCGCCCTGGGTGGGGCAGAAGGGACTGTCAGACTTTTACTAACTAAAAAACCACCCTGTTCCTTCTGTTGCCCTTTACGTTCCGGGGCCACGGTACCCTGTTTAAACGTCCCGCAACCCCCGCAGGCGTTTGGCCCCGTTGAGGCCCCCTCCCTGTGCTGACAGCTCTTTGAGGCGCGCACGAACAGAACGCGCCGTCGACCCGGGCATGGTGGGGTAGGGAATTGACGAAATGAAATTGATGAGAGTTGGCAATTCCTAGCATTGAGTAGAATAACAGCTCATCTAGGTAAAGCTCACTTCAATTATACCAACACACTTAACCAGGTTTATCCAGAATTCTACCTGCTGCTGATCCTTTAATCATTTAAAGTATTTGTAAGTACTATTAATAGGTAGAAGTCTTAATAAACGCTGATTAATTTGTAAAATTCCAAGATAAGAATCGAATTTCTATTTAAGAAACAAATTAATTTTATCATAATGAGCTTTTAAATCGCGAGATAAGTCTCACGAATACGATTAATAATTTCTTCTTACAAGATCATTCATATTCATGATTATATTATAAACATCATAATAAACGTTATGAAGTGAATGGCAATTTTTTTGCAATTAATGAACATGAGGCTTTTTTTAAGATTACTAGCTTTTTCCTGCGACTTTACCCGCGAATTAAAAAATATTTATATTATATGGATCTTTAAGTTTTATGATAGTAAAAATATACTTAGCCTATATTTTACAGCGGGTACATATCAGAATATCGAAAATCAAAATATCGAAAATCAAAATATTGAAAATCAAAATATCGAACGATCAAAACATCGAAAATCAAAATATCGAATGCTCATATGATCGAAAGATCATATAATCGAAAATCAAAATATCGAAAATCAAAATATCGAAAATCAAAATGTCGAAAATCATATTATCGAAGTACAAAATATCGAATGTTCAAAATATCGAAAATCAAAATCAAAATGTCGAAAATCATATTATCGAAGTACAAAATATCGAATGTTCAAAGCGGGGCTCCGTAGACCGGGTTTCCGTTGACTAGACCAATACCTGGACAATCTAGTTTTGGCGTAGTCGACGGAACCCCGGCATAATTTACGCTCAACAGATGGTCGCTCTGGGCGGTAAGTGTTTTTTTACTTTTGGTCCCAGAAGTCCGACTTTGGGACATGAGGAGCGTAGGCCGAAGGCCGGCGGAGCTCCGACGACATGGCTGACGGGAGATAGGGCGGCAGCTTTTTTTTTTTACCGCCCAGAGCGACCATCTGTTGAGCGTAAATTATGCCGGGGTCTATGAAACTGACGCAAGTTGCAAAAGGCGCCCCACGGTAAATATGTTAAGTATCACGAAAAACAAAATTTCGATATTTTGAACATTCGATATTTTGATTTTCGATATTTTGATTTTCGATTATATGATCTTTCGATCATATGAGCATTCGATATTTTGATTTTCGATATTTTGAGTTTCGATATTTTGATTTTCGACATTTTGATTTTCGATATTATGATACATTCGATATTTTGAATTTCGATGTTTTGATTTTCGATATTTTGATTTTCGATATTTTGATTTTCGATATTCTGATATATGTATCCTTTACAGCACTCTGGCATAAAATTGTCGAAAAAGTACTCGTAAAATTTTCGATAAAGCGAAAGAATTTTCAGTTCGGACTTTCTGTAATTTCACGTTATTTCAGTTTCAGCTCTTCAGTATAGATCATTTCCAACTTTACTTGCTAAATACCATACCATATACCTATTTAAGGATTTAAAGCTATTACTTTGTTTGAAAACTTGTCCAAGATATCGATTGATTCTACCAATTGATGTCAACATTTTGAAATCATTTTTCTTTGTCATTCGTTGCCTATTTGAGTTTAATAGTCTGCATAAATACACTTTCATAATTTGTGAGTGGTTGACCAAAAAGGGACCTGGAGGGATTGGAAACCGTTTTTTTTTTTAAATTTTTTAATCTGTGGTCTTTTAGCTTTGTTTTGGTCTAACCAGAATATTTTTAGGTGCCGTAGTGTTTTTTTTATGATTTTTTTTGTGAGCCGAGGCCGAGCCGAAACTCGTTGCTACACTAAATTTCAAACGCGATTTACTCGAAATCAATTATTTTCCCTTGAGGTCCCTTTTTGGTCAACCACTCACATTTATATAAAAAACAAACAAATTAAGGCCCACTTGCACCAAAACTTAACTTAGACTTAGTTGCTAACACGCGGAAGAATTACAAAAATAACATACAAAATTTGTTTTTTAACCTCGTTTGAATATTCGTATGAAAATGTACCCTTCGCCACAGGTTTTCACATAACAACAAAACTACTGTATATTTTATGCTTTCCTGTAACTTTAATCATAAAAGTTTCATATCGCTACATAACTCTCATCTCATTTTATTGGCAAGATTTATTGAACGTTTACGGATGCCAAGATTTTACGAAGAAAGGAGAATGATCTATGCATGTGTTTGTGCAACATCTTATGCGTTTACAAATCTCAATGTAACCCGTATTTGGCATGCCAACTTTAGGACAATAAATTGTTATTATCACAAAATAACATGCATTGGGTAATAGGTAAGTATTTTGTTATTTATATTAATACGTAAAATCTTAAATTTTGAATTATTTCTGATATGGAGGGGGGGGGGATATGAGTGTCGATGTACTTACAGTCACATAAGTCATTTCAGTTTTGTCTCTGGGATGGCACCGCATTTGCGACTCTCTGGTATTACAGAGACATCGAGTGGGCAGTTGGCCGCCATGTTTACCATAAAGTGAAAAAAAAAAATGACTTGAACATAAACAAGCTAATGATATTTAAATCTACAAAGCCAGGTAACAAGAAGAAACAAAATAGATAATCTACATTCAAATAATCATATCCACTATATTTTTTTTACTTAAATAAAGTCAATTAACAAAACTAATAATAAAAAGCAGTAGTTTCCGAATGTAAACTATTCATACGACTATTCAGTAGAAGCTTCCCCTTGCATTGGGCAGGCAGGAATTTAATAATCGTCGTACACCCTACCGCGGAAGTTTTTACTTGCACCCAGATATGTTTATGGACGAAAATTTTAGAAGTTCGTTGACTTACTGATGGGTTGACTGTACTAAAAGTTTGATTTTGAAATAAGAGGGGTACAGTTCTGTTATTGACTTATTTTTGACTAGAAAGAATAGAAAATAAGAATCTTACTAAGTTTTGTTTTTTTCCTTGTGTGCTAAGAGAAATATACGTATTCTTTTTATTTATTTAGTTAGATCTCTCTCTTTAGAGTCGGTCCCAAAGCAAAAGTTGATGATTTTTATGAATACTTCCACTCCTCAATGAAAAGTCAGCGTGTAAGTATCTGTGCAGTCATCATTTACACTTACCTAAATCGTTGAATGTTACCTCAAAACAATTACTCAGGATACATCTACCGACAAACTAAAACATCATAACACAACCAATTAGCAAAAAGGATCATTAAGTTTAGATGCACTTACAACTCACAGCTCCTATCTAGTGTGTCCTATCGATATCCATCATCCTGTCTCGTTCAGACGACACTACCGTCTACCACACAAATAAAAAAAAACATAATAAAGTTTCAAACTGACATAGCAGCAATTTAACTTGGCAGCAGAGAACATTTCATGCCATAGTAACTTAATAAAAGGACCAAGTTTATTGCCTGATATACGTCTAGACTTGGCCTGTAACTTGACGGATTAAATAGACTAGTTAAGTCTTGGCAGGGATTGGATTTTTTACAATTTTTTCTTGTTTAACAAATGCGTTTTGTCGCGATTTTATTGCTTTGTGGAAGACAATAAATTGAGGCTGAGTTATAGACTGTTTCATTAAGGCGTTCTCGCGCACGAGTATTAAAATAACAATATTTTTGACTTCCTCGTTGGTCTAGTGGTCGCAAAGCGCGACTGCTGAGCGTGAGGTCTTGGGTTAGATTTCCAGGTCGGGGAAAGTGTTATTGGGTTTTTCCATTAGGAATTTCTCAGTAGCAGCTCGGAGTCTGGATTTGTGCCCGGTTGATGGCAATAGGCTCGTCCCCTATTACATGGTACTTGAACATAACTGGCAAAATGTGGGTGTACTAATGGGTACACCTCTGTCTATCCCTTCAGGGATTATAGGCGTGATGTTATGTTATATACCAACTATTAATATTAATAGGTCAGCGGCTTAGTATTTGCTTTTCTGTACTTAGGTTGATTCTAATGTCGCACAACATTTAAATGCAACTTTATTTTGCAATATTTCGGCGTCATCCTTTCAAAATTGTAGTTACAGTCACATAAAACCCCATTGTTTACGTCTATATTACTTCACGAAATTCTATAGTCGGTTAATATTTTACTGCCGTTTCGTCAGTCGGCTTGTGTAAAACGAAATAAAAATATTCACAACTGATTGTGTGTTAGCCAATGGCTAAATGTTGAACTGTAGTTTATATGACGTTAATTATACTTTCAATATGTAACCCTTATTAATCTTGTTATTTACTTAGTGTAAAGGCTCTGTCTGGTTTAACATTTTTTACTTAATTTGAATAGCAAGACAAAAGTAATCTTTTAGAAAAATAAAAATCCTCGGATCTGAATATTGTTCTCTATCTCAAAGCAAATGAATAACAAAAATCTTTAAATTCAATAGAAAAGATACACCGGGTGATTAAACATGGCTCTTACGGACTCATTAACGATTTCAATCATTGAATGTGAATTCAATTAAAAGCTACAGACTGTACTGAATTGATACGTTTTGAAACAAAGTGTTCTTTGTATAAATATATCAAAAAACTTTTTCTATTATGTTTACATCTATTAAAAATTTAAATGACATAATGTATAAGTAGACACCTAACAAAGGCTCACTAGCGCCAAAAACTTAAGGTCGAATTACAAAATGTCATATCTTATATAAATATATAAACTCAAAGGTGACTGACTGACTGACATAGTGATCTATCAACGCACAGCCCAAACCACTGGACGGATCGGGCTGAAATTTGGCATGCAGGTAGATGTTATGACGTAGGCATCCGCTAAGAAAGGATTTTTTTAAATTTACCCTCTAAGGGGATGAACGGGAGTCCGACATTGACGCGGACGAAGTCGCGGGCAAAAGCTAGTTCTTGTATAAGTAATAGGTTAGTTTTAAACGTTGTCCCACACTAGGAATTTTTCCTGCATCATGGGTGATATTACAAACATATGAACTTACACACAAACAGCCAGACCCGGAACAACTATCTGTACACCATACGCATATTTTTTCCGTGCGGGATTCGAACCCGCGACACGTAGTGCAGCATCTAATCGCTCGGCCATTACATTAACCGAGTCGTCAAAATTAAGTAACTTTGAGTAAGTTCTAGGAGTTGATAAGATAACCCTAGCTAACGCAAGTCAGTTTTTTTAACCTTAAATTATACAGATTCTTCTTTTTTTATACCAGGAAAAATATTGACAAATTCATAGACTAGATCAAACGTTTTTTTAAAAAAGAATCTGTCAATAGCTACTATCGAATTCAATAGATAAGAAGGGACATCGTGATATAAACTTTTTCAATGGATTCAGTTCATTCTAGACCCCCTAGAGTTCAAACTTTTCGACTACTTTAAAAAAAAAAGTTCTTTCATACAAAAGTGTAACAGCCCCACGATAAAAATGTAGAACAGCTGAATTTTTCCCGTTGACTGCGGGAAAACACACACGTTGTGTTTTTACTAAAAAACGCAAGTGCGGTGCACACACAACGTATGTGTTTTTCTACGGCGAACACAGGAACTGTGTAGCTAGCCTTCGGGATTGGCGTAGCGAATATTCGTCCGCAGTCAACCGGTAAAGCCGAAAAAGTCTTCGTTTGAGGGGTTATGATCATGTAAGTACCTACTAAAACCATGGGAAAAGTGTGTGCCCTTCCATTACCTTACTTTACAATACAAAATACCTAAGTCACTTTTCATCTTGACGCTTTCCCGGCTCTCTGCCAAGTCAAAGTAGGTACCGACGCTTTGCTTAAAACAGCTCGTGCGTCCATTATGCGTAACGTCAGCAAAGTCAATTATTGATTTATAAAATTTTAATTTATTTGCCATTCGAGTTAACATTACAAAGCAAGCATAGACTATCATGATTTAACAAAAATGTATGTTGTTTTTTTCGTAAAATTAAATAAAAATGACTTATTTGTGGTGCTGACAGTACCTACCTTCAGTAGTAAACACAGAATTTTCATTAATTCACCGATAAAAATAGAAATACGGGCATGTAGGTACTATCGAGTAAAAAAACACATTTCGAGTAAATCGACACCAGCGTCAATTTCACGACAAAAAAATCGCGCGACATGACTCACGCTACGGAAACGTCGATTGCCAAGGTCGCATAATCGCATCCACCGACGCGCGACCAACCATTGTTTTAACAGGACAATCGCAGTTTTTTACTCCATTTTTCTATTCTCTTAATACGTCAGAATACTAAATGTTGGTGTTTGCGAAATCGTGCTATAATGAGAGGAGATACGGTCGTTTTGGAGATAATGGTCATTGACATAAAAGTTGTAAGCTTTTTAAATCAACGTGTGCTTTGAAAGCCATAATAAGATTCGCTTAATATTAATCCGGTGAGTGTAGTTTGCACCGCATAGGGGTACATTACACACGGTCCACGGGTCTACTAGCTTTTGCCTGTGACTTCGTCTCCGTGGAAGTCAAAGTCAAAGTTATTTCTGTTTTTAGGTAGAAGATGTCAGTTAAGACACCTCCTACCTAAAAACTGTCAAACAGCTTCATAGGTCAAGTAATATTCGAGATTTTGTGTTAAGTCAGAGATAGACCTTTCGCTTTTATAAAATCCCAGTAAAACAGAGTAGGTATTGGCATTCAATAGCACTTTTCGACAATAAACACAAACTTCCAAGCCACATAAGTGAGTTTAAAAATGAGATTTTGCAGGTGGCTCTGGCAGAAACTTCTCTGTCGGTATCATCACAGTACCTTAATCGAATTTTCCCACTTATCTGCCACTCACAACAATTTCGTCGTTTCACCATTAACGAAAAGAGATATCTTAACCTATTTCTTGCCTTGCAAATGGCAGTGGTGTATAATTTGTACGATTTCCCATGGTAATTAGTTTTACGGTGTCCGTGATGGTACTGAGATGGCATACTAAGTGTGCCGAGCTGGAAAGTTCGCGGCAAATAAACAAAGCTGGTTTTAGGAGATACGCCTTTTAACCATCTCTTGTGTTTTCTTTTGTATTTAATTTGTTTTTCTTAAACTGTCAAGATTATACTTGACCTGTATAGGTTTAGATATGCAGTGATTTAAGATTATGTGTACTTATGGTGGTCACGTAATGTGATACAAGACTTACGTCCTTTTTTTATTTTCATGTCAAAATAAAATAGGTTTAGGCCCTAGGCATATAAATTATACAGGCTGGCTTTTATTTAATTCACTGCACATAATATGGGGGGAAGTACTCATGAATAAGGCTAAACAATCCAGGCTACAGCTGACATTTATTCTATTAAAAATCAGCTATTCCCTACAAAAACACGATCGAAATGTATGGAACCACTTTTTCTTATAATATTTCTTTGTTGATCCCATAATGAAAGTTGTTTATATTCATGAGTAGGTACTTAAACATCTTGAAAAATACTCAGTGGATTAAATTTCAGCCTGTATAGTGTTCCTAAACATCGACAGATGGTTACGCAGCAGACCACAAAGAGACACTTAATCAGCATTTATCTTGCCTTGAGTTTGTGCCAAATGCGGTGGCGAACTGTGTTTAGTATTTTGTCGTAAATACACCATGTTTATATTATGCCAAAAGTAGCACGATTGCTGAGTTCATTTTTATTTATTTTTAATTTTAATAAAAATATTTTTTTTATAATAAAGCTTAAGAGATTAATTGTTTGTTTCTTTATTTGTTTAAACGCGCTAATATCTGGAATTAGTATTATAATTCGTATATCCAGTTTAGGCTATAAAACATGACGCTATGACCCACGGGAGTGAAGCAATAACCAAAGTCACTTACCGTAACTTAGACGTAACAAGGGTAAAAAAACCAGGAGTAAGAAGTTGCAGGTTGCAGCAAGTTTAAAAACAAAAATACAAGGTGAACTTAATGCTTGGAATTAAGTACCTACTCTACCAGCCAACGATAAAGTCATAAAAAACAATAAAAACATTTTTTAAATACCTTTTAAAAATAGAATCTCATTCTTCGAACCATCACGTAAGAACATATAAGTAACGTTCGTTTTATTTAAAAAAATAACATTGATTTTACAACGGTCTAACCAAAACTCAGACGTCCCGTAACTGCAGTTTACGCAAACCTGTGTGTAGTAAAGGCGGGTGCAAGGTCAGGCCGCAGTGCGGGGGTTGCAGACGGGCGTATCGATCGCATCCCGCACGTCTGTACGCCTCCCCGTCTGTGCCGCGCTTTATATTGTACGATTATAGGATTATGGCTCGCGTAGTGTTGCTTTTAATTGCAGATGAAAGATATATGGGTTCTGTTATGGTTCACGATTTAAGAGTTATCAAAATATTTTTAGATATTTTGTGTTGAGAAATTGCAATCCTTTTACATCTGTGGTGGGTTACTGTGCTTGTACTAGCTTTTGCCCGAGACTTCGCCCACGCGGATAACAACTTTTCCTTAAAACATAGCTTAGAGATTATTTATTGGTGCCGAATCAGTACTTACATATTATATAACACCAAACGATAAAAAAAAATAAAGCAAACAAACTTTGCCTTTTTATAATATTAGCACAGATCAGTGAAACCATCAAACATAATAAAGACGTTCTAGAGAATGCAATGATTTCTTCCTAATTTAAAAACTTATCTATGTATAATCTAGCACATACAAAATACTTGTTCAATCACATGCTCTAAAATACTCAATAACCAGTTCTGTCGTCCAATTTAGTTTTTTACTCCAAAAAACCTGTCAATCAGTCTACTAGGTATTTATAGATTTAAAACGTAGTTGATTAGCGCAAAAAATTAACTGTTCCACCAATATTGCGATTTTAAACATGAAAAACTAGATAGATAAGTGTTTAATTTAGGTATTATGATAAAATCCATTAATTTTAAAATGGAAATTCAATTTATGCATGTTTGGGCATCAATATTTAAAATACGAACCAAGTATTACTTTAAACTAGTTTAAAATACTTCTGAGTCTTGATTTGCGAAGTGAAGATGTCATTTTAAAAAAAGAACTCCACTAATAAAATTGTTATGACGTATTTGAACAGTTATTCGATACTTCTATAAAAAAATTAGGTTATTATTTCGTTTACCTAATCAATTAGGAAAGCCACAACTAAGTATTTAACTGTCAAAATGAGACCTGCCTTGTCTGTAAAAAATAAAATATAAATAAAAAAATATTTTTAAAAACAAGCTTTTATTTAAATGACAACGTAACCTAAAAAAAAGAAAATATAATGCGAACTAAAAATAAAAAAAATAAATTTAAGTGACTAAATGATGTAAATGAATATAAATCTTTTCAAAATGTAAAAAATATATAAATATTAAAAGCTTGAGGCACTTTGATGTACGCTATCAGTTATACAGGTGTACAGCACAATATCAGTGCCTCAAGCTTATAAAATTTATATATTTTTTACATTTTGAAAAGATTTATATTCATATACATCATTTAGTCACTTAAATTTATTTTTTTTATTTTTAGTTCGCATTATATTTTCTTTTTTTTAGGTTACGTTGTCATTTAAATAAAAGCTTGTTTTTAAAAATATTTTTTTATTTATATTTTATTTTCTACTTTTTAGTCTTTTGAAATCTTGCAATCAATATAAGATTTAGCATTAGTCAAGATTAACTTAGCCACGAGGATTTTTTTTTAGCTATGTGCTATATTCTAGGTCCATTATCAGGTCAGCTCCATGTCATAACAATATTGCATTGTTATATAAGACGTCTGCCATTTTGAATTAAGAATGACGTGATTTTACTTATTATGCTTCGCTCACCAAGCCCTTCCATTTGATACCCATATCATAGGGGTTACTACGGAAATTATAAATCGCCATTTTGTGACGTCCGCCATATTGGATATGCAATGACGTCACTTTAGTTATTGTGTTTCGCTAGCCAAGCCCTTTTATTGGAAACCCATATCGTAAGGGCTACTGTTGAAATTATAAATCGCCATTTCGAGACGTCCGCCACATTGGATTTAGAATGACATCACTTTACTTTTTGTATTTTGCTCATTTTCCGTCTCCTAGACAGGTTGCAAACCAATGCTATTGACGCCCATCTCACCAAATTACACAAGTCATGGTATAAGTACCTCTTATGCCTGTTATTACGGTTGACCGTTGAGGAGTTCCAGGGTTTGGAGCCAACCCTGGATGTGGCATCAATTTCATGGTGAACTCACCAACTGTCTATCATATCTGAACGGGTATGCAAAATGTCAAGTCCCTACTGCCGACCGTTGAGGAATTCTCTGGTTTGGAGCCAATTCTGAAGGTGGCAGCAATTTTATGGTGGACCCACTAACATCACCCAATGTCTTCCTAATGGGTGTGCAAAATTTCATGTCCCTACTGTTAACCGTTGAGGAGTTCCCTCGTCTGGAGCCAATCTTGGCAGCAGCATTACGTCATGCTTATCATAAACATGCATTGTCATTGGGACTGGACCAGCATGTAGAATTTCATGTCCCTACTGTTAACCGTTGAGGAGTTTTCTCGTCTGGAGCCAATCCTGGCAGCAGCATCACGTCATGCTTATCATAAACATGCATGATCATTGGGACTGGACCAGTATGTAAAATACAAAATTTCATGTCTCTACCGTTAACCGTTGAGAAGTTCTCTCGTCTGGAGCCAATCTTGGCAGCAGCATCACGTCATGCTTATCATAAACATGCATTGTTATTGGGACTAAACCAATATATAAAATTTCATGTCCCTACTGTTAACCGTTAAGGAGTTCCCTCGTCTGGAGCCAATCCTGGCAGCAGCATCACGTCATGCTTATCATAAACATGCATTGTCATGGGGACTGGACCAGTATGCAAAATTTCAGCTCAATCGGATAACAACAAATGGTCGAAAAATGGTTTGCAAATATTGAAAGGACAACTTATTTACATACATACTTACATACGAACAGTGCAAGCTAAAAAAAGCTTGTAATAAAAGCTTGTAATATTAAAATAGTTTTTCTGAGTCACGCACGCTTGCACGTGACACGATGCAAGTCTGTTTATTACCTAATTCTGCCACCATTTTGTTAAACAAATGTCAATGTCACGTTACATTCCTGTTTAGTAGCTCTACAGTTTGTTGTCATTGTCAATAATATTCGTGAGACCGATATCTGAGTCATATGATATACAGTACAAGACAATTCAAATAACTGTGTTCATTTTTTGTGTTATGTTCTATTCAATACTTAGATACCTACCTATTATAAAATATTAGTAACAGTAACTAATTCCGTACTATTTCTGTATGTATTTTATACACGGTGGAAAGAATAAAACATCTGTTTTTCTTTTATTAATCCATCCATACAATATATTTTAAATACGACAGTATCTCTGTGTGTCTGTCTGTTACGCTTTCACGACGAAACTACTGAACTGATTCTGATTAAATCTGGTACGGTGTAAGTTTGAAACCCAAGAAAGGATTAGGCTACTTTTTATTTCACGCGACTTCGTCTGCGGTCGCGATAACACTTACGGGGAAAAAGTTAGTCTGATCAGCGAAATCGCAAGCAAAAGCTAGTCTGATCAAATTTTCAACCCTCAGGTATGAAGAATCATGTACTAAATCTATGGTAACAGGTCAATGTCTATTACACCCTGTATATTTAACATGATACCTATAAAAATATTTTAAATTAAATAAATATCCCTACAACGATCCATCTCCATACAAAAACAAAATCGCATCGTAATCGTATCGCATCAAAATCGTACGCTCTAAAAAGCATGGTGCAGTAATCCCACGGCGCGTACTATGGGGTTGTCGACACGCCAAGGGAGTCTGCTTTCAAGGTCGGCGTACTATCGTACTTGTAGTAAAATACCCTTTTATGGGACTGCATATGGCTGTAACGAGATGTTCTGTGTCGTCTACATTGGAGAGTAATATGTATTCCCAGTGCAACATAAAGTTGAGATTTCTGAGATAGCGTCTATAAAATTATACCTACAACATGACTTAAATCACTATTAACCTTTCAAGTGGAAAAAATACTTATGAATGAAAACAATCTTTAAAAAAAAAAACCAGCCGAATTGAGAACCTCCTTCTTTTTTTGAAGTCGGTTAAAAATAGAACCGTCTTTGACAAATATGAATAATCAAATCAGCGGTTCCATATATTTTGATCGAGTTGTGCATATTTGTAGAGAATTTTTTTTTTTTTAAGTATATATAATATTGCTTACTGGTACTTGACTATTGCTGTATTAATTGTAAAATGTTACTTTGTACTTGCGCGTTGTTTAGCTATTTTTAAAGTAGTGACTTAATACATATTTTATAGTTACATAGATACGTAATAAATGTGCATTATGAGTCCTTAGTTACAAGACGAACGTGACTCCTTCAGTTATATTAGTTCCATTACATTTTGCTTATCAGAATTACCACAGCTGTTTTGACATTTTTAAATTGTTCTATTTTCAAAATTAATGAACTATGTGACCCATACCTAATTGATGTCAGCTTTTTTTTTCTTTAGGCGGTAAAAATCTGTGTGGGGCGAAAGGGACTGTCAGACTTTTACTGACTAAAAAACCACACTGTTCCTTCTGTTGCCCTTTACGTTCCGGGGCCACGGTATCCGGACGTCCCGCAACCCCATTGATGTCAGCTTAAGATGACGATAACATTCAAATTCGTAAGTAAATTTTAGTGCCAACAAGAACTTTAAAAGTGACGTAAGTACCACCTCCGTCAAAACGAATTAAATCAACAAACATACAAAAGAAAACATGACCTTAAATAAAAACTAAATACCTACCTACATAAGTACATAAGCGTACACTTAACATAACAAGTACCGCTTAACCAATCAATTTGTCATTCATCTTCATACAAAAACGTCA
Organism: Hoplodrina blanda; assembly: GCA_949316365.1. NCBI lineage: Eukaryota > Metazoa > Arthropoda > Insecta > Lepidoptera > Noctuidae > Hoplodrina > Hoplodrina blanda. The sequence goes on from OX438582.1 coordinate 3,516,627, forward strand.
ATAAATTAATATTTTATCCATCAAGGTTGTAATGAGAATGACAAAAACTGACTGACATGCGTGAAGTGTCATTATCATGACGTCACTGACACTGACGATGACAAGGTCTTGTCAAACCCTTTGGTGTCAAGTATCTAGTCTTTAAGGTCGAATCGGAGGTAATTATTTATTTATAACTCTATTTTAATTTGTCTTAGTTATTTGTTAATTGGTTCTATAATTGTTTAAGCTTGTTTAATTCAAAGGTGGTAATTAGTTAGACATATTTGTTGCACGTAGTAATTATATTGTAAAAATGTCGAGACAGCTTTGCCTAACATAATAATAATATTTACTTAACTGTCGTGATATTCAATTTCTTGAAATAATAATATGTAAGTACAATCTACAGAACCTTAATGATTACCTCTGACTTTAGTGTGCAGTTGACTTTTCGTATCTATTAAACTTTAACGTAAAGGCCTACGCAGACCGCGACGGCATCGGCATGGCAATAGGGATTCAATTTATTACTAATAAATTGCTACGCCTTAAAATGATGCCGTGGCATCGAAAGGGATGCCTTTAAAGCAAAGCAATTTATGTCGTATTTCTATAGCAATACATTTGAATGTCTAAAATTAAATCCCTTGCCATGCCGTCCCGGTCTGCGTAGGCCTTTAGGAACAACGACTACGTAAACAACCACAAATTTTAACACAAAAAATAAATGAGTGTTCGGTGGTTTATGATAATTTCCGCATTCATTTTAGACAATACATCCTGGTACAAGTACTTACGCCTATTTCAACAAATCGCTGACGCGGCTTCTTAATGACATACGTCTATAATTGAATGTCACTGTCAGTGTCAAAAAAAACAATGAATAAAGTAAATAATCTCCATAAACATAGCGGAGATGTGATTATGAATTTGTCTGATCATTGTGTTTTCCGTATTTCCTTAAACATAATACAGGTATGTACACATACATAATATCACGCCAATAATCCCCGAACGTTAAAGCAAAGATGTAACTATTAGTGCACCCACATTTCGCCAGAAAAGTTTAAGTTCCATGTAATAGGGAGCGAGCTTATTGCCATCAACCGGGCACAAATCCAGATTCCGAGGCTGCTACTGAGAAATTCCTGATGGAAAAACCCAATAACACTTTGCCCGACCTGGGAATCGAACCCAAAACCTCATGCTCAGCAGTCGTGCTTTGCGACCACTAGACCAATAAGGCAGTCATTTAGGTATGTATTTTAGTATAAACGTAACTACATTAGGTACATGGGGCTGCTACAGATGCTTCATATTTTTTAAAACTCGTGTTTTGTTTGAGAAAAATACTATTCATAATGTAAAACTTAGCATTTAGGTAATAATGAATACAATATCTACTATCATGTAAATAACTAAGTTGTATAGTTTGAAACGTTTTTTACATTAGCATTATGGATATTTTTTTGTGGGCAACGCAATTTAAAGAACGATCTTTATGGAAAATGTTTTTCTTACATGTTGCTACCATTACAATTCTAAAGTAGTGCGTTATCCGTCAGTTGGTCAAGGAACAATATTTACGACAGAACCTTAATAAAGGCCCCGACAATTCGTGACAGTTCTGTCAATGGCATGATGACTCTTGTTCCACCGTATGACGCCTCTTTGCGTTCATAACGAGATTTCATCTAATGTCGACATAATGGTTTTGACCGTCAGCGGCTTGTCAAAGAAAGATTAGAAGGTTGACTTTGCTAATTGGTTTTTGTCAAGGTTTTAAGAAGTTTGGTAGGTTTTAAGTTTTATTTAATAAGACAGATGAAACGGTAGTTCGATGATTCCACTGGTTTAATTTTCGCAATATTGTCTTTATGTACCTATATATACATCATCAGGGGGCAACTACTTATGTAAGTATATACCAATTACTTAGCTATAATATTTAACTCTTTTTTTGTAAACAGTCGGACTTTTATTACTTTGGTCATCTTTCAGGGTGTGAAAGAGAGAGAACGACTCCGAACTTCGAAAAAAAATCAGCAGTTTCCTACAAAACTGCACTAGGTACACACAATCAAAATGTTTGTTACAAGCTATTTTGTTTTTCATATTTCAGAGTTGGTCCCATAGTAAAAATTGTTCGTAATCATGAGTACTTTTACCTCCGAGGAAATGGGCAGTAAATTAAAAACTAACCTGTATTATTGACTTCATTTGTTTCTTAAAAGATGTCTTCGAACCATTACATCAACGATAATCATTAGAACCTCAAAAAGCGTGACTTAAACCTCACTATAATGCCATAGTTCTTGTACACACTAGAGTATCGTTTTCCATACATTTTAGACCTCACATTGACAATGGACTGACGATATCCCATTACTCTAATGTATGGAAAGCGATACGGCAATACAAGTCTCACTCACTGTCATCAAGTCATCAGTGGCTGACATTGCGGTTGATCTGGTCACGCCCTTAGGGTTGGTACAGGTAACAAAAAGTATAGGTAAAAGTTATTAAAAATTACTATACAATTTTTTTAACGGTACGTAAATAAAAAAAATATGTGTATAATAGTATATTTGCCTTTTAAGTAAAAAAGGAAAACCACTGATTGTAATATGCAGTCTGTAGGCAGACTGTACTGACAATACGCGCCAAAAGTTTGATATGAAAAAAAAGAAATCAAATCAAATGTACGAACATTCGTTTTATCCAATTCAAAAATCGAATATACGTTACGTTTACTCCACGCTTCTATTCTATCTTTCAAATTCAAATCATTAACTGTCATGTCAAAAAAACATTACAACTTTTTATATATTAAGAACTTAAAAAAGTACTGGCCAAAAATAGATGTAACTCAAAACAAAACTCTTTTGCGTGCGTTTCTAACCACAAATGACGCCTAAAACCAACTAATGAAACGTCTTCCACATAAAATTCTAGAATACCCCATTATCGTTAAACCTGAGAAAGTTAGACGCTGAAGTATCCGGTATATTGGTTTCCCTATTAAAAGCTAATATTTGTTCCATAAACCATTGGATAGTATCGAAACAGATTAAAACACCACGTTGCTGTCCCTCCAAGGGTTATTCTAATGAGATGGCAGATTTGAGTGATACCGAGCAAGTGGTGAAAGTGAGAGGACACCACATCAACTAAGCCTAGGGCTTAGGGCATGGTCCAAGTTAAAGACGGAAGAGAATTAAAAGCTAAGACGCAAATGGCATAAATCAAATAAAATTTAATAACTTTTTTATTGCATTTTATTTTCTTTTTTGTATATTATATTTTACAATCGATCGTGACACCATAAGCGAATTTGTTATGGATAATATGGGTTTTCTTGCAGGGCAGCTAGCACCGCCCCTACCAATCAAATAAGGTGACCCCTTCTACGTCTCTTGACCGCCGCTGACGGGTCCAACAAATCCGCTACGAGATTTTGGTGTAAAGATATCCGCTTAATATTACTAAGTATTTTAACTATTACAACGAAAATATTTTTAAATTATGTAAAAATAATGTGCTTGAACAAAATATTAAATGACTAGATCGATGTTTGTAAGTTGAAGTCCACTTTCTACATCCGTCACAAATAATTACAATTACTATTAAGATTTAATACACACGAGTAACATACGCACACATAAAGTAATGTAATATCATCTGTTTTGATTGAATCTTGAGAACTTTTAAGTGAATTACAAGCGTTGTAAATTAAATTCACTGCACATATACGTAAGTATTATATTACATTACATAAATCGTAATGTAGGTATCATTGAAGCATGTTTATTGCGTAAGCTTTTTATTTACACTTGCTTTTATAGTTACCACTTGTAGATAAACTATTGTATTGGTGTGATTTATTTATAATTTTATTATAATTACATCATAAAATGCTTTAACAATAGGTACACCTAACATTAATCATTTAACTGTAGGTATTATTTATTGCAAACACAATTAAAAATATTTATTTATCTTGGACTTAACATTCATCATACATTTATGTTACAAAGGCATATTTTATTTATTACTCATCTCCATATAATTAAAGAATTTTATCGCTGTTTAAAAAAAACAAGGGAATACCGTTTTAATGCACTGGATTTGTATTAATTCCTTAAATAAGATTTTTCTAAAAAAAAACATTAGTTTCCTCTCATCTCACGCAATTTAACACAAGATCATTTAAAATAGCTCTCTTAAAACAAAACAGCTCACATTCTCAAATTAAAAGAATTATTAATCATCAAAAAATAATAATTAAGTTAAAAATGGGAAAATTTTAGCGTGTGGTCGTTTCTTTTTGTTAAACTAACCCCATTTTTCATCTCGCTATCCGCTCATGAATTGTACCGCAACATTCAAAGCATCATTTCCCTCAGCAAGACTACCAGAGAAAAGGCAAGAACCCCATTCCAGTTAAGATATTGTGTATGTGACTGGAATTCGTAAACAGCCTTCGTTTTTCACTATCTACTGAAGTTATTAACGTGATTCTCGTGAGAACTGGTATGCAAAGAGATTGAATACATTTTGTTAGATTCTTGAGAATATTTGGACAATAGACTGTAAGGGTCTTAATTGGATATTAGAAGGATGATTAGCCGGATTGTAAGAGTATGTTGTAGTTTATTGTTTGTCTGCAGTAACTTGGTACTTGAAATAATTAATTGGTTTAATAGAAAATACTTATTTATAAAGGTAATACAGTCTGGTATATTGACAAAAGGAATCATAACATTGGTACATTTTTTCTTTATCTTTTGTTTTCTAAACACAGAATATAGTCAAATATAAAGTCGCCTTGTTAAAATTTTAGTTAGAATTCCATAAGCAATTACCTTGGTTTGCAGTAAATCTCCTTTTTAAGCATCTTTCACAGCAACAGGAATACGAGCTGACAGCTGTCAAAATCAGCAGTCAGTCGGTGGTAGACTATGACTGTTCATATATTTTCAACTTTATGCCCACAGTGGCGCCTGACTAGATTACCTATAAGTTTGGTAAGCACACGGCCTTAAGAATATCTTTTCATTTAATATAATACACGTAACAAAACAATCGTATCAATCTTGATTTTCATTGCCATCCATTATTTACAAGCAAAACAACTGATTTTTATATTACAAAACCATTATAACATTTTGTACAAACATATTTGTAATACAAACCAAGGAGCCTCTTTGTATATTTTTGTTTTTAAATCCAATGTTTGCGCAGCCGCATTGAAGTTGACACTTATTCACTTACTTTGGAAATTATGTTGGCAATGTGTAATTTTACGACATTGGGCAACGTCGCGTCGGTTCGCGAAGCAAGACCGGTCAAGCTTGCCTAATATTGTCACCACGCTGACTCGTAAAATTGTTGACTGGTACTGTACTACTCAACAATATTACAAGTTTATAGCTTGTGGTGTTAATTAAAACTTGATTCAGAGTTGAAGTGTGAATAATAAAAGATTTATTGGTCGCAATTGATTTATAAAATCAAATATCAAATTGTTCAACTATAAGATTCGTAATTTTTTTAGTAACAGTTTGGAGCTTAAAACTGGTTAGTAACAAAATTAAAGTGACTATTAGGAAAATGCAAATTTTTGCTAATTAAAATAATAAATCTTCGCATAAAATGCTTTAATATAGCGGAAGATGTATCTGCCGGTAACGTTTATAGGATACTGTTTTATTTTTCTGTCCTCTTATTCTTCTCAGAAGAGAGGCTGTTTTTATTACGGAAGATGACGTAAAACCTCGAAATTTTGCAATAGTTAGAGAAATATGTTTTTAAGAAAATCAACGAAATCTTAGCCATGCATAACGTAGGTAGGTGTGGTGACTTGGGATTTGAGTCTATATAATTTATTCTAAAGTGTTTTGTTTTGTTGATGTGCAGTTGTTTATTGTTGTTGTTATGTGTCTTTGTAGGGCAATATGCTGTAGGTGCATTGATCTTAAATTACGATAACATGGTACAATAGAAATAAATATTAAACTTAGATATAAATGATAGGGCGTATAAAGTTCATGTTGTTATAAATAGCTGTTCCCTACAAAAATGCACAACAACATGATCAACATGTATGAAACTTCTGGTTTTTTTTTTCATATTTTAGAGTATGTATATACTCATAAGTACTTTCACCCCCTGAAAGATGTACGAATGAAAAGTCATGTTGTATATAATGTTAGGTACGAGTATTATCACAAGAAGCAGTAAGAATAATGTGACCAAAATTTTGTAAAAACTTGATTGGAAGAAGGGACCGTAGAGTTTCTAGCACATTGTTCTCCTTAGAGACCTAAAATCAACTTTAACTTTCTGACGAACTGACGACTGGGTTATTTTCCTTAAATTACTACTTAAATTCGCTTCTCAGACTTGCTATCACAGTTTTTTTAAACTGCATCTATCTATAGCCTTGAAAATAATTAGGTGCGTACATTTAGGCACGGTTTTAATAGAGCACCTTTCGTATTTCGTTCCGCTATAAACCCTACACGTGCTACCAAAGTACTGTTAAGACTCTGGCTGGTTGGGCCATATACACCATTAATTTGTATTCTATTCCTATAAAAGAAACACTGTTTAAAATAAGAAAGACTTCACAGACTGCCACGAGGGCTGACAAGATCTATTTAGCAATTATTTTTTTTTTAGCCTATTCTGTCCCACTCCTGGGAAAGGGCCTCCCTCCACTTCTTCCATCCTTCTCGTTTCAGTGTTTTATCTTTCCAGTTTTGGAGAAATCCGTCCAGTTTGTCCCGCCATCTCCTTAGTGGCCTGCCGCGGCCCCGACTTAGCAATATTAAAATATAATTTAATAATAGTAGGTATACCACTAGTTACGGCTAAACTATTCAACTGATTTTGGTGAAATTTGGCAGATTGATAGCTTTTTACTTGTAGTACTAAAAGGTAAACAGTGGAAGCCACGGGGCACAGCCAGTTAAGTAATATAACTCTTCAATTAGATACTAATCTGCGCTGCAATCGGGAAACAAATCGCTCTTACAAACGGATAAGCGCATACAAGGAGCGAAAGCTGGCGCCCGCGCAGGCTGCCTCTATAAACTCTAGCGGTTATAGATGACTGGCTGGTTCCGTGACTCCGCCTGTATCGAATCATGTAGATGATGTCCTTAGGGAACTAAAGAGAATTAGATATTGTTTAGGATACTGACCACATTATATCATGATGTCTAAAAGATTTAGTTGTTACGACACGATTTAATCAATTAATACACATTGTTGTATTGATCTTTATCGTTGAGTTTTCTGCTGTTTAGGCTTCAAGGCATCCAAATAATATTTCAAATATACACATCAAAAGTGTCTAGGGATCAACATCCCTAACAAATGTTAGGGATGTTGATCCCTAGACACTTTTGATGTGTGTATTTACAGTGTACAAAAGAGATAAATAACCCTAGTTATTTATACACAACAACATTTGAACTATGTCCTAGCATAGTTGAAGTGATCGCTCGGGAACACAAAAACGGGATATAAGTAATTCTATACGTTAAGCTAGATCAATATCCATTGGATATGTCGTTTAAGCGTGAAAGAGTAAGAAACGTCCACCCATCCATACATCCACACAAACGTGCGTTTATGTACTAGGAAGCAGCAGGATAAACAGTCCGGTTCCAAAATTAATTCGAAGATAGCCTATCTTCTTAAAAAAAATCAACTACTACTATACTACCCTCTGGTTACTTACCTCTTTAATAGCTCGTACAACATTTTACCTGAATAAAAAAAAATGCAAACGTTCTATTCTATATTCAAAACAGGCGTTAGATATTACTGAACAGCTAAGTTTTATCTCTATGGCGCCTTTCTCAGACCACACTGGCGACAAAATTCTTCATCAACAGCAAGATATCAAATAACGCTATAAATGCAACAGTAAATGTTATTATTTAGGTCTTGTAACAAGTTCCTGATATCTCCTTATCAGACCTGTACTCGGAAAGTGTCGATACAGTATCTATCTAGTATTTATACGTGTCAGTTTAGTACTTAATAGGTAGGTAGTCTTGACCGAGTGTGCTGTTTTCATATCTGATTGGACTTAATTTGTTTTATTTAGGTTTTGTTTATGAGATATGATATCAACGTAAATTAAAGGTTTATCGATAAACTTGAAATACTTTTCGGTTTTGTGATTTGCCGTATATTCTTTTTGTATTGTGCATCCATGGGGAACATATGGGGGAATTTGGAAGTGTAGGTACTCCGTTATGCTGGTATTTGATAACAGTTGTCAACTATTACTTATACTTCCTCTAACAAGCTTTTACAAATTGCGCATTTATAAGTATCTGATAAGGTTTATAATGCGCTATTTCCGCGTCCATTCAAACTATCGCGACAACATCAATCTTGATCAGCTCTTCAATTTTTATCACATCATCAACAATTTCATTGTTGTCACTGTAATTTGGGTTTAACCAGTAACCTACAATAGACGAATAGATGTCTAATACATCATTGTCTAACCTATAATCTTGATCTTTGGGCTCTTTCAATTTGACAGCACCGTGCGATTGTCGTACTGCACGCACGACACACGTCACGTATCAACTATAAGAAAAAGCCAAACGTTCGCGTGCAGTCCGATAAACGGACTTCTCCAGAACCGCAGCAGTCTGGCAGGAATGCATAAATTAAAAGAACCCATAAGTTTAAAAATTGAAGTCAAAAAACAAAACACCATCATCAGACCATCTGCTAAGCTCGATGACAATAGCCATGGACCAAGAGATATGAATGGGCTGTCAGAATTCAATGCTCATACATGATAAACAGTAAAACATACAATACTACCTGCTTTTAAATTACCACAAGATGAAAAATAAATAAACACCATATAACAATCCAAATACGACTTTCTTCCGATTCTCCTTACTTGAACAGCAGCCAAAAAAGCGTCAGATAAACCAATTAGAGTGTTCAGTCGAGAACTGTCCATCAATAGTTTAATTTCCGACACACAGCAAGACGAATGGGCCCGCCATTTTATGCCGAGAACACTTTCATTTTATGTCAATGAGCTGTGGAGCTGTGAGAGGCTCGAGGTGAGATGTCAGGCTTAAAGCGTTCTGTCAGTGACCAGCTGTGGGAACAACTAGTATCAAAAGACTGATTCAGTAGGTAGGGATTGAGTGAAAAAAGAAAGAAGAAAGAAAAAGATCGCTAAACTTTACTGATAGATCAACACACAACAATAACTAAAAGTCGAAGTTACAGTTACAAGTAGTCGCAACGTTGATAGAGTGCCAAGATTTTTTTACCGATAATTGTTTTACCTAGATATTATAGACAAGTCTTATACTCCAACAGCTTGCGCTATATTTAAATAAACAAACACATGAATAAAATATACCTGCTTGAAAACTCAAGACCGAGTTCATTACGGCAACCTAAAGCCAAGTAGGATAGACTGAAATGAATATTCAGCGTCAAGCACCTTATCGTCCCAGACCATTTTGTTGAATCAACCCTTATTAGGGTTAAGAGTTCTTTTATATGGATCATAGAGTCGAGAGGTTACCCCCAATTTGGGTATTACCAAGTATGATCTGGGTCAGTGTGTATCTGTGTATGACTGGTTTGATGCCAACTTAGGTACTTTGAGTGATGTGAAGATTGGACTGGTTCTATAGCCAAACCGCTTAGTGCTTATCCCTGCAAGGGTTAGTATTCAGATAGCTTCGTTAATAAGAATGTTTGATATTATGTTTTTTGACTCATTTGTGAATATTTTTGTTTACCCAAAACTACTACAGTACATAATGGCAAAGACAAAATTATATTTCTTCATCAACATTGCCAGTATTGGCAAATTAATTGGAGAGACTGTGCAATAATAAGTCAACGTTTCCAAAAAAATAAGGTTATTACTCGAAGCACATGGTCATATAAGATACAGCTAAACATACAAAACTATAATCAACAATAGAGTAATACGATATGAATTTGAAAAATATTTAATAATTGAGTCTGCCTGTTTAGTAAACTTTAACTAAACCATTTAACACAAATTAATAAAGAAATAAAGAATAAATTAAACTTTACACCCAACACATAATAAAACTAATACCCACCTGCTTATAACTTTTCATAAAATATGCAACGACTTTAATATTTCCACCCTCTGTATGCAAATTGGAATTTTCAACCCTCACAGACTTCACTAAAGAGTGATTAAAAAAAAAGTTGGAACAAAAGAACGCGAATAATAATTATTCGAACAAAAGCTTTGGTTAAATTGAGCGAAGATTTTGGGAGTGTTGAATCTCTTTTGTGTCATTATAGTTTTATATACATTTTGTAACTTATCGTAGAACTAGTAATGTCTATCAGTAACTAACCTTGGCCAAGTAGGTTGATATATATTATGATATCATAAGACATTCCGATAAAATAAATGATAAATCACGCGTTATTTATAACAGTAACTGAACCGAAAATTACGAAGAACTTAGAGATGAGTTAGCTAAAGTTAACCGAGTACTATCTACGTATTCTATAATATGTCATCATAGTTCATGGTTGATTAGTTTTCTTGTACTCACAGTTTATATCACCAGAAGGTGCGGTCAAAAAGAGAAAACTATTGATAAATAAATGCCCATCAAAAGTAATTCAAAATTTGATTTCAAATAAGATAAAACGACATTTTATGGATGATTAGTATCGCAAAGATCAACCACAAATAGTTGAACACATAAACCATTCGCCAACGAGTATCTAAACGGAACACAAGTAGCCACTATCAATGTCTCAATCAACATTTCTCTGTAATTCCATGATACGAAATCACAACCTTCACATAAACACCATGATGTAACAATAGATAGAACTAACAAATGCTCATTCACAACTGGTTCTCAAACAGATCTAATGCAAAAACAGTACAACTTGACAATCGAAAGTGCATACTTTTCTATTACGGATCCGCAACATTCAATTACTAATACACACTGCTCTGCCCTCTAATGACAGGTCATAATGACGTACCAGGTAGACGAGATCTTAGTAGAAACGATTGATCGTTTGATATACATTACGACGTTGATAAAGATGTAGATACAGAAGATCGTGTAAAAGAAGCAATGGACATTAGAGAAGTGTTAACAAACGGAGAAAGGGAAAGGGCATTGGTAGTGTCGCCCGCAGCAAATCCGAGCGGAACTAATAGTGATATTTCGATACAATGCGTCGTTATTGCTCCAAGAGATTTAATCAGAACATAACTTATTGAGACAGCTATATGTTCTTGATGGTAGAGATATTGTTTTAGGACAGCAGGAACAAAATTTAATGTTTCCACCGTTGTACTACGCTTAGGAAATATTCCTATCAGTTGCAGATATCTATGATTCAATAAACAATTTATTTCATTAGAAATTAATTAGTTAAGTAATTTGCTTTTTTTATCTCTTCCGTCATGACACCTTCGCTTTTTTCCAGACACCACGTTAAGAATTCATTGTTTCTAAATAACAAAATTATTCTCCCATATTCTCATGCACCTATTTATAAACAATGAGATTAATAACCATAAGACGTAATGACACGTTTTCTCTTTTCATATTTATGAGTAGTTACGTACAAGATTTATAGTAATTACAACTACAAAACAATACTAGATAAGTACACTGTAAACATTACAGAAGCAAAACATGCAAGTAATCTTGTTAAAGTTGCTAATGGTGAGCAAGCTTAAAACAAACGAAACAAAGAGTTGAAAGCATGAAATACGAATTTGCAAGAATGTGGCAATGAAGATGCGAATTTAAAATAAACAATATCCATGCAACTAATGCTGCAACTGATACAAGCATCGATGCTAACCATGCAACGACCTTGATATTGAAATCGCGACAAGCCAAAAATGAAAGTGAAGCAGATTTGTTTTCTCTTTTAACGGTTACGTCTCTGATGACTTAACTAATACCATCTAATTCCGACTGAAGCATTTTACTCCAAAGTAATCGAGTTTCGTCTAAATAAAACGATTTTCTACTTCATAGATTTTTATATCAGACATTACGAAAGAGATCCGATAGCTCATAACAATAATATTAATGATTTTTCTAAAATTATGAACAAAAGGCGTCGTTTCAATTGTATGTCCGCGTTTCGATATCGTAATCGATTTAATTCTTTGTGTAGCGGTATCGGTTCGAGTAATCGAATCATCGAATAAAAACAGACTTTTTGGTTCACTGTCTTAAGTGCCAGTTGTAAACAACTTTGTTTGAAACTAAGTATGTTTGGGTAACCTAAAAATAGTAAGTGCAGCTACATACAAAATGTGTGCATTGAGCTTAGAAAACTTCTTCCAAGTGGCGTGGTATAAATAGTCGGAATGGATGCAGACGTAGAGGTAATACATCAACACAGTAAACTTGTAATATTGAATCTATGTATAAACCACATGTCTAATTAGTAATCGAATATTTTTTCCAACATTTCCGTATGCAGTTTTAACCTCAATGTCAGTAATTGATTTTGTGTGTCTTTAATCTTACTCGATTCACTAACAATAGTTCGTGTGACTACCAATGGATGAATCGTGTTACCCAGTAACTGGGTTGTGTGGATTACATAGGCAGTCGCTCCATGTAAAATACTGGAAGCCGACCACAACATAGTGGAGTGAGTGAGTTGAGATGATGTGTTTTTTGTCAAAATAATGATGAACAAAGTAATCTGCTGTCGGATTTATGATTGAAAAAAGAAGTGTCACAACAAGATACTTTCAAAAATACGGCTTCATAACTTGGTCACAGCTACAATAGCGACATAACTGTATTAAGATCAGAGATACTGGCGAATAATGAATCAATATCATATTAATTCAAAGATGGCCTATCAACATTGCCTGTTAGACGAGTGGCATTGTTAAGAGTACCTGCAAACTAAGTGAAAACAATAACCATTGTACTGCTCATTGACTTAAGTCCTTATTAGGTCAATTTTCAAATCTACGTAACGATATTGTTATTTGTAATTAAAACACGCCTCTTGTTCTGCTACTGAAGGTCGGACGTGATTGCTTATTTTATTTCTTTTGGACTCTCACCTTCCAACGCATAATAAATATTTCGCAGGTCCATAATATGCTAATTAGCTTTCTGTTTCATTTCTAATAAAAACAATAACTACATATATTTCCATGTCATAAATTACTTTGCTAAAATCTATTCTTGTTCAAAGATAAAAAAATAAAGCTCCGTTCTTAGAACTCATCTCCTTTTATATAAACATTAAATGTACATAAAAACTTCCCTATTTGGTTTCACACAATTCTTTTGCTCTACTTGCCTAGATTTTACAAATTTGGTAACCCGTCGTCACCATAATTACACTTGTCCAAATATAATTTTCTCTAAGACTATCATTAGCGTCCACTTTTAAGCGAATCCATTTTTGTTTCCTTGAACTTGTATGTCCAAAATGAAATATGGTTTTCTTTTTATTGCTTCAAGCGACTTTCATTTGAAGTGTTGGATTAAAAGCTTGTAATTATGTATCATTAATGATAGATGATCGCCTACACATCATATACATCGTCGTTTTCTTTAGTTCTCACAACTCTCACGCTTGTAATATCACTAATATCTGATGGAAAGATAATCTTGGGACGTTAAGGTGTCCTGTAAGTACTCATTAATATTCTAAATGCGTTATAGCAGCATTGCAAACAATACAAATTCACACTTTACTACCACTTAGAGGCTTGCACCTGTGAGAAAAAGTGCGGCGTACATATTAATTTTGTTTTAACATTTCTATAACGAATTCCTTTTAAGTACAATCAACAAAAACTAAATGTGTACATTTAGAATTAGGGCGGCCCTTACACGACCTTCTTCTCATATCTCGGTCAGGGAGGTGCTAAAGAACGGAAATCTGAATAATTGTACCTCCATACAATTAGAACAATGGCACAGAAGTGCATTCACAATTAGCGGCTGCAGGGGCCTTTAATTAAGGTCTGCAAATCATTATCATTACCGTGATCTTAATTGAATGAAAAGGTGTGAGATTCTATCGATTAACCGGCTATAGGTCAACAAGCAATTGTTTAATACCATTGACATTAATGCAACAATTAATTTGAATACAGGTTAATTGAACGAAGATACAAACAGAGGATTAGGCATTGTATTGCATAATATCACACAACTGACTGCCCTGTTGGTCTCGTCGATGCAAGCACAATTGCTTAACTTAGGGTCCTGGGTTCGACTTTCAGATGGAGCAACGTGTTTTTGAGTTTTTTCATAAGGAATTTCTCAACAGCTACCCCCAGTTTGGAAATTGATGGTGTGACTACACAGTTTCTCGAAAAATACATAAAGTCGTTGGTCCTGCTCCGATAGTGTCGAATTGGAGTCCTTTTGGACATTGATAAGGAAGAGGGGGTGCATCTATATTTACGCACATACTTGTGCACTATAACATCTCCTGCGTTCTTGGCAACAGTAATTTGAGATTGGCCACAGTGATTATTTGATCGGGAAAATATTGCGGTTATTCCATAATAACGTCAAAATGAGTCGCGCGGGACCACACCGGTTAACAAACATACAACAAAATAATAAACATAAAATGAACGATCTAACACTTTCACCGATTATATAGAAAATAACATTAACGCACCATACAGCTACCAACGGGATCATCGATCACCTTGCACAATGGAGACCTCGACATAATTCTTCAAAATCGTAATAATACTCAATCCACTTCAATAGTCCGTAAACAGATGTCTGTCGGTCAATATTTACTAGCCATTCAAATAGGACCACAAACGATGCAGCGAAGGCCACACATGCTGAATACAATCTTAATGCTAAACTATCTAGTAATGAACATACGCCTAATTTAAGCACCTATTAATCCACACAAACCTTGCATTCAAAATTTTCGTTTAAATCTGTACATGATTTTAATAAAGCCGATGATTTATGACTTGCATTCAATTTCGAAATTGCCAATCTTTGTATGTTTATCGAACGCGATGAAGTTATTACACGAGATTGTACACAAACTAAATTATTTTGAGAACTCGATGAATTATCAGTTGGAGCACGACTGGCAGTTATTAATGATAAATAATGATTTGTAATTTATAGCAAAGCATACGTTAGTTCTGAAGGTTGTCAGTTACCTATGTGTCAAGGCGTTATGGACAATTTGACGACACATGATCTCTGTGACGAAGTAATAAGCTGTAATAAAGTTGACAACGCGTGTTTCACAACCTATAGGCAGGTCTACGTCTAACCACAAGGCCGCATGTTGTTTAATCCCGTCATAATAAACGTTTATTAGACAAACGATTTGTTTAGTTACGACACTGATTTTGTAATATTTAAGAGTTGATACGCCTTAAATCGTTGCATCTGTAACAGAAGCATTGTTTGCTGTTCCCATGTCCATGACCTGTGCCTAACTTGTGTCTGTAATTGATGAGTACGTAACGGTTTTCAAATATAAAAAGTAACGTGAATTGTATCGTGATAGCTTGAGAGATATTGATTCTACTCGTGAGATATGGTGAGAGGTATCGCTCGACTCGGGTCACGATAACGCTTTGGCTTAAAATAGCAATGGTCGACAGGTTGCAAACTCATGATGTTATGACCTCCAACCACAGTTAGTTTCATATATGTCAGTTTTTATTCTGAATCTACCTTCGTTTCTTATTTCTTAATTCTGCAATTATATACTACAGCTGGCAGACTGTCATTAGTACTTCAAACTACAGCAAAATCATCGGCGTTATTCAAAGCTAATTGAATTCTAACTTCATCGTGGAAATATACTAAATAAGCTGTGAAATTTCACGTTCAAGTAGCAAGAGTATGGATTTATCGATAGATCTAGACACCTGTTCCGAACGCTATCATTGCATCACTAGATAATCTTGTCAGAGTGACATACAAGACGATAGTTATCTTGAAATCAAATGTAAAGCACCTGATATTAAGAATGCCGATGAAATTAAATTAATAAGAAAGTATTCGTTGAATTTTGCAAAACATTTTTAAAATTACCATTCAGTATTATGTATTTGAGTTGTGCTTGTGTGTGCGATCAATTGGAAAATTGTAATAAGTGTGAGTGGTTTAATTTAATTAAAATGCGTGCCAGCTGATGAAAAAGTAAAATGTAAAATTATTATAATATCAACGTGAGTAATTGAATCTCTGACGTAGATCATGTAGAGAGATATTACTTCTGTCAGATTAATGAAAAGACAAATGGTATTTACTTCCCAAATACTATTTTTCACTGACAATTATCTTTGAAATACAGAAATTTTAGAATATTATAAAAGTGAGTACCTACATTATCTCACGCCATATCTGTCAAAGTCGACATGGCGTCACCGCTAACGATTGGGTCCAAAATACCGTTGAGTTATGCATAATTTTAATGTCATTACAATGACGTGACTTTTACACCATAGATCACCTTAAACACGGGTTGTGTTCAGTAATTGCTACACACCGATTGTTTTTTGTTTCATTATTATTATATGTTATTGTGAATTAAGGCCACTGACCGCAGGTTTAGTCATTCACAAGTATAAATGCTAGCAAAACCTGATTTGAATCTTCAAAAAAAAAACACAATGGTAAAAACTTTGGAATTGATTGTACTACCGTATTAAGTTCAGATATGGCTTTGGCTGTTAATTTCTTTTGTGTCTTTGATGTATACTTTTTATTGACATAACGGTCATCTTAGCTTCTCATTTGGTTTATTCCACTTTGACACCCTTTGTGTTGAGTTTTAATGTATTTAATATTAAAAGTTTTGTTTTATATCTTCTTTGTATTCTCTATGTTCGATGAAACTTTTACAACAATAATCCAAGCAGTTCCTTTATAAATGATATGCGAAGTCTCCATAGTTTTTACTTCTGAATCTATAGTCATTAAATTGATATTATCTCGGTCACTTCACTGAATACCCACAAGAAAGGTTTAGGTATCATCGTTACTGGAAGACCACACAGCATCTTAACACCTGATACCCTAAAAACTTAACTCAAGTTAGACAGCCTCCATCAAAATCATACTTTTTGCCTCCTATTATGCAGCAGATGTCAAAAAAAACATAGCGGACTAATGTTACAAAATATCTGGTTACACAGTACAATCACGTTTAGTGTAACAAGCCGACAATATGGATGGCCTTCAGTGATACTAAGTAATGAATAAACATATTAATGTAAACATATCGACACGGCCATAAGAATCCATACGCCACTAGGAAGCTTAGAGTTTGACAAACAAACTTGTTTTTGATGACTGCGAAGCTATGAAGGTTCCATTGAATCTGTTTGATGGACTTTTAAATAAGCCTAATCTTGCTACTCCTGTCGCTGCTAAAGTACTAAACTAATAAGATTTAAGGCGAAATTTTAATCTTAGATCTGGGTTAGAAATTAAAGCCACCTGGTAGAATATTGAATATGAAGAAGCAACAGAAAAAAATCACAATAGGAACTTATCATAAGATAAGCAAGAAATATTCAAACTCAGCTCAAGCAAATTACATCGCAGCACCATTTTAAGGCTTAGAAAAACTTGAGTTCAAATCGAATGAATATACAAAACTGATAGGTTCATAGCCTACGGTCATTGTAGCCTTTTATCGGTTTTTGCCAACATAACGGATATCGAAACTGATCCAATTCATATCATGATTATCAATAGAAAGTTTTCAGAAACAGTTCTAGTATTAAGAGAAGACAACTAGTAAGTACCTACATTGTATTGACAACACCGCAGAATACATTGTCAATGAACTTATGCAAACGATCTCTCTATCGACATGCTGTGAAAGTGTTTCTAAAATTGAAGTTTAAACATTTGAGGTCAATATTCAATCAATGTGTCTTGTAAAAAGGCGAAATGATTGTTTACTTTTTCGTTTTGCGCCCAACGTTGATCCAAAATGTCAATATTTATTGTACAGTCGGTGGGTTCAATGTTTTTGACGCACACGTGTTTGAGAGCGCCTGGATGAGACTCGGGACTGCATCTCCAAATGTTTGTGTTTCAATTATAATACAAAGTTCAAATAAGTATGAATCAGAACCCAGTAAAATACTTATTGATGTTCTCAAATTATATTCTAGATTGCTATGTCGAAGTCACAAATCTATCAAGTTCGCTTCTCCGGTTAGTAGAAAAATCCACAAAGTGCGATGACTTTTAACTTTTAAAATCGATAACCATCCATTACATCAGGCTATTGGTTCTATAGACCACGTAAAAGAAAAAGATTATAGAGATAAAGAAGACGAAATATCTATTGTAAGCTTTGATCGTATGGCTAAAGTAAATAAGGCGGATTTTTTTGTTTCTGTAATTCTAGCACCTGAGCAAAGGAAACGCACGACTGATTTGGCCTACGGTCACTATTTTTTCAAAGCACGTAACACTATGTGAAGTTGATTGGAAAAAAATTCTCTCATTCGCAAGTCTGGCTTGAGTTAAAATAACAACGTAAGTAATGAATAAATGTCAGGAATATATTCATTCTAAAAGAGACTAGATAGAGATTACTGCAGTAGTTTCTGTAAGCAATATTATAAATAATCTATGTTATTAATAATTATTACATGGTGAAGAGATAATTTTGCACCCCTTTTTAAACACGCATGTAGGAGTGTGAGATTCGGCAGAGAGTTGAAGTTATATAATATGTCAAACTAGCGCAGAAATAAAATAATTATATTATAACAAAATTTAATAGATTACGGTCAAATTTCGACCACCGGGCGACCACTACTATTAGGTATATCAAAATACAAAAGAGTTATTAACAATATGACAGATAGCCCATTTCCCAATCAACGGACCCAAAAGTAATTAGGTACAATTGCAAAATTTTAATTAAACGTTAAGTAGGTACTCAACAACTGTAATAGGTGCCACAGAATTTCTAAAGTTATCCGCTGCTAGGTTCAGCCTTGGCATTATGACCTGTGAAAATGTAACCTTGTGAAACGCTAAAATGTATTTGTATTAATATTTCTTAACTAATCTTGATTCTGATGAAATGAATTCTCGATTAGAACGGTAACACAACAAAGGTCTTCAAAGTTCAAAACAAGTACTTAGTATATTTTCAAGATGTCAAAAATAATTTCGCTGAGATCAAAAATAGAATAAGAGCACATTATTAACGCAGTGCCGAGAGCGAATTTGGTACCGAAGTAAAAAAAACTTAACGCTGCAATGGGTTTTTTTACTCCACAAAGCGCTCAATAGTCGTTTTTTGGTTCAGTTTTTGCACATCTGTTCGGGCCGAAATAGACTAACCGACACATGGCACTTTCGATTGATGCAAAACAGTCTGAGGTCGAGTGAGTCTTCACAATATAGGTATATACAATCATGAAAGGAAAAGAGCTTCACAAATTGAACGAATTACAGATCAAAGGTTCACTGATTTAAAAATTTTATTCCCTGTTCCAATAAAATAATATAATTTAAAACTGTTTTATTAGTTTCCGAATGCTATATTGGAACCCGCAGTGACTGAAAGTATTAAAATTAATTGCAGTGTGATTGTGTTAAACGGCTTTCGTAATTTCCTTCATTGTTAGCCCAAGATTAAAGCTATGTCGACAATCAATGAATTTGCTGATTATTTCAAATAGATAAAAGGCTATTGTTTACTCTCTGACCGACTTATTTTTTGCTGTCTACGGGTCGATTGGTCGAATTAAGTCGTCTGATGGAAATATTAGTACACTTTTTGTTTTGACAAGGGCAAGGACGATTACAACATTCTGTCTTATAATTCTATTATGCTCCAATTTGTCATTTTTTTGCCCATTATGCATGTTTTATATCGAGTTTTGTTTTATAATCAACAGTTTCGAGGTCTTTGAACTGCAACATAAAACAATACTTACTGAAATTTTTAACAGCACTTTTACTTGGAAGCCGACCTTAAAATTGTTTGGACGACGTCCGGCCTTCCGTGTTAAGCGTAGAATCCAGTCACTCACACTGTACACACCACTATGAAAATCAAGTTAGCACTTCACGAAAGTCCTGGCACGGCGGGGTCCGAGACTAAACCCGTTCCGGAGGATACCGAATTCCGGTTTGAGAAGGTCACTTTACGCGTTCGCCGGGTTCAAAACAGACTGTTCCAATTCAACAATGTGCGGGTTGAAAGGAAAGTCTAGGAAAGTTTCGTGTGTCGGACGAAAACTTTTTTCGCGATGTCGGAGGTTCGGCGTCGTCGCACCTCACGACACAAGCGTCGCGAGCGGTAGCACGGTGCAGACTGGCGCGCGACGTGGAATTACGGCAGTGTGCAGTCGAAGCCTCCTCGTCGCCACACGATCGCTTGTGTGTGCGGCAGACTTGCAGATTCCTCTACCACTGTATTCAAGCGATGCGTTGGTTAGCTTTGAAGTTTATCCATTGCTGCTTTAGTAAGCATTCTAAAACTCTATATATGAGAAACTCTGGAAATAGTAAATGAATTTTCCCTGTGCGTTGACACAGGACATGTGAAAAGTATATCCGGGCGAGGTATCAGGTTCTGGAGGTTTGCTCATTTATTGTTATGGGCCGCAGTCGGGTGCATAGTTTTATGAAATTGGCTTTTTGTTCGTACCGTCTGGCTGGCAGGTCCCTCTGGGCTGCGTCGTAAAGACGCATTAGGCTCGCCGGCCGCTGAACTTTGCTCGTGTTTTCATTAGCGTGTTTTAATTTAAAGTATCGATGGATTTATTCGCGATTTGAGACTTATATGAATTAAAAGTCTAGGATTCCTGACGATGTTTTTCTTCACCGATGTGAGTGATGTCCAAGATAAACTTTAAAAGTATATAATCATGAAAAAGACACTTGCCCATGCCCAGTTGCGAACCCACAGCCTAAAAGGAGAAGGCGCCTTAAGCACATGAGGCATCACGCCGATTCCGCCTTGAGCAAGCGTGGTGATCAATGCTTGTGCCTTTTCTATAATTATAGGAAAAGGCCTTTGCCCTGAAGTGCAACAATAATAGGCTGGTATTATTATGTTTTATGGCGTAATACAATGTTGAGTGGAAAAGTAATTAAGTTAATTACTTTATACATTAACAGTAGATTACCAAACTATGTGTTGACCATGTGTGGCATTAAGTAAACCAAGATTCTTAACCAATCAGAGCACTATAAAACATAAATTCGTTGACTACAACAGTAACTAGGTAACTGGCGTGCTAAATGAAAAAGCGGTATCTCAGGGAAAGGTGGTTTCGAGAAAATTTTAGTTTTGTAAATATAGTTTTCTTTCCTTCACATATTATTTTTTTTTGTTTAAAAAATGTTTCAAATAAGATAGGCCGCTATTTGGCTTAGTTATTGGATGCGTATTTCTGTAAACTATCCGATGCCAAACAAATCAACTTAACTGGTTTTTTTAAGACAAGCTGAAGACTAGAAGAAATCGAAAGATGTTAGTGAAAAGTCTAGATAGACTTTTATATCTGACTATCTTGTTTTTCCATATAATTACAAACTTTGGACTTTTAGGGCATAAATAATGAAAAATTCTTTCTTAGCGCATGCCTACGTCATAATAACTATCTGCGTGCCAAAATTCAGAGCTGTGTGTTGATAGTCAGTCAGTAACGGTTGCCTTTTATACAGCCTGTAACAAAAACCCTGTCCGATCCTTAAGGGTATTATTCGGCATCGTACTGCGTACACATATACGTAACCATTTAATGGATTTGAGATTATTATTTTTCCCCAGTGAAAAAAAAAAGAAGAAAGAAGAAGTAATTAAATTAAAATAAAACATAAAACTTACATACATACATACATACATACATACCGGTCAAAATCATAACCCCCCCTTTTGGCTTTGCCGTAGTCGGGTAAAAACTGATCAACGGCAACACTGATCGGACAGGGTTTTTGTTACATAGTGTATATTATAGATACCGCTTTCGAGATTGGCACGACAGAATACCTGTGTTAAAAAGCCTCTGAAAATTAGGACCCATTTTAATCTAGCCCTAAATTTTAACTAGATATTGTAATCCTACGAACCTTAACTTGAAACCAAAGACCTACAAGGTCGGCAGTCATGTTAAACGCCCACCGAAACAACATAAATAGTGAATTTAATTATGGTAATAAACAACTTGTAAAATCGAGAGTTATTTGTTATCTACCCAGAATCATTTACTTTGTAGGTAAGTAGAAGAGGCCTTTGTCCAACAGTGGACATCTTCCAGCCTAATGAAGAATACCAAGACAAATTTTTATCAATAGAATAATTGTAAGGACATGAAATAAGATATTTAAAAAATGGTTGATTCTTGTACAAGCTACCTTAAATTAGACATGCAAACAATAACTAATAATTTTTTTTTTAAAAGGTAAGTCCATAATATACCTAATCAAGTACTTAAGTAGTCATATTATTAAACAAGCATATTGCCAACAAAGTATTAAATTAGTATAATTCACCATGTTAATTTGTTTTACAACTCTATAATATATTAAGTAGATAATAATTAGCACACAGTAATTGCAATTTCTAAAAAAGTAAGTCTAAAAAGTACTTAAGTGAAAATAAATGTAAAAAAACACCATTTATAATTAGCTTCTTTTTTGTGAATTCGTGGACAATAGTGCATGTGTAGTAACATAAATTTGGAATAAATTATATATAACTGTATTTATAATATGCTAATTTAAGAGTGCTTGGCATGTAACTGTTTTTCGCTAACTAATAAAAAATAAAAATAAAAACTCACTTCTGGTTTAAAAAAAGACCTACACTTACAGTATCCCCGTTGGCTGGACCGTTTATTTTTAACTTATTAATTAAGCTCGTAAGAATTCTTTATGGTAAGTACTTTGATCTGCATCATTATACTTGCTAGATGTTTGAAAGATTTAAATGTGTCCCTTGGATGGTAGCGCCGTCTCTATTTTAGGCTCTAGACAGACGGACTGCATTTCAACTGCACTCCGACTGCCAAATTACAGTTTGAATGTAGTTGGCACGACTGCAATGAAACTGTCAACTAACTGCACAACGACTGCACTTCTAATGCAATCGGACTGCACTTGGCGTGCGCGTAGTCGTTGGAACTGCACGCCAACTGCCCACCGACGTGGACCGACGACCGACCGGTTGGTTGGCAGTTTCATTGCAGTCATAGTAACTGCAATTTGGCAGTCGGAGTGCAGTTGAAATGCAGTCCGTCTGTCTAGAGCCTAAGGCCCGCCATAGACGGACAGCATCTTCCAGTCGAGACCGACTGCTCTAGAGCGGTCGCGTTGAAGTCGTACACGACTGCAACACGACCGCATAATAGTAGTTTTTGTTTTTATAAATATGTATGATAGTCTATAAGGTATATTATATGTTATGGGTCTTTGTTACCTGAAATAAATGAATAAATAAATAATGCAGTATATGGTAGGTCAGTCGATCGCACGGCGAAACTCGACCGCAGAGCGACTGCTCCGACCGCTCAGGAACTGGTCGAGCGGTCCGTGTATGGCGGATATGAATTTGTATTTAAACTGCAGTTCACCGTGCGGCGACCGCATCTTGCAGTCGGTCTCGACTGCAAGATGCGGTCCGTCTATGGCGGGCCTAAATCCCTGACGGAAGCTAGTCTAATACAACTGAACAGCATTTACGCACAGGACTTCCACGTTCCAAGTACTGACGCAACACAACACAGGACTTCAAGTAACAAGTAGGCCACCTTGATACCAAACACTTTATTCTACTACCAACCCACATTAAGCCGTCAAAAACCCATTACTTAAACATAAACCCAAAACATACGTCCACCTACATAGCTAACAAACTTTCCTACTTTATTTGCGTAAGAACGAAATTCGCACAAGGAAAACATAATAGGTTCCCCTTACCTGGCGACACTAAAGGCGTGACCACAAAACATCTGTTGCATTACTACATTACCCACAAAATGTTCCAAGTATCCCACGCTCCAAATTAAACCTAACCTATGAATAATAAAATAAACAGGAATTTCATATTGATATTGTGGGCTAGGCTTTAGTCTGATTTATTTTAACATTTACTGAATATTGGTTCAAGCGGACACTCTGTTGTAGCAGTAAAGCCTTAAGCTAGGCGTTGTACTTAGTTACCTATTGCTTAACTAAGTAGTCTTGTTTACTTGTCTTTGTAATTTGATTTGGAGGAATTGTGTATTTATTTTCTTCGATTTGTTTGTCTATTATGTTTTTTAGGTACTTCATTGTCTGGTTTGTCAATGCATATCTTTCTATATCTATTTCTTTTTAATCAACTCTTCTAAGACCTTGTACTATTGGTTATGTGAGTTTTGCGAACTGTTCTAAAACATTTTAATCGTGCACTTTTGTATAGAATAGCTGTATATTTAAACCGACGAAATGTAGTTCTACAATCATGTATTGAATTCATGGTAAACGTTAGTGTCACATCACATCGTCCACCGTTTTTGATCAAACTTTAAAATCTACTGCTTCTGGCCTATACAAAAGCTATAATATATTTATAAATTCCTAGCTGCTGCCCGCGACTTCGTCCATGTAAATATCGGTTATAGGCGATCTTATCCTGTTTCTCCCCATACAAACTTTGGCCCTCCGTTTCATCCCGTTAAGGGGTGAAATTTGGAAAATTCTTTTTTAGCGGATGTCTACTGACTATAAACTACCTCCCTGCCAAATTTCATCTTTATACGTCAAGCGGTTTTCGATATTTCGTGATGAATGAGTGAGTGACCTTTCGCATATAAACATTTAGATTTGATAAGATCAAATATTCAATTTTATTTATATTAAAAAATTAGCAATTCTAATTCATCAATTACTTCATTCTTCTTAATTCATCTAAAATGGCGTGTGACAGTCAGGAAATACACAAAATCTTAATTGATTCTTAATCATCTATTTTAAAAAAGAATCGCTTTAAAATACGATTCAAGATTTAAACCTTTCTATTGTACCATCCATCGTATTATCATCCCGTTATTCCCACATAGTTTGCCTAATTTAATAAGCAGTTAAATAAGTAATAGTCTTTTAAACAAAAAAAAATAAAACACAGTAAAGTGGGCCCCATTCACTTAGCTACTGTGGGCCCATTCCGAGTTGCCGTGACGAAATGTCCCAGTTCAGTATTCACACGGTCCCTTCTCTGTAAATTCGCATAATTAGGGGGATATACAAAACAATATAAATTAGCTGATTACACTACAATGGTAGATTATGCAGCGCTAAAGAATAAAGTTGTTTGACGGTATACATCACGGTAACACAGTAGCCTCACTTTTGTGCTCAATTTAAAAACAAAAGATGGTTTTTATGTAGTTTCTGGCAAGACTCACCTTCCGTTCATCTTGTGTGTCAATGAACTAAACTGCTCATTCATGGGGACCTACTTTAGAAGTATGAACTATGCTTATAAAGAGTGTATTGTGGTGGACATTCATAAAAAAAAATAACTTATTGCGAGTCGTACACGAAGGATTCTACCAGGCATACCATAGTTCAATATTTAACACTACATTTTTTTTGTTAGCCTATTCTGTCCCACTCCTAGCCAAAGGCCTCCCTCAAACACAACATACTTGTTTTAAATAGTATAGAAAAAAAAATTGTGTGGGAATTCATTTTTATATGTTTACAAGGTTTCAATATTTGCAAACTAAATGTTGGTATCCGTTTGAGCTGAAATTTTGCATACACCTTTAGTTCTGATGGCAATACAATGTCCAATACTCTATAATGTAATAATATTAAATTACAGCTTGTTTTTAAAAACATTATTTTTAATATAATTTTATAGTGGACGTGGCAATACACATTGGGTTAATTTTGAGTGTCTACCTATCACAGAGAGCCTTAAAAACAGGGTTCTATTTTCACCCCCTTTGGGATAGTTTCAAAGAAGAGATAAGATGAATCGAAACAAATAATATCTCGGTTTAAAATTAATTCTTTAACCAAAACAGACCAGCCTCTTCAATATTTCTTTATTAGCTCTGCATAGATATGATTCCCACGACGAATAAATCAATTCAACCCAAATTGAATACCAATTGAAGAAATTAGGTTATTGACGTGCGTAAGCATCGAGATTGAAATCTATTGGGGCGTTTATGCTGCATACCACTTTAAATAATGCTAACTGGCCTGTAAGTTATGGGTCACTGACCCTTACCAGACTTTTGTTCCTTATGGCTATTGTATTTGTTTCAGTGGCACAAATATCAACCAAAATAGTAAAGTCACCGTTATATAACGCTACTAATTAATATTGTACAGAAATTGTAACAGTGCAGCGTCATAAAAACATATTTGGGCCTAAGCATATACCTACTCGTGTGTGAATCCACATGTCCCATACGGCCTTGTTTCTTTAAAAATGTTATAAGACTAGCTTCTGCCTGCGACTTAGTCTACGTAGACTTACATGACTCTTGACGGATTACAGGTGCTAGGGTTAGGCAGAGGTGTACCTATTAGTACACCCACATTTCGCCAGTTATGATTAAATCCCATGAATAGACTCGGTCAACAATAGGTGTTTTATCTATAACTAATTACGAAGCTCATACCTACGTAAAGTATACAGAGTGACCTCTAATAGTAGCCACTAGTGAAGCTTATGTAGGTATTACGTAGCTTCAAAACGTTATTGACGTGACCTAGTTCTAGATTTGTAGGTTTATGAGACTGGATGAAAAATGCGGCATACTGCAGGAAAACTTAAGATGTCAGAGATGAATGATGCTCTATATAGATTTACAAAACTAAAGAGTAGGTATCTAGGTATACACGGCATACGGGTGCCAAGATTTTAATAGTTTCATAGAAGGAGCTTTTGTGAGTAAAATGTGCAGAGATGTACTATTAACAGAATCGATTGATAACAGAAATCAGCTTTAATATTCTTGTGACAAGATTTACCTGTGTAGATAAACAAGGAAAATAAATAAATTAATCTGATTGATTTTAAGTTTTGATATTTTCAAGTTAAGTAAAATTGAGTACTTAAATCTCACGACAAGCTTTTATATCATGTAAATTGTGAAATGACGTTATAAGTTGATAGTTAAAGTTTTAAAGGAAAAGTTTATTTTAATCTTTTTAGCGAATTTTTAAATAAAAGCTTGTTTTTAAAAAAGTTTATTTACTATTAATTTATTTGTAGGGAACAGCACATTTTGTTTTCATGATTTCAGTTTTGGTCCTATAGTAAAAGTTGTTCATAATGATAAATACAATGACCCTGAATAACCAAAAATCACATTAATAAATTCTTCAACTTTGACTTCGAAGCATGACGAAACGTAAAGTTTGATTGCTTGATAAAGTTTCAAAAATATCGGCCACAAACTACTGAGATCACATGCAATGCAATGCAATGCATTTGCAAAGGTACTTTGAGTATATCAGATCCTAATCAACTGAGCATCACAGCTGTATAAGTTGTCAATGGGAAAAAATGAACTACCGATCCTCTCAACCCCATTTTCTGGCCACATCCTATTGACCTTCCATCATACAAGAACAGAACTAGTGCGAAGGTAATAACCTAGTAGCCATGCGCCATATAATCTCACCAGTAAGTAGGCACTACTTAAGATAACCTTGTTGCGGTCGTGGCACACTTGTCTCACCAGCTTTCCTATCAACGTACTGGAGTATTGTTAACAGGTGAAATATTTTGAGATGTA
This sequence comes from Hoplodrina blanda, assembly GCA_949316365.1. Classification (NCBI taxonomy): domain Eukaryota; kingdom Metazoa; phylum Arthropoda; class Insecta; order Lepidoptera; family Noctuidae; genus Hoplodrina; species Hoplodrina blanda. Next base: position 3,544,417 of record OX438582.1, read on the forward strand.
ATTGAGATGAGATAGATGTGAATAGAGCTAACAATCGCCTGATATCAAACAGTGCTATGAAAGACAATTTTATTATGGTTAGAAGTGGTAATAGATAGACATAAATATCGGTTTATTTGATGTGCAATGAGTGGATTACAATACAAAAAAAATGCATGCATGCAAGTAACTGCTACATACGATACCATAGAAGATGTAAGTACAAACGTTACAGTTTATTCAAATTATAATTTAAAACGGACTGAGTGTGAACGCGTTCATAGAGAATATACGAAAGAATAATATTTATCACTGATACGGGACGGTGACGGAACTGTAACTTCACTGATATGTGTGAATCAACCTATTTCTTCAGGCTTAGGGTCAGTTCACACCGAGACGCGACGCGACGCGACGCTGCGTGCACACTTTAAAAGAGCGACTCAAAATATAACTTTATTTTCTACACGAAAAGATACACATTTCATTGTAAAAATATAGAATACGTTACACCACGCAGCACTACGTCGCGATGCGTCGCTCTACGCCGCGCTGCGCCGCGCGGCGCCGCGAGACGCATCGCGACGCAGCGGTGAATCGCCGGTACGCGCGCACAGAATGACGTGCAAGAGCGGCGACGTTGCGATGTGCGTGGTGTAACGTATTCTAAATTTTTACAATGAAATGTGTATCTTTTCGTGTAGAAAATAAAGTTATATTTTGAGTCGCTCTTTTAAAGTGTGCACGCAGCGTCGCGTCGCGTCGCGTCTCGGTGTGAACTGACCCTTAAAGTGAGATTTTTACCTAAATTCATCAACGGAGGTTGTTACAGAATGCCTACCACTTTTTGCAGATTTGTAAATAAATACAAAATATTTATACCGTACATATCTGCGCCATGTTTTAACTTACCATTTAACTTACTGACTAGCAAATAAACCAAGGAAGATTATGTCTTACATGTCAAAATGAACAGCACAAAATGCTTAGCTTACCAGTATCGTAATGAAACAATAATACTAATTATGAATAATAATTATGATCAACAAATCTTATAGATTTGTGTAAAACATAATTTTCGTTCCGCTAATTACCTTGCGACATACACACGGTAGCGGCGTGCGTCGAACATTGTGAAACACACGCATAACAAAAACAACGCATCCGTAAAGTTTGGTTGCCAAACGATTGTTTGTCCGTTCCCAGACAATCGCGCGAGTGTGTTAATTGTTGAAAGCATTCTTTGTGACATATTGACGTAAAGATTGGTAAGTAAATGGTCCAGCAAGTTTAATCAATTATAAATATTGTGACTTTGAATATTTTATTGGATAAAATTTCAACATTTTATACCTACGTAATAATAGTGCCAGCCTATTATTGTCCCACTGTAGGGCAAAGGCCTCTTCTCATACAGAGAAGGTACGAGCATGAGCATTGATGCTTGCTCTAGGCGGGTTGACGATCTCAGACTTTCTCAATACCTAGCTGTCCGCGTGGTTTTTTTTACCCGCGTTATCTTATACATCTTTGGTTACTACTCGGGTCCTGTAGATCGTAGCGTGACGTTATATAACCTATACTATTCCTCATGAAACTGTCCATCATTTACAAAAAGATTTTTTCCGATTTGACTAGTAATTCCAGAGATTAGCACGAGTAAATAAACAACCAAAAAATCTCTTAATAAGCTTTATTAAACATATAAGTATAGATTAGTACTTGCTAAAATGAGAGGTCCTGCAGGAATCATATGGTCATTTTAAGATGCCATTAGACAAAGGCCAATGGAAAGAGGCAGGCTTCGTGTATCCAGTAGGTCGCTGTAAGCTGAAATATATTCGAATTAAGTATGTATTACAAATGCTTACGGTTCCAGCGGGCAGTGTGTCACAACTGCAAGAACAACCTAATTGCCCTGAGGTTATCCGGCGCAATTATAATACAAGATGTTCCTTATTGTGTTAACGACGGTAATAGGAAAATGTGCCGCATGATCTGCGCACGATTCGATCTAATTCTCCGATGTCAGACGTGTCTGCTTTACTTGTTATGTAATTGTTTTATCTTTTTGATTTATATTTAGTATTTATGTGGGATCTTTGGTTATCTTCCGGGTATGGTGAGAGTGGGTTAGGAATGCGGGTATTGTTATGTTTATTGTGAGATACTTGTAGACTACTGAGTTGTTCTAGTAGTGGTCTAGGAGTGGTTGGTCTCTTTGTCTTTGGTGGTTTTTTTTTGGGGTGAAAATCTAACCTGTTGCTTCCGTTGCCCTTTGCGTTCCGGGGCCACGGTATGCTGTTAAGACATCCCGCGACCCTGGCAGGCGTTGGGCCCTGTTGGGGGCCCCGTCACTGTGGTAGATATTTTGTTGTATATTTTAAGACTAAGCCTTAAATAAATTAGAAACATTGTATGAAATTAGTTCAAGCTCTTATTTGTGTGTATTCATCACTTTTTTAGTTCAAAAACAATGATATTTTTATGAAATATTCGCAACAAAAGAACTCAGGAAATCGGTCATCTCATCGGCAGCAGCAACAGCAGATTATGTTAAACCTGACCGTAACAAAAGCAGCCAACTGACTTGCGCACGCACCGAAATATTTAGAACACAATCATTGACACATTGCACGTTTTTTCTTAAAATTCTTGAAACCGCGAAGAATTGGAATATTTTATTGTTTTTACTTCCGATAACAATGGCCGCCTTGACGTGAATTTGTGTTATAAGATCTAAAACAACTGTTTTAAGCTAGTTTTTCCCAATGACCTAAGAAATAAGCGATATTGACATTAATAGTAGGTACCAGCCTATTATTTTCCCACTGCTGGGCAAAGATCTCTTCTCACACAAAGAAGGCACGAGCATATATCACGCTTGCTCAAGGCGGATTGTTAACAAGCATCAATTATCAAAGTCAAAGTCAAATAATTTATTTCAATTAGGCCATTATAAGGCACTTTTGAACGTCATACCTATTTAACCTTATACCTATTTAATTAGTTTAAGTTTACACGAACTTTCGTAACACATGAATATTTTATAACTAGCTGACCCGCCACGACTTCGTTCGCGTAGTATCCTACCCCTACCCTAATCTACCCCTACCCCTACCCTTGAGACCGACATTTCCGACTTTTTTTTTTCGTTCATAGGGACCTTCTCCTGACAATAACAAACACAACAAAAAAAAAGTGAAATCGGTCCAGCCGTTTACGCGTGATGCCGTGACCAAAGGAAACAGGGATTCATTTTTATATAATTCCAATCTAAATTCATAAATAATCAAAACATAAAATTTATAAATAATAACAAGATAAGTACAACAATTACCTATTATTTATTATGCTCTTGAATATACAAATGCAAAGATGCACTTCGCGGTCAATTGGTGTATGAAAGGAGCCTCCCCGAGTGGCGATAATCTTAAATCGTCCTGCGGTTCAAAATGTCCGGCGCACCCTGGACAGCTAGCACTCGGTGTTATTCTGTGACTCGGTAACGCAGAGTCTAGCTGACCAATCCTTTCACCACGATGATAAATCCCCACGGCTCTCCTCAGAGTCATAGGCCGTATTAGGGCCAAATAACAAAATTGACTTCGCGGTATATTTATTTATTTAAAACAAAAGTTGACAGTGCTTGCGACCAAATCACTTACATTTCAGAAGCTTAAACTATCATAATATGATAGTTTAAGCTTCTGAAATGTAAGTGATTTTATGTCATAAATTATGACTCTGAGTAAATACAAATATCTACAAACATAACACCGTCATGCCTTTACACGCTACTCATAAAGAATGTCTCACTCCAGACCACCATGGCGGCCACACCAGGATATCGAGCACACAAATAAACACATCAAACAAACAAACCGCGATATGCAAACTTTCGCTAAATTTCACGTAGAACAATATCGTCTGTAGACGTCATAATTCAATACTATCTGGTACATTAGTAAAGTAGTTATCTTGAGTGGCCGGGCGGCGCGGGCGCCGCGCCTCGCTCCCTCACGCCTTACCATCGGTGCATTTTCACTGAAAACACACGATAAGATAAATAATATTAATGTGTTAGGAAAGGGTAACAAGGACGACTGGCTTCTAGTTTGAATCAGTCAGTTGTGCTGATATATATCGGGCGTAATTGTGATTTATATTGCTCCAATCATTTTGTTTGTTTTGTAAAGGTTAGCTGTCGTATGGGATGTGGACTTATTTAATTAGTCTCGATCGGAAACAACTGTAGGGCCAGAGGCCTTAGTAAAGGCGCGCGGTGTAAATGTAACGTATAAAGAGTGGCACTATAAATATTTATTATACTTTGAAGAACTTATTCGTATCAATAATACTTAAATAAAAAAAAGCGCGACTGTTGAGCAAGAGGTCTTGGGTTCGATTCCCAGGTCGGGCAAAGTGTTATTGGGTTTTTCCATCAGGAATTTCTCAGTAGAAGCCTCGGAGTCAGGATTTGTGCCCGGTTGATGGCAATAGGCTCGCCCCCTATTACATGGGACTTAAACATAACTGGCGAAATGTGGGTGTACTAATGGGTACACCTATGCCTAACCCTTCGGGGATAACAGGCGTGATGTTATGTTATGATGTTATGTTAAAAAAAAATACAATGACGCGGTCGTGCAGACCAAAAATCAACCAGACCTCAACCAAAAATGGTCTGAGGTCCTAGCACGACCGCGTCTTTGTATTTTTTTTACTATAAAGTCCGGTCAATTTAGACAATTTAGAATTCCGAATTTACAATAATTCGCACCCAGCTCATAGTTAGTAGGATTGTTCAAAACACCATCATAAATGAAATCTAAAAAGGTTATGTAAATCGGGGGGCACGGCAGTGCCCCCGCCAAAGTCGAGCGCGAAGCAAACACTACCGTACCATCCTTTACTAGAACCATTTCGCCGCATTTTCAGGCCCCTATTTGAGAACCTCTAGATTAGACCAGAACGCAGAAATTTTCGTCATCCAGTAAGCTGTAATCATATACTTAAAATCCAAAATATCAAGTCTGTAGGTCATTTAGTTCCGAAGTTAAGCGAAAGCAAAGTTTCGCATTTATGACACTCACTCACTCACTCAAAATCATCAAAATAGAACTAGTACTTCCCATAAACTCAGAGAGCTGAAATTTGGTACAGAGTTAGGGTTTAATGGCCACATAAAGGAAAAACTATAAAAACTAGGACAATCGAAGATCTGGAGTACCTGGTGACCCTGATTAGAAAACACAAGAGCCCAACCAAACTATTAGAGATCGCGACATACCGCCTTTACAAAAAATATTCAACTTGGTGGGCCGCTTCTATAAAAACAAAGAGAAAAAAAAAGAAAAAAAAAACTGTGTCAAATAATAAAATCTAATAAAATAAATCAATATACGTTTCTACAAAAAGAAGTGAAATCCCACCAAAAACATTCTGTAAAAAACTAGCCAAGTCTCGATGGAGCTGCTTGTTTATCTCTAAAAAGTAATGAAATCAAAACAAAGTCGTGCCAAGTCTAAGGTTCCATATTGCGATTTCTTTATTATTATAGTTAATGTTGTGTGACTTGGCCGTTGAACATTCTTTATACGTTAGTGTGTACAAGTCAACAATTGACTGGTTATTGAATCAACGTTTTTCAAGTGGCAATTTTCCATCGTCAATGGGTAGCGGTTCTAGCGACACATTGGAGCAATGGTGTCATGGAGCACCTGGTTTTGTACCCGTAAACGGCCAAGCCACACAACATTAACTATAATAATAAAGAAATCGCAGTAAGGAACCTTAGACTTGGCACGACTTTGTTTTGATTTCATTACTTTTTAGAGATAAACAAGCAGCTCCATCGAGACTTGGCTAGTTTTTTACAGAATGTTTTTGGTGGGATAATTTTTGACTTTACTAGACATTCAAAAATAGAACAGAGTGAAACCTATGACTTTAATTTTAGACCTTACCCATGGCTCCAATCTATTGCACGCAGGAGGAAATTCAAGAGGTTATGAGATTCTGGATTATCTACCTAATTATTGTCAAAATCCTTCAATATCATCATTTCCATCTGAGTTAGCAAACAATAGATTCTGCTACAGCAATATAGGGTGCATTTTCAGCCATTTGGGAATTGATAGCAATTATAAATTGAACTGACGCGTGTAATATGACAGATTCAATATTAATAATTGTCTACAAACCAAACCAAGGAAAATAATAGTTATAAGCAAAGCTGTGTTTATGATGACAGACAAATGGTACGGTTATTGACATATTAGTTTTCACAGAAAGTGTTGGAGTTGTTTAATATAAGGATAGGTAACAATACAGTAATCATTATTATATTTTTTTTTATTAATCAAAATTCAATTCAAAATATCGGAAAAATTAAAGGATAAAAAAATATATGTATAATACTTAATACTGTACTGGCTGAGGATCAATACCATGTGTGTAAACTATCTTAGTGTACGCAGGCTTAGAAAAATACTTTATTCAGAAATGGACTTCAATACTGTCAATATTCGGGAAAAGCAATTTGTAAGGTCCATGCTTACGAATTAGGGTCTTATTAGGGATGTTCAGATCAATTTAAAATTATACTCCTCTTCACCAATTTTTTCTAACAAACAATTGAATTATGTATAGGGCGTGTGTGGAGTGCTATTTTATATGATACACATCTATCGTATACATAATTTATTTCTTTCTTTTTTTTTAAAAAAATGATGTAAGTACCTACTGTCATTTTAAGAGTAGTAAAAGTCCTGCAATCAACACCAAGAGAACAAAAATTCATTTTTTCCTCAATCACCTTTTACATAATGCAAAACACAGTTGCATTAACATCTCACCTATAAAAGCTAATAATGACCAGACAAATGGTATGGTCGCCGGGGTCCTGTTCCCATACTCTGTCGACTAGGGTTCAAGTCGTGACGGTGCTGCGCTGACCTTTGTCAACCGCCACAGAGCAGCATGCAGATAGCCAACTGCTTGTAAAACATGCAGTTATGTCGGACGGATTATGACAAACGTATGGCTGGATAATATTGCAGAGAGTCTAGTGGGCTTTGTTCTTGAGAAGGATATGAGAAGAGATAGAAATGGTACTGGAGTGAAAGGTGAAAATGATGACGTATGCGAGGTGTAAGAAGACACATCTTCTAGACGTTAGCTACGCATAGTGCCCGTCAAAGTAAGTAACATTATGCAAAAAATATGGCTAAGATGGTTTAAAAATGGTTGCGTGTAATATATAATAACGCACACAAAACATTAAAGTAGCATAATATTTTGTGTACCCCCTGTTGTATAAACCTCTACGGGTGCATACAACAGAGGTTGTAGGTATTTAAAGCTTAGTTAGAACATTTCAATCTTATAATCTTAAAAAAAGAAAATTGAACTTTGACCTGTAATATCTCTCACCAGAACATAAGGAGACGATGGGAAGAATATGGAACTTTCGATTTCGATAAAGTTAAAGTTTTTACAAGTGTGAAGTGTCTTTCTTCAAATGACAAAGTGTCATTCATTATTTTATAGTAAGGATAGCTAAAATAGACGACTTTAATAAGATTCTAACTATGCATAGAGGACAATGCCTAACTTAACGTCATATCTTCGAAGAAATAATTTTCATGAGTAATAAGGTTGATCTCATCAAACCCAAAGCTCCAAACGACAAAAGAAATACGATACATTTAATCCAAATCACATTTTTTCTTATATTAAGATCCAGCTAACACACGTTCCGTTCCACAAATTCATTAATTTTGTTAGTAAGACATCTAAATCCAAAATGTGTTAGTATTCCGAGACCGTCTGGTTCTGAGTCAGATCTTCAGTCATGAAGTGAAGTTTTTGTGATTCATTCTTGACGGGTGACTCAACTCCCAACTTTGTCTTATAGGGCGAACAGCGCGGGGTGACGTGATTTCTCCGGTTTTCCAAACTTTCGTTCTTATATGACGTGTCAGATTTTCCTGATGAAAACAAGATCTTTTCTCACTTTAACTAAGGTTTAATCAAATTCTCTAACGTAAGCAAACTATGACGTATCATGTTACTACTTTCATACCCTTTCTAAATGCGATATTTGGAAGGATGGGTCTTCGTTACTCAATCACGCCAAAACGGCTAAACGGACCTGGATGAAAGGACATCAACCGTTTTGTATGGCGTTTGGGCTTGAACATGAACATAAAAATATTGTACTATTTTTGATTTTATTGAGTGGCTTACAGTACATAGAAAACATATATATAGGAAGTTTTGTATCAAATTGTTTAATATAATAATAAAACAAAAACTTTAACACTTTAAAATAAATGATTTATTTGTAAAATTATTCATTTTCGTAAGTTAATAAAACGTGCACTAAGCTGCATTTCCACAAGATTAATAATGTGTCTTCTCTTGTGAGTGATTTCAACACCACAAGGCACAATTTATAGATTTACTAGGCAAAATCGGGAAGTCCATGATCATGCGCGGGTCGTCGTGTGTGTTCATGTCGGGTTCATTATCCGAAGAAATGCCAGGGTAAACGTTTAAAGCGGTTACTGAGTCCAAGAGTGAGCCGGGGTCGTTAGGTAAAAAAATCATCAGAATTCATTTTGAATAGCGCAAGTCGTCAAAAATATCCAAAGTTGAAATAATATTCACAATAATATTCGAACAAGGGCACGAACACAGAGCGAATGACATTGACATTGACAATCGATCACCTTATTCTGGTTCTGGATCGGGGTTGCCAGTTCTCTAATTCTCTATACTAGGTATCAGTCGAACTACACGATTTGAAATCGATTCCGGAATCGATTTCATATTATATTATGAGCTGTTTTGCTTTACGTTTTATTTTTGTATATTATGCTGAGCTCTTATGCTTTACGTAATTATTTTGGTTATGGCCCATGCTGCATTCTAATTAGAATCTTCAAGAAAATCACGCGTTAATAATACCCGCTACCATGACGGACAAAACCCAAATGAACGAAGACGAAATACCAATTACGAACGATTATTACAATTGTTACGTTTACCTATTACATTTTTTTTTTCCCGATAGAAGCTTTCTTCGTTCGTTCTACGTTGCGTAGGCAACCTGATGATTTTAACACTTAAAAAAAAAATGTTGTTCTACATAAACTATATTTTTTTATTTGTGTGAGGTTAAGATGATGACGATGCTAATGATGAATATTTCAACGGCTAGATAAAGCTCGGTCTTCCATTAAACATTTTAATGTTTTGAAGCTCTCGAATCGAAACATCGAATATCGATACTATTTTTTCTGGGTTTTTATTTTGGCAACCCTAACTCAATGCATCCCGGCACGTTGCACAGCAACTGTCACCATACACAACTAATAATCAATTAAAAATCTTTTTTATTCGTTTTTAATATTATTTAGTTTGACACTCCCAAAAGAAACCAATATTTACTAAATATTATTACTAAATTATTTAAGAATTTCTTTTTTCCCAATACAGCTGTTCACCGGTTAGCCCATTTTGGTTGAAGTCCTTTGGCACAGAGATAGATTATAGTCTGGAAAAGCATACAGGCTACTTTTTATTCCATAAAATAATACTCGTATATGACTTTGACGTGGACGAAGTCGCGGGCAGAAGTATTCAAATATAATTTTCGGAATATGAAATATGGGTAATTAGACTTTGGATGACTGTTATTTTTCCTATTGACGAAATTTCTCCATTTAATGTAGTTTAATACTTATTATTAGCTTTTTAAACCTGGATTTCAGATAAGAATATAATATTGAGTATCCACTACATAATATCTTCTTCTATGTTAAATTAATGTTGTGTCTATCATGTCTGGGAGGCAAAGCGCTTAATGCGGGCAGCGCAGGACCAATCATTCATTGTGGCTGTCTTTAGGGGAAGCCTATGTCCAGCAGGTATGTTCGACTGACTTGATGATAATGATGATGATGTTTTTGATGAGTCCAATATAAGTTCATGTAAATGAAAGTATTGAAAGTAATCTTCAATTTCATTCGCAAATTCTTCCACATAATTTCTCATAAATATTCATAATCTTTGTTCGAATTATAACAAGCGATATCGCGCGGCCATGCCTTACATTTCGATATAAATCCTCAGTCCGTGGCCTATTGTGAAATACTTGTAACACCGTGTTGTTTCTGTAATGTTTACCGCCCGGGAGTAGGCGTCAAATTCATTGTTATTGTTTTTCGCCTTATTTGTAAGTTCTACGGATATTTTGTTAGGAGATATAAGGACATTATTAGAGGATTCTGGACTGTTATTGGATTTAGTAGCTTCATTTGTGATGTTAGTAGATTCATTATCATCATCAAGTTTTGTCCAATCTTTTGTAGGGAGTGTATTAATTATTTACATCTCAGTAAATAATTAATATACTCCTTATCACAAGAAAAATACCTACAAGATGGTAGTTTTATGCACTCGAACACTTTTCCGGCAGACAGTGCTGCCAATATTAAATATAACACATGCATGCACTAGTTTGATTTTGTATTGTTTTTCTAAATTGTGGTCATGTAGCGCAACGATTAAACTAGTGTATTAGGAATTTCTTCTATTTTACCACTGCTTCACTAATACTATTCTTCATCAGCCAATTGCTCAGCCACTGCCCACCCTGTTGTCAATAAGCTATTGATCGTCACTTAGAAAATAATAATGGTTTAAATATGTTGCATTGCCTTCAGCTATATCATCTTCAATGTTTCTACATTTTATTTCATCAACGTTGACTTCTATGTAAGGCTATAAATCTAATAGTATCGAAACTTCACTTTAGTCTTTACACAGAATTAGATTGCTCTCGATATGTCCATATCAATTCATTCCCCATTTAACCTAACCGTACCAAATGCATACTCTAGATTCGTTCACACGACTTATTTTGGACTGACAAGTAGCCAACATAATTTATTAGTCAAATAAAACTTAGATGCTAATAAAACTTAGATTGTTCGGTCATGTTGAGAGGATGATTGAAAGGCAGTTAATAAAAGGAATTTATATGGCAGATGTGAGTGGCAACGCAGGAAGAGGATGCCCTAGGAAGACTGACCATATTGGTGAGGTTCTTCAGAAAGGTTAGGTGCGCAGTACTCGTAACCGGCGTGCTTGTATGAACGTGGACGAGGCGAAAGGAGTATGTAAGGATTGTAGCAGGTGGCGTTCTGTGGTTTCTGCCTACCGCTAAGAGAAAAAGGCGTGAGTTTATGTATGTAATAAAACTTAATACAAAATTACAGCAATCACGAAAGATTTATGTAGTTAGGCTAGTGTCTATCGTTTAAGATCTGAATCGTGATGTATTGGAACCTTTGACTCTTACTTACTTTCAAGGCTAAAGAGCTCATATTTTATTTATTTGTTTACCAGTTACTTTTGCATCGAAATTAACTTGCAAGAATTTTAAAGCTTAAGGTGACATATATTATTTTTCTTAAAACATTTATTTGTTTTAATCTTTATTATTCGAATGCGAAAGTTTGGATGGATGGTTTTGTTACTCAATCAAGCCAGAACGGCTGAAGGGATCTGGATGCAATTTGGCACAGAGATAGATTATAGTCTGGTATAGCAAATAAAGGCTTTTGATCCCGAAAAAATGTGCGGGTCCCGTGGGATATATTAACTTTGACGCGAACACAGTAGCAGGCAGAAGCTAGTAGCAAAAATTACTTTCTTTATTAATCTTCTCACCATGTAATCATTACACTAATCCATTTACTCGTTTATTAGAAACAGCTCATTTTGCAAAAAAACATAACAGATTATGCAAATGATTAACAGTTATCATAAATGTAGAAATATCCAATATTAATTATGGAGAGAAATCAATATCAATCGGACATAAGTTGCAAATGTAGCTGCGTGTGCGAACAAGCCTTCTTATATTTGTGTGCTTGCGTTTTACGCATGTGTGCGCCTGCGCAGTGAAACGTCCGTGCAAGGCGAACCGCCTGCACTTGTTCCATTGTAGGGTGGATATGGATTACGGCTGAGCGAAAATAAATAATTCAATTATATTATGGTTGTTAACGTTTATTATAAAACAATGTCTTCGCTTAAACCTTCGAGCCAGTTTTTGAATTTCGAACTTTATTTCTATAATTATAAAGTTTGTAATACAAAAATTGGCTTAATGGTTTAAACCTGGTTTAAGCAAAGACTTTGTTTTATATTTTGGCCTATTGACTCTGATGAATAAAACTAACTTTGCTATCTGACGTCTATTCGGTAAAGATTTCCCAATATTTTTTTTCTTTTTAGGTGGTAAAAATCATCAAATGAGTCCTTCCGCCCGCAGCTAAAGCTTCGATTAAATCCGAAGCAATTGAAAATATCGGATCGGATTATATGAATTAAATTAGATAAATTGCGTCACCAAAAATAATGATCAAATACAAGATTTAAAAAAACCATTGAGCTGTCATTGAGTCATCGGTAAAGCACGTCAAACAGTTCATTGTCTGCGTTATACGAGATGTTAGTAAAAGTCAACGGTGTGATGGGCCGCTGGACCTAGTGATATCATAGTGAGCTCACCAATCTACCTGACAAGCGTAGCAATTATGCTATTAGCCTCCCAAGTCTGTTCGGATGTTAAAAATGGAAGTTTCGTTAGAAGCTTTTAAAATGTATGACATAAATGTTCGTGCTGGGGAGTATCTACTCAGGAGAGGTCTTCTCGTAATTTAAAATGCTGATTTTCATTAATTGTTAATTAATAAAGGGGGGTTAGGTTTAACAAGCGACGTACTTTAAGAGGACTTATGAAAATAAAAAAAAGTTAACAGAACCAATCTCAAAAAAAATTCAAAATCAACTGCTCATACATTTCTAGTCCCAAAACTCAACAAAATGTAAGGAACAGCTGTTCTTTTTACACGACTGCCCCAAAAAAAGGAGTGTTATGTGTTTAGGGTTAATGTATGGTATGTGAGTTTCTTTATTCCACCATAACTTTTAAACGTCTGAACCGATTTAGATGTATCGTTACAGTCCTTGCATCGTTCCGAGTAACATAGGCTAAGTAAAAAAGACAAAAAGAATCGGTGTGGTCACTTTAAAACGTAGGTAAATGTGAGTGGTTGACCAAAAAGGGACCTCAATGGAAAATAATTGATTTCGAGTAAATCGCGTTTGAAATTTCGTGTAGAAACAAGTTTCGGCTCGGCTTCGGCTCACAAAAAAAATCATAAAAAAAACACTACGGCACCTAAAAATATTCTGGTTAGACCAAAACAAAGCTAAAAGACCACAGATTAAAAAATTCAAAAAATAAAAATAACGGTTTCCAATCCCTCCAGGTCCCTTTTTGGTCAACCACTCACAAATTAATACCAGCCTCAATTTATTTTTTTAATGAATCTGGTCGTGTCTATGTTTATCGTCTAGAATTTGACAAGTAGATTTAAAAAATATATTACACTGTAAATAAATAACGTCGTAAAAAAAACTGACGAGTAAACAAAGTACAAATATGTGCAATTTTTGCAGTCGTGCTTTTTAATTTTTTAATTATAGTAGCTTGTTTAGTAACGTTATATTGAAGAATCAAATATCTGAATTTCATATATAATTAGAAGATAATATGAATTCTTGTAGGTACCTATACCTAAGTACAAACTACGAGTATTACCTATAAATAAAGCTATTTTTTTAAGGATGGAGTTTCTTGCATGTTCTTCTCCATATGACCTTTTAGAAGGGGCAACTAGATTCAATACATTTTTCTCTTTACGTTTAAAAGTATATTTTAATAGTCTAATTAAAATATTTTTTTTACTTTGTCTTTGAACTTAAGAAATCATTTTACATGAGCATTGATAACCAGTCATTGATCTCCAACGGTTTCGTGATAACCAAAGTCATAGTCACCACAAGTCACACGCAGCAACAGGTTTAGTGGGTCGGGCTGCTCGCAAACACACTGCCCTTATGTATCTGTCCACCTCACATATCGTCACCAAAGCAACCGCTTATTAAACCAATACTTTCGATGCCTCATTTAGAAAACCATCTATACTTAATCTGTACTTTTTACAAGCTTTTATTTAGCTTGCACTGTTCGTATGTATGTAAGTTGTCCTTTCAAAATTTGCAAACCATTTTTCGACCATTTCTTTGTATCCGATTGAGCTGAAATTTTGCATACACCTTTAGTCTTGACAATGCAATATCCGATACTCAATATTGTAATAATTTTAAATTAAAGTCGTTGCTTGTTTTAAAAATTATTTTTTATAGTTAGTTTTTATACTAATATAATAAAGCTTATAAGATATTTTTTTGGTTTGTTTATTGTTTAAACAGATCACGCTAAACCACAGAAGCGGAGCAGTAACCAAAAATGAAAAATAACGCGGGTGAAGAAAATCAGAAGAAGAAGATAGTCAGAAGAAGAAGATAATCAGAAGAAGAAGATAGTCAGAAGAAGAAGATAATCAGAAGAAGAAGATAAGAAGATAGTGTAAAATAAAGCTGAAGAGTATTTCTGTGTATTTGTTTAAACGTGCTTATCTCTGGAACTACCACACATATTGGAAAAAATCTTTTTGAATATGATAGCCAGATTAATGCAGAATCGTATAGGCTATATAACATCACGCTGCGACCCACAGAAACGGAGCAGTAACCAAAGGCGTAACTCAACGCAAATGAAACCACGCGGACGAAATCGCGGGCAAAAGCTAGTCTAAAAATGAACCATTCAATCCTCAATAAGGTAAAGATAAAGTATTGATTGTATGGCAACTTTGACTGTGAGATTTATTGCCTGGTCTACTGGTACTAGTTTAGTTAAACTCGAGGGACGAGTCAATCATCGCGTTGCATCTAGTTCTTTTTTGTCCACCTTAGTTTCCAAGTTGTTCTAGGTGAGATGGGTGAGTGGGTCAATGTTTGTGTTCCCGTGAAAGTGGAAGTTGCTTATGGGAAATGGGGTACAGTGAGACCCGTTTGGAGAACATGTGCTCAATGGCTTGTTCCTACTTTCATAAGTTATACGCATAATGATGCTAGAGTATGAATATTATGAAAGCATGATTCCAAGGTATAGGTACAGCTAAGCTATTACTGTCGCACAGCAGGGTGAAAGCCTCAGCAGAAAGAAGGGACGAGTATTAATCACCACACAAATTGGCGATTTCAAACATATATATATAAAAAGTCCAGGTTTCCTCGCGATGTTTTCCCTCACCGATGTCAGTGACGTCCAAAATAAACTTGTATATAAAGAAGTCATATTGTTAGTTGCCCAGCTTCGGACCACAAAATCATGCAGGTGAAGCGCGCCTTAACCACTTATAGCCCATCAGAGATGAAAAACCGCACAGAAAACTGATTTTCTAAAACACACGAAATTCAATAGTATACTAAACTGTAAGCAGCAGAATTCTCGTTAACATACAAAACTATGTTAAAAAAACAACTTACTGTTGTCCAACATCCCAGAAATACCTCAAACCTTGTCAGACATGTTGATAACTGTCCCATTCATGAATCCCCATTCCTCAATGACCGACGAGCGTTAAAAGGTTAAAACATAGTAAACAATACCAACCGGTTGAAGGCATTCTAGGAATTTTAATGATTTTCCAAGACATGACTCCCTCGACAAGACTGCCTCGTTGGTCTAGTGGTCGCAAAGCGCGACTGCTGAGCGTGAGGTCTTGGGTTCGATTCCCAGGTCGGGCAAAGTGTTATTGGGTTTTTTCATTAGGAATTTCTCAGTAGCAGCCTCGGAGTCTGGATTTGTGCCCGGTTGATGGCAATAGGCTCGCCCCCTATTACATGGGACTTAAAACATAACTGGCGAAATGTGGGTGTACTAATGGGTACACCTCTGCCTAACCCTTCGGGGATTACAGGCGTGATGTTATGTGTTATGTTTCCAAGACATATGAGTGTACCTATACCAGTCAGTAGTAACCACTGGTGTATGATATGCAGAACAATGAACTGGAATACAAAATTACCTCCTCCTCTATCAATTTTTCGTCTTTACTAGAAGAAATGTTAATTAAGATCAGTCTTCTAATTGAGCTTAGTATAGCCAAGACTATAAATTCGTACTAATATTTTAAATTCGAAAGTAACTCTGTCTGTCTGTAACGCTTTCACGATTAAATCACTGAACCGATTTTGATGAAATTTGTTACGGGATTTTGAACCACAAGAAAGGGGCATAGGCTACTATTTATTCCTTTACTTGGTCATTCGCGGGAAGAAGCTAGTTAATAAATAATGTCAAGCTAATTGAATATGCCAAATATGTCACTTACTATCCAGTAATAATGTAGTTTAATGTCATCCTAAGATTGTGCTTAGATAAATTTAAAATCAGTATTCTTCCAAAATCATAACAATTGTTTCGAAAAATGGGAGAGATTTGATGTTTTTAACGATTTCACAATTAATTTTGATTGCGACAACAAAGCAACAAAGCGAAGAAAAAGCATGAAATTATAAAGCAATTAGGATGTTGAATAATTTCTTATTATTGCTCAAAACATCCCATAAACATTGATACATTGGGCCTTTGCAAAAAAGAGCTAAAACTACTTTGACAAATTTTAGTAATTATTCTGACAAATAATAGTCCATTGTAGACCCCATAAGCCTTTCTCTCAAAGACTAAAAATAAATATAACATGAATTCTCACGACAAACAAACGCAACCACTTAACGTATGTAACGCAGAACAGTCCACGTAATGAACATTAGAGTACAAAACGATTTGTCTTGAACTTAAAAATATTTGCCAAAACGTCTCAGCCAATGACATAACGCCAAATGACCACCATTATGATGATGGATGACGCCGAATGCCTGCGCACGCGCAAAACAGAATATATGTTTTATTTTATCTATCAATGACAAACTTAAGTTTGCCGTTCAGGAAATTTCTTACAATTTTATTACTATCGTATTGTAAAGTACGAAGACTGGTTTTATGATTGAAGGGTCTTTTTCCGATGGCAAATGTAAGTTTGTGATAGATTTAAGTGTTGTGTAAGAAAGCCGCGGGGGTGTGAATAAAGCCTTTAATCACAATATTAAATACTTCAGTATAGGTTAGGTGTAATGTATGTAAAGAGAGTGCGATGTTAAGTGGACAGTAATCATTTATTTTATTGGATAACTCAGTTTTAAGGAGGAGGGGGGAGGGGGGACGGTGTCATTGATAACTATACTAACCATTAAGTTAAAGAAGACCAGACAATTTTCTATTATATCTGTATCAGTATTAAGACTGCCTCGTTGGTCTAGTGGTCGCAAAGCGCGACTGCTGAGCATGAGGTCTTGGGTTCGATTCCCGGGTCGGGCAAAGTGTTATTGGGTTTTTCCATCAGGAATTTCTCAGTAGCAGCCTCGGTGTCTGGATTTGTGCCCGGTTGATGGGAATAGGCTCGCCCCCTATTACATGGGACTTAAACATAAATGGCGAAATGGGGGTGTACAATGGGTACACCACTGCCTAACCCTTCAGAGATTACAGGCGTAACGTTATATGTTATGTTATTAAAAATGTATATACCATAATATGTAAACGTGCCTTCGTGCCTAACGGCCTAGTTCTGTTCTGTTCTTTTAATTATTTTTTTAAATATGTAAGTACCTTAATAACTACATAAATTATTATTACCAGAATTTGCATTTAATTTGATATAAATTTTCAACTTTATCCTACAAACTTTAAAGTTCTATTAACAAAGCCTTAAGACTGGACACGTTTCATTAGTAGGTGAACCTAAACCGAATATAAATTCTCTTCTCTTTCTGCTACTTGATAGATTAATTAATTATAGTGTAAAGTAAGTTGCTACTTTGCCCCATGCGGCACGGGGCAAAGCTTAATGGCACGAGCCGTGCCTCATAATCGTGATCATCCACACATCTCATCAAAACTTTTCCCTCCACAGTAGAAATGAAACCAATAAATTTTAAGAAATTACATACAATCATCAGAAAGTAAAATTGCTATATTAAATCGCCTGCAGCGGTAAGGAATTAAGAGTTTTATCGCGGGACATTTTTCACCAGACGGTCGTACACCGACATGTCATTATATCACATAACATGGGAGCAAATTGATGGGTGAACACGAGTTATCATGTTTGTAACTCTTTACGACGAATTCGTTGGACAATGCTTTAAAAGGAGTGGCAATTACTGATGATGTGTTGAAAGTTGAGTACAGCGCCATCTAGCGTCGAGTAGTGGAATCAGAAAGCTTTTTATCAACAAGTTTGTTGTTATTCTGCCTGTTCGAAATTAGGTAGGAATACGACTACCTATTTTTATCAGTATAAACATATAAGAAATCAAAACCTACAAGGGACTAAGTACCCGTTAAATCATCAAGAAACTTGGCAAGAAGCAATGCCATGTAGTAAAAGAATAAATACGAAAACCGTTTTGGTAGTTACGTCACAAAATACCTGATGTCGTTTTTGTGATTATAAACTTATTTTTTTGTATGTTGTTTTAAATATTGTATGGTGGTACGGATCTTTTTGTGTGCGAGTCCGACTTCACATATGGCCGGATTTTCTTCACAACACACAATCATGTTTCCCTCAATCTACTATGAGAACCTCAGAGATGAGATATTTACCTACATTAGTAAAGAAAAATATCACCATACAGCTGACACAAGGCAGGGTAATACATTACCACACAGGAAATCTCATTAGCTACTAATTAGTTAGCCATGAATAGCTGTAATTAATTCTTACCCACTATTTCTATGTATAAACAGTTCCTCGTTATTCATTTACGGTGTTTTCGCTTTTCTATGGATACGGAGGTATTTAGAGCTTTGCTTATTTCTTATTAGGTAGGTTAGGTAGGACTGCCTTGTTGGTCTAGTGGTCGCAAAGCGCGACTGCTGAGCATGAGGTCTTGGGTTCGATTCCCAGGTCGGGCAAAGTGTTATTAGGTTTTTCCATCAGGAATTTCTCAGTAGCAGCCTCGGAGTCTGGATTTGTGCCCGGTTGATGGCAATAGGCTCGCCTCCTATTACATAGGACTTAAACATAACTGGCGAAATGTGGGTGAACAAATGAGTACACCTCTGCCTAACCCTTCGGGGATTACAGGCGTGATGTTATGATGTTATGTATATTTTAATATGACATTTATGTTACTATGTAACGTAGTTCACTTCATAGAAGATCGTCTAAGACAAGTTCGGTTCAAATGGTTTTAAATAGTTAATACTAGCTCCGCTTTACGGCTTTGCATCGACCTTCCAAACAACCTGTATATCGGAAAAAATTAGGTAAATGCTCTATAGGGAAACCATGACTCAAAACGAAAAATATGACTGTTTTGCATTCCAACAAAACAGGTATTATGTGTGAATAAAACACACAGCGTTGCTAGGTGAAGAAGCTGATGTAAATCCGCCTTTATATTGATATCTATGGTAAAAACTTACCGATTTGTCCATGGTTTTATACCTGTCTCTCTCTCTCACCAGCGTGCGTCCTTTTCTAAATAAGAAGGATGCTTGGCGCGAAGCTGTCAAAGTCATAGGGTCTTCAGCTCACCAGCTAGAGAATAGCTGCAACGCTGTGTGTTTTATTCACACATAATACCTGTTTTGTTGGAATGCAAAACAGTCATATTATGTGATTTCCTAAAACACACAGCGTTGCTAGGTGAAGACCTGTTTGGTATCTGCTGGTGGTAAATACAAACGCTATGATGAATTAATTATACAACTGTTCTAGAAAATAAATCATATTTATTGTAATTAAACTAAACATCTCTGTTCAAATGTAACAAAAGATAGAATTAAATTTTTCAAAATCAATAAAGAAAACAAAATGAACAATTCTGAAATAATCATAAATTAACTGCTAAGTTTATCTAAATTTAAGGAATATTAGAAAAATTTTGCTGCAATAAATCAACATTGAAGTTGTCCTTATCAACTCTGTTTACTGGACGACAGTAAAACTTTTGAAATGTTTTAATACTTTTCCAGTTTCCTCTGTTAAGTATTTCTTGAACAGGCCTATCCTCCAGCCAACTTCTAGAGGCGACTGCTGACCTGATACTGCCCGGTGGGGCATCAATATTAGCATCTTTAAAAATGCTGCGTATCCAACCCGCAATCATTGTTCTTGAAGCGGGTTTTAATTTCCCTGATAGAGAAATAAATAAACTTGAGACAGTGCCATCTGCACTTCTTCTCATTTTAGACTTTTCTATAAAGTCATTAATGTGTTTGACAGGACAGACACGGTGGTCTGGGTGTTTCCGCAACAACCAACCTGATTGTCTGTATGTATTAGAGTCTGTCTTTGAGCCAAACCTTGGCCACAGAGTAATCTCATCCTCCGTAGATATTAGATTCTCAGGCTTATTTTCTAATAATGTGAGATCATGAATCCTACGACCTGAGGCCAGCAAAAGTATTAAAGCAGTTCGTCTAGCAATTTCAAATAAAGAATTTGAATTTGTTCTGGTCTTTAGCCAGTTAAATAAAATTGCAGTGTCCCATATTGGCAGTTTTTGTACTGCAGGTTTAGCAAGTGAAAAATGGCTTTTAGAACTTGGTGAACGAAAAAATGCTTTGAAATGTCTACTTTTGATGTTGCACAATAAGTAGAAATAGCTGATTTATGGAGGAGAATAGTTTTGTAAGCTAGCTTATCTTCTAAAAATAATTTTGCTAAAAATCTAGCCACCTGCTGGGCCTCAGGTGTTTTTGGGTTAATTTTATTGATATCACACCACAATAACCATCTTCTAATAGGAGCACTATAAGTTTTTAAAGTAGATGTCCGCCAACTACTTTTTAATAAGTTTTGTTCCTCTACAGACCAGTGAGCGACTTGATCGGCCCACCCCCAATCTTCCAGGCAAGAAGGGTCAACTTGTCCACTTGTGCAGGGCACTTGCCTGTTGTCCGATCTACCAGGACCTTCCGCAGGTTCTTTATCGGAAGTGGCTCTACTATGGCTCTCGCTCGCAGGTCGGGTAGCCAAAAACATTTGGTCCACTCCGGTGTTATTAGGATGTAAACTCCTTTTGCACTGTTCAAATGAGAAAGTACTCTTGGTATCAAGCTGGGTGGCGGGAACGCCCAGCCAAGGTGATAGTCCCATTTTTGGCTGAATGCGTCGCAGAAGACTGCGGTAAGATCTCTGGAATCCAGGGTTACGTACTTTGGTACGATAGCCGTTTCTCTTGACGCGAACAGGTCTACGTCTGGGACGCCCCATATTTTGAATATAGCCTCCGTGGCTTGGGGCAGAAGATGCCACTCTGGTACTCTGCGACCCCTTGATAGGCGATCTGCAATTCCGTTTAAACTCCCCGGGAGGTAAGTGGCTGAGAGTGTTAAATTTAGCTGCTCTGCAAGTTTCAGAACCCTGGTCGTCAATCCGAGCAATGCCAGAGAATGTGTCCCCCCCTCGTTCTTGAGGTATGCGACCAGAGTCCTGTTGTCCGACTGAATATGAACATGTGCACCCTTTAGAGTCATCCGCTGACTGTTGATTGCTGCAAATACAGCATACATCTCTTTTCTGTTTGAGTGCCAGGGTTTTTGATGTGGTGCCCACTTCCCTGATAGGTAAGTGCTGTTCAACTGTGCTCCCCACCCTGAGTCTGCTGCATCCGTAGTCAAAAAATGAGAGAGAAATCGTCTAAATACACGATTATGCGGAACCCTTTTGCTCTTAGAATCTCCGCGATCCAATTTGTCACTGAAGCAAACATCTTTGGGGCTGATGACAGGCCAAATGGCAAGGCTGTCAATTGTAGCACTTCGTCGTTGTAAATCACTCGGAGGAACCTCCTGTGTGTTTCTGCAATTGGTAAATGAAAATAGGCCTGATGAATGTCTATTTTCACTAACCAATCGTTTGTCTGTAGAAAGTTGGCTACATCTGTTTGTGAAATTAAATGGAAATGTTTCACCAATACATAGGAGTTCAGGCCTCTGAGGTCGAAGATGGGACGTAGGCCCCCGTCTGGTTTTTTTACTAGGAACATTCGACATAGAAAACCTGGATTGAGGATTGGTGGTGTTTCTAATATTTTTTCCTGTTTTAAGTGGTGGATCATGTCTGTCATGTCCTTTGTTATCTTGGTTGCAAATGTTTTCAAAATATGTTAGTCTGGGTACTGAAGAGGGGGTTTCTTTACAAATGGGATACGGCCACCAGTTATCAATTTCATGATATAACTGTTTGCTCCCCGTTGTTGCCATTTATTGGCATAGTCCTTTAGACAACCCCCTTTGAACATTTTGGCTTGATAGTCATTGTTTATTATTAGTGTTGGGGGGTGTGTTATTTGTTGTGTAATTTTTACGAAAGGGCTGATTTTGATTCTTTTTAAATTTTGGATGTTGTTTCTTTTGTGACTTGTAATCTGTATTCCGTGTTTTGTATTGGCCCTGATGTTTTTTATTCTGAATATGAGATGTATTTGAAGCTTTTTTCTCCTTAATATAGGCAGGAGTGTTAAGCCACACCTGTGAGCCACCTAATGAAGCCATAATAGGTTGTAAAGCCTCTCGGCTAAAAAGATATAATTGGCTCGGAGGAACATCCTGTAGGGTAACTTTTAAATTTGGGTTTGCAATTTCTTTTAAAATACGATCCCGTCTAATTTCAATGCACTCCGCTCTTTTACCACAGACAATCTGCATTGCAGTCTCTGAACTTTTATATGATGGGGAACCTGGACCAAAAGTACCAGAAATTTTTTCAAACAAGGTGTTTACATTTAAATTAGTTGGGTTTGCGGCAGCCCAGTCAAGTATCTCCTGGAGTCCTGATTGTAAGAGTTGTTTCTGTTCCAATATATTATTGGATAAACCTGCTAATAATTGTTCCGTTGAAGCTAAATAATCCTTGCCCTTGTTAAAGTGGCACAACTCTTCATTGAGCTTTAGACCTACAAAACCAGGACTGGCAAGGGAAGATTGTAGGGCTTTTTTGTAACGAATTCCCTTCCAAGAAGGAGAATCAAATTTTTGCAGGTTAGTTAATTCCCTTAATCTTTCCTTGTCAGCCTCTGGAATTATCGTGTTCGCATCAAACTCCGTACCTAGTAAACCTAACGAGATTTTATAAGAGTTGTCTAAAGCTGTAGGGTTTTTCAAAAAATGAGATGTGGTTGGAATACTCTCCTGCTGTTCGTTCGTACTAGGATTTATCGGCAAATTAGATAAATAACTAGATATAAACCCTATTTGTTGAATAAGCGTGTCTACACGCGGGTCCGAACCTGTTGTAACATGTTTGTACTTACGTCTTTTGTTGGGCGGAGGCGAGGCTATGCCCTCTTCATCCTCCGAGGATGAAGAAGAAGATGATGATGATGATGACTGCACCGGTTTGCTCTTGTTCGAGTGTTGGACTCCATCCGAAGCTCCAACACTCGGGCTTCGCTCACCTCCGACACTTACACGTATAATTTCGTCCGGATTCATCTATACACACTTGAAAAACCCGAGACGTATGTTTATTTTACGCTGTGTACGAAAAAAAATTACGACAAATTGTTGTAATATTAATATTACTATCACTCTGAAAATTTTTCGGTGTTTTACCGGCAAAATTTACAAACGCTATGACTTTGACAGCTTCGCGCCAAGCATCCTTCTTATTTAGAAAAGGACGCACGCTGGTGAGAGAGAGAGACAGGTATAAAACCATGGACAAATCGGTAAGTTTTTACCATAGATATCAATATAAAGGCGGATTTACATCAGCTTCTTCACCTAGCAACGCTGTGTGTTTTAGGAAATCACATAATAAACGTGTGACAATAAATTAGAATTATTACTTTAATTGTTATTGTTTTTTTCACTTGTGTAATAGGGTGCGGGGATCGCCCCCGTTGATATGAGACTTAAACATAACTGGCGAAATGCGGGTGTACTAATGCGTACACCTCTGCCTAACTCTTCTGGGATTACAAGCGTGATGTTATGTTATGTTGTTATTTTTCAAGAAGTTTAAACGTTTAAACTTTTTTAAACGTTTTTCCGGGTTAGACCAAAAGTACCAAATAAATTTCTAAACACTATAGCAAATAAATTATTTCAGTGATTTGCATTAAAATGTAAACATGCAATCTTATTGCACTTTCACAACAAGGCATTAAATATTCAACCCTACACGATTTCGTAAAACCATAAATTAAGTAAAACGTCATATTACCGATCGTGAGTGCGCATTATTTCATCGTAATACCTATTAATATTACTAAAAAAAGCTTACAAAATGTATGTAAGCGCAGTGCTTTGTGGGTACTTCTCAAACTTAAGTATCGTATTAATATTTACTTACTTTATAAGATCTTAAAATATTTGTGTTTACATAAGTATTGGGACATGTCATTAATCTAATGACATGTCCCAATACTTATGTAAACAAATTAACATCGCCATTTCATCTGCATTTGTAAACATTTACTTACTAGCGTTTGCGCGTGGCTTCGTCTGCTTTCATTTAGTACATTTCAAATTCAACCACAAAATATGTCTTTGAAAGAAGGTATTTTACATCCCTAGGTCCATTTCTGTTTAATAGATTATACTAGCGACCCGCCCCGGCGCCGTTGGCTTGACTTTTTAACAAACAAAACTTCTAACAAAAATCGTTATATTTCAACCAATGTACACAAACCTTGATATATTATATACCTACCTAAACTTCCTCACGAATCACTCTATCTATTGGTGAAAAACGCATGAAAATCCGGTTACGACTTTTTTAGTTTATCGCGAACAAACAGACAGACGTGGTGGAGGATTTCGTTTTATAATATGTAATGATAGAGAACTAAGTATTTATCAGTTGAATTATTTTGTGTATTTTACGTTACGATTTTGTCCCGACCGATTAACATCTAATATTAAAAATACGTACCTAATGCTAATCTCTGGCTCATCATAACTTGCTAAATAAAAACTAGTGTTGTAACTGTACAGTGCATCAGGTTAACCTAGGTCACATGAGTAGAATAAAGCGCAGGCCACACCGCCAGCTAGCGGGCGGGCGGGCTAAGCGGGCGAACATCGTTTCACCTCTTTACATACTTCGGTTCACACCGCGAGCTACCGACTAACCTAACGAGCTAAGCTAACGAAATATCCGTCGCTCGTCTGTCCGTAGTTTTCGGTGTGAACCCCATAGTTTAGCTCGCCAATATTTCGCGTAGTTTGTATAGTTTCCTTCGTTCGCTTCGCCCGCCCGCCTAGCCCGCCCGTCCGCTAGCTGGCGGTGTGGCCTGCGCTTAAACGCCTAGGTCATGTCTAATGTCTTCCACTCAGCTTCAAACTATACTATTAATATGTACTCAGACTGTTAGCTTAATTGCTAATGGTCAGCCAAAACATATTGCAACATGTTATTAATTAACAGCCTTTTCGCAAAATTTGTTTTTTTTTTATGCTAACTGAAATTATATTTTTGGGGAGAAAAACAACTTATGAAAATCTTTTAGTTTTGGGAACATCTCTAAATAAAAGTAAACAAAAAATTAGGTGTAAAACGACACTTAAGGAATATTATGTTTCTTGTACTGGACCATACTGTATGTGGATATCAAAGGTCGTATCGTATACCTACTAGTTATAACTAAAATTTGAATATCCCTACAATTTCTATACAGTAAAATGTACCAGTAAGCACATTTTGTGTGCGATACCATACAAACAATATTTTTTACAAAAAAAAAGATTATACTCAATGTCACTTATTTGATAAGCAGTAGGTATGCTCAATTTATAGGTATAAAATGTGTCTTTGAATACCCCGTATAAGTCTTGCAAAACTAAAGACACAAACAAGCCAACATACAGACAAAACCACTAGCCCTACCTTGTTCATTTACAGTCAAATAAAGCACCTAACATATAAATAAAATATAATTAATCATTACCTTTCATTTAAGAGGCGCTCATCAATCAATTTGTAATATTTACTCACTAGTAATTGATACTTTTAACATTATGCTTGCAGACTTGTGAGACAGGCTAATAAGACATTTCCTGTTAGATAATATGAAGTAAGAGATATTATATTACCTGTGTATGGATAACGGGGGTTATAGACGTACGAGAAAATAGGCATGCTTGGTCGGAAAGGATTATAATCTCGGCGGCGAATCTGGAGTATTCCCGTTTGAGCACCTAGAGAACCAATCAATATTTTAATGTGGTACTCTGTGTGGGTCTCTCACCTTATTGTATTACCTAGTTACTGGGTTGTGGAGGCCAGATAGGCAGTCGCTCCATGTAAAATACAGGTATTCAGCTGCATACGGTGAGACTGGAAGCCGAACCCAACATAATTGGGAAAAGGCTAGGCAGATGATGATGATGACTCTAAGGGCACCAACCTTTGGTGCTCAATGCATAGGTGCTCAAAAAATAGGTGCTCAAACGGGAATAGTTCGCGAATCTTGCTGGAGACCAGCCAAGTACACAGGACGAGATGTTAAAGTGCACAAGCATGTCCACAAAAATTAGATGCACTCCTTCTTCCCTTATTACCCTAATCGGACGGAACGGGGATAGATCAGGGGGCCTACCACCATCTCTTAAAACGATTTTATTTTAACATTACTTTGTAATTTCTGTTGTTGGATTTTCAACTCTCGGCGCTGAGCCGAGCGTTGTAATTCCAGCTGTGTGGATTTTAAGAGATGGGGGTAGGCCTCCAGGGCCAACGGCTTTTCGTGCTATCCGAGGCACGGGGGTGTTACATCACCAACTTCCAAACTCTGGGCTGCTTACTGACACTGACTGACTGAACACTTAGCCCGACCTGGGAATCGAAACACGAGACCAACTGTCTGTCAGTACAGTCGGAGAGGATTACAGAGTGCGTAGTGTGAGTTTTTTAACCTACTCGAAAGATTCACTTATGACAATTTGTACGAAATATTATTGGTGTTGTTGTAAGTAGTCACTAAACGGCGCTATTTGATTTGCAGTGTAAATTAAAATTTATGTTAACGCGGTCGAGTACGTAAAAAACTCGCACTAGGCACTCAGGAGGCCTCTTGAAAAGAACTATAAGCATCTCGTTAACGCAATACAGCTTTTTAAGTACACCGATTGGTACCGACTGATAATCGAATTAAGCAACTTAAATACTCACTTACGTGATGCCATCCTATTGACACCCTATCGATGACTTGTAATCCCTACCACCACCTTATCATGACCTTCCCTTCCCTCCTTACAGCTTCCTATAAACCAACAAATAATGGCATTGGTACTGCCAGTGACAGGTCAGCTTAAACTAGTTGTTTTGTCTACGATGTGACATTTGACAAATGGTTGCGTTATGCCTTTCGCTTTACTATTGTTGTTGTGACCGGATTATTAAGAGTTAATAGGATATCTTAACAAGATGGATTTGTGAAGTAATGGTGGCCGTTTAGCTCATTTATTGATCAGTTTGAACTTTATAGAATGGTATTTATAAAGTTCTTTAGAATGTAACGAGTACTTCGCTCTGCCTGGCCGCATACGGGCCACACGCGACAGCCAGAAACGCCGCCACCTGAAGCTAGAAGCGGCGTTGTGGCGACCACAAACCTCAACCGTGTGCGTCGAGTCCACATAAAATGTATGAAAACTACAGGAAAGACGTTTGTGGCGGTATTTTGTGGTTATGTCCGGTGGCTCGTGTGTGGTCAGGCTAAAAGACGTAGTGAATGTTCAATAATCTGCAGTTGTATTCTCAGTTCTCCGGGACTTGTCGAGCTTCATTGCCTCGGCGTCTTCACTGTTAATTCTGGCTTTGGCGGGCTTGTCCCAAAAAAAAAAACAGAAGAAAAAAAGTCGGTGATTTGTATTAGGCCATCTGCTTGATTGCCAGTCTATAACAGTCTATACATAAAAGAAAACCTTTTGATTATTACCTAACTTAACATACCAAAAGTTATTTTTTTTTTAAATTTTGGTTTGCTCTCGACTCTAGGTCAGAGGTGACAACGACAAAGTCTATGTCAGAGTGAGCTTACCCCGTAGAAGCCTGTTTACTCTAACAAAACTATTTTACAGTTAAAGAAAACTGTGGTACTAAAAGTCGACTAATTTATACCACACAAACTAAATTACAACAATTTAATTTATGAGCTAACGTAAACAAAAGTCAAAAGATTTAAATCACATACATCATGAAACAGCAATCCATCTCCACGTTCAAATGGCAAAGGTAAATTAAGACGCACGGTTCTATAATCTGCGCAGGCGACAGTTTACACACGTCTATCTCAATATTACGAGCCTATGGACAATATATCATGATCGTACATTTAAGGCATTAGCTGACATACAACATACTTTGTATGGCACCTCTTGACTTGTGAACTTAATGATAAATATCGCTTTATACAGATAGCCATCGATGTAATTTTACATCGTTAATTTTGTGTCTAACTAGCTTCTGCTCGCGACTGCGTCCGCGTGAAAGTCAAGTAGGTATATCATAAACTGCCAGGGTTGCGGATTTTGTTTGAAATATACACATCAAAAGTGTCTAGGGATCAAGATGTATTTGGTAATAATAATATATTGATCCCTAGACACTTTTGATGTGTGTAGTTACTGCGGCCCTGGAATGCAAAGGGCATTAAGAGGAACGGGGATGGGTTTTAGTTAGTAAGAGTCTGACACTGCCTTCCGCTCCGCCTTAACAGACTAATTGATGGTGCAGTTGCAGTTGACTAATTGGGTGTTACGCTGCGTGTCGCGGGTTTTATTCTCGCACTGAACATATATTTGCATGCCCTACATATAATTTCACCGGGTCTAGCTGTTTGTGTATATTAGTTTATGTTTGTAAACGCATCCACAATACAGGAGAAATTCCAATATATCAATACATAGGTATGCAATATCATAGCAATTTCTCAGTTGCAGCCTCAGAGTCTGAATTTGTGCCTGGTTGATAGCATAACTGGCGAAATGTGGGTGTACTATAAATGGGTACACCTTTGCCTAATATTTTGCACCTGCCAGGTTATCTCTTCACCACCTTTGGTTGACTGATAGAGATTGCCTAAGGCATTAAGTCCCCCTTCGACTTTTTTGTTGGATAAAGTTTAAATAAATAAATAAATAACCCTTTTGGAATTACAGACGTGATGTTATGTTATGAATATCCTCCCCAAAATAAAATTAATTGTAGCCTTAGGAAACCCACAGTCAGCATTAACCTAATAGCATATTAGAATGCTATAGGTACATAGTAGATATGTCGTTAACAACGATAGGCTTAAGATAATTGATTGCTAACCCAAATTACATAGAATAATTTTACGCAACCCCTCCCTACATTATGCAAACTCAACTATAATCAATCAAGTGTATAATCTTATCCGCGGTACGACAAATATGGCGACGTAACCGCCATTCAGAACATATTGAAAGCATTCTCTATTAATGACGAGTGCTCGATAAATGGCCATTACTATTTATCTACATATTACCGACATAGGTGATTGATATTTGTTTTGGTTAAGGCGAAGACGAAGGTGGAGGGACGTATAATAATGAAGATCTTTCGAAGTTATTTTCATTGTGTTCTCTGTTTATTTATTTATTTTTAACTTCTTTTTTAAGGTACTTAAGCCGAGTTAATGCCTTAATAACATTCCTAATGCCTTGTTTTTAATGACGTTCAATAATGAATATATACACTTAATTCTGTGCTTTCTTTTAACTTGAGAGTAAGTCATTTAGAGAAACATAGTGCTCTTTAATAACTTAGTTGTTTGTTCAGACAAATCTCTATCCCTCTTGAACGTGATAATAGCATAAAATAGTACACCATATTATACAAATCAGCGATGGGACAGCAATCCGATATTACCGAGAAGAGGTCAGACGCAGGACCAACGGCATTACATGCATTCCGAAACTCCTCAGTGCCACACCACCAACTTCAAAAGTCTGGGTTCCTATTAAGAAATACGAAGTAGAAAAACCTATGGAAATCGAGCGCAATACCCTCAGCAGAAGTACTTGTAACCAAAAGACCAAAGGTCCAAAGGACCAATAGTCTCCAATTGGGGCAAGACTACTAAAAGTATGTAGGTACTTATGCACTGATTCAGCAGTCTAGATTCTATGCACTATATTTGGATCGTAAAGTTTACAGTAAAACATACCAAATACAGGTTAGAGTTCCGTTATTTTATACTATTTTCTATGAATTATCTAATATTAATACGTGATGTCACGTGCCATCTAGCGGCCTTTTATGGAGGCTGGTAAACGGGCCACCCGCATTGTATGGCACAATGAACGGTATGGGAAGGATATTGCCATGACTGACGGTTAAAGTAATTGATAGTTGAATTTATGTGGTTCTAGTTCCTGTCTTCTCTTGCCTTATCATGTCAAAATTAGGTACTGGCTGAGATTTGTAGTATAATAAAGTTAAATTATCGTCATCATGCATCTCTCTTTTACGAGTCAAGCCAATCTGATGCAAGGTTTTAGATAAGCTTTCGTCCTGGGTTGTTTTTCTGAGCGCATTCCTGGGGTCCAATTCTGTATTTTGGGAACTAATTCCAGTCTGCAATCTAATCTAACAAAAATGATTACTTTTTATATCCTTTTTGACATTAATTGCCTCTGAGATGATATTGCGACTACATTTTGAACGTCTTTAAATAGAAGAATTATTGGTCTTCAGTACTATTTCTATAAATTCGTTTAAACAATTTTCAGCATTTTGGTGGTCACTGAAGTTTCATGATATGGTCATAATAATGTTAAAAAGACAAATTAACACATTTGCCTTCCTGAACACCACAGCTACCAACTTCGGTCGAAATCACAAAAAAAAATGCCTGCCATTCAGACACCATCAGATTCACTTGTCGACATTACTGTAGCTAGTGTTGCCCAAATGCAAGACCAAGACGAGACCTTAGCCAGTCTTGGTCTTGGTCTTGCGTCAATACACCTGGTCTTGGTCTTGGTCTTGGTATTGCGCTCTCAGTCTTGGTCTTGGTCTTGGTCTTGCAGCAAGAGTCTCGCAAGTCTTGCGAGACTCTACTTTGTCGGTAAATTATCAAATAAGTAGGTACAACATACTTACACCGACCGACCAACGTTTTATTCGCGGAACGTCAAATTTTTCCAATCAACCATGAACCTTAATACTTCAGCGATAAAGTTGAAAATCTGTTAAAGAAACTTGACAGACTGTAGTAGTTTGATATGCTGGCGTCTGTATAACATTGGCTGGCGTAAAAACTGTTACTAGTACTAGACCTACTCGATTCACTGTTAGTTTTAAAGCTGAATACTAGGCCATTCAAGTATTACGTAAGCAGACTTTTTACAATTATTTACCCCCCCTTCCCCTCAGCAAAAGTAAGCAAACCTCTTCCCCCCTCAAGCGCTTACGTAATACTTGAACGCCCCCTAGAAGAATAATATAATCTTTGAAACATAAGTAGGTACCTACATATTGTTTACCAACCTACTAACTTTAGATCCGCACATTAGACATAAACAAACATAATACACGGTTACTTATAAGTCGTTCTTAAACCGAAAGCCATAAACTCGATCATCAAACTCGAAACGATTGGGACCATTTTTTTTTCAAAAATAACAATAAAAAAAACAGCTGTTCAGTACACTTTGACGAGTTAGACGAACATAAATGTACTGAACAGCTGTTTTTTTATTGTTATTTTTGAAAAAAAATGGTCCCAATCGTTTCGAGTTTGATGATCGAGTTTATGGCTTTCGGTTTAAGAACGACCTAAAAGTAACCGTGTATAATACTACCTACAAGGTATGAAATGAACTTTGTCAGTAAGTTATGCTAGGTACATTTTTATCACATGGGAACATATTAATTTGTGAGTAACACGCTACCAACTTAATAAATAGTCGAAATATAATAATCAATACCTACAATATCTTTTAGTGTTATGACGATACGGTTTTGATACTCGGGAACGTCTATCAAAATCAGGATTGAAACCAAATCCCTACTTAATAACGCCCAAATCTCAGTTTGACTTAACTGCGAGACGCAAGAGTCTTGCAGGCTTAGTCTTGTTCTTGCTCAAATCTTGCAGGGTTCAGTCTTGGTCTTGGTCTTGCTACAATAAGTCGGTCTTGGTCTTGGTCTTGGTCTTGCAAAAATGCAAGAACAAGACCAAGACCGCAAGACCAAGACTGATTTTGGGCAACACTAACTGTAGCTCAACTTGTAAAACCCATAATTCCGGATCTGCAACAAGAAAGCACTTCATCTTAAACAATCGTAGAAGTTCGTATTTGTCATAAGCAGATAAGATTATTACAGTTATTACAATCGAGTGCCGTGGGTGCCTGAGTTATGTCAAAGCGTCGCACACGCCATTGTGGCTACACTTTCATTTTTTATCTAAGTATTTGTTTTCGCATTTTCTCACACTGTGGCCTTTGACATCCTTGTATCATTCTCTTGTCTACTTACTTATAAGTGT
Source organism: Hoplodrina blanda (assembly GCA_949316365.1). Classification (NCBI taxonomy): domain Eukaryota; kingdom Metazoa; phylum Arthropoda; class Insecta; order Lepidoptera; family Noctuidae; genus Hoplodrina; species Hoplodrina blanda. Next base: position 3,576,937 of record OX438582.1, read on the forward strand.
TAATCTTATAATACCTAATGTGTTTGGAAAACTTTTTTAATGCTTTTTGCTATTAAACCAAACAAACTGACTCTTTAGAGTTCCGTTCGACAAGGAACCCTCATAGTTCCGCCACGTTCGTCTGTTTGTCCGCGGTTTAGCCTAGGAACTCTTAGTACTAGAAAGCTGTAATTTAGCACGGGTATCTGGGAGCTGTGAAAATGGTAAAACAAGAAAAAAAAAATTTACCATGTCTCTCTTACACGTAAAGTGTGGAAAAGAATGAGCAAGAAACTTCACGGACACTCTTTTCAATTGGGTTTTTCACAAGCTTCTTTAAGTGAGATCAATGACTGTGAATATAATATACTAGCTGTCCGCCGCGGTTACACCCGCGTCTTTGGTTACTGCTCCGCTCCCGTAGGTCGTAGCGTGATGGTATATAGCCTATAGCCTTCCTCGATAACTAATCTATCTAACACTGAAAGAATTTTTCAAATCTGACCAGTAGTTCCAGAGATTAGCGCGTTCAAACAAACAAACAAACAAACACTGTAGCTTTATAATATTAGTATAGATTATTTGGTTTATTCTCCTCCACATCGCCTTGGCTTCAGTAGAGTGTTTGACTTACTTAGTATCATTCGGTTCCCACATTGAAGGTCACAGTCTCCAAGACCATTCCTTTAATAATGAAGACCTTTACAAAATTCAAATCAGATGCAGAAACCTTACTAATCTGAAGATTAACTATAGGTCATCAATGATGTTCTATATAATCATACAAATAAATTAAACCCATCTGTCGTCCTTGCTAACATAAATGCCAAAACCCACAGAATCCTCTCAAAAGATCTAACGTTTGTGTAACTGGCTTTTGCCCGCGACTTCGTCCTCGTAAAAGTCGGTTATCGCGAAACTAAGTTGCGGATTAAAAATAAACCTACTTATACCCATTCTTGGGGTACAAGCTTAGCGTGTTTCACCTGTGTTAGTGGGTTTTTCAAATTTTGCCAAAGTTTAAGCATAACATCACGCCTGTAATCCCTGAAGGGTTAGGCAGAGGTGCACGTATTTGTACACCCACATTTCACCAGATATGTTTAAGTCCCATGTAATAGGAGGCGAGCCTATTGCCATCAAACGGGCACAAATGCAGACTCCGAGGCTGCTACTGAGGAATTCCTGATAGAAAAACCCAATAACACTTTGCCCGACCTGGAAATCGAATACAAGACCTCATGCTCACCAATGAGGCAGTCAGTATCAAAAAAAGATACAGGAGAGAAAAGCTGCTTAGAAACTAAACTTTGAAAGCAAATAAAACTACTTAACTAAGCAAAGTCTAGCAAAAACTAAAAACTACTTAATCTAGCAAAAAATGAAGCCATGAAAGCGTAACGAACAAACAAACAAACACATTACCACATTATTATTAGTAAGTCTGGATGAGAACGGATCTCATTTGACATTTTCTATATCAAATCTGATTACTGAGAAGTTTATGATAGGTTACAACGTTTACCTAGGAAATGTCGATGAGATATTGACCTGAGTCAATCGTTTTATTATTCTGATGAAATATGGTTTCAGCAATATTGGGTTTGAATTTGTGAGAATTCTGATTTGGAGATGAATTATTGTACTATTTACTACTTATACAGACTTATACAAGTTAGATTTATAGGCTTTCGCATTTGTAATACTATTTATACAAAGTACCTAATATTACAAATTCGTATTATATTATTCGTATATTGTCTGTACCTAACCTGACTGGTTGTTCACGGCAAAACCACTAAACATATCAAAATTAAAGACAAAGAGTAGTTTGGAATCTGGATAAGGATATAGACGATTTTATGTTTGCTACTCTGTCTGCGTCCTCAATAACCAATATTTTATGCGGACAAAGTCGTAGGCAGAAGCTAGTTTACTTATACTTCCTCTCTTTTCTGTCCCTCGCCTGGGCAAAACCTTCCTTCTTTTTTCTTCCTTCTTGATCTTATGCTACTTCTTTTCGGTTTTAAAGGACTTCCATTAAATGAACGTAAAATATGAAAAAAATATTAAATTGTTCTAGGGTTTTTGTCAATTTCTGATTACTATAAGAAGCAATTATTACCTGTATGTAAGTACATTAATTTTAATATTTAATTTACTTACAGCCAATATATACACAATTTCATTAACAAAAATACTTACAGAAGTTGTTTACAGATTTTCTTTCCTGCATAAACTTTGATAAACGATCAAATAAAATTACGTCTAATTCGTTTAATGTCGGTCCGAGAAAACGGTTACATAAAACACATTTGAAGTATTTCTCTTTCCTTATGGCACTTCTACTTGTCTTCTTAATCTAGTAATCTATTTTAATTTAATTAAAATGTTTGGGTAACATATTAGTACACGCCCCAGTACAAATTGCCTAGTATTACGTGCCTTCAAGTCGCTTTTACTCACTGCTTTTAGACATTACTACTACCTACCAAGCTTTTACGAGCAGGAGTATGAATTAGATAACGTATAGAGCGTACTTGGAAGAAAGAATGACTCAATATGTCAGGATATGGGCTCTGTAACAATAGGTATTTCCACGTTTATTCACAGGCGAAATTGTGATAATGTATGAATAATGAGTTTTATAATAATTGAGATTGAAAATATCTAAGTACGACACTCATAATTTTGCTATTATTTCCATTTGCAAATGTGTATTTAGTGATACACATTTTACAAAAAAAAAAATGAACAGCCAGCCAAATATTTGCTTTAACTCATGATGGTTTAGGTTCAAAGACAACCACTCAGGCGCGCAGGGGTAGACCGTACAAATATTTAAAAATGTACTATAAAACGAAATCTCTCACTACCTAACAGCACAGCAAACTATAATGTATAACGTCAACTTAAAAAAACATACATACAAGATAACAACAGCGCTCTATACCTTCTATTCGTACTCTAATATAACAATACCAATTAGTCCCATTACTAATGAATTACAAACATTACTCTGTATTATACAATAACCGATATAACAACCAATAGTGTCCCCCGCCTTTTTTGTGTACTTTAAACTAGATGCCCTGAATAAGTTATGTAATGAATTAACCATAGTTCATAAGAATTAATGTTCAGTCATGGTATTAAACGGGTACTTGGGTAGGTACAAGACGGATTTGCAAATTACATTTGGCTTTCATTTAGTGAAATGATTAGGTATGACGCAGTTTTTATCAAGCTGTGTCATTCTTTAAAAATGTAGGTGAAGTGCGCTTGAAGTAAGCCGGCAATCCGCAGCGCCAGAAGTTTCCGACACGGATATTATGGACGTTATGGAAATTTCCGAATACGTGATCGGCTTGGCCGACTAGTCGGCCGATTAGTCGGCTTCTTTACAACCAACTAATTGGCTAGGCGGCCAAAGTAATAGTCAGCACATCTTTACTAAATACTAGCACTCTCCGCGCGACTTCGTTCGCGTGATTTTTCTTACGGATCCCTAATTTTTTGAAAATAAAATATAGCCTATAGCACTCAGTGATAACGTAGCTTCCAATTTGTGAAAGAATTTTCAAAATCGGTTCAGTAGATCCAGAGATTACCCCCTACATACAAACTTACAAACAAATGTTACCTCTTTATAATATTATAAGTATAGATAGTATAGATAAGTACATGTATTTTTTTGTTTTTTTCCAGTAAGTTTTTTTTTTATTTTTTGTATTTACTGTACCCACTCCTAGGAAAAGGCCTCCCTCATTCCCTCCACTTCTCTCTGTCTTATGCCTCCTAACGCTGGTTCCTGAGAAAGCCATCCAAGTCCATCATCTTCTCTAATAAAGAAATCAATACCCAATCACTCACTTCACTTTTCCCCATAAATTCTATACTTACATCTACTATTTCTAAAACAAATTGTAATCAAAACATTTTAATTAACATGTAGCACCTACTTCATCCTCTTGACACAGATTGCCCCTTTAGGAATTTATTTAATTACTCAAAAGCCAACATAAGCAATAGTTACTCGCTTTAATTTCTGCTTACTCATTAACCGATTACAAACGAATTAATGCAAGTATTTGCTACTTGATTAAGTCCGGAAATCCGTGACTTTACATCCACAATACGTAGCGAAAACCATTAAATCTAACATAACATATTGAGCGTACGATATGACATAACCGATATTAGCGACCGCCGCAATGTAATTAACTTTATGTACTACAATGTTCTGTTTGATTATTGAAGTTTATTTAAATATAGTAAGTATACATTTGTTTGTTGTATAACGTAAGCTACTATTACTGTCGCTGTTTGGATTTTAACAGCTTGTTTTTTTTGTGGATTGTGCCCAAAAGGTAATAATAGTTTTGATTGTCTATCAAAACGATTATCGGTAAAATCGGTAAAATTAGAGAAGAGACAGATTACTGTTCAACCTTTAAAAGAATAAACGATTTAGAGGACTTGTAACCGGCATGCTTGTATGACGAGATGTATGAACGTAACGTAGATGAGGCGAAAGGAGTTTTCCCCATGGGAAAAAGGCGTGAGTTTATGTATGTATGTTATTCTCATACGAAATGTAATGATTTTAGCAGTCAATGTACGTAAGAAGGTGGGCATGTATATTCATCTGTGTACGCGATACAACGCGTAGTATTGTTATAATACCAGTCGGGGGCGCAGATCATGCGTCATGCGAGTACCGGGCTCCCGAGTCAAGGTAGCAGGAGGAACCGTGGAGTTTTAGCCGGTAAGAGTCCGACATAACCCTCCGTTATCAACAGACGGAGGTCATCCATGAGGTCATCCATCCCCACAAAAAAAAAAGATATTCAAGATATTAGCCAAGCCAACCAAGATCCGAGCGTCCAACAAGTCGACTAGCTACCTTGGAGCTTCTAGCTAGTTCCAATAACTATGGAACTAAATACATAATAGACATGTCGGACGTTGTCACTTGCCCTAGGTTTATTTTAAGTTAGAGGTAAGTTATAGGAGTTTGATGTAATCCAATCTGTGCGACATAAAATATTGAATTGAACGTTTTAAATCAACAGGAGTAAATAATTGTGTGTCGACACCTGACACACTTAGCAGAATAAACCTTCCTTATAACAATATCAATACGATTACAGAACTGAATGTTAAAGCAGGGATGACAAACCTTTGGATTTTTTTCAAGATTTTTGTTTTATTTCTAATCAACTTCTGTCTTCGATATCGTTTGCGTCGATGTCATGTACTTATACCATAAAACATGTCCTATGGCACTCGATAATTTGTGTAGTTTTCTATTAGTAAAAAATATTTTACTAATATCTAAGTACTACCTTCAGAGATTACCTCTAACAAAACAATTTTACCTCTTCGATAGAATGTTGAACCATCCTTAATAAGGAATTTTAATGCAATTTTTTTTAAAGATAAGTAGCATAATATTATCTAACTTACAAACAAAAAGTGTTTTCACTAAATTGCTTGGTACACAGATGCAAAAAGGTTCAGTATCTCTGTCCTATAACCATCTAAACAGTTGCTTGTAAATACGATATTAAATCGTGAGCTAGCTTCGCCCCGCGGCGGCGCTTACATAAAACAATTGTTTTGGTCCTATGACGTGTATTATTGTGTCACGAAAGATGGCTAATTTATTATAGTAAATAATTGAGCTTTGATTGGTTTGTTTGTTTAGTATATTAGGTACGATTAGATAGTTTAGTTTGGTGTACTTGGAACAAAACGAGACGACGCGGTTGACGCAGTGGTTGAGCAATTAATAAATAAAATAAATAAATATCTTGGGACAACTCACACACGGCCATCTGATCCCAAGCTAAGCAGAGCTTGTGTTATGGTAACCAGACGACTGATATACATACTTATATAATTTATAAATACATACATATTATAGATAAATTACACCCAGACACAGAATCAACAATTATGCTCATCACACAAAGTTTGTCCTGGGTGGGAATCGAACCCACTACCTCCGGCTTTGCAGTCAGGGTCACTAACCACTAGACCAACGAGGCAGTCAATTGTCTGCTGCGGTGCATGTCGCGAGTTTGATTCCCGCACAGAGCAAACATTTTTATGGTCTAATACAGATACTTAGTTCTTCCAGGTCTGACTGTTCGTGTATGTGAGTTTATACGTTTGTAAATGCACCCACGATACAGGAGAAATTCCGAGTGTGGGGAACGCAACATTAAGAAAGAAAATCTGTAATTCCCCCCCCCCCCCCCCTCTCTATTCCCCCCCGTGATAATATCGCACCTGTGTATAGAGAATGTAATCATAACTTCAAGGTTAAAAGGGCAAGTGGTCCATGGCCATTGAGAATCATATTTTTTTTTCTTAATTGGGATTATCCGCAGTTTCACCTTCAATTACGATTTACCATAGCTATTATTGATATGCTTAAAGTCAATACTTTATAAAATATAAAGGGTCAATGTTGAAATGTGTCTAAGGGCTAAATTTTTAATAGTCAGATAACTTTTATCCAAAGAATAAATATGACAGTTTGATATAGGTATTTTCTACTGACTAGGTAGGTACTGAAAAATTGGCCCTAAGTGAAAAATAGCAAACAAATTATATAAAACACAAAAAAATTTACACAATTGGAATTCGTGTCGGATTACCTGTACAGCAGACTCTGTGGCAGAATAACAAGAACAAAAATTCAAACAAATTAAAACTGAAAGTGTAGAATCACCAACAAACAACCACAGTGCACACTAAACTGTATGTTTTATTAGCCTGAGGACACACCGGCCGGCTCACCACGACACTTAATAACACAGTGAGCAAACTGCTTAAGAATTAGTTCTTACAGTTGTAATAATATGGTGGACATGTTTCCTAGGTAAAGGCTGTTTCCTTGTTTATCTGGTAATGTCAGCAGATAGTGAAATTCCTGATAGAAAAACCCAGCAACACTTTTTTTTTAACCATTGCCCCGCACTACGAATTTCTCAATTTTCGTGGATGCGTTTACTAACATACAGTTACCGGCACGTAAGTTGGCAAGAGTTTTTGTAGTGGGGGAAGTTTGCGCACGCACAATTTCATACATTTTTATATGCGCGAACTTCCCCCACTACGAAAATCTCTTGCCAAGTTACGTGCCGGCAACTGTACCTAATTAGAAAAAAAAAAGAAGGAAAATATGTTTCATTGACACAGATCATGAGCACACAAAAATAATAATGAAGAAAGTTTTTTATTTGATTAAAAATACAAAAAAGGAAACTATTATTGTGTGCCCCACAAGTGCGCCAAACAAACCCAGTTCAGCCAAAATACTAGATCATTCACATCTACGTACTTTTGTTCCGTGCGGGATTTCAAGCCGCGACACACAGTGCGACAACAGCCAATCGCTCAGCCGTTCCGCCATCTATGTTGCCAAACTTTGTTAACTTTGTCAAACCATAAATCGAAGCTATGCGCATATTGTGTTTTTGACCGCTAGACCAACCAAAGCACCTATTCATTTTTATTTTTAATTATTTTTTATACGGCAAGATAGACAGTCATCAACAAAACTAGATTAACGCTTCAGATTTTTAGAGTACTTACGTCATCATCTGCTTAGCCTTTTCCCAACCATGTTGGGGTCGGCTTCCAGTCTAACCGGATGCAGCTGAATACCAGTATTTTACATGGAGCGACTGCCTATCTGACCTCCACAACCCAGTAACTGGGTAATACGCGGTACCCCTAGGTAAGACTGGTTGTCAGACTTTCAAGCTTCTGACGACTCGTAACGACTGTCAAAGATCCACGTATGACAGCCGGGACCAACAGCTTAACGTGCTTTCCGAGGCATGGAATGATGTCAGTAATGTCTAAGATAAATTTTAGAAAATACCTACATATGAATTGAAAAAGTCACTGGTACGGATTTGAACCCACAACCTCATGTATGAGAGACGGGCGCCTTAACTGCTAGGCCATCACGACAACCACCAGTACCTACAATTAAAGAAAATCAGGAGTGAATGAAAAATCAAATTACTTATAGTAGGTAATATAATAAGAGTATCTACCTACCCGGACCTTACGTTACTAAGTGATTGATAGGAATGCAGAAACTCGTACATTTCAATTAATTTGGGTTATAAATGTATAGCAAAGCAACAAAAAAAAAAACGGGTTGCACTCCGGGAGTGCCGGTAGAAGTGAAAACTTGATTATTAACGTTTACGTTTACGTTTAACATACACGAACATTCGCGCAAGCGCCCTGCGCTGTCTAAACGAAACAGTAGGCCCAGGCATACATTTTCGCCGCGCCGTAGAGAGGGGATAGCTGTCTACTCTCCATCCGTCTTACGCTTTTTCGATCAGGTCACGTGTCCTGACGCGCACGTGTCCTGACGCGAGTTTAAGATTTTATACCCATTACAGAAAAAGTGCTCAACGCCGCTAAAGAAGTTTTCACTTCAAAAAAGTACATCTACCCAAATTAAAGGTATACCAACTCAAGCTCCAAATATAGCTTACATAAGAATTCATCATATGGCTCACATGTAACACAAACAGCACCCAATTATCTTCAGGAAATGTTTCAACTGCTCCTCAACTTTTTATTGATCCAATATAGATTAGTTATGTATTCTAAAAAATCAATTTCATACGTCAAACGTACACAACTTCCTTCCTAAGAACATAAATCTTTCTCAACAAGATCGTAGAAGAGAGTGATTGATAGAAAAAAAAAATGTAATTTCGATTTTTTCTTGTACTTATGTATGTAGTCGATCGCGGTGGCTCGTGGTCATGCATAAGGTTGCCAGTTCGATCGAAAAAGTCATATTAGTAGTATCCTATGAGTTAATCCAGGGAATGGCCTATCTTTGTGCTAATTTTCATCTAAATCTGTGCAACGGTTTACGCATGATTGAGTAACAAACATCTAAACATTTTGACAAACTCTCACATTTACATTATTAATAGTTAGTAGGATAGGATATAGGGTCTAAAATCACCATTCCGCCTTGAGCAAGCGTGGTGATTAATGCTTTGCACCTTCTCTGTATGAGAAGAGACCTTTGCCCTACAGTGGGACAATAGTCGGCTGGTATTATTATTATATTACGTATGTACGGTCGGCAACTTTAATGCATATACACGAGATGGTCGACTTTCGTCTGAGCTTAACGAGCGGGTCAGTCAGTGCGTGTGCGAGTGATGTGTCAACATTCTACAGATAACACACACTAATGAACTGTCGTCGCACTAAGCGAAATAGCATGATATTTCTGTTGCATTAAAATACGCGTCTTAGTCACTGGCGCTGTTTTACCAATTCATTGCTAGAACTCGAAACTACTATTTGTGCCGGTAGCTAGGTTTGGGCTTAGCGACGGGTTCACAAACAATGAGGTCTGAGTTCAAATCTTGATTACTGTGTGTGGCTGTTTTTTGTTTTTGAAACAATAATAATATTACGTAAAAACTTGTTAGTTTTATGTTTATTTCTAATTCATGCTTATAATTGTTTATTATAAGAAGCAAATATTAGTTATTGTATTATTATATTATACTAATGTGATTTTTAATTTATCTTTTCGGTATTTGAAGGTGGAAATAAAAAAATCGTGCTAAATGATAACAAAAATGTTTATTCGATTTACTTATTTACAAAATTAACTAACTTACGAGAATTGTGACGTTACATTCCTACTTAGATAAAAGAAATTCACTTGTAACCGTTCATAAGATTTTTTGTGTTTACCCACGTCATAAAAATATAACAAGAAAAGAATATTCTAATAACACAAATATGGTTAATATCCACTTATAGGTATCGATATTTAGCAGACTTTATTGAAAACTAATATTTATTTCTTAATTAAGTATTTCTTAATATTGATTTAGACTTTATGAATATGTTTTTTTTATATGTAACGTCACAATAAATGTATTGAGGTAATAGCTTAAGTGTTCATTTTCTTGACGAAAAGATGATTGAAACTAAACCTCAATTTAAGATCATTGAATAATGACGGACATAATAATATTAAACTAAATATTTAGTTACACTGTCTAATTAATAATAACAAAACATCTAGGTTTTTAATATAGCAGTCTTCCAGTCAAAATATTAATAATCCCGTGAGAAACGTAGTGGTTCTTGTTTATGCCTTTTTGTGAAGAAGGGCTTTTTAGCTGGTCTTCTGTGATACAAGCCTTCAGCGTGGAGGGCCCGGCGAACAGTTTGCAATGAAGTGTCGAATAGTTCGGCAAAGTGCCTCGTTGGTGTGATACCATTCGATTCATATTCGCCCACCATATTATGTCTTCGCTGCGCCTCGCTAATAAGCGACGGCCTTCCACTTTGCTGTCGACTAACTAGGCTAACCTCTTCCTCGTATCTCCTGATCCAGAGACTAACAGTATTCCTCTAAAACAAAACAAAAGTTATATTAGGCAGGTATAACAAAATACTAAAGTGACTTAATTTTTATATAATATAGTAATATTTATTTAATAAAATAATATTCATTTAACAAAACAATATGATATTAAGTCTACATTTATAAATACAATAATAAACAGAATTTATTTATCTTTACAGCCTTAAGATGAATTTCAAAAATAATAAAAAGATCTAATTTATAATTATGTCACCAAATTATATTAGGTTCAAGTTACAATTATAATAACACATTAATATAATACTCACATTCAGTCCGGTTTCATTAGATATTTGCGTTCTATTTTATGACCACTTTTATGCAACGCAATAATAGTCGCCTTCGTCTCAATGTTAATATTTGCTTGCATTTTTTTTGTGAATAATTACCGCTATCTAATAATCCACACGTCACTAACCAACAACTACAACCAAACGACAACGTTTATTCTAATCGAGTATTCATAAAACTCATTATTACTGTATTACTTATTTCTGTCTACCTCACAGAAATATAAATTATTTGTTTAATTTTCTATGATCTACCTTTTTAACTTTACGAAATGTGTGAACAAAGCGAACAAGATAAAGAATATTATGCTTCTGTCTCATTGCTTCCAATCAAGTAAAAACTTACAAAAAGTCATAGTCTGGATGAGATTCGAACTCACGACTCCTCGATTCAAGCACCTATCTGCAGGCGCTTAGCCGATATTAGGCCAACTTGACTTATTTTATAATGTTGAAATTATGAACTACAAGCATTTGTCGACGGCAATGATGATACATGTGACTGTTCTCGAAAATAGAAGGTCGTAAGTCAAACTTAACTTGAAGCGAATGTTTTTTGAGAATGCCTATCCACTTATGGACTCCACTGTATGTACTTAGATGTAAGGTACCTACTTGGTACTTTCGCTAAGCAATAAATTCAATAAACAATCGTCATCCGTCTTCTTTATAAGAAATCAATTCGCGCTATGTCGTCGACCACCTTGATGCAAAGATCAAGAAAATGGAACAGATGGGGTATTGGATTTTTCTTTTCAATCTTTATGTCCGTTAAAGAGAAATTAAAAGGGATCTTACCTTTTAATTTCACAATGTAGGAAACTCGTTCAAGAAAAATAAGTTTTTGTTTTTTAGAAAAATGTGTACATACGGTTTACATAAAATATAACTGAAATAGATAGTTAGATAGTCAACGTTACGACACGTGTGCATTGCGTGTTCAATTCCGTGGGGCTAGATTCTATAAAACAAATTGTACGACAGTCTGGACGGGCCAAGAACGAGCCCATTGCTAGCCGACTAATACTAGTCGGCGGTGGTCATCATGCGTCAAAAGTATACCGGGCTCCTAACTCTTGCTTTTAGGACGAACCCTAGCCTTTTTGCCGGTAAGAGTCTGATATAACCCTCCATTTACCCCATCACAAAAAAAACTGTCCAAAGTTACAATTATAATAATTAAATAATAAATTACGAAAAATGTAGAGACTCCATCAAAAAAAAAAATCGAAAAATTTAACAAGAAATAAACAGTCACATCTCTGCCCTATTCCTTACTCTATGTCAATAACTTTTTCGAACCGCTATTACATAGAGGAACATAATTCTATAATGGTTCAGTAATTGGTAGAAATTGGACAGCCACTGCCGACAGCTTCGTTTTTGAACATCTTTGTGTGATGGAATGTGATGGTAAGATGACATCGTACTGTATAGCACAAGTGAAGTAAGTAACATAAAATCACGCCTGTAATCCTGTAATATTCTCCTACTTACTTACTCCACTGACTGCCGCGTTGCTCTAGTGGTCGCAAAGCGCGACTGCTAAGCATGAGGTCTTGGTTTCGGTTCCCATGATGGCCAAAGTGTTATTAGGTATTTCCATCAGGAATTTCTCAGTAGCACCCTCGGAGTCTGAATTTGTGCCCGGTTGATGGCAGAAGGCTCGCCCCCTATTACATGGAACTTAACTGGCGAAATGTGGGTGTAGGTACAAAAGGGTTCACCTCTGCCTAACCCTTCGGGGATTACAGGCGTGATGTTATGTCTTCTCCACACAAAACTACTTTTTATAGGGGCAACTAGATTCAATATTTGTTTTTACTTGTATGTGGCGTTCAAAAGTGCCTCTTTAAATTAGACCATCTAATTGAAATACTCGTAATTGATATGACTCTAAGGACCACATAACTTAAATATACTTTCTTAAAACCTTCCACCAATTGCGACACTCCCAATCAGGGAGTGTCAGCAAGTCAACCAATAGTTACCGTTTTCACTTACACCAATTATCTATCTACATATTGAGCATCCGATCAAACTATCATTATAATTCATACATCTAACGATAGATCAATTTACTGTATCGAATGTGTGCGCGTACGCAACTGATTCACTTTTACTTTTTCAACTTTTTTAACTATTTCTTTACGTAGATTGCGTTGTTATTCGCCGAAATGGGTGAAAATTTATTTTTGTTTTAATTGAATTGATATTTTTATGAGTTTTAATTATGTTTTTTTCTGTGATTTATTTTATTATGAAACTCACTTTCGTAATTTAGATTTTTATAGTGTTATAGGAAGTCTGCATTCCAGAGTAATTGATGTTTTCATAATGTTATGAAAGACGTTAGATAGATGTAACCTTCTTCTCATAAACTACCAATCAACATAATATATAAATAATTTTAATTATAATCTTGTTCAAATACAAACCAATCGATCTATCAGCTCCTGTATTCAATTTCCGATGTTATACTTCAACGTTGAAATGATGAATTAGTTGTTATGTAACAATGTGTAATACACCGAGATCCTAGAGTTGTCCGACCCACGTCATGTTAGCAAAATTTTTGAAATCGCTGTTTTTAAGGTCAGAAGTTTAAAGCTGAAATTATCAGCCACGGAAAGTGTCTGGGAATACGATAAATGTTTTTTTTTTTATAATTTCTGTAAATCATTAACAGATTTCCGAGAGTTATCTATACAGCTGATTTTCCTTTCAGTAACCGACGAAAAATTTCATCTCTTGGGTGTCTAGAATCAAGTACCTACTCAATCCACGTTAAAAGTTTATGTTACGATAGTGAAATATTGTAACATAAACTTTAAAATACGTATAAAAAAACCAGTTCTTTGAATATCGGTGAGTAAGATTTTTTTAAACCTGATACCTGAGAAAGGGGAACAGCATTGATGCTAACAAGTATAGGTATTTTCTTAACGACATATTCTTCCATCTATCTTCAAAATTCAACAAATAAAATTCACATAACATTTAATTTCAACTACCAATGCTAAAATGACATAAGTCTCCCGACACTGGGATCTCGGACTAAATAAGAGGACCAAATATTGTACGCCATCTTGAATTAACTGTCACGATAATGTCAGTGATAAATTCGACGAAGGATGTAGAAGATTAGCAATTAAAAAAGTACCGTGGCTTATGCCACACGAGTAAACGTTACGATGCAATGGTCAGCTTTCAATACTCCCTGACACCTTAACATTGATGTGTGAAAGCTTGTCCAGTTAATGGGAAAATACGTACAAATGATGATCTAACACCTATGTTAGTTAAATCATGAATAGCAGAAGATACCTTGCTATTGTTGAATTTTTTTTAATTATTTATAATTAATATTATAAAGAGGTAACATTTGTTTGTAAGTTTGTATGTAGGGGGTAATCTCTGGATCTACTGAACCGATTTTGAAAATTCTTTCACAAATTGGAAGCTACGTTATCACTGAGTTCTATAGGCTATATTTTGTTATCAAAAAATTAGGGATCCGTAAGAAAAATCACGCGAACGAAGTCGCGGGGAGAGTGCTAGTAATAAATAATTTAATTTAAGTGTAATAATGATTCTTATTTTATGGTTCGGTCATGTTGAGAGGATGAGTGAAAAACGATTAACAAAAGGTATTTATATGGCATAGGTGAGTGGCAAAGCAGGGAGGGGTCGCTCTAGGAAGACCTACACTGACCTTATTGGTGAGGTTCTTCAGTAAGGTCAGGTGCGCAGTACTCGTAACCGGCGTGCTCGTATGACGAGATGTATGAACGAGGATGAGGCGAAAGGAGTATGTGGGGATCGTAGCAGGTGGCGTTCTGTGGTTTCTGCCTACCCATTGGAAAAAGGCACCATTTTATGCACACACCTGTGCACTGTAATATCTTTTGCGTACTTGGTTAGTCTGATTAAGATTATCCGCCGTGACCGAAATTCTGTCGGAAGTATATTATTATGACGATGCTCACTAATCTTTCCATTTGATCTTTTATCAATCGAATTAAATATTAAGGTACCGTATCGAAAACTAGTTTATCAATGTGTTAATCAGATGACAACATCACGATGAACTCTCAATCATTAGTTGTGACATGATTGATATACAATAGAGTTATTGAACATTCTCATTAGAATATTTAGAGCGGAATCTGAGACGAACAATTCATTGAAACTTAAGAAGTCTTTACACTCAACCTATATGTCGTATGCGCAATCTGTATTGTTAAACGATGTACTAACAGCAAAATTTTTCATTTGTCCGTGATGGAAGTCCTTATCTTATATCTTGCTCCATCCTCAAAATCATAGCTGGGAGATATGACTCTTCGATAATGCATAGCATTATTAAGAGATGTAAGTAAGTATCTCTCAGAATAATCTTGTCACAAAATAAAAATATTCAGCTTTACTAACACAGTCATAAGATTTCTGTTTACTAACCCTCTATGGATGTTACTTGACCGAATTAAAGGTTATTCTATTATATTCTTATCGACTTCCTCCCGTGGGCGTAACGCGGAGGGGCATGCCGGAGTCTTACCGGCTAAAACCACTGCAGTAATCCACCAGCCAAAGACAAGCCAGGCAAGCCATTCCAGAATATAATATATCTTTGTGCCTTTCATCTTGATCCGTTCAGCCGTTCTGGGGGCCTACCACCATCTCTTAAAACAATACCATTTTAATATTACTTAGTAATTATTTATTGTTGGATTTGAACTCTCGGCACTAAGCCGAGAGTTGAAAATCCAACAGTACGCAAGGTAAAATAATATTAAAATAATACTGTTTTAAGAGATGGGGTGAATGAGTATTAAACATCCACATCATAACTTTCGCATTTATTAGCCATAGTAAGATTCTATGGCTATTCTTTGGCTTTGAATATGTTTTTCTGACCTCAAAACTATGTTTGAGAATTGGGTATTATTGTAAGCGTAAGTGCTTGCTATACTTTTAGAGACGGCACAAATATTTGCCGTGTGTGTTCTAGTTTTTGGGAAATCAAAAACATATAATTCAATATACCCTCAAACAACATTGCTTACTTTACTCTTACTGATTTACAAATATTTGCTTGGATTTAGAAAATATTATACATAAAAGTAAGAATTTCTCAGTAGCAGCCTCGGAGTCTGAATTTGAGGCTGGTTGATGGCAATAGGCCAGCCCCCTATTACTTACATGGGACTTAAACATAACTGGCGAAATGAGAGTGTACTTACTATAATTGAGTAGGTACAACTCTGCCTGACACTTCGGGGATTTCAGGCGTGATGTTATGTTATACGTAAAGGTAGATAACACAAAACTCACTAACAATAAAAATATATCGCGGCAAAACTATTTAGAACTAAAAATAAAAAGTGAAAACATCACGAAACTTTTTTCTTATAGCACTAACAATTAACGGTATGGGAACGCCATTGCATCAGACGAGAGGAAATGTGAATGAAACTTAATACGAGACAGAGATATGATCTACAAGAGATAACGAGGTTATGTCACGATATGCGCCGGTAACACGATTAAGTAATTACGATTATCAATTATTCTTTTACGTTTTGGAGTTGGTGGTGAAAAACGATGCTTGAAATTTGACCTAAGTTAGGGCTGCCATCCGCCATCCGGTTTCCCCGGATTTGTCCCAGTTTCGTCCCAGTTTCGTTTCGTTCGGAAGGGGTTGTTCAAAAGTAGATGCTTTTACTGGCAGGGGAATCCCGAATAATCGAATGGCTATAAATTCAAAACAAATCTTAGTAAAAAATTATATAAAATTTTTATTGCTTTTTTTGTGTCCGTGAAAAAAACTCAATTTCAACCAAATGTCCGGGGTTTTTGAAGTTTTTGTCCGGCGTCGGAAATTTAGGTGATGGCAGCCCTAACCTAAGTTTTACTTGGCCTCTCTCTATTATACGAAGCTTTACCCCATACCTATCATTTGAGGTCGGCTCTTCTCGTGATTTTTCGTCAAATTGTTCTGGGTCATCGAGCTAAGAACTCTACTAAGTTAGGGTCAGTTCACACCGAGACGCGACGCGACGCGACGCAACGTGAAGATACTTGAAGAGGCCAGTGAAATCGCGCTGCGCCGCGCTGCGCCGCTCGTCGCCGCGAGACGCATCGCAACGTCGCCGCTCTTGCACGTCATTCTGTGCGCGCGTACCGGCGATTCGCCGCTGCGTCGCGATGCGTCTCGCGGAGCCGCGCGGCGCAGCGCGGTGTAGAGCGACGCATCGCGACGTAGTGCTGCGTGGTGGTGTGATCTGACCCTTAGACTAGAAAAATTATAAAAAAAAAATAATTCTAAGGTGTGAAATACATCGTAATGTAAACTACTCGTATTACTATAGGTTCAGTAATAAGATTATATAAACCCAAAGGGACGAAATTTTTAGTCGGTTATTTAAAAAAATCTGGTGTTCCATAAAAAAGTTTATAGTTTATTTTTTTGTGTTTGTAAATGGTTAGTTACCTCTGGAAGTAATTACAAAAATTATTTCACTGAATAGAAAGCTACACTGTATCCAAGTCTCATTTAGGATATGTTTTATGAATACTTGAATTCTACGCGGACTACGCGGATGGCTAGGTAAATATAACCAAGTTTCACACAATTTAGTTTTAAAAGATTAAGTGTTCCACATAAGGTTCATTGTCCAACACGATCGTCGCAACATGAAAGGAAGTATTTAAATCTGGTATTTTCATTTAACATTGTTCTCTTGTGTATTTAATTTGGTTTTAAACAATGAAACATGATACGTCATGCCAAGAGGTCTTGTCAAACGTGACCATAGTTGACCCATTGCGAAAAAAATATCTCATCTATTTGCAAAACCAGGGTTCACCAACCTGTGGTTGACAGTAACATTTTATTATGTTTATGATAACCAAACTTGTAATTATTTTGTACGCAAATTATTCTGACAACTCTAATAACCCTGCTAAGAACTGCTTTATTCAGGAGTCAGTAAACGTATATTTCGTTTCTGTGAGCATTTTCATTAATTCTTGTGAAACGCCTTTTTTAAGACCATTATAACTTCTATTACTTTTCCTTCCAATTACATATTCTTAATTTTTTTGACATAAGTAGTTATGTTTTAAAAATAAAATTACAAATAATATCTACATTTTTATTTAATTTAAAAATTGAAAATAGTTTTTATTAGCAGTAGAATTTCTGTTAGAACTAAGGAAACTGAAATGCTAAAATAGAAATCCAGACCACAAGACTAATGCTTACAACAGACAACCTTTAACCTAATAACCTCACAGTCGATACTCCAATACCTTTGCCGTTAATTTATTGGCACTTATTTATGTCTTGATTACCAATTTAGCCCGATTTATGAATCACTACAATAAATCTTAACTTAATAACCTGACGTTTCTTAGAATAGACTGAGATACCAAAGTCGCCACAATTTCGTTACTTTAGCATGGCTGAAAATTTGAAAATAGGCAGAGGAATTTGGTTAAGAAGGTACATACTTGCTGTGTTTTCAGGTATCAGGTAAACACACACTCCTCCTACCAAAACCTCTTAAAATAATATTATTTTAATATTACTTTGCCTTCCGCATTGTTGGATTTTCAACGCTCGGCTCAGCGCCGAGAGTTGAAAAGGCAACAACAGAAATTACAAAGTAATATTAAAATAATATTGTTATAAGAGATGGCGGTAGGCGCCCTGAAGACTGGTTGTAAAAATGTTTCACAGGATATTACTTGAAACCAAAATACATTATTGCCAAACACTTTCCGAGAATCATATTTCAGCTAGGCGTTTTAAAGGACGTAGTTTAACATGTTAGCGACAAAAGGGCCGAGAAATGAATCTAAAGCCTCATTTAGACGATGCAAGAAATATCGTTCGATTTGACGTAAGTACATTGCGGGACCGCGCGGCTGTCATGTCAAAAGTGACCGATCATTGACGGAAATGTACCACAACTTGCACGATATTTCTCGCACCGTCTAAATCAGCCTTAAGAGGGAGAGGCATATCTTCTTAACTACTCATTCCTTAATCATCATCACCTACTATTTCTAGCCATTTCCCAACTATTTTGGAGTTGGCTTCCAGTACAACCGGATGCAGCTGAATAGTGTAATATGTATATTTAAAATGGAGCGACTGCCGACTCAATTTCTTTATTTAATCTTATTTCAGCCATGATCTAATGACCTAAGTCTAATGTCTCTGGGCTCTTGTACCAGTACCTATTATGCATTAAAGCCGTTAAAATGTTCACCACCCCTGACAATAAGTTCGTAAGTCCATAACAATCATTAGCCATTTTCTCATCAGTTATGACTGAACGTGTCATAACAGTTCGTTCCCACGAATAAATCATTCGTTCAAATTGAACGTCGCGAACGATATAGTTATTAAAATGTGCTTTTAGTTGAACAAATGTAGTTTGAAGTGTATTGATGACAGTGGGACCGCGATTGGATGTGTCAAAGATCGTGAGGTTATTTTCACAATGGAGAAAAGTTGTGAACACACTGGGTTCAGTAGTGATACTTAACGATATGAAAGTTATAGTTTTTACTTACCTACAATTTTATTTCAAACAGGCAGGCCAATACCAAAAAAAACATACTGATTCTGAATTTTATGATCAGCTGACTTTTTTTTTGACTACTTATTACTTAGGTACAAAACAAAAAAAATTAGAAGGAAATATTAGATATTTTCTTAATTTATCTTATTCAAACTTTTAAAAAAAGTTACAAAAAAAATATCTTATTCAAATAATTAAAATATGATAATATTTTATACCAAGAATAAATTGAAGTCGCAATCTAGAAATCCGTATCTGGAAAAAAAAACAAAAGTACAATAATAACAACAAAAAATACTGGACTAATAAAAAGTCTAGGTATAGAGGAAATACTGCTAATAATATTACTTAGAGATAGTCTTTTGTTTTACCGTTCTCCAGACATCCATTGTGCTCCATTGCCATTTTAGATCATAAACTATGCCTAATAATGAAAGAAACCAGGGCGTCCAATTCTAGCCAATCATATATATTTCACACTAGTTTCTACCGGCGACTTCGTCCACACAGAAGTCAAATATCAGTGTTCTGAAAGCCCGACTGCTGAGCATGAAATCTTAAGTTCGATTCCGAGGTCGGGCGAATTCATTAATTCTTGTGGAACGCCTTTTTTTAAGACAATTATAACTTCTATTATTTTTCTTACAATTACTTACACATACATACATAAACTCACGCCTTTTTCCCATGGGGGTAGGCAGAAACCACAGAACGCCACCTGCTACGATCCTTACATACTCCTTTCGCCTCATCTACGTTCATACATCTCGTCATACAAGCACGCCGGTTACGTGTGTTACATTTCAATATATATTTTTTGAGTTTAAATCTCTTAAGTTGTTTTACGCTAGCATAATAAATTGCACCTGCCATTAATTGTTATCTCTTCACCACCTTTTATTGACTGGTAGAGAATGCCTAAGACATTAAATCCGCCATTGTATTTTTGTTACATAAAGTTTAAATAAATAAATAATGTAGACAATTGCCATTCCAGTCCAGCACTGGTTTAAATCGCTGGACTTATTCTAGTAGCACTCCAGCTACTAGAATAATGTGAACAGGGCATAACATCGAATGAGCATTGTCTATTTAAAATCGATGCAAGTGCCTTCAGCTTTATTAATTTATGGCCAAAGAATATTGCAAACGATTGTTGTTCATTTAAATGACATAAATGTAGATATGGTGATAGTTTTGATCTTAATTTCACTTTATTTTCTACTCTATATTGATTTAAAGCGATTTTGAATGGCTTCTGTCATAGAGGTGATGGCGATGATTGGTTTTCAGTTAGGTAGTTCAATGCACTCGAAGCTTATAATGGTAAGAACTAGTGACTTATAAAAATTATAAAGCCAAAGAAGTTTGTATGTTTGTCCAGAATCTTCTGAACTCCGGAATCTCCGAAACTACTGGTCCGATTCTGAAAATTAAATATCTGATTGGATGCTACGTTACCTCTGAGTGCTACATTACATTATCAAGAATCAAAATAGGTGTTCAACATCCACACACTTTATATACTCATCCTTTGATAGCCCGGTTGGTTTCGGAGTCGCAAGCGCGACTGCTGTAGGTTGGGTCCTGAGTTCGATTCCCAGGTCGGGCAAAATGTTGTTGGGTTTTTCGATTAGGAATTTATCAGTAGCAGAAGTTTGGAAATTGGTGGTGCGTGCCTCGACAATGACGTAAAGTCGTATCCTTTCCCGGTCGCGTCCGAGTGTCCGTCGAATGAGGGAGTGCACCGGTACTTGTGCACACACTTGTAATGCACTATAACATCTATTACGTTCTTGACTAGTCTCCATTGAGTTTGGCCGGCGCTATCGAAATTCGGTCGAGTAATTCTTATTATTGTACTCCAAAAATAACCTATATCAATATTCTCACACCAACCAATAAACTCTCAGTGTACAATGAACCTAAGTGCCTTCGTGTCATGCATTATATAACACACATTGTGTTAGGCCTAATCTCGTAATTAATCTGCGCGGTCCAGAAATGGACCCGCATGCCGATGTCTGCAATCTTAACAATATTAAACATTTCCGTGTCTGACTGACGATGACGGTCTGACACACAGCTAATAATATCAGGTAAAAACAGAAACATAAAAGCCAGATGTTCTTGTTCAGCTAAATACTCTGAAAAAACCGGCCAATTGCCTATTGGGTTACGCAAAGTGTAGGCAGAGGTTAGTACGCCATTAGTACGCCCACATTTCGCAGTTATGTTTAAGTCCCATGTAATAGGGGGCGAACCTATTGCCATCAACCGGGCACAAATCCAGACTCCGAGGCTGCTACTGAGAAATTCCTGATGGATTTCTGTAGTTGCCCGTTTTATTGGTTAACTCTAACCAAAATAAGCATGGTTTATACATAACTAGCTTTTTATTCCGTGCCTCGGAAAGCACGTTAAGCTGTTGGTCCCGGCTGTCATACGTGGATCTTTGACAGTCGTAACGGGTGATCAGAAGCCGGAAAGTCTGACAACCAGTCTTATCAAGGGGTATCGTATTACCCAGTTACTGGGTTGTGGAGGTCAGATAGGCAGTCGCTCCATGTAAAATACTGGTATTCAGCTGCATCCGGTTAGACTGGAAGCCGACCCCAACATAGTTGGAAAAAGGCTAGGCAGATGATGATACTCTAGCTTTTGCCCGCGACTTTCTCCGCTTGGTATGTTTTACCCGCACTACTACGTTACTACACTGCTCCCATGGATCGCAGCGTGATGTTATGTAGCTTATACTATTCCTCATAAATCTGGCTATCCTGTAAAGAATATTTTTTCCAATCCGACTGTCAGTTTCAGAGATTGGCAAGTTTAAAGAAACAAAAAATCTTTTTAGCTTTATTATACTATATAGGTAGTATAGATATAACTTTGGCCATCAAAAAAGTACTTTCCAAGTATTTCTATCAAGCCTACGCTGTGACACAAGACTTGTAAAGTCGTGAGAGTGATCTCCCATACATACCTATGCAAGCACAACGCGCTGGTGAAATGGTTTGTAAAGTAAAAGCGATACTAAAACCTTATCTAACTGCACAATGGGCTGTTGGTTTTCATGAGTACCTTTGAATTTTCATTACTTTTAAGAACTACGTTTTCTTCGATTTCAAATCAATTATGTATGTTAGTTTTTAACATAACATAACATAACATCACGCCTGCAATCCCCGAAGAGTTAGGCAGAAGTGTACCCATTAGTACACCCACATTTCGCCAGTTATGTTTGAGTCCCATGTAATAGGTGGCGAGCCTTGCCATCAACCGGGCATAAATCCAGACTCCGAATCTGCTACTGAGAAATTCTTGATAGGAAATCCCAATAACACTTTGCTCGACCTGGGAAACGAATCCAAGACCTCATGCAACAATCGCTCAACAGTCGCGCTTTGCGACCACTAGACCAACGAGGCAGTTTTAACAAAACATAATATTATTGAGTTTAATAATATGTTTTGTTAAAAACTAACGTAACTTTTAATTATATTTAAAAATATACAAAGTTGATACGACAGATGGGCTTTCCTTTAAACTGCCTATACTAGGTACCATTTTCAAGCTCTGTACCAGAAATCAATTAAATAGGAGCAGTAGTTTAGTCGCAAATGATTTTTTAAGTTTTTGGCCGACCGCTTTGATATGAGAGAATACACAAGCGCCGCGCGCGTGCGTCGTTGCCGCTTTAATACCTAGGTATCTAAGGTCAGTTAAATTTATTTACAAAGGGTGTTTGCGTTTTACTCTGATTTGTAAGCTATTTAAGTAGTTTGTTTGAAAAATAAAAAAAAATATATTTATATTTTATTTTAAACCGTGTCAAATTAATACTAAACACGTATAGTATACGTAGTTTAATTTAATGCCCCTCTGTCATATCAACTCTGTATATTTGTTTTATATAGACCGTTTATCGAGAAAGGTTTAAGCTATATAACATCACCGCAGGTGAAAAGAGCATTTAGTGATTATTATGGTGGTGTCAATAAATTATGTACTTACCTACCTAACAACAGGTAACACATCCGATGACAGGTAATATAGAAAACCATTTAAATAACAATAAAAATCATTATATTTAATCACTTATAAAACGCTTTTCACTGTGCATAAAAGATCGATAGAAAATAGAAACTACCAACCAATCAATGTGATACGATAATCGATTTGCGTGCAAACCGTAAAATATCTGTATGATTGTGAATGGGAACCTATCTGATAGGTGGTCCAGTGTGGGACCCTCAACTTGACCTCGGAAAGGGCAGCATTCCATAGTCGAACTTCGATGCATGTCAATAGGTAGACGGTGTAAATCCATAAGAGGTAGCG
Organism: Hoplodrina blanda; assembly: GCA_949316365.1. Lineage (NCBI taxonomy): Eukaryota > Metazoa > Arthropoda > Insecta > Lepidoptera > Noctuidae > Hoplodrina > Hoplodrina blanda. The sequence goes on from OX438582.1 coordinate 3,600,597, forward strand.
GGTTGGAATTGCAGTGCTGTTCTATAGAATTCTCTGTCGGTGAATTTTGGTGAAGTGATATTGAGGTGAGCTGTCATCGCATTTGATGCTAGGTTTACCAACTCACATAATATGGAGGATTTTTTTAAGTTTTGAGGTCAACATCTTTCAAAAAATAATATTTATTTATTCCATTTATTCATAACAATAAGTACAACATCTTACAGGCTACTCCAAGTAAATAATATGGTGAAAGGCGACTAATGAATGAGAAATGAAATCTCAAAGTCATGTTGATTATCTCAATTAGACCATTATAAGGTATTGAGTGTCACAATTTAAAAGAACAAAGAGTTAAATCAAAAAAAAAATACACGGTTTAAAAGTTTTGATTGATTTGTTGAACTAGTTAGGAACCTACTTACATTGACATAATTCGTCATCTTATGCGTAGTAATCCGCCTCTGTCTTTCATTTCAAACCCAGCGACAAATATTGCCTGCGGTGATGAAAATCTGAAGACAAGTTGCCATTCAGCAAAGATAAATCATCTTTATGTTCAATGTTAAAGCGTTCAAAATACAAAGTTCTATAAGACAACAAATACTATGAAAACAATGAAGCCTTTTGATAAAGATTCGAAAAGAACGGTTCATACAAAGAGTTCTTTCTTCTTTCACAATGTTGTGATATGCAAATAATAGCGTGACCTTTATGGGTCAAGTTCTTTGGCGAAGATTTAGATAGGTACCTGACAAAACTGATAGTTATCAGTTATCATACGGTTCACTAGGTCTCATCGTCTGCCTAGTCTTTTCCCAACTATGTTGGGGTCGGCCTCCAGTCTAACTAGATGCAGCCAGGCCCCTTTTCTCCACTGGGCTCTCTGAGCAAGTGCCGTCGGTCCCAAGAAAGTAGGCGCCACGGCCTGACCTCAAAAAAAAAAATTAGCACAAAAGCAATTTTCTTTATTAGTACTTGACTAAATATTTGATTTGCAGTGAGATTTACAATAAGTTTCTAGCTAAAAGTTTATGAAATATTAGTAATTAATTATTAAAATATAATTTAATTTGGTAAACATTGAAATAAATATAATTTAATTTGGTAAACATTGAAATAAATATAATTTGACAATTATCACAATAAGACAAACACATTCTTAAGCTGTGTACAGATTACGCGCGGCAGCCGCGCGAGCCAATGTTCGACCAGATTTGACGTTAATTTGCCTCGCGAGCCAAATCGTACATTTAAAATTTGTAGAACGCGGCTGCCGCGCGCGGCAGGCGATCCATCCGCTGCCCAGACTCGCGCGCGGCAGTTCATTCTTGCCTGCAAGTATGGACGCGCGGGGTCGGGCGGCTGCCGCTTTCATTGTGATACATCAAGTTATTTGTAAAAATAATAAAACACCACAACAACTCATTAGCGCCATACAATTGTATGAGTAGACGGCAGCTTTCGTTGTCCATCGTGTTCGCGCGAGCCAATTCACCAAAATACCGTCCCAACTGCGCGCGAGCGAACGACGGAAGCTTCTTTGATGCGGTCGCAAAAACCGACAGCGAGCGGTTCGCCCCGCGGCACGTTCGAGCGCGGCGATGTTCGAGTCGCCGCGCGCGGCGACCCCGTCTACATAGTGCGCGGACGCCGCGCGCGCCAATGTTCGAGGGTTTGCCGCGCGTAATTTGTACGCAGCTTTACGTGCCCAGGGCCTATAATGGGTTTCTTCGTCAATATTTGTGATGTCCAAGATCTTTGTGATTGATTTGTGATGTCTCTACTGGGTTATGACCCAGTAGCAAGTACCAAGACTTGAGATTTACCCGGGCCATAACGATACTCACATACACACGTAAGCATATCAACAAAATATAGACCGTGGATCAACTTACATTCACACGACCGTACTTACAAAACACATAATACAAATAAGTTTAGTAAGGAAACAATCCTTTTTCCCATTATTGTAGACTTATTTATTGCCAATTGTTTTACTATACACGCATTCCACACCTCTGCTCCACCACTAGCCATGTAATCACTTACAAGCTTCTATACATTTAAGTATACATTTTTCCCTGCTATACAAAACATGACCATTTTCATTTTTACTCAAAACGGGATATTCTCAATGCGGAAACAATGACGTCACAATAAAAAAGTTGCGACTATTTATTTAAGTACTTAATTACAAACAAGAAATAATGATAGATTTTATTTAATTTATTTACTACATTTTTACACTTTAAAAACCTTTTTTTTATTACAACTAGCTAACCAAGCGGACTCGTACCGCCATTTTTTTTTAGTATTTAAAATAGATGTTGGCCAATTCTCAGACCAACCAGATATGCACACAAAATTTCATAAAAATCGGTCCAGCCATTTCGGAGGAGTTTGGTAACAAACACTGCTACACGAGAATTTTATATATTAGATTAAAATTAAGTTTTTATCAATATTGACCTGTTATTGAAAACGGGACGATTCTGCATCCCGAAGCCTTTGGGGACACCGGGCTGAAATACTGAAAAGGGACAGTCCCGTTCAAAACGGGACCTATGGTCACGTAAGCTATACATAATATGTTTGTATATACAGTGTACATTCCATACGAGTGCAATGCTTTGCACTACGGCGTGTAATCACTTACAAGCGACAAAAGCATTATAACACGCACGAACTGTTTTTATTCAACGCGTCCCTATTCTGGATAATGTGCTTTAATGGAGAAATTATAAGAAATAACTTTCTCCTTGCATAAATTTTGGATATCGCGTACGTCGACAAAGTTTTGTACTAAAAATTGACTTTAGACCTTAGATCAGACAAAGTCAAAGTCAAAACATTTATTTCAATTAGACCATTTACAGGCACTTCCAGGCAGGATCCCAAACTATCTAAAAAAAAATACTGCCTCGTTGGTCGCAAAGCGCAACTGCTGAGCATAAGTTCTTGGACTTGATTCCCAAGTCGGGCAAAGTGTTATTGGGTATTTCCAACAAGAATTTCTCAGTAGCCGCCTCGGAGTCTGGATATGTGGCCGGTTGATGGCAAAGGCTCGCCTCTTTTATGGGACTTAAACATAATTAGCGAAATGTGAGTGTACTAATGGGTACACCTCTGCCTTATACCCTTCAAGGATTACAGGCGTAATGTTATGTAAAAAAAATCTGTTCAGTAGTTTTTCCAAGATGAGTTAACGCACAGACAGATTGACAATGTTACCATCCCATTTATTAAATAATGTTTGTGTGGAAGAATTCTGAAAATATACGCAGGATTTCTTTTATTCAGCAAATGAATGAAACAAGAGAGATAACGAAAGAAATATTATTGTTTCTTTCGTTATTTCTCTGATTGGACGCTTGTTATTATTAACAAGAGTCCACATATTTATAAGCTAGTTATCTAAAAGCCAATTCTACTAATAAAAAACGTTGAGAATCTATTCTAAACTAGCTTTTACCCGTGACATGTCCTTTCTTGAAGTTCAAACTTATTCCGTACCAAATTTCATCAAAATCGGCTCATTGTTTCAGTTGTGAAAGCATAACAGAGACACAGACAGAGTCACTTTCTCATTTTTATTATTAGTTTGGAAAATGTAATATAAAAATAAAATACTTTTACTAATGCGCTCTCCAGAATAAGTATGCAGGGTCAACAGCTAGCCCTTTCACCTCACCTTAGCACCGAGCACCTGCAGTTTGATCCTCACGAACCTATTCCAGAACATTTCCTTACTGGTTGAACAAATTAGATGCAGTTAATTGTTGACCTCGTGTTATTATGGTGCTTTAAATACTTGATTTGGTTTTTAACTAGTAACTAGGTACATAAGAATAGCCAATACATCGGTTGAGAGTTTTATTTGTAGTCAAAGTCAAAGGCAAATGATTTATTTCAATTAGGCCATTACAAGGCACTTTTGAACGTCTAAATAATAATAATACTTAATGTGCTTACGGCCGTGTTAACTGTCTCGTTGGTCTAGTGGAAGCAAAGCGTGACTGCTGAGAATGAGGTCTTGGGTTCAATTCCCAGGTCGGGCAAAGTGTTATTGGTTTTTCCATCAGGAATTTCTCAGTCCTCGGAGTCTAGATTTGTACCCGGTTGATGGCAATAGGCTCGCCCCCTATTTTACCCACTAGACCAAAAAGGCAGACACTTACAGGAACAGGCAAGAACTTTTGATTATCTGTACAAAACAAAAAACAAATAACATAACATAAACAACATCTCAAAATTGTATCTACTTTCTGTGCAAATAAACAATTATTCTATTCTATTCTATTCTATTCTAACATGGTACCTATACATTCACAATCTACAATTCCAACACTTAAAAGACCCTTAACAGTCTCTAAACTTTATAACACCTATAACAACAGCCATATTAGATTTAATAAGACTATAAACAACTTCATATTCATAGCAACTATATAAAGCATACAGGAAGTTCTTAAAACAATAGTAAAAGCAAAGTAACAAAATAAATGTTCCCTATTTTGCATTGCAAAGATAACATAAAGATATTTATTTATTAAATCGTTAACTGCTCTTGTTAAAAGCCCATTGGCAACCCGACAAAGTGAAGTGAGAAAACTTTCGTTTCTCACTAGATAATAAAATGTGCAACTAAACATACGTACACATAGACTTAGTATATACAGTTAATACATGCACTTTCTTTGTCTATTCACAATAAGATTTACTCGTGTCGTTTCAAACTCCGCCTATGAGAACGCCCCTATAACAGATACGTGAAGGAAAGATCGCTGTTCACGTGCGATTAGTCGTTGTCTTGTGCAAAAACTTAAGATTAAAGTATTCTTATTTTTTTGGATTTTTGGCATGTGACTTTTTCGACTTTTTGAGCGTTTCCAAACGTCTTTTATAGTGCGCACAGAAAAGGAGTGGAACTCTCTACCTGCGTCTGTATTTGCGAACGCATTCGACAAATTAAGATTAAAGTATTATTTATTTTTGGGATGTGACGTTTTCGACTTTTTGAGCGCTTCCAAAACATCTTTTATAGTGCGCACAGGAAAGGAACTTTCTACCTGCATCTGTATTTCTGAACGCATTCCACCCTAATCTCTTAAAAGTTAGGTTGAACAGGCTTCTTCTGGGTAAGCTGACTCCATTGTAGACTTTGACTCTGTCATCTCTGACCTAGACTAGATTTAAGAGCAAACCCATCCCATAGAAAAAAAATATATTTCAAACCTCATCTTTAATTTAATTATTTATCAAACAAAACGTGGTGACATCATAACCTCTCAAAAAATACTTTTAAACAAAGTATACATTCAATTACAAAAAAATATTGCCAACTATGAAATAAAAATACACCTAGCAATCTTCCTTTCAACAATTGCAATTCGTCACTAACTGAAGGCGCTTCCCAAAGCCCTCGCGTCTTGCTGTGAATGGCTCCTCAGTGTTTCTAAGATTTTAATTACACAGTATATAAGGCTGTTATGTGTAACAATGACGGCAATATCTCACTTCAGCGCTTAGGTAAGAGGGCGGGAAGCTCCGTCGTAAATCGACTTTGTCGTCAAAATGTAACAATGGTCATAGGCGCTTGGGAAGGTACCGTCGGCAAATGTTCATAATGCAGAAAAAAGTGAGTATGTATGATCGTTTTCTTTTTGTCTTCCATTTCCTGTGAGATGGCATGTTTCTTCCACTTAAGTGTAAGATTCTATATCAATTTCTATAATGGAAAACTCCACTGTCATAACTTTTAGCAGTCGAGCTTGAAGCCATTAGACCTGCTTGAAGGATTATGATGACATAGCATTTTAAACTTATTTCCTTAAGTTACACTTATTAGGTCCACGTGAACGAAGCCGAAAGCACAGCTTGTCAACTTCTGCAAATGTACCTAGCTATTGCGAAAGCAATGCAAAATTCTAATAAATAGATCAGAATGTAAGTAACATTCATACTTACTACATGCACATAAAGAAACTATTCGAAACTCAATGAAAGGTAGGACAACAACCCATCTGGAAGTTCATTAACACAAATCGAATAAAAAGGTATAACAAAAACTAACTTCTAACGATAGCACACAAAAACAAACCTTCAACATGTTGACATTAAAGATATCAGACAAGATTACTTAGTTATTATTGCAAAAAATATAAGTGTGAATAAGTCTTGAGTACAGTTTGCAGAACCAAGCTTCAAATGAAATGCTGCAGAAGCAACAAGACGAAAAGACAAATATTTAATAGATGTTCCTACTTCCATTTTTAAAATCGACGAATTCTCGATCAAAAACCACGCATCGAAAAAATCTCTTGGGCTGAGGACCTTGGGTACACCAAATAGAAGCAGACTGAACGCAAGCAGCGGAGAAGAGCACAAGTATGAGAACGAGATCAACTGAAGACCTCAGAAATGTAGACAAAACCAATAAATTCTAAAAAATAAAATAAGGTCGTAACCAAACCTGGAAAAAGCATATTACTTATATCTGAACAACGATAGCTGAATGAAATCCCGATAATATGTCCAGCTATGTTAACTTTCGTTAGATGCACGCTTTTGCTTTGATTGTGTTTACTATTACCCAAAATTTGCATATATTTCGCTTGGACGACGATTTATTTCTTTATTTTGTAAATTAAAAATCTTTTAACCTATATCCCCCCCCCCCCCCATATTCTCAGATATCGCTTAAATGGATTGCAAAACAAAAGCAGTCAGGATTTTCGTTATTCCACAATGGTTTTCATTATATCATACAGTTTGAAGAACCGACTGTACTAAGATATTTTTGCCAACCGTAGTAGTGTCTTCCGGTGCGTTGCACAACATACCACAAACGATCTGTTTTCACTAGAAAGCGGCATCCAATATGTGTAACACTAGAAGATTGGATTATCTTTAACCCTGGATATTAATGTAACTGTTGATGAGATCCGAGTAATGCCTATTGAAATGGAACTGTAAGAAAGCATTGGCTTTACTAATAATTATTCATAATATTATGCTGTATTTGATTAAAGGTTTAATTAAGAGTAGTAATAAGCTGTTTAATTTTCGGTAGATTACAACAATTTGGACATTCATCCTCCTACATTGGAGTTCGGGAAAATCGTTCAGTTAACTATTTAGACTGGGTTTGTAACTCAATCTAAATAGCTTAAGAGAAGAAGGAGAACAGAGAAGACTTTGTTTAACTTTTTTATGCTGATTTTTAGTAGCCGGCCACGTTCTATAATACATTTTAAATGTTACGATATTGTATAGTAGATAGATAAGTCAAAAGCAATAAGATATTAAACAGGCAAGCACACAGTAAGTATAGGGGGAATTCGTTCTAACGCCTTTGTGTTTTAAGTTTAAATAAATCAATAGATTGTTTCTACTACACCAGCTTCTTTCAATTCATAGAGAAGAGGTCATTCACGTCAACTAAGGCAACCAAACCAACGCCTTACTAAGCTATATGTTTAATCATCACCATATAATCCAGTCACACCATTACGGCACATCATTCAAAAGCACTCCGCAACGTTATAAAACTCTTCATTCGTTACCAATATCCTCAATTATAATCAGTGCTACTTCAAACTGTCAATATCCATCTGTTATGACCAACAATTTGAGCGGAAGTATGATAATTGACTCGCTAATTGCGATCTAGCAGGTGATACAACGATCTGGGAGTATTTACTATATTGTGACGTAATGTGTGGAAAGCATCGGACATGGGAACGAGGATACAATGGTGGTTTCTCGGAAACGTTTCTGCGTTGATTAGTTGTGGATTTAGAATTTAGATGCTGTAACTTGAGATGTTTTTGTTTTGTTTTATTTCATTAGTATTACTCTATTGTTGTTTATGTTCCTAATTAATATGTTCCCTGACCGAATTTCGGTCACGTCTACCTCAATAGAGATTAGTCATGTACGCAAGAAGAAATTATAATGCACAAGTGTGTCCCGCAAACACAGGACGGGGCATTCCGATATGGCCAGGGAGTAATCAGGCGCAGGACCAACAGTGTAACAGGCTTTTTGAACACGCGAGTGTTACTTGACCAATTTCCATACCATACACCGGTACCAAAGTACTGCTTCCTCAATTACTGCTTTGCTAAATACTTATAGTGTGTCATTTTCAGTATAATCTTTGGAGTCATACCAATAATTATTTCAATAAAATACAAGAAAGCAGAATAAGCAAAAGTTTCTAATAGTGTAAGTTATTTTTCGTTTCAAATGTCGTACTAGCTGTTTCCTTGACTTAATTCTTGTTAATGACAAAAAATCACAATGTGTCGATTACAAAAGATGCTCCACTTCTTCATTGAAAAGTGTGGATCTTCCGACCAGGTCAGGTAATCTTTCCTGACAGAAAGCACAACCTGCAGATTGTAATCAAATAGTACTTGCATGATCTGCAACATAAGATATAGGTGCTTACAAAGAAAGAACTCAATGAGTACTTTCATACATTAGTAAATCGGGTTAAACGTTACGGGTCGTTGGTCGTGGACGATAGAATACAATCTCGCAATCATATCGAGACATCCAATAGCGTTCCATTGTTCAGCAGCTGCTGCTATTAATGTGTGGAGAAATTAGGACTTATCGATCATATTATTAGTGTTACAAGGAAATGGAGTAATGTCAAACCATTTATATCAATTAGACCATTAAAAGGCACTTTTGAACATCATTTACAAGGAAGAACTAATTTAATTGCCCCTTCTAAAATACTTAAACTTTCATAAGGAAAAGAATAGGCAAGAAATTCCATACTTACTCTTTTAAAATAAATATTTTATAATGTAAACCATTTCTAAGTAGTAGGTTAGTTAACTAACTGACGTAACAGACTCCAGAGGGGGCTATTTTAGTAACTTTTAGGAGGTTCTAATTCTAATCTCAGTCTCAAACTGTCGAAAATGAAATATAGAATTTCCAAAATTTTTGACATGACTGTCGCTGACATGAGATTGCGACTTGGTTTTGAACGTTTTTAATTACGAGAATTTACCTTCTGCTTAAGCTCAACTTCGTCCCTGTTCGTCCTCCTCTCTCCCTCTATTCAATAACTACACACATTAATTTGTTTCACTTTAGAACTCATGACTATAAAGAAAGCTTTTTCAGACAGCGTCGAGACCTAACAAAAATTATATCATCAGCCTCTTCAGGATGTTATCAAGCAACCTAAGATATAATTTTGACATATTAAGCATTCCTCTTACCTCCGACAGCTTAAGGCTAAATAGATATCGTGGATGATGTAATTAAACTCTCCAAAATGCCGAACATACAGACAAATGAACCAATAAATCAATAATCACAGTATTTACCAATCACAAATCGATATCTTAATCTAATTACCTAAATTACAGTAATTACATTCGTAATAAAATCGGCTGTGGTACTAGACAATGAATAATTACAGATCTATTTTTTGATAATGCTAAACAATCTGCCAGCAATCGACTTCCTTACTATTTACCAACTTAATTTTGCTGGTGGAAAACTTTCGAACTAAGTGTTACTTGGTTGATTAGCGAAGAAGCCGAAGCTACTAGCGCCATTGTCAACAGCAAATATAACTTTGCATAAACATAACCTGCAATGTGTTTGTTTTAAATGGCTTTTATTACAATAGCGTAAATGTGATTGCTGATAATATAAACGGTCAATTTGAATTTATGTAATGGAATCCATATGTTGTGTAATAATAAGACAATTATGTAAGCGTGTGTAGCATTCCAACATTTAGCCCTTGGACATTAATAAACATTTATTAGAAACTTTGATAACACTGATATGACACTGATAAAACACAAAATACTGTTATTATAAAAGTTAGTGATGGTTGCAAAATATTAGTACCCAAGGCTTATTTATCATTCCTAAATGGTTAGTTAAACCACAGTTTAGTTGATAAGAATCATAGATGTGGATCGATGACTGTTCTTAACAAATTATTCCTCGCGTAAGCTTCGTAATATGTAACAACTTCGGGTGTAACAAAACACATTACAGATATTTTATATCATATTACAGATACTGCCAATCATATTTTGTAACATTAAGCCAAAATTATTTATGGGAAAACGATTTTCATTTTTGGTGTAAAAATCACTGAGGTATTACGTAACGCACGTAAAATATTGTGCTTTTTGATGCAAGCAACAGTACAGGGGTTTTAAAGGTATTTAAAGTTAAATTACATTTCAAATACCTAAGCATAATGTAAAAAAAAAAACAATCACTCGCATGCCTAGTTAGTTCATAAATAAAAAATGGAATAGGTAACATGTGGATAACGTAAGTTGTGAGTTACACATACACAATACTTATACTTTAGATACTAAGGACTATTAATTAAGAAACCTTTATGTAACTGTTTGTTTTCCCAAAGAAAATAAATAAATAAATAAAATGGTTTTCGTAAAAAAGAAAAACATTTCTTATTAAAAGTTGGAATTTGACCTTTCAAATCTCCGTAGCAAGGAGGTTCCCAAGTACGTCCAAAATAAAAAAAAGATCGCAATGATGGGCAGAATAGATAACATTATCAGTGTTTTTATATTAGTCCTTATTTTTCAACGCTCTGCCCAGCGCCTAAAGTTGAAAATTGAACAGAGAAAACCAATATTTTAAAAAGCAGTTGAAGTGCCCCTCCCTCTTCCCCGCACCTGCAGTAGGCTTTGATTGATTAAAGCTCTAACAACTAGGCTATCCAAAACAAAACATAACCCACATTGTTACGTTCGTCGATACCGATGTAATATCATTGCGACTATTACAAACGGATACAGGCCGTTACAGGTACACCGCTTATTTGCATACTTCTGATTAGATCATAAATAAGAGACAGGCAATTAAATCGAACCGTTTTGAAATCAATTATGTCATAAGTCAACGAATATTGAATGAGTATTAAGTGCTTTCAGGTTCATGAGTTTTTTTTTATACGAAACGCCGAGTTTCTTTTGTTTAATTCTGAAATGGACCAAAATCACTTAGTTGCTAGGCCTCCAAAATCCTCGGTCATGTTGAGAGGATGAGTGAAAGACGATTAACAAAAGGTATTTATATGGCAGAGGTGAGTGGCAACGCAGGGAGGGGTCGCCCTAGGAAGACCTACACTGACCTTATTGGTGAGGTTCTTCAGAAAGGTCAGGTGCGGAGTACACGTAACCGGCGTGCTTGTATGGCGAGATGTATGAACGTAGATGAGGCGAAAGGAGTATGTAAGGATCGTAGCAGGTGGCGGCCCATGGGAAAAAGGCGTGAGTTTATGTATGTATGTATGCTAGGCCTCCATCATATTAGCATGCCCCGTTGGTCGCGAATGCTGAGCGTGGGGTCCTGGTTTCGATTCCCAGGTCGGGCAAAAAGTGTTATTGGGTTTTCCATTACAAATTTCTCAGTAGTAGCCCGGTGTAAAAAATTGGTGGTGTGACACCCCAGTGGCTCGGAAAGCACGTAAAGCCTTTGGTCCTGCGCCTGATCCCCCGGTTGTGTCGGACTGCAGTCCCATCGGACTATAAGGCCGCTATCACACGGACTGCACCACAACAGCCTCACGCAGTCTCTATATTCAACTGCATGCAGTTGTACGTTCGACTTCGTGCAGTCAAGATACCAACTGCACGCGGTCGGCTGCAGTCGAGAGAAGTTAATATCAACTGTATGCAGTCGTGCCTACAGTTGATACAGTTGTAGCCAACCGCGTGAAGTTGTAGCCGACCGCGTGAAGTTGAAGGCACGACTGCAGCCGACCGCGTGCAGTTGGTATCATGAAGTCGAACGTACAACTGCATGCAGTTGAATATAGAGACTGCGTGCGGTTGTTGTGGTGCAGTCCGTGTGATAGCGGCCTAAGAGTTGGGAATGATTGAATGTATGTTCACCTGTGTTTGTGGACACACATGTGCACTATTTGGCTAGTCCGCCGTGACCGAAATCGGTCTGGAGAATATATTATTATATTAGCAATGCTGAACTTTTTAGGATAAATAAAGAAATATGTCGTCAAGACAGCTGTATAATAGTTTACAGAAGATTATTAAGAAAAGTATACTAACATGCATGCCGAGTGTCATAGGAAATGTTTTATTGTACACTTGTCTTCCAAGTGGACGAAGTCGTTAACAGAAGCTAGAATAAAACAAAATCTTACTGATTATTACTACGTCATTTAGTGATTATATTGAGCTTAAGATTCATGTAATAGTTTCTAATTGGTAGCGATACATTATCTGCGTGTCGTGAGATATTTATTTCACTTGGGTGGACATAGCGCCTTGTCGACTGTTTTGCGGTTAAGCGTATTAGTTCAATCGCATGCACTTCCTCGCGTTTATTGATTACTATCTGAATGAGCTAGGAATTGCCTCTGGCTTCGTTTGGTAGTTTGAGGAAAATAGCAGCTAAATCGAATAGGATAGCCAAAAAATGAGCCACACAGTGATGGCGCATTTTCTGTTGCTATAGCATTTAAGTATTACTTTATATCTAAATTAAATGACTTTGGACCCCGTTTCATTCCTTTACGGGGTGAATTTTGGTAAATCCTTTCTTAGTGCATGCCTACGTCATAATAACTATCTGCGTGCCAAACAGCGCAATCCGTTCAGTGGTTTGAGCTGTGTGTTGAAAGATTAGTAGATAAATGCTTGCAAACTTTAATTCTAATAATAAACTCTGGACCTTATTCCATGCCGTATTTAGGTACTATGAATAACCATCAAAGATTTCCGAAGAATAATATTTAAAACATGTCATTACTAAACTATAGTTTCAAAGAGTTTCAATCAATATAACCATCGAATAGGCAATCATATTTATAACAATTCAAAAAAATAGTTAACTTTAAAAATCGAACTTCAAAATGCAATGACGTATGACGTAACGAAATAAAATTATATGCAGAAATGTAATGAGCAAATTCAAATTAATGAAACGAGAATGTCATTGTAAACAAAGACAAACAATCAAACACAAATAATTATAACAGACCTGTTTATCGCTCGTCAAATCAACATGTAATAAATAATCGAGAGCTCATGACGTAAGAGTTAATGAGGCAGGCAGTTAATGCAGTCACATTAACAATTCGCCATGTATCCTTGTTGGAACAAGTACCAGAAATATACCTGGCCTTTCCCACGGCAATATAAACTGCTCTGTTTAAGACTTTTGCTGCGAATAGGTGCTAGTTTGATATAGTCTTGTTTATATAATTTATTTAGACCACGAATCTAGGTGTTCAAATGTCTAGATTATCAAGGTTCCATATTCAAAAGGCTTTAGGAAAAACGAAGCCCTATTGGTCTCGCTCGTTTGTCTGTTCGTCTGTCTATCCCTCTGTCACAGAACTGTATCTTTGAACCTTAAGTAACCTCTTAAGGTACAACAAAATAATAATAAAAAAAATGAAATATCCATCGGAAAAGTTGGATGGTATTTTTCTATAAAAATCCCAAATAAACTGCATTTCCGTGTGAAACGGGGGCGAGTCGCTAGTTATTTATTATTAGAATAAGATTTATGCTTATGTATAGAAAGTTTCATTTAAAATCGGTTAATTCATTTTGAAAAAATAAAAGCTTGTAAAAAGGACTTGAAAGTTTCTTGAAATGCCGTAAGGCGTTTATAAACGCTCTAACGAATGGCTAATTGCTGATAGATCATGTTGATCAAAAGGTATAAGTCTACCTTCGAATATCACAGTAACTTCAATGACGTAACAGACCCAAAAAAAAAAATTACCATTCCAACTAATTCCTACCTACGTAACATTGCAAAAAAAAATATTGAAATAAAGATATCGTGGGAAAAATCAGCAGCTCTCCACAAATTAAAAAGTTCGCTGTTCAACGAGCCAGAGCTGCGACGATGTACAATCGTGAAAGTTAGTATCGAATGAGTGGTATCGTGGTATCGAATATCGTTCGCGCGACGCTCTGATTGACACAAGTATAGGCGTCGGACTGTGTGCCCACATTGTGGTGTCTGCGTTAGCACAAACCAACAATACCTTGTACATTTTACGGTTTGTATAACTAATGTTTTTATACAGGGATGGTGAAGACACTACTTAAATTGCAAGCGTTTTGCCGCTATTTTTGTTGGTTTGCTACCTATGTATATCAATAAGTTATCTACTTTTCCTTCTTCTTCAGATCTCCAGTAGGATAAAGTCAAAGTCAAATCATTTGTTTCAATTAGACAATTAAAAAGCACTTTTAAATGTCATTCAGAAGAAAGAAAATAATACCTAATAATATTGAATCTAGTTGCCCATTCCAAAAAGTAGTTTTGTATGTAGAAGAATGGGCAAGTAACTCCATAAGTACAAAACATATGTTTTACAATAAGTTGTACAGGTACACATTAATTTAATAATTATATTATGGGAACTGGATTATCGACCTTCTAATGAATCAAAAAAGACGGATCAATGTGCAGATGGTTTGTTGATCGTCATTTGTTTAGAAGAGAAAAGCACACTACTTATTATCACCTTCTAAAGTAGCATTTTTCTTTACATCTAGGGCTTTTTTTTTTTAGGTGGTAAAAATCATCAAATGACTCCTTCCGCCCTGGGTGGGGCGGAAGGGACTGTCAGACTTTTACTGACTAAAAAACCACCCTGTTCCTTCTGTTGCCCTTTACGTTCCGGGGCCACGGAATCCTGTTAAGACGTCCCGCAACCCCGGTACATCTAGGGCTGACATGTAGGTGTTGAGCCAGATAGAAAAGTAAAACTGAGACCTACATATTAAGCTCAAATGGACAGTTGTAGTACAACTTTTAAAGAAAAATCGCAATCTAATCTCATCAGTCACAATCTGTAAAAAATTCTCTAATTTATCTACATTTTCCAACATCGATTATCACTGAGACGAGATTGCAACTAGATTTAGAACGTTTTTAATTTAGAATTGGTCTTCAGGTTTGCTTCGCTAACCCTAGCACATTGCAAGATGGTGGCAACGACAATGTAATGCTGTACCGACTCGCGCTATCAACAAGTGTTTCGGTTAATTTGCTTCATAATCTATGATGTTAAAGAGCTCCGCTAATGGTGTTTATTGTTCGAAGTAACTTCCAGGAAATATACCAAGAGCTTTCTTCTAATGATTACTTTCCTAAACGTGGTTATGCATGCAATGTTTCAAAGCGATGCCGCTTAGCATTCACTTGTTTTGCCTAGTATTATAATGATACGTGTACTTATTATAATACTAGCTTTTGGCCGAGACTTCGCCCGTTTTTTTTTACTTGCGTTATTTTACGTCTTTGGTTAGGACGACCGAAACAAATGTATTCTTCTTTTTAAAAACCGACCAAGCGCAAGTCAGACGTGCAATATTTAACACTGCATACAAATATATAATTTTAAAATCGCAAAAAGTAATTATTTATGATGTATACGGTAAAACGGCTTTTGGATTTGTTCTTTTACTTGTACTACATGGCATTGCTTCTAACTAAATGTCATGATTCTAGGGCAACAGGAAGTCTCCTGTAGGTTTTGATTCACGAGCATCAAAATATGCACTTTTCATTAGACTATCTTTAGATTGCGTTGACTTAGAAGTTTGATTTTTCCACTGGTGCAAGGCATAGCAGATCTGAGTATGTGATAATAATTTCAGCTTGATACCTCCACGCGTTCCTGAGGAAAAGGGTCTTGACAGACAGACAACAACGTGTTCCTATGGGTTCTGTTTTTGCCGACTGAGGTATGGAACCCTAAAAAGTACGGAGTAAGGAACGCTTCTATGTGTGTGTGTGTATGTAGATACCTGGGTAATAGTGACTACTTGTAAAAATAAAAACTGATTGAATAAAACTTGATTAAAAAAAATCTTAAAATAGTACCAATGTTCAAGACTTTTCTAATCAAGTTTCATATAAGCCCTATTGTTAGATTAGTCGCCATTCCAACGTCGTCGTCGGGTCAGCTCGAACCACTTTTAAATATAACCAACCCAAGCACTTTCCCACGACTTGAATTGAAAGGGCACTTTACAGCTTACTCAAGTTACTAGGCTTCGACCAACATTTCACTGCTAGATTCCATAAACAACACACAGTGTAAACAATACTGCGACAGTCTGCTACAACTTGTTGGGGAACTGGGTTTCTTTCAAGGTAATTTGTGTAGTCTGTGTACTGTTTTTAAAAGTGTGTAATGGTCAGTGAGGGTTTGTTTGTTATGAAGTATGTGCGTCAAAACTTACAATGAGCAATTGAGGGCTATGTGCAATTGTTTGGAATTTCTTGAGGCGAATTGGTTTTGGGGTTCCTTGAGGAATTTGCAATAATTGTCTAGTAGAACTTGACTGTTTTCAAGTTATAAACTTTTCAGTAAATTCAAATAGGTATCATGTTCATCATCACTATTAGTCAGAGATTAATCCGACAGATTTGGCCTAAAGAAATCGTATGTGACTGCCACCTTGGTCTAGTGGTCGCAAAGCACAATTACTGAGCATGAGATCTTGGGTACGATTCCCATGTCGGGCAAAGTGTTATTGGGTGTTCCCATCAGGAATTTCTCAGTAGCAGCGTCGGAGTCTGGATTTGTGGCAATAGGCTCGCCGTCTATTACATGGGACTTAATTATTACTGGCGAAATGTGGGTGTACTAATGGGTACATCTCTGCCTAACTCTTCGGAGATTACAGGCGTGAGGTTAACGTATGTTACATAAAAGTAAAAAAAAGAATTTTAAAAACCTCACACTCGCCTGAATATAATTTTGTTCTGCAACGCTCACTTAAAACTCGTTGCTCATACATTTTCAGCCGCAATTGATCACTTGGATTTAATGTGATAAATGTGATCTATTGGAATTTAAAACGCAATAATATCGAATTACTCTTTATTTTATACCAATATCTCAGTCATTCCAGTAATATTTTGTTTCATTTGCATATAAACCTTCCCATACTCTTCTACCGAGGTCCGGATGTATTCTTATCATTAGTTTGACACTTCGATCCTTTAAAGATGAGTCTGTAACTGTTTCCAAACTACTCACAACATTCTCTGTTAACCTTGACCTTTCTCTTAATGTCAATTTATCATACAGTTCCCTTGTTTGCTCAAAATTATTATCAGCTGGGTCCTCAAATATTTCAATCAAATCAACTCTATTTTTTTCTAAATATGGCACAGGACCATTATAAGAGTTGGGATAGTAATTCGGTAAGTTTCTTTGATTGTGCCTCACTGGAGGCTTGCCATCTCGATTATATACTAACGTTTCAAAAACAGGTCTATTTACATCAATGTTTGCAAAGTTGGCACCTAAACGATATGACAGAGCATCTCTATACGCTAGAACACGTGCCTCGAAGAGTTTGTCAGGCGCTCCGAGAATACCAGGCACTAGGTTGCCTGGGTTAAACGCTAGCTGCTCCACTTCAGCGAAGTGGTTTACAGGATTCCTGTTCAACACTAATCTGCCTACGGATCTTAATGGGTATCTATCCTCAGGTAAACTCTTGCTTACATCAAAAACATCAAACTCTGCATTCTTGACGTCATTGATACTCAAAACTTGGATACTGACTAACCAACTCGGAAAGTTTCCAGTGCCTATCGAATTAAACAAGTCTCTGTTTGCATAGTCTGGATCGAGACCAGCTAGTTTTTGTGCTTCTTGGGATCCTAAATTCTTAATTCCTGCATCAGGTGTAATATGAAATCTGATAAAGTATTTCTCCCTCAACTCATTTACTACTTGATAAGTATGGATTCCATATCCAGGCATATATCTATAGCCATCAGGAATACCTAAATCACTGAATAAATGCATGTCGAGGTGCATAGCTTCCGGTCGTTGCAATATAAAATCCCAAAACATGTTTGGGTCAGACAAGAAAGTTTGCGGGTTTCTTTTACGTGAATGAACAAAAGAAAGGAAAAATAAAGGGTCCCTGATCACAAACATAGGTGTGTTGAGTCCAACTATATCAAAATTACCGTCTTCCGTGTAGAATTTTATTGCAAAGCCTCTGGTATCTCTAGAAGTATCTATACCACCTACTTCGGGCATTGTTGGAGAGAACCTTACAGCTATTGGTGTCTTCTTTCCCACTTTTTCAAAAACTCTAGCTTTACAAATATCTTTAGTATCGTGTGTCACTACAAAGTAACCGAAAGCTCCACCGCCCTTAGCATGGACGACTCTTGGGGGTATTCTTTCACGGTTAAGGTGTGTTATAGAGTCCATGAACAATTCATGCATAATTAGTCGTTTGTTTAGAACCCCACTTGCATCTTCATAGTTGATCGGTGCACCAACTAATGTTGTCATAATACCAACTGGACCCTGGAAGCCATATTAAGAAAGTTATGTCAATGAACTATGTTACATAAAAATATGCTAATGCTAGCAAGTACAAAGAGAAAATGGTAGCACCACAAGGCACAGATTTTTTTTGATTATTGACCTGATTATTAAAATAACTGTGAGTACCAATCCTTACGCAATAATTATAACCTTATAATCGTTTGATCTGCCGGCTCATGTTCATGCTTACTTAACGAACCGATATGATCATTTAATAGAACCAAGAAATGCGGAACGAATTGCAGCGATTATTCGGATTTTTTATCAACTGTAAGCACAAGAATTACTTCTACAGCATTTCACAAACTATACTAATGGTGGGTCAACTGACAAAAAATTAATATTAATTTCTTTCAGGTCCTATTGAAATAGCACACTTTTTTTTAAAACAAGTAGCTAGGTAGGTACAATTTCCAATGGTAACTGATTTTTTTTGTTCTTCATGATAGCCAAGAAGTGAGTTCCGAATTTGTAAGTTTTTGTTAAACCACTAATCTACTACAATAAAAATTAAGAAAACATATGGGAAGAAAGACAGAAAAAAAATTGTTATAAAAACAAAAAACTCACATAAGTTTTATTCCCAAACGATACAATTTGATTCGCCGCCGGTTCATCATATCCATTTGCCAATACTATCACTCCGAACAGCAGCGAACAACAGTACGTCTTCAAAGCCATTTGCAACGAAGAATTACCGAGGGTCAATCAATACACACCTGGTTCCTTCGACGCTGCGATTTTATAAGCACTGGCTAAGCATTACGCCCTTGAGAATATCCTATATTAAGTAATTTTCTAAACATTACAAAACCTTTTGTCGACTCCAGACGTCCAACATATCCTGGCAGTGGAGGAAAATGGAACTATTCATATATTGTACTACATTTTACACTCGGCCGTCGCAAACAGCGCCTCTGTTACAGTTCAGGTTATACTGGGCAACTAGCTGGATTCCTCAATATTATTAATCATAAAAAAAACAGACAATCTTATATTCTCTAATGCATAACAAATGCTAATAAATCTGCATGTGTGTTTGTTTGTGGTGGTAGGGAAAGTGTAGATATCACTGTTGTCTACCCAAACGACGGTCGATATTGTCGCAAATTAAGCGAATATTAAATTTTGCTACGAATTGCTGAGACGCATTAAAAGTCACAAAGATGAGTTATTTTAATTGCTAAAAGGCGAGATAAGAGTGTGCATTTACTCTGAGTACTTGGGAAGCGGATGATATTTGCCAATCCGAAGTTAAATTTTCGTTAGCAAATTATTGATACGACTTGTACAATTAATATAATCGACTTGAAGAAAGGAATTCCGCGATTCCGGCCGATGCATAACAAATCAAATGTTTGTAATAATATCTTATCCTAGTAATACAATAATGATTTTATTGTATTACTGTATTAATAACAATATTTACATTATTATTTCGTTTATCATATACACATTGGTACATTTGTCAATCCCGGAATTGAAGTAATTTTTCGACATAGTGAAAGCATTCAAGAACGTCAGGCGGTATACAAAATGGGTCAATCCTGACAATCATGGGATTCTCGATGGTAGGACGTCCATTCCATCCTATGCCAACCCTGAAATTTAGCTAAATATGTATCCGATTGCATTGATTGCCTATGTTAACGATCGATTAGCTATTACAGAGGAATGATAAAATGTAAGACATTGTGAAGCACGTAAATGTGACTCACAATGTTGAGCAGCAAGCATTGTGCGCGACCAGCTGTATAATCTCTAAACTAAACACGTGTAAATTTTATTTAAACTTATCTGAAAAGTTCCTTAACGCAGCTTTCAGTAGGAGTTAACACGAAATCATCACGTAAGGAAAAAGCGTCGTCCAGGCAACCTTCCCTCTCCTTTTCTTTATCTCTCGTATGTGTGAGCTCATTTAATAGTATTAATAAGAAACTCCGGGTATTCGGGCTGTTCTGGTGTAAACATTTTAATTCCATCACTTAATGAGGCAGAGTCAAAGTCAAATCATTTATTTCAATTAGACCATTAAAAGGCGCTTTTGAACGTCATTTACGAAAGAAAAATTATAATATTGAATCTAATCAAAGGAACCACTAAAACCTTTACTATTGTACGATAGCAGAGAATCCCGGTGAAAACTCGAATTAATCATTCTACGCAGACGAAGTTGCGTGCAGCAGCTAATTCAATAATCGTAATATCTTCGAAACGTACAAGCTGTTTTTATTGATTTACCGATATGTGTTTATAGGATCTAAACACGCAAATTAGGTATAACAACAAATTAAAAAAATTTTTTTTTTTTTAATAATATGTTTCTTTTAAAGTACCTTCTTCTTAATTAGATCTATTTGTAACCTGTCTAATACTTATAAACAGTGGAATGACTACACAAATAGAGTACACTACATCTCATGAATCTGGCTATAATATACAAAAAGATTTTTTACCAATCCGACTGGTAGTTCTACATATTAGAGCATTTAAACAAGCAAACAAACTCTTCAGCTTTATTATGTTTCTATTGTTTTCACATGTAGAATCAACAAGAATAACGTAACCAGGATTTTGTAAAAACCTAATTTAAAAGAGTGCCGTGGAATTTCTTGCTCGTTCTTCTCCATAGAGGCCTACCTCCGTTTTGGAATGCGCAACTAGCTTCAACTTTCGGACTAACTGACAGACTCCTTGACTATTCAAAAGTGCCTGTAAATGGTCTAATTGAAATAAATGTTTTTGACTTTGACTTTGACTTTATATTAGTATTGATACTCGACATTATCATCCCTACATTACAGTGTTTGAAGGGCACATGATTAAAACGCACACACAGTATTATTTTAATTTAGTAAATATCGATCAATACAGTCCCAGTATTTAATTAATTTAACAAGCAAATTAATGTATCTTTAAAATATAATATTAGTTGCAGCTGTTTCATCCACACATAGTTTTATTCATTTGCAAGCCTTCCCATATTCTTTGACTAAGGTCTGCATGAATATTTTTAAATACTTTAACGGCCCGATCTTGTAAAAACTTCGTCGCTTTACTCAAACTTTCTACGATATTCTCAACCAATCTCTTTCTTTCCTCCGGTGTCATTTCATTCACATACAATTCTCGTGCTTGTGCGAAATTGTTCGGTGGGTCTTGATATATCTCAATTAATTCAACTTTATCTCTTTCATTGTAAGGAACTGGCCCATTGAAAGAGTTGGGATAATAATTAGGTATATCTCTTTGGTTGTCATTAACGGGCGCCTGACCATCACGGTTGTACGGGAAAGCTTTATGTTCAAAAGGATAGTTTACTGGAATATTGAAAAAGTTTCCTCCTAATCGGTGATATTGAGCATCTCTGTAGGCTAATCGTCGAGCTTCAAATACTTTATCCGGTGCTCCAATAATACCTGGGACAAGATTCCCTACACTGTATGCCAACTGCTCAATTTCAGAAAAATAATTAACAGGGTTCCTGTTCAGAATCAAACGACCTAATGGTCTTAATGGATATTTGTCCAAAGGCAACACCTTAGTTACGTCAAATACATCAAATCCCGCATTTTTAACATCCTCTTCACTTAAGACTTGAATAGCGGCCGTCCAACTTGGGAAGTTACCATTGCCTATTGCTTTGTATAAATCTCTAGTCGCATAATCAGGATCCCTACCTGTTATCATCATAGCTTCTTTAGAACGTAAGTTTCTAACTCCTGCATCTGGTGTAAAGTGGAATCTGATAAAGTGGTTTTCTCCATACTTATTTACCACCTGGTAAGTGTGGATACTGAATCCAGGCATGTGTCGGTAGCCATCGGGAATTCCTCGATCGCCGAACACTAACAGGAACATGTGCAAACCTTCTGGACATAACGTCAGGAAGTCCCAAAGCATGTTTTCATCTACCAAGTTTGTTGCTGGATTTCTTTTGAGTGCTCGAGCAAAAGTTGGGAAAAGAAGAGGATCTTTGTTAACATACATGGGGAAGTTGCCACCAACTATATCGAAGTTTCCGTCTTCAGTATAGAATTTGATGGCAAAACCTCTTGAGGATCTCGTAGTCTCAGTGCCACCTTTTTCGATTACCACTGGTGAGAATCTAGCGGCAATGGAAGTTCTTTTCCCAACTTTGTTGAAGACTTTCGCTTTGCATATGTCTGTTATATCGTGTGTTACTTCGAAGTATCCAAAGGCTCCTCCTGCCTTAGCGTGGACTACTCTCTCTGGTATCCTCTCCCGAACTAAGTGTGTCATGCTATCCATAAACCATTCGTTATTTATCAGCCCTTTGTTTATAGTTACAGTTGCATCTTGGTAATCAATAGGTGCACCCGCGGATGTTGTCATTGTACCGATAGGGCACTGAAAAAGACCATTTTGTTTCTCAAAACTATAATTACCATGTTTACGTCTAGGATAACATAATTTCATTACTATAATTGTCTTGGCCTTAAAAAGTTATTTCTTAAAAAAAATATGTACTCAACTCACCGAAGTTTTTTCTTTAAATATCAGGATTTGATCTGCCGCTGGATCACGTTTTATCTGAACAGTGCCATCTGCCATTATCACCAAACTCAGCATCCCTAATATTTTTAATAACATCTTGTTTCCTAACTGTTTCTTACTTCTTAAATTATTTCTTTATAAATACTAAAATTCTCAATTAAGGAAATATGCGTCGAAAATTGTTTGTCCCGCTACCGCCTAATGTACAGGACTCAAAACTATATCATGTTCGTTTTTATATGTAGTGATTTTAGCACCTACAGTTATCTATATTGAGTTCTCATGGTGTCACGAAGGGCGTGCATTTTTAAATAGATAAGTAAGTAATAAATATTATATTGTAAATATTTTTTTAGTTACAAAAAATTTGATATTAAAACGAGTTTGTAATAAAATTAAGTATACAAAACAGTTGTGCTAGCGATATTCATGTTCGTGTCATGCATTTGATAGATAGCGTCTAATAACTAGTAGTATATCTACATACTTAATTACCTTTTTCTTTGCAATATTTTAGTGACTCAGATTGTTAAAATTTGTCGCTCCATGTAAAATACTGGTATTCAGCTGCATCCGGATAGACTGTAAGCCGACCCCAACATAATTGGGAACAGGCTAGGCAGATGATGATGATGATCGATGAGAATAAATAAATAAGCGATATAGATATGTATAACTTTAATTACATATTTAATTATCTCATGAGAAAAAATATTAAAGCACTCTTCCTCTCAGCTACTTATTTAAAATCTCGCTGTGACAGACAAGACCTATATATATTTGTATTTATTAACACCTACCATCTATATTTTTCATATTATTGACTGTAATAAAGATTTAGATTTGAGATTTGAAGAATTCAAATTGTACTTACCCGATCCCAAAAGCATAACAACTAATTCATCTTTTGATGTATGGAGAAGACTATCTCTAAAGAAACAATGAAAAACAGCTTAATTTTTTTGAATAATATAATTTAAATTAATTTAAATTAAAAACACACACAATGTAATGATTAATAAAAATTAAGAACAGAAACTTAATAACATCATTTAAATTTTAATAAAGTATTAAATAGGAAGTATATCTAATAGTGAAATTAAATACATACACAATGTAATGATTAATAAAAATTAAGAACAGAAACTAAATAACATCATTTAAATTTAAATAAAGAAAATGCACAGGTGCTGCTTTAATCATCACAGTCACAGTAACAATATGGTGCGCTAGTTCCATTCGCCTGCAAGCCTTGCCATATTCTTTCACTGAGATCTGGATGTATTAGCCTATACAATTTCACAGCTCGATCTTGTAAAAACTTCGCCGCTTGTCTCAAACTTGCCACGATATTATCCACCAATCTCTGTTTAGCCCCCGGCGATTCACTCTCGTAATGCTCACGAGCTTGATCAAAATTATTTGGTTCATTTTCGTAAATCTCAACTAGTTTAACTCTATTTTTTTCTTTGTATGGAACTGGTCCGTGGAATGAATTTGGGTAATAATTAGGAATATCTCTTTGATTTTCTCTAACGGGAGCTTCACCATCACGGTTATATGTGAAGGCCTTGTTTTGATTAGGATAGTTTACAGCTATATTGAAAAAGTTTGCCCCTAAACGATAATGCTGAGCATCTCTGTAGGCGAATCGTCGAGATTCGAATATTTTGTCCGCTCCACCAAGAATACCTCGCACTAGATTTGATGGACAAAAGGCTAACTGTTCAACTTCAGCGAAGTAGTTAACAGGATTCCTATTTAAAACAAGCCGACCCAACGGCCGTAAAGGATACTTACACAGAGGCAACCTCTTCGTTACATCAAATATATCCAATTCTGCATTTTTGACGTCACTTTCATTTAAAACCTGAATACTGACCGTCCAAGTCGGGAAATCACCGTTGCCTATTGCTCGGTATAAATCCCTAGTTGCGTAATCAGGATCACAGGCTGCAATTTGTTGAGCCTTCTTGGAGCTTAAACTTTTAATTCCCGCATCTGGTATAATATGGAATCTAATGAAAAAACTCTCTCCGTACTTATTTACCACTTGATAAGTGTGAACACTAAATCCGGGCAAGTGTCTATACCCATCAGGGATTCCCCAATCCCCATACACAAATAAAAACATGTGTAAAGCTTCTGGGTGTAACGTTAGGAAATCCCAAAGTGCGTTGGGATCAACCACATTCGTCGCTGGGTTCCGCTTCTGTGCTCGCACGAAAGCCGAAAAGATAATTGGATCTCTGAAAGCGAATACAGGGTAGCTTAAGCCGGCTATATCGAAGTTACCGTCTTCTGTATAGAATTTAACGGCGAATCCTCGTGGTTCCCTCGATGTGTCTATACCACCTCGTTCAACTAGTACTGGAGAGAATCGTGCTGCAATGGGAGTCTTTTTCCCAACTTTGTTAAAGAGTTTTGCCATGCATATATCTGTTATATTATGTGTCACTTCGAAGTACCCAAAAGCTCCTCCTGCCTTTGCATGGACTACTCTTTCTGGTATCCTCTCTCTAACTAAATGCCCCATGTTGTCCATAAAATGTTCGTGGAATATTAGCCTTTCATTTAATGTTACTGTTGCTTCTCTCTGTTCGATAGGTGCACCTGCAGCAGTTGTCATTATAGCCATAGGGCACTGGAATATATCAAAAATACCATAAGTAAGTTTATAAGTTTTTATTAAATAGGTTCTTATTTTGCGAAATGAAAAAGTGATGTGATTTATCCTTTGATGTCAATCAGAACTTGTTGTATTGTAAATTTGGTTTTGCTTCCTATATATCAACTCTTATGATGGTATTACAGAACCTACAAAAGACTTAAACTTTACTTCCAACTAAAAATCAGAGTTGCCGTATAACGCAGCTACGTAACGCACTTGGTTTGGGCACTTGTCCCATTGACAACGATTGTGGTTGAGTTTTTTTAATTTCTTATGACCCTATTCCTACTCCAATTCCTTAATATTAATTTTATTGAGAAATGTTATTTATTTAATTCCAACATTTTTTCAGCCAATCAAATGGTTTTGGTTCTAGCTCAAGGCGAAATATGTGGTCGAATATCGTCCAGAGCGGAACTTAGAAATATAGTGAATCTTTATGCTTAGAAGATCAATGGCTTTATTATGCGTCAATTCTACAAATTAAAAACTAGTCACAATTTCATGTCAACGACAATCAATCAATCAATTATTGTAAAAACATTTAGGAAAATTAAAGACATTTTTGACAGATTGAGACTTGATTAGATTGCGATTGTACCTAAAAGTTAACAGAATTGCCCTCAGATATTTTTTTAAAAAGAGTAAGTATGGAGTTTCTTGCCCGTTCTTCTCCATACGAAACTACCTTTTGGAATGGGCAACTAGATTCAATATTATAATTTTTCTTTTCTCTCGTAAATGACTTTCAAAAGTGCCTTATAATGGTCTAATTGAAATAAATGATTTGACTTTGACTTTGACTTTGATGAAACATACTTATTGAGTTTGTCAATCAGCATTTAATTATATAGTCTCGTATTTTTTTCTTGTTTCCTACTGACGTTAATAATGCAATTAACTTGTTTGATAACATTTAATTTAAACAAGATAACTGTCACTGAAGCTGTCAATTTACTCAATTAATTTTAATTAATTAATTAAATTGAATGCCACTCACCTGAGTTCTCTCTTTAAATAATAGGAGCTGATCAGCTACTGGGTCACCTTGAAGTTTTCCAGTAACTACCGTCATCGTTACTAGAAAAAGTAGCCATAATATCTTTAAATGCATCTTGATTCTTATTGGTGTTTGTTTAATTCTTTATCAATTTAAGTGTTCAGGCTGCTTGCAACGTCAATAAGAGGGAATCTGGAAAAAAAGCGCATTGTTTTATTTTTTACAAGCTTCTGCCCGTGACTTCGTCCGCGTAAATGTCAGTTATTGGCGATCTAATCTTTAAAAACTTT
Source organism: Hoplodrina blanda (assembly GCA_949316365.1). NCBI lineage: Eukaryota > Metazoa > Arthropoda > Insecta > Lepidoptera > Noctuidae > Hoplodrina > Hoplodrina blanda. The sequence continues at coordinate 3,627,437 of OX438582.1, forward strand.
ATTTATTTATGACTTACAGATAAAAAAACCAGAATAAAAAATACTAGGTGTTACAGACAGCCAAATACAAGTCTTCACTTATAAAAAACAGGCTGGCAAAGACGGTGTGAACAACACAGCAATGCCCGCACAAGAAAAAGAAAAAAAAGAAAACAGGACAACATCAAAAGGTTATCAAACACGGACAGACTTTAACGGATTCAATGAACTCTCTGAAAATATCACTCCTAACACACACAATCGTCAAAAATATAAAATCAAAAATTACATTTAAAACAAATTGTAGCAGCACGCGCGTATTCAAAAACGGTTTTAAACACAGTCGCGGGCCGTACTATCTGGCTGTTTTCAAAATTATTGGGGATAATGCTTAAGAACAAATACGCCTTACAGCGTTTCATACAAACTTCCAAGTCGTTATTTTTCGAAATGAATCATCATCTGCCTAGCCTTTTCCCAACTATGTTGGGGTCGGCTTCCAGTCTAATCGGATGCAGCTGAATACCAGTATTTTACATGGAGCGACTGCCTATCTGACCTCCACAACTCAGTAACTGGGTAATACGATACCCCCAGGTAAGACTGGTTGTCAGACTTTCAAGCTTCTGACGACTCGTAACGACTGTCAAAGATGCACGTATGACAGCCGGGACCAACAGCTTAACGTGCTTTCCGAGGCACGGAATGATGTCAGTAATGTCTAAGATAAACTTTAGAAAGTACATATGAATTGAAAAATACACATTGGTACTTGCCCGGATTTGAACCACTGAGCCATCACGACACTTCGACATTTCATTAAAATCGGTTTATTCATTATTTTCGAAAAATAACGACTTCAAAGTTTGTATGAAATGTTATAAGGCGTAATAAACGCTCTTAATTTTTGACATGACTGCCCTAGAATGTTCTAGGGACTATCAATGTAAAAAACAATTGAAACACTCCAAGGTTACCTACATAGGTAGCCTTGGAGTTAATTTTGTTTCAGATAACTTAATTACTGAAAATAAAAACACATCAGCGAGTAGCATTAGAAAATAATAGGGTAGATCAATTAATTCGAAATTCATACAATCGTCAATTCATCAATTCGTTTTGATGGCAATAGGCTCGCCCCCTATTACATGGGACTTAAACATAACTGGCGAAATGTGGGTGTAGTAATGGGTATACCTCTGCCTAACCCTTTGGGGATTACAGGCGTGAAGTTATGTCATACCTAGTATTAAAAAAAACTAAATATTATACATAAATAAAAAAACGAAAAATAATTTTCTGATTAGTCTTGACGTTTAGAAACTGAAAATCGTAACATAACATAACATCACGCCGGTAATCCCTGAAGGGTTAAGCAGACGTGTGACCATTAGTACACCAATATTTTCCCATGTAATAGGGGGCCAGCCCATTGCCATCAACCGGGCACAAATCCAGACTCCGAGACTGCTACTGAGAAATTCCTAATGGAAATACCCAATAACACTTTGCCCGACCTGGGAATTGAACCTCATGCTCAGCAGTCAAAGTGAAAATCGTAGAACAAAAAAAAATATATAGGCACTTAATGTACTTTTTTTAACGTACCTGTCCAGCTCCAGTCCAATATGACAAACGATATTTTCCTAGAAGCTGCTGGTTTGAGCAGGAGCCACCTACTAAGGATTGACCTTTCTCCGCGCGCGTTTTATAAAAGAAAATTATTTACTTAATCTAAATACAATTTCTCAATAAAATGTGTGAGTGAAACGGTGCATATTGTGCACTCACTCGCACTAAGGTCAGCACAAACAGTGCACCAAGATGTCAAACGTTCAAATGAAGCATTAATTATTATATATATAAATAACTAGTTTATTCCCGCGACCTTGTTCGCATGAATGTCGGTTATCACGGGGTACCATGCAATTCGAGGAGCTCGTGGCTAAGTAATAACAGCCGCACGGGTCGATCCGTCAGGTTAAGCTACGCTTGCCGGGGTTGGTCCGTGGATGGGTGACCATCTTTACACACCGAGACTCCTCGGTGCCTCGGAAAGCACGTTAAGCCGTTGGTCCCGGCTGTCACATGTGGATCTTTGACAGTCGTTACGGGTCGTTAGAAGCCCGAAAATCTGACAACCAGTCTTACTTAGGGGTATCGTATTACCCAGTTACTGGGTTGTGGAGGTCAGATAGGCAGTCGCTCCATGTAAAATACTGGTATTCGGCTGCATCCGATTAGACTGGAAGCCGACCCCAACATAGTTAGGAAAAGGCTAGGCAAGGACCATGCAATTCGTAAAAAAACAAAATTAATGGAGTAAATTGAAAAAAACATCGAACTCCAATAATCAGCTATTATTGTCCCACTGTAGGGCATAGGCTTCTTAACATACCTACAGAAAAGGCACGAGCATTGATCACTGTGCTTGCTAAACGGACTGGTGGTTTGAGACTTTTTATTACAGATGCTTGCCTTTACATCGGGTTATTTTTAAGTTTATCTTAGACATCATTGGCATCGGCCAATGATGTCTAAGATAAACTTAGAAAATTCATACGAATTGAAATAGTCATGTTGGTACTTGCCCAGTATCGAACCCACAACTTTAACCACTGGGCCATCAAGACAAACAACTTCAATACTTTTTACTATTTAAATAAATAAGGTATACCTACGTCCTTGTAATGTTACGCAAGTGTCATAAAAATAAAGGTAAAGGCTCATTAGACCCACACGACACCAGACCAGCACCACCTCGGCGCTCTGTGTCCACTCGTTGTCGACAGGTGGTCCACGGTAGGATGCCGCGTGTCAACCAGTGATCTGTCAACGAGTTCCGTGGTTTGTCAGGAATTATCACTATGCATCCATTCGGGACCTATAACGCAAGACAAACGTGCGACAATGCGCGCGATGTGCTCCGGTGTTTATGTAGTGAGCATAAACAGTAGAGGATCCAGGGTGAGCTAAGGGGCTCAAGACAAAATGGGGGGATCTTTTTGACCCCAAATCATCCGAGTTCTTCCGTGACAAATCTTAAAATCAACTTGATATTATTCCAATTCAACTTTTTTACAAGCATCATTCTACCTTAAGTTTTAAAATAAAATGTCGGTACTTTTTTAGTGTTTAGTATGCTACAAACTAAAAGCTACCCTCAGCAGGGTCAAGCCAAACGACAATCCTGGATCAGCCACTCCGTATACCCATAGTACTCCATATAAAGATTAATAACCACTCGAGGCGAGGTGGTACTGGTCGGGTGGTCCAATGAGCTATGACCTTAACAGTCCAATGAAAACAATTGAAACTCTAGTAATTGTGTTTGTGCATTATGCATGTAAATGATTAATGTTACACAGACGTCTTGACGTTATAGCAATTTATGTTATTATGTTATGTTATACAAATCATATCTGTATCATTGTTTACTCAATTGGTAAATGTTAATAACAAAAAGTGCAAATAATAATATTAAGCTTTAATAATGTGTTTTTTTACGTTTTCCATTCTCGCCTGCCTATTGTTCTATAATTGTCGCACTGTCGTTTATACAAACTTTTAAAAAGTAATAACCAAAGCCTTTTGCTTTACTTATTTTAAACTTTATTCATGTGCAAATAAAGGTGTGATCTGATTACACATTAATTTTAGTACGAGTTAGTGATTATTTATCAATTGTCAGATATTTTTTATTCGAGGGATGAGTATCTATGACACGCTTGTAGTTTGGAAAATATTATGTCGAACCGCCTTTACTTATTCTACAGTTAATAGTTATTTGATCATGAAAAATCGGCCCTCGCATTTTTTTTGTTTTGTCAACCGAAATTATTTTTAAACTTACTTTTATAACTATGTATTAAAAAACAAAAATAATAAAAAAGAAACAAAAAATTAAATGCATAAAGGTAAATGAACGGCTCCTTTAGTTGCTATGTTTTAAAAAAAGGTAGTGAGGTTGTGTAAGACGAACGCATTGTACTTATATGCAAAATTTTTATTTTTAATTTAATAACTGAGATAACCAAGTACTCCATGACGAAGGGGTCACATTAAGAGCTACTAAGTCTTTTATCAAATAATATTTTAACTTCTTTCATCTTTATTATTTTTTGCTTTTACCTGTGCCTGTGCCTTATTAATTATTCTTACATTCCACATCTTATATACGAATATTTAAAGTTTTTTTATTAATTAAACCATTTTTATCATTCATTCTTTACGCAAAATCGTTCACTACCCCAACACTACAAGCTTGGTTATGGTAACATTATTTTTCTTTGAACTGTCAAGTTACTGAATAGAATTAAAAGTCGAGGTATACTTAAAAATTTTCAATGCATGTTTCTAAATAATAATTTTAATTACAGTTAGAGCCCCCCCCCCCCCCTAACTGTAATTAAAATCCCTTCCACTTCGTCTTACTGTAAAAAAGAAGAAGAATGTATAAATAAGAAAAAATATACTTAAGTAGGTACTAGATATTGAAATTAAACCCTATTTTTTTATTTTAATATCTGTATTCCGCTAAATTAGAAGATTTAACGGTTTTTATGTGCGTAAAAAAGTAACAAAAATCAAATTACAGTTTTCATATTGTACCCTTTAAAAAAATAAGAATTATTATATTATTCATCCCAGTCAGTCATACGGTTTTCTAGTTCTCCTATTTTGCAATTTGCATTCCTCTAATTAAATGTATGTAAAATCGTAATAAAAGAAATAACACTCATCATTTTGTAGTAACACTTTTATGTAATAAGAATAATACATTATTCATCCCAGTCAATCATACATTGTTGTAGTTCTGTTATCCTGCAGGCCAAGCCATATTGTTTTACCAAGCTCTGGATTTATCTTGCTAAAAATTTTCACAGCTCGTTCTTGTATAAACTTGAACACAGTTCTCAAACTATACACGGCGTTCTCCGCCAATCTTTTCCTTTCCCCCGGTGTCATTTCATTCTCGTACAACTCACGAGCTTGATCAAAGTTATCTGGTTGCTCTTCGTAAATCTCAACTAGTTCACCTACATTTTTATCTTTATATGGAACTGGTCCGTTGAATGAGTTCGGATAATAATTAGGAGTATCTCCTTGATTGTCGTTAACGGGAGGGACGCCATCTCGGTTGTATGTGAAAGCCCTGTTTCGTAAAGGACAGTTTACTCGTATCTTGTTAAAGTTTGCCCCTAAACGGTAATTTTGAGCATCTCTGTAAGATAAACGCCGTGATTCAAAGAGTTTGTCTGGTCCACCAAGAATACCTGGCACTAGATTTGCTGGACTAAACGCTAACTGCTCAACTTCAGCGAAGTAGTTTGAAGGATTCCTATTCAAAACAACTCGACCCAACGGTTTTAAAGGATATTTAACCAAAGGCAACACTTTTGTTGCATCAAAGACATTAAAATCTGCGTTTTTGACGTCACTTTCACTTAAAACCTGAACACTGACCGTCCAGCTCGGGAAATCGCATTTTCCTATTGCTGTGTATAAATCCCTAGTTGCGTAATCAGGATCAGAGGCTGCAATTTCCCTAGCTTCTTTGGAGCGCAGGTTCTTTATTCCTGCATCTGGAATGAAGTGGAATCTAATGAAGTGATTCTCTCCTTCCTTGTTTACTACTTGGTAAGTATGGATACCGAACCCAGGCATGTGTCGATACCCTTTAGGGATCCCTCTGTCACCTAACACCAATAAAAACATATGGAAGGTTTCTGGGTGTTGCGTAAGGAAGTCCCACAGCATGTTTGAATCGAACACATTCGTTGCTGGGTTTCTTTTCTCTGCTCTTACGAAAGTGGCAAAGAGATGTGGATCTTTGTAGACATACATAGGAGTGTTGAAGCCTACTATATCGAAGTTACCCTCTTCCGTGTAAAATTTGATAGCATATCCTCGGGCTTCTCTTGATGTGTCAATACCACCACGCTCAACGATTGCTGGAGAGAATCTTGCTGCGACGGGAGACTTTTTGCCTACTTTGCTTAAAAATTTGGCTTTACAAATATCAGAAATATCGTGAGTGACTTCAAAATAACCGAATGCTCCAGCAGCCTTCGCATGGACCACTCGTTCTGGTATTCTCTCTCTTACCACGTGGGATAGGCTCTCCATGAAAAATTCGTTAAATATCAGCCTCTTGTTTAAAGTTACATCTGCTTCCTTTTTTTCGATGGGTCTACCGGCAGAGGTAGTCATTGTAGCAATGGGGCCCTGGAATATATCAGAAATATTCATGACAATTAAAATTTTGTTATTAAACAGGTATAGTACAGCGGTAATCGGAAGATTCTGTAGTTATGCGACAATCATTATGATTGTGATTTGTAATACCTAAAATATTAAATAATAAGGGTAAACTTAGTAATAACTGGTCACTTAAGAGAGGCAAGAGACTCATTTGTGTCAATATTTTGGTTTATAGTTCATGTTACTGCATGAACCAAGTTTTATAACGCGTGTGAAAATACAATTAACGAAGCCGTTACATGTGCTTCCTACGATATATTTATAGACCATACCTGGGAACACTCTGGTTAAGGAGATATTGGAGATCAAAATTCTACCTTTTTTTTGTGTTTTACGAGAACAAGTTTTATAAGATTTAACTAAAACTTTTTACAACTTTTTACACCTTTCTTACGCACAAAATTTTGCGTGCGTTACAAGACACTACATAATTATATAGTATTGTATTATATTATTTTGAAAATAAATAACTAATAACGTAACATACATAACATCACGCCTGTAATCCCCGAAGGGTTAGGCAGAGGTGTACCCAGTAGTATACCCACATTTCGCCAGTTATGTTTAAGCCCCATGTTATACCCTATAACGCGAGCCTATTGCCATCAACCGGGCACAAATCCAGACGCCGAGGCTTCTACTGAGAAATTACTAATGGAAAAACAAAAAACACATTGCCCGACCTAGGAATCAAACCCAAGACCTTATGCTCAGCAGGCGCGCTTTGCGACCATTATATAGACCAACGACGCAGTAAAGAAATACCTTTGCTTTGTGGTCTAATGAAATAGTGAAAATAAAACTGAAGAAACAGACTTACTTTAGTTTTCTCTTTGAATATAAGAATTTGATTGGTCACTGAATCGTCACATAAGTCCGCCGTGACCGCCGCCATTATTGCCAGAAACAGCAGATTTAACATTTTTAAAAACATTTTATATTGAACGTATCAAGTTCAATTATTCTTCTTTTGTTTTTTGTTTTAATCAAGTGACATTGCAATCTTGTTTTTCGGCTGCCAGCAACACCTTTAAATCTGAAAAAAGTAAGTACGTAAGTTATACTTACAAAGTTACGTAACTAAATTGATATTAGATGATTTCGAGTGTCGACCATATTTTTTTTGCTCACTTGTACTATATCTCTTCTGGAAAAAATCTTTTAATTGTCTCGGTCTTGTGCCTTGTCTTACTAAGTAAAATATCTAATCGTGGTAAAGATGTCATTGCACACCTAAGCAGACAATACTACTAGTAACAACTTTTTTTTTTTTTTAGGTGGTTAAAATCATCAAATGACTCCTTCCGCCCTGGGTGGGGTTGAAGGGACTGTCAGACTTTTACTGACTAAAAAACCACCCTGTTCCTTCTGTTGCCCTTTACGTTCCGGGGCCACGGTATCCTGTTGAGACGTCCCGCAACCCCGGCAGGCGTTTGGCCCCTATTCGGGCCCCGTCCCTGTGCTGACAGCTCTTTGAGGCGCGCGCGAACAGAACACGCCATCGACCCGGGCATGGTCCTTGATCGGACGGTGAGCTACCCATTACTCGCCGTCCGCAAGCCCGCGCCTACGGTGGCCGGATGTCGCCTCGCGACGTCTGACGCCTTGGGCGTCTCCCGCGGCGCTAGTAACTACTAAGAACACAAAAATAGTTTTTAAGAAGTACCAACTTAAGAACGATGGAACCCTGGAAAAAGAAATGTCTCTAATTTCATTTGCAATAACGAAAATCACGACTAGAAAGAAAATGTTACGACTAACACAGACAACTTCAGTATGATAAATCCAGGTAGGTACTGAATATGAAATTTATTTTCAATGCAATAAGCAAATGGAAATCATATCCGGTAAAATAACAAAAAAATCAATGCCATTAGACATTATTATTAAAATGTAGTACCTAGAAGTGCGATGCAACAGAATATCCCACCTGTCTATTCCAGTAGCGCTATGTGCGGGGTAGTTTCAGACGATGAGTGCCTTGGTACTAGACTATCTTTTTCCAAGCATGGTTTATATAGGAAAAGTATTTAAGTACCTAGCTTATGATAAGGAATGTTAAGCAGGGAAATGAGATAAGCTTACTGATGAATAATTATCATTTATTAGAAAAAAATGTAAACCTTATTTAAAATAGTAGTTAGGTAACTACGACTAACTAGTACATGACAATAAAACTTGCCAGGAGTGAGTTTTACGACTTAAGGTAAGGGTTCCACAAATAGGCCCGTATAACTAAATAAATAAAATGAAATCAAAAGGTCACTCACTCACTGATCACGAAATATCGAAAACCGCTGACGTATAAAGATGAAATTTGGCAGGGAGGTAATTTATAGTTAGAAGACTAAGAAAGGATTTTCCAAAATTCACCCCCTAAGGGAATGAAACGGGTCCAAAGTTTATATGGAGAATTAACATTGTAACAACAATATAAACAGCATAGTAAGAGGTCCAGCTTAGGGCGCCTACCACAACCTCTTAAAACAATATTATTTTAATATTACTTTGTAATTTCTGATGTTGCATTTTCAGCTCTCGGCGCTGACCTGAGCGTTGAAAATCCAACAGAGCAGAACGCAAAGTAATATTAAAATAATATTGTTTTAAGAGGTTGTGGTAGGCCCCCAGAGGTTAAAACTATACACATCAAAAGTGTCTAGGGATCAAGATGTATTTGGTAATAATAATATATTGATCCCTAGACACTTTTGATGTGTGTATTTAGTTTTAACACTATGAAAGTACCTTCAACTTAAGATAAAATGATTCGTATTCATACCACCACAAGGAATTTTAACGAAAAACCAGTTGGCCGTTCCTATGTAGTTACCGGTAAAAAGTAAAAAATTACCCGATTTAGAACCGAACCTACTGTACGAAGTAGAAACACAAAACCCGAATCACTTTAGCAAAAACTTTCATGGAACCACAAAAATAAACAATTAATACTACTCGTGCTAATTACCAATACCAATTTATTGTCGCACCTTGATCAAATAAAAAATAAAACAATTGTTGCTGAATTCTTTTCGAAATTCAAAAATTCTTCTTCAAAAAGTCTTCCAACTGATACCGCTATCAACAACACTGAAGGCGAAGGCGACAAAACGCGAACGTTTCTGGATTATTCCACTTTATTCACACGAGCATTGTGAAACACCCAAAATGTTACCTCTCTAAAGCGTTCCCAAGGTATGGATCCACGTGGGCTCCATGGGGTATTGGGTGGACCCTGAACAGTCCTTCATTCATATACTTAGTCTGCTCCTTTTTTCTTCATAAAAAAGAGGTGAGTCCCGAATTTGGAACCTTTTTGTTAGGTGCCCTAAACATAAAATTGGGTGAATCGCGAAACACTGCTCCTGAAGCTCGAGCATTAGGTACGGATTCCGTGAACTACAAAATAAATAGACGGTCACAGCACCTTAATTATTTATTTATTTTATTTAATGTGTAAATAACGCTACGCTTAACGGTTGATTGATTTACTGTTAACATATAATATATTTTTGTTTGCATTAGATTCGCTTTACTGTTCCAAACCTCGGAAAGCACGTTAAGCTGTTGGTCCGTTAACGTAACGGTAACGTTGTTGGTCGTCAGAAGCCCGAAAGTCTGACAACCAGTATTACCAAAGGATATCGTATTACCCAGTTACTGGGTTGTGGAAGTCAGATAGGTAATCGCTCCATGTAAAATACTAGTGGTCAGCTGCATCCAGAGACTGGAAGCCGACCCCAACATAGTCGGGAAAAGGCTAGGCAGATATATAATTCACCTTCATTGTTTTCAAAATAAAATAAAACACCTTAAAATTATGTTCATGTCTATGACATTGGCTTTATTTAATTGATATAATTTTATGCCATTCGTTTAAATATGGTTTCAGGCATATAAGCACTAAGGCTAGCTCGAATAAAGCTCAATTTTCGCCACTTTATCGAGCAACTGGAGTCGTATAACAGCAGTTTTTTTTTATATGTTTGTAAAAATCATCAAATTAGTCCTTCCACCCTGGGGTATAACAGCAGTAACACATCGAATGTTGATTTTGAAATGGTGCCAACGTCCCTGGTTTATCAGCATAGACTAATCTAAAGGTGTGAGATCACACGATCATGGAATCCAGTTCACAGGTCCATACCGCGAAATTATGCGCTTACCATATGCTTCTGGCAATAAATTAATGGTGGCGCCGGCCGTATAAAACGTTGCTCCATTTTATTCAAACCTCTGTCACATCAATGCCATTCAACTGAGGTACGTAGAAATAAGCAATCATGGTTCTGTAGCGCTCTCGCTCGCGACTGCACTTCGTTCAAGCCAGCCGTTCTTTTAGTTGTATGTTTATTGGTCTGAGGTTTTATGGCATTATACACGGTTGTGGCAAGAACTTCAGCTTCAGGAAGACGTATCGCTACCATTTAAAGTAAGTGATCGTCGCACGTTGCGTCTTTACATAACGTTTTTGTATTTTGAACTTTTATTTGTTTAATTGACGTTTATATGAGGTCGTTTCAAATAAGCCTTTGGAAATTGTGACTAACCAAATATCAATAAAAACTTATTAATATTTGTTTAGTAACAATTTCTCAAATCAGTCCATTAAAAATAATGAAACGGTCATGGCCACGAATGATAGGTTTCTACCTATATTGGGTTAAAATTTTATTTCTCTAGACTTTATGGAAAAATGGTCACTAGCAAACGCTCTTAATACTGTATACGCTTAACATGTACCTAACAATTTTAAATGTATACTTTTGAATAATAATTTTAATAACAGTTTAACAACCTTTTACCAAGCTTTAACATTTTTGACGCTACGACACTACGATGTCCCATTACACTCGTTATTTATTTTAAAAAAAACGTATAAATTACTAATTGATATGAAAATAAGTACGTACTTATATACCTAAGTACTTCAGTCTAGTTATTAAAAAAAACCCTATTTCTACATTCTGTATTCCGCTAAAGCAGGCCGCAGACGTCCGGTTTCAGATTTAGGTTTCCGAATCAGGAGGCGTGTATGTACATACACACACATGCATAAATTACACACACATGTAAAAAACAAATGAATGTATGTGTAATTTATGCATGTGTGTGCATGTACATACACGCCTCCTGATTCGGAAACCTGATCGCAAACCGGACGTTTGCGCCCGGCTAAATGTGCGTAAAATCGTAACAAAATCCAAATTACAATTTACATATTATATTTTAGTATCGAGCACTATTATGAAATTAAAACAATACATTATTAATCCCAATCAAAGTCATTCAGTGTTCTAGTTCTGTTCGCCTGCAGACTTTGCCATACTCTTTCACTGAGATCTGTATGTACCAGCCTAAGCATTTTCACAGCTCGATCTTGCACAAACTTGGTCGCAGATCCCAAACTATACAAGATGTTCTCCACTAATCTCTTTCTTTCCTCTGGTGTCATTTCATTTTCATACAACTCACGGCCTTGATCAAAGTTATCTGGTTGATCTTGGTAAATCTCAACTAGTTGAACTATATCCTTTTCTTTGTATGGAACTGGTCCGTGGAATGAGTTTGGATAATAATTAGGAATATCTCTTTGATTGTCTTTAACGGGAGCCTTGCCATCTCGGTTGTATGTGAAGGCCTTGTTTTGCATAGGACAGTTTACAGGTATGTTTATAAAGTTTGCCCCTAAACGGTAATATTGAGCATCTCTGTAGACCAATCGTCGAGCTTCAAAAACTTTGTCCAGTGCACCAAGAATACCTGGCACTAGATTTGCTGGATTAAATGCTAACTGCTCAATTTCAGCGAAGTAGTTTACAGGATTTCTATTCAAAACAATTCGACCGAACGGTTGTAAAGGATATTTATCCAAAGGCAACACTTTTGTTACATCAAAGACATCAAATCCTGCATTTTTGATGTCACTTTCCTATTGCTGTGTATAAATCCCTAATTGCAAAATCAGGATCAAAGGCTGCAATTTTCCTAGCTTCTTTGGAACGCAGGTTCTTTATTCCTGCATCTGGAATGAAGTGGAATCTAACGAAATGACTCTCTCCGTGCTTATTTACTACTTGAAAGGTATGGAGACCGAACCCAGGCATGTGCCGATACCCATCAGGAATTCCTCGGTCACCGAACACCAATAAAAACATATGGAAATTTTCTGGGTGTTGCGTAAGGAAGTCCCACAGCGTGTTTGAATCGAACACATTCGTTGCTGGGTTTTTTTTCTGTGCTCTTACGAAAGGGGGAAAGAGAAGTGGATCTTTGTAGGCGTACATAGGAGTATTGAAGCCAGCTATATCGAAATTACCATCTTCCGTGTAAAATTTGATAGCATATCCTCGGGCGTCTCTCGATGTATCAATACCACCACGCTCCATAAGTACTGGAGAAAATCTTGCTGCGATAGGAGTCCTTTTGCCAATTTTACTGAATAATTTGGCTTTACAAATATCAGATATTATATCGTTAAACGTAACCGAATGCTCCAGCAGCCTTCGCATGGACCACTCGTTCTGGTATTCTCTCTCTTACCACGTGGGTTAAGCTGTCCATGAAAAATTCATTGAATATCAGCCTCTTGTTTAAAGTTACATCTGCTTCCTTTTGTTCGATGGGTTTACCGGCAGAGGTAGTCATTGTAGCAATGGGACCCTGGAATATATCAGAAATATTCATGACAATTTTGTTATTAACAGGCATAGTCAAATTAGCGTACAGCAAAAATTAAAGAGACTTCTGAGGTTAGACATTATATTATAAAAATATCACAATGATTGTGATTTGTAATACTTTAATAAGGTAGAGTAAGTAATCTTAGTAGTGACTGGCCACGCAATTTTTGTTTCTTAAACAGTAAGCATGAAAAAAGTTTTATAAAAACAAAGTTAACGAAACATGTGCTTCCTATTATTGCAATCATTTTTATGTAACAAACTGAACCTGGGAATTTTCTGGTTACGGAGATATAGAAGATCAAAGTTTCAACTTTTTAAAATGTTTTTTTGCGAAAACAAGTTTTAACTGTTAATTTTATGTTGACTTTAAATACCCCCACGGCCTCTGTACTGTTGGATGAAACCATAAACACAATGCTTTGACCGCATATCCTGCGCATTAGGTACTATAAACAGTAAATTGTGTTAGGTACTTTGTTTAATGGACATATTCCTATACCTATGTATTATGCATATCTAAGTAGGTATACGCTCATACATATTCATTCGTGTTTCGATTATTTACCTGACACCAATCATTTAATTGCCTACCAATTTTTTTTGGTGCCAACTAAAAAGTAATTAATATACATACCTACTTAACCAAATTAATATAAAAAGATAAATCAAAAAACCTGGAGGCCTACCGCCATCTCTTAAAACAATATTATTTCAATATTACTTTGTGTTTTGTGCAAAGTAATAATAAAATAATATTGTAATAAGAGATGGGCCGTGAATTAAAGAAATAAAACTGATAAAATAGTTTGACTTACATTAGTGTTCTCTTTGAATATAAGAATTTGATTGGCCACTGGATCGTCACATATGTCCGCCGTGACCACCGCCATTATTGCCAGAAACAGCAGACTTAACATTATTAAAAACTTTTTTTACTGATGCGTTCAATTCTTCCTTTGTTTTTTGTTTAAATCGAGTGACATTGCAATCTTGTTTTTCGGCTACCAGCAACACCGTAGAATCTGAAATAGTAGGTTCTGTTTTACCGAAACTAAATTGCTATTACATGATTCCGAGTGTCGACCATTTTTTTTCTTTTTTCGTTGCTGACTTGTACTGTATCTCTTCTGAGCAAATTCCTTCCAGTTAAAAAATCTAATCGTGAAAAATCGTTACATACCTAAGTAGCCAATACTATTAGTACTAAGAACACAAAAACGTACTTACTAAAAAAAAAACTATAGAAACAAATAAACAATAATTAAAATGCCAAAAGTGCCACAGCTCAGCATAATGTCTCTAATTTTCATTGTGATAGGTAACGAAGTCAAGACTAGATAGAACTATGTATTAGAATTAAGGCAGGTAACCTTGGTACGATAAACCCAGGAAATAAATATGAAATTTATTTCCAATGCCATAATATGCAAACGGAATATAAATCCGGTTATTCATGGATGAATTCCTACAGAAAGTATAGATAGAAATATTTAAATAACCATATAATCAATGTCGTTACACCTTAGTATTCAAAAGTTAGTAAGTACCTAGAAGAGCGATGTAACTGAATACCCCAACTGCTATTCCAGTAGCACTATGTGCGAGTAGAATGATAGTTTCAGTCGATGAGTGCCTTGGTACTAGATTACCTTTTTCTAACCTTTGTTTATATAGGAAGAGTATCTATATACCTACCTTATGATAAGGCATGATAAGCGTACTATAAATAGTTACTAAATACTAGAAAATATTGTGAACCCTATTTAAATATATAGTAGGTAGGTAACTTACGACTAACCAGAGCGTGACAATAAAACATGCCAGGAGCGAGTTTTACGAAAGTAAGGGTTCTTGAATTTAGAACTTAAGTAACGGAAATAAAAGAGTTTCTAAATCTTTAAAAGAACACACTTTATTTTGCCCAATCTCAATAAAGGCTAGCCAAGTAACCACGCAGTGGAGATTCGTGCTAAGGTGTGTGCGCAATCACAGGGCACCGCACTGCTGTACTTCGTGTTCCGTCGCTCTTATAGTCCGATGGGACGGCAATCCGACATTCATCATCATCATATCAGCCTATGGCCGTCCACTGCTGAACGTAGGCCTCCCACAAAGAACGCCAACAAAAAAAATCAAAACAAATCCGACATTACCGGGTAGAAATCACGCTCAGGGCCTGGTCCTTTACGTGATTGCAAAGGCACGGTAATGTCACACCACTTACTTCCACTATCTGAATTGAGACATTCCTAAGAGAAAAATCCAATAACACTTGGTCCGACCTGGAAATTAAATCCAGAACACGCTCAGCACTCGCGCTTGTGACCACCATAGAAACACAAACCACGAATCGCTTTAACAAACACTTCAGGGGCGTCCATAAATTACGTGAGGTGTTTTTTTAAATTTTCTGTCCCTCCCTCCCCCCTGGTGAGATGTCGTGAGTTTTTATTTAAGCCCCTCCCCCATCCCCCAATCTCACGTGAGATTTTTCAAAATGTGGGTTTCTTACGTAAACGCGTTGGATTGTCATTGTAAAAAGAAAAAAAAGGTTAAATTGAGCTATTTGGTATAAAACAAATATGGTGGTTTGACAGTCAGTAGTATAACGTCGAATTATGAATGAAATTATTTTCTTTCGAACGAATTAGTGAATGATCTTAATCGTATTACGATTACTCTTAAGATTAAATCTTAAGCATGTACAATCTGGATTAAATTTACCAAAATAGTAGGTACCTATATTTTTTTTTTGTTTCAATCAGAAAAAAAATTGCGTGATATTTGCCGAGACTCCCACGTAAGATTAGATGAGATTTGACTCTCTCTCTCTCCAACGTAAGATTAGATGAGATTTGACTCTCTCTCTCCAACGTAAGATTAGATGAGATTTGACTCTCTCTCTCTCTCCAACGTAAGATTAGATGAGATTTGACTCTCTCTCTCCAACGTAAGATTAGATGAGATTTGACTCTCTCTCTCTCCAACGTAAGATTAGATGAGATTTGACTCTCTCTCTCTCTCCAACGAAAGATTAGATGAGATTTGACTCTCTCTCTCTCCAACGTAAGATTAGATGAGATTTGACTCTCTCTCTCTCCAACGTAAGATTAGATGAGATTTGACTCGACCCCCTCCCCCCTTAAACATCTCACGTATTTTATTAACGCCCTCTTCCATGGAACCACAAAAATAATCAATTAATTACTAAGCGTACCAATTACATACCAATACCAATGTATTAAATACTAGCTTCTGCCCGCAATTTCGTCGTACCTACGCTTGGAAAGTCTATCTAATCTTGTTTCTCTCTCTATATAAACCCTCAGCGCCATCCGTTCAGTGGTTTGAGCTGTGTTGATGGATCAGTCAGTCAGTAACGGTTGTCTATGTTAAAATTATTATTAATTACCTCTTGATTTAGTAAATGTGAATATAAAATTGAAATTCATCACTTTTAACAGTTGTTATTAATAATTCACTATTCTCGGTAAAAGTAATAAAAAGTAGGGAATATTTTTTTTTGTCATCAACTTGTATCATCTCATCTAATTATTAATAGATGGCCACAAAATATTTTAATCCTTAGATAGGTAAGATGCGAGGCACCCCGACTCGACCAGGATAGGCGCGAGTGAACTCAGACGCCGCCATCCCCTTTGTGGTTATTTTCGCGAAACCACTTTTAGGCAACTTTAATTAGAGTCCTTAGAGTACGTTATTTTTGAAAATATATTACATTGATCGGTACTAAGGTTATATACATTATTAATAATCACCGATAAATGTGATTAATTTGTTACTTTTCCCTTGACTTTCGGTAATTATTAATATTGATAGACAATCAATAATTCTCAATTAATCATACTTACTTACTGTAACATATACATACATTTATAGATCAACGAAAATAGTCAATAAAAAACAGATATACTTAGTAAGTGTCACTAAGTTCTTCGAAATTCAAAAATTGGTTGTCAACTTCCAACTGATACCACTATCAACCATATTGAAGGCGAAGAAGGCAATTCGCGAACTCCGTTACAGTCTGATGATTATGAGATAAATACACTATGTAGTCAAGCATATTATAAGTTAGAATTTAGATGATTATATAACGGACAAAAATGCTTGGCTAAATGCTAGTCCTGCTCCACAGCCACTCGGGCTCACTAAATAGGATTGTTTTATTAAGGTGCAGCGCAGACGGCACACTTTTTGTGCGATCGAGTCTGCGGCGCACAAAAAGTCTGCATGGCGCGCAAATTGTCGGTCGCGGATTTTTCACAGACTCAACGCACACGACGCGTGCACATCTTCGATCATTTTGTCGGCAGAGCTGTAGGGATATGTAGACGCTATGGAAATCGTGCAGAGATTGCGAAGTATTATTTTGTACATGAAGTACAGAAAAAGAAGAAGAAATAGAGAATTTTGGGTACATCCTATACTTTCGGAAAGATTACTGAAGGGACAGTTCCATACTAAACATTCAATTCTGAAACAACATCCGGAATTTTTTTTCTTTTTAAATGTCTATCATGATATTCTGCCTTGGAAGTATCATAAATTGCTGGTCTGTTTTATATTTCTTGAATTAACATCGTTACATCGACCTCTGGCGCCCCATGATAATAGATCGCGTGCGTTACGTCCACCCCTAGCAAATGCAGATTGCCGACTAAAGTGTGCGCCGTCTGCGCTAGCGCGCGTTGAAGCAAGAGTTCTATTTTTTTCACACACTTTTTGTGCGGAGCAGCGCGGCGCGGCGCGGTGCGGTGTAGGGCATGCAAAACCGGTTTTCCGGTTTTGCGCAAAACCGGAAATCGGCCAAAATTTAACGATTTTTGAAAACCGGTTTTGAGAGCCAAAACCGGAGCTCAGCTCCGGTTTTCCCATTATTGAGTAACAATTAACATTTTGATTTTTATCAACATTTTTTTCGAACACTCTCAAAAAATAATTAATTTTGAGGCATCAAATGTATCCGAACCGAACTCAGCCTGCATCCACCCACTTACACGCCTCCCTCCACTACCCCCGCACCCCGCACCCGTAACCCGCCAGCCTGCGCCTGCGTTGTTGCAGTAATACCCTTACCGGGAGTGCAAGTGCGTGTCCGCCGCCCTCGCCTGCGAGTCGCTAGACATTTTGTCCTAGCGTCGCAGGCTGCGACGCTAGGACAAAATGTGAGTACTTATTTACTTAGTTATTAATTTATTATATTTTGTGTCTTTTAATGTACATTTATGTTGAGCTCGTGGATGAAACGACACGAAGGGCGCAATTACATCCAGTAGTTGCTGCGTTAGCCCGAATTATATTACATTATGGTTCACCACTTGTGACAGCAAGCAAGATTTAATTAAATTTTTTTGGTAATTGTGGGTGGCTGTGTTTAATATTTGAAGATGCTGATTGTGTTTTCTGTGTTTAAAATATATTATTTTTGATAGCAGACTTAATAGGTACCAAAGATACCAAAAACTTACTTGTTGTTGATTTGATCTCAGTTAATTAATCTTTATACTATTACAAGTTCATTATTATCTGTACAATTATTATGGTTTGGATTAAAAAGAAATGTATCATACAATTTGTTTTATTTGTAGACTTAGTGGGTATTTAAAAAAAATGGTGTTTCTTTTTAAATTATACTACATTCGATTTTTTTTGCTAAAACCGGACCTAGCTCCGGTTTTCGGTTTTGGTCCCAAAAAAACGATGTTCAAAACCGGTTTTGATGACTTTCCGGTTTTGCATGCCCTAGTGCGGTGTGCCCGAATTACACGGATTTTTTGTACGCCGGACTTTTTGCGCGTCGTGTGCGTTACTGCATATAATTGCATAGGTTCTATTTTCACAGACTAAAAAGTGCGTCACGGATAGTCTGTCGTCTGCGCTGCACCTAAGAGAATGATGTTTTTTACCCTCTTTTTTTTGTCGACCTGAATAACTTGTACCGTTATCAGTACGATTACTTTTTCTTTTTTACATACCACAATCATATGACGAATAAGTACACTGAAAGTGTTAGTAATGTAGAATTTAATATCATTTATTTCAATTTTGTAAAATGTGAATACCATGGAGCGTTTTATTTTGAGTTACTATATGTTTTGACTTAATGAGTATGGCAGTTGAGAGCTTGTCATGCTCACTCAAATGTCTCGCTGATGGTAGCGCGTGTGTTGGATCATTTGGCTCCCTCCATGATGGTTGAGCTAGATGGTGCTGATCCATGCGTCATGCTCGTGAACGAGTGCTGTCAGTTGGGATTGGTCATCTCTTAACTGCTATGGCTTAATTACATCTTTATTTTTATTATTTTTTACTACTGTTTTATGTTCATCTTCATTGTGATCACATGTAGAATCAATAAGAATAATGTAACCAGGATTTTGTAAAAACCTAATTTAAAAGAATGCCGTGGAGTTTCTTGCTCGTTCTTCTCCATAGAGGCCTACCTCCGTTTTGGAACGAGCAACTAGCTTCAACTTCCGGACTAACTGACCAACTCCTTGACAATTCAAAAGTGCCTGTAAATGGTCTAATTGAAATTAATGTTTTGACTTTGACTTTGTATATACGAGTAAATATGGTTCCGAGACAGAGACACGTCGGCCTACGCTGAAAATCAGCGCCGTGGTTTCGTGCCATCGTGTGTGGGCCACGGCAATAAGCTGAGCGTCGGCCGTTTCGCGCGGTAGTGGCGCAAAGGGGTTTGCGTAAAAGTGGCGTCATTTTGAAGTTGGATGGCCACTAATGAAACTTAGATATTTTGAAAGATCAGAATAATGCGATCAAAAGCTAATATGGACACATTTCTCTAAACCATATCGGAACGGAGATATTTGGTTTTGATAGCTCATTAAACACGAAGAAGTTATTATACCTATATATTCTTATAAACCCTTTTAAGGTTCTGAGGTTTTTTTTAGTAACTACCTACTTATTACCGCAACCTAAAGATAAACTACTATAACATGGCGCGCCCCTCCACAAATTCAAAACGTTTGAAAGTATTTGTGAAAGTATCAACGTGTGCGTACAAACAAACTCACAATGTGTGCGTACTGAGACGGCTCTCGAAACAAAAACAAATCAGCGATTTGTTGCTCGACTAGCGGCGTCATTAATTACTCATTATTATTAGTATGGCGCTGCACTGACATACTCTATGAAAATGACACGTGCGTTGTCAAATCTGCCTGCTAATGAATACTACAACTACATAGAAACTCTTTCATATGGATATGGCTACACACATTGAAATAGTAATATGGAGGGGCGCGTCATGCTATAGTTGTTTTTTTTTGTAACTATAAGTGGTAATGTGTTATTTCGAATTAAAAAACAAAAAGTCTCTAAAACACTATTATCTCGAAACTACCTTTTTGCACTTAATGACTTCTTGCTCTACAACGAGGTAATGTGTCTTTATTATTTCCCAAGACCCAAAAGTAACGTAACATTGACACATGGTCGTGAAACAGTAAAGTCAATCTTTAAAAACAACCTTCAAAAACATATCTAAGATTTCTGTACGCAGGACAGTAATTGAAGTTTTTATATTGACGACATTTTTAAAATCTTCAAATGCAAATATCTCAACTTCGATATAACTTAGGATAAAAATAATTGAACATATATTATGTGTACTTAACAACACAACAAAGTAACATAATAATTATTTGTGGCCACTGAAAAAAAACATGACGCCGCTAGTCCATACTAAGTTAATCAATGCCTTTTCCGTTTTCTAAATTTTTCTGTCATGTATTTAGTTTTTAGATAAGTAAGTAGGTACCAACTTGTCTTGCTGCTGTAAAGATTATTTTGTATTGTGCGTCACTTCTACGTGAATAAAAGGTTTTTCTTTCTTTTCTTTCAATTGTTCAATACTCTTACCTGTAAATGTAAAAGTGTCATAAAACTGTCTAGTTAGTGCATTTATTTCCCTGTAAGTATTGAAAGTCGATCAAATTGTAAACAACGTCGTCGATGGAGGATTGACCAACTCTGGTATAAAAAAACATTTTTATACCAGAGTTGGTCAATCCGTCGCCCGAATAGAGACAGTCAATGGAGTCAGTGCAACCGATGGGTGACGGTCGCACCAGGTGACGGGACCCGCCTTGTGGCGGTGGCGGGTCGATAACTGCCGAGGTGCGGAAAAATGCTCAGATCCCCACGTCCCTGCCAAAGATAATTGGGGGAACGCCTTTGGGTTTTAGTCGGTAGGAGACCATCACACCCCTCCGCCTTCCCCAAGGCGTAGGCGGAGTCATTCCATGAGAATTGACCCACGAACCCTTGTACCCTCAAATATTACCTCATAAACGTAAATTGCACGGAGTTTTTGGATAATCAATTTTTTTTTTGTTCAATCCTGAACAAATTTCATTTTTTTTTTCGTTTCATTTTTGTATACTTGACGTTTATTTGGGGCCGGTCCAATGGGCGGTTTTTTTTATATTTGTTTAGTCATAACTTCTATAACATCAGTTTATTCAAAAAAACGAAACGGTCCGTCATTGCCACGACTGATATCTATATCGAGTTAAAATATTATTTCATCGGCTTAAAATTCAGTAGATAGAAGAGAATAAAAAAATACGTTTGTGTGGAAAAATGGTCACTAGCAAATGCATGACCTTCTTAAAAATTGGACTGTTAATTTTAAATAATAATTTTAAGCATAGTTAGACGGGGTAAAAGGAGGCATCGTGAGAAAAACTTTTACCACGATTTCAATTCATGATTTTGGGCCCCAGCTTCTACCCGTTGTTTAATGTAAAAAACGTATAAATAATTTTAAATAATATAGTAGGAGTATATCTACTTATATTAACCCTATTTTTACATCTGTTTTCCGCTACATCTGCCTCTCAGCGTAAAATCGTAACGATTACACTTTTCATATTGTTTTGTATCTAACACTATTAAATTACATTATTCATCCCAATCATAGTCATACGGTGTTCTAGTTCTGTTCGCCTGCAGACCTTGCCATACTCTTTCACTGAGATCTGAATGTACCAGCCTAAGCATTTTCACAGCTCGATCTTGCAAAAACTTGGTCGCAGGTCCCAAACTATACAAGATGTTCTCCACTAATCTCTTCCTTTCCTCCGGTGTTATTTCATTCTCGTACAACTCACGGGCTTGATCAAAGTTATCTGGTTGATCTTGGTAAATCTCAACTAGTTGAACTTTATCTTTTTCTTTGTATGGAACTGGTCCGTTGAATGAGTTTGGATAATAATTAGGAATATCTCTTTGATTGTCGTTAACGGGAGGCTTGCCATCTCGGTTGTATGTGAAGGCCTTGTTTCGTATAGGACAGTTTACAGGTATGTTGATAAAGTTTGCCCCTAAACGATAATATTGAGCATCTCTGTAGGCCAATCGTCGAGCTTCAAAGACTTTATCCGGTCCACCAAGAATACCTGGCACTAGATTCGCTGGACTAAACGCTAGCTGCTCAATTTCGGCGAAATAGTTTTCAGGATTTCTATTCAAAACAAACCGACCGAACGGCCGTAGAGGAAACCTATCCAAAGGCAAAACTTTTGTTACATCAAAGACATCAAATCCTGCATTTTTGACGTCACTTTCACTCAAAACCTGAATACTGGCCGTCCAGCTCGGGAAATCGCTATTTCCTATTGCTCTGTATAAATCCCTAGTTGCGTAATCAGGATCAAAGGCTGCAATTTTCATAGCTTCTTTGGAGCGTAGGTTCTTTATTCCTGCATCTGGCCTGAAGTGAAATCTAACGAAGTGAATCTCTCCGTGCTTATTTACTACTTGGAAGGTATGGATACCAAACCCAGGCATGTGACGATACCCATCAGGGATTCCTCGGTCACCAAACACCAATAAAAACATATGGAAACTTTCTGGCTGTAGTGTAAGAAAGTCCCATAGTGTATTAGAATCGAACACATTCGTTGCTGGGTTTTTTTTCTGTGCTCTTACGAAAGTGGGAAAGAGAAGTGGATCTTTGTAGACATACATAGGAGTGTTAAAGCCTACTATATCGAAGTTACCCTCTTCCGTGTAAAATTTGAGGGCAAATCCTCGGGCGTCTCTTGATGTGTCAATACCACCACGCTCAATGACTACTGGAGAGAATCTTGCAGCGATAGCAGTCCTTTTGCCAACTTTACTGAATAATTTGGCTTTACAAATATCGGATATATCGTGAGTGACTTCAAAATAACCGAATGCTCCACCAGCCTTTGCGTGGACCAGTCGCTCTGGTATTCTCTCTCTTACCAAGTGGGTCATGCTGTCCATGAAATATTCGTTGAATATCAGCCTCTCATTTAAAGTTACATCTGCTTCCTTTTGTTCGATGGGTGCACCGGCAGAGGTAGTCATTGTAGCAATGGGGCCCTGAAATATATCAGAAATATTCATGATTATTTTATTTTTATTTTAATTAATAGGCATAGTTGAATTGGGAAGTCTTTCGATTTTGGCTGTAGGTTAGCCAAAATCGAAAGACTTCTCATATTACGAGACATTAGAGGTATGCACGGTGCAGTTTTGCATCGTCGTCAAATTCAAGAAGGTAACTAACCTAGTGAGTCTCAACACAAATCAATAAATGATTAAATTTTTAGTAAGTGATTTTAGAATTCGAACTAGCCATCTTGCCGCTGAGTTTAAACAGTGCACACAGCACACAGCACACAGTGATAATAATAATATATATGCGCATATGCCTCTTTTTTTTGATACGCGGTGCGGTGGCTACCGAACAACGGGGCGATTCCGGTCTTTAAAAGAGGAATATTCTAAAATACTGTCAAACATCAACAACTATAAATAAAAAAACAAGTATTTTTTAATTAGATATTGACCAGATGTCATATTTTTTTTTTTTACAAAATCCAGTTTTAATTTTTTGTAAGTGAACTTGAAACACCCCCACGGCCGTTGTACTGTTGGATAAAACCGAAAGCTACCGTAAGGTTTTTCAAAACACTAGATACAATGAAAAATGAAAATAAAATTGAGAAAATAGTTTGACTTACTTCAGTTTTCTCTTTGAATATTAGAATTTGATTGGCCACTGGATCGTCATATACCTTCGCAGTGACTGCCGCCATTGTCACCAAAAACAACAGACTTAACATTTTTAAAACCTTTTTTTTATTGGTGCGTTAAAATTCTTCTTTTGTTTCTTTTTTTTTTGTTTTAATCGAGTGACATTGTATTCTTGTTTTTAGACTACCAGTAACGTGTTAGTATCTGAAAAAAAAATTGTTTCTCTTTTAAAAAAACTTTACTACAAAGTTACGAAACTACATTGATATTACATGATTTCGAATGTCGACCATTTTTTTTTTGTTTTTGCTAGCTTGTATTGTCTCTCTCCTTGAAAGACACCCCCCCCCCATTCCTTCCAGTTCTCTCGATGTTGTGCCTTAATATAAACAATAAATAATCAATGCCAAAAGTTGTACCTAGAAGAGCGATGCAACAAAATATCCCAACTAACGTGTGCGAGTAGATAGTTTCAGGCGATGGATACATTGGTACTAAATTATATTTTTCCAAGCGTTGTTTATATAGAAAAGTATTTTAGTAGCTTATGATATGGTATGATAAGCTGAGTATGAATAATTACCTTAAACTATAAAAATTAGTGAGCCCTATTTAAATATTAGTGATCCCTATTACATACGGGGTGATTGGTAATTAGCAGAGGTCCGAATTAGGTAGAGTTATTTATGTACTTACACTGATTTCATACAGCGAAAGAATAAAGTGGATATGCCACAAATCCCGAGATTAATTTTAAAGAGCAGAACCCGTGATTTATTAAATAAAAAAGTTATTAACTTTTACGCTAATTCTAGTGTGAGGCAACGTAAATAAAAATAAAAACAAAAAATTGTATGTTAATTATCTTTGCTTTATTTGTCTTATCTATCTCTGAGGTATTGTATTAAAAATCCCGGGAAATCCCGGAAAGATCCATATTAATATCAGCATCTCAAGTACATAAATAACTCTACCTAATTCCGACCTCTGGTAGTTAGTGACCAATAGGTATACCATGATTGTACTCATGGTAACTTCCCAAACACTTTTGTTTTTACCCTCACACGGTTCACTTTTCTTTCAACTACCAAGTGTAGTTGAACGAAAACAGAATAATGCATGGTAAAAGTTGTATGCATTGTTTTGTTTGTATAAAACGATAACTAAATAAAATTACAGATGATGGTGTGTTATTTTCGTTACTTAATATTCTTTTGGGGCAACTGGCATCATGTCCATTCCCATGCAAATAACAAGCTCCCCCCTCACTACCTCCAATCGACAATCCTGGATCCGCCACTATCTACGGCCAATATCAATAGAGGCCTTACATGCTTTCCGAGGCATGAGAATACCACTAACTTCCAAACTCCAGCCTACTATTAAGAAATTACTGACAGAACAATCCAATTAACACTTTGCCCGAGCTGGGAATTGAATCCAAGACGTCGTAATGAATTTATAATGCTATTTCAACACAATAGCTTTCTATTGTGTAGAAAATTATTTGTTTTATATATTAGTTTAGATTAACATAACCTTGACCAAGATCCTAATTATTTATCTAATAGAGACTGTACGCCTACTCAATGAAAAACCAACAAAAACGACACAATAAAAAATACGGATTTTCTGTTCGGTGAAAAACTATGAAGTATTATACATATTACTATTACATCCACCCAAGTTGCAACAATTTTGATTAAAAACCACTATTCCTTTACAGCAGAGATTTAAAGAAATACCCGATCTAGAACCAAACCTGCATAACAGAAACACAAACCACGAATCACTTTAGCAAACACGTCCATGGAACCACAAATATAAACCATTAATTACCACGCGTGCAAATTACCAATACCAATTTATTATCTTTGAACTAAAAGTAGTCGCACCTTGATCAAATAAAAAAAAAATTGACACTGATTTCTTCGAAATTCAAAAATTGTTTGACGACTTCCAATACTGATACCGCTGTCAACCATATTGAAGGCGAAGGCGCCAAATCGCGAACTTTTCTTGCGACCTCCGTCACAGTCTACTGATTATGAAATAAACAGTGGTGCAATCGACAGATTTTTTATTAGATGCAGTTCAATTATTCAACATTCTGGCCTAAATGTAACAAGTGTAATATAATTGTCTAGTTAGTTCATTTTTAATTTCCATTGCTCAGTAAAAATGTAGCGAGTTGATCGAATTGTAAACAACAATGTCGCTGGAAGTTACATTATTCCTCGATAATATAGCTGGCAGGTGTTGTGAGATGAACAAACAGTATACATTATTTCTTTTATATTATTAGATGCATTCCAATTTCGACAGCTTTTTATTTTTTTTTTTTGTTTTCGTAGTCGCTGATTATATCACTCGTATAATAATATATCATTTTAATGAAATTCTTCATAATGCCTTGAGACATAGTCTAAACTCGTAGCATATTATGACATAAGATTAGAAGGTCACTGAAATATTAAAACACTTGAAGACAGAAAAACGCAATAAAATACATTCGGCCTATAGACTTGCCTCTGTGGGTCTACCAGTTAAGGTTTTACTGCTGGTTTAGCATGGATCAGCGAGTCGATTCTGCTTACGCGGATCACTGCATTGGATGGATGTGATTTCTACATTAATCAAATATTCAAATTAAAATTCAAGGTGTAATTTAATAAACTGAAAACCCGAAAACTGGTCATTGTACTCATCATCATGAACAACTTTTAATATGGGACCAACCCTAAAATAATGGAAAAATAACCAGCTTTTCCATACATTTGTGTTCACCTAGCATTACAATGTATGGAGCAGTTAGTTCGGTTTCATGATTTCAAGGTTAGTCTCATAGTAAAAGTTGTTCATAATGATGAGTTCAAATACCCCTTTTCATCTTTTTGGTTAAATTCAATCACACGTTGTATAAAAAATTAAAATAGGTAATAAAAAAAAAATAAACAACGTGTAACTGACAGTTTAATCAGGCAACTGAGGCCCATAAACCATATATTACTAGCTGACCCGCCACAACTTCGTTCGCGTGGTATCCTACCCCTATCCTGCCGAGACCCCTACCTCTACCCTACCCCTACCCTACCCCAACCCTACCCCAACCCTACCCCTACCCTACCCCTACCCTACCGCTACCCTACCCCTACCCTACCCCTACCCTTGAGACCGACATTTCCGACTTTTTTTTTTCTTTTTTTTTTTCATAAGAACCTTCTCCTGACAATAACAAACACAACAAAAAAAAAGTGAAATCGGTCCAGCCGTTTACGCGTGATGCCGTGACCAAGGGAAACAGGGATTCATTTTTATGTATATAGATTATTAGGTCCCTATACCTAAATAATAGGAGGGTAGTATACACACCTACGAAAAAAATGTTTATTAGCAGCTCCTTGGACGTAATCAACCGCGAAATCGATTTGTTATACCTATTGCTCTCAAGGTTTACTAAAGGCAATAAAATAAAAAATAATTAACCACACCGACACGGCCGATAAACTAATTATAGGTAATAGACCACAACGGGGTCTACAGGCCATCGAGACGTACTGCACCATGAGTACCTCTACGTTGACTTAACCATAGTAGAATGATATTGTATCATAAATTAGTATTGGTAGGTGGTTTGTTTGTAGTTTGATTATATGGCATTTTATAGTAAGTATGTAGAATTTTATTTATTTGAATTTTATTTTATTTTGTAAAATTTTTGAGTACTTTTTATTTTATTTTTTTAGTCTCTAATTTTGTTTGTTTTACTCTCGGATAATAACTTGCATCTACCATGTTATCTCTTCACCACCTTTGGTCGACTGTTAGAGAATGCCTAAGGCATTAAGTCCGCCTTTGTACTTTTGATGCATGAAGTTTAAATAAATAAATAAAGAGAGAAAAACTATTTTTTTCACGCAAAAATGACGCACATAATATAACATCACGCCTGTAATCCCCGAAGGGTTAGGCAGAGGTGTACCCATTAGTACACCCACATTTCGCCAGTTATGTTTGAGTCCGCTTTGCGACCACTAGACTAGCGAGGCAGTACGACGCACATAATAGAAGAAAAAAAAAATTGGCACCTGGCAGTTGGCACCTATGGTCAAGAAGGAGGCCACAGGAGGTCTCGGGCGCCCAGAATAGGGACTCTGTCCGCCCAAAAAAGTGGATGTTAGCATAGTGGTCGCGTACCACCGTGCACAGCGAAGCTCAGGGGAGACCCCTGCCGGGGTTGCGGGACGTCTTAACAGGATACCGTGGCCCCGGAACGTAAAGGGCAACAGAAGGAATAGGGTGGTTTTTTAGTCAGTAAAAGTCTGACAGTCCCTTCCGCCCCGGCCAGGGCGGAAGAAGTCATTTGATGATTTTTACCAACTAAAAAAAAAAAGGGAGACCCCTTTACAATCTCCCTAGGTATGTGCCCTAACAGGCGTTGCTTAAGGGCAGTTCTGGTGCGGCTTCTAAAGAAATATCGCAACCCTTTCGATGTGCTGATGTTGACTACCGAGGTGGTTTTAGTAAGATAAGATTCCAACAAACTACGGTGTTAACCTTAGCTAAAAAAATAAATAAAGTTGGTACCTACACAGCTACTTCTAAACAACTTGTTTACCTAACCACCTCTCTTCCTTCATCTATCATGCGAAACATATAAAGGGCCTTAATGGTCTAATTGACCTTGACTTTGACAATGAACTTAATAAGTAGGCTTTTGAATGAAAAACTTCGAGTGTTTTTTAAATGTCTGCCAAAAAATAAGTTGGTTATATTAATAAAGCACCTCCTGTGATAATTATTTGAGCAATCTATCACCTTTTTAAGGTTAATCCATAGAGTGCCAAACGGAACCCTAAACTCCGCTGTCTGTCTGTCCATTTGTCCGTTATCTGTCACAGCGCTATATATTTTCACATAAAATACTTAGAAAATTATCATCTGCCTTGCCTATTTCCAACGTTTATTTTAGGGACTGCGCGGGCGTTTAATCACCGTTTTACCATAATAATATTCATGGAGCGACTGCCTGCCTGACCTCCACATTCACAACCCAGTGATAGGGTAACACGATACTTCTGCAGTCCTGCGTAAGACTGGTTATTAGACTTTCAGGCTTCTGACTACCAACAACTACTGCGGCAGTGTCACCAGCAACCATTTCCGAACTTCGGACTGCTACTAAAACAAATCCCCCAATTACACTTTGCCCTACTTGAGAATCAAAGCCACTCCACGTTCAGCAGTCTTCTTTGCGACCACGTTATCAATAAACCGACCATAGGTTAATATATATCTTTTAATTTTATGGTGGATGAATAAATCCGCATGATTCATTCTCATTTTGTTTCAAACTAGGGCGGACGGAGCTCAGGCTCTAACTACCATTTTCTACCAAGAAACTTTGGTTTCTACCAAAATGAGTCTGTAGTCTAACGAGAATGTACAGCCAATCGCTCGCAGTCATCTATCCCAAATGTCAAATATTAAAAATTTATAGTCTGTGCATAAAAATGCGAAAAGCGTCAAATCGTCAATAAAATTATAATCCACGTTTTAACAACATATTCTCCGATTTTATCTATAAAATATTAAAATGTTAAATCCTTGAGTAATATACTGCAGTTTTAAGTGCACTGAAGTAATATTCATGCTAATTGTGTTCATTGAAAAGTAACCAAAAATGGCAAGGTCGCCAAAGGATGATCCGATATACAACGATATGAAGCACAATACATGGAACTATCATGCGGAAACCGCTGAAAACTGTGCACCTGGAGCTTTGAATGAGAGAAAACCACCACAGATCTCGCCAAACCCGAGTGTCATGAACGATAATAGTATTTACGTCAACCCGAGTTTCGGCAACGATGTTTATTTGAACAAACATGCTTACAACGTGCAGACAGGCGATACCGCCGCCAATAATGAGGAGAAGATACCTTTCAACAACATGCCTAACGTTCCTCGCGCCAATCAGAACTACGGCAATGCTATGTTGAAATTGAGCAACGGCCAGTTAGTGCGCGTGTTCTATGACGAGAACAATCAACAGCTTATCTTCCCCATGTCCGGTCAGTATGAACTGTTTAACCACAACCAGGGAGTGCGCGACGTTCCCCTGCAGATGCCTCAGCCATCACACCTGTTCACACTCAACCAAGACTTTTCTATGAACAATAATAATGTTCACATTCCACCAACAACTGTTAATCAGACAACTTATCCAGAGAATGTGAACAATCAGTCACCTACATCTAATTTCCTAAAAGATTTGTTGGGTAATTTGGAGCCTAATTCAACCGGCACATACTCGCCATTTGGGCAGAACTATCCTCTTAATCATCCAGATGCTTCTAATATGAACCTACTTACTAATAACCCTGTTATTGATCCTCTAAAAAACCAGCCTATAAAGGTTGAAAACTCCCCAAAAAGGAATGAAAACAGTCCTCTGGCTGACACAAGCAACAAGAAGCGTATAGTGGCTGAAGTGAAACCAATGCGCCCTACATACTCAGATGTGCTGGCCAAGAACACAAAAAATACTGCCACATCAGAAAACACACGTAAAGTAAGACCTCAGAACATTGAAACTAAGCCAATGAACAATAAAACAAATTCAAAACCAGAGAAACCAACTAACATCAAACAAGATGATAATAAACATAAAACTGAGAAGAAACAAAACACAAACACAATATCTTCTGGCAGCGAGTCTGGAGACATCAATACCGATGACAATGAGAAACGTCAGAAACCAAACAAGAAGTCTAAGAACAAACGTAACAACATCTCTCGTAAATGGTCCTCTTTGGATGACATAACAAATGAAGAAGAGTCAAGCTACACACACGATAGTGAAAGTCAGTTTGTTTTCATTGAGAATCCGGAGAAGCCATCAAAAAAGGAGAAGAAGTTGGACAACAAATCAAAGATTTCAGACAAAAATGCTACTACAGAGGATGAATTTAAGTTAGATGAGGAAGATGATCAGTCACAGTTTGTCATTCAGGAAGGGCAGAGCGAGGCAAAGGCTAAAAAGAAAAAGGATGGTCGTAGTTATCACAAAGTGGTAAAGCCTGTGCAGGATAAGAAGAAAAATCTTTCAAAGCTGAGAAGAAACAAGCCAGGCTATGTGGGGTTAGCTCAGAACTACCTGGAGCACTGGGGCGGAGCGACATGGAAGGCACTTGTGTGGTTCATGTATCTCCTCTCTGATATATGCCGCATGAGTTTTCATTTGTCGTTTGACTTGTAAGTTTAATACTCTACTTATAAACAGTAGCCCAAACAAATCTTTATTAACAACAGAATAGAAAAATTGATATTTTGTTGAATTTTCTATTATCTATCATTATTTTGTTCTATTGCATTTGTCATTAATGTTTGAGCTTTAAATGCTTTTATCCATAGATTCTACAACTTGTGTGTATTGCACAATGATTAGTAATTTTATAAAAATAAATAATGTTGCAATTAAGATCAAGTGAGGAAAACTAACAAGGATATTGTATCTTTATTTGTATGTATTTTTATGTATAGTACAGTCTACTGCTAGACATAGGCCTCTTCAAAATTTTATGTAGTAGTAGTCATCATCATCTGCCTAGCCTTTTCCCAACTATGTTGGGGTCGACTTCCAGTCTAACCAGATGCAGCTATCAGTATTTTACATGGAAAATCCCTAATTTCTGAGATTAGCATGTTTAAACAAACTGTTCAGCTTTATAATATTAATTAATATAGATATCAAAGCTAGTCGCTCACTAATAAAGAAGGGAAAGGATTATTTTTTTTCGGTTTTTCTCTAAAATGAGCCTGGTAGGCTCATTTTAGAGAAAAACTGAAAAAAAAAATACAAATCAATGAAGTTACTTTATCCTGTTTGTTACATGTCTGCTATTATTTTCTCTAACTATCATCCTGCCTAACGCTTTAAAAAAAACTACTAATAGCATAACTACATACAAGACATAGTCAATATTTTGGTCAATAAGTAATTTATCTTATTTACTATTTGTAGATAGGATAACAGCACTAATGTGTACACTTTGCAGTTATATCAGTTTCCTGTGAAGTAATTGAGTTTCATAATGATGTGTAACTCATAAACGATAGGATAGTATACCCGCTAGCTATAAATCTAGATATTAGTGCTGCTATCCTATTTACATTGAGTTTTATTTACAGAGATATAAGTAGACAACTGCTTTGAATGGATTGCGCTATCGCTAAAGTTCTTTTAAGACGCTGCACCTTGACTGACCTAGTGCAAACATTTAAGGCTCTCAGTCTCAACTTTTCATACTTATGCAAACCCAAAACTATCCGATGATTCCGTACCCGAAGGGTGCTAATGGGACCCTATTACTAAGCCTCCGCTGTCCGTCCCTCTGTCAGCTTATGAACCGTAATAGCTAGGTTGAAATTTTCACAGAATGTGTTTGTATTGTTGTTATACCAACAAATAATAAAAATAAATAAAACTTAAAAATGAAAGAGGGTCTCCAAGAGACTTATTTTTTTATGTTTTTGGCTCGATACTATAGTGGCAATATCTTTTAATCTTCTCAATGTTATATCTTCTTCGATTGTACGGAACCCTTCGTAGGAGAGCCCTCGGCCGGATTTTTTTATGTTATGATCAAAACCAACTATGTTTTTTTAAGTTAGTATCAAAAACCCACTATACACCGTGAATTTTAATCCGTTGCAAATCTTTCAGGGGGTGAATGTACTCATGAATATGAACAACTTTTATTAAGGGACATAGTACGAAATGTGAAAAAAAAAACAGCTGATCCATACAATTTGATAGTAATGTAGTACATTATTGTATGGATCAGCTGTTTTTTTTTTCACATTTCGTACTATGTCCCTTAATAAAAGTTGTTCATATTCATGAGTACATTCACCCCCTGAAAGGTTTGTAACGGATTAAAATTCAGGTTGTATAACTTTTGTGTACTGATGAAATTGTCCTTTCTTAACACAAATCTTCTCTCACAGATGCACGTCAGTGTTCACACAAACATACGTGAGCTCGCAAGCTGTATGGCGCAGTACCAAGGACTGGCTGGGCAAGCTTGGCGACAACAAATATTTCCTTTACATCGATAGGAAGTTTGGACACACTAGGCTCGGGTTCTGGAGGAGACTTAAGTGGTTCAAGAAAGGTAACTTGTTTCTTTGTCATAATTAATTTTTGTATAGAAAAATTTTACGTAACCATTGGCGGAGTGACTGAGCTATTGGCTGCTGCGGTACGTGTCGCAGGTTCGATTTGTATACAGGTAGTTTTCCGGGTCTGGTTGTTTATGTGTGTGTGTTTATATGCAACCACGATGCAGGAGAAATTGCTAGTGTGTGTCTTTCATCATCTGCCTAGCCTTTTCCCACGGATGCAGCTGAATACCAGTATTTTACATGGAGCGACTGCCTATCTGACCTCCACAACCGTGACTGGGTAATACGATACCCCTTGGTAAGACTGGTTGTCAGACTTTCGGGCTTCTGACGACCCGTAACGACTGTCAAAGATCCACATATGACAGCCTTCCGAGGCACGGAGGAGTCTCGGTGTGTAAAGATGGTCACCCATCCAAGGAGGCACACAGGTAGCTTAACCTGACGGACCGACCCGTGCGGCTGTAATTACTTAGCCACGAGCTCCTCCTGCTAGTGTGTCTTTAAAAAATGAAAAGAAAAAGGAAAGGAAAATTGTTTATTTATCATAGAAAAACGAAATCAACAAAACAGATAGGTATGCAAGGTCGTCAGATATTAGGAACCGATTTTTCCTACCTAGCATTAGAAAGTACATATGAAATAGGAAAAGTCACATTGGTACTTTGGACTTCCTCGTTGGTCTAGTGGGCCTCCAATCGCTTCATTAGCTAAACAAGTAAGTAACCACAGTTGGTGAGGATGTTATATTATAACGAGTATCGCCGTAATTAGTGATTCGAAATCATTGCCCAATAAGTTGGCAAACAAATTAATGATTGACTGATTGGCAGTTTATTGTCCTCCTAATGGCAGAGGCAATTAAATAGACATTTTAACATATTGGTGATCGTATTTGGTTATTGTAAGACATCATTACGTGATGACGTAATGATTAACCTGCCTGTCAAGCACGAGGTTGTGGTTCACAACCAAGCACGGGAAAGTACCAATGTACCATCACGCCTGTTATCCCCTAAGGGTTAGGCAGAGCTGTACCCATTAGTACACCCACATTTCGCCAGTTTAAGTTCCAAGTAATAGGGGACGAGCCTATTGCCATCAACCGGGCACAAATCCAGACTCCGAGGCTGCTACTGAGAAACTCCTGATAGAAAAACTTTGCTTGATCTGGGAATCGAACCCAAGACCTCATGCTCAGCAGTCGTGTTTTGCGACCACTAGACCAACGAGGCAGTCTAAAGCCATTAATTTTTTTAAATACCAAGTGAATACTGTTATAATATAATTTAATTGTAGTCGTGAACTAGATAAACAATTTTACTTGCTTATTACTTGGTATTAGCATACAGACACAATAATATTATCATAACTTTCTAGGCTTGACATAGAAAGTTATATTACACCTAGTTGTATTTGTCTTACAATACAGTAAGGTTATTATAATAATACTAACTTTTGCATGCGACTTCGTCCACGCAGAAGTCAAGGTCAAATACAGATCCTATGGCACTCGGCAGTAGTCAAGTTTTCTATCAATGAAATGAGGTATTCCCGTTTGAGCACCTAAGCATTGAGCACCAATCAAAAATTTTACGTGGTGTTAGAGCACCACTCAAATGGGAATACCTTTGGTGCTCCAGAAATAGGTGCTCAAACGAAAATACTTCAATGAAAAATTTTTTGTATTCGAATAAGTATTTCGAGACATTACCTCTTAAATTGTGTGTGTAATCAAGTGGTAATCTCTTAGCAACTTCTAACTTACAAGCAATATTTTTCTTTATAAATATAGTTTAGATCAACCATAGTCCTCCCTTTTTTTTATAGGGGCTGCAAACTTTTAGTCATGGCGACGCGAGCCGCGAACAAAAAAAAACCTTAATTTAAAAAGAACTCAGTTCGCCTCTGATGGGCGCGAAATTTAAAAAGGGTGAATATCTTGAATCTTCATTTGTGCCATATCGGACCGCAGTCAAAGTCAGAAGTATTTATTATTGCGATTTTTGATGATATGGCAGGTCTTAATCAAATCAAATCACCTTTTATTTGACTTACAGACTGACAGACTTACAGATTGAGTATGGCTGGTTTAGTTAAACATTATGATACGTTTGCATCCCTGAGATGGCAGTCCGAGTTGCACTTTAAGTAGGTACAGTCAGCAAAACAGATAGGTATGCAGGGTCGTCAGATATAGTTGAAGTTTTCTAAGAAACCGATGGATGTCTTTGACTGAAACTTAACCTAAATAAAGAATTATTTATTATCTACGTTTTAAATTAAATTACATTCGAAAACATCCATCGGTTTCTAAGAAAACTTCAACTATATCTGACGACCCTGCATACCTATATGTTTTGCTGTGTGTACATCATACTACTGTCCATTAAGTATATAGGTATGTCGCGAATGATTTTATTTTTAATTTTATCGCGAGGTAACTATGTTACTTATTGCGCATGATTAATTATTATTCATAAAGTAATCTACAAGCAGCTGTTAAAACTTGACTTACAGAAACAAAATACAGTTACTTAAGTAGGTAGGTACATTTTTTCCAACCCGGAAATCGATCCATAGATCTGTTGACGACTAGACTAACGAGGCTGCTTTACGGCCTCCGCCCACGTCCGATAATCGGTGACCGATTTTATGTTGGAGAGAAATGGGAACATATGAATTTCAATATACCAAAGCACACGTCCTACAAAAAGTCGGCCGACGAAGCTACGAAATAATCGTCTGATCCGATTATCGGTCCGATAGTCGGTCGGTAAAAAGTCTAACGTGGGTTAAATTGGGTAGTAAATACCATTAAGCCCCGAAAACCCGATTAATTTTCTAATAACAGAAAATTATAATTTTAGCGCTTTGAAATCGGTAAATATTTAATCGATTTAGTTGGTAAATGTCATATAGGTACCTAATTGTGTACAGAATGTAACCAAATTTATTTGATTACAGCGGAAATAGAAACGGATAATGGGAATGATTCGACGAAGCTGAACGCTAACATACCTTTGCCAGCTACTGGAGAGGAAGCCATGAAGAGGCTACTAGCATGCAAGGGGAAAGACCCTTACAGGTAAGACAACTTTCTGTTCTAATATAATAAAGCAAAGAATTTGTTTGAGCGCACTAATCTCAATTTTTTATGCTAAAATTATAAAGCTAAAGAGTTCCTTTGTTTGATTGTTTTATAGCCTGTTTATCGAGGAAGCTGAGCATGTGGTCTTGGGTTCGATTCCCAGGTCGGGCAGTGTTATTGGGTTTTTTTTATCAGGAATTTCTCAGTAGCAGCCACGGAGTCTGGATTTGTGTCCGGTTTGTGTCAATAGGCTCGCCCTCTATTACATGGGACTTAAACATAATTGGCGAAATGTGGATGTGCTGATGGGTACACCTCTGCCTAACCCTCCGGGGATTACAGTCGTGGTGTTATGATGCTTCCAATAAACATGTACAACGTAACAGATATGGATTATAATATGGTCGACACTATAAACATTAAAAAAAAATTAGATACTTGAATCTCCAATCTCCTGAGCCATGGGGTTATTTTAGGCTATTTTATGGTGTCGACAAAGTCACGGCAAGATGCTAGTGGCTTAATAAAATACAAAGAAAAAGGAATATCTGTAAATGGTTACTTCATGTTTATTCAGATACTAGCTGACCCGCCACGACTTCGTTCGCGTGGTATCCTAACCCTACCCCTAACCTACCGATACCCTACCGTACCTTACCCTACCCCTACCCTACCTCTACCGTACCCCACCCCATATTTTCTCACCGTTTAAACCTTCCCTGGACTACGACAAACATTTCAAAACCAAAATCAGCTAAATCGGCCCAGCCGTTCTCGAGTTTTAGCGAGACTAACGAACAGCAATTGATTTTTATTTATTTAGATATTGTGACACACTGTGTTATCAAAATAGGGTAGGACCGGCCTTCACATTAGCTGCGAACAGTGAAGTTTGTTTGGTAGCAATATGGCGTAAGGACGTATTACTGATTATTCTAGTGCAATGTTTCCTGATATCACTGACTAGTTGCTGATATACAATGGGGGAGGGGGGGGGGGGGGGGTTATGGTACACATAGATATTGATCTGGCTTAACAAACAGAATATTCTTTATCCCGCCTTTGTGTGCCAGTTTAAGAGTTTGACCAAAACTAAGCAAAGTTACAATGTTTTTGGATACTAGCAGGATTCGTATGAAGTGGGTTTTTTAATCTTTCTTGTCTTTTGTCATGTTGATTCTAAGGAAGTTTTATTTATTATACAACTTGTGACACAATTAGATTACAGCTCATTGATGATAACAATGACACCTACAGAGTAATTGTGCAGTTACTTAATAGCATTACGTCAGTATGCAGCGCATATTAACATTAAGACTTAGGGTCCGTTCACACAGACCGGCTGCAATCGGAGCCGATCGGCTGCGCGAACGAGAAAATGTACGCGATCGGAGCTGGTCGGCTCCTATTATTATTTCACACCAAGCGCTTTCAAGCATTCTTAAAAACAAAAGCAATGCACATGCAAAAATAAACCTTACTACAAATACTAAAAACTCTGTTTTCAACGTGATAAGAATCTGCTCTCCTCTCCGAGCCGGTCTGTGTGAACGGACCCTTAGATACTTTATCTAATCAGTGGTTCTCAACCAACGGTTCGTGGACAACTGCTGGTCCATAAAAGCACCCGAAGTGGTCTAACACCATCATAATTATAATTATTAAATAACGTAACATCACGCCTGTAATCCCCGAAGGGTAAGGCAGAAGTGTATCCATTAGTACACCCACATTTCGCCAGTTATGTTTAAGTCCCATGTAATAGGGGGCGAGCCTATTGCCATCAATCGGGCACAAATCCAGACTCCGGGACTGCTACTGAAGTTAACAGTTCGAAAAACCCAATAACCCTTTGCCCGACCTGACGAGGCAGTCACCAATACATCCAAAATATGTTTTAAATGGCGTAATTGATATACCGCGGGGAATTATATCGTGCACACAATTTTCTACTCTACTTAGAATGCCTTTAAGTTGCAATTAATAAATTAAAACTCCTCATGCATATTGCTGCTCTGTTCGCGATAACCCTTAGGGCTGAAACTGCGTTAAACGGACGCCCGCGCGGTTTCATACAAAAATGCCTCGTCGCGTGGTCCCGCGCGTGCACTTTTGTATGAAACCGCGCGGGCGTCCGTTTGACGCAGTTTCAGCCCTTATAGTTTATGTCTGTCCACAGCCTAAACCGTTTTTCCATACAAAGAATTTCTCATAAACATAACTGTAACACGAACTCCTATAAAATCCGAAATATCTTTGTAGGTCGTATACATCTAATTGACCATCTAATCTGTGACCCCAAAACATAAATTATCTCTGTGCAGTTCTATATTCAAATAAACGTCATTGTTTCACAGTATACTGGGTGTAAGCGTATCATGTACAGACGAGGAAATAAAGCGATATTATAGACGGCAAGCGTTCCTTGTTCACCCCGACAAGAATCAGCAGCCGGGCGCCGAAGAGGCCTTCAAGATATTGCAGCACGCTTTCGACCTTATTGGAGAGCCGGTAGGTTTATGTTGCATTGGCAAAAGTTTATTAAAATGAGGTGTCTATGATGATAAAACAAAATTCATGCAGAGCTAAACTCTTTCGACGGATTTCGACCTTATCATTGGTGCATTAGGTTCATAATGCTATAAAAAGTTAAATACAAATATACTCTAAATTACCTACAGCACAAGTTCGAATACTACATTAATTCTAGCATTAGACACAAAGCGGCCAAATAACAAGTTTTTTAAGTTTATCGTAATTGTGACTGCATTTAAATAAAATTTACGAGTATCTAATGTAAATTGCAAAGAGTTTACATTGCTTTGTGAAATACTGAAACTGGTTATATGCTAACATTGAAATAACGATAACGTTATAACGATATTTGTCTCATATTATATTATAATTAATATAGTATAGGTAAGAATAAGTTTCACACTGCTTCGGTAGAGATTACAACGGTGCTTCTTTAACAGGAGCGCCGGGAAGCATACGAGCGTCGCGCCCTAGAGTCTCGGCACGTGGAGGCCGCGTGGAGCGAGCTGAGCCAACTGCTCGCTCAGCTTCACGACAAGATGGAGTTCGCGGCCAACACCATCAGGTATTATTAATTTTATGATAAGCTATACTTTTAAAGAAAACCCCTGAGAATTGCGTGACCCTCATACGAACGACGAATCGACGACATTTCCAAATCGCGTAACTCAAAATTCGCGTAAGTCGGGGTAGCGTAAGTCAAGGTATTATTGCATGTGTACTAACCGTCCACCTAATTCTAACAGGTGATACCACATAATACATTGACATGCTTGTATCAGATGCACGAACTGCGGGCGTCGTCACAAGCGCGTGCTGACGGACCGGCCGTGCTACGCCGCGCGGTACTGCGTGCAGTGCAAGATCAGACACTCCGCTAAAGAGGTATATCATATACTATACATAGAACCAAGTAACATATTGCAATTTTAACTATGTTAGACAAGCGATCCCCCCAAACTTCGCACGGGTGAGATCTCCTGATGCGGCGACATATTAAAACATCGAGATTTCTGTACTATATCCTGGTTAAATAATAATAAGTAACTCGTTAATCACAATGACCACATTTCAGGCTTCTGGTAAACAAAAAATAACGTTGTATAAAAAAATCTTATTAATTTTCTTCCTAGTTCTAAATGTGTGTGTGTTCAGGGCGACATATGGGCAGAGTCGAGTATGATGGGACTACTCGTGATGTACTACGCGTGCATGGACGGCGCCGTGTACCAAATCACACAGTGGGCCAGCTGCCAGGTAAACCAACATTATTTATTCATTTATTGCGAAAATGGGTAATATAGATAACATACAATATAAAAAAAGGACAAAAAAAGGAGGAATAAAGGACTAATTAAAAACCCCATCTTCCTCCTCAAATTCGCCGAAATATTTCATAAATATTTTTTTCTTGATAGAAAAAGAACCTAAAGCAACTAAGGCCGGACTGCCACGTGGTACAGTATCGGATCGTGCTCGGCAACAAAGCGGCCGCAGCCTCCGACCTCAACCAGCGACCGTCTACTGGGTAAGTCTAGCAAAAAGTTTAGATATAAACTCGAACAGGTGATGTTTATAATATCATCATAACATCACGCCTGTATTCCCTAAAGGGTTAGACAGAGGTGTAGGTACGCATTAGTACACCCACATTTTACCAGTCATGTTTAAGTCCCATGTAATAGGGAGCGAGCCTATCAACCGGGCACAAATCCAGACTCCGAGGCTTGCCAATGAGAAATTCAAATATGATTATAATATCATTAGTTTACTAAAATATTTGCTACATTACAGTCACGATCCTAACCTTGAGGAGTTCCTCAACAACCTCTACAGCAAGTCCGGTGTGTCAGCCAACACGACCAGCGCCAAGCAATCGCCGCCTGACACCACAGACGCCAAGAAGCGACGCAATAAAAAACCTAAAGCATAAACACAACAAACCTCCGTAAAAAAATAATAAAAAAACCGAGCTGTCAATAGATGGACGTGAATACGCGCGCAATTCAAATATCGAACGCATTTGACATGAGCTGGTCACGCCTGCCGTACCCAACTGTGAAACACTTGCCTTTTAAAATAGAGAAATATTAAACCGAAATTAAACCTAAATACTGATCTATATAAATAATTTCTAAATAAAAAATATTGTGTGGCTAAGATGGCGAAATGGCGCTTGAAGGATAGATTGAGTAAGCGTTAATTAACTTTGTGTAAAGCCAGGACTACACACGCTAGTGACTTGCACGAAAATATGCAAGTAGCTTGCATGCCATTGTGCTACAACGACTGCTGATTGGTTGTAACATTGGTATGCCAGAATAGCATGCAAGTTATTTGCATACTTGTGCAAGTTACTAACAAGTGTATTCTTAGCTTATGAAATGTCGCTGACGTACCTATTTAGGTTAGATAATTAACGATTTTGATGAGAAAATTTAAAAGTCTTTGCTAGTTTACATTAGTTTCTATCGTTCTTAATTTGCTTGATTTTGTGATACATGAGATTTTGAAGTTACGATTATATAGATTCCTTAGTTCTAATGCAAGTCTGCAAGTTGATAATGTGCTTTGGTTTACGTTAACTCGTACTTGCAGAACATTTCACTTGCCGATTTCCATTAAATCTATGTCAATTGAAACCACTCGAGTCATTAGAAATAAATCCGTTTTCGTGTCTTCTTTCATGGCATAACCATTTTAAAATTGACGTTTGACGATAGGTTACTATCCTTGAGGTTTATAACGCATTCAGATATTGCTTTCTCTTAGCCGGCTACGGATTACATTCGCTTACCAAGCTATAAAATACTCAGAGTCGACTGTTAAACGCAACAGCCAAGACAATGCAATTTGCGACAGTAGATTCAGCCAAGTAGGATCAAACCACTACCAAACTTATCAATATATCAATATCTGAACGCTTTATTTCAATACTAGTTTCCATTAAGACATCTTTCTACATTACGTGTTTTAGTGCTATGAATATAAGGTTCAATTTGACAAAGCAGCAGGAACTGCGAAAAAATACTCTTAAAAAAAATTTAAATGTACGTTATTTAAGTAATCTTTTTTTCCACTTATTATCACTAATCACACCGAATAGTACAATTTGTTGCATTCATACATTATTAATAGTTATTATTAAAAAAATACAGAATTCTTGTACCTATAATAATTCGCTCGTGTTATGAAATGTGCGCACGATTGCAGAGAATGCAGTAAATACATTTTTTTGTTGTTGTAATAACTCACTAATTTTTGTACTATTAAAATATTATTTGTGACGTTCTCTGCAACTTTTTTTTTAGATTATGAGTTATCGTGAGTCGACAAAGTTGTTTATTCTTGTTCATTTAAATGGAATTAATTTTAATTATATTTTTTTCCCGAACTAATTTAAGTTTTCTTCCAGTCACACTTGTAATGCCCGACACAGACTTATGTGTTAGGGTGGGGCCGTATGAGCGTAATCGCAATTCATGCTTCTCAAATGAGTCGCCGAAATTATGTTGCATGTCTTCATTTATTGCATTTCGTCATAGACACCGAAATTGCGCTAACTACGCTGGTCTCCCCACCAATACATATAGGTGTTGTTCTGAATTTAAAAATAGCGGGCACCCCGGGGTTACAAGCCTCGTAAAAAAAAATATATATCGAAACCGAACGTATCGCGATTAAGCAGCGCGATTTAAACATGTTCGGAGCGACAGTATTTATTTTTCTATGACTTACAAACAAGTCCGTAACTACGACTTACGATAACGTTTAATCGCAGTATTTCACTTATTTCACTGCCTCATAAGAGATTACGGTTAATGTTAGGCTAGTGGCGAAGAGATTGCTACCCCCGATGTTCACTGAGTAGGCCTTCGCGCTTCATGTGTCAATAAAGATGTGGAAACGTAATGTGGATTTTATTTGGATTTACCCCTAATTAATAGTCGGCGAACTTGATATTTATACAGATACATAGCATATAAAAGAACAAATAATAATAATGTGGGTCACGGGAAGTGTCAACTAACCGTTTGGAGTCAAAACACTCGCAGTGTTAATCTGGTTGGTCAACAATTATTTTCCCTGACTGCACTTAATGAGTCTTTTACATCTGATCAAAAGGAAAGGCATGCAGTTATAAATCCTGTATAGCTTCATCTCTTTTTCGCACAAAGGTTTCGAAAAAACATGCATCGTCAAAGTAAACACAATATTATGATAATCGTTTATTTGCTTAACTTAATAATGTCTAATCCATCATATCAGCGTCTTTTGTATCTCTATCAGTAACGATACAGTTCTCGTATGTCCACTTGGGGAACATTCGCTTGTATAAGTTTAGAAGTACCGTATCTTGAGATTTGAGCTGACCGTCGAATACGCACTTCATATGGCCGTGAGTACCTGGAAAGAAACAATAAGTCACAAAAAATTCCTATATTCAGTGGGCTCAGTGTGACCGCGCCAAGGTATAAGCGATTGTGTCGATTTTCGAATTTTAAATAAGACTATTCAATAGAATTTCATTAATTTTATATAACAAGTATGTGTTGTATTTTAAGGCTTCAATATAATAAGACAGACTTTCTGACTGGGACGTTAGAACGCTGGTAGTAGCTGAATAAAAGCCGAGGATCAAGTTTACTGAGACCGGTGTCAGTCACCCGCGGTATCATATTACCCAGTTACTGGGATGTGGAGGTCAGATAGGCAGTCGCTCCATGTAAAATAATGGTATTCAGCTGCATCCGGTTAGACTGGAAGCCGACCCCAATATAGTTGGGAAAAGGCTAAGCAGATGATGGAGTCAGTTAACCGGTGCCACGCAAAATAAATGACGATGTGTGACATCCCACACGTCCAGCAACGTTCACAATCGTAGAGAAAAAGGGTCACTTCACCTACTATAGAACGCGGTACAATGCGTTGTGTCTTGTAACCTTTTAGAAACCAAAAACGCAGACTTACCTAAAGCTTCTTTGATGTGTCCAGTACGGCCGTACTTCGTTCTCAGCTTGCAAGGTTTGAAGTACAAAACGTCATCTCTATTGAAGAACATGAATCTAATAACTGCCGATCTCTTGTTAACCTGAAAATGAAGAACATTCGATTATGTAGGATGGAAGGAA
Source organism: Hoplodrina blanda (assembly GCA_949316365.1). NCBI lineage: Eukaryota > Metazoa > Arthropoda > Insecta > Lepidoptera > Noctuidae > Hoplodrina > Hoplodrina blanda. Next base: position 3,671,374 of record OX438582.1, read on the forward strand.
GGATAAAAGGGAGGCGTTTACCCAGGAAAGGGACACAAAATTGGCAAAAAAATAATGGAGGTCACAATTTATTATGGCCATACAAAATCTATCGCGGTTTCGCGGTTTAAAAAAAGGACGTCAATTGAACAGATAAAACCCAGGTTGAAACTCGTGGTTTGGAATTTTATGCTGAACCGGGCCTATTTGGCGCAGCTGTGCGGCACACAATAATGCTTTTTTTTATTTTTTTTATTGCCTTTTTGTTAATATTTTTGTGTTATCTTTCCTTTCATTTTCTTCATCAGATTAATTTTCCAGTTATTGATTACTGTTTGAATAAATAATAATTTTATTTGGTACAATACCTTGTATGGATGACCAGACAACACAATTCTCTTGATTACCAATCTGTCTGGGTTGCAAGATAATAATACTCCTGTTGCTAGTAATTGAAGCTTTGTGTTTCTCTTCTCCTATAACAAGAAAGTTAAATATTTTCAGGTTTTAATCAAAGGAGTTGGATATTTTCAGATGTTAATAAATCTTTGCTAATTAGGAGTTATGTTATCTTTGAGTGCAATAAGCTATTATAAAAAATTAGGTATCCGTAAGAAAATTCACCCGATAATGTCGCGAGAAAAGCTAAAGCCACTTTACCGTTTTATCAATATTGTTTTTCTGTGAAAGATTCAATAGAGAAAAACGTATTAATTAGAAATGGTGATAACTTGTTATGAAGGCTTACCTTAAAACATAGTACAGAAGACGGGCTAAACTGTATAGGCGCGAAGAAAGACGCAACACACGTCGATCCAGGTTGGAAGAATCGCTCATACTGGAATAAAAATCGTATAAAGTACAACAAAACTAAAAAGAGGATGTGCCATGATTCATGGCACATGAATCATGGGCACATGAATAATGGGCATGGTTTTAAAAGAAACTTGAGCTCTTGCCTTCTTGAGAGCTAAACTTATTTTAGGCTATTTCTATCTTCTTCATCCTAATAAAACGAGAAAGGGACAGATATAAAAAGACATCCTTTTCTTTAGCTGTCTGTCAATAAAATAATCCAATTTAATTTAGTTTGTGAACAAGGGAGTCAGCACCAGTTAATTTTGACAGAGAGTATTAAGTAGGTACTTGGCCAAGCATTGACTACAAATAAATTGGAATAAAGGCAAGATATTATCACACAAAATACAATAGAGAAATTTTGCTACAAAAGTGTAACTTACCTTATGTTTAGCTCCATTAGTATGCTGACTGAAGATAGGGTTGACGATAAATCTTCTATATCCAACTTGGAAGATCAACCTTTCTTTACTCTGTATAGGCTCGTCACTAGCCCCCGTACGTTTGAGTGCCACATTCATGACAGACATCTTCTGCTCGTGAGGTAGAAGGCCGAAGATTGAGAGGGGAACATTCGCGTTGGCTGTATGGAAGGCCTTCCATAAGTCTTGGCGAACATTCTTGACGTGGATCGTGATATAGAAACCGTACTGTAAACACATATTTCAAGTCAGTAAGAAGTTCAAATACATAGTCTTCTTCATTATTGTCATTTGGCAGTGGCTGTGGGCCGTGACAGTGGGCCAAACATAGATCCCTGTGGTACACCTATAGTTATTATATACTTTAAAAATAAGTCTCCATTGATATTGGCTTCCTGAATTATATTAGTCAACAAAGATATGAAAATTAGAAAAGCCATCATAGTTTATACTACACTTAGGAGTTCATTTTTCTAGTCTAAGCCATGAAAGATGCAGTCAAAGGCTTTTGATAAATCACAGAAAATTATTCGTCTGACTTGTGTAGTCAAGTCATAAGAATTACTCACCATATTGATCAAACTATCTTCCAGCTCTTTGAACACCCTCCTCCTGGTCCTATCATAATTTTCAAATTGGAATATCCTGGCAAAATCTTCTGGCAGGTTCTCTTTAGGGTCCCAAGCTGATGTTCTAAAGGACTCTAATCCCCTGTACCGCATGAATCTTTCTCGAGCTGGCACATCCTGAGGAGTATCAACTTCATCTGGAAACTGTCGATCTTCCTTTGCAGCTGCCAATTTTTGCAGCATATCATGTTCTTCAGCTGCATCGATAGTTGCGTCGTACTTTTCATCTGTGGGTCCCACTTCAGACTCTGTTACAGACTCAAAGTCATTGTCCTCAGCATTGTCTTCCTGGTCTGACTTGTCTTCCTCACAGGACATAAATTCATCGTCGTCATCATCGTCCTCGCTTTCGCTGCCGTCGTCAGAGCCTTCGCCTTCCGCGTCAGATTCAACGATCCAAGCTGCTTGGTAGTCTGACCAACCTTTTGGCACCTTTTTTACTTTTTTTGTTTTAGTCTGCATATGAAAGAAAGGATAAAATTAATTAAAGAAATATAACAAAACAAAAAGGTATTATGTGTCTAACTGATGAGCTTTTGGGTTCTTTTAGCATATAAATTGCCAACATAACTTAATGTTTTGGTTATTTAGTTCAGATAAGAATGTTATTTTTACTATGAACTGTATAAAAGTAAATTATTATATACCTCTAAATTAGCTTGTTCTATTTCTGCTTCAGTGGGCCAAGTCTGCTCATCTTCCATGGGATCAGGAACATTCTCTGATACAAGACTCTCCTGCTTAGCTGGATCAGCAACTTGCAACACTGAGACTTTTGTAACCTCAGCATCCATAGTTTCATCTGACTTTGTATTCTCTTTTCCTAAATTCAAAGGATGAGGGTCTTCTAATCCATCAATTCTTGACATCTGGAAGTCACCCAGACCAGTAATATGCACTAACCCATTAACATTTAATGGCATTCCACGTAAATACCCACTGATTTTAAGAGTACCACTATCTCCTTCACTGTCGGCCACATATTCAACCTCTTCAGCTAACATATATGGCCTCTTTTCTCTGTGATGAAGAATGTTACGTTTCTGGTTACCAATCCTTCGTAACAGGTTGAGGCCGTCTGAACTTTTGTCTAGCTGTATAACTTTTTCTTCTGGAAGCCATTTTGATATAAGCTTCTGTACATTCTGTTTTTCAGTTGTTCTCTTCTTGGGATGTACTCCTTCAATGTCCATTGTGGCAACTGTTGGTGTGGGCATTCCCTGGGCCATGGATAAAGCAAGAACTCTTTCTCCCCATTCATCCACTGGTTCGTCTAGTGCAGAGGTCACAAAGAGTGCAGTGTCTGCCACTTTAAGTGCATCCAATAAGGCAAAATCATTGCCCACCTCTGGGCATATGAAAGAGAATCTTTGTTTGAAGTTTGGTAGCCTGAAAAGTTGATGTCAAAATAATTTTATCAAACAAGTAAAGCACTATTCCAGAGAAAGAAACATGGATTGTATAAAGAGCTTAGAATGAAAAGGGTAGTAGATGATAATGTTTTTGTACCAACCCTAAATAACAAGGGACAAGGCAGGTAAAAGGAGTCAGGAGCTGTCACTCAAAATTAAATTTATATTAAACCAAATTAAAGCATCACTTACCCAACATGTAAAATTCCACTAGGAGACTGAGAAACAACTGCTCCTTCAGAACAGGTCTTCAGGATAACAAGGGCGGACTGCACGTCAAGCTGGGCGTTCAATGGTACCACACAGACCAAGAATGGTGGGTTGCGAGTGCCACCTAAAGCACGCTTCTTAGACAAGACTTCCTCGCGTTTGTTCTTGCGAATTTGAAGGGCCTGATGACGACGCTCATCTTTTTTCAGGATATGGCGATTGCGGCGTACATACTCCTTTAAATTCACTTTACCTACGGAATTAATTATTTTATTTAGACCCCCGAATAACAAAAAGTACGATCATTACGAACGACTGTTACTAACCTTTTACAGCGGCTGAAATACCACGTTTAGAGCGGTGACGTGACTTGTGAGCCTTATTGCTCTGCTTTAGATTTCCTGCACGATGTGCTTGCTGCATTTTTATTATTTAGAAATGCATAAAACCGAAATTATTTACTATAATAACACAAGCACATGGTTGATTGGTGCGGCTAAAAAGAAGTATTGATTGACATTTGACAATTTACATTTCTTTAACTTTTATTGACAGTGACATTAGCTTGACAAAAGTGACAAGTTGTTATCAGTCGTAGTGTAAATCGTTTTATTTCCTGATATTCTCGGTATCAAGTTAGATAAGTCCTTGGAAGAGTAAAGTCGTTTCTACAGTCTGCGAGAAAGGAAACTCAGAAAAAGATTAAAATATTGCAAGCACTAAAAAAAAAAAAAACACGCTTTGTGTTATAATTGATATGAAATGAAAATGTCCATTAGATCCATTACTATCCATTATTTGTGTTCAATTAAAAAATACATAAAAATGATATGATTGCTGAATAGTTTTTGCAAAAAGCTATACTGACGTAATCCAATATCCGATCTATAGAAAATATGTGAAAATATTGTATTGAGCTGTGATTTTTTTATTTGTATCTCGTCAAAAAATAATTGTTAGTTTAGATATTTTTTTTCGAAATAATCATCTAATTAATAACTTTTATGAAGGATTGTTGAGGGCAACATTATACACGCCAACATCACAGGTCACGTGACGTGACGTTGTGGACGTGTCATTCGCGGACGGCTCGTTGGCGGCGTTGCGCAGGCTCTTTCTCGCGAAAAGTCCTATTGGAGTGTTACTAATGAACAAAAGTTGAATGGTTTTAGCCGAATTGATCAGTTAATATTTTAGTTAGGGTAGTTAATTCGCAATAAATCAAAATGGGAAGTGAGTATCGTTCATATTTATAACTAAAAATAGTGATAAACCTCGGGACACGTATTTCCACATTTTCATATGATTTTATTATAAAATTGTGTGTTGTGTGTAAAAGGTGTGATTATTAATGTAATTGTTCTGCTTGCAGTCAAATTCCTCGAAGTTATAAAGCCGTTTTGCAGTATATTGCCAGAAATAGCAAAACCAGAAAGAAAGGTAAGCCATGGTTATATTTTGCATGATTGTGTATGCTATTGATGCTATTTATGTTTGTAGTAGCATCGTTTTGTGATTGCGGACGTGTTAGAGTGATTTAGGGCTTACATACGTGTTAAAACGCAAGTGAAAGTGCATACCTAACCCTAATGATGGTGTATGTAGGATAGCTAACTGTACTTCATGTTACAATTTTTGAAGTTGATATTTTGGTGTTTTTCTAACTGAAACCTTTGTTTTTCAGATCCAATTCCGTGAGAAAGTATTATGGACTGCAATCACTCTATTTATTTTCTTAGTATGTTGTCAGGTGAGTGTTATATTTTTTGATATTTTATTGTGATGTGGCCATATGCTACTTGAGATAAAGATATATTTTGTAGTATTTATAAATGAACTGATCAATATATAGTATCGATATAAACAAGTATTAAATCACTGCATAATTTATTTCATGTTTTGATGAAAAAAGTTTATTGCTACCCACATAGTGCAATGGGAAACACCCATGCACACATTAGACTGTCCAATGTCTTATTAGAATAAAAACATTCCTAATTTTTTCACAAGACTTAATTTTTATCAACATCCTAGCATATGGAAACTTATTACTTATCAATTCACCATAGATCTATCACATAAAAAACATCACTAGCAATTCTAACCTTAAAATTACATTTCAGATCCCCTTATTCGGTATAATGTCATCAGACAGCGCAGATCCCTTCTATTGGATCCGTGTAATTCTTGCGTCAAATAGAGGAACGCTTATGGAACTTGGTATCTCTCCCATCGTCACATCTGGCCTTATCATGCAGTTGTTAGCCGGTGCGAAAATCATCGAAGTCGGTGACACACCTAAAGACAGAGCTTTGTTCAACGGTGCACAGAAATGTAAGTGGATCTTGTAATTGCCTTTCTCTTTTAGGTTATCATCCAATCAGATAGCAGATATTATTCTTATTCACATAAAGTTTTATTACTATACCTTTAAATAAAGAAAATATCTACTAAAGTTTGTGAGGTTGTAGGGGTTAATCTCTGGATCTACTGAACCGATTTTGAAAATTCTTTTAACAATACAAAGCCATGTTATTTGTGAGTGTCATAGACTCGGAAAATGTTGCAAGTGGGCACGGGTCAGCTAGTTAATTATATGGAAACAACATTGATAGTATTGAAATACATCAAGTAATAGCAAAGTCAAAATAAAACATTCAAGCATTTTCTTTATTATAAAAATATTTTTCGTGTTTATATTTGCTAAATGACTTCTAAACCTTGTATATGGGGGCAGAATGCCAATTTTATCATAGACAAGTGTCAGGCGCTATGCCAATTTTTATTTGTAACAAAAGGAAGGAACTGCTTTCTAGTTACAAATATAATAACATTCTAATTTTAATGATAATTCTTAACGTTACTTATTATATTTAAACACCTGAATTAATATTTTTTAGATAAAATATATTATTGTAAAGATATCCATTGATAATTAAAATATATGTATTTTATCTAACATTAACAATATTGCTTAAAGTTTATTTATTCTTCATTATCATGGGTTATTCCCATATTTTGCAGATTATAAAATAAGGTAATAATAATTTTTAGCCTTGGTTTTATCAATTGGAAATTATAGGTGTTCACAATCATACACCTGGTTTCACATTAGAATAAGTTTTCCAACAAACCAAAAGTGCCCTAAAATCACGAAAAATATCAAAGAGTTTCATAAAATCAGAAAACAAGACTTCAACTGTAAAAATATAATCTAAATTTTATTTGAAACTAGCTTTTGCCCGCGACTGCGTCCACGGCAATTTTCATATGGATCCTTAATTTTTAATTTACACCCAAAGATAATGTAGCAAAAGAATTTTCAGAATCAAACCGGTAGTTCCGAAGATTTGCATGTGAAAACAAACAAACTCTAGCTTTATAATACATATAAGTGTAGTTACATTTCCTTAACACACTCTCAAGAATTTTAAGCAGTTATTTTAAATTAATAAAAAAAGAACCCTGAAACTACACCTTACCAACATTCCAAGTTAAAACTATCTGAATTTATCCCTTGTCTGCAGTATTCGGCATGGTGATAACAGTGGGTCAAGCCATTGTCTACGTAATGACAGGCATGTACGGTGAGCCAAGTGAAATCGGCGCAGGAGTCTGCCTACTTATCATCATCCAACTGTTTGTTGCTGGTCTGATTGTCTTGCTGCTCGACGAGTTGTTACAGAAAGGTCAGTATCATCTGCCTAGCCTTTTCCCAACTATGTTGAGGTCGGCTTCCACCCAAGAAAGGACAAAGAAAGACACACACCTACACCTATACTGACCTTTAGATTTTATATTGCCTTAATTATTATTTTTTTTTGTTTGATATACAACTGGCTAATCTCTACAGAATACAGATATGTTGGGTATCAATATCTATAAAAAAAGAAATAGGAAATTTAAAAATTTATTATTTCAAGTGACACAGCACAGTGACACAGTGTACAGCTGATTACGGAGTCATCTGAAAGTGGTGTTAACTACTGTTTTGAACAAAATCAGAACTTGAACATCAATAGACATGATCAGTATAAACAGAAGGTTACCAAAACACCTTCCATTTATCATCAAAAATCTACAACAACAAAAAAAAATGTGTCCATGGGGACTCATGAAAGTTATTACTTAATAAATTCATGTTATTACAGGATATGGTCTCGGCTCGGGTATCTCTCTCTTCATCGCCACAAACATCTGTGAGACTATCGTCTGGAAGGCGTTCTCCCCTGCTACTGTCAATACTGGTAAGTACTCTAGTTATACCACAGCCATATCTATGATAGATCCACAGCATCCATACTTATATCATAAATGTGAAAGTTACTCTGTCTGTCGTATTACACTTTCACGACTAAACCACTAAACCGATTTTGATGAAATTTGGTACAGGGTTAGTTTAAACCCCAAGGCATAGGCTACTTCTTATTCAGCTACATCGTCTGCGTCCGCGATAACCGACATTTACGCGGACGAAGTCGCGGCCAAAAGGTAGTGTGTTTATATCTATACTAATATTATAAAGCTGCAGTGTTTGTTTGAACGCGCTAATCTCTGGAACTACTGGTCCGATTTGAAAAATTCTTTCAGTGTTAGATAGATTAGTTATCGAGGAAGGCTATAGGCTATATACCATCACGCTACGACCTACGGGAGCGGAGCAGTAACCAAAGACGCGGGTGTAACCGCGGCGGACAGCTAGTTTTTGATAAAATACACTATTTATACAAATTAATAATTATGTGAGAACTGCTGCATGAGTTCAGTACATACCTAAATGTATGTAAAATATTAATAATTTATAATTTCTTAACAAAATTTTTTTGAAATGTTGTGACACTCAAGTTACTTAGTTAATTTGATTTCTTACATCAACACTATACAGACAATAATATTACTTTATGACTTCTATGTAATGAGTAAATTACTACATCATTAAATTAATGACCAGTTGATATTAATATAATTATAATTATGCTTATCAGATTATTATTTCTAAGTTCATAATTTAATTAGGACACACCTATAATAAATGGATGTAGTGAAGATAACTTGACTAACTGATGATTAAAATAAAAATCTGTAGAATGACTTTGCACAGAGAAAAATTTTCAGAAAGCCTTACTATGCTTAGGTAACGGTATATTATGATTTCTCAGCACAATATAATATTGCTGCTATTGAATTGCCTCGACCCTATTAGACTGTTTTTGTTTTGTATCTTTTTAATTTTAAATTCACTAATATGCAATTTTTCATAATTTTATTCACAAATATACTCGTATCTTGACATTCTCATTCATTAAACTAAACATCAAACCTAAGAGTAATATTATAAAATAGACTTATAAACTATTCATATACATACTATACATTATAGAAAAAAAAATGTTTTTTTCGTAATCAAAATCAAATTATATTGTCTAACATAATATAATGTTAGCACTCACCTAAAACTGTTTTATTGCAAAACAAGGTTTATCTTTAGGCCAGATTTATAACAAGCTAACTTTTGCATTTTGAACTTTTTACTGACTTGAATACAAACAAAAACCGGCGTGATGGTTTGTCTCCAAATTATTAGTAAAATTCATTTTCATACTTATATTATTTTTTGTTTCAAAGACTTGATTTTTGGATATTATTTTACATAGGAGCCTCCTTTTAATTTGAACTTGGCCTGTGATAGGAGACTCTGAACAAATAGCAAATTTAAAACGTATTTTACTAAACAGATCTGCTCTTAAAAAGATCAGTCATTAGTTAGTTATTTTTACTGGGTTATGCCCGCACTTTGGCTCTTGATTGGCTCATTGTGTGTGTCAGAGGATCAGTCTACAGCCAAAAAAACCCAAAACCCTTTACATAGCCAGCTATAAGACCGTTATTCAACATCACAATTTTCTCTAGGTCGCGGCACCGAGTTCGAAGGTGCAGTCATAGCGCTGTTCCACCTCCTCGCCACCCGACCCGACAAGGTCCGCGCCCTCAGGGAAGCCTTCTACCGCCAGAACCTGCCCAATCTCATGAACCTGCTCGCCACTGTCCTCGTGTTTGCTATCGTCATATACTTCCAGGTAAGACAATGTACTTTATTTATGAAGGAAGAAGAATGAACATAACTGGCGAAATGTGGGTGTACTAAGGGGTATACCTCTGCCCTACCCGTCGGAGATTACAGGCGAGATGTTATATTTGAACTATAGTGACCAAATAATGTAATTAGCAACTTAACTGTCCCTTTAAAATACAATTTTTAATTAATTTTAATTATTTTTTTAATTTCACGTAATTATAATTATAATATTACTCTACGCTCATAACAAAATTATGTGTCAAAGTTGTATAAAGAAAAGAGTCACCTGTGACTCTTGAACTTATTCCAAAAGTTCTCCGTGAGTCATATGTGACTCATTGGACAGTTAAGTTGTTAGTTTTAATTTATCATCATTATTATATCAGCCGAACAACCCCCCACTGCTGGACATAGGCTTCCCCTAAAGACAGCCACAATGACCGGTCCTGCGCTGGCGCATCCAGCGGTTATGTTTTAATTACTTCGCTTCTAATCTAAGGCCGTATCAACAAATTATGTATATTTTCTTTATTAGCGCTCTACTCTATAGTGCATTCGTTTTTTTTTTCACAATAAACCATTGACTTTTGAATATTATTTTAATTCTGGTTTCTGACTCCAAATCTAAATATTGAACAAAAACATACATACTATTATCAACACAGGAAAATGTTAACTTCATTCAGACATATTTTACCGACGGACTGACGTATTTTCCATATGAATAGGGTGTAATATTATAGTCTCACTGTACACAATGATTGTTTAACTTGACCTTTCGACGACATGTTTATGTAGCTGGCAGGACTACATATTACATGACCTTTGTAGATCTCCCAACTTGATACGTGAAGTTAACTTTCGGATGCCATATGGCATTAAAGAAATATAAATATCGGTTTTAAAAATGGAAGACAAAGTGGGTTTAAAAAAAAAACAATTATAATATCTCTCTTCACTATTCGCGCTCAACTGTTTTAATGCCGGTATAAAAAGACACTTAGCAAATTCAAAAGTTAATTTTTTTTCCTGTCTCATTGCGATCATGTTTTTGTACTAGACCAAAGCTGGCTAACCCTAGGCCCGCGGGCCACCTAGGCAAATGAATTTGCCCGCCATTTTAAATCTGATGTTTTATTAATTACAAAATTTAAATATCAATATAATTTTAGTAGTTACCACTTACGTGATAAGTGACCTGGCGCTGCCAGACGCTAAAAATTGACCCACCTAGAACACAAATTAGCCAGCCTTGTACTAGTAGATCATTCCTGGAAACCTAGGTACTGAGATATTGAAGGTCAAACTTTGAACGTTTCTGTTTTACGAAAACAGGTTTTAATTGTTATAAAGAAACTTAATATATCTTAACGACACCTGTACTATTGCGTGCATCCATAAGCACGATGTTTTACGTGCGTTTAATTGCGCCCAAACAAGGATAATTCACGTCAATAATGAAAGTCGTTTCCTAGCAATCATTTTTACTTAATGTTACTTAGCTTAACAGACAGAATGCGTAGTCAAACGTCTATGTGATTTATTTTTTTACACCCCTTATGACTCAGCAAAATTACGAGTAAAAAAAAAATATAGTGTTATTTATTTATTTAAACTTTATAAAACAAAAGTGCAAAGGCAGACTTAATGCCTTAACCTTGCATTGCATTATCTCTATGTTATGTGATAAGACATCGTACCAGAAACATTATCAAATATTACTACTTTATAAATGCGAAAATTTGGATGAATGGATGTTTGTTACTCAGTCATGCCAGAATGACTGAACGAATCTAGATGAAATTTGGCACTAAGAAAGTTTATAGTCTAGAATAGCACATAGGCTATTTATCCCGTAGGATAATATACCTACATATTAACAGACAGTCGTCTTTGACAGTCGTTACGGGTCGTCAGAAGCCCGAAAATCTGACAACCAGTCTTACTAAGGGGTAGTCGCTCAATGGAAAATACTGATATTTAGCTGCATCCGGTTAGACTGGAAGCCGACCCCAACATAATTGGGAAAAGGCTAGGCAGATGATGATTATATTAACTTTGGACGAAGTCGTAATCGGAAGTTAAAGTCAAAGTCAAATCATTTATTTCAATTAGGCCATTATAAGGCACTTTTGAACGTCATAATTATACAAAAATAAAAAGGAATTGAATCTAGTTGACCCTTCCAAAAGGTAGTTTTGTATGGAGAAGAATGGGCAAGAAACTCCATACGTACTCTTTTAAAATCAATGTTTACAATATTTGTATACAGAATCATACACGACATGGCACGTGAAAGCAATGTATGTACCCTATATAAAAACTACTAAATCATAATAATTAAAAGGTGGCTAGTAGTTTATAATCGAGAAATCGGACATAAAATACCTTTTTTTTTCTACAATAATGTGTGTTATTCCGCAGGGCTTCCGTGTGGACCTACCAATCAAGTCGGCGCGCTACCGCGGACAGTACTCGTCGTACCCAATCAAACTCTTCTACACTTCGAACATACCTATCATTCTGCAATCTGCGCTCGTTTCTAATCTCTACGTCATCTCACAGGTTTGTAAATATTACTATTATCAACTTTAATTTTTGCGATTTAGACTTTTATAACTAAGATTGTGAATTCAGTTTGCGCTAACTCTTTGAAATGTGTGGTTTTTGTTATTGCAAGTGTTTTGTTCTGTCTCAGTAAATTTACACTTGCAGGCTAACAGGCACTTTACTTTTTTATTGTAATATTAACTTATTATTTTTGACGCCTTACAGGCTACAGCACATTTTTTAAAGATTTCCAATACAATACAAACTCAAAAATCTTTTTTTTTTTATGGTTAGTTAAAAATTAGGTGCTACAGTGCAACTAAGACAAGACCTGGCAAAAATATAAATATTATTTTTCTTCTGCAACTACAAAGAGATACATTATAGTCTAAAATAAAACATTAACCTTTTTACCCGGTTTTTGTGTTTCCGAGGGATAATCTAGGAATTTGGCTTAATTATGAAGACTGAAATTGTGAAATCTACGCAAAAAAGAGGTATTTTACAAAAACCTCTCTCTATCTCTTTTTTAAAACACTTCTTTACTTACAAGCTTTTATAAAACTTGCAATGTATGTATGTTTGTCCGGGTGGAATCTTGCAACTGGATTTTTACAATACTTTTTAACCCCACAGATGTTAGCCGTAAAATTCAGCGGTAACTTCCTGGTGAACCTGCTGGGCGTGTGGGCGGACGTGGGCGGCGGCGGGCCGGCGCGCGCCTACCCGGTGGGCGGGCTGTGCTACTACTTCAGCCCGCCCGAGTCGCTCTCGCACATCGCGCAGGACCCCGTGCACGCGGTGCTCTACATCATCTTCATGTTGGGCTCCTGTGCCTTCTTCTCCAAGACTTGGATCGATGTGTCTGGATCTTCAGCTAAGGATGTAAGTTTACAATTTATAATACTAATCTATTACTTTCCCACTGCAGAGCGAAGGCCTCTTCTCATACAGAGAAGGCACGAGCATTGATCACCACGCTTGACGATGTCAGACTTATATTAATTAGGTATATGGTCAGGTTTCTCACAATGTTTTTCCTTCACCGATGTCATTGATTTCCAAGATAAACTTAGAAAGTAAATATGAATTAAAAAAACTTACATTAGGCCATTACAAGCCCACCCCAGTTTGCAATATGAAAAGTTTAAGGGTTTGAGTTCGTCACCTAAAGGTACTTCTACACAGACGTTAATATTGGATATGCAAGTATCATCAAACAGTTGAGCACGATTTCAATTCAATTTCGAAGTCCTTAGTCGTGACGGTCCACACGTTCGATCTTCCTCAAATGAACGTAAAAACTTCGAGCATGTACGCTCGTGTTGAACCTACATAAGAATTGACTTTACTAATTTAAGCGAAATTGAAAATAGATAAGATATCGGTAGAATCAATTCAAACTAGATTTTTAAAATTGTTAGTAAACAAGAAAACTAAAAACAGTTGTAAAGGAGAATATAGTAAGTTATTCAAAATATGTAAAATTCTACCAGTTAGCCTTAAACATAAATACCTATTATTGGTTAATAACCATGGCAGTCGGGATAGTGACTCACTAGTTTCTAACAGATATACTACCAGGTCGATGACAGCAGGTAAATATAATGTACCCAGAGTTAGTAATTACTATGGCGATAGAACCTTAAAAAAACGCGTTCCCTATTTATTGAACACTTTGCCTGCTGACATCAGACAAGAAGATAATAAAGTAAAATTTGCTCGAAAACTTAAAAAATACTTATTAGATTCTATTTAAGCGTAAATATTAAGTATTATATATAGGTTATAGTAATATGTATCATACAGTTACATATTACTATAATATGTATTATAGTAATATGTAACTGTAATAGAGACTCAATGATCTCACAGTTAAACTGCGTAAGCAGTTTTGTGGGGCAATGTACCTAGCATTAAGAAAAATGTAAATTGAATAAATCATTCATTCATTCATTCATTCAGAAGGATTGTTTACGAAACCAAATGCATTACCGACTGATAAAAAATGTTAAATCAGCGAATGTAACTTTTATTTTTGCGTATCTGTCACACTAGCTCGAAATTGATAAAATACGCTTGAACAGCACAAATGATTATGCATATTCATTGAAAAATAAAGTGACAACGATTCACAGAAATTTTCGGTATTACAGTCACAAGTTATTTGACCTAGAAATAACTCATACAGTATCAGCATTTAAAACAAAATATTCAAACTATTCTGTCGTAAAGCTCCATTTATCTTAGTGAACCGGTAGAGGTCAACGAACCTTGCAACTTTATAATCAATGGCTTTAACATTATGATACGGCTCCACTGAACGGCCGCCACTTAACTTTCCAATTAGTGAAAGTGTATTACAAAAATGTGCCGAAGATATAGCGCAATCGTTTAGGCTGTTTTATTTCTGTAATTCAATATTTGATCGAATAGTTTCACGTTGTTGAGTCAGCGCTATTTGATTGCTTTGTGTAGCACGCCATAATTACTGCAGCTGAATAAATTATAACATGCAAACGACTATCGATTTTCTGTTGTAAGTACTTACACTAACGTACGTGGACGTTCGCAGGTCGCCAAGCAACTGAAGGAACAACAGATGGTGATGCGTGGGCACCGAGACAACTCGATGATCCACGAGCTGAACCGCTACATCCCGACGGCGGCCGCGTTCGGCGGGCTGTGTATCGGGGCGCTGTCGGTGCTAGCTGACTTCCTCGGCGCCATCGGCTCGGGCACGGGTATCCTGCTCGCCGTCACCATCATCTACCAGTACTTCGAGATCTTCGTCAAGGAGCAAGCCGAGATGGGCGGCATGAGTACATTGCTCTTCTAAAATCATAATAGTCGTCGCCGCAGACAGCGCTGTGTTCACAGTTTTTATTTAGCGGTCCGTAGCGCTCTCTACGACGCCGTTGTAGTGTGCGTGGCAACGCGTGTGTGGGTTATGTGCTAATTTATATAAATGAACTTTATAATAAAATAATTTACAAGTACAGACTTTGTTTTTGTAGACCCTAAGCAGGATTCATGTTTTTTCATTGCCCATCAAGACCACCTACCAATATTGTATTAATTAACTATAAACATTGTACACAATAGCTTTAGAATCCTCACGAGAAATACTCAATTAAAGTCAATTAAAACTGCAAGTTATTATTCACTCTAATCTGCAACATTGTCTAGATAAAGACTGAACAAAGGATGTGAACTTAGACATTTTCTCGGTTAACTCAACTTATTGTTAATTATCAGTTTCTTAAAAATATAAGTGAAATGACAGTAATTGTAATTTATGATATAAATGATTAGTAGATATCCAACTTTGTTAAGACTAACTTACAAAACTTATGTAACTAAGTTTGCGTTGGATTGTTTGTAATACATTATGTATATTTTGTTGTACTGTTCGATCGCGAATATTAGATTCACGTATTGATTCTGTCGTCTAATATATCAGAGATAATATGTGATTAAGTTACTATTACCGTAGGTTCCTCATTATAACACCACAGAATCAGTAGTTATTATTCGAATAAATTCATTTATATTGTTTTGGATCAAATTATTTTTTATTTACATCACTCTCAATGATCTCAATCACCGGACAATATTTTTACTTCCTAGGCATTTTCATAAAGGTGGTTTATAAAACAACGAAATACTTTTGTTATGTAACTTTATTCTCCTCACTAGACATGCAAATACAAGGACAAAAAAAAAACAATTTACGATTTTCCCTCAAAACCTTATAACAAAAACTCATCACGACTAAATTATACGGTAACAAAATGTATTTACAAAAACAATAGACCGAATAAGTTTGCCGCCAAAACATTACAAGTTGTCGGAAAAATTGAGATCTTAGGAACATGATTGATAAGAGATCGAACAGAACATTCGAACTTGGAATAGTGCCATAAACATTTAAATTATGGAACTTATAGTATACATGTATGGCACAACACTAAGTAGGTACAATAGGTACCTTACAGTTAGAGGCACTTTGGAAAGATTTTGTCACGACTGAAGAGCGAATCTACCCACCAACCTGAGGCAGCTTGCCTTGGCGAAGATGCCTTACCTTCATAAGAATAAAAGTGGAAATTAGCATATTAGTTTCCAGTAACAAGTCTATAGTAGTACTAACTTCATACTAAGAGGTGCAGTGCAGAGTTCAATGGAGTAAAGTTGTACCAAAATCCTTATATGAATAAATAAAAAATATATGTTTAGGGATTTTGGACAGTCGAACAGAGATCACGCTTTCTTTGTTTACCAACAATTCAGTTGTACAGAAGTCGCTATTCAGTCATGACCACAACCTGGCCTTGGTAAGGTAGTACCGACGGCATGTTAGGAATTCAATTATTGCTTTCGTTTATTTGAAGACACTGGAATAATGGCGTGGTTTCTTGGTCCGTTGCCATCATTGGATTGAGGATAAGTTATCATTTCATTCTGGACTTCTTTTGGAAGACAGGTCAGTATCACTACCCAATATCATTTTTAACAGACTTGGAGTCTTTAGCTTTTCACGAGACGTCAGATTAGCGACGTGATGTGTCACAGTCTCGCTTTACATACAAATAAATCTGAATTGGGCAATCTTCAATATTAACTTAAATAAGCATAATGTTTACCTTCATTTCATATAGATACTAATAATTTCCGTCCTGCCATTATATAGTTTAGTGGGTCACTAGATATACGTACTAATTAGTATTCACAGAGATATTTCACAATAAACCCCTAAATTATGTCTAGGCAATTCAACGATAAGATTTCTTTTATAAATCCATGAATTATACTCAAAAAGCACTTTACTGCTACTAAAAGTTTTGCATAATATGTATGTACAAAGCTAGCTCTAGTGTCTATGATCGATAGCTCGCGATCGCTCATACTCATATATTGCATTTTACATGGATTGGAATCCTTTACATAATAAAGTTTTAGTTCGTGTAAACCAAAAATGACATAAAAAAATACAACAAAACTAAACGAAACAGATGTAATCCAGAAAACATTTTTATTATCTTTAACAACATATCCGTGGAAGGAGATAAGGAAAACAATGAAAAAATAACTATAAGAATAACAGTGCCAATTATTAACTAAAAAAAGTGGGATATAAGATCACTTGTCCTAAATTTATCAAATTTTCTTAGAGGATCAATTATTAATAAAATGCGTTAGTTACTAATAAACCCCGTAATGTCGAATATCAATCAATAGTGATTTAAAAAAAATTAAACTAGGTACACAAGTGTCTAAAACTTCGAACCAATAAAATATAATCTAAAATATAACAACAAAAATCAATTTGAAGCCGCTCCAGGCAAGTGTGTCGTGGACCTAGACTGGTTACTTTAGCTACGAACTAGTGATTTTGCTAATCAATCTTTATCATTTGTACATGCGTATAATAGCACTTAAAGTTATCGGGTATACTATTATCCAAACTTAGTTTAAATGGTAATTTAGAATAATATTATTATCCGCACTCGCCATATGCTTTTGAGTCGACGTGCATACTCAAGCTTTGTTAATCTGTAAAATTCTCACAAAAATGATATTTTTCACCAGAACACAGTTGCGAGTGTAAAGAATGAATATGTCGCAAACCATGCGAGAGTCACCCGTAAGACAATAAACTATTAGCAAAAATTAGCATTTTGTATATTTTGAAAATATAATGTCGAAACATTTTATTGTCAACACGCATTAACAAAGCTCCACGTGTGCACGGTCAACACTGACTACACAAAGATACCGCACTGAACAATTTGTTATCGAGTCGCAAACGTCTGCAGTTGGCATACATCCTGCACATAAATTAAATTGTATGATACCTTTAATGAGACAACTGAAATAATTAGTAATTTGCATACAAAAGCAAGACAAGATGGCGGAGTACCGTTACAAATCTAGAAGCGCGAGTTAATAATTTACGCGGATGTAACTGAGTGTTAGGCAAGTGTTTCTATTTCTTCCTGCAAGCCAGAAGCTTGCTCAGACGAAGATATCGTCTTCGAGGGCGAGTTGGTGTAAGGCAAAGTCTTTAGTTTTCGGGCTTCACGCCTCTGCTTCTTCTGTTGCATCACGAGCCTTAGTTGCTCAAGTTTGCATTTAGTTTTTGAGTTCTCCAGGGCTAAAGTCTTGGCTGTATCACATTTCTTGCACATTTCGCCGGCGGCGTTACCCACGCACGCAGAGCAGGGCTTGGGCTCCAGTCGCCGACACTGGCAGTCTTTGTGGTCGCACGTGCACCGCTTGCTGGGCGCGGCCGACGTGGAGGGCGCATGTCCGTCGCACAATCCGTACGAGCACGCCTGCGGGCTGCAGCCCAGGCACTCGCACTCCGCTGTGCTCGTCGAGCACGAGTGGCCCGTCTCCTTCTGAAATGTTGAAACTATTACTCAGAATGCGTAGAAAGCGTGACTAGCGATAACAGCAGTGTAGACAAGATTAAAAACGTGTAAAAGATAAGTAGGAAATAACAATGGGTTTTCTATTAGTTTCAGTCAGTTATCTATAACCCTAAAAACACAATTTTATGGAAGTATATAAACATACCTGTGCAATGGCCATTGGTGGTGCAGCACATAACAAGTCATTCAATATATGAATGATTGTGGATATATCTCGCTTTGGCCGGCCATATCTGAAGCATAAATATAAATAACTGTCTTAGTAACAGGACATACGAGATAACTTAACAACAGTTAACACAGTTTTCACATAAGTACACATTACACAACTAATATTTTTTTTATCATAACTAAGTTATTTGTAATCTCCATGAGGAGAAATCTAATGTTTACTTTACTATAAGAAACATGCATTAAAATTAAGATTCATTTATATATATTTCTACATTCAAATTACCATGAAATATCGCCGCCATCTTTGATTTAAAAAATTGTGTCGGCACATGTGCAAATACGTACTGACAGTCTGACATACATACTATATCTATAGGCTTTTATAATGATTATATGAATATCTTCTTTGTTTGAAATTAGAAAAGGAAGTATGAATAAGAAAACCTCTCACCTGTCTTGTAGAGCAGGGTTCAGTGTGCCTGAAAATGTCCCAGAATAAATTCCCTTGCCATGATGCTTCATGGACTCTATCACAGCTCCAGGACCAATCTTCCTGCATACCGTCTCCTCAGCTGCCCTCAACTCAATCTTATTAGTCAGTACCTCTTTAGATAACTTCTTGAGTTTCTGTGTTAAATTCTTTGATGCTTCAATGAGAGCTTTGGTGTCCACAGGAGGAGTTGGAGACGCTCTTTGAGGCTTCTTTGGAGCATCAGGAGCTTTAAATATAACTTGTTTAGATGTGGACGGAGTGGCAGCGTCCTCAGTCTGTCCACTGCCATTGCTAGGCTGCAGAATTAGTTTTCTAGAATTCGTAATATAAGGTTCAGTTCTAGAGGTAGATGGCTGTGATAAGTTAGTGTCTTGTCGACTCTGCATCCTTTTCTTATGTTTATTCACAACAGATTGCATAAAGGCTTTCTGCTTATTCTGACCTATAGGATGTTTAAATTTGGAAGTCTTGTGCAGTAAATATTGGAATCGTTTGTTTTTCAAAGGTTCATTAATACTTTGGAAAGACGGCAGCGTGCCTGAGTTAGCTTCCTGACTGCCATGACTAGTCGTAGCCAAATTCGATATTTCCCTATCCATCATAGATTCATCTTGGTCTTCAAACAATCCTTTATCAACTGCACTGTTGAAGAGATTTTCCATGGGGTATTCATCTATGGTACTTTCAGCAAGGAATGAACTTTGGTCTGTAAAATTATCACTGTCATCACTGAGTGAGCTGTCTGTGTGGGAGGATGCCGAGGGGCACTGCTTGTCACAGCTGGCATTTCTTTCAGATATTATCTCCTCACCATCAGTTATATTGTTTTGTGTTAAAAAATCTTTTAAGTTATTTTTTACAGTGTCAATAAGAATAGCTTTCTCTCTTTCTCTGTTCTCTGCAGCAGAAGCAGCATCTATCGGACTAGACACTAAATTGGACAAGGACTTTATAGGGGACTGTTCATTTTCTAAAGATGCATCAGAGAGATCTGACAGTGTACAATTGGTTGTGTCCATTGTCTCTTCTTTGTCATCACAAGTATCTTTCTCCACATATTTCTCTTCAGCTATTGACCGGTACAAATCAAAACAGTTTTGTAGCATTTCAAATTCTTGCTTCTGTAGACCGTGTGAGGCTGCTGGTTCTGGTTTTGGAGTTTCACTGCTGATGTAGGAGTGGTCCATAGGCACGGGTGTACAGGTAGGCGGTGTTGCTGTCTGAGGGCTGGGTGAATCCCTGGCGTCACATTTAGTAGTCCGTATTGATGTTGCAGAGCTCTTGGTGGGTGTGGAAGTCCTCAAGGACCTGCAGCTACTGGAACTCGAGTTTAAGGTGGACAGCTGCAGTTGGATTAGCATCATATGGTCACCTAACCTCATTGTCAAATTCAGTGGAGATTTACCACTTAAGAAGTCATTAACCTGAGTGTCATTTAGGGATTCTAATGCTTGCATCACAGAATTTTCTGGCCTGTGGCTCTGCAAAGGACAGAATGATAATATTAATTAAACAATTAATTAGTCAATAGACAACAATGGTGTTCAAGATAAATGTGTATTGATTAGTTTGTCATAGTTGTGAAACACGTGATTATCAGGAGGTACTTGGGGGGTTTCGACACAGCACGGCGTGACGCACGACACTCACCAGCAAGCCAGTCTCCACGCTCGGCAGGAGGATCACCCGCGATCCGTCCAGCAGACCGTTCTCTTCTAGCGTGCCGTCCCTCAGTTGTCTGCGAACACAAAACATAACTTCAATACGCGAGTCAAATAACACTGATGCGTCATCGTATCGACATATTTCCGTGATATGTTTGACAATAGAAGCTTGGCGTCTCGACATAAAACGCTCACCTTTCGCGATGCAGCAAGCATATCCTATCTTTAGACACCCTAAGTTTCTTCGAAACCAACTTTTTAAGGTGCTCCACTGTATTTTTTGGGTTCAAACTGATGGAGAAATTACCACCCGTAGTAGTTTGTATATTCAGCGTTATGTCCGAGGTTTGGGGCGAGCCACACCCGTACACCTCTGTTCCCGTCGCGCGTTCCATAATTTCTTCATAAATTACACTAGAATTTGCTATATAACACTGTTCGAAGCACACACGAACTATCTTAAATTACACAGCTATTTTATTGCAGGATAGAAATAACAGGGTCACGCCAGACCCCCAGTTTTTTGATGTGGCCGTCGGTGTGACCAGTTTCCATTCGCGATATCCCGTTAATTTTTTTTTCCAACAGCTGATGCGAAGCGCTTACTGTTATGCGTTTTGTTCCACGTCTTTGTTCATACAAATTCTAATAATTTTACACAAATTAATGTTATTTTAACCGATACGACAAACTCTCTGAGATAAGTAAGCACACTGTCATCATTATTCGATGCGTAAGCGTAATTTCTATGTATTTTAGAGAATTGATGTTATCAGGAAATAAACGAAATGACGCACACTGCTCGTCGCTAAATAATACGTCAAAAAAGTAAACGTCACATGACGTCATACAACGCTTGCTCATGCGGATGCGGATAAAATGAGAGATTCATTTCATTTTGCGGTAAACTTAAATCGGCGTAACTTATTTAAATATTCTGAAGTTGTCTTTTCTGATGTCCATCTAAGGAATAAATAGGCATAAAAGCTTTTTAGCGTTAATTAGCCAAATTTAATTGAAGATGTTTCACCTACAATAAAATTTTAAGTATGATTGATTTCATGTAGATTTGTGCATTTGTGCAAATCAGCAGCATCTAGCTTGCAGTCTGCAGCTGCTACCGCAATCTTCTAGATAGGAAACTGTATAAACAACATTGCTTTCGTTATTAAAAATAAAGAGGTAATAAATTTGTCGATCCGCCTTTCAGTACTACGAGCTACGAGGCTGCTAAGGCGGTACGGCGGTGGCGGTGGTGGCGTTCCTTAAAACCGCCACCACTAGACACCACTGTCTAGGTTGACAGAAGAGATTAGCGGAGTTACAGCTTTATTTTGCAGCTTGCGCGCAAAAGCCACACCCATTTGTCTCTCTCTGTTGAGGTAGTATGGAGGCAGTAAAAAAATGAATAAAAACAAAAGTATATATTCCTGAACCCTCTTTATTGACCCAGCACCCACCAACACGATAAGAACAACAAAACTTAACATCTATCACAGCAATGTCACATCAAACAACATTTTTACAGTAAATTACACAAATAATGGGCCTTGGCCTCAAGTAAAACGAAGGCGCAAGATGGCCTTGCAAATTTTATGCAATATTCGTTGATTACGTGTTGATAGAAGACAAATAACTATTGTTAGTATCAAGGCAATTTCATTGTCACTTTTGTTCTTTATGTACAGTAACCAGTCAAGTTTTTATCACACTGGCGTTTTGTGGACGTTTCTATTGCGTGAGTGCAGCGTTTGGTGGTCATTTGTCGACCGGTAAAAAAGCTGCGTATACGCCCGCAAAACACTAGTATGAGACGGGCCTTGCTTGAACAAAGGCTTAGACATAATATAATTACTGCTGCATCCAGAGACGTAACTTAAAAATATTCAATGATTAATTTTAATTGACCTTAGTTCTGTTAAAAATAGCTAACCGGCTAACCCACTATTTCTCAATAGTTAAATTAACGTTTAACTCATATAATATGCCAAATGAGTTACATTCCAATGTTCATCCCAAACTTATGCTTGAAATAGATTTTAAAATAAATCAGCGTTTGTTATCCACAGTCATTACAATTACTTCAAAAACTTGAAAAAAAATTGACGTGCGTTGGTTCGTTTTAGCAGAACTAAACCCAATCGACCAGCTTTTCTACACGCATCACGTCGACATGTTTTTAATGTCTAATTTTTGAATGACAGCGTTCCAATAAATGACTTCTCTGAGTGAGCCAGTTAGTCTTGCAACATTTTGCGAATTTTTAGTCATTTCACATTTCATTAATATTATTCATAGATTTATTAATTGCAGATAACATAGAAATTATTTCCTAAAATCTTAGAAAACATTTTTTTGTGTAAAATTAATTATGAGTATAGTGCAAAGATAATTGTAATATCATCTTTTATTTAAAACTTAATTCTGTCATCTTGTTTTGTGAACTATCATGCTACCACTAATCATTTTATAATAAATAACACTGTATCTATATAATTCTATAGATTTACCTATTTAAATATAATATTTTCTTACATTTAAAAACATTCCATAGACAGGTAACTTTATTGCTATGCCTAGTCTTATTGATACCATCATATTGATTTAGATCAAACTAAATCACAAGTAATGCAAATTGTAAACACATAAGAGAAAAGGTTACTCCAATTCATGCAGTTTTCTTTTTAATTGATTGGACTATAACCTCATTTTACATTTAAGATAATTTCTAAAAAAATTGTCATTAACAGTACTAAATGTCTATGGTTCATTTACTTTTTTATTTTTTTCTATTATGTTATCAAAATTGGTCTGGTGTTAAAATTATGCTCATATTTAAGACTTATTAAATAAGGTACTATAACGTCTACGCAATTTAAAAAAAAAACATTTAAATATCAACCAAATAATCAATAAAATAGCCACAGACGAGTACAATATTATATTTAAAAACACATTATTATTATATCGAGCCATATCTTATAACACTTATATAAATTATAAATAATTATGCTTTTCTATTTATTTGTTCAACAATAAATTAAATAATATGCACATATTGCATAGTTGATTCCCTTTAAATAAGAAATGTCATTAAATTATTGATATAAATATATAATTTTTTGAGGAAAATTGTAGTATATTTAACTTGTAATAGTTATTAAATTGTAAGAATATATTTTATACACACTATGCGATCAAAATAAGAATGATCATTAGAAAGATCATTAATTACAGTAACTGACGCTTCGTAGGTGTCAGCATAAAGAATGAATGATTGTGTCGATATTTGTATGTTTCTAACTCAATTACGCATCAACGGCTGAACAAATTTAGATAAAATTTGGCACGCAGACAGACCATATCCTGAATTAAATTCAGGTAGGTATTTACGTTAAAGCCTCGTCCCCACTAGGAACATTTGTCGAGCGACATGACGTGTCCCCGGTGACATCGGGCGATGTCGGACGACATCGCCGCGACCTTGCTGAAACTGTTCCTTATCACTACTCTTCATCGACTGTGCCACAAGGAACAGTTTCAACAATGTCGCGGCGATGTCGTCCGACGTCGCCCGATATCACCGGGGATACATGTCGCTCGACAAATGTTCCTAGTGGGGACGAGGCTTTAGTCTGATATAATATTTCTTCTAGGATGCGAATATTTCAGAAAACTAGTTTTTAACCCTTATTCAAATAAAGGTATATATATTACCACATCGTATTTTTTTAAATAATGCACTCTAACTTTTAATACGGTAACACTAAAGGTATAAATATCACTTATTTTTAATCTATAATAATTTGTTTATCTATTTTATTTCATTTGACAACCTATCAACGTCATTTGTCACTGTAAGGTAATGTCAAAGTTGGCTCAACGGTTTTGTTGTGAAAAAAGTCGAGTTTTTGGCGGGTGTTTTCAGAAATTTTAAAAGTTGGTTCAAGAAAAAATCTGGTAAGTACTTTTTCGACGCAAATTCCAAAACTATAACATATTTTGACTAATATCACGTGTTAGCAGCATTTGCAATTGACTTATTCATATAATTTAGATGTTTCAAATATGTGGTAAATATCTTACCCTTGTCCGATCCCACTTTGAAAAATATCAGATTATCTAAATAAAAATCGGTTGTCTTTTTGTATATTTTTTTTGGACTGCAAAAAGCTAAATAAATATTTTGAGAAGTTCATATAAAGTTCTTACGTAACGTGTCAATTAATACTTTGTTTATTTCAAATATTCAATTGTCAAAGAAAATAAATTTAAATAAGCAATACTATAAGATAGGTAATATGCAATACTAATAAAAAATTTAAAAAAAAATAAAATGTTTCATTTCCAAAATATAAAATAAATATTATAAGTAGAACCAAGAGGAAGTCACTAGTCAAGAAACGAAAATTAAACCGTAACGGACAATGGTAACAATTTTACCACCAACATCAAAAATTTTGTAGTCATGAACGGATAATGGTAAATTATTTACCACCAGAAAAACTACCCCATCCCCTATTCTTTTTTAAATTTTGTTTTAAAATATGAAATCAGTGACCCTCAATTACCTAAAATACAATGCAACCTTAAAAAAAAAATGCATACCGGCTCGCGTTTGTTTAAGGGTTAAAGATCTTTTAAAATTAAATGTGACTTTCCCGAAAACAGTTTGTTACGTTTTTACGATACAATTTTGTGAAAACATATTTCTCTTCTTAATTTGGTCGCATAGTACTTACTCTAAGTAACATTTTTTTTTATATCTGTCAAATATGCGATAGAGTTTGAGCCAAATTGTATAATATGACGCAAGAGAGTAAAAAATCTTGTTACTCAGTATATTTATAATTACACATCAACATAACTTTTTACAGCTCCTCAACAATATATATTTTTACAATCATGAATTCTATAATCTATGAACACTAATGCATACAATACAATTAAAGCGCTGTTCGAAAATTGAACAACGATTGCCCGGATTTTTAGACTTTCTGATAAACTGTCAAACTGAAATAGCTATTTAGATAGATATTTACTATATTCACGGAAAACCACGTACCTGTTTTGGTATCGCGTCATGTTCGTGAACGGGCGTTGTCAGTCGGAATTGGGGTTTTTTTTTGTTTTATATCCATCTTCATTATTTTCACATATAGAAGCAACAAGAATATTGTAACCAGGATTTTATAAAAACCTTATTAAAAAGAGTGTCCATGGAGTTTTTGCTCGTTCTCCATAGAGGCCTACCTACGTTTTAGAAGGAGCAACTTGCTTCAACTTTCTGACTAACTGACCGACTCCTTGACAATACAAAAGTACCTGTAAATGGTCTAATTGAAATAAATGCTTTGACTTTAACGTTCTGTATGCATTAGCTCTTGCAAGGCGTTAAACGCTAGCTGCATTTAGATAAATCTTAATAATTGATCACGATCCGAATTCCTGAGTTTCGTTGTCGATCTCGCCGAATACGAAGCCGCCTCTGCCGTCCATTTGTAGGTAATGGTCGTGATGCTTCCATAGAGACTTGCGATGGGACACGGTGAATAGCGATATTCCCACCTGAAGGAGATGAAGATTCGTTATTGCTTACATTTGCATCGACAAGTTAAAACGTTTCAATAATAATTCGGTTGCGACCCAGTACAGATATGGCGACATGTCAAATCATGGAGACTTGGTGGTATTATCTTAGTTACTCGTAGCTCAATGGTTTTCGTAACGTTACGACTATTATTAACACTCCTGCGCATGAACACACCAAACGATAATTCCTCGACGTAATAATAATCTGTGATGTTACTTTTTTTCCAAGTCAAATAACTAACCTACTTCTTGATTTCAAAGCAACTAAACATTTTTATTGTCGAATAAAATTATCAGAGGTAAAATAAAGTGTTGAGAAAGAGTTAACTATTTATTTATAAAATAGTTTTTATACAAAATAACAAGGATGCGTACCTCTCTGCAGTACTGGTACATCTGTCCCTCGACGTCTACGGACACGGCGCTGGTGCACTCGTCGAGGATCGCGAACTGTGGCTCGTGGTAGAACAGGCGCGCCATCTGTGTTATTAAATCATTTAAATGTTAAGTAATTTAGATTATGGCGTTAGGAACAAAAGGGCAAATCTAGTAACTTTTGGAAACGTTCGCATTCTAATCTCGAGTCTCAATCTGTCAAAAATGCCTCTATTTTCTACATTTTTGATAAGATTTTCAAATCAAATCAAATAAAAAATATTTGTTAGAACACGGTACATAATACTTTACAGTTAATTTTGTATAGCGTATCCTCCTATATGCCAATAAAATAGATAACGACCGTTGCGACTAGATTTTGAACATTTTTAAATTACGAGAACTGGCCCTTAGAAATTGGACATTAGACTTAATAGTAAATAGTGTTTTAAGAGCATTCTTTTTATAAAAAATGTCGACCTAATCTTATCATAATTATGTCATAGACAAAGGAATCGTATTCCAATGAATTATTTTAAATATTAGAGACCCATTTCGGATAGAGTCAGATCTGAGGCTGAGAACTATTAAGTCAAGTTGTACGAGGCCCATATAGAGTATCAAAACATTTTGATAACTTACAGCTATCCTCTGTTTCTCTCCACCGGACAGCACATCCATCCAGTCTTCCACTGCGTCGAGACCGCCATCGCGGTTCGTCAGATACGACAGTTGAACTATATCGAGGAAACGGTGCAGCTGGTCGTCCTTACGACCGCGGCGGTTCATCTCGTCGCGAGTTTGAGGGTAGATTATCTGAGAAAAAAATTAAATTGAACCTATAATATTTTCCAGACCGATTTCGCAAATAGACGGTGCGCAAATACAGGTGCATTCTCTCTTCCCCCACTCTAATAGTCCAATGGGAAGGCACGAAATCTATGTAAATATAAATGAATGTTTTATGGCTTTATCGGTCTGCATGGTGCGCGTCGACTCGATATTTATTATCATTATTTTGTCGTCTTAATCTACGTACAGTACGGCCGCTGTATCTTGGCGAGTCCGAACTTCGCGCAGAAGGTTGCGCAGTAACTTCTTTTAGGAACTAAATGGAGGCATGAGGTGGCGTGCGCGGGGCGGTGTTTATAGGCTAGAGACGTATCTTACGTAAACACAATCAATCGATTATACAATTAAAAATCACAATCGATTAGTTTTATTTAGAATTAATTATTTTTTGTTTATATTGAGGTATTAAATGAAATAGATTTACTAATAGCGAATTTTATCGTTGACATTACAATTTTTGTCTTTATTTAAAAAAAAAAGTTTGAATAAAATTATATTTTCTCGGTTTAAAGACATGATTTACTTAAATATTAGTAATCTATTAACGATTACTTGAATAACGACTATTTGAGAAAATTTTAAACCTCATTATAAAGTGAACAAAAATATATTTTTATTACTTAATTTTAATCGATTTGGACAATAATCTATCAAACAACAACCACCGGCACGCATATTGGACATCCCTTTTTGTTTACTTCGTAAGCTTCGTGTTTGTTCGGCAATGTTCGGTGTGGCTTTGTGTTTGTGTCGCTATCTCTGTCTTGAGTACAGTTGGATACAAAAGTTTTCGTTGTGTTTTTGCTTGTTGTGGTTATTGTTTTATTTTGTTATTGTTATTGTTTTGTTATATTTATAAGTTTTAATTACTACTATTTGTGTTAGTTACATTTATTTCGCGAAATATGCCGCCTCACATGATACGCAAGGGGCCGAAAATTTTATGTCCAAGATTTCCACCCTCTGCGACAGTGGACTCTTTGTAAGCAATTGAATTTTTTATTCATTCATAATTTTTTATTTTTTCACTTAATTGAATCTTTTATTTAAAAAGGTTCGTCCGCGTTAACTTCTTCCGCGTGATTGTGAGTTATTATTGCGCATACGGAGTCGCGGGTTAAATATTATACCCTATATATCCTTCTCAGTTTAATCCTATCAGTTTAATAGTAAAAGCGTAACAAACCAACTTAAATTAGCATTTATAATATTAAATAAAATATTTATCTATCAATAACAGTTTTCTTCACTAGTGTACATGCGCTGAAGTTCGCAGAGCCTATGTTCAGACTCGCCAAGTTACGTCGGCCGTATTGTACATAGTTTATAAGCCGATTTAGTTACCTACTAACACCGTGGACTGTAATTGTTTGATTGTGTATGTCTTTACCAGTCGCTAAGTCAGAGACTCCTGCGCAGTAGACGCCATGACAGTTTAAGATGTCTGCCTACTTTTACACTACTAACCTGATCTCTCAGCGTTCCTAACGTCATGTAAGGTCTCTGCGGCACATAGAACAGCTTTCCTTTAGGCGGCTTGGTGAGGGTGCCTCCGAAGATCGGCCACAGCTCGCCAAGCTGCCGGAACATGGACGACTTGCCGCAACCGTTGGGGCCACATACCAGCACGTTTATACCGGAGCTGGAAGGAATACGAATATTCGCATAATTAAAAATAATTACGAATTAATACGAATATTTGTATAATTAAAACATGTAGACCAATTCCCGTAAATACGGTTACGGTACGGGTACGGTTTTTTACGTTTCTACTTGACAAAAATTTAGGTAAATGTAAGCAATACAATATTATTAACCTATGGGCTGATTTAACTTTTATTCATAGAATAAATATAACAGTTTGACATAAGTAATTTATTTTTACATAATTTATTTGACATAATTTATACAAAAGCTGTCAAATCGCCATACTTATCTCTCCGTTAAATTATAAATGCGAAAATTTGGATGAATGTTTGTTACTCAATTAAGCCATAACGACTAAACGGATTTCGATAAAATTTGGCACAGAAATTGATTATAGTCTGGAATAGCAAATAGGCTTTACTTTAATACTTTTTATCCCGAAATTTTTTTTTCGGGATATTAATCCCGAGGTCACGTTATTACTTTAGATATAATTTTAGGAAAATATGTAACTTTGATTATTCAGTCAACCAATCACAACAGCTTACGCGCTTGAAAGTTTTCAGAATAATCTTCGATCAAAAAACGGGGGTTTATGTAAAGATAGTGTAATACTGACCGCACTTCAAACGTCAGATCCTTGATGAGTACGTCACCGTTGGGCGTGACCAGCGGCACCTTGTCGAAGCGGATGATCTTGTCCTGGTAGATGATGCGGCCTGCGCCAGGGGCTAGCAGCGCTGGGATCTCCGCTAAAATGTAAGATAAATACTCTTTATTACACACTAACTTATGCCTGCGTCTCTACGGGTTTTTTTACGCGGTACACTAAATCTTTTTTATAAATATAAAGCGTAAGTTACTCCTTATAACATCAGATATCTGCCAGTGAAAGTCTCGTCAAAATCGGTTTAGCCATTTCGGATTCGTCGTAACAAATAGACAAATATTTTTTTTGCTTTATGTATCGTCTTATCATTATCATTTAGTTATAAAAGCTGTTATTTTGGTATTTCAAAAGGTAACATCAATTTTATCTATTTGTAAAAATAAAAAATACTATAAGAAACTAAAAAGGTTTGTTATTACTACTAGGGATATTACCGAATAATGAAGTTAATGTCATTATTTTTTCAGTGGAGGAGAGAAAGAGCATGATTAAGCACCTTCTTTTTTTTGCAACAAGGTATTAACACGTCATAATACGGTCATAGATTGAGTATGGCAATAGTAAACTGTCACGTTACATATTTGCCTACACAACTGACTATTTATTTCTTTCAAAGCAACTAAAAAACTATTTTTATTCAATTGAAAAGTACTTAATCAAGTTTATTTTTTAAATTTTGTCTTAGTATGATTGGTTAACGGTGTCACCCATATTCATTCCGACTCGAGACACGTAGAAAAATGATAAGCGTTATGCCATTATTGAGGTCAAACCGGCTAGCTTCTTAACTCACCGCCTCCATTCTGTGTGTTCCTATCAACCATGGTCCGTGTGTAGTTGCCTTGGTTGATGTCATCAAGCACGGTGCGCAGCTGCGTCACTCGTGACGTCAGACCGGCGAGCTTGCTCAGTTCACGACCAGACAACACCAGGCGACCGATGCCTTCCGCCATTTTGACTAACATGCGGCCGTATGTGTAGTAGTGCTGTAGGGAAATTAATGATTTATTAGTAGAATGTTGATTTGGAAGCTTTCTTCATTGAATAGATATTAAGAACTAGGAACCAGGAAATGGGACTTAAACATAACTGGAGAAATGGGGGTGTACTTATGGGTACACCTCTGCCTAACCCTCCGAGAACTAGCTTTTGCCTCTGACCTTGTCCACGTGAATGTGGGTTATAGTGGATGAGGGTGAAGCCGCGGTAAAAAGTACCCTATGTCCTATCTAGCCTAACTCTTTATCAAATTTGATTATGATCGATTCACTGGTTTTGGCGTAATGGGGTAACAGACATATATTTACTTTCGCATTTATAATATTAGTGTCAATTTCAATATTTGTAATTACATAATATACATAAATAATAACTTAAATCCACACTATAAATGCTGTTGTATTTTTTATTTGAAGTATTAAAAGTTATTAAATATGGTATTGACAGACGCGTTGCTGAGGAGATTGCTACACGGCTTCTATCGCAATTCAAAACTTTACCATAAAATTATAAATTAAAATTATTATAAAGGCCGGGGGACGTTTCGAGGGTTGTATTTTCTAACTAAATTCAAAATTATGGTTCTGATTTGAACTTAGGACAAATCAAATTGCAATATATCTTATTGTTAAATTGAAAATTGATATTATACCTTAAATCTGTCATTTTCAGTTCCCGCAGTGAGTAGGTTGTGGTCCACAGCGAAGAACGGTCTTGATACCGCGTAAAAACCGACTGTGATTGCTATGTCTGTACGATACAAAATATTTATTTTATTAATAACACAAAAAAAATGTGGATGAATGTTCAACAGTGGATGTAGTTTCAATAGTGGATGTATGTATAACATGGGATGAATGTTCAGCAGTAAATGTAGGTTCACCAGTGGATGAAGGTTTAGATCTGTATTTAATCTACATAGACCAGTGGATGTAGGTTCAGTAGTGGTTGCTGTTTTAGCAGTGGATGAAGGTTCACCAGTAGATGTAGGTTGACTATTGAATGTAGGGTCACAAGTGGATGTAAATTCACTATTGGATGTAGGTTCACAAGTGGATGTAGGTTCACTATTGGATGTAGGTTCAACAGTGGATGTAAGTTCACCAGTGGATGAAAGTACAACAAAGGATGCAAATGTTTAGCTGTAAGTACTTACATTTAGCGATAATGTTGTCAATGAAGCCCATGCCCACTCTGAAGTTGAGGAAGTTCCGCAGATGTCTCGTCAGCTTGTAGAAGCTGGCCAGCAGCGTCAGTTGCTCTCGATGGTTGCCCTGGAAACCAAACAAAACAACATTTAAAATAGTGTTGATATACAAACCTGTTTTATTTATTTAGCTCTGTCACTCAGATATCATGATATTTTTTTATTATTATTAGTGTTTTCATTAATTGGGAAATGACATATTATTGGTGGCATGGCGAAAGGATTTAGATCAGCTTTTAAAAACATCGTTATATTTAATTTTTCTCTAAGAATTCTTCTAGAAATATATCATGTAAATGTGTAGTTTATATTAAATAGTTTTGGAGCAAGGTATATGAACTACAGGTAGATATTCCGGGTCATACAAGTGAAATTAGAAATGATTAAGTTTACTGTCTGACCTGATAGAAAGCTACTTCTTCTGAGTAAGTGATCAGCCTGGAATTGACGTATCTGAATTCACCTTCCAGTTTCTGTTCGTGAACCGTCATCTTAGCTGAAAATATATAAATGCGAATGTTTAATAGATTATATTCTTAATAGAGCTAAAATAGAAATATTGTAGGGCTTCCTCAATTTAAAGTTCGGTGCCGGAATGCTGCATTGCCGGAGATGTGCGAGTGTCGGACGGATGGTTGTCGTTTTTCATAGAATGGTCGCGCGATGTTTGTCGTCCTGCAATCGTGGGTGCGCGGTACCGGTGTCACAAGGCGCTCTGGACGCATCAACTGTATAAAAAGAAACCCTCCGTCTGTAGTCCGACACCCGCACCGTCCCGACTCCGCAGCAGCCCTGTACCAAACGCTTAAATTGAAAGAGCCCAAAACGAATAAATAGTATTACCTGTCGGTCTTCTGAGGTATGTCAACAGTACTCCAGACAAGAGTAAATACGCCATCATTATACCAGGAGTCTGGAATTTTTAAATACTTATTTATACAATTGAAAATGTGAGTAGGTACACAATTAGTAGTAGTTATTAAAAAAGTAATTATCACGATACTTTACCAAGAATCTGATTTAATTACCTATTACCAAAATGTAATACACGTTTATCTTTTTGTTAACCAGGAACTTGAGAAAAAGTCATTGTCCTCTTTATTTGGAACAATGTTCGCATAATTCGACTAAAAGTATGGATCATAGCTGATTTTTATTCTTTCAGTTGTTCATAATGATGAGTACAATGATCCGTTTTCAGGTTTTTGATGAACAAATATAAGGTGTATATACGATTAATATATGGTAATTTAAATGAAAGAACACATTGATCTCATTGGACGTCTATGAACTTTAAATAAGAATTCTGGAATGCATAATAAAAATAACAATATGTTTAGAATTTAACTCGACTCGATTTGAATTTAGAATTACTTCAACCCTTGACATAAGTTCGCTGCATTTTCTTCCCTTATGTTAAATTAAATCAAAATAATTAAAATGTAACATACCGATGCCCCCAAATTCATTGTAAGTCTGTAAAGGTATATGCTGATATCCAGCATAGGTTTGCTGATATTACTGTACAAGTCCACCACAGTATCACAGAACTTCTCAATATCCGTCGTCAACAGCTGATCAGCGTTGGATATCCGGTTGTCTAAGTTCGATACTTGGTAGTATGTGAAGCCCCTGCAATGATAGTTTAATAAGTACTATGCTCTTATAGCAATATGGTCTTTAATTACGTGGAAAAAAACAGACAGTACGTCGGCCGTAGCCTCCTTTCTACTCGTACTTTGGAAACTCTAACCAGTGAAGCATAGCCCTATAATAACAAAAGAGAAATGCCATGTCACCTTGACTCCAAGGACCAATAATATTGTCTGTATTTATTACAAAATTCATGAAGAATAAATAATTATAAAATTTTTGAAAATCCTATAACTCCATTTTTTAATTTTTTTTTTTTTTAATTTTTGTGTTTAGGTAAATTATTGTACTTATATATAATTTATAATTTACAGTAAGGTGAAATATAAGTAATTATAGTACAAGCCACCAATATTTTTTTAAACATTTATTTTACTATTATCAAGTAAATGTTTTCAAGTTTTCAGACAATCTATATCCAAAAAAAGTGGTTGGTACTACATGCGTTTTTATTTGGTTACATATATCTGTTAATAATACTAAAATGCAAGAATCAATACACCAGCCATATTTGATGGAAATGGCAACTCCAAGGTGTATCCGGCTTAGACGGATACTGTTGCAATAAAATTATATCAGACATAGTATAGTCTTACGTGTATAGTCATAACAATATATCTGTAAATGAACGTTGATAGTTGGAAATCTAGCGCTTATCTAAGAAGATTACATAAGCTGCACTTTATTTCAAGACAATATTCATTAAGATTTATCACTTATCTCGGACTTTGGATTGGTATTTAAATATTTATTGCACACTAGATCACGTGATGTACTTTCTTTGAACATTGATTACAAAAGAGTATGTATGGAGTTTCTTGCCCATTCTTCTCCATACAAAACTCCCTTTTGGAAGGGGCAACTAGATTCAATTCTATTTTTTTCTTTTTCTTGTAATGACTTTCAAAAGTACCTTTTAATGGCCTAATTGAAATAAATGATTTGACTTTAAAAGTTTTTCTAAAATTTTATTTTTTCCTTAACCACTTCAGTCTTAAACGAGTTTTTGCGAAACTGACACATAGCAATTGATTTTTATTTAAAGAGAAGATAATAAAGAAATGGATACTCTAGTAGTATTTATGGTTCGAATTTCGAAAAAAGAATATCGGTCCAGCATAATTGTAGCCGCAAACCTGCAAACTGCTTATAGGGTGAACAGTCTTATAGTGAATTTATCGATGTAGTACCTACTAATACCAAGAGAGGTGAAGGTATTAATAATAGCTGAGTTGATTAAGTACTTAAAATTTGATAACCTATACAACTCGCAGTAATTAACGTTAGTAGTACGTCAGTGAGGTTGTATAACATTATTTTCTTTGAGAAATATTATTTTTACAAAATAAATACATACCTGCTTATAGAAATTAAATTAGAATTATTTGTTATCATATTGATGTATACCTATAATTGTGTACCTAACATTAATTACTTACAGAAATTAAATTACAATTATTTGTTATCATATTGATGTATATGTTACCGGCAATCTATATAATCCGGGATTCTATACAATACCTAGGCAATGTATAGAATACCTAAAACGGGCAGGTAATGTATGAAATATTATTTATTTTATACTTTACCTAGGTATTCTATACAATACCGAATGCGCAGCCGGCAATGTGTGTAAAAGAGCAGGAAAGGAGACGACGTGTGGGCAGGCAGACAATTTTAAACGTCTTGCGACTTGTATAGTTGCTTGCATTTAATTTCGCTGCGTGCGACGCGGGCGGGAGGACGCGGACAGCATATAATAAGGAGCCCATGCCAATCTAGTTTTGGAGTAGCCGACGAAGACTTGGTCTACGGAGCCCCGCTGCGCGGGGCTCCTATTTCCGGGTGGTTAAAAAAAAAATAACCACAAAGGGGATGGCGGGGTCTTTCAGACCCCGCCATCCCCTTCTAACCTAACCTGTCCGAGTCGGGGTGCCCCAAGTCCCGAGCTCGCTTCGCTCGCTTTAGATGAACCGGTTTCGCCAATGACAATATTAGCCTGATATCGGGTTTGGCGTAACATACAATAAATAAGAATTTTATACCCGAACCAAAAAAAAAGGGGTAGGATTGTGACTAACCATTCCACAGCCAAGTTGGTTACAGTTACTGGGCTAATACCAATTTTAACATTTACTTTTAAAACCTATGATTTACCATTATTCGGGCTTTTTAATACAGTAACATTTAGACCAAAATCTATTTATTTTACACATTGCCGGTGGGCCAGCCGGTACTATATACAATCCCTAGGAATTGTATACATTACCTAGGTAAAGTATGTAATGGAGAATAATATTCATAATATTTCATACATTGCCAGTATGCCCCAGGTATTATATACATTGCCTAGGCATTGTATATAATACCTGAATTATACAGATTGCCGGTAACATATATATATTGTGTACCTAACATTAATTGCTAAACAAATACGATGAAGTTCTGTACCTATACAATGGGCTAGTTTTATCTTCGTATCCATTGACCGATAGCTAAAATCTAATATTTGTTTTAATATAAACCTAGGTTATACTTCAATCAGAAGGTGATAGGTGCTTCAGAAAGGTGCGCAGTACTCGTAACCAGCGTGCTTGTATGACTACATGTATGAACGTGGATAAGGCGAAAGGAGTATGTAAAGATCGTAGCAGGTGGCGTTCTGTGGTTTCTGCCTACCCCCATGGGAACAAGGCGTAAGTTTATGTATGTATGTAAGTAACTTACTTGGTATTACTTGCTAGTTTACTTACAAAACATAGTGTTATAGTTTTTCTAGCTGGGTATTTCTTATCTATTTTTTTTTCATATTTTCTTGGAACCAATTTCATAGCAAACCTACTTTCTCAAAATACATGTTGACAACTTTACAAAAAATAAAAATAATGGCTATGCTATAAAGCACCTACGTACCTACATAAAAATTGAAAGTCATTGACCACAATGTTTGGTACCTATTTCTAAAATATACTGCTTTCTTTGTATGACCACCGGTGTCAGTAGAGGTCACTATTGAGTAAGTACCTATCGAGTACTACTTATTCATGAATGCAATACCTAGCGTATTGCACTGACTGGTTTTCGATCAAACAACAACATTCAATAATATTAGCGCTTTTCAAATAATAGGAATTATTGCGATGAAATCGAAATCATACCGTCAATAAAATAACGGAATTAGGTTGGTACTTAACTTTCCATTTTATTGTAGAAAGTTAATATCAAAATGCATATATTAAATACAGTGGTCTTTAGAGTATTGGTAACTATCTTTTGCCTACGACTATGTCCGCGTAAATGTCGGACACCCATTTCATCCCCTTAGGGGAATAAAAGAAACAGAGAAAAAGGAAGAAAGAGGGGTGAATTTTTACGTCTACTAACTATAAACTACCTCCCTGCCTTTCACCTTTTCAGGTCGAGCGGTTTTCGATATTTCGTGATGTTTGAGTGAATGACTAATGAGTGACCTTTCGCTTTTATATTATTTAGATTTAGATAGTACCTACTAAGATAACAATGACAAAGTCATTTGACAAGCACTCGTAAATTTTAATGACTATCTATACCTATATTTATATGTATAAATAGCTATGAAATACAATGTTATAGGTAGGTACTTCAAAACGATATGGCCATGCGGGCAATGACTTGCGTGAATATCAAGTTCAAAGTCTGAGAACAAAGTCCAATGAGCTTGGTCTATCAGCTGCTCGTATGATATTGTTACCGGAATGTATGAGTAATCGAGATAGGCAGGTAATTATTTTATAGGTAGCGTAGTTAAGGCACAAATGCATGTTATAATACTACTATTTTAAACAGGTCTTCTTCTTTATCGTGTGGGCAGTAAGGTCTTACGACCCCACACACCCCAGTGTCAGAGTTTCTAAACCGCCTCAAGGGCTTCTGACATGGTTTGAGTGGGACAGTAATAGGCTGGTATAAGTCCAGGTTTCCTCACGAAGTTTTCCTTCACCGATGTCAGTGATGTCAGTTTTAAACAGGTAAATGGCGTAAACGCGGATTACTTTAGCTCTGTAGGAAAACTGAGGCTCCAAACGGAAAAATGTTTGAACTTCTCATCTCTTGAAAAATTACAGAAAAAGTACCTAAGAGGAACATATAATTGGGATTACCTCGTTGGTCTAGTGGTCTCAAAGCGCGACTGCTGAGCATGAGGTCTTGGGTTCGAATCCCAGGTCGGGCAAAGTGTTATTGTGTTTTTCTTGGGACTTAAACATACTTAAATGGCGAAATGTGGGTGTACTAATGGTTACACCACTGCCTAACCCTTTAAGGATTACAGGCGTGATGTTATGTATGTATAACTGGAATTTTAAAAAATGGTTTCTAACAAAAAGGTTTATTGTCATTCACAAAGCAAAAAAGTTCTTATCATATTTTTTTTTCTTTTTGGAGTTAAAGTCCCCTAAGGCTAAATAAAGTAACCCCCATTTTCCCGGTACTTTGAAAGTATTTTTCACGTTACTTCTTAACTTTATCGGAATACAAAAACTGGCATAAAAAAGAACATCACTATTAAAATATCATAAGAATCTGGATGTCGAATATAATAGAACGATACCGGTTTCTAAAACTAAAAGACAATAAGTAATAAAATTATATAATACAATTTTTTTGTGCGCTTGTGCAGTGTGGTATTACGTAAAGTATTATAACAATAACAAATACATCTGAGATATGTAAATGGCATTTAGGCTTGCGACAGCCAGGGTTAGCTTTCAACACCGAGTTATTTGCTAACACGGGCCCATTACGTATGAAATTTTGTAATTTTATAGCGTGTTAATAACTCAAGTAAAAAAAAAATCGGCGCAAGTATTCTGTAGTGTGTAGGTTATGTGTGCATACCTCTAGAACAGATGTTCCTTAACTTTACGCACCCCCTTTGAATAAAGAAAATATATTCGCGCCCCCGTGCCCAGATAGTATAGTTTTAGGTTACTATCAACGACTACGCAAAAAGAAAAAATAAACAGTTAGGTTTTTTATTACAAAAATGTATGTTACTAAGTTTGTATGAAATGCGTATGTATGGTATGGCGTAAACGCTCGTAATCTGTAAATAAGGTATAATATTTAGTTAAGGTCCAGATGTTAACAGAAATATTATTATTTTTTACTGTTTTTTTTAAATGCATCAAAGACTTGCACCTATAAATTGCGCTGACTCATCAAACCGTCGTCGTTAGTACGACCGCGGTCAAGGCTGTATTATTAAGATCGCATGTTACTTGTTGGATTCCTTTTAAATAATTAGTCTTTAATTATTCCATCGTCAAGTCAACACTGCTCTAAATGCGGTAAAGCATATCATAATGGAAAAACCGGTATGGTATACAAAAATACATTTAAATTTGAAAATTGAAGCCAAATCCAAACCCACTTGGCTAAGATATTAACGTACTAATTACATAACCTAAGTACAGTAAGCGTTTCATACGAACATAAACCTTATTCGTACTAAATTGGGTTTTCTCAACAGGAATTTCTCAGTAGCAGCCTTGGAATCTGGATTTGTGCCCGGTTGATGGCAATCCAAGGGCTCGCCCCCTATTACATAGGACTTAAACTTATCTGGAGAAATGTGGGTGTACTAATAGGTACACCTCTACCTAACCCTTTGGGGATTACAGGCGTGATGATATGGTAAGTATGGTGGAAGTACTTCCCCGGACGCTCGATCACAAAGAGCTCTCCTACTACCTACTGAATATGTTTCCTATTCGTATGAAAGTAAAGTATTAGCACATTTTTTAAATCTCAGTTTTTGTGAGTTCTAGCAGTAGAAGCATTATAGTCTATCTCTCATTAGAAAACGAACGGCCAAATAACGGCAGTAATTGTGTTATATTGTTGAAATGACAGCATTTTGGTGTTTTTTTTTGCAAATGACTAATAGTCTACATTGTTTTATAACAACAGTTACTGACTGACTAAACTATCAACACACAGCACAAACCATTGAACAGATTGCGCTGAAATTTGGCACGCAGATAGTTATTATGACTGTCGTATGCATGCGCTAAGAAAGGATTTACCAAAATTCACCTCTTAAAGAGATGAAACGGGGATCCGACATTTGTGCAGACGAAGTCGCGGATAAAAGCTAGTTTAAAGTAACGGTAGTTAACTGTAACGTTATTTTTCTAATGTTGAATTTAATGGAGTGTAGGTATAGACTACAGGCCCATGTCCAAAAATGGTGGGTCATATGAACCACCAGGTGACGTATATAGGACGATATAAGAGCATAAAATAATAAGATTCAGCACTATGCCGTCACTTGTAAGCTGTCCAACTGAGTGCTGCTGAGAATTGAAAAGTGCAGGTAGAGTGAGTACATTTTGGTCATATATTTTTGTACGGCATTTTTACCATTGATAGATCCATGAAAAATAATAAGAAAGCGCGCAGTGCCGTACAAAAATGGTGGGCCACAAAGTCGGTATTTTTTTTGATTTTCTGACAATTTCCAGGGTAAATTTGGTCATTTGATTCTGTACGGCATCAGTTTCATACTGTTTCAATACAGCTTCTAATCCATTATTCCGCAACGCCGTACAAAAATCATGGGACAAGGGGAAAAAATCGAGGGTTGCAACCCCCTCTCTTTCCGTGGTCCGGGGGGTGATTTGAAAAAGTACGGCTTTGGTTCCAAAACATTATCTAGCACTCAAAAGTACTATTAAAAATAATGCCGTCAAAAAATTATTGTTCATTTGAATGTAAATTAATTAATTATCTTAATTTCATGGTACACTTGATTTATAAAGCTGTAAAATCATTTGACTCTGTACGGCAACTTTTTTTTTAACATGATATTGTAAAATAAAATTGTTATATAGTATTGCCGTTCAAAAGAAACTGTTCTAAAAAAAATTATAGAGAAATACAAAAACTGAATTATTGCAAAAGTTTAAATATTCATAGATTAATAATCTATAGCAATTTTCTACATTTTTCCCTCGTTTTAAATAGTATTAAGATAAATAAATTAGGAAAAAATGATGCCGTACATTTTAATGCAGACCATATCTTTTCATATCATTTTGTTCTATGGATTTTTCCTTGAGTTGTTTTTCCCCTACAAACCTTTGGACCAACGAAAATGTACGGCATGTAAAAAAATATTATCTATGCATAAAATACTTTCAAAATAAATTAATTTTATGTTGTTTCAAATCACCTCCCGGACCACGGAAAGAGAGGGGGTTGCAACCCTCGATTTTTTCCCCTTGTCGCATGATTTTTGTACGGCGTTGCGGAATAATGGATTAGAAGCTGTATTGAAACAGTATGAAACTGATGCCGTACAGAATCAAATGACCAAATTTACCCTGGAAATTGTCAGAAAATCAAAAAAAATACCGACTTTGTGGCCCAACATTTTTGTACGGCACTGCGCGCTTTCTTATTATTTTTCATGGATCTATCATTGGTAAAAATGCCGTACAAAAATATATGACCAAAATGTACTCACTCTACCTGCACTTTTCAATTCTCACCAGCACTCAGTTGGACAGCTTACAAATGACGGCATAGTGCTGAATCTTATTATTTTATGCTCTTATATCGTCCTATATACGTCACCTGGTGGTTCATATGACCCACCATTTTTGGACGTGGGCCTGTAGTCTATAGATTGAAGTGACGAGTGGCCAAAAAAAAATTCTTTGTTAGATTAAAGTCGCATTCTAATTATATTCTATCATAAAAACGTTTAACCGTTACATTAATTTTTGTCAGTCGGAAACATTAACTAAACGAGAATAAATATCACATCTGGTGTAACTGATAACCACTTAAGGTCATGTGTGAAGGCCTGTTGGCCTTCACACATGACCTTAAGTGGTTCTATATGTATAAACCATTTAAAAGTTGTTACTTTTAAATGGTTTATACATATAGAAAACATTCAAATACTGCTGTAGCTTTTCCAAAGCCAGTTCTTAACTCGTTTGAGTTACAATAGTCGTTGGAAACGTCTGGAAATTTTGGTCCTTTGAGTCGCATATCATTTGCTCAGTAGGTATTCTATACCGGAGTATCAGGCTGCAATATGTATAGTGGTCAAGGCGTCATACTATCCTTCTACTGCGTATTAAAAACGCGAGTAAGGATGGATGGATGGTCGCCTTGGTCGGTTGGATCTAAAATCCCTTATTTTGCAAGGTTATGTTTGCAGTGGCCTACTTGGATGCGCAGTCTCATAATAATAAAATCCACTGCAAATCACAACCGAGTGGCAAGTGTTCCTGAGGTTGGCCGAAGTTGGGTAATGGTGGGTGATGTTTCATAAAACATTTAGGTAGGTAAGAGGTACTTACTTCAGGTACTGTTGGTACAAGTGTAGCGTTAGATTGGTCCTTAATCTAAGCTTCAGCTCTCCTATACTCCATTTTAGTACATTATTTACTAACGATATCTGAAACAAGAGAAGTCGGTTGAAAATAATGATCATTATGGTTATCACTTAAATCATTATATGTACTTAATAATAAGTTGTGTCTAAAAATAGCTAGATAATGATCAGGTTTTTCCAAGACTACAAATAATGGATTCTAGTCTAGCTTTTTATCGTTAAAACGACAAAGACATAACCTAGTAGATGGAAAATAAACTAGGTTTTACAATAAAGTATAGAATGAAAGAAATATTATGCGTTTTAAAGAGATTGAACAGTCTTCAATCTCAACAAAATCAAGGGTCAAATAAGTTAAGGTCAATTGTCAAATATTGTAACTTTCAAAATTTTTATGGTTTTTTTTTTACTTTTGTGAGTAATGTTTAAAATCATAAAATAATACTAACAACAGGCATGGCAATGAAGAATTGTGTTAATAACCTTCTAAACTCCTTGTGGTTCATTGTGATAATAGATCTGAAACAAAAAATATACATTCATTTAACAGATATTCAATGCGATGACAAAGTTTGTATTATTTCCTACCGTAAAATATTTTAAGACGTGATTTTTACAGCACGAATTTTAAAATCATCATTTTAGTACATTTTCGTTGCGAATTTATATCGATTTATATTGCTTTTATATTATACATATTACTGCGATTTTTAATCGCAGTGCAAACACGTTTGTGATGTGTACTCATTGGCCACATTTCATTTCGTGAAACTACTCTTTGTCTTTTGGCCAATATGCACGCGGGGCATGTCGTAGCGTATTATAAGTCTGTTTGCGCTTTTAATACTGTAAAGCAATAAAATTGGGTATCATTTTACATGAATAATTTCATAAGTCAAAAACAAGGTAACTCCAAGACAATTAAGTAGCTGTAACAAAATACAGGGCCACATCTGGAATCTGCATTAAAAAGAAATGCTTATAAGAAAAAAAAGAGTGTGACTTTGACTTGACCTATCTCAACAGACCGCACCCATACCGGTCATGGTCATTTTAATTGAATGTTTTAATAGAAAGCCAATAAGCTAAATTCAGGTCAAGCAAATATTAGAAATATCACGTGATTTTTTATTTATCGTTGAAATTATTAATATGACATTGAATTTAAGATAACACTTCATATCTCAAAAAATAAATAGAATTAAGATTATGCATAGTTGGTAGATAAGCCGTTGAAAGTGTGTTACAGTTACAATCTTTTAATACTTAATTACTTATGCGTATCATATAAGCACTAAGCTATGGATAACATATTTTCTAATTAGTAAGGAATACAAAACTACCTTTTGGAATGGGCAACAAGATTCAGTATTTTAATTTTTCTTTTCTTTTGTAAATGACGTTCAAAAGTGCCTTCCTAATAGTCTCATTGAAATAAATGATTTGACTTTGATTTTTATTATTACATTTGAAACTGTCGTGCCAGCGTGCAGCGATACGAAGAAGAAGAAAATACACACATCAAAAGTGTCTAGGGATCAAGCATTTTTATGCGGATTTCTTGAGATTGAGATGTGGCTTTGTAATAAATTTATGATTTTATAAATTTATATGGATCCTTTTTGGTGCATTTCATAATTTGAATCAGGAACTGTGAATCAAATTCGAGTAAAAGATGAAAATCAGCTGTCAATATTTTCCCTATAAAAACATACAACGCATTGAAGACATTATTAGTGCTACTGTTTCCCTACTACT
This sequence comes from Hoplodrina blanda, assembly GCA_949316365.1. Taxonomy (NCBI): domain Eukaryota; kingdom Metazoa; phylum Arthropoda; class Insecta; order Lepidoptera; family Noctuidae; genus Hoplodrina; species Hoplodrina blanda. The sequence continues at coordinate 3,715,420 of OX438582.1, forward strand.
GATTAAAACCAACGTTATTATGGAGCGGCGACGTCATTTAAGCAGGGAAGAAATGCTCAGAGCCGTGGGAATGATAGAAGCTGGTTCCCGGCAACGTACTGTGGCTTTAGCTCTGAATACAAGTCAGAGTGTTATCAGTCGACTTTGGACACGTTACCGAAGCACTGGTACCGTGGCTGAGCGCCATGGAGGACGGTATCGCTGCACCACACGGAGACAAGACCGATACATTCAAATCTTAACTCGAAGAGCTCCAACAATAACCGCCATGATGTTAGCCGTGAGGCTTCATCACTCTTCAGGGAACTTAATTAGCGACCAAACAGTCAGAAACCGCTTGCATGAAGTGAACCTTCATTCCCGAAGACCGCTACGGGTACCACCTATAGCAATGCACAATCGTAGGATTCGATATCAATGGGCTCTTGAACACAGAAATTGGGCAGAAGAACAATGGCGTTTCGTGTGCTTTTCTGATGAGTCTCGTTTTGGTATGAGACCGGATACAAGACGTATACGACACTGGAGAACCCCTGGACGCCAACAGCGATTAAAATCCTGCCAGGAAGTCCATCCTTATAGTGGTGGAACCATCATGGTATGGGCGGGTATTTGGATCGGCGGAAGAACTGAGTTGATTTGGATCAGAGGCAACCTCAACGCTCAAATTTATGCTGAGACGATTGTATCAGACGTCATCGTTCCTCTACAAGTGCAAATCGGTCCCTTATTTCAGTTAATGCATGATAACGCACGACCGCACACCGCAAGAGTTGTAAGACAGACTCGCCGCAGCTAACATCAATGTCCTGCCCTGGCCTGCTCAGTCGCCAGACTTAAATCCGATTGAGCATGCATGGGATATGCTACAGAGAAGAGCTCTGCCGAATATGGAGGGTATCCAGTCGCAAGAAGACCTTTTTTTGTTGTTGCAACGAACATGGGCGGCCATTCCACAGCGTGATTTGGATGAACTCATTTTGAGTATGCCAAACCGATGTTCTTGTGTTGTTAGTGTTCGCGGTAGAAACACGGATTATTAATTGTTTAAGTTACCCAATAAAATTTTAAAGAAAACTGTTATTTCAGTCTTTTTTTCGAACTTTTGTGTTAGTGGTTCAAATGTCAAATATCCCTTTATTAGGAAAATGGCAAATTTCTTTATTAATGCAAAGGTGACTTGGTTTATCGTTACTGTGACAAACGAAAACACTTTATTTGATGAATCCTTAAAGAAAATTTTAATTAATATCAATCAGGAGAAAAGTTATTGCAAAAATATATGTTGATCCCTAGACACTTTTGATGTGTGTATATTAATTTTAATTATTTTTTGTGTAGCATTAATCAATAATTCCTGCTACTACTTATTACTTTTATGTTAGCCCTGAAAACTCGATTCATTTTCAATTAACTGTAAAATAAAAATTATATTTGCTTTGAAATCAATAAATAATTAATCAATTGAGTTGCAAAATAAGTGACGTCACAGTTCGATATTGCCATACAAAAATGGTAAAATAACATATTAGCATTAATAGCATTTTCTTATAACATTTTAGAATTATTTATACCCGTTTTTTTAGTTACTCATAAACTCAGGCAAACAATAATCAGGTCTTTCTAAAAATAAACTTGTTAAGCAGGTGATTTTAACTGTTATGTTTTTATGTGTTGATCAACGTTAAATCTTCGCGCAACTCGTTTTTTTTTTTTATTTTACCTTTTATTTCCTACTAGCTTTTGCCCGCGACTTCGCCCGCGTATATGTGGGTTATCGCAGACGTAATAAATACTAGTGTATGTCCTTTCTTTCCTATTGTACTAAATTTGATCAAAATCTGTTCAGTGGTTTAGTAGTGACAGCGTAACAGAGCGTTTCGCATTATAATGCGAAATTGTATGGAAGCATGGATAATACAGGATGCTTTGCCTAATATAGGATATTTGAATGGACTTTGACTTCTATTAAGGAAATGATTGGCCAAGAAACCGCAACGAATCCAGTACGGTCATTTTGAGGTCATTCTGGCGATTATTTATCTTTGTCAAGTTGATAAGTATTACGATAGGACGGACTTTGATCTGACAATGACGTCGTTTTTATAGAAGGATCAAGGTTCGACTTACACATGTTATTATTGTCTTATTCTTGGATAAGAAAAAAATTAGTCACGTGGTAGGTGGGTCTAAAAATAACTTCATCACTCGCTTAATAAATAATAATATATACGGGCTGCAAAAGACTTGGCCCCCGAATTCTAAAACGACACTTAACAATGTATCTCTGTAGCTACAATACACCTTAGATGAATTGAATTTAATGACTCATACAAACGTTTATACTCGTAATAAATTACGCAAATAGGAAAGTTTTAAATATTCCTCCACAGCAGTATGCACACAATAAAAGTATTTGAATTTTAAATTCCTAGACCAACTACCACTCCATTTAAGTACCTACATAAACGGTGACTACTGGCGCAGGCATTCATTATTACCAACATAGGCCATATATTTAACAACGTAGTACGTTATAACTCCACCTTACATTATGTAATTTTTATTAGTTGGTCAAGCAAAATTTCAAAATATTTTCTTTACATAATGTTCGTAGAGACCACGAGTTGTTTTTGACTAGTCAACAAGTCAACTACTAACATTGAAACCTCGATCAGCTTTGATTAGATTATCTTGGAAGACGGAATCTGTTAACCTTTTTGGTGTGTTGTTGACATTAACTCATCTGAAAGGTGAAAAGACAATTGGGTAGTTAACACCCAATCAATTGACATAATTTTTATGAACTGTCAAAACGCATTACCCCAATTTTTGTATGGCAATATTGAACTGTGACGTCACTCATTTACCAACTCAATTGACTTACTATTTATTAATTTCAAAGCAACAAAAAATCTAATTTTACTGTAAATTGAAAATTAATCTGGTATCTGCTGAAAAAGTGTTCTTTTTTGTGCATTTGTGTCTTGAAATTATTGGTTATGGTGGTGGGTTCATTGGGCTCATTGGGTCATTATCAGGATTACTGTTATTATTCTGGATTGCACGGTCGAACAAGCTATTTGCTTTACAGGCAACAATAATAATTATTTTTCTGCTACATTGCCATTCATAGTTATTCTGTGGTCACTTTTGAAGCCGTTGTAGTGTCTACTGTGTCTATTAATTTTGAAACTTATTTATAGTGATTTAAAAGAATTGACACACTCGAAACAATATTTAAAACCAGTTGCAAGTTAGCTGTATACCAAATGGCTTGTTTGACTGTACTTGGGAGCCTTCTAGATTCAGAGCTATTGAAGGCCAAAGTTCCGGCCACTGTACAGAAGCTTGCACCCATTAGCATGATGTTTTGCGTGCGTTACATTGTTACCATAAACAAAGGTTATTCACACCAGAAATAAAAATCATTTCCCAGCGATATATTTTTCTCAGTGTTACTTAGTTTGATGGGCAGTTTGCGTAGTTAACGACTAATTATGTGTGATGTGACTTTACATCCCGTACTTATATAAAAAAAAAAATAAAAAAAAATACAAAAGAAATAAAAAAAAAATAAACTCGTTTTACTTTGTTTGTGAGGTAAATTGAAATTGAAATGTCAAAATCTACATCATTCTAATGAAAATCCAACTTGTTTTTGTAGTTTATGAATCGAGAATCGTTTTAGCGAAATATTGCACTTAAGTAGTTTGTTTATTTGGGATTTTTATTCTACAGACTTTAAAGAAATACCTATGTTGATGGAATTTTATTCTTATTTAAGTCATATTTAGTCCTCAAAGGGTAATAAGGTATTTTATAGGGTAGAGGGTTTAAAAGGCAGGGCTGCAGGCGCAGGTCACCTCTCATTGAAACGTTGCTACGTCATCAGGGCTTTTTTTATTATTATTATTTAATGTCGGGTTTATGTCAGCTTGGACAAGGGGGGGTTAAATTTTAGACTCTACGATTATTCTAGCTTTTCCTTTTTTGTGCAGTGCAAGATTTGACTGTGAGTTTTCAGTACTATATCCATAATCCATATCTATATCCATAACATCCTTAGTCAAAACGTATTGGGCTATATAAAAATATAATATAATAATATTTTTAATTTAATGTATTTATGAGAAAATAAAAGAGTGTTTCAATCACGTAGATTGATCAACCCGGTACAATGACCTCGTCCCCAAGGATTACAATACATAGAGACCTAGGCATTCTATCTTCGCGTATCAACTTAATAGGCATAAAGTCGTTCCGATTGATGCTGGCCATTCTCGACTCTATTCAAATGGGTAGGACCATACAAATCCGGTTTTATATTAATACGTCAAGATACAATGACGTAATGTTAGTATCGTACGATACAAAGTGCCCAATCAAAATTGAAAAGATGATAGAAGACTTTCGAGACGCACTTCTTGCATAATGGTTATGCAGTAGAAATAAATGGCCTCAATTTATTAGTTTTAATTCCAAGACATTACTTCTTTAAAAACACTTTATTTTAGCCCTGAAAACCCGATTAATTTTAAATTTTCTGTATAATTCGATTTTTTGTGGCGTTGATATCAATAAATAGTCCGTCAATTGAGTTGCCAAATAAGTAAGTTTTGACAGGTCATTAAAGTACGAGCCAATTTTTAACCGACTTCTAAAAAAGGAGGAGGTTCTCAATTCGAATGTTTGTATTTTTTTTTAGGTTTGTTCGCGCTTAACTCCTTCGCTTGCCAACCGATTTCAAAAATTCTTTTTTTGTTGGAAAGGTTATACTTCCCAAATGGTCCCATGTCAGTTGTCACTAAAAACTAACAAACAGGTAAAAAAAATTTTTGAAAAAAAAACCGACTTAAAAAAAAAAAGCACTAAAAAGTTAAAAATAATACTATAACCTACCTATATTAATAAACCTAACCTAACCTACGATTAACCTATACTAAAATTTAACAATTTTTTGGAGTCGGTGCCATACGGTTGGATGTAATATCCTCGGTCTTGGCACTGACTCCAAAAATTTATTAAATTTTAGTATAGGTTAATCGTAGGTTAGGTTAGGTTTATTAATATAGGTAGGTACGTCTGAAGATTATAACTGCGTACAGTAATCTAATAATATTTTAAAGAGGTAAAGATTTTTAGTTTTAATATTTTAATGTTTTTTGTTTGTTAAGAAGTAATATTTTGTAGTATAATTTTGATAGAAAGCTACTTTATTGCCCAGTGCGATAAATATAGCAGTGGCGAAGCTTGCCTCAAATGGGCCGTATATCAAAATTTGTTGGGGGGGGGGGGGGGGGGGGGTGCTTCTCCTTAACTGCGGCAAAATGGATGGAAAAGATTTTCACAAAAAAACAAGAATTAAGTATGTTTATTTTTTTCCCGGGAAGTTTTATTTTCATAATTCATTCAAATTCCAACATCAATTTAAAAGCTAAAACTACTTGTTATTTAATATTCAAATCCGTTTAAAAATCCAGTAAAGCGTAAAGGTGAAAGGATTATCGAAATGTCACTGACAAAGCTCTAATCAAATCAATTGCTTTGCATACAATACAGATAATTATATTCAATGGATATCTACAATGTATGAACTCAGCAAATCTCAACTGCAGATATTTAGGTACTAACTGACTTTTACCTGCAACCTGAGTGCTAAGTGTGAGTTTTTTCACTCACGTGCGATTGCGAGCGCGTTAGAATTTGATGGGAAAAAGTTATAGCGCCATCTGGTGGTCACTAGGAAAACCTCATTTCCCATACAAAATACTAACGCGCTCGCAATCGAACGTGAGTGAAAAAACTCACACTTAGCACTCAGGTCCACGAAAATGTCGATTATCGCGGACGCAGACGAAGCCGCGGAATAAAAAATAGCCTATATCCTTCCTTGGGATTCAAACTTACCCCATACCAAATTTCATCAAAATCAGTTCAGTGGTTTAGTCGTGAAAGTGTAACAGACAGACAGAGTTACTTTCGCATGTATAATATTAAGAAGGAATATTTCAAAACAATAGTATAACATGTTCTCCAAAAAATCAAACATCTTTGACTAAATATTTACAGGAAAGAGATTATTTTACATGCCTATAACAGATACAGGAAATCCATAATTGCAGGCAATGTATTTACAAAACATTTTGTATGAGTCCCCCCACACTTTCATTATACTCTATAGCACTGTTGGTTTATAAAAATATTTTTTATTTATCTTACAAAGATTTTGTTTCATCGAAATTAATTTAGTAGTTTAGTGTTCCAAGCTCAGTAGTTTACTGATTCCAATAATTACTGATTGGTTTTAATGCAAAATTTATAGGTATTATAAATGTTTATTACAAGCTTTTATTTAGCTAGCACTGTTTGTATGTATGTATGTAAATAAGTTGTCCTTTCATAAACCATTTTTCGACCCTTTGTTGGTATACAATTGAGCTGAAATTTTGCATACACCTTTAGTTCTGGTGACAATACTATGTCCAATACTCAATATTGAAATAATGTTATATTAAGCTTGTTTAAAAAAATATTTTTTTTATATAATTATTTGACAATAACAGAGTAACTCAATTTGGTATTTTTAATATTAGTTTAAACCCGAATAAGTAATATGTATTTACATACAATGACATATTAAGTTTATATCCATTCTTTTATTATTTTAATTAAAATCATTAGGCTTTAATTTGCTTTTGTATTAAAAAAATGAATACAGAATTGTTACTTTATTCATATTCAAAAAAGTTTTGTTTTTATTATTAAACACAAAAATATGTATTTATATTTATATGGCCATGGAATATTACCAGTGTGCCATGTTTGCAAATTTAATTAGTAATGCTATGAAACCAGTTTTAACATTTCAATAAAAAATGCATTATGCTTACAAGTAAAGCAATAACAGAGAAGAAACATTTCAATATTTATAATTAATTCAATAATATATTAACCTACTTATTTTAATTCTATGCCCAAAAAAATATTTACAGAAGCAGGCTTTATAATTAGAAATGTCTTTTATTTTTTATTTATTGCCATAAAGTTTGTGACATAAGAAAAAAAAGAACTTACCCTTCTACAAGCGTAGTGTGTTGAATAAGCCATAGATCGCACATAGACCGTGAGATCAAGGAGATGGCAATGAGAGCCATGAAGCCACTCTCCCTGGACCAAATTGAAGGCATCATGATCTTCCATAGTGCTTTGAGTTCTGCTAAGAACCTCGCATCCACTTGTGCCTTCGGACCTTTTTTGTTTTTCTCCTTTATCATGTACTGTATCTGTTCTTCTGGTGATAACTTGCCTGATTTGACATTTTTGTGTTTGCTGAAATTAATTTAAATGAAATCATGGGTTTACATTTCAAATACGTAGTTAAGTATAACTCAAATTAAGTGTTTATAAATACTAAAAATGTAATTAAACTTGTGATTTTCTAATAAGTACATCTATAATGTATTTATTTATTTATTATATTATTAAATCAGGAATTATAATATTTTTAAATAATAGTGACAGAAAAGTTGAAAGGGAATTGTTTGTCTTGGTATGGGCATGTGAAGAGGAGGGATGAAACGCATGTGACCAGGAGAGTTATGAATATGAATGTGGCTGGATGGAGAGCAAGAGGAAGACCAAAGAAAAGATGGATGGATTGTGTGAAGAATGATATGAATGAAAGGGGCGTCAGTGATTGCATGACGGCTGACAGAACAGAGTGGAAGAGAAAAACGTCTTGCGCCGACCCCAAGTAACATGGGATAAGGGCAGGAAGAAGAAGAAATTATAATATTTTTATCAAATCACAATATTTTTTTTTTGCTAAACCAATAGCAGTGGTCATTGTAGCAAAGCATTTATTGCTCATAAAATTGTGTGAAAACAAAGCAAAATAAAGCATGCTTTAGCGAAACAAAAGTAAGTACCATGGTGATATATTAATGGCTTATAGACTAGTGGTTGAATGAAGCATTCTCATTAACATACATTTTCTAATTTTTCCATCTACAATATTCCTTTGACAAGAATAGATCCTTCAGAGATTTTATCATTAGCAATGTTTATTATTACATAGAAGAAAATATGAATATTGAATAGAATGAATAACATTTATGATTTATTTATTATTTATGAGTAACATTTTATACCTATTCAGTGAATTTTTGAATTTTCGATAAATTGGACTATTAAGATATAGAATAGGTATTTAGATTACTAAAGAGTTCACAACTGACCTTGACTTTAGAGAATTCCTGATTACCCAAGCACTTAGCGCTGCAGAAGCTGCTAACGCAATTTTCACATCAGTCCGTGAAGTAATTTTACTAAAATTCGGCGCCATTCTCAACGTTTATGCCTAACGATTTAAATATAAATCAGCATTTATTTTTTAATTACTGCACACACGTAACAATCGACCACGAGCACCAAACACTCATTACACTTCCTCCGTTTATCGCGATAAAATAAATTAAAGCTGTAAGAAAGCGAAAAGACGAATTCGTTCGTGTGAATTGTCACTGTCATGATAATTTACTTAACTCACTGTCAGTGTCAGTGTCAACTGTCAAGTATCTGTCGTGGTTTAACCTTGTAATGCGGATTAATAGTTTGTTTTTGTTAAAAAGTTATATTTAGTAACTTTATTTTTTTTAATTCCTCGCAAAGAAACTGACAACTGGTATAGTAGCGTCATCTGTTGGTAAAATATAAAAAATAGTGATGATGATGCATAAAAACAGAAAAAATAACTAGATGACGCTGTTCTAAAACAATAAAAAAAGAAACAACCAAAATAAGAAAATAATAAGGCTGGGCGCAAACGTCCGATTTCCGGATCGGGTTTCCGAATCAGGAGGCGTGTATGTACATGCATAAATTACACATGCATTCATTTGTTTTTTACATGTGTCCGGATTCGGAAACCGGACTAAATGGCATCAAAAAATTCATTCGCATCGCCGTCCATTGTTCTAAAATGGTTAAACAATTTTTTTAAATTTAAATTCATAGGGCTTTTGTTGCACCAATTTGATACGGTAATATTAATTAATGCATATACATACATCTTACTATAAGCGTAATTTATTGCATTTGGCATATGTAAGCTTGGGAAAGTTTCTGCAGCAACGAAACTAGTAAAACACTGATTTCCACAGTCAACATTTCTAAAACTTTTTCATGGTACGATAATTATTTTAAGCGTTTACGCGGGTCTACGAGTTCTACGACGCCCTAGTCTACTACGGCGTCTACGCGCCTGCTACGTTGGTCTACGCGTGCTACGCTGGTCTACGCCTGAAGACCTACTACGCCACGGAACTTTACGTAAATCCTCCGTTTGCGCGACGGTAAACTGAACCGAACTGTGAACAGTCTATGGCAAAGAAACTATGTTGTTAAACGTGATTTGATTGTTAACTGAATTATTAAATTTAGTTTTTAAAGTTCCGTAGGTGCCGAAAAAGGTGAAACTTATTAGTGCCCGAGTAAGTACGTCTGACTGTAGTGACTGTCTACGTCCGTCCATCTGTTCGAAACAGAGATGTTTTTTTTTGCTCTATCTACCTATCTATTGAACCCGGAGAACACCTGCCCGGTTCGCAATTGGCCGGTTTATGAATACAGGGCAAATATATTTTGTGAATCATCGAAGTTTAAAAATATACAAATTCACATACTTAGTCGTGGGTTTCATTTTTGTACAAAATAATCGCAGGCAAAAGCTAAGTACTTAGTTTCCTATAATTAACACTTTTAGCTTTATCTATATGAATACCTGACTTTTTAAAATTTAAAAAGTGCCTGTAAAATGGTTTAACTAAGTATGATTGTTTTTTTAACCTTATTTCGTGCAACCAGACGTTGCAACAAGTTTATATGTACGAGATGGGTTTGTTACGAATGTTTGTGAAATTGGGTAGTAGATACTGTCCATTAATTAACATACTTTTTATGAGCTGAACACTCCTATAGATTTTATACGGTAATAGCAAACTATGATGTCATTCTTTCAACTATGATTTGTCTTCTCATTGATTTTCAAGCTACCTAAAAATCTTTAAAAGTTAATTAGGTTTTGAAGGTTAAAATGAAGGGGTTTTTTTAGGGACTTGGAATTATTGGTTAATGGTATCAACTACCCAATAATTGTAGATACTTATCAAAGGGTTCGTTAGTAAGAAGGCTAAGGCTGCTTGTCCACCGTATCAGTTGAGTACGATTGCCTATGATTTTTCGATATTCAGATCAGACGAAATGTGAATTTCAAATACATATTTTGCTTTAGGTACAGAAGCTAACAAACCGCCATATTTATCCCTCCGTTAAGAGTTATCTGGCGATTGAATAATCAGCCCTTTAGCTAGCTAACATAACTAACTTCTTGTCGTGACCTATTTATTCTGTTTTGTACCAATCACCTACGATCGATCGCCAATCACAGCAGTTGGTTGTTGATTTACCAAATATCGCCTATAACAACATGACGTAAACGTGTAGGTGGATATGTCTTATGTGTGGGGAGGTGTGGGAAGTATGAGACATGTTGCAAATAGGTATATCTGTGTGATCAGAAGTGCAATAAAAAAATAAAATTTTAAGAAAAAAAAGACAAGTTTTCATTTGAATTGTTTTTTTATTTATTTTCTAGCACATGATCTTCTGTTTTAACTTACTACAATAATTTATCTTACAATCTAATATTTACAATGCTTTCACAATATGGAAATGCAATTCTGGTGGGACTAGAGATCGAATTTTCACTGACTTTCTGGGAACACTAGGAATTTAGTCTCTGTGGGTAGTTACACTGATTTTGTAGGGACTTAGTCGACCTCCTCAACGGTAGGTCCTGTGTTGGCTTGTTGTCTGTACTGCTGTTGTCCGGCGCCCGCGTCAGCAGCGCCCGCTCCATGCATTTTGCTCATGATGGGTGAGCAAGCACGCTGCAGTTCTTTCAACCGGTGCTCGTATTCATCCTTCTCAGCAAGCGTGTTGTTATCAAGCCACTTCAGCGCTTCGTCGCACTCGCGCCGCGCCGCTTCCTTGTCTTGGTCGCTCAGTTTGTCACCAGCATCATCCAGCGCTTGTTTCACGCTGAAGACGTAAGATTCGAACTGGTTACGTACTGATACCCTTTCTCGCTGGCGCTCGTCCTCTTCTTTGTAGCGCTCGGCTTCCGATAACATGCGATCGATCTCGGCCTGCGACAGGCGGCCTTTGTCGTTCTTGATGACAATGTTCTTGCTGCGGCCGGTGCTGTTTTCTTTTGCGGATACGTTGAGAATGCCGTTTGCATCCAAGTCGAAGGTGACGTCAATCTTAGGCACTCCGCGAGGCGCTGGTGGGATACCAGTCAGGTCGAAGCGGCCGAGCAAATTGTTGTCCTTAGTCATAGCTCGCTCTCCTTCGTACACTTGGATGGTTACAGCCGGTTGGTTGTCCGAGTAGGTCGTGAATGTCTGCGATTGCTTGCAAGGGATCTTAGCGTTGCGTTCGACGATCTTGGTCATGACGCCGCCGGCTGTCTCGATACCGAGAGATAGAGGAGCCACATCCACTAGCAGCACATCTTGGATCTTGGAGTGCTGCTCACCGCTCAGTATAGCTGCCTGCACTGCCGCACCATATGCAACTGCCTCATCTGGGTTGATGGACAAGTTCAGCTGCTTGCCACAGAAGAAGTTCTGCAGCATGTTCTGGATCTTGGGGATGCGAGTGGAGCCGCCGACCAGAACCACGTCGTGGATGGAGCTCTTGTCTAGTTTCGCATCTTTGAGAGCCTTCTCAACTGGATCCAAGGTGCCGCGGAACAGATCTGCATTCAGCTCTTCAAAGCGTGCACGAGACACGCGTGTGTAGAAGTCGACGCCTTCATACAACGCGTCGATCTCAATGGTAGCTTCTGTGCTCGATGACAATGTGCGTTTAGCGCGTTCTGCAGCCGTGCGTAGTCTACGGAGAGCGCGCGAGTTGTTTCGCATATCCTTCTTGTACTTGCGCTTGAATTCATCGGCGAGGAAGCTGACGAGTCTGTTGTCAAAGTCCTCACCTCCCAGATGTGTGTCGCCGGCAGTCGCCCTAACTTCGAATAGAGAGCCTTCGTCGATGGTCAGGATTGATACATCAAATGTACCGCCCCCAAGATCAAATATGAGCACATTGCGCTCACCTTTAAGGTTCTTGTCAAGACCGTAGGCGAGGGCGGCGGCTGTCGGCTCGTTGATGATCCTCAGCACGTTCAGTCCGGCGATGGCGCCGGCGTCCTTGGTGGCCTGCCGCTGTGAGTCGTTGAAGTAAGCCGGGACTGTGATGACTGCGTCCCGCACTGTAGTGCCGAGGTATGCTTCCGCGGTCTCCTTCATTTTGGTCAGTACCATACTGCTGATTTCTTCCGGTGCAAATGTTTTCTTTTCTCCCTTGAAATCTACTTGTATCTTAGGCTTGCCACAGTCGTTGACAACTTTGAAGGGCCAGTGCTTCATGTCTTGCTGAATCTTCGGGTCGTCAAACTTGCGGCCGATGAGTCGCTTGGCATCGAACACTGTGTTGTTGGGGTTGAGGGCGACCTGGTTCTTAGCGGCATCGCCGATAAGCCGCTCTGTGTCCGTGAACGCGACGTATGATGGAGTAGTTCGGTTGCCCTGGTCGTTGGCGATGATCTCCACATTCCCGTGCTGCCATACTCCGACGCACGAGTAGGTTGTACCAAGATCAATTCCGATGGCTGGCATTTTTATTTGCTTGTATATTCTTCTTCTTAAAATACTTGATCAATAAACTTGATGGAATTATAATATTCACTTGCGTAAACTTGGTTCACTTCGCTGAGTTTGCTCGGTAGTATTACCGCTCTTGACTTCTCTTCGCTTGTTTGTGTTTTCGTATACAGAATACTTTGCCGCGCTCGTCGCCCCTTTATATATGGAGCCAATAGCGTTGAAGAACAATCTAGAAAACGCTCGATGCACCAATCATATCGTTCCATAACAGAATTTTCTCGAAGTTTTATTTTTGTTGACCAATCAGCGTTCGAGATAGAGATAGCACGATGTAATTAAGAGTGAGTAAGCAATAAAAGATAATACCAGTTTTTAAGAATTCCCTGTAATCGTGGTAAAGTGCGCGAAAAAGTTAAATTGTTTATTAGTTTAACATTTATGGGCAATAATTAAACAGTTAGGAAAAATAAACTTTAACATTTACATTGTATGCTAATAAAACAAAATTAATACCTAATATAAAATATATATTAAATTGCCGTATATTAAATTGTTTCCTTGGTGTCATTTATTCAATGATCTACTGATTTCTCATCTAAAGATAGGAATGGTATCCTAATAAATACACCACTGTCTTCGGGATTTTAACTGGTATCGCCAATCCGCCTTGAGCAAGCGTGGTGATCTGATGGGTTGGTATTATTTTTTAAGCAATTAAACAATACCGTAAGTAAGGATTTCTCTTAAATTATTACAGGCAAGTAGCATTTAATATTGTTGACTGAGATCATAAAATCGTATCTAAGTACCTTATGGTGATTATTGACACCATGTGGTGATTATTGCAAAATTTCATTACAGATTATTACAGACAATTTCATTTCATTTTGAAGTATGTGTTTATCTAAACTACATATAAATACTACAATACCTGCTACAAAAAAATAAAATTGAAGTGTCTTTTTGTGAAATAATTATTTTTTACTAAATGCATGTGAATGTTTACAAGGTAATAATACAAAATAAAAAATTGTCTGTATGTCTGTCTATCTGTTTATTCCGGCTTATTTCCGAAACTGCTAAACCGATTCTGACGGGACTTTCTCTGACAGATAGCTGATGTTATAAGGAGTAACTTAAACTTTTAAATAACGAAAAAAATAGGGGTCCGCGCAAAATGAAAACCCCTTTATGACTGACATTCACGCAAACAAAGTCGCGAGCATAAGCTAGTTCTTAATCATTCTTATTTCGGTACCCTTAACGTTTACTGGTAAACGAATCAGCTCATAGGAAGACCAGCCCCGCATCAGGTTCATTTGCCTTTTGATACTTACATACTTATAATATGGATACTTTTGACCGAAGACAGGGCAGGTTTCCGTTTTTCCCTTATTCGATTAGAACTTTTGCATTACCAGAACGACATGAATATTTGCGCTTATACTAGAAATGACAAATTGTTAGTTAAGTTTACTATAAAATATTAGGCGTGGCCATTGTAAAAAAAATCCACTAGGGGTAATCAAGCATGTACCCTAGCAACACCGGCTAGGTTTATTGATTCGAGAACATTCCAAAGTATATTGCCATCTCACAATATCTATCTTTTTTCTCTTTCATCCTTGATGGCTCTGCAGAGGTTTGTTCTGGAAAATAAATTCAATACATATCGCCAACTCGCTCTTCCTCGTAATGCCATCTCTTACTATGCGGCAAAGAACATTCTAGAACGGTTACCCTGCTATTCAGAATGGTTTGTTTGTTTCCTTAAACGCGCATGCTGGTATCGGGGCTTTCAAACTTGCTCGTATAGTAAAGTGGGCTGAGGGGCCTGCATCTGACGCAATGGCTATATAAACTGAAACGCGGGGGGGTTTCTTTGAGATACCTTTTCCAAGTCTAGTGGTGAGGTTCGGTTTATACCATGTATTTTAGGATTTAGTAGTGGTAGGACCAGCCAGGCCCTTTAAAATGTAGGCACATACCGAGTAACAAAATAGTTTTAAAAATGTATTTATAATATAGTACGGAGTATAGCTAAAGAGGGAGGTGGCAAGTCCCGTTAGCGCATAAAATGGCGGAGTCATCGCCCGGTTGACGAATACTGCGTAGATCCTCTTAGTTTTGATTGTATAAAGCAGGGGAAGACGTTTTTTTAAGGATAAGATGTAAGGTAAGGTATTATTTTATTATATTTTTGTTTTTATTAGGTAAAATTTTGCATAATATTGACAGGAATTGGTTTTCTTTGAAATTGCGTCACAGAACGCCATGATGTGGTTGTGTTAGACTTTTCTTTTTGATTAAGTTCCAATTACTTTTGATTTGTTCTTTTAAACATATTTTTTATGTGTTACATGTTTTATTTGAGTGTTTTTACGGATATTTAAATCATTTGGAACCGGTGTTTTAAATAAGCCGACATACGTGTCCAATATGGCGTCTTATTTGACCTTCGTTTCGTTTGTTTTGTAAATGTTATTTTAATCGCTTATCAACATATTTTATATCACACAGCTGACATTTGTTTAGCATAAGTACGGAATTACGTGGAATTTTCCATTTTAACAAAAAAAACTTCAGTTCTTTCGGTGTTCTTTTAAATACCTAGGTATTATTGAGAATATAATATATTTTTTCGTTTAGGCGTTTTCGATACTATGCGTTAAATATCGTTACTGATATTTTGCGGTCGCCTAACCGACCCTTTGGTCGGAAAGGCTTATTCAGGAAAAATATAAATCCCTATTTTGTAACGGAAAGTTACTTCATAGGTAGTTCTAGGGCGATAAAAGTAATTAAAAAGAAGCGGTTTTTTGACGAAAAACGGAAAAAAATACGGAAAGTTTTATCTCGACATGAGACTTAAAACGAAGAATAGGCGTTATCTAAGTAGGAACAATTAATTAGGCAGCTAGGTAGGTACGGAAATATGCAATTTGAATAAATTAAGATAAAAGTTAATGTAAGTACGTAACTACAATAAATTATAAGCTATAAAGTATAGTACCTATGACATTTCCAATTACGTTAATAGGTAGGTAAAACCGTAAATGGAATTTTCACGAGCAAAATGTGCATTAGAAATTAATTACTTAGAAAATATTATAGATGCACGTGCAAGCATATACCTAAACGTTAAGCACTCTAAATCGACTTGTCAGGGCAATAATTATATTTTAAACTTATCTAAATTATTTATTTCGATAATTGGCAGGTAGGCTTGGGTACCCATTAGGTAACGTTAAATTTTAGTGTAGAATTATGAGAGCCTTATTTTTAATGAAAAATTTACGTTTTAAACGTTTTTCTCCGTTATTTAAATTTCTGTGTCCTTGCGGAACAGCTGTAACTACATTGTATAAAAAAAAGGAGTGTGTGTGTGGTCGGACAAAAGGGTGACGTCATAGAAGTCGATGAGAGTTGCTGTGGGGGTCTTAAATAAATTGACGTAGGTCGGTAAAACAGCTGCACACGTTTGTAGGTAGGCAACAGTATTATATTTTCAGTCTAAACTTACCTACGATAAAGGAATTCTTGTGTTTAGAAAACTTTATCTCGTGATGATACCAAAATTTAGAAGATTGTAAATAATTCGGTAAATAATAAACTTAATAGATACCTTCTTATTTTTTAGGACAACGTTGAGACATCTAATTGCGCACTTAATTTATAATAAAATTTTAAAAGAAAAACACCATCATTATAATAATAAAATTTAGGAAAGCTGTACTTCGGTAGTAAGTATACCTTAGAACGTAGGACACCATAGAAAGACGGAATATAGGTACTCCAAACAAAGGAGTGTTCTAGAAAGATCCATTGTGGTCTAGATTACTAGATTAAGGTTTTAAGGTCATTCGAATTCTTAATATTACAAAATGGCGTCGCCGTCATTGCGTAGAAAATTGTAGGATGTAGGTAGACAAATAGAAGGTAGGTATAAAGGCGGTTTCAGACTAGCGTTTCGTCTGCGCGTAAAGTCTGAAACCGTAAGGACGAGTTACTAGAGCACGGTTTTTCAAATGTGAGCCATCTTCGACTTGTCGAAGAAGACGACTCGACAAAGCGAAGATGGACTAGATTAAGGTTTTTAAGGTTATTAGAATTTCTTAATATTACAAAATGGCGTCTTAAAAAATTGTAGGATGTAGGTAGACGAATAATAGGTAGGTTTAAAGGCGGTTTCAGACGAATTCGACAAAGCGAAGAAGAATTAGATTAAGGTTTTTTAGGGTTAAGTTTCATCTCGTTTATGCTGAAATAGCTAAGATGAAATTATTATTTCGGAGTTGAATAATTATGTTATTTTTATAAAGTTAATTTACGTTTTTTTAGTGCGCCAACGATGCAGGAGAAATTTCTAGTGTAGGGTAACGTTACCTACTTAAGAAAAAAGCTAGATAGGTACTTACCTTTATTTTTTAAGAATAGGAAATCATCAACTCTGGCAGGCACTGGCCATAGCGTGCCCCGTCTACTAGATAGGTACTTACCTACATTATTATAAGAATAATTTCTTACTCTAAGCTTAAATCATAAAATATCAAGCCGACATGTTCAAGAATTAAGAGTTATAAATGAAGAATTATAAGTAGGTAGGTAGGTTGGTACTTATTTACGGTTTTTTTTTCTATACTTAAGACAATATAATTAATTGATTTTAAA
The DNA here is from genome assembly GCA_949316365.1 of Hoplodrina blanda. Taxonomy (NCBI): domain Eukaryota; kingdom Metazoa; phylum Arthropoda; class Insecta; order Lepidoptera; family Noctuidae; genus Hoplodrina; species Hoplodrina blanda. The sequence goes on from OX438582.1 coordinate 3,732,819, forward strand.
TTTAGTTTAAAAGCAGGAATAATTAATTTTCAACGGATAAAATTCTATTATTTTTAAGTTATTTGCAAAATTACATTTTTCTTTACGAAATTCGGAAAATATATTTTTGTTTTTTTACTTATGTTTCAGAAACTTATATGCCGTACTCCGGAATATAATAAAATTATTTTGAGATTCCCAACTGTAAAATTGTTTACAATCGACCATAATTCTAAAATTACTCACTTAGGAATTTTCCGGAGACATTTAATTATAATAATATGTACCTATTTATATGTATGTTTTGTTGACTATAGCAGGTGTCGTTTCTATTTATATACATATACTTATTTGATATTTTGTTTGTTTTTAACTCTAACGTAAGGATATAGTAACTCAATTAATTGCGCAGTTATTAGTTTTCCTCAATTATAATTCTAGGGCACATAATATTTCTGTTGATACTTAATTAATTCAATTTATTTTTAACACTGTATATTGCTAATAAAAACATTATTAAGGAAACAATTATTAAAACAGTGAACGCTGTTCGGATATTTTCATTTCATTTAAAGTAAGTAAGTAGTCATGGTTTAATGTAACATATTAATATGTATATTCATTTCATTGTAAAATATGGAGCATATAATCAATAACAATTGTACAGTAATCAAGTTTTAAATAGAAACATCACATAAGTATCAATAGGGGTTGGTTGTTCGTTATTAATAAGAACATTGCTTGAACAAATAACATTTTCTACTTTACTATTATTTAACACAAAATTGAGCATTGGCTTTTGAAATTGAGCATTTACGTTTGTCACTTATTGCATCTGAGGTTTGTGTGATCCAATGGTCTGATGACCAATAGATACTTAGAGCGTTGCTTGGGACTGTTGCACCATTTGCACTCATGTAGCTGTTTTTAGCGCAACATTTAAAATTTGTAGGTAGGACCAATTGCGTTGTACGCGTCACTAATACAAAGCAATCATTGAGAGGATTCGATCCCCAGTGAATGTTAGGTTAAGTTGGTCACGAGTTTGTGTTGTGTGTCGTATAGTTAACTAGTTTCTCGTTAAGCACTCCACTTTATTCTTGTCTTGCATTCATTGTAAGCTTGAGGTTGTTCTTATCCTTTTGTTTAAAAATATCTGTGTTTTTAGCTTTACTAAAAGCTTTTGCATTTTTATTTGATCCTTCGTTTGAATCCTTTGTTTCCTTATATAAAAATAGATCTCGACTGTAAAGCTGGTTTCTTTTATTACGTCGTTTCGTGTTAAACGAATCTAAGTGTTAAAGTTTTTAAGTACCTACCTAATTATGTACTAAAAAACCTACTCATAAAAATATTATGCGATTAACAATTATATCTAAGTAGGAATCCTATTCAAAGGAACTAGTCGTTATAAAACGAAGTAGAATTACATAAAGCTATAAACTTAAATTACGAAGTACCTAAGTAGGTACTAAAAAAATGAAAAAAGTTTTATGCAAAATACTTACCTAGTCAGACAAGTTTTTTTCTTGTTTCGCCACTGAAATAAGTTGTGTGACCTCCACTTAAATATCACGCTGATAAAGTGGATATAATAATATGTACAAAAATATATTAATTATCTCGAAGTTTATTAATTTAAATAAATTAATACCATGTGTTGGGAATACTTTAACAATGAGTTTCTTAATAAAAGTGTGTATAGTGATTATGTTCAAATATGTAGGTAGGTATTGAAGATTTTGAAAAAGTCATAGAGCAAAGCACGTTAGCACGCAACAAACTATAAGGAAAGGTTTAACACTGTGAATTTATTGGTGATGGCACATTATTTAGGAATTTAATAAGGCAAAATAAATCATAATTTTTCAAGACGTTTCAAACTATCGATCATATAAACAACACCAAAGACAGAGAAAATCAAGCTTCATTAGAAGCAAATAACAATATTATAGAACAATATGTTCAGTGTTTGTTGAAGTTCCCTGATTGCTTTTAGTTTTTGTGGTTGGTTTTATGTGGAATCTTTTTTCATTAACTACAATACCTGTAGGCAAGCCTATCTTACACAGTGTAGTATCTGCTTAGCTTTTCGAGTGTTTGTGAGATTCCCCATAGTGAAGTTATGTGGAGTGAAATTTCAGAATACAGAAATTGTGCCGGTTGTTTTCAAAATTCTAAATTCTATCCATGTTTTCTTGTTTCTCAATGTGAAGTGCATGTGGGTGATGTGTAGTGATGTCTTGTCATTTTATTATGTACTTACAAACAAGTAAATAAAGATTACCACGGAGCTTGCTTTTTATCGACACTTTCAAAATATTATGACGGTTTAGGCTTCAACTTGATTGCATGGGCTAGTAACGTTTTGCTAGAAATTTCTATTCGTACGTGCCTAAAATTTGGAATTTTGCATGTGTCGTGAAATTAACAAATGATTGGGAATATGTTGAACGAAATTTTATATGAACTTGTAGGTTTTTCAAGTACCCTTTATAAGTTTATACCTCGGTAACTCTTTACCAATCCTTAATTATAATAAAATGTATCATCATTTCAAACACTATCGGAAAAAAATACTAAGTACTGCCTTAAATTATTTTTCGTGACCTGTATCCAATGACAAAGTACCGTTTAAATAATAACCTAATCGCAGATAGAGAAATAACTTCAAATACCATTGAATTCTTTGTGCAGCAAATTGTGAAGACAATAATAATATCAGCGTAAAGTAAGTGTTGAATCAAGTCATAGAGGAAAAGAACAATAGTCTCAATATAGATCAACGGATACCAAACAGCTATTGTAGTAACAACAAAGGAAAGTTTGATCAACATAGTATTGTTATTGAAGAACAATGATGTTAAAACAAGCAAGAAATTCTGAATAGATCGCAATGAAATTAATGAGAAATCACAGTTAAACGTTGTCGAATAACAGTAGAGTACTGTAATAAACAAAGTCTATACTGATCAAGTTAAACTTGAAACAATCAAAGCAGCAAATTCTATAATGACTTTAAATAACATAAACAGTACAATAGAGAAACTATAATTTAAAAACATGCTAGCATTTTCATGCAATTATAAATTTGGCTGATAGCGTTAAAGATTTATCGCTAATGATTTACACAAACCTATTAAGATTTTAATTAGCCGACTTTGAATTAGTATCTGCACGAATTGCATACAAATCAAGGTGAATTCAAAAATGTAGATATAAAACACTGGCAAATTATCTATAATTTATTTTATTAATGTTGTAATGGATTTTGCAATACTGACATTGAAAGTTAAAGAAAAGAAAGATGCAGTATCAATGGAAGCTAAGGAATTAAACACTAAATACAGATTGGTAAATAGAGTACCTAATAATAGAATCACAATGAAAACTGAAAGCTACTGCTTAAATCAAGAAATGAAACAGTCTAAGGTGAAAAAATGAGCTAGTATTTAATAATATCGTGATAGAAATAAATGATAGAATTCATTTATTAACAGTTTACATGACTTATCAGAAATATATAATATTTTCTAATCTATGAGTATAAGTCAAATAAAGGGAACGTAATAGTCAGAACGTTATCGAAAGTTAAAAATAAGAACCTAAAATAGCTAGAAGCTTTAGGTTTGGATATTGTAAAATGGTAATCTAAACAAAAGGTTTTCGAAGATATGAATGTTGAATTTCGTTGACAAAAAGCCTTGAATGCGAATTAAATTAAAGTCATGAATTAGAAAACCTATGATTCTCTATTGCTACGCGCAGAAAAGAAGTAATGCGTTTTGCACGGACTGCAAATTAATCAACTTGCAATGTTTCCATCCATAATTCTTAGAATCATTGTTATGGTTAGCCATATCTCATTTGATAATGAAGATATTTGCATACGGAACATGACATAATAAAGATGTAAATACTGTCATTACGATTAGATAGTAATTTGATAATAATCAATCAGCAAGTAGAGTTTATACCTACTTAATACTAATAAATCCTACACAGACTGTTTGTCTTCATATCATTTTTACTGCAGCAAGTTATCGGTAATATGAATTTCAGAGTTTATTCCGATATAATATGATTACTCTAATAGTATCGTAGAAAGAAACTACTATTATTGTAGAACGAAACTACTATTATTGTAGAACGAAACTACTATTATTGTAGAACGAAACTACCATTATTGTAGAACGAAACTACCATTATTGTAGAACGAAACTACTATTATTGTAGAATGAAACTACCATTATCGTAGAACGGAACTACTATTATCGTAGACAGAAACTACTATTATCGTAGAACGGAACTACTATTATCGTAGACAGAAACTACTATTATCGTAGAACGAAGCTACTATTATCGTAGAACGAAACTACTTTTATCGTAGAACGAAACTACTGTTATCGTAGAAAGAAACTACTATTATAATAGAATTAACTACTATAATCGTAGAATGAAACTATTTTAATCGTAGAATAAATCTACTACTATAGTAAAATGAAACTACAATTATCGTAAAATGGAACTGTATGCAAAATTGAATCATAAAAAAACTCTGAAAATGAATATTTATGAAGAAAAAAGAAGGAACTTGAGAAAAAATATTGCAGATTCTTATACAAGAATGGTAATAGTGGTGTAAGAATTGAAACAGTTTTTGAAGCGCTATAAAATACTGATTCGCTGTATTGCAAAAAGCAAAACTGTTTTATGAATAGTGAAGAAAAATAATGATACATTTGTTTCTAATTAGGTAAATCGTCATTTAATGGAATCGTAACGCAGAAAGTATCGGCAAATGCCAAATATTTTAGATCCACGAATAAAGAGATCGGTACCTATCTTATTTCTACTTACTGCCTGCAATGAAAGTCTATGTTACGGAACGTTAAATTAGGATTCAGTGAGCTCAAGGCAAGGATTGCAAAACACTGTGAAATTACAATTACATGTCAGCCTGATTGCTTTCATTAGCTGTTGGATTATTTATAATCAGAGCAACTTACAAATGTGAAATAACAAGGTTTATTAAAAAAAAATAGAAAATAAGGAAAGAATTAAATTATAATACCGATGTAGGCATTTATAATGGTAAAGATCATTTAAAGAAATGTAACTTGTAAGATTGAGAAAAGGAGAGAAAATAATGACTTGATATTTTTAAAGTGACTTGTGAGACTATAAATAATTTACTGTTAGTGTAACCAGATCAAAGATATCGAGGAAATGCGAAACGATTTTTTTATATAACAAGCGTATAAGATAACCATAGGAACTATGATGAATCACAGTGATCAAAGACCAAGGTTTATTGCACAACATCATGCAAACGTAAAGACATACATGGAGTAGGTAACAATGATCTAGTAGGATACCAAGGTATTGCACAAATATAAGCAATAGCCAGCAAGGTTTCGAATCTGATACTTGATATTCTAGATCCAACACATGTTGAGGTTGCGAATGATTACGGTTTAAATTTTAGTACGAGCAAACTTTAAAACAAAAACAATGATGTGAAATTGGCGCCCAACAAAACAACAAATTAGAAATTAATATAAGACATAGCGTTACAACAACATAGACTTAGAAAATACTGAAATACTGGAATTGAATGTAAGGTTACGTTAAGTGCCTTAATGATGAAATGGATGTTTTAAAAATTAGGGTGTGAACGGCTATGACGGTTGCTTTTAGTGGTACCTAGATAATATGAAAATAGTTTAATTCTTCAGAGGGTTTATGAGGCAGATTGTTTAGATTGATTGGCGTTATTATAATTTAGTAAAGATTTCAGTGAAATAATCGTTTAAAATATTATGGCGCAAGAAAAGTCGGACGTGTTTGAAAATTATCGTTAAACAACGAAGTGGTATTAAGAAGACAGAGATCATAGTGATGAAGCTAAAAGTATAGGTATTACAGTAAATATTAAATAGAGAAAAATACCTAAGCGAAATAGGGTGTACAGAAAATATTCGAAAAAGCAGGATAAACTCCGAACGTGGAACAATGAACCATAGGGATTTTTGGGTAAAACATATATTATTATTATCGTGTAAAGAAGAGGAATTAAAATGAAATAGTTAAATGTATTACATCATTATCATGATGCAAGAGATATGAAATATTTTTGGAAGTTATCGATAAATGACTAAGAGTTAAGGTTTAATAGTGAGGTTAGTCACAATTTAAAAGGAATATCGTAGGTTCCCTTTTTCAATTATCGATGATTGACGGAAAAGCATGAAAAATGCAAGATCGTAACAATACACAACGATGCAAGAAATATCAAGATCAAGATGTTATTAAGATACAGAAGAACTATTTAGGTGCAAAGTTAAATAAGGTTAAATTATATGTTAAAAATAATATAAAAATATGAACAGTATTATCTGTCGAAAATGATAAAAATGTGATAGGATTAAGTATCAAAACATTAACTAGGGTAGTATAGGGTTGAGAGAAAAGATATGATAGTTCAGAATTTTATGGCGCAGGAAAAGTTGGACGTGTTTAAAAATGAGCGTTAAACATAACGAAGACGTATAAAGAAGACAGAGATCATAGTGATGAAGCTAAAAGTATAGGTTTTAAAGTAAATATTAAACAGAGATAAGTATACCACTATACCTAGATTATGGTGCAAGCAAAATAGGATGTACGGAAAATTATCGTAAATGATAGGAAAAGCATTGATAAGGAACAAACAATAAATTATAGGAATTTTCGCCCAAATTAACGTAACGTGGAAAGAGGAGAATGACTAAGAGCTAAGATTTAATAGTGAGATCACAGTCACAAATTAATTTACAAGAAATATCGTAGGTTTCCTTTTTCAATTATCGATGATTTACGAAAAATGCAATAGTGAGAACATGACAATACACAACGGTGCAAGAAATATCAAGATCAAGAAATTATTAAGATATCTACAGAAGAACTATTTAAGTGCAAAGTTAAATAAGGTGTTTAAAATAATATAAAAATATGAACAGTTTTATCTGTCGAAAATGCGATAGGATTAAGAATCAAAATATTAACTAGGGTGGTATAGGGTTGAGAGAAAGATACGATAGTTCAGAATGTTATGGCGCAGGAAAAGTCGGACGTGTTTGTAAATTATCGTCAAATATAACGAAGTGGTATAAAGAAGACAGAGATCATAGTGATGAAGCTAAAAGTATAGGTTTTAAAGTAAATATTAAATAGAGATAAGCATACCTAGATTATGGAACAAGCAAAATAGGATGTACGGAAAATTATCGTAAATAATACAAAAAGCATTGACATGAAACAAACAATGTATCATAGGAATTTTCGGGCAAATTAACGTAACGTGTTAAGAAGAGGAATTAAGAAGCAACGGTTAAACATGTAATAATTATTATGATGCAAGAGATATAAAATATTTTTGGAAGTTATCGGTAAATGACTAAGAGCTAAGATTTAATAGTGAGATCACAGTTACAAATTAATGAACAAGAAATATCGTAGGTTTCCTTTTTCAATTATCGATGATTGACGACAAATGCAATAGTGAGATCATAAGAATACACAACGCCAACGGTGCAAGAAATATCAAGATCAAGAAATTATTAAGATGCAGAAGAACTATTTAGGTGCAAAAGTTTAAATAAGGTTAAATTAGGTACCTATATCTTTAATATAATTATGATCAATTTTATCTGTTGAAAATAAATCAGGACAAAACAATATCGAATATAAAGTGATAATACCATTAAACTGAATGTGTCAACAAAGATATCTGTAGATACATACGTTACACAAATTGAAAGAGTTAAGAGTACAATACAGCTGATTTAGAAACATAATGATAACGTAATTAGGTTAGATTGAAGGTTTATGTGACTGATTTTTTAGAGTGATATTTATTAAACCAAGACTTGAGTGAAAAAGCTTGAATTATTGTTGAAGAAGTGTTAAGAGTGAAGTGTGAGTTAGAAACAGTGTTTTTGCGTATTGTTGCATTTAATTTCTAGTTAGTAGAGTAGTTAATGCACAAAGGTGAGAAAGTGAATGAAACTCTATGCAGGATGCATTAGATACTAAAATTGCATTCGAGCCTGTGGAATGTTTTATTAGAAAAGTTCAATTATAACATTTTACGATGTGGTAGAACTTGTAAGGAGTTGTTTGTTAGTTGAGTGCAGTGAGCCGTGAGGTGATGTTTATAAAGATTTTCATGTCAAAGTAAGCGCAAAAAAAGAATACTCTAGGATGAGAAGAATTCTGTTAGAAACTACGTATAAAATTTGAAGGCAGGATACTTACAGAGTAGGACTTAGACTTGATAATTTCAAGAAATTGCGGTTGTGAATTTTTCGTTTATAATGTAGAATTCGTGATTTTTCTTTTACTTATAGTATAGTGACGTGCGTTCGTTTTTGTTAAATATACCAAAAATATTGAGAAGTGCCATAATTAGCAAGTTTTGTGTGCAGTGAGATGGTGTCAGTGTGTCCATAGGTTTTCTTGATTAAGTGTTTCTATAGGTTTCTTTTTTTTTGAAAGAGAGTCAAGGGAGAAGCGACTTCATGTTATTAGCGAATAAAGAGGGCCAGTTGTTTTTTTCTAACCTTTATTTTTTTATGGGAATTATACAAGTGAGGCGAACTGTTAATGAGGTGCAGTGACTGAATGTGTTTTAGGTTTACGATTTTATGAAAACTCGTTTTTGCGTAGCGGTGCGGAATTTCTTAATTACACATATTAACAATTAACCTAAAATTACTTGATACCTCTAGAGAAGGTTAATAAGACTGATTTAGATTAGTGTTTTTATCATTTTAGTGAAGATTCCAGTAATTATATAAAACCTCGATTTTTTAATAGCATTATGAAAATTCTCGAATGTTATAAGAATATTTTAAGATTGACACGATTGTCATTATTGTAATAAGCGTTATAAAAAAAGGATTCGTTTTGCTTTAACGATGCGGAATTTATCCAATACTTAAATAATGTCCTACAATTTTAGGAGACAGATTTTTTTTATAAAGCGTCATGATAATTTTCAGATATTAAATGAGACTGAATTTTAAGATTGGCACGATTGTCATTATTGCAATAAGCTTCATATAAAAGGACTCGCTTTTTTTTAATAACGATGCGGAATTTATTCATTACGTAAATTGCATTATATCGATTTTATTTTTAATACCTTAGAAAGGGCTAAAAAGGCACTGAATTTTTAAATTGGCGTTATTATAATTTTAGTAAGGCTTCCAGTATAATATAAAACTATTTATATGAATAGCGTTTTGAAAATTGTAGGGAAAATATGCCAGAAATATTTTAATGGTTAAAAATTATTGAGATTGTATTTTAAGATTGACACGATTGTCATTTTTGTAAAAATCTTCATTTGAAAGGGCTCGTTTTTTGAGTAACGGTGCGAATTTAATTGAATACATACTAATACAATTTATCGAAATTATTTCAATGCCACCAGGTTGTAATTTTAGAAAAGCTCTAGAGCTAGGTAGGTACTGCCTCAAGGAAGGTTTATGAGACTGAATTTTTAGATTGGCGTTATTATGATTTTAGTAAAGCTTCTAGTAATAATATAAAAACTATGTTTTAAAAATTCTTGAATATTGAATAAGAAGATATGCCAGAAATATTTTCATGGTTAAAGGTTGTTGAGACTGAATTTTAAGATTGACACTATTGTCATTATTGTAATTACCTAGCTACTTAAAAAAGGGACCCTTTTGTTTAGTAATGGTGCGGAATTTATTTATTATATAGGTAATGTCCTACAATATAATGAAAAAAGAATTATATCCCTCTGGGAAAGTTTAGGAGACTGATTTTTTTGAATAGCGTTACGAAAATTCTCGAATATTGAATGAGACTAAATTTTAAGATTGGCGCGATTGTCATTATTGTAATAAATAAGCTTCTTATAAAAAGACTCGCTTTTTTGAGTTACCGGCGAAATTTATTAATTACGTAATATACATAACGATTTTTTTTAAATACCAGTTAGGGTTTAGGAAACGTTTTTTAGATTGGCGTTATTATAATTTTAAGTAAAGCTTCTAGTAATAATATAAAAACCTCTATTTATGAATAGCGATACGGAAATTCTTGAATATTGAATAAGATATGCCACGTATGATATTTTTTTATCAGGATTATCTAGTGTTAGTGAGGGGTATTGCTAATAAAGCGCAGTGACTGGATGTGTTTGGGTGAAGATTTTAAGATTGAGGAAGAAGGAAGTGCGGAATACCTTAATAAAATATATATTTACAATTTACCACTGTACGTTGAGACTGAATTAAAAGATTGACACTATTGTCATTATAATAATAATAATTTATTTTTACCAAAAAAGATTGTACAGAAAACAACTTAAAAACTAGTAAGCTATAATATTATGAATACAACACAATTTTAGGAGCATCTGCAACCGAACTAAGTAAATACCTGTATCTCGGTATTATTTTATTAGTATTGTAATAATATTTATATAAAAGCACTTGTTTTTTGAGTAAAGGTGCGGAATTAATGAAATACTGATACAATATTTACCAAAGATATTCTTATGAAGCCACGTTATTATAATTTTAGAAAAGCTTTAGGTAGGAACTATCCTCAAGGAAGGTTTATAAGACTGAATTTTTAGATAGACGTTATTCTAGTAATACTTTAAGTAGGTAATAAAACTAAGCCTCGATTTAGGAATTTTGCTAGGCAATTTCTCGAATATTTTCTAAAATATACTAAAAATATATCAAAGGTTATATGTTGTTGAGACTGAATTTTAAAAATTGGCACGAATGTCATTATTGTAATAAGCTTCTTATAAAAGGACCTCTTTTTTTGAGTTATGGTGCGAAATTATTTAATTTAAATTAATCCGATTCTTTTAAATATCTCAGTTAAGGGTTTTGGAGACGTTTTTTAGATTGGCGTTATTATAAATTTAGTAAAACTTCCAGTAGTAATATACGGAAATTCACTAATATTGAATAAAATATGCCATTTATGTTTTTTTTTTATGACGATTATCTAGTGTTTGGGAGGCGTACTGTTAATGAAGCGCAGTGACTGAATGTGTTTTAGAGTGAAGATTTTACGATTGAAGAAGGAAGTGCGGAATATCTTAATAAAATATTTTATAATTTACCACTGCGCGTTGAGACTAAATTTTAAGATTGACACGATTGTCATTATTGTAAATAAACTTCATAAAAAAGCATTCGTTTTTTGAATAATGGTGCGGAATTAATTAAAAACTGATACAATGTACTTACCGAAGATATTTTAATGAAGCCACGTTATTATAATTTTAGAACAGCTTTAGGTAGGTACTGCCTCGAGGAAAGGTTTATGAGACTGAATTTTTAGATAGACGTTATTCTAGTAATACTTTAAGATAAGCAGGTAATAAAACTAAGCCTCGATTTAGGAATTTTGCTAGGCAATTTCTCGAATATTTTCTAAAATATACTAAAAATATATCAATGGTTATATTGTTAAGACTGAATTTTAAAAATTGCCACGAATGTCATTATTGTAATAAGCTTAATAGGTAATTAAACTAAGCCTCGATTTAGGAAATTGAATTTTTAAATTGGCGTTATTATATTTTTAGTCGAAGCTTTAAGCAATGTTTGAATAACGGAATAAAATTTCTCGAATATTTTATTAAATATACCAGAAAGATTTAATGTTTAAAGGTGGTTAAGACTGAATTATAAGATTGACACGATTGTCATTATTGTAATAAGCTTCATACAAAAGGACTGGTTTTTGGAATAGCGATGCGTAATTTTCTTAAAATATTTGTGAAAAATATTGCCTCGACTACTCCCGAGGCAATATTTTGACTTGGTATTAGACTGTTTTTTGGATTGGATTGGCGTTATTATTATTATTATTTTAGCAAGGCTTTAAGTAATCTTCTTTCTTTATCGTGTGGGTAGGTAGTAATAATATACCTCGATTTTGTTATAATGATGTGTTTTTTGAATATTTAACTGAAACATACCAGGAATTGTTTAATGGTAAAAAGGTTAATTTTAGAAAAGCTTTAGGTACCTACTGCCTCAGGGAAGGTATTTAAGACTGAATTTTTAGATTAACATGATTCTCATTATTGTAATAAGCGATTCGTTTTTTTGAGTGGTGTTACGAAATTTCTTAGAATACAAAATATTTTAATAGGAAAGATGTTGCAGACTGATTTTTAAAAAACCCTAAGATGATTTATTTATTTTTAATTATGTTATGACTCTAATGCTAGGTTTACAAACAAAAAAAAAATAAGTAAAGTTAAAACTTGTATGAAAAGACATCAACGAAGATTGAAACGTGCCCGGCAAATGTACCTATTAATTTTACATTTAAGAAAGAGTTTTAATTTCGTTTTCAGAAATGAACTAAAAAAGCAAATCGTTTAGGTTATGTTACGTTTAGGAACCTATCACCTTATACCATATTTTAGGACGTTGCGGAATTATTAAAAAAATATAATAAAGATAAACTAAATCAAAATAAATGTAAGGTTACAAATAATTTTTCATTTGAGCGTATAGGTGATAATCAAAATAAATTGTTTAAGCCAAGGACAACGAATTGAAGGAAAAGTCAGGGTTTTTTTTAAATCATTTAGGTGGATCTAATCAATCTTATTTGTTATCGTTAAAAACATTTTATTTAATAAGTTTTAACCAGCCTTTCTTATGAAAGTTATTTCGATTTGATAATGTTTTCATAATAATCTGTATAATCAATTATATCTATGACAAATTAATGGATGTGAAAAACATTTATTTATTTTTAAAAACATCTCTTTGCTATGTATGCAAAACACGTTGATTTTATAAAATAATAATTATAAAGTCGGTTATTATTTAAAATAAGAATGATATTCTTTCGATCAATTTAGAATATCAATTTATTTTTGTAATAGCATTATGTGTTTATTTAGTTGATATATTTCTGTTTCTGAAAGCATTTTTGAATATTACGTTTATATAATTGTTAGGTAATTAGATACATAATTATATATTTTAAGCGTATTTCTTGAACAATAAATTATAAATTATATTTCGTTATCTTAATTTCAGCTAGCACTTGTGCTCATATTATTTACTCTTATCTTTAAAAGTCATTTTGTTGAAGTATATTTAATATTATTTAGACAGCTGAGTTAACAACGATTAAATAATCATAGATTTTTTTAAATTTGTTAAATATACAAGAAAATCACTATATTATTAGTAATTTTCTTTTTCAAAATTTTCAATTTTATATTTTTCAAACATTTTTGAGAATATATTTTACATTTTATCCTGATGATAAATACTAAGTTAACATTTTAATTTACGCACTTAAAATAACTACAATACAATAGAATATATATACAAAAAGTTTATTTAACCGTTTTCAATAAATATTTTTGTATCTGTTTACATTTCTATATTTTGTTTCTAAAAAATATTAATTATTAACAATGCAAAAATTATATGAATAAAAAATATTTATACAATCTTTTGCAATGAAACTGTTTGAAGCAATATTCTTCTATAAATCTTTTTATTAATTTATTTGTGACTTTGATACAATTTAATATTTTATGAATCTGTAAAAAATGCCACTGATTCCCCTTGAGTTACAGTGTACATACCTATAATTTTGTACAAAATAATGCAACAACATTTTATGAATACTACTTAGGTATTTAAATGTAATATTTAATTCTACATATTTTCACATTTACCTGATTTTTGTACTAGTATACAATAAAACATTTAACAATCAAACTATACCGATACTACAAAGCTTATTTAACATAGATGATAATGTGTTATTATATCTCATTTCGTTACACTGGTTTCGTTAACTGAGACTTTACATAACTATACTTTGATCCATAACGTTATAATTTTTCAATTTATATATTTTTTCTATAGAATATAAAGTATGCAACTTTATCTGTAGCCAATTCAATTTAATTATAATAATTGTTTGGAGCTTTACTTACTAAATTAATTCGGTGTGATAATTATTCAACCTTTGATATTAGTTTTGAAATTATTTTATTGTATTTCCAATATATTTTTAATTGGAATTCAATGAAAGTTATATAAACGTACATATTTATATTTATACTATTAAAAAACAATATAAAATTTTAAAACGCATAAATGTTCTGGGTAGGATTACTATAAATACGTATTTCTGCGTGAAATAAACGATGTTTACAGTTGTATCTGAAAACAAAGACATTTACTAAATGAATATCTAGTATAATATTAAACACATTTGAAATTATAGAATTAATTAAGAAAACGTCTGTGAACCAACTTATACCCTTATACTTATACCAACTTATACCCTTATAATTATACCAACTTATACCCTTATACTTATACCAACTTATACCCTTATACTTATACCAACTTATACCCTTATACTTATACCAACTTATACCCTTATACTTATACCAACTTATACCCTTATACTTATACCAACTTATACTTATACTTATTATTATATTACGATCTGAAGTGAAATGAGCAAATAATTATTTTGTACATTTAAGGTGAACATTTATATTTACTTTACGGTGAAATATTATTAAGTAGGATTACAATAAGAAATAATGATTACAAAAGCTGTGTGTGTTAGGAAACTAGGCAAAATGTATAAAAGTAAACGAAGAAGGTCAAATAAGTACTAATTTTAAAAGAATATGTATATAAACCGAAACTTATTTCAGGTTATTTTTTGTTTTTATTATTTTCGAAATATCTAGGTAATAATTATTATCAACCACATCTAAGTAGGTAGGATAGGTTCTCAGCGTTGAACAAACGGACACGTTAACATTAATATAGGCGTATTAGATATAATAAGTAGGAAGGTAGGAAGGATACTTAAAATATTATAATTATGTAGGTATATGAGAATTTTTAATTAAGTATTTCTTCATAATTATGAATATTCAAAGATAAAATAATTTTAATAATCGGATATTAGGTAATAGATAAGATAAACCAAGACATTGGTATTTGAATTTATTTGTGTAGGTACAGTTATCGTAAACTAGATAATTATAAGATTATTTTTTTAAATTTATTATAATAAACGTCAGAACTATACCTAATACTTAATATAATTATTTAATAAAGTTAGATAGAAATTATTAAAAAAATAGATGTAATAATAATGATTATTATTTTAAGATAAACTCGATTATCTAGGTGTCATTTTACCTAAATTTTAAAAATCATTTATTTTTATGTAGGTAGGTTTAAATAATAATTAAATAATGAAGGGCAAAATTACATATTAGAGTATATAGTAGAAGTCGATAGGTTTACTATAATATTCTAATTTAATAAATATTGCGTGAAAGAATAGATATTCTGCGTAATTTTTTTATTTATTAAGTTCTCGTTATCAGTAAATTAAGTAAATCATTTTGAAAATTCGAAAAGGTAATCTCCACTCTTGGCGTAAATTAAGTACCTATAAATAATTTAACGATATAAGGAATCAATATTGAACGGAATAACACATTAGAAATGTAAGAATTAATTAAGATAATACATTTAAAATTTGAAGAGTATAAGTAGGAACATAACGGAATATACTTTTAAAATTAAAACTCGAAGATTATAAGTAGGAACGTTAATATATTTAAAATTAAAGGATTATAAATAGGAACATTACGAAATAATATGTTTAAAATTCGAAGATTATAAGTAGGAGCGGTACGGAATACAATTATATTTAAATACCAATTATGGAACATAATAGAAATTATAGAACAAAATATAATACAAACGAATGAGTTGAGGTGATATCATTATCATGCCCAAATAATTTTTTATTATGATATAGCTTATGGTTTTCCTTAGGGTTTTCTTTGAAAATTTCACGCTTACGCTACGTAAATGGACACATAAATAATACATACACACAATCAAACTTTATAGACGAACGCACACATTGAATTTGTTGAAAAAATCGTGGTAGAACCGGCACTATCCTAATCATTGTCCTAACAGCACTAAGTTACTTAGATTAATTGCAATGTTCAGGTGGAAAAATGATTTCTCTTTCGCCCGATTTCTTTTTACGCAACCAATCCAAACAGCATGAAAAGTATTTTCGTTACCTACATTAATTATTTATTTTTCATTAAATGGATGGAAATTAGTTTCTGTATGTGCTTCCGATTGTTCAGATGTAGCATGCTGGTAAAGTTGACAACAGCGTTCTTGGTTTAAATTTTATTGCATTTGTGAAATGTGGGTTTGGTTAATTTCGTCTTTGTCCACTGTTGGCGTGAAATCTGTTTTACCTTCTTTTGCTTCATGGGGATGATGTAAAGCTGTACATATTTCTTTAAAACGTACGCTTATTGTAACTAATTTACATTTTTAAATATCTAAGTAATTAATTAAAATATTTATTGTTCATCTTACGCATTGGGATGTTAGTGTCTCCACGCTTTTAAACGCAAATTTGAAATGATACATACATCCATTTAGTACGACACAGTTCTAGCGGGATCGGTTTAGATACACACGGTTTATATATATTTACACTGCTCGATGAGATTAACTTTTAAATACTTATGTAATATATTTTTTCTTTAATATTATTTCAGGAGCTAAAATTAACTGTTCACGTATTTAATGCCACCGCTTTTCCTGCAGACCCCGTAAGGTTCCGTCGTTTACAACATGGCCGCCTGTCCCATCTACAAAACTATAGACACATAGTTTCATCAATTTGACTCGTTATCGTGGACGACGCAGGATGGACCCTAGATATTCACCAGTATTAATAACACCTCCGTAATTTAGAACAAAATAATTAAAATCCAAGGTATTAATATAGATTTTTTTAATTTATCCTCAATTTTTTTTGCAAAAATTCACTTAGGTTGTTGGGCATTTGTTAAGTCCCCTATATGTTTCTGCTATTTGATGCCCAATTCTGCTAATTATTAAAATGTCGAAAGCATCTTAAATTTTCTTCTAAAAGAATTTTCTTCTTGCGAATATAATAATAATATATTGCGTCAGAGTCTACGTACCTAGTATGTATAGCAGAAACAAATGTTTCTACGGCAACTGAACAAGTACATGACCGACAACATTCGACAGTCAAATTATTAGCAGAATTAAGGATTACAATCATTCGATTGAAAAAGTTTGCAGTATTAAACACACTAATAGAATTATGATTAGCACTCATTTTTACGAAACACAAAGCATGTTAGAGCATATTAATGCCTCCCACTAATTAAAATGGTCCAAACCTCGCATCACGCGTCATCTGTTGGTTAGCCCAAGTAGAAGACAGACACTTGTCTAGTACCAGTGATGCTTAGTGTTTAAGATAGTGTTAATTGTACTAACTCACCCTTACCTACGTATCGCAGTGTAGAACAATCTCATCTAACACCAAAACTAAGGAACACGGACTTAGATTTAACTATTGCAAACTTATTTAATTTTTCAGATGTTTTATTATTATGTTGGCGGCGTCAGGCAGGCTTATTATCAGCGGATCTTAGGCAGCGATGTTAGTTTCAAAAGTCTAAGAACCAAACTCAGCAGCAGTAAACACATGAGGCGAATATGAGATTTATCTAACTAGGTAAACTAGGTATAACTTTATATATTCACTAGCATTATCTTTGTAATTCAAATGTTTCTGAAACTGATTATTATGTACTAGGAAAAATAAGTCGTTCAATGTTTAAGATTTTCCAAAAAATAATATTGGCGTTGTTTATTTTAGTGAGGGGTCAGAAAATATTTATAAACATGGTTTATTCTCATAGTTTATTTGTATTTCATTCACATCATTAAGTTGTAGTACATGAATTAGAGATGTAAGTTGACAGAAACGGAGTTCCATGAATGTAATTTAGAGCTAATGGAGAGACGATAGGTATGAAAATGAGCACATTAAACCGGGCGATGACTTAGGTTATTTTATGATTACGAAGTAGCATCTAATACTAATAATGATACTTTAATAATATTTATCACATTCAGTGTTTGACATCTTACAATAATATTAGATTTAACTCGAACTAAGGTTAGTTACATTACAACTTAGATATAAAGTTATGTACTCATTGCAGCTGTGTCAACAGCCACGTAGGTATAGAGCTATAAGGTTTCTTCAAAATATGATAGTGTTAAGTTGTGGGCGATTGATATAATATCTAATAAGCTTGTTTTAGTTGTAGCCTAGGTTAGGTAGGATGGTAGCCCCTGGTATTTAGGGTTTAAACAGGCCGTAGATTCAGGATGTCCGTATTTAGACTCCACAAAACGAATCTGGAAGAAGCCTAATTTGTTGGCAGGCTTAGATTAAAACTCCTAAACTCTCAGGCGTGGCTTTTCCTAGCTAAACTTAGGAACGTAAGCTAAACGTTAGATAAGGTCTAATTAGGTTTGTTATTGATAACGTTTAGAAGTTACTTTCAGTAAAACTTAGAGGTAGTGTTATGGCTGCTATTTAAATGTTTTTCTTTGCAATTGTTAGGCTAAGTAATTTTAAATCACAGTGTTAGCAATTACTTAGGTAAATTAGTTTTAGTCAAGTCATTCGCTTCGGAATTTATGCCCTTGATTGCAATTTTCTGCCGATTAACAGCTATGAGGAACTCGATAGGTATTATAACAGTCTTGAATGCAATACACTTAATCGATAATTTGTGTACATTTTGATAAAAACAATATTATTTTTGTACCTTCTAAAAATTTATCTGTCACATTCAAATTATAATATTTTTATGTCTCGATTGTATCTGTCCCCGAACGAACTTCAATTAAAGTTTTTTATTGATAAAATGTTAATTTTTTAATAAATATTTTTACTATATTGAAAAAGTAAATTCATCGACGTCTGTAAATCGTTGTAAACTTAATTAATAAATCATTAGTAATCGAAGTATTAATTTTGTTTCTCTTTGTGTAAATACTTACTTAATATTTCCCAAGACATTAATCTCAATTGAATACATATATTATATTACTGTTTTTAACCTTAATTACATTTTATATTAACTTTCTAAATGCAAAATTTTAAAAGTTTTGAAATTTATATTTTTAATTATTGTAATTACTATTGAAATATAATATCTACTTATTTATTTGAAATTAATATATTAAGAGGTTAATATATAGATTCAATAATAAATATATATTATAAAATTAGTTTCGACTTGACTCGACTTCCTACCCATAGATCTGCTGTTTTAATTAATTAACTCGATATTAATACTTACAACTATACCTATATCGACTCGACTTTATACATATTATGACACATATTAATAAGACTGCCAAGTATGCAGTAACAATGAACCTTAAATAGAAATCTTAAGACACAAAACACATCCATATTAGAAAATAATAACAATTAAAACTATAAAATATACATTAAAATATATATAGGTACTGTATTATATTTTAAATTATGAAATTTATCGTCAGCTAAACACAAAAATCTAGTTTAGGTGGCGAGTCAATAAGTACTTACTATTAAGTATTTCTTAGGCAGGTAGGGCTGTGAAAAGTCTATAGGTATTACCTAGGTAATTTTTGGCCAAAAATTAATAGGTAATAATTAAGGTTTCCAATAGGTATAAGCAGGTTTTTTTTCTTTTGGAATGCGATACCTTATCTTACTGACTTTGAAACAAATTCTTCCCGATTTCAAAAATTTTAAAAATTGCAAATAATAAAAGTCGTTAGGAGTCTGTTAGTCTTTGGGGATATTTTTATCAATTTAGTTAGGATCCTATTTACTTTCAAATTCATATTTTTTTAGAGAATGGGGAAGGGGGAGGGATAGGAATTCACAAGTGCCTTACATTTATTACACTGCGTAGATTTTGGGGTAATAATGGGTAAATTATTTACTGAATATTTTTTCCACGTTTTAAGACTGACTAACACGACTTTTAGAGGACATTTTCATCTTCCTTATTTGAACACTTTTTATTCAATAAAATGAAAAAAAATTTTTGGGATAAGCATAGGTAAAACAAGACAAGTTTGACAAACTGACAAATAATAATTTATTGTAGATATCCTCACCTTTTTTTGAATTTATGAATATGTCTATTGACATTAATTCTAATTTCAATATTAATAACATGTCTTCAACATGATTAAAAGGTCCCGATAGCCGATAGGTCCCCTGACACAGGTAACTTTAACCACGACAGCGTGGAACAACTTTTTATTGTAAAACAAATTAAAAAAATATATCTACTGAGTTTCTTGCCGGTTCTTCTCAGTCGATTGTAGGTTCCGAACCGGTGGTACATTTTATCAAACACCTCATCAAGGTGAAAATAAACAAAAGAATGTAAAATAAATTATGAAAAATATAAATAAATGAATTTACTTACCCTATCTGATGTTTTAATTATATTTTCCTGACACATGTAAAGAGCCAATGCAAAACTAAATACTTAATTCTTTTTTTTTCAATTAAGTACAATATTCTATGTTTAGACTCTTTATGACTTTTCCATTGGCTCTTTTTGTGGAACTTCCCTTTACACAAAAGACTACATGGTAACATGTAGATACTGCTAAAATACACAACACAAAACAGTATCTAAAATAATAAGCCTCAGTCATCAGTATTGTTTCTGGATAAAAAACCTGGATGATGACTGAACTCAATCTCTGTTGAACTGTCTGGGGACACCAAGTTGGCGGCAGAAGGACCAATTGACGAGGAAATGCGTAAGTATCTGATAAAGGGCTGATGACTGTTTGAGTAGACAAGTCTGTCAGTCAATAACAGTAGGTATTGCCAAGCTTGGCGTGGGACGCCCACTATGTACCTACCTAAATCTTAAATCTGCCAATCTTAAATGACTGGATATGTGAAAGAAAGTAGAATCAGATATTGTAGCATACCGATTGAGAGAGGCCTTTATCCAGCATTATATTGTAAATGACTAAATGATTAGGGCAGAAGATAATATACAGAATAGCCAAGCTATGCTAATACTGCCTTAATTTATGTAGTTTTTGATGGGTTCAATCCCCATTACCTACCTACTCTTCTCAAATGTTTCTAGTTAACGGTCAGTACCCATTGACTGCGGGCCAATATTTGCTACGCCAAGCCTGAAGTGCGGCTGGCTACACAGTTCGTGTGTCGCAAACACGACCGAGATTGTCCTAGTCTGTAGTTGTGCCTTAGGCCCAACATTACCTGTACAATGACGCCATAGCCCATAGCCGGCATAGGGGGCCCAAGCCCCCTTGATGTCAATATGGCAGGTGTACCTTAATTTCGAAATAATTTCTTTCTGAAGGAGGTACAGATTTTTTAGAGCTAGGTACAAAATAGTATGTTATAGGTACATTTGTTTGGTAATTGGTGTAATTTAATTCGCTATGTTACACCCGCCATTTTGACTCTCACCTGTAAGAGAGGGCCCAGCTCGTGATACCGCAACTAAAGATAGGTAATACAAGGCAGACACTTAGAGTAAGCTGAGCAGAACAATGAGTCCAAAGAGGGTTCAATGCCCTTTTACCATGTTTATATTAAGTAGGTACGTAATCCTCCTAGGTAGATTATTATCTTGTCATGACTGGCTCTCTACCATAGATTTAACTATAAGAGCCATCTGAAGTCGAACATAGACAAACTGTTGATAAAAATTTGAGCAATATCTGGTAGATGGCATTGATGTCGAACTTCTCGACTATAATGCTCAATGATACAGCGTCATCTAGTTGTTTTGCTTGGAAGTATAATGTGCCCGATGAGACCCGGAGGACAGTTTAGGTGCCTTGATAGTTCACTGTTGACTTGTTTGCAACGGCAAAAAGCTCCTCTAGCCACATTTCCTTTTTGAGATTAGAAACGTTAGCACTCAGTAGTAACAGTTGCAATTAGGTACTTATCTTCAAATAAAAACTGCTAGACACGTGGACTTACAACGCCATCTGTCGCCACCATATACTTAGTTTATTTATTGTTCTCACTCTCAATAGATGGCGCTATCAGTCTGTGAATATCATTTACCTATTTTCTTGTGATGCCTAAGGTGGTTAGCAGAAATCAAACTAAGTACTGTTTGAGGCTAGTAATTTTTTAAGAAACAAGTTAATAAGAACTAGCGGCACGCTGATTTTTTAAGTTATAAGGAAATAGTGTGATATCAACATTATCAATGTTTAAAGATTTGCATGCTCTGATCAGGAGTTGCAAGATTGATAATGTTCTAAGGTACCTACCCGGATCCAATTTTTGAGAATTGACATGACTTGAGATCGTTGCTGAGGCTACCTTATTCAGTGTTTTCTGTCTGGCAATAATATGCAGAACTGCTGGAGACTAAAAGAAGAAGTGGTTCGTACCTAGTAACTTACTGTTAGTTAAAATTCAATAAAACATACTCAGATAAATGTGTAAAATTATTTATATTGCATTATAATAATTAAAAACTGTCACAACAAGGAATTGCCACGAGCCTACCTTACACAATCGCCACTTACGAAATACTTAGCCTAAGTTCACTTACACTTAACTTAGTCGACTTAACGTTACATCACATGTAGAACGAGATATCTTTTTTTTTATAATAAGTAACAATAGCCGAGGATATTTGAAACACTTCGCTCCGTTCCCACCAAAACTTAGAACTAACTTAGCGCCTGTAGCCTATCAGAAATCTCTCGTAAGCTTATAATATTTGACTCTATTATAACAACTAGAAGGATTCATAAGCAAATACCTACAACAATAGATTATTATGCGTATACAGATATAAATGTTATGTATAAAGACGATCAAAAAGGTTTCAAATACGCTATAATATAGTGATCAAAAAGTGTACAATAAATACTATAAAGACGCGTGTGGAGTCAGTCGGTACGGAGCGAGGCGCGCGCCCGGCGCTCGGCTCGTGTCTTATCTCTTGTTTTTGTTCTTCATGGTGAGACGTCGCCAGAAGCTGGTCTTCTCAGCCGGCGGCTGCTCCTCCCTCGCCTCCTCACCCCGCGTCTCTCCTCGCAGGATATCTAGGAACGTCGGGTCGTTCTTACGAACGTTCTTCTCGATTTTCACAGCTTCCGCGCTCAATTCAGCCTTCAGTTTCTCAGGGCTCGTGTTCTCGACCTTAAACTCGTTAGGGTCTTCAACGAACGCCTGCTGAAGGTCGCGCATGATCTTTTTCCTGATAGTCTTCTTCATACTGAGGTGTCTCTCCAGTGTTTTGACATCGCCGTTGGGGTACGTGCGGTAGTCCTCCTTCTTTTTCTTGGACTTCTTTGTTTTGTCGTCTGTGTCATCGAAGGTCTTTCCATCGTACTGTTGGTTGAGGCCGAAGATGTCCCTCAGGTGGGGGATGGCCCGCTCTGACGTCATTGTGATCGAAGGCGTTGCTCCCGCCTGATGTGTGAGATCACAGACACCTCATCATGAGATCTGGAAATAAGAGAAAAACTTAAATTATTATGTGAAACATTAAAGGTTAAATACCGTAAATCTTTCTGGCAAGAGAGTAGGCTGTAGAGCCCAATGTGTCAATTGTCACAGAAAACGAGTAGTGTACATACAATGATAGGACAATAGACGATATCGCCCACGTTTTTGTCACACAAGCTAATCAGATTTCTAGACACAGCACCCAAGTAACAAGCACATCGTCTAGTAAAGTAAATGAGTTGTCCCACTTCCCTTAGCTAATTGTCATTTACTTGTGAATAGACATATAGAGCATGGCAAGCACCAACTGCCACAGTCTACATAATATAAGATCCGATACGTTTGTGAATGGTATCCTAAACAATCACACATCTTCAACAAATACGAGGAAACCAATTTGAATACAAAATAGACTTTGCCCGCCGTGTTCTGAAAATAAATTGTCGATTCCCATATTTGTGTATATGCTGTGTATAAAAGAAGATATTTAGATAATAAAAACAAAAAAAAAAGAATTTAAAATTGAATTGAAATAAGAAACAGTTGAATTTAATAACACCTAACCCGTAAATGCCGCACTAATATGACTTAATGCTTGCATTTTAGAAACTATCTAGCCGAACATTTTCGTGAAAGTGAATTTCTCAAGTCTGTATGAGCCGAGTACGTCAGATATTAACTCTGTGTAGTATTTGTCCGTAACAATGGCGATGATAAAGAACAGAGGCTGCGTACCGTAACCGATGTAGAGTGACTAGGGTAACAACTTCCCTTCTTGCTACGGACTTGCGAGAGAAAAAGTTAAACCAAAGACATTCATTAATAACGGTGGAGTCAACGTTGCTTTATGATACCATGGCAGGGTTAATGGAAAAATATATGAAACTATTAATAGTTTTGTTGATGAAAAGGTAACTTGATAGTGACTTTGAACAACAGGTAGTTAGCGAGCTTTCACGAAGTTCTGCAGCTGAAAGTCTTTTGTGCTGGTTGCAGTCTAAGTTTTGCGTAGCCCAAAGTAACTTAATATGGTGTTACGTCGAATAGAGATGTTAAGTAAGATATTCAACATTCAGTGATAAGTTTGGATTATAATAATGTTTTCCTTCACTGATGTCAGTAATGTTCAAGATAAACTTGTAAAGTAGGTTTAAATGAATTGAAAAAGTCACATTATTACTTGCCGGTATCAAAACCACAACCTTATGTGTGAAAGCCGGGAATTTAAATCACTGGGCCATCACGATATTTACTAATTTAGATTAATAAGTATAATTGATAAATAGATTTAACTTTGTTTTGAATTACATTCAGTAAATTCACCAATATTAGGATTATTAAAAGGCTGATTCTTTTAAAAATCTTAAAAGTTCTTTTGAATTTAAAAGCCAAGTGGCAAATTCTATCTCTCAAACAACAGGCACCCATTCTTTGTTTCCCTCTCAAAACAATCATCAATTTTCCCAACAGTCCTCCATACAAGCTCGTTAGCTAAAACGTTGGCACGGAAGCGTTTTGCGTTCGCGTGTACAGACATCCGTAGACTGCATTGTGTTCAGAATATAATATAGTGCGCTTGACTGCACCCTCCTCGCCACCGCCGCGCCGTTCTCTGACAGGGCTGTCATATATTATCCTCGAAACATCTCCTCTTGACATTTGTGAGGGAGCTAGGATTCACACAAAGTGGTACTTATCAATGTGCTTTGTTTATAAGGCGTATTGTAAGTGGTTCTAGTAACATAATATCTTGTTCTTTTGTAATTTGAGCAATTATGCTGGATTGAGAATTTGTCTTGTTATTTTTTGCAACAATTTTGCTATAATTTTTACCTAAACAATATTTACAGCTTTTGTAGAAAGATGAAAAATTATGATCCTGGGGGAAATCATAAGAGTTACGACTAGATCTTCTTAACAACAAAAGCCGTTGGAGATAGTCCCTTGCCACCCGAAATCATGATAAATGAGGAGCAAAGAGAAAAATCGGCAGCCCTATCCGTCGTCGAACAATGCGAAGCGTTTAGCGCCATTTCGTACATTTTCTAACATAATAAAGAGCACAGCTCTTCCACAAATTGTTCGTGAATCACTTTCTTTACTTTCCTAACTAATTGTGCCAAACCTGCCTACCTGCGGAAGTGCTAACGAAATTGTTCAAAATCTCCGCTAGTTACTGACGTTAGGGCATTCGCCTAAATGTTTAAATCTATAGATACTTATTTAGTTGAACTACTTCTAAAGGAAGTTCTGTTCAACATCATCGACAGTATATTATTACTGAGTTTCACTATTTTAAGAGTCTGATGACTATTGCGGGCCGGTATGTGCTCGATTTGTTCTTGAAATTCAATAAATCAACGGAATCGCACAATAACGAAACAATTTAAAAAAAAAAATTAAATATTCTTAGAAATTGAGTGTTGACTGAGTTAAAGAAATGCAGTGCTTTTTCAGGCTCGTTGTCCACTTCCCAAAAGTATAAAATAAATAGCGGCAAAAGCATTAGTGTCAAGTTTATTGCTGGCACCCTACCGATAAATCCATGGTTCGTCAATACATCTCGCTCACGGCAGTCGTAACAGCTGACATTAACATTGGCCGGGGTCACTGCACTTTACCTAACTCTAGCCACACATGATCGTGGGCCGCCATCTTGTGCGTGTGACGTCATCTACGCCGGTTACAATATTTTGTGTTGAGATTTTTTTTGTTTATAATAAATTTCGTTTTGTAATCCGAATTGTTAGTGGAGGTGTAACTGTTCCTGACCGATTGTCTTGTCTTTATCATTTTTCAGGAGTGATGATGACATTGGTAACGGT
This sequence comes from Hoplodrina blanda, assembly GCA_949316365.1. Taxonomy (NCBI): domain Eukaryota; kingdom Metazoa; phylum Arthropoda; class Insecta; order Lepidoptera; family Noctuidae; genus Hoplodrina; species Hoplodrina blanda. Next base: position 3,759,107 of record OX438582.1, read on the forward strand.
CTTCTATGAATTACATTGTCCTTTTCTCTATTGTTATTTTAATTTTCTTGGTAAGGAGACTAACGAACAGTCTTTGCTTTATTAAAAACACCATGCTCTACTTAAAGTAGTTATAACATTCTAAAACATTTTTCTTTTACAAACTTTAAGTAGGTACCTACATTAAAAAAATAACCCAAGTGATGCATTTGACAAATGACCACTTTCAGGCGAGGTTACATTCGACGTTTTACCTTGCGATGTTACCTTTTATGCAAATTATGTCTGACGCGGGAAATCCACGCTCACAGGAAAAATATGCATTTGAAAATGGAACTTCAGACCGCCATTTTATATTTGCCAGCACTTTGTAGAATATTAAAAAAGTTTCTCGAGTACAATGTTACTTGTGGCTTCATTTTGTTGATATTTTGTATTCATAGATACAACAGCAAGAGCAAGATAACGAATTGTTTATCTTTGGTTAGTTTAATGTCTATTTCGGTCTATGGGGCATTACATAAAAGGTGAAGTTATACATAGTGTGTATTTGATGTATGTATTTCTATTTATTAGAATATTTTTTTTAAGTTTGGTTATATTTATATCGGTCCAACCGGAAAACGAGACATTTAGTATGCGAAAACCGTCGCTTAAAAGTGGATAGGGCGTCAAGCTGAACTGACTTTATTCGCGGGTTAATCTCTCGTTTATCGGCGGTTACAATGCTCAGCAATTTACAACCGCCACGACGAGTAAACACCGAATCGCTGACACGATTGTTACGCTATATTATGTAGGCCCGTAGGCAACTGGGCCACAGATTGTTTGTCGACAACCATCAGGGAACGCCATTTTGTCCGAATCAGATTTTTTTTTAATACGCTTTTGTTTTCGTTCTGCGTTCCGCATTTAAAACGATGTTTTATTTCTTTTTAATTGGTATTGGGACTTGGCATTGGTTTTGGCGGGTTTTAATTAAAATTATTTTTTATTGGTTCTCAAAATCGTAAAGTTGGTGTTATTGAAAAATTGGCAGTACTTATCGATTGTTGTTGTTTTTTGTTGTATCGACCGGAACACATTCTGGCTGAGCAGTCGAGACTTTTTGTTGCATTTTCATTATTCAGGTTCTTATTTTGTGATTTTTGTGACAAAGACATCATTTTTTTGGTGTTACGAGCAAAGATATTATAACTTTTGAATAAAAAATGTCGCTTTACAAAGTCCGGCTTAAACCGAATGATTCACAATTAAATAACTTCTCTTCCTTAATCTGCAGCACGAAAGTTCAACACACCAAGCATATTATGTAGGTAACTTTAGATTTGTTAATAAAACTAATTGCATAATTGCATTCTCGGGGATGTGTATGGCTGACTTGTGACGTAAACCGCTTCGTCTGCAATAATTACTGGGTTGGATTACATGTGCAATTTACTTGAGTTACACTAATACACACTGTGTTATGACATTTGGTGTCAAATGAGGCTTATTTGCACATTTTAAATTTAGAATAGTAGGTTTGGAAACATAGGCTTATAGTCCTTGTCAATCTTTTTTTTTTAAGGATGAAAAATTATCAAATGGCTTCTTCCGCTCTGGGCGTAGCGGAGTGCCCTTTGCGCTCCAGAGCCGCGAAAACTCCTTCGAACAAAATCCGCAACCCTGGCAGGGTCCTTGTCTATCTAAAAGACAATTATCACAATATTTCTCGACACAATGGATTCTTGAAACTAGCGTGACCATAAAAACAGTACAATAACAAACTACTTAGAAAAACAATCTTGATATTGCGTTTTTGTATCAAAATTTCAAACAGTTTTTAGTCAGCCTTACCGCTAAAACCACATAATCTACAGACAGCAAAATATTCTAGCTTTTACAATGAAGTAGAACATAAAATATGTCTTAAAACGAATAAATCCGACTGCATTTTGCGTCTAGACCGAAACTGGAAGCGAATGCCTGCACCGAGATAATAAAACGTCTCAAGCGAGAAAATTGCAAATCCAGCTTTTGTATGAAACATTTTTAAGCTGCATACTTAGTAGAACAAGTAGCCGGTATTATATTGCCGTTTATCATAGGAATTTAAATCGTAATGACAAACTAAAAGCGACGAATAAAGATACTAATTTACAGAACAAGTTCGTTAAGGTTTAGAAATGTCAAAATAAAAATACCTACATAGTTGATTGACTTCAGAGTCGTTTTCATGACATGCATTCTGTAAAAATCTTCGTCGGTGAATTTAGGTGAAGTCTTGAGGTAAGCTGTCATTGGATACTTATAACTCAGGGAATAAAAACCGAATTTAAACCTAGGAAATCAACCAAAGAGGGAGGGAAGTGTCTTTGGTTTTCCTGAGAGAATATCAATAGTTTTAGTCAGCGGGACTTCTTTCAATACTTAGGTATAGATCTATATATTAATTTACATCATCACAATCACATTTATAGCATCACAATGTGAATAATCTTACTTTACCGCGTACCAAATTGCATTGGTCTTGTTATATTCAATAATGAAATAAAATACCTATGACATTATTAAAAAGATACGTTGCACTCGCATGAACAACTTTTACGTCCTTGTGGGATTTCACAGAATTGTATTAATATTGTTTGTATTTGTACAAGTGTTACCATAATAATAATGTGGCTTGTCGTTGTCGCCCCAGACGAAACTCTTTAATACTTTACAAATAAGTAATAAAAGAGAACAAAGACAGAAATAACGTAAATATGACTGAAGGTGGATGGAATAATAGGTTTTATTTGTTGAAATGTTGTAAAGAAATTGTTTGCACGCAAATTAATAAATGATGCCATGTCGAAAAGTAAAGTGGACTTAAAATTCAGCTTCCTCAAAAATACACTTTAATTTGTAAATGAAGTCATACCAATACTGTCTATTCCATCCATATGACCACGCGGAGAATGTTTAGATTGAAATTATTTTTTATTAATTAGAAAGCATTACTGCATCTAAAAACTGCAAGAAGTTTAAGAGCTACTTATTATACTTATATTTCTATAACAAAGCCACAAGCTAATTAATCAATTCTGAACTGGCAAATAGTCGGATCGATCTTCTTTCGATCGATCGGAAAATCTTTTTACACCTATATATTTTAATCCATATAATAGCTATTCTATCGGTATCTGTCGATTTTCTTTACACATCTCGATTGCTAAATAAGTAGGTATAAGGTTATCTTGCTATCTATGTTGTTGACCAGTAGGTCCAATTACAAAAATTATTTCAGAAAGTTGTAACAGCTGAAAACAGTATTGCCGAGTGGCATTTGTTTTTTGGTATATTTCGCATCCACGAAGGCACGTACAGAACCTAGTGTTTAAAATGTCAAGCAAGACATCAGACATTCTCACAATGATGTAGAAGTATCAATATCACCGCGCAGAAAGTTGCCACTTTCTCACGCATTGAAGCAAACACTTGTGAAACTATGCGACTGTATTATCACTTATCAAATAAAGTGTATCTGTCGTATTCCAACAGTTATTTATCTTGTTTAATTAATGTATTCAGAGAGGAATGGCGAAGCGTCGCGCCCTAATTGTCACACGCACACGTTGGCAACACCACGCGGCGGGAAAATTGTGAAAATTACTTTTATTTTCGAATGGGATTCGGGATTATGAGATTTTGATAAAAACTTTCAGGTGAAAAATTAAACATGTTAGCATGTTACATTGTACGGAGGAATTTCTGTAAATACAAACATAATCAAGTTATCTAAATACGTGGTTTGATTTTTCCGGTATATTGTTCTTGTGTAACTTTAAAACTATATTCGCTTCAGTAGAGCTACAGATAAAATTTCTATGAATGTGATAGAGAAGGCAACCCCAGCCACGTAAAATACTGTCCCTAATAAATTAATAGTCATCATATTTCAAATCAAACAACAGATTTATAATACTTAGTTCGGACATCAGTTGTTGCTTCTTGTTTAAAGTCACTTTTACTCTGTTCTTAGATAAGTAGACAAAATCCGCAGAATTTTCACCAAAAATGTTTTGTGGTATATAAGGTATTATTTGACACTTTCGTTTTATTACAACCTAGGCCCAAGATTATAGGCCAGTGTAACGGTCGCGTAATATCGTAATATTTCAGTGTAATAATTGAACGTAACATATTCCACCCAAACAAAATATGTGTCCTATTTAAAGTATTGATCTGTCCTAAATAAGACACACATTTCAGGTCACAGTTGTAAGTGGAGGGCTCGTTTCTATCAGTCTTCCAACACAATCAGTTGATTGTCACCCTATTTTAATGACGTCAGCGGCCGCCCGCAGGAAGTTGCGTACACGCATCCAAATCACTTTTATTTCCTTTTTTTGTAAATCGCATTAAAACGTGGCGCTAATATTGCAATATTAATGTTTTTCGTTTTTGTTTGGTTCAGTGTCAAATATGAATGCTGATGTTACAAAAAATGCATATTAATGTTGTTTATTATTAGTGAGTTTTTCCTCATTTCGGGGTCATTAAGCCGTCGCACAGGTTTCTTGCTATCTAATGACTTTGTATCGTATAGATTTGTACCTAATTATGATGTCCATGTGATGTTTAAGGATATACTTAATAATGTGGATTGACTAGAAATGATATATTGAAGATTTGTAAATAAAAATAGTTGTTTTGACGGTACCTGAGGGTAGATTTTCAATAAATCCTTTCCAGACCAACAATAAATCAGTAAAGCGTTTTAGTTTTGTTTTGTAATTACTTAAATAAATGATTTTACAGAAAACAGCCATCCTGAACTGACTGTCTCCTTAGGTAATTCGAAAAACCTCTTATGAAAGAAAGAAAGAAAAACCTAAACAGTTTTTTTTTATTTCACGTAAAAGTGACGCACATACATAAAAATTGTTGTTAACAAAAGCCCAAAAACAAGTTGGCACTTCACCTATTTTTTTTTAAATGTTACTGTAAGTTGGCTGACTTCTGCAATATGGCAGTATTCAACACACCATGATGACTGGTTCCATTAATAGCCCACGGGCCACGTTTTATAAGTTCGAAATATAGCCATCCATCTGTAGATTCTCACACATAAAGTAGATAATAGTATCAAGTCATCTACACATTTAAACGTTGCGACATGCCCGACAGACGCAATTGTTTACCTCAAAGAGGCATCATAACCCATTAACAGCGCAATAAACAAGAAAAATATGGGAACACGAACATTCTCGAGTTACTATAATATACAGGATGAGTTTGTGAGATGGGAATAACATGTATAGGAACTTTGCTTGGTGAATTATACGAAGAAAGAAAGAGAAACACATTCATGTTTTTCAAAATAAATGTAGACACAGAGAAGACAGATGATAAAAAAGTCAAAAATCTTTTTTACATATCATCACGCCTGTAATCAACGAAGGGTTAGGTAGAGGTGTACCTATTAGTACACCCACATTTTGCCAGTTATGATAAGTCCCAAGTAATAGGGGATAGCCCCTTAAATCCTTTTTACCTTATTCCAAAATTATTGTTTTGACTACGCTCCCCTATTGATTGAGATAAAGGAGACTGGACAACTAAGAAATGGAGACGCTGCAACACAGAGAGACACAGCAACAGTTTAAGAATAGCAATCCAACATCAGGCTGGTTAGGAATAGATGGCAAACCTTTAGTTATTGGAGAAGCACTGGAAAAAGAAACAAAATGAAACGCAAAGAGCGATGTTTATCAGAACGACGTGTCTCAAGATGTACCAGCCTTAGTTATAACGAAAACATAATCCCAAAAAGTCCCACTGTACAAAGTTTTAATAACATAACTCAAAGAGCAGTGTGTCGATGTCGGTTACAGAAGCTGTGACGATTCCCACGACTCGAGTTGGATAATCACGTTACTTAACCAATGTTCATTGAATTGCGCAAGTCAAGGCGAGACGTGTGATCGTGAGTACAATGCTTTTGTCAACCAGAGATAGTGTCGGGCTGGTGTGACCTTCTGTGGCGTCTGCGTCTTCGAAGGAGAAACGAATATCGTCAGATGAAGTTTCCGAGTTTAGTTTTACTGATTAGGGCAGCGTCCAAGCTCCTTTGAACGTTAGTCCTTAAAAAAGCGCATCGGTTTGTTGTGATCGACCAAAGATCGTCAGAAATAAGATCTACATAAAGCCCTTAACCTTCGAAGGGTTAGGCAGAGGTGTACCCATTAGTACACCTACATTTCGCCAGTTATGTTTAAATCCCATGTAATAGGAGGCAAGCCTATTGCCATCAACCGGGCACAAATCCAGACTTTGAGGCTGCTACTGAGAAATAACTGATGGAAAAACTACACACCACAAGACCTTATGTTCAGCAGATACGCTTTGAGACGAGGCAGTATGAAGTAAGATCTGCCATTACATAAGACTGGATTTTCATAAATGTGAAGCTATAACTTCGATTTGCAGTTCTAAAGAGCCTACTAATTAACTAAGGGTTCAACATTCAATTCTTTTAATCTAATCTTCTAATCTTCTAAACCGATAACACTTCCGGGCAAACTTGTAAATAAAATATTTTTACAGAAGACCCTGCCCCAAAAATGACCTTTTCATAAAAGCTTCTGTCTGTAAAAAATAGAGTGATTATTAACAAGAGTGAAGCATTGTCAAAAGTTTCCACCAACTGTCAACAAAGTTAAATGATTTTTCAAATGGCGGCCGTATCTGTCAGAAAAGTTCACAGTTGAAAACTTTACTTTGCATTTCGGTAATGGCATTGTCAAGTAAGTAAGTTCAATAGGACTAGTTAATTTAAATTAACGACTGTTTGTTTGGACATTAATTACTATGTGGGTGGATGAAGTTATGGTTAAAGCAGATGGTGCCAGAATGGATGGCCGGCCATTTGCGTACGATTATGTTATTCTTGGTACGAGATTGCCTCCGGAATTTCTGATGATAAATATCTGCAGATAATTTTCGTTGGGAATAGGATTCTCGTTGAGAGTGGTTGTTAGAATACATACTTATAATAGTACAAAACAAACTTGAACTGCGAAACCATTAATTTAAACAAACTCCATTAATTTTTCCACAAAACTATTACCATTAACCAATTAAGTTTTATCATTAGGCTAACAACAACAAGCGTTATTTATTAATCCCCTGCTTTAACAAATTATAATTCATATATGCGTACTAATTTCGCAGCCCAAAACAATGGCGCCCGGAAAACCAGTAATTTGCATCAAAATCTAATTCGACTAAACAATTCCTGCCGCGAAGATCGGCGCAACCTTGCAGTGTTGCCACACAAAAAATAATAATGAATATGAAAAGAGATCTGATAACGAAATTACTGTTATACGTCAGCTGTTTTAATTGCCGGTGTTGCTATTATGTGCCAATGATACCAGCTAATGCTGGGTTTATTACTATGTGTCAAGGTATATGGAAGGGTTTATAGCACTTTTATGGACAATTCCCTTAGACGATTTGTCTGATAATGCTGCTAAATACTGATGGCAGCCTGCACCATTTAACATTTCGATTTCCAATTACACCGAAATACTAATAACTAGTATGCCTCTGCCTAACCCTTCGGGGATTATAGGCGTGATATTATGTTATGTTCCAATAACAGTTTAATTTTATCGTAGAAGTTTCTAGCTGTACCTATATTGACCTTACGTTCGTAATCCAAATATCCGAATTTAAAAGTAATCCTCATATAGCAGGAAGGTTAAAACATGAGGCACCTAGGTAGGTTACAAAATTAATACGTAAAGTTATCATTAATTCATTATAAACATTGAATAAAGCCTTATGTCATGTGACACGCGTGCTCTAAAGGTAAAAAAAAAACAGTGCTGACTACATTGAAGTGGTCAAACAATACTAATTTCAAAATAAATTGCCTAAGAAAATAATAACAAACAATTAGAAACGTTAGGGTTGTCAAATGTGTTATGAGAATAATATAAGTAAGTACTTTAAACATTACTTTAGTTACAAATATTCTTGAGGAGATTTCAAGCAAGGTTTTTCAGAAAACATAACGTAGCCCTATTTTTTAGATTGAATTATCCAATGGATTTATATTGACCCTGTGTTCCCATTGTCGTGGTGGCCAAGTGGTTATAAAAGGCGCCCGTCTCTCATGCATGGAAGTTGCAAGTTCGATACCGTGCAAGTACCTACCAATTTGACATTTTTAATTTATATGCTCTTTCTTGGACACCGCTGACATCAGTGAAGGAAAACGTCTTGAGGAAACCCGTGCGAAGGCTGATTTCGCCTAATGCTCGTACCATCTCTGTATGAGAAGAGGCTGTTGAGGCTTTTGGATGGCAGTAGGACAATAATGAGCTCGTATATTTGTATCTCCATTTGCTACCTTCAGATCATAACATTAAACCATCCAGCTCCTTTATTGCGCTATAATGAAATTCTAAACTTTGGAATCCCAATGACCTATAGATCAAAGGAGCAATTGTTTTGAGAACTCGTTTATGTTTATTTGTTCCACATATTTGTTTGCTTGCCGACCCTAGATGCTAGCAGACATCCTGCAGAGCGTCCTAGTTCTTCTGATCTGATTCGCAGATTTCTAAACATCCGCCGTGCTCTAAAACTATGGACATAGGCAATTTTTATGTTATTGTTATAAATGAATATCTAGCTAGGTAAGTACCTATATATTTTTTGCTGTATCAGCCGTGTATGTTAGGCAAAATATGAAAATGCTTTGTCATGTTGTTTAACATACCATTATGGGTTTTTTTTTTAATGTTGGCATTACGTGGAAAGTTGTAAATTGTCTGTTTTGTTATGACATATAACCTACTTATAAAATGTATTACTCTTCTATTTAATGGAGGTAGGTACTCTTCTATATTTTTAATCATTGACGTCGTAAAGGACACCAGTTAATTAAGACTTTTGATCAATATAATATCTAATAGGCCGATTTTTAAATTGTTAGATAACTTAGAATTGAGGAATAAATATGGCGGCTTTTGTAAATATGTCAAACTGTAAATTAATTGTCGAAATAAAAATCTGATAATTGATAAAACAGCCATTAATTAAAGAAATTGTATCAGTAGTGTTAAGACTAAATGCGTACAATTACTTAGCGTATCAAGCCAAATAAACAGTACATTCAACTAAACATAATACATATTCTAAAGTTTATTCCTGTAAACACAAAAAGCATCAGACGTTTCCAAAAAGTCTTAACTCCTCATTTTAAGCAACCACTTGCGTTTGCGCATAGCTTTTGACTAAAATAGGTACTAAGTACAATGGCCTGAGATCTGCGATGTTGCCGACAATAGCAGATGCCTGCTATCATGGTAAAAATACTTAGGCGAATATTTAGGGCTTAAAATAAAAGGAGCATACTACAAATAATTTTAAAATAACTGATTTCAGCTACTGAAATGTTTTTCTTCAGCAGTTAGGCGTTTTTATAAAAATACTGGCACTCTCCTTGCACTTCGTTTGCGTGATTTTTCTAACACATCCCTAACTTTTTTGAAAAGCTGTCACCCGGGGATAGTGTAGTTTCCAGTGACAGAATTTTTCAAATAGGTTCAGTAGTTTCGGAGCCTTTTCAATGCAAACAAACAATCAAAATCTTTCCTCTTATAATATTAGCATAGACTAGGTATTTAGATTAACAATTAAAACCTATTTCTATAGAGTCACGAGTAAAAATAGCGTTAGAAATATTATCATCTGTTAAGGCAGACAAATCGGAGGCACTTTGGAGATCACAGTTTATATTATAATAATGGCACATTATATGGTCTCACCGTGGGTGTTATGTCAATATTCAAGTATTGTACAGATAATTACCAGCATTGTATTCAAATCACTATTTGTTGTGCCACAGATAAAATAAATGGCCCATTATTCGAAATTCGAATAAGAAAAAAAACGGCTGAGGTTATAAATTGAAAATTATTTAAAATATTTATGTAGTCTGGCAATTATTTTCTTAGTTAAATTATTGTTTTAAGAGAGAATTTGAAGCTTCTAAATTGAAACTCTGAATAAATAAGTAATTGTGTTTGCTAGTTTTTTTTATATGAATAAATAATTTAATTATGAATTAAGCTTGTTATCTTTATATTAAAAAAGATAACATTTAAAGCGTATTAGCTAAATACTTAATTATGTTAATTACCACATAAATCTTAATGAAGATATTATCGTTTTCCTATTTGTTGGTAATTATAAATTATTGTTAAATTATGACATTTATTAAGAGTTTACGAATACATTTAACAGAATATTATTAGGTAAGATTTCGTTTTCCTTAAAGATTTAATTGACTTAGGTGAAAAAAGCGATCAAATATCCGTAAAATCTAGATGGCAACTGCCCCAATGGTCTCGTGGTCGCAAGCGCGACTGCTGAGCGTGGGGGCCTGGGTTCGATTCCCAGGTCGAGCAAAAATGTTATGGCCTTTTTTCATTAGGGATTTCAGTGAATTATACAACTTTTTATACCTAGTCGTACATAAAAGAATTAAGCAATTTATGCTATGGCGTCGTACAAAAATTCACCCTGCACTGCGAAATTTCTCCTGTACCTATCGTGGGTACGTTTACAATCATATAAACTCACGTACACAGACACCGAAACCCGAAACAACAACCTGTAGGTAGTATAAGTCGCTGGTTCGGTTCCCGCATGAAACAAATATTTTGTTTTTTTTGTGGGAACAGCACCAGCGCAGCACTAGTGCAGCGGCCAATTGCTCAGCCGCTGCGCCAACCGTGCCGTGCCATGCTTTGTCATTCCTCTATTTCATCTAGAGATATAGGTACTAGAGCACTATCACATAACAATTCTAATCCTAACTAATATTATAAATGCGAAAGTAACTCTGTCTGTCTGTCTGTCTGTCTTTTCTTCACGCCTAAACTACTGAACCGATTTGTGTGAAATTTGGTACAGGGTAAGTGTGAACCCCAACAAAGGACATAGGCTACTTTTTATTCGACTTCGACTTCGTCTGCGTCCGCGATAACCGACATATACGCGGACGAAGTCGCGGGCAAAAGCTAGTCTTCTATAAAACAAACTTCACAGCTCATCCAATCATGATCGTAGGGTCTCAATCTGAACGCGGCGCCGTCCAATAGTAGGTAATTACGTGTAATAGGCAGGCGTACCAGACGCCTTAATAACTGGACTGCGATATAATAATCTGTATGTTTAAGTCATATTCACGCTCGACTTGTTTGTAAAGCTAGTTCTAGTTGTTTTGTGCGATGAAGCAATTAATTTTGTTATTAGAACGTTGAAGGATCAAATCAATAGGGCCGGGAACTAAGTACTTGAGGATTACTTCATTTTGCGATAATTTTATTGCTTATCTTTGCAGACTTGTATAGAATTAAACAATCTCATTATTTTAGGGTTAAGTGCAGTTAAATAAGGCCAAACAGCTTTTTAATATTTCAAAATAAAAAATAAGTTAAAAATAACTAAAACCCGACTACGACAAAGTCGCGCACTGAAAAGTATAAAACAAGAACAATATTCATTTGACCGATATTTTCGAAATTTTTAAGTAATAGCCGTGGTCGTATGCCACCTGCGCGCTGCGGTTGTTTCACACAATCTTTATTGAATAGGTGGCATACGACCACGGCTATTACTTAAAAATTTCGAAAATATCGGTGAATCGGTCAAATGAATATTGTTCTTGTTTTATACTTTTCAGTGCGCGACTTTGTCGTAGTCGGGTTTTAGTTATTTTTAACTTATTTTTTATTTACACTATTTTGGGGGTTACTTATATTATTTGGGGGTTATATTATTTAAAGGAATAACTCTATTTAATTATTTGATATAATAATAAAAGCAAAGTAGCGAGTGAATTTCAAATGTACTCATTAAGCCTTTTCATTTGATACCCATGTTGACACTGTTAAAACAGGCAAAGGAGCTAGTAAAAGCTATATAATGTATATATATTTCAAATGTGCTCATCAAGCCCTTTAATTCGATACCCATGTCGATAATGTGCGAATTTTTTTTTTTTTTTAATAACGACTTCACATCCCCTGGAGGGCGCCATATTGGATTTGGTGACACGTCACCTACCCTATAACCAGCGGACAACTGAGACGCTTCTAACGACACCTCATTTGTCATGTAATGATAAGTAGTTTAGAAGTTACGAGGGAACAAACAAACATACATACAAACATACATACATACATACATACCGGTCAAAATCATAACCCTCCTTTTGGCTTTGCCGTAGTCGGGTAAATAGAATTATAACCAATAAAATGCTATTTCCCAAAGGCTATTATTATTTACGAATTCCTTTTTTAAAAAAATCTCGTGATTTGATTTACTTTTTGCCGCGTAATGTTTATTTTACTAATTAAATTGTTTCCGTCAGCTAATCGCCTAATAATTAAATTAGCTAAATAACGCCTTGACATTAGTAAAATTGAGATCTTATCACGATCCGCAAAACAAAATTAGACTATTATTTGCAAAAACAGCAATTATTATAATTACTACATTGTCTTAAAGTCCACTTAACAGCAGGGATTAAGAGAATTTCTATGCAAATATTCAAATCACTTCTCTCGCTGAGCCTGTCGTGTCTATTTTTGCATACTTATTCCGCATGAATTTAGTCAATGATTAAATATTCGAAGCACGCTCTATGGATTGCTCTATGGCATCTTATCACGCATCTTTGTTACTGGAGTTAATAAAGCCATAAACAATGCATCATTTACTGTTGCTAACTGACTTTGACAAAGATATGGTTTTCGGGGATTTACGTCAAGATGTCCGCTCGTTTATGAGTCTTACGTGCTCTGCTGTTTCAGTGAAACATTGTTATTTTAGGTGCTATACACATATTTTTCAGTAGGCATAAAAGTAGGTACCGGGTAAATGCGGGTTACTTTAGCCCTGTATAGGGAAACTTTAGCTCAAAACTGAAAAAAAAAGTTTGATTAAGCCTCTTGAAGAACAATGAACCTTTTTGTTAGAGACATTTATTTTTACTTCCAATTTTATTACTATTTCTGTATTTTTTTTTAGAGATACTTAAGTTCAAACGTTTTTCCATTTTGAGCTTAAGTTAACCCTACAGGGCTAAAGTAACCCTCATTACGGTATTTACTTTGAAGAGATTTTTAAATTAGAGAAAGACTAGCTTTTGCCCGCGACTTCGTCCGCGTATATGTCGGTTATCGCGGACGCAGACGAAGTCGAATTTGAATAAAAAGTAGCCTATGTCCTTTGTTGGGGTTCACACTTACCCTGTACCAAATTTCACACAAATCGGTTCAGTAGTTTAGGCGTGAAGAAAAGACAGACAGACAGACAGAAAGACAGACAGACAGAAAGACAGACAGACAGAGTTACTTTCGCATTTATAATATTAGTTAGGATAACGAAGATGGATTCGATAAAGTATTTATTTATTTAAACTTTATGCACATGTAAAAATACACTGTACAAAGGCGAAATTAATGCCTTGGGCATGATTGTCTTTGTAATGATTATCTTTTTTTTAAGTCAATGCTTTATGTTAATTTTTTACGGCAAGCTCAATAATTAGTAAGTATTATCACCTGTTGATATTAATAAAGATTAAATTAAATACTACGCGCTTATTTCAAATTTTAAAAATAAATAGAATGTTTACTTATCACACTCTTGCTTGCCTCTAATGCTTTAAATATTAGAGTCTAGTCTACGCTAGACTAATATAGGTACGAATGATCGGGTTCAGTGACCCTGCACTGTTAAGTTTATGGTCAACGGTACCTACTTGACGTCATAAAGATATATTTCAGGAACAGGGAACTGAATTTAGTAATGGCATAGAATCAGTTTGCTATCTAATACGTAGTAGATAGATAGGTTGGTATTTATAATAAAGCTAAAGAGATTTTTTGTTTGTATGTTTGGTTAAAAAAACGGAACTCACTGTTAAATTGGAAAAAATCTTTTTCTACATGATAGCCAGATTCATGAGGAATATAGATAACATCACACAATCTATATTATAACAAAAATATTATAAAGTAACATTTGTTTGTAAGTTTGTATGTAGGGGGTAATCTCCGGAAGTAATGAACCGATTTTGAAAATCGTTTCACAAATTGGAAGCTACGTTATCACTGAGTGCTATAGGCTATATTTTATTATAAAAAAATTAGGGATCCGTAAGAAAAATCACGCGAACGAAGTCGCGGGGAGAGTGCTAGTAGGCTATATAACAATAGGCTATATAACATCACACTACAACCCATAAGAGCAGATCAGTTACCAAAGACGTAACTTGAACACGGGTAAAATAAACCACGGTCGAAGTCGCGGGCAGAAGCTAGTCTTAACAACATAAAATCTTAGTTCTTACCAAGATATTGTAATGAATTAATGATGATTGTTTTATATCAGTAAAGAAACGTGTAGAATTTTTATCAATATCACACAAAGAATACTTAGTATGTATAAAGAAATTACGTTGTTGGCACACCGCCCTATTGGCTATGTTTAGTACCTATAATATTAATATTTCCCTCTTCCGTCAACTTTTATAAACAAAGCCGGAAGATAAACAGTTATTTTATTCTTGGTAACTGCAACTACCTATGTACAGTAAAAAACAAACTGAAATAATCCATAGGTACTACTTATATCCATACTTTTTTTTATAAAAATCATCAAATAGTCCTTCCGCCCTGGGTGGGGTTCGTATTTCCGAAGATAGACGAAGATAGCCGAGGCCTGTAACTTCAATCTAGTAGACCAGTTACTGTAGCTATCAATGCTATTTCCTACTTCTATTTTCAAGTTTGCAAGTCATCCAATGATCCAACGTCAGTGAATAACGGTTACCATTAATTTCACCTCAACACCGGTGATAGTTTCATTACCATTGTCATCGTCAAATAAGCCTAAAGCCACCGTATGACTAACGTTGATTCGTACGAAAAAAATACCATCCAATTACCTAGCAGTATTCCTGGTAAGGTCAGCGACAGAAGTCAATTAATATTATTATTTTTAAATACTATTAAAATAGACATGAAATAATACAAAACACCATTCAACATTTCAGGTCCTAGCTTATATAAGTAGTCCCGTATTTCCTTCGATATTGTGCTCATCTGAAGTGTTAGACGACTTTTTTGTTGACAGTAGGAAGAGTAATGCGAATTATTCGATGCTGATGAATGACAACCGGTGTTTTACTAGGTATGATAATATGATCGAACTGATTAATACTTTCATGACAAGCCCTTTAACTATTGCCATAACACAACCAGTGCAACTTCTGAAAGCTAGAATCAAACAATAGCGGCCACCAAAAAAGTGCTGAAGCGATGAACCTCGAGGAGTCCAAGGGAAACGATTCAACAGTCTTGAATCTCGCATCGAGTATATTAATATAATCAGAAAAGGAGTAAGTAAGAGGAAAACATAATTTCCACTATTTTAATTAACAGTGGAAATTCTGTTCTTTTCTGATTATACTTACGTTATAATTATTTGGTAAACTATAAAGTAGTTTATTTAAAAAAAATTGTTGAAAATTGTTTGTCACGTCAATTAGGTAGGTACTATAAAATGAACATAATATAGATTTACAACATAATGAGTTCTATCACAATACAATTAATAACATAGAAAGGCAAATCTCTATTGATAGAACACGTTTAATAATATCCAACCTCTTTAGATAAAGACAAGCTTTATTAGCGGTATCACTTCCTAGTGTCAGCTGATTAATGTGTGGCGATTTCCGATCGATCGATCACGGTGCGTGACGTCATCGGCGCAAGCGCAAGTCACCCACGGATGCGATGCGAGTCAATGGATAACTGATGATTGATGTTTTTGTAATAGATTTGATGAAAACACGCTTTTTGTATGAGTTTTTGGCTTGTAAATAGTTTTAATTGGAAATTGATGGGCATGATGATGATTAAAAATTTAAGCTACCAATTATACAATCGTGTTGATACAAGGTACGAGGCTAGCTATCAACCGGCAAGCAAGGTCGGAAGCTTATTTTTGATACTTTACCGAAAAAATCCCTAATAGTTCCTATTTTCACTAAGTTCTGCTAGCTTGGCACTCAGCAGTAAAGTAGTTTTTTATCAGTGAAAGATTTTTTATAATCGGACCAGTACTTTTAGAGATTAATATAACATCATGCCTGTAATCCCCGAAGGGTTAGGCAGAGGCGTACCCATTGATACACCAACATTTCGCCAGTTATGTTTTTAAGTCTCATATAGTACGGCGAGCCTATTGCCATCAACTGGGCACAAATCCAGACTCCGAGGCTGTTACTGAGAAATTCCTGATGGAAAAACCCAATAACACTTTGCCCGACCTGGGAATTTAACCCAAGGCCTAATGCTCAGCAGACGCGCTTTGCGGTCGCCAGACCAATGAGGCAGACTTTCAGAGATCTTACATACTAATAACTTTACCTCTTTATAATAAAGTATACCTATATACATAATTATTAATAAACCATTGAATTTATCTTCCAGTTTTTTCTCTAAAATCCTTCACAAAATTTATTTCGATTTGCAGATGTAGAAAGTGCACCTAAGTATAAATAATTAAGTTTGAACGAAATTTAAAAAATGGCGGTAGCTGACGGTCATAATAAGTCTGATGCACTACAATAAATAATAATTAACAATTAACAATATGACATAACGTTAAACAACTTGAACAATGCCATAATGACCACCATAGCTTGGATGTAGAGCATACTTGTGTGGCAATATGCGCGTGCCATCGAATTGCAACACATGACTGTGCGCGTACGCAAGTTATGTAATTATTTATGTATAAGTGCGGCTAATTGGCGTGTTGTTATGTTCGTAAGCCTGTGTGGTGTTGGTTTGACTTCTAAATATATATAAAACACTAGTTAGGGATACGAAAGGTTTTTTTTTTAGTTCGATATGAGAATCACTTTCTTTACAATGATGAGTTGATGACTAAACACTTTAAGAATAGGATTAAAATTTATTGGTTTAAAAGAGAAATCGCGTAGTTTATCTTAGGTACTTATTTTTAGTGTTCCGTATATAATAGAAAAAAAAACAAGATTTTGTTGTAGCACTTTGTAGGTTTGACTGATATGTGTATTCTTGTCAAATTACAGCTATCTAGTATTAAGAGCCTCTGAGCTAACCTGCGAACAGACAGACGGACGAATATGGCGAAACTATAAGGTTTCCTTGTGGACTACGGAACCCTTATAATATCTCTTTATCCATCTGCCACAAAAGGGTGTTCTTGACAACTTAATCGAAACTTTGGAACAGGCAACAACTTGGATTCAACTTTTCACGATTCAATAGATGTTACTTTTTAATTAAATTAATGAAACCCGTATATTGACCCCTGACTGCAAAGCCGGAGGTAATGGGTTCGATTCCCACCCAGGACAAACTTTGTGTTATGAGCATAATTGTTGGTTCTGTGTCTGGGTGTAATTTATCTATAATATGTATGTATTTATAGATTATATAAATATGTATATCAGTTGTCTGGTTACCATAACACAAGCTCTGCTTAGCTTGGGATCAGATGGCCGTGTGTGAGTTGTCCCAAGATATTTATTTATTTATTTATTTATTAAGAGTTTAATTAAATAAATTATGTTAGTATAACAGGAAAGAGAACGGCATAAGATACTCGTATTATTCTAGATAGAAAAACTGGTGCCGACACCAGTACGATTAAGGAACGGTGTTGTATTTTATACTTAATGAGTAATGGATGCATTATTATAATGTTTCATTCCTTTAAGTACCATAGAGCCAGGTGTTCTAGTTGTTATGTTTCATTACTATTCTATGCTTAATCTCAGGATGTCCTGTTTAATTTATTCATAATTAATTATAATTAATTGTTTCTTTGGATACCTTAAAAGCGTGTTTCTTTATAATAAAGCTGAAGAATATAATGTTTGTTTAAACACGCTAATCTCTGGAACTACTAGTCGGATTGGGTAAAATATTTTTGAATATGATAGCCAGATTCATGACGTATAGTATAGGCTATATAACATCACGCTACGATCCATAGGAACAGAGCAGTAAACAAAGATGTAACTTAACGCGGGTGAAAAAAATAATCTAGTAGCAATAAGTAGGTATAAAAGGATTAAGAATCTGATGAACAAACCATACCTTGAGCTAACCTAGATTATAATTATAAATAGTCGGGAATTTTTGTTCTAACTAGAGTCTACGATATTGCACGAGATCGCTACGAATTTTCGTAGCAATCATATATTATCTTTAAAAGGCTACGAGCTACAAAATTTTAAATTCCTTTCTTCCAAATTCAAAAATGACCAAAAAGGTTATAAAATTAAATGATGTTTCAAACTTCATTTTGTACTTTACTGAACATTGTACTTTATTTTCAACGTGACTAGATTTAAATTCAATTTCGGAATTCGTAATTTCCGTAACCTGCCTACGACGCCATGACCCCCTAAAAACTTCAGATATTGATCGTCATTTTATCCGATTATTTCGTTAATTGACAATTAACCTAAAACAACAAATTGGGAAAACAACCCTCCAATTTAATATTTAAGAGTTAAAAGGGTTGGGTTTATTAATAAAATTATAATTATGAAAAGTGTGCTTCATTTTGTAATACGAATAACTGAAAATTGTTTTTGCGTAGTTTTCATGGTTTTCAATATTAAAACAGGTTTTTATAATTTTAGCAAATATTTAATTAGATATTATAAAACAAAATTGATGAAAAATAATGTTTTAAGGCAAACTAGAAAAATGAATAAGGTTAGCTAAAAGTCTTTTGCACCATTCCAATAATATTTGTATTCATAACTAGCTTCTGCATGCGACTTCGTTTATGACTTCAGAATTAAGAAATACTTCAAAATTATTCCACAGGAACCATAAAAACGGGATAAAATTAACGGGATAATTTATCTTTTTGCTATTTCAGACCACCTTACCTCTGTGCCAAATTTCATCCAGATCCGTTTAGCCGTTCTGGCGTAATAGAGTAACAAATATACATCCATCCAAGCTTTCGCATGTATTAATAGTAATATTATCATGTATTTTGTAGGCGTATAAGGCATCGTATCCATTACCTTTCCTTATCATATTGTGAAAGAGAAAATCCACATAATATAAAGTTACAGGGACGCGAGATTCATTACAATTTCCTGTGATAAACATGAGCTTTATTACTTAATAATTAGGTTGAATTTTCCTCAACAACTGCTACATATTTATAATGAGGAAGATAAAAATGTAAGTAATCACCTAAATAACTTTTGTACGCTTTAACGAAAGACGTAGAAAATATATTTTCCAAAATTAATTTGAGACGAAATTAAAAGGTAATAAGGAAACACCTTAGGTATATTCGGAAAATTATAACTTAGATATTTTTACAATTTTTTTTTTTTTTTCATTTTAAATCTTTAGGTATTTTATGCGATTATTACAATTTCATGTGTAATATAAACTATATTCGTGACCTCTTTAGCTAAATCGTGCAGAAACAACCTTTTAAATTTTTTGCAACGACACGTCTAATATAAAATGTAAAATCACCTAGTAGCGGAAGATGGCTATTAAATTAAAATTAATAATATAACTTACCTACTAATGTGCAGTATTAGCAAAACAGTTAATCGCCTAATGGTAACCGCTACCTACATGGTATAAAAGAAAAATCTAGATCATGCAAAATAAGCAATATTCAAATATCGAAGACTCATTTGCAACCAATCAATCATTGTCTGCAACATCCTATGTTATAATTATGCATTTATAACGCAATTATTATTTGCAACGATTGTTCAAAAATTTAATAATAATTTGTGTTGATTAAATCGCAGATAACTGAACTAATCTTCTTGCATTATTGTTAAACTTCGATTCTTAAAATACAGTTAAATTACTAAATAGAGCCGTAAATTCAGGTTTGCTACTTCTAGAGGCATACTTATAGAATTAAGTAATCTTCACTTGATTGAAGTATCTCAATTCACTCAGTGCTACAATTTGCATGCGATCACGAATCTGTCTAACAAAAGTGATGATTTACATACCATACCATATTAGAACATATTTAATTTCATAAATATGAAAACAGACATGAATATTCACAATCTAACTAAACCTACATCATAATAGTCGGAAAATAATGCTGCCATAACGACTCAAACAGTCGCTTTTATAGTCATACTTCGGGGATACAAATTGCAAGCAACAGAAACGCATCAACTCAACATTTTACTCTCTCATTTCCAACAAGAAGTGCTCACTTATTTTGCAGTCGCACAACGGTTGCCAGTTGTCATTTTTACATAATAAAAGCTGCGGATGCGGACTTCGGCGTGTCATCTCGACCTCTCACTTCCTCTACAAAATAACGAGCCACAGAATATACAGTACTGGCAACGTGTGAATAGAATTTAAAAGTAAAAAAACCGCTAGGAAATAGGTCGCATTGAATATGGAATCGCTTCAAACATTTTTGAAAACTTCCGCCATTATATTTTGTTTTTTTTTTCTATTTTTTTTTTAAATTTGCTCTTCGAATCGTGTGTCGTGTAATGATTGGTTATTCTTCCTGTCAATGCGTAGCAGATTTAACAGCTAAATTACCATTCTTAGGCTTTTAAGAATACGAATTTCCGTATATTTTTGCACAGTAATGCTTCTATGCACCTATTTATACTATACCCTGACACATCACAAATCACAGTGACAGTAAGGACTGAGAAAAGCGTCAGTCGAGTGCAAACTCTCCATATAAGGAGCTAAGTAGCAATGTTAGAGAATTTCCGTGTTTCGTAAAAAAAATTAGGTGACGTTTCCGCGGGAATAAGGGTCCATTAATATTATTAATAGATTTGCTACTGTATCGTTATTTTCTCTTTTTAAGTAGATAGTTTTTTTAACAGAATGTTTTATAAATAGAACTATAATAAAATAATAAGAGAGAACATAAAGTAAAAGTTTAATGTTCAAAGTGCACATGTTTGTGCTGTAATTAACACTTATAATTAGGAAGAAATTTTAATATTCCTCAAGCTGTAAATAATCCTGATGTAACTACGTAGGTTATGGAGTTAACTGGCTATTTCTTTCTGACGACCATAAAACAAAACAATCCAAATTTTAACTTCATCAATCAATTGCCAACATATTCATATGTGCGTTAACAGTCGAATTAAAAGCCTCCCATATATTTCACGCTGATTGCAAACACAAAGGATTATCAATGACGAAATTACAATTTAAAATCAAACCGTGTTGCAGCACTTTCTATCGAAACAAAGGACGGTGGGCGAAACAAAAGCTATCTACATCACATAGAAAAACGTTTACCTATCGAGATCTGTCTCGATAACTATACGACGATATCGAGTTGACGTCACAAACGTTTAAATGGGGGAAGAAAAAAAGGCTAATCTTACAGTGAAAGTGCACGAGTGGCCGAGGCATTTTCACTGCCATTATTATAGGTATAGGCGTTAGGTTCGATACACACTGCGCTCGATTGAAAGGCAGAGTGCAATCATTGAAGTAAAGATGTTGGAATAAGTTATGTGTTCTTTAATCGAATTAACGTAGCACACAGTCGCGATAAACGGGCTAGTTGTCATAATGTTTGAATTTATTGTTACTAATATTCCAAGTTTGGTTTTAATTTTAGTACTGATTGAGGTTTATTAATAGTTTAGTTTGCTCTTGTTTTTAAATGATACACTAGGTATTAGAAACCAATCTTAAAAAAAATGTATTCAAGATTTTATTTTACCACTTTGTCGGCGTGATTAATATGCTTAATTTCAACTTTCTAGAGTCTCTGAGCTATATTATACCGCAAACAGACAGACAGGCGGACATGGCGAAACTATGTATAAGGGTTACAATTACAAGTGAAATACGTAGACCCAGTTGACAATGGAACCCTAAAAAGAACACATTTCTTTTAAGATTAAAAAAAGATTGTTACTTTCCTGTACGGCTGAAACAAAGATAAGAATAGTGGCTCCAAATCAACTAATTACGAATAACAAAATCATTTTTCCAACAAAGTAAAGGAAACATAACAATTTATCGCTCGGCTTGTCAGTGAGAAATTGATCGTAATTTAGTACAGTAATAAACGGTAAATATTTAATGTAATTTAATAACTTATTACAAAGATATGTTATTTTTGTAACTGCGTATTTTATGCGCGAATGTTACCGCTCGTTTCCTGATATATAAAATTACAGTTGTGACATCAATTACAGAATTACAAGCTGACTTTTTAACTGTACATAACGAACCGCCGACGATTTTATCTTCTCCTAATAGGTAAAACAAAACACACGAAATAAATTTGGTTTTGATAAGTACTTAGTAGATGTTGAGCACGTTAACTTGAATTTTGGGAAACAAAGTACGTACCTATAAGCGATTCTCAATCATAAATGGAGTCAATATTATAATAAGAAGTTTCACACATAACTTTCCTACATTAGTGTGAAAACGAACCTGTGTAATAAAATATTCTTATATTATCATTATAATTATTACCGAAATATTTTATAAACAAGTACCGAATGTAGACAGCTTAAATATGATGAGCATAATGTCTCAAGATGACGGTCTTGTCTCCGTTGAATCTAAAGTAGAATCTATAGATAAATAAATAGTTATTATTTTATCTTTCTATTAAAAAAATAAATGCCTACATTTATCGTAGTTATATGCACAACTGATTTTCAAAATAGTTTTTAGAAGAAAAAAAAATATTCCTAGATGTACTAACATTCTTTCTCCATTAGTCTATTCTCTCTGTGTGCCGCAAGCATTATCGTTTGCGTTACAGTTTTTATACAATAATAATCAGTTTCAGATTTGTTCACGGCAACCAGCACTTACAGGCGTAGAACAAATTATAACGTGACGCCGTGAGATTATTTATTATGATTGAAATACACTTTTTGTCTGACATTGGATAATAAATGGCGGGCTTTTTCACTTAATTATGAGATAAACGTCATTCAGCTGATTTAAAAAGACAAATTATGTGTTTATGACAACTAATATGGCTGCCAATGTTATCTAACTGTCACTTTTTGTAAAATGTCACTTGGAAAATGTATAGAGAAGCTCAAGTAAAATATATCTAAGTATTTCTGTTATAAAAAGTAACTTTGATATCAAAAACAGCTTAAGAAACTAAAAAACCCTAGCGCTGCTTGCTGACTTTAAAAATGTAGATATCTAAAACCTTACTTCACTGCACAAACACCAGGCAAGCAGTAATAATAAAACAAGCTAAAAGGGGTCCTCGAGCCAAGACCGAAGTGGTTTTAAATATTCAATCCTGCAAAATTTACTTTTACATCGTCTGGGAAAACTGCTATTAAATAATCTATTCAATCCAATTGACTTTTTGATCGCATTGAAAAATTGATTCATAAAATATTGGATTTAAAAAGTCGAGACTCAATCGTATTGAATTTTGATAAATCATTGCTGCATATTCAGATCGTCACAGCCATAAACAACTTTGCTTACTCTCTGATGTTTTTACCACGGCCAATATTTTTCTCGTAAATCTCTTATCGTCAAGAAAATTAAAAAGACAGCATCATTATCATTATCATCTCGTGTCTGCTTCATTTCAACTTAGCAACAAACACGAACACTTCGACCGACTTGCATCACGACGAAGCAATCGCTGTCCTGAGAGATTTCCTAACGAGACCAAGATGTTACAACTACAGACTTTTTATTCGAATCTTCAATAGACTCATGACACTTTCGACCAGTTCAACTTGACCTCTGAGCTTAAATTACACGCCTTTATTCCGCAGTAAAAAGGTTCAAATTAATAAGCTGTTTTTATCGCGGAAGCGCTTTATGCAATGGACTTTAGTTTCGGGATTACGTTTCATTTTCTTGCGCCTGCAACTTGTATGAACGTTCACCGATGCAGAGGTATAAAGTAACCTTACGACCGACGCTACAAGGTCACGTTTTGAAAACGTTTGAAATACACGTGACATATTATTTCAACTTTTTATAAAGATAACTTTGTGATAAACCATCTAGGTAAATTAAATAAAAAAACTTATAATTTTTATTTGATTAATAGGTAGATTAGATAACTATACACACAGCAAGTAGGATGTTTATCAAATTGTTTTTTTAATAGTTAACTATATTTACATAAGGAACTTTTGTTTATAAATAAGAATATTATGTTCATAAATGACTACTTTATAACAATGATATATGTACTGACAAAAAGTAATTACATGAATATTTGAAAAAACTACTAGGTACTTGACACGCGTCGAAGCATTCATTTTATTTAATGTTTCCTATTTTTCACATTAAAAACCTAAATTTGAAGGTTGAAACTATGTGCCTGCTTTAACTATACTTTGTGCAGGTAGTATTTCAAATATGACAAAAAATACTTAAATATTACAATAAATATTAAAATAGGTAGGTATTCCAAATAAAAACTACATAGGCTACCTATTCTATTAACATTTATGTGCATCTACTTAACTTAAAAATTCAAAAATATTAAATTCGGTAATGGTCTTAATGAAATATAATTTTTCTTATGTAATATAATAAAAAAATGCTTTTTTTTTCAATTAAATAAATATATAAAGTAATCTTCATGTCTACTAGAGCTACACACGAATATCTTCTTATTTCTTTTAAAGGCGTCGCAAAAAAAAATACAACCTGAAATGACTACCATTTTAGGCAGTATAAAAAAGATTGAGAACCTCTGCTTTAGGGGCATGATTTTCCTCGAGGCTCGAAGCGACAAAACAAAATTAAAATGTCTTCTGTGCCTTTAACTTTACCGGCACTGAACTTGCAACCCTACTTGATTGCTTGGCGAGATAAACATGTGAGTATTGTGGCAGTACTTCCCCAAACGAACTGTTTGTCTTAATTTTTCCGCTTTGTGAATCAAGAAGGAAAACCGAACAGCTTAAGTCTTAAAAATTTGACTAAAGAAACCGCAACTGATAGCCAAATCGAAGGCTTTTAACCTATTCGATCGCGTTTACCTTAACTTTTACTCAAGTCAATTTTTTTTGTATGAAATAATTGTGTTTCTCATTGTTGTCACTAGATGGCGCTATTCCAAATTCAGTACAAATTAAAATTTCGATGGAGTACCTACGTATAAAAACTCACACTAAGCACTCGGCTCACATTTTTGCATTTCAATATGATTATGTTTTCCCCAAAATGCCAAGGTAACATTGACCTTTTCTAAAACGACTGCTTCCGTAACCTAATTCAAATTTAATGGCTGTGTTTCATATAGCCCTTTGGGTAACAGAGCCAGTTATGATAATTATCAATGAAAATGTTGTTTATTTTTATGAAGTTATTTTAGGTATGTGTGCATTGTCTATTGGCCAAATTGTCTATGGTAGATAAGATGCTTTTGATTAGTGGCCAGGATTTTTTTTGTGAGCATAGACAAAAATTAATTTCGTTTTCTATTGAAACTACATAAGCTGCTTAGTGTTCTAACAAAAATATGTAACGACTTTTCACATTTTCTTATAATACTCGTATCTAATGCTCGCGAAGTAATTAAGATAAAAATAATTATGAATACTGCGTCTAAAATTGTGATTTTATGGAGTTCAGGAGACCAATTCCTGTAATAAAATTACATTACACACATTCTCTAATCGCAATCTCATCTCAGCGACAATCAATGTCAAAAACTTGTCAAACATGTACCTACTTAGTTAGGTAAATCATAGAGCGTATTTTTGACAGATTAAGACTAAGATTAGAATGAGAACGCATTAAAGCATTTTTGCTGATTATTTTTTAATGAAGGCACGCCCCCCATTTGGTACATGGGACTTAAACATAACTGACGGAATGTGGTTGTACTAATGGGTACACCTCTGCCTAACCCTTTGGGGATTACGGGCGTGATGTTAGGTATGTTATGTTATTTTTTAATGATTTTAGGTTAGGTCCTAAAGTAAAAGTAGTTTATAATGATGAGCACAAATACCAGTTTTCAAGATTTTGGTAAATTCAACAATCACCCTATAATCGGCTTTTGCCTGCCCCTCAGATCATAAAACTAAAAGTTCACTTAAAGTCTACAAACATTAGAGCTTTCGCTTTTATAGACTTTTCTACTTGTTGCGGTTACATGGTTATAGTAGCAATTATTTGATATAGGCAACTGAGCTTTCTAATGCAACCGCATCTGTTTTTATAAACTTAGAACACTGGTTCTTAACCTGCGGTCCACGGACTGGATAGTGGTCCCTGAAAGCGCCAGAAATGGTCCGCAACTTCATCTATAAAATTATTAAAAAGTATTTTTAACAACAAGCTTAAATTTAAAGTTGTTATATTGAGTATTGAAATTGTATTGTCATCAGAACTAAAGGTGTACGCAAAATTTCAGCTCAATCGGGTACCAACAAATGGTCGAAAAATGGTTTGCAAATTTTGAAAAGACAACTTATTTACATACATACGAACAGTGCAAGCTAAATAAAAGCTTGTACTTAAAAAAATGAATCCCTATTTCCCTTGGTCACGGCATCACGCGTCAAAGGCTGGACCAATTTCACTAATTCTTTCTTTTTTGGCGTGTTTGGTATTTTGAGGAGAAGGTTTTAATAAAAGAAAATTTTAAAAAAGTTTAAGTTCGCTGGGTCAGCTAGTTATAATATAATGATTAAACAACAAGAGTCGACGACGCATCTATCGGGCCAAAACACTTGGTTTAAAATAATTTTATACGTGTTTTACATAAAGAATATCTTAAGAATAATTAATATTACCGCTAAACAATTGGTTGTCCATGACAAGACAATAATTTTGACAAATGGGGGACCAACACTAAAAGGTTAAGAACCACTGACTATGAACATAAGTCAGTATTCTGTATTGTTATAGTGTTCAGATGAAGATACCTATATATAAAGAAGTCTATTAGGCCTAGAAAGTAGGCCATATCCATCAATAAGTAGGTACTGAGTTTGAAGACTTTGATATTGTTTGTCATTAATTGGTGTTTATCTCATAATCAACACAAATTAATGACAATTCGAAAGCTCGTGCTTTCGAATGCTTCAATATAATTTATCAATCTATTGAATGATTTAATTTTGCTTCTCCATTATAAAGGACTAGTTTTTGCCCGCGTCTTCGTCCGAGTAAATGTTTGTTAATTTCGCGAACAACAAACGAAGTCGAAAATAGAATACTTTTAATTCCGCGACTTCGTCTACGTCCGGATAGGCTATTGCCTTTCTTGGGGTTCTAACTTACCTTGTACCTACCACTTCGAAATCAGTTCAGTGGTTTAGTCATGAAAGCGTTACATATAGACAGACAGAGTTACTTTTGCATTTATAATATTAGTATGGGTGGAAAAATGGGATTTTTTGATTGTGAAAATTGCTTCAAAGAAGGAAAGAGCCTTTGAGTATGACCCGACCCTTTAATTTAAGTATATAAGTCAATATTTCCGATTAGCATAAATCAATTGAGTTCTTTAAATCCATTGTTATTGTATCTCACGCATACATAAAGTAAAGGGTGTAACTTTAACTGTATATTTTCACCCACGTACCGACATAATCTCCATTATGTAATGACTTCATGGTGGTATGGTAATCGTGCGCAATCAATAATCAATTTCATTGTTTATCAAAATTCATTGCAAAGAAAAACCGTTGCAATTGATTCCATTGTTTACAAATGTGATTACTTTTACTGATTAATTAATTAATTTGTTGGTTTAACAGGCAGAACTACCAACCTGACAATGTCAATTGAAAAAAGAACGAAATCTATGACATAAAAAAGTTGCACATCATCTTTTTTTTTATTGTCAGCCTGTACCTTTTAAACGATCACTCGACCTAACCTTGTAGTGTGGGTCGTGTTGTGGGATAATCACGGAAAAGCCTTGTGATAGGTACATCAATACCGTCATTTAACAGATGACAGATGATAGCTGTAATGACTGGGTCGACCATAGACCACATAGTTATGTCATAAACTGATATTAATTTTTGACATGACCTTAATACGGGGTCACCGAATTACTTTTGCTACATAATTGCTTAAGTAAGTACCTATGTAACATGTGTTTATTTTTTTTTATCATGCACTTATCATTTATGATTTTACTAGTATTTTCCGTACATTTTCTGGGTTTTTGAATAAGATTCGTAGTAGAGTCCTATCTTAATCATTAAACTCATTTTTAAAACTTCTTCCTTTCCTTTTTTTTTCCTTTCTTTCTAACTTCTTTACTGTAAAAGATAACAGAAAAACGAAACAAATAATTGAAAATATATAGCGAACTCATAACGTAAGAATAAAATTAAGCAACACAAAAGCAGATGACGCTTATGAATTTTAATCGCTAAAACCGGATTATAGTGGTGTTGAATTACCGATGTTATGAAATCTGGTATAAAAGCCAATAAACCAATCTTCACCAGTTTGATAAACAACGGAGCATGTAAAAATACTGGCACGTGTTAGTAAGGCATGTTTTAAAAACAAAATAACCGTCTATCTATGGTCGAATCGGTTGACGTCTTGCGACCATAGATTTTATGACGTTTGTTTTCGGTCAGTTGACCTCTGATTGGTGCAATTTTTTTTGTGCCTGGCCGAACTGCGTGTCATAGAGTAAATCGACCACAATGTGGAGCTCGTAAAATATCCAGCATTGTGTCAGACCCAGCACAAGATGGTGGGATGAGCTTAACGCTTCTAAGATTG
The DNA here is from genome assembly GCA_949316365.1 of Hoplodrina blanda. Taxonomy (NCBI): domain Eukaryota; kingdom Metazoa; phylum Arthropoda; class Insecta; order Lepidoptera; family Noctuidae; genus Hoplodrina; species Hoplodrina blanda. The sequence continues at coordinate 3,787,939 of OX438582.1, forward strand.
GTCATTTATTTATTTATTTGATTAAAAACAATCCACACTAGCACAGACAGCATTGGAAAGAAGAAATAGAAGCCTTTGCCCTGCAGTGGGACAACACAAAATGGGGATACGTAATTTTTACAAGATTAACTTGAAAAGTTAAAATGTTCCCTGGCTAAAAGTAAAGTTACCGAACAAACTTTACCATAACTTAATCCTTTAAGTACAAAGTTAGTAAGGAAACCTACTTGAAGATATTTATAGACCAGCCTAATGTCGTGTGGCTAGATCGGTCGGATCATGACCTTATACCGACCGGTTCGGCCAACAACACCGGGCTATTAATATTAATAGCAGATAGGATTTAACGCGAATCTTTTGTATTGATCGTGAACGATTTATTTTATTGTATAAGTACCTACTTCTTAAATCATCATGTAGGAAGGTAGGATGGATGTGAAATTGCGTGCAGAAAAGAAAAACCTGCCAAGTGTGAGTCGGTTTCGTAACACCATACAGTATTTAGCACCGCATACAAAAAAATACACGATTGTTGTTTTTATTTTTATTATTTTTTGTTATAGCGGCAATCGATATACCCACTGTGCAAAATTCGTCTCTAGTCTCTTCTAGCTATTAGATACTTGAGATACAGCCCGCTGACAGACAAACTGACGAATAGCGGAGGCTTAGTAATATGCCCTCGTTGGCAATCTTTAGAAACAGAGAATGTAAGTGTGGGCGTTCTAGACCGGGTTAAGATTTAAAAAGTCTAATTTTCAAATAACGAACTTGTCATAAAGACGTTGAACCTTCGTCGAGCAGTTGGTGGGTCATGGATATGCCAAGTTTTAAACGTCATCGCTGCATAGGTTCAAGGATCAAAACGAAATTTGAAATTCGAAGAACACTGATTATTCGAAAATTATAAACTGTCAGTTCGGATAAAAATGGCCGTCTGACCATAGACTGACATAAAACGTACTTGTTTATATTATAACCTCAAAATTACTTAAATTATTAGCTCAATAACAAAAAGTTTCCACAAAGTAAGATCCGTAAAGTGCCTTACATAATAAAATCGTGAAACGACTCAATTAAAATTTCTTACGATGCACTTTTGCAGACTTTATCGGCAATAATAAAAATTGAGCTAAAAAAACATCGACTTGTTAATTTATCGACCTCGAAAGTAACGCCCGTCATCAGAGATTATTACAAGTGATCTGGTTTACTTATTTACTTTAAATACAACTTCTTATCTTCCCATAAATGCTAATTATCTTGATTTCAAATACAGTCTGTTAGATAACACTATATTTTCATCGAATTGAAATTGATAACGTATCTTAATATGGATTAGCTTGTGCCTGCGACTTCGTCCTCGTAAATTTCGATTATTGGCCAACTAATTTTGTTTCTCCATACAAACTTTGGACCCCGGTTCCATCGGACTTTTTAGAAGTAACTTTTGTCGCGTTTTTGACAAATTATTTATTTAAATGCGTGATTATATAAAGCCACCGGAACCGGCCATTCCCTTAGGGGGTGAATTTTGGAATTAATCTTTTTTAGCGCCTATATCATAATAACTATCTGCGTGCCTTTCAGCGCAATCCTTTCAGTGATTTGAGCTTTTTGTTATTACATCAGTCAGTCAGTAACGGTTACCTTTTATTACATATATATAGATTTATCGCAATATTAATAACTTGATTCTCTGCTGGGCGTGTTATGTCATAGTTCCTGACTTCCGAAGCAAAATTACTTACATAAACGGAGACATATCAACGTTCTAATTGACAGATTTTTATCTAAATACAAACGAGCTTCGACGAACTAACAATAGAAGCAAGACTTGTATTGCTCATATAAGAAGAGAATGATACCTACTGAAACCGGAAGTATAGAGAATTACAAGGTATTTTATAGAAAGGCGGAGGATAGCCTAGTGTAGAGAATCCGAAGTATTAATTCTATTAAAGCATGACTGACACTAGGCACTTCCCAGTGCGAGACGGCAAATCTCCATTATCCAACAAAATTATTGTGCCTACAGCTATTTGACGCGAATCCGTAGATGAGGTAATAAAAGACAGCTACATCCTATCCGCCTTCTAGGTAGGTACCGTTTTTGTGAGGATAGATGGAAGTTTGTTAATACTCTTTCACATTTATGGCTATAAAATGATGCCGTGGCATCGAAAGGCATGCCTCGGCATCATTTTAAAGCATAGCAATTTATGTCGTTTTTCTATAGAAATACGTTCGAATGTCCATTAGTAAAAAATTAAATCCCTTGCCATGCCATGCCGTCCCGGTCTGCGTAGGCATTTAAACGGCTGAACGCGGTTAGCTGAAATTTTTCACATAGATATAGGATATTTTTATCCAGTTATAGTGTTCCCGTCGGATAATTTAGGACTTTTGTTTAATTTTGAAGTCTTCGCAGACGAAGTCGCGGGCAGAACTAGTTTATAATATTAGGATCTACTTGATCTACTCGTCCTAATGATCATCATTAATAAATAAAGCCTTAAAACGTAGATATCGGTCTAATCTCTGTTTTGATAGTCCTATAAAAAAGTCGCACTTCGGCTTTATTAGGAAACTGGTTTTTGTGCTATTTTTTGTGGAATATTTTTTTTTTGTCAATTTTAGCATTTGCAAACTTTTTACTTTAAAATATTTCGTGACATTTCAAATTCAACCGAATTGTCTATTATAATTGTTCCATTTGTGTCCTTTTAAGGCCTTGGGCTGTCTATCCACTTAAATATTCAAAATTAATTTCATTGTGGTTACGACAATCAATAAATTAAAGCTCGTAACTTTGATTTTAATACTAATCCATTTATCTTCCGGTGTAATATTTTCATTTACCTATTTTCAGTACCTATACAAGACTCTTTGTTCTTATGGGTACTTCTTCAAACACTAAAAAAGTAAATCCTCCAAGTTACACTATTTCAAATAAGGAACGCATTATAAAAATCGAGAGAAAGTCGTCCAAATTATCTGTTCTGTGTATTCTAAAAATAAATCATTAGCTGGCCAGTCGGTCAAGTTCGGTGAGATGAGTTAGCATTGAGCAAGGGTCGTAATTGTGGACATTCACCTTGCTGCCACCAGTCGAAGGTTACCCAATTTAGCGCCACACAATGACGTGAATTATCTCTCTTATACACGTTTTACTTGTTACAAAATAAGGAATCGGCCTTGTGTTTGCCTGCATAAAGGTTTGTTATGAGTACGATGACGTCATAATAACCGTTTAATAAATAATTAAATTGTATTTTTGTGTATTGGAATGACTTTTAAATTGATGGAGAATTTCCGCACTGTTTATTATTTTTTAATAGGTATCATTTGTTTGAAACGTTCGTTCAATGTTTAAAAAATGGAGATAGAGGACATGTTGTGTTGTGAAGCAAATATAAAATTCGTCGCTGAACCCTTATTAAAAAACACAAATAAAAGTCACGTGTAGAAAAATGTCATGTTATGAAAATATCAGTAGCTATCAAAAACACGTGTTTAAAATGAATGACGAATTTAATTAGCAGCCATCCGAACGTGATGTTTTCATAATTAAAATTAAAGAAGTCGGTAAGAATCAACCGAGATTTCGAGGCAAAAATTGAAACTGTTCTAAATTCAAAACCAGCCGCCATATTAGTTCGTGTCTGTTCATATTTTTTTTTTAGGTAGGTAAATAAACTTTACACACGTTACGAAAACTGGTGTTGGGTCTGGCTAGTTCTATTAATCAAATGTTATCTAACCAATCCTACGCAAAAAATAAACTATGTGTTTATTACAATACTCATTTAGGCCTGCTGTTAGTTTGTCGTCGAATATTTTACTAGTTTATCCACGGATTATACATTTCATCACCAGCAGTCCATGGACCGCCATATCTTCTCAACGAAACAGATTTACTACAGTTTATCCACCTTTGCCTTTTTGTAAGGATCTTATGTTTTGAAGGATCGAGCATCCAGGTTGCCATGTCGAGTTCCAGCAGAGATTTCGCTGATCTCACTGTGGTAGCCTTCATAATAAAATAATTATCTTTGTGCACAAGCAATGAACGATATTTTGTTGATCTTTATCTTTCCTTATTTTACTTCGGCGAAACATCAGACTCGCTCAAGCCTGCCTGAGATTTAAACTGAAAAGTCATTGGTAATTATTGTTTATTAAACTTAGCATTAACTTGAAGATTATGAGAAGTTTCCTTAATCCTTGTTGATCTTGAATTTGATAAACAATGTTGTTTCTTTGTTTGTAATCCCACGCGATTTGCTAGGGTCAACAACTGAAGGAGACGCAATACTCATGGTTTACGAAGACAGTCCACGTTGTCTTTGTGTGTATATTAGTTTAAAAAATACATAAAAGTTATAGGACCTCCATTTGACTTCGATGAAATCCCTCTCTTTGTATCTATACATAACTAATATTATAAAGAGGGAAGATTTGATTGTTTGTTTGTTTGCATAGAGTAGGCTACGAAATTACTGAACCGATTTGAACAATTCTTTTACTGTTGGGAAGCTACACTATCCCCGAGTGACATAGGCTATATTATATTTTTTTTTTAACTTGGGGGAAAAAAAACCACGCAAACGAAGTAGCGGGGAGAATGCTAGGTTGTCCAATATTTTTTTAAGTAGCGGACATTTTAAATTGATATTTATACATGATACGTATAGGTACTATATCTCAATCCTCAATACTAAAAACTTTTACTCGATTACATTTTATCTTTTAATAATACAATCGCTCCGAATATCAAAATAATCAAGACCAAAACAGTATCAGAAGAATTCATATTCATATTTCTTTACAAGGCAGCTGGCTGACTGGTTAGAGCGGTGGAAAGGCGCCATGACGCGTCGTCTGACATAATACGGCCTTCGACCATAACTCCGTAACTTGTGGCCACACTTTTATCCTTAACTAGATGGTTTAATCGCTTTTGTGCGGAAAAATGGAAATTGACTGTTGTTTACGAACAGTAGCTTATTGGAATTGATGAAGTTGTTCTAAAATTTGACAGCCAAGGGATACCTTTACTAGCTGGTTTTCTAGCAACTATGGGAATCATGGGAAGAAAACTTGTTTTTAGAATTAGGCAAGGTTGTCTTCAACACACAATGGAGCCAAAAATGAAGAACCGCATAAAAATACAGAGTTGAAAAATCTTTGGTTAAATCCGTAACATTTTTCAATGGACTTTATTCTGTAAAATGCAGACAATACAGAAGAAAATCCATTGAACAAGACCATGCGTCCCTTGTTTCTTTTTTATTCAGGAAAATGTTTTCCTTCAACTTACAAATTGAATCATTTTAATCATTGTAGATAGATACATAATTCGTTATTAAGGTTTCTGTATACAATGGTTCATGGTTAGCGTTTGTTCGTCCATTAATAGACTACTAATTACTTTGATGGACGTCTTGTAAACGAACGAAGAAGATTTGAAGTGTTAATGTGAAATAGAGGACGGACGAAAAGTGCGTTTATAAATTAACGAAGGTTTTTGAACGAGTGTTGCAAGTGTTGCAACAATCATTGTGATCATCATAAGAACAAGATTGATACAGCAATATTATGTACTTACAGTAGGTAGGTTTGTCAGTAATTAGCAAGGACCTTTTTACTAAATAGTACTGAAAGGTTACGCAAAGCATTTATCATCTTATAAGCCGAGCAACGTCCACTGCTGGACATAAGCCTCCCGTAAATATAACCACGATGACCGGTCCTGCCCGCATCCAGCAGTTTCCCGCGACATTTACCAGGTCGTCCTTCCAAGAGACCTCTTGGGTCCTCCCAAGAGGTGGATGGACGACCGGAAATGGTCGCCGCTCAAGAACCTTACGACCTCAACATTATGCAATCAAAGTATTATGAAGACTTGCTGCGGTTGGACATAGTCGCCATTGATTCACGGATATACCTACCTAGGGCTTGCAAGTGTAGGACGTTAGCGCCAATCTGCGCCATGTGGACTATAATGAGCAATTCGTATCCAGCTTTAAGACCCGTTTGGCACATTGGTTACCCCGCTGACACTCGATAGAGTCATCGTGTTTTGAAGACTGTCTCAAAAGTACCTAATAATGATAAAAGGCTACACTTACTTACATATCTTATATTCGATTATAATACTTAAATAAAAAATCATGTTCACTATTAACAGTCATGTTTATCGCAACTTTTTATATTGCGCATGAGTTTTTAGTTTTTAAGGTCATGTTCCAAGAGATTTTCCGTCTGATCGAATGAAAAACAGTTACATAAGTGGTTTTTCATCCTGCGATACAACGGAACTGGTTACCGACTTGTCCAAAAAGGCGATGTTCTAGTAACCTGCCTGGGCTGATGGATTTTTTGTATCATCTCTACAAAAAAAGTCCAGTAAAAATAGTGTCAAATGTTTTATAAGACCCAAGTCAAGTCAAAAATACCATAGTTCCATATTTTTATTCCAATAGTGCATCAGAAAAATATATCATCTTGGTATAACATGAAGATGCAAATTATCCATTGTTTATGAATAATAACTATAAAATTTAAAAAAAAAAACTTATGAATAAGGTAAAACACCCAGTGTTCGACAGAGCCCCAGTGTTCGACACTTAAAAAGTTAACGAAAAAAAACAAGAGTTGAGTCTCGCTTCGAAACGTATTTGAACCATAAACATAGTTGAGGATTATCTAGCTATCATTGCGAAAGATATTTCATAGATTCGGCTGTTTTAAAGAAAATGGCGTAGCTGAACATACCAACCGGCAGACATCTCTAAATAAATTCCCGTTTCATTAGCGAAATCGCTAAGGAGGTGAGCAAGATATAATGCCCATAACTTTTAATTGTTTTGCTTGACCGAGCATGTAAATTATTTATTAAGTTAGAACCCAAATTCTTTAGTTTTTAGTAATGTCTTTGCAATTGTAAGTTTATATTATAATATGAAAACACGCTTGTCGATAACTGGAGTTTTTTTTTTCGCATGTTCCTATAATCGACATAAATGTTTTTTATGGCACCAAAAAAAAATTCCACGCTTTTTCAAATAATACAGGCAATAGAAGTTGTCAGAAAGGTGAAAAAATTAGAAATTAAATCCAAGGAAAGAGAAAAAAGAAAACGATGAAAATTGAGGAAGATAGAAAAACAAAAAACAGAAAAAACTAACAGATTAAACAATAAAAAAACAAGAAAAGGCGGATACTAAACCGAAACCAAATGACACATCTTCTACATTTATTGTTTAACATTTAAGAGATGTATTATATTGCAAAAGTGTATTTTTTTAGAAACCTACGAATTACTAGCCACTATTTGTTTATTATAAGATTGTTTGTTGATTAAAATGATCAAAATACTGATTAAGACTAAGTTTTTATTTCGTCACATATAATACTAGATTATCTCGGCTTTTCTATTGGGATTTATTGTTTAGAAGTGTTAGGAATATGTCGATTATTGGATGTCGATTACTGGAACATGTCGATTACCGGGTGTCGAAAAATAGAATTCTGCTGTCGATCACTAGACCAAAAAACGTTAATTTATTTCGATATATTATTACTTTATTTATTTATAGGAAACTTATGTTTGCTTTCAAATATTACGCAACGAAGTCTGAAGCGTTACCCAATGCTCCAAAATACCTTATAATATCATAAAGTAAGAAAATATTTTAAAAAATGCTTGTTTGCGCACGTTAAAGTGTCGATTATTGGGGGTGTTACCTTAGTACTGTAATAGAATTTTAATTGACATTTATTTATGGCGTCATGATAATAAAATGGCGTCTGGCGGCCATAGACAAGGATCTGATATGCGTATTGTCACACATTTATTAAACTAAGTACCTAGATGTGTAATCACTTGATCTTATAACAACGTGTTATGATGATCTTGATTCTATTTATAGCATTTTTTATAGAAGACGAACGCAGACCGAAATAAAAAGTAATATGTGGAATTGAAATTGAAAGATGGATGCTAGGAAGGAATTAAAAAACACTGAGTTCCACATAATCTCAGTGTTTTAATTCTTAAAACACCGAGTTACACAAACACATATATCAATGTTTTAATTCGTTCCTGTACATCGGCTGATGGAGATTTAGGTGGAAGGCGATCAAATAAAAAAGGGATAGTAGACGACGACAAAACGCGAAATTATTGGATAAGGGCATACATTAATTGCATTAATAATTATTAATTATATGAATAACAAGTAGCCCAGATGATAATAATATTAAAAAAATCAAAGGGCAATGCCAATGATGTCAACAATGCAGTCCTGTATTTATTTATTTACTTTATTTATGTATGTATTTATTTATGTATTTATTTATTTACTACGAAAGACTTTAGTTAAAACCAGTACGTTTGACTGACAACCAATAAAATTATAGATCTTACTGTTCACGTATGTATAGCAGTTGATTTTAGCACTGTGAACATCATAATACTGCCCACAGAAAAGTAAACTAAAATATATTTCCTTAACTGTCCAATGCCTACGGTAACAAATGTCGCATTGTCTAAGACAGGGGTTTTCAAAATCAAGAAAGGGGCGCGTGGTCCAGCAGCATAGGTAGTTAAGGACCTTATTTACAGATTACGAGAGTTCACGCTATATAGATACCTACGGCTTTTCATACAAACTTATTTACATTAATTAGCTTTAAAAGGACATTTATAAACATTTTCGCAATAAAAATGTTTGTGTAATCTTTGAAAGTAACCTAAAATTGTATTATGTCAGGGGGGCGCGGATATTTTTTCTTTGTGGAAAGGGGGGGGGACGCGTCATAAATGAGTTAGGGAACCCCTAGCCTAAAAGGTAGGTTGTTCTTAAGATTAGCAGATAATTAGGTTGTCAGTCACGTATTAAGAAGACGCGTGCTCAGTTTCTATAATTAATAATGAATAGTGATTATTTATTGATGATGCCATAAATCTTTCGCTGTTTTTATTTCTACAACCATTTGTGTGAAAATTAATTATGTAGATATCAGCGCCCTGTATGTAGTAACCTTATTGACCTTGAAAATGACGACTTAACATAGAGTACATTTTTACTTATTATTTTTTCTAGTTCAAGCCATGGGTTAAATTTAATCGACCATGGATTAATTAGCATAAAGCCAAATGCTAAGTAGTGTGGCTACAATCAATGAGTACCAATGTACCTACATTGTGCTATAGCACAGACTGTGACTAAGTTTGCCTGAAATATTTAAGATTAGAACTACATTAGACTTAGATAGAAGATTAGACTATGGCAAGATGAAAAAATACTACATTTTTATTGCTTTACACTTAAGATCGTAAAGGGCTAGACAAACTTTAAAGGAGTGAAAAAACAACTCATGAAAATGAATATCTTTTACTTCGGGACTAACTCTAATAGTAGTTATTTGTAAAGAAAAAAATAGCGGTTCCTTCAGTTATTATCGAGCTATGCACTTTTGTACCTATGGAACAGCTGTTTGTTTTATTCATACTCTGAATTGATACCATAGTAAAAATACTTAATTAATGTTCTAACGATGTCAAGATTGAATACAAAAAAACTAATCTTATAAAGTCTAAGTCTTAGAAAATCTTGTCTATTCGGATTACTTATTTAATAATTTTCATTTGCACTTCAATGAAGCTGGTTATAATTCGATAAAACTGCAGGCAATAGATTCGAAAAAGGTCATTAATATTGATTACACCTTCTTTTAAATCTTGGTCGTGGTTTCGAATCGCTGAGCGTGTTTCTTTATCACGACCACTTCGCTACGCTTCCGCGGTGTTACACGGCTACATCTGAGACTTTAAATTTTGAAATAATCTACTAATACTATTTTAAATGCATTCGGTTGTGCCTACATAATGTTAGAAAAAAAAAAGAATATGTTCATTTTTTGAATGTAAGTAGTTTATATTACTTTTTGGTCTTGTCTATTTTTTTATATTTTTATATCTCTGGAAAGACCAAAGAGTAAAGCGTAATTTAATTAATTTTCTAGACTACTGGGTTTATTAAGATGTCATAGATAAATAGATAAAAAAGTATAATAATATGGTTTTATTTGTCTGTACATTTGACTCAACAATTTTGTGAGTCATTGATGCGAGTAAGAAGGTTAAGATTAGTATCCGGGAATTAAAAATCTCAACTACATATACCGTAGTAATAATTAAGAAGATGAAAACGCCTGAAATCGCCAATTAAAAACAGCTTGATCAAATAAAACTAGAGTTTGCTAAGCAAAGGCTTTTACTAAATAAATACGTGTCTATAAAGCGTGACGGATTATTAACAAACCACAAACTGGCAACTAAAACCTTTGTTGCACAATATGATAAGCGCAAAGAGGTGCTTAGCTATGAATAAATATGAAGTCATTAACTGCTGTTTAAATTCGATTTTGTTTTTTATCGTCAAAAGCCGAAGCACAATTTTACTTAGAATTCGGAAAAACGCCACCATTGCGAATTCTATTCTAAAATGGATCACAAACACAGCAAAGAAGTACGTTTAAGTATAGATTAGCCTGTAATCCCCGAAGGATTAGGCAGAGATGTACCCATTAGTAGGTACACCAACATTTCGCCAGTTATATTTAAGTCCCATGTAATAAGCCTTAAGGGGCGAACCTATTGCCATTATTTGCCATTAACCGGGATCAAATCCAGACTCCGAGGCTGCTACCGAGAAATTCCTGAACGAAGTATAGTTAAAAAGCAAAATAGAAAAAAGAAATATGAAGCAACTCGTTGGCAATATAAACTCTCAACTAATAAATCTGTGATGTAGGTAAGGTTTTATGCATGTCTATGAGTATGCCTGTCATGTTGATGTCAATAAACTGTGTCACTCGCAATACGTTGTTTTACTGAAATACTTCATTGGCGACGAGGATCGAAATAATAAGCGTGATAAATTCAAAATGTCGATCGGGAAGTTAACGGAGTTTAATGTAAGATCGGGAAATTGGACAATGTATGTGGAACGCATGGAAATGTTTTTCAAAGTGAACGGTGTAAAGGCCGAACTTTGGTTACCCACAATGATTGCGGCCATGGGGGATGAAGCATAAGAACTGTTAAGTAACTTAACGAGTCCGGAGAAACCTAGTGCAAAAACTTATGCGGAGGCAGTGGAAGTCATGAAGCATCATTTGCAACCAAAGCCGTCGTTCATGGCAGAGAGGTACCGTTTCCGGCAGAGAAGGCAAATTGAGGGTGAATCGATTTTGCAATACATTTCGGAATTGAAGAAAATGTCCAAATTTTGTGAATTTAAGTCCGTTTTGGAGGAGAACTTATGTGATCAATTGGTATGCGGGTTGCGAAGCGAGTCAATCAGACAACGACTGTTTACCGAAGAAAATCTGCAATATGAGCCGTTTCAGGACTGTGTTGAACAGTTGGATCAGAGCCCGACACAGCCTTTGCGTACTCCTGAGCCCCCCCAGTCTCGTCCCATCCGTCAATGCCGTTTAAATAAGCCAGTCAGATATAAGTTTGATTAAGTAGGTCTACAGAATATTGAGTTGTATTTTATATGTGTAAATTAAGTAGATTCTTAATTAGGATGTATTATTAAATATGCAAGGGGTTCTAAATTAAGGGTGGAGGTGTGATGTAGGTAAGGTTTTATGCATGTCTATGAGTATGCCTGTCATGTTGATGTCAATAAACTGTGTCACTCGCAATACGTTGTTTTACTGAAATACTTCAAAATCCTACCAGAAGTTGGTAAAGCTAGGGCACATTCAAATATACCTACATAGCATTATGGATGATAAACCTATTTTATGTTCTGATATAACTGATACCCACCTAGTAGGAAGAAGAAAGCGCTCCACACTATTCTTTTTTCTCTGCTATTCGTGTTGAATCATGGACCTGTAACAATTGAAACATTTGCTTAACAAGAGGAATGAGAATTATAAGTCATATTAAATCTTGGAATGAATCACATTTTTAAATGTCGTCCAAGTAAACTACGTTCTTCACCTAACATTGTCGTTTACGTTCCTTAAAAGGAAACTGAATTAATTTTCTTAGTATTCCTTGTAATTTAACCTTATTTTATAACATAACATAACATCACGCCTGTAATCCTCGAAGGGTTAGGCAGAGGTGTACCCATTAGTACACCCACATTTCGCCAGTTATGTTAAAGTCCCATGTACCTAATAGGGGGCGAGCCTATTGCCACCTACCTATTGCCTATTTACCTTATTTGATAGATATATATTTTTTTTATCATGAGTTCTACTTTACAAGAAATACCACTGGTTAATCTGAATAACTTTCATTGTTCATGACTTGCAGTAAAATGAGTGACATAGACGATACTATTTCTCTCACGTAGGTAAGATGTAATTTCTCTTTGACCTGCGCGTTAGCATGACTTTTAGACACAAAAAATATTTTACTGGATAATCAGGTCATATTTTTCTCTGCTATAAAACTGCGCTACATTGTGTATCTGGACTAAAGACAATCTGATTTCCAGTTTACTGAACTACTGTATTATATTTTATGATTACAGCATGACGCTAATCATTCTAACTAATACCCATCTGTGCCGTAATAATTATAATAATTTATTAATTTTTCATTTCATTATTTTGCTGATTCTCATAGTTGTTTTCGTAGAATCGTCTTCTGTGCTCACATCAATACAAAGCAATTAAGTACTTAGTAACGTAATAAATTGCTGTTATACATTATGTTGCAACTTTGATCTATTTCATGCAACAGTTTTTTATTTGCACAGATATAGTTTGAGTGGTCAACAGCCGATCTGTTCAAATTTTAGGCGTAATTTCTCAACCGGAGCGGTGAAAGGCGAAGCAAGGCCGAGCACACAATAGACTGAATTATAGCCGATACAAATAAGTACACTGTACACAGACAGACAGACCGGAAAGAGGCTTCCATTCATATAAACGAATACTTTGTTCTCCAATAGAAATGCAAGCTAATCTTGATTTTACTCGTGTTTTGGATAAAATCGAATTATAATTCAAGTAATAAAAATCCTTTAAAAATACGGCAGATAGTGCCAATGCAGTCAGGTACCGACACTAAAAATAAATATCAAATGCTTAGATTCAAGGTTGTTATCATATTGAGTGGCTAAGTGGCTTATTCAAAACACATTGAGATTTGAAATGATTTCATAGTTTTTTTTTTCTGATTCACTTGTCTCTAAAAAGAACCTGTGCAATTAAACTTTTGAAGATAAAAACAATTTTAATACCCCAGTTAATAAACAGAACAAAAAAGCTCAAGAAACTAATACAAATCCATTTTATGATGACAAGATCACAATGCAATCTTTTGTTAGATTTATATCAGACATATACGCTGTGGACGCATTTGTTATAGCTAAAAACAAAAGTAATGACTTGTATCATCTTGACAGAGGTATCCTTGACCCACAGACAGTCTGCGGTTGCATGGATACGACTAACGCAATGGTATACATCAAAAATTATAGAAAAAACAAAAGATAAAATAAGTGCAGCCGTTTGGACAGTTATTATCATGGTCGAGTAACTGTATTTATAATGCAATAAAACATTACATAACGTTTTTTCTGACTTTGCAGTAACAGATTCTTCACTAATAATAAAAATAATACCAGACTATTGTCTTACTGCAGGGCAAAGGCCTCTTCTGATACAAAGAAGGCACGAGTATTGATCAACACGCTTGGTCAAAAACGATTGTCGGTTCCAGACTTATAATAATTATAAATCTAGGTTACTTTATATTGTTTCCCTTCACCGAAGTCAGTGATGTCCTCAAAATTAATACGGGACCAACTCAGCAGTAACATTCTTTCGAATAAAAAGAAAATAATTTTGAAAATCGGTTCACGGTTGGCGGATGTATAAACTTAGAAAGTAAATAATGAATTGAAAAAGTCACATTGGTTGGTTGGTTTGGATTTTTCACTACTGAAATTAAATTAATTAGCAGTGTTGACACTTTCACAATTTGGAGTGCCAATCTCCGAGGGAGGTTATTGCTTTTTATAAGCTGTTAATCATTGTTCTTTTAAATTATATCGTTAAAAATGAAACCCAAGCTCTTCCTCTTCCGTAATATTATTATGATTTATCTCATGTGCAAATCAGGTTTCGAAACACTGAGTTGTAACAAAACATTGCCGTAATCAACCTTTGTGTTGCATATATTGTGCATATATCTTAACTGACAATTTGCAAAAACATACTTAAATATTTAATTTTCATGCTACCTGGACCATCAAATTGTGTGTACCCTAATATTATCGTATGTAAATCATGAAATAAAAATGAACTTTTATTGGACTTTTATGTTGTACCGTACAGCTGTTCGTTTGATATTGAAGTTGTATTGGTTTTTATGTTTTCGACATTAAAATTGACTCTCTTTTCCCCCTCGTCATGTGATACGGGCGATGTGGGTTATTAAATCGATTTACAATTAACGATTTCTGAAGTAAAACCGTGTGTGTTTATGGAACAGTATCATCTGGCATCTCATGCAAGTCTTATTATTTATTCGTCATTTGTCTGTAGCGATGCATATTGTAGGTTCGTAACGTAACGCATTATTCGTTGCATAAATAATCTCTCTTATTCTTCTTCTTCTTTGTGTTTTATTGGCATAGGCATTTTACTTCGCCACTTCACCGGCGACAAAGATTAATGTGTGTAGGTATACATAGTGGACCTGACAGGACATCGATGACCTGTTCCGTTGGTTATCAAAAAAGAAAATTATCTGTTTCAGACATTCCGATCTTGTAATTATTGCAACTTTGTATGGGACAGTTGATTTTGTTTTTTAACAAGCGCTTTTAAACAACGCTGAGGCTCTTGAATCATATTATGTATTGAATTCGTGGCAGAAGTTTGTGTAACAATGTCCCTTTTACCCAACATTTATTTTGGCAAGTAACCTCATTAAATTCTTGTCATTATATGTTGAACTAGTGATGAATCACCTCTCTATGTTCACATACTGTAAAAAATTGCCATCGTCTCGTGACCATTTCATGCTATAAAAGAAATTATGACAGTTTTACTGGTTACTATCATGCTTATAACAGGTGACATGACACACCTTCCAAAACTAAACATCAAGCCCACTTGTTGTGTTTTTATTTTAGCTAGAAGTCCGTTCCTATGGGAAATCTATTATTTATATGACGAATGATATTTTTCTAATAGTTTACCCACCCTTTCTAGTAAATACTGAGCATTGACATAATAAATATCGTCAGGGGATATAATATTCCTGTTAAACGAATTAATATGAACAATGGACTTATAGCAGAAGTTCAAAAAAATTACGACTTGTTGGTTTTTGAATCCCAAGAAACAATTGTACTTAAAGTCACGGAGCGAGGAGCGTTCCCACGATTTAAAAATCAAGGATAACCACTTTCTGCATCGTTTGAAGCAGCCAGTGAGAGTTTTTCACGGCGACTGACTTACACAGATTGTCGTGAGCCAGTATTATTTGTCTTGAAACCAGTAATTTTATCTAATAGTTACAATTACTGTGAAGTCCCTACCTTCGCCCTACCATCCGTCACGACTCGAAATAAAACATTCTAACTTAAGCTCGTGACCACTTTGCCCTACTTTTTCAGTTGCTCTAGCTTAATTCTGCAATCATGCCAGTAGTTTTTCACCTCTATTACGGCAGCAATATGGTCTATGTTCGTAAAACATTTGGATAGAACAAAAGTTTTGAATGCAACAATAGTTTTACAATGGAGTCCCCAAGGGTTCGATACTTGGGCCACTGCATCAAGAGTTTTTCAATAGCAATCTTAAGTTTGTTTTTGGTCGCTGGAAGCTTTGTGCACCTGATCCCAACGTAATGTAGCTTACATAAGTAATTCAAGTTGTTTCCCGTACTTTAACAGGTTCTGGAGTCGAGAAAGTGAAGAAGAGAAGGGATCTAATAACAAAAGTTTCCGATTCGGATATTTAATCAAGTTAAATTAGTTTCTCTATGAGACTGAACTAGTATTTTATCCTGTTTTGAACACGTGAGTAATGAATAATTTACTAGTCAAGTTTATGACGTAAAATTTTTAGACAAGCTGTAGGTACTGTACTGCAAGCAGTATGAAAAATTGACTCATTTTATATGCAAAAAGTCTTAGACATAAGACGGTACTAAATCTAAAAGCACACAAGATTTACAACCCAATTTGGTATATGGCACCACGTATGGCACAGGTCACATTAAATATCACACACATCCACGGTATTATAGCCCGTAATGTCAGAGCATATAAAGATAAGAATAGCCTATCAGTATTGGAACATTTTGGGTTGATTTGTGGACTATAAAAATGTATGAGTCTTCGTACAAACAATTGCAAAGACAGCAACAATGATAAAGCGATTGACGAATATAATGACAATGATTTTATCAAGTACGTAAGTAGTAATTCTATAATTTGAGTTGATTGCTCATTCAACTTTTTACTCTAAATTCAAGGTGATAAGGATGAAAGTTACGGCAACAGTGCTCCAAATAACAACGCATAGAATGGTGAGTTTCTAAACTGAAATGTCTTGAACAACGTGCTCCACCGGAGTGTGACTATTTCGCAAGCAGTTTGTTAATATTATCAAGTAGGTACTTACTTGACCTTATTATGGTTTATACAAATGTGTAAAACTAAAAGTTGATGAATATTTATAAGTCAATTTGCTATGTAATATCTACACCTGTGGTGCTTGCGCGTCTGGGGAAAATGGAAAAGGCCACGAGCATATTGAGAACAAATTGAGGAAAACTCCTATATTTGTTGTATTTCGCAGTCACTTTCACGTTACCTTTGGACCAGATAAATTATTTTTGTACGTGGTTCCGGAAAATTCTCTTTATTGGTCCGTATGCAACTTAAATATTCTTCCTATTAGACGCAGAAATTGTCTCATAGCAGATCAAATTTTAGATTTTTTACTATTTGTTATGAAGCACAATTTTAATTCAAGAATAATGCGCTTTAAATCTTAGCAGGTTTAAATGCATTATTCTTACAACAACAAGCTATTATAATAAGTAATTACAAGGAAGGCTTTCTAGAGCTGAATGCTGTAAATATCAGATGAAATAATATTCAGATCGAGATTATTTTAATGGCACCTTTTCAATTATTCATGAGAACATGAATTTATCTATAACAAGAGTAGAGGCTTGTTAAATTTTATTTCAATCCTTTTGAATTTACATTAAAGCGAAATGTAAAATGAAAGTGAATATAAAATGAAATGAATAATTTCTACTGAGTTACGAGATGTAGAAGGTACGTAATAGTGTCAGTTGCCTACTCATAAGCCTTATCGTTGCAAAAAAATATTCTACGCAATATTGCGGTTCTATCAGCGTACATCGACTTGCAGACGATAGGCTATGTATTTGCATATCATGTATCTCTTTTATATACCGCAGTGTCGTATCTAGAGTAAGCTTCAGGGCGGAAGGAGTCATTTAAAGATTTTGACCACCTAAAAAAAAAAAAGTGTCGTATCTAGAGTAAGCTTTATATTCGTCTACTAGGCTAGATCGCTTTAGGGGTTTTGTGAACCAACATATGAATATAACAACGTGATTCACCATCGGCCTATATGAAACATGGCTCTAATATTTTCTCCCAATTTCATTCTACCGATAGCTCCTCGATTAGAGAACAACCATTGATTCCAATGAAAGCCCAAGTTAATCTATCAATACGATTCAAAGTAACGTTCCCATTTTGTGAGCTTAAAATACCGTCATACATGTTGCCTCCACCGTGTCAAACGACTTGTCTATAGCGCACAACACAATGGACTAGAGCGAGGCGAGACTGTCTGAACTTTGGCACGAAGCATCAAGGAAAACCGGTCAAGATAAAATTATTATCTTAATTAAGGCCTTCGGGCGTGCAACTGCGATATTGATCAAACTGATTCTGTTTTTCTTGTTATATTTTTATTATTATTAGGAGTAAAGCTGCAAAATTATCGGCTGTTTGACAACACCTGGCGGTTCGCGATTTGTTTTTTGGTTCAGTGACTTTGGATCGTGTTTTTAAATAAATTGACTAAGATAGTACTTTTTTCGCCATAAGTTTTGGCTCAACCATATCATAAACCATCAATCTCATCAATTGATGCAACAATGATAATCAATCAAATTTCATAGGGGAACAGTCTATTCAAAATTATATTAATAAATAAAAGTTTAGCATACTCCAAGGTCCTCAGTCGCTGTCGAACCCGCACATTACTATTGAAGTTGGTTTTTATACAGTCTTGCTGTCCATTATCCTTTAAGTTGTACAAAAAACTACTCTCCCTCTTCAACCTATGACCTGAGAAGTATTACATCTCTTTTGCGGTTTGAGCCAACTCGCATCCCTCACCATACCTTTGTTAAATTTACTATACCATCTTGTGATATATCTTTCTTAGTTCCCAACTTCACTGTACACATACAAGTTTCTTCTAAGTATATATTGTTGTTGTGTTCATCTCGTCTTGGGTTCACGAGTATTCTTATACATGACATAGACTAACCTTGCAACTCCTATTGTTTTCAAAAACCGGTTCTAACATAGTCGAGAACTGATGTAGCTAATTCACTTTGTGGCTAAACAGCCTTTTGGCAATATGGGTTTGATTCTTTATTTTTATAACATCTCAATCCATAATTTTTTTACTTGTCAAGGCTGTAGGTACAGTGTCATCTAGATCAAATGGTTTGTTGAACTGACCCATTACTATAAAAGGATATTTTATCTTTTTCCATTATCGTTTATCCATTAATAAAGTTGTGTTTCTGTTTTTGCTTAAATATCCAAGGTTACTTCAATCTTTTTCTTAATCGGATTCGGAACTCAAGTATACAAATGATAATCTGCCATGAATACAAAAAATCTGGTGGCTGCAAATGCTGCAATTACCAGACCTTTTAGTTCAACGAACAAGATTTCAATAAGGATAAGCGCCTCGTTCTTTCAGCATCGTCTGCAGACGTTTCTTTTAAGTTTTTTAAAGCTTTTAAGTCATCAATCAAACGCAAATTGGTTTGAAAACCTCTTTTGCTACCGAGTTGAAAAGAAAAGCAAAAGCATTTAAAATTAATTTAATCTTAAAACTGGCATGAAGACTTCTATTGCAGTAGGTACTTTGGAGCATTCAAAGTAATTTACGTATATTCAATATTATTATCAGGTTCTAGATACAAAATAAAAAAACCGCAATAAAAAGGTGACACATTTTCGAAAAGGTTCTTTTTAAAATTTCACACCTTTCTGCCAAACGTATGGTATTAAGGGGAACAGAGAATACCTACCTGAGACAGCACCTGCATAAACAAGATAATAATAAAAACACTTGCGAAGGTGTCATTGGTACCTACAACCCACTGATGACGTTCCAGCATCAAGTTACAGTTACACATACATAAGTAAGTAAAAATGCAATAAAAGTGATTAGAAAACGAAACGAGAATGTCGTTTGTGTAATTCGACTCCTTAATATCGAGCCCGAGTTACAGAAATCAGAGCGCTCGAGTGCCGCGTTCCGTTGGCTCGAGTTACAAGTTGTGCATCATTTTACTTGTTGTCTTGAGACTTCACGTTCGATTTCTCAGTACGGCTTTAGGGCAGTCTAGAGACTGTACCCTGTGATGATAAGCACTGACATTTCTATAATAGTAATAATACCAGCCTATTGTCCCACTGCAAGTCAAAGGCCCCTTCCCATACAGAGAAGGCACGAGGATTGATCACCACGCATGCTCAAGGCAGACTTGTAATTGTGCTTGTAATGATGAGTCCAGGTTTGCATACGATATTTTCCTTCGTCGATGGGAATGATGTCCAATATAAACTTAGAAAATACATAATATGACATAGGAAACTAATCTATATTTAAAAGGTTAATTTATATTTACATCTTCCTTAAGTTTCTCAGTTGCTGTTGTTACATTCCTCATAGTTTTCAATTGCAACTCAACTAAATTAAAGAATTCAAATCCGCTAATTGCAATATCGTGTTTGTTCCATCGACACTGTTATCCCAACTGCGTAGCTTATTTGTCTGGTCCATTTGTCATATACTTTTTTAAATCTGCTGGCCCCTAGTCCCCTACCGTTAGTCCACTTAGTCACTTCAGAGTGCTCATAAAAATTGCATTGCTTTACGCGCTGACCCGCCGCATGTCAATTTACAGAACAGGAGTTATTGGCAGAAGTAGGTTACATCCAGTTACATCACTCTAAATTACATTCTGCTGTACATGTTTCTTCCTAATTTAAACATAACAACTTTTTATCTTTTGAAGAAGTTGTTACTTTTTTGTTATCTTTTTAAAAAGTTGATATGTGTTTATTTCGGTAAAACTTTCAACTTGAAATGTAGTGATCTAATGATCTTCATAGTCTTATGATGATCATTAAATCAATAAATAATCTCAGATTCTCAGTCGATATTATTCGTGACATGTTTACGTCAACTTCTTTTTTTTTTTATTTCCTGGCCTGTGGCGGCTAGTCTCAAAAACATGATTGTATCAAAAATACTTAATATATTTTATATGATGTAAGTCCGGGAAAACTTTCCAGACTTACTTCTATATAGCGCATTTCCTTCGTTTCTTGCGCTGAACATCCTGGAAACACTAACGAGATTTTATATAAATAATACATTATCTCCATGTTGAATTGTCAACTTAACAGAACGGACGATAAAAATAGTTTTTAAACTCCGTGTGCAAACAGCTTGGGAAAATAACTTACTAATTACATAATTAACGTTTATTAATTAACAGATTTATGAAGCGATACAATTCATTAAAATATTTCAGTTTGTCTGTCATTCCATGGACTTTATATCAACGTAGGTCAATTTTAGCTGACTGTAGGTAATCATATGAGAAATGGGTCAAATGTGAATAGGGTCATCGTATGGGGCTGTATAGGGTGAGTTTCCGTGACCGATACGCCATGACAGGCCCCGCAGCGCATTAAAAATAATTTGTTTAATCTATGCTCAAAAAATGGGCGGGAATTTTTACTTGTAATTATTTTTTGTCATGCTGTTGGTAGATCGCTACGATAAGTTAATTAATTGAAATACTTATTTTTAATTAAATAAAAATTTATTACGATGAGCAATATCAGGAAATTAAAAATTTTCGGGTCACCGTCCGCCGTCCATC
This sequence comes from Hoplodrina blanda, assembly GCA_949316365.1. Lineage (NCBI taxonomy): Eukaryota > Metazoa > Arthropoda > Insecta > Lepidoptera > Noctuidae > Hoplodrina > Hoplodrina blanda. The sequence goes on from OX438582.1 coordinate 3,809,192, forward strand.
GTATAATTTTTTACATTAATTAATGTATTGCTTTTACATAGTTGTTGCTGGCCCAATTTTTTTTAATTTTTTGACAGCTGTCGTTTTTCACGTAACATTACAATGCCTAGATAGGTACCGTGGCCCCGGAACGCAAAGGGCTACAAGGAACAGGGTGGTTTTTTAGTCAGTAGAAGTCTGACAGTCCCATCCGCCCCACCCAGGGCGGAAGGACTCACTTGATGATTTTTAACACCTTAAAAAAAACGAAAAAACTGTACAATGCCTTTTGTATATACTGCCTGTAACCATAAACTCTTTAAAATATTTACTAACCTATAATTTAAGTATAGGTACCTACCTATACTATGTATTAAAAAAAATACCTACATAAATAAAGTGTCATACGTTATTAGATGAAAGTATAATACCTACCAGACAACATCGACGAGAAAATTAAACGCATTGATCAATTTAATAATAACGACGGCAATAAATCGAGAATCGATTAATCGCTTCATCAAGCGTACGGTATTGGACTTGCGTTTTTTATTTATATTGTTCAGATTTTGTCTGAGTACCGTAACTGCACACTGAAGTTTATAGTCTAATGTCACGAGCGACAGGTCCGCCAAGAATGGACTTAGTCTACAAATAGTAAAAATCGTCGTCATTCTCAGGATTCGCTCCTGATTCACTGCAAGCAGCTGACTCACTCACCGGTCCCTCCACCTATCTACACCTAAAGCCGGTGACTCACCGCCGAGCGAGTGCCCAGTTTACCACACCACGTTACCGTCCTGCCCTTGTGTTTCAAACAATACGAAGTGGACGCAAACCAACGCGTTAGCCGCAGCGCTAACCTGGTGACTTGGGGACCGGTTTGGTCTGACTGTCTGAGATACAAGTTTGCAGTATAAATATCGATAATACATTGCGCCAGTGCTAACGTTTCGAGTTTTATGCAACTCCGTGTCCTTATTGGTACGATTTTGAAGCTCAAATCAGTTACGTGCGTTGCAATGGCGCTTAAGCTGCGGTTATCATTACTGCAAAATATGCGCTTTTGAAGATTCAAATACCGGTGAATAAACTGGATTATGTAATGTGACCCTTAAATATAGACCTATTGGAAAGTTTTTATTCGTTTCAAAACATGAGACTCAATTTCTGACACTGGCACAAAACAATTTGATCATATTATTAAAAAGCACTCATCTGTAACCTGTCAAAACTTTTCAAAATGAGAACGAAATGATAGTACATCCCTATTCCATAAAAGTCATAAGTTGATAACTTTTATAGGTACATTCCATCGATTCAAATCTTTTGCAGACGACACTATAAACACGAAATATAGTTACGAAAATCTCGCAAATCTTAGAATAACAACAAAAAAAACTTGGTATCAAGATCAATCTTTAGCGCGCTCGACATAAGTTCGCGTATGGAAAGTGCATGGCGTAGGCGAGCGAGTGGGATGCTTAAATATCTAAAGTTCAACAGCTATTAGATACCACCATCTTTGTAGTTCAGTTTGTTTAACAATTCAAGCTTTTTAATCTTTAGTTGTTCATCAGTTGTCACACCAAGATACCTTTTACGTCAAATTCGTGATTGATTTTTCATTTCCTTAAAATAGCCCGACCAAATAGGTTTTTGAGTTTGTCAAGTTGGGTTAAATTAGGTGTGACAAAAGAACCCACGTATAACATTTCTCCCATTTTTAGAAGTAATTGTATTGATTTTAGATATTTATAGATGATTAATTTTAAATCTACTTATTCTAAGCATAAGGTTTTTGATGTAGATACTTATTCATTGAATTATTAAGCAATTTGTGGGATAGTTCGTTTTGGAAGAACAAACATCAATTGTTTTTCTTAATTGTTTTTGGATTCTATCAGGAGCCTTTTAGATTCAGACACAGCAAAAAAGATTTGAATACCATGTATCAACGACATTATACAGTATGTTAAATAAGAGAGGGCGTTCCATTAAACTTGTTAATCTATATCATTAAGAGATTATAATAAAAATATCAGCATATAAAAATAAGCATAAAATAATCCGAATTAAAAAAAAAAAATAATTGACATAAATTCGAAACCTCCTGTTTAAAATCAAAATAGTAGCGCAGAATAGTACCTAGCGTAAGTAGCATTGCCCATGCCCATACCGGCCGTTCTTCAAGTACGCATAATGTAGAGTGTTTCTTTTACGTGTTAGTTTAACATTTTTAGTCAATATTTTAATATTGAAAAAAAATAAAAACATTTTGTTTTCAAATGGTACTATTTTTTTTAGCATGTATGGATGCTATACTATTGCGGTTTAACGGGAACGCCCTCTGTTAGTTAACATACTGTATAATCTAAGGTATCAACAAACATTTTGTATACCTACATACCTACATGTTTTTTTTTTCACACAGACACGTTGAACAGTCAAAGAGTAATAGGCTTTTTTATTATGTGTAAGTACTGAATGACATTTGGAAGTCTGTTTAGCACAAAACCGTGTTTAAAATGTCAGGGTTTATTGTAAATTGGCTCGAAACGGCGTCAAATTAGAGTCCCGATTTTATTATTCGTCAAATTGCTACACAACATAAACTATTTTAATTAGCCTTTTCGTTTTAAAGCGGTCACACTTTATAAAGCTCTGCATCTACGAGTACATTGTAAATGACTAACTTCTGCCTGCTATTTCGTCTGCATCCCACAAGAACCGTAGATTTTTCAGTGATAAATAGCTTATAAATGAGTTATTTCAGACTATAATCTGTTTCTGTGCCTTTCATTCAGCCGTTTTGGTATGATTGAGTCACATACAGATTGTATTAGCTTAAAAATACTGACAACTTGGTATCTTATTGTATTAAGTTTGCCTAAACTTACACTTATTATATTAAACCAAATACTGAAGGCCAATCTTCGTAATGAAAAACGGTCGAAATCTAGATGCAATCTCAACTCAGCGACTATCAATGATAAAATCCAGTCAAACATTTCGTAAAAATAAGGTTTTTTTGACAGATTAAGACTGAGATTAAAATGGGAACTTTCCTAAAAGTTACTTTACAACTGCCCCTCTGATTACTAATACAGATTCGTGAAACCATCTTAATATTCAGGGTTGGAATACAGACAGAATATTGTTATCAAAAACTTCTGAATACGGGGCGGATCCAAGCCACAAATCTTTCAGTTAATATGACTGTAAGAACACTTAGTAAACAAACGGCCGACCCTTCCCCTTCTCAGCATAAAGAGCCACAATTTACAACATACCATAGCCACGGAAAACAGCGGTAAAATGCTCAAGGAACGAGTGCTTTGGGAGTTCATAAACTATCCGTTATTTTGCAGACTTATAACGGAAAATATTTGCTCAATAAATTAATGTTTTAGCAAAAGTTTACGCTTGTATTCTCTAAAGATTTATTCTTGTTTTACACTCTAGGAATTTCTCCTGTTCCGTGGCGTGCGTTTACAAACATGTAAACTCGCATACAAAACAAGCCAGACCCGAATAAACTATCTGTGGGCTAAACAAATATTTGTTCCGTGTGGAGATCGAACCCGTGACACGCAACTCTGCAGTCAATCGCTCAGCCACTGCACTAACCGTGTCTTCAACACATTATGACAGAGGTAATATACCTATGTAGTTATGCATTTTAATTTATTCTGATGCACTTATATCACAAATCACAATGATTTAAATGGACTGGAAAGGACATCTTATCGAAAACTTTCATCATGGATTCAGTAGATTCTAGAATCTACTGATCGTATGAAAAAATATCGGCTGTTCAATACATTTTGATCGTAAGGTGTTGCACTTTGGTTTGCAACAACAGATTTTCTTTCGGGGATCCTGTATTCAAGCTCAAAAAAAATTACGATCCATCCAATATGATCTTTTTCTATGAGTGATAAAGGACTACACAGTAGGCACCCACTTATCTTATCATTATTGAAAGGATTCAGATAACTTTACCAAAAAAAACGAGGTTTCCGGATTGATAAGACATGAATTTGAACTACAAGATACCATTAAGTTACTGTCGAAATATCTTGGATTTCTCATACAGATAAGGCACGGGCATTGATCACCACGCTTGCTCAAGGCGGATTGGCGATTTCAGACTTATATTTATTATATATGTGTATGTATATGTATATCTATTCGCATAGTGTTATGTACAATGATAATGACTGCATAATCATTTATTTGCAACGCAAATGTTGGCTTGTAAAACAAAATAATATTATCTTGAGACACGATTCACGAAATACGATCGTAAGTACAAAAATACTTATCTAATATGTACGTATTTGCTTTATAGATGGAAATGGATGGATAGTAGGCGTCACCCAGGACGGCCTAGGAAGAGATGGCGAGATGACCTAGACGCGCACCGAGATGCTTGGTTAAAGGTGGCGCATGAAAAGAATACTTGGAAAGACTTGGGATAGGCCTTTGCAGCACTGGAGTGGTGGTGATGTACACCCGAACATCACTGAAGTAGGAAAGAGCCCAAGAAGAGGAAGCCCTGAAATGGGCCACGCTGGTTGTGTCGCGTATGTCATGTGTAGCAGTTCTCGCGGCCCACCCATCAAGGCGAAAGTAGGTGCACAGCTGGAGTTTTTAGTGGATGCAAGCCCTACATAACCACGTCGTCTTCCCGGACGGCGCGGCGTGGTATGAGTTAGGCATATACTTCGACAAAAATAAGCCTTTTCCCAGCAGTGGGACATCATAGGCTATTAAAAAAAGTTCCTTTGTATTGTTTGATTCCTTACTCAATATTATAGCATCCTGATTATGGTTACAAGCAGATTAGACTGCGTTTGAGAACCTCTGTTGCAAGGTTTCATCTGAGACTGAGACCTTGCAATCATGACGTCACGAATTGTTTTTTTTTTTTGTTTTTTATAAAGTGTTTTAACACTATTAGTCTTGGTACTTGAAAATAAATTATTCATTATTATATTTCGACTTTTCAATTTAAGTTGTAGGTATGCATACTATGCATAGTCATTAATAAATGCATATAATATGTAGATACCTATTCGACCTATCATAAATATTGGTGCCATCGCATAAAAAAAAAGAATGCAGGAGTATCAAGTTCATGTTTTAATTAGATTGTTTTTCGTAGATCTAAAAAAGCTTTTATGAACAACGTAATTTAATGTGTCAATTTATAAACAGATAATAAAGTAATAGGTACTTACTTACTTACTTAGGTACTTTATTTAGGTAGGTATAAACAAAGCAAAAGAGTTTTTTTGTTTGCTTGTTTAAACTTGCTAATCTCTGGAACTACCACCAGTCGGATTAGAAAAATATTTTTTTATAGGATAGCCAGACTCATCAAATAGTAGAGGCTATATACCGAACATCACGATACGACTTACGACGAGAGAGGCACAGTAACCAAAGTTTGCTAATGGATTTTATTATTTTTATTTTTATGTCCTTTCCGAATTTATTGATAAAATCACATTGGTACTTTCCCAATCTCTAACCCACAACCGTATGAATGAGAAACGGGCTCCTTCACTGGGCCATCTTCATATTAAAAATCAGAAAAAAAAACATACAATATTTAGTGAGCTATTTTCGAGTTTTTGTGGCGTAAAACCTACTTAACACGTTAAGCGCCACGTGAAAATTTGAGTATTTCCATACACGCCACGGGACTCACCGGTGAGCCTTCCCTTACTGAACCGTTCGAGCCACGTGGGTCACCGGTGAGCCGTGAGTTAGGTTCAACGAAAACGTTTCCTACAAGCCAAGTATTGCAGCTATCGAATAAAACGTATATTAAAGTGAGCCGCGTGGCCCTGTAGTCTAACCAGACGGCGTGGTTTTCAAATCCTGTATAAATTAGTAGGATTTTTCAAGGTAATTGTAAAAGACACTAGGGTTGTTCCTAACGATACAATGAATTATAGGTAAAAATCAATAAAAAAAATATATTCAAAGAAATGTTTTTATACTAATATTATAAAGAGGTAACATTGTTTGTAAGTTTGTATGTAGGGGGTAGATATGGGCGCTGCGCCGCCGCCGACATTCACCGCGTGGCGTGAGTGGCGTAAAGACGTGTATTTGTTTTCGTGATTGACTCATCCAAAATGACAGAATTATATTATCACAAACTACAGTAAATAAACTTTCATTAGTATTTAGGCTGGCCCCACATTGGGCGTGCACGTTCCTCGGGCGTGTGAGTAGTGCGGGAGCCGCGTGCGCGTGAGCGTCGCGTTTTGCTGCCCTGCGGCGTGTGTGGAGTGCACGCGGTGCGTTCGTACCCCTTCGCTCGCTATCCCTACCGCCAAAACAGCAACGCGACGTGAGCTAACAGCTAACACGGCACTGTCCAAATTGTGACTGACTTGACTGAAGGGGGTTAAACGCCAAGGCGATAGCCGCGTGTGCGCCGCGCACTTGCGACGCGCCCGTCACACGGCAGCAACACGCGACGCTTACGCAGAGCGCTTGCGGCGCCCGCGTCTCTCACTAGCCCGAGGAACGCGCACGCCTTTTATTTTTGCCGCCCTGGGCGGGTCGGAAGGGACTGTCAGACTTTTACTGACTAAAAAACCACCCTGGGGCGCGTGTCTTGGGGCCCCGTCCTTGTGCTGACAGCTCTTTGAGGCGCGCGTGAAACAGAACGCGCCGTCGACCCGGGCCGTCCTTGATCGGACGGCGAGCTACCCATTACTCGCCGCTCGCCTTTCGCCTCCGTGAGGACACGGCGGTGCTCTGCCCGAGCGGAGCAGACCTGCACCGTATGCTCCACCGTGTCCTCCGGGCGGTCCACACAGTGGTGACATCCGGGCGTTTCCTCCCGCTGAATCCGACACAGGAACCTCCCGAAACAACCGTTTCCGGTGAGGACCTGCGTCAGGCGGAAGGTGAGGACGCCGTAGCGCCTCTCTAGCCACTCCTCAAAGAGAGGTCATACCGCCGCTACGCGCACGCCTAATGTGGGGGATGCCTATAAGACGATAGGGAGTAGATTGCGAGTTTTAGTTAAACTCTCGCGGAGGCGATAGGCGGCGGCGGGAGAAACGTAATATCCTCACTTGACAACGCAGTGCGGGATATGACCGGGCAGAGTACCGTGTCGCGGCGGAGTGGCCGGCGCGCGGGGTGAGCCGCAGCGTGACCCCGTGGCCCCCACCAATGGAAATTCTTTATTCCTTCGTAAGAGGCCACGCGACCCACCCGTGAGCCTTTCAACTATATCGCTTAAACTAGACGGTAAAAGTTGATAATTTTTATTTTCTATACAAATTACCGCATTTTATAAACTTTAGGATAAAAATCTCAATTTCATAAAAATTACGAACTTCATGATTTTATCTTGGCTCCAATGCAATAGTAGGCAGGGCTCACCGGTGGGCCGCATGGCGCTTAACGTGTTAATTTTATTTGATATTTACAACACCCAAAATTTAAAAAAAACGTCTCTTTTTCAACCTACTTCAAAAAGGAGGAGGTTCTCAATTCGGCGCGAATGTTTTTTTTTTTAATTATTTTTAAAACTTAATAAATGCCATCTTGATGTATTAAATCAAAAAAAAAATATTTTTTTGACGTCTTCATTCAATTTTGAAGCGGCGTGTAATTGTGACGTTATCCGTCGAGTTTCCGACTGATTGATATTCAGAGTTCGTCACTTGATTACCATTAACTAGTGTCAGTCGGTCTGTGTGTGTCAACGAACTAATTGGCAAACAAAGGACGCGATGGTAATGACACAACACGGTGTGCATCGCTTGCATTTTTTTCTTTTTTATCGCGCGACAAAAATTTTATTGGTTTTGAATTATGATTCCAATTTCAAATTATCTGTTGACATACGTTCCTTTGGAAATATTTGAATTTAACGGCCAATTACTTTTTACTAGACTAGTCTTTTTTGTTTCTTTGGGCCGACTTTAAAAAAAAGGAGGTGGGTCTCAAAGTCTCGATTCGTCTCTATCTATTTAGCAAAAAACAGGAAGATAACAAGTAAAATAATAATAAATTAGCGAAAATAAAATGATGACTTTAATTTTGGGTTAATTTGTATACTTTAGTTCATATTTATTAAGTAATAACATCTATAGCTTATTAAGTGTCCTATGCTCTGTCTATTATTATTACTCGGCTATTTTTATCCATTGACTTCAAAGTTTTTTTTCGTGGACAACCTCGTACTAACGTTTACGGTTATTTTCAGCAAACTACTTAGAAAAAATACTTAGTACGTATTAGTTTTTTAATCTGTGGAATAAATTGACGTTTTTTGTATTGGAAAACTGTCAAAAATTCAAAATGTTTAATTGTAATTGTGTGCTTTTTAGTAATCAATTCAAGATAAATTAAAACCTTTGAAAGTAAACATTTATTCAACAGCTGTATAGACAGTAATACAGCTCCAAGATATGATCCGTGAATGAAGAACTGCAGGAAATAGCGGCACTTTGAGAAGTTTAATTTTGACACGGATATACCTACTAATCAACTCCAAATTATCCGACAACAGTTGTATTATTAATGTTATTGGGTTAATATTGTAGAAACCTTTATATTAAAGAATAGCTTCACATAATTTTAAAGTATAATGTTATCTAGATTATCGATTGTGAAACTAAACAGCCTATCAACTAAAGAACTCAAAACAATAAAAAAGAACCATTTTCTCTTCTCAGAGACTCAAATGAATAAATATTACTCCATCTAGGTAAATGTATTATTATTATTCTGATTACAGCATCAGATCATCATAAATAGTCATTATTTTAATTACAAAACGCGTTAAATATTCACCATTAAATTATATTACAAAACTAAAATAAAAAACACAAACGTAAGATAATTAATTTAACGGAATATGCAAATTAAAATGAAAACACTTATTGCACTTGTTTGTTTCAAATAAAGCAGAAAAACTAGTTTAATGGCTTCAAACAAATAGGTAGGTAATTAGTTTTTCAGTCAATGATGTCATTTCTTATTTAGTTTGATGTTTTTTCTACTTTTTATAGCGTAAAAACTGTCAATAAAAAAATCTGATTGCACCAAAAATAGTTAGGTACTAAATCTATCATAGAACTGCGAGCTTGTTTTTATAGGTACCTATATCTGCATTTTAAAATCCCGACTTTCACCAATTTCCACGGAAAAAGACAGGTAATATAAAAAAGAAACAATAAAAAGTTCTTACTTAATTATAATTTATCTACACAGACTACGTAAATTAAAAAACAAACTATAATTAAGTAGATAAGTTCTCATTGAAACACATGTCCCAAATATTGACAATAATATAGAACGTAACTAAGCAAGCCGCCCTGATTCATTCACCTTTCGAATGGCCTAAGCTGAGCCTTCAAAGCTCAGAGCTTTCACTTCAGAAAACTGAAATAAATTCCAAACGATACTTACAGAAATAAAAATCCAATGTTCTCTTAGAAATTTCTAAAACACAGCACGGTTTTTTCTTAATAAAAAAAATTCAACTGCTTTTTTCCGACACTCTGTTGCGACGCGAGAAGGCATACGCTCCGCACGAGGTTTGAGAGAGGACTGAGGGACGCCCTCACTAGTCACTGAGTGAGGGAAGCGGGGCTGAGCGCCTCTGTACCATGGGCGATCCTCTAGCGACACTTACTTAGTTCCTGCGTTCATTACCGGCTTGTTCAACTCTAATTAGACAAAAAAATTACGTGTTATTTCCAAATACAACAACAAAACAACATCTAACAAAGCATACTTAACTACTTTACTAATACCATGTAAACAAATAAGCTCATTAACCTAAAAAATATCGTTAGGCTCGCATGCTACTAAGTCCAGTACAAGCCCATCATTACCGTGGCCTGTTCCGTGGTACCAGCGCGAGAAGTAAGGTCGCCGACTCGTGTTTCGGCCCGACTCACCGGCCGAGTTCCGCAACGGTTGCATCTAGGTGATTGCAGCCATGCAGCCATCCTACTCTGAAATACGGCTAATACTTTGAGATCATACCAGACCTTTTTTTTTTCATAGACTTTTTACAGCTTGATGTGGCTGGCATAGAAAATTTATCAGCTGTTTTATGACCATAAAGGCTGATGGAGATAATTTTGAGAAATTGGGAAAATTTACAGAGGGACATAGAATATAGTATTGTTCTGTGTTTTATACCTAAGAGAAGACCTGAAATTGGTTGTCAGTCTAATTTACTGTTTCTGTGTGTGTTTTTTAAGCTGTTCCATTTAGTTTTCCATATTAATAATACCTTGGATATTTCTATTATAAATGCGAAAGTAACTCTGTTTGTTTGTCTGTCAGTCTGTTACGCATTCACGACAAAACCACTGAACCGATTTTGATGAAATTTTGTAGGAGGTAAGTTTGAACCCCAAAAAAGGACATAGGCTACTTTTTATTTAGACATTTAGACGAATAAAGTCGCAAGTAATGTCGTTGTTACCATTACTATTAGATAAGAATAAAAGTACCTACCTATAAATAATAGGTAATACCTACTTAGTACATAGTGCAACATAATCAACCCATAACATTTAAAATGCCAAAGGTGGTCTGAAGTTTGCTTCCGCGATTATACACACAGCGATGCCTTTAGCTGGGATTTACATAATGAATAAATAATGAAAGCTATTTAATTCTGATTTTGAAATGGGACTTTGGAGTAATAGATAACAGGCAGACATAGCAGAGTTGCCAAACCAACATCATTTCAAAATGGCTGAAATTTTCAGGATATGTAGAAGAATATGTCGTTCAAAAGATATGTGTATTTACTGAGATCTTGCACTATAAAATAAAAGCCATCGGTTTATAGTTTGTATCGATGATTGTGTGACAGATGGTATATCAGGGAAGTAAGTAGACTTTTAGAATTTTGGTGTCCTATTCCATGGGACTTAAAAATAACTGGCGAAATGTGGTTGTACTAATAGGTACACCTCTGCCTAACCCTTTGGGGATTACTGGCGTGATGTTATATATGATGGCCCAGTGGTTGAGGCGCAGCCACATAGTTGGGAAAACGCTAGGCAGATGATGAAGTAGACTTTTGGATAACGGCTAGAGATAGAAGAAAAAGACGTGCTGCACCGACCTCAGAGAAAAGGTAGGATTATGAGGATAATAAAAGATTCATCTGAAGACATGATGATTAGAATGCGAACCTAAAACTTACAAGAATTGCCGCCCTATATATAATTTTTCTAGCTTTGTCATACTAAGATTGACGGTCCTAATACTGTCTTACAACATGTGTGCAACCGGCCTATGCAGGTACTGAAAATGATAGGCGTAAAGATCAGTAGATAATGACAGGGTTAGCCCATCGCCTCCAATCATCATTAACTGTTACGATGTAGGCCGTTATTATTTATTTTATTAATCATTTCGGCTCAACTATTGACAATTACCAAGTGACTCCTATTGTCCGATATTAAAACACGGCGCCATCTTATTAAGATTACTGCGCACTTACCTGTTTTCTATACAAGTAAAATGCTTTGTCCTAAATGACTGACTGACTGACGGATCAACGCACAGCCTAAACTGCTGATCGTAGAGACCTGAAACTTGGAGGGTGTATACTTTGTATGTCGATTTTCCAAAGTCGAAGTCGAAGTCACGGGCAGAAGCTAGTATTTAATAAAGGAAATTTCTATTTTGTCTATGCCAAAGTTCAAAAATTAATTAAGAATTATACTTACTGAATGTTGGCATTATCGATGTTCCCCATCATAATCTTGCTTTGTTTAAGCACTAGCTTCTGCCGCGTGACTTCGTTTTGGGTAAACTTCAAAATTAAGCCGAATTCTTAAATTATCCTACTTTAACAAAAAGACGGGATTACCCAATGTTAAAAGCAAGATCAATATCTTTATGAGTGCAAAATTTCAGCTAATTCCGTTCAGCCGTTTAAACGTGAAAGAAATTATTCAGAAACTTTCGCGTTTATAATAGTCTATTATACTTACTTTTAGAAACGATCGCAATCTAGATAATATCATTCTTAATCTGCCAAAAATACCTCTAAATTACCTACTTATTATTTTTTTTACATTGATTGTCGCTGATTAATATTTTTATTTTTTAGAATTCGCCTCCTGTATAAAAGCTTCTTGAAAAACCCCACATGTTAAAAAAGTAGATACGTTTTAAGACACAAAGGACAGTTTAGAGTGCAAGAGATAGTGCAATGGAATCCACGACACTCATTACAGCTTCTCCATGTGGTATTACGTAACATGTGCGTTCACCATTCCAGGATTACCATATTTTAGAGCAAGCTTATCGCCATAACCGGCTACTCTGTTTAACTTCACAGCTTTAGTTCATAACTAACAGAATTTCCGAGCAGATTATCCGGCACAGTAACAAGAACTTTACCACTATGATGTGCCACTATTTAGAGCTCAGCTTACAACAGCCGCCTTCGGATTGGTCAGCCAAGTAGTTGTGACTGCCTCGTTGGTCTGAGCGTGAGGTCTTAGATTCGATTCCCAGGTCGGGCAAAGTATTATTGGGTTTTTCCATCAGGAATTTCTCAGTAGCAGCCTCGGAATCTGGATTTGTGCCCGGTTGATGGCAATATGCACGCCCTCTATTACATGGGACTTAAAACGTAACTGGCGAGATTTTGGTGTAAGTACTAATGGGTACACCTCTGCCTAACCCTTCGGGGATTACAAGCGTGATGTTGTTACGTGTTTACATAATATTTAAACTAAGGATATTTAAGGTTCAACTGAGAAATAAAAGAAACGTATAAATTCTATTTGCGGATTACACCCTTCCACTAAAACTTCGCCATAAAGTTTATAGTTTTTTAAATGGACAGAATGGACTGTTTAAGTTTCCGGGATTCTAACGACTTTCTTAAAGTTTAATTCAGCGGATTTGGGTCAGTTTAAACTTACAGTTTTCACAGTGTTGTTTTGATTATATTTAAACCTCGTTTCCCACTAATGTTATTTTACTCCGGTTAAAATCCAGATTCATAAGCTGCTACTGAGAAATTCCTGATAGAAAAACCCATTAACACTTTGCCCGACCTGGGAATCGAACCCAAGATCTCATGTTCTGCAGTCGCGCTTTGCGACCACTAGACCAAAGAGGCAGTCATATAGGCAGTATTATGTATTATTACAAATATAAATTATTTATCTTTAACTAAAGCAAATCACTGAAGGTGATGCAATAGACACAATTACCACCATCTCAGGATTTGTAATTCTATTTATAATACCTGACACCAGGGTGGCAATTCCAGTAACTTTTAGGAATGTTTGCATTTCAATCTCAGTCTATATGTCAAAAATGCCTATATTTTATCTACATTTTTGACAAGACTAACGTTGATCGTCCCTGAAGTAATATTGTGAATAGATTTTGAATGTTTTTCATAAGGTATTGACACCACCATATCTAGCTTCTATGTGAACGAAGATGAATGAATTTTATCTCTTAATCTTCATGCACTTTTTGGTTTCAGGTAGAGCAGAACGGTGACTACGCTGGTATGCGCGAAGCTGTGCTAAAGTGCACATTATGTTGCCCACCAGAGGGTGGCAGCCAGCAAGGGACGCATCATAGCGCTGCACACCGCTATTGTTATGATTTGCTGCTTGTAAAAATTAATATTATAATTGCTTAATTGCTTGCTCGGTTATGATGGTTATTTTTTTTCTTTGGGCGGAGTCTAATTATTTCGTTTTATAACATGAAAGTCGCCTAAGTTATTCCTTACAAGATCAGCTATCTAAGTCTACCTAAGTCCCGTCAAAATCGGTTCAGCCGTTTAGGAAATTAGTCGGAAACAAACAGTCAGACAGACAAAAAATTTAATAATTATTTGTTTTGGTATAACTACCCTAGAAATTTTTCGTACATCGTGGAGCATACCAACTCAAATACGCAAACAGCCAGCCCCGAAACAATTATCAGTAGGACATAGGCCGCTATCACACGGACTGCACCACAACAACCGCACGCAGTCTCTATATTCAACTGCATGCAGTTGTACGTTCGACTTCGTGCAGTCATGATACCAACTGCACGCGGTCGGCTGCAGTCGTGCCTTCAACTTCACGCGGTCGGCTACAACTTCACGCGGTCGGCTACAACTGCAGCCGACCGCGTGAAGTTGAAGGCACGACTGCATGCAGTTGATATTGACTTCTCTCGACTGCAAGCCGACCGCGTGAAGTTGAAGGCTCGACTGCATACAGTTGATATTGACTTCTCTCGACTGCAGCCGACCGCGTGCAGTTGGTATCATGACTGCACGAAGTCGAACGTACAACTGCATGCAGTTGAATATAGAGACTGCGTGCGGTTGTTGTGGTGCAGTCCGTGTGATAGCGGCCATACAGCCAGTCAGCCACTGCATCAACCGTGCCTTTGTTATTGTCTTCACATCTTTGGAGGGAAGGTATTGTTTATCAGATTCTATATCCGCCTTGAGCAAGCGTGATCATGCTCATGCCTTCTCTGTTCGAGAAGAGAAGAGACCTATTGCCCTGCAGTGGGAAAATAATAGGCTGGTATTATTTATTTTTATTTTTTATTTTTTATCGAGAGTATATCAAGACAATAAGCTAGGTATATGTGACGGCATCGGCAGGTTCGTCACCTGACTGAGTATTGAATGAAAAAATCAAAACATCATTCATTAAAACGGAGTAGTGATCTAAATGGACCTTGACAATTCAAAGGTGATGGAGTTAGTTCTCCAAAACAAGCCAACCTAAAATCTCTATTCAATATGGCGAATGTGCTACATTACTATCTAGCAATATTACTTATGTATAGAGAAGAGAAATAAAATTAATCAGCTTTAAATAAAAATTTTTTTGCAAAAAAAAACCAACTTCAAAAAAAAGCACTAAAAAGTTAAAAATAATACTATAACCTACATATATTAATAAACCTAACCTAACTTACGATTAACCTATACTAAAATTTAACAATTTTTTGGAGTCGGTGCCATACGGTTGGATATAATATCCTCGGTCTTGGCACCGACTCCAAAAATTTGTTGATATTGACTTCTCTCGACTGCAAGCCGACCGCGTGAAGTTGAAGGCTCGACTGCATACAGTTGATATTGACTTCTCTCGACTGCAGCCTATACTAAAATTTAACAAATTTTTGGAGTCGGTGCCAAGACCGAGGATATTATATCCAACCGTATGGCACCGACTCCAAAAAATTGTTAAATTTTAGTATAGGTTAATCGTAAGTTAGGTTAGGTTTATTAATATATGTAGGTTATAGTATTATTTTTAACTTTTTAGTGCTTTGTTTTGAAGTTGGTTTATTTTTTGCAAAAAAAAAATTTAATTTGTTAATTTTTAGTGACATATTTTTGTCCGAATTCGATAAAATTTTCATGGGACCATTTGGGAAGTAAGTATAACCTTTCCAACAAAAAAAGAATTTTTGAAATCGGTTGGCAAGCGACGGAGTTAAGCGCGAACAAACCGAAAAAAAAAAAATAATACAAACATCCGAATTGAGAACCTCCTCCTTTTTTAGAAGTCGGTTAAAAATCCAAAATTATACAATTCAATTCGAAAAATGGAAGACATTTTGTCGTGTAGTGTTTGGTTTTGACAGAAAAAACCAATCGAAATAGTTGGGTAAGTAGGTAGTTATTATGAAAAACACTTTAGTTTAGCCCTGAAAATCCGATCAATTAACTCAATTAACTGTAAAAATATTTTTTAGTTGCTTTATAATCAATAAATAGTTAATCAATTGAATTGGTGAATAAATGACGTCACAGTTTACCATTGTCATACAAAATCTATGAGGGATTCGTGTTTTGACAGTCCATAAGAAGTATGCCAATTGATTGTATAATAATAAAATTATGCTTGTCAGAATGAAATGCAAGAAATAGTTAGACAAGGAAATATTGTGATGTTATTTAATGATTTTTATAGTGTAGATTCTACACGACTATGATTCAACAATATGTTGCTCAATGACTTTATGAGACATTCTAACAGACAGATATAATCATTATGTTTTACTGTAATGATTCATGACTAAGGCACCTACCTTTTTCAACTAAAACAGCTATAATATTAAAAAAAAAAAAATATAGTCGTATTCCCGATTTAAAAATCGAATGAAATAGTTTTATGTTGGCGCGCTTCGGTCTGGTAAGCCAAAAAGCTACGAAATTAGAAATTAGATTTTTTTTTACAACAGAAGAATAATTTCACCACATTCTATACCTACAGAATTATTTTGATATTTCTGGAAGAGTCATCATTCATTAGGTAACCGGAAGTGAGGTAGTAGATTATGGCCCTGACGGCGATAATGAATCTATTGTTTCGTTATCTGAACAATAGTCCAGTTTCAGCCTTTAAAGCTCATCAAGACCTTCGAAAACTGCTGCTTTCATAATCAGGATCATTTATAAAATAGTTTCTATCAAAAATTTTACTAGTTCGATTGGGGCAATTTTTACCTTTGGGCAATAAGGGGTATTGGGCAGTGTGGGGTAATTCTAACTAAGTACATGCAGATTTTTTGGCCTTTTTTTCATAGATGACATTGTTCTACCCGACCCTACTTATAGGAAAATGATCAACTACTTATCATTTTACTACTCGTATTATCACAAATTTGATCACCATTCCGCTGTGACCTTGGCAATATAATACCCATAACTAAAGCACGTTAAAGTGAAACAAATGCTTTCGCTACGGAAGTACGGACACTGCGCCGACATCGCCGATGTCCGCAAATCATAATTACTTTAGTACGCATAGATCCCAGAAGATGGCGCTTGTTGTACCTATTAGCACAGTATAAATATACTACCAGTAATTGGACTCGGCCGTAACCTTGACTTAAATGCCTACTTTTTCGGTGTACCTACTCACGCGTTAGGGCTGCCCGCCGCCTATAGTATTTAAATTTCATCAACCTACTTGAGTTTCTTTCTAGTTTTGTGAATGTAAATATTATATTATTTTTTTAGTTTATTTAAATTAACTATTTTAATTTAATACAAATAATGTTAAAATTTAAAAAACATAGGTAAATAAATATTGTAAACAAAAAGCTACAAAAAATGTAAATTTAGTTTTGAACTCAAACCATTTTGTAGACCAAATTGTTTCATCAAATACAGTTGTAATTAACAAGTCCATTATGTGATAAAACAGTATTCAAAAAATTACATACCCTAACTTTACGTATTAAAGATCAAATTGGCTTAACTGTATCACACTGTATTCTATAATATTGGCCTCCTTGAACAAGTCGTTCTTACTCATTAAGCTCGTACGTATAGAATATGTTATCTACTGCTAATTGCAGAAGGTTCAAATTCATCTAACTTTACCATTACTAGGTTACCATTTATTACGAGTGTAAACGTTAAATGTTATAAGTAAAACCTTACTAATATTATAAGTACTTATAACATTATCATAATTATTATACTACGCGCCACGCGGCTAGCGAATTCATGCAACCAAAAACAGCACAATATTTTCTACTCGTCATATTAATCAAGATTTTTAGAGAAAAAATCGGTTATTCGCGGTTAAAAAACAACACACCGTTCGTTCGACACTGCGGTACAGCCGTGACTGTCTGCGCCGCGAGCGCACCCCGAGTTCGAGGCGCGTAGGTATAGCTCGCATTTCGTCCGTTTGTATGAAGTTGGAGTACTGATTATAATATTACCGTGCTATTAGGTAATTGCAATGTGACAAATTCTTAGAAGTCTTTAATTATTGTGATGAGATGAGTCAGTATAATCTCAAGTGAAGTTAACTATAGATTGAATTACTGAAGATTTTCCTTGACTTTTGTTGAGGATAACCTCGATCACCACGGCACCTTCCTAACTGATTGTTACTAGAAATAGGAACCATATTCTCTAGAACCGTTTCACAAACACTACCTACTTACAGCGATACCCACAACTACTAAAAGACAGTTTACATAACATTAACTACGCTCATAAAAGTGGAAACGATTACCTTTATACCCCATCCAGTAATCCAGTTCATTGGGCTTAATATAATCATTATTGTAATCGTATTACCATCGATGTGCGCACCCCACTTGGTCCTCCCGATCGAAGACAACACAAGCGGGTAGTCCCATAAGTGCCCGTATTGTAGGTAATATCTTCTATTAAACAAAAAAATGTCAAGCGCGAGTCGGACAAAAAAATGTCAAACGCGAGTCGGACACGCACACGAAGAGGTCTGTACTATCGTAAATATAACATATCGTATCGTATCGAGCCAAAAACGCAAAAAAAACCAGTCGATTGTATAGGGAAACCATTATTTTTTAATTTCAATTTTAACGTTTAAATGTTTGTATATCTGTTTTTTCCGACTAATCTCCGAAACGGCTGGACCGATTTTGACGCGACTTTCACTGGCAAATAGATGATGTTATAAGAAGTAACTTAGACATTTTTTTCTTCAGAAAAGGAATTAAGGACCCAGGCAAATAAAAAACACTAAGATTTACTGAACTTACTTAAAGATAAGATGCAAAACACGCAAACGGTGTCGCGGGCATAAGCTAGTTAATAATAATACTCCCCAACCGCAATAAAATAAAGTCCTTACCTTAAGAAGGTACCCTTATAATATCCACTCCTCATATTTCGTAAACTCAAATGAAAAATCATGGTCATCTATTTCTATGTTTCCCGTTTCAAATGTTCCCCTATAGTGAGTATTCCAGGGGTTCTAATGATGTCCGATTCCCCTAATCGTGTTACCATCGATTCATGGGTCTATAACTAAACCACTTAATTGAGTCCTCGCCATGCGGGGTACAGACAGGGGTGCAGGGCTAGGACGAGAACGGGACCGGCAGCAAGCTTATTGATGGCTGTTGCTTTGCTGTCAAAAATCAAACGTAATATGAAATAATCGTTAGCATATAGGTTCAACTTCTTGGATCCCGCAACGAAATTAATCAGAAAAGAATAGCGAAGGAGTTAGAAAATTCGATTCCCAGGTCGGGCATAGTATTCTTGTTTTTCCCATCAGGAATTTCTCAGTAGCAGCCTCGGAGTCTGGATTTGTGCCCGGATTACGGCAATAGGCTCGCCCCCTATTACATTGGACTTAAACATAACTGGCGAAATGTGGGTGGACTAAGTAATAGGTTCACCTATGCGTTATCCTTCGGGGACTACACAGGCTTGCTATGGGTCCTAATGCGAGCTGTTACATTTGATCACATGCAGGGGTTAACGGTGACCAGTGTCAGCAGGCGAGGACTCAATTATGTGGTATAGCTATAGCGTCCCTCCTCTAGCATAAAAATGTCATACTGTACCAGCACTTGGGCTCACTCGGCTCGCGTAAACCTGAGTGTTATTTACGAAGATAGTAAAGCTGTCAGGTTTGTTCGGAGAGTAAATTCTTGTTAGGCCTGCTGGTTGGTAGAATTCTGTGGAGATTTTTTAGCCTTGAATAGAATAGAATTTTGTTTTCCTCTATAAAGTATAGAGATACAATTTTATATTGATTTTTTGGAAGACTGGGGCTTAAGTTTTTTGTTCAAAACCTGAAGTAACGAGGACAGTTGAAATATTTTTTTATGTTTCTAGAACTTGACTTTGGAGCTTTTGCGCCCCACGACATCCTAAACACACAGAGAACATTTTTAATAAAGAGTTTTGTAGCTAATGTTTAGCGATTCCAAAAACTTTGAAACTCTCTTATAAAACCCCTTTTCAAACATGTTCTCTAGGTACCTACTACTTATTCTTTTTCGATTCCAATCGTATTAAGTTTTCGTATTAAGTATTAACTTTTAAAGTTGAATTTGAAACCCTGACGTGGTTGTGTCATTTTATTTTATTGCATCTGCTCACAAAGTCCTGAACAAAACTGGGCCATCCATCACTAACATTTAATTCTCCCGCATTCTTCCCGACCATAGACAAAAGTCGGTCATGTCAGTCGATACCGGATATCCACCGATGCAGGGCAAATGTTGACACTTCACGTTATCACCGTGCCTTAAGGGATGCAAACTTCCCTTTACACCCTTCTGCAAACACACAAGCGATTTTCAACCTTCTCCCTTGGACTTAAGAAGGCTAATGTTATGTGAAAGTTGTAGAATAAGTATGGTTCAGTTAAGTTAAGGGGTGACTGTGAAAACAAAGCTGTATTGTAGGGCGGGTCTTATGGAACTCGAAATAAACTTGTGGGCAACGAAAATATTGTTTCTTGATAAAACTTTGAAGGGTTTCAGGAATAGATTGGGTGTCAAAGTGAGAATATTTCACACTAGTGGAAGAGATTATGTAAGCTATACACATAATATCACGCCTGTAATTCCTGAAGGGTTAGGCAGAGGTGTCCCTATTAGTAGATAGTACACCCACATTTTGCCAGATAAGTTTATGTAAAAGGGGGCGAGCCTATTGCCATCAACCGGGCACAAATCCAGACTCCGAGGCTGCTGAGTTTCTGATGGAAAAACCCAATAACATTAGACACACAGTACATAATAGATATACTTAATATTCTTTTTTGCCAAATTCTTCATCAATGCCATGACAATCCGTACTCAAATAAATCTAAGCTCTTTCTATCTGTCTGTCTGTTACGCTTCCACGACTAAACCACTAAACTAATTTTAATGAAATTTGGAACGGGGTAAGTTTGAACCCCAAGATAAGACCTAGGCTACTTTTTACAAGCTTTTATTTAGCTTGCACTGTTCGTAAATAAGTTGTCCTTTCAAAACTTGTAAACCATTTTTCGACCATTTGTTGGTATCCGATTGAGCTAAAATTTTGCATACACCTTTAGTTCTGATGACAATACAATGTCCAATACTTAATATTGAAATAATTTTAAAGCTTGTTTTTAAAAATATTTTTTATTCCGTGACTTCAACTGCGTGCGGGATAACCGACATTATTTTACGCAGACGAAGTCTTGGGCAAAAGCTAGTGGTATATATAACAAGGAAATATGTTTAGCTCAGTTTATGTTAATAGGCGTGGTGAATAGCCGTATCAAAGGCGTTTGTCTCCAAATATATATAAATAAAAATAAGACAATGGTTTGAACGCTATTTTGCTCCGATATGTAGATAAACATGTACAGTTTTACGTTTCTCGTGTCAGTTGGTGCGATTTTGGTAAGTAATGTTAAAATTTTAATTTTTGAGCTCTTAATTAAGTGTCATGATAATTATAATTATTATAATTGATCAAGCATATTAAGCTGGATTTTTTTCTTACACTCCTTAAAGTGTTGCACCACGTGTAAGTAAATCGAATTGGTAATCTATGCTGAATGAATGGCTGACTGACTGACGACTGACGGATCAACGCACAGCCTAAACCGCTGATCGTAGAATTCGTAGACCAGATCTTGGAGGGTGTGTTCTTTATGAGACGTAGACATCCAATAAGAAAGGATTTTCCGAAATTCACTCTATGAAACGGGAGTCCAAAGTTCCAGAAACAATTAATAACACAAGAAGAGTATCTTCAAGAGTTCTTCCTGTACAAGAGCTTTCCATCCAGACAAGCTTTACTTACCTATAAATATAATATCCAACTTAAATTTTCAGGTTTTCTTCTTCGTGGACGATATTGGAGGTGAGAAAACTGCTTTAAAATAACAAAAAAATATCATCCAGGTCTTAAAAAACGCATAAGTCATTTATGTCGTAACAAAATACATTGTGTAGAAAATCATAAAATATAAAAAAACAAACTTAAAATTAGATTACTAATAATTATTAGATACTGGATAGTAATAATAAAAAAATAAAAAATATCTAAATTTTTTACAACGATAATAAAAAGCAAATAAAAAGTTGAAAGTCAAAGACAATTTGGGCTGATGCTACCTCATTGATATTCTGTGAGCATTGGCCCCTTGACAGATTGTTTTTCCTGTTTTATAGGTTCATTGAAAAACGAGGGGTGCGTTATCAAACAGCATAAAAAATGGACGCTGCTAAATAATACCTTCACTCTAACATTAACGAAATAGGAAAAGCTATTTTTTTCATTCTGCTACAGTTTGCAGATTTTTAGGAAATGCGTATCAAAGTTTTAATGTTTCTTTTCCTTTCATGATTTTATTTCACCATTTTGTCGGCGTAACTTGTAGGTATACCCAAAAGTAGTTAAGAGTCTCTAAGCTAAGCCGCGGACAGACAAACAGACATGGGAAGCTATAAAGGGTCCTTGACTTTCTTGTCACTACGCAACACACGATAAGTTTAAAAAATATTGAAGTTTTATTTATTTAACTCATTAATCGTCACATGTAAAGTTCATGTAGAACTCTCGATTGTTCACTTGTTATTATGTAGGTAAATATAGTTTGTTGGCAAAAAAGACTCTACCTACTGTTTTTACAATATTACAATATTATTTTTTATAATATAGATACAAATTGGTCTCCTTGTTGGCGACAAACTTTATTAGTAACGTTAAAATCCCTTTTAAAGTTCCGTCTCGATTCACCCCTGCCTCTCTATTCACCCCGTTTTACCCGGTAGCTAGGTACTTACCTATTTACAATAATAAGGACAACGTAGATCTGCTAAATCTGTCTCCTTAATTTTTCATGTTCGCAGTGACGGCTGCACCTGCACCGCACCCTTGTCTATGGATGTTCGACTATTACCGTGAGAATCCCCCAGAGCCTACAACTACCACAGCCATGCCTGATGTACTGGAGGGCCTTGCCCAATTGAAGAATAATGAAAGGAATCAGCTGGACAAATGTGAGTCTTGTGTGATTTTATGCATAATTTTTGTGTGAAAAATATAATAGCTTAATTACTCGGGGATAACTTCCTATTAGCGAAAGAATTTTCAGAATCGGACATGTAGGTCGGGAGGTTAGCGAGGTTAATAAAAAAAATCTTTAGCTTTATATTATAAGAAAGTTTTAAAAAGAAAAAGCATAATTAAGTAGCGATAGGCTCTTGTCATGGTCGATACTGTGATAAAAATCGAAGGATGCAGTCAACATTTGAATTTAGAACACAAAGTTCTAATTTCAAAAGGCCAAATTCAACATGGTTTAACATTTAAATAAGTTGTTTGAAACGTTTTCAAAAGCCGGAAATTAAAGATTCCTTGCAAACTTTTGTATTTCAGAATGTTGAATGTTTATTTTGGAGTTTGTTTTACATCAGAGCTCAGAGGACTTTTCCTCTAATATTTAAATTCCTGTTGACTTGAAATAATATCTACAATACAAACTATTGTTGAACGCAAGCAGTCTTTGTAAAGCTTCCCCTTCTTGGGGACCATCAGTCAATTGTTCCTATTGTTTTCGTATTCTCAATTGAGTTAGGGTAGATAGATATAGCCACTCCTTTACAATTGGACTCCTGGTGATGTAAGGGGACATGGGTCCAAGGGCGGTCTTAACATTTCAATACATTTGTATTGAATGGGGCACAACACGTAGTACATTATAACTCAATGGGCACAGCACAACCCAATATATGGAATATGGGGCCAATACTGAACCCTCTGTTGTTTTGTTATTTTATCTGACTGAATTTTCTCCTATACATGACCTAACCTGTGTACCAGTATTGAACTTTCTTCTATATGTATTTATCTTCCTATTATTTTATGTTTCAGTTATCGCCGATTTTAGTAAGTCTCCGTAAACAAATACTTGGAAAGTAAATAAGTTTTGAACTTGGACTAAATAATTATGAGCAGCTAACAAAAGATGGCGCTGAACACCGATTATATATTATTTATTACTTTACTCAGAGACATCTAGTGTAAAATTGGTAAACTGAGATAATGAAAAATTAAGCGAAGTTTGATCCACTTGGAGGTGGCTTGTGGTATTTGAATTTAGAATGAAAGTTATATCGTTGATATTTTTGTTGATTGTGTTTTGTTTGGTATAAAAATCTTATTTCTAAATATTGATTGCACACTCAATTGCACATTATCATTTTGTTTTCTTCCTAACAGTTTTGTGGGGACCAACGCCAAGCAGTGAAGTTCAAACTCAAAACCCACGCTCTAAGAAAGCACTGGATAGAATGATTTCTGGCTATGTGAAGTTCCTAACAAATATTGTCAGAACGTTATAACTGTTTACAGTTGACAACAATTATTTGTAATTACATTCCTGACCATTCACTTATTTTATTGTAACTTCTATTTGGGACATAATTTGTTGTTACTAAATAAAAGTATACTTACTTTATTTTTTGCGTTTATTAGAATAAAATCTGGGCGTGACTATGAAGGTACAAAATTGTCTCAAATTAATCTTATAGGATATAAAACTAAAACATTTCATTTCATTCAGTGAAAAATAAATACTCCTTGGTTTGGGCCACAGAAATTACAGATTTCGGGCACTGATGTACAAAATAAACGCTCATCAATTTAATTTATATTGAATAATGATATCAATCGATATTCAATTTCAAACTATCCAATTCATCAAAACAAAATAAAACCAAAAATAAATTTATATATTAATTTTAATCAGACTCGTTTCACAACATAAATGAGAAACTTTCACTCGCAGATTTATTCTACAACATTAGTCAAAATCTTACAAAAAATTTAGGCTACAGCAACTAACACTGTACAATAAACCCCTGCACTCGACGACACACAGTGCCGTATTAACATTAATACAATTAAAACTGAGCGTGATTTCAACCTTTATACAAAATAAAACAGTTTGTTGGGTCCGAGAAAATAAATATTAACCCCAACTTGGAATATTTCGAGCCAGCACACGCATTGAATAAGTATGACAAGGAATTAAATTTTACAGCTACATATTGTATAGGAGGAGACTGGAACAGACACACTATAACGCACTATCGTGAACTAAACGTTCTTCAAGCTTTTGGAACTATAGCATGCGCACAGGCACGCCCCGCGCAACACACGCTCACGTATGTACCCGACGATACTTATTGTCTTTACACACACATTGACACAGTTTACAGCTCATCGTGGTCCTCCTGTAACAAAGACGATTTTAATTAGAACGGAATTCAACAATAAAATTAAGACGTAGTTAATTACGTTTACATATCTTCCAACTCGGTAAATAATTCTAATAATAATTATTATTATAAATGTAACAAAAGATGATTATAATGCCAAGAATTCAAACGCAAAAAATGGATCTCTAAATTCGGGAAGCAACTTTGTACAACTTTATACTACTACATTATACTTTTTTTAAGATGACTGTGTAAGTTTATCTTTAAATCGCTTAAATGTGGCTCTATAGACCGAGTGAGATAATCGGTTAGCTTCTGCACACATAAACCTGGTCCTAGATATGCTGAAGTTAATCCACTTGTTCTTTATACCTTTTAAGAATAATACAGTGAATAAAGAGAATAGAAAATGAAAAGCAATTGAACTCACCACAGGCGCAGCTTCACCACCCTCATCATCCAGATCTTCATCATCGAGATCCTCATCATCAGGCTTCTCAGCCTTCTCCTTCTCCCTCTCGGCCTCATCCTGTTCACTCTTCATCTTCTTTTCACCTTCTAGCCTCTTCTTGAGGGCCTCGCCACGTTCCGCGGCCTCCTCAACGTTGTCACCGAAGAAGAAATTGTCGAAGATGGTGCCTGACTTGACCTGCCATAAGTCAAGACCGACGGCGCAGAGTTCCTCGCGTTTGTAAAGGTTGGGGTCAGAGGTGTATTCAGGGTTGTCGATCTCTGGGTGCACCCATGGTCCTTTGTAGGCAGGGTTGTCGATCTGTGAATAGGAAATTTTATAATGAGTAACAGTTGATAGGTAATAAGGTGACATAGTTTGTAAGGTCATGTCGTGGTAGACCTACAAACGTTTGTTCTAGAAAATATGACTAAGTATTTTTACTAGAAGCAAACATATAATACTGAGGTATAACGAATCTAAACGACACTTAACGAAACCGAATGCGTCCCGTTTTTTTTGTTCTGAAGTATGCGTATGTAGTTAACAGCTATGTGATGTGTCTTTGACACTCCATATGTACCTATATCGAATTACAAAATGCATGAGCACTCAATCAAGCTTTTATTTCGGTCTATCGAACGATTACCGCTAAATAGATAACACCGTCTAGTCAATGAGACGTTCAATTTTCACATTACAACGGTAACCCGGGTCAATACACGTTATGAACGTTATGCAAACAGCCACGCGCGACGTCTAAGGAAACTGACGTCACCAAATGACTCAATGATGCTTTCTTTAGTTTTAAATAGATTCAATACGGTGCCACACTGCGAAATTAAAACGTTTCGGGTATACATGTCTAATGCAGTTTTCAGATAAGAGAAATTGTATAGAAAGGGAACCATTTATAATTGTTTAAAATACTCTGTTGAAATTGGAGCGTGTCGACTTCTTATTTTATCTCATAAGTCGACAAGATGACGAAAAAAAGGTACTTGTAAAACTTGCTGTTACGTGTCATTGCTCTGGTTTGCGTTGAAGCTAATTTTAGCTCGCACACAACACAGCCTTGTTTTATGACCTTAATTTTTAATTTGATGAACACAAAAACACTAATCTTTAAATACATCAAGTCGTTATTATTGTTCTTCCTATTTAATCCTTTTTTTCTTTAATTTTGGGGCCTAGTAGGTGGCCACGTTTATCGCGGCATCAGTAGCGTTGTTAACGTCCTCCAAAGTGCAGATGTAGGGACACATTGGGCTTGTAAGTGGGCCATCGTCTTATGCTAATTAGACTGACTGCTAGTTTAGTCAAACTATGTCTTTGTACAGTCAGCAAAACAGATAGGTATGCAGGGTCGTCAGATATACACACATCAAAAGTGTCTAGGGATCAAGCATTTTTATGCGGATTTCTTGAGATTGAGATGTGGCTTTGTAATAAATTTATGATTTTATAAATTTATATGGATCCTTTTTGGTGCATTTCATAATTTGAATCAGGAACTGTGAATCAAATTCGAGTAAAAGATGAAAATCAGCTGTCAATATTTTCCCTATAAAAACATACAACGCATTGAAGACATTATAGTGCTACTGTTTCCCTACTACTGATCAAAACCAACGTTATTATGGAGCGGCGACGTCATTTAAGCAGGGAAGAAATGCTCAGAGCCGTGGGAATGATATCATTCCCACGGCCATTCCCATTCAAAATATATGTTGATCCCTAGACACTTTTGATGTGTGTATTTGAAGTTTTCTAAGAAACCGATGGATGTCTTTGACTGAAACTTAACCTAAATAAAGAACTATTTATTATCTACGTTTTAAATTACATTCGAAAACATCCATCGGTTTCTAAGAAAACTTCAACTATATCTGACGACCCTGCATACCTATCTGTTTTGCTGTGTGTACATGATATGATAGCGAAAAAATATAAATGTAAACTCTGCTCTTCATAACGTTGCATTGTATAGACGTGACACATTGTCAACGACGCCATATTTGTTCAGACCAGCTCAACAATGCTCGACAATCTAAACATTGTGGCAATAAATTACCTGCTTAGGTGCCCAAACTCCCTTGTAGTCGGGGTTGTCAATCATGGGAGGTTCCCACTCGCCGTCCATCTCATCATCCCAGTCCTCAGGCTTGGTGGCGTCAGGGTCGGGAATGTGCTCGGGTTTGTCCCAATCTTCGGGTTTCTTGTCATCTGGGTCAGCGATGGTCGGCCTCTCGTCCCAGTCCTCGGGTTTCTTGGCTTCGGGGTCCTTTGGGGAAGAAATTGGGTTAGAAAATTTGAAAAATATAAAAAAGTCTTTTGACTAATGTGATGGTATTTCTACTTGGCTATGGCAAATGCAGGCATAAAAATCTCGATTCTTTTTTTTGTGAATCACTGAATGCCTTATGTTTTTATTCTCCTAATAAAATAATATCAAGTATTCCAAAAGAGTTTCTTACCTTGATCTTCTTGGGCGGCAGGAAGTCCCAATCAGCCTCAAGCTCTCCAGACTCGACCTTCTCATTGTCGATGAGCACCTCATAAGTGTTGTCGGGCTTAACAATCAGAGTGTACAAGTGAGTGTACACGTCATCCTTGCAGCGGATGTCCTTCTTGATCAAATGGTTCTTGCCCTTGTAGCTGAAGATCACGTGGACCTGGAGAAAGAGATAGACGATATAAGAATACAGAAGAAGGGGAATTTAGAGCTGTGGATAGAAAGAGAGGGAAACATGTTAGTGTTTGAGGTCGACAAACTTCGAGGTTCCATCGAACTTTTGCTACAGGCGATAATTTATTTATTTGCATATTTTATAAGACAGGACCTAAACGCGCAAGTTTGTTTTAGAAATAGTTTCAAGTTCGGTCAATGAACCTAAAACTTCTTTTTATAAATACCTTTGTTTAAATTTCAAATGACATGAAAACCTAACAATTAAAAATGATACTTATTACATTAGTAAATGAGTACCAATTAGTGCCACCTAATTGTTGTAGGCAGACAATATGGACGGCGTGAAATCGGCAGTTGGAAACCAATGTTATGCAACATCCTAGCGATTCAATGCTTCATTGAACATTTGTTATAGAACGTAACGGTGGGGGTGGTGTAAATACATAATAATGTAGGTAGCTATAATCAATAGGTACCAACACAGCGACGAGCCTGGGATAATCGATATTGTTAAAGGCTGCATGCACTTGACAACACATGGCGACGCCAATAATGTCAGATACATTTTTAATAGCGACTAGCTGACCCAGTAAACTTCGTACCGCCATATATTTGTATATTTTTTTTTTTCTTTCATAAGAACCTTCTCCATACAATAAACACAACAAAAAAAGATAAGTGAAATTGGTCAGGCCGTTCACGCGTGATGCCGTGACCAAGGGAAATAGGGATTCATAATTTTATATAAGTAATAAAAATCAGTCAATACAGGTCGAAATGTCTTAAATTACTTTACGCGATTACTTGCACGCATAGAAATAATAATTTAAAAAAACTTTCACGAAAACAATGCAATTGGGTAAAGTAGGTACCAATAATTTCAAGACATAACTTCTCAAGAGAAAAACTTTATTTTAGCCATAAAAGCCTTTAGCCCTAAACTCAAATTTTTTGTTGCTTTGAAACAAATAAATAACCAATTGAGTTGACAAAAACGTAATGTCACGGTGTGCTATTCCCATATCCCATAGAAAATCTATGGGGAATCACGTTTTGACAGCTATAAAAAGTATCTCAATTGATTGGTAGTGTCTATTATACAATTATGGTAAAACCGCATCTAAATATATCTAGTACTTTATGAGATCAACAACCATAAATAACTAACGTATAATAGGACGAAAGAGTAAATCAATACTTCTATGTCTATTCGTCGCATTGAAAGTAACAATAGAATGGTATAATGTTTCCCGACCTCGAACTTTTAAATAGAGCTGTAAAATATTGATTCTATCTCCATGCTGCTAGGCAAGCAGTCACGATATAGCGATAATATGGAACTGGCGCATTTTTAATTATTTACTAATCGAATTAATATTACGAAGGACGTTTACTGATAATGAAATATTGTTTGATGACTGCCTCGTTGGTCTTAGTGGCCGCAAAGCGTGACTGCTAAGCATGAGTTCTTGGGTTCAATTCCAAGTCGGGCAAAGTGTTATTGGGTTTTTCTATCAGGAATTTCTCAATAGCAGCCTTGGAGTCTGGATTTGTATCCGGTTGATGGCAACAGGCTCGCCCCCTATTACGTGGGATTTTAACTGGCGAAATGTGAGTTTACTAATGGGCACACCCCGCACACCTCTGCCTAACCTTTCGGGGATTACAAGCGTGATGTTACGTTATCAATTATTGTTTATTAGGATAAAGAGTGTGATAAGGTGATTAATTGATTGACACACAAGCGACTACATTTATTCAGCAGTATAGCCGTTTAGCTGTTCAGACTAATTGTAAGAAAATAAAAATATATTCAGCTCAACTCAGTTTTTGTCCATAGAAAACACGAACAGCACAGTTTACGGGGTGTAAAGGGACACTTAACACACCCGGTAACTGTGCATAAGGTAATTTTGACCAAAAATGATTGCTGGGAACCGACTTCTATTTTTCGTGTGAAAAATCACTCAAGGTAGATCCCAATGTAACGCATTCTAAACATTGTAATTGTCGCATACAACTGTACAGGGGCTACAGGGCTCGTGGGAATATTTAAAGGTTAAGTTATAATATTTTTAAACTTGTTTCCGTAAAGAAATGTGACATACTGCTACACTCAGAGACGTTTAATGGTTAGGGTTACTTAAGTTGTTCCTTAGTATAGTAAATCTATACTAAGGAACAACTAGATAATGTTGGAACCTACAATAACTCCGTTACCTACCTTGGTTTGGTCAAGAACAATAAAAATAGGCAAAGATGGGAACAATATGGAACTTTTGGCTCGTACGCATCCATGCTAGGTTGCCGCATCTGAACAGATGCAATACAAAACTGGTGTTTTCTATAGACATTAGTTGAAATGAGCTTAAGCGTACTCAATTCATACTAATATTATAAATCCGAAAGTAACAGTCTGTCTGTTACGCTTTCACGATTAAACTACTGAACCGATTTTGATAAAATTTGGTATGAGGTGAGTTTGACCCCGAGTAGGGAAATAGGCTACATTTCAAGTCCTCTGTGTCCGTTTTAACCGACATACAGACGAAGTCGCGAGCAAAAGCTAGTCCCTAAATAATTTCAATAACTATAGTTACATAAATGATGTTAGAAGGAAAGTTTACTACAAAATATTTTACATCATTAGGGTAAATCAATAATGAGCGATTTTTATCAATAGACTAATCACAAACTATGTTTTGGGCATGTGAGTGAGTCATTGTAACACAGAATGGTTTATTTATGGTATTATGTATTTTTAATGACTGTGGACTTGGCAGTAGGTTTATTTTGTCCTGCAATTTAGATGTCTGTGACCTTTATAAAGTGTATTTAATCACAGTTAAGGCTTTTTAAAAGATGAATTTACACTTAAGAAACATAAATTATTTTAGTGATTTATAGTAAAAGTTTTGGGAGCATAACTTTTAAATTTAAATTATAATTAAGTTTTAATTTCTCAATTTTACAATATAAGCCCTAATAAATTATTTAGCAATAGAAATTTGACTTAATGCCCTTGATACTACAAAATCATTGATTACCTAGTCAACTGCAAAGAAAATTAACGAATTTTATCCTCACAACCAGTTTTTTATAACAGCCAGTCGTAAATTTAAAAAAGGCTAACAAACACCATGACAACCAAACAGCTAACCGAATGCCGATGTCCTAATCTGATAAGAGAATAAAATCCATCAGTTGTAAATTGTAAAGTATGTGTGATAACAGAAAGTGAACAACTGTTAAACATTATTTACACATTGTTATCATACAAATTGTTAAAATAGTAGTAATAAGTGCCCTGCAATAACTGAGCAAGAGGATCAAAGATGGATTTGAATGTACTATTTTAATAGTTTCACAACTTTTTTTATACAAGAGGATATGTAATACATATTTTTATTTTCAACTAGTTACTAGCTTCAACCTTCTGACTAACAGACTGACTCTTTGACAATTCCAAAATGCCTGTAATTGCATGCTATTTTTGTTTAAAGCTTTTATATATTTTGTGGAAAACAGCATTGGTAATACACTACTCAAACCTTAGCATAAAACTCTAAACTGTACTATTATAAAGTATCACTGTTTTATTTCCAAAATAAAACTAAAAAAATACAATAATTACTATGTAATCATGTATTATAGGTACCTAAATATATTTAAGTCAGAAACTGCTTAATATTACAGCTTATTATTCAACTTTAATGATCATGAGATTGAAACCAGTTTTTCTAGTTAAGTGGGTTGTTAATGTGACATACCTCATAATTATGACCTAACATTTTCAATTACCTTTCTAAATGAGTTCTTAAGAAAAAAATTCACTGATAATGCAATTATGTTAATATAAGAAGTTCAAATTATAATTTTGAAAACCTTTAAGCATCTTGTTTAATTTTGTATCAACGCAACAGAAGAATTGCATCCCAAGTTTAATGAATTTGTATGAAAGATTCTTACCTTCTTGGTGCCAGGACCGCAGATGTCAGGTCCAAACATAATTTCATAGGGGGTCTCTCCATGCATGTCAGTCTGCTCCAACTTGCAGTCAAAGACCTTGAGGTAGCCACCTCCGCAGTCGATGTCCTGCTCATGTTTCACTGAGAACTGCACCACCAGGGGCTTGCCTTCGTTGCTGAATGGCTTGAACTTCCGCGACAACGCATAGAATCTCGCGTCCTCAGATGTCTGCAGACCTGACAAGTACCAGGATAACAAAAATTTAGAGATGCAGTGAGTGGCGTGTTGCGACGCTGACGCCCCGGCCTATTGTTAATTTTATTTGCTGTGTGTAAATTGAGTTCAGTGCCCTTTGCACGCTCATAATATTGGGTAATTCACTACATAGGCATAAGTACATACTTTTACAGGTATACTGACATTATGTGCATGTACTTACATCTCTATGCACACAACCCAATAAATTAATCACTCAAAATGTGAATGTTAGAAGCATTAGAAGGGGACCGGTCTCCACCTACCTTTATCTTCCTCCTCCGAGTTGTAGAACTTTCCAGCAGTCAGCTTGAACTTGCCGAACTCTTTGCCAGGGTGTTCACTGTAAACCCAGTTGGATTCCCATGAATCTGAAATGAAAAACGTACTGTTTTAACACCATTACTCCCCAAAATAAACCGGCTGCCGATAATCCTGGAGACGATCGATAGCACACGCGGCAAGCCGGCACAGCTCAAAATTAGGATTTTTGAATAAAATGCATAAACTTACCATCGGGGAATTTCTCCTCGAAGAACACTTCACAATTTATTGATGAAATTGCCAGTAAACTGACAACAGCTAGCACTAAAGACTTCATTTTTGATTCACACGAGCACCTCGACGTTCAAAGGACTGGCCACGAATAACTTCAAAAATTGGCGAATTCTCTAATAATACTTCGACCGGTTTGTAAGCCTCAGCAATGTTTTATCTCACTCTGTTCAACGAAAACTTTTGAAGTGTGAATGAGATGGGCATGAAACTTCAATGTATTGGGTAATGCGCAAGTGAGACAACCTTAATTTTGAATCCGGTTAATTCGTATTTGAGTGAGAGAGTAAGAAGAAAATGACGTTTTACGTTCAATTACGACAGACAGATGGAAAGCTGCGATTGGTTGAACATTAACAAATAGGAATTGAACACACTGCAAGAAATTAATGATTCAGACGCGGGAAATTATGAACTTCTGTTGTAAAATTGGTGGTACTACACAACATTTTAGGTTTTTCATTAAATTATAGACTACGTTTTCTGAATTCTACAGTAGCAATAGGTTCATATGGAATATCTGAGCTATTAACAAAGTTTACTATTATTATATTTATACTATTGCAATTTTTAGTCGAGAAAGTTCATTCATAGTAGTTGATATAGGTATTGATGATAACGTAAAACGTAACCGCCAATCACTAACGCACATGGCATAAGAGAGGGTTAGAAATAGACAACATCGTAAGTTGGAAAGAGAGATAATGATCCTCTAGTACGTGGATTTTCATCGTCGTGGACTCTTCACATTAGCTGTTGTCATTCATTGTAATCTTTGATTGTAATAAAGCCTTGTAGGTTGTTGTGAACATAAATAACATAAATTAAATAAATACTTACACATACACAATTAATTGCTGACATTGCCGCTTACACATAATTTAAGTCAATAAAGGTTTTTTAAAATCTTTATTATTAAATGTCATTTCAAATTTATTTGTATGCAAAAGATTATCTTTTGTGTAGAAACTTGGTAGTTACCTATCTTATCTATCCAATAGAATATATCTAATGTGGGTCCAATATAGTCATTAGACCCGCTAGGTTTAATAGGTTTATGAAATTAGACTGAAACTAAAACCTTGAAAATCTTTCCAGTCGAAATATACACGTGTAAAAAACGACTAGATTTGAAGGTCATAGGTAGGTACAATACTTGAAAACTTGAAAGCCCGAGCGATTTGGAACATAGGTATCTGAAATACCTAGTAAGTACCTACCTATTAGATTTTCATGGACGGGTCCCCATGGCCTGTCCGAATAGTAAAGTCGTAGACCATCAGGTGGTATTTTTAACCCCCGACGCGCGAAGCAAAAACAATGGGGTGTTATAAGTTCGACGTGTCTGTGCGTGTGTCTGTCTGTGGCATCGTAGCTCCTGAACGGATGAACCGATTTTGATTTTGTTTTTTTTTTGTTAACAGGCAAACACTAATTGGGTACCTACTTGACGCTATTCACCAAAAAAGGACTTTATTTTAACCCTGTAAACCAGATAAAATTAACTGTGAAGCTAGATTATTATCTATTTGCTTCGAAATCAATAAATAGTTAGTGAATTGAATTGACAAAAAATGACGTCACAGTTTTCTATTGCACCACAAAATCTATGGAGAATCGCGCTTTGACATTTTGTCAGCTCATAAAAAGTATTGAAATTGATTGGTGAGGTGTCTTCCTAGATACCCAATTGCATCCTTTATACCTACCTTCCTACTGTCGTACAATATTTTATAAACTTACTGTGCCTAAGCTATTTAACAGATAGTAGGGGCCTATACCTACTCTATCAATCAATTCATGCCTAATTAAATTACCTAATCGCAATCGCTGCAAAAAATATCGGCTTGGTAATTACCAACACTTAGTTAAATATCTCCTATAATCGATTTTAATTAAGTAGGTCAGTAAGTAATCTAAATTATGGTTCTGTACTTCTGTTTGATTATCTATCTGATATTGCCAAGTGCGATGCTCATCTAGATAAGATCCAATAAAGACATTTTTCATTGTTTTTCGACAAATTAAACTTTTCGATGTCTTCTGCCTCATTTAAATTGTTATTTATTTTTTGTAAAAATCATTAAATGAGTCCTTCCGCCCCCCTGGGTTGGGCGGAAGGGACTGACAGACTTTTACTGACTAAAAAACCACCCTGTTTCTTCTGTAGCCTTTTGCGTTCCGGGGCCACGGTATCCTGTTAAGACGTCCCGCGACCCCGGTACTGAACAACATTTAGGTTAGGGTTAGGTCCAGTCTGGTGAACTCAATTGTAGAGAAATCAGCAGGAGGCTACTGTACTCATCACCTTGAGAAAACTTCATAAGTATCACGCAAATGCGCATCGTTTCAAAAAAGATTTTCGTATGTAACAGACATTAAGCCTACCTACCTACCTACTTTATTTATTGGAAAATACCTATAGGCATAGCTTACCATAATAAAATTGTACTACGAGAAGGACGGTGTATGCAGACGTTTTGTGCCTACCATCGCACTCCCACTTCAGGATAGCTCTACGATGCTGAAACCAAAGGCGTAAGACCTGAATTTCATGTAGGCATACATTTTGCGATGCCCTCTGATAATGCAAAAGTTTAGTATGAATAAAATTTGACAAACTATAATATTTACTGAAAGCGATTTTTAAGCGTATTAAACGCGATCAGAAAGTTTACTCATCCTGTCTTCGAGGTGTGCCCTTATGACTGTAAGGCCGTGGGCGATGGTCCACGTTGCCCACGCCTTACGCCGCCTCTGGCCGTATACTGGCTATCCTAGCCAGGGCGCGGGCGTCGCGAGGCACAGTTTGGGAACTTCTGGTTAAGTTGTTTCATTTTATTTTGAAATTGCACTCCGCTGCTTGTTTGGTAGACAAATTACTCAATTTAATTGTTAATTAAAGAATTCGGTGGAGGAGAGTGCATTACTTATTGAAACATCTCCACCCATGCCCTTAAACTGTTAAAGTACAATTTACTTAGAGGACTGAGGACTGCCTCGTTGGTCTAGTAGTCGCAAAGCGCGACTGCTGAGCATGGGGGGCTGGGGGCTTGTGTTTGATTCCCAGGCCTTGCAAATTGTTACCTACATTTGCGTTTTTCCATCAGGAATTTCCCAGTAGCAGCCTCGGAGTCTGGATTTGTGCCCGATTGATCACAATGGGCTCGCTCCTTATTTTAAGGGACTTAAACATAAAGACTGTCAAAATATGTTTAAGTACCTACTAATGGGTACACCTCTGCCTAAACCTTCTGGGATTACAGACGTGATGTTATATGGAAGGAATAGGAAAGGAAGTATAAGTAAGTATAGCCATTATGGGATCATACATTAGGTAGGTACACATTCGTTTGTTTACCTAGCCGAACCTAAACTGTCCCACAAGTCTTCTTGATCATTGTTCTTCTGATAAAACAATGAGGGACATTTTTGCTACCTACATTATTGACGTATTTCCGGTATACATACATACAGACTGGACAATCGGACATTGCAAGGAATGCAACAAACAATTGATCTTGACAGACGGGTATTATAATAAACAATGAGGTGAGATTGCAAGGACCTACTTATGTTGATTATGACTTGTAATAGAAAAAAATATTTTTGTTTTAATTTGGTGAATTAGGTATGCGATCTATTTTTTGCTTTGTTTGGTAAGGTATGCTAAGTCCCAAGTAATAAGGATCGATAAGCGACGCTGCTGACTAAGAAATTCCTGATGCTAAATCCCATAATTACCACTTTGTCCGACCTGGGAATCGAACCCAAGACCCCACGGTCAACAGTTAAGTTTGTGATCACTAGAACAACGAGGCAGATAAAACAATTAGGTCATTATTTTTCGTGTGAATGATAATATTTTCGGTGCAGGGGCATAGCATTGCTAAAAAAATATAACGCGAGTTAGGTAGAGTTACAGAACAGAACCACGTCAGTTTCGATTGGGTTCATAACATCACGCCTGCACTGCCGTGTTACCGAAAAAGGGCACAACTAACACTTTTTGTCAAAATGAGTTATCACTACATAGTATAAAACAAAGTCGCTTTCCCTGTCTGTCTGTCCCTATATATGCTTAGATCTTTAAAACTACGCAACGGATTTTGATGCGGTTTTTTTTAATAGATAGAGTGGTTTCAAGAGGAAGGTTTATATGTATAATACATGCACCCGTGCGAAGCCGGGGCGGGTCGCTAGTATAATATATATTCGGAATCAGGAAAAAAAGGCCTATCTGCCTGGTCTTTTGTGGATTTTTTTTGTAAAATGTTAGTTGTGCCTTTTTTAATTACGACGGCAGTGCAATCCTTGAAAGGTTATGCAGAGATGTAACCATTAGCACACCCACATTTTGCCAGTTATAGGGGGGGCGAGCCTATTGCCATCAACCGAGTATAAATCAAGACTCCAGTTGCTACTGAGAAATTGATGGAAAAAGCCAATAACACTGTGCCGCCCCGGGAATCGAGCCCAAGACCCCATGCTTAAGCAGTCGCGCTTTACGACCACTAGACCAAGGAGGCAGTCAAGTCGGTTCGGTTTATATCACATCAATTCGGTTAATATGCGAGACCCACATGGCTCTGCCTAACCCTTCGGGCATTACAGGCGTGATGTTATGTATAACTAGCTTTTGCCCGCGACTTCGTCCGCGCAAATGTCGGTTATCGCGGACGCAGACGAAGTCGAAGTCTAATAAAAAGTAGCCCATGTCCTTCCCCGGGTCTTAAACTATCTCCATGCCAAATTTCATCAAAATCGGTTCAGTGGTTTAGGCGTGAAAGCGAGACAGACAGACAGACAGACAGAGTTACTTTCGCATTTATAATATTAGTAAGGATAAGGATTATTTTGTAATTTATCCTCGTGTTAGCAACTAACTTGAGTTACCTTTTTAGCGCAAAAAGTGAAGTTAAATGTAAAGCAATAAGTTTGCTGATAATAATGTAAATAAAACTGCTACATTATGGGGTACCTACAGTTTACAGTCACGCATGCTTTTGATAATTTTAATGGTAACCAGAGATAGTGGGTTTGACTGACGTGTACCAATTAAATAGTTTTTTTTTTTATAGTACCTACATTAGTTGCACGATTTACAGAAGGATATTGTTGACATGTCGCTTGTAAATCAACAAAGGAGATAAGTATGCAGGGTCGTCAGATATATACACATCAAAAGTGTCTAGGGATCAACATCCCTAACATTGATTAGGGATGTTGATCCCTAGACACTTTTGATGTGTGTAGTTGAAGTTTTCTTAGACACTCGGGGACACTCGCGGGATTCAGCTGAGAATTTTGTATTAGAAAACCTGAGTGTGGGGTCTACAGATGTAAGCAGACCCCCAAACTCAGTTCTAACATTAGGCCAAAGAAGGTTCTCAAATTCATTTCGCCCACCCAATTAACAAATCACCATCCATTAATTATCGATTTTCTAAATTTCAGTTAAATATAATTAAAGTACTACAAAACAGTTTTCTATTTTGCTATCATCTTAATTACTCCATTAACGGTCGTCAAAATTACAGCCAGCTAACACTAAATTATATTAAAACACAAATTTACATGTAAACGTCTTTATTTACTCAACAAGTTTACAGATAACCGTGGTGAATACTTAAGTAAATACCGTTCAAGGTAATAAAGGTCTTATTACAATGACAATAGTTATGCACTTTCTGTGTCGAGTGGTCCTTGAAAAACAGCTTGACAAATAGAAGAGCCACATGCACATGTCACATGTTCTACAAACATTGAATAATTTATTCTAGCGAAATATGACGTGGCTCTAAGGGAGCTCCCGATTGGCCAACGAAATTTAAGTTTTAAATTATTTATGTAAAGTTGCATTTACAGAATGTAAATTTTGGTTTTCTTTAGCGCCAATTGTGACCATTTATCTACCTATTAAATACGATAAGTTCAGTCAATAACCTTATAAACGATAGCTGTTTGAAGTCGGGTAAATGAAAATTTTAAACTTCGTATTTTCCAAGTTAAATAGAATAAAGTAGAAAATAGTACTTAGGTATTACTGGTCGCAAATAAAAAAGAATTACTGAAGTTTTAATTGTATAAAAGACGGGAAAAAATAATTTTAAATTTGGAGCGTCGACCAAACAACTCAAAGTGAAAAATCCTCTTTAAAATCATAGTCATCCTTCTTCTTATAACTTGTAATAGTAACATTCTCTAGAACATCAGCTAGATTGGTGGCTTGCTTCTCATTCCTTGCTTTCTTCTTCTTATCCTTCTTAAACTGTTGCTTCCTCAATTTATTAAGTTTCGTGTTACCTTCGATGAGCATTTCTGGGTTAGCTTTTGTTTTTTCATTAGGCTTGGTCCCTTTGTCCTGTTTGTTCGCTCGTATGCTCACTGACTTTGGTAGAAGGCTGGAATCTTCTTCATCAACTTGCATGTCGTCTAGTAAAGCTGCTTTCACTGGGCCTGTGCTAGAAATCTGTGGATGAGTAAACCAATATGTTTATTTGTGTACACTGGTACAGGGTAGGTGTAATGCACTGTTGGTTTCGTGGTCGCAAGTACAACTGCAGAGCGTTGGTGTTAGAAGTTTGTGGTGTGACCCCATGCCTTGGACAGCACGTAAAGTCGTTGGTCCCGGCTGTCGACTCGCGTCATATTCGTGAACGAGCGATGTCAGTTGGTCATCTCTTTACTGCTATTTATTTATTTTTTACTTAAATTATAACGGTTACAGAACAAATTAAAATAATTAAAGACACAGAAGACAGATAAAAATATAAAAAGAAAACACAAAATATTTATAACCATTTACGTACCACATCTTATTTTGACAATGTTTTAAAGATGAAACACGTATAATTGTTTATTAGCCATGCACGGCAATGTTTAAATCTGTGGCAGCGTTTGATAGAAATTAATATAAATCGGAATATACCCGGTTGTCGTAATTACCCCAATGCACTATACATTTAAAAATAAAACAAAACAACTTCATCCCTTTCATAAATTCACCTCACAGTATTTCTGACATACCAACAAAATCTTCGCTATCGCTATATTCGGCATAATTCTTATTATTTTTTATTATTGTTTTATCTTCATTATTTTTACATGTAGAAGCAACAGTATATTGACCGACTCTTTGACAATTAAAAAGTATTCACTCTTAAAAACAGAACCATAAGATCTAGTTTACCTTAATCCCTTCGACTCCTGTGTCATGTGCAGCAAGTTCGTTGATCGTTTCAGTTTCCATCGCTTCAAATGAGTTGATATCAAATTCTGCCGCTATTGCGGACACAATCTTCGCGTCCACGTGGATTTCGGAGTCAGATGTCTCTGGCGGCAGTGTGAAGTATCTGACCTGGTAAGGGAAAATTGGAAATGAACATTACGTTATGAACGCTTAAAATGTTGAACAAGCTTTAAGTTATTGCTCGTCGTGATGGCCCAGTGGTTAAGGCGCCCGCCTCTCATGCACGTGGCTGTAGGTTCGCAACCAGGCCAATGTAACTTTTTACTATTTCATATCTTCTTTATCGTGTGGGCAGTAAGGTTTTACGACCCCACACACCCTAGTGTCAGAGTTTCAAAACCGCCTCAAGGGCCTCTGACAAGGTGTGAGTGGAACAGTAGTTTCCTCACGATGTTTTCCTTCACCGATGCCAGTGATGTCCAAGATAAACTTCATATGATTCATATTATTATGTAGTTTCTAAATTTATCTTGATATCGGTGAAGAAAAACATCGCCAAAACGCCTTGAGCAAGCGTGATCAATGCTTATGCCTTCTTTGTATGAGAAGAGGCCTTTGCCCTGCAGTGGGACAGTAATAGGCTGGTATTATTTTTTTTACTATCGTAACAGCATTACGTCTGACAGAAACGAATGGTATTTTAACCAAAACAATGAATTAAAATAGATAAAAAAATACATCATTTCTCATGATTATTTTCTAAACGACATGATTGACGAAGTGGCTAAATAATTGGCTGCAATTGGAAGAAAGTGCAAAATGTATCTACGCGGACGAAGTCGCGACCAAATACTAGTAAATGTACATAGGTATATGTGTCATACCTTTCCGGTATTCCAGTCATTTAGCAGTATCCTCGCAGCTGATTCCTGATCTGGTACACCACCTTTCTTAAACCTACCCATTCGAGATGCCAGGTGTGCGAAGAATTCCTAAAACATACAGTAATTAGTACAATAATCTTGTAGTAATAAAAAAATATAAATAGATCACTTCAGTTACTAGCACCTATCACTTTGCAGTCTTTGATTGACAGAAAAGACATTGTTTGAAGCATGTTAAATAAAATAAAATTATTAATATATTTTTACTGGCATCATTTTCACACTCCAAATACATTCATAGGACTTACTTGTGGTGTATTAAATTCTGGTATACTATAAAGCTCAGTCAATGTATGCTTATTGGCTCTCTGCAAGATGGCGGCGGCCGGTGTGACGGGGTCCTTCAAGCTGCCCACGCGCACTGCGTTCTTTAGCGCCACGGACGAGTCGCTTTCAGGACCAGAGTGAAACACTATGCCGGGACTGTCCAGGATCTTGATCTTGGAGTCCAGTTGAACTGTCTGCATTTGTCTGGAAGGATAAGAAGAGATAATAATATTTGAAGGCACATTTACTAAACTTGAGTTGGCTTTTTGAAACTGAATAAATGAATTAACGCTAGGATTACCAGATAGCCAGTAAAATCCCAGAAACTTTCGTCTTAACCCATGTAAAATCCCAAAGTTTTTATTTTATGTCGTAAGAAAAAAAAAAAAACTATGAAGAAACCTACAGGAAATTAACATTTAAATAAATAAACAGTACTTACTTGGTCACACCGGGAGTGCTGCCAACATTGCAAGCTTTAGACCTGTTCAAGCTGTTGATGATGGAGCTTTTCCCCACATTAGGTAGACCCACAACACCCACTGTGATGGACGTCTTGATGCCTTTGTTGCGACAGTAGTTACCTAGCAGGCTCATCACTAGCTCTGCGCCCACGCATGCTGAACCTGAAGATGGAGAATTAAACATGTTTGGTTATTATGTTTTTACATTTGTAAATAATTGTGAAAGGCATTAGAGGTGACGATTTTTTTTAAGCTTTTGCATTATTTAAGGTAAAGGAGTATCGCAAAAACTAGCAGACTTGT
Organism: Hoplodrina blanda; assembly: GCA_949316365.1. Classification (NCBI taxonomy): domain Eukaryota; kingdom Metazoa; phylum Arthropoda; class Insecta; order Lepidoptera; family Noctuidae; genus Hoplodrina; species Hoplodrina blanda. The sequence goes on from OX438582.1 coordinate 3,851,295, forward strand.
AGAATAGTGTTTATACAGACAGTCTATAACATAATATAAAAACTATTTTACAAGAAGGTTACCCTAATAAAATTGTTTTCTTTTTTTATGAAAATAAAACTCTTTATACTCCACTTGGGACTGATTTTTCAATTTTATATCTAATGTAAGAATAAATATGTCAGTTTAACAACCCTGATATATATGATATTTAAAACCCCCATATTTTTTGCTTAAGATTCAAGAAGAAGATCAATTGAAAAACTATGTGACCTGCCCTGCCATCGCACCAGTGCAATGTAGATAAATAAACCTTTCTCTTGAATTGCTATCTATTGACGAAAAACGCATTAAAATCCGTTGCGCATTAAAAGATCTTAGCGTACAGGGAAGCGACTTCGTTTTATACTATGTAGTGATACCAACCTTTCATCTGCTTTTCCTTAATAACATGCTTCATCTTCCTTGTTCCAAGATTATGCTGCTGGTCCTGAGTCGATGCTTTGAATGGTACTGCTGGGGCTGTCCGACGCAGGTACTTAAGCCAAGCCTCGAGATTTGTCCGGGGAACCAGATCCGCTTTGTTCAGAACTAGGACTAGACGTTTGCCTGACTCACGGACTGCTTCCTCTACTTGAGAACAGCGTGTTCCTGGAGATTTTATGGTTCATTCTTAGTATAAATATGATTAGATCTTACAATCTTAAAACATGTTGAACCAATATTAAACTATTGTTTCCATCAATATGTGAATATCTATGTATCATGTTACACATGTTTATACAAATAAAAGCATCTTTATCTTTATTTTACTATTATGAAAGTAGTAAGAGGATCTATTTATATTGTAAAACACACTGCTGTGTTTTAAGATGGCAAACATAAAATCAAATGTAGTTATTGCATAAATAAATGCAGAGATGAGAAAAAATATTATAGTTGACATTTAGTGTGTGGTTATTTTTATTTAACTCTTTATTCTTATTTTTTCTTCATTGTGTGGTCTGTAAAGTCCTAAAGTTTTACGACCACACACACCCTATTCTTATTCAAAAATTATGATTAAACAGCAGCTCAGATAAACAAAGAACCTTACTGAAAAATGTTTATGATAAATGAGTAATATTCTTACCTAATGGATCTCTGGCATCAACAACCTCTAAAATAACTTCAGCTTCCGATATAACCTTTTTAAACTCTCTGTAGTAAGTCTTGAGAGAGTTCTCTTGTTTCCTGTCTTTACCAAACTCTATGTCATCTGTTGGTTCATCACCTTTGAACGCTTCATGGACTTTGCCTCGTGCTTGTGCATTTTCTACCTGTAATTGTTAATGAATTATTAATTATGTTATAAATTACATATTTTTTATTTTTATGGTGAAGTTCTTCAGAAAGGTCAGGTGCGTAGTTCTCTTAACTAACAGTATGCTTGTATGACGAGATGTATAAACGTGGATTAGGCGAAAGGAGTATGTAAGGATTGTAGCAGGTGGCATTCTGTGGTTTCTGCCTAACCCCATGGGAAAAAGGCGTGAGTTTATATATGTATGTTATTTTTGTTTCGTATTTCCTAAGACATCACCATCAAGGTCAGTAGTGAAAATGGTGTTAACATGTGGTCTGGTCATGTTTGTGAAACAAACATAGTGACAGGACGCACAAGATCACAAAGTTTGAAACATCAAAAGGGGAGGCCAGCAGTGGGACATAAAATAAGCTAATAAAAAATTATCTTGTTACTACTCATCATCATTTGCTTAGCCTTTTTCCCAACTATGTTGGGGTCGGCTTCCAGTCTAACCGGATGCAGCTGAATACTAGTATTTTACATGGAGCGACTGCCTATCTGACCTCCACAACCCAGTAACTGAGTAATACGGTACCCCTAGGTAAGACTGGTTGTCAGACTTTCAAGCTTCTGAAGACTCGTAACGACTGTCAAAGATCCACGTATGACAGCCGGGACCAAGCTTAATGTGCTTTCCGAAGCACGGAATGTTGTCAGTAATGTCTAAGATAAACTTTAGAAAGTACATATGAATTGAAAAAGTCACATTGGTACTTGCCCGGATTTGAACCCACAACCTCATGCATGAGCGGCGGGCGCCTTAACCGCTAGGCCATCACGACATGTTACTACTATTCATTTATAAACTACTAATTTCATAGAAGTACAAAAATAACTCACCAATGTACCTAAACTAACTTTACTACTCTTCTTTTCTTCCATTTTCTTTTGTTTATCAAGTTTTGCTTGCTCTCTCTTTTTCTGTCTCTCTTCTTCTTTATGTTTTTTGACAGCTTCCACCTCTTTCAGTATGTCATCTTTGAACGGACAACCATTTGGAATCTGTATAGGCTTGGCTTTCTTAGATTTAGGATTCTTCTTGGCTTCCTTCTTCAATTTTCTGTTGTGATCTTTTACTTTCTTTTCTATTTTGTAGCGGAGGCGAGCTGGCTGCCTCTTTGATGGTTTCTCTGAAGGAATGAATTACTTTAGTTAAGTTTCTTTGAATGGTGGAATGATTATTTAAAGGTTATGTTTTGGATTAAGAAGAGGTATCGGCATAATAATATGCATGTCATAAATATATTGAAAATAATGGGTCAGTGGGTCGCCTTAGGGGCGGCAAATAATGAATAATATAGGTAATTAACTGAATTTAATTTTTAGAAAGTGTATTGTTAATGATACAGAATATAATCCAAGTATGTTATTATTGTGCAATTTTTTGGCCACCTCCTATTACAAGTTTCCACGAAAAAACAATGCCAACTATAATATTATTATCACCCTACTGCTACACTCACATGAGTAATCTGGATATTTGTTAGTAAAAGCAATACCTAACTTGTTTCTAAATTAGTTACATCAACATTGCCGCGTGCTTTCATATTAATTTAGCTAAAAATAACACTTTACTTACTCAATTTAAACTTAGCCATCGTACTAAAGTTATGTTTTTTCTTATATTTAACACTATAATCTGTTTCTTATGATTAAACCTTTACAAATGTTTGAATAAAATTATTTCGTCGTTCGGTATAACGAACATAACCTTATTCTTTTAATAATGACATTGACAAATGACAATACGACGAAATTGACTCAGATAGTGACAAGTGAATTAAAACATTATTATATCGGTTGTCTCTATTTATTTAGGGTCCTCTTACTGATGATGTCTCTTTCTAAAGAAAAGAATGCTGATTAATACGGATTTGTCAATGGAACGCGGAAGCATGGCAGCATGGCAGCTGTCAATGTCATTATAATGTCAAAATAAAAACACGTGGTTTGTCAATTAAAGAGAATAGATTATAAAACTTTTGTTCAGAAACCATATTTTCTTATAATGATGGAATTCTCAAACATAAAAATTATCGAATTGTTTGTTCCCTTTATTCCATAATTTATATCATACTTTTCTATTTTTAAAATTTAATATTGCAATAAAAAATAATTTATAGACGAAATCTTAGCCGAAAATTAGGGTACCGTTCGCTGTCATATTGAGGTGTCCAGAGTTCGATTCCCAGATTTGATTTTTTTATCAGGATTGAATAATAATATCAATATCATATTGGTAGTTAAAATTCGGTTGGCGCTATATATTTATTAAAATTAATGAATTAGGTATACTTAAGTATTTTGGCTTTACTTTTATACCCTATACGAGGCGTTTGTTTGTATGTATAAGTAATAGAGTAATCAGAAACCAAATTATAACAACTATTATGGTATTTAGTGATAGTACCTATACGGAAATCCAGGACCACTTGAACAACAAATGCGATAGCGGTTGGGTCATCTAGCTCTAGATACGATATTGTGATGTCAATAATGCCATATTACATTCCCCTCTTATTCATAAATACCATAATTTGTAATATAATAACCGATCTCAATACCGATCTTGAAATAATTATAACAACGCACTTTAACCAAACAATAACCACAATTGTTTTATTCATTACGTATAATAAAATTTATTATGCTTACCAAACCAAGTTACGAACATTCAATTAGGGTTCATCCACAAACAGTCCGAAACGAGGCTGCAAGCTATTTGAACATAATAGCGCCCCACACACGTACGGTTTGGACCGCGGGAAACAGCACGCGCCGTTCCATCCCTCGCTCCGAACTGTACGTGTAGATGTGCGGGTCTAACAGTCCGATCTGGCATATCGGCGCGAGTGCAAGTCTCACAGTTTTGCGCGCGCATCTCGTGTAAACGTAAAATTACGTAGTCGGGTCGGAATGGCGGTTTGGAGCGTCGAAGCTATCACAGAGATCATTCGATTGTTCCGTGAACATCCGTGTCTCTGGAAGATAAAAAGTACGGAGTATAGTAATAGGAATTTGAGAAACAGAGCATATTTAACATCGGTAAATGTCCATATCTTTGTCTGTATTCCTTTACCCACACTCGTCGTTTTTTTCGGCTGTTTAAACTAACTACAAATCCAGCTAACGCGATGACCAAACGCTCGTCCATTTTTTTTTACAGAACTGCGTATAAAACTTTTAAAAGTTACACCGCTCCACGCGCCAGTCCAAACCGTAGTCCAACCCTTGAAAATCAAATTTACACGCACAGTTCGGAACGTTTGTCCAGATATGAAAGTTTCGTCTGCAGTCTAAACCGTGATAGCATTTTTAATCGTAGTTGGCACAACAGTTTGATCCGCAGTCCAAACCGTACAGATCTAACTGCGGTTCGGAACGCAGTCCAAGATGCGCGGTCCAAACCGTACGTGTGCGGGGCGCTATTATGTAAACATTGAACATTTGGTAAACAAAACACGTCGTCGTGGTTCATTCATCGTTGGATATAGTGAATTAGTGAATGAATTTCCTTGCGGGCTATGGCTTTGACTGTTATTATGAGGCGGCTGGCGACGCCATATGACGGCTTTGTTTGTTCACAGGCAGCAGCTGCGCTTTGCTCGCGAAACGGTCGCTTGTAGGTACCTGAACAGGTAACAGAAGCAACAGGTCATTTCTCCGGGTGAGGGGAGCGCGGCTACCACCACCGGCCGCCGGCCGAACCGAGCGAACCGCGACTCCGCGAGCGAGACAGTCGCGTTCCGTTCTTCAGAGTGACTGTACGTCGCTATTCGCGTCCGCGCGCTCCACAAACCGCGATATATTTCGATTAGATCGCGCAAGTAATGTGCGCGAACGCACACCTCGATAATCCGTTTTTCGGCAGCCAGTCGTGACAGTGCAAATGTCTCCCAGTTTAGAAGGGATCATGTTCAACAGAAATGCGAACCTGTCGGCGCGCCGGCCGTTGTTGGCGGAACCGCAAAAGCCTCTAATGGTCCCACCACGCGCGCCTCCCCGCGACACTGGTCCGCATAGGCCTTTGCCCGCTCCCAGGAACCAGCCCACAGATTATTCCTACGAATACCGACCAGATTATTGGAAACCATCGAACGTCGAACTCGAAAGGCGCCTGCAGGAGACGAGAGCACGTGAAAAAGTTGGATACTTTCATGATAAAGTTACGCCTCCAGAAATAAGTTTGGATCGCAGGGAAGCGGAACTAGTGTTCAGGTTCGATCCGCAAGCGTCTGACGAATACCTTTCGAGTCAGTACCGTGCCCCGGTAGTGCATTATGCGAAGCCCCCGACTCCGGCGAACGGGTTCGCTGCCCGTGTGCCCGAGAGAGACGGGCCGTTCGTGTTCGGAGTGCACAGTCCGAGCCAGTTCCCGATTTCGCGGCGGGACGACGACGACTACGACTACTCAGAAGTGGCCGAAGAGAACGGCCGCACTGTGATACGAGACGATGTGTCTGAAGACTTGAATTGCTGTGATAAAGTGAACGATTGGGCGGTGAGGGACAAGAAGAGCAGACGGACTTTGAACCGAATGTTTCAGATAAAAGATAGGAGGAAGGTGAAAGGTGGAAAGAAAGAGAAGATAAAGTGTGTGTTGGTGGGTGATGGAGCTGTGGGGAAGAGCTCGTTGATAGCGGCGTACGCGCAGGACACGTTCCGAGAGGATTACCAGCCTACAGCTTACGACACATTCAATGGTAAGATTACCTTTATGATTAAGTACCTATTTAGAGATTATAATTTCTTCAGAAAACTAAAACAATAACTAGGTATGTTTGAGATAAAAACAAAGACTCGGCGCTCCACACGCCGGCCGGTTGCGTGACTTATCGCGAACGACCCTGATTTGTGAAGATAATGAGTGATTACCACCTCTAGAAATTATCGTCTGGCGAGCGATCATATCGTTAGGTGCATTTTATGATATAGGTAGGTCTACAGTACATAATACCAGTGTATTTTGTTATTACTGGCGCCACAAACAATTTCCACGAGATAACAGTGTAAGTACCTATACACCTACGTAATCCGAAAATGCTTAGCAAACAACATTTTTTTGAATTTAGTTTACCTCCTGCAGTAGATACTGCAGAACACTTTAGTTTAGGTAAGTATACCTCAATAACCCAACTAGGTACTATGAGAGCAACACGAAGTAAAGGTGCATGATGGGAAAAAGCACCGGTCTATGTAAAAACAAAAGAGGAGAGGAACTAGGAAGCAAAATAGAACTACTTACCTACCTACCAGTACTGAAAACTTAACTAGGTAAAATCCTTACGCAAATCCTGCCAAAGCAGTAAAAGTACTGATTAGTAAATGGTCGGTACCATCTCTGCGCTAGGTATTCACTTCGAAAATCGAATAGTCGAATACAATAATAAACCTTCCATAGTCGGGTAATAACTCGCAAACTTAGGTACTAAACTTGAATAAGTATCTAGGTACAACCTTTCACAGTAGGTACATGGTGAACTGTAGACTTTAGTCGTTCTAAGATGATCAGAAATCATTAAGTAGGTAGGTACCTACAGCTAACCAGAAAGGAGTGCAGTGGTGCATAACACACTTATCATAACTGAATCAAGAGTTCTTTACTTCCACGCTCTGATTGGCTCTGATTAACTCGTTCCAATTATAAATCTTTTTCTGCTAGGCCGTTAAGGTGTTAACACATCAAAGGAAAATAATGTACCTAATAGGAGCCTACCTATTATAATGCGTCACTTTATTGATAAGGCGAAGAGTACACAAGCCGTAACGTAAATTTAAAAATAAATTGATTATTACTACATAACGACTGTTTACTAACATCACAAAGTAATCTTCCATGCGCGGTTAGGTGGTTAAAAAAAATAAATAAAATAAAACAGAAAAAGGATGCGACCTTGACCGTGACCGTACGAACTTCACTTTGCTGAATAAACACAAAGAGACTGTGAACCTCTGATAAGTCCAAAAACGGACGGGACGGAGCAATTTCGCTCGTTCGCATTCAATGGAGCTGATGCTAGGTTGGATAACATTGCCAAACATACAAGCGAGTACCTACCTACTGGTCTTTATAGGCAACTAGCACTTTGCCTGCAGCTTCGTCCGCCTAGATTTTATTTTTCCCCTACAAACGTAACATTCTTTAGAACATCTTTGAGGGGTAGTTAAAAAATATATAACGTCATACTTTATTATTTACTTAGGTTCTTAGTTAGGTTGATTAACAATTGATCTCCCCTTTTCGCCCCCATATGGGATGTCATTTTTTATAGAATCTTAGCGCTATCGTAGTTTCATGAAACAAAGCCGTGTGCAAAATTTCACGTTCCTATTTCCTAATTCCAGTAGTTTCAGCTGTACACTATACGTTAATCAGTCAGGTTCTCCTTTAAAATTTACGCATGATATTCATAGGTACAATAAAGTATGAAATAAAAATATACAGGAGGAGTCAATGACTCGTCCAGACATTTTATGTTGGCTTATCAACAAAAGAAACTTGTTTTAAACACACGTAGCAATAACACCGTGGTCGTTTTCTTATTTAAAATTCTTGTTACGCTTTCTCATTTCAATTTATAAACTGGCATTCAAATTCTTTTTATTTTTTTCATATTACATAATTTAAATTGTACCTATCATTGTTATTTTGTGGAGCCTGGGAAAGTAAGTGGCCCGTTTCACCTAAACCCTACTTACAGTCTGACTATAGTCTATGATTCGGTATTATAATTATGACGACACAACTGACAGGTGTCAAAATTTTTTTTTAAATACAACTCCAAAAAAAAAGCTTCTTTGTTTTTTAAAACAAAACAAAGAATAGGTCATCATTATGCCTAATTAACAATTAAGTACGACACAAAGATTTAAATGAACACAATAATTAATTAAGTAAGTAGGTAACTAGGTACCTATGTCACCTTCTTATTCAGCTGCTGTCATTAGTGTCAAGCTATATTGCATTTACTAGCGTTCAGTTACGTCTTATTTACTGCTCTACGTCCGTGGGTCTTAGCGTGATGTTATGTAGCCTATAGTTACTATTCCTCATGAATCTGACTATCTATACTTAATTTAATAACTAACTTATTATTATTTATTATTTAATGGTTAATAATTTAATAATATAAATGCTAAAGTAACTCTGTCTGTCTGTTACGCTTTCACGACAAAATCACTGAACCGATTTTGATGAAATTTGGTACGGGGTAAATTTGAACCCCAAGAAAGAACAAAGGCTGCTTATTATACGTGACTGCGTCCGCGATAACCAACATTTACGCGGACGAAATCGCGGGCAAAATCTAGTCATAATAGGTATAAAGATTAGCGCGTTTCACAACAAACAAACAAACAAACATTTTCTTTAGCTTTATTAGGTATAATTATTAGTAGGTCATATCGATTTTACACTCACAACTGTGCACTTATGGTACCTACATAGGCGCCCATTACACGGTCAATCTAGATCGCGATCCGAGATCACTGATCGAGATCACTGGATCGCGTCACAACATTACACGTTCAATCCTGATTTCTTCAGTCTGTGTATCGTAACCGCCGCGTTAACACCTGTTGCCATGGATTTAAATAAAGTTAAAGCGGTAGTGTCCCTTGTTTTGGCCTTAACGTTGAAGAAAAGGATTCGAAAAAGGCGCTGGGTTAAACAGTGGTTACTCAAAAGAGAAATGTATACTCATTTAAAAATCTATTAAATGAAATCCAACTAACTGCTGAAGTTGACGATTATAAAAACTAGGTACTTCAGGATGGGGGAAAATCTTTCGATTACCTACTACAAATGATAACTCCATATCACACAGCCTGTACTGACGCGATCTTGCGCTTACACGTTCAATCGTGATCGCGATCAGGGGATCGCGATCTGGATTTCAAAATATCTAGATATTTTTGCGATCAGATACATCAATCCGTCAATCTAACTCGTACATTATCAATCTGGATCGTGATCATTGATTTTGATCGCGGATTGCGATCTAGATTGACCGTGTAATGGGCGCCATAGATACTTTCCTAAGACCTTCGTAATATAATAAAATTATTGCTACTACCCTATTTCCAAGATGTGTGTTAGTAGTAAAGTAAACCACAGAACATCTGGCTCATTTTCCAGCCTGTAATAGTGTTCTGGATAATGTAATTCCAGAAACGATGGCTCTGATATGATTTAGCTTGAATTATAAATCTTGTTAACTGTTTTATGTTCTTGTATTATAAAACAAGGTGCAGTTCAGTTTTCAAGGAGGTAACTATGCTAGTGTTTCGATACGAATCAATAATAAAATAAGCAGGATTTATTTTTTATTTTTGTTAGTAGGTACAGCCAACAAATTAAAGAGATAGGTATGCAGGGTCATCAGATATAGTCGAAGTTTTCTTAGAAACCAGTCGATGTTTTCAAATGTAATTTAATTTAAAAAGTACCTAGATAATATTAAGTTCATTAATTATACTAAGTTTCAATGGAAAACTTCCATCGGTTTCTAAGAAAACTTCAACTATATCTGACGACCCCGGATACCTATCTCTTTTGTTGACTGTACATGACCTGTATTGACCATGTCCTAATTTTATTTGATTATTTCTCTTTTTTAACAGCGTCCTAAAAGACGAGAATGCAAATCTGCACCTTTTTATACATCATAGATACAAGACTTCCGTAATATAAATCTGTTTATGAACAACCATGGACGGTGGGAGATGCTCAATAATAAAGTACAAATGCGAAATTTCGAAGAAATCGAAACTACCTACTTTTAAATACAAGGTAAAGTTCTATGAAAATTCGCACAGATCAGCCTCAAGTCATGATTCATCAATTATGGTCATTCATAAGTATGTATTCAACTATTCATAATTTTAAATGAATTTGGCTATACTAATATCAGGACGTGTTGGGGCGCAGGTTTTCTTGATTGAAATAGGTGTTTATTGGTGAATTAAATCTTTTATTTATGCAAAATCAAACGTTTCTTGACGTCGTTGGTTCGTGGCGGAGTGAGACAGCTATGGCGCGCGCAGCAGTTGCAGCGCGCGCAATCATAATATTGTCCACGCAGGCCGTCTATATAATTATAACTAGCGACCCGCCCCGGCTTCGCACGGGTGCATGTATTATACATATAAACCTTCCTCTTGAATCACTCTATCTATTAAAAAAAACCGCATCAAAATCCGTTGCGTAGTTTTAAAGATTTAAGCATATATAGGGACAGACAGACAGAAAAAGCGACTTTGTTTTATACTATGTAGTGATTATGTAGATGCGGCGTAGACATCTTCCCCCCCTTGAAAGCTACCTAACCTACCTATAATGCTAAAAAGTTTGTTTGTTTGCTTTTATGTTAGAACGCGCTAATCTTCGAAACTACTGATCCGATTCTGTTATTTATTTGCGAATAAATTACTTAAGTTATTGCTACACCTATTGTAATATTGGATTTATGAAAATGAAAATTATTTATTTAAAAAAAAAAGAATTTTAACTGTAATTTAGTAAGTAATTGTACCAATTATCAACGTACTAATTACTTAAGTACCGTAAATAAAACAATTATTGAAATAAGGAAAAAGATAAATAAGTAATGAAACTGTCTATCGTACCTAATTAAAACTCTTAATGAAGGAAAATTACGAAAAGGTTTTGTAACATAACTTAAGTAGAAGATACGTTTCTTATGATGTGGATGCACCAGTAACAAACCGTTTAAGCGACATTTTAAGACAAATGTTGATGATGTGACTTAATTATTACGACAAAAATTGCGAAAAAAAAACTACGTACTCCTTATCTACTATAGAATCATATAGCTTATTCAGATTTTCTTAATAGCTATTAAGTTTTTTTTTTATTTAAAAAATAATGTGGAAAGTCGGAATGTGCCTAAGGTGGACCAAATCATACCAGTTATAGACCAGACATTGTACCAATAGTTGACCAGTAAATAAAATGAATGCTTTTAATGAAGAATAATTTATTATTAATACTAATTAACTTAATTAAGTTTTATACGTAGTAATCATCACAGAGTTGTGTTTAACTAATTATTTTTCTCTGTACAGGGTACTTGAGTTTTATTTAATTTAATTTTTACGCCTCTGCTTATCTCGTCTATCGCTTTTAGGAGATCTTCCTCCTTATGTTTAAAAAACGTTCTTTGCGGAGGCATTGTGTCTGAAAAAGTGTAAATGGTCAATTACTGGAACCATTTCGTAGTATTGATATCACCAGTAATAAACCACTGGTCTACAACTAGCAAACTGTGATTTTTTTAAGAGTTTATTATTTTAATTTATTGCATTATCTTATGTGAATATAAATATAAAAGAAAAAACTAAAAAAAAATGAAAAAGGTTAATCACCAGTTGTTGACCAAATGGAATATTACTGGAACATCATTGAATTCGTGTTCCTTTAGTTAACCAATGACCATTATTAACTTAAATAAGTATTTTCTGATTAAATAAGACGTAATATTATTGCTGTATGTATTATACTATGCAGTTGAATAAAAAATTAAGTAATTAAAATTTTTGAAATAAACAAATATTTAAAAGGATTTTAAAATACTTACCGTTGGACGCACGCTTATTAAAATGGCCGCCCGGAACAAAGTGAACGATTGTTGTTTCGAATTACGTGTTTTTTACTTATGTAGATGGGGTGTATATCGCTTATATTTATGATTACATGATTGGTAAAAGCACGGCAGGGCTACAGAACGTAAAAAAAGTGGCGGTAAATTCAACAGAAGGTTAATATTTAAGTTTAAACATTGAAATGGTGTACTAGTCCGATCAACGAGGAGATTCGTTGTATGGAGACTTCCGAATAATTCCTCCGCCTATGAAACTTGGCACATGATGAAAATAGGTAATACACATTATAGATATACAATTATCCAACAACTTTTTATTAAGAGAAGTTAGGTATTTTTACCTAAACATGAAAATCGTTTATAGCTCTCTGTGAAAAAATTCTCAGACTGAAATTATTTCTGTATACCTACGTACCTATGTACTACTTAGAATATGTATGTAAAAGTATCCAAAATGTTTTCGATCACAGAGATACCCCAAATTTAACTTTTAACATTTTGCACTATAACTTCTACTGAAAAATTGCTCTGCTGATTTTAATTTTTTAATATGCTTTTAAATGTTCAAATACATAGCTTTTCTCAGTTATCCAAAGGTTTTTCTTATTGAAACATATTTTTTTTAATTTTTTGCTTAATTACGTAATGTAAAAATAACTCCGTCCATTCTTATATATCTATTGGTCATTTGATTGTAGATTAAAACAGATTTATCAATTATCCAACAAATTTTCGAACGTTCATATACTATTAAGGATATACTAAACGCAGACGAGATGCAGTTCGCGGGCTAAAGTCAGCGATACGTTCTTATTACTTCTCCAGTAAGGTTGAAATTGTAACAAAAGGAGCGAGCCCCCGCACCCCTCTGCACTCCCGCGCGCCCGGTCGCTGCTAAGCGGCGGCAATACTTAGTATTAGCAATTACTGATATTTTAGAAACTAGGTATTTCGGTGAATTTCAATTGGATTCTTGAAAAATCTATTACAATAGAGCGACCCCTAACTAAGAAACGTAATTAATTTACCTGAGCAATTATTCACGCGACGTAATTACGTCAAAATAAGAATTATAATATTGTAAAGGAACATCTTTTGGATAACTTATTAAAGCTATTTATTTAAGTAAATAAAACCATATTAGAAAATAAAAATGAGCAGACAAATTTTTCGGTAGAAGTTATAGCGCAAAATGCTAAAAGTTGAATTTGGAGTATCTCGGAAATCGAAAAAATATTGGATGCCTGTACTTACCTATTCTAACCAATACATAGGTACGTATACAGAAATAATTTGTTGATGTTACTGAATTCAAAGTAGGGTACCTACTTTGAATTCAGTAACATCAACAAAATACATTTATGTACAGTTAACAAAGTAGATAGGTATCCAGGGTCGTCAGATATATATGTATAGTTGAAGTTTTCTTAGAAACCGATGGATGTCTTCGATTGAAACTTAACTTAATTAATGAACAGTTTATTATATATTTTTTAAATTAAATTACATTATTTTGAACATCCATCGGTTTCTAAGAAAACCCCAACTATATCTTACGACCCTGCATACTTATCTACTTTGTTCACTGTACATAATTATAAGCAAACTATCTTTCGCCCGCGACTTCGTCTGCGTTAAAGATATTATCCTACGGGAACCGTACATTTTCCGGAATAAAAAATAGCCTATGTTCTGTTCCAGATTATAATCTATCTCTGTATCAAAAACATCCATCAGACTTTCTGGCGTGATTGAGTTACAAACATAATCCATCCATCTAAACTTTCGCATTTATAATATTAGTAAGATGAATCATGCTAAACAATGTTCTAAGCCACTCAAAAGTCTACGACTGATCCTATAGAAGTAGGTAGTAACTAAACAAGTACCTAGGATACCTAGCAACCAGATGACCAAATTCTCTTATTATGTAATTAAAAACGTTTAAAATCTCTAGTCGCAATCTCATCACAGCGTCAAAAATATAGGTAAAATAATGGCATTTTTGACAGATTGAGACTGAGAATAAAATGAGAACGTTCCCTAAAAGTTACTAGAATTCCCCTCCTGAAATTCTTTGAAAACGTATTTTTGTATTGAATTTAGAAATTCTTCATCGATTTTATCGAAAATGCTGTTTACATTTTCCACGAAAATCGTACATTCTGGATATGAGTCATGTTGATGCATTTAATGTTGTTTAGTCATCCTCGAAGTAGCAATATCAATATTATATTACTTACTTATCAGCTTGTAATCTTCCACTGCTAAACACGGCCAAATTACAACAATAAACTGGGTTTAGTTTTGCGAAAACAAACTAGGACCTAACTCAGATGATTTTTTTTCCATTTTTTGAAGGAGGTAATTGTATTGATTTGGGATATTTAACGATAGGTAATTATTAATTTTAAAATCTCTACCTATAAAGCATAGGTACCTAATTTTGGGATAATTATACTTTAAACTTTTATTGCTAGAAAGAAATGTGACACATTTGGGGTATCCCTTTTAATAACTTTGACGTAGGTAATCTGTATTATAAAGTTGAGCGTTTGTTTGTTTTGTTTGAGCGCGACGTCTCAGGAACTGGTGGTTCGAATTGAAAAAACATTTTGCGTATACGTCGTTCATCGAGGAAGGTTATAAGTTAAAAAAAACATCACGCTATCACCCACGGGTGCAGTAACCAAAGACGTAGGTAACTTAACGCAGGTGAAACCGCGGTGTACCTATTATCTAGTTAATTGAATTATGGTGGTTTGGCTCATTTTGGTATAACTAAATACAACTATAAAAAAGGGAAATTATCACTGTAATCATACTTGGTAGGTATATGAATTATTATTAGTAGTCGTAAAGAATAAGACACATTCTACAGGGCGTGCATGACACGTGCGAGACCGTCTTCCTCAGAGGTGATCAATCTTTTGGTCGGACCCACGAAAAAACAAAATGTAAACGTAATTTTTCCTACATATTACGTAGACCGTACGCATGACGTGTAATCTAAGTACATACAATCTGTATTTACTTTGGTTTTACCTATGTACTACACCGTTGACACTGGAGCTTTGTAAACTGCGATAGGTGCGTTTTTTTCTTGTTAAATTAACTCTTATCTCTATGACATAACTTGCAAACATCAAGATTTTGGGTATTTTTTTATTTTTTGGTTTATCATTGTAAAAGCGAAAGCTAGCATACCTATAGGCAATTTATGTAGAGGACATCAGCTAAGAATGGATTTGACTTCGATATCCATGAATGTGTCACGCACGGGCGAAAGCTAATTATATGGTAGTAGAAGTATACGGTACAGAAGGCTGCATTAATTGGGTATATTATTGGAAGTATTAAAATACGTTACAAAAGGGGGTCAATCAAATCGTGAATTCGTGACCCTGTCCCCCTGTCCTCACAAATCACTTTAGACTTTAGAGTATTCGCAATAAGTGTTAAGTAGTAGATTGTTCAAAAAAGACTAAAGTTTTCCGGAATCCTAACTAATATTATAAATGCGAAAGTAATTCTGTCTGTCTGTCTGTCTTTCTGTCTGTCTTTCTGTCTGTCTGTCTGTCTGTCTGTCTGTCTTTTCTTCACGCCTAAACTACTGAACCGATTTGTGTGAAATTTGGTACAGGGTAAGTGTGAACCCCAACAAAGGACATAGGCTACTTTTTATTCGACTTCGACTTCGTCTGCGTCCGCGATAACCGACATATACGCGGACGAAGTCGCGGGCAAAAGCTAGTACTGAAATAAGAATAAGACTAACAGCTGCATAGCTTTAATTTCTCCGTTCTATCAAAAGATAGTCATTCCTAATATCGCTTGAAGGCTTTCTAGTAAATCAGGTATACAGACAACTCCTACTTATTTGAAGAAGTCATACTATCATGTATTGACTAGGTAACATTACAATAACTTGATTTGTCCCAATCCAAATTTTCATAATAATACCAGTCTATTACTCTCCCACTGCTGGGCAAAATCCTCTTCTCATACAGACAAGGCACGTGCAATCACCACGCTTGCTCAAAGCGGATTGGCGATTTAGTCCAGGTTTCCTTACGATTTTTCCTTTGCCAATGTCAGTGATGATGGTATAAAACCTTAGAGCCATATTACCGTGCAAAAAAATATTAGGAACTTCAGCACAGCTCACAAATCACAAAAGAGTGCCAAATTAAAGAGTCCCGTAGTTATAAAAAATATAAAAATAATATAAAATATAAATATCTTGGGACAACTTACATACGGCCCTCTGATCCCAAGCTAAGCAGAGCTTGTGTTATGGTAACCAGACAACTGATATATACATACTTATATAATTTATAAATACATACATATTATAGATAAATTACACCCAGACACAGAACCAACAATTATGCTCATCACACAAAGTTTGTCCTGGGTGGGAATCGAACCCACTACCTCCGGCTTTGCAGTCAGGGTCACTAACCACTAGACCAACGAGGCAGTCAAAGTAATGAAAGGCACAGTTATGTGTTAGTGATGTTGTCCCAGTGTACTTGGAACATGTGAAGCCATGCCGTCACGTAATAAAAGTGATAACGTATCGAGTGAGACATAACATTTCTGTGAACTCGATATAAACGCATCCTTGAATCGAATGTCTAGATAACTGAAAATGATTAATAAACGGAACATTTTTATTAAATCAGCGGTACTTAGGTATCTATAGGTCGTCATTAATTATCATAGGCAATTTCTTTTTTGTTATGTTGGTCTTAGGTTGATTCCTATAACAGACTTCAGGGTTTGAAGTTTCATAGGTTATGGCGTATTATGTAAACCATCTGATCTACCTACGCACATTGTCTATGAATCTCAAAATTTCAATGATTTAGTGATTTAGTTCCCTGTGTGAATATTGTAAACAAATCTTACCAGTACTATAGTGGCGCTACCTATTGTTAAAATAAACATGCCCAGAATATAAATAAGTTATCATTCCATACAACAATCTGGTTCCGTATAGATCTAGTGATTTTAAATGCAATAATTATAGTGCTATCAACATCTATTGTGGTGTCCACAGACATTTAAGTAGGTAGTTAGGCACTAATTTATTGAAGAATAAAATTAATAGACAGCCTTCATTGTGCCGAATCCATTCGAAATTCAAATCACGCGCGATTTTCGTATGACAATAGAATATTATTAGGTAAGTACACACATCAAAAAAGTCTAGGGATCAACATCCCTAACATTTGTTAGGGATGTTGATCCCTAGACTTTTTTGATGTGTATACTTACAAAAAAGTAAAAAAAAAATAGGAGATTCTCACCATGCCTGCACGTAGGAGGGTTGTTGAACCTTTTTAATATGTAACCTCTAATGCCGAGACCAATTAAATGTTACACCGCCTTTGGGATGAATACAGAGTGAAACAAAGAGTTTATTTAATCAACAGATGTATGGAAGGATCAGGCTTGAATATTTTGTTAAAAAGACTTTTGAATTAGCTTTTAAATTAAACTAACGTAATTAAGTATCATCATCCGCAGCCCGACTTCTGTCACTGCTAGGCATAGACCTATCAACATAAATTTTATCCAGCTAAGCCTGTTTCTTTGTCGTTGATCTGGAAGAAAAAGAAAAAGATAAAAAACACATTATCCTCTTGTCAGCCCACGCTTGTCCGAAGTCGTTAACATCGTAAGGGTTACTTTTGTAGTGCCTACTCATTGTAGATGTAGACTATAGACGAGAGACTGACCTTCTCTTTACTTAGAAGTACCTAACTTAAGTAGGTAGGTATCTGTCTACTATCGCTAAGTGTTGAGTCGCATAAGAGTTAACCCTTTTTCCTTGGTGGTTAAGAACTTCAGATAATAAGATTAGGTTCTTTTGCAGTCTCTAAAGGTAGTTGAGATTAGGCTAGTCACTTTAGAGACTGCGTAAATTCCTCTAGCGACGAGATCAATAAGCTAAGCCATTAATGAACGTAAAAAAATTGAACTGTTTATGTTTTTAGCACTGGCGATGTTGTTATGACTATAAAGTTCCAATTTTAAAAATAATTTTCCTTGTTTCCATGGAAAACTTAAAAATAAAAACTGTTTAGTCATTCTAGGAATCAGAATTTCTGTCTAGGTGACCAGTACCTTCACATTTTTCCTCTAACACATCTGCGTTACGACTATTAAAAACTATTTATATTTCGTAACCTTTCCTTTTGCTGTTCACACAATTTCTGAGTTCGGCCATCTTGTCATTGCCACTTTAAAGGTATTGACAATATAATTGAGGAAAAGTTCGCAGGAAGTAGGTACTTGTGTTCAAGTCCTTGGCTGATTACACTGCGAATACCATTATTAAACAGTATCTAATCGTTACATCCTTAATTTTGAGTAAGTAATTACCTGCCGAACATTAAATTAGGTAATTAACACTTATTTACGTTATGTTCTCAATATTTTATACCTACCCGTTTTAGAGATGTTTATTACAGTTTATTTCTTAATGACAAGTTCCGTTGTCTGATTTATCTTCAGAATTCCCCATTTAATGTATTCGAGATGATTAATGTAATTTAGATACTTAAGACGTTTAGTTAGAAATGTTACACACGTATTATCCCGCTAATTTGTAAAGATTTATTACGATTTCTTTGTCTATACATAAATATCAGAAACTAGCATCTGCACGCGATTTCGTCCGCGTGGCTTTTTTTTTAAAGTTAAGTAACGTCTTTGGTTACTGCTCCACTCCCGTGGGTCGTAGCGTAATATTATACAGCCTATACTATACCTCATGAATCTGGCTGGTCTGGCTATCATATACAAAAAGATTTTTCCAATCAAACTGGCAGTTTCAAAGATTAGCGCGTTTTAACAAACAAACAAAAAAAACTCTTACGCTTTATTATAGTATTAAGTATAGATTGGGACAAACTATAATTGACCAAAAAGTAAATCCTCTTTATTAATTAACCCAGTAAAGAAAGAAAGGTCTCAAATTAACATACCTAATTCCTTTAACTAAAAAATAATTACAAGCCCAAGCCCTAATTTCGCTAGGCGCCGTAATTTGTCTTCTCGCCAAACTAAATAATGAAGGCGTTTAAAAAACTATTAAGTCGACGTCTATTGTACCTGTGTTAGACTGTTGGACAAAGAAATTGCTTCGTGGAGAAACCCTTAGAAGATAATTCCAGTAACGGCATTTTGTTAAGAAGCCGCAGAATGACAACATTGACAAGACGGTGAAAGTGTATGGAGTGGTAATGGCTTCTTTGCTTCTTTGACGTTTTCTTATTGCAATGATAAGAACTGGCCAAGTGCGAATGGGATTTGCACACGATGGGTGTACCTTTTGAACGCCACAGTCATGTATAGATGACAAACAAAATGTACCCAGCACGCCACGGCCTTAGACCGTGGCGTGCTGGGTGCTGGGTTTTTAAAGTCTGTCATGTATGACAGACTTTAAAAACATAAGCTTATAAAACAACATTCTTTTTTATTTCCTTTGCTAATTATGTTCCTTGACTCATCCTAATTCATGTTAGTTGAACTTCTATCTTTATATTTAATCTACATATTATATTAATAGTAAATTAGTAAGTATAAGATGACAAAACTAATACCAAATAAAAGTTTCGAATTCGTAGCTTGGCGCCGAGGGCACGTTAATGCTTTTTTTGACGTAGAGGTATACAGTCGGTGAAAATTTCAAGTGTCTACCTATTACAGTTCATATTACATTACGGACAGACAGCGGAGCCGGGCTCCGGAACCGTAAAAGTAAAAAAAAAAACTAATAACAAAATCCAATTATAATTCGGTAAGCAACAATCAGCCTTATCATAATTGCGATTAGGTTTGCCGAATAGGCAGAGATAAACTTAATCGTGGTGACATGAAATGTCAATGACATTTCAAACTACACATAAAACATACATAAACTCACGCCGTTTTCCCATGGGGGTAGGCAGAAACCACAAAACGCCATCTGCTACGATCTTACAAACTCCTTTAGTCTCATCCACGTTCATACTCGTCATACAAGCACGCCGGTTACGAGTACTGCGCACCTGACTTTTCTGAAGAACCTCACCAATAAGGTCGGTGTAGGTAGGTCTTCTTAGGGCGACACTCCGACAGAGGTGAGTGGCAACGCAGGGATGCGTTGCCACTCACCTCTGCCATATAGGTAAATACCTTTTGTTAATTGTCTTTCACTCATCCTCTCAACATGACCGAACTACAGAGGAACGCATTCTACAAAGGCCATTAAAAACTTCTTTCATAACAACACAATATGCTGAACTTATTTAGGTGTGGCAACACTGTCATAAGTTTGGTAATGGCATGATGATTATTATACTAATGATTTAACGCGAATTGAGTTTGCAAGCGTAATAGAGTATGATATAATTGGACTGACCTGGTACCTATTGCAAATTGGACAGTGGACAGCTGAATTGCATTGACATTATGACTTTTAGAATTAGATGTTGACTTCGATTTCGTTTAACTAGTTTTTACACCTTGCAAGAAGAGTAGAAGGCCAATTCTACTAATTTAAATTAAATCTCATCTGAGAGACAATCAATGTCAAAAAATGTAATGAATTTAGTCATTTTTGATAGATTAGATTACTATCGTGCCAAGAAGTTAGTAGAATTGCTTCCTTGATTAAAATTTCCACTTTTAAGTGGGGTTAGTATGGCGTTCTGTATCAAATTAGTATACCTATACTGGACTCCGTAAAATAATAATGAGGTAATGAAAGAGTTGGAGAAGGTTGACCGTTATGTCTATCTTGGCCATATTCTTTCCTTTGGCAAGGAACACCAAACAGCGGAGATTTCGAGAAGAATTCAGCTAGGGTGGGGTGCATTCAGCAAATTGGACGACATCCTGAAATCAGCCAAAATTCCACAATGCCTGAAGACCCGTCTCTATAATCAGTGTGTTCTGCCCACCATGACGTACGGTGCTGAGACGTGGACGCTCTCACAGGAGGCTGTGTACAGACTCAGAGTAGCACAGAGAGCCATGGAGCGTTCCATGCTCGGCATAAAATTAATAGACCGAGTTCCAAACGTCGAAATCCGAAGACGAACGAAGGTATATTGGCAATCGAATTATGGAACTCAAATGGAGTTGGGCGGGACACCTGGCAAGGCGCGGTGACGGCAGGTGGAGTAAAGCTGTGACAGAGTGGCGTCCAAGAAATGGGAAAAGAAGTGTTGGTCGTCCGGCGGCGAGATGGGCAGACGACATTGTTGCCATTGCGGGAGTGCCCTGGATGAGGCTGGCGCAAGACCGTGGAGCTTGGCACAAAAAAAGAGAGGCCTATACCCAGCAGTGGGTGAAGACGGGCTGTGGATGATGATGAATGAAAGAGTTTGTATGCAATTTTTAAGCCGACATACTGGCCATCCTTTTTCGGAACTCATTTCAAATTAATTGTTCGAAAGAAGTAACGCCCTTTTAAAAAGTTAAATCCGGGAGTGTAATAATGTTTACCGTACTTATGTAGGTAACACTAAGAACAAGTAAGTATTATATTCCTTATGCCCCTTTGTTCTAAAATAAACCATAGCTATGAACTAACCATAGCGTGACCAGGCATGAAGAAACAGTGAAGATCTTCCGTGTACAACAGACAATACATTCATAAAACCATTGCCTATGCCAGGGGTTCGCAAACAGTGCGTCGTGGAGCTATCCTGAAGGCGTAGCGCGTCGGTGCACCCGTGACGTCATTGTCGTTGATTGTAGTTCAATCATTAAATTGTTATATTTTTAAATACAAAGCAAAAATTAAAACATACCTACCTCATCCTTTAATAATAAGTAATGTAGATCCACGAATATCTACTTATAGAAAGGCGTCGCCAAAAAAATTACAACCCATATAGGAAGTCACGCACGGTATAATAAGTTCAAAATAAAAATAAATGTTTCAAAACCAAGCTTTTATATTTTGACTGGTCCGTCATATTGGATTTAGAATAACGTCAACTTACTCACCACGCATTGTCATCCAAACTAAACATGCATGCAAAATTTCAGCTCAATCGGTTGAGGGCGACTGCTTTAAATTTCAGTTGCAAGGTTTGACCCGAACAAACATACTCGTACATACATAAAAAAGATTGGGATCCCCTGGCTTATGCTACCTACACAGTTATACTTATAACCTATCGCGATAGTTTCCAGGAATCCGTACGAAGGTATTATGTCTGCATGCTAATGTGAAAGTGTCAAGACAATGTACTTTCGCCGGCTTCTACATTAGCATGCGAATAATCTTGGGTTTAAAGAACTGTGGACATTGAAAGTGGCTGAACTTGGCTGCGTGGTCAGGCTTAATGACGCGGTAAATTTATACGTTTGGCTTTGATCTGAGAATAAACACTTCGAAGGCTTTGGTTAACGCAGTGACCAAGTGAGTTTGGTCAGCGACTTAACTCACACTGCTAATTTTAGATATCGAAATAACACAATGCACTACTTCTCAGCATTTCAGGTTACCTACTTTATTTTACATACATATAGGTAGGTACATTTTGTATTTCCTTTGATATTCTGCTCAATATTATGGATTTAAAAATAGTCTAGATGCGATAATTTGATACATGTATAGGTACTCTTGATTAGTCTTGATGTAGTCCAACTCGTACTTCGCCGATTTCAAGTGGTCATGACCACATTCTCTTTTGAGGGCTGAAAATAAAATAATCTTGCAACATCACCAACACAGCGTTACGTTTAGAAACAATGTAGGTGAATGGGCAAAATTGACTAAATGGATGATAAACTATGTTTCTTGCAGTAATAGGTAATATACATGCAGCCTGTTCTTGTCACTGCAGAGCGAAAAGCCTCTTCCAATACAGAGAACACACGAGCATTGATCACCACGCTTGCTCAAGGCTGATTGGCGGTCCAGGTTTCCTCACGATGTTTTTCTGCACCGATGTCAGTGATATCCATTTATGAAATAGCAAAAGTCATATTGGTACTTACTTGCCCATGACTGGTAGCGAACCCACAGTCTCGTGCATGAAAGGCTGCTGTTTTTGCAGTGCTTTAAAAAAAAACTCCTTCGGAGAAGGAGCTTGAGGTGATCTGTCAATCTTTAGCATCAAGTAGGAGACTTTATAGAATATACCAGCTGTTAGCATGACGTATTTGTAGACAAATGAATTTCGTAAGACTAGAAACCTACGTGATGTTAAGAATATCAGTCGTAAAGAACGTGTATTTATGATGATTACCTACCTACCTATTTAATTTTATTTTAATTTCACGACAAATGTAAATGCCGTTTTGCCCTGAAATAAGGTTCAATAAGAATTCTACTTTGAGGCCAATATTAGTTCTAGTTAGTTATTAATGAGCCTAGAAATTAACAAACTGAGAACAGAGTCGACGGCAGATTTTATAGTGAACCGTTTGGGTCATTTCGCAAAGTCAAAACATTTATTTCAATGAAACTTTTGAATCACTTTTGAATTGTCAAGGACTCGGTCAGTTAATCAGTTTGAAGCTAACTGCTCGTTCCAAAATGTTCGCACCTAATTGTCTCCTAAAATCTTATTAAATGGTAGACCGGGACCGGTTCAAATGAGAAAGTGAGCAACTGGATTGGTCGCTCACAAAATACTTGGGGTGTTACTTAATTACGTCATAATCCTTAATGAACTTTTGGGTAGGTTAGATTACGTAATTACACTATCGCGAAAAGCGCGCACGTAAATGTGTGAAGGGAACACGGGTGGTTTAAGTCAGAAAGAGACTGACAGTTGAATTGCGGACATCAAAGATTTTCCACCCAGAAACAAAAAAATACACTATGGTTAGACTCACGAAATAAATATTACTTCGTCGTTAACTCGTTAATCTACAGTACACATATTCGGTTATCCCTCAGCAATTTCCACTATTTACAAACGTTTACGCAACACAAAATTACTTTAGCCCGATATTTTGTGTATTTTTATACACGAGTATAAATTGCACAAGCGAATACATAGTGTAAGTATAACAAAAAGCAGCGAACAGTAATAAAAACCGAAAGTTTTTACAATGTTTATTCGTAGGTACGTTACGACACACCGGCCTATATTCTTCCGATAAACTCAGGGAGAGTGTGGTGCAACGTAAAAAAGGTCACAACTCACTAATTAACAGAACGGTTTTTAAAAACACTTGCGCCATTAATCCACTTACAAAGTGTACTACTATTTAGATACAAGTATGCCATTAAAATTAACGGGGAGTGTTTCAAATTGTTGATAATGAGATTCAGGTCGTGTGATTACGCGGGAGTTTTTAATGTCAAGTCAGGGTAGAGTCTGATTGTCGTGAAATTATAGTCCATATACCTACTGGGCGTTAGTGACAGGTTGGCAAAAACTGAAACTGCAGTTTCAGACCACGATTTGTGATTGAAAATCGTTGGAATTTTTCTCCGGAAAATTCTCAAAATTAAAAGAAAACCGAACGAAACTTTAAAAACTATTTAAAGTTTCGTTCGGTACAGCTGTAGCAGAGGACATCGCACCGATGCGGCGACGCCGGGCGGCGCCGGCGCGTGTTATTTGTGCCTAAACCTACATAGCTTAAATGTAGGTACCTAGAATTATTTTTGTTGTGTTTACATTGCCGAGTTAAGTTTTTATTGTTTTTTTCATTAAATTTATGTTTAGAGGCCTGGACTTGGTACTTACATATCAATATATCACGAATCAAGTGAAAAATCGGTCGAAAATTTTGAGAATTTTCCGGAGAAAAATTCCAACGATTTTCAATCACAAATCGTGGTCTGAAACTACAGTTTCAGTTTTTGCCAACCTGTCACTAACGCCCAGTATAGATTCATTAAAACTGTCATTTTTTGACAGTTGTTTAAAATTGCTTTAACGTCAAATTGACGTAATGTGTTAATTTGCTAAACATTTAATTTTACATAATGTATTTTTAATAGAGACTTGTATATTTTTTTGTAACAAATAGTTTCTTGAGATTCGATCTATCAAAGCAAGATCAAAACTCTGTA
Organism: Hoplodrina blanda; assembly: GCA_949316365.1. Lineage (NCBI taxonomy): Eukaryota > Metazoa > Arthropoda > Insecta > Lepidoptera > Noctuidae > Hoplodrina > Hoplodrina blanda. The sequence goes on from OX438582.1 coordinate 3,876,292, forward strand.
CTAATAAAACACGAATGCCTACGATAGCAGATAAATATTTTATCGTCGTCTGAACGCAATTCCCGTGCCCATACCGAGAAGATAATGCGAGTTAGAACAGCCGCAATTTCCGAATAATACTGACTGAAAGCCTGTGAAGGATTCTTATTTCGAAGACTATTACCTAGTTACACAAACAGAATAGGTATTCCGAGAACTTATTCTGGAATTTCCAGAATACTTAATTCTTCAGTATGTTAGATAGGTATGTCAATCGGACACGTTTTGTTAAAACAATAATTATCATATTTATTGTAAACAGATACTTTAACGTTATTTATGTTATTATTACAATAATGATAAAACGATTATCTAGGAGGAAATATGATAGGTACTGGCACGTTTCTCCGTTGACGTCAAGTGCATGCATACTACTTGGATTTTGAAGAATTGCTAAGTGTTTATGTAGTGAAGGTACCTACTTGACTATATATTATTAGCTTAGCTTCTGCTCGCGACTTCGTCCACGTGATTGTCTGTTATTGACGATGTAATCATACAAACTTTGGACCCCCGGGCCCCGTTTTATCCCCTTAGGAGGTGAATTTTGCCTTGTACCTATATGTACAGTCAACAAAGTAGATAGGTATGCAGGGTCGTCAGCTATAGTTAATTTTCTTAGAAACCGATGGCTGTCTTAATTAATTAACTGTTTAGTATCTACTTTTTAAATTAAATTACATTTCTTAACATCCATCGGTTTCTAAAAAAACCTTAACTATATCTGACGACCCTGCATACCTATCTACTTTGTTGACTGTACATAGAAGATGGCGTCATTGTCAAACAACTTAGGTAGGTACAGGTTTAGATTTTCATGAATAAGTATTTTGACTCACATTCCAGTCATTTTTCCGCGTATATTTGTATTATTCCCGAGAAGGTTTCCAATTTTGCCTCGTGCCTCGGATATCGAGACTCAGTTGGTTTCTGTAATTTACTCATGGGTCGTGGCTCGCCTGTGGCATCTTGTGAATATTATGTATTTCAATTCAATTCATAAATTCATACGCATGCTGATTTCATGCTGTGCAGCCGCGAACGTACAAAAATAATGTGTCAGCCAATCAATTATTTACATCGAGAATACAAGCGATCGAAGATATCTTACATTTTACGATTATTTTAAAGAAGAGGAAATGTCGCGATGACCATAAAAAAACCAACCAAGAGCGAGTCAGACTCGAGCGCAAAGGGTTCCGTACCATTTTCTATAAAAATCAGGGGAAAAAAATCGATCGTTTTATGGGCGCAGCGCAGCAGCCAATCGGTCAGCCAGGCCACTGCGCCAAACGTGTCATTATCATATTGTTCACTTTCAAGTGATTAAGTCAAGAATATTATTATATGCTCGATTTTATGAGTTGTAAAGAAGACGTATATTATGCTTTAAACCTGTGTTTTTTTGCTGTCGTAGGTACATAAACTCTTTTTAAACAAGAAATGCAAATATGTTTCGGCATTTCAAAGCCTGGTTTTCACGGAAGTAAATTATGCATTGTTTGCAGAAAATGTACGTACCTAACATTGACAATATAATGAGTGTCGAGTTTCCGTACAAGGTTTTTATTAGCATTGTGATTAATGTTGCAGCAATTTTATACTGGAGCACGAAACCGGGTTAGAAACGTTCTTCTAGATCACCAGCAAAACGTTCTCAACCTAGAATAAACGTAGCATAAGGTCTTGCAATACTCTTTAATCAACTTACTGATCGAACTTATTTAAACCGTCTATAAATGCATTTCCATTAATCGTTAACCAAGCACTTGGCGCTAGCTTCAGGTGACATTTAAAAAACATAAAGATAGATCAACAAGCCAGCTGTACTTAGCAGCTGCATCAACTCTTTGTGCTCTTGCCTTCTACGAAAAACAAAAAAAAAACTAAACCTCCTCCGAGCGATTACCTTTTAGAAAAGGCACCCGGTGCCTTCGGGACGTACCTTCATACCTTACAATTTTTTGTAGACGGGCCCGTCGAAAGCCATTATGACCGGCACATTTGATGTTGAAAAAAGTAAGACTGATTTTAAAGTAATGTAGACTTGGAATGTTAATTACAGTAGGTACTGATTTTATGGCTTTGTAGAAACTATGACAAGGATAATGTATTTTATCTAACACAGAAAATATCTTTAAAGATATCTGCCTGCTACATTCGACCGTGCTAGGAAGTGAACGTGTCAGGCAAAAAGTATTTTTTGTATGAAAATGTATGAGACTATGCCCAGTAGACCGTTCCGTCACCGACCATTATCACTACATAGTATAAAACAAAGTCGCTTTTTCTGTCTGTCTGTCCCTATATATGCTTAGATCTTTAAAACTACGCAACGGATTTTGATGCGGTTTTTTTTAATAGATAGAGTGATTCAAGAGGAAGGTTTATATGTATAATACATGCACCCGTGCGAAGCCGGGGCGGGTCGCTAGTCATACATACGCCAACAATATTGTCGGTTGAGACGTTCTAATGGGCGTAGTAGTCCGTGTGTCATGCTTCTTTCAGTGCCTTGTGGTGCCTGATACGTTCATAGCACGATCATGGTATGAAACGGTGTCAGCAGACTCCTTAATCCTGTTACGATGGCCTGAAAATGAAGTTTCCTTTTCAATAAAATACGCGTTTAATTACTTTATTTACACACGTTAAAAATATCCTGATCGTCCTTGTGCCGTTTGTCTCGAAGATAACAGGTAGGTATGCTTTAGAGTTTATTTCATCTTATTACTTCGAATGCTGCTCATAAAATTACCATTCATTTCCTGAATTCTTTTAAAAATTTAGACCAGTGTTGTCAGACAAGCAGCGGCCGCGGCAACTATGCGTTTGAGAGACTCATCAAAATTTTATGGGAGACCCTGTCATAAAAAAGACTTGATTATTGGCTACGACCGAGGCTTCGCTTGAGAAAAGGAAGACGTAGGTATTGTAACAATCATTGCAGCAGAAAATCAAAATATTACTCTCTTCTTTGTAATTATTCTTTTCTCATTAATTTAAAAAGATAGAAAGAATCTCTGCGTTATTTCGGCGCTTTTATGGTGACCACTATTGATGTTAATTCTGACTTTCAGGAGTTGCCACTGCAATTGTCTGAGAATAGTATGGCGGGCTTGTCCCAAATAAAAAATAAATACCTAAATATCAAATTGCTAAATAAACTACGATAGCGTATGAAATGACACATATCGACAATAACCTAGGTATGCTTAAGTTTTCTTATTATTCCGTAATGTATACATGTATTTGTTTTAAGAATCGTAGGAAATATTGGCATGGTCCCTACTTTGCGTAGAAGTATTATCAAATAATGACTGCTGTACTATAATAAAAAATTAAATAGTACGGACTACAGGTACGCTGTAGGCCGCTTGTATCAGCTAATAATACCTTTAGCGCAGCGGTGGGAAGGTTAACAAGAAAATGAGTTGGTTTAATAAAATTATAATTTTATAAAAATATAAAAAATTATTATAAATATTATAAAATTATATTATAAAATTATAACTTAGGCTACTTTTATTTTGTAAAATGAATTAGGGTTCTGCGGAAAAATTAAACCTTCGCAAGTAACCGACATTCACGCGAAAGAAGTCGCAGCCACAAGCTAGTTTATTATAAAATTCTTTTATACTGACAATAATATTACAACGAAAAAAAAATACATATTTTAAACCAAAATGCGGAATTTAAATTATAATCACACTCCTAATGTTGAAATATCGAATAATGGAACGGAATGCGGTAATGATGTTAGTAAATTACTGTGCATTGCGTTCCGTTCCACACATACATTGTAATTAAATGTTTTAGTTAGCTTAGAATTCTGTTGTAATTGAGATTAAAGTGATTAAAACACTCTTTGGTATCTTTTATTACCGTCTATGATGATGCTGTAATATGTTTTTGTGTTTGTAAAATGTAGGTACTTTAGGAAAATGCTTGCTTTTGCCCCCGATTTTGTCTGGGTAAATGTCGGTTATCGCGGACGCAGACCAAGTCGAAATCGAATAAAAAATAGCCTATGCTCTTTCTTGAGGTTCAAACTCACCCTCTGCCAAATTACATCAAAATCAGTTTAGTGGTTTAGTCATGAAAGCGTAACAGACAGACAGACAAACAGACTTATTTTTGCATTTATAATATTAGTAAAGAAGTATGGATTAGCTGCTCCCTGCGACTTCATACGCCTGTTTTTTTTCACTCGTGTTAAGTTACGTCTTTGGTTACTGGTCTGCTCCAGTGAGTCATAGCGTGATGTTAGAAAGCCTATACTATTCCTCATTAATATGGCTACCAAGTAAGATTTACTTACAAAAAGGTTTTTTCAAATCCGACTGGTAGTTCCAGAGATAAGCCCGTTTAAACAAACACATAAACAAACAAAAAAAAAATTATTATTAGTATATTATGTAGTATTGATTAATGTCAAATGAAAAGAGAAAGTTTTAAATGTTTCTCATTTACTTTTATGCCAATATTTAGTATTTTTTTATGTTGATATTGCGTAACAGCTAAGATTGATTGGCTACATAAAAAGCTCACATTAATTTTATTAATTCTCTTGACAATATAAGTCACGCTTAGGGTTGCCACTCTTTGTCTGTCAAAAATTGCAGTATAAAAATGATAACTCATAAAAATATAGTAGATGGCGAACAGATGAAAAAATAAAGTAGTTATGTAAAAAGTGAACAAAGTGAACGTACAGTACTGTCAACTTGACATACCAGAATAATGTTCAGAAATAGTTATTGACGTTTCGTTAAACGCTTATACATTTTAAAACGAATATTATTTTTTTGAGTTTGATGCCTTTAAAATATAGTAGTTTAGCTTACTATAATTATATGTATACTTTTTCAAAAATATAGTAGTCGGGCCCCTAATACCTATAGTAGGATATCACTACATAGTATAAAACAAAGTCGCTTTTTCTGTCTGTCTGTCCCTATATATGCTTAGATCTTTGAAACTACGCAACGGATTTTGATGCAGTTTTTTTTACTAGATAGAGTGATTCAAGAGGAAGGTTTATATGTATAATACATGCATAATATAGAAGAGAAACACTGATAATTTTAGAGGTTTCTAATGTGATGTCGTAAATAAACACATTTTTTTGCGCTTACATTGCAAACGCTGGCTGAACCCTTGGAGATGGATCAAAATAATGTATTACAGTATTGTACACCTTAAAAAGGTCTACAAAAAAGTCCGCGATGGTATATGTCTATCTCTTAAGGATCACCTACAATAACCATTTTTTATCCTTAACTTTTTACGAGAAATAATGGCTTATTTAAGAAGCAATTTTAGGCAATACAGCATTAATCCTTATCCAATTAAGTACCTTAAAAACATTGTGCATTTCATATAGATCATTATGGCCCTTTACAGCATGTAATTTAAATAAATATTTTCGAAGATATTACAGATTTAAAACGCAGGTACATAGCGTCTGCGGCGGCGGGCGGTACCGAGGAAAAATACAATAATACTGTATTTTTAATTATAAAAAATTATAGTTTAATGAAAGGTAGGATAAGTTAAAAAAATAACTGAATAGAATAGCCTACCTTTTCACTGAACGAATCAAAAATCGTAGTTTAATGTAAGGTAGGTATTTAAGTTAAAAAAATAACTGAATAGAAAGGTATCTTTTCACTTTGTTGATAATTGTATGATCTTTTGTTCTTAGTCGAACGAATAGTAAGTAAAATATTTGCCATAGTATCAGCACTGCACCCGTGCGAAGCCGGGGCGGGTCGCTAGTTATATTATATAGTAGGGTTGGCAACCCTATTAAGTCACGCTTGCTTACCTTTTATATTTGTTTGGGTAAAACTATTACGAAAATCGTGCTTACTGGCAACTCTTAATGATTCCTAGAAGTAATTAACGCCTCGCGGTTCTGCCCACAACAAATAATAAAAGCAAATAAATGATGTCTGTGGAGGTGTGCCTAATCTTAGCCGAATAACCGCCTGTTTGTCATCAATACTAATATAATAAAGCTGAAGAGATTTTTGTTTGTTTGTGTGCTTGTTTAAACGCGCTCATCTCAGTAACTGCTAATCGTATTCGAAAAAATATTTTTGTATAAGATAGCCAGATTTTTAAGGAATAGTTTATGCTATATAACATCACGCTATTATACACGGGAGCGGAGCAGGGTGCAGATAGTCCAAACTAATACCGAAATCTAAATGCGAAAGTAACTCTGTCTGTCTGTTACGCTTTCACGACTAAACTACTGAACCGATTTTGATGAAATTTGGCTCAAGCTAAGTTTGAACCCCAAGAAAGGATATAGGCTACTTTTTATTCTGCGACTTCGTCTGCGTCGGCAATAATCGACATTTAAAGAAGTCGTGCGCAAAAGCTAGTACACCATAAATTATCGACGGTGTAGACAAACGTAATGGCTCGCAAATCTTATCGTGACAACAAACTAAATTACCTACTTTCACGCATCTCGGTTATAATTACTAAGCATTTCTTTTCCATTGAGTGAAAGTACGACTCGCTTCTGTGAACAGTTTAATTTTTGATCACACGTTTTGATTCTTGCTATTGAACGATCGTGATGGGCACTAAGTTCTAGATCAGTGGTTCTCAAAGCAGAAGCGAAATCTTTGTCGTAGCCATAAAACAATACTCTTGGTTTCAATTAAGTAATTACGTGTTTAATTTATAAGCCATCTTAGGAATAATTAATACATACCGCCATTCAGTTGGTGCCTTGGTGGTCCATTTCAAGACAGAATCAATTTATTTTTTGTTAATTTTTCGAATCCAACAAATCATAGATCATTAAAATCGGTCTAGCCGAGTTACAAATGGTGTTAATAACCCGACTTTGCTTTTCAAGTGAAATATTGTTTATTACATTATTTATACAATATATTTACATTATTTACAAGCTTAACAAAAATAATAAAAAAAAACAACCAGAATAAGAAAATAAAAAGAGAAACTAAAACTAAATAGCATCAAAAAATTCATCCGCATCGCTGTCCGCTGGAAATGTACCCAAAAGACTGGCCGCATTGCCACGTTGGATGGCAATGCTTAACCTCTGGCCAAGGTAATAACCAGCCCTTGGATCACGGGAAGTGTCAACCAACCGTTTGGCCAACTCCTTAAAAAGGCCATGGGCACACGGACCCCACGACCCGAGGGTTTCCACCCCAAACGGCTCGAAAATATAGTTACTAGAAAGGGTACTATACTTACGCCGTTTGAGGTTTTCTGCAGCCGCGGCAGCAGCGCCAGCACAGCACGCTGAACTAGGAAGATGGGATGGCGCAAGAGTATCAACACACGTAGCGTCCCACACTAAAGGCCTACCCATCTTCCAAGGAAACAGAGACATGCCGTCCGGTCTCTTGCCATCGTCGCGTGCCAAGCCGATGGGTTCTAAAACAGCCGGAACGCCGACGGCGACAAGAGCACGTCGAATGATGTCATTAATATTCGCATGGCGCGCTATACGGCCCGCACTTCGGCTGCACGACAAGCCGTGGTGTCCGAGACTGGTGACAACTTCCCCACAGCGACAGCGATGAGGAGAACAACATGAAGCCCCTAAACGTAGGGAAGCAGCGATGCGGAAAGTAGTGTCGTCGAACATACGTTTGCTTTTTGTATTAGATGACTATTTATCTTTCTACCTAAGCTACCTAGTTATATGTGTATGATGTGGTTTTTTAATGGAGCAGGAGTAACACAAACAAACGTAGTCGAAACAATAATAAGTCTCATGACTGCACATAAAAACTTCCTTACAGGAGCTTAAACTTATCATTCCCCGACTGTACATTACATTCCGGCATCGGGTAAATAAATGGAAATATGTACGTGAGGACTGACTATGAGGACTGTATTCTGTAATAAAATTCATCACATTCGCAGCGGTATATCGTTAAATCGCACCTTTTATATTTATTATGACGCATCGGTGTATTATTCATGTAATATTCAGTCACACAAAGCGAGTTCGTGTCCAACTCTTTTAAATTGCAGGATGTTAACGAGAAGAATGGTTGACCACAAGTAGGTAAATGAACAAATGGATGGAAAACCAATGGATGTTGACATTTATTTACACTGTAAAGTTCAAAAGCAATGTCATTTACGATTTTATTGTTTTAGTGATTTTAAAGTCCCTTCGAACATTTTTGTGACCAACTTCAAAAAGGAGGATATGTTTGTTAAACGATTATTCCGCCAATTATGAATTGACTTTTGTTCTACTCTTGAGTTGGTCCCATATTAATTTCGTGAAGATCTAATGTAGAACTTTGAAGATAAACAATGGAACTCCTTAACAACAAATGGTGCACGAATAGTGATTCGGTTATAGTACTTACTCAAATCAGAAATCAAAGATAATAATATATCTTCTATCCGTGATCAACTAATCATGTTCTTCGAAGTGAAAGAACCTATGGAAGTGCTCATCGATGAACAGCACATATAAGTAGGTATATGTACAGAGAAAGGGGAGCATGTGGAAGTCGAAACACATTTGCTTGTTAATTTACGTAGTGTTACCGGTTCTATAAAACAAGTTGTGATTAAAAAGGAACAGTTTAAATTAAAATATTAAAACAAACATCCCTTATTGTCCCTTACGCTATCAAATCACCGTAGGCTGGTAGCACGCGGCGTTCAAATGAACAAAGTTCCATCCAGCGAGCGCTGCACCACTGAATAATGAATCAACATTTCTCACGACCTTCCCGGTTGATCGACCAAGTCTATCATTGTAGCATAATCCGTTGCGTAACAGCCCCGCTGCGGGCATGCCTACGTACCGTTATCTCTAATGCAATGCGTACTATTCATACAGGCACCCACATCGGGTATTTTGTACGTAAGTACTAGTTAAGCTGGTTGTTCTGTGAGCTCGGATTACTTAGCAGGTTTTCAATGGGTGGTATAAAAGAATCTCATTTCTTTGTCATAAGTAACTTCCGACGTAGATAGCGTTCAACAGTTATCACCCTACTGAGGAAAAGGAAACAGATAAGAGAGTCAAAAATTCTGAAGACAAGAAATTTTTGGAAAAACTTGCTCATCAAATCTTACAAGTTAAATTTGAGTCACTTCCCGATGTTGGATTGAGCTGAAATTTTGCGTAAATGTGCAATTTGCATGACGATTCCATATAATGATGTCACAGAGCCCTGATGATGGAGTCGAAAAGTGGCCATGGGAACTGAATCACAAGTTAAATTTGATTCACTTTCCGGTGTTCCATTAAGCTGGAATTTTGAATACATACTTAATACGTTGCATGACAAATTGACAATACAATATAAAAACTTTGTTTAAAAAATTAAATTGTAACGGAAAATAAATGTCGAGCCTCATCTCTATGAGCCGAGCCTAGCAACAGTCCCATAATTACAGTTAATAATAAGCAATCATCCTAATCAAAAATTAACCGATCCAAAAACCTCGTACATTCAACTCCTTCCTACATTATTAGTAAGTATTTAGTAGAAGCATCGATTCCAAACGTTACTCGTCTCGAACTCTCGACAAACCAGTTCGGTAACACGTGCACATTCGACACCGCATCGTGACTGCCGCGTTATAGCTTGTGTGCACGGGCTCTGAATGTGAACCGTTCAATGTTTGTCCAACACGTCTTTGATTCACTTTTACATGGATATGACCGTGTGAGGGTCATTCACGAAGATCTTTCTAAGTACAGCTGGAGTTTCTTCTAATTTAAGTTTACTGTGGAGTTTGGAAGTTGTCCTTCTGTTTACTAAAGACGGAACTTGAATATTTCATCATTTCTCAAAGATAACGGGCTAATTGTTTCAGCTCTATATTTTTGAAACTTGATGACAGGCCAAATATCCCAACAAGTCGGAAAGACGGGCTTCGGTTGCCACCAGTAAAGCTAAAATTAATTAAGAGAAATGTGTATTGCATGTTTATTATAATTTTGAATTTAAGGCATAGGTCACCACTAGGGTTGCCAACTATACTGTTTTCAACAGTATTATACTGTTTTTCACTAAATTATACTTTTTACTGTTTAACAAAAATAAAGTATACAAAATACTGTTTACAGCATCAAAATGCAATTACCATTATTAAGAATTGTTTTGCTAGTCATATATTAAATGTTTTCAATAAAACAATCAAAAAATTAGAAGGAAATAGTGTAACTATTTTAGATGTTTATAACATTATGGCTGGTTTAAAGACTGAGCTAATTCAAAGAATAAATGACAAGTATTTTAGCCATGAAACAAAAAAAGTATTAAATAGATACTATTACAGAGTCTTCCCAAGATGTTTTTAATAGAACTATTAAAAACTTCATACTTTTTTTTGATAAGGCTAATTTGTATTTAGAGAAATGGTTCGATTTTAATCAGACTAACTGGCTTTCTTTAATTAGCTGTTTGTCATTGAAGTCTTTTATCTTTTCTCTCTCATATTTGATCATTTTGAGAAAATTATAGATAATCTAAATTTGTATAGACTCAATATTGGTATGGATGATTTATATTCAGAATTAACTTTCAAAGTAATTTATGAAAAAATATCAGAAGACAAAGATTTTCTTGAAATGAGTACTGGCCAAAAGTGAAGCCATTAATTAGGAAACACTTCAGAAGAATTTAAAAACATAACTAAAATTGTCTCATATCTACTTTCTGTTCCCGCCACCTCAGCATTTACTGAAAGAGTTTTTTCAGTTGTTTGCTAAGTGGCGGGAAGATAGAAATAGAGCATCTATTAATTTAATAAAAAATGAGCTCCTCATTTATTTTAATTTCAGTTATATTTGTGATGAGGCGTATGAAGTTTTTAAAAAAGATTGTAAATTAGTAAGTTGTGCAAGAAACTCTAAAAAATAATTATGTATTTAAAACACTAAATAAACAAAATACTGTTCATTTTTCTAAAATACTGTTTAATATTCTTCATAGACCCGAATATACTTTATTTCTTGTAAAAAAAGTTGGCAACCCTAGTCACCACGAAGTGTCGATAGAACCTGTAAATAAATTGATATCGCTAACAGTGAATATCACGTCATGTATAGCAGGATATGTTGACTTAAAACATAATTAACTGTAGCAGTTTATGTATCGTGTTCTAGCAAATAAACATTTATGACTTGATATGATTTTATAGATGTTTCAATAGAAAAAACCCGTCTTAATACCCCTTAATCATTATGCTAAACAGTCTTCGATACAAGAAGTCGTTGACATTGACAGACAGTTGATGTACTGTCAGTATCAATGAAATGAGACCTAATTCCATCTAGGCTGTGTCAATCAATCAGTATGGCCGTTGATTGTTGCAATCAACGGAATACTTCGCTTAATGGGTTAAATTGCTTAATGCTGGGGTCTCGGGTCAACACGTTATCTAATAAGAAAGGAATTCGCGGCTATATTAACAATTAGAGAAAGATCTGTGTACTTGTTTTGATCATGTTGAAGATAATAATGGTATTTTTAAATACCTCTGTTGTGTCAATTAAATCTATTGAAACTGGCGTAAGGCAATTTCAAAATAAACATGATTAACTAGGTAAGCCATAAGTAGATGGTAGTAAGTTTAAAAATTCTTTTACTTTTTCTTCTTTTGACTCTCGTTGGTATGCTTATCAAAATACTAGCGTCTAGTGGTTTTTTCACTTGCATTAATTTAAATTACGTCTTTGGTTACTGCTCCGCTCCCGTGGGTCGTAGCGTGATGTCATATAGCCTATACTGTTCCTCATGAGTCTGGCTATAATATACTAAAAGATTTTTTCCAATCCGACTGGTAATTTTATAGATTAGCCCGTTTAAACAAACTCTTCAGCCTTTTTTTTTTTAGGTGGTAAAAATCATCAAATGACTCTATCCGCCCTGGGTGGGGCAGAAGGGACTGTCAGACTTTTACTGACTAAAAAACCACCCTGTTCCTTCTGTTGCCCTTTACGTTCCGGGGCCACGGTATCCTGTTAAGACGTCCCGCAACCCCGGAAACTTTTCAGCCTAATATGGATATTTTTCATCCATGCTATGTACTAAGAAGTACTAAATCCTCTCTTCTATTAATAAAAGCGTTTTTACATGTCACGGTCTTCAAGACTTCGACATATTGAGCAACTCTCAAGAGATTCAATCAGACTGAATCGATTTCGGGATCGTTGGAGTTTGCATACAATGAACATTACCATCTCTTTTTAAATCTCGTTATGCACTAAAACCCGCTGTAAAGGAGGCGACAAGAACATGTATTTTGATTGTAGGTTGCTTCGTATTGCATGTTTTTATGTTTAAATTATAACTGTTTTCATCCTTATGCCTTGTGCCAATTTATTTTGGGATCGGTGCAACTTGGTCCGTCTTGCCTTTTCCATCCGTCATTTTAGAATTCATTACTCGTTCTTCTTTTTTAAAAATCTAATTGAAAAGAGTGTCCGTGGGGTTTCTTGCTCGTTCTTCTACATAGAAGCCTACTTACGTTTTGAAACGAGCGACTATAGGTTCAACTTTCTGAGTAACTGACCGACTCTTTGACAATTAGAAAGTGCCTGTAAAATAAATAAATACTTTGACTTTGACATTTCCTTAATTGTCGTATCATCTTTTACCCTTTCCATTGTTTCTTTGGTTTGTCTCTACGTCACATTTCCTTATCATAACTGTCTATTTCTTCTGGCTAATCGCGGATATCACAGCAATCGACTGCTCAGCTTTTCTCTCACTGGCTGTTCTTTTTACGGCATGGTAGGGACATTTTTAACATTGCGTTAATGGATTAACCCTCTTTCGTGGGTTATTAAATAACCTACGAAAAATTTCATCATTTAAAGGTCCTAGAATCATTTACTGAATCCACGGCAAAAGTTTTCGCTAAGTCTTTCATCCATTATTTTTACAATCTTATAAGTGTCAGTAGAAATATTTGCTTCAACATTCGACCGTTGATGATCATCACAGCATACAGTAAAGCAGTAATAGTTGTTATTCTTTGGCAAACCTATCCCCGCATGAAAAGGAGATAATTTATGGAGCGTTTTTAAAGTTCTCAGAAACTCGTTGGTGGTATTTGGGGCTTTGGCCTAAAATAGGTTTACTTTATTGATGCGATGGTTCTTTCTTCTCTTAGAGTTTGTTGAGTAGGGCTTTCAGTGTTAGCGCTTGTAATTTTGTGTCAGTTTGAATTTATTATGATTCTGTTGTAATTTTTAAGCCTTGAACTTTCAGAATACTTATATCTTGAATTGTTTTTAGGACGGGGTCTCTTTTGGGGAATTTGGGAAATTTGGGGAATCTTTTGTATACTGCGATTCTCTTTTAAAGAACGATATTTGTGTGTAGCTCTAGTAGACATTAAGATTACTTTATTTATTATTTTTGTTTAATTAAAAGAACCTTCAATTATTGTTTTTTATTTGAAAATAGACTTGGGTACTCCTGCCTCAGGATTTTTAAGCACCTTTTCATAACGGCCATTTTAATAAAACAGTAAATCAGTTGATAAATGTCAAACGACTTCTAATAACATTAAGAAGTCTCTCAAGCCTTTATAACTTCAAATCGCACGTCGTATTCAACAACAAACATTGATTTAGTGTTTTCAGGTCAAAGAAAGCAAAACGATTAATTGCTAAATTATTTCACCTTAAAATATTCACGACTGTTGAGAGAAATATGAATGGGCGTTGACAGGTCAAAAGCGGCAACGTCTTTGTAAATATTTATATCATTTATGAGTCAGTTTTAGAGTTCATAAATAAACTGTATTATTTTAATGACACATTTTAATAGCTGTTAACCACAATTTATTTGAAATTTAATTATCTCGTTGACTATTTATTATTGGTCAGCTTTTTCTGCGTTGTAATGGTTCCACTTAAAACCGCGACGTTACTTGGAACGGATCAGCTGCTTTTGAAACAAAACAACATCGTATTTTCTTTACTATGAGTCTCTGATGCAGCTTTGCACAAAAACACGAATTACGATTACCGCGAAAAAACAAAACTGCGATCTTTTCATTTTGCTTTGCAATATTTAACTCTACACCATTACGTTTAAATAAAAAATCGAGTGTTGATATCAAAATTGTGATTTAAAACGAGCGAGTTGGCTGAACATCTCGCGTTACCAATCACAATGTAAAGTAGCAGCTGTTACTTTAAGGATAGTGCCCCGACCGGTCCCAGAACCTGGGCGATTTACTGAATAGAACATGTTGCAGGTGATGTGTTAGGGACAATTTATTTTATAAGTGATGATAATTTATAGTGTAGATATTTATTATCAGCACTTGTAAACTAGCAAACTCATTCTGCCCGCGACTTTTAACCAATAATTCTAAGACATAACTTCTTAAAAAGACACTTTATTTTAGTTCTAAACATCCAATTAGTTTTCAATTATCAGTAAAATTAGATTTTTAGTTGCTTTGAAATAAATGAATAGTTAGTCAATTGAGTTGGAAAATAAGTGACGTCACAGTTCGAAATTGCCATACAAAATCTATGAGGGAATCGCGGTTTTGACAGCTTATAAAAAGTATGTCAATTGAGTAGTGGTAAAAACTTCTTTCAAATTATGTCCTTTTTGCGAACAAAGGGTTTCTGATATTTATTATAAAGACCAGTACAAGATAATGCATGAATGCCTTTATTATTATTAAATGTTTAAAGAAGGGATTAAAATACAAAAAAACTGTGTCACCACGCTTTGTTTATAACTTATTGCAGAGAACAATGTGAAAATATTATTAATAATGATGTTACATCCAAGAAGCTACATAGACCCGTGATCTGAATGAAATTTGCACAATGGTAGATTGGAATAGCAAATGAGCTACTTTTTATCTTGGAAAAATTTACGGTTCCAGTAAGAAAATAATAGGTTGTACCAACTTTGACGCGACGAAAGCTAGTAAAACTAAATGAATGTAATTTTCTTTATTGATCCGTTGAAAAATCGTTCGATTGATCGATAAGTAATTCTCTGCCGTATATGGCTTAGTATGAGGTGTTTACACTCTGTTTATTTTACTAAGATATCAAGTTATTGCATTGTTTTGTTATTACTTTTAGTTAAGGTTTATTTTCGCTTGATGTGATGGCAAAAGAATGTTTGTTTTTAAATAACGGTTAGCGCATGGGCTGCGTGACGGGTACCGCACTCATTTTCATTATGGACGCGGCGCATGCGTGTTGCATTCCTGCGTCCGCTCCCAATAGTACCAACTATTGTTCATACATTGAATACTTGTATAGTGCATTGGTTTATTATACCTCTTTTTTGTTTTATTACCATGAATACGATGAAAATAATGATCTACCAGGGGAAAATCCACCAGCTTGCGTTAATTCTTCTGAATTATTAAGTAGGTAGGTACCAGGTACCTGTGATAGTATTTGGCTAGATTTAATGTGACGAATCATAAGACACATGTAACAGCTCAAGAATAGCTTAGTCATTATTATAAATCTGTTAATTAAATAAGTGGAATCACAATGGTATTATAAAACTTAGGCATAAATTATTGAAATTAGGTGTCGTTAACTCGCTAGATCCTCTTTTTCAAAACACATCTATAGAAACCTAAAGCAATGAAGGTTTCAAATCCAAAATAGAATAAAATAATAATCCCGCCTGTAACACAAAGGAAACTAATCTTCTACGATCACTAAAAATATTAACTTCGACTTCATGAAACTAACGCGAACAACGGAATAATATCTTTCAGTCATGCGTTCACTGTTCAACAAAATCAACTCACACGCATAAGTTCACCTTCTTTATTTGACTCATTACTCATTACCCAGAGAAGCAACCGTTGCTGAATTGGTCATAAAAATAAACCTAACAAAAACTTCTTGGTTGGCGCCAACTCCCAATCCAAAATGGCGGGAACAAAAGAAAATCGTAACAAGTTATATTAATAGGCATTACTTTTTACGTTGGTTAGTAAGTTATTTACGTTTCTCTAGTTTGTAAATAACATTCAAGATTGGTAGATGTTCCAGATGGCTGACTTTAAAATTGGATGATTTGCGTTTGTGGTTGCGCTATTGTCTTTTTTTTTGCGTTAAAATGGCGGCTAACCGGCGTCTTTTTTTCATGATTATGGGTTTATAATCTACTGATAGTCTGATAAGTAGATCTTTATCATTGTAATAAAGAATTTAAACGCCTAAAACTGTATTTTTCAAGGTTTAACGCATTATAGTTTAGGAATTGAAAACCCCGTCGCGTCGGTTCGTTTTCTTTACATTCTTATTCATATCATGTACCTTTTTGATCACAATGAAAAGAAAGAGAAATATCTTTTTGCGCCTGTGGTCTAAATATGCGCTGAATAAGGTTAGTCTTTATTATCGTCCAACAGTTACGATTGTCTACTATAAATTATGTTCAAGTTAAGGCATAAATCTAGATTCTCACTAATCCCTCTACCTAAATCTAGTTTTAAATCTATATCTTTACTTACCTACGTTGTTGTAGAATACAGGCTTAAGACACCTTAAGATATAAATGAGCTAGTGATTCTAGATTTTTTTAAACATAATCTTTTTAAAAAGAAGTTCATTGATTACTAATTTTCAGGGACCGGCCGGGTACTCGTTGAAAGGGTTTTTTAAGGGGTTTTTTTAAGCGCTTAAAAAAAAAACCCTATGATACATGTTACACCCTCGAACGGGTGCCATGAAACCGGTTCCGAAAAAGGTTACCCTTTCAATACCCTGTAACACGGTAACAGGGTAACCCATTCCAGCCCATGACACTGTAAAATGCACTCTTTACAATCGACATTAGTTTGAAAATTGCGAGACCGAGACCACATGTGTCATCTTATCGCCCGCCGGCGCCATTGTTGCATGTACAGAGCGATTTGTAAACATAGAATAATAATTATTGTCAATATGATATTACAGTTCAATTTTGGTTGTCGCACAAGCTAAACATCGCAACATATTTCTTTATTCGTGTTTAAACTTGTTGAGTCTCATCATTCGTCATTTAATTCGGAAGTCGGACGAAGCTACGGAAGTAAATCAGTGTTAGGGCGATTGTGCACTACACGGAATTTTACTGTCCGGCGCGCGGCGGTCCGATTTTTTACGGTCCGATATGGCATGAAAAAAACGGATGATTGGCTTGTGCACTTGTCCGTCTTTACTCGGATGATACGCCTCAGTTTAGGCACAGAATAGAGAGACCAGAATCCAAGCTTCATACTAACGCCCGTGCGTAGGTACACTACTACTACACGCGCAGCTATACCACAATATAAAGATAATCAGTAGTTGCACTCGGCCGTAACCTTGAATTAAGTACCTACGACTTCGTGCTACGTACTCACGCGTTAGGGCTGCCCGCACATAGGTAGTATTTTAATTTCATCAACCTATTGAGTTTCTTTCTAGTTATGTGAATAAAAATATATTTTTTTTAGTTTAAAAAAATAATTCATTGTGATTGAAATAGTGTTAAATAAAAATACATGTTGCGTTGTACTTACAGTGGGTGGCCAAATTATTAGGGACAGCGCCGAGATTTTAATAATTTCTAGTTTGTTTAAATTTTTCAGGGAAATGGGTTGTCTTAGGCCCCACGGATATTTTTATTTAAAGGATTTATTAATTGAGGTAATAAAAACATCAAGTCTGTAGGCAAAACTATTTATTTATTTTTGGAAAAAAAAATTATACGTTATTTGATTTCTAGAAGTCGTTGGTACTGGTCCTGCCTCATGTTCCCTTCGACGGTCACAACGATGTATAGGCGCCTTAAATGCCTTTCGAAAAGGTCACAGACCACACCATGGTACTTATTGGGTGTTTAGCCCCCCCACAAGGCAGTTCATGCAGAGTCTGTATGAAGTTATACCGCAGGGCGTCGTCGCACAAAATAAATTTTGTCGAGCAAAATCTGAAATATTGATTTATCGGAAGCATACCTGAAAAAATATTACAAAATCGTAATACAGTGACAAACACCACGTGCTGTTCTATTAAAAGACATATTCTTACCCGACTCCAGCCTGCAAAAGAAAAATTTCGGTGTTGTCTGGCCCATTGAAGTCGTCTCTTCTTCATGTTCTCTGTGAGGCGTGGTGTCTTGATTGGCCGACGACCTATCAAGTTCTCTTCGGCCAACCGCGCTTGTACTGTCCTTTCGAAAACTCCTTTTCTTTCATCGTTCATCATCGTAGACAAACGGGCAACACCCGTTTTACGATTTTCAAGGCAGATATCTCTGATTTTTCGATCTGTACGAAGAGTGGTGATCGTTTTTCTGCTACATTTTTTCACACGGCCTACCTCCAGAGTATTGTTCTGCTCAGTTTATATTTTTATTAGAATAACTACAAACCTTAAAACACTTGCAATTGTTGCTATACCTCTCTGGGCATGTGTAGAGTGCAGTATTAATGTTTTTATTTCTCTAATTTTTCTTGAAGATGTGTCTGAAACCTTGCCCATACTAGAAAAAAAGTAATTTTGAGGTTTTCAAGTTATAACTTTAATAACATTAAAATTCAAGTATTAAGATTAAAAATAGTACCACTATACGAAACATTACTCACGTTCTGACTACGGTTAGCTGAAATAAACTTGCAATGTCAATCTGATTTTTTTTTTACACTGCTACAATAAGAGTAATTTTCAACAAAAATCAACTAAATGAGAAAAGTCACATCACTTTTCAAAAAAAGGTACCAGCTCTACAATTTTTTCACATCAAAACATAATATTAATATCAGTAATAACATCAAATAAAAAAAACCCCGTATAAATCTATTACTTTGTTTAAAAATAATGTTTCAACTAGATAATACATTTCTATGAGCGCTGTCCCTAATAATTTGGCCACCCATGGTATAATTCAAAGATTTAATAAAAAAAATTCGCCGAAGGAAACCAAACTCCAATCCTTACAAACTTCAACATCTACTTACTCAACCAAAATGAAAGAAACATCTAACGAGTAATTATAAAATCTGTTTGCATCCCAGCTTATTAACGTTCACATTTAGGGTTCCCAACCCTCCCGAATTGCCCGGGAGACTCCGGTAATAATGGTTATCCTCTCAACCTCCCGGGTTGCAATAGTTTCTCCGGTTTTTCCAACATTAAAGCTGATTTAGACGGTGCGAGAAATATCGTGCAAGTTGCGGTACATTTCCGTCGGTGATCGGTCACTAATGACGCGACATCCGCGCGGACCCACAATGGTCCCGTCAAATCGCACGATATTTCTCGTTTTCGAAGATGTCAATTGGATTTTTTTTTTGTAAACAGCCATCAAATATTAGATGCTGCTCTAATAAATGATTGAATTTTTTTTTGACACCCCCCCGATTCCTATAATTCTTTTACCCCCTCTCGATTTCCTATAATTCTCCCGGGTTGATCCTTTCTAGAGTTGGCAACCCTATTCACATTACTAGCTATAGCTACAGCTAGGAGCACTTTGGTCACCCATCCAATAATGTCGCACTGCTGCAAACGTTATTTAATATCAACCATCTCATCGCGTGTGCCGTATCTACAGCAATGAAAATCTCACTAAGTAGGCAGGTATCATTACCAGGTAATAGGTTACCATTAAGGTATTACTCTCATAATCATTTCATAATGATATTTCGTCTATGGTAAATACCTAATTATTTTACCAGTTCTACGGAACGGCGTAGTTAGGTCATTCGTATCACTTTTTAGTTTTACACCCTATCCACAATTTATTTATGTATTTTATTAAATTATTAGTAAATTATCAAGTATTTTACTCGGTGGAAAAAGCGAAATGTGTAGTTATATAAGTATTAAAAAAATAAACAAATTACGTATACGTAATAGTAGGTATAACCCGGTTCATTAAAGAATGGAATCTTAAATGGCGGCGCTTATCATGTTCTCTCGCTCGCACACTAGTGCCGTCTATAGTCACTCCAGCGCGTACCGTAAGCAGAAAAAATAATAGTCTTGATTTGCTTCCTTTTTGTAGGTACTTATAATGTCTCATTTTTTAAATTTAACATTCCTTTTATGATGTTGTTTAACGTTTAAGTTTGATAAAGATAGTTTTGAAAGAAATGTTACGCGTTCAAACAATAAGTCGTTTAATTTAATTACGACAGGAACTTGAAAATGTGATTTTTTGTTTGTTGAGATATCTTAACGATTTTGGTGTCAAATGAAAGGTATAGGTCTACAACCATTTTATTCGTTTAAATTATGTAAATCGGTCCAAGTGAAAAAAAACTTTAACTTGAAATTTTATATGCTGACTGTACTATCTGTCAACGCAAGTACATGCCACCATTTTAGATTCCATTCTTTAATGAACCGGGTTATAGGTAAGTGTTTAATTGTTCTTAGTCTTACTTTTCGTATTTTAAAAAATGTTATCTCTGGGTGCGTTATCGAAGAATTCAAGCGACCAAACACTGCACAATATAGTTTATAATTTCTCCTTGCCATGTTGAGAAATCGCACGCTCACTGCTTACAAAAATATTACACCATCCATTCCTTTATAAAAATGTACTCTGTGATCCATTCGTCACTACGGCGGCGGCGCGGCGGCGCAGTCAAGACTGTTTGTGTACCGAGAGTGTACCGAACTCGACGCGCGTAGGTATGACTCGCGTTGCGACCGTTTCTATGAAGATCACCTACTGTAGTATTTTTATACTGTGGCTATACCTACCTATATATACCTACTTAGGTATATTGACGAATTAAGATTCGTTTCGTATTTTTGTTTTAGTAGGTTTGTAGAATAGTACCTAGGTACCTACCAAAGTAGGTAAGTATATAAGTCGTCATAATAAGATTCCATTTGGCCTTTTCTATTAGATAGGTAGGTAGTAGGTACCTACTTAACTTACGTTCGTAAAATAGTAAAACAAGGAAGGAAACATTATACCTAGGTAGTTTCGCCATGACCGTCCGTGAGTAAGTCAAAGTAATTTGATTAAGTAGGTAATCAACTTCAAAAAAGTAAGTAATGTATGTACCTATCTATGTCATGTGTATCTGTTACCGGCAATCTGTATAATTCAGGCATTCTATGCAATACCTAGGCAATGTATAAAATACCTGGGGCGTACAGGCAATGTATGAAACATTATGAATATTATTCTCCATTACATACTTTACCTAGGTAATGTATACAATTCCTAGGGATTGTATAGAGTACCTGCTGGTCCACCGGCAATGTGTAAATAAATAGATTTTGGTCTATAGGTTACTGTAAATCATATGTTTTACAAGTAAATCTTAGAATTGGTATTAGCCAAGGAACTGTAACCAACTTGGCTGTGGTGTGGAATGGCTAGTCACAATTCTACCCCTTTTTTGGTTCGGGTCTAAAGTTCTTACATATGTCTTAGGGCTAAATTTTTAAATCGTCAGATAACTCCTAACGGAGGGATGAATATGGAATAATGGCTTTTGTCTAAAAAAATTGTCATCAATAATAATATGTGGTTCATCTAAAGCGAGCGGAGCGAATTCAAGACTTGGGGCACCCCGACTATTATTTTTTTTTTAAACCACCCTGAAATAGGAGCCCCGCGCAGCGGGGTTCCGTCGACCAGGACTTTCCTGCTCTTTTATACACATTGCCGGCTGCGCTGTCGGTATTGTATAGAATACCTAGGCAAAGTATAAAATAAATAATATTTCATACATTACCTGTCCGTTTTAGGTATTCTATACATTGCCTAGGTATTATATAGAATACCGGATTACACAGATTGCCGGTAACATATCTACTTCATAGTATGATTAATTATGTACAGTCAACAAAGGAGATAGGTATGCAGGGTCGTCAGACATAGTTGAAGTTTTCTAAGAAACCGATGGATGTCTTTGACTGTAACTTAACCTAAATAAAGAACTATTTATTATCTACGTTTTAAATTAAATTACATTCGAAAACTTCCATCGTTTTCTAAGAAAACTTCAACTATATCTGACGACCCTGCATACCTATCTGCTTTGCTGTGTGTACATAAGTACCACCTGCCTACCTATTTATTTATTTAATCATAATACATACCTACCCACTATTATTAATTATTATTAAAAATTTTGAACACTGTTAGGATAGGAAGCTTTCATTCTGGTCTCTCTATTCTGTGGTTTAGCTCTGAACGATGAGTTTCTTGGTTCCGTTCCGGAATGGGCAAAAGTAAAATGTCGGACGGTAAAATTACGTATAGTGCACAAACTAGTATATACATTATATGGCGTGCCATATCGGACTGCCGGACAGTAAAATTCCTTGTAGTGCACAATCGCCCTTACAGTTCTTGTGCGTGTTGTAGTACGTATTTCCTTAAATATTATAGCAAAGGCAAATAATTTAGTTACCTATTATTTCTGTGAAAATGCTGTACACCGTTAGGTATTTTGTATATGATGCATCAAATAACACAAGCAAATGTAATTTATGGTGAAATTCCGTATAGGTAAGGTTTAATATTTGTTAATTCGTCGTTGTCAAATAAATTCGTAACTAAATAAGAATAGTAGGTAAGGCAATGAGGCGCCGCTCGGGTGCACGTGCAGGTATCCCCCCACCTACATACAACTCAAGTTTATTGGGTAATTCAGGGTAACACGAATAAAAGCTTTTCGTGAAGGTTACCCCTTCAAAGGCTTAAGCCTTTGAAGAGGTTAACCCCTTCAAAGGCTTAAGCCATTAAAAGGGTTAACCTCTTCACGTGGTTACCATAATAAAGGTGTTAACCATTTCCCTGGGTTTCGAAGATGTAACTCGAACAAAAGGTAACACTGCGATATGAGTTACCCCATGTACGGGTTACCCTGCCAAAAGGCTTAACTCTTAAGCGGGGTTGTCCGGTCCCTGCTAATTTTACTTCATGGTTGGCGGTGGCGCAGTGGCACACAAATAGGTAGGTATGCTTAAGTACTGATTGTTCGTGTGTGTGTTTATATGTTTCTGAACACACCTACGAATCAAGAGAAATATATAGGATACAGGGCGGGGCAATATTACTTAAATAAATATATCGAATTCTCAAATAAAAAAAAACACTATCAATTTCATTTTCGATAAGGCCCAAAATGCATCGTATGTTTGCTCAATCGCTTTTTCTTATCAATTGCTGCGAATTTTCTTATCGACTTATTATACCAAGATAAACACTCGAACACTCGAGTCAGTCGCCTGATCTGATAATGATCTGTATTATGAGTTGTTATCTGATAAGAAAGTAACGTTGAATAAAAGAATATTCCAGTGACGTGAACACTAAAAATAGCATCACATTTCTAAAACAAAACTGGTTTCGGTACTCCTTGCATTTTGCTTCACAGTATGAAACTACAAATCCCACGGAGTACGGCCAGAATACTACAAGGTACCCCGGGTCTACTGGTCGCAAAGCGCGACTGCTAAGCATGAGGTCTTGGGATCCATTCTCTCAGGTCGGGCAAAATGTTATTGGATCTTTCCATCAGGAATGTCTCAGTAGCAGCCTCGGATTCTGGATTTCTGCCCGGTTAATGGCAATAGGCTTCGCCCCCTATTACATGGGACTTAACTGGCTAAAAGTGGGTGTACTAATGGGTACACTTCAGCCTTACTCTTCAGGGTTTACAGGCTTGTTGATGTTATGTAATGTACGGCGGCATATTGTAATGTTGTATCTTTTAAACCGCCATAGACAGTTTTTTTACAGAATGTGTCTATGGCCGCTATAATAAAAAATAAGTACTAAAAATAAAATAAAGTAAAAATTAAAGGACCCACCTTTAATTTTTACTTTATTTTATTTTCCCGATACAAGAAACGTGTTTTTTTTTGTATGTCTATGTCGGAACACTTGGCTGGTGTTTTGAAGCGATGAAGCTTCCAATCTCCGGGAGCTGAAATTGCTATCGTATTACGAAAGTTAACAAGATCATAATTGGGTTGATGGATGAGTTAACTTTTGAAGAATGTCTTCAATCGACAATCGATATCTTGAAATCCTGAGCCCAACCCATTATAAGCTTTATGTTATTGTAATATAAAGAAGACAATGCCGTTAGATACAAATTTGGCCTTTTATGCTATACCTACCTACATACTGAATTAGTGAAAGTAAAATACCGCTGAATGATGTAACAGGTAACAGTCAACTGGTTTTTAAATGTTAATAATATTTTGGAAACTTCAAACTTATAGGTATTATAGGTACTTGAACAATGATAATATTTCCGTAAAGCGTGTAATTATGTGTAATTCACATTCCCATCGAGACGTATGATCGAATCGGGTTCAGAATGAATGCGGGACAACTGAACTTTTCACCGGTAAGACCGGTTTGTGGATTACGAGACTGTAAGCAAATTGGTAAGTAAATGAGAGAGAGATTTTAAGGCCAATCGTGTGTGCTGGCTTTGTTTATAGTAAGTACTTTTAAAAACAGTAAAAGGTTTTTTTAGATGTGGAAATTGGATACACATTGACTTTTTACTAAGCCGAACAAAACCTCCAAACAGAACAGAAGCAGCTAAGGCTTGCATTGGAATTTTGACTCTCAAAACCTCTTAACCTAGTCGTAGCCTATTTCCTATTTGCATAATTACGAGGTGTGATAAATTCCTTCGTTGATAAGGAAGGAACCTTGTTCTTACATAATACATAGAAGCAACAAAAATAACATAACAAGGATTTTCTAATAATTTAATTGAACAGAATGTCCTCGGATGTTTTTGCACGTTCTTCTACAAAGAGCAACCTTTCCTTTTGGAAAGAGAAACTAGCTTCAACTTCCTGACTCTCCAACCGATTGCTTGACAGTTAAAAGTGCCTGTATTATGGTCTAATTGAAATAAATGCTTTGATTTTCACCTCTAGCTAAATGTGTGATTCCAGCCTCGTCGCTCTTTCCTAACTATGTTCTCAAGGTGGTCGGTAGTGTTAGCAAGTACTTACTCACACTATTTTAGTGAGCTGTTGAAGTTCAGATGGCAACTTAACTGAACATACATAGTGACTGAACATCTTTCAAAGAAATACGTTTATCGCCAGACACGTTACAATAATTCATCCAAGTAGTTATTTTGTAATGAGGGGGATCTAAGTACGTCGAGTTCAAAATGTCCTAAATACCACAAGATAAAGCTACAGATTAGCAATTCTGCACTCTGCGCAGTACCATCAATAGCTCTCCTTTTTGACAGCCACAAATTTTTCATTGCGTTGTTCGACTGCTCGACAAGAATGACTTGTCGATCAAATGAGGCAAGGAACACTGATCCAATGTCAAAATGACCTCAAGTTGCGTTTGTGAGTTCGTTCGCTCCATCGTAATCAGGCGGCGGAATCAATAATGAAACGGAATAGAAGCTTGAGTTGATACATTGTATCGTTTCATAATGATTTAATAATAGACAGATAACACGTTATCGTTTTTGTCATAGACATTAGTATTCATCCTAAGCAGTGAATCTGCTGGTGCCCTTATAGGGCTAGCTTGCGTATATCGACTGAGGGACGTGATAAGACTCCTCAAAGATATGTCCTTTAATTATAAAGATTAAAATAATATCGATTTCGTTCAATGACATTTAGTAGGTCTAAATGTCATTGAACGAAATACGATATTTTTTTAAATGTCTGTAGATACTTGGAGATAGACATAAAAGCGATAGCAAAGACAGAAAGAAAAGGGTTTATTATGAAAAGCCTCAATTTTGATACGTTTTAGAAAGCTTGCATATTTAGGTTAATCTCTCATGGCCCGTAGCTTTTGAATATAGATATTTTCGCATATAATTTAATTACTTGTAATCTTTATCAGCTATTTTAAATCTATGTATGTATTTGGATGATATATCATCAACGTTTTTATAACGAGATAATAGAAGCAAAAAAGGTAAAGTATTATTCAAGGTACAGTCGATGATTCATCGTGTTTATTCGTCATATTGATGATTAAGAACTAAAACTTATGCTAAAGGCGGAATGTCGGCTTTATCTTTTGTCTTAGTTATTAAGACGGATAAAATAATACCTGTTTACTAGAGCATGTTAACTTTTATAATAATATAATAACGCTGAAGAGGATTTTTTTGTTTCCTTTGATTAAACGCGCTATAGAGGTAGACGCGTTCAGTCTCAGAAACTACCAGGCGGATTGGAAAAAATCTTAATTACATATAAATGATAGACAGATTCATGAGAAATAGTATAGGCTAAATAATATGACGCCACGACCCACGGGAGCGGAGCAGTAACGAAAGACGTCACTTAAGACGGGTAAAAAAAATCGAAGAAGGCGCGGATAGAAGCTATTCTTTAATAAAAGTAAGATATAAACAGCAGCAAACTGCAAAAGCAAAACCAGATGAGCTTAGTAATGATGACTTACACTCTATACACAGTTAAAACAGTTTCTAAGAGCAAAAACTGTGTTCAATACAAAGCCACATTGCAACAAATTACCTAACGAATTATTTCAAGCTCTTTGTTATGTTTCCAAGTTCAAAATCTCTCTGGCTCTTCAAAACATAAAGAAAGACAGATAAAGATAAACGCCCTGCATTAATTTGTCAGCAAGGACGAGTCAATTATTTCCAGCTAGATTACTCACTGCACCTAATGGCGGCACTTTATTGAAAACTATTTATAAGTTGGCGCCATGTTTTCCACCGTATTATGGTCTTGACTTGTCGCTTTATGTCAGTGGTTCTTAACCGGTGGTTTGCGGACCACTGATGGTCCCTGAAATTATCAGAAACGATCCGCAACCACTGGTCATCACATAAATTTAATAACAACGAGTCGACGACGCGTCTTAAGGACCAAAACATTTTTTTGTAATATTACTGTATGCTTTGGGTTCCAATAATTGTACACGTATTTTAATTATAGAACAGCCTAACGAATAATATAAATCACTGCCAATCAGTTTGTGGTCTACGGTAAGACAAAAAAATCATCAAATGGCCCCTAAACTGTAAAAGGTTGAGAGCCACTGCTCTATGTCTTCCATTACATCTATCCGGTTATCAAGTGTGATACTTTTTGAGGTAACGAGACTGTTTTATGGTTGTAATAGGCATGTAAACGTTTATTCATTAAAATTATGATGATTGCCGCTAGGTTTTATCAACAAGAACGTTTTATAGTTGTTTTTAAGTGTTCAGCAGAATAAACATGTCAGTTAGTTGGAAGTTGGGTACTTACTGACTTGGTGAGGTTAAGGAACAACACAAAGCTGCTATGGAGTTTTAATATTGACCGAATGAAGTCGTATTATCCTTGTTTTAAGTAAATCAGATCCTCATCAGGTCTTATACCAATTCTTTTGGGGTCAGCGCAGTAAGTTCTCTTTCTACATAAGATAATATTTATATTTGATCAGCGGTCAGTGTTCACTTTGTTCCTCGCCATATCATTTGCTTGTTCTCAAGAGTTTCTCTCTATAAAGCACCCAAATGAAAAAAAAAAAATCATTCATCCAATAATCCATAATTTCTCACAGTAAAAGTATATATCGTCTATATTGATGACATCATAATATTTTGTTTCAAAGGTGGCTGCCTCACGCGTTTGACTTTGTTTATAATCATTGAAAGACTCCGCTCTTCACAGTACTGATGGAAAAGGTCCATATTCAATAAATTACATCACTCTTACACCACATCTTAAGAAAAATGCTATCTGCCTATAACCACAGCAAGAGTCGGTTTGAATTAGTCATCAATAAACAAGACAAAAACGTAAATCTTAGAATAGTCATACAACATAAATACGCCGTATGTGGTCGCATTTAAAGGTAAGCTATTTACCCTTATAATATATAATTATTATGGAGTATAAAGTCGTACATACCTGATGGCCATGTTTGGTCGAGTTAGTTCAGATATAAGATTATTTAATTCGCTCGCTAGGATGTGTGGAACAGATATGGACACAAATGACTACCCTGCGGATGTGGGGAGACGGCGTCGTTGGGTCAGGCGTTTGTTATAAGATGTAGCGATTTGACTTTGCTTTTTCCTAGCATTTTTTTCGCACTTTTGAAGAGTAAGAATTTGTTAAACCAGTTTTGTTTTCTTCGAAGGTTATTTGGCAACGCAAATAATTAAAAAAATAATCCATTCAACCAAATCAATACACGTAAGTTAATATCCCAAAAATAACCAGTTTAATACAGAAATCATAATTTTGTCTTCTCGGTCTGTTGTGTCTTATGTGTGACGCACATAACTGAAAAATCCAGAGACCTAGTTCTTATTTTCTAACAGTTACACCGAACCCCGTGCGACGCCCGCGCCGCTCGTGGAACTAACTCAGCTTTATTTTATGCCATACATGGTACGCATTGTAGGCGGTACTTACCTGACTTATTGCTACACGTCGAGCACTTTGATACCCCACGACGAATAACACAAATTGTAGCTTGCATGCATTTCTTGCATGGCCGTGTTCTTTATTTGAAAATAGAGTTTATTATTATGCTCTAGTTTACTTTTAAACTATCTTTGAAGTCAGTACTCCTAGGTGATTTTATACTATTCAGACAAAGGCCTCCTTTCATTCCTTCCATCGGACGCGACTTCGCTGCGTCGTTCCATTTCTCAAGGAAACCGCCCAAGTCATCTCGCCATCTCCTTTGTGTCTAGGTAAAAGCAATTAAAACTATAATATTCTTTGTTGGATCCTTATTTTAAATAACCCATATTATCGTCACCTACAAGGGTACACAGAGAAGGGCAAAACAGAATCACTTACTTATCACATAATAACCACCTACGTGCAGTTAAAAATAACAATTGCATTAACGAGCGACAATCTTTAAACCAGTTTATTTAAACGTTAATTGAGGAAAAAAAGTCGTCAATGCGTTAATTGATTGTTAACACGTCCGGTATCTGTGGCATCGATCCAATTAATGAATGACATATTAAAACGTCATTTGACATGAGGAATTTGAATCATAGACAAGGCCAGCATTGTTTTACTGTTGAGGTCTTTCCATAGATACACCGCAGCCAGCGTTCAACATTTGGTTTTTTGCAATTTTCATTATCTGACAGACTTAGGGCCTATTTCACCACCTTTCGTAAAGTTTCGATTAAATTACTTGGTAGATAATTTCATATAAATTCTGTTCCATTTTTTAATATATCGGAAGATTAGCGCTTAATCAGAGGTGGTGAAACCGGGCCCAAAGGTCTAATTTTACCCGTCATATAATTATTATGTTGTATGGTTTAATAAAAAATAAAAACAGTATGTATTTAATCACCTTTACAGGAACAAGATGGCGGATGTAAATAGACCTTGGAATTATTGAAATTAGCGTATAGTACAAGTATGAAAGTTTATTAACTATCGGAAACTACTGAGTGTTTAATTCATAAAGGTTGTTGCAATTTACAAAATGATCCTCATTAACGCTATATGTGTAATTTAATATGATTATCGATTACAATATCAGATACCTGACGTCATGATGGCCCAGTGGTTAAGGCTTCTCATGCACAAAGCTAGTAGGTTAGCAACCTGGCACGAGCAAGTAGCAATGTGGCTTTTTCTATTTCATATGTACTTTGTAAGTTTATCTTGGACATCACTGACATCAGTAAAGGAAAACTGTGAGGAAACCTGGAATGGTGATCAATATAAGTAAAACGGCGTAGGTCTAGCGATCTTGGACCAAAGAGGTGAGATGGCCGTCTTCAAAAAAATTCCACTGCACTTTCGCTGAAGTTATTTAATAAGGGCAAATACAAACGTGTGCAATGAGACTAAGATAAAACATTGTTTGTTTTCGCTTTCCTTGAAATCAAACCGGTATCTTATCATGTTATAATTAAATTGTATCAACAAATAAAAAGATTCCGTTTCCCGTTTTTTGACACAACTAAATCATTTTATCGGTTTGTTTTACACCCTGAGTAGATCTAGTGACTGGTTTTGTTTCTTCAACAGCCAGATTCAGATTTTTTTTCAGTATTTAGTTTTAGGACTAAGTTTCCAATAACATAACACCACGCCTGTAATCCCCGAAGGGTTAGGCAGTGGTGTACCCGCTGCTGAGAAATTCCTGATGGAAAAACCCAATAACACGGCCCGACCTGGGAATCGAACCCTCGACCTCATGCTTAGCCGTCCTTCGCGCTTTGCTACCTCTAGACTATCGAGGCAGTGAAGTTTTCTATATATTAGAGAATATGACTTAGAAAAAAAATATTTTAATAGATACTAAAATTGTACAAGTAATTTACATGTAACTAAATTAAAAAACATCTATAAGATATTAACTGGCGAGAGGAGGCACAACACAGAGGAAAGTGGAAGGAATGGGGGGAGGCCTTTGCCCAGGAGTGGGACAGTAACGGCTAATAAAAAAAAAAGATATTCAATCTAGTTGGATATCTTGAGGATCGGAGAGAGATTCATCTTTCATTCAACGTATACTTACTGCAGGTCGTCAACAGATACAAAGAAAAGTATCACTAAACAGAATTGCAACTGAACTATTCATTTTCAATAGGGAATTAATTATAAAGATACAGCAAAAGCAGTCCTCATTTGCTAAAAAATAACCGATTTGCCGGCCCCGTTGCTCTTTCCAGCCTGCAATATTGATGAATGTGCTAGAATACGGCAATAATTCTCCGTGGCGATCGATATCAGTACAACCGTTCTGTATCCAGGTCACTAGATCGTCTCATATGTGATTCATATTATAAATTATTGTTGCAAGAATATTAAACAAAAGCTTGAACACAAAGAAAAATTATAAAAGACTAGTTTTTGCACGCGTCTTTCGTCCGCGTAAATTTCGATTATTTAGACGAAGTCGCGGGATAAAAAGTAGCCTATATCCTTTCTTGGAGTTTAAACTTACCCCATGCAAAATTTCATCAACATTGGTTCAGTGGTTTAGTTACAGAAGTCACTCTGTCTGTCTGAGCTACTTTTGCATGGAGGTAGGTATATTATTAGTATTAAGTATGGCAAGTATGGAGTGAATGTTATCTGTGGTTTTTATTTAACTGACACTTTAGGCTGAAAAAAGGTATGTCGCGATCAGAGTGCTAAGTGTGAGCTTTTTCACTCACGTTCGATTGCGAGCGCGTTAGAATTTTATATGGGATAAAGTTATAGCGCCATCTGGTGGTCAGTTATTTCCCATACAAAATACTAACGCGCTCGCAATCGAACGTGAGTGAAAAAACTCACACTTAGAACCTGCCTTAGCACTCAGAAACTTTTTAAAAATCGATATAATTTAAAGAAAAAACCGTTAATCATAGTTCTTTATTTAAAATCCCTTTCTACAGTCACGGGTTTACCTACTCCAAGCGCTTATCAAAATATCGAGTGGCTGTCACTTAACCTTTGCAATAGTTACGGAAATTCGTAGTGCATGTTTGTGTTTTGATAAGGATAATATACATTATTTGTTTCCTGTCATCATACTAAAGGAAACATACCTACAAGAGATGGCACAATATGACATCATTGATAGTTTTTAACCAAAGAAAAAAAAAATGGAGCAGGGTCTCATATTTTTGTTTTATAAATATGTGATGCAAAACTTTTTGCAGTCGGATTTCACCACATCAATCTTGTTACCTCTGCTAAATTCAGGTGCAGTACAAACATGTCAAGAATCGCGGAAAAAAAATCAAATGTCAATGTTATTAATTGCATGAAGGTGAAAAAGTTGAGAAATGGGCCATTGTAATTTTCACTCAATGGCCTAGTGGCCTACTTTAATATTTCATTGTTTATCAAGGGTAGAATATTACTGCACCTTATTATTTTGCTATACACTATCTGGAATGTCAGTTACTTAATAAAATATTATAAGTACCCACATAGTAGCTATGCACATTTAAGCTGGTCGGCGCTTTTAGTTCGGCTTTTTATATATTGAAAATGACGACCCGAATTGGTGTCTAGCAACCCTATATGTCACGTCAATACATGATTACATAAGTCAATGATTTTTTTGAACTCTCGTATAATAAGTTTGTAACTTTTAGTTATTGTGATATTTCTTCAAATTATTTTAGTCATGATGTTGTGGTATTAACCTAATAACATATTTTTTACTTAAATGTTAGTAAAGATATACAAAGTAAAGTTAAAACAAATTGAAAAATTAAAATTAACCTTTATATAATTTTAGCCATTGGCGGGCAAATTAAAATTACAAAAAAAAATAACTAAGGAAAAGTACCACAGACACTAAAAGCTTCTTCTCAAGTGAGTTTAATAAATCTCTGTATTAAACACATCCTCTTTGGTGGTCTTATTTCTTTTTATGGCGACCAAAACGAGGTTATAAAACCAGGAGCTCGCATAAACATTTTAGAAACTTCTTATGATGTCAATCAACCGCATCCAGACATCTATTTATATTAATCATCTGGGAATATGTGATAGAACCAAAATTATTGTTATACTACCATCTGCCCGCGACTTCGTCTGCCTGGTTTTTTTTTCACTCACGTTAAAAAAAATATCGCAGGCGACACAGAGGCCATAGACAAACCTAACCTTTTAACCTTAACCAAATTATACATTTATTTTATAATAAAAATCAAAAGTGTGATAAGTTACGTCTTTGGTTACTACTCCGCTCCCATGTGTCGTAGCGTGATGGTATATAGCTTATACTATTCCTCACGAATCTAGCTATCATATACAAAAAGATTTTTCCAATCCAACTGGTAGTTCCCGAGATTTACGCGTTTAAACAAACTTTAAAAAAAACTTTTTAGCTTTATTATATTAGTATAGAAGTATAGATATCACATCACGCTACGACCCAAGAGAGACCAGCAGTAATAAAAGACGTAATTGAACGCTAGATACTGTACAAATTGACACTAATGACAGCAGCTGAATGAGATGATACCGGTATACTTAATTAGTATTTTTTTATTCGACGTGTTGTTCTATAGATTAGCGTTTTTAAACAAACAAATAAACTCTTCAGCTTTATTATCTATCTATACATAAAATGCTTTGTCCTGAATAACTGACGCATCAAAGCACAGCCTAAACCGCTGATCGTAGAGACATGAAACTTTGATGGCGTGTTCTTTGTATGGCGTAGGCATCCGATATGAAAAGATTTTCCAAAATTCTACCTCTTAGGGGATGAAAAAGAGGGGCAAATTTTGTATGGAGAAACAAGATTAGTAGTCGTAGTAGTAGTCGAGGGCAGAAGCTAGTATTAGTATAATATATGCACTCGTCAGTCGTCAGTCCTCGTGTTTATTATGATATCACACCGAGCGTATAAATGTTTTATAGAGTAAACATCAGAGCTGCATAATGACGAATAGTGTCAACAATATCGATTCAGTTATTATTATTTTGACGAACGTTTGTAAGGCCTTGTTTAGTCAATAATAAATTAAAGAGAGGTAGTAAAACGTGTGACTTTTGGGCGTCTAGACTGGGTTAAATTCCATAATAAGTAGATCTTACACGTATGCACAAGAAACATTTCGTGAGCTTCGTATGAGGTACTTTAATTGGGACATGTCAATCCTAATGCACTATTTGCCATTAACAATGCACAAATCTAGATCTAAGAGGACACATTCTAATCACAGCCTAAATCTGTCAAAAAAGCCTCTGTTCTTTTTATTCTATCTAATCGTACATTTTTGACATTGATTGCAACTCGTTTTTAATATGAGAATTGGCCTTCCTTGGTACAAAAACCAATAAACATTTTGCCTATCGACGATATTCAGAAATCACACTTAGAACTATGTATTTAGGTATAGGTACAGTCGCCAGCACATCAGACTACCTTTTTGTTGTAAAATCGCTCCTATTACAACTGCATAAGATGCAGCAGTGTTTACCTTAAAGCTCTGTCATCGTACAAGTACTTACTATGTATTTCACAAGTTATTCGCAGACTTACACTTGTAATTAGA
Source organism: Hoplodrina blanda (assembly GCA_949316365.1). Lineage (NCBI taxonomy): Eukaryota > Metazoa > Arthropoda > Insecta > Lepidoptera > Noctuidae > Hoplodrina > Hoplodrina blanda. The sequence continues at coordinate 3,910,297 of OX438582.1, forward strand.
TACCCGTAGCATAGCTAATCCAGGTCGTTGACACTTCTAGGTGTCAAACAGTTTTGTAGAATGGCAACATTTAAACCGTTCGAGCCATCATTGCGTGCACACTCGTAAAAGCCCGGGACGACTATAAAAACCACGAGAAGTCGTAAATCCAGACCTAATTTAATGGCACACTAAAAATTGCCCGAGTATTAACGCTGGCTCAGATTGTCTGGGCTCGGGAGTAGGGCTACAGGGACTGAGCCAGCTTGCTGGGTCTGAGTCTTCCAATGAAATATTCTTGAATTTGATGATTATCATTCAATTGCTGACCCACACACCGCAATCATGAAGATAGCTGTACGACGTCACGCTTTCCTAACTTCACATCGACCAGCAACATCCGACATGCTCTAACGATAAAAGCCATTTAGATATCCGTGGCGGTGCACTCACTAAACGACCGCTCATTGGCACTCATCCTGTCATGAAGGTAACCGCAATGGCCTACCCATTTACCAGACCACTGAGATTTGAACCAAATTGCCACTTCATAAGTATCTAGTTTAATTTAGCCGTGACAATGATTGTCATGTGAATACTGATGAATCTGAAAGATGCTTAAATTTTTATTGCAATCCATAATGTGAAAAATACAGGTAGGTAGATGTTAATGAATAGAAACAATTTTGGTTCGAGTCCGGCACAGCTAAATATCACGGCAGCTATCTTAGTAAATCATATTTTTTTAATTTATTTAATCTATTCAAAACATAATGGACTTGTTGGGTACCTACTAAATAAGAGCAGAAAAATTGATAGGTACTCTTACAAGTTTTTTTATGAGGACTTTACCTAGAAAACTTCATAACTATGTTGGACCATCCAGCATGTTCAGTAATTTTTTTTAGATTAAATATAAATCCTATAGAAGCGAGCGAGGCTTAAGACTAGAGAATGCAAACAAGTCAGGAACAATCCATAATGCAATTTTGCACTATCTTAAATTGCATCTATAGAAAATATCGGAAATTCAAGGTCAGAAATGTCTTTATTTTCTTAAATGGCAACTCTATGATTCACTCCGCACGTACTCGTCTTTATTCGATAATAGGTCAAGTTGATCTAGGTCCTCGGGAAGGTCAGAGTGGCGCCATCTAAACGAGGTCACCAGGGTCGTCGATCCGTGCCAAATGGCAAGTAAAGGTCGCAAATTAGATTATTTCTCTATTTTCTATGTGTGATGCGTACTCATGTAACGTCTGAAGTATCTCTATAAAAATAAATGTTTATGTTAAAGTATTTTTCATCTTATATTCATAGCTTTTATGTAAAACTAGCTGTACCCGCGGCTTCACTCACGTGGACCTAAGTGCCTGCATGGTGAATTGGTGACTCGACTTTTAAGTATGTAATATTTATGCAGACAAATATTGTAAACTCTATTGTAATTGTATCGATTTGAATACCTTCTTGTTGTAAAATCGCTCCTATTACAACCGCTTAGGAAACCTTACTTTACCAGTGTTTACCTCAAAGCGCTGTCGTCAGTACAGTTTTGACTTTGCTACAATTACATTTTATGCATACATAGAGTATAATATATTATTATGTAGATGGTAATAAAAATAAGCAAAATATGTTACGTGAGTTTAAAAGTTTAACCAAGTGGTTGTCTCATTCATGCTTGATAAGCTCCTTTATTACACAAACTTAGCTTACTTATTTAGAATTTGTTTCTCAAAATTTTGAATTATTCAAACTTAAATAAGATATCGCAAGAAACTTATAAACTTTTCTTTTTTATTGCGTCGCCCGTTATTATATTCCAGACAATTTCTTCTTACTTTTAATCGGCCGAGACTCCGCAGCGCAGTCATTATCTTTGTAGAATCCCTAGATCTTTTATAATGGAGGTCAACGTTCACTTGCAACTTTAAATGTCAAGTCAAAGTCAGATTTTATTTCAATTAGACCCTTAAAAGGCACTTTTGAACGTCATTTACTGTAAAGAAAAAAAAAAAAATTGAATCTAGTTGCCCATTCCAAAAGGTGATTTCGTATGGAGAATGATGGGCAAAAAACTCCGTACATAGGTACTCTTTGAAAAATATATTATGATTTGCAATAAATTGTACAGGTTCACATTAATTTAATAATTATACGAATGTGAAGACGTTGTACTTACCTAAAATAAAAGTCATTTAAAATTACTACAAAACGTGTACCAAGTGCTACAAATTACGAAAGGTAATAAAATACAGCTTAGAATTTCTATGTCTGCAGTCGTAGCGAAGTATAGGTACATGTCCGTTTGTGTGACTGTGAACCCCAGGCAGTGTTTTGTTAGTCTAGACTAGTTTATTTTGTGACACCAGGTCATTCATTCCTGTCCCGCATCTCCAACGTGCAGACCGCGACATTTTCTTGCTCTATTTTGTAAAATAAAATAACAAACCATTGTTGAGTCTCTTTTTTTCTAAACTACAGTGATACCTGTAAAACTAAGAACTCTAGGGACCTAGAATTTTTTATCACTTAAACAGGCTTTTCATTTACCAAGTTTCCCAAATAGGCAAGTTTAAAATGACGGTTGTTTTGTTTATAGAGGGTCCTGGAAAGAGAGGTCGAATTATACGGTCTTTTATACAGGGTCATTGAAAATATACCAGAAACCTGAAAAGGGGTTATTGTACTCATCATTATGGACAACTTTTACTATGCGACCAACCCTGAAATCATGAGAAAATAATCAGCTGTTCCATATTTATTATGATCGTGTTGTAAAGCCTTTTCAGGTTTCTGGTAAATTTTCTATGACCCTGTATAAAAAGGTGAAAAATTTAATGAAAAATGCATATTTTATGTTGTTATTCTTTATTATTACTGTTAATTTTTCAATACAAAACTTATGACTTAATTTTTTTTTACTTACCCAATTTTACTAAAAACTCCGACTTAACTGACTAGTCGTTCGGCTTTCCGGATTTAGGATCTGGCAACCGTAGATATAGGTATATTATTGGGAAGACATTTAAAAAGACATCAGACCTGATGAGTCCAAATCAACACTAATTGATGCATCAAGTCCTAACAGCTCTGATTGACCTCTTACGTTGAACTCCATACAACTTGGGTCTTTATTGCTATTTGTAATATTAGTACCTACTAATAACTCAATTAACCTAAATTACAGCACCGTTTGCGATAACGGTATAACATGTTAAAGCAAAACTTATCTGACAGATGTCTTCTAACTTCAGCTACCTACTCATTATTGAGGAAAAGAGAATTCATATGTATTTCTATGTATAATAATTATGTATAATTTATCTTGGTCATCACTGACATCGATGAAGGAAACACTTCCTAAGGAACCATGGACTTATAATAAGCAAGCTTCTGCTCGCGACTTCGTCCGCGTCAAAGTGGATTTCTACATACAAACTTTGGACCACCATTTGCCCTTTGGGGGTGCATTTCCTTTCTTAGTGGACGTCTTCTAACTATAAAATACCTACCTGCCACGGTTTTCGATATTTCTTGATGAGTGAGTGAATGAGTAAGTGACCTTTCGCTTTTATTATATTTAGAAGATATATTGTCTGAAATCGCCAATCCGAATTGAGCAAGCGTGGTGATCAATGCTCGCTGGAAATTGTTCAGAGTTTTGATTGTTATTACAATGAGTAATAACAAACTGAGATACTTAGAATAAATGTCTTTTTGAATGAAATGGAAATAATATCAAGAAATGATAAATTCAATAAACATTCAGGTTATTTCTTTATTACCCCACATTCTTTGAAAGGATTGTCGGTCTATTTTCTATCTCAATAAAAGTATCGTGACATAACTAAACTAATACGAACACAAGGATCGTGAGACACGGTCACGGCTACGCGGCCGCCACGCTGGTGAGTTGTATGGTGACTCAGTCGAGGCACTGGACTTTGGACTAACAGCCTCACTGCCAGATAGGTATACGCTCTCGATTTCAATACCTTTTTTCTCTATTTTTTATGACCGTCTCTCGACCTCCTTTTTGTTGGAAACTTTTTCAGATCTATTCTTTTTTTTCTCCGGTTGACTTAACCCTATCGGGTCGCTTAAAAATAACGGTTTAGCGTTTACCGATGAATCAGTTTTAGCCCTTTTCTTTAAGTATTCTTTTTCGACCAAAACCAGTCGACTATCAAATTGTAGTGTAGATCACATCATCTTACTAAACTAATAAATGCGAGAGTTCAGATGGATGCTTTTTACTCAATTACGCCAGAACCGCTGAAGTAATTTGAATTTAATTTGGCAAATATATGGATTATAGTCTGGAATAGCACATAGATTACTTTTTATCCCGAAAAATTTAGAATACCCGTGGGATAATATATCAACTTTGATGTAGATAAAGTCGCGGGCGGAAGCGGCAGGATATTAATGATTTTGAATTGTCTGAATGTCCCATGCCATAGTAATGTGACACATCACTGCGTATGAAGTATTGATATGCGTATTGTACTACTACCACGCATAGACAATACGTGAACAGTCATCGAACAATAACAAAATTCTAGTACCAAAACAAAACATGTCCGCTGTAGTGGCTAGTAATCTCAGTAATTGCGAATGGCGGTAAAATGCGGTAATACAGGTTTGTGAACAAAAGCCAGGATGTTCGGGCATTCGCTGTTTACCGCGCGTATCCGGGCCGAGGGACACATGACGTATCGGGTGTCGAGAGGCCAGTGTTGTCACTGTGAAAAAAGAAATCATACACCGTTTGACATTATTGTATTTAATTTTAATTGTTCCTGTTCTGCTTTGTAATTTTTTAAAGCGTCTTTTATGAACTAGGATACTTAGTCATTTTCGGGCGCATATGAAGGCAAACGTTACGTGTTACGTTATTTCATAAATATTAATATCGGTGTCAAATTATATGTCGTGTATTGTATATTATTAATTAGTATTCCCACATTTACGATTGAAAATTACAGCATCTGCAATAACCTTATAATTTCAATCAATTTGTTAAGTACTAAAGTTTCAACTTGCGCTTTGTTGTACGGAGTTGTAAATTCTATTGTTAGAATAAAATGCAAGAATCAAGTTGGTTACCTAACTTAGCTGCGCATGCTGCTTGCGGTTGTAAGCCGTGTTGGTACTGACATTTAAAATATTACTTACTTTAAGTTACACAATCTTGTGTACAACAAACTTGAAAGTAAGTACTACGTAAACGTAGTTCAATGAATACTTTGTTGCCAAGCATAAAATGTTGCGTAATCAAAACAAAGTAAAACAATGTTGCCAACAAGAATAATGCGGAAGTTTTTGGTATTTTTCTCATCATAAACTGCATAATGTCTAATTAGTTACTATGTCTAATTCTCAGCGCAATATTATTTTAAAATATATATTTAGCCATGTGTGCTTGGTTAATATTTAAAAGTGACTAATTAATTTAAACTTAAACATTAATGGTTTTCATTTGTTTGTTTCAGTTGTGGTGGACGTGGATGACAGGCCGCTTTGTGTAGAAATCTGTGATACTGCTGGGCAGGTGAGATATTACATTAACGAATATGAAATTCTTACTAAAAAATGGAATCTATTATTATTTAACATTCTGACCTCATCTGACTATCTAATCAGATTTACCGACTGACTACGTGACAAAAACGCATAAGTACCATAAACAGAAGATGTGAACACGATGTCTTAAAGAATTTCCCAGATGGTTTATAGGTGTTCATAATAGGGCCCGCACAACACAGCTAAAATAAGTAGGTACCTACAAGGTCAATTAGATTAGCTGGTGAAACTTTACAAATAGGTATGATAGGAATTGATGAGACAAAAGTCTTAATTCATAATCAAGCAGCTAAGGCTGATTAATGGGTCAACGGCCGCTGGTGGTATAGTTACTTGAAATTGCCTTGAAATGGTGCCAAACGGGACCATACTAAGACTCAGCTGTCTGTCTGTCCGTAATATGTAGACATTTAAAATACAATGTGATAAGGCCACAAATAAAAAACAATTAAAACAAAAATGGGGTCCCGAAATATACAAGAAACGTGTTTTTTTGTATGTAAGTAATGTTAAAATTTTACGGTACGGAACCCATCGTGTTCGAGTTCATCTCGCTTTGGCTGTTTTTTTTTTTAAGTCAAAAAACATCTGTAAAGTTTTTCCAGCTAATTTAATTTCACCCTGTAAATAGAGACGGAGGGCCATCAACAAATTAATAAGGAGGTACGTAAAAGTCCTCTTTGATTTTGCAGGTGTATATTGGCGGCTTTGATTGCTTATCAACAGCTGGTCGACATGCTCGTTTACCTACTGCACCTATTGTAAAAAAACTGCCGCCTTGGAACACTGACAGTAATTCTGAACAATACTGGGAAGACGGTTATGTATGTAAAAGTCTCACCTGATGAACTTCTTCATTGTGGGGATCATGTCATTGTGTTTATTGGCATGGACATCATACATTTCTCCTTATGCCTAATTTATTTAGCGTCGGCATAATACGTCTTTTTCTTTGATACATTCTGTCAGTTGGCATTTTAGCGTTCACTTCGAAGACGTGTCATCTTTCATACAATCTATCCATCATTTCTTAGGTCTCACTGCCTTTTTTCTTACAGCCAGGTTCTTCACGTAAGTATTATCCATCCGAAAGAGAATTTCCTTTATTATGGTAATTCCATAATCCATTGCCAGAATCACTCTTCCTATATATTTGTACGCATTGAAAAACGAATCTCAGTTAATTAAGTACTTATATCATGCGTCCTTGCTTTCTTCATTCTTTATCGCAACACGAAGCCGTGACATAATTTCAAATTATCAGTAAAATGACACACTATCGACAACATGGAATTATCGTCAAGATTAAGCTTACTTTTCTTTCACACAAATGTATTGAATAAAATACAATCAATATGGTGGAGGTCCCACGGCCATCAGTTCATCACCTGGCCTAGCGCCATATTTTGTTAACAAAAAAGGTTGCTTTATGTCAAATAAAAAAAAATAGCACGTGCACTAGTCTATAACCTCCTACGCGCCGGATCCGATTTTTTTCAATGAACAAAGAGACTTAACCTGGTGTATTCCCACAGTTTCTCTACCTGTGTTCGTACATAGTAGGTACCTGCATATTGAATTGGAGTAGTGTAGCTTTGTACTTGCATAGACATGTTTGTATGTGTATATTTTGTATGAAATTCAGGTGGCTGGTTGGTGATATCTGCTCTTTTTCATTTAAAAAGCTAGGTACTAAGATAGTTGGTATTGATTAAAAACAACTGAGAGCCTATCAAACATTATTATACTTTGACTTTTCAGTCTTTTTCACTTTTTCTGAGATCGGAAAAGTAAAATGGCGGAAAAGTGTCATGGCATGTCATTAACGGTATATATGCGATTCGAAATTTAAAATTGAACTTCGAATTTTCAATTTCGAATATTTTTAAAATTCGCTTTGTTTATCTAGTGTAGTTTTTTGTCTATTGTGCTTGAAGTCGCGATGTTTGATTCACGTTGGCATATATTTATGAATTCGTTAGCAGCATGTTTGCAGAGACCCATCACAATGGTCTGTAGGATTCGCATGAAAATATAAAAAAAAACCCATGTAAAAACCGTGATATACTGCCTGGATTCTGTGAAATCCGAACATGTTGTTTTTCGTTATTTCATTATTTATACGAAGAAAGCACTTGAAATTAACTGCCGGAATGCATGCAAGACTTGATTGTCAATTGTATAAATGCAATGCAACGATACCGGTCCGCAGTCTTTGTCAGTAAATGCATTCCGTGGAATATTTTGCGACATTTTATTGTTACTAAGACTTTAACGAGTTAAGTCTGAAGTTTTAATATAAATTCGTTGCAAAACAATATTATTGCGGTTTATTTACAGGTAAAACTTCATTAAAGACTTTTATCGTCGTTTAAATTGCGGAAAGATTGTGTTATCAGAAGCGGGCATTAAGTTCTAAAAAGAAATCTGTACATAAATGTATAACAAATGTTTGTTCGGGTAATGTTAACAAGTTATAGTAGGCAGTTACTCAATACATTACGTGGGTACCTAAATAATAAAAATCTAGTTAATTAGCACGAATTGATTAGACGTGGACGAGTGATTTTATTATAGCCACCAAAATAGGCAGTTCCATCGTTTTCTAAGAAAACTTCAACTATATCTGACGACCCTGCATACCTATCTCTTTTGTTGACCTACGGTCGGGGTCATAAGTGGAGTAGCAATCTACAAAGCAAATCGTTGACGCTTTGGTTAAACTTACGACCTTTCGACGTCGCGTCGTGTGCGAATTTTGAGGTGTACGTAGGTAGTGTGTTATTACGTTCAAAAGTGCCTTTTAATGGCCTAATTAAATTTGACTTTTGAAATTTGACTTTAACTTTAACTTTGAATACTTACATCACTTATACACACAGATGTAGGTACGGCGTGTACCGCGTGTTCACAGCAATTCAAACCTTAGCATGCTACTGCACTTATGGCCCCGACCGTACATCCCAAACTTATGCCTAGCCTAAGTCTAGAATAGACTTAAAATTAATCATTAAAAATAATATAAATTACTTCGAAAAATGGTAGAAATTTTGACGTGGGTTAACTATCTTAGCACAGCTAAAGCCAATTAGATATTCTTTTGTTTTGGCAGTTTCTCAATTGTTTAATTCATAAACCTTCGTGCAGTAAGTCCATTGATAGGTATGAAACCCCGCTTATGAATGACAATGAAAGTGAAATGTACGCACGTCGTTATTTTGCCGTATGTATGAGAAATTAGAGAAACTCCTCTAGGGTATTAGTATACCAACGCATTTTGATTTCTCATAATTATAATAGGTTTAAAAAGACACTTAATGAAGTGACGTAGTTTTAAATTTTATAACTGAACTATAAATTGCCTAAAATGCCCAAGACATTAAGTCCGCCTTTGTATAATGTATTTTTTTTAACATGTGCTTAAAGTTTAACAGGTTAACCGCCGCGTAGGTCACCGGTGACCTACGCTAGTGGAGGTTTGACCTTCAACAGTTTTGGCCCGGCAGTGAAAGTGTTAATAAATAAATAAAAAAACGGAAGCCTTGCAGCACTGGTTCACAAACAAGCAGTCTAAGTCATCTTGCAACCATAATCAATGAAGTTATTAAATAATTCTGAACTGACTTGATATTTTGCTCGGCGTGAGAGCTCTTTAAACCAATAATACATTTTGTTGAATCAAGTTTAGACAGTGCATCATCTTTTGTGTGCTGTTGTTTGTTGCATGTTATTGTTTTAAAACGATGCATTTTATAAAACTTTAATATTACAAGCAGTTTACCCATAGAATAGATTCCCATTGACATGAATCACATTAAAATATCGCTATTTTCGAAAAAGTGAAGATCATCATAATATACATAATACATTATAAATAACTCATGGATAAACTCAAAAAATACATTAAAAAAAAATACGTTCATCTATGGAAAGCTATAATACGAGTATCAGCAAGTAAAGCGACTTCAAAAATACTTGGGATCAGCAAAGAAATTCCACGTGGACGAAGTCGCGAACAAAAGCTGTAATTAATAAACCAGAGAAATTTTGAAATTCTTGCCAAAGTATTCAAGTAACTATATTCCTCAGTGAAGTGTTACCACGCTTTCTGAACGCGTACATGACGCCATAGAAAACGATTTCATCACACAATCACGGCCTAACCCAATACAGCGCCGACACCAACCATACAATCTTTTCAATCAAAGACCGATACAAAATCATAGCTCACTATAAAAGGTGCCATCATGTTGAATCCCAGGTTGCGCAACCCCAGACCACCGACCAGAAATGGTACCAACGTCAAATTGATGGTTGCTGTCATTACTTTCACTCATGGGTAGTGTTGCCAGGTGCTGTGTGAAAATTTCGGGACGGAAAGTTAGAGTAAACGGGATTTTGATTTTCAAATCGGGATAGCAACAATGGTTTAAAAAAAAGAACCAGAATTGTGTGAGTTTGGTGGTGAGGAAATATAAAAGCAATTTTTTTTTATGTTGTATCAACTCACATGTTAATTATTTTTTTCTAAAAAAAAACCTAGCCTTTTCTAAACTATGTTGGGGTCGGCTTCCAGTCTAGCCAGTCGACCAGTATTTTACATGGAGCGACTGCCTATCTGACCCCCACACCTCCACAGACCAGTAACTGGGTAAACGATGCCCCTTGGTAAGACCGGTTGTCAGACTTTCGAGCTTTTGATAACGCGTAACGACTGTCACAGATCCTCGTATGACAGCCGAGACCAACGGCTTAGCGTGTTTTCGTACATCACCAGACCCCTGAAAATCGAGATGTCCCGTGCAAATCAAGACACCTGGCAACACTACTCATGGGGCAGTACGTAGGTTACTACGGTGGCCGGTGGCTACTTAACACTAATGCTCTAAACAAAACGTTTTCACAGTTTGCGAGTGTTGCGGTAACACTGATTTGAATAAGACATGGCGAAAGGTTCCAACAACAATTAATTTCAAAATTTTGTATTGATACCGGATGTTTTCAATGAATTCGGTTACCTAGTTTACATGCTAATTCGGTGCGTGAGAACCAGTGAAAAGACTGTTAATGGACATGGGTCGGAGAAGCTAGGCGACGTGTTATGGAAATATTAGACACATCAGAAAAAATGGCGCAAAGAAGTGCTGGGGATGTAAAATGGCAGTGGTAGATGATAATGATGAAGATGAACATTTTCGTTTGGATTCTTCAGCACAGCATTGCTTGTATAGTCTAGCTAGCTTTTTTTTTGAGGTGTAAAAATCATCAAATGAGTCCTTCCGCCCTGGCCGGCCCTGGGTGGGGCGGACGCAAAGGACTGTCAGACTTTTACTGACTAAAAAAAACCACCCTGTTCCTTCTGTTGCCCTTTACGTTCTGGGGACGTCCCGCAACCCCGGGCAGTCTAGCTAGCTTAACTTTGGTTTTGAAATACAGAGATAGGCCAGATTAAACAGGAAAAATCTTAAGAGAAATAAGTCGTAACTACCTGTAAATCAGTTGTCTACCTAATCTTGTTGTTATTAAAGCTCAAATTCGCTTCAGTGCCCCTTATCCAGTTCGAATCTGAAGAACATTTTACAACGACCGTTTTCTCTAAAATACAGTATGACCACCGTTCCCATAATGTTTGTGTTGCCCAGTTAACAAAAGAAACTCCCCGCTTTGTCTTTGCCAGTGCCAGTTTAAAAATAAAGATAGTCAACACGATTACACGACCATACAAACAATTAATTGTGTATGTACTTACTTACGATATAAAATCGATACGCTACAATACAATGTGTTATCATTCGTAATTAGTCGGTCAGAATAATTAGATGTAGGTACAGTTACTTATCAAAATGTTCTGTTCGTTGACCCTAAACGAGGCGCGGTAAGGTCCGGTTGCACCGTTATAATAAAATGATGAGTTGAGGTTATCCCTTTACGTAAAACCGGGTTGTGATTCTTTTATTTAGTTTGAGTGCTTTATTAGTTTCGACATAGCATGTCATGTTCGTGAACGAGCGCTGTCAGTTGGGATTGGTCATCTCTTAACTAACATCTTTATTTTTATTATTGTTTTATATTCATCTTCATTGTTGTCACTTGTAGAAGTAACAAGAATATTGTAATCAGGATTTTGTAAAAACTTAATTAAAACTAAATGGCTGGATCGATTTTGACAGGACTTTCACGGGCAGATACTGATGATAAAGAAGTCACTTAAGTCTGTGCTTAAGTTACTGTTTTTAGGGTTATGCGCAAAAAAGAAAACACTGTCGTTAACCGACATCCACACAGAAATTAGAGTCCCCGTCACGAGAAGCTATAATTATGTAAATAAAGGACTACTAAGTTACTTACCGACAATACAATCGACAACAAATAATCCCAAATTCAATCAACTCAAAGTAACATAATTATGTGTAATATGAAACTCACGAGCAATTGCACTTGGTCGGGTTATATTATAGCGATATATAGCGCTGTCGTATAATGTTTTGTGGTACGTCTAGAACGCGTCTCATGGACACTCATGGTACGTAAACATTTGGGCCGTCATATTAAAGTAAGTTCCATAGATCTAAGGGTTGAGATCCCCTGAATGTGTTTACAAAATTTATAGCTTGTCGTGACGGGGACTATAGCCGTCTATTCTAAAAACTGTAATTCTAAAATGATCTATCCAGGTCTGGTGACCCTGAGATCTCAGTCTGTGACTTAGATAATGAAACATGATTGCCACTTGTTATTTACTGACAGCACGTGATTATTCATATTATTATCATACAGAAAGTGAGTCGTAAGTAAGGTACACGTGACGTTAAAATGCACCGTCGCGTCGTTACACAAAGCATTATTCACATGTGTTGAATTTTTTTACAGACTAGATAAATAAGATAACCTACCTACTTATATAAAACCAATCAACATATAAAAAGAAACTAAAACTAAATGGTATCAAAAAAATCCTCCGCATCGCTGTCAAAAGACTGGCGGCGTTGCCACGTTGGATGGCAGCTTAGACTCTGGCCAAGGTAAAAGCCAGTCCTTGGGCCACGGGAACTGTCAACCAACCGTTTGGCCAATACCTAATTCCTTGTGTTGTATCTACCTACTTATTCACAATTCCTATCATTGCTGCATTGATACCATCATCTATTTTGAAGACCTCATAATATGCGGAACTAAAACCCCCTTTTTCTTGTTTTCAGGACTCTTTGTCTGAGCTCCGTGAGCTGTGCTACCCTGGCACCGACGTGCTTATGCTGTGCTTCTCCGTGGTGAGGCCGGAGACCTTTAGGTCTGTTGCTGAGAGGTGGACTAAAGCTGTGGCCAATGTGAAGGCCCCACTCATACTCGTCGGCACGCAGAGTGATCTTGCGCAGGATTCCAGAGTGCTTCAGACTTTAAAGGTGAATCTTAGATTGGAAAATAGTTTCATTCTGTCAATAATCCGTTATTTTACCTACTTATTTAACAAGTTTATTGATTGATTGTCGCTGAGCTGAGCGACTAGATTTTGATCATTTTGAGTTACGAGACTTGGCCTCGATCAAAGTAAAAATTATATAATATAATTAATTATGTATAACAATTTAATAATTTTGAATATATATGGCATTTTTCAGGGTCGTGGGGAGCACGTTGTCTCAGATTTCGAGGCAAGAGCTTTAGCAACTAAGATCAACGCCGTATATATAGAAACTTCGGCGAAGACAAGGAAACAGTTGAAAGATGCTTTCGACGCCGCCATCTTAGCGGGGTTGCCAATCAGACACGGAAAAAAACCATTTTGGAAGAAACTATTATGTTTAAGTTAAACTATTTTAGTAGAAATGGACTATTTTATGAAAGCCTATTTGGAAAATTGTTGTGTACAGTGTAGATTTGTTGCTTGGGAATAAGAGATAATGTTATGTAAGTATTAAAAATCAAAAGACGACGGAATGGACCAGTTTAGAACATTGTTATTCTTGTATTTATAAATTACGTATATGAAATTTGAAAATTAGCAAGCTTTAAAATGTAGCGTTTCTGTGTTCTATCGTTGTTATAGATTTTAATTGTGGTTGAATGAAATTACTTACCTAAATTGACTATTTGACTATTGAATTTGATGGTTGTTTGTAAATGAGTAGCAATTCATTTCCTACGCTTTTTATATTGTTAATTCACTATATAGGCTGTGTTCATACATAACACATAATGGAAGAAGTATAAAAAGTACCTACTCGATTATATATAATGAATGAAATGATTTTCATTGTTTTTTTTTAGTTTTTCGGCAAAAGCTCAAAGTGCCTTCTAAAGATGCTTAGCATCTTAACATGCTTTAGCAGACCAATGATTACCTATTGCTATAAAAAGTGCCAGGCAATTATTTTAAAAATAATAAATAAAAATAAACTGGCTAGGTAAAAAACAAATTACGTGCGCTACCTACTTATAAACTTTTATTTTTGCAACGACTTAGTTTTTCAGCCCGGTATCAGTAATATAGCAGGTAGTTAATAATAAATTATGTATACAGAAATAATACCTCTTTGTGCATAAACTGCAAGGCTTCACTAATGCCTTGGCCTACATAAATGGATCGATTAAAGTTGCTACGTACATGCACCTCTTTTTCTACCAATGACAACGATTTATATTTCAAATAAGGAATGGATTTTCAATCGTTAGATAAGACATATCGGAGGTATTAAGATGGCGGTTTGACAGCTTTTATTTGGAAAATAATTGTAATTAAAACAAACTGTCACATTTATTCTTCAAATAAAAGTTATCTATCTATTGAAAAAGCAGCCTTTAATATGTTAGCACAAAACTGAATTATCAATTTTTAGTACTGGTAAGACCAAGTAAGTAGAATTCATTCAGTAAAATCAGAATAGCGAGAGAGAGAATGAAAATAGGACCTACCATACTTACTTAGTGATCAATAAATTTTTATTCGCAATATCTACACAATATGTATGATGTACTAATGATATGTACAGTAGAAAATAATTAGTTTTAATTATAATAAGTGTTATAGGTGTATATATATGGATAATTATTTTAATGTTGTTTTGATACTCAACACGAACTGATAATAATATTTTATTATAAAGAAAAGCTGTTTCATTTATACCTTTTTACCTGACAAGTATAGTAACTATAATTTTATTACCTGACTGCGTGTCGCAAAGGGTAATCTGTTTATCAGCCTATGTACATACATAGGCTGATAAACAGATTACCCTTACATATACATAATACCTACATAGGTATTATGTATACATATACATGAAATGTAATAATGTATAATGTATGTGTGTGTGTATGTGTATAATTACATAATTATACACACACACACACATTTCTCCACAAAGAAACAAACATACATATGTTTGTTTCTTTGTGGAGCTCTAGTTTAACAGAAAAAGAACGAAATATTTGTATGGCCTATAGGTAGCTGTTCCGAGTCTGGCTGTTTGTGTAAGTATTGGAGTTTATATACTATGTTACTTAATGAAGTTTATAAACGCATCTACGAAACAGGATAAAAATCTTTAAGTAGGGCAACATTCTTCTTAAAAGGAAAGAAATAATTACAAAATGCATAATTATATTTACTGTTAAACTACAAAAAATAAATACTAAAGTAATTACATGAAATACAAATACATATGCCTTTTAGATATTGCACAGTCTGTTCGGGGTGATTGTTTGGTGATTAACAGCAATTCTCTGTAGAGGTCAGGACGAGAGCACAGTGGGCCGGCATGGTAACGTTGTCTTTGGACACCTTTACCCTGGAATAATAATAAAAATATTAATACATCACTACTTATCTGGTGTAAACAGAGCTTAAAACGTAGTCAAAAGCTACATGTTCTTTTTATCATTGCGATATTGTTTTTTGTTTTACACCAAACCACACAATTACCATACAAGTCTATTCAAATCGTCGTTTCTAATTGATTTTTTTTTCAATTTCATTAACTTTATAGTACTGTAAAAAAGAATTCTTAAATATTTCGAAATTGTAGTGGAAATTAAATTTTATGAATAGGTATTAAAGTTATTTTTCCAGAAATACATATTTGTCCTATCAATTTAGTAACATTTTTTTTATTTTTTCACAATTTAATTTATTCTAGTAAAACAGACTTACCCCTTGCCCAGTGTGCAGTGGACACCAGTAGCGGCGACTTCCAGCTCCTGAGGTAGCATGCGCAGCGAGCTGAGGTTCACCGGTATATCCATTTCAGACAGATTCATGACCCCCACGACCGCTGGGTGGCCTGGCAGTAACCTGTACAGTAGGTATCACAGTTATTAGTCAGTGGCGTAACTTTCCATATAGACTGGCCCCTTATCAAAAGCTATTTGAGGGCCTTCTACCTTATTTTTTTTTTTTTCGTGCCCTCCGTTTGGGGATAACGGAGGGGTATGTCGGACTCTTACCGACTAAAACCCCACGGTTCCTCCTGCTACCATAATTCGGGAGCCCGGTATTCGCATTACGCATGATCCGCGCCCCCGACTGGTATTGGACCGCCATTGGCGAGCCTATCCAACTGCGACTAAACCCAAATGGAGGGTAAATATTTTTGCACAAAAGAAAGAATTTGTTTTTTTTCTCGGGAAGTTCAGCGTACGGCTTAAGAGTATGAGTGAGATAGTGGATAATATTTTACGAATTTTTGCTCGGGGCCCATGTGGCTGGGGCCCCGTAACTTTAATACGGCGGTAGCTACGCCCCTGTTATCTTCTTTCATTATCGTGTGGGTAGTAAGGTCTTACAACCCCACACACCCTAGTGTCAGAGTTTTTAAACTGCCTCTTGGGCCCTGTTATTAGAGCCGACAACAAGTTTTATAATACCAGCCTGTTATCGTCCCACTGCAGGGCGAAGGCCTCTGCTCATACAAAGAAGGCACGAGCTTTTTCGCTGCTCGCGCTTGCTCAAGGCATATTAGCGATTTCAAACTAACTATTAGTCCAGGTTTTCTAATGATGACTGACGTCATTGATGTCCAAGATAAACTTAGACAAGTACCTACATTTGAATTGAAAATGTCACATTGGTAGGTACTTGCTCGTTATCGATCACGTTTACAATATTTATAAAGATTTTAAAATTATATTATAATTATTATATTCACATAACATCTCGCTAACATGGGGCAATCAGAGCACGTACTCCTAAAACTCAAATAAACTTAAAAAAAATTACCGTGCAACAGCCAACACGTAGTCGCAAAGCGCTCGCACGTCCAAGTCACCGGAGCGGACAGCCGGGAGACGTTTCAAGGCAACCACGTCCTTGTAGAACTGGAATCAGAAGATATCAGAATGAATTTCCCTTCGAACGTAGTCCTAAATACAAATAAGTGTTTCAATCATAGTTGATTAATTGATCCCGGTACAAAAAGTAGTAATTCCACGTCTTGGGGTTGCTACAGACGCTACAGTAATATGCAGACCTGACTACTTCCTCCGATATGTAGGCGAACGAAGTCGCGGCCATAATCTAGTTAAAGAATAAGAAAGAAGAAGACCTTACCTTATAATGGCTGTTGTTGGCATCCATTTGAGCTTTCAAGTTAACAGTCTCGTAGTTTTCAGCGACGGGAAGCCATGTCGTAGGAGCAGTGGAGAAGCCAGCATTTTTGGTATTGTCCCAGTGGTACGGTGTGCGCTCAGGGTCGCGACTGCTCTTCAGGTAGTTGATAGGATCGTCGGTGTTGAGAGCCTGAGGGTCCTTGGTGTCTTTCCAGCTCACGAACCCGTCGGTCATACCAAGTTCCTCACCCTGGAATTGAATATAAAGGCTAGAATATAAAGCTAGAATTTCGACAATAAATTGGCCTATGGATGTGCATCATCTTCTATAGTCCACGCAGTTACTGTTAGTCTTATAAAAAGCACGTGTGCAAATTTAAAAGCCCACAACTAGCGACAAAAGTAAACACGATGACGATTAGAATGACTGCCTCGTTGGTCTAACAGTCGCAAAGCGCGACTGCTGAGCATGAGGTGTTGGGTTCGATTCCTAAGTCGGGCAAAGTGTTATTG
Organism: Hoplodrina blanda; assembly: GCA_949316365.1. Lineage (NCBI taxonomy): Eukaryota > Metazoa > Arthropoda > Insecta > Lepidoptera > Noctuidae > Hoplodrina > Hoplodrina blanda. The sequence goes on from OX438582.1 coordinate 3,927,922, forward strand.
GGTTTTTCCATCAGGAATTTCTCTGTAGCAGTTTCGAAGTCTGGATTTGTGCCCAGTTGATGGCAATAGGCTCACCCCCTATTACATGTGACGTACACATAACTGGCGAAATGTGGGTGTACTAGTGGGTACACCTACTCTGCCTAACCCTTCGGGGATTACAGGCGTGATATTATGTATGATGTATGACGATTAGAAATACCTACGCCTAAGATATATTTTTACCGTTTACCTGATAGGTGATGGTTATTCCAGGAAGGATGAGGGACAACATGTTCATCGCGTCCACTCTCTCGACGCCGTGCCTTGAGGCCAGGCGGCTTTGATCGTGATTGCCGTTCTGGAAGTAGGTTGACAATGGTTTAAGAGTAAATAATATACATATATGTAGGTCATCATCATCTGCGAATGCCCCAAATAAACAATGTTTAAAATAAAAAGTGAACAAGAAAGAATACACACCACCCAGTTAGCAACCTTCCCAGTTGGCATATACGTCATCCACTTATCAATCACCAGTTTCATATCCCTCGCATTAGACTTATTGGACAGTCCCCCAAGGTACAAGAAATTGAAGGGAACGGAACCGGTGCGGCTCTTATTACAGTAGTAACGCATCATTAGGGGTATATCGGTGTAAGCTTCTGTCATCATGACCTTGGACTCGTTGTGTTTATTCGTATATTCGTCAAGAACTACCCTCCAGTCATAAATGACGTCATACGTTTCATTTTGATCTCTGGTGTAGATGTGGGATAAGTAATCATAGTCGTCCATTGTCTTTTCTGGCGCACCTGTAAAATGTAAAGGATTGTCTAAAATTATGCTTTTACATCTTGGTTCTAGGCCTATTTCATGAAAACTGACCTGAGACTGGTTCATCGGGATACTGTCTGTTAAATTTGGCAGGATCCACTTCAAACATGAAATTAACAGCATCAATACGGAAACCAGAAACACCTTTTTCCAACCAGAACCGAAGAACGTCCTACAGGCATTGCAACAAAAATTTAGGTGTTGTTATCAATTCTAGAGAGCGTGATTTGAACACATAGGCTATTTTTTTATTACATAGGCACACAATATAATTAAATATTAAAAACGCTATTCAATAAAAACACAAAAAAATCATTATAACTAGGCCTAAACAGGCCTAGTTCAGCAAAAAAGCCAGACCACTTAATCCTGACGCTGATTTTTAACCTCCGACGCAAAAAGAAGGGTGTTAAAGTTTGACCGCTATGTACCTATGTCTGTCTGTAAGCTCTTAAACGGGTAAACCGATTTGAGTGCGGTTTTTTTTTTAATTTAAAATAAGGATTTCTAGCAGAGTTTCTTAGACATGTTTTATTAAAAATCGGTTCAGCCGTTTCCATACATCAGCTGTTTTTCAACTAGTACATAGGTCCTAAATACCTTCATCTCCTCACGAACTTGCGAGTTGCGGTAGTTAAGATCAGGCTGTCCAATGACGAATTGATGCAAGTAGTACTGTCCTCGAACGATGTTGTATTCCCAGGCACTTTTGCGGAAGACACTGACCTAAAATTTTTTATTAAAAATAAGAAAGATTTTCAAAGTTAATTCGTTTATGGTATAGTTACTAAATGAGGTACAGTACGCTGCTGTTCGGCGTTGGATAATTTTTCCCCCTCCCCCCATATTAAAAGAAGAGGAGAATCCGTAGAGCTTTGCGTTATTGGTATGAAGGGGTATTTTTCTACAATGACAATCAGTAATTGAATATTTGTACCCGTACCCGTGCCAATGTGAAGACTTACTTTCATCCTAATATTTTTTTTTACTATTTATTTAAACCATGAAATCAAGGGCCTTACCGTCATCTTTCCAGGACAGGTTGCGTGCAGTGCAGGGCAGCGTGTCAAGGTGACAGTTTACCTAAAGTTGATGCACATATGGTACAAAATTGCATGATACTTTCTTCGTACTTACCCAGTTGTTAGGAGGTCTCATATAGTCAGGGTTCTCTGGGTCAGGTTTGCCATGAGCCCAGATGTAGTAATCGTCATACTTGGGGTCTCTCTGTGCTGACTTGATGAACCATTCGCTCTCGTTGCTCGTGTGATTGGGCACGTAGTCTAACACTACGCGGATTCCTACGCAGCATAGACCATTATGTATGATAGTTGGATGAACCACAATACGAGGAACTGTCAATCGCAAGTCAATAGCAATAAGGCTGATTTTCGTACACGCCTAGTGCCTTCATAGCCTTCGCATTTAGTAAAGAAAAACAGAATAAAGTACATAATGTTGTCTTTGCAATATTGGTTACCAGGCCTTCCAATTGTGAGTCTTAACGACCGCGACATTGGCCATCAATCGCCGGAAGACGTCATTATGTCGTGCCAAGATTGTATCGCTGGCTGTTATCGCGGGCATCGCTGTTCAAGATGGGATGTACAACAATGCCGTTTATGTTGGTAGTTTAACAAGAAATTATACATGGGCCTTGGACATGACGGCAAAGTCAAAATCACTTGTTTACTACAGAAGTATACTTACCTAATTGTTGCAAATGGGATGCAAATATAAAAAATCACAACAAGCGTGTTTTGAACCATTTAAAAAGAGGTCTTGAATTGGCCTAAGTAGCGAGATAAAGTACCTAAGTAGGTACCTACTTAAACTTTTTATGATGGCAATCATGCCGAGATGACGGCTAATCTAATGCAGGCCATCCACCATCCAATCTATCGTCCAATCGTCAAATTGGACGATAGATTGGATGGTGGATGGCCGGCATAATGATCATCCCCGCCAATGGACGACGAATGCGATGGTAACGCATCTGCATTTTCGTTTCTGTTGTCTCAAATGCAGGGGCGCAGCTTGGGACGTATCAGGCCCCCAGCTACAGGGGCCTCGAACCCGCTAATTAGAAGAGCCTTCAAAAAAAATTTGATACAGGGCCCGTCTAGTGCAAGCTACACCATTGCTCAAAATTAAATGTGTTTGGCACCCGACCCTAGAGAGAGTATCAGTAATTTTTACCTAATTTCTTGGCAACAATCATAAGGTTGTCGAAGTCCTCCATGGTGCCATACTCTGGAGCTATCTTCCTGTAGTCCGTTATGTCATACCCGAAGTCATACATAGGTGACAGAAACATGGGTGACATCCATATTGCATCGATGCCCGTCTCCTTCAGGTACGGAAGTTTCTGGGTTATGCCTGTTGAGGATACAGAATTACATGATTGATATTTGATCGAGTTGTTTCCTTGACTGTTATCGTTCTTAGGATGATTTTTGCCAAACACCTAGTATTACTCGTAACCTGCTAGATTTTCCATACAAAAACTAACAATTTTATTCCAGGGACAAAAGACTTATACTAGGTACAAAGACTACTGCCAGGGCTGCGGATCTGCCAGGGTTGCGGATTTTGTTCGAAGAGTTACCGTAGGAACACGGATGGGTTTTTTTTAGTCAGTAAGAGCCTGACACTCTGCTCCGCCTGGAGCGGAAGAAGTCATTTCATGATTTTCCATCTTTCTCTGTCGTCATTTAGCTTTGAGCATTGAAAAGGTTCATCCCCGGATTGAATAATAATACAAAACTAAAGGAAATCGTGACCACTCACGACTTAATAATCTTCGCATAATGATTTGCTCCATAATGATTGTGAGATACCTACAGAAATGACTGATTATTGTGATGTTAAGCTATTTAAGTTAGCTCCTTTAAATCAGAACGTAGAAAAAGACTGTTTCCTAGTTTAGGTACATAATGTATGTCCGCGACTTCGTCCGCGCCAAAGTTAGTATCCCACGGGAACCGTACATTTTACCGGGATAAAAAGTGGCCTATTTCCTATTCCAGACTATAATCTACCTAGATGCCATATTACATTCCGATCCGTTCAGCCGTTCTGGCGTGATTGAGTAACAAACATCTATCCAAATTGCATTAGTAGGTAAAGGTATACCTAGATGATTGACTACGAGTAGTCAACTTTAATTGTCTTTGTTTTGAACATTTTTCCTGTAACAATAATGTTTTGACGAACTAATGGTGTTTTGTCAACTTACACCCGAGCCACGACTGACGGACTCGACTCAACGCAAACCTGTGGACGATTAAAAATCAATCTGTCTAGCCTTTACCCGACGACGAATGCGGCTAAATACCAGTATTTTACATGGAGCGATTGCCTATCTGACCTCTCCACAACCCCGTAACTGTTTACCTAATACGATACTCCTTGGTAAGATTGGTGGCCAGACTTTTGGGCTTCTGACGACCCGTAACGACTGTCAAAGCTCTACTTATGACAGCCGGGACCAACGATCTAACGTGATTTCAGACCCACGGAAACCTGTGGACGATTGATAAAAATTGCTGGGAAACAATTTTCTTTTTTCATGTAATAAAAAAATCACTGTTGCTGCCATGCAATGTAACATTGTGTACAGGGGACTTGGGGGTACTTAGGCGATTAACACTCGGCACCGCGCACCGCCGCAGATGGCGGTGGCGGCAAAGCGGATTGCACCGCTCGCCGCACGGTCGGGCGGTGCACGTGTGTAAAGCATCGACGGATTTCAAACAGGCCAATGCAACATGAGATTCGCTTCACCGCCTACCGCGGCGGTGCGCGGTGCCGTGTGTCGCCTTAAAATTTAGTTTAGTAGGTTAAAGTTTAGTTTACACCAGATAAACAAATAAGGTAGAAAAACTTCATAGGCTGTAGGTAATTTTTTGTGCTACCGAAAATTTCTCGTCAGAAAAACCCAAAAACTTTCTTTATCTGTAGGAACCCCGGATGGAGGAAGATGAACATGAGATAAACATGAGGTCCTAAAATCCGGGGTGGATTTTGGGACCTTAGGTTTTGAAGCTGTAGCTCTATTGTATATAAACGACGAGGTAGGTATTCACTATTTCACTATTAAAGTCAACAGTCAACAAGAAACGTGTGGAGATAAAGACAGGTTCAGGTCAAGGAGTTCAAATGTCATACATATTTATCTGAAAGTTATGTCAATAAATATTGAGAATTTACTGCCCCAACGTGTTACTTTCCAACTTCTTACTATTTGCTAATTTAAAGACGAAAGTTTGGATGGATGGATGTTTACTACTTAAAGACTCACCATTTAGATCTCCAATCCCGTCTCCATTGGTATCCATGAAGGAGCGTGGGTATATCTGATAGATGACGCATGACTTCCACCAGATGTCCACGCAGGAGACGCTCGCGGCCATCGCAGCAACCAGGAACAGCGTTAACTCACGCATTTTCACTTACTAAGTACATAAGGAAAAGTAAACAGTCGGTTTATTCTTTAAGAATCTCCCCTAAAGCAGTGGCGTAGCTAGGTAACCAAGGACCCTGGGGCAAATTAAAAAATGGGGCCCTACTGCAATTTGTTAACTGTGTGTGTCGAATTTCTCTCAACTGAGTTGAAGTCGGGTTGCAACCTGTCATATTTATTTTAAAAATGGGAAAAAAAATTAAAAGTTCCGTTCGATCGAGATTTTCTGGTAAGGATTCGAGGGCCCGCTATACTTGAGGGCCCCGGGGCACTGCCCCGCCTAGCCCCTTGGTAGCTACGCCACTGCCCTAAAGAATAGGTGAAGTGCTTGGTGACCTGTCGTCAGACCTAATGCTAGGGATTGACAGCTCACCTCGCACCCGCTTCACCTAAATAAACCGGGTGAGATTTTTTCCAGAATAGCACTGCAAATTTTTATTAAGCGGTCGTTTAAAAAATAGTGGCGTAAGCTCATAAAACCTCACACGATTGGACATGGCAATCAAAGTTGTAAGCCATAAAATTATGCAAAATAATTTAAATCAATAACGGCACACACGAAATAGCAAGATCGAAATAAAATTTTAAAACTTTAGCCATTATCGTGAGTAGGCACCACCTACCAAGAAATTGTATCTATGTTCAATAAAATTATCACCAGAAATGTATGCTCTGATCGAGGAACTATGACAGTTTTTTTTTATCTATTAATTAAAGTACTAACTGAACCCACCTGCAATCACTGCTACTCCGCGAATACTGATAGATGTGCCGTGTGTAGAGGCGACGTACCTACCTTATAAGTCACAATACCCAAGTGTTTTGTGAACGCATCAAATTGTTCGCTTCATTGTTATCTTTTCGCTGTAGAATTATTTCTGATTGGTTCCCATTATGTAGTCTTATGTAAATATTTATTCTAAATCGCCTAGGCACCGGATAGGTAGGTATCTATGCTTACACAAATGTCTCCTGAAGTCCTGATACATTCTTCATAATAATTCGTATTAGTTTCTAGAGCTGTTCGATCGGATCACGGATCGGACCGTGTCGAGTTCATTGTAAGGTGTAAGTGTAAACTAGTCAATAAACGAGTATTACTTGGTTAACATTTTAAGACTTCTGAAAGTGTTCAGTTTTTACGCAAAAGGAGATGTCTTATTCTTTATAGGTACCTACAATCACATTATAATTGCCATTGGGTTAACTAAAGCACATTAAGCTGAAGGGACAGATTTGTAGGCAAATTGAGGGAACTGGGATATTTAACGAAACATGCGTGGTCAGGTGGATGAATGGCTGGAGGGACATAATTGTTAGGTGGGTAAAGGTACAGTATTTTTTCCTCAATGAGCTGGTTATAAATGCAGTACCTAGGTTGGCCACAGCTGCCTGCAACGTCGAGATCTTTGCTCGAGCGGGCGCAAACCTCGAAAACGTAAATATTTAATGAATTCATGTATGAGGTATTTAAGAATTTGAATAATAACTTCTTGATTTTAAAAATCTATTATTGATAATAATCAAAAATATAATGAACAATTCAAAATAATCTGAATTTGTTTAAATCAAATGGTGTTTCTAAACGGATTCAACTTGACCAAACAACTCGTCTGGTTGACAACTTGACACTGACACTGACAAGACAATATCAGACGTCAGACCAAAGACTACAATTTAGAGGTCGTCAGCAGTGTTGCCAACTTAGCTCTTTTAGAGCTAAATTTAGCTTCCTTTTTAATCAATCAGCTCCAAAAAAATAATTTTAGCTCTTTAGCTCTTTAATTTTACAATTTTAGCTCCATTCCAATACATGAAATAAAAAACTTTTGGTTACTTTTTTCTTTTGTTGTATCCGAATTTCATGCAGACCAACGAGTAAATTAATACGTAGAGCCATATTTAGTCTATGACTTGAATTATAGGGAATCCCCGTATTATTTTATTTCGTTCGATCATTACTTAATTCTTTGACTTTGGTAATTGGTAGACTATCGTGTATTTGGAAAGTGCAATTTGCAAAATGTCGTCGAGTAGGCCATACACTCAAAAATTTCGAGACGAATGGCTATTCGAGACTGCTTTTCAAGGTTGGTTAAAAGCAGTTAGTAACGACAAAACCAAAGCATATTGCTGCTATTGTCGATGTGAATTAAATGCAAAAAAAAAGTTCAACTGAGTTTTGTTTATCATTATTCATAGCTGCTCATACTTCTATATTGCCGGTAGATCATCTTGGAGTTCTTTGAAAAAAAAAAAGAATTCAAAAGCGGAATTAAACTACACCGAACGAAGTGCACCGCAGTAATAAAGAATGTATGTACTTGCGCCACATTTTAATTATTAGATCCGGCCTACGACGGACAAAAAAATTGTTCCCTATCTATGAAGTGCCAAAAGATGTCCAAATAAAAATTGGTACCATGGCAACGTATGACCTGGAAAATTCGGGACCAAGCACAAGTGGTTCACAATTAGATAATTTGACACTCGATAGTTTTGATGACGAATAATCATATTTTTTAATTTTTCCTTATTTATCTAACAAGATATAATATCACGTTAAGTTTTCTTTAACAATACATAATAAAAAAAAAGATTTTTAAACTTTCTTTTATTTTAGCTCTTTTTTTTCCGAAAATTTAGCTCTATTTTAGCTCTTTTTCAAAGGTGATCTAGCTCTCTTTAAAAAAATGAGTTGGCAACACTGGTCGTCAGACAGACAATTTTGTTCTGAAACATCGCGCCAAGTTTGTGTTGGTTGAGTTTTCATTTTATTATTGTCGTAAAAGCAAAAACGATGGCAGAAGAAGAACACTACGACGACGTAGACATATCGGATATAATAGACGAGTCTGAGCACTATCTTGAAGCGGACCATCAACATGCAGAGTTAACAGAACCGACAGACTCTGAAAACATAAACACGATACCGGATTCAGATTTATTAAGTTCTGAAGAGCAGACGGTAGACGAGAAGAGGCCTCAGGTACAAAATAAGAGCGAGGTTATACGTTCCACGCGGTTTCCAATAGCTAGGATTAAGAATATTATGAAAATGGACCCTGACGTCAGCGTAGTGTCAGGAGACGCTGTGTACCTGGTTACTAAAGCTACTGTGAGTAGATACGTTAATTTTTATTCTGTCTGATGCCAATGAACTACCTTTCTTGTGGATAGAATTAGTATGGTTCATGTCTTTACAGTAATTTTTATTTTTTCATTTATAACATGATCCTATAAAATAGAGGACATGAGTCTGTCAAGTGGATGGACCTATATATTTGAAAATTAAATTACAAGTATTAACTAAGTACATATTTTTTCTTTTTTTTTTCAGGAACTATTTCTAGAAACAATAGCAAAGGAAACTTATGCATATACAGCTACGAATAAGAGGAAAATAATAGCAAAGAAAGATTTAGACTTGGTCATCAACAAAGTGGACTGCTTATGTTTCTTAGAAGGTGCCATGGACTTTTAAAACGTCAGCAATAAGTTTAAAGTTACACCAGGAATTCAACCTTAACCTGTTGACTGCAGGAAAACACACCTGTTGTGTTCCTACTAAAAAACGCAAGTGCAGCGCAAACACCCCATATGTGTTTTTCTAAGGCGATCACACAAACTGTGTAGCCAGCCGCACTACGGGCTTGGGGTAGCCCGCAGTCAAAGGGTTAACTTCAAAAAGTTTTAATACAGCCAGCGCTTTCTTATTGATAGTTGGTCCACAGTTGCCTGCTGCTTGTCAACCAGTAAACGTCACTTGATCAACGAGTGGACTTGCGATGTCAATGATATTCATCAATGTGTCAAATTCATTTTGGAACATTTATAATTCTTAAGGGGCTAATTTTTCAATCGTCAGACAACTCCTAACGGAGGAATAAATAATATTTTTGAAAATTTGCCCTTAAACTAATACTATTTAATTATGTGTGTAATTTGTCTTTGTAAGAATTATAAATATTTTGTACAGTTTTTTTTTTTATTGCAATTGGTATTGACTGGTTCAATGGCAACAATTACAAACAAACGAATTATTAGTGCGAACTTCAGTAAGAAGCATACATGATATGAAGCTATTGTTACTTGTTTTAAAGATACAATTTTAGCCTTACAAGGAAGCCCTATGGTTTTCTATTTCTACAACTTTCCCAAAGTACCACTGTTTTCGAGGATATATAATTTGAGTTGGAACTCTTGCTGAGGAACAAAGACATACCACGTGAATGTGAATTGATATATGTCTATGTTACATGTCCCTAGTGAAATCGTGGCTTAAGATAGGATTGTAACAATAACAGGGAGGGCCCGGAACAGAAGAGAAGTCTATTGCAAAAATAAAATTCTTAGATCTTATAATTAATGTTCCAACGTATTTTCCGCGTGCTCTTATAGACTGGATTTCTTTATATAAACATAAACGATTAATTCTAAATGATTTAATTTTCATTTAATAATTACATCATTTACAAATAATCAACAAAATAAAATGACCTTTTCATATAAAGTTCTGTACCACACAGTTACTAGTTAGGTACTGTTCTTTTGGACTGTGCAGAGGCATGGTTCGTTTACTTGTATGTTGTGAAGCACAAGGCAATAGGAGTTTAGGGTTTAATCCAGAAATCCCCACCGATAACTCTCCACCAGTGGGGATTGTTATTTTTTTTTAACCGAGTTTAGTGTAGTTTATACTAAAGCACGTAGGTTATTAATATAATATACACTATCAAAGGCTTTAAAAAATGATTTAGATACTTGTACGAATAACATTATTGTAGCCCTTTATAAATCAATGAAGTAACAATATACAGAATAAGTGGTTGTAGCACTTGCAGGAGCGGTAGTGTTTCCGCTACTTGGAGCTGCGGTTCTCGCTGCTGCGGTGCTCGGGGCTGCGTGCTCTGGGTTGCGGTGCTCGGAGCTGCGGTGCTCTGGGTTGCGGTGCTCGGGGCTGCGGTGCTCTGGGTTGCGGTGCTCGGGGCTGCAGTGCTCGGAGTTGCGGTGCTTGGGACTGCGGTGCTCGGAGTTGCGGTGCTTGGGGCTGCCGTGCTCGAAGCTGCGGTATTCGGAGCTGCGATGCTCAGTGCTGCGGTACCCGGAGCTGCGGTGCTCGGTACTGCGGTACCCGGAGCTGCGGTGACCGGAGCTACGGTGCCAGGAGTTGCGGTCCTCGGGAATTCGGTGCATGGAACTGCGGGGCCCGGGGCTGCGGTGCTCGGAACTGCCTTGCTCGGAGCTGCGGTGATCGGAGCTGTGGTAGGCGTAGCTGTGGTGCTCGGAGCTGTGGTGTTCGGAGCTGCGGTGCTCGGAGCTGCGCTGCTTGTAGCGCTTGCAGGAGTGGCAGTGTATCGGCCACATGGAGCTGAGGCGCTCGGAGCTGATAGGATCGTTGCAGCAATCAGTAACAGCGTAAACACCTGCATTTTGGCTACACACAAAAAATATGATCATTATTATGTTTATAGTCACTGAATAAAAGTAGAACATTGCAGTCGCTTTCCAACTTAGTCGGAAGCTGTATTCTTATTACTGACCCATCGGATAGGGCTTGTCCCTATTACCGTTTTTGCGGTACAATTACCGACCACTAAAATAACAAGACAATTCTAGATAAATAAAATAGTTGTTTTTGAGTTTTATTATTTATTCAAATAAGTATATCAACCTGAAACAAATGTAATGCAACAAGTTGTATAAGTTCTTAGCCAAAACTACGCCATCACACCGGTAGACACACAAACACCTTTCTCATATTCAAATTCTTTTATACGTACCTATAGCTTTTTTAAGTTCTTTTGTTATGTTTTACCTGATTCCATGGGGTGAGGACCTGGTGATCTGTAATACAGGTCTATAACTATAATAGACACCGGCTCCGCACATACACTTGACTGAAATTGTTTGTTATCATGTATTCATGTTACTTACCTATTTAAATTAAATTATTACTAAATAAAATACCTAGGTACTCAAATTAAAGTTATAATTAGTTCTACATACTAACAATACAAATCAAAGTAGGATAAGATAAACAAAATTTAAATATTCTTCTATCACCTAACAACGACATGGGTCGGAAATACAAATTGTTCCTATTACGAAAAGGTTAGGCTGGTGATGATAGAGGTCGCTACTAGGTACTTATCCTATCAGTATCCCACGATTATTTCTGTGTGACCTGCCGACCAGTACCGAGCAACCTGTACAGTTTCCCCACTATACCTTATGTTTAAAATGTTTATTATTTTCTTCTTCTTCTCGTGTCGATTGAATCAAATTTTGTCCGACCAATATTGAGCAACCTGTACCTACAGCTGTATTATTTTGAATAGTACTATTAACAAACGTCGAGGAAAATTATTTTTAAAAAGTTTTAGCGATTTTATTAACTAGCTAGGGGCATCATCATAAACGGAAAGATAGGATTGTAACAATAAAAGGGTCAAGAACAGAAGTTTGTAGATAATTAGCAAAATACAACAAATTGACTGTTACATAAGATTTATTTATAGTAGATTTAAAAAAAAAAACTCAAATAAAAGAGCACAATGGGGTCTGGGCGTCCATCGCCTACGCATCGCGACAATTTTTTTTTAAATAAATGTTCCAATCAACTTCAACAATAATCCTATTGTGTCTTTTCTGCGTGCTCCTATAAACCGTATTTCTTTATATAAACATAAATAATAAACAATTAATTGTAGGTAAATGATTTTATTTAACTTAATAATTACGTCACTTACAAATATAGAACAAAATAAAATGACCTTTTCATATAAAGTTCTGTACCACACAGTTACTTGTTACTTTTCTTTTGGACTTTGTGCAGAAGCTTTGTTGGTTTACCTGTATGTTGTGAAGCAATAGGATTTTGGTTTAGTTTATACTAAAGCACATAAGTTTTTATCCTTCCACATTATGACTGGACACATACCCCGGTCAGCCAGGACCTCCTAGAGGATCTGACCTAACTATAAATATACCTACTCTAATATTAAAAAGATAAATTATAACTTATAGTATAGGTACATTACTTGTATTATGCATTATCAAAGGCTTTAAAAAAGATTTAGTTACTTGTACGAATAACCACATTAATGTAGCCCTACATGAATCAATGAAATAATAATATACAGAACAAATGGTACTGCGATACTTGTAGCACTTGCAGGAGTGGTAGTGGTTACTGCAGGAGTGATAGTGCTTCCGCCTCTTGGAGCTGCGGTGCTCGGGGCTGCGGTGCTCGAGGCTGCGGTGCTCGGAGCTGCGGTGCTCGGAGCTACGGTGCTCGAGGCTGCGGTGCTCGGAAGTGCGGTGCTTGGAGCTACGGTGCTCGGTCCTGCGGTGCTCGGAGCTGCGGTGTTCGACGTTGCGGTGCTCGGAGTTCCGGTGCTCGGAGTTGCGGTGCTCGAAGCTGCGATGATCGGATTTGCGAAGCTCGGAAGTGGGATGCTCGGAGCTGCGGTGTTCGGAGTTGCGGTGCTCGGAGTTGCGGTGCTAGGATATGCGGTGCTCGGAGTTGCGGTGCTCGGAGCTGCAGTGCTCGGTTCTGCGGTGCTCGGAGCTGCGGTGTTCGGAGTTGCGTAGCTCGCAGTTGCGGTGCTCGGAGCTGCGAAGCTCGGAGTTGTAGTGCTCGGAGTTGCAGTGCTCGGATATGCGGTGCTCGGAGTTGCGGTGCTCGGAGCTGCGGTGCTTGGAGCTACGGTGCTCGGTCCTGCGGTGCTCGGAGCTGCGGTGTTCGGAGTTGCGTTGCTCGCAGTTGCGGTGCTCGGAGCTGCGATTATCGGACCTGCGAAGCTCGGAGCTGCGAAGCTCGGAGTTGTAGTGCTCGGAGTTGCGGTGCTCGGATATGCGGTGCTCGGAGTTGCGGTGCTCGGAGCTGCGGTGCTCGGTTCAGCGGTGCTCGGAGCTGCGGTGCTTGGAGCTGCGGCACTCGGAGCTGATAGGATCGTCGCAGCAACCAGTAACAGAATAAAGACCTGCATTTTGGCTACACACGAAAAATATGATCAATATTATGTTTATAGTCACTAAATAAACGTAGAAAATTGCAGTCCTTTCCAACTTAGTCGGATAGGCCCCTATTACCGTTTTTGCGCCTACTAAGTATTACAAGACCATTCTAGATAAATAATAATATAGTTGATTTTAAGTTTTATTATTTATTCAAATAAGTAGGTATATCAACCTGAAACAAAATAATGTAATGCAACAAGTTGTATAAGTTCTTAGCTATAACTACGCCATCACACCGATAGACACACAAACACCTTTCCCATATTCAAACACGAGGGATAGCTAAATTGTTTCTTTATATTTATTGCTAACTGTTGCCCGTGGTTTTACCCGCATTTCAGGGGAAATTACACACACACGACAACACAACACAGATAAGTCTATAGTTATAGTTAATTTGTAATTTCTTATTTTTTACTGAATGATGAACTGATGAACATTGTATTTTTTTGTTGTGATATTCAACAATTTTATTTTATCTTTTGATTTTAACAACTATGAAAGATTTTATTGTAGGTCCAGCAAATCACAGTTTACGGTTAGTTAAATATATTTCTATAATACTTACTGCCTGTGTACACACACCGCGATTAAATAACTAAGTATACAGAGAAAATAATTTATAGATAGCTAATAGGTTCCAATAAAACAAATTGTATTTTCAATTAAACCCATATTAAATTGTAGGTATGAAGATAATTTGTCTTTATCGAAATTTTGAATCATTATATAGTGCTTAGTGATAGTAACTATAAATGTTAAATATTAGTGGTAGGTAAGTATTTCAATTACAAAAACTCAATTTTTGAGAATTATGCCAGCAACATTAACATAAAATGAAGCTTAACAACAAAATTTGGCATTAGGAGGAGATGAGGAATACGGATGGGTTTTAGTTTTAGTCAATAAGAGTCTGACACTCCCGCTGTGCCCAAAGCGGAATAAGTCATTTGAAAATTACCTATCCTTTAAAAAAAAAATCCCCCACTTCTTTTGTGACTGACTCTTTCGTGTGAGTGAGGTTCCCCACTATACCTTATGTTTAAAATGTTTTTATTTTTTATTTTGAATAGTCCAATGCAACAAACGTCGAGGAAAATGATTTTAAAAAGTTTTAGCGATATTATTAATTAGTTAGGGGCATCATCTTATACGGAAAGATAGGATTGTAACAATAAAAGGGCCAAGAACAGAAGTTTGTAGATAATTAGCAAAAAACAACAAATTGACTGTTTTAAGATTTATTTATAGTACAATTTACAAATACAAATAATATAACACAAATAAAAATGCACAATAGGGACCTTGGCGTCCATCGCCATATTTATTTTTTCTAATAAATGTTCCAATCTAATCTAATCTTCGACAATAGACCATTTTTTGTAATTTCCCCTTATCTTTATAATAATATTTAAAACAAACAATTAGTTCAAAGTGATTTTAATTTTAACTTAATAATTATGTACCTACATCATTTACAAAATTAAATAATCAACAAAATAAAATGATCTTTTCATATAAAGTTCTGTAGGTACCACACAGTTCAGTTACTAGTTAGGTTAGGTTCGTTTACCTGTATGTTGTGTAGCACAAAGGCAATAATATAGGAGTTTAGTTTAGTTTATAGGTACTATTAAAGCAAGTAAGTACCTACTTTTTTTCCTTCATGACTGTTGACGTTCTAGTCTAGAGGATCTGACCTAACTGTATACAACCTTAATTTTAATTCGCTACAAATCTTTCAGGGGGTGAATGTACTCATGAATATGAACAACTTTTATTAAGGGACATAGTACGAAATGTGAAAAAAAAACCAGCTGATCCATACAATAATGTACCTACTACATTACGATCAAAATGTATGGATCAGCTGTTTTTTTTTTCACATTTCGTACTATGTCC
Organism: Hoplodrina blanda; assembly: GCA_949316365.1. Taxonomy (NCBI): domain Eukaryota; kingdom Metazoa; phylum Arthropoda; class Insecta; order Lepidoptera; family Noctuidae; genus Hoplodrina; species Hoplodrina blanda. Next base: position 3,943,130 of record OX438582.1, read on the forward strand.
CTTAATAAAAGTTGTTCATATTCATGAGTACATTCACCCCCTGAAAGATTTGTAACGAATTAAAATTAAGGTTGTATAAAATAATGTGTGGAAAAACTAATATAAAAAAGATAAATTATAACTTATACATATATATCTATAGTATAATATATTACCTACACATTAATAAGACTTTAAAAAAATATTTAGTTACTTGTAGAATAACCACATTATTGTTGGCCTACATGAATCAATGAAATAATAATATACAGTACAATTGGTACTATAATACTTGTAGCACTTGCAACAGTGTTAGTGTTTGCGCCACTTGGAGCTGCGGTGGGGGCTGCGGTAGGGGCTGCGGTGGGAGCTGCAGTGGGGGCTGCGGTGGGCGGAGCTACGGTACTATTTGCAGCAGCAGTTTGTAAGGCCATCGCACAGTTACCTGACACGGTGAAACTGCTCCTCTGTACCAGAACGCTGCGACGAAAAATCAAAATAAGTAACAAGCAGTGGCGTAGCGTGATTTTTTTGAAGAAGCTACTATCTACTATAAATTCTGTTAAGTATGTATGTAGGTACCTACATTATAAGCTATACAATTTTACTCTTCTGTGTTTAACAGCATGTATCGTTTGAATGAATATAAAATAACTATGTCAATAGTACACAGTACTACAGTAAACACTAGGTACTGACTGTCATTTTACAGTTGACCAACAGATACCCTGCCGCAGTATCTGTTTTTCCGAACCGAGGAAGCTGGTAGGAATCGAGTTACCGCGACCCTGGAACTCAAAGGGCAGTAGGAGGAACACGTGTGTTCTAATCAGTAAGAGTACTAAGAGACTAAGAGTCTGACACTCCCTTCCGCTCCGCCTAGAGCGGATAAAGTAATTTGATGATATCCCATCCTTAAAAATGGAGTCACTGGTAACAATTAGCTACGAGATGGTCTGAGGTTGAGCAAGGCTAAATAAAGATAACATACTTAGTGTCCATGCACAGATAGATTGATCAACTCAAATGGAAAATCGAATTGCTGTGACTGCTACCTATCAGAATCTACAATGGGTACCAATTAACTCACTGGATAGCAAGCCTGATGACGATCGTCCCAAGAAAAATCTCAAACTCAACCATAAACAAAAAAAAGGGTACTTAGTTGACACCACCAACCAATTGACGTTTTTTTATGACCTGTCAAAACGCGATTAGCAAAAGAACGTCGGACGTCACTTTTATCATGACTACTACTTAATAATTAATTTGAAAGCAATTAAAAATCAATTTTACAGTTCATTGAAAATTAATCGGGTTGTTAAGGCTAAAAATAGTGATTCTTTAGAGATGTCTTCGAGCTAGTGGTTAATGATGTCATCTACTGGGAGTAGATGACATCATTAACCAAAACTTATGAATGAAATTAGAAATGAAAATGATCTTACTCTTTGTTTAGTGCGCAAGCGATTCCTGAGGCAACTATACGCATCGTTTCGGGCACGCCGGTAATAGAATTCAGATTCACGGTTGTCGATGTGGATCCCAAGTTTAATATTCCCACGACTGTAGGATCACTTGTGGTAGGCACCCTAATTGACAAAAAAAAACAATAAGTACAATTTTATTCTCACGCGTTGAAATTGAACGGTAAGGTAGTACACTAAAGTTTCTCGCGAATAAAACGTGCAACCAAGGAACCAATCTACCAGTCTTTATACCGATCAAGCTACATTAGTTGAACGAGGCCCACTTTAGGCCCGAGTTCGGCCCTGGAGTGCAGCAGGCCGCACATAAATAAGTTATAATTAATGCATAAAATGTGTAGAGACTAATTATTACGGTCAGCGCAGAAGATTTGCATTATGCTCAATCAGTCAGTCTTCATTGTATAATTAAGTAATTGAAAAACAATTTAAAAACTACTGTAAAGCGTTGAAAATGTCGTGCAAGTTAATAGATGGCATGCAAAATGGTCTTACAGACAATTTTCAACTCTATGTGTGATGCAATTAAATCGAATCTATTTGCCAAAGCTTGTTCTCTACGTGTTCAGTGATATGTTGCTGTGGGTACATACCTTGTAACAACTAAGATATCACTTGTAAGTGCATATGTTCCCAACGAGCCTGAAGTTACCGCCGCAGAATGTTTCAAGGCAACGACGTCCTTGTAGAACTGTGGGTAATTCAATATAACAGTCAAGTATTTATAAGCACGCCTTGTTTAGACCCAAAGGCCAATTCTACAAATATCATTAAAACGTTCGAAATGTAGTCGCAATCTCATCTCAATTAGTGTTAAAAATGTACTGTAAAAAAAAAGGCATAGAGCACAGAAATCTAAATACTTAATAAGGCTTTATTATTTAGATTTCTGAGGCATAGAGGTATTGTTGACGGGTTCCCTATACTTGAAATCGAATGACGTGAGATTGAATAACAATATTTGTTCGAAAATGGCATTGAAAATGGTAACTCGATAGTAAATGAAATCGAAGAATTATGAGCGCGACAGCTCCCTATGTCGATGCATCGAAATCTCGAATTTTAAACTAAATGTTCGTATCATCGGCAGCGCGAAGGCCCATTTTTCATATTTACTGACGCTCTCAAGAATAAGACAAATCGATTGAAGTAACAATGATTAAAATCACCCCACGCGATTGGTGTCAAACTGTCAACGCTACAAAGAACAAACATACATACATAGGTTGATAAACACATGACCCTCTGCGTGACGCAGTCGGTTAAAAAGTCCACAGGTGTGCTCCACAGGTGGGCATAGGCCCTGCTCATACCAACAGGTAACAAGCACTGATATAATACGCTTGCTCACTCAATCAATCAATCACTCAATCATCGTGATAGAAGAGCCATCTCATAAGGTCGAGTTGAGAATATGAAAGGCGCATTTTACATCTAATTGAGGGTTCAGTAACCTACCTTGTAATGACTCTTAGTTGCTGCCTTCTGGGCCGCCACGTTAACAGTCCTGTAGTTGCTGGCGACAGGCAGCCAGGTAGTACTGGCATTGGAGAAGCCGGCATTCGTGGTAGCGTCCCAGTGGAACGGCGTGCGTTCAGGGTCGCGACTGTTCTTCCAGTAGTTAATAGGATCTTCGGTGTTGCAAGCCTGGGGATCCTTGGTGTCCACCCAGCTTATATTTCCATCAGTCATACCAAGCTCTTCACCCTGAAATGACGTGTTTTATTTTGTAATTAAACTTATCGGAAATAAAAAATGGAGGAAAAAATGAAGAAGCTCTACTGCTGCGGAATATGGCAGTGTTTCCTTTACCTGATAGGTGATGGTGACTCCAGGGAGGATAAGAGCCAACATGTTCATCGCGTCCACTCTCTCCACGCCGTGTCTTGTGGCCAAGCGGCTGTTGTCGTGATTGCCGTTCTGAAATACACCGTAATTAGAGAATCTGGGCTATATTTAACAGTATTTTCTATAGACAAAGTTACAATTTTGGGCTAATACTATAAGTTCATGGCCAACACAGGAAATTATTGATTTGAATAAGGCTGTATACTCGTAAGTTAACTTACTGAAACTTTACACAATGGCGGTTAATACCGTATGTTAGTTATACCTAGGCGAGCTACTGCTGGGCCCAAATAGTTTAATTATTATAGATGTATCATCGATACGAAAAGAAGAAGAACAAAGACGAACTTAAGATACTTACCACCCAATTAGCGGTCCTATTAGCCGGCATATTGCTCATCCATTTATCAACTACAGTCTTCATGTTTACAGCAGTGGACGTGCTACTCAACTCTCCAAGAAACACGAAGTTGAAAGGCATGGAACCGTCGCGTGTACCGTCGCCATAGTATCGCATCATCAGGTTCAAATCGGTGTAAGCTTCTGTCATCATGATCTTAGACTCGTTCTGTCCGAATTCTTCGAGGACTGCTCTCCAGTCGTAGACAATTTCGTAAGTTTCATTTTGATCCTTAGTGTAGGGGTGGTTAAGATAGTCGTAGCTGTTTACGTCGGTGGTAGTCCCTGAAAACGTGGTTAATGGACAAATATGTTGATGAAACAAAACGTAACTTTTATCCTCCTATCTTAAGAACCTTTCAACCCGCTCGGTTGGTTGGTGAAGTTGTAATGGCCCGAGTTTAAAGCCACCAGCTTCTCAAGTACGAGGAAACGGATTCCATACCAGGAAATTAACAATAGGTATGTTTTATTTAAACTCAAACGTGTACTTTCTATAATTATTTTGAAAATCACGTCATTACTGTTAAGGAAAATATCAGGTAGATTTTGAAAATTACGTCATTATAATTATGTACTGTTAGGCAAAATATTTATTTTATTTTTTATTCTTTGGGATAACAAACAATTACGGAATAGCGTAATACAGTTAAAACTTAATACTAAACCTTATTTAATAATATGGTAAGTAGGATGCCTGGACTTATTGTGCAAGCGAGGCTCAAACAGGCGTGATGATCAATGCTCATCCTTGTGAGAAAAGGACTTTGCCCCGCCGTGGGTCAATATCCCCGGGAAAGTGATTCTGTGGTACATTTACTGATGTTAACTTACCTGAGAGTGGCTCATTGGGGTATGTGCCGTTGCTGTAAACCACTTCATACAACATATTGACTGCATCTACCCGGAAACCTGAGACCCCCTTCCTTAACCAGAACCGAAGCACCTCCTGGAATGTTAAATCGGCTTTTATGTGACGTTTTATAAAGGAGCTATATCTTATACATATAATATATATTACGCGTCACGTTGTTTGTCCGGGATGGACTCCTAAACTACTCAACCATTTTTTATGAAATAGGATGACTTAATGTGTGTAATTTGGTCAAACTTAAAAGATAGGATAGTTTTTATCTCGATTAATTACCTCAATATCTTTACTTACTTCAAGCCACAGCAACGCGTGGCCGAGTCAGCTAAGTAGTATATATAATGTATAGTTTTTTATTCAGGATAATAGAACAGACATCTGACAAGGGACGTTAAGGGTCGTGATCAATAGGTTGGTGGTAGTTGGTGGTTCTTCAGTAATAAAAAAAATAAAACCGCCTTCAAAAACTACAAAATAAAAAAAAACTAGTTTTGGAAGTCGGTGGCTTTGGTTTTGTTTTTTGTTATGTAGATATTGCCACCGACTTCCAAAACTAGTTTTTTTTTACTTTGTAGTTTTTGAAGGCGGTTTTATTTTTTTGTAAAAAAGCTTTTTATTTTTCACTTTTTAGTGCTTGTGTGTTAATGTTTGAAATCCTTACAAAAAGCCCTTTCAAACAATACCTCACACGATATATTTAATTTTGGAAAGTAGTGGGAGGGGTTGACGTACCCTCTCCCTCTCTTCCTTCAGTCAGTCATCGACTACACGTATAAACAAAGCAATTAAGCAATTTTACTTGTTACGACAGTTATGCTGTGATTCTATAAGGAGTTCCGTTCCATATCTCCGAAGTTCATCATCAGATCATGACAATATTTCTATGGGACCTATTCGGAAGTATACTCTTTCAAACAAAAAAAGAATCATCCAAATCTATTTATAATTGGCTGAGAAATCAGGTAACATACATACAAAAAAAAAAAAAACATGCGCGCCGAATTGAGAACCTCCTTCTTTTTGAAGTCGGTTGAAAAAATATATTGTAGCACGATCTAAAACATGGTTTGCCCTGCAGTGGGACAATTATAGGCTGGTATTATTACTATTATTATGTAGTAGGATGTAGGTACTAACTGTTCTCATGTATGATTAAATAGATGTGCAAACGTTTACGCTTTACATACTTTCATTTCCTCCTGGAGAGCCAAGCTGCGGTAGTTGATGTCGGGCTGTTGGATGACGAACTGATGCAAGTAGTACTGTCCTCGCACTGTGTTGTATTCCCAGGCGCTGTTGCGGAATACGCTGATCTAAGTATTTAGAAATACGAGAAAGTTAGCTAGGGCTCAGATAATATACGACAGGCAACGAGGTGTACCCCGCCCGCCTTTCTGGAGTCAGTGCGGTCGGTGGGTGACGCCCGTACAGGATGACGGGACCCGCTTTGTGTTGGTGGTAGTTCAACACCTGCTGGGGTACGGAAGAATGCTCTGAGCGACCTCCGTGTCTCGGACAAAGTTAGTTGGAGAAGCACTGGGATTTTAGTTGGTAGGAGTCCATCACATATTGCCGCTTCCCCCAAGTCGGAGGTAGTCCATGAGGAATTGCTCACGAAAAAAAAAAGGCTCTGACTGGTTTTGCCATGTTCAACTTCAATTTTTTACTTAGAACTTAAATAATGAGAGAAAACTTGTTTGCAAGTAGAAAAAGAGCGAATTGACAGTTAATCCGCAGGACGGGTATACAAGGTTGGACCCCAACCGTACCGTACCGTTTGAATCAACCTACAATGTGCGGTTGTTCGTACGTTGGAGTCTGTACAATCGTCGGAGAATGTACTTGTACTGAAGATATTTTACCTAATAGATATTGGTACTAACTCTGGCTAGCTCCACAGTGCAGCATTACGGCATGACTTACCCAGTTACTAGGTGGACCCATGACACCATCGGCGTTTACTATACCGTCGGCCCAAATGTAATAGTCAGCATAGGTGCCATTTCTTTTTGCTGATTCCAGGAACCACTCGCTCTCAGTGCTCGTATGGTTGGGCACGTAGTCCAGCACCACGCGAATACCTGCACGACGGTGATAGTAATTAAACATTCTCATATTCACGTTTATTGTACTAAAGTCGTATAATAAGCCGTTGGTTCCCCGAACCAACAGCTAAGTTAACAATTTTGGGAGTTAGAGCATGTTGCACAACGGTCGAATAGTCGTTACTCACTGATTAAATTAGAAAATGGAATACGACGAATGAATTACGGATAATAAATAATTTCATTGTTCATTCATCATCATTATCATATCGATCAGCTAAGATAGCTACAATGACCGGATCTGCTATGCTATTCTCTAAAAGACTCGACGACGAACTCGTCGACGAAACTAGTATGGTACCCATTGGATTTTGAACTTTATGCTCTAGACCATTTAGTTGAAAATCCATTAACGACAAACTGTCTCTACGACGAGTTCCGAAACAGTTTGTCTTTAATAGATTTACAACGTTGTGATCTACAGCATAAAGTTGAAAATCCACTGGGGACCATACTAGTTTCGTCGACGAGTTCGTCGTCGAGTCTTTTAGAGAATAGCACCCCTGCACTGCCCGCAACCAGCGGTTTCCCGCGTAGTCTTCCCACACTATGCCTTTCGGTACATGGTCGCCTTACGAGTACGACTCCAACGGCCGCCTGTTTTAAGAGCTATATAAATGTGCATGTTGTTATGTATGTATGTTTATTAGTAGGGAATCTTTACATATTTCTAACCGTGGTGCCTCTAGTCATGCGATACAGTCTAGCTACTATTTCTTTCATATATCATGCCCAGTTTTCATAGCCAGTAATAAACATAGAAGGTACAACTGATTTGAAGAACAATCTAGCTGACTCCAATAACTATCCGATTAGATTAAAACACTTTACAAGAAAAGCACTCGATAACTGAGTGGTATCACAGTTTAACCTTGGCAATATGTTAGCAAGTTGTATCGTCAGAGAAAAGTATCCACTTAAGGTTGATATTGGAACTTACTCCAAAAGAGTTTGACAGGTGAGGATTTCCCACGAGAATAAAAGGTCCCTAAGCTTTTCTAAGGGTTTGTCTAAAAGGCCTTCTATTCACAAGGCTGAAACGGTAACACCTTGCTAGATTTGGCTTTTACATTATATTTAAGTCTGCGTTATTTGAATTAGAGCCAAATGACATTATAGCTAAACCTCTTAATTGATTCCTCTGTGACGTCACATATCTTAAGAACTGTCCAGTGCACTTTTCGCCTATTGTGTATCACGCTACGAGCGCCCGCCGTCTACCGCTTCCCCCATACCCCGCTGGCGAGGACTCAATTTAGCACTCAATACTTAAACGGAGGAAGGGAGAAAGGACTCAATTTTAGCTTTAGTAGGAACACTTCTCTAACTTACAGAGGGTTCCTTATAAAGGGACATGGGCCTTGTAAAAATATATTGGGAAAACAGGTTATCTTTGAATTAATCATCCGCGTTTTTGTATCGACGGGGTGCTTATAAAATCATATGTTATCATGACTCACCCAATCTCTTGGCTTCAACCATGAGTGCGTCGAAGTCTTCCATAGTCCCGTAGTCAGCTGATATCGATTTATAATCTGTTATATCATAACCAAAGTCGTACATGGGTGACTTGTAGATCGGAGACAACCAGATCGCATCCACGCCTAACTCTTGTAGGTAGGGCAGCTTTATTTTTATACCTGTTGAAAATGTAAGGTGTACTAAATTCTTTATCGTTCTTTGTCCATGATGATATATAGCTGGCTAGCTATATAAAAAACTAGCTTCTGCCCGCGACTTCGTCCGCGTCAAAGCTGGTTTCTCTCTTAGGGGGTGAATTTTGGAAAATCCTTATTAGTTTCAGGTCTCTACGATCAGCGGTTTAGGCTGTGCGTTGATCCGTCAGTCAGTCATTCAGGAAATCAGGACAAAGCATTGTATATGTATAGAAGATAGATAGATCATTTTTAAAAATATTACCATTTAAGTCTCCAATCCCGTCTCCATTGCTATCCATGAAGGATCGCGGGTATATCTGGTAGACCACGGCAGACTTCCACCACATGTCCACGCAGGAGACGCTCGCGATCGTCGCAGCCACCAGTAACAGCGTAAACACCTGCATTTTGGCTGCACACAAAAAATATGATCAATAATTATGTGCACTGTCGCGCATATAATTCTTCGAGATTATTTACTATCGAGCTAACGTTTTCAAACAAGTATAATTCGATCTTACGTCATTCGATTTCACGTAGGGAACCCGTTTATAGTCACTGAATTAACGTAGAAAATTGCAGTCCTTTCCTATTTAGTCCAAAACCGTAAAGTAACTCCAGTGTTCGCCGAATTTGACTGACAAACTGCCGTGTATCTAGATCTCAAAATGTATGCTTAATATCCCGGGAAAAATAAGAACAAATTGCTTCGTTTGTTAAAAATCTTTACCCTCCTTTTGGTCTTTGCCACAGTTGGGTAGAATTGTCCCCAAGACCCCAACATAACACTTTGAAAAATTTTATCTAATGATTTTAAACACACCAACCTGTTTTCGCTGTTGCTACACCAATAGCGATGGTCACAGTCGACTGGACCTTATATGCAGGAAGATTCAAGTGTATTGTAAATGTGAGCTCTCGACATTGTTTGTCTCTTAGCGATATGTTATCGTTGATGATTAAAACACCTACTTATTAGGGATTTTTCAGGAATGTCTAATGAGTTTCTAGATCTCTTTCCTAGGTACTTAACTTCTGAATTGGGTATTATACCTACACTATTACAGTTACCGACACGTAAGTTGGCAAGAGTTTTTGTAGTGGGGGAAGTTTGCGCACGCACAATTTCATACATTTTTATATGCGCGAACTTCCCCCACTACGAAAATCTCTTGCCAAGTTACGTGCCGGTAACTGTAACAGACATAATTTCCCTAAAAAAACTGGGCAAGTACGAGTCGGACACGTACAAAAAGGATTCCGTACCACCATACAATATTAATCATACACTCTACTCAATGTGCTTTATATATACGCTATTCGTGTTTGTTTAAAATTATGTGGAAAATGTTGTTGGTTTTACAATTATACTCCTATTTTAGTTTTAAGCTTTATACCTTATTATTGATATGTGTAGCCGTTTATTTTTCCAAAAAAATTGTGGAATGATATTTTGAAATAGTTTTTTATAAAACTCTAAATAAAAATCGACGATTTTCTTTGATGACTTTTACAAAATTTCTCTACTTAACACTTTTTTAAGGATTTATTATTTCCATACTGACTCCTAATAGTCTCTTAATGAGTCACCCGGTGAATACCTACTTAATTAATAATTATTGAAGACGCAAACAAAACACTTGCCTTTATTATCAGAATTTCCACTCGGTTCAGTGACGTCATCGTTTTGAACACTGAACAACTCTTTTTCATTGATCTCAGCCTAGATGAAAACAATGATTTGACTTTAAACCGCTTCATTATATCCGTAGGCAGATTTAAATGCAGATTTTATGCAACGACTACCGATACGATATATATATATATTATACTTATTATATTTTATTTTTCTTGGAATCACACAAAAACTTTAACAAAAGATGTTCAGATACCTAGAGAGGAAAACCATTGTACATAATTTGAGCTTTCAAAAACGCAATTACCCTGATTTCTCCAAAGATTTTGTATGGTACTAGGGTACTTTAGCCTTGAGAACCTGGGTACCTGTGACATCACTTATTTGTGCAACTCAATCGACTACTTATTTAAGCAACAAGAAAATATTTTTTATGTTTATTTAAAAATTGATCGGATTCAGGCTCTGGTCTAAAGAAAAATCTGCTGCCTCCAGTGTTGACTCTATTGTAGATGGACCTATACTATTGAATTCCTGCTGTCCCTTTGGTCTCGTGGTCACAAGCACGACTGCTGAGCGTGGGGTCCTGGGTTCGATTCCCAGGTCAGGCAAAAAGTGTTATTGGGTTTTTACACTAAGGATTTCTCAGTAGCAGCCCGAAGTTTGGAAGTTGGTGGTGTGACACCCCCGTGCCTCGGAAAGCACGTAAAGTCGCATCCTGCGCCTAATCTCTCTTATTTATTTAAAACTTTATGCACATGTAAAAAAATACATTGTACAAAGGCGGACTTAATGCCTTAGGCATTTTCTACCAGTCTACCTTAGGGTGATACAGAGACAAAACATAGTAGGTGCACAGTAGGGTTTATTCCCGTTGTCCCCGTACACCGTGTCCCCGTAAAAATACCTCCCGTTGTCCCCGTTAATATAGTAGGTACAGAATATTTCCAAGAATAAAATATAATAATAAATACTTAAATACATACATACAAACAAAATATACAAAGTAGAGAGAGGTAAAAATACATAGATGGAGAAGTACAACAAATTAATTGTGGGACGAGTCTGCCAACTTCTTATGAAAGTGTTGGCGAGCTTTTACCTTGAATGTGAACCGAGTGGTGACCGTCCAGATATTCTGAGGAAGCGCATTCCAAAGGAAAACCGCCTGGACAGGAAAGGAAGATTTAAGAAAACCAGAGCGGCGAGAAGGACATCGCAGAAGACGATTATTAGAAGATCGAAGACTCTTGCTGTGCGCAGAGCATAAATATTAAAAATGAGAAGTCAGGTAAGAAGGAGAACTTGGTTTGTCTCTTCGGTCGTGTTGGATTGGCGTCCCATCGGACTTTGAGTGGGAGAAGAGAGAGAGCACCTGTGTTTGCGCACACACTTGTGCTGAAAGCTATATCTCCTGCGTACTTCGCTAGTCTCCAATGAGATTGGCTATAATTTTCAAATCCATCCCACTTTCAAAAATAATTTCGTATTAAAACTTGTGATAAATTCAACATAATATTTATTAAAGCAATTATATTACAATATTTTACAAAACAGCTTAATGATTTAGTACTATTGTACCCACACATGGATGAACGAAATAGATATGTACAGTAATAATGGTGCTACGAATCTTGAAGCACTCCCCCGCAGTACCAACGCGCAGTTTCCTGAGACGGTTACACTACCACTTTGCACTGTTGCACTGAAACATAAAAAGATACGAAATTAAGTATGTAAAAAATCATAAATAATGGTGCCGACCGTGCCGATTCCCTTGTTCACAAACAAGGCAAAATTTAGACAATTGGCATCTCTTACTGACACATAGCTAAAGAAAAGGACGGTGACACTTACAAACTAAGTTAGAGATGTCAAATTAGTTTCGCTTTCAAATTCTCCATATTTTTAATCTCTACGTTTTAAGATGTCGACTATTATTGTATGGATGTGTCAGATTGACTTAGACTCTTCTCCATAGAGGCCTACCTCCGGTTTGGAACGAGCAACTAGCTTCAACTTTCGGACTAACTGACCGACTCCTTGACAATTCAAAAGTGCCTGTAAATGGTCTAATTGAAATAAATGTTTTGACTTTGACTTAATTTAGGTAAAAGAACCATGCGTACTAGTCGTCTAATAATAAAAAAGAGAGAGAGAGACTTACTTTTTGTCGAGTGTGCAATCGACTCCCGAAGCAACGACTTCCATGTTTTTGGGCACGCCGGCTATAGCGGACAGATCCGCGGTGTAAGATGTGGATGCCAAGTTCAGTATTGCCACGATCGCTGGATCAGTTGTAGTAGGTACCCTAATGGAGACAAACAATTTGAAACAATAAAATATGATAAGACAGAATAATATTGTTTTACTCGTGTGTTAATGGTCGCTATGACATTTATGCGGGTCGGCGCGAGCGGTTTGGCATTTTCGTTTAAAGTTATCAAAGGTTTTATCGAGAAATTCGAACGGAATAGGCCGAACTGTATATGGTACTGAAGTGTATACCTTTACGGACACATGCATACTTACAGATCGGTAATAAATAATGTTAAATACAAAATACAAACCAGTTATGTTTAAGTCCCATGTAATAGGGGGCGAACCTATTGTCATCAACCGGGCACAAATCCAAAATCCGAGGCTGCTCATTTGTCCCCCGCCTTGGGGTAGGCAGAGGGGGTCCGCCAGACTTTTACTGACTTAAAACCACCCCGGTGTTCCGTTCTTACACTTACGCCTCTGCGGGCCTCCTCAGGTCAAGGGGGGAGTGAGATGTTTGATTCCCTCTGTGATATCAATGAGGGGCTTGAGTAAAACACTACCCGCTGCCTTAGGTCCCGTTGAATTGAAGGTTGACCGACATACACCCTCGATAACCACATACCAGTTGTATAAAGTAACAACTAACATCACGCCTGTAATCCTCGAAGGGTTAGGCAGAGGTGTACCTACCCATTAGTACACCCACTTTTCACCAGTTATGTTTAAGTCCCATGTAATAGGGGGCGAGACTAATGCCATCAACCGGGCACAAATCCAGACATCGAGACTTGTGTATAGTCTGTTTTCTAAAATGCGTTCGCGACACTCAATGTGAAGTGATTATTCCGAATAGTGATATGTTGCTGTTAGAGTACATACCTTGTAACAACTAAGACATTACTTGTAAGTGCATATGTCCCCAACGAGCCGGCGCTCACCGCCGCAGAATGTTTCAAGGCAACGACGTCCTTGTAGAACTGTAAGTGGGTAATTATAACAATCTATTATTACATACATGCATAACATCACGCCCGTAATTCCCAAAGGGTTAGGCAGAGGTGTACCCATTAGTACATCCACATTTCGCCAGTTATTTTCAAGTCCCGTATAATAGGGGACCACCCTATTGCCATCAACCGAGACTACTACTAAGAAATTCCTGATGGAAAATCCCAATAACTCTTTCCCCGACCTGGGAATCGAACCCTCATGCTCAGCAAACAGTAAAATACAGGATTAGTACAGTAAAATTCCGCCTAAAACTAAGGGCCAGCATTATGTTGCGGACCCCTGACGTAGCTGTAGAGGTTGCCACAGACCGAAGAGAAGATGGCGAGACTTCTTAGATGGAAACTCGACATAGAGAAAAGTGGAAGAAACTTGGGGAGGCTTTCGCCTCCGTGAAAATCACTTCTGTGTAATTGAGGGTTCAGCAACCTACCTTGTAATGACTCTTAGTTGCTGCCTTCTGGGCCGCCACGTTAACAGTCCTGTAGTTGCTAGCGACAGGCAGCCAGGTAGTACTAGCATTGGAGAAGCCAGCATTCGTGGTATTGTCCCAATGGAACGGCGTACGCGCAGGGTCGCGACTGCTCTTCCAGTAGTTGATAGGATCGTTAGTGTTGCAAGCCTGGGGGTCCTTGGTGTCCACCCAGCTAATGTTGCCATCGGTCATACCAAGCTCTTCTCCCTGAAATGAGGAGTTTTATTATAAAGAGCTCAGAATATCTTGGATTCTTCTTTTCTGCTATGTGGCGTCAGATTTTCGTTCATTAATTGTGGTGTACATTACATGTAGCTGGCTTGTAGCCTGTAGGCTCACTGACATCGGTGTAGGAAAAACATCGTGACGAAACCTGGACTTTACCAGCCTATTACTGTCCCACTCAAAACCATGTCAGAGGCCCTTGAGGCGGTTTAGAAACTCTGACACTAAGCTGTGTGGGGTCGTAAGACCTTACTGCCCACACGATGATGAAGAAAGTAGCCTGTAGGCCAGTCTACTAACATATAAACATATAACGTCATGACGTCATGTCTGCAGTGACTCGATGAAGGCTAAACTGTGGATGCTGATGACGATAAATGACAGGTATGCTTGTGTTCGTTGCTTGTAAAATGGTGCTCAGAAGAGAAGGGGCTCTTCTACCGCTAGGACTGAGAAAAAGAAGAAAAAAAGCACAGTGTTCCGTTTACCTGATAAGTGATGGTGACTCCAGGGAGGATAAGAGCCAACATGTTCATCGCGTCCACTCTCGTCACACCGTGTCTTGTGGCCATGCGACTTTGATCGTGATTGCCGTTCTGAAATAGATAGTAAATACTTAGATGGCGAAGGCTAATTCTCAACGTTCGAAATCTAGTCACAGTCTTATCTTAACGACAATTAATGTCAAAATAAAAAAAAACGTAAATTAGAGGCATTTTTTTGAAACATTGCAGTTCTCATAGAGTTAATATCAAATTTACTCGTATATGATCAACATAGAGAAATAAAATAGGTCTTATTTAACCATAAACTTCACTAAATAATCTTTAATTATTTAAAACAAGTAAAATAGCCGATTATTAACACAATTTTTATACCATGTACCTACCATTTTACCTATGTTCAACAAATAAATTACTTTGACTTTGACTTTATTGACTTTCAGTAAACGAACAAAATTTTCCAAAATTTTATTTAAATCCGTTATCCTATAATGTCTTTCACGCACCGGCAAGCGCAGCGTAGGACGTCTACCCACAAGGTAGACAGACGATCTGATGAGGACCGCGGGATCGCGCTGGATGCAAGCCGCTTCCAATCGATCCTATTGGAAATCTGTAGGGGAGGCCTATGTTCAGCAGTGGACGACCTACGGCTGATATGGTGATGATGAATAAATGTCTTTGGGACACTTACCACCCAATTAGCAGTCTTGTTAGCTGGCATATTGGACATCCACTTATCGACCACCTGCTTCATAGTTGTCGCGTTGGACGCGGCACTTAGCTCTCCAAGATACACGAAGTTGAAAGGGATAGAACCGTCCCGAGTGCCGTCTCCATAGTACCGCATCATCTTCGCCATGTCAGTGTAAGCTTCTGTCATCATGATCTTGGACTCGTTCTGTCCGAACTCGTTGAGGACCGCCCTCCAGTCGTATACGACGTCGTACGTTTCATTCCGATCTCTAGTGTAGATGTGATTCAGGTAGTTGTAGTCGTTGGGGTCAGTACTGTCATCTAAAGTCACGATATAAGAAAATATTTAAATCTATATCATAATAATGAAGCTAGAAAGTCTATTGTTTAAATGCGCTAATGGCGCATTTTCATTAGTCGATAGGGCCCGCATGCGGGGAGTCCCCGCATGCGACATAACAACCAATGA
This sequence comes from Hoplodrina blanda, assembly GCA_949316365.1. NCBI lineage: Eukaryota > Metazoa > Arthropoda > Insecta > Lepidoptera > Noctuidae > Hoplodrina > Hoplodrina blanda. The sequence goes on from OX438582.1 coordinate 3,958,754, forward strand.
AAGTTACAAGTCGTTACACCGCATGCGGGGATCCGCCGCGCATGCTTTTTACCGACCGTGATATCGACATGCGGGCCCTTTGGCATGCGTTCCAGAAATCTGTCGCACCCCGCATGCGGGCCCTATCGACTAATGAAAACGGTTCACCGAATGCGGGCCCTGTGGCATGCGTTCCAGAAATCTGCCGCACCCCGCATGCGGGCCCTATCGACTAATGAAAACGGTTCACCGAATGCGGGCCCTGTGGCATGCGTTCCAGAAATCTGTCGCACCCCGCATGCGGGCCCTATCGACTAATGAAAATGAGCCATTATCTTTGGAACTAACAGTCGGAATGGAAAAAATCTCAAGTCTAGGTATTTTTACTAATATTGTAAAGAGGAAAGATTTGATTGGTTGTTTGTTTGCATTGAATAGGCTCCGAAACAGTAGTTTCAAAGCAAATTTTTCAAATCGGGGCAGTAGAACCGATTTGAAAAAAAAAAAATCTTTGACTGTTGAGAAGCTACACTATTTCCGGGTGATATAGGTTATATTATGATTTAAAAAATTAGGGATTCGTAAGAAAAATCACGCGAACGCAGCCGCGGGAAGAGTGCTAGTTCAATATAAAGCAGTGGAAAAAGTTACGAGCTCTCAATAGGGATACAGCTCAATAGGGATGTATATTTTATTTTAAGTTTTAAATTTTAATTTGTATGTTGAGTGACATTTAACAGCAAAATATAATTTCTTTTAGATTTAATTAACCTAAAAGTTGTATTTTATGTAGTTACCAAATGTGTAACCTAATACCTACTTTAATAATGTTTGCATGCCATTTTCATGGCGAAATGTGCTTGAACTTTTATTTATATTTACCATCTTTGTACATGACATACCACATTTAACGCAAATAAATAATTTTGACTTTTGACTTTTGACAGCAATCGTTTCTCGGTCAGTGCTTACGTGCTGTTCACTTACTTGAGAGTGGTTCATCTGGGTACATGCCGTTGTCGGCCTCCACTTCATACAGAAAATTGACTGCGTCTATCCGGAATCCTGACACCCCCTTTCTTAACCAGAATCGAAGAACTTCCTGAAAATTTCCATAGGCTTTTTTATTTCCGATTTTTTTTAAAGTGTTTTACTGACGTAGTTTGTAAGTAAGTTCCAATCAATCAATTCATTCGTTCAATTTCTTGGTATTATATAATAAATGTTGTTCAATTAATTGTTTGTTTAAATGAGCTAATCTATGGAACTACTATGTTGGATTAGAAAAAAAAAAGGTTTATGATTGCATGAGGAATAGTTTAGGAGTACGTATGGAGTTTCTTGCCCATTCTTCTCCATACAAAGCTACCTTTTGGAAGGGGCAACTAGAATCAATTCCCTTTTCTTTTGTATTTGACGTTCAAAAGTGCCTTGTAATGGCCTAATTGATATAAATGATTTGACTTTGACTTTGACTTAGGCTATATAATATCACGCTACGACCCACGGGAGTGGAGCAGTAACCAAAGATATAACTGAAGGCAGGTAAAGACAAAAAACCGCCGAAATCACAGGCAGAAACTAATGTTCACATACTTTCATTTCTTCACGGAGATTCGGATTTCGGTAGTTGATGTCGGGCTGTCCAATGACAAACTGATGCAAGTAATACTGTCCTCGGACTGTGTTGTACTCCCAGGAACTATAACGGAACTGACTGACCTAAACAAAAAAAATGGATTAAATTGAAATCCTTTTTTGAAGTCGGTTAAAAAATTATAAAAAGCCTAGACGGGGATAGTCGTTGACTTGTATTCTTTCTTTATCGTGTGGGCAGTAAGGTCTTACGACCCCACGCACCCTAGTGTCAGAGTTTCTAAACCGTCTCAAGGGCCTCTGACATGGTTTGAGTGGGACAGTAATAGGCTGGTATAAGTCCAGGTTTCCTCACTATGTTTTCCTTCACCAATGTCAATGATGGTCGTGGTATTAGTCGGGGTGCTGTGAATCTGGCAGCCTTTTGGAAAAATTAATCCGCCTTTTGGAAAATTATAGTAATTATAAACCACTGACATAGATAATACAGGACTTACCCAGTTACTTGGAGGACCCAAAGCGCCTGTTGTAGCGTTTATTTTACCATCTGCCCAGATGTAATAGTCAGTATAGTTGCCTGTTCTGGTGATCGAATTTTGGAACCACACGCTCTCGTTGCTCGTATGGTTGGGCACGTAATCCAGCACCACGCGGACACCTGACACCAGAAAAAGTGGTAAAGTTAGTCATCACGGTGGACATGTCAGTGAATACACAAACCGATTTGGGTTTTTCCATCAGAAATTTCTAAATAGCAGCCTCGGAGTCTGGATTGTTGCCCGGTTGATGGCAATAGGCTCGCCCCCTATTACATGGGACTTAACACTTTAACTGTCCATGCATTATATGTAATGCACTGAAAACCTTGCTTGATACGTCCGTGCATTACATTTGATGCATTTAAAAAAAATATCTGATAGCTACCTAGGAGTCTGTAGACGAAATTTCCCTTACCTAAAATATATTACGTGACCTCGTATTAACTTAAAATGTAATATAATTATTGGACATTTGGTGATCGGCACGGAAATAAGGTGTCATTCTAGCATGACTCACCCAAACTTTTAGCCACAACCATGAGTGCGTCGAAGTCATCCATAGTCCCGTAGTCTGCTGCTATCGATTTATAATCTGCTATATCATAACCAAAGTCGTACATGGGTGACTTGTAGATCGGAGACAACCAGATCGCATCCACGCCTAACTCTTGTAGGTAGGGCAGCTTTTGTTTTATACCTGTTGAAAATGTTCGGTGTATTATTTTGAAACATAAAGTGAAATTGACCAATGAGATTCTATCATTGGAAATTATTTAGACCTAGGTACCTACCTACCTAGATTAGTGAAAATATTTATTCATAAGGCATTTTTGAACGCCATTTACTAGAAAAGAACATTTGCATGTAGTTGCTCCTTCTAAAAAGTATTTTTGTTTGAAGAAGAATGGACAAGATCCACACGAATAGGTATTATAAATGCGAAAGAACCTCTGTCTGTTACGCTTTCACGACTAAACCACTGAACCGAATTTATTGAAATTTGGTACACACGGCTACACATCAAGCTATACTTAACCAGTATAAGCTGACTTCTGATTGTACGAAAAGCATATACAATGCGAGGTCAGCTAACACTGGTTTTGTATAGCTTGATGTGTATTAGCCGTGTGTACAGGGCACCTAAGTTGGAACCCCAAGAAAGAAAATAGGCTACTTTTTTATTGCGCAACTTCATCTGTCGCGGGCAGAAGATAGCCTGATATAAAAGTTTAGACTAATTTCGGACTAGTTTCGAGGCGGACAAGTTTTCGGGTTAGGTTAGTTTTTATTATTTTTATTGCTTAGTCATATTAGTCAGTCATTAACTATTTTGTATTTTTCTTTTACAATTCCTTAAAAATGTTATAGGTATCCGTAACTGCAACTATCCGAAAATATCAGATAATTCGAAATAATTTCATATTCGTATCCGTATCCGAAACCGGTAGAATATTATTCACGTATCCATATCGAGTTTTGAAATGTCATATCCATTAGATCTTAACATCCCTGTGTCAGACCTTTACAGTATGTTAGGGCCTATTAGCTTAGGTCATAATGCTGGCATACATTACCATTTAAGTCTCCAATCCCGTCTCCGTTGCTATCCATGAAGGATCGCGGGTATATCTGGTAGACGACGCATGACTTCCACCACATATCCACGCAGGAGACGCTCACGACTGTCGCAGCAACCAGGACCAGCGTTAACACCCGCATTGTGGCTTTAAACATATTAAAATGCGTTTAACGTTACCTATAGTTCTTAATCATTGAATGTTCTAACTGATATTTATGACTTGGTCACTCCGATTAGGGAATTGTTTTGCAGGTAATCCAAAACGGAAAAGGCCCGGCTGGAATCGCCTCGGAAAATTCAACCGTTAGCTGACAGTCGCCCGCGATGCGTCACCTTCTTATCTTGTCATTATAAAAAATATTTTAACGCCCACGATTTAAAGCTCTAACTTTAATCTCAAATTGTTTGGTGTCGGAGCTGCTTTGTAATGAACGATGTTCTTTTGTCTGAAAATGTAATAATAATATGCTTCATATTAGATAGTTGACACCATAATTTCAAGTAAAACACTTTATTTCAGCAGAAACTTGATTAATTTTCAATTTACTGTAAAATATTTTTTTTCTTGGCTCAATAAATAGTAAGTCAATTGAGTTGGCAAATAAGTGACGTCACAGTTCGATATTGGCATACGAAATCTATGGGGCATCGTTTTGACAGGTTATAGAAAGTATGTCAATTGATTAGTGGTATCAACTACCCAATTGAAGTTTGAAGGTGGTCCCCAAAGTATACCAAGACTTAAGACCATTTGGACATAAGACCAAGAAGATTCAAGACCATACTGCGCTATGACGTTGTCATTTTAAGATAGGAGAAGAGTTACTTACGTGTTTTTCAAGCCAGGGTCCAGATGAGGCAGCACAGAGTGCAGGGCTGTAAGATTGTACACCCCTGGGCACTTTGAAAATCTTAACTTTTAACACACCAACCGCCACTCGCTGCTTTTCAACAATACCGATAGCCACAAGCGTCAGGTCCTTATATAGATTCAAGTATGCACTTGAATACATGTTTGTCATATAGCGATGATATCGTTTATGATTTTAAATGTATGAACAATTTTTATAGATGTAGAAGGTACCCACTTTCTAAATCTCGGTTATCTGGTACCTAGGTACCCAGGGATGGTAGGTTGATAGTTATCCATATCGCCGTGATTGCAAAGCAAATAATCTGAAATGATAATAGTTGATAATGGTAAGTAAATATTAGGTACAAGAAAAATTAAACAACAATGTTTCTGTTCAGCGGTTAGGTACAACAGTACTCTAGGTTTATTCCTTTGGGGATTATCGGTGTCGTGTTAGGTATATAAAAAAAGAATACCAACTTATTACTGTCCCACTCCAGGGCAAAAGCCTCTTCTCATACAGAGAAAGTACGAGCATTGATCACCGCGCTTGTCAGATTAACCAGTCCAGCCCCGGCTGACTTACCGGCAAGTCAGAACATTAGAAAATCAATTGTGTCTCATTACGTGGGACTTGAGTAATAAAAACTTTGGGTACCAGACTCCGTACCACAGTTTAAAAATACATAATTGTTACCTCTATTAGTTTTTTTTATTCATAGTGCATTTTAATATTATAATTTGCATCGTTTTTAGAGGGAATCCCTGACAATCGTTACGAGTCGTCAGAAGCCCGAAATTCTGACAACCAGTATTACCAAGGGGTATCGTATTACCTAGCCACTGGGTTGTGGAGGTCAGGTAGACAGTCGCTCCATGTAAAATACTGGTACTCAGCTGCTTCCGGTTAGACTGAAAGCCGAACCAAACATAGTTGGGAAAAGGCTAGGCAGATGATGTATATAGTTTTTTTTAATTTGAAGAATAAATGCATCTCCGTTTAATATATTTTCTACAAAAAAGCTGTCAAAGCGCCATATTTATTCCAATAGGAACTATTTATAAAACGCCCCTTCTTACCCCCTTAAACTTATTATTAAGAAATAGGAAAACAAAACAAATAAATAAAGGGGTTGAGTTGTAATTTTCACTTTATTGGAGTCATAATCTTGATTTTATATAAAAAATAAGTCAAACTGAATTCTATGACATTCAATAATGAAAATACAATTTGTAATATTACACACGGATAGTTATAATAAAGGAATTCAACAAATACTAGTAAGTTCGGCGACAACTTTTAACATACTATTATGTAGGTACACAACGTTTCAACAAATGTACTTTTTATTTATTTCAAAATTAATTTAAAACAATGGTCGTCGTTCATCTAACGCGTCAACACTATGCAAGTACTAGCTCGCTTCACGATAGAGTATAGAAAAATGGACTCTGTTATGTTGCCACACAGGCTTATATTCACGCGAAGTATTCGCTTACATTATTTTTATTTAGAATAATATTATGCATATTAACCAGTTCAGAGTTTGAAATTCCATCTGGCGCGGGATGCGTTAGATAGATGGCGACCATAGCATATTTTCAGTAATGGCATTACTGCTTTTCAATTTTTTTTAAGTAAATCTCTTGCGAAAGATTTGTCTCCGTAGATGCCATGCAATTTTGAATTTATTATACAAGGTATTTTAAGTTAGCTGGCGAAACTTAATATAATAGCAATAAAACAAAAAAATAAATCATTATTTTAAATAACCAGCCGATTACGTGGTGAACTTTTAATTTTTATTTCTGTACAAGTGATTTGTACACCTAATCTTTAGAAATAAATTAATTGAATAACGTAACTTTTTCAGGTCGCCCGTAGTTGCTTGATAATTTTGATTTTACAAAATCCTGTTTTAATTTTTGTTTTATTGCTAAAAAACGTCTGTATGTTTGATTTAAAACGACCATGTTCTGAAGGCGTTTACACGGAGTAATTGGAATAGAATTGTGTCGCAATTATAAATACAGTGATTTACCATCATTTAACCGTATTTGCTTTACATGTTTATAATCATTACAAAATGTAAATTAAAATGTCTGCTCAAATTACAATATAAATATTATTATGCCTATTGCGTTTAATGTCTTCTACAATTGAGGGACACATAATATGGGAAATGTTATTTTGTACACGAGAAAAATAGATTTATTCGTAATGCTAAGTACTTTGTACTATCAAAGTGTACATGTCAATGGGTGTCGAAATAAGACTATTTTGTACACAAGTCAGATTGACAGAACGAAAATGTTTTGGACTTGAAAAATAGAAACAGAAGAGAAAGTGAAAAAAAAAATGTTTTAAAGATCGAATAATAATTTCGATATAGAAAGAAAAAGACATCCATGACGTATGCAAGTACCTACTTATACACAATTTGTTGAGATGTTGTTTAACCTCAGGAACTATAAATCAATGCTGCCATTCATACACCGAGATTATGTACGTTTTTCGTCCGTCCAAAATGTATATTACTTGTAGGTAGAAGAAACAATTTAATTTTTCAAATATATTTTAAATAATAATACTTTGGACCTGAAAACCAGAACGTATACAATCTCGACTTAATTCCATTTAAATTAATTGATCACACTCGTTCATTACAGATTCTTATAACTTCATAATATTTACAAAATGTACAAGATTTTATTCTATAATCGTGAGATGTATCAAGACTTGAATTTTTTTCTCCGAAAATTTGCTTTTCCCATTATTTTTCTTTCACAGTTAACCGTACAGTCCACCATAAGCTCAGTTCAAAGTCATACTTACTGTAAGATTGAGTGTACTCATAATGCACGCTACAATCCTGTTATGCTAATCAGATAATTCAAACTAGGTACGATTTAAAATACGGACAATCTATACTATACAGGGCCGGATCCAGGATTGTCGTTTGGGGGGCCTTGAACACGATTTTATTTTTGCACCCAACATTTAGCTTGATGACAACAACGACCATACAGCCTATAGACGCCTAATACCACGATCTAGTGCACGAAAACTATTCTGCCAACTTGCTGAGGTACTTAGGTACACGAGGGGGACGGGGTACTGCGTTCTGATTGGCTAACTCAAGGTCAGTGCAGTGTTTACGACTCACAAGAGTGGTCGAAACTAATACGAACTTGGTGAGTGAAGACGGTTATAAGACTTTTATGCCTAATGTGTTGACAGACATCGGTCGTCTGTTATTAGGAGTCTAGGTATATATGGTCGTTGGATGACAATGATACCCTAAGTAGGGTAATGTTTGCATAATATCATGTTAACTTTAAAGTTTGTCACGGAAGAACTAAGATGCTTCTTCTGAGCCCCTTAGCCTCCATGGATTTGCCACTGATCTATACCAAAATAAAAAGGTAAACTTTGTTTGTAAGAAGTAATCTCTGGAAGTATTAGTTCGATTATAAATATTCTTTTACTGATTTTACTTCCACGCGGACGAAATCGTGGGTAAAGCTAGTAAAATTTCTGATACTAAATATCCTAACAAGTGGAGGAACATATATAATTATATACATGGTATGAAGTTGAACATGGATTCAGCGTGCACTATGAGCAGTGTGTACAATCAACATCGACATCTGCAGTTAGTATTACAAATAATTTAGTCTATTTGAAAGGGCAGGTTGGCTGCTATTCTCGGTTTTTTCTTCTTCATTGGCCGCGATGTCGGGTCCTGGTGTTGTTGCACCATCTGTTTATAACGGTTCAAGATTTAAAGGATGTCTTTTTCAACAACGGCCGCGAGATGTATCTATCCTAACCAATATTATAAATGCGAAAGTAACTCTGTCTGTCTGTCTGTCTTTTCTTCACGCCTAAACTACTGAAACGATTTGTGTGAAATTTGGTACAGGGTAAGTGTGAACCCCAACAAAGGACATAGGCTATTTTTTCGGCTATTAATTTTTATTCGACTTCGACTTCGTCTGCGTCCGCGATAACCGACATATACACGGACGAAGTCGCGGGCAAAAGCTAGTACTATTATAATTATTACTGATTTTTCTTTCGTGATAACAAAATTGGTCACATAATAAAAGTATACGAGGTTTCTGGTAACCAAGAACAAGATCGTGTGGCTATAGAGATGAACTTACCGGCGTATTAGTAGGCTGTGGTTTCGGTAATGTAGACTTGGGTGCCAGCATTTGACCTGAGTCTCTTCTGTGTGAAGAACCGCTCGGCTGTGAGACGCGTCTGTTGATAATTAAAAAAAATGTCATAACATCACGCCTGTAATCCCCGAAGGGTTAGGTAGAGTTGTACCCATTAGTATATCCAAATTTCGCCAGTTATATTTAAGTCCCATGTAATAGGGGACGAGCCTATTACTATCATACCATAATAAACTATAAACATAACCAATAAGGTTGAAAATTGTGTGCAAGATATCATTCCGGGCGGCAATTAAGCAATTTACAACTCTATTTATGTTGCATGTCAGTTAATTATCAATTAACAAAACAAACCTGCCTGTAACACGTGATTTTATACGAGTACTTATAAATTAATAAGAAGTTACAATTGTTCACGCACAGATAGTATGGAAATTAACAGAACCTTGCAGGGCTTAGCTCACGAACGTGCTACCTTCGACAGAATTATCGAGCACTTAAGCTGGAGTGGCGCTAGGCATATAAATATGTCGTGGCCTCCACCAACACTAACGGTGAACACACATCTGACGAAAAATGAGAGGTGCATCGTTTGTTGCGTAAGGGGATCTAGTAATTTTTAGAAATCTCTCAAACATAGAGACATAAGTTCTCTAGAAAAGAAACACTTTACTTTATCCCTGAAAACGCGATTAATTATCAATTAACCGTATTTGATTTTTATTACTTTCAAACTAATAAACAGTTACAAAAATGACGTCACAGTTGACTATCTAAATCAAAATCTATGGGAGAAATCGCGTCATGACAGGTCATAAAAAAGTACGTCAGTTGATTGGTGGTGTCATCTACCCTATTGACTTTACAGAAAGTTTGTTGCATACAAAAGTACCATTCGTTCAACCAAAATAACATCACGCTTGTAATCCACGAGGGGTTAAGCAGAGCTGTACCTATTAGTACACCCACATTTCGCCAGTTATGTTTAAGTCCCATGTAACAGGGGGCGAGCCTATTGCCATCAACCGGGCACAAATCAGATTCCGAGGCTGCTCCTGAGAAATTCCTGATGGAAAAACCCAGCAACACTTTGCCCGACCTGGAAATCGAACCTCGAGCATAACAATGGCGCTTTGCGACCAGTAGGCCAACGAGACGATCGATATTGATTATTTCATTACACAGATAACGTATCACATACATGTATAGGTACTTTATCGAGGATTACGTACGGAAGTGTTTACCTAGTGAGTAAGCACTACACATAGAGTGCTACAATGTGGGTATTTTACAACAATTCAAAGACAATCACGTTTATGTGATAACGCGTTTAATGATTCAGTTTAATTACTTTGAGGGGTATTAAAAGTTAAAGTAGCATAATTTTCGTAATGACTCAATGGTTAAAGTACCCGCTTGTTATGCCCAAGGTTATGGATTCACAACCGGGCACGACCATCTTGAATTTTCTAGTTCATATGTACTTTTACAAGTTTATCTTAGACATCACTAACAACAATGAAGGAAGATATTGTGAGAAAATATGGACTTATATCCATAATCTATACTTAATATAATAAAGCTGAACAGTTTTTGGTGTTCAAACGCGCTAATCTCTGGAAGTACTAGTCGGATTGGAAAAATATTTTGTATATGATAGCTAGATCAATGATTAATAACGTATTTGGTTACTTGTATACTATTCAGTATACAAGTAACCAAAGACGTTATTAATCGCAGGTAAAACCGCAGGGTATATAGCTAGTAATTAACATAATAACAGAAATGTTATAACCAAAAATAACATAACATTAGGTACTCCTGTATTCTCCCCAGATGTAGGGGGCAGAGTCTGTTACAGACCTTGAATAAACAGTTATTAAGGGCGCGCCAAAAGCCAGCAAACTTTTGGAACGAAGTTCCTTATATTATAATTCACCCGCGCGCCCCGTTTATGTGTTTTATTGTAATAACTCCAAAACTAAAAGGAATTATCTTAAATGCCTAAACAAAACCCTCACTCATGTATAAATATAACTAATTATCAAATTTTCGTCATAGTAATCATTATAATATCGTGTATAAATCGAAAAAAACAAAAAATTAGAGGCTACTTCGTGATGTTTTTCTATCGAGAAAATGTTATTATTTTATGTTTTTGATCAATGAGAACCCTCGAAAATATCATGTAGTTTTCATACATTTGTATTTTAAGCCTAGAAATCTAGAATTGTTCATGTAAAATAAAATAAAAGATTGGTAATTTTGCTTACTACCCACTCTTAAGTTCAAAACGATTTCTTTAAACATAAATGTCAATTCTATATTGACATTTATGTTTACTTACCTTTGACTAGTCTGTACTTGTAGCGGTACGAAGGGATTGTTGACTTTGTCCGCGGAGTTCTGCGCAGGCGCCGCCGCTTGCTTATTTGTATTCGGTGGTGGTTTCACACTCTGCAACAATTACACTAGCTTGTAGAGTTGATGATGTTGATGATTGATACGAGATAAGGAGGGGGACAAAATTCATGAGCAGTGTCAGAATTTTCTGATTTTTTTTAGGCCCTAGTCTTAACTCTATTTTGGTTGATTTTAAAAAAGTATTGAATAGGCTTTTATTTTATTACCACGAACATAACATCACGCCTGTAATCCCCGAAGGGTTAGGCAGAGGTGTACCCAATAGTACACCCACATTTCGCCAGTTATGTTTAAGTCCAATGCAATAGGGGGCGAGCCTATTGCCATTAACCGGGCACAAATCCAGACTCCGAGGCTGCTATTAAGAAATTCTTGATGGAAAAACCTAATAACACTTTGCCCGACCTGGGAATTGAACCCAAGACCTCATGCTCAGCAGTCGCGCTTTGCGACCACTAGACCAACGAGGCAGTCGATTAATTATTACCACGTAGTATCACCACGAATTACAGTTTAAAGTTATTTCAGCCTAAAGATAGATAAAATGCCACGGTTGCGGACAAAAAATGACAGACGGACGGTGACAAAAAATGAGTTATTAGGCGTGAAGAGATAGCAAATGACCTCTCCTATGGGTTAAATCGATTTGGCAAACGATGCACCAAACACCCTGTATAATTACTGGAAAACTGGTACCTAACAAAGCTTATTTTCAAATCTGTAAGTCAGGTCACCTGACCAAGCCCTCTGTACAATTTCTTTGTACTTTTGTTACTTCTAAACGTTTTGGACATAATTTACGTTTTATTTCATTTATTGCTTCTGTCTTTCGAATCATTATAAGGCGATATTATGACGGCCATGTAGACACTTGTATCAGATAATGAGTAGTGCCACTTGCGATAAAAACACTCCACATTGTGTCCATACAACTTGTAATCCCTGTCCGAGGATTCCCCGAACGCAGACATAGCTGTACAGTTAACAAAAGAGATTAGTATACAGGGTCGTCAGATATAGTTGAAGTTCTTTAAAACCGATGGATGTTTTCAAATGTAATTTTATTTTATTAGCAGTTAATAAACAGTTCATTAATTAAATTAAGTTTCAATCGTAGACATTCATTGGTTTCTTAGAAAACTTTAAACTATATCGGACGACCCGGTTACTTATTTCTGTTGTTGACCGTACATGAACTCGTCAGAATTAAATATGTTTTACCATCTTAGCCTCTTGCTGGGAGCCTCGTACTTCAAGGGAGCATAGTACTTATGAAAATGAACAACTTTTAATAAGGAACCAATGTCGAAATCGCAAAAAAAAAAACAGCTGTTCAGTGCTATAATGTTTCCATAATTTAACCTAATGTAGAGAACAGCTGCGTTCGGAAATACAGACGCAAGTAGTTTCACCCTTTGCTGTACGCTTTACAAAAGACGTTTGGAAATGCTTATAGCAACAAGGTAGAGATGGCAATAATAACACAATGTGCGGCACTCTTAAAATCATTGTGAGAGAACAGCCAGTGCGATAAAACGTTTCTTTAAGTTGATAAAATTGTGACACACTCTTTATCATTGACTAAGTGTGTCATACCACTTAGAAAATTCCGCGATTCCAATCATTTCTTGATTACATACTCGCAGCGCAATCAGAACTGGTCAGATTGCAACTTTATTACGCAATCAAGGGCCAAATGGAGGTAAAAACACAAAATAAATACAAACATTGGGCAAAATTACGCAAGAAAGATCCAACCCACAAAAACCCCAAAATTGAGTTACACATACTAATGGTCGATCGATATTTTCGTTCAATAAAAATAACCCAGAGATAAAGAAAGGTGATACGTTTATATCAACAAAAGGTACCACCCCACATGTGTTCATGATTATGTTAACGATGTCTTTAGCATATGTTACTAATTTACGACCTCCACTGCTGGATGTAGGCCTCTCTAAAAGATTGCCAAAATGACCAGTCCTGCTTGGCCCGCAAACGGTTTCCGGCGACCTTCACCAGGTCCACCTTCCACTCCACCTTCCGGTACGTGGTCGCCACTCTAGAGCCTTACGACCCCAACGGCCGTCTATGTGCCATGCCTATTGCCTGGGCTATGTCGGTTACTTTAGTTCTTCTGTTAAAACTTTATTCAAATTCAAATTGAAAATTGCTTATTTTAGGACAACTAGGTCCACCGGTTAGTATACAAAAACTTAGAAACTATTGTTAGTATAAATACAATAACAAAAAGACAACACTCATTACAAAATCACAAATGCCCCTGTGCTGAGACACCCCGCCCTGTCCAGATAACCAACAGGGAGGTACCCTAGAATATCACCAGACGAACGAAATGCCTCAACACAGGCGCACGCACATCTTCAGCTATGGTTTTCAGGATGCTGTTGTGACTCCCCCGCACCCTCCTCATAAGTGATACCAATTTTTTTTCTGAAACCGTCAGTATATTTATAAATAATTGAGTTGAGTTATTCACCTGAGGTTTAATCTGATTACTAGGTTGGTTCCAACTTGGTCCCAACGTAACATTGGCTCCAACTGCGCCAACACTTGGCAAATGTTTGGGGAAGCTTTGACTTTGCTCGAAGCCTCTGTTGGGTTGGTGCACTGGGTTGCGTTGGCCGTTGTCTTGGCTACGGAAAGTGAACTGCTGGTTGCGTTGTTGAAAGTGCGGGTTTTGGAACTGCGGGAACGGAATCTGGCTAGGTCCTGGACCTTGGAACGGCTGCCCGAAGGTTGGGTATGGCGGGAGAGGCGGTTGGCTCTGTAGGAGAAAAAGTTATATTAGTAACTCGCCTATGCCTGTGAGTTCTTTCGCGTGAATTACGATCATCATAGGGATTTCAAAAGTAGCCTAAGTTACTCCTTAAAACATTAGCTATCTGTCAGTAAAAGCCCTGTCAACTCGGTTCAGCCATTACGGAGATTAGGCGGAACAAACAGACGAAAATTTAGCTTTTGACCATGAAAACATTTATAAAATAATAAAATTGTTTTGTAAAAGCTGTTATTATGACATTACAAACAAACATTTTAATTATATTTATTTGTATACTCTAGCTGTTATTTGCTACTTTATGTACCCAGATAAAAAAAACCTACCAGGAGTTAAATCCAGGTTTTATAGATATCTATTATACATACAGATTATACAGAACAAGAAAGACCTAAATAAATTCAATGTAGGTATGTAATATGTGGACGTTTACCTTGTATGTGTTGTTCCAGTCGTTGGTGTAGACGGGCGGCGGTCGGTTCCCACTGATGGCTGGCGCGGACTCTTTGCGCCAGTTGGCCGGCTGCGGCGGGCCCCTGGATACAACATAATTATCATAGCATCACTCCTGCATACCTCAAATCCTTCCTGCCCACCCCAGTCAGAGATTGGTGGCATAGCATGTAGACATTTCCCCAGTTTTGATGAGTGTAAAAAGACGCTTAACTTAGCCGAAAGTTACATATTGTTTCCATAATTGCGATCATTCATATCGTACCGTCAGCGCCATCTAGCGTAACAAAGTGACTTAGTAACAAAAGTGGCACACAATAAGTATGAAGGCGCACTTGACATTTAAATCGTATGTTTGTTAGCTTACGGTTACATATCACGAGCATGTATTGGGTTTTGCGTATATTGATATAAGGTTCAAAATAAAATGAATAACGCGCGCCTGTCAATGTTGGTGTCTATTCCTTGACCTCATTTATTTATAAACCATGAATTGTGTTTCTTACCCAGAAAATAAACTCCAAAACGCAGGTGGGGTGCTTGCACATAAAAGTTACAAAATATAAAAGTGTTGGCTAGTTCAATTGTGTCGCGATTCGGTAAAAATCGAGACGCGACTTAAACCAAATGAGTTCTCGGAGCGAGGCAGCCAATCTCGAAGCTGCCTAAATGGAGTCCGCCCTTACTGGCAAGAAACGAATTAAAATGGCGGACAAACAAAGGAGCTTATCGTGCCTTTTCATTCGCACAGTATAGCGAGTGAAAGAAAGAACATGATAAACGCCGCCATTTTCAAAATGCCTACTGTTATATGGAACAGAGTGGAAGGGATATCATAACGAAAATTTTTACCATACATTCACTACATGATTCTAGACGACCCTGAGAAAACATTTTTCGTCGGTTATATAAAAAAATATCTGTCGTCTCATTCATTTTGACCGTGAAGGTATTGCACGTTTAATTTGTATAAAACAGCATTTTTTTTTTAAATAACCGACGGAAAGTGTTTCTCTTACAAACTCTATGGTAAAAGTTTTCGTTACGAAATCCCTTTCATCTGTAATGTTATCTTAATAGTTTCTATTGTTACCTCTGTGGTTGAGGTGCCGACACCGGTGCGGGTGGATTGTCAGTCTTCACCCGCCAGTTACGATTCTGTTCTGGCGTCGTAGGCTAATGACAAATACATAAGGATTAAATAAAAAACGCGTGAATTTCTTTACCTCTTTTGAAGTTGGTACGAAAAATAAATTTCTTCAGTGTGCATTAGAAGTATATACGGGAAAAAAATATGGCAATAGAAACAAAGAGATTTTTTAACTAACATGCAAAAAAAATTGGACACTTCGCAATATTCAATAGCAATTTCGTCGTAGACTACATGCAAATGTGCAATATATTTTCATAAGTATACTTTGAATAAATTAATATTTTTACAAGTGAGTATATTCAACTAAAGTTTTGAACTAAGTGTTACCTTATTTTTCTTAGTTTCAGCATCAGTTTCACTTATCTTCAGTAAGCTTCGTAGTAAATGTGTGGCGTTGTCCTGTTGGAACATAAATTAAGAACTATGTATTTGTAATGAAGTTGCTCGCTGAAAGCTACACCGGTAGGGAGCACTGAGCATTTCACAAGTGTCAAAAATGTTGACAATTGAGAAGTCTTTTCAACCAACTTCAAAAAGGAGGAGGTTCTCAATTCGGCGCGTATGTTGTTTCTTTTTTTTTTTGTATATATGTTACCTGATTTCTCAGCCAATTATGAATGGATTTGGATGATTCTTTTTTTGTTAGAAAGAATATACTTCCGAATAGATCCCATAGAAATATTGTCATGATCTGATGATCAGTGGCGTGCCTAGGGGTCATAGCTAAGGCAAGCCCGACAGATTTTCAAGAAAAAAAAAAACAATACAATTTTTCACGATCACACAGTTACACATAATTAATTTAAGAGCCATCTATTAACATTATCGGCGCCACTGAGCTCGTCCAGTTCGACCGCAGATAGTAAAATCACAGACCAATAGATGGCGCAGAAATAGTTGATTGTATGATGTTAATAGAAAATAATAGGTATTTCTTTTAAAATTTTAACTTCGAGTTTAATGCGAGATATAAAAACATCAGTTATAGAAAAAATAATATAATTTTGATGTTTTTACAAATACTTGGGTGGTTTACCGCCTTTTTGTTGTTGTGTATGTTCGTCTAAGATAAAATCGTATTAGAATCGTATCGTATTTAGACAGCTGGAGATACAGTTTTAAGAAATTGCCACTTTATAGTATAGGTCTTTTTGATGTTACGCTAAATGACTCGCACACAATATCAACTAACCTCTGAAAAACGGCTTGATTGTTGTCAATACGTTAATTGTGATTAGAAATAACAACACATATCTAAACAATAACAATCAGGAGTAGGTATAAGTGAAGTAACGAGACGATAATTATCTAAAACTCAAAAGTATTTACCTTCCTGAGTAATGATTGCACACACTTTAATCCTTCACAAGGAACAATTGCATGCGTTTCTGAATGCATGATACAAGAAACGTTAATCACAAGATAATCTAATCACAAACGTTAAAACAAATCTGTAATGGATAATAAACATCACCACAAAAATGCTCCGTGTCCGTAAACGACTTACAAAATTTGAACCAAAACAAACCATTCAATTAAAATCAGTCAGCATCTCACTCTCAGCAACTTCATGCTAGCTAAAGCCAAAAGCCAGGCTTGCTTCTTCATACAAATCGGCGAAGGAATGAATGAACGATTTTAATATATTTTTCGCAATTTGTACTGGATGAGCAGTAATTCCGACAAGCCACATAAGAAGCCAACGCGTGCGGGCGGGATAGCAATATACACAGCGAGATTATCGATTTGCGAGCGTTATCAGCGTAAGTTTGGTAACGATGCGCGCGCCGGATTACGCGCGAAATTGAAAATGTTTATTCATATGAGACAATAATTTACTTACTATAATACTTCAAAGGTGTTTTTTTAAAATATATTAATCTCGAGTTATTGATAGCAAGCCGGGCTTTTCGGCTTCTATGGAAGGCACGCCACTGCTGATGATGAACTTCGGAGATATGGAACGGAACTCCTTATAGAATCATAGCATTACTGTCGTAACAAGTAAAATTGCTTTGTTTATACGTGTAGTCGATGACTGACTGAAGGAAGAGAGGGGGGGGATACGTCAACCCCCCTTTTACTACTTTTCAAAATTAAATATACACATCAAAAAAGTCTAGGGATCAACATCCCTAACAAATGTTAGGGATGTTGATCCCTAGACTTTTTTGATGTGTGTATATCGTGTGAGGTATTGTTTGAAAGGGCTTTTTGTGAGGATTTCAAACATTAACACACAAGCACTAAAAAGTCGCCTTCAAAAACTACAAAATAAAAAAAAAACTTTAGTTTTGGAAGTCGGTGGCAATTTCTACTTAACAAAAAACAAAACCAAAGCCACCGACTTCCAAAACTAAAGTTTTTTTTTATTTTGTAGTTTTTGAAGGCGGTTTTATTTTTTTGTAAAAAAGCTTTTTATTTAAAAGCTTGGTAAGGCGCTTTGCACATAGAGCAACTATTGCAGCAACTGGCAACTAGCTGTTTACATATATTTCAATTGGACGCACACATAGCAACTCGAGTTTCGAGTTCCAGTGATCGTCAACAGTTTTCAGTTGCTGTAATCGATGACTAAGTTAGTTCTTAATTGCCGCAACTAGCAACTGTTAAATATTATACCGTTAACGCTGATCGCTGCGTAGATTGAGCAACTCTGCTATGCAAGTAGCTCACAGATTACCATAAAGTTGCGGCAACCGTAAACGTTATAGCAACTTTCAACTTTTTACAGGAAACTTTTAAAGTGTTGATAGTTGCCTCAACTTAAGTTGCTCCGTGTGCAAAGCGCCTAAGACAGTGGGTTACCTGTCCAGACGGTCCGTTGCTAGACACGGCGTGACTGGAGTGGTTGCGGTTGTCCGGCGACACCGCCTTGTCTCCCGGAGGACTGCAAAGTATTTATTTATTTAAACATTTTGCAAAAAACTACAAAGGCGGACTTAATGCCTTACGCAAGTATTATTATAATTGCACACCCTTTTTTAAGGTGGTAAAAATCATCAAATGAGTCCTTCCGCCCTGGGTGGGGCGGAAGGGACTGTCAGACTTTTACTGACTAAAAAACCACCCTGTTCCTTCTGTTACCCTTTACGTTCCGGGGCCAGGGTATCCTGTTAAGACGTCCCGCAACCCCGGATAATTGTATACTTACCTAGTTTTTAATATGAACTTGCGTTTTGTATTTAAAAAACGTAAGTAAGTATGAAGTTTCTTGTCCATTATTCTCCATACGAAGCTACTTTTTGGGAGTGGCAACTACATTTTTGTTTTCTTGTAAATGATGTTCAAAAGTGCCTTTTAGTGGTCTAATAAAAATAAATGATTTGACTTAGACTTTGAATGTGCTGTTGGCAGCACTATAATTTTTTTTTCCACTAGCAATATGATATGTTACAGTATCAGTTACCTGTAGTTAGCGAAGGCAGAGTGATGTCCGTCCTCTCGTCGCAGCAGGTTGGGTGTCTGTGTTTGTGGCAGGAAGTAGTCCTGTGGTGGAACCACGCTCGCCGTGACGCGTAACTTACGACCATATGATAGGTTCAGCATGTTGCAAGGGGACAACCTGTTAATGGTAACAGGGGTATATTGTAACAGGTGCAAAAGACACATTACATAGCCATTAACTGATTAAAAACTATATAATACCGTTTACTTTTGGAAAAAAACGTGAAAAATCACTGTTTATTATAGCGTGTAATGTAATACATGCAAAACATTTTGTTTATGGGTACATGCGCAAGGGTTGTATACTCAAAATTATTAAAAGAAAAACATTTAATAGTGCCTATTGAATGGCATCCGGATTAAGTTCATTTATCGGTCTTAAACGTTGAACCTTGTAACTTTTGAAGGGATGAGGGAAAATGGTGGAAAGATATTTAACCTCCATTGAAAAGAGAGGATCTTCAGATGGGTGTTGTATTCGTGTTTAAGTCGTGAAGAACTTTGATATCGCGATGTTTGCATATGGCACGATAGATGACGCTACAAACGACTTACGTAGTTTAAACGTCAAGATATCTGACCTGTAAAACCTCGCCTCTTCGAACAGATCCTCAGTCATAGCCCCGGGGAAGGGTTTGTCGAACATGACGAGGTAGGAGTGGTCTGCGTTGAGCTTGTCGCTGAGCCGCACGGTGTTGTTGTTGGGTGGCGCGCAGTCGGCGACCACGGTGCCCGTGGCGCCCAGTGGCACCGTGAGGTGGCGCGCCACGCACACCACGCGGTCGTACAGGCGGAAGTCCGCGCGCGGGTCCGGAGAGATGTTGCCGCTGTGAAGTTCCGGCTGACAAACGTAGAAAAGCATAATAAACAAGTGTTTTCACAAGATAACAACTTCTTTAATAAAAAAATAAATCGACGAAAGAAGAAATGAAAAGTGAAAGCATAAAAAACAAAATATACGTATCGAATTGACAACTTCTACATTTTTATTCGTCGGTTAAAACCCGAAAACAAGTAATTGTACTCATCATTTTAAACTACTTTAACTATATGTGAGTGGTTGACCAAAAAGGGACCTCAAGAGAAAATAATTGATTTCGAGTAAATCGCGTTTGAAATTTCGTGTAGAAACAAGTTTCGGCTCGGCATCGGCTCACAAAAAAAATCATAAAAAAAACACTACGGCACCTAAAAATATTCTGGTTAGACCAAAACAAAGCTAAAAGACCACAGATAAAAAAAATCAAAAAAAAAAATAACGGTTTCCAATCCCTCCAGGTCCCTTTTTGGTCAACCACTCACATATTTGCTAACTTTTAATTCACTGCACTTCTTTCAGGGGATCAGAATACTTATGAATATGAACAACTTTTATTATGTGCTCAATACTGAAATATGAAAAAAAATCTCTCAAGTTTTACTAAGAGACAAACTTGGAAATCACGGAAAAATAATGATCGAAATCGTTTTTCGTCGATAACTATAAATTAATATGTATTGCATATTCCCAGTGAATTCACCTTATACAGTAAGTTCCACTTGACCTGCAGCGTGAGCTTCTTCTCCTTTCCCTGTAGTTCTGCGATCTGCTTGTCTATGTCTGCAGCGAGGGCCTTCATCTCCTCAGGTTCCAGTGCTTCAGAGCCACACTCACGTCGCGCGGCGCGACAGTGAGGCTGATTCTTTATCCATTGGGCTATCTCTTGGGGCTTGTTTTTGCTGTAGAAAATAAAGCGTGTACATATTAAACAAAATCGCCAAAATCTGTACGCTTTTTTTTGTTAGGTGGTAAAAATCATCAAATGAGTCCTTCCGCCCTGGGTGGGAAGGGACTGTCAGACTTTTACTGACTAAAAAACCACCCTGTTCCTTCTGTTACCCTTTACGTTCCGGGGCCACGGTATCCTGTTAAGACGTCCCACGCTTAGATCTATTAAACTACGTAAAGGATTTTAATGCGTAATTTTCATCAATAGATAGAGTGATTCATGAGGGAGGTTTATATGTATAGTTAGTACCTATCTACATTGCATCAGTGTGAAATTGGGGCGGGTGGCTAGTGAAAAATAAAATGGAAAGTTTTTGAAAGAAAGAAAGAATGAAACTATTTATTCCGACAGTGACGCACATATTATTAAAATTTTGTTAACAAAAGCTCAAGCTAAAAAACAAGTAATAAATCTAGAAAAAAAATATATACAGGGTAATTGAAAATATACCCGAAACCTTAAAAGGGGTCATTGTACTCATCATTATAAACAACTTTTACTATGGGACCAACCCTGAAATCATGAAAAAAAAAAATCTGATGCTTCATACATACAGCTGATTTTTTTAATATTGTGTATAATTATATTGACATTTATAAACAGAAATATGCGCCTCTACTGCGCGAAATGGCTGATGCTCAGCAAAATACATAATGTTATTAGTTAACGCTCACTAGAACTTTGAACCTTACGTCGAACACATAAGCATTCGCAGGAACGTTACATTACATTGATATACTTAAATATTAATTCATCTTAAAAACAAGACTTACCCAATTTCATTAGGGAAGAGGTCGCTCTCAAAGTACACGTCTTTATTGAAAGCTGACAAGTTGTCAAATAGCTCCGGATATTGAAGCTCGTACGACTTGACCAGTTCGATGCACCGTTCAGAGTACAGCCACGAGTTGGTCACCTTACAACGACGCGTGTAGCCTGATACCTCCAGATTCTATAAAAGAAAAACAGCAATGTATTGTCTGAAGGTAATATTGAACAAAAACAGCCTGTATATTGCAAATAAAAAACATAATATTACGCCTGTGTTTTTCGAAGCATGTATGTATAATACTTATGGCTCATTTTCACTAGTCGATAGGGCCCGCATGCGGGGTGCGACAGATTTCTGGGACGCATGCCACAGGGCCCGCATTCGGTGAACCGTTTTCATTAGTCGATAGGGCTTGCATGCGGGGTGCGACAGATTTCTGGAACGCATGCCACAGGGCCCGCATGTCGATATCACGCTCGGTAAAAAGCATGCGCGGCGGATCCCCGCATGCGGTGTAACGACTTGTAACTTTCATTGGTTGTTATGTCGCATGCGGGGACTCGCCGCATGCGGGCCCTATCGACTAATGAAAATGCGCCATTACGTATGTATACTCAAATAAACTGTCTTATCTATACTTAATAAAAATATAATCTTCTATCTATATATAAAATGCTTTGTCCTGAATGACTGACTGACGAATTAACGCACAGCCTAAACCGCCGATCGTAGAGACCTGAAACTTAGAAGGTGTGTTTTTTGTATGACGTAGGCATCCGATAAGAAAGGATTTTCTAAAATTCACCCCCTAAGGGGATGAAACGGGGGTCCAAAGTTTGTATGGAGAAATCAACTTTGATGCGGACGAAGTCGCGGGCAGAAGCTAGTAAGGTAAAATAAAGTTGAAAAGTACCTTCTTATTAAACTTCAGGTTAAGGCCAATGTTGACTTTATTGACACCTTCGGTGGGCATCTCGTGCCGCTGCCCCGCCACCACCAGCACCGTGCCTGTGATGCGGGACAGCAACTGTGCTGACACACCTGCGAATATTAAGGACAATTTTATTATGAATTTACTTTTACCTGCAAATTGATATTGCGATGTAGGACACGTCAGTTGTAGTGCGCAAGGAGTTTCATAGATGTCGCTACAATATTTGGAACGAAGATCTTTAACGCAGCTCAAGATAGAAGTTAACTGTCAGAAATCTTCACGTAAGGAAAAGGCGTTATGCTACCTCCAAGCGACCTTTCCTCTCTTTCTATTAGAGACGGCTGTGTGTGTACGTCTGAGTTTCGATATTCGAGCAACCAAGCATTGTGCGCGGCCAGCTGTATAACCACAATTCTAAACATATGAAAATTTTATTTAAACTTATATTTTGCTGTTTGTTCTTTTTTTAAACTGGCGCTTGAAAATGTTGGTACAATATGGCTGACGTCCTTTAACCCTGTAGATAGCAAGATAAGTAAAGGAGTGTTAAATGAGCTACGTACCGCATGCGGCGGCGGCGTGGTTGGCGGCGCGGTAGGGCGCGGCGCCCCCGCCCGGCCCGCCGCGCGGCTCCAAGCGCTCGCGCACCGACACCTTGATGCGACCGCTGCGGATCGACTCCGAGTCCACCACCTGCGGGCCACAGGGCTATAGTACACGGGTGACAGATAACGAAACAAAATACGAGAGCTAGCATAACACTGGATTTGATAGAGAATAAAGCGGTGTCGTGATTTAACGTAATGAATAAGTAAAGTGTCTCTTGCCCATTCTTCTCCATACGAAACTACCTTTTGGAAAGCGCAACTAGATTCAATGTTTTTTACACGTTAACGCAAAGACAAATTGTTAAAATGTATTCATTATCGACTTTATTCCAAGCACTATAAAGTTGATATTCAATTCGCAGTAAGCAACTTCCCCAAATATAATACTCACAGTAGCATGAGCTCCGTAGTGCTGTCCCTGCGTGAGTAGGAACACGCTGTCTCCGGGCGGGTAGGCCTCCTGCGGCGTGCTGAACTTGCCCCCCTCTTGTATGATGTGAGCTCGCACGTCCCGCACTACGGCCTGAGCAGCGTACCCGCACGGAATACTGCACCACTCCGGCTCTTGTACCATTCGCACGTTGTCTTGGATCATGTATTTGAAACCTTTGGGAAGTGGAAATATTATGTCGATTATATTTCACTCTCCCTATATACTTAGGGGTGTCTAGCGCCTTAAAGTGTAACCCTAAAGACTGGTATACTACGAGTATATCAACTTATAGCATCATAGACGATTATTTGAAGTCGACAAGAAAGTAATAATCTTCCTTTACATAAAGAAAATAACTTGTCTGTTACTTTTTTGTCGTTAAATTTGAATTTTTACTTACAAACTCGACTCACCTTTTAAATTGACTGCATGAATTATGATTTTGACATCGCCCAATTCTATACCAAGACGGTTCATATTGCTAAAACAGAAAATAATACATTGTAATTAACTGTAAAAGGACGGTGGCCTTTTAAAATACCTGTATCTCTTTGATTCTTAAGGCAGAGGAGGCCTAATTATCTGTTCACCAAGGAGCCCTAATCAACCTTGCACCGAAGATATCGAAATCGCACAGACGTCATCAAAGTAGCCTCGGTCATTGAATGGACGGTCATCATAGATAAACAGCAATATGCTCGAGCAATTATCATTCATTAATTGATATTGAACTTTAATCACAAAAGAAATAGAGTTGAAAATTGCGTAATTTTATCTAGTACACAATTTCTCTATTGTACCCTATTTGCAGTGATTTTTAGTTCATTATTAATGAATAAATGGGAACTGATACACTGAACCTTAGCCTTTTCATCGCTAAGCGACATGGGGTGGGGGGGTATGGCTCTGAGGAGTGTCAAAGATGAAGCCCGATATTTATGAATATTTCAAAATCACCCCTTTATATTTACTTCGTGAAAGTGACTTACTGCTCAATAATGGTGGACCTCTCGCTGATCCACTGTTTGTGGAGGTTACCGAAGTTGGCTTCGGTCGTGTAGTTCGGCTCTCCATTCACGTTGTTGTTCTGTTTGTCCACGTAGTGTAGCCGCATCTTTTCGTCAGACACCGATATTACTCTGTGGCAAATGTTACAACGTATAACTTACTGAGAATTGACAATTAGGTAGAATGCTGGTTTGTGGTTAGTTTTAATATGAAGTAAGTAGTTCTCTTAAAATACCATATCTAAATTTTTTAATGGTTTCATTCCTCTTTAACCTACGTTGCTTTTAAATATAGAAGCAACAAGAATGATGTAACCAGGATTTTGTAAAGAAAATTTTGAACGGAGTGTCTGTGGTCCTATATTTTGAAACCAACAAGAAACTAGCGGCAACTTTCTAACTGACTGACTCCTTGACAATTCAAATTAAGGGTTTTGGGGTTATTTTTGTAATTTTCACATAACTCTTAGCGCAGGGATAAATATGGCGGTTTGACAGCTTTGGTATAGAAAATATGTCAAACTGTCATATTTTGCATAAAAGTTATCTGACTTTTGAAAAATTAGCCCTTATTGAAACAAATGCTTTGACTTTGTATATGAATAGTTGAAATGAAAAGAAATCATTTTTTAAATCTTTTTTTTGGAAAAACAGCCAGTCAGGACAACTATTTACAAACACATAATACATACTTGGCTCTAGTAAGATGCGGCCAGCCGACCCATATAACTTTTCCCAACAACTCATGCGCCGCCTTCTCGAGCGGATCTTCCTTCTCTGTCTCTCTTATGATCTCCACTATCATGTTGTCGTTGCGCGACGGCTGGTCGAACACTTTCACTTTGCCCTTTTTGAGGCTTGTCTGTGGGAATAATGGAGAATTTAAAAGAAAGAAAGAAAGAAATGTATTTTCTAAGAAAAGTTTTTATTACAAGTATTTTATTATTTTATAAATATACTGAGTTTTTGCCCAAAAGAGCGACAGTGTAGGCTGAAAAAAATGTGAAGTAGAGTTAATTCCAGTACTATGTAGACTATGTGACTTTTATGCCAAATCCATAACGTAACATCACGCCTGTAATCCCCGAAGGGTTAAACAGAGGCGTACCCATTAGTGCACTCACATTTCGCCAGTTATGTTTCAGTCTCATGTAATAGGAAGCGAGCCTATTGCCATCAACCGGGCACAAATCCAGGCTCCGAGGCTGCTACTGAGAAATTCCTGATGGAAAACCCAATAACACTTTTCCGGACCTGGTAATCGAACCCAAGACCAGAGAGGCAGTACATAAAGATAAGAAAAAACAAAGAGAAAGGGACCAAATACATAAGGTTATAATAATTGCAATGATTAAGTAGTGAATGTGTTAAACTGCACTTACTTGATACTTCAGGTGCCTCATGGTCGGGAAGCCGGGGAACAGCATGTCTCTCTTAGCGTTGGGCAGCATGCCTCTACGTAGCATACTGCCGGGCACCTCTATCTCTTGGCGCCATACTTGATGCTCTGTGGCGTAGCATTCAGAGATCGCTGGGAAGTACTCCGGTGCTAGAGTTACACCTGATGAAGGGGGGCATCAGATAGTTAATTCAGTCGTTAAGCGCAGGCCACACCGCCAGCTAGCGGGCGGGCGGGCTAAGCGGGCGGGCGAAGCGAACGAAGGAAACTATACAAACTACGCGAAATATTGGCGAGCTAAACTATGGGGTTCACACCGAAAACTACGGACAGACGAGCGACGGATATTTCGTTAGCTTAGCTCGTTGAATAGTCGGTAGCTCGCGGTGTGAACCGAAGTATGTAAAGAGGTGAAACGATGTTCGCCCGCTTAGCCCGCCCGCCCGCTAGCTGGCGGTGTGGCCTGCGCTTTAAGTCTGTATTTTTTTATACAACCGTTGAGTGTCGGCTTTTTGTGCGCGTGCGCTTATTTATGCGCTTATGTACCCATGCGGTACATACGATATACTGGAGAACTAGGTACCAACGACTAAACCACGTACTACCTATACGATACGATACGATAGGTGTCGCTAGTGGCACAGTTCACATCGAGTCCGTATTTAAAAATTGTAAATAAATAGTAAAAGTGCGGAAATAAAAGAATAAACCTAATAATTAAGTGCAATAAGTGTGAATGAAGAACATATAATGTTATCTTCAAGAAAAGTGCAATAATAGTGACTTTATAAACAAATGAGTGTTACGTGTTAAAACAACAAAAAACTGAGTGATATTAACATTGCAGTGGATTGTGATAGAACTTTTCCTAAGATTAGTACTATGTGTTAATGAATGTTGTTTATTTGGACTCAGATTAAAGTTTGTTTAGAAGTTATTAATTTTCACACCGTTATTTTAAAAAAAAACCATTAGTCATTCCATTGCAAAATAGTTAACAGCGCCATCTATCGCTGAGTAGCGGTATTACATCGAACAGTAGCCACCTACATTTCTATGATCTACCATTTCAATCAATCGACATGGCACCTCAACCGACGCGCTGTACTACCAATAGTGGCCGCAAGATGCCAGCACTCGTAGTATGTTTTACATGTAAGAAGAATGTAAACATAAATAAAACCGCGATGTGCTGTATTTGCAAATATAGATATGAACCAGACTGCGATGGTTATCCGGAGCAAACTTATCGACTAATGGACCAAGACTCCAAAAACAGATGGCGTTGCAGGACATGTACTAGAAAAATGGCCAGTAGTTCTAAAGATACATGTAATATAACAATACGGAAAAAAACGGCTTGTACTACCGAAAAGTCGCCCCCGGAAACCTGCATAAAGAAACAAAACCCATCACCTTCTACACAGGATTCTCACGTTCTTACCGACTATGATACCTCATACGAAACGGACACCTCGCCAAATAAACTCTCAAAAAGTGTAGACGGTACCGCGACCAACATGTCAACAGTGTCGGATATGCAGGATACAATAGCACAGCTGACTGCCAAATTAGAAAGTGCAGAAAATGAGTTGGAAAACACAATTTTAGAAAACAATGATTTAAATAAACTAGTAAACAAATTGACCACGGAAATTAAAATATTAAAATCGCTTTGCCAGTCTTCAACAGTTGTAGAAAGCACTCCTATAAACACTGAAAAAAAGAAAAAACATTCTCGCTTCAGTCAAAACGTGTCATCTACACCTTCCTCGCCGAGATCAACAGCAAACACCAACACCGACGCTATTCATTCACATCTACAACAAAAAATTATTATTCTACAAAAAGAACTTCAAAACGCTGAAGAAGAGATAAAAGCTCTAAATACACAAATACAGGGACTAGAGCAGTCTCTCAGGGCGACGCCAAAACAAACATTATCTACTGAGACCCATCCAACCACAGACTGTACCTCAAACCAGCAACAGTGTTTATTTGGAAAAACCATAGCTATCTTTGGCGCGCAACAATGCGTAGGCCTGGCTGCGGCTCTACTTCATTCAAGAAAGTCTACACAATATGAAAAGTATGGAGTCTTTGCCCAGACGATGCCATATGCACATAGCGACAGAATTGTAAAGTGCTGTACTAAGGTTAACCTCCGACCAGTAGACAAAATTGTAATATGTTTGGGCGAAAATGACCTTTATATTAGTAATGTATTATCCCAACTCAAAAGTATACTTATGACATTTGTTAAAAATAGTATTGTTGTTTTAAGTGTATTGAAAAATGATAACCTAAATGTCAATAAACTAAACAATAGTATCAAAAATATCTGTAAACATTATAAAAATTGTAAATTCACACACAATAGCAAATATAACCTGCCTGACATTTGTAAATCAATAAATTACCTAATAGATTGTGAAGATTATAACAAAAAATTCCTAGATCCAGTCGAGATCAGGAAGCACCTTGTCAGTAGCAAACTAAGCTTTTTACCAAAAACAACGGTAATTGAGCCCAAAAAAGGGACCATTCCGTTTTACTTCAAAAGTAGCAACAGTAAGGAATTTAGAGTAAATAATGTTTCTAATATTTCTACTGAAAAACCTAAAAAAGGTACCATACCTTATTATTTTCCTCCAATTATTAAAAATGACACTTTTTTTCGTGCCTAAAATCGCGATGCCTACTTCTCACAATTTTAGGATACTCCACCAAAATATTGCAAGCGTACTATCAAAACAGGAACTTTTAGAATTAACGTTACAGGAGATGAGAGATTTACAGAATGACCCGCATATAATTTGCTTCTCCGAAACATTTATAAAAAAAGGATATGAGAACTATCTCAAGTTATCGGATTATGACATGGCAACACATTTTTGCAGGGAGAAAAATCGTGGTGGTACTTGCATACTAATTAAGAAGGGTATAAGTTTTAGAGAACTAGCATTTGTAAAAAATTATGCATCAGTAAATACCTTCGAGGCATGCGGAATAGAATTAGCATTTGAGAATTTAGTAATTATTTGTTTATACAGAACACCTCAGTCAGACCCTTACCTATTTTTAACTAAATTAGATAGTATGCTACAACATTTACACAAAAAATATAAATCAAAAACGCGGATAGTTTTAACTGGGGACTTTAATATAAATACATTGAAAAAAGGCAAAATAACCCAAGACTTTCAAGACTTAGCACACACACACAACTTGAAAATTCATATTAACGTAGCCACGCGCAAATTTTCCTGTATAGATCATATACTAAGTAATATACACAACGCAATTGCTAACGTCTTACCACTACATCTTTCTGACCACGATACAGCGCAAATGCTAAGCTTTCCCTTACGTTTTCAATCAAAAGCCACATTATATTACATCTACAAAAGAGATTACAGTGTAAATAATACTCTTAAATTTAAGGAATGTTTGCAAAACTTACTTTGGACGGATGTATACATGGATAATGATGCAAATACGGCATTCAATAGCTTCCATAACTTAATATGCCTGTTCTACAATCTCTGTTTTCCAAAAGTAAGAGTTAAAGTAAATACAAACAATAAAATTAAACAAACGTGGGTAACTAAGGGTCTTAAACTGTGTTCTAAAACTAAACGATCCTTACGATATCAATATTACAAAAACAAAAATCAAACCAACAAGAACAAATACACCACATATTCTAAAATATTTCAAAATTGCATACATAATGCTAAACGGAATGCTAATATCAAGTTTATGAACAACAATAAAAACAAATGTAAAGCCACTTGGTCAGTTATAAAAAACGAAATCCAAAATACGGACCCTAAAGATAATATTGAATGTTTACAGGTTGACAATACAGTTCTAACAAATCCAGCGGAAATAACTTCTGCCTTCAACAACCATTTCATAAACTGTTTCCCTACACAAAATCAAATAAATAGTTGTTCCAATGACAACGTTATTGCTAGCTCGATGTTCCTCACTCCTATGTCTGAAAGTGAGGTGAGGCAACAGATATTATCATTGAACAACACCAATTCTGAAGGCTACGATGAACTAAACACCAGAATAATTAAGACATGTACCAATGAAATAAGTAAAGTATTGACATATTTGATCAACTTGTCATTTTCACAAGGTTTATTCCCAAAAGCTCTAAAATTATCCATTATTAAACCATTGTTCAAAAAGGGCGATAAATGTGATGTAAACAATTATCGCCCTATTACATTAATACCCATCATCTCAAAAATATACGAGAAATGTATGTATCACAGATTAATAAATTACTGCAGTAAATTTAACATAATAAGGAAACAACAATTTGGATTTCAAAAAGGTAAATCTACATCACTAGCCATATTCTCACTCTTAAAAACAATACTGAGCAGTTTAAACAAAAATCAGTTGGTAACGGGGCTTTTCTTTGACTTATCGAAGGCATTCGATCTTGTTACACATACCAACTTATTACAAAAATTAGAAGCTCTTGGAATCAGAGGACTGCCGCATCAATGGATATCGTCGTACCTAACTGACAGACAACAGAGTGTCGCAGTTACTAAGCTGGACGAAAATAGAGACATGATAATGCATACGTCTGAATATCAATGTGTAAAACGCGGCGTGCCCCAAGGTAGCATATTGGGTCCCATCTTATTTCTTCTCTATATAAATGACATAGTTGACATAACTAAACACAGATGTTTTCTTTTTGCGGATGATATTTCCATAATTGTAACTGCTGACAAAAAATATAATTCAATTACTGACCATGAAACTGACATAAATAATACTATTGACATTCTAATTAATTGGCTGAACAATAATAATCTATCTATAAATCTCGACAAATCCGTATACATACAATTTAATAAACACCATAATAATAAATTTAATTTAAAAATGGATATACGTAAAATAACACATGTAGAACAAACTAAATTTTTAGGTATTGTATTGGATGAATATTTAGACTGGAAGGCGCAGGTTCAGTACGTCTGCAATAAAATAAATAAATTTGTATATGCCCTTAGAAAAATTAAATATGTAACTAATATAAAAACGGCTGTAATGTCTTATCGAGCGTACGTTGAGTCCTCGTTGCGGTACGGACTAATAACATGGGGAAATAGTACGGAACACAACAGGGCATTTATCGCACAAAAAAAATGTATACGCGCCTTATACGGAATTCCGTCCGATGAATCGTGTAAACCAATATTTAAAAAGCTTGGTTTGCTACCGTTGCCATCGTTATATATTTATGAGACGTGTATGTTTGTAAAGAAACACAAAGAATTATTTAAAACAGCAGAAGAAGTATGTTCACGAAGTCGGCGTGACCAATACACACTTGTACTTGACGAACTGCCTAGGTGTACTAAATATAATAAAAACTGTGTAGCTATGTGTGTACGTGTATTTAATAAGTTACCAAAGACACTGAAAGAATTAAATTGTAGACTATTTAAATTTAAATTGTACAATTGGTTGAAGGAAAATAATTTCTATAGTATTAAGGATTTCCTAGAACACTAATATTAGCAACTTGCATCACACTTGCATCTTGCACTTGCTTGTGCTTAACAATTTTGCATGCTTTATTTTTAAGCTAAACATGTATGATCTCATTTTTATGTAAGACCTTTTTATACCGTGTTTTAAGCAAATAAATATTATTATTATTATTATTATTATTACCAACGAATGAGTCGTTGGTAGTTGCAAACAGACAGTCTTTATTTAATCAATGAAAAAAAGGTGCACTTGGGAGGTTATATATACAACGTGTCACGGAATACACGCAAGACCTCAGACACCCCAATTAGAATATTAAATAATAGAACTAAAACAACATCTGTAATTCAATTTACTTAAAGAACACACAGTATTTTTTAATAAAATAGTTGTCCTGACTGAACGTAAAACGTTCGAGCATACTAGCACAATACTAGTCTATCCCTATGCACACACTCACAGTTTTCGTGCCTCCACAAATGCATGTTGTGCTGGTTGTAAATACCAACTCGTGTGAAGGTGCTCTCATCCGTCCAGATGATGTTTTGTTGCCAGTTTTCCAACAACCATCTACAAAATTGTAGTCGTGGCAAATAGTCAGTCGGCATCAGCTCCTGACAACGTCGTAGGTGGAAGGGGTGTTCGCCATCAGCACGTAATGTTCTCCACACGTACATGTGGCTACAGTTAAACAACGGCGCTGCTTCTCTCGTGCTGCTCTCTGGATTTTCATCGAAATAATCAAGAATGTTTTCCTGCAAACGACTAGAGCGCACATTCGTCCCTCTATCCATTGCCGTGTTAGGATAAAACATTCCGGTCTCCGGAGTCCCTCAGGCGCTGAGTTGCACCTAGCATTGTCCTGGCGCTCACTCTGGTACCATGTCGTTCATTGAACACTCGACACGCTAACTCCACATTATCGCCGCAACGAGCTAGTGTCCTCACCATCTCCGTGTAGTGAATATTGCTATACCGGAAAGCCATCGCGTGCGTAAACAAGTAACAGCAACAACAACAAAATTACGAAATTCACAATTTTTTATGTCAAATTTTTTTATGTCAAATGTCAAATTTTTTTATGTCAAATGTCAAATGTCATCAAATGTCAAAGGGCTAAGTCGGTAAATTATTGCGTCTCGCTCTTTCATATTGATTTTGCGTTTGCAAAAAACGTACATTAGATTTTCTAATATTTTGTCATTTCTCAACAAAAGATTGGGAAATGCGGAATTAATACAAATTCAGTTATGCATTTAAAAAAGCTTTATTGTTTTTGAAATAAGGTTAAAATTTCCTTAAATTACGTACAATAGGGGTGTGTGTGTGTGAGTAAGGATACTAAGGATAGATATGAACTACAAAGTACAAATTCGGTTGTGCAGTTAAGTACGACGTATTGCTTGGAATTAAAGATTAATCTTCCTTAAATTAAATATTTTATTTTTCGCACACTATTAAAATAATGCATTGATATTATTACGTGTGTGTATGGATAGCTATTGAGCGAGCTACAAATTCAGCCATACATTCATATGGGTTTTTATTGCTTTGAGATAAGACTTAAATTTCCCTAATTAAAATATTTTATTACGTTGGTTTTACGCAGTGATCCTAATTTAGGTTAAATAAAGAATTTTTCCGGAGAAAATTAACACATATAAATAATGATGGAAATCGATTCAGAAGCCGATTCTGAGCAAACTACTTTCAGGTCTTGCGTTTATTCTGTTACATATTGTATATATTTAGAAAAACGTTAACCATTTTAAACATTTAAGTGTCCGACGTGGTCATGGAAACAGAGTGACTATAATATACCTTGGTTTTGTGGAGTCCAGTTGTAGACCATCATAGGTCCATGTGAATTACGTTTTTTTTCTTCTTCTGTTAATCTTTGGTAACAGGGCTCCATTGCTGATAGGAGATTTACCTATAAAATATACGCATATATAAAGTGACACAGTGGAATAAACTCCACAACGTATTTTTGTCTGTAAATATTTTTAACTGATCTTGTATTCATACCTCATCAATAAACGGGATAAGCACGACCGCTTCCCAGTCGTTTCTCTTCCCATTGAGGTCGGTCTCGAAGTTCAACGGGTAGTAGTGGACTATTGGAGAGTCCTCATCAGTCATCAGGTCGTGGAACGGAGCTGGTAGCAGCTGCTTGCTCGCTGCTGGCAACACTGCTAGAAGCTACGACATAATTGAGAATATAAAATAGTCTTTATTGAACAACAAATAAAGACATCCATTCTAACATTTTAAAGTCTTATTGAAAGTAAATTTTCTAATAGCAGCTCGCAGTCAGGATTCGTTTCAAATTGGTGCGATAGTATGTTTATTTGTAAGCCAAATATAACGCACTTTTACGAGAACTTCAACAATTTTGATGACACGTTCGGCGCAGTGGCAGAGCGGCTGGCACGCTTCGCTTTCGCAGCGTTACCAGAAAAAAAAAATTTGAATGGTCTCTAGGTAGTGGTATGTGAATGTCAGTTTCTATTTGCAGATAGGCACGAATATTTTTTCCGTACAGGAATCGAAACACTGACACCACTACACAGGAGCAACTCCTTGTATGAGGCAACTTTGTATACAAACAAACAGTTTTAAAAGGTAAATAAATAAAATCACCTGTTCAAAAGGCTTAAAAGGATCTCCAAGTTCGAAATCAATCTTCAGATCTTTGAACCCTTTGATATCGGAGATGTAGGGGGCATAGTGATGAGGGTAGTACCAACACCAGGACGGGCAGCCCTTGTAGTAGTAGTGGAGATTCCACTGAATGGCCCGGACATAGCCTTCTGCTTGGTCGGCCAACACTTCCCTTAAAAAGGAAAGAAATTTTGTAGGACACACTCTTGTTCGCAAAATTATGTAGTATTTGGTAAATTACTGCAAGGTCAAGTCAACAAAAGAGATAGGATAGGTATCCAGGGTCGTTAGATATAGTTGAAGTTTTCTTAGAAACTGATGGATGTCTTCAGTTGAAACTTAACATAATTAATGAACTGTTTATTATCTACTTTTTAAATTAAATTACATTTGAAAACATCCATCGGTTTCTAAGAAAACTTCAACTATATCTGACGAACCTTCACACTTATCTCTTTTGTTGACTGTACATAGACATAGACAAAGAAATAGATATTGTTTTTTTTTACATTAGTCTGTGTAACATAGATTATAAATCAATTCAGTTTATGTTCACGAATATATTATTTTTTTATGTGTGAACAACTTTTTGTATTCGCAGGGGTTCTTAGACCATTTTTCTTTTCTAGTCTTGGACCATTTTCAAACCAACCATTTCCATAGACCAGAGGTTAAGAAACCCTGTTCTATATGTATTTGAAATATGTCATGCAAACCATTAGAATGAAAAGGGAATGAAAAACTGATTATTTCATTACAAATAAATATATGTATGGAAAACTACAGTCAATGTAACTCATAATATTTATTACATTTCATGCACGCAGTACGTAACATAATAATATTTCACATTTTATTATTTGCAATATTAAGCTGTTAACACACTGACGATGAGGGAAGCTAAAACATGTGTTAACCGAATAATCTCTACTAAAGCTGTTTGTTTGTGTGTTTGTTTATACACTCTAATCTCTGGGACTTCCAGACCGACTTGAAAGATTCTTCTTGTATATGATAGCCAGATATATGAGGAATACTATAGGTTATATAATAACACGCTATGAGCCACGGGAGTGTAGCAGTAACCAAAGACTTAACACGGGTGAAAAACACAAAAAACCACGCGTACAAAATCGCTGCAAGCAACTATCACTACATAGTATAAAACAAAGTCGCTTTTTCTGTCTGTCTGTCCCTATATATGCTTAGATCTTTAAAACTACGCAACGGATTTTGATGCGGTTTTTTTTAATAGATAGAGTGATTCAAGAGGAAGGTTTATATATATATATATAATACATGCACCCGTGCGAAGCCGGGGCGGGTCGCTAGTTGAATAATAAAATGTATGTAAATATATCGCGTTTCCCAGCGAAATCGCAAAAGTAAGCGCCAGTGTGCTAACGCCCTTAATTTCGAGAAAGATTTTGAGATAAATTATAAAATTTAATTTTGATTTTGGTGCCCACAGATTTTGTTAATTCATATAATAGTGTTGTGCGTGAAAAACTATCGATATTAACATAGTGATTGTACAAGTCTATGTAATCTGTAGGCACGTATACTCGATTTACAAACATTAGAAAAATAACGGTCATTATTGTGTTCTATTGTTAAATTTATCGCACATTTGATGTTTTTTTTGTAAACGACTAATAGTCTACATTGCTTTGTATTCATCGCGAAATAACAGAGCTTATAATAGACTAGCATTAAAATAACGATATTTTTCTAATGTTATACTGAATGGAGTATAGTTTGCACATATTTACCAAACACCTGTATACATAAATATGTGATCATATTAACCGGAAGACGTCCACGTTGGGACATACGCCGCCCCCGTATAGTCCCTTAATGAACGGGTCTGGGCCGCTTGCATCCAACAAAAAATATATATTATAAATATACTTTTGCTGGAATTGCATAACAAATACAATAAAAATTTAAATCAAAGAAACGAATGATGTGACTTCAAAAACGTGGAGGTTGTGTATCTTTCATCGATATTTCTAAAGTAGTTTTTATCGACATTTGCCCCTTACTAGTCGTTTTCTAAATACGGATCGGCTTCCAAGCTAATACCAGTGTTTTACATGGCAACAACTGGATATATCCAAATCGTGGACCATAACATTGTATAACTGTATAAAGCGAGTATTAATCAACTTACTCTGTGACCTTCGAATAGTCTAATTTGTTCATGTAATAATCCTTTTTGTGTAGAATAAACTCCATTTCCATATTAGCTTCCTCTGCAAAACAAACGAACATGAAGCTTGAGAATGTAATAAGAAATTAAACCACGAATATTATAGACTTTATTGCCTTTAAAGTTGTTTATAAAACATGTAATTACCATCACTAGTCTCTTCATACTCATCTCCGTCTTCCATATCATCCAGGAACTGCAAAGGATATAATACTTTAACAATATTGGATACTGTATAGAGAATATGTGCATCATATCCGCGTATAAACAGTTTTGACATACTGTGTATTATATCATACGCGAACGAATGAAGGATGCAAGTATTAAATTAAATTATACGAAATCATGCTATACAAAAATCTGTCTATTGCTAAGTTAGTAGCCTGTAACTTGCAAATCAAGAAAGAAATGGAAATATTTTAGCTACCCAAATTAAAACGCCAGACCAAAGGGGCAGTTCTCGTACTTTTAAAAACGATTGCAATCTAATCTCAGTCTTATTATGTCAAAAGAAATTCGCTGAGATGAGATTACAAGATGTTGAACGGGTTTTAAGTATGAGTATTGGTCTTCACGCGGTCAATGCCCGTTAACTTTCAAATTAAAAGAAGAAATAAAATGAATTTAAATTAAATGTATTTTTAATGAATACGGGAGTTGCTTTTCTGATCTGATTATCCCTCATCTCTTTCGTGTTTTGCCTGCAAGAAAAGGACAGCAATATGTTGTTTTGTTAATGCCTATTCTAGGTTTGTCTAGTACATACCATATCCTGTGTAGCATTGATGAGTGCTTGCAGCTCATCATCTGGTTTGTTAGCCTTGATGTCATCAACGTTCACGTTAAACGTTTCGTCATTATTTGGTTTGTACTGCGGAACAAAATGTACCTGTCATACATAGTTGCTAACGTCGAAACATAATTATTATTATTATTAGTTGTGAATCACGTTAGAGTGTATATTGTGACTGGTATGCTATTGACATAAGGTTTAAATTGCCATGATTGTCGCGTTCGGGAAACTTAGCGACTAAAATAATGTCTGGGCTAAGTTTGGACGATCGGGACACTTCGTGCGTTTTCGTGATTAGTTGCATTGAATTATCAATGGGCAAAGTTTGTATGGGACAACGTGATTCCTTCGTCCAATCTACTTCAAATTTTCAGATTGGCGGATGAACGCACAGCCTAAACCGCTGGCAAAAGTCGCGGGCAAAAGCTAGTTTCTTTTAACAATTTATGCACGTATTATGAAAGTGACCAATAGTAAAGCTCCATACCTCTCTTCTTTCGTTAGCATTAGGCCGCCTGCCAGTCTTAGCCTCAAAGTACTTGAGATCCGCGTACGTGTCTTGAAACTTCTCTTTGTCGATCTTGGCTAGCTCCTGCATGAACACTTCGAACCTTCGCAGGTTCAGATCACCAGCCTCGTTAATATAACCTAAAGGATTTAAATGGTTAATTATTGCGTTTTTCACCGCCATTATATATGTTCTGGTTGACTTCTACTCTGGTATAATATTCCAGACAGTTTTAAAATCATCTGTTGTGATTGGTTGAAATATAATTGAATGGATTCTTTAAGAAATGATTTCAGACTTTAAAGAACTAAGGGCGAAAACAGACTTCAACTCAACAGACGCCTCGCTACGCCAGGTTAGTGACATTTACATTTGTCGAGAAGCTACGTGGGGTGTGGCAGGGCTAAAAACTTATAAGCTAAGCGACTACACGTTTAAGGCACCCCCTGTAGGGTACAGACCTAAGCTTAAGGTTAGGGAGTTTCTAAGGGAGGTCAGAGAGGGACCAGGCTAGATCGATTCTCTAGTACAAATGTGAAGCAGCCCTTAGTAATATTTACGTTATAAAAAATCATAACAACTATCCTATTTCGTTGAAAAAATAAACTCACATTTTATTAAGTTTACTCACCATCCAAAGTTGGCAACACAGCCATATAAGTCTTGTACAGGACAGGCAAGGCATCGTTACTTATGTGCATATTTGGCAAGTTGGGTATAAAATCATTTCCCACTAGGAAGCCCATGAGCACCCAGTCATCGACAATCTTCTCTATGTCGTATTGGAAGGGCAGGGTGCCCTTGATAGATATAAACTCTTGTTCTAAATATTCTCTTAGCAATGATAGATGTAGGAGGTAGAAATTGGTCTCTTCGGGACTTGTGGCACGCTGAGTCGATCTACCGAATTTAACCTGTGGAGTAGATATATCTTTTTAATGCTTATAGGAGACATGTTGCGGATATTCGTGTCCGTATCCGCAATAAATTGCTGAGTCTTTGCATCGATTCGGACATTTGCATCCGCAATAATTAATGTTAGTTTCTTATGCAAGATCTTCAGATCCGCGTCCGCGGATGTGAGCCTTCGAAAGTCTGCATCCGCGGATGTGAAAAATTCCGCATTCCCAATTTCAATACTTTATAGTTCAATATTATGACTAACATTTTTGTTTATTTCAAATTTTAAGAAATCTTTAGGGTTTAAAGGAATAATAACAAACATTAATGACGCAGTTGGCGCGATGGCTGAGCAATTAACTGCTGCGTTGTGAGTCGAGGGTTTGATTCCCGCACGATCCAAATATTTGTATGACCTACAGGTACTAGTTCTGGGTCTGACTGTTTCTGTATGTAACTTTATATACTTGTAAACGCATCCCAGGGGAAATTCCTAGTGAAGGGTAATGTTTACATACAAAAAGTATTAAGAATTTCTAGACATTAAAAAGGTAGAAAAATACGTGGATACCATGTATATCTGTCTGTCATGTTGGGGGGTTACTTGATGGAGACAGAATAGGACTGGTCATTGTGGCTATTTTTAAGGGAGGCCTATGTTCTGTGGATGTGGTTCGGCTGATATGCTGATGATACCTCTTCTCGGAGGAGTGCGAAGTGTGGCTCATGCGTGCACATCCCCAACATGATGAGGTCAGCGTCGAGCCCGTACAGGCAGTGTCTGGTGTTGGGGTCGTAGTCGGGCTGCGAGCGCGACCATCGGATATAGTCCATGATCTTGTGCTCGCCTTCGCCGGGGGTCTGTTGAAGGGTATTGAGGTTGTAATTGGGTATTTAACAAAATTATTTAACAATTCCAAGACAACTTAAAAAAAAAAAATTTTAGGCCTTAACACCTGATAAATTTTTAATAAATAGTTAAATTAGATTTTCGGTTATTTTGAAATCAATGAATAGTAATAATTAACGTTAATTTGCCAGCAGATTATATTAGCAGCGGTAAGCTTGCTAATGTAATCTTATCTTTTGAGGTCAACCCTACTAAAGAACAATGGTCATTTTTGGACTAGGAGAAAACCACACAGTGGCCATTGTTCTTTCACCAATCAGTTTTACTTACCTCATGTCCCGACAATATGACCTTGACCTTGGACCACAGGGGGTCCGTCGAGATCTTGTACTTGACGAAGTACTTGAGCTGTTCGTGTAGACGAGCCATGAACACGGTGCCTGGAGTGATGCAGTTGCTGTCAAAACGTTTCTCCGTTGGCAGCACTTCGCCTGTGACGTAAAGTAAGAATAGAAAATAAGATTTTTTTATAGAATTCCAGGTTTTTGCCCACGATCGTTTGCGTGGATTTTATTTGAGGATCCTTATTATTATTTATTTTATTAAAATTATTGGCTTTTGCTCGCTACTTAGTCCACGTGAATGTTGGTTATCGCGGACGCAGACGATGTCGAATAAAAAGTAGCCTATGTCCTTTGTTGAGGTTCAAACTTACCCTGTACCTAACAAAATCGGTTCAGTGGTTTAGCTGTGAAAGCGTAACAGACTGACAGACAACAGAGTTACTTTCGCATTTATAATATTAGTATATGATACTGGCTGATAATGTAGCTTTCTTTAGGGGACACAATTTAGAAAATTGATTTCGTAGTTCGTCAGGTTATCCAGTACAAACAAATACCAAACATTTTATAATATATATTATACCAAATACCATAATTGTAAAAGCATTCAAAATGGAGCCAACATGAGTAGGTATACCTTTTTCTCTTGCATCTTCTTCCAACTTTTCTGCTTCCCTTGCCGATCTAAACCTATAATATTGAACAAAATCATACTAAATTGTTTGATTTGAACACAATTTATATATTTTACTGAAAATTGTATTATAATAATATTTTGAACTTTATTTCAACTAAGGTAAAGTTCTTAATAAAACATTGGCAACTTATATTTGGTTCTAAAGATAAGCTTTTGTTTAAGAACTTTATGTTAGAATAAGTTTTAAAAATATAGATTCTGGTTTGATGGTTTAAGCTTTGACTAAAGTTAGGACTCAATTTCTAATGAGATGGAGTGTGGAGTGTAGTGTATAACTTTAACAGCTGTCCAAGTGTGGTCTATTTACAGAAGCCTATTCCTGAGAACCTCTTGGTTCCGAATTATAGAATTTCCTAACTTTCTTTTTATGTGTATTTTACAAAATCTAGTTTTAAGTCTTTTATGTAAACTTTAAATACCCTTACGACCTTGGTGCATGCACACATAAGCAAAATGTTTTAAATATTGTTTCTCAGCAAAAATGCTGAATCTTACTTAGTTTGATGGGATATTTGCATAGTTCAACGGCTATATGATGTATCTTTTCACACCCTATAGATAACATAACTAACACCTAACTTTAATTAGGAACATTTTTAGAGTGAAATGTGCATATAATAATCTTGTCTTAGATAAATATAACAACATTGCAATGTTTCACAGTATTCTTTGTTATGAGTTGATAAGGGTGAAGATATAATGTACATTAAGTACCTATAGACTTATCAGAGTGAGATATTTCAGATACAAACATATTTGTCATTTATTGCACAGCATAAATAAAGTATAAATATTTACCGTCTGCCTCTTTGCTGGTTCATCTTTGCCCTAGGGGCAACTCCGTCAATAGCCATGAAAAACAACTTCTTAGGCTTAATAATTTGAAACAGAATACTGAGATAATGGAATATGTCTTGGAATATTTTCTCTTCCGTTATACGGAAGTGCGGGTTTGAATCATCAGGATGCGAACAGTTGTGAATGATTCCGTTCATATCCAAATACATGTTATCGAAGTCTGGTATCTGAAATAGGAATATTTTTTTTAGTTAACAGCTAGTCGAGAATGGATTTTTACTTTTTTATAAGCATGTTTTGGTCAAAATTTTTAAACCAATTGAGTGGCAATCATCATTCAAATTTTTTGTTGGCAATAACATAATGGATTATTATCAATAAGCCTGGAAAATTATAATTCTGTGTTGATCAACATTGAGGCATAGCTACTATGATAACTACTTGTGCAATACTATTACAATGTTTATGAAATAAGGTTACCAATTATGACTGAACTGATACAATGAATTGAAATGAAATGCCCTTAAAAGTACTGGTTTCAAATAAAATAATTGACCTTAACATCACAAATTTTGAGTCTTATAATAAAATTATGCAAGTACACAATGGTTAAGTATATTTTTGATAAAACAATTTTATAAGAATCATGTTCTCATAAATCTTTTTATGTGATATTCAAGTTTTTCATTGAGTTTACTGTTGATTTGTTACATTACTACCTACCACAGTAAACTGTTTCAGTGAATTGCTATGAAACATTAATTTCTTGTCAAAGGTAAGTAGATAGGTGATGACAAAAGAACACTGATAAATAATAAGAATTTACCTGATACTGCTTCACCAGCTCGTTGAGGCAGGGGTACCTCTCGCTTGTGTACCTGAAGAACTTCGGGACACCCATTCTGATTGATTATTTTGCCAGTTACTTGCGATAGTAATGCTTGATAAGCGTTTGTTGTGCACTGACCCCAAACTGAAATAACCTATTTTACCAGTAACTTTGGCGGCGGCGCACACTGTTATACAATGGCGCTACCCACTGTTTTATGATGTTGTAGTTTTGGATATAGGATGAATTGTATTTATTGTGTTATGATTGAAAAATTATCTTCCAGCAACCTACATCGCGGAACGGAGAATTTTTAGTGTTGGACAAAAGTGAAAAGATTACTTACTAAAATTGAATCTTTTTGTAGTCGATTACTTCTTTTTTATCATTTTAAATATTTATAAATCCAACAATTGAACTAAGTAGAAATAACAACGTTTCTAATATTACTCGAAAGTCATCAAAGTAAAGAAAGATACGAGTGTTTTAGTTAAAATTATGAATTTGAAATCGAATTTCTGTCTATGGCTTGCAAAGCACCTCACTAATAATTTTGATTATGATCTGGATTTTTTTTGCTTCACTTTAGCGCTTTGTCTATGGCTGCATAATATAATGTCTTAAAACGTAGTGATTTATATACTCTGTGATGTCTTGTGGCGTTGTAAACATTACTCTGGTCTGGTTATTGAAAATAAATAAAATAACGATAGCATCTCAATATTATGTAGAATTACCTTCATTATAATATTTTCAGTACAGTCTTTTCGTTTTCTAATATATCTGATACTTGGTTTTGTGTATTCTATAAGAAATAACCTTAGAAACTGTGTTGTGCCTACTTTATGATTAACCATGGAAAACGATGAAATCGGCAATGATTTGGTGCGCCTAGACAACGGATATCTCGTCGACGAGGAGAATAACATTCGTTGCGAGTATGTTGTGAACTCTGACGATGTTTTAGGTATTGTATTCAAGGACTTTCTACGTCATATTCACATTAGAACCTAATCTTCTTGAGTATTCTTTGACTTACATTGAAGAAGTGACGAAAGGCATCTTACCTATTTATCCTCATAACTAAGAACTATCTCAATCTCTCTGTTCCCCAAAATTTGCCACAAAGTTCTAATTTCAAACCAATTAGAACTTTAACTAACTGAATGTGTTGTTATTGCACAACAATTGGTATGGTTCCATAGATTGACACTGACAAGACTTAACCTTAAGGGCTCAAGAGTACACCTAAAAAAAAATTAGATAAGGCATATTTTCTTATGCCTCTGTTATAACATGCGAGTACAAGGCCTAAATTCAGTACCTATGTCTTGTTATTTCAGATGAAGAGAACA
Organism: Hoplodrina blanda; assembly: GCA_949316365.1. Taxonomy (NCBI): domain Eukaryota; kingdom Metazoa; phylum Arthropoda; class Insecta; order Lepidoptera; family Noctuidae; genus Hoplodrina; species Hoplodrina blanda. Next base: position 4,002,169 of record OX438582.1, read on the forward strand.
ACTCTGATTCTGGCGGTAAGAATGCCCCTCTTAGAGAACAGGACAGATTTCTGCCTATTGCAAATATTGCTAAGATAATGAAGCGAGCAATACCAGAGAATGGAAAGGTAAGACAATTATTATTATAAAGAAACTTAACCCGTTGACTGCAGGTGAACATTCACTAAGCCAAACCCAAAACTTTTGAACAAACATTTGCATTATTGTAATACAATTAGAGATGGGTTTATGCCCTGACATATTGGGCGCATTGAATAAACGCCGGATAAATGCCCGTAAACGCCGAATAAATGCCTTTTGCCTGGGCAAAAACTTTAACAGAACTTTTGTTAAAATTTTCATTTAAATAGCTATATTTGAGTGTGCAGGAAAGGTTAATTCACAAAAACATTTTCGACTATAGCTAATATATTGCAATAAACCTTAACAAATTGATATAATAGGGTACTAGCTATAATAGTAAGTATTTCGGTTCTCCGGTCGAGTCGACGCGGGCGCGGGTCTGAGCAACGAAAGCTGAAGTTTACGAGGGGTTGGGGGAGGGGAATAACCGCCACCGCGCGCCCCGCTGCGCGGCTCTTTTAGTGATGACGATGATGACTGAAGCTATCTACATTACATTGAGCGATTTCATTACGCAATAGACATTAAATCAATCCAAAATTATAATTAGGACGATGATGATTGTAAAAATTGAGATATACTATTTATTTTATTTTCTATAATTACGTATTCGAATTTTCAACTGTGATTTTATTAACAAGACTGATTATTTTATGACTGATTACTTGATTAAAATTTTAATTTACAAAATACTGACATTAAGTTTCTTTTTTACAAAACAAAGTTATTAGTTTTTGTGCCCAGTGATTGGGCATTTATTTGGGCGTAAACTCATTTATGCCCAATATGCCAAGTTTATGCCCATTTTGTCCATATTTGTTTTTGCCCTCGACCCATCTCTAAATACAATACAATTTTTTTAGTATTGTTATGATAGTAGGTACTTTCCCTCCAGGCAGTAGGGCACTAGGATATTAATTATGTACACATTATTTGTATACAGTTTTAGCTAATTATAAATCCAAAAGTAAGAAGAAAGTATCTGTCTGTCACGTTTTCACAACTAAACCACTGAACAGATTTTGATGATATTTGGTACTGGGTAAGTTTGAAACTGAAGAAAGGACATAGGCTACTTTTTATTCTGATCCGCTGTCTGCAGCCGCGACAACCGACATTTAGTGTGCAAAAGTTAGTCTACGATTAAAAAAATATATATAAAATAAAATAAAAAAAATGTTGTTAATTGGTACCAGAGAGATCATTCACAATATTATAATTTCTAGATAAAAGGTACATTAATCGCATTATGTTTTAGTACTCTTTTATCATTTGATCCTAGAGATACACAGAGATTCCATTGTATGACATATTTTAAGTTGCTTATTTAAATTGTAGATAGCAAAAGATGCACGGGAATGTGTTCAAGAATGCATATCAGAGTTCATCTCGTTTGTCACAAGCGAAGCCAGTGATCGGTGTCAAGTGGAGAAGAGGAAAACAATTAACGGTGAAGACGTTCTATTCGCTATGAACGCACTGGGCTTTGACAACTATGTGGAGCCTTTGAAGCTGTATCTTAAGAAATATAGGGAAATTGTGTTATCACCTGTAAGTAAACCAGTATGTTTTTGTATCTATGGTTAGATTTATGATTCTTTGCAGATAGCACCACAGTCCTGTCATGAAACTTGGAGTAATTTTTTAATCAAATTTTCTAATTTTTTAGGATTTTTTGTAACATCTACTGCAATCCAATCTAACAACATTCAATGTAACTAGTATTTTTTTTTCTAAATCGTGTTTAAAGTACCTCATAATGGTATAGTTTAAATAAATGATTTGACTTTGAATCTACATATGGGTGCTATGGGATGGGTAATAGAGAATGTTATTAAATGTATGGCAACTTTTTATAACACCTCACCTGCAAATAATTTATTTTTAAATATAAGTTTTATTTAAGTCCAGCCAAACAAAATGGACAGTAAAACAAGAAGAAGTACTTGAATTAGTGAATTATTAATGGGCATTTATTCTTTTTCAGGTCACAATGAACAAATTAAACAAACCTATAATAGTATATGGAGGTAAGTAACATAATATTTAAATGTTGAATACTATACCAATGTAAAATCTATGCAAATAGTTTCTATAATTTACCCATTTTTTTTGTCTGCAGAGGATGGAACAGCATGTATTCCGGCTGAAAATGACAATGACACACAGACGGATTCAGCAGTACTGTATCCATATAAAGAATTAAAAGTAATTGAAGATTTCACTATTGCGTGAACAAATACTAAGAGATAAGGTTAAGGTTATCATGTTTCGTACATTTCATGAGAATATGACGTGACTCTTCTTATGTATTAGTTATCAATAACTGAAAAAGACTGTCGTAGAAGAAAAGTACACTATACTATTGCTAAACCTACTAATAATTACTAATTGAGTCCTTGTCTGCTGAGAAGGTTCACCTTTAAACATTGTGACGTCACAAATCTTAAGAACTGTCTAGTGCACATTTCGCCTCTTGTGTATCACGCTACGAGCGCCCACCGTCTGCCGCCCGCACCTCCTACCCCCGCGCCCCTGTACCCCGCAGGCGAGGACTCAAGTGGTTAAGGTATAAAAAAACCTTTGAAAATTTGACCTTCTAGGAGAATTTTTGTTTGGTAAGTCTTCCTTAAATCCTTAATACATTTAGATACAGATATTATTTTCATTTATCATGTAGACTTAAACCTAAACCCTTATCAATTAATTTTCATACGACGGACTAATGGAAATTTGGCTAAGTTAGAAATAAATCAACCATCATTTTTTTGTGGTTACTAAGTAGATGATAAATGTACAAGCAAGTATGTGTACTTAAAACTTGACGATTTTAAAGGCCTTGTATAGCTCGGCGCCCTTTGGCAGCACTATGACCGTCAATTTCTTGGTAACAATACATAATATTACGTTGTTATAGTACAAATTTCAAACTCTTACTAACACGCGTTCGATCGTATTTTGTTTTTGATCTATAAGCCATCGTCATTGAAATTTTAACTATAATGTAATGAGGTTAAGGTGTATTATTATTTGTCATCTAAAAATTTCCTGCCGTACCCTACTGTTAGTGGTTGGTGCCGGGAATTTCACTCTTAGTTCGTGTACTTAGGGTTGTTTGTCACACGGGTTAAAAATATTTTCAAGCTAAAAGTATTCATATTTGCTCGTCACATCGCCTACTTAAGATAGCGTGATATTGTAAGTATTGTTATTAAAAATATACCGTCTAATTCATTTTTTTGGTTTTATTTTAAACTCTTATTTTCAACACTCGTCCAACATACTAGTTAGTTATTCCAAAATTTAATGAAAAATAAAAGACACATTAAAATTATCTCCAATTTAATTTGTAATAAATCTCTTAAAATGTAAACTTATGCATAATTTTCAAATATCAATAATGGGATGGATTTCATACAAAAAATATTCATTATTTCAAATCAAAGTTTACTCTCTAAACTTATCAGTAATATAACCAGGCAAAGGCATAAGATACAAAAACTTATTGAACACCATAATGCCGACAGAAAAAGCAAAGGACACACCTAAATTGAACTCTGTATTAAAATCCCCAGCCGCATAGATGTCTCCATTGAAATTCTTTGAAGCAAACCGTTCGGTTAGGAACGCTTTGCCGCTGGCGTATCGACAGTTAGCATTTGAGTTAGTATTCAAGTTCGAAGAAGTTTGTAGGAGACTTGATATCGTTGATGTGCAGTTTTCTTGGTCGCTATACGGAAGGATGTTGAAAGTAGGCTGCTTGAAGACGTTCCGGTGCATGAAGATCGAGGCGTATCGTGTGTGAGTGATATACGTTATGTAGTACAGCCATTCTTCGAAGCCTTTGTAAGATCTGCAATCAAAGTATTGAAGAAGACTTGTTTTTGTATAATTTGCTAAAGATCCGCTGATATTTTAGGGTTCACAGTTGGATAGTTGACAACATTAACCATTAATTTCAAGACACAACTTCTAAAAAAAAAACCGCAGAAACCTGATTAATTTTCAATTTACTGTAAAATTTATTTTTTTGTGGCTTTGAATCAATGAATAGTAAGTCAATTGAGTTGGCAAATAAGTGACGTCACAGTTCGATATTGCCATACAAAATCTATGGGGCATCGCGTTTTGACAGGTTAATTTAATGTCAAAAAATATGTAAACTTTTTTACCTGAGTACTCCACTGGCCAGCATAACATAGATACAAGTGATATAGATGTTGACGATGCCGGCGATCAAGCCATTCTTCACAAACATCATGACTGCTATGGCTTGTTGTTCTGCGTACACGTAGCAAGACCACAGCGCTAGAGCGAAGTACAAGAAGTCCAGGTTCTCTGATATGTCGGATAGGATCCTGAGAACAAGATGTTAGATATCAATTTGATGGTCAAATGGTATTAGAATTGGTGGCGTTTTGAATTTCAAAAGCTCTAGTTTGTAACCGACGAAAACCGACTTTGTCGGCTTCTAGTCCCTTTAACCCTGTCGTAATATCCGATATTAGCTGACATTCCTACCGGCCAAATTGCGGCTTCATAGTTCATGTAGTTTTCGAGATTTCGTGTTTAGTCAGTGACCGAATGAGTGACCTTTTGCTTTTATGTATATCTATACTACCTACTTTATTAAAGCTGAACAGTTTCTTTGTTTAAAACGTGATCACCGGAACTACGGTACCAGTTCTAAAAATTCATTCACTAATAGGAAGCTACGTTGTCCTTGAGTGATATAGGATATATTTCATTATCAAAAAATTAGTAATTCGTAAGTAAAACGAGGACGAAGACGGAGGGAAAGCTAGTAAATTATATAGATACTCACGGATATATAACAGCAGCAGAGGCTAGCATGCTGAGGAATGAGAAAGGCAAGGACACGAGGTTCCACGACAGCAGTAAGCTGGCACCGCTGTACAGACCTTCCTGAGACTCCTGGTAGTAGCGAGTCCGGTACGGACTATCTGTAATCAGAAGAGAAATCCCAATGGATTTTAAAGAAGATACCAAATGTGGAAAGAATGCATATTTTTATGAAGGCTAAAGGAGTCTGCCAATTAAACTGTACCATACCATTACCGTGCTGAACGTATCAGGCACAGAAAAAACATTACACAGACTACTACAACGTATAAACAAAAGATTGTTGACGCTCCGTGTAAGCCCCCAAAAGCATCATCATCATCATATCAGCCTATGGCCGTCCACTGCTGAACGTAGGCCTCCCAAAGAGCGCCAAAGCATACCCTAGTACAATCGTCATTAATTATAAGTACCTATCTATTACGTTTTCAAACAAAATGTTGTGTGCCTTTTTAGTGTTCAAGGTCAAGCCCCTCCCAAACGAAAATCCTGGATATGCCACTGCTTCTGTTTGTTATTAGACTAGATCTAAAGATAATGAAACTTACATAAACAAATCGTGTTCATAATGCTGATGAAGTAGGTTCCGACCATCGCGTTGAATATCAGTCCACTCTTAGTGATAAAGGCTCTTTGATAATCCTGAAGACAGTTCAATATATTGTTTTATCATTCTCCCTCTTCAAATGGCCGTTTGACCAATTCTTGTATAGATTCTGCCTAACTAGTCAGGCCCGACCCATCAATTAGCTGTCGTATATAATTAGAGAGTTGGAAAGGACATCGTAACGATATTCTTCACCATGGATTCAGTTATTTTAATAGACCCCATCGATAAAATTTTGCGTCTAAATACCGATGAAGTTGACGCTGCAGCGTTCTACAATCATGTGCTGATAATTCTTGGTAAAAGTTTTTCGTTATGATGTCCCCATTGATCTTTGTCGAATACACATAAAATATGGTGAGGAATTTATTTTTTCCAGATTTTAATTATTACCTTCGCTTCATTGTAGAATATCCACATTATGAAGAAGTACATCGGTAAGCAACATAATCTCATAAATATCTGTTTCATTCCATTCTTCTTTAGGTTGAATATCGAAGCTAGTAACCTCCTGCAAACGTAAAATATTAGGTCTTTACTTATGATAACTCATTTTTTGGGCTTTTAACTGAGCATAGTTTCGTTCACGGACTGCAAGCATAATTTTTAGTTGATAGTTCGATAAAAATTGCAACTCACAAGTACAGCATCCAAATAACTTGCATGCCTCCTGGCTTTCCATAGTTGAGTTGTATTTTATTGGGGTTCACGATCCGGTTATTTTCGTGAAGGTTACCCTGCATTATGCCCTGACCTTCTAGCTTGAACTTCTCCACCAGTGCTGCTATCTGGTGGTTGGATTCTATAAACCTTTCACGAGATCTTCGATCTACCGTTGAGAGACATACTGCGGAAACAAGGTGTTTTGGTAAAGGGACCGTGCTATAAGATATCAAGATATTTATAACCAGTTTGTTTAGAATGACGCGTCTTAAATATTTTCTCTCTATATAGTGATATAGTATAATAACTAAGCTTTGCCTGCGACTGCGTCTACGTGAATTCGTATTAGGCATTATCATCTTTACAGAAGCTTAATTTTTTGATAATAATATATAAAAAAGAATGAAAAATATGTAACAAAATGTACATAGGGATAAATAAACATCCTATTAGCGAAAATAAAATTGAGATCTGGACCAGACATTAAACAAAAAATAAAAAAAAATCTTTGGCTTTAAGTATAATATTTAAATTAATTCTAATGTATAGCAACTTACAATAATACATTAACGGGTTCTCGAGCTGTGGGCAAGGGAAGCCGATGCTGCCGAAGTAATCCAGGAGGTTTCGTGTAGGGCCAGCGTATACCACGTCACCGAGGCATAAGTACACCACGCGGTCCAGAAATGGGAACACATCTGGAAAATATTAATCTTTTAAACGTTTTTAAATCACTTACGCGGTGACGGTTAGTTTTTACCCCTTTTCGTCATTCAAATTAGGCAGTAGATATCTTCTTTCGAATAAGTATTTTAGGTAGACTGGGCAGTAACGAAGCATGAGACAAGCAATTTTGCTGCAGGAGCTGGGTATGACCAAAGCTGGGACCAAAACATACCCGATACTCTTTACTATCGCCATAAAAACATATTCAAATAATTGCCTACTAGTATACAGTCATTGTCTCTGCTGAGCTAAGCTAATCACGGCACTGCTTTACTGCCTGGCCTACTGCTGTAGATGCGAGTTTCTTTATTCTTTAATTTTGGAATCGGGCGCCAGAAGTACTATCGTAGCAAAACAAAAGTCGGTAGGTATAAACAAATATTATATACCTATTATTAAAAATACAAAACGTTTCACAGTAAGTAGGTACAGTGACCCAGTGACTAAATTATGAAATACACAAGTGAAAACTGACATATTTCCACATATACACAGCTGTGCTGTGCAAACAAAGGTTTTCAGAACATAGGCGTAAAGTAAGCCACAGTGTACAAAATACCATGATTAGCATCATAATGGGGGCTTTGTAGGTGAAATGTCGATGTACTGTGAACGAGTCAGTTTTAAAGTATAACATATTTAGGTAAATAAGTAGTGTCATTTTTGGTTTTAATTTAGTTTGTGTTGCATAATAAATTGCAAGGAATATGTTTTGCAGATGAAATTACAAGTGCTCTGGAAGTTTTATGAGGCACCTGTTTTGTCTGTTCGTTTTGTTTTGCATGTTCTCATATAATACCTACATACTAATTAACAATTCAAACATCTTGTAAAAGAAGATTGCACGATCAGTTTGAAATAGCGTCATTTTTAAAGCTTGCCAGACATTCGCGACTATTGCTTGACCCGATGTAGAGATTGTGCAGTCATTGTTACATTGAGTACCTGGGTTTTGCCTACTAGAAAGTCCTTTTATTCGGCCCTGTAGCAAAAACTGTTGTTAGTTGGAGTACAGCTTGATAGGTCAGGCAGTTTTCGAGATTTCGTAGAAAGAAATTCTTATTTTTTTTTGGAATGGCATCTTAGTTCAATCTCCAAGGTTGTCGGGCTCCTTAACTGGGCTTTCCTGTGGTGCCTTAAAAATTAAGACCTGGCAGAGCATCTGTGGGGTACGGACCTCGGCTTTAGGGCGTCGCTGGGTGAGGACAGCAAGGGGACAGGCTGAATCGGATTTTTGTCTTAAAGTGTGATCTCTCGCTTTTATAGGTTAGTAAGTAGGTAGGTAGTACCTACTTCATAAATTAATAGACATCTTACACACCTGATCTAGGTTTCTCCATAGTTAGAATTATGGCAGTTCCATACTTTTTCGCTGCATTAGACAGTATTGAAATCACTAGGTAAGTGTTCAATGGATCTAAGTCCCATGTCGGTTCATCAAGAAGTAAAATAACTGAAACAAAAACGTTGTATTCCAGTAAGTTTGTAATTTTTTATTGTGTCTATTGAATGAAATATTAATGGTTCTTACTTGGGTCTCGTATTAACTGTACGCCTATTATTAATCTTCTGTATTCACTCTTTGTAAGGTTCGTCACGCATTTGTTAGCAACCTGTGTAAATAAAATTGTTTATAAATATGGCGGTTGCAGAGAAATGGCGCCAAAAGTAAAATGGAAGATGATGGGAATATGAAGTTCTTCCATTACAAAAATTACAGCAGATAATGTGATAAATTATTGAAATTACTGTTCTTTCTTTTTTGTAAATGGCTAATATTCTACATTGTTTACAATTAGGTGATAAAATAACAGAGCCTATACGCTAACATTGAAAATAATAAGCGTTATATGTAATATTTTTGTCGTTGTACCTACTTTCGCATGTATAATATTAGTATGGATGGAGTACTCATAGTACCTAAATGATGAAAAGTTACTTACATTTGATAATGCTAGATCAGCCATTACTTGTTTCACTTTCGACGATTTCAAATACCCTGAAATCTAAAAAAACAAATACTTATTGACTAAACATTGCCTCGTTGGTCGCAAAGCGTGACTAGCATGCGGTCTTGGGTTCGATTCTCAGGTCGGGCAAAGTGTAATTGGGTTTTTCTTCCAGGAATTTCTCAGTAGCAGCATCAGAGTCTGGAATTGGGTATTTGACACCACTAACCAATAATTCCAAGACACAACTTCTTAAAAAAAACACGTCATTTTAGCTCTGAGAACCCGATAAATGTTCAATAAACAGTAAAATTCGATTTTTAGTTGCTCTGAAACCAATAAATAGTAAATCAATTGAGTGAGCTAGTAAGTGACGTCACAGTTGTATTTTGCCATACAAAATCTATGGAAGAACAGCGTTTTGACAGCTTATAAAAAGTATGTCAATTGATTGGTGGTGTCAAATACCCTAATGGCAATAGCCTCGCTATACCTGTGTGTCTTAAACATAACTGACTTACAATTAATTTAAGTCCTTATGCTCAGCAGTCGCGCTTTGTGGCCGTTTAGTGGCCGACGCGCCAAAGCGCGACGAATCAACCAAGTACCAACCACTCACTTATTGGTCAATGTTGTCAAAAACCCAATTCTTCCATTCTTCCCAAAAACAAAAGAGGTTATAATTATTACCTTAGTAAGTGATAACGCAAGTGTTTGCTGCACACTCAGTCCAGGCAGGAGTCTTGTATTGTGTCGCACTAGTGCGCATGTGCTGTTAAACTGGTCGGTCTCCAGAGGCACCCCCTCTAGTAAGATGTGGCCTTTAGCTGGCACTCGGCGCGCTATTACGTCCAGGAGAGCTCTCTTGCCGCTACCTGTTAGATGGAGAAGGGTCTTTACATGTGTTCAATATAATTATTAATCAGTTTATTTCAGAAATAAAATTATCCATACAAATATCTTTAAATGTCGAGAAATATGTATATTTCTCGACATTTCTCATTCACTTTTTTTTTCTATTTGTGTACAAATAGAATAAAATCATTACAATTAATTATAGGTGTTAGTAAAATTTTATACACAATAATTAATATTATTGTGTATTATTAATATAATAAGAAGGTTGTTAAGCTGCGAGTAGTATATAGCCTCTGCCCGCGACTTTGTTCAAGTGGTTTTTTTTAGCTGCTTGAAGTCATGTCTCTGGTTACCTACTGCTGCGCTTCTTTGGGTAATAGCGTGTTATATAGCCTATAGTATTTCTTATGAATTTGGCAGTTTGTAGTTACAGAGATTAGTGCGTTTAAAAAGACAAATAAAGAAAAAAGCGCTTCAGCGTTATTATATTAAGCTTTTTAGAAATTAGCTGTTTAGCTGCGCAATGAATCTTTTAGGAATTAAATTGTCTACTGCGCAGCTTACGGTTAACTTCGGAACCGCCAAGATACTATTTATTTTTTAGAAGCCTACCTTTCGATCCCAGAATAGCCGTGACCTCCCCGCTGTGAGTGATGAAGGATACATCTTTGAGGATGACGCCAGTCTTAACGACTCCGGTCAGGCGCTGGAAGAAGCTGCCTGGCTCCACCTGTATTGATTGACCATTTAAATTAAGATTGTTATCATAATATATCATGGATAGTCCATTTACGGCACCCTACCTAATTGGCACTATATGGGATACTAATTAAGCACTAACACTCCGCCATCTGTCTGTCTATATGTCCATCCGTCTGTTACAAGGTTGTATTGTTTTAATAGTAATAGGCAGCCACTTGAAATTTTCACAATGTGAATTACTATGGCCGTTACAACAACAAATAATCAAAATAAAATAATATGTATTCCATAAAACGTGTTTTTTGTATGTATAATATGTTAAATACTCGTATTTTACGATGGCACGGAACCCTAGGTGTGCATGTCCGACTCACACTTGGCCAGTTTCAGTTATGCATGTCAGTGAATTTGAATAAATTCTTTCCCCAAACGAAATTGACGCAGTAACAGCTGACGCGTTCCGAAAGTTCAAAACAACAGTTAGAAGACATTATCAATGTAGAATAGAAAAAGAAAGACTACGCCGTGTCCAAATAAATTGAGTTTAACTCTGTCAAAACGAGTTAACCTACAAACAATCTCTTAGTAGGTAATTCAATTAATTACGTCAACCTAATTAAATACACCAAATGTGTTATTACTACTATTTTGCAAGAATAGTCAAAGTATACCTCAAAGTTATGCTCAGAATAAATTTAAAATAAATCAGCGTTAAATAACCAAAATGACTTACATTTTGAAGTGGGTTGGTACATTTTGGCAAACAAAACCCATTGGCCTAGAAAACCTTTTTTCGTAAATAATAATGTCATCATTTTCATGCTCTTATGGCACGATAATGATAATTGGCCATTGATGGCAGAAAACATTACTTGAATAAAATTGTCTTACATACAAAAGACATCAACGATTCATCTTACACATATTTTAAGATGTTTAGGGAATGAGCAGACATTCAACATTTCAGTAAGAGGGAACTAGTAAATACTCTTTCTTTTCACAAACTTGAAAGAAACACCCATTTCCAAACAAAAAGGGGCAACATCCCAACTAGCAAAAAGTTGTATAATATTTGCATTATACAACTAACAGACTTGTAAAGGTTTTATAATAGTTTTTTTTTGCAGTTAACAGTTTTATAGTAGTGTTTAATTCGACGTATTAGTTAATATATTATTTATTTGGCTAGTTGGGATTCGTCAAAAACACTTTACAATGATAGTAAATCTAATTAATTCAAAGTAAACTTCACAACACAAGTATGTTGCAACTTTATTTTAAACACACAGAACAATCTACAAACCTGTCCCGAATGAAAAACATTACACAACTCTAACGTATAATCACTTCCAATCATGTTTAAAACTTATTTCTTTCAAAAAATCTCAATCAAAACATTAAATATTGGTTAAAAACACAAACAAATGCATCTCAGAGTGACACAGCCTCCACGTCAACGAGTTGCAGCACACTAAACCAATTGCAGTTAACTTCAAACGTAACTTAACAGTTAGCGACGTTGCCAGACTGACTTGTTGCTTACTTCGCTTCGATAAATGCACTTGATTTTTAGAACGGTTTGCTGTTGCGGGGAAAATGAACCTTAACTCTACTTGTGTAGGATTTACGTCTGTATAAGCTTGATAAGACATGGTAGTTAAGGCGAAGAATTTTTAAAGATTTTTCTTCAACAAAATATTAAGGAGTGTGTTCATCCATTTGCTGTGCTGCTAAAGAAGAACAGAACTCATTGGGATTAGGTTCGTTTAACACTAGGAAGAATAATCTTCTTTTTAGCCTGTAAAATATCTTCCGGTCCGGTGCTAATCCCATCTCGGTGTAGGTTGCGACTTATATCTGATGTCATATTATTTGGTTGTTTCAGTTCTTTTGTCTCAACCATCATTCTGTCAAGTCTTTATTCTACCTATCATTATCCTCTTGTTTCTTCCATTTTTTGTAAGTACAGTGGCGTCCATAAGTGGATAGACATTCTCAAAAAACATTCGCTTCAAGTTAAGTTTGACTTACGACCTTCTATTTTCGAGAACAGTCACATGTATCATCATTGCCGTCGACAAATGCTTGTAGTTCATAATTTCAACATTATAAAATAAGTCAAGTTGGCCTATCGGCTAAACGCCTGCAGATAGGTGCTTGAATCGAGGAGTCGTGAGATCGAATCTCATCCAGACTATGACTTTTTGTAAGTTTTTACTTGATAAGCATAATATTCTTTATCTTGTTCGCTTTGTTCACACATTTCGTAAAGTTAAAAAGGGTCTAAATCAATATAAAGAAATAATTATATTTGTTTTCAATAAACTGCTAAATATCGATTACCTATAATAAGTGGGTATTAACAATCATATTTGTGTTATTAGAATATTCTTTTCTTGTTATATTGATATGACGTGGGTAAACACAAAAAATCTTATGAACGGTTTGACTGTGTCGCGCTTGTATATTCGAGCTAAAGTAGCCTTTATGGTGCTGATGGACTATTGAACGTTTAGTGTACCTATTATTAATAAATGCATCTTTGTAGTGGTTTACGCAGCTATCGAAAGTGCATCGCCTTAACGATGAAAGCCTCATTTTTCCACATAATTTCTACGCGTGGTTGCCGTCCATACTCACCGTGAACCTCAGAAAGGCTAAACGCCACCTCCGTCCCTTTCACTCCCATAACAAAATCTGATATGAAGGCGAAACACCCACGCAATACTACCTTCTTTATGTTCATGCATTCCAATGATTAGTCGTCTCGTTCTTTTCACCTGACTTAGGCGGGGTTAGACAGAGAAGGGGCGACATGCGCAGTGTCACTGACTCAGTACGACTCCGTGCAGTCGTATAGTCGCTGGAGTTAGCCTTACTCGCTGAAAATAACAACTAATATTCAAACGAGGTCTGTTATCGAAACGAACGAAAATTAAACGATATAGCAACTGAAATAACATATGAAAATTAAATGTTTTTGTGAGTTTAGTGTCGGCGCGTTTGGGTTATGTGCTTAGTGATTCAGTGTTGGGTTTGAGTGTGTTACACCGGAGTCCCGTTGGCCCGCGCTACCGGTAAGTTCAATGAAAATGTTGAAACTATTAAACTTTTTAGACTTAATGAACGTCTCTTGTTGTGTGGTATGCGATTTGGAACTTTGTTTCTGTTAAGATTGTTGGTTAAAACGACAAAAATCTGCGACATCGTAAGTCTTATTTTATAGCTTAGTGCAGTTGGTCGTTAAAGATTTATTATTAATTCCAACCATGGTACCTACTTACGCCTTATCCATATATCTGTAATTTTTTGTTCTAGATCAAAAACAATATCATAAAATCAATCAGTATTTTATTCTAAATACCCCACGGCCGTCATAAAAATCATCACGTGTGTGGTTTATTATGCTGACTTACCTGTATGGCTTTACCTTGCCTTACTTTTTATTAATTTGTAATTAACACTGAATTAATATACCCCATAATTATCTAAACGAATAGTTCTACCACAACGAAGGTTTTATGATCGCAATGAGGCCAGTCTTAATTCTACAATAATGCGTTAAAGTTGCGGATTATTTAACTACCCAATTCAACCGTAGCCTTATTTGATGTTAAATATTTGCAACATTCCTATAAATAATATTGCCCTGATAATCTGGATAACACACAGGATTAAATCTCACCTACGAAACCTTTTTAAATTATTTAATAATTCAAATTCAAATAAAAAGTTAGTACCTATACGTATAAGAAAATCCAACCTTGAATCTCATCGAAAATGACATCGATCATAACTAAACTTATTTAGAACTTTTCTCATGATTCGACGAAAATGTTCGTGAAACAATGGTCGGTGTTAACGAACTTTAGTCGGAGGTGAGTCAATGTGTAGCTGGCAGACCTGCGTATCGTATCATTTCGGAGACAAATCACTGACCTTAGCATCGATATTAATCTTTCACTTCGTAATGCTAATAATTTGTGCAGAGAATATTTAGAAGCAATCAAAGTCAAAGCCAAAGCATACATTTCTATTAAATCATTTACAGCCACTTTTGAAATGTAAAGGAGTCGGTCAGTTAGTCAGAAAAATTAAGCTAGTTGTTCGTTCCAAAATGTATGTCTCTATGGCGAAGAACGAGCACGAACCTCCACCCACGGACACACTTTCCAATTAAGTTTTTACAAAATCCTTGTACATTACATTTTTCTTGTTGATTGTATATCAAACACAGTCAGATTAGTTATATTTCACTGTTGATGATGAAGTACGAAGGACCGAAGACCTAATTAAGAACCTTATAGTAAATGTAAGCAAAGTTAAGGACCTGTCATGATGACTAAGGACAACGAGGTCAGAAAAACCCGATCATCAGGTGTTGTATCACTAAACTGGTATGGATAACACTTCAATGAGTGTAGATGACTTGGTCCTTCTTTCAGAAAAAAGACCAAAAGGGCAACTCTACTAACTTTTAGGAACAATCGTAATCTAATCTCAGTCTCAATCTGTCAAAAATACCACCAACTAACCCATATTTTTGACATTGATTGTAGCTGAGATGAGATTGCGACTACATTTTGAACGGTTTTAATTAGTAGAATTGACCTTCTAGTATTAATGGTGGTCAGTTAGTAACAAAAACAACTTCATTCTTTAAAGACCATGAAAATTAAATGTTAAATGGAAGCCCAAAAGTTAATCTTAAATCAGACGAGGTTGGAGGTTAGTGTTACGGATGCAAAAATATGACCAACAACAAATGGTATTTGATGAATCATTCGGAGAGTTGCGTTTTGTTCCTTTTTTTTGTAACGTTTAACAATTTTAAGAATCACACTGTAATTTGACTGTCGATTTTGAAAGCAAGGAAAGTAATTGAGGAAAATATTCAGCTTTTGGAGAGTTATTCGAAAACGTTTGGTGGCCTTTATCAATTTTAATAATGGCTACCTAGATTTTCATAATAAGTCGTTATAGCTGGCCTACTTCTGCAGAGTAGAGACCCAATTAACTTATACTTATTGAAGCTTTTGAATGAAAGATCGTAAAATTATGTTAAAAGTTGGAATTACTTACGGAAGATAAGACAATTTCCTGGTCCTTATTTCCATAAACTAACTAGCTTAGCCACCTAACCTGACACTACTTTTCAAATTACCAAACTAAGTTAAATAACGTAGGTATTTGGGCCGTCTGTATATTACCACATTATTAACAGAGCCTAGCCTTAAAAATTAGTTAATTCGTAAAATTAATATTTAGATCTTATTCCTCGGTCTGTTTAGAACATCGTAAGCTAAGATCCAATTAAATGTAGTTGCCCCCGCACCAGACCATGACTGTTTGTTAATATTTCTTATACTTTTCAACTGTTAGATTTATTAAGTAGTTATGTATGTAGAAATGATTTGGTCTAACACTATGTTGGCTTGCCACACACTTGAATATTTTAACTTGGTCCTTTGAGACGGCAGGCTCAAAGGACCAAATTAAAAGTGACATACTTGGTTCAAATTGTCGTTTTTTTTTAGAACTGACTAAATCGATCGCTTCAAGTTGTTGCCTATTTGTGTATGTGAGTTTTTGACTTTATAAACGCACCCACTATACAAGAAAACTTTCAAGTGTGAGAAAACGTTCTTTAAAAAAATTCATTCAATTACTGGAAACATACAAAGGCAATTAGAATACCCTGAGAAATTTATCGTATCGAACGTGAAACATTCCAATACTTCGAACGAAAAGAATGGGTCATACGCGCAACATACTGAATTTAACACACATTCAACGCGTAAAATAGTAACGTGAGCTAAGTTCACTGACATTGTTGCATCTGACAACATAATTATGGCAAAACTTCATGCATTTACACTCTTTTGCAAAAAAAACGGGCACCTAAGGAAATTTACGTTCTAAGGTCGATTTGAGTTAATTAAATGAAATTTATTTCTTTGACGTAGTCTGTATACTTATAATCGTGTAAATTAATGCGCGTGAAGTGAATTCGGGCAATTAAAAGAAAAAAAAAACGATGGATTCTTTAAAAGCGATGTACACGTCCAAACAATAAGAAGTGGTCGGCAAATAAGACAAGATTTTTTTTTTACTTTTTTTAATTAAATAAAGTTACAAATGTAAAAACCTAATAACGAGTGTGACCTCCTCTTGCCAAAATCACAGCTTGAATCCTTCTGGGCATGCTTTCCACGATGTTTTTAATAACGTTTTGAGGAATACATTCGCACTCTTCTGCAATGACTCTTTTTAGCTACCTGATGTTTTGTGGAGCAGGTTGCACTGATCTTACCCGTCTCTTTAGAACATCCCAGACATGCTCAATTGGATTGAGGTCAGGACTTCGAGCTGGCCAATCTAAACGACGGATCCCAACTTCTTGCATGTACGCTTCCACGTCGCCAGAACGGTGCGGGCAAGCATTGTCGTCCATAAAAATGGAATCTTCCCCAAGTGCAGTCAATGTGGGTTGTGCATATGGAATTAGGACTTCCATTATGTACCGGTGTGCATTTAATGTTCCATTTTCTATGAAAACTAACTCCGTACGCTCCGTCGAATTAATTGCTGCCCAAAACATAACGGAGCCTCCGCCATAAGGAGTGATTTATTCGAAACACACTTCCGCATAGCGTTCCCGTGGTCTTCGCAGCACTCGCCGGCGTCGGTCCTCTCCACACAAAGAGATTCTAGCTTCATCAAAAAAAAATCCTTTATTCCAGTCCCCAGAGTCCATGAAGCACAGTTCCGAGCAAACTGAAGTCGAGCAACACGGCGCTCACGGAGTAATTTAGGGCCCCGAGCTGGGCGCCAACTCCTGATATTGGCAGCCAAAAGCCTCCTCCTGACCGTCCACTTCTACTTCTCTTACTTCTTCAAGGCTCTTCTTCAGGTCCACACTTGACGCCTTACGATTGCGCAACGCCTGACTCACCAAAAAGCGGTCATCTCTTGGTTTTGAGCATCGTTTTCTTCCCGAACCGGGTCTTCTTTTGACCGAACCGGTCTCTTGATACCGTTGCCAAGTCCTCTGGACAGTTGAACGACTCACATTTAGCCGTTGAGACACGTAAGTTTGCGAACAACCTTCTTCAAGTAGGGCTATAATTTTACCGGCCCTTATCGCTATACCACTCATCAAAAAGTGGTATTTAATGTTAAAAGAAAGATTAAATTGTTTAATTTGCAGAAAATATCCAAAAAGTTTAAAAATATCGTAATCAGTTAAAAATCGTTTCAGCAATTCGCGCCATTAGTAAAGCAATTTTAGAATAATCCACAATAATAATTATTTTTATTTTATTAATTTTAAATTTGGAACGTAAAGAATCATGCCAGGATGCTTCAAATAACATGCCTATACATCGTCAAATTAATAAAACCTATTTCTTGTTCTTCTTCATTGAAGTAAGAAAAAAATCTCAAGTGCCCGTTTTTTTTGCAAAAGAGTTTATATACCCAACGCAGTATAATTTGCGTTTAAATAATTATGCAGATATGTACGTCTGTTTAAGCAATGAACTCACTCGCTCTACTTATATTATCTAATGAGTAAACTAGTACAGTGTATACACGGCAATAATTACTAAAAGTATGACCATAATGCAGGTTTCATTTAGGTTAACAGTGGTTTACTTGTACTGAATTTAAATGGCCAATTACTTTAAAGGAAAGACTTATCGGCTCATAAAGCCATATTTAAAAATTTTGCTAGGTAGGTAAGTTTTGAGTAGGCTGTACCATATTCTGGTCAAGATTTTAATAGACTGAGTGCATTCTCGTGTTTTTAATTCGAGCATGACTTGCATGATTGTTAAGCCCTATTGTCAATATCAGGCCGATCCATCTATCAATCGATCAATCTTAATATTATACATATATAGCTAAAGAGTTTGTTTGTTGAAACGCGCTAATCTCACGAACTACTGATTCAATTAAAAAAAATATTTTTACTGTAATAGCCCGTTTATCGAGAAAGGTTCATCATCATCTGCCTAGCCTTTTCCCAACTATGTTGGGGTCGGCTTCCAGTCTAACCAGATGTAGCTGAGTACCAGTATTTTACATGGAGCGACTGCCTATCTGATCTCCACAACTCCCCCCTCTTTTTTTTCGTTTTCGAGAAAGGTTATAGGCTATAATTAACATTACGCTACGACCCACGGAAGCAGAGCAGTAATCGAAGACGTAACTTAGGTAATGCTTGCTGTAATAAACTCCCTCGATAAATGATAACATGAGCTGTTATCCATGCTAGGAATGAATAGTTCATCTCTAGATAACTTCACCTAAATTAACCGAAGAAGAATTTTACAGAATTGACCGGCTACTAACTAACTATGCAAATTGGTAGGAGGACCATTACAAAGAGGCTCAGGTACTAAATTCACCCTCTTTTTATTTTGAAATTTTGGTCCAAATAATCCCTACATTATCGAGTATATTAATAATACATGTCAATATTTTCTATCATATGGCGATAGCGTGCTCATGCGCAACTCGTCAGCGTGATGTGTGGTTGTCTTCATGGCACCTGCAATCATGGTTACAGTCCCGCTACCCATTACCTGCCATTACCACGACTACCTTGTGTTACGTAAACTGCGATACACTGTACTTTACGATTTGTTAAGCATCTTCGCGATTGCAGTGTTTCCTAACACTGAACGATTTGTTTTCTAAATTTGCAAACGTTTGGCTGATTGGTATTTCCTTTGTGAAGCTGAATTTGTGCGGTATGTGGCTGTTAGCACGTAGGCATTTTTGGTTCCTGAAATTGTCTGAAAGAAAACGGGTATTTAGGTAGTTCGGTTTCTTGGACGCCTTCAAAAATGTTATGATGTCGATTGTATCCTTGAACATTCAATTGGCTGACATTTAATGGTTTAAAAACGACAGATGTATTGCAGTAACCAAATAGAGAAAATGCAATTACTCAAAAATGCCTCTAATTTACATGCATTTTGTGACATTGATTGTCGCTGAGATGAGATTGCGATTTAATATGTAGAATTGGCCTACAGGTTGTCTCATACGACTATCACAGTTTATATAAGAGTTATATGTCCAACAAGCTCAGCTCAGGTCAGATCCGTATACTTAACAATATAATAAATTATATTAACATAAACTTGACTGCGACGAACCGGATTAACTAGCTTTCCAAGGTGGAGAAGAAAGCGTCCTTTATACTAGTCAGCTATTTGTAGTTAAATAAAACTATTTATTATAAATTCATTGAATCTGCTGTTTTTTAACATAAGAATTAATTTTATTAATATCTAACGATGTTGTGGGTGTCTAAAAATATCGGTTCCGAAAGGTAGCTTTATAATATCCATTCATCTACATATTTAACACATAATTTAAAATACCTAAAATAAATAATAATATCAGCCTGTTATTGTCCCACTGCATGACAAAGGCCTCTTCTTTTACAGAGAAGGCACGAGCATTGATCACCTCGTTCAAGGCGGATTGGCGATATTACACTTGTATTAATTATTAAGTAATCCAGGTTTCCTGACGATGTTTTTCTTCACCGATGTCAGTAATTTCCAAAATAAACTTAGACAGTAAGTATACCTATGAATTGAAAAAGTCACTTTGCTACATGCTTTACACCTAAACCTCATGTCCACCTTAATCACTGGGCTATAACAATCAAATTAGAATGTAATCTATACTATATATCTATACTATAATAATATTATAAAGCTGCAGTGTTTGTTTGTTTGTTTGAACGCGCTAATCTCTGGAACCACTGGTCCGATTTGAAAAATTCTTTCAGTGTTAGTTAGATTAGTTATTGAGGAAGGCTATAGGCTATATACCATCACGCTACGACCTACGGGAGCGGAGAAGTAACCAAATACGCGGGTGTAACCGCGGCGGACAGCTAGTTATATAATAAAGAAAAAGGATGCTCGGTCTAGCTAAATCACTTTCGTGTCAGTAAAATATACCTAAAAGTTTGGGCGCTGAAGAAAGTTAACCAAAAGGTATTTTTACCCGACTGCGCGACTCAAAGGACCAGCTTAAATCTTCCTAATGATGCCCCATCAGGAAGATTTGAGCTGGTTCAGATTTTTAATAGGTCCCTACTGCTATAAGGTGTATTTATAAAATATTACTCAACAGAATTCTAGACTACTGGACTTTGTTTTTTCTTTTTAGTTTTTATTTAATGTTAATTTTTTTTACGCAGACGGAATTTTTGATGTTTTATTTAACTATAGGTAATTTTTTTCTTGTCATTATTCTACTAAAAACATGATTAGGTAAGAAGTACGTTTATCTGTTATCCAATAAATAACAGCAAGAAGAATGACTTTCTTTCAAACAAGGAAAGTGTCGAGCTATAGTAGTCGTGAACACGAAGGGTGTACAATTGTAGTCGTTATAATTATACGAATATCGTGACGAGATGTCGTGATTTAAGTCTTAGCGTCTAGTCATACTTGACTATATTAATTTGCGAGTTAGTAGACGTAAGTAGTATTCTTTTTATTCAACTAAACGCCATGTATTCTGAATATGACAAAATACTATAAATATTTGAAATTGATCAAGAGCTCCTATTATCTCGACTTATACCTCTTAACGTTCGGGCACCTTGTCAGAAGTCTTGTTAAGGTGGTTTTACACCACCGAGCCGTGGATGGGATGGGTGTCGTGACCTGTTGTTGTTGGACAGCGATGATGACGATGACAGATATTTTACATATTAAATGACTTTGACGTAATTATTGAAATATTGTCGTTTCGGCAGGACTAAACTCAGTAGTACAGTAGTTATGTAAGCTGTTGTGAGTTCAACAGGGTCTTAACTTGACATCAAGTAAAGAAACGGGGTAGTATTTTCTTCACTAACAATTGGCTTTCTTAAAGAAAGTTAGAAAACAGTCTTATAGTTGCTAGGCATTGTAAATAATAACAGACATAAGTATGAGTACTGCCTTACTGCTGGTGCCTGTGTTCTATGGAGACATGATAAAGCGAGTCATTGACCTGCTTAGCAAAGCATGTTTCCTATTGTACCGCCGTATCTTATGTGTTAGTGTAACTATATGACTTTACTATACCTGTAGGCTGTGTAACCTACATTGTGTATATGTAGAAGTAGATACTTATGTATATTGCGGAATGTAGCTTATGTTAACAGATCTGATGTACACTGTGAAATTTAAATGGTTATTTTTCTGAAGCGTAATGATTTTGTCTTGGTAGCACAGTCAATTTATATTGTATTTTTTATTAGATTTAAAAAATAGCAATTGTGTGGAAGATTACTAGTTGTGTAACTGTAAAAAAAGTGTTTTATTATTATTATTTGAAACCAAAAAAAAATTTTTTTAACTCGATGTTTTGATGGTTCTACTGAGGGCAAATTGTTCTGCCACGGGAAGCCAATCATAAAAATTTTAGTGTGTTGTTCTTTGAAGAGATGATTTTTTACTATGTGTGGCTTGGATGTTGGACATAAATTCGTTGCACTGTAACTGTAAGCAAAAAGTATAAGTGGAATATTGAGTCTCAGAGGCATAGTGCGCCAACGTAAAAGTATTCGATTCGATATTCGAATTCAAATATCGAATCATTTTATTACTTTTTTCATGAAAGTACAATAATTAGTATCATCAATTGATATGAAACCTTCAAATGATACAGATAATTCCAATTGCAAAAACGATCGAATTTATGTAACGTTAGAATTCGTACGTCCTCTGCACTCACTAAACACTCATCAATGACCGGCTGGCGTCATACTCGGTCACGACACGCCTTTTAAAGAAATTATTTACTAACATCATTATTATGAATAATAAAAATAACCGCAGGTATGATTTGAGAAAACCCAATGAGTCATCAATGTCGGTATTGTTCCGACTAGCTCTACCATTTATCTTACTACTATTATACATAAATGCGAGAGTTTGTATGGATGAATGGATGTTTGTGACTCAACTACGACAGAACGACCGAACGGATCTGGATGAAATTTATCACACTTATAGATTACTAGCTTTTGCTCGCGACTTCGTCCGCGTATATGTCGGTTATCGCGGACGCAGTCGAAGTCGAAGTCGAATAAAAAGTAGCCTATGTCCTTTGTTGGGGTTCACACTTACCCTGTACCAAATTTCACACAAATCGGTTCAGTAGTTTAGGCATGAAGAAAAGACAGACAGACAGACAGACAGACAGACAGAAAGACAGACAGACAGAGTTACTTTCGCATTTATAATTTTAGTTAGGATAGTCTGAAATAGTACATAGGCTACTTTTATCCGGGACAAATGTATGGTTTCCGTGGGATAATATATCAACTTTGATGCGAACGAAGTCGCGGGTGGATGCTAGTTTATAATATATCTCGCATGCCATTCCCGAATAAGGCATACAAGGTAACCCACTTTGCGAATTATGGTAATAAAGTCCTATTTGTTGGAGCCTTCAAATCCTTTAGTTAGTGTCTTTTATCTTAAAAATGCTTCTGAATTTGTTGTGCGCGATCTGTAAAAGAACCGGTCGGTAGAACTGAAAGATTTTCAATAGGACCGGTAGGACGTCCACTGCTGAACATAGGTTCAGCAGTGGACGTCCTACGGCTGTTATGACAACGCCTTAAGCTATGCTTATGCTTATGCTAAACTACACCTTATAACGCCCTCATGCTTGCAACCACTACGCTACCCTTTTTACTTGCAAATGACGACATAATTATGCACCATGTCCTACAAATCATCAATACCCGTGAAGGCGACTACATGCCATCCAATGGTGCGTACTCTTGCGCAACACCATTGTTTGTTGGCAATTTATTATTTTGCGGACCCGAGGCCGCGGATGTAGGTGACTGCAATTGATGATTGTATCAAATAAATAATTCATAATTTGATAGTGGTTAAAGAAAATGCTGTACAGATGCATCTGTTTGGACTTGTTACTAGATGATATAAGATGAATTTACATGTCATTGTAATTCGGGGCTAAGAGGAGGCTTTTCTGCTGTCTTGTCCCTTGAATACTTAAATATGTAGGTATCTACTGCTAATCTGCACATTACCAAATCTTTCTACTAAAGATAGGATGCTCCTTTACTCTAAAAAAAGAAAAACGAATGAACTACCAACATAACATAAATAAGTTTAAAACTTAATATAAAAATAAAAAAAAAGTAATTATATAATCAAAAAATAAACAGACGCGTACCAAAAGACCAAAATATAAAACAAATATTAACTGGTCTTTTAATACATTTTTTGTTATGAAATATCTTATTGTGCAATAGTCCATTCCATTAGCCATATCAATAGAAAAACCTGCATTAAGTACCTAGAGATTTATCCAAGTATGTAATCATTAAGCTGAGATGCGCATGCGTTCATTAGCAGTGGCATTGACATCTGAGACGTGGGATGATGGCATCATTGATTGCGTCATGAACTAAGCTACTGGTATCATGGCCTACTGGCCTTGAGGGCTCTTCAGATTACGTACGCTTATTGTGATCCATCACTCAATCAGTATTTAAGGATTAATAAGAGCTTATAACATTTATTTTTTATTTCTGCGGATCTGGGTTGTTGCTCTCTGCAATGATGCGTAGCGAAGTAGATTTATTGTTTAAGTTGTTCAGTGAGGGGTAAAAATGATCATGGGGTGAAATATTGTCTATGATTGGGTTTACTTCTGCCAAAACGAACTAAATTAATTGTAATGATTTTGGATATCTTACGTTAAACAATTTTTAATCTATTTTGAGCATAAGTTTTGGTTATACATTGAACTATTATTGCTAGATAGTAATGTATACATTTGGCATATTTTATTAATTTGCAAATCATTGAACTGTTGAGAGCTTGTGGGTTGGCACGTTTTGACAAAACTAAGCTCTGTAAAATTGCCGATTTCCATGTCATAACCTAACATAACTACGTTAAATTAAGCAGGGTAATTCCGAAATGGCAGGTACCAAATTGTCATTCATATGCATAATAATATGTTCAAAAACGGAAAGAGGGACCGATATAAATACGTCATCAACATCCGCTACCGCTACTCTCTAATTTGTTAGGACGAAATCAAAATGTTTTGTATAAACGGAATCCGTTTTACGGTTCATTAGACAATTATAAAAAAAATACGTAAACAAAGAGACAGAATTTTAATTCGTAAGAATATCTATACTAGTTTTATTCCGAGTTCTGATATTAGAAACCGGTGCTTCATCAATAATTGTATATACATATATTTTTAATACAGATTAATGTTCAGGTTCACTTTCTATAAACTTTTTCTTGTCTCTGCCTCTACCCATAGAGAAATGGACATTTATTTCAAATAATGGATGAATATAATGTGTGGTCTTGTGGTTTTTTTATTAGAATGTTATAAGTTGTAGGTAATAGACGAAAGTCGGTGGTCGACACTCAAATAAAAATATTTTGTAGCTGTTAAATTAAGAACGAATTTCACCAAAGTTTTATGATCTGTGATAAATTTTAATTTTTGACAGTTCTTCCATACTAAAACTAAACGTCAATATAAGACATAGGTAGGTATTAATATTTTGTGAAATTCGCCCTGAGGATATTATGCCGTTTAACATCTGCCAATATTTTATAATGCCCAAATTGGTACTTCGTTTATCTTATAGAATGATAGGTACATTTCCTTATAGATACTAAGACAGAAAGATTTACTATCAGGCAAATAAAATGGCTCTCAAGATTTCGCCACTTAAGAGATTTAAGGAAAACGATATTCCAAAATGATAGTCTAAACTGCTATCGCATTTTCTATCCACAATACCCGTAATTTACATATAAGCGAACGGGATTTATAGCGGGAACTGCCAAATGGCGCCTAATAACAAGATGGTTCTCACAGTAAACTATGTGCATCACTGAACGATGGCACTTTGTCTCCGTACTTAAGGTGTGGTCTCACCACTGATGACTTCGCTTCTTAACTCACGGTTTTGAATATTTTATTGGCAATAAGAAGACAGATGTAAATTCTGTCAAATGTTTTATGTTCTTTTTTGCCAAAAGAAAAGGACCAATAGTTGTATTTAAATTGTGGATGGCTGGCAGCAGTTCTAGGCAGTGTTAGTAAATAGACCATAAACATGGTCCTAAGGTACGACCGACGAACCTGAATTTTGGTCACAGATTTCGATTTTGCCTTGTCCTATAAGAATTTCTGATCTCCTCCCGGTCGGTCGTGTCGGAATGCCGTTCCATCGAACTGCAAGAATAAGGATTGAGGGAGTGCGCCTGTACTTGCGCACATTTATGCACTATAATATCTTCTACGTACTTGGCAAGACTCCATTGCTTAGTAGTCTTAGTTGAGTTACTTTTATTTTTTTAGAACTAGTTGAAAAGCTTAACAGAAAACTGTGAAAGATATCTTCGCTGAAGTCTCGCTTAGTTTTCGAAGTAGTGTAGCTTCACCTCAGTAGTAACAAATGTTCACACGTTTGTAACCGAATTACTAACAATGGACCATAAAGCCGGTTAAGTAATTCAATATCATTTTTATTAACGTTGGCGTTACTCCACTTTAGTTTTGTACAATGACCGTCAAAATTGAAGTGAGGTTATGGACGAATGGAGCAAGTTTTGGGTGGAGGGTACAGACGATATTACGTTCGCCTTTGACCCCCGCTTTCTCAAACGTAAAATTAATGTGACAAATTGGTTGACTGAATTATCAACAATCAATCTTAACAGCTTTCGCGCGGTTGACAATTTGTCAAATTAATTTTGCGTTGATTTTCGTTCGAGACACTGAAGGGTGAATGTCATACATTTCAGTTCATACATGTAAACTATGGAGAATAAAGAAATGTCCACACGGTTAGTTGTGACTTTCCGTGACCCAAAAGCCGTCGCTTCGCCAAAAGCTAAGCATTTCTATACAACAAAGCAATCTCTTAAGCACATTTCTAGTTGACAGCGATGCGGAGGAATCTAGTGATGCCACTTTATTTTAGCCTACACTATCCTGGGCAAATCCAGGCACACTTATCATGCGCTACCTCCAATTTAAATTGATAAACTATTTTATTTAAACTAATAATAATAAATTAGGCAATTAATCATTTTACAGTTCCAGACATAAAATTGCAAGCAATGTAAATGCATGTTAATGTCGTTATGAGTGACAGTTTCATATGACACGATAATATGTTATCAGCAATATGCAAAAGTGTATCATTACAACGATACATCGACCGTTAGGAGTACTATTTCACCTTGTACGACATAAAGTTACTTGTAACATTCTTAACTGTGCATCAGACCTGAACATCTTACTGATGCATTACACTAAACGTTTACTGCATTCAGTTTTTAATTGTTAGTTAACACTATTGTAGACTTTACGCAACTAAGATCCAAGGCTTACTGAAGATTCGTATCGTCTATTTTTATTTTTAAATAGGTACAATTAATATAATTTACAGCATGTGTTTCGCAATGCAGGATAGTTTCCTAGCGCACGCGCAACGAGACCTGCGCAAGAGTGGCGGCGAACGGAACGGACGCCATTGTTTTACATTTTTATCAGAATAACGATCCAATGTGGATTAGTGTCGATGCCAAACCGATCCACGTCGGCTTTCGCTTAACGTTAACTTTTGATTTGTTCCAATGATATGCGGGATGGTTGTTGAAGTGTAAAGTTTCTCTCGGTAAAGCTGGCGGACGCAAGAGAAAATTTTCCTCAAAGCTGTGGATTTCTGTATTGTTTCGCCGACCACGATTCGTCTTCTCCTTATATGGATGAGAATAATAATTATAAAAGATGATATTAAAGTTTGGACTGCTGGTCTAGTGGTCGCACAGTGCGACTGCTGGGCATGAAGTCTTGGGTTCGATTCCCAGGTCGGGCAAAGTGTAATTGGGTTTTTCCATCAGGCATTTCTCAGTAGAATGGTCGGAATGATTAGAAGAACATGTTTTCGGCTTCGTTTAAGCGCCTACTAAATACTAGGTCATCAATTTACAAAATTTAAATGAAACTTTTGTCATACAACATGAAACAGTTAATAACTGCATTTTTATATCTCCAAGTACTTAATTCTGACTGTTACTACAAAAGTGTAACAGTGAAAAAAAAAACGGTATTTAGTATTTATCTAACGAAAGTGACACTTCATGCAATTAACGTGATTCTGAATCGGTGTCAATTTGTATATAAAGTTTATTTTAATTCGATGTGGTGCACCGTGTTATAATATGTACTAATTTGATTGTTTACGAAAAATAAAATAGAGCCCTCCACAAATTATAAGACTTTATGTTCTGCTAGCAACTTTACCTGCGTTAATTTCAGAATTAAGTCAAAGCTTTAAATTATCTCAGAAGAACACTAAAACCGTATAAAATATATCGTTTGTGCTAAGCCAGATCAACATTTATGTACAGTCAGCAAAAGAGATAGGTATGCAGGGTCGTCAGATATAGAAAGTTTTCTGAGAAACCTATGGATGTCTCAGATTGAAACTTAACTTTATTGATTAACTGTTTCATCATCAGAATACATCAATCAGTTTCTAAGAAAACTTCGACTATATCTGAATACCCTGTATAACCTATCTGTTTTGTTGACTGTACGTATACAGTGTTTAATTTCAGCTGTTAAAATGTTAGAGTTACAAACACATTCATCTATTAATCCCTCTACAAAATTTCGCGTTTATTATAATAGTAAGATTATAGAAATCATTATTATAGCTCTCCTGTAAAATTTGAAATATGGTCTTACGACCCGCAGTCACCGGATGATCCAATTAAAACTCTATAAGATACGATGGTCTTCAGAACAGACACAAACACGACAGCACAGTGTGAATTCAGCGTTACCTTAATATATTACAGTTATTGTATACGAATAGGCAAAGTTAACACAGATCACAATTATTTACCCATTGTGTTACTATCTCATGAACTATTATTGCGACCTTTTAGGGTAAACAATCACAAATATTATACTTGAATGTGAGAGGTTTTAGACCTAGTTTCATAATTTAAAGAAAACTAGATATTTGACTTAGCTTGAATGTTACCGATTCAAACCCGTATCAAAGGACCAAAAAGACGCAAGGACCATTATGCAATATGAAACATTTAATTGGCAACAATCTCAAAGGTTATCAATTAAATAATTGCATCGTGAACAAAAACAGTAAATCTACCTTTGGAAAATGCGCAATCTCATCAGAGTGTCCAAGGTTGCCGTTATGAACAAGGAATGCAAGAGCTACCGTTACTCTACTCGCATCTGATCTACTTCGCTGATAGTTTGGAGAACAAGATTATTAGTTTATATATTAGTCGGCACTTTATCTAAAACTTTTTATTGTAACACGTTTTAGACAATGTCTTAAACAATTTGAGGCTAACTCATGCGCTGCAGTAGCTATGTCAGCTGGTAATAAAGTTGAAGTGAATTCCGCTAACGCCATGACTAAACTAATTTTAACTGATTCTTAGATCGTTCTTGTCCATAGAGACATAACTATACACATCAAAAGTGTCTAGGGATCAACATCCCTAACATTGATTAGGGATGTTGATCCCTAGACACTTTTGATGTGTGTACTTTTTGGAACCTGCAACTAGCTTCATTTTTCTGACTAACTGACCGACTCCTCAACAATTCAAAACTGCCTGTAAATGGTTTAATTGAAATAAAATGCTTTGACTTTGACTTTTATTGCATACAGATTAAGTTAATACTTATGTAAATCTATAAACGATGGTTATACTATCAAAGATATTTAGAAATCAAAACCATTATTGCAAAATGTAAATTTTAATTTGGACATTAATTTACAAGGCCAATTAACAATTTGTTGTGAAAGCTTCAGAAACTTAGCTCTTATCATTAACATAACCATTGACACCGTTTTAATTAATATCGTTAACTATATCAGTTGGTAATGACCTAATGAGTCTTTCATCCAAGGTGCAGTTAAACATCCTCGTCAATTTCAAGGAGGTAAGTTTGCTAATTCTCAGCGCGAATCTAAATGCATAAAAGCGAAAGGTCTTTTGCCCGCGATTTCGTCCGCGTAAATTGCGGACCCCCGCGGCCCCGTTTTATTCCCTTAAGGGGTGAATTTTGGGAAATCCTTTCTTAGCGGACATCTACATGTTAAAGTCAAAGACAAAACATTGATTTCTAGACTTAGACTCGAGTGATGATTTTTACCACCCTAAAATAAAAAAATAAATAAAAAAGGGGTGAATTTTGGAAAATCCTTTCTTAGCGGACACCTATTAACTATAAACTACCTCCCTGTCAAACATACAATGTATACGTCAAGTGGTTGTCGATATTTCGTGTTGAGTGAGTGAGTGAGTGAATGACTAAAAGACGAGGAAAACTGCACCTTGTATTTTATTACAATGTTGAAAATGTCTTTTTACCTGACTACGGCGAAGCCAAAAGGAGGGTTATGATTTGAGTAAGTAGTCTATGTATGTTAATCGCAGTGCGCATGACTCATACTCATACCCTCATACTATTCATCGTGTTCTCGTGTACTAGTGAATGAGGTAGGTACCGTTAAACTATATTCTTTGTATAGTCTAATATTACTTTTTTGATAGTTTTGTGATTTATAAAATTATAATATATCTAGCTTTTTGTAACGATTTCGTACGCGTGGCTTTTCACCCGTGTTAAGTTACGTATTTTGATACTGCTCCTCTCCCGTTGCTCGTAGCGTGATGTTATATAGCCTATACTATTCCTCATGAATCTGGCTATCATATACAAAACATTTTTTCCAATCCGACTAGTAGTTCCAGAGATAAGCGCGTTTAAACAAACGAACAATAACGCTTTTTAGCTTTATTATAATGTATTAGTATAGATGTAGATAACAAATAAATAACCAATTTGAAGTCATGTTTATAAATCATTTATATCTAAATCACCTTTTAGTCCCATGTAATTTGTATTCATAGTGAAATGTTTTTCTCATTCGTTCTCACCTGTCAAACTCACAATATCATTCACTCTTATGTCCAAACATTTTAATCATCATGTTGTCTTCAAGGTAATGTTTGCTCATCAAAACTATGTTATAGAAAACATAATAAGTAAATCATTTCTAATGAATTAGAAATCATTGACATTTTAATGGCGTTGCTAATAAAAACGATATTTCAAAATATTTTAATCTTTGCTTTAATTTCTATGTAAATAATTGGATCAGACCGGATATACTACACTAGTAGATACATAAGAGCTACAATCAATGATATTCTAATAAACAGATATGTTATACCCTTACAAAACAACAGAAAAAAGTGTTCCGCGCCGAGAGGCAGCACACATACACACATTTCATTCATTTTACATTTCACTACAAGTAAAAAAGGATAGCTTGATACAACCTATAGGAAAAAAAGTGACAGCTAGATGTTGTCAATTGCGCGTGAATGTGAACAGACATTATTCGAGCCACCAATCACCGCACGTTGGCATCATAGACTAACAAATTAACTAGGTAGAAGGTACAAACCGCGTGTACAGAATTTGTAGCCGGGATTTGTGCCTATGCAACGAATAAACTCTCTCTTGCTGTTGTCACATAGTAAAGTAATATAAACGATTCATTAATTCTTTGTTTACGATGTCGGCGACGAAGACCCCATGCACGTACTGTTAGAACAGAAACCACTGAGACCTTTTTAAAAAAGGTTTATTTTACACACACATATAAACTTAGTACAATTATAAGGAAATTGGGGAAAATCGGTATGCGTCCCAACTTTACGAATGTCTAGCCCGAACTAACTGGAGGCCCGCGAACCTGCCATGAGCTAGAGGGGGTTTGTGCTGACTCGGTTACAGTGTCAGCACTTATCAGTACATGGTAGGGATGTAACAACCCCCCCTACAAGATGAAACTTATATTTTCTTTTATAAGTTTCAGGAAGAAATATGAATTCTCGGGGATGGAATTTCCTCTAATTGGTTTTCCTCTGATTGATTCTCGTTTGGTAAACAATTAGGTTTGGATTGACGTTTGAGAAGACGCATACTGAATTTCTTACAAATATAGTAAAGTATAAAAACTACAACTAAAATAATTAAACAATATGTTATAATGGGGTAATGTGATTCATATTTTATAAATGGACCAGGTTCATTAATAATTTTGTCAACATCAGACATAATCCTATTATTTGAGACAGTTGTAAGTTTTTCCAGATGCATATCATATAGTTTTAAGGGTTTTAATTTTGGTTCTATTAACATGAACTTATCTTTATCACAACAGGGATCTTTGATGAGGTTAAAATCAGAAATTATTGGATTAACAATTATGTTATAATATGGCTTGGACGAAAACTCTTTATCTTTATAATAAGCTGTGCAATTTGGTTTCAAGTTTATTATGCCAGTACCTAATAATTTTCGCTCTGTTAAGTGGGAGTTACATTCAATGGTAAGTTTGGTAGGTTCCGATTTAACAAATAACCATTTATTGCCTTTAAGCTCTTGCCAAGTGTCTATATGCCCATGAATCAATCTAGTTTCGCATTGCTGAGGTAATTTATCAATAATTTTACATAACATTTCTGTTTCGCAGGTGGGCACGTCTTGTACTGAGTATATATCTAGATTATTACATATATATAATTGATTGATAGTTTTAATACACATACTTAACTCGCTAAAGCATACATACGTTATCTTATCTCTACTTATAGCTATATGGTTACAGTGTGGCACAATCATAGCATATGAGTGTGGTTTGTTTATGTCATGTGGAATAGGTACAGAAATAGGTTTGTATAACAGGAATTCGGACTTACTTACTAAAGGGATTTTAATAACAAACACTACTTTATTGTTAATAAAGTAGCACGATAATTGGGCTATGTCAATTAATGTGTGAATATTATCTAAACTTAAGCTAACAGGTAATTCACTATTTCTATTTAAATCTTTAGCACTACGTATCATCTCTTCGTACAGCTGTTTTGGAGTTATGACTGTTGGGTGTATAGAGTGACTCTTAGTAAACATTATAGCGTTGACAATATCATCGAGTCTGAAGGACAAGGTCAGTAGGCTAGATAACAATTCTTTATAGATTTCGTTCATTTTGGACTCTACATAGAATTCTTTAGGTATATTTGATATATTATTTAATACTACGGATAAATTTTCAATGGCATTACCTAATCGGGCTTCATTGGTTTTAATAACTTTTAGTGTTTCATTATAATTTCTTAGCGCTGTATCAGTTATTAAAATATTATCTTTAAGAAGAGATGAGAGTTTCTTATCATTATTTTCTAAGTGCTCAATAGCGGCATTATACTTAATCGAGTCGTCTTCATCCATTGTACCAATAACATATTTAAAAAGCGAACCAATACCAGCAAACCATGCGGATCTCTTATCTCTGTCGGGAATTAAATGAGATATAGCACTGTAGTCTTTAAGAATACTATTTAGGCGAGATGTTAAGGGTTGTAAGAAATTATGGCATTTTGAGACATCCAGGTTATTCTGTTGACAAATAAATCTAGCGGTTCCTAAAGCTGTCTTTATGTTATCTATATGAGGTTGAATATATCCGATATCAACTGGTACTAAAATATGGAGATAATTATTGGAGATTTTCAGGGTTCCAACTGGGTCAAAATATATTCCTGTGCTTTCTTTTATGGGTTCTATGAAATCAGCTGTGATAATGGAGATACACGTCGAGATGATCCTGAAATCGTATAATTGAATTCCTTAAAATAATAACTAATTTACTTATGTATGTATCTATGTATGTTACTTATACCTAATTACTAACTAATTACTTGTTTCGGCGAGTTTAATTTCATCGTAATGATGTTTTACGTGCCGGCGGTTTATTAATAGTGTAAGAGTATTATTTCCATTTATATGGATTACCTTATATGGACCTTTCCAAACGGGTGACAAGGCTTTGCGTAATCGTAAGTGATTCTTTACGTACACCATATCACCTATTTTATATTTAACTGGTTTAGTATGTTTGTCGTAGTATTGTTTGGAAGAAACCTTTGACTTCAGGATGTTTTCTATGGCTTTCTCCCTAGAGAACCGAAGTCGTTGCTGTAAAATTCTGACGTAATTATTGTACGTGGATTCCAAAGCGGAATCATAGATGGACGAAGGAATAATTGCCTTATGGCCAAACACTAGTTCATAGGGTGTGAAGTTTGTAGTGCAATGAACTGTTGTATTATATGTGAACATTGCTGTGTAAACGTATCTAGGCCAGTTGGTTTGGTTATCGTTTACGAAAGATTTGAGATATTCTTTTAGGGTGGAATGGCTCCTTTCTAGGGCACCTTGTGTTTGGGGATGATAAGGGGTGGACCAGAGTTGTTTAATTTTTAAAAACGTACAAGTTTGTTTGAATAATTCGGCTGTAAAATTTGAACCTTGATCAGTTAAAATAATTTTTGGGATACCGAATTGGGATATAAAGTGAATAAGACATTCTGAAGTTTCTTCCGCGGTAGCATTGGATATAGGTTAAGCAGCAGAATATTTGGTCAAATCGTCTTGTAACGTTAGAATAAATTTTAACTTGGCGTTGGAAATTTCGGGTAAAGGACCCACGATATCCAGTGCAACGCGTTCAAAGGGCTGCGTTGATGTCGTGGTAATTTGCATAGGTGCACGGTTAATTTGGCGTAACGCTTTATTGGCTTGACAGGATGTACATTTACGCACATAATTTTCAATATCACTGCGCATATTTCGCCAGTAATATTTTTCTTGGATCCTTTTTAACATTCTGTTAGCGCCTAAATGACCAGATATAGGGATATCGTGATTTTCTCGCAATATTTTGGGAATTTCACTCATCATGGGATACATTATAATATTTTTGTAAATGTTTATGGTCATATTTGTATTATGAAACACGTATAAGAGTATGTTGTATATTTTAATGAAATTATGGCTATCAAATGGATTCCTAAAATCTGTAATGCTGAATTCATTAATCTTTTTAGATAATAAATGATTCTTAAGATTTTTTAGACTTTTAAAGATATCATCGTAAGTAGTTGTATCATAGTGGTAAACTTTAATGAATAAAAAATAATAAGTTATGTTTTCTCTTTCAGATATTAAGAATGAATTAAGAGTTCTCTCTTGAGCAAGGAATTCTTCAGTTTCAGTCATATTACCGATTATTTCAGTAACATAACGGTTTGACTCATCTAAGTCAATTGAGGTAGGTATTACAACGTGTTTGATTTTAGTTTTTAGAAGATTTTCGTTATATTCTAGAATTTTAGTATCAAATGTTACTAATTTATTATTTATAGTTTTCAGGCATTTGGAGTAAGTATCGTCATCATCAGCAACATCAGCGGATGGCGGAGTCGGTATAATAAAATCGTCGGGGAGTTCTAGATCTTCAGGGAGGACGAAGTCATCAGGTAAGTTTAAGCTTTCAGGATTTGACTGAGGTGAAGACTGAATAGGAGGATTTTCGTTGGTAGGTATTTGGTCTGAATTATTAGGAACATTTTCAGGAGTCGTTGTTGACTGATTATTAGGTAGAGTATTATTTGTTTGAATTTCTTCCTGACTTAAAGGGTTTACTGGGTATCGAGAAAGAGCGTCAGCATTGGTGTTTGTTTTGCCCTTCCTATATCGGATTTCGTAATTATATTCTTCTAATTTAAGACGCCACCGGACTAAACGAGACCCAGGGTCTTTACAATTAAAAAGCCAATTCAGAGGTTTATGGTCTGTTACAATTATAAACTGGCGGCCAAATAGGTAGGGGCGGAATGTTTTAGCGCCAAAAATAATAGCAAGGCACTCTTTTTCAGTGACGCTATAATTGCATTCGGCTTTATTGAGTGTTCTAGACGCGAAAGCAATTGGTTGATCTTTGCCGATTACTCCCTGCGATAATATTGCTGAAACGGCGTAGTTGGACGCGTCACAAGTTAAAATAAAGGGTTTAGTAAAGTCAGGATAGATAAGGACTGGTGCAGTTACTAATTTTTCTTTTAATTGTTCAAATGACAGCTGTTGAGCGTTAGTCCAGTTAAAAGGAATATCCTTTTTTAATAGACTAGTAAGGGACTTAGCGTATTTTGAGAACTCAGGAATAAACCTACGATAATAAGATGCTAAGCCTAAAAACGATTTTATATCTTTGGCACATTTTGGTATTGGAAATTCGACAACAGCTTTTATTTTGTCAGGATTAGGTTTAACGCCGTCGCTGCTAATTATGTGACCTAAATAGGCGACTTCTTTCCGCAAAAACTCACATTTGTCTGGTTGGAGTTTTAGTCGGAATGCTCTCAATTTTTCAAAGATAAGGGTGAGTTTTTCGATATGTGTGGGCAAATCGTGTGAATAGATAACAATATCGTCGAGGTAGACAAAACAGTGCACGCCTTGTAACCCGGATAAGACTGTATTCATAGTCCTCTGAAAAGTTGCAGGTGCATTTTTCAAGCCAAACGGCATCCGATTGAACTCAAAGTGGCCCTGGGGTACACTGAATGCAGTTTTGGGTGCGTCTTCCGGAGACATCTCGATTTGGTGGAATCCGGAAGCTAGGTCTAGGGTTGTAAAATATTTACTATTGCCCAGCTGATCCAAAATTTCATTGATTTGGGGAATAGGATAATTTTCACCAATAGTAATATCGTTTAATTTCCTGTAATCTATTACAATTCTCCACCTTTTTTTTCCGGTGGAGTCATCCTTTTTGGGGACGACCCAAATTGGGGATGACCATGGAGATTTTGAAGGTTTAATAATTTGTTGATCAAGCATTTTAGTGATTTGGGACTTAACTTCCTCTTTATGTATTTCTGGAAACCGATAGGATTTTACATTAATCGGTTGTGAAGAAGTAGTTCTTATTTCATGTTGTATTACATCTGTACAAGTTAATTGGTCTCCAGGTAGATGGAATACATCAGCGTACTGATGGCAGACTTCGTTAAGGCAGAGTAGTTCTTCTGAGTTTAGATGGGATACTCGTAAAAGATCGGATAACTGACGAGACCTTTCAAGGCTAGTCATATTATTATATTTCATCATATTACATTCAGCAAAGTCAATTGGAAATAAGGTAAGCATAAGGTTAGCATTCAAGTGAATTGGCCTATCGGACACATTAACAATTGTTAAATTTATCCTGTTATTATTTTTTACTTTAACAAGACAATTTGGTACAAGAAGGGAATCTGAAATATGTTGGTCTAGTATAATTCCTTCCTTTAATTCTGGATTTTTCACTGAGCACTCTATAACAGTTTCTACACGAGGTTCAATGATATATGACGGCTCGTCAAAGGATAATTTAAAAGAGTAATTATTTATTTCTAAGGATTCGGTTTGATAATTAATGCGACACTCATATCGGAGGAACAAATCACTACCTAGTATACCATCAAAAGGTAAGTTTATATCGTCGAATATCTGGAAAAGATGGGTTATATTAAAGTTTTCATTAAATTGTAGTTGTAGGTTCAGACACCCTACACTTCTCGTAGCTTCGTTTTTAGAATCTATGCCTTTAATTAGGATGGAACTTTCTTGTAGTTGTAAAGTATTAGTTATACATTTCTTTTTCAGGATGCTAATGGACGCTCCAGAATCTATTAAGAAGGTAAGTGGATTTTTATTTACAAGTGTTTGTAATGTAATAGAAGGTAAGTATCTTTTCCTTGTAAGAATTTCGTATATTTTAAGTTCTTTTTCGGGTCGGTTTAGATCTTCCATATGGGGCTGGTTACCCTGCGGCGTGATCTTATTATAGGATAGACCGTGAGTTTGGGGCTGGCTACCCTGTCCGTTGGTCTCATTATTGGATAGACCGTGAGTTTGGGGCTGGCTACCCTGTCTGTTGGTCTTATTATTGGATAGACCGTGAGTTTGGGGCTGGTTACCCTGTCCGTTGGTCTCATTATTGGATAGACCGTGAGTTTGGGGCTGGTTACCCTGTCCGTTGGTCTCATTATTGGATAGACCGTGAGTTTGGGGCTGGTTACCCTGTCCGTTGGTCTCATTATTGGATAGACCGTGAGTTTGGGGCTGGTTACCCTGTCCGTTGGTCTTATTATTATTAGGAGGGACAGTATCGTCTTTAGCACAAGGAGTGTGTCCCGTGCGATACTTATACGGGACGTTTACTAGTTTAAATATTCGTTGGATTGGTCCGATTCGTTTTGACCATTCTCTTCACAATCGTCTGTGAAGTTTACACGGCGTCCGGGATTATTGGAGGACGAGGATTGGCCCGGGGTAAATGGTTGTGGACCATTTGAAAATCTTTTATTATTAAACTCACGAAGTTTACAATTTTCCAGCAAGTGTCCTATCTTTTTACAATATCTACAGAAGGGCGAATCTTTATATGAAGTATTGGGTTGGTTGTTACTACTTATAAAAACTTTTGTTTCGGATTTGTTCTTATTTGGAATTTCATTTCTTTTAGAGGTTTCTGTGGGACTGGGCCTATTCAGATGATTACGGTAGGAAAATCGTTGTATTTTCTCTTCGGAAATCGCTGCATTTATAGCATCGTTTAATGTTTTACAATCCCTAGATCTGACGATGTATGCAATTCTAGGAATCAACCCTAATACAAAGGTGTGAAGGGCGAGGTCTTCCATGGCGGCTATTCTGCCAGAGAGTTCACCCCTTTTTGGATTTGATACAGTAACCTCGGTAAGTAACTTCTGTAAACAGGTCTCGACTCGTAAAGAAAATTGGCTAACGGACTCTTGACTGGCTTGCCTACAGTCTTGTAAATCGGTTAACAGATGAGCATAGTGCTTTCTCTCACCAAACTGGTTTTTTAGAAACTCTTTAAGGCAAGACCAATTATTGAACTCTTTGATGGAACACGCACATTCAGCTTTTCCTTCTAACTGACTTAAGATGTATTTGAAAACGACGTCTTCTTGCTCTCCAGTTGCCAGGGATATCGCGCTATCACAATTTCTTATAAACGCTGTTAATCTATCTCTGTTTCCATCAAAGGGTCTTATAAATTTTAAGATTACGTTTAATGATATTTCTTCTTCGATTATTTCTTTTTTTGTATCCGCTTTAGACATTATTACAATTTAGGATAGTGTAAACAAAATAAGAATAAAACAAGGCAAACCCGTAGGATATGGTTTGTATGGTACTTTCGCTTAGCTAGGGTACGTTTGGTAAGATACTAAGAAATGCGTGGGCGCCGGATGGCTACCAGACGCGACAGACTGATAAGGACGACTCGGTTTGAAGATAATAGTCTAATGCTTAGTTATTTTACTAACAATTGAATAACATATTATAAATCTAATAATTAGGAGTACCGCGTAATGTTTTGTAGCGAAAAACACAACACTTGAACGCACAACACACTTTCACTATATAGATTAAATTGGACTTACAGGTTGCAGTAAATCTTCATTTTAGATCAACTGGACGACTGGACACTGAACACTGGACACTGAACACTGGACGACTGGACGACTGGAACACTGGACACTGAACACTGGACACTGGACACTGGACGACTGGACGACTGGACGACTGGACGACTGGACTTCGAGGGGCTGACGGCTACCGTCAGGTCGGCGATAGATACCAAGGAGGTTGGGTGCAGCTAGTGCTACCCAACTGCTTAGCACCGCTTACTTCGCAGTGGACCCGGAGCAGCTCGGGACAGGTCGAGTGGACTCGGCCTTTGATGATGGAGATGAGTTCGGGCCGGGGAACTTTTAGAAATACACACTCACTAGACGCTTTTATTTATTTTCTTTAGGACACTTTTAGGACACTGGGGATGTCTTATCCCACCGCTGCCACCAAATGTTAGAACAGAAACCACTGAGACCTTTTTAAAAAAGGTTTATTTTACACACACATATAAACTTAGTACAATTATAAGGAAATTGGGGAAAATCGGTATGCGTCCCAACTTTACGAATGTCTAGCCCGAACTAACTGGAGGCCCGCGAACCTGCCATGAGCTAGAGGGGGTTTGTGCTGACTCGGTTACAGTGTCAGCACTTATCAGTACATGGTAGGGATGTAACAGTACGTACTATAACACAAGTACAGTTAGTGATATTTTGTAAGGACTTTATATTTAAGTTTAATTTTTGAAAGGATTCTATAATTTGTTTTTTTGAAAGGATTTTAAAGTTGTTTTCTTATGTTTTATTGTACTTATTAGGTAGGCAGAAACTTTAATTTACTGATAAGGATATTAGGAAAACTTGTCTGGTTAGAAAACATAACGTAAGGGAATTTGTGCAAAATTGGTGTATTATGTCTTATTGGAACGATGTTAGCGTAATCCAATTAGAAAAGTCTAGTAGGATAGTAATTTGAAAGGTTTTTGACGAAAAATTGTATGATAAGGAATAATTACGTAACTTGAAAATGAGGTTTTTTGTTTATGGAGGAATATTAAATATTTCTATCATATTTTGGTAAGATCACATAGAAACAAGGTTTACAAAAGGAATTGTAAAAATCTCGTAAGTATTGTAAAAGTTATAGTCGATTGTTCAAAGTGAAAATGTTAAAAGAACAATTTTTACACTTCAATGTTCTAGGGTGTTTGTCAGACTGTATTTTATCATTATGTAATTGATTTTAAGTATTAAGTATTAAATTATAATGAAAAGTTATTAAAAGGGAAACTAGAACAGACTCTGGAGTAAAGATGACTTTACTGCCTAATATTCGCATCTGTACTTTTATTCTATGTCCGGAGTGCACGCATCCTTGTCGTTCTCACGACAAAAAATGTATTTTCCATCTCTTTCTTTTTTCTAACCTCAAAATATCAGAATATTAGGAAAATAATTGAAATATATTAATAAATCGAAGTATATTGCGTACTTACGTGTGGTATGAGATCCCTTGTGTTTTATTAACTTTGGTATCGTAATTGGTACACTTTCTAAACACACACGATGGCATTTTGGATGGTAATTACGTAGCAGCGCGCAACGTATCACTCGTAGTAGTGCCAGACACAGACTAAAGGCAATGCGTCCTAATTAGGAGGGTTTCTGGTCTTCACGTTTTGCGCGCTTATAACATATCTGTTTACTAAAATATCATTGGCTACAATGAATGCTTATTTTCTATTTATTGTTTTTTAAGTATGCGTTTTACTTATTTCATTCATGTTTCTATGATATTGACCATTTGTACGAGACTTTTCTATCTTCGATTTTCAAATTAAATATTTTCTTTTTCTTTGCTTTTTTTTAATGTAACTTGATATGACATTCCTCAAAACATTGTGCAATACTGTTTATAATATTATTATAAAACTGTATTGAATAAAATCATGAAGACTTTTTGTCTAAATATAATTAAACTCTTTGTTTTGTGGATTGAATGAGAGCACTTATATCTAGGCTTGTGCTAGTTAGTTAGCTTCCCATCAAATAACCCAATTTCAAAATTTTACACGGTCTATGAGTGATCTTGTATTTTCCGTTATTTTTTTTTGTTTTGTATCATTCATATCAGTGACTTTAAAGACTTTATTCTCATAAAGACATTTCACTCAACTAAAAACAGATAAAATATAAGTAATTAATAATACTGTAATAGGCCCATATAGGTAATCAAAGTAGGCCCACTCGCCATTTTATTATCATCAAAATTCCATCACGATGCTTTTATTTTTCTTATCAGTGTTTGACATTGTTTTTTTTATAGGCAAAGGTCACACCTTTGCCTGCCTTTACATGTCCAGCTGACGTTGTATGTGGCTAGAATATTTAATAAACAGGTGATGGACCATAATGAGGCACTTGACTCGTTCACTGACATTGAGTAAGGTCATGTTACCCAATCATTTTGTACCATAGGTATTTAATATTCGTCGCATTCCATACACATAGGTTGTTGTATCGTTATTTGTTTTTCTTTTTTCCTGTGGTTTAAATGATAAAATCAGGGCCGTCTTTATAACCTATTGTAGGCCCTGGGCATTTAAGGATGTGTTTGACGTATTTTGATATTTGACAAACTGAATTTATTACAATGTTAAATTGTACTAAAAAGTGAAAATATTCCTGTAAAAAAAAGTTTTAAGATCTGCGCAAGTCTTATGGGAAGTTGAAGACTATGAGAAATAGGAACCTAGATGTCGAGATATCTTGGAAATATTTTAATATGTTTCAGGAAATATAAATAATCCTAAGGGGAATACTAAGATGTTTGAGAATATTAATGCTAAGGAGAATGCTGTGAAAGCTATGGAGGTGGATCAGAACCAGATTTCTAATTAAATTATATTTAAAGCAAAAACAGAAACATAATATGTACTACTATTTCATAAGCTTGGGGTTAAAAGTTATAAATCTCGCTTCAAATCACATATTATTCCTTAAATCAGGTACATTTTTACAGAACTGACCGACTGAAATTAATTAGGGTCCCAATTAACAAATCTGTCCGTTTTTGTGAATTATTAGTTTGACCTTGACCTTACAATTTTAAAGTGAATGCGTTACAATTTAATCCAATCACCTATTAAGGTTAAAATGTTCATTAATATTGACATAAAAATAGATTTGCTAAGTGTGGCTAACCGCCTACTATCAACACCCTATCATTATCGAAGATTAAAAACACGATGATTTATTCAGTGCAGTAACACTGTAGGAAGTTTAGTTCTACGTAATGTCAAGGTTGCAATTTGGTTAATACTCCAATGCAATAACGACCGCGACGAAAGCTCTAAGCAATAAAACGGCATTCGTTATCTATACAGCTAACATTGTAACAAGCCGGATTTGACAGCTATCAAAATCC
Organism: Hoplodrina blanda; assembly: GCA_949316365.1. Taxonomy (NCBI): domain Eukaryota; kingdom Metazoa; phylum Arthropoda; class Insecta; order Lepidoptera; family Noctuidae; genus Hoplodrina; species Hoplodrina blanda. The sequence continues at coordinate 4,044,535 of OX438582.1, forward strand.
TTTGTGTAGTGTTGTCAAAACGTCTTGTCAAAATATAAATCGGCAATTAATTCGTGTTTGTGAGTGTATTTTTTCAAAATTAAGTTAAACTTAATGTTTACAAGTGATACTCGTTGTTATAGTGTATGGGTAACATAGTAATTATTCAGGATTGTGAATTGGATTTTTCAAATTATTACGTAGGAGAAACGTCAAATCCGGCCTCTTAGAACGTTAGCAGTTTAATATAATAACTTCTTCACCATGAGAAATCGAAATTGCTGTTATTTCATAAACTATGATCAGAATAGATCTTCTATTACTGTCTCGAATTTTAAATATCGAACGCTGATCACGTTGTCTCTGCTCAGCAGCTGTAAAGAGGTTGCATTCTGTGATTTCACCTTAGCGTTTATTCGTATTCCGTATAATTGGCATCTCGCCGATCGTTCCGGGCGCTTTCTTCGGTCGCATCGCATCAAGGTTGCTCTCACCCGCTAAGCTCAGGCTGTTCTTGTGTTTTGTATGCCTGATGGAGCGCGTCGCACGTCCCCCTTTGAACAGTTTCAACTTTCGAACACCTGACTTAGGGTAGTGGCTGCAAGTCTTGCATTCTGTACATATATACATAAAATTAAATTATAATAAAATAATCTGAAATGTTTGGCGCCACTTTTGTAATTGGCCTCATAATTTTAAGAAACAATTCCAATTTCAAACCGCCAATATTTAGATAAGGATCAGACAAACTTTTGTAGATTTTCGTTAAAGTACAAAGTCACCTGAGGTTAACCAAATAAGGATTTAATTTTTTAAAAAGAGAAAGCTTCCGTTCTCCTTGTCCGAAGCAAATGTCATTGACATAAAATATTATGAGATATCCTGAATTCTAAAAGTGGTCTGCAGATTTCTGTGCGATTATTGTAATTACTTACTAGGTACCTACTACCAAAATAAAACACATGGTCAATCTAAATGCCAATGATGATAATTGCTATCTAGGTATTAGGTGGTCACGTAAAAACTATGCTTCGTAATTTAGGTACCTACCTACAATTCTTCGACTTTTAGCTGCAGCACGCAAAACAACAAAAAGTATTTTGATTTAAAACTACTACTAAACGGCAGCGGAGCAGTGAAGACTAAAAACGTAACTTATTAACGCGAGTTTAAAAAAACCACGCAGACATCTTGGGCAAAAGCTTATAATTAACTCAATAGGTATCTTAGTACCTAGGTACTAATGGGCACACCTCTGCCTAACCCTTCGGGGATTACAGGCGTGATGTTATGATTATAATTTTTGAGGCTAAAGACACACGGCACCAAAGTATCGTGTGGAATGCAGTTAGAGCTTATTTCTTGTCGCTTTTTTTCTGACACATGAATATTTTTAAGTCTCATGAAGGCAGGTGAAGCTACTTAAAGAATAATAGGTACCAAAAGTCATAAAAGATAATGAAGTAGGTGACCAACATCATTATCGAGCCACCTCAATTTAAGAGCGTTTATGGCGCACAGAGTCTCGTATTGTCAGAGCAATTTTAAGTTTGCTATGCACATTTTTAGCTCCAAACTCTTTGTTCCTACTGACTCTTTAGATGTTTTTGTTTTAAACCCACCAGTAAAGTCGGTGAATATTGTATGTTAGTATGTTTTTTTATTAAAGATGGGCTTGCTTTTGACTCCAGTCCAGGTAAAAAAGTGGTGTGAAGGGGCTCGCCATTGGCGGTCCAATACCAGTCGGGGGCGCGGATCATGCGTAATGCGAATACCGGGCTTCCGACTTATGGTAGCAGAAGGAACCGTGGGGTTTTAGCCGGTAAAAGTCCGACATACCCCTCCGTTATCCCCAAACGGAGGGCATCCATGAGGATTTCCCCACGAAAAAAAAAAAAAAAAAAAAGGTAAAAAAGTGGTGACAGAAAAAAAGTCTACGACGAAGTGAGCCTCACTCTAACTCTGAAGACATTAGGGTCGAATGCGTTCAGAAAAATACAGACACAGGCTGAGAGTTCCACTCCTTTGCTGTGCGCATTATAAAAGACATTAGGAAACACTTAGTGCGAATAGGTAAAAAATCTCGATAAATGAGGAGTTTTAGTAAATTGCATTCCTGCAAAGCAAGGGTGGGTCGATTTTAATATTTTAGAATTAGTTTCATAGTAACACTTGTTTATATTCATGAGAACTTTAATCCGCCGACGTATCTTGGCGGCCCTGAAGTTAGCCGATTGCTGCGCAGTAAACAATTTCGTTACTATAAGATCCATTGCGCAGCCAAACAGCTATCTTCAGACCGCCAAGATACGTCGGCCGTACTATACGTGAATTGAAAAGTCACCCATACAGTAGCAATTACGGCAATAGTCCGCACAATCATTTGCAAAGGAGGCTCTAACGACATCGATGTTAGATTTAGCATGAAATTGTGAACATAACGTAACATTTAATCCGAGTAATAGCTTGCTTGGTCAGCCGTCAGTGTCGTCACTTGGCGACATAACTGTTGGAAGCGGTTCACTTGCCGTTGTTGTCGCACTCCATATGACGCAAATAATGTGTTTATTGCTCACTGAACTTGAGCAATTATAGTTTCGGTTTCTCCATTAAACAGTTCTAATGTTCCGTAGTAAACGGAGCATTGACTCAAAGGAACTGTCCAAGTTTTTCTGAAGAAGAAACTGTTGATTGAACTGTACTTGTAGATGGCGAGATTTTTTTGCGACTTCGCCTGCTTGAAAGTCGTTTATCTGTTGGGTTTAATTTTTCTTTAAGTGAGACCCTAATTCTACTAAAATTGCCTAAGTAACTCATTATACCTTAAGTATCTGCCAACGAAATTCCCGTCAAAATCGGTCCAGCCGTTTGAGGAATTAGCCAAAACAGACTGACGGACAAAAACTTGTGAAATTGTTTTTTGATTTAAGTAGGTACTCTGGAAGCATTCTTAAATGCATTATTTTAGCTGTTATTTTGACATTACAATCAGATACTTCAATTTTATTTATCTTATATCTTTGTGACTAATTGTCATATTATAAAGGCAGATTTAGACAGATCCAGTGACTGGCGCCGAAATCGAGACAAGCCAGCGCTGACCCGAAAAAAACCCCGTGTAAATTGATTTCAAGTCAATCCAGTGGCGGGAAGTCAGCGCTGGCTTGTAAATTCGCACACGAATATTTAGAAGCCAGTCGGCGCCGTCGGGTCAGCGCTGGCTTGTCTCGATTTCGGCGCCAGTCACTGGATCTGTCTAAATCTGCCTTGACGTTTTTTGAAATGTTCTAATCTTAAAAAGTAATCTGCAAATACACTTTTCGCCATTGCTTTTACCCGGGTTGTTATTGAAATAAAGCAAATCATGTTTATAAACAAAATTTTTCAATTTCTACCGCGCAATCATCGTGTAATGTTTTGTAAATAATTGAACCTGCTGTACAGATTCTGGCTGGTTTAGCCTTGTTCAATCTTATTTTAGTAGTTTATAGTTCATAGTTCAATAATGGCCCATTGATAAGGAGCCCGCCTCTCATGCACGAGACTAATGGGTCTAGGGTAACTGGGCACAGGCAAGTGCCAATGTGCCTTTTCCTATTTCATACGTCCTTTCTAAGTTTATCTTGGACATCACTGAAATTGATAAAGGAAAACATCGTGAGGTAACCTGGACTTATAAATAACTAGCTTTTGCCCGCGACTAGATTCGCGTGGAACTTGTACTTGCATACAAACTTCCACCCCCCCTTTTCACCGCCTTAGGGTGTGATTTCCGGGATAAAAACTATCCTATGTCCTTCCTCGAATCTTAAACTATCTCCATGCCAAATTTCATCAAAATCGATTCAGCGGTTTAAGCGTGAAGAGGTAACAGACAGACACACAGACAGACTTTCGCATTTATAATATTAATATGGATGTAAACTGAAAAGGTACAAGATTTGCACTATTTCATGGACACTGTGTTTGCCAGCTTTCCTAACTAAGAAGTTCCCTGTAGAATTTCATAATGTATTTCGATTCGAAGGCATCTGCTAGTTAAATGCGCGGTTATATTAAAACCTCTGTGTCTAATCGTTCGTGTAAATAACCTTTACGGTTGACTAACTCGAGGGTCAGTTAGATGACGATGTTCATTGTTGAATTAGTTCTTAGTCTTACTCATTGGCAACTATTATTACGAGAAAAAAAGGAGGAAATATTTGATGAATTTTGTGAGAGCAACGATTGCAATTACGTAGTCAACAAAGGTAGGTATGCAGGGTCGTCTGTTTAAGTTTTCGTAGAAAACGATGCATGTTTTCAAACACAAGTTTACCTAATATAAAACGTAGCAAGTAAACCGGTGGACAACATCCAACTGCATGCATCCACTGAAGCGCAGAGATAAGATTTGAAGGTCGTCATGTTCGGTCGTAAACTTTAGTCGCAAAACAGCAGCTGTAAACCTAGGATTCTACATCACCTCAATTCAAACACAAAACAGCAACTTTAACTTAAAAATTAACATTTAAAAACCATCTCCCGTTGCGTGAACAATAAAAACATAACAAGTCGGCTCTCGCAAGTAATTACATTTTACAGCTAACTTGGTTTAAGACTAGAGAACATGAAAACTGGGCTAATCAAAACAATGTGGACAGTAAAATGTCGGCGCTGGCACATCGTCAGCCTAAACATTCAGAACTTACCGTAAGATAACGGGCTATATCTTAACCTTTCCGATTTTCCCACTGCGAGACGAATCCATGTCTTGTCAGAACGTTAAAAAACTGGAGCATAAACATGTTGGTTTTATTAAAAAAAAGGTCTGTGGGATAAACCGACAGATATAGGTATCGGCACCAGTGGTGAGCACAAATGTCACCTGCGCAGTTGTTAATTTTTCGGTCTCTTTGGAGGAATGAAGAAGGCGGGGGGGCGCCGATGCTGCAGTCCGCTGCACGCGATTGGTTCGTCAATCGATGCTCATCGTCTATTGGACTATCGCCTGTCATTCGGCTGCTGTACACTTTTGTGCAATGTTAGTGACTTACGTTTTGAATTTTTAAATAGTTTTTTTTTTGTTATTACGTATTAGTTGTTTTTTTTTAATATAGTTTAATTTCGTTATTTCGTCATTGTTGTGTTTAATGTTTAATAAAGTTCATTTTTATTATTTATTTTTATAAAATTGATGTGTTATAAACTTTTTTAATTTTTAAATAGACATTGAAAATGAATATGTGCGAAGTTGTACTATCTGTGCTCAAGATACGTGCCGGCAATAATACCAGCTGTAGTTTCAATGTAAAAGTCATGGTTTTTTTTACGGTTTGGACTCTCGCAGGTCAACCTACACCGTTGTTGGCTTATTGGGGATTGCGGATGACCCACGATCCCCGGGGATTTTTTGGACAGTAAGAGTCTGAGAGACACGTTACCTACACCCCAGGGCGGGAAACAACCTTGGGGATTTTCCACCCTCGAATACAAAGAAAAGGAGGCTGTCGGCTGCATAACCGGACTTTCCTATGGTGCCTTAAAAAGTAAGGCCTCCAGGCAGGGCACTAAGCGACTATACGCTTAGGGCACCCCTTGTGGACTACGGACCTCGACTTAGGGTGTCACTGAAAGGAGACAGCAAGGGTACAGGCTGCATTGGATCTTTTAGTTGTTTTTATACACCAAGCACAAAGCTACAAGCTTTATAACAGCATTTTTTTTAAACTTAAGCAATATATTCTACTGTAGACACTTTTAAATTAGTTACACACCTATGGCCACTGCTGTTTCCACAAAAACCGTTGTCACTATGCACGATCAAGCGTTTTTTTACTTGTTCAGCATTACAATAGTCAATACACATTATATTCTACTGTGATTACAAAACCTTATTATTACATGATTGACGTAATTATTGGTATTAAAGCAAAAACTGAGTAATTATGTTATTTATTAGGAACATTGACAGACTAGGGCCCGCTTGCGCCAGGCAAGGTTAACTTTTAACTCCGAGTTAACACGAGCCTTATGACGTTTTATAACGTAACCTTGTGTTAGCAACTAACTCTGACTTAAGTTTTTGATGCAAGTGGACCTAATACTGTGTCTCTTCATTTTCGCAGCAGGGTTATATTTTTGGGTCATTTATTAAATTAGAAAGTTGTCAATATTTTTTTTACTGTTTAATGGCAGATAGGTGCATTAAGAAACATATAGTTAGGTACTGTTTTCCCATGAACTACAAGGTTATTACTGAATTATCCGAATAATTTTCTTCTAAAACATTAGGTGATAAATATCCTACGATAATTTCTCCAATCCATCTACTAAAGCGATACTATCAAAGCAGATCAATTTATGCAGCTATCCCACGAGGTCTACAGTGCCATTTTTTGCGCGGCAACACTGCAGCTAATTGCATTAGTCGAACAGTTTTTACGACCGAACAGCCGGATGTTGAAGCAATAAACTATTGATTGTAGGTACTTTTTAAGTGTTACTAGAATTGTTTTTACGTTTTAATTGTAAGAGTTTTATAACCCTTACTTAATACCTATTTTTTTAATCACATCACTAAAGGTTATAGAAAAAACGATTTCTTTTTCGTTTAGAAATACTAAACTAAGTCGGTAGGAACTTAAGTAATAAAAACTATTTTGTGTAGGTACTACAACTACTAGTCTTATTAAAATAATCACTTACGTTTTAAATTCGTTTAAATAAATTATATTAAAAATAATTGATTACTTTCATTTTGTTATATCAAATGAACATTTACAAGGAAATAAGCTTTTATTTCCGTTCAACACATTTTTAAGTAAACTAAAAGTGAAACTAAAAAATATTTTGGAAACATACATAAATAAAACATAATAAATGAAGGAAGCGAAGAAGCATTCCTTAGCAAATAACTTAGTAAATAAGGAAGTATAGAAACTTGTTTGCGGCAAGTAAATTAACTTAGATTAATAATTGAGGCCCAAAGCCCTCCTTCCTCGTTTGTCTTCTGGGGTCTCACAACACTGCTCAGAGCATCCCGACGGTTCTCCTGTCAGTCTACAACAAACTTATGAAAACACATATCTACTTTTCATCATGAGTATTACATAACATGTATAATCGCCAAAGGGGTTCGTCAAATTGCGACATTGCTGACAAAATCTACTAATCAAATCTCTTGTGCATGCTTTGGTCTCTTAAGAGTAAAGGAGTACACCTACATAATTTATGTACCTTCTTTTGAACATTATTTGTATGTCATGATGTGTGTATATCTTTTTTTGGAGATAAATCTATCTATATGTATAAAAATGAACCGCTGTTCGTTGGTCCTAAAACTCAAATTTACATGGGACGTAAGTAAACTTAACTGGTAAAATGTGGGTGTAGATACTAATGGGTACACCTCTGCCTAACCCTTTGGGGATTACAAGCGTGATGTTACGTAAGCTTGTGACATTCCGGTAACGATCAAAGGGATTCCATCCGATGTTTTTATCTAGGCACTCTACAGTTTGCAACAAGCGATCTCTTGAGACTTTCGTTCAGCCCGCCAGCAATGTCACGTACATGGTGGCAGATGACCTCGTTTCGTCTCCGATCTAATCGACTAGCGCTGCACGTTCAACGTAACATCTCCATTGTCGTGACACTGATCAGTCGCACGTGTCGTTTTAGGAGACCTACTTAGTTTCACTACCGTAAAGCACGAGTGTTTGATTTTTGAGGCGTTTTGGGTAACATTGGGTTCACTTGGTGTCAATTGACCGTTTATTCTGTAAAAAATCTTCCTTCCTCGGTGTATTTAGGTAAAGTGGGTTTAAAGTGAGTTGTTCATGATGAATAGCATCAGTGGAAACGGTGGAATGTCAACTCGCCTCACCTAAATTCACCACGGGAGATTTTTACAGAATACTGTTACATTTCGTCAAGATGATGCAATTAAATCAAGATGCTACGAACTCGCCAGACATTTTTATCAAAGTAGCCTCTTTTTTTAGGGTGTTATTGCAGATAATAACGATACCGATCAGTGAAACAAAAGTGGTCTTGTAAAAGAGCCCCGTTACCCACAGCTTACATATCTAAACATGTATCTATAGTCTCGCTACATTTTTCTTATGTATTCCCAAGCTAACAAGACAGCTTTTACGCCAATTTTATTTAATGAATCATCATAATTTGTAGCGTATGTGCCACACGAGTGCGTTACATATAAGACACGAGACGTGTGAAAGATTTGTATCGGGGGTCGATTCTTATGCTAATGTCATTCTCACGAGGTTACGCCGGGCCAAGGTAACTGTGTCATCAATCTGCACATATTTCTAATGTTTTCTTAATTAATTTCCGATAGTTTTTTTATTTAAGTAATATGTACAATATTTATAGACCTAATTATAAAATAAAAACAATCAGAAAAAAAAGAAACTAATAACATCAAATGTTGGTTTCTCTATACAAACTTTACTTAATTTTATTTATTTTTTTAGTTTTTTATGCTACTTCTTGTTATCTTGTAGTTACTTGCGCTACTTGTATTGGGAAGGCTAGTGAGACCTAATTTTCCCGCGGGGAATGGCGCCAAATGTTGAAATACAGGTTTTGAACCTACACACATCAAAAAAGTCTAGGGATCAACATCCCTAACATTTGTTAGGGATGTTGATCCCTAGACTTTTTTGATGTGTATAGTTCGGCAATGGATGCTGTCTACAAATAATTACCTTATATCTAGCCCATTTAACGATGTAAACTTTTTGTGATATTGTTTTTGGAAATAAATTTAATATTATTATTAAACTTTGGACCCCTGTTTCATCCCCTGAGGCGGTGAATTTTGGAAAATCCTTTCTGTTTTTCGTCATACAAAGAACACACCCCCCAAGTTTCAGATCTCTACGATTAGCGTTTAGTCTGTGCGTTGACACGTCAGTCATTCAGGACAAAGCATTTTATATGTAGGTATAGATGATCAGATCGCGCATGATTTCATAAGGAAAAGGACCTTTTTTGCGTAAAAATAAAAGTGTCAGTAAACAATACGTACAAACACAGCATATTAATGCTTAAAAAAAAGCAGTAATAAAACAGTACCTTTGTAATGTATCAGTTTACGAAACGAGTGTTTATAAGCAATTAGCTGTTACCTACTGCCAAATCAATCACTCTTAATCGTTACTTAACTTCGTGTTCAAATGTTTTCGTTTTGTAGACACGATGTAGGTACTTAAGTACTTGTAATTTACTTAATTAGTAAGTATTACGATATCGATTGAAAATAGTGGATATGTGAAGGTTAATTCTACTAATTATTAAAAACGTTCAAGATCTTGTCGCAATCTCATCTAGCTCTGCGACAATTACAGTCAGACCAACTTATCTGTGAAATGAATCGACAGTGCCGTCCTCTTTTAGTTCACAGATAAGTAGTGAGGCTAAAAAGGACATAGCTTGAAATGAGGACGTTTCATTTCACAGATACCTAAGTTGGTAGGACTGTACATGTCAAATGAAGGTGAATTTTAGACATTTTTGACAGATCGAGACTCAGATTACGTTTTGTGATCGTTTCTGAAATGAAAGAATGTAGAATTGCCTCCCTAAGTTCTTTACTCACGGTATTGCCTGATTGCCTCCCTTAGTTCTTTACTCACGGTTGCATCATCCAGATTACCCAGGGGAAACTAGTTTAAAAATGGGGGAAGGGTTTAAAAAGGGTCTTTCTGGTTTGTCTCCCTACAGGATCTAAGGGGTTATTGATACATTATCCTACAAACATTCTAAGTAAAAACTCTTCGACATTCATAGAATCAGCCAAACAAAATCGTAAGTGGCACATACATATGCATGCGTGCGTATATTTACTTTTCAAATGGTAGACATTTTTTTTCACTATCAAACGTATTATTTCACGATTGCCGCTAGCCGCTAATACTCCAATTACGTTAAAAGCAGCAATCGTGTTGTGTATTCATCCGTTGCTAATCGTATCTGCGTAAGCGCCGCGTCGTGCGCTCTTATTCACAAGCCGTTAGATTCAGCTAGGATTGTCTCACATTTAGCCTACTAATATTTGGACAGAAAATATTGTGCATTCTACTTATAAACATACATAAATTCACGCCTTTCCTATGAAGGTGGGCAGAACAAAAGAATACAACCTGCCTGAATGCATTAAAACCTCTTTTTTTCTTTCAGTCTCATTTTAAAATGTTTTCGATTTTTGAATAATCCGAAAATCTGACCACGTGATCGATTCCGTTGTATTTATTAGGTTAGACAAGCCTGTGACTTTAGCCGCGTGATTTTTCTTACGGACCCTTATCGCTCTGGGATAGGTAACGTAGATTCCAATTAGTGGAAGAATTTTCGGACCTGTAGTTACGGAGATTATCGCGTTTGAACAAACAAAAAACAAACTCTTAAGCTTTATAATAAACGCAAGTAGGTATAGATTACCAACTTGGCAAGACTTAAAGGCATGAAAGAAATTACTTATATTTAAATAGATACTTACATACTACAAATGATGTGAAAATAAATTCAAAAGACAGTTGAGTTTTCAAACTAGGCCGTTGACACCGTTTTTCAACTCCTAGATAATTTCTTCTCGGCGCGTTGTGTTGTACGCGCGCCTCAGAGAGATGTCAGCATAGAAGACGGGGTCCGCGAGGACCAGGGGGCTTAGACAAAGTAACAATGTCAAAACGATAACGAAGTTAGAAAAGACTAAAATGTATGGGATTGACATAAGCCGCGTTAAGTCACGTGGACATGAAGCAAGACATGACAAGCAGTGTTTCCACAATGAGGGGAAGTTCCCCATTTGAGGGGAAATTAGAGATGTTATGACGTAGGCATTTATTTATTTATTTTATTATTATTAATTCTACCCCCAAGGGGATAAAATAGGGGATGGAGGAATCAGAGTCTCCTTGCAGATTATAACGATTCCATGGATACTGTAGGCTATTGAAAAAATTGCTTATAGAAAGCTACTATGACGTAGGCATCCCCCTTTTTTTTTTTAGTTACTACACTAGGGCTAAAAGTAAAAACTACAGCAGAAAAATTTTTGAGGGGAAATAAGCCCTGAGAAGGGGAAATTTGAATTGAGGCGTGGGGAAAGGAAATCTTTAAAGTGGAAACACTGAATTGACAAGTCAGACACGATGACGAATTTAGATATCGTTTCGCTACAAAGCGATGTTACTATGTCTAAGGACCCCGTGCCTGCTAGGGTTTGGTTTGAAAGAGTCACCGTGGCCCCGGAACGCAAAGGGCATTAGGAGGAACATCATCTGCCTAGCCTTTTCCAACTATGTTGGGGTCGGCTTCCAGTCTAACCGGATTCAGCTGAATACCATTATTTTACAAAAAATGACTGCCTGACCTCCTCAACCCAGTAACTGGGTAATACGATATCATGCCCTAAAGGTCATTAGGAGGAACATGGGTGGGTTTTGGCCAGTAAGAGTCTGACACTCCCTTCCGCTCCGCCCAGAGCGGAAGAAGCGATTTAGTGTTTTCCCAAACTTAAAAAAAAGATAATTTCTTCTGTTGGTAACCCTACCTACGCTTGCGTTACTATTCAACATTCATTTCGTATCCAAGAACAGTGTCTAGTAAAATCACGGCCATAGTAAAGTTGCTCATTAATTGTGAGAGAAAACTAACTCGAACTGACGGTGGAAGAAAGAAAAGGTGTTTGAATGATATACGATGATTCGTTTTTAGATGGCTTGATTATCTACTAGTTAGAATTTCTTTGAAATAGTTGCAATCCAGAAGGCAAGTAAGCATTTCTGAAATTCTTCTTTAGAAAAATCGGATTATAAATGAAGAAGTAGGTATTAGGTACTGATTTACTGAATGATTTTTAATACGACTATCTTGTTCCGATTTTTAACCGCCTTCTAAATATAAAATTCGTTTACTGTATGTTTGTATTAAAAACATTGTTTTTTTCAATTATTTTTTCTTATATAGGTATGACGTTCAAAAGTGCCTTTTAATGGTCAAAAAATACTTAAATGATTTGATTTGACTTCGCATTAATTTGACACCTCGCGAAAAATTCTCAGTCAGTCAAATTTTACAAGAATCCACAGTTTTATGTGAACGTTGCACCCTGCAAGTCACAGTGGCGTTGCACAAACGTCTCTTATTGTAATCTTGACCCACATTATGTAGTATAATTTTAATTATAACCAGCGTGCAAATTTTACACACCCAAACACCGCGTGCCTACTCTTGCGCATATAACGCAAATAGTTTTATTGTTGCAAAAGTTTTCGCATCATTTTATTTTATTTGCCTATTTTAATTTAATAAACATTGTCTTACTAATCTACTTGTCTAGTTTTGTAGTTAAAAATAACGTGAAAATATAATTTTTAGTAGTTATCTATTTTATTAAACCAGTATTTTTTATTCTAAAAATGTGTTAATTATTTTAAATGAAGTGGAAAGCTGCAATGTAGATCAGCCATTCACAAAAAAAAAAATATCATCAAAATGCAGTTATTTCAACAATATAACAGAATAACTGAAGTTATTTGGCTGTTATTTTTCCAATTTTAATAAGTGGAGTAAGTATGTATAACATTAAATTGTAGGTGCTCCAGTTTTTTTATGCCCAAAATAAAATAAAATAAAAATACTTCATATCTATAAGTTTTTCGTGCATTTATGATACAAAATGAATCTGTCGCGTTTCGTATCGTGACCAGTGCCAGTTTGATTATCTGCTGTGTCGTTACTGTGATCTACTGCATTAGTTTGCTGAGTTATCTTCAAAGTATCCACACTTATCACCTGAAGCTAGATAATAAGAAACACTAAACTTTGTTATTAATTAAACGAGGCGGTGTTTTGAATATAAATGTTACTCTCTCGTTGATTGAAAGTGATGTTTTGTAGTTTCTAAGAGATTTCTTGATGTCATTAAAATTGTAAGTAGGTAGTTGAGTTTCTATGAAAGTAAAAAAATATGCATAGCTAGGTACAGTCAACAAAAGAGATAGGTATGACGTGTCGTCAGATATAGTTGAAGTTTTGTTAGAAACCGATGGATTTATCTTTTTTTAATTAATTTAAAAGTAAATAATAAGCAGTTAATTAATTAAGTTTCAATCGAAGACATATACTGGGCGTTAGTGACAGGTTGGCAAAAACTGAAACTGTAGTTTCAGACCACGATTTGTGATTGAAAATCGTTGGAATTTTTCTCCGGAAAATTCTCAAAATTTTCGACCGATTTTTCACTTGATTCGTGATATATTGATATGTAAGTACCAAGTCCAGGCCTCTAAACATAAATTTAATGAAAAAAACAATAAAAACTTAACTCGGCAATGTAAACACAACAAAAATAATTCTAGGTACCTACATTTAAGCTATGTAGGTTTAGGCACAAATAACACGCGCCGCCCAGCGTCGCCGCATCGGTGCGATGTCCTCTGCTAGAGCTGTACCGAACGAAACTTTAAATAGTTTTTAAAGTTTCGTTCGGTTTTCTTTTAATTTTGAGAATTTTCCGGAGAAAAATTCCAACGATTTTCAATCACAAATCGTGGTCTGAAACTACAGTTTCAGTTTTTGCCAACCTGTCACTAACGCCCAGTATATCAATCGGTTTCTAAGAAAACTTCAATCTTATCTGACGACCTTGGAATATGCTTTTATTTTTAGTACATGATAGGTAAATTCCACTAGCCCACTCTAGGAGTGGGCTAGTGGAATTTCCATAGTGCATACAGGTATAATTGTCGTTTAGTGTTTGATTTTATCTTGAAACTATCTAAGGCGCCTCTGCGAGTTGGCTTTTACCTAATTTACTTATATTTAAGCATAATAATGACAACGAGGTCGGGTAAGAATTCGTGCGTTAACATTACAAAATACAATTAAAAAAAATATTAATTAAAAATATATATATATATATATTATTATTTAATTATTTTAATATTACCTATCTTATTTCTTAAACTTAACGATAATAATAATGATTATATTTATTGCAACCGATTGTAGAACCTGAGATAAGCAGCTGCATTTCTAAAGATATTAAGTATGTCTATGAATACATTTGAATCTAGAACTCGAACTCGAAATTCAACCGATGTTCGATATTCGAATAAATTTAATGATTTATCGCAACCAGATACAAATAGTCGAGTCGATTTCTATTCGATAGATTATCGAGAAGGGCTGCTTGAATATTAATGAAGTTTGCGACATCACTGGCAGCTCATTGTTTTGCAATTCTGCAGAAAAAAAACCGGATAAGTCGTAGGACGTCAAAGTAAATGTTGCAATCATTTGTCGATGATTGCTCCGGTGCGTTCATTCAATGACAATCAATCATCCAAATCCTGACAGAAGATTAATCTGAATCCGATGAAAGACCGACGGTCTTAGTACTGATTGATATTACTAACGGTTTTGTTGCTCAATCAAAATAGGTACTGCTATTTGCGTATGACTTGAAACGGTTTTCATTGCAAAATACTTATTTGTTGACAATTTGCTCAAATGCATTTGGTCTAAATACCTAAGTCATCAAGATTTTATCGTTTATTAGCTTATAGTATATTATAATACTTTGTGGAATCCTTACTAACTATACATATCATATCATAATATGTATTTTCTTGATCGAATTTCGATCACGGTGTCCAATCGCAAAGGAGACTAGTCAAGTACATAATATGAATTTTACACGAAACTTACTCTGTTCCAGCTAATCTCTGAAACGGCTGAACCGATTTTGACGGGACGTTCACCGATAGATAGCTGGTGTTATAAGAAGTAACTTAGACTAAAAAAAATAAAAAATAAGGTTCTGCACATAAAAAGAAACCCTAACATCCACGCAAACGAAGTCGCGGGCATAAGGTAGTCTTCCAATAATATTTCTTCAGATGTCCAATGGCTGACTCACAATCTTTATTATCAGCAGACACAATATTTCAAACCTCTGATCATTTGCTTCGGAATTTAGCTCAATAATCCAACATTCTTGTACAAAGTAGACTAGATCATTCTGTTAGGGCATGAAATCACAAGGCACGTTACAGAACAGACTGTAATTTGCTCTGCCCCCGTCTCTAATTTAGCCTCTTTGATCTTACGTGAGCATTGGTTTAGTTTAAATAGTTTGATTGGCCAATTGACCAGGGAAATAAATGTACAACTGCAGAATATGAATGTTTGGCATTGGAAGTTTGATGAAGGAAGGTATACCGTTTGGGGCTATACCATCACGCCTGTAAACCTTGAAGGGTTAGACAGAGGTGTAACCACAATTCGCCAGTTATGTTTAAGTCCCATGTAATAGGGGGCGCGCCTAGAGCCATCAACCGGGCATAAATCTAGACTCCGAGGCTGCTACTGAGAAAATTCCTGATGGAAAAACCCAACAACACTTTGCCCGACCTGGGAACCAGACCCAAGATCTCATGCTTAGTAATCGCGCTTTCTTCTCTTATAAGGGAGTTGACGACTTTACACACGGGCCGGAGTCAAGTATGTAAAAGGAAAATTGAAAATGTAGATGATAGGGTAGAAGTCAGGAACTTTCGGATAAAACGACAGGTGTCGGGTATGGTGGCTCTTTGAAGCATGTTAAGTGTGTTATTAGGCTTTGTTATTATTATTTAATTGTCGCCAGGGCCGTAGCTAGGGGGGGCATTGTAGGGCAATGCCCTACCTTAAAAATACCAAAAAAAAAGATAAATTATTATAATTAAATGGTTTGTTCATAGTTTCAGAGTCATCATAAGATGTCAGATATACATGGTGATTGATTAGGAGTCCGTGTTTCGAGGGCAGATCAATTGTCATTTTTTTTACTTCCGACCTACATGTAACCAATGCTCAAATTCGACTCTAGCTACAGCCCTGATTGTCGCTGCTGTATACGGTTACTCGCACGCTATTTAAACATCGAAAATCGCCAACAAAATGAAGACGTTATCAAAGTCAAATTGCCATGGTCATGCGTATGACTGTACAGTAAACGTAGAATCGTAATTACATATGGAATTTCAAGTCTACCTGTCGCTTTCTGTCGCGACAGAAAGAAAGTGCGTGCGCAATTGTTTCTCCTCATAGTTTACTGCGTGTGGCGCAAGCGCACCTTCCGAAGTTCCGTAACACAAGGCTCGGTAAAGGAATTAGTTCCACATTGGGATGCGTACGATTGCCTCGTGAGTAGGTACCGGAGAATTGCAGGTTCATATGCGTGACCGTTACGAATGTATAGATTATACCTATGTAACTGCTTTCACGAAAATGAATAGTTTTCCCTTTTTCCTTGTACTTAAGACTATGTTTTGTTTGTTGCAGAATTTGTTTTGGATACGGGATACCGCTGTTTTGAATGTAAGTATACCTAAGAATTTTATCGACACTGAAACAAAGCATGATGTTATTTTCGTCACCCTTTAGTGATCTTTTCATAAATAAATAAATAAAAAGTTCATTTAATCTGTTAAAAAATATATATTTGAATTTGTAAAATGAACATCATGGTAAAGTTAAAAAGGTAATGTTAAACCTGAACTAAAAAAGTTATGGTGAAAGAACTAGATCACTCAATCCGCGCGCTTGAAGAAAATGCCACAACGTATATCTCAGATTTTACCACCTTCGTGGTTTTAATTTTCATTTCAAAAATGCTCAAACAGACAGTCATAGAAAGAAACATTATTTTAATTTTGAGTAAAAGTTTGTTACTTTGAATTGCTAGACGTCAAGATTCGAGGAAATTAGCTACAGGTACGGAGAAAGACGAAAAGCTTTTTTAATAAATAGGGCATTGTAAAATTAGATCCCCCGGGGAATAAGTACATACACACATCAAAAGTGTCTAGGGATCAACATCCCTAATCAATGTTAGGGATGTTGATCCCTAGACACTTTTGATGTGTATATTTAGGATGATGCCTAGACTAGTATAGAACTCTCAGACCTTTAGGATTTATTCAGGTACAACAGCTGCAAGACAAGTCGGTACTATGCGTATAATACCCTACTATTGAGATCTGAACTAAATCTCCCGAGAAGTGCGATAATTATATCAAATTATCGACTCTAATCGGCCAATCGACCGATGCGCTCGCGCATGCTACGTTACGTTCTATAGGAAGTGAGTGATCGTCTGATAAAGATGGTACACAACACGTTTCAGGAAGGAAATTAGTACAATGTATTACGAGAGGAATAGCTCACCTATGCGGTCTACATGTATAGAACAGCTTTTTTTTTTTTTTTTGAGGTGGTAAAAATTATCAAATGAGTCCTTCCGTCCTGGGCGGGGCGGAAGGAACTGTCAGACTTTTACTGACTAAAAAACCACCCTGAACCTTCTGTTCCTTTACGTTCCGGGGCCACGGTATCCTGTTAAGACGTCCCGCAACCCCGGCAGGCGTTGGCCCCGTTGGGGGCCCCGTCCCTGTGCTGACAGCTCTTTGAGGCGCGCGCGAACAGAACGCGCCGTCGACCCGGGCATGGTCCTTGATCGGACGGCGAGCTACCCATTACTCGCCGTCCGCAAGCCCGCGCCTACGGTGGCCGGATGTCGCCTCGCGACGTCCGACGCCCTGGGCATGTATAGAACAGCTGAGAGAAGATAACCGAATTGAAACCTTACCACTGGGGTCTAGAAGCATGAACTTCTTCTTCTTTTCGTGTCGATTGACTCGAATTTTGACCGACCAGTATTGAGCAACCTGTATAGCTCTATCATTGTCCTTGTTAAGATCTTGGATAGTGCAGGTGGTTGTACACGACGGGCAAGTGAGAAGGCGACACTGTATCCGCCGTCAGCTGTTTCGCGCGGTAGTGGCGCATATTTCTTATTTTTAATATTTTTTTTAAAACTTACATATTTTAGATTTAATACCAACTTATTTTAACGTTTTGTGTACAATTTTTTTTTATGTTATAGTGCGTCATTTTTGTGTTAATATACAGTTTTTCTTAGATTCTTACTATCTTTTTTCTTTCTTTCTTACTTTCCATGTCCTGTGATGGTGCTCCACACTGGCACTAGTGGACGCGACGAACGCTATGAACTAAATCCATGGTAAAAGTCTGTGTCATAACGTAGCGTCCACTTTGTATTCCTTTAACTGCATCAATAAATAACGTTTCTTCATGTTATTTGACACAGTACAAGATAAATATAAACGGTATCGAAGTATTTAATAACTATGATCGATCACAGCTTTTACTTTCACATGGCATTTTGCTTGTTTATGTCCGTAACATTTACGAAGAAAGTTTCTTGTTTCAATAAAAGCATAGTTAGTTATTTTGAGAGGATTTTTATACAAATAAATAAAGTTGAAATGTCTGTTTGTAATTTCCAAAATAACAGCTTTTTACTACATGCATAATATGAAAGTTTAAACGATACTTATTATAAAAATCATTTTTTTATCTTAATTTGTTTGTCTGTCTTATAGTTTGTTCCGGCTAATCTTCGAAACGGCTGACTCGTTTTTACACGATTGCCCCAAAAAAAGGAGTGTTATGTGTTCAGGGTTAATGTATGTATATATGTATGTATGTATGTATGTGAGTTTCTTTTTGACGGGACTTTCATTGGCATATAGCTGATGGTACAAGGAGTACTTAGACTTATTTTAGGAAAATAATTAGGGTTTCGCGCACAAAAATTAAAACCCCGCAAATAACCGAATTTCACACGGACGAAGTTGCAGGCAAAAGCTAGTTTATAAATAAACTCGCTATGCCAATAAAGCGAAAGTTTTTGCGTTGAATAAAAGTGTATAATATGTATGCCTGGCTGCCATCTTGACGAGGTCAGGGTTATCACACGAGTTTCCCCGGATTTGTCCTGAATTGACTGGTATAAATCTTATGAACCGTGATTAAAATTCTAGCTCTTACATTTTATACATTGTTGTTTGTCAACAGGTTGACATAATGTTTATTTCTTTTTTACATCATATACATATACTATACATGTCAATATTAAGTCGTTTTCCAGAAATAATATTTGCTCAATGCTCATTTGTTTTTTTAGTCCCCGTACTGAAGATATGTGAATGTCGCACTAGAGTGTATGCCGTAAAGATTTCATCTATACATATAATAAAATTGTAGAAAAGTGGTGTCTGTACAATGGAAATATATAAAAAAAAAGTAGCAGGGGTTGTTATTACATCGATGCCGAACCTGAAATTGTAATTAATTTTTTTTTGTCTGTTTGTCTGTGTGTTTGTGCACGCTAATCTTCAGAACTACTTGACGGATTTGAATGATTTTTTTTTTGTTGTATTGGTATTAAGTCCGGGCAACATATAGGCTATAATTTATCTTGGAAACTTGAACACCTGGTGCAGAACCGCAACAGACCAGCTAAACTATAAGAGATACAAAAATGGTACCATAGCAAAAATTGTTTCACGTGATGAGCATTTTCTGCTAAGAGAATAAATTTGAAGATCTGGAACACCTGATGTGGAACTCCAAGAGCCCAGCTACACTATAACATATATAGGAATGACGTCTTAGCAAGAGTTGTTCAGCCTGATGAGCACTCTCTGATGTCGTATAAAATTTGAAGATCTGGAACAGCTGATGTGGAACTCCAAGAGCCCAGCTATACTATAACATATATAGGAATGACGTCTTAGCAAGAGTTGTTCAGCCTGATGAGCACTCTCTGTTGTCGTATAAAATTTGAAGATCTGATCTGGAACAGCTGATGTAGAACTCCAAGAGCTCAACTACAAGGAATGACGTCTTAGCAAGAGTTGTTCAGCCTGATGAGCACTCTCTGTTGTCGTATAAAATTTGAAGATCTGGAACAGCTGATGTGGAACTCCAAGAGCCCAGCTACACTATAACATATATATATAGGAATGACGTCTTAGTAAGAGTTGTTCAGCCTGATGAGCACTCTCTGTTGACGTATGAAGATTGTAGATCTGGAACACCTGTTGTGGAATTTCAAGAGCCCAGTTACACTATAATATATACAGGAATAACGTCTTAGCAAAAGTTGTTCACCCTGATGAGCACTCTCTGTTGACTTATAAAAATTGAAGATCTGGCACACGCGTTGTGAAATTCCAAGCGCCCAGCTACACTATAACATATATAGGAATGACGTCTTAGCAACAGTTGTTCAGTCTGATGAGCACTCTCTGTTGACGTTAAAAAATTGAAGATCTGGAACACCTGATGTGGAAATCAAAGCTCAATTTCACTGTATAATTATAAAATAACATAAGCTGGGAGTACCTCCACGCGGTGAAGGCGGTAACAGTTTAGGACTGATTTTCGATGAAATCTCGCTCATCCCGTTGTTTTCCCGTCCCCAGGCCTTAGAATTCTACATCAGACGTTTCAGATCTTCGATTTTGACGACCCCGTTGTCGCTGGCATAAGCAACAGGATCCGCGTACGAAGTCGCGGGCAGAAGCTAGTAATTAATATAAGTACTTAATAACAATTAAACTCTTTACTTATAATTGTTGCTTAAAGCGAAACGTCACATAAGCATAATTTTATCCATAACTTAACTTTAAGCAACAGTTATAACGGGGCTATATTGGTAACCACTGGTTACCTCAATCTTCTATACATATAATAAAATTCTAGAAAAGTGGTGTCTGTACAATGGAAATATATAAAAAAAAAGTAGCAGGGGTTGTTATTATATCGATGCCGAACCCGAAACTGTAATTAATTTTTTTTTTGTCTGTTTGTCTGTTTGTCTGTTTGTCGGTTTGTCTGTTTGTCTGTGTGTTTGTGCACGCTAATCTTCGGAACTACTTGACGGATTTGAATGATTTTTTTTTTGTTGTATAGGTATTAAGTCCGGGCAACATATAGGCTATAATTTATCTTGGAAACTTGAACACCTGATGCAGAACCGCAACAGACCAGCTAAACTATAAGAGATACAAAAATGGTACCGTAGCAAAAATTGTTTCACGTGATGAGCATTTTCTGCTAAGAGAATAAATTTGAAGATCTGGAACACCTGATGTGGAACTCCAAGAGCCCAGCTACACTATAACATATATAGGAATGACGTCTTAGCAAGAGTTGTTCAGCCTGATGAGCACTTTCTGTTGTCGTATAAAATTTGAAGATCTGGAGCAGCTGATGTGGAACTCCAAGAGCCCAGCTATACTATAACATATTTAGGAATGACGTCTTAGCAAGAGTTGTTCAGCCTAATGAGCACTCTCTGTTGTCGTATAAAATTTGAAGATCTGGAGCAGCTGATGTGGAACTCCAAGAGCCCAGCTATACTATAACATATATAGAAATGACGTCTTAGCAAGAGTTGTTCAGCCTGATGAGCACTCTCTGTTGTCGTATAAAATTTTAAGATCTGGAACAGCTGATGTGGAACTCAAAGAACCCAGCTACACTATAACATATATAGGAATGACGTCTTAGCAAGAGTTGTTCATCCTGATGAGCACTCTCTGTTGTCGTATAAAATTTGAAGCTCTGATCTGGAACAGCTGATGTGGCACTCCAAGAGACCAACTACACTATAACATATATAGGAATGACGTCTTAGCAACAGTTGTTCAGCCTGATGAGCACTCTCTGTTGACGTTTAAAAATTGAAGATCTGGAACACCTGATGTGGAAATCAAAGCTTAATTTCACTGTATAATTATAAAATAACATAAGCTGGGAGTACCTCCACGCGGTGAAGGCGGTAACAGTTTAGGACTGATTTTCGATGAAATCTCGCTCATCCCGTTGTTTTCCCGTCCCCAGGCCTTAGAATTCTACATCAGACGTTTCAGATCTTCGATTTTGACGACCCCGTTGTCGCTGGCATAAGCAACAGGATCCGCGTACGAAGTCGCGGGCAGAAGCTAGTAATTTAATAAGGATGCTTATACAAAAGAAGACGCTAAACCATAGATCCGAAAGTCCTTTTTAAAATAACAACGCCTTCCTTTTATTACTTTGTACATGTGGCAATTCTGCACACAGTCAAGAAAAACACGTTGACCCACTGCACCCCAGAATGGAACTTGGAATTTTAAGCAAAAACCTTTGTGAATGAAACTCGATTGGGCAACATTCAATTTCATTCCTTCTCGATTATAACTCGATGATCGAGCAGTTTAATTCGAATGAAAGCGAATCAGAGAATCATTACTGGCCACAAACGTAATGGCGATTCTTTACGATTATTTTCCAATAACTTTAGCTAGCTATGTCATTTTATGCTGTTGTAAAAACTTAATAAGACAATTTATTTTATTTTGTTTTCACAATATTTTCGATATTATAAATTACTAGCTTCTGCCCGCGACTTGGTCTGCGTAGACTTTAGAATTAAGCCCAAGTTCTAGAATATCCCACGGAAACATAAAAATGGAATTAAAATAATTATCCTATGTGGCTAGATCAATATCAATATAATGTATATGTCTAAATCTCGTGTCAAATCTCGTTTCTTTAGCCATTTGTGCTTGAATGAGTACACAAACAAACATTCATCCATCTATCTATTTATCCAATCTCACAAACTTTCGTATATAGAATATTAGTAGGATTTCTTCAAGAAGTCACCTACTTGTTGTAATTGGGAAGATGACAGCATTTACCGATAATTCCAAGACATATGTAACTTCTCTAAAGAAACACTTTATTTTAGCCCTGGAAACTTGATTAATTTTCAATTAACTGTAAAATTTGATTTTGAATTGCTTTCAAATTAATAAATAGTTAGTCAATTGAGTCTACTCAAAAGTGACGTCACAGTTATTTTTTGCCGTACAATATCTATGGGACAATCGCGTTTTGACAGGTCATAAAAAGTACGTCAATTGACTGTGGTGTCATCTACCCTATTATCTAAGATATCGCAAATAACTTAGGTACTTATCGAGTTTAAGTACCAATATAGATGACATGATGCAGGCATCTAATTAAAATTATAAATGATGACATTTTATACTCAAATTCAAAATATTTTGATCTAGCAAATATTACAGCTATTGATGTCTGATGGTCGCAAATTGCAATAATTAACTTTGTCTAACCAATTTCCTATTCGCCAATGAGAATCTGCAACATAGTGTCGATAATAGCCTTGATAGAAAGCCCGAGAATCGACCCACTTGTGTGTAAATAAATTCCTTAGGCTCACGCTGCAAATCCGTTAAGTAATCAATTTAAATTTGGTAATTAAGCAGCCATATACAGTCGAGTAATAAAGGGGTTTATTATCGTCCGATTTTATAACGTCATTGACAGCTTGAAAAGGTGATGTGTCCTTTTTTAACTGTATAAGAGGTTAGTTTTGCCAAAAAGGACCAATACACGTCAAAAAATTCTCCCATTTTTCGGTGTAATCGTAATGATTTTGGATTTTTGGTTATTTAGTGCTGATTGTTTTTAAATCTATTCTTAGCAAAGTTTCCGAAGTACCTATGCATATTAATTATTTATGTCCCACGTAATGAGACAGAATTTATTTTCTATTACCGGTTAAACCGTTCTTGCTTGACATTAATGCACACACACATCCTTAACCACACATTTGGCGCAATTAACTTAATTTGACGTAGTCAATTTAATTATCGAGTGAATGTTTTTTGACATTTTAAGCAGAAATAAGCTGACATAATATGCATTGTGTGTTGTTGAAGCCTTGAAATTCATGGTCTTTAGGTACGTAGTTAGTTACCTAACCGTTAATTAAGCCGTTAGGAGATCGCGTGACTTAAACCCCCAAAGTTGAAACTGGCAAATAATGAGACTAACAAGGCAATAAAATAGGCGCATATAACTCGTAAAGTGTGACTAATACTAGGTAATACTAGGTTAGGAAAGGAAAATCAGTAGGTACAGACGAAAATTTGTACGGAAATTGCTTAGTTATCTACGAGTATTTACATATTTTAGGTTTCCACCTAGCTATTAACCTACAGCTCAAATGTCTACCAGAACATGGGCTGGTATTAATACAGGGTATTAAAACTATTAGTAAATTATAAAGGAAGTAGCAAATTTAGTTTTATAGGTAGGTACTAAATTTTAGATACGTTTCCTTTCATTGAATGGCGTCCGGTTGCGGTGCCCGGCGACATTCCTTCAAAATGAATAATATTTTCGCTTGTGCAATACCCCTGAGTAATAAACTTCTAAGTTGTAAGCGATAGCGGGCAGATACCTAATTATTAATTTTATTTTTTATATGGAATATCATCATCTCATCATCCTTTTCCCAACTATTTGGGGTCGGCTTCCAGTCTTACCAAATGCAGCTGAATACCAGAGGAGCAATTCTATTTACTTTTAGGAATGATTGCAATCGAATTTCGATCTCGGTCTGTCAAAAGTGTCATTTACCTACATTTTTTGGCATTGATTATTGCTGAGATAAGAAAAAAGATTGCGATTCGATTTTAACGTTTTTTTTATAAGAATTGACCTTCAGTATTTTACACGAAGCGACTGGCTACTACAATAATATAACATCACGCCTGTACTCCCCGAAGGGTTAGGCAGAGGTGCACCCATTAGTACACCCACATTTCGCCAGTTATGTTTAAGTCCCATGTAATAGGGGGCGAGCCTATTGCCATCAACCGGGCACAAATCCAGACTCCGAGGCTGCTACTGAGAATTTCCTGTTAGAAAAACCCAATAACACTTTGCCCGACCTGGGAATCGAACCCAAGACCTCATGCTCAGCAGTCGCGCTTTGCGACCACTAGACCAACGAGGCAGTCCACAATAATACAATAATACAATAATATTGTTGAAAAAACACAAAGTTTCTTTCTTCAAAACTTCTTGTTATTCCTAAACAGGCTGCAGAGATTAACGAATACTTATTTGTTAAAATTAGGTCATTAAAATGATGATAATTTTCGAAATAAAAACTTTAATTAAGCAATAAATAAAATATTTGACAAAATCATTAAGCATAAAATTATGTATGTTGAAGTCTTTATGTCTTTACATTTCATGTCAAGTTACATTACTTCCGCTATCCTCTCATTTATTGTGCATTCGTATTATAATGAATGCCATTTAGAGATGCCCGGACGATCTTTTGCATATGCAAATAATCATACACTTCGTGCTTAAGAAAGTGAAATCATTTATGCAAATCACCCGTTTAACAATCTTGGAGAAAATCGATAAAATACAAATTACCCATAAATTATGTCATTGAAAGAATTTATTATTAATTATTGCTATTAGAACAAAATATGTTCCTACCTAGCCGCTTATTTTGAAAGTTTCAAATTGATAGTTTTAATTATGAACAAGAAACTAATTTTATTTTCATTCAGATTTGATTGATTAGATATTGGTACCTTATTTAGTTACATAATTATCATTAAAAAAAATATTTTCTACCATACAAGGTGTAATTTAATTAAAATAAAAACTCGAACAGGAGTCATTGCACTCATCATTTTGAGCAACTTTTACTATGGGACCAAACCTGAAATCGCATTAATCAGCTGATCGCATTTATGTTCGACAAAATCTCTAGATCAGGTGATTTTTTTCACCTTGTATATTTCCTAAACTAGACATTTAGGTACAGTTAACAAAAGAGATAGGTATCCAGGGTCGTCAAATATAAAAGTTTTTTTTAGAAATCGATAGATGTCGTTGATTGAAACAACTTATTTAATGAAATGTTTATTATTCTACTTTTAAAATTAAATTATATTTGAAAACCATCAGTTTCTAAAAAAACTTTAACTACATAATAGGTACCTAAATATAGCTTCCATATTTATAGATGAGTCAGCCATTTTAAAAGTAGTAGTTTCCTTCAATACTTATTACCATCAGGGTCAACCAAGGAATAGCAGTAAGGCCCCAATAATGACCAGTTGCAACCATATCATTTTCTTATGCCTATTTAAATTACACATTTCTTTAATGTTATTTTAATTTACGATTTCCTATCGTGTGAATTGTTGACAATGGAAATAATACCATGGATTTCTAACAAGATGCTTTTGTTGGCAATTGTATATTGCATTTTACAGTACCGTCATCTTATTCGCATTTGTTCTTCATTATGTCGTTATGGTTGTGTCTTTCAATACTTCTTAGTATGGCTGGCAAGGGCGTCGTCAGCTGATGGTCCAGGGGAGGGGGGGGGCATAAATGGAGGATGGGGAAAGTATGAATTGTGAGTACAGTAGCAGTACACACACACGCACACGCACATGAAGAATTGTAAATATGTAGAAATAAAATAGTAATTGGAATATAATTTTAGTAAATTCATTCGAGTTTCGAAGTGCAGTAATCGGTCAAGCAAATCACGCGAGTGGACTAAGGATTTTGTTTGTTTTGATTTTGGCTACTTTTTTTATTTCTGGGGGTGGGGCTCGGTGACGCCCTTGATGGCCGGTCAAATTAGGACTGTATGTATGAATTATGTCATGTGTATAAGATATTTAAAGAATGTGTAGGTATATTTAAAGTGCATAATGATTTATCTTTATGAGGCATTCTTTCCATATGAATGAGAAGATTGTTTAGAATTGAAGTGATTCTTGAAATTTTTATCTTACTATTATTATAAATGAGAAAGTTTGGATGGATGGATGTTCGTTACTCAATCACGCCAGAACGGCTGAATGGATCTGAATAAAATTTGGCAAAGAGATGATTCTAGTCTGGAATATCACATAGGCTACTTTTTACCCGACTACGGCAAAGTCAAAAGGAGGGTTATGATTTTGACCGGTATGTATGTATGTTTGTATGTTTGTTTGTTCCCTCGTAACTTCTAAACTACTTATCATTACATGACAAATGAGGTGTCGTTAGAAGCGTCTCAGTTGTCCGCTGGTTATAGGGTAGGTGACGTGTCACCAAATCCAATATGGCGCCCTCCAGGGGATGTAAAGTCGTTAAAAAAAAGCCTAGCCTAGCCAATGAAGATTGTGTGAAACAACCGCAGGTGGCATACGACCACGGCTATTACTTAAAAATTTCGAAAATATCGGTCAAATGAATATTGTTCTTGTTTTATACTTTTCAGTGCGCGATTTTTTCGTAGTCGGGTTTTAGTTATTTTTAACTTATTTATCCCAAAAATGTACGGTTCCAGTCAACTTTGACGCGGACGAAGTCGCGGGCAGATTAGAAGCTAGTAAAGTTATAAATATCTTCTTTAACGCGTGGGCTGTAATGTCTTACGACCCCATACACCCTAGTGTCAAAGTTTCTAAAACAGCCTCAAGGGCCTCTGACATGGTTTGAGTGGACCAGTAATAGGCTGGTATAAGTCCAGGTTTCTTTACGATGTTTTCCTTCACTGATGCCAGTGATGTCCAAGATAAACTTTAGAAAGTACATTTGAATTGAAAAAAATACATTTGTATTTGCCCGGATTTCAATCCACAGCCCCCCGTGGCCCCGGAACGTAAAGGGCAACAGAAGGAACAGGGTGGTTGATTTTTACCACCTAAAAAAAAAAAAAAAGCCCCATGCCTGAGACGCGGGCGCCATATGGGCCGTCACGACTGTTAAAGACAATAGTTGTAAACATAGGACGACACATCGTTAAAAGTCCGTTTAAGTCCGTTCTTAGCTTAGCCATAACAGAGAATTTATTAGAAACTATAAAACGGCCGTAGTCATCTGGGAAACTAGTTTTCTATCTGCAGATCTTAACACGTTCGACAATAATCTTTAAATCTCTTGTATGTAGGACAATCGTAAATGCATTATTCTCTTTGTATTCGCATAGCGAAATAAATGTGTTTAAACAACATAAAATACACTCACGCCTTTTTCAGGGTAGGCAGAAACCAGGGCAGCGTTTAAAGAATTTTAAATGCTATTTATTAGTGCAAGGTTTCTTAACCTGTGATCCATTGACCTGAGTAATAGTATGGTGTTCCTCAAATTAGGTACCTTTGGCCGAGGCACGGCGGAGCTCAGAGCATTCTTTCGCACCCCAGCAGGTACAAGGCAAAAGTTAATAATGCTGAGTCAACCGCAAATTAATTAGAATGTGGACAAGATAGAGGATGATGGTGGATTATAGAGAGTCAGAGTTCAAAAAGTCAAAGTTATGAACGTCGTGAAACCAGTAAATGAAGTGAAACGGAACGACACAGTGGTTAAGAAAGCGCTGAAATGAACAAGAATAAGTATTATTGCAATAAGAAAGTACGAGTAAAAACGATTATAAATATTACTAGTTTCTGCTGCTATTATACGGTGCATTACGGCGCAGACGCAAGCGTTAAGAGCTATTTATGATGTGGCGACAAAACAAGGTGTGTTTTAAGATTGCTGTGCTCATTTCTATACAATTGATTATTTTACGATTGTACCAAACGACGTAACGACATATGAAACAATAAGTGTTAGAAAACTCAATCTAGATGAAATCTCTCAAGCAAACAATCAATCTTACTTCGTTCCACTTATCAGCAATCTTTTCTTTTTAATAAAGATGGAGGCGACGTGGGACGTGCTTCACACATTGCCTTTGCGAATGTTATAAATGAGTTCAACGATACCATAGTTCTGTTGACCTGAACGCGCGGAGAGAATTTGAAAGAGTTAGAGATGAAAAGGGTATGGAAAAGAATGTGTAAAAACGAAAAGAAAATACAAATATATGTAGCTTGAAATCCGGATAAGGACAGGCTGCTTCTGAATCCATAACTTCGTCTGCATTCACGTAACCCTTCCGCAGATAAAGCTGCGGAAAGAAGCAAAGAATATAACCTAGAGTAGATAAAGTAAATTTTATTTAAATTTCCATAAATAAAAATGCCCAATACAATATGTGCATATAACAAATAATATACCAACCTAACTTCGGTCTTGGTGCCCAATGTCAATAGAGACTATACAAGTACGCAGGACATTATTAGAATGCCCAAGTGTGACCGCAAACACAGGTACAGGGAGTACCTGTGTTTGCGGTCACACTTGGGCATCACGCACTCTCATAAACCGATGGGACAGCAATCCGACACGACCGAAAAGAGATCAGGCGTCGGACCAACGACTTCACGTGCTTTCCGAGGCATCACACTACCTACGTGCGTCGAAACTTTAGGCTGGTACTGAGCAATTCCTGTTAGACAAACCCAATATCACGGCTTGCTGCTACGATTGTAGTTATATTTCATTTGTAGTTCTCACACTACACGTACAAGTTTTGTATTATGTGATAATATTCACTGGAATGGTAACGGTACAACCTTTAGCACAGCAAGGTATGTTACGTGAGTCAGCTGTAGCTTGCCAAGCTGGCATGCACGTTCAAATATCTCTGCATGTATGACACACAGCGAACACTGACTTTAAGTTGACCGCGTGAACCTTAGTGTCCAAACGTGAAGGATTTTGACAGTGTTGCTTCAGCTTGGTTCAGAAATACTCGGAAGAATTTTGAAAAACAGTCTTAAGGAAAAAGGCTTAAAAACATGTCCAATAAAACTTATTTTACTGTTTTAACATTCATCACTAATACAATAAAGCTGAAGAAATTGGTTTCATCAAACGGGCTAATCTTTGGAACTAGGTACCGGTCGAATTAGAAAAATTATTTGTATAAAATAGCCAGATTCATCAGAGGCTTTATAATATGATATGATATACGGGCAGAACCTAGTTTATTGCTTTCGACATTACTATAATTGATGATTGGCGTGATGAATGTAAGTGTTCATAATAAAGATGAAGGTGTCTGTTCTGACTTGCTCCAGTTTAGCTTAGGACGTAGTCTGGGTCAGTACAAAACCTAGCTTGGTTTTTCTACGTCACTTATGCTGGAGTGCTGACTTGATTCAGCTCAGATAACGACGTGGGAAAAACCCAGCTTTACTTATCTACATCATGTGTCAATAGACTACCAGGCTCCCGACTCATGGTAGCCGGAGGAACCGTATGGTTTTAATCAGCAAGAATCCGACATAATCCTCCATTTTCCCCAGACGGAGGTTATGCATGCGGATTTCCCCATGAAAAAAAGACTCATTAGATACAAATGTTTTTGTTTTGCAATTAAAACCACGAATTCTTCAGAACCATCGTAAGTAACGATCATTCCTATGGAGTTACCGGAACAGTTACGAATAGTATCGGATGTTATGTTATAATTTATTCAATAGTTTGCGCTTACGCCGGTAACGCGTAACGTAACGCGATATACAGTCTCTAATTGTACTTTTGTAGTAGATACCTAAGTAATTGATTATTATTAAATAGTAAGTTTCTGAACTGAGTGGTATATCTGGAAGGCCTAAATTGACTGCGCACCCAAGTAGGCCGCTGCAAATATAATTTGGCGAAAATGGGGCATCATAGACCCGTATGACACCCAATGCTATTGCGGAGCTCCTGATCAGACAATGCACGGCTACTCTCCGAAACGGCTGGACCTATTTTGACTGGACTTTTCTGTCTTAAAGCTGATGTTATAAGAAGTAACTTGCGCTTAACTTACTTGTATTTATAGGTAGAAGAAGATTTTTTTAAAACTAAAACTTCGCAGGTGACTGACATTCACTCGGACGAAGGCATAAGGTAGTATACATTAAGTAAAATACCATTGATAAAAATACCAACATTGTACACTTAAAGGCATGATGGAGGACAAAGAAATTGAGAAAATGACAACTTCCAAGTAACGACAAGGTGAATGCGGTTCCCATGTTAAGTTCAAGTTTATTCACGGCATGCGTGGGCGTAATGCAACAATTTATACATAAATGGATATTTATTTATTGCCACTAGATGTCTCGTGACTGCATATAGCCCACTGTCATGACAACTCGTTTGTCGTGATATTATGACACTATTATTGTAATAGTATTTACTAAATAGTCATGTAAAACGGAATGCGGATCTTAAATTGTTCCTTAATGAGTTTACCTATGTATATCACACTAGCACTCTCCCCGCGACTTCGTTTGTGTGATTTTCTTAGGGATCCATATTTTTTTGATAATAAAATATATAGGTAGACTATACTAGGTACTTAGCACTCTGACTGAATTATTTACAACGCGATCTTGACAATTGGGTATTTGACACCATTAACCAATTATTGCAAGACATAATTTCTTTAAAAAATCACGTCATTTTAGCACTGGAAGCCTGTTCAATTAACAATAAAATTGTTTTTTTAATTACTCTGAAAAAAATAAATAGTTAATCAATTGATCAGCTAGTAAGTGACGTCACAGTTGTATTTGCCATACAAATCTATGGAAACATCGCGTTTTGACAGCTCATAAAATATATGATGTTGTCAAATACCCAATAATAAGGAACTAGAAATCAGTGGCAATAATCAGTTCACTAATTTCTAAACATCTTTACACACCTATAAAGTAGGTATCTATTTATTTATCGACCAGTAATTTTCATTTCAGCAATCATAGCGATTCAAGACAAAAAGTTGAACGTCCTCCAAATTATGGCTTATAACATAACATGACTAATTCCATTCAATCTTTATTACAATAAAACTACAATAACAATAATCAAATAGCCCACGAAGCCAATTTGTCTCAATACCTTTTGTTCTAACAATTTCTGCGACCAAGAGTGCTTACGTGCGATAGAATATGGCGGGCCACGGGTCACCGACCCCGGAGCGCCTGGCTCGCATGCCATCCCGGGTAAAAATAGCCCCTGTTCCAAGTTATATAGCCTTCGTACACGCATTGCCCATTTACTGGAGAACAGAGAAATTTGCGTACAACATTGAAGGAATGAAGGCATAATAGAGAATGCGTGCGCAAGAGTCACGCACTGACGTTTTGTGCTCACCGGATTATTTGCCTGACAATGTATGTCAGATGTAGATTATGATGGCGTCAGGGAGTTGTTTCTCAATTATAAATAACTATGGCAGGCAATTTAGATATAATAGCTGCGCAAGAGGTTAAAAACAAGCGTATGGAATTTATGTATAATAATATTTATGATTTGATTTCCATATCTCCAATTTCATTTTGTTAATGAGTCTTTAGTCGGATGGTATTTGCCTTTTGTTACGCTAATAGAAGACGATTTGTTCAAGAAATGATAAACAGGTATTCGCCGGCGCCTACGCTTCAAATCCCCTGTCAATATATCACTGTTCAAGTGTTCAAAGTCAAGTCAAAGCCTCTTTATGCAACCGAGTCACTAACAAACAATGTGAGACTCAGAGGAGAGGTGTATCACGATTTATTACTTTGCACTTGCACTTACAAAGCTGACTCAGGAATCCTTTTATATTCTTTTAATACCTTTTATTCAAGACCACAATTTACATCGTAAATCTATCTAATTTTGTTATTTTTGTTACATTTCGCAATGAAACGACAAAGTACTAATTGGTCACGCAAATGTTGTAAGTGCTAACTTAAATCTTTAGGAATTTGGAGGACGCGAGTTATGTAACGTGGGTGGCGCCCGCGCATACAGAGAAGTATAAAATTAACGACTTCAAATGTAGAATTTTAATTTCACACAACCTTGACTTATATTATAAAACAATGCTGTCTTTTATTAATTTATCTCGTAAGTTGATTGATTATGTGAGAGTGCGAAGTGCATTTAATTTTAGAATATTTTATATGCACTTTAGATTCATTTGGTGTTTTTGCAGATGTGACTTAGGTATTTATAAATCGATAAATGCTTGATGGATCATGATTAGATAATCATGATTAGAATGTGAATATGGCAAAATTGTAAGATTGAAAAGAGTTACGGACGGACATGATGAAACTTGTGTTTTTCATTTCGCTACAATTTTTTTTTTGAGTTGGTAAAAATCATCAAATGAGTCCTTCCGCCCTGGGTGGGAAGGGACTGTCAGACTTTTACTGACGAAAAAACCACCCTGTTCCTTCTGTTGCCCTTTACGTTCCAGGGCCACGTATCCTGTTAAGACGTCCCGCAACATTTCACTACAATACCCTAAAAGCAGTAGATGCCAATATAGTTTTTACCCCCTCATACTCAATATTGGCATCATTTTTAACCCCTACGGAAAAAGAGGGGTGTTATAAGTTTGACGTGTCTGTCTGTGGCATCGTAGAACCAAGGGCAAGGGAATATAGGATGTCTAGATAGGACAGTGGGCTCCGTAATCAAAAGGAAATGGTAAGCCCAGTGGGGATCATGACCCTATGACACCCCCCTCACCCTTCCTAGATCCGCCCCTTGCGTAGCATCTAAAGAAATGGACCGAATTTGATGCAGTTTTTTTTCTTCAGGTTTTTGTCACGTTGATAAAAAAATATAGGTAGATACTTACTTGATATTCGACGAGTTACTGCATGACATTTCCAAGCTTCCTCATCGGTAACAACAGAGGAGGGAAGGTCGTGCAGGTAATACGAAATTACTCGTAATTAACATACAAAGAGATATGTCGATCCTCGCCCACAGACACGAACCTTCGGGCTTAATCATCCGTTGATTAAGGTGGAGGTGCCTAGTACTTAACCACACATTCTTGCGTGTGCGCATCAGAAACTATGAGAATTTTCAGATAATTGTTATAGGGGTTAAATGGATGAAATCATTGTTAATTATTAAAAAATACTTTTTTGTAAAATATAGGGTTACGTACTCGAAGGGTGCCAAAGGGTCCCTACTACTAAGCCTCTGCTGTCCGTCCGTCTGTCTGTCGGCGGATTGAGTCTCATGAACCGTAATAGGTAGGTAGAGTATTGGAATTATTACAGTGTGTATTTCTATTACTGTTATAAGTAACAACAAATAATAAAAATAAAATAAAGTTAAGAATTAAAGGGTCCCTGTACAAGAAACGTGTTATTTTGTAGGTACTGTTAAATATTGTACGGTGGTACGGACCGGCTTCGTTGCGAGTCCGACTCGCACTTGGCCGTTTTTTTTTTAAGTAGGTATACCAAACCATATTTGTAAGTGTAGGTACCTAGACATCAACGAATATAAAATTACCATTTATAGTCATAATAAAATGATATGTACCTAGTAAGCTAATAAGCTTACCTATAGCTGCTTAACATTTTACCGGAGTAAGATCACCTTTATTAAAGCAAAGTACATAATTACATACACATGAGTCAGTGGCAAACACTGCAGATAAGATCACTGTACATATATACATACATAATAAACATATAATATGGTTGCACCTACAAGACCTTAGCGTTAACAGTAAATATAATGATGAAGATATAAATCATGGCTGTAGTGTGGATCTTGTTAGAAGATAAAAATCTAATTTAGGATTAGGTCGCGTTCACACCAAACGTGATGCTAGACGACAGTCAGTTGTAATAATCAGCAGACGGAGACTTACAACTCATTTTGCGTCGCCGTGTAGCACAAACAGGACTTTTGTATGAAAAGAAATGCAGCGTGAATTATGTGACTGACAAAATTACGTTTGTTGGGCGTTACAGTTAGTCGGCGGCAGACTATGTCCTATTGTCCTTTTTTTTGGGACAAGCCTGCACAAGATTCTCATCCACTGTAACTTCTGAAAGTCAGAATCAACAGTGGTTACCACCAGAAAAGCACAGAGGCAATGAAGCTCGACGAGTCCCGGAGAAACGAATAAACTGTCTTGGATCCCACAACGACATTTGTCAGAAAAGAATAGCGGAGGATTAAGAAAAACAACAAAACTAAAAAACTAGACCATTGTACACAAAGGGATGTTTACAACTGGGAGAAGCCCAGATTGCTAAGCACCACGGTTTGCAATTACCATGAAATTAATAGGTCCTAATGTGAGCTGTTACATTGGATTCCAGTAATACTATTATTAAATATTGAACTTCACGCTCATTCGACGTCTGACTACTTTTGGCATGAACACGGTCTTAGATGACTATATCTGTGTAGACAATACCGCCAACGCTCTATGACTCTTACATTGCAAATTACTTAACAATCATTGCCATGATGAAGCTGAATGGTATGTCTAAAACGGATGTTGAAGAACTAAACCCCATCATAAGGATACGAGGGATAACCCTCACTTGTCAACCTTAAGTGATACTTAGGGATTTATTTTCAACTCTGCAAATGATTATTAAGCTTGATAATCCATTTTCGCATAGGAACCAAAAATGCAGCAACGCAACACACCATTAAGCGTTGCTTTGCAGCGAGCGTCGCAATACGTCTAACTACCTGCACTTCAGAGGACATAAACAACGCTACTGATGCCGCGGTAAACGGCCACCGACTTGGCGACTTGGCCCAAAAACTATAGAAAAAACGAACATTGTTGGACGTGTATGACGTCACGTCGCAAATATTTGCGTTGCGGCAGACGGCGTCGCCCATTTTTACGGTGCGGCACTGCACCGCTTTTACGTGTGTCGGCCTTATATGCTTCCAGACTAAATAAATGAAGACGAATAGCTAAACCAATGCGAAACCCGTCAAGCCATTAATAAAATAAGCAGCAATTGTTCTCCTTCGTTATCTTCATCATTATTTATTCCATACAATGTGCAAGAAGACGCGGTACATTACTCAGTGCCTCCATCAATAAAGCTTGCTGCGATTATCATAATGACACGCAATGTCTTAGAACCTGTAGCGCAGCATCACGCCATCGAAGTAGGTGAGGGTCCTCTAGTGACTTCCGAAGAGACAATAATGTATGGTAATCAAGAAGTCATTATTACGTTACCGGTTGGACTGGCTTAGGAAATCACTTGATTGAGGCGAGTGCTACGGGGATTATGGAAATTGCCAAAGGCATCATCAGTGGATGGTGTAAATATTGATATACTCGTATTACAAGGTTTTACTTACTTTCATCTGTCCCGGTGTCTGTGGCTAATCAAATCTTACGTGTAAAATTTGAGCCATTTCCCGATGTTCGATTTAGTTGCAATTTTGCGTAAATGTGTAATTTGTATGCGTAAATGCAATATAATGATGTCACAGAGCTGGTCTGATAATAGATCCGGAAAGTGGCCATAGGAACTCAATCAACTCACTTGCAGGTGTTCGGTTGAGCTGGAATTTTGAATACATGTGCACATTGCATTTAAAGCTTGTTTTTTTTAAAAAAAAAAAATAGATAGATCTTGTTATTTTTTTCTTTGGACGTTCCGACATAATATGTTATGTATTTATGTATTAGCAATATTTCAAACAAATTGTTTCGCTATTACTTTGCAAGACAGTATTACCTATTGCTATGTGGGTAGATAGGTAGGTAGTAGTTTGAAATTCTTCATCCACATGAACCGTTTCCTGACTGCCTCGGCTTTTTGCCTGTCTATATGAAGTTGTCATTTATCCAATTAAAACTACACGCGAATAATAAATCATGTTAGTTACCACTGTTCAATTAACTGAATCTTCGTAATTGTGGAACAATGCGTCGTGTATGGAGTCCCACGGTTTGATAATGGTTCTATTTACTGCCACATAATCGATGTCTAGTTCAAGGTACGGTGTTGCTTCTGTGATGTATGCGTTGCCAGTAGTTTCCGTGAGATGTTGACTTGTGTCTAAAGAAACCTACATCACTTCCTCAAAGCATCAGTTAAGCTATATAAAAAAATAAATAATTAGTCTAGCAAATTCAGAAACGTGCAGCAGTCCTAGGTCACATGGGTCATTGGTCAAGAGCCTTTTTTTGCACCATACGTGTAAACGCTATTTTGTTGCTAATGTAGCCTCCTCCATACGCGGAAGTACAAACCCATGCAAAATAATATAGTACCAATGACCTTCCTCACCAAATGTGTAGAACCACAATCAAATTACATCACATTAACAAAATGGAATTAAAAAAAAAACAAATGTTCGTTGACATACTCATTTGTTTCGCAACTTCGACAATGAGATGTTGAGATTGGTCGTCGCGCATACGTCCGGTCAACTAGTCAACTGTTGGTTATAGTATGTGATGCAACATGGTGCGGCCTTTGATTCGGCATGCTAGCCGCCAGACGGTTTTTGAACGGGATATGGCCAATGTCGATCGCTGTTGGGAAACGACATGTGAACATGTCAATAATCATGTTGTATGCTAGGCTTTCGAACACTTCAATAGAACGCATTTTGTGCAGACAATCAGGCATTGATTTTAGATAGCTGAGAACATTTTATGAGCAGAAATGGGACCAAATGGGGGATGAGAAATGGGATCTTTTGTTCTCTGATCCTGTGCATCAGATGACCTTGTGTTTGACAAAGTTTAGTATTCTAACAGAACTGTCTTTTGTTTCAGATCAACATGAAGCATGAAAGCTGATTGACCATGTGTAAGCTCAAGAAACCAGAACAGGACATAATATTGGAATGACACTGGTAAGTGCTTCAACTCCAATAATAGAACCAATTGCATTCGAAATAAAATATGTATTTGATGTAAACTCTTCCGGAGCATTGAGTTATTTCTTTTCATTGAGACTAAGGCTAAACCTATGTTAACGTCATTTTTGACACACGTTAATTATAAATCCTTCGTCTTGGTTCCTACGAAGGCATTACACGAAACTTGAGTACCATTGGCATCCCTGCAAAAGACTCAAATTAATTTGAGTTATTTAACTTATTTTTATCATTTATTGCAATTAAAACAATTGACAGGTACTTATGAATTACCAAGGCCGGAGTAAGTCAGAAAGTTAAAACTAGATGATTGTTCCAAACATTAGGTTTCTATGGAGAAGAACGAGCAACAAACTCCATGAACACTTTTGCTATCCGACGATGTTCTAAAAATGGGAAACAACCAGATAATTTAATTAATTACACACATCACTCATCAAAAAAGCTCAAAGCCCATAATTAATTCGCACAGACACAATAGAGGACTACAATGTCGCAGTCGGCGCTGGGCCTCGGCGGGGAGCGGAGGTACTCGGTGCCGTCCAACCCGCTGATGCACGACCACCGCGGCATGCACTCTGAAGACCTGCACGCGTGGTCTATTTACAGGTGAATATTTATTACTACTTGTACTTTATCAAGGTGTTAGCTGGAGGGATAAAGACGGTTATGAGATAGAACTCTGAGGTTATATAAATCCATCACGAGAAATGAACGAAGCATGGATCTCGCTAAAAGGTCTAGTCCAAAAACATCTAGTCCTATGCCAAATCAGGTCTTGCTGCCATCTGCTATTGTTATTGATACTGTTTTTGTTAGAGAGAGACCGTCGGGTCTCTCTCAGTAAATCTGGATAACGTGAGCTATTATCCCACTTAATAGTAAGGATTGACAGGTCACCTCAAGCTTACTTCACCTAAATTAACCGAGGGAGACTAGATTGATAGATAGATGTATAATAAATAGATTGGAAGAAAACTGTGCAGTGCACCATTTAAGGATCGTTATGAGAAGGGTTATGGGATTGTTATGAGAATAACACGTCAATTTGGAGTAATATAATAGTCGACCCATATACAGCTCAATACAGAGCAAATCCAAATACGATCTGGCCGTCTGGCGTGAGAATCATGACAGCGACACAGATCACAAGTATGATAAGGCTTTTGTTAATAAAAAGCGTGAAATAAAACATAATTTTGTCATGTTTTAGGCAAAACCTGAACTCGGATTTCACGGACAGTGCGTTGGGCAGTACGGACAAGAGTCCTCTTCCGTACGGGAACTTTCAGCTTAGAGATACCACCGTGCAATCTATACTGTCGCACCCTCGATATGGACCCAAGTGAGTATACTGTCATTTATTTTTCGAATAATAAGGCCTTGGCTTTTAAACAATTTTAAGAGATTCGCTAAATACCATAGAGAATTGCTGAATTACTTTAGACTGACTAATAAGTGCCTAGCTTCTAGGATTGTTGAGTTCTTTGTTTAAAAACCTTTTGAATTTGGATCAAAGACTGTGGCCTTCATATCTACCTATATTAGGTACATAGTAGGCACATACTTTACATAAGATAAGGAAGCACAGAATTTGAGTTATTTAGAATTCAAGAACAAGCACCAACCAGCATTGTTTAACTATTAAATTTTCCATTAAGAACATACCTACTTCATAAAACTGATTGTAACAAAGTACCTACCTACCTCTAACAAAGTTTATTACAGAATCGGCCTCGCCGCTAATGAAATTTATGTCACGGTGTTTGTCTTACCTTGTCCTACAGCAAACCTTAACTTTGTCATCAGATCGGCTCTCGGCTCCAATATGTACACATACCTGAAGTTCGGGCTACCTCGGGTGTTTCCGCCGAATCATAATGGATCGCAACGCTCTGGCACACCGAAACCGAAAACTTCTATTGGGAGTGGCATGAAACCGGTGCCCAGGTAAATATTATGGATGGCCATTCTATTTCTTTTGGATCAGAAACTAAGGAATAAACAAATTGTAAGCAGATTACGGTACATAATATATAGATGATATTATAACAGCGACACTACGTATTACTCGCATTCATTAACAGTGTTTACTTATTTATTTAAAAGCCTTAAAAACGACAATCACAGGTCTCTTAACCTAATGCGATAGCCTAGACACACACACACACACATGATAAAAATATATCACCCACAACATAACATAACACATAAGACAAAAGTATAAAATAAAAAAGTAAAGTAAGCGCACATTCTTTCAAAACCCCGTGAAACAGATAGTGATACCTATAGTATGTTAACAATAAGTGAGTACTAAGTAGTAGTGACAAGTTGTCGGCTTATCTAGTAGGACATCAATGACTCTAACGAATACAATGGTACCACGATTGCTCTAACATTTCATTCAATTGAATTATGTACTTAGATGTCATAATCAAAATTAAGTCTGTGTAATTTTATTTCTAGATGCGATAACTTTCCATTTTTCTACAGGATCCAAAGGCAAAGTCGAGGTATGCGCGAGACATCATCAGGTTACGACAGTTCAGACAACGAGACTACCACGAATTACAAATATAGTCGGAAGTATCGTTCTGACCCGGATTTTAGGATGCAGAACGTACATCCATCTTTACAGGTAAACACTTTCTATTAAAACAAGTTGATGAATCAAGAACATGTTATTTACAGACCGGTGTGGGTATTGCCTAAGTTTATTGACTTTTGTGACGTCATAATTTCGAGCATATCTACCTAATACTATCATTTAAATATTGTCGTAATAGTCGATAACGGATGTTCTTTTTTAAAAGCTATCAGTCTATCTAGAGGAGTGTTTGTACTGAACTCCACTAATGCAATTTCCACCTTCTCCAATATTATTTGTATTAATAGCGCCTTTGACACACCTATAGGCGTGGCTACCTATTGGGCTCAAATAGTATATCATGGATGTTTCTTAATATGTCAATGATACGAAAAGAAGAAATGACTTGCTTCTCTTATAGCCTCTTCTCTTATATTTGTCTTTTCGCCAGCCAAACACTGGTGTACCAGTAGTCGCGATGCAGCAAGCAGGCATCCGCGGAGACGGTCAATGGACGAACTCCCGACACAAGTCGGTCAGTGAAGCCAACTTGCTGGGCATAGACGCGCGTCCACAACAACGTACTCACTATAGCCATAGAAGAAATAGCGTCGCCGACTATGTTCCTGATGGAGACCACCAAAGGTAAGCTCTTAAATAAACGCTGGGTAATTCTCTTTCAAAAATTAAAGCTTTATTTTTGTCTAAATCGTAGTTCGGTGACAACGTCGATTCCGCCAGACTTGTAGTCCTTCTCGCGCCAAGGCTGTAGTCAGATTCCGACATCGAGCTTTAAAGCTATGAGTGGGATTGCGAAATATTGATCCTGATCCTAAAAAGTGAAATTATAACGTGTTAATGACCTTGTTCCAGCTACCTAATGTCACCTTCCCACCTGGGCGGTCGCATGTCGAAGGCAGGCAGCCACATGTCCATCGCGCAGTCCAGAAAACATTCCACGCTAAGACCAGGAGATCATTTAGACGGATATACACATTCGGCGTATATTTACCCTAATTATTATGTGAGTATACTTCTTTCACAAGTTCTATGGTCAAAGGATATTGTGAAACAGTTAGCCCCCACCTAATTATACCCCTGTGTAATTAGAAGAGTTTGCAGGTCCAAAGATATTTTAAAGGGTCCATAATTAATATATTTTGGTTTGCAGGTAAACAGTTTAGAAATAACAGCACCAGAGAACAAGTCAACATTGCTGGTATCTGGGCTAAGCTTCGAAGTGAAGTCGGGAGAAATATTAGCCGTCCTAGCAACTTCTCATCACGAGGCCTCTGGACTGCTGGATGTTCTAGCTGGAGTAAGAAAGGTATGGATCGATTTTAACTCCTACATGATCGCCGAATATGTAAATGTCTATGACACGAACACACTAATGTTTGCCCCCTGTTCGATCAAGTCGTAAAAGGCATAATCTATTTAGATGACTTCAGTAGCCGTACGTACTTGTTGGGCCATAGTGCCTGTAGCAGACGAAAGTATACAGGGCGAAAAGCATCGTCTCGTTTTTGCGACGGTGATCAGAACGGCTTCGAAGATTAGACTCTAGCATATCACATCTTCTTTCTTTTTACCAGAAATTGACAGGCGACATTGTCCTCAACGGGCAGCCAGTCGCCTCGTCAACTCTTCGGAAAGTAGCTGCATACGTTCGAAAGGACACGTCATTATGCGCCGCCATGACAGTTGAACATACTCTGAGATTTCACGCCGCTTTGAGAAGACCAAGAAACAATGGACAGGTCAAGATGGATGATAGAGATCGGGTATGTAAAAAAGCTATATTTTGACTCTTTATTATGATTACGATATATCTACTTTATACTT
Source organism: Hoplodrina blanda (assembly GCA_949316365.1). Classification (NCBI taxonomy): domain Eukaryota; kingdom Metazoa; phylum Arthropoda; class Insecta; order Lepidoptera; family Noctuidae; genus Hoplodrina; species Hoplodrina blanda. Next base: position 4,086,269 of record OX438582.1, read on the forward strand.
AGGAAGGTATAGTTATACCTATCCAACCAAGATGTGTCACGAGTCATCCATTGTCTGAGTCATATGTCCAAAAACGGTATTCTGCTGCCTTTTGAACCCTTCTAAATAACTCTACTTCATAATAGCAGCCTTCACCAACCAATAAATAATTCCAGATAAACCTCCTCATAGAAGAATTAGGGCTAGAACAAGTCCGGGACACAAACGTTGGCCGTCTCACTCGTTCCGAGATCCGCCGCCTCAACGTAGCATGTCAACTGTTACTTGACATGGCCATATTAATCTTGGACCAGCCCACGAAGGAAATGGACATATTTGACACCTTCTTCTTGGTGGAATACCTGAGGAATTGGGCCAGCACAGGCAGAGTTGTCATCATGTCGTTGCATCCACCAACTTATGAAATTTTTGCTATGCTTACAAAGGTGGGTAGTCAAAGTCCTTTTTGTAAACCGGCCAGTCCTTTTAATTGTGTTATTATAATATTTGTGTGTTTCTAACCCACGATTGTCTTTCTGATCTAGTTATTGATAGTAAAGGTTAAAGAACCTTTACTATCAATAACTAGATCAGAAAGACAATCGTGGCATCAAGCTTAGTTTTTGACAAAATTATATTAGGTTTTTCCTTTGCGAAATTCCCAGTAGCAACCCGAAGGGTGTGTGTGTTCCTGGTCTATGGCAATAGCCTAGGTCTCAAGACTGACATTGCACCCTTCATATCTTTGCCTACCCCTTTGGGGAATACCAGCGTGATATTATGTGTATTTTCTGAGATTTTCATAATTTCCAGGTGGTGTTAATATCAGCCGGTAGAACGATGTTTAGCGGGTACAGAAGGGATATGTTGCCATATTTTGCCTCCATCGATTATCCCTGCCCAGCTTTCAAGAATCCCTCGGATTATTATCGTAAGTAAAGGTTTATATTTTATTCCATGTTCTGAAGTTGTTTTTTATTGAGAATATCCATTTGTTTAGAGATAATGATGGCTTAAGAAGCTGTTAGGTCCCAAATAGTGTGCTTGAGACTCTTGAGTTCAATACATTCGAGGCTTAATTCAGGAAGCGGTCATAAGGTGTAGGATAACTCAATTTGGACCTTTCCGGTTTTGCTTGCCTCTAATGGTCACCCCCTGACAAGAAGTTTTATCACACATTAAATTTTCCATTTTTTCTGCAGTGGACCTGGTAACCCTAGACGACTTATCAGCAGCAGCGATGTTAGAGTCATCAGGTCGTATCTCTGCGCTAGCCAATGTGTTTGCGGGAGCGCACGCGGCGCCGGACCCGCCGCCACCTGTGCCGCTGCCGGCGCCATTGACAAGACCCAATGTGTTAGTGCAGGCGGGGGCGCTTATTGAGTGAGTATAATATGTTCTTGATACAAAATGGTGATCTAAATGATACTGCGCAACTACACATTCTTTTCTTTCTCTAACAGCCGTGCGTACTTGCTCAATCATTAGACTATTTACGTTTACCCTACAAAATGGGCACTTTGGACATCAAGATGACAATATTTTTTCTTTATTTCCAGAAAAACCCTGTTGTTTACGCAATCGACGACGTTGTCGAATGTGATAACGCGAGTACTCCTTGCGGCAGTCATGTCATTAATCACCGGAGCCGTGTTCTGGGACCTACCAGCTACAGATCCTTCGGTAATATTATCTATCATCTTAAATTATGGTTAAATCAATTGTATTGTTTTTTTGGAGAGTCCGCAAGCATATGATTATGCCTCCATCCTTTATCACCTCTTTACTTATCAACAAGTAACACGACAGTAACCCAGCCTCTCATCTCCACAGCTAACACAAAACGACAGAATAGGCTTCCACTACACAGTAATGTGCCTCACCGTGTGGCCGATCCTGCTGTGGCTGAGTGCGAGAGAAGCGAGCTCAATGCGACATCACGTGGAGAGGGATATCGCCGTGGGACTGTACTCCAGAACTGTGTTCATACTATTTGACGTAAGTAGACGTTTGAACCGCCAATTTCTAAGAAAATCGCGAACACCAATCACCTATGTCTCAATAGTTGAACATTGAGCCGGAAGGCTCCACACATTCCAGAATCAGTCCTCTGGGTGATCATGATCATCATCATCAATTAGATCGATAGGGGTCTTCCGGAATGACGATATGTATTGCCTTCGGAAGATAATCAAACTCAGTTTAAATACAATTCGAAATGTAAGTTTCTGAACCTCCCATACCAATTTGTCGTAAGTTTTCAATTTCATCATGTCATGTCCATGTGGTATAGGTGACAAAATGGAGATCGATTAACGTTTTAACCTTTGGCGTTCCTCTTTCTGATGCTCTTAAACCTGCAAGTTTTATGGGTGACCATTATATTTGACACCACTGAACATAGTGGCTTTTCACTCTATGTACCTACTCCAAAAAACGCCCCAAAGTTATAGTAAATGTTATTTGTTTTCCAGCAATTTCTGGAGCTATGGTCCGCGGGAGTGACGTGGCTGGCGTACTTGGTGCCGAGTTACGCCATGAGCGGATTGTACGCGCAGTCGCCAGACTCCTTAGACGGATTTTATTTATACTTAGGTATGTTTTAATGTTTTGTACGGAGTTGACCAAACCTCCAAATAACCGCACATATTCCTGATCACCGGGTCACGATTAAAATAGACTGATGTTCTTAGTTTCGTGGGTTTCCCTTTAGTACAGAGATAGTAATTAGGCAAACAGTCATCCAAATCCGGAAAAATTGCTTAAATCTTTTATTTTAGTTTTTATCTCATCTCCTAATCCTTGATTTCAGGTTACATGGTGCTCTATCTAATAAGTATACAAATGTTGTGTCGAGCGACAATATTCCTTGTGCCAATGGAAAAGACTGCCGCAGTCATATCAGGGCTCTGTCTACTGCTGAGTACCCTCGTTAACGGCGTGATGTTACACGAACGTGATCTACCTGATTACGTCACGTGGCTGCAATATGTGTCGCCATCTAGGTGGACTTTGCCGGAACTATTGGGAAGGGAACTCAGTGAGATTGCTTTGAGGAGCAGTATTAGTAAGGATATTAGGTGTCCTAATAAACAGGTAAGGGTTTTTAAGTTAGTTTATTTTAAGTTGTGACAATAAACGGAACAGAAACTTGTGTTTTTAAAGTCGGTTTAAAAATGAAAATATGAAAAGGTACTACTAGTAAATTATCAAGGCGACTACACTGGAAAGACTTGCTAAGAGATAAAAAATCATAACGTTACCGGTACTTGGATTTTGCTCAATTTCCTGTGTGATTGTTTACTTGTTTGTTAACTAACAGAGTATTATCACGTCTTAACTAGTTGCTAAACAATTTTTTTCTTCTTTACAGAGACCCTACCCAGAAATAATAGTACAATGCCCCCCTCCGAACGGAACACAAGTACTCTCGAACTACGAGTACCTTCGCTCCAACCACCTATGGGAGTGGAGGGAAGAAACCTTCCTCATATGTATGGCTATATTCTACGCGGTATTCGCGTTCGTGGCTCTAGTGGCGTTTGTTGCGAACTGTACTAATTATTCTAAGAGAAAAGAACGGGCGTCTAGGAGAGGACATAAGATTAGCGTTAATACTCCTTGAATGTTAAATTGAGACTGGTGTTTGATTTTGTGAAACTACCCGCTGGTTTTCGAAAGTATGTAAGCTGTTGTGATTGGCTGCCCAAACGGATATGTTGGCATAAAACCTATAAAACTTTTGGTAGGTGGTACAGTTTGTTTCGAATTATTATTATTACTAGAAACAAGCCCAGATTAGTTTTATTAATAAAAAGATTATAAAAATACTATTATAATGTTCTACGGTTATTGCTCAAATCTTTGGGCGAGTGTTAGCTTAATATACTTGAATGATTTGAAATAAGGAATATAAAAGTCGAACAATGTACAAAAGTATAAATTGTCATAATAAAAATATATAATTAGGAGTACTTAATTTCAATAAAAAGGCTGACTGTAAGTCTTCCGTCCATATAGTTTTATCTACTATTTTAAGGATATAATTACTTATATTTTGTTTATGAGCTACAGTAAATAGTTTAATAGTTTTTTTCTAGTGGGGTGAAAAGGACCGAAATGGACACAAAACGAAACTTATTATGATACGTTCGACCAGACAGCATTGTATCCAGAGTGCAGCATCTTATGCGATTGTAATAGGAGCGATTTTACAATAAAAAAATTATAGTCTGATGTGCTGCCGACTATACAATGTAATAATACTGAATAATGTCTGGTTGAAAGTAGGTAAGCAAATATTTAGAGTAATAAAAATGTTGTGAGATTTGGAACCTGTTTAGAACGGATACAGATTATATGAAATGTTATTTTTAAGCCACTGTCCAGCTTCTTTTCATCCCATTACCTTGATTATGTTTATCAATTTGATATCTTTAATTCATTATAGAAATTATTGATATCTTTAATTCATTATGGACATCTATCAATAAACTTTGACTTTTAACCGCTTTCTCTTCTCTACCTCTTTATTAGTAGAAAAGTAAAATAAGCAGCAAATACTGGCAATGTCTCGTACTAGTTATTTTTTTAATACGGTAATGTTGCTATAATGCCTTGTACAGTAGTTATAGAATACTTTTGCATAATAAATACATACTTAGTTAATTTTTTATTAGCTTAAATATCAAGGAACGATAAAGTGTCAATATATTTGGGCATCTTATCAGAGGAAAGTAGGATGTTTACAGACACATTGCAGCGACGATGCACATCATGTAGGTTTTACACAAATATTAAATTTATCGACAAAAAAAAACAATATGAATATTAGTTACTTTAGCCAAACCCACTGATACATGTTACCCCGGTTCACTATAAAAGCAAAAAAAGCGATGTTTTTGTGTTCATAGATATCGTTCGAGAAAATGTAGATACGTTTTATTTTGGATGATAACTTGTAAGTGATCGTAAACGTATTGTTTAACGAGGTCTTACTTGAAGCCCTTTTTGTCAAATTAGTTTTAAAGTGAAGCCATATCACTAAATTTTAAATATTAATCTTAAGTTACCTTAGCGTCGAAATTATACATAATGTAATAATAAATAATAGTAATTTAATGATTTTAATAGTTTTATTTCATGATCCTCTATTTCATCAACACGAATTATTACAAAAAAAATATAACAATGATTTATAATACACAGTTATAAATGATATAAATAGAATAAATTATTATAATTGAACACAATGTATTTTGTAACAAAACTTACTACTAGACTTTTCTGTACAATTCATTATTAAAATACGTGCCTAACGCAATTTTGATTAACAACATTTTTTTTAAAACTTATAACGAGTTAAACAAAACATGATTGTTAAATATTGAAGTGGTATCTAGAAATAATATATTGATTAAATATTAAAACTAACGTAAGTACTTACCTATAATTTTTCTTCTCTCCGCGTTGCCCATAAAATCTATGCTATTAACTCTAAAAAATATTCCTTTTACCAAAACTTTTAAAAATAAGAAATAGTCTGTGGTCACATAGATTAAAACTATCTCCACAAACCATTTTTTTTAAAACGAGGTAGTATACTTACTGCAATGTTGATCGAAAACTCTTCATCATTATTTCTATCCACTTTTAGTAGTCATATGAAACAATTCATGGTACCGTTTACAAATCTCGCATATACATGGTGATATTTTGGGCATGAAGCATTTCTTGTCTTGATCGTTGAGACCGGTGTTTGTGAACTTGTCATGTTCAATGTAGCGACTCTCCAGAGTAGTCTTCGGCACATCATTACAATCGTTTTGAAGGTTCTCGTACTGTTCCTCTGTGCTGTCCAACGATCTAGAAAAAAAATATTCAGGCTTGTTTGTCATTCAATCTAAGAGATTATGTTTTTGCAGGTAGGTATAAAGTATATTATAACCTAGTTACAATACATTTCGACAATCTCACTATAATACTACAAGGCTACAACTCAACCCTACCCTACTTACAACAACACCCCTACGGCTACACTATAAATCTACAACCGAAAGATGAACGAAAACCCTAAAACAGGATTTACAGCAGGATCTACAGCAGGATTTGATACTGCTTTTTAGATCTACTTCTTCATTGCAACTTTCACCGTCTTTGCGAGTATATCTTCATAAACTTTGTTGTATCGATGTGCGCGCTCGCTCTGACACAACAGTCAAAGTCGAAATATTTATTTCAATCAAACCATTAACAGGCACTTTTGAATTGTTAAGGAGTCGGTAAGTTAGTCAGAAAGTTGAAGCTAGTTGCTCGTTCCAAAACCTACTTAGGTTCTGAATGAGCAAGAAACTCACACAGTTGCACTACAGCTCACCAAAACTACTACTATTGGATTGAGATCCGATAATTCTACCATGATCCTACCCTTCAGCACCTGTAATCGTCATCGTGTTCGTCGTGTGGGTTGGAATTCCATGAGTCTAGTTTTGTGTGTACGTTGTAGACACAGAACTCGCGACACTGGCGCATGTGCCGCGGCGGCTTGCGCGGGGCAGGCATGCAGCGCGGGGAGGGCGCGCAGCGAGGGGGAGCCATACATGACTTTGGTGGTTTTGCGCTATGGAGAACGAAGATACGGGCTGTTGAGCAATTCTTGTTGCTAAATGACCTTTCAAACTAAGCGTTTTTCAGAGGATGTTATCTGTGTTCATAAAATTCTGTCTTGCCCCAATTAGCGATTAATTATGTTAATCAAATTATAGTTCTATTATCCTGGCCGGATTTCGGTTACGGCGGAAGATATTAGAGACTTGTCAAGTTTCTACGCAGGAGATATTGTGCGCAAACACAGGTGCGCTCTATCTTTCCTTACTCTCTTCCAAAGGGACGGTAATTTGACGGGAAGGAAGGCCAATGGAGCAGTCAATACCTAGATTAAATAGTCCTAGTTTTTGTAAACAACATACTTGTGACAGGAGCAGATGATTTTGTGGTCAGCTACTTTCGCCGTCAAGCTGCTACATGACCTCGAACATGTTGATTCTGAACGTGACCTTGACCTTGACGCTGATGGTGTTCTTCCACGTTTATTGCACTTGTTTCTGAAAATTATTATGATAAGTATACTGTCGAATTAAATAGGTAATCCAGTTACTTAGCAAAAAAGGGGGTCTGGGCTGCAAATTCGTCGCCAATTCTATGCTATACAATTTGTATGATAATAGCATATTGAGTTCCGAAAAAATTAGTGCTTGCAGAGTGTCCTCTTTGTCAGGCACAGCCTTTTTATTATTTTTGGTGCGCGGTGGAAATCCTCTTGACCTTTTGGCACTTTACTGGCTAAAATCACAGTGTTGTTCCACCTCTGCCTATGGCCCCGGTGAGGGATTTGCATAAGCATCCACCGCTCTTCCAACGGGCCATCGCTCCCCCGAACTCCTCAATCCCCAGCTGGATTATGCACTGAGCCATTGAGTACTATTTTACACTACGCACCAGTTTTCCTAACTTCAAAGAAACTGAGGCTACTTCAACTACCACCATTTTTCTAGCTCACCTATGGTACCTTGCAGTATGGCAGACCTGCTGCTGTGGTTGCATTTGGTTCTTAGAGTCGTCCCGATGGCGCGGTGAACAACGACAAGTGCTTACTTTGAGCACTGACGGCACCGTGCACTCTTGATTCCACACCTCATCTATGCGCACTTTTGTTGCTATCTCGATTTTTGGGGATAGAATACCCTGTAAAACATTTTTAGCATGTAATTTTTAATAACAAAGACCGTTAATTTATTGTATAGTTAATGCGAATAATAAATGATAAACATGAGCTTTATTGGATTGTTGCAGTGACTGTTTTCCTACTATATAAACTTAATGCCATTAGTTTCTGTCCGCAACTTTGTCCGGGAGAAGTCAAGTATACAATGTGATAGGGGTGGGACTTCTAACCCGTTAAGGCTGAGTACTACATCTAATTTTATCGACAAAAAAAATAATATGGGGGGTTGAACCCCCTCCCCCTAAAAATTATGGCTATTTTAATATTTTTTTTAATGTACTACGGCGCGCTTGATACTTTATGTGATATCAAAGGTTGTATGCGTCGTAGAAACAAAAAAAAAACGACAAACTGTAGCTAATAACCTTGGCTAACTAATTCATTACTTTTTTCATATGTTTGATAATGTTTTGGTGAGAAAAAAAAAATCATTTCTGAATTATTTTGACCGAAAAAATGGCTATTTTTCAATATTTTCACGAATTACTCGGGAGGGGGTTCAACCCCCTATATTATTTTTTTTGTCGATAAAATTAGATGTAGTACTCAGCCTTAACGGGTTAGAAGTCTCACCCCTATCACATTGTATAATAGAACATATCCTATGACACTTGGTAATAGTGTAGCTAAGTATCAGTCAAAAAGTTTCAGTAATCGGACCATTAGTTCCAGAAATTAGCTCTTAAAAAAAGAAACAAAGATGGAGATAGTCAGAGTGTGTGACGAGATCAGCATGATGGTAAGACAATATTAGCAAACATAAAAACCACATCTATGAAAATTGAATAAAAAATATTAAGTACTTAAAAATTATTACAGGGAACTGTTTAGACCTCCTCATGAGCAGATCTACTCCTTCATTTGAGCACATGTTGGGTGGGAAGAGCACATCGTTGAGTGCGCCGAGGTACTGAGCCAGAATCACACATTCAGTCGAACAGCCATTGCACCATTGTACCAGTTCACAGTATATAGTTTCTTCTTCTGCAATTGGAATATGTTGTGGTGATTAGTTGCATGTGCTGGTTGCTTGCAAGGGCATACCTTCCACACCCATAGTTTTTAATCGTTTTGCCAAGTACCTACCCACTAACAAAAAGTAGAAAAGCAAAGTCAAATAAACACAAGGTACATTTTAAGGATGACGGGATTGCTAGAGGACGTTCAATTTTGATATGACAAATCTGTTAATCTCTACATAGTGTAAAACAAAGTTTCTTCCGACTGTCTGCCTCTTTGTACATTTAGATATTTTAAACTATGCAATGGTTTTTAATGAGGTTTCCAACAATAGATACAATTCAAAAAGAAGATTTATATGTATAGTAAGTATCTACATTGCACCCTTGCGAAATAAGGGCGGGTTTGTAGTTCTGCCATGATATATCTATAATGCCGTTATATACCAAAACCGTTGTTTTGAATAACATGCAAAAACCGCAGTAAAAATTTAAACCGATGTAACTTTTCAATGACAACACCTATTTGAGACTTGGAGGTACCAAAACATAGGTCAATACTAATAGATTTTTTTTTTCTCATTTTAATGGCATTAGAAGTTAAAAATCGACCAGATGTCGGATAACGGCATTTTAGTTAAACCACAGCAGAGTTATATTATAGATTAACAATAAATAATGTACAATGACAGTATAAAATACAGTTTAAAAACTTACTCAACAAACAGCAAATGTTATTCAGTGCACAAGACTCCTGAAATCTTTTTCGGAAGTAGAATACGTCTTTGAACATTAGAGGGAAAACGGGGGGCAGCAAGCAAGTCTGGTAACTTGTGCCCAGCGCGAACACGGTGAGGGAAACACGACCATCTTGACACAACCACACTCCTGGACATGATACCTGGTGCATAAAATATGAGGTTGATAGTTTAAGAGAAACATTGAGCATGAGAGCTTATATTAATGAGATCTTTATCAAATGGGTAATGGTGTGAAAGGCAAGTTTTAGTATGGACAGAAGAAAGTATGATAAATTAGATTATCAAATTGTAGTAGCAACTCTACTGCCTCATTGTTCTATTGGTCGCAAAGTGCAACTGCTGAGCATGAGGTCTTGGGTTCAATTCCCAGGTCGGACAAAGTGTTATTGTGTTTTTCCATCAGGAATTTCACAGTAGTAGCCAGTAGATTAGAGAGTAAGAAGATTCGATTCAGAGAAGTAGATTCCATATCTAGATTTGTGCATGGTTGATGGCTATAGGCTCGCCCCCTATTACATAGGACTTAAACATAACTGGCGAAATGTGTGTGTACTAATGGGTACACCTCTGCCTAACCCTTCGGGGTTTACAGGCGTGATGTTATGTTTAATGTTATGTAGTAGCAACTCTTCTAAAAGTAGTTACGAAGAAAGTAAAAGTTAGTAACTTACCCTCTGCACATCTATTTCCACTGTCAACTCGATAATTTTTGGCATGTTGCAGCATCACTTTGCCGATTATCTTGCTTTCACTATACATCCATGACTAAACACATAATTTTCGAACAAAGTCTGTCATAGTGATCTAATTTTTATTAAATTCTCAATTAATTCTAATGTTTACGAAATAAATAGTATGTAATATGTTTTCATTTTCGACTTTCACTAACTGACATTCACATGTAATACCACGGCGTTGTGATTGGTTTATAATCAATAGCTTTATTTCTAATCCAATGAATTCCAAGAATATTTACGAAATGTGGTAATAATACCAACCATGTTTGTGGTTTATTTGTTGCTATGACAACTTAATGTCACATGAAAATAAATGTCAACTTCAACGTCAACTGCCAAACGGCATTCGTTCAGAAATTGAAACGTTTCCATTTTCATCATCTTTTCTATCTAAACATAAATGTAATTTTAGTCATATTAAAAAATCATGTCAAAATCATGTTTACATAATCGGTTTATTTTTATTTTTATTTATTTCAACAAAACATTACTAGGAGTCCACGGACAACACCATTATACCCGAACGAAAATATGTCACATTTTTAAAGTTGAGTTAACTTGAGTTGTCAGTGTTGTCACGTCAAACATGCGTCAAACTCAAAATAATATTGCGCGCGTTTTGTATTGGGTTGGGTTGTTTTGTTTTTGAATCGAATGGTATTTTTAAAATTTTCACTAATATTTGAATCTTCCTGTAACCAATATGCCTAAAGTACCATCTGTTATTCATTGGTTCCGATTAGATCTACGAATTCACGACAACCTTGCTCTACGCAATGCTATTAATGAAGTAAGTAAGTTTTATTAAATGTACCTACCCACCATGAGGTACACTACGCTCCTTTTGATTATCTATTAAATTACTATTTTTCATGAGCTTTCTTGCTATTACTAAGACTCAAAACACAACCACTCTTTTACCATTTGTTCTAGGCTGAAAACCGTAAACACCATCTAAGACCAGTCTACTTCATAGAACCTGATATTAAAAATAAGGTCGGAGCAAACAGGCTAAGGTTTTTAGTACAAAGCCTACAAGATCTGGATGTAAATTTGAAGAAACTGAATACTCGTCTATACATTGTAAGAGGAAATGCTGTTGAAGAGTTGCCTAAACTATTTGATACATGGCAAGTGAAATACTTGACATGCCAACTTGACATTGATCCAATATATACCAAACAAGATGAAGTCATTGATGAAGTTGCAGAAAAGAAAGATGTGTTCATCGTCCGTAGGGTCCAACACACTGTCTATGATGTTCACAGTGTACTGAAAAAGAATAATGGCAGTGTTCCCATGACCTATCAGAAATTTCTGTCTTTAGTACAAGATGTGCAAGTAAAAGAATGTATTGAAATAACTAAAAAGATTTCTGATGACTGTAAGCCACCAGATGCAGATTCTAATCAGTATGATGTTCCAAGTCTTGATGAGTTGGATTTTGATGAATCAGCATTAGATCCCTTGAAGTACCCTGGAGGTGAAACTGAAGGTCTAAGGAGGCTGAATATGTATATGGCCAGAAGGCAATGGGTCTGCAAATTTGAGAAGCCAAATTCATCTCCTAACAGTTTGGAGCCAAGCACCACTGTTTTAAGTCCTTATATCAGTCATGGATGTTTATCAGCAAAACTATTTTATCACAAGCTGAAAGAAGCTTTAAGTGGCATGCCTCACTCAGAACCACCAGTATCTTTATTAGGACAATTAATGTGGAGAGAATTCTACTACACAGCAGGGGCAGGCACTGAAAACTTTGATAAAATGGTGGGAAACTCAGTTTGTACTCAAATTCCTTGGGGTAAAAATGAAGAACATTTGAAAGCTTGGGCAGAAGGAAGGACTGGATATCCATTTGTTGATGCAATTATGCGCCAGCTTAAACAAGAAGGTTGGATACACCACTTGGCTCGGCACATGGTTGCTTGCTTCCTAACAAGAGGGGACTTATGGATATCCTGGGAACAAGGAGCAAAAGTCTTTGAAGACTACTTGCTAGACTATGATTGGTCGCTAAATGCTGGCAATTGGATGTGGCTCTCAGCTTCTGCTTTCTTTTATAAATTCTTTAGAGTCTATAGTCCTGTAGCATTTGGCAAGAAAACAGACAAAGAAGGTTTATACATAAAGAAGTATGTGCCAGAATTGAAGAAGTATCCTACTGCTTTTATTTATGAGCCTTGGAAAGCACCTAAAAGTGTTCAGACTACAGCAGGATGCATCATTGGGCAGGATTACCCAAAAAGAATAGTTGACCATGATGTAGTGCACAAAGATAACTTGCAAAAGATGTCTATTGCTTATAAATTAAATAAAGAGAGGAAAGCACTAAAGCGACCTTTGTCCTAGTAATATGTACTTAACTGTATGTTTTAACTTTCTAAAATTATGTAGATCTGTTTTGTTTATTTAATTTTTTTTATATGATGAAAAAATGATGATTTTCATAAAGCTATTTCAACTACCTCAATAAAATAAAGTAATCATGTTAGTATAATTTGGTATTACAATAATTGTTTTTGTATTATCTGATTCACCTAATTTCCTGAAGTAAAACTGGAAACAAATGCTGATAATAAGTCTCGATTAGTTAGAGATAGAGATGGTAGATTATTAGATAACTTTTCAAAATGGTCTGATTCTCAGCTGAGTAATTACGCACAATACGAATCTAAAAAAAAATTGAAATAATTTTGTTAGGCTGTGTGCAATGATGTCTTTGCAAACGAGAATTTTGAATAAAAGCAAGTGACAGATCGGTCAGCCTACCAGCTGGCATTTAGCAATTACTGTCAATGTCATGTCTAATTGTCTATCATGCATGTCATCATAATGGTTCGTGATCCAATGGTTTGTTTATAATTTGTTTTTGCAGTATTTTGGAAGTAAAATGTAATTAATTGATAATTTAAAACAAAAACATAGAACAATGAATACCTACTTTGCACAGAGAGGGTGCCAAAAGTATGACTGCTGCAGGTGATTCTGGGTGGTTTAATGGGTAAGTTTTAATAAGATTAAAGAAGTTTAAAGAACTTGGATTCGCTCTATTATTGTAGATAAATTAATAACTATCGACAGAACATTGAGAATTTCCTGTATCTTTAGAAGTTTCGTCCGGTAGCCTTAACGCTTAATTATTAAGAAGTCGAATTCCTTAATAAAAACTAGAGTACGTCAAATAGTTTTCTAATAGGAACGCCCACATTTCTGCATGACAATTTTATTAGTGCTCGCTTGGAAGGGTCGTGATGACCCAGTGGTTAAGACGCCGCCTCTCACGCATGGGACTGTGTGGTCTGGGCACGGGCAAGTACCAATGTGACATTTTCAAAATCAGAGGTACTTTCTAAGTTTATTTTAGACATCGCTGACGGAAAACATTACGAGGAAACCTGTATTGATATAAGTCTGACATTTCCATTCCATTCATTTCCGTTCTGCTATGAGCAAATGTCAAATCAATGCTTGTGCCTTTTCTGTGTAAGAAAAAGCTTGTGCCCTACAGTGGGACAGTTATGTTTTTGTTGTGTATACATGCTCATTTATTACCCAACTTCCTAATGCATCTATCATAGAATTTAAACAAAAGTATGTTTCCTAAGGTACTTACATAATTTCTTATCAGTGCTATGTACTGGATTTACAACCAATATTTAACATGGCTAACCAGCGGTGTTATTGAGGTTTCTGTTAACCAAAGTAACTTTTAAATCAAGACAAATGTTATGTTAAACGCTTGCATTAGAATGCTTATTTTTTATTATGAAATACTAGTTTCTACCTGTGACTTTGTCTGTATTAAGCAAAAGTCCTGAGTTATCCGACAGAAACATAAAAAATGAAAAATCCTATGTGTTTGATAGACCAATATTATATCTATTTGTGTGTCAAATTTATTTGCTAATTTTGTTGAGTTGATTATGCGTTAAAGAGTAAGAAACATCCATCCATCCATCTTTATACTAGTAATAGGACTATGGTTAGGTATGCATATAGCAATATGTATGTACCATCCCGAGACTTGATAAATATTGCTGAATAGAGAGGCAACCGAATCACCTTGAAACGCAGTAAACATATTTCAGGCTTATTTTCAACGGTACCTTATTAAAATTCAATGTATGTGGCAACGGTTGGGTAGTATAATTGCACAGTTAATCTCGGTAACTAATTAACAAACAAGTCTATTGTTGTTAAGGTCATTGAACTGTTTTGCTTTAGGTTTTTTTGAATGGTCATTTTATTTCTTTTACGGGTAGTTTTAGAAATGTTAATACCTACCTCAGTAACTGTAAATCCTATTCTGTGTGATTTTAATTGTAATTTTTCATACCTAATTCATTATTGCATCATTATGCTTACTGTTTTACAGTAGGTGTGGTAAGAATTATTAAAACTTGTAATAAAGAGTTTGAAGATGCTAATCTTTGGAACTACTGGTCCTTTTTGTTAATTCATTTATAGGGTTTAGGAAGCTACGTTATCTCTAAGTACTTTATGTTAGCCAAAAACTAGGGACCTTATAAAATCCACCCAATACACGAAGTCTTCGGTAAAAGCTAGTTAGTCTATAAAAGCTTTAAACACTATAATATATTATATATGTATGTAATTATAGGTTTGGAAAATGAGTCACAAACAAAAAAGCAATAAACATCTTTTTACAAGCTTTTATTTAGCTTGCACGGTTCGTATATGTAAGTTGTCCTTTCGAAATTTGCAAACCATTTTTAGACCATTTGTGGGTATCCGATTGAGCTGAAATTTTGCATACACTAATAGTTCTGATGACAATACAATGTCCAATACTCAATATTGGAATAATTCTAATACGGCCGCCGTTCCAAGATGGCGGATAACATATTTTTCTTAATTCCCTTGTTAAGGGTATCAAATTAAAGGGTTTGAAGAGTAGAAAGCGATAAAGTTAGTAACATCACAAAAAAAGCTTGTTTATAAAAAGTTTTTTTTACCATTAATTATTTAAACTGCTATCTCTCTATAATTGTTTTTAAACAGAAAGTGTTGATTATTTTCGCTCTTCTTTTCTATTCTAATCTACCTTTTGGATGGGGCAATTATTTTATTTATTCTTGTAAATTATGATATTCAAAAGTGTCTTTTAATAGTCTAATTGAAATAAAAGATTTATGTTTAACTTTAAACTTTTTACTATAAAAAAAAACCTACATCTACATTCTACATAAAACATCTTTAATAATATCTAATGAAAGTGTGTAATATTTATCAGTTTTATATTAATTCCATACATGATATTATAAATAATTATACATTGATTATCAGTAAGTCATAGGTCCCATCAAGCTGCAGACAGTAACAATGAACTAAGTCAATGGACTGCTTCATCCGTACTTGTACAGTTCTATCGGCTGAACCGCTATTTGTGTTCAAGTTGTGATATTGCAGATGAATGAACAGTATTGTTTCTATACATGAGAATAATATGTATAAGTATTTAGAGGAGGAGAAACAGGGTGTAAAGTTTCTCATCCTCCATTGAAAAGGGAGGATCCTCCGACCAGACGGATGTTATGTCTGGTGGGCTAACTGCCCGACGGTAGTTGTCGGGATTTTGTGTATGCTAATTTCGCGGCAAACTTTGATTGCGCGATGTAGGAATTGTCAGCTGTAGTTCACATGCTGTGCGATAGATGTCGCTACAAGTATTTATTATGATTATCATGCTAAATATTGGGTTTAAGTAGACACATCACGTAAACGTTAACTACGCATGCTGCCCATCAAACTAAGTAACTTTGTGCGAAAAAATTGCTGGGAAATGATTTTTTTTTATATATATAACTTCGTTCCGGATACGACTTCTTACGTTCCTTTGTAAGCGTTTATTATTTCAACCTTGGGCCTCCTCAGGGGGTCGTCGTTGTCCTGCGATAGGCAACGAAAACAAAAAACAAAAACTTTTCCTAACACGTGCTTAGACACCGCTAACTTTTAATCTGCCTGTTAAATGCCTATTGGCGATGTCTCATCTTTCTCTCTCTCTCTCTTTCTCTCCCTCCCTCATGTTTAAATTTTATTATTTATTAATCAAAGCATATTATTAATAAACAATAGTTACATATTTTAAAATAATCGCTATAATGTCATTCACATTTCACTTCGATGTAAATATTTTGGCCGCACGTTTTGACATGCACTCTTGATAATGAGTGACCTACAAGCGTTCACCTATTCCTATGAGCCATTGACCAAATTGGTAAATGGTCGAAAATTGGTCGAGTGTCTGGCCCATTGTGCACAGCAGTTCAGTGCAGCTTTGAACTATGAGGAAAAGGACGATCTATGCGGCCGTTACCACAAAAAGTAATAACTTAAAGTTTCTGGGGAAAATGTTCAATTCTTTATTCCCTTGACGGGTCCTAGGTACTTATTGTGTTGATAAAGTTGATAATATTCTTATACTTAAATAAATAAAAATTAATTCTCGCTTGTATGAAAGATCACTTGGAAAACGCACGACCACCTTTGGCTGTTTTTAAGAATTCGGAATAGTCAGGACTCATGACCAAGTTTTTATGAAAGAAAGTTAAAATTGCATTCGTTCGAAACCGGGGCTCGCTAGTTTGGTAGGTACAATATTAAACTATCATACCACTCTTCTCTTTGACTTTATCTTACAGGTACTTGGACTCATTCCAATTTCCAAAATCAAGAGTCTGATATTACAATGTGTCAGATAATTCTTATCCTTTTTCTTTACGTAAATATTCATCATTGCAGAACCGATAGGCTGATAACATTAATCGATTGTGTCAAATATTAAAGGGCAAGATAGCAGTTTATAAGGTTAAAATTAGAATGAAGATAAGCCAGCGAGTTCAAATAAACAAGTATTGAATCATCCATATCGACTTCGGCTTATCGTATTAAAAGTTTAAGCTTATTTGAATCTGTAGGTCAATGCTGGTCAAAGCCCTTTCAAAAGTTGAATTTAGAACATCTTTGTGGATTAAAAACTTTTTGAAAGTCAATTTCAATTAGACCATAATATAGGCACTTTTGAACGTCATATTATACAAGAATTAAGACCTGAATTTAGCCCCCTTCTTGCTCCTTCCAAAAAGTTGGAAAGGCAGGTGTACGGTGCGGCAGGTTAGGTAAACAGTTTGGATGTTCTTTACATAATTAATGCTGTACTGATTAAAATAAATGACTGACTGCCTCGTTGGTCTTGGGTTCAATTCCCAATTTGGGCCAGGTGTTATTGGGTTTTTCCATCAGGCATTTCTCAGTAGCACCCTCGGAGTCTGGATCTGTGCTCGGTTGATGGCAATAGGCTCGCCTCTTATTACATGAGAAAACATAAATGGTGAAATGTGGGTATACACCTTAACCCTTCGGGAATTACAATGGTTATGACGTTTTGATGTTTTATGATTTAAAATAAAATTAAGCACACAGATAGATCATGTTTAGCAGTGCATTTCTGAAAAAAATCTAAGTGAATTTTGGTAAAATGAGCCTAAAGTAAACTGCAACTAATTACCATTGTGCCATGACATGGCAGCTGTCCCGGGTAACAGCAGTACATGAAGAATTTCTTGAAGAGCGATCGTGAGTCAACAATAGCTATAAAACAAAATATTGAATATTTGTTTGTATGGCTGACTAAAATACATCACGTTCTAGTTTCGTAACGCACGCTGTTACTCAACTCGTTTATAAACTACATATTTTTCAGACAGTTAAAAGCAGATTTTCCTTTATATTTAATCAATTTTTTTTATCCTCTACTGACGATGTTGAGGATCACAAAACCTGCGTCTCCAGGATGTTATGTTGTCTTTGTAAGTGTACCTAAACATATTCATAATATGTTACTCCACATGATTAATTAAAATTTTATATTTTTCAACATTCGCAACAATTTCTAAACTCATCGTGGTCATGGCTATACGAAACCCCTCGTTAGTCGACCGAATTCATTCCGCGTGACTCATACATATATTTTTACAGATGTAAAATTAATTTAAAGCATAAAAATAACAACTCAAAGTATTGTTTAACAGCAAAGTCAAAGTCAAATAATTTATTTCAATTAGACGATTAAAAGGCATTTTTGAACGTCATTCAAGAGAAAGAAAAAATAATTATAAGTAGGTAATATTGAATGCAGTTGCCCATTCCAAAAGGTAGTTTGCTATGTAGAAGACTGGGCAAGAAACTCTATCTTAAAAACTATAAGTTTTACAATAAGTTGTACAGGGACATTATCTATACTTACTATAATATTATAAAGCTGCAGTGTTTGTTTGTTTGTTTGTTTGAACGCGCTAATCTCTGAAACTACTGGTCCGATTTGAAAAATTCTTTCAGTGTTAGATAGATTAGTTATCGAGGAAGGCTATAGGCTATATACCATCACGCTACGACCTACGGGAGCGGAGCAGTAACCAAAGACGCGGGTGTAACCGCGGCGGAAAGCTAGTACAGCAATAAAATAATAAAATTTCGTATTTAAATTCGAAAGTGCATAGTAGTCAAATGCACTTGTCTTGCAAGTACATCCTTCATTCGACATTAGAATGACCGTCTGACCCGACCCGGCTATCGGTGACGAATAGGTAGAAGTGCCTTTAACGACCAGACAATTGTCCAATTGTGCGAACACCCGAACTCTCTAATCTATCGGATGATAGGATAACAGTCGTATTGCAAATTACCTCCTCTTTGCAGGGCCGGATTAACCATGTAACAAACTTTAAAAAATATTTTTTTTTCTACTACAATGCAAAAGCTTCCACCCGCGATTTCATCCGTGTCAAAGTTAATATTCCACGGAAACCGTTAATTTTTCCAGGATAAAACTAGCCATGTGCTGTTCCAAACTATAATCTATCTTTCTGCCAAGTACCATCCAGATTCGTTCAACCTTTCTGGCGTGATAGAGTAACTAACATCTATCTGTCCAAAGTTTCGCATTTATAATAGACTAGCTTTTGCCCGCGACTTCGTCCACGCAAATGTCGGTTATCGCGGACGCAGACGAAGTCGTAGTCGAAGTCTAATAAAAAATAGCCTATCTCTCCATGCCAAATTTCATCAAAATCGATTTAGCGGTTTAAGCGTGATGAGGTAACAGACAGACAGACAGACACACTTTCGCATTTATAATATTAGTATGGATTACGCTGTTTTTTCTATATTACGAAGGTATGCTATGACCCTATTCAATAATAATTGAAACAAATGAAAGGAAGATAATAATTATGTGTTTATTTCTTATATATTTTTTTCATTGAGGGAAAATTAAATTGAAATATTTGCATGTACCAAATACATACTACTTAATCTTTTCCAATTTTCACTCGAAGAAATATTTTCAGTTTCTTTTTTCGGGCTCGGGGCCCCTACCCTTTGGGGGGCCCTACACTGACTTATGGATAATCCGGCCCTGCCTCTTTAGTAGTAGGAATGTTAGATTGATAGATGGATAGACAGCGTAACGAGGAGAGATTGCGGACGCTGCATGACCGCTCTGCGCTTGCGTCCTTTGATGTGTGTATCAGTTTAGTCGGTACCTATGTTATTTTGTCTAGAGTAGTTGATGTACTTTTCCTCTTAGACACTGGGGTCTTTCCATTAGGTATGACTGCGAAGTTCTTATTTAGTTTTCTACCTATTACAACAATGCATTAGGTCATAATATAGGTGGTAGGTAGTTAGGTAAAACAATTAAAACCTCGTGATGTATCATTATTCATTGTTTTTTTTCTGCACTGTTTTAATGTAAGTAAGCGTTTTGATTTAATTTTTCCCTCTCCAGAAGATTAATATAGCAGCAATGCCTTTAAAATTAGGTCATCATTGAAAATAATAGGTAGGTACCGCCTAAGAAAAATATTGACTTGGGGTTTACCTGCAGTTATGTTGACTGGGATCAATTAATAAAATCTCAAGCACCTCTGTTACTTAAAGGTGGATATACACCTGAGCATTTTCTCGAGAATTTCGATGTAACGTAAAGTTCTTACGAATGGTACAATACAAACAAAAATTCAAATAAAAAAAAAAGCATTTCCATGTTATGGAACGTTCTTGCGAATGCTCGACGCTGTGTTCGACGAAATGCTCAAAGCGAATGAGCATTTACCTGTAACATTTTATTCCATTATGCATTTAACTCTTTGTTAAAATCAGTAGGACGCGTTTGCTCGAGTCTTTAATCGATTAACAGTTACACAAATTCGCTCTTTGATTTGTAAAACCAAGTTGTAACAAAGCGTCGAGGGTTGTGCCCAATGTTCGGTTCGTGAGGGTGATACAGCGGCTTGATGTTCTGTTACAAGTAAATGCTCAAGTGTTCAAGTCACCTTAACAAGTTATCAGAGATGCCCGAGGTTTTCTTAGTGTATCGATGGCAAATGTATAGGTAAATAAATATCTACTAATGCCCGTGGTTAAAATGGTTATTTTCCAATATAATTTTATTCATATATTGCACTTATTAATTGTATGTACCTATGTCTACCCATTTCTTAAATTATTGCATTAAATAAGGTTTCTTTTGGCACAGATGATGATGTGCTGTCACGACCCCGAATATTCCAGCAAAGCCACAATGCTACCAGCCACTCAGATCGTCAGAATGGATGACTGGATCTTTAAGGTAAGTTGCTTTTCTAACTTTGACGGCACTAAAACAATAACAGGAACATTCTTTATTTCTTCAGTTTTGGAGTTTTAGAAAGCCTAGCGAAAAACCTGTAAAAATAAATTGGTCCTTTAGCTCTTTTGCAAGAGGGTTATATAGACTTTTCATTCTTTTTAGGCCATGTGTCATCTACACTACAATAATGTTCTAATTTTATTCTGATAACATATTTCTTTTATATTATTAAACTCAAAATATTTTTCTAAAAAAACAGGCAATGTTATGAAGCCTCCATATCGCAGTGTGTAATAAGTTGTGTAATTACTACATGCGATAGTGAGTATTTTCACGAAGAAGCCATGTGCGTGTGAGTCAATGACATACCTAACTCTACAGATAAGAACATTACAAGGCAATTTTAACTGAGACTATTGCAAGTAATCGTTTGTGTACCTATCTATTATTATTGTATGATTAGCAGAGTGATTTATATAGTGAGTTGCAGTATTTGTCTATTTCTGATAGTATTTAATCATTGCTAGATCCTGGTTAGGTTCTTAGGTAGAGTGAAATTGTAGTTTTCTTCTGTGTTCGTCATCGGTCTCCCCTGGCCTGCCCCTTGGTCCTTGGAGACTGTCCAAGGACCAAGATTTTTTTTTGCCAATTTAGTTTGCATTAAAATAGCACAGGTAATGGGCTGAACCAACCTCCCCCCCCTTTCCTGACGTAAATGACGTCGATGACGTAAGTGCTCATTACAAGATTAGGTGACGCGTCTGACGACATTATTTCTATCATAAATCGAATTTCTTTAGTTCCTATATTAATGCGAATCTTTCGGTTGGTTGTTTCATTAATGAGCTTAGTTCTGCCAAAAAGAATCAACCCAGTCTCTAAATAATTTAATTAACTATGTCAAATAAAACTAATTCAATATGTCGAATGTGTTTCATTAATATCCAGTGAAAACTTGCCAATGTAGGTACATCCAAAACTTATGCTTCGAAGAATTTAAAATTAATCAGCATTAAATATGCAAAATGGTTACAATCACTCCGAAATTTTGACGTGAACTAGTTTATTTGGCAGAAGTAAATCCAATTAATGAACCGAGCAACACACAGATAATGATACTCGTGCATGTATGTAGTTATGTTCGTGCCACAATCTGGACCAAACAAGATTCGTTTGAAATGACTTGACATTTATTAATCAATACGTTCTTGACATCGACATCTGGGGGTAATTGTATTTTTTCGCTTAATTAGATAAGCGCCATGTGATAATGTGATGAACAATTTTAATGTGATAATATATCGGCAATAAGATATCGGTGGAAAAGAAAACATTTTGATAGATAATTCATTTACGGAACAAGAAGGAAGTGTCAATAATAAAATGGCAGATGTCAATCTTTGCTAATATTATAAAAAAACTATAGAGCGTTTGTTTGTAAAAGGTAATCTCTGGAAGTATTGAATCGGTTACAAAAAATATTTCATTGATAGATATTCAAACAGAAAAGACGGGCTAAAGAAAACCATGATGAACATGACGGTGCAGCTTTAGAAACAAGTCAAGAAAATCTATCGTCATGCTTATTGAAAAGGCTTTTCAAGTTCAACTAGTTGGCTGATGTTTGAACTAAAACCGTGTTAAAGACGGACTTTGTTTACATCACATAGAAAATCTGTCAACTCGTTAGGTTATGCAATCGTCTCATTAGTCTGGTGGTCGTCTGTGCTTCTTCTGATCTAGGCTCAGTTTCTTCAGTCAAAAATGAAGTTTGTTTACGCTTTCAGGCATTGCAGCTAGGCTAATTATGTACCTATAAGATCTGATGCAACCGATACTATTTTATTCGTTGCGCGTGCGCTTATGTCGTCATTAGCCATGGCCGATTGGCTGGTGCGATATTAAAAGTGCATCGAACGCTCCGTTTCACTTTTCTTAAACACGCATTGCACCGTGCTATGATGTGCGTATGGAGAAAGTTGATTCAATTAATGCAGACCTCGATCATGTTGTTTTATCCTTGTCTTAAATTCTGATGATACAGATAAAGGTAAATTTCATGATGCAGGCCATTTGCGACGCCTCACAAAAAAAGAAAATATTACTTAGCAGGTTACGCAATGATATCCAAGTTGTAGTTTTAAATTCTCATCAAAAAGGAGTGATTCGCTAGTGGTTCTCAACCCAAATGAATAATAAAATAAAAAGGATTTTCTTTTTGTTTTTTATTAGGTGATTTTTTTTATTAGTGATCGAATTCGAACTAGTCATCTGCTAGCTGCTGCTGGGCCTAGGCAAGCGGGGCGATGAACACTGCCTACCGCATACGCAACGGGGCGATTCTGTTCATTCATAAATACAGTCAAACATAAACGACTAAAAATAACTATTTCTAATTATTGATCAGGTGTCGTAATTTTATTTAATTATGTATGTCTTAGAAAACGTCCTGAAATCTGACGAGTAAGCAAAACGCCTTGTACTGATATTTTCCGGTATTGGCAGCGTGGCCCCGTTCTCTCATTTATGATGACGTCAGAACGTAACACAACTTTTCTGTGCTAAATAATTTACCAACAATAATGATCTCCTAATTAACTTCAATGACGAGTAAATAATAAAGACCCACTTTATTGCATCAGACCTTGTGGTTATCTCACGTATTCCGCGGGGACCATGCTTGGCAGATAAGGATCCTATAGAAAACCTAAACCAGTGCCAATCGCGTCCGGGTTCCGTACTCGATCGGCGTACCTAGTCAGGGCGAAAAAATTTTAAGAGATTTTTCTAATAAAATCTCAAAATACATAAACAAATAAATAATTTTACTGGTTAATTTTAAATAGTTTTACGGTTACTTACAGTTTATGTACTCACGTCCGTCTCACCAGAAACTCCCACCAAGTTTCATTAAAAATAAGGAAAACTAAATTCGTGCGGTCGGGGAGGGGCCCCCGTCGGGAACGAATTTTCTGACCGTATAAAATAGAAAGAGAAAGAGAGGGAAGGTCGCCTGGAGAATAACGCTTTTCCTTACGTGACGATTTCTGTCAGTTAACTCTAAACGCAAGCCGCGTTAAGGAACTTCAAAAAACTCAACCCGAGCACGGGTTATGATTTCAAGAATGGATCCCTAAAAAGCTTCTTAATGAGTATCAAATTATTATTTTACCTAACGTGATAAGAGAGAATAAATATAAAAAGATACCCGATTAAGATTCTGCACACGGGTCATCTATAGTATAGATGACCCGCGTGCAAAAAAAATTAAAAACAGGTTTTTTAGTTTTTTAATAGGTTATCTCAGAATTTTCAGATCCGCGATTAAAAATAAAATTTCACTTATAGTAAGTTACACTATTGCCAAATACCATGGGCTAAGTCTCACGGTATACTTGACTTCCACGCAGACGAAGTCACAGTAAAAAGCTAGTTTCATAATCTAGGCATACGACTTGACACGACCGTTCTACAACGTTATCTAACTTCTATAAAAAACATTGAACTAGAAACTTCATTATAAAATTGCACAATTTTTGTAATCAATATTCGCTATGTCATGAAAAATGACGTCAGTGCTATTTTATTCTATGATTTTACAAAACACCCATAGACATTATTCAGTTATCGAATTTAATGCTCAGTTTTGCTGAATCATGCTTGTAATCTTTTGTTCGAGGGAGGTAGCAATGAATTGACTGAATAACATCAAAGTTTATTGGAGAGTAAGTTTAATTATCGTTTACTATACTGCGGACAGTATGAATGACTAGGTTCTCCCCGCGACTTCGCCCGCGTCAAAGTTTTAACTTTGATGCAAAAATGTATGGGTACCATATTAATGTTATCCCACTGGAACCCTACATTTTTCCAGGATAAAAAGCAGCCTAAGTGCTATTCCAGACTAATCTATCTCCGTGCCTTTCATCCAGATCCGTTCAGCCGTTCTGGTGTGATGGAGTAACGAACATCCATCGTATCCAAACTTTCGCGTGTGTAATAGTAAACATACTGCATTTTCCTAACATTTTCTTGATAACCGTTTATCCTGTATTGTAATTTAACAGCACGTGGTATTTAATTACAATACAGGATTTATTTGATTTATTAACGTAGGTTACCTATTTGTTCTTTCCTTAAGATATTTTCCTTAACTTTTGGAGGTAAATGGTCCATTTCTTGCTACATCGGTTTCCCAGTTTTGTACCTATAATTTGCTACAGGTACATGCACTAATTGCTACGGTATTTCACTGTTTATAAGTCCTGCAATGTAGTAGTTTGCACTTTATCGATCTACTATTGTGAGTTGAAATAATAGTTTCTTCAGGTGCAACAACAAGGACAAACTTATTTGAAAAAAGAACTAGAAAAAGTATCAAGATCAGCTAGTCCTCGCTGTTTTTGCATTTGGTCCTGTTAGCATAAAAGGACCAAAATGTGTATTTAGTGTTTAGAGTAGTTTTTCTATTTGTACGTTTTTATATAATTTACTTAACCTCTTATATTTTATTTTGATTTATATCGGTATATTCAAGTTTTAGCATTCGTCCAGTAATTGGGGTTTTCAGTCGGTAATGTATTTTATAGACTGTTCATTATGTGTTGTAGAAATAACCTTAAAACAGGTAGAAAGTATTAGTTTTAATAGTTAGTGCTCCAGTTAAGTTACTGTAATGTAAAAAAAAAATATCCATACAACGAGAAATGTATTTTCTCTTATAGTTATTATCAAAAATCGGTTCGTAAACGATCATTAAATAATTGATCGAATCAGTTACTACAAGATATCGGAATGCCTTAAAAATTCGAACCTTAACTTTGGACTGACCTGAGAAAGGTTTTCGAACGGCACAAAAAAAGCGCAGTTTTTTCAACGACATTTAAGCTACCAAACCAGATTGGTGGGTAGTCAGTAAGTTTTCCTTTTTTAGTTTATCGTTGAAGTGCAACCGTGTATGATGTAGCAAAATTGTAGATATAGTAATATCATAGCGTTATTAATCATCGTGCTATACAGTAGATAGTGTGACTGACTCCTATACCTGACCGCTCAGAAGTATTCGGCTCTCATTGATATAATTACGCTGCCGCCAACACAACCTGTTATCATTCAGCGTTGAAACGCCGACGTGGACGCACGTTCCGCTATTTCATACTACGAATATAACTTCGATTTTTAAAGTTTTAGCGCAAATATATATTTTTTTTGCTTTTGTGAAGTGTTGAGTGTCAGTGGATCCGGTCGGTTTTTTTGTATTAAGCGGTAAGTCATTATTAATAATTCTTTAATGTTTAACTTTAGGTTATTTTAGGTAATAACATTTTTTTTTTCTGAAGTTGTTTAACTCGTCATCCTTTTTTTATTAGGCATAATGTTACGAAAACACCTTGATTTATTGCAACTGGGAATATTTTAAAACATTCTCATTCAATAAAAAGTCAACTAATACACTGTGTTTAAAATTTCTCATTTTTTAATGCGAATGCAAAATACATCATATTTCTTTTATAAAGTAGTCTTATTTAAATTTTCGAATAAACATTAGTAATCAAAATCTAAAACTGATGTAAATAAATAATTGACCAAGTAGGTAGATAGTGTATAATCGTTGTGTAAATAAAACTTATCTAACAAGTAACAGAGGGTACCTAAAAGTTAACATTGAGTTTAATTGTTATACTCACCTCATACTCATACTTACTTACCTACATAAAATAAAGTAAATATCTTGTTCGGGGTAATCAAGTGATCTATAAAAACATAAACCTTAATTTATTTGGCTTTACTTTAATTACATTTTCACCTTGACAGTACGTGAATCGTGTAGCTATAAAATTAAAATTAATTTACATAATAGATATTTTGTGCAAGTAATCGACTTTGAATAAATCACAATGCCATTCCAATTTTAAATCTATTCCAAATTCAAATAAATAGAATAGAATTAGCAAACATTTGACATGTGTCATTAAACATTCTTTTTTTTTCCTTATAAATACAGTTTAAAGAAGTACTGTTAGGCTAAAGCCGTATAACAAATATTGTCTGTGCTTTTGATATAAACGATAAGTAAATGTATCTTAGTCTGGACTGTTATTATAATTATTAATGGAATTTATTGCAATGATGTTCATGAGAGCGAGAAGAGAATCAAAGCTTTATCCTTTATCTTTGTGTGTCGTTGGTTTTATTTTATATTTTTGTAATCTTATGACTGCATTATGATATGATTTTATTTGACAAACTTATTAGATTAATATATACAAGAAAAATAATGGTAGAAGATTTTTAAATTGGAGTTGTATTTTTTTTTCTAAATAAGGCCATTTTTTTCTTAAACTTAGAAACTGTTATTATGCATTTTAATAATACATTTATTTTTGCCTTTTATAATAGGAAAGGTAGTTAAAATATGATACAGGTTGTATTTCTTATAATAAAAAGTAAAGTAGGTACTAGGTATTACGAAAATACTTAGTATCTATTGACGTACCTATTTAAATCGTTAATCAAAGCATCTAAGAAATATTAAAAAAAATGATTGCACTACAGTTTTGCGTAGTAAGGTAATATTAAAATGAACTGATTACAGTACCTATATTGTAATGTGCGTTGGCTCCAATTTGTTTAATATTTATAAAGCATGTTTGCGATAATGATGTCGTGCACGTGTGTTTATAAGAAAGTGTATGTGATTTTTTCTGCTGTCGGTAACTAAGCGAACTATTAAATATGTTTTCAATATGTAAAGAAGGAATTCTTTAATAAATAATGATTTTGCAAAATGGACCTTACAATCACACAAAAAAAACTGTTAAAAAGCTCTCAAAAAGTGCCAGAATCATCAATAAGTTCTTATGTAGAAATACGTATACTTTTGAAGTGAATACAGTAAGTATTTACTTGTGCTGAGGTACCTACTTGCAGTTTCTCCTATTATTGCCTGGAAAGAAAAACAAAAACTATTTCAAGAGAATAAAATAAACACAACACATAGGTTCTTGTAATATACAATTAAACCTAAATAAAAAATTGACACTCTTTGAGTAACACTTTCATAATTGCTACAAATAAATGAAAATTAATATTGCTAGTATAGTGTAACATTGAAGAAAGATTACACTTGGGGCCATTGTGAAACGCCGCACTGTATCAATTTCACGCGCGTACACTTGCGTGTCACCTCACGTGTAACACGATAGGGTCAGTGCCTATTACAACTACCATATTCTGGGTGTTTGTCTAGCCTTCGCTGTTCTAGGCCTTTTAAGGTTCTTGCATCGGAAGTGAAATGGCGCTCTCGTATTGCAAAGGAAGCTAATATTTTCTCCGCTTTCCTTGAAACCCGTCAAAAGGTAAAGAGACGTTAACGTAATGCTAACTTTGATAGATTGTGTTTCGTTGCCGGCGGCGCGGCGGTTCAAAAGACCGAATTATTTGGTCCTTTTATCCAAAAAGTACACTTCCACTGTTACCGAGAAGTGTGTCTGAAGACTGGTACTTTTTTAGTAGGTAATTACTTAATATGTTTTTTACAACGTTTTGCGAACCTAAGTAAGAGCGGGTAAAACTGCCTGGATTTAGAAAAGTTATGATTTGTTGCTATAATTACTCTTGAACTTTTTACCACAGATGGTATTAGTCGACTCGATTAATGAATCTAAATGGATTAACCGTTCCTCATTAATTTGAAGATAATTGCTTTCCTTTCATTCAATTTTACGATCCCTTATTTGTCATCCAGGATGACTGATTAACTTCCGCCTGAATATAGGTAAACAGAATATAGTATGACACTAAGGAAGACCTATTATATGAATGAAACTCTAACACAACAATAACGACTCGTAACAATTGTGAAAACCACAAGAATTAGCGTTTATGTGTTTTCCCACTTACAAATAATAAATACCCATTACCTATTCATTAGCGAAATTATGAATGAAGTTGATATACTAGGAAGGTAAATGTTTTATAAGAGTAATTAATAATAAAATTATCCTTTGACACCTAGACCGGAAAATTATGTCGAGCTTTGTTCGTAGAAAAGTGTTGATGCAACTGAATTGCGGAAATACAGGCTGAATTTTAATGAACTGGCCATTTTTCCGGAGGTGAATGAACTCATGCATATGCACAACTTTCATTATGGGATCAACTATGAAATATGAAATAGAAATAAACTGTTCCTAACACAAGTGCACCATAACGCGATCAAAATAGAATACCTGAATTTTTTAATTTTCTTTCTTTCTCTATAAGACCGAATGAGAGAGAAATAAATACATTAAAAGCCATCCCGTATAACTGCTAAACCGTAGTTGGGTTTTTCGTATTCGATTTTAAAAGAGTACCTACGTATGGAGTTACTTACCCATTCTTCTCCATACAAAACTACTTTTTGGAAGGGGCAACTAGATTTAATTCTATTTTTTTTTTCATGTAATGACGTTCAAAAGTGCCTTATAATGGCCTAATTGAAATAAATGATTTGACTTTGAATTCGTAGTTTTGAACTAATGTAGAACTCATCATAGATTTAAAAAAACATAGGTATAGAAAACTGTGATATGTAAATAAAATTAATTAAAAATATTCAGTTGACAGTAATCGATGCGGTACGTTTAATCTATGTAATTGGATTTATTGCTCTCAATTTCTTCTATAGTAAACATGACAAATAAAGAATGTTTTCTCATTTCTTTTTTAAATGTGTTTATTTGTTTAATCTTTTCTAGAATAATAATTAGGTTTGTTTAGTTTTAGAAACTGCTTCTTCTTCTTGTTTTCGAGTCGATGATTGTAGATAATCCTTTTCTTTTTGACTATTTCTTATAATTTTTGGGTCCAGTAGGTGGCCACGTTTATTGAAACTGCTAGATACTAGCAGAAGATAAAATACAGCACATTCTTAGACTTAAGATTCCTTCAAACTTTCTTTGGTTTAGCAAAAGTAATGGCGGTAAATATTATGCTTCTTCAAAAATAAAATTGCATTCTAAACATTTCCAACGCCGCTTCAAAAAATATTTATGTAACTTTAATCTTCAATGAATCAGCAGACGCTATCTCTGCAGTTTCATCTCCTGAACACATTCATTTATAATTTCACTACCGATATTCTGTGGTTTCACCCGCGTCAAGTTACGTCTTTGATTACTGCTCCGCTCTCGTGGGTCGAAGCGTAATGTTATATAGCCTATAACCTTCCTTGATAAAGTCGCTATATAGCGAAAAAAGTTTTTTTCAAATCGGACTAGTAGTTCTTGAGATTACCGCGTGCAAACAAACAAATTCAATAGATTTATAATATTAAAAGTATAGGTTAGAATTAGACCATTACGCAACTTCAATGTACAATGTACCTACTGCACAGATACATCCAATACATCCAATAGATACATCCATAGTATTTGAATGCCTGACGGGTAGGGATTAGGACTGATAGTGTCGAGTCTCGAGGACCACTCGAGCTATCGCGCACTTGACTGCGACAGATTATTATATTAGGACATCATGGATGCATGGCATCAAACTTTATCATTAGGGATTAATTCAAGATAAAACATGCGCGGTAGAAGGGACATAGTGGCACAAACTTTTAACTTTTAACCTATACTATACCACATGAATCTGACTATCATATACAAAAGATATTTTCCAATCTGACTGGCAGTTCCAGAAGTAAGCGCCTTTAAACAAATACACAAACAAAATACTTTACAGCTTTATTATAGTTCTTTTCGCTATTTAAGAGATGATTTCTAAGTGTGAGATCTTTCACCCCCTAAAAGGTCGCCAATGTATTCAGAATCGGCTTAATAAATCTCTAAGAACATGCCAAATGTGAATAAGATGTAATTCAAACAAGAATTTGATCCGATCTAATAACAAAATCTATTCAAACATGCAATGCACATAACTATTAATACGCACTTCACGGTTGTCTAGACCGGTAGTCCCTCGTAACTCGTACAGCTAAGTTCAATGGCGTTCCTGAGTTAGACTGGTTATTCGCAAATTTCTACAGTCTATTAAACTATAGCGTTACTCCTCGGAATGCATCGCATCATTCTCATCGAAGCTTCGTTGCACGAACGGAGATAACATGTGAAGATTATACGACAGTATTGTTTTTGTGTAATACATTACGCGGCGAAACTAACGACATTGTCTGCTTGTTAGTTTTTATGCTTCCATAGTAAGCGTTGCATAAAAACCACGGAACTAAATTAGGAAGCATAGTGAACTAACGATTTCTTATAACCGGAATCATCTTACCTGCTAGAAATGCAAAAGTTTAGATGAATGTTTGTCACGCCAGAACGGCTGAATGAATCTGGATGAAATTTGGTCGCAGAAAAATTTACGGTTCTTGTGGGATAATAATAACTTTGATGCAAACGAAATCGCGGGCGAAAGGAAGTGTAGAAATAATTCCTTAAATTCTCTCTTCTATAGACTATAGTTCAATAATTTTGAGCTTTATTCTATCGTCTCAAGCGCCCATAGTTCTTACGCCACAGTTATAATTAGACATCATTCCTGACCTAAGTCATAAACCTCGACTACACTGTATAACTTTGTGGTAGGCCAAGTCTACTCATCCACGTTCACAAATAGCCTAAATATTATTGCTACTATTTACTGCATTTAGGCGTCTTATAAAATACCTTGTTTATTATACTACTACAACATAAAATGTGCATTCAAAATTTATGCATGAAGTTTATGTCGCCAGTCGATTGCGGGAAACTGCACCTTGCTGCCAAATCCTTGGTAAATATTAGGAACATGTCAATAAAATATTGCTTGACCTAGGATAAGTCATCGAAAATGCTTCCGTGTCGTTCCATTAGGTACCGTAATTTACGTTTACTACATAATTTTGTTTCAACGATCGATGAAACTGAAGTAAAATACTTCTTCGTGGTCCTTTTGAAATGGTGGCTTCATTTTCATTGCAAATTTTGTAATTTTCTAATCTATTTGCGAAAGTAACAACCGCATACTTGATAGTGCTATGCAATGTTGTGTACCTAATAGTCAGATATTCAACAAAGACCGGATTCTACAAATTTGTAAATAATTATGAGAAATTCATTGGTGTTCATTATCATGCGTTCAAAACAATGTGCGCATGGTTTGCAACATCCTAGCTATAGATCTTGATGTGTTGTTTGTTGATGGCGCTCGCGCCGCCTATTCGTCTGCACCACATTTCTCTAGTCATGTCAATGCTGACTGTAACTCCCACGTGCCTTGCATCAGAAAACTTTTATTTATAACAGCACTAATCTTGAACACGTACCAACTATATTATTACGGAACCGTTTAGTGCAAGAAAGTTTCTGTGTCACTAGAAAGTGTGTTTACTTTTCTATTATTGCGGAGATGTTAATTTACTTATAAACATTAGGGTGTTTTAACTGTTGTCTATGACTTTTTAACTTTTATTTGCATGTCTTTTTATCTGATATTTTGTAATATCTTCTTATTTTAGTTGTAATAATACAGCAACCTCTAAATCGTAGATATGAAATAATAGTGACCTACTTTTTTATGAATTAACGTTTAAATATAAGTTTTTGTACCTACCTATACCTACTTTAGGTATTCATAATTACTTACAAGATTTCAATACTGGGAATTAATTGTTTTATTCAGTCCATGATAATATTTTAATAGTACAAAAAAACTATCGGTTCACTTAATAATGTAATGACATTTTATTTATACATATTAATATTTGGTCCTTTTGACCATTTTCGTTTTGGTCCTTATTATAATTTTGTTTTTATGTATTATAAAGGAATATTGTATCAAGCCATCTTAATACTTAAGGCACAGAACAACCAGAAGCCAAGTTTCATACTAACGCCCGTGCGTAGGTACACTACTACACGCGCAGCTATGTGTGCGTGATCTGTCACTGACAAGGCGCGCGGGGAGTGCGCCGGCGCCCGCTCGGGTACAAACCGGTTTGAGTCGGCTCAGCTAGCGGACAAACTTAAGGTGTGCCAGCGACAGCGGTCGGGTACGACGCGGACACAGAACAGTTACTATATTTATTTAGACGCGTTTGTTAAATTGTTTTTAAAGATGCCAAACTGTTGCACTGTGTGTACAAATAATGGTCGAAATAACAAAGAGACTTGTTTTTTTGTATATCCATGTATAGGTACCTACATAACAAATTATTTAAAATCAAAATACGAAACGAATAATACGTCAATATACCTACTTAGGTATATTGACGTATTAAGATTCGTTTCGTATTTTTGTTTTAGTAGGTAGGTTTGTAGAATAGTATACCTACCTACCAAAGTATATTTGTAAGTCGTCTTAGTAAGATTCCATTTGGCCTTTTCTATTAGATAGGTAGGTACCTACTTAACTTACGTTCGTGAAATAGTAAAACAAGGAAGGAAACATTATAGGTAGTTTCGCCATGACCGTCCGTGAGTAAGTCAAAGTAATTTGATTAATCAACTTCAAGAAAGTAAGCAATGTATGTACCTATCAATGTATGTGTATCTACTTCATAGTATGATTCATTATGTACATAAGTACCACCTGCCTACCTATTTATTTATTTAATCATAATACATACCCACTATTATTATCTTAATCTTCTTAAAATATCGAAGTAAGTAAATTAAATGTTTAGCAAAACTATAAAATTGGTGATCTAAAAAAATAGTGTAGGTATATTGACGTATTATTCGTTTCGTATTTTTGTTTTAGTAGATTTGTAGAATAGTACCTACCTACCGAAGTATATTTGTAAGTCGTCTTAGTAAGATTTCATTTGGCCTTTTCTATTAGATAGGTAGTAGGTACCTACCTTAAGTAGGTAGGTACCTACCTACTACCTATCTACTTACGTCCGTAAAATAGTAAAACAAGGAAGGAAACATTATAGGTAGTTTCGGCCATTCATGACGGTCCGTGCGTAAGTCAAAGTACCGAGTGACAGCCCTATGAAAGTAGGTAAGAATTTTGAACACTGTTAGGAAGGTTGGATTCTGGTTATTCTGTGCTTAAGGCGCCATCTCAACGGGCGAGAGCATCGCAGCGATAGCCAACCGCCCATTACATTCTCACCTCGATGATATCGCTGTGGATTGATTTATAAAGTTTCTATTGAGTTAGATGGCACGTCGCGGGCCGCGGCACAGGCGTGACTATCGCTGCGATTTTCTCGCCCGTAGATATACGCTTAAGTGATAAGTTTGCGGTAGTATAAAAAATACATAACGATTTAACTGTTTACATATTTTTATATATTGATATCAAAGTTCAAAAATCTCACACAAAATGAATATCATTGTTTTAATTCTGTAGATAATGATTATCACGTATTGGACACGATCTGAGTATAATAGGGTATTCAATTTAGTAATAATGCTTTTTTTTTACGCGGTAGACTGCAGAATTTTCATACCCAATTGCTCAAAAAAATCAAAACTTTATAGATTTCCACATCTCTTTTTCTGCTCTATTCTCTAGCCAATCTGTCGCGAACGAATTGGAAAAACAAAGAAAATACCAGACAAATCACAGTATACAAAAGGTAGGTACTCAATAAGCAGGTATTGAGGTTCACAATTCTCTAAATTACTTCAGTAGTGCTCTTTGTAAACATCTCTCTCGGTGAATTTAGGTGAAGCCAGATTCTGTTTGATAGATTTTTCAGTTTGTACAGCTATGTGATTGTTTTACAAAATATGGTTACACACCGAATATGCCGATTGTGTTTGATAACAAAGCTGTTATAAAATTTGTTAGCGGCTCATTTTTGTTTTATCTGCGCGGGAGTTGATATTTGAGCTGTAATGAGAAATCTCTGCTTGTTTTGGATGATTCCAAATTGACGTGGTTACACCTCAAATATTTCTGGAATTTATTGCATTAAAGCCTCTCTACACGGGTGCGATATTATCATGTAGGGTTTTTTTAAATCTTTATTTATTTACAGGGATTTTTCTGAATGGAAAACGTTATCCCGAGGATCATTGGGACATTGAGATAACTTTCCGTGAAATAATTTATTTAATATCTTGCGCTATCCATCACACATAATATGCATCATACGCAACCTGGAATATTGTCTCCTCTGCGATAATATCACACATATGTGAAGAGGCCTTTATAACAAAAAATATTGAATATTAAGGCTTATGATGTTGTAGTCTTTAATCACATGTACTTGTAAACATTCTAAGTTTTATATATATTCTTATTCAAAAGTCATAATTTCTGAAAGTTAGATGTTGGCATCTTCATGAATGGTACCAAGTACATTAAATTATTAATTAAAAGTTTAAAAATGGTTGCAAACAACTTTCTCTATAATCTTACGTCGAAAGTTAATTCTTATTCAATGATGTTTTTACATTAGTTCGTAACATAAATAGATAATTGATTTATGTATTTATGAATTTTGACGAACAAAGTGCTGTTTTTTTTGTGTTATCGTATCATATTGCTGCTAATTGGAATTTAAACACATTTACGCAGAAGCTAGTCTTAACCTGCGAAAACTACGAATTAATTCGTTTAACAGTTAGTGAAAACTGGGCTAACTAGTTAAGTAAATCTTAGTTAAATCTTAACTCACCGAGGCGGCAAACATAATATTAATTAAATAATAAATAATTATTATCTTGACACCATCACTTGACATT
The DNA here is from genome assembly GCA_949316365.1 of Hoplodrina blanda. Taxonomy (NCBI): domain Eukaryota; kingdom Metazoa; phylum Arthropoda; class Insecta; order Lepidoptera; family Noctuidae; genus Hoplodrina; species Hoplodrina blanda. The sequence continues at coordinate 4,121,838 of OX438582.1, forward strand.
TAATTAACTGTTTTTCTACGCATTAATCAACTTTTCTTAATTATTATATACTTACATGCCGTAGATGGAAAATCTTGTTATGTACAGTCAGATGAAAAATATGTTTGCATAGCGAAATGCAAAATTAATTTTCTTAACAATTTCAATAATTCGTAACTTCATGCTAAAGTACTGATTATAATATTGTGTTACTCAATTTCAATAACAATAGCTTAAAAATAATAATGCTCTATAGGCAGCATTATTATCTTACTGCTATTGTAAATGCGACAATTTGGATGTATGGATGTTTACTTATTACTCAATCACGCCAAAACGGCTGAACGGATCTGGACGATATTTGGCAGTCTGGAGAGATAATAAGCTTACGTGCTAACGTAAGCTTATTATCTCAGAAAAATGTACGGTTCTTGTGGGAAAGGATATTACATATCGATACCTTTAGGCTCAAAGGGCGTAAACGCCATTTTGGCCAAAATGAGATTTTAATGTAGTCTTACATAGTTTTTCGTCCTCTATCGATTGGTATATTTAAAACATCGATATTCGCAAAAAAATGGTGGATACAGCCATAACTTTTGGTTCGCTAAACATAGATTTTCTTGAAATTTGGGTCGTGTTTTTTGGCTCTCCTGAAAAGTCGTGTTTTGGTGGATACGCCCTTTGAGCCTAAAGGTATCGATTATGAGGAGTAACAGATCAAAGTGTATTAACTCCACCCACCATAATAAAAATAGTACCTACAAACGGTTTTTTTATCTATTTCAAATCTTAATATATAATCATAAGAATGTATGTGGATTACAGTTTTATTTGCTGAATTGACTGCTAATAAACCCTATTATAGAAAAAAGTTGTTTGTTTGTGTGCTCTCTTTAAAATATTATGGATTATGCCTATATCTTAAAAGTTACATTGATGGAGTTAAAACACTTTGATCTGTTACTCCTCATATGTATTATTACATATAGTTATAGAATAATACTGAAAACATTTATTATGCAGCAGCATCAGTAGTTTTGCTCCAGCATTGTCTGTCTCCTAATTCTAGCTCCGTTTATTTAATTAATCAGGATTGCTTGTTCCACTTTGCATTGCGTGGGTCGTTCGCTGTTACATACTTGATACAATTTAAACCAAGAAAATTATAAGAGAAAAAGTAGTAAATAAAAAATAATAATAATTAAAAGCCAGCTTTTATAATTTTGCGTGACGTATTCTTCTCGGCAAGCCCTTTCATTTAATACTCATATCATGGGTGTGCACAAAACGACTAGTCTGCCATATTGGATTGAGAATGACGTCGCATAACTCACCATGCATTGTCATCCAAACTGAATGTGCATGCAAAATTTCAGCGTAATCAGTTGAGGACAACTGCTTTAAAATTCAGTTGCAAGATTTGACCCGAACAAACATACATACTTGCAAGTTAAATTAAAGCTTGGAAAAAAAAGACCACATTGAACTTTCTTGACGCAAATCGATAATGGCCCGTAATAATGGTTCATTATATAATTCTTCTTACTTGCTTGTATCGCTATGGGACATAATGAGCCACTCCAAGGTTGGACCCGTTTGACTTCACCAATTTACTCGGAAACAGTTCGAAAGCTGTCCCGTCCAGCAAGTACAGTCGGAGGCATAATTTGCACGTTGACATCAAGAAAGAAAGAAATTAAATGCTATATTTACTAGGTTGTGCCCGCGAATTTGTCCGCGTCAAAGTTGATATATTTATCTCACGGGAATTTTACATTTTTCCGAGATAAAAAGTAGCCTATTTGCTATTTCAGACTGTAATCTAACTCAGTGCCAAACATCCAGATCCATTGAGAAGAAAGGGAGGCTTTTGCCCTGCAGTGAGACAACACAAAATAAACTTACAAAAATCACGAGTTTTTGTACTTTAATACCCTTTTCTAATGCATACGGTCACGGCATGGCGACCGTGCAGCGTAAAGTAGAAATGTTTGCATGCGGTCACGGCACGGTCGCCGAGCCCTGTAAAAGCTTTCATTGTAGCTCAGACGTCACCTACTATTTTACACGGCACGCTGACCGTGCCGTGACCATGTGGACATGAAAAGGGTTTACAGTCTGCATTAAATGTTTCCGTGACGTTTATAATGGCCTGGGTCTACCTTATAATTATTTAAAATTTATTAAAACTTGAATAACGCTTAATTTACATAGTATTTACTCACCTAATTTACCTATATCGTTTGATTTGAAACATAATTAATGTAACTACGTTTAATTTAATTAAAGTTACAATTTTCTTTTTACATTTGGTTAGTAACGTTTCACAGTTACCTACACAATTGATTTTCAGAGTTCATACAAAACTTATCGCTATGTAAATTTAAAACAAGTTATTTATTAATAGCAAAAACAAATGAAGAATGAAAACATGGTACAACGAATGCCATTGCAACACCGTGTAGTTTACAAAATTAATGTTTTCTAATTACGTTGCAGTCGGGTTTCTAATAACATCGAAACGTATTCGCGATAATATATGTATTTGTTACGGGCGTGTTACGGTGTTTGTTTTCCACGGAACCCTAAATTACTTCTTATAATATCAGCTATCTGCCAGTCCTGTCAAAATCGTTCCAGCCATTTCGGAGATAGCCGGTACAGGCAGACAAAATTTTTGAAAAATAGTTTTTTCTTGTTACTACCGAGTAAACATGAAATAAAATAAATATGTCTGTTATTTTGACGTTACAAACTGGATAGAACGAATGCTTGTAATTCATTGCCTTGTTGCTTGCACTACATCTTACTACCATTATAAATACTAAAGTATGGATGGATGGATGGCTGAATGGATCTAGACGTAATTTGACACAGAGATTATACTAGTCTGGATTACACATAGGCTATACGCGGATGAAGTCGCGGTCTGAAGTTAGTCGTCCATAAACCTTTCACGTGCTTAAAAAAATAGTGGGATACTGACCTTAATGGAGGTGATTATAATACATTTGTTTAATGCAAATTGAATGTGGAACATTGTACTATTGTTATAATTTAAAATGTACCTTACCTACGTACATTTTATATGGCGCAGTAATATAGACTAAACAGGTATTTTGTAAAATAACCGTAATTGTCAAACTTTATGATTATGGATCGATGGATGTTTGTTACTCTGTCACGCTTAAACGGCTAAACAGAATTAACTGCAATTTGGCATACATAGAAATTTTTTATCCTCTTTGGTGTTCCGTGGATACTATATTGTTTTTGTCTTATTTATCTACCTAATTCACTTGATATTAGTAATTTATTATAATTTGGATTTTATTATTTATTTTGAATTTGTTGTTACAAATGAAATGACATTTCATTTGAAGATTACAATTAAGTATGTCAATATAGATCTGTATATTATCTACCTGACTTTTTTTTTTAAATTACTTAATGCTAATGTCAATGCAAACTAAGTCGCGATCAGAAGCTAGTTTGTAATTGTAAAACTTGATTCTGTTACATTCAAAGTAAGCTAGTTTGATACAGAGTTATAACCAGGCAATGTGAAGCACTTACCTTCACAAATAATGAGCTAATGATACAGTAGGCCGACCATACACCTCAGTACATTAGTAAATTGGATGATAAGAGGCGAGACGCATCAGTGTTACAAAATACGCCTGAGCTACTCACATTACCTGCCTACGTGTCTCAGAATTCAATTCAAGTAATAAAAAATTCTTGACACTACGATTCCGATAACATTGGTAAAGGAAACCACTGACATCGGTGAGGGAAAAACATCATAAAAAAATCTTGAATTCTAATTAGACTTTTAATAAGTCTGAAATCGCCTATCCGCCGTGAGCAAGCGTGGTGATCAATGCTTGTGCTTTCTCAGTATGAGAAGACGCTTTAGCCCTGCGGTGGGACAATAGTAGACTGGTATTTTTTTTAATAAAACATTCATACTTTCTACATACTTATTTGACAGGTAATATATTCACAAATAATATTAAAAATTAAAAGATTTTGTACGATGTAATTGCTCCTGACTGTATTCACTGACAGTCGATAGGAGAAAAAATGCAATTTGGCATCAACTGCACACTGTAATGGCTGGTAATAACGGGTTTGGGGTTTAATTTGAACTGAAATGAGATCATTGGCATTCAACATGTGACATTTACTTTCTTTTCCGCAAAATCTAGATGCTGTGGTTTATTTTAATACTGGCCTTTTATTGTACCACTGCAGAGCAAAGGCCAAAACTGAATGTCGCTAGAAGACTATCTATCAGAAACTATAGGTAGGTACTTTACGAGTATTATGCTATTCAAGAACAATATCAGTGTTACATATGGAAATGTTGTGGAACACATCACAATCATTTCTTATCTGACATCTTCGTCCAATCCACTACAATAAGATTATTGTCACAAACGTATAGTGCCGTGGTCGCCTTCAAATGTTCCTACTTACGTCTGACCTTTAGGATTTATTATACATGCTACTTACGTTAGGAAATTCACATTAGGGCCTCCGCCCACGTCAGGCAATCTTTGACCGATGTTTTGTCGGAGAAAAATGGAACGTACTGATTTCAATAGTTTCCTACATAAAGTCGGTCCTACGAAACCTAAATAGTGTGTGTCTGTACTGTTAACCCGTACTATCTAACTGCGAAAAATCGACAAATTCCAAATGAATTCATCTATCGCTTTGAATATTTCCATCTGATTACGATTCAATTATCATTCATGAATACTTTTTCTATACTATTTCACTTCTTAGAAAGGTGATGAACTTACTGTCTTCGTAATAGGGCGACGGAAACGTATTAATATGTAGATTACTATCTTCTACGCCGTAGTTTTTTTTGTTACGTCATAAGACATAAAAATAGAAATAACAAAAACGATCTATTGATTTATTTGTTTTTCTTATGTAACGTACTGTGTTTAAATTCGACATTTACTATTGAGTTGATTATGATTCAAATTGCCGTGAGATCTTAGAAAAAGATTTATCATTTACGTCATTTAAATGACAGGTTAAAATCTGATACCTAACAGAAGAATATCTGCTTGTCATTTTGTCCTATACAGGTTTTCAATGGTATAATAATTTATCTTGAAAATCTCGTATTTACTGAGCTGTATGGTTTTAAATTTCGTATCGTACCCTGAACTGAATACGGGATTAGGTACCCGTATTAACAAAATTGACTATCAACCTAAATTATTAGATTGATAGTCAATTTGTAAACAACCCGTTTCCCTACCAACAAGATATCGGCGAAATGCAAAAATTGTGTAACGATTAATGTTTTTCTAAGCTATGCGGGTATAATAATATCTGCTGTTTCCGTTTTTGAGTAGTTTGACGAGTTTTTGTAGTAGTTTATGTCTGCCTCATTAGTCTAGTGGTCGCGACTGCTGACCATGAAGTCTTGGGTTCGATTTCTGGGTTGGGCAAAGTGTTATTGGGTTTTTCCATCAGGAATTTCTCAGTAGCAGCCTCGGAGTCTGGATTTGTGCCCGATGTGTGTAATGTGTCGATGAAATGCAGGTGTACGAATGAGTACACATCTGCCTAACCCTTCGGGAAATTGTAGGTACTTTTTATTTTATTATATTTTGAATTTAACTTTTACTTATCAAATAACTACATCTACAACTGGTTTTTCTATACTTTAAATAGAAATGAGCCGATTTGCAAAAGCGTGTCGAACCCGTATTTAATTAAGAAATTGACAATCAATCTAAATTATTAGGTCGACAGTCATGTTGTTAAACAAGCCATTTCCCTAACAATTACGATACTTGTGAAATGCAAAATCGAATGGTTACCATAAATGTTTTACAAAACAATGCGGGTATATTTGTTTCCATTTGGAAAAAGCTTGTATAGTACTACAATGTCTTTATTGTTCAAATGATCACCGTTGTTTACGTTCACATACGACCATGTCCGGTTTAGTAGTTACAACCGATTTTAACGTTTACGCTTCAGTGTTATATTTTTCAACAAAGTTTCGTAATGTGGCTTGAGGTAGGAGTTAACTGGTAAAAATCGTCACGTAAGGGAAAAGCGTTATGCCTCCTCCAGGTGACCTTCCCTCTCTATCTCTCTGTCTCTTTTTATTATTTACTTTTTATAATTTACTAGCGACCCGCCCCGGCTTCGCACGGGTGCATGTATTATACACATAAACCTTCCTCTTGAATCACTCTATCTATTAAAAAAACCGCATCAAAATCCGTTGCGTAGTTTTAAAGATCTAAGCATATATAGGGACAGATAGACAGACAGGGAAACCGACTTTGTTTTATACTATGTAGTGATATGTGGCTATGTGGATGTGTTTGAATACAGTAAGTACAATACCACTTACCCAAAGTAATAATCTCAAACTTTACGTTTAATTTAAAATATGATATAAAAAAAAATACGTTAATATTCAAGGGTAATAGTAGAACATAGGGTAGTAGATATTTCATATATTTTACTCTCCGTCGATCTTCCATTGGTTGTGAACGAAGCAGGATTTCTAATACCTTAAAAAAAAGGTATTGAGTCGCAGGGAAAAGATAGTTTAATATACTTAACTAATGTACCTGTCTGCGTAAGCGCAGATGTCAAAATAATTGTCAAGTACCCACATTATGTGACAAACAACTGTTCCAACAATGAATGATGTAGGTACCTACGTAAGCCACGGGAGCAGTAACAACAGCTGTCGTATGAAAGCCTTACTACGTCACCATGACGATAAAATAGAAAATATTTCATAATTTTTATTAGTCTTGAAGATCCTGATTAATGTACTCATACAAATGTAGAAAGAAAGAAATCATTTTTCATATATTAATTACTCTTTTGATCCAAGATCCAAGTCCAAACTTACGTCATATAAACAATACCACTATAAAAAATATCCTGTAAAACACGTGCAAAAAAAAAATTGACCACGAGGTAAGGTAGACTATTTATTCAATTTATTTAAATAATGCTTGTGAAGATATATTGCACATGTGCATGTCTTTAGACGCATATTTTAAAATAAATTGAATCAATGGCTTAATTTTTTTGCACGTGTGTGTATAATATATTTATACCTGAAAAAAGGGTCGAGCTTTAAAGATATTTGGTACTTCCTAGTTTCAATACTTTTCAAATATCCTTAAAATTTTAGTTGTACTAAAATGATGGAACCTCATTCCAAGTGAAACGTAAACGTATACATATATGTATAAATAATTGGGAAAAAGGCGTGAGTTTATGTACGTACCTATACATTAATAATGAGTAAATAACAGTTGTTACCATGAAACTAAAAATTAAAACTAAATAATTTGTTAACTTCAATAAGAGGTACTTTGCCAGTAAAAGGTTGCTACATTATCTTGAATTAAGACTGATCTACATAATTTACGTTTTGGGTCAACGTTTTGGGTTACATTGTATTGTATTTCAAACGAGGGTCAACCACCAATTCACTTGACTTACAATTAGATCAGCCGTTCCCAAAGTGGGCAATAACGCCCTCTTGTGGGCGCTGCAGGCCTAAAGGGGGGAGGTAAGAGACCCAGAAGAAAAATCGGGGTGTTGTGTAGAGGCTTGGGGAGCGATTTGTAATTTCATCTACTAGGTAGTTTTTAAGTAGGTGAGAAAATGGGGGCGCTAAAAATGTATTCTCAAAGTGGGCAGTAGACAAAATAAGTTTGGGAACCCCTGAATTAGATCATTGATTCAATATGGTTTGGTTTTAAAAGGTACGTCTACTTATTAGCATTGTTGCAATGATTAATGGAACTATTTATGGTAATTTATCAATTGGTTTTTCATTTGGGGGCCTGATATTTTTTGAGGTGAACTGACTTTTTTTTTTGTATCACCGGATGGCAAATAAGTCCACGCGTCGTCGCTGCTGCCTATAGACCGAGATATGCAATACTAAAAGCCTTACAGATGCGTTGGCTTTCCAGAAATTAAGTTGATATTCCGTTCTGGTCTTTAGTGTTCAGCAGTGTGCTCTGACAGCACATACTAAATCTGGCTGAAATCTGGAAAGCCCCAAGCCTAGACGGCCCAGATTCGGAACATTGTGAGATCAGCGGGGCAGTTCTACTAACTTCGAATGATCGTAATCTAATCTCATTGCAGCCTCAATCTATCCAAAATGCCTCTTTACCTGCTATTCTTGACATTGATTGATGCTGAGATGAGATTGCGATTCGATTTGAATGTTTTTAATTAGTGGAATTGACCTTCAGATCAGTAGATAGCGAATCAAATAACTGGTATACAAAAGTCCTGAATTTGTTTGTGTCTGTACTTGACGTGAACATTGCTTCTCACCTAAAGAAGTGTTTGAAATTGAAAAACTTTCTTGAACCCTTGAACGTCTTGAACATCTGCCAAGAAAAACACGTAGACATGCGAGTACAATCAACACACTTCGAATGTCGCGAAAGCGGCTTTCATTCATGACCGTGTCACTCGCTTCCCTTCTGTATAGTCGCCGACAGCGCTGTTAACTTTACCAAGAACACTTTTAACGAGAACACTTTTATTCTTAGAAAACGATGGAAATAGGTTATGTGCGTGCTTTAATGGTTTAACTTCACATTTTATGCGCTTTGTCGGCCTTTGCTCTGAAAATATTGACATGCACTTGATTGTTTTTTGCTGTTAGTTTTAAAATTTGCCAATTTGTGACAGCAATGTTGCATATTCTCACCAAATGAAAGTTTATTAATAAAAATAAACCGATTGCGATATTGCAATTACCTTGCTACACTATGTTGCAAAAATTAATTTCGTTAGGTGACATGTCAAAAATCAACTGCAGGTTACAAAGTAAGCATGATAGGACAAGTTAGGCAAACTTTTTTGCAACTTGTATAAAATACCCGTTTACTTGTAAATTGGTTAAAATCCGTTGCTTTCGCCTGTACGAGCTGTCAGCAACCTTTTTGATTTATAACCTCAAAGACCTGTCTCATACCCAGTGTGAGTGCGGAGCTCCTAATCAGACTATGTCCCACTTCCTGGAGTGTCTCAAATATTCGTTCACCTGCACCCTAGACGATCTGTACAACGCCTTAATGCAGCAGTAAACGTGGCCACCTACTGGACCCAAATAAAATTTATATCTCAAATTGGTCAACATCGGTAGATTGCATGGGCAGATATATTTTTTTTTAAGTTGAATCTCTCTCAATGCAATAAGAAAAGAAAAAAAATATAAAGTAGTTTGTTAATTAATTAATCAAAGCTCATCCTTACATATACGTTAACATAAGGTGTGATAGTCCTAACTGCACTTTTAAGTTGCATTGTTTTAATTTGGCCGAGAACTGAAAAGTTGTAAGTACAAAAAAGCTTCCATTAAAATCTGTGCTTTAATTCCCAAGATTGTTATTATATTTTGTCGAAGTTTTTGCTCAAACATATAATAATACAATGCTATGTAGAGCTTTGTTTATTCAAGTGTACGTAAAAAATGCTTAGCAGGGTCATTGACATTTGCTTAGCTAAGTGATTCATGTGATGATGTGACCTTACATGAATGCCAAAGCTATTTGTTTTGGCAAATAATTCCGGTTTGTCTACAATCAAAACAAATGTATTTCAGGGTTGGTCCCATGGTAAATATTGTTCATATACATGAGTACTTCTATCTCCTGAAAGATTGAAAATATCGACAACTATTTCTAAAAATATTTTGAGCTTGATTTAAATTGAATCATTTAATGAACTCTTGACAAGGTAGACTTTAAATTGATGCACAGTGTGATATAATCCCTGATTTTGTGTCATCGTGTTTTTATTTAACTAATCCATAGAGTCTACAATTCTGAGGATTAGAGTAAAACTCCGGGTTCGCTAAGACTTGTACTTTTTTTTTTTAAAAATGTCAAAGTTTCGGAATATCCGACTTTTGAAAAACGAAAAAAAAATCATTATAATTTAACGGAAGTACTTATTCCAGAATTTATTTATTCTATCGAAAAAAGGTATAATAGCCGACCTTTCCACCAATTTCTGTTGCTTTAGTATGTAAGGGGCGAGAGATATGATTTTTTTTCTCATTTTTCTTTTTCATTTTTCTACTCATCTAAACCACCGTAGTAGGTTGTCATTCCTACATTAAAACAATTGCTGATACTTTCTATTATGTGCAGTATTTTTTCCAAAACCTAACTCATTGGTTTCCAGGAGTTATTGAAAATTCAAAATTTTCCTTAGGGTTGTCACTTTCAAGTATCCGAAAAAAACAACACAAAGAATATATTTTATTTGAAAAAAAAAAAAAGGTTCTATGTATGGTTCTATTATTATCTATTATTATATTATGGTTCTTTTATTATATGTATGGTTCTATATTACCTAAAAGGTTCTATGTATGGTAAGGTTCTATAAAAATAAAGGCTTCTATGTATTTTTTCTCGAAAACGGTGAGTCTTAGGCGAAAAATAACCGAAATTTCACTCCCCCCTAGATCCCCCTATGAGAGCAACACCACTATTAAAATTTTGGGTTTGGGGGGGGAGAGGGGGGGGGATTGTTTTTATTTTAATTTTTCTCGAAAACGGTGCGTGTTAGGCGAAAAATAACCGAAATTTCACTCCCCCCTAGAACCCGCCGTGACAGCAGCACCACTATTAAAATTTTGGGTTTGGGGGGAGAGGGGGGATTGTTTTTATTTTAATGTTTTTTTTTTGTTTAATGTTTCGATTTCCTTACATCATCTCGGTTCCCCATGGGAGCAGCACCACTTTTTAATTTTTAGGTTTTGCGGGGGGTGGGAGAGGGGGGGTTGTTTTAGTATGATGTAGGGATGTATTATTTGTGATGTAAGGAAATCGAAACTACCAAAAAAAACATTAAAATAAAAACAATCCCCCTCTCCCCCCCAAACCCAAAATTTTAATAGTGGTGCTGCTGTCACGGGGGGCTCTAGGGGGGAGTGAAATTTCGGTTATTTTTCGCCTAACACGCACCGTTTTCGAGAAAAATTAAAATAAAAACAATCCCCCCCCTCCCCCCCCCCAAACCCAAAATTTTAATAGTGGTGCTGCTGTCACGGGGGGTTCTAGGGGGGAGTGAAATTTCGGTTATTTTTCGCCTAACACGCACCGTTTTCGAGAAAAATTAAAATAAAAACAATCCCCCCCTCTCCCCCCCAAAACCCAAAATTTTAATAGTGGTGTTGCTCTCATGGGGGGTTCTAGGGGGGAGTGAAATTTCGGTTATTTTTCGCCTAAGACGCACCGTTTTCGAGAAAAAATACATAGAAGCCTCCGCTGTCCTAGACAGTTCAAACTTTCACTGATTATGTATTCCTGCTGCCGCTATAACGAACGAGCTCAAACTCGACGGGGTAGTGTCGTTCTATTACGCAGTTCCTATGGCCACCTTCCAGCTCCATCATCAGATCAGCTCCATGTAATAATAGTATTGAATTGGTCTCCGGTATACATATACATGCAAAATTTTAGCCCAATCGCAAGATTCCACCAGAACAAACATACAAATATTTAAAAAAAAACACGAATTTTTTCCCGTTTTTTTCATTTTTTTTCGGTTTTATTGGAAAAAAACATGACATTTATTTTGGCAAAATTTCTTGAAACTTTCGAATGAAACATTGAAAAAGAAACGTACTTGGAAAAATACGGGATATTTTTTCTGCTTTTTTCAACGCTGCTCATGAGATATCGGAAAGGATTTTCTTTTATTTATTATTACATAGTTGAGTCTTTTGGGTTAGAATTTATAGACGGTTTCCAAAAAAGGTGTATCAATTAACATGATACCAATTTCTCCATTTGTTTTTAATTTCCTTTATAAAAGGACGATGCGTCAAAACGTCCCCCCCCACCAACAGATATGAAATGTATCTCAGTCAATAGATCTTAGGAAGGTAATATTTTTTTACTATGGCGACATCTTTCCAAAATGTGGGAGAACAGAGTTAAACCGTTTTGAAAATTGCAATATTTCAACATTACTGTATCTGTTTACAGGCATTATGGATAGCAGGAAAAGACCAACAGCATTGAAATATATTTCATATGAAAGCTTACAGTAAATACTCCATTTCATATTATTGCACCAATCACAAAAGATATGGGAGAACAGAGTTACAACTGTTTTAAATAATGGAATATTTCAACATTTCTGTACCAGTTTACAGGTATTATGGACAGTAGGAAAATACCAACAGCATTGAAATATGTTTTATATGAAAGCTTATAGTAATTACTCCATTTCATATTGTCTCACCAACCACCAAAGATATGGGAGAACAGAGTTAAACCGTTTTTAAAAATGCAATATTTCAACTTTACTGTAGTTACTTGTTTACAGGCCGAAAGGACAGTGGGCGTAAGACCAACAGCATTGAAACATAATTCATATGAAAGCTTATAATTAACACGCTATTTCATATTAAGGTACCAAGTACCAAAGACGCGGGAGAACAGAGTTAAACCGTTTTAAAAAATTGCAATAATATTTCAACATACTGTACCTGTTTACAGGTATTATGAACAGTGAAAAAAGACCAACAGCATTGAAATATATTTCATATGAAAGCTTATAGTTAATACTCCATTTTATATTATGGCGCGAAGTACCAAAGACGCGGGCAGGAGAAAAGAGTTTAAACTGTTTTAAGAAGTGGTACTTTAACATAATATCTGTACCTGTTTAACAGGCATAATATGGACAGTGGGAAGTTGTGCCCAAGCAGTTTCCGTTTTTTAACCGGCGTCAAAAATAGAGGAGGTTCGCGAAGTATTTTTTTTTATGTAGGTATGTACCTTTTCTCCGTGATTTTAGTAAAATGGCAATTAGCGTAAATCTTTTTATTTGAAACAGTATACTCCATAAGTAGTTTCGTATTAAAACAAACAGAACCAAAGCCAACTTCAAACTCTGAAGCAATTTTTCACTTTGTAGTATCTACTTCCTACTATCCAAATCCATGAAGAAACGGTAACACTACGTCACTACTATAGCTCTATGTCACGTTTATTATTTGCACAATAGTGATTCAGATTAGTTAGGTTAGGGTTAGGTTATGTTTGTTTTGGATAGGCAAGTTAGGTTAGGTTAGGTTTACCTAACCTAAGTTTCATGAAATACGAAATGAAAGTCATAATGAAAGTTCATATGTTTAAGACCTCTGCTTAGTTGCAAGTAGCATAAAAATAACTAGCGACCCGCCCCGGCTTCGCACGGGTGCATGTATTATACATATAAACCTTCCTCTTGAATCACTCTATCTATTAAAAAAAACCGCACCAAAATCCATTGCGTAGTTTTAAAGATCTAAGCATATATAGGGACAGACAGACAGGGAAAGCGACTTTGTTTTATACTATGTAGTGATTTGCACGACTTCATTTCCAACAGTGATCGACCGTAGTTTACGTCACTTTAAAGTTGAAAACTGTATGCAATATTATATTTAACAATATTTTATTTATTTATATTAGCGTCTGTGCTGCTCTAGGCGTCACCTGCAGCCGATCGTTGGTATATTATATACATTATCGCGGACATTTTCCATTTTAGTTACCAAAATAAAGTCGTTTAACGTGGCAGGATCAAACGTGATGCTGTCAATCAGATCTAATAAACATGTAGGGGTCCGTCTTAGTGAAACAAAACCAAGTAGGTATACCCAAGTGGCTGATCATGCTGTAATGAACACCTGTATGTAACCCATGTATCACAAAGAAATGATTTGATTTGGTCTATGACGTTTCTCGAATAAACTGGTACAGAAATGTTGAAATATTCCATTATTTAAAACGGTTTAACTCTGTTCTCCCATATCTTTGGTAGTTGGTGCGATAATATGAAATAGAGTATAACCTATAAGCTCATATGAAATATATTTCAATGCTGTTGGTCTTTTTTCACTGTTCATAATACCTGTAAACAGGTACAGTATGTTGAAATATTATTGCAATTTTTTAAAATGGTTTAACTCTGTTCTCCCGCGTCTTTGGTACTTGGTGCCTTAATATGAAATAGCGTGTTAATTATAAGCTTTCATATGAAGTATATTTCAATGCTGTTGGTCTTACGCCCACTGTCTTTTCGGCCTGTAAACAAGTAACTACAGTAAAGTTGAAATATTGCATTTTTAAAAACGGTGTAACTCTGTTCTCCCTCGTCTTTGGTACTTGGTGCCATAATATGAAATAAAGTATTAACTATAAGCTTTCATATGAAATATATTTCAATGCTGTTGGTCTTACGCCCACTTTGACAAAATGATAAAATAAAGTGATTTTTTAATTTTATCTCATATCTTAACCCCATGGATTTTGATGTTAAAACCGGTTGCTAGTCTTTTAATAGATCCTTAAGAAACTACTAACACATACAAAATATCTGTTGTAGGGGGGGGACGGGTCTCATACAAATTCGGTCATCGTCCTTACTCCATGTGTGCCACTTTAAGCCACAAAACAATGATATCTTGTTATGGTCATGATAAGAAAGCTAAAACTTAATTTAAAAAAAAAAAATGTTTTGGTTGAAGTGGCAGCCCTAAGTGCGGATATTTCGGATATTACTAAAATTTTCAATAACTCCTGGAAACCAATGAGTTAGGTTTTGGAAAAAATACTACACATAATAGAAAGTATCAGCAATTTTTTGATGTAGGAATGACCGCCTACTACGGCGGTTTAGATGAATAAAAAAATGAAAACGAAAAATGAGAAAAAAAATCATATCTCTCGACCCATTCATACTAAAGCAACAAAAATTGGTGGAAGGGTCGGCTATTATACCTTTTTTTGATAGAATAAATAAATTCTGGAATATGTACTTCCGTTAAATTATAATGATTTTTTTTTCGTTTTTCAAAAGTCTGATATTCCGAAACTATGACATTTTTTTTTAAAAAAAGTACAAGTCTTAGCGAACCCGGAGTTTTACTCTAATCCTCAGAATTGTAGACTCTATCGATTAGTTAAATAAAAACACGATGACACAAAATCAGGGATTATATCACACTGTGTGATGTTACCTATTTAAAGAAAATAGTTTCGATACTGATTGGACAAATAGCAAATAGAGGTAACTTCATAAGTAATCAAGGGAAGTGTGTCAATGAGGTGTTATCGTAACTTATCTATTGTACAAAATGTGGTCGCGTGCGCAACTGCAATAATGGAATGTTAGACGTGACGTATATTGTGCGTATGAGCCTGTAATGTAAGTCACAGAAAGGCGTAAAGTAAGTAGTTCTTAATACTTATTAACTATATACAAAAAGGCAACCGTAGGTAAGTACTGACTGAACGATTCATCAACACCATAGCTCAAACCACTGAACAGATTTGCGCTGTAATTCGGAACACAAGTAGTTATTATGACTTAGGCATGCGCTAAGAAAGGATTTTCTAAAATTTATCTACTAAGGGGATGAAACGGGGGTTCAAAATTAATATGGAAAAACAAGATTAGATCTCCAATAACCGAAATTTACGCGGACGAAGTCGCGGGCTCGTGCTTAATAATATTCTGTGACTCGTTTCAAACGTCAGAATGAAGATTCCATGTTTTTCCACAATTATCGTAGTATCACTATACCATGTAAATTACAATGTCACAATTTAATTTTGTTATTTTTCTATTTTGTTTTATGTGGAATGATTTGAAGAATCTGAATTATCGTTTTACTTGATAATTTTGTTTATTTATTTTGTACTCGTAATGTTAGTTTCCATGTTTTGCCTAAGACTGTAAATTAAGCTGTAACGACTAAAATATTTGAAAGATCATTGACCATGGCCTTCGGAGTCAGCAAAAAGTTATTTGTTTGGTTCATTTTTATTTGTTTCTCTTTAAAAAAAGGATGTAAAAACTACTTAATGAAGCCGAAAGTTATTCTTCGCAACATTGTAATATTTTTTCTGGACCTCTCGGAACCGTCTTGTTAAACGAAGACTGAAGACATGTTAAAATGTTCTAACTAAACTTGAAATATCCCCACGACTCCTGTAGGTAGGTACCTACTGTTGGATGAACCCGTAAGCACAATGTTTTGCATGCGTTAAATTGCATACTACCATAAATAGTGATTTGTTACACGTTGCGCACTACTTAGGGCTGATTTTTCAATCGTCAGATTACTTTTATTCGGAGTGTAAATATGTCAGTTTGACAGCTTTTATATAGAAATTATGTCAAACCGCCATATTTATTCTTCTGATAAAAGTTATTTAACGATTGATAAATCCGCCCTTAGTAATTTTTCACACCAAAAATAAGTCGTTTTCCAGCAATAATTTTTGCTCAGTGTTTTTTTGTTTAATGAATAGTATGCTTAGTGTTAACCGATGTGATCTGTCTTTTTACACTCCGTATATGATACTCTCCTATCAATATTATCATTCAATTTCAATTTAAATTGTTATTTGTATGACGTCACCTTCGAAAAAGTTAGTCATGTTCAATATAGCAGTTACTTTATTTTGTGCATTAAACACACGCTCTCATTACTGTTATGAAACCGAGCGTAATTCTTAATTTTGTAATAACGGTTGACTCAGTTCAATAAAACATTTTATTCGTAAATATTCGTCAATGTGTAACATTAGGTTAATGAAAATATTATTAAATTAGGTTCGACGACATTATACGCAAACACTAAACGTAATAGCATGTTTTTCTCTGGTCATAGTAAAGTAATAATAAAAACAACTGATAGGGATGATCTTGTATGAATTGCATCACTGTCATTTGTCAGGCTTAGGTCAGTTGCATACGTAATAAAAACAACACTAGTGGCATTAGTCGATTTTAAAATTTAAGATAGGTTCCATCGTTTTTGGTCCTACGGAACTGTGGACCGAAGGACCAGCTTTACCAACCAATATAAGTACCTATAGTGATTGTAATCTATTGAATGAATATAACCTATTGATATGACATCTTATCGTATTAACATAATTCTCTGTCATTACTATAATTAGGGAACTGACTTATGACTTCATTTCCTTTCTCAAAATTAACAATCAATCTTCCTTTCCGCGATATATAACAGAGATATGATAAGGTACAAGTTAGATTTTCTGATAAAAAATCACAACCATAATATTATTTGTTAAATCAGGATTTAGAGTTATTCAGTTCATTACTGTATCTACAAAACATATGTTGTGATTGTGAAAAATTGGTCCTTTTGCTTTGGTGTATCAAATATTATCATAGAAACTTGGTATTTTGACTCTTATTTTGTGGTTGGTTTGGTTCCTTATTGTTTGTTTTTAGTATCATTTTCAGTAATATTTGCTGCAACTGTATAATTGTACGTACTGTCATAACTTGCATCTGGTCAATCTTTACGTATTGCATCACGAATCATTTATGAGCCTCTCTCTCATCTTTGTTTTATTTATTACAGCCGTGCACTAGCTGTGTGTTTCTTCTTTATGGTTTCAAAAGTTACGATCCGAAACGTTAATATTTTATAATTGCGTTTCTTAAAGGAAGTTTTGATTAATGGCTGGCATTATAAAAAGTGTTACGTACTTTTAGACTGCGTTACATATGCACTGGCATTTCAAACTTATAATTTGTGATAGTCATTCCGATTTAACAGCGGTGAAAGATAATTATTACGACCCATTTTAATAAGGACATAAAGTAAAAATCTGAATAAAGAAAGAAAAACTATTTATTTACGCGAAAATGACGCACATGACATAAAAAGTTTTTTTTAAAAAGTTCAAGCCAAAAAACAAATATTAAATCTAGAAAAAATAAAAAATATTGTCATACTTAAACGGAAATATGCGCCACTACCGCGCTAAACGACTGACGCTCAGCATAACCCGTAACCCGTATCTTTCGAGTTGCATAACATTGTGATAGACTATAATTAAGAATGCGTAAATTATGTTTCTTAATTTATTAAACTAAGCCTCAGTATGCAGTCTACTTGTAATCCTTAGGTAGGTACAGTAATTCTGCTTTTATCAATACTTACAATCTGAACATTTGAGATTACTGTAACGACGTCATTTCTGTTCCTGATTAAATATAATAGCGCATAATTATACGCGTTACAACAATAAAGCGTATATGTGCTTGTTTATTTAGTTTTATTTAATCTTATGGAGAGACATGAAATTTAATTACGTTCTCTAGTTAGAATGTTATCTTTAATAAAAACAAAACTAAAAAACCGGCCAAGCGTGAGTCTTACTCGCATACGAAGGGTTCCGTACTACCTTAAAATATTAAAAACAACGTACAAAAACAACACTTTTTTGTTTGGCGTTTTTATAGCGTCAATAAAAATACACACTCTGTAAAAATTCCAACTCTCTACCTATTGCGGTTCATGAGATATAGCCTGCTGACAGATAGACTGACGGACAACGGAGGCTTCGAGTACGGAATCCTAAAGAGCGATAATGCACAATTTCAACGTCGAAAAATCACGCCAGAGATAAACTCGGCCAATTATCGTATTCTGAGAGTGCTAAGTATAAACCAATATACTAAAAGTATATACGTATTGTAAATAGGTTACAATATAACGGTATTAAACACCAGCTGTTTTTATGAGCAGCCTTCTTTAAGCATTCAAGAGAGGCAAACATCGTGTTCGTAATTGCGATTCTATCAGCACCAAAAATGATGTTAACAATACTAATTATGAGTCAAATAATGTGATAAACTTGCATGTTCGACCTTGATACATTTAATCATTGACAAATTATTGCATGTTAATGAGGACACTTTAAATATATCTGATTTTGGAAAAGGTTTATTAAAGAAACATGTAAATGATGATGTGATGATGTGGCAGAGGTGAGTGGCAACGCAGGGAGGGGTCGCCCTAGGAAGACCTACACTTTGACCTTATTGGTGAGGTTCTTCTGAAAGGTCAGGTGCGGAGTACTCGTAACCGGCGTGCTTGTATGACGAGATGTATGAACGTAGATGAGGCGAATGGAGTATGTAAGGATCGTAGCAGGTGGCGTTCTGTAGTTTCTGCCTACCCCCATGGGAAAAATGTATATGTGTATGTATGTGTACATGTAAATATAAAAGGCAACCGTTACTGACTGACTGATCCATCAACACAGTCTGAACTGATTGCACTGAAATTAGCCACGCAGATAGTTATTATGACGTAGGCATGTACAAAGAAAAGATTTTCCAAAATTCACCCTCTAAGGGGTTGAAGCGGGGGTCCAAAGTTTGTATGGAGAAATCAACTTTGACGCGGATGAAGTGGCGGGCAAAAACTAGTTCTACTTAAAATTCGCGGCGTAAGAGGATGGGACTTGAAAGTACATTCAACCAGGTGCATTTTGGCAAAAAAAAGTCGATTCAGCTACAACGGTAAATGTTCGTGCAGCGATTGCACCGTGAGACAATTTGTACCCAAAATTGGCATTGGTATTCTTACTTTTTGGTGTGTATGCACGTTGCATAATTACCGTCAAGGTACACTGGAACAACAGGTTCTAAAAGGATGAACGTTTTTACTGTCCACGCATCAGCCGTGGTGTAAGTATAACGAATGGCGGTTTCCAAACTGGTTCAGATGAGTTCACTCATCGATTATCTTCAAGGTTAGAACCAATTGTTGCTTACGGAACCCGTATTTCCTAATGTTTGTACTGGGTTGCTTGTAACTCGACATTTTCTTGGCAGGACTTAGTAGCAGAAACTCTCATTTTGAAAACTGCCCTTTATGAGAAGTACACCAATTGCAAAGTGCACGTTTTTTGTCCAGTGCACATTCTGCGAAAAAGCCCAACAATTCAATACACATAGCCTAGGCGAAATTTTATTACCCAAGCTAGTCGAATCTCAAATTTTTCTGCCGATGATAAATAATTTTACATCCTGGCAGTAATACGTCGGATAATAAGTCACCTTGTATTAGTTAGAAGTTTAGATCGCTTGGAATGATTGAAATCGGATTGCGCCTGTGTGTGGCTATCGAGGTTGTTGTGCTGTTTTCCTTTTATGATAAGCTAAGTGTGCCGGCGACTTGCATTTTACCGTGTATCAGAGTAAAAACTGTTGTGTCTTGACCTGCTTACGTATCCACGGCAAAATTATCACCTCTTTCTAACAGTTACCAGCCATTCAAAATATGATAAACGACAGAATGATCGATTGAAGTTCCATAATGGTTTATTGGATAATTAGATAATATCTATATTATTATATTAAAGCTGAACAGTTTTTTGTTGGTTTGTTTAAACGCTAGGACTACCAGACGAATTTGAAAAAAAAAAAGATTTTTGTTTACAATAGTCAGACTCATGAGGAATAGTATAGGCTATATAACATCACGCTTCGACTATCGGGAACAAAGCAGTTACCAAACACGTAACTGAACACGGGTGAAATCCCGGTGTATAGCTGGTATAAAAAATATAATAGAATTCGGCGAAAATTAGTTGGAGCGATTGGAGAGAGTTTTCAAACCGAATACAGATGGATTACAATACGGTACGGTACCAGGTGACCAAAGGATCAAAGGTAAACAGTTTTGAAGATTCTTTCTAATTTTCTACATATTGAGAACATCTTTTACTGATGTATCTTTTGGCTGTGGAAACTGTATTATTTAATTTATTCTACAAACCAAGCCTTTGATGTTAGTTACGACAATTACGCTAATGTAATCTTATCTTTTATTTAAATGGTTTTAATATCTTTAAGATATAAATCTAATCTAAGCTAATGAACATGTTCACTGTTATAATCTTAACTGTTAAGTTCTGGGTTAGATTACCTACTGTGTTATCAACCTTGAAAGCTTAATCAGAATATTTATATAGAATTGTACTTCTATACACTAATGTTTTTATCGTTTAATTATGGAAATAAACAAGCTTGATCCTAATCGCAATTAAAAGTTGTCAACAATGATATACTTACAAAAATAATTATCATTATTTAGGAATCGCATTGCTGCTAAAATTACGCGAGAATAATTGATTATTGCTCTGCTTGCTGCAATCAATTCACATACTTCTTATGAACTGTCAAAACGCGATTCTCCCATAGATTTTGTATGGCTTTTTGCCAACTCAATTGAATAACTATTTAATGATTTTAAAGCAACAAAATATCTATTTTTACTTTTAATTGAAAATTTATCGGATTTTCAGGGCTAAAATAAAGTATTTTTTAGAGAATTTGTTTTGGAATGATTGATTAATAGTGTCAAATATCTAATTCTACTAGTATGATGAACACATTGATCATGGTGATTTTTATCACGAATAGGTACTCCCAAATTCGTATTCTTTTGTTCTGTCATTGGTTGGCACAATATTATCGCACTGTGTAAAGAGGTATTTCAAAACTAGTTTATTTTATCTCTCGGTTAAGAATGTCGTCATAACACACGTGAAACTCATGAAATTGATGAAAATAATACAAAGCCTTGTACTTCATGACAATAATTAAAATAATTACATACATGCAAACATATAACATAACATAAAAACTTATACATATTATTATAAACATATAACATAACCTTCACGCCTCGATTCTTATAGGGAATTCCCCGAAATAATCATTTAAAGTCTATTACCGCATTTACCGCACCAACGCTTACTTTTTCCGTTGACAATAGGATGTCAAACTGAAATTTATTATTTTAATCTCATGCTGCTGTGGGCTTCGTAGATAACCTGTATGTCTTTATACTGAGACGAATAACATCCACCAACAAACAATAGGCTAGCGTGGCTGTTACTGAAAATATCGTAATGGAAAAACTCAATGACACTTTTTGCCCGAACCAAGCTCCCCAGTCAGCAGTTTCCTTGCGAACACGAACTCAACCGGGAAGTCAATAATCTAATCTGACTAAATGTTCATTGATTAATCGATTAAGGAACGGGTTAAATTGAGAACCTTCGGCTTTTCCAAACTCTTAAAATCCTTTGCTTATATTTCAACATGGGTATTATAAGTTAGTGTCCTTTCCTTCAACATACCATGTCGATTATTATTCTGTTCATACAACTGCTAAACACAATGTAACAAGGTTACGTTACAGTTTTGTTATTGTACGCATTCTAAACATTGACAGTGAAAATGTGTTGAAAGGTCGACGCTATTTATGTACACTCTAAGACTATCGAGTAGTTCCACTTTGCCCCATCAAGCCGCCCCGCCCTGCTGTGGCAAAGTAGACTGCCTAAAATTTTGCAGTGGAATATGCCCCACGAATTTGATTTGATGTGGCAGATTTTACTAATGCATCAACAATTTATTGCTGATGCATTTTTGTATAAGATGTTATTTTATATGTAAATAAACATTTTATTACCTTTTTTAAAATACTTCCACTACCAGGACTACCTTTTACTTACAGATAGGTATATACACTTATTTTTTCACAAAGAAATATAAATAAACACGAGCAAATCTCCCTACACAAATTCTAAGGTGCCAACCCTAGTGAGGCAGAATCCACCAAGATTTTTGACTAATGAATTCTGCCCCAATAAATCAAATTAGTGGGGCATATTCCACTGCATTTTTGGCAGTCTACTTTGCCACAGCAGGCTGGTGGCTTGATGGGGCAAAGTGGAACTACTCAGACTATCAAAGAAATGCAATTACAATATTCAAGAACAAGGAACATAAAAACGCACTACGATAAGTTTCAATTTTCTCCGCAATGGTAAATGCAGTTGTTTGATGTTTTATCGCTTTCGTATTACATAACATTTTTATTGAAGTATTCTGTGGTAGAACCTTCATTGCAGAAAGTGGTATGTACCTAAATAAGTTATTGTTATTTCATGTCTTTATTTAAACTAGTTATTTTTTGTTGTTTGATGTCTTTATTTGTTGGACTTTTCGTCTCAATTTTCTGTTTCTTCTGATGCTAAATATAGGTGTCTTTCTCGACACATTTTATTCTTTGTGGTAGGTTATACCAAGTGGGACTATGGTCATTCCCATGCCATTCCAAAATGGCAGAAAGTCATTTCTGTCATTTTGGAAATATCTTTTTCGTTCATCTATCATCATCATCATTATCATATCAGTCGATCGACGCCCACTGTTGGACATAGGCCTCTCCTAAAGCTAATCACAATGACCGGTCCTTTTTTTCGTCCATCTATGTCGAGACATATTTTTCTTTTTTCTGTTTATGGCTATTCCGCAGTTGAGTACTGGCGATGTTTTTGTAATTTCTTCTTATGTAATTTTATGCGTCACCATTTCTTTGCTTTGCCATTTCTTAAAACAATTCTTTTTTATGTTTCGATTGTTAAGTACCATGTAAGGAGTTATGCAACTGTTTTACGTTTGTTTATGATTAAATTATTAAGTTTATATGTAGCTTCATAGTTATTGTTTTAAGTAAGTCCACGTGAAAGAATTACATAAATGGTATACTATTACCGTATAGATTGTTCTTCTTTCTACGCTTTAAAAGAAAGCCCTGCACACACTCGATTTTTTTATTATTTTAGTAGGAAGGTATGTTCCATAAAAGGGATAAGTAACCAGGGTCGTCCGATATAGTTTAAGTTTTCTTAAAAATCGATGGATGTCTTCGATTGAAACTTAATTTAATTAATGAACTGTTTATTATCTATTTTCTAAATTAAATTACATTTGTAAACATCCATCGGTTTCTAAGAAAACTTCAACTATATCTCACGACTCTGGTTACTTATCTTTTTGTTGACTGTACATACAAGTAGGTACATTTTTTTGCCGATTTCGTCCATTTAACAGTTTTTTCGCAGCAATCTCATATCTCGGTATTACGTCATCATACATAGGTACTTATTACATGGCAGGTAGTGCAAAGTCAAGGTTTACAAATAAAAATAACACGCGCTGTAGTTTTAGTTAGTTTGATAAGTGTTTTATTGCTAATTGGAACTAGGAATTGGGACTTACTAAATATAATGGTCGAATCTAAAAAGCTGTTTATTATAACAATTTTTAAACACAGGATTTGTTCGGAGAAATTCCTAATGCAATACCTCAATAACGCATTATCCGATCTGGGAATAGGCCCCAAGAACCTACAGTCAGCTGTCGCGCTTGTGACCACGAGACGAACGGAGTACCTAGTCAAAGTTGATGCATAGATATGTATAGTGTCAAATTGTAAATGTAGAATGACGCGCGGCCCCCCCGATTTTTTGCTGAATTAAAATATGAATCGTCTTGGCATTGCTAAAACAAGTTTTAGTTTGAGTTAGCTGTCAAATTACAGTCAATTCTCTTATCATATTTCCTTAAAGGGCCTAACACAAGCGCGCCAATAAATATTCGATTCTAGTCGATTTTGAAATTGAAATTACGACTATCTCTTAACAGGCTGACTAAATTTTATACGACAAGCACAATTAGTAAGTCGCACTGATACGACTGAAGCCTTCTAACTAAATTAATATTATGTGCGAAACGGGTATTTTTAATTTAAATATTTATCGGATATTATACGTTACTCTCCGCACGTTTATGTAAGGCTCTTGGGATATTTCCATAAAATGTGCTGACATATCAAGGTGAAATTAGTATGACCCCATTCAAGGCCTTATTATGATAGTATTATGGTTTATTTTAATCTGACTAACAGCCTGTATTGCTTAGCGACCACGTACCAACAAACTGTCAAGTAATTATAAATGAAAGATAGTTACGTTATTTGAGGAGATATTGTTATTATTAATGACTAGCTTTTTCCCTTGATCCACGTGGAAGTCAAGTACTTATAGGTACTATAAAACATAGCCTATGATACTCGGAAATATTGTAGCTTACTCTCAGTGAAATATTTTTTTTGTAATCAGCACAGTTGCACTCCCTGATAACCAAACAAACAGACAGTTTTACTTCTTATAGATATATAGATATTGGTGGAAAGTGGAATGTACAGTCAACAAAAGAGATAGGTATCAAGGGTCGTCAGATATAGTTGAAGTTTTTTTACAAACCGATGGATGTCTTCGATTGAAACATAATTAATGAATTGTTTATTATCTTCTTTTAAAATTAAATTACATTTGAAAACATCCATTGGTTTCTAAAAAACCTCGACTGTATACATATGACGACCCTGCATACCTATCTCTTTTGTTGACTGTACTTATAGGGAAAGACGAAATAATCCAAATATTGTGTGAAAGATCTTTGACACAATACATCCATCATTCTTTTTGTGGCTACAAAAGATGTGAATACGGGGATGACGGCCGATGGAGGTGTATGACATGCTGACCCGGTCAGAAATATATTATAATAAGGTTAGGCTGATACTGTTGCCTGGCAACCAACAATACATCTTATAATTTGATCCTAAATAATAATAGATATAGGGCAAAGGCTTCTTCTCATATAGAGAAAACATCATTGATCACCACGATTGCTTAAGGCGTATTCAAATTTGATCCTACCGGCTGTAAAATTCAGTTTGTTTAGATATTTTTAATCAATAACTTCTGAATGGATTTGGGTGAAGTTTGGCATACAAGTAGACTATGATTTTTATAAGATGATACGGTACTTTTTACCTCAATAATACTTCGATCGAGATATAATATTTGCGAGCAAAGCCGCTCTCAATCCCTAGTTGATTATACATTAATGAGTTTATCAGCTTGAGGTCTGTTGAGACCTTCTACATTACGGTATTGCCTGCTTCATTAATACAATTCGTGATTTAATTATAAGTAGCTAGCCGAGTAGGTACTTACAACTAAATGTACCTCACAGTTAGTAGTTAGCCTTCAAGATACCCGTACGTTAGTGTCGAGAGGTGAGTTCGTGTATTAACCTTTTCACCGCCACGCCATATCGGTATTCCTATGCCCTGTACGCCAAGCCCGAAAATCAGCTTTCAAGGTGTATCAATAAAATACATAAAAGTAATGATTTAATAGGTTTATTTTGTATTTTTCTGCGACCTGTTTTTTGTCGAGTATAGCCGTCGTTGGCGCACAGGGCACGCTTGCTCATGTCGGCTATAGCCGACATTGGCGTTCAAAAGGTTAAGTGATAGGTATTTATTTACCTGCTTGTTTGTATTGGCTATCTATGTATACAGTGTGTAAAAGTACACATCACAAAACCATTAACTGCGCACAATAAGTCCTAACTTTAAAGCAAAAGTTATTACTGGTGACTTTTTTTTTTGATAATGATAGTTCTTGAAAGTGCGCAATGTAACAAACGCATAACATTATGCGTATGGACACATGTAACAGTACAGGGGTCGTAGGGTATTTCAAGTTTAGTTATAACTTTAAAAACCTGTTAGTATTTGTGAAAATGAGTAAAAAATTAAGGATCCCATAACCAGCAATTTGGGCTACGTTAAGTGCCTGTGACAAAAATTTTATTATTGTGTAAAAAATTATACTCGTTTTAAAGGGCAGTAAGGTATTTTGTTTTAAATATTAATAATAAACCTTATTTAGTAAACCGCAGGTGTTGTATTTGCGTACGGGTTCTAACAGACTTACCTACCGTAAATAAAAGCGATAAGTAATGCAAGTTTATTCAAAATAAATGTACCAGAAACAAAACAAAACGTTGCCGTTGTCTATGTTGATAAGATTATCGAGTATTATTATCATAAAATCGAATATCTCCAAAATCTACAACCCATCTAAACGCCGCTTCCTGCCTACCTAGTAGTTAGGTACTACATTAGAGTGGCTACATACATAAGTGTGAACACTTTTTTATTGCAGATTTAAAACATAGTGAATAATTTACTAAATATTGTTTTTCCTTGTCCGCAGATATAAAAAGTATAGACAGAATTAAGAAGATGGCTGGTCTTGCAACAGTATTGAAGCCGCGCGGAGGCGCGCGCTCACCCTCTAGTCATAGTTTAAGCCTGTGTTTTGTTATTGTTTTATTATTAGGTAAGTGTTATATTTAAACAGTTTATATTAACCTTGTATAACAGTATTTCTTCAGTGTCATTTAAAAAAAATTATAGTAAAATGCAAATAAAAGCTGTGTAGGTACCGTCAACAAAAGAGATTGGTATGCAGACACGAAATAATCACCTTTTTTTTGTAGTATGGGAAATCATCAGATAACTTCTTCTGCTCTAGGCTGAGCGGAAGGGAGTGTTCTGACACTCACACGGCGATGGGTTTTAGTCAGTAAGGGTCTGCCCTTACTGACTAAAACCCATCGCCGTGTTCCTCCTAATGCCCTTTGCATTCCAAGGCCGCGGTGTCTCTTTCGAAGAAAATCCGTAACCCTAGCAGAACAAATACTCAGTCTTAATTTTATTATTATTGTGTCTTTAATAAGTGTTAAATTGATAATCGCCAGCATACTCATCTTGTTTGTCGACAGTACAATATAAATACAAGTAATAATTTATTCTGTCTTCTTTCAGGTATCCCAAGTGCACATTCCCAGTTAGATAAACTGTATGTAAGCGAAACGGATCTCAACATCCTCGTGGATGATACGCATCTCATGAAACTCATACAAATGTAAGTAAACACTATACATTCCGATTCATTCATTCAAGTTTTATAAATTACAGAATTGTTATAAACTAAAATTGTTATATATTTGTTAAGTATTTCAATGAATGCTATCATTAATATCAACTATTTGATATTTTATCTTTCTAAAACATAGCACAGTAGCGCTAGTGCTGCCCCAGCAGCTCTCTAAAAATAGTGCTGTGTATGTGCATTTTAGGCTATAAGATTTTTAGGCTATAAGATTATGTAGTATTAATACTCATAATCTTATAGCCTAAAATATCATATAGCCTGAAATCTTTGAGTCTAAAATTTTATAAACGTAAATGTCAAAGACGGAAATCTTAAATGAGATTAATTAATAATTGTAACCTTATTCCAGTGGCCAATACAACGAGACTCTACAGGTAACAGCAAACATCCAACATCCGGACATAGTCCAGTTCGTCCCACAAACTATCGACATTCCGGGCTCCAAAGAACCGAACTCCTCAGTAAAGATCACTTACGATATCTGCGCGTACGCAAAGAGCCCTGGACATTCTGAAGTTACATTTAATGTCACACCTGCTGGGTTTGTCAAGTGAGTATTATTATGATATAATCTATTGATACAGTTTTGTTTGTCCTTCTAACCTTGTAGTTTTATAATTATAGAGCAATCAGAATTATATATTCTATGTATAATTTAAATTTAACGGTTCGCTGCCGCTAGGAACATATATTACTAAGTCTGTTTGTTTGTGTATGTGAGTTTATATGTTTGTAAACACACCCACGAAACGAGAAATTCTTAATGTGGGGCAAAGTTGATTAAACAAAAATAATCTTTAACCATGTGTACTTCGAACTGAAAATCCTCTATCCCTTCCAGCATGGACAACGTATTCCTTCGTATAACAGTGATGCACTCCCACGCAATCAACGTCATCTCCTACATCATGGGCTGGATCTACTTCGCGGCCTGGTCGGTGTCCTTCTACCCACAAATCTACATCAACTTTAAAAGGAAGAGCGTCGTGGGACTCAACTTTGATTTCTTGGCACTGAATATCATGGGATTCACCATGTATTCCTTGTTCAACTGCGGTCTTTACTTCTCGAGGGATATTCAGGTATGTTTTTGAATTTATTTTAAGTGTAAACTTCTTTAGCTAAAGTCCCCGTCACTCGTTAGTTTCGTAATTACACGTATAGTCCGGTCAATTTAGACATTCGAATGTGCATAAAATCCCAAAAAGCTGAAAATCAGTAAAATTGTTCAAAACATAATTATAAATAATATTTAAAAGTTCCCCATCATTCCCGTGTATGGAAAAAAAAATATTCAAGGTCAAAGGTCAAATGAGTTTTTCGCGATTTTCAGCAAAACGGTAAGTTTTATCATAAAAGTACCTTAGACAAAAATTGTAGATCATAAAATTACCTATAAAAAATGTATAACACTTTTTTTCCTACGAGCCACCGTTTCTGAGATATAACGATTCAAAAAGTTATAAAAGTTGTTATCGTCATAATATGCACACGTTTCCACGCCACCTATGAGGTAGTGTACTTAGCGCGTTTTTTTAACGGACAGAATAGTACTGTTGATATCTCAAACAATTTTAATTTTATTCGGGTCAAAGGGCCATTACACCACCGATCATAAGCTAGGTAGATAAGTACAATAGTATTAAATTTTATTACCCATACACACCACGATAAGTGTTCGTTAATCGTATGTTAATTGTATTCATAGTTAATCCTACTTATGTAAGCACGTGGTAATTATCTCAAGGGCTTGATGTTATCTTACATAACAAGACATTACGCCTGTAATCCCTGATGGGTTAGGCAGAGGTGTAACCATTAGTACACCCATATTTCGCCAGTTATTCTTACACTGCAATGACCGCTCGTTGCAGTGTAAGAACATACCTAATATTATTTTCCATTTCTGAATTTTCGTCACTACATATTATGTGTAAAACGGGGTGAATAGAGAGCTGCGGGGTGAATCGAGACGGAACTTTAAACGGGATTTTAACGTTAAACTAATAAAGTTTGTCGCCAACAAGGAGACCAATTTGTAAATTATAATTCAGTAAAGAGTCTTTTTTGCCAAAAAACTATATTATTTTAACATTAAAATTTTAAAATCTCTTTTAAAGTTTCGTTCCGTTTCACCCCTGTCTTTCTATTCACCCCGTTTTACGGTATATAATATTAACCATATACATGTTTCAGAACGAGTACTTCAGCCGTCACCCCCGTGGTCTGAACCCGGTACAACTGAACGATGTGTTCTTCTCTCTCCATGCTGCTTTCGCCACGCTTATTACTATCACACAGTGCTTTTTATATGAGGTAAGTTTAACAATAATAACTTCTAAAAACGGGGTATAAAAAGACACATCATATACAGGGGCGGATCTTGAATTGTGGGGCCCTGGGCTAATACTGCTTAGGGGCCCTACCTAATTAGTCAATCAATTGCCATTTTGTCAAAAATCTGTTTTCTGTAGTGATGTAGGTATATATAATTTGATTGCAGTGTTGCCAACCTTATAATCGGATTTTTTTAATTTATGATAATTTTTATTATTGACAATATCGTCTATTGTTTTCAGTCCGGTTGGCCCTCTGTATTCACGGGGCCCTGGGCTGCAGCCCAAAAAGCCTTTAAGTAGATCCGCCCCTGATCATATAGCCGTTTGCTACGCACATAACCCATCAAACTAAGTAACTTCAAGCATTTTTTTTGCTGGGAAACGAAATTTTTTATGGTGTTAAAAATCATTCTTTATGGTAGTGCACTCAAAACTTTGTACTTATTAGGATGCATGAAGCAGTTTTGAAGTTTTAATTATACCATTTAAAAATCGGTTTTTGTAAAAAAAAACTTGTTAAGTCAATCAAATCTCTAACCAGAAGGTTTGAACAAAAATGTTTCGCAATGATAGGAAGAACATGTAACTTTTGGCTACGTTTTACACCCGTTATAATTGAATTTACATTTTCATGCGATAATAATCGCAGAGGTTATAGAATATACTATGTCATCTACAGCGGAGTAAAGTACGAAACCAATAAGAAGACTAATTGAGTTTAATTCTGCTTACCCAAACTATCTCAATGATGACAAACTAGTTATTGTAAAATATACTTTAATTCACTCAAAAATAAAATACATTATTATCAAACAATTATAAAGTTATGCGACGGTGTTGTCTGGGAAAAATGTATGCAATTGGAAAGATAAACAAAAAACCACATATTCCGGTTTCCTTATACATTTTTTTTTGTATAACAATATTTCTTCCTCCATTTCAGCGTGAAGAACAGCGTGTGTCGACCATTGGTCGCAGCATACTGGGCGTGTTCTCAGCCATCGTCTTGGTCACTGTGGGAGTGACCATTGCCGGCAAACTGGAGTGGCTCGACTTCTTGTACTACTGCAGTTATATCAAGCTGTGTATCACTCTCATCAAATATGTACCTCAGGTAAGTGCCTTTACATTGTCAATCAATCTGATTAGCCTTTTTCATTGTCAATCAATCTGCCTAGCCTTTCCCCGACTATGTTGGGGTCGGTTTCTAACCGGATGCAGCTGAATACCAGTATTTTATATGGAGCGGCTGCCTATCTGATCTCCACAACCCAGTAACTGGGTAATACGATACCCCTTGGTTCTTGGTCTGGTTGTCAGACTTTAGAGCATCTGACGACCCTTAACAACCATCAATTATCGTCCCGGTTGCCGTGACCAACGGCTTAACGTGCTTTCCGAGGCACGGAGGATTGTCGTTGTGTAAAGATGTTCACCCATCCACGGACCAACCCCGGCAAGCTTAGCTTAACCTGATGGATCGACCCATTGATCTCCAAAAACTGGTTTGGTTATACAAAAATCAATAATGTTAGACGGTGATGCCAATGCAAATTGAACTTTGGATGCATAAATATACGATTCAAATTGGTATGACACAGTTTATAATGCCTTCTAGTGTTGCCAGTCAAAGTCTAATCAACTATTTCAATTAAACTTAAATATCATTTACCTCGTCTACCAAAAGGTAGTTTGGTATGGAGAAGAATGGGCAAAAAACTCGATACTTACTCTTCTAACAGTCTAAACTGCTTAAACTGAACTTTAAACTCATTGTCATAGAATTCGCAGTCGATTGGAATGACGGAATTAAAAAGAGTACAATCATTTTTTCTCCTTATTCCAGGCCTACATGAACTACAAACGCAAATCAACTGTTGGCTGGAGCATCGGTAACATCTTCCTCGACTTCGTAGGAGGTTTCCTGTCCATCCTACAGATGGCGCTGAACGCCTACAACTATAACGACTGGATCTCGTTCTTCGGCGACGCGACCAAATTCGGCCTCGGCCTGTTTAGTCTCGTCTTCGACATATTCTTCATTCTACAGCACTATGTGTTCTATAGGTATGTAGATGTTTTTTTTGGCATTCAAAATAGGTAGGAGTTGTCGTGTTTTACTTTACGAGTGATTTTCTTGTTTTTTTTTTGATTGGTTGAAATGTGTGTGTTTTTTATGGGCTGATTTTTCGATCTATGTAACACTTAAATTTTTTTTTTTCTGAGTTATGAGTTATTTCACAAACTTCTGGCCTTTGACCAGATCTGGGTCACAAAAGAGGCTATTAAAATATTATTTATTAATACATCATCTGTTAAGATGGAACAATCAGCTCTAAACTGTTTCTTTGATTTATTTTTATTCTACTATTTATTCTGTCAATTTTTATTTTCTTCTTTACTTTATGGGTTTAGAATTTGAATGAAATACACATAATGTCCGAAAGTCTATAAAAAAAAAACAAAATAATAGAATAATATTTCGTTCAGATTCTATTTTCAAATCATTGGGGAAATTCATTTGTTTGAAAAAAAAAACCCTACCAACGTTCATAATAACATTTAATATAATTCAAAATCTAAGTATAAAAACTTTCGACACGACAACTCCTTTATAATAAGTTTTCCGGTGCTTACTAACAAGATGTTATGTGGAATGGAACTTTTCTACTTTTTCTTATTCCTCTTACATCTAAAGGTGATATTAGAGAGTTCATTCTATTCGAGTGGTAGTTCATTTCTACTGTTCATAATTATTTTGAATAGACGATTCGTTCTAAATTTGAAATTAAAAAAAAATTAAATGCAGATGTCAAAATTAACTATCTGATATCGTCTAGCGGTGATGGGTCACTAACATAGCCTTAATCGTCCTGTTTTCACTAACGCCTACACATTAACTCACTTCTTAACAATGTGTCTGTCTTCTATACTTTATAAAAACTTCGAGACTGAAGAAAATAAAGACATACGAGACGACAACCCATAGTAAAGAGTTGAATCGGGAAAAATGTCACATTAAAGTATCAAGAATATTTATGGAAAAACATGTGTCTTGGTCCTATAAAAGACTATACAGAAACATCTACTAATGATAAGTAGAGAGTGTATTGAGTTACTACTGAGAAGAAGACAAAACGTCGAAGAAATCAATAGTAACGAAACTCAGTCCAAA
Organism: Hoplodrina blanda; assembly: GCA_949316365.1. Taxonomy (NCBI): domain Eukaryota; kingdom Metazoa; phylum Arthropoda; class Insecta; order Lepidoptera; family Noctuidae; genus Hoplodrina; species Hoplodrina blanda. The sequence continues at coordinate 4,154,891 of OX438582.1, forward strand.
GGAAAAGCAAGATCAAGAAATTAAGACGACAGATCAAGACACATCAGACGGTACTTTACACCCATGCCTACCCTTTTGTGGAATAGGCCGTAATGATATCAAGAAAACAATGTGACAGAAACCAGAACGATCAACCATCAACATCCAAAAACATACAGAATATTATTTGTAATTAAAAAAAAAAATCATACAAAAATAATTACAAAAAATATTCATTCAACCATCGGGAACCATTCGCTTAAGCTTTCGGCACGCACTTGGGGAAAACAAAATGGCGGATTTTTACGCAATGATGAAGGAACGTTTTTTTGTGGTATATAATTTCAGAGAGGGCAAAGAGTTTGTGAGGGTTAACAGTAGTGACGAGGGGTCGGAGTTGTCGAGCAGTAGCGAAGGGAGGGAGTATTTTGTTGTGGTACAAAATTGGTATGTATATCGCCTTCTTTAACACACGCTGTATATATAGTTTCTGTCTTACCTTATGGTAGAATAGCTTTATGTAATTTGAGCCTTGAGGTGGCGAGGCATAGAATATTGGTGACTTTTTGAATATAAGATCTCAAAAAAAGAAAATTGGATGTCTGTTATTCAAAATTTAAATTGAATTTCGAATGTCTGTGATTCAAAATTTATATTTTCTTGATAAAATTGTTCTAACGATAATAATGAACATAAATGAAATGATTCCATATTTGAATTAATAAATAGATATTAAATATTAATTTAATTCAATTCAAAAAAATTACTTTAAAAAGGTTCGCCACCTCTGCCATATATTTAAATCCCGTCCAGCTTTTTACTTTTTGAATATATTTTAGGCATGCCGACGAGAAAAAGTATGATCTGGACGTCAAAGCGTGATGAAGACCGCAACCAGTCCTGTGCCAGTTTTCCATAGTAATTTAGAACTTATTTTTAATCCAGTAAGGTTTAATTTCGAACTACAACTTTCAGATAGTTGCTGATGTCTGACTTTTTTTAGCTTTATTAAGATATTTTTGTTTTTAATTCAAATATAGATATAGGATTGCAATGCTTTAAATTTTAAACATATTCAAGGTGCAGTTTTGAATTCTTGTCAGATGTCAAGAGGTTGTCCTAAAAGACATAAAATAACCAAATAAAATTACGGTACTTTGTCAATAACTCAGAACAGCGACAATATTTTAGAATACACCTTTTTCAAAGAACAGTATCGCCCCGTTGTGTGTGCGGTAGACAGTGTCGTGCAACCCAAATAAATGCAAACCTAACATAAATAAAATCCCTTTTTAACCCCCGATGCAAAAACGACGGGGAGTTATAAGTTTCACGTGACGGGGTGTGTTTGTCTGTGGCATCGTAACTCCCGACAGGTTAAACTGATTTTGATTTTTTTTTTATTGATTCGTGTTGAGAATCACTAGCACTTCTTCACATTAGACGAGAACGCAAAACTGCACCTTGTTTTTTGACAGATAAGAGCGAGTTCTGAAAATCAAAAATATCTTGCAATCAGTATTCATTGCTTTCGTTAACGTAATTGATTTATTTCGAATAATTTAGTTTTATATTAATAATGTTCTTGGGGTAATTCATTTGCAGCATTCGATTTATAATCTGTACCTAACTGCCATAAATTTTTGTTTTTAAATTTGGGATGCCTACATTGACACATTATAATAATATTGTATAAGTATATTTATTTATTCTATATTTAAGACATTTTATTTTATGTATACTTATTTAATAAGGATATATTCCGATAAATTATTTTCTGTTTAAAACATGATAAACAGACTGATTTTCTTTGTATTTTACGCATTTATGATTTTTATGAAACTTTTTATTTATTATTTATCAACAATATTTTAATATTGCGTATAAATAATCGAATAAAATCGTACCTTTGTTTTATATCTTATGAACATTAAGAGTTATACATGATCAAGGTCAAAAATATATATTTTTTAAACTATAGCTTTATTAAAATGGATAAAGGGTTATGCAGAGGTCGAAAACTTTTAATATTCATAGGATAAAATGTATTATAAATTGGTGAAAACAGTTAAAAACTGAATATTAAGTAATTCTAATATTATGTTTGTTAAATGACAAAGTCATTATTCGTTTTCAAGGATCTGTGATGATAACACATTTTATATTAAAATGTGAAATGATAAAATCACTGCTGTTTTGATTGCTACCCTTTAAAAATAAGCTTCAGACTGCCTCCCCATCCTTATCCTACAATATCGACAACAAATATAATCTTTATTATTATAAGCCATAAGATACAGTTTAAAATCTCAGTTATAGTTTATGTACGATTGTCAAATTAAGTTTTAGTAGGTATATTGTTAGCGAATTTATAACGTGTAACGGAAGAGGTACATATGAATATATGTTAATTATACCTATCAAAAGCAGGGAGCCGTATTTAATTTCAATTTAACGATAAAAAAATCTAGTGTTCTTTTTTAAAATTTTGTATAAAATATTAAAAATTATCTGCTCCTCATTTGTACTTTTTCCATTGCACGTTAAACTAGTTTGTAAGGTTTTGTTTATGGTATTCAATAAATTAATATTGGTTTGGCTGTGTTTCTCTTTTTCTCCCTTGAACTAACCCATATTTATCTAAAAGTCAAGGTCAAAAGATTATTAAGAAATGGTCTCACTCACATAATACAGAAAGAAGCCCTTAAAGAAATATCAACCTTATTACAATTATATTAAAGTCGAAAATAAATAACCTCATTCACTTTACTATTGATGCTCTAATTTTAAACTTTATTTCAACGAGAGCAAGGTTGATATTTCTTTGGTGGATTACATCACTGTGCTTTGCCAAGTCTGCGTGGTATTTGGTTACGCACGTTGAAATGGAATGCGACAATGAATTGACTGGAGATTAATTAAAACCTGAAATATTCACAATCACTACGTACTTACGTAGTCTTTACCATAGTATAAAACATAGTCGCTTCCCGCTGTCTGAACGCTTTGATCTTTTAAACTCCGCAACTGGTTTGAATGCGGTTTTCATCAATACGTACATGCATAGACTGATTTAAGAGGAAGGTTTATAGATTGCAACCCTGCGAAGCCGGGGCGGATAGCTAGTTTGAGATAAAGGGTTAAGTCTTCTATGAACGTCATCAGCTCCATACAGCATCTTTTCGTCAACCAATTGTACGTGATGAACTTCTGGTGGCCGTTAAACAATCAGGGAAGCAATTTTACAAACTTTTACGAACGATCACAATCTAAGCTGTTTTAATCTGTCAAAAATGTCTCTAATTTACCTACACTTTTTGACATTGATTCTTTCTAAAGATGGATAAAAACGAGCACTCCACTCCAAAAACCTATAAAATCCTTACGTGTGTGCGAACATGGATTTAATAAAGTAATATTTCAAGTAATATTTGTATACCTAGCTAAATCGTTCGAGTCCTGGGGTACAGGGGCGCGGGGTAAGATGAGAACAGGGACCGGGAGAGGTGTAAGCAGCGGACGGTAGCGTTATACACAAGAGGCGAAATATCCACTGGACGGTTCTTAAGATATGTGACCTCACAGTGCTTAACGTGAAGAGTGTCAACAGGCGACGACTCAATTAAGCGATGTAGCTAATTAGCTATAAATAATAGGTATATTTATTCGGCCGCATCCCACACCGCGCGTGTGTCAGGATTGGACTGATCGTTTATCCACCTTCAGATGAGATTGCGTCTAGATTATGAAAGTTTTAAATTAGTAGAATTAATTAGCCTTTTAATAGAATACATCCCGAAAACAAATGCAAACTACACACAAAACAAATGACAGCGATTAGTAAAAACACTGCAATACCTACTTGTTTACATAACCTTATATTGTATTGAGTATATAGCAGTAGTGAGTGTTGTAAGTATGTAGCATCAATATTGGTACAAGATCATGAGCCTGTCAGCTACCTAACGCAGACAAGGTGAACGTACGATATACTTATGTATGACAGTCTGAATATTCAGACTTAATATAAATATTATGTGGGTGACCCGCAAAAAAAATTGGGCAAAAAAATACAGCATTATAACTAATACTAGCTCTTATAATTCAAATATTCTAAAGAGTATAGTATAGCACAATTTTACCAGTATACACCAGTTCCAGAGATTAGCGCAAACAAACAAACTCCTAGATTTAAAATATTCCAGTATAGATTTTCTACAGCGACACCAATAAAGTCAAAATTGGATGAAAAAGAAAGCAGCGTACTACCAAAATGTTCAAATTCACAGTATTCATCGCCCATTATATTTGACAGCACCTGAGAACTGACAAAACTGTAGTATAACTTATCTAATAAAACTTATTACTTCATTCGATACATACCTATATAACATTAGGAGAAACTGATAAGACGCTGCTGTTGTTTCAATACACATACATACATAAACTCACGCCTTTTTCCCATGGGGGTAGGCAGAAACTACAGAACGCCACCTGCTACGATCCTTACATACTTCTTTCGCCTCATCTACGTTCATACATCTCGTCATACAAGCACGGTGGTTACGAGTACTCCGCACCTGTCCTTCGTTATTTCAATGTTAGCTGATAATAAGCTCAGATATTTCACAATGAATATAAAGCAATGCTATTAGCCATTTACAAGCTCTGGCTGGAGGCCTTTATTTCTAAGGCAACACAGGAAAGTCCGGTTGAGCAGCCGACAACCAGCGAGATGGCAATCCGAAAAAAAAATAGCCATTTATGAAAGAAAACGCCAAAATGCAGCCGTTTTTTTAATGCATTCATAATTTCTATTAGTATATAAAAACGTAAGTCTCACTTTCATGGTTAACAAAACTTGCACAACAATGTTTCAGAAACATGCTTTTGGAAACCTTCCAACGATTTTGACAGCGTCTTTATTTTGTTGAAGTACGGTTGGACGCATCTACGTCAGAACTTTAGGCTATGACTCAAAACGTTTACTTAAAATTCCAATTTTAACAGATATTTTATTAATAGGTATTAATATAGGTATTTGCACATGCACACATGCTATATGCTCTTAACGTTTTTGTAGCACTAATAGGGTAATTGACACCATCAATTACTATACTTTTATGATCTGCCAGAACGCGATTCCTCCATAGATTTTGTCTGGCGATATCGAGCTGTGACGTCACTTATTTGCTAACTCAATTGACTTACTATTTACTGATTTCAAAGCCACAAAAAATCTAATTTTACAGTTAATTTAAAATAATCGGGTTTCTGCTGAAATAAAGTGGTTTTTCTTTTTTTCAGAAGTGTGTCTTGAAATAATTAATGGTTAATGGTGTCAACTACCCAATTGACTGACTGTTTTCAGAAAAAAACTGTATAAAAGAGAAAATTAAATTCTCTTAAATCTTTCAATAAACTATGAACATTATTTTACATAATTCATTTTCTACCAACAGGGAGCCGCGGTACATCCTACTCCGAGGTACCACCACGTCCAATGAGGACCTATCTCCTCATGAGGAAGAAAACAAACCTAATTCTGAAGAACCGTACCAAGGTGCACCAGCTTAACCCGACTCGAAAAGCGACACGATGATACTCCGTCTCTTTGACTCAAAACACAAAATATACTGAGTGCGAGCGAGAAAGAAGATTATGATGCTCACGAAAGATGTAAGATAGACGAGAGAGTATATTTCCTAAAATGGAATAACAACGGAATAGTACCAGAGATCGATATATAGATTCGATGATGGATAAACGATTAAAATATATTCCAAAGACCTGGAATGACGTACTGTTTTTACAGACATCTGTGTCATGAGACTGTATAATTAAAGACTCACAAACAGAAAGTGCGGAAGTTGATACAGTACCGACAACTAAATAAACAGTCCTTTGAGACGTAAAGACGAAGTGTTTATGCGAACGTTGATAGTTTTCGAAGAAAATTTCGACTTTATCGCGACCAGAGGCAAAAAACAATGGAGAGACTTATTAATTAATTACGTAACAAAGCATAAAGAACAGCTTATCTCAAACTGTGTCATATGAATTAAAACCTCTTTATAATCGTCATAAAGTGTGACAGACAAATAAACATTGTAATACATTTCAATATATGAGTGAATTGTGACAATAAAACTGTGTGACTATAATGATTTGAATACAAAATAATAAACATTGGGTGCAAACAAAGTGAAGAAGAGACAATAAATATATGGAGATGTTTTTTTGTAATTAAATTTTATTATGTTTTGTGGTATTAAGAGGAAAATTTGAGCCGTTGACATGGGTTTTATAGCGTTTAGGTTAGTCATGAGTGGTCAACCAAATCATATTGTGTGCACTCAAAGCGTTTGACAAAAAAACCCACTTTTATTACATAATTTAATTTAAAAAGTAGATATTAAACAGTTTATTAATTAAGTTTTAATCGAAGACATCCATGGCTTTCTAAGAAAACTGCAACTATAAGTATCTGTCGACCCTGGATACCTGTCTCTATTATGGCGCATTTTCATTAGTCGATAGGGCCCGCATGCGGGGAGTCCCCGCATGCGACATAGCAACCAATGAAAGTTACAAGTCGTTACACCGCATGCGGGGATCCGCCGCGCATGCTTTTTACCGACCGTGATATCGACATGCGGGCCCTGTGGTATGCGTTCCAGAAATCTTTCGCACCCCGCATGCGGGCCCTATCGACTAATGAAAACGGTTCACCGAATGCGGGCCCTGTGGCATGCGTTCCAGAAATCTGTCGCACCCCGCATGCGGGCCCTATCGACTAGTGAAAATGAGCCATTCTTGACTGTACACAATAAATATAAACTTACAAAAAACTAAGAACTACTGCACATGCAGTGACGGCGTCGAGTTGGAAAAATGGAAATGGGAACGATGTACGAGAATAGTGAGTTATTGAATGACATAGATCTGAATGATACAACCGCGTGTACAATACGTGCCACGAAAGATGACATACCACACAAACTTTATTTTTTCGTAATAAATATTATAATATTGTTAAGAATTTTGATCTCAATGTCATTGAAATATCCCTGAACAGATACAAAAATTATGGATAACTATTTCGTACAACCATACCTGCGCAAGTTCCCCATTACTGACGCTTGTCAAGTCTCATCTTTCGTAGCACGTACTATACTAAAAGACATTATGTCATTCAGATATAGCTCATATTTCAGTTGCATAATATTTAATTGAACTGTGCATTCCATGCAATTACAGTACAATTCGTTGCATTCTTAAAAGTACAATATTCTATGTTTGTTTAATATTTTCTTGTTATTTTTAGTACAATGTCTTTCGTTCTCATAAAACCTTGTCATTCTGGTGTTAAAAGCAATGAAATAATAAAATTATCTTATGTTTAGTTGATAAGTAGACAAATATTTAAAAAAAAATGTATTTTATCTTATAACTATACAAATGTACTAATGAAAATGTATTCTATTAACATTCTAATATAGCCTAAAATGTTTATTAATTTTAGATTTTTATAAATACTAAAATGCCAGACAAATAATTAGGCAATAAGTACTAACATGTTACATGCATTTTATTTTGTATCTTTGTTACTCTTGTGTGTATGTAATTAAGAAAAATAACCTAAAAATATAATCATTTATTTAAGTACGTCGTTTGTTTCACTGTCTCTTTAAACCCAACAATATGTTTTGCTTTGATGGGCAGCATAAGTAGCTCACAGGTAGGTATGTGATGTCTTTTTACACTCCGATGTGTAAGTTAGTAGGTACAAATTTTTGTGACACAATCTAGCAAACGGCTGAACAAATTCGGATGAAATGTATCACACAGGTAGACCATTTCCTAGAACACAGAAAACAGTTGATCCGCCTTCATAAAGTTTTCCACTTTATGAAGCCGGATCGATTGATTTCTGAACTTTAACAAGGAGATGAGTAAATACGGCGAGCAACTTGTCCGCTATAGTCACAAACGCACGTAAATCATTGCAATTTAAACCTTATGTCAATGTCATAAGAATTACATTGCAATGTCTTTTTTTTAAGCCTATTCTGTCTTACTCCTGGGCAAAGGCCTCCCTCCACTCCTTCCATCCTTCCAGATTCAGTGCCTCATCCCTCCAGTTTTGGAGAAATCCATCTAGTTCGTCCCGCCATCTCCTTCGTGCAATGTCTTAATAATAAAATTTCAGGCTGCCAGTTGGTCACTGAACAAATACAGGTTCCTACACTAGTACAAATCACGAGGTAGCCCTCGTGTTTACTTAACAAAAGTAGATAAGGCTCATCAGCTCACGGTCCACGAAGCTCAGTCATGTGACGCCCTATCTGCACGAGAGGAAGCGATAGTTGGCGTAATTTATACTATCATAAAAGCCGTCTGCCAGCCATTGACACTGCGAACTTCGCACGCATGCGTATGTGCATGACGTTTGTATATGCAGATGTGTCACTGCGCAAAATTAATGGTTAACTACTATTTATTTTTAGACGGTGATAGGCACGATTTTGTCAGATTTTAGGGAATTATTATAAAAGTATACTAGTCTATTTCAATTTTTTTTTTGAGAAAAAAAAGAAACAAGCTTGTTGTTTTTGCCATAGGTAGGTTTGTAACTCAAATCAGTTGATAGCATTAAAAGATGGCGATTTTACAGATTATCTAGGTAGCTACTTTCAGAAATGTTGTTAGGTATACCTTATTTACTTGATCCACTAATTGCACAGCAAAATACCATGACTCTAATTATGACTAGGACTATAGATAATTATTATGATGAGTATTTAGACACTACCTACCTAAACCTATAGTTGTTCTAAAAACAGAGTAGGTTCAGTAAATAGTCGCAGCATAATAATATAAGAATAACACTAATTTATCAGAACCTAGGTTCAACAACCAAAATGCTATGTAAAAGACATTTTTACACAAAAAGTTGTTCACACTTTAATTTGTTAACAATAACAACTATCACAGTTTGATGTCATTTTTTATAATTATCTAGTCCGTGCTAGGTATTCATTGAGATTGAGATAGGTACCTATAATTAAAACAGTAAGATTAAAAATTTCGTCGCGACCTATTTAACTAGTTGATAATATTAGAACGCTGTGAATATCAAGATTGTTTGAGTCGATTTTTCTGTCACAAATTTTATTTGACTAAATCTCAGACTTCTCGATTCGCTTAATATTCTTAAAAACGGTTCGGTTCACGCGTATTTTAGATTACTAACTTATGGTGTCGATTTCCTTGTTCACAAACTACACTAAAATTATTAAAACAAGAAAGGGGGCGGAAACAAATTAGACCTGTCAATTTTAGTTATAGTGTGGCCATTAGTGCTGTGCACTCCCTGAGGTATGCGCGGCGAGGTGGGAGGCGAAGAAAAAAGTGCATGAGTTCACATGAGATCGATATCGTCGGACTGATCTTACGATATCGGTTTACAATATTTTATGTAAAGCTTTAATATTGGCGATTCCAGACTTATATTATTTACAATTCCAGGTTTCCTCACGATGTTTTCCTTCACCGATGTCAGAGATCCAAGATAAACTTTAGAAAGTACATTTGAATTGAAAATTGCCTCCGCTACGATTTTGGCAATATTCGCATCACTATTCTATTCAAAGCTTTTTGTCTACTTTTCTTTTCTTAAAATATTCGACCAATTTAAAAATGACGGTCTTGACATCACAAGATAACGCACGACCCATCTATGAATATTTATCTCATGTGCGTCTGACATAGACAGTCCGATACAAACAAATGCTAGCTACCGCCGTGAGCGTCGGCGGCAGACTGACAGAGCGCAGCAGCCGATTCTCCCCCCCGTCTCGCCGCGCGCATACCTCAGGGAGTGCACAGCACTAATGGCCACACTATAATACGAAACTTTTATGCAATTTTAGTTGACATGTCAGAAAGTTTTGATTAAAAACTTGGAAAAGTTCAAGGCAAAACTAATTTGAGATCTCTAACTTAGTTCTAAAATGTCACCGTCCTTTTCTTTCGCTGTATGTTAGTAAGAGATGCCAATGTTCTAATTTTAATGTAGTTTGTGAACAAGGGAATCGGCGCCGTTTTTGCAAATTTCAGGGAGACTTTCAGCACCTGAAAGATTGCCAATGAATTCAAAGCCACAAAGCGTTCAACTACATCGCTTCGATGAACTAAAAGACAGAACGGTAGGTAAACACCAATATTTCATGTTGGCTTTACTCCAAAAATAACCAGGAATCAAACATCAATGTGTTTGGTAGGTAAAACATTACACAAACATCATAAATTCATGGATAACAGAGTTCTATGTATAAACGGCCATGGTCGTTAATGGTATTCCATTGATCGTTCAGAAATTGCTCATTAAAAATGATAGTGGTACTTTTATTGCCGGATAAAGGGGTCTGGCCACTATACCTATACATATACCTACCATGAATGTTTCAGGCACGGAAAGAAACATGACATGGACTACAGCTATGCCCACTACAACGTATCAACCGACAATTTATGGCGCTCCGTGAAGTTGCATTGAATGACCTCGATTCAAAGACAAAATCAAAGCATTTATTTCAATTACCTAGAGCAGCTGTTACAGGCATTTTCGAATTGCCAAGGAATCGGTCAGTTAGTCAGGAAGATGAAGCTAGTTACTCGTTCCAAGTAGGTCTAAACGTAATTGTATGGAGAAGAACGAGATACAGACAGAAGACAAAGTTTTCTTTTTTACCTAACGCCTTCTTTACTAAGTCATGGCATAGTGGACAGACTCCTTTATGCTCATTTTGTTATTATGAGTGTGAGCAGAAGCATTTTATCAGTGCGTAGGTAGGTAGTGCCTAAGGCTACAGGTAAATTGAGTAGGTAGGTACTCCAGGTACCTATTATTGGTGTTGTAATAAAATAGAAATTGTTACGTTATCATTATCATTGTTCAATTAAGTGGAGGTTGCTCTTTCTATTATTTTTATCTAAGGCTGCAGGACCTATGCATTTATTTAGTGCTCCAGTAACCTTCAGTACTGAAGTCGATCATTCGTCGTTATAAAAGGTGTGGAAAGACACTAACCTAAAAAGCTGCGTGTTCTTCCATCACACGTTATATCAAGCAGTATGAGATCTACTGAAGATATAGCTCACAGCCGACACTAGTAAGAAAACTCTTATAAATAGATTAAACGACAGCATTTATCATGACCTCTCACTCGCTCACTGTACTGTGCGACTGAAATAGCATAATACGCTCCTTTGTTTCGCATTATACAGCAAAATGATTTCGTCTAGCAGTTTAAAAAGCGAAGCGTCTTGTCTGTCCAAATGTTTATATGTTTGTATAAATAGCAGAATTTTCAATAGAAACGTCAGTACTACCGGTCTCACTGCTGTCTTCACGTGTCAGGTAAACAAACACTGTTCGTGTCGTCATCGCTTGACACCCTCACACGATTGAGCCGTCCTCTAACACTCAGTCGCATGTTTACACGCTGCCCATTGTTAACGCCGACTTGTAAATGAACACTACAACTAAATACTTCACGAATATTATACGATGTTCTTCTTGTATGTTCTATTTTCGCTTATAATTATGGTGGGGAATACAATTATCGAATACTCTGCACCTGGTTCCTGGACTTTCTCGTTCGGTCTGCTTTGGATAGACCGATAGCGCAAAAACTAATTTTAAACCATCTTCAATCCCTTCGGTTGTAGGTAGGTGCCTGTAAAAGCCTACCTAAGGATAGGATGCCTTACGATTGATTATGAGTTAATCACTGTTTATAGTACTTTTAGGCTCTAGACAGACGGACTGCATTTCAACTGCACTATGACTGCGAAATTATAGAATGCAGTTAGCACGACTACAATAAAACTGCTAACTGACTTCAATCGAGTCGCACTTGGTGTGCTTGCAGTCGTTGGAACTGCACGCCAACTGCACACAGACTGCACGGTTGGTTGGCAGTTTCATCGCAGTCTTGGTAACTGCATTAAAACTGGAATTTGGCAGTCGGAGTGCAGTTAAAATGCAGTCCGTCTGTCTAGAGCCTTACTGTTTCAGACAAATGGATTATAAATTATATTACAATAATTAACCTAAACACAAAACTTATGAATAATAATAAAATTATAAAGTATGTACCATTTCATAAAAAAACAAGAAAGGAGAAACTTTGAAAGGCATCAAAAAATTCATCTGCATCTCTGTCAATAGGGCAAGTGCCGAAGGCTGGCAGCATGGTCACTTTGTGTGGCAATGCTGATTCTTTGGCCTAAGAAAGGGACCCCTATTAGTTATGTGAAGAGTCGCCTAGAATAGTTGCACGCAATGTAATCGAATCATTGTGGTTTCGGGTACTTGCGTAGACTTATTTATAGATAAATAGCTATAAAAAATTGGTTTTTATAAAAAAGAATGCAAAAAAGTTAGAACTTACATAAACATTACGCCTGTAATCCCTGAAGGGTTCGGCAGAGGTGTACCCATTACTACACAGCCAGTTATGTTTTTAAGTCCCATGTAATAGGGGACGAGCCTATTGCCATGACACATGCAATCCTCTCATGAATAAATTAATGCAGTTGCACTTTACTGCCATTTTATTACCCATTGGCCATCATTACAAGGTAAACAATACCATTAAATGATAGTTTTAAACGCACCTTGGTTGTTGCACAAAATTAAAATATGTTAGTGAGTAAGTAAATACTTACCTATACCTACATTACCTAATACCTACATTAGGTATTTTGTGTAATAAACAAAGCTATCTCTGTTATGTCTACGTTAAAACCAGCCAAGTGCGGGTTCGTACATGAATGGTTCCGTACAATCGTAGAAGATATAACACTAGGGTTGCCATCATCTAAGGGGCGTCGCCCACACGATTAACAGTCGAGGTGCAGTTGAGGCGGAGGCGCATAAGAGGCACGCCGCAACAAGGTTTTCTTTACAAATGAATGGTAGTGCGCTCACATACAAGAGTTGCGGCGAGGGCGAGGTGAAGGCGGGGCGGAGGCGAGGTGCAGGCGGGGCGGAGGCGAGGTGCAGGCGGGGCGGAGGCGAGGTGCAGGCGCAGGAGGGGCGCTCAAGTGTGCCCAAGCCACGATTCCACCGCCATTTTGTCATTTTGTCATTCAAAATGTAAAGCCGCCTGCGCCTCGACTCTACGCAGAGACCTATCCTCGACCGTGCTGCGACGCCGCACCGCCGCTGACGCGACGTCGCCTCGACTTAACCAGTGAGCGACGCGCCTAAATTGCCGACGCCAAACAAAAACTTCGAAAACTCCGGATATTTGGGTAAAATTTTGTTATATTCCCGGACGTCTCCGAAAAAAATATTTTCACTAAAATAATTTAATATTTATTAAAGTTTGTAAAATAATTTTTAATTAAGTTTTATTTTGATTTATCGTTTATCTTTTAATTAATCAGGATTCCCCTGAAACTAAAAGTGTCTACGTTTAACCCGGACTCTTTTTGACAACCCCTTCCGAACATCCCCCGGACGCCCTCTAAACTAGAACAATTCCGGGAAAACCCGGACGGATGGCAGCAGATTGATAACACTACATACAAATATTTTTTCTTTAATAGTTTAAAAAACTAAAAAACACGCTTATAGCACGCACGCACGCACTAATTTTTTTTGTATCCCATTCAGCAAACCCTTTCATTTAATATCATGGGGGTGCATTTCAAATAGCCAATTCGCCATCTTGGATGTCCGCCATGTTGGATTTAAGTCACGTGACTATTTTTTTCGTATTCCTGACAGCAAACCCTTTCATTTGATACCCATATCATGGGGGTGGAGTTCAAACAGCTAGTCCGCCATCTTGGGGAGGCCGCCATATTGGATTTGTAATGACGTTTCTTAGCTAATCATGTATTGTCATCAGAACTCAGAGCGTGTGCAAAATTTCATCCTAATCGAAGACTGGGAAGTGGGTCAAATTAAGATTCCAAGATTTTCTTACATACATACTTACAAGTGAAGCTAATATAAGCGTGTTAAAAAACACATTTCTTATATAATAATATGTAATTATTAACTTTATTTAATTGTTAATATTTGCTGTTATAACGGCTATAGTAATACACATTCTGTAAAAATTTCAAGTGGCTACCTATTACTGTTCAAAAGATACAGCCCTGTGACAGACGAACAGACAGTAAAGTCTTAGTAATACGGGTTCCGTCTTTTAGTAACGAACCCTAAAAGTATAAGTATTCATTTAATAATGACCCATCATGAATAATGTATAGGTAAAAGTATTTGGATTCTAGAAGTTTCCATGGATACATAATTTATTGATAACTTTGGCTAGGATAATGTCAATCGTCAACTTCAATATTCGTAGAGGTCTAGGTACGGTCAAGGTTAATTGTGCTACGGCGTAGCACAGTACTACGACGAAAGTGACAAAGCCTGAATGTGGCAAGTCGACGGGTAAATATCGACTTTTTAATTTTCATAAGACAATTTTGTTTATGTTTTTGACTGGTTCAATGGCCTAGTGGTTGCAAAGCGGGACTGCTGAGCATGAGCTCTTATTGGTTTCTTCCCAGGTCAGGCAGTGTATTGGGTTTTTAACTTTTTACATCAAGAATTTTTCAGTAGCAGCTTCGGAGTCTGGATTTGTACCCGGTTAATGGCAATAGGCTTGCCCCCTATTACATGGGACTTAATCATAACTGGGGAAATGTGCGTGTACTGATGGGTATATCTTTGCATAATCCTTCGGGAATTACAGGCGTGATGTTATAAGTTGAAATAACAAATTCAAACTTTTGTTTTTATTTCGCGAATTTGGGTTGTGGCCATGCCTAGACCCCGGAAGCCAACCAAACTAGAACAAATTCGGAGACGATCCAGGACGATTTGGCATAGGTACCTATTTGACCAAAAGCTAGAGAAAATAGTAATGGCAACTTGCATTAATCAAGTAATTAAATTATACATCTAATTGGCCACGATTTCCTTGTTGACATTGTCATTATTGATACAGTTTGCTCTCCTAAAGTTTATAAAAGTAACAAGATCTTCTTACTGTTTTCAGATATCGAATAAAATACCTATAAAGACAACTTCTTTCGATGAGTGTCATAATAATATGATTTAATGTTGTTCTATCCTATCACAGTGCGTTCTTGGAAGTACCTACGCGGCAAAGGCTTCAGTCCACTGAGTTAATTAAAGATCGCGTCTCGACTGGCGAGCTTTGTCTCGTGAAGAAAATAACGATAAATCGCGGGAAATTCGCATCACTTATGTCAGTCAGCGCGCAAACGCCGGGAAGCGCACACGCGTCCATAGTCATAAAATGCGCGGCAAAACACTCGAAACTTAACTCGAATCAAGTGCCTTTAAGTTTTGTTAAAAACATAATGTGATAGTAATTTTTAAGTGAAATTATTCCCTGTGATATACTTGTGTACAGAAAACTACTTTAATTTTTATTTTTCAAAGTGAAATTTTAACATAATGGCTGACGAAAAGTAAGTATTTTTAATTTGTTATTTTTATAAAGATAATGGGATTATTGGCTAGTTTCCTTGGAGGAATTGGCGAGAGGAGACAAAGAGGAAAATGAAAGGAATGAGGAAGGCCTTTACCCAGAAGTGGGACAGTCAAGGTTGGCTAAAAAAATACTATTATCCAAACAAAATAGGAATATTATTTTTAGTAACTAAAATGACTATTTTTATAACATAAAGAGGTAGTTAATGAATAATTCAAACGTTATAAAACATGTTTAGCAGGTGCAGTACTTTAGACCTAAAATACGTTAACAAATATTTACAATATTTTCTGCATTAATTATCAATTATCATTAAAAATGGGTAGTATAGGTACGCGTAAACTCGTGTATCTTTACCGATGATAACTCCCATTTGTAAATAAATAATATTATTAAGTTTTATATTACGTAGGTATGTCTACTAAAGTATTTATTACCTTTTAACAGATACTAAGACTTCTGTGTACATTTATTACTAATTATATCCTTATAATGGATAAATATTTATTTTTATGGTAAGTAGGTAGGTGGCTATTTGTTTTTATTAATAGATGGTTTGTTATGCTATGTAGGTCCTGCCTTCGTTAACTTTTTAGCTATGACAAACATATCGAGACTCAATGGCGGATCCAGGTTCGTCGTTTGGGGGGGCTTGACCCCCTTTTTTGCACACAACATTTTGATTAAAGACAATGGTATAGTAGGGTAATGTTTAAAAAAATAATAATTATAATAACTTCAAGTTCTCTTCAAGATTTGCCACGGAAGAACTTAGACGTTTTTGGGGGGTTTGAGCCCCGTAGCCCCCCTGTATCCGCCACTATCGAGACTGATTAGACTATTATATTGACGTTGTCATTTACCGAAATGACAATATCGGATATTAAGTACATTCGTATATCTGTGGTAGCTATTCTAGTAACTTTTTGGAATGTTCTTCATATTCTAATCTGTCAAAAATGCCTCCATTTTATTACCTACGATGATACTATATGATTGCGACTAGATTTTGAAGATTACAGGTAAAATTGGCCTAGAAAAGCCAGAAAACAATTTGATCCAATATTTATTACACTGCAAGTAGGTAAATCTGGTATAAAATGTAATAATCTTGTTTGAAAACCGACTGATCAGAGAGATAACAGTTTAAAACGAAGAGTAAACACGAAAATTAATTAATGAATAAATTTGAATAATACAGGCTACTAGAATCAATTAAAATACAACATAGTAACTATCCTGCTTATCTAAGTAGGCAAGCGTGGACGAGGATTGCCCAAATACACTCACACGCATGCGCGGCCTGCACATTATAGTATTAAATTAAAACTAGCTTTTTTCCGCGACTTCGTCCGCTTAAATATCGGTTATCGCAGACGCAGACGAAGAATAAAAAGTAGCCTATGTCCTTCCTTGGGGTTCCCCCGTACCAAATTTCATCAAAATCGGTTCAGTCGTTTAGTCGTGAAAGCGTGACAGACAGACAGATACTTTCGCATTAATAATAATTACTAGCTTTTGCCCACGACTACGTCCGCGTGGAACTTGTTTATATCGTACTTGCATACAAACTTCCACCCCCCTTTTCACCGCCTTAGGGGGTGATTTCCAATATAAAAACTATTCTATGTCTTTCCCCGGGTCTTAAACTATCTCTATACAAAATTTCACCTAAATCGGTACAGCGGTTTAAGCGTGAAGAGGTAACAGACAGACAGACAGACACACTTTCGCATTTATAATATTAGTATGGATATAGTAAAGGATTTTCAATAATTCAACTTTCTGGAATATTACGTCTTCATTTTCTTTCGAGAATGATCAAAGGAATATATGTACATACTCCATATTATATGTACCTATATGTATGTATAGGGCAACAGTAGAACATTATAATATTGTTATCAGCCATTATCACATAGGTACCTAAACAGTTTGCAACCGCATTTGTTTATGTACTAGTTATGGATTCACACTTATATTATAAATGCACAAGTTATTCAGTTATTGTTTACTGCTCCGTTTGTCTAGTGGTCACAAAGCGCGACTGCTGAGCATGAGGTCTTGAGTTTGATTCCCAGGTCGGGCAAAGTGTTATTGGGTTTTTCCATCAGGAATTTTTCAATAGCAGCGCGCAAACGAAGTCGTAGGTAATAGCTAGATAATGATAAACAAAGAAAGTGTTGATGAGTTAAATTATTATTATATTGTAACGTAGGTAGATAAAGTAAATAAACAGCCATTTTTGTTTACTTAGTAAAAAATAGGTAAAACTTGGGAGTGGAGTAATTCCATTTCATTCCTTTTCCAAAAAAAAATCTTCTGGTGTTATTCCATTTATTTATTTAAATTATTTACGATACAGACATTAAAAAAAAGAAAGGTATCAAAATTGTCAATTTTTTTGTATACTATGCAATAAATGTTTAGAATATTATTAAAGTCTCGGTTTCTCGAATGAAAAATTAATGTGCAAATTGTCAAGCGCCCTAAATTCAGACAATAATTTGTCATATTAATTTTTCGTTTGAAAAACCGAGGTTTCGCTACTTACATACGAAGTCAAGATAAAAACACTTAAAGTAAATAAATCTTCTAGTTGTATGTTGTCGTGTAGTTAGTTATTTATATGTGTATATATGTAGTTTCGAATTATCTACGCTATTTACTTGTGATTTCATGATAACTGAAGTTGTAAAAGATTTTATTGTTGGATAGTAATTTACACATATTTGTGGAGTGATACCTAGTCATTGAAGTTGCTTAATTCAACCTTAATAGGTATATGTATAGCTATGTTTATGTCATACGTAGAATGAGATAAAAAAATATCTACTTATATTATAATACCTACCCATTTTTGTTTTTGTTTTTGTGGGCCAATCCTAATGGGCTGCCTACACCTCGAGGAAGGCGGAGAGGTAAAACGGTGTTGCTCCAACTACCTTTGGTCAGGGCACTACCAGTACCTACCTACTACTACCACTTAGTACACCCACATTTCGCCAGTTACGTTTAAGTCCCATGTAATAGGAGGCGAGCCTAGTGCCATCAACCGGGCACAAATTCAGACTCCGAGGCTGCTACTGAGAAATTCTTGATTAAAAAACCCAATAACACTTTGCCCGACTTGGGAATCGACCTCAAGACCTCATGCTCAGCAGTCGCGCTTTGCGACCACTAGACCAACGAGGCAGCAGACACAGTGTATGACTGTAACATTAATTTATTTCCTATCTTGCATTATCATCATTACGGGATTCTTTTTACCTAATGCGACAATACGTTATCTTAAGTTTATCACCACGTATTTTGACCTAAGCTCTTACTAATCAGAAACAATGCAATTCTTATTGAACTCCCATCGAGACAGAGTATGTCCGTCTCGTTAGCTATGCGGTCCTAAAATAAATAAATAAATATCTTGGGACAACTCACACACGGCCATCTGATCCCAAGCTAAGCAGAGCTTGTGTTATGGTAACCAGACAACTGATATACATACTTATATAATTTATAAATACATACATTTATAGATAAATTACACCCAGACACAGAACCAACAATTATGCTCATCACACAAAGTTTGTCCTGGGTGGGAATCGAACCCACTACCTCCGGCTTTGCAGTCAGCTTTGCTTTGCTTTGTAATTAAAATAAACCTTATTATGAGCACAGAAGGGTTTGCATAATATTGATGAAACATACATCAAGTACCGAAGCACTCAATGCCTCAGCCAATCATGACCAAGAAACGACTGTGTCTACAGCTGTCCACTCTTCAAAAAACAGTTTTAAAGGACCTTTGGGAGGAGAGGGGTGTGATAAGGAGTCATAGACCTTTAGAGATAAATTATAATGACACAATCAAGGTCCGCTGTCCGGCTATTTTGAGCTGATTGTTGTTATTGTGAATTATTATTATTATTGGGTCTTTATGAGTATTGCAACCACAATCATATCACAATGACAGTTCGTGAGTATTTTACACAGATCAAGATCCGATACAGCCTGTCCTCTTGTTGTCCTCCCCTAGTGAAGGCCTAAGCTGAGGTCTGTACCCCACAGGGGACACGCCCGTGGGGTACAGACCTTCACCTCCTTTCCGTCCGTTTCCTTCTCGTGTAGTCGCTTAGGTTATAAAAACCATTCCTGGAGGCGGTAATGTTTAAGGTTATTAAACAGTTTTTATAAATGTCAAAAGATATAATAGAAAGTGACAGAGAGAAAGAAAAGAGGAGAGAAGGTAGCCTGGATGCGGCATAACGCATTTTCCTTACATGACGATTTCTGGCAGTTAACTCCTAACGCAAGGGAACTTCGGTGCAACAATGGTTTTGTTTGCCTAATAAACCCAGTTGTCTGAAAATTGTCTCTGTTTCGGAAATCTTAGACGGGTTGTCGACCGTGTCACGTGCTCATGCGCCGGTGAATGAGAGCTGGCTCAACGCCACTGTCCTTCACCTTGCATGTTCTTTTGGCACCGCGCATTGTCGGCTGAATTTCAGTCAGGTGTTCGCAAAAAAAGCGGAATGTGGGTTGAAGAAAATGCGCAGTCTAAAAATTAATATTGTGCGGAGTTGTAGGTTGTTGATAAATATGCATGTCAGTTTTCTTGGAATTTATGATCTAAATGTGACTTACAAATTTAATACTGCAAGAAATAATAAGTGATTGCTGTTGAACAACAAAAATGCATTAATATTTTAAAAATATTGTAAAGGCAGTAAAAAATTAATTCGCATTATGGAATGACGCTGTAAGATGAACATATTAGTTATTTCACATTATTTTTAATATCTTGAAAGTGGGTATTTACCTATGTCAAAATAGGTTTTTTTTTTTAAATACATAAAACCTTATCAACTAAATTCGTAATTACAGGGCTCAAATTCGTAATGAAAGGTATGCACGACACTGTCAATTAGCGTACGCATAGAAAAAGGTACTCACATCTTAATATTCGCACACATCGCAGTACATTAAAATTACACATATCATATCATATGCCTGTTATCCCCGAAGGGCTAGGCAGAGGTGTACCCATTAGTACACCCACATTTCGCCAGTTATTAAGTCCCATGTAATAGGGGACAAGCCTAATGCCATTGATCGGGAACAAATCCAGACTCCGAGGCTGCTACTAAGAAATACCTGATGGAAAACCCCAATAACACTTTGCCCCGAGCTGTGGGAATCGAACCCAAGACCTTAAGCACAGCAGTCGCGCTTTGCGACCACTAGACCAACGAGGCAGAAACTATTCAGTGTTTATTCAATCTTTAATCAAGTAACTCATTGGTTATTCGACTATTTTGCTTGTTAGACGTGAGGACCCCTCACGATGATTTCCTTCACCTCTTCTCATGGAATACTACCCAAACCTTAATTTAACCATCAAGCCTACCGATCCGTTATCACTATCTTACTAACGCAAGTTCGTAGGTAAACATTAGAATAGACATAGTGTTATACATGCATACAGTGTAGTGCGGTAACTGATTACCTAATCGACCGACGGTCGTAGATTGATTAATGGCACGATATTATGAACACGTTCAAGTGCTCTCTAACTGATAGGGATGGTTTGGTGATGACGTCAAAGTATACATTCATTAGAGCATTTGGTTATAGTCTAGGTCACTCTAGGCGGGGTGAAATATGATGATTCGCATAACGTTATTGCGACGCACGCTATTTTGAAAAACTTTACCAGTGGTACGCCAGTTTGAAAACACATTGAGTCGAAAATCACTATAAATTTTATTTGTTTTTAAACTGAACGGT
The DNA here is from genome assembly GCA_949316365.1 of Hoplodrina blanda. Classification (NCBI taxonomy): domain Eukaryota; kingdom Metazoa; phylum Arthropoda; class Insecta; order Lepidoptera; family Noctuidae; genus Hoplodrina; species Hoplodrina blanda. The sequence goes on from OX438582.1 coordinate 4,176,208, forward strand.
AGAAGGCAATTACACTATTTAAACAATATTAAATGACGTTGTTGCGAACACGCTGATTCGGAAAACTGTTTGAATGGTACCTACTCTAGATTTTGGTCAGGTTAGGATAAAATTTGACCCCCTATGCACGAGCCGAGCTAGCGAAAGTTTTCGAGTCGGCGTACCTGTCTTAAAGTTTTTAATAATAAGATAATCACAAAACTTCATTGGTTATAGATTTAAGCTCTATGTAGGCTGTTATTCCTAGATCTTTACAGTCATTACATGCAGTCAGAAGTTCGAAAGTATGACAACCAGTACGTATCCTCATGTGAGAAAGGCGGGTGTTACCTATTAGTAACTGGTTCAGATAGGCAGCCGCTCCATATCCGGATTCCGGATAGACTGAAAGCCGCCCCTTAATATATCTAGTTGGTTATACACTAGGCAGATGATAATGAACTTACCTTGTAATGGTGTCAGTACCACCCACTTTATATATATTTTTATTTCTTTTGCTTAAATATAACGTTGATTAATTTTAAATCTATTCTTAGCATACGTTTGGGACGTTACATTACATTTTTTATTGCTGGATAGTAAAGTAATGTAACACAGTAATTTGGAATATTACAGATGCTGGACGTTATGGATTGTGGACCTACCTACCTTTTGAAAGGGGCAACTAGATTCAATTTATCTTGTATATGACGTTCAAAAGTGCCTTTTACTGGCCTAATTGAAATAAATGATTTGACTTTGATTTAATTAATAAGAGATTGTGTTTTGGCTCGCTCTGGTAGATCAAAGCTTAGGTATGACGTCAGTCTGGTCACATTACCGCCCTTTGAATTTTCAGAAATTATCTTTAGTAGTCAGGCTTTATCTGTCATCGAGCTTTACGATGTGACTTTGAACTAATTTATAGTCATCAAAATTTTCCGTTCCATTTCCAAAGTACGTAGGTACAGTCAAGAAAAGAGATAGGTATGCAAGGTCGTCAGATACTTATAGTTGAAGTTTTAGAATATAATGAATATATGTTTTCAAATGTAATTTAATTTAAAAAGTAGATAATAAACAGTTCATAAATCGGATCGGCGATGGAGGTCTTATCCATCGCTTTCCAAGAAAACTTCAACTATATCTGATCTGATGACCCTGGATACCTGTCTCTTTTGATGACTGTAACGTCTACATTTCCGTAATCCTTTGTATAACAATCGCCAGCACATCAGACTATACCTTTTTGTTGTAAAACCGCTCTTATTACAACCGCATAAGGCACATGCTGAAATACATAAATCTTAAATAGTTCTCGAGAATCACGCGAGCTTGCGAAAATTCGCGCCAATTTCAAATTTTCCCGGTGGGGTTGCCAAACACCAAAATGAGATGTTATTTATGTTTTGTTTTATCACGTGTTCGTTTAGTGTCTGCTGGTTTCCTGGCAACGTTTTGTAAAGTAATGTAATCAGACGAATATTTGGAATCGCGAGCCCTGGAAATTATGACGTATTTTTAGAGCAGGTAGGTATGTTTTTAGTTTATTGTTAGAAAAGTTCGTTTGGTTTAAATAACGTTATATTTTACATCACACAGCATGTGGTCGACGGTAACAGCGAGCGAGTACTACGTTGCGATTTTTATCGCATTTTCATATTTTATACTAATCTACTAGGTCTGATCTACTGCTCTGGTGGTCTGGGTATTACTCAGTTATTGGAATGTGGAGGTCAGATAGGCAGTCGCTCCATGTAGAATACTAGTATTCAGCTGCATCTCGTTAGACTGAAAGCCGACCCCAACAACATAGTTCGGAAAAGTCTAGGCTTGATGTACTGATCTACTAAAGCTGAAGAAAATGTTTGTTACTTTGTTTATTTAAACGCGTTAATGTCAAAAACTACTAGACCGATTGGAAAAAATCGTTTTATATGTGATAGCCAGATTCATGAGGAATAATATAGGCTATATAACATTACGCTACGACAGACGGGAGCGGAGCAGTAACCAAAAATGTAACTAAACACGAATGAAAAATACTACGCGTACGCAATCGCATATAGCAGCTAGTCCGATAAATCAGAGGACTTCATTAACACTAGTGATTTTTAGTAGACCGTGATAATTGAATATAACCATGTTTTCTCGTCGTTTATTTGCGTTACAATAGAATTGCTTTGTCGATTATTCGCACACGTTTTCTTGCAGGCAGGCAGGTAGGTACAGTCAAACAAAGAGATAGGTACGCGGTCGGCTACAACTGCAGCTGACCGCGTGAAGTTGAAGGCACGATCACTGCATGCAGTTGATATTGACTTCTCTCGACTGCAAGCCGACCGCGTGAAGTTGAAGGCTCGACTGCATACAGTTGATATTGACTTCTCTCGACTGCAGCCGACCGCGTGCAGTTGGTATCATGACTGCACGAAGTCGAACGTACAACTGCATGCAGTTGAATATAGAGACTGCGTGCGGTTGTTGTGTGCAGTCCGTGTGATAGCGGCCTAAGCGTACAGATGGCTGGAAGTGACTTTGCTAAATACTATTTAAAGATGTCTTGCGTACAGATAATGTCTTGCCGTTTATGTACAGTTAACAAAAGAGATAAGTATCCAGGGTCTTCAGATATAGTTGAAGTTTTCTCAGAAACTTATGGATGTCTTCGATTGAAACTTAATTAATGAACTGTTTATTATCTACATTTTGAATTAAATTACATTTGAAAACATCTATCAGTTTCTAAGAAAACTAACTATATCTGATGACCCTGGATACCTATCTCCTTTTGTTGACTGTACATAAACATATTACTATTGAAACTAGCAAGGCATTATTTGTACGCAAGATATCTTTAAATAGTATAAAACAAAATCGCTTTCCGCCATCTGTACGCTTAGATCTTATAAACTACGCAACGGATTTTAATGCGGTTTTCATTAGAGTGATTGATGATAAAGGTTTATACGTTTAGTTAGTACCTACATTGCAAGCATGCGAAGCTGGGGCGGGTCGCTAGATTGTATAACATGAAAATCATTATGCATTTTTTTCTGTCACATTTAAACAAATGGCGCCTAATTTTTCAATATAACGTTCCCATCCCTACACATTCCGGACATGAACCGGAGCCAAAATCACACCCACATATTTTTTTTCAGTTCCACGGTCACAAAAGTTCTGTAAAAAAAAACTAGCACACCAGACTTGTCACGTGTTTAGCTCCAACATTTTGAGCCAATGTTGGCTCGAATACTAGTTCGTTGTACGGCTTTTCGTTGGCGGAAACATTGGCGCCAATATTTGGGGGCCAACACATAAAGCCGAGAAACGTGAAGCTCGATTTACATAACCAAAGTGGGTGTGGCAAAGTTATTTCAGTTTCAATACGAAACCAACCAAAATAATGCTATGACGTACGGTAATGCGAAATGAAATACGGTGCCAAACGTTAAACGTAATTAGAAACTCGTCAAAATGTTTGACATTGAGAAAAAAAACTGTATTTTTGTTTGCCGAACGTTAATGTAACTAATTGTAACTTTTACATGTGGCTTAGCACGTGAATGTACATAAATTATATGGGCTTTCATACAAATTCTTCCCTTACACAGAATCGTTATTTTTTACTGTTATAAATTCGAAACTTTGGATGGATGGATGTTTGTTACTCAATCACGCCAGGACGGCTGAACTCTATCTATCTCTGTATAATCTCTCTGGAATACCACATAGGCTACTTTTAATTCCAGAAAAAGGTACGGTTCCCGTAAGATAATAATTATATTACCTTTGACGCGGACAAAGCCGCGGGTAGAAGCTAGTTTTCCATAAGTCTTTTAAATTAATTAAACTAATTAATTCGAATGATTAAAAAAATATGGCAAAGAGGTTGCACTACACTAATGTCATAAATACAGGCCTAATTCATTGAAAAAAAAAATACATGCCATAAAAAAAGAAAAAAATAAAATAAAAATAAATATTTAATGGCAATGCAAAATTTTTTCGGCTATTACTGGCCAGTGTTTCGTTTTTTAAATGTCTGCTTACCAAAGAGGTTACGCCATAATTATTTTACAAACCGATTTGGACGGGAAACCATTTCTTGTATTTTGGCCACAAGCCATAGGAAGACATTAATAGATGTATGGCTTCTATAGGTCTGTATACAACTGCCCACGCTAAAGCTTTTGAAAGCTGAAATGGGTGGCTGACTGCTTTAATCTCGGAACGTTACCGTAACGTTGCGAGGCTTTTATGATCTGTTAAAACAAAACGGTTGTAAAAAGACAATAAATTAACGAAGTCGAAAGTAACATTATTGTCCCCGTCATTGCGATTTTTTTGTTCTGTGTGTTTTTTCAGGGAAACTTGTGGTTACGAAGATGTTGCAAGTGAATCTTTCAAATCTTTTTTGAAGATTTCTTCTTTCTTAATAAATAATTGCCGCTATGACTTTTGTGCTGCTGCATGCACCTGAAAGCATAGTATGCGTTCGTTGCATTGCGCGTCTTACATAGGTACACAGTGATTTTTCACACCAAAACTAAATGAGTAACTAAACCACGATGAGTTGATCCCCTATTGCGACTGTCGCTTCTTCATGCAGTAATAGTTTTTATTCTTTGTCTATAGTTAGATGTATCCATAACTAGTAAGCTCAATTTTTATCTATATCTAACTAGCGGACCCCACAGATCCGAATGTTAGTTTGTAGCGCCACCTACCGGATCCAATTATAAATGGATCAAATACACACAAAAAATTTCATTAAAATCATTCCATCCGTTTAGAAGACGTTCAGTGACGTACACACGTACAGAAGAACTATATTTATAAAGATTCAAAGACCACAACACAATGAACAACTCCATTCTTCACTATCGCACTATCGTAAAAGCATTGTTATTGATATTGGATGAGCAGATAATTAATATGATCATCATTCGCATGTGCCATGCCGCGCATGCGTACGCCGGGTGGTAAATACAACTCTGTTATGTCTGTATCATTTGTCAAATACGCTTATCTTATCAAAAAATGTGTTACTAACATGTTTTAAGTCGTCTGTGTATCACGTTTGCTGCAAAATCTTTTTGCGGTTTGCGGTTTTGATTGAAATGTTGTTTTAGGCTATTTTTGGATTTATTTCTTTATTGAAATGATTGATTGTTTTTAAGTATCTTGTTTTTATCTGGAAAGTTTATTGTCATTATAGGTATAACTCATAACAGAATAACATTATTCCGAACTTGGCTGAAATTCCGCCGTGTGTATAGGTTTTATTTTTTTAATTTTTTGTCAGAGTGAAATGGAACATAGTATCGTAGGACCGATTTTTTGTGAGACATCTGCGTTGGGATATCGGAATTCCTATGTTCCATTTCTGTCCGACAAAAAATCGGTCACGTCACGTCACGTCTGACGTGGGCAGAACTTAATCCTAATCGCAATAGTGCAACGCACACATCCTACAAAAACTTGGTCCTACGAATCTGTAAAATAATCGTCTGATTCGATAATCGGTCCTACTAAAAGTCTGACGTGGGTGGAGGAGCAAAATATGAATACCAGCAGTCCTATTCTGTAAAAATCTCCCTCAGTGAAGGTAAAGTGACCTTGAGGTATGCTGTCATCACCACGTGCCTGTAAATGATCGAATTGTAAGAAATGCTTTGACTTTGTCTTTGATTAATTCACAATCTGGTGCGTGTAAGACGGTGCCTTAACGACTCGGTCATCACGATATACTTATGTTTGGTAATTGAAGAGGGAAAATGTAGTGAAAAAATGTAGTAAAAATATCCACGTTTTGAATCATAAAAACACAAATAATTCGACCTCGGAAACATTGTAGTACGAAACATCTATCTAATCTAAATATATAAAAGCGAAAGGTCACTCATTCACTCAATCATCACGAAATATCGGAAACCGCTTGCCGTGTAAAGATGAAACTTGGCAGGGAGGTAGTTTATAGTTAGTGGACGTCAGCTAAGACAGGTAAGACAGGATTTTCTAAAATTCACCCCCTTTTTTTTGTGGTGGTAAAAATCATCAAATGAGTCCTTCCGCCCTGGGTGGCGCGGAAGGGACTGTCAGACTTTTACTGACTAAAAAACCACCCTGTTCCTTCTGTTGCCCTTTACGTTCCGGGGCCACGGTATCCTGTTAAGACGTCCCGCAACCCCTTCAAGAAAATTCACCCCCTAAGGCCTCGTTTACCGTCGCGCGTCGCGATGTGTGGCGCGGCCCGCTCGAAATTCAAACATGATGGCGTTGTATGAGTGCGTTTACGGAAAAGCGATTTTTGACGTACTGATTTTCGCGCCGCTTGACGCCACGCAGCACGCGACGCGCGACGTACCGCGTCTCCGTAAAAGAGGCCTTAGGAGATCAAACAGGGGTCCAAAATTTATATGGAGAAACCAACAAAACCCAGTTGGCAACCCTAAGTATAATGGTAGTTTTTATAGCGATAATTACCTAGTTGTCGTATCGTAACGATTATGTATTTAATATTATAGCAAATAAATAGTCGTGATACTTGAATTTTCTTTAATTATGTAGTTAGTATGCTGCAATGTGATAATTCGTAGTTATCGAGATTCGTGCCCATTAAATATTGATTTTCATTCTACAAATTACGTTAATCTCGATAATTTAATCTATTTTGTGAACATGACAACTATCTATCGTTACTGACCTATTACAGAAACTTGGGAACATGACTGATTGACTAGCTGTTGCTCGTGACTTCGTCGGCGTAAATAAAATAAAAAGAGTCTACATCTTTTCTTGGGGTTTCAACCTAGGCCCCTAGCACAAGGCGTATTTTAAACGCGCAGACGACGCGCAGATGACGCGCGTATACACGCTTCAAACGAGATTTGAACGCAACCTTGTAACCTAAACACACGGGGCGATCGTGAAATCCGTCTATACTGCTCGTATGAGCGCAGTTACCGCCATCATCAATACAAACGCAACAATCAGCATTTACGGCGCCGAAAACGCGCGTTCCTGAAACGCGCGTCGTCTGCGCGTTTAAAATACGCCGTGTGCTAGGGGCCTTACCCCTTACCTTTCATCAATATCGGTTCAGTGGTTTGTCGTAACAGACGGACAGACAAAGCTACTTTCGCGTTTATTATAGACTAGCTTTTGCCCGCGAAATGACGGTTATCGCGGACGCAGACGAAGTCGAAGTCTAATAAGTAGCCTATGTCCTTCCCCGGGTCTTAAGCTATCTCCATGCCAAATTTCATCCAAATCGATTCAGCGGTTTAAGCGTGAAGAGGTAACAGACCGGGCACGCTGCAATCGCGGCGGTAAGACCCCTCTTTGAGGAGTGGCTGGAGAGGCGCCACGGCGTCCTTACCTTCCGGCTGACGCAGGTCCTCACCGGACACGGTTGTTTCGGGAGGTTCCTGTGTCGGATTGCACGGGAGGAAACGCCCGGGTGTCACCACTGTGTGGACCGCCCGGAGGACACGGTGGAGCATACGGTGCAGGTTTGCCCCGCTTGGGCAGAGCACCGCCGTGTCCTCACCGTGGCGGCGACCTCTCGCGCCCGGGCCTGGTTCAGGCCATGCTCCGGGGCGAGAGGGAATGGGATGCAGTCACCTCCTTCTGCGAAGCAGTAATGCTAGCGAAGGAGGAGGCGGGCCGCGTGAGGGAGAGAACAACACCCTCCACCTCACGCCCCAGCCGCCGCGGGAGACGCCCAGGGCGTCGGACGTCGCGAGGCGACATCCGGCCACCGTAGGCGCGGGCTTGCGGACGGCGAGTAATGGGTAGCTCGCCGTCCGATCAAGGACCATGCCCGGGTCGACGGCGCGTTCTGTTCGCGCGCGCCTCAAAGAGCTGTCAGCACAGGGACGGGGCCCCCCAACGGGGCCAAACGCCTGCCGGGGTTGCGGGACGTCTTAACAGGATACCGTGGCCCCGGAACGTAAAGGGCAACAGAAGGAACAGGGTGGTTTTTTAGTCAGTAAAAGTCTGACAGTCCCTTCCGCCCCGCCCAGGACGGAAGGACTCATTTGATGATTTTTACCACCTCAAAAAAAAAAAAAAAAGAGGTAACAGACAGACAGACACACTTTCGCATTTATAATATTAGTCCGGATTAAGATTAGAAATCGCAATCACCAATTGATTGATAAAATTGATTGTTAGTTTTGTTTGGGTACCTATACGCTTTGTTTTGACGTCAACCAGCTGCAAAGCTGTTTGTATTTTTATCTAGAACTAACATTGAATGTCGCGTAGGCAAGTAATTCGATACAAAACACACGATTCTTCCCAATAAAAATGTGACGTCGTTTTCGTTGTCACCACTTTTCTCTCTGAGCATTCTTTATTTAAAATCGTACTAGCCGCGTGGAACTTGTTTATATCTTACTTGCTTACAAACTTCCACCCCCCTTTTCACCGCCTTTACGGTTGATTTCCGGGATAAAAACTATTCTATGTCCTTCCCCAGGTCTTAAACTATCTTCATGCCAAATTTCATCAAAATCGATTCGGCGGTTTAAGCGTGAAGAGGTAACAGACAGATAGACACACTTTCGCATTTATAATATTAGTATGGATTACTATTTTAAATGGATGGATGGATGTTTGTTATTGAATCACGCCAAAACGGCTGAACGTATCTGTATGAAATTTGGCACAGAGATAGATTATAGTCTGGACATAGGATACCTACCTAATTTATCACGGAAAAATGTACGGTTCCCGTAGGATAATATTATATCAACTTTGACGCGGAAAAAATTGCGGGTAGAAGTTAGTTTTTCTACGAAATTCTAGTAACGCCACTTACGTCACAAATCAGTAATTATTTTTAGAAAACAAAACACAATCCAATTTTATTGCATTCGATTTTTGAATTGATGTACCCGTTTTGCACGGGTAATTTTACACATATAACACCTGTAATCCTCGAAGAGTTAGGCAGAGGTGTACCCATTTGTATACCCACATTTCGCCAGTTATGTTTAAGTCCCATGTAATAGGGGGCGAGCCTATTGCCAACAACCGGGCACAAATCCAGACTCCGAAGCTGCTACTAAGAATCATCAGGTTAATTTTAATGGGTGAAATATAATGGTGCTTGTCGTATACAATCAAAACAAAATAGAAAATAGAGATAAATAAAAATAGTTTAGTTTATTTTAGGCATCACTGATATCGGTGAACGAAAACATCGTGAGGAAACCTAGACTTATCATTAATATAAGTCTTAAATCGCCAATTCGTCTTGATCAAGCGTGGTGATCAATGCTCGTGTCTTCTCTGTATGCCCTTTGCCCTGCAGTGGGACAGTAAATAGGCTTGTATTATTATGATATTTTTTTTTAGAACAAAATAACAAAAACCCAAATAGGTTTCAGGTGCTCTTCCATTCCGCGTGTTAGTTCATGGAATGCAACTTCGTCTTGCAAATAAATAACAGTACCTAGTTAATGGCTTAAAAGTTGGCATGCGATAGTAAATAATATTAGTTATGCACGTGAATTCATGAAGTGCCGACGTATTGGTGCTATTTGAAGCACGCCTCACGTGTTTCTTAGCAAGCTCTTTAGGAATTGATCCAAAATGTTGCTTTGCTTTGGTTTGTCTTTATGTTTAATCTTTCTCTGCCAGGGTGCTTGCGGACGGCGAGTGATGGGTAGCTCGCCGTCCGATCAAGGACCAGGCCCGGGTCGACGACGGCGCGTTCTGTTTCACGCGCGTCTCAAAGAGCTGTTAGCACAGTGACGGGGCTCCAATAGGGCCAAACGCCTGCCGGGCTTGCGGGACGTCTTAACAGGATACCGTGGCCCCGGAACGTAAAGGGCAACAGAAGGAACAGGGTGGTTTTTTAGTCAGTAAAAGTCTGACAGTCCCTTCCGCTCCACCCAGGGCGGAAGGACTCATTGATGATTTTGACCACCCAAAAAGAAAAGGGTTGCGGATTTTGTTTGAAAGAGTCACCACGGCCCTGGAACACAAAGGGCATTAGGAGAAACACGGATGGGTTTTAGTCAGTATGAGTATGACACTCCCTTCCGCTCAGTCCAGAGCAGAAGAAAACGTGAGCATCAATATGGCGGGATCAAGTACAATCTTTTGATGATTTCCCATTCTTAAAAAGAAATGTTTTAATCTTTCTACTTCAAATGTCGGTCGTGGTATCAGTTTCCAGAGCTACAGACTGAAAATTCAAGGTCACCGTTCAAAAATGTGTTACACCGACATCACTCGTACAAAATTAAGCTAAAATTAGCATGAATAAATCGAGATTAGATTTATAGACAGTAATCCCGACTGACTGACGCATTTATACATAGGTAATGGCGCATTCATTTCATTAGTCGTAGTATTTTAATATTCATTCATTAGTCGATATTTGTAATAGTTATTAGCTTTTTTCCGCATGAAAGTCAAACAATACCCCCTTTTATTCAACTCTGACATACTCCTACCTAAAAAATAATTCTGAACCGACCTGCCAGTACTTTCGAGATTTCGTGTTTACTCAGTGAGTGAATGAGTACTGTTCGTTTTTATATATAGATTAGATACAGTGTTTGTTATTGCTTCATACTATATATTTAGCTACAAAACATACGTGAACAAACATATGATAAAAGGTCCACTACACCCTAAATATTGAGTTCCCCTGTTTACATAAAACTTATTTACTTACTTTGTTGTAACGTTAGTGTTTAGTAGAATGCTAAGTGCGAGTTTGGCTCGCACATTAAGGGGTTCCGTCATTCCGTGTCACCGTACAATCAATCGTCAGATAACTCTTAACTGAGGGATAAAATGGCAGTTTGACAGCTTTTGTATAGAAAATATGTCAAACTGTCATATTTATTCTTTGGGTAAAAGTAATCTGACTATTGAAAATTCAGCCCTTACAGAAATACATGTTTCTATTGTATGGAGATCCTATTTCTATACTAAAATTTTAAAGAGGTTAAGTTTGTGAGGTTGTAGGGGGGGTAATCTCTGGATCTACTGAACCGATTTTGAAAATTCTTTCGCAAATTGGAAGCTACGTTATCACTGAGTGCTATAGGCTATATTATTATCAGACAAATAGGCAATCGTAAGAAAAATCACGCGAACTAAGGCGCGGGGAGAGTACTAGTAATTTATAACTATTTTATAATTTGTTGTTATAGCGGCAATATAATTAGATACTCCGTGATAATTTCAACTCTTTTCCTAAGTATTCTGGTTTATGAGATCCAGCCCGCTGACAGATAGACGGACGTATAGCGATGACAACTTGTACGTCTACGGAACCCTACAAAGGTCACATTTAAATTTCGGACTACGTAATCGGTCGCCATGATGTTATACGATAGCGTTATTTTTTTAACCGCAAGTTACAAAGGCTTTTGAGTAAGGTGGTGACGTGGTCAACAGGCATGACATGTTTGTGTATCCACATGACATTAACAGGGTTTTGAAAACACGAGCTGATGAGCGTACCTTTTGTAATACTGACATTCACATTTGAACACTTCTGGTACCAGATCGAAGTGGGTAGGTATATTGGTTTTCATGGACTGTCGAGGAGTTTTTTACTCGTTCTTCTCCATAGAAACTTACTTATGTTTTGGTACGAGCAACTAGCTTCAGCTTTATGACCAACTGACTGACTTCTTGGCAATTCAAAGTGCTTGTAAAGGGTTTCATCTATCAAAAGAGATTTACAACCCGGTTTCTCGAATGAAAAATGAATGTGACAAATTGTCAAGGGCGTGTCTGTTGCTGTGATTGGTCGACTGAACTGAAGCAGCCAATCACAGCCGCATAAGCGGGACTGTCAATTTGTCAGATTAATTTTTCGTTCGAGAAACCGAGGTTTAAATTGTCTTTAATCAAGGGTCAAGCTTTTAGATTTTTTTCTCTTATATGTTAGACTACACTGTATTTTACATAAAAATATTATGAATTCCAACTTTTGTAAGCTTTTAAAGATTCGCTGTGAAAATTTAATTTATACTTACCTGACTACATCAAAACTTTATTTATAAAATAGTTAAATAAAAAAACATTTATCATGGAATTGATTCATTAAAGAATTGAGCCTATAAAAGATGTAAGTAAGGCTCTTTCACCAAAAGTCTCCATCAATTGGGATCTGTCACCCAATGCTAGAACATTGAATGACTAAATTCAAATAATCCTCAACGACCTCACTTGAGAAAAGTCTATACAAACAAAATCATGTGATGATAAACCCAAAACATGTGCAATCAACACGAAAGTAATTTAACTAATTAAATAGTAGCACTCACTTAAGTATTTTCATTTGTTTGAGCAAGATGGTCTTATGACAGATAAGAATGACGCGTTTGTGACAGCTCGCATTGTTCGGCAAATAGTGGCACATTATCTTGTAATGAACTTGCCATTTACGTCCTCCGTTGGAAAGATGGTTTGCACTGAAAGAGTTTTTAATGAAGGTTCATTTTAAAAAGGTTCAAACGACTGTAAGGCAGTGGCGTACTTCATTCGTACATTTCGCCAGTCCCATGTAATAGGGGGCGAGCCTATTGCCATCAACCGGGCACAAGTCCAGACTCCGAGGCTGAGAAATTCCTGATGGGAAAACCCAATAACACTTTGCCCGACTTGGGAGTCGAACCCAAGACCTCATGCTCAGCAGTCGCGCTTTGCGACCACTAGACTAACGAGGCAGTTTTTTAAATATGTATAAAAATAGTGCTCCACCCGCGACGGGTGGTAAAACCCAAGCTAACGGCGGTTAAGGATTCAGAGAGAGGAACCTCCTCACTATGCGTGCCGTGTCCAAGACGACCGCCTTCTGCATCTGACTCTTGACCCAGCTGTTGAGCCATATGCCGCCGAGATGTTGGTCGAAACTAGAAAACCCATTTATTGTTATCGCCACTCAACAACAGACTGTTATTGTTCCTTCTTAGGTTTAAAATTACTCACTTCAAGTCAATATAGAACACAATATCTTATGCAAATAAACTAATTATCACGTGGGTGTAGTTACAATAATAAAGTCGTGTGATTCCGTTTTATGCACCACGTAAACAAACAAACATAGCCAATCATGTTTCATTAGATTTGCACCAATACTTGCTGTTGGCAATTATTGGCACCAATATTTGTAGATTTTTCTCTCATGACGTAAGTACATAAATGCAGTCTGACGTCAAACATTTTTTAGCCGCAAGAGATTTATTTGTTTCTAGAAAGTTTGATTAAAAATAAATCAGAACGGATTGAAGATTGCAGAGAAGTGTTTGTAGCATTAAAATAAGAATTTTACTAAGTAGCTTCTGCCTACGACTACATCCGCGTCAAAGTAAATCTATTTTCCCACGGGAATCGTACATTTTACGGAATAAAAATTCTATGTGCTATTCCAGATTATAATCTATCCCTGTGCCTTTCATTCAGATCCGTTTAGCTGTTCTGGAATGATTCAGTAACAAAGATTCGTCTCCGCATTTACAATAATCATCATCATCTGCCTAGCCTTTTCCCAATTATGTTGGGGTCGGCTTCCAGTCTAACCGCATGCAATTGAATACCAGTATTTTATATTACATGGAGCGACTGCCTGTCTGACCTCCACAACCCAGTAACTGGGTAATACGATACCCCTTGGCAAGACTGGTAGCCAGACTTCCGGGCTTCTGACGACCCGTAACAACTGTCAAAGATCCACGTATGACAGCCGGGACCAACAGCTTAACGTACTTTCCGAGGCACGGAACGATATCAGTGATGTCTAAGATAAACTTAGAAAGTACATATGAATAGAATAATAATAATCCTAATTAAAGGTTATGTTCTACAGTTCTCTGTATGAGAAGAGGCTTTTGTCCTGCAATGGGATATTATAATAGGCTGGTATTTTTTTTAAAAATATAATATGACTTTCACCTGATCGTGTAAAGGTCCAACGACTCAAAATTTCTGTTAGAATGTTAATATTGTAAACTTGTATTTTCACCTTTCTTATTTAGGAGCAGCTTGACCAGCCCTTGTTTGGAGAATGACTCTCGTAACGAGGTGCCTTATTATGGTGCTATGTAAGTTCTTGACATTTTCTTGGGAATCGCTTTTGTTTCCATGGGTTTGCACCAGTGTGGTCCCAATGTTGGGCAAAGGCGAAAGTTTCAGTGATTTTATCATGGTTACCTTAAACTGTGCTGTATATGTACAACCTGAATTTTAATCCGTTGCAAATCTTTCAGGGGGTGAATGTACTCATGAATATGAACAACTTTTATTAAAGGACATAGTACGAAATGTGAAAAAAAAAAACAGCTGATCCATACAATAATGTACTACATTACGATGAAATTGTATGGATCTGCTGTTTTTTTTTTCACATTTCGTACTATGTCCCTTAATAAAAGTTGTTCACATTTCGTACTATGTCCATTCATGAGTACATACACCCCCTGAAAGATTTACAACGGATTAAAATTCACGGTGTATACAAGCGGTTCGGCAATTTCGGTTCGACATTTTCATTACTACGTTATCATTGGTTCAATGCCGAACTGAATATATGTTTAAAGACATTAATTGTTTTTGGGCTCTCCGATGTGTGATTTCATGGGTTTCATTATTATTATTTTAAGTTGAAATAGTATTTTTTTAAACTTTGTTTTATACATTTCCCATCCATGTTTTGTTTTTCATGGGTACATTTTATGGAGTTTATAGTCTCATTTGAGTTGCGAATTGAATTTTTTGTTAGTTGGAATTGGTGAAGGTTGGTTATATTATATATTGGTTTGATGAAAGTACCTACATACATAAACTCACGCCTTTTTCCCATGGGGGTAGGCAGAAACCACAGAACGCCACCTGCTACGATCCTTACATACTCCTTTCGCCTCATCTACGTTCATACATCTCGTCATACAAGCACGCCGGTTACGAGTACTCCGCACCTGACCTTTCTGAAGAACCTCACCAATAAGGTCAGTGTAGGTCTTCCTAGGGCGACCCCTCCCTGCGTTACCACTCACCTCTGCCATATAAATACCTTTTGTTAATCGTCTTTCACTCATCCTCTCAACATGACCGAACCATCTAAGCATACCCTTTTCTATCTTGAAAGTACCTATTTATAGTATAAATATGGAGGTATATTATACATTTTATTTGACATTCTTATATACCTACGTAATTATTTTTTTTTGCTTACTTATTATTTTTTTAATAATTTAAAGGAATGCACGATTGTGACTATTTGTTGGTGAAGGTATTATAATGAATTTTACACTATGTTTTTATATTTAATTTTCTGAAAACTAAGTATGATTTTCTTGTTTCTAAATGATGTTACAAAACCGATCTACTATTCGGTTGTGATCGGAAGTTGGAGCCACTCCTTCGATTCCTCGGTTAGCATAATTACGGTTAATTAGGACAATTGGAAGCAGTTTCGACAGTCTTGTCGCTTCCGCTCTTTGATGATGACGACACAAGTATTTCGTTCAGTTGGTTTTTTTTTCATTTGCATTGTAATTTGTAGAACTATGTGATTTTAACTAAAAGCTTATCTTAATCTAGGCCCTATTTAATTTATTAGACAATACGACATATTTGTAAAAAAATGACAAAGTTGTTATATATTCTAGATAGGTAAACACGGGTTACTTTAGTCGTATAATTAAATTTTAGCCAAAAAACAAAAACAAAATGTTTGATTAAATCGTAGGTAAAGTTAAATACTAAAGACAAAATAAAAATTAATCTCATCGTATTAGACTTATATTATGCTTTATTTACATTAACATCGGAATTAGAGCGATGTGACGAGGTGGTAAATATTGTAAATAACAAAGTAGTGTGCCAGGGCCAAAATCTGGGTAAACATTAAGACGTAAACAAATGAAAAATGCACACAATTATCAACTCTTGAGTACTTGGTAGAACTATTTTGTTTGTGGTGTGATCTAATTTAGATAATATATTTTAGAGATACTTATAGGTTTTTATAAAGAAATGCAATATTTTAGTATTTTCTTTTGAAAATATATCACATTGTAGGAGAAAAAACCATAATAACGAGGTATCTATTGCTAGCCGTGATAGAGTTCAAGGAAATAAATAATTTTATTCTTGTTAAAAAAACAAGCGCAAGTGTCTATAGTCAATGTAAAAACAACAAACCGAACTTTGCTGACACACTACCACTACTGTGTCTAGATTATATCTATGAGTACTTGAGTAGGTCTCGACAAACATAAAAAAACAGTAGGTACCGTATGTGTCTAGATTATAATTATCTATGAGTAGTTATCAACAAACATAAAAAACAGTACCGAACTTGGCTGACACACTACCGTGTGACTAGATTATGTCTATAAGTACCTAGATATCGACAAATATAAAAAATGGAGGTAAAGTTGTTGTTTACACGCATTTGTACAAATACTTAGCTCTAAACATCGTGTTTAGCATCTTATTAGGTACTAGCGACATTGGTATTATCAGTATTGTCGCAATCGACCCTGTGGTACTGATTGGTATATACCCAGATTGTCCTTTCCTTAATTCGTACCTAATTGAGCAATTTCGACTAGTATTTAGGAACATTAAGAGAATATAATCAAGGCTATGAATTAAATTATTTATTTTGTGTCTTCTTTTTACCCGACTACGGCAAAGCCAAAAGGAGGGTTATGATTTTGACCGATATGTATGTATTCCTAAGATGGCAAAATAATCTAAATTATTTAATAAGTCCCAGGTCGGGGAAAGTGTTATTGGGTTTTTCTATCAGGAATTTCTCAGTAGCAGCCTCGGAGTCTGTATTTGTGCCCGGTTGATGGCAATAGGCTCGCCCTCTATAACTGGTGAAATGTGAGTGTACCTCTGCCTAACCCTTCGGGGATTACAGGCGTGATGTTATGATATTATTTAATGAGTCGATTTTGTTATTTGTTGATTTTTGTCAGCCAGTTGGGTTATCTATCAAGGTAACCGGCAAAATACAACGTCAACAACGTAAGAAGATTTTTTCTAAGAACTTTTACGCTATTGTTTTTTTCCTCAACAACATTCTATTGCAAGTCTGCCAAAGTCGGCAAAGTTGGTAAAGTTGACAAACATTCCTCTGAGGTCGCTGTCCAGTCGAACCATATACACCTCATTGCACATGCACAATCATGACCATACAACACGTGGGCCATAAAACGAGTACCTAACCATCCTAAGTAACCTCCTAATGACTTTCCTCCAGCGATGTAGAATTATAAACACTAGTTTAATGGCGATTTTCGTGGCCTACCGTTACTATTGGCCTTATTTACTTAATTGATTAGGCCGTGAATACTTATGTATTAGTTTTGCCTTATATTGATAGTATCTCCATTTGATTTACAAGTTACAAGGAAGTAAGGCAGCGCATCAAATCAACGTGGAATCTTTAGGATAAATAATATAATATTTAGGATGATTATAATAATAATAATAATAATAATAATTTATTTAAATAAAAACGTTTACAAAAAGTGTACACTTAGCCAACAGTAATTAGATTTTCCATACAATTATAGTGCCTAATAATAAACTAAAACTAGGATAATATTATAGGTGATAAAAATAATGATGGTTCGGAATTGCAATGTCCAGTAGCGACCCGCCCGATCTAGGTTTATTTAAACCTGTGCTTCAGGCCATCACTTTACAATCCAAATTGATACTTTGGGAGAGTAGAGTATAAAGTTATAATATAAATACGAGAAAAAGCTTAATGGTAGATTAAAATCTAAAAGTAAAACTATGTAATTATACAAAAGTAATCAATTACGAAGGGATCAAAGTATCGTCATGCCAAAATTTCTAGAAGGTTTTCTGTGTCCGTGTGATTGGTAATATAGTGATCAATTATTCGTATGATAAGTGATAACAAACATACCCATTATCCATACCCATTACCCATTTGCATACCCATTATTTGCATAATGGGTATGCAAATAAAAAAACATCATTTCTTTGGGAACTTATGCCTTAAGGCCCAAATCATCTTAAAGTCATGCATACGTGCGTGTCCCGTACGGTTGATAGTTAAATAAAAAAAATAATAAGTATAAGTAATAGGTATATAGTATAGGTACAGTCAGCAACAAAAGTCGACTAACATGATTACTTTTTTATTTCATTTAAATAGTTATAAAATAATACAATGCACTGCTTCTCAGAATTTCAGGCAATAGCTAATTAAGGGTTTATTTTATCTTAATTTTAAATCCATTTTGTATCGTCCAAATCGTAATTATGAAACACAATATTTTTGTGTTTCATAATTACGATTTAAGCATCTTAAATGTTAATCGACTTTTGTTGCTGACTGTATGTAGTAATAAAAATAAAGGTAAAAAATTGAATAATTTTGTGTGTAAAAAGGGTTAAGTAACTTAATTGAATTACAGCTGATTGTGTTTTATTTGCGCTTTGCAAATTAAAGAAAATAATTTCTTTGGGAAAGTCGTATAAACCACTAATTACGAGTATATTACCAGTGTTTATACGTTTGTTGTACTGAACAGGTAACATATGATCTGGCAGACTCTAGGATCTTCAGTGAACAGTCTCGAACCAAAGCATGAGACACAGCAACGTAACTAATAAATTTCTTCATTCAGTTTTGTTCTGACGTCATCGTTAACCCCTGCAGTGCTCAGTAGGAGGCCAATATCGCCTCATAGTAACCTTTATTCGAGTGGGCTCATTACGCACTATTCATTCTATGAATAAAACTAGGATCTAGCAAAAAACATTGATAATAAAGCCATAGAACGATACGATTTAATTAGTACTAACGTAAGTACGTACAACTTTATATTAACATTTCGTCCTCTATGACTCATAACAAGCTTGAAATGTACAGAAGGTAAAATAGGTACTACAAGTCCATAAAATCATACATTTAGTTATCTGATCAATAAATGCAATAAGAAAACTGTTAAATAGGGAAGAATAGATATTTATTTAAAATTAATAACTGTTAAATATAATTATGTAGTCTTTATGTAGTATTATAGCCAGGAAAAATGGCCACAACCTTGAACAGCTCATCGTAACTGGCATGGTTGATGGCAAACGACCAAGAGGCCGCAGCCCAACAAGATGGGCAGACCAGGTCCGCTCCACATTGGACACCCAATTGCACGTCGCACTTCATGAAGCCAAAGACCGACGCAGATGGCGAGACGCTATCAATAAGAAGCTGATCCATCGGGATCTTCACGACCCTCAGTAATGAGGAATACGACGCGAGGAGGAGGAGGAGTCTTTAACCATCTTTTAGCAATTTCGATAAAAAAGTTAATATGGGTCTGTGGATGATTTCGATTCACAATTAGGTCCGCTGGTTATTCAATATATTTGGTGATTAGTATCTACCTAATCAGAGATGCTGAAGTAGTACTTAAACCGCCATTTTGATCTAGTTAGAAACAAAATTACATGATACAAGCTGAAGATAACCCAACTGATCTCAGTTAACGTTAATTGATATTGTGCGACAGCCAACGAAATGTAGATGATATAATAATGTCTTTACAAACATGATTAGTGTTATCTTACATGTCTTCTTTCGCGTTATCTAGCGCGCACGTTTTCAGCTATTCTCAATCTTAATTAGGTTAAATAGAAGTGGGAATTTACGCTCATAGATAATCGTCCCCTCCTTGTGTTGTGGTGGTTATCACACATGGGACTTAAAAACAATAAGTGGTGCAATGTGGGTTTACTAACGGGTATACCTCTGCCAAACCCTTCGGGGATTACAGGCGTGATTTTATGTATAAAATAATAGTGCAAATTAAAATTTTCTAATTTCGGTATTTGGGGGTGATGGAATGGCCCAGCTGTTAAGGTCCAGTGCCAATGTAATTTTTATTTATTTAATTTATGAATTTTTAAGTATATTTTATATTTCACTGATCTCAGTAAAGAAAAACATCGAGTATTTTATGTCTGAAATCACCAATCCGCCTTAAGCTAGCGTGGTGATTAATGCTCGTTCTTTCTCTGTGTGAATAGGCAGATATTATTACCAGAATTCATGTAAGGTAACACCCCCAATAATCGACACTTTAACGTGCGCAAACAAGCATTTTTTTAAATATTTTCTTACTTTATGATATTATAAGGTTTTTTGGAGCATTGGGTAACGCTTCAGACTTCGTTGCGTAATATTTGAAAGCAAACATAAGTTTCATATAAATAAATAAAGTAATAATATATCGAAATAAATTAACGTTTTTTGGTCTAGTGATCGACAGCAGAATTCTATTTTTCGACACCCGGTAATCGACATGTTCCCGTAATCGACATCCAATAATCGACATATTCCTAACACTTCTAAACAATAAATCCCAATAGAAAAGCCGAGATAATCTAGTATTATATGTGACGAAATAAAAACTTAGTCTTAATCAGTATTTTGATCATTTTAATCAACAAACAATCTTATAATAAACAAATAGTGGCTAGTAATTCGTAGGTTTCTAAAAAAATACACTTTTGCAATATAATACATCTCTTAAATGTTAAACAATAAATGTAGAAGATGTGTCATTTGGTTTCGGTTTAGTATCCGCCTTTTCTTGTTTTTTTATTGTTTTTATCTGTTAGTTTTTTCTGTTTTTTGTTTTTCTATCTTCCTCAATTTTAATCGTTTTCTTTTTCTCTTTCCTTGGATTTAATTTCTAATTTTTTCACCTTTCTGACAACTTCTATTGCCTGTATTATTTGAAAAAGTGTGGAATTTTTTTTTGGTGCCATAAAAAACATTTATGTCGATTATAGGAACATGCGAAAAAAAAACTCCAGTTATCGACAAGCGTGTTTTCATATTATATTATAAACTTACAATTGCAAAGACATTACTAAAAACTAAAGAATTTGGGTCCTAACTTAATAAATAATTTACATGCTCGGTCAAGCAAAACAATTAAAAGTTATGGGCATTATATCTTGCTCACCTCCTTAGCGATTTTGCTAATGAAACGGGAATTTATTTAGAGATCTCTGCCGGCTTCAGCTACGCCATTTTCTTTAAAACAGCCGAATCTATGAAATATCTTTCGCAATGATAGCTAGATAATCCTCAACTATGTTTATGGTTCAAATACGTTCCGAAGCGAGACTCAACTCTTGTTTTTCTTCGTTAACTTTTTAAGTGTCGAACACTGGGGCTCTGTCGAACACTGGGTGTTTTACCTTAAGTGGTTATTATGTATCCACAAAAAATAGAAAATTCTCACTTATAAATGAATGTTTTATTGTCTATAGCTTCTTAAAATATGTGTGCAAAGTTAAATTAAATAATATAAAGTTTCGTAATTTTGACTGTTAATGCAATCTAAAGATATTATGATTTATGTTATCTAAAAATTTTTAGTGCTTCTCTAAATCCTAAGCACAGTATTAATATACTACCAGTAATTGGACTCGGCCGTAACCTTGAATTAAATGCCTACTTTTTCGCTGTACCTACTTACGCGTTAGGGCTGCCCGCCGCCTATAGTATTTAAATTTCATCAACCTACTTGAGTTTCTTTCTGGTTTTGTGAATGTAAATATTATATTATTTTTTTTAGTTTATTTAAATTAACTATTTTAATTTAATACAAATAATGTTAAAATTTAAAAAACATAGGTAAATAAATATTGTAAACAAAAAGCCACAAAAAATGTAAATTTAGTTTTGAACTCAAACCATTTTGTAGACCAAAATATCGTATTAGTTAAGTCCATTATGTGATAAAACAGTATTCAAAAAATTACCTACCCTAACTTTACGTATTAAAGATCAAATTGGCTTAACTGTATTCTATAATATTGGCCTCCTTGAACAAGTGGTTCTTACTCATTAAGCTCGTACGTATAGAATAATTATGTTATCTACTGCTAATTGCAGAAGGTTCAAATTTATCTAACTTTACCATTACTAGGTATTAGTTTACCATTTATGACGGGTGTAAACATTAAATGTTAACATTAACACTCATAATCATTTCATAATGATATTTCGTCTATGGCACCCGTCTTTACTTTGAATTATGCAAACTAACAAAACACACATGCACCGAAGTTTTAACACATGCGTAAGTAGGTAGGTACCTACCGTATCATGATTCATTCAGAACCGCATAATATAACTACTTATTTCACTCGTCTCAATAACTTTCCGTTACTCTATTCGCTTTATTTATTAATCTAATTTTCGTGAGATAAAAGGAAATACTTATACATTAAAAAGACACACAATGTACCTACCTACCTACTAGTAAGTAAAATTATTTTATAGTCTTACCTTTCAGAGTTTCCAGGTAATTTAAAAAAACTTATGTCTGGATGCGTTAATGACGAATTCATGCAACCAAAAACAGCACAATATTTTCTACTCGTCATATTAATCAAGATTTTTAGAGAAAAAATCGGTTATTCGCGGTTAAAAAACAACACACCGTCCGTTCGACACTGCGGTACAGCCGAGACTGTCTGCGCCGCGAGCGCACCTCGAGATCGAGGCGCGTAGGTATAGCTCGCATTTCGTCCGTTTGTATGAAGTTGGAGTACTGATTATCTTTATATTGTGTCCTAAGTATCAATACAACACAGTTTAATCTAAGATTATTTATAGTTCCCGTAAATTGAACAAACATAAATATTTATCTATTTATGATTACCTCAATTATCATCTGAGAATAACTAATGCCGAATCGATTACAATAAATTAAAACTTTACAATGTATTTTAACTCAAGAATTTCCTTACAAACGGGTTATCTAGACTAATATTATAAAGCTGAGGCGTTTGTTCGTTTATTTGAACACACTAATCTCTAGAACTACTGGTCCAATTTGCAAGAATATTTATATAGATTATTTATTATCTTTTGCGTTATATAACCTAGTTATCGAGGAAGGTTATAGGATATATATAATATTATAATGTTGCGACTCACGGGTACTGATCAGTAACTGAAGACATTGGTAATTGAACTCGGGTAAAACCGCGGGGTGTTTGTTGTCTTAATACCTTTTGATTATTAATGTCATATCTTGATATGTGTATCTCTTTCGTTGGAGATCCTAATAAATAAATAAAATATCACTGCAGTTTGAATACATATGTAAAGGTACAATATCATTATCATGTTTACAAGTCAACGTATTAAATTGAACAATATTTACGTTGATAGTAAAAATATTGAGTATCATTGGCATCTGAGGGTTAATGTAAGTATGAGGTCGAAAAGGCCTCGTTATCTCTAGGAGATAACCCTAACACCGTTCACTGAGGTCTTTTGAACAATAAGCATTTATAATAGGTATAAACGTGTAATTTAATGATAATCTTCTTAATATACAAATACGTGGATTAAATTGCTCTAAAAAATATTACGTTGATTGAGAAATAGGTTGACACTTGATTTTTTTCAAAACTGGTATTTATTACTAATTTATTAAAGATGAAGAAATTGTTTGTTTGTTTTAAACCTTTTTTTATGTTTTTTTTTTGTTTTAAACCTAGCTTTTGTCCGCGACTTCGTCCGCGTAAATGTTGGTTATCGCGGACGCAGACGAAGTCGAATAAAAAGTAGCCTATGTCCTTTGTAGGGGTTTAAATTTATCATCCACCAAATTTCATCAAAACCGATTCAGTGGTTATATCGTGAAAGCGTAACAGATAGACAGACAGAGTTACTATTGCATTTATAATATTAGTATGGATTCTATAAGTAGTATTATTTTATCTTAGTAATATTGTATTAGTTTTTCTTAGACATTGCTGACATCATTCGTGGATCTTTGACAGTCGTTACGAGTCGTCAGAAGCTTGAAGGTCTGACAACCAGTCTTACCTAGGGGTATCGTATTACCCAGTTATTGGGTTGTAAAGGTCATATAGGCAGTCGCTCCATGTAAAATACTGGTATTCAACTGCATCCGATTAGACTGGAAGCCGACCCCAATATAGTCGGGAAAAGGCTAGGCAGATGATGAAGTAGTATTATTTTAGGTTCTTTAAAACACATTTTCTACTTTTCTCTACTCCATTTTAGTCTCCACAATCTTTACGCCATAATAATAAACCCATCTTTGTTTCAGGAAAGACTCCATCCCATTCATCAAGAATGGAGTACCAGCCACCATCACGAAGACTTTTCCCCCCAACAAGAAGTTGGCGAAAATCGGGAGGGGCGCACCCCTGAGGCAGGTGATGGCATCTTTCGTTGCCAACCTGGGCACCATCAATACTGGCATGGCATTCGGCTTCTCCGCAACGTCGCTGCCACAGCTGCAGAGCGAGGATTCCTATATACCAGTTTCTGACGATCAGGGTAGTTGGATAGGTAAGATTGATTTAATTAAAATTATTTGGCTGCTTTTCAATTATGATTGAAATTGAAATTCCATAGCTTGTCTATTATCATTCTTATCAACGGTCTATTGACACCTGTAAAAAAATTTAGAGAATTTTAAGAACAGTCGGCAGTTATAAGTTTACAGCGGAGGTTATCTGTAAAAAACGTCGGACAGATTCGTAGACGAACCAAAGTTACCGACATAGCCCAGCGAATTAGCAAGTTAAAGTGGCAGTGGGCAGGCCACATAGCACGCAGAACGGATGGCCGATGGGGCCGTGAAGTTCTCGAATGGAGACCGGCAAGCGCAGCGTAGGACGTCCACCCACAAGGTGGAAAGACGATCTGATAAAGACCGCGGGATCGCGCTGGATGCAAGCCGCTTCCAACCGGTCCTATTGGAAATCTGTAGGGGAACATAGGCCATGTTCAGCAGTGGACGTCCTACGGCTGATATGATGATGATGATGATGACGAAAACCAGGCTTCCAATTCATGACAAAAGGAGGGACCGTGGGGTAGACTCCGATTTTACCTTCTGTTCTCCCTGACTGAAGGTATCTCATTTTCAATACCTTTGCTCTACTCACGCTAGGAGTCTTTCACGTTTTTCTAATAATTTTTTACTTAACTTCGGCCTTCTCATACTTCTGATTTCATTTATTCCTTCCTTTATATTCAGGCTATAGTTCTTTGGAATACCCTTCCGCTTAAAATCAGGACAGCTACCAGTCGATATGCTTTCAAGTGGAAGTTGCGGATTTATTTTTTTGAACAAGCAGAGTTTTCTAACAAATATCCTTTCTAATATTTTCGTTAGATATGTATTTTTTTTACAATACTTTGCACCTGCCATGTTTTCTCTTCACCACTTTTGGTTGACTGGTAGAGAATGCCTAAGGCATTAAGTCCGCCTTTCTACTTTTTTTTTGTATAAAGTTGAAATAAATAAATCCAGAAGGAAGAAATAAAAATCCTTATCTACATACTGACATTGTATACCATACAAAAGC
This sequence comes from Hoplodrina blanda, assembly GCA_949316365.1. Lineage (NCBI taxonomy): Eukaryota > Metazoa > Arthropoda > Insecta > Lepidoptera > Noctuidae > Hoplodrina > Hoplodrina blanda. The sequence goes on from OX438582.1 coordinate 4,201,603, forward strand.
TCATAGATACGACCTTCGAATACACGTTACGTAAACATTTTCGACATCAGACAAATGCGTCGAAAGTGCGAAAAAGATGACTGATTTACCAGAAATTCAGCTAAAATTAATCCGGAAGGGTTTCGCGCACCTTGCGCAGATATAAGATAAATTAGTTACATATATTACTCTTATCGCACTTACACATGCCATCTTCTATTATCTCGAGATTAAACTTCGTAAACAATACAAGATAAATTATTATAGACGAGTGCGAGCCATATGCGTTGTGTTTTAGGTACATTAAAACACACTGGCACTCTCCCCGCGACTTCGTTTAAATGATTTTTCTTACGGATCTCTAATTTTTTGATAATAAAATATAGCCTGTAGCACTCAGCTATAAGGTAGCTTCCAATTTGCGAAAGAATTTTCAAAATTGGTTCAGTAGATCCAGACATTACCCCTTACAACCTCACAAACTTACCTCTTTATAATAATTATTATTATTAGTATAGATAACAAAATTTTTCAAGCCTGGGATTTGCAAAGGGATTAAAATGAGATTTACGGCTAATCCTAAAATACACTCAGATAGTCAAATTAATAGTTATTTGGCTACTGTAAAGCTTATTGGAAGTGATGGAAATCCCAATTTTAGGCTTCTCCATCGCCATTGGAAGAAAGGCAAAGAACACCTATACAAATAAATAAAATTGAAGTGCAGTCTGTTTGTAAAAACAAAATAAGAGCTCATTACAAAAAATGCATAAGTACATGTATGAATGTTTACACGGTACTCATACCAAAAGAACAGTTTTTAAACTTTTTGTCTGTCAAGTTTCTTCCGGCTAATCACAGAAACGGCAGGGCCGATTTTGACGGGACTTTCACTGGCAGAACGGCTAGATCAATAATTTTGACTTTAACTGGCAGATAGGTGACGTAACAAGAAGTAACTTAGGAAAAAGAATTGGGGTTTTAAGCCCAATAAATAACCGACGTTTGCGCGAAAATGTCACGGGAATAAGCTAGTTGAAACTATATCGATATACCTTTTCCCTGCTACCTCTGAATTTAGTTCAAAGCATCGAGTCAGTTTTTGTATTTTGAGCTTTATTCTAACTTCACTAAAGTTTTCTAAACAAGATCTAGTTTCAGATCCAAAGCCAGTTTTTGTATTTCAAATCTTATTCTGACTTCTCCAGAAAAACCTGATTTGAATCTTAACCCGTAAATAATACATTTTCTTTTCCATTGTCACAGCCAGTCTTAGCGCCGCCGGCACGCCTATAGGATGCATCCTTAGCGGCTACCTGATGGACAACATCGGTCGCCGGATGACGCTCATCATCACAGAAATACCTCTCATAATCGGATGGCTTATGGTCGCTTTTGCAGAGAACGTTCCTATGCTTTATGTTGGTAAGTTCTTTAAGTATTTAGGTTAAGGCGCCTGCTCCTCATATTGTAAGCTAAAAATTCCAAATCTGGGCAAGCACCAATAAAATTGAAAATCTTGAAAAACAGACCTGTTCGGCTAAGATAGAATTGAGAAATGTTCCAAAATTGATGAATGAGACAAAAGAAGAATTGTGTAATGTGATTAAACAAGTTGGAAATGTTCTTAGCTTACCTTTACAAACCACGGACATCAAAGACATTTATCGTCCTTTTTCAAAACCGAACGCAACAAGACCAATTGTTATTGAATTCACCTCAGTTCTTACAAAAGAAAATGTACTAAACCGGGTCAGAAAACTGTCATTGGCAGAGAAGACAGATAAACTGAACACTAGTCTACTCAGCCTGAATATTAGCCCTCAGAAACCTATCTTCATTTCAGACTGTCTAACATCAAAGGGCAGGCGACTATTTTTTCTTGCACGTGATTTTGCAACTACCCATAAATACACGTACTGCTGGACTTCGTACGGGAAAATCTATTTACGAAAGAAGGAGGGAATGCCGCACATCCGTATTGATGAAGAAAACGATCTCAATAAGCTTAAAAGTGTAGAAATGCTTACAGTATGACTAAATGTTTTTTATTGTGTTCACTGTCAGTTAAGTTCTTGTTTACCCTGTCCGGGCTCAATAATAATGCATGTTAGTTTCTTAAAAAATAGTTATAGTCATATTATTACAAATTGTGTACTTTACCCAACACAAACACACTCCACCCTAACAATTAGCTACCTCAAACTCAATCTAAATAACAAAACACATATTCTTATGCCTGTCTGTAATTCATATGCGACTACCCTATACTATATACATTACATAATGATACCTACATTCCCATTGCAACACAAATGCACTCCTACATTACTTCGTACAACTATCGCACGGTACACATCTCAAGCAGTTCGCAATGTTGGATAACATCGTATTTATTGACGATATGGATAACACACGGCTCTCTACTTGTTTGGAACTTGACACCCCCGAACTTTGTAAAGAACATCTCGATGTTGCCCACAACAAACTTACAATCTTATCCCAGAACATCCGTAGCATAAATAAGAACTTCGATCTGTTACTCATATTTTTGAATCGTTTAAAATTCAAACCCGATCTGATTGTACTGACAGAATGCTGGCTTGATGACTCTTTCAATGCCATTGATCTAGAAGATTACAACTGCAATTATTCTAAGAAATATTTAAACAAAAGCGATGGCATAGTCGTCTTCTCTAAATCAGAGTTATGTGTCCATATAACAGAGCCCCCTTTCATTGATGCCAACTGTCTGCAGGTGGATTATAATCAATTATATTCTGTTATAGTAATTTATCGTTCGCCATCAATTTATAGTGTTGACAACTTTTTGACATCTTTGGAAAACGTTTTGAACAACTGCAGGAGTCAACACTGTGCATTGGTTGGTGACATTAATATTGATATAAAAGAATCATCTACGGATCCCCGTGCCGATGAGTATCTTAGCCTACTTTCTCACTATGGTTATATTCCCAGTCACACCTTCCCAACACGTGGCATGAATAGCTTGGATCACTGTATGATTAAATCAAAGCTATCCTTTAAAACAATAGTTTGCCATTCTGACATTACAGACCACAGTACAATACTATGCACTATGGGATCGCCACTTCCAAAGGAGAAACCTAAAAACACTCATTACACAAAAATTGATTACGAGAATTTAACCCACGACCTCAAGAACACCGACTGGTCCGATCTGTATAGCACGGCTGACATTAATGAAGCCTCTGAACTTTTTATCAAAAAATTTAATGTTCTCCTTAACCAAAATAAATCCATATGTAAAGTACGATGTTCGGAAGTTATTGTGAAGAAATGGATAACACCAGGGCTGCTCAGGTGTATAAGACGTCGAGATGCTCTGCACACTATTGCTAAAAAAAACCGTAATAACAATAATTTACAGGAGAGGTATAGACTATATAGAAATTATTGCATCAATATATTACAGTATCAAAAAGACCAATACGAGCAGAAACTAATAATTGATAACCAAAATAACATAAAAAAAACATGGGAATCAATTAAAACTATTTGTAATATTAAAAAAGTTGCCCACAAAAGTGAAGACTTACTTAAAATTAAATCCAACTCCACAGAGTCACTAAATGTGGTTAACGAGTATTTTAGCACCATTGGAGATCAGTTGGCAAATGCGGTCCTAAATAAGTTGCAGCAGACAGAGGTAGAACTTGCAAACAACTTCAGAAGCCCAACGGTACACAATCCGGCAGATTCTCTATTTCTAACACCAACCGACGAAGTAGAAATCATTAAACTAATAAGTACACTAAAATCTAGTACATCCGCTGGACATGATAACTTAAGCAATGACTTATTGAAGCACACTAGACACGTTATAGCAAGTCCTATTACATACTTGTGTAATCTTAGTATTTCGTCAGGCGTGGTACCTAATGATTTGAAGATTGCTAATGTAATTCCTATATTAAAAGCAGGCGACTCGGGTCTTCCAGCAAACTATAGGCCTATTTCGCTCTTGAGTGCATTATCAAAGCTGATAGAGAAAGTTGTAAATGTAAGATTGCTCAGGTACCTCGAGCATAATAACGTATTGGCCGAGAATCAGTTCGGTTTTCGCTCTGGTAGGTCCACGGAAGATGCTGTTACGGGTCTTGTAGATTCTGTCATTAGCAAAGTAGACAAGGGACAGCGATGCGTTGGTGTCTTCCTGGACCTAGCAAAAGCCTTCGACACGGTTTCTCGGCCAATACTACTTAAGAAATTAGAGACATACGGGATCAGAGGTCTAGCTCTGGATTGGTTTCGATCTTATCTTGAAGAAAGGAAGCAACGCGTACGTATAGGTGAGCATGCTAGTGGTCTTGCAGCGGTAAGCTACGGCGTGCCACAAGGCAGTGTTTTGGGCCCCACGTTGTTCCTGATCTACATAAACGACCTATGTTCCCTGCAACTTCGCAATGCTAGCATCTTTACATTTGCGGATGACACTGCCATAATATTTGATGCAAAAACTTGGAGTGACGTCGTTTGTGTAGCCCAGGAAGGACTCCAGAAGGTAGCTATCTGGCTGCAGAATAATCTGCTGACTTTAAATGTCGATAAGACTAAATTAGTCTGCTTTAGCATAACCGAGCGGTCTGCACCTAATTACGCGCTTCAAATAAAGCTTCATGCCTGTGGCAATGTAAACAGTGAAAGTTGCCACTGTTCGCCGATTCAACAGGTCTCGTGCATCAAATACCTCGGAATATTGATCGATGAACACCTAACATGGAAGGCTCAAATTGACGCGCTTGTTAAACGAACAAGAAAACTCACGCACATATTTAAAAAAATTAAATCCTTTTCTAACTTAAAACTGATCCGAATTGTGTACTACACCTTATGCCAGTCCATATTAGGCTATTGTGTATCAGTTTGGGGTGCAGCTAACAAAACAAACCTGCTTAGGTTGGAAAGAGCTCAAAGAGCTATTCTGAAAATCGCCTACAAAAAACCTTGGCGATACTCCACTGAGGCCTTATACTCAGAATGCAGACTCCTCCGTGTTAGGCAGCTATTCATTGCTTCTGTGCTGCTGCGATTCCATAGACATGCGAAGGTGCTGGCACGCCATTCATCCAGAACACTAAAGTGGGATCGACCACGAGTACACTCTAACTTTGCACGCAGATCTTTCGCATTTCTTGGACCCTATCTGTACTCAAAACTCCACGCCAACAACAAAAACATACTTACCCTAACATATAGTAGCTGCAAGGTTGCTATATCAAAATGGTTATATGTTAAAAATTATACTCAGACTGAAGATCTTCTGCACATACAATCATAAAAGTATGCACTAGGCAATATAATGAAAAAGTAAAATAAAATAAATAAATATTTATTTATATAAAATTATATATTTATGTATATATAGGTATATGCATATAATAATATACATGAAATCACCACGCATCCTTCACACACATACGCACACACCCCCACACCACACTCACCCTCACTACACCACACCATACACCGTACTCACCCCCACCACACTTACAAATGCCACACAACTTTTTCCTTATTTTTTTTATATTTTTTCCTTTGTAGTTAGCCCTATAAATAGTAAATTATGTACCTACCCACTAGAAAGAGACTGGTTCCCACGACACAGGGAATCCTAGTGTGGGGACCAGGGGACCTGTAATTTAGTGCTTAGTGCTTTTTGGTGCAAATAAATTTATTTTTATTTTTATTTTTTATTTATTTATGTAACTTTCCCAATTACCTACAAAAAACCTGCTCGTGCCTTCTCTGTATGAGAAGAGGTTGTAGCGACACCTGTCGCACAGCATGTGAACTACAACTGACAATTCCTACATCGCGCAATCAAAGTTCGCCGCGACATTAGCATATAAACAAAATCCCAACAGCAACCGTCGGGCAGTTAGCCCACCAGACATAACACCCGTCTGGTCGGAGGGTCCTCCCTTTTTTAACGGAGGATGAGAAACTTTACACCCTGTTTCTCGTTCCTCTAAAAGGTCTTTGCCTTGCAGTACAATAATAGGCTGGTATTATTGTTATTTTCATAATCTGAAAGTGCTTTTCTCTTAAAATTCTTTGTCACTTTTGTATTTATTGTTAGAGTAAATAAAAATAAATGTGTTTGTATTACAGGCAGGCTGTTGATCGGTTTTGGTTCTGGCATGGTGGGAGCACCTGCCAGGGTATACACATGCGAAGTGTCACAGCCACATCTCAGAGGAATGCTTGGGGCTCTCGCGTCTGTCGGTGTGTCCACTGGTGTCTTGATACAGGTAGGTTTTTGTCTTTAACAGAAGACTGGCTTGTATATGTGACATGTTAAAACATACATACATAAACTCACGCCTTTTTCCCATGGGGGTAGGCAGACACCACAGAACGCCACCTGCTACGATCCTTACGTACTCCTTTCGCTTCATCCACGTTCATACATCTCGTCATACAAGCACGTCGGTTACGAATTATATTAATGATACTTCTATCTAATTGAATACTTCACTCGTGCCCTCGGTATCGAAACACACTCGTTATCAAATCGGCTTGCTCTCTAATTAGTTACTCATGAACATGACTATTTTGCCAATCACATGACTTTCCGGAAATTAGACATAATTTAACAGAGCAACCGGCTCCCATGGCGAAGTTTATATACATACTTATATCTTTATCTTTTATAAAAATAAAAACGTTGCCCCGCGCTAGGAATTTTTCCTGTATACTTGGTCCGTTTGCAAACATATAAACTCACATACACAGACAGCCAGACCTAAAACAAAATCTGTAGGTTATACTAATATTTGTTCCGTACGGCTACCGAACCTGCGACATGTAGCGAGACAGCCAATCGCTTAGCCACTGCGCCAACCGTACCATCAACTCTTTGATGTACGCGTCGACGCAAGATAAGAAGTTATATCTGGTGATCCAATTTGTCTTTTTTCCATCTTTATCAGCTGTCAGCGCAGTCGCAACGTTTGTTTCACACAATCCATCCATGTTTTTCTTGTCTGTCAGTTTATTAATAGCCATCTATATTAACCAGACCAGTGTATATTTTTTGATAACATGATGATCGATTCATGGAAGTGGAAAACAATGTTTATTGAAAAGAAATTCTTGTACTGCCTCGTTGGTCAAGTGGTCACAAAGCGAGCACTAGGAAGACCTAAACCCCAACCCAAGAGGGTTCGATTCCCAGATCAGGCAAAGTGTTATTGGGTTTTTTCATCAGGATTTTTTCAGTAACAGTCTCGGAGTCTGCATTTGTGCCCGGTTGATGACAATAAGGTCCCCCTATTACATAAGACTTAAGAACATAACTGTCGAAATGTGGGTGTACTAGTGGGTACTCTGCCTATCCCTTCGGGTATTATAGACGTGATGTTATGTTTAAATTCTTATGTTTTACGTAATATACAGGGTAAAGACACATGACATTATCGCCATAGCCCATCATATAGCCCATCAAACTAAGTAACATTTTAGAGCAAAAAAGTATTGCGAAATGTGAGTGTACTAATGGGTACACCTCTGCTTAACCCTTCAAGGACTCCAAGCGTGATGTTATGTAAAATATTGCTAGGAAACAACTTTTATTTTTGGTGTGAACAATAGCTGGTAATCATCATGCTTATAGGTGCATCCAATAATACAGGGGGCTATTTCAAGTTTAGTTATCCTAACTAATATTATAAATGTGAAAGTAACTCTGTCTGTCTGTCTGTCTGTCTGTCTTTCCGTCTGTCTGTCTGTCTGTCTTTTCTTCACGCCTAAACTACTGAATCGATTTGTGTGAAATTTGGTACAGTGTAAGTGTGAACCCCAACAAAGGACATAGGCTACTTTTTATTCGACTTCGACTTCGTCTGCGTCCGCGATAACCGACATATACGCGGACGAAGTCGCGGGCAAAAGCTAGTAAATTATAAAATAGGTTTTCGTAAAAAAACGTGACTAAAACTTGGAACTTTGACTTTCAATATCTCCGCAACTAGAAAGTTCCCAGGTATGGTCAAGAACATAAAGATTATCAGAATATTGGAAATAATATAAGCAACTTATAAATATGGCTTCGTATCTTTTACATCCGATAATAGAATGCTACTGTGCCAAAACGTAAACAACTTCGTTGTGCATGCATTAAATTATTTGCGTGCATTTTTGAATGACAATAACTCATTAGGCATAGAATGGGCACTTAAAGCCACGCGGACTTAATTATCTCGACTTATTGGTGACAAATACAAAAAGTATACATTGTAGGTAGGTATTATAAAGATTGTATACCAATACTACCTGTTTGTGTGTGTGTTGGCCTGGCCGAAAAGTTTTATAAGGTTCAAATAACAGAAAAAAAATCGTAGTAAAAGAATGCCTATTAAAAAACCAACACAAAAATCGTCCGATTGTTTATTTCATACAAGCTCAAATGTCGATTATCGCGGACGCAGATGAAGTTGAAGAATAAGAAGTGGCCTTTGTCTTCTTGAGGTTCAAACTTACCTCGTTCACCAAAATCGGTTGAGAGATTCAGTCGTGAAAGCGTAACAGACAAACAGAGGAACACAGTGTTACTTTCGCATTTATAATATTATAATAGTATGAATTGAAGCAGGCTCCTGTGGTACACATGTGTTATCCATACTAATATTATAAATGCGAAATTAACACAACTGTACTTTCTAAGTTTATCTTAGACATCACTGACTTCGTTCCGTGCCTCGGAAATCACGTTAAGCCGTTGGTCCCGGCTGTCTTAAATGGATCTTTTACAGTCGTTACGGGTCCTCAGAAGCCCGAAAATCTGACAACCAGTCTTACCAAGGGGTTTCGTATTACCCAGTTACTGGGTTGTGGAGGTCAGATAGGCAGTCGCTCCATGTAAAATACTGGTATCCAGCTGCATCCGGTTAGACTGGAAGCCGACCCCAACATAATTGGGAAAATGCTAAGCAGATGATGACCTACGATCACGTCATTAGAATATATCGATACCTTTAGGCTCAAAGGGCGTAAACGCCATTTTGGCCAAAATGAGATTTTAATGCAGTCTTACTTAGTTTTTCGTCCTCTATCGATTGGTATATTTAAAACATCGATATTCGCAAAAAAAATGGTGGATACAGCCATAATTTTTGATTCGCTAAACATAGATTTTCTTAAAATTTGGGTCGTGTTTTTTGTCTCTCCTGAAAAGTCGTGTTTTGGTGGATACGCCCTTTGAGCCTAAAGGTATCGATATATTACACTATTTAAGTAATGGAATTTTTCAACGCGAAAATTATTAACACTTAACTTTTCCCTCACGATTTTCACAAGTACGTACTGATGATGTCCAATAAATGTGTGTTAAAATTAACAAAGTGTTAAAATTTTGCCAATTCAATCTAGTATTAATGCCGTGCTAGGGCAAAATTGCAATTTCATATTGACATTCCTCATAATCAATCACTTTACGTCCGCAGTGACAGAGTCACGTTGTCAACTGTGGTAACTATCATAATTGAACTGTTGGTTCTACAAGATTAGACCTGTCGCCTTCGGGCAAACATGGTGGGCAAAAACATTTGTATTATTATACATGGGCAAACGTTCACGTGGTGCTTACGTAGGAACACTATTGATTGATACGTCATTCGTTATCGCGATTAATGAGCTGATCATGCAGTCTATTATAGGGTACTTAGTAGGGGGCGTGTCTGTGCGTTGGGTTTTCCAGGGGTAGATATTTATAGTACAATTTGAATGATTTGATGAATTTGACTTGATAGATAACACATTAATACACACACACACTATACACTTTTTAATTTAATTTTTCCATCAGGAATTTCTCAGTAGCAGCCTTGAAATCTGGATTTGTGCCCGGTTGATGGTAATAGGCTCTCCCCCTATTATATGGGACTTAAACATAACTGTCGAAATGTGCGTGTAATAATGGGTACACCTCTGCCTAACCCTTTGGGGATTACAGGCGTGATGTTATGTTTATGTTTATGTTTGATTTGATAGATTACGTAGAAAATTAACTCCATTTGCGACATATTAAATTAACGATTTACTTCAGTTAAAAAAGGTACAAAGCTAAACTGTACATTATACCTACCTTGTGCCTTATTTCATATTAGTAAATCTTATCTAAGATCCTTTATACTAGGGTGCCAGTGTCGAGCCGAGGGCATGACAAAAATATTTAGAATTTAGGGAAGATTACAAATATTTTTTTTTAATTTTTGGGTCTTATCAGCATTTTAATACCTACATAGTATAAATTTTCTCAGTGCACATAAACAAATATATCTGTCTTATTCCTTCCAGTACGTGATAGGCAGTGTCACATCATGGAATATTCTCGCAGGCGTCAGCGCAACAATTCCTATCCTCTCCTTTCTTGGCATGCTGTTCCTCCCAGAGACTCCCAACTACCTCCTGCAGCAAGACAAGAGGGCGAGAGCAGAGAGTTCTCTAGCGAAACTCAGAGGAAATACGTGCGACTTACAAGATGAGATACAGAAGATGGTTGCGTTTAAAGAGAAGAATCATGTTGACCCGTGAGTATTATTTTATAGCCGTAGTAAGTATTTTTTTTTGTTTTGTTTTTTTTCCTAAATAGATAGGACTTAAACAAAACATGGCAAAATGTGGGTGTTTTAATGGGTATACCTCTGCCTAAGCCTTCGGGGATTTACAGGCGTGATGTTAAGTTATTATTACATAAACGGCCGGAGATAGTAAGCTATCCGTGTATTTACATACATACATAAACTCACGCCTTTTTCCCATGGGGGTAGGCAGAAACAATAGAACGCCACCTGCTACGATCCTTACATACTCCTTTCGCCTCATCTACGTTCATACATCTCGTTATACAATCACGCCGGTTACGAATACTCCGCACCTGACCTTTCAATATTTACCTGTGTATTTACCTATCAACCAATATTCCTTGCGTCATTATGTGGAAGCTTGTAACATTTATTCAGATATCCCATTTTCATCAGAGGTTTATCGCTCTCGAATTATATGAGAGAATGTCGTGATGGCTCAGTGGTTAAGACGCCCACCCCTCATGCACGGGGTTGTAGGTTCGTAACCGGCAAGAGCAATTACCAATGTGACTTTTTCTATTTCGTATATACTTTCTAAGTTATCTTGGGAATCATTAACATCGGTGAAGGAAAACATCGTGAGGAACCCTGGACTGGAGGCTTTTTCTCATATAGAGAAGTCACGAGCATTGTCGACTAAGCTTGCTCAAGGCGGAATGGTAATTTCAAAATTATATTATTAGTCTAAGTTTATTATATTATTTATATGAGTATATTATTTATCTACTTTATTCACACACAATGTTGTTAATCCAGTGTAAATAAGGTTGAGTTTTGCTAAACAATTTGCTTTTATTTAGCTTTGTTTTTCATATTTCTCATAGCTGTACCTAGCTGATTGTATTAGCACTTATACGACGTGTTTACAAACAAATGTAGGGAACTGTTTAATATTTATACATTGGATTAATCAGCTCAATTAACGACCTACCTACCTGTGTTTTTTTCTATTAAGCTGTCTATACAAAGATAAATTAGTGTAAAACACACCAGACTTTGCCTATTTCTCAACAGATATAAGTATATTGAACACTTAACCCGCGACTTCGTTCGCGTGATTTTTCTTATGGATCCCTATTTTTTCTAAAATAAAATATAGCCTATGTTACTTGCAGATAATGTAGCTTTCTAATGGTGAAAGAATTTTTAAAATCGGTCCATTAGTTTTTGAGTTTATCCATTACAAACAAACAAAAATACAAAGTTTTCCTCTTTATAATATTAGTGTAGATAGACTACATACTTACTACACAAATGTCGTTAATTAAAATAAGCTGGACCAAATGTGCTCTAGTTTTGTAATGAAAGTATTGCGAACCCACGAACTGTGGAGCCGGATTTCGGGCTTGGCGTAGCGGATATTCGCCCGCAACGGGTGCGTGTAATTAGGTATTTTACTCACAATGTTAATAAACATAATGTTTTGTTACTAGATAGGGAGTCACGATCTAAACTCATTTGTCTGGCATAGATAATATCAGTAAATGCGACTTTATACATACATATGAAATACACAGTTGTTTATAAATATCAATACTTACGGCTATAATATACACTATATACACAAATAGATGTACGAGTATAATGTATGTTTGCGTCTCGTTGTGCAATTATTACTTCCTTGTCTGAATTTATAATTAGCACGTATGATATGGGAAATAATTGTATATTTAACCTATTTATTAGCTAGTAGTGATAGTAAGTCTCGGCTAGAGGAGCTTGCGGCTTCCATCCTTCAGGTTAACCTACGCTTGCTGGAGTTGGTTAGTGGATGACCATTTTTACTCGCCGAGACTCCTCTGTGCCTCGGAAAGCACATTAAGCCATTGGTCTCGGCTGTCATACGTGGGCTTTTGGCCGTAGTTACGGGTCGTCAGAAGAGAATGAGAGTGAGGGAAAAAAGAGTCCACCTGTGTTCGTTCACATTCTTGTGTATTAGGTATAATAGGTTTCAAAATTCAGTCGAGAAAATTATTCTGGCACAAAAGCATACATTCAAGCCGACTGCTCCATGGTGAATTGAGGACAAGAAATACCTATACATATAAGGACAAAATGGAATGCCTTCGCGTAACTAATCACTGCTATGTTCTATTCCAGGTTGCATGGCCCTCGCGAAATTCTCAAGGCTTTATTGTTACCTTCTACTCTGAAACCGTTCACTATCCTGGCTATCTACTTCTTCGTGTATCAATGGTGCGGCGTGAACACCATCACTTTCTACGCTATTGACGTTTTTAAGGTACGTTCTATTATTTAATACTTTGTATAAATTACGGTGGACAGGGACACATAACATAAGCTGTTAACTACGCATACTGCCTACTTATTAAACTAAGTTACATTGATCGAAAGAAGCTGGGAAATTACTACTATTCTTTTGGAGTTTGAGCTTTCAATTTCATTAAATGTCTTTTACATTATTATATGTAATGTATCCAGGAGGTACCTGAAACAATTTTCAACTTTTTGCAAAAGTTAAAAACACAGTTGACTTGGGGGGGCGTTCTCTGTTTAAGCATCGTAGCTCCTCAACGGAAAGGGCCGTTTACTAGATGTTTTAAGTTTTTTAAATTAATGCCATTGCCTGTATGGTGTTTTGTGGATTCATTGCTACTGAACCCATCTTCATCAATATGTAACAAATGAATTACTACTTGCAGGCATCTGGTACAACAATGAACAAGTACTGGTTGACAATATCCATGGGCGTCGTGCGAGTCATATTCACTGTCGTTGGATGTATCCTCTGCAGGATGTGTGGCAGGAGAATTCTTACCTTCATATCTGGTAAGGTTAATTTAGATTTAAGAAACTTCTTAATTTTCGACACATAAGGCTGATTTAGACGGTGCTAGAAATATCGTGCAAGTGGTGGTACAGCCAACAAAAAAGATAGGTAGTCAGGGTCGTCAGATATAGTTGAAGTTTTCTTAGAAACTGAGCCCAAATTATAGACTTTGGGCTCGTCACATTTTATATTAATTTGTAATTTCTGTTAGATTTTTAACTTTAATCGCTGAGTCTAGCGTCGAAAATCCAACAGTGCGCGAGGCAAAGTATAAGTATAATATTTAAATAATAATGTTGTAAGAGAGTTGGCCCCCAGGTCTGCAAATCTGGACACGACTTTATTAAAACAAACGCCAAAATAATCCAACCCTGGTTTTCTTCTTTTCAGCTTTCGGCTGCGGCATCACAATGATAATCCTGGCAGTATACATGTACTTCGTCAAGTTCTGGCATGAGAACAGCCTTCCAGTGCAGCACTCCTGGATCCCGGTGTTCAGCATCTTCGTCTTCGTCATCTCGTGCACGCTCGGTTACCTGATCATACCCTGGGTTATGATTGGCGAAGTTTATCCGACGCAGGTATTTTTTTTGATGTTATAAGTTTGTGAGTTTGTAGGGGGTAATCTCTGGACCTACTGTACCGATATTGAAAATTCTTTCGCAAATTGGAAGCTACGTAATCACTTCTTTCTTTCTTTATTGTGTGGGCAGTAAGGTCTTACGACCCCACACACCCTAGTGTCAGAGTTTATAAACCTCCATTTAACGTTATCACTGAGTGCCATAGTTTATTATCAAAAAGTTATGGATCCGTAAGAAAAATTACGCGAAAGAAGTCAGGAGGAGAGTGCTATCTCTATAATAACTTTGTTTTTACCTCCAGGTGCGTGGTGTGGTCGGTGGTTTGACCACGTGCGTGGCCCACATGTCTGTGTTCTCCGTGGTGAAGACCTTCCCTTACCTCAAGTACCTGCTCAACGACTATGGAGTGTTCGGACTGTACGGGAGCATGTCTTTGCTTGGTGAGTTTCCTACAACTGAGCTCAACTGAGCTGAGATATATAGATTTTATTTTGTGTAATTTTTCTGTGGGCCTAATAATAAAATGAATATTACACTATTTAATTTCTATACACATTAATTACATATCAATATTAAATAATAATACCAGCCTATTAATATCCCACTACAGGGCAAAGGCCTCTTCTCATAAAGAGAAGGCATGAGCATTAATCACCAAGCTTGCTCAAGGCGGATTGGCGATTTCAGACTTATATTCATTTCAAGTCCAGGTTTCCTCACGATGTTTTCCTTAACCGATGTGAGTGATATCCAGGATTAATTTTAAAAAGTACTTAAATATGAAATTGAAAAAGTCATATTGGTACCTGCTTGGATTCGAACCCTCAACCTCATACATGAGAGACGGGTGCTTTAACCGCTGGGCCATCACAACACACAATACAAAAATACCAATATAAAAACATTAAAAATAGTATAAGATTTATTGTTGTTTTTTGTTACAGCAATGATATTCTTCTACTTCTACCTACCTGAAACGAAAGGCAAGACTCTGCAAGAAATAGAAGATTACTTCAGCGGCAGAACGAAATCTTTGACAAGACGCAACACTCAATGTGAAGGAGCGTGATCAGTTAGTAAAGGTGAAAATAGGTGATCAATGTGATGAGTGATGAAGTGTTACGTATGAATTGATGAGCTTCAAATTGAGTATTTAAAAACTTACTTCCGGCCAGCTTTGATAGGAGGTAGCTCGGACCCTGTTCCTGATACCTTCAGGGCCTTATCACACTAGCGGTTTGCGAGCGGCTGCGGGGCGGGGCGGGCGCGCAGCGAATGCGTCGCGAACACGCCGCGGCTGCACAGCGAAGACGTCGCGGACGCGTGGCAAATTCGCAACGTATCGCAACGTAGGCGGGCGGACAGGCTGGCATTGTACGAGATAGTCCACGCTAATATTCGCAGCGATCGCGTTGCGCGTCCGCAATGAATTCGCAATTCTTTGAGTACGCTCGCAATCCGCTAGTGTGATAAGGCCCTTAGGCTTCAATTTTTGTATTTTTAAATGTAACTTAAGCTATGGTTTCATACATTTAGTATAGGACTGATCACATTTGTCCCGCCCCGCGTGGCGTGGAGATACCGACTAGAGAATGTATGAAACCGATAGCTTTCCCACGCGTGGCGACACGTGGGGCAGGTTATTTTTTAAACTTAACCTGCCCCGCGTGTCGCCACGCGCAGGTTTCAAAGTATTTCTGATATTTAAAAATATAAAAACATATGCTTCTAAAATGAATAAAGGTAATAATATATTATCATGCAAGAAATAATAATTCTTACGATTATCTGAATTACGTAAACTTAAAGATACTGAAAAACGGAATGCCTTTGTTTGTAAGGCATTTTATTTACTTAACTCGTGTGAATGTGATTGGTTGGTTCCTATGTTGTTATTGTTAAGACCCATTTTCGCGTGACCTGTACATTAGTTTACCAGTTACTGTTGTAATTTTATTTGTGTTTTTTGTTTTATTGGTCTAGTGATAATCAAACCAAAATGTACTCAGTAGCAGTTCGGAGTTCGTCCAAAAATGTATGGACCAAAAACCCAGAGTCGATTTAGACAAATCTGGTATCAATAGCTTTATTAAAATGCACAATTTACCCCACCGAAAAGATTATGCCCATATCCATGGGATATAAAAGTTATAGGCTAATAAAGTATATTAGAAAAATCATGTATAACTGATTATTTTTACCAGTTTTTGCAACAGCAATATATTAATAATGAATAACTTGTTATTTTTATCAGTTTTTTCAACAGCAATATATTAATATAATAATAATCATAGGACAATAATAAATATAAGTAGCGATTATATGAACCTATCAAGTATTAAATCTTATATTTCACAGCTTGTAAATCATATGTCAAGATACTTTTGTCGTGAAATCTTTTTACAGTTGAATGTGCCTATTTTGTCTCAGATTATTTATTTTTTCAGTCGCTTATTTAAAAAAAAAACAAATACTGTGGGAAAAATATTTATTTCAATTATTTTCAATGTCTATTAATTTATCATCTAAGAACCCAGCAGGTTGCATAAGGTCGTCTTAGTACCTGGCCCAGGCCAGATAATGAATAACAAAGATAGGTAGGTAATTATGCTAGAGAACTTAAAAAATAGACGTAATCTCATTAATAAAGGACTTTGAACTTGATAGTTGCATATGACCGCTAGTTATATTTATTATTGTCCTATGATAATTATTATTAATATAATGCTGTTGAAAAAACTGGTAAAAATAACAAGTTATTCACGATTTTTCCATATATACTTTGTTCGTCTATAACTCATATACCCCATGGATATGGGCAATTTTTTTTCGGTGGGGTAAATTGTGCATTTTAATAAAGCTATTGATACCTAATTTGTCTGAATCGACTCTGGGTTTTTTTTGGACCATCGCTTTTGTATCCAATTTATGGCAATCATCATCATCTATGTGCCTGGAGAAGTAGGTATGGGTGTACCCAGCCTTGCCTATAGGTATTTAGGCATCATTTATTTAACCTATTTTTATTAAGAACCTGCCTCGTTGGTCTACTGGTCGCAAAGCTGACTGGGAGCATGAAGTCTTGGGTCCGATTCCCAGGTCGGGAAAAGTGTTATTGGGTTTTTCCATCAGGAATTCCTCAGTAGTACTCTCGGAGTCTGGATTTCTGCCCGGTTGTACATGGGACTTAAACATAACTGGCGAAATGTGGGTGTAGGTACTAATGGGTACACCTCTGTCTAACCCTTCGGGCATTACAACAGGCGTGATGTTCTGTATGTATGTTTTTATTAAGAGTAATAATTACCTTGGTCATAAATGAATGTAGACGCTGGAACGTCTTTATTAGGTACTTGTAGTCTTTTTCACCTTATGAAACTTGGCCATGGAATTACTAAAGCTTAGTGTACTGGTAACGTGTAAAAGGGTTTTAGCAAGAGTTGTGATTTGTATATGATGCGATATTGTTGTGTATATTTTGTGAAAGTATTATATACTGTAGTTTGCGCTAAGATTAGTCTAAATCTAAATAATTCTATTTTTGTAGACATTATACGGATAAACGTGCCATTTTATAAATGTTTGAGTCACAAAAATTTGGTCACAATTAAATTATGTTATGGGAAGGACACAACATTATAAAGACCAAAAAAATTAAGTAGAATTCCATAAAATAACAGTTTGTATAAAAAAAACAAAGTTTTTAAAATTGTGCCATGAGAAATTATCTTGTTAATTTTTGTCTATTAATACATAATAATATAAAAAACATATCGAACTACATATTGTAAGAAAAATATTTTAAAAAAATGAGCAACTTGTTCTACAAAGATTAATAATTTTTGAAAAATATTTTGTACAGTTTGTTTCCTTGCTAAGTAAGTACAAAAAACAAAAACTGTTGTCGTCCTTTACAATATTCTATTTAAATAATACGTAAAATAAAAAGTTACCATTTTTCTCTGTCTTCAGCATACAATGCATTTTATTTATTGTTTAATTTATTATAAATGAAAATAGTGAAGCATTTTGTGATAGTTTTTTAGTTTAGTAATAGTTTAAATGTAAAGCAAATGTTGAACATATCTGATTTATTGAAAATAAAGAAAATATTTCGTGATTTTGTCGTTTTGTGTAAATATTTCCAACATTTTTGCTTGATTTTTAAACAGTTGCTATAAAGCAACAAGTGAAAAAAAAATCCCCTACTAATGTTATCGTGACGATTAACATTGATGACTTCATCTTATGCCTTTGACTGCCTCGCTGGTATAGTGGCCGCGAAGTGGCTGCTGAGCATGAGGTCTTGGGTTCGATTCCCAGGTCGGGCAAAGTGTTATTGGGTTTTTCAAACAGGAATTTCTCAGTAGCAGCCTCAAACCTTGGATTTGTGCCCGTTTAAAGGCAATAGGCTCGCCCCCTATCTATCTATCTATTCGGTGTTGGTTTCCGCACTTAGTCCTTGAAGTGGACCATTGTACGTGAGCCATGGTGGCCGGTTATTCCAGCCAGCCCACCTCCCTCCAGAAGTAGATCAGTCTTCCCGGTCTTCTCAGGGCATCCGCGAGTGATCCCGGTGCTCCGAGAATCTCTTCGCGGATCTGAGCAACGCCGGTGCACTCGAGGAGCACGTGCGCCACTGTTTCCTCCGCCTCCATGCATGCTCTGCACAAAGGACTGTCAGTAATACCTAGTGTGTGAAATCATCAGTGTCCAGTGATGGTCCCCGCTCGCCGCCTATTACATGGGACTTAAACGTAACTGGCGAAATTTGGATGTACAGTCAGCATCAGAGAAAAGGTACCCCCTTTGGTAATGACATCAAACCATTTAAGTTTTTTGCAGTGTATCGTAGATGTCGTGTTGGTCTAGGGGTTAAGACTGCGGCTGGGCAATGCGATGGTTGCGAGTTCAAATCCGCGGAATAAGTTTCATTTTTTCTTTTTTTAGGATTTCATTTAGGATTTTATTTTTTAGGTGGTTTTCGTCAATTATTATTTATGAAATCAAATGTTAAAATATGTAGGAGGTTTATAAAAAAAACTAGTCATGTTGCATAAACAATATTCATTTATTTCCTTAATTACATAATATATTATTATATTAAATTATAATAATATATAATAATATAATTATATTATACTTGGGGTACACTGAAAGTTTTGCGTATCATATTATTAAAACAAGTTGTAAGTAAAATGTTATTTTTACACGACTGCCCCAAAAAAAGGAGTGTTATGTGTTCAGGGTTAATGTATGTATGTATGTATGTATGTGAGTTTCTTTATTCCACCATAACTTTCAAACGCCTGAACCGATTTCGATGTATGGGGTATCGTTACAATCCTTGCATCGTTCCGAGTAACATAGGCTAGTTAAAAAAATAAATAATCTGGTGTGGTCACTTTAAAACGTAAATTAATACCAGCCTCAATTTATTTTTTTAATTGAGTCCAAACACGACTTTGTTTTCTTGGCTGTGTGCGAAGAAGCATTGTCGTGGTGCAAAAGGATTCGGCTTCTCGGTCGCTTCTCTCGAACTTTCTCCAGCACAGTGGGCAAACAAATGGTGGTGTATCACTCAGCATTAACACTCCTTTGATCCTCAAGTGGAATCGTGCAAACTGGACCCGTCCGAGAAAAAAAAATGCAATCATTTTTTTACCCACGTTCCTCACCTGCTTCAATTTTGTTGGTCTGTTCTCGCTTTCGAACACCCATTCACAAGACTGCTGCTTTTTCTGTGGTTCAAAACAGTAAATCCACGTTTCGTCTCTCGTGACGATGTCATAAACAGCATTTGAAGGTCCGTGGTCGTACTTAAGCAACATTTTTGAGCACCAATCAATACAAGCCCGTTTCTGTTCTGATGTCAGCTCGTTTGGGATCCAGCGACAACAAAGTTCCTAACTTTTAATTCGTCGTGTATATTTTTATTTTATTTGTCTCATAGCAATCCCTGAATGTTCTCTGATCATCTCATAGGTGATTTGTCTATTTTATTCAATAAGCCGCTTAACAGTAATGACATTTTCCTCGATGGTCGCAGTTGTAGGACGTCCTTCACGACTTTCGTCATTTAGTGAAACACGCCCTCGACTAAATTCGGCAAACCACCGTCTCACGGTGCTGAGGAGAGGTGCTTCCCTCCCAAAAACATTTTGCAATCGAGCGGCACAATCTTGTGGAGAAAGAGCACTTTTAAAATCATAGAAAATCATCGCCCTGAAATCTTTTTGCGTTAACTTCATTTTGACTACGAATGGCAAACTTCGATGTGCGATAAAAAATAAATGACAAATGATTTTCCCGCCAATCTTTTGTTTTTGTAATGCCTAAGAATGTATCTTAAAAGGAATATATAATTCAAAATTCTAACAGTTATTGAATGCCAAGAGTGCAAAACTTTCAGTGTGCCCTACGTAGAGCAAAAAAGTAATCTAATTTCAACCATATCTCGCAGTTCATACGGCAGCTAAGTTTCTGAAGTCAAATTACGGTAGTGCAACAATTAGAATCCAGCACATTCTATTCAACCAAACAAAAAATCTATGCTAATTTCAACCTTATCTTTTAGATATTTGAATTGTCTTTTAGTTAATTTGAATTGATTTTATTTAATCGTAAAACAAAACGGTAAGGTAGAAATATAACACGTGATGGAAGTTGAAATTTAAACCTTTTTATCTAGAAGATTAGAGCGTTATCAACCTTGTTCGATAAATGAAATAATTATATTAAAAATTTCGATACATTTGCTAACTGTGCCAATAGCCTAGTGGTATAAGACACGGTCCAGATTATCGGCTGGCACATGGTGGTGCGTGTTCGTATCCTCAACCGCGCCTAGCTTTTTGTAAGTTATTCATTGTAAGCCGAAAAAATTCCAAAAAAATATTAAAAAGGTGCAAATACTGATTGAGTGGGATCGGTGGCAGGCAGAGATGGGTAAGGCGGCGTGGCGGGGGAGGGAGCCGCTTGGGCTCTGAGTCACGTGACGCGATCGCCCGAGTGGCGGCGCGCGCGCCGTCGCTCGGGGGATAATTCTTTAAGTCTTGGGGGGTTCCTTTTCTCTGATGCTGACTGTACTAATGGGTACACCTCTGCCTAACACTTCGGGGATTACAGGCGTGATGTTATGTGGTAGGTACTTCATCATATCAGCCGAATGACGTCCACTGCTTGATATAGGTAACTCGTAAACTTTGACGCGAGCGAAGTCACGGGCGGAAGGTAGTAGACTACTATTTTATGAAAATTAACGCGGACAGAGTCGCGTACACAAAATAGTATTAGTCGAATTAAATTAAATCATGCCTAGTTTAAATACAGGCGAAAACACAGCGAGTTTCCAAAAGTATGAGCTATATCGTTATCGGAACTGATAACGCCCATTCAATACTTCAGTCTGAAATGTGAGTTGGTTCTATAAAGTCATGAAGTTGATCCTGCTGCTTTGTTGCCTTATCTTAAGCTGTGACGCATTAATTAACAAATTGAAACAAAAAAAAGGTTTGTTGCAAATTGAACTATATTAACAAGAGAGTAAGAATGAAAACAGAAGTCTTTTTTTATTTCATAGCTTAAGCGCTGAAATATTTCATCAAAGATCTAAAGTGCTTTATTGGTTTTATAATTGGGTTTAGTTCTAACAAAACGAATTAACTCACAAGAAAATGTATCTTATTTTTCGGAATAGGTAATTTGATTGGATTTAAGATTTTAATAATTGAGTTTGTGGATTGCCTCGTTTTGATAGTTTATAGTGTGTCCCAAACGTATGCTTGGAATAGATTAAATTAATGAGCGTTAAGTGATATAAAGAAAACATTACAATTTCTTTAAAAAAAATGGTATAAGTATGTGGGAGTGGGAATGGAACGTAAAGTGAGCGAAAGAGATAAGATGCTATGTGCGAGTGAGAGGTGGAAAGAACGATTTGAAATGAGAGTGGAAGGAAGGATTTGAAATGACAGTCAGTAGTCGATAGACGTGGCTCATATGACGATGACGTTAAAATAAAAGAAGAATTTTTGAAGACGAATTTTTATTTCAAGAACCTGTTATCCCACAATTTTGGGGGCTCGTCCGGGATAACAAAAAGAGAGAAAAAAAACGATTAAATTTACAAGACGGATTTTCTTCGGAAGCTAGTAAGATACGACGCTGCGACGAAGATGGTAGACGACGGCAAGAGCCGCAATTTTGAAAATATGGCGGCGATGGCGTTTTCGATGGAAAGTATCTCAAAATTTAGCGGCGACGACAAGACAATATCGTCAGGTAAATGGGCGCAGGATTTAGAGGACAATGCTGAGATTTTTGAGTGGAACGAAAAACAAAAGCTCATCATTGAGCGAAAATCCTTAACGGGTACCGCAGCTCTTTGGCTGAAAAGTGAGAAAATCTTTAGGACATTTGATGATCTAAAATCGGCCTTGCAAAAAGAATTCCCAGATTCGATTAACATAAAAGAGATGCACGAAATATTGGCAGCACGCAAGAAACACGCTGATGAATCCTACTACCAATATATGTTGGTAATGAAAGAACTGGGGCGTCGCGCAAAATTTCCAGATTACATAACAATTCAGTACATTATAGACGGAATCCAAGACTATGAACCGAATAAATCAATTTTGTATGGCAGTACAACATATTCGGTCCTAAAAGAAAAAATATCATTGTATGAAAAAATTAAAGAAAGAACGCCAAAGAAGACGCTAAGTGATAAAAGAGAAAAAGACTTATTTAAGAAGGAAACGAGGCGATGCTATAGCTGTGGCGAACTTAATCATTCGTCGCAAAATTGTCCTCATAAGGAAAGGGGACTTAAGTGCTTTAAATGTAACGAATTCGGCCATATTTCCTTAAAGTGCACGGCGGCAACGAAAGACGATCGGAAGCTTTCGGAAAATGTCGACGGCCGATCGAGGCGGCCATTCAGCGGAGACGACCGACAGCGCTGCCAACGTGACGGACTTCATTCGGGCAGACATACGAATCCCAGCACATCGAAGTCCGCCATGTTTACTACGGATTATGTTGGCACCACTGACAGTGACGACGCGGATGACAACTGTCATTGTCTACAAAATAAAGAAGTGCAGATTGTAAACAAACATATTAACAAGAAGTCAGGCAAGCCGGTTTTGAGTATTTTTGTTGAAAATACCGAAGGAATGGCGCTCATTGACTCGGGAAGCGATGTCAACCTAATGTCAGAAGACTTCTATGACGTGATCGGCCAGCCAAAGACGACTGAAGATGGTGTTGTGTTGTCGGGTCTCGGACTAAAACGAGTGCGTTCATTCGGGAAGTTTACGACTTGTGCTGTGATAGACGGACGATGTTACGACGGAGTTACATTCCATGTTGTGCCTAAAGACTGTATGCCTTATAGTTTAATATTAGGTCATGAGTTTCTCGCCAGTGTGACAATGATTATGAATGAAGGAAGTGTGTTGTTGTTACCCTCAGGTGAAGAATGGATGAGAAAAATTAATTGTTTTACGGTAGGTTTGAGTGTTGTTGTAGGTTCCACAGTCAGCCCAACTGTCAAAAAGCAGGTTTTACAGTGTGTGGATGACTACAAGCCGGTCCAAACAAAAGAAGCACCCATACAACTGAAAATTATCTTGAAGGACGACATCCCAGTGGCTCAAAAACCAAGAAGATTGTCACTAAAGGAACAGCAAATAGTTGAAGATCAGGTAAAAGAATGGTTAGAAGTACCTAAAAGTATGGAGATGAATATTCTGAAGCGAATACACAGCATTGGGCATTATGCTAAAAAGAAAGAGAAAGAGTTTTTAGAAAAAGAGTTTTACATAAAAGGAGTTAAGAAGAAAAGAATTAGAAGATAATTTATATGAAAACAAGGAATCCTAGTTAATTATTTTGATATGTTCAGAGTTGTATTTAAGTTTTAGTTTCAATTTTTAAGATGTTTTATGTAAATTATATTAACATAAGATTGTTAGGTATGGAAAGTGGTTTGTACTGTGATGATTTGTTATGTAGTGATGAATGTAAGCATGTAAGAATGAAATGAGCAATGGAAGTCAGTTTAGCATGTCTGGGGACAGACATGAATGTCGGATGGCCGAATGCGGGAGTGGGAATGGAACGTAAAGTGAGCGAAAGAGATAAGATGCTATGTGCGAGTGAGAGGTGGAAAGAACGATTTGAAATGAGAGTGGAAGGAAGGATTTGAAATGACAGTCAGTAGTCGATAGACGTGGCTCATATGACGATGACGTTAAAATAAAAGAAGAATTTTTGAAGACGAATTTTTATTTCAAGAACCTGTTATCCCACAAGTATATTTCGAAGTAGTTTGGTTAGTTTTGGAAGATTGAACTCCAATTATTAGTAATCTTAACACTTTTTGGTAGTACCAGTAACCGTAGTAAATGCTTCATAGATGCTAAAGTAACTCTGTCTGCCTGTCCGTCTGTTTTATGACTAAACCACTGAACAGATTATGATAAAATTTTACGTACGGTAAAATTACGGTACGAGGCTTACCTGGTTCATGCTTACATTAACCCCATGAAAGGATAAACGCTACTTTTCTTTCTCCCGACTTCGTCTGCGTCTGCGACAACCGACATTTCCGCGGACGAAGACGCGGGCAGAAGCTATACAATAAACTAACCATGTTTTAAAATTATGTTCAGCTATAAAGAAAAAAACATTAACGGAAGGTCTGGAATTCAGCAAAATATCAAGATCGGCTCTTCTGAAAATCCTGGCAGCATTCCAAGACAACATTCAGAAGAATTTGAAGACGGAGGAGTTGAAGCCGCTGTTCACCGCACAGTTCGCCAACAGTCCTTACACCAGACCGTTTATCTATCCAAACATATTTCAAGCGCCTAAAGCCAAACCGCATGCATATTGAATCGAATGCTATCAATAAATTGAAATGTATATCTTGATTTTTTTTTAACGAAGATTTTTCACGCGGCTTGCGTAGGAGTTACTTAACTGGCAGGAATCGTTACGTAAGAAAAAAAGAGTTATTCTCCCTCCAGGCGACCCTCCCTCTCTTTCTCTTTCTCTCTATCTCTTTATATTTTAAACGTGTATATTATTCTACATAATCTTGTATAATTTTATTATTATATCTTCGTTCCTGACGGGAGTCCTCAGACGACGCGATTTTTTTGGGTATAATAATGAAGGAGAAGAATAAACTGCATGTTGAGGCTTACTTTACTAAAAAATATAATACTTGTATATGCCCTAGAATCATACCTAGAATATACAAAATTCCTACCATTGTAAAAAAATAATACGCAATTTTAAAAAGAGTTTAAGATGGCAGTTTGATTTCGTAGTAAGGGACGTCTATAGATATAGGTCAATGATACCGATAAGTAGTTGCAGACATTGTCACAGAATACACAGAGTATATAAATCACTACGTTTTATGATCTTAACGTTTAAAGTCTTACAGGATATTGGTGAAATTTTGGTGACGCCTCACCATACACAACATGTCAAGCTTTTATAATGACAAAAAGGTTTACTAGAAAAAATGTCGGTTACCTCGTTCAAAAATATACAACTTGACCCTGGGTTTTGGACTAAAACTTCCCAAATTCAGTTACAATATGGAATATGGGTGAACATGATACAACTTGGTATCGGCTTGGCCTTTGGGCTCGCGACAGTTCAGGTGCCGCAACTGTCACGTCATGACTCTGAAATATTAATCACACGGAATGACGCATCTTGGATTGGTAAGTGTTATTTTTATATAGATTCAGTCCGCAACTTCAAAGTTGCTATAGCATACCACAGGAACCGTACATTATTCCAGACTGTAATCTTTCTATGTGCCAAATTTCATCCAGATCCGTTTAGCCGTTCTGGCGTGATTGAGCAACAAACATCCATCCATACTTTCGCATTTATAATATTGAGTAAGATTACCTACTGTCCTAGTTAAATCCTTTGATGACTGAAGACCGTGGAGAAAAATCGTTTTATCGTAGAAGTATAGTTGTTCGTAAGAGGCACGTCTGATAGAAATCCATTCTATTACTTAGGATTTTTATGCCAAAATGCAAGGTAGCAAGTAGCAGTAGCAAGGTAGCAAGCTCCGTGTGGGGGGAGCAATGTAAGCATAGAATGCTGAGAAAAATCATTTTTTTGCAACCATAAATGGACGCCCCATCAGGCTAAGTAGAACGAATCATCGTTCAGAAATCATTCCGCAGGGTGACTGGTCAATAAGAGTAGCTGAGGATCAAGTTAAATGGAATATGATTGGATAGGCCTTGTCTAGCAGTGGACTGGTCTGACGATGAAGATGATTTTCTTCAAAAATCCGTATTCCAAAAGTCTAAAAGTTCAAAATCCAAAAGCCTTTTTTTTCTATTTCATGTTTTAGCCAGTGTGGTGCCACTATGTAGTTCCATCGGCTGTTTGATTAGTGGCGTTGTTATGGACAGGATGGGACGTCGAGTCATGCTTATATTCTGCCAAATTCCAACATTCATTGGATGGCTCTACACCAGCTTAGCGAATACTCCAAAAGACATTATTATAGGTTTGCTATTTTTTTTAATTTAACTCGGGACCTCTAGGCTAGGACTCCCTAGTGCTATGTTCCGAGTTAGTTAAAGGTCTGTGACTCTTCACGGACCTTTAAAAGGCGTATGAGGAGCCGAAGCCAACTCGTAGAGGCCCCTTAGACCTTCTTCAATAAAATAAATATTATTTGTTAGCCTTTAAGTTGGAGTGTCACATTCGAGGTGTAAAAAGATAAAACCACATAACTGTTAACTACACATACTAGCCATCAAACTAAGTAACATTAAGCCAAAATTATTGCTGGTACATCACTTTTATTTTTCTGCACGCAATACATTGTGCTTACTGGTGCATGTAACAGTATAGAAGGAGGGGGGAACAAAGTAAGTAAAGTGGAGCAGACACGTGTTAGAGTGGAGATCACGCTAGGCAAACGTGCTGCACGGTGGACCGACGATGTAAAGAAGGTGGCGGGCAGCGGATGGATGCAGGCTGCCCAAGACCGGGATGGTTGGCGCTCTTTGGGGAGGCCTACGTTCAGCAGTAGACAGCTATAGGCTGATATGATGATGATGAATGTTGTTTCACAGGGAGAGCAATAACAGGCTTAGGATGTGGCATGGCTATGGGTCCTCCAAGAGTATTCTGCACTGAAATATCCTTGCCAAATATGAGAGGAATGATTGGGGCTTTCCCCGCAATAGCTTTCGCCGTAGGAGTAACCGTGCAGGTATTATTTTTGATTGACATAGTTCTAATCTCGCTCGGCGATCTCGCTCGTTGGTGTATTCGTACGAGAAGGCTCAGTCTAGGAAGACCCCCCACGAAGTGGACCGACGACTTGGCAAAGGTCGCGTGAAACTGCTGGATGCGGGCAGCACAGGACCGCGCGAAAGCCAGAATCAACAGTGGCGACTACCAGAAAAGTGCCCGCGAAATAATTTTTTATTTTTTATTTTTATTTATTCGGGAAAATAAACAGTTATACATTAAAGTCTTATACTAAAGTACAAATATACAAGAATTATAAATGTATAACCCACGACATTTTCCACAGCATATTAAAAGTTATATAAAACAGTGCGCTATTTAAGCTGTTAAAACATAAAAGTAGAGAACTTAAACATAGACAGGCATGCAAACAATAGAGAAAGAGAGAGGGAGAGAGAATGAGTAAGTATTAAACTAACTATTATAATCTAAAATTATCTTGTAGATTTGACTTTTAAATTTTTGAGCGGTGACAGAAAAGAAGTCGTTGTCTTCAAATATTTTGTTGTATTGATTAGTAAGGCGGCGTAGGGGTGCTCGCAAGCCTGCATTTGTACGGCAAGAACTCACTGCAAATAAAGGTCTTGCGCGCACCCCACGGCATATCGTTGATCTGGGTACTACATAACTGATTTTGTTGCAAATATCAATACAATCATAAGTATTGCACAGATCAAACAAGAACATTGTTTCTAATATAATTCGTCTAGACTTTAAACTCTGCAGCTTATACTTCTTCAATAGGTCATTGTAGGATGCATAAGTACGATAGCATCGAAAATGCATGGCCTTCAAAAACTTTCTTTGCACTTTTTCGACCATATCGGAATATTTACCATAGTGGGGATTCCATACCGAAACAGCATACTCTAGCTGAGAGCGAACTAACGATTTATAAAGATATAAATACGTAGAGGATCGGGTAAATACTGTAGCCGTTCTCATAATGAAACCGAACATACGGAAGGCGTTATTAACAATTTTGTTAATATGGGAATCTAAATGCAGTTTGTCATCCAACAGAATTCCGAGATCACGGACTAGGGTTTCTCTTTTTAGGTTTTCGTTTTTTAAGGTGTAGGGATATAATATACCTAATGTTTTTGTTTTTGGAAAAACTAATGACATGACACTTGGATACACTAAGTTGAAGTTTATTGCGTGTACAGTATGCAGAGAACGTATCTAAATCCTCCTGTAAGAGAGCGCAATCACGGTGACTTTTAATAGACCTAAATATTTTAATGTCATCAGCGTACAAAAGTAATTTTGAATTTTTAAAACATGTATCGACGTCGTTGATGAATAAAATGAATAGAAGAGGTCCCAAAATGGAACCCTGCGGTACTCCGGAAGTAACATCTAAAGTGGCAGAGCAAAAACCGTTTATTACAACTCTCTGTGTTCTGTTGCAAACATATGAATAGAACCACCGTAAGAGGTCCCCACGTATCCCATTAAATGCAATTTTCTGTAAAAGCAGTTCATGGTCAACCTTGTCAAAGGCTTTCTTGAAATCTGTATATATAGTATCAGTTTGAACACGGGCATCCAAGTTATTAAACAAATAATCTGCAAAGGTCACCAGGTTTGTCGCTGTTGATCTCCTTTTAACAAAACCATGTTGCTGTGATAATAAAACGTTGTGAAGTAGAGGGTAAACTTTATCGTGTACTAATCTCTCAAAAACCTTTGACAAAGTTGACAGTATGGATATTGGTCGATAGTTCTCGACGTCATACCTAGGTCCTGACTTATAGACTGGGGTTATATTTGCCAGTTTCCAAGCTTGTGGAAATATCCCTTGTGAAATAGATAAGTTAAATATGGTACACAATGGTGTACAGAGATTAGTGGCAGTGCTTTTAATAAAGATTACTGGCAAGCCATCTGGTCCAGGTCCTTTAGAAGGATCTAATGACTTGAGCCTACTTAGTACATCAGTCACTGAAAATTGAATGTGACTAATCAGCGAGCAGTTAGAGGAGCAATCGGTATGCGAAGATGGTACACTTTTTAAGGTGGATGGTTCATAAACAGAATTAAGCTCGACGAGTCTCGGAGAACCGATTCAACCGTCTTGCCTGTCTTGAAAGATGATAAGATGAGCATGTGAATTTTGTGTTACAAAATATATGTCTTTAACTAATGTAATTGCTAAGGGCCGTTTAATGTCATGGTCAAATAAATAAATAATATTTTCTGGTGTAGTTACAATGAATTTCTAAACCATTACAGGTGTGAGGATAAACTTCGGGCAGGGCAAGAGTACTGGTAGTATAAATTGCCCAGATTGTCCCATACGTAGCAGGACTTGGTCCCTTTTGCGGGGAAATTCTCATGGATGCCTTCCGTCTGGGGATAACGGAAGGTTATATTGGAGAGGACTTGGTGCCTGCTCGATCTACCATAAATCCTCCTCAAGTCGAACTGTCGTTCATCTGACTCGCTTAAATTCCGTTTCACTCCTTTCAGGCGGGACTCGGCAAATTCTTTACTTGGAAAATCCTCTGCTACATTAGCGGCACGTTCTCATTAATAAACTTCTGTTTATTTAATTTATTACCTGAAACACCTTATTACATCCTGAAAACTAGAACTGCGGAGGAAGCGCGAGCCAACCTGGCGAAGTTCAGGGGGCCAAATTATAACCTGGATAGAGAAATGGAACAGCTTATTGAATTTAAGAGAGATAACGACATTCGTAAGTAGGTTGTGTTGTTTGATCACTTATTTACCACTTTGTAAAATGCTTTTGTGAGTTTGTTTCTTTATAATCAATTGTAATTTACGAGTTTATCGTATTCTTTTGTTTTCTGGGTTTATCATTTGCGATCTCATACTCTTATTCAAGTTATGGTAACGGCGTTTAATCCTGTATGTGTGCGGGTATAAAGAAAAGACTTTAAATGAAGTCGAAAGTTCCATATTCTTGCCATCATTTCGATATTTTCTTCTGTAATGTCCCATACCTGGGAACCATCTAGTTATAGAGATATTGAAAGTCAATTTTCCAACGTTTTTGTGTCGGGTTTTCGGGGTTTGATTGTCCCTGAATTGTTTTGGGGTGGTGTCAACATGGAATGATTTACATAATTTTTTTTTTTTTGCAGTTTATCATTCTTCGAGGCTGTCGCAGCATTGTTACATAGTTCGTCGTGTAAGCCTTTCTGGTTGATTATTGCTTATGTGTTCTTCTCACAAGCTGCTGGAGTGACCTGCATCTACACGTGGTCCATTGAAATGTTGACGGTAAAAATTTGGGTTACATTCAGTTTCAGAAATATATATTTATTTTAGAACTATAACATTATCCGAACTTCGTAACTAATATAATTGCGAAAGTAAGTTTGTCTGTTACCTTTTCATGCCTAAACCACTGAACCGATCATCATCAAGTTATACGTTGTCTGGTGTACATAAACGAACATAGGGTACTTTTCATCCCGAAAAAAAGTACTGTTTCCGAGGAAAACAACAAATAACGGTCTTAAGATAATAGATGGCTCCACGTGTCTTTCGAATCATGATTGAATTTTAATTGATAGTCAAATTCTATATAAAAATATCATCAGTAAATCAAGTGATGTATGTTTTTTTAGCTTTCAAAAACATCTTACGATGTATACAACGGCAACATCGTGTTGGCTCTGACTAGACTCTTTATGAGTTGTGTTACGTCGATACTCATTTACAGAATTGGCAGAAGAACCTTGGCTTTAATATCAGGTAATTTTTAATTTCGTTTTAGTTTTTATAACATAACATCACGCCAATAATCCCCGGAGGGTTAGGCAGAGGTGTACCCATTAGTACACCCACATTTCGCCAGTTATGTTTAAGTCCCATGTAATAGGTGGCGAGCCTATTGACATCAACCGGGCACAATTCCAGACTCTGAAGCTGCTACTAAGAAATTCCTGATGGAAAAACCCAATAACGTTTTCCCCGACCTGGGAATGGAACCCGAGACCTCATATGCTCAGCAGTCGCGCTTTGCGACCACTAGACAAACGAAGTAGTCAAGGAACTTATTCACCCTAAGTAAAATTTTGTAACCCAAAATTTTGTCATTCATTTATTTTTTTAGCTTTTGGAGTGGCATTCATCAGTGTCGTATTAGGATTGTACTTAAATTACAATAAGGAACCAAGTGTGATACCTTTAATATGTTTACTGATGTATTTGGGTTACGCCAGTTTAGGGTACTACCCCTTACCAATGCTCATGTCGGCTGAATTGTATCCTTTACAAGTAAGTTTTTATTTTTCGATGATTTATAGCTCATAAAACAACACTGTTTTATTATTTCCTTTGCTATGTTTCCTGACTCATCCTAATTTATATTAGTTGAATCTTTATTTATATTTTATCTATATTAACATAGGATGACAAAAACTAATAACAATATTCTTGAGCCAAGCAATCAGCATTACCATAGCACGTGAAAATGCTCAACACACAAAAAGCGTGGAACACACTTGTCTCATTGACAGCGACGCGGGCGAGTTTTTTGATACTCTATGAGCTTCCTCTTTGCCTTTTACAAATTGTATATCATAACAATTTAAAAGAAGGTATTTGGCCTGCAGTGGGACAATATAGGCGAAAAATAGACGTATTTTTTGTATTTATTAAAGATTATAAATCAACAGTAGACCAGGTATATATTTTCATTACAATTTCCAGGTTCGAGGAATACTTAATGGTGCAACAGTTTGTATAACTTGCCTTATGATGTTTGGGAGTACAAATTTATGTCAATTTATGATGGATTCCTTAGGCCTGGGTTATACGTTCGTAGCTTTTGGTATATCCTCTTTAATAGGTAAGTGTATAAGTACCAGAATTACGCGAGTTTGGCACCTGACGTATAATAATATGACGTACCTTTTACGTAATATATACGATATGGATATGCGATACCAATAACATAAAATGCTAAGTCTATCTGTAAGTTTACGCCGAAACTACTGGACCGATTTTGGTGAAATTCGGTGCGGGCTAAGCTTGAACATCAAGAAAGGTCAAAGGCTACTTTTTAATCTGCAACTTCGTCTGCATCCGCGATAAACGACATTAACATGGCGAAGTCGTGGATTAAAGAAAGAGTTATGTATTGTTAGGCCCGTCGTTTACAATCGTGGGACGTGACGTCATATTTAGTGAGACACGGTACAATTAAGTACAGACTTGTTACATTTTACAGGTACCTTATTCATCTACTTATATTTGCCAGAAACAAAAGACTTGACGTTACAAGAAATCGAAGAGTACTACAGAGAAGTTCGACCAACGCTGGTTTCTCAAAGACTTCTTGAGTCAATGAGTCAGTTACAAATGTCTCATATTGATGTTAAAAACAAAACTAGTTTAGACGTACTGAGACCCAGTACTTCTGATTTAAATGGTTCCAAACACAATTCGCTTTTAAGATTACAGGCACAGAGACAGCTAGCCTCACTCTTAGGGCGAGACCAACGACGTTCGTCATCACCTCGCAGTGTTCTAAGTGCGGAAGACTCTCTACCGAATACAGCTTTAAGCGGTAAGAAGTCACGTAGTGTCACATTCACTGTCCAAAAAGAAGACAAAGATAAGACGAGAAAAAAAAATGATAGTGATGAGGAGGAGGAGATAACTGACGATAAGGATAAACCAAGTACAAGTAAGAAAAATACTTAAGAGGCACGAGGATTGATGAGTCTAAGAGTGATTAATTCTTAAGTTTTAAAGCATTTACTGCTTAGGAGGAAATTCGAGAGGAGAGACTTTTGAAAATTAGGTATCAGAAGAAACTATCGCTGTCGCTCCGCGAGCTTCGGCGTGCGAAAAGGACAACTGCAGATCCGACTGAATAGCCTAATAAAAAAGTCATAATTCGGGGTTTAGCTCTCGCCTATTTTCTTCTCTAATATTGAACCAATATAAAAGCTATTTCATAAACTAAATAAGAAGGATAAATACTATGCCCCTATATTTTTATTTTATCATTAATAGTTTTTAAATATGTATACTAGGCCGCTGTTCACAGCGGTAATTTTGAGCATTTTCTGTGGGTTCTAGTGCATATAAAAATAATGTCTCATTAAAAAGGAAAACATAGGGGCACAAAAATAGTTGATATTTACTTTATTCTAAAAAATCATTGCTTTAAAGTCATAAACCAGAAAGAAAACAGGCGAGAGCGTTTGTGTGGAGAAAAGCTCGCACACCGGACCCAATGATAAGAAGGCAGTGATGAAGATGCTAGATATAATTATTGACCTTTGAGCCATTGGCTGTTAGCTGCTGGAGCACGGAAAAGATATTTGTATGACCTACAGGTAGTTGTTCCAGGTCTGGTTCTTGTAAATGGGAAAGTTTGGATGGATGAATGTTTATCACTCAACCACGATAGAATAGCTAAATGAATCTGAATAAAATTTGGCACAGAGTTAGATTATAGCTTGGAATAGCACTTAGGGTTGTTCCGGAAAAACATACGGGTCCCATGGGATAATGTATGAACTTTGACGCAGACAAAATCGCAGGTAGAAGTCAGTAGTTTATATATTTGTAAACGCACTAAAGATACAGAAGAAATTCCTAGTGTGAGGCAATGTATTTTTTTGTAAACTAAAAAAAACAAGGTTGTAAAATTTCGCCTCGTTGGTCTAGTGGTCACAAAGCGCGACTGCTGAGCATGAGGTCTTGGGTTCGATTCCCGGGTCAGGCAGTGTTATTGAGTTTTTCCATCAGGAATTTCTCAGTAGCAGCCTCGGAGTCTGGATTTGTGCCCGATTGATGGCAATAGGCTCGCCCCCTATTACATGGGACTTAAACATAACTGGCGAAATGTGGGTGTACTAATGGGTACACCTCTGCCTAACCCTTCGGGGAACACAGGCGTGATGTTATGTGTGTAAAATTTCATAAGGATTATCCTTATGAAATTTTACAACCCGACTGTAATCAGTCAGAGTATCCTGAGGTGTAAAAAAGCGTGATAGTGTATAGTATTATTTCGGACAAGTGACACTTGCACAATAGCGTGATTTATATTGTAAATAAATTAATGAACGCAAAAAAAAATGTAATATAGTAATTCTTATTTATTTTTTAGTACATAAGTGTGTCTTCTAAGAAAAGTGTGTATATCTAAATAAATCTTTACGGCTATTCCCGGTTTTTTTTCAAATAACTCCGGTTACAATTTGACAACTTGTCACTTTTGAATTTCGAATCTAGATCTATCCCAGTTATTCTAGTTATTATAGCTAGAGTTGTCAGAATTTCAAAAGCTGCATCTATAACAATCCCATAATTCCATAATCTATCCCATAATCTAACAATTGCATTAGCAGCATTAAAGCAAGTAGAGAAATAGGCTTGATGCACACTTACTTGATTAAATGTTCTATATAATAATACGTCGCTGTGCTTGCAAAATCCGCTATGTGTTTTTTTTTGATTTTCGGTTTTTGATGCCATTTTCTAGTATTTCTCAAGCCGCATGTGCCTGTGAAGTCCGTTTTCTAATAACTCATTTGGTTCCGAAGATAACAAAATCAGCTATGTTATTTTGGTCAAAAATGGACTTGAAGAACCCTCTATGTGTGCAAGAGACACATAGCGTATTTTCGTTTCAAAGCGAGTCTTTTAGAGTGTGTTTAAAATTTCGCTTTGAAATGACACATAGCGGGTTTGGTCAAAAGGGAAAATATTTTCAGGTGTTTTAAAGTGTTATAAAACTCATTATAGGTACCTGTTTTTGCGTAATACTTATTATTATTACTAATAGGCTATTATTATTGTCATTATTTTATTTTAATTTATGTAACTCGGGACCCGAATTCAGCTCTTTAGATAGCTTTAAGATGAAATTAAACACCAACTGACAATTATCCCTGTATGCACTATGCAAGTGCATCCAAGGATAACCCCTGGTTGGCGCAGGACTATTGCAGGATATGGTAACTAAGAATGGGTCTATGGGTTTGGGACTGATTAACTGGTACTATGGCAGGACTATGGCCCATGCCTGACCAATACTTGTTTACACGGATAAAATGGCAGGGGGTAACTTGCACACTCACTCAATGGGCCCCCTAAAACATTCGCTAGCACGTGTTGATGAAGCGACAAGGGGGTAACCTATCTTGAGATGCTTGAGAATGAGAAGTGGAGAGGTATTTCACGGCTATCAGGACAATCCCGGAAGTACGGTCTAGTACTTCCCTACCAGCGCCTTACTGGAATATTTCCTTTCCCTAGCCGGCCAATGAAGGCAAGCCAGAGATGAGGAGATGACTTCTCCCGGGAAATAAAGTCACTACTGCCCAATAGTTAACATCCCATCCTCCGTCGACAACCATGCGGGCCAAATCAAGATTCTTTATCTGCTTATATCTTTCTCGACTTTCACGAGGTTCACGTCAAGTGGGACGCCTATGCCAACAATCACTGGGTGCCTCTCTAAGCGATTCATCACCACTATATCAGGCTTATTGGCCAGAATAATCCTGTCCGTGATGACGATCCCAGTACAGTGTGACATTGCTATTTTCAAAAACTGGGCCGGGCACATACCTGTGATACTGTACTTCCGATTTCACGAGGCAGTATAGAGCAAGTATTGCTGATAGATAACCCTGGCTACAAGGTTGTGCCTATGCAAGTACTCTTCGTTAGCTAAACAAGAACATAGAGGTAATCTGACAGACTGATTCTCTCGGCCGGTGGCATGACCGACAAATGACAACCGTGCCATCTTTCACAATAAATCTTCGGTAGTTATTCGTCATAATAACTTCGTCCACAGAGAAAATCCTCAATTTACCCAAATAGGTCACCGAATCGAAGCCAGGATAAGGACGCTAAATAATGTACATCGGGCCCATGCTACATGGCCCGGAAAACGTGAAGCTCCTTGCTCTGCCATACTTCCTCGCGATCTTTAGTCTCAAATCCTACAGGCCTGTGCCGTTCTCATTAACCAAGGAGAGCGGGGTGAAGCTCTTATCTACTGCAACCACATCTCGGTGCATGTCCACGTCAGCTCAAAGGAAATATTCCCATTAGACTGCATATCTTGCGGTTGTGGAGGGACTTAGCAATTAAAAAGCTACGATCACCCAATTTCATGTTATTATTAGTCTCATTCTCGATGACCGTGGGTGACGCATTCGATATGCCATCAGCAATGTATGGACCCACCTATCCAGGGCGTCAAGTAACGTTTGAGTCCATTTGAGTATGCTGAAAGAGTACCTCAAAACCAGAAAAACCAGTGGTAAAAAGTCACATAGAGGTATTTACGACTCAAAAAAAAACCGCTAAGTGCCCAAATTCACTTAAAAAAATTCTAGCCCCTATAATAACATAGTAAACGTCAAAAATTTTATATATCTGGATGTCTCGACATAAAGTCTAATTTTCTGCATATTTAGTTTTAAAATGTCATCACCAGGTCGAAAAATAAACAGTTTTTTGCTTCTCCTGAAAAGTTGGGTTTTTATCCATAGCGGATTTTGCAAGCACAGCGACAAATTATAAATAGTCGTGTTCCGTGTCTGTCTTTTTAGCCGCTTGGTTACAAAATGTCTTGGGTTTTTCTATCATTCATAGAATTTATTCCGGATACATTATTACAATACTTAGATACTCATAGCACAGAGATTTAGATCTAGCGAAGCTTTAGATATATCTAGATTACACATTAGCAATACCATCAAGAACATTCTCAATGATATCGATTCCTCGCATGAAGATGTCAATATGTATTTTCTCATCGTGGGCGTGAAGTAACATCGGTGAGTCCATGAGCGGAGAGAAGTTGATGGCTGGAATTCCTTGACGTCGCACGTAACGCAAGTCCGTTGCGCCTGGGCAGATCACACAGCGTATTGAAAATCCCCTGTTAGCATAAGAACAGATAAGGAAATATATTAGTATAATTATGTAGAACTACCTAAGACCCGTACACACGGTGACATAATTAAGCTATACCTGGGCGCCTACCGCCATCTCTTATAACAATATTATTTTAATATTACTGTAATTTAATATTATTGTAATTTCTGTTGTTGCATTTTCAACTCTCGGCGTCGATCCGAGCGTTGAAAATCCAACAGAGCGGAAGGCAAAGTAATATTAAAATAATTTTGTTTTAAGAGGTTGTGGTTGGCCCCCTGTCCAGTTAAGCCGATCTCTCATTGTCGTTAAAGCGTTCAATAACATGACAATTTTACTTTTTTTCTAGGTATACAAAAGGCTGTCAAATTGCCATAAAATCCTTTCGAGAGATCAAGAGGGATTGTTTACAGGTCAAGTATTAGTTCGACTTACATGTCGGTGACTACTTTCTTCATGACTTCCCAGAAAGGCACGCTGTTATCTATTTTAGTGCTCTTTACTTGTGGGTTCTTCACAATATACTCGAAACTCACGCCTTCTCCCGCTTCCTCGCACCATCGTGATATCTACAATTATTAAACACATTCACGGATTCTACTTGGAAATCGGACTCTCCCAAGTTTCTCCGTAACAATCGGTTCTTTGTCTTCTGTAAATAGGTGTGTACCTAAAAGTTAAATTAAAAGAAACAGAGCTACTAATAACGGCTGAAATTTGCTGGCCATGCAATCGATGTCATGGAAAATGTATCAAAAATTTATTTTACAACTTGTGGAGGCCACTATTGGGTTTGTTGCTGTTGCACAAGAGGATCAATGTGTAGCAGCACTAACCTCCTATTTCTCGAACAAAAAATAACGCAAAATATACTAGAAAAGTTGGCATAAGCTGTTGATAATTCAATCAATCAACCACAACATTTTACGTGCGCTTGAAATTTTTGTCACATTAATTTTTCATTCGAGAAACCGCAGGTTAGGAAGGTATTGGTAGATTAACTACTTGGAAGCGGTAAATGCTTATGCGAATCCCGCACCCCGTCAGGCAGAGGTGGAACACTAATTTTAGCGGGTAAGAGGTTGGCCCCCCGTTACCCCTACGAGAGGAAGACCAAAAGGATTTTAACGCGCAAAAAATAAAAGATTAACTACTTACCATTCTGTCAAACTCATCATGGTCAACTTGTGGAGCAATTCTTATGTCAAATGATACTGTTAGGGTTTCTGGCAATACATTAATTTGGACACCGCCCTAAAAAAGAAATAATCACAAAAATACACAATATTATTAAATTACGCAATTATTAGGATCTTAGCAGCGATGACAATATTTACAGATTATTTTCCACATTCTTTATTATAACATATTTTTTTTACATATTTTCCTTATATAAATTACAAATAATATAGTTTATAAAAAAAATATTATTATTATCTTTTTTCGTGAGAGATATAACTACATATATTACCGGTTTTCAGGAATACTAGGCGACACTTAAATATTTTTGCACTAATTTTTTTTTGTAATACCTATAAACTACTGCCTTACCGATAATTGCGTCAAGTTGATGGTTGTGACGTCACCGAACCAGACTTTTCCGACTGCCTTTTTCTTCTCTTCGGCGCGGAGGGTCATGAACTTATCGATTATATAATGTAACTGTAAATAGAATATGGAAAGGCATACTTATACATGAATAAATATAACGATATTTACGGATAAATAGGACTGCAAGATCTTATCAAAATTGGTGGTATGATGTGTTTAAAAAATGTTACATATAAGCCTTAAAGTTACCTTAAAATACAGATGAAGATATAAAAAAAATATTCGATATCATAATTAAGAAAACAACTATTTGTATATGTATAATTATGTTACTTCTACTCACCTTTTCACCAGCGGTGCCAGAGTTGAGCAGCGAGCCATGTCCGGGCTCGCCCCTACACGTCACTATGATTTCTGTAACACCATAGAATAAAAACAGTTATTCGCATTATCTGATTATCAGTCATTCGACTAATAAACTCTGTACCTACAAGTGCTGTTTTAATTCATACTCTCAAGTTTAATAATTAACTGAATACGCGTATTTGATCTCAGGGTCGTACTGCATCACTGGTTTTCTCCATTTGTAATTTTTCACCACCTACTTCTCGTCGTATAAGTCTTGATATTTTATCCTCAATGGTTTGTCGAACGAAAAATTAATGTGAGAAATTGATAAACATTCGCAAGCTGTTTGTGATTGGTTGTTGATAATTTAGTGAACCCATTGCAGCAGTTTAATAATTATTAACAATTATATTTCGTTCGAGAAATTGAGGGTCTGGGTAACCTAACGTTAAGACGTATAACGTAAAAGAATACAGGCTGGTGTGATATTAATAAATAAATAAAATAAATAAATAAATATCTTGGGACAACTCACACACGGCCATCTGATCCCAAGCTAAGCAGAGCTTGTGTTATGGTAACCAGACAACTGATATACATACTTATATAATTTATAAATACATACATATTATAGATAAATTACACCCAGACACAGAACCAACAATTATGCTCATCACACAAAGTTTGTCCTGGGTGGGAATCGAACCCACTACCTCCGGCTTTGCAGTCAGGGTCACTAACTACTAGACCAACGAGGCAGTCAAAGTCAAAGTCATATTATGTTTAATTTAAATAAAATCATCAAATATTACAAGTTTTTCTTTTCAGTGTCAAAGTCAATTTCTTTTTCAACAAGTCACTTTTGGACATCATAATTATAGACGAAAAATAAAAATAATTGAATCTAGTTGCCGTCCAAAAAGTAGTTTCGAATGTTGAAGAATGGGCATGACACTTTTTTCCACTCTAATTTCGTATTTTTTCTGACATTACGTGACAATTACCTAACTAAAAAAATTAGTAGCCGTTACAAAACTTATTATACAAATGAACTTGGTTACATCAGCAGGAACTCAGCCTAGGATTCACAACTCTGTTTTAACGTTGCTACACAGATGTAATCTTATATGATAATTAATGTATATATTTCACACACTGTCATTTAAATGGACTCATACAGAGCATAAATGTTGATAGTCATCTTAGACAAGTACTGACGTGATGAATTGAGCAACCTTCTTCTTTGAGGAGTCTACCTACTACACCGTATGACCGTGCAGGGAACGTGTCAGTTAAAAAAATATTCTTTATATTGAAATGTATGACACTGCCCACTAAACCGTTTCGTCGCTAACCAACTCGCGACCAATGATCGGCTGATAAGTTCTAATGGGCATAGTAATCCGTGTTGAATTATGTTTTTTCTATACCTGATAGTAGTGGGCAGACTTCTTTACACGTCAAAAGTAGAGTTCATGAAACTGTTCCCAAAAATTTCGGTGAAATCCTGACCGACTAATCTAAAAAACCTTATGTACTTAACCACTTATAAACCGATAGTAGCTGCACCTGAAGTAATCTCAACTACTGATATCCCGAAAGTAACTTTGAATCCAAGAGTAACAACAGGGTCATTCCAAAAGTTTCTCTAAATCACTTACTGGTCTTAATCTAAAAATCTAATGGAAAGATTCAAGATTGCCAAGTGCCATAGGTTACACACATAAACTCACGCCTTTTTCCCATGGGGGTAGGCAGAAAACACAGAACGCCACCTGCTACGATCCTTGTATACTCCTTTCGCCTCATCTACGTTCATACATCTCGTCATACAAGCACGCCGGTTACAACAGTTACGGTCACGCCATAGGTTATATTTTACGATATACTTTATTTCCATGCAGAAGAAGTCGCGAGCAGAAGCTAGTGGTGCCGATTCCCTTGTTCGCAAACTAAACTAAATTTAGACTTATCTTTTTCTGGCCAATAAAACAAGAAAGGGGCGGAAATAAATTAGACCTGTCAATTTTAGTTTCTGACACATCCATACCAATTATAGTTGACATCTAAAACGTGTCGATTAAAAATATGAAGAATTTGAAGGCGAAACTAATTTGACATCTCTATCTTAGTGTGTAACTGTCACCGTCCTTTTCTTTAGCTATATGTCAGTAAAAGATGAAAATTCTCTAAATTTAGTCTAGTTTGTGAACAAGGGAATCGGGACCATTGTGGAATAAAACAAAGTCTTACGCCTAGACGTCCTTTCTCCGTGAAAAGCAATGATTTCCGTTGGATTGTGATTGGGAGCACTCTCGTCTAATGCAAAACCAATGTTCATGTCCTTAAACTCAGCTGATTCTGAAAATGCACGCATTCCTTCTACTCCGCCGATTTCTTCGTCTGAAACAAAAGAAAATAAGTCCTAGGGCATTATTTTTATAGCTGTACCATGTAGCTGATCCAGCGAACTTCGTACCGCCATTTTTTTTTGGGTATGAAAGATAGATGTTGGCCGATTCTCAGACCTAACCGATATGCACACAAAATTTCATAAAAATCGTTTCAGCCGTTTAAGGAGGAGAAGTTTGGTAACAAACACTGCGACACGAGAATTGTATATATTCATCTTCATATTCTTCTGTTTAACCGAGTTGAGGGATCTGTGCCGAGCTGATATGAGTGAAATCTAATCTACAGTTAGATGTTATGGTAAACCTAATATTAGGGACCTTTCATTTAAATGGTATTCTAGAAAAGGTGATAGAAAAGACCGACTGATGGTAGGGATTGACAACTCACCTCAAGCACACCTCACCTGAATCCACCGAAGAAGATTTTTGCCAAATTGACCAGCAAGAATTTTATAATATTCTTTAGGTGTCGGTATAATATCTCTACTATGTAATTCCACTTTGTTTTCAACTCACCAGGGACAAAAGTTATATGTACAGTTCTTTTCAGCCTGACTCCACCATTTTTCAGTCTTCTGACAGCTTCTAGATGCATCATACCTATGCTCTTCATATCTTGAGTGCCTCTCGCGTAGATGTACCCATCGTCTGTTATGACAGCATCGAAAGGGGGGTGAGTCCATTTTTCCTGAAATTAAAAATGGAATTGAAAGTTTTCTCTCTCTCTCTCTCTGACATGGTTTGAGTGGGACAGTAATAGGCTGGTATAAGTCCAGGTTTCCTTACGATGTTTTTCCTTCACCGATGTCAGTGATATCCAAGATAAACTTCAACCAACTACTGCTATCATAGCATACCTTTGGTCCTCTACCTATGAGATCAATTAGAGTAGTAGGCTTTCGTAGCTACAAAATACTTACTTAACACATTTATTTTACACTGACTTCTGATTGCGAAACCGGCCACATTAATTTAAGTTATACCGTAAAAAATATTCTGTGACACTCGGTAATAATGTAGGTAGCTATCAGTGAAAGAATTTTTGTTATCGTAACAGTTCTTCCAGACCTCTTAAAAACAAATAATATTATTAAAGATTTGACATGTATCTTTAAAATATTTTAATATATTGTAAAGATACTCGTACTTAGTATTTATTATACTAGCTATACTTTATGACCCCCTAGATACCTGTTATCTCCTACGCTATCGATTTACACGCTAATACTGTTGGATTATGTTGTCGAGATAAAGTAGTACCTATATCGCAGATGTCCTCTAAAATACGAGTACATCCGTTATATTATCTACTATCGTTTTCTATGGTGTCCTAGTGTTGAATAAAAAAAAAAGAATAATGTACCCCTGATCAGACGATGGCCCACTTACTGCAGTGCCTAAAGTGTCCTTACACCTGCACTTTAACGGACGTTAACAAAGCCAAAAATTATAGAAAAAAGGAATAATTTAAAATTATCGACTCGTAAAGAATAAGTGTTGAATAAAGATACCTTTTAATAATAAACACCTTCAAATGTACGTCCGGAGCAAACGAGTAATCCTGCTACGGTGTAACCAGCTGTCTACTTTACCTACTCTTCGTATTGTCTATTGTTTTATATTTCTTTCCCATACGAGAGAAAGAGACGGTAAGTACAGAGATGAACTCT
Source organism: Hoplodrina blanda (assembly GCA_949316365.1). Classification (NCBI taxonomy): domain Eukaryota; kingdom Metazoa; phylum Arthropoda; class Insecta; order Lepidoptera; family Noctuidae; genus Hoplodrina; species Hoplodrina blanda. The sequence goes on from OX438582.1 coordinate 4,244,782, forward strand.
GTTGTACATTAAAATTAAGCTTAAATAAGAACGAGACTGAAAATGAGTTCTCGTATATAACCGAACTTATGCAAATAAAATATAACTGCTCTCTTTAGACTAATTTTCACCGCACCGCAGTTTTATAATAGGTAAGATAATATTCTCATTATCTCATCTATTATAAAACTATGCCTCTTTGTTTGTCTCTCCATTATGCATGCCACACACGTAACTATATTTTTGCGCAAGTTAAGATTTGCACTAGTCAGCGTGACGACATTGTAGCCAAAAATGGTGTTGGCGCTAATTCATCCCACACTCGTTGACACATACTTGTGCAAGTCCAACTTCGTGCAAGTAACTAATTACATGTGTGGCCTGCCATATGATAGCCAGATTTATGAGGCTGTATAATATATCACGACCTACGGGAGCAGAACAGTACCCAAAAATGTAACTTAAACATGGGTGAAAAAAACCACGCAGCCGAAGTCGCAGGCAGAAACTAGTGAAGCAAACAAGTAAGCCCGTTCCCAGGGGTAGCAGTACCTCACACGTGTAGCCATAGGCCAGACCATACAGTTCAAATTTATACTAACTAACTAGCAGAATTAACCTCATTCACAGGTACGACATCCATATGAGAGTTCAACATTATGGACGATAGTTCTGGTTGTAGACCCTCCCATGTTATCACCACCACTGGCTTCTTGGGCACGAACTCATGGACAACGACAGGCAAGTCAAGGAGGCTTGCTTGTTTCTTCAAGAATTTCACGCAGTCACCTGCCAAGAAAGTATATTCGTTAGTTAACCCAAAGTGTCTTTACACCTGCACTTTAAAGCACTTTAAACGCAACTGATTCTGCAATAAATGTGGCCATCTACTACTGGTGCCAAGTACTCTAAGAAAAAAAAAGAAAAATAAGGAATTTGCACCAGCAGGTGCAAAATCCTTATTTTTCTTTTCACATTCTCAACATTCATTCATTTGGTAGAGAATGCCTAAGGCATTAAGTCCGCCTTTGTACCTTTTTGTTGCATAAAGTTTAAATAAATAGATTTTCTAAAACCAGGGGTTAATAAACTGTGGGTCGGGCGCCTTTAGACGTCAAGGAGCTATCCTGGGGTTGATTGTAGTACAATCATTTCACTGTTATTTTCTTATTACCTATCTATGTAATTTTCTTCAATAAAAACAATAAATAAAGAAATGTTAGTGTCTGTTAGAGCTACACATAAATATCTTCATTAATATCTCGTCCCAAAAAAAATGACAACCTGAAAAAGGAGTCGCTGTAGAAGTTTTGGGAACCCCTAACTTAAAACATCGATTCAAAAAGAAGACGTTAGCGCTTCCAAAAGTTGGTGACGATGGATGTATGAATATTTCTCTTTCACGCATAAACGGCTGAATAAAATAAACTTAATTATGGCACTCATAGATATTGATCCAGCTTAACACATGAGATAAATTTTATCTCGTTTTGGTTTTGCCAGTTGTCTGGGTCCGGGCGCCCCCAGGCACTACTTAAGCCTTACCTCTGTAAGCGGGGCACTGCAGAGTGTGGACAATTTATATCCCTAGCTTTTCGTGGGAACAAAATGAGTAACAAAAATTTAAAACTCGGAGGCGGCGGTGATGCTCGCCACACACTACGCCAATGTTTCTCGCGGGGCGAAAAGCGAGCTACGGAATGTCGCTTAGCTACGCTGAATGTGCAGGGAGGGATAAAAGATAAGATGGATGAAGTATGTGAGGTAGTGAAAGACAAAAGGATAGATGTGCTTTGTGTGAATGAGACAAAAAGAAAGGGAGTGGACATATCCAAATATGGTTCTCTGACCGCTATCTGGTCCGGCGTCCATGAGACCCAAAGGGCCTGTCAGGGTGTGGGGGTTGTCCTCTCAGCGCGAATGATGAAATGTGTGAAAGATTATGTGTGTGTTAGTCCCAGGATTCTGTGGTTGAGAACCAAGGTGGGCTTAAACCGTATCTTTATTGTGTGCGTGTATGCACCTGATATGGGAAGCTCACCGACGGAGCGGAAAGAGTTCTGGGATAGTTTAAGAGATATAGTGAATGGATGCAGGGCGAATGAGAAGATTGTAATGCTTGGTGATTTTAATGGCTGGGTGGGTGTAAAAAGGAATGGATACGAGAAAGTGTTAGGTGCATTTGGAGATGACAGAGTGAATGAGAATGGTATGGATCTACTAGAGATTTGTGTGGAGAAGAACCTTACTGTGATGAACACTATGTTTAATCACAGGAAGATTCACAGGTATACGTGGGAAAGGCAAGGTAGTAGAAGTATAATTGATTTTGTGATTGTAGATGAAAGATTGAAGAGTAAGGTCACAGATACAAGAGCATATCGGGGTGTCAATGTTGGAACTGACCATTATCTGGTAATGTGTCGGGTGGATGGTTTATTCAAGCATTGGCGTCATCGAGTTCAAGTTCCTGTGACCACTCTAGAAAGAATAAAAGTAGAAAGACTGCAAGAGGCTAAAGTAAGAGAAGAATATAAGAGAAAAGTAAAAGAGAAGACGGATAAGGTATTTGAGAGTGGGAATGAGTTTAGTTTAGAGGAAGTCTGGGATATGACAAAGAATAGTATGGTAGAAGTAGCTACGACGGTATGTGGTCTAGCACAGAGGAAGTATGGTAGTAGGATGGATGATTCTTGGGTGGATAGTGAAGTGAAAGAGGTTGTGAGCAAGAAGAAAGAGGCATGGCTTAATGTGTTAGCCTGTAAGGCCCAAAGTAGGATGAATCAGGCAACGGATATGACAGATGATTTAGAAAGAGTGAAGAAAAGATACACCGAAATGAAAGCGAAAGTGAAAGAGATTGTAAAAAAGAAGAAGGATGAGAAGGAAGAAAAGTATAACAGGAAGTTCGCTGATAACTTCAGGGCCAATGTTAAACTGTTCTGGAAACAGGTAAGATTGGCTCGAGGGGTGACAGGAACATCAACTATGAACGTTGTGAGAGCAGAAGATGGATGCCTATTAAGCGAAGAATGTAAGGTTTTGGAACGCTGGAAGGGATATTTTGAAAGTTTGTTTCGTGATCAGGATAGCATGCAAGGAGTGGGCAACTGGGCGGAAGCCAGTTTTGAAGACCCACACGTAGATGTAGATGAAGAGAATGAAATAAAGATGGATGAGATTGTAAGAGCACTGAGAGGTATGAAAGTTGGCAAAGCTGCAGGCTATGATAGAGTGTCTGTCGAAATGCTAAAGAACGGTGACGGGGTGGTAGCAAGCCTGTTGTGCTTGATCTTTAATATGTGTTGGAGTTATGGTCGTGTGCCGGATGACTGGTGCAAGGCTGTAATTGTTCCACTATATAAGGGAAAAGGCTCACAGCAGGAGTGTAAAAACTACCGCGGCATTAGTCTATTAAGCGTTGTCGGCAAACTGTATGCGAAAGTTTTAATTAATAGGGTGATAGGAGTGACTGATGAGAAAATTTGGGATGTACAAGCGGGATTTAGACAGGGAATGGGCTGTATGGATCAGATCTTCTCTTTAAGGTGTATAGCCGAAAAACATCTGGCAAAGCACAAGAAAGTCTATTGCGCTTTCGTAGATTTGGAGAAGGCCTATGACAGTGTGTGGAGGGAAGAATTATGGTCGACTCTATCCATGTATGGTGTGGACGGACACTTGATACGAGCACTGAAATCTTTATACAAAGATTCCAGTGCTTGTGTTAGGATTAATGGGGCATACACTGACTGGTTTTGCATCTCAAGAGGTGTAAGACAGGGCTGTGTAGCGTCTCCTTGGCTGTTCAACCTATACATGGATAGTTGTTTGGCGGATTTGAGAGAGAGTGAGTGTGGATTAAGGATGGATGAGTTGCTTGTCAAATGCCTGTTATACGCAGATGATCAAGTTCTTCTTGCATCGTCGGCAGAGCAGTTGCAAGACATGGTAACGGTAATGAATGACGCGTTTAAGAGGAAAGGGATGAATATAAATGTGAACAAGACGAAAGTGATGGTTTTTGAAAGAGAAGAGGATGTATCGGTGTGTGATGTGAAAATAAATGATGAGAGTGTGGATCAATTGAATGAGTTTGTATACTTGGGCAGTATGTTTACTAGAGATGGAAAGATTGATGCTGATGTGGAAAGGAGAGTAACTGCGGGAAATAAAGTGAATGGTGCTATACATGCGGTTGTGACCAACCAGTTCATGCCCAAAAAGGCTCGACTGGCTGTTCACAACGGCGTGCTGGTGCCTACACTTATGTATGGAAGTGAATGTTGGGTTTGGCAAACGAGGCATGAGAGTAGGATTAATGCTGTGGAAATGCGTTCCTTGCGGAGTATGTGTGGTGTAACTTTGAACGATAGAGTGAGGAATGAGGTTATACGGGACCGTTGCGGATTAAAAGAGGATGTAGTGACAAAGATAGAAAAGGGTATGCTTAGATGGTTCGGTCATGTTGAGAGGATGAGTGAAAGACGATTAACAAAAGGTATTTATATGGCAGAGGTGAGTGGTAACGCAGGGAGGGGTCGCCCTAGGAAGACCTACACTGACCTTATTGGTGAGGTTCTTCAGAAAGGTCAGGTGCGGAGTACTCGTAACCGGCGTGCTTGTATGACGAGATGTATGAACGTAGATGAGGCGAAAGGAGTATGTAAGGATCGTAGCAGGTGGCGTTCTGTGGTTTCTGCCTACCCCCATGGGAAAAAGGCGTGAGTTTATGTATGTATGTATGTATGTATGGTTTTGCCATGAGATTATTTATGAAAATTAAGTCGCAGGCAGAAAAAAATTATTAATAAGTAGTATGTAGTCTAGTGGTATAAAATTAATGTTCTAAGTCTGTTCTGGATGCAATGTTACCATAAACTCCTTTAAAATATAAAAAAGGGTTCTATGCTTGAATTAAAGGTTTTGAAAAAAGAACTAAGAGAACTATCTGACCACCGAGACTCAGTAGCCGTTACATCCAGCGCTTGCTGTAATAATGTATTCAAACTAGTAACAGTAAGTAACATTTATAAGGAAATAAATTTAATTCAAAACAAATCAAGCACTTATGTTTATTAATTAATAAATTGTAAATTATTCCACGATTTTCCTCTAAAACTCACCGTAATCAATATCAGGGTGGACGCTTGGAATTCTCAAATATTCCCTCAACCTTTGTATGACTTCATCGTTTTCCCATTTTGAACTCATGGCTCGCGTTCTTATTTTAAAATTCTCTTTTTTAAATCGAACACAGAACGCGTGTTGTTCATCCCGTTTTTAAAACGATACTAGACTTTATGGTAGAGATTGGTTTGTAAATTGTATTTGTTATCTGTATTATTTGTTTCCCGCTAAGTTTGATTAGTTGTTTTATCTCGACAGTGCGCTGCTTCGCATAATATTTAGATATCATTTAAGATGAAATATTTATCTTACCTACCTACCTACTTGTAGGTACAGTTGTAAACATGGATTTTTAGATTAGGATTCTGGTATGATTATTTTACGAAATGAAGGTTAACAAATTATGTAAGTAAATGCTACCGGGGTGTTTACATGATACTAAAATGTATAATATTTTTATATTGCGTTGGTCTCGTAGTCGCAATCGCGAGCAGGTGGGGTCCTGAATTCCATTTCCAGGTCGGGCGAAGGAATTCAATTCAAAAAAGGCTGAGAAATTCCATTTCTCAGCAGCAGCTCGAAGTTGGAAGTTGGTGGTGTAACACCGCCGTACTTCGGAAAGCATAAAAGCCGTTGGTCCTGCGCCTGGTCTACATTGAGTTCGTGTTCGTGAGTGAGATAGAAATTGTTACATACTATGTTGTGAATAAAGCACCTAGCTACACTCTGTAGGTTGGTACCTATTGAACTAACTAAGTATTTACATATAGGTATATCAATACTTTTTCATGTATGTAACTGAAAACTATAACAAATAGTCTGTAGCATCAACACAGTTACACATTAATTAGCAAACATGTCGAGTTCATTGCCCTTTACTTTTGTAGGCAAAGGAACATTTTATTTAGTATTCTAGACTTAGACTAGAATCTAGACTAAACATAAGACAACACATTATTATTATGATTTACTATCTTGTCCCTGTGACTTCGTTTGCGTGTACGTCGGATATCTGCGGGGTTCTATTTTTTTTTGCATTCCCTTTTTTTATCCGAATAAAAGCCTTCGTTACTCCTTATAATATCAGCTGTTTGCTAGTAAAAGTCCCTTCAAAATAGCCTCAGCCGTTTCGAAAGATTACCTGGAACAATAGACAGACATACAAACGGGCAAAAAAAATAAAGATTGTTTCTGGTTGAAGCAACTGCCTTTTGACATGAAATACCTACAGACACTTAAATTTATTTGTATGTATGTGTATGTTTGAATGTATAGATAATGTGGTGTTTATTTACTATTTAAGTTTGCTTATGGTATCTTGTATATCTTTTAAGATATCTACACCCGTCTGCGAGATGTGTGCTAAACAATAATGTTGATTTATTGCACCATCCAAGTGTAACAACAAACTCACCAAATAAAAGAAATAGATATATGGCTGTGTGAGGCCAAATGAACGTAATTTTGTGAGTGAAAACTCATTTTGCGTCGCTTTGTGGCAGTCCAGACTCTGAGGCTGCTAGAGAGAAATCCCTGATGAAAAACCTAATAACCGAACTGGGAATCGAACCCAAGACCAAGGAAGTTTAGCAGTCCCAATTTGCGACCACTAGCAGCGCAGCAGTCAAATATTCAGTCACATATTATAGTATACCTAATGACCAATCCGCCTTGAGCAAGCGTGGTGATCAAATATCATGCCTTCTCTATGTGAGAAGTCATGAGTATCATAGGTACCTACTATGTGTGATAAAGAGATAATATCATCAGTTGAGATCGACACCCAAAACCCGATAACGAAGAAGTGATTGATGGTGATCGCATCTTTAACGGTGTGGGCAGAAAGCCAGGCAGGTTGTGCCAATACACTTAAATATGTTGGCAACATTTATTACGATTCTGAGAAAGTGACGAGCCTGGGAATCGATGCAATATATTTTTATTTATTGTAAAACATTGATTTTTAAAGAGTAAGTATATGGAGTTTCTTGCCCAATCTTCTCCATTCAAAACTACCTTTTGGAAGAGGTAGCTACATTCAATTCTTTTTTTTTGTATTATATGACGTTCTAAAGTGCCTTTTAATGGCCTATGAACTTGAATTTGACATAGGTTTTTAAGTTTAGAATTTTTTGGCAGTAAACAAAATAAGGTTAAGGCAGGTAGGTACTAATTACTATCTAAGTACTTGTAAGAAGAGCAACAAGTGTGTTACAAGTCACAAATATTTAGGTAAACGCTACGGGTGTAGGTACCTACGTATAAAATGTATATTGTGTTCTATTCCTAGGTCGGGCAAAGTCTTATTGGACATTTTCATTAGGAATTTCTGGTTTGGTAGTTGATGGTGTACCTCGTAAGCACATAAAGCATAGATTTTTATAAGTTGGAATATTCTGCGATTAATTTATGTATGATTTAGGTAGGTCTTATTAATATTTACGTAAAATAAGGCTTTGCAAGTGACAGTAGTAAGATTGTGTCCGTAACATAAGCAGTAAACCTTGTTGCAGCTGCGCCTGCGCGACTTCAAGAGCAAGATATACTTATTCTACTTAGTATGCTCGTAGCTACACAAGAAACGTGACTTCTATTTTATATCTTGTCACTTATACAGACAAAAAAACATCCATCAAGGATTATAAGGGAAGTAGATTTACCTAGTTTACGAATAATGAACAGCTGGGGGTTAGGAGGACACTGATTAGGTTAATGTGTGGCAGGCGCCTAGAAAAAGCTAATAGTTTGTGTACTCGTAAAGTAAGCAGTGCTGTCGAAAAAACTGACGGTGTAACGTTCAAGGTAGATAGGTCCAGTATTTGTGCGTTTTTACTAAAAATTAAAATCAATCATAATGTTTTGTTATTAAGATATTTATAGTCCATAATAAGAATAGTCATTATTATTTTATTAAACCGTGTAATTTAGATTTCAAAACATGGAAAGTATGGCATGTATAAAAGGAGCTTATTTTTATTTATTTAACCATCACTAATTATTGCAAAAAAGTAGCTTAGTATTAGGACTTAAAAGAACATAGTTTAAAACTAAAACCTGTGCTAAAACGGTACTAACAGTACCTACAGTACAAACAAATTATAGCAGGCGAGCGGCAAAAAAAAACGAGGTTTTTTTTATTCAAGGAGCAACGGTAAAATTAATTATGCTTGTTAAGTAACATCAATATGTTACGCAAATAGTCACACTTAATTGATTTTTCTCACTTATTAAGATTACTGTAAACCAGTAAGCAAATGTAGTCACAATGTTTACTTTATAATACTTAGGTAATTTTTGACTGATGTTATAAAACGGTTCTTCCAATAGCTAATTATGTATGTATGTATGTATATAGTTATCTGGTAAAAATATTTAATTAATAATAATTATATTGAGCTGATTTTTTTTTTCGCCTTATTTACACCAAACTTGCAAAATAACTGTCCAGTTAAAATACAAACATAAATTGGACCTCACGCTTAGTTCTTGCATCACCCTACTACTGAATGAAACGAAACGTAAGCAGAAATCGGCGCGAAACCCTCCTACGCGGGCCTTTCAAAAATCGTCACATTCGCGAGTTACGTTCCATACCGCGACCGGCCGTGCACCTTTCGCCGCACGCTAACACCAATAAAAAAAAAATATTTTTAAATATCGAACGAGAAAGATACAAGCTCCCATTTTTTTAACGAAGCGAGATTTTTCGCTACTGTTACAATTAAATACTTCTGTTTATTTTGATTATAAAAATAAATAAGTGTTTGTGGAAAAATGGTTCGCAAAATTGGTGGACTCCTGTGTTGCCTCTGCGTTTTCGGTATTTCATTGAGTGATAGCGCTATATCAGCTGATACCGTAAGTATACAAAAATACATATTTTTACTTATATTGCACTGAATTAAAAATATTGAAAACTTAATTACGTTCTATCAAAGATTGAATCAATTATTTGTATTTTCCTATTAACTTATATAAATAAAATCGCATATTTACCTAAGTAGGTTAGTACGAGCCTCTACAACATTGATTGTCAGTAATTAAACTACTTATCAACGTATTACAAATGCAGGAAATTGGTTTAATAATTGCACTGAAATTAGATTTACGGCTAGCTATTGAATTATGAGTTTACTTTCGATTCACTGCATTTTTGCAATCATATTATAAATCTTTCAATAAAATGAATGCACGATAAACTAACTATAAATTAATTTATTAAAAAAGTCTCAAGTCCAAAATTGCATAATGTATCTACCAAATTTAAAAACCAATAGCTTCTGTCCTATTTTATTATTAAAAATGTAGGTATTTTTTATTTCTGGCTTTTTGTTTATGGTTTTAAATGAAATAATTAATGAGGTTTTAATCGTGTTCTAATTTTAAATTATATTAAGTTTATACATTACCTTTTTGTCTTACATGTACCTATGACCTTAGTTTGGCACATTATAAAGCTGCTCTAGTTACTAAGCCGGCCTTGAGTATTGAATGTAACTCGTCATACTGGTGGACATTATTATTACGAACGACATAATATGATCTATAGATACTATAGTTTAATCATAAAACTACACAGTTTTTTTGCCTTGTTTTGATCGCCCTTTATTTTAATAATCTTATTTTTTTTCTCAGTCTCGATACATGCCTACATTTAGGTACTTCTAATAAAAGTATTCTGCATCAATGCAAAACGAGTCAATAATTATTTATTAAAAAACAATTTAACACCTATAAACTTTGATGTTTCTACGGGACCTTTAATCTTTTAAATGTCAGCTGTGAAATGTCAATTATTTTCGCAGGACATTTATTTTTCCACATAGGTTTCGAAGAACGTTAATATATGGCTATTGTGAAGAACCAGTGATTCATACACGATACATATTCAAAGGTACATAGCGCCATGTAGAAAAAACATGAGTAGCATGATAACCTAAACCTTGAATGGGCTAGGACTGATTAGTTTTATAATTAATCCTACTATGGAGTACCTAACTAATTAATTAAAGCATCTGTACAGCTTTGTAATAAAAAGGCATCGAAACAAAAGCAGTAATCGATGTCATGTTTTAAAAATAACATACGTAACTATGTATACCATGGCCACCTTGGAATAGTACGAAAGATGACAAACAAAAACAATCTCAGTTCGAAAATTATGTAATAATTCTAGCTTCTGGCCGCAACTTCGTATTCGTAAACCTAAGACACACAAAAACGGGATAAAACTTATCATATGTACTATTCAACACTATAATCTATCTCTGTGCTAATTGGGAAGATGACAGCATTTACCAATAATTCCAAGACATAACTTCTCTAAAGAAACACTTTATTTTAGCCCTGGAAACTTGATTAATTTTCAATTAACTGTAAAATTTGATTTTGAATTGCTTTCAAATTAATAAATAGTTAGTCAATTGAGTCTACTCAAAAGTGACGTCACAGTTATTTTTTGCCGTACAATATCTATGGGACAATCGCGTTTTGACAGGTCATAAAAAGTACGTCAATTGACTGTGGTGTCATCTACCCTCAATTAGCCGTTCTAGCGTAATTTAGTTACAAACGTACATCCATCCAAACTTTCGCATTTATAATAGTCATACATATTCATCCATTCTATATTAATGCAGAGCTTTCAATAGGAACCTATTATTGTAAATTACACATTTCAGTTTACACAATTTTTTCTTTTGAACTTTAGAACGTTTTATGAATCCTTCTAAGCTACGAGAAATGTATTCAAGTAAACACAAAACATTGAATCATATTATTTAAATAACACAAATTATTCAAATGCATTCAAAGACCCATTTAATTAACAATGAAACAGAAGGAAACACGCATAATGCAACTTGTATGCAAACCTTTGCCAATATCAGTTGTCGTCAACAATTGGTGCGTGGTATGAAGCAAGGTGAAAGTGCTCAGTCAACGCACTCGAAGCGTTATGGCATATGCTAATTATGGAGCTGCCATTTTAAAATAAAAGCATAATTAGAAATGTAGGTAATGAGATATTCTATTGAAACAGTACATATTAGTATCGATTCTATTTGCACAAGTTAAACTTCATTTAGATTATTTCTAACTTTTTTTTCTCCCACAAAACAAGAAAGGGCTTAAATAAGACCTGTCAATTTTAGTTGATCCAAAACTTCGATACAATTATAGTTGATATGTCAGAACGCATTGATTAAAAACACGGAAAAGTTCAAGGCAAAACTAATTTGACGTCCCTAACTTAGTTTTAGAATGTCATCGTCCTTTTCTTTCGCTGTATGTTAGTAAGAGATGCCAATTCTCTAACTTTAGTGTAGTTTGTGAACAAGGGAATCGGCACCAATGAGTAAGGAAGGTGATATTCTATTGAAACAATAGATATTGTATTAGTTGGATGCTATTGTAAAAAAATAATGCCTTTTGATATGCTTTCACGTTGAAACGGATTAACCGGTTACTATAATTTGTGTAATGGTTGTGTATTCCACTTTTTTGGTTACGGTGAGTTAGTAAAAATCGCTACAGTAATTTTCGAGTAATATAAAAATGCAGTCTTTCAGAAAACATTAAATTTCAAATAATTTATTCAGCTGATAATAATAGATAATTTTATAATTCTAATACAAGAATGTCAACTCTATAAATGTTTTATTCATTAAAATCAGATTAATAAAATTATGTTTACGAAACTATGCAAGTAATATCCTTAGTAGATTAAAGTAATAAACTGTAACAGCCTTTCGTCAAACTAATAAAATTTGAATTTAGGACACAGACATGTTTATTAAACCAATTAGTTATATTGCGATGTTATTACAAATATCAAAAAGATCAGTAAACGTAAAATTCAAGATTCAACATAATGGACCAATCTGATAATCTTACTGCTATTATCACTCTCTCTGCCATGGGATCCGCGGGCGGGCCCCAAATTTTCGAGTGCGTAGGGCCGGTCTTATTTTAACGAAATGTTATCCAGCAGGCCGTGGGGGTCGCCGGCTGCCCCCAAAACATTTTGGAATATTTTTTCATTTTGAGTGCCGGCTTAGCGCAGCGGAATCGTTAGGACCCGCAGGCGGACCCCATGGCTTGCTGAATTGGAAACATGCTATATAATGCTGGCAGTGAGAGTGTTATAAATGCAAAAATTTGGATGGATGAATGTTTGTTACTCAATCACGCCAGAACGGCTGAACGGATCTGTATGAAATTTAGCACAGAGATAGATTTTACCCTGGAATAGGACATAGGCTATTTTTTATCCCATGTTTTTTTCCCGAGGGATAATTTAGGACTTTCGCAGACGCGGGCAGATGCTAGTAAATTATAAATCCTAACAAAAGAAAATATTAAGGTCTAAATTGCAAAACATTCCAGTTATTTGATTACGTCTACCAAGATACAGACATACCTAAAAAAATCTTGGAGTTTACTCTATCAACAGATTGAGAGATTTCCCTTCAAAAAGTTCGACGTACGCTTACATAATGATGTTGCTCCAATGCCGGCTGTGGCCTCCTTATTACCGTGGTAATCTGCACTAACCGAGCAACAAATCAATTATTATATACTTATACTTTACACCACAAGCTAGAAATAACCTGTTATAGAAGACTAGCATCTGCCCGCGATTTCGTCCGCGTCAAAGTTAATTTATTTGTCCATTCAAAATTTGGATTCCCGTTTCACTTAGGGGTTGAATTTTGGAAAATCTTTTCTTTCCGGACGTCTGCTTATTATTAAATAGGTACTTTCCTGCTAAAGTAAGTGAGTGACCATTCGCTTTTATACATTTAGATAAGATTACTGCGTTAATCTTAACGCAGTAATATAATCAAAATAAAGTGAGAGGAATAAGTATTTCAGACGACGACTAAAGTGACCAAAGGTTTGACACCTCTGACGTAACAAGATGGCTGTCAATAGAACTTGTCGTTGAGTTTTATACTTGACTTCTATAAACAATTTCCAGGTTATTATTAACGTATTTTATTAAAGGAAATGTTTGTATTATTAAGTATTTACTTTGCGTAAGTATAAGGCCTTGTTTAAACAGATCGTTAACATCTCTTTAAGATTCCTTTGAGCATTTATGACTGGTTGGATAAAGTAGTCAATCTGAGCCGATCCGAGGTGTGGCACGCAGATAATGTTCTATACCTATGGCTATAGTAATAGAATAGAATGAACAGAATAGCGTAATTGTTTCTTCTTTATTCAAATATTCTCATACTTTTACTATTCATGAATTTGCCATACGTGGTGGAAGGAACATCAAGATGCACTTTTGCCATGGATTCAATTCATGATATGAACCCTCCCAGGGATAAAATTTTTCATTGGTTATAAAAAAAAATGCTGTTCGATACAACACTATAACACTTAAACGGTCAAAATATATGGATCAGTTGATTTTCACTTAAAATATTAATGTTGGTACCCATTTTAAATGTTGAGTCGGCTGCATTTTGTTCAGACCACAATATCGACACCTGTTTCAAGAAATATTATGCAAACTGTCTTCCAATTAAAAACGAATGGAGTTCATATCTAAAACAATAATAACAAACTGGATAAAACACCGTTAATCGATTAAAATCTCGCTCCTACGTCAGCCAAAAGGATTATACATCAATCAAAATAATGGTACTCATAGATGGCCCATTTCTTAATATTCATGTCCAATTAATACAGGTTAAGCAAGGTCAGACTGCTTCCTAATATGCTATACGTTGGCTCACCTGTCGATCAGCTTCAAATAAATATTGTACGTTCGTACTTCAAAGGTCGTCAATGTCCAGGGCCAATCAGCTTGTCACTCCTTATGATAGCAAGAAATGGAGACAGCTATAATATAATGTAGGTTAGTATTATTATCGGCCAACGTAAGGTAGGACGTCCTTAAGCTGCCAAGAGCTGCTGTCAAGCTAAGGCGAGTAGGGTGGCTGATAACAGCTAGACGAGAGTTGTCGAAAATAGAGATGATTGGCGTGCGATTGAAGAGGCCAATATCCAGCTGTGGACTACTGATGATGAAGTATTATGCATCGAAATGTAGGTGAATAGACGATCAACAATAATGTTACAGACGCCTTAGTGGATTATCAATACAATTTAATAATATCCTTGTACTTTACCGTTATCATTTTCAATAAAACATTTTTATAAATCGTCACCTCAAAGTGTTCATCCTTACCATCAACTTTTACAATAGCTCTTTTATCTAAAGGCCTATTCTGTCAATTCTCCCTTGTTTTAGGTGATGTGAAGTTTGTCAATCCCTTGTAATCAGGGTGTAATGACAGTTCAATGTGACTTCACAAACAGAATGGCACTGCTGTTCTGAGTTCTCCACTTGACCTTTTACCAATTAGGTACATTCGTTCTTAAAACCGCCTATACTCATTGTCTAGACTATCCTAACATTAGTGAAGCTAACCTCAAATTAAATACCAAATCTTATTCAAATACCGTTTGTGAGTAATATAAGGTTTAAAAATGTCTTGTAAGTCCGTCATCGCGACCCACACAATGCCTTATAAAGCGAGCAGATAGTCTACGTAGCAAGGCCGCGCCCACTCGGGCCGAGGTGACTGATTCACATACGCCTTTTGTTAGAGAATTTACACCAAAATGTTGTAGGCATTTGCAAAATTTAAAATTTGAAAAAACACCTGGCTGCATTAACTAAATTCTTCAAACCAGGCGATTTATAAAGTGAATAATTTACATACCTACATAATATCACGCCTGTAATCCCTGAAGGGTTAGGCAGAGGTAAAACCCTCAGATTTCGCCAGTTATATTTAAATCCCATGTAATAGGAGGCGAGCCTATTGCTATCAACCGGGCACAAATTCACACTCCGAGGCGGATACTGAGAAATTCCTGATGGAAAAACCTTAGAACACTTTGCCCGACCTGGAGATCGTCAATAATTTGTCTGTAACAATAGGGCGTTCTTAATGTCACCTATTTCGAATTGTCATGGGTAAACTTGATAAAGATATATTCCTGGTTAATTTTATAGTAAAAGTAAGTTTTCTTTTGATTTCTTGGTAGGGGTCAACAGTAATTACTTTCAAATTCATTGACCTTTCAATTTTGAACAAATCTTTAGATTCTACAACTCAATTTAATGAATCACCAGACCCTTATTTTGCCTTGAATAAGTCTTTACGACCAAATTGTCTGTACAAGTACCTATAATGCTTGCTGCACTATCGACCGTCACGGATAATTTTGCAAGAGACAATGTTTCGATCGTTGTTGCACATAGTAAGTAATAGGTAATGAGCACAGCATAGGTACTTACTTATTTTGTATTTCAAATATCCTGTATGGTTTGTTAAACTAAAAATATCGTATTCAAATCAAAGAACTACCATCTATCAAGAGGGAAAAGGATTTAAAAAAAGGGGATTCCAAGATTTTTCTAGACGGTTAGTTTAAGAGACCCCGGGTACTGTTCCATCGTTCCTACGGTATTAAAAATACAGATATATTAGATACTTACCACTGAAGAATCAGTAGATACCAACACAAAATATTATATGATTATTGGCATCTACGACAAACATCGAATGCATGGCGAAATATTAATTAAGCACTTAAGTATCATTATTTTATATTCGTTTGTATATAGGTATCGATTTAAAACTTACGTCGATTATAAAACAACAATAAAATTAACACTAAAATAAAAATTAATAGTTATCTTTGATTCTCAAACCAATAAAAATGCTGACTGATAATATTACGATTTGCATCGATGTTCCGCTAGTTACATAAGTAGTCGTTTACGGCGTTGTTGCGCTCACGCCGGCAATCTATTTCAAGTTGAACCTATTGGCTAAGAGTTAGAGTTCAGTCTCTTGCATCACGAGGCTGGATAGCTGTATGGAGTTAGGCAATTAAGACGTAAGATGGAGACACTAGATGGTCTAATCTGGCATGATATCGATGTAGTTGAAACTTTGACGTCATTCTTTCCTTATGCCTGTATAGGGGATCTGTCATTTAAGATTGAATATCTGTTAACACATAAACATAGCAAAACTCAAGAACTAGACGCTTTATTACTATAAATAATAAACATGTCATTATTGCCCATAGCTAAATGCATATTATATGATAATCCAAATTATAGTGGTGCTAAATGACGCATGTCAGAAAATCCGTAATCTTTGTCACCATTTTATGACAATGGCCTAAAGCTACATTTGGTCTGAGCAAACCATCTAGTCTCAAAGATACAGAGGTAGGTACTCACATTGAAAGTATACAGCTAGATATAGAGGTACAGTATCAAATCATTCATGCAAAACCCCTATCGAGTTCATGTTTCTAGCTCGCGTGAAAGGTAATTACACACTAATGAAGTTTTCCCTTGATTCCCGGATTCGTATTAAAACTTTCCACCGGTTGCATTATCATAGCAATTTTGTTAAATGCACCTGTTATTTGCCAGCATTAATCTCTGTGAAATGACAACTTTCTACCGTCGGTACATAACCCCTAGACTGTGGATCGAGCTCCAGGAGCTTGACGTTTAAAACGGCGCGTCTGTGTACCACGCTCCTAGAGCTTGATATTTGAGACGATGTTTATTTTACACAGATGTGTCTCGTAAACTGTATCGTTCCTGCTCTAACTTGCACAAAGTGTAGGCAAAAAAACAAAGATAGCATATAGTCACAGACTTCGCCTCTGAATTACACCAACGACGGTTGGTACTAAGATTTACGACGACATGGCGCCATGGCGTCTGTCATAGTGTCACACGCGCGTACCTATGTTTACATTGACTAGTGTTTTATTGAAGATATTAAAGAATAATAAGAAAAAACGGGATAACATGATGCGTGGGTAAGTAATAAACAGTTTTTAATTCAGAAATTGTGTATTTGTTGTGATTTAGTGTAATAAAAACATCAAACTTGACCCCGCAATCCAAACTTTTTTTTTGTGCGTCGTAATCTCAAGTGCTTTGTTTATATCTCGGGTTTCTACTTAACTAAACACTTTTAACAGCTGATACTTTGTATGCGATAAGAATGTGAACTATACATTAAGTTTATGTAAGCAACCTACGCCGCTTGACGAACAGAATTCTCAGTATTGATGTTTACATTTACCTACTCTTTTGTTTAGGCGTTCGGCGGCGCCGGACGGGTGAGAGATGTTTTTTGTCAAGCTTCTCTGAGGTGAAATAATGTTTGGCGAGGTATGTTTTTTATTTATTTTTAAGGTAAAATAATGTAGGTAGAAGTAAATAAAATATTTTTTTTTTGAAATGATGGTATTTTTTTCTAACTAGAACGAGTCTTGTTGGAATTGACAGTAAAAAAAACGCGAATCCTGATTTCTAATTAGAATCGGTAATATATAAAAAGACAAAACTGGACTAATCCATTATTTAAATATAAGCTTGTTTCATAGCGATGCCAACGACATAAGTTTTATATACAGTTCCTATACACAACTTTAGAGATATCGTCATTTTAATAACACGCGCCGTTATCTATCAAGGTCATCTGTCAGTAGGTACCACGGGCTTGCAAAATTTTGCAAAATGGCGTCCACATTAAGGGCAAGCTTATATTGAACTAGTTCTTAATCGTTTAATGATTTCACATCGTCATGAGCTCGCCTACATGTGTCTATCGCCTTGAAGATTGGTGATGTCGATGGTCATGTAATAATGAGTATTTATTATTAGGTTTAGCTTTGTGAGGTTACCTACCATTATATTCTGACTTCAGGTCAAGATGTTTGTTTAATAGATGAAGCATTTGTTCTTAAGATTCTTTTCTCGTGTTTGTCTAAAGGTTTTTGTTCGGCTGTTTATGTTTAAATAAAAAATAATAATACCAGCTTATTATTGTTCCACTGCAGGACAAAGGCCTTCTTACACAGAGAAGGCTTTAGTATTGATCATCACGCTTGACTAAGGCGGATTGGCGATTTTAGACTTATATTCATTATAAGTCCAAGTTTCCTCACGATGTTTTCCTTCACCGATGTTCGTAATAGTAAACTTAGGCACTTGCCCATACCTGTAAACCCACAACCTCATGCAGGAGAGGTAGTTCATGGCTATCTAACAAAACTGTTTCTATTGAAAATAAACCATTGGAGGACACTGACAACAGCATAAGCACCAAGATATTAATCAAATTATTTAATAATCACATTTCTCACAAAATCCATTAATGTTTTGACTAAGATCTGTATCCATTCATAACCGCATTCTCACGCTTGGCACACAATGTTTAAAGTTCACTATTTGTTGGCAACGATATTATGTTCTATGACGTAACGTGGTGGGCTAAACGTACAATGTCCTAGACCCCGCTGGATTATGCATTAACAACAATATTTCTAACAATTACAAAATGTCTCATTTGCATACTAATCATATTAAAATTGTCCTCTTTTACTTAGTGAAGTAACTTCAAATTTTGCTTAGATATTTCGGAGCGTAAGTTACGAAAAGTTTTCTGCAATGCCAAATGACATTTCTTTTGAAATTACTGTAGTTATGGATCGATCGAGATGCTTTGGTAATACTTTTGTGTCAAGGTTGATTGTGTTTGCCTGCTTTGGTGTCTAGGACTGGCCCATTGAGGAAGTTGATGGTCTTGTGTTTGCAGACCTACTTGCATCTTTTCCTTATGGCTAGTTACCTAATATCTTCTTTCTCAACTTTTGTTATTTAGGTTTATTGCATACCATTATTTTTGTTGTTTGCCTAATTAGTGAGTGTGATGTGCTTCTTTATTTTGGTTATAATAATGTTTATTATTAATATTAGGGTGGAAGAACACGTTCTACTCTACGAGGTCTATAACCATGATAGCAAATTGAGCGTCAACGTCCCTTCCACAGGGAATATATCCATCATCTGCCTAGCCTTTTCCCAACTACGTTGGGGTCGGCTTCCAGTCTAACCGGATGCAGCTGAGTACCAGTATTTTACATGGAGCGACTGCCTATCTGACCTCCACAACCCAGCAACTGGGTAATACGATACGCCTAGGCAAGACTAGTTGTCAGACTTTCAAGCTTCTGACGACCCGTAACGACTGTCAAAGATCCACGTATGACAGCCGGGACCAACGGCTTAACGTGCTTTCCGAGGCACGGAACGATGTCAGTGATGTCTAAGATACACTTAGAAAGTCTGTCACTTCCACAGGGAATATATATACTAGCTAAACCCCGCGGTTTTATTCGCATTCAGTTACGTCTTTGGTTATTGCTCCGCCCCTGTGGGTCGTAGCGTGATGTAATATACCTAGCCTATACGATTCCTCATGAATCTATCTATCTTATACAATAAGAATTTTTACAATCCGACAACAAACGAAAAATCTCTTCAGCTATATTGTACTAGATAGTGTAGATTTATATATATTTATAATTTAGCAAAAGTCTGCCGAAAGCAATGTAACGCCCGGTCAATGGCCAAACATACAAAGTATTACTTACATTATGTAATTCTTCAAACGTAATTGTTCAGTAAGTAGCTAACTTTACGCACTACTAGGTGTTAAGTGACATTGATAACTTACAGTGTGACTGCGCGGGCGCTATTTTATTATAGACTCATGACTCCTAAACGTGACACTGAAGATTCCACTCTAATAATTTCTGAATGTCAAGTAGAACAATAAAATAAAAAAGGTTCTCTTGATGAAATATCTACTTACTTGAAAGATTTCTTGTAACTTGAGTAGGATGTAGGTAACTGACTTAAATACAAGTACCAAATGAACTGAAACTAATATTAAATCCTGTTTCAAATCGAATACAATGAATTATCGACCTTTTGCTTCGATTTTTGTATTCACTTTCCGGTTCGTGTTCGTTGCCTTTTAGTGCTAATGTGTCTGCCTGGGTCTGTGTTACTTGAGGTCGATGCAATACATTCTTCTTTTAAATGATTATTTCTCCTTTCCTTTCCCTCTGTTCACACAATAATCCTTTCACCCATATTAGTACTAGTATCTACCCGCGACTTCGTCCGTCAAAGTTGATTTCTTCATTCAAACTTCGGACCCCCGTTTCATCCCCTTAGGAGGCGAATTTCGGTAAATCCTTTCTTTGCGGACGTCCAATAACTATACTACCTCTCTGCCCATCTTTATACGACAAGCGCTTTTTGATATTTCGTGGTGAGTGAGTGACCTTTCGCTTTTATTATTTAGATTTAGATTCGTCATTTATTATTATCGTATTTTCGATAACATAACATCATAACATCACGCCTGTAATCCCCGAGGGGTTAGGCAGAGGTGTACTCATTAATACATCCACATTTCGCCAGTTATGTTTAAGTCCCATGTAATAGGGGCGAGCCTATTGCCATCAACCGGGCACAAATCCAGACTCCGAGGCCGATTTCGATTTTCGATAAATACATTGCTAAAACAATACTTAATCAATCTTTACAGAGTTCAAGTTTGGAAATGGTAAGACTTCTTATCATCATAAATGGCTATCTCCCACGTCTTGCAAACTTGTGCACCCACATAAAAGTCCTTGACACACCGTCGCTAAACAAACGGTCATTCAATATTCGATTAGTGTATAAGCTATTGTCTTTCGATTGCTAAAACAATAGACAAAAGCTCAGATTGTTTCGTTACTTTGTGGCACGAGCATTGACCATATCTAATCTTCCGTATCAGTGCCAAAAGTATTGATTGCATCTAGCAAGTTTTTGAAGTGAAAACTTTTCTAGATTTTTGGTAGGGGCAGAACTTTTTGGGTCACGTCACTCACAGATGAAACCCCTATGGAATGCAGTAAGGTCCTCCAATCGGGGGCGCGAATCATGCGTCGTATACCGGGCTTCCGATTCATGGAACGAAACGTGAAGTTTTAGTCGGCAAGAGTTCGATATGCTGCACCTCCAGTGTTATTCAGCAAAATCTGAAGTTCCTGAAGTTAGGTACCTATGTTTTAAGTGTCGTGAGAATCTCACCTCAAGCTCACTCCACCTAAGTACAAAGAGGGATATTTTTTTACAAAATACACCGGTTGTTAAAATGCAGTTGTACTATGTACTTCTAAGATTTTCTTCGACCCATTTAAGTAACAAAACCTCGAAATCTCTTCATCCAACTTACAATTTCACATTACTATATGCGTGTGCACATGTCTTATGCCTCATGCTTTCTACTAATGAAAATGTGAAAGTATAATAAAAACCATTTTAAGAATTTCTTTGTTTCACATATTGTAATGTAGGTGATCTTTACACATTAGAGTCCGTTTTGATGATGCTTTAAGACAATAAATTTAGACTCTTTTTGGTAAATTAAGTATTATTATTGTTTTGGGATTAAAATAATCTTGGTTAATTTATGTTCGTATTACATGTATTAAGTATCCACAATCTCTCAACAATTCAAAATTTCGTTTTACTTCGAAAAATGGGAAGAATTTTGACGTGTTTTGGTTCGATTGGCTGGAAAAATCTTAATTATAGATAACTAGCAGTTTTCCCGAGCCTTCGTCTGCTTAGACTTTGTATTTCCCTTTACAAACCCGATAGTATTCGCGGCTCACGCGAAATAATGAATTTTACAGGCAAATTGTTGAAACCTTGGGTTGCATTATTAAAGTTTTAGTAGGGAACTCTAATATATTCTAGTGATAAATATAACCTATGTTACTCAGGGATAATGTAGCATTCTAATGGTGAAAACAGTTTTGAAATCGGTGCAGTAGTTTTTGAGCTAATTCGTTACAAACATACAAAAATACAAATCTTTCCTATCTATAATATTAGTGTAGATGTAGATAATATGGCTGTATAACTTCTACAGACCACTTCTTAAAACACATGCACTAGCAAGCAGATCGCAGTAGATACCTACTCATTTGCATGTTCTATAAAATATGCGTACATATATCCACCTGACACTGCATCGTGCATAGAAACAATAGAGCAACGATAATTTTCTGCCACAATTGTAGTGGCAAGTGAAAGTGCAGTTCCCATGCGTAGGCGCAGTTTACAACACATACAACACTATAGTACTAACGTTTTGTTACTAGGTACAAGCACAGTGTACAAGTGTTAACAATATTATCTGTATCTGTCTGTTGGGTAACGTAACAGGTGATGTGATATTTAACATCTTTAGTTCATTTAGTAGGTGAGTTGCCAATTGTAGCATCCTTGTACAGTCAAAAAAAGAGATAGGTATCCAGGGTCGTCAGATATACATAGTTAAAGTTTTCTTAGAAACCGATGGATGTCTTCGAATGAAACTTAACTTTATTAATAAACTGTTTATTATCTACTTTTTATATGTATATTAAATTACATTTGAAAATATCCATCGGTTTCTAAGAAAACTCCAACTATATCTAATGACCCTGCATACCTATCTCTTTTGTTGAATGTACATTATATGCATTACATACTCGCTTTAAATATGTACAATTTATAAACGAGAAGATTCCCCTCTTCTCATTTGCTGCTAAAGCATCAAAGAACTCATCCGCTTCGGTGTCAATGAGACAAATGCAAAGCTGGCGGCGTCGCCCCGTTGTATGGCAATGATTGTTTGACCTTAGTAAAGACCAGCCTTCTGGTCACGTGAAGAGTCAATTTCAGAGTCGGTTCTTAATAAAAGTTGTTCATATTCATCAGTACCTACTTTCACACCCTAAATGAAACATCAGCTCATTTATGATCGCATTTCTTATGACTTTTAAAACGCATGTAGAAAAACACTATTGTAGTTTTAAATCTATAACATTGATAACGAAAACGTGACTTATTTTATAGCTTTTGCCCGAACGCGTGTAACGTCCGCGTGGAATTCAATTATATCTTAAAACATATCTTATGCCGGCCATCCACCATCCAATCTATCGTCCAATCGGCAGGACGCTACCAATTGGATCATGCCGATTGGACCGTGGATGGGAGTGGATTGGCATGACAATTATAACTATCATGCCAATTCACTCCCATCCACGGTCCAATCGGCATGATCCAATCGGTAGCGTCCTGCCGATTGGATGGTGGATGGCCTGCATTACAAGCTTTTACCCGCAACTTCGACCACGTTAATGTCGGTTATCGCGGGTGCAGACGAAGTCGCGGAATAAAAAGTAGCCTATGTCCTATCTTGGGGTTCAAACTTACCCCGTACCAAATTGCATCAAAATCGGTTTAGTGGTTTAGTCGTGAAAGCGTAACAGACAGAGCTACTTTCGCATTTATTAGTAAGGATTATATGACACTCGGCAATAGTAGTTGGGGAGGCCAGGAAGGGATTTCTGGATTTACTCGAGCGCGGCAGATTAATATAAGGGGGGATACCTAGCACCCTGTTAAGTACCTCCACCATATATGAGCCCTGTATATAGGGCCGCGCGTTTCAAACCATCAGATTTAAGAAGTCCCTGCACATAATTGTCAGATTAAGGGTCAGCACGACAAGGACATCAAGCTGAACTGTCTGTATATTAATTTGACGCGCTCTAGTATTTCAATGTCATATTTTTTTCTTCCATTTGTAACCATTTTCAGCCCCTTCGTACGGCCACCCCTACCATGCAAACCGGCAGATTAATATTCCTCGGTTATTAAAAACACGTGGGGCGCATACACTATTAATATCGGACACGCTCGATTAGTGGTTCGTGATTTTTTTTTTTTCATTTTTTTAAATATTTACTTATGCGCTTCCTCCACCAGTGAAAGGGTCCTATTTTTACTTTTTAGCATCTAATATTCACAATCCAAAAGGTTCCCACGACGCTGGAGTAAATCCAAATTTAGCATCTTGGGCTCCCCTACTATAGTATATGACGTTCAAAAGTGCCTTGTAATGGCCTACTTGAAATAAATGATTTGACTTTGACTATAGCTTTCTATCAGTGAAAGAATATCAGACCTTTAGGTAATTCCAGAGAGTGCCTCTTACAAACAAACTTTACCTCTTTATAACATTAGTACCTATAGATGGAACTTGTTTAATTAACACGACCTTTAGTTTATGGATAATCTGGTTAGAAACTTGTTTTAGATATGTTTATTAAAACGTGACCAAAATAAAGTAACAATAGGTAACGAATTATTGCTTTTATAAGGTGTAGGTACGGATGCAAGATTTTCTTTAGGAAAATTTAATGAAAAAAGATTTAAAAATGCATAAAATATTTAAAAAATCGGCTTACAATCGACAGAAATGTCGTTGAACATACATAAAAAATGCACAGAGGAATATAGAATATTCCCCGTTTTTGAAGTCGGTTTCCATAATATACGTAGATATAAGTACATAGTTAAATTATTAAAGTTACTTTGATAAGTGTCAGAAGTTTGAACGTGCGTTGGTTTGCTCTTTGGCAGAACTATACCCATTTTTCTGAGGTATCAGCAATGTTTAGATGCCTACTAATATCTAAATTCTTTCTGTTTCAAGGAATCAAGATGCCGGAACCCGCCCACCGCGCCACAGAAGATAGAACGAGTCATAACCCTGTGTCAGGATGAGATAAAACTGTCCATACTTAGAGGTAAGATATTAATTAACACTATATCAGGCAATGCATACTGCCTACGCAATGTAACCTAATTATCATTAAAACCTATAAGGCCCATTTGAGCTAAAATTTAGAGTTAGGATTGTCACCTTCCGGGGTTGCGGGACGTCTTAACAGGCTACCGTGGCCCCAGAACGTAAAGGGCACAGAAGGAACAGGGTGGTTTTTTAGTCAGTAACAGTCTGACATGTGAGTCATGTGATGATTTTTAACACCTTAAAAAAAAAAAAAAGGATTGTCACCTTATCTACTTCGATTAGCAACTTACGGATCCCTAATAATAATAAAAATATACTTATATATAGCATATGTTACTCGCTGATGATGTCACTTTCCATAGCTGTAAGAATTTTTTAAATCGGTTACGTAGCTTTGAGTTTATCCATTACAAATGATAATACAAATCTTTTCACTTTATAATATGATTAGTTTAGAAAAAAAAATATTTTTAAAACAAGCTTTTGTTTAAAATTATTACAATATTGAGTAGGTATTGGACATCGTATTCATCAGAACTAAGGTTGTATGCAAAATTTCAGCTCAATCGGATACCAACAAATGGTCGAAAAATGGTTTGCAATAGGATACCAACAAATGGTCGAAAAATGGTTTGCAATAGGATACCAACAAATGGTCGAAAAATGTTTTGCAATAGGATACCAACAAATGGTCGAAAAATGGTTTGCAATGCAAGGACAACTTACTTACATACATACTTACATACGAACAGTGCAAGCTAAAGAAAAGCTTGTAATAATGGGCCTGTGTTACCAACTAACCCGGAGATAATAAAATAATCAAGCATAGTACAAGCGGTCCATAAAAAACTTAAATAATAAACACGATAGAGACCTACTGAGTAAAGAAAGTATCTAAAGAAATCGGACAAGCCTATTCATTAACTGTAAACCTACTAATTTTATTGTTATACTCTTTAGTCAAAAAAGCATGGTTTAGGTTGTCTGTTCTGAACGATAATTTCTTTATAAAGGTCACAGGACGCCTAAAAATTACGCTCGACCTGCCTAATAATATTATTTACAATAACAATCATGTTTACTGGTTTTTGTTATATCCAAAGATTTTTTCTCACAATTGAATTGAACCTTGTGCAGAATGCGTTCGTAACAACACATTTAAAATTAAGCTTTAACGTAATTCGAGTGAAGGGGAACATTGGTGATCGTAAAACCAAAGTCTTAATGAATAGCTATGGAGGCATAATCTCATCGTAGATCTTTTGTTTAAAATGGACTTTATAATGCATACTAGATCCTGCCTGCGACTTTGTATGCTTGGTTATTTTAACGCGCGTTTAGTACGGGTTGGTTTCTGCTCCACTTCGTGGATCGTGGCATGATGTTATACTATTTCTAGCCTTTACTAGGTATTACCCAAGAATCTGGCTGTTATATGCAAAAAAATCAAATTCGATCGGTATAGTTCGAGAGATTAGCGCGTTTTCACCAATAACAAACAAACAAACAAAAAACTCTTTAGCTTTTTTATAGGTATTAGTATAGATTTATTTATTTACGATGTTTTTTAGAAAGCTTTACATGAAAAGTCATAATAAACTGCAATGAATGTCTCTTTTGTGCACAGTCACGGCCCATTATTGGCTTTTATTGTAATTTTTTTTAAATTCCCACTCATGGAATTTCTCCTGCATTGTGGATGCATTAACAAATACATAAGCTCACATACACAAACAACCAGACCCGGAAACATAAAAAGTAATTTAATTTAATAATTTTACCTGTAGGCATTCAAGTAAATAATCCAATCCAATCATTCAAGCCAATCGCTCAGTCATAGCGCCAACGTGTGTCGTCAAAATTGTAGGACACTGTATTCCCATTGTGTTACACCAATTTAAATTTCATCGTGCATCTAATATTATATCAAACAAATATTTACCAATCATTCATGATTCTTTTATTTTCATGCTTCGTTGTATCCAAACTAGTATCAAAACTCGATCAGTCGCGGTCACGCGTTGTCAAGGTCGGCGCATGAGCAGTGAAAGTAAACGCTCACCATACGTAACGAGACGTACCTACTCGACACACGGTCTACATATACGACCTATTACGTATTTATACAAGAATTTATCTTAACCTAAAAGTTGTAAACAAGAGGATTCTGTAACATCACAGGAGATTTAAAGAACGATCGCATTCTAATCTAAAAAATATATAATAATATGCAAATATAATAAAGTAGAAGAGATTTTTTGTTTGTTTTGACATTTAATTTTATTGTCGCTAAGACAAGAATGACAAGTTTGCTACTAGATTTTGAACGTTTTGATTTACCAGATTTTTTGGCCTTCTGATTACCTAATATTTGATTAGACGCATGCAACACTTCCCAGCTATTGCTACAAATGAGTTAAAAATGCAAAATGAGTTTCAAATGTATTGGCCTTGTAATTAATTGCAGTTTTACCAACATTTGCAAACTTTCGCATCTGATCTAAATTTTTGAAAGTTTTGAATCAACGGTTAGCTTTACCCAAAACACTTTTATGTAAATAAATCAATTCTTACATTAAATTAAAAATTTAACTGTATTCAAACGTACTTAAGTTGTTAGTCCAATGAACGCCCCGTACCTTGCCCGAGCCAGCCGGCGCCGCTGATCCTGTAGCTTTAAATTCGTAAATAATCAAGATCCGATCCAGCCTGTCCCCTTCCTGTCCTTCCCTAGCAACGCCCTAAGCCGACGTCCGTACCCCACAGGGGGTGCCCTTAGCGTGTAGTCCTTTATTGTATAAGTTTTATGCTCTGCTTGGAGACCTTAATTTTTAAGGCACCATAGAAAAGTCCAGTTAAGCCCCCGACAACCTCGAAGATGGACCTGAGAGGTGGCGTTACGAAAAGAAAAATTAGCCCATAAGATTCATGTTTTGGTTAGAAAAGCATGTTTGGTTTAAACTCTCGATCACGCACTCATTTTGAGATGGAACAAAACAGACGAATATTTTTAAAACTAAGTACTTTCTAGTTTCATGCTCTGTTCACTATTTGAATGTTCTTTTGTGCAAGTACGCTTGCCGACTGCTAATGATTTCAATTAGCTCTTACAAGTAACATAGTCTAGTCTTACACTGCATTGTTTTGTGACCTCGGTTTTAAAAGTTTTAGTAAATATCTGCATTTACTTAAAATCTTTTGTCTGAAGAGAAATGCTCCCAAATCTGGTCGACTGTCACTGTTTTCAGTAAAGTCAGATTTTCTCTTTGTAAATCCGTGATCAGTCACAAGCTATAAGCGAATATGATAAGTGCGAATTTTGCTTGAAGTACACCAAGTGTCTTCCAGTGTAAAATATAATAATATATCTTTTCGTCTTTTCATAATAAGCATTTCTCGCTAAAATAAAACTGGTGTAAGAACATACCTACGCCTTCTAAACACCTAGCCTATTCTGAAAAAGTACTGATTTCCAAAACACGAGCCTCAATCGCAAATTGGGATTAGGTCAGCCAAAACCAACCAATCTACATCTTTTCCCCCCCTATCTCAAAATTGATATAATAATTTTAAATTTAAATTTTAAACACATTCTAAGTATTTTAGAATGTAATGTAACACATTGGTCATTGAATTAATTTGACGTAATTAATATAATTATATAAGGTTAGCTTGTTTTTTCTAAGCTCAATAAATTATGACCTTCGGTGATTGCGAAACGAATTAAATTTTTTGAACCAGTTAATAAAATATTATGACACTGATATAAATATTATAGATCAATCTACTTTGACATGAAGTAATACATAAAATTACCATTAATATTTTTAAAATAGATGAAATTAAATTGGTAAACACTTTTATGACCTTATCGGATATTATCGGATATGCTCTAAAGGTCATATATTCAAGATCACATTGTAATGCATGTACAAGGAACTGTTTAACTGAAAACCTTGATATTTATCTGTGCACTATAAATTATCGTGAAGATGCTTCAGGCACGTAGATCATAAAATTTGGTACTTACTTAAATTACAAGCTTAAGCCACAGCTTAAGCTGTTTACTATATGTAGGTACTTATTCGCGAAAAAAAAAACATCCATAGGTACATTTTAGCTTTTAACTCTACAAAAACCGACTGCAGTTTATTTTTGCGATTTCATGTTTAGTTCCATAGTAAAAAATTATAAATACTAAACTTGTTTAAAATTGTTTTTTTGTATAAAACGTCCCTATATAACACAGATCATAAAAAAATCTTTTTAAACATCACAATTATTACATGGGACTTAAACATAATTGGCAAAATGTAGGTGTACTAGATATGTACCCAACATCTCTGCCTATCCCTTCGGGAATTGCAGGCGTTATGTTATGTTATGTAATTATTACCAGATTTAAAACCAGCCAATGATCTGCATAACCTTTATTCAGTCTTTGCTTTATTCCAATTACGTTGAGGTCAGCTTCCAGTTTTACCAGATGTAGCTGAATACCAGGGTTTTACACGGAGCGGCCTTTCAGTAAGACAGACAATTGAACTGAGTTTTAAAACCAGCCAATACATACATCTTAATTAAGTCAAATCTTCGAAATACAGCTTCTACCACGTTTCTGTGGCACGATACTGTGTGTATTTCCTTGGTGTTAAGGTTGAAACCCGTAACTGTATAAACTGAGATCATAATTTCTGACTCATGTGGCCATACAGAACGAAAAATAGCCATACTTTGTAAATAAACGACTAGTTTTATGTCATTCTGCATGCCTGACGTCTTGAAAACACCTGAACTAATTTTGGCAAGGTTTTTTTCAAGAACAAGAGGTAATTTTGTCATCAGGAAATAACGTCTAAGTATATATTACTAACTAGCTTTTTCCCGCGACTTTGTCTCCATAGAAGTAAGGTAAACCATAAAACATATTCTATGACTCTCAGTAATTAATAGTGTTGGTTTCTTTCGATAGATTACCTCTTACAAAAATAAACTTCATATCTTTATTTCTACAAATAAATAAAACTGAAATATCTGTTTGTAATCACAAAATAACAACTTTTTAATGAATACATGTGAATGATTGCGCGGTTGCATCAAAAATTAATCTGTATTTCTGTCTCTTTGTTCCTACTAATCTTCGAATCGGCTGGACCGATTTTGACGTGAATTTCACTGGCAGATATCTGATGGTAAAAGGAGTAACTTACGCTATTTTTATTTTAGAAAATTAATCAGGGTTAAGCGCAATAAAAATCCCCATGGTAATCTACATTTACGCGAACGCATTCTCAGACATAAACTAGTATCATAATACCTACCTAGTACCTATAAACACAACGTGTCAGTTCATTTCCTTGGTGTTTCATAAAGATCATATGGTAGGTATATACCTAATTTTGACGTAACGTTGCAAATCGTTGTTTGCATAAGATTTTCATTTAAATGTAACTTAGCTAACAGGAAATCACTATTGACATTTAATTTAGGATCCGTTACGCAAAAAATGTTCTTAAAAACAAAAGTAGTATTTTTAATCTAATTTAATAGATTGTTGAAATTAATAGTAACGCCATATGAATATTAATTGAGTACTTACGAAACTTTAATGTCGCCACATTTTGTGAACTGATTCTGAGGTCAAACACAAATAAGTACAACACGTAGGTACATGATCATTGACCACCAAATACGGTCCGATGGTCGGCCGGTCACCTCTTACGGCACACCAAACATTGTCGCATTATTATTTCGCGTTATTAGCGCGTAATTAGCTTGTGTAATACACCCTTAATAGTGTTAAATGACATTACCCGAAACTCCCGCTCATTTTTAAAAAAAGAATGCCGTAACAGAACTTAAACGACTTTTTTTTTTCTTAATTTTGTTGTTATTAGTTCATGTAACGTTTATTTGTAAAAGGAAAACGTGTTTTCTTTTTTCCTGCTCGATTATAAGGCCGCGTTCACACCAAACGTACAGTCAGCCGTCGATTATCTACTGATTGTGACGGCTAAGTATAGCGGGCGTTGGTTTAGTGTGAAGGCGGCCTTAGAATGGACATTGAAGAAACTAATAAGTACGTAATAAGTTAAGACAAGAGTTTTGAAATATACACTATCGCAATAGATTTCTCTGCAAAGATAGATGTAAGTTGGAAAATAAATAAATAATTAGACATTTGCATAAGACATGGAAAAAAAAACATTCATATTTAAAATAGGAGTTTCACCTTCGTCCACTTACATATAATTAATTTAAATATTCCATTCGTCCATGTACATGTACATACGAGTGCATGCTCACGATTTTAGAAGAGCGAAATTGTTGTTCAGCCTTCATTGTTTTTATATATTAGTACCTAGTTAGTTTAATAGTCCCGTACATCAATCAAAACTACACGCGTTGACGCGTACATAGGTACAGATGCCTCTTATCGCTTAAGATAATTATTAGCGGTTTAATAAGGTACCGTAAATGCGGGTAACTTTAGCCCTGTAGGGGAAACTTTGGCCCACAACGGAAAAACGTTTGAACTTCTCATCACTTGGAAAATTACAAAAATAGTAATAAAATTAGAAATAAGAAAAAAAGGCCTCGGATAAGATGGTTTATTATCATGGAAGTCCTTCTTAAACGAAAGATCTCCAATTAATAATAATATTTATTGATACACAAACCTTTGACATTGCGTAACACAAGAATACATGGGATTGGTTAACTAAAGGTCATAACGTACGGTCATACGGATAATGTAAACCCTGACTCCTAAACTAGGTGATCCTGTGACTTAGGAGTCTTTTTCAATTACCTACATTCACAAAACAATTTCCTAACGCAAAGATCCTTTTGATAACTGACCCATAAACAAACAACATTCTAAACTGTCAGTGTGTGTGAGCAATAGCCGACCCATTTAGTTCTGTTGCATCACGTTTGCATAAGTCGCAGGTTGCTGCACCGCGACTGGGACATGCGATGTGCACTCGACTGTACCTGACTTGTGCATTTGCGAAACTGTGCAATTGCTTAGCTGCGTTAATTGGATGTTACTAAGGGGTAATCAGTTACCCCTACGTAAGGATGCAGGGGTAACTGATGATTACTGTACTACATTGTCTTTCCGCGTACTTGTTTGTTCGTTTGATGCAATATCTTATGGTATGTCGTGATGGCCTACTGGTTTAGTCGCTCACCTTTCATGAATGAGGTTGTGGATTCAATATCGAGCCAGTACCAATATCGCTTTTTCAATTCATATGAACTTTTCTAAGTTTATCTTGGACATCACTGTCATTGGTGGAGGAGAAAATTTAGAGAAAACCTGAAGGCAAATTCGACTACCCAATTATTACTGTTCCAAATCTAGTCGCAATCTTATCTCAGTGACAATCAATTTAAAGAAATGTTTGTAAATTTTATTAGAGTCATTATTGACAGATTGAGTAGGAGATTATATTCCGATCGTTTCTAAAAGTAAGTTGCATACCTCCTGGACTTACTCGTATAAGTATATAAGTCTGAAATTATCCTAGATTATTCTCTGTATGAGAAGAGGCCTTGACCTGTAATTTCAAACGTAATCGAATCCAAACGTAATCGCATCAGAAATATATCGATTGCACAAAAATGCAGTAAAACCTAAAAATAGCTAGCTAAAAATAGTCTATGGTCAGCGACTTATCGTTCTAATTTCAAAAGATGTTAAGCTTATTGCTGACTGCCGGTTTGCGCAACTTGCGCAAACGGTGATACGTCTAATTTTAGCAACATATGGCGAAAACTAGCCCTAGTAGACTATCTAGAATGGGATTCTAAAACCAGTATTACACTAGCGAAAATGCCACAAGACTTACAAAATCTGCAGGTGGTTTTATTTACCAACCGCAATGCAGACAGAGATAGCAAATCTTTGGCTGCGTTATGTAAGAAAGGTTTATTTATGATCTTGTTACTAATATGTAGAAGTCTGTTACTACATTACTGTGTTCTGTTGCATTAGCGACTTGCGACCTTTTAACTTTGTACGTGAGAGCAATTTTGAGTGGCATTTAGACCTTGGTTAGTTGAAGGTCTAGGGCATATGTATGCTGTACATTTTAAAATCTACCTAAAATACAAGCCGATAAGTTAATTTTTCAAGGTTGCAAAAAAAATTATAAACACAGAATCTTTAGACTTTTATATTTTCTGTCATATTAGAAGTTGCAGTTGCAGTTAACATTTCAGAGAATGGCTTGAAATAATATTTTAATATTAGCTGTATAATTAAATATAGATTCAAGTCATGTAACTCAGGATTTAAGTTGTAAAATAAATTCCATTCTAATTAATATAGATGCTTATACTACATCTTACTACTACCTATTATAAATGAGAAAGTTTGGATGGATGGATGGAGGGATGTTTGATAGTTAATCACGCCAAAACAGCTGAACGGATAGCTGAAGAAAAATGTCACTCAGTATGTTCCGAAAATCCCCAAGATTTTAAAAAAACAATCACAGCTTATTCTCTTTACAATCAATGAACGAAGTAAGACCTGGGAATTAAGAACAAAATTCCAAAAAAAAACGAAGCTTATCGGAGCCACAGCCAATCTGCACAAAAACAAGTTGATATAAAGAAGGAAGCTTGCGGTAATTGAGTTTCCTTTGACCGACAGGATATTGTAACATACATTATTAACCAATCATTATTGGCTTACTAATATTTCATAATTGGGGGCCATTTACTGTATGATTATGCTTACTCAACCTAATAATTTAATCGATCCGGTTCTGCTTCTGTAGATCTTGAGTTTGATTGATCTAATCAATGTGATTAAAACGCCGAAAATTATAAACGCATATTTAAGTAATAAATTTTAATCATCATCTCTGGCTTTTTCCCGTCTATTTTGGGGTCGTTTCTCAGTCAAACCAGATGCAGTTAAATACAAATGTTTTACATGGGGCAGTTGCCCCAGTTGCCTATCTGACCTCCACAACCCAGTAACTGGGTAACACGATACCCCTTGTTAAGACTGGTTGTCAGACTTTCGGGCTCCTGACTACCGGTAAGCGTCAGTAGTGGGGAGCTTGCGCTGGTATGAATATACGAAATAATTATCCATATAATTTGTGTATCTATTCAGGGATTTTTCGATGACATTTAGATTAAAATTCTTAACAATATTAGGTATAATATTTTTTACAAAATAATCAAGTATGTGTGGTGTATTAAGTCTCATCTTTCGTAGCGCGTATTATACTGGTAGACACACACTTACTGATTCTGTAAATAGCCACGAGAATTACACGAGACCTTAACCCTTAATTCCAGCATCACATATTTCAAGTTCAAGATACACAGATGTAAGGACTACAGATCAGTCCAGTAGAGATCAGAAACAGCTATGTTTCTCAATTAAACTATCACTCATATTATATCTACAAGTACAAAATCCAGTTTCCCTTACGAGGTTTTAATTAGGTATTCAAGTCTCCAGTTAATGATTGCAACAGCAACTTTGTGATAGATTACTGACCAATTACTTTGCTCGCTTTACTTGATGTAAAGCTCTTTTACACATGAAAGTATTTTTATTTTGCGGATTTTATGGTGATATATTGCATTCATTTGTGATCTGCCGGTGTAACTGTATGGTATTATGAATGAGGATGAGAGTCATGCACGCTTAGTATACAGTCGAACAAGCGATTTGGTATACAGACAGCTAACTTGCAACTGCTTTAAAACAATGTTTCGAGTGAGTCAATTAATTTAAATCGTTCCAAATAGGTTTCAAAATTTTTAGACACCACAAGATTAAAGTGAACACAAAATTAACAATGAATGGCAATGTAGCAAAAAGATAGTCATTGTTGTCTGTAAATCAAATAGTTTGTTCGACCGTACAATGTAGTTTTTGGATATACAGATTTATTATAGTTTGTATACGAATTGAAGGGAAGGGTCGCCCTCGGGCACGCTGCAATCGCGGCGGTAAGACCCCTCTTTGAGGAGTGGCTAGAGAGGCGCCACGGCGTCCTCACCTTCCGGCTGACGCAGGTCCTCACCGGACACGGTTGTTTCGGGAGGTTCCTGTGTCGGATTGCACGGGAGGAAACGCCCGGGTGTCACCACTGTGTGGACCGCCCGGAGGACACGGTGGAGCATACGGTGCAGGTCTGCCCAGCTTGGGCAGAGCATCGCCGTGTCCTCACGGAGGCGATAGGCGGCGGCGACCTCTCGCGCCCGGGCCTGGTTCAGGCCATGCTCCGGGGCGAGAGGGAATGGGATGCAGTCACCTCCTTCTGCGAAGCAGTAATGCTAGCGAAGGAGGAGGCGGGCCGCGTGAGGGAGAGAACAACACCCTCCACCTCACGCCCCAGCCGCCGCGGGAGACGCCCAGGGCGTCGGACGTCGCGAGGCGACATCCGGCCACCGTAGGCGCGGGCTTGCGGACGGCGAGTAATGGGTAGCTCGCCGTCCGATCAAGGACCATGCCCGGGTCGACGGCGCGTTCTGTTCGCGCGCGCCTCAAAGAGCTGTCAGCACAGGGACGGGGCCCCCCAACGGGGCCAAACGCCTGCCGGGGTTGCGGGACGTCTTAACAGGATACCGTGGCCCCGGAACGTAAAGGGCAACAGAAGGAACAGGGTGGTTTTTTAGTCAGTAAAAGTCTGACAGTCCCTTCCGCCCCGCCCAGGACGGAAGGACTCATTTGATGATTTTTACCACCTCAAAAAAAAAAAAAAAAAAAAGGGTCGCCCTAGGAAGACCTACACTGATCTTATTGGTGAGGTTCTTCAGAAAGATCAGGTGCGGAGTACTTGTAACCGGCGTGCTTGTATGACGTACGAACGTAGATGAGGCGAAAGGAGTATGTAAGGATCGTAGCAGGTGGCGTTCTGTGGTTTCTGCCTACCCCCATGGGAAAAAGGCGTGAGTTTATGTATGTATGTGTACGAATTGAATTGCTACCACTTTTTAAGCTTGTGTCTAATAATTTTAAAACCTCTTTAGTGATTTTAAACAATTGACACACTCGAAACATTGTTTAAAAGTAGTTGCATGTTAGCTGCTTGTATACCAAATGGTTTGTTCGACTGTACCTGCATTGGTATCGAAAGTGAGCGTTAGTACTTGTGGCTGGATCGTGACCTGGCTGGCCTACATACCTACTGCAATAGGTACTATTCATAGAATAAATACTAACGCAACACTATCTACTAGTTTCTACGGGTAGGAGACGCGTTTCTTCCATACAAAAGATGATGGTTTTCGTAGTCACCGCGCGTTATTTATATGATTTACGAAATAATATTAAAATAGTGAAACGTAACATCACGCCTGTAATCCTCGAAGGGTTAGGCAGAACTGTACTCATTGTACACCCACATTTCGCCAGTTATGTTTAAGTCCCATGTAAGGGGGCGAGCCTATTGCCATCAACCGAGCGCAAATCCAGACTTTGAGGCTGCTACTGAGAAATTCTTGACGGAAAAACCCAATAACACTTTGCCTGACCTGGGAATCGAATCCAAGACCTCATGCTCAGGCAGTGTCTTGTGATGAAAAACATTCCTCGAATCTCCTTAGCTATTACTATTATTATACTAGCTTCTGCCCGCGACTTCGTACGCGGATCCTGTTGCTTATGCCAGCGACAACGGGGTCGTCAAAATCGAAGATCTGAAACGTCTGATGTAGAATTCTAAGGCCTGGGGACGGGAAAACAACGGGATGAGCGAGATTTCATCGAAAAAATCAGTCCTAAACTGTTACCGCCTTCACCGCGTGGAGGTACTCCCAGCTTATGTTATTTTATAATTATACAGTGAAATTGAGCTTTGATTTCCACATCAGGTGTTCCAGATCTTCAATTTTTTAACGTCAACAGAGAGTGCTCATCAGGCTGAACAACTGTTGCTAAGACGTCATTCCTATATATGTTATAGTGTAGCTGGGCGCTTGGAATTTCACAACGCGTGTGCCAGATCTTCAATTTTTATAAGTCAACAGAGAGTGCTCATCAGGGCGAACAACTTTTGCTAAGACGTCATTCCTGTATATATTATAGTGTAACTGGGCTCTTGAAATTTCACAACAGGTGTTCCAGATCTACAATCTTCATACGTCAACAGAGAGTGCTCATCAGGCTGAACAACTCTTGCTAAGACGTCATTCCTATATATATATGTTATAGTGTAGCTGGGCTCTTGGAGTTCCACATCAGCTGTTCCAGATCTTCAAATTTTATACGACAACAGAGAGTGCTCATCAGGCTGAACAACTTTTGCTAAGACGTCATTCCTATATATGTTATAGTGTAGTTGAGCTCTTGGAGTTCCACATCAGCTGTTCCAGATCAGATCTTCAAATTTTATACGACAACAGAGAGTGCTCATCAGGCTGAACAACTCTTGCTAAGACGTCATTCCTATATATGTTATAGTATAGCTGGGCTCTTGGAGTTCCACATCAGCTGTTCCAGATTTTCAAATTTTATACGACATCAGAGAGTGCTCATCAGGCTGAACAACTCTTGCTAAGACGTCATTCCTATATATGTTATAGTGTAGCTGGGCTCTTGGAGTTCCACATCAGGTGTTCCAGATCTTCAAATTTATTCTCTTAGCAGAAAATGCTCATCACGTGAAACAATTTTTGCTATGGTACCATTTTTGTATCTCTTATAGTTTAGCTGGTCTGTTGCGGTTCTGCATCAGGTGTTCAAGTTTCCAAGATAAATTATAGCCTATATGTTGCCCGGACTTAATACCAATACAACAAAAAATAAATCATTCAAATCCGTCAAGTAGATCCGAAGATTAGCGTGCACAAACACACAGACAAACAGACAAACAGACAAAAAAAATATTAATTACAATTTCAGGTTCAGCATCGATGTAATAACAACCCCTGCTACTTTTTTTTTATATATTTCCATTGTACAGACACCACTTTTCTACAATTTTATTATATGTATAGATTATGTTTTGTTCTAAAATTCCATTAAAACCACGCCATATAATCCATAGAAAACAAACATAATGCCTCGTCCTACAATTCTGCAAAGCGATCGTTTATTGCTTTAAAATTATCGTACACCACTTAAGTCGTCTTGGTATTAAAGCAAATTACCAACTTCATGGTTTCTCGCTAATTTGATTTAAACGAGTGCCTACCCGCATTTGTCTTGGACTGCACATGAGTGCATTAAGTACCTATAGAGAAATCTGAGATTGTACCTGTAATATAATAAAGAGAATGGGTTGATAATTATACTTTTCTTATAATAACTTACGTGAGGAAACCTGGACTTACTGTTCCACAAACCATGTCAGAAGCCTTTGAGGCGGTTTAAAAACTCTGACACTAGTGTGTGTGGGGTCGTAAAACCTTACTGCCCACACGATAAAGAAGAAAACTTACGTGTATATAAATATACCAACGTATTACTGTCCCACTGCAAGACAAAGGCCTCTTTTTATACAGAGAAGGCACGAGCATAATTCACCACGCTTGCTCAAGGCGGATAAGCGATTTCAGACTTATATTCATTATAAGTCCAGGTTTTCTCACGATGGCTTTTTCATCGATGACAGTGATGTCCAAGCTGTGAAATTTTCCAGAATAATATTAACCCATGTGATTGTGCAATATCAGATTATAATCTATATCTGTGCCAAATTTTATCCGGATCCGTTCAGTCCTTACTGATTGAAAAACAAACATCTATCGATCCTCATATAATTTCACATTTATCATAGTACCTAGAGTACCTATAATAGTAGTATAATGGCAGCATGGTAGTGCACCCCGCCAAGTTTAATACACAAAAATATTTTTTGCTTATCAAGTTGTATATCTCTATTTTCAGAGGCGCTGGACGTGATTAAAGAGGAGCACACGATGCCTGCACAGAGGCGGCGTGACAAGAGAGAGGTCCCCTTCACGCATGATGAGAAGAGAATCGCGGGGGTGAGTGTTCTCATGTGAATGAGTCGAAGATAAAAATAAAAATAAAAAGATTACATATTTTAATTGGATAGCTGAGATTCACATACGAATAAAATTTGGAAATTAACTATATAGTACCTACACCGAACGTCCTTGTTATCTGCATTCATTCAAAACCGAAATGAACGTATTTAAAAGCTTTTGTTTTATTTATTGATACTGATATTTTTATAGCTTGTTTCTGCAATGATATTCTGTAAAAATCTAACTAGGTGAATTGAGTTTGAGATGAGTTTTCATCGCACCATGCACCACACGGTTCACCTCAATGAAAGTTTATTGTACTACATCTAAATTCGGGAGATTTTTACATACTAGCAGAATAGCAGACCGGCTCTTCCTAGTATAACTTGATTTTTTTTTTAAGATTATCTGCCTTTATCTTTAATTCAACTGAGTCCATAACTAATCAAGTGTATTTTTCTCGGTTCCAGTGCCTGTTGCAGTGCGTGTACCGGAAAGTGAAAGCCGTAAGTATTAACCCACTGTCCCACTCCATCTATTTTATAAGTAACTGCTAACTCGTTTACACCGATTCAACTGATAACGAGTAAGATGATAGTAGGGTTGTCATTGGATCAAAAAATGTTATAAACGTTTGAAAGAATGTTCTAAGCATTTTTCTCCAGAATTGGATGACAAACTCGTAAAATAAAGCTTATGCACTTAAAATTAACTCTTACGAATTGGACTAAAAGTTTGAACACACCGTGACAGTTTTTGAAACAATATGCGTACATAGTCATGACTACACTACGATGTCCTTTTCGAAATACAAGTTTACCTACTTAAAAGAACAAGAATTACAATTAATTTCTTCTCACAATAAAATTATGAAATCTATACCAATATAAGAAGAGATAAGAAATGTTTTTTGTTTGTTTGTTTGTTTAAACGCACTGACTCTCATATCTTGTAAATGACAGCTAGATTCATGAGGAATAATATAAGCTATATAACATTATACTACGATCCACAAAAGCAGAGTAGTAACCAAAGACTAACTTAAGGACAAAGTCAGATTGAATTGGATGCACATTGCAACCCTGATTGTCATCGACGCATTTCACTTTTTGTAGAGCAAAGAATGATCAAATAAACTTTCTGTTCCAACGTATATGAAGCATTTCTTATTTACCTCGTTGTGGAGAGAAAATTCCTATTGTTCTTCGTGGATTCTGGGTTTAGGGAGCACATGTCATGTCGGATAGAGTTGTTGAGGCTTTACACCTTTTTATCAAGGTGTTGCAGAATTTGTCACATACTTAAAATGATAATATTGATCTGTGTCAGATAATTGAGTAAGTAATAGTTTAAAAAGAATTTTGAAAATCAGTCCATAATTTATTGGCGGAGAAATCAGTGAACATAATATAAAAAGAAAAATCATGGCGTCGAACATTCATTTTTTTTAAGTCGGTTAAAAATGCTTAACATTTTGTGATATAGAATTTTAAAATAAATGCAATATTAACTTTACTAATAACTTTAACCCCATATTACTTGTAAGGTTTAAGTTTGAAGTAATTTTGAGCATTAATTGCTTCATTAAAATATATAATTGTTGGTCAGTTACCTTTCTCTTGAAATTACTGTCATTTACGTTTAAGTAAACACCAATAAGTTATTTAAAAATAACTTTATGTAATGCACACTACGTGCTCTTTTCGAAATCATCATAGCAATTACCCATAGGCATGTGAAATACAACAACTTAAAACAAGAATAAATTAAAAAAATATAATGAAAATCTTCGCTTAATGTTAGGTGGTTATTCCCATTACGTGGTCCGAGGTCAACCCTACTCGAAAACGAAAATAAAAAAATAATTTTAAATCGAGTTTTAATGCTTTATAGTTCTGTCACGAACTGATTGCTCCAATTTGTTAACTATAAAACATGAGGGGTAAAGTCGTAAATCTGAAAAAGAAAAATTCGTTGCTTATTTATTGTACTTGAAATCCTTTGAACAGGAATATTACGGCCATAAAAGATCTTCGGTACACGCTGTAATTTGTATTTTATTTGTGTTATATTCAAAAAGCGGTATTGAATTTAATAGTCGGGGGTCGGGCCCATCAATTTGTGCTTGTCATATCTTTTTTCTATATAAATTTGTTTTGTATGAAATATTTTATTGCAAGTATTACACTAGTTAGGTTCGTCCAATAAAATCTCGAACAACTCGCAATGAATAGGTTTCAATAAATGTTATTTTTATCCTCAGAGTCATAATCGTAATTTTATTACTTAAGTGGACTAGGTTTTCGCTGGATTCGATAATAGCCTGTGAAAAGAAATAAATCTGTAAATCCTTCGTCGATTGCGATGGGTCTTTGTGCAGTCACTGACAGAAATATGGTGTTCACCTTCATGGATTTCTAGTGTTTTGGTCATAAACTGTTTATAGGATATTTTGCATTTTACAGAACTGTTATACAGTGCAAAAAAAAAAAGAATAAAATGTGATCTCGTCTTGATTTGTCGAAGAGTTACTTAGGAAGAAGTGTTTAGTACTCTCAGATGTTGCTTTCATTAAATCCAATGGGGGCTAGCCATAAATCGGTTACAAATTCAGACACCGGTCTGCTACCCAAAGATTCCTATTGTAAGAACTGGAGGTTTCCCGCGACTGGGACCGCAATTAACTGGAACCGCGGTCCCAGTTGCCGGTTCTATTTAATTTTAATATTTTTCTTACGGCGACTGGGACCACCCATCAATGGATAAAAAAAAACTATTGTTCAAGCCAAAAACAGTACAGTCAAACGAGAAATGTTTAAAAAGCTTTTTGATTTAAAAATATCATTTACTTTTCCTAGACATGAATTTATTATATGCATTTAGTAATAGATTAAGCCAGCCCGTTTTCGAGCTTGAGATAGAGAGGCAAAACGGACGACAATTAGAGAGAAAACCTCCTTAACTAAAATTCGTACTGGTTATTTAAAACTCACATTATTTTTTCCAGGTGGACGGTTACGGTTTCCCTACCCTGGAAGGTCTGGTGGGCTTGTACTCTGACGGTGTGAACGAGCGCGGCTACTTCATGGCGGTGCTTGAGGCCTCGCGAGAGTGTCTCATGAAGAACCACGACAAGTTCTCCAGAACTGTACCCATGGGTGAGTTTGGTGATTACTTCTCTTGCCACTTGTCTGAATGTTTATGTTGTTGTGGTCACAGGGTTATTTTTAAAATACCAGAAACCTGAATAGGGGTCATTGTACTCATCATTATGAACAACTTTTCCGATAGGACCATCCCTGTAACCATGAAAAAAAAAATCTGCTGTTTCAAACACTATGGTTGTGTTGTATAGCATTTTTGTTACCAGCTCTTTTTTTCCATGATTACAGGATTGGTCCCTTAATAACCCCAAAAAAAAAACTCATTCCAAAAAACCCTGTATACATCCACATTTCTTCAGTAATTTTTAAGTTCCATGTAATGGGCGAGCCTATTGCCATCATCTGGGCACAAACCCAAAATCTGAGGCTGCTACTAAGAAATTCCTAATGGAAAAACCCAATTTTGCCCAACCTGGGAATCGAACCCAAGACCTTATGCTCAGCAGTCGCGCTTTGCGACCACTATACCAAAGAGGCAGTCATAGTCGAGATGTTTGTAATACTAATATTTATTTTATTTTCTATTTTCAGATAATGGTCGCAACTGTGACATCTCGTTTGACATTTTCGAGTGTATTTCGGACCGCATCGGCGAATATTGCGGAACCTCGGGCCTGTAACGCAATACATTGACGCACAGACACACTGCCTACCCCATATAGTCTTAATAAAACTGTCGATGTAGGTGTAACTATTGAAATTAACCGTTCGAATAACTATTAAAAATTCTTTAGTTTGTGACATGTTGAAAGATTTTTTTGGACTTTGTCGTTCTCTACCGTGCACGCGGGATTGAATATTTTCTATTTTAATCGGAATTTATTTTTTTGTTACCATTCTTCATGTTACAAAATTGGCTAACATTTCATAATACCAATTTTTTTTATAATAATTATGAAATGTAATTAAAATTTTACATAAGTTACCAAACGCGAAACAAAACCATTAGAATTAAGCGACATGTACATAGATTGTAATTAATAT
Source organism: Hoplodrina blanda (assembly GCA_949316365.1). NCBI lineage: Eukaryota > Metazoa > Arthropoda > Insecta > Lepidoptera > Noctuidae > Hoplodrina > Hoplodrina blanda. The sequence goes on from OX438582.1 coordinate 4,287,578, forward strand.
ACTAAAATGTGATGCTCAATAATTTTAGTAGTAAGGTAGCTCTATAGATTTCACAGGAACAATTTTCATAAAATCGTAACTATAGAAACGAGTATAGATCCTGTAAAACAGCGTTCACATAGACAGTATCTACCAGATACGTAACATTGTTTAAAATTATCTGCTAGATAGGTTAACCGAAGCTTATCCAGAGGTCAAAGGGATTATATTTACAGCAATTGCTATCATTTCCAAAACGTATTGAAGCAAATGCTACTATACCTACTGTTACTTCTTAAATTAGCTTATCCTTAACGAACTGATAGTTTTAACATAGCTTTAAGTTTTATGTAATAAAGTTCTGTATATATCTAAATGTCTGTTTCATTTCCATACCTACATACTTAACACCAGATTTTATACACGGTTACTTTTAGGTCGTTCTTAAACCGAAAGCCATAAACTCGATCATCAAACTCGAAACGATTGGGACCATTTTTTTTCAAAAATAACAATAAAAAAAACAGCTGTTCAGTACACTGACGAGTTAGACGAACATAAATGTACTGAACAGCTGTTTTTTTCAATGGCTTTCGGTTTAAGAACGACCTAAAAGTAACCGTGTATAATATTAATTTATGTAGGCTGTATAGAACAAGCGTATCAGTAACAAAAACAAACGTCGTCGTCGTCAAACGTCGTCGTCGTCGTCATCGTGAGAAAACTTCGACTTATCGCCAATCCGCCTTGAGCAAGCGTGGTGATCGATTCTCGTGCCTTCTTTGTATGAGAAGAGACTTTTGCACTACAGTGGGATAATTTTAGAACAAAATATATCCAGAAATAGCTAAATAGTTTTAGCTATTTCTGGATATATTTTGTTTCTGGATATTTTATATTTATTCATTTTTATTTATTTGTTTTTTGTTTTAAACACTGTAAGTATCACAATAATGATTAGCGGTAGAGAACTAGTCAAAAACCAATCAAATAACTTTGAGGGTTCCATATTAAATGGCATAAATATAACCTTTATAACCTTTAAGGCGACTTTTGGCACTACACTGATAAAGGGCTGGTGTATTCTATAAACCCTCTATACGTCTCTGATATAGTGTGCTTAGTAAATAAAATGGGGTAGCACAAAGAAAATACTGCGAAAAAGTCCTTATTACAGAAGTGCATATTGCAGAAACATTCTATTTAATTTGATAATATTATTTTAAGAGTACTTTAACGATGTAAAGAATTGGAGTTATCACCAATAGTAAGACTAATAAAATGAAGCGCTTTAAATTAACCAAATATCTATCTACTGGGTATGCGCCTTTCCAAAATATGTTAGCAGATTATAACATCAGCGCTTAATAGAATCAACTGTACCTATTGTGCCTTATGTAGCTAGGCGTGCATTGGTTTGGTTTCCATATTTCAGAAAAGAATCAAGTGACACCTCATGAACTACCTGAATCTACTTGAAAAGACTTTGGGGCATCGTCGTTGAGCCTGTTTCATCATTATACTACCTCTGAATAGACAATCATGATACACTTATAATACATACATACATAAACTCACGCCTTTTTCCCATGGGGGTAGGCCGAAACCACAGAACGCCATTATTGGTGAAGTTCTTCAGAAAGGTCAGGTGCGGAGTACTCGTAATCGGGGTGCTTGTATGACGAGATGTATAACCTTATAATTAAAAAAAAAATGGAACCGATTCCTCAGTAGCAGCCTCGGAGACTTAATTATTTTGTGCCCGGTTGATGGCAATAGGCTCGCCCCCTATTGAATAGGACTTAACATAACGTGCGAAATGTGGGTGAAATAATGAGTACCTACACCGTTGTGTTATGTTTGAAATTAAGTTATTTAACGAAAAACTGATAAAACACAACTTTAGATAATAATTGCCCTTTTTAACCAAAATATAACTAGACTACATTTGTATGGTACGCGCTTTCGGTACCGGTCCCTTCAAATGTAGTCCGAGTGTAATACAGCCTTTTTTTTTTTTTTGAGGTGGTAATAATCTTCAATTTATTGAGTCCTTCCGCCCTGGGTGGGGCGGAAGGGACTGTCAGACTTTTACTGACTAAAAAACCACCCTGTTCCTTCTGTAGCCCTTTCCACGGCCACGGTATCCTGTTAAGACGTCCCGCAACCCCGGCAGGCGTTTGGCCCCTATTGGGGCCCCGTCCCTGTGCTGACAGCTCTTTGAGGCATATAATATAGCCTAGCCTGAATCTGGATATCACATACAAAAAGATTTTTTCCAATCCGACTGGCAGTTCCAGAGATTAGTGTGAACAAACTAACAAAACACTTCTTTATTATATTACGAGTAGTATGGATTTCAATAAGATGATTAAAAGACACGTTTGAAGATCGACCAAGAAAAACAAATAATCTTGTTGCTCTTTCCATAAGGCAGTGTCGTATGGAGAAGAATGGGCAAGAAACTCCATCTTACTCTCATTCAGAAGGCAAACTGTTCACCACTCAGCAGATGTATATCAGATAATGTAATAAGGATGTAAGTAGTTACTGAAGGTGAAGCAGTATCACGCAACTAGTATATCACCTTTAATTGGCATTAAGATTTCGAAACAACTCACTAATAACCATAATTCGTCTCCCACGAGTTTTTGTTTCCTGATTTAATAAAATTTGACTTTATCAGCTTAGAAATATCTATTGCGTGTTAGAATATAAATTATTGTTAGGCTACGACTGTTCAGATCGTGAGAGATCTACGAGACTACGGCCAATTAGCCAGGTAAGGCGTATGGCTAATTTTAAACAATGACAGTTGATTGCTTGGACTCCAGACAGGACAGCTTGCGCAAGAGTTTATTGTTGTACAAAGGGTGACTTTGTAGTCTACCCTTTTCTTGTGAGACCTATTCAACAAGAAAGCAATAATTTTAGACAACAAGAAAATACTATTGAATTTATAAGGATGCTGAAAACATACGGTTTAGATAATTTGAAAAGCAGTTTGCCGGGAACTGCATTGTCGATGATAAAAAATAGTTGAACTATTGTGTTTTTTTTCTTTGCATCACCAAGCCAAGTTGAGTTTTTAGAGAATAAACCTAATTAAAAAGAGTGCGTGGAGTTTCTTGTTCGTATTCTCCATGGAGGCCTACCTACGATTTGTAACCTAACAAGCAACTACTTAGCTTCAACTTTCTAACTGACCGACTCCTTGACAATTCAAAAGTGCCTGTAATTGCTCTAATAGAAATAAATGTTTTAACTTTGAATATTTTAAATGCTGACAAACATGTTGGCCCAATTCTAGACATCATTCAACTCGTCTCAAACCGAGCTAACATCAACACTTTATACATAGGAAAAACCTACATTTATGATAATTAAACAAACGCAAAAGGTGAACCTTATCACGCTTGTACAATTGAATTTTGTATTTAAGCAGATTCAGTAAAGGTCGTGGGACATACAGACAGACACAATGACTGATAGCGATCATCAATTTTACTCAAGCTTTGTGTTCCACGAAGCATTATGACTAGGAAACGTATACTATTATGTATGCTGATTGAGTACGTCACACTTCAAACAGGAATTTGTTTTATTTATGATGATGAGGGGGAAGAATATTGTTGTGATGATGTTAGAGGTTGATTCTAATTAAGAAGTGAAGAATTCGCTTAAAAACTCCTTAAGATTTTTAACGAATTCTTTGAATTTCGAACAGGGGAATAAAACAGTTATATTCCCCTGGCATTTTTAAGTACTAATTTATTGTTTGCAACTACTTATTTAAAAGATTAAGAAGGTAATATATGTACTGTGAAGGTTGCATACCACGGTGACCTGGCTGAAACGTTTTTAATCCAAACACTCTTAGTTGAATTCCATTAGGATTTCGGAAATGAAAAAAATAAACGACTGGTTTTTTTTTATATTGGGCACTGATTTGGTCCCGCACGTAAGCCCTCATATACACACATCAATAGTGTCTAGGGATCAACATCCCTAATCAATGTTAGGGATGTTGATCCCTAGACACTTTTGATGTGTATATTATAAAAGTGTTCAGTGTTTCAGTTAAACGTAAGTAGTTGAAGCCCCGTATATTGACAGAAGCTGCACCTGGTACCTTGGTCACTTCGTAAAGTGACCACAGTAATTGTGCCATGGTGCACTGCTAAATGATTAACCAGATCAAAATGCCTCAAAAATAAAGCATATTATTATCTCTTTATTATACTGTACGTACTTTATGTTTTGTTTTCATCAAAACATAAAACTTATAAAAATACCTAATAATAAAATTATAAAGTGTGTATTATTCAGCAGTGGACTTCTTACGGCTGATATGATGATGATAAAAGTTTGTACAATTTACAAAAAAGAAAGGAGGACATCAAAAAATTCGTCCGTATCGCTGTCAATGAGGCAAGTGCCCATTAAGCAATTCTCTTAATTATTAACGAGTTTGTTTGCGTTAAAAATGACGTGGAAACCTTAGAAACTCATTACAAAGTCGTTAAATTTTTTACTGCATAGTGAACAGGATTCTGCATATCAGTGCTATCTTTTGAGGAAGTTATGTTGAAGAACATTTTATCATGCAAAGGAAGTCGATGTACAGATCGACTGTTTTTTTACATAGCGTGCAAAATAAGATAATAAGATTCTGTCTTTTTGAATAAGTAACTGTGGTAAGTGTCAATGTTTGATGTCCGATTCTTTTATTTGAGTCCACCAAATGTTAGGGGAATACTAATTATGTTTAAATGGTATAATACTGATTAAATGGTACAGGTATTTGACTTCCACGTGGATGAAGTCGCGTGCAAAAGCTAGTCTATAATATTTTGGTCCTTTGGTTCGAATTTCGACAAGCGTTTCGTCCGCATCTCGGTGCCCTATAATGAGAGCATCAATTCCAATACTAACCCGCTTTCAACAAATCGTCAAGGTCTTACACAAAATTTCCCAACATGATTGAATATCGGCTGAGGAGGACGGAGGTCGTAGGGCACAATGGCTGGTCTCGAAGGGCATCTCGCATCTTCACGGTGGGCGCGCACCGGGCGGCGCGGGCGCCACTGGCGTCCACCGGCAGTTGTCAAAACGAATTCTTAAATATGGATGGTACTTATGTGATTATGGTAGTTACGTACATTGATATACGTAATAATACGTAGATAAACGCCTACAAGTACTAACATAGTAAGTTTAGGAATTGTGAAACTTAGCAAGTCAGTAAAGTAAGAACCTTAATGACAGCTAATTTAGGATTCGAATCCTACCTCGAAAATTCTATATTTCTTTTCCGAAAACCTCTTAAGGATTCTTAAATTGAAAGTAGTTATAATAATAAGTCGTTATTCAAAACGCCAGATACCATGTTAAGGGCTTGTTGAAAACGGACTTAATGTTCATCTTCAATAAAGTCTTCTGTGTTGTTAAAATAAATACTGCTATCTAAGTTTTGGTGCCAAAACGAACCATGGCTGTAAAATTAAGTAAAGATAAAAACATAAATTCTGCAATACATAAAAACATAAATTCTGCAATACATAAAAATGTTAAAATGGAGAAAGTTTTCGAAAAATAATACCATACACCTAAACAGGATAAGTCTTTAAGCAACTTGCCAAGACGATCAACTACCAAGAAAATCCAGGACAAAAGGTTATACTAACGAATTTCAATATCAGGTCCATCGAAGCACCGAAGCGTTCAGCAGTTGGTTTAACATTGAATGGAGGGTAGCAACGTTAGGATGTTGCCAAACCACTCCGAATATGATGCTGATACATTAGTGATAATCTACCTACTACTCTGCTACCATTGTGTGAAACCACGTATTGTTTTTCTTAGGTACAAGAAGTTGAATATTATAATTGAGCTGCTTATACGTGTAATTAATTTATCTCTGATTAAGATTGTGTCCGGTTAGATGAGAAGTTTTAGCTATTTTATCTTAGACATCTTGGTTTTCAAAGTTGCAAAAAGGTGGAGGGAAAATCCCGAAATGATTTCGTAATTTTCCTGTACTTAGATAGTATTGTATCTAGTTAATCATAATATCAACACAGAAATAGCGTCTGCATAATAGAGATTTAATACCTATATATCCAAGTATATCATGCTTTTGTCCTTTTTTATATCATGGTTAAGTTAATTTATTTCTACATTTTTTCACAAAATCCAGCTGACTAACTAACCATCAAAGCTTCCACCTTAATTATCGTAACTGACCAGCAAATCGCTATTGTACTGCTACCTATCATTATAAATCTTCGGGGCAAACCAAACTTATATATCGCAGAAAACAATAGCACGGGTGGAAGGACACATGCAAATGCGCCACGAAGGACCAGTTTATCTTGAGCCGTGTTATTAAAAGTAGTTAGAACAATTAGGTGTAGCATGTGAGGTCAAGTTAGATGTTCGCTTCACAAGTCAGCGAGTACAATTCGACACTATAATCCGAGATGATCGCACCGGAACGAGCATCGGAGTGACTGTTTTCGTTGTAACACGAATCGTGATAATACTCGTATTGTAGTGTAACTATGTAGTTGAGTTAAAAATAATTTAAAATATATGAAATTTTTATTTGACGAATTGGAATTTATTCAGTTAATTGTTTCATTCCTTTTAAATGTAATACCGGTAGCAAATGCAACATGGTTACATCCTTTGAATTTAAGTGACATCTCAAACACCAAAAAAAACTATTATTCTTAAAGATTTTCAAACGTTCACAAGTTTATTGTCTTTCGCGAGAGCTGTATCTCCATCCGTTATCGTGGTACCATGCAACCGCTCCTAACAAAGGTCTCTCATCAGAATTAGACATTTATTACAGCATTGTGCTACATCCACAAGGCTCGTCGGACAGGGAAGTGAAACAAACGCCGGACGCTAATATTAATTAAGTCGATAATGAATAGAGACCATTGGCGATGGTCCCAGTATGCGCCCTTGAGGCACGCGCTAAAACTTACCGCTTCAGGGAAGAAATAATTGAAGGAAATACGTCATTTTATTATTAATCGGTTATTGTTAAGCTTTAAGAAAAGTTTAATTATTACATTTTATAATTAAACTGCTTTATTATGAAATAAATCATGTGTTATCCACATTACAAGCGTTGCAATTGCTTAACTTAAAGCAAATCATAATCAAAAAATATCTGACAAGACAATTTGTATGTGAATCTCACTAAGTAGTATCTTATTCAAACAAATGCATACATAGGTGACTATATTATTTCTGTAGATGTTTTTAATTAACTAAAATGTTAATAATGCTCATTGTTAGCATACATGTAGTTATTATCTGAATGAATGCCAGTCCGTAAGAGCATTTAAAGCTTGAGAACTTATGTTATTCCAGCAGTTATTCTGGATACGCATACCTATGTTGTGGTGAATTTATTATCTGTCAATTATGTCCAAAAGTATCTTAGTAAGGTGCAATAATTTTGTGAACTATCCTTATTTATAAGTAGTACTTAGGTATTCTAATTTATTTATTTTGAATTGCAAGTCTAATCTATTATTAAAGATTTGCAATGAATTTTCTGTTAGAGAAAATTTCTGTAGATAGTTATAAAGAGGTATTTTATCATTTATAAACATATGAAACATCTCACCAAACTAGAAAAAGGTCGGTGATGATTATTCAGAGCTAATACTTAGCTATCTACTTATTCAATTCCAAAAAGGGTCCAAGATAATAATTATGTTTAAAATAACAAATTAATCTTTACTTCAATATAAGTACAGCAGAATAAGCAAGTTTACCTATACTTATACTATTTCTGTTTCAGGCTATCTAGTGTCGACCTCAGTATAGTCTAGAATAAGATAAGTCTCTAAGTTTTTGTTTCAGTTGTTAGTTACAGAAATTAATAGCCTATTATTATCTTATACTACACGAATTATCAAATCTTTAATGCATTGTCTGGTTTGTAAAAGTTTAATAATCGAAACGACTTTGAAGTGTTTCTAGATTCAATTGGGAATTTGGGCTCTAATTATTATGCAATAAGCATCACAATAATAGCTCAACTAATACAGATGAGGATTGAATAATAGTTACACTCGTATTAATAACAACTTCGTCTTTTGGTAACCTGAAATGAACAATGCGTGTTTCGTCACCAATGTCTCATAATATGATATTATGAAGACTTGTTTGTTTATTTTCATACCAAAACATAAAGGTAACTCTAATTACATACCTAGATCTTTACAAAGTTCCCTGTAATAGATTTCAGGATTTAAAATATCTGTCAATCGAATACTTTTCCAGGGCTTAAAATCATAACAATTTATTTTAGAAGAATAACTGAGGAGTGACTTTTCAAAACGGCTTATTTCGGGTTCCCAATTTTACTTTTTTTTTTAATGCCAATCGGGACTTTATGTACACTCACATTATATGACGTGAAGTGTCCGGTTCTAAAGTACTTTAATCTCGAAGAAAAATGGCCATAGAAAATGCTTTCCGCAACAAAATAGCTTAATTCACGTTAATTCTCGGCCCTACTAAATTGTGATAGGAGTTTTATCAAAATAGCTCATTTCTAGAACATTTTGTATGGAAATTTTGTTAATACGTATCAAAATGGCTTATCTGGTATCACAGGTTATTTTGGAGGGTTGAAAGATAGCTTTAATATCTGGAAGTGGATCCGCAAATATATTTTTATACATTGGCAACACTTTTTATTTGACTACGGCCAATTAAAAAAATATTAAACGTCATGTGTCACCTTGCTGTCAACTTCTCAATACTTTCATGTCAAGGCTGAGTGTCAAGGTGAAAAATATTTTCTTGTATCGTTGCTCGTTGGTGCCGAGTGCCAAAACAAAATGGCTTATTTCTTAGGAGTGCTGAAACAAAACATCTTATTTCTTGGAGTTTGCGACTAAATGGCTTATTTCCTTAAATCATATGATAATAACTCATAATTTAGAGTATTAAAAAAAATATATACACTGTGAAACGATCTATTAACGTACCTAGATTATGTACATAGAAGTTTGTTACTAAAAATATTCATATATGAAAAGTTTTCGTATTTTTCTTGGTCCTGAAAAAAATGACCATACAGAAATAAGCCATTTTGAAAAGTCACTCCTCAACTAGGTACGTAATTATGGAGCCCATTTTTCTCCATAGGAAAATACCGTTCGAAGGGACAAGATTTAATTTAATTTTCATGTTAATTACTTTCAAAATTGCATTTTACACCATTTTTAAGCGTTACTTTTCAATTGGACCTTTAATTAAAGTTCACACAATCCACCTAATTCTCTTATCTGTAAGCTTTAAAGACGTGTTATTAATTTTTGAGCGCATAATTACCACCATTTGGGCAGAGCATTATAATGATCGTAAACGATTTGTTCCTGATAGAGGATGTGGCCCCTGTATCTCTCGGCGCTGCATCTTGTACCGGCTTTGTTACACTGAAAGATATGCTATGAAGTTAAAATATACGGAGTGGTCTTTGTATCCGCGTGTTCTTTGTCTTTTTGTGCTTTTCTTTGCAGTTTGAGTTTTATCCAAATTTGGCTATAAAGTGAAGCTACGTGATATCTTAGTCTTCCGTTTTATATAAAAAAAAGCGAAACTGAATATCCTGCAAGAAGAATCTTGTCATTTTGTCCCTCTAAATTCTATATAAAAATTGTCTATTATATTACATTACCTAAAGTATCGTATTTACCTACACCAGCTATCGAATTAAGTACATTTATTTATCTCCTATAACACATAATCTATTTGTTTTTTAACAATCCTTAGTTTCACGTGTCATTATAGGATTCCAATCTTGCTAGATTCTACCGCAGTTACTTCACTAACTGTCAAGCCTATTTCTCTACATTTTTATTCTTGACAAAAGTCGGTAACAGTCCGAGTATTCATTAGGATGGGGATGGGATGTGGGGTTTTAACCCCACAGTCCCTCCAGCTACCATGAGTTGGGACTCAGGTTTTCGTTTGACGTATGATTCGCGCAACCGTCTAGCCTATTACTCTACTGCTAACCAAGCGATACTTCTTAACTTCCACTACCGCACGACCCTAATATTTATAACAATGACGTCCGGTCGTTTTCACGCGGTATGCCTCCGCTGGACGCTCATTTTTACCGCCATATATAAGTGCTACCACGTTTTTTACCTCCACAGTTACCCCGAATTTGAACGAATCAACATTAGTGTGTGATGCAATTATATAAATAATAGTAATCAGTGAAAATGTATTGGACTTATGGAAGTGTGTTTGTTGTGTGTTTTTGTGCGGGAGTAAGGACTCAAGTAATTCCTGGGAAGGCTAGAGCCAGTGATGGAGATTACAACTCTTTGAATCCCGATGGATCGTTCGATTTCGGGTAATTATTGATTGGTTTTTAATTAATTTTGGATTCAACATAAATAATTTGATTGTAAAGAGCAATTTTGTGCTTAAAAAGTTCTCTCTTAATTTTTTTCATAATTTAGTTTAGCAGAACTTAATATTATCTAAAGAATCTGTAGAATATAAATAGATGCGTATTCATCTGAAATAATAATTTTTTTGTTTTTGTTTGGTCCTAAGGGCTATTTATTTTTTTTGGATCCGATTTAATTATTGATGATTGATTTTATTGAAGTCGATTTTCAGTTTAAATAATAGGTGTACCTACTATGCCACATGTTTCTTATCTATATTTACCTAAAATTAACTTAAAATAGGTAAAAAATCTGAATGCTGTTCTATCCATATCAATAAAAATGAAAGTTATTCTAAGCCTTAAAAAACCCTTCACACAAAAATTTAACTAAAAACAAAACACAAAGATAATTTCTATCTACTAATTTACATCCAAGGATTCCCAAAGAGTCTATTGTCAGCAGCACTTAGCTTTTTTTAAAAAACATTAACTTTATCGTTATACCGCATACAAAGACATGTATTAAGGCCATTGCAAGTGAATGATATCTGATCGTAGGTACGCCAACAAGGACCGGGGGGCCAGCTATCATTTGGCACACGCCAACACCAACGGAGTCATTGGTGGTCGGTTCGGAGCGAAGGACCCGGCTACTGATACCGTTAAGGAGACTGTTTACACTGCTGGTCCTAGAGGGTGAGTAAATAAACTATAAGTTTAATAAACGGAAAAGTATGGTAAAAAGATGTGATAAATATAAGTGAAGCAGAAGATAAAGTCTCAAGTTGTATCTACACACGCTTTTCTATTCTCTTGAGGTATAGTATTTAATTCTACAGTGACAAAATATCTTAAACACTGCAACTATTCATAGAAGTAAGTTATACGCAACCAAATAGATCCAGAATAATTTATAAATTCTACATTTTAGAGATAAACGTTTCATTATAAGAATCGATTTAAAAACAAAACAATCTCAGAAGCTTCTGTACAAGTCTAAATAGATCAGTGAAAAAGAAAAGAGAATACATTGTAATTATAAACTAATTGGTTTAGCTTACTAAGCCATTAAATTTTAATCACAACAATTTGAATTAACTTTCCTTCATACTATTTTCCACAACCTGACACTCTCATTTAAACAGATTCCGCGCAAAAGGACCAAACGTCCACAGAAATATGGAATTGGATCAAAGACCACGAGGGAACATCGGCAACAAAGATGACCCCTACTTTGACCCCAATGAAGATCCTAGTTACTCATATAAAATCGACACTCGAACATACACGAAAACTGAGAATGCTGACAGTAGAGGAGATGTTACAGGTTTGTAGATCAATCTGAATTTACTTATCGACCACAGACTTGAATCGTTTATGGTTGTGGGCTATTGATGGTTTGTGTTCTGCCCTTGGATAGCGATGTCACCACAACCGAGACTTTAGACTGTTGAACCCAACAGTCTACTACGATGGTTTGTACTGACGAAATAAACATGTTCATGGATTATATGATTTATTATGATTGAAAAATATAATAATACCAACTTTATTTCGGACAAAAACGGTGGCTCTAATTATTAAAACCCTACCTCCTTAACTAGGCGAACTTGTGACTAAGTAATGAGTCTACTGTAACATCATGTTCGATCATTCAAATTCTGTGTTTGATGTTTCATTATAGAACTTGTAGTACAACAAGGCAATATCGTGAACACACGTTCGCAAAACTCGTCAAAATTGAGAACCTGGGTTTTTGTCAGATAATCCACAAGTAATCCTATACATGAATCTAGAAACATGGCTGTGTGTCACCCAAATTAAAAACAATGTTCTGTTTTACAAAAGTAATAGAGTACCAATATGATTTAATGTACAAAAATACTACTAAACAAAAATCAATAAACCAGGTCACTACTCCTTCGTCGACGATGTTGGTGAGCGGCACGAGGTCTCCTATATAGCTGGTAAAGACACTGGCTTCCACGTGTCGTCTGCTCATCCAGACAACCCCGGGATCATAGGGTCGCCCTTCCACCGGGTACCTCTCGTCAGGGGGGAGACCAAGGCTAGGGGAAGGACCGCAGTACAAAGGGGAAGGGATGGGTCTTATAGGTATGGTGTTTTTGTTAAATTACCGCAATTCAACGCGACCCCGATCTATTCATTAAGTATGAATGAATTGTATGAATGAATTGTTCAGTAAGAATGATACGTTGATTGCGTTTGAGTATGTCTGTGAAAAAATAAAGAAACTAATAGTGAAGTTAGTTTTATTGGTGAGGAATAGATAGAAAAGTTAGTTTACAAGGGGGTTAGTATTGAAATAATGGATGACCTTGATAATTACCCGAATTCTAATGTTTTACTCAATTTTACACAACCCGCACTTAATATTTTCTAATTGATAGCTCATTGAAGTTAGTTCGGAGTGCTAAACATATTTTTTTAAAGGTAACCTTAATTGAATTGACAAATGATACCAGGTTGCTATTGCCATACAAAATCTATGGGGTAAATCAAGGGAATTGCGATTTGACAGACATAAAAAGTATGTCAATTGATTGTCGGTGTCTACACTAGTTTTGTTTTTGTTTCAAGAAATGAACGTATTACTGTTATATATTTTCCTACAGATTTATATCAGCTGGTCCTGACCAGAGAAGGACAGAGAGCAGTGACTCCCAAGGAAACGTCAGAGGATCTTACACCTTTTTAGATGATAAAGGTGTTCAAAGGTACGTGGACTTCCAGTTTTCAAGGTTAAGGATGAACTGAAATGGAGTCAAAAGGAACAATTTAAGGTTATCTTTGGATACATGCTTCCAGGAAAATATATTAAGGAGGCTTTACTGTGAAACTTAAAGGCCTCTTCCACACTGATGCGATATTTTTACAGGGGGGATATTGAGATATCTATCCTTAGTCTAATTTCTATGATAGATAGTAGTGATAGTTTAGATAAAGTCATTTTCAATTGCTTTTTTTTCGAAAGCTGAGCAAGGTGCATAATTTTAGGAAAAAAATATCTCTCAAGTTTTACAATGTCTATTCTCACTATACAATACCAAACTTCATAATTCATTTTAGTTTTTTCTCCGTCTCCCTAAACAGAACAGTTAACTATATAGCGGGCCCCGGCATCGGTTACCGCATAGTGAAGAACAGCAACGACCCCTACATTCCGCCATACTTCCCCACGATACCCAGTCAGTACGACCCTGAGTTCATCAACGCTGGCTCCAAATATGGCGCCGGCAGCCCTCCAGCTGCTGCTGCTGATGATGTGTTCAAAGGTACAGTTTGGCTTTAACCATTTCTTTGTAGGTTATGTTAAAGTAGTTGGCATAATTAAATTGCTTGACCCATTAACTGATAACAAAAGATATGTTCTTACGTTGTGAATACATGCTTATCAATTACCTGCTCATCGCTGTTATCTACATTTGTATATCACTATGGGATGGAGCACGAAACAGCAGCACTTCTTGATCTGAAAATACATACGTATCATGTTATCGTTGCATTGACAGCTAATAAATTCCTCTCTTACAGGACCAGATGGTACTGCAGCATCAGGCCATGTAAAACCGCCTCCATTCCCAGTCAGCGACTCAGATAGAACTAGCAACACTGTCCCAGCATCAGGACCAGTCCCTCCTGACTCTAGCCCGGCCGAGGGTAGCGAACCTCCGTACAACCCACCCCCAAGCTTCCCTCAAAACACGGGCGCCGATGACACGACCTTCATAGACGAAGATCAAACACCCCCAGGATCATTCGGACCCTCTCAGTCGACGAAAGGACCAGGTGATGAATAGCACCGGCAATGATTGATGTTAGTGATCTTGTTTATAATTGTAATTATTTACCGCTTGAATACTTCATGGTCTTCAAAAACTGCGCGGCGCGAAAGACCAAAATATTGTTGACTGTTGGTCCTTCGGTACCGTGTAGTTTGGGAAGAACGTGGTTCGAGTGGTTGTATCGACTTTTTTTGGACAATTTTTTTTACGGAATTTTCAACTTGGTATGTTGGCTTGTAACTTGAAAATTCTGTTGAAACTTTTCATATTTGGTTACCAACAATTTGAATTTGTGATTTTCTAAGAAAGTTCATCAATCGAAATTAGCTAACCAATATCAAAAAAGTCGATCATAATCAGGTGACACAAGATCACGAGTTTCAATCCGCTTGCGCCGCCTGAAGATGCACTCGAATATTATTTATTATATTTGCTTTAACGCAATAAATATTATTCACAACCAATTTGGTTTTTATTACACCAACACCTTACGGCACGCAGCACATACAGCACCGATCGTAATACTAAACAAGGAAATTTGAAATTATTAAACAATTGCAGGCAAACCGGGCCGACCATCAAGCAAACCATATAGGCCAGCGGAGCGACCGTATGTGCCACTAAAACCTTTCCACACACCAAATGATATCAGCGGCGAAGTTGTAGATGAAGTTATACACGATAAAAACACACCAGAATATGCTATAGGATTTAATATAAATCATAAGAAGCCCGGTGCTACGATCATTAGGAATTTAGGAAGAGATTATTTTGGCGTCCCTCCTGGGCTGTCGGTTAGGGCGCATGTGCAAAGCATTGACTTATACCCCTTCGGCTCCAAGCCCATAACGCCTTCCGAAGCATTAGAAAACGATCAAACGTAACGTTATTAAACACAATACGGTTTCTCTACATCGAAGTATTATTTTTAATTTTTAAGGATTGTAATGATAGAAATAAAGTTTTCTTTAAACTGTGTCGTGTTTGATTTTTGACATCTTGGTGCTTTAGGGCGATAAATGACTGTTGATTTATAAACCTGCCTTATCTGTGCTTAACCAATATGTAAATATCTGTTTTTAAATTCTAGTGAACGTAACATATTTAAAAACATAACCTTCCTTTTGGACTCCGCCGCAGTCGGTTACAAAGTGCAAGCAAAAGCGTTTTTTCTACTTAAAATATTTAATACTCTAGAGATCATGTCTAGTCTAGATGGAAACCTACTTAAGATAACACAATATATCAAATCCGGTAATTACCAGAAGAGTTCAAAACTTTAAAAATAAAACACAAAAAAAGTAATTTTTAAAAAATTTATTCG
The DNA here is from genome assembly GCA_949316365.1 of Hoplodrina blanda. Lineage (NCBI taxonomy): Eukaryota > Metazoa > Arthropoda > Insecta > Lepidoptera > Noctuidae > Hoplodrina > Hoplodrina blanda. The sequence continues at coordinate 4,303,131 of OX438582.1, forward strand.
AACAACACGACTGTAATAACAAAATGCAAAATAGTAACTGTTACAAGGAGTCGGGTTGTATGTATGTGTATGTGCGTGACGTCATTCCATGTCCCCACTCCCGTAGCCACCCCATAAGTCATAACGATATAGGAAATATGCAAAAAGGTGTAACAAAGATAACAAGAATAGGATATCATTGGAAGGGTTAAATTTGGCAATCTCAAGTAGTGAAATAGTAACAGGAAATTGATTGGTGTTAAATTAATTAATTAGACTAAATAGATATATTTATTTTTTTATAATTAAGTACCTAACTACTCGATTGTGAAATTGATCAAACAATGTCTAATATTTTTTCTTTAATAATTTCAAAAATGTATAATTATTGGTTACAGTTCGCTAGGATATTCAAATAAATTTTATATTAATGTGTAAATATTGTAAGACTTCTTTAATAAATAAATAACTATAGTTTTATACGTATGCATAATTTAAATAAACTATTTTTGTAACCGATTTGTGACTATTAAATCAATTACCTAAAAATGTGCGAGTACACAGGGCTAACATTTGATTAATCTGTAACTGCTCACCGTACTCATTTGAGTTCATCAATGGATTCCTCATATGAGTACGCTTAGTGTGGCAGCCGCAGCACAATATTCGAATCCTTTCTTACACCAAACTTCGCCATCAAAATTTTAAAATAACTAGCTATCACTCTACAACAGACAGATTTCTAACTATTTCCCTTTATTAGAGCTAAAAGACTTTTAGAACTTTGTGAACAAACTTAATAAAATATTTTCACTTACTCAAAAAATATAGACTCAAAACTTAGTTATTGATATACAAGTAAATGTATTTATTTGATAGTACATAAACAGTAAATAAACTTCAATTAACAGAAGCTTTGCTCCTTAACCTTATCGCTAGGGATGTATATAAAAAATCTATTTATATAGATAGAAAAACATTACATAGAAAAAGACTATAAAAGGCAAATCAGCAAATCACGAGAAGAAGCCTTTATTGAGCGAATAATTTTATGTGCGTGCTTATGATTAGATACAAGGGCTATATACAAAGAATTTTAGACCGAACCTCAAGGCCTTAAAACTCACAATACCTTTCAATGCATTCTTACGATACACGACAACTGGGGAAAGCCCTTTTTAGTACACTGTTGATAAGACAATCGCAGACAATATTACTTCATGAAGTATTTTCGCTGACCTAACATATGTATATAGTTATATAGGTAGATGACAGACTTTCTACAGATGAAACATTGACCTTGGTGCAAAGCTACTGAATCTGAAAATCTACCTTTATGATGTTAACGTATATGAGACTTATGGGTGTCTCTAATACGTAATTGGGCCCAAGGCTTTAAAATGTAATCTAGGCGCTAAACTTGGTCAAATATTTTCATCCGTAGAAGTATACAACGCTAGACTTACGCTACTATCGTGCTATCTCTATCGTTATCACTTATCCTCTAGTGTAAGATAAGACCGACGTAAAACGTAACGTCTTGGCTTGAGTAATAGAAGTTGTTATTATTACATACTTTTTACATAGATCTAATTCTAACCTGTAATTCAGATCTGGTTTTTTTAACTTTGTTTGTTGTTAATAAAATCAACACAGACACAATTTAATCGACTACATATGCCTTTGAACTTCACATTATTTCTCAGTAATCTGCAAAACACATTGCATTAATTAAATATTACAGCTCTCGCCATTCGATTAAATTGTGTAAGATATTTAAGACTCTTTCAATTTAACTTCGATGTTTTATTACAAAACCATTTAAGTGTGTTAACGATTACTTTATTTACTTGTCTAAAGTATCCAATATATTATAATGGTACTAAACGTTACTATGGACTGAATAATGCTTGTTACACATTAATTTCACAGCCAATATTTAACCTACGCATTTACTATTAGACAAAAATGTTGCAAATTATGAAGCTAAAGCTACTCGTTTATTTATAACGAATAAGCTAGGATTATATAAGATTGTACAGAATTCTGTTTATTATACAGCTTAAATAACTAGATACTGGGGATAAAACATAAAATTTGTCTGATAAAGCTCATTCTTAATTACGCTTTATTTTCGAGACTCTGAATCTGATCCTGTTGAATGAAAATATTAAAAGTAGCCTTCACAAAAAAACTAAAACATATTTTAACTAATTAGCAACTCGTTTAAAGTAGTTTTAAAGAAGATATAAATCAATTAAAAATATGTTTTATTTTCGTTCGAACCCTTCAACGCTGCCTGCACTCAAATGAGGACAAGTTTTATTAGACTTTTCCTCATTTGAGTCGCTTGTGTATTTTGCTTATCTAATCCATTACTTTTTTCTTTTAATTATTAACGTAAATGATAAAAACTTTATTAATAAATCTGATATTCAAACCATTAGTCAAGTAAGTAAACATAGGACCGAATAATTGCATAAATTAATGATGTATTATTCCAGATAGACGTGGGGAAATTAGTACTTTATGGACATGTTAGTCACTAAACACACGACATATTCAATAAATTTTAATTAAAACAATTGGCAACATTATGCAATCAAACTAACAAGCCTCTGATCTCTAACCAAACAAAACTATTTGTGCAATGATTTCGCTTAAAACTAAGATAAATATAATATATATTTAACAAAACGCATTAAAATATTGGATTTTATACATTAAAATAATGTACAAAGAGTTATTATAAATCAAACATTTTTTATTCTTGATTAGCACTAGCGTAAATGCCAAAAAAGTAATAAAAATGAACATACAATTATATTAATTTCTTTCGTACCTGCTTTATTTGGTTCTTAATACAAAAAATAAAGTTTTATTAAAAAACAGACATTAAAATACTGACCAGAAATAAATTAAATATTTCAGTACTTGACTCTTTACTATTTTATTACTTTTTCTAATAAATCATTTCATCCCAAACTTGGATGCTTTGTTGTTCACCAACGCCAACTAATGGATTTTCATTATTTTAGCGTTATGCCTTTTTAAACTTAAAAAACGATCTACAAAGAACATTAGTTAAAAGACTAGATTCCGTAAAACTATGTTATAAAATAAAACACATCCCTGAAATTTAAAATTTGAATATCTAATTCATTGGCACCTATTACATTATGTTAGTTTATTGCACATTCTCAAACAAAAACGCTAAAATCAATCTTTTGTTACTTAATAAATAAATATTAATTAAATTAGGAAACCATTTTCTGAGCATCTTGAAACTAGTAAAAACCTAAATGTTTAATTAACTAAAATACCTAAAAAGAAAAATACAATAATTTCTTTTGATTTATTTTTGTACATTTTACTAAAGTCAAATTAAGGCAAGAGAGAATTTATTCACATTATTCACTTTGGTTTTTAAGGGACGTACATCTGCAATTGTGGACTAATTATACATAAAATAACATACGAGTACGTTTGTGACAAAGTAATCAACAACTGTTCAGTACAACTTTACAACAGATTAACTTACAAAAAACAAAGTGCTCGTGTGTGTCAGCGCGTTGATCACTTACAATAAAATAATGTTAGTGGAATAATTATGTAAACTAAGTTTTATATCCGAAGTTCTTAGATAACATAACATAACATCACGCCTGTAATCCCCGAAGGGTTAGACAGAGGTGTACCTATGAGTAGGTACACCCACATTTCGCCAGTTATGTTTTAGTCCCATGTAATAGGGGGCGAGCCATCAACCGGGCACAAACTCCGAAGCTGCTACTGAGAAATTCCTGATAGAAAAACCCAATAACACTGCCCGACCTGGGAATCGAACCCAAGACCTCGTGCTCAGCAGTCACGCTTTACGACCATTAGACCAACGAGGCAGTTGTTAGATAACATCGATATTATTTAACGATAAACACTTCTATAAAATCATAACAACACTTTTGTGTTCACAAGATACAAACTTACGCCGGTTCTTACATTTAAGCCTTACTGAAACTATAATATATAGGTACAGTCGAAGAATATTTGAACACATCAACGGACCACATCGCACACGAGCAAGCAAGTTACAATATTATCAACAAGCATTATATTATCCCTTTACAACCATAGTACCGCGCCTTACCGTTTGGTTCCCAGGCGCAGGAGATTCAGCCAATATTACGTGATTTTCATCTTCTTGCCGGTTTCCTCCAGCATATCCTTGATTTTCGTTAGGGGGGAACGCTTACTATCTCCCACCTTTCCGTATGGAGGCGGGAGATGGATGTGAAGGGGGTCGCGAAGGCGGCCTAGGTCTTTTTCTAATTTTGCTATCTGTAATTTTGGAGATTGACATAATTTTGTTAATGGAGCGCAAAAAAAAAATACAATACAATAGCAAAGTTCCTTATAGGTATTTATTACTTTATTTAAAATTTGCACAAACGTCAGGTTGGATATAGTGTAACAAACATGTTATAGTATAACAATTAACACGTAATCTGCATCCTATATTCTAGCAAATAAAGTTATCATTCATTCATTCACAATAAACTACCAAACTATTATTTTGAGTAGCATTCAGAATTATTGCTTGGTATATTAATACTAGAAATTCATACTGGCCTCAAACGAGGACGACCTTAAATGAGGACAACATTCAGCTATGCTAGATCGTGGGATAATTAAAAGGTCTATGTCTCCAGCAAATAGATTGTCGTTTAAAAATAGCACGCAGTGCTCTAAATGATATCATTTTATTTATGGTAGGCGTTTCATGGAATGGAAATATCGTTGGCTTCAAAAGGAGCAAACATTTTTAAAGTTCGTCACAACTATTCATTACTAAAATATTTTTAACGAAGTGTACTTAATTTAAGTAAGATTAATTGGGTTTACATAATTCTGCCAAAACCAACCAACCCATTTCAAATCATCTCCTATTTTGTAATGATTTTGGATTTAAAACGCAAACTAATTAAAATATATTTTTAGCATAACTTTTTGATGCAACTGTTATTACTGAAAAAAGTAACACATTCAGCATATTGACGACATTAGTTTAATTATTGAGAGATTGTGGTTTAGCTTGTTTGGCAGTTTCTAAGTTGAGTTAGATATGTGCTCACCTCATCCTTCAGATTATTGTAGTGGTTGATGTCGAGTCCGATCTTTTTCGCCTTCTTGTGCAAAGTCAACAGGTGCTGTCTGTCCTTCACATCAGGTAACACGTACTCCTGGAAATGAAAGTTACAAATTAAGATGGATACTTTAAGAATTGGAGAAGAAATCTCGAGTAAAAGCTTTATTTAGCAAAAATTTGTGAAATCCTCTCACCTGTTTAGTCAAAACGAAGTAAGCATAAGTGGCCATCGCGGTTCCGTACGTAACGAAGTACGTGACGGGCTCCATGATGTCCCAGGAGTACTCCCACCAGGTCAAGCGGGCCAGTACTCCAAACTGCACGCCCATCAGTCCTAGACCTATCCATGTCAGAGCTGAGGTACGACGGGCGGTCTCCATTTCGAGGCTCAAACGTTTCTGAAATGATGTGAGGAAATTGGTAATAATGATGAAGAATACGCGTTGTTTGCTGGACCAAAATAAAGCATAGAATAGCTCAGCTCATTGTACTAAATTTTAGAAATGATCACAATCTGAGCGTAGTCTCAATCTGTTAAAATAACTTTTTTACATTGTTTATCAAAAAATCGGGAGGATGAGATTTCGATAAGATTTTGAACGTTTTAAATTAGTAGAATTGGCCTTCAGAATATAGACTTTCACTACAGAATATCAAGGTTTTTCTGGATAATGCCTGAAGAAGTCTTCGGGTAATGCAGTGTCGTAAGGTACAAAGGACCAAAATATGGTCATTTAGAATATGGTAACTGGTAGGGTTGTTGTCATGGCAATGAGGTATTGAGGAAGGGCATATGACTGAGTCAGTTTAACCATAATAATGGCCCTTCAGAAATCAAAACTGAAGTTTTAAGAAGTCTGTTAAGATAGAAGAAAATAAGGAAGATTTCACTCTCTTCAGTGAGGCAATTACCAGTTACGAAGACCAACTAACCAAAGACCTTACCTCCTCCAGCGGCTGCAGCTCTGTAGACAGTTTCTCCAGTTGCGCTTTCAGTTCCCTCTCCTTCCTAATTTGGTGTTCGCGCACATTCAGCGCTTCATACAGCTGATTTACTAAGTTCCGCACGTCGCTGAGTCGCGTCACCTCCTCTTGACTCAGGCGCTCCTGGTAACGAAAAAATAATATTTTGGATTATAAATGGAGTAAGCGAACTATGACATCATGAGTGATTGAATTATATCCAGCATTGAAATAAGTTTTAACTGTGACATGTATCACAGTTAAAACTTATTTCAATGCTGGATATAATTCATTAGAGTAGACAAAAGAAAAAAAACCGGCCAAGTGCGAGTCAGACTCGCGCACCGAGGGTTCCGTACAAACCTGGGGCCCCTGGTTCAGACCATGGTGTGGAGCGAGAGGGAATGGGAAGCAAAATTCTCGTGTCGCGGTGTTTGTTTCCAAACTCCTCCGAAATGGCTGAACCAATTTGCATGAAATTTTGTGTGCATATCGGGTAGGTCTGAGAATCGGCCAAAATCTATTTTTTTATTTTTTTTTGTTAATCGCATAACAACGTTTGCTGGGTCAGCAAGTCTAATATATAAAATTCTCGTGTTGCGGTGTTTGTTTCCAAACTCCTCCGAAACGGCTGAACCGATTTGCATGAAATTTTGTGTGCATATCGGGTAGGTCTGAGAATCGGCCAACATCTGTTTTTTTTTTTAATCGCTGAACAACGTTTGCTGGGTCAGCTAGTAAGTTTATGATTATTAAAAAAAATATACTATGTGATTGTAACTAAAAATTTAAGATTTTCGGAATTTTTCCTATATGTGTACTTTATAACGTTGCTTCATGCCAAATTTCAAGATTCCAGGTCGTCTGGAAGTATCCTTTAGGTTTTGATTCCCTTGCGAGTAGTTGCGAGTTTCAAAATATGCGGCTTTAATTGCTGTGTCTTTTGATTGCGTTGACGTAGAAGTTTGATTTTGTTACAGCTTAAAGATATTATAGACTTGAGTATTTGTTAAGAATTTCAATATAATACCACTACGCGTTCATGAGTAAAGGGGTAATAAGTTTAAAATTATTAAAAATATTTTTATTATATGATGTACTTAACTAAAAATTTATGCTTTTCGCAATTTTTCCTTTATCTGTGTTATAAGACGTTGCTTCGTACCAAATTTCAAGATTCTGAGTTCACGGGAAGTACCCTGTAGGTTTTGATTCCCTTGCGAGTAGTGGCGAGTTTCAAAATATGCGGTTTTAATTCCTGTTTCTTTTGATTGCGTTGACATAGAAGTTTGATTTTGTTACAGCTTAAAGGTATTATAGATTTGAGTATTTGATATGAATTTCAATATAATACCACTACGCGTTCATGAGGAAAGGGGGTAGTAAGTTTAAAATTATTAAAAATATTTTTATTATATGATGTAACTAAAAATTTATACTTTTCGCAATTTTTCCTATATCTCTGCTATAAGACGTTGCTTCATACCAAATTTCAAGATTCTGAGTTCACGGGAAGTACCCTGTAGGTTTTGATTCCCTTGCGAGTGTCGAAAATTTGCGGCATAAACGGGAGTATCTTTTGATCGCGTTGACTTAGAAGTTTGATTTTTTCACAGCTCCAAGAGACCATAGACTTGAGTATTTGATATGAATTTCAGCTTGATACCTCCACGCGTTCCTGAGAAAAAAGGTCTTGACAGACAGACAGACAGACAGACAGACGGACAACAAAGTGATCCTATAAGGGTTCCGTTTTTACCTTTTGAGGTACGGAACCCTAAAAAGATAATAAAAACTAAATATTCCCATCATCAACGTCTCATTAATTTGACGATACGGTTGGCGCAGACTGACCGATTAGCTTTTGCGCTGCGTGTCGCGGGTTCATTCCCGCACGGAATAAAATATTTTACTTATATACCTATATTTGTTTCGGGTCTTGCTGTTGGTGTGTGTGAGTTTATATGTTTGTAAACGCTCTTACGATACAGTAGAAATTCTGAGTACTGGAGCAACGTTTTTTTAATGAAATAATGTACGTATCACTTTTATGCGTAAACAACGACTGTACTACATAAACACAATAAAAAAAAGTAAATACTTCTATGCACCTGACTTTTACGAGTTTCCTAAGGAAAATTATTGCGACTCACTTTGGAAGGAGAAGTGAGGAGCAGCCATTGTTTGCTAACACATGGCGCCTCATGTATTATGGAGGGATGACTCGAGTATAGATGGGTTTGATCGGGACTGTGTTGTTCTACGTATGTCTATATTATGGTGTTGCCATTATTGATTGCAGAACTCTTTGTTACAGGATGCAGGTATGTAATGTTTTGGATGGATCGTAGTGTCAATGAGCCATAAGATACAGGGAATTCTCATGGTTTTGTAGGTAGATACTTTATCGCGGAACGAAGGACCAATTTTAATACCATTTCACGGTGTATTATAAAACGAAATTAATAGTACCGCATTCACACAAATAACGCGGATTATCTACCACCATATTTTATTCGTTTCTATACTAACTTCTACCCGAGACTTCGGCTGCATAATCTACAGAGTCAAATTCCTAAATTATCCCAAGGAACCAAAAAAAAAAGCGGAATAAAAATGATCCTTTAGTTAATTTTAGCTAATTCCATTCAGCCGTTTAATAGTGAAAAAGTAACAAACATCTATCCATCCTTACAAACTTTCGCCCATACAGTAGTAGCAGTATTTTTCAGTGCGACATTTTTTCACACAAAAAATCGGATTAAAACCGCTTTGACATGAAATCAATACCTACGGTAGCACTATGTTATCGCTAAAGCGTCGCCCACAGATTGCATTGAAACGTTGTCAAATAAACCGGTTTGGTTTCAATCAAACTAGAATTCGGAGCTCGCACGGAATAGTTGGGTCCATTTTGACGCATAGTGCATGGGAGTATTTTAAATATATTCTTTATATATATATATATATATATATATGTGTATTTTTCTTCTACGTATTTTATGTATATATCTTCTAAATATATAAAAGCGAGAGTCACTCACTCACCACGAAATATCGAAAACCGCTTAACGAATAAAGATGAAAATTGGATGGGAGGTAGTTTATAGTTAGTAGACGTCCGCTAAGAAAGGATTTTCCAAAATTCACTTCCTAAGGGAAACGGGGTCCAAAGTTTATATGGAGAAATCAACTTTGACGCGGACGAAGTCGCGGGCAGAAGCTATTAGTTACTAATAAAAAAAGCTAAAGAGTTTTTTTGTTTGTTTGTGTATTTAAACGCGCTAATCTGTGGAACTTCCAGATGGATTGAAAAAATAATATTTTTGTAGGTATATGCCAGACTCATAGGCTATAAAACATTATCAGTTACGGCCAACGGGAGCGGAGCAGTAACCAAAGAGGTAACTAAACGCAGGTGAAAAAAAACAAAGCGGGCGAAGTCGCGAGCAAAAGCTAGTAGGTACACATAAACTCACACCTTTTTCCCATGGGGGTAGGCAGAAACCACAGAACGCCACCTGCCACGATCCTTACATACTCCTTTCGCCTCATCCACGTTCATACATCTCGTCATACAAGCACGCCGGTTACGAGTACTCCGCACCTGACCTTTCTGAAGAACCTCACCAATAAGGTCAGCGTAGGTCTTCCTAGGACGGCCCCTCCCTGCGTTGCCACTCACCTTTGCCATATAAATATCTTTTGTTAATCGTCTTTCACTCATCCTCTCAACATGACCGAACCATCTAAGCATACCCTTTTCTATCTTTGTCACTACATCTAGAAGCAAAAGCTAGTACTTACACAATATAAAACGTTTTGTAAAAAGCCTGCGTCCAGCTGTTGGCTTTAATTGCTTGATTAATGATTGCCTTTTAAAATGCAAATGGAGCAACAAATGAAAGACCCTAGTTAAAATTGGCATTAAACACAATAAGGGGTTGAAATTATAAAACCATTTTCAAGTTACAAAGTTTTCACTTGACGACACAGTTGGCGCAGTGATTGAGCGATTTACTGCAGCGCTGCGTATCGCGGGATGGATTCCTGTATGTAACAAATATTTGTATGGCCTACAGATAGTTTGTTCCGGGTCTAGCTGTTTGTGTATGTGAGTTTATATGTTTGTAAATGTACCCAGGGCACAGAAGAAGTTTCTAGTGCGGAAAACTATATTTTAAAACGAAGTTTTCATAATACTTGTCAATTTTTATTTTTATTTTTTTTATTGAGTTTTTATTTTAGGAAATTTAAATTTAATTTTTGTCTCTTTTATTTATTTTACTTTATTTTGTTTTGAACTTGAATTAATCTAGATAAAACTTAAATGTATGTTGTGTGACACTGTGGACATAATGTCTGAAATAAATAAATAATAATTATTATTTAACATGCTGGTTGTACTAAGTCATCCTCTAGGACAGGGGTACCCAAACTTATTTTGTCTACTGCCCACTTTGTGAATAAATTATTTTCTAGCGCCCCCATTTTTTCACCTACTTAAAAATCACCTAGAAGATGAAATTACAAATCGCTCTCCAAGCCTTTACACAACACCCCGATTTTTTTCTGGATTTCTTACCGCCCCCCTTTAGGCCTGCAGCGTCCACAAGGGGGCGTTATCGCCCACTTTGGGAAAGGCTGCTCTAGGATTACCTGTTTAGGCACGTGTGTACTAATTGACATGCATGCCTAATGCATTTAGTGCTTGCACTTAGTGCTTAGACCTCAAATAGAATCGTCTTATGGTAACATTAGAGGTATTACGTGTTAGTTAGACACACAAACTCAAGTAATAATAGAATAATTCATGAACAATCCTGTTTACACAAAATTAAATGTTATACTTGACTAGCGATCCGCTCCGGCTTTGCACGGATGCAATGTTGATATTAACTATACGTATAAACCTTGAATCACTTTATCTATTGATGAAAACCGCATTAAAAATTCGTTGCGAAGTTTAAAAGATGTAAGCGTACACACAGCGGAAAGCGACTTTGTATTATACTATACTAGCTGACTCGCCCGAGCGTTGCTGTAGCTTGAAGTAAGTAAAGATATAGAGGTCAATAATCGAGATAAAAACTATCCTATCTTTAAATTTTGACCAAATTACACACAGTAAGCCATATTTCATAAAAAATGGTTGAGTAGTTTAGGAGTTCATCCCGGACAAACAACGTGTTACTGTGTACTGTTACTCTCCTGTGGGGTCGTGAGTTTTTTTTTAACCTTTTCCTGACACAAAAAAAAGAATTATCCATTTTGATGCAGTCGTTCAGAAGTTATACGAGAACATAATACATTTTGACATTTTACATACATACATACATACATAACATCACGCCTGTTATCCCCGAGGGGTTAGGCAGAGGTGTACCCATTAGTACACCCACATTTCGCCAGTTATGTTTAAGTCCCATGTAATAGGGGGCGAGCCTATTGCCATTAATCGGGCACAAATCCAGACTTCGAGGCTGCTACTGAGAAATTCCTCATGGAAAAACCCAATAACACTTTGCCCGACCCGGGAATCGAACCCAAGACCTCATGCTCAGCAGTCGCGCTTTGCGACCACTAGACTAACGAGGCAGCCATTTGACATTTTACATGTAGAGATTTAGTACATATTTTGCATCTTTACAGCATCTGATATTAATGGTATCTGGAGGAAATGTGAGATTAAAAAATCACGATACATAAAATTATATGGGTTCGAGCAGCGAGAAGAAAAACTTTGACCTTTGCTCCGTGAAAATTTATAGGTGTGCACACGCACCATTAAACCCTTTGAGGCGATAAAATTTAAATATTTAGGGTTGTAGAACGTATTTTACGTTTATGGGTAAATTGGCTACCAGCTTGGAACGATATTTTTAAAAAATCTAAGAGAAAAAATTTTTATGTAAAGTCCTCAAAATGTTTTGATTCTGAGGTAGAAGCTTTATCACCTTGACGGAATCATGGTACCGCCTGGGGGCTCAAAACTAAGTATAACTGAAAAATTAATAGACATTTTTTGTTATTTTGAAATATATACGTGCTTCGCCCCCAGTACATGGGGGACATAAACATAAATATATTCGTGTAGTAATGGGTACACCTCTGCCTAACCCCTCGGAGATTACAGGCGTGATGTTATGTTATTCTTTCTTACTGTAGGTATTCACAAAAAGTGAAGACCGCAAATTGTAATATTTTTTTTGGCAGCAGTACAAAATATTGCTGTTTTACAAAAGCTTGGCATTTTACTGAGTACACTTGTTTTGAGGCAGACGATGCTTGGCAAGAAACACCGGGTCGTAGGCAAAAATTTACTTCTACTAGAGTACTAGAAATATATTTGAAAATTGTATTTTTGTATTTTCAATGTGTACAAACAATAAATTCTGAAAGGTTTCTGCACTATTGAATGTTCACTGCTATGAATATTTTGAAAGAATTTTCTTGTTAGCCATTTTATCTTCTTTCTATCAAATAATCCCTAAACGATCTATCTAGACGATTTTTAAATAAATAAAAACTAAATTCGATATCCAATATGTATTAGTAAAAAGCACTAGAATTCACATATAGATAGAAAGTTCTTAAAGAAAATGGGATAAGAGGGCACTTGACACTAGAATAATATTTTAGAGTAACCGTTTATAATATCTGTAAGTACTTTACCTAATAGTTGCCTGGGGGTTTCGTTTTCGATATTTTTATAGCGCCGATAATACTAATCTGTTCTCATTTCAAAACTACATTTTAAGTAAAAACTACACATAAAAAATAGTATGAGTGACATTACAAAAATAGTACTACTTTCTTTTTTTCAAAAATTTTCGAATATCTTTTTCATCATCATCATATCAGCCTATGGCCGTCCACTGCTGAACGTAGGCCTCCCCCAAAGAGCGCCAGCCGTCCCGGTCTTGGGCAGCCCGCATCCATCCGCTGCCCGCCACCTTCTTTAAATCGTCGGTCCACCGTGCAGCAGGGCGTCCCACACTACGTTTGCCTAAACGTGGTCACCACTCTAACACGTGTCTGCTCCACCGACCGTCTGTCCGTCTGCAGACATGGCCGGCCCACTTCCACTTCAGCGCACTAATTATGCGAGCAATGTCGGTGACTTTACTTCTCTGAATATCTTTTTACTATAGGTAAATACCTAAAGAACTTGTAGTAGTGGTAGTTGTCACGATGGCTCAGTAGTTAAAGCGCTCGCCTCTCATGCATGAGGTTGCGAAATCAAAAATGTGACTTGTTCAATTCATAGGTACATTCTAAGTTTATCGTAGACATCGCTGACATCGGTGATGGAAAAACATCGTGAGGAAACTTGGATTTATAATTAATTTTATGTCCGAAATCGCCAATTCTTGTACCTTCTCTGTATGAGAACAAACCTTTGCCTTGCACTAGGACAGTAATAAGCTGGTACCATTTATTGTATTAACTCTAGATGAACAAATTAAAAAGGTTTCAGTTTATCCAGAAGATTTTAGCTTATCTATGGCCTAACTGCTCACCTTTTACTTTTACAAACCGATACCTACGCGGAAAAAGTTTTCTTATAAGTAATGCCTATCAAAGTTTCTTCTAAGTTCGTGAAAAGGTCACAAGGGTCAGCAAGTTCGATCGCAATTTAACTTCCTTCCCTATTTGGACAAATTGCTGGCCACTTGCTCGCTGATATCTTCATTTGTTTTTTATGGATTAAAGATTTTATAGATAAGATAAATTGAGTTTGACATAATTACACGTATGTCAGATAGTCCAATTATGTCAAACTGACAAAGTTACTGCTACTGCCACTACCTCTGGCAAACATTATAGAGAGGAGCAATTTGTGTATTTTTAAGAACGATTTTAATCTATCACGAATACCTTTAACTTTTCTACGTTTTTGCCATTGCTGAGATTAGATACGACTAGATTTTGAACTGATTGTGCTTTCTATTGTCGTCTCTAGTCGGTGCTATTTCAGTTTCAGTATGCCTTGAAGCCTTGCAACTAGCAAAATAAATAATATAATGAGTCGAATTGAACACTACTATAAAACTGTTAACTGTTACAAAACTATTATAAATCCCTAAATTAATTCAAATACAACTTCAACTTTTTGCTAACACACTATTGGCACTCAGTGATTTTTCAATTAGTTATTTAGTTAGTTAGTTATTTCTAGTTATTAGTTTAATTAGTTAGTAATTAAAGGGTGTGGTGTTAAACAAAACTGTTTTTTCTCACATGTAGAGATAAAAGCCTATCTTTGTAAACGCTGGGTGTACAGCAAACAAAACCATTCAAAGGACGCTCCAAGGCCGTTCCTCCCATAGTTATATCAAGGTCTCTAATATACACATTTAAGCCAAGCCGAGGCAACAGACATTTCCCCTAAGACCCCACATTACAATTTCGTTGAAAAGATAATCAGCTGACACCGTGTTACGGCCTCAAATTACGTAGTTTTATTTTAACTAATTATTTTTTTTACGCTCCAATACCTAGTACCTATATTAGTATACAGGTTGATATATTTTTTTTAATGGTTCGTTCCCGGACGCAACAAGGAACGGATTAAAAAAAATGAAATTGCTTATTTATCCAAAATTAAGAGTATAGTTGTTACCATTTTGCCTGTGTCACGGAAACAAATAACGTCTTTTGTCGCGGCTGTCATTCATCATCGATCTGGATTCATCAATCAGGACCAGCAGTTTCGAAGATTGCGGCGCTCAAAAAAACACTCAGTTTTTGTTTTTTTTACTCGTTTCAAGCTACGGTTTCGGTTAGGTACCGCTCTGCTTCCTTGGGCCGTAGCGTGATTAATAGCCTGTACTATTCCTGATGAACCAGGCTATCGTATACACAAATACTTTTTATAATCTGACTGATACGAGTAGTTCCAGAGACAAACAAACAAACAAAAAAAGCTCTTAAGTTTTATTACATTCAATAAAAACGAGTAGATAGTATAGATTTTCGAATTGTCAACCCTCAAGTCCCATCGGAAAAATTCACCTAGAAACAGGTAATATTTAATTTGCATTCACGTTGGTGTCGCGACGAAAAATCTCGTCGCCGAATACGCGAACAACAGCTTGTTCCATTTTGTGAACTTTCGCGACATGTTTCATACAAAGGTTGCGGATTGTTTACATGTCAAACGATATTAAATCTCTAGAGTTTTGATTAAAGCGAGATGTTTTGAAGTTTATGAACGGGGTTGAAAATTAACGGGGTGAAAATAATGTTGTTGCTAGGTTTTTGATGGGTCGTTTGTTTATTGAACAGGTGTACGTGAGTTAGGGGTGTTTTAAATTAAACGTGTAAACATAATATTTCGTTTTTATTTTCTCAATGTTGGAATTCTTCTTGGGAGATTATTTTGATTTTGTGTATGTTACACAGCTTATATAAATCTATCGTCTCATTTACTGATTTTTTGAAATACAATATTTTCTGCCCAGAAACCTTCATATTATTAAAAAATGCAGTCAACCTTATAAAAGCACGATATTTCGAAAACTGTCTGACCTAAAAGCTGAAATTTTGCATGTAGGTAATTTTAGATAGGCGATATCGTCTCCTGTCTATATATGGATAGGGCTAAAAACGGATTTAACGTATGCGTCAACTTTCACGCGAATAAAACACGTACAAAAGCAAGTTAGATAAAAAAGTATGGATATAACCAGCCATCCACTTAATCTTAAAGCAGATATTCTTTTGAATAATGAAACCCTAAAAACCCCAATTTTCACTTGCAACATAACCCTCCAATGATATTGAAAACCAACCCTCTGCCGCTTCCGTAACTCGGTGAAACTCAATGCATATTCTACGGCCACTTAAATTGATCATAATGATTACAAAGTCTGCCCAAATTCAACCCTTCTCTTGCGGGAAATGTAAAGAGGCTATCGAGTTCGACCATTAAGGAATGATCAAGTATTCATGGTACTTCCAAATAAGGGTGTTGTGGTCTGAGTAAACGCATTCCTTTTGTAAAGATAGAGAGATGAAAAGGATCCGTGATTTGAGTACGTACACTTCATTTTGGCAACTCCTTTAAAAAATATTTGTATCAACACAAAAGTGTGTCGTCAAAGTCAAAATCAAAACATTCATTTAAATTAGATTAATTACAGGCTCTTTTGAATAGTCAAGGAGTCGGTCAGTGAGTCAGACAGTTGAAGCTAGTTGCTCATTTCAAAACGGAGGTAGGCCTCTATGGAGAAGAACGAGCAAAAAATCCCACGGACACTCTTTTCAATTAGGTTTTTACAAAATCTTGGTAAATACACAATAGGTACATACACACATAGTACAATATTCTTGTTGCTTCTATATGTAAAAACAATGAAGATGAATATAAAACAATCGGGATCTCCCAGTAGCTAAGGCACCAGCCTCCTAGAGAGTCCTATACCGGGCAAAAAAAAAAAGTACCAATATGACGTTTTCAATTCATAATTATGTACTTTCAAAGTTTATCTTGGTCAATGTTTATATCATTGGTTTGTTAGTCTGTAAGCCTTCTGTAAAATAAAATAAATAAATAAATAATAAATAATATATTACTGATATCGTTGAAGGAAAACATCGTGAGAAAATCTGGACTTAATATTAACGTATGTAAGTCTGAAATTGCCAATTCTGAGCAAGAATGGTGATCAATGCTCGTGCATTCTCTGTAAGAGAGGTCTTTGCCTTGAAGAGGTACAATAATAGCCCAGTATTATTAACACAAA
The DNA here is from genome assembly GCA_949316365.1 of Hoplodrina blanda. NCBI lineage: Eukaryota > Metazoa > Arthropoda > Insecta > Lepidoptera > Noctuidae > Hoplodrina > Hoplodrina blanda. Next base: position 4,319,970 of record OX438582.1, read on the forward strand.
AGTTACTACTACCAACACTTTAATAAAACCTTTAAGAAACCTTCCATTGGTCAAGTAGAAAATTAAGTAAATAAAAGGAAAATTCTGCAGACCACGTAACTGCCAAAGCTACACTGTATACTTTTTACGACTCCTGACTAAGTTAGCTCCAAACTATACAACACGAAGAGTAATAAACTAGCAGACTGTGCTACTTAGTTAGGATCAAATATTCAGTCGTAGGGGCAGGTGCACCGACACATGCTATCACGTAATAAGACCAGAAGTTCAACACGTGTGAACGTTGTGATGAGGGAAGAAGTCGGAAAGTCTTGCTACTATTTATTACAGGTTGAATAGGAGTGGCGATATTCTCCAGGTGGTAGGGGAACTAAAACGCGATGACTTCTTAATAATAGTGGACTGTACAGTATATTATGGCCTTTATCAAAAAAGGGATACAAACAAACGGTTGAATCTGATACACACGAAGGGCGAGAAGTTGTCTTGGTCTTGAAGTCCAGTTTTCTAACGGCCGTTTTCAAATTTTGAAAAAACCGCTTGTCACTCCCAGTTGCTGATTAATTACTCCTCGAAGGACCATGAATAGGAGTGGCGAGGTAGGTGGTAGAGGAACTAAAACGCGGTGAAGTCATCGCGTTTTAGTTCCCCTACCACCTGGAGAATATCGCCACTCCTATTCACAGGTAAAATTTGAAAGTCTATAAAACTTGTTTGTGCGAAATGAGCGAATTAACGTGTCTGTTTAGCTGTACCGCTTTGAAGACTGTTGGTGTAAAGGGTGCAAAAAGTCACATAACGAAGCCGAAAGCGTAGTTAGTTCCATTATTGTGGTTTTTTTATCGTTTGAACCATACCTTCTGGTTACTGAGATATTGAAGGTCAAACTTGTTTTATGTTTTCTTTTTTGTAAGCTGTAATCTCTGGAAGTACTGGGGCCCTACTGCCATCTAAAACAGTACATTTTTTTAATATTTCTGTAATTTCTGTTGTTGGATTTTCAACTTTGTTAAAAATAATTAAAAATTTTGATACTGATAAAAATCTATTTCTACAGCGTCCTATAAATACTTGACATATACGTGGACGAAATCTCAGAATAATTATTTATTTGATTTCATACATTGTAGTTTACTATAATTGCATGTTTTTCTTTTTGTGTGATTATTAGCCAACTTTTTATTTTCGTTCGCTCTTTAAAGCAGTATGTATTGGGGCTTCTGCTGGTATTTTATTTGGAGCTTTAACTTGGAGCCAAAGCTTTCGAGTGACGCCACAATATACGATGCTGACAGCACGTCAAATATCCAGTCTAATAAGCTGGTAGAAGCGGCGGCTTTATGAAATTTTGCATTGAGATAAACTTTAATATTTACATACTGGATTTAAGAGATTAGAAGGTTGTGTGTGTCTTCGTTTGAAGCCTTATGATAAAGTTATATAATATACCTATCTAAAACTATAATACAGGCTGATTTTTAACTACCTAACTGTTTTCGATGACGAATCTTTCAAATCTGTCAACACCTAAAAAAAAAAACAAATGAATAAGTACTTCTTTTTTCTTTAATTCAAAGAATACTTTAAAGGAGTAGGTACGCATGTTGGTGTGTAGTACATCAGTAATACCTATCCACCTAACATAAAATATTATCACCTTACTAATGATCATTTCAACGTCGATAGATACTCCAAGCAACTTCGCGTGTCACTACTGTGTTAATGCTGAGGGTATAATTTTTAACGCAATAATTGCATGTCAACATGTATGTACTTGGCTTTCAATTCTTTCATCGCGTATCGCATGAAAGGGAAAATAGCTATTACTAGTAAAACTTTAACATTTTTTTTTATGTAATACCTTGACATTGTTGCTGATAAAATCTTTGAATCGCTACATAATTTTATGTTTACCTTAGGTCATGATAATAATTATGATGGGAGTGTCCGTGAACCCTAGAATATGACATTCACCTTTTCTGGTGACAGTGAACTTATTGATGTTATGTTTTTACAAGCTTTTATTTAGCTTGCACTGTTCGTATGTATGTAAGTTGTCTTTTCAAAATTTGCAAACCATTTTTCAACCATTTGTTGATATCCGATTGAGCTGAAATTTTGCACCATTTTTTACACCTTTAGTTCTAATGACAATACAATGTCCAATACTCAAAATTGTAATAATTTTAAAATAAAGCTTGATTTTAAAAATATTTTTAAATTAGTTTTTTTTTAAGTTCTGGTTATGTTGTGTTATGTAAGTACTGAGCTAGGGGTTCAAGGTCGATTCTTAGGTCGTGTAAAATGTTATTGGGTTCACCTTCAAGATGCAATTAAGAAAAAATACTGGACATTTCCACCAGAATCTTTACAGTTACTAAATATTCGTAAAACCTACATATTTTTTATAGTCCTACTATATCACAATTCACATTATTCTTTCTTTAGATACGTAACGGGGCAGACATAATAATATATTTGATAACGTGTTACGATACTTTCGCAAAATATAAAAAGTAATAGAAATATGTAGAACATTAACAATACTGACGTGGATTTAATTTATGCTTCAGATGAAGATTGATAGTCGTCGTTTACAAGATTGATCGCATAAAGAGAAAATTAAGATGAAAATGGTATTGCACGCAAATATCGTGTATAATTTTGAAGTAAATTGAAGATTTTAATAACATTTTTTTTTCTGCGATATAATTATGAAATGTACTGTAATTATGTACTGTGTCGTGATGGCTCAGTGGTTAAGGCGCCCGCCTCTCATGCATGACGTTGTGGGTTCAAATCCGGGCAAGTACCAATGTGAATTTTTCAATTCATATGTACTTTCTAAAGTTTATCTTGGACATCACTGGCATCGGTGAAGGAAAACATCGTGAGGAAACCTGGACTTTACTGTTCCATTCAAACCATGTCAGAGGCCCTTGAGGCGGTTTAGAAACTCTGACACTAGGGTGTGTGGGGTCGTAAGACCTTAACTGCCCACACGATAAAAAAGATTATGAAATACGATGTAATAAAATGTAGGTATCCACAAACTCACAACTATAAGTACCTCCTGTATCTCGAAACAATATTGAATGTGATAAATTGTTAAACGCGAATTAGCTATGTATTATGAGCGTTTACGCCGTACTACGGCATTTCTTACAAACTTTCAAGTAACTACTTTTCGAAATGAATGAACCGATTTTAATGAAACTTCCTACACATAAACAGGATACATAGGTCTAAACAGTTAGTAGAGAACATTTTCAAAAAATTGTGTTACAGATCTTGCATGCTCTTGTACGTTTTACGCATGTTTAATCAAATAAAAATACTATCTCTTATCTCTTAAAATCAAGTAGGAATCCAGGCTCACTCCTTCAACAAAATCCACATCTAAATCACACCATAAAACTGCGAATCACCCGAAGTAAAACTTCGACAGTAGTCCACAGTCAGGGTTGCAAAAGCCACAATTATGAAATAACGAGCGACAGTAAGCAACACCGTAAAAAAAGGCTTTTCTTTCAGCTGACATACCGTATAGTTTCACTTTATGCCGTAAAAGGCTGGTCTGGTATGACTTTGTCCTTTAAGGCTCATTTAGACTAGGAGAGTACTCGCCCGTCGCGAGGCGAGCAAAACTAAATGAGTTTTGTAGGTGAGAAACGCCTGACGATTATGTTACACCAAGTGTGCAACAAAATAATAGTCAACAAATTTACATATTGTGCTTAAAATTAAATAAATTCCAACTGGGTAGTTAAACCATTAACCATTAATTTCAAAAAACTCTTAGTTCAGCCCTGTAACCTTACTTTTACTTAATTTACTGTAATTATAGATTTTTCATTGCTTTGAAATCATAAATAGCAAGTCATTTCAGTTAGCAAATAAGTGACGTCAGTTTAATGTTGCAATTCAAAATCTATGGAGGAATTGCGTTTTGACAGATTATAAAAAGTATGTCAACTGATTGGCGGTGCCAACAATACAATTACGATAATTACCTGTCTGTCTTTAATTCATTATTTACTATTGAATGCGTCCAATTTTGAAAAGCCTGGCGATTCTTGTCTTTCGTGCCCTCTTACAAGCGAATATCGTACCTCACCTGCGAACTGTGTTATAATTTAACCGTCTTTTCAAGACGAGAAACTCTCTTAGTGTAAACGAGCCTTCATGCTGTAAAAAGTCCTTTACAGGGAAACTCGTTAAAGCCGTCTCATTACCGTCGAACAGGTGAGAATGAAGGGAACTATTAAAGTTTTTCGCTGTTGTTGTGGAGTTTATCCTGGTAAATTTTTAATTTCAGTAAATTTCCTTTTTTTGTCTTTGAACTGCACAAAAAGTTCATCTGTAGCTTTTAAAAATACTGTTTTTTTGAGAGAATCACTTCTATTTGAAGCGCAAAATAAAAATAAATGCAGCATTGTCCACATCTTTTGATCTCATTATTATTATAGATTTAACCTCGTCTAGAGTTACCTGTTAAAATGTGATAACATATTAACATCACGCCTGTAATCCTCGAAGAGTTAGGCAGGGTAAAAATTTAGTATCCTTTGGCAGGCGGATGGGGATGGGAGGTGGTGGGGGGGGGAAGGGAGAAGTGTTCCCTCTCCCCCGGTACCACTCCCGTGAAAAGGTAACAGATATTTGTAATCTAACCTCAAAACACTATAATCACCTACTACGGTCGAGGAAAATCACAATCAAATATCAAATTTGCTTCTAATCAATATTAACAAAGGCGTCGTCGACGGAGCCCCGCTTTGCGGGGCTCCTACTTCTGGGTGGTTTAGGGGATGGCGGGGTCTGAAAGACCCCGCCATCCCCTTCTAACCTAACCTGTCCGAGTCGGGGTGCCCCAAGTTCCGAGCTCGCTTCGCTCGCTCTTGAATACTAGGAGTAACACTGTAGTAGACTCTACATCTTTCTAGGTTGTTATAAAAATCAAAACAACAATATATTACACAACAAATTATAACAGAGACAGTTTTTTTTTTTTGTTATCCTTTTCTCTATTTTGGTATGACATTGTACACCACAGACGATATTTAGTTGTTGATCTCCTATTTTAACGTTCTGTTTCACCTAATAACGTTTACATTTCGCTTTTTATCTGATTTGAGGTTAGAAACAATTTTTGTAAATTTCTGGAAAAATATCCATTACCTTGTAATATGAGTGGTAGCGTTATAATCGGGGCCCCATCCTCTACCAGATTTAACCACTTTTAACCCCGTCCGCCTGCCAAAGGATACTAAAGCCAACCCCGAGCCTATTGCCAACAACCGGGCACAAGTCCAGACTCCGAGAAATTCCTGATAGAAAAATCCAATAACACTTTGCCCGACCTGGGAATCGAACCTAAGACCTTATGCTCAGCAGTCGCTATATTTTCTGTGCCATTATTATTACTTTGCAAATAAGGCACGATGCTTCTATGCCTTTCTCACTTCATCCCGTAAAGCTTTAATGCCCGTTTTCACTAACATTAGGCCACATCTTAATGTAATGTCTATAAAAAGGAGAACGGTTGGATTTTCAACGCTCGGTTCAGCGCTGTAAGTTGAAAATCCAACACTGCAATAGTATATTCAGGCATAACATTTAGGTGACGCTAAGTGTTAGTGAAAACAGGTATTAGTAGGTAACTAGTACTTGTGAGGTGAGTTAGTTATGGAGAACATCTTACAAAATGCTAGCATATTGATCTGCCCGCATTAGGTATACCAATTCTACTATTTCAAAAAAAGTTTAAAATATAGTCGCAATGTCATCTCAATGACTATCAATGCAACATATTCATATGCAGGTAAATTAGAGGGATTTTTGACATTTAGACTGAGAATAGATTGTAATCGTTCTTATAGAAAGTAGAGTTGCCCCCGAAATAGTCAAATCCCTTAACAAAAAACCTTCATGATCAAGTCGCAATCTCATCTTAGCGATTATCAATGTCAAAAACATGTTAAAAATCTAGGTAAATAAGGGTTAATTTTGACAGATGGGAATGTGAACGTTTTTAAAAAAGCGGGAATTGCCCCCCAGATAGTAAAGTTTGATTGGTAGATCAAATACAGCTGCAATGCGGAATCATGTTCCACTATGACAGGAGGATTGATGGTCGCAGTATAATTTGGATACTGCAACTTTGCATGCTGCTGTACTTTGGTAGCGTGCAGCCAACGTCTACGATAGTTTATTTTGTTACGTTTTAAGACGCAGTCAACATAAAGCTCAATCGCGTTCACTGTCAAAGTAGAAAAGAAAGAGAAGCATGATGATACAACGTTTGTAATTTCTTACAAAGTATGAACCAAATATTGATTCTTAAAAAGTTCAGTAATCGAAAATATAAAACAACCAATTTCTTTTTTCAAATATGATACGCTATTGTTATTAATTTTGAGTTCTCAGAAATAATTATTTCCTAAATTAGTAGGTATAATCAGTAAATAGAATTGATTAAAATCAAATTTAAAATAAGTCTACTTGGGTCTTGCCGGAGGCGGCGCTTTAATAGACTGGTGATTGTTTTATTTGATTATTTTACTGAAGTACAGTTAGTGATGCTGCAATTGATTTATAACCTTATCATACGAGAATTTACAGATCAATTTTGCATGCTAATAAAAAACATAATATCTAGCAAATAACATGACAAATCGCTTACAAATAAAATAATTACCGACTCGTGATGATGTACTGGGACCCGACAACCTTATTAGTAAGTATGTGGCTGCGGTCATCACCGCTGTTCATTTATTCAGCACTCTGGTTTTATACAAAAATAAATAAAATGGTCGATTTACTAATGGGAATTTAATATTCTGATACAACCATTATAAACGTAGATTTATTATACAATCTAAACATTTTACATATTTCTGTACCTACCTAATTTGATTTCAATTATTTCTGAAAAATAATCGTTTAAACAGAAAGCCATTTTTGATTGATGTAAAATTAATTATTTAGAGTGTGTAGGTGGCCAAAAAAATATTGTAAGTAATACAGCAACATCGAACCAACCCACAAAAAAAATCTCCAATTTCAATCAAATGCCCGGTTGTTGGCAATACGCTCGCCTCCTATTAAATGAGACTTAAAAATAACTGACGAAATGTAGGCTAAGTATAATGGGTACACCTCTGCCAAACTCTTCGGGAATTACAGGCGTGATGTTATGTTATGTGTTCAATTAAATAATTGTAATGATTTTGAATATTGAACGATGATCAAAACCGTTGGTCCGGCGCCTGCTGATGTCTCCCCGATTGCGCCGGATTGCCGTCCCATCGGATGATCGGACTATGAGAGGGAAGAAAAGGTTAGTGCACCTGGGTTTGCGCATACACTTGTGTAGTATACTATCTTCTACGTACTTGGTTAGTCTCCATCGAGATTGCGCCGTGACCGAAATTCAGTCGGGGGGATTATTATTTATTACGTACAATAATGTCGTCCTAGGAATTCACGTCTCGTTATTACCCCAATGACTGTAACTTGTATCAAACTGCGGGATACCACATATCGGAATTAGTAAGACGGTCGGTTTTGTACAACGAACCGACAAGGACTCATTTGGGACTTCAGTTCGGTTGTAAACTTGAACTTATGTATTGAAAATTATACGTGCAAGTTCTGATGCGAGTACATGAAGCATATTGTGATCAGAAGCTGCCAGAAGGTCAATTCTACTAAATATAAACGTTCAATATCTAGTCGCAATCTTATCTCAGTGACAATCAGTTTTGAGAGGTTAAAACTGAGATTAAAATTGCCCTCCCCCCCTCGCCCATTGCTCTCGTTTACACCCGCACTTACAAATTGCATGCCTACTTTTTTTCAACCAAATATATGCCTAAAAGGATTGTCAAAAACATATATGATGTAACATAAGACCTAGGTATATTGACATTGTTTCATAATTTTTTCTTCATTTTGACATGACAACAACAACGACAACAATTATTATATATAGGTATTATTATTCTTTAATTACTTATTGACGATAACATGACTGGACCATTTATAAGGAGCGTGCTATCGGTACAGTTCCCTTAGTAAGCTTTTCATTCAAAACAGGCCTTATTAACATCGATATATTACAGCTGCAGGTAATTAGATACTAAATCAGGCAATGTTCACGGTAACACCTGGGAATAGGTAGGTACAAGGCCCGCTGTAAGTAACTGAACCAATTATTATTGAGGCCTCCTCGCCAAGCCAGGTTTATTGGCAAATTGGGAAACAAGTAATTTGAGAACATTTTGTATACGACAGTGTGCCAGGAATGATTTGTAGAGAAAGTTTTCTTAAAAGTTTTGGTTTGAATGGTTTATTCAAATTGTCTTGTAATTGCAAGCAATATATTCAGTTCATAAAAGGTAGAAGACACATAGTGATGTAAATTTTGAAGCTAGTAAAAGAAAAATATGATGAGATGTAGATGTTCCATAACAAAAGAGCAACACCCACACGGTGAAATGTGTGGAACAGCAGTTTTTCTTTTTTTTAAATCGCCAGTTGCGAGGTAATAGGACTGCTTAGGGTCAGCGTATACAGTTGCAATTTACTCAAGCAATTGTCATTTATGAATTGATAATAAACTAAAACATATTATAAATAAAGTTGAAAATGGAATACGAAATATAATTCCGCACTGCATTTATTATCTTGCACGCAATTAAACAATTATCAACTCAATTTCCGTTGGCTTATAGTTCATAGTCAATTAATCAATGAAAACTGGTTAAACATATTGCTGTTAAGCCTCTGCTGACTTTCTTCAACACCACTTTAGCCAAAATACTCTTAAACTTTATGGTCAGTGACGTCACATATAACTGAAAATACACACGTATATAAAATGTCAATATTACAAAGTGGACTTGCGGAATATTTTTGTAGATGTTAAGTTTGAAGACATACTTATAGTTTTATGTGTTTTCCGAGGGAACACTACTTATGTAAACTGTAGGTACCCATATATAACCCGTACCTGCATATATGTTATATTCAGTCCGGTTTTAGATTTTTCTTTATAGTACCTATCGATTTAAGACTTAAGACTTCTTTAAAGAAGATTTAAGACTATTTGTCTGTTATTCTTTGTACACGTCACAAATTTATATCTATACTATTATTATAAAGCATAAAACTTCTTGGTCAAACCCTCTAATCTCTGGACCTACCAGTCGGACTGGAAAAATTCTCCTTAAAATTTTTCACTCTCTTGTTTCCAAATTCATCCGCGTAAATGTTAATCATCGCTATCATCAACCTATGTCCTTTGTTAGAGTTCAAAGCACCGTACCAAATTTCATCAAAGTCAGTTAATTCGTATAGTCGTAAAAGTGGAAGTTTCAGCGAATTAACTTAGAATCAATCATGGCACATTATTTATAATGAGTTAATCTGAAATACATAATAATAAATAATTTTATCGGAACAGACCTTGAAATATAATATTATAATATGGAATTGTGGATAGGTATATAGGTGCTTGGAAAGAATTCCTTCAGTGAAAAGCTTGGGTTCTAAGTATAATTAATCAATACACGTGGGTAGGTAGGACAGTTTATAAGTAGGTACAGACTACAGTAAATTTCCTGAAAGTCTTTAAAACTAAAAATTAGGAAGCACTTTAGCAAGATTTTGCTGTTAGGTGATATTTCAATCTTATTTGCCAGCTACGTGCCAAGACAAAACCAATTATAAATCAAAGTCCTGAAGAGCTTATATCACGTATGTTCTTTAGCTCCAGTAGAGAGTATGGCTTAATGCACCGCCGCTTCAAGCAAGTCAGACGCCATACAACTGACAGCCGGCTTAGTAACGTCTTACGCGCTCATCGAGAGATGTACGCAAGGATTAGACGATCTTACATGAGTAAATTTCGGAAATGTATTTTTGGTTTAAGTGCTTTGCGTTTAAAATAATATACACATAGTAGAAAGAAAGCTTGGTTTGTGGCATGTCAGTTGATCCTTTATATTTTTATGTCTAAAACCGAATAATCTCTAATTTAAACTGTTATTTATATTAAAGACTAGCTGCTTCCTGCGACTTCGTACGCGTGTTTTTTTTCACCAGCGTTAAGTTATGTCTTTGGTCACTTCCGTGGGTCGTAGCATGATGATATAAAGTCAATACTATTCCTCATGAATCGGGCTGTCTTAAACAAAAAAAATTATCCATTCTGACTAGTATTTCCAGCAATTAGCGCGTTTAAACAAACACACAAATATATTAGGTACTATACAGATTTCACAATTTGTACATACAGGAATAGAGCAACCAACTAAACTACTCAGTTCAAAGAGTAAAAAAAGCCAAACACACCCCGCATATTTTTTCGTAATTAACAAAAAGCTCTATTTAAAAATCTCGCCGAAACACATTAAATTGCCCACCCACTCCCTAGCACCCAAACAAATAGAAACGCCGGGTACAAAAGTGACCAAGCGCAAATTACAGGCGGCACTTAAGTAAATTAATTGCACCATTGGGACTCTGATACGGTAATTAACTATTAACTAATTGGTGTGCACGTAGCATAAAATGCAGGTGGATTTGATGTTACTAGACTAGAGCTATTCCTGAAGAGATATATTTTGTAAAAATCTTCCTTGGTGAGTTAGGTACCTACTCCTCATCATATTTTTATTGATATACTTTTTATTAGCTGTCAAAACGTGATTCACACAGATTTTTACAAGAGTATAAACTGTGACGTCACTTAAGTATATGACAACTCAATTCTTTAACTACATATTTACTTATTGGTTAAAAATGAACTAAAAATCGAACTCAACTGTTAATAGAAAAGGACCATGCAAAAAACTGTATGGGCGCTGTCCCACTCACTAACAGACGTGGCATTGGTTTCAATATTATTATGACGTTCCATGAAGACTTATAGCCATTTCCAATCCAAAAATCAATGGTTTTTTTTTAAATCTTTTATATAAAATTCTCCTGTCACCGTGTGTTACCAAACTCCTCCGAAACGGCTGGATCGACTATTATGAAACTTTGTGTGCATATCGGGTAGGTCTGAGAATCGACCAACATCTAGGTATTTTTCATACCCCTAAATGTAATGTATATGGCAAAACAACGTTTGCCGGGTCAGCTGGTAAATAAATAAATTATTGGGTTTTCAGGGTTAAAATTAGGTGTATGTTACAGAAGTTGTTTTTCTAAATTATTAGTTAATGTATCAATTACCCATTAAGGTGAAGAGAGCTTGACGTCATTCTACCAGAAGCTATAGATTGACAGCTCTCCTCAAGCTTTTCACATAACAGAAAATGGTTTGGCTGCTAGCCAAACCTTTTGGTATTTTTTTATGTAGTGATTGATTGGAACATTACTCGTACAATGGATGGTCGATGTAGCCGACAGGTTCTTGAGTGGTGACTACGAACGAGATGGAGACCAAAAAACAAGACGAACGACGATGGCGGTCGAAATTCATAATAGCGATCTAAGAGCAATGTCCAGTAGTGGGATTCTTTTAGCTGAGATGACGAAGATTATCATAATATGATATAATATCATATTATGAAGTATAGTGATCAATATCTACTTGGATTTAACGCATGTGACCAAGAGAGTTATGAATATGAATGTGGATAGATGGAGAGGAAGAGGAAGACCAAAGAAAAGATGAATGGATTGTAGGAAGAATGATATGAAAGAGAAGGGAGTCAGCGATAGCACGACGGCTGACAGGACGGAATGGAAGAAGGAAACGTGTTGCGCCGACCCCAAGTAACATGGGACAAGGGCAGGAAAATGACGGTGAGTGATCAATCATAAATTTTTTTTAAGAGAAGAGTTAATTATCTAGCTAATGTAACTGTAACAGTTTGGCATATATCCACACTAATATTACAAATGCGAAATTCTGTCTGTCTATTTGTTACCTCATCATAGCAAAATCACTAAACCGATCGTAATGAAATTCGACAAAAAAAAACTTGAGATCTAAACAAAAAATAGACTACTTATTTACCTGCGTCCGAAATAACCGGCATTTACGCGAGTGAAGTCGCGGGCAAAATATCTACTACCTTCAGATCTTGTAATTACATAAGTTGGTTATTTATTATGGGTACAATAAAGGTTTTATGTGTTACTTTACGAAGTGAGATTCATTGTGGCTTTGTTAGGTCAGATTTATTTGATCTTACTTTCTGTTAAATGTCGGTTATAAACGTCCTTAACCTTTCGGAAACCATAAATATATTCTCGCAAAATAACATAACATACATCACGCCTGTAATCCCCGAAGGGTTAGGCAGAGGTGTACCCATTAGCGCACCCACGTTTCGCCAGTTACATGGGACTTAAAACAAGCCGAGCGTGGCGAGGCTATTGCCATCAACCGGACACAAATTCAGACTCCGAGGCTGCTACTGAGAAATTCCTGATGGAAAAACCCAATATATAACAATTTGCCCGACCTGGGAATCGAACCGAAAATCTCTGGAATTTTATTAATCAAAAAGTGATTAACGACAAGAATGATTGCTAAATTGTATCTTCTATCATTAATCAAGATTGTTTGTTGTCAAGGTCGTATTATTTGTTAAGTTCTCGGAGACTAAGGGACACTTTATTATTTTTGTTTATTATATTATTAAGATGTAACCTATGTCAAATTACTTTGACCTACATTTATACCTGAGACAATTTCTATACAGTAAACTCTTTTCTCGCTTTCCAGATTGTTATTTATAGAATACGAAAGGCAGACATATCTTTATTTTTCTCTTACGTGATCGTGTATACATAATCCTGATTGTTACGCGAATGTTTTTCTTGTATACGAGTATTACGTTTAAAAATGCCTTTTATTAATGGCAATCCAGTATTCCATAAAACATAGACTATGTCACTAGGAAATAGTATGGATGCCTATCAGTGAAAGATGTGTTTGTAATTGGACCAGCTGCCCTACCATGAACTCTTATTGCGATCCAAAAACTGAATTGTTCTTCAAATAAGTCAATATAACGCATCAATTTATGTCATTTATTGACGTATGGTAGGGCAGCTGTACTCTTAAATACTACAAACTTTATCTCTTTATCTATCACTATAAAATGCTTTGTCCTGAAAGACTGACTGACGGATCAACGCACAGCCTAAACCGCTGCTGATCGTAGAGACCTGAAACTTGGAGGGTGTGTTCTTTGTATGACATAGGCATCCGATAAGAAAGGATTTTCCAAAATTCACCCCTAAGGGGATGAAACGGGGGTCCAAACTTTGTATGGAGAAACCAACTTTGACGCGGACGAAGTCGCGGGCAGTAGCTAGTATATAATACTAAACATTATTCATAAATGTTTTGAATTTGAGTTATAAAAAAAAAACAGTAAAAGCAAGACTTCGTGTACTGTTAATCCATGAATACAATGCCAGGATTGTACCACGCCTGATTAACCAAGATTAGATTAGCTACCAAACTAATCCGGCAATGCCTCAGATATCCAGCACACCCCTTAAACCTAAGCACACAAGACTAAATCAGAACTAAGGGCCTGCTAATCGAAGTGGTATTGAATAATGACGTCTAAGGACCGTCCATACGAGTGAAGTTGGCTCGTCGCCAGTCGTCAATTAGACCGAGTGACAAACACAACCCCGCCTGACCGAGTATCAATTAAATTGGTATATATAACATGTACATGTATTAATTAAGAAGGATATACTTGATATATGTTACTGTGGAATGATTCCTTTGATGTGGCTAAATTAGTGTAAACTATTACTATATTTATGTTTGTTTCTATAAACATGTTCTATGACTTATCAAACTTTGTGATGTATATATAACGCGAGCGGAGAGATTTTTGAAAATTAGGTATTAGAAGAAAGTATCGCTATCGCCCTGCGAGCTACGGCGCGCGAAAAGGACATCCGACTGAACAGCCCAAGTAAAAAATTCTAATTCGGGGTTTGGCTGCAATAATTGCAATATATATATGGAACCAATATTAACAGATGTTTCAGAAACTGAATAAGAAGAATATATACTGTGCCCTACTGTATATTTTTTATCATTTTTTTTATAAATTTGTACGCTCGGCCTCTTTTGACGGTGGTATACTTAAATAGGCAAAAAGTTTTTTTCATAATTAATTCTTCTCAACACGATTCTATCTTGGAAGGAGGCAACAAGATTCAATTCTTCTTTTTCTTTAAATAAGGTTCAAAAGTGCCTGTTAATGACTAGGGCATCCATTCCGGAATTCCGGAATTTCGCAACTCCGGAATTCCGGATAGTTTTTCCAATATTTCAACTCCGGAATTGGGCTCAATTTATCGTATTTCGATATTCATTATTTTTACTTTAAAAATGTGTTTAATTTTTCAACTCATCGTTTTACGCGCAATTGTTCCTGCGCGTGTATCATTATACTAACTAGACGAGTGACTAGATTATCCTATGGTACCGCACCGGTACCGCCCCCGCGCATCCCCTTCCTCCCAGACTCCCAGCGGCCAGTCAGTCGCACGATTAGTTGCCCTACCAAGTCTTGATAGTGAGTTCTCATTTTAAGGCGCGTCGCTCACCGGTAAAGTCGAGGCGACGTCGCGTCAGCGGCGGTGCGGCGTCGCAGCACGGTCGAGGATAGGTCTCTGCGTAGAGTCGAGGCGCAGGCGTCTATGCTTCCTTCACATTTTGAATGACAAAATGACAAAATGGCGGTGGGATCGTGGCTTGGGCACACTTGAGCGCCCCTCCTGCGCCTGCACCTCGCCTCCGACCCGCCTGCACCTCGCCTCCGCCCCGCCTGCACCTCGCCTCCGCCCCGCCTTCACCTCGCCCTCGCCGCGACTCTTGTATGTGAGCGCACTACCATTCATTTGTAAAGAAAACCTTGTTGCGGCGTGCCTCTTATGCGCCCGCGCCTCAACTGCACCTCGACTCTTAATCGTGTGAGCGACGCCCCTAAGTGTTTTTTGTGATAATTTTAATTATAATATTTGCTGTTGAGCCCTTAATTTGTTGACATACATAAACTCACGCCTTTTCCCCATGGGGGTAGGCAGAAACCACAGAACGCCACCTGCTACGATCCTTACATACTCCTTTCGCCTCATCTACGTTCATACATCTCGTCATACAAGCACGCCGGTTACGAGTACTCCGCACCTGACCTTTCTGAAGAACCTCACCAATAAGGTCAGTGTAGGTCTTCCTAGGGCGACCCCTCCCTGCGTTGCCACTCACCTCTGCCATATAAATACCTTTTGTTAATCGTCTTTCAATTTGTTGATTTGTTTTAAAAAGTTTAATTAGACTTGTTAAATTTTATTGATTGAGATGTGAATTGTGAAGTGATTATGTCATGTCAAGATTGTTGTTAAACATGATAAATCTGAGGAGAGACTTAAATGCTCATTATAATATTTTGATTTTAACTACCTAGTAATGTCCAAACTACTCTAAAGCGTGATATTTCTTGTGTTAATTTAATTATGTTATTTTTCAGTTTCACTAATATTTTAAGGCTCTCAAATTGTTAATTTTTAAGTTTTTAAAAAGTTTAGACTTTCCCAATTTTAATAATATTGTTAACTGGCTTACTTAAAGTTAACTGGCAATGTCGTATCAAGACTGAGTTAAAGACTAATGTTAAAAACGATTAAAAGTTACTCAAGGTATTTGTTTTTTTTTTTTAATAATTTCTTATCCAGTTCCGGAATTCCGGAATTCCGGAGTTGAGAGCCCAATATCGTAAATTAACTCCGGAATTGAAAACCTTCCGATACTGGATGCCCTATTAATGACCAATTGAAATAAACGATTTGATTTTTCATCGCGTCTCCGGTGCGACAAACATTTTGTGTTGCCAAGTCATAATATCTATTAACGTTTGCCTCGCCCACCATAAAGCAACAGATTGTCCAAAGTACCTATTATAAAACAAAGTTTCCTGACCGCACCGCCATAGTCCGGCTTTCCAGTTTCCACTACTTACTTGGCACGATTTTCGAAGAAGGTTTTATAATGCAAAGCCACGAGCCGCCTTGCACAGCGATTGACAAACTTTTAGTTGAGACTTTTAATGAGAGACAAAATCTTTTGTAATTTTCAAAATAAGGGAATTTAATGTTACTATTAAGAACTGCCGTCTGTCTATCAGGCTGTCACATTTGAACCGTAACAGGTAGACTCATTTGAAATGCTCGCTGAGTGTGTATACTATGGCCACTATAACCACGAATGAAATAAAATTATAAATTTAAGGGGTCCCCATACGAGAAACATTGTACTCAATATTGTATGGTGATACGAAACCCTTCGTATGCAGTTCGTCTTGTACTTGGCTGAGTTTCTAAGACATACTAAATACTCTTGATCGTTGTGGTGATGCTTGGGAAGTGCCAGTGTCCAACAATAAACGTCATTCTAAATAATAATGATGACTAACCTGGGCAGGAGTCTTGACGTAATACTCTATGTCGTTGATGATGAGCCGGAAGTCAGTCTCAAGCAGTGCCTCGATGGTGTCGCTCGCGGCGATGCGCACGCGCTCGTCCGCCGCCAGCGCAGCCGCGCGCTCCACGCCGTGGTCTTCAGCCTTGACCTGTTGAGAAGAAAATAGAATTAAAGTTTCAGAAATGAGGAGACCCGCAGAATAACCGTCATAGCTCTCAAAATTGAGAAAATCAAGTGGCAATGGGCAGGGCACATAATTCGTAAAGCGGACAGACGGTCGTTGGCTTTAGGCTCTCGATTGGCGACCACGTTACGGAAGGCGCAGTGTGGCCACCTCATGGGGGGCTTATGGGGGGACTGACGACGTGGTAAAGGTCGCGGGAAACCGCTGGATGCGGGCAGTGCAGGACCGGCGATTGTGGTTATCTTTAGAGGAGGCCTAAATCCAGCAGTGGACGTCTTTCTGCTGATATGATGATGATGATGAGGAGATATAATGTAATATGTAAGGGTATAACGGAGTTGATAAGTTACGAGAATTGTTCCTAAATTTAAATCACAACTGGCATTCTTGTCAGTCGTGTGAAAGGGCTGGATGTGACAAATCTGGTTCTCCGACTGTACAAAGGCTGTGCTTATGGTTTTAAGTGCATAAAGCATTAAATAATGGACTTGCCTTAGAGTAACTGGTCGCAGGTGCACATAACTCATGATAATAAAGCACTGGACGTTCTGGGAAAGCGCTGGAAGTTTCGTTTTTCCCGCGTTTACTGCACCTACGTACTGTAATATATCAGGAGGTTCAATCTACTTGATTGATACACTTTTTGCTTTGTATATTGGTCTAAGTGAATTGTGTCAGTTTTTTTTGTCTAATTTAGAACATAGTAATTTGAACTAGCACTATTATATGGCTAAGCCAGCCAGAGTCTCTATAGGACCTACGCAAAAGTTAAAAAACATGAATTATTTCAAGACAACATGCAACTTTTGTTACTGAATGACTGATCTATGAACACACAGTTTAAGGCACAGAACGGATTGTGCTGAAACGCAGATACGCCTACGTCATAATACCGCATCCCTAGCATGCGCTAAGAAAGGATTTTCCAAAATTCACCCACTAACTAAGGGGATCTTCTTCTTCTCGTGTCGATTGACTCAAATTTTGTCCGACCAATATTGAGCAACCTGTACGCTCTGTCATTGGCATCATTAAGGTCTTGAATGGTGCAGGTGGTAGTGCACGACGGGCAACTGAGGAGGTGACGCATGTCCTGTGATGGAGCTCCACACTGGCACTCCGTTTGGGATGGGTGAAGAAAGCCCCATTTGGCCAGATTAGTTTTACAGCGGCCAACCTGGGTCCGCAATCTCTTAAGAGATTTCCAGATTGGCCACTGCAGTTCACATCCAGGGGGAAGATGTTCTACCGGAGTGATGAAGTGTGGGGGGGTTGGGTGTTTGTACCTCCATAATGCACACCTCTCGTCTGCCGCACGGTCCACCGATGGGGTCGTGCACGTCTAAGGGGATGAAACGGTGATTCAAAGTTTGTATGGAGAAACGAGATTAGATCGCCAATAACCGACATTTCCGCAGATGAAATCGCGGTCAAGAAGCTAGTGAATAATAAACCTTTTTATTAATCTCATACCACATACCAATCAACCCCTATGAGAGTCATATAATCCGATCAACTCAATTAAATCACGCATAAATCTGAGCTACGATCGAAAGTTCCTTCATTGCTCAAGATGGCAGAACTTACCTAATTAATAAACGTAATTATCGATGGTATCGGCAGGCCGGTGCCTTTGAACTTACTGGTAGCCTATTGATTAGCAGTTGAGGTTTTGGGACCTTCTAATCGGGTTAAGTCCTGCAAAATGATCTTACATCAGAATTTCTCTCATTTTTCAAAGTGGTTGTGTTGATTTTCGATATTTAGCACTAATAAAAAAATTATTTTATTCTAAGCATAGGTTATGGATGTATACAATGTAATGTTTTTCCAGCAAAGTAATAGGTACTACACAATCAGCTTAATATATTATATTAAATTACATAATATCACACCTGCAATCCACGAAGGGTAAGGCAGTGGTGTTTAAATCCCATGATTACATGGGCGAGCCTATTGCTATCAACCGGGCACAAATCCAGACTCCAAGGCTGCTACTGAGAAATTCCTAATGGAAAAAAAACCCAATAACTCTTTACCCGACCTGGGAATCGAATCCAAGACCTCATGCTTAGCAGTCGCGCTTTGCGACTACTAGTATGTAGTAGTACAAATACAGTAAGTAGTGTAAATTCTTCAGAATTGGATAGATTTGTTAATTTTCTTAAACAAACAATTTCAAACAGAAATATAGATTTCAGCTTTAACATCATTCCTATAAACTCGACCTTGTTACTTCCGCTATAGGTAAGGGTCCCTCAACAACTTATACCTACCAGTGTCCTGAGTGGTGACTAAGGGCCTATTATGACTTTGAGATGCACATGTAGTCAGTCCGTGGATGTTCTCAACCAAGCCCAAGTATGTATTGCTTGCCGTTGTGTATCTTATTGTAAAATTGACCCTTAGACACTGTTGCATATTATATTGAGAGGAGCTCTCACCTGTTCTAGCAGATCGCCGACAGTTTGCGAGACGGGACGGAGTGTGAAGCGACATTTCTCGCGACGGGAAGGCAGCGGCACGGTGATCACCGGCAGACCGCGCCGGTACGTTACCGTCACCTCTGAAACAAGAGAACAATTGTAAGAAAAAGAAAAGCCACAAAAATCAATGAAGAGAAAGAGACTATTGATAATGAACTAAATCAAGCAGTTATAAAGTTGGAAATTGACTAACGCGGAATTATATTTATATTACACGCAATTTTCGACTATATTTCAGCTGCAATTTGAGGAGGAATTTTCATATATTTAGGAAACTCGTTGCGATATTCTCTCTTCAATATTCAAGCAAGCAAGATACATATTTAAGTCATAAGTAAGCTAGACTTCTACTAAACTATTTCGCAAAAATGTTTTCCACTGACTCTTCAGACGTATCGAGGTAGTTTCAAGTTCCGTTTGTTCATTTCCAACATTTTGGAATTGGAAGTTTGTATATGTGCGATGTAAACGCTCTTTTGAACACAACAATTACTACGTGTACACTTTAAAGCTGAAGAGTTTGTTTGTTTATAATAATAATAAAATAAATAATAAGTAAATCATTTTATTATCAGGCAACTGTGGCCCATAGAAAAAAATACACAAAATAATCTTATTAAAATAGAAATAAACTAATACATATTATAAAAGTCTTTTATAATATGTATTAGTAGTTTATACGCATAATCTGCGAAATACCTGGTCCGATTCTGAAAATTCTTTCGCTAATAAGAACCTACGTTACCTTTGAGTGTTATAAGCTATATTAACACATAACATAACATCACGCCTATAATAGGCTATATTTGATCAGTAAAACAATAAGGACCTTTAAGTAAATTCACGTAGACGAAGTCGAGGGCAAAATCTAGTTTTGTATAGTTTCTTAGAGCACGTAGGTACAACCCTCTACCCACAAAACAGCAACATTCAAGTCTTTCATATCCTGCCTCAACATCCATTGCCTGCTGTTCAAACATTCTCCGTTCTACAGGGTCTTACGTCAAGCACCCTAAGGCTTATTGCTGCTTTTGTTAGAGGAAGCTCAAACACTTCGCTCAAGTGCTGGTGGAATGATCGTGAGACTTGTAAGTAGAATTGGCTCTTTAGTTGCTGTTTTTTTAATTCTGAGGAGTAATCTGACTGCCTCGTTGGTCTAGTGATCATGGGTTTGATTCTCAGGTCGGGCAAAGTGTTATTGAGTTTTTCCATCAGGAATTTCTCACTAGCAGCCTCGGAGTCTGGATTTGTGACCGTTTGATGGCAATAGGCTCGCCCCCTATTTGGGACATGGGATTTAAACATAACTGGCGAACTGTGGGTGTATTAATGGGTACACCTCTGCCGAAACCTTCGGGGATACAGGCGTGATGTTAATTATCGTATTTTTTTAAAACGTTTTCGTTCTCATTTCGGTTTTAATCTGTCAAAAATACCTCCTGTTGACTTACTTTTTTTGATAAGCTTTTTCATAAAAATAGAATTAGATAGAATTGCCCGTTAGCAATCAATCTCAGCGTCCATCGTCAAAAAAAAATTGGTAAATTAGAGACATTTTTTAAAGGTTGTGTGACAGATTAGATTGCGATTGTACCTGAAAGTTATTAGATTCTCAAACATTTTAACCATGTTTATATAACATAGGTCTAGCGACTTTGGGATCACAGTTCATAATAGGTTATTGTACAGTCAGCAAAACAGATAGGTATGCAGGGCCGTCAGATATAGTTGAAGTTTTCTAAGAAACCGATGAATGTCTTTGACCGAAACTTAACCTAAATAAAGAACTATTTATTATCTACGTTTAAAATTAAATTACATTCGAAAACATCCATCGGTTTCTAAGAAAACTTCAACTATATCTGACGACCCTGCATACCTATCTGTTTTGCTGTGTGTACATTAAGCTTTATAATAGGTACAGATTTCAGTACCTACCTAGAATAGTCTGATTAGTTTAGAAAAAACATATATGACCAACAAGCTAGTAATCCACTTCGTGTCATAGTTATTTTTAAGCTAAACAGTATTACATACAACATACGAAGCATTAACAGGATTAAAAGGGTACGAACAGGAATTCATTTGCACTTGAGTGAATTGGAAACGGAACTTTTGTACGGAACCTTCCCGAGTCGGTTTCCCGTATAACCGTACAAGCGTTAAAAGCGTTTCTTCGTTCGAAATTTCGGGGCTTCATCTCTGGTTTAGGGAACACCGTTTGGGAATTATCGGGACCCGGATACCCAGTGAGGAATTTGATTAATGGCTCTTTTTATGACTAGGTTTTGAATCGTAATATGAAATGGTATTCATCATGTCAGGCTGCGAGCAGATCTGAGATTCTTAGTTAGACTAGGTTAATATTATCTGATCTTAATGTGTTTTTTACTATCTGATCCCTAAATGGCGTTGGGACCTAAATAAGTCTTTGGTGTTCTCGCATATGGAGCTTGAAATCTCGGTCAGTTGTACACGGTGGAAGCGACTTCGAATGCTAATTTTAAGCATGTACCTATTCAGTACATGATTCTAGGACTGAAGGCCCGTTAACATTTTTGATTTTTGATCGCTGGTAAAAAGATCAGCTGTTTTATAAAAAGTGTAATGAACCAGCAGATTTTTCAAAGTCAAAGTCAAACATTTATTTCAATTAGACCATTAAAAGGCGCTTTTGAACGTCATTTACAAGAGAAAAATAATAATAAAAAGTTATTTTTTTTCACCTTGTAGGTATAATAAATTAGGTATGATAGCGCGGGAAAATCATTTAGCAAAATAAAATTGTTCCATCTACAACAAACCTAACTGTTTTGACTCTGCACACTTTCTTAGTCAGGTTACATAGTCCATGAAATAACGATTACGATCTAATTTTAGAAGAAATTACTTGCATTTTTTCTAAAAATAGTCATATGGTACCATGGATAATGGTGTAGAATGGTCTAAAGTAAATTGTTTCATTATATGCGAACGGACACAACCTGATTGTCCGCACGCTCCACTTACCGCGTACACTTATGCACGAAAGTGTTAAACCGGTAAAAAAAAGTGGTATTTATTAAGACTGCGGCACGATTTCCCGAAGAACGTTTGCTAGAATAAATATTTGAGCGAAGAACGATTGCCCGAATGAGCACTTCCCCGAATAACGTTTGCCCGATAGAACGGTTGCCCGTAGAACATTCCCCTAAAATAAGAATTTTCCGATAAGAACTTAAAAGGAGCAATTACATTAATTAAGTTAGCAACTTTTATTCTCTTTAGAGTTTAAATATTTTTTCATATTCTGGAGTAACTACTTTCAGATTTCTTAAAACTAGGTACTAGTGCCAAAGAAAATTAACGTCAAAGTAATTCGAATAAACCACTTATTATTCTTCTATATCGTGTGAGCAATAAGGTCTTACGACACACCCTAGTGTCACAGTTTCTAAACCGCCTCGAGGGCCACTGACATGGTTTGAGTGGGACAGTAATAGGTTTCCTCACGCTGTTTTCCTTCACTTTTTATTAAGAGTGTTACATTGGCCACGTAATTATGTCAAACTTAATTCGTTTCTAAATATTAAATAAAAAAATCCTTTTTCAAAGAACATTATTATTTCATTATGTGGCGTAATCAAGAGGTTTAAAATAATAATGATAAACATCGCTGTACGTCCGTAACTACTAGATAAGCTACGGGAGCAACAATTAATTATTTCGTCTTACACCGTACAATAGGGATTTCTAACCCTAAGCTACGGAACCAACTGTTGCGTGACTGACGATTTTAATATTTATGACACATTAACATTTAAATGTTTGTCTCCGAGTGTACGACATAGCATTTAAACGGAAACTCCTCTTGAAATACTTGTCATAAACTGAGCAAAATAATTGTTTTCCTTTTTGTCGATTTACGACAAAGAGAAGAGGAAAATAAAACAAAGCGTTCCGTTTACGCAAAAGCGAACAAAAGTAACAAAAAAGTCGTTATATTCTGATGTTCCGTCAAAACGAATGGTGAATTAATTTGAACAATTCTGCACGCAACTGTACAAAATACTTTGTTAAACTTTCAAGCAGATTAATCGTTAGAAAGAGACGTACGATAATTATTTGTGGTAGATGTTATACGCGACAGCGGGGAATAATAATTAGATCGCTTCTAAAGTTTCTGGTTGGTAATTATTCGACAAGCGAAGAACATTTGCGTAAGCGCATAATTAGTTAAATTAAATTTTGAAGTAACTAATCTGCTAATGTAACTCAGAACTTAGCGTATGAGATTAATGCTTTCTGAAAATGAAGTTGACGTGCGCACACGTGTTTTGGATACTTATAAATGAGTTGAGTCATTGGAATCGTTTAACACTACATGAAATTATGTGGGTTGTGCTTTTTCATCATGTACTTTATACCTTACCAAGATCAAGATACTTACATAAAACAAATGATTTTGTTTTTGTTATGACGTGTCAAATCATTTTGCATAGGAATTTGTGTCGCAATGTGTCATTATGCTAACAATTTATGTTCAATCTTTTGAATTAAGCAAATGAATGTTTTAACTTTTTCACTTTCATTACTTTTGGAATAACCGCCATGTTGCGAAAACCCCATAGATAGTCCCAGCAAGTTATAAAGCAGTAACAAAACCCATAAATAAATAAATAAATTATTGACAACCCACAGGTGGTCGGTAATCGATGACCCTTTGCGCCTACGCCTACTTTGCGGTATATTTATTTTATATCCTGGCCAAAATAACATTCAATAAATATCCCTTGGGACCTCTTAGGGATACAACCATTTATTTGGAGTAGCCACAGCGGCTTGTTAAGTCGAAATGCTTTTAGATTTTATACTTTAATAATTATTGTTATGCTTCTGTTTTGAAAAACACCGATGATATCATTAGATAGGTATGTAGATGCAAATATGTATCTAGTCATTTTTAATTATTACATTTACATTTGTTTAAAACTAAACCCAACGATCCGCTCTCTCTTCCGAAAATAATTATAAGGAGAGAGATCGAAAAAAAGATGATAGTCATAGCTAGAAAAATGCCGATTCAATGATAAACAAAAAATAAAACTTATGGCAAATGTAAAGTCTTGTCAAATTGCTCCTTTACCCGCCCCAGCTACCACCTATACTTTGCGCTGCCATATTAAGTATGCGCGTACGCAGCATAAAGCGATGCCCGCACAGTGGGCAGACGATGTAATTGCCCTGTCACTTTCCTAATTATCATCACGTTGTCCAGCGTTTCTCCAATGTTTGATTTATAGATATCACTTTTGCATGCCACGATACACATCTGTTTTTACTACCTTCGTTTTATTTATCTAATAAACTTTTTATTGAGATTGTACTTTTTCCTTTGACACAATTTATACAAAATTAAATGTTAATGATGTATTAAATAAAATGTTTATTGCATGCAATGTGTTATAGATTCATTATGTGTTTGTTGGTCGTTCTTGTTTGCGTTTTGCATACAGAAATTAATCGCACTATTATGAATACTTCAATTACCTATCGTTAATGTTTGCTTTTGTAAGTCACTATATAAAATTATAGCATTATATTCGGTAATATGTTTATACTATTCGATGCTACGGATAAATATTCTGATAGTAAAAATAAGCTGCATAAGAATCGGCGCAAAATTAACTGTTTTCATTTATCGAGTTGGATTTTATCGATAATAACACCCATGTCTAACCACTGAACCAATCAGCAAAGCGATTTGCATTTTCATTCATTTACACGGTGACATAATATCGATACATTCAATGCGTCCTTTGTTGTCACCATTTTTTATTGTTATACCTTTGTTCGTCTGAAACTGAATTAAAATATGAAGTCATGTTTTTTTTTATAGGTTTTTATAAAGTGGGACGTTTTTTGTATTACACCTTGTATATTTTTAGCTTGACCTCGATATAGACATAAAAAAATCTGTGATAAATAAGTATACGGCCCCCTTTACACTTGTAAGTTGCTTCCGAATGTAAGTAACTTCGGCTGTATTCGAAAGTATTAAGAAATTACGATAAGCAACTTACAAAGAGTGTTTTATCGTAAGTTATTTACGATAGTTACTTACGTGAGTAAAACTTACAAGTGTAAAGGTGGCTTTACAAGACTAAGCTATAATCTTGAAGATAAGATGCTGATATCAGTGTTCTTCTTCATCAATCTAAATAGCCCAGAAATTAGCTACAAATTTGGCGCCATCAGAAGCGTCTTTAGCTCCTGTAAAGTGCAGCCACATTTGCACTCAGTCTTTAATAGTATAACACTAACTTTTTAAGTTGTAACTTGAATTTTTAACATAGTTATCAGAGCAAATCGATTGGATTAACGGTAACAAACTTTTTAAGTCAAGCTATTTCTAGAACAGAAATATCGAGACATTAAAATTCAGCTACAAAATAAACCGTAACTATCTGACTAACTTACACAATTAGCAAATCAGAAAACCATTACTTTAGCTACGTAAAGTTACCATTCTTTGCTTTACATTCAACTTACTTGTTTTTTTTTTGTTGTAGCTATGATAGTAGTTTAAAGTAATATTTGGCGGCGATGATATTTAGTAGCGATACTATTTGGTGGCGATGATATTTGGTATTAGCGATGATACTTGGTGTTAGCGATGAAATTTAGTAGCGATGCTATTTGCTGGTGATGATATTTAGTAAAGATGATATTTGGTAGCCATGATATTATTTTTACCATTCAATTATACTTTAAACGACTAATCACCTTCCCCAAAACCTAGAGCCATAATAAAAGCCTACCTAATACTATAAAACCGACTCTCTCTATTACCCTAAATACCAGAAGTAGGAAACTAAATACGAATGGTAAGCGACGCCAGTACAATAACAAGAGGCTTATATTAAACCTCCCGCCGGATATCAAGCCGCAGTTGCTAGTACGCGTTTACACTGGGCAAGTTGGTAGAGTAGTTCAACAGAAGTGCTGATAATTATCATAGCTATGTTGGTACTTGAAAGCACCGTTGTAACTTAGGAAGAGACCGAAGAAAATTTCATCTTGAAACAACGCTAAAAGTCCTCGTATTTTGATAAATTATTTTAATAAACAAGAAAATATTCCGAAGAATATCAATTACAATTTCATTCACACCGCTGTAGAGTTTGTTGGAAAAGAAAGTGAACATTGCATAATGAACTTTATGCACATTGTTTTACAAACGAAAAAAGTAATCACTCCTCTTCCGAAAAATTCTCACGGATAAGTATGGGAGTATCTGATCCTATGAAATTCTACAAAGAACAATGTCAGGTTTCGGCTTACACAACTTTTAAAACTAAGTTCACACGGACACAAAGTTTTTACCTACAACAAATTAAATATAAAATTCTAACTTCTTAAAAAACATTTGTTTATTTTCTAGAACTTTTCCAAAAATAAATCATATAAATAATCGTAAATCATTTGGTCCATCCTGTTCTAGGTTTTTTTTTATAAATAAAAAGGTTTAGGTAGTAACTTGTTCTGCCACTTATCGATTATTCTAAATAATTAAACCGATTTACTCTTTATTTTTTATTTACCACCTCACAATTGTCTCTTAATATTATTTTTTACCTAAATAATACGTTCATCGTGTTTATTTTAAATACATTTAGTATTTTTATAGAATATAAAAACTCAAGAAATCGATTTTCATGACCTGTGCTCGATAACTTAATCGTAATGTAATGGCAACCCTGTTAGGTTCTGTCTGTCTGTCGTGTCTGTCTGACTGACTGTTAGTCAATGTCAAACATCTTGTTTGTGTTGTTGCTAGTGTTTTTCTATGAGTACGGTTGTTTTTTTCTCAAATATCACACATTTTGTGACAATGTCCCATCAACTACGTTGTATTAATTGTGGTATAAATGTGTTTCGAATGAAACGGCATTTAGTTGAATCTGATGATATCCGTTCATTGTTACAGCAATGGACTTCACTTTCTGAGGTAAAGTACGATTCTTATTAGAGCAATAGCGCACTAGCGGCTAGGCCGCAGCGGCCAGGTCGCGGCGGCAATTTAATAACTTATGAAATCGCCACAGAGCGCGCGCACCTGGCCGCAGCGGCCAGCGAGATCGAAGCGACGCATTTGCGGCCCGTGTTCAGTCGCTGGTCGCTGCGGCCACTGAGATCAATTGCATTGTAGTTAAATCACCAGTGTGCGCGCACTAGCCGCGGCGGCCGCACGTATTGTGGAACTACAGCGTGATTTGTGATCATCGCGATGTCTTCCGACACGGAAAGATTGATAACCGAGATTGAGACAAGAAGGGCGTTGTGGGACATGTCCTGTGAAGACTATGCAAAAAAAAATCATTTATAGGTGTGTTGATAATGATTTAATGAATGAAAACGAATAAAAGTTTAATTACTGTATATTTTTTGTTTAATTTACTCCGTAGAAATAAATAACCTCCAATTTACAATGTCTGAATAATTTCTTTTTGAGAAGTTCAATGTAAAAGTGGAAAACACAGATAAGCTTCTGACATGAAACTACACAAAATAACGTGAGAATTTTTACTGTCCATGAAAATTTTTTATTGAGCCTAAGTTACTATGGACACCTGACATTGTTCTTTGCGCAAGACTGGAGACAAGGCGTTTGTTTTTTTCGTTCTGCGGCGATGTTAATTGAGTCCTACGACAGGACGATATTTCAGGATTCTTTATACTGGATCATGCACTAATTAACATAAGTAGTTTATTTATACTAGCCCATTTTCGCAAGTCGGATGGTTTATAGCTACTGTAGCGACCCCGAGGCTTGGGTCACTACTGTACAGGGATATGTCAATCTACTTTGATTGAAACACGTATTATAAATTGACTGTGTATATTAATAACTTTTAATTAGTATTATATTTTAGTTCTAGTTTTATGTTAGGATGATGACAGCCGTCGACACATCGGTCTGTCTAATCTCTTCTTATTATAAAAGTAGTATTTATCTCTTAAAATAAATAGTTTATATTCGACTCATCTAGCCAGTTAGGAAAATAGTTTTTCAGTACCTACTTTCATACGCTGACTCTCTCAATAGTAAACGCACCTTTACAAGCTCTCGTTTCACAAAATGGGATATATTTTGTGTGTTATTATTATTTACTCCGTATTTTAATGAGGTTCGCATGTAATCAAAGTTGCTAACATGTAATGAGAATATGTGAAGACTGAAGGTTGGCCACAAACCACGAATAGTAAGGATCAATAGAGCAAGAATATGCTGGAAAAGCTCATAACAAACCAACCAAATTAAGGAGAAATATAAAATACTAGTTTGTGTCCGCGGCTTTGTCTTGTAAAAGTGATCACTTCTTACAAACAAACAAATAAATAAGAAATTGTACCTTTTTATTATATCGGTTCAGAAGTATACCTTGATATAACGCCTTTCTTTCGAAAAGGGATAGGCAGACGTCTGTGGAATATTTCGTCAAGAGACATAACGTGAAACGAAGATAATCAATAAACAAAAATTTTGGAAAAAAATATTTTTCGGCATTTATTTTACATTTGGATATACATCTAAACATAAAATTTGATCCAAACTAACTATAAAACATTAAACAAGAAGCTACAAACAAAAAAGATAGCAAATCGTTTATTATAATAACACGCCCATTATTGGGAAAATAATTAATCAATTCCCTTAATAACGTTGATGAGAACTAATAAATAATTAATTTTCCCAATACGCAATCAGTGTTAAGAACAATAAAGCTTTAATTACTATTGTATGAGGATTATTGCTGCTTCACAATAATGCTGGTATCCATTATTCATGATCGTGATAATATGCTGATAAAGGACATGCCAAACCAATGCATGTGTTGTGCTGCGAACTTTGGTAGAATATCAACGAAATAATCCAATGTAAATGAAATCGGACTTTTGGAATTAATTAGGTTTTTATAGCTTCCGTGAAAGCTTGCTTTTTCATTATTTCAGGGTTGGTCCAGTGGTAAAAGTTGTTCATAATGATGAGGACAAAGACCCCTTTTCAGATTTTTGGTAAATTAACAATCACCCTGTATAGGGCGGGCCGTCAAGAGCGCGTAATTTTGTTGCTATCTAATTTTTTTTGTTTTTTAAAAGTAATGTTTTTTATTTTTTTTTAAAGTAGAACCCAAGACGGGTTCTACTTCCAGGTCTGGCTATGTGTTAGTGGGTTTTTCCATCAGGAATCTCTCAGTAGCAGCCTTGGAGTCTGGATTAGTGCCTGGTTAATGGAAATAGGCGCGAGCTTATTGCCATTGCCATATACATATGTTGAAGTTCCATGTAATAAGGGGCGACCCTTATTACATGGAACTTAAACATATGTTATTACCAAAAAAAAAACGCACCTAAGTCCTTCTAAGATATTTTCCTCGTTTCCCTAACAAAATTCTAAGACCTATTTAAACCGGGCACAAAGCCTTACTTACTCCTTATCCGGATGAAGACCGGTAAGTAATCCGGATCCTTTCTCTTTGACAAACGAACCTTCGTCACTGTCGCACTGTTTGTGACGTCAATGGACAGACACCCATTCCGAGAGGCACTTTTTGGAAAGGAATGAGATGTCAGGAGATAGTGTGAGGTTACCTAACTTGTTCTAGAAAATATTTAGGTTCTATATTTAGCGCGAGGCTTCGCAACCGGGCACGGGTAAGTGCCAATGTGACCTTTCCGTCTAATATTTACTCTAAGTTTATCTTAGACATCGGTAAAGGTAAACATCGTTAGGTAACCAAAGTCAAAGTCAAAACATATATTTCAATTAGATCATTTACAGGCACTTTTGAAATGTCCAGGAGTCAGTCAGTTAGTCCGAAAGTTGAAGCTAGTGTTGCTCGTACCTGGACTTTAATTTAATGATAAATAATTATGACGTAAATATACATATAACAATTTGTATTCTACGCTTGCTTACAGGCAGAATACAGAGATTTTTAGGTAATAAAATCTTTCCTTGTAAAGTATGTGTTTTGTTGCAAATAAACATAAATAATGAAAGTCTGATATCGCCAATCCGCCTTGAGCAAACACGCTCGTGCCTACTCTGCATGAAAAGACCTTAGCCTTGCAGTGGGACAATAATAGGCTGGTATTCTTAAGTTAAGATAGTATTTAGCGTCAGTGCGTAGGTACCTAATACCTGAAATATTTATTATTACAGGCTACAGAAATATCCAACCGTGTAGGTTGTCCATTGTCCACACCAAAATTATCGAGCAGAATCTGTTGCTGAACCTGTAGAGTTTTTGTTTGTTTGTTTAAACGCGCTAATCTCTGAAACTGCCAGTCAAAACACATTAATAAAATGGTAGGAAAGTCAAAACTGTACATTGAATATTTTTTTTAAAGAATCCTTGGGGTGTGATCTACAATCGATACCGAAGCCAGAAATATAGTTTTTTAGAATTTTTGTTTGTTTTTCTGTTCGTCTGTATGTATGTCCGGGATAAACTCAAAAAGTACTGGACGGATTTGAATGATTTTTTTTGTTGTATAGGTATTAAGTCTGGACAACATAAAGGCTATAATTTATCTTGGAAACTTGAACACCTGATGCAGAACCGCAACAGACCAGCTAAACTATAAGAGATACAAAAATAGCACCATAGCAAAAATTGTTCCACGTGATGAGCATTTTCTGCTGAGAGAATAAATTTGAAGATCTGGAATACCTGATGTGGAACTCCAAGTTCACGCAGACGAAGTCGCGGGCAGCAGCAGCTAGTAGTAGGCTATACATATAACATCACGTTACGACCGACGGGACCGAATCAGTTAACCAAAAGTTTAACACGGCAGAAAGAAACCACGTGGACTACGTTGCGGGTAGAACTAGTAATAAATCTGGCACATTATTTCATAAACAAATAACTTCCTATGTTTACGTAGGTACATTTTATTACATCGTAATGACCATGTCAAAGGACTCTGTCATACCAACAAAGCAACAAATGTTCATTCATTCAGTGACCGAGGGCGGTACCACTTTATTCCCGGACACTTGGGAATTCACTTATCCGCTTCACGGGAATGAAAAATGTCCGGCATGCCGACAAGTGCCGAGACCTTACCAGGAATTAGTACAAATTAAAAAATATACCCTGTGGATTTGTTTATAGTATAGAGATTTAACACTTATTTCGTGGGTGGTTATGGTTTATGCACCACGAAAGATGAGACTTTATTATTTCGTAATAAATATTCAATATTGTTAAGAATTTTAATGTAAATGACATCAAAAATCCCTGAATAGATACACAAATCATTCATAACTATTTCGTACATCCATACCTGCGCTAGCCCCGACGACTACTGATACTTGTCAAGTCTCATCTTTCGTGGCGCGTATTGTATCTACTAATGATATTTTAATATATAAAACTTTATAAAGAGAAGAAGTACTATAAATACAAAAATATATTTGTAATGAAAAAATGTTACGAGTAGTAAGCGAATTTCGATTGAAGTGTTTTAAATATAAGTTTACTGTCTGTGTGAGAAAATTTATTCTCTATTGAAAGTCTTTTTCGAACATGACGACACGATTGGTGGCTGAGCGATTGACTTCCCAACAAACATTTCAGTCGTATAAATAAAAAATATGCGACTCAAAGTGTTGTAAACATCGCATTGAAGTAATTTAGCGTGTAATACGACTTAGAGCATCTTATTCTTATATAACTTTTAGTCGTATATTTCAGTCATACAGAAATCGTATTAATTTCTATACGACTATTTTTATGACTATTATACAGTTTTATGTAGAAACGGCGTCATTTAGTGGTAAAACCAGTGTCGTGATCTTAGTGACGTCAATATGACTTTTTTCCCACCATTAATCGTATTACAATCGCGAGAACCACCTTTAAGTGACGACCATTTAAGAGTGATAAATTGCACTCTTATACGACTTTAAGACAATTTTATAACTTTTATACTACCCTTACACTACAAAGGAACCCTATTTCAGTTAATATGGCTGACAATATTGAACAAAAAGTATGTGCACAGAATAAGTAGTCGTTTTGATGTAGTAATATGGTTGTATATTTCCCATGTTAGCATGTTTACTAAAAATTTACATGATTAAATCACTTAATTTAAAGAATTTGCATGGCGCGTTAATTAAATTGACATAATTAGCTCATATTACCCGATAGAATTAATTTCCCAATAGATTTAATGGGCCCAATGAGTTTCAACACAATATACAATATGCACATAAATTTTTGTACTGACATAAATTGAAGTCATGCAGGCATAATAATTTACTTTATTTTAAAATAATACTACGCTACCTATTTGCAACAAAATGCCCCGAAGCAGCGGTAATAAACACCATCACTCGACGAAAACGTGGGTTTTGCGACTACTACACAACCACGATCTGACTAAAAAGTGGTTTATACGACGGTTACGTCACTCTTTTAAGATACTTTTTCGTATAAAATGGGCCTATTCTCGGTGAAGCCAACGTGATGGCGACGTATTTACAACCAGCTTAGGAACCAAATGTAGAAATCAGCACGTTGTGGCGACTTGTAAAATGTTTGTTGGGTTACCTACTGCGCTGCGTGCTGTAGGTTCGATTCTCGCACGTAATAAATATGTATATGTCCTACAGGTTCTAGTACCGGTACCGGTTCTAGTTGTCCATGTGTTCGTTAAAGTTTAAAGAAAATATTATTTTTCATTTCCCGATTTTATTGTTAAATTCTAGTAAATCATTTGACTTTTCTTTTTTTATTGCTTGACGCATGCCACGCCTTCAAAGTCAAAGTCAAAGTCAAAACATTTATTTCAATTAGACCATTTACAGGCACTTTTGAATAGTCAAGGAGTCTGTCTTCCGGGAAGACGACGTGGTTATGTATGGCTTGCACCCACTAAAAACTCCGCCTGTGCACCTATTTTTGCCTATGTCAACCCTATCAAAAGGCAGTTATAATTTTAGGGTTGTTTCGAATGAAATAGAGCCAATCCCGGCTCGTACACGGAACATCACTTTTTTACCGTTCCTTTTATGTGCTTTGTTAAACAAACTCGTAAATCTTCAGCCGTTTTATGAAGTATGACTTTCACTGGTCTGGGAGGGAAATGGTTTGTAAGGTCGGTTAATTAGACCCCACTTTTTTAGGACCTTTAAGGTCATTGAATTGTTATCATTACTAGTATTAATAGCAGCCTCAGAGTCTCGATTTGTACCTAGTCGATGGCAATAGGCTCGCCCCCTATTACATGGGACTTAAACATAACTAGCGAAACGTGGGTGTACTATTGGGTACAACTCTGCCTAACCCTTTGGGGATTACAGGCGTGATCTTATGTATCATCAAGTTTAAAAGCCCCAATTTGCACAGAAGTCTTCAAGTATTTTAGTATCGTATAAAAACGTTCGTGACAGACGAACAAAAAGCAATCTGATAAAGATTCTGTTTTCCCTTTCAGGTACTTGCCCTTAAAATTAAGTCCATTACCCAAAACACATAAACAATATTATACAAAGGTTTTTGGCTGAGATTGTTGGATTATTTTTGCCGAGCGTTAGCAGTCTAATTTGAAAGTCAAAACAATAACATTCTTTATGAAACAGGGGAGTGTGGTGGCATTCACCATGAACGCTTCCATTCAGTACAATAATAATATTTTACATACTACATTACATTTGCTGTTTGCACGAAAAACGCGGAATATGACGTCACTATTAAGTTACTTGAAGTTGCTGACATAAAGCCAAAGTCAAAGCATCAAACTAAGTAACATTGAGCAAAATTTACTGTTGGAAAATAACTTTTAGTTTTGGTGTGAAAAATCACTACGCAAAACATTGTGCTTACTTGTGTTTGCAACGGTAGTTGCGTGGTGATTTCATATTTAGGTATAAGAAAAATTGAAAATTGTTTATGTAAATAAAAGTTGAAACTTTCAACTTCTCCGTAACCAGAAAATTCCCAAGAGTCCAGAACAAAAAAAAAACTAGCAATGATGGAAATAACATCACCATAATTTTTATTATTTTGTACTTGTGTAGGTACTTACACTGAAATTTTTTTTATGTAAATATTTTTAGTTTTTTTTTAATCTCTAATTTTTGTTTCTTTATACTAGGACAATAATTTGCACCTACCATGTTATCTCTTCACCACCTTTGGTTGACTGTTAGAGAATGCCTAAGGTATTAAGTCCGACTTTGTACTTTTTATTGCATAAAGTTTAAATAAATGAATAAACAAACATATATTATAACTTTCGGCTTCGTTAAGTGCCTTTTTTATACCCGTGTACTGTTCTAAAATCAACATCACACAGACTCGTACAAAAATAGTTATTTTTACTACTCTGTAATTACTACAAAGACTAACTACTACTTGCTACTTGACTGGCTACTTGTAAGTGGAAGCCTTTGTAGTATTAATAAATAATGACAGATGACCTTTTATTTGTCAATATAGTCACAAATAAAACCCATATTTATTTTATAAAACATTTCATATTTTTTAGCAGGTCAAAGTACTTCGTCAACTAAGGTATCCTCCTTCCTTGTGAAGCTGGGGTGGATTGAATGATCTACTTCACACCCTTCTGAAAAGAACGTACCGAGACGGAGTTGTGGACACCAGCCCGTTTTAACATTCTCCAGACAGGTTTCGGTCACGACGGCTAATCACAATGGAGACAAGCCAAGTACGTAGAAGATATGCGCAAACACAGGTGCACTTCCTCGTCCCTAACTCTTATAGTCCAATGGGACGACAATCCGACACAACAGCGAAGAGATCAGGCGCAAGAACGACGACTTTACGTGCTTTCCGAAGCTCGAGAGTGTCATATTACCGGATTCCAAACTCCGGGCTGCTATTAAGGAATTCGTTATGGAATAAGTCAATAACACTTTTTGCTCGACCTAGGAATCTAACTCAAGACCCCACGCTCAAACCAACGGGGCAGTAAAAGCCGCCCATTATACAATACATACATATCTTTATGTATCGGCCTCTCAACATTTATGATGGAAATGTTCTCACACTTGTAAATAAAGAGTGTGTTAGTTGACTACAGTTTTCCAATCGCAGCATATAAGTAATGCTTTCAATCATGTCTTCGACAGATTAATCATTCTTCGGTTAACGTGTGATTAAGTAGTTACCATTGTGGTGCTCGACTTCTGATCGCTTTTTCGAAAGTCGGCCATCGTTAATACTGAATCGTTTCCAAATGTGGAGACAGCCGCAAGATTATTTTTTGCGTTCAAATTAACCAAACAATACATTTTGAATAGTCGATTGAGCTTAATTCTACCAAAATGAGTCAAACCACAATCAAAATTAATCAACAATTACCTATGTCGAACAAACTCAATATGTCAATTCATTACTATTCAGCATGAAAATGTAAAACATATGCTTAGAGAATAGATTTACAAAAAAAAAATTACCGCTAAATATCCTTAATCTTTACAATTACTTCGAAAAATAGGAAAAATTTTGACGTGGCTAGATTCTTCGTAAATAACATAACATCACGCCTGTATTCCCCGAAGGGTTACGCAGAGGTGTACCCCATTAGTACACCCACATTTTGCCAGTTATGCGTTTAAGTCCCATGTGATAGTGGGCGAGCCTATTGCCATCAACCGGGCACAAATCCAGAATCTTTCCTTCTTTTGGCAGAAATAAACCTCACTGTCCACAAATTTTATTAGTAAAGCAACCAATTTTTCTTTCATTAAGAATCACCCGACTTCAACAACTTAATAGCTGTAAACTCATTCATACCGGAACTACACAAGCGCTAAGTGGTCATTCATTAACAATTATTCCCGCATCACTGGTCAGATATAGTCATGAGGTTAATCAGTCACCGTGGCAAACAAATGGCCATGTGGACAGTTGGCGGCTCTCTGTTCCTTCCGGTAGAGACGTTTCCATCGGGAAAGCAACCGCTCGTGTAATTAGAAGAAACGAGAGCGAAGCGATTTCCGAGGCGGATCGCGCAACAATTAGTAGCCCGTGGAGGACGGAACGTGAGGTGTAAGAGGATGGCGTGTGATGAGTGAGTGTTAGAAGAGGGTAAGACCGTTTATTTAAACACTAATAATATTATAAAGAGGAAAGATTTGTATTTTTGTGTGTATGTTTGTAATGAATAAACTCAAAAAGTACTGGACCGATTTGAAAAATTATTTCACTGTTGGGAAGCTACATTCACCTTGAGTAACATAGGGTGTTATGTTTTTTTTAAAGTTAGGGTCCGTAAAGATAATCACGCGAACGAAGTCGCGGGGAGAGTGCTAGTATTATACAGTACATTAAAAAAAAATCAGCTGTTCCGTACTAAAATGCTACACAACACGATCGTAATGTATGAAACAGCTGTTTTTTTTTCATGATTTCAGGGCTGGTCCCATAGTAAAAGTTGTTCATAATGATGAGTACAATGACCCCTTTTAAGGTTTCGGATATATTTTCAATTTATTACCCTGTATATAAAAAAACTGGTAGTTAAGTAAAGGTTGTCAAAAACAATTTGAATGGTTGATTAGATCTGAGCTGCAAGGGTTTTAGGTAGGTCCACGAAGTCCACTTCGTGGGTTGGTTAGGTACATCATATCACCAAATATTAAAATAATTTATGTAGACCTTGAGATCTTCAGGTTTTATTTAAATCAGTACCACCTGCTATTTCACACAAAATACTCATTACTTCCATGGAATTGGTAAACTTAATTATTTTAGCAAAAGTAAAGCTAAGTTACGATTTAGTGGGCAAGCAAGTTGGGAAGTATGTATTTAATACAAATTTTTTACAAAAATGCTTATATTATTATATGAAGAAACTAAACAATCAGTCGCCTATCAACTGCGCCCACAAACCCGCCATCAGCTTCTAACACAAGCTAATTAACAATAACGTAGATCTTGCGCGTGCCGTGCGCATGCGACGCTACGCTTCACATTCGCGCCGCGAGCCGCCCGGGCAATACGTTGCGGGCTATCGTCAGCACCACGGCACCCTGAACCTTCCACCTTAAACTTCACCATACTAATAATAAACACGCGCGCTTGATAGCCTACACGAGTCACAAAAGTCAGAGAAGTCTTGAAAGTCGGAAAAGTCAGTAAAGTCATCGTCACTGTTTCAGTGTGGGGTGTCGTAGGTGGCGTGTGTCATCAGTGA
Organism: Hoplodrina blanda; assembly: GCA_949316365.1. Classification (NCBI taxonomy): domain Eukaryota; kingdom Metazoa; phylum Arthropoda; class Insecta; order Lepidoptera; family Noctuidae; genus Hoplodrina; species Hoplodrina blanda. The sequence goes on from OX438582.1 coordinate 4,357,345, forward strand.
CGGTGTGTGTTGTGGAATGGGGTAGCGATGGGGGCTGGACACAGCGCTGAGGGCGATGGCGGCGCGTACGCAAGCGATCCGCCCGCCCATGATCGGCGCAAGACACATAGTAGGAGGCGGAGGTGAGTTTAGATGTAGCTTGTTTCTATATGTTTACTCTTGTTATAGATACAGTGTAATAAGTATTATAAGTGACGGTCGTGATGGCACAGTGGTTAAGGCGCCCGCCTCTCATGCATGAGGTTGTGGGTTCAAATCCGGGCAAGTACCAATGTGAATTTTTCAATTCATATGTACTTTCTAAAGCTTATCTTGGACATCACTGGCATCGGTGAAGGAAAACATCGTGAGGAAACCTGGACTTACTGTTCCACTCAAACCATGTCAGAGGCCCTTGAGGCGGTTTAGAAACTCTGACACTAGGGTGTGCGGGGTCGTAAGACCTTACTCCCCACACGATAAAGTAGGAAGTATTATAAGTTTTATGCATATACATGTTATATTACAATTTTAATTAGAAACTACATAATTAGGGTCAAGGTCCTTCTAGTAATCCTGTTTTAATAAAAAATGTTTTAACAATTTGGGATTAAAAGCAAACATTTTACCACAAACATAACGGTGATTCCATGAAGATCGTATGAAGTAGTTAAGTAAAAGAATTCAGTTCAGTTTTAATTGAAGACATACCTACACAATGACGTGACGTATAACTAGGGCAAAGAACAGATTACCAAGAACAAAACTATTTCAGGCGCATTTTTATCGCTAACGCGGTAGTAACACATAAAAAATCTAAATTCATACACAACGCGTAAACATAAACATTCATAAACATGCATATCATTGAAGCGTTGAATAACGGAACGTTTTGCGTTCTTAAATGTCATAAAATGTCTATCACGAACACACATGAGCGTGAAAAAATTTTACGCGTTCATACTGCCTAAGCCGCTTTGGCAGACTAGATTTAGGATAACGAGATGCTTTAACTAATTATACACCTTAGTTGTTTAACTATAAGGTTCAAATTAGTTAAGCAAGTTTTCCTAACTTAGAATACCGTTTCATTACTTTAGACTATTAATGAAGTGGGCTAAGTGATTTGGTCTTTAATCATGCTTTCGTAAATATCGAGCGAAAGGCTGAAAGAATGTGAAACGAACGGTGGAAGACAGTCACGTAAACTTGTAAACAATACGATAAAATGTAAATAAAGGGTTTTTTTTTTAATTTGTAGGTTCTATTTATATTTAGCTGTTTGTAATTTGGGGATTTTGTGAGTTTTGGTGATTTTATTCGGTTAGTAAAAGGCATGATTCATTCCATGTCTTTTGCATTAATTAAATATTGTTTGTAGGTACCTACTATTGAATGCAAACTATATTTTAGCATATTTATCTTGCAGTAGACGAATAACATTATTTTCTACTGTTAACTTAATAAGTATAACAACTTGTGTGTGTGTACTTATAGCATGTTTATTACCTACTTATCGTGATTATACCTATGTTTATGTATAGTTGGAAGTGGCAGATAGAGGTTCGAGCAAGAACGGTACTAAGGGATATACCAACAACTCGCGCCATACAAATATAGCCTAGTGTTATACTGATTATACTTTTTTTTTTTTTTTTTTATGTGGTAAAAAATCATCAAATGACTCCTTCCGCCCTGGGTGGGGCGGAAGGGACTGTCAGACTTTTACTGACTAAAAAACCACCCTGTTCCTTCTGTTGCCCTTTACGTTCCGGGGCCACCGGGACCCCGGCAAGCGTTTGGCCCCTGTTGGGGCCCCGTCCCTGTGCTGACAGCTCTTTGAGGCGCGCGCGAACAGAACGCGCCGTCGACCCGGGCATGGTCCTTGATCGGACGGCGAGCTACCCATTACTCGCCGTCCGCAAGCCCGCGCCTACGGTGGCCGGATGTCGTCTCTCGACGTCCGACGCCCTGGGCGTCTCCCGCGGCGGCTGGGGCGTGAGGTGGAGGATGTTCTCTCCCTCACGCGGCCCGCCTCCTCCTTCGCTAGCATTACTGCTTCGCAGAAGGAGGTGACTGCATCCCATTCCCTCTCGCCCCGGAGCATGGCCTGAACCAGGCCCGGGCGCGAGAGGTCGCCGCCGATATTGATTATACTTAATTTCAAAATGATGCGTTATTCAAATTCTCGTAAGTACAAGATTTGAAATTCTTTATGACTTTGAAATAAAATTATTTGTTGGGAAACGAACTGGCTATAAGTATAGATATTATTGTTCTTATTCTATCTACAAAATGTTGTCGAGTTCAAATACTTATTGATCAAAATATGACTAGACCACTGTTTTAAACAGCGCTGTCCCATGGCAGACACAGTCCCATTAAAAAATTGGACAACTATTTAAACATACGGTATGGAACTCACTTCTAGGCAATAAATGAAACCTCAAGTAATACTAGTCCACAGAAGTATAGCTTAGTTAAATTTTAAATCGAAAACCGAAAATTAAAAAAGTAAAATTTTCAAACAAAATAAATATCAAAATAAATTCAGTTAAAGTAAACACTCTGCTGACAGTTCTCTGTTGACTGTTCTGTTGGCGCGGCTTTTTGATTCGTTTGAAAATTTGAGATTTACGAAAAAAAATTGATCCAATTCTACAGAGTGTTTAAATTTGTTCAAAATTAAAACTCTACTTTTTGACCTAATTACTGGACCGATTTCGTTAATTTTTTGTATATCGTCAGAAAAGGCGATAACAAGTATGTCGTATAATTTATTGCATATATGTGATCCCCATACTGTATATGCGTAGACATATATCATCACCTAATCATAAAGTAGAACTGCCCGAACGTCTATCTCCCACACGCAAAGCTTCATTGGTAAATCCGAATCGATACTCGAATCTTAAACACAAACATGTTCGACATAATAAACAAGCCAAAGAACTTGAACATCACTATCTTATGTAAGCAAATACATTAATCATCAATACAACCGATTATGATAGGTCAAGGATGGAGTCTGGACTCGGTCTAGACTATTATTAGTCTTGGCACCTTTCCAGGCGTTTTGTTACAACTAAGCCACAGAAAATGGAACCTAAAACGGTCCTAGCTAGGGATTTAAATTGTTTGAGAAGTGTGTAAAATGATAGACACTCAAAAAGAAACCTTAGCTTTGTAGGTTAGGGATTAAAATTGACTGATAATATTTCGGTTAAGTTACAATAAGTTATAATGCGAATAGTGATAGAATATTCTATGGCTGGAAAGGTTTTCATAAATAAATTATTTTAAAATTAATGACTACATTTTCGTAGGCTGGAAAGCAGATTTATTTTATTATAAAGACTTTTTTATTAAAATAATAATAAAAAGGATAGTTTTTTATAACAACGCTTGGCTTGTGCCTTCTCTGGGGAAGATACTTGCAATAAAAGGCACTTTTGAACGTCATTTACAAGGGTCAAAACGATTGAATCAAAAGGTAATTTCGTATGGAAAAGAATGGGCAAGAAACTCCATTCTTAATCTTTTTAAATAAAACTAGTTTACAATAATTTGTACAGGTACATTAATTCAATAATTAATATGAATGTGAAGACGACGTATCTACACTAAAAATCAATCTAAGTACTTACTAATCGGTACTGAGGTGTGGGGTGCAGTGGGTAGATTCCTTAATCCAGAAATAACTATGGCTAAAACTAATTTGAAACGGTCATAATTAAAGACATCACAGTGATCTAGTCATACCAAAAGGTTTATGGCCTGTACAAATACCAGTATAAGTTTTAATGTTTTTACATACCCTGGCTACAATTAACGTTTGCTAATCAGTTTGTCTTAGTGTAAGTAGTAATCTGTGGAAAATGTAGTGGGTAGTATATTTGTTAAATCTATGTTTAAGACATTTTGTATATTTTTAGTATACTACTGTTTGTTTTCTCTACAAAAATAAATAAATAAATAAATAATTCATTTGTATAAGCTATCACGGACTCAACCCTTAGACCCACTCGGCACCTACATTTTGTATTTACTTTACAACCCAAAGAATTTAATTACGATGCCAAAAGTGTTTGTAACGTGTTTTAAAGGAAATATTTTGTTTATAAACTGGTTTAAAAGCATTTAAAAATATCTAAAAGTGCTATTTGTATTTATACAATTTTGACTGTAATTAGATTAAACAAGAACGCTAATAAAAACAAAATTTTGAAAAAAAAAAAGTTAAGACTAACCTGAGCGACTTAATTTCAAAATGGTTAATGGTTACTGGTTGGTGGTTGGTTAATATAATGCCAGCCTATTACTGTCCCACTGCAGGACAAAGACCTCTTGTCACAAATAAAAATAGAGATAAAAATACAGACATAAAATAAGTTAAAAATAACTAAAACCCGACTACGACAAAGTCGCGCACTGAAAAGTATAAAACAAGAACAATATTCATTTGACCGATATTTTCCGCCGATATTTATAGCCGTGGTCGTATGCCACCTGCGGTTGTTTCACACAATCTTTATTGAATAGGTGGCATACGACCACGGCTATTACTTAAAAATTTCGAAAATATCGGTCAAATGAATATTGTTCTTGTTTTATACTTTTCAGTGCGCGACTTTGTCGTAGTCGGGTTTTAGTTATTTTTAACTTATTTTTTATTTACACTATTTTGGGGGTTACTTATATTATTTGGGGGTTATATTATTTGAAGGAATAACTCTATTTAATTATTTGATATAATAATAAAAGCAAAGTAGCGAGTGAATTTCAAATGTACTCATTAAGCCTTTTCATTTGATACCCATGTTGACACTGTTAAAAACAGGCAAAGTAGCTAGTAAAAGCTATATAATGTATATATATTTCAAATGTGCTCATCAAGCCCTTTATTTTGATACCCATGTCGATATTGTGCGAAAAAAATTTTTTTTTTGATAACGACTTCACATCCCCTGGAGGGCGCCATATTGGATTTGGTGACACGTCACCTACCCTATAACCAGCGGACAACTGAGACGCTTCTAACGACACCTCATTTGTCATGTAATGATAAGTAGTTTAGAAGTTACGAGGGAACAAACAAACATACATACAAACATACATACATACATACCGGTCAAAATCATAACCCTCCTTTTGGATTTGCCGTAGTCGGGTAAAAAAGAAGGCACATTGATCACCAAAATGATGCGTATCTCAATATCACGTAATGGAAAATTCGATATTCTTTGCTATCATTAGTGCCCTTGTCTACAAAATTTCATCGAGTTCAATTTCATATTGGCCAAAATACGACTAGATTAATTTTGTATAGAGCGGGTAACAGCGCGCTATCAAGAATATCCTACCAGTGAATACACGAAAACTTTAGAAAATTACGAGGCGAAAACTCTGGTAACAGACCGAAATAATGTTCCAAAAGAATAGAACTATACCAAAGTTCAAATAAAAATACATTATAAAAATAATTAAAAAGTCGAAAGCGTGTCGTAATGGGAACGCCAAGTTCCTCCCAGTTCTTGGAGCTGTTTCATTAATGAGGAAAAAGTATGCGTCAGATTTCGTAAATTTTGCCCCAAGGAAGCCAAGAACGAGAGCAACTTTGTCTTTGGCTTAAATGCATTCATAACAGTTATAAAGTTAATTTAAGATTATTTTTGAATGGTATCTTTTCTGTACAAAACTAATTAAGACATTAACGGGAGAAAATGCAATCTTCTTCTTCTTTTCGTGTCGATTGGCTCATATTTTGTCCGTCCAGTATTGAGCAACCTGTACAGCTCTATCATTGGCAACGTTTAGATCTTGGATGGTGCAGATGGTTAGTGCACAACGGGCAACTAAAGAGGTGACGCATGTTCTATGATGGTGTTCCACACTGACACTGCATTAGGAATGGGCGAAGAATGCCTCATTGGGCCAAATTAGTTTTACAGCGATGGCAAGTGTAAAATATAATCAAACTTCAAACGAAAATGTGTAAAATAATAGGACAAAAATTCTGCAGTCAAGCCAAACTCCCTCTGAAGCCGGGTGTTGTAATTGGAGCTTTAGATGGCCAATGCCTGAAATATAATATTTTTGAACGCGACACGAATCTCGCCATCGTTTCCAGATATTAAAGTTGTGAAATATGTTCCTTGTAATGCTCTAACTATGGCAGTAACATGCACATGTTTCAAGCTGGTAACTAAGTTTCGTAATTTAGTGCTAAATGCTTAGAATTGTTTCTAGATTCTGTTGCACTCATTGTACGGAGAGGTAAACACGCGACATCTTATGCGGTTGTAATAGAAGCTAATTTACAACGAAAAGGTAGTAGATTTGCTGGTAACTGCACTACCGTTGATATTGAAGTGGACAAAAGAGTGTTGCACCACTTAATTATGATTTTATCCAGTGCAGAAATAAAGCATAATGTGGACGTCATTTAGACAATTCTATAGTTTGATACTTCCATAGTATTTCACATACATACTTAAGTGCAAAACAAAGAGAAAGAAAATATTATAAAAAAATACTCATTTAAATTGAGGAAATTTTTGACACCTTTTCATTCATGGTTGAGTCGTTGAGTTCATGGAACTTGAGAAGACGACTTAGATACAAGTGATAGGTCCTAAAGAAGTCGAGATATGAATCTTGGACTAATGCGATGTTTCAGCTGTTATTGGATAAAAGCAAAAGGTTACTCATTCACTCACTAAACAAAATCTCAAAAACTACTTGACCTATGAAGTTGAAATTCGGTGAGTAGGTAGTTAATAGGTAGTAGCAGTCACTAAGAACAGATTTTGCGACAGAGTCGAATATGGCGTCTTTGGGCGAAGTCCCTGACAAAAGCTAACACGCTATAATGACAAATCGGTAAATGAACAATTTTTGTTATTCATGTTTGATCATTAAGTTATCAAAATTTGATAACTTAATGATCAAACATGAATAACAAAAATGTCAACATAAGAACATATATATATGTATATAAATGTCTTATAAACATGAGAGATTTGCGTGTTTAGTCTATTTACGATTAATTTTCACAACACTTCGCACTTTTTCATACAAATATCGTGTGCTTAACATTGCATGATTAACATTATGCAATTAATTTTTGTATTTGCATACTAAATCCTATGATGTTCAATGACTCATGATTTATTAAGTTAGTCTGTCAACAGATATTTATACTTTAATTACTCAAGTCCCACGTAATGAGACACACTTGATTTTCTATTGTTCTGACTTACCAGTAAGTCAGCCGGAGCTTGACCGGTTAAAAGAGTCTGCCTACTACACCGTATCATACCATGATCGTGCTAGGAACGAGTTAGGCAAAACAAAAATGTTTATATTGAAAAGTATGATACCCACAGGACCGGTCCCTCATCGAACAACACCGTCGCATTATCAACATAACATCTAAGGTTAATAGTGCATCAGCTAACCCTATAAAGCTGTTAGTAATTTTGTTAGGTAAGACAACACTGCAACAGCTATCGATATAAAAAAATACCAAAATGCAAAACAACAAAAGTCCAATTCTAATCGCAATCTCATCTCAGCGACAATGTTAAAAAAATTAGGTTTACTAGAGGCACTTCTGACGGATGATACTTAGATTAAATTACGATCGTTCATAAAAGTTAGCAGATTTACATCCCTGATATAAAAGAGAAATAAATAAGAGAACTGTCAACTGTCATTAACAGAGCAACCACAATAAATAACATCTCAAATCTTAAATCAACAATTTCGCCTCATAAACGCTTCCTGATAAAAATAATAGTACAATTATCATCGGAGCGTAGTCTATAGATCTAAGCGATCTTAACGACGTCCAGTCTGATGCTCTCGCGCACCGGTATAGCAACAATTGGAGCATAGCCTAACTGAACGTGTTCTGAGCTCCGTTATCAACGTTTTTTAGCTATCAATATGGAAAATGCTACTGTATATAGTAATTTGATATGTGTAGATGTATAGTTTTGTAGTTTCTACTACTTTCTTTATTACGTAAAAAGGATCCAACCAACAAAAACCCAAAATTGATTTACAAATATAGACATAATGGTCAATCTTTTCGTTCAGTAAAAATGACCCAAAGTGGAACAAAGATTCGACGTTTGTATTGTTATTTTGTACAAGATACCACCCCAAATCCTAACTAGCAAAATAAATAATATATAACTAATGCGTCGAATTGAACACCACTATAACGCACCACTGTTAACGTCTACAAAACTATTATAAAACCTTTACATGTCTGTTAGTTATATAATTCAAATACTCAACGTTTCGCTAGTTGGGATGTGTTTTTGATGTCTATCTCAAATGTGGGTTGGATCTTTTTTGCATAACTACATCCAATTATAATGTTATCTGTTATTATAAAAGAAGAACCAGGCTGGGCTGACTGACCGACGTATCAGTGCACAGCCGAAACTACTGGAACTAGAAACGTGAAATTTTGCACACGTCTTTATTTTACGGTGTAGGCGAACACAAAGAAAAGATTCAAGGAAATACAACCTCAAAGGGGATGAAAAAGGAGGAGTTTAATTGTATTAAAAATCTTATATCTTGGGTTAATCAATTAGAAACTACCCCTGAAAGAGAGCCTAAGGGGTACAGGGTTTTTTTGTGTTTTTTGAAGTGAAAACTTCTTTAGCGGCGTTGAGCACTTTTTCTGTAATGGGTATAAAATCTTAAACTAGCGTCAGGGGACACGTGACCACGCGCGTCAGGACACGTGACCTGATCGAAAAAGCGTAGGACGTTCGTTTAGACAGCGCAGGGCGCTTGTGCGAATGTTCGTGTATGTTACAGCGTGCCACGCGTATCCATGGATGGTGACAGATATGGAAATTGAACAAAGTGCATCTATTAATGATAATAAATAGGTTCGAATCAAAACTGTTCGTTTCTTACTTCAGCTACCATAAACCTATCGTATCAGTTTTAGAGATTGGCGATGATAGTTCTGGTAATGATGATGGTGAAAAAGTCGTTGAAATTATGGATGAAAGTTGATTTTTCGGAGAGATAAACTTTTTAATGTAAAATAATTGTAATAGTTTTAAAGTTAAATTTTTAATGTAATATAAATTGTCATGTTTGTGTACGATAGCGCAATAAATGAATATTGTATTCTACCACATAAATGATAGTACTTTTATACTGATAAAGCAATTGGTGCAAAATTATTCCCTAACCATTCCAAAATATCAAACATGCTCAACGTTAATAATCAAGTTTTCACTTCTGCCGGCACTCCCGGAGTGCAGTGTTTTTTTTTTTTTGTTTTTAGGAAAAGTACGATATCTACACAAAAAGTGTTAGTAGATAGGTAACTATCTTGAAAACTGTCACGATTGCAATAAAATTAGTTACAGCAAACATTTAGGAAGGCGTGAATCAATAAAATGTTTTAAATGGCGAGTTTCTACCTTATATTTATAACTATTCGTTATTGTTCTAGGATATTAGGAATTTTTCTTATGTCCGAATTACGACCACGTAAAGTTCTAGAACCCAGAAAAGGTTTGGCAAAATAATGGAATACCCATAATATTTATTATCAATGGCCACAGAACTCCTCTCTTAGTTTCGTTTGTACGTAAAATCTTTTAGAACAATTTAGTTTTTATAAAAAAATATACCTATCCTTATAGTTTAATCTTACTACTATTATAAATGCAAAAGTCTGGATGGATGAATGTTTATAGCTCAATCACGCCAGAACGGCTGAACGGATCTAGATGTTTGGCTCAGAGATAGAGTATAGTCTGGAAAAAGCTTTTTACAAAACAACCGCCTTCAAAAACTACAAAATAAATAAAAAAAATAATTTAAAGAAAAACAAAAAACCCGACTGCGTAAAAACTAATTTTAAAAATACGTGAAAATTATTAACTTAAATAAAAACTAAAAAGAAAGAAACAAGCCCAGTAGTTTCGAACGACTCACAGTCGGGGCCCCTTGGGAAGATTTGATTGGTAAAATTTAAATGGGACCAAATGGCAAGTATACTGCATCAAACAAAAAAAGAATCATACTAATCGGACTAGAAACCTCGGAGTAATCGGTGTACATACATAAAAAAAAAATACCGGCCGAATTGAGAACCTCTTCCTTTTTTTGAAGTCGGTTAAAAATCGCATAGACTATTTTTTATCCCGTTTTAGTGTACCCGAGGAATAATATTATTTACGACTTGACTGCAGTGATGGTGCAATGATGAGTGACGTTCAACTGATATGATGATGATAATGATAAGGGCGCTTTCAATTTATGCGTTTCTTGGCGGCCTGCTGCGGTGCCGAAGCGGTGCGTTAGACGTACAGCGCACGGACGATCCTCTTTTTTCATACAAAACGAACGGTGCGGCAACGGACGTTATATATCCGGCTGTCGAGCGTTCGCGGTACCGGCGGCCGCACTGTTGCCGCACCGTGCGTTTAACGCACGTCTAACGCACCGCTTCGGCACCGCAGCAGGCCGCCAAGAAACGCATAAATTGAAAGCGCCCTAATAGTACCTACCAGTATGACGTGTTATCAATATCTACTACTATTGTTCAAATCAATCATTGCTAGTCTTATTTATGATCTAGGTTTAGCTTTAACGAATTTCTTACTCTTAAAAAACAATACATAGTTCACTTAATAATGAGCTTAAACAAATAGATAAGCAATTTAGCGATCAAGCCATTCTAGTAAATATTGTAAATGTAATTTTTTAATCTTTTTTTTAGACAATGCAAGTGACCTGATGTACTTAATGTTATTTGGTAGATTATTGTATAATTGTGCTGCTTCATACGTAATAGTATTTTTGCCGTAGTTAGTTCTATGTCTTCGTAAATTAATTTGGTTAGTATTTGTTCAGCTATGATAGAATCTCCACAAGATGGCCACAATAATCCTGAAAGAAAACCGTACAATATCGTAAACTACACAGTTGGCGCCACATCACCACGTGTGGGTACTGTTTGGACACGACGGGAAGAGAGCGTGACGAATCGCACATACATAATAAGTGAGTATGATAACGCTTGAAGACCCACCAAGTAACATAAATAACATCTAAAGACGAAACAAGATCTAAACGACTTCTTGTTTATTGCAAAAAGATTGAAAGGGTTTTGTGTTGTTTTGATGGTGTTTGAACGGGGTTGGGGGTAATTTTATTTATTAATTAGTTGCTCAATGCAATTTCGTACGAGTACTTTTTGGCACCCATGTTATGTCTTTGGTTACTGCTCTGCTCCAGTAGGATGTAGCGTGATATTATAAACAACCTATACTATTCCTCATGGATCTAGCTATGATATAAATGAAGAATTTGTCCAATCGGACTGGTAGTTCTAGAGATGAGACGTTTATAAAAACAAACAAACAAAAAACTTTTCCGCTTTATTATTTTAGTATAGATTTATTTTAGGATCTCCAACAAAAGATAAACCAAAACCTTGTCAGAAGCCCTTGAGGCGGTTTAGAAACTCTGACAGTAAGGTGTGTGCGGTTGTAAGACCTTATTGCCCACACGATAAAGAAGAAGACAAAATACGAGTATACAATGTGATAGGGGTGAGACTTCTAACCCGTTAAGGCTGAGTACAACATCTAATTTTATCGACAAAAAAAATAATATGGGGGGTTGAACCCCCTCCCCCTAAAAATTGAAAATATTAAAAAATAGCGATTTTTTCGGTCAAAATAATTCAGAAATGATTTTTTTTTCTCACCAAAACATTATCAAACATATGAAAAAAGTAATGAATTAGTTAGCCAAGGTTATTAGCTACAGTTTGTCGTTTTTTTTTTGTTTCTACGACGCATACAACCTTTGATATCACATAAAGTATCAAGCGCGCCGTAGTACATTAAAAAGAATATTAAAATAGCCATAATTTTTAGGGGGAGGGGGTTCAACCCCCCATATTATTTTTTTTGTCGATAAAATTAGATGTAGTACTCAGCCTTAACGGGTTAGAAGTCCCACCCCTATCACATTGTATACACAAATCATGACATTTAAATAATGGTCAATAACACCCTAACTAATTCGTTTAGTTACAAAATTAGATTCTATAAGTAATAATCTGGACGAAAAAAGAACAATATTTTATACACGGTCAAAAAACAAGAGCTGGTATATTTTTCTAAGCATCTTTCCGACCTTAATTACTTAAAAAAAACACAAGGTAAAACAGGTTAACGTCTACCAACTTCAATAACAAATGACAGTCAAATCTCAACCGCGAGAAAAATAAGAAAAGAAAATTGCGTTGAAGCAAGAAAAATCTACATCTTTGCCGCATTACCGCTTATTTGGTGAAGGCGGGAAAATGGCATATACATCGTTATTTAAGAGCCCTTACGCCAGCAATCAGTGGGCTATGAAATTCTCTTTTAAGGAAAAAAAAGACAAATTCCTATATATAATCTAAACCCATAGCGTCGTAAAAATTTTATAGATCTTTTGTGTCAAATGATTTCATCAGAAACTAATTACGTTTTATTGTTTTTATAGCTTTGTTAATGTTGTTTTGAGGTGAACTTTATTGTTGTTTAATTTAAAAATTTATAACCAAATAATCGTCATAGATAAATTAAATATTTAAGCAATACCTATTATAAGTTTGGTTAAAAAATCTGTGTCTCTTATATTTTTTGAGACACCGATAAATATTTACTTATTACAAGATAAATCAATCTAATTTTAACAATATTACTTATAATTATTATAAAATGGGACTAGAATTAATAGGTACTATCAAACCCGTCGCGACAACGTCAATGACACGTTATTCTAATGTATTTTCTGGAGAAAAATATGTTTTTTTCGCTTCAGTGACACGCTAAAGACTTAAGAATGAATATGCAAAAATACGGTCCGTAAAAATACTACCTATACTTATATTATAATATGTAGCAGTGGACAGCTATGTAGCAACATATGTAGCTGTGGTGGTGATGATAATGATGATTACTTATATATGCATAAGGTTCTATGCATGTAAGGTGTATGAAAATGACACAATAGTAGGTAAAATCAAAAAGGTATTTGAAGAAAAATGCGACCGAAGCTATACGCTATATTAATAAGTTTCAGCTGTCTAAGTAAAGATATTAATATTAATAAATGTTTGAAATAATGTGCTTTGGCTAAGCACTATTTTTTGTCACTGTCGCACAACTCTCAAACTATTTACATTTATTAATCTAAAGGTATGTTAAGAGACAGAGATGAAACTTAGGAAACAATTAGCTTCGAATTTCGAAGCTTAATATCCTAAGGCAAAAATCCGCCATACCTTTTGTTGCATAAAGTTCAAATAAATAAATAAAAGCGCGCACTATGATTTTTATTATCTAATAATAATGAAAACCGCATTAAAATCCAAAGCGTACAGCCGGCGGGAAGCGACTTTGTACTAATTATGTAGAGATCGCAGGTTATGTTTATAATTTAATCAGACAGAAACTACCCAGTGGCGAAACCACGTTAGAGAAGTATTTAGAAATAGAAACAAATGGTTCACTCTAGATCCCCGGGTTTCTTCCAATCTAGGTGGGATAAAGCTGGCTTTTGTCGTGATGCGAATTCATGAGAGGTGCCTGCAAAATTCAACATTCATACTGCAGTCTGCAGAATTGTGGTATAAAGCAAAGTCTTTTTTGAACGTATACAATTACGGTAGGTAAGTTTAGTTTTGCATGTTTTGCTTAGACACAGGTAGGTAGGTAGGTACTAAAAAGGTTCTGGCTGGTTTAGCCATGATTTAACTGGCTACTTTATTCTAGTAGTTTATGGTCCGTACCAAAAAAATACGGTTTGAAAATATAATAAGAAGAACTTGACAGTCAGTGCGGCGTATGACTGACAGACGGGTTTCTTAATAAGATAGAAATTAGTTGAATTATCACAATGTAATTAGTAATAAAACGGACAGTGTTTCCGTTATATATGTAGTTTGAATCCCAACCGTTACTGTGACCATCAGAATGGTCCCAGTGTTACCGGTGATCGCTATAGAGGTTAGTAGAAATGTTGGGTACCTAATGCTAAACCAACTATTTTGTCTGCATTTGTATTAGTTTAGAAAAATATTACATTCATTTTGGGAGTATTAGTAATTGGGAAATGAAACCTGTCTTGCTTTTCAAATTTTTCAAAATAATTCCAGTTTTCCATGCAAATTTTATTCAAATTTTTAATACAAATAAGGTTAGAAACTGCTGTTCTTTAAATTAATTAAACATTAAATTAATTTTGTCTCTTTTCCAACCCATATCGGCTCATATTCTTCTCAAAACCCTAACTTTTCACTTCTAGAACAAACACAAGTAATTAAAATGGCGGTCGTGCAGAGGTGTTTAATTAAGTGTTTTTGCGTACGGTACGCCCGCCAAGTCCGCCGACTCTGCTAACGTTATGTGGCCCCTATGTAAGCGGAGATTAAGAATCGCTTGTTTTATTCGTGTACCTATTTACAAACATGTAAAATGTGACTTTTACGCGAACTATTTTATTTACTTTGTGTAATTAATTAAGAAGTAGTTAATTTCTGTTTAATTCTACTGCAAACACGTGCATAAATTATTCTTTTAATTTGCTCTACTCAAACTATACAGCTAACATTGTAACAAGCCGGATTTGACAGCTATCAAAATGCTTTGTGTAGTGTTGTCAAAACGTCTTGTCAAAATATAAATCGGCAATTAATTCGTGTTTGTGAGTGTATTTTTTCAAAATTAAGTTAAACTTAATGTTTACAAGTGATACTCGTTGTTATAGTGTATGGGTAACATAGTAATTATTCAGGATTGTGAATTGGATTTTTCAAATTATTACGTAGGAGAAACGTCAAATCCGGCCTCTTAGATCGGTATCAGTTTAATTGTATGTAAACTTATGACTTACGCAACTTCAACGACGAGTCTGCTAATTCCATTGAAATAGTCATTGTTTACAACCAAATACAAGAACAAAATATGACGTAATAATTAGTAACGCTTACAAAACGCTAGCCGCCACCACTGTGACCACACCCTACTTAATATTATGTGTAAAAAAAGCGTTCAGCGGAGCGTGGTCGCCTCTCTCGCGTTTCTCCACACCACATATTTCTTGATGACATACATGTAATGTTGAATCGCTTCACGCTAGGCAGAGGCTGGCAATATCGGATCTTTATCGAAACTAAGATATGTTGTGTTGTTTTCACTTGCACTGTTGTTTTATTAGGGCCTATTGGGTGATGGTATGATAGACTCATTATATTTATAACTACCTGTTGCCTGTGACTTTGTCTGCATAATATCGGACCCTCCCTTCATCCCCTTAGAAGGTAATTTTGGAAAAACCCTTTCTTAGCGCATGCCTACGTCATAATAAACCATCTGCGTGCCGAATTTCAGCGCAATCCGTACAGTGGTTTGAGCTGTGGGTTGATAGATTAGTCAGTCAGTAACGGTTGTCTTTTATATACCTAATAATGTGGACAATTGACAAAAACAACTACTAACAGAATTAACAATCGAATAACCTTTCATTCTTATTTTTGTGTGCTCATGGTTTGTGTCAAACAAACATTCTTTCTTTTCTTTATTCCCAATTGATGTTTATTTCATAGTAAACCTGTACTTATTGCATGTTTCGACGTTTTTTTCCCGTCCATATCCCCAGAGGTGTCTAAAATAAGGAAAAAGAAAATCCCAATTCCTTTTAAAGTAATTCATTTTCATCAAGGATTTCGTTTTTTAAAAGGTTTTTATTTTGTAAAATATTGTGATGAAGAGTTCTAAAAGCATCAATATTCAAATGCAATTTTAGACTCGTTCAGAAAATACTTAATTCAGAGATAGCAATTCTCTTAGAGCAACAGGTAGTACTACAGTGTTTGCTAGATAAATTGCTCAGTATTCTTGATCTATTTCTCTAAAGTAAACTAAGAAAAGATTCGGAATTTTTAACTGAAAGTTTCAGTATGCCTTCGCCTTTTGGTTTACCAAAAGGCGAAGGCATGATATATATATATGATAAGGCGAAGGCCGAGTCTTTTTATTACTTTCTATCCGGGAACTCACTTCCACCGTATCAATACCGTTTGAACCAATCCACTTATTTTAAAACTAGCTTTTGACTGCGCGTTCGTCCATGAATGACGGTTAACTCTGACTAAAATGTATCCTATGTTCTTATCCATATTTTAAGCTACCTTTATATCATATTTCATTACGATTAGTCCAGTAGTTTTGCTGCGATAAGGTTACAAACATACAGAGCTACTTTTGCATTTATATTATGAGTGGATATATTATCTATACTAATATTATGACGCCGAAGAGATTGTTTGTTCATCTTTGTTTGAACGCGTCAATCTCCGGAACTATTTTCACTAATATGAAGCTACATTATCCCCGAGTGCTACTTATTATTAATAAAAAAAATGGTTTCCGTTAAAGGTATTTACGCGGCCAAAGATCGCGTAGCTTTGCCCGCTTATCTCAAATAAACCTTCAACATAAAATAACATCACGCTTGTAATCCCCGAAGGGTAAGGCAGAGGTGTACTCATTAGCACACCCACATTTCGCCAGCTATGTTTAAGTCCTATGTAAAAGGGGGCGAGCTTATTGCCATCAACCGGGCACAAATCCAGATTCCGAGGCTGCTACTAAGAAATTCCTGATGGAAAATCCCAATGACACTTTGCTCGACATGAGAATCGAACCCACGGCCTCATTGCGACCAACGAGGCAGTGGTCAACATCAATACACATATTACATTAGCAGATATATCGTGTAAGTCTCGCACGCATCCATCACCGTATTACAGTTACATTTATGCTAATACACCATTCTAATTGTTTCCATAAACAGTCTGCTGTTTTCACTTTCAAAACGTAACTGCGTTGATCACATAAGATTGAAACTAACCCTTATGTAAAGATAATATTGTATGTAAATACATGTATATAGATGGTTGTGTGCTTCTGTGGTTTTGGTGAAGATTAGGTTACTCCTTATCCTACTAAGTTTGTGTGCTATCTCTTAAGTTAAGTTGAGGGTTTCTGTAACAACAGTTTATTTATCTATTTAAACTTTATGCAATAAAAGTACAAAGGCGGACTTAATGCCTTAGGCATTCTCTAACAGTCAACAAAAGTCAGACAGTTAGGCAGTCAGTTCGGGCAAAGAATAGAATAGAATAGTTAATTTTCACTCTTCATGTTACAAATTTCTCTTATACTAAAACCAAAGCAATAAATACATAATGTTAGAGAATACGTTGATGACCATACTAATTTAAACCGTGTCTTCGTGTAAATTTTGAACGTTTTCGGTTAGTATAGAAGCATAGTGGCGTTCAGTTCAACATTTCAAACGTAGGGTTAGAATAGATCTTCAACGAATTAATCAGCTTTTAATATTCAGAATCATAAAATGCAAAAAATGAGAGAAATTTTGACGCGGGGTAAACTAGTGTTTACCCCGCGTCAAAATTTCTCTCATTGTTCAAAATTTAGTCGCAATCTCATCTCAGTGACAGTCTATGTCAAAAAATGTAGGTTGATTATTTTTGACAGTTAGAGACTAAGATAAGATTGCGATCCTTCCTAAGAGTTAGTAGAATTGCGTCCCTGTTATTGCTAGATTGTAATGTAATGTTAGTTTGACGTAAATCGTAATTAATTAAGTAATTAAGAGATTGTGGGTTACTTTGCTGTGGCAGAAGTAAGCTCAAATATAGGTATTAATAAGAAACAGTCCCTGCTTAGGTTAGATGACTCTTTCTAGATCGTTCAATCTATTTTAAGATGTAATATTCCACTACTTTTCAGATTTAAATTCCACAGATTAGTATTACCACATAAATATAGACACTTTTTATAACTGTATCTAACACCATGTTACATATGCATACATAAAAAAACATGTAACCCTAAACGACTGTTACACATCGTTTTATGGTGTAACAGAAAGGTTTCTCGACGTTTAGATCACATAAGATAAGACAGTAACCTAACCCTTATTTAAAGACGTTTTATGTACATATATAATACAATGTATAGTGTGTTTCCGTATGTTCTCCATCGTAAGTTAGGTAACACCCTTTCTTGACGCTCTTTCGTAAGAAACGATTTAAAGATTACATCGTATGGTAAATTGACCAATTTTAGACCAATTTTGGCCAATTTTAAGTGAACACTGTTGTTTTTACTATAGATATTGGCTTAGTTATCATCACTTTACTTGCTCTGACTAACTAGACGATCTGATAAAGACGATGATGGATGCAAGCCGCTTCTAACTGGTCCTATTGGAAATCTGTAGCGGAGCCCTATTTCAGAAGTGGACGTCCTATGGCTGATAAAATGTTGATGAAAATAAACTAGAGATATTTTTTTATGTGGTTTTTTGTAATCAGGTGCAATAGATGACGTAGAGGTATAACTGCACTGACTGCACATCTGCATGGTCAATTGTGTAGAAAATCTTACTCGATAAATTAAGGTGAAGTTAGCCTAACTGATGCCAAACATTAATAGCTCACCTCAAGCATACTTCATAATAATTCCCACATTAAGGTCAAAATTGTATTTCACATAGGACTATAACTGGCGAAATGTGGGTGTACTAATGGGTACACATCTGCCTAAACCTCAGGGATTACAGGTGTGATGTTATGTTATAGTATTTCACCCATAATAATGATCAATGTTGATCTTTCAAAGATATTAAAAAAAAGAACAGACAATCGGAAAACTCCAACGAGACACTTAACCTCAATGAATATAAGGACGAAATCTTAGTTAAGTAAAACAGTGTTTTCATGTTTTACTTAAAGAAATTACTAAATAATGTAAATAACAAATGAAACTCAAGCAAGGTATAACGATAGACCTGCATATTTTACAACAATTGAACAAGAAAATTGCTTCTAAAAATAGATGTTGTTAGTCTCGGAGAAAAATGAAAAGAATTTAATTTACTTCGTCGGAATAAAATTGTTGAGTTTCTTTTTTTTAAACTTGAATTTAACAAAATTATGATGGACTAGTACCTGCCTGCGATTTCGTCCGCGTCTAAGTTGATATATTATCCCACGGGACATTTTTCCGGCATAAAAAGCCTACATAATATGTGCTATTCCAGACTATATTCTATCTCTGTGCCAAATTACGGTGGCGGTTTGTTTTATACTATGTAGAGATTTACTTCACTTTCAAGTCTTTGTCAGTCAATAATTTACAACTCATTAGTCAGGATCGTAGCAGGTGGCGTTCTGTGGTTTCTGCCTACCCCCATGGGAAAAAGGCGTGAGTTTATGTATGTCAATAGTAACATTTCTTTAAAACGAAATTCATTCCATCCAACTACATATTAACAATTTGGTGCCTAAAATGTTCCTCTATATTTAAATGAACATTTTCGTGAATCCAGAATTCCCGAAATTGGCCGATTATAGCCGAAGCGTTTTGCCCGACTGTAGGCTTAAATATAGAGTTCCTGAGTGTAAAGTAAATAGCTGGAGCGTCCTAACATTATCTGAAGTGCTGAGGCTCTAAAATGTTTGGGGTACACCTTTATTTTTCTCTCATTTCCATTTGTAGGTAGGTAGCAACAAGCTGGATGCTCGGTTGTGTCTTTTTCATCGCATTTGCAATTTCAATGTAGTGCTCTTTTTAGTGCATGTTTAAACAAATGCGATATTTTGGATAACGGGATGTTTGTTACGCAGTCACTGCAGAATGGATCTGGATGTTTGGCCCAGAGATAGCTTATACTTAGTCTGGAATAGCTTATAGGCATATAATTTTATCCCAGAAAATGTTACTGTAGGAAAATCGCGGGCAGAAGCTAGTATTTTATAAGTGTGCCCCATTCAACCGTTTAAGTGTGAAAGAATAACAAAACATCCATCCATCCATCTTCACAAACTTTCGCGTTTATAATGGTGGGTAGTAGGATTCACTTCAACAATTAATTAGAACGGTAACAATGACACCCCTACCTCTGTATAATCACTTGTTGAGTAAATTTTGTCGGGCACCAAGTAATATTTGAATGTTTTCATAATTTCCGACCCCATTTCACAGTTACCTACCAACTTGCTCATATTACCTAACTTGACATATTATATAACTAACTTCTGACCGCGGTTTTGTCTGCTTGTTTTTTTTTACCCGCGTTAAGTTACATTTTTGGCTACTGCTCCGCATCCGTAGGTCGTAGCGTGATGTTATACAGCTTAAACTATTCCTTATGAGTCTGGCTTTCATGCACAATAATAATATTTTTATTCCGACGGATAGTTCCCAAGATTAGGGTGTTTAAACAAACAAACAAAATAAACTCTTTACATTTATTATGTTAGCATAGATCCCTTTCACGGATATGATTCAGCGAATTAACGTTAATGAAAAAAAATACGGACAAGTGAAATAGTGAGGTAATTTATTTAATGTTCCAGAAAAACAGAGTCGTATTTCATTTAGAATTATAGTGACACGACAAGAAGTTTATGGTTGTAGTGGCGGGCTGTTGGTCTTTTCTTAATTAAGTATAAATTACTGTACAGAAACATGTTAGAAAGAATCTATGATTTTTTTTGCTTAGGTAGAATATTAATCTAAATATATAAAAGTGAGTGTCCTTTCGCTTTTTTAGTGATTGCACTTACTCGCTTCCTGAGATGAAGAAAAGGGAAAAGTTAGAGTGAAACAAACTCTTCAGCATTATAATAGTAGTATCGAAGTATAAATTCACATGTATTGTTTTTTATTCATTTAGTTTTGACGGCACGGTTGGCGTCAGCTAAATGATTGGCTGTAGCGCTGCATGTCGCGGGTTCAATTCCTGCACGGAACAAATATTTGTATGACCAACAGATATACACATCAAAAGTGTCTAGGGATCAAGATGTATTTGGTAATAATAATATATTGATCCCTAGACACTTTTGAAGTGTGTAGTTGTTACGGAAATGGTTGTTTGTGTATGTGAGTTTTATATTGAGTACGATATATGAGGAAAAAATCAGAACTTTCACTATTACCTAAAACGATGAAACAACAGTACCTACATACGACAATTCTCCATGAACCCAAAGTGTAAATACTAAGCTAAGCCAACAACACAAAAAAAAAACATTCGAAATGGTTCAGTAACAAAGCGTGCGATTAAATTAGCGTAAGGTCGCGAACACACAAGTGGGGTCGGGGGTCGCGGTCGTATTATGCTGGCACATACTTTATAACATAAAGGAAAGAATACAGAAGGTGAATGCAACTCTCGTGGAGGTGGACCGATGACCTAGACTAGGGTCAAGAGCAAACCCATCTTATACAAAAAAAAAATAAACCTAGTGAAAGGCGCAGGACAGGTTCGTTTGGAAAACCTTGGGGGAGACCTTTGCCCAGCAACCAGCAATGGGCATCTGCCGGTTAATATGATGATGATAATGGTCAGAATCAGAATGCCCTATTTGTAAACATATTTTGTTAGGTGTTACAAAAATAAGTAGTAGTAACTTTAAATCTTGTCGTTTTTCTTCTGTGAACCTTAAAAATATATGGTCTTAAACCATCCTTTTTAATGTAATATGATGGTAATTAGCAAAATTAAGTAAATACTTATTTGGTGAGTTTGGGTGAAAACCAGTCTTTGCATTAATTAATTATTTTGTTGATGGCTTTATACAACGATAAGAAATTCTTTCACAGCAGTCTTTTAAGTGTTATGCGTCATATGGTGGGACTTGACCTTCTGCCCATATTAATTTAATGTAACCGATCTGTTCAAACAGCTCTCATTCTGACCTTAGCAAATTAACGTTATGTGCGGCTGTGGCGAATATCATACGTACCTATGTACTTGTAATTTTATCCCTGACGTAATCTTAAGCGATCTGTGGAAGAAGCAACATGTGGTTGAAATGAGGGTAGCAGAAATATTAAAAAGGTTATTTATATGCTGAAATAAAAATGTGCAAAAAAAAAACAGTTGCTTCGAGATTTTAATTGGAAATTAATTGTTCGAGACTTGTTTGAGTACCAGATGTAATGAAGCAACTTTTCACTACTTTTCTTTTACAATCCAGTAACTACATCCTATTACTAAGTATTTTGTCAATTAGAGATACAATCTAGCAGCTATTTACTACTCTTCCGCTGAAATGTGTCCAGTAACTTTCGTGATATTTGGAATGTAACAAAAAATCCCCTGGCTGTCGTTTTTCTTAGTACGAACTACGATGTAAGGAAAATCCGCTTAAAGGGGAAACATAAAACACAGGCATCTTAATACGAGTATCATTAGCAATGTTGTTCACTTATGTCACATCGTTTCCCATTATCAGGAAACATGGAAAGGTTAACGACCGTAGAACGTTCGAGAACTTAAGATGGCGCCCATGAAACGTGATGAATTGGCGCGAAAAGCGCCGAACGATAAAAAGATGGCCGCTCGATGTTATTTATAGTATTCTAACTCAAAAACCTTTACGATAACGCCCATTATTCGTACAGGTAGATATGAAAGTAATAGATTTCAATAAATCATAGAAATTTCGGAGGTTGATTTAACAGGGTTTGCAAATGGCGCGAATAATATAGAGGATCCATATCCCGGCCTTTGTGAAACGAAAAGTAATATTCTGTTCTAGATAAGGGTTCATATAAATCATTTTTGTTTTGTTGGAATACAGGTATATAGTGGAATATCATATGCAATCGTTTCGTCGAACCGATCAGGTTATTAGAACAAATAAATAATTTTGGAACTGTCTCCGAACCGTAGCCCCCAAGGCTTTACTCTTTAATAAAGTAACAAGTAACCCTTTTTCCAAATAACTGAAAAAATCCCGGTGAATTGCGACTCGGAGTAGCATATAAAGGGTTCCGATCCACCATTCAATATAAAGAACAAGCAAAAAAACACCAAAGAAAGCACGTTTCTTGTATGGAAACCCCCTTAATTTTCACCTTTTTTTTTTAACGACACAGTATGTGTGTTACTGTGACTCGCACACGACGGGTCCCGTAGATATGCATGTTGCTTTTATTTATTTTTAAAGCTACTATAGGACAAACTCTGTGTTTTGACCCTTTGAATACAAAACCTTGAAAATAAACTCAAAAAAGGGGTATTTCCTTGTGGTTGTAAAGAGGATGATCCAACTTAATCTACATACAGACTTGAGGAATATACTCTTTGTCACGTACCTAAGTTTCAAGGGTCATTAATTAATTGGGGTTCTGAACTTAGAGAAACAAGTGAAGGGTACTAGAAACTTTAAATGTTCTTAAGTTTTGTTGTAGTTGGAGAGATGGTTAAGTACGACTACCAATGTACGTGTCCTTTATAAGTAGGTCCTAGGAAGTCTAAATAAATACAGGACTTTAGGAAACAAACTTGTTTGTTGTATAGCTGAAACCGTCCTTGATAAACGGGTTTTTGCAAGAAATAATTTTCAAATCGTACCTGTAGTGACTGAAAATAGCGCGTCATGCAAACAAACTCTTTAACTTTATAATAAGTATAGATAAGTATAAAATGTGTCACTCTCTGCCAGTGTTACATTAAAATTTTGTTGTGTACTTCGTCATTGGCGTAATGTTTAGAAGTATAATTATAATAAACATAAATGAAGTGTCTCAGTACGAGTGCGTAGTAAATGGTAAATAAACAAAAGAAAAATCTATCTTAATCTTTGTTCACCTTTATTTTCATACATGTATTTCGTAAACCCTCATAACATAATTTACTTGGAGCCACAAAAAATAACAACCTTTTTGCAGAAACAAAAGAAAAGCTCAGTTCATACAAGACTAATTAGTTTAATTTAATCCATACACTAGTAGGACCGGTCACTGTGGCAATCTTTATTATTATTATTAAATCATTTATTTCAGACTGTGAATGTCCATATTATGTTAGCATCAGTGAACTTAAAACTATGTTAGTAACAAAAATAGTCTCTTAAAACAATAATCCATCATCATTAAATAAATAACATAACATAATAAGTATTACGCCTGTAATCCCCGTAGGGTTAGGCAGAGGTGTACCCATTAGTACACCCACATTTCGCCAGTTATGTTTAAGTCCCATGTAATAGGGGGCGAGCCTATTGCCATCAACCGGGCACAAATCCAGACTCCAAGGCTGCTACTGAGAAATTCTTGATGGAAAACCCAATAACACTTTAAATAAATAAATAAATAATAATTCCATTAACATTAATAAGCCATGTCCAGCAATGGACATCGTTTGGCTGACATGATGATAATGATACACTTACCTTCAATCTTTTCGAATCCCAAAGTTCATTTCAAAAACGTTCGAAACAAAAGCCTGTGCAAAACACAAAACCAGTAAAAACGCAATGTATTTTTAAAAGCAAAATTAAAAAATAACAACGCGTTCCGTAAATAAATGAACAGCGGAAAGTAATCAGCGGCTGAGCTAATAAAGAGTATGTTAATATAAACAGGAGAGAGGCTGTGATTAGATCGTCACTTATGGGGGTTGGTCTTACATTGAAGAAGAAAGGGAATATACCATGGACTTGTGGTTTCAATATGATCAAATTGTGCCTATAGCAAGGAGGTAACTCTGCTAATGTATGCCAACACGAATTAATAATAAATTAAGTAGTTTTTTTTTTCAAATTCGAATTATCCTTATTGCCTTCGAATTAATCTTGCCGTTGGGTTTAGGCAGGCGGGGCGATGAACCAGCACACACATAGTGATATACACACGAAAAAAGTACACACTGCCTACCACACACGCAACAGGGCGATTCTGTCCTTTGAAAAAGGTGTATTCTAAAATAATGTCAAACATATACAACTAAAAGAATTTAAACATTACTGTCGTAACTTTATTTGATTATTTGTCTTTTATGACAATCTTCTAAAAGACTAGAATAAAAAACTGCACCTTATGGATACTACTACCGGGGTTGCGGGACGTCTTAACAGGATACCGTGGCCCCGGAACGTAAAGGGCAACAGAAGGAACAGGGTGGTTTTTTAGTCAGTAAAAGTCTGACAGTCCCTTCCGCCCCACCCAGGGCGGAAGGACACATTTGATGATTTTTACCACCAAAAAAAAATGGATACTACTAATCTGTAGGTAAGCAATAGTATGTTGTCGTTATACTAAGTGATATTTAATTCATTAGAGATCTTTCAGCGGGTGAAACTACTCATGAATATGGACGACTTTCACTAGGGGATTAACTCTGAAGATGAATAAAAATCAGCTGTTCCATACATTTTGATGGCCTTGAATTTTATCTAGCTGTTTTTTTTTTATTTGAAAGTTGGTCCCATTAAAAGTGTGTGTGTTTTTAAATTAGAACCTCTAACTAAAGATACAAAAATCATGACATACAAAATAATGGCAACTAAATATCGTAGGTGATGTACTTCTCGACTTATAGAAGACCACAGCATGCACAACAACAGCGTGTTCATCATATTCATGAACAAAATCAACCCGTTTTTCTTTTTTTGGATGGTAAAAATCTTCAAATGAGTCCTTCCGCCCAGGGTGGGACGGAAGGGACTGTCAGACTTTTACTGACTAAAAAACCACCCTGTTCCTTCTGTAGCCCTTTGCGTTCCGGGGCCACGGTATCCTGTTAAGACGTATATCAACCCCTGAAAGATAGATAATTAAATAAAAGACTCCTAGCTAATAGTGCGTTTTAAGTCAACAAAATATATCAATAAGGGAATGCTAATAATAAATTTCGATCTAACCTTCTGATGCAATATTAATTTATATCTTCTGATGAAATATTTAATACATTAAAATTAAACTATATCACTTTATAAATCACACGGTACATGCACATTTGCACAATTTTAAACGGAATCTTGATTGGTAAACTAACTGACACAGTTTAAATGAAGGCTTAAGTTACTGTTTTCAGCAGAATACAGGTAGACAATAATAACAAATTAGGTATATCACATAATCATAACAGATAACTTAAGGGAAAATAAAGTTTCGACAGCTCATAAAATATTACGTCAACACTCGTGTTTAGAAAACTGTTCACCCTGTAAATATCTAAGAAAAATTCTACTTATTTAAAAGCGTTCAAAGTCTATATTATCTTTTCTCAGTGACAATCAATGTCAAAAATACGAGTACATACCTATTAGTAAATATTGTATTTTTGACATATTGAAACAGACTAAAATGTGGTCGTTTTCAAAAATACAAGAATTACCTCCTGCTCTAAACTTGACTATCACTATTTATAGTTAGGTATAAATTAGTTTCTTGATTAATATTGAATAAGAATTTCTAGTAAAAATTAAAAAAAAACTCCTAAAAATACGTCACTAGCCCTCGCTGAAAAAGTACTGATTTTTAAAACATGAACTTTTTGTCTAAGATTAGATTGCGATCGTCCCTAAAAGTTAAAACAGATTTTCCCGCCAGATCCGAGTACAAAATATCGCTTGAGTTTCAGTAATCATGGTGAGTGATGCGACTATATCGGGTTGTGGACAAGGCCTGTTATTATCGCTCTGTGAACATCGTTTGTCATTCGATCGTTCGGCTCTCGTATCGCACGAGCTTACTAATTACAGCTGTCGGATAATAAATGGTTTTACAGATACATATGTGTATGGATAAGGGATATTATCTTGTTGTTTGTGACGTATGTCTATGTGCCTATTATATCTGTGTGTATATTGCAAAGGGATGACTGATGGATTTAATGGGTTTTAGCGGCTGTTGGTTTTAATTTTTATTAATTTATACGAATAACTTAGCAGCAACAGTAATTGGGTAGAAGGTACAGTCAGCAACAAAAGTCGATTAACATTTATGATTTTTAAACCTTAATTAATAAGTAAAATATTTAAAGTAAAAGGCAATGAATATAAAATTAAGATATAATAAACCCTTAGCTATTGCCTGAAATTCTGAAAGCTAGTACATTATGTGTTTAGTGTCTGTTTACATGATATAAAAAAGTAACATTGTTAATCGACTTTTGTTGCGGACTGTACCTTTAACCAATAATTCTAAGAAACAACTTTAAAAAATATACCACTTTATTTTAGCCCTAAAAAAATGATTCATTTGATCAATTTTTAATTAACTTGAAATATAAGATTTTTAGTTAAATTAAAATCAATATAAGTTAACAAGCGACGTCATAGTTTGCTATTACCATACGAAATCTATGGGGTAATCATGTATTAACAGCTCACAAAAAGCAAGTCAATTACTTAATTGGCGGTTTATACTAGCCAATTCCACGTTCTTTAGGTGTGTACCTATCGCTCCATTGTTTGAATTAATTCTCTATCTGCAACAATAGTTTTATGTCACGATGTCATATGACCTCATTTCCAAAAATGATAGTTAATTCACATCATGACATTACTTTAGCCCTACCTTCTACATGAAAGATAAACAAGAAAATACGTGCTAAGACGTGATATTGCAGATATCAACCCATGAACCCAATATACCAAGTATCATCATCTGCCTAGCCTTTTCCCAACTATGTTGGGGTCGGCTTCCAGTCTAACCGGATGCAGCTGAATACCAGTATTTTACATGGAGCGACTGCCTATCTGACCTCCACAACCCAGTAACTGGGTAATACGATACCCCTAGGTAAGACTGGCTGTCAGACTTTCAAGCTTTTGACGACTCGTAACGTCTGTCAAAGATCCACGTATGACAGCCGGGACCAACAGCTTAACGTGCTTTCCGAGGCACGCCATGATGTCAGTAATGTCTAAGATAAACTTTAGAAAGTACATATGAATTGAAAAAGTCACATTGGTACTTGCCCGGATTCGAACCCACAACCTCATGCATGAGAGGCGGGCGCCTTAACCGCTAGGCCATCACGACATCCAATATACCAAGTATATACAATATAATAAGTAAGTATAAAATAAAGAAAACCAACCGACCGCGCCATCGTCTGAAGAGAGGCACGTAGTCTTTTATTTCTGATCAAAAGAGACCTAATAAGTGGTATTTTGTAATATCAAACAAACACTCTCTTCATTACGTTAACAAGGTTACTCACTTATAAAAATAAAGAGACAAAATAAACAAACAAAAATATCATTTACCTGCGCAGGTTTCTGTTTTACACTGATAAAAAATGAAACGAAATTATTAAAACCTTACTTTTCTATAACATCACGCCTGTAATCCCCGAAGGGTTAGGCAGAGGTGTACCCATTAGTACACTCATATTTCGCCAGTTATGTTTTAGTCCCATGTAACCAGGCACCGGGGAGCTCCGAGGCTGCTGCTGAGGAATTCCTGATGGAAAACCCCAATTACATTGCCCGACCTGGGAATCGAACCCTAGACCTCATGCTCAGCAGTCGCGCTTTGCGACCAGTAGACCAACGATACAGGTTTTTATAAATAATCAAACTCAATTAAAAAAAGAAATAAGAATCTCCAATGTTTTTTTCGAATGATTTCGGACCGACAATGACATCCTTATTATAATTCATCTCATTTACACTGTTTTATAAAAAAGTTCTGAAACCGTGACTTCGGTATTAAGACAAATACTGAGTTACATTGAATAAAATTATGCTAATGAGACAAATTGATCATTCAAGCAGTCGACAAGATGTTTGAAAAATTCATGAGTTGAATCCGAATCAACGATAACAAGGCCATAGATTTGAACATATTGCCTGTGTTCAATCATAAACACGATTTAGGCCGTTTCAGCAGGTACCTCATTTGAAAATATAACAAGTATAACAAGTCGCCTATGTCCTTTCTTGAGGTTCAAACTAACCCCGTACCAAATTTCATCAAAATCGGTTCGGTAGTTAAGTCGTGAACTCGTAACAGACAGACAGAGTTACTTTAGCATTTATAATATTAGTATGGATTAATGTTATTTTCAGAAAACTAGCTTCTGCCCACGACTTCGTCTACCTAGACTTCACATACACATACATAAACTCACGCCTTTTTCCCATAGGGGTAGACAGAAACCACAGAACGCCACCTACTACGATCCTTACATACTCCTTTCGCCTCATCTACGACGTAGACTTCAAATAAATCTAAAGTCTTAAATAATGCCGCAGGAACGCAACAACGTGATACGAGTATTTCAGCCGTTTAAGCGTAAAGGAGTAACAAAACATCCATCCACACAAACTTTAACAATCATTATGCTAAAAAGGAAGTAGGGAAGGGAATAGGACAGGATAATGTCGACGGGAAATAATAATACATGAAAATGATAACGACTGAACGCTGTTAGTTCCTGTGTACATTAAATTAAGTAAAGAAAGTCTATATGACACAACATAGACCCATTTACACAGCATAAAACAATGAAATTTTTTACTTGCAGTGAAAACGACGCGGAAAAAATCGTAACACGAAAAAGTAGTTTAAATTGAACTGTTAAAACTGCAGCGGAGTCCGAAGTTCAATTAACTGGTGTCCACTACGTGATGACGCTGTTCAGGAGTGAGAGGAGGCAATTTCAGCAGCATTTTTGGACCTTTAAAATATGAGAAATACTTATTGGATTATGAAACTTCCGCCTATTCCATTCTTTGTTCATTCCGCTGGAAAAGAGCCATTGTGGAACTAAAAATAAGTCATCGTTTTATCTGCTATTCAAACTCCACTGCTTCGTTTTTCTTGTGTCTTGGCTGCTGAGTTCCTGGGTTCAATTTTTACGTTGTAAAAAGTGTTATTGGTTTTTTCCATTAGGAGTTTCTCAGTGGGGCAGAATTTTGGGAGTTGGTGATGTGACACTCCCGTGCCTCGGAAAATACATAAAACCGTTGGTCCTACGTTTGTACCATCCTGATCGCTTGTGTCCAGAGGAGTTAGGGTGTGTTTGCGCACACACTTGAGCACTATAATATCTTCTGCGTTCTTGACTAGTCTCTATTAAGAATTTCCGTAACCGAAATTCTTTTATTAAACTTATGATTAATGTACTTACTGCACTACTATCAGCAATGACCATACCAAGTCTCCATTTCAAATAATCTTACCTGTAACAATAACAAAACAGAATTTAGCAAAAAGACGTCACATTTTCCGATACATAACACAACAAAGAAATAAAGAAAATTTAAATATTCGGATGGAAAGACCAAAAATTGACATCAAAACAAACAATTTCAAAAGCTTTGAGTCCAAACGAGCCAGATGTATAAATAACTCTCAGCTTAGTCTGTATGTCTTTGTATTAACAAACGTTTACTAAAGAGAACGAAAACGGAATCGTTTGCTGAAGACTAATTGGTTTAGTCCGCCTGTTTCGAACATTCATCCATTTCGCTTTTGTTAACAGCCAATTAATTAATACTCGCTTATTTGATATTGGCTATTGAATTTTATAATTGGGTACTTGACACCTCTAATCAATTAACCTTCTTGTTATGAGCTGCCAACGCGTAATTCTCCTATAGATTTTGCATGACATTAGCAAAGTCGCAAAGCGCGACTGCTGAGCATGAGGTCTTGGGTTCGATTCCCGGGTCGGGCAAAGTGTTATTGGGTTTTTCCATCAGGAATTTCTCAGTAGCAGCCTCGGAGTCTGGATCTGTGAAGTCACTTTTTATTTGCCAACTTAATTGACCATTGAAAATTGGATTTGTTTCTTTAAAATAAGACTGATTTTACTCAATCTTTTGCACCCGAGTGTACTTGATGTTGTTTATGACATTGAATTTGTTTACAAATTTTATCACCGGTCCTTTGGAACGTAGACGATTTTCTCTTACGGTCGAATGGCCCGCGGGCCATTCGATGTGGGCCGTTCAGACTAAATACCCATTTATGATTTATTTATTTCAAAGCAACTAAAAATCTTTTACAGTTTTTTTTTAAATTAATGGAGAACTAACAAAAATCGTAAAGGATTAAACATTTTTAAGAAAAACAATTTGTATCCCGTAACATATACTTAAACCAAACACGTTTTCCCACGTAGAACGATCTCCGACAAAGCCAAAAAAAAACAAATCTATACTCACGCCTGTCAACGAAGGAATTATGTGAAATGTTTCGATATAATAGAGGTATTCTTTTGTACACTTTGTGCCACATAAATTAACCCAATCTAAATCAGTTTTTACTCCAAAATAAGTTGTATGGAAAAATAACGTAATCTATTTCAAAGCAATTTTATTGCCCGTAAATCTAAATAACCGATAAGTGACGATGAAGAAACTACAGGAAATTGAGGAGATTGATGATAACAAGACCTTGAGCCCACTATCCTTAGAGCGAAACTAACTATAACGTAACTATACCAGTTTAAGTAAACAAATATGATACAAAGTCTGGTGAAAATACATCGTTCAGACTACACCGGTAACGGTTTAATCGGATGATTGCTCTGCGAAGGAAATTGTGCAATCGCGCAGTACCTATCTCTAGGGTATTGGCTATGAAACTTGTGATTAAATTCGAACCAACTTTTTTATTACAATTTACTGCAAGAATTAATTAACCCGGATTAACTAAATTCGATTGTTAAAGGCTTATTTATTCCTTTCGAAATTTCGAACGCCGAATTCCCTAGGCATTTCGGACATCGTCGAATTCGAAATTCAAAGGCGTAATCAGTTGCTACAATAATGCAAAACCCGAAGAGGGCCTTCTAATATTTTCTCGAGTATCTAAAGAAAATCGCCTTAGGGAATCATTTGCGAACATTTATGTTAAGATATTGGGAAGGAACCATCTAAAAAATATATTCTCAGGATTTTCACTAAACAGGGTGAAGATATAATCAAATTTTAATCTTGTATCGTGGTCGGTAGATACTTAAGATGGTATCGGTTATTTAAACGATCTCATTAAAGCACAAGTGTTTGCATAAAAACATACTTCGGGGTATAAAAATACACGGCTTCCGTTATTTTACTGGCTTATGCTCGGTTTAAATTGAGGAGGGTAAAATTAATTCTAGGTTTTACTCCTAAGCTTTGATGTTGAATATTTACGCGTTTGTGTTATAATACTTCCAGCTAAGGGCAGTAAAACATTAGCTGATAGTCTAGCAGACTTCCAGAGTTGGATGAATGCTTTTTCAACTGGTTTGGCCTTTAATATCAAAGTCAAAGTCAAATCATTTATTTAAATTAGGCCATTATAAGGCACTTTTGAACGATCCTATTCTCTAAACATATAAACATTACGCGTTTTATCCCCGAAGAGTAAGGCAAAGGTGTACACCTTAGTGCATCCACTTTTCGCCAGTTACGTTTAAGTCCCATAGTAATAGGGGGCAAGCCTGTTAGGAACCGGGTACAAATCCAGACTCCGAGGCTGCTACTGAGAAATTTCTGATGGAAAAACCTAATAACACCTTGCACCTCAGCAGTCGCGCTTTGCGACTACTAGACCAAAACTTTCCATTTTTTCCCTAAAAATGGGTATTATTAAATATAGTTTTGCCGCAAGCGTTTACAATTCCGAACGATAAATCACGTCTTTGCATAGAAATTGAGCTAATGCGCACTGGCGATAGCTTAATGGGTTCTCTTCTATTCATTAATTACAATAGACCTGGTCATAACTCATGAAATAAACTATTTTCTTACTATAAAAATATACTGTTCATTTTTCATTTACCTCAATATGGGAATGGTAACTTTTCAAACTAACTACCTAAATATAACTATTATTGTTGTTTGGTCTATAGCATGTTTTAAAATAACAAGGCTTTAAAACGTCAGTATATCAGATTGACTACCTCGATGGAATAGTGGTCGCAAAGCGCGACTGCTGAGCATGAGGCCTTGGGTTCAATTTTTGGTTCAGACAAAGTATTATTGGGTTTCTATATCAGGAATTTCTCAGTAGCAGCCTCGGAGTCTGGATTTGAGCCCGGTTGATGGCAATAGGCTTGCCCCCTATTACATGGGACTTAAACATAACTGGCGAAATGTGGGTATACTAATAGGTATACCACTGCCTAACCCTTCGGGGATTACAGGCGAGATGTTTTGTATGTGTGTGTCAGATTGCCAACTTTGATGATACGACATTTTGCACCACTAATAATTGCAATGTGTGCTAATTAATAGACTAACACATAGCTACTATCTCCATTGACGAACCCATAGATACAGTCAACTTCCGCTGAGCTTAGCATTCTCTAAAACTACGCCAGCAACATGAACAAGTTCATACAAACCAAATACACAGAGGCTGCTTGAAATCCGTACCTGACGTGTATCTGCTGAAATGTCGACATACAGCGGGTCGTTAATCTGAACGACAGTGTACACCGAATGTGAAGGGACAATTCCTCGAGATCAACACTTTCTAAAATCGACCGTATTCCAATGCGGGAAGGTACAATTCTGATTGTTTTCATTTCTGTGTAAAGTGATGAGGGCTAGAGCAGTAAAATGACTTTCGTGTTACGTTTGCCCGAATAAAATTAAATGGTGTTGCTTTTTCGTTACGTCAAATATGTAAGTATAAAAACCGTTGAAAAAAAACCGAAAGAATTTTAAATTCATTGTAATGGATGACTGCAGTGGGTACCTATTTCTATCTATCTGGTATGAATAAAAGCGATCATTCATTTAAAGAGTCGTATTAAAATTGATGTATTGTCAATGCATCATAAAAATTTTATTTTTATTTTACCAGCCCAATATATTTCATGTTTTTTTTTGTGTCATAAACAGTCTGTTTGTGTTTGTTGTTGTTTGTTTGTCTGTTTTATTCTATTAAAAATATAATCTTCAGCAAAAAAAAAGTTGCTATAAATTCAACACTTAGCTTCACATTCTCTTGATACCCTGTATCAAGAGAATGTGAAGTTAAAAGAACGAATTCTTCGTACAAGCAATTACCGGCTGAAAAGCATCGAATATTATGTGCTAAGTTTACGAATAATATTACATTTAAATAATATGAACTAAAGGTGATACTTAGAGTGTAAATGTTCAGAGTTTTAGTGCCATTTTTATAACTTGAACTACACTTTTCATAGGTACTAAAAGTTTTACATACGTCATAAAATTATGTAAAGTACTGAATAGTTGTCGTGATGGTTAAGGCGCCGGCTTATCATACATGAGGTTGCGGATTCGATACCGGACTAATACTATTGTGAATAAAAAAAAAACATAACCATTACCTACATAAAAAATAAAACATAACCAGTTCCTTATTTAAATTAATTAAACTCCGAAAGAGTATTTTTCAATTACATTCACTCCACAATACCTAATGAACAGCTAATTAAAGATTGCTAAAACCGCTCATTTTGAAAATAATTAAATTATTCTCTTACGACAACACTATGAATATTCATCTAACGTACTTATAACGCGACTACGCATACTGAATAATAAAATAAATACTTTACGGAGCTTATGAAATTTTAAACGTAATTAGTTAATTATAATTTCTTTGGTACAGGTTATTAAAATACTTGGGAGTATCAGAATCTAGTTTGTAATAAAAATTAATGAAATAAATTTTACATCAGTTATAGAAGGGTTAACGTTATGAAAACTTTTACCATGGAGTACATGATTTCGATTTGAGAGGATGAGTGAAAGACGATTAACAAAAGGTATTTATATGGCAGAGGTGAGTGGCAACGCAGGGAGGGGTCGCCCTAGGAAGACCTACACTGACCTTATTGGTGAGGTTCTTCAGAAAGGTCAGGTGCGGAGTACTCGTAACCAGCGTGCTTGTATGACGAGATGTATGAACGTAGATGAGGCGAAAGGAGTATGTAAGGATCGTAGCAGGTGGCTACCCCCATGGGAAAAAGGCGTGAGTTTATGTATGAGTTTATTTATGTACATGACTTTATGACCCCACATAGACGGCATTTTTCATTGGTTGTTGAAAAAAAAACAGCTGTATGGTCAGTCAAATTGTATGGAACAGCAGATTTTTAGAAGTGTTGGCTCTGTTAGGTTTTTAGAATTTTTATTATTATTTTTATGTGCACATGGTCTGTGTTAATAAACATTTTTTTTCTTTCTATGTACTGAAACCAAGATAAAAGTTTTCTATATGATATCCCTTCCACCTCGTATTGTTGGTTTGATAAGAAAATCCAATTCAATAACTAATAGAAAAGTTAAATAATTATTTTCTAATCTAATAAAAGCAAGACTAAAGTTATGCAATCAATTAATTTAATTCTATAATTTATTCTTTTATTTGACTCAGTTTCGTAAAAGTTTGCTACATTACTTTAAAACACTTAATATAAACAAATATGGAATACTTAAGAAACATTATTTACCCATTTTTCAAAATAAATTAGCAACTTAAAATCTAATTTTATCTTAACCCTTAAAATGGCGTTGGATTATTGGAACACCGAAAGCCACTCCGTGAATTAATTGAAAAGGGTTAACTTGCTAATTTCCTTTTAATTTCAAAGAAGCAAACTAATTCTAATCTTAAGTAAGAAACTAAAATTAGAACAAACTTTATTCGTTTTTAATGACGAACGTAGTCGATGTTAAATTATTAAGCAAATGTTTAAAATATTATTTTATTTAATTGGGCTAAATATTGCAGAGAAAAATTATTTTAGGACTGTTTTACGCAGTTATTTTCAGTTCCAAAGAACTACGTGAATTGAAAATACTTCAGGCAGAGATAATACAATTGTACTACAAAGTGATTTTAACAGGTTACCGGGCTGGTCGTGGATTGACTGGTACAACGCTATTTCTCTCACGCTTTGTAGACGTGCGTGAAATAATAAGTAGGTCAAATATTCTATTTTCCTTTTACACAAAGATCAAAAAATGAAGATGTCGGACACTGCAGCCTCCTCTGCAAGGATATTCTATAAATTATTAAGAAATTTTAGCTTAGGTCATGTCCAAAAGTCGACTATTTTAAAATAAAACACCATAGTGGTTCGTGTTAAAACAACATTTTACACTCTTTCCCACAGGAACGAATGTAAAATTAGACCCATTAAAGCAGAATTAATTAGTTTGTTAATCAAAAGTATATTTTAACAAAAAGTCGTACGAAAAACAAAATTAAAGTTTCAACGCGGAAATAGAGGGTTGAAATCGACACAGGAAGTGCGTACGGAGCCTCCCCTTCTCCCCCTCCCGTTTTCAGTTTCCGCATTGCGTCTCCTTTTAACATAATGTTAGTTAACTTAGTGTGTTTTAGTAGTAAATTAGAGGAGTGAAGTGAGTGGTCGTTATTGTGTTTAAAAATGGACTTTTAGAACCTACGAATAAAAACGAATTTGTATATTATCTTTTAATCTTGACAAAAAACTATCCTGGAAAGTTAGGTTATCGTTTAATAATATATTACTGTGTCTAGCATTCCAGATCCAGTTTATTACATTCCATCATCATTTTCATATCTTGGCATATAATAAAATAATGGTATTTTTCTATTGTCTATTTTTAGATTATAGAAAAAAAACAATGTAACATCTGCTATGTCGTAGGGAAATCACATCGCAAACGTTTATCATAACACTGACTAAACGCAAAATCTCGAAAACCGCTTGATCTATAGAGCTGAAATTAGACAGGTAGTTTTTAGCTAAAAACGAATTTTGCAAAAGGGCCGAATTAAGAGTATCTTCGACTTCCACGCGAGCAAAGTCGCAGGTAAAACCTAGTTCGTTATAACAGTTAAAACACTTTCATGTATATCTTATGTATGGAGTTTCTTGCCCATTCTTCTCCATACGAAACTACCTTTTGGAATGGGCAACTAGATTAAATTATTTTTGTCTCTTTCTTGTAAACGTCGTTACAAAATTGCCTTCAAATGGTTTAATTGAAATAAATGATTTGACTTTGACTCTATGCGTGAATATAAAACATAAAAAGTGCACCATAATTATGCATTCATCGATCAGCACAAAGTATGAACTTCATTACCCGTTCAACGTAGCGCCAAGGGCAATCGATTCATAGGAAGGTCAT
This sequence comes from Hoplodrina blanda, assembly GCA_949316365.1. Taxonomy (NCBI): domain Eukaryota; kingdom Metazoa; phylum Arthropoda; class Insecta; order Lepidoptera; family Noctuidae; genus Hoplodrina; species Hoplodrina blanda. The sequence continues at coordinate 4,394,315 of OX438582.1, forward strand.
TATCGGAATTTATATCCCCATGTGTTAGAAACGCACCATAAGGAGTTTCCTTTCACGAATTACGTCCTGTAACTTCCCCATCTTTCAAGGTTTTTGATATAACTAAAAGTCCTTGGTATTTTATTATGCTAAGACAGGAAAGGGAAAGAAATATCAAATATAATACAAGACATTATTTTCTAATATTTATACATTGCAAAAATAACAATACAACGATATCGTTATTTTTCTCTTAGCGTAATATAAGCTCCGTTATTTCATGATATTTAAAAGATGTACAAGGAAATTTAACGACGCCGAAAGTTATAAAAAGATTATTTGTTTGTTTGTGTGTTTCTTTTGACGCGCTTATCACAGGAACTGATAGTCGAAACGGAAAAAATCTTTTATACATGAGTTCTTTATCTTTTGTATATGAGAGCCAGATTCATGAGGAATAGTATAGGCTATATAACATCACGCTACGACTTATGGAAGCGGAGCAGTAGCCAAAGAAGCAAACACGGGTAAAAAAAACCATGCGTACGGAATCACAAAGAGCAGTTGACGATATTAGCACAACAGTATGTTTCCAAGAAAATTAAAGAAACGCGTTAAGCGTTGCTGTGGGGTTTTTATTATTAATTTTAAGTTAAATGAAACCCTGATGAGTTTTCATCAATATATTTTATTCAATAAAGCGAATATTCTTAATTTAAAGAAGAAAAAAAGCCAAAATAATAGAAAGAAAGAAGAAGAAAGTGTGGCATGCCTTGACTTTGCAAACCGCGCTGATTCTATAGTGAGACGTTATGATTCCTCAAAGAAGAAAGCATTGAAGTGCATGTAGATCAGTGTGGCATGGAAGAATGATGATTTTTTTATGCCATTCTGTAATAAACTCATTATAAAAATGTCACTTAGACCACTCTGGTTCCAACGTCTTCAGTTAGTGTCTTATATTTACACTAAATGTTACCCTATATTTTAGTTGTTCGATCACATACTATGTGTTTTCCTTCCGCGTCTGTTTGAACTCTGAATTCGAAAGTTAATTGAGAATTCATTGAATTAACGAACTTTGGATTGATGTTCGTTTTGTTTGTTGTTTTTACACAGTTGTGTAATGTTACAGTGAATTGTAAATTGGTGAAATGTAGTTATATTTTTTTTAGTTATACACGGGTTGTAAGTATTTCGCATTTCGGTCAGGCTTTAGTCGTAACTTAAACAATAACAACAAGGGAAAATATAATATGACGAAAACATTTTGTATTATATTTAATCTTTTTTGTAACAGAAACTCTACTGCGACTCGATAATACAATCTTCGAATCAAACACTCAAATTGCTTCCAGTCATTGTAATGAACTAGCTTCTTCTCGCGACTTCGTTCGATTGGAAGTCCAAGCCCGCCCTTAATTCGGTCCTGTCGTAAAATCTATTTTTAGCCTATGTCTCCTATTTATAAACTACCTACCTGCCAAACTTCAGCTTCAAAGGTCAACTGAATAGTTTAGATTTCGTGTTTAGTCTGTGAGTGAATGACCTTTACTTTTATACATACACTAGTTTCTGCCCGCACCTTCGTCAACGTGGTTTTTTCACCCACTTTAAGATACATCTTTGATTATTACTCCGCTGTCGAGGGCGTGATGTTATACTGCCTATACTCTATGAATCTGGCTATTATATACAAAAAGTATTTTTTGCAATCGGATTAGTAGTTCTGGAAGTTAGCGCGTTTATTATATAAGTATAGATCAATTATTAAATTTAAAAAAAACGTCTTAGATTAAGATACAATTGAACTAAAGTAAGGTTATACCGTCTATAAAAATAGCCCAGCTAAAGGCACCCTCCTTGGTATAAACACGATCACAAAGATGCCACAGCACAGTAAACAACAAAGGGACAAAGCCAGCAAGTCATCGCATACGCATGTATCATTCAAGTCCCCATCAATAATATAAGGCTCGTCGCCGAAACTCTGAAGGTTTCAGTTACTGTAACAAGTAAACTTGGGAAGGACACGGTTGTGTACGAATAAAAACTTCGTTTATGGGGGACCAGATGTTTTTTGGGAATCTAATTTTTGTTTGTAGGTTTTCAGTTGAAGAACATGGCTGTTATTTCATTTGTTTTTATTAAGTCTACAATTAAATCTTGGGATTTTTATTTTGCGAGGCCCCAGTGTGGTCCCTCAGTTAACTCGCAGATAAGGTATGCACGGACTTTTAAGAAAGTGATTTTGTGCTTTTTACACGACTGCCCCAAAAAAAGGAGTGTTATGTGTTCAGGGTTAATGTATGTATGTATGTATGTATGTGAGTTTCTTTATTCCACCATAACTTTTAAACGCCTAAACCGATTTAGATGTATGGGGTATCGTTACAATCCTTGCATCGTTCCAAGTAACATAGGCTAATTAAAAATAAAAAGGAACCGGTGTGGTCACTTTAAAACGTAAATTAATACCAGCCTCAATTTATTTTTTTAATGAATCTGGTCGTGTCTATGTTTATCGTCTAGAATTTGACAAGTAGATTTAAAAAATAACGATTTAAAAACTGACGAGTAAACAAACTACAAATATGTGCAATTTTTGGCAGTCGTGTTTTTTAATTTTTTAATTATAGTAGCTTGTTTTTACTTTTTATGCGCCAAGCAATATTACATAGGTACTTCTAAGTTTGAGGTAAAAGATAGATAATGAGCAGAACAGACAATATATGTTATCATTTAGTCCAAACTGGAAATGCAAATCTTGAAAAACATTTTAATAATTAAAAATATTCAAAATCTAGCCCCAATCTCATCTCAGCGACAATCAATGTGTCAAAAAATGTTGAGTTGATTTTTGACAGGTTGAAACGGAGATTAAATGGCGATCGTTCATAAAAGTTATCAGAATTGCCCCCCCCCCCCCTATAATTATGAGGTAAAGTTTGTGAGATTTTAGGGGTCTCTGGATCTACTGAACCGACTTTGAAAATTCTTTCGCAAATTGGAAGCTACGTTATCATTGAGTGCTATAGGCTATATTTTATTATCAAAAATTTAGGGATCCGTAAGAAAAATCACGGGAGCAAAGTCGCGCGGAGTGTTATTTCACAATTTAGGTTAAAATCGAACGCCTTCAACCCTAAAAACATCCAAACCAAATTGCGAAGTCGATTCGACAAGCTGTTAAACAATTTTTACTGCTCAATGAACGGAAACACAAAACTGGCTTTGAGAAAAGACTAGCATTCGTCCGTACTGTTGGTACTACGAATCCATTCAATAGTCCATGATATCTCACATCAATTATCATAAAAAGTTATAATCCCATTTACCGAAAAAAATATTCTCTACAAAAAAGCTCTGTGGTTTGGACTTACATTTCTCGGGTATATATACCTAATATTATTATTATAATAGAATATAACATTCAAAGTTATGTAATTTACCTTTGTAAAGGGTTCCTTTGTTATGTGTACAGTCACGAGGGATTCGTGTAAGTTGAGTTTAGGGGCAAATGTTAACACGTTTTTGGGTTTTATTTCATTACAGAAAAATATGAACAACAACCTGTGTTTTTTGCGAATTTGAAATTGTAAGTGCCCTTACATATAAAGTCCGAGTCAGCGACACGCCGCCGGCTACGCTGAAAACCAGAGCCATGGTTTCGTGCCTTCGTGCACGGGCCACGGCATAATGCTGAGCGTCAGCCATTTTGCACGGTAGTGGCGTAGGCGTATATTTCCATTTATATATTTATTTATTTTCTGGACTTAGTATTTGTTTTTGGCTTGAGCTTTTGTAAACCAACATTTTCTATATAATGTGCGTTATTTTTTACTTTCTGGATTTAGTATTTGTTTTTGGCTTGAGCTTTTGTAAACCAACATTTTCTATATAATGTGCGTTATTTTCGCGGGAATAAATAACTTTTCTTTACCTACTCACGTTTAGGTATATAAATGATTTAAAAAGACAACGAAGCCGAAAGTTACATATCTTTCCCATCATTTAGAAAGCAGTTTCCCGGCAATTTTCAATTTTTGCCTAATGTTTCTTAGTTTGATTGGCAGTATGTTTTGTAAACGCCTATTTAATGTGTCTTTTCACACTCCGCAGGTACACTTTTACGATTAATGATCACAAATTGTGGTACCTACCTACAACAAAATTGACACAGTTATCAAAGAGATGGATTATACCTGTGTATATTTTGCTATTGTTTTTTGCGTTAAACGGAGTATTTAGAGTGAGTTGGAAACTGAACCCAACACAACTAAACATTATGGTACAAATTACAAAATACCAATTCAGCTAAAACGATAAGTCAATAACTAGATTATGAAGCAAGCCAAGTTGTTAAGCTTACTTTCTGTTTCACGGAAAAGGAACGTGCACGAATCGTTCGTTCCTTTGACACGAACATGAAAGTTTCTGATTTTGACAAAGTAATATTCTAAAGCCTTTATGTGCCCGCAGCAGTTCCAATATCTTTTGTAGTAAACGTGGAACCAATTTTGTTTTCTTTCGAAAATGTTATGGAACTTGGTAAAATGTATTCTGATTTAACAGTGAAAGAGATATGTCCTTCTTTTTGGCGTATCTATGGTAAATAAAGATGTATAAATATATTTTTGCTAGTTAAGAGAACACCATCAGGATACAGTCATTTGACCTTGCTAGATGAAAGATCTGTGGAAACACGCCGCATCTGCACTGAAGATCTGTGCTATCTGCGAAACCCCACCTGTGGAGATTCTCCTGGCTGATTTGGGTGCGGAGTCTGCTGTAAAGCTTTCCAGATCGGCCACGGTAACGCGTGCCCAATTGGAAGTCTTTCGGATGGCTTGATGAAATGTTCAGAAGGCTTTAAGTTTCTTTCGCCAAAGATTGCATCTTTCCAGAATGACAAACGTAAAGAAAGTCAGAAAGTAAGAAAGATAATTGCAGCACAAGAAATTAAGCAGTTGTTTAAGTTTCCAGCAAGAACAGGCAAGAAAATTATTCGTAAATGAGTACGAACCCCACCCATTCGGCTGAAGAAATGAGCCAAGTACTCAAGTATATTTACCTTACTGGGTAGTGCCAGAATCTCTAAAAATAACAACCTAAGCCCTGGCTTAAGGTGTAAGTAGTCCCAGCTACCAAATGATATAATTTCGCTCCTGGTGCCTAAATAATACAATTTGCTTGTAGACAAGCTAAGCAAGATTCACCGGAAACTTTAGTTCATCCGCATAATTCCACATCCATGCCTGCAGCCTTAGATCTGCCGCTGTGACGAACAGCCAAGTTTGTAGAATGTTAAATAGTTATGGAGTTTATACAATGTAGATTATACACACCAACTAAGTTTACAAACTTATGATAATATTGTTTCTGATTGGTCCATGAAATTTTAGGTAATTCTAAATGATCCGATTCGCTTTAAGAAGCAATGATTGCTGAAGAAAGCGCTGTTTGTGTGGTTGAAAAAAAAATAATTTAGTAATACAGTAATTTAATACTTGTATATTTAATTATACTGTAATATGAATTTTAGTTTTCAGTTATCTTGACAGGGTCATGTACTCATTAGTTTTAAGCAAAGTCTGTAACCGTGACATTGTGAAATAAATAAATAAACACAAAATAAATAAATAGGTGGATAAATACTGCGCTAAACGGACTAAATTAAATATGTGCTGTTGATACGATGGAAGAAGTAGTTATTATGGCTTTAAAAGTGTAAAGGACAATGCCCAAAAATGTATGGACCAAAAACCCGGAATCGATTAAAACGATTTATGTGTGGCTAGGTATAGTGAACATACTATATCCCAAATTCAATATTTGTTTTCGATTAAACAATCACCAAGTACTAAAAAAAAATCGTAGCTAATTGACTTTAGTCTTATAAAATCCATGATATTTAGAGCGGCATTGTGCATAATATTGAGAGAGATTTGAGAGTAAAGTACATTATACATGTTTACTGATTACATGAAACATTATTTGCATATGTATATATATAAACATATATATATATTATATATCTAAAAAAACACAACACAGCTAGGTTTTTTGAAAGTTATGTAATAATGTATTGATATATATAATATATATACCTATATATGTATATATATTATATAAATAATATATATATTTAAAAAAAACCTACGTACTGAATTCTTGCAACGAAAACTTACGAAGGACTGCGCGGGGGACAGGGTCGGTCAAGGTTTCGCTAGCTGGATTACAATGGCGCGCATAGATAAAACATCTTCTATCTCTTTCTTTGTCGTAAATTGTAATTCCTTATCTGTATTCCCCATTTCTTTCATGAATGAGTGAGAAACTAACATAATAACAAAACAATGAACCTGTTATAACGCACTCCGCTATAATTATTGTTATATGCTACTGGCCTGTTCGGTTATAGTTTTATGCGAAACGAATTGCATATTTGCGACCTCTTATATATGGTCTATCTTCCTGTACATAAATTATTTTAATCGACTCCGGGTTTTTTTTGAGCATCCTCTTTTATACTGTAGAAACCAAATTGGTTTTTTTAATTAATGTTTAAAAAAGTTATATTTGAGTGTTTCTGTGTCTGAGGCCTAATTGGTGAAGTTTGTTAATTAAGATTGATTTATTGGCGTACCACATTTCTCTGATTGATTGCCTTTACCCCAAAACGTTAAAAAGTAATTTCAGAAGAAAAAACTAGTTCTTAGAATGTACCTTTTTTAACATTTCATTATAAAATAATTACCGACCGGACGCAAAAAAAAACAAATACAACTTTTCCCGTGGTTTAGCCAAAACGGAAATTATCTGTGCCAGAATAAGGAGGTCTCGATATGGGACGTTGTTTCTCGGTCAAACGTTTGGCTAACAGAATTTGGTTTACGCATTGCAGGATACACGACCTCGATGCGTTGAACGCAATGTATACCAAACATATTATTTACTGTACGGGTATGTATACAGAGATATTTGATATGTTACTGTAGAGCTGCGAAACTAAGTAATAAAAAAAAAACGGGTTGCACTCCAGGAGTGCCGGCAGAAGTGAAAACTTGATTATTAACGTTTACGTTTACGTTTAACATACACGAACATTCGCGCAAGCGCCCTGCGCTGTCTAAACGAAACAGTAGGCCCAGGCATACATTTTTGCCGCGTAGAGAGGGGATAGCTGTCTACTCTCCATCCGTCTTACGCTTTTTCGATCAGGTCACGTGTCCTGACGCGCACGTGTCCTGACGCGAGTTTAAGATTTTATACCCATTACAGAAAAAATGCTCAACGCCGCTAAAGAAGTTTTCACTTCAAAAATGTACGGGTTTTAAAAACCATTCTGTATTGTTATTATTATTTTGAATATTTGCAAAATAAAGTATCTTATACCGTACAAAACATGGTGACATATAAGTATAGGTAATTGTTACTGCCCACAACTTCCCCCGCGTCAAAGTTGATTTCTTTATAAAAAAGGTGAATTTCGGAAAATCCCTTTTTAGCGCATACCTACGTCATAATAACTATCTCAGTGCCAAAATTTAATATACGTCAAGCAGTTTTCAATATTACGTGTGAGGGAGTGAGAGAGAGACCTTTCGCTTTTAAATATTTAGATTAGATAAGAAACATCCACATTTTACCAGACGGCATGCAAAAGTACAACAAACACAAGAGCTGCAAAAAAAAGTGATAGTTTTTTTTAAGTAGTGAACCAAAATAATTTTTATTTTTTACTCAGTATGAGTTTAAATTGGAAAGGACGTATTGCAATGAGGAATGTCTTTGGCATTACATCAAGGAAGTTTTGTAGGTTAGTAGCACGTACAAGAACATTTTTTACTTTTCGATTTGGCTAAGTGCGTTTATCTGCATCGCACTTTACGTTTTTATTTACATCAGCAGTAACTTGGCGCTGACAATAGTGATATAGTACAGTCATAAATATAATTGACAAGGGCGGTAGTTATGGCAATATTCATACCGGTCATGCATATAATATTTTATAGTCTGATATTGCTAGATTGGGTCTTGATGGCCCAGTGGTGATGGTGCCCGCTTCTCATGCAAGAGGTTGTAGATTCGCAGCTCGACACGGGCACTAATATGGCTTCTTCAATCCATTTTTTCTTTTTTTTTTTTCTTCAATCCATATGTTACATTCTAAGTTTATCTTGACATCACTGACGTCGGTGAAGAAAAACATCGTATGGAAACATGCACTTATAATTAATCTAAGAAGAGACTTAGATTAATTATAAGTGTTTGTTTTGTTTGCTCAAGGCGGATTGGCGATTAGAGAATCGCCAATCCGCCTTGGTCACTGTTCTCTGTATGAGAAGAGTCCTTTGCCCTGAAGCGGGACAGTATTAGCATTAGGCTGGTATGGTGATATTAACACATAAACATAACATCACGCCTGTAATCCCCGAAGGGTTAGGCAGAGGTGTACACATTAGTACACCCACATTTCGCCAGTTAAGTTTAAGTCCCATGTAATAGGGGGCGAGCCTATTGCCATCAACCGGGCACAAATTCAGACTCCGAGGCCGATAGTGACACAGACATTTTCAACATTGTATGTCACCCACAAAACAAACATTTTACCAAATTCGGTACTCAAATTCTAACACATTTTATTTTTAGCTTCAAAACAACAATCCCATATCTCCCTGACACCAATACAAGCCAAGTAAAAAAGACAAAACTGCCAAGTATGATACACGGGCACGCAGGCAGCAATCGAACTCGAGCGAGATAAATAAAATATTCAGCCGAGCTCCGAACGTTCAGGCTTGCGTACTTTTTTTAGAACCCCCATACATTTTTTATTAAGGACTTACACTCACATGCTGATTCCGTTTAAGTAACGCGATGAAGTTTACTGTTCTTAAGATGATTATGACTTGATACTAATACAATATGTATGAATATGGATGTTTAAGCTTTTATGAGAATGAAATGAAAACATGGCTTAAATTACACGTAATATTAGAGTTTACAGAAACATACAAAAATAATTGAATTAATACTGAGTATCATGAGATATTGGGTTCGATTTCCAGATCGGCCAAAGTGTCATTTGGTTTTTCTATCAGGAATTTTTCAGCAGCAGCTTCGGAGTCTGGATTTGTGCCCGGTTGATGGCAATAGGCCCGCCCATACAACATAACTAGTGAAATGTGGGTGTACTAATACCCATTAGTACACCCACATTTCACTAGTTATGTAATTCCTGAAGGGTTAGGTAGAGAAGTACCCACTTCTCTACCTAACCCTTCAGGAATTACAGCCGTGATGTTATGTTACAAAAATGATTTAAATAAACATGGCTGAATTACTTAGGTGTGTCTATCAAAATATCTACGCATACTTATTTATTCGCAATGAAACCTCATCATCGGAACATATTTTAAAATGAGCGCTTTTTGTTTTATATTCTTCGTACAAGAAAAACATCAGCCTGTATGCCACATTTAATAAACATAGTTTTACATTTATGTTGATATGTTCCGAGTCCCCATGTCACACCATATGGTTGAAAGGGGACATAGGAATCTACAACGGACATCTCCCAAATTCATAAATCTTTTTCGTTAGTTGACCATGCTATAAATTCTCATGGGGTTTTGGAACTATGGTCCGTTCGGGAGTAAAAACTACACTTGGTTTTATGGAGCCTTTCCCATTGTTTTCCGAAGGGAAATAAAAATGATTGGGGTCTCCACATTTTCTGTCGAGCTCTCTTTTCCGGGAGACGGACGCTGAAAGCTACATAATTGAACTGAGAATTTATCATAGACCTTTGTCAAGTAAACATGAAACCTTGCAACCGGGGTAATGTAAAACTTGATTAAAAGGAGTGCTGTCCGTGGAGTTTCTAGCTCATTTTTCTCCATAGAAAAAAACTTGCTTCAACTTTTTGGCTAACTGACCGACTCTTTGCCAAATAAATGTAAATTGTTAAGTAAGTGCTTTGATGTTAATTTGGCATAATCCAGAATACATACATACCTACATAATGCCTGTAATCCCCGAAGGGTGAGGCAGAAGTGTACCTTACACCTACATTTCGCTAGTTATGTTTAAGTCCCATGTAATAGGAGGCGAGCCTATTGCCATTAATCGGGCACAAATCCAGACTCCGAGGCTGGTACTGAGAAATTTCCTTACGCATGCGGAGTTTGCCATAAGTGATTGTTGCACTGTTATTTTCACACATTTTGCATGTTTCCTCTACCATAGAACCTGTGTAAACAATTGTTGGTAAACCAATAAAGTAAAATAAAAAAAAAAAAACATCATCATCATCTTCCACGGTCCGACTTCACCCATTACTAGCCTATAGACGCTGGTATAAACCTATCTATGGCATACAGCCAATCTTTTCTTATATAATAAATAAATACGCCATTTCGGCATAACTTATCAAAACATCTAGACTTTGGTAAGTTGAGCTTCTGTGCAGTGCAGCTGTCTCGGATGGGTCCATTAAAATAATAGCTTGAAACTTAGATTTCACCATTATGCAATACGACTAAAGCTTGCATTGCTCTTAGTTAAAATTCAGCACAAAGCTCCGCAATATTGTATCGCAGCAAACATTTGAATGCTGTCGTTATGTACTACAAACTTTTAAAAATTTATAAAATACATCGTATCAAATAATTGCTTCACACACGAACATGGTCGTAAAACAGTTATTTTCATACAAATAAAAACGTTTCCACTATTTTCCAAAATTTACAGCACGTTAACGTTGCCAACGCGTACAAAATTGTGCTGGCAGAAATACAAGTCATTTCTAGCGAAACTTCATCCATTTTTGTCTTAACTGTGTGATAAAGTTAGGAGTTGTGGTACCGCTTATCACAACAGGCTGTGGTTGCCAAATGTGGGAAGGATGAGGATAGACGTCTCCTGAAATTTAAACACTGAACAATTCAGTCACAAAGAAGGTATAAATTTCCCAAACTATAGGTCGCCACCCACTTCTTATTAAAAATAGCATACATAACGTCACGCTTGTAATCCCCGAAGGGTTGGGCTGAGGTGTATTCATTGGTACACCCACATTTCGCCAGTTGTTAAAGTCCCATGTAACAGGGGGCGAGCCTATTGCCATCACAAATCCAGACTCCGAGACTGCTACTGACAAATTTCTGATGGAAAAACTCGTCAATACTACTTTGCCCGACCTGGAAATCGAACTCAAGACCTCACGCTCAGCAGTCGCGCTTTTCGACTACTAAATAAACCACTTTCGATTGTAACTGTTTTTTTATTGTTTGAACATTTTTTAATTCTATAGTTTTTTCTACACCACAGCCAATATTATGTTTTATTAGAATACTAGCGACCCGCCCCGGCTTCGCACGGGTGCATGGGTGTATTATACATACCTTCCTCTTGAATCACTCTATCTATTAAAAAAAACCGCATCAAAATCCGTTGCGTAGTTTTAAAGATCTAAGCATATATAGGGACAGACAGACAGGGAAAGCGACTTTGTTTTATACTATGTAGTGATGTACGTCGCGGCCCATTCAGTTTTAGGAACCACTAGTTTAAGGTATAGGACGTTTGAAAGAGGCCTGTGGCCAGTAGTGAACTTATTTCGTCTGAATGATAATAAACAAACGGCAATATTAACAAGGAAGGTTAGGTTAAGTCGTATAACTTGTTACCCCACTACATTTTGACAATCTGTGGCCTTCATTAATTAGTGAACGACACCAACTTTTAACATTCCGCCGCATACCGCAGTAATGGACCATTAATTCTACTTGCCTGTTGAAATATTAAATTATTGCAAGCTACGGTGTGCAAGAAGCGTTGTTAATAATATATGTTGATGCGTAAGATAGCATGCATAAAATATTGTGTTTACAAACTTCCTTCCCTACGTTTTGCTAAATAAATTGTGAACAAAAATATTTTTATTTTTTCTTGAAATTGTGGCGAAATTCTTCAAAACGTCCAAGGATTCAGGGTTCCGTACTCGAAAGGTGCTAACGGGACCCTGTTTCTATACCTCCGTTATTTGTCCGTCTGTCTGTCAGCGGGCTCTCTTTAACCGTAACATGTGAAGTTGAGTGTGTATTGCTATTGCCGCTATAACAGAAAATAATACAAAGTAAATAAAATTAAAGGGGGTCTTCATACAAGAAAGGTGTTTTTAAAATGTAGTGTTATATAGTTGAACGGTGGCACGTAATCCTTCGTGTACGAGTCGGACTCGCACTTTGCTTTTTTTTGATAATTCAGGGTTCCTTCCACGCTCAAAATCCCTTTAATAACTATTACTCATAAGTGGATTTATCTCGCAAAAACATCGTTCGTGCTTAGTGTTTAATTTTTTGCCGCAAGCATTAAAATCTAATCTCAAATTCTCTCAAAAATTCTAAACACCACCCCGTGCCGTTCCGTTCTTTCTAATTCTATTCTTTTTTATTTGTTTAATTTTGTATTTACAAACGTTCATAACAAATCATAAATCGAGACAACACAGATACATTCAATGACATCTTCTAACTTGCAAAAACAACTTTATTGAATTAAACATTTATTCGCGAAGTAAACAGCTAAGTTACCGTTAAGTTACGACAAGTTTCAAGCATAAGACAGCAGTCGAACGGATGTATCAACTTGTTCAGTGTCGAAACTTAGATACATACAGAGTAACTTTTAAAATATCCTCCATACAAGAGCGATATTTTCACCAAGGCGACATAATATATCCTTCCATAGAATAATTTTTATTTCTTCATGTTAAGTGTGGATTAGCGAAATATTTCTTACCGATTTAGACAAGAATCGATCTCTTAACAGGATACCGTGGCCCCGGAACGTAAAGGGCAACAGAAGGAACAGGGTGGATTTTTAGTCAGTAAAAGTCTGACAGTCCCTTCCGCTCCACATAGGGCGGAAGGAGTCATTTGATGATTTATACCGGGTCTAGTTCACAATATCGACAGTCACTACATCGATGGTCGCTTACCACCAAAAAATAGAAATAAGTCAAATCAATTAATTCAATTAGGGCATTAAAATGCACTTTTGAACATCATTTACAAGAAAAAAAAGAATTGGATCTAATATCCCCTTTCGAAAGGTATTTTCGTATGGAGAAGAATGGGCAAAAAAACTCCATACTACTCATGAATACTTCCACTTCCTTCCACCAGCCAAATAATTTCGCATTTTCCAATTCCAGATTTGGTTCCATAGTAAAACTTGTTCATATCTAGGTATACTTTAACCCCCTAAAAACCAGCAGTAAAGCTTCTATTATTTGCGGAATAAATTAAAATTCAGGCCTTATTATTCAGCTGGCATACCTATACAGATAATTGTACTCCTAACAAAAGAAATACTAGATCTATTATTGTATTGTTACGCCTACGAATATCTATTTTGAGTACAATTGGTGTCATAAGCTGGAGAATTTATCATAATATTGACGTAAGTTAGGTATACTAAATATAAAAGTGGATACAATATATTAAATTTAATATAGCTAAGTTACAAGTTCTTTCTGAGATATTTTTTGTTGTGGAAAATACGTGATGACGGATACATAAAAGGTCAAAGTTCCAACTTTTTCTAAACAAACAAAAAAAATGTTTCTACTCGATATTAGGTACTTAAGATTAATAAGTGTTATTGGGTTTTTCCATCAGGAATTTCTCAGTCGCAGTCTGGATTTGTGCCCAGTTGATGACAATGGGCTCGCCCCCTATTACATGGGACTTAAACATAACTGGCGAAATATGGGTGTTCTAATGGGTATGTACACCTCTGCCTAACCATTTGAAGATTACAGGCGTGATGTTATGTGTGTGAACGTGAAAGCACACTAGTGTGGACATAGCTTTCGTGCTTCTTTAAACGCGGGATAGTTTGAGCTTTATAGCTCTGATAATAAAGTTTATATTCAATGTCGTCAAAAAATTCTTTGCATGGAGCCTGACACTACCACAATGAATGATGATCGTAAAAAAAACTGGCAAATTGGTAGATGAGGTAAAACCTTTCATTCTTGTTAGCGGAAGGAAAGAACCCGTCGTAATATGGCAGACTTCATTCAATATTCATTCATTTTGGTCTTCACACCAAAGTAAGACCGACTTTAAGTTCTTAACTTAGTCATCCTTCACTCTTCAGATATTCTCTATGTTCTTTAATGCACTCGTGGTTTTTAAAGATATTCTGGTAGAAACTTTTATTGCATAGATGTAGGAACATTACTTTATAAGTGACTTCCGCCCGTAACTTCATCCACGTAGTGTTTTTTGATCCGTGTGAAGTTACATTTTTGATTACTGCTCAACTCCCGTGGGTCGTAGCGTGATGTTTTATAGTCTTTACTATTCCTTATGAATATGGCTAATATATACAAAAACATTTTTTCAATACAACTGGAGGTTTCAGAGAATAGTGCGTTTAAACAATCAAAAATACTCTTCAGCTTTATTTCATTGGTATAGTTATACAGGCAGAAACCACAGAACGCCACCTGCTACGATCCTTACATACTCCTTTCGCCTCTTCTATAGATATACTCACAAAATTAAACTGAAGCAATAAATGTCTACCAGTTCATTGCTCCAATAATTTTACCAATTTAATATGTAGGTAAATTACTGTTTTTAGAATTGATCAATAATTATCAACCAATTCTGAAAACAGACAATAAAATGTTGACAGTTACGGGGAAAACAGTTCATTATTATTTGTTTTATCATTACTCATTACCTCCCTGTCGGTGTCCCTACTTACCTACTGGCTAATCGATGAATCGATTATTATAAGTTCAAAGTCAAAGCATTTATTTCCATTAAACTATTTACGGGCACTTTTGAATTGTCAAGGAGTCGGTCAGTTAGTCAGAAAGTTGAAACTAGTTGCTTGTTTCAAAACGTAGGTCTCTATAAAGAAAAACGAGCTAGAAACACCATGGGCTCTCTCTTCAATCAACATACATAACATCACGCCTGTAATCGCCGAAGGGTTAGGCAGAGTACCGAGGCAGAGACCCATTGGTACACCCACATTTTGCCAGTATGTTTCAAGTCCCATGTAATAGGGGCGAGCCTATTGCCGTCAACCGGGCACAAATACAAACTCCGAGGTTACTACTTAGAAATTCTAGATGTAAAAACCCAATAACACTTTTCCCGGCCTGGGAATCAAACCCAGGATCTCATGCTCAGCAGTCGCGCTTTGCGTCCACTAAACCAACTTGTCAATCAAATTTTACAAAAATGTGGTTACATTGTTTCCATTGGACGCAATGGAAAAATAATATTTATAACATTCACAGCATATTTCCTCGCTTAACGTTACCCTGTCACATTCATTAAAAAAAAAAAGATCACGTTACCTCGAAAGCAGGGATAATAAACATTTTTACACGACTGCCCCAAAAAAAGGAGTGTTATGTGTTCAGGGTTAATGTATGTATGTATGTATGTATGTGAGTTTCTTTATTCCACCATAACTTTTAAACGCCTGAACCGATTTAGATGTATGGGGTATCGTTACAATCCTTGCATCGTTCCGAGTAACATAGGCTAGTTAAAAATAAAAAGAAACCGGTGTGGTCACTATAAAACGTAAATTAATACCAGCCTCAATTTATTTTTTTAATGAATCTGGTCGTGTCTATGTTTATCGTCTAGAATTTGACAAGTAGATTTAAAAAATATATAACACTGTAAATAAAAAACGTCGTAAAAAAAATCTGACGAGTAAACAAAGTACAAATATGTGCAATTTTTGCAGTCGTGTTTTTTAATTTTTTAATTATAGTAGCTTGTTCATAATGTAAATAAAATGATGACGTAACAAAGTAAACAGATGATACAATATGTATAGATGATTATGATACCACCATTAAAATATCATAATAAGAACAGAAGACTAATTCCCTTAATAACCCCTCCCCCTACACCCCTATTACATGGGACTTAAACATAACTGGCGAAATGTGGGTGACTAATGGGTTCACCTCTGCCTAACCCTTCAGGAATTACAGGCGTGATGTTATATTAAAATCTAGTCACAATCTTATCTCAGCGACAAATAATAGCAAAAACTTGCCAAAAATGTAAGTAAATTGGAGGTATTTTTGATAGACTCAAATGTTCCTAAAAATTCGGCAATTACCTTACTAATATAAATTAATTATGATACTTGATGCTATGAATTCATTTAGATATCAAAGTTACAAAAATCGTCCTAAAGTTAGACGTAGTAGCGTAAAATTATTCTTTCGTAACTTTTTTGTTTAAGAATTATTATAAGGATTATACTGTAGAAAACATACATACATACATAAACTCACGCCTTTTTCCCATGGGGGTAGGCAGAAACCACAGAACGCCACCTGCTACGATCCTTACATACTCCTTTCGCCTCATCTACGTTCATACAAGCACGCCGGTTCGAGTACTCCGCACCTGACCTTTCTAAAGAACCTCACCAATAAGGTCAGTGTAGAAAAATAAATAAAAAAAGATTATCTCTGTAAATGTGAAGGCTATTACAACTATAAACAATAAAGGTCTGTTGGTCATACAAATAATTGTCACGTACCAGAAAGCACACACAACACACGGACATCGCTACGAACATTGCTACGGCGTAGCGGCTACGAGACAGCCTCTACGCGGTCCGAATCGTCAAACTCTACGATAAGGTTCAACAATTTCGCTAACAAATGTTTTCATGCGACACTTAAATTTTAAAATCCATGTCTTACTTTACTGGTGTAAAGGGAAACTTTACGATGGAATCTCTAGAGACGAAAATAGAAATGACATTTTACTTTGAAGAGAAACATGCGATTGTTTTGCGGAAAAGATTTCTTGAGGAAAACAATGACAGCGTCCCGAAGGCTTTTATGTCGAATGAAAGACCTAGATTTCAATGTTGACTTTGTGGAATATCCAAGAGACTAAGCGTAAATTCAACTTTCAAGACATGGAAAGATAACATCCCTGTTTACTGTGTATGAATTTATCCTACTAATATTATCCATAACTGGAAACTGAGACCTAAACATAACTGGCGAAATGAGGGTGTACTAATGGGTACACCACTGCCTAACCTCTCGAGGATTACAGGCGTGATGGTATGTGTAATATTATAAATGCGAAGTTTGTAAGGATGGATAGATATTTGTTACTCTTTCACGCAAAAACTACGGAACGGATTTTGATGAATCTTTACAGAAATATACATCACAATTATAAATAGGCCACTTTTTCACCCAAAAAAAAATGTACAGTTCCTGTGAAATAATTTAAAACTTTTTGCTTAATTCTAAAATCAATGTAGAGGAGGTGGCAAAGTGCTAATTTTCTTTACAATAGAAGCTAAATATGTGACAGCTAGAACCACAATATACTTCGTTCGTTTATCTAAATTGACTGCCGTAAGTAATCGAATTATTGGCAATTGACACTCTTAAGTCAAGCAAGACGAGAGGCACTTACCGCAAAAGGAGAATGGCGAGAGTACACGTAATTTGGGACCCAGTGATAGAAGTAGTGTGTAATATTGAAACTGATTTGCAGTTAAAGAACGACTTAAGGCTAACCAAAAATCAAATGGAAAGTAGTTTGAAAAAGTTGGGAGAAAAAAAATATGAAAGGTGGAAGATTATAACCTAAAATAATCTAAGACTCGCAATTATTGGTTATTATTTATTTTACATACTATATTATTATTATTTATTTTTATTCCGATGCTAATTATCAGTCATATACCCGTTTAGCTAGATTCACCAGTAATTAATATTTTTGCATAATATCACAGGATAAGGAGGCAGCTTTATATCTCCTGGAATATTCTTTAAAAGCACAGTTGATGTACTTTTATCTACATTTACCAGAGTATTGTTGAATAAAACAACATTTATTTATTTAAAAACTTTTATTTATTTTGTAATTATGTACTTTTAAAATATTCAAGACATACAAACATTGTATCTTCCTTTAATCTTGTTTTGCGTTCCTAGATAGTATTTTATAATAAATAATCTTTTTACCTAATCAAAAGATTATCTAAGAAGCTAGCTGGTGAACATAGCTTTGGTGTCTGGGATAATCCACGTACCACAAAATGCTCATACCATGTGAGCAAGAGTCCACATTTATGTCCGATGGCGATAACAACAACAAGAGCAGAGTTTCTGTGAGAACTGTCCACCACTCTGCCTGCAAATAGCATGGCACACATACTTTATTGTTAAAGATTAACTGAAACAATAAACAAGTAAAAAGTTGACAAAAATACAAATACAATGTAAAAATAATAATATGGATAAAAAGAACATTTATTAATTTCATAACTAACCTGTTGGGGTGTTTGACCATATCTTTTGGTCAATAAAAATAGTTAAAAATACTGCTTGATAAAACTTAAACCATTTTTATTGCTGTTATAAAATAATTAATCTTAATTTGACATCTTTGTTATATAGAGTTTCCATGGTTACGGTATGACATTACACTTTACTTTCTTTTTAGGTTTTTTTTTCAAGCATAAATACTTTTTACATATTAATGTAAAAAGTATTTATGCTCGACATTAAACACGGGGTCTTATCCCAGATATTATTATAATGTTTTCTATTCGGATTACATACCATTTCAGTCATGTCAGGACGAAGAAACTGATTTTCAAGTACTCCTTATTCTCAAAATAGATTGCCACATGCAGCACAGACATTACAATGGTCGAGTTGTTAGTTTTTGTAGGGTTTCTTGTTCAGAAATTCAACAAATTAGTTCACATAATATACTCACATCGCGCGGGTACACCCATCTCTGAACTCTTTTAACAATTTGATGACTTTTACGGACAAGCGATGTCTTCTGTGTAATTTACAATAATGCACCGCATTTGAACAGTTTGACAAAGTCCAAATCACTTGCAAGTCGTCGTCCAGTAGTAAATGCCGTAATTTAGGTTGGTATACAGCATAATCAGTCCAAAGGTAAAGCCAAGTCGTCAAGAATTTACAAAATCGCCGATATATTATTTGTTTTTTACAACGCTAACCGTTGAAAATAGTGTTGCCTATCGATAGTCGACTATCGCTAAACTATCGATAGCCTATCGATAGTATCCATATTATCTATAGATAGTATGATACAGTTTACGTATTTTTATAATGTTATACAAAAAATAGTATCGAAAGTATTAGTTCCGATAATATCGATACTATCGAAGGTATCGATAGTGTGAGCTATCGAAAAAACTATCGATATTGTAATACTATTGATAGTTATACAAACTATCATTAGTATCGATAGTATTACTTTAAAAAATCAATATACTATTGATAGTATTATCATGTAATAGTATCGATCCTATCGATACTCTCGATTCCAATCAATAGTACAATTAGTTAATTTGTGATATCGATAGTATCAGTGGTTTAGCATTGTTACTAGTTTTCGAGGTCATCTATCGATAGAGAAACTATCGACAGTTGGGCAACTCTAGTTGAAAACAAAAATGTCAACAAAAATGCCGTCAGTGTCAATTTGATACTGACGTTCCGTTTCTCCGTTTCATGTAATCCATTACGTATGATGTATCAAAATAATGAGTCTTATTTTTTTTACGGTCTATTTACATGGATCGTATGTTTCATCGTTATGGGTTTTCAGAATATTTAACAACTTTTTAACAAGATGTATAAGTATAAAAGAAGGAAAATCACCAAGCGAAAACGAACTACTTTTTATCTAATCATTAGCCTAGAAAGGAATGTAACTATAAGTTTCGTTTAGAAACTGCACGATGATTATTTTTTATTAAATAGGGATAATTGATAACTTTTGATTCCCGTTTTGTAAAAACTTAGTATTTTTTTTGTACAACACTTATTAACTTGATATTATAATTGATATAAATTAGACCTTGCACAGTGCTCCATTAATTTGGGTCCGCTCTCGCCATCCTTCTTTGCCATTTCACGGTGACAGAAGAAATAATTATTGAGATGTCAGTGTTAATTTTTACGACTTATTTTTTTTTTCTTTTTTGTTCTTGAAAATTACTGACATCGATGGAGGAAAATATAGCGAGAAAATCTGGACTTATAATTAATCTATACTAATATTATAAAGCTGCAGTGTTTGTTTGTTTGTTTGAACGCGCTAATCTCTGGAACTACTGGTCCGATTTGAAAAATTCTTTCAGTGTTAGATAGATTAGTTATCGAGGAAGGCTATAGGCTATATACCATCACGCTACGACCTACGGGAGCGGAGCAGTAACCAAAGACGCGGGTGTAACCGCGGCGGACAGCTAGTAATAATTAATATAGGTCAGAAATAGCCAATCCGCCTTGAGTATGTGTAGTGATCAATGCTCGTGCCTCATACACACAGATATAGATAGACATAGATAACGCAAGTATCACGATCTGTATGAAAACCAAGCGTGCCATTTTTTGACTACCTATTATGACGTCACAAGCACTATTTAGTGATGGGAAAATCAAAACGATTCAAAGACGCCGCCGCGTACGGCGCCCCCCTCGTCCTACCCCCCGCCATGCGCCAGCGGCTCACCCGGTCAGCAGAACGCTGAAAGTCTTTGTAGTGAGAGGTTGCGTGCTCGACCGCTTGCGTTCCGACGACGTGCTAGTTTTTGGATAATTTGCCATAATTTTTTAATAACATATAATAATAACTACAATAATAATATAAATAATAAAAATATAATAATAATAATAACATAATTTAAATCGATTTATGAATCGATTTTATGACAGAGTAATGAGATATACAGAGGAATGAGATAAACAGAAAAATGAATGACAAAATAAAATTCCTGATCTGCTTATAAGGCAGTTAGGAATATATATTTTTAACAAAATTGTTAGTATTTCCCTAATTATTTCTTGTAATTGTTGTAGACTATCAAAATGTCGGAAACAAAGACAAAATCCAGAGAAGAAATTTTAGAAGTAAAACGAAAAGCATGTAAAATACGTTATAATAAAATCAAAATAGATCCAAAATTACATGAGCTACGAAAAATTTTTCCCTTCAACAAAGCTTGCTTCCTCAAAATGTATTGAACAAATAGTGCTATGCTTTGTTGGGAACCAATCTTTGTTTCCCGTCGCCTCAATCCATTTTTGTTTTAAATTGGGTTCATGTGGAAAACTAAAAAAATCACGAAACGTTACGATTATTTATTAAAATTGTCTACAAAGTACTTATATAATACAAAATCATTCCTCTGTTTCCGAAATCGATTCTTGAGAATCGATTTGTGTTGCATATGATGAACAGCACTAATCGCTAAAATTGACAGAAAAATGATAAAAGTCCCTGTACTACAAAACCGAAACGATATACGATAGTATCGCTTGTTTCGATTACTTGTTAAAACAAAACGTCTCATCGACCGCTCCAAGTAAAAGCTGCAATGTAATAGGAACGTTTTGTTTTTCTCAAATTTGGTATTACCAGGTATTACTGAGGGTATTCGATTAAAAATAATTGTTTTTTAAATTAATTACGCATAATATTAATCATAAAATGACTTACCGATGGAAGGAAACGTTTACTTTATTATTTCTCCTCGCATTTGTACAGTTTTTACAATTTATAACAGCACAATTAACCATTTTAATATTTTTAACTGACGTCCGACTAGCGCTATGCTCCAATGCAGACTGAGCGCGAAATTGGCCACTTACTGTACACTTACACTTACACTACACTTACACTTACACTTTTTGTACGTAAGCTAGGCACGCGAAGTAGTTACTCTCGCGTTATCTATGTCTATCTATATCTGTGCTCATACACAATTGCCGCTCACAGAGAATGCATACGTATTTTACTATTGTGGACAATTCAAAAATACGTTAATTATACGGCTTTTTTCACTATCGCTAAAAATAACACTATTCATACACAACGCAAGTCACTTATGTAGTTAATCGCATCACTCGGGACGAGGAAAATTACATTTCCTTATTGTGTACGGACACAGGAGGGCTGCGCGATGCCTTATTCAATTTAAAAACATATTTACATTATTATGCAGGCTGACTCTTCATTTGCTGGCCATTTTTCTACTTTTACTAAGGGACGAACACTGACATAAAAAAGTCAACTCTTAAATCTCAGAGGATGACAAAAAATCACCAGGCTTTGTTTCCTACACCACAGCACTAATAACTCCACACTACATCATGTTTCAAGCTATTTCCAAACTCAAGCTAAACAGAAAATAATAAAGCGCTTAACAAGATTTTGAAATTAGGTTAATGCGCTCTCAAATAATTGGGTTAAGAAAATGCCCACCAATTTTAACAATGCTTTTTAGAAATTACAATGTATAATTCTAGAGCCAATTCAATGATATCTTAACGATGGGTTTTATAATTCATAAGTAATCAATTTAACATAAAGTAGGCCTTTGAAGGATGGACCTTTTATCTTAAGTTAGCATTTCTCTAGAGAAACGCGAACAATGAAACGTTTTTGTTATCTTTACGCATACAATCTAAATGGATTACAATAATGAAGCTATTTTAGGTCAAAGTTGTTTATTTTTAGTGGTAGTTTAGTAAGGAATTCACACTGGTTTTGCTAAAGTAACTTTGTCTGTCTGTTTGTTACTTTTGACACGGTAAAACCACTAAACTGATCGTAAAGAAAGACAAGAGGAAGCTTGGAATTTGGATAAAGACATGGGTGTCCGCGATAATCGACATTCACACAAACGAAGTCGAGGGCAAAAGCTAGTATTTTAACTTTAGATTTTATTATTTGATTATAAAGCTCACAGGCGAGGCTAAGTAGCGAATCTAAATAAATAGAATTTAAATAAATCGTTAAATCTAGAAATAAATAAATAGAAAAAAAAAGAAAAACAATAGAATAGGTAATAAATAGATAGTCTAATGGTCGCAAAGCATGACTGTTGAGCATGAGGCCTTGGGTTCGATTCCCAGGTCGGGCAAAGTGTTGTGTTTTTCCATCAGGAATTTTTCAGAAGCAGCCTCGTGCTCGCCGACATAACTGGCAAAATGTGGGTGTTCTAATGGGTACACCTCTGCCTAACCTTTTGCAGATTACAGGCGTGATGTTGTGTTATGTGTTAGATACAGTGCTGCCAGAACTGTATTGACGAAGGTTTACCATTTCTGAACTAAAAAGGATTCAAGGGGTTTGACTTTATAGGCCAGGGTTGTCGTTTTGTGAAATTCGTCGAGTCAATCAATCAATTCAAATATCCTTCGGAGGCTTCGAAGTGAATTTATTTTACTTTGTTTCTGAGTGGAAAAACGTACTCAACTGAATTTTTTTCAGAGCCTAGCTTTTTGATTTTTATAGCCACATGTGCTGGCTTCAATGATATTTTGTAAACTTTAGGCTTTTTATACTGTTTTAATTTCAGTAAGATTTTAATTACACTCAAAGTATAAAGGTTGACCACATATCAGTGAGAGTCAAAGTATAAAGGCTGATTCCCACATATCAGTGAGAGTCACAGTTTCGGCACCATCAATGATAAATTATTCTTTCATACATTCTCTATGAACGCGTTCACACTTGTTGAAGTGAAAACTTCTTTAGCGGCGTTGAGCACTTTTTCTGTAATGGGTATAAAATCTTAAACTCGCGTCAGGACACGTGCGCGTCAGGACACGTGACCTGATCGAAAAAGCGTAAGACGGATGGAGAGTAGACAGCTATCCCCTCTCTACGGCGCGGCGAAAATGTATGCCTGGGCCTACTGTTTCGTTTAGACAGCGCAGGGCGCTTGCGCGAATGTTCATGTATGTTAAACGTAAACGTTAATAATCAAGTTTTCACTTCTGCCGGCACTCCCGGAGTGCAATTTTTTAGTGATGACACAGTACTCTCAGTGTCAGTTCCCGCGCGTTCATAGAGAAAGAATAATTATTACTGATACGGGACGGTGTCGGAACTATGGCTTCACTGATATGTGTTTACTTGTGTAATTCGGCGTTAATTTCACGCTATCCTAACAAACAACCCGCATTTTAACTAGCACAGTAACAAAACTTCTCCCACACTTTTTGCTTGCCTTAAAACGTTGGTACACACAACAAAACTTTCTGGTACACGTCCGTAATCCCTGGAGTAACACTGAATATAACTCGGCGTTGAATGAATGCAAACACGCCGTTCTTAAATGAGATGGTGACCGACATTTGAGTAGGACGTCTTGTGTGGGGGTATTCAATGTTCTGAAATTGTCTGTTTACATACATACATACACTCACGCCTTTTTCCATGGGGGTAGGCAGAAACCACAGAACGCCATCTGCTACGATCCTTACATACTCCTTTCGCCTCTAACACGTTCATACATCTTGTGGTACAAGCACGCCGGTTACTTGTACTGCGCACCTGACCTGTCTGAAGAACCTCACCAATAAGGTCAGTGTAGGTCTTCCTAGGGGGACCCATCCCTGCGTATGCCACTCACCTCTGCCATATTGTTAATTGTCTTTCACTCATCCTCTCAACATGACCGAACCATCGAAATTGTCTGTTTGTGAGAGTTAATCTCTGGAAGTAATGATCCGATTAACATTTTTGAAGTGGAATCTTCTTAGGGTTCTAGCAGACGCAAGTATTCTTGTCAACGGTAGATCAAACTGCAGCCGTTTCCTTTTCCAT
The DNA here is from genome assembly GCA_949316365.1 of Hoplodrina blanda. Classification (NCBI taxonomy): domain Eukaryota; kingdom Metazoa; phylum Arthropoda; class Insecta; order Lepidoptera; family Noctuidae; genus Hoplodrina; species Hoplodrina blanda. The sequence continues at coordinate 4,419,001 of OX438582.1, forward strand.
TCCATTTTTGTAGGGGCAAAACTTATAGGCTCGCGTCACCAACATGCTAATATGACCGCGTCAACGACATACCTACGCGACGTTAAATTTTCTCTTCCGTCAGCAATCTCCATGAGAGCCTATTATTTTTTGTTACTAATTCAAATCTACACGAAACCAGAGTGCCAAAGGCTATGTTTTGTGATAAAGTTGACCTCTACAAGTAGCCTTCCAAGTTCCTACAAGTATTTGACCTCAAATAACCTTCATTTACTGATTAACTAAGCGTGTCTCGAACATGAAAAGCTTTCAAGTTAAAAGCCATTGAAAACGCAAGTGTGGTCTCAAATGGAACGCCTCTTATGAAAAGACTTTGGTAGTGTTGGACGTTTTAGTTCACCGCAAAGAATGATTAGTTCGCCGTTTCTAGGTGAGCTAGTTCGCGCTTTCGAACGTTTCGTGTTTTTGAACAGCTTTCGTTGTTCTGCTTATCTGGACATCTTTTTGTAGCGTTATTATCAAAACCACTTTATCTTTTCTTAAACATAGCCAAGCCTAGTTTTCCTTGATTGATTTTTACCACTCTTCTATTGGGAGTATAGTCAAAACGCTTCGCTTTTATTATCGTTGTCAACATTCATCTATTTTTTAATAATGTATCAATCCTGCAAATTACGAGCACAGCTCATTGCCAATCCTTACTAGTCTATACTAACATTGTAAAGAGATAAAAGTTTCTTGTTTTTTTTTTTGTAAGCTTGGAGGTACTGGTCCGATTACAAAAAATCTTTCACTGATAGAAAGCGAAAGTTTTGCCGAGTGTCATAAATCAGTTTTGTGATATATTTGACTTCGAAGTCGCAGGCAAAACCTAGTTCTTCGTAAGAATGATTATGTTATAATTATAAGGCATTTTTACATGCTGAAATTGTAAGCACAAAACATTATGTGAAACTATATTACTGTACCATTTTTTTTGCAAAAAAGATTTCCTTCTCACACATTATATCTTCTATGATCTCCCTTATTCTATTGTACCAAAAATAAGTTCATATAGAGGGCCTTCAATCTGAATAAGCAAGAATTCACTGCCAATCACTGACAGAACTTATCAACATTACCAAACTCAATTTCAAGTCCAAAAGAACATAGATCATGAAGATTTCCTCAACCTAGTTTCTTATGAGTGCGAAAACTAACTCAAACTCTTTTGAACTAGTTTGCTACAACACTAGCTGAGACAGATCTCGTGTTAAGTTTATATAACCCAAGAACGAAGTCACTTAGTGAGAGGTGTAAAGGACTTTGACACGTGTACGTATACAAATAAGGCTGAATTTACGCCAGACAAGGTTACTTTTTAATTCTTGAGTTAGTTGCTACCACGGGTCTTATATAGGTGTCTGGGAATTAGTGACCGATTCTTATACACTCATGATTGTACTCATGATAACTATAACAACTTTCCCAAAGAAACGATTTTTTTTTTTTTACAAAAAGCTCGACCTCTGTCAGCCTAATAGAAGATTAAGTAACAAAAGTAACACACAATCAGCTGTAGTTTCATTTATTTATCTATCCCTTTTTTCATTATACTTAATAAGAAACGTACTCGTGCTTACACCTTTGGGGAGATTGGGTTCACAAGCTTTGTATATTTAAAAAAATCAATTGGGAATGTTGTTTGTTATCAGGAGTACATTCATGTGTTTTACTCAATGTGTTCAACCCAAAGGGTTAGGCAGAGGTTACCCGTCGCCAGTTAATGCTCAAGTCCCATGTAATAGGGGACGAGCCTATTGCCACCGGACACAAATCCAGTCTCCGAAGCTGCTACAATAACGCTTTGTGACCACTAGACCAACGAGGCAGTCAATATAGAATGTGTTTAAGTATTGGTTATTATTTGCCAGTGACCCCAAATATGTTTTTCTTATAATTAAACCTCGTGTCAACTGTAAGTTAAGTTTTAGTTGCAAGTGGGAACAAGTGAGGTTGCGTGACCATTTGTTCTGACCGTGGCATAGTTTAGTTACCGCGCGGTAAAATGCTTTCATTAATTGAACGGTATTTAATACAGTAATAACTAAAGAAGTAATTAATCTAGGTAAATATGTATTTAATTTTATTATTACTAGTAGTTTGCTTATGACTTCGATCGTATTAAATTTTAACGTTTTTCTCGGCCTTTTTTTTGGTATCAGGTACAAAAGTCGTTCTTCTTTCTTTCTTTATCGTGTGGGCAATTAGGTCTTAAGGTCTTACGACCCCACACACACACCCTAGTTTCAGAGTGGCCTCAAAGGCCTCTGACATGGTACACGGATGAGTTTTAGTCAGTAACAGTCTGACACTTCCTTCCGCTCCGCCCAAGGCGGAAGAAGTCATTTAGTGATTTCCCATCCTAAAAAAATAAAAAATGAGTACACCCATAATAATACACCCATAATTCGCCAGTTATGTTTTAATTTCCATGTAATAGGGGGCGAGCCTATTGCCATCAACCGACCAAAAATCAAGACTCTGAAGCTGCAACTGAGAAATTCTTGATGGAAAAACCCAAAAACACTTTGCCCGATCTGGGGTTCGGGCAAAGTGTTTTTGGGTTTTTGGCATGAGGTCTTGGTTCACAAACCAAGACCTCATACTCAGCAGTCGCGCTTTGCGACCACTAGACCAACGAGGCACTCCTTCTTACCCGAGACCTTCTTAACTACTTATTCCAAATTAGGAATTCTAGATCAGTACCTAATGTGGACGCTGCGAGCATATTGAAGTGCTCCATACTATTCGTATCTTCGCAAATAAGACTCGTGAGTACGGTCAACAAAAGAGTGAAGTATTGATTGAAAATTGCACTACATTTTTGCTGACTGTAGGTACTCTGGTACCTACATCTGATGCAGCGAATTTTAATGGTTTTCGCTTTTAATGCAAAATTGTATGTAAGTACACTTATTTTGTATTGTATATTCAAGTAATAAATCCGTTCCGGTTCACTTAGTTGGCGGTTAATTGTACAGCTGCCCAATATACTGAATAATAGGGAGTTTTAGTAAAACCAGTAAATACTAGTATATTTGACCACAAACCGATGCTGCTATAATATTCATGAACCATGTATTCATACAAATCTGCAGGATGTATATTCACCAACTAAATAAATAAAGTCGTTTTCAATTTGTGTTGCGATATTTCATTAAACAAGCTTTTCAGTACAACAAGTACTGAAAATACGTTTTGTAAATAAATGTTAGCAAGACTATCTGGCATATATACCAGCTTTCGTTGACATGAAAGTGTGAAAAGTGGCAAAAGGACGCACAATCTGCTACGCTCGTAGCTCCTTCGTAGATACCGCTACGTATTCGTAGCACATCGCGTAGCAACGTAAATCAAGTTTTAGTGAAATTCGTTCACTTCGGTGCAAAATATTACCCTTCGATAATGTTTAATGGTGAATTTATCATTTCGAACAATTTATGTTCAATTTACTTAAGTATCAAGTTTTACATATAAATAGCGTAGATACTTATAAAAACTATCAATATTTATAAAATCTTGGTAATCTGTTAAAATTATTTTTATTAGCTTTTGGACACGATTTCGTCCGAGTAAATGTCGGTTATCGCGGACGCAGATAAAATCGCAGAATAAAAAGTAGCCTATGTGCTTTCTTGGGGTTCAAACTTACCCCGTACCATCAAAGTCGGTTCAGTGGTTTTATCGTGAAAACGTAATAGATAGACAGACAAAATTACTTCCGCATTTATAATATTAGTATGGATTAAGATCTACTCTAAGGAGTACTCGTAACCGGCGTGCTTGTATGACGAGATGTATGAACGTAGATGAGGCGAAAGGAGTATGTAAGGAAAGGATCGTAGCAGGTGGCGTTCTGTGGTTTCTGCCTACCCCCATGGGAAAAAGGCGTGAGATTATGTATGGATTAAGATCTAATAAATTTAAAATACGCCCACAAAATTGCAAAATACGTTAAATCACCTGAGAAAAATATCCCACGTTCAAAACAACTATTTCATGAAAACAAGCAACACAAATAACATTTTGTACCTATAAAAATGTTGAGAAAAAATATTGAGGGTACAGACACGTCACGAGATAGTAAACATCCATACTAATACTATAAATGCAAAAGTGTGTCTGTCTGTCTGTTACCTCTTCAACCGCTGAATCGATTTTGATGAAATTTGGCATGGAGATAGTTTAAGATCCGAGGAAGGACATAGGATAGTTTTTATCCCGGAAATCACCCACTAAGGCGGTGAAAAGGGGGGGTGGAAGTTTGTATGCAAGTACGATATAAACACGTTCCACGCAGACGTAGTCGCGGGCAAAAGCTAGTTCAATATATTTGTGAAGGACAATGGTTACATAACAGTTCGTAACCCTGTCTTACGGTACCCATGACGGCGCAAATAGATGAATCACCCGCAAAATTCTATTGAGAAAAAGCTTAGTGTCCCTTTCAAAGCGCCTGAAAGGAATCCAATTCAGGCCTAAAATTTTGTTTTCAAACACAAGCTTTTCAATAACAAATTAAAATGCTTTTAGGTCGTTTGTTCACCGCCGCCGTCACCGGACCGTCCCCGAGAACGAGATTATTTCGGGCTGAGTTTAAGATGACGTGACGGCGATCGTTTGTCCACCGCGCCGATATATCGGTGGCTCAGTCGTGTTTTGTATTGTATTCGTTGCCGGCACAGGTCACGCCGATCTACTCGAAACTCGGCGGCCGGGATGACGGTGCTCGGGTGACGGACTTGCGGTGGACACGCGGCCATAGCAGTCTATGTATCAGTACTTCGGCGCCGTCATCTCGTTCTCGTTGACGTTCCGGTGACGGCGGCGGTGGACAAACGGCCTTAGGTTTGTTACAATACGAGCCACGAAAGATGAGATCAAATCTCATCTTTAGAGGCGCGTATTATACCAAATATTTTGTTAATCAAAATTGTATCCGTGATATTATGTTACTTTTTTCCTTGTTCATTAAAAATCTCTTCAGTATAATTGTATGCAAACGGGCCCTAGGGGATTAAATGTGTTGTTTTTCGTTCAGCTCACCCAAAACAACGTTAATTCCATGTAAAAACAGCATACATTACCTGCGAAAATACAAAATCTTTATTAGAATACTTAAAACAGACAACCCAATTATAATTTATTGTTTTATGTTTATCAACGAAATTATGTTATCAGCGATAATTCGAAAATAGTCGTAATACTAGCAGATAATTTATTAAATCGTCTACCTTATTAGAAAGAAAAAAAGTATTTAGGGCGCGGACAGAAAATACAAACAATAAAATCGAACATAAAAAAATAAAGTAAAGGAAAAATCCAATAACTAAAAATATTCAAAATGTAGTCGCAATCTCATCTCAGCGACAATCAATGTCAAAAACTTGTCCAAAAAGTGTGTAAATTAGAGGAATTTTTGACAGATTGAGATTAGAAAAAAGAAGAAAAAGCGACCATTCTTAAAAATAAAAATAAATCGTATTACAGCTGATGTCCAATCATACTCTCATACCTACATTCCTACCCTTTTTTACAAAACTCCCGAAAACCAGAAACCACAAATCCATTCGTTTTTTTACGTAAAAATAAAAACATTATTCACGTTCCGACCATTAACTTGTATCAAAACTTCATTATTTTAAAAGCTCCGTGTACCCGACAATGGCGGCCATCTTGTTTACACAGCACAAAAGAATACTTTAGTTAACATTAAGTGGTTGCAACATGAAACTACCCGCTATTTGTAAACGAGTATTTTGAATATTTAAAAAATATTATGTATAGCTTTAAAAGTGTAGAGATTTTAGTTATAGAGAAAAAAACCTACGTTTTCACGGTTCAGTGTTTAAATTAAATACTATATTTGGTCTAGGAAATCTTGCACTAATATCAATTGAAAATACAGTGAAAATTCATAGTCATAAATATCTCTGCTTACCCCCTCAGGTAAAATAGCGTGTCATGTATGTAAAAACATTTAATAACTAGTTCTAAATTGTTTACTGAATCTTAATTCTACTAATTAAAAAACCTTCAAAATGTAGACGCAATCTCTTCAAAAATTGAAGGGAAATTAGAGACATTTTTCAAAGATTAAGACTAATATTAAATAGTTTCTAATAATTAGTAGATATACATTAACTTACTACAAAAAAAAAATAACTTCAAAAATACATACAAAAAAACATGCCTGTAGGTATCATTTACATACAATTCGATTATCGCCAATGGAAACGCAACACCACTAAACATTGTTTGTTATTAAAAGCTCCAAGCATTACGTAGACAGAAACTTTTAATCCAATTAGCGAATTAATGGAATTGAAACAAATTCAATGGTGGATTATATAAGTTTTTGATAAAGCCCAAGAGCTCAGGCCAGGCGCTTCTAATTATATTACTTACTACAGTACCCGGCGATAAATATTGCACATCGACCTTTGGAAAGAGACAATGGTTAATTTCGGCTTCGTAGAGCGTTATCTCTGTCGCACGAAATACAAACAGTCCGGTATCTATTAGGAGCTGTTAAAACGTATAAAATACGTATAAAATACGTTGTCTTTGTATAAAATACGAAATACGATAAAGGAAGAATATTTATCGCCGGGTACTGTACCTTTTGTCCGTGACTTTGGCTATGTGAATACGGGGCCTTTTTTTTAATATAGCGTACTGGCTTTTGCCCCCTTCTCCGTCCGCGTAAATGTCGGTTATTGCGGATGAAGAACAAGTCGCGGAATCAAAAGTAGCCTACGTCCATCCTTGGGGTTCAAACTTACCCCGTAACATCAAAATCGGTTCAGTGGTTTAGTCGTAAAAGCGTAACAAACATACAGTTATCATATTAGGAAGGATAGCACTCAGGGGTGATGTAGCTTCTTATAAGCGTAATTACGTTTCAGAATCGGACTCGAACAAAGAAACTCTTTAGCTTTTTATTATAAGTATAGAAATACAGATAGTCGATAGCACCTACCTATCTAGTTCGCCTAGTACGTACCTATACTTGCTAGCCTAATCTTTGTCTAAGGATGTTATGTCAAGTTTTGTTAATAGCTTCAGTACGTTTGAATACAGATATTGTGAAAATATGAATTCTTCCAAAAGTCGCGCCTTACAGCTTTTCATACAAATTTTTAAGCCCTTATTTTTCAAAATGAATGAACCGATCTAAATGGTCGCTTATGTTCATGTAAAGTGGCGTTGTTTTACAATAACAGCAGGGTCACCAAATGTTTGAATAAAGTTATACTTTGGTTCAGTTCAGGCACAGCATAGTCAATGGTTGGACACTACTCAGCAATATTTGTTTGTGTAGCATTACCGCTAGAGGCGCCACTGCGGCTGGCTATGGTCACATTACAGTGGTATTGTGGTCACCACATGTGTGGTTATGATGTGTCAAAACCAAATTAGTTGGCTTGACAACTGTGTAGTCGCCGATAATTGCGATGTGGTTACAATGTGCGTACGGTCTTTACGATTACAAAATCCGACTACATACTATCGTCTCGTTATAAATAAACGATTGAGGAAGTAAAACAAAATGTTGTCACGTAATACTTATGTCTTACTAGCTTATGCCCGCGACTTCGTCCGCGTAAATGTCGGTTTACTGCGAGGTTTTATTTTTTTGCGTGGAACCCTAATTTTCTTTTCTAAAATAAAAGTAGGCTAAGTTACCCCTTATTACATCAGCTATCTACCAATGAAAGTCCCGTCAAAATCGGTCCAGCCGTTCCAGAGATTAGCCTGAACAAACAGACAGACAAAAATTTTAAAAATGTTATTTTGGTATATGTACCGTATAAACATTCATATGCATGTAGTATAAACGGTTATTTTAATATTGTAATATTAAAATAACCGTTTTATAACAGACACTTTTACAAACACACAATTTTATTTATTTGTATGTATTTAGTATGTGTGATGTGTTTATTCTTAGTCTTTTTTTTTCATTTTAATGAGTGATAGTAATTAAACCCCAGTTTCTGGAACGAAACATTTATGTACCAAATTCTCAAGCATTTACTGTAAATGGTTAACTGAATTATTAAGAATCAAAATCACAGCAGCTTACGCGCGCTTGACAATTTGTCACATTTTTTTTTCGAGAAGATTTAAACGTTATCTCTGGTGGATTAGCGTTTAAAATCTTAAGTATGAAATGACAAAATTTAATCTCGCAATTTTTTCGTTGTCGTTTCGCTTATTTTGCGGTAGTACCGTCGGAGCAGGCCCTAATCCATTTAGTACTAAAGGAATTACGCCCAATCGAGATGTGATTTCAGATATGTATACTACTGCTCACTGCTTAAATTATGAGGGGTCGCATTGAGCTTAATCTGGTAGCATAATCTAATGGATGGATTCCGTACGTATTGGGAATCTGTAATGTTTTACAATGTTCTTTTTGTTGAATTATAAAATAAACGTTGATATGTTAAACTCCCTCTTCTTATTACTCATTATATTTGATACTAGCACTCTCCCCGCGACTACGTTCGCGTGATGTTTCTTAATCCCTCATTTTTTTATAATAAAATAAAGCCAATAATATCTATAGCCTATGTCACCTGGGGATAGTGTAGCTTCCCAACAGTGAAAGATTTCAAATCGGTTCAGTAGTTTCGGAGCCTATTCATTGCAAACAAACAATCAAATCTTTCCTCTTTATTTGACGGAAAACTGACTAGTCATAAAACCTAGATAAGAATGCCTGTACAAAATGTCATCGTGTAATTAAATACTGACCAAAACGGGCGTTCATTTAAAAGTAGGCTAGTTGATAAAGCCTCGTCAAATTATATAATTATACGACAACATACGAGTGTGAAGTGTATTCGGGTATCAGTCTGTGCTTCTTGACGTGGATTCCCGCATTGAGATAAATATTTGTGTGGCGTACCTACCTACTGATGTTTGTTTGAAGACGATATTTGAGATTACTTAAGGAAGACATATGACGGTGATACCATCAGCATACAGATTTTGAAGGGACTGTTTGCTAGAAATACGTTTTACCTACGTAGGTATACTTACTTCATATAGTAAAATAAATGTTTATGTTTAAGTCCCATGTAATAGGGGGCGAGCCCATTGCCATCAACTGGGCACAAGTCCAGACTCCGAGGCTGCTACTGAGAAATTCATGATGGAAAAACCCAATAACATTTTGTCCGACCTGAGAATCAAACCCGACGTGGAAATCGAAACTGGCGAAATGTGGGTGTACTAATGGGCACACCTCTGCCTAACCCTTCGGGGATTACAGGCCTGTAAGTATGTAGGTATGTATGTAATAAAATAAAATAATGTTAATTTAATGTCTGAATAATTGGACTTTGATTTGGAAAAATAAGCCACACAAGTAACAATTTTAGCCATGTAATTTGGAATTCCGCCTTGAGCACGCATGGTGGTCAATGCTCTGCATGAGAAAAGGCCTTTGACCTGTAGTTGGACAATATTAAGTGCGGTACTTACTTGAATATCTTTGTAAAAAAAAGGTTTGTCTCACAGTCTAACAGGAATTTAAATCGTGTTTACAAACAAATGAATTCACATACACAAACAGCCAGACCCGGAACAACTATCTATAGGACATACAACATTTCTTCGCGGGAATCGAACTCGCAATACGCAGTGACGCCATGTCCTCACTTTGTAAATATAGTATTAGGTACTACGATGAAATCTACATAGTTTTTCTCCAAACCAAGGAAACAAGGTCGTCAATAATTTACTAGGATCGTATTTCATCCGAACACATCTCGCGCATATCCACATAACTTATAGAATCACCCTTTTTCTATCACCAATAAATATGACAAACATCGCCTATACGAGTAAATACTATCAAAAAAACGTAAGAATCCAAATTGCCTGTAAATCATTGTAAATAGTCGCAAAAAGTAGTAAAAACTGTGATTATTCACTCGAATGACAATGTGGCGTGCTAATAGGTAACTGTGTACCAAATAGTTATCAGTGAAAACTGGCCGTTCTTCCGTGACTGACTGTCAAGAGATTTTTGCTACATGTGTGGGCGATATCTTCTAAATATACGTATATACAAAAGCGAAAGGTCACTCACTCACTCACTCACTTACTCACTCACGCACTCACTCACTCACTCACTCACTCACTCACTCACTCACTCATCACTCACTCACTTATCACGAAAAATCGAAAACCGATTGACGTATAAAGACGACAAGAAAGTAGTTTATAGTTAGTAGACGTCCGCTAAGAGAAGATTTTTCAAAATTCACCCCCTAAAGGGATGGAACGGGGTTCCAAAGTTTGTATGGAAAAACTTAGGAGAAACGTTGGAGTAAACTTAGTTAAGTACCTGAATTTAACGCGAGCGAAGCCATAGGCAAAAGCTAGTTATGATTAATTTTGTACTAGTCAATGACATCTGTAACAGTTGGGGGTAGGATGCATGGCCTGGGTCTATCCAGCGATTCAGCCTCATAGAAGCATGAGTAACAATTTTATTTTAGTCGGTAAGCATCCGGCTTAACCCTTCATTGTTTCCAAATCAGTGGATAAACGTGACCAACTACTGGACCCAGGAAATCAAAGGAAAAAAAATAAAAAAGATAATCTAGAACCATCGACTCGAAAAGAGTAGTAGACGAAGGGTCTTCATAAAGATACTACTATAGGAAAAAAGAAAGAAATGTTAGCCAATGACAGGACGACTTTCATTGCCTTATGGGATTGTTCTAGTAATACATATGTTACTTGGATTGCACGTATCCACTTAGCCACCGTGCTATGGAATTCTATAACAGGATCAATTTCTGTAGTTTCAAAAAGGATCGCATTCTGATCTCAGCCTCAATATGTCAAAAATACATGCCAACATTTTTGACTTTTTAACATTGCGACAAAACGTTTTTAATTACGAAAATTGGTCTTCTCTTCTAATGGTATAATAGTTTCGACGACGTCGAGGTACAAACTAAATGCTAAAACTACCCAAAAACACAATAGGATCATTGAAACTTACCAAAACTTTAACAAAACGGTTCCATAACAAAAAGAGCTCTTCCTTCATTGTTTTAAGAGTGAAATTGCCTAAATATCCGCGACTGAAGTTTTTTAGGACTTAAGGGTAAAGAGGGTAAGGGTCATTTCCGTGACGACGCTCGTTTGTTTACTATTTACTTTACACACTAGGGATCAACAAAAGAGACCTTCTACTCGCCAGAAAAAAAGAATCATTTTTCGTTTTTACCTATATTCCGAAGATTATTCCAAACTAGCTTCTGCCCTTGACTTTGTTCACGTACGGGACGTCTTAACAGGATACCGTGGCCCCAGAACGCAAAGGGCAACAGAAGGAACAGGGTGGTTTTTTAGTTAGTAAAAGTCTGATAGTCACTTCCGCCCCACCCAGGGCGGAAGGACTAATTTGATAATTTTTACCTACCCATCTAAAAAAACAAAACTAAAAAAAGCAGCGCAAGTGTAGCCTATCATTTCCATCATCATTATCGGCCGTAGGACATCCAGGCCTAGGCATTAGGCCTCCCCTACAAATTTCCAACGGTTGGAAGCAACTTGCATCCAGCGCGATCCCGCGGTCAGTGTAGCCTATGGCACATATTAATAAGGTAGCTTTTTATCAGTATTTTTTATTTTGTAATCGCCTACTAACTTTACCTCTTTATAATATTAGAACGTATAATTGACTGCCTCGTTGGTCTTGTGGTGGCAAAGCGCGACTGCTGAACATGAGGTCTTGGGTTCGATTCCCAGGTCGAGCAAAGTGTTATTGGTTTTTTCCATTAGGAATTTCTCAGTAGCAGCCTCGGAGTCTGGATTAGTGCCCAGTTGATGGCAATAGGCTCGCCCCCTATTACATGGGACTAAACACAACTGGCGAAATGTGGGTGTACTAATGGTTTCACCTCTGCCTAACCCTTCGGAGATTACAGGCGTGATGTTATGTAAGCTTCCAATTAATTCTAAGACTCCATCGCAATTTCAAATTCTATGCAAAGATTGCTTTTTAACACCGACTCCTTTTTCAATTCGACTGGTTAATTTCCATTTAAACTTTTCTTCAAATAAATCAATTGGAAAGAAGCCTTCCAATCTAATTTACACTTTCAATCAAATCAAGTTTTCATCAAATATAACTTTCCTTTGATCAAATTATTATGTGCTTTCGTATTTGCATTCAAGATGGCTACTGGTTCAACTGTTACAGGAATAAATCTTTTTAGAAGTTCACAGCTCGACGCCTTTGAGCGTTAGGTTGAGCTCACACTAAGCCGTGACGCGACGCGGTTCTGCGTGCAGTTTTTAAGATAGCAACACAATATCAAACTTGTTTATTTCACGACTAGCTTCTCCCCGCGACTTCGTCCGTGTGGATTTTTTTTACCCGCATTACGTTACGTGATTACTGCTTCACTCCGTGAGTTGCAGCGTGACGTTATATAGCCTAGATAGGCTATGTGTATATGCTATGTGTCCTAAACAAAAACATTTTTTTCAATCCGTGTTTAAAGAAAATAAAAAACTCTTTAGCTTTATTATATCAATATGGATAATTCACCGCGCTACGTAGCACGTCGTATCTCAACAGACTGCTCCCAGGTACTATACTATAATATACTTTATCATGTAGAAAATAAGTTCGATATTGTCGCATCAAGTCTCGGTGTAGACTAATCCTTACTTTCTGTGAAGTCGTGGGTAACAAATTGGTACGATAGTTCTTGAACCAACAGCTAAGATAGACCGCGGAACAATGGGAGTTAGGTAGTTTTCAATTCTTTTAACACTTTCCTGGCGTCCCATTTGAAACAAATCTGTGTAAATGTCTTCTACTGCGCTAGAGTGTAATATATTGTGACGTCTAGAGGCGACTGTAAGCGTTGCTCTTCAGCAATTTAATTTAATTTGTTTCAGAGCTACCTGTCACGAAATAAATGCTGTTTTTTTCTTTCCTTTTTTAAAAAGACGTTCCACGCTGGGTTTTCTCCTGTATTGTGGGTGTGTTTACAAACATATAAACTCACAAACAACCAGATCCGAAAGAACTCATTGCAGTCAATGTTCAATGTAAGAAAATCGAACCCGCAACACGCAGCGCTAGGTTGCTGCGCTAGCAAACAACACTACTAACTCAAAAAGGAAACACTGACCTACCTAAATGAAAAAAAAAATTGACACATAAAACAGTGTATTATTTTTAACATACTTACAGGATAAACATTATTTATTTCACGTCGTTACAGCCAAATGAACAACCGTGATATTGCACAAATGAGATCATTATGTCAAACGAGCTTTATGAAGACCGAAAACATTCCAAGCGCCATGCCTATCGCGGAAAACTTCGCAATAAAAATATTTTGAACTCTTTACGCATCACACCTGTTGTCTGTTGTCACGCAATGTGTCGTTTTGATGTCACGCGACAGGCGGGGAGCTCATTGACACGCTTACCGAATGATTAGAAAACATAAACAATACTCTAATGGACTCCTCGACTAGGAATTAGGTACTAAATGCCAATGACCTTACTCGAGGTCAGAATTATGAACAACTGTTTTTTTTATTTTTTTATTGTAAAGAACGGTGAAATTAAAATGGAGGAGAGAGATTCCAAATGTTTTAAGTTAGTTTAATTGGTTTCTTGAATACGTGCCAAGTGCCAAACTGAAGACTAAATTCGTTCAAATTACCTAGAGGTAGAATGCAAATACGAGCTAGTACAGACAGTCTAAAATGCACTGGCAAATACTGTAGCTTTACTACAAAGGAGGAGGAAAACTGACATAGTCTTAGTTGGAAAGTAGGTCTACTGCAGAGACACAATTTAATCTGATAAACAAAAATACAATAGAGTACACCACTTTATTTGCATAGTATGTAGTTATTACAATGAGATGTTACAGATTACTGTTAAATATTGTATGTCAGCACTAAGAACTGTAAAAGTAGTAGGTACATACTATCTTTGTACAGAAAGGAAAAGTTTTCTAAATATTCAAACACTCAGGTTTTCAGCAGGAATTCAAATAAAAAAATATATACGGTTGGTTTTTTTTTTTAAATCTTCTTCGATAAATTTCAGTGAAATGAGATTGAGGTGAGCATCCTTGGATCACAGCTCACTTTTAACTCACTCACCTAAATTCATCTAGGAAGACTTACAGAATATACGTGCTGTTCGCAATACAAAGCCGATATCGCGTGCTCGTCAGTTACATATCACGCCCTACGCCCGGAAGTCACTCAAGTTCATTCATGTACAATCAGGAGAAAAAATATGTATTAATTTAGCAAAATTAAAATGTAAGCTTCTCATAAAATTTCGGTTCAATAGTTGAAATGCACAAAAGCATGTGTGCGAAAATGCTACCTTCGAGTATATTTTATTTCTCAAAATAATTCTTAAGAAGAAGTCGTAAAATTTCACCATTTCTTTTTTTTGTTTTTACATATTTTTGCCGTTAACTGTACTATACCTAGTATCAATGACCTGCCTTCAATCTTGGGGTAGCACCACTCTTGTTTCAAATTATTAGGGTATTAAACGAAGTAGATCTCATCGGCTAAACTAATAGAGAATAGCCTTAGAATTTAGGCAAAAATCAACGAGCTGGTCCAAAGCAAGTTAATATAATGCATTGCGCCACACACGCATTAGAGAAATTACATTCTTCACAATTCTCACTTAATAATATGTAGGTAATTAACTTAATGTTAACTGGCTCAGTGACCCATTAAACATAACTCGCGTGACACAGTTACTTTATTCCCTCAAAAAATAACTTCAACTTTCTTACGTTTTCATGCAGTTAATGGACATCTATACATATAATAAAATTGTAGAAAAGTGGTGTCTGTACAATGGAAATATATAAAAAAAAAGTAGCAGGGGTTGTTATTACATCGATGCCGAACCTGAAATTGTAATTAATTTTTTTTTTGTCTGTTTGTCTGTTTGTCTGTTTGTCTGTTTGTCTGTTTGTCTGTTTGTCTGTTTGTCTGTGTGTTTGTGCACGCTAATCTTCGGAACTACTTGACGGATTTGAATGATTTTTTTTTTGTTGTATTGGTATTAAGTCCGGGCAACATATAGGCTATAATTTATCTTGGAAACTTGAACACCTGATGCAGAACCGCAACAGACCAGCTAAACTATAAGAGATACAAAAATGGTACCATAGCAAAAATTGTTTTACGTGATGAGCATTTTCTGCTAAGAGAATAAATTTGAAGATCTGGAACACCTGATGTGGAACTCCAAGAGCCCAGCTACACTATAACATATTTAGGAATGACGTCTTAGCAAGAGTTGTTCAGCCTGATGAGCACTCTCTGATGTCGTATAAAATTTGAAGATCTGGAACAGCTGATGTGGAACTCCAAGAGCCCAGCTATACTATAACATATATAGGAATGACGTCTTAGCAAGAGTTGTTCAGCCTGATGAGCACTCTCTGATGTCGTATAAAATTTGAAGATCTGGAACAGCTGATGTGGAACTCCAAGAGCCCAGCTATACTATAACATATATAGGAATGACGTCTTAGCAAGAGTTGTTCAGCCTGATGAGCACTCTCTGTTGTCGTATAAAATTTGAAGATCTGGAACAGCTGATGTGGAACTCCAAGAGCCCAGCTACACTATAACATATTTATATAGGAATGACGTCTTAGTAAGAGTTGTTCAGCCTGATGAGCACTCTCTGTTGACGTATGAAGATTGTAGATCTGGAACACCTGTTGTGGATTTCAAGAGCCCAGTTACACTATAATATATACAGGAATGACGTCTTAGCAAAAGTTGTTCACCCTGATGAGCACTCTCTGTTGACTTATAAAAATTGAAGATCTGGCACACGCGTTGAGAAATTCCAAGCGCCCAGCTACACTATAACATATATAGGAATGACGTCTTAGCAACAGTTGTTCAGCCTGATGAGCACTCTCTGTTGACGTTAAAAAATTGAAGATCTGGAACACCTGATGTGGAAATCAAAGCTCAATTTCACTGTATAATTATAAAATAACATAAGCTGGGAGTACCTCCACGCGGTGAAGGCGGTAACAGTTTAGGATTGATTTTCGATGAAATCTCGCTCATCCCGTTGTTTTCCCGTCCCCAGGCCTTAGAATTCTACATCAGACGTTTCAGATCTTCGATTTTGACGACCCCGTTGTCGCTGGCATAAGTAACAGGATCCGCGTACGAAGTCGCGGGCAGAAGCTAGTTTGAAATATATCAGATCTTTTTATTTAAGGGGAAAGATTTGGATAATTAATAAGCTGCACGCACTGATTTTCATCGCAGATAATAAGTATACAGAAGTCGATTTACATAATAACAAGAATATTTACGTTTTGGTAAGCTTCTTTTATGAATGGTCACGTCGCAAAGGTAGTATGCAGAACGAGTTTACCTATTAATGTGGCACTGTAGGGAAACACTTCTGGTACAGAAAAGGCATATGCATCGATCACCACGCTTGCTCAAAGGGGATTGGCGATTTCAAACTTATTTCTATAATAGGTCCAGGTTTATTCACGGCGTTTTTCTTCACATATCAGTGTTGTCTAAGATAAACATAAAAAGTACATAAGAATTGAAAATGTCTCATTTTTATTTGCCCCGTATGGAAATCAAAACTTCCTGAGGCCATCTTAAAAGAGATAATTATCCATTTTATCATCCACTTTTTTATCTTGGACATCACTGGCTTAGGTGAAGGAAAACATCGTGAGGAAACCTGGACTTATTGTTCCACTCAAACCATGTCAGGGGCCTTTGAGGCGGTTTGGAAACTCTGACACTAGGGACCACACGACCACAAGACCACACGATAAAGAAGAAGAAGAAGATACATTTCATCCATTTGTTTTCCCGATGACAAAGTAAAGATTAGACCAAATATAAAACACGAGATTACTCCTGTAATCGTAAGAAGGTAGGAGGAAGAAAATCCAACATCTACTTATCAATACCCACCCAGAAACAATTTAAGTTAACCATCAATGATCTCAGTTAATTTAATTATAAGTACGGTTCTCAATTCTGCTCGCATTGATATGCGAGGCACATATTATCGAAGCCGCATTTCGCTCCCGTGTACCCCAGAAAATTAACCTTGACCCATTTATTTAATCAATGAGTGTTCCAAGGTTTAGCTTTATCTAGGGAGCCCTGCGCCATTATTGTATTGTGTTTAGAAGGCCTGAATTTAAATGGTATAAGTTCTGCAAAATTTCTCCCATTCTTCGAAGTAAGTAATTGTAATGTAACATACATAATATTACGCCTGTAATCCCCGAAGGGTTAGGCAGACGTGTACCTATTAGACACCCACAATTCGCCAGCTATGTTGAAGTCCCATGAAATACCCCGGCGAGCCTATTGCCATCAATCGGGCACAAATACAGACTCCGAGGTTGCTACTGATAAATTCCTGATGGAAAAACCCAATAACACTTAGCCCGACCTGGCAATCGAAACCAAGACCTCAAGCTCAGCAGTCGCGCTTTGCGACCACTAGACCAACGAGAGAGTCGAGGTAACTGTAATAATTTTTATTATTTAATGCTGATTAATTTTATATCTATTTTAAAGCATAAGTTATGCTTTAAAATAATAATTAAACATAAATTGACCTGTTACTGTTATACATTTGGAATATTGCATAACTCTGCCGTTCTTAATTTAATTACGTATTTTGGGATTATGACAGAACTAAACTTAGTTATGGCATTAGTCTGGCATTACCGTTCTTTCAGTATCAATCATTCATCTTCATCGTCATCAATCATTGTACAAAACTGCTTAAAATTGGTTTATCTGCTCTTCAATCTACAGCAGACGAACAAGAGCTAAGTATTCACACATCCGGAGTTGCGCAGGATACCGTGGCCTCGGAACGTAAAGGGCAACAGAAGGAACAGGGTGGTTTTTTAGTCAGTAAAAGTCTGACAGTCCCTTCCGTCCCACCCAGGGCGGAAGGACTCATTTGATGATTTTTACGACCTCAAAAAAAAAAGTATTCACACATAACATCAGTCTTGTAATCCTCAAAGGGTAAGGCAGAGGTATACCCATTAGCACACCCACAGTTCGCCAGTTGTGTTTGACTTAAACATAACTGGCTAAGTATTATTTGCAAGAAACTAAACATCATTGGAATATTTGTCGGAATATGCAAAGAAAACTTCTTTTCTCACTGCATCGCGTGTCGGGTCTCATTTATTCGGAATGTTGCTAATTCCTGCCTATTTAATCCGGCTTGTGGTAGTCATCACGCTATATTGCGCGCGAGAAGTTACAGGCGTCTGTCTCAGGAGCTATAATTCTTTGTCTTAATGTCTCTTCACGCGTTCCTTCATATTGTACAAGTTAGGATGTCTTGAATATTTATTGACTATAGTTTTTTTAATCTTTATGTAAAGAGACTTTATAGTAGTAGAGGCCGTTGCAAACATAACCTAGCAAAATGGGGGATTATACGATGAGGTACTTACTACCTTCTGATCAGACGATGGCCTACTTACTACATTACCCCAAAGTATTCCCACACCTGCACTTTAACAACGCCACTGATGCAGCGATAAACGTTGGTCACCTACTGGGCCCAAATAGTATGAAGTATCATAGTATGAAGCATCATAGTATGAAGTATCATGTATCATCGATACGAAAAGAAGGAGACTTAGTCAACATCATCATTATCACATCAGCCAAACGACGTCCACTGCTAGACTTAGGCCTCCCCTAAAGATATGCGCTGCCCTGATCCAGCGGTTTCCCGCGATGTTCTCCAGGTCTACCTTAAAGAGGGATCTTAGACAATGACATTTAGCATTTCAACAAAATTTTGAGAAGTAGGTAGCCCTAATGAGAAGTAGCCCTAATGAGAAGTAGCCCAAGTGAGAAGTAGCCCAAGTGAGAAGTAGCCCAAGTGAGAAGTAGCCCAAGTGAGAAGTAGCCCAAGTGAGAAGTAGCCCAAGTGAGAATTAGTCCATTAGGGAGTCGGTTGCCAAAATGAGAATTAGCTCTAATGCGCCTAAACCAATTGAAATATGTATTGACTTAAGGCACTACTGTCACATAAGTTCTATTGTAACTGAGTTTAAATTGGGGGCGTCTTTGATATTGTAACAACGAAGTATAAAACAAATAAGCTGTGTTCAGCCCGTCACGAGACCACAAGCTGGTGAAGTTAGTTGAAGGAACAAGACAGTCGTTGTTTATAGTCAGTATAGTCCCTGAAGACGCCGTTTATCGAAGTTTGCTACTAGTTTTGAACAGTCTTTCAGTAGTAATTAATTCAGTAATTTTCACCCAATTGAAGTAAATGAAGAATTTAACGTAGAATATAAATTAGTTCAAATATTTTAGTCGTTCAAACGAATGTAATTGAAAGAAAAATATCCTATTAATACAGGTAAGTATAATTATTTATTTTATTCGTTCAAGTACCTACTGTACAGTCAACAACAAAAGTCGATTAACAATGTTACTTTTTTATATCATTTAAACAGACACTAAACACATAATGGCTTTCAGGATTTCAGGCAATAGCTAAGGGTTTATTATATCTTAATTTTATATTTATTGCGTTTTACTTTTAATATTGTG
Source organism: Hoplodrina blanda (assembly GCA_949316365.1). Classification (NCBI taxonomy): domain Eukaryota; kingdom Metazoa; phylum Arthropoda; class Insecta; order Lepidoptera; family Noctuidae; genus Hoplodrina; species Hoplodrina blanda. The sequence continues at coordinate 4,438,672 of OX438582.1, forward strand.
CTTAATAAGTAGGATTTAAAAATCATATATGTTATTCGACTTTTGTTGCTGACTGTACGTATTAACGTACCAAAAATCTTACTACTATTACAAATGCGAAAGTTTGGATGGATGTTTGTTACTCAATCATGATAGAACGGTTGAACTGATCTAGATGTATATCACAAAGAATCAGAGATAGATTATAGTCTGCACATACATTTTTAATCCCGGAAAAATGTACGGTTCCTGTTGGAGAATATATTAACTTTGACGCGAACGAAGTCGCGGGCGGAAGAAAGTGTGGTATAATACCCACCGTATGTGTCCATGAAAAATGTGTACGGTGTGGGTTTTTGTATATACCTAAATACTATATAGTGGCAATCCAGTAATCTTAATTGTAGCCGCTACAAGGCCAAACATTTGCCCCACTTTTTATTAATTCAGATATAGAGCGTTAGAACAAAACAACCGCAAATTCTATCCCTAAGGCCCACTTGCACCCAAAACCTAACTCAGACTTAGTTGCTAATACTATAATTTCAAGATATCATTTTTAAAGATCACGCTCCCAAAGAAATAATCCAAAAGAGCTGCAGATCAGATCCATTAAGGAAAAGCCACTCGTTAGCCGTCGACCGGTTCTTTCGATGGTTGTTGAATCCCCAAAAGCACCTACAATAACTATGAACCTTAAGTTTTCGGTTCCGTACAGATAGCAATCGTTCACGACCAAATCCCCAGTTGTTAATTGGACAAAAGATTGCTCAGAGGACAACGAAGCAAAGAAGAATCGGCTAACTTAGTTATCTTTTGGGTAGAAATGAAATTATTCGCACAATCATGCAGTTATTACATTATTTTTGTTTCTTAGGGCGAATACCACCAACCTTTTATACTTAGTATAAAGTAATGGTTATTATAGTCTGAAAGCCCATAGTCGCCAGACCTACGTCTAGCATGGCAGAAAAGAAGATAGGGGAATATGTAATTGAAACGGTATTCGTATATATTGTATATGCCTACCCGTTAACCAAGCTGAATCAGTCTGCTTCTCGGAGTCGAATTGTCAGTGTGACAGATGTCAAAAACGTCATATTTTCTAACGTCAGTTGACCTCATATGGTATAACTAGCATAAGTTTTATACAGCGAACACATCATGAAATTATCATTTTTAACAGATGTTTTATGATAGAAAGAGATGTTATTATAATTTCATGGATAAAATATCTGATTCATCTGATTTTGGGTTAAATTTACCCTTGACAATATTACCGCATAATCTGAGGCTGAGTGATTAATCGTTATCACGTAAGAGACAAGATAAAGTTAAGTACCTCTCTTGACAACGCCTAAGAAGCTAGTTGAAATAAATACTTTAGTTCTATATCAAATATTTACAAAACAAGATTAAATCATGACTGTATCTTGAGTGATATCTCTTTCATAAAAGAGATATATACGTAAATTCAATAAAGTCTTAAAATATATTTTTATTAACATTAACAAGAAACATATAAATTAAAAAGTAAGACAACTTTTTAGTAACCTAACAACAGAATTTAACAAATTCTCATTCAATTTTAAAAGCCTGTAACCATATTTCACGTAAAATAATGAAACATTCCCGAGAGATTTTTGGCAAACGAAGCTGAGACCAGCCGCTACAACAGTATTACCATACCATTTACTTTCATAACCTACTTTATAAAAACGTAAATAGCTATACAAATACAAGTATTATGTAAATAGAGACTTTAGTATATATTTAAGCGTTATTTTTAAGACTTTGTCCTAATGAGACTCCCTCGAACAGTCGTTTGTAATGACCATCAGTTTTGCAAATGGCGATCCATTCCGGCCTTAAGTACTCGTATCATTCTTAATATACCTCAATCATGATTTGTGGTTCATTTTATATGAAGGAACAGCTGTTCCAGTAATTAGGGTAGGTATTATGTTTGGTTATGAACTGCCAAGAAGGTAACTAGAAACCTTTTGTGATTTGATACGTAAATTGTGTGAAAATCGTGTGCATACTTGGGGTAGCCCAACTGAAATTAATAACAGAATGTAGACTAGACAAATTTCACTTACTTTAAAATTTTACTCTCTTTTATCTTACTACCTTACGTCGCTTCGTCTGGGTAGAAATCAAATGTACAATCTCATGGTACCTGCACACATGCACTCGGCAGTTGTTTAGTTTTCTATCAATGAAAGAATCATACGAATAAACAATCCAATAATTTCACCTCTTTTTTTAATATTAGTTTAAATTTTTGGTCAAGAACTAGATCCTAGACATCATTTCGACAGCATAAAAAACATACTCAAGGGTATTGCCATCCAGACATTACAATGTCGCTGACAAACAGGATCTATTCAGGACCTACCCACAAATACCCAGCCGTCTTTGAACTCTTTGAAGGGTTAGATGGGGCTATAAATCACTCGCATACCAGAGACGAGACTAGACTCTAGCATCTCGACACGTGCCATCTACACATCTGGCGATATGGATCGGCGCCCAGTATCTTAGCAACGTGCGCAATGTCACGCGCGTAAAAGTTTTATATGGGCCGCGCTCTCTGGATTAAATAATGAGTTGTCGGTGACAGATGTTTTATTGAAACACTTTTTGAAAGTCAGAAATTCTTTAATGACTGAACTCCCAACTAGCAACATAAATATTTTTTAACTAATGCGTCGAATTGAACACTACTATAAAACTGTTAACTGCTACAAAACTATTATAAAACCTTTACATGTCTGTTAGTTGTATAATTCAAAGACTATTAATATACGGTATAGGAGTCCACCGCAGGGCATAACCCGGTCACTCTCAACATCTCCTAAAAAGCCTCCTATGGCCTCCTGACCTAATAAGTACTAATATCAACATATTGGGCTAACATGGGTCGTTAGTCCTTGGTCCTTGTGGTTGCAATCTATTCCTGGCTACCTCCTTTTCTTATTCTTGTTGGTGACGTAGACTAACTTTAGTATGCTAGTTTAAAAGTATAAGGAACAGGATGCAAAGTTAAACTGAAAAGGGAGGATTGTCCGGCCAGACAACCGTTGTTTCTGGTAGGCTACTTGGCATATGTCTCGGAGAACTTTGATATCGCGATGTAGGATACGTTAGTTGTAGTTCGCATATGGTGAAATAGATGACGCCACACTATCAAGAGATAACAGAACCTTCTTCTAGATGCAAGATTCTTAAATAAAAAAATAAGTTATACCAGCCTATGACTGTCCGACTGCAGGGCAAAGGCCTCTTTTCATACAGAGAAGGCATAAGCATTGATCACCACGCTTGCTCAAGGCGGATTGGCGATTCCAGGCTTATATGAATTAAAAGTCCTTACGACGTTTTCCTTCACCGATGTCAGTGATGTCCAAGATAAACTTTAGAAAGTACATATGAATTGAAAAAGTCACATTGGTACTTGCCCGGATTTGAACTCACAACCTCATGCATGAGAGGCAGGCCTTAAACACTGAGCCATCATGACAATTAAGCAAGATTCTTAACAACAACAATAAAATACTAAGTCCATATTCAGCACTAATCAACTGTGATTTCTACGTATAAACGTCTAAGTACGTATAAAACCACGTTCACGTCATCACAATACACACCACCACCACCTCGATTCACTTGTTAACGAGCTTCCATGTCCTTTGGCGACCGATACGAGTAAATATTGAAGCGCCTGTACTTTATTAATTTAATTAAACCGTGTTCTCTGCAGTCTGCACATTGTTTGCGGGACGTTAACACCAGTGGCTGCGGCAGTCATAATGTAGTTGGTTTACAATTGCATGCGGGTTCATGATTTTTATCTATTGTATACTACTTTTGCAAATAATAGCCATATTGGGATGAAAATCAAAGCTTACAAGTCACATTATAATGTCAAATTTAATGGTATTATTGATCTGTACGCTCCAAGAAATTTGTGTCTCCTAGACGAAGTAATGATTGAAATCCACACCAATATATAAGTAGATGCAAAAGTAATTCTGTCTGTATGTTGTCTCATTATAGCAAAATCGCTGAAGAGGGGGCTTACCCCCATCTCTTAAAACAGTATTATTTTAATGTTACTTTGCCTTGCAACAACAGAAATTACAAGGTAAAATTAAAATGGTGAGATGGCGGTAGATCCCCTGATCGTAATGAAAATCGGCAAAAGAGATGGCTTAGAATTTGGATAAGGATATTAATTTTTACACGCTAATTTTTACAAGCTTTTATTTAGCTTGCACTGTTCGTATGTAAGTATTTATGTATGTAAGTAAATTTTCCTTTCAAATTTTGAAAATCATTTTTCAACCATTTGTTGATATGTGATGTGATTGAGCTGAAATTTTGCATACACTTTTAGTTCTGATGACAATACAATGTCAAATACTGAATATTGAAAATTAATTTTAAATTAAAGCTAGTTTTTAAAAATATTTTTTTAATTAGTTTATTTATCCGCGACTTTACCTAGGTCTACGATAACCGACATTCACACGAAGTCGTGGGCAAAAGCTAGTCAAATCTAGGGCTGCCATCCGTCCGGGTTTCCCCGGATTTGTCCTAGTTTAGAAGGCGTCCGGGGGACGTCCGGAAGGGGTTATCAAAAAGAGTCCGGGTAAAAACCGGACACTTTGAATGTCCTTTGGAATTCCGATTAAGTAATTTTTTATTGCAAAAATATATTTTATCTGAGATGTCCGGTAAAAAAACTCAATTTCACCTAAATGTCCGGGGTTTTTGAAGTTTATGTCCGGCGTCAGCAATTTAGATGGTGGCAGCCCTAGTCAAATCATATTTTCCACAACGACAAGCAACACGAAAACAAAACCTGCCGCCCACAGTCTTCACATTCACCTTTCAGCTTGACTAGATCTACGTCATATTCGTTCATTTTCAATAGATTCACGTCATTACAAATTATTTAAGGAATTGTTTGTGTGTAGTGTTGCGGTTTGGTTATAAATATTCATGAAGGTACTAGCGCCAACGCGTTGTCATGCCTGAAGAGGAATAAATATTTACATAGTCATTAATATGTACCCACTCGAATTTTTTGTGATTTAGATCTATTCTGAAAGTTGCGAAAAGATCCTGGAACTAATGTGTTAACCTACAGGAAGTTATTCTGTGTGATGTTTGTAAACGGACCCAAGATACAGAAGATATTAATTCCTAGTATGGGGCGACGGGATTAAGGAAACTACGTGAGGAAACCTGGACTTACAGTTAATTCGCTTGACCAAACGCGGTGATCGATGCTCGTGCCTTCCTTGTACGAAACAAGCTACTATAATTAAAAAATTAAAAAACACGACTGCAAAAATTGCACATATTTGTATTTTGTTTACTCGTCAGTTTTTGTTTACGACGTTTTTTATTTACAGTGTTATATATTTTTTAAATCTACTTGTCAAATTCTAGACGATGAACATAGACACGACCAGATTCATTAAAAAAATAAATTGAGTCTGGTATTAATTTACGTTTTAAAGTGACCACACCGGTTTCTTTTTATTTTTTACTAGCCTATGTTACTCGGAACGATGCAAGGATTGTAACGATACCCCATACATCTAAATCGGTTCAGTCGTTCAAAAGTTATGGTGGAATAAAGAAACTCACATACATATATACATACATACATTAACCCTGAACACATAACACTCCTTTTTTTGGGGCAGTCGTGTAAAAAGGCCTTCGCTCTACGGTGGGATACTAAGACACTCGTAGTATTATTATAAATACTAGCGTCTGCTCGCGACTTCGTCCGCGTCAAAGTTGATTTCTCCATACAAACTTTGGACTCCCGATTCATCCCTTTAGGGGGTGAATATTGGAAAATCCTTTCTTATCGGACGTCTGCGAACTATAAACTACCTCTCTGCTAAATTTCATCTTTATATACGTCAAGCGGTTATGTGTTACTGAATGAGTGACGTTTCGCTTTTTATTTAGATTTGCATATCGACATAATCCACATGACGTGGAAGTGTGGAACTCCAGTTGCCAAGATGAGTAGCTGTACCTACTGACTCCCTAATGTGCGCTGGATGTTTGAAATTTTCTCTACTCACTAAGGCTTTAAATGCACACCCTTGTAATTATTTGTAAGATGTAAACGGTGTTAAGTATTGCGGTTTTACATAAATATTCATGTGGCGGCGTCGAGGCGCGTCTGTAGCGAGGGTCGCCAAGAATTACATAGTTTCCGCTTGATTGAGATGAAATGGGTTGCAGCAAGACTTGGGGGTATGGTTTTAATGGAAGTAGGGTGTTTAAATAGACATTTATATAAATAAATGCTTGAATTCCTAAATCGAACCGCCGTGCATTTCCATGGGTATAGAGACCTAATATCAGCATTTTTAAGCAGAGAATTTGAACAACTTACAAACTTTTAGATTCTCATACAAAAAATGCAGTGTATTCTGGAAATATACAATTTTTATATTTCTAAAGTTTTATAGCTGTGACGTAACGTATTTTATCTGTAACCTAAAGAGGACACAGGACCTTTATATAAAAGTATACGAAACCAGTAGATACGAAACGAAAGAAAAACAAAGTATACCTACCTACTCCAACAAAATAAAATAAAGTATTCTGAGTTCTACAAAGCACCTAGAGTTTAAAACTTTTTCCTTCGTATAAAAACTCTTTTAGAATCCATATTCTTTTAAAGAAGCACATATACATACATACCATATCATATAATATCACTTTATATGAGGACTTTTATTAAGAATTACATGAAAACGTACTCAGGAGTCGGTTTGACGAGGAAATCTTCTAATATTATGTAAAAGGGTTCCGTCGTAATCAAGTTATTTTATTGTTCCTTTGCACGATATATTAAAACTTGAGTTTATGGTTTTATATAAAAATATGGGTTAACTATGTACTTTATATTTAAGTTATGAACAACCAGATTGATCAGTAGATCAGTAGTTCCTAAAGTATGGGTCGCGACCCACTGGTGGGTTGCAAGTAATGCTGATATGAGGTTAAGTTACAAATACACACATCAAAAATGTCTAGGGATCAACATCCCTAATCAATGTTAGGGATGTTGATCCCTAGACACTTTTGATGTGTATATGTTGTACACATAATGGGCCATAACTAACACGGAGTTAAAATATGGTGGTGAATAAGTTTGTATAACCAAACCTAATTAATAAAAACGCCACAAAATATTCGTGAACAACTCATAAAGGCGAACCGAGGAGTTTTGTAGTGTTACAATAAACAGTTGAACCATTCGTTCACGTTAACGACACCTATTCCTATACCATAAAAGAGGATCGCGGCCCGACGGTCGTTACAAGGCCCGTGTTTAATGGCACCACGCAGGAACAGAGGACGGAAGGACCATTTGATAAAGAAACCCCCTTCGTAACATAATCGCTTTTGAACAACGTCATCATCATCATCTGCCCTTGTCCCATGTTACTTCGGGTCGGCGCAACACGTTTTCTTCTTCCATTCCGTCCTGTCAGCCGTCATGCTATCACAGACTCTCTTTCCCCTCGGCCTTGAGTGGTTAAGCCGATGCTAATTTTTAATGGTTTTTTCTATTTTTTACTCATTGCTGCAAAGTATATTATGGCTCGCGTGTTGTAAATAGGTTTTTTTAAGAACACACGCCGTCTACGATCGTCTTATAAATCAATAGTAACAAAAATACAAGCAGTAATATAGAAAACCATTTTTTTTTTCTCTTTCAATTATTACACCTGGAGATAATCCACCTTTTTTGGCACCCAACCCCTAGGCTGGCACTTACTTAAATTACAGTTGAATTAAGACGGAATTAAGACGCATGAAGGCTGAAAGGGACGGGCCGCGTAGAAGCCTTTCGCCAAGACATTTCTACATTATCACATTCGCCAGTTGAAAGTTGGTAAACAATGTCCTATTCTTTTCCACCGATCTTTCCTTGTTTACAGTTTACCTACTAAACTTTCCTATTCAGTGGCTAATCCCAAGAACTTTCGACTATTACCCGCAGAATGTTTGCGTTTGTGAAAAAACACATCAACTATATTGCTAGATAACGCTATAACAGTATAGTTTGAAATTGAATGACGGATTAAAATATTTTTATTGGTATACTTTAGCATATTCAGGTTCAAATAAACCTACAAGTGAATGACAACACGTGTTGCGCTCTCTTATAAAAACGGCTCTTATGTTTGTTCTTCCAGCAGTGTTATTCTGTATAACTGCCCTTCGGCGAAATTTAGGTGAAGTGAGCATTGTTAATTGACAGCTTACTTCACCTAAATTCATCAAGATAGATTTATGCACGACAAACCAGCTGTTTCTGTATTATAGTCAACAGAAATCATCTAATAAATTAGACTAGTCATCGACATCTAGTATACATAGTAGAAATTAGAGATCCTTAAACTATAAATAAAAACCCATAAAGGCACAATATTGAGGGAACTCCAAGGAATGGTGGGAAGCGCTTGCCCAAGAGTGAGACAGTAAAGGCTAGCAAAAAAATGGCCATAAGAATCACAGTAGTGACAGACCAACTTTATTGTGTCTAATTATATAAACTTTAATATCCTAACATTCCCCAATTTCTCTTGCAAAAACACAAGCTCGAATTTGAAATTGAATAAAACCTCTCAAATTATGAACCAGTCAGTACTTGAAAGTCCCGGCGTCCACAAATTTATTACAGCCTAGATATCAGTCACCACAAAAACAGATGCCCAAGGGTCCTTCAGCTTAGCAATTCTCTAGGACTCTAACCCTCTTACTTTTAATAAACGCGAACCTAGTTACAACTTCAAGGAGTCTGTCTACTATACCTAACCATACCATGACCGTGCTCGGGCCGTATCAGGTAAAATTCAGTATAAGACTATCCCCACTACTGCTTCGTTACCGTTACTAACCAACACCATCGAATGCCATGCACGGAGCATCAACATTTGTCGGTAAGTACAATAGGCGCCACAAAAGATGAGACTTGACAAGCGCTAGTTATGAGGAGCTTGCGCTGCTGGTATGGATGTACGAAATAGTTATCCATAATTTGTGTATCTATTCAGGGATTTTTTTATTACATTTATATTAAAATTCTTAGCAATAGTATTATATTTATTACGAAATAATAAAGTTTGTGTGGTGTGTCTCTCATCTTTCGTGGAGCGTATTGTACGATATGTTCTAGGACATAGTATACACATCAAAAGTGTCTAGGGATCAAGATGTATTTGGTAATAATAATATATTGATCCCTAGACACTTTTGATGTGTGTAGTTCGTGTCTATTTTTTTCGTCGCCTGATACGTTCATACCACGGTCATAGTATGGTACGGTGTAGTCAGCAGACTCCTTTATCCTTCACTAATCACAACGCTGTGAAAGTTTTTTCATCACCAAATGTTGTTGGACAACTTTGTCCCTCTGTAACATCGGTTTTGTAACAGCGCATTGTATTATTTATTGAGTTTGGATATGAACGGATTCTTTGGACACGAATAAGGACGAAATCCGAAAGTTTTTGCAAAAGTTTCTTTGGTATACGTAACAGGTTTAGGATTCATGTCCCCAGCTGGGACAAACGGTGTAACATATTGAACAGACCGTAGATTGCTGGTAGTTTCAGTAAGACGTGATTATCACATAGCTTCTGCCCGCGACTTCGTCCACTTAAATGTCGGTTATTGGCGATCTAATCTTGTTTTTTCATACATAGGATATAAATACTTTTGAATCATTGAAAACTAACTGCAATATGCGCCACATGCGCCACAAACATCTTTTATTATGATAAAATAATCAATAAATAGGAACATTATGTACTGGTTGTATCCAGCATCCAATATATTTTAATTGATAGATCTTCATGAGTATCGCAACTCATGAAGATCTTTCCATCTACCTAGCCGGCTGGCTAGATAGATGGATATTAATCTTGCTTATATTAATCTGGCTTATTAATTTGGGGCACATGTAATCCTAGAAAACAGGTATACCACCCGAAATAGGTGTCCTTTAAATGCTGGATATAGTTAGGCGTTAACTTACCTATTTTAATGAGAAATAAATAGCGTACAGTACCTGTTGCCAACGTTATAGCAATTTGACGCTTAAGCACGACTGAGGTCTCAAAGCGTTCATGTTGTGTAGTTTCAATTAATTCAAAATGACGTATTGGTTTTCTATTTTCATGAAGAGAAAGTTTACTACACGTGATAATTTAGAATTACAAATATGACCCTAATTTAAAACACTACACTTAAAGGTATTTCTTGTACCTGTTTACTTAGAACTAAAAAAGTATGTAAGTATTAGTTTTTTTTAAGTCAAGTCTTAGTAATTTACACGCAAAAAATAATTACAAATTGCGTCATTACCGAGAAAAAGAATAAATATTAAAATAATCCATACTAATATTATAAATGAGAAAGTAACTCTGTTTGTCTGTCAGTTAGGTACCCTTTCACGACTAAACCACTGAACCGATTTTGATTAAATTTGGAACAGGGTAAGTTTGAGCCCTTAGAAAGGACATATGCTTATTTTTATTCGACTTCGACTTCATCTGCGTCCGCAATTACGTGGACGAAGTCGCAGGTAAAAGCCTTACAAAAAAAGCCAAGCAATCACCTACAACCTTCAATACATACTAGTATTTTAACAGGAGTTCCATACTAGTATTTCGTAACGTACCTAATATCTCTTGTTCCCCGTAAGTTCTATTTCCCATCACATGTTAATCCGAACTTTCTGGAACTAATTGGTTCCCCTCACTCAATTAAGGAGTTGATAAAACTATGCGTACGAATTTGTTAGTGCGGCTGGAACAGCGTACCTTATATTCGACGATGAATATATTAACGAGTAAAGTATTTATTGTTGGATTAGTTTTAATTGGGTACGTGATTGTAGCTCCGATTGGAGTTTAAAGTTATTACCGTAAATACGAGTATCTCAAGGATTCCAAAAAAAAATATTTTCAGAAAAGAACTATTGTCGTGTGTTGGTTCGTATTGACAGAACTAAAACCAACTAAAACCAGTTTATTATTTTGATTGGAAAACATTCGTGATACTATGTTTGTTTCCAAAACTATACTTTTCAACTATAATTTAACACTGTGAAGAAAAACAAAATGTCTAGAATAACAAGAAACTAGTAACAAACAAATTCCAATTAACCGAAACTTTGTTCGACATTTACGTTTCACTAAGTTTCAATCTAACTGCCACTCAGTTCGGTCTAAAGGATTTGTTTTAAACTAAAACTTTAAAAGATAAAAACAGAAAAGCAATTTTAAAGTTAGCATTTTAAAGTCCGTTTTTCTTTCGGTCAAGGTTTTATTCGATAAACTTTATTGAGTTCGACCTATCTCGGAAGAAAGTTTTGAATCCTTTTGTAACTGAAACCAACTGGATTTAGGTTTCCAGTTGGTCTGATAAATACAAAATCTAGGCTACGAAAGTAAACGAGAAAATTATACGTTATTGGAAAATAATTTTGGCCAAAAGGTCGAATATTGCGACTTTAAGAGGATTATCCCCATAAATACTAAAGTTAGTCTGTATGTTCATGCCATTTTAATGGCTAAACCACTGAACCGAATTTAATAATATGAGGGCTTATAGAGAGATAAGTCTGTAACTACTTTCAATCTAGTATATTTAACTACCAAAACGCTAACTCAAGAGGATATTAGGAGGATTATAAAGAGTTAAATTTTGTTTGTTATTTTTTTTTGTAAGAGGTAGTATCTTACAAAAATTCTTCACTGGCAGAATGCTACACTTTTAAAATACGCGCCGCGAAAGATGAGACTCGACAAGCGTCTGTAGTGGGAGCTTACCCATTTGTGTATACTTATACAGCATGTAACAAAAACCCTGTCCGATCCTTAAGAGTATTATTCGGCATCGTACTGCGTACACATATACGTAACCATTTAATGGATTTGAGATTATTATTTTTCCCCAGTGAAAAAAAAAAAAGAAAGAAGAAGTAATTAAATTAAAATAAAACATAAAAACTGATCAACGGCAACACTGATCTGACAGGGTTTTTGTTACATAGTGTATATTCAGGGATATTTCGACGATATTTAGATTAAAATTCTTAACATTATTATAATATTTATTACGAAATAATAAAATTTGAGTAGTGTGCCAAGTCTCATTTTTCGTGTAGGTACCGCAAAATACCGTGTGTTATAGAAAATGTTTTATCGTATACTTGACATCCAGGTAGACAAAGTCGTGTGCCACGCTAGTGGGTTTATATTATAATCCAATGAGGTTAGAAAACTATCAAAATGAGCTTCTCTAAAACTCCACGAGAGTACTCTCCACGCTTTCTCCACGATATCTTACTATATATCCTCACATCAATTCTAAAGGCCACAAAACTAGATAGCTCAATAAAATTACGTGTTCCACCTGCATTTCCTACTTTTATCTATAAAAGAACACACATCTCCAGAGATTGTAAACTCACGGCAAGGATTTTCCCGATACTTACAGCTTTTAGTAAGAATGTGAAGCGCTGCCATCTAACGAAATGGATTAAAGTTAAATAGTTTCCAGTTTACGGTTTGCTGGTCAGTAAATCTCTTGAGAGTATTACTGGAAAGCTGTAAAAATCTGCTGTCTGTGTCTCTCTATCCATACTAATAATATAAATGCGAAAGTTACTCTGTCTGTCTGTTGCGCTTTCAGGACTAAACCACTAAACCGATTTTTATGAAATTTGGTGAGGGGTAAGTTTGAACCCCAAGACAGGACATATACACTTTGCTTGTGTCTGCGATAACCGACAATACGCGGGCGACGTGGCGGGCAAAAGCTAGTTAGATTATAGTTGTTCAATAAATAAATCAATAAATATCTTGGGACAACTCACACACGGCCATCTGATCCCAAGCTAAGCAGAGCTTGTGTTATGGTAACCAGACAACTGATATACATACTTATATAATTTATAAATACACACATATTATAGATAAATTACACCCAGACACAGAACCAACAATTATGCTCATCACACAAAGTTTGTCCTGGGTGGGAACCGAACCCACTACCTCCGGCTTTGCAGTCAGGGTCACTACTATGCGAAAGCTGTTTACAGAATTTTTGGAAGGTAAACAAGTTCCAGCTGTTGACTTTACAGGAATTTCTCAGTTACCTTTGAACCTTTCAGTTTATTTATTCTGGAGACCTTAATAAAGCCTCTTTTATAGCTGTCAACAAAAATAAAGATCTTTACTGCCAAATTATTTCAGGTATTTACAAAATATGTACAAAATAACTAAGTTGTAAAAAAGAATTTCATTTCGCAATAAAATTTGAACATTCAGCAAATAATTTAACATTACTTGTAGTCGAGGATTATTTACTCTCTAATTAAGTTCTTAGGACTATAAAAAGTGCCTACAAATGTCGACAGTCAAGCTATACAATCCAGCTATACAGTCCAGTATAATCTGAGGGCTAGTTCTACTAATTAAAAGCGTCTTAATCTCAGTGACAATCAATGTCAAAAAATGTAGGTAAATTAGAGGCATTTTTGACAGATTCAGACTGAGTTTACATTGCGATCGCTCCTAAAAGTTAATACAATTGCCCCCCGTCTCACATTTGCATAGTGTTTCGATATGCAAGTTCAGCTTAGTCCAGAATTATGTAGCGTGCTAAATGTCGTCGTGTGTAGGTCATACGTAAAAAACTAGGCGAACCATGAGTCAGATTCAACAACAAGTCCTAATGTCAATGAACTGCTACATTGTTTTTCTTATAAATAAAACTACCCGGCCGAGTAAGCTGATCCAAATGGATGTCTACTATTGTTATGTAGGCAATTTCAGAGAGAAAGTCTATCCTGGAGCATTAGGCTTCATTTACACCGCCGCAGAACGGACCCTGCGAATTCGTAGTATTATATTGTTGTATTTGTATTTTTCGTATTCGTCGGAAGACAAGCGATTAGGGGTCAATTGAATATTAGACATTACCAATCAATTTGACGTACTTTTTATAAGCTGCCAAAACGCGATTCCCACATTTATTTTGTATGGCAATAGTAAACTGTGACGTCACTTTTTTAACAACTCGACTGACTAACTATTTATCGATTTGAAAGCAACTAAAAATCAAATTTTACAATTAATTGAATACTAATAGGGTTTTTAGGGCTAAAATAAAGTGTTTTTTCAAAGAAGTTATGTCTTGGAATTATTGGTTAATGGTGTTTACTACCCAATTCTACTAACTTTTAGGAAAAATCACAATCTAATCTGAGTCTTAATCTGTCAAAAATGTATCTAATTTACACACATTTTTGACATTGATTGTCGCTGAGATGAGATTGCGACTAGATTTTGAACGTTTTTAATTACTTCGAACGTTTTTGAATTAGCCTTCAGTTTTTTGCGTTTACAAAAAGTTTAGATATTGTACAATGTTCACAAAATTCTCCTCCAACGAATTCCGTGGCGGTGTGAATGGCACCTTAAGAGAAAAATGGTACAGGTTGTTTACAAAGACAATAAAAACATTTAAGTAGTATTCGTACCTATTTGCTTAGTTGTCTAGACGTTTTGTTCAATATCTTTAGGGGTCACAGTGCGAAGTAGAGCTTCTAGATATTAAGTGCTGAACTAAATGTAGGTTAGTAAATAGGTAAGATTGGGTTGGAGGTCACAGGAGGTCACATGAGCCTTCCAACATCATGTAAGTTAAGCGCATTTGTGCCGTACGACATTTCATACAAATTTTCAAGTCCTTATGAATGAAACGATTTTAATGAGACTTTCTACGCATAAGCAGGATGCATAGGCCTAAAAAGTTATCAGAGAACATTTTCGAAAAATTGTGTTACAGCTTAATTCAACCGATTTTAAGTTTTCCATAAAAACAGAGATTTCTAATTATCTTTTTTAAATAGGACATTTCGATGTTTTCTGATAACTAAGACCTATGTACCTATCCTAGAAGGAAGTTTCAATAAAATCAGTTCATTTATTTCGAAAAACAAGGACTTGAAAGTCTGTATGAAATGCGTAAACACTCTTAAGTTTTAGCATTCAAGCTATGGGTTTCCTAAAGTCTTTGATCTCACAACACAATCAAACAAAAGGCAACCTGCAAAAGGTCGTTTTGTAACGACACACTTCCATTTTGCGTACCCTTTTTGCCTGAATATGAATATTGAGTGAACAAACTAATACCATCAAACAATAAAAAGCTTTTAAGTGTTTTGTCCGCTAGTTAAATACGCATTATTTACCTATCTCTCAACATGAAGTAAGAAAAAGCCTCTCAAATATAAGTAAAGAGCTCTGTGATTTAAAAAAAATACTAAAAATCAAAACGCGAATAAGAAACAAGCAATACTGATGATCAATATCATACAGTTCGTGAGAAAACGATTAAAGCCCAACACACAAAGACAGCGGGAGTGGGACGGGCGCGTGTCGGGAGCGGGACGGGAGCGGGTCGGGTCGGCAGTAAAGGTGTTATCGAATCACTGCTCACTTGCTCAGAGAAATGCCAGATAGTTTTATGAAAATAAGATTAAATAAACGCAAAATTTCGACTAGTCTCTTTGAATGCCAGCTTCAACTAAATTCGAAATAGAAGCTGCAATGCGAAGGAACTTTTAAGTCGGAATTTAAATTCGTGTTCAACGTGAAATGTACTAAAACATGTTCAAAATGTTTAAGAACAAAAACGGGAATAAATAAACGGGCCATGCTAAAATCAACATTATTTGTAGTTGACCTTTGGGTTAAAAATGTCAAATAAAATTATAAATCCTTGATTTGTGACAAGGACTTCATTTTATTGACCTATGTTTTATTTTACTTAAAAACAGCAGTTAGTCAAAGGTGTACCCATTAGTACACCCACATTTCGCCAGTTACGTTTAAGTCCCAAGTTATAGCGGGCGAGCCTATTGCCATCAACAGGGCACACATCCAGACTCAGAAATTCCGGATGGAAAAACCCAATAACACTTTGCCCGATCTGGGAATCGAACCCAAGACCTCATGCTCAGCGGTCTCACTTTGCACTTTGCGAGGCAGTATTTTTATATTGTTACAAGCTTGTTAAGATATCGGTCAACATTCTTATTCTTGGAAAGTGACCTTTCTTTTACCAGTCGGACATTAAATAGTTCTTTAGCATGAACGACGAGAGATTGACAGAACAAGTATTACTACAAGCATTATCAATTCAATAATGATATGCAAGAAACTTAGATTTCGCAATTACTATCAACTACGTAAACAAACAAAAAAACTGATTATGTTCACTGTAAACTCGAAAATAATTGAGGTAGAATGTTGTTTTAGATGATTTGGCGTTTCCTAATACCTTGACCTAAGCAAGTACAGCGATTTTCCGGGCTCGTCGTAACGAAACAATGGGACGGACATATATGTTGATGTTTATTCGTTATGGCATAAGATGAGCCTAGCATGAGTGCGCGAAGTAAACGTAAAGTGAATTAGAACGATTTTTTAATAAGAAATAGCCGTTTCGCATATAAAAATTATTAAGTTTGAAGCCTTATTGATACTTAATATGCTTGTCGTATAAAATTAAATAGTTTCCAATTTACTAGTCAGTAAAAGCTTATTTAGACGGTGGAAATATCGTGCAAGTTGTGATACATTTCCGTCGATGATCAGTCACTTGTGACACGACAGCCGCGCGGTCCTGCAATGTACCACCTACGACAAATCGCACGATATTTCTCGCATCGTCTAAATATGGCTTAAATCTCTTGAGAACATTATCGGAATGTAATAATCTGTCTCTCATACATTATAGTTGTTCAATGCGGAATATTTTGCAAAATTTTTAAAAGCAAAACAATTTCAGCTATAAGGATTTCTTTATATCAATGGGTGATTCTTATTGTGTTTACTGCATAAAATACTATAGAATAGTCTAATTTTCAATTAAAAAATCGTCTCAAATCGAAAACTTTACGTTAACAACCACGTAGGTAATAGGCCTAACATGTGAGGATCGAATGCCTTCGTCATGCAAATACCGTCGGGATAGTGAAAACGAGCCTCTTATTATGGGTACTGCATATGCAAATGAATTGCTGAATTTTGGCTTGCAGAGCGTGCGGAAAAGCCCTTGATCGTGAGTGCTCGTATGACCATGAAAAGAGTTTTATCTTATAGATGCTGCATTGAATATTTGATAGGTACGGTAAATAGGATAATATTTTGTTATAACGAGTGGGAGGAAAATCGTAACGAAAAGTTTTACCAAGGATTTAATGCATGATTCTAGATTCCACAGGGATGAAATCTTCGTCGGTTATTAATATACCTATAAACTGCCGGCCTAGTTAGTTTAGTGGTCGCAAAGAGCGAATGCTGAGCACGAGTTCTTGGGTTCGATTCCTAGGTCGGGTAAAGTAGCACACTGGGTTTTTCCATCAGGAAATTTCTCAGTAGCAGCTTTGGAATTTGGATCTGTGCCCGGTTGATGGCAATAGGCTCGCCCCCTATCACATGGGACTTAAAAATAACTGATGAAATGTGGGTGCACTAATGGGTACTTACACCTCTGCCTAACCCTTCGGGGATTACAGGCGTGATGTTATGTTATGTATTAAAATTCAACCTGTATTATGAAACAAACATTTTTGTAAGTCAAAAGAACCCCATCTGTAAGTATCTTAACACCATAGCGAAAACCGAGCAAACTTTACCAACATACAAAGTTTCTAAATGAAGCTACTTTTTCTCTGCTCAAGGGACACGCAACAACATCAAGTAAGCTTAATAAACTAGGAACATTGTTGCTAAGCCTATAAAAACACGTACTTTATGACAAACTTGTAAAGATTCGAGAAATATTTAGTTTGGAGCATGAAAACTTATAATATATCGTTCGTTTATGCAAAACATATGAGAAAAATTGTGTTTTAGTTTTAGTTAGTGCACTAACTTTGTTTCATGAGACGTCATACTTAAACAATTTATTACCAATATTCTTTGGTGACCGAACAGTGGATAAATACCATTTTCTATTTTATTATTTACTATCTAAATTCATAACATCTTGGTCATCATTGACTGTGAAGGAAAACATCACGCGAGGACCTGTACTTTATACTAAACTAGCTTATGCCCGCGACTTCGTCTGTGTAAATGTCGGTAATCGTGGACGCAGACGAAATCGCGAATTAAATAATAGCCTAGGTCCTTTCTTGGGGCTTAAACTTACCCTGCACCTTCATCAATTGGTTTAGAGGTTTAGTCGTGAATGCGTAACAGACAGACAGATAGGTTACTTTCGTACTTATAATATTAGTATGGATATATAAGTCAGGAATAGCCAATCCACCTTGAACAAGAGTGGCGATCAATACTCGTGCCTTCTCTGTATGTGGAGAGGCCTTTGCCCTGCAGTGTAGTGACAGTAATAGGCTGATATTATTCTTTTGGTGGTCACGTAATGCTGAGAGGACCTGAGTACGATCAGGGATCAGGCAATTTTATTGCGTTTTTTCGTAAGATGTTTTTAGAACGACGGTTGTTGCTAGGCATCGGCATCATGCTCGCCTTGCATTGGCATCATGCTCGCTTCCTAATGTTGGAACCTCTATCTACCCTTACAGTGTTTACAGGTGTGATAGTTACCTTGTGTTAATATTAAAAACGCTGTTTTTCTAGAGGTGGTTTGAATTAGTAAACAGGAAAATGTGTGAAGAAAACCGTAGAAAATCTATTGACACGCCCAAATAATGGCTGCGGTACATAATATAATAGTGTAGGTGGGCGTATATATTTACTTAAATGTATGTATTTACTTATATTGTGATAACACACTGAATGGATATTGATGTACCTACTTTAAGTCTTCCTGTAGCAACTAGAAGTGCCTCTTTGTAAATAGAAGGTCAATTATATAAATTAAAAAAGTCCAAAATCTAGTCACAATCTCATCTCAGCGACAATCAATGTCAAAAAATTTAGGCATTTTTGACAGATTGTGACTGAGATTAGATCGCGATTGTTCCTAAAAGTTAGTAGAATTGCCCCCTGATCTAATTTGAACGTGATTAAATCATTACCATTGTAAGTACGTCTCTTGAACTTTATGATCAGTAAAGAGTTATCTATTAGCACCATATATCCCGTTTTAGAGCCCATCCACTGTCCAGTTTTATCGTTTGTAAGCACATAAACACCTTTTATATTTCTTTACTTCACCATCAACTGAAACTCTTACTTTTTCAGATTTTAAAGGAATATTTCCTAGTTGACATACTTATTATTAAAATTAAAATCGGTAAAGGAAAACATCGTGAGGAAAACTGGACTTATACCAGCCTATTACTGTCCCACTCAAACCATGTCAGAGGCCCTTGAGGTGGTTTAAAAACTCTGACACTAGGGTGTGTGGGGTCGTAAGACCTTGCTGCCCACACGATAAAGAAAGAAAGAAGAAGAAGATAAAAATTAAGAGAAAGAAGTCACAAGGCGACCTTTACGCGCATGAAAACAAGTACATAACTTAATAATACATGAGCACTTATGTAACTATTCCTTTGCCTTGCATCTTCATGGTTCACATCTCACAACATGACAATGACAACTAGATAATGAGCGTATCCGGTCACGAATGTTAGCGACATGAAATTGTATTAATAGTATGGTGTATCATGAGACTAATACGCAAGTATTAATGTAATATGACTAGTTAAACAAGGGACATATGCACTGCAAGATAATTTCTAGGGATGAAGGAAAGGAAAAATATCAAGCGACCATTTAGTCCTGTTTTATATCCAACTTTAGGTGTGTAAAGTAAGGTTGACTATACTCGTATAACAAAACCAAAGTGTCACTTGATATATTTTCCTTTCACCCCTCGATTTAATCGCAAAAAAGACTAACGATTTTTTCAACGTTACCCCACTCAGGACCTACGTCTAATAATCTTGCTTAACACAGAAGTCTAGGCTAATGAAATATAAAGGTTATATTTTCTATTTCAACATATCCCTAGTTCAACAAGCCAGCTTGTTCAAAAGTATAGATTTATCTCCGTGGCCTTCAGATGTATATAGATCAAGCTTCAAGTACTAATAATACGACAAGATTATACCTATTGTATGGAATATATTTCGTGTCAAGTAATTTTCATGACTGGAGTTATGTAATGAAAATAATCTTTTGTTTGTTTCAGGTAAATAAAATTTTCAATTTGTATGACGTCTTGTATGAGGTAGGTAAGTGCAAATGACTACAGTGTTAAGTAAAGCGAAGGTTCTATAATACAACAAACGTTTTAGCAAAAACATATTGGGGATTAAAAAATCTGCTGTAGCCAATGGTACAGCCATTAGTCATCTCAGTCATTTTCTGTAAACACTAAGAAGTGACAAACCTTCAATTCAACAGTACACAAAAAAAGATTATAATAGCAAGTCTCAGCAAAAACATTTTGAAGATTGTAAATAATCTGCTATGGAAAATGGTACAACCATTTGTCATCACAGACCATTATCCTCTTACCATTATCTAATTACTGTAAGCTCTAAGAAGAGACAAATCTAAACAAAAGTAGGTACACAAAACTGGTAAAATAATTGAAATCCTACTCCTATTTATACGACTTCCTTAAAACCATGGGCCAGCAGAGAGAGGAACAATTATCATAATAATGAAATATTTCAGAAAACACAACGTTGTTTTAACGAGCTCAGAAAACAAATTATGAGAATAATTTCCATTAGAACATCTATTGTGGACACACAATAGAATGTAACATCTGATACTCGAGATAACCATTGTTTGAGTGTTGAAAGACTTTGTCTAATAAAGTTTAATTTGTAATCCGCAATGTTTGCAAAATCTACTCGAAGACTCAGATGGATCGAAAAGGTCTGCCTCTAATTCCACAAGATCTGATTGACCTAATCCTAAATCTTCGGAATCATCTCTCAGATAATTCGTCGACCTTTTTCGTGGACCCCAATAATAAGAATGAATTGATTTGAATCCAAAATCGGGTTTGGATTTTATAAATCAGAGAGCAAAATCTAATTTTTCGTAGGCTTTGACGCAAATTGTCAGGTATTTTGTTCCAGTATTATCAATAGGAAAGTCGGATATATATCGGGCGTAAAACATTTAATGAAGTTGAAAATATACTCTTCCTTATTGCGATATTTTTTTGTTTTTGGACCAAACCTGGGGACCTTCTAGTTATGGAGAAGGTCAAAGTACCAACTTAATGTCACATTTTTTTACGAAAACCAGATTGAAATCTTTAAATACCCCAACCTCTGGACTGTTAGCGTTAAAGTACAATGTTTAGCCTTTTTTTGAGGTGGTAAAAATCATCAAATGACTCCTTCCGCCCTGGGTGGAGCATAAGGGACTTTTACTGACTAAAAAACCACCCTGTTCCTTCTGTAGCCCTTTGCGTTCCGGGGCCACGGTATCCTGTTAAGACGTCCCGCAACTCGCGTTACATTTTGCACTACCACAAACAGTTATATATCACGCCAAAAAGAAGTCGTTTCCCAACAATAACTTCTACTTAATGTTATTTATTTTCATACAAAACACTATCCTTTCCATAGAATTATCTAATATGCAAAGAACACTCCTATTCGTATACCACGACATTCACTAACCAGAATGTACCATCTAGAAAAGTGACTGTTCAACATAACATACTCGTAACATACACAAAGGACATCCTACCATATGGCGTTAGTATAACGCGTCTAATGAAGTGGTGAGCGCGTGCCAGAGAGGGTGGCCCACTGTGTACCAGAGATTAGTACAGCCACACCAACTTAGATAATATTGTCCCAGCGTTCGTAAATAATAAATGTGCGACACAGAGCGACACAGGCTGGGAAGAGTGGGAAATATTTTAGGATATTTACTACCATCAGCTTACTTTAAACATCTATAGGGTTGATATTTCATTTAACAGTAAATTATTTTTAGATTTAGTAGAACAGCATTTTTTTAAACTACGTGCAATAATTATGTAGGTTTTAGCAGGGTTTTAGCCTGTGATCAACCTGTTAATTAAATTGGACAATTTGAAAAGTAATTATAGAGGTATCGCTATTCCTTTTAAGAAATATATAGAATCTCAAGAAATAAGATATCTGACTCGTGTATTGCGAAAAAGGAAAATTATTAAAACTTTTTCATTCCGTGTCTTTTTACAAATAAGGAAAAATACAAAATAAATTCACCAACAAAAAACCTACTATGTCGTAATTTTCGTAATAAATACCGAAACGTATATAATGGTCTCCATATGGAAGGGGATGGGAAGCATCATATGCCACATATAAAGGCCGGCGCCAACGGGAACGATCACCATGGTAACCGACGAGAGGTACTATAAATAGCTCAACATATCTTCAGGGAAATACGTGGAAATAACTTAATGATGTTAACCCAACTTTATAGAGGGAGACACCGGTGTTCCCACTAGTTGGGTTACAAGGGTCCGCTGCAAGCATTCTGAGTAAAATACTGATGTTGAGCTTGTAAATAATAACCTTGTTTGCTTCGACAAAAAGTAACAAAATGTTACTAATCTCTGGAATTCTGGCATTTGAATTTCGAGTTAGCTCTTGTGATTGGTTAGACAGAATTATAACCACCAATCAGAACATGAAGTGTAGAAAAAAACATCACTGAGTCGTTAACTACGTATACTGCCCATCAAACTACACAACATTAGGCAAAAACAGTTGCTGGTAAACAACTTTTACTATTAGAGTATAAAATAAAACAAAAAAAAAATGAAGGTCAAACAGGATAGACATGGTCTAGTACAAAAAACAATCACAATTATGGACAGATACGTCACTTTGACCCATTACTATAGCTGTCAAAAGTTTTGACAGCTGTTCATACTAGAATAGTTATTATGAAACTGGGGTTAATAAAGCCAGTCTGAAATCACTAGGTAAGTTGCAACAACAGTAAAGTGAGACAATAATAATTATGTTACCAGTGAACTGTGACTCTAAAACCACATCTTGTTAGAGTAAGGAGTTTCAAAGCAGCGCGGCTTTCCCGCGGCTTGTGGCCTTCCCAACTTATACAAAATTCAACAGTTTTACACAAAGTTTGAGCAAATATTTAGAATTATTTGTGAACGATCCTGTTACAGGGTTGAGTGGCGTCGCGGAGGTTATAATGGGTTCATGGAACACGGATTAGTTTGGCCAGTCAATTTAAGTTCGTTAATGTTAATGAAGGGTATGAACCTTCAACAACTTTCGTGTTTTATTTACTAAAAATTGTGCTTAAATTCTAAATGAATTTTACCTTTAATAAGTTAAATAAAACGCACGCACAATGGTTCCTTATCGAGGAATAAGAGCGGAAAACAAATCTTCCATGATGTTGAGGTTAAGTAAAACAAATTATTTAAATGTATTTAATTTTATAGAATAAATTAACTAAGAGAGATAATTTCTACCTAGGTCACCTTCAAATGGATCTGAAAACTGATAGTCGTTTGGGTCTTTCAGTTAAAAAATTTACGACGTCACAATAAAATTGTTTTAGCTTTTTTAATAATATACCTACCTATAACTTTTGGTATAATAATGCAACAAATGAAGACTCACATAAACAAAAGACAATCGAAGGCGGCCCACGCAATTTCTGAGTCGCTAGGGCAGAAATAGCCAAACATAACCTAAACAAATATGAGTTGGGCAATCTAATCAAGGCTGTGAGATTGCTCCTCATATGTAAGGTCAACACTTTATAGATACGTTCTATCATATCATACTTATTTGCTCTGTAAGGTGAAGACACATAGTAATTTTGTCACATTAGGCTTTAATAAAATATACTAAATTCTATTCTATTTTTATAGATGTCAAAAATAAATTTGAATAGCAAGTGTGCAAAAATCTATCAAATTATCTTGGTACTTTAAATTAAGCAATTTTATGTAGGGCAGGAAATTCAATTCAACAAGTGACAGACAACTGTCACTTGTCAGTTTGACATAATTGTACTGGTCTGACATAAAAGTAAAACTGACAGCAGCCTCTACCTCCGCCTAAAGGACGCGTTAAAATCGTCAACCAAAAAGGTGGGTGTTAGTACACCCTTAAATATTATGTCAAGTGTCGAGGTCGTGTGGTTCCAGTTACGAATAAATCTTACCTCACTTCCCATGAGTGTCATAAAACTAAGGGATTATATTACAGAAACGGACAGCGACATAATCCAATTTTCTATAAAATCATGTAGATTGCATGCGTCACCAAATATTTCTATCCGATTTGACATCTTTACGATACGTGCGCTTTGAATCAACTTTTAAGAAAAAACCAACCAAATACGTGACTTTAAAATAAGCAATGCACGTCTAGTGCGTAGAATTTATCTTGAGCTAACAAAAATGCTGACTAAACTAAATTGAAGATAATTTAATCAAATACGCGCTAAAGCAGAAATTCGAACAGTCCTAATTTATTTTGACAGTGGTTTGAAACTTTGAAATTTGAACGTGATGTGAAGTTGCCAGTTTACAAAATGGAACGTAAAATTCGAAATTCAAAAACTAGGTAGGTACTTCACTAACATTTTCTATGCAGGCAATCAAGGCAACAGAATTAGAAACACGACTAAGAAAAATTCTGGTTAAAAATTCGAGAGTAGGTACTTATTCAGTATGGAGGAGATAAGGGAATGATTTAGGAGGTACAAGCGAATGTCGCTTAAATTCTATTTAAAGTTAAGCTTGACCACTTTGGGTAAAAAATCCGTAGTCTCTGGAGACGTACCTAGTAGATAATAGGAGGGTAATTTGACTTGAAAAAGCAGAAAAAGTTTTATATTTTTTGAATTTGTGTTATATTATTGTGGTATTTAAGAATTAACCTAAGTACATATAAATGAACTGTAGAATTTTGAATGTAGCACAACATGGGCAATATTCTCTTGAACAAACCATGGTTATTAAATTCTTCCAATAGGTACCAAATAACCTAAACTTATTACATTTTGATCGAAAAAGTTTTTCTATTAACAAACAACGATTCTTCACATTAACTACCAACGTTCCTAAGTAAATTTATTTTAAGCAAACGCCCGAACAATTTCCAAGAAAATCCTCCAATTAGCAAAAACGTTCAATTTGCAAAAACCGCTCCATAAAAGAACAAACTTAATATTAGCTGGCATTCCGAGCAGTTCGCGAGCTCACAAAGAGAGCTGGAGATCAAAAGCAAATTAACTGCGAAACAGTTTGTCAAATACTAGTGAAACACTTTAATTTGGAGCAGAATAAAGTTTTCTACGATTTTATTTCAGCAGTATAAAAAGGAAATGACTGCCTCGTGGTATAGTGGTCACAAAGCGCGGTTGTTGAGCATGAGGTCTTGGGTTCGATTCTCAGTTCGGGCAAGGTGTTATTGGGTTTTTCATCAGAAATTTCTCAGTAGCAGCCTCGGAGTCTGGATTTGTGCCCGGTTGACGGCAATAGACTCGCCCCCTACATGGGACTTGAACATAACTGGCAAAATGTGGGTACTAATGGTTACACTTCTGCCTAACCCTTCGGTTAATGTTAAAAAGGAATTCTTTTTGACACCTTTTGCTGACATGTCGATTGCATTTGACAGTATTTATCATCATAAACCCACCATAAACATGGTCTTCGAGCCGGAAGAATACGTTACGTCCTTTTGTGCGACGGCAATGACAATAATTTCAGGTGCAAAAGTCATACATACCACAAGAATGTGACTTTTACACCCGCACTGTATATCGATTACTTTGATAATAATTTCGTCGCAAACATGGTCCTTCGAGCCGAAAGACTACGTTACGTCCTTTTGAGCGACGATATGACGAAAATAAGTGCAGGAGTAAAAGTCTCATCTTAGTGGTGTGACTTTTACACCTGCAGCCCTACCATGAACTCTTATCGCGATCCAAAAACTGAATTGTTCTTCAAATACGTCAATATAACGCATCAATTTATGCGTTATATTGACGTATTTGAAGAACAGTTCAGTTTTTGGATCGCGATAAGAGAAAATACGTCAATATAATGACATAAATTGATGCGTTATATTGACGTATTTAAAGAACAATTCAGTTTTTGGATCGCGATAAGAGTTCATGGTAGGACCCCTGCACTTAATCCTTGCATCCGCACTGCAGAAACTGAATGGTTTTGGGAAACTGAAGATCTTTGCTTAAAAAGACAATATTTTATGAATATTATCAATTTCTCCAAGTACAGGCACGTGAAATGCACACACATGACACGTTAAATAAATATTAATAGAAAATCAATAACAGTGGGATATTTTTAGCACTATAATAATGGCGCTGCCATATGGTCATTCACAAACATTCTCTGCACCGTCTAACGTCTAAATGATACAGTAATAATTTAATGACAGCGGTTTGCAAACCTTTTTATAGTTCCGTATGCTGTTCGTATAAAATGAAAACATATTTTACTGCACAATTAGAGTTAATTTACTATTTTTATTTGAAAAAATAAAAAATATATCAATATTTCATTGCTTTACCATATTTCGAAGAAAACGAACGAATATTTACCTGAAACAAGAAAACAACGAATTATTATAAACTTGCACATTATTATCACATTATTTTTCTCAGATTTAAAAATAATAATTATACAATAAAACCTAGCCTTAACTACTTATTATGAAAAGTCATAGTTACACCACAAGCAATATAGCTTACAAGTCATAATTTTGGTGTTTATTATTAATTCCGGTTTACTAAAGAAAAAAAAAATGTTTTCTACACAAGGTGTAATTCAATTAACTGAAAAGCTCGTACACGTTGTATATTGACAATAAATGCAAGCCTTATCATGTAATGGAACATAGTAGAAGTCATTCTTACTTAAACCCCATTCCGAAAGATATTACAAATTCTGCAATCTCAGGCGATTTAATAAAAACAAGTACCACGGTATCGGGTACGGATCCCTAAAACAGTAATGAATTCGGAATTGAAGCGAATTAAAATATCGATAGTTAAGATAAATCACTCGCTGGATCAAGCAATTACAGCCAGTGGCGTAGCGTAGGTCTTTGCCGCCCGGGGCCGGCCGAAATTTTGCCGCCCTCTCCCCCCATAATTATTAGTTTAAAGTTTAAATATTCTATTCAACGGACTATATAACTTATTAAGAGTCAAGATGTTTACCACTACTTCGAAAAGAACATACATCTATCAGTCAGGGCCCGATCTAAGGGGGGGCCGGCCGGAGAGTCGCACCAGGCGACGGCCGACCTAGCGACACGTGGGGCTGCGACAGTCGTCGAAAGGATCCGGCAATTGGGACTCGAAGTGGCATTGAACAAGTCCGAGGCCATGTGCTTTCATGATCTTCGGAACGCGCCACCGTCGGGTTCCCAAATAACGGTGGGAGGGGTTCACATCGGCGTCGAGTCGGCGATGAAGTACCTAGGACTCGTCCTTGACAGCCGGTGGAGCTTCAAGGAGCACTTCCGACGTCTGGCTCCGCGATTGGACCGGGCTGGGGCTGCTTTCTGGCGGCTCCTGCCCAACCTCGGGGGACCAGGCGCCTTCTGCCGGAGGCTCTACGCGGGAGTCGTGCGGTCAATGGCGCTCTACGGGGCCCCTGTGTGGGCCCCCACCATCAGGCGGCGGCCACCAGTCAAGTTGGTCGCATGCCAGAGGGTCATGGCCATCCGGATGATCCGGGGATACCGCACGATCTCCGGAGAAGCGGCAAGCCTCCTTGCCGGATTGCCGCCATGGGATCTGGAGGCGACAGTCCTCCAGCACGTTTACGAGTGGCGTGTGGAGACGCAGCGCCGAGGCGAAACCCCGCTGCCGCGGCAAATCGCGGCACTGCGGACTGAGCTCCGGTGCGATCTCATGGCGGTTTGGAGGATGTGACTGTCGCAACCCAAGTTCGGGCACGCCGCAATCGCGGCGGTAAGGCGCTACGGCGTCTTCACCTTCCGCCTGACGCAGGTCCTCACCGGATACGGTTGTTTTGGGAGGTTCCTGTGTCGGATTCAGCGGGAGGAAACGCCCGGGTGTCATCACTGTGTCGACCGCCCGGAGGACACGGTGGAGCATACGGTGAAGGTCGATAGGCGATAGGCGGCGGCGACCTCTCGCGTCCGGACCTGGTTCAGGCCATGCTCCGGGGCGAGAGGGAATGGGATGCAGTCACCTCCTTCTGCGAAGCAGTAATGCTAGCAAAGGAGGAGGCGGGCCGCGTGAGGGAGAGTACATCTTTCGCCTCACGCCCCAGCCGCCGCGGGAGACGCCCAGGGCGACGGACGTCGCGAGGCGACATCCGGCCACCGTAGGCGCGGGCTTGGGGACGGTGAGTGATGGGTAGCTCACCGTCCGATCAAGGACAAGGCCCGGGTCGACGGCGTGTTCTGTTTCACGCGCGCCTCAAAGAGCTGTCAGCACAGGGACGGGGCCCTAACAGGGCCAAATGCCTGCCGGGGTTGTGGGACGTCTTAACGGGATACCGTGGCCCCGGAACGTAAAGGGAAATAGAAGGAACAGGGTGGTTTTTTAGTCAGTAAAAGTCTGACAGTCTCTTCCGCCCCACCCAAGGCGGAAGGACTCAATTGATGATTTTAAGGGGGGGCCGGCCGGGCAAATGCCCAGAGTGGCAAAAATGAGGGGCGGCAAAATTAAGTGTGCCGGGCGGTTGCACGAAGTCCAACCTCTCATGAATTTTTGTAAACTTGTTCAGAAACCGTAGTAGACCAACGTATTTAAATATTATACGATAAAACAATATCACATAATATAATTATATCATTCCATCTTTGGAATAGCAAGCTCATGATTTATTTTGGTGTTAGTGTAGAGGGCAGCGAATATTATTTGCCCGGAGCGACTAAATAGCTAGATCGGCCCTGCATCTATGGGAAGAAATGGGGGCCCACCGCCATCTCTTAATTAAAACAGTATCATTTTAATACTACTTTGTAATTTCTGTTGTTGAAATTGCTTGAAACGTAACATTGCGAGAGCGATTTAGTTTTTTTTTTTAATTTAAAAAATTCGTGGCACTTGCCGCCCCCTGACATATGCCGCCCGGGGCCATGGCCCCCCCGGCCCCCCCCAAGCTACGCCACTGATTACAGCGATGGAAGAACAAACGACCTTATCCCTGATAAATAGCGTTCGTTGATATTTCATTACGATAGAATCTAATTTTGGTGAACTTTGCTAACGATATTGTAAAGACATCTTACTTTGATTAAGGAGTATCAATACGTTAATGTCAATGTTATTTACTGAATTATATTTGTGTGTATGTTTGTAATGAATAAACTCAAAAACTACTGTACCGATTTAAAAAATTCTTTCACTGTTGGGAAGCTACACTATCCCCGGGTGACATAGGCTATAAAAAGTTAAGGATCCGTGAGGAAAATCACGCGAACGAAGTCGCGGAGAGAATGCTAGTACTAAATATATTTCTACCGTGGCTGTGGATGAATGCTTGTGCCTTCTCTGTATGAGAAGAGGCCTTTGCCCTGCAGCGGGACAATAATAGAATGGTATTATTATTATCTACTTCTATCCTTAATATAATAAAGCTAAAGAGATTATTTGTTTAATCGCGCTAATCTATAAAACTACCAGTCGGGTTGGAAAAAATAATATTCTGCATGATAGCCAGATTTATGAGGAATAGTACAGGCTAAACATCACGCTACGACCCATTGGAGCGGAGTGCACTAACCAAAAACGTAATTTGACACGGGTGAAAAAAACTACAAAGTCACAGGGAGCAAGCTAGTTTTTTATGTTTCTACCAAAACTGATAATATCAAGTTGTCCTTAAGAAATCAAATTACTATAGCTTACGATTATCAAAATGCCTGAGTTTTTTTTATCTTTGGTATTGGTACCAGTTACCCAAGCTATAAATTATAGGATTGGTAATGTTAAAGAACGACATAAAAATATAAGGTTGTAAAATGCCAAGTACCTACGACACAGTCGAGAAAAAAATTGGCAATAGGAAGGCAATTTTGCACTAAGTACTTGACTTGGCAAAGGTTTCACTGAAAACTAGGCTAGAATTCAGCTGAACAGCGTCGTTACCGATGGCATAGGAGCGCTGTTCAAAGACCCAATTATAGCAGGGGTGGACAACTTGATGAGACCCCCAAGGTCTGCTGTTTACTGAATAGACTCTGCGATCTACTTATTGCGTAATGAGTATGTGTTTATAAACTTGACATCAAATCGTTTTTCACATAATAAACACATACATAATATACTTACATAAAATTTAACAGAGTAAATAAAATGGTATGCAAGCAGTATGTTTTTCATAACGTGTGAAACATTAAAATAATTGAGGATTATTCTTAATTGAATATTAGTGTGAGTATTGTGAGTATTATAATACCACATTTCGAGTTGAGTTTGCAGATGAAAGGAGTCTCACCTCGCACCTCGCACCTCGCATTAATCTTAAATTGTACAGCAACTCAAACTATCCTTCGCACCCTGGACAGTAGAAGTACGGTGAAAAGAGTCAAGAAAAAGTGGATGATTACGATAACAAATGGTTAACTGCTGATCCCTTTTAAAATAATTTAAGGTCCACCGAAGCTCTCATCATTTTCAAAATGACAAATGAAACTCAACTGACACATTGTTTTTTTTATTATTAAGCGACAGCCGCAATAAAACCTTCTTTCAAAATGAATTCAGCACTCTCATTAATTATCCCAAAAAGCATAATAAAAAGACAAACGCAATAAATGATACTTTTATAAACGCTTTCATTGCGGTAAACGACAGAAAAGCCTCAACAATTAATACATTTTCCCAAACAGAACTTAGTTCAGGGATTTTTAAGCTAGCACTTTATGGTTTTCATTAAAGTTGAAAAGGCATGTCAATTAACGTGAAATGCAGTTGTACGGACTCTTACTTAATCTTGGGCATTTGAAATGCAGCAAATTCAATATTCAGCGAAGTGAGGTAGAAGAAAATTGCAATGAAAAAGTTGGAAAGTTTCACGTTTGACTGAACACTTTTTGTGTGTACCTTTGTGTGTATTGACGGAGACTGCTTGATACTCTTGCTAACGGAAAAAACCGTCTTTAGTAGAGAATTTCAAGGAATTGATGATGATTTTTAACCGACTTCAAAAAACGAAGGAGGTTCTCAATTCGGCCGGTTTTTTTTTTTTTTATGTTTGTACACCGATTACTCCGAGGTTTCTTGTCCGATTAGTGTGATTCTTTTTTTGTTCGATGCAGTATACTTGCCATTTGGTCCCATAAAAATTTCATCCAATTTGGTTTAGTGCTTTTTATTTTGTGAGCATTTTTGTATCTATGTTACCCGATTACTCCGCCAATTATGAATTGATTTGGATGATTATTTTATTGTTCCAAAGAGTATACTTCCGAATAGGTTCCATAGAAATATTGTCATAATCTGATGATGAACTTCGGAGATATGGAACGGAACTCCTCATAGGATCACAGCAGAAATATCGTAACAAATAAAATTGCTTTGTTTATACGTGTATCTATGACTGACTGAAGAAAGAGGGGGAGGGGGTACGTCAATCCCCCTCCTACCACTTTCCTAAAATATCGTGTGAGGTATTGTTTGAAAGGGCTTTTATTAAGGATTTGAAACATTAACACACAAGCACTAAAAATTGAAAAATAAAAAGCTTTTTTACAAAAAAAGACAACCGCCTTCAAAAACTACAAAATAAAAATAACTTTAGTTTGGAAGTCGGTGGCAATACCTACATAACAAAAAACAAAACCAAAGCCGCCGACTTCCAAACTAAAGTTATTTTTATTTTGTAGTTTTTAAAGGCGGTTGTCTTTTTTTTTTTTAAATAAAGTTTAGGTATCGAAGGAGCAGTACCCTTATTTATTTTTTGTTTTGTCGTGGAAAATCTTCATGGTTATCCCCAGACCTGGGGTGGGGCAAGGGATCTGCCAGACTCTAACTGACTTAAAACCACTCCGGTGTTTCCAGGATCGTACGTGCCTTCCCCCGACTGGTCGATTTCCTCCACGGGAAGTACCTTCATCAACCTTTTCAAGGTCAATACTTTCCTACAAACTTTATTAATTATACGCTATTCTTTTCTTAACTAAAGAAAAACCTATTCTCAAAATATCAAGCGTCACCTACTTCCAAAGTTC
This sequence comes from Hoplodrina blanda, assembly GCA_949316365.1. Lineage (NCBI taxonomy): Eukaryota > Metazoa > Arthropoda > Insecta > Lepidoptera > Noctuidae > Hoplodrina > Hoplodrina blanda. The sequence continues at coordinate 4,470,920 of OX438582.1, forward strand.
CGACAAAAAGTTAGTTTTTGTTAGACAGTGTCATCGCGTCGCTAAAGACCAAAGTTTCGATAAAAAAAAACCTGTCTGTCATCCTACTGACATCTTGTATCTAAGAGACAAACAACCTTATAATTGCACATGCTTATTATTGGTCACGTTTTCCGTAAAGCACGTGCTATCAATAAAGACCAAACAATGAGCTGACGTACCTACCTACTTAAAAAGAACATTTAATGACAGTGTTTAAATCTCATCTCTTGGTTTAACATGAATACGACAATGGAAGGGACATCGAAACGAAAACTAATAATTTAATAGGTACATAAACATATGGAATGCAATAAAAAATTTAATATTGTGTATTAACTTTTACCTGAATCTATGGTAAAAGTTAGTACTTAATACTATGTAGGTATATGATTGTGAGTAGATACCAGACGACGAAATTTTCTGGTCGGTTATTGAAAATCAAATCAGCTTTTCCATGCAAAAGTTCAATGTCTACGCGGTCATTAGGAAAGTAGGTTTAAAATCCACTGTCTGTTAACTACAAAAGAACTAAAACGTCTAGTCTAATTAATTAAAACACAATAGCAAACACGAGTTTGACCTTTCACACATAATAATTATCCGGAATACTAGAACACCTTAATGAAACAAATGGGTTCCCAACACAAGTTCAAGGAAGTCGTCCTTCAAAGATATAAGAGCATGTGAGTTATGATAACTACTTAACGTTCCCACTTCATAAGTAAACAAACACATCAATGCTATCTAAATATATTTAGAAATGAAAGAAAGACATACTAAAAGAGTCCCTATTTCTTTTCATGAATAAGGAAGAAAAATGTTATGTGGATATTTTTATCTACCATATTAAGGTAGTACCGCCTTATCGTAAAGTTTAATAACATATTCAGGAGTTGTTTAATATTCATACATACATAAACTCACACCTCTTTCCCATGGGGGTAGGCAGAAACCACAGAACGCCACCTGCTGCGATCCTTTCTAAAGAACTTCACCAATAAGATGAATAAATATTTAAAGTTCAAAATAAAAAAGATAAATTCAACACCAATAAGAAATCAGTTCAGTTTATTTTCAGAGCAGGTATTTCCTTTTAAAGCCAACATTTTATTCTGTACCAAACATGTTTCGTACAGTTTATTGGCGTTTCGAATCCCCGAATGGAATACAAACTAGCTAAAATATAAATACCATAACTTCACATAAGTTGACAGGATTAAAATAAACGTTTAAAAGAACCCGGGTGTTCCCTATCGTATGAAACTACTTTACAATTTTTATACTGACCTAGTTCACGTTTCTAAAATGTAAGGGACGTGATGTCTTGACGTGTGCTTAGCATGCATACAAAATTTTAAATGGAGTTTTTCTATGCTTGGACATACGCTCACAAAAATAGGGAAGGGTGTAGAGAAAATATGGAACAAGACGCCACATGATTATGTGAAAGATGATATAGCAAGGAAGGACGTAAACACTGAGATGGCGGTTGATTGAAACGTAGGTACGGAAGAAAAAGACAATGCGACCCCAAATAAATGGAATAAGGAGAGAAGGATGATGATCGAACGAGCAAACTTGAAGGACCTTGGAGCAACGGCTCCGTTCATGATGTATGTGTAAACATTACAGAGATAGACGATGTCAATACTTTATTAGTAGCTTTTCTACTCGCGTTTTTCGTTATCCTATTTCTTTAGGGACCAGTTTGTTATACCTTAATACTCTCTCTAGGATAAGTACATGAAAAAATTGGCTCTTGACAAGAACTTACAGAGTTTCTACAATTCTTTCAAATGAAAAATATTGGGTTTGTTGATAGATTTACAAGGAACCTGGGATATCTCTTCAAAGTTAGAATGAACAAAACATAATTATCTCAAATTAAAAAAAAATACAAATAATACAAATCATTTTATTTACTTTAACATTTTTGTACTAGGTTCATAACTAGTGTTTGAAGCATCATATTAGGATAACCTAGATACTCTACTATAAAAATGCATCTTTTTGCCTTCACGTACTAAATAAACCCTATCCATCATTACCTATATTGTCGTAATAATCTTCTTGTATCCACTTCGCTTTGCAGTTCATCAAAATATCAGTTATTAGGTACTTATTCAATACACGTTCAAAAGAGTTTCCTAGAAATATTTTCCTCAATATTTCAAGCATCTTTTAAGTGATAAATGGTCCATTGGATGTCGGTTACGTTTGAAATCCAAACCACAGTGGTGTCTCGACTTTGAAAGTATACTTTACTCCTAAATGATTAATAGGATTGGGATTTGAGAAGTTCAGCACAATATTAATACCTTGGAAGTGGATGTTATTACTTATGCAGTATCTTTATGTTTATCAATATCTTCGTGTTTAAAAAAAATACTGTCAAGTAACAGTCACTTTTGGTTCCACATTGTAGTGGCGATTTTGAGGTTCACTGACATTACTACGCGTAAATGTAGGTACTACAGTTTTGATCGTTTGATAATTATGGTGATGATAATCTTACTAATCTTATGCATACGTATATTTTATTATATTATTATAAACACAAAATTTTTGTGTGTCCGTGGGATAATTTTGAACTGGTTAAATTCGGAAGTCTACTCAGACGAAGCCGCAGGCACAAGCTAGAATTCTAGTATCATTTAGAGTTTTTTGGATAGTCAAAAAGATTCCTACAGCAAAATTCATAAAATTTGAAAGAGGTACAAGAGTACTTCAAATGCTAATGTCCGCCTTTAATTACACTGAATTTATAATCCTTCTAACAACGATCAAATCATTATGAAAAGTGCTTAATTACAAGCCGACCCTTTTTATTATTAATTAGCTGCTCACTTCAAGTTTAATTGCCTACAAACTACTTAATTTTTTTATTCCATCTACATATATGTATAAACTCACGACTTTTTCCCATGGGGGTAGGCAGAAACCACAGAACGCCACGTGCTACGATTCTTACATACTCCTTTCGCCCCATTATAATTTAAGACAACTGGTCAATGGACCATTTAATGTATGAGGTGTATAAACGCGCATCAGATAACCGTCAGCTGAGCATACTGTTTAGCATACAAGTTATATTGAGCAAAAAATATTTTTGAGAAACATCTTCTGATTTTGGTGTGAAAAATAGCTAGTGCTCGCAAAATTGTGCTTAGGTACTGGTACAAAAGTACAGGGGTTGTTTTTATTTAAATTTTATTGAAATTGTAATTATAACATTTAGGTATAACTTGTTTTCTTAATAAAATGTAAAAAAACTGCCTGGTTGGTCTTGCTTAGCATGAGGTCTTGTGTTCGATTCCCATGTCGGGCAAAGTATTATTGGGTTCACCTATCAGGAATTTGTCAGTCAGTCAGTCAGTTTTCTCGGAGTCAGGATTTGTGCCCGGTTGATGGCAATAGGCTCGCCTCCTATTACATGGGACTTAAATATAACTGCTGAAATGTGGGTGTAGTAATGGGTACACCTCTGCCTAATCCTTCTGGGATTACAGGCGTGATGTTATGCTATGTAAAAAAAAACAACCAGAAAAATCCGAGACCGAAAATAACTTTCGGCTTCGTTATGTCATTATCCATAAGTTCATATAAAAGGACTATTTTATTACTTTTTAAACTAACTATACGATAAAAAACTAAAGTTGAAATTATTCAACGCTTGTCTGACATAATATTCAACGTTTTAATTAATATGAAATCTGCAACGATAAAATTAAATTTTGTGCATTCATTCCGCTTCATTTAAATTTGGAAGTGAAATTATTTTGCAGATAAAAATAATGTGCCATCGCTAAAATAATTATGGGACCGCTATATCGACGTTATTTTTTTTTAACTTTCATTTACTTATAGATATCGTTTTTATGGAACTACATTATAGTAACAATCGTAACCTTTATGAGATGAAACTTTATATCTATAGTTTATGATAGCTAAACATTAGGCTCACCTACAACGTCACAGAGCCGTATAGTATGATTGAAAAAATCTTTAAAAAAATCTTCATAACATAACATAACAGCACGCCTGTAATCCCCGTAGTGTTAGGCAGAGGTGTACCCATAGTACACCCACATTTCGCCAGTTATTAAATAAAATAAAAAATATCTACCCGATATTTTTTCCCAAAAGAGGCCGACCCATAATAATATAAAATATCAATCGTTTTTTTTTTTTTAATTAAGTACCTCGGAAATTTTTAAAATCGAACATGTGGGTTGGTCCGTTTTGAAAAAACTTAATTTAATTGAGACTTATGAACTACCATCAAGTTCAATTCTATTAACTTTTAGGTATGAACGCAATCTAATCTCAGTCTCAATCTATCAAAAATGCCTCTAATTTATCAACATTTTTTGACATTGATTGTCGCTCAGAGGTTTTTAATTAGTAGAATTGGCCTTAAGTTTTCTTGAATGCAATTAAAAACGTTTTTTAAGATAAAATTACAAGACCAATAAAATACAGTAAATATAAAATGACCATTAAGCAATACGACGTTACAAACGCTAATTCTAGATCAAATAAAAGCGTGAAGTGCTGAACACAAAGTACACAGTGGGAATACTGCATAAAAAAAGTAGCATTGAGAAAATCAATGCAATTCCGCTAACTGAGACCTTCGCAATTCGCAACTGTATGACGCTCTCAGCTGATCAATTTGATTTTAAGTGATATCATCTTCCTTGTTAAAAAAACATTCTTGCAGTTATTTTTTATTAGCTAATATTATTAGTTACAACATAGGTATTATTACTAAATAATATATTGCCTAATTTTATTTAATTATGAAGACGTTCTTTATATGAAAAGTATCAGGAAATAATCTATACCAATATAATAAAGCTGGAATGCTATATTTTTTTTGTTTATGTGTTTGTTTAAACGCGTTTATCTCATAAAAAGATAGGCAGTTTCATGAGAAATATTATATTCTATATAACATCACGCTGCGACCCACAGAAGCGGAGCAGTAACCAACAATGTAACTTAACATGGATGAAGTCGCGGGCATAAACTAGTGTTTTATATATTTAAGGCTTTTGCTCTTTTATTTAGTTTTTAACCAGTTGTCATTCACAAGAAACCGTGTGACTCGAAGGCTTTGTCTCTATAAGCACCGAAATTAGCAATAATAGCAACATTCATCTGTCGAAATTTCAGCCCGTCCTTAAGTCTATTCATGATTTTTGTTTTTTTGTTTCGAACAAGAGACAGCTGTCCATCCGACTGCCATTTATTAAAGAAATCACTCTGCTGTACGTCAAGGCTAATTTCCGTAATTAAAAACGTTTAAAATCTAGTCACAAACTCTCAGTGACAATCAATGTCAAAAACTTGTCAAAAATATTGGTATTTTAAAGGTATTTCTGACAGATTGAGGTTTGAGTTCCATGAGTTCTAAATTCAAACTTGAAGAAGCATTTACTTCATCAAAATATAACTTGTTTTAAAGAAAGATAAAGAATAAAGAAGACGAATAAAACATTTGAATTTAGTGTAGAGATTTTAGAAGTCATAGATAAGAAAGACATTGTTAATGCTCGTGATAAGATGCCGTTTGCGCTGCATAACAATGAAGTAACTGAGCATCGAGCATCCCTGTTGGCTAGACTAACCGTGCGGAACGACAACTGACTTTATTTGTTGGAAAAACAAGAAACTGTTAATTTATCGTATCAACAATAACATTGAGGCACGCTAAAATATTGGCCGGAAAATTCAAGCCTTTGATACTTTTCCGAAGAAAAACAACAAAATTGTCCATGAGGTTTTATTCAATCACTTGACCAATCACGTCGTGATTGAAACTGGCCATAATTATTTTTTTTTTTTGTTTTCATTTGCCGCATCATTAGCGGCCTTGACTCCAAAATAATGGACAATCACTTTGCAGACATGTTCAGCAATACGTTGCCATTTTTATGTACATTCCATGAGGCAATATTTGTACATACACGCTTGTTTATTTAACACACAGAGATAAGGTTATGTTTGTAATAAGCTGACTGATAAAGCCGATGATTCAAAACACACCGGGCTCATATAAAATGCACCAGATTTTCCCAATCTTGCTTGCGTGTTCTAAATATAGAACTTTTATCTACGCGTCATTTTTCTCATGGAAACTGTCATATTAAAATATTACAATATTTAAACGCAAATCGAAATATACATATATCTACTGAGTATACAGACTAACTAATAATAAGGTTAGGTACTTGAAACATCTGAAACAAGTTCAAAAACAAAAATTTTCATCATCGTCTAGAGAGCAATTAATTTAAACAAACACCGCACAAAGATCTCTAGGTATCTACTGTACGACAAAGTACCCACTAAAAAATATAAAACCTCGCTATAAAATCCCAACGTAAAACTAAGAGAACACACTATAAATCGCGTTGAAACACTAAAAGGGTATTTTAAGAGCTTTATACGGGTAATAAAATTTTAATTCAATAAAATGTCCAGTACGGATAAAGTGTAGAATGGAACGGATCTGTGGCACCTTAACAGTGGGCACGGATTAAGTGGCAGTACCACGACCTATAGGATAAGCCTTTGATAGCTCGTTGATCCACACAGCTTTGTACATGACGTAACAAGACGTGTTGATGCGATCTTGTTTACGAACAAACATGGGACGGTATTACAATGACGATCCCTTCAGAAGGGTAAACTCTAGACCTAGCGCGAACGCAGAGGAGAAGGAGGGGAAGGCCAAAGAAAAAAATCATGGATTGTGTGAAGAATTATGTGAAAGGAAAGGGAGTCAGTGATATCATAACGATTGACAGGACAAAATGGAAGAAGAAAACTTGTGCCAACCCTAAGTAACAGGAATAGTAAATACCTAACTACCCCAAGGGCAGCAAGATGAGGTGCTATATATCAGTTTATTCAGCACGCTTATGACAAATTAAAAAAAAGAGACACGAATTCTTTATTGTTGAACAGCACTCTAGCATGTGCACAGCTCTAGAATACAAACATAAGTGTAGTCATAGGCTTTAATGATCTAAATTGTCTACATGCTAGAAGCTAACGTGGATTAAACAATCTAGAACCTATTACCACGAAGAGGGCTATAGAAAAAGGTAGTTAAGAAAATGATAGGCTTAATCTAAACCTAAAAGTAATAACGAAACAGGCAACACTATACATCACTCCAAACAAGATCATGCGAAGCCAAAGTTTTGCAATAAGTAATAATTAAGTACCAAGAATAAACTTTTCCCATTCGACTTTCCTTTTCGGAGGAAGAATATAGCCCATGTTTTTCCTTTTAAGTACCCTCAGATTGGAGAGAGAGAAGAACTTTTTGCTAGTTAGTAGAAACGGATTGCGAAGTAGTTGAGCAAATAGAGTCGGCACGTGTCGACTTTGGATTAGCAAATAACAACCGTATGCAGGGATCGCGTCTCTCATGAATAATAAGAAAGTCGTTCAAGAATAGAAGGTATGTGACAAATATTGGAAAAGGATTCTACGTAGGATAAACTTCATGTAGACCCATAGAAAAGACCATTTCCTTTAATTGGACTCCCGACAAGATGACAATGCAAAAATATTATATTTCTATATTAGTTTCTTCTTGCGACTTTTTTCGCTCGCATTAAGTTACTGTTCCACTCTCGTGCATCATAGCGTTATGTTATACAGCCTATGATAATCCTTTTGAATCTGGCTATCATATACAAAAACATTTTTTCCAATCCAATTGGTAGTTCTAGAGATTAGCGCATTTAAACAAAAAAATATTCAGCTTTGTTAGTCTAGATTTTTTCTTTTAATCATATTATTATTTATTTTGTTTTTAAACATATTATTGATCATTATTACTTGTACTAAGTATCAACCAGTAGTAGTGAGACAATACGGGTCAAAGAAAAAATAAACTTTTGCTTAGTAGACTAATGAATTCAGCAGTATTTCCCAAACTCTTAGATGTTAATTAAAACAGATCTGTCGAAGGCTAAGTGCACAGTGACGTCAGCAAGGTCTGCTACAGTACTGAAAGCATCATTAGGACCTAATTTCGGTTGGGTAAGAACTGTGTATATCTAAATTAACATGACCTAAGCTATGTCGTTCAAGTTGAGGTTACTTAGCAATGAGCAAGGACAGGTCAAGTACATGTTTACGAGGAATGATGTGCAAAATATTTACATTGCAAAAAATTAAAACAGTTTTGCACTTAGTTCCAGATTTAATAGTCGAAAATATGCTTTTTAAGTGTTTTAACAATTAAATCACTGTCGAACGAAGAAATATATGCAAGGTAAATACGTGAAAAACAAGCTCCCGTAGCGTCCCCGTTTAAAAATAAAACGTTACTCCCCTTTTTCATTTGGGCGACCATGCGAAAATGTAAAAATATTTTTCATTCTACAATCGTTTCATTTTCTTTTTCAAACGAAAATATTTGGAATTTAGGTCCATTTGAGTGCTTTTTTAACATGATTGGCAATTACTTGATGAAGGTGAAGAATTTGTAACAAAAAGGAGTTCCTTCATCAAGCAATTCAGCTGAAGAACTTCCTTCATTAGCGCTATAAAAACCTCACTTTCTTCCTAATATTGCGATTTGCATAATATTATTACAAGAGGCTCGTATAAAGCTACGTTTTGTCCATAAATTAACATAAAACTGCCTATTCTATGCGGTAAACAAATTGCATAGAAGACCGCTAACCATTCCGTGTATTATGTATTGTAGTACGTCAGACTATAAAAAAGTAAAACGATTGTCCATGAATGGAATATTACCTACCTGTGGGCGGTGTCTGTGAGCGCGTGATAAGCCGGACATTGCCGGACACTGGCAAACGTGATTCCTTCATAAACCCTATACGATATTTGCCGTAACCATATTTATTAGCATTATTAAGTAAACGATACCTAAAAATACAAGTCACGACCTTTATCGCTAACATCAAAGGGAAAATCCAGATTTTTTTGCGTCAAAACGACGTTTGTAAAAAAGTTAGTGTTAGGTCATGCTGATCGAAATGGAAGATATTCACTCTCTTCTCTCGAGGAACTTAAAGGCTTGTGCAACTAGAAATAAGAGCGATTTTGCAAACTTATTATGAATTCATGGCTTTAACTTTATCACATGATTCGAGTTGCATGTTCAAGACATATTAGCTACTTGTGTGGCTTTTCCAAAGGTTCACTACGACCAATCGTCAATCCGGCAACCGTAATCATGCTCTTATCCAACAGCTAAAATTACATAAGAATCTATCAAGTACCTACGTACTTTTTGTTGACCAACCAGCAAATCTTTAGCTTAGACATCGCATGACAAGTATGATTTATATTTAACCGGGCATTTTGCGGCATTGCACAAACACAAAACGTAAAAATAGTACACGTCAACGGTAATACAAATAAATTGCTCGTAACAGCCACATTTTTAACAACGATTCCTATTTTACGATTTGATACGCAATTACATTACAAATGAGTGAAAGTGATACACGAGAAAAATAGTGCGAATGATTCTAATAGAAATTTAAAAATACGTTCACAACAATGTCACGAATTTTCACTAAGTTTATCGTAAACTAATGTTACTGGAAAAACGCACACTAATAAAGTTAGGGTACATTACACGCTCATGAATATTGATACGTAAGAATGACTACCGTATCTACTGAATAATAAACCGAAACATACATAAAAAGGCTGGCTGATTCCCAGTTCCTACTTTTCCAACGATATAGCAAGCGTAGTCCATTTATTAACTTGCCAAACAGTGTTCGTGCATATTTACTCAACTCGACGCCTCTCTTTACTCTTTGAGCAGCAAATGCACAATAAGATTTTCAGTGCACAGTGCTTCAAGTGCATGCTTTGTTTAGTTCCCAAACATTGTTCACTCGTTTCACTGTCTGATTCGTTTCCTGATTTTTTGTATGTAAATCTAAAACAAAAAAACTTAAATCTCATAATCCATAAGTTATGTAAACTGTACTATGTTTAGTAGATTTGTAATAACTGCCTTTCTACACTTATCAATAAGACTGCAATACATTTCGTCAGATGCAACCATTCAGTGAATCGTTGGAGCGTGAAAAGCCCCGTTAGTTCCATACTTGTCCGCGTAGTGGCGGGCCGGGTGGCGCTGGTGGTGCACGCACGTGATGTATGCGCGAGCGCAGCAGGTCAGACGCGCCGGTGCCGCGCGACAGCCTCCCGTGCACAACTGACAACCGCACTTATCACGCGAGTGACATAAAAAGTGACGATTTATTATTTTATTAATTATTGTGTGAAACTGTGTCTAATCAGTGGGATATAACATGTTTTTAAAGGTAATGTGATATTAAGTTATGCTTAAGTTAGCCTTGACTTTGAAAGGTCAGGTTATGTCGGATATTAGTAAACATTGTTCACGTAACAATTAGTGGTTGTAATTAGCGGTTCACATGCCTAACGATGCTTATTGTTTTCTTCACGTATTGTCAATTTAATTATTTAATAGTTTTAATAGAATGATGGGAATTTTTAGTTAACATCATTGTATGACAATCACATAGAAAAAAACATTAATTTAACAATTGTTTACATATTATCATACATACGTATGGTGTTTGACCTTATAGAAAATGTAGCTAATGTCATAGTAACTTAGAAAAAGTTAAAGTACCGTTTTGTTTTATTCAACAAAGCAATAACCTTTTAACTTTTAAGGATCATTTTACTTATAAACAGCTTGTAACCTTTGCCGGCTAAAAATAACATCAAGGATCTTAAAACATCTGACCCAAGAATTCCGCCCAGAAAATGTTCGTCCATTTTCCGGTTCAAAAGCGGTTTACTAATAGATTGTTCATGAAATGGCAACAATAGTTAAGCGAACCTTTGTTTTAGGGGCTTTGTTGTGCATTGGATACACTGAGCAAATGTCTCGAATCATCACTAAATAGGGTACCTATTCTATACACAAACACCACAATGTGTTCCATTATTTTGCTGTTCTTTCAACTAAACTGACACATAAAGACGTGGGTATCGCCTCACATGGCAAATAAACTTCCAATTTGAGCAAATATACCTAATTTTATTTAACAAGAATGTTGAGCAAGGAAATTCGTGTAACGTAAGATTACAAAATATTTGCTATCGAGAAACTGACATTCCGAGTTCCATGTACCCATTCTCAGATACTAAGACAGATAAAACTGATAAAAGATTCAGTATCGTTGACTTCTTCGAAGATTATTTAATTTCATTATGTTAGACAATTTTAATATCTATTCTTGCGTCTATAGGCACTACTGGATGTTACTTAGCTATTATAACCTCTGGGACGAGGTAACGGTACCGGAGGGTTTATATAATTATTTCGTGCCTAATTATATTATCATATTAATATGCTAAAACCATCTTGGCAGACTGTCAAGTCTTTCTAATTTGGAACCCAATTACCTCCTAAGTAAACTCATTAATAAGGTTGTATATGGCTAAACCAGCCAGAGTTTCTACAGTACCTACTCTAAAAAGCCCTAACGAGTCTTCAAGATCGTGACAATAAATTCTCGATCACAAAAATTTGCGCGAAGTGCTCTCATCATTTTGTGCTCAATTTCCAAATTATGAATGCAAAATAAAGTTTCAAATATTGAGAAGCGTTGCTAATGTGCTTTCGAGATCGGAGCGAGCTCTCGTGAGCTACAAAGATTGATGAAGTGATGTTGACGGAGCGGAATCAATATAAACCTGTGAGATAAATAGTCCTTCACCGCTTGTAGGAAAATTTCATGGCTCTTTATTGGAAGTAGAACCATCTTCCAATCAATTGCCTCATGTCCATTACAGTTAGCGTTCTCGATTTTCCTTTGTCTTTGATTTTGTTGTGGTTTGGTCGAAAATCTGTAGTTTTACACCCTTCTAATTCAAATATCGTTATGGTAAACGTTTTAGTGGTCATTGAAAGCAAAAGTGTACAAAATCGTGACTAAAATCTATTAGAGCAACGGTATTTAGGATTAGAATAGAATGTATTTTTATTTTCTTACCACAAATTACAGTTTAAAGTTAAATTTTTGTACAGATACAATTTTGTATTTAATGTGGGAAACTGGTGCCTAAACTAAGTTTTTTCTTCTGACGAAAGTCCAGCAGTCCCAATGAACAATTATTGTTTTCACAATATTTATAATACGATATTTGACATAAGATTGGCATACAGAAATAAATGACTTCATCACGTTTTACAAACATTTGTAATAGATAACATTACGCATATATAATGACGTCACCTCAGATGCTTATCACAAAATAATATATTCTACGAAGATCTTCAAAATATCATCAAGTACTCACGTTTATTCAGGTCGTGATAATTATTTAAGAAAATTATCACGATCGCGCCAACACGGTTACTTACAGAGATGTATTCAGATTCCACGCACGACGTACCTTACTTATCTCCCAGAGAAACTGTATCAAGGTTAAAGAAGGATTTAACTTTGTAAATCTACTTTCTCTGTCATTTTATTGGCCTCTTTTTTTAACATACGTGAATGTTTTGATAATTTAGCGTAATGATAGGTTATTCTGTGTTCGTAGCGCACATAAAGCTTGTGTTACGCGTTGCCTCTATTTTAAAGGTCCGTACCCAACGTGTGGCAAAAGGAACCCTATTATTAAGACTCATCTGTCTTTCTGTAATGTCCGTTTGTCTGTCACAGGGCTGTATCTTTTAAACCGTTATAGGTAGACACTTGAAATTTTCACAGAGTGTGTACCTAATACTATGGCTGCTATAGCAACCAATCCTTACTAATATTATAAATGCGAAAATAACTTTATCTGTCTGCCTGTCTGTTGGTCTGTCTGTCTATTATGTTTTCACGACTAAACCACTGAACCAAATTTGATGAAATTTGGTACGAGGTCAGTTGAACCCCAAGAAAGGACATAGGCTTATTTTTTATTCTACGACTTCGTCTGCGTTCGCGATAACCGACATTTACGCAGACGAAGTCGCAAGCAAAAGCTAATTATATAAAGTTCAAATTAAACATACAAGTAAAAGAAACTTGTTTTTCTTTTCGGTTTTTAAAGCATTTGTACGGTAGTACGGAATTCTTTACGTACGAGTCCGACTCGCACTTGGACATGGCCGGTTTTTGTCTATTGCCGCGTCTTACGTAATTCTATGAGGATTGAATTCTGATGACCCAGACACATAACGTACGCCCACTGTCTAATTAGTTCCTTATTACTTGCTTTACTTAATTTAAACACGTTTGTTGTACCACATGTTTCCCGTAGAAAGCGATTTGGCTAGAGTACCTATACGGGGTTACCAGGTTTAAATTAATGAGGTAAACATTACTATTAAATGAGGTAATTTTGTCTTTGTATGCACTATTTTAAACTTTATTATGGCTCTTTACGGCTCCTATTGTTTGTGAATCGTAGCTCTGTACATAATAATTTGTTGTAATTTTATGTGATTGTCTAATTTAAAATGAAAATCGTTTGTAATATAATGTGGAATTTAATGGCGGCATTGTCAGCAGGTCTTAAGTATGTTATATTAATCGTACGTTTTATTGAGTGTTTCTTTGAGATAATAAATGATTCCATTATTTTTTACTCTCATATACCTAATGTAGTAGCTTATGCACTTCGTACACGTGAATATTGTGTAATTATCGGCGATGTTTTTCTAAAATAAAATAGTTACTCCTTATAACATCAGCTATCTGCCAGTGAAAGTCCCATCAATATCGGTCACGCTATTTCGGAGATTAGCCGGAACAAACATTCAGACAAACAAAACAAAAAATTAGGCTTTTAGTATAAGCACCATGTAAACATTCACATCAATTTAGTAATAAGCTGTTATTTTGATATTACAAACAGGCGCTTTAATTTAATTTATTTGTTTTTGTATAAGATAAATATAATGATAATATTCCCTTTGTGTAAATTGTACATTTCATGTTTAACTTTTACCTAATCTAAATATACAAATTATAATGATAGCCGGGGGCGTGGTTGTGTAAACACGAAATAAATGTTACTCAAAACATAAGTCGTAATTAACCTGTATCCTGTAATTAGGTAAACGCGTTTTGTCACAGATCAAGTAAGAGTGAAGGTGAAATTAGGCAACGTTATATGCGCAAGCGACTATTACATTATTTGAACGTGATTATCACGTATGACTTGGCTTGACCTGTCACCTGTTATACTTGTGTTTATAAAGCTTAAATGAGGACCTTGTTGGGCAATACAGTTGCCATATTCAAGCAGTAACTTGACCTAGTTAAAGTTTCATAAGGAAATAAACTTGCAGAACAGGCAATTTTTGTGTCTTCTCGACCGGTTTTTTACAATCAAAGGTTATGGCTTCATATACAGAACATTTTACAACTTTCATTCTTATGTTCTTCAATAAATAAATATTTATTTTGGAACTGGTAAAATGTTTTGTGTTTTCGTAAAATTACGATTTTATTTCACAAACAAGCTAGTCCGATTTTTTTTACGGATCCCTAATTTTTATGAAAATAAATTATAGCATGTTATGATTATGAATATGAATGTGGGTGGGTGGAGAGCAAGAGGAAGGCCAAAGAAAAGATGGATGGTTTGTGTGAAGAATTATTTGAAAGAAAAGGGAGTCAAGCATGACGGCTGACAGGACGGAGTGGAAGAAGATAACGTGTTACGCCGACCACAAGTGACATGGGACAAGGGCAAGAAGATGATGAAATTATGGCATATGTTCCTCACTGATAATGTAGCTTTCCATAGGTGAAAGATTTTTTCAAATCGGTTAAGTAGTTTTAGAGTTTATCCATTACAAACAATAATACAAATATTTTCTCTCTAAAATATTAGTTTAATTGTAAACGTTTTTACACCCTTTCAAAATAGTGTAAAATCGAATTTACTCGCAGTTGTAATGCCAGATACTGCAACAACTTTAGAAACAAACAAACGGTCGAGCACAGAATTTGTAAGCCGATTAAACATTAACAACACGACAAACAAAACAATTGTTGCCAGTGGAAATAAAATTCTGTGGAAATTAAATCCGTTTAGCGGTTTCACAGCGAAAATTGCACTAAGTAAAAGCTTACCTATTAGGAACAGTCTTTGACGAGTTTTGGTAACATTAAATCGTTGTTAGTTTCGTACCCAAGGGTAAAACCGTCCGACCGTCTGTCTGTCTGTCCGTCTGTCACCAGGCTGTATCTCATAAACCGTGATAGACAGTTAAAATTTTCACAAATGATGTATTTCTGTTGCCGTTATTACAACAAATTCTAAAAAAACAGAATAAAATAAAGATTTAAGGGGGCTCCCATAGAACAGAGATGATTTTTTTTAGATAACGGTACGGAACCCTTCGTGCGTGAGTTCGACTCGCACATGGCCGGATTTTTTTATTATCATTATTTTCGTACTGCGAATTTCGGATTTTCGTACGATTAATGTTCATATTTATTTATTTGCGTGTTGCTATGTTGTGCTACCCAGTAGGGATTTTTGTCATCGGATCTTTTAACTTACACCGACACTACCAAGAAAAACGTGTTGACATTGATCCGAATTAAGAATAATGAATCGACCTAAAGATATTTTTCACTACAAATGTTACTTTGTTCATTATAAACATTATTAAGAAATGGGTGTCACTGACCCTCCGTTCAAAAGTGCATGTTATTAAAAAATTCAATCACCATAATAAAAACCACCAAAAAACGTAAAATTATGACATCAACAGTTGTTATCACGTTACACGATCAAATTCGCGTATTTGTGTAGAGACAATGCGGCAGGAACTATGCTCTGTGGGGTTGGAATTATCATCTTCAGCAAATTTCATCCTTATGTTGGAAATAATAAGGTTTAAAATTAACAACAAGCAATTTGTTTAGTTTTTTAACTAATTTGCGGCGAGGAAACTCCCACACGCGCTTATTCTAATTTTAATGACGTCACCGCCAGTTAATTCGTCAAAACGGGGTCGTGGAACAGAGCGATAGTTTGAACAGCTAGTTCTTTTTTTTAATAGAAAAATGTCCGTTTATGTTTTTTGAGTTTTATGGTGATAGTTGCATAATTTTTTTTATTTTAGTAATTATGTAGTCTGCCTCGTTGGTCTAGTGGTCGCAAAGCACGACTGCTGACCATGAGGTCTTAGGTTCGATTCACAAGTTGGGCAAAGTGTTATTGGGTTTTACCATCATGCAGGAATTTCTCAGTAGTAGCCTCGGTGTCTGTAATTGTGCCCAGTTGAAGACACATAACTGGCGAAATTTGGGTGTACTAATGGGTTCACCTCTCCTTAACGCTTCGGGGATTAGGTACAGGTGTGATGTTATATATGTGTAATTATGTAGTCAAACTAAACATAGTTGTGAAAACTGGAGAAAATTCTATAAAATCGAAGATGAAAATATTCTCTTTACAGTGAACGATGTATTGATTGAGCTATAGACTTTCTTGAGTCTAGACTAGAAAATCAATTCGCATAGCACGTCCTGTATTTAATTAGGTATGATACAACTCACGATTAGGGGCAGTCAGGTCAGGTAGGGGCTATTACATGTGAAAGTGATGCTCTACTTATTGAGGGTTGGCAGCAGGCACTAATGTTTCTTTTCGTAATAAATTGGTATGGGTCTTCTCCATCGTTAGCCAAATTGGCAAGAATTAGGTACTTTTTGTATATAAAATGGTTACGAAGTAGGTCGGACTGGTACGAAAAATCCTCCTATAATATCCTATCTTAGAACAATATTCTATTACAGAATATCCTAGATTCTTTGACCGAGTTTCCGTTCCAATTCCTTCTTTCTAATATGATTATGTCTCTTAAACGAGATGAAGAGTTTAGGTTTCATTAATGGAGCTCAGTTATTAATGGAGTGTATTCTCTTTATTAAAACAATTACTTACGTCGTTACTATCCAGCAATAAAGCCTTATTTAGACGATGCGAGAAATATAGTGCGATTTGCCGTAGATTGCGGGACCGCGCGGCTGTCGTGTCATAAGTGACCTATCATCGACGGAAATGTACACAACTTGGACGATATTTTTCGCACCGTCTAAATAAGCTTTAACAGTAACAATTTATTTCCCTAACTTACCTTACTTCCTTAACTTCCCTTACTTGGTATAAATTAATTACCATTAAAAATAAAAAATCAGTACAATTATTGTAACAATTAGACTTCGATATTTTCACTAGCTTTTATCAGTCTTAAATAAAGCCTCTTCATGTCAGCCTATACAAATAATCCCCTCTTCTCTCCCCAGCCCTGAAAAGGACTGGTTTTGCTACCAGAACCACTGATCACGAGAATATTAAGTCCTAACTTAACTGAAGTCGTTTAATACCGTACTTTATTACAGCTCTTACATAGTATTAGTTGATGACCCTAATTCAAACTTAGGTACAACTGAAAGTGACAACGTAATAACTATGGGATATAAAGGCGGATTACAGTTCGCAGTAGGTAACTACAAGACAAGTTTAATTGTATGTACTTACATACTTACGTACGTACGTGAAAAGTAAATTTATACATGGGACTTATGGCAATCGGAAGTTATAATTTTAAGAAAAGCATTAATTATGACACGAGTGAGGTAAGTTAAGCATTACGGTCTAGGCTGGATTTCAGCTTAAGCCGAAGGCGAGGGCGTGAATGACAATGATGTTATAAATTTGAAATTGAAGCTCCAGGCTCTGCCGTCAAAAGGACATGAAAATTAATTTAATTTTCTAACTTTATGTTAGATGATGTGGTCGAGGACGAAATTACCTATTATAAGCAAGTAATCAAAAAGGCTGGTAGGTACACCTAGATAAACTCAAGTTTTTTACACCTTCAGTTTTGTTATCAAAACTAATAATAACTTTTTTCTATCATCTCTCCCAGTCAATAAAGCTATCGGCAAAGTTTTCTCAAACTTCACTTCGTCTGTGTATTCTGAAGCAAGATCGTTGTTTCTCATAATAATATCAGCTTTCGAATCATTTTGCCAACCCAAGGCTTTAATAATAATAACATTTTCGTTTCGTTTCGTTTTAATATTCAGATTGGCCCACTCTAGCTCCGTAAAAATGACATTACGACGATAAAATTATTTTGAGCATAAACTGACGAATTTTCGACGTCAAAATCCCCAAGATACGGGCAAAACGACCGAAAAATCAGAATAGTATTCACAAGACTAACCGAATTTACTTTCTGAAATTCTAGACATCCCCAAATATTTCAATAACTACCCGAAATCCGAAATTTGGGGTACCAGAGCAAAAAATAAGAACCCGTATTATATTTTGGTCCTAGACAAAGCTATGTTGAGCCGTCACGATTTCAGATTATGTCACCACTTGCTAGGTCATCGGAGAATCTAGAACATGTAAGGTTTATACGTCAGGAAAAAATAAGATCACTGTTCGTGACGCCATGACCTTGCGTGATTGTCACAAGATAAAGGAGATTTATTGAGGATAAGTTATCAGAAGACTTGTTTCTATTGAAAATGTTACAATGAAGGCAGTAATTTATTGTTTAATTGTAATATTTGAGGTTAGATCTCGAATATTACCTACAATTAGACAGAGAAATTATTGCCTACTCTACCCCTCAAAACTTTCTCAATCATCTTGTTAAAGAATGTTTACGCCTGACGGTATCTCATACAAGCTTTTAAGTACAAAATCTCGGTTTATCAACCGATTTTAATTATCATACATATGAGTCTAAAAAGACAGATGAAAACATTACTTACATTAACTATATTATAACAGTTTTGATGTTAATATAGAGCGATTTAAATTTATCTAAATAATCCTTTAAAATTGCATTATATTATCACTACATAGTATAAAACAAAGTCGCTTCTCGCTGTCTGTCCCTATATAGGTAGGTATGCTTAGATCTTTAAAAATACGGAACGGATTTTGATGCGGTTTTTTGAATAGAGTGATTCAAGAGGAAGGTTTATGTATCTACGTTGCACCCGTGCGAAGCCGGGACGGGTCGCTAGTTAGCTTTAAAACTGTATTCAAAATTTTGGAATAAAATAATTGTATTACCGTGCAGCATAAACGTTGTTCAGACCAATCCTGCATCGATTTTTCCGGGGTCTCTTTTAAATTCTTCGTACTTCAATCGAAAACAATCATTTCCACACCGTAATCACAATTAATACACTTGATTCACAGTACATTCCCAGCATCCGATGTAACAGTGAGCGGTTAAATAGATCAACTGTTGTTTCATCGTTCAACAGATCATTCACGCATCATTAGGTGCGTGTGGTAGGTACTGTACCATATGTTCCATGCGCGTGTGAGATTAGAATTACAAAATATTTACTGAGTAGTCGAGGAATATGCGAATATGTTAGTTTTTGTCAACTTCGAGATTATTGGAACAAGGGGTGATTTAAAAGCTAGGTTGAAAATACTTATATGTAAAGTATCGAAAATATACATAACATCACGCCTGTAATCCCCGAAGGGTTAGGCAGAAGTATACACATTAGTGCACCCACATTTCGCCAGTTATGTTTAAGTCCCATGTAATAGCGGGCGAGCCTATTGCCAAATTATTATTTTTATTGAAAATATCTTGTGTTCAAAATTGTGCGTGCTGTTTGACGAATACCTACCTGCGAGCCTGTTTAATTAAAGATATTAATCTAGACTATGTAAAAGTAAAATTGTACCTAAAAGATTTGGATCTTATACATTTTTCCACGCAAACAACTTTTTATTTTCAATTAAGCTATAGACACAACTTTTATGGCCTTCTAACAGTTCACTACCATCACAATCCATTTAGAAGGCTTGGTAAACATGGCAATAACCCCTAAGAACATTAATTTTCTAAGTAGGTAGGTAGCTACTAAATTAAGATACACATACACACCCTCTCACTCACTATAACCTTACCATGCATTACGTGCGTGAGAAATTCTTCGTCAGGTTTAAAAAATATATAAATCAGCTATTCCATATAAAAGCGCAACACACAAAATGATAGAACAGCTGATTATTAGGTTCTAGAATCATGTACTGAAATATGGTAAAAGTTTTCGTTGCGATGTCATTTCACCCCGTATTATGGAATTATGTTACATTATAACAGCAGGTACTACTGGATAAAATGACACGTAGTTAAGTACCCTCCTGTTTGTCCCGCCATCTTTTCCTTTCCCAACAGTTAAAGCAATATCCCTTAAAGCCCCATGTTTAGCAGCGGACGTTAACGGACTGATTTTATGATTAACAAAACCGCTATAAAATTGTACAAGCAGAGACAAAACGGGACAGACCAGCTTTCACTGCCACCTGTCCCAGATTTCCAGGCAAAAGCAAAAGTGCGGGCTTCTTATCAGAAAATGAGATCACTTTTGACATCTCCAATTTATTGTTTTAGACTTGCACTTCAGTTGGTACGGTTTTACTGAAAGAGGTATAGAGGTTTTAGAGCTTGAAATAAATCTTCTAGATAGATCAACATCAAATACATCTGAATACAATACTTATTTAACGAGACCAGTGACTGCTGTCAGACATTGCTTATTTTTTCGAGCACCAAAAGAGACATCAATAGTCTAAGCACAAAGCTGTAATCAAATAAAAGGGACAGGACGATATCCTTTCTCCGTCTCTTTCACTCGCTTCCTGGTAGGTCGTTTTGGCATTGCGGGCATGAAATTCCACATTGTCGCAATGTTTTACATACAGATTGCGCTAGAATAAGGATGTTTGCCAAGCTAGCACACCTGTAAGGAAAGTGTGGAAGGAAAACTGTGCATTTAGGTATTAGCAATATGAGGATCTTGTTCACCTTTCATAATGGCGTAAAGTTCCAGTCCACTTGCGTTTATGTTAGTAGTTTCCTTAGTCCATTGCAAGGAATGCCTTTTTGAAGTAGCTGTTTTAAAACGTTAAACAACCTCCATGGACAACGTTAAACAACGTTAAACGTTATACAACCGCAACGCCCGCGTTTGACTCGCGAAATGAAATACATTCCTATTATCGTTATTCGATGGTACATCAACCAAGATGTACTTTAAATAATTTATAGTTGCTAAAAATAAAATACACACATCAAAAGTGTCTAGGGATCACCATCCCTAACATTTGTTAGGGATGTTGATCCCTAGACACTTTTGATGTGTATAATTACATTATAAATAGCGTCCTTGAATTATCAAAATTGAAACGTAGCGAGGTAATTGTAAATCTAAAAGCAATTATGACGAAGGGCGATTTTAATTTGGCGAGAAATTGAATCTTTTGCGTCCTTTGCCGTCTCGAAGCACTTCAATATTAGCCATTTTATGACGAGCACAGAAAGTCAAAGCAATATCCTTAGAAGCAAAGTCCTTCCAGCTTTACTTGAAAAATAATATTCGAATATCGAATCTTCTTTTTTTTGAACGCCCATTTCTCATGAAAACAAAAGAATAAAGGAATACTTGGATTAAATTGCAAAAAGTTTTCCAAGTTGTAGGACGGTAACCTCGGTTAAAAACACAAATGAATGACGCAAAACGAATAGGTACCTACGTTCTAATCGTACAGAACGAACATTTAAATGAAAGACAGTAAACATTCACTTGCTTGATAATAAACGTGTCTTGATTGAGTAATTGCAGCGCATGCCATGTGATTAGATCCAACTAACTGTTACTAATTTCGTGTGAATATGTTAATGTAACGCTATATCGAATTACGGAACATTCAAGTGACATAATTCCGTATTGTGAAGTGAAAATTATGTCATGGTTACTTAGATAAATTGGTCGTGTAATTGAATTTCAACTTCAATAATTCCAAAATCATACAAATTCATTCAAGTGACTTTATATTAAAGTACTGTCGCAAACGTTTACCCCATAGTTGCAAACACCAGAATGTACTGCATTATCAACGCTAATGCCAAATAACTGCCCTACTAATCACCCTTAAAGTGGTTCACAACCAGCATCAGCCATTATGTACATGCCTTTACACGATTCAGAGCCATTAGCTGGCAGATTTCGACTCCGCGATAACATCGGTGCAGTGCCGTGCTGATGTCACTACGAGATTAAACACGTTATTCTTAAAGCGTTCTGTTATCATGCCCGCTTTCCCGCATTTAGGTTATAAGTACATGTAATGCGTCTGAAATTCAGAATTTACATGGCATTTTTAAGACCTTGCAATTCAATGACTTGTTGGAGTATACCCACTATATACCTAGTTTTACGTTTAGTCCATTGAAAAGAGTGCCCGTCCAGTTTCATGCTTATACTTCTCTATAGAGACTCACTTTACTACGTTTTGCAACAAGCAATTAAGTTCAAATTTTTCTGACTAAGTGTACTACTTATTGACAGTTCAAAAGAGCCTTTTAAAGGTTAAATTAAAAAAAAACCTTTCACTCCTGACTTTCGAGTCATTACGGAAGTCTAAATCCCGAGTCTGACAAGCAGACTTACCAAAGGATATCGTGTAACCCAATAAGTGAATTGTGAAGGTCAAATAAACTGTTACTCAGCTGCATCCGGGTAGACTGGAAGTCGACCCCAACATGTTGGGAAAAGGCTAGAAAATAATGAAATGCCCATTTCTAATTTTGCATTAGGATATATATACTTTCCAGTAGCCTTAATTAACCGCGAACCTCTCTCATGTGTCCGTCAGTTTACATTACCGATTCACAAGACCTTTCAGAAAGTTTTTATTTAATTTTACTGGCCTTTTGATTGTTCTAATTTAACTTGTAAAGAGTCCGAACTCGGCCCGGGAAAGTTAAGGGTAGTTATTTCTGGATGAGACTCTTCGAGCGCATAGACTTGTATTTTTTGCTTTATTTGTAGAAAATAGAAGTTATGTCTTATCTTATTATTCGTACCTTATTTAAAGTTTAGCCATGTCTTGCAGTTAATTTTCCTCTGTTGATAAGAACTTTTTGATTCCTACACTGGTCAAAAGTCTTTACTTAATGGAGTTCCAAGACAAGCAAAATATCTAATATGACATTCGATAAATATTGAACTTTTCTCAACCAAGCACTTTTCTCAGTGACTGAATACTTCTTGATTTCCTATTGAGTCAAGAGTTCGAAGTCGGACCACAACCGTCTGCAGTAACTTCAAAGTAAGAACACGTATCTCTTTTGGCATCGATGCAATTTCACAATACCGATAAAATTTTACCCATAATATTTCTGCATGCTGAGTAAACCGGTACATATATCCATTCATATTTCCTCTGATATTGTCGCAAACGGTCATCTAAACGGTTTCCTATAGGAAAATTCTTTCTAGTCGTGTGACCTTTCCAATAACTTGTGTTCAAATGTGCGCTTGGATTCCTCTGAATATATATGAGTGGCGGACCCCGATTCAGAGGGCCATTTCAGCTACAATTGCCAGAATAAAAAAAAATGCGGGCTGGCTCGAGAGGTTTTGATGTAAATTAAGGTACGATATGTATAAAATTGATCGAATTTGTAACCATGATATGTTCCGAAGAGCAATTAACCTAAAATAATAAAGCCCTTTGTTAACATACACTTGTTATGTAGCAAGATAACATACCCTGTGGGACTACCAAACATACTGCATAAAACAGATTCATTGTAGATTTTGATCCTAAAAAAACAAAATATTCGTAACCATTCCACAAAACTGAACTTGTAGAGGAAAAATGAATCAGACAATGCAAAAGTAAATACAAACAAACCCATGACACGTGTACAACACCAAGATCGAAAGACCGATACACATGACGCAAGCACGTCCACAAATCTGTTTAACCACAGAACACACTAGCTCACAAAACAATTTTGTCACGAGCGAAAAAGGAAACGATAATTTCCTTTCAGCGCACCACAGTCGCATTTCTGCATCTAGAGGGTTGATGGATGCCATGACCGTGCCGTGAGCACAGAGCTTTAGAAATGTTTCTACCATTGGAAAGACTGCATTTATCAACGTCGCTCTTTCAGCTTAGACACATTCTTGAGCACTGAAGTGACGTTATTTAGCGTCTGAAGAATTCGCTCTTGAATGAATACGAACAATTCTCTGGATGAAATTTACAATCAAGGAGAACATATTACTTCTACGCAATCTAGATCCGTCTGATATACGACTTTCAAAGCTAGTACTTTGAGTAACGAATTTTCATCTACCTGTACGTAGGTACTGTGCTCATATTTCAAAAGCGACAGTTACTCTAGTTTGTTGTTCCTTTACACTTCAACAAGTAATGAGGAATGGATCCACGGAACAAAAGTTGGAAGTTTCTGCATTGTTGGTATGCAATTTCGAAGTGCAGTATTTCATAATGGAATTAGAAGTCACTAACGGTAAAACAGCACGTACAAAAACTTCGGCTTTAAGAAATTTTGCAATAAATAAAGAAATCGAGTTTAATAACAGTTTATGTAAAAGCGTAATTATAGATAGGTATTATTTTGTCGAAACACGATACGTAATACCTAATGAAGACACAATAAGCAATCGAAATAATTAGAAACCAATTAGATTGCCTATAGAATTTGGAGAATCTATTCAAAACATAATGATAGTAGTAGATGTCTGTTCCAGTTATGAAAGTAGACAATGCAATACTGACGCAAAAGCTGTTATAGAGTTAATACACAAGATAAAGACATAGGTACTCCATTTAACTGATGCTCCAAAAGCTTGATAAAATAATGGATCGTCAGATCCTCAACTAGATGAGACAATATCAAAGCTGTTACCCACCACTTTAAGGCCGACGACCGATCTAAATGACAAAGTGCTAGTTCCAAACGAGTCCTGACTTAAAAACAAAAATAAGTGTTCAATGAAGAGACAATCTGAACAAATTACTCAACTTAATTTTAAAGAGCAAACATTGTTAAAACTGAAACTCAGTAAACATTGACAAATAACTTCGTCGATCACTTAACATTCACTGAAAGCTTAGGTCCCCTTCAAGTCACTCAACCATTCAGTGAATGAATGGAAATGACAATATCAGTGGAATCTGTAAACTATTTGCTTGTCAAGATGTCAACTGAAGATTTATTTGTGACGTAACTCTGTTTGTGTCGTTACTATTTGAATTATTGAGGTAAATGTTGGGAATATTTGTCTTTCTACAGATGCTAATATTTGAAATTAATCGTTTTGTTAACCAACCACGACAATATTAAGACCAGTGTAAAAATTGATACTGTTTAGCCAATTTGACAAGCGATACTCCTAACGGATGCGAGGGTCACTGGACGATACGCTATGGAGGATATGCTTCATTACTACACCAGACTAAACATTACCAATAACGATCCGTAAAATAAAGGAACTGACTAAACTAATAAGCTTCATAATCAATCATACAGTATAAATATTAAAACGAACATTAATCACGCAGTAGATGATTGCTGAACAAATAAAAACAGATTTCGGAAACCTAACCTATTTCTAGACTATTGATTCGTCGAGCTAAGTTTACAGTAGCCAGGCGATACTCCCCTTAGACGACACGAATAACAGTGAAGCAAAATTTTGTTGTTTGGTCCGGAATTAATTAGTATCTTCTAAAGGAAAATAGATTTTGTACACTTCACACGTAAACTAATTTCGCCTAATCACTGTGTTAGATACGGTGTATTGTTTTGACTTAGGAACAACATGATGATGTAAACAATTGCTTCTAGAAGACTAAGTATATTGTTATTTTGTATTTGAAACGTGACATGATGTAACAATCTGTAAGTAGTAACAAATTAATGAAGCCTTAAAAATTCATTGTATGGCGGACTCTACGTGGCATCAGTCTAGGTTCTTGCATATTTGTATCTATCTTCAGTACAAAACTAACGACCCGCTTCGGCTTTGCAAGGATACAAAGTAGATACTAACTATACGTATAAACCTTCCTTTTATATCACTGTATCTATTGATGAAAACGGCATTAGAATTCTTAAAAGATCTAAGCGTACAGACGATGGAATCGTTTTATACTATATAAAGATGTTACTTATTTTTGATATTATGGCGTCGCTCACTTGTTCGAATTAAATCTGCATCAGTTAAATTCATTTGAATTGTTTCTTTTCTTGTTATCTTTTGTACATTTCTTTCCACGAAAAGAATTCAGTGAACCATTGCCCTTTATTTTGTTACCTCATTCTTCAAAAACAGAAGTAAAAATTCGTTTTAATTAAAGCTAAAACGATTTTTAATTTCCTCTTTAACCCTTCCTTTGTTAGATAAGTATTTAAATAAATACTTTCCTCGTGTTTTTTTGTTGTGGCAACATTTCCCAAGACGTCAGACGAAGCAAAGGCGTGACTATTGATTTGTTAACAACCTTCTACAAAACACGCTTTCGCTAAATGATAATTATGCAAATCAACACATATCCAATACGAACGCTATTTTCAGTGAATAGGGTAAGGATAAATGAATGCAATATTATGACGACGGTTGTTAACAAATATAAAGATCGGTCACGCGATATTAGACTCTATTGCGAAGGCGATTATGACCGTTATGATCAAATATTGGATAGATACGGTGATCTAATAGATCGTGTTCAAACGTTTATGTAGGACTTAGAGGATTTGTAAAGCCTTAGCTTTGTGTATTATAGCAAGGTTTAAATGTATTGTAGGTCAAACAAAATGTGTTGTCCTACATACATAAACCTGGCATTAATCCCTGTTTCGAACTTGTAAATATATGTACACACTAGCTTTTGCAAGCGACTTCGTCTGCGTCGTTCGCGTGAATTTTCTTTACGTATCCCAAAGTTTTTGAAAATAAAATATGTCACTCAATGATAATGTAGCTTTCGACATGTGAAATATTTTTTTAAATCTGAGTTTATCCATTACAAACAGAAATACAAATCTTTCCTCTTTATAATATTAGTTAAGAGATCAAATCATATCAAATCAAATCATTTATTGCAATACATGATGTTCACTTACAGGTGGTAAAATAAAAATTAGAAATATTAATAGAAACAATCATGGACTCTGTCGGGCACAGCTAATCTATACTTAATATTATAAAGCTGCAGTGTTTGTTTGTTTGTTTGTTTGTTTGAACGCGCTAATCTCTGGAACTACTGGTCCGATTTGAAAAATTCTTTCAGTGTTAGATAGATTAGTTATCGAGGAAGGCTATAGGCTATATACCATCACGCTACGACCTACGGGAGCGGAGCAGTAACCAAAGACGCGGGTGTAACCGCGGCGGACAGCTAGTTTTTAAATAAGTAGAGAGAGGAAGATAAAAAAATATAGTGTCATAGATAAATGTATGACACAATTTTTAATCGTAATCCAAAAATACTAACAATTATCAAAACAAAATATGATGACTGCTTAGCTGATTGAAAAAATAATAAACAAACCTTCGCGATTTGTTTGGCAGACCTTGACACGATTGTGAACTTAGCGACAATGACACGATATAAACCACTGATGCGGGCAGTTTAATTGAATACTAGTGATATTTATTATTTCGTTTAGCCTTCTAATCGATTCATGATCGAGTCACATCGCGAATCGTGACTAATTTGGGTTTGAGAATTGAATGTTTAATTGAATCTATGCAAAACCTATATTTCAATGTGTTTTATGTATTTTTATATTGTTTGTCTGAATGTGACAAGAAAAGCGTTATGAAATTGGATGGATGTTGACAAGGCAGACTAAAGAAAAATATGGATGTGAAGGGAGAAGTATGGATAGAGATATTGTGCCCTCAAGATTCAGGCGCTGCCTAGTTTGAGGATTACCGCACAAACAACCATGTAACCTAAATTAACTATTTAAGTAAAGTAAGCAGTGATTATTAGTTTTTTTTATTATTATCTATTAATTACTCTCAATAAATTAGGCACAAAGCAAGAGGATAATAGTCACGATTTATAGTAGGTATCATGTATATCGTAATAAATTACGTAC
This sequence comes from Hoplodrina blanda, assembly GCA_949316365.1. NCBI lineage: Eukaryota > Metazoa > Arthropoda > Insecta > Lepidoptera > Noctuidae > Hoplodrina > Hoplodrina blanda. The sequence continues at coordinate 4,498,938 of OX438582.1, forward strand.
AAAAAAATCTAATAAGGACACTATTACGTGAAGACACTTCAAAAAGATAGCATTATTTACCTATAAATAAAGCAGATAACGCGTTATATCATGAAATATTTAATGACAGTATAATTACTATCAACATGTTTTGTATTTGATAGCGATAATCGATACTATCACGAACGCATAGACAACATATCAAATCAAAAATCTATCAATGAATTGATCGATTTTACTATAACATTGAATGAAATACCTACATTTATATGAGTCTATTAAAACGAGACTGTCTGATCGACTGTAGACCATATTCAATTGAAAATAAAACTAAAAATTGGACGACACTGTTACAATTATGAAAATCTCGGTCACACTAATGAAATGATTCAGCGTTATGCATCAGTCTGATTCAATTAGAGATTTATTACGTTCAAATGAATAGTTTTATTTTTCGTTTCTTTTCTTAGACTGTTTTCTATTTCTTTTTTTTCTATTATTAATGAAGAGCGACAAGTCCTCTCTGACAGTTCGACACCATCATCTCGTCCCAATTTCAACTCGATTTGTGGCCAACTCGATCCCGACAACTCCAACTGGACAGCTCAACTTACAAAACCCTCGGTACGCAAGTCTGACTCACATTGCCGGTTTTAATTTTGCTTTACCTAGTCAAGTGGTCGAATTCAACAAGTTGGAATCGAATTGAGGAGTTGAGTTGATAGGGTCGAGTTATTCTGAGATTGAATTGACACAAGGTTGAGTTTTCCGGGTCAAGTGGTCGCGAAATTACATAGCTTTATCGCGTGTAGGGAATGCAATCTCGTTCTCGCGAGATCTCGTTTTCGCGAGATCTCGGCCTTTTTCAGCGAGATTGATCTCGGACGAAAAAAAGACGAGATCTCGCGAGTTTAACGAGATTGCACTCGAGCATAAAAACGTCTTATTCGAAGCGCGGACTGACACGGACGGAGTTGCGATCTGTCGATTTCGTTCGGTGCGTTTCAGTCGCGGGGCGAGGTGTCTCTTAGATACGTTCGTGCGTGCTTGGTCGAAAATTGAGCCGGCGTGCAGCGTCATCAGCGCGCATTTGTTACGTTACTAATAGTTGTGGCTAGCTAACGTGATTGAGTTAAATTCGAGTATTTTTTTGGTTATTTATGCAAAAAAAGTTTCTCATGTAATTTACGAGTGGAATAACGAACGATGTCGGCGAATATAGTTTTTAAAGAAGGCTATGAGAGTGTGTCGGAAGTATGGAAATAAAATACGTTGAAGTTTACTACTTAGAAGTTTATTAAAAAATTATAGACAGATACGTCAAACAATGTTTGTTGCATAAAAGTCTATTGAAAAAATTCGTGAAAATAAATGTTTATCTTATAATACTTATAATTTACTTTAATTTTTTCCTAATTTATTTAAATATTGTGATTATTTGCAAAAAAAACACATAAAACTAATAATCTCGCGAGATCTCGAAATTGGCGAGATCTCGCAGTATTGTTATTCATAAACTCGCGAGATCTCGCTTGAGCCCCAATCTCGCGAGATTTGCATTCCCTAGTCGCGTGTACCTTCTGCCGTCCACGAAAATAATAAGGAAAGCAGCAAGGAGCAAACACACTATTTCATACCAATGTCATACAAGCCAAGGCCAATACTATATCGTGAACTCATAATAGTTAACATTGAGGACAAAAATTACTTCGATACCTCCCTGCTCGTGGGAACTGCCATATGTTTCTTATGACACAACATTTAATCGCACTTTAAATCGTTTCTGTATTTTACTTTCAGTTTTAATAGTGTACTCAGTTGGATTTGATTTAGGAAGGTTTGGTATTCGTACCACTAATCCTACACTTATTTTAATTAACGAAACTCTCTCGCACGTTGTCCCAAACTTTGTTCAATAACCGATTAGTAATAATAATAATAATTAATAATACTTTGCTCTTCAAATTGATCCAGATTATATCTATACTAATCTGTGCTAATTCGTATGCTGAAGAGTCTGTTTGTTTGAACACGCAAATCTTTGAAACCACTGGTTCAATTTTGGAAATCAATTCTCTAATAGAAAGCTATGACACTCCTGGCTATATGTTATTTAATAAAAAAATGGGATCCGTAAGATTCATAGAATTCACGTTGTAGAATTCGCAACTAAAACCTAGTTTTTTCCAATAAAAAGTAAATCAGTAAAGCAGATTTTACCTGTAGATCAATAACGCGTATTTTAATGTTTGAAATTATATATTGTGCTTATGTTTTACGTGGTGGATGTTAAACATCAAGCTTATACATTATCGTTAACTCCCGAAATAAGGAAAAGTGTACATTATAATAAAAATGTATATCTACATTAAGGAAATAAATGGTCTGATGCTGGCATGACAAGGAAAACGGATAATTCAAAGGTCATGTCAGTTATTTAAGCAAGTAAACATGTTTTATATCTTTATAATATGCTAGCCTATTATTGTGTCACTTCTGCAGCAAAGGCCTCTTCTCACACAGAGAAGGCATGAGCACTGAGCACTTCACATGCTTAAGACGGGTTTGCGATATCAGATTTATGTTAACTCCAGGTTTCCTTACAATTTTTTTTTTTCATGATTCTGGCTATCATGTACAAAAATCTATCAGAATAATAAGAAATTAGCGTTTAAACGTTTTTCTAATTCAATTTAATTTATTTTCAATCAATTTATTTTCAATTCAATTTTAATAGATTACGACTAACATAATCAGATAGAATGTTACTAACAAAATATGGACATTAGTCTAAATTAAACGAATTTTATTTTATTTATTTTTAAACACAATACTCTTCAGCTACTTTAATAAAGATAGAATATCAAATAGGTATACGTAAACGTAGTAGGTATACGTTAAACGTAACACTCAAAGATCGATCAAAGTACAGCATCAATAATTGTCCATTCAGAGACGAGTTTAGGATGCAAACCACTTGAACGAAGACTAAATAGGGGCGACCGATACAGAGTACAATTTATCTTGTTAACACTCTCAGTCTCACTCAACACAATCACGTCTGTACCGCTGTGTACATTTCCCACCCAATATAATCCCACAAAGGCGTGGAAAATCAATCGACAAACAATATTCGGTTAATTTCCAACCGCAATTAAGTCTAAATTAATTTGTGTTTTGGTTTGACTTCTATTTAGATAATTAGTTCCCTAATACCTTTCGGGGTGTGCGTAAACATGATGTAAACGCATCAATTACAAAGCAATTTGTTCCTATTAAAACTACCACAGTTTTGTAAGACCCGTAGGCGGAGTAGCTGAGCGATTGGCTCGATTCATGCACATAACCAATATTTGTATGACCTACAAATAGTTGTTCTAGGTCTAGTTGTTTGTCATATGAGTTTATGTGTTTGTAAACGCACCCACGATACATGTGAAATTACTAGTTGGGGCAACGAAGGAGTGGAACTCTCTGCCTTTTTTTTTAGGTGGTAAAAATCATCAAATGAGTCCTTCCGCCCTAGGTGGGGCAGAAGGGAGTGTCAGACTTTTACTGACTAAAAAACCACCCTGTTCCTTCTGTAGCCCTTTGCGTTCCGGGGCCACGATATCCTGTTAAGACGTCCCGCAACCCCGGGGAACTCTTTACCTGCGTCTGTATTTCCGAACGCATTCAACCCTTATATCTTCAAAGTTAGAGTGACCAGGCTTCTTCTGGGTAAGCTTAATCCAACGTCGACTTTGCTCTGTCACCTCTGACCTACACTCGAGTCAAGAACAAACCCATCACAAATAAAAAAAAACGAAAAGGATTTCACCAATTTGGGATTTAATACCTCAACGAATGAAGTCGAAAGCTTTTAAATCAATAAGTAGGTACGGTGCAAATTATGCAAATTTTAATCTCAATGCAAAGAAAGCCAATACATACATTGAACACCGTTGCACCGGTTTGTGGTATACCTTGGGTTTATTGTCGGTCAATGAGAGAATTTAAACAGTTGGCAAACAAACCTGTATGAATTATGTCGTAAATGACTGCAATCCAATGATTTGCTTACAATATGTTGTAATTTTAATTAGGTTATTGGCGCTTGGTCAAAATGTAAGTTATTCTAAGTAGTAATCGTATGTAATCATGTTTGCAATTTATAATCAAACCAGCTAATGCCCGCGTCTTCGTTCGCGTGAATGTCTGTTATCTGCGCCATTTTTTGCGGCTCCTTAATTGTCTTTCTATAATATATATAGAATAATAATAATATAATTCTATAATATATATGTATATAGCGTAAGTTAGTCCTTACAACATCAACAATCCAGTGTAAGTCCCATCAATATTGGTCTAGCGAGACAAAATATTTAAATAATTGGTTTTTGGTATGAGTACTGACGACATATGCATTTAGAAATTAGAAATATATAAATAGGTGTTAATTTTATAATGCACTTCAATTTTTTTAATGCATGCATAGTAGGTTTATTTACATATAGATGCAAAGTAGGTTATTGTGTGTTTAAGAATAATCCTACCAACAGTAGCTAGTTTATAATAATTGTATATTTAACACAAATAATTGTATATCTAATACAACTCCTTTCTAACTATCATGATCAGTTTATAACTATGTCGAGCGCAAATAGCAAAGACAAATGACTTATCCATCAAGATCATCTCGTATATATAAAGACTAGATGAGTATTACAAAACTCAAGCGACACCACACATTATTACACAAATCTCGATTTACGTAGATAGGTTTATCGCAAGACCATAATTGCATCTTGTTCGTGTAATATGCAACCAGTATGATACAGATATCAAATTCAGTCACTATATTAACAGGCGCTCCGCCGCAGCCGCTTATTAAGGTGAAATTGCTAGTAGTTAATGTTGGGACACATCGGTTATGTTCAAAGATATTACTAAAGTCATCTTGTTAGACGATATTAGTCAGGTAGTTATTAAGTGAATAAGCTGTAGACATCGAGTCATGAAATAATAGTTTGGATCCTTGTCAAATTCGAGAGGGTAATTATGTTAGAGATTCTCAACACGAATCTCGGTATTTTTTTTGTACCCAGGTAAAACATCACATCATAACGTCACGCCTGTAATCCCCGAAGGGTTAGGCTGACCCAATGTTACACATACATTTCGTCGTTATGTTTAAGTCCCGTGTAATAGGGGGCGAGCCTAATTACCATCAATCGGGCACAAATCCAGACTTCGAAGCTGCTACTGAGAAATTCCTGATGGAAAAACCCAATAACAAGAAAAGACTAAGTAAAGACTGGTAGAAAACTAATCTCGACGAAAACTAACATCTGGCAGAGAAACCATTTCGCCATTTCTTGAATACATTAAACTTTTCGCTTTAATCTCTAAATAGGAACCGAAAGTTTAGACACGGCAACATACTAAAGGCTTAAGAACAACACAACAGGTACAAGTTACACATTTCCATATTTAGCTGACCTAGCAATGTATAGATTTTGGGCACAATGAGAGGTCAGTTTTACTGGTTTTTTGCTGGGTACTAGCGAACCTAAAATTCATCCGGTAGCGGGAATGCTCAGATTCCCAGCAAACAGCAGATAGTTTCGTTCGTGGTTGTGGCATATTTTTCAGTGAAAAGATTAGCATGAAAATTCTTCGACCATTTTAACTTTGCAATGCTCTTAACTGCGTGCCACCAGGTCCAATGCGCCGGTAAACATCGTTTCACATTCGGCTGGGAATAAATTCGATGGTGGGATCGTATTAAACAATAAACATACTTGGCACAACATACTACTTCAGAGAATTTTGAGTCGTAATTAAAAATCAGCGAACGGTAAATTATTTCGTCGAAACACAATCATTTAATCATGCATGTGAATACCATAAAAGCGTTTTAATATCTCGAACTAATATGAAATACAAGTCGTATTCGTGGAATACCTTTACCTAAGTAGATTATCTACCAATTTCAGAAGAAACACAATTTAGAAAATGTTCCAAGAAAAGTTCCCAAAAAGGTAGTTGATTTTCTCCTAAATCTTTACGAGGTTTTTCATTATTTTCTCGATTTGTAGGTATTATATGATATTAGCAAGTTTAATTTCTAAAATGAGACATGCTAGCGCAAATAGAATGAACTAATGTCTTTCAAATCATAAGCTCGTCACAGATAAAGTGAAAAGTTAGAACTTTATCTTCACTACATAATCTTCTATACATATAATAAAATTGTAGAAAAGTGGTGTCTGTACAATGGAAATATATAAAAAAAAAGTAGCAGGGGTTGTTATTACATCGATACCGAACCTGAAATTGTAATTAATTTTTTTTTTGTCTGTTTGTCTGTTTGTCTGTTTGTCTGTTTGTCTGTGTGTTTGTGCACGCTAATCTTCGGAACTACTTGACGGATTTGAATGATTTTTTTTTTGTTGTATTGGTATTAAGTCCGGGCAACATATAGGCTATAATTTATCTTGGAAACTTGAACACCTGATGCAGAACCGCAACAGACCAGCTAAACTATAAGAGATACAAAAATGGTACCATAGCAAAAATTGTTTCACGTGTTGAGCATTTTCTGCTAAGAGAATAAATTTGAAGATCTGGAACACCTGATGTGGAACTCCAAGAGCCCAGCTACACTATAACATATATAGGAATGACGTCTTAGCAAGAGTTGTTCAGCCTGATGAGCACTCTCTGATGTCGTATAAAATTTGAAGATCTGGAACAGCTGATGTGGAACTCCAAGAGCCCAGCTATACTATAACATATATAGGAATGACGTCTTAGCAAGAGTTGTTCAGCCTGATGAGCACTCTCTGTTGTCGTATAAAATTTGAAGATCTGATCTGTAACAGCTGATGTGGTACTCCAAGAGCCCAACTACACTATAACATATATAGGAATGACGTCTTAGCAAGAGTTGTTCAGCCTGATGAGCACTCTCTGTTGTCGTATAAAGATTGTAGATCTGGAACACCTGTTGTGGAATTTCAAGAGCCCAGTTACACTATAATATATACAGGAATGATGTCTTAGCAAAAGTTGTTCACCCTGATGAGCACTCTCTGTTGACGTATAAAAATTGAAGATCTGGCACACGCGTTGTGAAATTCCAAGCGCCCAGCTACACTATAACATATATAGGAATGAAGTCTTAGCAAGAGTTGTTCAGCCTAATGAGCACTCTCTGTTGTCGTATAAAATTTAAAGATCTGGAACACCTGTTGTGGAACTCCAAGAGCCCAGCTACACTATAATACATATATACAGGAATGACGTCTTAGCAAAAGTAGTTCACCCTGATGAGCACTCTCTGTTGACGTATAAAAATTGAAGATCTGGCACACGCTTTGTGAAATTCCAAGCGCCCAGCTACTATAACATATATAGGAATGACGTCTTAGCAACAGTTGTTCAGCCTGATGAGCACTCTCTGTTGACGTTTAAAAATTGAAGATCTGGAACACCTGATGTGGAAATCAAAACTTAATTTCACTCTATAATTATAAAATAACATAAGCTGGGAGTACCTCCACGCGGTGAAGGCGGTAACAGTTTAGGACTGATTTTCGATGAAATCTCGCTCATCCCGTTGTTTTCCCGTCCCCAGGCCTTAGAATTCTACATCAGACGTTTCAGATCTTCGATTTTGACGACCCCGTTGTCGCTGGCATAAGCAACAGGATCCGCGTACGAAGTCGCGGGCAGAAGCTAGTATAAAACAAAATCGCTTCCCGCTGTCTGTCCTTAAGTATGTATGCTTAGATCTTTAAAACTATGCAACGAATTTTGATGTTTTTTTTTAATAGATAGAGTAATTCAAGAGGAATAGGTTTATGTATCTATGTTTTTTTTAATTGCACCCGTGTGAAGCCGGGAAGGGTCGCTAGTATTTGTATAAAGCAGCTCCCTACGACTTCGTCCGCGTAGTTTTTTTCACCCGGGTTAAGTTACGTCTTTGGTTACTGCTCCGCTCTCGTGAGTTGTACTGTGATGTTATAAACCCTAACTATTCCTCATGAAACTTTCCAATCTGACTGGTAGTTCCAGAGATAAGTGCGTTTACAAACAAAGATGAAATCTCTTTAGCTTTATTACATGAGTAGATTGTATGCCTATACGCATCTCTTAGCTAGGGTTTTGTCACACGATACAGTACAGTTGCACGTAGCGTTATAGGATCGGCTGGCATAAAATCATAACTTTTTTCACCTTTTCCCGCACACAAATAGATTTTAACGGTAACATTAGATACATTACTATCACTCGACGTTGCGTACCGTAACTAACGGACCATATCACAGCGACAGAAATAAAGAATTAATCAATTCGCTACCTACTCTTTTCAAAAAGTACAATAATTAATCATTCTGTCATCGCAGGTGGTCCGGGAATGACGTTAGTTTATTTCGGACCGATCTTTCGTTCCTGAACATGCTAAGCCAAGTGACAAGTGGACAGTTTCAACAATTATTCAATTTAAAAAAATGCGTTGGTATGTCCGCATTTTTGTGCATTCCAATGAGTAAGCAGGAGTTTGCAAATGTTTAACACATATAAATCCTGCGGTATTACTGTCTTTAGTTACTGCTTAGCTCCCACGGCTCGTAGCGTGGTGATACTATACCCTATAGCTATACTATTATTGCTCATGAATCTGACAATCATATAAATAAAAATTATTACTTATTTTCAATCCGACTGGATGATCCAGGGCTTAGCGCATTTAAAGTACACACAATCAAACAAAAAACTCTAGCTTTAATATTATTATAGTTTGGGTAGTAGCAAATATTTCTACACATTTTCCTTGGTATCGTAGATTTATTTCACGTTTGCTGAATAGTTCTGATCGTCAACTGCCAATTCCGAACACTTGGCACCATTTGTTCGAGCCGTGCGATATACAATGGATATTTATTTTAGTTTATTTTTCTTTTCTTACGTAGGTATCTATGACCTGAAAATAATACTGTCTTCGTGATAATACTAATTCAGCAAACTTAACTGAAGTGAGTCAACGACCCAAAAGAATTTCTGTTGGCCAAGCAATGTTTATTTAGCTTCAAGGAAAAAACAATTTTCCCATTTTCTTAACTTCTTTGTGAGCACCTAGGGAATATATATTATTCTAATGGCCGGAATTACTCTGCGTTACTAAAACAACAACGGAAGATAAGATCAAAGATTGATAACAGGAGATTGAGGATCTGAATAATCTTGTAAATACATCCAAATTATTTTGCATCTTGCTGCATCTGCAGACGAATCAAAGTTCATTAAACTACAGTATCTCGATGAAGCCAACGCTTCTCGTTTCATGATTTCCTTGTTTAACTTCTGCAAACTAATCCGTACAGAAGTTTGTTTAATGACAATCGGCTGACAGCTCTTGCGGCTGCGACAGTCAGTTCACAACTACTGAGCTAAAACCATATCAAAGCAAGCCAAAATAGATTAGTTGGTATTTTAGTAGTAATCGCTTTGTATTTGACGTTTGGCGGTATTTTGAGAGAAATCAGAGGAACATTTTCATAATATTGTTACCTGTTTAAAAATGAGAAAAGTTTTGTGAGCATTGTTTATCCGAATGTCATGAATTTCATTCATAATTTGGTGCTAATGGCTCATTAATACGTTATGACATGTGTTTAGAAAAAAAGAAACACACTCGGCGATATTTACCGCAGCTGTTGTTTAACACAAAATTACAGTATCAACTACAAACAAGTCCATATCTATTAAACCGATACCCTATATTTACGCGCGGTAAGTTAATTGTATAATTATGTACTGGGCACAGATCGCAACTGGGGTGTCACGGCCGGAAGAAAGCGGACACGACGGATGTGGACAAAAAGTTATTGCATTATGGCCGACAATGTACCCACACAGGGTTGCCATGCCATCTTTATTTTATATGGCAATAAATAACGTCGGCAAATTCCGGGGTTTAACATGGATGATCATGTATAGAATTGTATGTAGTTTTTCTGGGGCATTTTTCCAAAAAATATGCGGTACTCAGCCAACTTGTCTTTCATAATTTAGTCCAACAATATGCAGTAAACACTTTGTGAAATAATTATTCATGCATAGCAACCCTAATTGCGATAAACAGATGGAAAACACGCGTGACTGACAGGTAAGCATGACAGCGTTTTACATATGAATTAGGTTAATTAATACGTTAACTCGATGAGTGACAACAGATAAGCGTGCACTAGATAGGTACATACCTATAACGATTTTCAATAATGATAATAAATTGGACGTCAACGTCAATGCACTTGCACACGAACAGCATATGAAAATTCAGACACCATCATCATAATTGCGTGTAAAATTGAATCATATATTAAGTCCTGTGTTTTAATTATCATGTATTAAAGAGTCTGCCCACTACACCGTACCATACCATGACCGTGCTATGAACGTATCCGGCACGGAAAGACACACGGTCTACCATGCCCACTAGAACATATCACTAGCGTATCAACCGACAATTGATGGCACGGCAACGGTGTTGGTCGGTGACGGAACGGTCTAGTGGGCATAGTCTCATACTTTATTTTGCCGGTCATGGTCATACCATGATACGTTGTAGTGGACGGGCCCCCTTTTAAAGAAACAACTTCCAAAACTACCCGCTGCAATGTCCGCTTTAAAAAAATGCCCCAAAATATCAACAACTTGAAATCTACAATACACATTCTCTTGTCAAACTTCTTTAATTTTATTTCTTTGTCTTGAAGACTTTTATTATTAATACGTAAGTGTACTTACGGAAGTCGAAGTACAATTTTATTTAAGTAACAGACATTGAATTTTCTAAAACAGCTGTTACCATTTTACGTCTTGCAATGGAGAGGATTCTCTATAAAAAAAAAGTATAAGTAGGTACCTACCTAATTAGCTTTTTACGTAAAAATGGAATAACTTGCGATAGTAATTTGCCAAGAATTATAATTTACTTTAAGTACCTAATTATCTCGCTACCTTTAGTGACACCGCAATCAGGATTTTTTTTTAAATATTAGTTGATTATTGAACTAGCCATCTTGCCGCTGGGTTTAAACAGGCACACAGTGATATAGTTGTGTGACACTGCCTACAGCATATGTAACGGGGCCATTCTGTACATTGAAAGAGGTGAATTCTCAAATACTTACTGTCAAAAATGTATTTATTAATAATATTGGCCAGGTGTCATCATTTTATTTGATTATCTATGTCTTTTATAACAACTTCGTATTATTTGACAAGGACGCAAAACTGTACCTTATAGACCATACAATCATCATCACAAGTGAGAAAAACGCAAAAAAAAAAAACTAAATATACCTTTTAAAATATCTTTGTAACCGATTGAAGCATCACTTTGACGTTTGTTTATTTATTCAAATCACTTCAACAGAGTAATATAATATCGACTCTATTGACTTCTTAGCTTCCATTTTGTTAAAAGGTTTGACGGATTTACAAACTGAAAACCGCGTGTGATAGCTCTCCATGCTGTTTACTGTAACGTCTTTATCTGTTTAGTTTCTCAAAATAATCTCTGACATTGAATCACGAATCTTCTATCTTTACAGTTTTCTAAATATAAGATTGGCGGCACCGCGACGCTTACGTTAAGAAAAAAAAAAGTGTTTTTCTTTCCTAAGTATTTACGTCATTTTGTCTCTTGGGTCGGGAAATCAAGCTTGTAATTCCAATGACGTCTGTATAGGCTGAAATAATAACAAATTACGTGGTTATTTAAGACGGGTGATACGGCTGTTAATATGTTTTGGCGGGCACACAAAATATTAAATACCTTTGATTGAACTCGAGCTATTAAAATTTATTTAGAACTTTGCAATTCTCGATAAAATAGGTCGACGATTGAAATATTTGTAATACGGATAATTGGACTATTAAGAAAAGTCGTAAAGTATATAGGTATAATTAATTATAACACAATTATTTACAGCTATAACTCCGACATCATAACATAATAATCTATACTAATATTATAAAGCTGCAGTGTTTGTTTGTTTGAACGCGCTAATCTCTGGAACTACTGGGCCGATTTGAATGATTCTTTCAGTGTTGGGTAGTCCATTTATCGAGGAAGGCTATAGGCTATATACCATCACGCTACAACCTACGGGAGCGGAGCAGTAAGGTAAGATTCAGACCAACCGGCTCGCATCGGGCCGGACCGGACGGCATTTTACAATGCGGTAAAGAACATTGAAATGTATCAACAGTAATTATAGTTCATATTTGCATGCAACTTTACCTCCGTCGATCGCGTCCGTCGGAGCCGTACGGAGCCGATCGGAGCCGATCGGAGCCGATCGGAGCCGATCGGAGCCGATCGGAGCCGTACGGATGCGTACGGCTGCCGCGGCATGCGTACGGATGCGTACGGCTGCCGCGGCATGCGTACGGATGCGTACGGCTGCCGCGGCATGCGTACGGATCCGTTCGCATGCGTACGGATCCGTTCCGATGCGGTCCGATCCGAGCCGGTTGGTCTGAATCTTACCTAACCAAAGACGCGGGTGTAACCGCGGCGGACAGCTAGTCATTACTAAAGCTCTTATTTACTTGAAAACGAATGATTCGCTAAGCCTTCATACTACTACATACTTACTATAATAATAATAATAATAATAAACCTTTATTTCAGGCAACTAAGGCCCATAAGAACACAAATACATAAAAAAGTACAATAAAAATAAACTAATACATATTAACTACTATAAACTACTTAATATAAATGCGCCGGGTCAATTAACATATTCAAATCATTATTAAAATTACGAAATGTAACTACAGTTGCAAATTATTGTTGTCTATAGTATTTGTCTGTAATCAATTTGACATTCATTAATAAATAAATACGAAATAACAGGTTTATCACATTATCATATTGTTACATAAATACTTCAGGTAGCTGTACATCTCAATGGAAAGAGACTAAACAAGTCCAAAATAACACATTCACACAGGTTATGACAAAATAAATTATGGTAGGTATTAATGATGTACAAAATGGCTCCATTAACCTCTCAGAAAGCAGCATAAAATGTAGATATATGATTATGACAGCATAGAATGAGTAACGTAACAGCCATAAAATATAATAACACTACCGGTCCTTCCCTAGACAACGTATCAGTGGCCACGGAACCTAACTAACGCATAACAACGTGAGATAGTTTGAAATTAAGTTAAGACGCCTACTGTAAAGGTGCAGGCAATAAGTTACGGCAAGAACACACTTGTACTCGCGTGAATGGAATATAAATCAGAAAACCAACGACTTTATTACCAATTTACATCACGAAGGTAATGTAGACAACTTGTCTACCGCAATCCGGAATAATAGCAACACTACTTTGTGTTTAAGGTGCTGGAATTGCCCAAAATGGTGTCTTTTTTAAGGTCAGGTCACGTTTACATTTTCACGCTCGTACTTTAAAGAGACAGGAAAGTAATACGAAAGCCCTTGACACACTCTTTTCGGGAATTGAGGATCCGTTTGGGAAGTCCTAATTTCCAACGTTTCTAGAGATTTATCTTTTACTCACTTCCTTTCGGGATTTCCATAAAGGTTTCTAAAGTTATACGGGGTGTAACATCGTGAGGAAACCTGGACTTATACCAGCCTATTACTGTCCCACTCAAACCATGTCAGAGGACCTTGAGGCGGTTTGGTAACTCTGACACTAGGGTGTGTGGTGTCGTAAGACCTTACTGTAAGTAACATTGAGAAAAAGAAAAATCAGGGAAACTGTTTTTTTATTATGTCAGAAATCTTTGCTTAAGCACGCAAAACGTTGTGCTAACGGATGCATGCCATAGTAAAGTCGTGGGGGTATTCACAGTTTGGTTAAAACATTTAAAACTATTGTTAATAAAAAGAATTTGGAACTTTGACCTTCAATGTCTCTGTAATCAGAACCTTTCAAGCCAGTACGTCTTGAAAAAAAATGATCACTCATGGAGTAATGACAGGAAGAAAATGCAATTTTCGGTTTCCTTTAGTATCTTTTTACACCCGTTACGTGGTCCCTTAGGGAAAGTACTGAACTATAGCAAAGCTTAGATAAACGCTTTCAGTCCGATCCCTTCCTGCCAAATATCTCTATAGCGCTTATCCTTCTCAATAATCGGTAACCGTAGAGACAAACTAATTCTTTCTTTGATTCTCTATAATCTCGAGAGATTGGTTTGTTACGTGTTAGTTTGTGACTTAATATTAGTCGAAAAGAAGATCTCTTAAGCGGTTTAGTGATGGATGGAGATAAGAGATTTACTTGTTTCGAATCTCTGTTGATACTTGAGAGTAAAGGAGTGAGCAGATACATCGGTGTGATGATACAAAATTTATCTTAAGGACCTTTGATCTGAATTTCTTACGTATATTATAGAAATGGGTACCTCAGGAGTGATAGATAAAAAAGATATGAATCAATCCGTTTCTATCAATCACTCTTTAAATCCGTTCCCATCCGAATGTAAGTAGTATCTTTACAAATCATTCACTCACGGCCAAAGAGTACTATGAGATATAGGTGCAATGCGCTGCGCTATATTCCTTGCTGCTGCGTGCTAAGCTTGTATTTTTACAAAAGTAATAAAGCGCAGATTCATTTGGCAAATATTATATGACTGAAAAAGAAAAACGCTTTGACGCGATGTTCTGAATATTTCAGCGACTGCATTAGAACGGAGCTGCGATACGTGTCAGGAATAAATAGAGATTATTACACGCTCATACATAATACGAGAGAAAAAGTGAGTGTTCGTGCATTACACATCGAAGAAAGAAAAAAGTAACACTTTATTTTAAGACCTGAACTCAACACGCTTCTTAATATCTGTCAATAGATGACATATTTACACAAAAATGATACACGCTTTTTGTGAATTCCCTTTTTCTTTTTTTTTTTAGGTGGTAAAAATCATCAAATGACTCCTTCCGCCCTGGGTGGGGCGGAAGGGACTGTCAGACTTACTGACTAAAAAACCACCCTGTTCCTTCTGTTGCCCTTTACATTCCGGGGCCACGGTATCCCGTTAAGACGTCCCGCAACCCCGGCAGGCGTTTGGCCCCTATTGGGGCCCCGTCCCTGTGCTGACAGCTCTTTGAGGCGCGCGCGAACAGAACGCGCCGTCGACCCGGGCATGGTCCTTGATCGGACGGCGAGCTACCCATTACTCGCCGTCCGCAAGCCCGCGCCTACGGTGGCCGGATGTCGTCTCTAGACGTCCGACGCCCTGGGCGTCTCCCGCGGCGGCTGGGGCGTGAGGTGGAGGATGTTCTCTCCCTCACGCGGCCCGCCTCCTCCTTCGCTAGCATTACTGCTTCGCAGAAGGAGGTGACTGCATCCCATTCCCTCTCGCCCCGGAGCATGGCCTGAACCAGGCCCGGGTTTGTGAATACCTTGGCTGCCTTTTGCTTTTAAAACCGGCCAAACGCGAGTAATTAATTTTTAACTTCACTTTATTATTTGTTGATACAGGTCGGCAATACACACACAGCACATACTCTGTGACAATTTTAACTCTCTATCTATTACAATTCATGAGATAACCCGCTGATTGACGGATGGACGGACAGCGGAGACTTAATACCGTAAAAATGACACACGCTTTTTGAGAATACCTTAGCTTCCTTTGGTTTTTATAATTGGAAAAACTGAGCGTAAAAATGCATTATAAATCTCCACTTCCTCGACTTAATAGACTATTGTTCTTCTCTACGTGAAATACTCCTAAAATTGAGGTCGTCGTGTGTAGTGTCGGTAAGCGTCATTTACATCCTAACAGCTTACAATCATTGTCTGTAAACATAACATAACATCACGCCTGTTATCCCCGAAGGGTGAGGCAGAAGTGTAACCATTAGTACACCCACATTTAGCCAGTTATGTTTAAGTCCTATGTAATAGGGGGCGAGGATATTGCCATTAACCGGGCACAAATCCAGACTCCAGGGCTGCTGCTAAGAAAATCCTGATGGAAAACCCCAGCAGCCTATTATTGTCCCATTGCAGGACAAAGGTCTCATACAGAGAAGCACGAATGCATGGACTTACAATAAATACAATATTAATTATAAATCCAGGTTTCTTCACAATTTTTTCCTTCACCGATGACAGAAAAAAACAAGAAAAATAATATAAACAAAAAATATTTTGGTCTTGTAGATAACCATCATCCGAATCAACGTAAATTCGTATAAGCAGGAATAAAATATCTACATCTTGAAGCACTCTCTATTCAAAAATATTGCTTGGCGATAACCACTGACCGAGTCAAGTCGAACCAGACAATTCTGCAGTTGATGTGATGACCCACATTCATAGCCCAGATGTAATCAGAAAAGAAAACCTTTCTCCACAATATTGAAAGAAAAACAGAACTTACTTAATTAGAATTCTATTGAATACAACACAACACAATTGAATTTTAATAAATAAATAAAATTGAAGTGTCTGTTTGTAATGTCAAAATAACGGTACATATACGACAACCATTAAAATTTTGTCTGTCTGTCGTGTCTGTTAGTTCTGGCTAATCGCCGAAACAGCTGGACCGATTTTGACGAGACTTTCACTGGCAGATATGTGATGTTATAAGGAGTAACTTACACTTTTCTTATTTTTGTTTTTTAATAATTAGCGTTCCATGCAACTAAAAAAAGCCTCCGTGATAACTGTCATTTACACGAACGAAGTCACGGGCATAAACTAGTCATAAACAATTACTACTACCCGTCCTGCTTATAGAAAAGAGCTAGAGTAATCAAAAGAATTTAATCCAGAATACGAATATCAACATTATCTCATGTTGTACGACGTCAACGTGAGCTGCAGACGTAATGAGCGTTCATGCATGAATAAAAATAAAAGAGGAAGCCCACAGCCCACTACTCTTGTGTATTCCGTATGGAAGAATAGCATATAAGTATCTATAATTATGTATGTTTAGGTTAAGGTATATATCTATGGGCCTGTGTCGCCTGCAATAAATGTGTTATTATTATTCCCATTTATTTATTTTACTAGCTTCTGCCCGCGACTTCGTACGCGGATCCTGTTGCTTATGCCAGCGACAACGGGGTCGTCAAAATCGAAGATCTGAAACGTCTGATGCACAATTCTAAGGCCTGGGGACGGGAAAACAACGGGATGAGCGAGATTTCATCGAAAATCAGTCCTAAACTGTTACCGCCTTCACCGCGTGGAGGTACTCCCAGCTTATGTTATTTTATAATAATACAGTGAAATTGAGCTTTGATTTCCACATCAGGTGTTCCAGATCTTCAATTTTTATACGTCAACAGAGAGTGCTCATCAGGGTGGACAACTTTTGCTAGACGTCATTCCTGTATATATTATAGTGTAGCTGGGCTCTTGGAGTTCCACAACAGGTGTTCCAGATCTACAATCTTTATACGTCAACAGAGAGTGCTCATCAGGCTGAACAACTCTTGCTAAGACGTCATTCCTATATATGTTATAGTGTAGCTAGGCTCTCGAAGTTCCACATCAGGTGTTCCAGATCTTCAAATTAATTCTCTTAGCAGAAAATGCTCATCACGTGAAACAATTTTTGCTATGGTACCATTTTTGTATCTCTTATAGTTTAGCTGGTCTGTTGCGGTTCTGCATCAGGTGTTCAAGTTTCCAAGATAAATTATAGCCTATATGTTGCCCGGACTTAATACCTATACAACAAAAAAAAATCATTCAAATCCGTCAAGTAGTTCCGAAGATTAGCGTGCACAAACACACAGACAAACAGACAAACAGACAAACAGACAAAAAAAAATTTAATTACAATTTCGGGTTCGGCATCGGTATAATAACAACCCCTGCTACTTTTTTTTTATATATTTCCATTGTACAGACACCACTTTTCTACAATTTTATTATATGTATAGATAGAAGATATACATATAAATTACATTTATTTTATATACATATAAATTACATTTTTAAATATTAATATAAAAAATAGTAGCCCACCGGTGGCGGAAACAGGGTCCAACCCACCGGCGGTCAGGGCTCCAAAGAGAGGAACCTCCTAACTATGCGGGCCGTATTCAGTAGTACTGCTTTCTGGATTAAGCCCTTGATCCAGCCGCCTAACGAGAGACTCCTTATTATTATTATTATAAAGCTGAACAATTTTTTTGTTTGTTTGTTTAAACACGCTAAAAATCGGATCGGAAAAAATATTTTTGTATAAAATAGCCAGATTCATGAGGAATCAATAGTACAGGCCTCAACATCACGCTACCTATGGGAACGGAGCAGTAACCAAAGACGTAATGCGAATGAAAAACACCCTGCGGACGTAGTCGCGGGAAATAGCTAGTGAATAAAAATATACGAGGAAGCCCACTTTTGTGTATTCCGTAAGGAACAACAGCATAAAGAACGGATAATAATGAATTGATATCTCTCTCTCAGACCGAATTTATGGTAGCACATGCCACGGTTGTAAAAAAAACCGGACAAAATAAGAGTCGGAATCGCACACGAATGGTTCCGTAACCTTAAGGTTTCCAGGTATGATCCAAAACGAAAAAAATATATCGTAATGACAAGAAGAACACAACTTTAGGTTACGTTAAATGTCCTTTTTAGCACCACATACAAGAAAAAAAAACGTTTCTTGTACCCCTTGTAGGCAATATTGGCCTTGCAATATACTCTCTATGAAAATTTCAACTCTCCACCCGTTAGCACCCTTAAAAAAAAACCCTTCGGATACGGGACCTTGCAATTAAGACTTTGTTTTCTCACAGTTATCAATATCGAATTGAGTGCCTTTTCTTGCAGGTTTAACCCATGATTTGCGAACATTAAGGTATGTGGTAGATAACGTGCGATAAGATACAGAATGGATTTTCTTTTTAATGATAAATGCATATTTACTGACATGTGCTTCATTCGATGCGATTCAAAATTTTATTTGCGAATGTTATTTAGCAATGCTCAATAAAACGCATAGAACATCATTCATGTATGTAGATAAGTACTCATAGTATGTACTTCGTATCTATACTACTATATCTCTACATAGTAAAAAGTTTCTAGTATGTCGATGTTTTTATTTAAATAGTTATTATATTTCTGTGAAAGCGCCACAATATGATCTAGAACAGTTTACAGATCAGTTTTCCTAACTAAACCATCCGCAACAGCTCAATACAACATCCTTTTTTCGAAGCGTTATGGAAGCTTTAGTGGCTCAGAAAGTCTCGAGTAACCTGTCAAAAGATAGCGGACTCGCGAGTGTCGCGACTATGAATATTTATAGACAGCCCAGCGACGGCAGAAATGTAGGCACATTTTTTAACTGTTCTTAATGTTGTAAGATGGTTTTTGTTTCATATCAAAGTTTCTGACGCAAATTGAATAAGCCCTTGTGTTTATTTTTAAACTACCGTTTGATTCACTCGAGCAAAAAAATTTGGCACTTGTCAAAATTCTAAAACGATTTCGTCTAAGAATTTAGATTCAATTTATTTTGAAGTAGACTTGCGTAGGAAGATAATGCACATGCACAACATACATACATTTTAAATGAATTGAATCTAAAGTCTCAGAGAAAAGAGTTGTTGAATGTTGCCTAGTGCCCTAATTTTTTACCACGTGACTGTATTTCATCTGAAGGATAATTTCCCTCAATGAATAAACCACTCAAGATATACCATACCAAGCTTAAGTCAACAATTTACTTGTGTATGCCGTCTAGAATACTTACGAGTTATTTACGACATTTCAGAGCATAACTCCACGTTATTAACCCGCACAATACTCTTTTATGAAGCACAGAATATCCGCTTATCTTGTTTCCGATGTTACGTTACGTGCGAATTCCGGTAATCCTACAACGGGTACATTGTACATACAAAAGGCATTAGGCAGTCATCACACGAGTCTATGCGCCAATTATGGCCGGCTCGATACCGTCGGAACTCGGCTAATCTGATCTGGATATGTCCATGCATTTCCCACGTATAACGCATAAACACATTTTGTGCTGAAACATATAGCTATATCATAAGCATATCGGCGTACTGTTCAGAAATTACTGGTTCAATTACGAGTTCATGTTGTTATGTTCAAACCGCGACTATCACAAGTATTTATGATTTGATTTAAAAAGCATTTATGGCCCTTGAATTATAGTGGTTACTAGCTTCTGCTCGCTACTTCGCGTGGAAAGTCTAATCTTGTTTTTCCATACAACCTTTGCCCCCGAATTTCGGAAAATCCTTCTTATCGGATGCCTACGTCTATCGGTCTCTACGATCAGCGGTTTAGGCTATGCGTTGATCGGTCAGTCAGTCAGTCATTCAGAACAAAGTATTTTATATGTATAGATAGATACATAAGATAATTTGGTACATTAAACTTTGTAAAGGTAATTCGTCCTACAATAATATATTTTTCACAGTGGCACATAGAGGTTTACTGTTTCCATCGATCTTTACAGCGTACTTCGAGCCTAAAATACGGTAGGAATAAAATGTCTCCATCACAAAAGTAGGCACCACAAGTTGTAAACCAGCTCATTGCTTTTACATGATTGCCGTACTTTACGATCCCACTTTTTCGATGCGTACCCTCGAACGCGGAATATATGGCATGGGGTAACATGGCCATACGTACGAGGGTCCTGAAATTTTAAAATCCAACCTTTCGACGTAGTACATAAGGCGCCAGCTCTTTATTACCGACAGGCCCGTTCTGGCATGGTTTCAAATGTTCGCTGCAGATGTCATGTGCTTTAAGACTCGTTAAAATATTGTCTTAGAATTTTGCAGCACAAAGCTCATTTGTTAAGAGGAGAAAATAGGTTATGATTTATATTTAGTTTTAGAAATTAAACTTTGTACACTTTTACTTATATTACAGAAGTTATTGTAATATCTTTAGTAAGGACGGCGGACACCATTAATGGTATCATTATGATTAACCTGAATCATGGAAAATTTAATGAACACATACACATACATAAACTCACGCCTTTTCCCCATGGGGGTAGGCAGAAACCACAGGACGCCACCTGCTACGATCCTTACATACTCCTTTCGCCTCATCTACGTTCATACATCTCGTCATACAAGCACGCCGGTTACGAGTACTCCGCACCTGACCTTTCTGAAGAACCTCACCAATAAGGTCAGTGTAGGTCTTCCTAGGGCGACCCCTCCCTGCTTTGCCACTCACCTCTACCATATAAATACCTTTTGTTAATCGTCTTTCACTCATCCTCTCAACATGACCGAACCATCTAAGCCCTTTTCTATCTTTGTCACTACATCCTCTTTTAATCCGCAACGGTCCCGTATAACCTCATTCCTCACTCTATCGTTCAAAGTTACACCACACATACTCCGCAAGGAACGCATTTCCACAGCATTAATCCTACTCTCATGCCTCGTTTGCCATACCCAACATTCACTTCCATACATAAGCGTAGGCACCAGCACGCCGTTGTGAACAGCCAGTCGTGCCTTTTTGGGCATGGACTGGCTGGTCACAACTGCATGTATAGCACCATTCACTTTATTTCCCGCAGTTACTCTCCTTTCCACATCAGCATCAATCTTTCCATCTCTAGTAAACATACTGCCCAAGTATACAAACTCATTCATTTGCTCCACACTCTCATCATTTATTTTCACATCACACGCCGATACATCCTCTTCTCTTTCAAAAACCATCACTTTCGTCTTGTTCACATTTATATTTATCCCTTTCCTCTTAAACGCGTCATTCATTACCGTTAATTTAATGAACATTACTCTTTAACGTAGCAAAGTCCAATAACAATCTTTGCTACCTTCTTTTATAGTACCTATATTTTTCCAATATAATGAGACACTTAATTTATGTAATTTGATAATAAAATATCGCCGACCACTGAAGAAACACTCCGCTAGTCCGCTAGCGATAACTTTTAATTGTTTGCGCCCGACGTCATTCATTCCAACTCGGTTTTAATTATGAAACCCTTTGCTTTATGACGATGATTTCAGAGAACTCATTTTATTACCTAGATAATTTACTTCCCCAAACACCTTTTGTGTTTTAATTACATCAATAAATATTTCTCATTGAACTTTAATTATTTCTGAAGCTAAACGAATGCCAATCGTTGACTTCTCAATTACAAACATTCACAAAACATTAGAAATTGTTTGCTATGATAATTAAAGAGCAGCACTTCCCACAGACATATATTTCTGTTGTCAACAGAATAGCTCTAGTCGTTGGCAGCGTGCCAGAATTGTACACATCACATATCGTAAGGTTCACTGAGATCCAATATCATACCGAGATACCCACAAATTAAGCTCTAGGATTTAACCCAACACCTATTGTGTGCGATGTCACCCTATATCAATATTTGACCTAGTTTACGTCATAAAAAACTATGACTCAACATAGCCACACCAAAAGATTCATATCTTATGCAAACAATATTATCTCGCTCGTAGAAAATACATCTTAATCTAATCTATGATGTTTTGCGTTTCAGACACTCGGTGGACTCGGTCGCGTCGTATTCTAGCCAGAATCACGTTGACCGTATAAGGGCACAGAATTTCTCAGCGGCTTCTTGTCAAGACGAAGGCGACTTCGGGTCGATCAAGACGAGCCTCTTCAGACGGTCGTCATCCAACTTAGAATATCCTAACAAACGACCGGAGAGCGTGACGTCCAACACCAGCTCAACAAGAAGCCGCCTTCGAGAACTTGTCGAAAGGAAATCGAGTCAGGACGAGCACAAGTCCGCGGCAGACACCGTCGGTGACATACAGTATTTTGAAAACCCTACAGAAACATTAGAGTTTGATAAACCGCGGAATTCCTTAGAATCTAAGAAAAGTCAAGAAGAACGTCCCAAAAAGAGGAAACTATCAAAGGGCAAAGAAAAAGATAAGGACAAGGACAAAGATCTTTGTGAGAATAAGAATAAAAAACACGAGAAGTACCAGAGTAAGTTAGCTGAATACTACAAATTACCCGTACAACTGCCTCAGGACGAATTTTACCAGCATTTGACAAGATCTAAAGCGGCAGAGGAACTCATACAAAAACGTTTCTCGAATTCCGATACTGAATTCAGCGGTAGCTACGGAAGATTGTGCAAACATAAAGAGCCTGAAGGTGCTAATTTACGACGCAGTCGAAGCTTGGCAGTTATAAGAGAAGAAACATTCACTGATCTTCAGATACAGAACCACGCTAAAAGCAAGAGATCGCAGTTGATTCCCCGCGCCCGCTTATTTGACAAGCCTTGCTTTAAAGACAGGTAGGTACTTTGTTTATTTCTTTTATCACTTCAAAATATATTGGCATATTTAATTTTGCAGTTAAGTTATTGAATAGGTTTTTATGACTAATGTTTATCGTTCATAGTGATTAATTTTCATGAGCTTCTTTTATGTTGATTTTGAACACCGTTGCTCAATTTCGCCGCGTTCTGAATAACAAAGACTGATCTTAAAACTTATGCTAAAAATGTGTAAAAATAGAGTCATCATAATCTTTAGATTTTTTATTCCGATTGATAAAATATAAATAGATTGGTAAAACAGCATTTTGCACTTTAATCTGATAACAACTGATTTTTATTAAAAGCCGGTTGGTTAGACTGAGTTAACTCTAGAGTAAACTTAAATATATTCTAGAAAGTGCTAAATAATATAATAAAAGATATTTGAATAAAATAACATGAACATTATTTGTGTTTCTCTAAAGGGGTAGGCAAAACTGTATAGTATTCAAGCAATGTGTAAATGGGAGCGAACTTTAGAAAAATAAAAATGTGAATAGTTATTTTAATATAAGTTGTATCTTATTTCAGGTTGCCGGGACGTGCAAAATACCAAACCAAAGAGGAAGTTTTGGAAAGCATTTACATTGATAGCACCGCTTCTTGTTTTGGGGATATAAACGCACAGAAAGAAAACGAAAATCCAGATAACACCGAAAATAGATCACAAAAGGAAGAAGTCATATCACGAAACGAGAGCCATCATTCGAGATCAGTAAGTGGAAGTTGGCCGAACTTGAATGAAGAAATAAAACAGACGAATCTGTCTGAAGATAGCATCGGACATTCTCGTAACCCGAGTGAAATTGATAGTTTAGACTCTAACTACGTAAGAAAACATTATAATTTTGAAGCTCATAGAAAAAATTATAAAGACAGTTCACCGGAATCAGACCGATCTATTTCATCACCTAATCCCAGCAAAGAACTTTATGTTACAACAGACGAACACGGGACTGATAACGAAGATAAAGAAAGATCGAAAAACAATACACCAAAATCATTTACAAACGACAGTCTTTCGCGGAGTGAAAAGGATAAGCCCGTCGAACCAGAACCAATAAGCTACACAGAAACCTATGACAAAATTTCTGTAAAAAGTATAAAGAGTGAAGAAAACACAAGTCCAACACCGGCAGAAATTGTACAAATAAATGAATCGAAAAACGATAATGACGTACAATCAATAGCCTCTGAAAACGACGAAATCGTGTCAAGCCCTCCTGATAGCATAACATCATATATTTCAATTTCCATCGCTTCGTCAGACAAGTCGCACAAGTTGGAATACTTAGCTAATTCCCTTGCCGAAAAAATTGATGAATATTGCGACTCTCAATTTAAAGAAAACACTTCTATCGCATCGCACACCTTAAATTCTGAGAATAATAATCAAGATACAGATCCCATAT
The DNA here is from genome assembly GCA_949316365.1 of Hoplodrina blanda. Taxonomy (NCBI): domain Eukaryota; kingdom Metazoa; phylum Arthropoda; class Insecta; order Lepidoptera; family Noctuidae; genus Hoplodrina; species Hoplodrina blanda. The sequence goes on from OX438582.1 coordinate 4,523,708, forward strand.
ATACTCAAGTCAACAAGAAAAAGACCTTCGCCGACATTCGTCGAGATTCTTTTTTAAAGAAGAACGGCAACCTATTCAACGAAATATTGAAAAAACAAAACAACGAAGTGTATGTCAGTAACACATACATTGAAAGTGATACCTATTCTACAAAAAGCCATTGCACTTCTAAAAACATTACCACTGAACCTTTCGTAACCACCCTTATCGAAAATCAGTACTATTCGCTTCCTGATATCAACATCAGCAAGTGCTTAAGAAAATCAGAACGCATTGACGCTCAATTAAGAGAGGAAGATCCAGAGGACATTCCTTGTGAAAATACATATGAAATAGCACAAACACATTTTCGGGAGATATTATCTTCAAAAGGCACTGAAAATTACGGTCAATTGAATAAAACTTTTACAAAGCCAACGCATAACATTAAAATCCAAACAAATAATTGCATTTACCTTCCAGAATATACAGAACCACAATTAATACAAAGCTTTAACAAGCTTGACGACGACTTAAAATCTATTATTACTATCGATAGTTCCAACGCTGACGATAAAGAAACAAACTATTTTCGTTCGGATAACCATCAAAACGAAAGAGAAATAAATGAAATCGAAGGAACAATAAGAAACAACAAAATCATCACTAAATCGGAAAGCCTGAAAATATCAAACTCCGATTACAGGCCAGAGATTAATATAGGAAAATCTTTGTCCAACGATAACATTAAGAAATCATTGCAAGACAAGAAGCCACGACTGGGAATCGTTAAAAAACACTATTCTCTTCGACAACGGGATCCAACAGAAGAAGACGAAATTATTCGTATACCTAGCCCAGACACCGTAGAAAAAAATATTTCTAAAACTAGTGATTCCACAACAACGAAATCGCCCACAGTTGAAGAAGCAAAAACAAATTCGCTTTTATCAAGAGTTCAATCTTTCAAGACATCAGCAGAATCTAATATTGCAATAGTCCCACTAAGCGGTCACCAAACAATTGTTATAGATCCACCGTTGACGCAAACACCAAAAGAAAATAATAACCGAATAGAATTGAAACCTCTTAAAGAAATAGAAACGAAGCCAACTCCACCAGAAGGAACTAAACTGACAGAAAGACAACCAAAATTTGAAATAACAACAGTTCCAGAGCCCGTTACTGAAACTATTAAAGAAGTCAGAAAAGTAACAGCAGATAATTTTATCGATACATCCAGTTACTATACACCAAAAGACCCGTTTATAACTATTAAATTAAATAAAGTAGTAAAAACAACCATACCTAAACTTAGAAAAGAAACAACTGAAAAAATTGCATTTGTACAACACAAGTTTGACAAACCACCTTCAAAATTGATAATAAAAGAAAACAAAAATTGTCAAGAGGAATCGTTATATACATTCAAAAAAATAAATACAACCATGACTAGACCTCAGGTATTACAGGTAATTGATTCCAAAAGTAAAAATAAACAAAATATTGCAGCTAAAATGGAAAATAGCATTGAAACAAGCGCTGCAATTAATAAGAAACCAGATGTTCCAGTTGAAATAAAAGAAGAAACGAAAGCTCCTAAAACTGAAAACATCGTTAAAGAAAAACTAAACAACGCAATAAAAACCGATATCGAATATCAAGAAAAACTAAATTCAGTTAAAAACTATTGGTCAAAGCTTGTAGACAAAAATCCCGATTACAATGAGAATATAAATAAACAAGAGTTAAAAGTTCACCAAGAAGATTTTAACAATAATAATGGTAGTACTTTAGAAGAAAAACATCAGCAGAGGGACGATGACAGCAAATGTTTGTCAGAAATATCAGTGGGCAACATTATCAAGTCTTTAGAAAGCGTTAAAATTGTTGATAGCATACGCAAAATCAGTCAGGCGAAAATACAGCTATGGAAAGACGAAACTGAAAAAGTCAAAAGTGACTCAGAAATAGAAGAATCAACGTTGGATAAAATTGTTAAGGAATGTGACCCAAACATTTATGATAAAAGTGAAGTAACAAAATCTGAAATAGATTTATGCAGGGATACACCTGAGATAGAAATAGTAGAGTTAAGCAGCGACGATAACCAAAATCAGAAGACTCAAGCCACGCTTATAAAAGCAAAGGGTTACGATAAAGGATGCGATGATTTCGATCACGTAAGATACAAAGTGATGAAGTCAGAATTATTCAAGAACAGCATGATAGCTAACTACCGTAAAGAAGCTCAGTTTGACGGATTGTTGCAGTATCTACAAGATTACAGCTTTCAGGAACTATTGGTGAATAACAACATCGTAATTATCGAACCAGTCAGAACTAAAGTTGAACCAGCCCCTAGAAAAAATACAGATACCTGTAAAATTCCACCAACTTTACTAAAGAAAAACGACAATAATGCTTCCCAAACTGACAAGCCTAAAAATGCTGTACGAAGACATTTCTTTTACCATCCTATAAGAGTAAATAAAGAAATAATAGAAGAAGAACTCCCTAACCCGGATACAGTTAAAAAAGTAAGGAACTTATTCGAAGATACATTAAAGATGAAAAGTCCTATGACACATGATCCACCATTGGTTAACGAAAATATAGGTTTGACAAGAAGAGCAACGTCTTACAGAAATCTTAACGAAGAAACGAAAGGAAACAAAAATGGCGGTAGAAAGAAAATTATACGGCAATTGACTATAGAAACAAACTTTGGCAACAAGAAATGGGATAATGCTAGTCTTTCCAGTGGTGTGTCGAGCGGAGATCTCAGCTCAAACAACGAATATGAAACTGATGGACTAAGCCCATACTCACAGAAGAATTTAAAAGATAATGTATATAGCTCAAGTGAAGAATATCTTTGCGATTCAATGAACCAGGATTTCTGCTGTGAAAGTCAATATGTAAGCCCAGACATTTTAAGAAAAATTCGAGAGTGTGGAACTTCTATAACATACTACGGAGGAAAAGTGTTAACCTCGAAAACTGGGTCAACCGTGAGTCCTATGACAAAAGCCATAATGGAAGAAATAAAAAGTCTTCAAAAAAACTGCAGTAGAGATTGTTATTCGTGTCAAACCAAATGTCGAGGAGATAAATGTTCATGTCTCGTAGCAGATAAACATAAGCAAATGCTTTCGGAGAAGCAAAATTCTAATACGAGTTTAGATGCAGGTAATCAAAATCAAGACAAAAACAAACGTACGGAGGGGTTTCCAGGTTTTAAGTTTAAATTAGTAAAATCGAACAGCTGTAGCAGTCGTTTAGAGCTCACTGGTACAGATGATAGCAAAAATCCTCGAAATAAATTTAAAAAACAAATATCAAAAGAAGACCCTCCATTAGTACATGATGACGAAAACTCTGTAAAAAATAAAATCTGTCGTCTCGAAAGCTACAGTAAAGGTATTGTTAAAACCCCGTTTGACAATAAAGATAGCGGAATTAAAAAAGACATCGTAAAATCTAAAATTGAAGCTATAAAACAAAATGATGCTATTATGAAAAAGAAAGAAGCTGCTTTACAACCGATGGTAATAGTTGCCGAAACTAAAAAGGAAGCAATTATCCCAGAACAACAAGACGAAAGTACAGAGGAAGATAACGCAGCATCGCAATCAGATAAACAAGCGTCTGCCCATACCTTCGAAAAGAAATTTTACTATGTCAACGACAACTTAGACCAAGGTAAAGTGACCACAGGAAAATTTGGAGAAATGGTATTCGAAGAGTTTGAAGTTTTAGAGTCTTGTTACGATAGTTTAAATAGCAATAAGTCATTAAAATAATAAAATATGTCTACATTATTATCATAAGCTTTTGCTTACGTAAAATGTGATCTGTATTCAAATAACACTAATAAATTATTGCTAGTAAATTTAGTACCTATTGATATAATATTAAGGTAATAATCATGTATCTAAAATTAGTTTTAGGTGTATTCTTTTAACATAGATAGCTGTTAACATTCGCGATCGAAGTGTACCGTATTATTGGTGATGGTCTCTATTTCTGTAATAAATGTATTTTATGGATGTTGCGGGTTGTTTAGTTTCCTAGATGAAATCCTTACCCTCAGATTTTTCGTGCTCGACTTTTGTTGGCGTTTTAGTTCCATGTGTACAGACACTTGTGAAGAAGGAGCGGCGCACGGGCCGCCAACGACGACACCATGACTCCTGGCAAAACAAAAAAGTATAGCTTTAGATAAAAGTATAGCGTTAGTATAACTTTAGCTTGCTTTCCTGAAATAAATGATTATTTAATTTAACTGACGAAAGATTATTATTTTTGAAGTAAAAACTTCTTTAGCCGGGTTGAGCGATTTTTGATAGGGGCAAAGAAGGATTATCGTCGTGACGTTTTCACTTCTGTCGGCAGCCCTCATAACTACTTATTTTTCATAATGAGTATTATGTATCCTGAATTCCTAAGCACCGAACATCCGTCTTCAACGAAACATGATTATGAAAATTAGTCAAGCTTGAATTCAGTAAGAACTTTTATTAAAAAATTAATGAAACGGCAAAGAGAAGCGGACGTTTTCTACTTTGATAACGGAACGCGTTTATATTTGAAATAATGATTGATATTTAGGTAGGAGTAAATCCACTTTATGGCCTATTAACGTCAATGAGGACAAGCTGTGTGTAAAGTTTAAAATATAAATTGGCATAACGCCGTAACTGGTGTAGGAATAGGTATATTTACAATTAGATTCACATATTCATCATTATCCTATTGCGTGAAACCCAATAAAGGCGTCAGCATGTCTTCCTCTCTCAAACGTCTCTGTCACCAATCATCTCCAAAGTGTATTGACCCCTTCCAAGATAAATCATCTTGCAAGCGTTTCTGTGACATTCTGCATATATAGTCGCAGATTGAAATATTTACCAACTAAAACTTGCAGTGCCTAACCAGATAAGTGGCCACAGAAACAACCGCTCCATTAGTTAATTACTATTTGGTAGCATTTAACTAATTACTCTAATGCAAATGAACGACGTACTAGTGTTCGGGTCTGTCTAGTACGAAAGAGAGCATTTAGAATGTTTATCGCATGGACAAGAGTACTAGCCAAAATAATTAATTACTGAAACGATTTTGAAGACAGAGTTATGAGAATGCTAGACACTAAATGCTGTTGTTACTCGTAGTCTGTAAATTATTAGGGATTTATTAGGTAATACTTAACGATACGGATTAATCCTTAAAAGGAGATGTGAGAAAAATTATGAAAGTCAAGATTTTTAAATAAATTATTATTATTTATTACTTATCCTCGCGAATTCTTCCACGTGAATATCGATTATCGGGGATTTAATTATTTTGCGCGGTACCCTAATTATTTTTCTAAAATAAAAGTAGTATAGTTACTCCTTGTAACATCGGCTATCTGCCAGTGAAAGTCCATCAAAATCGATCCAACCTCATCGGACATAAGCCGGGACAGAGTAACAAACACATGATTTTTATTTATTAGCATAGTTTATTAAAAGATAATAATTAAGACAGATCCAATAACAACACCACAGAATAAGAAAAGTAAAAATTTAACTATCTGAACTTTGTAATTGATAATTGCACTAATGCAAAGGCACCATTTACTTTATGGTTCCGGCTTGCAACGTCACTGAATCACGTGTCATACGACTGTTTGCCTGCTGGGTCGTGATAAGAGTGTTACGTTTGCGCTTTTGAGTCACTAAGCTGACTTAAGAAAATGTTACTTTATTTAAGGAGTTCAACATTTTAGGTAAAGAGTTAAAAATATTAATATCAGCCCATTATTGTGTTACTGCAGGAAAGATGCCTGTTCTCACACTGAGAAGGCACGAGTATTGTTCAACGCGCTTGCAAAAGGCAGATTGGCGAATTCAGACTTATCTTTCTATTATCTTTTTTTCTATTCTTTCATGGGCCGCCAGACCGGCTGAAAGGATCGGAATGTTCGGCAAAGAGATAGTCTGAAATAGCACTTAGGCAACTTTATATCACGGAAAAAATTACGGTTCCCGTAGGATAATATTATCAATTTTGACGCGGACTAAGTCGCGAGTAGAAGCTAGTTAATGACAAGTCCGAGTTTCCTCACGATGTTTTCCTTCACAGATGCCAGTGATGTCCAAGATAAATTTAGAAAGTGCATATGAATTGCAAACGTCACATTGGGACTTGCTCGGTTTAATGTCACGTTAAACGTTAAGCTAACCATTAAATTGTAGTTGTTTCTTAATCGTTCTGCGGTATTGGATAGTTGTCATCAGCATTAAGAGATGTCTTATCGTGTCGTGCAACCGCCTACCTTCCTTTAGGTATTCAATTATCTGGCACAGCTCCAAGATTTTTGTGACAAAAATAAGTTAATAGATTTTGAAATTGTCAAGATTGCGCAAAAGAAGTGCTTTTTAAAAACATCCTTTGGAAATTGAATGATGTTGGTTTCTTTTAATATCTAAGTATTTTATTTTAGGTAGATACCAAAGAACTATAAAGAGGCGATTTATTGTACAGTCAGCAACAAAAGTCGATTAACAATGTTACTTTTTTATATCATTTAAACAGACAATAAGCACATAATGTACTGGCTTTCAGAATTTAAGGGAATAGCTAAGGGTTTATTTTATCTTAATTTTATATTCATTGCGTTTTACTCTTAATATTCTACTTAATAATTAGGATTTAAAAATCATAAATGTTAATCGACTTTTGTTGCTGACTGTACATCGTTCAAAGTAATTTCTTCAAGAATTCGATTACCGTCGGACGTGCTGTATTCCTGTATTCCTGCCAGACGCAAAATTATATTGGTGTGAAAATAAACTTTTTGTCAGATCATTAAATTAGCCAAAATAACCGTCAAGCTAGCCTGTACCTAACGTGATTTAAATACTTTATTTTGGCACCTACGTTCTAAATGTTTACATTAGTCCGTCCCATTTGATCACGTTTACTTTTCAGTCAGAAACTGAAGCTATAATTTAATTAATAGTAGGGAATGTTTGTTTATCCGGTTCAAAACTGCAGGCAAAAGTAGCCAAAAATACGTTATTGTCGCATGAATCACTGACATTGTGTGGTGGCTAGAGGTTGCAAAAATTCGATAATTTTGATTTTCGAATATTCGAATATTTTTTCAGTGATGTTCGAATATTATTCGAATATTCGAATATTTTTAAAATATAAAAAAACCACTTAAAAATCAGCCTTTTATTTATTTATAAAAAGAACAATGTCTTAGCAACAATTATAAAATTAAAATTTAATAAAATAATAAAATTGGACACATAAAATTAAAATTGGGAAAATCAAAAAAAATAAAAAAATAAAAAAAACAACAATGTAATAGCGTCAATTAGAAAATTAAAACCAAAACATAATAAAATTGGACACATAAAATTAAAATTGGAAAAATCAAATAAAATTTAACAAAGTTTCTGAAAGGCTTGTCATTGAAATTGACAACAACGCGTTTTGTAAGTGAATAAACGCAACAAAATGGCGTCAGTCAAGTCAAACCGTCAAGCAGTGTTGCCAACAACAAATTTTAAGTTCTACCAACATAGACTTAGACTAGTAATTTTTTGGTAGTATAGTATTCGAATATTCGAATATGTATTTATTTGCTATTCGAATATAAATTTGGAAAGCGAATTCGAATAATTCGAATATTCGAATATTCGATTGCAACCTCTAGTGGTGGCTGGGTCATTTTAATACAAACGTTTCGTCCCACCACGCCGACTCTTTAGAATACGTTAAACGTTTGAATGCAGATAGACTGAACAGTATTATTTTGAGAACAAGCTAAAGCCCGCAACTTCGTCCGTATCAAAGTCAGTTAACATAGAGGTCTTAATTTTTTCTTCTTTTTTTGCGTTACCATAATTTTTATTCTAAGTCAAAGTCAAAGTATTTATTACAATTACACCATTTACAGGCACTTTTGAATTGTCAAGCAAGGAGTCGGTCATTTAAAAGTTGAAGCTAGTTGCTCGTTCCAAAACGGAGGTAGGCCTCTAAGGAGAAGAACGAGCAAGAAACTCTAAAATGAATGTAGCCTAGGTTACTCCTTATAACATATTCAGCTATCTGACATTGAAAGTCCTGTCAAAATCGGTCCAGCCTTCTCGGACATAAACCGGGACAAACATACATGTTTGTACAGACAACATTTTTAAGAGTTTTTTTTTTCTTTTTAGTAGGTACCATGTAAACATTCATATGCCATGTAGTAAAAAGTTAATATTTTTGCATTACAACAGTCACTTCAATTTTGTTTATTTGTATAGATGCGAAGATCAAACGTTATTATTATTGGCATATTTATATGTATAGATACTGAAGATCAAACATTATTGGCACAGCTGATGCGTAGTGAAGCGTAATTACTGCGTGAAGTGACATTATATTAGGTAATCTTAAATGTTATAAGAAAACATAAACGAATTGAACCCTGTTCCTATCCCACAGAATACTTTATTGCGGTCATAAAATAATTTTAGAAGCTGCCAATTAAAGGTCAACCAAAAATTATGTAAGCACTGATTATGGAGGTAATTTTACAGATATGACTGATTGAATTAACATTATTCGTGTGTACCTAATTAACTGCGTTCTAATGAATCTGCTAATTTAATTAGAAATCTAGGCTGCATCACATATCTATCTATGTATACATACCTACACGTTGCAGTTTTGCATGCTCGTAAATAAAAATATATATAACATTAAAGTGTCTGTAATCTGTATGTACTATCATAATAACAGCATTTTACAAAATGCATATGGGTACTTCTACTTATATGAATGTTGACAAGGTAAATAAATAAATACAATACAAAAAAAATGTCTGTATGTTTCTTCCAAATAATCTCCGAAATAGCTGAACAGATTTTCAAGGGCTTTCACTAGCAGGTATCTGATATTATAAGGAGCAACTTAGGCTATTTTTATTAAAACAAAAGAATTAGGACACCGCACAGAAAGAAAAACCGCTAATACACGACATTTACGCAGACAAACATACGGACATTAATAACCCGGTAAAAAAAAAACAGTGCATAATAACTTTGGTTTGTAGAGAAATGTAGGTCCATAGATAAGAAAGATAGATGTGTTGTCCTTGTTATCGCGTGAACCAGTAGGTACACAACCGACAGGTTTAAGGTCAACGACCCGTGAATTGATTGTAAGCACATAACCTTGGTCACATGCATTTGTATGAAGTTGTATGAACCATGTTTTAGTTCACCGTTATCGTCGGTTTTATGGTAAAATATATACGTTTTAAAGTAGTTTACTTTACAATGAAAGATGAGGATAATAACCTGATGTTCTTTTGTTTTATATGGAGTTTAATCTATACTTCATAAACTAATATTATTATAATAAAGCTGAAGGGTTTTTTGTTTGTTTAAACGCGTTTTTCTCTGAAACTACCAGTCGGATTGGAAAAATTCTTTTGTATATGATAGCCAGATTCATGAGGAAAAGTAAAGGCTATATAACATCACGCTACGACCGTCAAGAGCGGAGCAGTAACCTAAAACGTAGATAATTTAACGCGAAGCTTGAAAGATGACTCGTAGCAAACAAAACAATGATGACAAACAAAATCACGTCCATGTAATTATTATGACAGTTTAAAGTCAAATGATATTGAAATTACTTCTTTGTGAGACAAGCAACCTTTAATCAAAATGAAAATGTTTATTTGCTAGAACACGGTACACATAAGGTGTAACAGTTAATTTTGTTTCAGTGTATCCTGCCATACCTACATGGTGTGCTACTGTTAGCGATGTCAATTAATGTATAGGTTCTATCGATTTATATCTTAACCAGTATAATTGTGTTTGAATAGGTAACAAAAGTTTGATGAGTATAAACTATAAATAACAACAATAATAAATATAAACAGTTTCAAAGGTAAGGAAACTATTTGGTAAATTATTATAAACTAGCTTATGCCCGCGACTTCGTCTGCGTAAATGTCTGTTATCGTGGTCGCAGGCGAAGTCGCGGAATAAAAAGTAGCCTATGTCGTTCTTTGGGGTTCAAACTTACCCCGTACTAAATTTCATCAAAATCGGTGCAGTAGTTTAGTTTTGAAAGCGTAACAGACATACAGAGTTACTTTCGCATTTATAATAATAAGTATGGATACAATAAGTATAATAATAAACATGCAATACACATTTCTCTTAAATAAATTTTAGTTCTACAGGTGGCAACCGAAGTCTGTCTTCAACTCAAGTAGATATAATTATGTATACTCTTTCATTCTTATCAAGCCAACAATACAGGACAAAGGGAACACTCAATTGATAAATGCACACTTGGCAACAAGCCGAAGACATTAAAATTATGTCATAAATTAAGCCGTAAAGATCAAACAACAAATTAATTACAGCTGGCTTAATAATCGAATTTCACTACATAGGTACATCCAATCAAACATTATAGCCGTCTAGTAATTTTCTTGATCGTTTACAATTTTCCCGGATGTATAATATAAATTGAGCCTCGCTTCGTAGTTACTTGATTACTGTATGAAATACCTATTCATATTAATTGACTGATGTGTAACAGTTTACTAAAACAAAATAAGACTATCTTTAATTAAGGTAAATACAACTGAATGCAACAAAACAACTCCATAATTATTGTGTAGTTAAGACCTCTCCACATACATGTGACATTATCCCAGGAGACCAATTGGGTACTTGACACGAACAATCAATTAACATACTTTTGATGAGCTGTATAACAATGACGTATATATGACAACGTATGTATGTCTCTTACAATAGTCATAATGATTATCGTTGAGATGAGATTGCGACAAGATTTAAACGTTTTTAATAATAATAAACCTTTAAGTAGAATTGGGCCTAGCGGATCTAAAGGGGGTTTAAGGGGTTCAAGCCAACACCCCCCCCCCCCCGTGACAAATGTTAAAGTAAACTTAACTTTTTTAAAAATCTATCCTCAAATTGTTCTACGGCTAAACATATCAATATTTATGCTCCTGGACTGTGATAATATCGCACCGGTGGGGAGGGGACTAAACTGGAGCCGTATTCATGTGACCGCATTTCGTTGCACTCTTTGAAAATGATTTGGACAACAATGTGTCATTCTCAGTGTATATTATCATATTTTGCCCCAATGTACCTACATTTACATGGTAATGAAGTTACATAACTTGCATAGTAAAACCTATTTTAAATAATCACTACATCATCGTTGAGGATCGTAGCTAGGGTTGCCAGGAGCACGGATAAAGCCGGATATAGTTAGGCTTTTTGGAAGCATGTCCGGCCAAATTAGACGGTGTTCGACCCTTCTAACTTTTGTTAGGCTTTTAATAGTTAACCGGCCGTGCGGTAATTTCGTTATAAATTGCATAATAAAGAAGACTGAATTACGATAAAGGGTCGAAAAACCAAACAATAATTTTAAAATTCACAAAACCCTTATAAAGGTAAAGCGTCCGGCTTTTTTACATAAAAGTCTGAATTGAACTGGCTGGTCTGTTCAGCTTTCCAGATTTAGAATAGTGGCAACCTTAACAGTGACCTATCTAGTATTTTTTTATTTATGGCATGGCGCCATATATCTCGATTTCGAGCAATTATTGCGGCATCCTAAAAAAAAAAGAGTCCTAGTGTCCGGAGAATCAGGTCGGTCCACCGTTGGTCGTCGTCCTCTGGTCCTTTTTTCACTGACAGAGACTATCTCCAAGGGTCAGAGGATCTTTGCCAGACATTATTGACTGACGTAAATCCTTATTGGTTGAAAATTATAGTGAAAAAGCGGTCTTTAATTAGGCGAGTATAGAATATAAATGGAACAGTATAAGGTCCACGGCATCAACAGCATTAATTCCATTACATGTATTGATTAAGGGACCCCAACCAGAGTATCGCATCTATCATATTTATTTTATTAGGTAGGCTAGCTTACTATCTATTTTTATCGTTAATTGCTTCCATGTGATTTGCTTTTACAAATCTATAGGTTTTATAATGTTACATTAGGTCACTTGTTGGAGCTAAATGAAGCCACAGCATCATTACATTAACAAATACCTCTGTACCAATGATTGAACACGGAAAATGATTCAGTGAATGATAAACTGCAATGCAAATGAACGAATGTTTGCTGAACACTATTATTTAAATACGTTTTAGATTAGATATCTATTAATAACGTTGCAATTAATCAAAACACTTCATTGTCTATAATAGATACCGGTAATATTGCACGATTAACGTCCTTCACGTAGCTATCTAGGAATCGGATCTAACGCAGATTGTGAGCAATGATTCTGTTCGGAAATTACCGTGTAATTTCTATTCGTCATGTCTTGATTACATGACGAATAACATACGTCATACCTGTGATGTCGTTTGAATGCCAATAACCACAGATATTTGGAAGACTGGCGAAAAAGAGCCCTTTTAGTAAGTCATTAGATTAAGCTGGGAACCATCTTAAGGATTTTGAGAATGGAACCCGTGGAAATGGAGCATGGAATGAAATGTTCAGAATTTGTCTTACTAGAGTGAATTTGGCAAGCACTTGATGATGTAGGTCAATTACCAAACGGACGAAGAGTTCGTTTACCTAATAGTCATGTATGTCACGCGATGTGCCCGGACAGCTGAAACTGAAGATCTACTTAGAGTAGTCTCTAACAGGTTATATCAGCGTAGCATGGTTTTATTTGGTTTTGTTGAACTAACAAAACACGGCTCACAAAGGAAGGACTTTCCAATACCGTATTCGATATGACGCGTTTTATTAGTCATATGATTTTTATACGAACAACCGCGTGGGTGATTACCCTGGTGCAATGTTGTATGATTTATTTTTGCAAGAAGAAAAGGAGGACGATATACTCGTAATTTGATATTTATTTACATTATGTCTTTTGTATTTAGCGACAATTTTATAATTCCTTGTCTGATGCCGTGCGAATTAGGATCGGTGCCACGCAATAAAATTTTTTCCTCCATTTCCCCCATTCTCCACACTGTTTGCCATATTATCATAGACTCCCTCTTCTTTTAAATCATCCACATACAATCCATTCATCTTTTTCTTTTGTCTCCCTCTCTTCCATTCCATGCGTTTCATTCCTCCTCATAATTTGTTTGTCACTGACACCACTTTCCGACTCCTAAGCCATTATACTGTACTTATAATAAATTGACACGTTGATGTTAATCTTTATTTGGACCGACTACGTCCCTAAGTAATTATTTACCAAACGTGAATAATACATTTGCAAGATACTAATTGGCTAAGCCAGGAGGATCTGGAGAGAGCAAGTAACTTTGTAACGTAGTGTGTTTAAACTTTACTTGACATGTTTAAGTTTTGCCTGACTTTAAGTTCACATCCTCATATAAATTTACACGTCTACTGTGTTCTTAAACAGGTGTATCTTGTCTTGTGGGTATTTCGGAAGTAACTTTTAGAAAGACTAGAGGATTTGTATCAAAATCTGTATATCCAAAAGGGGTGACTTCAGAATTAGAAGATATACCTAGGTGTCTTCACCAGTTCAATAACCTGATGGACGCTTATTTTGAATTTGAAGAAATAATGGGCACTGGCATATTTGGTCACTGTAAGCAAGTTGCAAGGGGGTGAACTTTCCCTGTCGGGAAAGAAAAGATTAAGATTTGTTTTTAAATTAAGTTACTGTTTGAATACAAACTTGACGCGTCTAGGTCGGTCGACGGTCGCTGTCCAATTAACTTAATCGACGTAACATAGACGTATTACGTCACATTTATAATTTATTCGTTAATAGTAGTATAATGTGTAAAAGACGCGCCCCCATAAAATTAACCGTGGCAACGCCAATGGTGACATATCACTTTTTCAGGATTACCTAATGTAGATTATGATGGATAAAATATCACCATGTTATCTAAGGTAGCTTACATTGAAACATCGATAAGATCTCATCGATCATTTTTCGATGATACTGAAATATTTTACAGACTTAAAACTAGGAAATGCATGTGTTTTTCTTTTTATAAAAATGAAAATCTTTCAAGGCACATAGTAACACATTGCTCTTTTCAATATTACTGCTATTATAAATGCGAAAGTATGAATGTATGTTTGTTACTCAATGGCCCCAGAACGGCCGAACGGATCTGGATGAAATTTGGCACAGATATAGTCTGGAATAGCACATAGGCTACTTTTTATCTAGCTAGTACCACTATTAACAGCTTCTTCTATGTAGACTTATTTAAACAACCACAAAATGTGATGACAGATTCATTTGGTTCATGACTGTAAACAACATTTTTCTAAGCGTGATTATGTTGTTTATCAGCTGGACAGATAACGGAACTTTAACTGTGGTTGTGTAAAGATTTAGGGCCCCAATCACTTCTAGTTCAACGTTTCTTGGTCACAAGCTGATCATTTAGTATAATATTATCTCTTGCAGGGATTGAAAACGGTTCCAAAATACCGGTAAAATACCGGTATTTTCGGGTTCCGGTACCTGTACCGGAACAGGAACCAGAACCTAAATTGGAACCTTTAAGAACCTTTATTTTACCGGTTCTTAGGCAAAGCGAGTATAAACTTGTTTTTGAAGTGTGAGGAGAGAGGGGTTTGTAGGAAATCACAGTTGTATTGGTGTTTAGTAGATCTTCCGATACCTATGTCTGGCTTGGCCGAGGCAAGAACATCAATAAATTTCGGTTATTCAATCCCTGCTCCGAACACATCCCCTCTTTCGTAAGGAACCTTTAAATCGGATGACAAGGAACCGGTATAATATCATTCGATTTAAAGGTTCTAGGAATCGGTATATCGGGGTTCTAGGAACCGGTATATCGGAACCCAAACCGGAACCGATACCGGAACCGGAACCGTACCGAAAAGAGGAACCTTTATAAGAACCTAAATGAAGAACCAGAACCGAAATTGGTACCGGTTTTCAATCCCTGATCTCTTGTCTACGTGACTAACTAAATGTCGCCAGTGGAACATGTCGTGTGAATGTATCATTAACAAAAATAATGAGCTCTTCTACCAATACCTCCAATTTATTTTAAGAAAAAGCGCCGTGGGAGATTTCGCTAACAACCAATACAATACTAGGTAATCACTCATTAAATTCTCAGAAAGTAAGTATAGGTAGGTATAGGTACTATAATCTTATTATGATCTCAAGCAATTAATGGCATTCAATTACGCTTATCGGGGACCTAATTCTACATTGTGCCAGTGTTGTAGGTACAAGCAGTTAATGAGAAATATTTGTTGTCTTATCTATAGACTTGAGTACACAAACAAAACAATGCCGTAATGATGATAATACTGGGTAAACTCGGTTTTTGTATGGGGGAAGGAATTTGACTGTTTAAGTATAATTATTATTATGTTCAAGTTCGGAATAAATTATGATAACCTTAAAAACATTATTTAGCTACCTACTTCTTGTTACATATTTACAAATACATTTGTGATTATTATAATTATGTAGTTCCGAAAGGGTCGAAAACTAAAATCAATTGGTAAGTTATTGGTAGGTATTTGTTATGTATTTAAAAAGGGTACATAGGTACATAATACATAAAATATTTATAGGTTTATTTAGATTTATTTCCAAAAGTACATATATTACCTACCTACTTACTTAAATCATATAAAAATTAAGGTGTAAATAATGAGATTCCACGATTGACATTTGTGACATTATTTCAGATATTCCTATAATACTTAAATATTTATTAGATATGTTAATAAAATATGTACGAGGCCTGTCATAGTAAAAAATAAACCGTCATTTAGAGCTAGTTTTATATCTAACCGGTAGGCATACAATGATACAATACCGGTAACTACATAAATATAACAAAAACAGGTAAAATATTACAAAAATTGAGTTTTCTGATTAGAATTGAATTTAACAAGCAAAGACCATAATTTTAGTAACGTTAAATCTAAAAGGAAACAAAAAAACGACAAAATGTTTACCATTCCAATTGTTTGTAATCAATTAACCATAAATAAAAAATAAAAACAATATTTTTGACGTTTGACAGCTGCTAACTACATAACTATAGAATAGATATGCACGTGCATATGAAAATCGGTCTCAGAAACGACAATCATATATGAAACACTACTTGTAAAATATGGTAAATAAAAGAAAATCATTAGACACTCACCCTGCTATTCGACAAATCCCTAAATATCGGTGATAAACACAAACCACGATTTATTTCTAATTTTGCTAACAGTCGGCATCTAGAAACACACACCGTCGACGCCATCTTTACACTACGTATGTACAATACTGTAGGTATGTATAGTCTATAGTAACACCGGTCACCGGTCCGGTCACACTGGCGCCGCAGAGCGAGAAAGTAAAGACGAGCTGAGCTGCTGTATTGTCAAAATAAAATACATCTTTAATATTATTTTTTAGCTTAGCAATTGAAAGTAAAATGCATTGTTAATGTATTGTAGTAACTTGCAACCCGTCGGTCTTTCTTTACCCAATTCAATGAATTATACCTTACTAAATATGATATTACTGTTTCCTAATTTTTCCCAAGCTTATGCTTAATTTTATTTCAGTTTTTGATTATCAGTTTTTATCTATTAAAATGATTTTAAATCTGAAATGCACTATGTAGAATATAGATAATGTTTTGAGTTAAAATTCCCGGGCTAATTTTGTTATATTGGCAGCATTGATTGCAAAACATTAAAGACTTCGTTCAGAAATATGAACTTAAAATAGAAAAACAACATCAAGACCTTGACATTCTCCTACAATGTTTTATTAAATATGGAAAAATAAGTGACGAAAACGTAGTCTAATTCGTAATAGATCTTGTAATCAAGCTGTGCTATTTTATTATTATTTATTTTCTAAGAATAATTTTAGTAAAGTAAGTATTTATTACAAAGTAAAGTAACACCAGCAGCCAGCAGCACCACACGCCTTTGCCAACTTTTAATAATTTTTAAAAACCATCAATGACAGCATACGTCAACATGACATGACAACTTTTGTTCGCCGCGATTGTTTCTGATTTTTCTCTGCGTTTTGAAAATAAATACGTTTTCCAATGGCTGTTCCTGATTATAAACTAAGTGCTGTATTAAGCGGCCACTCGCTGGACGTGCGATGTGTGGCCACGACCAAAGAATTTTGTATATTATCTGCATCACGCGACAGGACCGCAAAACTGTGGCATCCGGAAGGGTTAGTATTTCTTTTTATGCCGTTAATTGTTGTAAACCGCCAGAAACTTAATGAAACTTTTCTATTGCAGAGTGAAAGACTTTGTTAACGTGGTGACGTATAAAGGACATAGGAATTTCGTGTCGTGTGTTTGCTGGCTGCCTCCATGTGAAGCGTATCCCGATGGGCTTGTGGTGTCTGGCAGCAATGACAATACAATATTGGGGTATAACCTGCAGGACGGCGTTATCCAGGTGACGCTGGAGGGGCATGAGAACGCCGTGTGTAGCGTCACGCCTGGACGAGATTCTGGTATCTTGTTGAGGTTAGTAACATTCTTTGTTTTCATGTGGCAGCATAAACTAAAATTTCCTGTACAATAGAAAAGCATGTTGCAATGTCTTATAGCTGTGTACATTTACAGCTAGTTTTTTTTTTTTGCTATTGGTTAAAACTGCTATCTGACCTCAACGAAAGGATGGCAAAAACCATTTTTTAAAAAGTTAGTTTGAATATGAATAATGTCACAAAACAGCACATTTATACGTCATGTTGTTACTTTGAATGTATAATAAAATATTGTAAATACCTACATACATGTACTTGGAATGGTTTAAACAAAATAGTTATTTTTACTTACTCATAATGAAGATAACAATTTTTTTTTTAATATAATAAAATTTTTACATAATGTATGTATACGACTAATTTGAAAAGTCGTCAGTATAAACATAAAAGTATTACTGAGTAGTTTGAGTGACTAAATGTTGTGTTCTATATTCGAAAGCAATTACTGGGGAATTCCCTAAACATACATAACATAACATCACGCCTGTAATCCCCAAAGGGTTAGGCAGAGGTGTACCCATTAGTAGTTGGTAGTGTTCCCTAAACAAACAATTTTAAAATGGTTACTGAGTCAGTTAAAATACTAATAAGTATAATTCTCCTTCTCTCAGTTCTAGTTGGGATAGCACAGCCAAGGTATGGAATGTGAATGCAGCCCGTGTCCCACCACTGACACTCAAAGGCCACCAGGCTGCGGTGTGGGCAGCTGTAGAACTGTTCAGTGGTACCTACGCTACTGCATCTGCTGACAAAACTATTAAGTTATGGATGAAGGATGGTACTATTATTACTACTTTGACTGGTGAGCATATTTCTTTTGTCTTTATGGAAGTCAAAGGCACCCTTAATTTAGCTGTGTCATAAAATGTTTACTCTCTGATGTAACCAACCTACTAAAATTTCAGTTACTTTTAACTGAAATTTTGTAGGTTGGTTACATCAGCGAAAAACTACTTGACCCATGTAAAGCCCAGGGTTGCGGGACGTCTTAACAGGATACCGTGGCCCCGGAACGTAAAGGGCAACAGAAGGAACAGGGTGGTTTTTTTTGTCAGTAAAAGTCTGACAGTCCCTTCCGCCCCACCCAGGGCGGAAGGAGTCATTTGATGATTTGACCATGACCACCTAAAAAAAAAAAAACCCATGTAAAGACATGGGTCAAGTAGTTTGTGAGAGAGCTTTTAGCCAGTGAGTGAATAAATGAATGAGAAATCTTTGGCTTGTGTATGAAATTATCAATACAACAAAATAATAACATTAATTTAAAGTTGAAATATACGTTTTGAGGTTGATCACCAATAAAAAAAAAATATCATTGATTGATAAATTGTTTTAGAATCATCATCATTATTATAAAAATGGATCCCTATTTCCCTAGGTCACGGCATCACACGTGAACGGCTGGACCAATCTCACTAATTCTTTTTTTGTTGTGTTTGTTATTGTAAGGGGAAGGTTCTTATAAAAGAAAATTTAAAAAATAATGATGGAGGTATGAAGTTCGCTGCGTCAGCTAGTTTTATATAATCATAATCCCAATAAGACTTGTATTTTTTTAAAACATGATATGGTTTGTTTTATTGTTTAAAATTTAATATTACAGGCCACACAGATTGTGTAAGAGATCTGGCTGTAGCAAATCCTGAAACCTTCCTTAGCTGTTCTAATGATGCCTCCATCAAGCTATGGACCAACAAGGGACAGTGCCTTAACACATTTTATGGACATTCTAACTATATCTACAGGTAAGTAAATACATAAAGAACTAGGATTCCTTTAAATGCAGAACTATTTGGTCTTATAAGTCATTTTTTTCCAAAAATTTACTTGTGAAAGGCTATGAGGAAGCATTTTGCCCAAGTGTGGAATAAAACAGGATAAATATTCCTCCACTGCAGTGCAAAGGACTTTTCTCATACAAAGAACGCACTAGATTCAATTCTATTTTTTTTTTTCTTGTATAGACGTTCAAAAGTGCCTTTTAATGGCCTAATTGAAATAAATGATTTGACTTTTACTTTGACAAGCTTTGATCACTACACTCATGGCGGATTGGCGATTTTAAACTTATATTTATTACAAGTTCAGGTTCCTCGCGATGTTTGTTGAAGGGAATTGGTATCCAAGATACACTTAGAAAGTACATAGGAAATAGAAAAATTCACATTGGTGCTTGCCTTAAAACAGGATAAAAAATAAAAAATAAATCTACATTTTCTGGCATCTCTTACTCCAGTATCAGCATGAACCCAGTCGTGCAACAAGGCTTCGCAACATGCGGCGAAGATGGCAGTGTTCGCCTGTGGGCGGGCGGAGACTGCGTGCGCGACATACGCCTGCCTGTGCAGTCTGTGTGGAGCATCACGTGTCTAGACAACGGTGACATTGTTACTGGTATGTTCAAAAGTGACTTTTTATTAAACCACTAGCCCGAAACTTTGTATGCTTGATTTTTTTAAACCATGTTAAGTTACGTCTTTGGTTACTACTCCGCACCCGTCGGTCGTAGCGTGATGATATATAGCCTATACGGTTCCTCATGAATCTGGCAATCATATACAAAAAGATTTTTCCCAATCCGGCTGGTGGCTACAGAGATTAGCGTGTTTAACCAACAAACAAACAAAAATCAATAGTAGTATCAATAGTGATATTTTACGGAATTTTATGAAGTTAGAATAAACTATTTTGTTGCCATATATAAACATAACATCACACCTGTAATCCCCGAAGGGTTAAGCAGAGGTGTACTCATTAGTACATCCACAGTTCGCCAGTTTCGCCAGTCTCATGCATTAGGGGGCGAGCCTATTGCCATCAACCGGGATATTTTGTTGCCATAAAGAGTGTTAAATTAGGTAACATCCCGGAAAATTGTAATGCTTCCAGTATTGTTTATCAACAGGTTCAAGTGACGGTGTCGTCCGCGTGTTCACAAAAGACCCAGCAAGGTACGCAGACGAAGCGACACTCAAACAGTTCGAAGAAGATGTCACGAAGATGCAGGCAGCCTCTCAGCAAGAAATAGGAGGATTCAAACTTTCTGAGTAAGAAATGGTTTCTTTTTTTCTTGGACAAAAGTGTTTTATGCGCAAACGCTACTTATTAAAAACTTTTCTACTAAAACGGAGACGTATAACAGAGAGAGACACGTAGAAATGAACCAAGTAGTTAAATAACACCAGCCTATTATTGTCAGGCCCGAGCATTGATCACCACACTTGCTCAAGGCAGATTGACAAGTCCAGATTTCTTCACGATATTTTTCCTTCACCTATGTCAGTGGTTTGGACATATCATGAAGAAATCTGGACCTATAATTAATATTATGTGCATACGAATTTTAAAAAACACATTGGCTGTTGCTCATTGTCTAACTTAACCAATGGGCCACGTCGACATTAGACCATTACAACCAGGCAGTTCTATAGCTATTTTTTTTTTATTTTTCTTCAAGATTACCCGGCCCTGAAGTTCTTCTGGAACCCGGCAAAAATGACGGCCAGACGAAGTTGGTCCGTCGCGGCACCAACGTCAAGTGTTACTCCTGGAGTGCCGCTGAGAACACGTGGAACGAGATCGGTGACGTCATGGGCGCTCCGCCCTCCAGCGAGGGCAAAACTATGTATCAGGGAAAGGTGATATATAGTTATAAAATAAAATCATCCCGTTAGCTGCTGCCAGCGCTCTGCCTGCAAGTCTTCACCTTTATTTGGCCATTATAAATTTTACTTTACTGCACAGGATTTAAACCCCTTACTTGAATTAATTTTTTTTTGCCGTGTCGGAGCAGTGCTCTTAGTAAGAAGGTGACCATAACACAGCATTATCATGAAATTACTCACAAAAATCGATGTATACTAAAGTAATTTTTTCTATCTATTTTCAGGAATACGACTTCGTATTTAGTGTAGACATCAAAGATGGAGCACCACCAATTAAACTTCCTTTTGACAAGACTGAAGACCCTTGGGTAGCCGCCCAAGCTTTCATACACAAGTAAGTTGTCAGAAATTACTTTGCTTTAGAGATCATAAATGAAAGCTCAAATTACTGTTTAGTTTATGTATCTAATTCGCTGTCTATAATCCGTGCCATTCGATAAACGAATTGGAAGCGGTGACGTTTATCCTGCCCTCTCACTCGCTCGCTATTCTGTGCGAGTGAGATGGCATGATAAGCTCTTATATATGTTTGGCCGCCATTTTAAATCCGTTTATTGGAGCGAGTTATATTTAAAAATCGAAATCTAGTTTTAATGAATATACTAATTTTGTTTATCGTTTTAATATTGCCCATCAATATTCGCTATATATTTTGATTGTCTTATACAATATGTTGTTTTATATTTCAGAAATAATCTACCTCAAGTATATTTGGAGCAGGTCGCAAACTTTATCATTTCTAATGCGAAATTAGACTCGCAACCAGTATCAAGCAATGGGTGAGTATTTCAATTTCACTCAGTCTTAATCATTATCAATTAGCTGTATTCATATTTTTCATTATTTTCAGTGAATATAAAATTTAACCTGAAAAGTGATTAAATGAAATAGAAATGACTTTGAAAGCGAGTAATCTATTTTCTTTCATCTGCTGTACAAACTCATATTTTTCATTCCTGCCATATGAAAGTTAGCCTAAGAATTGACAAAATAAAATTGTTGAGACTTAGAAATCGATTAATATATTTTCTTTTTTGTTGTTCATAGCCTGCGATTGTCGTAAGTCATAAGGGGGACCTTAGACGATGAATCTGGCATCAGTCATATAACTGTTACTAAATTGCCCTAGCGAGACTGATATTTTCGTTTTGCGTAGGTCAAGTTTGCTATAAATCCGTGATTAAAATTAAATTGATTGTCAATACCCCACCACATAACACGAACACCCTGAATACGTGGGGTGTGTGGGCGAACAAAATTAAACGTGGTATTGGCAAAAATAAAATAAAAATACTTAAAATGTGTCCATTTTGTACGTCTCTAGAAAATTTCGAAAAGTACAACATATGAAATTAAAAGTTCAAATTATCCACCATGCCAGAAATAAGGTTAACAATTTTTACAACCTGTTAATTATTATATAATAGGTAATTAGCCGATACTGTCTTTGTTAATTGTTCCAATAAGATACTTGATTTGACAGAGATCATGTAATACTAAATAGATGCAAAATATCTATCCTACGTTTTATTTATCTCTAACAGATTGGCCTGATAAGTCTGATGTCAGATCGATCGCCTAAGGTCCCACATACATAAAACATTAGCTCATCATTTTGACTGAGATTACCAAGCCTCTTCTGAAGTCTTATTGACCGTTCCAGCTTCGCAGACCCGTTCACGGGCGAGTCTCGCTACGTGCCGGGCTCGGGCTCGGTGGGCGGGCTGCCGCCGCCCTCGCACGCCGACCCCTTCACCGGCGCAGGCGCATACACCACGTCCTCCACCAGCACCACGAACGAGAAGATGCTTATACCGCATGATGCTTATATTAGGTAAAGATAATAATATATTACATGCTTCAAAAAACCACTACTCTCAACCTCCCGACCTCTTCTTTACCAACCACATTTTCTAAGTAAATGTTTTCCTTGAACACTTGACTCTGGTCCGTGTGTAATGTGATATTAAACCCGCAAGGCAGCTTGTGGCAAGCTGCTGTGCAGTAGCGACCCCACAGACCTGATCTCCCAGGAGTAATCTCGTTCCACTTCTCTGATGTGCCTTTATTGGCTAGCCAGGAGCCAGTAGTTAACACTGACGTGGAACAGAGCTCCCACCTCTCTTAATAAGTCGGTATAAGTGGAGATTCGCAAGAACAACTGTGCTCTGGGAGGGAAGTATTATAATAGGATGCGTACAAATAAAACTTAATCCTAAATAAATATTTCAGATTCGATCAAGCCAACTTGAAAGCGATATACGACAAGCTAAAGGAATTCAACAGCAAAATGGGTGACGGAATAAGCGCCATGACAGACGAACAACTAGAATCCGTTGTCAAATTGTGTGAACTGGTAAGAATAGAATAACTGTACTTCTGTATAACACACATTCAATCTACTTATAGTGAGAAAAGACAAGCTACATAGCCGTTAAAGTCAAAGTCAAATCATTTATTTCAATTAGACCATTAAAAGGCACTTTTGAACGTCACTTACAAGAGAAAAGAAAAATTATAATATTGAATCTAGTTGCCCATTCCAAAAGGTAGTTTTGTATGGAGAAGATAACTATGCATACTGCCCATCATACTAAGTAACATTGAACAAAAAATATTGCTGCAAAACAATCTTTATTTTTGGTGTGGAATATTTCTGTTTATTGTAGCGCGAAATGTACCAAAAAATATTGTGCATGCAATATATACAGGGTATGAAGGGGTATTTTAAATTTAGTTATAACATTGTTTTATGAACTTGTTTTTTGTAGAAAAAGACTTAAAAGATGTTGGAGCTGTGACCTTCAATATCTCCTTAACCAGAAGGTTCCCAAAGGATTATGCTTTCGAGTTGCTTTAATATGCCTCGGCCTATAAGTAATGACATTACTCTGCATCCCTTAATAGGATGATAAGACAGACTGTGACTGTGAGAAAGTTACATAAATACTCGTAGATAACATTGTGTGTGTTAGCTATGAACAATGATGTTTGTCTGCAAATACAAGTTCCATTCATATAATATAAAGTTAACGTTTTAATATATCTCGGTAAACAACATCTAAATGTATCACCATATTTTAGTTAACAAATGATTTTAAACGGAAAAAATTATAATTTTAAAAAGTTAGTCTTGATCAAAAGGCCAATTTAACTAATTAAAAAACGTTCAAAGTCTACTCGCAATTTTATCTCATTGACAATCTAAGTTAGGATAAATTAGAGACATTTTTGACAGATTAAGATTGATATTTGATATCGGTCATTTCTAAAAGTTTGTAGAATTTCCCCTTGGGATGCATACTAAGATAGCTGGTTCGAGATGGCGCGAAGTAAGAGGTTCTGGAAGGGCTCTGCCCAGCAGTGGGACAGCGTAAGCTATACACAAAAAACAATCAACATAATTTATTATTTTTTTTACAGAACAATGCTGTCAACAATGAAACCATTTCGATATTGAAAAAAATGTTGGAATGGCCCAAAGGTATGTCACAAAAACATTATTAAAGCTTATATTATAAAAGCGAAGGTCATTCACGTATTGACTAAACACGAAATCACGAAAACTACATGACGTATGACGCTAAAAATTAGCAGGTAAGTAGTTGGTAAGGAGATGTCAGCTTAAAATGGATATGACTATTGAGTTCTGCACTGGCAAAACCTAGTATTTAGTGAGTTAAGTGACGTCATTCTAAATCCAATATGGCGGACTAGTTATTTTGTGCACACCCATGATATGGGTATCAAATGAAAGGGTCAGCTGAGTAGAATACATAACACTAAGCTATAACCCCTTGCTGTTAAAAATACATACACATATGTACATACATAAACTCACGCCTTTTTCGCACGGGGGTAGGCAGAAACCACAGAACGCCACCTGCTACGATCCTTAAATACTCCTTTCGCCTCATCTACGTTCATACACAAAAAATATATTACTTTAATTTTTGGATATTAAAACAACATTAAGGTGGATGCGACGACCCCTCCGTCCATACATTTTTCATTAGAGTTATACACTAAACACAGACACTCTTTCTTTAAAACTAATCATTTTATCACTTCTTTACAATAAAATGTGCTCGCGTCCGAAGTTTTTAGCCAATAACTTCATTATTCACTGAGAAAAACAATAGTGAAATCTCGGCAAAAATTGACACTTCTTTAGTAGTGTGCGTGACACTGCGGGACTTTTGAGTACTTTTGACAAGCAAACGAAAGGCGAAGTTTAAAAATTGGCACACTAGATGGCGTGCAAAATAATTTCTGATAAATCAATATCTTAGTTCAATAATTAGATTTCCTTTCCAACCGTATCAAAACAAGAATAAAATAACATAAAACTAATGACCTTCGACATCTATGTTTTTTTAAACAATTTTACTTATTATTTATTATTGTTGTGTGGCAACATAAATACCAATACTCGTAGTGTAGGATACAAGCAACGTTGCCGTTCTTTCCTAAATGGAATACGTTGACAAAAAAAGCGTTGCCAAACTTCGTTCACTTGTTGTTGTTTGGGACTTGATAATACCTATGATAGAAAAATAATTCCTAATACATTCTGATTTCGGTTGTCACGCGCTATGATTTGCGCGCGGAATTTCTTGTGTATTTTTTGTATGCTATGCATTTTCATTGATTAAAATTGCAATTTTCCTCCAGTATGTATTTGAGACTATATTGTAACTAATTTATCGTAGGTATAGTAATTAATTATTCTAAATACGCAATTATATTTTTGGTGGTATTAGAAACTAAAAAACAGCATGTTGGCCCGTGATTTTTCTGAAATATCGTCACAATACTGATTACCTACGTCATACGTGTCAGTGATGATGAGTCAGTGTTTCATATTTGAATGTGTTTGAATATGTTTTTGGTCAACCATTATAAATCGGTAAACTAGGTACCTACTAAAGTAGTCACAAAATTAAACTTGCAAACATTTGCTAAATACCTATGGTTTTGCCGGGTTACGATAAACATCTTTTACGCATTTTAAAATAGTAAAAAAAAAATAGTTTCAGACAGACAAACATTATTATTAGTTTGTTTTATTTTGTAGTAGGTACCTACTAAGCTCACGTTCACGGTAATGGTGCGTTCAGAAACAAATAATGTGTGTTGTTCATTCCAGGGTGACTTGAATTGTGCACAGCGTTAGTAGGTATGGTCGAACGTGTGACGTAGACGTTTCGCAGAATATTGAGAGTGTTGGTACCGGGTAGGTATGACGATTTTCTTGAGATGAATAATTATAATAAATTGTTTGTATAATAATAAAGCGTAATTTTAGCTCCAGAAATCAAGTTTCCGTAGTGTAGCGGTTATCACGCGTGCTTCACACGCACAAGGCACACGGTTCGATCCCGGGCGGAAACAGTTGCTATTTGTATTTTATTGCCGATCATAAAAAGTATCTTCACGCTTTTTTATTAATTGGGTGATCAGAGAAATCTGAAAAATAAACATTTTGTTAAAATAAAAGTAAACTACGTAGGTACTATTTCTCGCCTTGAAACTTACGTTTAGAAATCTATGATTGTTATCAAGGCCAAGTATGCCGCAAAACCAAATTATTTGTCGTATCAGATTACGATAGCTCACTTTGTTATTTTTTTGACTGATGTACCAGAATGACGCCAGACTGAGCGTGTAACCCATGAATAACACGTTCAGTCTGGCTCGAATCATTCTCGCATCAGTCAATCACTGACCACTGTCCCCGACGCAATCTAAATAAATATTTTTTTTATTTATTTAGATCAATACAACTATCATTAGGTACATGTCATGTTACCCCAAATCGGTAACGTGGTATTTCATAACATAGGTAGCTCATACAAAGCAACAAAAAAAAAATAACAAAGTGAGCTATCGTAATCTGATACGACAAATAATTTGGTTTTGCGGCATACTTGGCCTTGATAACAATCATAGATTTCTAAACGTAAGTTTCAAGGCGAGAAATAGTACGTAGTTCACTTTTATTTTAACAAAATGTTTATTTTTCAGATTTCTCTGATCACCCAATTAATAAAAAAGTGTGAAGATACTTTTTATGATCGGCAATAAAATACAAAAAGCAACTGTTTCCACCCGGGATCGAACCGGGGGCCTTGTGCGTGTGAAGCACACGTGATAACCGCTACACTACGGAAACTTGATTTCTGGAGCTAAAATTACGCTTTACTAAGTTATGAATGAAGTTTTATTAGTCTGCTGGTAGGTATCTATCAGATGGTGGCTTGTGATCGGTGTAAACAATGAGTTCTCTTCCATCGAACATTTTTCTGAAGTGTTTGATTGACATACCTACCTACCTATAAATTGATAAGTAGATAGGCTAATAACTCTGTCGAACGTAGACCCCGTAGGTATAGGTACTGTATGAACTGTGTCGCTGTTGTGTTTCGGAGAATTTCTTTGAGAAATAGGTAGGTACCTAGCCAAGCAGTACTTATATTTCTTGTTTACAAGTTATTGAAGGACAGCTCCTGCGCAGGTGTTCGTTGCGTCGCACGTGACTACGTGAGGGAGTTGGCGTCGGTTGGTGATGGAGATGGATTCAATGAGCAAACTAAGCTGCGTTTTGTACCTATGCTAACTTTACATAACTCGAATGCTTGTGAGTGTGACGCTTCTGTGTTCCACTTGATCTTTGTTTTATCTCGCTTCTTGGAATTGTGCAGGACCGCGTTGAGCGGTGCTTGTAAGTACTTATGTGATCTGCGTTAGGTACCTACCTACCTACCTACTATGCTGTCACGGTAGAAATTTATCATGCCGATAAATCTACGTAGGTAGGTCTTGATCTTGAATCGTCTCGGGTCTGGGGTAAGCAGAGATAGCAGACTTTTCCTTGTGGTGGTTTGATTCCGTTGCTTGACACTTCATAGACCAGGAACTTGAGGTTTTCTTTGTCGAAGACGCATTTTGATGGATTTATAGTGATATCATACACCTCTTATCTGCGTAAGACTTCCTGTAAATCTTTGATGTGGCTTGCTTTACTTACTTCCGTTCCGCCTTCCGCCGGAGGTAGTGGGTTCGATTCCCACCCAGGACAAACTTTGTGTGATGAGCATAATTATTGTTGGTTCTGTGTCTGGGTGTAATTTATCTATAATACTGTATGTATTTATAAATTATATAAGTATGTAATGTATATCAGTTGTCTGGTTACCATAACACAAGCTCTGCTTAGCTTGGGATCAGATGGCCGTGTGTGAGTTGTCCCAAGATATTTATTTATTTTTATTTTACTTCATTTTCAGATGCGATTATTGGGTAGGTAAGTACCTACCTACCTACCTACTTACCTACGTCGTCGATGAATGGAAATTTATGCGTAGATACCTAGTCTAATCCGATAAGTAGGTAGGTAAGTAGTACTTACCTACCTACCTACTTATCGGGTACTTACTAAGTACCTAAGTACTTGATAGATGAATCGTTGGAATATCTGTCCGGCATTCTTGAGACCTGGACATACCTATTCGTGTAGGTAAACTCGAATATGCCAAAAGGTGTTGTGATGTCTGTTTTCTTGATGTCTAGCTCGTAGACTGGTAGGTACTTACCTACTTAGTTGTTGATAAGCACGGTTTAGGTCGAGTGTATTGAAGATTTTCTTGCCGTGAAGTAGGTACCTAGGTAGATAGATGAAAAAATATTGAATACCTAGCTAGTGTAATGTAATAAAATAAAACTGCGTTATATTGTAATCAAAATTAAGTGTCGTGATGGCCCAGTGGTTAACGCGCCCACCTCTCATGCATGAGGTTGTGGGTTCGAATCCGGGCAAGCCAATGTGACTTTTTCAATTCATATGTAGGTACCTACTTTGCCCTACAGTGGGACAGTAAGAGGCTGGTAGGTACTTTTTTTTTATTTTTTTTATTTTTTTCAATGTTGACATAATTTATTTCCCAAAATTATAAATTATGTTGCTTCAAATACTTCTGTTTTGATAAACGATTAAAATAGTGTAATGAAATAAAATAAAACTGCGTTTTATTGTAATCAATGTTGACATAATTTATTTCCCATATTTATAAATCAATAAAATAGTTTACGCCAACAAATATAACTTATTTTTACTTAGACAGAAAAATTTAAACTAGTTTTTTTATATTCACGCCATCTAGTGTTCAATCTTCGTAAACGCAGAGGTATGTCTGTGTGTGTAAACGACACTGTATTCAATGACAGAAGTTTTAAACAAGTTATGTGTCGAATTGGGTAGATTTTGAGGGAATGATATGACCTATTCAAATAAAATGTAATATCCGATAACCGCTAAGACTACTCCTATGACTTAATAATTGTCCAATTACACAAAAACTCAAATAAACTAAAAATGTTGACTTCAGCGCCATCTCTCGGGAGAATGGCTGGGAGCAGCCCGTCGGTTTCACCTTAATAATATCTCTCTTTTTTTTACAGAAATCCTCTTCCCTGTACTCGACGTAACTAGGTTAGCAGTTAGGAATAAAGAAATAAACGCACAGATATTCGACACGTCGTACGGACCGTCGTTCACCAAATATTTACTGTCGCTGTTAACACCAGGTATGTGTACATTGTATGTATTAATTTGTTAGTCATGCGCTTTGCAAGAATCGCGTGATATTATATCAAAGCTAAACATATTGCCAGGTGACGAAAAATGAGGTCAAAAACCGACAGATTGTATGAAATATTTTTTTAAATTCTATTCAATACTTTCAGATAATCTCCCAGCCAATCAAATGCTAGCGATGCGAGTATTAGTGAACGCGTTCAGTGACCTGTCCGGAGAAATGCTGGTGCTAGCTGCGCGGGAGAGCGTCGTGCACTCCCTCATATGTCTCTCTCAACTTAATAATAATGCTCAGGTAAATTCACGATTTAAATTCACGATAAATTCACGGTAAATTCACGATTCACCTTAAATAAAGTCTATATTACATAATTATCAAAGATAAGATATAAATACCAAAATTGTGTCGATCAAAAGAAGAGTCTATTGTACTGCACTCCGTCAATCGCAAGCAGCAACATCTGCAAGTTTCACTATCGCAATACACAATTATTATTGTAGAGTATTCAGATTCAGAACTAGCCCCGGCTTCGCACAGGTGCAATGTAGATACTATCCATACTTATAATCTTCCTCTTGAATCAGTCTATCTATTGATGAAAACCGGATTAAAATCCGTTGCCTAGTTTTAAAGATCTAAGTGTACGTCTACAGACGGTGGAAAACGACTTTGTTTTATACTATGTTAAAACTCAGAAACTTTGGATAATAAAATGTAATACCGTCATGACTTCATTATCTTTGCTGAGTTAGCAATTCAATAATATATGGAATCACTAACTACTATCTTTATCCTGAACAGATCGCAGCCACGTCGTTACTGCTGAACCTGTCAGTGGCGCTTGCGCAGCAGCCCGACAGTGTGGAGCTCGCCGACTGTTTGGTGCAACTATTGAGCAAGATTACTGATAATGAAGCTTATTTCAGGTAAATATTTAGAAAAAAATAATGTTAAGGTATCTAGACATCAAGTGAAGATAGATGTTGATCTATCCTGTCTTTGTTGAGATATAGAAAAATAAATACAAAAAATAAAACTCATGATTTTCTATTATCGTTCGAAAATTATATAGTTGCAATGTAGTAGATACATAAACCTTTTTCTTTAATTACTCTACCATACCCTCCCTTAACCCTTTTCAAACACTCCGAAAGTTTTCTAACGCATTCCATTGGAATTTGTAAGAACTGATAACGCAAACGTAACGTGTTGTTGTACGTTTCGTCAGATCGAGGTGTGAATTGTCCCCTTAGGGTAAAATCAACACTTTCGTTTGGTTATAAAAACATAATTGTGATCGATCAAAGTGATATCTATTGATGAAAAGTTCTCTCGTATAAAAGGTCTAAACGTAGGTACAGACGGTGGGTATCGACTTTGTTTTATACTACGTAGAGATATTGATATAATTATGTTTATAACTATTATTTTTCGTTACAGAGGTTTGGTGGCTCTCGGCACTCTCCTAGCAGAATCTCCAAACAAGCTACAAATACAAACTAGAATAGTATCCAGCACCCAAGTCCACAACAGGCTGAAAAAAGACAGTGGCAACATTACGGACCCTAATACCGCTAAAATAGCAACACTGTCGCAGCAAATCATCAGTCTTTTATGAACAAAACCTTCTCAAGTACTCGATAAGGCTGTTATTTATATTATTAGAATTAAAAGATCATTTTTGTATAAAACCCGCGTACTGGATTTGAATAGCTGATCTTCGCTCTTTGTTGGCGCCTTTTTTATTTATTCATGAATTGATTCAGTGATTCCATATTATTATAGCTATATGCCAGTGGTGGCCAACTTGATTAGACCCACGATCGACTTTTTTGCTGACGAAACCCCACGCGATCTACCAATTACATACTTCTTAAAATTTTAAATGAAACAGTATAGTTCAGTATACAATTATGTAAGATTTTTTTGATTTTATTAAGAGAATAAACAAAAAAAATAAGAAATATTCTTAGTTATCATATCAGTGTGAGGTTTCATTGCGTTGCTCAGTTTGTGTTATACGTATTTATATTTCTTGCCTTGCTGCGATCGCTGCGATCTACTGGTTGGTCATCCCTGCTATATAGTACACAACTTAATAAGCAATAATACGAGTTTGCCTTCAAAGTGCATAATTAGGATCATACCTATCTCATTCGTAAAAATGTAGTATGTATCGCTAGGCCGAATTTATCACGTCTGAGAGAGCAAAATTTTAGAGAACATTGAATATTATTGTATTCCATTTTGTGTATCAATGTAATAGTATAAATAAGGTAGTAAACATCTTGATCGTTTAAAAGAAGAGAAGTAAGGTATGGTTATAATATAATGTTGATACTTTGCCCATCTAAGTCTATTTTTGAACACATATTCAGGGTTAAATGAAACACTGAAATTGATGAAATATATTATGATGTATTTCATAGGTGTACATGTTACGATAACACTATTCATCCGCTTGCTACCCGTCATCAATGGAAGCATGGTTTTATATCAGACATTTGCAGCAATAATAAATTGTATAAAATATTAAAATAAAACTCTTTTATTTCATAACCTATACTTTACACATACCTAATTTTTTAACTAGATATTTCTCCGTTTGAGTTGAAGAAAACATAATAAAAAATACTTACATAACAATAGGATTAGAAATTACAATGTTTTTATTTGCCTTTCACTCGCACATATCCCTTGCAGATGAAAGGCAAATAGTAGACCTGTCATTTCAAATACCCATTCTTATAAACATGTTCACTACCATGTTCCTAATTATTATGTAACGGTTAGTTAGAACAACAGTAAAAAAGCTAAATATTATATTAACATTCAATCACAACTAGGTTTACAGAGGCCGGCAGATTGCCAGAATATAAAAAAAATAGATACATATTTGGTTTTTTTTACACAAAGAAATCGTCATCATTTCGACGACCAGTCTTAACATAACAATAATTATAAAAAAAGATAAATTAATTGATTCATTCATAATTAAAACAAGTGTTTTATGAGAAAAGCGTGTATCTTGTGTTGTTAATTGATTTTTATATCACAATCTAAGAAATAGCCGAGCGAGTCAATATGAACGATAATACATATTTTATGATTTAAAAAACATAATGAGTACTTGACATACTTCTTATGAGCTTTCAAAACGAGATTCCCCCATAGATTTTGTATGGCAATAGTGAACTGTGACGTCACTAAATTGTTAACTCAATTGATTAACTGTTTATTGATTTCAAAGCAACAAAAAATCTGTTAATTGAAAACTAATTGGGTTTAAGGAGTTAATTTAATTACTCAGTCCCACGTAATGAGACAATTGATTTTCTATTGTTCTGTCATACCGGTATGACAGCCGCGCCTTGAGCAGTAGTGTTTTTGGCTGGGCGCAAACGTCCGGTTTACGAATCAGGTTTCCGAATCAGGAGGCGTGTATGTACATACACACATATGCATAAATTACACATACATTAATTTTTTTTTTACATATGTGTGTAATTTATCTATGTGTGTGTATGTACATACACGCCTCCTGATTCGGAAACCTGATCCGGAAACCAGACGTTTGCGCCCAGCCTAAAAGAGGCCTTGGAATTATTTGTGACAAATACCCTTTTGAAATGCTTACCCGATACTTGTTCATAAGAACTATGGGTGAATCTATGACATAATATTGAGTTTACTTATTTTACTTCACATTCAATGAATAAATGAGCATCGGCTTATCTTCAAACAAGCCAGCCACATACTCGCGGGGTTTTATAATATTCTGTCTCCAAAGAAACATGGGCAATTTTGTATGAGCCCTGGGCCCATTTATTAACAGTGATGAAACCCATGTCATACGAAAGCTTATAGTGTACTTCATTTTGTTTTATGGTGGCTAAATTCAAATCCAGCGCGAAAATGGTGCTTAGGAATGATTTTGAAAATTTTTAATTGAAAAATATACATAATTTTACTTTTTGTATGAACTCTGGCTCTATGTTAATTTTGATTAAATGAAAAAAATGTGCATACCACACGCAAATTTTCGTACACGCTAAGAGCATACATATGAGATGGGGTCTCATCACTGTTGGGCAATATTTAAAAGTGGGCCCAAAATGTCGCATGGTCCTTTATTATTATTACCTTTCGGTACAAAAACATTCCTAATAAGGCAAAGACTAAAGTTTTCTAGCACTATCAAGCAGAACCGTCACAAGATCAATATGATCAGATCTTTATTCGACCGAATCCCGCGCATATGCGACTAGCACCCGAATCTACGTTCCTCCCACATTACTTCTTCTTCTTCAGTTCTTCAAAACGACGGTTCAAATCATCGAAATCGATTTCATCAGGAGCGTTGGGAGCGTTCGGTTGGTCGTTAGATGTATTTGAGTTGTTGCTATGGGGCACTGAAGGTAAGATCAGGTCTGATGGTACTGACGGCAGCTCGGGTAACTCCGGGAAGTGGTTCGGAGGCATTCGGGAACGAGGCTGTGGTGTTGGTACGTGGGGTGGCATCGGTGACGGAACGTGTGGAGGCTGGAAGAGAAATTAGTAGGTAGGATTATGTTGGTGTTTTCAGAAAAAGTGATTAAAATTCTGGCAGTAATGAACTTGTTTGTTATGTCAATGACATTTGTGGAGAGTTAAACTCTAAATATAATTTTCACATTCCTATAAGCGAATGTGATCAAGCGTTTCATACTAATATGAACGTTAACGGAATAGGAATAAGCTTCATATTCTAAAACTACAATATTATAATATTTATGTATAATGCTTGCTGTACTAATTACACTATACAGGGGTGACTGTTCATTGGCTGAAAACCTGAAAAGGGGTAGTTGTACCCGTCATTATGAACAACTTTTACTATGGAACTAATTGAATCTTAGCCTTAAATCTTTGAAAAGAGTTAAAAACGTACGTAAATTTAAATTAGTCAGATACAAGGTCGGAAGCATCTAAAGACTAAACTTAAAAGGGGCAGTTTTAAGTATGAATTTAATGCAGTGAAAATGATAAAAGCCAAAAAAAAAATATAAAAAATAAATAAGTACCAAATCATGGTTGATGCTGTCATAAGCAGGTGGCAGATTGCTCATTTCATCCTGAAAAAGGAATAAGTGGTTTCAAGCATAAAACATTCAGATGCACTTGCACTACAGATCACTAAATACATTTTGCGCTTTGAATACCTCCCGACCGAATTTCGGTCACGGCGGCGGCCAATTTCAATAGAGGCTAAGTTCGCAGGAGATATTAATTTGCACGAGTGTGTGCGCAAACTTAGGTGCAC
Organism: Hoplodrina blanda; assembly: GCA_949316365.1. Classification (NCBI taxonomy): domain Eukaryota; kingdom Metazoa; phylum Arthropoda; class Insecta; order Lepidoptera; family Noctuidae; genus Hoplodrina; species Hoplodrina blanda. Next base: position 4,558,862 of record OX438582.1, read on the forward strand.
CCCCTCTTCTCACTCTCATAGTCTAATGGAACGGCAATACGACACGACTGGGGACAGATTAGGTGCAGAATCAACGGCTTTACGTGCTTTCAAAAGCATGGGGGTGTAATACCACCAACTTTCAAATTCCAGGCTGCTACTTAGTTTCTAATGGAAAAACCCAATAACACTTTTCGGCCGCCCCAAGACCCGGCCCAGCAGTAAAATATCATTGCATCCTTGTCTTTTCGTTTGAAACTGACAGAGACAGAATTAATTAAATATTTGTAGCGCTAAATGCGGTTAATGAATAGTGGTGCCTTCGGGCTTCAAACATGCACTAGTGTCATAAGATTAAGAACAATACATTAAAGGGTGTGATGCAAAGCAACATTAAAGTTAATCAGTAGAAAATTACAAGCCAGTACTGTCTGTGTGTGTTTAAAGTATTCGTGAAACGCAGACAGTGACTGTACTGATTCAGAATCTTGCCTTGTGCCTGGACTGTCTGAGTCCCATCAAAATGTCTGGGTCCCAAAATTTAATCTTATTACATCAAAATAAAGTCAAGTAAAATGTTAATAATAAAATTCAAGTTCTCAATATTTGAAATAAAATTCAAAAAAGCAGATAAATTATAAATATTTTATTATAAATTCTTACTTATTGGAAATCCAATAAGTAAGAATTTATCATAATTATTTTAAAATCCACAACCATAAAAAAGGCTAATAATTGATTGATTGATAAAACTTTCTGACTTTTTGTATTTAATCTTTGATGCAGCCTATTCCCCTTACCTGCAAGAAGCTATTGCTCAAAGACTTAGAATCGACGCCTGGAGGCAGGTTGTACCCCATAGGCGGCTGGCTCGGTCCACCGAACGATGGCGGCGAGGTGGCGATAAACCCACCGACTTTACCGCCAGAAGGTAGCTACAGGTGCAAATTAGTCAGGATATTAGAACATTGAGCTTTATTTACTAGTTAACTTAAGGCTGGTTTTGGCATACTGTCTGTATTAAAAATGTCCCATATAGCATATGACATTATGTAATAAGCAGATTATACAACAAATTTTGGTGAAATTGGCCACTAACATAAGAAACGTGTTATTAACAGTCAAATGAATTGTGAAGCTCTGATAAAGTATGACAAAAGTACTGTGCACTTACACAAAAATAAGCCTTTATTTGAATTTGGAATAACATATGTAACACAGATATTTATTTAACTTTCAATGTAAATATTTAACTCCAAAGTGGATAACAATGAGTGTTTATGATGTTCTTATGTTTATGTTCCAAGCTACTTACAGCTTGGGCAGTGATATTTATTGATTAATAATAGAATACATTATACAGATACTGTGCAATTATCTACAGCAGTGTTTTTCAAACTTTTTGATTACACGACCGCTGGCGACTCCCCGAGTAAAGCTCCACGACCCCCCTAAGGTTCGCGACCGACAGGTTGAAAAACACTGATATACAGCAACCAAGAATAGATAGCGGCTTGTAAAAAATTGTCATGATGTAGTCTAAACATTTCCAGGCTTACAGGGCTAAAAATTGGTACAGATAGTAACTGCTTTTAAGCTTGCATAACACTTCTAAGTAAACGAATTTATTAGGCAATGTTCTAACAAACAGATGCATATGTGTAAGATTATACATGTATACTTACAGAAGGGTATGAAAATGCCTGTACATTTGGTGGTGGTGGTCCACCGCCCGGCGGCAGATCCGGCATGCTCATTTGCGGTTGCTGGGGGTAACCAATGAAGCCAGGAGGCATTGGGGGGCCGTTGATGTCTATTAGCATGGCGTCGCGACCTGCAAGTGGTGAAAACAAAATTATAGCTTAAGACTGGAGAGGACTAAGCAGTGGAGAGGAGAAAATTTACTGGCCAGAAAAAAAAGACATGTTTGCTAAGAACATACTTTAAATCAGACATAATTTTCAATTACCGGAAGTCAAAGTCTCATTTCCTCAAATGGCGTTAATTGTTTTAATAATTACTAATGATATTTGTAAACATTTCAAAAAAGACTTAGAAATTATCAAGTACTGATTAGTAAACCAGTTATAAAATTGAATGATTATCAAATGAAATGAGCATGCTTCACAAGAAAACACATCAAAGAGACTAACACTAGAGAGTAACTATAAATAAATAGATGAATAAATAATAATAATAAGTGAATCAAAATAAATCCAGAATCATACAAACCTTCTTCCTCTCTCATAACTTGCTCATCAGGAGTATACTCCACATTATAATTCTTGGCAATCTCTATCAGGTATCTCTCTATGAGAATCTTAGGTGGGCTGTGCACCGACATCTTGTGTTTCAGCTTCTCGCTTAGTGTGTTAACATTCTCATTTCTGCATGCATCAGCATAGATTTTGCCATATTTTGCCGTTAGCAAGTCTGATATTATTTTCAATTCCTGTAAATAGATAATGGAAAGAAAACGGTTAAGATAATAATAAACTGGTTTACAAAAAACAGAGTAAAAAAATGAGGCAGGCAACCCAGATGATGGGTTGTTGTAAAAATGTGGAGATAGGTGGTTTTTGGGCTAGAGGCATCAGGCACTGTTGATAGGGGGAAATATTCATAATAAAGAGGCCTTTGTCAAAAGAGACACACAAACAGTGTTGTTTAAGGTGGATGCGACGACCCCTCCGTCCATACATTTTTCATTTGAGTTATACACTAAACACAGACACTCTTTCTTTAAAACTAATCATTTTATCACTTCTTTACAATAAAATGTGCTCGCGTCCGAACTTTTTAGCCAATAACTTCATTATTCACTGAGAAAAACAATAGTGAAATCTCGGCAAAAATTGACACTTCTTTAGTAGTGTGCGTGACACTGCGGGACTTTTGAGTACTTTTGACAAGCAAACGAAAGGCGAAGTTTAAAAATTGGCACACTAGATGGCGTGCAAAATAATGATCTACTTTAATTCTGATAAATCAATATCTTAGTTCAATAATTGGATTTCCTTTCCAACCGTATCAAAACAAGAATAAAATAACATAAAACTAATGACCTTCGACATCTATGTTTTTTTAAACAATTTTACTTATTATTTATTATTGTTGTGTGGCAACATAAATACCAATAGTCGTAGTGTAGGTTATAAGCAACGTTGCCGCCCTTCCTACATGGAATACGTTGACAAAAAAAGCGTTGCCAAACTTCGTTCACTTGTTGTTGTTTGGGACTTGATATTAGGATAGAAAAATAATTCCAAATATTCCGATTTCGGTTGTCACGCGCTATGATTTGCGCGCGGAATTTCTTGGGTTTTTTTTTGTATGCTATGCATTTTCATTGATTAGAATTGCAATATTCCTCCAGTATGTATTTGAGACTATATTGTAACTAATTTATCGTAGTTATAGTAATTAATTATTCTAAAAACGCAATTATATTTTTGGTGGTATTAGAAACTGAAAAACAGCATGTTGGCCCGTGATTTTTCCGAAATATCGTCACAATACTGATTACCTACGTCATACGTGTCAGTGATGATGAGTCAGTGTTTCATATTTGAATGTGTTTGAATATGTTTTTGTTCAACCATTATAAATCGGTAAACTAGGTACCTACTAAAGTAGTCACAAAATTAAACTTGCAAACATTTGCTAAATATGGTTTTGCCGGGTTACGATAAACATCTTTTACGCATTTTAAAATAGTAAAAAAAAAATTGTTATTACAGACAGACAAACATTACTTATTATTAGTTTGTTTTATTTTGTAGTAGGTACCTACTAAGCTCACGTTCACGGTAATGGCACAGTATAAAAATACTACAGTAGGTGATCTTCATAGAAACGGTCGCAACGCGAGTCATACCTACGCGCGTCGAGTTCGGTACACTCTCGGTACACAAACAGTCTTGACTGCGCCACCGCGCCGCCGCCGCCGGCGCCGCCGCGCCGTAGTGACGAATGGATCACAGAGTACATTTTATATAGGAATGGATGGTGTAACATTTTTGTAAGCAGTGAGCGTGCGATTTCTCAACATGGCAAGGAGAAATTATAAACTATATTGTGCAGTGTTTGGTTGCTTGAATTCTTCGATAACGCACCCAGAGATAACATTTTTTAAAATACGAAAGGTAAGACTTTAAAAACAATTAAACACTTACCTACCTACTATTACGTAATTTGTTTATTTTTTTAATACTTATATACCTACACATTTCGCTTTTTCCACCGAGTAAAATACTTGATAATTTATTAATAATTTAATAAAATACATAAATAAATTGTGGATAGGGTGTAAAAAGTGATACGAATGACCTACCTACTACCTACTACCTAGGTAGTTTCCTAGTTTCGGCTATCTGTACTTAGTTACTTAAATAATTAGGTATTTACCATAGACGAAATATCATTATGAAATGATTATGAGAGTAATACCTTAATGGTAACCTGGTAATGATACCTGCCTACTTAGTAAGATTTTCATTGCTGTAGATACGGCACACGCGATGAGATGGTTGATATTAAATAACGTTTGCAGCAGTGCGACATTGGATGGGTGACCAAAGTGCTCCTAGCTGTAGCTATAGGTAGTAATGTGAACGTTAATAAGCTGAGATGCAAACAGATTTTATAATTACTCGTTAGATGTTTCTTTCATTTTGGTTGAGTAAGTAGATGTTGAAGTTTGTAAGGATTGGAGTTTGATTTCTTTCGGCGAATTTTTTTACTAAATCTTTGAATTATAAGTACAACGCAACATATATTTTTATTGAACACTATTTTAATCACAACGAATTATTTATTTAAACTAAAAAAAATATATTTTTATTCACATAACTAGAAAGAAACTCAATAGGTTGATGAAATTAAAATACTACCTATGTGCGGGCAGCCCTAACGCGTGAGTATCTAGCATGAAATCGTAGGTAGTTAATTCAAGGTTACGGCCGAGTGCAACTACTGGTTATCTTTATATTGTGGTAATGGTAAGTGCGTTCAGAAACAAATATAATTCACTTACGTACAATTCTTTTTTCTGTTCCGTGCTTTATTGTTTACAAATAAATAGCATAATATTCTAATCTGAGTTATATTTTATTTATTCGTCGGCCAATTCTACCAAGAATATAAAGATAACATTGAAATGTAAAGATAAGTAAGTAAATTTTACTGTTACATTTTTTTATTGTTCCGAACGCGACCCAATTCAAATGGATTGAAGGTAGGTAGATTTATCTATTATCTATGATCTGATCTGCCAATCTTCTTGGAGACTTGCGTACATGACATGGTTGTGAATTACGATACTATTATATTTTATTCAAATACTACTGAAAGTAACATATTCTTTCTTTTCTCATTTGTTTTTCTATATTTCAGATTTAGATTACGTCTAAAATGTCTGTTCAAACAAGCAAGACGTCGTACAAACGACACGTATATTCGGGGCCGCGCAAATCTTTGAAACGAGTTCGCGGTGGACTTCGATGCCATGGTCAAGAGAGGTAAGTAAACATAATTACAACCTACTAACTCTGGATCCGGCTTCTTCGTAAACACGGCTAAGTTAGAATGTAGGGATTCCGCGCTATTTCACGATGACACGACTTCTTATCGTACCTACCTACCGCCATTTTCTGTAGACAAAAGTTTAATTCTTATCATAATCTTATATTGTATTACAGCCGTTTGAAAGCTTGGCGTTCTGAAGAAACGAAGAAGAAGCCAGTGAATGAAGAAATCGTCATAGATAACTCTGTAATGTACGTATCAAATAAGCATGATTTAGACTGGTCGCATATGTCCGGTTTCCTGATCAGGAAGCGTATAGGTCAGTGTGTCATCGGGCGAAGGTGTAGGAGTTGGAGTATACGCATAGAGGCACTATGAGCAACAAAGTAAACAAAAAAAAATAAAGAATTGGTTCTCTCTCTGTGCTCTCTCGGCCATAAAAATGGCGTGCTTCAAACATTTTTATTACTTTTGATTTTACTTATGATTTTTATTATTATTACTATTTTACTTTTGATTTTTATTACTTTTGGCAAGGTCGCGAACGGGCCGTTAGCGTTTAGCGTGGACAGTAACGGTTGAGTGGTACAGCTGGGCGCGTCGTCGCTGCACCTGGCAGCCGGCTACGCGTACCTAAGAAATTGTTGCTTTAGTCGAAAACTATAAGATGAAGTAAAAAAACCCGCGACATATTGAGAAAGAGGAAAATAGCTTATAGGTTATATACTTTTATTATAGCCATCACAATTTTATTTGTTTCTTTCAGTACTCTAAATACACAACCAAGAACATATGCGCGTGTAACGCCGAAATTCCACTTGGAGGCCAACTACAGTGCTCCTAGCACTAGCACAGTGACAGCTGAACCTGTGGTTGAACCTTCAGAGATTAATTGGCCACAAGCTGATCCTGAAACTGATTCATTTCAATTGATTGTGGAAGCTGGTCCAAATAAAGGTTTATCTGGGATATCTGGGTATCGCATTGTGGACTTGAAGCATGTAATACAGTGGGCATTTCTAATGGAAAGACATCGAAATATGTGTGAATCTTCACAAATTGAATTTGTTAGTGAAAGACTTGACGGATTTCGAAGTGAATTAATTTTCAAGTGCAGTATGTGTGATAAAGCATGGAGTCATTTTACGGAGAGCAGTGATAAAATAAATACTGCATTTGTGTGGGCAACTGTCACTTCTGGTAGCTTCTACACTCAAGCAGCTCACATAACAAGTCTTATGGATATTCCAACAATGTCAGCTAGAAAATTTTGTCGTATTGAAAAAAAATTAGGCAGTGTGTGGTTCGAACATTTGTCTGAAGAAATTAAAATTGCTGGTGAACAAGAAAGATCTATTGCTATTCAAAAAGGTCATGTGTCTTCAGACGGTGTTCCATTTGTTACTGTATATGTAGATGGAGGATGGTTGAAAAGGTCATATGGGCATAACTTTGATTCATCATCTGGTATGGTAAGTTAATATTTTCCTAAAAATAATATTGATTCTTTATGTCATTTTTATTATGTGCAATATTTACAAGTATGGCTTTTCATTTCCAGGCCTGCATTATTGGTAAAGAAACTAAAAAATGTCTATTTCTTGGTGTTAGAAACAAATATTGTTATACGTGTCAATATTATGAGAGGAGAAACATGGATATAAAAGCACATAATTGCTGCAAAAATTTTACTGGACCATCTACAGCAATGGAATCAGATATTATTGTGGAAGGCTTTCAAAAGAGTGAAGAAATGCATCAACTTCGCTATTTGAAATTTATAGGTGATGGAGATTCCTCTGTGTTTTCAAAACTGAAAGAGAAAGTGTCATATGGGAACATAATAAAAAAAATTGAATGCAAGAATCATGTAATCAAAAACTATACCAGTGCACTCTACAAGGTAAACAAATAATTCAAAGTAAAGTCATCTCAAGATCAGTGTAGCATATTATTCTGTATTTATAATTTGTACTTTTTAGATCTTGGCCAACACTAAGCTCCCTATTTCGGGGCGAAATATTTTGAAGCCGAAGGTGATGAAGCTTACACTAGTAGCACGGAAAATTATCATGTGTAGCAGTGAGCATACTGCTATGGCAGCAGATTTGAGAAATGGCCCGCTTCATGTATTCGGAGTACATGAAAACTGCAAGGATTATTACTGCAATGTCAATAAAACTATGACAGATGGAAGTGAAAAGAAGGAAGAAAATCTCGTAGAAAGTCTGAAAAATAATGCCCCAGAGGTGTGGGCTTTGATTTACGCAGCCAATGAAAAAATTGCTTTGAAGGCAGGTCGTTTGTCTAATGAGACAACAAATGTGGCAGAAAACTTTATGAGCGTAATAAACAAATTCAACTGTGGAAAACGAATTAGTTTAGGAAAAGGGGGTTCTTACCAGCGACGTGTTCATGTGGCAGGTAAATATAATAAATAAGGTAATGGTAATAAATATACAGTAATAATAGTCAGAAATTATTAGAATCAGTAAGAATTTCTTTGATTATGGCTATGGAATATCATCATTCTCCTGCTAAGGGCAGCTAACCTAATTTATATGCAATATGTCTTTTTCTTGGAATATAACATTTAAAAATATGTTTTCAGGCCTATCCCTAGCTAATGGACACAAATGGCATGAAACTGCATGGAAGAAGCAAACCTCACAGAGCCCAGGGACACATTTTAAAAAATACATAAAACAGAAGGAACAATGCAGAATACGACAGCAATCTTCGACACGCAAACGATTATTTGCTCCAAGAGAGAAAACCAAACCAGATAAGCACTATGGACCTGAAGCTTGTGATCCTGTTGATATTGACGAAGCACAGTTGAAAATACAGTGTGAAGAACGGTTAGCAGAATTCCAAAAGTCACCAGAAAACATTGCTTTGATTGAAATGTCCACTGTAGGACAGCATGAAAATGATTTATATACTACTCATAGGAGTGACCGTTTGACTGCTAGTCAATTTGGAATGGTGAGTTGTGTGGTGTGATAATGATGTTAGCAGATATGTATATTTCTAATAAAATAGTGGTATTTCATATAGAATATCTTTATAGAATCTTTAAATTTTAAAAGTAAACCAAAACATAAGTACATTTATTTTATCTGGACTCTTCTCTTTACAGGTTTGCAAACGCCGTATTACCACTCCATGTCACAATCATGTAAAGGATATTCTGTATAAAAAGAATATTTGCACAAAAGACATGTTATATGGGCAGCAACATGAGAATGTAGCGAAAAGCATGTTCATGCAACAATATAATAAAATTGTCAGGCCTTCAGGCCTTTTCATTGATGAAGATTTTGGATTTTTAGCTGGCAGTCCAGATGGTAAGTTTTTATTTATCTAACTTCAATTTTATCTTGGTGTTTGGCAAATGTGGCCAAACATAATACTAGTTATAATTGTGAGAAACAAAGAATAACCGGCCCTGGAGTTATAAGAATATAGAAATTTTCTTATATCAACTTTCATGAAGAGCTCCGTCTCAGTGTTTTATATTTTTCATTTTAATTTTTTACAGGTATAATTGAAAATGAGAGAGCTGTTGTTGAGATCAAGTGCTTTCCATCATTGGCCAGGACAAATCAAAGCCTAGAGGAAGCTGCAATAGAAAAGAAGAACTTTGCTCTAAGACTGGATAATAATGTTTTAGTCATGAATAAAAAGCATGATTATTACTATCAAGTAAATTTAAAATACTATTGCATTTCCACTTCTTACTTTTAGTATCTTGTTTTCTCTTACTATAATAAAATTTTATTTCAGGTCCAAGGACAAATGCGTGTCAGCAAAATGGATAAGTGCTACTTCATATGTTTTATTTCAGTCACTAAACCTTTGACTGTAATAGAAGTTTGTCGAGATAATGAATTTATCAGTAATATGCTACCAAAATTATCAGACTTTTTTAAAAACTGCATTATGCCTGAAATAATATTGAGACGTGTTCAAAAAAATGCGAAATGTATAGATTTGAATGGTATGTGCACAATGCTTTTATTTTTTTATTCACTTCATAAATGGTATCAATAATATGTTCCCACTGCTGGGACACAGACCTCTTCTGCGTGAGAGGATCTGAATAAAATATATTATATTTAGATATTGAAATTGAAAAATAAAATTATATTGGTATTCCAGTGAAAAATCTTCCTACAACATCAACATAAGTTGGGAATTCAAGAAAAGCAAAAATTGAAGTAAATTTTTATTTTAGAGCAGCATTGGAGATTGAAGGTACCTAATAAAATTTTGAAGTGAATGGCAAACAATATTCGCCAAAGTAACAAATATACTAAGTATGTTTTCTCTGCAGCAGCAGCAGCAGCAGCAGCAGCAGCAGCAGTGGTTTCAAGACAGGAAGTTTCAAGGCAGAGAGTGAAATCAACAAGTCAAATGATTTTTGTTCTAATCGTATTTTGGTAGTAGTTTGTTTAGAATCTACATTATCATTGTATATTATTTTCTTTTTATTTTGTATTTACAAAATAATCAAAAGGTGAAATAATATTCCATTAGGCATACATACTTCATGCTCTTTATGTTTTCGTTTTACTAAAAGCTTTTGTTGAGTGCTTCGAAATTAGGAAATATTTTATTTCACCTTCCTGATTATTATCACAAAATAAATCTTGTTTTAGATTTGTTGTTATCTCTTGTTTATGAATTTTATAGTTTCTTACGTGTTAGTTATGAAATGTCTAATTATTGTAATAATTGGTACTGTTACAAATCATCAGTGTTATTAGTTTTGAGTGAATAGGCATGTATCAGCATAATTCTGTTGCTTCAAATACTTCTGTTTTGATAAAATATTTAATATTCGTAATGTAATAAAATAAAACTGCGTTATATTGTAATCAATGTTGACATAATTTATTTCCAAAAATTATAAATTATGTTGCTTCAAATACTTCTGTTTTGATAAACGATTAAATAGCGTAATGTAATAAAATAAAACTGCGTTTTATTGTAATCAATGTTGACATAATTTATTTCCCAGAATTATTATTTAAAATCAATAAAATAGTTTACGCCAACAAATATTTTTTTATTTTTACCCATACAGAAAAATTAAAACTTTTTTATGTTCACGCCATCTAGTGTTCAATTTTCGTAAACGCAGGGGGTACGTATGTGTGTGTAAACGACACTGTATTCAATGACAGAAGTTATAAACAAGTTATGTGTCGAATTGGGTAGATTTTGAGGCAATGATATGACCTATTCCAATAAAATGTAATATCCGATAACCGCTAAGACTACTCCTATGACTTAATAATTGTCCAATTACACAAAAACCCAAATAAACTAAAAATGTTGACTTCAGCGCCATCTCACGGGAGAATGGCTGGGAGCAGCCCGTCGGTTTCACCTTAAGCTAGTAAGAAACAAAATGTGTTTACAATTGCTTAAATAAAGGTTTTTTGTTTTTATTTATATTGATCCCTGTAAATGAAGTAGGAGTAGTCACTATAAACTACTAAAGATAGATATGGCAAAATTAAAATCTGAATTAAATATCTTGAGCAAGTGCAGAAAACAATCACGTAAGAAGACCCAAGTTCCTTAATAAAATTAATAATGTAAAATTATTGCAGTATTGAAATTAGTCATTTGTTTCATTCAGCTGAAGATAAATAATAGTAATGAGTAGCTAAAACATCAAACTGCTCTATATTATGTGAAATGCTTTAGCTCTATATCTCTCATAAAGAGGTGCCATACACTGATAAGACAACTAAGAATCTTTGTCACAAACAAGTTTAAACTATTTATTTTCCTATCATTTTATTGTTATTTTATATGATATGATGAGCCTGTTACCCCTGTAAACCTAAGAATAAAAAAAATAATTATAAACCATCTTTTTAAAAATATAAGCAATATAGAAACTAACTTGTGTATATTTAAATGAATCATTAAATAAGCAATTTCATCAATAGCTTACCTGTATATCAGTATGCATCCTCGGAGCTACCCATATAAGTGTGGATATGGCTTCCGCAAGCCCTTCGTCAAGCTCTTTCATTTGTGTCACAAGTCCAAACCTCGCCAAAATAAGGTCACAGTACATTTCCACTATTTCCATAGCTTCCACCATGTAGTCCTCCCTGAAAAAAGTTTTTATTAGTCTATTGTAAATGGCCAGTCTATGAGTCCCATAGAAAGTCTTTGAATAATTAATATTTATTCTGAAAATAGTTTTAAATAAAACACTTTACATATTTATATATTTTTACACAACTATGAGGTTGGCGTTTTGTTGCCATGTACTCCAAGAACAAACATAAAAATCAACTTGGAGGTTAAATTCTCTATTAAAGTCTATACAGTTTATTGTAATAGACAGCAGATCATAAGAGAACCATGTAGGCTAATGTCTAATGTGGTATTTTGAAAAAAGAACCACACAATATGAGTGGAGCAATCCAGAAAATGCATGCATATGGTAATCATCATTAGCCCCCCCCAACTTACGAAGCTCAACAATACGATAAACACAAGGGGCTGAAGTGAACCCATTATATGTGTTTGATAACATCTGATTAAAAGAACGGTAATGGAACTCATTAACAGTTCTTAGACCAAAAAAAGAAACATGAATGTCTCTGACAGTTTCAATACTAGCAGGATTTATCCAGCAAAACTCATAACATAACTTTCTGGTATGTTTCTGACATTGTTTGATTTAAGGATACCAGACAAGATTAATGAAATCTACCAAATAGACCTAGCTTATTCTTTTCTAGTCAGTGCCCAGCCTATTACGACATGACGCAATGCATTAAAATAAAGTAATCAAATTCTTTCTCAAGGCCATGTTTGTTTGCAAGGATTTCTTTCTTTCTACAGAATTATTACATGTCCTTACCTGATGATGTGTTCCACTCTTATTTTGGCTCTTTCACTTTTACCAGCAGCAATGTAGTCTGCTATTTCCTTCCTTGCTTTCTGCGCCAACTCAGTTTTCTTCTTTTCTATCAACTTTAGCCTATTTATAGCAAGTCGCAAGTGAGTTTTGAGTTTAGTATAATTGGGGTTTGTGGAAAACATTTTGTATATTGATTTAAAACAATAATTTATATCACACAATAGATTACAAATGACTAACGCGAGGATTTACTATTTGTTTGTATGAATCACCGCGGAGAGCAAATTACTAGTTGGTAATGAAACGAAGTCAGCTTCATTCAGCCACGTTCCAGTACTACGTCTAATAACTGTCAGATTGCCACGATCTCAAAAGTTGCGTCTCGATAGCTTATGTAGATTAGCTCGTGTATGACAAGGACCGCATTAAACCATGCTAAGACACTGAACTATCAAGAAAAATGTAATAATGACAATAATTTGACAAATTAATGAATGTTACGTTTTGATAACAATGATTGTATCAAACATCAAAACTTGACGTTTTGTAAAAAAAAAAACGTAAAACGGGTAAAAACACACATAAAACGGGTGCGGGTCGGGTCAGAAGTACAGCGAAGACAACATAATTATAAAATGCGAAAGTGGATCGGACACAGTACATTTAAATTTGTAAATGTTAAAAACTTTATTAATGGTTTTGATTTTGTTATCCTATCGGTTTCGGAGCGCAGGGTACTGGCCTGCTGGGTTCGATTTCAAAGTCGGGCAATACGTTATTGGCTTTATCGATTAGGAATTCTTGAATACCTAGCAGCTAGGAGTTTGGATGTTGGGGGTTGATACATCTTCGTGCTTCGGAAAACACGTAACCGTGAAGAGTGCACTTGTGTTAGCGCACACTAAAAAATGCGCTATAATATCTCTTGCGTACTTTACTATTCTCATCATTGAGATAGGCTGATGTGACCGATATTCGGTCGGGAGGATTTAATTATTATCTTAAATCTTTTACCGTTATCTTTTGAAAATAAATTCAAACGAATCTTATGAAATTAGTAATAATATGTCCAATCCCGATTGCTGAGCGTCAGGGTAGGGTCCCACATTGACGTCTCAAAAAAAATTTGCCCTATGAAGTATACGGCGTTGTATTGAAAGCAGGGCGCTGCTTTGATAATTTTTTTAAGAAAATTGTAGTAGATAATGCAATAAATCTTCGTCTTCTCTCATCGATATTTCTTTGATTGGGCAGTTGCCCAGTGGGGTGATCACGTAGAGTGAGACCATGGCAGTGGCGTTTATAACGCCCTTATGGTCTAGATATGCAGACACTGGAAACTCCAGAAAGTGGCGAATTGTAAAGTATGGCTCGGTCAAGACTTCAGGAGAGCACCGCACTCGTAATGCCGGAATGATCTATTATTTCTCCAGTATTTTGTGAAATTTTGTTTGCAGTGGCTTATATCGATGCTTTCATGCATACAGACAACTGCACTGCAGGTCATCCGAATGGCAAATCTTTAACAAATAAAACTCCGTTTTTTTTATTACGAAAATTAACATTTTATTTCGCTTCTTATACAATCATTAAGTAACTATCTATTGAGTTTTTAGCTACCGTGGGCAGCTACTCAATTATCTACGTACATTTAAACATAATACAGTAATTCAACATTCGATACATCTGATTAGTACCTAAACAAAATATTTCGTAGATTTTATACATCTCCAAATCAATAAATAGTTAGAAGACAGTCTAACTTAAATAAATAGTTACTGTATATTTGATATTCTTAACAGGCATCATATTTTTATTTTATAATAAGTATGTTCAAATGGTAACAATTTCGTAACAAAAATATTTTAATATTTTGTTATACGAACTTTGTGCATTTTTTAGGCGTTACCTTAATTAAGTCTAGTTATGTAGACATACATAAACTAAGTTGACTTTACAAATGATCGCTTTCTGTATAAAATAAGTACCTTACACAAGTTTTCACATGTCAGTTACAACATGTTACAACAGTTAAGTACATGGAAATGAGAATCACAAAGGATAAGGGGCGTCGCTCACACGATTAACAGTCGAGGTGCAGTTGAGGCGCGGGCGCATAAGAGGCACGCCGCAACAAGGTTTTCTTTACAAATGAATGGTAGTGCGCTCACATACAAGAGTTGCGGCGAGGGCGAGGTGAAGGCGGGGCGGAGGCGAGGTGCAGGCGGGGCGGAGGCGAGGTGCAGGCGCAGGAGGGGCGCTCAAGTGTGCCCAAGCCACGATCCCACCGCCATTTTGTCATTTTGTCATTCAAAATGTGAAGGAAGCATAGCCGCCTCCGCCTCGACTCTACGCAGAGACCTATCCTCGACCGTGCTGCGACGTCGCACCGCCGCTGACGCGACGTCGCCTCGACTTTACCAGTGAGCGACGCGCCTAACGTCACATAGAATATGCTCGTTATTAAGCACTATTGAGCAGAGCAAGTGACGGTCTGCTTAAACTTTCGGAGTAGCGATTCGATGATATCTTAAAACTACTTAATTTTGCACTTTCTTGGCTGGAATTAGATTACTGTAACGAGATATATTCTCTCTGCCAGAAATAATACAAGCCTGCCTTATTGTGATATCTAGAATTTTATATAGTGACTGTAGTAGGTAGGCATAGGATACTGACAGAATAATATAGGTAATATGATTGTTTAGTGATGGATCAACTCGAGTTAACTCGAGTTCATGTATAGCTCGTGCTCGTACACAATGTATGGGCTCGAGTTTACACGAGTTGACCCATCATCGGTATGTTTGTTAATTCTGGTCAGCAAGTGTGATGGTAGTCCGGTTTAAGGTCCGAGTGAACGGGAGAGGTATGTTGTGTGTGGTGTGTTGTGTTGTGTGATCATAAAATTGTATACTTAAATGCAAAATAAAGTGGGATAAGAAGGTCTGGATATTTTCGTAGTTACACTATTATAGTCAATAATTATACATGAAATTGTTAATTTCATCAATAATGTGAATTGACATTTAATACTTATCATGCTTATAACAAGAATACATCAATTAAATAACAGTGCAAAATAACTTTAAAATACTAAGTAGGTAGAGAATTGTAAAATCTAACTTAAAAGTACGGTAGGTAAGTATCAGATCATGAGAATATCATTATGAAAGTAAGTACTTACCTACACTATATCAATAAGTACATATAATATGTTAGTAGGTAGTAGGTACCTAACGACGTCAGAATTGTAAAACAATATTATTCGTATGTTAAGTAACTCAAGTTAACTCAACCAACATGCAAGCTAAGCTCGTTAAGATCTTATATTGTCCCATGTGAATATTTATGTGATAATTATTGTCACATCGATCATTCCTCTAAATTGAATTTACATAAGTCACAAATATATACAAAGACAAAATTACAACTGTAAATGAGTAAAAAGAGCATAATAATAAAAAATTACAAAAATAATACTGGTTGTTGTAAAAGAAAATGCTTCAAAATACCTATGCCTTACTTAACTAAGTACATACTTAAATAGTTCTAACATTCAGTCATTTTCGGAAATATTATTACTCGTATTACTAGACTTCTTAACAATTTTATTGTGAGAATTTTCGTAATCGTCATGTAAAACAACGGTAGTGGCACTAGCATTCGAAGGACTGCGAGAGTGTGTGAGATTCGTACGGTTGCTATCAGCCAGGTGCTCCAGTTCGTGGCTCTCTAAATTAGGTACCCCTGAACACACAGAGCTTACTCGCGATACAGATTTCCTCTCCTCAGTTGGCGATTCTTTTATTGAATTACGTCCAACTAAGTGGAATAAGGAACACAAGAAAAATGTCGCGTAAGTCCAACTGACCACCATTATCAGAGCCAAAAACGAACCTATTTGAGAATAAGGCAAGAGATGCGAGCGCAGTAAAAATATACCAGCAAAACCAGTTGTCAACGCAGCGGCAGCAGTTGGACCGGAAGATGACGACAATGCACATTTGACTCTCGCAGACTTTAAACCATTGGAATTTGCATAGGTAAGCGCATAATGAAGATTAAAATCCACAGCTAACCCTGCCGAAGTGGATATCGCTACACTTTCTAAAATATTGAGCTTCCAACCATTTAATACTAGTATAGCTATAGTTACCGTTGCGGAAAATATCATGGCTGATAAAGCGCACGTGCTAATCACGAGGCTTAATGTTGCCGGTACAAGTACTATAAAACCTAGAGTAGCTGATAGGATTAGGGCAATCACAGTTCCGCTAGCTAATGTTTTTTGTAGGTCATAAAACTGAAAGTCTGACAAAAACCAACCACATTTCATTCCTGGTGGGGCATATTTCAATTCTAGTTGCGTCCAATTTTCTACTTGATTGTAAAAAGAATCCATTTCTTTGTACGACATAGAGTAGGGCACGACACTTTCAAATTCTACTACCATGGCGGCGACTGTTGGGGGAGTCGCACTTCTAAGAAATTTAGGTCCCGCTACGCCAGGCATAAATAATTCGCGCGGAGTTTGATACAAGGACTCCATAGCTTTTAAGATACAGAAATCGAAAACCTCCTTTTTATAAGGAAATACTGATGTTTCACAGCATGGTGTTCTGTTTATTTTGTCAATATGGTCAATACACCGTCTACTCATGTACATTTTAAAACTTTCAATAAAACAATTAGGGAGCAAAGGTCCCAAGGTTTGCTGGAAAAATGGTTGGGCTTTAATTCTAGTACAGAATCCTGCCAACCATTTCTGAGAATCAGGGTCCGATATTGAAAAATTTTCGTCAAACTCTAAGTGACCTTTTGAAGCGGGATTCATGTGATTTCCATTGTCTATAGCTTGTATCCCCCACACCCATCTAAGAGGCATCTTACTACCTGTGCCAATATCCTTTCCAAATCTTTCAAATAGGAACCTACTACTATAGAGCAAGTCATACTGCTCAAAAGGATGGGAGGTTTGAAAAAGTTGAAACTGTTTTGAATCTGGCAGTTGAAGACCAGGGGAGTAGAAAACTATGACAACACTGCCAATTCCAATAGCACCCAACACTATAACAAACATTATGTATAATCTTGTGACACATGTGATAATAAATATATTCAACATCACTCTGATATCTTCACAAAATTCATTAATACTTTTATGAATAACATCTAAAAACTTTCTTTGTTTTGTACACAGTTTAACATCTATTATAAATACTGATGCAGGCAACAAACTTATCATTAAAAAGAAGTTGACTAGAACAGCTGTACCTGCAAAGACGCTAAAGCAGTTTATAGCTGGAATGTAGCTCACACAGGAGGCAAGGAAAGCAACGGCGGTGGTCAAAGTTGTGATGCTCATAGTCGTTATAGAATGCCTCATGGTCTCCACAAGTATCTGAATGAGTATAGTCTCACCCGCACTAGACACATTCTTTATGTCACTCAGACCATTATCCTGACAAACAACATTGTCACGAATAAGCTGCTTGCTAACCATTTTCCACACTTTGACATAAAGAAATGCATCATCTGCCCCGATACCTATCACAACAACTATTACTAATAAATTCATAAAGGGAAAAAATTCCAAATTGAACACATAGATATACAAGAAGTATGCTATACCAATTGAGTATGTGATAGCTATAAATAACAGCAGAGTTAGAATAACAGATTTTGTATAGACCCACACACAGACAAATACAAACACACCGCCTAAACCTATCAACCATGTGTCTTGTATTACCCATAAGTCAAAAAGTGCATTTTTCAGTCCAAAATCCATGGCAGGTATAACAAGTGTTTCATAAGACAAATTTGAACTTTGCAACAGTTCATAATAAGGTAACACGGTGCTACTGCTCGGTAATGGTAGAAATAGCATGACATTTTTAACAAAAGCCTGTGAGAGATCCGAGGGTGTGAATGCATGTGAATCTATCAAATAAAATAGTAAATTATAGATAGCGTCATACTGAGAACAATACTTGGGTACTTTACACCTATCTAAATCACAAGAGGCCATTAACGAGAAATTATGGAAGTAACCTGCACATTTTTTCAGAATTGTAACTGCACTGGTTACATCATCTTTGCTTAAATCTTCACAGGAAGTCTTACCGGACATTAAAGCTATGTAGTTTGGCACACTCCACACTGGGCAACAGAGCTCTTCAGAATGTAGATCTCTTTGGCACATGTTGTAGTACTCCGTCCCTCCATATTCTACAAGCATTGATTGTAGTCTGCACATTCTTTGTACATTTTCAAATGTTATTAAAGACGTGTTATCAGTATTTGTAATAACTAAATGAGCATAATCTGATATGGGTGGGCCACAGGTCCCTGATGCATAGTTGTGATTTATGGGTAGGTCAGGTTTACGCTGCATTTCTTTTATAGATACCCATTGTTTTCTTGTGTGGTCTTTTAGATAAAATGTATTTTCATCTTCAAATGTCTTGTTTTTCCCGAAACCCCAATGTACATGGGTATTAGATATGTTAGGTTCTGATGATGGCCAGTTCTTTTCGAAATTAGTGTCATTGTTGTGGTCAACTTTTTTCTTTTTGTTACGTCCTTTGTTTTTGGAGCGTCCGCGGCCTGATCTCGGTTTGTCTTGGCGCGTTCTGTTGTTATAGGTCTGGTTCATGCGTATTTGATCTTCAATTTCTTTTGGATTAACTGCAAGCCTTTTAGAAGGCCTCGTTTCATCTAAAAGGTTTTCCCACGCAATAAACCGATGCGCTAGTGTTGTTCCTCGCGTTTCAAAGCCTACTATAGGATCAGAAAAGGATGGTAAATCATGGCATACTAGCGGGATCACAGTAAGGATGGTTGAGATCCCAGTTATGGTGAAAAAAGCGAGGTAGGAGTGGCGGACAATAAACCTGGCGTAAGCTGACAACATTTTTATGTAATGACTTCACGGGCCTCATAGTTATTTCACTGCACCATCTTCTCTTATCACCGTAACACATACCCAACTTAGTTATGCTAACGTAAATAATCATAAAAGGGATCACATTTTGCAAAACAAAATACACAACACATTAGAAAAATGGAAGGAATAAAAGTTTACTCCTGTAAAAATACACAAACTCTAAAGTGCCACAGAATAAATAAACAATATCCACACAATATCTGCACAGATGTCAAATAAAATTGATATAATAACCATAGATAAAGATAAAAGTTTTATGTCTAAAATTTTGACTACAACCCTATAAACTAAAGTGTCAATCTGTCAAAGAAAAAGTAAAAATTCACTCAGACGAAGACTGCGACGAGCATCGTTATAGTAACTCTGATAAGAAGTCTTTGAATAAGAGTAATAAGAGGAGGGGTAAGCACGAGCAGGCTGCGAAAATCCCTGTGCCTGTATATTTTGACATCCACTGCTCTCCGCCGCGTCTCTGGATATTGTATTTTCATGCAAATTGCAAACGGATTTTTGAAATACGAGGCGGCTCTGCCAGTCTCTAGTGGACGCTTACCTTAACATAAGGGTACAACATAGAGTATAGTAAGTTTTAAGGGGTACAACTTCGTCCCACAGACGTATAACTTCGTCCATGTGTAAGACATAGACAATAAAGCATGATTGACATGATTAAAAGATGATTTATTTCACTGGCAATAAGTACTGGAGAAGCATTGGGTCATTTTTTAACATATACGTAGTGGTATATACAAATATTTCATTTCATTGATTATATCCATCATTTCTGAAGGCTTTTATTTGCCTATTTTAAGTTTTTTGTTAACACCAGGAAAGGTCGTTAGAACTACCTGTTAAACGAAATTTTAGCATTGTAACCCTTTTATTGTCTATGACAACTTGTGATCACAAGACCTCTCCGCTTTTGAGTTTTCTGTCAAGGCAAAAATTGGGCGAAAAAAGGCCGTCCCTTTCGGGAATATCGGGTAAAACAGCTCCAATTTGCTAAATAAAATATTTCAAGATGAGGTACTTCCTAACTTACCTGTCCGCGCTGCTGCTGGTGCTCGTGATTCCGACATTTTCTATGTTCTATCTTTTCCAAGGAAAGGGTGAGCAAATAAGTGTTGGATGGTTCCTGGAGAATACTTCCCCCTACATGTGGGGTACGTTGGGCATCGCGTTCGCCGTTTCCCTATCCGTGGTGGGCGCAGCCATGGGCATCCACACCGTCGGAGTGAGCATAGTCGGAGGAGGTGTCAAAGCTCCCAGAATCAAAACCAAGAACTTGATCTCCGTCATCTTCTGCGAAGCCGTCGCCATCTACGGGCTGATCACTGCCATTGTATTGTCGGGAATGCTGGAGAAATACACAGAGCCATTGATTGATAACTCAATCAAGGAACAGAACTGGATGGCTGGTTATATTATGTTCGGAGCTGGACTCGCCGTGGGCCTCGTCAACTTGTTTTGTGGTATCGCCGTCGGCATTGTCGGCTCTGGTGCTGCCTTGGCTGATGCAGCTAACGCTGCTCTCTTCGTCAAGATCCTAATTGTAGAGATTTTCGGATCAGCCATTGGTCTTTTTGGTCTAATTGTTGGTATCTACATGACGTCAAAATGCAAAATGGGCAACCAGTAATTTAAGAATAAAGTAAAACTTGAATCTAAGTGTAAGTACAATTTAATATTTGCATTTAAAACATTTGTAATTATCTAGTTACTATTACATTGTGAGAAATGTGTTAACTATGAACTAAGAAAACTATTCATTGCATATGTTTAAAATGTAAAAAATAAAACTGTTTTGATGTCTTGTGATTCAGTATTTTGTATGTCTTTATGTCATTTCGCTACCATAAAAATATATAATGTTAACACTATAGACTGTTTTCACCCCAATTAGAATAATGTATATCAAGCAATTATTGTCAAAATTCTAAAATACTCATACATGTCCTATTACGCTAAACTCTATATCAATGTAATGTTAAAAAACTGAGAGATTATTAAATATTTAAAATAGTAAAAATGATGTACTATAACCCCATTGTTACTATTAAAATAGTCTTTCAGTTTTTTAAATGATAATAATTATATAAAAATAGGTTTTATAGCCTAGGTCACATGATCTTGAAAGTATGGAAATCTAAGTGTTACAGCATGATTTAGTCACTTGACATACAGTTAATATAAGTAAATTATTACTATAGTTCATTTCTATGTTTTCCTTAAGCTTAATTATTGTACTCTACTCAATTACTTAATTGATTCTTAAAATAAATAGTTGTTTAATTTGTTAACCTAATTAAAAATATTTGAGATAATCATAGTTTTTTTATTTTTTCAGTGTACAACAGCACTGGATGTTACCAGCCTTGACCTACCCTAACAATCAGAGTGTCCAGTGCTTACATACTTATTTATCATCGAAGAAGCTTCAAGTTATATCATTGCAGTGTTGAACTTGTGTATCTTTCCTGCCTACTCTTTGTTGATGTGTTTATATAATGTAAATTATTTTTTTAATCTTAATGATCAATAAAATATCTGATCTTAGCACTTGAAGTTAAAATAGCTTAAAGTATAATTAAATTTTTGATGTTAAAACACTGTACTATACTTACTTAATTGTTGTTTCATATAATAAGGCATTTGTGCTAAGATTTCAGATATTTGAACTGAGGTTTGGATTGTATTACAGTATTTTATTGACAACTTAATAGTAACCAGTCGAGATTGTGTTGTATTGAACCATAACAGTGTCCTATTGTGCAAATGACTAGGTACACATTGTTTTTAGAGTTTCCGTGGCCTAATAAAAAGCTCCGCCTTGACGTAACTACAGTACCGTACCTAGTCATTTTTAAGGCTTATACATTCCATAAAACCTTGTTTCAAGTTTTGTAAAAGCTTTGATTGGTCAGTCTGTAACCCATGTTATACATAGTAATATAATATAATGTACATAAATTTCGTATTTGGTGTGATATGATATTTTCCATTGGACACGGATAAACATGGGTGATGTTGATGACATTGTATGCAGTCATCAGTAGCGCCATTTGTTGACATAATATTGCAGAGCACAAAGTTTTACGTTTATTATAATATCTTTGATGACAGATAGGATGAAACTATCATGATGTCAATATTGATTGTAAAAGCTGCCAGTGTCTTTTTGGAAAATATCTAAATTGTTAATGTTCTCTGGTATCTATAAAGCACTGTTTCCCTTAAATTATATACAAATCAAGTTATTGTAACTCCCAATTGTAAATATTAGTTTGCTTACCTTACTAATTTATTGTACGTACTTGTAAATTCATCTGCATAACTTAACTATAGGAGTTGATATGTGGCCACACATTCTTGGTATTTGATATATCAATCGAGAATCGACATTGGCTGTTAGCACAGTGTTCAAATTTCGGAACAAATCGAACGAGAAAATAATAGTATTATGTCAGTATGAACTGATGTAATTCTAAGTAAAATATATTTTATTTGTGCAAATGTAGATATTATGTATGTTGATGAATAAATAGATAAAAGTTGTAAAGAATGTTTTTATTTCTTACAGTATTATGGTCCTGTTTGTGTACAAAACATTCATACAGACTTAATTTTTTACAATATTATGATAGCTGAAACCACTAATCAATTGATGTACTTTTTATAAGCTGTTAAAAACGCTATTACCATATCGATTTTGTAAGGCTGTAAACTGTGACGTCATTTATTTGCAAACTCAATTGTTTAACTATTTATTGATTTCAAAGCAAATAAAAATCAAATTCTAGTACTAATAGAAAGTAGTTTTCAGGGCTAAAATGAAGTGTTTTTGTAGTGTAAAGTTGTATTTTGTATGTTGGTAATTGGTGACAACTTCCTAATTGGATTTACATCTTGCATTTATATTGTTTATATTTGATTATCTGCCTATATATCCGATATCTTCAGAAATCTGTTACTGCCAGTATCTCCATGAAACTGAAACAATACGGAAATGGCCCTGAAAATAATATACAAAAGATGCATTGACCATGAATTACTATAATAGAGTCAGTGTCATGGTAGATACAGTCAACCGCACGTCCATGATAGCAATTTCATATTTTCAGTACCTACATTTATTTCGTAGCAGTAAGGATGATTTTCGTATGTAGTTCACCTGCGCATTGCAATTCTTGTTTCTTTTTTAATCGATTCTCTTGAGTTAGCTCCTGTTTATTTTTAACTAAGTAGCTACCTAAAGGCCAGTTCAATCTCATCTCAGCGACAATTAAAAAAAATAATAAGCTACCTAGTAAATTAGAGCTAATTTTAGATTGAGACTGATATAAGACTAAACGTTCTTAAAAGTTAGTAGAATTGCCTGGTTAGCTAGCTTGGGAATATGAATTCACCTTAAAAAAATAAAAGACAAAAATATTCAACAGCAGCTATGTGTAATCTTTTCAGTATTGATTTTGGCATTATCACGTATGCGCGTGAGTGGTACTTACTGTGTTGTGTGATTGTGTCCGATAAGAATATTATAATATTATATTAGCGCTTGTGAGTGAATTCGTCGGCATACAGCACACAGGTGTAACTTTGAAAGCCAACCATTACATAGATACCTCTTTGCATAAAATCTTACTACCATTATCAATGCGAAAGTTTAGATATCATTCAGTTAATCTATCACGCCAGAATGGCTGAACGGATTTTGATGAAATTTGGCACATAAATAGATTTTGGTCTGATGGGAGTGCTTAATATTTTGTGCCACCTTTGTAGTCACGTTGATGCCATCGCCAAAGATTCAATTCAACAGTGGTGTATAGAATCTGTTGGTTTAATTTATATCCCGGAATATTTTGGGCGGGTAGGTACTTTTCTAGCAAGCCGTTGTTCTTGAAATCTTCGTGTTACATAGAGATCTGTAGAAAATCAATAGAGATTCTGGAACCTATAATTAACGACAGCACTCTTGCCAATAAATGACCAACATCGTAAAAATAAAACAAAGTAAGAATTTTAGCAATAAAATATTTTATTTCATTATAAAACAATAAAGGTTTGTACCACTATTTTATAAACATTGCCAGTAAAAGTACCTAGAAAATGGTGAAAAAGATCCATAGTATCACAAAATGGAATGTAAGATATAAAAAATGAGCCGGACGTTACATATAAAAGTGGCAAATGCAGTTTCAAACTGCTTACGTAATAAAATACATTTGAGCAGAATAAACGAAATCACTTTATTTAATGATTTTGCTAAAACCGCAAACCTCGGAATGTATTTTGAACGATGACAATTAATAATACTACAAAATTATTAATTACAATTAAAACCTGTCCTTGATTACCTACTTTTGTTTTCAAATAAGTTTTAAGTTTGCGCAAGATTTTGGAGATTAACTCATCCACACAAAAATGTGATTTCTTGACATGGGAATTGCTATCTTATTGACAGCGGCGCACAAATCTTTCGCACACACCATGATTTTCGCGTAAAATATGAATAAAAAAAGGTCAGATATAATACTTACATAAACATCAATAAAATTAAGTTTTCTAAATTAATTGCCATGACTTAAATTGCCACTTTTAATTTGAATTAAAGGTTACGAAGAAACGCCTGAATTTATTAAATAGCAAAAAGTAGCAGTTCAGTTAGAAAATATTTATCAACTTTGTTCATATTCATAGTGCATTCTACGAACTCATTAAATATTAATTATGGCAATCTGACACCTATAGAATATCTAAATAAAGCTTTCACTTAATATTCCACTATTATCGTAGTCCCTAATTGTACTACTAAAAGTGTAAAAATCTATTATTTACAAAATAGGTGGACTCTTCGTTAAAACGCTAGAAATGCACACAACACGCTATTTACATTTTAAAGTATGAAAAGATTTTTCAAAACTAGAATCATCGCTTTTATTAGAAAAATAATAACAATTTTAAACCAAAACGGGATGACTTTGAGAATCGTCAGAGGTTTTGTAATAATTGAAAAAAGGTAGATAATATCTACGCAGTGTTATAAATCGCTTTCACACAAACAAGTAAATGTCAACTTCATTCACAAACCCACAAACATTATCTTTACCTACTCTTATTCATACGTTGTTTACAAACGATAGTTTTGGTTTTCTTATATAAAAATAAAATTAATTCATATTTTCCATTAAAATATGAGTATTAAAAGTACATTTGCCGAATTAATTACCAAAAAATATTTTTTGTGTTTTTTTTGTTTGAACGCACTAGTTTCCAAAACACGATACGATTCTGAATATCCTTTCGCTTACTAGAAACTATGTTATCCCTGAGTGCTGGGATATATTTTATTATCAAGAAAATTAGGGATCTGTAAATTTTTAAACAGAATATTAATTTTAATTATTTTTTGAAAATAGTTCGGCAAATGTCTAAATATGCTAACTTACCTATTTACATAACTGACTTTGGGTGTCATTCTTACTTTATTAGGATGCATTATTTATCTATACCAACGCACGCTCCAATAAATTCTTTATAAATTGTCTACTACATTTGAGAGTATGAATAAAGATTTCTAGATTATTATATACACGCCTATAATTGGTAGAGGTATGTGATCGTAATGATAGCATTGCACCCAGTTGCTGGGCTCATTTATTTAGGTATGCACAGTGGATTTCATACACCTAAGTAAGATACCTATATTTGCAATTTGTTTACAAGTTTAAATCTAACAGCAGACTT
This sequence comes from Hoplodrina blanda, assembly GCA_949316365.1. Classification (NCBI taxonomy): domain Eukaryota; kingdom Metazoa; phylum Arthropoda; class Insecta; order Lepidoptera; family Noctuidae; genus Hoplodrina; species Hoplodrina blanda. The sequence goes on from OX438582.1 coordinate 4,584,964, forward strand.
TCAAACGCTAAATCCGACAAAAAAATGAGTATTCAAATACATTAAACCTCTATTTCAGTTCCACTATAGTTACTACTTAAAGCATAGACATAAATTCAAAATAAATACTCGTTATTCTACACTATGGCAGTGGGTACTGATTGAACGACAGTCTTTGCGTAAATTAACACTAATCATTATAAAATTACTAAGTAAATTAATAACTAATTGAGATTCATTGGAAATCTTGTACTATTTAGCGTTGTTACACTCTCGTCTCCGCATCGTCTTCAGTAGTAGATTTCCTGTAATATTACAAGTGTTATTAAAATTGATTTTGTAATATTCATCTAAATTGATTTGATTTCAAAAGGAAAATTAGTGAATATCTAACACATGCTTAACAATAACAACATCAAAATTTACAAATGTCTTTCGTAATTGAAATAAAATTAGAAATCGATAAATAGTGTTTTCAGTTACAGTTAAAGTATTTCGAGACCACATTCAAAACCAAATATTCATTAATTAATTAACATAGATTTAATAGAAGAAGTTTTTGCACAAAACTTCTGTGAAAATTGATTATTCTACATAAACAAAGTACGGTAAAAAGAAAAAAAAACTTTCAAAATATGGTAAGAATGTGGTCAAGACTATGAATATAGAACATTAGATTACCTCCTCCCTAAATGGTTGAAGATGATTGCGCGGCAACACCACCGGTTAGCAAAGCAAAAGATGATTACAATGAGTGTTTCTCATACAACCGCCACCATCTATTGACAATGTTATCATTATGGCTGGATTTAAAATTAAAATAATAATAAAACCCTACAAACGATGTTCAGGAGTCATTCAATTATAAGGAACAACAATATTCATAGGTAATAATTTTTGTACCTACTTAATCTATAGTAGTGGATGATGCGATAGCCCAGTGGTTATAACGCCCGCCTCTCATGCATGAGGTTGATATCGGGCAAGTACCAATGTAACCTTTTCAATTCAGTTTATCTTGGACATCACTGACGTAGGTGACGGAAAACATCATAAGGAAACCTGGGGTGCTATTCTCTAAAAGACTCGACGACGAACTCGTCGACGAAACTAGTATGGTCCCCAGTGGATTTTCAACTTTATGCTGTAGATCACAACGTTGTAAATCTATTAAAGACAAACTGTTTCGGAACTCGTCGTAGAGACAGTTTGTCGTTAATGGATTTTCAACTAAATGGTCTAGAGCATAAAGTTCAAAATCCACTGGGGACCATACTAGTTTCGTCGACGAGTTCGTCGTCGAGTCTTTTAGAGAATAGCATAGCTGGACTAACAATTAATATAGGTTGGAAATCGCCAATCCGCCTTGAGCAAGCGTCGTGTTCAATGCTCGTGCCTTCTCTGGATGAAAATGGGCCTTTGCCCGGAATTTGTTGATAAAGTGGATATGAATATAGACTACGTAACTCCTGAAAAACGTTTCATGCAGAATTCCGTATCAAGGCGTTCTTACTTAAAAGTAATGGGAAGTTTAAGAAAAACGTTGTTTATTGTTTTACAAAAAAGTATGCCATGGTCTTAATATTGCTATACGGAATTCTGAGTAGATTAGTTAGAACATAAAATAACATAGTTTTACAAGCAGTAAAGTTAACATGCAGACAGAACAAGATTCACACTTACTCGCTCGTCTCACCCATACTTGCTAGTGGCGCCCCCATTTGCTGTTGTTGATTCTCTGCTAAGAGAAAACAAAATATTCAATAAAGTTGCAGATTATATCTAAACTGTAGGATTGTTCTTGTAAAATTTAAAAAATATAATACACAAAATGCAAGGATTCTGAAATTACAAAGAAGCTGAGAATATCTTTGACTAAAGAACACAAAGAAAATAAAATAGGGTATTAAGCACCATTAACGAATAAATCCACGACATAACTTTTCTAAAAAAAACACCATTAGGCTTTGAAAAACTTTAAAACCTTTCTGATATTTTTTTTGTTTTCTATTTATTGCCATATAAAATCTATTTGTGAATCGCGTTTTGACACCTTATAAAAAGAATGGTATTTGATTGGTGATGTACTATTTAATTACGACTGTACAATGTACTGGTATCAGAGTATAAAACAATAGGTGTCAGCGAGATAAACTGTAGGTATACCAGAACAAACTCAACCATAGTCTGTTGTAACTACAGAAAGAGAATAGTCTGGTTTGGTAATTTGTAACCCAAAGATTGGCAATCTGCACCCCAAAGATTGGCAGTTTGTACCCCAAAGATTGGCAATTTGTACCCCAATAATAATATTTAAATTATAATTTGTGAGAATGACAACAAAGATTACATAAATACACTATCTAGATCAGCCAAAGTGTGTTCTTAGCCTTTACAAATTACCTGGATGTGCCATCTCACTACTACGGACTTGCGGTGCCCGGTTGATCCCACGCAAGTGAGCGTGGTCTTCTTCAGCTAAAGCAAGCAAAATAATAAGGTCAAAAGCAGTTCACAACTCTCAAACGCTAGTAAAGCTTGGGTGGGAAAAACGAACAAAAAAAATAAATAAAAGCACACTCTGAAAGTACAACATCAAAGGAAATCATTACGATTTTATGTTGCCAGCTTTAAAAAGTGTGCTATAGTGTTGCTATTCATTAAATTTTGTATTTTTTTTTTAGAACACTTTTAATTGCTGTTTCTTGAGAATTTCTTAACCAGGGAAAGGTCGTGTAGGTTTATTTCCAAATCTAATAAAATAAGAAGACGGGACCGGGATTTTTATTTTAAAACTAGCTGTCCGCCGCGGTTACACCCGCGTCTTTGGTTACTGCTCCGCTCCCGTAGGTCGTAGCGTGATGGTATATAGCCTATAGCCTTCCTCGATAACTAATCTATCTAACACTGAAATAATTTTTCAAATCGGACCAGTAGTTCCAGAGATTAGCGCGTTCAAACAAACAAACAAACAAACAAACAAACTCTGCAGCTTTATAATATTAGTATAGATTAAGCAGAAAGGTACTCTGTACAAAATACAACACCAATCACACAAACCAACAAGTGTATTCACATACCTGTATAAGGGAACAAATATTTATCATGATGCTTATCCGAGCCCTCAGACATCCTATCAGTATAATCGCCTCCATATTGACTATCCATTTTTCTTTGATAATCATTCTTCAACATGGTTGCTATGCCGGAATCCCGAAAATCCCTTGGCGGATACCCATCATGTTCTCTAGTGGATACTCCCGAATCTCTAAAATCCCGAGATCCGTATAAATTTTGGTCTGAATTCAAGTATTTTGTCGGACTGTATCCATAATCGGATGTCCGTGTTGGCAGATAAGTCTTGGAGCCGTAAGGATTGCCGGGCAGTCGGTACATGGTGGGAGATATCGGATAGTTGGGGTCGTACGGTATTTGTTTTTCTGTATCGGTGGGTAGGACTCCGTACATTAAATCGTCATCCATTACGCCGTATCTGAAAAATGGTGAAGCGGTTTAAGGATAATACACTGTCTAAACATTGTAGATTGACTATTCAGTTCTTCTGAATGCCTACTGCCTAGTATGGAGTCCATGATGTAAGCAGATTATTATTTTCAACAATTATAAAAATGATGCGACGAACCGGAGATTTTCGGACTCGACAATGCGCAATGAGCAAGTGTGGTGAACATTATCGTTACAAGACGTATGACGAGATGCCTTTGCTCTGTAGTGGTACAATTCCAAACTGAGTCTATCCAAATAAATAAAATTGAGGTACCTGTTCGTAATGTCAGAATGTTTGAATACATATGAATGTTTTATCCGTACCTACTTATACCAAAAAACCAACATTTTTTTTTTTGCCTGTTTTTTTCCGGCTAATCTCCAAAACTACTGATTTTGACGTGACTTTCATTTTTTGCATATGGCTGATGTTTAAGGGAGTAACTTTTTCTGTTCCGCAAAATATTAAAATATTGTCCAAAGTGACTTCGTCTGCGTTCGCGAGACAAGGTGCGGGCATAAACTAGGTCTATAAAAAAGATACCAACCTATTATCCAGCGGCAGTCTGCTCGCGTCCACACTGGCCACATACGTGTCATGCACGTTCTCCAGTATGGAAGGCTTCATCCGGTGTCTGCTGAGCTGGTACACGTCAGAGGTGAGATCGGGGTTGGGCAGGGGGTTGGGGGAGGGGGAGGCCATGCCGCCGTTGTTCCCTTCGTTGTCGGAGCCTGTCTCTTGTGACCAGCGACCCATGTCCGGCCGGTTTGGTTCTGATGAGAAAATATTGTGGATGACTTAATTTATTTAAAAAATTAGGTACCCTATTCTGGAAAATAGTACAATCAATACTGTAAAAGATAGAAAACAACTTGATAACGTGCTAAAACGGTAGTCTAATGATTTCATACCTTCTCGTATATGCGACGGCCATCTTGGTTGGATGGCTAGTGGTGCTCCTTCAGTGATATTCGGCAGGTAACTCGCGGCGCTACCACTTGTTGCACGGTCCCCTGCGAAAATCATTCAATATAATACTTCCAAACTGGGAACCGATATCGGTTGCTGTTGGCAACACCAATTACGTTATTGGCTGAGTAATACTAACTGTTAGCAGAAGGTGGGTGACTGGATCTCCTGGTACTCGTCTCGTCATCATCAGACGAGTGGCTGGAAGCCAAGTCCAGGCTTCTGGCACTGCCATCACTGTCGCTGTCTGTGGCCTCCGTAGCTTCTTCACCGGTCTCTCCTGTAGTTTCGCCATCTGTGGCCGCTTTGCGACGGCGTCGACCTTCGTCTGGGTTAAGAAATGGAAGAAGTCAATTACCACATTGCCGTCTCATCGGACTATGAGTGAGGGAAATACACACACACCCGCTTGTGCACTATAATATCTTCTGCGTCCTTGGCAGGTGGGTCACTAGATTAGGAGCAGAAGGACAATACCAATACCTGACAATAATGTAGGTACGTATGGCGATCACTATGTGACCGGATTTGTCAAAAACTGGAATATTTTAGAGTAGAGCATAATAGAAAATTCTTCGAAGTACACCAAACAAATGACAAATAAGAAAGGAAAGAGTATTTACCGTCTTTTCTAGTATGTAGTGAAGAGTCGAATCCTCTCAGGTATGCGGGCATGTCACTCGCGCTGGTGTTGTAGTTAGATGTCGAAGTACTAGTGTGACGCAGCTGTCCGTCACTGCGGCTGTGTCAAAAATTAAAGATTTTACTTCTTTGATTAATTGGAATTTGAACCTTACTGAGTTCTTTTAAGAGTTATGTAAAAACAATGATTTTTATGATCAATATGGTGCTATTAATTCTTGGGCCTCTGGTATCTACACTGCTATTATAAAAACCCTAAATAAAATGTAGGTAGTGCTTACCTGTAAGGACTAGAACTAGTTTTAGTAGTAGACCTAGAAGTAGTCGAAGATGCTGATATTCCTATGTTCCTCATTTGACGTCCTGGCTCCGTACTACTGTGATACGCCAGGGCAGACCTTGGAAAAGATAACATTTAAATTAGAACTTTAAACTGTACCAAATAAAGTTGAAAATTGTTTGTCTACATGTAAAAATGAGGTTTGAAAATGCAAGTAAAAGATTTTTGAAAACAGATTTTATGTCAATGTAATAAGGTTTTAATTAGTTTGTGTAAATTACCTGTTGACTTGCGATAAGTTTTGAGCACTACTGCTGATTATGACTGATGTGTCGACTAGGGGTACTTTCTTGCCCAAACATCTTAGTACCGTCCTGAAAAAATATAAAAGTTAATTTCTTGTTTGTTATGTTTCGCAGTTATTTTTGATAGTGTTGTCCAAAGTTATATTGTCCAAAGTTTATTTATATCAATCAGGCCATTAAAAGGCATTTTTGAACGTTATTTATAAGAATAATTGTATTTCTATTAAATGTAATATCACAATTGAAGACGTAACACAAAAAATGGTTTCAAACGGACAAACGTCATATCATGTGTTTCCTCTGTCAGAGATCCTAAATAAATAAACAACTAGAGGTATGAAGAATAGGGTGTAAAGATCCTTGTCCGCCACTAAAAAGGGAGGATCCTACGACCAGTAGGGGGTTGTTAGGATTTTTTAAATATGTTAGTGTGGCGGAGAACTGATACTGCGATGTAGAAAAGTTAGTTGTAGTTTGCATGTGGTGCAATAGATGTCGCTACCTACACGTCAGTTGTAGTTTACATGTGGTGCAATAGAGGTCGCTACCTACACGTCAATTGTATTTTACATGTGGTGCAACAGATGTCGCTACCTACACGTCAGTTGTAGTTTACATGTGGTGCAATAGAGGTCGCTACCTACACGTCAATTGTATTTTACATGTGGTGCAACAGATGTCGCTACCTACACGTCAGTTGTAGTTTATATGTGGTGCAATAGAGGTCGCTACCTACACGTCTATTGTATTTTACATGTAGTGCAACAGATGTCGCTACTTACACGTCAGTTGTAGTTTACATGTGGTGGAATAGATGTCGCCACACGTCGGTTGTAGTTTACATATGGCGCGATAGATGTCGCTATGTTACCTTTTCAAGTTGTCCCTGACGCGCACGTTGAAGGCGATGTACCCGAGCGCGGCGGCAGCAGCGTGCGCGGCCACGGCGGCGGCCAGCGCCGCGCTCAGCGCGTCGCGCCGCGCGCCGCCCTCGCTGCCCAGCACCAGCGCGCTCGCCCACGACACCACCACCAGCGGCAGGCACACCACGCTCACGCCCAGCAGCATCCTGGGGGGAAACAGGTGGTTCATTATTGAAATTACAATTTAAATCACGACACTAGATTTACATAACATTAATAAAACTAACTTTTAAGATCTTTGTGTCGTAAAAAATCGCGCATCACGAAACTTATTTAATGGCCTAAAATTAATAGACTTAATAACAACTTTTGAATGCTTACTTATAACAAAAAACATTTTCTTTTGTCTGCCTATCTGTTTGTCATCTTTCAAAGTAATCATCATCATCATATCAGCCGAACGTTTTCCATTGCTGGACATAGGCCAAAATTAATAAGTAAGTACTTACAGTAAAACTACTACTTTTTTTTTTACAGTATCCAAATGTTTGAATATCTTGCTTACCTCAGATTCCCGAAGCCAATGACATGATCTCTAACAGTGAAGGCCGCTCGCGTGGCCCCCGCTAGGAACACTAGCGCTGCTCCGGCGTATACTGCCGATGGTATCACCACCCACCATACTACCGGCTCGTGACAGCTTACCCAACAACTGTATGGAGAACACATATTTTATTTATTTAAATTTTATGCAACTAAAAGCATTAAAACGTTTAATGCCTTGTGCATTTTCTACGAGTCATTCAAAGGTGGTGAAGAGTTAACATGGCAGGTGCAAATTCTTGTACCAGCGTAAAGTAGCAAAATTCAGAGATTTAGAATAAAAATATACTCAAAATACAGTATACATAATATAAGTAAAGTGAAAGAAGAAGTGAGGACCCTAAGTTGCTAATTTTACTGACGAACTGTGTACTGATTTCAAAGCAACAAAAAAATCGATCTTTACAGCTAATCGAAAATTATTTAGGTAAAATAAAATGTTTTTTAGAGAAGTTGTCTCTTGAAATTATTGGTTAACGGTGTCTATTGCCTGTTTTCGTCAATTATGTTTTGTTCTTAAAACAAAGGTACCGTACCCGCTCAATGTGGCACTTCGAATTTTAGAAGAAGAGACTGTCTTATTAAAGTACGGACCGTGAATAATATAATAGTTTTGACTAAAAGATAAATAATTTCGACTCACAAGAGCGCATTCCCGTACTGGTGCTGGTGGTGGCTGGCGGCCAGCGCGAGCGCGACTGCGGGCGCGGCGTACGCGGCCGCCAGCTGCGCGCACAGCCCGCCGTGGTTGACGTCGCGCAGCTCGCGCAGCAGGCGCCGCAGCTGCCACGCGTCCACCGCGCCCCACGCCAGCGCGCACACCCACCAGTAGTGCAGCGACATGGCCATCAGCTTGCACAGGAACTGGGGGGGGACCAGAATGTAGTCAAAGATAAAGCGTTATTTTCACTGTTAAAGGGTCGGTCAGCTAGTCAGAGTTCTTGGAGAAAAACGAGCAAGAAACTCCATTCTTCCACTTTTCATCAAGTTTTTTATAAAATCCTGATTCCATCATTCTTGTTGCTACTACATTATGAAAACAATTTACATGAAGAGAAATACAAAACAATTCAAAATATCATAATATAGGATGACCGACCGAAACCCTCATCGCCCATTCACGGCCATTATGCATAATTCAGCACAGTTTCACTCAACCATGACCTACCGATAGTAACAATGAATATTAGGCTGGTAACATCTATCAACTTTTACATACCTCATTCTGTACCAACGAACTCCTAGCTTTCAACGCGATGAGGTACAGCAGTTCTGCCATAAACACGCAGAAGATGAGGTGCTTGTGTATGGAGTTGGAGACGGTGGCAGCGCCGCCCCGCATCAGGCAGAGTGCCACCCACGTCGTGAGGAGAAGTGGGAGAGATATGCTGAATGCTGTGTATGATGTTACTGATTCCAGGAGTGAAGGTTCCGGGATGAACTGTATGGAAATAAATGTAAGAGATTGGGTTTTAGTTATATTTATTTCATGTTAAAATGTAAACGTACTCTTCAGATTGTGCCATCTTTCTTTTGTTTATGGCGAATTTAATCTCGTTATAATTGAATACTAGAACATGCACAATAATTCTTCAAATTCAACATACTTAATTATTTAATGCAAGTAATATGCACTAAAATTCTTCAATGAATCGTTGGTTATAACTCACTAGCGACCCGCCCCGGCTTCGCACGGGTGCATGTATTATACATATAAACCTTCCTCTTGAATCATTCTATCTATTAAAAAAAACCGCATCAAAATCCGTTGCGTAGTTTTAAAGATCTAAGCATATATAGGGACAGACAGAAGAAGCGACTTTGTTTTATACTATGTAGTGATGATTTTATGATGAACTTAGTAGAGGTCCTAATTTGGGCTAGCCACGAAGTCAGAATTTCTTTCTGGATATTACATTAGGGATTATCAGACAAATTATAGTATTTTTTAAACTTAGTTATTTTTTAATTTTGATTTATTTTCTTTTATTTTATCTTACCTCAATATCAACCTCGTCAACAAGCACAGCGAAGGTAGATAGATGATTGCAGGTGCAGTTAATAAGGAGTGGTTCATTGGAGTATGACGACCAGTCGTAGTCGATCTCTGTGTGACAACCAACGCGAGACCATTCGCCAGACCTGGGAGAAATTAAAAGAGTAATTATGGGAGCTATACGTTATGGTTGGAGATTTTGCTAATTTATTTAGAAGCTGTGAAATTCTACTCAAGTGATAGGATAAAAAAAATTGAGACTATGTAAGGACTCGAGTAGCCCATAAGTTCTGCCGGTGTGCGGAAAAATGCTCTGAGCGACCTCCGTGCTTCAGCCAAGGTAGTTGGAGAAACTCCGTGGGGTTTTAGACGATAAGAGTTTGACACAGCCCTCCACATTCCCCGAGGCGGAGGTAGGTAGTCCATACATCATGAGGAATTCCCCACGCAAAAAAAGGAGGGAAACCCATGTAATTATCATTGTGAACAACTTTATCCAATTGTGGCCATTTACCAGTTTAAAATATGAACACGAAAATACTGATAAAACCTGGGATTAATACGAGTAGAGTATGTAAGAAAAATTCGAACCAATAATACGTGAGTTACAACATAACTTCACGACTGTAATCCCCGCAGGGTTAGACAGAGGTGGGTCCATTAGTATACCCATACTCCGCCAGTTATGTTTAAGTCCCGTGGCGAGCCTATTGCCATCAACCGGGCACAAATCCAGACTCCGAGGCTGCTACTGAGAAATTCCTGATGGAAAAACCCAATAACACTTTGCCCGACGTGAGTTATAAAACTGTTTAATCAAACTCACCCTCTCAACGTAGACCAATGCACGCACTGCGGGTTCGTCCTCGATCCGAAGGTGTCCCGATCAATATCGAGCCACATCTGCAACCTAATAGGCCTCTTCAGTCTTATTCCACTCAAACTTTTGTACACCAACTTTTTCTTAACACCGTCTTTTGTTATATTCCCACTTTCCATGATCAGCGCCATGACCTTGGGTCCTTCGTTGCCTTCCAAGTTTTCTGCGACGTAAGTTGATTCATTTTCTTGCAAGTTGTCGCTTGTAAAGGATTTTTCTTGCTTTTTGAATGTTGGTTGAATGAGGACTGGACCGTGGTTTTCGTTGTTCTGTGTGTCGTCGAGTGGCCACGTGTTTTTTGGTTGGCTGTTCGGGTTGATGTGGTTGCTCTGTTGGTGGTGTGTGTTGCCTTTGTTTGCGTAGATTATGCCTGGGAATAATAATAGTGGTTAACTTACTGAATTTAATGATCTGTTGATTAAGCTTACGTATTTTTAACCGACTTCAAAAAAAGAAGGAGGTTATCAATTCGTCGGTATTTTTTTTTTTATGTTTGTTAGCTCCTTACTTGCGACTGGGTGAACCGATTTTCATGATTCTTTTTTTATTTGAAAGCTGGTGCTTCCCGTGTGGTCCCATTGTCACCATTTCAATATCTGATGATGAACTTCGGAGATATGGAATGGAACTCCTCACAGAATCACAGCAGCAATATCGTAACAAGTGAAATTGCTTTGTTTATACGTGTAGTCGATGACTGACTGAAGGAAAAGGGGGGGGACGCCAACCCCCTACCAGTTTCCAAAATTAAATATATCGTGTGAGGTATTGTTTGAAAGGGCTTTTTGTAAGGATTTCAAACATTAATGTACACAAGCACTAAAAAGTGAAAAATAAAAAGCTTTTTCACAAAAAAAGATAACCGCCTTCATAAACTACAAAATAAAAATAACTTTAGTTTTGGAAGTCGGTGGCAATACTTACCTACATAACAAAAAACAAAACCAAAGCCGCCGACTTTCAAAACTAAAGTTATTTTTATTTTGTAGTTTATGAAGGCGGTTACTTATCTTTTTTTGTGAAAAAGCTTTTTATGTATGTTAGTTTTCAAACTGAATAAATAAAAGTAAATATAGAAGTTACTGCTTTGCCTATTTTTTTTACTTTAAGCGATTCATAAACAACACGATCGGAATGCAAGCCTGCAACCATTGACTGGCGTATCGCGTTATTTTTAATACCCGACGCAAAAACGACAGGGTGTTATAAGCTTGACGTGTCTGTGGCATCATATAAGCTCCCGAACGGATGAATCGATTTTGATTTTGTTTTTTTTTATTGAAAGGTGAATTAGTCGGGAGTGTCCTGAGCTATGTTTGTTGAAATCAAAGATGGCCACCGTCGGGGTATTTAAATTTTAAATTTAATTGTTTTGACCACTGAGTTTAAAGAGTGAACCTATTACTGAGGATTTGGTTCTTCAGCTAAGTTAGCCGGTAATGGACCTACCATGTTATCTCTTCACCACCTTTGGTCGACTGTTAGAGAATGCCTAAGGCATTAAGTCCGCCTTTGTACTTTTGTTGCATAAAGTTTAAATAAATAAATATGGGAAAATTCCCAGGATACCTTTAAATAGGTACATACCTTCAACATCATCCATATTATTCTCCATGGAGTTGTCTTCCTCATTGGCCTCTTTAGTCCACACATACTCAGGCACGAACAAGGCAAGCTGTATGATGGGTGAGCCGACAGTAATGTTGACCCCCCAGCGCTGAGTGACGGACTCGTCCATACGGAGCGGCATCAGTTGGGATGTGTTGCGCGAGTATTGTAGGTACGAGAATACGGCGCGAGATTCGTAGTTTAGATCGAGGTTTTCTGAAATAATTTTGTTATTTTAATGCTTGTATAATTTATTGATTTGGATTGTAAGAGATTGGAGGATATTCAAATTCTTCAAGGTTCACAGCAGGTATTTTCGGAAGTTACATTATCTGTCATTACTATTGACAATCTAATGTATCTCAATTTGAAGTATTTTAATAGGATTTAATTATCCATTACTCTATATTATTATGTTTGAAAAATCCGTCTGCCTGACAACGTGAACAACGCCATGATTATTTTTATTGTCAAAATGAAAGGAATTTAATTTGTTATATTTTTTATAGATAACGATCGTTCCTAAAAGTTATTAGAATTGCCCCCCTGCGCTCTCGTTCTTGAAAGCCATTTTATGTTTATTTGCTGTGTAAACATGTATTGACAATGATTGGCTGTTTTTAGTTTAATCGAGCACCAAAGTTAACCTTAAAAAACAAGAGCTAGTTTTCAAAAGACAAAATCAACGATTTCTGAACAATAAACGAAACGAAACTCACCTTGAATATTACTATTAGTAATCCCAAGCAGATCAAGCGGTAACAACACTCTAGTATATTTATCGAACTTATTTTTACTCTTCACATAGTTATTATACTTCGGAAACGACACGGTAGGACTGGAAGGCTTTCTGTGTTTGTTGATCTTCCCATTAGCATGATATATCGGTGTTTGTATGGGAGAGTGTATGAAAGATGACGTGTCGGGTAGGACGACGCGTTCAGTCGTGTAGGAGTCGATGTTGTAGCGATTTAGTTGGGTTGGTTCAAAGCCGTAGATAGATTCTGCTGTTACTATGTCGACGCCGATTACTGCAAAAGAAAGGAAAATTAAATCACGTTTGTATTTCCATCTTATTTTACTATTTATTATAAGTGTTTAAGTTTGTATGTTTATTACTCAATCACGTTTTAAAAATCATATCATTTATTTTGAAAGCCATAACAATTATAATGAATGTGACGAAGTACCTAAAATAAAAATTACTTTAACTACTAAAGTAGGTGCTAATTAATTTAAAAATTAGAGTTGTTGTTGTTGTGTGTTGGTTGTTGTATTTATGTTTATTGATACATGATTTTAATGGTTGAACTGAATTAGCCGGGCACACATTTTTATCCCATACGATACCTTTAGGCTCAAAGGGCGTAAACGCCATTTTGGCCAAAATGAGATTTTAATGCAGTCTTACTTAGTTTTTCGTCCTCTCTTGATTGGTATATTTAAAACATCGATGTTCGCAAAAAAATGGTGGATACAGCCATAATTTTTGGTTCGCTAAACATAGATTTTCTTAAAATTTGGGTCGTGTTTTTTGGCTCTCCTGAAAAGTCGTGTTTTGGTGGATACGCCCTTTGAGCCTAAAGGTATCGATATTTGCTTATCTGTGGGATAATTAAGGACTTTGACTTAAATCTGACGTCTGCGCAGACAAAATCGCAGGCAAAAGCTAGTTTAAAATAAGCCAGTTTAACTAAATAAGTTATAAGTGGTCGATGACGTAGTACTCACCCAAATCGCTGGTAACGATTTCAAAGGGACTGGTGTAAGTGTCGTGTTGGCTCTCAGCGAGTACTGCAATGTATTTGTCGAACCGTTGCAGCAGCAGTTCCATGCCGTGGCCGGTAAGCTCGCGTATACGACGCCATTCTTTGGAGTATTGAGTGTCCAGGATCGTGTTGGCCGATTTTATTACGTTCTGGAAAATAATTAATGATGAATTTGTTGTTTGCTACTGAGGAATGAGTATTACTTTTGTTAGTCATTTTTTGAGTTGGTATTCAGCTGTTCGGGAAATATTTTTTTTTTATATTCTGAAATGGTAATACAGAGAAGGAATTCATCACCACGTTTGCTCAAGGTTGATTAGCAGTTACAGTCCTAATATTAAAGTACAGGTTTCCTCACGATGTTTTTCCTTCACCGATATTAGTGACGTAAAACTTAGTGAGTATATATGAATTTAAAAAGTCACATTCGTATCAAAACCGCAACCTCAGCATGGAAGTTTTTCTTACGCACTGTATTTTCAACCTTTGGCTCAACATCCAGAGTTGAAAATCCAGTGCGCATTAAACAATCCTTATACATCTGTACGAATAGTCCACTCACCCGAACATAGTCCTTATCCTGACTATGTGTAAGGTTCAATCCAGCTTGCTTCATCTCGTACTGCAGCAGTTCTAGTAATATGCCCTCGGCTACCAGGACATCAGCGCCGTACAAGACTGGAGTGTTGGCGCAGGCGGAGCTCAGGTCGGCGGCTAGGCGGACGCCGACGAAAGTGTTCACTGATAGCTCGCCCGTCTCTATCTTGCTTAGCTGTGGGGTTTAAAAGATGGATGTAGTTTAAGAAGATGATACAGTTGGAGCATTAGTTCAGCGAATCGAGCCGTGTGGAACCAATGTTTGTATGGTCTACAGGTAGTTTGTTTCGGATCTGGTTGTTTGTGTCTATGTAAGTTTATGTGTTTGTAAACCTTGTTTTTAAAAAAAGAAATCAAGTGAACATAATTCATGGTAAAGAAGAATTAAGGTAAACAATATGAAGAGCAAAATGCGATTATAGATAAATTATTATTACGCTTCATAGGAGCGTAAATTGCATACGCTGTATGCAATTTTAGTTACGCAATTTTCAACTTTATTGCTGTTAAAGTTAAGTTCATTATTTATTAATCAATGAAAATTGCCCGTGCATTATGCTGTTCCATAGCGGAACTTAGGAACCATCATAATGACGTCATATACGTCTGGGTCCTTAGACAAAGTAACATCGCTTTGTAGCGAAACGATATCTAAATTCGTCATCGTCTCTGACTTGTCAATTCAGTGTTTCCACTTTAAAGATTTCCTTTCCCCACGCCTCAATTCAAATTTCCCCTTCTCAGGGCTTATTTCCCCTCAAAAAAATTTCTGCTGTACCCTAGTGTAGTAACTGAAAAAAAAAGGGATGCCTACGTCATAGTAGCTTTCTATAAGCAATTTTTTCAATAGCCTACAGTATCCATGGAATCGTTATAATCTGCAAGGAGACTCTGATTCCTCCATCCCCTATTTTATCCCCTTGGGGGTAGAATTAATAATAATAAAATAAATAAATAAATGCCTACGTCATAACATCTACCTGCATGCCAAATTTCAGCCCGATCCGTCCGGTGGTTTGGGCTGTGCGTTGATAGATCACTATGTCAGTCAGTCACCTTTGAGTTACTTATATATATTTAGATTTTACGGATATAAATAAAAACTGATTAAATATTTCCATATTTGTTTTATTTCACAGTATCCATAATAAGAAAAAACAATATAAATTATAAGTATCAAAAAAACAAATACATAACTCAATTAGAATTAGAGCTATAAGAAATGAGGTACATCTCTAATTGTTTCATGACGTCATTATTTGACTTTATTTCAAGTCCTTGGCGCTCTACCGCAATATTTTAAGCTAGGTTTTACCCATGATTTCCCCTTTTAATGTCTTACCCTTTT
Organism: Hoplodrina blanda; assembly: GCA_949316365.1. NCBI lineage: Eukaryota > Metazoa > Arthropoda > Insecta > Lepidoptera > Noctuidae > Hoplodrina > Hoplodrina blanda. The sequence goes on from OX438582.1 coordinate 4,600,311, forward strand.
CCTCCCCCTATGGACCCTAATTTCCCCTCAAATGGGGAACTTACCCTCATTGTGAAAACACTGCTTGTCATGTCTTGCTTCATGTCCACGTGACTTAACGCGGCTTATGTCAATCCCATACATTTTAGTCTTTTCTAACTTCGTTATCGTTTTGACATTGTTACTTTGTCTAAGGGCCCTGTATTTGTGTATGTAGGTACCTGTTTCCGCAGTTGATAGAAGGTGGACGTAGTACAGTTGAACATATCAGGTTCTTGCCATGGCACCACTTGAGTTTCATCACACATGCGAGTCGCCTTACCACTTGTACCTACAAGAAAAAGGACGGAATTATATCTTCATCTCTTTTTATTAACATAATTATGATTATGTAGGTAGGTATAACATACCAGTAGGACAGTCGGTAACAGCTTCTATACCGAACTTGGTTCGCGGCCACCACACACCGTGTGAGAAGGAGCGAGGACACCCATCGTAGACAACTGTTGAGAGAACATGATGTAAGCAGATGTATTGAAGTTAGGCTGAGGCAGGAATGTCTCACAAAACTAAACTAGACAAATGATAGTTTTATTTTATGTTATATTTTCAAGATCTTTGTTTTAATTTGGGCCTTTAGTTCTGCAACAACTGTTATTCAATTTGGGCGACTTTTAAAAGGTTAAGTATATCTATTATTATAATAAAAACAATGGGAAGCGAAAACTTTTACCTACCATGGATCTAGATTCCCAAAGTTAGCATATTTCGTCGGTAATTAAAAAAAACAACTGTTCCATACATTTTTACCGTGTAGGTGTTTTACTTTTGTATAAATAAGTAAATAAATATTTCATCTAGAATGATCTAGTCTATAATATCTAGATTTCGTTTCAAAGTCCCTTCCACCCGTTATCCCAAAGCTGTGACTCGAATGTAAAAAAAAACAAAAATTAAAAAAGAACAGTTACCTTCACAGCCAGTATTAGGTGCGACCTCAGCGTACAGGTTAGCGCAAGAGTCGCACGCGCGGCCGATGACGCCGGCGCGGCAGTGACACTGGCCCGACAGCACCTCGCACGAGCTGTTCGCCGAGCCGGCCGCGTAGCACTGGCATGGCAGGCAGTCAGCTGAACCCTCGGGCTTGTAGTGGTTTTCCTGGCGAGGTGGATTTTAAGTTTTAAATAATTATCACCATTTCAATTTTTATCTCAAGGACTGCTTTACATTTAGGAACTTGTGAACCAATAAGGCCTGCTTGTGCAGCAACTTGTGCAACTTCGAGTTAGTCTCAAAACTTTAAATGGAAATAAACTTTCAAACTTTATGTCCTATAAGATTCTAACCGAACAAAAAAATAGAAAACTTTTAAACATGGTCAAAAAAGAAAAATTGGTCAAAGTCAAAGCCAAATCATTTATTTCAATTAGACCATTAATTAAAAGGCACTTTTGAACGTCATTTACGAGAGAAAATTATAATATTGAATCTAGTTGCCCATTCCAAAAGGTAGTTTCGTATGGAAAAGAACGGGTAAGAAATTCCATACTTCCTCTTTTAAGGATTTCGCTTTTTTACTTCTAAGGTACAAAATCCAAAAATAGACGAATTACCTTGCAATGACAATGGCCCGTGGTAGTATGACAGTGCGGATGGTACCCCCTGGTGACGTCACAGTCGCACGGGCCGCACGCGCCGGCCACTCCGCCCCACCACCCCCCCGGACACTCCTCTATACCCGCCTCCACACAACCAGATGCTAAAACAAACAGACAAGTTTTAGTCGGTTAATTTACCAATCGTCAAGTACGTAATTGAAAACCAAGGGCTACGTAATGTCTACGTGGTAACCATTTGACATATACGCAGCAACTTCGTAGCGTATACGCACACGTTTTGACATAAGTATGTGTCAGAAACTCACCGGTCATCATGTACCCGTCGTCGCAGCTACAAGAGTATCCTCTATCGGTGTCCTGATGGGTGCACACCGCGTGTTCCCCGCACGGCTGCAGGTCGCATGCGGGCATGCATTGCGGGCCAACTCGTCCACGTGAACAGACGCATTCCGTATTGTCCCATGACGATTCGCAGGTGCTCTGTGAATTTAATTATTGGTTAGAAGTATTTTGACACTCAAAGGCCATAGTAATTTTAGTGCGAGAGAGAGACAGAGAAAAGGGGGAGCTAGAGACAGATAGAGAAAGAGCGAGAATGGTACAATTGCACATCCCGTTTTTGCAAAGGGTCACTATAAATACTGCCTGTAAGCAATGCCTTAAATAATATAACACAAGTTACTTACATAAGGCGGGCAAATAGACAGCATACAATCAGAGCGTGACTGACAACCGTCCCTCACGTTTTCTCTGACAGTAGGCCGGTTGAGGAGAGACTGGGCGGTCCCCACTCTTACGTCCTGTGGAAATATGTTGATGATGCCTATTATACCAAAGTTAAAGAAATATCATTTATTTCAATTAGACCGTTTAAGGCACTTTTGAACGTCGAAAATGAAAGGAATAGATTGGAAATCTAATTGATGACTTTTAAGCAAGATTTGGGTAACAAAACATGACCCCAAAATCCATTTTAATGAGAAAAAGGTCTACAAAAAATATTTTTAGCTTTAAAATTAAATTTTCACTAACCTGAATACATCCTTCAAAATACCCAACCTCCGAAGCTAACAACCCCGCCGTACTATCCGGTCCACCAATCAGAATCTTGCCAATATACTGTCCTTGGATCTTATTGGCTAACATCGGCAGTAGTGCCGTTCTTAGCCCGTAGTCTACGCTGACAGATATGTCGGTGCCGAGCCATTTGATGTCTACGCGGTGCCACTGACCGTCGGAGAGGGTCGTCGTGGGTAAGAACATGGATTCACCGTTGTAATCGTAGTGGAGGTGGCCGGATTTTAGCTGTGGAAGAGAAAAAAATAAAATTATGAGTCTAATGGCGTTTCCAGCACGATTTTCACGCCTTTGCTTGATTTTCGTCGCCTGTGCTCGATTATTAAATACATATGAACTTTCTGAATAGAGGCATGCATGTGGAGAGAAAGGTGTGAACGAAAAACAGGGCGTCGCGTTTAAAAATATTGTGCTTGTTTGAATGTACCCTATGTTTTGTACAAGGGCTTTATGCTTTGCAAGTACGTTCTAGGTATACAGTTACTTCATTGGTAGACCCGGCCTTTAGCCCAGAATATAATTTGAGTGGCTTTTGGTCACTACATACTTAAACATCCCCTGGACCTGCCACTATGGTTACCATCCTCAAATTCTTTTAAGTCTTTATTAGCGTCCACACTTCTTCATACACATTACACCTCAACAGTTGACTTTATAAAGTTGTAACAAAAAACTCACAGTGATCAGTATAGTGCTGTTCTGTCCAACTTGTATGGACATGAGGAAGGCGTCCTGCTGCCTAGTCCTAAGCGACATGGCGTTGAGCCACGGAAGCTGTATGGGGCGCAGGAGAGGGTTGAACGATAACATGCCGTCGCCGCTGAACCGCCACGGTGGGTTTGTTGCTAGAGGAAGAATAATGTTTAGATAGGAGTAGAATAATGTTGAATGTAACTTTTTAGAATCAGGTTAGCTTCACGTATTAATTTGCGATATAACGAGTGCCTAAAATGGCGATATCGGTTAAAATGGTGATAGATTTTCAGCCAAAAGGGTAAATAACAAATGTTGAGAAGTAACCTCACTTTTTTTTATTTCAACATATAAAGAAAAAAAACTAGGATTAATTCATAGAAAAAAAAAACATGGAAATAAATAATGCGACATTTTACCATATTGAAAAAAAATTGTTAAATATCAGAAAGCAATTTTTTTTGGCAAATGCGACAAGTAGGATTCCACTCCACCTATTGCTGACCTATGGGGGACCACCTTACAGCGCTGGTTTTTAGTAATCACCTAAAAATAAAAGACAAAGGATACTCACAATCAGCACAATCCTTCCCCGTGTACCCCTCAGTACAGTCACAAAGATAAGTGTCCCACAGATCTTTACAATCTGCCCCATTGTAACACGGCGCTGAACTGCACTGTGACCTCTTTTCAGGACATCCGGCCAACGTCCCATTGTCGGCCACGTAACTGTTGAGGTCGATGAACTTATGGTCTATGTAGATGTCGGATATACAGCCCAGGAAGTCCTTGTTCTTGACTTGGAAGCTGCTCGGGATGTTGGGCAGCCCACCCACTTGGAGAGGACCTGTTAGGTCGAGGAATCTGAAAAAAGGGATGTTTTTAATCGACTTCAAAAAGGAGCTGGATCATAATAAAACTCACATGTTTGTTACTTCATATCTCCTACATTTCTCAACCAAATTGGAAGATATTCTTTCATGTATAAGGATGTACTTTTTGTATTAATCTTAGAACTGACTACAGAGTAACAAATAACGTTAGCTTTGGAAGTCAGTGGCAATACAATACAACAAGCGGAATAAAAAGCGACCGACTTCCGAAACTTAAGTTATTTGTCATTCCGTAAAGTTTCTGAAGGGGGCTATCGAGAGCCACCGAGCCCTATAGATCCTTAATACAAAGTCATAAGTTTTACTTTATATTTTGCAGAACTGTACTTAATTATTTGTTGCATAGGGTTTGCTTTCATGATGTCCAAGACTAACATAGCTAATAGAAAAATTCTGGAGAACAGTTTATTGATGGAGACTTCGAAATAATAATGGACTTAATACAACTAAGCTAAAGTGGTATTTATTTATGCAACAGTATGGTTACCTGTGGCAAGTTTCCGTGGCTATTTCGCATCGTGGTGGTAGCACTTTTCTAGTGAAGTTAGCGCATGCGTACTTGATGCCAAAATCCGCAGCTCCAGCCAGTGAGAGAGCTTTATCGCAGTCATCGAGGATCAGTGTAGCAGTCTGCAAAAGAATGTATTTATGAAAAAAATATCCTGAAATTGCTGAAACCAGTAGCAAGGTGTGATACAAACGTATACCTACGTCTCACCAGAATTTAAAAAGTTAATTACTTTACAAAAGCACAGAGGTATTCATAAAATTATTTATTTAAACATTTTTTATTTTAAACATTTTTTATTATGTTTTTCCCGCTGGACTACTGCGGCACTGGAGTAGACCGTTTCTCGGACTGCCCGGGCACGGGCGGTAGTTTTTTTCATTCAGTTGACTCATCGAGAGCGCCGTGCGACACCCGTACCGCGCACGCACGAGCCAGAGTCAACTGTACACGTGACGCGTCAAAAGTATGAAATATGTCAACAGTCCGTGCGCAGTCCGACAAACGGACTGCTAAACTACTTCGTCATCCGTATCAATCTAAGGGCATGGGCATATATAGGTATGTATTACTCACCCTATTATAATACTCAATCTCCACAGTATGCCATGTCCCATCAGCTACATTTCCGGCCACAGTGACGTCGACCTTTCCCCCTCCCAGCGCGAACGTGAACCTAACTCCGGCCCCGCCCGTAACTCCGGCACCACTGCTGATAGTCTCTAGCGCGAGGAAGTCGTGGCGCTCGTTGTACCGGCCGTTGTAGAGAAGCAGGCCGTTTGGGGATTGGGTTGCGAACCTGGTGGAAAGTGTTGGAATAAATGCTACTCTATCTCTTAAAGGCTAAGGTATAAAAGAGATTGATCTTAGCTTTAATAAGCAAAGGCTGAGAACAGAGAATTATCAGGTGTTAATGGAATAGTTTTCTTAATTCGACATAACAGAATATCACGCCTGTAAACCCCGAAGGGTTAAGCAAAGATGTACCCTTTAGTACACCCATATTTCGCCAGTTATGTTTAAGTCTCATGTAATAGGGGGCGAGCCTGTTGCCATCAACCGGGCACAAATCCAGACTCCGAGGCTGCTACTGAGAAATTCCTGATGGAAAAACCCAATAACACTTTGCCCGACCAGGGAATCGAACCCAAGATCCTATGCTTAGCAGTCGCTCATTACGACCACTAGACCAACGAAACAGTATACTTACTTGAGCTTCAAATGCAGTCTATTCCTCCGCTTCAACCCCGGAAATGTCAAAAACGATGCCGTAGGGAAGCTTCGTGCCCTCAGTTCACAAAGTGGTGTGGTGTGGTCAGCGTCTATGGCACATCCTTGACAGACGAAGCCTCCTTCTCGTACAGACACGCATTGGGAGCCACTGCGGCACACAGCTGATTGGGAGGCGCATGTTGCTGACGTCAGAACTGTTTCGCAGTTGACACCTGGTAAAAGTGAGAACATCGGTCATTCTTACTATCATCATTATATCAGTCGAACGATGTTTACTGCTGGATATAGGCCTCCCCTGAAGATAGCTATAATGAGCGGTCTTGCGCAGCCCGCATCCAGCTGTTTCCATGACGTCAGTCCACCTCATATGGGGCCTTTCCACACTTCCCAATCTTAGTATGTACAGTCGGTTATAGCTGTTGCTGGACCCACATAACTGGCTAGTGAGCCAGTTAGGTGGGTCAAGCAACAGCTATAACCGACTGTACTATTATAAATGTGAAATTTTGGATTCAGTCAGGACGACTAAACGGATCTTTTTCGTAGAGATAGATTATACGAGTAGTCTGGAATACCACATAGGCTATAACTCGGAAAAACGTATGGTTCCTGTCCTGTGGGATAATATATTAATTTTGATGCGAATGAAGTCGCGGGCAGAAGCTAGTTTGATACATAAATAACATATTCATAAATTAAAGAGTTAATACTGACCAGTGTATCCAGGTGCGCAGACGCATGTGTATCCTCCTTCTCGCCGAACACAAGTTCCGTTGTTGATGCACGGCGACGAGTAGCATAGATCCACTTCTGTATCACACATGTAATGTTCTCGGGAACCTAAAGGACAAAAAAAAACTCTATTTAGCAATAACTGCAACTAAACTATTAGATTCATTAATGTAATAATTATATTTAAAACTTTAAAAAAATCTTTAATTTCTTTTTAAAACATATGCAGGAAATTTTTGTTTTTTTCTTCACAGACATCTGGATTCCTGCTTTTAAAAGAATAAAAACTTTTTAGATAAATAAGAGTAAATTATAAATTGTAGTCTTTATTGGTTTAGTTCGGTAGGTAATTGCCATAATGCCTCAATTTGTATCTTTGTATTGTTGTGTTTGCTTGTATTGTGTCGCCTCATAGTGTGTGCAATTCAATAAAGAGTATATATCTTATAGCCTTTTTTCTTGTTGGTTCTACTCACTCTTCTTCCATTTAATCAATTGCACGAAAACATAAGTGTTGTTGTGATAAAAAATAGCCTTGTCAACATAGATGTTAGCTGGGTTAATTGCACAAGGTTAATCATCTGATTAATCACCTGTAAATCCATGCGGGCACTGACAAGAGAATGTGGTGACAGGATATATCGGTCGGAAGAGTACGGAGTCGCTGTTGATGAAGCCCGACGCGTTGCCGAACTTGAGCACTGTGAGGCATTCCTCGTAGTTCAGACATGGCTCGTGAACGCAGATGTTGTCGTCAAATGGAAGCACCTGGTGGAATGAGAATAGGCAGTTTTAGCTATAGACACGGTAATAATATGTACAGTATGTTGTCTTCATAGAAACGGTCGCAACGCGAGTCATACCTACGCGCGTCGAGTTCGGTACACTCTCGGTACACAAACAGTCTTGACTGCGCCGCCGCGCGCCGCGCCGCCCGTAGTGACGAATGGATGATGTAATATTTTTGTAAGCAGTGAGCGTGCGATTTCTCAATATGGCAAGGAGAAATTATAAACTATATTGTGCATATTGGTCTGAGTGCAGTGTTTGGTTGCTTGAATTCTTCGATAACGAACCCAGAGATAACATTTTTTTAAATACGAAAGGTAAGACTTTAAAAACAATTATACACTTACCTACCTACTATTACGTAATTTGTTTATTTTTTTAATACTTAAATACCTACACATTTCGCTTTTTACACCGAGTAAAATACTTGATAATTTATTAATAATTTAATAAAATACATAAATAAATTGTGGATAGGGTGTAAAAAGTGATATGAATGACCTACCTACGCCGTTCCCGTACAACTGGTACCTAGGTAGTTTCCTAGTTTCGGCTATCTGCTTACTTATGAACGTACTTAGTTAAGTACTTATTACCTGGTAATGATACCTGCCTATTTATTAAGATTTTCATTGCTGTAGATACGTAACACGCGATGAGATGGTTGATAAATAACGTTTGCAGCAGTTCGACATTGGATGGGTGACCAAAGTGCTCCTAGCTGTAGCTATAGGTAGTAATGTGAACGTTAATAAGCTGAGATCCAAACAGATTTTATAATTACTCGTTCGATGTTTCTTTCATTTTGGTTGAGTAAGTAGATGTTGAAGTTTGTAAGGATTGGAGTTTGGTTTCCTTCGGCGATTTATTTTTATTAAATCTTTTAATTATACAACGCAACATGTATTTTTATTGAAAACTTCCTATTTCAATCACAACGAATTATTTTTTTAAACAAAAAAAAAATCACATAACTAGAAAGAAACTCAAGTAGGTTGATGAAATTAAAATACTATGTGCGGGCAGCCCTAACGCGTGAGTATGTAGCACGGAATTTTAGGTACTTAATTCAAGGTTACGGCCGAGTGCCACTACTGGTCGTATATTTATACTGTGCTATAGAGGTCTTCTTTAAAGGTCTTGATAAACCGGCTTAAGGCACAAGCAGTCTGGCATTTCTGCTAAACTGGACCTCTTGGCGCAGCTGTGAGGCATACAATTTTTTTTTTTGTATTTTTACTGTCTAGCCTTTTTTATTATTATTTTTGTGTTCACATGGTCTGTGTCAAAATATTTCTTTTATTCTTTCTTTCCTTTTATATGAATCCCCGGAACTAATAAGTATAATTTCGAAATGGTGACGTTTGTCAAAGAGCTTTTATATGGTCCCACCCCTTTTGGAATTTGATAGAAATTAGAGTTTATAACCTCTACCTAGGCCTATTCGGAGTATACAAGATTGATGTCATGTGTTACTATCTACTCTTCGATCCTTACCTGTACAGTAGCTAGCCTAGCTAACGTGGCTCGATGTAAGTACACTCGCTCCCGCAAGTGTGTCGGCGAGTAGTACTGCGACGCGTCGCCCGCCACGCCGATCTCTGCGTCAGGACGGCGAGCGGAGAATGATACGTTTAGAATGTTCCCTGTTACGTCTGTGTCATCCTGTAGAAAAAATATGCCATGAAATAACAAAATGTGGAATTAAAAATAAAAACTAAAATAAAAAATCAGAATGTATCGTCCTTTAAAGCTTTATGCAGTTTAGGGGATGGCAGAAAATTGGTGTGAGTTGAAATTGGAAGGACAAGCACATTTAGGCATAGGTACGTAATGCAATTAATACATGAGAGTTTTTCGGAAAAACGGCACTACTTTCAAATGACTTTTATTACATTACTTTAAGGTTCAAATTCCAATGATTGACGTGTGTGTGGTTGTGTGCAACGCAACAATTAAGTATACAAGCGTGACCCCAGTTCAGAAGATTTCGCAAACAAACAAAAACAAATTGTTACATACCTGAACACTAAAAATATAAATATTCTCCTTCGGACACGGTATAATGGCCGCCAACCCATCAATGAAGAAGGCTAGTAGCGGTGACAGGAACTGTTCAGCCGTCATGTCGTTCAGTCGAACAGTGATCGAGTTGAACAGCATCTCCTCAGTGATCAGGCGGACGGACAGCTGCATCATAGCTTTCACTTCGTTTACACCATCTGTAGGGAAAATTTAGTAATAGGGTAGTAGAGATCACCAACCAATCATTGGCATATTTTTTTATGAGCTTTCAAAACGTGATTCCCCCATAGATTTTGAATGCCAATACTAAACTGTGACGTCATTTATTTGCCAACTTCTGCCCGCGACTTCGTCCGCGTCGAAATTGATTTCTCAATACAAACTTTGTACCCCCGTTTGTACACCCCTTGCGGGGTGAATTTAAAAAATCTTTTCATAGCGGACGTCTACTAACTATAAAATACTTTACTGCCTTTCATCTTGGTACGACAAGCGGTTTTCGATATTTTGTGATGAGTGAGTAAGTGACCTTTCGCTTTTATATGTTTAGATTCAATTGACTAACTATTTTATATGTTCAGATACAATTGACTAACTATTTTTTTATATCAAAATAGCAATTAAAAATCTGTTGTAGTTAATTTAAAATGAATCGGGTTTCAAGGCTAAAACTAAGTTTTTTAGAGAACTGGAATTATTAGAAGGATCAGCTTCTGTACAAATTCCATAAGAAAAGCACAGTATCTACAAATATTAGAACTGACCTGTAACAGATATCTCCATAGTAGCTAACTTGGGCACGTTGGTGTTCAGTTGTGGCGACAACGTCATTTCGCCTGAAGTCTCGTTCAGTAGCACTAAGTTGGCGTTGTTACCAGACAGGATGCGGTAATGTAGCTGGTGACAAAAACAATACGTAAAACAATAAGTAAAACAAACATCTTTCATTTTGCTCTTTGACTGTCGATGTGTGTGCGCGTTATCAAGATCTTTATAGAAAATCGTGTCAAAATTAAAATTCCTACATTGCAGTGGATCTTGAGAAAGAAAGAAATTAAAGAAGGGATTTGCTTTAGTGACAGGCGGAGAAAAAGTGAGAGTAATAAGTGATATAAGATCACTTTTTTCCAATTTTATTATTTAAGGAACACAACATAATACAGGCAATAGTCATAGGTTACGTACTAGTATATTAAAGTTCAGGTCAAGATAGTACTTCAAATTATGTGTACACAGCATGACTTACAGAAAAGTAAACAAGACTATAAATGTTAGGTACTGTGTGCGTTTTGTACTGTCTTTGTACACAATTTTTTTTTCTTTTCTTTTAAAATGAATTCTTACGGAACTAGTCTTACCTTATCAGTAACATCAGCATCAAAAGCCGGCACCCTACCAAACGGTCCAACAGGAAAGCAATCTTTGTAGTTATTGAAGATAATCTGAAAATCCTTCATCATAGGCGCGTTGTCATTGACGTCAGTTACTAGTATCTCCACTCTGACGTCATTCCACAATGGCGGGCTGGCCGCTCTGATGATCAGCTCGTACTTCTTGCGAGGACTCTCGTAGTCAAGGTCTACCATGGTTACTAGTTCGGCTTTGTCGGACCCCTGGCGGGTTTCCAGGGAGAAGCTGTTGGAATCGTCGCCACCTAAAGGGAGTGGGATGATGATAGAAGATGATGAGTTGGAATTGGAGAGCTTTTTCTTGTTGAGATATGTTCTTTCGTTACTTTTGCTATTCTTACATCTATTCAAGGGGTTTTAAAAATTTCTTATGCAAATACTTGAAGACAAAACTTAAAAGTATTGAAAAATGAATAGGTCTCCTAGAATAACGGTCAAAGACCACTAGACGACCACTAGTAAGTAATAATTTAAGGGTGAAACGATAATATTCTGTTTAAGTATACAGAGGTATATTTTAAAATGCTAACATAAACTGAGTTTCTATCTAATGCAAGTAGTTAGAAACTACAAAACGCCATGATTCTGACTCCCACTCAAAATTAAGAAACAATTTTTCCAAACTTTTCATACTCTTCATCAATTCCCTTACCTTTGATAGAATAATGTACCACAGCATTGGGTCCTTCATCGGGGTCATGTGCGTATATCTCTCCCACAGTAGTTCCGATGGGACTGTTCTCAGGGATGTAGAACGTGAGGCAGTCGCTCTCGAACACCGGTGGGGAGTCGTTTATGTCTTCTACCTTTATGTGGACGATTACCTGAAATAAGGTTGTCATGAGAAATGTGTCTGTGACCTATGAGATTATAACCTAGGTACAACCCAGTTTATTTTTATTTCACATGTCGTTTAAAAAACAGGTAAAGTTGCAAAAAAAAAGTGGAATTTAGGTCAGGTGAATGCTGCTGCGCTGTATATAATCAGGGAAATTGAACCTTATTGCTTTGTCCTATGGTTTCATTAAATTAGGTATAAAATAGCTTTTGGGTACAATAAAGTAACCAACTCCATAGATATTTTTACAATTTAATTTTATAATAATTTACATTAATGAAAATACTAAGGCTTACTAGTGTTTATCATTATAAGTAATTTGAAATGTTCTTGATTTTGAGCAATAAATGTCTTAAAATAAGGTAAAATCGTTGCTTATAGTTACGTGGAGTCAATATAGCAACATTTTTTTCCGGCTCCATATGTTGGTCCAAAATTAGACCATAATGCCACAGCAACTCACTCATTCATCAAATGTATAACCGGCCTTAAAGAAAATACACTTCCAACTTACAGTAGAACTCAAAGGCGGCGTTCCTCCATCAATAGCTAGTGCCTTCAGATCGTATGTCGCCACAGACTCCCTGTCCAACGCCTTGTTGGTCCTGATGACGCCGGACGCGGGGTCTACCACGAAGGACCCCTCCTCTCGGTCTCTTGGCTCCAACTCGTAGTGGACGCGACCGTTGAGCCCCACGTCTGCGTCCGTGGCACTCACTTGCGTTACCGATGTACCTTGGGAAGAAAGGGGGGTTGTTTACCAGATTTTTTATTTCTTTATCTTTTGTGAGATATTAAAGTCGATGTGGGCAGGCGATTAAGAAAAATGTCATCGCTGAGGGTTGGTTTTTGATATAATAGATTCAAAATTATTCAGCGTTAAGTATCCAAAATCATACAATTACCTCAAAAAATTACAGAAATATTGACGTTTGTGGAATCTTTTTGCGTCCCAGGATGAACGCACTTCGCACAATTTCTCACTTAGCAGAAACTTATGATTGGACTGTTTTTGAGTATAACCAACATGGACTTGGTTCAGAAAAAATTGAATGATCTTACACAATTTAAAAATGAATTTCTGTACTAGAACCGTCTCAACCCGAAATGTAGCTATACTAAAGCGGACTATTCATGGTTTATCGTCAAACATAAGAATTAGCAAAAGATTATTAATTAGAACTACTGCCCTGCCCTGAAACGCAAAGGGCATTAGGAGGAACACGTGTGGGTTTTAGTCAGTAAGAGTCTGACACTCCCCTCCGCTCCGCCCAGAGCGGAAGAAGTCATTTGAAGGTTTACCATCCATGAAAAAATTACCCTCCTACTCACCAACTAAAGCATCCTCCATGATAGTGGCAGTATACAGCTGTTGTTTGAACACTGGCGCGTTGTCGTTGACGTCCACCACAGATATCTCCACATCTGTCGTGTCGGACAGGGACGGCACGCCGCCGTCTCGCGCCGTCACGGTCAGTAGGTAGCCTAGAAGTGAACACAAATATTTGAAAAAGGAACAAATGAAAGCAGTGTCAAATAAGGGATCCCACACAAAACCACGAATTCGCATCGCATTGCAAATATCTGCGAATTCCTGTGAAGTTAAAGTTCCAATATATGCGAGGAGAAAAACCTAATAACACTGCCCGACCTGGGAATCGAACCTAGGACTAGTCAGGTCAGGGTAGTCCAACCACTATATCGTCGATAAAAGACAGGTCATGGAGGAACATTTTTATGCAAACTTACCACTTCTTCTTCTTACCGTATCGATGGCAAATATGGATACTATAAAAAATGGTAAAATTTTTTGTTTGGCCCAGTATTCACCTACCATAACATCATCCGCTGACGCAGTCTAGGTCCTCACATGTGCAGCTGACTGGGCATGCATGCGGCGCAAGATAATAGTGAGCCATGGTCTGCGGGGACGCCGCATAGGCACTGAAGATCGGTAGACAAAAGACTTACCACTCATAGTCTCTCTGTCCAACAGCTTGTTAGTAGTAATGGCACCAGTCTGCGGGTTGATGATGAACTCCTGGTCGTGATGAGCGACCGCCTCGTTAGATATCTCGGAGCTGAGGCTGTATGTGATCTGTGCGTTAATGCCCACGTCGCTGTCTGTTGCGGACACTACCAGGACGGTTGTTCCGACTGGCGCGTCTTCGAATACCTGGACAGATTTTGGGTATGATGAAGGATGTAGGGAAACTTGATAAGATATTGCCAGTACAAATAAATATACTGTTTATTGTAATAAACTTTATGCCCATGAATCAAGTCATGCAGCCATGACTGCCATGCCATGCTGTCATGTGTGTGCTCATTAAGTCCACCTTTGTACTTTTTGTTGCATAAAGTTTAAATAATAAATAATCTAGACAATTTCAAGTATAAACCATATAGTTTATAAGTTAACTAACATAAGTTAAAAAGAATAATTAATATTATTAATGATTACAAAAAAAAATATTCACAAGCAACTTGGTTACACTATTGCCGAGTGCTATAGGATGATTTATAGTACAGCCAGCATCAAAGTCGTTAAACGGTTAACATGATTAAAACCAAATTATTGAACTTAATTTTTAATAAAATACGGAATGTATATATAAAATCATAGATTATACAGTATAATTATAAAATCAAGACAAAATAAACTCTGAAATGCTGAAAAGCAGTGCATCATAATAATATTATTTCGATACAAAAGTAACGGTCATCAACTTTTGTCGCTAACCCTACTGCACCTATGCGCGGACGAAGTCCTATTTTATATGTATATGTATACTAATCTATAGTATAGCTTACCGAAGCCGTATAAGGAGCATTTTCAAACACAGGCGCGTAATTATTAGCGTCAGTGATATTGATATGGACCATCGCAGTATCGCTTCGTCCTCCGCTGTCAGTCGCCGTGACTGTAAGCACATATCGCCGCTCTTGCTTGAAGTCCAAAGGTTGAGCTACGGTGATCAGACCCCGGCCATTTTGTGAGGTGATTGAGAATCGGCCGCGAGTGTTGCCACCTGTGATCTCGTAGTGTAGCCTGGACAAAAAAAGAGTAGATAATAGCATGATAAGCAGGGCAACGGTCATACACAGAAGGAACGAGCATTGATCACCACCCTTGCTCACGGCGAATTGGTGATTTCAGACTTTTATTAATTATAAGTTCAGGTTATAATTAATATAATATAAACCCCATTGACAGCGACGCTGACGATGTTACTCCTTGTTATAAATTGTACATACTTTATAATTTTATTATTATTCATAGGTATTGTGTTTAGGGTAATTATTGTATATAATTAAGTAACTTTTTAAGTTCAGGTTTCTATTGTTTTCCTTTACCGTTGCAATGATGACAAAGATAAAGTAACAAATTACATAAGAATTGAAAAAGTCACATTGGCATTTGTCCGGTATCGAACCCTGGGTTCTATAGCTGAAAATACTGTAAAAAATCCATCGCTGCGGACTCAAAAACATGTCCTAAAACCATGGTAAAAGTTTTCGTTACGATGACCCCTTCAATCTATGTCATATCTACTTTCAATCCTCACCTATTATCTTCATCAGCATCAGTAGCCGTGACCGTCACAACTGGAGTGCCAGGCGGTTCATCTTCAGCTAGTTCTACTTCGTATTGCGGGGGAGAGAACACTGGGTCGTTGTCGTTTACATCTTGCACTACTACCACTACGGAGGCAGTCGCTGAACGAGAGGGGGAGCCACCGTCGGTTGCTGTTACCTGTGCAAAAACAAACGGGTGTTTTCTGATTAGATGGATGAAAGGATAAGTAAGTTAGAGGTCATGGTAATCGAATTCCATTCGTTGCACTTTTCTTCTTAGAATGGTTGTGACAGTCTATCTATATTAAGTCAGCCAAGAACTAGATAAGGCCGCGTTCAAACGAAACGCTTAGTCAGCCACCGACTGTGAGCTCTAAGTTAAAAATGTATGGGCAAATGATTATCTACTGATTGTGACGGCTGACTATCAGCGAGCGTAACGTTTGGTGTTTGGCGCCATCTTAAGCAAAATTTGGCAGGAAGGTAGTTTCCAGATAGTAGACGTCCGCTAAGAAAGCATCTCCAAAAAGTCATCCCTTAAGGGATGAATCGGTGGCTCAAGGTGGAAGTCGCGGGCAGAAGTTAGTACTATAAAAATTGAAATGTGTGATGAGACAAATCTCCAAATCTCATACACACACCTATTTTGAGTCAAAACGTTATTAAAGGACTGGGCATTTAATTTTCTCTTTTCGTTACCTTATGACCTTCACACACACTTACCATCAACTGGTACTTGGCCTGCACTTCCCTGTCCAGCTGCGATGACGTGTACACCCATCCAGATCTAGGGTCGATGCTGATTGGCAGGTCGTTGTTATTGTTGTACTCCTTATCGGCCAGCGTGTATGTTATCTCTGCATTCATACCTTCGTCTGCATCGTAAGCTTGTACCTGCTCAAAAAAATACAATAGTTTAATTAGTATTTTAAAGGTTCATTCCATGCAGTGGTTCGAGGTGATGCAAGGAAACAATACCTGGAATAACTGGGAAGAAGTCTTTGGCCATAGTGTAGGTCATTAAATTCTATAAAAATAAAATGTAAAGGATTGCTTTCGGATTAAGAGAAAAACAACGATTGATAAGTACATTACATACATAAGTTGTCGCGAAGTCTACTGTTGAGATATTCCCAATTTCTTTTAACTTAAGTACATGGGATCTCATATTGGCGATACGTAATTGTAAAATACACATCTGCTTACTACTTTAGTGAATATGGAGGCGTGATGTTATGTATAATGAACATCTCATCTCACGAAGTAACAACCCAAGCTGGTTGTAGTTTTCACGCAATGAGATAGATGGCGTTGTGAGCCTCGTCTAGAATTTATTTTAGTTTGAAAGTTTTAATTTTTCAGGAATGATTAAATAAGTCACATACACTGGTCTGTAGATGGTCATTACATTAAAAAAGTATTGTGTTGACTTTTTAACTATAACCGACCAAAAAATTAAGTCGCAACTCGCATCTGATTTTTATTGTGACTGAAGACGTTTGCAAAAACGAAACAAAACGTTAAACTACCTACAATGTTATCCTCCACATAGGGTAATAAACATTACCCTTTACAACAACCATTATTATTTTATGTAAGTAGGTAGGTACTAGGTACACTCAAAGAAAGAGATTGGTATAAGCACCTCTCTTGGTATTTCTTTTAAACAAAATATGCTAAATAGTCAAAGCTTTTAAAGGTACTAAGTACATAAAGTTCGCAATGAAAATGTAAATTGGTAGGTACCTAGTGTATAAGAATATTGTTCCCTGTGAATTAGTGAGTTTTCATTTTTATGAGATTATCTTTAACGGTTGATGGCATTAGGCTCGCCCCCTATTACATGGGACTTAAACATAACTGGCGAAATGTGAGTGTACCTACTAATGGGTAGGTACAATATGCACCACGAAAGATGAGACTTGACAAGCGTCAGGGTGGTCAGGGTATGGATGTATGGATGTACGAAATAGTTATCCATAATTTGTGTATCTATTCAGGGATTTTTCGGTGACATTTACATTAAAATTCTTAACAATATTATAATACTTTACGAAATAAATAGGTAATAAAGTTTGTGCGTATCAAGTCTTTTCTTTCGTGGCGCGTATTGTACACCTCTGCCTAACCCTTCGGGGATTACAGGCGTGATGTTATGTTATGTTATGCTATATCGTATAATGGGCATATCCCTCGTGTCAGTGTGGTCGATGCGGACGTCCATGTTCAATAGTGGACTTTTACTGGTTGAGATAAGGAGTTTGATCACAAGACGAAATACAGCCACGCAAGGATTTATCTGTTGTATGGTACCGTACGGGCTCATAAAATAAGTATGTATCACGTATTTAGAAAGGAAAACCCGAATATTACATCGAGAGAAAAACAGAACTAATTGAAGATAGCGTAGTAAGAAGAAAGGTACCTATAAGCTTCAACTTTCTGACTAACTGACGGACTCTTTGACAATACAAAAGTGCCTTTATATGATTTCATTGATTGATATAAAGGCTTTGACTTTGACACTATCTTTTTTAAATAACTTCCTAATACTTACTACTATTATAATCGAGATTTGTAAAAATGGTTGATAGATGATTAGGTAAAATTGACAAATATACAGGGTTATTTTTAAAACACCAGCAACCTGACAAGGGGTCATTGTAGTCATCATTATGAACAACTTTTTCTATAGGACCAACCCTGAAATCATGAAAAAAAAGTCAGCTGTTCCCTACAAAAATGCTATACAAAAAAATCATAATGTATTATGAAACAGTTGTTTTTTTCATGATTTCATTGATACCAAAAAAAAAATTATTAATACCGAAAGAAAGTCTCTTATACTTAGGTCAAATCGATGACTGTTGGGTTTTTCCACCCACTGTAGTATGACGCGGGCGTGCCTACCAAACTTACCTAATCTTCCGTCTCTTTCATGTATTAAGTAGTTCAGAACTAAATAAAGTAGGGTACTAACTTTTTTTACTACTATTCTTTACTATGTACGGGGGAAAATCCTTGCAAATATTATAAATGTAAAAGTAACTCTGTCTGTCTGTTACGGTTCACAACTAAACCTTTGAACCGATTTTGATGAAATTTAGTACAGGGTGAGTCTGAACCCTAAGGATAAAATAACCGAACCTAACCTAACCTTTTTTTTTTTTTGTTGCCGGGGTGGAAAATTCTCATGGATGTCCACCGCCCTGGGAAGGGCGGAGGGGTCTGTCAGACTCTTACTGACTAAAAACCACCCCAGTGTTCCCTTCTCACACTTACGCCGGGGATCACGGGAACGTACGCGCCTTCCGCGATCCCCAACTGGTGCCGGCCCGCAACCTAACCTAACCTAACCTAACCTAACCAGCGACCATAGGCTACTTTTTAATCCGCGATTTCGTCTGTGTCTCATTAACTTGAGCTAAGTCGCGGGCAAGAGCTAGTATCTACGATATAAAAAGTTTATTGAACCGGCCAAGAGTTCAGTATCATGCCCTATAATAACCGGCGACAGTACTGTAATTACAGCCGCTCGTACGAAATGCAGCGGGTGGTATTTAGACCGATCGATGCAGCAATCTAATTACGAAGGTTTTGAACTTCCGTTGAGAAAAATATAAATAGGTTATTTACATTAAAAATGACGCGTGTATTTGGTTGCAGTATATTAATAATGGGTGAGAGAAAACTTAATTAAGCACAGCTTTATCCATACTTAGAGAAATCACTGCCTAATTTAGAGCGTAACAATTTTTTAAAGTCAGGTCGATCAGTCGGACACCCTCTGTAAATTTAGGTGAAGGCGAGACAGCTAACTTAAGGCGCTACCCCGACCAAAACCTTGTTTTTAGTCGTTTTTCAGAGGCTATCTTCTCATTAATTAAGGGAAATAAACGACATCTAAAAGCACTTTATTAATGTTTGATATCTTATCATCACATTGCGAGTTCTAATTTTGTTAAATGTGTTAAAAATACATTTAAAACCTCCTTGCGAAATAATGACTAAAATTATTAATTATATGCATCTCTTGCTTAATGCAACGTGCTATTAATTTGAGAATTGTACTAATCATTAGATAATTAAAAAATCTAAATAATACAAGTTTTATTTTATTTTAAAAGCTCGCTGTGTTTTTTATATTCAAATAATTCCGAAAAATTGCGTGAAAACGAGAAAGATGAGAAAGAGATGAGATAAGAAAGTGGCGTGCCGCAAAGAGGGACCGAATGCTTAAGGTCATTTGGTCAGGGAAGCGCCTTAAAGCTAGATTTATTACAGAATGCAGCTGCAGCTTCTAGCTACAAACAATAGGAACTAATCGTTACTAAAAAAAGTTTTGGGACAGACAACACCATCAGCGTCAACCATCTAATAATCATCATTGTTGTCCACTACTTCATCATTGTGACATGCTATTGGTGTACCTACTTTATTCAATAAATAAATTCATTACAAGTCAGATTAATAACATTAAGTTTCACTTACCCTAACTATGCTATATCCTATAGGAACGTTCTCACTGACGGATTCTTGGAACAGTGACGTATAGAATCGCGGAGCATTGTCGTTGACATCCTTCACGTTGACTAGAAGTTGAGTTGTGTTGGATCGGGAAGGACTGCCGCCATCTGAAAGATAATTAATTTATGATGACCTTGGTATTTAAACAAGTTCAGTCTATTTTTAACTCTATTTTGGGGGTGATAAAGTTGGACATTAGAGAGTAAGTACAACATCAGTAAAGGCTTGATTTGGACATTGATTGTCACTGAGATCAGAAAGTCAATCCTCATAATTAAAAAACTTTTAAAATGTATCCTATCTCAGCAACAATTAATATCAAAATCTTGTAAAAACTGAGTAAAATGTGACATATTAATACTGCGATCAGATTGCGAACATTCCTAAAATATACTAGAATTGCCCCCAGATTGATACTAGATTTCGATGTTTTCTATTACGAGTATTGGCTTTCCGATTAAATAAATTTGCCATTTTCCAACGCTACTTCTGTCAGCCTGCATGATCCCACTACTGGGCAAAGGCCTCCCTTATGACTTGGAGTAGTTTTGCGAGATTTTTTAACATCAATGTATGCAAATAATCATCAAAGAACAAAGTGTAAAAAACATGTACAAACCTTGAGCTCTAATAACCAGTCGATAACTCCTGACTTGTTCATAGTCCAGTGGCTTTACTAACGACACATCTCCGCTCAGGCTGTCTATTGAGAACTGCATCTGAGTGTTACCTCCGATGATCGCGTAACGTATTGCTGCGTTTGCTCCTACGTCTGCATCTGTCGCTCTGAGAAAAAGGGCAATGGATTAGCGACCAAGAAATGTTCTGTTTTAAATAAATTTCATTTTGAATGCTATGAAGTATAAGTTTTTGTAGGGAATTCTTATTTCGTTGAAGGCTAAACTTTACAATTAATATTGTATAGTCTACTATGCTAATATTATAATGTTCAAAAGTTTGTATGTTTGAACGAGCTTATCTCAGGAAATGCTGGTCCAATTTCAAAATTAAAAATTCTTAAATATATAATCACGCTACGACTTATGGGAGCGAAGCAGTAATCAAAGACGTAACAACGCGGGTAAAACCGCTGGTATAACTAGTATTTTAAAGTCCTTTTCAACCACCGGAACATTCATCCGGATACAGACGGTCAAAAACAGTGCATTATTTAGCAGTTAACAAAAACAAAACAAAAAATAAAAACAACAACGCAATCCCATTCCCAGCAACGTTTTATTACAAAAGCATTTAATTTCCAAAACATACAACAGAAGCAAAATTAATAATTTCCCTTCGAAATGTTATACAAATAATACATTTCTAACGGCTCGCCACAATGGCGGGATGAAATATTGATAGCTGCAGTTGTCCGGGAGTAAAACAATAAATATGAACGCGGGGCTTTTATAACAATTTCTCTAACGATTTATAGCGATACAAATTTGAGCAGCAGACGGTGTTTCGTGTTCAGAGGAAGATTGCCAAGCTAAAAATATGGCTCTATTGGACCCTGTTGGATAGCGGGACATTGTTTCTATTGGAAAACGTTTAGCGAAGTTCCGAAAGTACTTGATATATTGTGATTGTAAATACGAGTATCTTGTAGCAGTGTTCCCCCTTTACAGGCTTCAAATTAAAATTATTTATTTGTAAAACATAGGTACCTACAATATAACAAGGTCTAGTTTTAACTTTATTGTCAAGATCGCTATGTTTAAGAATGTTTGCTTGCTTTAATATTAAATATGTCGATTGCATTAAAAAGTTACAATGTTGACATTAAAAATTAAAACAGTAGAATCTACGATAAACATGGCCACCTATTAGGCCCGAAAATTATAAGAAAAAGGAAAAAAATATCGACTGAAAAAGATGAAGTAAAAACTTGTAATTGGCCGTAGTTTTTTATTACTTTACCGAAAAAAGTAAAATAAAATTTTGCCCAGATCATCATACCTACTAGTTCCCTGTTCACAATATTCCATAGAGTAACTTACTTGATTCTCGCAATGATTGGGTTATCGTTAGCACTGATATCCTCGTCTACTGTTACCGTGTAGGTCTTCTCACTGAACTGAGGATAGTTGTCATTGTCATCCAGGATGTTCACGTGGACTGTTGCACTGTGGAGAAAAAAAAAATGTATACATTTTATACGAGTAGATGCAATATGTACTGTCGAAAGACTACTATATAGGTAGTATACTGTGTTGTCCTACTGCAGGGCAAAGGTCTTCCAATAGCCGATCATTCTTCCCTGTGTGTTGTGTTGGCTTGTTAGGTAAATTCATACTAATTTAGTAAAGCTGAAGGGTTTTTAATCGTCTTCAAAAAAGAAGGCGGTTCCCAATTCGGTTTTTTTACACGACTGCCCCAAAAAAAGGAGTGTTATGTGTTCAGGGTTAATGTATGTATGTATGTATGTATGTATGTGAGTTTCTTTATTCCACCATAACTTTTAAACGCCTGAACCGATTTAGATGTATGGGGTATCGTTACAATCCTTGCATCGTAACATAACATAGGCTAGAAAAAAATAAAAAGAAACCGGTGTGGTCACTTTAAAACATAAATGAATACCAGCCTCAATTTATTTTTTTAATGAATCTGGTCGTGTCAATGTTTATTGTCTAGAATTTGACAAGCAGATTTAAAAAATATATAACACTGTAAATAAAAAACGTCGTAAAAAAAAACTAACGAGTAAACAAAGTACAAATATGTGAAATTTTTGCAGTCGTGTTTTTTATTTTTTTAATTATAGTAGCTTGTTTATTTGTTTGTATAAAAGCTCTTATCTATGGTACTCTCAGTCGAATTGAAAAAAAAATTGTATATGATAGCCAGATTCATCACACTACGGCCCACGGTAGCGGAGCAGTAAGCAAAGACGTCACATAATGTAGGTGAAAAATACAAAAAATCCATGCCATTTTATTATATTAGTACAGATAATCTGAAGTTTTTGAACATCACAAGATATAGAACCAGCATACAATATAGGTGCCTATATGATTTCTACTTTTTGAACTCCTCAATCCAACATTATGGCAGGTATCCTTCACAGCACACTCAAGGACACACTATAATCACCATATTCACTATTAATGAGCTGGAAATGCTATTAACCGGAACTTCTGGAGAACATAATTACTACCTAATTATTAACCGACATTTCGCGGCATCCACTTGAGTAGTAAATTCTAATACAGGTAAGTACCGTATAATGAAGGCAAGAACATGAAATGGAGATAGTTCTGGATTTTTTTTTTAGAACAGCATAAGACTGGAAAAAATGGGAAAGAGTGATGGTTTTGCCGAATAGTGGGATAATTAGGGTATTTATTATTATTACTATAACTAGCCCATACTGTCTCACTGCTGGGCAAAGGCCTCTGCACTCTTTGCACGACGTTTGCACGACGTCTTTCCAATTCTTAAGAAAGCCGTCCAAGTTATCCAATTGGGGTAGATGACAGTATATAAATATCTACCCAAATAGTCAAAGAATTCAAAAATTATAATCATATTGTTATATAAGGTCTACTTACACCGCAGTCCATTAAACACATTTATTTATTTATTCATTTAAAGCTCAACGTTCTTAAATCGTCGTTCTGTCTATCAACTTTAAACGATTGACAGAAATAGAACGATGTTTCAAATTCCTTTAGCGCTAAATGTATTTAGTGTCTTGCGGTGCAAGTGGGCCTAAGAGGTGAAACTTAAGCAAATCCGTCGAATAAATTGAATGTAATAAAGTCAACCTGTGGGGTTGGTTTGGCAACCTGCCACGAGGTACAGTGGAGTCCATAAGTGGATAGACATTCTCAAAAAACATTCGCTTCAAGTTAAGTTTGACTTACGACCTTCTATTTTCGAGAACAGTCACATGTATCATCATTGCCGTCGACAAATGCTTGTAGTTCATAATTTCAACATTATAAAATAAGTCAAGTTGGCCTATCGGCTAAACGCCTGCAGATAGGTGCTTGAATCGAGGAGTCGTGAGATCGAATCTCATCCAGACTATGACTTTTTGTAAGTTTTTACTTGATAAGCATAATATTCTTTATCTTGTTCGCTTTGTTCACACATTTCGTAAAGTTAAAAAGGTAGATCATAGAAAATTAAACAAATAATTTAGATTTCTGTGAGGTAGACAGAAATAAGTATTTGTGTTATTAGAATATTCTTTTCTTGTTATATTGATATGACGTGGGTAAACACAAGAAATCTTATGAACGGTTACAAGTGAATTTCTTTTATCTAAGTAGGAATGTAACGTCACAATTCTTGTCAGTTAATTAAATAAATAAATAAAACGAATAAACCTTTATTGTTATTATTAAGCACGACTTTTTTATTTCCACCTTCCAACACCAAAAAAGTAAATTAAAAATCACATAAATAGTTAAAACTTAATACAATAACTAACATTTTCTTCGTATAAAAATAAATAATAAGCATGATTCATTATTAATAAGCATAAACCTAACAAGTTTTTACTTTTCATTATTATGGTTTCAAAGAAACAAAAAAACAGCCAAGAAGTAATTAAGATACGAACTCAGACCTTATTGATCGTGAAGCTGTTGCTTAGCCTAAACAGCTACCAACACATATTAGATTGATGCGAATTTTAGCAATGCTATGGTAAGAACAGACGCGTATTCTAAATGCAACAGAAATATCATGCTATTTCGCGTAGTGTGGCGACAGTTTATTAGTGTGTGTTATCTGTGGAATGTTGAGACATCACTCATACACGCACACGCACCCTCATTGACTGTGTCGCGCTTGTATATTCGAGCTAAAGTAGCCTTTATGGTGCTGATGGACTATTGAACGTTTAGTGTACAGCGTAGGGCGAATTATCTGATTTCAGTCTTATTACATTCTATGAGTCGTATTCACTGATGCTTGGGGATTATTGAATCATCAAAAAAGTCAAATACAGTGAATGGATATCCTAAAGCATACTTATAATATAGATGTAGTTTATTGTACTGGACCCCGTGTGACATGTGTCTAGATGCAGTGTTTTTTAAAAAAAAAACGAAACAAAAGGTTAAAATAATAGGGATTTTTGTCTTTATATTGGGACAGCTACAAAGGGTACGAAAAAAAGTAGGGCTTTTTAAATCATCATTTTGTGAGTTTGGTGTGACGAAAATATAGAAGCAAGAAAGTTTGTATGTAGTAAAAGCATGCAGAATTACAGATAAATATAGGTATTAGTTTTCCTGTAAAATTATCGTATCTGTTGACTGTGGGCGAACATCGCTACGCCAAGTCTGTAGTGCGGCTGGCTACACAGTTCGTGTGTTCGCCGTAGAAAAACACGCACGGATGTGTGTGCTCCGCACTTGCTTTTTTTAGTAGGAACACAAGGGGTGTGTTTTTCCGCAGTCAATGGGTAGTATAGGTGACCAAAAACAGGACATTCGGCGTCTCGATCAAGGGTAAATCGGTACGTGTCACCAGAACCCTAAAAACCGGGACACTTGGTAACACTATAACCCTCAGCGATGAAGTTTTTAACACTGGGGTTTAGCATCATATACTGAATCCATGATGTTTGTGTTACGATATCGCTTCCCCCGTATACACATAATAGATCACGTTACCCTGTTTGGTATATATTCACCAAGGGGGATCTATTAAGAGACAAATGTCAATAGTACACACATACACAGCATCCCCTATTGTGCTAATAACAACATATTACGTTCAGCAACATTTAGGGTGGGAGGATACAATGCCATATTTATCAAGCCTTATATTTACGACCTCACTAATGACTGTACATTGCGGAAATCGTGTACGTTTTTGGGGCTCATAAAAATCTTTATAATATTATGAAGCTGATGTGTGTTGTTGCAGTTTGTTTGTATGTTTGAACGCGTTAATCTCAGGAATTAACGGTCCGATTAAAAAAAAATATTTTGCGTTTATCGAGGAAAGTTATCTTTACTAATATTATAAAAGCTTTTTTACAAAAAAATAAAACCGCCTTCAAAAACTACAAAATAAAAAAAAACTTTAGTTTTAGTCGGTAGCTTTGGTTTTGTTTTTTGTTATGTAGATATTGCCACCGACTTCCAAAACTAAAGTTTTTTTTATTTTGTAGTTTTTGAAGGCGGTTTTATTTTTTTGTAAAAAAGGTTTTTATTTTTCACTTTTTAGTGCTTGTGTGTTAATGTTTGAAATCCTCACAAAAAGCCCTTTCAAACAATACCTCACACGATATACTTAATTTTGAAAAGTAGTAGGAGGGGGGTTGACGTATCCCCCTCTCTTCCTTCAGTCAGTCATCGACTACACGTATAAACAAAGCAATTTTACTTGTTACGACAGTAATGCTATGATTCTATAAGGAGTTCTGTTCCATATCTCCGAAGTTCATCATCAGATCATGACAATATTTCTATGGGACCTATTCGGAAGTATACTCTTTCAAACAAAATAAGAATCATCCAAATCCATTCATAATTGGCTGAGAAATCAGGTAACATACATACAAAATAAAAAAAAAAACATACGCGCCGAATTGAGAACCTCCTCCTTTTTGAAGTCGGTTGAAAATGCGAACGTAACTCTGTATGTCATTCTGTCTGTCTGTCTATATGTCTGTTTGTCTGTCTGTCTGTCTATATATCTGTTTGTTTGTCTGTCTGTCTGTTACACTTTCACGACTACTAAACCAATGAACCGATTTTGATGAAATTTGGTACGGGGTAAGTTTCAACCTCAAAGAAGGACATAGGCTACTTTTTATTTCGCGACTTCGTACTGAACGTAGATGAGGCGAAAGGAGTATGTAAGGATCGTAGCAGGTGGCGTTCTGTGGTTTCTGCCTACCCCCATGGGAAAAGGCGTGAGTTTATGTATGTACTTCGTCTGTGTCCGCGATAACCGATATTTCGGGTCGCGGGCAAAAAGCTGGTAACGTAATTAAAAAAAAATACTTAAATTACTCACGTGCTAGACAACCTATCGGAAACTGGGCTGGCCTGGTCCGTAGCCTTCACTATCACAGTATATCGAGCCACTTTCTCCCTATCCAGAGGTGATCTGGTCAGCAAGGCCCCACTCCTGCCGTCTATCCGGAACACATCCTGTGTATCAATTTGCTCCGAATTGTCGATTGATTCGTTCATGTCGTCCTCCGGGTTAAGAGTCTCTGCTGTTACTGTTTCTATTGAGTATTCCACCTGGAGAAAGAGATGATATTTTGAAAGAATTCTTCTAATTTTTTATTTTTTTTTTTATTTCCTTTCTGCAGTCCTGGGGGCCTACCTCCATCTCTTAAAACAGTATTATTTTAATATTACTTTGCCTTGGTCATTGTTGAACGCTCAGGTCAACGCCGAAAGTCAACAACAACAGAAATTACAAAGTAATTTTCAAATGGTATTGTTTATGAGATGGTGGTAGGCCCCCTGGTGTCTGTGGTTAATCAAATCTTACAAGTTAAAATTGAGCCACTTCCTGATGTTCAATTGAGCTGAAATTTTGCGCAAATGTGCAATTTGCATGACAATGCAATATAATGATGTTACAGAGCTGGTCTGATAAAAGAGCCAGAGAGTTGTTGTAGATCATATTTAACTTGTAAGATTTGATCAAGTTCTTATTGATCAAATCTTACAAGTTAAATATGATCTACTTCTCAGTGTTCGATTAAGCTGGAATTTCGAATTCATATGCACATTGCATGACAATGTAGTTTAAAATGTTGCTTTTTTAATAATTTTTAAGAAAACATGTTTTAGTCCGTCAACATTTACTGGCCAATCATTTAGTGTAAATATTAGGTGTGACTTACCTCAGCATTCTTTCCAATATCCTGGTCTGTGGCTTTGAGGGTGAGTACAGTGGTTCCAGGGCTAGCACCTTCTCTTACTGATGCCTCGTACTGCTGCATCTCGAAAACCGGCGAATGGTCGTTGCAATCGAGCACATTGATCTGTATTTAAGTAGAATGTTAGTCATGGGGGAGAATATGCTTTCTTATCTCAGTCTCAATAATTAATCCAGCAATTACAAAATTTGTATGTAAATTAGAGGCATTTTTTACAGGTTGATTGATCGACTGAAATTAGAACGTCATTGTTCCTAAAATTTACTAGAATTGCGCCTCTGGTGCTTTCACAATAGGAAACAGCTGGTAGTAAAAATAAAATTCAACTTTCGTATTGTAAAAATCTGTTTCTTCAGAGCTGAAGATAGTTTTAAAATTCGAATGTAATATTGGAAGCGTTGGAGGATGTATTATTTTTGACAAATATGGCAGCTTTATTAATAAAACTTTACCAGAATGAAGAAGAACAGAACCTCACCTGTAAAGTCGTAGTACCACTCCTTGGCGGGAAGGTGTCATCCTGGGCCACTACCCTGAAGTAGTGCACATCAAGTCTTTCCCTGTCCAACCTCGCTTGAGTGGTCACCACCCCCGACCTAGAGTCCACTGCAAACATTCCCGCAGACCGGGAGTCAAGGAGACTCGACATCGAGTAGGTTACTGGACTATTTTCTGGGTCCCTACAAAAAAATATTACATAGATAATAATACCAGCCTTCGCAGAGGCAAAGGCCTCTTTTCATACAGAGAAGGCAGAGGCATTGATCACCGCGGTTGCTCAAGGCGGATTGGGGATTTCAGACCTATATTAACAATCCAGGTTTTCTCTCGATATTTTCTTTTACCGATGTCAGTGATGTCCAAGATAAACTTATAGAAGTACATATGAGTTGTAAAAGTCACAGTGGTATTTGCTCGAATTGGATGGCACAATCCAATGGTATGAGAATGGTATGATGGTATGAGAGGCGGGCGCCTTAACCGCTAGGCCATCAGACAGCCTCCATAATCAAGCATTACAAAAAATGAAAAAGATTTTTTAATCAGACTACCTAAAAGAAAACTGTTTGGAAGAAAATTATCCAATAAGTCGGAGAGGTAGAGATCAGGGATGACCAGTTTATATGATCCGTAGTCAGTGGGCCGTGAATGATTTGTTGATCTAAGCAGTTAAGTAAGACGCGAAAAGGTGTCCTCCTAAGGTTAATAGGAGCAGGTGCGAATATCGTTTCGTATCGTTTGTTATATGCTTTTTTTTTAACTAAAAAGAATAACGGTTTTAGGGTTCCGTACGTAAAAGGTCCATACGGAGCAATATTGCTCTCGTTTATCCAACCGTTCGTTTGTCACAAGTCTGTATCTTTCTTTCTTTCTTTGGAACCGTATTAGGTAGACACTTGAAGTTTTTACTTTTTTTTACTATGGTCGTTGATGGCAATAGGCCCGCGCCCTATTACATGGGGCATAAAAATCATAACTGGCGAAATGTGGGTGTACTAATGGGTACATCTCTGCCTAATCCTTCGGGGATTACAGGTGTGATGTTTTAATGTTATGTTACGAAAAACTTCAATAAAGAAGTTCCCATAAACAAACAAGAAACGTTAGGAATGCAAAGTAATTACGTAATACGGCAAGTAATTTATAAAGTGAGTTCAATAACAAATGTTGTGGGCACAAAACAGATGGGAGTAGCAATTTAAAAATGTTGAAAGCTAATGTCTGGGTTTACACGTTATTACCTACTTCAATTCTTTGTACGTGATAAACTTCGGAAATGTCTGAATGAAGTGAAAATTAATTTACTGTGGCTCGTAGAAGATAATTATCTATTTTTGTCAAACGGAGCTCTATTACTGAGACTCCTCTGTTTGTCTGTCCGTCTATCACAGGCTGTATATTTTGAACCGTAATAGGTATAGGCATATGAATTTATTACAGAGTGTATCGCTTTGCTGCTATTACAACAAACAAAGGTAAAAATTCACACACAAAATGTGTTAATTTGCATGTAGTGTTAAAATATTGTACGATGGTACGGAACCCGTCGTGTACGAGACCGACACGCACTTTGCCGGCGTATTTTCTTATTAGGCTGTTCTGTACCACTCCTGAGCAAAGGCTACTATTCTTCTTTATTTCACATTTCTACGCTTCATCGTTTATGTTCCGATGAATCCCATTCAATTCCTCCCGCAAGGCCACAAAGATATTTATTAAATAACTTAAATTCTCTGACAGCTTTACAATAACTGTTCTATGATTGTATTGTCTTGTAAAGGTCACTATCACTTTGGGCTTTCAACAATAACATTTATAGAAACAAGTTTGGTTAACAGTTTAATATCACCGGCATCAAAGGGCTATATTTAGAAACAAGTTAGACAATGCCCTAAATTAACTTTAACCTTAACTCGAGCGTATATTTGAGATTAATTTTGCCAACGAGCCAACTACAACAATTTCACTATTAATTAATTACGTCAAACTAATTCTATATACCAAATGTGTTATATTACTATCTAGCAATTACATTTCTATGTATATACGTATGATAATGGAAATAATATAGGTATGTAGATATAGCCACATCCAAAATTATGCTTGACATATATTTCTAATAGGAATTTCATCTGTATCGTGGGTACAAACATATAAACTCACATACATAAACAGCTAGACCCGGAAAACCTATATACAATTATTTGTCCCGTGCGGGAATCAATCCCGCGACATGCAGCGCCAATCGCTCAGTCACTGCGCTAACCGTGTCATCGAATATTGAAGTGGTTTAATTCGATTTTACAGAAAAAAGTTCATTTAATCCTAATTCTCCAGGATGAGAAATCCAATCCAAATCTTTGATTCAAAGAAAAATCTGAGCTATTAACCACATAACAGAGATAAACCCAAAAAGCAATGAACTCGTTATGAACAACTAAAATGACAACGTCATGACAGTAAATGATGTGATCATACAAGCGCCCCGTATTCGCCGACGCGTTCAATAGCCCATGACAGCGGTTCCGGACCGCATAAAATAGATGGGCTCCATAAAGACCCAGCTTAAAGTCAATTAAAAGGACAGATGGTATATGACTAGGTGTTATGTTCTGACGTTGATTGGGATAATGCTCTCGTCCTGTTTGTTAGTACAGGCTTAAGGAACTTCGAATTAAAAGGTTTGGATGTCATTAGTCCTCATTAATTGCTAGACGGCGTGACTCTGTATTATTTTGTGAAGATATAGGAAGATTTAATTTTGATGCATTTTTTTTGGTTAAGGAAAATATCGTGAGGAAATCTGGACTTATATACCTAACCACTCAAGGCTCGGTTGTCATACCGGTATGGCAGAACAAGAGATAATCAATTGTGTCTCATTACGTGGGACTTGAAGTATAAAATAATGTGAGTCTGAAATCGCCAATCTGCCATGAGCAAATATGGTGATCAATGCTCGTGCCTTCTCTGTATAAGAAGATTCATTTGCCCTATAATAGGACCATCATCATTATTATCATATCAGCCAAACCACGTCCATTGCTGGATCTTGGTCTCTAAGATAATGAGTGGGACAGTAATAGGCTGATATTAGCTTGCTAGCTAACTTGCTACGTACAGCGGGCATAAGTTATGTATCAATGTTAATGTTGTAATGATTAAGTACTTACCGAGCTCTAACTGTGGTAACGGTCACGCCTGGAGGCTGTTCTTCAGCCACTGACGCCACGTACAATGCCTGCTCGAAATACGGCGACTGGTTCCGAAGCTCTCTCTTCACTCTCCTCGCAATGTCAGTGTCATTCAGTTCTTGGTGATGATATACTATCTTCAATCTATGATCTGAATCCACAATGTTGATCTTATCACAGTTGAAAGTAAAGAGTATGGACACTTTCCACATAGGTTCTTGTATACAAATATCTCCACTTGCAACCAAATCACCTTGACTTGTCTCAATCATAAACCTTGGATCGCTCACATCCAAAAATTGAACTTTACACATCTTTTGAACCGTCCTCGGTAAGAAAGCTGTAAGGGAATTCACGAATTGCGATTGCTTCAGACAAATCCCTTGCCATCGATCCGTTGTCGGGATAGCGAAGCTGGCGTATGTTTCCGATATCCATTGCTTCGCTTCAGCTATTTTTACATCTATGGCCATATCGAAGGGTATTAAACTGTGAGATCGTTTGCTTCTACTTTTATTTCTCGCTACGAAGTCCTCGAACATCACGTTCGACCACGGATACGCCGTGGTAAGGACATTATATTGACTAGAGACTAATTCTTCTCCTTCTAACAACCTCCAGTCTATACTCTCTTGATATATCACTTCTCGTTTATCTCTGATTGGTGGCTGATCTTCATATTGCAACGCTGCATCGCTTTGGTCGTACACGCGATCGAAATCTATATCATACAGTTCAGCGTGTCTCCTACTACAGTCTTCACCAGTCACCAGGACTCTTATAGGTAGACTGTAGTAGTCGATGTCGCGGATGCGTTCTGATGTGGAATCTACGTAGAAAGTGAAGAGGTTTGGGTAGATGACTCCGTCGCATCTTAGCCTTTTTCTCAAAGTGACGAGGCCAGTGGTTCTGTTGACTTTGAGGATGTGATGAACGAAGTTAGCTGTTCGGTGGACATCGATGTTGTAGTTCCTTTCTGAGCCAAGTTTGTAGACGGCGGCATCGAGGACCTCGTGCCCTGGCGGAGCGGTGTCGGGGATGAGGATGAGGTACGCACGAGTGGTCACCATCGAGAGGATGGCGACCACCGCGAACACCCACGCCCGCAGCATGTTTCTCGCTCTTCACCTACAGCGATGCCGTCGCGTACACCAACCGCTTCGGTTCTCCATCTAAAACAAAAGAAAATTTTATTCATAAGACATTATATTTCCACAACGAAGACATTAAACAAAAATAGACATTTATTAGTTTGTTATAAATGATAAGTGAAGATTACTCTACATTATTAAAGTGGCTTTTACACGAGAGGAGAAAATTACATTGGAAACTTAGTAGACAGACAATAATCCATCTTTTATCGCCACTCGCTGTAGTTTACGACAAATAAAACGATCGTCAAATAGAGATACATTCTAGAATATGTTTCATATAAAAAAGGGAGCCGATTTAGTATCGTAAAAAGTTTATTATTTAGCCGTAATACACATCTACTTTATACAAAGAACTTGTAAAAAACGGGTAGAGTAAAAGTGAACGGAGACGCGCGGCAAATTGAGCGGAACAGCGCAAGTTCAACATGTTACGTTTACTGGGAAAGAAAATTGAAAGAAAATAAGGACACCTGTGCATCAAAACAATCGAGTTAGGGTCCAACTACTTATACCCTAGACAGTTTATACAAACTAGGGTCGAAACGTAAGTGAGATATAACAACTATTTAATAATAACACATGTGACCGAATCAACAGTCCTGAACAAACGAGCCTAATGCCATTGAGAAAGTGCTACATAATAACATTGTTTAATACTAGCAATTACGCGTGTTCGGGCGTGTTCGGCCTTTTCCGTGGACGGTCGTGCAGAGGTGTCGGTTACGGTCAAAAGATTAATGGCGTCTATTAGCGGAGCCGGTCTCGTTCCCGCCAATATCCGCGTTTTCCAATTTTCCACGAGGGGGAATATCATTTTACACCTGGGCATCGATGTTTCCGATAATGTTGACGCTTTTAATTAATATATGGGTAACATGATTTATGCTGCACGCAAAATGTCGTTTTAATGACTAAAATATACAAAAAAATTTATTAATTTGTTTACTTTTAATTTTTAATTTTTTGGGTTTGTACCAACGTAAGGGCTTTACTTTTTGATGCTTTTCCAATAAAAATAAAGGCCAACTATCGAAGCTTTCAATCCGGAATAATTTCCACAGTAAACGACCACTTAAAACTATGTGTAAGCAAGAACTTATATTACCTTTCTACGCATCCATAAAACTATCTACCTAGACCAGGGATGGCAAACCTTTATTGGTGAACGTGCCATTTGTAAGATAAAATAATAAGGTAATAAGTCAAAAAATCAAAGTTTTGACTTAGAGATATAATGGAGAAAAATAAAATTATACATGCAACTTTTAACATTTTAAACAAATATCGTAATATTTACATTTTGTTTTTTTTTTTAATAATAGTGTAGTGGGGTTTTTGCTGTTACAAATTAGTTTCCATCAAATACATAAATTTGTCAATTACTTATTATGTTGCGTGCCATGTTTTGGTTTGCCATCCCTGATCTAGACCCATTTACCTAAAAGCCTGTGTTGGTTGAACTGCAAATGCTTTTACAGTGATACCACAGGAGATAAAAATAAAGCGTATTCTTCTTAGGGTTTGCGATGGACCCGATTGGAGGCATTGAGGGTAATGTGAAGCAACTAGTCCTTTAGAGAGTGGGGACCGGACCAAAGCGAAGGATAGTAGGGTGACATAATTATGTTTTACTACGGTTTAACAGTTTTGCACATAGAAAAGTACAGTGAAGCCTTTCATGGAAGCGGTTTGGGTAGTAATGAAAGATGTTTTAAAGTATTTTCATATTGTGAACATAATTTTTGATTCAACAGTTGGCAGAAAGTAAATTATGTCTATAAGTAACCTACCGGGTCCAATTTTATTTTTAAACCATCCGAGAACTTATTGAAATATACACACAAAATTCATTCTAATCGGTCCAGCCGTTTAGGAGGAGTTAGGTAACAAATACACGTACAGAAGAATTAATTAAGATATTGTTGTTATCCGTGGCAAAGGAACATACTTAATATAGAACAGTACCCATAGGTATTAAAAACTATTGAAATAATAATGTCATTGATTTACGAGTTCACACAGTTTAAAAACAAACACAGTTTAACAACTGTTTTCCGATATACATATCACAGGAAATAAATTGTAACTTTCATTCCAGTTACGGAATACAGTAAAACCGTTTAAGCAAACTGTTAAATCGTTTTGTAAACCACGGAGTACTGAAACTGTAAACGATTTCTAAACTTTATTTAAACGAAATTCTGTTTAGTCCATAATAAAGTGGAAACCACTGTATTGTTTGTTTACTTCCGTTTATATTTTAATCATTACACTTAACATTACGCCTGTAATTCCCGAAGGGTTAGGCAGAGGTGTACCCATCCTTTCTATTCTTATTATAAAATATGTAGTTATGAGTATGTATATATGTTTTTAATATATATATATATATATATACAATATGTCGTTTTGCATCCTCGTCAAAATTCAGGAGGTTGTCATAAAAGTCATAAATAATCAATTAAAATTACGAGACCTGAACAATAATAATAACACCCTTTTTTATTAGTTGTTAAAATTTAATCGTATTTCAGAATAATCCATAACTTGAAATTGGAGAATCACTCTCTGCGCTTTAGCGCCAATTGTCTCTGTGTGCGTGAGTGTATCACATGCGTAGGTATGCTATGCGCGTCCAAGAAAAGTTCACGGTGCTTAGATTGTCGTGAGTATCTACGGTCAGCTGATTAATAAAACGTTAGTTTTGCTTATTACGTTTTATTGCAAATTGCAGATTTTGTTAACCTTAGATGTTAATTAATAACACTTGTTTTTATTATTAAGATCTAAAAATACGTACTACGATTTATCTACCTGGGTCTACGTTATCAGCTGATAGATAAAATGTTAGTTTTGAATTATTATTATTACGTTTTATTGCAAATCTACAGATTTTGTTAACCTTAGGTCTTAATAATACATGTTTTTATTATTAAGATCTAAGAATACGTACTAGGATTTATGTACTTACCTACGTTATCAGCTGATTGATAAAATGTTAGTTTTGCCATTTTGCTTTATTCTGTTTTATTGCAAATCTACCGATTTTGCTAAGAATACATAACTACTAGGATTTAGGTACAACCTGAGACGTTTTGCTAGGCTGTGGCACATTTATTTGTTGTGAGCGCGGGATTTAGGTTAGGTAGGTACCTACTTGCTGCCGGCGGCGGCAGCGGCGGCGGGACGCTCTTGGCGCATTGTAGGTAAATTCATGATTTATGAGTACCTAATTATTAGTAATGATTTTGTTTTTATTTGTAGATTAAATTGGTTGATTTTAAATTTCCCTTCCTACTTTAACGGGCTGAGGACCGACAAAAATACCTACCTTAGTAGGTATTTTTGTGTGCTTGCCTGTGGCTCTCGCTGGAAGTACTCCAGGATATCTTCCTGCAAGGCGACAGGCAGACCTTCACTGCCGCGAGCTTGAGCATGTCGGGGTACGTCAAACTGCCGAAAATCCCGCAGTCTCTGTGTAGCAGACAGACAGCATAACGCTCTGCGTTGGCGGTTCCCTATTGGGAAACCGTTCTGCGAACATTCGGATGGCTGACAGCCACGTAGGCTGTCTCCACTGATGGCATCACAATCACATAATTCACGTATACGACCGAAGCACACCTAAGGAGCGAAATTTGCGATACACTCACGGCCGGCGGCGAAATCACTTGAACTAATTTAATATTTTTTTTGCTTTGCGCCCGCGCCGGGCGCCCGGGCGCGGGAGTGGGGCGCCTCAGGGGTAAGGGGTGCGCGCGCGGCGTCTATTGTGTTGTGGTTTCGTTTGCGATTCTTTGTGTGTGTGCGCGCGGTCAGCGATCCTAAACCTAGTCTTAAGATGGGCCGCATTTTCACCGGGGTGGTTTACTGATTTCCGTAAATAAGAAAACATTAAAAAAAAAACACCTACCTATTTTATTATTGATTCGGGTCTAGAATCACTAGCATAGTTACCTCCTTGAATTTGACGAGGATGCAAAACGACACATTGTATATATATACAATATGTCGTTTTGCATCCTCGTCAAAATTCAGGAGGTTGTCATAAAAGTCATAAATAATCAATTAAAATTACGAGACCTGAACAATAATAATAACACCCTTTTTTATTAGTTGTTAAAATTTAATCGTATTTCAGAATAATCCATAACTTGAAATTGGAGAATCACTCTCTGCGCTTTAGCGCCAATTGTCTCTGTGTGCGTGAGTGTATCACATGCGTAGGTATGCTATGCGCGTCCAAGAAAAGTTCACGGTGCTTAGATTGTCGTGAGTATCTACGGTCAGCTGATTAATAAAACGTTAGTTTTGCTTATTACGTTTTATTGCAAATTGCAGATTTTGTTAACCTTAGATGTTAATTAATAACACTTGTTTTTATTATTAAGATCTAAAAATACGTACTACGATTTATCTACCTGGGTCTACGTTATCAGCTGATAGATAAAATGTTAGTTTTGAATTATTATTATTACGTTTTATTGCAAATCTACAGATTTTGTTAACCTTAGGTCTTAATAATACATGTTTTTATTATTAAGATCTAAGAATACGTACTAGGATTTATGTACTTACCTACGTTATCAGCTGATTGATAAAATGTTAGTTTTGCCATTTTGCTTTATTCTGTTTTATTGCAAATCTACCGATTTTGCTAAGAATACATAACTACTAGGATTTAGGTACAACCTGAGACGTTTTGCTAGGCTGTGGCACATTTATTTGTTGTGAGCGCGGGATTTAGGTTAGGTAGGTACCTACTTGCTGCCGGCGGCGGCAGCGGCGGCGGGACGCTCTTGGCGCATTGTAGGTAAATTCATGATTTATGAGTACCTAATTATTAGTAATGATTTTGTTTTTATTTGTAGATTAAATTGGTTGATTTTAAATTTCCCTTCCTACTTTAACGGGCTGAGGACCGACAAAAATACCTACCTTAGTAGGTATTTTTGTGTGCTTGCCTGTGGCTCTCGCTGGAAGTACTCCAGGATATCTTCCTGCAAGGCGACAGGCAGACCTTCACTGCCGCGAGCTTGAGCATGTCGGGGTACGTCAAACTGCCGAAAATCCCGCAGTCTCTGTGTAGCAGACAGACAGCATAACGCTCTGCGTTGGCGGTTCCCTATTGGGAAACCGTTCTGCGAACATCCGGATGGCTGACAGCCACGTAGGCTGTCTCCACTGATGGCATCACAATCACATAATTCACGTATACGACCGAAGCACACTTATGGAGCGAAATTTGCGATACACTCACGGCCGGCGGCGAAATCACTTGAACTAATTTAATATTTTTTTTGCTTTGCGACGGGCGCCCGGGCGCGGGAGTGGGGCGCCTCAGGGGTAAGGGGTGCGCGCGCGGCGTCTATTGTGTTGTGGTTTTATCGTTTGCGATTCTTTGTGTGTGTGCGCGCGGTCAGCGATCCTAAACCTAGTCTTAAGATGGGCCGCATTTTCACCGGGGTGGTTTACTGATTTCCGTAAATAAGAAAACATTAAAAAAAAAACACCTACCTATTTTATTTTTGATTCGGGTCTAGAATCACTAGCATAGTTACCTCCTTGAATTTGACGAGGATGCAAAACGACACATTGTATTTATATATTATATATAGTATATATGAGTTTGTGTACTTGTGTACGTTTAAACTTATTTAGATATTTGTTTTAAATGATTTTAAAATCTCATATTTGATTATTTTCGTATGTACAATTTTTTGCACCTGCCATGTTATCTCTTCACCACCTTTGGTTGACTGGTAGAGAATGCCTAAGGCATTTAGTCCGCCTTTGTACGCTTTTATTGCATAAAGTTTAAATAAATAAATACCCATTAGTACACCCACATTTCGCCAGTTATATTTAAGTCCCATGTAATTAGAAGCAAGCCTATTTCCATCAATCGGCCACGAATACAGACTCTTAAACTGAGAAATTCCAGATGGAAAAACCCAATAACACTTTGCCCGACCTGGGAATCGAAGCCAAGACCTCATGCTCAGTAGTCGCGCTTTGTGACCACTAGGCATTTATTGGTACTTTGGAATTGTCAAGGAGACGGTACGTTTGTTATTGATATGTTTTTTGAAAACGTTGCCCCACACTAGGAATTTCTTCTGAATCGCGGCCCTTCGGGGATTACAGGCGTGTTCACGTGTTGTTATGTAAAATAAATGCTTTGACTTTGACTTTAAGTGTAAACGGTATACCTAAAAAAAACACCTAACCTACCTAATAATGATTATAACAAGCGACAGTTTAAAAAAAATATTACGTAATCATTGTTCGATTCTATTCAGCTCTCACGCCGCCATGTTGGTTTCAGTCTATTATAAAGGTTGCACCCACAATAATTGAGAGCCCGAGCTACTCAGACGAGTCTTAACACTATTAAGCCTTTCCCGACATAAATTGGATATCTCAACTCGCAATAGTACTTTAAGTGCTATAGGTACTAATATAAGACATCTGAAGAGTTTTTATGTTTGTTTGTTTAAACACGCTAATCTATGGAAGTGGTAGTCGGATGAGAAACATTCATTCTGTATTTGATAGTCAGATTTATGAGGAATAGTATAGGCTATATACTATCACGATGCGACCCTTGGGAGCGGAGCAGTAACCAAAGATGTAACTTCACGCGGGTAAAATAGATCAGGGAGCAGCTAGAGTACAAAAAAAATATGTGTCTGTTTGTTATGTTAAAATACTCGTAACATCATTTTGTCATTCTGTTCGTGCCGAATAGCTGATGTTATAAGAAGTAAAATAGGCTTTTACAGTAATTTTTATTTAAGAAAAAGAATTAGGGATCCGCGCAAAAAATAAAAACACCGCATTAAACCGACATTCACACGGACGAAGCCGCGGGCAGAACCTAGTCTTTTATAGAAGGAAAGCAACAAATTACATTTTATTTCTTTCTATCCGACATTTACACAGTGTTGTAGTCACTATAGCGCTAATGGTGCTATCAATTAAACGTGCCACGAATAGTCGATTGGATTCCCATCGCGTCCCTTTTGCCGGCCATTCGATTTGGCACCCTTTAGTAATGTAGTGCTTTTATGTGAATAGGATTATGGTGCTTGGAATATAGGTAAGGGTTTATTGTAGATATGTGTTCATTAAATAAGGATTTAGTTTAGGAACGGTTCTTTAATAAGTGTTATATAAGATTACATAATATTTTCTTTCGACATGGGACTTAAACATAACTGGCGAAATGTGAGTGTGCTAATAGATACACCTCTGCCTAACCCTTTGGGGATTATAGGCGTGATGTTATGTTCTTTCGATATGACAACATCAAATATAAAACAAAGCATAAAACAAAGTCGGTTTCCGCCTTCTGTACGCTTAGGTTTAATGCGGATTTCATCAATAGATAAAGTGATTCAGAAGAAAAGGTTTTGTGTCTTAATTGCACTCGTGTAAAGTCGGAGCCGGTTGCTAGTAAAATATAAGATAAAGTTAATAATTAAACGGGGTTCTTATACAAGAAATGTGATTTTATATGTAGTGTTAAATATTGTACACTGCTACGGAACCCTTCATGTTCCAATCCAACTCATACTAGGCCGGTTTTTTAATAAAACACGAAACAAAAATAAATGGTTCTATCAGCTAATTAAATTAAAGTGTTAATTACATAAATGAATGAACATTAAAATATTTTCCAATCAGTTGCCTCGCTCCACTTATTCACCCATAAACTTGAATTCATTCCTATCAAAGTGCATTCCCGATATTGTTTAATAAAATGAGTGTAATAAAACTTTTTAAGTCAAGAATCCCACGAAGTTACAACGACTAGCTTTTACTCGCGTCTTCGTCTGCATAAATGACGGTTATGGCGGACGCAGACCAAGTCGCTGAATAAAAAG
Organism: Hoplodrina blanda; assembly: GCA_949316365.1. Taxonomy (NCBI): domain Eukaryota; kingdom Metazoa; phylum Arthropoda; class Insecta; order Lepidoptera; family Noctuidae; genus Hoplodrina; species Hoplodrina blanda. The sequence goes on from OX438582.1 coordinate 4,640,820, forward strand.
TAGCCTATGTCCTTTATTGGGGTTCAAACTTACCCCGTAACAAATTTCATCAAAATCGGTTCAGTGGTTTAGCCTTGAAAGCGTAAGAGACAAACAGAGTTACTTTCGCATTTATAATACTAGCTTTTGCCCGCGACTGCGTCCGCGTGGAACTTGTTTATATCGTACTTGCATACAAACTTCCACCCACCTTTTCACCGCTTTAGGGGGTGATTTCCGGGATAAAAACTATTCTGTCCTTCCCCGGGTCTTAAACTATCTCCATGCCAAATTTCATCAAAATCGGTTTAGTGGTTTAGTCGTGAAAGCGTTACAGACAAACAGAGTTACTTTCGCATTTATAATATTAGTATGAATTAAATTCTCCCGATGAATGTTAAGGCTCTGACATGTTTCGAAATTTTTCAATTTCATCTAAATTGGTGCTATAAATAGTGTGACCGGTTTAACTAGCTTACATAATATTATACGTTATTTTATTCAGGTTTAATTGTCGGCTACTGGTTTTATTTCGATATTCTCTATATAAATGCGTCGTTTCAATGGTAATGGTATAAGTGTCGGGAGAACACGCAATAGTAAAACTTTACAGCCGTGTTATCGGTCAAGCTCTATCGAGGTAAGTTTTGAAAGATTATAGCCCATTAAAGTTGTTTTTTATTGGAATTAAAGATTTTATTGGATTGTAAGTGTGTTTGTTAGTTTTCCTTATGTTTATTGCTACTTGTGCATTTTTAGTACCAGGTTTAGTTTTTCTAAAACTAACTAACACACGTCATTTTTAGGGTTCCGCACACAAAGGGTAAAACGGGGTCCTATTACTAAGACTTCGCTGTCCGTCCGTCTGTTTGTTAGTCTGTCCGTCTGTCACCAGGCTGTATCTCGTGAACCGTGATAGTTAGACAATTGAAATTTTCACAAATGATGTATTTCTGTTGCCGCTATTACAAAAAATACTAAAAACAGAATACAATAAATATTTGGTAAAAGAAGACACAAAATTATTCATTAAAAATGGCAATTTTATAAACAATATTCGTAGGTTTTCATAAACTGGTGATCATAGCATTTCTAAGTTACCTATTTTGCATCAAATTATACTCCAATTTTAAATAAGGAAAAGCGTTAATTTTGAAAGAACAATGCCCATAATTATCATTTCGAATATATCGTACTTAACTTAGGTACTTAAGACACTGAAAATACAATACAAGTTAATAAAAGCGTGTTAAAAGGAAAATTGGCCGGTATTCTTTTGAAATCTTTATGCAAGATGAGGGTTTCTTAATTTACTTTTCCATTAATTGGTGGTCATGAAAATAATTGCTTGAAGCACAAAGGCTATTAATTTTGACAAATGAATGAAGGAGTGAATGAAGAAGAGACCGAGTGAATGGTACGGTCGGCACCCAGAGGGAAGTCAACAGCTTTGTTTTTCTGTGACAGTATTTATTTTCTTTAGAAAATATTGCCAATAAATATGATTTTTATATTTTTTTCAAACGTTTCATCGTTTTCTTGTGTGCGTTTAGGAACGTATAAAGTTACAAACAGACCCGGAACAACTATCTATTGGCTATAAAAATATTTGTTTCGTGCGGGCAACGAACTGCGTCGTGGAAATTGCAACTTATTAGCAACAATACCTGCCTTCTTCTTAATCTCTTCCTAATTTCCTTAGTGTTCCAACTTTGCCTATTAGGTACACAAGTTGGATAGAAATTCCCGGTACACGCAAACTACTATAGTAGGTAATTGAGCCATAACTGCAGTTAATAGTTGGCTGGTATCAAAATCGATATAGGTAATAGTCTGTCGAGTTCGGCACGTTTGCCCTAAAATAGACCTTTAGGCGATTAACACACGGCTCCGTACGCCGCTCCGGCATGCGGTGGCGGTGAAGCGGATTTCGATGCGGTTGTCCGCACGGTGATGGTGATGCGGTTCAACCGCATGACCGCACGGATCGTTTTTGACCAGTTTTGGTTTTAACCAGTTATTTTTTACCGGTTTTGACCAGTTTGCAGGGTGTCCAGGTTGGGGTTTTTTTTCCCCCAATTTGGGGAAAAATTTTGGGGAACTTTTGGTGAAATTAAAAATGCGGGGAGAATTCTGGGGAACACATTATTTTTTGGCGTAAGTTTGGAGAAAAATGATTTTTGAATGAATTTTTTGAATGCAGTGCGCAAATAGTGACATCCCGGAAGGTGGCGGAATAGAGAACAAACTGCTATGGGTGCGTTCCATTTCTCGCAATACGTAGCAACTGTGAATACACGCTTGGATACCAACTCTTTTCTTGTTATTCCGGTCAAAATAGATATTCAAGACTACAAAAATTCGCAACAAGCTGAAAATTTGTATGAATGTTGAGAACATCATCATAAACAAATAACATATAACGCCTTTAAAAAAATTCCATTGCATATATTTACCCCCTAAAGGGGAGAAAACCCCTAAATTGGGAACCCTGCACGATGATCCGCACGGTGATGCGGCGCCCCGTGTGTGAGGCACCGCACGACCGCGCGGACGTCCGCACGGTGATGCGGTTGTGACGAGAGCACCGCTCGACCGCGCGGTCGTGCGGTGTTCGTGTGCAAGGTTCAAGCGGATTTCATAGAGGCTAGTGCGACGTGAGAACCGCATCACCGCATGCCGGAGCGGCGTACGGTGCCGTGTGTTAATCGCCTTAAGCCTAAATAATAACATTAAGAGGTTTACGCCGTACGGCATTTCATACAAACTTTCAAGTCCGTAGTTTGTCGAAATGAATGAACCGATTTTAATGAAATTTCCTGCGCATAAGCAGGATACATATGTCAAAAAGTTATCAGAGAAACATAACATCATCACGCCTGTAATCCCCGAAGAGTTAGACAGAGGTGACCCCATTAGTACATACACCCACATTTCGCCAGTTATGTTTAAGTCCCATGTAATAGGGGGCGAGCCTATTGCCATCATCCGGCACAAATCCAGACTCCGAGGCTACTATTGAGAAATTCCTGATGGAAAAACCCAATAGCACTTTGCCCGATCTGGGAATCGAACCCAAGACCTCACGCTCAGCAGTGCTTTACGACCACAAGACCAACGAGGCAGTCAACAGAGTCAGTAATCAGAGAACGTTTTCGAAATATCTTATTTAAAAATAGTAACTGGAAATTTCTGTTTCTATGGAAAGTCAAGTCAAAGAAAATCAGTTCATTCCTTTTAAAAAATAAAGACTAAAATTTGTATAAAATGCCGTACGAAGTACGCCCGCACGGCTACACATCAAGCTATACATTTCCAGTATAAGCTGATCTCTCACTGTACGGAAATGTGTAGCACGATATACGTACAGTGAGAGGTCAGCTTATTCTGGAAATGTATAGCTTGATGTGTAGCCGTGTGTACCTAAACGCTTTTAAGTCTAAATAATAACATTAAATTACAGCAAAGCTACCTAATAACGAATGTCACGCTATAATTAAGCAATTTTCATAAAATGTAAGACACGTTTGCTAAAATTATAATAATATTATTCTTGGAACACACAATAGAGTCATATAATGTAGAATATATTGCCCATTTTCATGTGACAGCATGTGAAATGTGTATTTTACGTAGTTAGTTGAGCAAATTGTAATAAAATTGTAGGCAATTTCAGCCTAGGTGAAATAAACTGTACCTACGTTATTCTCACGAAATAAGTTTCAAAGATTTATAGATCGCTAGCTTCTGCCCGCGACTTCGTCCGCGTAAATGTCGGGTCCACATTTCATCCCCCTAGGAGGTGAATTTTTGGAAAATCCTTTCTTAGCACGTGCCTATGTCATAATAACTATTTGCATGCCGAATTTTAGTGCAATTCGTTCAGTGGTTTGAGCTGAGTTGATAGGTCAGTCAGTAACGGTTGCCTTTTTTTTTATATAATATTTATAGATAGACTAGCTTATCACCGCGACTTCGTTTGTGTGAATGTCGATATTGTGTTAATGTATTTTTGACCTCTAATTATTTTTGTTAAATAAAAATAGCCTAAGTTACTCCTTATATTTAAATCAGCTATCTGCCAGTACCTAAAAGTAACGTCAAAATAGTTCTAGCCGTTTCGGAGAATAGCCGGAACAAACAGACAGACAGATAAAAAAAAGTATTTTTTGTAGGTACCGTGTAAACTTTTGCATTTATTTTGTAAAAAGTTCTCATTTTGACATTACAAACGGACACTTTAATTTTATTTATTTTAATAGCAATATTACAATCTGCATTGTACCTATTTTTGTATCTTCATGGTTTCAATATAATTTGACCAATTCCGACTCATAACAACATTGTTAAAAAAATATCTTAACACAGTTTTTCTGAACACGTCGCAATTTCATATTCTGAACTGAGTTATAATACTGAGAAAATTTAATATCGTAATACGACTTTCACACGTGTTTGAAAGACAGTCGGTTTGAACGTAGGCAAATAAAAGGGGGGAGTCAGCCTAATCTACATGCAACGTAGGGCCGCGCGCGTTATTCTGAATCGGGATAAACGGTTTCATTTCGATATTAAACTTTTATAGACGCATTTTATTTTTATTTCTAAATTTTTTACGTTGGTAACATTTTACTGCTATGTCAGGTGCGTGTTTCCTTGGTTAAAGTTGAGTTATAAAAAGGATTATTCTGAAATTTTATAGTGGCAATTCTTGTGTTTATGATTATGACTGATTGATCTATCAGCACACAGCTTAAACCGCTGAAGGGATAACGCTGAGATTTTGCACTCAGATTGTCATTATGACGTAGGCGTGTACTACGAAAGGATTTTTCAAAATTCACCCCTAAGGGGATGAAACGGGGGTATAAAGTTCCGATAACCGATATTCATGCAGACGAAATCGCAGGTATAAGCTAGTTATTTATATGTATGTATGCCGACAGAAATGCAACTCATATTTCCTTTGACTGAAGCAGTTTGTGGGAAAAGTAACATTTGGTCCAATTTCTTTCATTCGCACTGCATTTATAATTAATATTTACATAGAAATGTATATTATGATTAAAGTAACTTTATGTTTACCAAAAAGCATAAATAGTTAATTTTAAAATACAAATTTAAATTAGAAAGAGTACAATAAATTACTATTTAATTTATTAAAACCATTTAACACAAATCGTTAATTGTTAAAAATAAATTTTAATGTTTAATGTAGTAAAGCTTGAGTTTCTTTAATTAAAGTTTTTTATGGCCTGTAACGATTTCGAATAGGAGCATTTATGTAATTAATGATTATTGTTATTTTATAGGTCGTTTACAAGCTGCAATTGAGCTTTCCTCTGCTTTTTAATCTTTTTGTCTGCCATGTTATGCGTGAGAAGCCGACTGAATTTATTAAAATAAAAAGCTTAGCTTAAATAGTTTTGTTGCCTTTAACTAACCTGACTGGTTGCCATAATCTTAATTGCTGCAAGATAAAAACTTCAAAAATCCCGGGCATTAGGATTTGGTGAAATTGAGATTTATCCCTAGACGCTACTGAGAAAAATCTGTTAACAATAAAAAAAAATTGTTTATATTTCATTTTCTTTATATTTTAATTTATTGCTTAACTTTTAATTAATAGGAATTTCCCTGACACAATAGGTGTCCGAAATTCACTAGGCCACTTTTTGGAAATCCTGATGGCAGCCCTACATTTAACAGAAAAGTTCATACCGAAAACAACACTATCGTAAATAATCTTTATTACTTTGCATCAAAAGTCCTACCTACCACAATCCCTACCAAACTTTTCGAAAACAAAAAAAAAAAAAGAAACAACGTGAATTCCGCACGCATGCATTCACACACACACACACACACATTGGAACTGTAATCCCAGCTCTAACTTTTTTCACTTTAAAAAAGTTCATCGTGATTTGTTAACCCGCTCACGCACTACGTTCTCTAACGCAGGGGTACGTACGGATGAACGTACGAATCGAGAGATTTAACCCTCCCGTGTACAGTCGAACAAGGTATTTGGTTAACAGACATAATTATCTTATCTTTCTGCAACATTGCCATTCATTATTATTTTGTGTTCGCGTTTTAAGCTTATCCTAACATAAGAATACGCCTGTAATCCCCAAAGGGTTAGGCAGACTCGTACCCATAACACGCACATTTCGCCAGTTATATTAAAGTCCTATTTGCCATCAACCGGGCACAAATCCAGACTTCGAGACTGCTACTGAGAAATCTCTGATAGAAAAACCCAATAACACTTAATTAAGCTAATTTTATAATTTTGAAACCTACAATTATTTAGAGTGATTTAAAAGAATTGACATACTCGAAACATTGTTTAAAAGTAGTTGCAAGTTAAGTGCCTGTATACCAAATGGCTTGTTCGACTGTACGTTTGATGAATAAGGACGTTCTGCGGAAGTCGTGCGATCTTGGAGACAAAGTTTCGAGATCTCGACTTGATTTACTTTCTCATTTCCTTACTATAATACGGGGTGGGAGTGGATAATTGAATTATGAGATTCGGGATTTTTTATTGTCTTCGGAAGTTTTACGGGAATATACTTTTAAAAGAAAATCAAAGTACCTATCTGTACTTCTAAATATATAAAAGCGAAAGGTTACTTACCGACTCACTCATCACGAAATATCGAAAACCGCTTCACGCATAAAAATGAAATTTGGCAGGGAGGTATTTTATAGTTAGCAGACGTCCGTTAAGAAAGGATTTTCCGAAATTCATCCCCTAAGGAGATGAAACGGGGGTCCAAAGTTTGTATGGAGAAATCTACTTTGACGCGGACGAAGTCGCGGGCAAAAGCTAGTTATACACGGTTATTTTTAGGTCGTTCTTAAACCGAAAGCCATAAACTCGATCATCAAACTCGAAACGATTGGGACCATTTTTTAACCGACTTCTAAAAAAGGAGGAGGTTCTCAATTCGAATGTTTGTATTTTTTTTTTTTAGGTTTGCCATGTTCACGCAGTCGCGCTTAACTCCGTCGCTTGCAAACTGATTTCAAAAATTATTTTTTTGTTGGAAAGGTTATACTTCCCAAATGGTCCCATGAAAACTAAAATTTAACAATTTTTTGGAGTCGGTGCCATACGGTTGGATATAATATCCTCGGTCTTGGCACCGACTCCAAAAATTTGTTAAATTTTAGTATAGGTTAATCGTAAGTTAAGTTAGGTTAATTAATATAGGTAGGTTATAGTATTATTTTTAACTTTTTAGTGCTTTTTTTTGAAGTCGGTTTTTTTTTTGCAAAAATATTTTTTTTTTCAAAAATAACAATAAAAAAAATCTGCTGTTCAGTACATTTATGTTCGTCTAACTCGTCAAAGTGTACTGAACAGCTGTATTTTTTTATTGTTATTTTTGAAAAAAAAAAAATGGTCCAAATCGTTTCGAGTTTGATGATCGAGTTTATGTCTTTCGGTTCAAGAACGACCTAAAAGTAACCGTGTATATTAAAGCTGTAGAGATTTTTTAGTCTTTGTTTAAACTTTGTGTTGTTTAGATTAGATAGATATCTAATCTATCTACTCACATATAGTCTGTGACCGTTTAAATGAATCAAAGCAGTTTATTACCTTTTATTTCCTGTTGAAAAGACTTTAATAGGATTGAATACTTTACGTCTTCTAGACATTTATGTTTATAGAAAACATTTTATCCCTAATTGGAGGTAGGTTCTGAGGTATTATTTCTGCTATCCATACATATTAAGTTAGATAAGTAGAATACTTACATTAAAAAAATGATTTAAGTATAATTATTAAGTACAATACGTATCTACCAACATTAAAAAAAATACGGTTCGGACGCAGAAGAAATCGCGGTATACAAAGTACCCTGTATCCTTTCTTGGGGTTCAAACTCACCCCGTTTCTTTTATCAAAATTGGTTCACTAGTTTAGTAGTGAAAGCGTGGCAGATAGACCGAGTTACTTTCGCATTTATAATAATTATTAAGTATGGATTAATAAAACTAGCGCGTTTTATTAATCCGTAGGTACTTAATATTAGGTATAAATCTCTGGAACTACTTACCAGTCTAAAAAATCTTTTGAATATTATAGTCAGATTTATAAGGTATAAATAGGCTTTATAACATTACGCTACGACACACTTGAGCGAAGCAGTAACTAAAGACTTAACTGTACGCAGGTGAAACCGCGGGATATAACTAGTTCAAGTGTATAAATACAAAACAACCTTTAAATAAGACTACAAAACTAACCAGTTCCGGCCAAAACATTTGCGTTCCTTATGAAATCATTAAAAGAGTACTTATTATAATTTAATTATATCGCGACTGTTAATTGGGTTCCAAACCAGCCCATTTATATATTATGAAGTAACTAACAGTAAAAAAATGCGATATTTTGATGGCTTCATACAAGTTCTGCACCGTTTTTATTGCGCTCTGATATATTTTTATAACTCTATATGTACTTGCTCTGGTTTCAAAACGACATTACCATAAGGCCCGGCGCCCACTATCGGCATCGGCACGGCTGAGGATTTTAGGTGATAAAAAACATGATACATTAACTTCATGGCAATAAAGTAGAAATTTCCATGATATATGATCGTAGTAACAAAAATACCGCTTCGGTATGCTTGAGGCTACTGCATCGGCAGTTTCTACTTTATTGCCATGAAATTAATGTATAATGTTTTTTATCACCTAAAATCCTCAGCCGTACCGATGCCGATAGTGGGCGCCGGCCCTAAGAGCGTTTACGCCGCACGGCATTTCATACAAACTTTCAATTCCTTATTTTACGAAATGAATGAACCGAATTTTATGAAACATTCTACGAATAAGCAGGGTAGGTACATAGGTCTAAAAAGTTTTTAGACAATATTGTCGAAATATCTCATTTAAAAAAGATTAAATAATTGGAAATCTTTTTATTCTATGGAAAACTTAAAATCGGTTGAATTTAACTAAATTCAACCGATTTTAAGTTTTCCATAGAAAAAACAGTAGTACAATTATATATTATTACAAAAGTAACACAATTCTCTAAAATGTTCAAAATTCAATCTCGACGAGCAATTAAAAAAAAATGTAAGTAGATCATATTTGTTATTCCCTTTATTAAGTTTCAGTTTATAAATATCAAATCTAATCTCTCATCTATTTCTACTACACATAGAGTCGAAAACTACTTAAAACCAGAACATGATGTCTAAGTTACAATGTTTGCACTTTCTACATATCGCAGACGTGTATTCCAGTTATTTACTTATGTAGATCAAATAGAGGACCCGTTTGGCTCGTTCCACGGATCACCGGCTTTCTGTGCGAGATTCCTGCCGCTGGCAGAATGCTTAGTATACAACATACAAGTGCTTCATATATCCATGATATTATTAGAACTTATTAAAATTGCTTCTAGGAAAGCAAAGCGATTGGAGAAAGAGGTTATAATTAACAACATACTGCTTTTAGTTTCTTTTTTTTTGTTAACGGTAGAAACTCATTTCGGTAAATTTCTCGGGATTTCTCTAGAGAAAATGCAAAAATCCCGGGAATTTTTATGACACAAGTGGAGTCGTAAACATAGCAAAGTAGTTTATTTCTCATTGTTTATTTCCACTGTTGAGATGTCCCACTAAGTCAGATCATTAAAGTAAAAAATGTCCCATTATTTTTAATATAATAGACCTTTTTCTCATATTAAGATCATTTATTTGACGTCCTATTACTCATTTAAAACTATTTAGTAGTACTTTACTGTAAATTTCGTTTACTGCAAGCTACTAAAACTTAAAAAATCACATAAAAATGTGTGAGAAATTGCGATGAAACCATCTACGTGGAGGGCCTTGTCAATTTATATTAGACGATATCTTTACTCTGTAATCTCCTCAACGAGTCTTCAATAGATAGAATCCTATAGTGCTTTATACCCTACATCAGGGATGGCGAACCAATGGCAGGCAGCAAAATAATTCAGACACGCCAAGTATCGACAAATCTATGTATTTAGTTGTAGAAACTAATTTTGCAGCGGCAGAAATCACACTAACCTATTATTTAAATAAACATTATCGAGTTACAAACAAAGAGTTTATATTTAGTTTTGTTTTTCTCAATAAAATTATAACCACTAAGTCAAGATTCTTTAATGGCATGTCATACCTAGTCAAGTTATTTATTATTTTATAAAAATGGCACGATCACAAATAAAGGTTTGCCATCCCTGCCCTACTATAAAATTACTTACGAACAAAATCGCAAGGAAGTAGTAAAATCATAGAGTAAAAATCTCAAAAAAAAATTCCCGCCGAATAGTGAGACGAAACAAAAACAACAATTGGTTCGATTGGTCCGCATAATCGATGATAATCAATCGATGGTTACCCGTTACTCGATCACTCGATTCATAGACAATGCGATAGTTGTGTAGAAAGGAAAAAAAAACAGTGTAATACAAAGCAGTATCGACCGCAAGGGGTCGCCGGCCTATGATTGCTGCCTTCAGTGACGCGGTGGCACTTAACTAGAATTTTACATTCAAACCAAGGATTTACGAGTAGGTATTTGACTGGACTGCACGTTTACAAATTGCACACACATTATTTTCACAATTTATTTTGAAAACACGTACCTAAACTGGGTGGATGAATAGGAGAGTGAGACTCACACTTCGTCTTATTTCACTATAGTTTTAATAAAGCTTTCCTGTTAAAATAACTCACAGTTTTTGGAAGATTTGTGAAAGATTAGAAGGTGATAAACTCGAGGAAATAAGGTTGAGGTAAGGCGATAAGGTTCTTTAACTCGAAGGAAACTCCGAAGTATGGTGTTAACTAGGTATATATTATAGTACATATGCAAAACTACTTTAGTTTATGACCTAATGTTGCACAAAACTTCCAGAAACTGATTTTTCTAACAGGAAAATCTTTTGTAAATATTTTTATGAATTTCCAATGAAACCCATGCCTTTACTTAGTTGCGAGACATCGAGGCTTTCCTCAATTTTGTTTTACAAGATATATTTTACATTTAGACTAGCTAAGAGAATCTAAGATTATGGAATGAGCATGCTTACGAGCATTTATACCGAACGACATTGCATACAATCTGCAGGAAGTTTCATTAAAATCGGTTCATTCATTTCGAAAAACAAGAACTAAAAAGTTTGTATGAAATGCCGTACGGCGTAAACGTTCCTAATATGATAGGAAATACGGTTACCTAGTAAAATGTATCGTGTAAACACACCGAAAGCCTTCAACTTGAATATTGGCCATCAGAAAACCAATCATGCGCAGGAATGTATTAAAGTTCTGTTTTTGAAGTCTTGACTTAGTGAAGAAGCTCAAATAAACTTTCAGCTTTCATACTTAAAGGAGTTTACGAACAAATAAAGTTAAAGTAGGTTCCGAAATTCATAGTTATTTTCTTTAGGAACTACGAAATATTATTGTATTTCTTTATTGAATCTACTGTATTTTATATTGAATAGAGGTAAGTACCTTGAAATGTATGCTTGCTCAGGGAATGTTCTTCCCAAACAATGTTAGTGTTAAAGTGTATTTTCTTAACAAACGTTTATTCGATTGAAGGAGTTTATCTGCGATGCCCACGTCTTGGTTCGAGCACCCACTTGAATTTGTCGGAGATTCTATAATGACATGTGCTACTACATTACGCATGCGTGTGCAACTATGCGTAAACTCGAAGAAATAACTTCAAATATTTATTTTGTTTATGTATTTTTAAATAAAACAAGAAAAAAAACCATGCTCCATTTAAAACCACAGATAATTTTTGAAAAGTCAGAGACAATGGAAAGTTTTTACCGCGAAATGAAATTCGGAAAGTATATTACAGATACAAAAAGCTTTTGCGCGGTACCTATTTCGCTGTGAGTATACCTACCTAATCGTGCCTATATTCATTAAAACAACAGCTACACATAATGATGTAATTGGAATCCCGCAATTAAGTTAACCTTGAACTTTTTACATAAGTGATTCATTTGCGGTCAATGACCGAATGACGTTTCATACAGTGAACATTTTTTATTGTCTGTGGCCGTTAATGGCCGAAGTGTTAAACAGAAGAATAACTGTTTACACATTGCGTTTCGAATGTTCAACGGTTCACGAATATTTTCTGTATTACCATATCGATTCTAGCTGTGTGGCGGACTTCCTAGTCTTTAACGTCTGAGACGATCGATTGCTACGATAAATTGCAGTACTTACGGTGGAATTCCAAGTCGGTTAATGTACCTAAATTATTGTTTACTCAGGTGCTCGTTAAATGGGTTGCTGATGGTTGTTCTTGCAATTGGAGTATGTACTGTGAAGCTTATATGACCCTGCAACCTGTTTAAAAAGTTTTATTATATGTAATAATGGCGATTGAGTTTTTTTTTTGTATTTGTATGTTTAAAACTTAGTCTTTCTTTCCATCCACACTAATTCATACTAATATTATAAACTAGCTGACCCGCCGCGACTTCGTTCGCGTGGTATCCTACCCCTATCCTACCGATACCCCTACCTCTACCCTACCCTACCCTACCCTACCCTACCCCTACCCTACCCCTACCCTACTCCTACCGTACCCCTACCCCTACCCTACCCCTACCCCTACCCTAACCCTACCCTACCCCTACCCTACCACTACCCTACCCCTACCCTACACCTACCCTACCCCTACCCTACCCCTACCCTACCCCTACCCTACCCCTACCCTACCCCTACCCTACCCCTACCCTACCCCTACCCTACCCCTACCCTACCCCTACCCTACCCCTACCCTACCCCTACCCTACCCCTACCCTACCCCTACCCTACCCCTACCCTACCCCTACCCTACCCCTACCCTACCCCTACCCTACCCCTACCCTACCCCTACCCTAACCCTACCCTACCCCTACCCTACCCCTACCCTACCCCTACCCTACCCCTACCCTACCCCTACCCTACCCCTACCCTACCCCTACCCTACCCCTACCCTACCCCTACCCTACGTCTACCCTACCCTACGTCTACCCTACCCCTACCCTACTACCCAACCCCTACCCTACCGTACCCCTAACCTACCCCTACCCTACTCCTACCCTACCCCTACCCTACATCTACCCTACCCCTACCCTACCCCTACCTACCCTACCCCTACCCTACCCTACCCTACCCCTACCCTACCGTACCCCTACCCTACCCTACCCCTACCCTACCGTACCCCTACCCTACCACTACCCTACCCTAACCCTACATTTCCGACTTTTTTTTTTCATAAGAACCTTCTCCTGACAATAACAAACACAACAAAAAAATAATTATCGAAATTGGTCCAGCCGTTCACGCGTGATGCCGTGACCAAGGAAAACGGGTTTCATTTTTATATATATAGATATAGATATAGATGTAATTCTGCCTGTCTGTCTTTACGCTTTCACAGCTAAATCACAAAACCGATTTTGATGAAATTTAGTACGGGGTAACATTGAACCCAAATAAAGGACATAGGCTACTTGACGACTTAGACTTCGTATGCAAAATTATTGCAGGTCAATCGGAAAACGGCAAATAGGGGAAAATCTAAATTTATCTTGTTGAATCTTGAATAAAATAATATAAGGGGACATTAATAAGTTTCCTAATATTATTTTATTCAACATTTGAACGACCGTAAGGTTGAATATAGTGTATCAAACGAATTGTTTAACACCCAATGAACATTCTATTTTCTAGCAAATAAAGTTATCATTCATTCCTTAATGAAAATGTATTTATATCTCATAAAAGCTTCTAATAAAATGAAGTACTCCAGTATTAACATTACAAAAGAGATGCAGAAGTACGTTTGCTTTTTTAAATTCAATGAAAAATTCAAGAAGTCGAAAGAACCACATAAATTATGAACACCAAATTGAAATTTATAAATTCATTCTCCACTTAACTTCCCAGCCATTTTTACTTTCGGAAAAAAGTACACGATTGTAACCTATTTCGTTGCGGGTGAGTTGAATATTGAAAGCAAAATAAATTACAAATGGTAAGGATCCATTGTAAGTAAAAATATCAGTTTGGATTTGCCATAAAATAGGAATTAAATCCATAGTCTTAATAAGAATGTAACTTTGGCGTGTCCCAAGTGTTTTATTTTTCGTGGCTTGTAAAAATCAACTGTTCCATACATGAAACCTTGATGACGAGAGAAAATTTTGAAAATTTCTCATTTGGGAGGGTCTTGAATCATGTACAAGTTTGCGCATCGATGTCCTATTCATCGTGTATATTTGTGGCAAAAAGGAAATTTGGAGGACTGAGAAAAAGCAGTACCTACTACATAAAATAGTACGACAAAGCTGGCAAGCTACAAATTAAAAAAGTGCATAAGGTGTCTCCCCTACACTTGCACTTTGGAGGAAATTAGAAACGTCACTGATGCCGCGATAAACATGGGCAACTATTGAGGCCAAGTACCCAAAAAAAAGATCAGAAAAAGGGATTTTCTTCAAGTATCGATTCGAATAGGAAAAATATAGAGGAAGTAAAGCGAATTATGAAATTACGATATAATACCTAGGAGTAGACTTATCTCCAGACAGGTTTCACAAACAAATCAATAAATAATTGATGCCACAGCCTGAGAACAACGAGTGAATAAGCAACATGTTACTAATCCATCAGATGTTTTCCCCTTTCCGTGACGGATCAAAGGAATAGCTAACAGCACTCCTTCGGTGAGCTTCATGAAATATTCTCGGCAATGTTCATTTGTGGTTGCCATCGCGATAGGCTCGCTTGTTAACAAATGTTTTGGTAGTGAGTTTAATTTGAACTATCCCTGAGCATACTATTATTATAAATGCGAAAGTAACTTTGTCTGTCTGTCTGTTGCTTTCACGATTAAACCACTGAACCGATTTTGATGATATTTGGTACGGTGTAAGTTTGAACCCCAACAAAGGTCATAGGGTACTTTATTCGACTTCGTCTGCGTCTACGGCAAAAGCTTGTATTAATTAACAATCAATGTTTTTATTTAATTCCGCCTACATATTTTTTTTGAGAAATACATACTAAACAAAAAGCAACGCCGGATAGTCGGCGCTTTTTGCCAATTGGTCGCCGATTTCGAAAGTGGCCGAATAGTCGGCTTTACTTACTAATCGGAACATCTCTAGTAGTGTAGATAGTATAGAAATGTATGTAGATGAATTGGAAAAGTTACATTTGTACATGCCCGCTATCAGGCAAGCCAGTAGGCTACGACACGATTGCACAGTAAGATAATTTAATTTAAATTTTCGCTTAAATAACCAGATCGGTGGTACTCAGACTGTTATAATTGCTGATGATAAGTAATAATAATTATAATTATTCCACTAATTAATGATTATATTTCTTAGTACTAGTGAGCAAGCGTGGTGATTAAAGCTTCTGCTTTCAATGTATGAGAAGAGGCCTTTGCCCTGCAGTGAGACGATAATACGCTGGGATTATCATTATTTTTAGTACTATAGTTAATAGAGCATGATTTTCACTGCCAAGTAATGCACATTTTATAGCTCAAAGAAAGATCTAATTATCTCTCAAGTCTTTAACAACGTAATAAACTTAATTTTATCTGTTTTATAACAGTAAAAGTAGGTACAAATTATGTGTAGATAATTAGTATTTTCATAATACATTAACCATGCAAGAACATCATATTATAAAAGTAGAAAAAGACGAAAGAAGTATTCTGTAGAATTTATTCCGATTTTTTTTGGATCGAAAAACCGAACTATAAGAAAACTTGAAAGGTTCCAAGCAATCAATTTTTAAATGAACTGTAGGCGGAGTTTTAGCGATAGTTTATAAGCTTATTTATCCAGAAAAAGGAAATATAAGCTTCTGAGGAAAACGGAAAAATATAAACAATGGAGTCACAAAACCAATTTTTTGGATTTGTTTTTACGAAAAACAAAAGAGAACAATGTTTAGTCAGACACCAAACCAGTCATACTTTTATTTTAAAAGTAGCTTCATCTGCGTGGTTTTCTCACCCGCTTTAAGTTGCGTTTTTGGTTACTGCTCGGTTCCCTAGTGTCATACCGTGATGTTGTTTATTCAATACTATTCATCACGAATCTGGCTATCATATACAAAAAGATTTTATCCAATCCGACTGGAACTTCCAGAGATAAACGCGTTCAAACAACCAAAAAACACTTCAGCTTTATTATTCCTACTAAATTAATTAATATGAATGAAAACTTTCTAAAGATGTTTAGATGTTTGAATGTTTGTTAATCAATCACGCGTAAACCGGTGAACAGACTAAGACGACCCACTGACCACAGATTTGGATGAAAATTGGCACATAGATAGACCATTTCCTAGATTATAAAACATAGGATACTTTTTTTATCTTACTTTATGGGAAGTTATATACGCGGGAAAAGCCGCGGCCAGAAGTTAGTATTACTATAAACAGTACGCGCGGAAATAACGAAACGTGCGCAAAGGCAACCAGCAGATGCACAAGATTATAAAATTTCAAAGATAGGGCAAAACAAGGATTTTGATAGCCATGCATTCAATGCGTACTAGCAATACTCTTATTTTATGGCTGCCACAACTGGTGGCAATCCCGTTTCCCAAGCCCAGTCATAACGGTATCTCAACCAGTATTCCCATACTGGGTTCGGAATCCAGTGCCACAAACCGTGCTAATAAGTCGAGGTAAATTAAACTTAATTGAGACGTAATAAGCGACATAAGAACTGTAATGGGTAAATTTGTAAAACTTGGAATGGAAGGACAGATGGGGGTTTGAATTCGAATGATATTATTATGTTCTTGTAAGTTGTCAAGTTTATCTCTTGCTTGGATTGGTCTTTGGGTGTGTGGAAAGTAAAATGAATACTACGTCATTCGTTGTTTATCAGGAATCGGAAAAGGGGTCATTCATTGTACTCATCAATAAGAAAAATTTATACCTACTAGCAGAAATCGTGAAAAAAAAATTAGCAGATTCAATAAATTTTGTCGAGTTAAGTGAACATAAATGTATGGATTTATAAGTTTATTGTATGAGACTAGCTTCTGCCCGCGACTTCGTCCGAGTCAAAGTTGGTTTCTTCATACTTTTGGACTCCTGTTTCATCCCCTTAGGAGGTGAATATTTTGGAAAATCCTTTCTTATCGGAAGCCTACGTCATACAAAGTACACACCCTCCAAGTTTTAGGTCTCTACGATCATTAGGCTGTGCGTTGATCCTTCCGTCCGTCAGTCATTTAGGACAAAGCATTTTATATTATAGATAGAATAAAAAAAGATGAGTAGGTACAATGACCCCTTTATAGGTTTAAAATAATAAGGTTGTCTAAATACTCGAACGGATTTAACCTATGTAAAGAAATAATCCGTCTTTTTTTTTCCTTCAGGTGTTGCCAGTTATCTCTGTAGATTTTCCCTAAAATGTTAAAAGAGCAGTTATTTTATTTATCATTTCTTACCTGTCCATATATTAAATTAAATCATGAGTACTTATTTGAAAAGGTTGTGAATAAAGCTTTTACTTTCTCTTACTTATGATTAAAACGAGAGAAACACATTTAATCTTACAGAAAGGCCGCCATGCGAAAAGATAAATGGCGGGAACGACGTTATCTTTTTACAATCATCTTTTTCATGCCAATTTCATGAAGGCAACGGAGTAAGGTATTCCGCCTCTCATGCTATTTAATCAAGCGAATTTGTTTCATCGTGTACGTGAACAGTTAACTAAGCATATTTTAAATTTATCTTATTTTTTAAGTTGGCAAGACTTTTGCAAAGGAAAAATTTAAAAGTGTGTGTTACCTACCTTCAAAATAAAATGCTAAAATTAGTTTGTTTATTTGTTTGTTTCTTACGCTTTTACGGCTATACTACTGAACCGATTTTGATGAAATTTGGTTCTGACTAAGCTTGAACCCCAAGACAGGACATAGGCTACTTATTAAACCGCGACTTTGTCTGCATTCATGATAATCGGCATTAATGCGGGCGAAGTCATGGTTAAAACCTTCATAAAAGAAAACGTTCAAGTTTCAGTTTCCAAGTGTTAAAGTGACTTTAAAAGAGAACATTTTAAACTGCGCTTTTCACTTTGCACTATCTACAAAGACACAATTTTACGACATTCTACGAAGCAAAATATTAAACAGAAACTTTCAACCACATGCACAAAATGCGAAATGACAGTCTGACACCTAAAAAAGCAACAAAATGTTTAACATATATGGCATGTTCTAGTAGAAAAAAACAAGCGGTAATAACCGAGAAAGGTTCGTTATCTCTGCTCAGACGGCACACGTTTGAATGGCCTCCATTGACGCCGGCGAGAAGCATTCGAGTATTGCCCCCCTTAATTAAAAGGGACGAAGAGTGGTTTGAAAGCGTTGGCGGTGTACAATGCCTAGGCATCCTGGTTGTTTTGAGGGCTTTCATTGTTCTTGGATCGCTCGCGTTTCCACCTGAAGTGAACCTCTAGTTTGACTCCACAAAGAGTTTTGCGAACGTACTGTATACGACCATAGTTATGCCTTTTAAGACGCTCGCAATTATTTTTAATTGCTAAGAACTTTTTGTGTGAGGTGTGCAATTTTCGAAAAACATGTCTTTGAATTTTTGTTTTGGTTTGGAACGTCGTAAAATATTATGGTTTTCTTATTTACTTACGTGAGTGTAGTAAGTTAAAATTATTGCAACGTTATTGTGAAATATTTTGATGTTGTTTTTGTGAGAAAATTACAGCAAAAATACACTTCAGGAGATTTACGTGACTTGTGCGATTTTTTTGCGCGGTACTCTAAATTTCTTCTATAATCTAAAATAAAAGTCTAAGCTAACCTAAATTACTCCCTATAACATAAGCTATCTATGTCAGTGATAATTCCGTCAAAATTGGCCCAGCCGTTTCGGAGCTTTACCCGGAACAAACAGACAGACAGACAAAGATATGGACCGACCAAAATTTTTTAAATTGTTTTTTTCGTGTATTTTTGTAAGAAATATAAACATACGTTATTTTATTATGACAAACCCTCCAAATATTATTTAACGTTGTCAACGGGTCCAACAAGAGTAGAAGGCGGAACAAAGTATCATATTCCCCAAACCCAAGTATCACGTATGTTGACGAGATAAATCCGGTATATCAACAAAAGCGTCCAATTCTCTTTTGTTGTAAGCAATTTTCTGTGAAAATCATATCAGAGGGTTCCTTTAGAATCGGTGTAAGAGGGTTTAGTCCGGCCCATTCATGGGTTAGTTACACTTGCGGAGTTGCGACGCGACGTTAAGGTGCTGCGCAAATACACTTTTTGCTACCGACACACTATAACACCCTTGTTGCTGTATCCTGTAGCGGCGATCGGACACAGTCACCGCGCACCGGTGGCTACTTCTGATCACTGGTACAATTCTATTGTAATTGTAAGGTTTGTTATTGTTGTTTGTGTCTTTAACTGACGATTTTTAGTTTCCATTTACCGACATCGAACACTTTTTGATCGTCAACGAGTATGTGTAAAATGGAAGCAACTGAGCACTAAAAATGTTTACGTCTGGGCAGGGAGCCAAGGAGTGGCTGATTTCATACTGGTTTTAAGGAAATCAAATATTCATTGGTAGCTTGTATCCGACGCAAGACACAAAAGCGTAAACGTTTGTGCAGCGCCTAACCAATGCGGTGGCGTAGGGTGTCTTCAATGGGATAATGTATGGTGTTTTGTGAAAGACGCGGAAAATATTGAGTTAACGTGATAGTATTTAGGGTGCACTGGAGTTTTTTAATCGTGTTTCTTTTGTGTGCGTTTTTTATGTAGGGTGAGACATGATAAAGTTTTCTTTTTGTAAGAAAAGACAGAAGTTGTTCACCTTTTTGTGTAGTACCTATAGAATTTACTTATACAGGGTTATTTTTAAAACACCAGAAACCTAAAAAGGGGTCATTGTACTCATCATTATGAACAACTTTTTCTATGGGACCAAACCTGAAATCATGAAAAAAAAAATCAGCTATTCCCTACAAAAATGCTATACAACACAAACATAGGTAATGTATGAAACAGCTGATTTTTTTTATGATTTCAGTTGGTTCTGCGCCTGATCTCTCGCCGGTCGTGCCGGATTGCCGTCCTATCGGACTATGAGAAGGTTGGAAGAGGGAGTGCACCTGTGTTTGCGCGTACGCTTGTGCAGTATAATATATCCTGCAAACTTGGCTAGTCTTCATTGAGATTGGGAGCCGTGACCGAAATTCGGCAGGGAGGATATTATCTATGGCTTTAGTCCCCCATAACTAATGATAGGATGTCGTTACTTCAAATTATTATATTCAACACTAAACTATCGAACCAGATAATAGTATCATAAAACAAATCGGCCATAATCACAACACGATCGCCATAATCCAGATACATCATAAAATATTATGTCGCAGTAAAAACGATATAGTCTAATAACACGCGTTACGCGAACAAAGGAAGCGTATACGCATATAAATCTTTTGCACCTCGATCTGCAATGATTGGACAAATTACATGCCCATATCACCCGACCAGCGTGCTTAGACCCCTCATATAACATCCACTTTCGTCTCGTTGTAGCGAAGTGTTGTGGTGCGAGGGGGGTTGGGGAAGGTCATTTGTGCTGGTGGGGATAGGAATTGCTCGCATTCACTGGCGGACACAATAGCTGAAATCCACAAAGTGGTTTTCAAGATATTTTTAGGTGAGATTGTTTGAAAATATTTTTTGGTCTTCCCTGTTTTATTTTGTCGGACTTTTGAAGTTTGATTTGATATTAAAGTTTTTAGTTAAGGAAGGAGACTTTTGCCCAGTAGTTGCAGTGATACAATACACAGTTAACGAAAAACGATTAAGTTGTAAAAAACGAGTAGTTGCAGAACACAACAATTTAAAGACATTTTAAAATATTAGTATTAACTTAAGTTAATAGGTATAATAAATTTATCTTGTATACATATTAAATGCTTTGTGCTGAATGATTGACTGAATGACTGACGGATCAACGCACAGCCTAAACCACTGATCGTAGAGACTTGAAACTTCGAGAGTGTGTTTTTTGTATGACGTAGGCATCCGATAAGAAAGGATTTCGAAAAACGAAACGAAGTCAGAAGCTAATCATCAATAAATGAAAGAAGACATTGTCTAAACTAAATTAATTTTGTGTGACAAAAGCTTGATGACTTTGGTAAGTATAGGTTAATATTAACTAAGTTTCAATAGTTAAAAAATTAACTAACAGAATACCCGCAAACTCACCCCAGATACAAGCTTCATAAGTTTCCTTTCTAACATAAAACTATTTGGCTTTTGCAGTTTCAATGCAAGTTTGCCCTCTGTAAATATTATACTGCGCAAACAAAACCATTAAACGCTAAAATAATAACCAGAAAGTGAAATAAAGAAATCTAGATAACATAGCACGTGTAAAGTCCAATTAAAATGAGCTTTTACTAAATATAATATGGTAGCACTTCGGTATCTCGCTTAATTGGTCGACACACCCCGCTTTCACATAGCCATGCGAATTTATATTACCCAAATGATTTTCTAATTTAAACCGTAACGTTTTTATAATAAGGTACTATTCCTATTTTCGCATTGAAAATATTTTGCAATGGTGAAAGAAAAGTTGGAAACTTCTAGGGTCGTATGAACATATGTTAGCTTGATATTTTATTGCTCTACTCAGACGACAAACACATAAGTTTCTTGAAGATTTATATTTTTTGTTTTACATTGGAAAAGTGTGAAGAAAAATCAAACACGAAAAACCGGTCAATTGCAAGCCGGACTCGCGCACATAAAGGGTTCCGTATACAGTACAAAATCAAGCAAAAATAAAAACCTTAAATTTTTAACTTGTATATTATTTTCATTATTTCTTGCTATAGCGGCAATAGAAATACACACACTAAAATTTCAAATACTTATTACGGTTAATGAGACACAGCCCGCAGACAGACAGATGGACGGACGAACAGTAGAGGCTTAGTAATAAAGTCCCTTTGATACGGAACTCTAAAAATGTAGCGAAGTCAAATTACTTAGCGATTTGCTATCGAAGTGAAGTATCTGAAAACTTTTACAAAGAAACTTGACGGGAATTGTGTTGCTGATACAAAAGAGTTTCCTCGCACGTTACGCCTTGTCTTGTTTCCTTTAAAATCAATAGCTACAGCGACTCATCACAATGATTAATTTTGTCTACATTTTAAGCACGTAAGTACACAAGGTATGTAAGTACAAAAAGGAGTTAAAGCAAATTATAATATATATATTTAGAATTGTTGTTGTTTGGAGGAGCTCGTGGCTAAGTAATAATAGCCGCACGGGTCGATTCGTCAGCTACGCTTGCCGCCTGCCGGGGTTGATCCGTGGATGGGTGACCATCTTTACACACCGAGACTCCTCCGTGCCTCGGAAAGCACGTTAAGCCGTTGGTCCCGGCTGTCATATGTGGATCTTTGACAGTTGTTACGGGTCGTCAGAAGCCCGAAAATCTGACAACCAGTCTTACCAAGGGGTATCGTATTACCCAGTTACTTGGTTATGGAGGTCAGATAGGCAGTCGCTCCATGTAAAATACTGGTATTCAGCTGCATCCGGTTAGACTGGAAGCCAACACCAACATAGTTGGGAAAAGGCTAGGCAGATGATGATGATGATTTAGCATTGTTCGTGTGACTTTTCTTACGGATTCCAATTTTTTTCGGTAATAAAATATAGCTTATGACACTTATGGATAACGTAGCTTTCTGTTAGCGAATGAATTTTCAGAATCGTGCTAGTATTTCTGGATGTTAGCGCGTTCAAACATAAAAATAAACAAATTCTTCAGCTTTGTAATATGAGTATGTATGGAAGTTTTCAATATTTAGTTGATTTAAATTAATAGATTATTTATAGTTCCGTTCGATTTAAAAAAAAACAAATTACTTGTTATTTGTAGGTATTTCTTTTTTACTGTTTTTTATATAGTATGAATTAATGACTGATCTCGGAATGTATTAATTTACAACAGTTTCTTTATTATAGCTTTATAAACGAGCATGAAATAAAGAGGTTTTTATTTTTAATTTAGTAGGTAAATTATTGTATACCTACTTAATAAATACAAAATAAAAAAGGACCTAAAATCCACAAAAATAATAAAACAAAGCTTTCTGCTAAAATAGAACACAGTAAATCAGAGCTTTTGAAATAAAAATATCATCGTCGTAAATGGCGCCAACTCGTAGCACTGACGTGAAATAAATTGCGAAAAGACGATAAAAATAACGTAATGGCTTTGTCGACTTCTATCGTTTGCAATAAAAAGCTTCAAGATTTCAAAAATATGATTCGCAACCTAGCCAAAGAATCCTCCTTCAAGAGAGATGTAACGAGAGAACGTGGCTAAAATAACGAGACTTCCTGAAAATTGAATCCTGTGTGAAATGTATAAAGTTTATATTCCTTCAATTTGGTATCGTTACAGGAGTTGCAGAAGCACGCACGCCCGCCAAAATGAAAAAAAATTAAGGACTCACGAATTTAAAACGGCTGCTTCTTATTGTACAAATTGAATGGAATTTCATGATACTATCTCCTGCCTTTATTAGGACAACAAAGATTATGCAATGAAACAATTTAATGTAGAAATATTTGATATTAAAGATGCTTCAGTGAACAAAAATCTCTGAATGTTAGAAAGAAATTAATCTTTTGAGCATTGTATATTTATTTTATTTTAGGCAAACGTAGTGTGGGACGCCCTGCTGCACGGTGGACTGACGATTTAAAGAAGGTGGCGGGCGGATAGATGCGGGCTGCCCAAGACCGGGACGGCTGGCGCTCTTTGGGGGAGGCCTACGTTCAGCAGTGGACTACCATAGGCTAATATGATCATGATGATCATATTTATTTTATATAACTTCTCAGCTGACTTGTAAGACATGTATGTAATACATTAATACATTATGTAATTATAAAAGTTGCGCTAATGACGAAGTACACAAAACATTTAAAATTAAGACTGGCAAAAAATCATCGCCGTAGGCACGCGACCTAGAATCTATTTATTATCCATATATAGGTATATAAATCTAGATCGCATAGTTTCGGCGATAAGTTCTTCGTGGTAACATGCATTTGTTGTCAAATGATTCGTAATATAATACGGGCGTGGTATTCTGTGCTGCACTTTACAGTCAAAACATAGCCAATTATATTGTTACCAAGATTATATTGGTTCAGATTGCATCTTGTTATGTAGTTCCTCTAACTTTTAACAAGAAAGAAGTTATTTTCTTCACGATTTCTTAGAACGTTCCCAGACAGAGCAATCTTCAAATTAATTCCTTCAACGAAAACTGTATCGTGCTCCAGACACTAAAAAACTCCGTGAAACGGAACATAATATAACATCACGCTTGTAATCTCCGAAGGGTTAGGCAGAGGTGCACCCACATTACACCTACATTTTGCCAGTTATGTTTAAGTCCCATGTAATAGGGGGGCGAGCCTATTGCCATCAACCGGGCACAAATGTAGACTCCGAGGCTCCTACTGAGAAATTCCTGATAGAAAAACCCAATAACACTTTGCCCGACCTGGGAATCGAACCCAATACCTCATGCTCAAAAGTCGCGCTCTGCGACTACTAGACAAACGAGGCAGTCACGGAACACTCAATCATAATGGAACAACTTATTCTCAAAACGTAAAACTGACGAAAATGCACTCTCGTCTTAAATTCTTAATTGCCGCAGAAATAAAATTTTACAGCTCCGCCGTAATATTAGCATACGAAAACTTTTACTGTAGTACTTAAAGTTATAGCTTTACAAAGTATCGGGGGACAGTGAAGGACCCAAGGATTGGAAGTATAGAGAGGGTCTTGTGATGTCAAGTGTAGGTTCACCGGCTCCCGGAGTGTCCCCTTGTCGTGAGAGTGGAACAAGTGTTCATTGAGAAAGTTAACATTTGCGATGTAGGCACTTCACGTTTATGATCTGGTTTTGGATGCTTGTTCTTCGAAAACTCTTGTGTTTGAAGATTTTGCTTGCTTGTGTTTTTCTTTGGTTAGTCTGTTATTGACGTTTTTAAGCTGGCCGAGCTTAACTTTGATAAAGCGGTTGGTTTAGGTAAGGTTAAACGAAAATATTTGTGTTGTGTCCGTAAAATAGAGGCTGTTTTAGTTACCTAGCTAACCAGTGACCTGAGTTTGATATATTGACCGACCGGACTATTAATTGATTTAGGGCTGATTTTTTAATAGTCAGATTTTTATCTAAAGAATAAATACGACAGTTCGACATATTTTCTATACAAAAGCTGTCAAATCGCCATATTTATCAATCCGTTAAGAGTTATCTGACGATTGGAAAATAGCCCTTGGTCAAAAAATGCTATGGTTTGTTCAATTTCGTAATAATAATACGGGAGAATCGTCGGTTGATATTCCATCACAATTAATTCAGGTGTAATGCCAAAAGGGGCCTCTGTGTGTTAGCTTTGGCCCCTATAAGCCTCTCAAAGGTCCGAAACCTCAATGGCCAAGAGATATATAAATAAAAACATCAGTTTAACCTATATAAATGCGAAAGTTTGGATGGATGGATGTTGATGAAAGGTACAGAAATAGATTATAGTCTGGAATAGCACATAAGCTACTTTTATTCTGAAATCTGAAAAAAAATATATTTACGTATATTTGTTTAAAACGTAAAGACAATAAGGTTATTACTCGATTGAAAAACAATAAAACTGCAATAGAAATACGTCTGTATTGCCTGCGTGCATTCATCTTACTTAGGAGTAACTGCTACTCCATTGAGATAGGACTAAGACCTCAATGCTGCTCAGGGCTTAAACCCTCACACTCAGGTGTACAGCTAAAACCTGTCTTGGAATGTCTGGGTAACCCTAACGATGTTTGATGAAATACATTTAAAGCATCATGGTCAAATCAAATAAACCTAACACAGTGACTATGTCAGTTACACATTTTTAGAGATCCGTACCTCAAGGGTGCCAATGGGAACCTATGCATTTGGTGCAATCTTGAGACGTACACCGCACTTTTTTTTACTTTTCATGTTGGCACCTTATTTTTTAATTTATGTTTTGTGTTATCTCTTATTTGTGTTAGTGTGTGTGTTAGTGCTGTCTTTAGTGTGCACCAAATAAATGTTTTATCTATCTATCTATTACTAAGCCGCCGTTGTCCGTCTGTCTGTCACCGGGCTGTATCTCGTGAACCTTAACAGGTTGAAATTTTCACAGAGTGTGTGGCCGCTTTAACAACAAATAATAAAAACATAGTGAAGTTAAAAAACTTTTAATTATAGAAACCATAAAAGAAACATATTATTTATTTTATTTATAGTAAATTATTGTACTGAGTTACGGAACCTCTCGTGTTATTTAAAGTACTGTCAGTAGCGACTATCACCATACTCTAACATGGATGTTTATCGTATATCTGTTAGCACTTTCAACATCTAAATCAGAAGCACTCAATATTCTACATTGCTCAAATATTTGTTCCGGTACCGGAATATTTTCTATTAAAAAAGCTCTTGGCTTCTTATTGTCTTTAAAAGCATTCTTGAAAGGTAAGATAATTTCTTGACAAGCAAGCTACCTACATCTTTACATTTAGTAGAGATATAGGTAGCTTGCTTGTCAGGCTTCAGTAGTTATTCTTCGTCGGTCGTCGGTTCGTTCGGTATTTTTCGTCAGCTATTATAATAATAATTAAGCTAAAAAGTTAATTGAGAACATTTTCGAAATGTCTTATTTATTTATTTATTTAAGATATATGGAAGACTTACAGCTAAATAAAACATATTAAAAAAACAGTAAATATAACTGACAGCCAATTACAAGTCTTCACTTATAAAAAACAGGCTGGCAAAGATGGTGTGAACAACACAGTACTGCTCACACAAGAAAAACAAAAAAGAGAAAACAGGACAACATCAAAAGCTTATCAAACTAAGAAACAACATAATCTAACATAGGCACTAGAGCTTAAACACCTTTCGAGTACCTACACATTAGTCTAAACTTACACAATATTTAAAAAAAGATAATTGGAAATCTTAAAAAACTTAAATTCTGAGGAAACTTAAATTCGGTCTAATTTAGCTGTAACTCAATCTTTTGAATATATTCTCAACTAAGTTTTTAGACTTATGTATCCTGTTTATGTGTAGAAAGTTTCGTTCAAATCGGGTCATTCATATCCAAAAATGTGGACTTGAAAGTTTGTATGAAAGCCCGTAGGGCGTAAACGCTCGCAATTCATTCTCTTAAAGAGACTTACACCTCATTCCCATCCATCCATCCAACCATCATTCCGTGCCTCGGAAAGCACGTTAAGCTGTTGGTCCCGGCTGTCATACGTGGATCTTTGACAGTCGTTACGAGTTGTCAGAAGCTTGAAAGTCTGACAACCAGTCTTACCTAGGGGTATCGTATTACCCAGTTACTGGGTTGTGGAGGTCAGATAGGCAGTCGCTCCATGTAAAATACTGGTACCCAGCTGCATCCGGTTAGACTGGAAGCCGACTTCAACATAGTTGGGAAAAGGCTAGGCAGATGATGAAAGAGACTTAAACAGCACTTATCTACCTCTGACTAACCCAGTTAATCAGTAGTACTTAATGCTTCTCACAGATGTACAGCTAAAACCAGTCCTGACTGTACAAATATTTGTTCCTGTACCGGAATGTCTTGATGAAGCTCACGTGAGCACAGATTATCAAATTACTGAAGCTAGGACAACGAAGGATTTAAAGTGTTGAGTTACCCGAGTTTTTAGACGTATATGTTACGTTTTTTTTCATATATCCTGGGTTGAGTGGATTTCCGTTCTTAGGATAAATTGGTTGTGGAAAGACCAAGGTACTGTAGAGACTGGCTGGTTTAGCCAACTTATTTTATACTAGCCTAGTTAATTATGTCGATTATCAAAGGATTTTCTTTTTTTGGGCCAGAACCCTAATTATTTTCCATAAACTAAAATAAAAGCCTTAGCATAAATTTCTCATAACATAAGCTATCTGCCAGTAAAAGACCCGTCAAAATCGGTTCAGCCGTTTTGGAAATTAGCCGGAACAGACAGACATGTTTTTTTTGGTACCGTAAACATTCATATGGATTAAGTAAAAAGCTATTAATTTGACATAACAAACAGACACTTTAATATTTATTATATATAATATTATATATATTGAGCAAGCGTGGTGATCACGCTCATGCCTTCTCTGTATGAGAGGAGGCCTTTGCCCTACAGTGGGACAGTAAAAGGCTGGTATTATTGTATATTATATTTTATATAATTATATTATATTTATTTGTATATACATATAATTATAAGAGTGTAAATCACGTTGATTGTATATGCAGGTACAGTAACCTTCATCCAGAGATTAAAGTACTACAATTTCATACAATAAGGACACCTAAGCTAGAAATAGTTTAAGACTATAAGTTATGTAAGACGAAGTTTTATTCACTGGACTGTAAGTTGAAAACAGAACCGCAGGAAGTTATATGGCCACTTAATCTCCAAGGAAGTCAGGTTAAAAGATAATACGCCTTTTGGTACAGCTTACATGGCTTCTTATGGTATGACGCGGTAGATAATATTGCTTGAAGATACAAAGTCAATTAGAAGTTTGGGTTGTTGTTTAAAGTAATACAAGGAAGAATTTAAAATGTTGATACAATAATAATAGCCTATTATTGTTCGATTGCAGGCTAAAAAGGCTTCTTGTCATACAGAAAATGCACGAGCATTGATTAAAACGCTTGCTCAAGGTAGATTGGCCATTTCAGACTTATATTAATTTAATGTGGCGATGTTTTCCTTCACCGATGTCAGTGGTGTCCAAAATAAACTTTAAAAAGTACATATGAAATAGAAAAAAGTCACATTGATCGAACAAAAAGTAAAGGCGCACTTTACCACTGGCATGATATATCAAGATATATCAAATGGAAATTATATATCTAGGTAAAATCACACAGCTCTAAACCTAGCAAAAGCATGACAGAGGAAAATAGCATCATAACAAAAGATAAAAACATTATTACGGTAAAGAAATAACGCCATGGCCGGGACACATATAACGTAGTGCATGAATGTCCACAGCGGCCAAGCTTGACAAATTGAAGTCCGGGATTATCCTCCCAATGTGCTATATTACGAGACCCGGGGAGAATTATATCAGAGCAATCGACTAACCACCCTTTGTTTCATTACATTTACCCGCGATTTTTAAACGGTCCCGACAATTTTTGAGCTGGATTAAACGGAGGGATTATTTTCATTGGCTGTGGTTTAATTCGAAACATTTGTTTGAACGCCATTTTTGACACGCGGTTTTTGGTGGAATGTTTCGGGTTTATTTTATTTTTTGTGGGATTGAATTGTGGAACTTAAGCTTTTGTTTCCTGGTCATTCGCATGATTTAATTGTTAGTAACATAACATCACGCCTGTAATCCCCGAAGGGTTAGGCAGAGGTATACCCATTAGAACACCCACATAATTGTTAGTAAGTTTTGTATTATTGTAAGAAATAATGCAGAATTCATTTATTCGACGTGCTTAAGGGTTCCGATACCGAGCAAGTACCAATGTGACTTTTTCAATTCATAATTATACTTTCTAAATTTATCTTGGACATCACGCTGACAACGGTTAAGGAAAACATCGTAAGGAAACCTGGATATAACTAATTAATATAAGTCACATCGCCAATCCGGCTTAAGAAAGCGTGGTGATTTTTATTCTCGTGCCTTCTCTGTATGAGAAGTGGCCTTTGCCTTGCAGAGGGCCAATAATAGGCTTGCATTACTATTATTATTATTTATAATGATTCTTTTGAGCCATGTTTGTGATTATAGTTATTAATTGATTGTCTAGGTCACGCTTGTCGGTATAAAATCTTGTACCTAACCGTTTTCAAAGTTGATGAATGTCCGTTTGTTGATGAAAAAACATCAAGCCCAAGTATATGGTATGTATGATCGATAATACCCAATAATTCGTGATATATAAATGACAGCAGATTTTTCACCATATTATCCAAGAAAAATGGAAAATCCGAAATAAATGTGAGGCGTGCAAGAGTGTTTGCGGTGTAAGTTACAAGCGGAGAGCGATATAGAAAGTGAACATGTTTTAAAATGCTTAGAGACAAGACTAATTTTATTTCTTGCTTCTTTATGCTTACATAACAGCAAGCAGTTATTATTTCGATATGGGACAAGCCCTTTACACTATTCCCAACCATTGCAACTCCAGAAAGCCAGTATCAATAATGGCGACCAATAGAAAAACACGAAGCATAAAGCTCGTCGAGACCTGAAGAAACGATTCAACCGTTTTGAATAGCGCAAAGAAATTAATCAGGAAAACACTTACAAGGAAACATATTATTATTTATTCTCAAGCAAAAACATTGTTCCTGTTTCCATGCGCTCTATCTTATACCTTTACGCCATCTTAATATTATAGACGACATGTCGTTTGTATAAAAATGGCCGGCGAAAGCCCCGGATAGGGTCTCACAGGAAATGAACCGTGGACTTTGTGCTCCTTAATGTTAGAACACGCCAGACCCTGCCGATTTAGAATTACAAATATATTTCACACAACGTCTCCTTCAAGAGTAACGTGAAGAGGAAAACATTTTCCTTCCATGCTTATGTATCTCTTTGCCCATTTATATTCATCAGGTATTACTTTTGACAACCCTATCTTGGTACTACATTTTCTCAGAATTCAACCTTCCATATTTTTGCACGGGATTTTTAAATAGACCTTACATTCCGAAGGGATGAGTTTATGCCACATTATAAGATGCATGTTTGACTCCATTAAAATTATCATTCGAAAATATGGCGTTTGGTGCACGCGAGATGGTTCGAACACAGTTTAATTTAAACTTTATTGATGATAACAGTAAGTTAATTTTAGCCTGAAGTGTGAAGGGGGGTAATTTGGTAAACTGTTTACGTTAAAGGGTCTGGGACCGGTTGCGCTCGTATTTACCTGCACGCACCTTGTCTTTTCTTCCCTTTTTTTGTAAACATCTCGTTGTAAGTCCTGATGGTTTATTTGGTTGGCTGCAGACGTGAGCTAGTTACCTACGGTTTGAATTAGTTTTTTACGCTGTGGTTTTGAATACGGTCGAGCGTTGATTTATAAAATCGATTCGGGTTACTTGAAGAAACTTAGCGGTTTTGATGCTTTTCTGTTTGTTTAATATGTGGTTGGTTGGCCGAAGTACGGAAGTACTACATTAGTATCTTCAGACAGTCCGTAGTGAGTCAGACTCAACAATTGGCAATTATGGTGTCGATTAACTAACAATTCCATGACATAATTTCTCTAAAGAAACACTTAAGGTAATTTTAGCTCTGAAAACCTGATACATTTCCAATTAACTTACGTATCTGATTTTTAATTGCTTTCAAATTAATAAATAGTTAGGTAATCAATTGAGTCGGTACAAAAGTGACGTCATTGTCTTAAACCATACAAAATCTATAGGAGAATCGCGTTTTGATAAGTTATATAAGTACGTCAATTGATTGGGTGTGTAATACCCTATTTTTCGTAAATTAATCACATTCTAATCCCATTCACAATTTGTCAAAAATACTTCCAATTTACGTAAAATAGCCTTCTTGACACTGAAACTAGATTGCGACTTGAATTTGAACGTCATCCTTAGTAGAATTAGCTTTTAGATTGAAAGAAACCGCGCCAAGACGCTTAGGTTGTTATCAAAATGGAAAAAAATAACTCCAGTATCACCAAGAAAGAATTTTATTCTAGAATCCTGACTCGTTTTATCCTACAAAAATATGCATGCACCTGTTAAAAATCAACTCATTGGTATCCTGCGATCACTACTTAAGATTCGCGAGATAAATAAGCGGAGATAAACATGTGACTATTTACAGCATATCTGAAATATACACATCAAAAGTGTCTAGGGATCAACATCCCTAACATTGATTAGGGATGTTGATCCCTAGACACTTTTGATGTGTGTAGTAACGGTCAAGTCGAACAGTTAGACGTTTAAAGAAATACTGTAATTATCTGATCACGGATGCGAATGTATACTAATATAAAAATAGCTGAAAATAATTTTTGTTTGTCTGTTTTAACACGGTAATCTCTGGAACTGCTAGTCGGATTGGAAAAAAAAATATTTGTATATGATAGCTAGATTTATAACGAACAGCATAGGCTATATAACATCACGCTACGACTTACGGGAGCGAAACAGTAACCAAAGACGTAATCCCATAGATTTTATATGACAATAGATTTCAAACTTTCAAACCAACAAAATTTTACAGTCAATTGAATATTAATGGGATTTTGAGGACAAAAAATTAAATGTTTTTTTTTACGAAGTTTATTTATATATTTAAACTTTATGCAACAAAAGTACAAAGGCGGACTTAATGCTTAAGTTCTATCTAGGATTGACAAAAATACGTCACAATTAGTCTGATAGTTACTTAAGCGGTAAACAGGCAAGATAAACATACAGACAGACACATGTAATATGCGTATAGAATAAACTATTCTCAGACAACCTTCCAAAATGAACCCCACAAACAAATATGAACAAACTACATATAAACACTTTATTACTATCCCCAAACGCAAAGTTTCTGCGTTAAGTTCGCAACTTAATCAAACTTAGATATTACGACTTTGAGACTTAAGTACGAGACAAGATTGACCAAATTATAATGTCAGAAGTAGAAGTTAACTTACGGCTTACAAGTAGTGCCTGACTTAAGGTCAATGGTCCAGTTTAAGCCAAAATTAGGCCCGGTTTCGCCAAACCCGGATTCGCCAAACCCGGATTTGTTCAAAGTTATGCTGATGTTAGGTAAGTTTAAAAGGGTTCTGTATAGTTTATAGTGCCTTTATAGTAAGTCAGTGATAGCGTAAAGCGTAAATCATTTTTGACTTTTCGATTTAAATCTTTCCTTCTAACCTTTTTCAATTTGTCACCATTAACTTCTAGTTATATATTATTTGACGGCACGGTTGGCGCAGTGGCCGAGCGGGTTCGATTCCCGTACGGAACAGATACATAATAATATTTGTATGGCCTGCAGTTAGATGTTTAGGCTCTGGCTGTTTGTGTATGTGAGTTTCTATGTTTGTAAACAGACCCACGATACAGGAGATATTTCAAGAGCGCAACGCTTTTTTTTTAAATAAAATATTTGTAATTTTTTATTAATATTATTACAAAAAATGTCTTACTGTTATCTTTATTTTAACGATCCCTAAATTCAAATTTTTGATCGTCTTTTGTTACTCAACCAACCAGCAGCATCAAGCAAATTCAAAATTCGAACAAACCCGAACATGTTCCCGAAGATAGCCGAAGTTATATAGACAATGTTGCGACGTCCAGTGTCCGAACAGCCTCTACTTCGTAATTCCGTTACACGCACCATAAACTAAACATGTTATCGACATACAAGGGAGTGTGTCCACAGGGACATTTGGAGTGTCCCGTTAAGCCGAAAATTACTATGAATGGCTCATAAGGTTCTGTGTCTAGACTTATCATTTTAAATGAATACTAGCTTCTGCCCGCGACTTTGTCCGCGTCAACGTTGATTTCTCCATACAAACTTCGACCTCCTTTATACCCCTTAAGGGGTAGAATTCGGAAAATTCTTTCTTATCGGATGCTTACGTCATACAAAGAACACATCCTCCGAATTTCAGGTCTCTACGATCAGCGGTTTAGCATTGATCCGTCAGTCAGACAGTCATTCAGGGCAAAGCATTTTATATGTATAGATAGATAGAAGATGTACCACGGAATTTACTACACCAATTTTCGAAAGTCTGATCGAATTAATCATCAGATTTACTGATGATTAATTTCATCAAGCTTTCGAAAATCACTGCTCGAATTCAGCTGTCAACTCTAATGTTAACTGTTGAAATTAGACTTGACAGGAGATTAAATTGAGCAGGATTTTAGAAACTAGGGGCTTTTAAATATAATGAGGTAATTTTAGGAATGTAAACTAATTTTATAAAGGGGTTAAATTGCTTGTTTATCTATGGAAATACTGAAAGAAAAACTCCGGGAGTGCCGGCAGAAGTGAAAACTTGATTATTAACGTTGAGCATGTTTGATATTTTGGAATGGTTAGGGAATAATTTTGCACCAATTGCTTTATCAGTATAAAAGTACTATCATTTATGTGGTAGAATACAATATTCATTTATTGCGCTATCGTACACAAACATGACAATTTATATTACATTAAAAATTTAACTTTAAAACTATTACAATTATCATTCGCGCAAGCGCCCTGCGCTGTCTAAACGAAACAGTAGGCCCAGGCATACATTTTCACCGCGCCGTAGAGAGGGGATAGCTGTCTACTCTCCATCCGTCTTACGCTTTTTCGATCAGGTCACGTGTCCTGACGCGAGTTTAAGATTTTATACCCATTACAGAAAAAGTGCTCAACGCCGCTAAAGAAGTTTTCACTTCAAAAATCTTTTACTGACAGAAAGCTACATATTATATTCTTGACTGGCGCCAAAGGATAGGTACCATTATTTCTTCGTCTTTCAAGCGGACATGGTCGCGGTCAGAAACCAGTTAAATATAAAGTAATCTGTTAATGTGGATAACATTTATAAAGGGAACAAAAGAAACATATCCAACGTTAATGTTTGGGCACTTCTAGTCAGACTAGAAAAGACGACACGTATGAAATGAACATTTTAGTGAAATAACTAAAACACAATGTTAAACTAGAAGATTCCATTCAGCAAATCCTTTGAATCAAAGCTTTGTGTAGCAAGCACATGTTACGTATTATTTTATTAGACGTACCATAAAAATCGTAATAAACAAAGGAATCATAATTTGTCAAATGGAGTTAATACTCGTATAATGAAAATCTGAAGTCATAAAACTACAGGCTGACTATAATTCACTGCGCAACTTTCAGGGTGTATAGGTAAGTAACTTTTACTATGGAACTAACTATGAAATATTAACCTTTGGCTGCGACTTCGTTCGCGTAAATGTCGGTTATCTCGGACGCAGACGAAGTCGCGGAAGAAAGAGTATTCTATGTCCTTTCTTGGGGTTCAAACTTACCCCGTACCAAATTTAATCAAAATCGGTTCAGTGGTTTAGTTGTGAAACCGTAACAGACAGACAGAGTTAATATTGCATTTATATTAGTAAGTAAATATTAGTAAGGAAAGTAACGATTTTTTATTATTATTTGTTGTTATACCAAACGTAGTTATACTTACATACTCTGAAAATTTTTAGCTTTCTACCTATTACGTTTCAAAAGACACAGCTAGATGAACGGACAGGCTAGGCAGACTCCTAACAAAACAGAATCCTAAAAAAAAGCAGTTGTTCCCTACAAAAGTGCACTATAACACTATCAAAATGAACAGCGGATCTTTTTTCACATGTCAAAGTTGGTCCCATAAAAAAAGTTGATCATATTCATAAGTACTTTACTTTCACCCCTAAAAGTGTGCGTACTAAATTAAAAGTCAGCCAGTATTATACCATTTCCCAACGAAAAGAAGTAAAATAAAAAACCCTGTAAAAACAAGTCCAAGAATAAAGTATTCCCGAAAACATGCCACAAAGTAAAAAGGCAAAACTTTTCGCCCACACATCACCAGTTTGCAAGACCTCTACCCACGCTGAAATTCACCCCAAAACTCCAGTTTCTGCGACTAAAACAAGAAGTGTGGGAGGTCAGGTTATTCCGGACACGTGTGGTAGACAGTCATGTCGGAATTATAGGGCCTTCATGCTTTAATTGCGTCTATAATTAAGTAGCTTAGCAAACGCCTGCGTTTGAAGCCTGTCGGGTATTCCGACAAGCGATAATTGGATGCGGTATTTTATTATCTTAATTTTTGCATGTTTTGGGTTGATTATAATAAGAATAATATTTATTAATCAAGTAACATTCCTATTCTAATTACTTAACCTAAAGTCATGAATATACGTGAATCACCGCCACACGCTTATCACCGAGGTGCAGAGCTTGCAGCAGCGTCTCACGTATAGACAATGGAGTCTGCTCGCCACACATCGCAAGATAAGGTTGGGACAGGCCCGCACGCGGCGCACCAGGGAAGCGCATCGTTTTCTCATCGTTGTATAAAAACAGATTAAAGGCGTGTTTTAATTGTATTGTGAGTGAAATGGTATCCTCCCGATCAAATCTCGGTCATCTTAATGCAGACTAGCTACGTAGGAGATATTATAGTGCACAAGTGTGCGCGCAAACATTGGTGCACCCCCTTTCCCTCACACTTATAGTCCAATGGGACGGCAATTCGAAATGACCGGGGAGAAATCAAGCACAGGACCAACGGCTTTACGTGCTTTCCGAGGTTAGACCACCAAAGTCCAAACTTCGGCCCCTACTGACAAATCAACATCAGCAGTCAACATGCTGATGTTGACTGCTGATTATTCACTCTAATAATGAAAGAAAAAGTCATTATTTTTTAATAAGACGAGAATTTGATAGAAATGTGAAAGGGTATTTTAATTTTGATGTGAAGTGTAAAGATTGCGTGCCTGTTACGGTAATAAAACCTAATGATTTTGTAATACCTACCACGTGTTCAAGAAAACTGTTGAATCATTCCCATTACAATTTATTTTCAAGGTCTTGAAAGATTTAACGCCTCACGCAAAAGTCGCATATCTTTCAATCGATTGTAATCGATTATTCGGTCGCCAGTCACACAGGATAATTGACCTTAACGTCAAATTATTAAAAGTTATTATTAAATGCCTGAACGGACCGTAGTATTGTAACGTTTTAATATCGGAACGTCTTGATCGTGTGAATGAATGATGACACGAACGTTCAATGTATATCTGTTTTGGTTATATTTGGAGGGTTAAGTAAGGACTGTGCTGTAGTGAATTGAGTTGCGATGCGATATTCAAAATATACTTAGTGATTAATTGATCTTTTTAGAAGATACATCGTTATTATTATCAATACTGCCAGCAAAAACCGGAATATTTAATTTCATTATAATATGATGTCGGTATCCTACTAATATTATAAAAGTTTATGAAGATATCCAGATGTTAGGCGCCCATTACACGGTAGGTTTTGCCATGGCAAAACCATGGCAGAAATTTTGACTGACGGAAAACCTATCGTCTAATGCGATGATTGACGTTTGCATGACGAAAATTGTAGGCGATTAAATTCCGTCATTCACCATCAGTCATGATTGATGGAAATGTGCCATGGCAAAACCTACCGTCTAATGGGCGCCTTAGTTACTCAATCACGTTGAACATTAGATTTGGATGAAAATTGACGCATTCTTAGACCATTTCCTGGATTAACACAACATAGGATATTTATTATCCCGGTAATGTGTTCTTTTGGAATAATAGTTCAACTTACTTTACGGAAAGTTACTTTTTGCGCGGGCGAAGCCGCGGCCGAAGCTAGTTTAAAAAAATCCCTGTATTTCTTCCATGATTCAGTAAAAAGGGGAAATTGCAATAACGTTTTGTGCAAAGTAAAATTCTCTTCACATAGAATGTAGTCTTTAAAATACAACGTTTTATTATTGCATTCTTCTTTACATGAAATTCTACCCGTGAATGTAGAATGCATCTTATTTTCCGTGAAGCGTCGAGCGGAGTCGACTACCAACTAAAGTGGGTTATTATGACGATAGCGCCTGTAGGGCACTGGCCTATTTACTTGTGAAAAACATTGTATTTTTAAACTATTTCATTGTTTGTTAAACGCACCGCAAGTTCGTATTTAAACTTTATTATGATACTCTTATGCCTCAATTCACACCGCCGCCGAATGGAACGTAAGTCCCCGTGGCCCCGGAACGTAAAGGGCAACAGAAGGAAGGCATAGATTTTCTGAAATCCATGAGAGTGATGCACCACACATTGTACATAGAAGTTAACCTACTTTAAAATACTGCCTCCATCAGTGACGTCGTCCCTTGAGACTTGAGCAGTCAGTTTCTCTTTAAACTTTCTCACTGGCTGATATTTCATCTGCAGCATGTACTGATTTAGTAAATATGGTTTCGATACGAGACTGGTCGAAAAATGCATTTATTATTTATCTATTTTTGAATAGGTTTGCATGTAACAAAATAACAATGTGATTGCGAGTCACTGCTTTTAGTATTGATAAATTTATAGC
The DNA here is from genome assembly GCA_949316365.1 of Hoplodrina blanda. NCBI lineage: Eukaryota > Metazoa > Arthropoda > Insecta > Lepidoptera > Noctuidae > Hoplodrina > Hoplodrina blanda. Next base: position 4,679,137 of record OX438582.1, read on the forward strand.
GCATTATAGCTATAGCATAGCATGCCTAAGTGGGTGTAAACCCTTAGTCTAATACAGTGAAAGCATTTTGCCTGTTTGTGCAAGTGTGTTGTTTTTGACATGACATTGGGCTACCTCCTGTTTGAACCACTCCATTTAATCTGCAGATACTTGAAGTTTCACTGGCTTGGTCAGTTTGTTTGAACGGACGGCTGCAGGTCAGATGGAAATATTAATAGTTATCTATGAATGCTTTTGTATTGGTATTGATTGTACTGTGCTACAATATTTTTATCAAATGTACCTACGGTATGAAAAAGACACAACACAAAGCCGCCCATCAAACTAAGTAACTTTGACCAAACATTTTTTCTGAGAAACGATGTAAAGCACGCAAAATAATTATACTTTCGGGTACATGCAACAGTATAGGACTCATGCCATTATTTAAAATTTAGTTGAACATTTAAATTCGGTTTTAGTTAAAAAAAAAAGGGGCACAAAGTTGGAACTTTGACCTTCAATATCTTCTTAACCACAAAATGTTCCCAAGTATGATCTCGAACATAAATATGATCACAATGATGGGAAGAAAATGTTCGGCTACAATAAGCGTCTTTTTATAAGCGTTATTTCTTATCTTGTAATTCGAGGTAAAATATTATTACGTACCAACTAGGTAGATAGTTAACAATCTAGATTTATTGGTTCTTGAACTTTGGGATATGTGCAAAGACCTTACATAATAGGTAAGGTGTTTAGGTCCTGGTAGGTGTTCATAATCATAAACAAAAACAATATGAAAACCAAGCAAACACCAAATTAGTAGCCATGTTTGCTCTACGATCTCAAAGGCGAATAAATCAACCTTTATGACCAAATTATCTCGGAACCGTGGTCCGTTTAGGATGCATGGGTATCCTACAGGGAAGATTCAATTAGTGGTCGTCACGTGCCATGGGGGCCATCAATGGTTAACGGAGAGATCATTAGTCTCTCTCACATAGCTCCCATGTTCCTCTACCTAATAATAATAATTTATGTGTGTTTAGAGAGATTAAAGGAGAATAATTCTTAATAATACCAGCCTTTCATTGTCCCACTGCAGGGCAAGGCTTCTTCTCATACAGAAGGTCACCACCCTTGCTCAATGCGAAGTGACGATTTCAGACTTAGCTATATTTATTTTAAGTCCAGATTTCCTTGCTGATGTCGGTAAGGTAAACTTAGAAAGTATTATGTATGAATTGAAAAAGTCACATTGGTCGCTACCTTTTTATTTTTTTGTAACAGAAAATTATAGTAATCATTTACAGTCTATTAGCAACGGATATAACACCTATTTTAGAACACCTTTTTTATTATTTTTTAATTTTACTATTATTTTTATTGTAAATTTAAATTGAAAATCACAGTACGATTTTACAGTCTATTGGCAACAGATATAAAATTTATTTTACAAGTATTCGTTTACCCCTTTGCAGCAAAAGTTATATCATTCAATCATCACAGAATTCCAATTCTCTCTCCATTTATTCGAAGCTTCGTAATTTAATTTACTGAAAACTCTTTCAAAGCATTCCGTCAATCGTTGTGACCTTTTATTGAATTTCTATTTCGAAGAAATGATAATATTTCAATATTTATCATGGCAACACACTGATCGTTGAACAGATGGTATTTTTAATTTCCGCAAGAGAAGTTTGGCGGCGGCGCCACTCGGCACGAGAGCAATCGTTCGGAAATACTCGCGATAAAGGTTTATTTGCATCTTTGCACCGCATCTGAATTGGGTATTTGTGCTTTGTTTTGTAAATTAATGAATTTGTGAGAAGACGTCTTGTCTATGAATAGGGATTTATGTTAATTGTGATCTTGATAAAAGAATTGGGAAAACGAATGAAGAATGATTCTTTATTACCGGAGAGTGGATGTATGCATGTATGTTCACTAATGTACGCTTACATCCTATACTATTCGTCGTATATTAATGAATAAGGTATCGTTGGAAGCGTCATGATATTCCGCTGGTGGCTATGTGACGTCACAGAAAATTAAAGACTAGATTTTTTTAACCGACTATAACGCTGATGAAGACGCGGCAAACTTTCAAGCTATGTTGTGACTAGCTATTCCCCGTGACTTCGTCGCGTGAATTTTCTTATAAATACCTATTTTTTACAATTAAATTATCTTATAATCTAAAGCATTTTCAGCTTTATAGTATTAGTAAAACACTCATAAAAACGAATGATAACAGCAAACACAATTCGCCAAAAACAAAACACAATTTCTACAATATTTCTTGCGGTACTGTCTCAAGTTTCAAATCGCGTAAACACTCTCCCATTGAACGTATAATAATGGTTTTATGGACTAATATTTACATGTATTAGGTGTTCGGTATGACGGAGGCGCTAAACATATTATTTTATGGCGTCGTAAACACGAGTAGACGACAGCAGCTGAGTATAACAGCGAACTGCACTAGGGAAGTTGTGTTTGTGCAGTTGGATTGTTTATTAGCAGATTAGTTGGTGAGATGAGGTGAGCTGACCGATTGGCTGATTCAGATGTGCTGCGTATTTTATGGCCTGTATGGCCTGCAGATAGTCTCTGTGCTGATAGATCTCTGTGCTACCACCAACGAAACCGTGGAAGTAGCAATGTTTTGGGCCACGCACGCACGAAGAAGAAGAAGAAGATCAGGAGAGTATCAGGTCTGGTGGTTTAGATATGTGAGTTTATCTTTGTAAACGCATCCTCGATACAGGAGAAATTCCTTGTGTGGGGCAGCGAAATTTGTAAAAAAAGAAAAATAAAGAATAAACGATAGAATGATATCAGACTTAACTACTGGCTGAATTTTAATTCGCTGTAAATCTTTCAGGGTGTGAATGTACTCATGAATATGAACAACTTTTATTAAGGGACATAGTACGGAATGTGAAAAAAAAACAGCTGATCCATACAATTTGATCGTAATGTAGTACATTATTGTATGGATCAGCTAATTTTTTTTCACATTTCGTACTATGTCCCTTAATAAAAGTTGTTCATATTCATGAGTACATTCACCCCCTGAAAGATTTACAACGAATTAAAATTCACGGTGTATAAAGTTTTCTAGAGAGGGCTGAAACTCGAAAAGTTGCGATTGGTTTTATTACAGTATCAAGTCCTACAATTTACCCAAATAAGATACAAAATGAGCGGCATTTCTAAATCCAGTCGAATAAAACTTCTCCTTTAATTTTTTATGCAGATATTTAATTATTTTCATTTTATTTTATTTCTGTAGGTAATTATTTTTAGGTTTTTTTTATATATTTCTAAACTTGTATTTTTACGCTAGCACAATCATTTGCACTTGCCATGTTATCTTTTCTCCATCTTTGGTTAGCTGGTACAGAATGCATTTATAAGGCACTAGCTTTTGCCCGCGACTTCGTCCGCGTATATGTCGGTTATCGCGGACGCAGACGAAGTCGAAGTGGAATAAAAAGTAGCCTATAAATAAACTATGTCCTTTGTTGGGGTTCACACTTACCCTGTACCAAATTTCACACAAATCGGTTCAGTAGTTTAGGCGTGAAGAAAAGACAGACAGACAGACAGACAGACAGAAAGACAGACAGACAGACAGACAGAGTTACTTTCGCATTTATAATATTAGTTAGGATAAGTCTTCCTTTGTACCTTTTGTTGCACAAAGTTTAAATAAACTGATTCACAATAAAAATAAAGCTTCATAACAAAGACCGTTTTATTTTTGAAAGCCATACCAGTAACATGATACAATTTTTCTATACAATTAAAGAAACCGAGAATAAATCCTTCGCTTGCAGAGCACTTCACTTAGAATTATTTTGCATATCCGACTTAGTTTCACAATTTGTTCCCAGCTGCCGTCACTAACGAAACTACTTGAATAAACAAGATAACTATTTTTAAACTGTCAGACTCTTAAGCGCAAAACACATTTAGAACGGGCGCGGGTCGCGTCGGGAGAACGGCGGGTCTGTTAACTAGCGGAGTCTCCCTTGGTGAATTTAGGTGAAGTGAGCTTGAGGTTTGCAGTTATTCCCTAGCATCAGATGGGATGACAGCCGACACCGAAATAGATTTTTACAGGCTAGACCTGCAGTATTTATATTATGGTCAACACACTAAGGGCCTGTTTCACGACCTTTGATTAAACGCTATTCACCAGATACTTTCAAAAACAGAACAGAATTTGTATGTAATAATCTGCCAAATAATTTAATCGGAACTTATTCGAAGATTGTGAAACATGCATCTGAACCGCGCCCGCTATTCTTATGCTTTTCATGTGCTGTCATCTATGTGAATGATGCATAAAGTTTAAATAAATAAATACTGGTTAATGCACTCGTCGTTGTCCAGACCGACCCGCGCCTGACCCACAACCGTTCTCTGTGTGTTTCCCGCTTTAGTCATGTAAGACATAGCAATGAGTTTAGTCAATTTTAGACTCTTTAGCCAATTATTAGCATATCCTGCTATTATGCAATATGATAGCCCGCATGTGCATGATGATAACTCTTCTAGTTTTATTGATATGACACTAAAAAGGATATTTCGGTTAACTGATCGTGAGAACTGAAAGGCAAAATCTGTAGTGATATTCTGCAAAAATCTGAAATACTTTAGGGCCTCCACCCACTTCAGACTTTTTGTAGGACCGATTTATCGGACAAATAAAAGTTATTATACACTAAATAACATCAGCTATCTGTCAGTTCCACTCAGATAAAAATTAAAAAAAATATTATCGTGTAAATGCCGTGTAAACATTAACATTTATTTTGTAAAAAAAAAACATGTTATTTTGACATTATAAACAGACACCTTAATTTTATTGATTTGTATAGAATTAGCACGCCCATAGATTTATAAAATAACTAGCTTTTGCCCGCGACTTCGTCCGCGTATATGTCGGTTATCGCGGACGCAGACGAAGTCGAAGTCGAATAAAAAGTAGCCTATGTCCTTTGTTGGGGTTCACACTTACCCTGTACCAAATTTCACACAAATCGGTTAAGTAGTTTAGGCGTGAAGAAAAGACAGACAGACAGACAGAGTTACTTTCGCATTTATAATATTAGTTAGGATGATTAAACGTAGGTAGGTACGAGAATAATAAATGGCTTACCCACACGATATGATTAGATTAATAGATAAACGGCGGAGCCTACCATATGAGAGTGAAGCTAAGCCTCTTTTATCTTCATCATAATGTTATGATTATGTCTTTATTAACATTATTATGTATAGGAAGATGAGTAGGTAATATAATGTGATGTACAGTCAACAAAAGAGATAGGTTTGCAGGGTCGTCAGATATAGTTAAATTTTTCATAAAAACCTATGATGTCTTCGATTGAAAATTTACTTAATTAATGAACTGTTTATTATCTACTTTTTTAAATATTTGAATACATTTGAAAACATCCATCGGTTTCTTAGAAAACTTCAACTATATCTGACGAACCTGCATACCTATCTCTTTTGTTGACTGTACTTTTGACTGTTAGTCTGTAGTAAATGTTAAAAAAATAAAAATACTTTTGCTAAATTAGACCGATTTTAAGTTTTCCATAGAAACAGAGATTTTTTAATTATCTTTTTTTAAATAAGACATTTCGAAAATGTTCTTAAAACTAACTTTTTAGACCTATGTATCTTGCTTATGTGTAAAAAGTTTCATTAAAATCGGTGCATTCGAAAAATAAGGAGTTGTGAGTTTAGGTGAATTACCGTATGGCGTAAAGCGCTTAAGGCTCGGCGCAAATGGGCCACCGACCACAGCCACCGGTGGCTGTGGTCGGTGGCCCATTTGCGCCGAGCCTTAGTGAAAGAGGACAAACCAATAGATAATACTTAGCGGCATAGACCCTTAGTCCTTACTTATAGGTTTTATACTAATCGGTAAACCAATAGAACCACCCATAACTTCTGAGATAAAACAATAATTTCTCCCCATTTAATCTTTTCACTCACATTACGCCGCCATTTATAACACTAATCTTATGCACACAAAACCTCAACTCGCGATAACTCTTCCTGATAACATTGGAATCTGTTGCCCCGAAAGGGGGGGGTAAGGGATGACTGATTTGCATGTAACTGAACCAAAGTTACCTATCTCAATCTTGTTAGATAAATGGGAGTTTATATTCCTGATGTTGGTAATTTGCTTCGAATAGAATTTATCGAATCAATTATTCGAAGAAGCAGCTTCTGCTTTCTCGATTAATCTAATGTTTATTATGGTATTCGATATCGTGTTGATAACATGCATCGTTCATGCTTTACGAGGAGATATCGATTCCAATAATTTACTAGTCGTTTTATTAAAATAGCTTCCTGTGTCGTATCTAGGATCAATAATAAAGAAAAGACTCAATCCGTCTTATTACACTTATACCTATCTTTTTTTGTGCATCATTTGGCTAAACCACTGAACCGATTTTACTGAGCACAGACTAAGTTTAAATCCCAAGATACTACCTACTACTTACTACTACTACTTTACTTACTTACTTTACTTTACTACTACTTTTGAAGTCGCATGTAAAAGCTTTTTCTTCTTAGCGTATCGATGGTAAAAGGTAGTCATTACATATACAAGTTTAGTACACACAAGTTTAGTAAAGGTAGTCATTATTATTTTTATTTATTTATAGCGAAGTAAAAAGTAATTGTAACAAAGTATTATTTCTAATGTACACACCAATAAGAGGTATACCCGTATACATAGCATTCTCAATAAGATGTAGAGGACAAAACTGCACAAAAACTAAACCAAAAAGTGGAAGTTTTGCATCCTGCATATTACAGAATTTAATCCAGTTTAATTATTTATTTTCTAAATATAAGTAGACTACTTTTGATACGAACTGCGCCCTTGAGACTTATCCACTTTATTTCTCACCAAAATCTGATGTTTATGAGTCATCAGAAAACTACAAAATTAGTCTGGATTTAATTATCCTAAGTTACAGTGAACGATTACTTACTTCCCACAACCAGAAGCGTAACTAATGATAATTTTCCTTTCATTCACTGTTTTTGTGTTGTAAGTAAACAAAACAAACAAACATTGACCTCGCCTCATTAACTTTAAGCACAATGAGAACCAACTCTTTTAAATTAAACAATTTCCTTAGAAGCAAAATGTGATTCTGGCAAAGTCCCGAAGTCGACGAATTGAAACGAGTTTAAAGATATCTTAGGAAAGCCAGACTTTGATTAAAGGCTTGGGTTTTATACATATGATGATCGTGAACGGGCGCTGTCAGTTGGTATTGGTCATCTCTTAACTGACTTATTATATCTTTTTTTTTATTGTTTACCTTTATTGTTTCGACATTCAGAAGAAACAAGAATATTGTAACGAGAATCTAGTTAAAACCTAATTGAAAAGAGTGTCCGTGGAGTTTCTTGCTTGTTCTTCTCCATGGAGACCAACCACCGTTTTGGAACGAGCAACTAGCATCAACTTTCTGACTAACTCACCGATTCTTTGACTATTCAAAAGTGCCTGGATATGTTCTAATTGCAATTGAAATAAATGCTTTGAATTTGACTTTATGTATCATCATCATCATCATTATTTCAGCAGTAGAACGTCCACTGCTGAACATAGAACTTCCCTTTAATTTGACGTCTTCATCTATGTATAAGAAAGCTAAACTTTTAACCAACTTCAAAAATAACAGGCCGTCGCAAGCAGAAGTTAGTAGCCCATAATTATTAATATTCATAACAACTTCAAAATCTAAGAAAACACAAATCTTAATACGATAAAGCTAAAACGACCACTAAATGTGTACGTTTTCTCTTACACGATGTTTTTCTTTGGCTGAAAGTACTAGGAGCACAAAAGTAGCGAGGAGGCGAGCCCAGAGGAAGCGCCTATGAATAATGTAGGTCCGAGCGTATGTTTTGATAGCGATACCACGTACGTAACTAAGCTTGTTGTACTGTTTCACGAACATTTTTGTTGTTTTCGAGCTTACTTTTGTTAAAGACGGTTATTTTAAAGTGGGCAAATTGTTTTGTTTTTTATTGTTTGCATTTATGTTTATGAAAATGTGCATTTATAAATAGGTCGATTAGGTGAGACGAAATCAAGATAGAAAATTAGTGTTTTAAAAAAAAAGTCTCATCTTTTCATGGTCTTATTGAAAGACTTGTCATTTCCAAGTCCCTATACCTATAATAATAGATGTCAGTACATAGGTAGATGAAGGCAATGAATTTATTGTACAATGAAAGGACGAACAACATAACAAACCATATTATAACAAGGGTAGGTATATACCTACTTCCTATCGTCCACATCTTATAACTCTGAGTTTGCTGCGTTTTCCACAAATTGTGATAAACGAAGCTTCCTGTTTTAATGAAAAACCTTTTAAAGATATTAACTACATGTAGCTCCAGAAACGTAATGCACTTTGCTCATATTTATTACCTCGGGTTATGGGTACACAATCAATTTTACCTAGATAATAAAATTGTATTATATACTAGTGTTGCCCAAAATGCAAGAACAAGACCAAGACCGCAAGACTTTGGGCAACACACAGCACAGTTAGTATATTATTGTTGTTGTGAAAAAACACGGAATATGTGGCTAAAATGTTTAATATTTTTATTACCTTTAGAATCTCCAAACTCCGTCTTTGAAATCTGGAAGCAAAAGAAAAATACAGTTAGTCTTTTCATTTCACTACGAACAAATAAATAACTCACATACACAAATAGCCAGACCCGGAACAACTACATATAGGCCATAATATTTGTTCCGTGCGAGAATCGATCCCACAACACACAGCGCACCAGCCTGTCGCTCAACCACTGCGCTAACCGTGTGGTCAATGTAACATACAATTGCTAAAAGGTCACAATAATATTGTGATTTGCTCATTAATAACTTAAATAAATAAAGGTAACAGACCCAATTTGCGTTTCAAGTGAATAAAATATTAAAATGTATGAGTGAACACGCTTTAAAAATTAAAAGTAGGGTGAGTATCCCAAACAAACAATATCGTGATGTTAGCTAATTGTCGGGCCATGAAATACAATACAAACACGCCAGGCTGGCGGCCCTACACGGTACAGTCGCCGACATATGGCTTGTAAACTTTTTGATTGCATTTTTTAGTTACGATTTTTAGTTCTGTTCGGGTAAGTTATTTTGTAGTTAATTTATGTTTTATATTGAATTTCACACCAATTTTTTTAAAGTAAGTTTACATTTTTTAATAAAACGGATTATTTTTTCGAAAGAAAGTGAAGAAGAAAGAAGAGTCGAAGGGAAAGGAAGTGTTATTGGATTTTTTTATCAAGAATTTCTCCTTTGGATTTGTGCCCGGTTGATGGCAATAGGCTCGCCCCCTATTACATAACTGGAACTTCAACATAACTGGCAAAATGTGGGAGTACTAATACACCTCTGCTTAACCCTTCGGGGATTACCAGTACCTGATTAGTTATGTTTTTTTTGTAAACTTGAACTTTTCAGTTACGCTTTCCACTGTACGTACTGGTAATATAAAAATCGCACACAATCCCAGTCGTCGGCGGTTGTCGCGCCGTTGTTTGCGATCGTTCTCAATTAAATTTGTTTCATACACAGGTACAGTAATATCTCACTTTATAAATTACCTCTATTTCCGTACCTAGGGAACTATTCCATTTCCAAGTGGAAAATACGGGAATAATTCAATTGGATTTTATGATACGTTATCTTGATTAAATCGGAGTTCGGATACGTTTTAATAGATCGAGTGGTTGCTAACTAATGAATACCTAACTTATTTGATTTATGATAAACTAACTTTTGCCCGCGACTTCGTCCGCGTAAATGTCGGTTACCGCGGACACAGACGAAGTCGGTGAATAAAAAGTATCATATGTCCTTCTTTGGGGTTCAAACATTCCTCGTACCAAATTGCATCAAAATCGGTTCAGTAGTTTAGTAGTGAAAGAGTAACAGACAGACAGACTGGTTATATTAGCAAGGATGCAGTTTTATTAATATTTTCTATATTTGCTGTAATTTTATTTCAATAAAAATCTCTGTGTTGTTTCAATTACTTTGTGTTCGGCAGTGTACCTACTATTGATTCAATATTTCGAATCCAAGTTATTAATAAATACGAGTTCAATAAAATATTTATATTTTAATTAAATAGTTAGTGTTATTAAATAGAGATGATAAACATTAAAGTTTTATCTCTCTATTCTAATATAATTACTACTAATAAAATAAAGCTGAAGAGTCTTTTGTTTGTCTGTTTAAACGCGCTAATTGGGTAGTTGACACTATTAATAAATAATTCCAAGACATAACTTCTTTAAAAAAACGCTTTATTTTAGCCCTGAAAACCCGATTAATTTTCAATTTACTGCAAAATTAGATTTTTTGTGGCTTTTAAATCAATAAATAGTTAGACAATTGAGTTGCCAAATAAGTGACGTCACAACGTGCTATTACCATACAAAATCTATGAAAGAATCGCGTTTTGACAGGTCATAAAAAGTACGTCAACTGATGGTGGTGTCAACTAGCCTATTACTGGAACTACTAGTCGGACAGGAAAAATATTTTTGTATACAGCATGTAACAAAATCCCTGTCCGATCCTTAAGGGTATTATTCGGCATCGTACTGCGTACACATATACGTAACCATTTAATGGATTTGAGATTATTATTTTTCCCCAGTGAAAAAAAAAAGAAGAAAGAAGAAGTAATTAAATTAAAATAAAACATAAAAACTGATCAACGGCAACACTGATCCGACACGGTTTTTGTTACATAGTGTATATGAAAGCCAAACTGATGAGGAATAGTATAGGCTATATAACATCACGATACGACCTTTGGGAGTGGAGCAGGCCCCAAAAGACATAAAAAACGTCGCGGGAAAATGCTAGATAAATAATAAACTGACGTAATTACAATTTGATTGCAGCACTATAACCGTATCGAGATTATCTATTAATAATTCACCATTTACGACTACTCGGAAATGAAAAGGTCGATTCGCAATCAAGACCTCATATTAGCACTTAGAAACTACCGTTCTATCATAACGAACTAGTTTAATGGCTGCATCAACCTGCTCAAACGGTGATTAATTTTACACCAAGACGTTTCAGCGCCCGAAATTAGTACCTCGATAAATTAGGTACAACATAATCCAGGAAATTTACATAATATGAAGATTTCCATTCTGGCAGACCTTACGTTTTAAGTGCTTGCTGTGGCCTATTCTTAATTAGGAAGGAACAGTGCTGCCACCCTTCAGAATTTATGTGGCCACACATCTTGAATATTATCTAGACTAAGGAAATTGTCGGGTATTACTATAAAGAGGTTTTTGTACAAAGGGAAATAAGGTAAAAGTCCCTATTCCCGTTAGTGTCCCAGTACCCGTTAACATGGCAGATTTTTTATCATTACACTTTTCTACTAATAATAAGTTAAAGTTTGCGAATGGCAACACATTCTTGGTAATATGTTGCACAATTTAAATGACAACATTGACCAAAAAGTTTAATGGTGTCATAGCTACTCGATCACAAAAGTTTCTTATAAGAAAAATTATGTAAAGTACTAAGTTCTGACAGTGAACTAGCAAACCACCACGTCGCGTTGATCACCTTGCCACACTGCGACGGGAAAAGTAAAGGTAAGAGTGTTAATTTTCTAAAATATTTGAGTTTATTCTTTAGCGATAGAACCTATAAATTGGGGTGAATTTTATTGTAAAGTAATTATTTTTGCACATCACATCTACTGGTACTCAAAAACCCCTAGTTGACCCAATACCCGTTAAAATCGTATTTTTTTCTACCGGATACTGGTACACGATCAACCCGATTATACAATTGTACCGAAACCCGTTATTGTACACTTATTGCCTTGAAATAGGTCACATTTTCCTTTAAATCTGTAGCCAGATATTGGGATATGAATTAACAGTTGCATTTAAACCCGGCATCGTTCTTATTACCTTGAGTTAAGTCTTATTTTCTTTCACTCAACTTTTTTCGTGTTTTCTATATGATTTTCATACTTTGCAGTTTTCGCTTTACTAATCTGCTGTTCTGAAACCAGGCTTTTCTATGCACTTCGTATGGCGCGCTTCTGATTTCGGCAACCGTCAGAGCGACAAACTTTCATGATGCGATCTGGGGGTACTCTTGTTTTTGTCATAAAGCTGACCTATCTGTTTCTTTTATTGAGTTAGCACATACATTTATAATTTACACACATACATAAACTCACACTTTTTTCCCATGGGGGTAGGCAGAAACCACGGAACGCCACCTGCTACGATCCTTACATACTCCTTTCGCCTCATCTACGTTCATACATCTCGTCATACAAGCACGCTGGTTACGAGTACTCCGCACCTGACCTTTCTGAAGAACATCACCAATAAGGTCAGTGTAGGTCTTCCAAGGGTGACCCCTCCCTGCGTTGCCACTCACCTCTGCCATATAAATACCTTTTGTTAATCATCTTTTACTCATCCTCTCAACATGACCGTACCATCGAAGCATACCCTTTTCTATCTTTGTCACTACATCCTCTTTTAATCCGCAACGGTCCCTATAACCTCATTTCTCACTCTATCGTTCAAAATTACACTACACATACTCCGCAAAGAACGCATTTCCACAGCATTAATCCTACTCTCATGCCTCGTTTGCCATACCCAACATTCACTTCCATACATAAGCGTAGGCACCAGCACGCCGTTGTAATTGTAAACAGCCAGTCGAGCCTTTTTGGGCATGGACTGGTTGGTCACAACCGCATATATAACACCATTGACGTAGCATTGTTTCCCGCAGTTACTCTCCTTTCCACATCAGCATCAATCTTTCCATCTCTAGTAAATATACTGCCCAAGTATACAAACTCATTCATTTGCTCCACACTCTCATCATTTATTTTCACATCACACGCCGATACATCCTCTTCTCTTTCAAAAACCATCACTTTCGTCTTGTTCACATTTATATTCATCCCTTTCCTCTTAAACGTGTCATTCATTACCGTTACCATGTCTTGCAACTGCTCTGCCGACGATGCAAGAAGAACTTGATCATCTGCGTATAACAGGCATTTCACAAGCAATCAGCATCCATCCTTAATCCACACTCACTTTCTTTCAAATCTACCAAACAACTATCCATGTATAAGTTGAACAGCCAAGGAGACGCTACACAGCCCTGCCTTACACCTCTTGAGATGCAAAACTAGTCAGTGTATGCCCCATTTATCCTAACACAAGCACTGGATTCTTTGTATAAAGATTTCAGTGCTCGAATCAAGCGTCCGTCCACACCATACAGACACACGGATAGAGTCGACCATAATTCTTCCCTCCACACACTGTCATAGGCCTCCATACACGACATAGCACGTGAAAGCAATGTACCCTATATAAAAACTACTAAATCATAATAATTAAAAGGAATTACAAATAATTCAAACCACCATGTTTTTATAGTTCGTTTCATAAGATATTTTAGTAGTATTTATATATATTATTTAATACGAATTCAGAAACTTGCAAAAGCCGTGTTATTTTTTTTTTTCAGCTAGCCCTGACTGGTAGGCAGAAGGCCATATAGGCTATATTAAAGGCCATGGGGGCAGTCAGAAAAGGGGCCTCAGTTTCAGCTGCTGCCAGGCAGTTTTCCCACGGACGACGTTGGAAGACGGGGTCGCTATTCTGTTGAATGCTCCAAGGGACCGTCTACAATACTTACAAGTTGTTCTTACTGATTTAGTTCAACCATATTTCAACGAGTACTTAAAAAAAAATGTGATTTATAGTATGGTGATATTATGATAGGTAAACTATCTGAAAACTTTAAACAAATGTCTAAAATAAGTAGTGTTAAGTATTACCTATCATTTGCATAAAATTTATTAAAAAAATGTCATAACTAATAACGTCTTTTCTTTGAATAATATCTATCTATCTTATTCAACTTACACAGAAATCTAAAAATTGTATTTCTGTGAACTCTAACGTAAAGCAATAGAGTTCAAATTCGCTGTGAAAATTACCGGATTCTGGGACAATTTAACGTTTACTAGTACAAATCTACCGGGTACTGGTACAATTGGCCCTTTATGTATTTTTTTTGTATTATTGTTAAATAAAATTTGCATTAATTTAAAAAAAGAATATAACATCAAAACTAGATTAAATTATCTACCTATTCATGTCAAAATTGTATTTGTAAGTCTAGCCGTTATAGCATAGTAGACTTGCAAACTCTGTGAAGTTCGAAACTTCACGGTTATTGGGCCGTTTACCTTAGCTGGATTTTGGTTAGATTTATTTAATTACAACCTTGCTGTGTTATTTATAAGAATGGTTTTATTTTAAGTATTATAAATGATGGCTTGAAGCGGGAGAGAAGAGGAAATTGATGTCATAAAAGGCTGTGAGCAACTTATTCTAAAATGTTAATAGTTTTTATAGTTTCTCACAGTAAGTAGGTATAAGTATATGGCTATGTAATGAGCGGAGTCTCTTAATACCGGCATTGTTTGCTAATAAGGAGGCTTCTAACACGTCTAATGTTTAAAATGCTAATTGTGACAATAATCTATTTTGTATTTTGCATTTTTGTAAGCGCCAGTCCTATTTTAAATATGATTAATTATTTATTGAAGAAATAATTTAATCGACTTATGTAGGTAGGTAGTAGGTACAGATATTTTCTTCTTCTAATCAGGAACGTAAAATGTGGTAGGTACACGGTTTCCTCTCTTGATGTAAGCCAGCACTAAGGAAAGATTTTAGGAATTTCAATCACTAAAGTGTGAAAAAGAAATAAACAAGAAGGAAAAAAACGTGTTCGATTTACAAAACATCTTATTTCTTGGCTTAAATCTAAATTATGCTATGTCAGTCATAAATAAACTGGCTCTTAATACCCGTAGTGTCACAAACACTCGTTCAAACATAAATTTAACTAAGTAAATACATGTTTATTAACCTGTTGCCAAATAACGAAGTGTCCTAAAACATTTTCACCAAGTTAAACCTATGTTAAAACATACAAGATGTAGGTGAAACTCTGAAGGTGCTTTTACACCGGCGAGCCTTGGCGTGACGGGCGTGAATTGAAGTTCGTATAGCAAAATTTCTATTCACGCTCTATCCGTCTTTGGTGTAAAATGTCTAGATCAGGAGTCACCAAATGGCGGACCGCGGTCCCTATCCGGTCCGCCATCGTATTGTGTGCGGACCTTAAGAAAACAGTAAACTTCATACCTAAAACTATTATTTTAATATGTCAGAATATACCTGAATAGGTAACAAAATTAAAACTTGTGGCATTTTAGTTTAGCCCAGTATTCCTTAGTAAAACCAGGTGGACCGCGGCAGTCTCATATTTTTCAAATACGGACCCCAATAAAACTTTATTGCTCTAATAGAGTATTTATTCTAACATGGATTAAAAAATCTCGCTCCGGCCATCGAGCGTCGGCCATCGGCGTTGTGTAGCAATGGACATCGTTTGGTGGAAAAAGGTAAGCGTGATCTCAATTCTCGTCCATCGTATCCACGCTCTGCCTCGCTGGTGTAAAACCACCTTGAGGTTGCAACACTGGGTATCACGTTAATTCGGGGCCCCCGAGTGCGAGGGGGAAGCGTAAATTGACAACTTTATTATATTCTTAGGGAACAGGACAGAATTACCCCACTACGGGTCTACGCCGCGCCGCCTCCGCAATCAAAGTTACCCGCAGATTTTAACGAAACGCGTCGAGCTTTTTTGGTATATTTTTTTTTTACTTTTTAAAGTAAGTAAGTTCATTTTGCTGTGGGTGACTGTTTCTTTTGCTTAGTTTCGGTATTATAAAGCTGTGCTTTTCAGAATGCAACGTATAATTAACAAGGTAAGTAGGTACGCGCGTCAACAAACAAACTAACTTTTCAGCTTTATCTAATCTCTAAGTATATGTATATCTATAAAAGCGAAAGGTCACTCACTCACTCACTAAATCTTCACTAAATATCGAAAACCGCTTGGCGTATAAAGATGAAATTTGGCAGGGAGGTTTATAGTAGACGTCCGCTAAAAAAATATTTTCCAAAATGCACCCCCTAAGGAGATGAAACGAGGGTCCAAAGTTTGTATGGAGAAATTAACTTTGACGCGGACGAAGTCGCGGGCAGGAGCTAGTTATATATAATTGTGTAAGTATAAGTATAGATATTTTAAGAGAAATAAATCTGATACTTGTCAGTTTTATGGCGGACTGTCAAGACTTTCATATAAACATATGTAGTTTATTGCTTAGGAATATTATTTCAAAATAAGGTTGTATATGGCTAAACCAGCCAAAGTCTCTCCAGTAACGTCAACAAAAGAGATAGGTCATCAGATATAGTTGAAGGTTTTTTAGAAAGAGATGGATGTTTTCAAATGTAATTTAATTTAAAAAGTTTATAAACAGTTTATTAGTCAAGTTAAGTTTCAATTGAAGACATCCATCGGTTTCTCAGAAAACTTCAACCATATCTGACAACCCTGGATACCTATCTATTTTGTTGGCTGTACCTATCTTACAATATCCCGCCCTGAGGTAAAACTATCAAAACAAAATATTCATACCGCAATCCCGAGATTTCCTATTACTAAAACAATTCGCTGAATAACTAACATAGTTTACTGCTTCCAGTCTGGAATGTAAGACTATAAACTAAGAAAAAAACATAAAAATAAAAGCTTTCTGCTTTGGCACTAAATTTTGTAGGCTTAGTTCGAGTGCGCTGACAAAAAAGTATTATCGGATATACGATACGACTATCGTTAGGTACGTAACTACGTAATTTAGTTTAATTTTATAAGACAAGGACAATTACATAGTATCTCCCTACTAATAAAAATCAAAGTCAAAGCATTTATTTCATTTATAAAATTTACAGGCACTTTTGATTTGTCAAGAAGGCGGTGAGTTAGTAAGAAAGATAAAGCTAGTTGCTTGTTAAAAAACGTTGTCTATGGAGAAATGCGAGTAAGAAACAAACTACATAAATATTATGTGCGAAACATGTATTCGCAATTCAAAATTGGTCCGAATTTACGTTACGTTAAATCCGCGCGTTCGTGTTAGGCCCTCAAAAAAGATCTGCTAAGGAGATTGGTACTTTAGTTAATTTTGTTTATGCACTAAAAGGAAGTTTTTTTACTTGCCCTTTCTCAGAACAGGGCAAAGGGCCTCAATTACTATTTCCAATTACCTTCCCGCGTCTAAAACCAATCTTTTAGGATTACAGCAACGTAATTAGGTATTTGAAATAAACAAAAAGCTTTTATCTGATTGAAAAAGCTCGGTCAATACGCTAATTAGTTTACATAACAAATTGTAATTTATTACATGGATCGCGCAATTAGAGGGGAACATCTGTGGCCCCAGATGGGAGTCGAACCCGGACCCTCGCTTTGAATATCTGATGGAAATCATGTCGTTTGTCAATGTCTATTGGTACTACTTACAATTTGTAATCATTATGTATGATTTGGCAATTTTGATTCATTTTAATTTTTGTTCATTGATTTTCTTAAAGATTGATGAAGGTACTTCAAAGATTGTTCTAGGAAAGATGGATCACTATGATAACTATATTATGGTTTATTTTCTTTAAAGCATAACTGAATTGCTATTTTCTTAAGTGGCACTGCCATTTAGTACGTACGTATGTACTTAAGATGCTTTTAAGTGTTCACATTTCCAACTTTGCGTACATTTTATCTAATTTCAGATTTAACCTTAGTACTTAGGTAATCCGGGGTTGCGGGACGTCTTAACAGGATACCGTGGCCCCGGAACGTAAAGGGCAACAGAAGGGACAGGGTAGTTTTTTAGTCAGTAAACTGACAGTCCCTTCCACCCCACCCAGGGCGGAAGGAGTCATTTGATGATTTTTACCACCTAAAAAAAATAATTACTTAGTTAATAAAAACTACTTTAGTTTTACATAATGACTCACTTCTACATACCTTTTACATTCTCTTAATTAACTTTGTACATGTTTACTTAATTATAAAATTTTGCTAAAATGAAAATTGTGTAACCTGAGGATTGTAATAAAATTAGGTTTGAGAATATGTTGTATCGTAGGTAGACGAGAAATTATTTATATGAATAATTTGGTAACTTTTTAGGCAATATAAGTCTGTTATCAATGGTTGGTTGGTATATTACCCTAAATTACACGTTCAGGTAGAGAATTAATTAAAATATTATATTAATTTTACAACCCTTTTAAAAGAATAATGGGTTTATTAAAACAGTCTAAACATAGTAGGTGTTATAAGAACATCCGTCTATTATTGTCCCACTGCAGGGCAAAAACCTCTTCTGATACAGAGAAGGCAAGAGGCAGACCTACGCCACTATACAGAGTGGAAAAAATCAATGGGCCTAAAGGGAAACCAATTTAAATCTTTATGATTATTTTACATAAAAGAAACATTCCTTTATTCTTAAAAATAAAAAGAAACAAAACTGCATTCATTTATTTTGTTTCTCGATGAGCTTGAGATCGAACCAATTATAAATGCGAAAGTGTGGATGTTTATTACTCAATCACGCCAGAACCGCTGAACAGATCTGGATGAAATTTAGCACAGAGATAGATTATAGCCTGGATAAGCAGATACGCTACTTTTTATCCCGCAAAAATGTACGGTTTCTGTAGGATAATATATCAACTTTGACGCGGTAAAAGTCGCGGGCGGAAGCTAGTATTTTATATCTAAATGGCAAGGCTTAATTTTATAACTTCGAATTCGAACCTTGATAGAAGCTTGAAACAGTCCGTAATCCGAGAAAAGCTGAATTAGCTAATAAACCGATATCTTAATCATCATACCTTACCTTTCATTTTTATTAGGTATTTCCGTTATTAACGATATAATTAACAG
This sequence comes from Hoplodrina blanda, assembly GCA_949316365.1. Classification (NCBI taxonomy): domain Eukaryota; kingdom Metazoa; phylum Arthropoda; class Insecta; order Lepidoptera; family Noctuidae; genus Hoplodrina; species Hoplodrina blanda. Next base: position 4,698,131 of record OX438582.1, read on the forward strand.
GGGTTGCTTTGTGCTGTCTACCACTAATTAGAGAGCCGGTTATAAAGAGCTTCCTAGGCGGTTACTTGCATATTTTAATGCCTTTATCAAGTTGTTCGTGCTGTAATCGCAACGGGACATCGTCTTGGTGACACACTGCTGTGGAGTGTGGAGAGCAATTTTTGTTGAACATGGGTTTTAAAGTGTTATTTTATTTTAAATAAGAGAATATTTCTTTTTCGCATTTATGTTACTTATGTGAAAATTAAAGATGGTTACGAAACACAAACCTAGTTATTTAAGCCCAATCTTCTATTATAAGAAATGAAAAAAAAAAAACGATTTGGATAAAAAATCTCAAATTGCAAGTTATCAGAAGATCTTGACGTCATTTCTGTCTGTCTAAGAAATAGATATCTATCTTTTAATTTTTGCAAAAACGAAGTCAAAATTTTGTTTCACAATTATTATATAAGTACTTATAAAGAAAAATGAAGAAAAATAAGAAGAAAAAAAGAAAGAAAAAAAAGAAGAAAGTAAAAAAGATAAAGAAGAAAGAAGAGCATAAAAAAATTATTTTAATTTTTTTGAGGTTACTTGGATATTTATAGTTTTAATATTAATTTGTTATTGCTAATTAATAAACCTTTTACTCTTCTTGTTTTACTTCCATATTTGTTGAAATAGACCTACAAATTCCCTCAAAACAAAAAAAAAATACAAGAAATTACTAGAAAACCTAACATGGTTCACCATCTTATACACCAACTTGCGTTCCAAACTTCCCGTCCATACGTCCACCTGTTATCGCAACCCGCAGATACGGTTCCCCCTTCGAAGCTATATTTCATACAGTTTCCCCGCTGCTGGAGCATAATGAAGGTATTGGAGACGATACTTAGGGAACTTGGAACACGTGTGCCGAGACGATTTGGCTGCCGGCTTCTTACAGTTAAATTTCATTACACTCTTGCGACTGTAAGCGCCCAAGTTTAGACTTTAGTGATTTTCTTTCACTTATGCTAGCTGATTTTGGGTAAGGATAAAATGGGGAAGTATAGAGTTTGAATTGTGAAATCTCGCTGACATGTCTCATAGTCTGTTCGCGTTTCTGGGGTGTTCTCGCAGGTCCAGAACTCAAAAAAAGATGTGGTCAAGGTCACTTGAAATCGGCCAAATGCGAGTTGGATTAAATCATGCGTATCACATTATAACATCTAGCCTCTACACCACTAAACAGATATTAATAAATTTTTGACAGCTTGAAAGCATATCACATTTAATTAAATATTTAAGTTAATATAGTAATATTTAAATAATATTAAAGTTCGTATAAAAAACGAGGAAGTATTTCAAAACCCAGCTTGGAATGATACATTTTCATGACATAGGCGACCATTTTTTTTACATATCATGTAACGTTATGGGTACTGCAGACGACCCTAATTTCTCATGGCGTTATGTAGTTTAAAATAATAAGGTTGTACAAGGGTGTGTAAGGTTGTGTTTTACTCAGTAGCAGCCTCAGTTTGAATTTGTGCCTGGTTGATGGCAGTAGGCTCGCCCCCTATTACAAGGGACTTAAACATAACTAGCGAAATGTTGGTGTACAACTCTGCCTAACCCTTCGGGGATTACAGGCGTGATGTTATGTTATATTGTACAAAAAATATAAACCATAAAGATTTTCAAAGATATAAAAACATTTTTGAAGCGTCAACAATCTTTTTCAAGCGTGGTTGGACTACATAAGGAAAATTTAGTATGAAACAAATACTGAAGTGTTTTTCTTTCTCTCTCTTTTCTTTGAGGACGTCTTCATTCATTAAAGTGATTTCCTTTGTGATTTATTATTGTAACAAAAGTTACCTACCCTGTAGATGTGTAGGTATGTATACAATATGATGTATCGTGATTTAAAACCAAGACTAAAAAAACAACTCCTCGCACTGCCTCGTTGGTCTAGTGGTCGCAAAGCGTGACTGCTGAACATGAGGTCTTAGGTTCGATTCCCAGGTCGAGCAAAGTATTATTGAGTTTTTCCATCAGGAATTTCTTAGTAGCAGCTTCGGAGTCTGGATTTGTGCCCGGTTGTTAGCTCGCCCCCTATTACATGGGATGTAAACATAACCGGGAAACATAACTCTGCCTACCCTTTCGGGAATTACAGGCGTGAATGTGAATCATACTAAATTCATAACAAAATTTCCTTTAACCCGTTAGTTTGCTTCGATGCTCCCAAGATTTCAAATTTGAGCGCTGACAATTTAAATAAATAAACTATTGCGAGCCACAGACTCACAGTCGCAACTTACAAATGAAAACTGACTTCAACTATTTTGAAAACGCATAACTGATATTGTGAAGAGCTTTCCCCTGTTTTGTTGTATCAAGTCTTAAAGTTTTGACACTTGATGATACGGAAATTTCCATATGAAATATTTATTTAAGCAGGTAATTCTGTATTCCTTTTTTATTCCTTTTACAAGGATGTCAACGGGACTTTAGCACTAAGCCTCCGGTGTCCGTCTGCCTGTCTGACAGCAGACTGTATCTCATGAACCGTAATAAATACCTAGAGCGTTGTTTTCAGTATGTATTTCTACATTACGCCTGTAATCCCCGAAGGGTTAGGCAGAGGTGTACCCATTAGTAAACCCATATTTTGCTAGTTATGTTTAAATAATAGGGGGCGACCCTATTGCCATCAACCCGGCACAAATCTAGACTCAGAGGCTGCTACTGAGAAATTCCTGATGGAAAAACCCAATAACACTGCCCGACCTGGGAATCGAATCCAAAACCTCAGCTGTCGCTCTTTGCGACCACTATTCAAATATTCCTATTTCGATTATTTTCCACTATTTCTATTGACGCTATAACAAAAAAAAATTGTAAAAAAATTAAAGCGAGTTCCAATACAAAAAACGTGTCTTTATAATAAGCGTTTCTTGCCCGATCTCGGAGCGTTTCGGAACCCTACATTCCCGACTCGCACCTGTCCGATTTTCTTTTGTTTTTATTTTGTATGCGCCTTCCGGCTACTTTCTATAAATGTATCTGTAGATTGAACTTAGCCTGTTAGTGTGTTATAAACTTATACTAGCTATGGCTCGTGGCTTCGCTCGCGTTAAATTCGGGTAACTTAGTTCACTCCTAGGTTTTTCTTTAGTTTTTCCATACAAACTTTGGACCCCCGTTTTATCCCCTTAGGGGGTTAATTTAAAAAACCATCCTTTCATATCGGACGTCTACCTCGTAAACTACCTCTCGGCAAATTTCATCTTTATACGCCAAGCAGTTTTCGATATTTCGTGATGAGTGAGTAAGTGACTTTTTGCTTTTAGCTTTTATATTTAGATTTTTCTTTCAACGTTTAAAAAATGAAGTCGCTTCTATCAGATAAATGTCTTTGACACTTTTAAATAAAAGATTTAGTTCTCAAGGTTCCATTTTAAAATTTTGAGTGACTTGTTTTTATAAAGTTTGACATTAGAAATTAATGGTTTAAGGCCTATCCGCACACAACAGTGCCGACACGTGCCGATCCGTCACGTGACGATCAGTGTCAGTGAAATTTCAAGGCCTATCCGCACACAACAGTGCCGACACGTGACCGACATCCGTACCGTTTCGTCGTCCATCTTGAAACACCGCGACAGTTTCAGGCAAAATATTGTACGTCTACAAATTCACGTCGGATCACGGACAATGTCGGCGCAGCACGGACAATGTCGGCGCAGCACTGACACCACTGAACGTCACTGTCACTGACAAGTACGGATAGCGTCGTACAAAATGTATGCTACAATATGAAATTTCACTGACACTGATCGTCACGTGACGGATCGGCACGTGTCGGCACTGTTGTGTGCGGATAAGCCTTTACCGTTTCAGCTTTCTTTTAACTTAAAATAATTAAAACTTATATTAGCTTGTCATATGGATTATGAATGAATTATTATGATAAGTCCTTTTAATCTATTAGTAAAAAAGCACTGGGGGCTTAGACAAAGTAACAATTTCAAAACGATAACGAAGTTAGAAAAGACTAAAATGTATGGGATTGACATAAGCCGCGTTAAGTCACGTGGACATGAAGCAAGACATGACAAGCAAGTCAGAGACGATGACGAATTTAGATATCGTTTCGCTACAAAGCGATGTTACTTTGTCTAAGGACCCAGGGGGCTTAGACAAAGAAACAATTGCAATACGATAACGAAGTTAGAAAAGACTAAAATGTATGGGACATGAAGCAAGACATGACAAGATTGACAAGCAAGTCAGAGACGATGACGAATTTAGATATCGTTTCGCTACAAAGTGATGTTACTTTGTCCAAGGACCCAGTTCTAATATTTTAAGAAACAATCGCATTCTATCTCGATTTCTAGTCTCAATCAGTCAAAAATACCAGAATTTTACCTAAATTTTTGAAATTGATTGTCGCTGTGATAAGATTGCGATTAGATTTTAAACGTTACAGTCAAAAAGTTAAAAATATACCATCTTTCTGGAGCAGTCGGGTAAAAAGGTGTAACGTTTGTTTGTATGACCCGTGAACTCGTCACGTAATGAGCTCACGAGTAGGAGGAGACCGAAAATAATCGGGTTATACCGAAACAAGAACCTTTTGTACATACCTAATGTGTTTTAGACTAAAAAAAAAAACAGAATGAAATAACCTTTATCTGAAGCCAGAGTTTTCAGAGTGTGTATTACTATGGCCGCTTTATTATCAAATAATAAAAACATAATACATTTAAAAATTAAAGCTAGTCCTCATACAAAATCGTGATTTTTTTAAATGTAGTGTTAAATATTGTATGGCAGTACGAACCCTTCGTGAACAAGTCCGACTCGCACTTGGCCATATTTTTCTTTTTAACCGACTTCAAAAAAGGTGGAGGTTATCAATTCGTCTGTATTTTTTTTTTATGTTTGTTAGCTCCTAACGTGCTACTGGGTGAACCAATTTTCATGATTCTTTTTTATTTGAAAGCTGGTGCTTCCCGTGTGGTCCCATTGTCACCATTTCAATATCTGATGATGAACTTCGGAGATATGGAATGGAACTCCTCACAGAATCACAGCAGCAATATCGTAACAAGTGAAATTGCTTTGTTTATACGTGTAGTCGATGACTGACTGAAGGATAAGGGGGGGTACGTCAACGATAACCGCCTCAAGCCATCAAAAAAAGATAACCGCCTTCAGAAACTACAAAATAAAAATAACTTTAGTTTTGGAAGTCGGTGGAATACTTACCCAGGTACATAACAAAAAAAACAAAACCAAAGCCGCCGACTTCCAAAACTAAAGTTATTTTTATTTTGTAGTTTCTGAAGGCGGTTATCTTTTTTTGTAAAAAAGATTTTTTACATAAGGTGCTCTTGACTCTAGTCTAGGTCAGAGGTAGCAGAGACAAAGTCTACGATGGAGTAAACTTACCCAGAAGAAGCCTGTTCACTGTAATTAGGGTCAAATGCGTTCGGAAATACAATGTAATGTTGAACTTAACAAATATACTCGTAGATACCTACGCAGTCCCAACTTTACGCTATCATTATCATTTAAACAAAAGCCCTTAGCCGGAAACAACCCCAAAAAAGATAGCACTACAGAAAAGTCCCAAAAAGTCAGTCGAATCCTTTAATAAAAGTGTCACTCGTCTTACGGTAATCGCATTTGACCCCATGCAAGCGGTCCCATACGTGACTTGTATACGAATACCTTCGCAAAGTGCACTTTGTCTTTTTTTCCTCACTTTACGATTGTAATCTCAAGTTTACCGGCCGTAAAACTCGAGGTAATAGAGACCCGAATTAAATTGGTATCTCGTTTTATTGAGACGCACGACAATTACGCTTTTTATGATTCAATGATGTAAAGAACTTATTACGTTTTTTATTGTGGGTACCTACCATTTTTTTGTAGCAATTAATGCAATAATTGAATTGCTTACTTGACAAGTTAACATATTAATCAATACTAATATAATTGTAAAGAGTTTTTTTGTTTGTTTGTTTGTTTAAACGTGTTAATCTCTGGAACTGCCAGTCGGATTGGAAAAAAATATGTTGTATATGATAGCCTGATTAATTATCAATAGTATATCTTATAACATCACGCTATAACCCAAGGGAGCGGAGCTGTAACCAAAGATATAACGACGGGGTTGAAAAAAATCACCAAAATTCACCTCCTAAAGGGATGAAACAGGGGTCCAAAAACAAGATTAGATCGCCAATAACCGATATTTACGCGGCAAGTCGCGGGCAGAAGCTAGTATTAGTATTAAATATGGCACCAGTTTATTTGGAGTGTAACGGTACGGAGTGCCGTCTGTAGCGCGTTTTGCTATTAATTTTAATATTGTTCGCTTTAAAAGTTGTTTGTTACTAATTGCTACAAAGTTAACCGCTCTAAAGTGATTAAAATTAATCGTTGTTGTTGTTTACTCTTCTAATCCACACGGAGGAAAGATAATATATTTAAGCCATATATTTTAAATTAATTAGTTTTGTTTCCAATTGTTTTGTTGATCTATGGAGAAAGAAAAATATTTAAAATAATAATACCAGCCCTTTTTTGTCCCACTGCAGGGCAAAGGCCTCTTCTCATACAGAGAAGGCACGAGTGTTGATCACCACGCTCAAGGTTGATTGGCAATTTCAGACGTATTTTAATTGTAAGTCCAGGTTTCCTCACGATCCTTTCCTTCATCAATGTCAGTGATGTAAAACATGGCGGCATACGTATACTTACGCTTGGCGCTACACATACTTATTTTAAACTAGCACTCTTCCCGCGACTTCGTTCGCGTGATTTTTCTTACGGATCCCTAATTTTTTGATAATAAAATATAGCCTATAGCACTCAGTGATAACGGTAGCTTCCAATTTGTGAAAGAATTTTCAAAATCGGTTCTGTAGATCCAGAGATTACCCCCTACATACAAACTCACAAGCTTACAAACAATGTTACCTCTTTATAATATTATATTATTATTATATATTATATTATTTATTATATTATAAGTATATAAGTATAAGTATAGAAGTACAGATTTTAAATATGTCTAAGCTTAGGTTTTGCTTATTTAACCCGTTATTCTTATGATAAAAGGTTGTAAAATTAATATGATACTCGTATCTTAATTCATAATCAACCAGCGCCTGGTCATCACAACATTTTTTATTAATATAAGTTGGTAACAGCAAACATGTACCTAAGTATGTACGAATGCCAATAAATTCAAGTGTATTGTCAGATAATGTAATTGCTAAATGATTGATGTATTTACATAAACCAGTCTAGACAGTTATTGTCTTTTAATAGCGTGTAGCTCGATGTGACGCGTCTACGTGACTGGTGTAGATGCCGACCTACTTGAAGCATTGTTATAGCGTGCATTGCACCGACATTAATGCGAGTACACTTTATGAGATCCTTTGAATTATGTTGTTTGAGTACTTTTCAGTGTTACACGAGTCAGTTTTTATACCAACATAAAGTATGAAAGGGTTGCATAATAATAAACCCTTTTTGAGTTGTAAATATTGCGCAAGAGTTCATTCATACTAATTAAAATTAACAAAATGGCGAATTTGGGTATGGTGAATGAAGAATGAGGATGTGAGCAAGTACAGTCAGCAACACAAGTCGATTAACATTTAAAAATTTTAAATCTTTATTATTGAGCACAATAATAAAGGAAATACAAAATAAATATACAATTAGGGCTGATATCATTAAAATGTGTGATCATAGTAAGTATGGAATTTTTTGCCCGTTCTTCGAAACCACCTTTTGGAATGGGCAACTAGATTAAATATTATAATTTTTCTTTTCTCTTGTAAATGACGTTCAAAAGTGCCTTTTAATGGTCTTATTGAAATAAATGATTTGACTTTGACTTTGACATACAATTCGGATGAACAAAACGGCGTAACTCTCTGTGTTCTAGATTAAAATAAAATCCCAATTTGTATTTTTACTCTGGAGGATTAAATTCAATAAAATCTATACAACATAAAAATGTTAGCAGTTTCACTATTCCCACGGGCGTATAAAAAGTTATTCGTTCGGAAAATATTTATTTACACGCGAGCAATTCAAATAAAAGAAATTATAGTCCCAACATCTGTTTCTATGAAAATATTTGGAAATCTTTAATGAAATCATAATGCGTGGAAGAATTTTCGATTGCACTTGGCGTGAGAGATTACTTTCGTAGCGTACTTACTTAGTGTATCTTTACTTACACACTCGTTTTATTATTCATACATATCCAAATGCAGCAATGATAATGAGACGAAAAGAGCCTTGAATCACTTAAAAACTTATACCAAGAAATCGACTACGGAAGTGTGTATTATTTGCAGTCCATGATCATCCTGAGAAATTCAAATGTTCGTTGTAAATACGAACAAACGAAAAAAATTATGAAACGTACCTCTTAAAATATTATAATAAGTTCGTAATTGCTAACCATAACAATTTCAGACATTTATGTTGATCTGAGTTCTGCTAAAATTAATCAATCCACAATTTTTCAACAATTCTTTCAAAAATGTCAAAATAATTCGATATCCCAAATCCACTACTGCCACCATCCAGTAATTACAGTTACAATTACATCTCAAACTTATCGGTTAAATATCCAAAATCCACTTCAATTACAACACTAATCGAAAAACGGAAAAGAATTGAAGAGGTTGGTTCGTTTTTACAGAACTAAAGCCAATTATACAGTCACACCTACTAGATGACATGGAAACTGATCTCGACAATCATCGAGAACAAGCTAGACTGATGGTAATAACAGACCACAAAAGTCTTTCACAAATACACAAACGACGATGGGAAAGCCCAACTTATAATTTAAAAACTCTTTCATCACTTCCAAATTAAATAACTCCCGTTCCCCCATAAATTATCGCCGTTCCTTTTTTCCCCGCAATTCCACAATCAAAGTTGTACAAAGTTGAGCGTTATCAAGCCTCGATGCTCACTTAGATAAGCCGAGGTAACTTAGCAGCAACTTAGAGATAACTTGGTGTCGGACGCGGTTCGCTACGGTTAACATCTAAAGTCCGGCTTTGCTTTCACGATAAAATTTACTACGTGACTTTATTGTGTGTTGTGGGTTAAATCTGATTTTAGATAGGTACATAACGGTAGTGTTATTCTGCAGTTTGCCTTGGTGAATTTAGGTGAAGTGATGCTATAGCTAGTGGCTCATTTCATGAGATGAGCTATACATTTTAAAAAATCAGGAGGAATGACAGCTCACCTTAATCTCACGTGAACAGGGAGATTTTTGCAGAATATGTACCGACAGATTGAAGTTTTGGAATTTCAATCACTGACGGGTTGAAAAGGGGGAGGTCGATTGTATGCAAATTTCTGGGGTTAAATCTACGCGGAAGAATTCGCAAGCAAAGTGGCATTAATAACATGTATTATAATCTTGCCTGTAAAAATATTTGGTTTTTTACAGTGAATAAATAAATAATACAAGCAAAACAGTATATCTGTTCACTCATGAATAAATACAACAAACTAAACGGATAATATTTATTGTCTTATGCCATACAAAGTCAAAGTCAAAGTCAAATCATTTATTTCAATTAGACCATTATAAGGCACTTTTGAACGATTAACTATCCCATAAACACGAGGCAAGTTTGAGGACAGTTACTAGCTCGATAACTGTAGGTATACAGCCTTGTGTACAACAGTCATTATGTACCAACTGTAATCCCCGAACAGGTACCTATATCGCCTGATAATCCCGAACTAGTAAACAAGTATTACCTTCGCAAGTTTCCTAGAAATTAGTGTATGGCAAATGAAAATATTTACGTGCAAATATTGCTGATACTGACTGAAGCAATTTTTATCAGTGTTCTTATGTGTTACCCAGATAAAAAAAATCATCGGAATCTTTCCATGATGTACATACTGTGTTCGCATCGAATCAAATCTAAGTTTATTTGTTTTCTCATCATCTAAATAGGTATATATATACAGTTACAGTAAATTACAACATAAATGCTTACAGCGTTACAGTTGTAAATTACAGGATTAAATATTTTGGCCTGAATGACTGACTGACTGACTGACGAATCAACGCACAGCCTAAACCGCTGATCGTAGAGACCTGAAACTTGGCAGGTATGTTCTTTGTATGACGAAGGCATCTGATAATAAAGGATTTTCCAAAATTCACCCCCTAAGGGGATGAAACGGGGGTCAAAAGTTTGTATGAAGGCTTTGACGTGGACGAAGTCGCGGGCAGAAGCTAGTCAATAAATAAAATCAATTACAAGTAAAATATAAATAAAAATCAATTACTGCATGTGAATGAAAGATCACATGAGAACGGATCAACCGATTTTGTTGATTCTTATTATGCTGTGTTCTAAAAGCTCTGGAAAATCCGCCATGATGTTATCTGCACCTATGCGAGGCCGGGCCGAGTCACTAGTTTTAATAAAACAGAGCCACATAATTTTAAAATGCATTTAAATATGTATGTTTAAGTTAAAGTAAGTACCATTTTATGACAGCACTAAACTAGCTAGCCGATTCTTAACTCCTGTTTGTGGATAGTAAAATAAATCGCCGTGTTTCAAAAACAATTACCTACTTCTTCATTGCGTCGCAGTAAAACAAACAAGAAATTCTAAGTTTTCTTTAAACTAATTTTCTGGTTGGTTAAGTTGGCCGTAGAGATTATAGTTTAATGTTAAGTATGAGCATCATTCACATATCTTCTTAAGGCAGTAGAAAGCAACGTGGTTATTATAGCTTAGGATCTGGATATCGCCTCCAAAGGGGATGAAAAAGGGGGCAAACAAAGTGTGTATGGAGAAACAAGATTAGATCGCCAATAACTGACATTTACGCGGACGAAGTCGCGGGAAGAAGCTAGTTATGGGGAAATCGCTGCTCTCTGCGACATTCTCAATTTTACAAAAATACCTAATCAAGTTTAAGGGCTCAGTTTTACTTTAAAACAAAAAGAAACATCTCACACCTTAATTTTATGAATTTCATCTCTCTCCCTCACACACACACTCTGTCCTTTTCCATCCATTCAACTCCGCTATGCGTTCATACCCACAAGCTACATGCATACCTAAAGCACATTATTTAGATTCCATATTCCCAACGCTGTGTGTACTAAACGACTTTTGAATAACAATACTCGTCACACTTGTCTCCATTGAACGGAAGTAGGTGCTCTTGCATCGCTGCAGTGTGCACCGCACATTCTGCACATACGGTGGTCATACACAGGAATTTGTATATGTATACATCTAGTTATACAGTCACGTAGGTAGGGTTTAGATAGCGTGGCACGCACACAATAGGGAGTTTGTAATTGAGGAGAATTTTATTATGGGCACATAAAGTTTTGTCCTTGCAAAACAACTTTATACGACTTTTTGACTTCGTCAGCTTCGGAAGTCCCCCTTAAATGCGGCTCTTAGTTGACGTCTCCTACCTATAGACCTATAGACACATTTCTTTTTTTTAAGTTGGTAAAATTCATCAAATGAGTCCTTCCGCCCTGGGTGGGGCGGAAGGGACTGTCAGACTTTTACTGACTAAAAAACCACCCTGTTCCTTCTGTTGCCCTTTACGTTCCGGGGCCACGGTATCCTGTTAAGACGTCCCGGCAGGCGTTTGGCCCCGTTGGGGCCCCGTCCCTGTGCTGACAGCTCTTTGAGGCGCGCGCGAACAGAACGCGCCCTCGACCCAGGCATGGTTCTTGATCGGACGGCGAGCTACCCATTACTCGCCGTCCGCAAGCCCGCGCACCTATAGACACATTGCCTCCCAATTTACAAATGCGAAAGTAACTCTGTCTGTCGATTTGTCTGTTGCTCTTTCACGACTACACCACTTAACCGATTTTGATGAAATTTGGTACGGAGTAAGTTTGAACCCCAAGAAGGGATATAGGCTACCTACTTTTTGTCGCGACATGATTGTACGCGGACGAAGTCAAGCGCAAAAGCAAGTTAAAATTACGTAGATGTTATAAAAGGTGTTCACTTTGATGGTCTGTTATCGTCTAGTTTTGAACCAGAATCATTAAATAGCGAAAAGGTATAATTATATCGTCGGAAATGACATAAGGTTTAAGATAGTAGTAATATTATGTGTAATTACTATTTATTGCAGTTTAAATAGCACGTAAGTCTAGGTGCCTTGTTTATTAAAAAAGAGAGAAGGAGATATAGTGCCTTCTTCTTCAGTTGAGTAAGCTTCGCATAAATAAAAGGCCCTTGTTACCCTGTTGATCAGATTCTTCCCCTTTATAGAACTTTGAAGAAGAGATGGAAATGACTACGTTCTTTAAAATATGTATGTAAATGACACTTTAATTGAATAACATGAAGTATATCTGTCTGTTTGGTTCCGCTAATCTCCGAAACAACTAGACCGGTTTGACGGGACTTTTACTGGCAGATAGCTGGTGTCGTAAGGAGTAACTTAGGTTATTTTTATATGTAAATCGGCATGTGATAATCGGCATTCACGCGAACAGAGTAGCGGGCATAAGCTAATAATTTTATAATAAAGTTTCAAAACGACCTGAAAACCACTGAAAATACTAATCATTTATTTCATAACGAAGTTTAAAAACTAACTACCTGAAAACTTCAATTAAATATACCAATCAAAAACCCCATCTCACGGTGTACATCCAAAAGCAATTCCAACTTCAGAACGACTTCCGAACTTTAATATCATGAAAATAGAGACAAAACTACAAATACAAACGAAGACATTTTGGCTGGCCGCCTAATGGCGAGCGACGTGAATTGTTTAGCTGCAGCAGTCGAGCTGTTGCTCCATGTAGACAGGGTTTTGCATATAAACGCCTGCCCGGCCGTACGGCCCGCAATAAGGGCATTTTAGTTTGTCCACAGAGTGAGGAAGAAAATGTAGCAGGCTTGATACAAGATGTAAAGTTTTAGAAAAAAAAAAGTTATTTTATTAATCCCAGACGCAAAAGCGACGGGGTGTTATAAGTTTGACTTGTCAGGGTGTGTCTGTCTGCATTGTAGCTCCCGAGCGGATGAAGTTCGATTTTGGTTTTGATTTGTTTGTTTGAAAGCTGCATTAGTCGGGAGTGTTTTTATTTACATATGTTTGATGAAAATCGATCCAAGATAATCGCCGTCTAAAATTTTCAATTATTATTTATTTATTACCGTGGTTATGTCTTGATGGCAGTTGATGGTTAAGTGGTCAAGACACCAATGTAATTGTTTCTATTTACTTATTTAAGCTTTATGTAACAAAAATTACAAAGGCGGACTTAATGCCTTATAAGCATTCACTAACAGTCAACCAAAGGTGGTGAAGAGATAACATGGTATGTGAAAATCATTTCATATTGTATTTTCTATGTTTATCTTGGACTTTACTGATATCGGTAAAATCGTATCCACTTAAATAATAACAATACTCGTTTCTTCACTAAATTGTCGGCGTCGGCAAATCAAGCCAATAATATCAAGTTGTAGCTTTCACATAAATGTCAAAAAAATATTTACTACTTAAATATTTATGTCCTAAATGTTGTAGAATATGTAAATATACAAGAAAAACCAGATATTAATAAAACTGTATTTCTTTTAAATTCATAAATAAACGCTTGGTAATAAAAATTAAAATACAGGTAGCTGATGTCTCTATGATACGCTTTTGACGTCTGTGGAACAACGCACGGAATTATACGGTGTCAGTTTGATATTCAACCCTATTAATTGCTCAACACAGATTATAATAAAGATAAGAATATATTCTGAACGTCTTCATCTCTTGGATATGAAGCCAAGGCGATAAAAACCTGGATACATTTGAAGGACCCGTTAAGATAATACTAAAATTGAAAGATTGTATCAAGTTACAAAGTAAATTAAGTTATGAAATCAAAAGCTAACGTTTCCAAAAACTCGATTAAAATCTGAGAAGCCAGAAATAAAGTAACAAAATCACGACAACAACGCCATAATATTATTAGACAAATAGAAACACGTAAAATACGCTCCAATCACTTCGATAAGAATCAAATGGAAAAAGTAATCTTAGAGAAGAGTCCCTAAATAAAAAGGACAACAACTGAGGTAGAAAATGAAACAGCCGCTATATTTCACAAGTACGGAAGACATCGGACAAAAGCGATCAGAAACGTTACAAAAAGAAAACCCCACGTAAAAGATATTGCCGTGGACTGTCTCAAATGGTCCTTATAACTACTAAAATTGATTTTCGTTTCGCATTAATCTTTTACGTCTCTACTTCCTAGTTCCTACAATGTCTTGTTATGTACGTTAATTTTTTATTGTTGTGTTATTTAAATATTATGCATGTCATACCAGCTCTGCTCACGAATTTATTATAATAATATAATATAGTTAAAAATATTTCTCACTAAGCGAAATTCTTTAGAGTAAATCAAGATTCTTTATCTACAACTATAAAGATCGTAGAATTCTAACCGAATTTTAATGCAAAAGTTAGTTGGTTCACTTATTTGTTTGTTACGCTTTCATTGGTAATAGATTTTGATCTTATTTTTTATATTTTCTATAATTATCACGGATACCAATAACAATAATTACATGCACAAAACTTAAAATAGAAAAAATGAAAAATTTATAAAAAAAATAACACAAATATGTATTTCAAAACCTAACCAAGTCCATAAAGAAAGGACGTAGGTTACTTTTTACGCGGACAAAGTCGCGCACAAAAGCTAGTTCAAAGATATAACGTAATCTGTCGATAATAATGTAGTTGAGTATAATAATAGTAAAGGTACAATCAATGATGGGCTTGGATAGTAAAGCCTCGCTTTTGACCCATGTTCAAGATTGATAATTTCCAATCATTAAAACGGTATTTTGTACAGTCAACAAAAGAGATAGGTATCCAGGGTCGTCAGATATAGTTGAAGTTTTCTTAGAAACTGATGGATGTTTTCGATTGAATTTTAACTTAATTAATTAATGGTTCGTTATCTACTTTTTAAATTAAATTATAAAAAAATCCATCGGTTTTTAAGAAAACTTGAACTATATCTGACGACCCTGCATACCTATCTATTTTGTAGACTGTACGTCTCTGCAGAATGTCAGGCTTGTGGTTGTGAAATAAGAAAAACAGGGGGTTTTTTAATATTCGCCGCTGGAATACGTGAACCACAAAGTCAAAGGCTAACATTGTTGTTCAGTGTCCTCATTTTTTCATTATCTTTGTTATCAGAGAAACTGGGTTGCAGTACTGACAATACATTAATTATGATTTTGAGGCTAAAATAAAACTGAAATAAAGGGGAATAATGGGGAAAATATTGGAATATTATTAACTAGCTATTTCGTTCGTGTAAATATCGATTGGCTAGTTTTCTTTTTAAAATAAAAGTGTAAAGTTACTCCTCATAAAATACACTGTCTGCCAAAAAAAATCTCGTCAAGATTGATCCATACTTTTCAGAGTTTAGCCATAGCAAACAAACAGACAGACAGACAAACATTTTTGTTTTCGTGTTAGTACCGTGAACATTCATACTTATTTTGTTTTGTGCGTTTTTGTTTTTGTCATTTTGTTTATTTTGTTTATTTTTTTTGTGGGTACCTACACCTCTACCTAACCCTTCGGGGATTACAAGCATTTATTTTGTACAATGCTATTAAAGTGACATGAAAGGACACTTCCATTTTATTTATTTGTCTAGATACGCTTCCTAAACTGACTCAACTAACTCTCAACTCGATTCCAATAATTCTATATAATGATAGGAAATCTTACAGAACTAAAAATATAGAAATGACAAATTATAGACGCCGCGGGGTATAATTTGGCGACGGTACAGATGGTTGGACTAAGCGCCGTTTCCAGTTGACATTTGCGAGAAACAATAATTTAAAAACCGTCGATCTACGTGAAGATAATGTTGTCCTCAGGAGTTGTCCGAACTGGTTTGGTCAGGGTCTAGAAAATTGCCACGCTCTAGTTTCTTAGCTAACGTGTATAATAAGTTAGTTATTTCATCTTAAATGTATAAAATAAAGTATATAAAAAGACATTTAAATTG
Organism: Hoplodrina blanda; assembly: GCA_949316365.1. Taxonomy (NCBI): domain Eukaryota; kingdom Metazoa; phylum Arthropoda; class Insecta; order Lepidoptera; family Noctuidae; genus Hoplodrina; species Hoplodrina blanda. Next base: position 4,714,242 of record OX438582.1, read on the forward strand.
TAATTTATCTATTATATGTGTGTGTTTATAAATTATATAAGTATGTATATCAGTTGTCTGGTTACCATAACACAAGCTCTGCTTAGCTTGGGATGAGATGGCCGTGTGTGAGTTGTCCCAAGGTATTTATTTATTTATTATTATTTATTTATTTACAAAGATAGACAAAGTTAGATGTTCTTTCCATTTCCATTTTTTTTTATGGGCCATACCTGCATATCTTTTGGTTACGGAGACATATTCACCAGTTACATTTAAGTCCCATGTAATAGGAGGCGACCCTATTGCCATCAACCGGGCGGAAATCCAGATTTCGAGGCTGCTATTGGGAAATTCTTGATGCCAAAACGAAATAACAACGATATGATGAGTATTTTACGCGTTTGCAAGTACCTAGGACTATACTCACCAGAGCATAAATAACGATAGTTATAATTATTCTAAAACAAGTCTAGATTTAGTACACACACTCCGTATGTGTTATTATACCGGAATGTAAGTACTTGCGCGTTGATTAGATTTCTGAATAAGATTACAATTTTATATAGCTGCTTGTTAGCGCTTAGTCTCGACCACGCTTTAACTGGATATTAATACTAATGCAATAAAGCTAAAAAGATTTTTTGTTTGTTTGTTTCTTAAAACGCGTTTCTTATCTCTGGAAGTACCAGTCGGATTCGAAAAAATCTTCTTGTGTATGATAGCCAGACTCATGAGGAATAATATAGACTATATGACATTATGCTACAACCCAAAGGAGCGGAGCAGTAACCAAAGACGTGATTTAGCGCGGGAGAAAAAATCCACGCGCACGAAGTCCGGACAGCAGCTAGTATATAAATAAAAAATTTTTTTTGCAAAAAAAAAACCGACTTCCAAAAAAAGCACTAAAAAGTTAAAAATAATACTATAACCTACCTATATTAATAAACCTAACCTAACCTACGATTAACCTATACTAAAATTTAACAAATTTTTGGAGTCGGTGCCAAGACCGAGGATATTATATGCAACCGTATGGCACCGACTCCAAAAATTTTGGAGTTAAGCGAGAACAAACCTAAAAAAAAAAAAATACAAACATCCGAATTGAGAACCTCCTCCTTTTTTAGAAGTCGGTTAAAAATAATATCGGCCTATTATTGCCCCCTTGCAGGTCAAAGGCGTCTTCTCATACAGAGAAGGCACAAGCATTGATCACCACGCTTATTTATTTATTTAACCTTTATGCAACAAAACAAGTACAAAGGCGGACTTATGCCTTAGGGCAGGCATTCTCTACCAGTCAACCAAAAGTGGGGACTTATGATGTTTTCCTACATCGATGTTAGTGATGTCCAAGATACACATAGAAAGTACATATGAATTACAAAAAGTCTCGTTGGTACTTGCCCCTGGCCGGTTCCGAATTCAAAGCCTCATGCATGCAAGACTGAACTATTGGGTCATCAGCAAAAGAGTGAACCCTCTGCCTGCGTTTGTATTTCCGAATGCATTCAACCCTAATATCTAACGCTAAAGCTTACCCAGAGTAGCCTGTTCACTCTATGAAGTGATGAGAGATGGAGTTATCCATAGTTAACTTCGTCTTTGTCACCTCTGACCTAGATTGAGTCTTAAGCCAACCCATATCAAATTAAAAATAAATATATTACGACGTTTTTATACTTATTATTAAAAGTAAATACAAAAATATCCTTCCTTATAAATAAGTTGTGATTTTTTCACTCCCCTTTTTGTTTCTGCAAAATACAATAGGGGAATTGTAAGAGAGTGTGCATCCGCCGACGTATCCGGATGTTTTTCCTGTAACGTATTGACAGAATGAAAAACTCCGCGTGAGACGCGGTTAAGCAAACTTACACGTTCCTATGTACATAGTAACGTGTAAGTTTGCTTAACCACCAGACACGTATTCATCATGCATACTTATGATATGTTTTCTGCGAGATACGCATACAAGTGTCAAATATGAAAAGGCGAAAGTAAAAATACAAGCAGAAAAATCTGTAAGTACTAGCCTGCATATTTTTAGAATGTTCAAATCAAATCTTTTGTTTGTTTGATATATGGGCACACAAAAACAAGTAAAGAAACTAAAACCATAATTAAGTAATTCACTTTAAAATTAATATATCTTAAATGATTTTTCTTTTTGCTCCTTTCTCATTTTTGGTTGATTAATTATTATGTATTCTAGGGCCATTCAAAATTAACTCCAAACATAACTATGCTACTTTTATTTTTTCTGAATACACTGTAAAAAGCACTGACCAAAAATTATTTCCAAAATGATACCCGTAAAACGAGATCCCCAGAACCGAAAAAGGTTCTGCGTAGGTGAGCGTAATAAATTGAAAGCGATTGATAACCCGTCCTGTCCATATCATTACGCGTGACAGAACAGAAAGACTAATCGTCCACATGAGGAGGGTCCTGATTAATTAGGTGCCCAATGAAATGACGTAAGACTTCCCGACGACCATTAATATTGGCTGCTTCCTAGCCTTGAAACCAGGGCTTCGAGGCAACCCTAAGTGCTCACAGCATTACGTCATCCATCGATTTCCTGTCAGCTGCCACTGAAATGTATATTTCTTTGAAATTAGCGGTAGGTTTCTAAAGAGGATTAATTGCATTTGAAATATTGAGAACTGAAACTTAAGTTTCGGTTCCGTCGATTTAAATTTCGCCCAGTAACGTTCTATTTATAAATCTTTATGAGTCAGCAAATTCTAGCAAAGTTATTCATTTATCTGAAAAAGTTACGTTACGAAATAAATGTTATTTCAATTCCGCCGCACCGCGTAATCTGGTAAAAGCCACTTGACCAGTCATTTTAATTTTTCAAAAAACAAAATACAGTCGCTACGGTGACACTTGAGTTGGACATCAGTTTGCATTTCATTAATTAATTCAGACGAACCACTCGTGGAATGTGACGAATGAAAAAAATTCGGCGATAAGGGTTGCGCCCTTGATGGCGAAATCTGTTGGTACACGTTACCGGGAGCCGTCAATGAATAATTCATACCCTTCATTCTCGCTCTCTGCACTTATACTGTTTTACACAACAAGCGTATTAATGATTTGTCATCAGAACGTTGTTAATTGGATGTCAGCGCTGCTCCGGCACATGATTGGATGCGACTCCAGATAAAGCTGAGTGAAGATTAATTAAACAAAAATGACAATGTGTGAACGAAAAATAAAGAAGAAATTACTCAATCTGCCTAGCCTTTTTTTCAATTATGTAGGAGTCAGCTTCCAGTCTAACTGGATGCAGCTAAATACCAGTATTTTACATGGAGCGACCAACACCTATCTGAGGTCTACAACCCAGTACCTGGGTAATATAATACCCGTTGATAAGACTGGTTGTCGGACTTTCGAGCTGCTGACGACCCGTAACAACTGTCAAAGTCCACGTATGACAGCCGGGACCAACGGCTTAACGAGGAGTCTTGATATGTAAAGATGGTCACCCATCCACGGGCCAACTCCGGCAAGCGTAGCCTAACCTGATGGATCGACCAGTGCGGCTGTAATTACTTAGCCACGAGCACCTCGAGAAGAATTTACAATCGCCAGTAATATGCATAAAACAGGGGAGCTATTAAGTTTAAACGCTAAAGGCAGAACAATTGATGCAAAACAGCTTCAAGCAGATTAAGCGTGAGCAAGGAGTTACATCCTCTGCTCTTTAGCATCGCATTAAGCTTAAACTGTGGCAGGTTCAGTGGACAAATGGCTTGTCTATTGCCTCCACTCCCAGAATGAATTCGCTAAGAGGATTTTATTCAGCAAAGCTTTCTGCAATTTAGAGGACGGGTCGATGTTGAAGCTTCCAATCGTGTTCGTGTGACTCATCACTTGCATATTCCGAATTCGCCAGTGATTTCGATTCGACTGGAATCTAGCGTTTGTAATAGATGACTTTTTCATGCTTTTATACGAGTGATTTTTTAACGAACGGAATATTTGTGACGCGTCCAAAACTCGTAATCAAATAAAATACTCGACAGATTGTATTGCAGAATAAAAAGTATAGTTGGTTGGGGTTTAATAAATTCTGTAGGTCTAAACATTGTCCGGTTTTTTACGATGGAAAGTCCGAACATGACCCTTCGTAAAGCGAAACAATGTCGGCGTAGATTAAAGCCGTATTGTGGTGCCCTAATATTTATGTTATATTTTGCGTTATATCCAGTACAATGTCCAGATACGTATCCAGTATTTATGAGTTCTGGCAGGTCTGGGGATTGCCTCGGCACCCTTATAATTTATGTTTGGATTAAAATGATATTCAGGTGTTTGACTTGGCTAGCTAAAAAATATAGTGTTGTTTTTGAAAATACCTATATACTTTAGATACCCACCCTGTTCTAGATATATTTTCGCTTATTTGTATGTAAATTGTGTCTCATGTCGATTAAATACTCCATTCAATATAACGGTAGAAAAAATCAGCGACTTCAGAGCATTCTTTGTGTAAAAGAATAATTATTTTTAGGGTCATAATAATTAGTATGTCTCGTCAGCCGTCCACGTCGCATGTTGACAACACTGTAACAGCTGGCGCCGCCTATCTATCGGTAATTAAGTTTTACTCATCAAATACCAATGTATTACGTTTGTAGGTAGGTAGGTAGGTACATAAATGAAAGACAACGTCGCATTAATGAAATAGAGACATGTAGTAAGTACCTTAGTCAGTGTAGAAGCGAATTCAAATTCAAATTTAAAAAAATGTGTTAGTGTTAACCAGAAGGCCGATTCTACTAATTTAAAAAAATTAAATTCTAGTCCCAATCTCATGTCAGTGACAATCGATGACAAAAATAAAGGCATTTTTGCTAGGCAGACTGGGATTAGATTGCAATTATGCAGAATGGTTCCCAGTTCGTTTTCTCTACTTAGCCTTGAGGAAGGGTTAAGCAAATAAGCATACCTTTAAAATTAACATGAAAATTCGAATCTCACGCGAACCAAGTCGCAGGTAAAACTACTAGAAATACTATTTCCTTTTACTATTGAACAATTCACTATTACAATCACGTAAGCATTTCTGATGAATAGTTTTAATTAGACGTATAATCATCTGAGAACTGCATACTCATTAGAGTTGGATTATTCCATTTGATCGACACGGGATTCGCATTCCCGATCACTATGGGGAATAATGACATGGAATAATAAAACTTTTGAGAAGTTGGAACTTTTATTTAGTATAGTAGATAGGTACTTAAGTGCATATAAGTAGCAAAGATGATTAATTTTCATTAGGAAAGCTGTTTTAAAATTAAATGTTAATTTTAATATACACACTTGCTGTTTAAAAGTAGGTACAAAACGGTAATATAAGTTTGTATTATTTTTGAAATTTTAATGGAGGTTTTCCTGAAACGTAATTATTTTTGTTGGTAGTACAATCGATTTAATAAGTATGTGTTTTTTTTATTCGCATCAAAACTAGCAGTTAAACAATTGTGTAAACTAAAACACAAAAGTGATCTCGAAATAATGAAATATTTAATGATGACTTGATTGCAACACAAATATAATAATTTTAATTTTTTAATTTTTTCTCTATATTTCGATAGTACTACTGAGAGCAAATCTTTATTCCTTTTACAACTTATTTATATTGCTCTGTTAATTTATTTGAGTATCTACTCACATACCTATAACTCCAACTTGCATAGGGGACCGTACTTTGGTGAATGATGGATGAGACATGGCATCCACCTGCGCTCAACAGTGTATATTGATGTAGGTATGTGTATGATACTGGAAGTCCCTTAAAGTATTAAGGAATTGTTTACACTGTGTTTTTTTGGATTTACTTAAAAGACCTTCTTTTCTTCTTTTTCTTTTCCTTCCTCTTGGAGATTTTCTCGTACTATCGGTGCGATTACAAAAATATTAAAACTCTATTACACAAACAACCAGACCCGGAAAAACTACCTTTAATACCAATATTTGTTTCGTGCGGGAATCGAAACTGCGACACGTAGCACTGAGAAACCGTAACAAAAGCAGATCGCACATCATTCTACTGACAGAGTTCCCTAACTTATCCCCGATCTAAAATCACAACCCCACTCAATATGGCGTCAACTTCAAGCATCATCTCGATCTCATTATTCAGGACATCAAAACATTTTACCACTTCAGAATCTGACAAGGCAAGAAGACGTTCTAACAGATCTGAAAGATAAATTATACAGACGAGAGCCTTCTCCAAACATTTTCAACCCTCGGAGTACTACCCCGTTTGGCCGACCCTTCTGTCATGAGCTTAATTTGAATTATGCCGGGACAGACGACCCACGATACGTAGGTATAAAACTCACGTTTATTTCACCCCCGGGAACACGACATTGGAATATTTGCTACTCTTTCCGTCGACTTTTAGTAGATAAATGAATATTTTATCGATTTCCAATCGATATTTATTGATGTAATTGATATGGAGAATGGTGGTTATTTATGAATAATTTTATTGCTGCCGCCGTTTAAATTGGTATGGAGAATTATGGATGTTTAATATTATACCGTTAGTGTTTGAAATGGCAGAATAGGTAGGTACCTACTTAATATATAGGGTGTAAAAAGACTCACCACATACCCAATAACTACGTATATTGACCATTAAACTAAGTAACGTTAAGCACATGATTGCTGGGAAACGACTTTTGTTTTTGGTGTGAAAAATCACTGTTTATGTCACGTTTTTTAAATCATGTTTAACACTGTACTTGCACGTATTTAAAATTTACTTTTCCCACTAAAAACTAGTTTTATAAAAATGTGACACGTAACTTTGACCTTTAATAACTCTGTAACCATAAAGTTCCAGAACCAAAAAATCATCTCTAAATGGGAAGAATACAATTCGTCTTCGTTAAGCGTCTTTTTAGATCCGTTATAACTGGCACTGGCATCATCAATACAAGGAACATTATTTAAAAAATGTCGTAACATAAGACGACTTTAAAACTTTGATTGCTCAAGCATCCAATTACATCGGACAACTTATTTCATTTTGAATAATAAATGCTGTAGACGCAACATAATCCTTACCATTAGACTGTCATCGGGTGATAAACAGACTAATAATAAAATTATAATTTTAAATGGCATTATCAAAAAAAAGTTAGTGGATGGCCTTTCATGCACGAAGTTCTATGTGACTTTTTCAATTCATAAATTATGTGCAGTAGCGGTCATAAGTGGAGTAGCAATCTTACAAAGCAATAGATTGATACTTTGTTAAACTTACAACCTTCCGACGCCGCGTGCGAATTTTGAGGAGTACGTAGGTACTGTGTTAATACATCACTAAAGGCGGAAACAGACTTATAACACGCTACGCCACGCCACGGCATTCAAGCGTTCTCATTGGCCACATTTCGTCTCGTGAAACTACTCTTTGTGTTTTGGCCAATAAGCACGCGTGGGATGGCGTAGCGTCTTATCAGTCTGTTTCCGCCTTTATACACACAGATGTAGGTAAGGCCTGGTAGGTACCGCGTGTTCACAGCAATTCAATTCTTAGCATGATACGTTACTGCACTTATGACCGCGTACTGTACCTACTTTTTAGACATCACTGACATCGGTGAAGGAAAACGTCGTTAGGAAACCAGGTTAATAAAAGTCTGAAATCGCCAATCCGCCGTCACCAAGCGTGGTGATCAATGCTCGTGACTTCTCTGTATAAGAAGAGGCCTTTGCCCTGCTGTGAGACAGTTATAGGCTGTATCTATTATATTTTCAAACCATCTTCTGCCTTTGATTTTGTCCGCGTCAAAGTTGATATATTATTACACCAAAACCGTACAATTTTCCGAGATAAAGTAGCCTTTGTGCTATTCCAGACTATAATCTATTTCTGTGCCAAACTTCATCCAGAGTGAGTAACAAAAATCCATTCAAACTATCACATTTATAATAAGTAGTAGTAGGATATTCCAAAAGCACAAATCCTCAACACAATAACTAATTCAAGAAGGAAAACTGGTATCATAAATTCCATAACATTTTACTCATGGCTTACGATCACAAAACTTTTACGATTGCTATCGTAAACTACGAAGACTTTATTAAATTCTGCAGAAACCGGTCCGGGCCGGTATTACGGCACGGTTGCATCGAATACCGTGTGTTGCCCGTAAGCCGGCAGGCGGCAGACGACAACTCAATATCAAGTTCAAAATTAGACCTCTTTGACGAAACGTAGGCCAAGTTTCGGCTAAGTAGATTAGTAAGAAATGGAGTATACGATGTTAGGAATCGATATTTTTTGACGGAAATAGTGATGTGATTGTGTGAGGATCTGATTTGGAACTATACCTAATCAAGCAAAGTAAGAATTGTTAATTCAATGCTAAGAATTCTTTCAATGTTAACTCTAATATAGCATCAACCGCCAAAGATGAGATCCCATTGGTCCATCCCATAGTAAGACTTAGATGGAAAGTAAGTAATCCACCCTAGAACACTTATTGGCTGAGGTCTCCGAACGACCACAGTATCTATGAACACATAGACAGATATTGTTTCCTCCGGTTTTTTTGGTGGTTTTTACTTTAATACGGTTAATTTCTCCTTGAGTTAGTTCATCAATTAAATCGGGTAGGTACATTGATCTGTTCTTTTGTTGTTCCAGTCAGTTCAACACAAAAGACAATTTAATTGAACATGTCATTCACAATATAAGATGTCTCCAATTTCAGTACATTTAGAAACCATACAGCAGACAGACGTCTATCTCTAAACAAATGCACGAAATCGCATTAGACAAATCAAGTGGTAATAAACAAAAGAAACTTGATATACGCACTTACCCTTAGGAAGGGTGAGGATAATCTCCTTTCGCAGGATATCCCTGTCTATCCGGCATTCCGGCCCTATGCCCGGATAACAGTCGTGCCCGGTTCATTAGTCACATATCAGTTAACGGGAATTGGATCCCACAAACATTATCAGATAAAGACACGATTTTCTACGCTCAATAGAGAATATAAACGAAAATGGCGGAATGAAACAATTAGGAAAATCGGATTCCAACTAAATGTCGGTACTCAAGTTAGCAATGGAGGAAATGAGGATCAGAATGATTAGAAGGAAGACAATGATAAAGAAATAACATTTTATTGTACACGCTTGACAAATAAAAGAGAAAATGCAGATGCACCACATTTTATAAAAGAAAATTTAGATGAAGTTTGCCATAATGAATTTAAACAGGACAATGATGTAGAAAATGGAACTAAAAGTAAAACAGAATATCACGGTGCAGACTTTATATCACTTTATAAAGAAGTTTCTTCGAATAAAATATTCACTACTGCAACTGATCATTAAAACTCCAGGTAAGGCAGGCGTCTTACAACTCAAATATAGTTCACTACCCGTGTTCCACTTTTCCAAGGTACAGAGGAACATGTAATCCCCCGTGCAGTTGTACAACGTTAAGATCTGACACAACTGTCTTTGTTAAGTTTGTTAAATTGCTTCTCCGGTAATAAATTGTTAACTGAAATTTCAAAAGTTGTGGCAACAAGCGTACCCGGAGCTCTACTTAAAGTTTGTGCTGCTTCAACATTGTTACCAAGGTTTCTTACATCTGTTTGGATATTACGTACCCGTATCATTCTAAAAGTTTGTTTCGGCAACTCTGCAATTTGGAGAAACTTATCAACAAACATTCTGAAGTCAATTCTCTCAATGTCATCAACCTATTTCCGTTTTTTATGAAGAAAACTCTTGATATTATGTTTAGTACTCTCTGCTTTAGTGGATTTCTTAACGCTTCGCAAACAAAATTAAATTACGTGGCATCATTAAATATTAAAACAACATCGTTTTACAGTCTTCGCGTGTTTGAACAGGCGTCACTTAAAAGCAATGGCCGGATTTTAAGGGATTCGCGTTTTTACAACCCCTAGGGCTGGTTACTGACGATAAAAAATCGTTCAATCTCGGCGGTACAACAGAATTCACGAGCAGAATAACGTTAGTACACACTATAAATCATTGCGTCACGGTATCGTCACGCTGTCACCTCGTTGATGGGCCCGAAAACAAATATTATCTTTGTGGAATAGTGTTACCCTCTGAGCTCAATTTGTTTAGAGTATACCTAGCTATCTTCTACCCGCGACTGCGTCCATGTGGTTTTGTTCACCTGCGTTAGGTTGTATCTTTGATGGTTACTGCTCATTTTCGAGGGCCGTAGTGTGATGATATATAGCCTATGGATACTATTTCTTATGAATTTGGCTATTATATACAACTAGCGACCCGCCCCGGCTTCGCACGGGTGCATGTATTATACATATAAACCTTCCTCTTGAATCACTCTATCTATTAAAAAAAACCGCATCAAAATCCGTTGCGTAGTTTTAAAGATCTAAGCATATATAGGGACAGACAGACAGGGAAAGCGACTTTGTTTTATAATATGTAGTGATAGTGATAGTGAAGAATGTCTCTACTCCGACAAATTATACTTTCCTCAGTAGTGCGTTTAAACTAACAAATATCTCTTCAGCTTTATTATACATATTAGTAGGTATATATAGATAGTTTATTATGCTTATAGTATAAATATTATGTAACATACAGATTACTTGACTTAGTTAGAACTGTCTGGAAGTTAGATCAAAACTTCCGATACAGTCTAGAAAGTTCCACAACTAAGAAATATTCTCAGAACTCAAATTACTAAAGCCTTTGTGGCTTAAGGTTTATTATAGAGCAAAATAATAGTAATTAATACAAACCGCTTTACCAATAAATCAAGACAACAAATCTAAGAAAAGGTAAACCCAAGCTTAACCTGTATTTAAACTCAATAAACACATTTTAAAGTAAAGTCCAGATAATAATTAGAGGCATAGAAATAAAACGCAATCAATCAAAGTTAGCCTTCGATTATTTCCTTTTGGTTAAACATTTTAACTCTTAACCCTGGGGCTACTCCATGTTCAAAGAAGTTAGGTAGCGATGGCAAAAGAAATTTGATCGTATCTGCAACTTTATTGGTTCACAATATGTAAATAACTTCAAAAGATATTGAAATTTTGTGAATATTGCAACGTATTGCTTGTAAAATGTCTGCTTCTTCGAAGTAAAATGAGAAAGAAAGAAAAGGAGGTAAGATTGTTTGTTTGTAAGAGATAATCTCAAGAAGTTCTCAAACAAATATGTAAGTTCTCAACCAATTGCTGCTGCTACTGCTGAAAGTCAAAGTCAAAGTCAAAACATTTATTTCAATTAGACCATTTACAGGCACTTTTGAATTGTCAAGGTTGTGTTGTACAACCTTATCCTTTGTTTACCAGAAGCCTGAAAGGAGGCATTTTACTCATAATTATTACTATGTTACCAACTCAGAAATCGTAAAAAAATAACTACTAATTTCAAAAAAATATCTCTTGCACCTGTACGAAGCTACTTAACATTGTAAACCATCCTTTTGACTCACTCTATGAAAACATTAAAATCCGTCGCGTAGTTTAAAAGATCTAATGCCGGCCATCCACCATCCAATCTATCGTCCAATCGGCAGGACGCTACCGATTGGATCATGCCGATTGGACCGTGGATGGGAGTGGATTGGCATGACAATTATAACTATCATGCCAATCCACTCCCATCGACGGTCCAATCGGCATGATCCAATCGGTAGCGTCCTGCCGATTGGACGATAGATTGGATGGTGGATGGCCTGCATAAGCGTGCACACGGCGGGAAGCGACTTTGTTTCATACTATGTAGAGATGAACAACTTAAGGTCGCGCCAAAAGCCAGCAAACTTTTGGAACGAAGTTCCTTATATTATAATTCACCCGCGCGCCCCGTATTAAGTGTTTTATCGTAATAACTCCAAAAATAAAAGGAATTATCTAAAATCCCTAAATAAAACCCTCACTCATGTAAAAATATAACTAATTATCAAATTTTCGTCATATTAATCATTATAATATTGTGTATAAATCGAAAAAAACAAAAAATTAGAGGCTACTTCGTGATGTTTTTCTATCGAGAAAATGTTATTATTTTATGTTTTTGATCAATGAGAACCCTCGAAAATATCATGTAGTTATCATACATTTGTATTTTAAGCCTAGAAATCTAGAATTGTTCATGTAAAATAAAAAAAAAGATTAGTAATTTTGCTTACTACCCACTCTTAATACCCCGTTTCGCTTCGTAACAAGCTGCAGACACTGATAAAATCTGGTGAACTGTTTTTCTTTCATTCCCACGTCGGCATCGCAACAATTGTTTAAATATTTACTGCGTTTGCATCCCCTTGCGAATCAGATATGACCTTTATTAAAAATTCTTTAGCACGGACGTTTCGTACGGCTCGGTTTTATAGTGAACCACCTTAAGCCCGAGACTTCGTTTGCGGAAAGTCGGTTATTGCTGGGTTCTATTTTTTCGTGGAACCCTAATTCTTTTTTCTAAAATATATTCTAAAATAAAAATAAGTAAGTAAACTTAAGTTATAACATCAACTACAGTTACCGGCACGTAAGTTGGCAAGAGATTTTCGTAGTGGGGAAAGTTCGCGCATATAAAAATGTATGAAATTGTGCGTGCGCAAACTTCCCCCACTACAAAAACTCTTACCAACTTACGTGCCGGTAACTGTATCTGCCAGTGAAAAGCCCGTCAAAATCGGTCCAGCAGTTTCGGAGATTAACCGGAAGAAACAGGCAGATAGACAAAAAATTTAAAAAAGATTTTTTTCGTATACAAACCGTGTTAACTTTTATATTTATTTGAAAAGCTGTTATTTAGATATTTCAAACAGACACTTCTTTATTTATTTATAGATGTTTTAAAAAACACTAGTTTTTTGTTGTTGTAAACCTACTAAGTTTACTCATTCATAGTTAAAAAATATTCGGTAATATTATGCTTTCGAAACAGAATTTTTCCTCTCAGATACCGGTTGCAGCGTGGGCGTATAAATAAAATGGATTCAATTCCAACATTGCACCATTTATAACCCCTCTTCCGCCACTGTCTTTGAAGTCACTTCAATTCTTTTATATCTTTGTATTTATCTATACCTGCATATTGGTATATTTCGGTCTTCGTTCGGCTGTCTTTGAGTTTCTGCTTACATTGTAACTTGGGGGGGAAAGTTAAATGATTTTTGTGAACAAATCCACACAAAAAGCAATTTGTGAAGTGCCGCGGGTCAGGAATTCAGGATGCAAAGCCACCACTTCGAGTTTCCTTTTGATGAAGTTCACTGAGCTTTATTTATTCTTTATTTAAAATAAGTGAATTAAAATATTTGGTTCAAAATTATGATTTGTTGTTTTATATTTACTAGTGAACTAATTTTAAAGAAGTTATGACCAACCAATATTAATAAAAACTACCATTTGAAACAGCTCCAAATAAACGTGTAGCAAACGATGGCATAAAACTAAATTAAAAAAAAAACCACACAACAAAAATAGTTGCCTAATATAAATGTTTTACCAAACTATTGCGTAGATACAGAATACAGATGCTGAGTTGATTGATGATATAATAATTACTATGTGAGTCCATAGATAAAACTGTAATAACTGCTTTATTTCAGTTCAAGTGTATTATTTTCATCGCACTGATAGTTTAATGGTTGGTCTTGATTAAATTATCCATTCTTGTATTATATTAATTTCTATTATGTATTATGAAAGAATTATGTCTCTTACGACCAGGCCGTAATATTTAAAACATTGTCATTCGAAATAAAAAATTATAAGAAACCTATTTCAAATACCTGTTCAATGATACCCCCTTTATTCTTTTTTTTTAATTTTTCACAATATGACGTATGGTTGTCGCCATATTGAATTTTGATAGCTGTCATACCATAAATTTGACAGTTATCAAAACGAAAAATCGATTTACGTAATAATCATCAAAATCGGCGTATGCGTTTTGTCGCTATAGCGCACACAACGAACATACATATATAGGCTGATAAACACATTACTCTTTGCGTCGCGCAGTCGGGTAAAAATAATGGATCGCTTTGTAAAGCTGGTGTCGACTTGACAATTCCGACTACGTGGAGCAAGATAATCCAGTTCAGTTAATCGAGAATGAACACCCCGTCCTTTTTTATCTTTCTAAGGGGTTAATTTTTCTATCGTCAGATAACTCTTAACGGAGAGATAAATAAGGCAATTTGACAGCTTTTGTATAGAAAATTTGTCAAACTGTAATATTTATTCTTAGGATAAAAGTTATCTGACTATTATAAATAAGCCCTAAAAATAACAATTGAAATTTTAGAGTGATCTACAATTTAAATTGTTATTTTTCTAACACTGAGCTTCTTTTTTACCCCTTTTCCATGAAGTGTACCTACTCAGCAGTTTGACTTTTATTTAATTTCATACCAAAATCAAAGTTAAATCATTGATTTTAATTAGACCTTTCACTTTTAAACGTCATGTACAAAAAACATACACGAACATTCGCGCAAGCGCCTTGCGCTGTCTAAACGAAACAGTAGGCCCAGGCATACATTTTCGCCGCGCCGTAGAGAGGGGATAGCTGTCTACTCTCCATCCGTCTTACGCTTTTTCGATCAGGTCACGTGTCCTGACGCGCACGTGTCCTGACGCGAGTTTAAGATTTTATACCCATTACAGAAAAAGTGCTCAACGCCGCTAAAGAAGTTTTCACTTCAAAAATAATTAAATCTAGTTGCTCCTTCCAAAAGGTAGTTTCGTATGGAGAAGAATGGGCAAGAAACTCCATTATCAGTGCTCATTCTCGACTATGACATCAACTAAAAAGTTGCATAATGATGTCCTTTCTTAGGCGATTAACACACGGCACCGCGCACCGCCGCGGTAGGCGGTGAAGCGGCGATTATTACATGGTACGGTTAATGTTCAAGCTTACCCCGTACCAAAATCGTTTCAGTAGTTTAGCCGTAAAAGCGCACGTAATAGACAGAATTACTTTAGCATTTATAACATTAAAACGGATACGGGATAAGAATCGAGAAGAAAACGAACATTCTTTTTCCAAAATCTCAACAATAAAAACTCACACTCAATAAACTAATCACATTCTCGCCTTACAATACGCGTGAAGCGTGACGTCATTAAGTAATTACGTAATGAACACGTATGTAACTATTGTGCCTTATGGTTGGCCGGTCGACCGTATCACCTCGCTCTCGAGACCAAAACTCCGTAACGTAACATGCGAAGGACGCCTGATGACGACATTAGGACAACAATCTTCTTCTACAATGGAGCTTGCCATTACCGGTGACGGTTATTGGTGAGGTAGGAAAGCCTGTGATCTTTGAGGGGCGGAGAGGGGGGAATGGTTTCTACCGATAACGGTGTTAGCTGTGAACTATTAGTGACTTGTCGATATGTAGATACGTTATTCTATTAGGGGGTTGTTAATAGATTGGGTTGCATCAATTTATGTTACACTTAATAGTGTATCTAGCTATCATATTTCAGTGCAAAGATATAATGGCTGCCTTTTAATTCACTTCTCATCTTATAGGGGTGAATGTACCTACTCAAGAATAGGACTTACCTACTTCTACTACTGGAGCAATTCATTGTACAGAAATCACAAATACCCTGCAAAAGGATAGGATTTTGCCAATAGAATTTTCATTTGGTTTACAGACAATACCTTAATACCTAGTTATCTTTCTGTTGCATCGCGATTTTGTGTTCATTTATTAAGCTTGTGGTGTCTAAATAATTTTGAAACCTTATTAGAGTGATTTGAAAGAATTGGTCTCGTTGGTCTAGTGGTCGCAAGCACGACTGCTGAGCATGAGGTCTTGGGTTCGATTCCCAGGTCGGGCAAAGTGTTATTGGGTTTTTCCATCAGGAATTTCTCAGTAGCTGCCTTGGAGTCTAGATTTGTGCCCGGTTGATGGCAATAGGCTCGCCCCCTATTACATGGGACCTAAACATAACTGGCGAAATGTGGGTGTACTACTTAATGGGTACACCTCTGCCTAACCCTTCGGGGATTACAGGCGTGATGTTATGTTATGTTATGACTCAGTCGAAACATTGTTTTAAAGTACCTAGTTACAAGTTAGCTGCCTGAACACCACACAGCTTGTTCGACTGTACCAACGTAAGATAGACCTTGTTACAAGTTTTAAAAAAACTATTCGATTTTACTTAAAAGGGCAATTTGTGTGTAAAAAAAAGTTTTGTTAAGACATAGCTTTGTTTCGTGGTATGAATAGAGAACTCTATCGCGCATTTCGTTTACATAATAACGTTGCTTGAAAAAGCAATCTAGGAAGGGTTTTGTGCCTTTTTATGTAATGTAACCAGAACCTAACCGAAGCCCGACTTTTATGTCTCACTAAACCTAAAAGACCTAAAGAAAATACTTTCGTATTTTTCCTATTATTGTGACGATTCTTAGTGTTAGATTATCCTGCTAGGGTTGCAGATGTTCGAAAGAGTTACCACGGCCCTGGAAGGCAAAGGGCATTACGAGGAACACGGATGGATTTTAGTCAGTAAGAGTCCGACGCTTCTGCTTTGCCCAGAGTGGAAGTAAGTCATTTGATGATTTCCCATCCTTAAAAAAGAAAAGTGTTAGATTGCACAACTCGACTACTTGTAACGTAAATAGCATCCATTAAATGGAAACGTTACCCTCACACTACGTACATGTTACTGTGGCTACTGACTAAAACTTATTTTTGCCAATGTAGGTAATTATAAGAGGGACAATTTCTTTCACAGTATCAATTTGTCAAACATACCTCTAATTTTTGACAAGTTTTGACCGTTTGACAAGGAGAAAAACAGCACTTATTATATCAAGTTTGTAAGGATGGATGTTTGTTTGTGTTTCACGCATAAACGGCTAAACGATATGAGCTGAAATTCGGCCCACATATAATTATAGATCTATAGCTTAACACAGAATAATTTTTATCCCTTTTCTATGTCCCCAATATTTCAACTTTGATGCAGAAAAAGTCGTAGGCAAGAGCTTGTAAACCCATCGTATTCATTTCCGTGCATCATACAATCCATTCGCGCAATTGCGCAGATCCTGATTTCTGCGCGAGATTACCACTTTCAGTTAACAAATTGAACAAAACAATGTAATCAGGAATAGGAAAGTGAATATTACACGCAAGACTAACCAACCGCAAGTAACGGAGTTAAATTACGGGACGAGTCATGAACACGAACCCGTATAGTACAACTATATGTTAATTTGTTTATAATAATAGTTATTAGGGTAGTGATTTAAGGGGCGTGTGTATTGGATTTTCATGAGTCTGTAAGTAAACGTTGCAATATAACATTTCATTACATAATACTACATCCTTCCTGAAGGTGCCTGAAGCGGTAAGCTGACTTCTATATTAAATTCCGGGTGAAATTATACTATGATCACTGGACCAATGCGGTTTATAAGATATAAATAGGGTTGCCAATTTTTTTTTAAGAAATTGAATTTCTATTTCTGATTTCAGAGAGGGCAAATAAAAAAAACCCACTTATAATAAAGAGTACATTCATTTCAATTTTTAAAAAGACTATTGTTTCTTTTGCGAAACATAATAGTTTTTGGGGATACCAATATAGTAACAGTAAACAGTAACATTTTTGGGTTATGACTATGGGTATACATGATTGGTATTAGTATACTTAGTAAACATTGTATAAAAAAAAAGTATTTTAGCGTAGGTACTCTATTAGTATTACAAGAATGTAAAGTACACCTTTATGGAATAGACTACCATATTCTATTTTAGAATATTGTAATACGGTTGGCAACCCTAGGCACACATATACAGGGTGATCGATGATTCGAATAAGTACTACCTTTTGGAAAGGCAACTATGTACTTAGATATTATATTCGTTCTAAAGTAGATTATTTCTTGTGTTAGACGTTCAAAATTGCCTGATAATGGTCTAATTGAAAAATATGATTCGACTTTTTTGACTTTTTAGAAACATTCCCCGAAAGGGGATAAGCTTGAGTTAATTAGTTTTGCCTCGAAAACTTTTAGTAGATTGATTTTTAGTTATTACCACTTTAGAAATTTTCTTGAATTTACTTTGCTTTTCGATCAAATAATTTTCTAATTACATAATAATTAATTTATTAATGAGCTATCAGAAATTAATCTATACCTATATAGGTATACTTTAATTCATATAATAAAGCTAAAGAGATTTTTTGTTCTTTTTTGTTTAAACGCGCTAATCTCCGGAACTACCAGTCAGATTAGAAAAATCTTTTAGCATATGATAGCCAGATTCATGAGTCATAGTATAAGCTATATAACATCACGCTACGACGCGCGGGAGCGGAGCAGTAACCAAAAACGTCACAACACTGGATACAAATGCTTTTTAAAAAATTTCAAAGTATTGAGACTGACTGTACACTTTTATCCGTACCACCATTACCTTAAACCCTAAAAAGCCACGACACTAAAAACACCTCCAATTACATGAAAGTCGTAATCATTACGCTAAACTACCAACTAAAGTTTCATCGCTTACCAATTAGTGCCACAAACGGCAATCTAGTTTGCAACAATGGGACATCTATCCGAACTTTAATCAACTTAGTGGAAAATTACGTTATTTAGCTCCAACCTCTAGCACACAGGCTAACAACGTGCCTTGTAATTTGTATCCGGAGATAGGCCCTGCCTCCTATTACGCGGCCCCTAACTCCGGACCAAAACAGCCGCTGAATTAAACTGGCACCTTTTATTTTATGCATTAAATGGTAGCCAGGTAGCAAGAACAAAGTTAGATGGAAAATACATAGTCGAGGATTCCTTTCTTTGTTTTAATACAAAATTTAATATTTACCGACTTATGCAAGGAAATTGGGAATTCAAATTGTTGACACAATATGAACTGTGTCTTTCTAGTTTATTAAAACATACGACGAATGTAGTAACATAACATCACGCCTGTAATTCCCGAAGGGTTAGGCAGAGGTGTTGGGTACACCCACATCTCGCCAGTTATGTTTAAGTCCCGTGTAATAGGTGGCGAGCCTATTGTCATCAACCGAGCACAAGTACAGACTTTGAGGCTGCTAATGAGTAATTCCTGATGGAAAAACCCAAAAACACTTTGCCCGACCTGGGAATCGAACCCTCATGGTCAACAGTCGCGTCGTACGCGGAATATGTTTATTTGCAAGGCAGTGGCACATGTTTCCTGAAATTTTAAATTAATATTTGAACATAGTCAATATTAATTTTGAGATGCTATCAGTTTGTTTGGATGAAGCAGTTCATGCTGCCTCAAATCAAGGAACATCTTGAGCCAGTATTTCCTCTCATTGTCCTTCAGTTGTTCCTGGTCACCTCGTGTCCTAGTATCTCTTCCAAACATGAGCACTAAACGGCCTCCCCGTTAAGTGCTCATGTAGTAAGTATTTTATACATAATTTCGCCTAAGGCCCTGGCTTACTAAACAGTATTGCGATATATCAATGAGGCAGATAACGCCTCAAGCACTGTAATTGTAGCTGCCACTAGTATGTATGTAAGGACCGTGACACACCACACGCATGTCAGCCTGACTAACGCAGACGGTTACCAGCCGTCGGATTGGTTACCTCGCTCGGTTGCGCTAATGTGTTACTTGCCTAAGTAATACTGACGATTTGTTCATGTACAGATTAGGTAGAATTTGCACGGGAAGAAGTGTCTTGCACTTCTTCAGTAGATTCTACTAGTAAGCATTAAGAGCAAGTTTGGGATATCCTGAGAAAAAGAATATTCATTATTTGATATACTAGCTTCTTCCCGCAACTCGTCTGCATATAATTCACGTTTACCGCAAAATATATCCTATGATACTCGGTAATATTTTTTTTTGTAATCGGATCCTTTTATGAACAAAAATCAAACAAACGTTACTTCCTTATAATATTCGTATAGACGCAATCAGCAATGCCTAAATAACTTCTGACTAAAGGTTTACATTTTTGGTTTTTTTTTTATGTAAGGATCGTAGCAGGTGGCGTTCTGTGGTTTCTGCCTACCCCCATGGGAAAAAGGCCTGAGTTTCTGCATATGTATGTATGATATTTCTTAAAATTTAAGTTGGCTAAGTATCTGTGTCGGTGTCAACACAGCACTTGTGAATTTTAAAGATCGAGTGTCAAAAACGGGTGCAAAAGTATCTCTTCATTTTTCCGAGTTTTACAATAAAAATCTCAGTTCCAAATAACCCAACAGATGAACCTCCCTAGGAGTGCGCTCTAACGAGTGGAATGTCCAGCAAAGAGCACACTCGGTAACAAAAGAGGACCGGTGGCACAAAAGCAAAGGGAGGGAACCGGCTGCCCGCGAGATGTGTGTGTCCACTGTATCACGATATTTATTTGGCACTAGCATTCTTCCCGCGACTTCGTTCGCATGATTTTTCTTACATATCCCTAATTTTTAATAAAAATATAATAATATAAGAAAATACAACCTGAATTTTAATCCGTTGCAAATTGTATGGATCAGCTGTTTTTATTTTTTCACATTTCGTACTATGTCCCTTAATAAAAGTTGTTCATATTCATGAGTACATTCACCCCCTGAAAGATTTGCAATGGATTAAAATTCACGGTGTATAATACATATAGCCTATGTCACCTGGGGATAGTGTAGCTTCCCAACAGTGAAAGAATTTTTCAAATCGGTTCAGTAGTATTGGAGCCTATTCAATGCAAACAAACAATCAAATCTTTTTTTATAAAATTAAATAAACCTACATAGAAGTATAGATAGTATAGATAACTAGCTTTTGCCCGCGACTTCGTCCGCGTATATGTCGGTTATCGCGGACGCAGAAGAAGTCGAAGTCGAAGTGGAATAAAAAGTAGCCTATGTCCTTTGTTGGGGTTCACACTTACCCTGTACCAAATTTCACATAAATCGGTTCAGTAGTTTAGGCGTGAAGAAAAGACAGACAGACAGTTACAGCAGACGTTATGGAACAAGCAACTAGTCTCAGCTTTCTGACTAACTGACCGGCTAGGGCTCCTTGACAATATAAAAGTGCCAGTAAGTGACTATGATTTTGACTTTGAATTTGCAAATCTTTCAAAACAATGTTGTAAGTTGCGAATGAGCTGAGTAGTTAATTCATCAGCTGTTCTATAAATTTTCAGGTATTTTGTGGTATATTCTTGTGTGGGACAACTGTTTTTTTTTAACCTAAAGAAAGCGCTTTGGTTTCTAGAATAAGTAGAAAATTAAAGTACCGTGCGTAATCTTCATAAACAAGTATAGATATACTGATAAAACCTATGTATACCAATTTCAATTTGCAAGATAAAAATGTTAAATAAACATTTGGATGTATACCAATGAATAAAATTATCGTTAGCATGAATCTCATTTAAGTATATAAATGAAGTAGGCAAAAATTAGGTTTTTATACTGTAAATAGTACTCATTTATAGAATCTAATCACTATATTATGCAAATCAAACCAATTTACTTATTTATTCAGAATTTATGTAAATATTTTAAAATATAAATTTGTCAAATTGTCGTACGTACAATGGACACGCGCGAAACTGGTTTACTCGTATGCAAATTGACTCCGGCCTCCCTAATTCAACCCCCAAGGTATTTTATACCCTAACATATTAAATTAGAGTTTAAAATTAAATATAATTACGTTCGCAGACTGCTTCTGTGTTGTTAAAAAGTGTAGGGTATCGGTTAATTAAACTGAAGCCATTGATGAAACCTTAGTATGGAGTTGTATGGAGTATGTATGGATGTATGCAATGACTTTAATTCGGATCGCAAGAGGGTGAAATGATACGGTAGTAGGTACGTACTTGTCACTAGCCCTTTTATAGACGATGACGTAAGCAGTGGCGCGACGCGAGACGGTTCGATAGACCTACCTATGATATATATAGAAATTAAATGTGTTTTCGGTTCACATAGATAGTTAACTTTACTATTGATGGAGTTTGGGGCTAACGGAAAATGGACTGTGATTAATTTTTACACATATTATTATGTGAATGACGAGCTGTGCCCGCGGTCTCGCTCACGTGGATCTAAGTGTAATCTAAGGAAATAAGTAAGTATTGAATGCTTTGTCATCACAATCTTTCGATGGACCTATTAGACAAGCTAAAGAGTTTATTTTAGTCTAATTCTGAAAGTGCTAAAATCTATATTTTATTTCTAAAGAAATTGAAGTATACCTAGGTAAGTACGTACAAAAATTCACGCGGATAAAGTCGAGAGACAAAAGATAGTTAAGTATATAATAAAATGATAAAAAAGAGATGACAAAAATTGGACGTAGTAATTATATTTTTTGTAGGTACTATAACAACTTGATCAAGTTAAAAGCTCTGTATTCTAGAGGAAATCACTAGATTCCTCCTCTAAGCAGAGAACCTACAGCTTTTTCTAGATCTTAGTACTTCTAGGTTTACCTATAACGTGCTACAGGGTGTCTTGTACTTCCTAATGAGCATGACCATGTTGTTAAGCAACATGGTCATGCTAAGCTACGACTACACAGTTCAAGCCACACCCCCTTTTAAATAAAGTCCAAAGACTTATAGAAATATAAAGCCGTGTGTTCACAGTAAAGACTCTGACAATAGCTAAAGTGTAATCATTGTCAGACTCAATCTATACCAATATAGTAAAACTGAAGAGAAGTTTTGTTTGTGTGTTTGTTTAAATGCGTCTCTGTAACTACCTGTCCGATTGGAAAAAATCTTTTTGTATATGATAGCCAGATTAATGAGGAATGGTATAAGCAATATAACATCACGCTACGACATATAGGAGCAGAGCAGTATCTAAAGACGTAACATAACACGAGTAAAAGATGCAGAAAGAGCTAGTACATAACTAACATTATAAAGAGGAAAGATTTGATTGTTTGTTTGCATTAAATAGGTTTTGAAACTACTGAACTGATTTGAAAAGTTCTTTCACTGTTGGGAAGCTACACTATCCCCGGGTGACATAAGCTATATTATATTTTCAAAAAGTTAGGGATCCGTAAAGAAATTACACGAGCGAAGACGCGGGGAAAATGCTAGTAGAAAAAAAGACAAGCGAGATGAGATGATACGACGCTTGTTTACAAATGTTTACATACAGCAACCGAAAATAGAAACCCATCAAGTTCATCATTAAAATTTCATACGCTATTGTTGTTCATTTTGACAACGTACGTTGATAGATCTTTGTGAGGAAAGGTTATTTTAATAAAGAGGTTACTTTTATATATTTTTGTATCGAGAAATTGGTAAAAATATAAATGTTTTTTTAAAAAGAACAGAGTCCCATATATTCAAGGATTTCCTTATTTTTCCGCTGTTCAGAAACTCAAGAGAAACGACAAAACATAACATAACATCACGCCTGTAATCCCCGAAGGGTTAAGCAGGGGTGTACCCATTAGTACACCCATATTTTGCCTGTTATGTTTAAGTCCCATGTAATAGGAGGCGAGCCTATTTCCATCAACCGGGCACAAATCCAGACTCCGAGGCTGCTACTGAGAATTTCCTGATGGAAAAATCCAATAATACTGCCCGACCTGGGAATCGAACCCAAGTCCACATGCTCAGCAGCTGCGCTTTACGTCCACTGTGGCAGTCCCACTAGATCAACGTGGCAGTCGACGAAACATTTTTTGATTATAATCCTTTCTTGTTGTATATTATTAGGGTATTGTCATCGCCTTAAGCTGGTCACGACATAAGTCACATTTGTCACAATAACAGTCGACCTAACGAAGTAATAAAGGTAGAAACAATACGGTGCCACGACAATTGTCTTGACTAACCAGTTACTAGTTTGACCATTGAACAAACCGGGCTGTTCTTATTTGCGGTACACGTTAAGTTAGGCTCTGTACACACCTGCCGGGGAGCGGTGAATGCTTATGCACTCCCGGCCATAGGCAAAGGTGGAACACTGCAGTGGTTTTAGCCGGTAAGAGTCCAGCATGCCCCTCTGTCACCCCCACGACGAGTCCATGAGGATTACCACCGAGCACATAAAGAAAAAGACTCTGTAGTCTGTACACACACCTGAGGGCGCCATTCGGACCCAGTCGGGGATCGCGGAAGGCGCATTATACCTAGCATTTTTAGATGCTGATAAAAAATATAGAACGGTTAGGAAAAAATTATATTTTATGGTAATACTTAGTATGAAATAGGCAAAGATATATTTGTTATTTTTTTTTTAAACCGTTAAGTCCAAAATAAACTTACAAAGTAAGTACATACCTATGGGTTGGAAAAGGATCATACTCTCATTCACGAGAGGCAAGTATCGTTGCAAGAGGCAAGAGGCAATAAACTGTTTGAGATAAACCTTACGTCATTGAAATATTAGACATCGTATTTGTGAAACAGGAACGTGCTACCCAAATCCAACAATACAATTTAAACCAGAAATTCCAGGTGATTGATATCTGAATACCTCAGCAGCGAGGATTCTAAAACCATTCGTCTAAACTTACCTTTACCCAACTTTGTACATCGATGTGGCTGTGAACGGGTTATATATTACTCGACAAGTATTCCAGTTAGCAAGATTTACCTCGCTAAGTACATAGTCTACGCTGCGAACTGAATAAAATAAATTATACAAGCAAAGCTATACTTATTCCACTTCTCTTTCAGTTACGAACTGGGAATCCATTTTGAAAATGGAAAATGGGTTCCATTTCGGAATTGGATTTTAATTTTGGTAACCTAACGATAATTTTATGTTGCAAGGGCATGCTGGGGCATAAATTTACGTGATGTGTTTTTAATTGTCGACAACCTTTTTTTCTTTTTGGTGTGAATGGAAAAGGTTGCTAATTAATTATGGAGCTTATGAATAAGTTCTTCGTTGCATGTACTCCTAGTTTACAAAGTGCGTCTTCAAGTTTGTTTTAGTTCTTAATTTGATCCCTGCTTGTTTGGAGGGGAGTGGAAATTATGTGTTTTCTTACTCCTTCGTTGTTATTTTCAGATTAATTTCGTTGCGAGAACCAAGACAGTTGAATCGATTCTCCGGGACTCATCGAGCTTTATTGCCTTGGCGCTTTTCTGGTAGTCGCCACTGTTGATTCTGGCTTTTAAGAGTTGCAGTGGTTAAGGAATAATGAGGTGGGCTTGTCTCAAAAAATCATTCATCTACTACTTATACGTGCCTGATGAAACTCAATCTATGTATCGTATGATATAGGTACATATAATAAAGCATGAGAAGTTTTTTGTTTGTTTATTTAAACACGCTAATCTCGGGAACTACTAGTCAGATTGCTAAAAATCTCTTTGTATATGATAGCCAGATTCATAAGGAATAGTTTAGACTAAATAACATCACGCTAAGACCCACGAGAGAAGAGCAGCAACCAATACCACACGCACGAAGAAGCATGGAGCAACTAGTAATTTCATATAAGCAAAACGCACGATATATTAAATCATCCATGTAATATGTAAACGTGTGAGTAATTGCCTTGTTTGATAACAAACTTTTTTAATTTCCGCATATGCGCACGCAAATACTACATAAAACATACAATTCGTACGTAAGTAAACACAAAAAAATAGCGTAGTAATTTCATTCAGAAATTCTACGAAAAATGCTACCACAAAAATATTTGTTCATCGCCCATATTATTATTTGCCTAGAATGAAGTTTAATAGAGACGCGCAACTTTCTATGAAACTTAATCGATTTAACTTTTCGACGAGTCATTCGGTGATGAACGTAATAATCGCAATCTCATTGAGGTGTATCCGAACAGAAAGATCATTTGAACGGTAGGTACACGGCTACACATCAAGCTATACAAAACCAGTTTTAGCTGGCCTCGCATTGTATATGCTTTTCGTACAATCAGAAGTCAGCTTATACTGGTTAAGTATAGCTTGATGTGTAGCCGTGCGT
Organism: Hoplodrina blanda; assembly: GCA_949316365.1. Lineage (NCBI taxonomy): Eukaryota > Metazoa > Arthropoda > Insecta > Lepidoptera > Noctuidae > Hoplodrina > Hoplodrina blanda. The sequence goes on from OX438582.1 coordinate 4,740,222, forward strand.
ACTAGATTCTGACAACGACTTTGTGAATGGTGAATGTCGGTTATCGGTAAGCATTTTTTGCGGAACCAAATTTTTATTTTTATTTCTGAAATAAAAGTATTTAATTTATTTTGTATAACATGAGCTAGCTATCTGTCAGTGTCAGTTGCCCGACAAAATTGGTCAAGCCATTTCGGAGATTAGCCTTAACAGACTGTTAAACTGACACACAAAAAATTTAAAAATAGTTTTTTCTATTATAAATATCTTTATTATGTACGTTTAGTAAAAAGCTGTTATTTTGATCTAACAAACAGACACTCAATTATATTTATTTGTATAGATGTAAACTTGTAGAAAAGACAGAATCGGATTACTTACGTCTTGCTCAGTCGAGCGACGTAAGCCTAGTAAAGGCTAAAAGGAACCCTTCTTTCACCAGACCGGTTAATGTTGAATACTGTATGAGCTGAATACCTTTTGTTGTAATCTGATTCATGAAACCTTTGACTAAATACTGAATTGTGCTATCAACTAAATGATATACATGGTGTAAATACACATAATAGCAGTTATCTCAATGAAAAAGGAAATCATAGTTTATGGCAACGCGTAATGTCAAGGCAAACATCTTACGGTTGCATGCTTTAAGTTTATTAAGAACGTTTATAAACTAGATTCTGCCCACGACTTCGTTCGCGTCAATGTCGGTTATTGGCGATCTTATCTTGTTCCTCCATACAAACTTTGGACCCCCGTTTCATCCCCTTAGGGGGGTGAATATTCGAAAATTATTTCTTAACGGACATCTACTGTAAGTAACTATAAACTACCTCCCATCCATCCATCCATCCATCCACGTTTCTTATACCCAATTCGTATTGTCTGGTCTTAGATTTCAAACAATTCGAGTTTCAAACGTCAGTCGAATAAGCTTCGTGTATTCGACTATTCCACTCGATCACGTAAAGCTATTCGAGTGTTGCAACGTCGCATCACTAATTCAGATTTATCGTAGAATACAGTTAGAGACCGGTTTCGAAGCAGCTTGGTGTATTGTGTATAGTTTACGGTCCTGGGGTTGTGAGCTATTCCTAGAGTTCACCATGTTTTAAACAACCAATACCATTAAACATAGCCTATGACACTCGGCAATAGGCTCGCCCCCTATTACATTGGACCTAAACATAACTGGCGAAATGTGGGCGTGCTAATGGGTACATCTCTGCCTAACCCTTCGGGGATTACAGGCGTGATGTTTGTTATGTACACACTCGGCAATAATGTATCTTTCTTTTTGTGTTTTTTTTTGTAGTCGGTCTAGTACTTCCAGAGATTTCTTGCAAACAAAAAATAATTTGATTAAGCAAAGTTTACGTCTTTATAATAATCTATCTAACTAATCTATAAAAATCTCGTGTCACTGTGTTTGTGGTCGCATTCCTCCGAAACGGCTCGACCGATAGCTATGATTTTTTTAATGTATATTTGGTAAGTATGAGAATAGGTCGTAAAGTATATTTATTTCATACCGCTAGGTGACAGGGTTGATCCCTTTGACGTAGGTAGCCGAAGTCGCGAGCAGAGGCTAGGCTAATGTTCCAATTCAGGCATTATGACTGCCTCGTTGAGCTAGTGGTTTTAAGCGAGGCATCTGAGCGTAGAATTCTCGGTTCGATCCTTGGCTAAATGGCTGAGTTGAAGGGGAAGTACGAAGTCTACGTGGAAGAAGTCGAGAACAAAGTACAAGTTACTTCATACAACCGCATAAGATGCCGCAGTAGCTGTCGTCCGTACACTACGCATCTCTACGTACCCCTAAGAAAATACAAGCGTGAGTTATATAACAATCCTAAAAGTATCTACAACTTCAAAGATTTAAAGTCAGACTTACAAAGATTTTGTTAGTAATAGCCTAACTTTAAGTCCCACTGAACTATTCAATCTGATGTTGATCCAATTCCGGAGTCAGACCCGGTAAGCCTTTGACTGAGTGATGGATAAGGGAAGCCGGAGGATTTTCATGATGGATTGACTTGTCGTGAGGAAGAATTGGATTTTTTGCTTGCGGAATGCGTAGATTTCGCCTAAAAAGACCATTTTTACTACCGACTTAGTGACTTAGAAACGTTCCCAAAAATTGATCGCGCAATTTGAATTTGTTTAGCGTTTAAAAAAGGACTTTATGCTTTAGGTACGATAAGATTAAAATTGTTTTAAATTAGTTATGTTGTTTTATACACGACACATACACGATATTAAGTTATTTGACGGAATGACTAGACTACTTCTTATGTGGAACGCGTTGTCATAAATGTCCTCTATATTTTTTACTAGCTTTTGTCTGTCCTCGCCCGCTTGAATTTTCCTAGGAATTCCCCTATTCATTATTTATAATAAAATATAGCCTTAAGTAATTAGGAATAACCTAGGTAGCTTCCTATTCTAAAAGAATCAGAATCAGAAGAAGTACCTATTACTTTCGATGATTAGCTCTTTCAAACAAACAAACAATATCTAGTTCAACTACCCTACTCAAGTACTCACTACTACTTTTGATATTAGTACTTACATATTCAATACGGGACCAAATAAATTGTGCTACTAAGAATTTCTTAATCGAAAAACCTAACCCTAAAATTACATGGAAAATTATAGTAGGTAGGTACAAAGTTCTTTAGGTCATAAAACATTGTTATGAAGCACTAAAGGCGTTAATAGCTCTAGAAACACGCTATCGTTGTCCGTAGTAGACTATACATTAAAAGTTCCTCGAAACTTCGTGCTAGTGTTATAAAATGCATGAAATTCTTAATAGTCAACTGCATTTTTTCTACCTGCTAACTTCAGGGTTAGTTAAAAGTCATGTTTTGTGAGAATTGGTAATCAAAAAAATTAAGTTAAAGAACTATAACCCGACTACCATGATCGCTGTATACCACAGCGCCATTTTGAATTTTCTGTGATGTCATATAGTCTATAACCAGTGGAACATTATGACACTTCCAACGATACCTCATCACTACATAGTATAAAACAAAGTCGCTTCCCTGTCTGTCTGTCTGTCCCTATACAGCATGTAACAAAAACCCTGTCCGATCCTTAAGGGTATTATTCGGCATCGTACTGCGTACACATAATATGCGTAACCATTTAATGGATTTGAGATTATTATTTTTCCCCAGTGAAAAAAAAATAAGAAAGAAGAAGTAATTAAATTAAAATAAAACATAAAAACTGATCAACGGCAACACTGATCTGACAGGGTTTTTGTTACACAGTGTATATGCTTAGATCTTTAAAACTACGCAACGGATTTTGATGCGGTTTTTTTTAATAGATAGAGTGATTCAAGAGGAAGGTTTATATGTAGCATTTTACCCGTGCGAAGCCGGGGCGGGTCGCTAGTTCGGTAATATACAACGAATGGTGTAGCAGATATGCACACAGAGATGAACATACATCATCATATCAGCCGAATGACCACAAGATAGCCACAATGATCGGTCCTGCGCTGCCCCAGCTATTGTACTGTATCAAAGTTTTAACAAAAATATTAATTTGAATTCTTTTAATTAACTAATCTACATCTATTTTTATCTCCGAATGCTAAAACAAGTCTTTGATTAACGAATATTTAAGTGAATTCCAATGAGGCGTTTGCGTGGGCTGTTTCAACATTCCGAAATCATATTCTATGAGAATTTCTAACTTTTCGTCGAATTTTGTCGAAGGTGACACATTTGGCGCAGTGGTTGAGCGATTGGCTACTGCGCTGCGTGTAGCTGGTTCCATTTCCGCACGAAACAAATAATTGAATAACCTACAAATAGTTGTTCTAGGTTTGGCTGTTTGTATATGTGAGTTTAAATGTCTGTAAACGCATACAGGAGAAATTACAAGTGTAACGTTATAATAAATAAATTTTATTGTTAAAAATATTTTTTTAAAAACAAGTTGTTGTTGTGTTGTATTACAATAGCGAGTATTGGACATTGTATTGTCATCAAAACTAAAGATGTATACAAAATTTCAGCTCAATCGGATACCCATAAATGGTCGAAAAATGGTTTGCAAATTTTGCTATGCCAACTTACATACATACGAACAGTGCAAGCTAAATAAAAGCTTGTAAAAAGAAAGTTTACCCCTCGTCTTGTTTTAGTCGATCATAAAGATGAGTTTTTTCAAGATCAGAAAGCTCAGGCATCAATTGTTATAAGTAGAATACTGGGTACAAACTTTCTAATGAGCGCGCATGTTCTTTTATATGGAACGGATGATTTCAAAAGCCGTCAAACGCTTCTAGATCAGATCTGCGTCATTTATAATAAATTAAATTAACTAAGTATTCGTTCAATTACTGCAATAGGAACAAAGAGGCATGCTTGACTGCCTATTGATCAATCACGAATTATTGGCAATAAAGAGAGCCACGATAAAAATATAGGATGATTCACGATTCTCGACGGTCACAGAATGGTTTATTAAATCTAAACTAGTATTATAAAGAGGTAAAGTTTGTGAGGTTGTAGGGGGTAATATCTGGATCTACTGAACCGATTGTGAAAAGTCTTTCGCAAATTGGAAGCTACGTTATCACTGAGTGCTTTTTTTTTTTAGGTGGTAAAAATCGTTAAATGACTCCTTCCGCCCTGGGTGGGGCGGAAGGGACTGTCAGACTTTTACTGACTAAAAAACCACCCTGTTCCTTCTGTTGCCCTTTACGTTCCGGGGCCACGGTATCCTGTTAAGACGTCCCGCAACCCCGGACGTCCCGCAACCCCGGATCACTGAGTGCTATAGGCTATATTTTATTATCCAAAAGTAGGGACCTGTAAGAAAAATCACGCGAACGAAGTCACGGGGAGAGTGCTAGTACCATATAATGTGATGAACTACAAACGTAGTCAGACAATACAAATGAGTGACGTCAGCTAATGTTCGACGAGGCGTTAACAAACCACGGCTCGTCAGTGTACTCCCAGCTTTATAATGCGACCTTGGCCGTGCACTGCCCTTGAACTATGAATACAATACGTTACGTTTAACTATAGAATAAAACAGTTTCATGTTTATTTTTATAACGCTTTGAGATATTTTTTATTAGCTATTACGACATTATATAATCTAAGGCTATTACTAATATTATAAAGCTGAAAAGTTCGTTTGTTTGATTGAACGCGATAATCTCCGGAATTCCTAGTCCGATTCTGACAATTCTTTCGCTAATAGCAAGCTACGTTATTCCTGAGTGTCATGCGGTATATTTTATACCTAAAAAATTAGCGATCCGTTAGAAAATTGCTAGCTTGTTTAAAATACAACCAATCCAGGTTTAAATACTTGTCTTTTCCTAATTTTTCATCATTAAAACTTGCACCGTTATTTCAGGAAGTAATAAACCCTTTAACTTATTTGTGAACATCTTCGACTTTTAAGTTCCATGTGAAAACTTGTCACTTGTGTTTTATCGTACACCATAAATAAGAGACTGTTTAAAGAGATTATAAATCAATGTCACAGCATCCGTTTGATAGTCTCATCAATGTGGTTAAAGATATTTACCCTAGTTACCTACTTTTATGGCAGATAATCGAAATAAAAACTTTTTATGTACATTCTGATACACGCTATTTTAAACAACACTAGCTTGGCATTTTGTACTGCCGATGCCGTATTGGTCTAGGTATTGTAAGCGCAAGCTCATCTACTGAGTGTAGGATTCTCTCTTTTCTTTTATCTTTTAAAAAACTTGCCCCACACTAGGAATTTCTCCTGTATTTGTGTATGTGCGTTTACAAACATAATATATAAACTCACATACACAAACGGCCAGACCTGGAAATTTACCTATAGGCTTACATGTAGACTTTTGACGTTCTGTAGACTTCTTTCATGCGTGAATCAAATCCGAGACACGCAGTCCAACACTCAGTCAGCCACGACGCCGCGTTGTGCCATCAAAGATCAAACTTTCGATTCTTGGATCGAGCAAAGATTTTTTTCTTATTTTTTCCATTAGAAAATTCTCAGTGACAGCCCGGATTACCTATGGATTAATGCTCTCTACCCAGTAGCAGAACGGTTGAACTAGCTCCTGTATTAAAAGGACGTAAGTTTACTCCTCTATACTATCACGTCTAGAAACGTAGAACTTAGACGTACATTATAATAAAAATAAGATCTAATAAAGTACCTACCATTATTTTGCATCCTACCTAAGTAGAAGCACATCGAATCTAACTAAATACTTGCTACGTAAAAGGACGGATCGTTCATTAGCATACACAAGACATGTTCCTTTGTGGATCTGGCAGCATGTTCCGAAGCTACCTATTTATAAATAGCACCATTCATCTAACCGCCATTGAACAGAATCCACAGTTAAATACAGATAATTGAAATTAATGAAGCACATTTCAACCGTGATGAAGATCGTCAAAAGATATTTGAGGTTTACGTTGGAAAAGATAACAAAAGAAAGGATTTTCACCTTCCTGTAAGTTTGAAAGGGAATTGTTTGATAATTTACTAATGATCCATGAAATGGCAACTCATGTAGAGGATTGATATTAATTAACTTTCTTTCAATTAATTAGTAATTTGGAAACACGTTGGGTCACAAATATGGGGTGAATGGATATAATAGTATTAGCTTTTTGCCGCGACTTCGTCCGCGCAAATGTCGGTTATCGCGGAGGCAGACGAAGTTGCGTAAGTCCTTTCTTGGGGCTTAAACTTAGTCTGTACCAAATTTCATCAAAATTGGTTCACGGTAGAGGGTTTTTATTTTCATTTATGGAACATCATCCTTGCATCAGATTTTGTTGGTTTCTTCTCTTTTGGACGTCGGAAACTGGGCCATTCTGTATTTACAAGAAGATTTTTTTCTATCCATCTGATACTTCCAAAGATTAGCTCGTTTAAAAAATCTCTTCAGCTTTATTAACTATAGATACATATAAAATGCTTTGTCCTAAATAACTGACTCACTGACGGATCAACGCACAGCTTAAACCGCTGATCGTAGAGATCTGAAACTTGGAGGGTGTGTTCTATGTATGACGTAGGCATCCGATAAGGATTTTCCAAAATGCAGTCCTCCTAGTATTAGTATAGATACTTAGATACCTGCAGTGTGACTATACAGCCTGTAACAAAAACCCTGTCCGATCCTTAAGGGTATTATTCGGCATCGTACTGCGTACACATATACGTAACCATTTAATGGATTTGAGATTATTATTTTTCCCCAGTGAAAAAAAAAGAAGAAAGAAAAAGTAGTTAAATTAAAATAAAACATAAAAACTGTTCAACGGCAACACTGATCGGACAGGGTTTTTGTTACATAGTGTATAATTATGTTTTTTGAAAATAATAGACTTCAGCGCCATTTTTCAATACCGGTAGAGTAGCTGTTGTTCAAAAGAGAAGCCAGTAGGAATCGCGTTGTATGGAGTCCTCGCCAGTGTGCCATACATCTCTCACTTAATATTTATACAGTACCTCCACATTAAATTCAACTTAATTTATAAATCATCGCTATATGTCAAAGCGTCGCTTTCTCTTATTCCAGTGACAACGTACCTACTTTAAATATGTAGATAATGTAAAGAACATTAGAATAAATGCGTCTAAAAGTAGAATTTGAATTATTAATGTTAGGTTCCATTGGGTAAAGACCTTTCTTTGTAACGTGCAAATGTGTACCTACCAAGTGGATATCGCACGATAATGGTTCTGAATACGTTGAAGCGACTGTATGTCTGAGGATGGAATATGGTTTTATGAAATAAATGCATCATTCATAATAATACTGCCTCGTTGGTCTAGTAGTCGCAAAGCGCGACTGCTAAGCATGAGGTCTTGGGTTCGATACCCAGGTCGGGCAAAGTGTTATTGGGTTTTACCATCAGGAATTTCTCAGTAGCAGCCTCGGAGCCTGGATTTGTTCCCAGTTGATGGCAAAAAACTCGCCTTCTATTACATGAGACTTAAACATAACTGGCGCCAGGTATTTTTTAGCTCCATGTAATAGGGGGCGAGCCCATTGCCATCAACTGGTCACAAATCCAGACTCCAAGACTTACCAACCAACCACCACCAACCAATACTTTATAATGTCAATACAGCATAAATTAATAAATGTACAAATTAATAAAATTACACAAAAATAGAAACCGAACATTTTACCCGACTAACTTGTTCCTAAAATAACCAAAGCCAACTTGCTGCCAAGTAAAAGTAGCAAGTAACTTAACATAAGCATGATTAATCCACTTAGTCCCGCCGTGGTACAGTATTACCACACATTAGTCAAATTACGACGTACCAAGACATACGGACACATTTACAAGATATATTCAAAGGCTTAAAATGAAGAGAACGGGTCCGGAACACGACGACTTATTCATTAAATTTTCAAGTTTGTGCAAATTTCGCAAGAGGACATAAGCGGCTTGCCGAGTTGGGCTTGCCACACACCGACAGATAACTGAGGTACGTAGACTAAGGAAAGAACTAGATGGGTTAGATAAGTATTAAAATTAGTTTTAGTGTGTCTTTGCAACATAGGGCGCCATTTTGAAAAAAAAAGGTCTTTAGCGCCAGTGACAAACAAAAATCAATCTATCCAAATAAATAAAATTGAAGAGTCTTTTTGTAAAGACATAATAAATATGTATACTCCGTGAATTTTAATTCGTTGTAAATCTTTCAGGGGGTGAATGTACTCATTAATATGAACAACTTTTTTTTTCATGATTTCAGGGTTGGTCCTATAGTAAAAGTTGTTCATATTCATAAGTACATTCACCCCCTGAAAGATTTACAACGAATTAAAATTCACGGTGTATTTACAGGTATAAAAATTAAATTTAAAAAACTGCCCGTTTGACAGTTTTTGCGGCTAATCTCTGGAAAGGCTGAACTGATTTTCACTGGCGGATAGTTAATGTTATCCGGAATAACATAGGTTACATTTATTAAAAAAAAACGGAATTAGCAAAAACGTTTCAAGCCCCCAGATAATCAACATTCAGGTGGACGAAATTACAAACAGTTTAAAATAAATATTCCCTTCATGTTATTATTATAAAAAAGCCTCGGAATCCCAAAAGATATTACCAGCAACTTGTTAAAAAAATAATAAAAGAAAACAAAACCTTAATTTGCATCCAGCCAGATGCGCCAATTAATTCGCCGTAACACTTTACAAACGATACAAAGCACCACATATTAAATGAAGCGGTTTAAACCGGTTCAATCAGAAAAAAGATGGCTGCATAAATATTTATAGGATTATTTTCGCTGTTTAAATCAATGGCGCATGAAACATCCTATTATAGTTTGACAGGTGTGACAAGGGTGGTTTTTGCGGTAAAGTTATTGAGGCGTCACACAGTACAATGGCGTTGTTGCCTTTTCTTTCCGTTGTTAACTCTGGCCGGTAAGATTATCCATGTATTCTTTTTTTAAACAGATTGACGTCATAATATTTTGATCAATGAACTTTTAAATTGAAGTGGCGCGGAAATGGAATTATGGTGATGTGGGAAAATCTTTTGCTGTACCTATTCAACAAAATAAAAGTAAGTAATAACAAAATACTACATAAAACATCAGCTATCTGCCAGTGAAATCGTCTTATCAAAATCGGTCTAGCTGTTTTGGAGTTTAGAAAAAAAACAGACAAACATACAAAAATTAAAAAAATGTTTTTTTTTCGTGAAAGTACCGTTTTTATTCATAGTTATTTTGACAGCCAAAAGACATGTAAATTTTATTTATGTGTATAGATTACTAACTCAGTTGTAACTGGAGGTTATAACTGTTACCGACAGATTGACAAACAAACTTGTCCATGTCAACAATGTCGCCTTGTGAGAACACGAGAACAAGTCTGTCTACTATTTCGAGACGACTTCAAACAAGTTAAGAGATGTCTATCAACAGTTTTACGAGTTGTATTGAGACATTTTTAGGTTATATAAAACATTATAACAATGGAAATATGTTTCAGAGACTTTTGTAGGAGATTCTATTGTGTTGAGAACGTTGGAAAGATGCAACATTGTATTTAAACACACTTACCGACAATTATCTCTGTATGTGCTATGCAAGTGGGAAAAGGAAAAATATTAGATAAAAAAGTATTCCTATGGGTATGAAATAGGAACTATAGAGTCCCTGTCCTGCCTGATCAAGTCACGCGCGCCTTAAAGAGATATCAGCCACAGAAGACGGGGTCCGCTAGGGCCAGTACCTGCCAGGGTTGCGGAATTTGCCCGAAAGAGTTACCGCAGCCCTGGAACGCCAAGGGCACTAGAAAGAACGCGGATGGGTTTTAGTCAGTAAAAATCTGACACTCCCTTCCGCTCTGCCCAGAGCAGAAAGAGTCATTAGATGATTGCCCCCCTAAATAAATAGGCCTCCGAAAATGGTCGCTAACACATAGCGACGCAAGGGTTGCGGGACGGCCGGGGTTGCGGGACGTCTTAACAGGATACCGTGGCCCCGGAACGTAAAGGGCAACAGAAGGAACAGGGTGGTTTTTTAGTCAGTAAAAGTCTGACAGTCCCTTCCGCCCCACCCAGGGCGGAAGGACTCATTTGATGATTTTTACCACTTTAAAAAAAAAAAACGCATAGTGACGTACCGACAAGAGGGCAACATATTCTGATTACTTCTTGCAACATTATAACACCAAGAAAACTTTGGCATAGACTAGATAATGATATCGTTCATTATGCACAGAAGCACCACAAACTTCTCAATCAGAGATCACAAACAGAACTAGTTCACTGCGCAGTCGGCCGGCCTAACTCAGTTAGCCGATGTTTAGCCCAGTTCTCCAAGTTTCCCCCTTATTCGGGATTATTAAATTGTGCATCTTGACAGTTGCACTGTTAGAGTTCATGGTCTGATCTCGTTCTGTGCACTCAGCAGTATGCTAAGTCTGCAGTTAGTTTTGCAACTGTTGGTGGTTGTGGTTGAGTTATGGAACTTGATAGATTGTTTGGATGAATGATTTGCGAACTGGCGTCCTTCTAAAGTATCTATTAATGCATCCGTAGATTAGAACTTAGCTTGACATAAGTAATTTGTTTGCGTGCATACGAGCTATTCAGATTTGGAGTTTGGAGTTTCCTAAAGCTTTTCATGATATTTTTACTTAATATAATAAAGGTGAAGAGATTTTTTGTTTGTTTGTCTGATCTTTGGAACTCCAGTCGGATTGGAAAAAATCTTTTTATTTATTTATTTAAACTTTATACAACAAACTAGCTTTTGCCCGCGACTTCGTCCGCGTAAATGTCGGACCCCCGTTCATCCCCTTAGAGGGTTTTAAAAAAAATCTTTCTTAACGGATGCCTACGTCATAACATGTACCTGCATGCCAAATTTCAGCCCGATCAGTCAGTCAGTCACCTTTGAGTTATATATATTTAGAAGAAGTATGCACAAAGGTGGACTCAATGCCTTGGGCATAACAGTAAACCAAAGGTGGTGAAGAGATAACATAGTACTTAAGTAAGATATATCATCACGCTACGATCCATTAGAGCGGATCAGTAACCAAAGACGTGAATTAACGTAGGTGAAACTAAACATATTACGAAAAGTAAAATGGTAACAATAAATGGTAAAATTATATTATGTGGTCCGGTGTGTGGAATAATGCACTAGGCAAGTAAGCTTCACCACAAATATACCAGGTGTCTATCCGATAAATTATTGAAGAGTCTGGTACTGTGTACAGTCAGGCACATTATAGTGTTATGACGGCCGCTCGCTCGTCCCATTATTCGAAATCAGAACATTTGTATGCTACACGTACACTCGCGCAGACAACGCGCTCCTATCGGGACGGTGACAATTTTGAATTTAAACTTTTGTATAATAAGCTTCATCAGACTTCGATAGTTCACTGGAATTGAGTAGGTATTATGTCGTGTTCGTAAACTGATAAACATATTATTTATAATACATGCGTTTTTACTTGGAAATTAACGTTTAATATGTGAAAAAAACATTAATATTTTACGATTCACAGAATACATTTTATATAATTTATTAAATGCAAATACTGTTACAGACATTCACACTACCCACAACTTGTAGCTGGCAATGACAAATGAAACGATTGGGAAAAATAGAAATGAAAATCGTGTTACAAGAAAATATTTCTATCTGTCCTATCTGTTATTCTGAAATCTTCTTCACGATTCTTTTATCTTTGCCGTTGGGCATTTATGGCGGACCAATGACACGCATGCAACCATTGGCACATGACAAAATAATTCTAGCAAGTTAGTAATTGTCAAATGTAATTAACAACAGGAGACATTAGACTAATCTATTATTTAATTTAAATTAAAAATAATGAATTTACAAATAACGAATTGCAAATAAACATTTAAAAGTTTATTTAATTTTCTCCATTATATCACTAAGATTTTTTGATGTTTGATGGCACGTCATAGCCAGTTTTTCTTAAAAACACGTTTACTAATAAATGTTTGCCATCGCTGCCCTGCACTCTCATAAATCGTGTAAAATATGTCAGTAAATGACGTCAATTAACCAAACCCGAGCATCAAAATTCCAGCGGATGCAAGTCATACGTTAATAAGCAATGTCCACATTCGTTAATCAATCGGACATCGGTAAAGGTAGTAATACTCTCATGAAATATGCACGTCGAGCGAGCATCCACACCATCCCCACTAATAGAATGTGTTGAATATTTGATCAATCGTACACAGCGCTGTGCACGACTGTACCGCAATTTAAAGGAATACCGATTCTGTTATTCGAGAGTGCTATTTCGAAAGATTGTAAACGATTATTGGATTAGGTTTGTTGTGTAGTTTGGAGCTTACCGATTTTGGCCTATAAGGAAGACAATATTATTATGTTGCGTGTATTACTAGAAACGGTTTTAGTGGTTTTCGTAAACGTGTTATTTACTTTTTATTCAAGTAGGTACTTAGCTTTACTATAATAATAAGGACTTGGTAGGAAAAGGTATCAAAAAGTAACCTCTCCTGAATACGGTACAAAAAAAAACATTGTGTAAATCAAAGTCAAATTATTCATTTTACCTACATCGTTCTGAATAAGTCATTCAAAAATTAGACCATCAAAATGTTTTCGAATGTCATTCTCTGAACGAATTCTATTTGAACTCATTTACTAGAAAGATACCTATGAATCTAGATGTCCTTTCCACAAGGTAAAAATGAGCTTGCCTGGCATTTACATAAATTAAATAATTATATGAATGTGATGAAGACTTTTCGTAAACTAAAACCCTATCAGTAAGTACTAAAATCGATATTATCAGTATTACAAATTATAAGTTTTAACTTTTAGCTGATCAATTTTGCAACAGGCGAACAAACAATATTATTACCTATAATAAAAACATATAAAGTATTTTGAATAAAATATTCATATATCTAAAGATATTCACTGTTTCGTAATTTTATTTTCCAAAACACTTCGGTATAATTCCGAATTGACATTAAATTGTCTTTTCAGTTGAAAAAATAATCGCCTAGAATTCGGTCGAGCACCCACAACCACAAAACGCTTTTGGGCCTGGGAATTCCATTAAAGTTTTTGTCCTATGTTCCGTACAGGATAATTACGGAGCATTCAAGGTATGAGACCACTGCACACTGGCTTGGACATTATAGAACTTACTTTAGGAAATCTGTATGTAAATCTTCTTCTATCTAAATAATTATATAAAAACAAAAGGTCACTCATTGACTCACTCATCACGAAATATCGAAAACCGCTTGTCGTATAAAGATGAAATTTGGCAGGGAGGTAGTTTGTAGTTAGTAGACGTCCGCTAGGAAAGGATTTTCCAAAATTCACCCCCTAAGGGGATGAAACGGGGGTCCAAAGTTTGTACGCAGAAGTCAACTTTGACGCGGACGAAGTCGCGGGCAGAAGCTAGTTTATATATGTATAAAAGTGGAAGATCTAGCACTGACTAAACACGAAATCTCAAAAATTACTTGACCTAGGACACTGTTTGGCAAGTAGGATATGACTTTGTCTTTCCCGGACGCAGTTGCGGGAAAAGCTAGTAAAAGACGACAGTTCCAATTTAGATAATGCTCTTTTTATTAATAAAATATTTATTATTGTAGAGCAAAGCCGTCTTCACATACAGAGATGGTACGAGCATTACGGCGATTTCAGACATATTAATTGAGTCCAGGTTTGCGCACGATGTTTTTGTTCACAGATGTGTGTAGTGAACTTAAAACATAAACCTAAAAATTTATAAAATTAAAAATATCGAGCCGAGAACCTCATAAAAGAGACTAGGCCATCACGCACGACACTCAATGGAATGGAAAATATGTAGGTTAAATGACTATGAAAATCTGTAACGGTCATTTATTATAATCATAACAGGTACTGGTAAGCGAGTGAGTGATTGTTTAAACCGGTCCTTTTAAACTGATGTCTATTAATGACACACACTGTATAGTCTAGAAATGGATACGACATTTCTGGGAGTAGTTCCACTTTGCTCCATCAAGCCGCCAACCTGAGGTGGCAGAGTAGACTGCATAAAATTTTAAATCTAAGTTTCCAGTAATAACGTTTTACTTACAGATAGGTATAGGTACATTTATTTATTTGATCATCATCATCTTCCTGCCCTTGTTCCATGTTACTTGGGGTCGGCGCAACACGTTTTCTTCTTCCATTCCGTCCTATCAGCCATGGCCTGACATTTATTTATTTAACCAACAAATATAAAACGCCCCATCAAATCAAATTATAGTGGCGCATATTCAACTGCAAAATTTTAGGCATCATCTTTGCCACAGCAGGGTGGCGGCCTCATGGGGCAAAGTGGAACTACTCATTTCTGAAAATGAAAACGAAACTCATCAGCTGCATGGCCGTCTACATATAATCGAGCGTAATTTGTACACAAACTTGTTTTTACTGGTTATTCCAGTGCGTGTTACTCATAAACTGCTGTTACAACTTCAACAAAAGCATAATTTAAATACTTACATGTTATATTTCTGCATGGTTTGAGGTCGAAACACGCACCAGTCAAGCCAAGGTCATAACTCACTATATTATAGATATGATTTACCAAAACAAAACTGTCTGGAGAAAGGGACTGTCTGTCAGTGCTTTTAACAAAACAAAAGTTATCTAGAAGATACTAATTGTACTACTTGTTGAATGGATGGATAGATGTTTGTAACTCAGTCATGCTAGAATGGCTGAAAGGATCTTGATGTTTAGCACAATATAGATTATAGTCTCGAATACTACATAGGCTATTTCTTATCCTCGAAAAATCTACGCTACCCGTGCGATAACATATCAACTTTCCGCGGACGAAGTCGCGGGCAGAAGCTAGTGATGAATAGCATAGGCTATTTAACATCACACTACGACCTTCGGGAGCGGAGCAGTAACCAAAGACTTAACTAAACACGGGTAAAACCGAGGGGTACAGCTAGTTTTAAATAATACAAATGTCTAGATGTCTTCAAAACAGTTTTGTAGTTAACATTCTAGGTCATAGAGACTCAAACACACAGACTGCAGACAAACACATTATCGCAATTTATTATACTAGTCCGGATCTTAAATGTAAATGCCAGTGGTCAGTAGAGATATAAATTCTAGAGACTGTGCAGATTAGTGCACATTGATTGTGAAATACTGACACTGCACAGGTAATACGATAATGGTCTCGCGTCGAGTCTGATCGCATAATCGGCTCAATGAGCGCATAATAGATATGAACCGAAGGTCGACTCCATACAACAATCAAATCACTTTAACACAGATCTTGTAATTGATAAAACCGAGAGCTAGGTTATACCAGTACCATATGGTGAGCACAAAATATGGTGAGCATCTAGCTCAAGATTATAATTTAAAGTTCCTAAAAAATATATTTAATAACTAATGAAAAGTATCACGCACATGTTTTTCGAAACGGTTGGCGAAGTGGCTGAGCAATTCATCAACCAATAGCATAAACACTCTCATATTGAACGCATAATAATAGTTTTATGGACTAATATTTACATGTATTAGGTGTTCGGTATGATGGAGGCGCTAAACATATCATTTTATGGCGTCGTAAACACGAGTAGACGACAGCAGCTGAGTATAACAGCGAACTGCACTAGGGAACTTGTGCTTGTGCAGTTGGATTGTTTATTAGCAGATCAGTTGCTGAGCTGAGCTGCTTTTCGCGGTTTCGAGTCCTGCACGGAACAAATATTTGTATGGCCTACAGGTTCTGGGACTAGATTTAAACGCATTCACAATACAGGAAAAAATCCTAATATTTATTTTAATTGGTTTATAAATGACGGAGCGCTGAGCATTCACAAAAAATATTCAACCGAATGAAGAACCTCCTCCTTTTTTAAAGTCGGTTAAAAAAGAAAAACAATGCACGCGCACATATACGCTCTTCACATACAGCGTGCAAGTGTAAGTGCAAGTGTATTCACGGCCGGTATTTATTTGAGAACGGTGTACGTACGCGTCTGTGTGCGTGCGTCTGCTTTTGTGGGAAAGCTATCGGTATACTGATCACATTAGTCCCGTCCCGAGCAACCTGCTAAATGTATGAAACCGCCGCCGCCGCGCCGGTAGCTTCCCCACGCGTGGCGACACGCGGGGCAGGTTAAGTATAAACGCAGCTTTAACCTTCTGCTCTTATCTATTACGTGGTAATAGGCTTTCAAGCTCGCACTACTATTTGCTTATATTATAGTACTGAATTCTATTTACTATTTGACGTGATATGTGGTCTCGGATTAGCTTATTAATCGCTGGAATTGATTTAGGATTTATTATATTTGATTGATTTAGGAGTTAATTTAGGTGTTAATTTAATGTGCTAGATACTATTAATATTAATATAATTTGCTGTTGGCAAAACCGAGTAACCAAGACCATATCATAGTGATTTGGAGATTTCAAGTTGCTTTACCCAATGTTTTATTCTTACTTAAATAACTAGCTTCTGCCCGCGACTTCGTACGCGGATCCTATTGCTTATGCCAGCGACAACGGGGTCGTCAAAATCGAAGTTCGTCTGATATAGAATTCTAAGGCCCGGGGACGGGAAAACAACGGGATGAGAGAGACCATTGGAGTCGTTCTAGATCTTTGATTTTTAAACGTCAACAGAGAGTGCTCATCAGGCTGAACAACTGTTGCTAAGACGTCATTTCTATATTATGTTATAGTGTAGCTGGGCGCTTGGAATTTCACAACGTGTGTGCCAGATCTTCAATTGTTAGACGTCAACAGAGAGTGCTCATCAGGGTGAACAACTTTTGCTAAGACGTCATTCCTGTATATACTCGTATTATAGTGTAGCTGGGCTCTTGGAGTTCCACAACAGGTGTTCCAGATCTACAGTCTTTATACGTCAACAGAGAGTGATCATCAAGCTGAAAAACTCTGGCTAAGACGTCATTCCTATATATGTTATAGTGTAGCTGGGCTCTTGGAGTTCCACATCAGCTGTTCCAGATCTTCAAATTTTATACGACAACAGAGAGTGCTCATCAGGCTGAACAACTCTTGCTAAGACGTCATTCCTATATTTTTTATAGTGTAGCTGGGCTCTTGGAGTTCCACATCAGCTGTTCCAGATCTTCAAATTTTATACGACAACAGAGAGTGCTCATCAGGCTGAACCACTCTTGCTAAGACGTCATTCCTATATATGTTATAGTGTAGCTGGGCTCTTGGAGTTCCACATCAGCTATTCCAGATCTTCAAATTTTATACGACAACAGAGAGTGCTCATCAGGCTGAACAACTCTTGCTAAGACGTCATTCCTATATATGTTATAGTGTAGCTGGGCTCTTGGAGTTCCACATCAGCTGTTCAAGATCTTCAAATTTTATACGACAACAGAGAGTGCTCAACAGGCTGAACAACTCTGGCTAAGACGTCATTCCCATATGTTATAGTGTAGCTGGGCTCTTGGAGTTCCACATCAGCTGTTCCAGGTCTTCAAATTTTATACGACAACAGAGAGTGCTCATCAGGCTGAACAACTCTTGCTAAGACGTAATTCCTATATTTGTTATTGTGTAGCTGGGCTCCTGGAGTTCCACATCAGCTGTTCCAGATCTTCAAATTTTATACGACAACAGAGAGTGCTCATCAGGCTGAACAACTCTTGCTAAGACGTCATTCCTTTATGTTATAGTGTAGCTGGGCTCTTGGAGTTCCACATCAGCTGTTCCAGATCTTCAAATTTTATACGACAACAGAGAGTGCTCATCAGGCTGAATAACTCTTGCTAAGACGTCATTCCTAGGTATGTTATAGTGTAGCTGGGCTCTTGGAGTTCCACATCAGCTGTTTCAGATCTTCAAATTTTATACGACAACTGCTGAGAGTGCTCATCAGGCTGAACAACTCTTGCTAAGACGTAATTCCTATATATGTTATAGTGTAGCTGGGCTCTTGGAGTTCCACATCAGCTGTTCCAGATCTTCAAATTTTATACGACTACAGAGAGTGCTCATCAGGCTGAACAACTCTTGCTAAGACGTCATTCCTATATATGTTATAGTGTAGCTGGGCTCTTGGAGTTCCACATCAGCTGTTCCAGAACTTCAAATTTATTCTCTTAGCAGAAAATGCTCATCACGTGAAACAATTTTTGCTATGGTACCATTTTTGTATCTCTTATAGTTTAGCTGGTCTGTTGCGGTTCTGCATCAGGTGTTCAAGTTTCCAAGATAAATTATAGCCTATATGTTGCCCAGACTTAATACCTATAAAACAAAAAAAAAACATTCAAATCCGTCAAGTAGTTCCGAAGATTAGCGTGTACAAACAAACAGACAAAAAGACAAACAGACAAACAGACAGAATTTTTTTTTTGGTTTCGTGCTCTATTACTGTTTATAAACCCACCTCAATTATTATTTTTTTAATATATTCAATGTACAGACACAGTTTTTTTACTGTTTTATTATATGTATAGATTAGTTGATGGTAATAGGCTCGCCCCCTATTACATGGGACTTAAACATAACTGGCGAAATGTGGGCGTACTAATGGGGTACACCTCTGCCTAAGGCTTGGACGATTATAGGCGCGATGTTATGTGTTGACAAATAAAGTAGTGCAATAATACCAGTATCGATTAGTGCGACTTTAAAAGGCTTTCCCCACACTAATTAATAATGTCCTATACAGGCTTAGTAGTAAGCTTAAAGATAACCATAACGAAGGTAACAAAACGGAATCTTCTTAATACCTCGGCCAACATTCCTAAGATCAATCTCCTAAAATAATTACCAGTCTCAGAGCTCTCAAAATCTCGTTGTGACAGTCGACAGTACCAATCACCCCGACTCGAGTAATTGACTCGATTGAAGCACTTGCCAGATACGAACTTGAAATAAATTTAAATTTTCTAATTAAAATGATAAGAATTTTCAGACGGCTTTAAACTGTTCAAATTATCGGGTCTACTTCCTGAATTTTACTAATCAGTTCTTTATTGAGTTGAGTTTGACCTTGGAAGGACTTTAGAGTTATTTTTGTTAGGGTAATCTTATTGTAATGAGAGGTTTCCATGGAGGATTTGTCTGGGATCAACAGTTCCTTATAGGATTATTCTATTGAAAATAGAATAATTCTATTGAAAATAGAATAATTCTATTGAAAATAGAATAATTCTACTTCTATTATAAACGCGAAAATTTGTGAGGATAGAAGGATGGATGTATGTTACCTACTCTTGAGCAACTAGAAGCAACTTTCTGACTGACTCATCGACTCCTTGACAAATTCAAAAGTGACTGTAAATGGTCTAATTGAAAGAAATGCTTTGACTTTGACTTCTTTCACGTTTAAACGGCAGCTGAATGGAATTATCTAAAGGCACACATGACATACTAGATAGATTAACATATAGGGTATTTTTAATCCATTCTTGTATTTGGAAAATTTAGGATTTTGGCTTAATTCTAAAATCGAAACAAAAGAAGTCATGGGTAGCATCTTGTAGTTATTATAATTTTGTGGTTTTCATGGAGTTTCTAGTTAGCTGTTTTTATCGGATACGTAGCCTTAGGAACAAGAGTAGAAGACGTCGGGTAAGATCGTATTTTGCGAAAGTGCAGAATTTAGAAAGGGTATTTAAAAAGGGAAGGATCTTTGAGTTCCACGTGGAAGAAGTAATAGGCAAAAGCTAGTTTATCTAATAAAGAATTTCATTTTTGAAGCTTCTACTAAAGATGCTACATAACATCACGCCTGTAATCCCCCGAAGGGTAAGGCAGAGGTGTAGCCATTAGTACACTGTACCCACATTTCGCTAATTATGTTCAAGTCCCATGTAATAGGGGGCGAGCTTATTATAGATGCTACAGTCCAAGTATTAAAATGGCTTTGCTTACAATCTAATAGCCATTTCTGCTACATCCCACGCTCGTGAGACCTAACCTCGTAATATACAAAACATATAACTACATACCTATTCATTATGTAATCGTTTGCATCCTTCATAACAACATATTATTTCCTAGATGAACTAAAGATCAAAAGGTTTAATATTTTATGCAACGGACGTATCATTACAAGCTTTTATTTAGCTTGCACTGTTCGTATGTATGTAAATAAATTGTCCTTTTACATTTGAGCATGAGGTCTTGGGTTCGATTTCTTGGTCGGGCAAAGTGTTATTGGGTTTTTCCATCAGGAATTTCTCAGTAGCAGCCCCGGAGTCTGGATTTGTTAGGCTGCACACCTATCACATGGAACTTAAACATAACTGGCGAAATGCGGGTGTAATAATGGGTACACCTCTGCCTAAACCTTCGGGGATTACAGGCGTGATGTTATATATGAGTTTTTGAGTTTCGTACAATTTTGAAATTAAGTTATTTGAAGGAAAACTGATTAAATTAACAACTACTCTAGATGCCCTTATTCTATCTAGAAAATGCATCAAGTTTAATTACTAAACTTATTGACTTGTTGATTTACATGACTATTAATACGTTTTATATGGACCGCGCTCTCGGTGCGGTGCGTAGGCGCCGCGCGCCGTAATCGCTATATTTTCCTGTCGCCATATTCATTGGAAATATAAAAACAAGACGTTTTTTTTTATAATCCTGCGCATAATAAGTGGTTTTGTATACTTTTGATGCTTTGATAATTAAAACTAGTTCTTCATTAATGCTTGGAACGTTATCATTCATCTAATATATATTCATAAGATTAGTAGTAAAGCTCTTTCTGATAGTTTCATTAAAATCGGTCCAGTAGTTTTTGAGGTAATTCGTTAAAAACATACAAAAATACTAATCTTTTCTCTTTAAACTATTAATAAGTGTAATCGTGAGATTTTAATGCAGTTTTCATCAATAGATAGAGTGATTTAAGGAGAAGTTTTATTTATGTATTTACATTGCAGCCATGCAAAGCCGGGGCGGATCGCTAGTCTACCGATAAAAGAGAAGCTTTTATAAGGTAACAGGAGATATCCCATCGGTGTGTGTATCGATACAATGGGGCGAGTAGCCGTCGCGGTCCGCCGCATGGGAATTTCCCGACCCCAAGAGTTCACGGGAACGTTGCGTTAATTATCTCTTACCTCTATTTATATCACGTTCTTAAGAAAGCGTATTATGACTTAGCGACAGTTATTTTATTATCATATTAAAGCTTAAGCGGAGCTCTTTATTAACTATGTTGTGGTTGTCTCCCATTCTAACGAGATAAAGCGTTAAGTCTGTCATTATAATGGAGGATGGATTTACAAAGGTTTAAAACTGACAGATTTGAATAAAGAATAGTTTAGTTTGTTATATTAAAAACAAAAATACACAGCCCTGGGTCCTTAGACAAAGTAACATCGCTTTGTAGCGAAACGATATCTAAATTCGTCATCGTCTCTGACTTGTCAAAGTTGTCATGTCTTGCTTCATGTCCACGTGACTTAACGCGGCTTATGTCAATCCCATACATTTTAGTCTTTTCTAAAGCGCAGGCCACACCGCCAGCTAGCGGGCGGGCGGGCTAAGCGGGCGGGCGAAGCGAACGAAGGAAACTATACAAACTACGCGAAATATTGGCGAGCTAAACTATGGGGTTCACACCGAAAACTACGGACAGACAAGCGACGGATATTTCGTTAGCTTAGCTCGTTGAATAGTCGGTAGCTCGCGGTGTGAACCGAAGTATGTAAAGAGGTGAAACGATGTTCGCCCGCCTAGCCCGCCCGCCCGCTAGCTAGGAATCGTCGGATATTTCGTTAGCTTATAGCTCGTCAGGTTAGTCGGTAGCTCGCGGTGTGAACCGAAGTATGTAAAGAGGTGAAACGATGTTCGCTCGCTTAGCCCGCCCGCCCGCTAGCTGGCGGTGTGGCCTGCGCTTAACTTCGTTATCGTTTTGACATTGTTACTTTGTCTAAAGGCCCTGAGTCGATAGAAGTCAAAACTTACGTCACATTAGCATGTCGGTGACGCTAATCCGATAAGTTATTCTACCAATGAGAACCTCCTCCTTTTTGAAGTCGGTTGAAAATCGCTTGACGCGGCTAAAGAAGTTTTTACTTAAAAAATATAAACGGTCGAACACAGTCTCAAATCCGAAGCAGGATCAGAAAGGAAGGAAGGAGGAAGCAGAAGCAGTTTCGAAGGTTAATGGCAATAGGCTCGCCACATATTACATGGGACTTGAACATAACTGGCGAAATGTGGGTGTACTACACCTCTGCCTAACTCTTCGGGGATTACAGGCGTGATGTTATGTTACAGTTTCAAAGCTTTTTATTACGTTTAAAAGTAAATAGTATTAACAAACGAAAAATAAAGAAGAACAGCACCTAATAATGCGTTCAAAAGATATAAATTTAATCTCCCGAGACTCGAATAAAGAACCCATATACTCTTACTATGACTCAGCCAAAACTCCCCGCAAACTTTTCTTAAAATTTTTAACGTGGATACTTTTAAGTTTCCACACTTTCCACGGTGAATGGACGCGTAAATCGTGGCCAAGCTGGGTAGTGAAAACACAATATGCCACCAGGGACGTATTTGTCTCAGCAACTTGGCCGGGTAGGGTCCCGTGTGTTATTTATCCTAGCTGAAGCTGGAGTGAGTCATTCCTTTTTGGCTGTTATATTATTTTACATTGTGATTTTTTTGCTGTACAGAAATATTTTCTAGGTAAGTACTAATAAAGCTGAATTTCAACTAATACGAAAGCCAAGGACCACAATCCTTCCTAATATTATAAATGCGAAAGTAACTGTCTGTCTGTCTGTCTGTCTCGCTTTCACGCCTAAACCACTGAACCGATTTTGATGAAATTTGGCATGGAGATAGTTTAAGACCCGGGGAAAGACATAGGCTACTTTTTATTAGACTTCGACTTCGTCTGCGTCCGCGATAACCGACATTTGCGCGGACGAAGTCGCGGGCAAAAGCTAGTTGTCCATAAACTATACCATAATGTTTATATCTATCTACATCTATCTATCTATCTATCTAAATCACTTACTACGTAATATCAGAAACCGCTTGATGCATAAAAATGAAATTTGGTAGGGAGATAATTATGTAGTTTATAGTTAGTAGCCATCCGCTAAGAAATGATTTTCCAGAATTCCCTAAGGGGATGAATAAAAAGCATTTTTACAAAAAAAAGACAACCGCCTTCAAAAACTACAAAATATAAAATAACTTTAGTATTGGAAGTCGGCGGCTTTGATTTTGTTTGTTGTTATGCAGGTATTGCCACCGACTTCCAATACTAAAGTTATTTTTTATTTTGTAGTTTTTGAAGGCGGTTGTCTTTTTTTGAAGGCGCTTCGACGCACGGAAGAGGAGCAGTAACCAAAGACGTAACTCAACGCGGCTGTAAAAAAGTCGCGGAAAGAAACTAATATGACAGTTTTTTTGATGCCATTTAGTTCTAGTTTCTCTTTTTTTTATTCTGATTGTTCTTTTTTTTTGTTAGTAAATAATGTATGAATTATTAAATAAAGTCTTTAAGACAGAAGTTCTGAATGTCTTAATTTATTCATTGAAATAAACAGCCATGACTTCACTGGTATAATTACATTCAATCATAATGGAACATCATTGATTACCCGCCACTGATTCTTAGGCGTGGGATGGCAATGCTGCGTTTCTTATTCACTTCACGTTGAACATGATACGATGTAATCTGAGTCGTATTGCACGCTACGCAGTGTGGTCTGTGCTTTGAAAAGATATTCCCGTTACTTCTCGCGTCTTCAGGACACATTTTACAATAACAAGAAACTTTTTCTTTTCTTATTGCCCCGCACTAGGAGTTTCTCCTGTTTAGGCACTGTAGTAAAAAAAAATACTCTAATTAATAGAGAATAACATAAACATAACATCACGCATGTAATTCCCGAAGGGGTAGGCTGAGGTGTACCCATTAGAACGACCACATTTCGCCAGTTATGTTTAAGTCCCATGTAAAAGGGGCGAGTCTATTGCCATCAACTGGATACAAATCCAGACTCCGAGGCTGCTACTGAGAAATTTCAGATCTTTGCCTGACCTGGGAATTAAACCCAAGACTTCATGCTCAGCAGTCGCAGTTTGCGACCACTAGACCATCGACGCAGTTACTTTTCCTTTTTTTTTATTAAAAAACGTTGTCCTAGGAATTTCTCCTGTTTGGACACTGTAGTAAAATAGACCATTGTCTGGCCAGGAGAACCGCACTTAAAATTACACTGATTGTGAGTTTATTATTATAATTATATCCACAGAGACATAAGTGGTAAGTAACAACACACAAATGCACTTAAAATGATGTGCAGAACAAACCAACCGAAAATCTAAGAAGAAGCATACACCAGATAATATATCCTTACTAAACCCCATAAGAGGCAACGAAACAAATTGCTCATAAAAATCCTTTTGCCAAGATGAAATAGGGTGTACAGTAGATAATTTCTGCGTCTTTGTGAAGATGTATTCATCATGTTACGAATCAGCTGACGACCCACTTCATAACGCGGCTACGCTTCGTTGACGTAATGTGTCAACGGCTCATTTACTTGTATACATAAACGAATAAATAAAATTGAAGTGTCTGTTTATAATGCAAAATGTAAAAACAAAACATAATTTGTAAGATAAAAACAGATAAAATAGAAACATTAAATTAACAATTTAAAAAACCCCCGACTAAGGCCATCTTGGGCCGATTTCATTCATATGAAACATAGTCAAAGTCAAATCATTTACCATTAAAAGGCACTTTTGAACGTCATTTACGAGAGAAAAGAAAAATTATAATGTTGAATCTGCTTCATAGCTAAGAACAGTCCCGAACTCCCGACTAATTCACCTTTCAAACAAAAAAGCTAGATCCAAATCGGTTCATCCGTTCAGGAGCTACGATGCCTCAGACAGACACACCCTCAAACACGTCAAACTTATAACACCCCGTCGTTTTTGCGTCAGAGTTTAAAAATAAAAGCTTTTTACTAAATGCAAATAATATTAAACTCTTTTTTTAGACTGATCCACAGCGAAGCGTGGTCAAGTTTGGCTGGTATTTTTTTTTTTTTTAATCCAATCAAATAAAAATGGAGCTTGCAGCATGAATTCAAGTTCCTAGCCCAAAAGCAAACCCAACAATAAAATTTTGCATTCGTCAAGTTCATCTACCAATTTTACCAAAACGTTTACCAGATTAAAACTGATCAAATAGCCGTAAATAAATGCTCAGCACGAAGCGAGCATTCGTTTAACAGACCATTAATTAAAATCTAGTTCTGCTCAACTTTGGCTAGCGAAAAACTCTCGCGTCAATGCACATAGGTAATGATTCCCCTGTTGTGGCTTATATGGTTTAGTATGGATGTGCCTTTAAATCAGGAATAACTGGATTTTATTTGATTTTCAGTAGTTATATTTTTATTTTAGGTGCTTCAGTTGTTAGACAATAATATGTCGTCTTAACGTTATCCATACTAATAATTATTACAAATGCAAAAGTAACTTATCTGTCTGTCTGTTACGCTGTCACGGGTAAACCACTAAAACGATTTTGATGCAATTTGGTACAGTGTAATGTTGTTTAATAAAGGACATATAGGCTACTTTAAACGGAGTGCCAGTGTGGAGCACCATCACAGGACATGCATCACCTCCTTAGTTGCCCGTCGTGCCCTACCACCTGCACCATCCAAGACCATAATGAGGCCAATGACAGAGCTGTACAGGTTGCTCAATATTGGTCGGACAAGATTTGAGTCAATCGACACGAGAAGAAGAAGAATCAACAACTTCGTCTGTGACCGAGACAAACGGCATTAACGCAGACGTAGTCGAGGATTACAGCTACATAACATCACGCCTGTAATCCCCGAAGGGTTAGGCAGAGATGTACCCATTAGAACAACCACATTTCGCCAGTTATGTTTGAATCCCATAGGGGGCGAGCCTATTACCATAAACCGGGCACAAATCCAGACTCCGAGGCTGCTACTGAGAAATTCCTGATGGAAAATCCCAATAACACTTTGCTCGACCTGGGAATTGAACCCATGACCTCATGCTCAGCAGTCGCGCTTTGTAACCACTAAACCAACGAGGCAGTCGAGTAATAAAGCTAGTTTGAGATAAATCGCTTAATTAAGTAAGCCTTTATAGGACACGTTAAAACAAGTTCATAGCTCTTATAAACTACTTGATGATTTTTTGCAGATAACGAGTTCAAGTCGACGATATGCTTTAGTTCCTCAATTTTTTCCGAGAAACTGGATGTCTGGCTCGACTGCTCAAAACGACGCAATAAGCTCTCTACGTGTCTAACTTACAAAAGTACACATTATCATATCTCGATTCTAAGAATAGTTACAAGCGTGTTACTCACACCTTTCTTCATGTATACACATCACAAAGAATATCGTCACTTGTCAACAACACTGCTTCAAGCACACTTCGTCGACCTTACCGTTCCAGTTTTTCCAATAAAAAATCTTTTTAAAACAAGCTTTTTAGTGCAATGTTACTAACTTTATCGTTTTTCTACTCTTCAAGCCCTTTCATTTGATATCCATATCAAGGGGATTGAGATAAAATATGTAATCCGCCATCTTGAAACGGCGGCCATATTGAAATTATTACAATACTGAGTATTGCCCATTGTATTGCCACCAGAACTAAAGGTGTATGCAAAATTTCTGCTCAATCGGATACAATAACAAATGGTCGAAAAATGGTTTGCAAATTTTGAAAGGACAACTTACATACGGACAGTGCAAGCTAAATAAAAGCTTGTAATAAAAAGGAAAAGAATAACAGTTTCCAAAACTAAATTGAAGTTACGTCGCAGACCGACGTCTAATTAAAGTTGAGAACACACACGCGATAAGCTCCAAAGACTCTTTGGCTTCTCAGCAACCTCACACTTCCTCGTCGGAATTTTTCCTTTCCTGGAAGCATAATCCGGATTAAAGGAGGATTTGCTCTCCTATTAAAACTCTCTTGCCTTTCGACCTTTAAGGCTTTTCGCCGAAAGTGTTTGGGGTAATTAGTTGAGACTTATTGGAGTGTTGGTACGGATTCGTTTCGTGTTGATTTAAAGCAGAGGTTTCCAATTTTATTTTTCTCGTGGACACTTTTATAATTTTCCTGATTTCGGTGACCCCTGCTAGTATCTACCATATTCCCAACAGACTAACTGTATTCCAACTGAAAAAAACTTTTTTTCAAGCTCTTGGACTAAAGTATAAAATAAAAAAATCAATAATTTATGTTAAGGCTCTATTCCTGCTGTCCTCTAAAAAAATGTGTCCAAAATTTTGGAAAATTAGAATGCTAGCCTTAAAATGATTTTTTTTAAAGCCTCAATATCACCATTTTTCACCGAAATGCAGCTAAAATCCCAAAAACCATCGAAAATCACTGATTTAAAGATTAAATAAAAGAGCAGGTTAGGCTGTTTCTCACGAGTGTTGTGGAATCAACTGTGCGTAAAGATTGTATGTGTGGTTTAGTGATAGCTCGCACATTCATGCATTTTCAACTACCACTTAAACAAGATAACCTACAACAATTAAATGAATAATAAAAAAGAAACTAAAACAAAATGGCTTGGCAGAAAATTCGCTGTCAACGAGAAATGTGCCCAAAAAACTGGCGGCCACTGCCATGTTGGATGGCAATGCTTAGCCTCTGGCCAGCCCTTGGGTCACGGGAAGTTTCAACCAACCGTTTGAAAACTAAAACCGTTTTAACTACCTGAGTTTGTATTTTTATCGGTTTTTGTGTGCCTTTGGTGGAATCGTCGAAAATACCGTTTAGGTCTGAGATCAAGTATAAATCCCAGACATAACATAACAACCAATATATTACTGTCCGCCATTAAGTTTTAACGGCAAAATAAGAACAGTAGATCAAGAGTATGGTCCAGCTAGCATAAACATTTTTATAGTATCCGCCAGGCATAGATCTTTCTACGAAAATCATAATTCACGTCGTGTTATATCGATACTGTGGTTTGAACATAAGTAACGAACAGATTCCCAAGGCAAGGACAATGGGCGCTTAGCATGCGAAGCACGTTGCATGGGTATGCGGCCCTGCGATATACACTCGACTCCACATACTTCTCTGATCTATTCGCAACTTTGTAGTAGCCAAGGAGCTGGTAACAACGAGGGTAGGTATTTTATTCAGCGCCTTTTTGTATCGATATTGTGTTTTAGATACAGCGAATGAAAGTAGCTTATTTTTGTACAAGCCGACTTTTTTTATAATCATTTACTTCTACATCTACATTCTTTTCCCTGTTTAGCACCTACGACTACCATAAAAACGTACAATGAAATTTTTTTGCAATACCTAAGTATGCCTATTACGACACTACTCTAGAGGGACTTCCATGCCCAATTTAAAGAATCTTGCTCCCAAAAAACCTATTTCTTGGACTTCAATTCTACTTTCTAATGTTTAAGCAAGTATCTCCGTTCCTTCCTTGCAGTCTAAGGAAGTGACGGAGCATACGCCTAAACGATTTAATCGGAAACACATTAAGCAAAGGCGCCGACTGTCTGATAGATAAAGCATTGCACTCTGGTTGATGGTGCTTCGTCACTGGTTTAGAATTGCTTCGATTCATTTACTCGCTAAGTCGTGAAGACTATTTTTATCAGATACTAGCTGTCCGCCGCGGTTACACCCGCGTCTATGGTTACTGCTCCGCTCCCGTAGGTCGTAGCGTGATGGTATATAGCCTATAGCCTTCCTCGATAACTAATCTATCTAACACTGAAAGAATCAAATCGGACCAGTAGTTCCAGAGATTAGCGCGTTCAAACAAACAAACAAACAAACAAACTCTGCAGCTTTATAATATTAGTATAGAATATAGATTTATTTAGCTTGTGTGTGCGACTTCGTCTGCGTGAATGTTCAAAAGCATCTGTGGGATTTTTTTATTTTATTAAATAAAAGTAGCCTAGTTACTTCCTTTCCTTATAACATCAGTTATCAGCTAGTGAAAGTTCTGTCAAGATCAGTCCTTTCAAAAACGGTCCAGTCGTTTCGAAGATAATCCGGAAGAAACAGACAGATTGACCCACCCGTCAGGCAGGGAAACAATTTTAAATTGTATTTTTTATAAGTATCATATAAATACTTAGCTGTTATTTGATATGACAAGCAGACACTTCAATTTTATGTATTTGTAATTTTGTTTATGTAGGTAGATAATAATTGAGTCTATCAATGAAAATATTTTTGTTTCCAAATAGAATCATACGAGTAAATGAAAAATGATGGTAGCTATAAAACAGAATCGAATGATTTATCTTACAATAAAGTTTCACTTTCTACGCAATAACTACTACCCATTGTGAGGTAGTCTTCCAAGAATTCATTAATAGATCGAACTATTACCGACCGTAATAATTGAAAAGCCGAACATTTTTTCTATCAAACATAATAGCTGTCTTTATCGTTATTTAGCAGCAAGCACCGTAAATTATTATAATTTCGGGGAACAATAATGGCGGTTCAGTAATAGTCTAAAAGCTTAAGCGATTTCCATATCGCTTACGGACAATAATAATCAATCAAGCGGTGTCTCTACGGTTGGGCGGTAGTTGTGAATCGCTGCAATTAGTCGCCATATTGCCCCCCGCGCCCCGCACGCTATGCCGTGTGACTTATGCGTTTGTTTAAACCAGACGAAGTAGGATCTAGATTAGTATTTAAATTATTTATGAGAAAGGAGTTACGAAAATGTGGCGTTTTAACGATTTGAGGCCACGACTGTGGTGTTACTTGGAAATGTTGATGACGTGATGTCTGGGTCTCGAAATTACGGGGAACGTTAATAGAGAAAACTACGTAACTTTTGTTGGAAGACAAAAATATTTTGTTTTTGTTTTTGTTTTTACGTAACATACATAACATCACGCCTGTAATATCCAGGGTTAGGCAGAGAGCCCAGAGACCCATTCTTACACCCATATTTTGCCATTGTTCAAGTCCCATGTAATAAGGGGCGAGCATATTGCCATCAACCGGGCACAAATCCAGACTCCAAGGTTTCGTCGCGCTTTGCGACCAGTATACTGACCATGATGCTACCATGAGTCGGGATCATTCGTAATGTGAATACCGGGCTATTCACATTACGAATGATCCGCGCCTCTGACGACACAAATACGAAGGTAATAATAGTCTAGACGTTTACAGCTAGAATAGAAATTTCTGAAGCAAATTCAAATTACAACCGTAATAGTAGAGAACAAAGCATAAAACTGGCAAGCACGTGCTCCAATCACGCACGATCTGATAAACAAAAAAAACGACACATGTCTACAAAATCGTTACGTCGAATCTTATTACATTTTTTACATTACTAATAAAATCTACATATTCATTATGTATTCAAATTTTAGATCATCTATTATCTCGACGTCACGTTAGGAATTTTAATTTGGAATCGGGGGGTGGGATCACCCCTGGGTTGACCCTGCTACCCGATAATTGTAAATGACTCACCGGGCCGAGCCACTGGCGTATTGTGACTAGTAACGAAAAAGTAATAAACATGGTAATATTTGCCAATATGGTAGATACATTGTATACTGCTCCCTACGACTTCATGTGGGTGATTTTTTTCACCCGTGTTAAGTTACGTCTTTGGTAACTGCTCCACTCCTATAGGTCGTAGCGAGATATTTTATACCTTGTACTATTCCTTAAGAATCTAGCTATCATATATCTACAAGATTTTTTCCAATCGGACCAGAATTTCCAGAGATATGCGCGTTTAAACAAACACACAAAAAATCTCTTCACTTTTATAAAAGGACTCGTAGTATAGATTTAATTTTCTACGTTATATTGCTATGCTGTCTCGTGTAGTAAAGATCCTTTTAGAAGGAAAATACTATCCAGCAGATGTAATTGAAAAGTCTATTATGTATTTGTTGAATATAGCAAAATATTTACGCTTCAAAGAATCTTATAAATCAATAGTAGGTATCTTGCCTTGAATATTACAATACCCGATTAATAATATAAATTGTAAGCTTGTATCGATGTGTTAAACTTACAATTAATGGCTTTGTCGTTCGAAATCGTACTCACATTAATTTTAGATTGGCGCTAACGTTTGATTGCAAAGCTATTGGCGCCCAGCGTGGGACCTCAATTTGATTCATTGATCATTTACTGTGATTTATTTACGTTCATTTGTATGTAAAATACACAAAATTTAAGTATAAATTAAACGTTAATCACTTACGATTGGTGTACACACTTGAATTACTTTGAGGAATACCTGAAACAAAGTAACAAATATTTTATGAAAAAAATTTACCAACACAGATGAATGAATATGATTCATTTCGTTGTTTATGAATAAAGTAAGCTCCAAAAATTATTACCGAGAGTGAAATTCAAATAAGTCTTATCGAATCAAGAAAGCAATAGATAATCTCAGCCTCAGAATATGAATCGACAGATTTGTTCAGAAAAAACCGTTGACAAACTCATTTAAATTCAGAAGAAGTACGAGCCCCTTCCCGTTCAATAATCGAATTTGCTAGTTTTACAGAGACTCTGACAAACTGTCTGATGGCGGAAAGTTGTTGCTACATCACCATGTAATGAATAAAAGCTTAAATCTGCACATACGTCTCGCGACTCATAGTTGCGACTTACGACTGCGAACTTGGAATTATTGAGTTCGTAACTTCAGTTTAAACAACAACTTATTTCAACATTTACACGACTACCCGACAAAATTGCATTTAGAAATAAACGTTTAAGTTGAGATGGAATGAAAGGCAGTATCAGGCAGTATGTATACTGCAGTCGTATAAAGAGGTAAAGTTGATTTAGGATTTTGAAAATTCTTTTGCAAATTGGAAGCTACGTTATCACTGAGTGCTAAAGGCATTTTTTTATCAAAATATTAGAGATCCGTAAGAAAAATTACGGGAATGAAGTAGCAGGTAGAGTGCTAGTCATACATAATAATATATGTGTCTCTTCAATCAAAGGCAGGTATAGGTCACCAACCTAAATATTCAAATGATTTTTGTTACATACTTTCACTTCAGATAAATTAAGACTCATTTGCCCACTGACTTCCACCCTATAATCGTATTTGGACAGGTTCATACCAACTCAGTCGGCTGAGTCGTCAAACTAGATGTTCCGGATGTCTTTTGTCAAATCGGCAGACGTAGGGGGTCCATTTGAGCGAATGCACTCGCGGGACTGCTAATGAGATTAGCGCGATGTTCAGCAGGGGTGCTTTGGGCCAAATTAACGCCTGGGGTACTTTCGTACCCCTTTTAGTGTGGACTATTTTTCTTGGCTTTGAAAAGTAGGTAGGCGTTGAAATTAATGTTTTAGGATTTTAATTACTGTGAACCTTGACTTTAAAATAATATTGTGGCTTTTGAGAAGTTAAAGTGCTGTGTCTAATGAAGCTTTGCTTTAAAAGAACTTGTATTTTATTTTGAACAACAAAGCTTCATCTAACTCTTTTAGGAAACCAAGCTTTACTTTTACATTCGGTTTACCAAAAAGGTTTTTCCGAAATACTTCTTTATTCCAAACGAGAGCATGTTTACCGACATGACAAGATTCTACATCATTCAGTGACTCATGCCCAGTGCCCGGACGTTCAGTCGTAAAACGTACAAAAACTCTTCGGGAACTCCACTGAAAACATCCAGTTAAACTTGTAAAGAGTTTCCGTTGTACGACAGAATTATGAGCCAAGTTTACGCTTAACTGCAGCAAGTAGTCCGGGGAGAAAACAAAAATATATTACCTTAAGTAAATTGGAACGCAACTTTAATGGCGGACATCTTAAAAAGTCATTGAACAGTATTTTGAATCTTTCGATCTCCGAATTATTTCTTAGCAACAATACGGCTTTTTTTATAAAAAACCAAAGAAAATGCTTTAAAACTAGTGCGTTAATACAATTTATTTCTTCGTTTACCTTTTAATTTAAATACTAGAACGTAAGAGTTTACTATAACGGTACAGCAAACAGCAATAAGTATATGACTTTACAATGTGAGCGCAGGTTCCGAACACGTGCTGTATTTCACACTATTTTATATCCACCTTAGCACATTGCAAGTGGTTATGTCGCCACAGATAAGCATGAAGCGTTTTCGCGCGCATATTTTAAAATGGCGGTTATTTTTAGCATAGAGCAATTCTAAAATGGAGTTTTTATTACGCAATCATTATACATCTTTAAGGAGGTTTGTTGTTAACGAGTGAGGAGTATTTAAGCTGCTTATTATACGGTCCATTGTCTCGATTGGTTTCAAGGGTTATGGATTACATTAACTCGTGTATCCTCTTACTAAAACTTTGCCGTAACGAAAAAACCAACAAGGAAAACATCGGGAGGAAACCTGGACTTGTAATTAATATAAGTCTGGAATGGCCAATCCGCCTTGAGCAAGCGTGGTGATTGCTCATGCCTCCTCTGTATGAGAAGAGGCCTTTGCCCTGCAGTGGGACAGTAATAGGCTGCTATTATTTTAATAAGAACAATAAATTTACAAAAGATCTTTTGAATATCAAAAAGTCGACAACACTTGTTGACATGCAAACAGAATAATAATAAAAAAAATTGACTAAAAAGCGCTTTGCATCACAAAAAGCGCTTGAACCAACGTACAGTTAGGGTGGCATGCACTTAGGGGTAACATCCCCTAACAAAAGACGGTTGCCAACGCATTTGTATCGATTTACGCAAACCGACCGTTACTACAACATGGTAATAAATTGTTGAACGCAAAGCAGAACTTTGATCATTAGGAATAACAAACAAAACAATGGAACAAAGTTAGTAATAAACAAGACTGTAATTTAATTAATTATTCTAATCAATAATAATGAAATGCTTTGGCGAACAGGCAATAAAATTTATGTATCTATTTAAAAATGAAGCCTTGTTTTGGAGCAGAAAGAAGACGCCTAAAAAAACAATAGTAAAGATCACCTTGAACTTCTTAAATTAAACACTTAGGCTGACGCAATAAAGCAGATTATTCAATGAATATTTTAACGAGGCCGTTGACACGGCGAGAAGATATCAATTTGAATGACTACCGTTTTGAATGCTACATCCTTATCTAGACATGTTTAAGACATGATTTATTTGTATCTTGTCTAAAAATAATAAATACAGTTGGAATAACCAACGGAATAAACAGTTAAAGAAACTTTAAGCACAAACAACCATTTAACATTAAGACAATGTTATTAAAAAGCATGCAATTTATGTAGAATTGTAGACAATGACGACAAAAACCAAATAATAAGTATCAAGGACCATTTGGTACAACACAGACATATTTAATTCCCTATGCATCTTCCAATAGGTGAAAATACCAACGAACACGATCAACGTTTATTATGGGACCAACTGTGAAACAGAAAAATCGTGCGGTCAGGACACCCCCGTCAGCAGCGAAGTTTTTGACAGCCAAATACCTAATAAAAAGAGACAGAGAGACGAAGAAAGGAAAGGCCGCCTGAAAGGGAACATAACGCTTTTTCCTTACGTGACGATTTTTACCAGTTAAATCCTACCGCAAGCCTTGTTATGTAAGTTTTTTCCAAAAAAAATTTTCTTTCCATATATTTTGATCGTATTGTATTGTAGTGTACTTTTGTACGCAAACGCTGATTTTGCTTTTCATATTTCAGGGTTAGTTCCATCATAAAAGTTGCATATATATAAGTAGGACAGGAAAACAAAAACAGTAGCTTTCAGGAATGAAGATATTATGATAACACTGATATTCAGACCACAACAATTGCTGAAACAAAAGGCTCGCTAGACCAACATGCACCGGTGTACTACAATGTCACAGATTTCAATAGGACCATTGATACGATTATTCAATTGCCAAGGCCGTGTCGTATAATGGAGCTAATGATGAACTGTGGGCGTCCACGGTCACCCCTATATAAACCTATTTGACTAAATTACTGTAAGTAGTGCAGAAATGGCTTTACTCGCGGTTACTGTGTTGTTTGTTGGAGCTCTGTTGGGATGGAGCGTCGCGGCGCCCAGCGACCGTAAGTGTTTCAATACATACAATGTAGACGAAAATAGAACAAAAGAATCAAAAAGTCCACCTACTTTAGCTGTCAAGGAAATATTGGATCGGTGAAACGGAAAAAGGCATGAATAAAAAAAGATTGATCCGAATACTACCAATAGTCTTATCGTTGTCAAATCATTTGTATCAATAAGACCCTTAAAAGGCACTTTTTGACGTCATATACAAGAAAAATTAATTAAATCTATTTACCGCTACTAAAAGGTAGTTTCATATGGAAAATGGGCAAGAAATCCATACTAAAAAAAACGTTGCAAATCAATTTGTAATCGTCTGTAGCGAGAACGACCCTAACAATAAAATATGACGATTTTACGACATAGCAAAGCCTATCTATGTATTAAATCAAACTGAAACTTTGTTCCAAAATAATATGCGAACTATCGCTATCATAAATTACGTAGAATATTATTATTCAGCACGCTTCAACAAACTTTCTGTGAAGGTTCATCTCGTTTGAGGTATGCCGCGGTTCTGATTGGATAGAGCCTCTCGACATGGGGCTGACGTGACCATTCCGACATAAATTTTAACTGGGAGAAGTTCTATCTACTATATTATTAACCTCTGACCTTTGCAAAGTTACTGAATCTATTTCAAAAGACTAGGGGTTTCTCAATTCGGATAAGCATTTAAAGCTTGTGAATTATTAAGACATAAAACGGTTACTTACAATTTACTGGCCTTGAAAATGTTGAATGAGAATCACTATACTAGATTAATTTAGAGATTTTAGAAGATAATTGTAATGAAAAAATAATTTAATAATACCAGCCCCCTGCAGGGTAAAGACCTCTCTTTTCATATAGAGAAGGTACGAGCTTTGATCAACACGCTTTCAGGGCGGACTGGCGATTTCAGACTTATAAGTCCACGTTTTCTCGCGACGTTTTTCGTCACCAGTGTCGATGTCACATTGGTACTTATCCGGAATTGAACCCACATGTCATGCATAATTTTGTAGGCGCCTTAACCACTGGTCCATCAAACCATTAAAGACTACACACTCTGTGAAAATTTCTATAAAAATCTTTCCCTATTACGGTTCATGAGATTCAGCCCACTGACAGACAGACGTACACCGGAAGCTTCATAATAGGGTCGTTGGTACCCTTTGCGTGCGGAACTCTAAAAACCAAGCTAGTAAGTAAACAGGAATAGAATCCCAATCTAAAGATCACACTATCAAACGAAACCGTGCAAGGACTTGCCAAGTTAGGGATCGATGCTAAAAACGCGTATAGTCTATAAATAACCTACGGGAATACGAGAGGCTGACTCGCTTTTCAGGGGACTTACCTTCCCTTTCTTTTGTTACAACAAAAAGATAAAAAGAGTTTTGTTATTTAGATGTTTGTGTTAACCAATTGAAACTGATTAAAGAATTCAAAAGAAACAAAATTTTGAATGGATACTTATAGACTATCTAGTCTCTAAGAGAGAGAGAGAGGATGGATACTAATTAGAGAAAAAGGTGTCTTTTGACATTAAAATCGGGAGCGGAGCAGTAATCAAAGAGGAGCCAGTGTAGGTATATCATCATCTGCCTAGCCTTTTCTCAACTATGTTGGGGTAGGCTTCCAGTCAAACTGGATGCAGCTAAATACCAGTATTGTACATGGAGCGAATGCCTATCTGACTTCCACAACCCAGTAACTGTGTAATACGATAGTAAGACTACTTTTCAGACTTTCGGGCTTCTGACGACCAGTAGTGTAGTACCTCTGACTAAACCTTCAGGGAATTATACAGCGTGGTGTCAAATAATTATTTAACAACCTATATAAAAAAATGGAAATGAATATCTGCTGGGAACACAGCAAGCAGCGACTACATATTATTATTCTATATAATATCACGCTACGACTTACGGCAGCAGAGCAGTAACCAAAGACGTAACTGAACGCCGGGTGCAGCCGCGGGGTGTAACTAGTTTTAAATAAATAGGAACTTATTTCAAAAGATAATCAAGAAAAAAACAATCTGCAACGACAATTTAAAACAGCAATGGAGTGAAAAAGATCTAAATTACACCAATTGAAATCTAAACAATCACTAAGGTAAGAACCATGATTTTATCTTCACACGCGAATGTACTCTTCATTAGTTTATAAATAGATGTCTGAATTGCTTAACGGTGTTTGTAGGATGGTAGCAATTGGTAATGATGAAGTAATGACTTTTGAATTGACCAGTTCAATCCAATATGCTGTTGCTAAATTCGAGATCCAGCAACACTTCACTCGGTGATTATAATGATACTAGCTTTTGCCCGCGACTGCGTCCGTGTAAATGTCGGTAATAATAATAATAATAATAATTTATTCTTCAAGAAGTACAGAAGGTTACAATAATTTACATACACACAGTACAGTTTATAAGGTGAATGTACAGAGGCATACAAAAGAGACGAACGACTCCCAAACTGAGACATGCTCGTATCTTGGGTAGTCGGAGGTCGACCGTTTTACATGTCATACATAATTATCACCGTCGTTGACAACTTTTTAGGTTTACATAAATATATATGTGATATAAATATTGTAATCACAGACACAGCCGAAGTCGTGGAATAAAAAGAAGCCTATGTCCTTCCTTGGGGTTCAAACTTACTTCGTACCAAATTTTATCAAAATCGGATCAGTAGTTTAGGCGTGAAAGCGTAAAAAACAGACAGACAAAGTTACTTTCGCATAAATATAATATTAAGTATGGATTATACAGGATGTAAAAAAAACAACACATGTAACTATACACGTATTCTGCCTATCAAACTAAGTAAGATTGAGCAAAAATGATTGCTGGGAAACGACTTTTATTTTTGGTGTGAAAAATCACTGTATAATATGATAGTGTGTAGTGTAAACAAGTAATGCACGCAAAGAAGTCTTACAGGTGCATGCGACAGTACAGGGGACGTGAAGGTATTTTTAGTAAGAACATTTAAAACTCATTTTATAAAAAAAGTAAGGTTTAGAACAAAAATATTGTTATGCTGGGAGAAATATAAAACTTTTGCCTTGGTTAATTGTCTTTTTATACCGGTTACATATTTTAAATAAGTATATCAATTTGCTGGACATTTTAGTATTAAAGCATCGACGCTAAATAGTAGGTCAACCACAAAGTGTATCAAAATCAAGGTAGGCCGTGTTTACCACCATAATACAATGGCATGGTACGGCCAGTAATCGAAAGGTGACCGTGGCAAATTATGTGAACTCGCACGCTGGAAAATTGTATTGAACGTACTCGTAATATGGTAGCACTAATAATATCCGGTTAATTTCGAGATCGAAATATTATGATAACATTTAGCGATGACCGCCTCTTCAAATTTGGGTTCAAATCCGGGCAAGTACCGATATGACTTTTTCAATTCATATGTACTTTCTAAAGTTTATCTTGGACTTCACTGACATTGGTGAAGGAAAAAAATAAGACATATACCAGCCTATTACTGTCCCATTCAAACCAAGTCAGAGGCCCTTGAGGTGGTTTAGAAACTCTGACACTAGGGTGTGGGGGGTCGTAAGACCTTACTGCCCACACGATAAAGAAAGAAGATTTAGCGCTGCGCTGCGCATCGCGTCATGCAAACTCGAAATAACTTGCGGTGAATTTACCATATGCTTATGAGGTTCAACCAACCATAAATCGAAGGGTATACCGAAAAAGTTGATGAAAACTTTAGCAGAAAGGGGCGAGATAACCTCAACCATTCACTTCTTTATTTGCACACCATAGCCTTTGATAGAGAAATATTTGACTCTCCCCACCGATTCCTCAATGCACAAGTTCGTTATTGCGAAAAGGGTTGTTTTCACCCCGGGGCCGAATCCCATAAAAAGTCTGGAGGTCTAACGCCAAATAAATTGTTCCACCATAGACCCCGAGCTTTACGAGCGAAAGAATCGTTGTAATGCGAAACTTCGTCCCACAACGAAATAAACGCGTTGTGTTTTGAAATTCTTCGCGTTTAAAAAAAACTTAGATTAAAATCATCTATACAATGTATTTTTAAGGTCTAAAGTTTTAATAATATTTTTTTTTACTATAGTAAACAAAGTTAAATCTATTTTTTGCAGTTCCGTACCCGAAGGGTGCTAACATGCAGGATCCTATTACTAAGCCTCCGCTGATCGTCCGTCCGTTCGTTTGTCAGCGGGCTGTACCTCATAAACCGTGACAGCTAGAGCGCTGAAAATTTCACAAATTCAAATTCATTTATTGGTGTGATTTTTGGCACATTTTACATTTAGATCTTAATATTAAATCACTAGTTCCTCAAAAAAATCTACCTTCAAGGTATGGTAATGTGTGTTTCTATTGCCGCTATACCAACAAATAATAAAAATAAATATAAGTTTAAAACGAAAGGCACAAGACATCTGTTTTTTTTTGCGTTTGTGTCTCGATTCTTTAATAGCAATACTGTTATTATATCTTATGGTACGGAACACTTCATGTGCGAGTCCGACTCCCACTTATCCGTTTCATTTTTTAACTCAAGCCGATTAAAATAGAAAACAAAACTCTGATTGATGGATGACCTGTTTTAATCCCGTTACTTTACCTAGAAGGATACTTAAGTAAAAAACTAATCTTAAATATCCAAGTTTTTAATCAGTCGCAAAGCCGTACAGAGAGTAATTAATGAAAATATTTCGTTCAAAAAACTAGTCCAGCAGTAGCCAGTAGCCAGTCCAATCCATCGCGAGCCTGCTCCAGAACCAGTTTACCCATCACGAAGATGGCCTTATAATTGATTCAACTAATACAATTCATTTTTTGCCTTACCACCTTTATTTTATGTTTCTTTTTCATAAAGCAGGCATAGTGCGTCCGGCCGTACATTCTTTTGTAATTATAGAGTACAAAATAAAAGATAATTTAGAGAGGTATACATAATAACATATTGACTTTGATGTGACGCAGCCGGCGTGCTTCGGAGGCTGTTGAATAGACCAGGATCACTTGGGAGATGTAATAAAGATAATTTGGATAGGTTTAAGTGATAGAGATAGGTTTTATGAACTCATTATTGTGACTGAACGCGATAAGTGGCTGTGGAAGTAAATGATATGTATCTTTATTTCTGTGCGACAAAGGTTTGTTCAAATCATAATGTTAGAATTATACCGTGGCTATGGGTTCTATGATCATTAATGGTTTTTAATGTATTTTTGTAATGTCTTCCTTATGGGAACTTATTCTGAGCGTGTTGATGGCAGTCTATATAGATTGGCCCAGAACTTAGCCATAAGTTCGACGCCATCAGTAGCGTTTATCAATTCTTGGGACGAGTAAACATCAGGGTACCGCAACGCGTTAAAGTCATAACTACAGTTTTACACACGCGTGCTTTTTACATTATATTACAGCACTAGCTAGGTTATACGATTATTTTTTTAATCGGCAAAAAAATCTTGGCGCTTAAATGATCTAGGCTGTGAATGGGGATGAAACGGGGTCCAAAGTTTGTATAGAAAAACTTAAGAGAAACGTAGGAGTAAACTAACTTAAACGAAATTAACGCGAGCAAAGCCGCGGGCAAAATAACTATTTTATATTTGTTTGCCAAAATATAATGTTTTACATATTCAGCATTTCTTTTCCGTTACTAACTAGGTACCTAGCAACCCAAAAAAATAACTGTTCAGCAAACTTCGTTTTTTACTTATAAAGTATTACTTTACGTGACCAGTAAAATAATAGCTATTTTGTTTCCCTCCTACCTTATAAAAAATGGGTTCTATTAATCTGCCAAGGTTCCAGGTAAACATTTTTTGTTCGTATTCGCACCCAAATCAAAGTTAATTACAAACCAGAACCGATTTCTCGTGATAGTAGATCGTTTAGATTGTTTTAAATGAGATATGGATATTGGGTATCTTTAGAGAAATCCGTTTAAAATGTTAATTGACTTTTTTATTTCACATTTTTTTCTGTTTTTAAATTATACGAGTATCACGCCAAAGGTTTGGAAAGCAACAGTTTGAGATCCATTTTGACACCATTTGGGAATAGACCGACAGCTGATACTTATATTCTTCTTCTTCTTTTATTCTTTATGCTGTCAGTTATATTTACTTTTTTTAATATGGTTTATTTAGCTGTAAGTTTTCCACAGATCATAAATAAATAAAATAGATAAATAATTGTAACTAGCTTCAGCCCCTGACTTCGTCCGCGTGATTTTTTACACCCGCTTTAGGATGCGTTTCCACCAGACACGTGCGAGGATGCGTAGCGAGGAATATTATGTGTGTGATACTAACCAATTACAGCGCAACCTTAGCCCAAGTTTTGAAAATGAAGCGATGTCATTGGTCAGTCGATGTGGTTGGTTGTGATCTTTTATGAAAACGCACCCTTAAGTTACATCTTTGGTTACTGCTCCGCTCCCGTGGTTCGTAGCGCGATGTTATATAGCTTAAACTATTCCTCATGAATCTAACTATCATACACAAAAAGATTTTTTACCAATCCGACTTGTATTTTCAGAGATTTGCTTTTAAACAAACAAAAACTCTTCAGCCTTAATACATTGGTATAGAATTTTCTAACAAATGAAAACATCTAATAACGTTATGAGACTTCGATATTACGCGACCACAACCACGAATGTTGGTGGTTGTGTTGTAAACTTGACCGCAAAAGTTCCCACCAAGAAGCGTGGTCGCAACCACAGCTGGTCAGACGGTCGGTCGTTCTTAAGATTAAGTCTTCAATAGAATCTTTGAAGCCCATTAGGTCTCTTATAAAAAAACCTGCCTTTTGATGACCAAGTGAAAGTTGACAACACGGTTGACGCAGTGGTTGAGTGATCGGCTGCTGCGCGTTGCGAGTTACATTCCCGCACATAACAAATATTTGAATGTATGGACATTTAGTTATTCTGAGTTTGGTTGTTTGTGTATGTGACTTATGTAAAACACACCTGCGATACAGAAGAAATTTATAGCGCGGGGTAACGATTAAAAAGAAAGTGTTACCATACAGAACAAATTGGTAGGAAACAAACAAATTTTACAAGCTTAGATAACTAGTAATCAATCTAGTTTGGTTAAAAACCAACACTGATTTTAAAATCACTAAAAAAGTCATGGTTTATTATAAAAATTAAACGTGTTATACCGATTTGTTCGACTCTCGTACCTAACTAGACTCCAACAAATCAGTGTACAAATTATACAGAATGTATAACAATTATCCCAGCTCTAAACTAGTTAGCCATTCTAGACACCTTTTAGGCACGCGACCGTATCAAAGACTTTGTGAGGTCGACGTTCCAGCCCGCAAATTAACTAGACATTTCAGTGCTAGTAAATTTAGAACCTAATTTGGGCATAATCAAGTACAGCGTCAGGATTTAGTTACCTATCTTGCTTAAAGTAACATTATGATTAAGGTCTTTTTATGGTACAAACCCGCCACACTATTGCCAACCACTGTAATTCCTGAAAACCAGAATCACCAGTGGCAATGAAGCCAGAATTAATCAAAAAACAACAGCGGAGAAGTAAGAAAAAACATAATTTCCATTTCCCTACAAACAAGCAGCAGACATAACAGAACTAGGTCAATAGGAACAAAGGGACATTTACAACTTGGAGAAGTCAATTTATATAATTTGGGCACTATTCTCTAAGCGGGCTTCGGAAAGCATGTTAAGCCGTTGGTCCCGGCTGTCATACGTGGATCTTTGAAAGTCGTTACGAATCGTCAGAAGCCCGAAAGTCTGAAAACCAGTCTTACCAACGGGTATCGTATTACCCATTTACTGGGTTGTGGAGGTCAGATAGGCAGTCGCTCCATGTAAAATTAGACTGGTATTTAGCCGCATCTGTTAGACTGGAAGCCGACCTTAACATAGTCGGGAAAAGGCTAGCCAGATTGATTATTCTCTAAGCTATCTTAACTATTACTCAGTTAAACTGAAACGTTATCAAATTTTCAGTCGCGTCCATTTAACAGACTTCAAAGAAACTAAAATCTCTTGGGGTCATCTTAACACACAACATAAAATCTAAATTATTCCACGCCTAGTGTAACTTAGTTTTACAAATGTGACCCTAATTCCGAACTTCGGGGATTGTTGCAAACTGCCTACATTACAGAAACGTCTAGATTTCTAGGGTTAGGGTTGGAAAATTAAGTATTATTGCGAGCATTGCGGCGTCTGTGTAATGTATCAAATGGTACATATTATGTAAAGTATGTAATATTATTAAACTTTGTATTAGACTTTACTTAGACATAGTTGGTAATGTTGGAATATATACGTGGAATTAAGCCTACTGTCTTTAATTAATAATTCGATTTTCTAAATAAAACATGACGAATGTGAAAAGATTACAAAAGAGATAAATAAATAAATATGTTCTTTTTTTTATTAATTTTGTCCCTCTTTAAAAGTGTCTCCTATATCGTAGAGTGCGTTTACATACACAAGCGACCAGACCCGGAAAACCTATACGAGCTCGAGACACGCAGTGCTGCAGCCAATCGTTGAGGCACTGTGTCAACAGTATCGTCAAATCGTATTATTCGAATAAAAGCTCTTTCATTTTTAATAAACACAGCAATTTCCTTCTCTTGCTACTGTTACTTATGATCCCTAGTCCAAATCTCTTAGCCTAAACGTTACAAGCAAATGAACAAAGACACTAAACCAAACCTAAAAGATAATAATGACTGCAGTGCGTAACGTTCAATTATTAAATAGAAAAGGGTTAATATTTAATTCCAAAACGATTCTAGTTTCAGTTCAAGCCTAATCTATTTCTAATGCGTACACGATCAACCCTTTACACGCC
Source organism: Hoplodrina blanda (assembly GCA_949316365.1). Classification (NCBI taxonomy): domain Eukaryota; kingdom Metazoa; phylum Arthropoda; class Insecta; order Lepidoptera; family Noctuidae; genus Hoplodrina; species Hoplodrina blanda. The sequence continues at coordinate 4,784,719 of OX438582.1, forward strand.
GACGCTGTAATCCCTAGCCATAAATTTTATAAATTTTAATCCCTTTATCGTGCGGACCCATACAACTCTTTGTTAGACAATCGGGTCCAAACGGGAATAGGTAGGATTAGGATGGCGAGCCTAATGTTTCAGGGATTTAACCGTTTCACTGCTCAGGGTCAAAGTGTTTCGATATAATCCCAATATTGTGACGAATCATTGAATTTGTTTGATGTATAACTTTTGGTTTCGTCAATGTGTTGGGTTGGACCCTTATTATGACCGCCGGTGGGTAATAACGAGGAGGATTTCACTTTAAGAGGATTTGGAATCAAGTAAATTGTCTTTAGATTTAATTTTAAAGTAACGGTACCTACTTTCACCCGCGTTGAGTTACATCTTTCCTAACTGCTTTGCTGCTGTTATAGACGATATAAGGACTGCATAATAACACAAAAGCCTTTTTAAAAAATCGGATAAGTATTTCCTGAGATTAACGCGTTAAAACAGAACAAAACGTGGACGAGGCGAAGTAGTATGTAAGGATCGTAGTAGGTGGTGTTCTGCGGTTTCTGCCTACCCCCATGGGAAAAGGCGTGAGTTTATGTATGTGTGTGACAAAATAAACTATTGAACTTCATAATATTAGCATATTTTAGGGACTGTAAAAGTCTTAGCACTGTAAAAAGCTGTAGAGTAAAAGCGTGGTATATTTTTAATTATGACCTTATTTTCTAGCTTTATAATATTTAATTTTATAATAGGTAACTCCTTGTAGGGTAACTAAGAACAATAGCGTAACGTAATGACGTGTCATAAAATTTTAATGTACAATTACAACATCAAAAACAGCAGTAAAATTGTAGCAAACGTAGGTTTATTCAAATCGTCACGCACATAGGGGTGCCCATAAACATTGATATTTTACGATAATAGCCGCTCTTATGATCTTTTTGCTTTGAATATATACAACTGTCATGTTGTAGGAATACAAGCTTCTGTTCGCGACTTCATCTGCATGGTTACAAAAAAACCCGCACCGAAATCGGTTCACCCGTTTAATAGCTACGGAGCTACCAGACAGATACACATAGCGGTCAAACTTATAACACCCCTCTTTTTGCGTCGGGGTTATAAAATATAGCCTATAGCACTCAAGGGTAACGTATAGCTTCCCATTAGCGAAAGAATTTTTTAAAGTAACTGCGCGACTGTTGAGCGTGTGGTCTCGGGTTCGATTCCCAGGTCGGGCAGTGTTATTGGGTTTTTCCATGAAGAATGTATCAGTAGCAACCTCGGAGTCTGGATTTGTACCCCGTTGATGGCAATAGGCTCGCCCCCTATTCATCATCTTCCTGCCCTTGTCCCATGTTACTTGGGTTCGGCGCAATACGTTTTCCTCTTCCACTCTGTCCTGTCAGCCGTCATGCGATCACTGACTCCCCTTTCATTCATATCATTCTTCACACAATCCATCCATCTTTTCTTTGGTCTTCCTCTTGTTCTCCATCCATCCACATTCTTTACTCTCCTAATCACATGCGTTTCATCCCTCCTCTTCACATGCCCATACATACCAAGACAAACGATTCATGGCTCGCCCCCTAATACATAGGACTTAAACATAACTGGCGAAAAGTGAGTGTACTAATTTGTACACCTCTGCTTAACTCTTCGAGGATTGCAGGCGTGATGTTATGTTATGTTTTAGAAGTTAATTCGGAGATGAGTTCAAACAAACTATACGATATTAGTGCCTAGATACGGACATACAAATAATTCGTATCTAAATTGTTTATCTAGTTTGCTAAGCTAAAACTAGGATCATAGAAATAAATATGTACCTATGCCAAGGACTTTATAAATAATGCTGACAAAAACACTTTACGGAAAAGCTATTTGAAATATTCGTACTAGAATATCGTTTTACCTTTCGATCGACAGTACCTGTCTACCTTTATCTACAAATACCTAAATAGATAGGTACAGATTAGGGATGTTGCGGATGAAGATGTTTTTCACATCCGCTGATGCGGATTTATAAGAAACTATGTAGATTCATTAAATAAAATAAATATGATAGTAAAAACAAACATTTTTTTTTGTAAAGTTAAAAATGAAAGCATCCAATTCAATAATAAGTAATATTGAATTCTTTTCAAGTCAAGTCTGTTACGCAAAGGTTTGTAAATTAAATCCGCACTCAATTGACTCCAGCAGTAGGCTATGGTGAAGTCAATAAAAATCTGCATGCTATTGGTAATAATAGAGTCGCCGGCCTCGCCCAATTTCTTTTAGTAGCGACCTGTGCTACATCTGCATCCGCATTGATTACTGCGGATGCGGGAGCTCCGCAATTTCGGATGCGGATTTGAATATTCACAACATCCCTAGTACAGATACAGAAAAACGTTTAAATAAATCAAAATGCTCAGACAGTCCCTTAGGTGAATGTTTTAATCCTGAAATCCATTTACAAAATGGAAAACCCATGCCATGGAGAGGGTTTCACACCCTCGGAACTATAAAATATACCGATGAATATTTTATACAGAAATTTACGCTATTTTTGTATATAAGTATAAGAGGGCCATTTTATTGCTATCTTTGTATACTTACAATATTCCAGCTTGATTATTAATAATATTGGGAACATTATCGTTGTTTGCTATAGTCTATTCTCAATTTACGTTTAATTCTCTAGAATGATACAATATTGGCTAATTTAATCAATGAAACTAGCGAATTATGGCTTCCAGGAATACCTGAACGGGCAACTTATGTCGTATTAGTCTGGAAATTATGTAATGGCTAAGGCCTTCAAAACACAAAGTTACTTAAATAAAAAAATTGGCGAACTCTCGTAATTTATCTCATTTTACAAAGTAATTGTACTGATTTGGGATATTTAACACTAATTAATTTTAAATCTATACTTATATAACAATGCTAAAGAGTTTTTTTTGTCTGTTTGTTCGTTAAAACGTGCTATTCTCTGGAATTACCATTCGGATTGGAAAAAATCTTTTTGCATACGATAGCTAGATTAATCAGGAATGGTATAGGCTGTATATCATCACGCTACGATTTACGGGAGCGAAACAGTAAACAAAGACGTAACTTGAAACGGGTGAAATAATAACTAAGTGGACGCAGTCGCGGGCAGAAGCTAGTGTAAGTATACCTCTGCCTAAACTTTCAGGTAATTATACAATTGCGTGTCAAATAATTATTTACCAACCTCCTTAAAAATGGATTGATTTGTGCCCAGTTGATGGTAGTAGGTTCGTCCCCTATTACATGGGATTTAAACATAACTGGCGAAAAGTGGGTATACTAATGGGTACACCTCTGCCTAACCCTTCGGGGAATACAAGTGTGATGTAATGTTATAAAAATTGAAATGATTATCAGCTGGTGACACAGCAAGCAAACTTCGGGTAGAATTTAATCGAACATCGAGCGGTACGTGACTCCAATAAGCATTAATTATATTTTCAGTACTTTCACAACGTACACGGGTGCGTATGAAAAAGATAATTTCCTTTGATTAACGACTGCGTTACAGATAAATTATTCTTTTGGGTTTTTTTCCGTTTTTGCTATCGAACTTGGGTTTATAAATTGTGAATTTGTAACTTGTTTGGTATGTGTAACGGGATCTGTAGGGTAAAGGGGTAAAGAGATTTAAGTTTGTAGTACGTACAAACTTAAATCACACAAAACTTTATTTTATAACATAATACCATAGTTAAGGTACCTAATGCTGGAAAAAAAAAGTTTAATTAGAATAATATCAAGTTCACTTTAAGATTTGTCCCCCTTCTAGATCTGCTACTGTTTGTAATTCTTCTTTGCAGTGGAAGGTACGATAATCCATCGAATGTTCAATATAAAATCACCATGTGTGATGAACACCATAAAATATGGAAGTAGCGAGAGAAAGGACCACATGTGTGTGACAGCGCTCCGCCGATATTGTTGATTTTTGAATTTTGATAAATTGTCCCCCATAAGGACCTGCTAGGGTTGTCTACATAATGTACAGTCGAACAAGGTATTTGGTATACAGGCCGCTAACTTGCAACTACTTGTAAACAAGGTTTGAGTGTATCAATTGTTTTAAATCTCTCTAACAATGTAGGTTTCAAAATGCCCACAAGCTTAAAAAGTGAACACAAAATAACAATGAATAGCAATGTAGCAAAAAGATAATTTTTGTTGTTTGTAAACCAAATAACTTGTTTTGTAACTGTAGTTCTGAATCGTAGGTTATATACCTATATGTAGAAATTATATATTTAGGGGACTTGACGCAGTGTTCATTTTGTCGCAGTGACGGAATAAAAATATTTTGTACCCAATAAATAAAATCATTAAATAAGAAGTGTACATTAGTGAAAATCATTTTTAGCGAAATTTAATGCAAGAGTATTTTTATAATGTTTCGGGGTTTCATCGAGAAATTTTGGAATATTCCGACAATGTAAAAGTTTAGATGGATTGATGTTTGTTATTCAATCACGTCAGAACGGCTGGACGGATCTGGATGAAATTTAGCACAAAGATAAATTATAGCCTGAAATAGCACATAAGCTACTATTTATTCCGAAAAAAAAACTGTTTCCATGATATATTACATCAACTTTGACGCGGACAAAATCGCGACTAGAAACTAGGTATTAACAAATAAAATATTGACCACACCTGCAAAACTCGTAGCAAACTAAGTACCGACTAATTTGTAAAATTAAAGATACAAATCTGCGGATACCATTACTTACTTTAATAATCTAGTTTATTTTAATCTATTCACAGAGAAATCTTGTTCATTTCTGATCACACTGTGTTAATTTATGACGACTTAAATTGCTGCCCATAAAGGTGCTGCCACACTGCTGTTTAAAAATGTTTGCATACATTTTCACACTAACAAATGTTAGGAATTGTTACATTCTATTAGGAATTATTAAATGTTTTAAGTGCTCCTAAACCGATGGAAAATGTTTACAAACATTTATAACATTTTGAAAATATTGGCTTGCTCGCAGTTCGGATGGCCTGGCCTGGATATACATATGTTTACAAACAAATTATAACAAATGTTTTATTTTGTAATGTTTTCATGTTAGGTAATGTTTACTAACATTACCTAACATGAAAACATTTTCTAACATTGTTAGGTGAACAAATGTTTACTAATGTTTTTAAACAGCAGTGTGGCAATACCTTTAAACTTAACGATCTAATAGACACTTTCTGCTTTCTTGATCTTGACACTTTGTACTGAAGTGAATAATATACTAAAAGTAATATCAAGATCGGTCACTTGGTACCTGGTACTGTACCTTTATCAAACTGGATTTCCCAGGGGAAGTGGCGTAGAGGTGCCTGTAGGGAAGTGGGATATATCTTTTGTTGACTTTCTTTGTACCAAGGGGTAAGTAGAAGTGGTGTTTAATATACGCGGCTGACTGCCGGGCCACCGTGGGTTCGAAGTTTCACCAGCTAATTCAAAATTACCATTTCTAAGAATCGTTATTTATAAGCAACTGGCTTATCTCTGCGACTTCGTCTGCGTAAATGTCGGTAATTAACAAAGTAGCTGAATAAAAAACTAATTTAAAAAATATTTTTAAAAACAAGCTTAAATTTAAAATTATTACAATATTGAGTATTAGACATTGTATTGTCATCAGAACTAAAGGTGTATGCACAATTTCAGCTCAATCAGATAACAATAAATGGTTGAAAAATGGTTTGCAAATTTTGAAAGGACAACTTACTTACATACGAACAGTGCAAGCTAAATAAAAGCTTGTAAAAAGTAGCCTAAGTATGTCCTTTATTGGGGTTCAAACTTACCCCGTACCAAATCACATCAAAATTGGTTCAGTGGTTTAGTCGTGAAATCGTAACAGACAGACAGACAGACAGTTACTTTCGCATTTATAATTATTAGTAACTAGCGACCCGCCCCGGCTTCGCACGGGTGCATGTATTATACATATAAACCTTCCTCTTGAATCACTCTATCTATTAAAAAAAACCGCATCAAAATCCGTTGCGTAGTTTTAAAGATCTAAGCATATATAGGGACAGACAGACAGACAGACAGGGAAAGCGACTTTGTTTTATACTATGTAGTGATATTGCATCAGATTCTTCACCGCTCCTATTTGTAATTACATTGCCGTTTTCAGAGTACAAAACAGAATGTAACAAACAAGCTTATCGTGGCTGTAAAAGTCAGCGAAGAAACGTAAGTAATGGACTGGCAACCTGTTACTATGGATGGGATGTGTGGACTTAAGTCGACTTTAGACCCGACAGTTTATATGTCTGCGTGGTGGTTCCTACCGCTGGGAATTACAGGCGCTATGCCTTGAACCAGGGAAGGTAATTTTAGTAACTTATAGGAACGGTAGCAAACGTTCTCGTAATTAAAAACGTTCAAAATCTGGTCGAAACTCATTTGAAGAACGGTCAACGACAAAAATTTGCCAATAATGTAGGTAAAATAGAGGTGTTTTTAACAGATTCAAAGACTAAGGTTAGATTGCAAACCAGAATTGCCCCCTATAGGTGTAGAGGCTGTGCCGATAGGTACTTTGTTTTCGTATGCAAATGAATACCTACTTATTTCGGGTACCTGAAAAAGTGTCATCTAAGATACTTATTTGTCAGTTTTGATCCTAAAACAAGCGCATTCTGGTAGACGGATCTTCTGACCAGCTCGCTTACTAATTAATATTTTTATCACAGTAGTACTTTTTTTTATAATTCTAGAGAGGTTCTGACTCGATTCAAATCGTTAAAGTAGCAATTGAGCAATAAAAACAAACTAATTAAAACAGATTAGGTACAAAATGAAAAAAAAGTATTTCTTTATTGTTGAATTTTCTTTCGAGCTAATCTAGAATTAAATATTTAGAAAACTCATAATTAATAAAAATATTCTCCTAGACACGACGCGTATGGTTAAAAAATCCTTTCTTAGGAGCCCTGACCACCCCGATAGCGATACAGATATATTTAAAATGTAATAAACCTACTTAATATAATGTATTTAGAATAAATAAATGCGAATAATAAAAATTACTCGTATAATGTGCAATTTAGAAAAAAGGGGGAAGGTCATAGAATATCAAAATACAAATTATTTAGCAATCAAAACATTTATAAATCCCACTAGTAAGTTCCAAGTAATTCTACCGCTGTACGTAGAAGGTAATAAAATCGGACAGGCACTGACAAATGTATTTATCCGCTATGTTCGCAATTAATATGTTTAGTGCGTGGTAGAATTTAAGAGATTTGTGTTGCATTTCAAAAAACGCAAATTCTCTTTGGCCCAATTCCTTTGAAGTTTATTTGTAGCTTCTTGTGCATGCTTATTTCCATGTGTGTTCGTATCTACGCAGAGGTTACTACTAGTTTCCCTTCTACGCCTGCTATAACTGGGCAGAATCCAATATTAACAAAAAAAAATATACCCATTTATTTCGGTTTTTACTTACTTCGAACCAACATTGGACCCTCAAGCAGCTTTTTATTACTTAAAATGATACCACAAATCATAAAACAATAAGGCACACATTACTGTCTTTAGTTTAGCATTAAAAGTATTAAGATAAGTAAGTAACTACCTAGAACCTTCTAATTCACTTACAAACTGTAAACGCATAGCAAACGGTTCATTTTATTTATGTAAAATTTTGAGTAGGTACTTTTTATTTATATCTCTTATTTTGTTGTTTTCTTTATTTATTTAAACTTTATGCAACAAAACAAGAACAAAGGCGGACATAATGCCTTAGGCATTCTCTACCAGTCAACCAAAGGTGGTGAAGAGATCTCTACATAGTATAAAACAAAGTCGCTTTCCCTGTCTGTCTGTCTGTCTGTCTGTCCCTATATATGTTTAGATCTTTAAAACTACGCAACGGATTTTGATGCCGTTTTTTTAATGGATAGAGTGATTCCAGAGGAAGGTTTATATGTATAATACATGCACCCGTGCGAAGCCGGGGCGGGTCGCTAGTAACTTATAAAGAGATGTTTTACGCTCGTACAATAACTTACACCTACCATGTTATCTCTTCACCACCTTTGGTTGCCTGTTAGAGAATGCCTATGGCATTAAGTCCGCCATTGTACTTTTGTTGCATTAAGTTTAAATAAATAAATAAACGCTCATGGCTTGCACCACAAAACGAAAGTTGGCAAGAGGGAGCCCCTGTGAATGAATCATACAATCGATCCGTTTCGCCGACGATAACTTGTGAACACAACTTTATGAGTCAGCCTAATCTTTTTGTTTGGCTGCATTTGGTTTGAAGAACATCTTACTACTAATATAAATGCGAAAGTATGGATGGATGTTTCTTACTCAATCACGCCAAAACAGCTGAACGGATCTCGATGAAAGGCACAGAGATAGATTATTGTCATGAATAGCATATCGGTTTTTTCTAGTTCCCGTGAGATATAGAGGGTAATTGAAAATATGCCCGAAACCTTAAAAGGGGTCATTGTACTCATCATTATGAACAACTTTTACTATAGGACCAAACTTGAAATTATGAAAAAAAAAAACAGCTGTTTCATACATTTCGATCGTGTTGTGTAGCATTTTAGTAGGGAACAGCTGATTTTTTTTCATGATTTCAGGGTTGGTCCCATAGTAAAAGTTGTTCATAATGATGAGTACAATGACCCCTTTTAAGGTTTAGGGTATATTTTCAATTACCCTGTATATCGTCTTTGACGCGAATGAGGTAGCGCAAAAGTTAGTCTTAATTTAATCTATACTAATATTGTAAAGAGGAAAGATTTGTATTTTTGTGTGCACGTATGTTTGTAATGAATTAACACAAAGACTACTGTTTTAAAAAAAATAATTACCATTAGAAAGCTACATTTACCCTGAGTAACATAGGCTATATTATATGTGGGAATGGAACGTAAAGTGAGCGAAAGAGATAGAATGCTATGTGTGAGTGAAAGGTGGAAGGAAGGATCTGGAAAGAGAGTCAATAGTCGTTACAAAATAAAAGATAAAAAGATTTTAAAGACGAATTTTTTATTTAAAGAACCTGATATCCACATATATTTTCAAAAAAGTTAGGGATCCGTAAGGAAAATCACGCGAACGGGGTCGCGGGGAGAGTGCTAGTCCTAAATAAAGTCACGCTAACTATTATGGGGAAAAAAAAAGGCCGCCAGTTAGTAACTTAGTACTTAGATAAAGACACACGTACAAAAAGTGTCAAGACGAAATGCATTAAGGCACGTATATAGGCAACGCGTCGCGCATGTTGATTACGGTTGTGACCGCTCTGTGACAAGTTACTGGTCTAAACTTAGCTTTATTATACAACCATGGACAAAATTATTACCAGCTTCTTAGTGTTATTGGGTTTTCCGCATTGTTTTCCGTTAGGAATTTCTCAGTAGCAGCCTCGAAGTCTGGACTTAAACATAAACTGGCGATATGTGAGTGTCCTAATGGGTACACCTCTGTGTACCCTTCAGGGATTACAGGCGTGATGTTACGTTATGTGTAGCTTCATTATGTGTAGCTAATTCCATGAAAACCATAAAATTATAAAATCGATTTAAGTACCTACCTACTTATTTGTCTCGGATGATGTCGCGGGTAGAAGCTAGTATGACGTAAGAACACAAAGAGTGAAACAAAACATGTGTGGTTTTCAAGCTTTTTAGCAGTAATAACATTACTATATTATATCCTATGTAAGCTAACACGTCGGGCATAAAAGTTTAACGAACGTATACGGCAATAATTTCCACGGAAGTCGTAAAGAGACCCGCTCGACGCGCCCGCCATATTGAAAACATGGCGTGTGTTTTGGCGGGAAACCCCGACAGCCCAACAATGTTGCGTTTTCTTTAAAAAATTAATAAAGCTGTCGTGTTTTTTTAACTTAAATAATAACTATATCACTAGAAAGGAAGCTTTTTGAATTTTAAGTTAGAAAGACGCATAACAAGCTATGGATTTTAAGTATCCGAAATAAATTATTCTTTTCTCTTCTATTCTATAGTATATATGGCAAATCATGAATTAGTCTATATTCCTATATTCATAAAAAAATGAAAAATGTATGCCTTAGGTTAATACGGAAAGGTGCAGTTAACGACATAAAGACACTATTTATAGGCAGTATTAATGTTTACTTCAAGTGAAAAGACGCATTTCATGATCACGCTATGTAAATTCATGGTTGTTTTAAGCATACATCATACGAGTACATATTACAAAGTTCTCGGAAAACACCCCACAATAGTTATTTAAATTAGATGTTGAAATGGCTGAATAATTTAGGGTTGACGACGTGTATCCACGTACCATTAATATTATTATGATGTGGGCAGTGAAGCGCGATATTTATAATATCATTACTCGTTTGGATACACGTATTGTTATTTATAATGTGGAAGGCACAAGGCTGGTCGATAGAGAGTTAAAATACGAGGAGAAGATTTGCAACGTCGTCAAATTCAAGGAGGCAAATAATTATGCTAGTGATTCCAAATGACCAATGAAAAAATAATGAACAAACGGTAAGGTACAGTTTACAAAAATCATTTAGTTATGTTCAGTATCGAAGAGAATGATTCCATCTTCATAAAGTTACTTCATTTTTTTAAACACTATACACTATGTAACAAAAACCCTGTCAGATCAGTGTTGCCGTTGATCAGTTTTTATGTTTTATTTTAATTTAATTACTTCTTCTTTCTTTTTTTCACTGGGGAAAAATAATAATCTCAAATCCATTAAATGGTTACGTATATGTGTACGCAGTACAATGCCGAATAATACCCTTAAGGATCGGACAGGGTTTTTGTTACAGGCTGTATAAAATGCAACAGGTTTCAACAAACACCAACAAAACTGTAAATGTCATGATAAAATTGAATTCCTACAATAGCATTAAAATATTACATGGCGCAATAAAAATATACGATACCCTTAGTCTCACGAGTGAATTATTGTAAAGTGCAATGCAATTCGGCTCCCCCAAAAGTTAAGATGAGGCATTTCGTTGAGTCACGCCAAAAGTTTTTTGCGAACATTGTTGGAGGGCGGTCTTTAAGCTGACATTAAAGAGGGAAGCTACTTGATTTGGCGGTTTTTTAAACTTTGACAGTGTTCATGGACTTTTAGACGATGATCTACTACTATTATAAATGTAAAAATTTGGATGGATGTTTATTACTCAATCACGCCAAAACGGTTAAACGGATTTGGATGAAATTTTGGCACAGAGATAGATTATAGTCTGGAATAGAAAATGTACAGTCGCAGTCATTAGTGGAGTAGCAATTTATAAAGCAAATCGATTGACATTTTGGTTAAACTTACGACATTTCAACGTCGTGTGCCAATTTTGAGGTGTATCTACGTAGGTACTGTGTTATTACGTTTAAAAGTGCCCTATATAATGGCCTAATAAAATAAAATATTTGACTTTGACTTTAACTTTGAATACATCACTTATACTTACACACAGATGTAGGTATGGCCTGTACTTACCCCGTGTTCATAGCAATTTAAACTTTAGCATGCTACTGCACTTATGACCGCGGCTGTACTTCCCTTATACTTATATACGCACTTTGTAGTAGACGAAGTCGCAGGCAAAAGCTAGTTTATCATAACGTATTATGGTTAGATGATAGAATTAGACCATTTCAACAAGAAGTTAGACGTTAGACTGGTTTGCTTTTGGCTTTGATTTTTTGATTTTGGTCTTATTAAAATAATCATAGAATCTACCCTTTTGTTGTGCCCATCTGGATCGATAATGATCTTGATTATGAATATCTACCACTCATCATATATTTATGTAAAAGCAATAAAGATAATTAAAAAAAAACTATCAATTTGTGAAAATTGATAGTTTTGGTTTTGTTACACTATGTGTGACACAGACCCTCAGGTATTCATTTTACTCAAAAAAGATAAAACCATTTACGAAGAAATCTGAATAAAAACCAGTACGTTCAAATGAAGTCCTTAAAATCCGTCGGAATTATAATATTTTATCAGTCAAATCCAACGAGTGGTCGAGAGAACCGGTCTTCCACGCCACTAAAGGTATTAAGCTCCGTTAATAATGATACAGATTTATTAAAGGATTACTGCTACACTTTAGATAGAGATACAACTTTATACGATGAATACTAATTCGTTTCTGATGAACTTACACGAAAAATGCTAATTATTTCATAAAAAACGAGAAACCATGTAGTGTTTTTAATGCTTTTGAATATTATAGTTAAGTAAAATGATTCAAGTAGTAAGTTTTTTATGGTTTCGATCTTTCTAAAGCATTTGAATGAGTTGTTCATGTGTATAATAATGTGTACCATCTAGTATAGTAAGCCATTTCGATGCTGGTTACAGCCGGTACAGTGACAGCTGCGACATAACAACGCGGAAATATGCTAATGAACAAATCGACAAATACATTGGCGATTTGCCGCGGTCCGCGCCAACTAAATCCAATGGATTGCGCAGGGCACGCTTTTAGGTCCCATGTTATTTCACATATAGTTTTAACAAAATCCGACCGAGAGATACATAACTTCAACATAAAATATATAGTTATGATCTACTAGCTTCTGTCCGCGACTTCGCCCGTTTGGTTTTATTTTACCCGTGTGTCTTTGCCTACTGCGCTCCTACCGTGAGTCGTAGCGTGATTTTATATTGCCTATACCTCATGAATCTGGCTTTCATATCTGATCTACAAAAAGATTTTTTCCAATCTGACTGGTATTTAAATAAACAAACAAAATAAAAATACTTTTCAGCTTTATGATATTAGTAATAGATATTAACGATAATAATCTTTTTCTGAGAAGAAAATAATACTCCGGAGTTGATTTACCTACGATTTCTTCCTTAATTTTCATTATATAAAAAACAAACTTAATATCAGATCAGCCAAAGCCCCAGATCGATAGATCAGATATAAGTGTAGAGTGCATGGCTCGCACTGTACTAAGGGTAGGTACCGCAATATCTACGTGCTAGGGTCCTCCCCTCTGACTCATAAAGAGGGTGGTCTCCCTCTCACTTTTGAGGGTTTGGTCGATATTGCTCTCTTTTGTTTTCGCACTTTGAGCGCGTGTACCGTTGAAACTCGATTTCATGATACGAGTAGTATGTTAACTATTTAAAACGCTGGTTAAGTTAAATTGAATATTATCAGTTGAGGCGGATGACATTCACACAATCTCTGTTTGAATTATAAACTGTTATTTTAAACGTTACAAATAGAGTAAAAATAATAAAACATGACTTACGTACTAGTGTTACATGGTACATTAATTTCTAACTAAAATAATTGGAAAACTAATAAAAATAAATTGATTGAAATGTGTTTTTGGACCGATTTGGCTGATTCTTTTTGTGTTATGTTCGTAATTTCCCAGGAATTAAATTTTTTGGAGATATAAATTAAGTTGTATTTAATAATTTAAAACTGATGTAATTTCGGTAATTAACAGAAAAGACAAAAAAATCAAAAATATTGAATATTTTTGGGTTAGTCAGCGCCTTAATGGTCTGGTAAAGTCGGACCACCCTCGAAACTTTTATGGGCTTCGTTGTGGTCATTGAACTTGGGGGTGCAATCCTAATGCAAAGGTACAGGATATTGCACCAAATAGAATAACCATACTGTTATAATCAATGTCGTGCGTTAGTTTCGCAAGAACTCGAAAATGACTCGACTGATTTGAGTAATTTCTTTTTTGTTCTGTTCGCCTCAATACTAGGCCTCCCCAGTAGTCCGAGCCACTATGTGCCACCAAGATTTTGTTTTTAATTTTTATTTATCCTAAACCTCTTTATGAAAAATTATTGTGGTATAAAGTTTACCAAGTCAACTAGTATAGTACTTGCTAATAAATAAAAGAAACAAAAGACAATTGAAATAATTTATTCCAGACGCCAAACTAGTCCGTTCACAAAAAGCAACACTTTAACGCTTTACACAACTCTATGCCGAATAGACAAGGAGACCACACACTAACTACCAACAAAAATAATAACACATCCATATATTGTCTCCATATTTGAAGAACAGTGAGACAATGCGGGCAAAACCCAGCACACCTGTAGCACAAGCTCAGCCACGGCCTCTTTCTCAGACGGAATGGGCTCCATCTAAAGCCAGAACCCGGACGACGCCGCCAGCCTGGCTGTTTAGGATGAAATCCTTTTTTTCGATTTGCATAATTAGAGTATATCGAGTAATTGGTAACAGGACGGTCTTTCCGATTTTTATCCTCTTTTGTAGATTTCATTACTAATTTTAAACGTTGCAGTATCCCTACACCAGATCCATTATTAGCTGCAACTTTGGATTTTCTCCATGCGCGCTTAGGATCGCGTACATACGACTGAAATTTTCGATATGTGCCTTTTGTGCCAGAAACTGCTCTATGCAAATAACGTATTAGGTATCCGGGACTCGTTATTTTCAATTTGTTTATATTTAAAACTGGTTCACCTACAAGCCGGGATTCCGATGTACTTTTACGTTTCTCAAATTTATTTAACTTAGTCTCTTTGTCTTCTGCTGTTTGAAGTTCAAACCTTTTCTTCTCAATTGTTTGATTTGGTGTTAGTTCGGATCCGCATTCCACCCCAAGAGCTTCTTTCTCTGATTCAGGTGCACAAATCGCTGTTCCACTAACACATTTATTTTTTTTATATTCTATAGATTCTGTATGGAGCAGATTTTGTGCATGTTTCTCAGCTTCTTTTTTACATAGCACACTTTCACATACCGACGCGTTTTTACTTTGATCTGTCTTGGGCTTAGAGATAGATTTGTACACGCAACAATTACAGGGCTGTTCAGCTTCATTCTTATTTTTCTCAGGTAACGTAGTCTCCTCTTCAGGTGTTTCACATTTAGTTGGTATCACAATTAAATCTTTACGCGAAACAGTTGTAAATGTATCTTTACTGTATTCCAATATTTTGTTCTTCATATCTAAAACGTTGTCAACGGATGGAGGAGTTCTGATTATTTTATTGCCTCCACAACAAGGGCACAATTTAAGATATTTAACATCCTCAGAGCTTTGAAATTTTGGACTTCTAAATAAAAACGAGACAGGTTTGAAATCCTTTTTTTGTTCTAGTACTATGGAATCACTAGGTTTCATTTTAAATGCTTTACCAGTACGCAACGTAATAAAACGAACCTTGTCGTGTAAAGGAATGGTTTGCTTAAACCTTGTCGGATAATGTTGACAACTTTTTTTGAAGAATTTTATGCCACGATTGTTCGAAATAGTCCTTTGGTGGGTGTCTTTAGATTGAAATCGATAATATTTCTTTTTGTAATCATTCTTTCCGGTTACTTTTTCCACTTTGAGGCTTTGTGGATGTCGTTCACTATTGCAATATTTTAACATGTCACTTAATGATTGTTTATTAGTAACTTTTCTTTTAAATTCCATCCTACATACCGAACTTAAAATATTTTCTTTATTAGATCGTTTTGTAAATATTTTTTTACAACAATATAACATTTTTTTAAATGTAAATTGATTGAACTCCGAATATTTAGAAATCTTTGTCGCTCCTTGTCTTCTTGAATTCATACGTGAATTACATTTGCGACAACCACAATAAGCTTTACTGTTGTCAATTCTATCATGTTTATGGAATGCGTAAGACATTATGGTCTCAAGTTCTTGAGTATTTGTTTTAAAATGCCTCTGTGTAGCAGGCTGTATTTGGTATTGGACCCATTGTTCTTTTGGGCTAAATAATGTTATTGGCCTTATTTCTTCTACCCTAGCACAAGTTACGGTTTTCTTTCCAAATCTTGTCATTTGTCTTGAACGACCATTTTCCTGTTTTAAATAAGGGGATTTGGTTTTGGTCTTATTTGAAGTTGTCATATCGAGACGATTGTCATCCATATTTGGAGGTAACAATTCCTTGAAAAATTCAACATTTATATTAAAGTTTGATGTAATCTTTACGCCTTGTTTAGCATTTTTCCCATGCAAAAATGGAAACCGTGGTTCTTCTACTATTCTTTCCACTTTTGTTGGTGAATAAGGTTCTCCTTTATATTGAGTTCTTCTACTTGTACGACCTGGTAGTAATGTATTAGCTATGCTTGTAACAGACATACGTGTAGTAGGTTTATCATTCGTGGGCCGTGTTCGAGACATGCGTCGCACTCCTTTTTTACGAGTACATTCTTCTGCCGTGCATATCCCCCCTTGTAGACATTCATTAGGGCTTAATTTTTGGATTGGAGTGTACTTTCCTTTCGTCGATGTTTTCTTGTCCGACGTTTTTACTCTTGAAGGATGTTTTGCTTCAGATTTAAGAAGCGTTAATGTACAGAGACAGCGCTTTAATGATGGTGCCATCACTGCCATCATTCTAGAACGTTTCGCTTGTGTCTCTACTTTAGGTTGTTCTGTTTGGTCAGGACGTTTTGCTTCATTTTTAAGAAGCGATAAAGCACAAAGGCAGCGTTTTAATGATGGTGTCCTCATTTTAGAACCTTTCGCTGGCGGTTCTACGTGAGCTTGTACTGACTGGCGATTTGATGATTTTCTACTACTTTTATCTACAGTTTTGGATTCCCTATCATTTGATTTTGATAGATGTCTTGGAGGTTTTATGGTGTTCAGCTTCATTTTTGCTTTCGCCGCTTGGTCTGACGAACTGCTTTTACTTGATGGTGATTCTCTGGAAAACTCCACATCGAAACGGAAATTTGACATGTAATTTCTAGATTGGCGATTTATCTCAGGTTGTTTAGGTCTTTTTTTCTGAGCTGAACTGCACTGTTCTGATGGTGTTGCAGTTTTCGTTTTTAATTTATCACGTTGTTTACTTTTTTTACCTTTCGACAAGTCGAGGTCACATTCACAATTCTTTTTTTGTTTTCTTAATATGTCATCAATAACAGGGCACTTGATGCACATGCATTTCTGTTCTTGTTTTTGACATGGACACCACAGCTCATTAGTTATCATCTCTTTAGTTACCGCCTCTTTAGTCACATGTGGTTCCCGAGTATCAGTGACACATTGGCATTTTTTTCCTTTAGTTTTTTTTTCCTTTGGTTCTTTAAAGCATCCAAATATTTTCTTAGTTTTGGTGCCTATTTCACGAGTTGCTGGTTCAGGGTGTTTTGATTTCGCATCAGGGTATTTTAATGTCGTTATGTCTTCCTGATGTTTTCCCTTCTTTTCAAGTTTTAACGTACAAAAACACTTTTTTAATAAAGCTGCGCTAGTCCCTAATGAATCAGATTTTTTATATTCTGAATCTGATGGATAATCTTGAGGAGATTCTTTTTTACAGAAACAAGGCACATTTTTGATACTTTTTGTTTTTTTCACTAATTCTTTCATGTCCTTGTTGAGATCTCTTTGGGTACTTTTTTTGGAATCTCTTCGGGTGCTTTTTCTGATATCTTTTTGGGTGCTTTTTCGGGATTCTCTTTGGGTGCTTTTTCTGGTACCTTTTTTGCCTTCACTTTTGGCAATATTGGCTTTACGCGAAGGTGGAGACTTATCCGTGGTAAACTCAACATTAATACTGAAACTAGATGTAATACGATGTGCTCGTCGTTTAGGGCCGTCGCCTTGAACTTTATCATTTCGAGCAGCCTTATCGTTTTTCCGGCTTGGAGTATGAGATGTGGCTTGTATTTTTCTAGATTTGAAATCTTTACTTTCATCTGTAGAGCTTGAAATTGATCGGCTTTTTTGCGTCGGTCTTCTTTTTCTTTTCGTTTTATTACATTCGTATGGGTCACATGCGTCGGGCTTGCATTTGCCAGGTGGACATTCATCATCAGATTCTTGAAATTTCCCGCATTCACATGTTAAGAGATTTTTGGGTACCTTTACTTTAACTTTCCCCTTTTCTGGTTTTGTAGCACATGTTGTACATTTAAACGGACTTCCTTGGTTATCCGTTTTACAGTGTAACTGTAAAGTGCAAAAACATCGTTTTAAGAACGGTGCTTCTGTTCCTGTCATTGTAGAGCGCAATGATGAATTCAAAACTTGACTATCCATATCTCGATTTGATTCTGTACGCTGCGCTCTCTTGTTTCTAGAGTTAGTCGTTTGTTTTGTATACTTGCTTTTGTTTTTTTTGGCTTTTTCACGTTTTGGTGCGATAGGGTCGCCGTGTGATTTATTTTTAGAAAATTCTATGTCAAAATTAAAACTTGATCCTAACTTTACGGCCTGTTTTGAGTGTTGTTTATCTGCCGAGGTACTTTTAGGTTCTAGTCTTTTTTCTTTTCTGGCCTTTATTGGTTTTGTATGTTTAACATGTTGCGTTTCAGAGTCTCTTTGTTTTCGACGATAATGCTTTGTCATATTCGAAGTCGTTCTTGTATCACGTCGTTCGGTCGATGTACCAGATGAGTTCATAAGTCGTTTATTAATAAGCTTTAAGCACTCATTAGGATCACATTCACCAGGAATACAAATACCAGGTTCACATTCGTACAGTTCTAATTTATGGGGAAATGCCCTTGACCTTTTCGCTTTTATTTTCGTAGTTGTGACACTTCTAGTATGTAAAGTTGCAACCGGTTTCATAGGGGGAGTACATAAACATTCATGTTTTTGTTCGATCTTTTTTGGTTTTGCTACGGTTTTGGCTTTGATGTGAGCTTTAGATTGTTTTTGTTTATTAAGTTTTAATGTGCAGAAACACCGTTTTAATATTGGCCCCAAACCAACGTCTCTTTTTTTAGTTGGATCCGCCTGAGTGTCACGACTTAAAACTGAAAGTCGTCTTTCTCGTAACCCCTTACTTCTGGTTTTTATTCTACGATTTGCACCAAAACCGGACTTGTTTCGGGACTTTTTAACTGTAGTAGCAGCTGCTTGCACTTCGTCAGTATTAGGACTACGGTCTTTATAAAATTCTATATTAAAACTAATGTTTGAACCAATTCTAACTGCTTGTCTTTGCGGTGAAACAGGTGATGACTTAACTACTTCTGAAATAATCTTTTCCCTAGGAGGACGGTCTCGCATTGTTCTTCTTTTCACTCTTCTTGTTGGCCGGGCTGGTCTCGATTGTACCATTATTGCTCTTGATGGGTTAGATGACGTAACATTTGATGATGTTGATTTGATTCTTGGTCTTGCAGTTCCAGTCATTTTATCTTTTGCTAATCTCTTTCTTATTAATTTTATACATTCATTAGGATCGCAAAAGTCAGGCACACATACACCGGGTTCACATTCATACGGTAAAAGATTTGGATAACGTTCCCGTGTTTGCATCGGACCACGCTCCCGTGTTTGCGTCTGGTTAGACTCCTTACATTCACATATATAATATGGCGAATTTTTCGGTGTTTGCGTTGTAACATTACCTGATTTAGGAGCAACTTTTTTAGGGCCTACGTTACCACTTCTAACACGATGTCTTTTCGACGCAGATGACAACCTCATCATATGACAGAAACAATTTTTGAATTTAGTTAATGGCTGATTAATTTTTTCGCCAGTTTTTGGATCTACATTAAATCCTTGTAAACTTGCAGTACAAAAACAGCGTTTTAAGAACCCACATGTCATTGTGCATTGACCTTGTTTGGCTACATTTATTTGTGCATCGGTATCATGAGTTGTTCTTCCCTCTTGTGAACTGCTTTCTTTCAACTTTCTATGAGCGTGTACGTTTTTTGGAACTCTTTTAACTTGTTTCTGTTTCTTTTGCACGTAGGGTTCCGACGATCCTTTATCAGAATCGGTACCAGTTTTATCTTTATAAAATTCAATGTTAAAGCTGAAGTTAGAACTGATTTTAACTGCTTGCTTAGATGGTTTAATTTGCCTGTCTATAGACATTACAGAAGGCTTAGATCTTACCGCAGTGTTTCTAGATTTAATACGTTTTGCTCGCATATTTCTTGACTGTGTTCGTTTTCTTTTTGGTTTTTGATAAGGCTTACTCATGGTTGAGCTAGATGTTGTGTTTGCAATTGACTCCGTTCCAAAATCTTTGGTGTGTCTATTCCTTTTCTTTATTAACTCCAAACACTTATAAGGGTCGCATTCGCCAGGGACACAAATGCCAGGTTCACATTCATATGGTAATAAATCCGAAAACTTCCCTTTTGTATTCTGACCTGCTTCAGCTGACAGAATAGGTTTTACGTTATATTTAGGAGGTGTCGATGTACCTTGATGTACTCGTAATTCTCTTGCTTTTTGCTGTCTTCCTTTTTTTTGTAATTTTAACGTGCAAAAACATCTTTTCAACATCGGTGAAACACTAGACGCTTTATGACGGATTTGTTTCATCACTGATTGGGTTTCTATGTTGTGTCTATGTTTGTGGCGGGTTTTAGAAGCTTTGCTAGCTGTTGGGCGTTTTGGTGACACTTTGACAATATTTTTAGTCGGAGTTGGTTTTGAGCTGCCTTTAGAGAATTCTATATCAAAACTAAATTTAGAACCAACTCTTACTGCTTGCCTGTATTGTGCTCGGGGTAACGTCTGATATTTTAAACCTGTAGGTTTTGCTTTCGGCTTCTGGGCTCTTGGAGCACGATGTTTCGGCTCACGGCCTGGACCTGATTGAAGTCTTCTTGAACACGCATGGGTTGAGGTCGTCAGACAGGAACTGCTTTTTACTTTGTTATCAGTACCAGACATTCTTGACACCTTTCTCATTAATCGCTTCATTATTAATTTTTGGCATTCATATGGATCACAATCTCCTGGCACACAAATTCCTGGCTCACACTCGTAATCTAATAGCTTTGAATTTTGCCGCTGGTAATTTCTTGGACCCTTTTGTTGAGCTACTTGGATGTTCATGGTACAATAACACTTTCTGAGTAATGACTGAACACCAGTTAGTGGAGAGGAATTTGTTACATTTTGAGCATTTTCCATTTCTGGTTTTACCAGTGTACGTCGTCTTAGTGCAACTACATCAATTTGTGACTGTGTACTTCTTGGTGTCCATTGTTTTTTAGAGCAGATGTTTTTTAGATAGTCAATTTCACAACTGAATTCAGATTCAAATTGTACAGATCCATTTGACCCAAAATTAAGTAAACTTTGATCTCTGGAACTGACTTGCGATAATTTATATTTGCTTTCATGAAGGTATGACTGTATATGTTTAGCTTTAAATGCAATCATTGATATTGAGAAACCACATGATGGATTTTTATTGAAATATTGCCACACCTTAGTGTGACTTGACGCGTTCTTAGAGGAATTGGTAGAGTAGTAAGAATGGATAGACGAGTTTTTTAGCGTTTTCGTTTTATTTTCAGCAATAGCAGTATTCACGTCATAAACTTGTGTGATTTTCCTGGTTCCAAATGGTGCCAATGATTTACTACTTCGATGTTGTTCATCCTTTTTTGATATTTTTAATGTACAGAAACACCTGTTTGCCGGACTAACTCCTTTGTTTCCAAGGCGATATTTTCTATTACAACTATGTCTATTCGCTAAAACATTACCTTCTTGCTTATTGTTTGAAAATGGAACGTTTACATTTTTTGTACTGTTTTGGTTAAATTTATTTTCGGGTGTTATGCTTTTGTAAAACTCTATATTGAAGCTAAAATTAGAACCCATATTCATACTTTGTTGTAAAGATTTATTCAAATACATTTCTCTGGCATGTTGAGGCAAGTGCGATAATTCAGAGTACTTTCTCATGTTCTTATTAAACATATTCCGTTTTTGGATATCAGACTGAACACATAAAGGTTTAGATGTGCTTCTAAACGCACGTGTATAACTTGACTTTGACTTCATTTTAGTTTTTTTCGTGCCTATTCCAGAATGTTTGAAGGTACTACTTGTTTTTGCTAAGCATTCATAAGGATTGCATTTACTAGGCCCCATATTATTAAACTTTAGTATTGACATCCGTTTCGGGCAATCAGTCTGTAGAAATAAAGTTTTCGATGTGCTTCTAAATGCACGTGTATCACTTGACTTTGATTTCATTTTAGTTTTTTCCGTGCTTATCCCAGAATGTTTAAAGGTGCTACTTTCTTTTGCTAAACATTCATAAAGATTGCATTTACTAGGCACCCCGCTCTTAAACTTTTGTATTGACATCCGTTCCTGGAAATCAGTCTGTACAAACAAAGTTTTCGATGAGCTTCTAAATGCACGTGTATCACTTGACTTTGATTTCATTTTAGTTTCTTCCGTGCTTATTCCGAGATGTTTAAAGGTGCTACTTTTATTACTTTCTAAGTATTCGTAAGGATTGCATATACTAGGCGCATATTTAAACGGCTTTGAATATTTTGATTCGTAGGGTCTCAGCTGATTGGAATGTTTTCGTTTAGTGACCATTATACCTCTTTGAAAGTGCGGATACATTCTTTCTGCAACTAAGTAAGATTTTGTATCAGTAGTACTGCTTTTCTTGTAGTGTTTTCCGTTCTTATAAATCTTAAAAGTGCATGAACCCCTCTTAATGGTGGGACTTTTATGGTAAATTAAAACAGAATGTATCTTTTCGGTTCTAGGTAAATGTATTGATTGGGAAGTTAGACTGGAGTTAGATCTTGGTTTACGAACAACAGTTTTTATATTTTCTTCTCTATTGATCAATAGAACATTCGGTTTCTTGGGACTGCAAATACTGGTGTCACACTTATAGGGCAACGGACGGTCATATGGGGTAACGTGACTCGCTGGCCTAAGATCAGTTTGAGACCTTTCAACTTTAATGTCTGGGCGAACTATTACCATTTTAGAAACTTGACGTTTATTAATTTTTTTCTTTTCTTGCTTTCCCAATTTTATAGTGCAAAAGCATCTACGTAAACCGTGTTTCTTTCTTGTTAATTTAGATTTCCCTGTAGAACTGCTAGTTTGCGATTGTTTGCTTTGTAGTTGCCTGATTCCGTCGCCACATTTGACACACTTCATCTTGCGAATTTTAAGGTTTTTGTTATACTCTTTAAATAATTCCATGCTAAAGTTTGGATTAGAGGTGTTTTGCTTATTCTTTTCCAGCCGATTTGAAGAAAATACTTGTGTTTCTCGTTTTTGTTCAGAAGCATAAAAAAATGATGTTTGAACAGATTGATTTTGAAGTTTCCGTAGTTCTTCGGTCGTAATAGATTCATCTTTAAAATTCACTTTTCTAAGGCGAGTGTTCGATTCTCCACGTTGATTCTCGCATCTTCCTTTTGCTTCAGTATTCATATTTTTATCATAACACACCCATTTCGATGTATGGATTGAGGAGTCAATATTATATGAACTACCTGTACCAGCATGTTCGTTCTGAATCATCCATTTTTCTTTAGGTTGTGGTGTTGTGAAAATAGTATGATAGGAAGTGGATTTTACCTCAAATTTAATCTTTGATTGGGCAGATTTATGTTTAGATCCTCCTACTTTTTTCCATGTAGAGTCACTTTTTGATTCATGAATTGATAATTTTGTGTTATTGATAATATCTTGAGCAGGACATGATTGAATATTGTCGGTAACAGTACATTTCGATACACACTTTTTTGATATAATAAGGTGAGCATTAGTTTCGTTTTGAGTTGTTCGTTTATTTATACCTTGATTTTTAACTACCTTTGAGACACCTGACGTGCATTTAGGGTTATGAATATTTAAATTAGACGCTTTTATTGAAGTTTCCATGGAAGGCAGAAAATTCTTTGAATCAGTACTTTCCTTTACTGTGATATTCAGATTATCTTTCCTGGCATTTTTACCAACCCTAGATTTGGTTTCATTTATTTTAATTTTCAAACTGCATATACATCTCTTAAGAGCGTGGCTGCCACACTTGTGTTTTTGTTTAAAGTTAGACGTTTTCTCGTGACGACAAGGTTTCTCAGGTAGACGAGGTACCTCCGGTAGAAGCGGTTTCTGACATGGTCGAGACTCCTTACAGTGACAAAGTTTCTTATGACAAACAAGTCCCTCGTGCAGTTGAGGTTCCTTACATATTTGCGGTCGTGGCTTAAAACGCATTGGCGCTGAAAGCATTCTTAGTTTTTTATGAATTAAGGCCGATGATCTTAATTTCGATTTAGATTTGTTTATTTTATTTAATAATTTTGACGATGACTTATTACAATCAACCGGACAACCCTTTTTTATCGAGTTTATAGATTGTTGAGTATCTAGTGGTGTTGTAGCTGTAATAGATTTTATAGACTCCTTTCTTGTAGTGCAACAGTAAGGCAACAGATTTTTTATTATATTGGCTACATCTACAAGATTCGTTTGTGGTGAAATTTCACTTTCTGATGTTTGTCTTGATAGTTCTAAAGCGTAATACTCTTTAAGCTTTTTTTCAATCTCTTTTTGATACTCAGTTAAACTATATTGTTTGCGTTTCTCCGCTCTTGAGTGACATTTTCGTCGTTCTTTGCCAATTTTACACGAGTTTTCTGTTAGAATACTAGTACTCGATGTGCTTGAAGTGTCATTAATATTTTCTTTTCGAGACTGATTGATTCTTCTCGATCTATTTGCAAATCTTTGTGCCTGGCATTTCCTTTCCACTTCGTCGTTCATTTTTATTGCGGTTTTATTAGGATGAATTATGTTTTCTTTTGTAGTGTTTCCAGTCACTGAACTCGCCTTAGGTTCATTTTTTTGTAAAGCTTTTCGATCTCTTTCAAAACATTCTTTTATTTTTTTCTCAGCTTTCAATAACAGTTCTTTCGATGATTCCGTTTTTTTAAGAGCAATATTTTCTTGAGGTAGATTTAACTTTTTTATTGTTTTACCACCTTCGCCTATATTCTCCATATATGAATTAGGATAGGCTTTGGCCCGCTTAAGTTTATGAAATGATTTTCTTAATCTGCCATTATTAAGAGACTTCAATGTACGGTTATTTGTAGCAGTAAAAAGACGATCTCGTTCTATGGTTGGACGAGGGCAGATTTTCTCAAGTATTTCCCTGGATTTTTTATATTTTTCATGTTTACAAACAGAGGTGCAAGGATCAGACTTAATATTCTTAGCTTCACTAGTTTCTTGCTTTGAAACAAGACTAGATCTCGAAGCGATGTTTCCCCCAGCATGGGCTTGTCTGTTTTTTCGAGCTTTTTGAACATTCTCACGGAGACGGTATTTTGAACTACATGTACAACAACTGCAGCATTCACTTAATTTTCTTGATCCCGTAAATGCACCAGCGTCCACTAAATTCACCAAAGCCTTTCTTTGTTCTATAGAAGATCCTGGCTTCAGATCAGTTTTGCTACTTTCGCTACTGGAGAGCAACTGACTTCTGAGGGCATCGTACAATGCTCTTGTTTTTATTAATTTACCTAACAAATTACTTTCTTTTAAGTGAATGTAATATTTACCAGTCAATAATCTATTTATTCTAGATCCTTGAACTAGTAAACGTTTTAATGTTTGACGATCTGATTCAGTTTTGGAATCACATGAAGTGCAGGAACAACTATTGTTGTTAACCGTGTCTCCTTGTAATGGCTTCATTTTTGTGTTGCCTTTTCTGTAAATTTTGGCAAAGCCATTCAATGGTAGAGGCGATTATGCTTGATGCTCAAACGAATACAATTTCACATTAACAGTCTAATAGAACGTCATATACTGCGTCACAACATAATTTACCTGAAAATCACAACAGAATAATACCAATACTAATGGATTATTTAATTTCTTACAGTAAGGCTGATTTACATTGATTCCGTGGTACAAGATTGGTCAATAATGTTGGATATTGGACAGGATTTAAGTGTTTACAATGTCGATCGAAGTTTTGAAATAATCAGAAATATAACCTACCAACTGGGGATAGTATTGGCAAAATTATCCCCAGTTCAATTTTGTTAATATTTCTCCCATTTTTACGAAGCGATTGTAAGTAATGATTTTAGATATTGAACGCTAAATAATTTTAAAGCATGAGTTTACATTGCTGATAGTCATGTAACATATAAATTAGCCTTTACTCAAGTAATTGAACTTATTAATTTAATTATTGGGAAATGATGAATGGATGTGGGGATTGGGAGGGATTGTGAATTGCTTGTTTGTGCAGAACTAAGCCCAATTACCCTCGTTAACCCTATTTTATTCAGCATGTGTTGAGGTTGAGTCTGAGTTTAACGCGCCTTATTTTTGGTACCTAGCTAGGTATTTTTCGCTCTTTTATAATAATAAACACATTACTATGATTCTCCTTACAACAATTACCTACTCAGGTACTTACATCTTACAAGACTAGAACAATTAGCCACAAGTCAGACTACTAGAGGACCGAGACTTTCAATATAAAACTTTTTCACAACATTTTTGTATGGTTTACTCCCAAACATTTTAATGCATATCGCCTCCCTTTACAAATTAAATTTCGCTATCGATTAGTTACATCGAAACGTAAATTTTGTGTAAATTTAAAATTTCGTCAATATTACCGCATTATGGGGAAAAAATTTAACGCAAGTGCCAAAATGTCATAGTGACAGTAATTTTGAAAAATTCAAGAATCAAAAAGTTATGACAGCCAGTCTTTAAGTTTTTAAACTTTTTTCTCTCATAGTTGTCAAAATCGGGCAAGTGCAAGTTGGACTCGAACACGACGGGTTCCATACCACCATACAATATTTAACACTATCATACAAAAAAAACCTTTCTTGTATTGGGACGTAATAGAGTAGCACCCTTCGGATGAGGAACCCTAAAAATCAGACAGGAAGAAGTAGGTCGATAGATGTTGTCAAACATCTGAAAGTGGTCAGACCTACGTAATTTCAGCATGATTTCAATTTTGAAGATAGGAATTTATACCAATATAATAAAGATAAAGAGCTTTCTGTTTTGTTTGTGTGTTTGTTTAAATCTCTGGAACTAAGTAACACTCGGATTGCTTTTTGTAATATGATAGCTTGATTCTTAAGCTTGATTCATGGGGACTAAGAGGCTAGTACCTATAACACAAGCATTTTAGTAGTAACCAGCGACGTAACTAAAGGCTAGTAAAGAAACAAAAAAGAAAGAAAGAAAAACTTTTTATTCACGTGAAAGTGACGCACAATACAAAATAATTTTTACAACAGCCCTAAACAAAACAAGTTGGTACTTAATCTAAAAAACTAAATACATACCAAAAAAAATAAAAAACGGAAATTTGCGCCACTACCTCGCGAAACGGCCGACGCTCAGCATAATGCTAGTGGAAAACTGTTACAGTATAAATGAGATGATAATTTAATAATTAATGAACGCACGAAACATTTGGTATCATCAGGAAAGTAACTCAGGAAGTCAGGAAGTAAATTCACAAAGCTAAGCCCGTGCCGGCTACAACTTTCAAATTTATAGGCGCCTACTTACATAAAACTTTTAACTGTGTTTTTATCTTAAATCTCCTTTTGAAAAAAAATGCGTTAGTCCGTATTTTGTTAAAACAACAAATCATTAAGTAGATACCTACAAAAATGTAATTTGAGAGCTGTTAATATTTTTAAATATATACTAAAAAAGAATAAAGTGGTACCCGTAATAGTTAAGTTACCCGTAGTAAGTAGTTACCGGTAGTAGTTACTTTTCACCTACACAACAAGCCTAGATTACGATAGAACTACAAAAGGCAAAAGGAATCTATCAACTCTACAAATCACATTCAAATCGACGCATCCAAAGACATTTAGGTAGGTATTCATCAGAGGTTAGTGACTTGCGACTTACGAGACACCTGCGTGACAGGTTGCATGAAGTCAACGGACAAACTTACCGAAGTTCTAGAAGTAGCGGCCTCCAAAAGTTCCAACTTCCAATTATAATTTAATCACACACCAAACACAACACAATTACATTCACAAACATAGCACATTTAAAGTAAGTGTCAAATAAGTTATCCGCGAGTTTCAAACAGCAACTGCACCGAACAATAACCGACTCACACACTCGGAAAGCAAAAGCAAACTAAGCTAAGCGAAGAGCGAGCGGGCAGCGGGAACGCACAAACTTGAAACCCCATAGAAAAAAAAACGAACTTTTGAATGGGAGCAAGTAGCTCCCTCTAGGTAACTTAGTACGAAACTTTCTATGATTTCGTATTGTTATAAATAGATGGTGCTAATAGGATAGTTTTCATTAATAGTTTTAGAGTGGGACGACAGAGGGCGCTGTTCACAATACACAAAATCATAACTTTCGTTTGGGTGGAGAATTTTTACACGACTGCCCCAAAAAAAGGAGTGTTATGTGTTCAGGGTTAATGTATGTATGTATGTATGTATGTATGTATGTATGTATGTATGTATGTATGTGAGTTTCTTTATTCCACCATAACTTTTGAACGACTAAACCGATTTAGATGTATGGGGTATCGTTACAATCCTTGCATCCTTCCGAGTAACATAGGCTAGTAAAAAATAAAAAGAAACCGGTGTGGTCACTTTAAAACGTAAATTAATACCAGACTCAATTTATTTTTTTAATGAATCTGGTCGTGTCTATGTTCATCGTCTAGAATTTGACAAGTAGATTTAAAAAATATATAACACTGTAAATAAAAAACGTCGTAAACAAAAACCGACGAGTAAACAAAGTACAAAATTATGTGCAATTTTTGCAGTCGTGTTTTTTAATTTTTTAAATATAGTAGCTTGTTTAATGGGACGTTAGGAACTTGAGTGATTCTTGGACTGTCTAGAAAAACTACAATACTTAGTTGTCGAAATTAGCAGTGAATTCATTTTTATTTTCATTTTGTACGCAGATTTTACATAACCAGTAGGTACCTAAGATAAAAATCCACAAGTAACATCAAAATGTCCCTTACATTTAGGGTTGCCACCTTGTTTTAAAGCAAATAGAGTATTTATTTACTTTCCAAGTTAAAAAAATATAGTACTACATCCGAAAATAAAGTATTATTTATGGTTTATGCTTTATCAATGCGATCCGTTTCCATTAATGCAAAAAATCACTCATTCTTTTTTTGTATCTTTTACTAAACAATTTAAAAAATTCTTTAAGAGTCAAAATATGAAATAAAATATTTTGACATACTTTATTGCCCTCATAAAGTATAAAGTACATTGAAAACAACATACAATACTTTACAATAGAGTAAAAGTGGCAACTCTACTTACATTATAATTTTATTAGTAAATTTTACACATTTATAATAAATATACAATCCTTAATCTAATCACATTGTATACAATTAAAATTACATTTTTTCATACTTAAAGTACAATTATTGCAGTGATGTCTTTGTTTTCTGTACTACAATGTTTATGAACATAACATCACGCCTGTAATCCCCGAAGGGTTAGGCAAAAGTGTACCCATTAGTACACCCACATTTCGCCAGTAATGTCTAAGACCCATGTAATAGGGGGCGAGCCTTTTGCCATCAACCGGGCACAAATCCAGACTAGGGCTGCTACTGAGAAATTCATAATGGAAATACCCAATAGCACTTTGTCCGACCTAGGAATCGAACGAAGACCTCATGCAGTGTTTATACATAATAATATTCATTTTAATTAAACTGATGCTACGCACCAAACTAAATCTACAGCTACAAAGACAAAAACACAATATCTTTTGCTCTTGTCATCATGTCACCTTTATAATTATTATGATTTTACATCTTCTTCAGATTCAGTATCAGATTCACTTGAAGGCCACATGTCCCGGTCATCTGTGTTTCTAGGTCTGCACAAATATTTTGCTTGAGCTTCCATCACACTTTTGCTATCTGTACAAGCTGCATACATCTCAAGAACTTCAGAATTAAGTTCTAAGAAAGAATGACCCCATGAAAACTTTGATAAGTAATATTTAGCTTCTTTCTTGTGTCCGGTGATAACCATAGCAGCTGCTAAGGCTTCTACACAACTCAACTCATGCGATTTCCCATAATTAATTGGATTTGCAGCTACTAAAAATGGTAGTATTCTTGGGTTTGGTGATTTCATTTTATCAAACGGAGTCTCCTCAATTTTTGCCCATGAACAATCTATAACAGCCAGTCCGAATTTTTCAATAATTTTCTTGTCGTTTGGGGTGACGAACTGAGTGCCCAGCGGCGACAATACAATTCCTCGGAATGGCTGACCAAGTTTTAAATTCCTGATGAGGTTATGTCTTAAAAGTTTTCTGCCGGAACATTTCTTCGGATCGCATTGATTCAAGTCCCACATGCTTACTCGAAACGTAGGTTCAACGCCTTCGCTATCGGAGTCACTGCCATCAGAATTAGTTTCTTCTGAGGCTTCAAGGCTCAACTCGCTTAATCTTTCAGCGTACTCTCGCTTTACATGATGATTTGAACGTTTGCCGTGCACATGGCCCTTTTTTCCCGGTGCCATTGTTATCTAGAGTAAGCAAACTAAATTAAATTAAGTATTTATTGGAGATTTGCGCTAATAGTATTTACTGTTTAAAGAACAGAATTATTTACAGAAATACAGAATAATAACATAACCTAATTGACTTTGACAGCAGTTTAAATGACAGTGACTAGGGATGCCCAATACGATGCGATATATCGAAATATCGATACAACGCTATACGATATATCGATATTTAATACGATATTTTGGCCATACGATGCACCTCGATACATCGTATTTCAAAAAAATATCGCAATAACGTATCGTATAACTATAAGTTTGTTTAAAAAAAAAAACTTTTTTATTTATATTAAACCTACAGTTACCGGCACGTAACTTGGCAAGAGATTTTCGTGTGTTTTCGTAGTGGGGGAAGTTCGCGAATATAAAAATGTATAAAATTGTGCGTGCGCAAACTTCCCCCACTACAAAAACTCTTGCCAACTTCGTATTCGTAATAAGCAGAGGTCGGGATTATTTAGAGTTATTTATGTACTTGCACTGATTTCATGCAGCGAAAAAATAAATTTAAGTGCTGATAAGTGGCAACTGTGATTTTTTAAAATGACCTTTCATACATATAAATACTTTTCTTTTATAACTTACAATATATTGTAAAAATTAAAGAAAGGTATGTCTTTCTTTAATGTTTACGATATATTTAGGGTTTAATAATATTTTACCTACGAAATAACCTACCCAATCGATATACCCAAGCGATACGGTTACGATGCGATATATCGATACAAAGGGATACGATAATATCGCGTATCGATACAAACGCATTCGATACGGTTACGATGCGATATATCGATACAACAGACTTTTTTGGTCATCCCTAACAGTGACATAATAAGGCTTTGAGTGACAGTGACGTAACAATCTATCTATGATACACTACGCCAATTTTCCAATTGCGATATGATAAAAAACACATTTTAATGCAGCTATTGAAATAACAAAAACACTACCAAATAATGGAATGTATGTCATAATAGACCGACGCACAACTATTCGCAAGAGGTTAGTGAGTATATTTTAACTAGCGCCATTAAGAATTGAATTAAAAAGTGCGCCCAAATAAAGGGGCTGCAGATGGGCGTACCCAGCTTCTGGCGTAGAAGGGGGCAAGTCAGATTTTTTAGGTCGGATCGTCCGCGGCTGTTTTGTCATACACACTACACAAACACCCCTACATGAATCATTAGGTGTATGTAGTGTAGTGTGAAATAAAATGTGTGAAATAAAACAATAACATGTCAAATAAAATAAATGCTAGTCGCTCGCAAGTCCTTATCGAAGATTACCGAATACAGCCGACCCGGGCCGAGCGTTCGAACGCTCGGCTAGATTTGGTAATGTAGGTACGTCCGCCATCGTCGCGCGCGGTTTTATCGCAAAATAATTGCATCGTGCATTTTGTCAGTCTACTGCGCGGTTTATTTAAAAGTTAAAGCATAAGGCCCCGTTTACACTTTAATTAGTAATTAGGCGAGTTCATACATGTTCTGCGAGATTTCCAAGGGGGCGCAGCTGCCCTCCCCTGCCCCCCCCCCCCCTGGGTACGCCCATGGGGCTGCTCTTTCACAGTTTCACTCGCACAGTACAGTGACACAGTGAGCAGAGGACCATGGCAACAATCAATAAGCAACGCCATTTTCAATTTATTTAATTTATCTATGTAAGTATGTATACGATACGTGTAACTTAGATTTTTTAAGGCAGACTAAGCTGTACAAGGAAACCAGATCTTAAATGTGTTTTCCTTTTTGCCTGTGTTTATTAATACATAATCTTATTCAATTTTTTTCACGTTGTTTGCCATGGCCAATACAGCATGTAACAAAAACCCTGTCCGATCCTTAAGGTTATTATTCGGCATCGTACTGCGTACACATATACGTAACCATTTAATGGATTTGAGAATATTATTTTTCCCCAGTGAAAAAAAAAAAAGAAGAAAGAAGAAGTAACTAAATTAAAATAAAACATAAAAACTGATCAACTGCAACACTGATCTGACAGGGTTTTTGTTACATAGTGTATAATCGACAACGCGTAAAAACACGTAAAAATCAGACAAAGGTTGACGTCATCGCGTAATGTAACCTAAATATATTCCCTTTAAAGGTGTATTCACTTTAGTGAAGTGTTGTCCACATCTACGTTGATGAATATTATAATTCTGCAGTTATTTTTTATTTAGTATCTTGTAATTGTTCGTAAAAAAATGTTAAGATCTACAATTTAAACAAATCATTAAATAAAACCTTTTCTAAAAACGACGAATTAACATAATGCTCATAAAACTGTTGGCAGCGTAATTAAATTATGAAGTCCGTCATTAAAAATATAAAAAAAGGGTTCTGCGTCAATCATTTACTAATCAAAATATCTTAGGTTATATTAGAATATACCAAGAATTTATTGAGATTTAGTTTATTCATTGATTCAAGATTGATTTTACACGCGGCAGAATGAGCAGTGCCTCCATGGCGGGTAAGTATAAAAAAATATCATTTATGGTTTTATTTCACGATTTAAGCATCCGCCCGATGCAAAACAAAATATTTCACCAGAAAGATAATTTTTTTGCTTGTAACAAAGTCGCGAAAAGGTTTTAAATTAAATTAATCAAAGATTTATTTATATATTTATCTATTTTAGGAAAAATAGGCAAATAAAAAAAAATTACCTTACAACAACAAATTTTCCAGAAGAAAACGTACGCAAAAACACGACTTATAAAGACCGTGGTCTTCTATTGTCTATCTACCTAACACTGCCTAACATTGGTTAAATGGTAAATTGCCTAAAACTAGGTACTTAGCCAATTTACTGGACGTTGTATGCTTAGGGTCAGTTCACACCGAGACGCGACGCGACGCGACGCAACGTGAAGATACTGGAAGAGGCCAGTGACTTCGCGCTGCGCCGCGCTGCGCCGCTCGCCGCCGCGAGACGCATCGCAACGTCGTCGCCGCTCTTGCACGTCATTCCGTGCGCGCGTACCGATGATTCACCGCTGCGTCGCGATGCGTCGCTCTACGCTTCGTGACGCCTCGCGGCGTAGAGCGACATATCGCGACGTAGTGCTGCGTGGTGTAACGTATTCTAAATTCTCACAATGAAATGTGTATCTTTTCGTGTAGAAAATAAAGTTATATTTTGAGTCGCTCTTTTAAAGTGTGCACGCAGCGTCGCGTCGCGTCGCGTCTCGGTGTGAACTGACCCTTACAGTTAGGTACTTACACCCATTTTCAAATAGCGATAAATGGCTCTCGCCTCAAAAGACTTCCTCCGAATTTCTGTATTTTTTTCCTGTCAAATTCATGAAATCGGTAATAAAATAGTACCATGTATATGATATTTCTATATTTTATAAGACATTCCTCAGGCCTCATTAAACCCCTTCGCACATGGCGTCGTATCGTAAGCGTATCGTAAAACGCGCGGAGTACGAGAGCAATACGAGCAGGAACACGTTCAAATAAATCCGCACACGAGGAGGTGTTGCAGCGTATCGTATGAGGTGTTCATGAATTGTCATTACGATAGTCGTAGCGTACTGGCGTAAAAAAGCGTAATAAATTCCCCAAACACATCTGGTACGCTTGACGCCATGATTTCAACTGAGATAAAACAAAACGATACGTTTCGTTTCGTTTGTTTGAATTACGATACGCGCACGAGACAACTACGCCTACGACCCATGTGCGAAAAGCCTTACGGAGACGCAGGGCGTCGCGCGTCGCGTTGTACGGCGCGGCCCGCACTGAATTCAAACATAATTATGGCGTTGTATGAGAGAAGCGATTTTAGACGTACTAATTTTCGCACTGCGAGACGCCACGCGTCTCCGTAAATGAGCCCTAAGTCCGGTGCGACCTGTCAGACAGCCCTGCTTACCTTACTGTTTCGTTTGTGTCGGTATGAGAGTAAATTACTAGTATAATTACCAGTTGAGCCATTAGCAATTGAGTTGAGTTGGCACTTGAGGCGTTTTAGAAACTCTGACACTAGGATGTGTGGGGTCGTAAGACCTTACTGCCCACACGATAAAGAAGAAGATTAAATAAAAAAAAATAAAAACAAATAAATACAAGAAATAGCGCTACCGCGCGAAACGGCTAACGCTCAGCATAATGCCATGGTCCGTGCACGATGGCACGATGTATCTTTACGCCTCATACATTTCTATTTAGCTATCTGCCAATCTACATACAGCAAAGAAAATAAATGAAGGAAGGAAAGAAGCTATAGATATGTAGTTCCCCCTTCAGGGAACTTTAGTGCGGCGCTGCAGATGTCTTGGAGGTCGCACCCTAGATATGTCTGTCAGTTTAATTATGCATGAAGTGGCTTTGTCCTTGAAAACGTATGTATTTGTCCACAGACTGCCACCGATCGATAGAATAAACTAAACTATCATACCGTGTACCATAATTGTCTACTGCGTGTCTCATAACGACCGTGTCGTTTTTTAGGGTTCCGTACCTACCTCAGTCGGCAAAAACGGAACCCTTAATAGTCAGAGTCAAACTTAAATTATTTATTTCAATTAGGCCATTGTAAGGCACCTTTGAACGTCGTATAGGTACAACAAAAAAAAAATGGAATTGAATCTAGGATCAATTGGACCGATTTAAGCAAAAACGTTCCAACCCACAACCTCGACAATTTTGAGATTTTGTGACCTATGTACTCCAAATAAGGTATATTTTAACATATCAAAGACTCATAACTCTATGTTAATAATTGCCGAAAATGCGTATAGTCCAACCCACAGCTGAAATGGCGAACCCCATTTTTTAAAATGAATAAGTGTTTCAAGCTGTTAGAATCATTTTTGCATTTTCTTGATTGCCCTGACGTGTGTTAATATTGTTTTTGCTATAATGATTCAAACTACTTGGAACAATCATGCTAAATACAATATAGAAAAATATTACAAAAATCATTCTGCATAAATGTTCCAAGAACCTTGAATCGTTTTAACTCAATTCCAAATAACATTCGACTACAGAACTATACTGATTCAGGCCACATGCATTGTATAAAAAAGAAATACAATAAATTTAATTCTTAAAAAACGATTCAAAACAGTTATATTAACCATATAAAATTATCATTACTTAGCATCTCGGTGATAAATAATAATATTTTTACACCGAAAACTTTAATTAAGTAGGCATTTATTTACTTAAACTTATTTTGTTTGTAAATTGTAAGGTTTGCATGAAAATTTGTTCTATTTTTTAGGATGTTGTGGTCAAAACTTATTGAAGATCATTTATGCATATTTCTAAATTAATCTTTTTAACTGACTTAAAGTACCTATTGCAAAAAAGATCGGATAGGATCGTTTTTGTAAAATTTTAAGCGCAGTGAATAAATACTGTTAAAGTTTTACAAAAACGATCCACCCACGTCAATTAAATCTTTTTTACAACAATGCTTTACATGATTCCTTAATATTTTAACATAAATAAAAACCTCAAAGCTTGAAACGTTTTTGCAGTTTTGAAATTAAAACCATATTATACTTTAAATGAATAGGTACTTAAACAAATAATTTTTTTTTTGCAAAAACCAACCGACTTCAAAAAAAAGCACTAAAAAGTTAAAAAAAAACTGTCTTCAAAAAACCCTAAAAGCACTAAAAAGTTAAAAATAATACCATAATCTACCTAAGTATATTAATAAACCTAACCTAACCTACGATTAACCTAGACTAAAATTTAACAATTTTTTGGAGTTGGTGCCATACGGTTGGATATAATACCCTCGTTCTTGGCACCGACTCTAAAAAATTGTTAAATTTTAGTCTCATTTTAGTCTCGAGGTTATTATTAACGATAAGAAAAAAAAAGGAAAATCATTGACAAAAATCTCTAAACTGCTCATGTTATAAAATAAGCAAGCTAAGTTATCCCAGATTATTCAGAAATGCTCCAACTTTTTGTTTTAATGTTTTTTAATTTCGAATAGTTTCTTTTTTTACAATTTTAAATGGCCAGTATTGACAAAAGCCTTAAGCCATGAGCCTATTAGTTGAAAAAATACTCCAACTGTAAAAAAAGCCTAAACATAGCTCCAGAAAAGGACCAATAGGCTTAAATTATAGGGTTAAAAGCCTATATAGTTCTCGGAAACACTATATTATATAGATGATATAGGTAGATGGTTATTGTGATAAATCTGACTTTGATTTGGATGAGTAGGGTAACTTTTGTGCATTGATTACTATGAAAAACTGAAGGGAGACGATGCAATATTGTGATGAACCTGACTTTGATTTGGATGAGGAATAAGGCCACATTGGTATTTCTAAAAAATTAAAACTGGAATAATAAACATTTTGAGTTTCTATTTTTGTCATTTTTGAAACATTTTTGCATTTTTCTTTCCGCAGCCTACACAGCAAAACCCATACAAAATTTATTTTGTTAAAATGATCCAGGCGCAAGTTTCTTAAATATCTACGAAACTATTACAATTTATTCACTAAATGCAGGCATGTAAATTAGATTAGTACATTTATAATTACATAAAATTAAAAACACAACATTAAGTATTACAAAGCCGGAGAAACACAGCAATAAACTTTAAAGTCAATTATCTCGAAATGAGGTTTGTGTGGTTTGGAACATTTTTGCTTAAATCGGTCCAATTTGATGTCCGTTTGTCCGTCCGTCAAGACCGGTTTGGAGCAGTGACAAAATCAAACTTCTAAGGCGCTCCACCCACTGAAGATGCGTCCCGCCGCGGTGAGCAGAGCGACAGATAACGCGCGCGGCGACGGAGGCGCAGATCTGCCTTACGGCCTGGCCACAGCCAACGGCGGCGCGAATTGCGGGGCGTCTGGAGTCGCGGCGGGCGGCGCGATTTGCGATGGTATGCCACAGCTAGAGTTGTTGCGACCGCGGCGGCGTCAGCGGTGGACGTATTTAGAGAACGGCTAAACTATTAAAATGAATCAAAAGTTTAAATTAAATGGCCCCCATCAAAAGTTTGAACTAAATTGCCGTATCTACATTACTTAATGTACCTAGATACAAAATAGGTAATAAATATTTACCACTATTAACAGGAAATTGTTGTTTGATTTCGGCCCACAACTTTTTTATAACATGCCTATATTTATGATGTGGATGTTTTGACATCCATATTGCTGGTCTACTCAATATTTCGCTTATAAATTGTTCCGTATCCATTATTTTTATAAAAAAACGCGCGATAAAAACTAAATTATTTGTTTCGGTCGCGCGATCCCGAATGCGTCCACCGATGCCGCCGCGTGCGCCGCTCTGAGCTGTGGCCGCCTCGATACTCGCTAGTACATTTGTTTCATTCGCAAGACGCGCCGCCCGTCCCCGCCGAGAACGCCCGACGCTCATCGATTCGCAGGTCGCGACGCTCAACGCGCCGCAGGTCGCGCCGCCGGTAGCTGTGGCATACTTCATAGTTTCTCTACCATTTGTTTGCGTCGCTCACCGCAAGACGCGACTCCAGACGCCCCGCAATTCGCGCCGCCGTTAGCTGTGGCCAGGCCGTTACTTAGCGGTGAAATCTGCTCCCCCGCGCGGTGAAGCAGATTACGACGGCCTCGCGCTAAATAAATTTGTCTACGTCGAAATCCATCGTGCAAACGTCTTTGCAGTATAAAATCACGCCCGGGGCTGCGGAGCCGGTGTGTCATATCCCGCGGCACGCCCCGCGCTCCCGCGCAGATTGGCAGAATCTGCGCGCGGTGCGCCTTCCCGCTCGTTTCCGCGTCGGCAGTGTGTTGTGCTAGGCGTGATTTCTATATAAATTGAGATACTTGCATACAACGGTAAAATCTGCCATCCCGCGCTACGCGACGGGGCGCGGGGCAGTGGGTGGAGCGCCTAAGTTAACGCAGTATAAGTAGGGCATGCAAAACCGGTTTTCCGGTTTTGCGCAAAACCGGAAATCGGCCAAAATTTAACGATTTTTGAAAACCGGTTTTGAGAGCCAAAACCGGAGCTCAGCTCCGGTTTTCCCATTATTGAGTAACAATTAACATTTTGATTTTTATCAACATTTTTTTCGAACACTCTCAAAAAATAATTAATTTTGAGGCATCAAATGTATCCGAACCGAACACAGCCTGCATCCACCCACTTACACGCCTCCCTCCACTACCCCCGCACCCCGCACCCGTAACCCGCCAGCCTGCGCCTGCGTTGTTGCAGTAATACCCTTACCGGGAGTGCAAGTGCGTGTCCGCCGCCCTCGCCTGCCTAATATTTGAAGATGCTGATTGTGTTTTCTATGTTTAAAATATATTATTTTTGATAGCAGACTTAATAGGTACCAAAGATACCAAAAACTTACTTGTTGTTGATTTGATCTCAGTTAATTAATCTTTATACTATTTTATTAAGTTCATTGTTATCTGTACAATTATTATGGTTTGGATTAAAAAGAAATGTATCATACAAAATTTGTTTTATTTGTAGACTTAGTGGGTATTTAAAAAAAATGGTGTTTCTTTTTAAATTATACTACATTCGATTTTTTTTAAATGTAAATGTAAATGTGAGTACCATGGAGCTTTTTATTTATTGAGTTGCTATGTGTTTTGACTTGATGAGCATGGCGGTTGAGAGCTTGTCATGCTCACTCAAATGTCTCGCTGATGGTGGCGCGTGTGTTGGATCATTTGGCTCCCTTCAAAATGGTTGAGTTAAGTGGTGCTGATCCATGCGTCATGCTCGTGAACGAGTGCTGTCAGTTGGGATTGGTCATCTCTTAACTGCCTTGGCTTATAGCTTTATTCTAATTTTATTTTTTATTTTTGTTTTATAATCATCTTCATTGTTTTCACATGTAGAATCAACATAAATAATGTAACCAGGATTTTGTGAAAACCTAATTTAAAAGAGTGCCGTGGAGTTTCTTGCTCGTTCTTCTCCATAGAGGCCTACCTCCGTTTTGGAACGAGCAACTAGCTTCAACTTTTGGACTAACTGACAGACTCCTTGACTATTCAAAAGTGCCTGTATATGGTCTAATTGAAATAAATGTTTTGACTTTGACTTTTTGCTAAAACCGGACCTAGCTCCGGTTTTCGGTTTTGGTCCCAAAAAAACGATGTTCAAAACCGGTTTTGATGACTTTCCGGTTTTGCATGCCCTAAGTATAAGCCGCTTAATTATGCTCCGTTTATGGCACATATTTTGACGCTCGCAAGGGAATTAAAACCTATAGGGGATTCCCCATTCACCTAGAATCATGAAATTTGGCAAGAATGCTATGTTGCACAAGTAAAAGAAAAAATCCGAGAACCGTAATTTTTTAGTTACATGATACCTATAATAATTCCTTTTTTACGATTATAAACTCATTTACATAGGTACGTTTGTACGGGACCCTCGGTGAGCAAGTCCGACACGCACATGCCACATGTTTTTTTTCTAAGCAAAGTTGATGGATGGTATTGTTAACTTTTGTTGGCTTGATAAGAAACTCTTTACATGATTAGATACGTAATAAGTTACCAATATTTTGAAAAAAAATTGAATTTCCTTTTTGATTTTGTAGGCAGTTTGTAGTTCCGTCCTTTGGATTATAATATTATTATGGAAATTATAATTAGAGACAAGTAACGTTATACATATGTATACATAGAGGGGGTTCAGTTATTTTTTATTGTTTTGTTAGGTAGGTAGGTACCTAGTCGTAGGAGTTTTTTATATTAGATTTAAAATGAAAATGGGGATGGGATGTTTCTTACTTGTTCTTCACCATAGCGGCCTATCATCACGAAGTAAATATAACGGTGTGACATGGTTTACTGTAGCGTATTTTAATTTTAATAATTGGCGATTTTTGCGCCCCCCTTCGATAGACCTCGGGGCTGGTGCCCTACTTGCCCCATCCTAAATACGTCTCTGTCTTCAATTAAGTGGAATAATGTCATTTTTTAACCTATTGTTAAAACATACATACACAAGTAAAACATTATATAATATACTGCAGCAGCCAAGTCTTTATTCTCCAAATAAGGAGCAAGGACGTCTCACGTTCATTGCCTTTGTGTCATTCCGTCTTCTCATCTCGGCTGTATCACAAGTCGCGTTTACCTAATTAAAGAAAAAAAAACAAAACATTTATGGAACATACCGTGTCGTTCGACATACGTATATTATAATTGTAGTCCATTTGATTGTTGATCGATTTTGAGTCGTAGTGATAAGTATTGTCGGTAATACGGCCATAAGCATTATAGAGTCACGGTTGAACGGTGCTATCTGTTGGCTGTCCACTCTTGTGTCTTTGCCTCACTTTGAATAATTTAGAAGCTGTTAGGTAAGTCTACCTATAGACAATATTATTTTAGTTTTGTATTCGATTTTGTTTGGCAATAACATGCAATTAAATAATTTGTATTTTTTTTTATTATTATGGCATTTATGCTGAACTGGACATGTTTTGGCGCAGCTGTGGGGCACACACTAATGTCTTTTCTTATTTTTTTATTGCTTTTTGGGTGCACATGGTCTGAGTCAATAAATATTTTTTCTTTCTTTCATTGCGTCATAATATTATGAGTGTAAACTCGTGCCGTAGGTGATGATAACCAGCTACCTACATTTAAATTATATTCTCGCCACAAACCCATTCCTAAACCTAAGCTATTCAATTGGGTACCTACTTGACACCACCAATAAAATTGATATAATGTATATAGGTACTTACCTACGTTGCTTCCAAAACGCGATAATATCATACATTTTATAATGACAATAGTAAACTATGACGACACATTTTTGACAACTATATTCACTTACTATAAATGTATTCATTTCAAAGCAACTTAAAATATATTATAATTTTACAGTTTTTAATTGTAAATTAATCGGGGTTTCAGGGGTAAAAATACAGTGTTTTTAGAGATGTTATGTCTTGGAATACCTAATTAACGAATTGCCACGAAACAGCTTTTATAGAAGTATTGTTAATTAATTGAACATTACTTATTTAGTGGATAATGCACTATTTCTAGAACTAGGTAAGTATTTGTTTATGGGGTGGGGGGCGGTAGTGTATCTGGGTTTTATTGATTTAATATTTAGTTATTTATAATGTTTTATGGTTATGGGTAGGGTTACCAGATGACAAAATCAAAAGTCCGGAGAAAAGGCCTGATTTCCATTGAAAAATCCTGAGATTTTTTACAGTTGTAGAATTTTCTCTCAAACGTAGGTATTAACAATTTAAAAAAGTCGTAATATTATCGTTTATATACAC
The DNA here is from genome assembly GCA_949316365.1 of Hoplodrina blanda. NCBI lineage: Eukaryota > Metazoa > Arthropoda > Insecta > Lepidoptera > Noctuidae > Hoplodrina > Hoplodrina blanda. The sequence goes on from OX438582.1 coordinate 4,826,394, forward strand.
TGCGGACGTCGCTCACACGTTGCACATCGCACTCGATATAATTATAAATTAATTAATTAAAAATATAATTTGAAGAGCTTAACATAATGGGGCATTTTATAAATTCATAATTAAAGAAAAAACCTTACTTACTTAAAATGTACGATAAAACTGATTAAGTACCTACTTGGATAAATAAGTACTGATTTTAATTGTGCAATTATTACTAAAGGAAGATTATTTTTAGTTTGTTTAACTTTTTAAAGAGATCTTTAAAATAAAAGCTGTATTTTATTGAAAATTCAAAAAATCCTGAGATTTCATGAGATTTGCAAAATCCGGCCGCAATCCTGAGAAGAGTCCAAAAATCCTGGGATCTCAGGACAAATCCTGAGATATGGTAACCCTAGTTATGGGTCATTTTTCCTAGAAAACCACGCGTTGCTGTAGCTTGATGTAAGAGAAGATACCTATTGAAGTCAATAATCGAGATAAAAACTATGCTATCTTTTTAGTTTGACCAAATTACACACAGTAAGCCATATTTCATAAAAAATAGTCGAGTAGTTTAGGAGTTCATCCCGGACAAACAACGTGACGCGTAATTTATATATGTACTTATATTAAGATATTACATTACGATTATTAGTTTCTACTTTCTACCCACGACTTCGTCCGAGTCAAAGTTGATACATATATTATCCCAAGGGAACCGCTAAATTATCCCGGATATTATTACTCTGTCTCGGGTGTTTCGGGCGGTCTCTTTTGGTATAGGTACCTACTTGACCTGCTCGCGGACAGCTAGTTCTAATGGAACCGTAGATTAGTCTAGACTTCTACAGCATTTTCTATTAAAGTCTAATCGACTAGATTGTCCGTGATGACAACAAGCTAAGTATTAGTCAGACTAATTTTAAAGCGTAGGCTTGCCTGTGACTCATTTTGTAGGTACACGTTCTGTGACGATGATTTGAATATTATGGTGATTGATGATTGATGTAAAAACATATGCTCAGGTAAATAGGTAAACAATCAACGTCATTAGTTGATGACTGATGTCACAATGTTATGTTTAGATAAGGATATAGATAAAGTTTATATTTAATAACGTTAGAGGTATGACGAATGTTACTTGCTGTCCTACAACCATTTATTATTAGCGAAAGTTTGTGAGAATGGATGGATGGATATTTCGCTGACTGAATTCAATAGTGGCACAAGTCAAAATTATGGAGTTTTGACTTAGTTATAGATTCTTATTCTAAATTAGGAGCTTTATCTTATGCATTAAGATTAATAAAAACCAAACATCAACTACATATTCCATAAAGTGCAGTAACAAAGAGCTTATAGTGCGCACGCATTTGTCTACGACAGTTAAATTGTGCGATTTCTCAAATTGATGAATTTTGTGTTGTGCCACTATTGAATTCAGTCAACGATTTGTTTGTTATTCTTTCACGCTGAAACGGCTGAACAGTTTAACTGAATTTGGCACACATAGATCATCTATGTGTGCCAAATTCAGCTAAACTAAGCTAAGCTAAAAATTTTTCTATGCGCTAGATCAGCATTATGATATGCGCATAGGAAATTTTTTGTCGCATTTACGTATTCACGTTCAGAATATGTAGGTATATGCGAAAGTCCTAATTTATCTATTCCGAATAATCAAGACTTTCTTAATTCGCTTTTTTTTCGTTTACGCAGACGAAGTCGCGGGCAGTAGCTAAGTAATAATATTGTCGAGGAACTTGAAAGGAACACAAGTAAAGTATTAAATTTATAAGCAGTGGACGTCTTAACGGGATACCGTGGCCCCGGAACGTAAAGGGTAACAGAAGAAACAGGGTGGTTTTTTAGTCAGACTCATTTGATTATTTTTACCACCTTAAAAAAAGGTAGATTTTAATATGAAATAAATATGCCGATTCAGACTATTCTTTACACGAGCATGCTACGAACGACAGAAAGGGTCTACGACGTGCTACGCTGAGGCTACGCTATAAGTAGAAGTCGTAATTTTAACCAGTCGTCCTCGGTAAGACATAGGAAACCGGCATTGTCCACCGCATGCCTGACGTACGACAAATGTGTCCGGTCTAGCCTCATTTATGCATGCATGGCGGCTTTCTAGGTGACACCGTCAATCTCTTTGTAGGTCAAGTAATTATAATAATCAGTTGAAAAACACACCTTCAGTTCGTGCTTCATTTAAATGTCCCGCAGTGGGTGTGTCTATTTTTGTAGAACAGTACCTACAAATGAAAGTACTTATTTCGGTTCTTTTGTTAACGCGCCTAATCTATGGGGATTAGTGTCCATTATGCGTAACGATGGTGACATACAACCTACCTACCTGTCTAGGGCTGCCATTCGTACGAGTTTTTTTTTAAAGATCCGGAATATTCGGACACTTTGTGTTAGGCCCGATTTATTGCAAAACCGCTCAAGCCCCGAGCGGCATACCCGTATGCCGGTACGAAATTCTCCGTCAAGCCCCGAGTGGCATACCGGTATGCCGGCAGATTTTTTCATCTGTCAACGGCTTTACAAGCTGTTTTTAATATGAATTTAGTCGAATATTGTCTCTGAATATTTTTATTCTGAATGCTAAAGATGTTGCCATGCATAAAAACATCACTCGAAACGCAAATATCCATAGGCAATATAGAAAAAAAATGTTGAAGTTGACATCTGGCCCACTTCAAAATTTTGTCAACAGTGCGGGTTTTTGTTCCACATTTTTTGTGTTTAGTGATTTATTGTAGTGATTTGAAGGTAAGTGCAGTGTTTTTTATGTAGAATATTAGTTAGGACACCGTTATGTGTGATGTTTTTACGAAATAGCATCATAAAATTTGATTTTTTTGATTTGACAAGAGTCGTGAGAAATCGTAAACTTTTTTCAAAGAATTTTCGCTGTTTTAGTGCATAATCGACAGAAAATGGATGTAATATTCATTTACAACGAGTGATTACTTCGTTCTAGACAATACTTTCATGAAATAGCATCATAAAATCACTTTGACAAAATAATATATACGTATTTACATAAATACCTACAAACGGCGCCGCGCCCTATGAAGTTTGAGTTGTAATATTATGAAAATGTTACGTATGATTCTCAAAAAAACGCTGTTGTTAGATTCCTTGTCTATTCATAATGTAACTTACAAAGTTTGGTGTACATAGCTACAGTAGTTTTATCACAAATCGATAAAGTACAAGAACATGTGTATTTTTAGCCATTCTCTGATAAAACCCTATGCTTAGAAATACAACACCTTAATTCAGTTATCGCTTATAGATAAGTATGTTCTCTGGTTATTTTCCATCACAAAACAGGTTTTGCTATCGCAGTACGTCGTACAAAACATGGATTAGAGTGTTTACAAAATCATATTTACATATGTATAAATACATATAAAATGGCGCCGCGCGCTATGAAGTTTGAGTTGTAATATTATGAAAATGTTAAGTAGGATTCTCAAAAAAACGCTGTTGTTACATTCCTTGTTTATTCATAATGTAACTTACAAAGTTACAAGTACATAGCGACTCTAGTTTTATCACAGTCGACAAAGAACCATAACAATACGATAATATAAACAACTTTGGCCAGTTCTCAGATTTAATCTTTTGTTTACGAATGAAACGAAGACAAAGGGCGACCGCTGTTACTTAACTACCTGCGTTGCTTATCTACGTTCCCAGAACGGGCACCCTTATCGCTCTACGACCCAGTCGACCCACTTACGAGCATTTTAAGTGACTGGTGTCGTGTTACGCCATGATTACGTCATCGCGGCCCGCGCGTGCGCGGGCCTTGAGCACATAGCGTCAAAATAAAGTGCGCGGGGCTAAATCGGTTAATTTACAATAATAATACGAGCCTATTACTGTCCCACTGCAGGGCAAAGGTCACTTCTTATAAAGAGAAGGCAAAACTTAGTTACCTAGTACCTAGACCTACATATTAATTGAAAAATCACATTGATACTCTTCCTGTATCGAACCAACAACCTCATGTATGAAAGGCGGGCGCCTTTTAACCACTAGGCCATCACGACGTAAAAAAAAGAATTAAAAAAAAAACAAGATAAAATAAAATTAATTATGATAAAAAAAAAATTATTTTTTTCTCTTTGGCCGCCCCGGGACAACATCTCAATATCACCTAAATGCGGGACATTTGGGTGGTATTTGAAGTTTTTGTCCGGTATTGAGAATTTAAGTAATGACAGCCCTATACATATTAACGACTTCGTAATTACTGTCATGAAACTCATTTGATCGATTTGTTTTCAATACTTTCGTTGTACCTACCTATTTGTTACTAGGTACTTATTAAGGTAGTGTTTATTTGAAGGTTGCCTATAGGTAGGTAGGTACTTATTATTATAATAACGATGTGAAATGATTATCTGCTTTTTATCTAGTTGACCTGTCATGCAAAGGTGATGTAATAGCACATTATTATTTTATGTGAAGGTTTTATGTGATTGTAACTACATCATGTTATGATAAAAATAATTTCTTTAATCAAATACCCGCAAGTCTTGTTGCCACATTTTTATAATCAAACTAACTTCAAACCGCGACTTCATTTGCATAGACTTCACAATTTTATTAATAAACTAAAGTTCTAAATTATCCTACGGTAACACAAAGATGGGATTAAAATTATCCGTTACTTTTTTTCAGCTAATGCTGTTCAGGTGTGCAACAGTAACAGACATCCATCCATTTATCCTCGTAAACTTTTACGTTTATACAACTACCGGCACGTAACTTGGCAAGAGATTTTCGTAGTGGGGGAAGTTCGCGCATATAAAAATGTATGAAATTGTGCGTGCGCAAACTTCCCCCACTACAAAAACTCTTGCCAACTTACGTGCCGGTAACTGTACCTAAGTACTAGTAGCTGATTACAGTTATTTAATCTTCTTCGAATTGTTAGTTATTTTTAATCAGTAAGTATTTGGGTCTCAGCAGGTGTTCGCGTTTATCGCGGCATCAGTGGCGTTTTAATGTCTCCCTAAGGTGCAGGTGTAGGGACACTTTGGGCGCTATATTAAATGGGCCATCGCCAGGTCAGGAGCACCGCACTCACTAGGAGTGTCGGGAAAGATCCATGATAAAAGTTAATTAAGTAATTAATTTCTTTTTCACACGAAACTACCTTTTGGAACCGGCAATTAGATTCAATTTATTCGTCTTGTATATTGACGTTCAAAAGTGTCTTTCAATGGTCTAATAATAAAAATAATACCAGCGTATTATCTGTGGTATTATTGTGAGACAATATAATGCATGGCAAAGACCTCTTCTAATGCAGAAACCACGAGCATTACCTATACCGATAGCTTTGTAAGAAGCCCGATTTGACGTTTCTCCTACGTAATAATTTGAAAAATCCAATTCATAATCCTGAATAATTACTATGTTACCCATACACTATAACAACGAGTATCACTTGTAAACATCAAGTTTAACTTAATTTTGAAAAAATACACTCACAAACACGAATTAATTGCCGATTTATATTTTGACAAGACGTTTTGACAACACTACACAAAGCATTTTGATAGCTGTCAAATCGGGCTTGTTACAAAGCTATCGGTATAATCACCACGCTTGCTCAAGGCGGATTGGCGATTTCGGACTTGGATTAATTTTAAGTCCAGATTTCCTCACGATGTTTTCCTTCAGTTATGTCCAAGATAAACTTAGAAAGTACATATGAATTGAAAATGTCACATTGGTACTTGCCCGGTAGGTATCGGATCTATAAACCTCATGCATGAGAGACGGGCGTCTTAATCATTGAGCTATCGCAACCTTTATTGGTCTACTTAATTGAAATAAATAATTTCACTTTGACTTTAACTTTAATTTTTGTTCACAGCCTGCTTCAACTACGACAACGTCTCCAACTCGCAAAAAGGGAAAGGAGATAAGAACGACGTCATGGATAGTGGTATGTATTCTGTACATTCTTTTCTTTCAGGTGGTTATCATCTATACCATACCAATATTATAAAGCTGCAGAGTTTGTTTGTTTGTTTGTTTGTTTGAACGCGCTAATCTCTGGAACTACTGGCCCCCTAGACAAAATCTCTTTCTGTAAGCGTTCACGCCGACGGAAAAGTCAAATTGTATGGAGTTGACATTTACTAACCAGCAGCGATCACGTGACATCTGGTTAGCAAATGTCAACTCCATACAATTTGATTTATCCGTCGGCGTCAACGCTTACAGAAATGGGATTTTGTCTAGGGGGGCTGGTCCGATTTGAAAAATTCTTTCAGTGTTAGATAGATTAGTTATCGAGGAAGGCTATAGGCTATATACCATCACGCTACGACCTACGGGAGCGGAGCAGTAACCAAAGACGCGGGTGTAACCGCGGCGGACAGCTAGTAAAAAATATAAATTGGTAATTAAACAACATTACGTAGGTACCTATTAAGTTGTTTACATTTGACAGTATTTGGAAAACTCAGAATACACCTCTTTCAAAGAACGCGCGTTGAGTAGGTACCTATATGGTCACAGAATAACTAATAAGTAGTTCCTACATATGGTAGGCAGTGTCACGCGACTGTATCACTGTGCAATATAGTAGTATGTACTGTAGTGATATTGCACAGTGATACAGTCGTACAGGCGGGCTCACCGTCCCGCCAGCCAAAACGTAGCGGCAAAATGGAGTTCAAATTAGAAAATCACCTAAGTAATTAAAAAATAATCCTATTAATTTTCTATTGATTCGTAAAAAACAAACAAAAACGGCACCTTTTCAAATTTTAATTTGCACCATTAGCATAATATGCGTCTGTATCCATTGTTATAAAAAAAAACCTATTTGTGACTGACGGATATAGAGATGTTTCCATTTGTCAGAAATTCATAATGTTAATATGTGTACGTAGTTTTTAAAGCTAGAAAAAAAAAATAGCTTTTATACACGTTATCCTATTTATTTTAAGGATTACCAACAAGTTCTTACATTAAAATAATCGTCTATAAAATAAATATTAAGCTTGTACATACAAGTTTCATTATTCTATAATATGCACACTCGATTACCCGCTTACCTAACGGTAAGATAACATATTATCGTGTATACATACATGCAACCTACCTACCTTATTGCTATATACCTACCTGTATATAGTAATAAATATTTGCAGACTGTAAACAGTTATTGAGTAGATACGTAGGTATGTAGGTAATGTATATTCATGAAAGTGAACGATAATGAAAGAAAAAGGTTTAAAAAATGCGGGCTAGTCAATTTGGAAATACTTTGGGTAGGTTTTACAAATAACGTACGAACAAGAAGGCATAGTTAGCGTTTTAGCTTCACTCATTACAACTTACAGTGGATTCATATTTTGCCTTAACGTGAGATGATAGATGGGATATCTCTACATAGTATAAAACAAAGTCGCTTCCCGCTGTCTGTGTGTGTACCTACGCTTAGATCTTAGAACAACGGATTTTAATGCGGTTTTCTTCAATAGATAGAGTGATTCAAGGAGAAGGTTTATGTATATGATTGCAAGCTGCGAAGCCGGGACGGATTGCTAGTTATTTATACAGGGTTACTTCGGAGACAGTGCGCAAATTTTAAGAACGGAAAGATTTTCAAAAATAAAAAAAACACGTGTTTTTTTGTTTTACCATGTTTCGAACAAAAATATAAAAAAAACGTCACACGAAAATATTCACACCAAAACAAGTATCATGGTTACTCTACTCTTATCAGTAGGTAGATAATGACGAGGAGATACAGCTAAATGATTCCAATTATTCCTTCATACTTCTAACATTCTACTACTCCCGTGCGTAGGCTGACCATGATATTTGAATTTTGCGGTATTAAAAAATAATAATTCGCAAATAAATTACATACATTTTTTTTTCGTGAAATGCGTTCTATTAATGATACTGATTGCATGGAAAAAATATGCGCACTGTCTCCGAAGTAACCCTGTATAAACAAAAATTAAAGGCACATGGTCGCTAGATAAAAATAACTCTGGAATAGGTACTTACTTCCCTTTCCCGAGAAAAACCTTTCCCTACGTACTGAAATACTGCGAAAAGATTTTCCGCAATGCAGAGAACCTAAGTGCCTGGATTCAAGATGGAAGTTGTTCCATCTATTGATTTACGTATTACACAGTCACATTTGTACCTATGTTTGGTTATTGTTGTTAAATATTATATTTTTATAATTCAAAGGTTTAGTAAATAATAAAACAAACATTGTTTCGAAATTATATTGAAATGAAAAAGCAGAATTGAGGTTTAATGAGTTTATTTAGATTAATGGTTATAATTCTGAAAATACATACTTCTTACAATCTTCAATACAATCACAATCTCAATCAATTACAATCTTCTTCTTCGATTCATATTTTAATCAACATTAAACCTAATACTGACTTGCAAAAAACGTAAGAAAATTCAAATTTCGAGGGCTACCGTGGAGGTTCCACCTTAAAGAGCAGTTACTTAATTTAAAGTAACAATTTAATAGAGTAGTTTTCTTAAAGCCAGCATGATACATAAGCATAGTCGTTGGAACAACATTCGCCCGACACGTAGGCAAACATGATAAGTAAATGTTTTCATTACAATTGATTCTATCCCTACCGTTACCCCTACCATTTAACTCGTAGTCGCAGGTACATATTACCTACTATACATACTGGTACAAGTTTTACACTATGTGATTTAAATGATATCATACTTAACATTATAAAACTGATGAGTTTGTCTGGTTGTTTGTTGAAACGTGCTAATTTCAGAAAGTAGATACTAATTCGATTTAAAGAAAATCTTTTGCGCTAAATAGCCCGTATATCGAGGAAGGTGATAAGCTATAGAAGATCACTACGCTATGACCATACGACTCTATGACATACATAATGTGTACATATTATGTAGCTATTATTAGATAGACATAAAAAGAGGTAAGTAAAATTTGTGTTTTTTTAATTTTTTGTTTAGTAAACGTTAATCTCTGAAAGTACTGGTCCAATATTACAAATATGTTTTCACTAATATAGAAAGCTATGTACTTTATTGCTGAGTGTCATAGGCAGTTTTATTGTAGGTATTTAAGGCTTTCATGCAGACGAAGTCACGGGCGGAAGCTAGTCTTTTATAGACACGCAAAACGTCCGCAGAAATCAAACTGCAATGCGCTAAGGTTCATTATGCAGACACATTTGTAATGACTACAGCAGTACATGAGGCGGCTATGTATGTAGAATGGTGGGTCGGGTTGCCAACTCTTTGTCGGTCAAATATAGTAGTTCTAAAATTTTTACCCATAAAAATATAGTAGGTAAGGAAAATATTTAAAAAAATATAGTAGGTTTCAAAATAAAACCTTTATTTCTAAAAAAATCGAAAATCGAAATTGACAATCTATTGAACGTAACTGTCAACTTGACATTCCAGAATAGTTAAGAAAATATAAATAATTACGTTTCGTTTTACGCTTAGTCTTCAAAATATAGTAGTTTTGTCTACTATATCTTTTTTCCAAAAATATAGTAGGCGGGGGCTCTAATATAGTAGGATACTATATTATATAGTAGGGTTGGCAACCCTAGGTGGGAATAACACGACCGCATATAACAATTAGGTAGACCCAATGGTGAATGGTGATCTATGACGCACATCTACTCTTATTAGGGCATTCTGCTCCCGACCAATTTTCGGTCGCGGCGGCGGCGGCGGCTAATCTTAACGGAAACTAGATAAGTAGGTACCTTTTTTTTTAGGTGGTAAAAATCATCAAATGGCTCCTTCCGCCCTGGGTGGGGCGGAAGGGACTGTCAGACTTTTACTGACTAAAAAACCACCCTGTTCCTTCTGTTGCCCTTTACGTTCCGGGGCCACGGTATCCTGTTAAGACGTCCCGCAACCCCGATAAGTAGGTACCTACGCAGGTTTATAAAATACTATCTTTTGCCTGCGACTTCGTCCGCGTAAATATCTGTTATCGCGGGCGCAGACAAAGTTGCCGAATATGCCCTTTCTTGGGGTTCAAACTTACCCCGTACCAAATTTCATCAAAATCGGTTTAGTGGTTTAGCCGTGAAAGCGTAACAGACAGACAGAGTTACTTTTCCATTATAATATAGGGATGTGGAATTTGTGCGCATACGCTGGTGGACTCTCTTTTTCCTCTCTCTCATAGTCCGATGGTACAATACGGCCGACGCGACGTACCTATCTTGGCGGCCCTGAAGTTAGCCGATTGCTGCGCAGTAAACAATTTCGTTTCTATAATGCTGGCCATACAGCCCATACACCGTGGCCGTGACCGTGTGTGGGAGTGGATTGGCAGGACTCATGCCAATCCACTCCCACACACGGTCAGTTCTAACTGATCCAATCGGTAGCGTCATGCCGATTGGACGATAGGAAGGATCGTGTATGGCCGGCATAAGATCCATTGCGCAGCCAAACAGCTATCTTCAGACCGCCAAGATACGTCGGCCGTACTATAATAATCTCAGTCTCAATCTGTCAAAAATGCCTCTAATTAATCTACATTTCATGATTGTTGCTGAGATGAGATTGCGACTAGATTTTGAGCGGCGTTCAGGGGGCCTACCACAACCTCTTAAAACAATATTATTTTAATATTACTTTGTAATTTCTGTTGTTGCATTTTCAACTCTCGGCGCTGATCCGAGCGTTGAAAATCCAACAGAGCGGAACGCAAAGTAATATTAAAGTAAGTAATATTGTTTTAAGAGGTTGTGTTGTGGTAGGCCCCCTGAACTTTTATTACCGGATACGGTCGAACAAGCCACTTGGTTTTTTTTTTTTTTTAGGTGGTAAAAATCATCAAATGACTCCTTCCGCCCTGGGTGGGGCGGAAGGGACTGTCAGACTTTTACTGACTAAAAAACCACCCTGTTCCTTCTGTTGCCCTTTACGTTCCGGGGCCACGGTATCCTGCAACCCCGGAAGCTACTTGGTTTACAGACAACGATAATTATCTTTCTGCTTTATACAACCTGAATTTTAATCCGTTGCAAATCTTTCAGGGGGTGAATGTACTCATGAATATGAACAACTTTTATTAAGGGACATAGTACGAAATATGAAAAAAGAAACAGCTGATCCATACAATAATGACAAACATTATGATCAAATTGTATGGATCAGCTGTTTTTTTTTTCACATTTCGTACTATGTCCCTTAACAAAAGTTGTTCATATTCATGAGTACATTCACCCCCTGAAAGATTTACAACGGATTAAAATTCACGGTGTATACCATTCATTGTTATTTTGTTTTCACTTTTTAAGCTTGTGGGCTTGTGTTAGCTTGTGTGTGTTTAGTAGGATTAATGCTGTGGAAATGCGTTCCTTGCGGAGTATGTGTGGTGTAACTTTGAACGATAGAGTGAGGAATGAGGTTATACGGGACCGTTGCGGATTAAAAGAGGATGTAGTTACAAAGATAGAAAAGGGTATGCTTAGATGGTTCGGTCATGTTGAGAGGATGAGTGAAAGACGATTAACAAAAGGTATTTATATGGCAGAGGTGAGTGGTAACGCAGGGAGGGGTCGCCCTAGGAAGACCTACACTGACCTTATTGGTGAGGTTCTTCAGAAAGGTCAGGTGCGGAGTACTCGTAACCGGCGTGCTTGTATGACGAGATGTATGAACGTAGATGAGGCGAAAGGAGTATGTAAGGATCGTAGCGGGTGGCGTTCTGTGGTTTCTGCCTACCCCCATGGGAAAAAGGCGTGAGTTTATGTATGTGTCTTATAATTTTGAAACCTATTTAAAGTGATTTAAAAGAGTTGACACACTTGAAACATTGTTTAAAAGTAGTTGCAAGTTGCAAGCCTGTATAACCAATTGGCTTGTTCGACTAGTACAACAATGAAAACTAATCTAAGTTTGCACCGCGTAACTTACAATTTTCCTTTGTAAACTTAACTTCATGTAAACTCAAGTAACCGGTGCCTACAGAATTAATGAAAGTACGGTAATTATTAGTTCGATTACGTGTTTTATAGGCAGGGTCACGCGACGGCTACTTCACGGCATACGGGGTTCCAGTGTGAACCGGAAGGCATTGACCTTTAAACCTGTAGACTAGTTTAGGTTCGTGACTTCTTTCGCGTAAATATCGGCCTTTTTGCGCGAAACCTATTGGAACGAAGTTCCTTATTGCGCGTTGCGAAAGTGGGCTAGACGGAAAAAATTAAGAACAAAAGTTGTAACGCTTATTTGCTATTATAGTTGTAAGCCGTGCGGCGTGCGCGTGTTTCTCTGTCTGCCTCTCTCTCTCTCTCTCATATAACTTCGTTCCATCCGGGTGTCCCTTGACACCTCTGCTTAAGTCACTCTTTATGAGTTATCTACCAGAGAAAGTATCGTCAAAATCGTCCAGCCGACAGAGATTAGCTGGCAGACAGACAAAAATAACATAACTGGCGAAATGTGAGTGAAGTATGGGTACACCTCTGCCTAACCCTTCGGGGATTACAGGCATGATGTTTATGTTTATGTAATAGACAAAAATAACAAAAATGTGTTTTTGTTATAAGTATCGATTAAACATTTATATTCACAACCAAAAAAGGAGTGATATGTTATAAGACTCCTTTTTTGGTCGTTGTAAAAAGCTGTAATTAGAAGCTTTTATTTAATTTCACTTTTTGACATTACCTACAAACAAACAGACCTTTCAATTTTATTTATTTTTATAGAGTTTAGATTATTCAGATTATAGACCGACTTAGGTCACAGAATAGGTAAGTACCTACTACTTACTTGTGACAGTTTTGAAGGATAGAAAATTGTAATGGGGAACATTGTAATGGTTTATTGATAGGTAAGTATAGTGTGGTTTGTTTTAAGTTCGTTGAACTTACCTACCTATGTACCTATGTATTGTTTGCTAGGGACCTAGGGTTATCAATCTATGAGAAAGTGAAAAGTCACTTATACATTCACTCACTGAATAAACACAAAATCTTGAAAACTACTTGACTTATGAACCTGACGAATTAAGGGCTGGTTTTTCAACTTTTATCCAAAGAATAAATATGAAGATTTTGTTTCTTTGTTTGAATGCGCTAATCTCCGAAAGTAGGTACTGATCCGATTCTGAAAATTCTTTCTTTATTATGAATCTACGTTATCCCGGAGTTCTATAGTTAAAAAAAATTAGGGATCGACAAACAAAATTTTACACCAGACAAAATATCTATAAGTAAATGACAAAACCTAGCATTTTTAAAAACCTTTTTTTATTGAATCTTTTGTCAATTTGACCGTTTTCACTCAAATAATGGCTAGGTAGGTTCAAATAAAAACTACTGGACTACCTGGCTTACTAAAAACGTCAAAAATGTTGAATACTATGAATCGTCATGATACTCACAATAAAAAAAAAACTAACCTAAAAAAACGTGTTGACATTTTGATTCAAGTTCTAAGTAATTTATTCGTATCAAAAGCAAAAGCTTTGTGTTAAAATACTATAACAGTATTTTTTCATAGGTGTACCTACGGTTTTCATAGCAGACTCGTTGATACCATCCATCAAGTTTTTATAAGAATTCTAAGTTGATTAATCAAAATAGCGGCGGGTTAGGGTTATCGCTTACTGTTAGTGTTAAATACATTAAGTAAAGAAACTCGACCACGTAAAAATTACACTTTAAATAAAAAATCAAAAACTAAACTGCGTGAATGGAAAAAATAGGTATTTATTTTAAACACAAAAAATAATGTAGACCGGCTTAAATCTTTCCAATAATAAGGACTGGCATTTTAAATTTAGCTTGTCTGTCGCCATAGGTATTGAATTTTGATTACTTGCATGACTAGACTTGTTTGAATTAAGAATCATCAAAATTGGATCACGTGTTTGGTCTTTAAAGCGCTCTTTGTGTGTCAAACACGATTATACGGTCTACATTATTTTAAAAAAAATAATTTATTACTAGGTTCTGTCCGTGACTTCGTTCGCGTCAAATTTGATTAAGTACTCCATACAAATTTTGGACCCCCATTTCATCCCCTTAGGGGGTGAATTTTGGAAAATCATTAGCGGACGTCTACTAACTATGAACTACCTTCCTGACTTTCATCTTTATACGTCAAGCGGTTATCGATATTTCGTGATGAGTGAGTGATCTTTAGATTTTATATATTTAAATTAGATAAATAGATTTATTGGAATTATGATAGGGCTAAATTATTGAGTGAGAAAACAGAAAATATTATTTCTATAAGGTAGTGAAAACCCTAAATCTGTTGCCTTGAACCGTTTCGACTTTAACAATAAATTCATTTAACTTTAAGCGCCGTGTTTATGGTGTTTTCACTAATTTTACGGTATTCTAAATCTAATAGCTTTTCTTTAATATGAAAAAAAAAAGTGTTTTGATTCACCACAACCAACTTACTTTATGTCGACCAGATATAGGTATGGTTTGGTATACTTATGATGAGAAAGAAGAGGTGCGTGTGACACCCCCTTGACTAGGAAAGAACGCAAAGCTATTGGCCCTGCGACTGATCTCTCCCCGGTCGTGTCAGATTGCCGTCACATTCGGTCTACGAGAGTTAGGGAAGAAGGAGGTGGGGGTGTGTTAGGGAAGAAGGAGGTGCATCAGGTGTTTGCGCACAAACTCGTCACCTATAATTATCTCCTGCGTACCTATTTGGCTAGTCTCGATTGACAGTTGTGCCGATTCCCTTGTTCACAAACTAAACTAAAAATAAACTATTTCTATCTTTTTCTGTCCAATAAAACAAGAAACCAAGACCCATTAATTTTAATTAATCTGAAACTTCCATGCAGTTTTAGTTGACATGTCAGAACGCCTTACTTAATTAAAAACACGGAAAAGTTCAAGGTTCCATTTTGACATCTCTAACTTAGTTTTAAAATGTCACCGTCCTTTTTTTTCGCTGTATGTTAGTAAGAGATGCCAATTCTCTAATTTTAATGTAATCTGTGAACAAGGAATCGGCACCATTGCCGATGTGACCGAAATACGGTCTGGGGAGAATATCACCTACTTAAACTTAAGTCAATGAAAAATGTCCCATAAAATACTGCTGGCACACGACCCGAAAAGTACCTACAAGCGCCTTTGGCACACAAAACGGAGGTTATATAACGTTGAACTACAGATGAGACCAAAAATCGATAGTGTCCTTGACCTCCAAAGCTATCTAGACCCCTACGGAGCTTGTGGATTTCAAATGTAGGTTTAATTTAGGCTGCGGAGATTTTACAGATGAACTTAATACAGCACTGTGATAGCTGTGTAGCTGTAGGTGTTATGTTTAAGTCCCATGTAATAGGGGGCGAGCCTATTGCCATCATCCGGGCACAAGTCTAGACTCCGAGGCTGCTACTGAGAAATTCCTGATGGAAAAACTCAATAACACTTTGCCCGATCCGGGAATCAAACTCAAGACTTCATGCTCAGCAGTCGCGATTTGCGACCACTAGACTCAGAGGTCAGAGGATATACGGATGGATGGAATGGATAGCTGACTCCTAAGAATTTTATCTATCTCCGTCTTATTATATGGGCATAGGGCTGCCATCCGTCCGGGTTTCCCCGGATTTGTCCTAGTTTAGAGGGCGTCCGGGGGACGTCCGGGAGAGGTTGTCAAAAAGTGTCCGGGTAAAACCCGGACACTTTTAGTGTCAGGGGAATCCCGATTAATTGAAAGATAGGCGATAAATCAAAACAAATTTTAGTTAAAAAGCTTTAATATTAAATTTTTATTTAAAAAAAAATGTTTTTGGTAGGTATGTCCGGGAAAAAATACTCAATTTCACCCAAATGTCCGGGGTTTTTGAATTTTTTGTCCGGCGTCGGCAATTTAGGTGATGGCAGCCCTATATGGGCATCATCAGGTCATGAGTCATGACAGTACCTACCTACTAGTTTAATTTTGTCACTGTCTAAGAGAATGAGGTCTATTGCGTAATTGTATGTAGTTTAGTACCAAAGTCGTTAAATGAAGAGGCAAAGCGCTTTTAAATTGCCCAGTAAGTAGTGCGTAGGTTGTAAGCCAATTCAATATGGCTGAAAAGTTTAATTTTGTCCAAACAGAGGAATTCCAAAAAGGATTCAGTTAAAAAAAGGTGTTTGTTTTTTTTATTAGGCAGGTTTTTGCCCAGGGGGCCTACCACCACCTCTTAAAACAATATTATTTTAATATTACTTTGCCTTCCGTAATGTTGGATTTTCAACGCTCGGCTCAGTGCTAAGAGTTGAAATGCAACAACAGAAATTACAAAGTAATATTAAAATAATATTGTTTTAAGAGATGGCAGTAGGCACCCTGTGACCACGCTATTTTGAAGTCATTATAAATTTATATAAGTAATAAAGCTATAGAAAGGAAGTACCAGCAAGATGAGGTATTTTTTTGTATATAATATAATTAAATGATAGCCAGATTCATGAGGAATTATATAGGCTATATAACATAACGCTTTGACGACCAGAAGCGGAACAGTAACCAAAGACGTAACGGATAAGAAACCACGCGAACCCGCCGCGCCGCCCGCCCGTCAGAAACCTACCTATGTACAGTTAACAAAAGAGATAGGTATCCAAGGTCGTCAGATATAGTTGAAATTTTCTTAGAAACCGATGGATGTCTTCGATTAAAACTGAACTTAATTAAAGAATTGTTTATTTTCTACTTTTTAAATTAATTTACATTTGTAAACATCCATTGGTTTCTAAAAAAACTTTAACTATAATTATCTGACGACCTTGCATCCCTATCTCTTTTGTTGACTGTATTATAATCATGTCCATCTGTCATCGATATAATGTAACTAGTCTGGTATACAAAATTGTATATGGAAGTTTCCTTATCACGGACCATTAACTGAGATCGATGTTCCGGTATGATTCCATCCTATTGTTTTGATATCGAAGCCATTTTGATGTCTTGTTTAATGAGACTATTTCCTGACATGAACTCCTAAGTACCTACCTATGTACTACTTTATGAGTAAGGTAAACAACCTATACACGAAGTGGTGTTTCAGTTTAAAGAAATACTTTTAAATGGAGTTGTGGCTATGGTATCAAAAAAAATAAACCGGCTAAGTGCGAGTCGGAGTCGCACGCGAAGGGTTCCGTGCCACCGTACAAAATTTAAAACTAGGTTCCGCCGGCCACTTCTTCGGCGTCAAAATTAATTATTATCACGGGAACCGTACATTTTTCCAAAATAATTAGTAGCGTATGTGCCAACTTTATCCAGATTCGGTCAGCCGTTCTGAAAGAAAGAAAGAAAAACTATATATTAAAAAAAGGCGAAAGTGACGCACATAGCATTAAAAAAAAGTTTCTGGCGTGTTTGAGTGACAAACGTCCATCCATCCAAACTTTGGTATTTATAAAGGCCGGAGCACACCAGATGCGTGGCGTGACGTGATGCGTGCACGCACCAGTTGTAATGTATGAAACTGTAAGAAAGGTGTCAGACCAGATGCGTGACGTGTGCACGCGCGTGACCCACGCACGCAGAGCCGCATCTTGTCACAAACCGAGTCCGTGCGCGTGTGTAGCGGAACGGCAACGTCGCACACGCGCCTGCAGTGATGACGTTGTATTATATGGCGCTCCCTGTTAGATGCCAGACCGGGCACGCACGCATACGCATCGGTCATTGCTGCACGTGCGCACGCACGCAAAGTTGTATTTATTTACAAACAGAAAGCAGTTTACGAGTGTTTTTTTTCGCAATGGAGACAATTTTAAAGGAAAAACTAATAAAAATCTTTGGCAAATAGGAGTGTCTCTACAACACCAAACATAAAGAGTACAAAAATAAAAGTTACAAAATAATTATTATTAGTAATTATTATAGCAGCAGAAGATTCTTGGCATAATATCAGCAATAAAGCTTCTTCATCAGAAGAACTGCTGTTGTCTAACATCTTTTCGCTAAATGATCTCAACTCCAAATGCCTGCTGGCAAGGCGGCTCGCACGTGTGTGAAGCAGTCTTGGCCGGTGTGACAGTGCTCGCACGCGCGTGTGCACGTCACGTCACGCGTCACGTCACGCCACGCATCTGGTGTGCTCCGGCCTTAATTGTAGTAAAGTTCAAAAAAACAAGTCTCTTGGATTATATTTTCTTTATTTTTTTTTTACTTTATTTTTATTATAGTAGCCATATTTAATGCACAAACTGTGAAAATTCCAATTCATGAGATACAAACCACTGTCAGACAAACGGACAGACGGACGGACGGACAGACGGACGAACAGATGGACAGACGGACGGACGAACAGCGAAGGTTTAGTAGTAATAGTGTCCCGGAGACCCGGACTATCCCGTTGGCACCATTCGGGTACGGACGGAACCCTAAAGAGTTGGTTTAGTTTATAAAGTAGACGAGACGACAGTTTTTAA
This sequence comes from Hoplodrina blanda, assembly GCA_949316365.1. Lineage (NCBI taxonomy): Eukaryota > Metazoa > Arthropoda > Insecta > Lepidoptera > Noctuidae > Hoplodrina > Hoplodrina blanda. The sequence goes on from OX438582.1 coordinate 4,844,849, forward strand.
ACACACGCTCAACAAATTAAACCATACCTAACTGCTTTTTACCTGTGTTCATTGTTCAAATCCGTTCCATTGTCGAGATCTAAACTGTGATAACCGTAAATTTTAATACCACGTATTTTTTTTTTCTACTAAACTTGGTAGCTTTTCGCTTTTGGACTCGTAAGTATTCCGTCTCACTTCAATGCCACCCTATTTCACCTATTTGTAGACGCTTCGCTCGCCTCGCCGGCCGGCAGTCAGTAGTTACCGTCGAAGGCTCGAAGACGTATGTTCATCTGTCTTATAAACATGTTATGTACAAGGATCTAATCACGTGTGTTGTGTTGTTATAATAGTTATTGTTGGACAAAATGTATCTTGGAAAACTGAAAACCTCATCAAACAGTAAGTTTGTTTTTATAATGGTTTTTCCGGTTGTTGTTATGCAAAAATACTTGCCAAAACGTTAGCTCGTGTATTTAGATTTGGCTTCTTACCTACATAGGTACCTACTTCTTTTGTGGTTTTTGATTAATAATTTTTCTCCGGTTCTCATTGAAAGATTTTATGTGATGTTATTTTATTGTTGTGTTGTTTTTTGATAAAATCGTTCAAAACGGCATTCATTTTCGGCCTATTCTTTTGTGGTTTGACAAAGGCGACGGTTAGAACATAATATTACTTATTGTCTTTTTAAAATTGAATTGGGTTCCGGTCCCGCCCTTAGGAACAACAAAAGTAAGTATAGTACATATTTTCAGACTTAAGCGTGGAACTTACCGAAATAAACTTGAACTTAGAAGAGAATGAATATTTAACAGATCAGTGACAGCTGGTAGGTATATTTCCTACTAAGCGTAATATTTTATGAGAACAGCCTATTTCTTTGATCTGAGGAGAACAGTTAAATAAATTCAACGACTGTGTTGTGAATTGTATCGATTTGACCGAGTTAGTCGGGCTCAGTTAGCAACCCCTATGTAACGATAAAAAATGTGTCATGCGGGAACTACAATACAATAAATAATTACTCGGCAAGCAGGTGTGGCTGGAAAGTTCTGTAAAGACATTTAATTAAGTATCGAAATTACTTATAATCGATATCTTCGCTGTTTTAGACAATTGTCCGTTTTATTTCTATCGTTAGGTACTAAGGACTTATGAATTCATAGAAGTTTAGTCACCCTTCTTTCAATGAAACCTTCGAGGTCAAGTACCTACCTACTTACATATTAAATTTTTCCTCGTTTACGAAAGGTTAAAGGTTTTTCTTTCATGGAGGTATGATAAGTACTTACCTGGCCTTCCTACCACCTACTTACCTACTTATCACAATTCAATTCTGTTACTTTAGCAGTTGATAACACGGAATGACGGAACTGTTGCCAGGCAACGAAATAGCCGCATTACTTACACTTTTTTTTTAAGTTTTGATTAAGTCATAAAATGCTGGCTGGATTTAAATAATAGGTAGTTTATGTTACATATAATTATTCAAAAAATGGCATGATTTTTATAGCATTTAAAAGGGATATCATGATAAAAACTTTTACATCGCTGCATCGGATCTAAAAAAAAAACAGCTGCGACATGACATCTACGCGGTCACAATGTAGGAATCAGCTGTCTTTTTTTTGGGTAACCGGTAACCGATGAAAAATGAGGAATGTCACAAAATTCATGGTAAACGTTTACGTTACGGTGCCTCTTCCATCCCGCAAATAGATGGAACAATAGGTATCAGTATCAGTTAACTGCAATAGGTACCTACCTACTTCTGGTTTTAAATGTGGGTCAAGGAACTGTTTTTGATTTAATCACAAAGTTTGCGATCGCGTGTCAAACCCCCTTGTTTTGTAAATAAAACACTAAAGTGCCGTAGATTGATGGAGATTTCCATAATACACGGTTCTACTATTGATATTTTATGTTTTCTTTATGTTGTTGGTTCAGCCTAGCAGTTAAAAGTAATTGGGTTTTAAATGACGCACTATTAGGGTGCTTTTTATTGGTTGATTGATGATGATTTTATCTGTACTGAATGTTTTACAGTATTACTCATTGACGTTTATCTTTGATCCAGCTAGAATTTTCTTATAGATCCCTAATTAAAAAAATAAATACTTAAATATAGTCTATGATGTTCAGGGATAACGTTGCTTTCTATTGGCGAAAGAATTTTCTGAATCGGACCTGTTCGGAGATTAGCGCGTCCAAAATAATAAACAAACTACCTATTCAGCTTTTGATATCAGATATGACATCATAAGCATAAGATATGGAATGGATTTATTCAATAGATGAGAAAGGGTACTTTCTCAATACTTACCTACCAGGGTACGGACGACAGTGCTTTATGGTAAACACTGCGGGATCTTATTTGGTTGGAATAAGAGCGATTTTACTACAAAAAAAAGTGTAGTCTGATGTGCTGACTACTGTATCTAATCTACCTACTTACCTATCAGGGTTCGTCGTTATTGTTAAAGATCAAGTAAAGGTTCCGTACCTGAAAGGGAAAAACAACGCTTTCTGTCTTTCTCTTTTGTCAGTCTATTAGGTAGGTACCTACCTACTTACAAAGTTTTTTTCTTAATAGGTAATATCTATCGAACATATTTTGTTAGTGTTAGAATATCATTGACCTACATATAAAAAAAGAAAACGCAATTAGGTATAAGTACCTATAACAACGTCAACCCTTTCATATAAAATTCCTCTCACAATACTACCTACCTACTTCAGACATACCAATAAAATCTTCATCCATTCATCCGCAAACAGACTGTTTAGTTAGATTTATGGACCCTGCTTGTGCAGCAACATAGTTTGATCATAAAATTAAAATTCTGCAGAAACTGTCGTGACTCAAATTTTAATAACATTGATCAGTTTTATTCTATTTTTAAATTTAAATTCAGCGATTATTATTTTAATGAAACAGAGCTCGCACATTGCTTCTATGACTAAGTTCACATAATAATAATACGTTGGATTGATAAGCTTGTCAAAAGTAGGTAGGTTACTATACTAAATTTAATCGTGTTGTTCACCGAGGTTATAGACCTAACGGATAACGGACATGCGTAAAGTCTGGGGCGACTGAAACAAAACTTTAGGTGCGCCTCTCCCTCTAACGTGTCGTCATCATTCTAGCCGTTTCTAGAACGTGTGGGATCGGATTACGGTAATACGGTCCCACAAGATACGGTTGGATATCACTATACAACTGCAAGTCAAGTCGTAGTGCTATAGCTGCTAGTTCCTACCGTACTACACAGTACGGGCCGTACAGGGTAAAAAAGTAGGTAGTAGGTACATATTTCTATGTTTAGGTTAGGTCTTGCTAACATGAGGTTAATTACTTACAAAATAAATGTGTTATGCATAACGTGACCATTTTTATTCATAGCTACTAACTCGGAGTTAATAACCCTGCATGGGGCCAACGGTCATAGGTGTTTTTTTAGAAACATTAAAGGCCCTAATTATATCAAAACAAGTCTTTGCTCAAACCAGGTTTAAACCATTGAGCCAATTTTTGTATTACAAACTATCATATCGAAATAAAGTACGAAATTCAAAAACTGACTCGAAGGCGGTAAATAATCCCGTTTTTTTATTCACAAGCACGTTGCTCGGCTCGATATGGATTAAAATTGAACCCCTTATTATAACAAACTTCGATTCGCGAAAACCGTAAAAAGACATTGACTTGACCATTTAATTTTTTGATTACTGTTGCTTTCAATGACGTAGGCGGAGGTGTGTGTATCAATTTTTTTTAATATTTTACTAGGGAAACTTACAGCGAATGACAAACAATAGTTACAAAATTTAAAAAAAAACTTGGTAACTATTTAAAATAATCAAAAAGTAAAACAAACTACCTACGTAAAAAAAACCTCAAATAAAAACCGCTTTTTTACACTGATAATAAAAGTAATTTTCGACCAATATTTTTTGCCCGAATCTGCTTAGTTTGATGGTAAGTAGGTATGATGCGTAGGTAACGGCTATTGGATCATTGGATGTGTCGGACGTCCGGCGTCACGGGACGTCATAACAGGATAACGTGGCCCCGGAACGCAAAGGGCTACAGAAGAACAGGGTGGTTTTTTAGTCAGTAAAAGTCTGACAGTCCCTTCCGCCCCACCCATTACCACCCCAAAAATAAGTAATGTGTCTTTTTACATTGTCTTTTTTGTTTTATTACAGTTGCATGGCACAGACCCATGTCAGCGACATCGCGGCAGGAGGAGGAGTTGATGCAGAAGTCGACGCGTGCGCTGTCGAATACCACGGACCCGCTGGAGAAGCTGCGCCTGCTATGTCTCTCACGAGGAGCCTCTGGCATACTGGGGCTTGGCAGGTAAACTTGTTGAAAGACTATTTTATTTGTTGAAAGATATTTTTTATACTATTTTGGCCTTATTCGTGTTGTTGCGAAAGAAGTAGGTACAAGCGGTTTTGTAAAAACACTAAATATTTTTTTTTTTTTTTTTATATATTATAGGTAGGTAAGGGGCATTTAGTCGTTTATGTTCGACATTATTTCAGAAAACACTTCTTAAAAACAGAATCGCCCCGTTGCGTACCTTACCTAATATGCACTTATGCAGTAGGCCCCGGCTACCTAATCCCATGGGCAAGATGGCTAGTTCGAATTCAAAAACCGCCCTTACAAAAAACAATTTTATTTATTATTATTGATTCGTTTCGACAATCACTAGCATAGAACTTACCTCCTTAAAATTTGACGAAAATGCAAAACTGTACTTTGTATACAAGTACATAAGGTACCTATTTTATAAACTAAACATCAATAAATTAAAATTATACTTGCAGGATCTTCCGAGCAATGGATGATGACGGCAGCAAGCAATTGAATCAAGACGAGTTCTTTAACGGACTCAAGGAGACTGGGCTAGAACTTAGTCATGAGGTAAAGGAACTTTCTCTATTATAAACGCGAAAAAAAATTGTGACGATGGATAGATTTATTTTATTTTCTTTATTTAGAAAACCAACAGCAGGATATTACAGAAATATAAAACAGTTTTGTTAGGCTAATAATAGGTTTCCCTGTTTAACATAGGTAACATATGTAAAACACGCGAACGGACTTAAAACAGTACTGTATAAATGATAATTTAGATATTTTAAGTACAATATAGAACGTACAAGTAAAATTTAAAGCTAAATTAATGATAGTGAAGGCTTGATAGTGATGATGAACAGAGCGTAGATGGAAGTTTGTTACTTTTTCACGCTTAAACGGCTGATTGGAAGTATGGATCTAGCTTAACACATAGGATATTTTTTCCCGTTTGTGTGTGCCTGTGAGATAAGGATTTTAAGACTTTGGCTTAATTCTGTAGTCTACACAGAGGAATTGAAGAAGCTAGTTTTTATCCCATAAAATTAACAGGTAGCTTCGTTACCCCATACCTGCAATGTTTAGTAGCTACCCCAAAAGAATGTATACGCCACAGAAATTGAAAAGAGCTTTGTTAAACTCCCTTTAAACTGAGACGAGACTTCCCGTCAAACAAAAGACCCCCGGTCGGCCTTGTAAAACTCGAGGGGTAACATAAACGTGACAAAATACAATAGAATGTGGAACAAAAAGTATGCTTAGAAAGGGTCGGTTTGCAAAGCGTGGTTTTTATGGCATCATATGAAGTCAGTGCCGTATTAAGACTAATTGATACTAAGCAATCCACGCCTGTGGCTATCCCTATCCATAAGTAAATTAGACATAACATCACGCCTGTAATCCCCGAAGGTTTAGGCAGATGTACCTACCTATTAGTACCACCCATATTTCGCTAGTTTTGTTTAAGTCCCATGTACCTAATAGGGGTCGAGCCTATCGCCATCAACCAGGCACAAATCAAGACTCCGAGGCTGCTACCGAGAATATCCTGTTGGAAAAACTCAATAACACTTTGCCCGACCTGGGAATCGAACCCAAGAACTCATGCTCGGCAGTCGCGCTTTGAGACTACTAGACAAACGAGGCAGTCAGTTATTTTGAACCGTAATAATAGGACTAAAAATATATTTTTATTTTCTTTCAGGACGCAATGGAGCTGTTTGAAAGATTTGACAATGACAAGAGCGGCTCCATAAGCCTTGACGAGTTCATAGCACACATTCGTGTAAGTATATCGTTATTTTCAACCGACTTCAAAAAGAAGTAGGTTCTCAATTCGGTGCGTATGTTTTTTTTTTTTTTTTGTATGTATGTTACCTGATTTCTCAGCCAATTATGAATAGATTTGGATGATTCTTTTTTGTTTGAAAGAGTATACTTCCGAATAGGTCCCATAGAAATATTGTCATGATCTGATGATGAACTTCGGAGATATGGAACGGAACTCCTTATAGAATTACAGAATAACTGTCGTAATAAGTAAAATTGCTTTGTTTATTCGTGTAGTCGATGACTGACTGAAGGAAGAGAGGGAGGGGGTACGTCATCCCCCCTCCTACTACTTTTCAAAATTAAATATATCGTGTGAGGTATTGTTTGAAAGGGCTTTTTGTAAGGATTTTAAACATTAACACAAGCACTAAAAAGTGAAAAATAAAAGTCGGTGGCTTTGGTTTTGTTTTTTGTTAAGTAGATATTGCCACCGACTTCCAAAACTAAAGTTTTTTCTATTTTGTAGTTTTTGAAGGCGGTTTTATTTTTTTGTAAAAAAGCTTTTTTTAGGTATCCGAACCTCAAAAGGAAAAAACTGAATTCTTATAGAATCACTTTGTTGTCCATCCGTCTGTATGTCAAGACCCTTTATCTCGGGAACGCGTGAAGGTATCGAGTTGAAATTAAAACGATATACTCAAGTCTACAGTCTCTTGAAGCTGTGAAAAAATCAAAACTTTTAAACCTGTACCCTAATTATAAAACGAGTTCTAACTTTTGTGTCAGTTTTTTATGTTTTGAACTTTATTCTAAGTACGGTAAAGTTTTTAATCCCAAAACTGAAATTTCAACTAAATCGAGTTTTATCGCAGTAGTAATAAGTTTCATAATACAATAACTGGCTTAAAGGTTTGACTTGGCAAAAAGTTTGAACTACTTTTGTATTGAAACGGGTAATATCCCACTGTTGCTTCCCTAGTTGTCAACTACTCAGCTATCATATAAGGAACTATAAGAAAATTGATTCGTATTTTCGAAAAGTGTCAAGTATCTCTGGTTCTCAAACTGAACTCAATTTCGATGTATTGCCCAAATCTCACTTGAAGTGATTCTGTTTATTTATATGGCGGCTTACGCTGAAAATCAGCGCCGTGGTTTTCGACGTTTCGTGCTCGGGCCACGGCATTATGCTGAGCGTCAGCCGTTTCGCGTATAGTAGCGTATTAGTAGCGCACATTTCTTTTTTGTATTTAGGTATTTTGTAGTCAGGGAACTTTTGACAGGTCACGACTTCACGAGCGTCCGAAACTCGCGCACGCGCTCTTAGGTGCCCTGTCAAAAGTTTTCTGAATATACAGTTTGTTTTTATTTTTCTTTTGTGATTGTTGATGATGTTTTCTCTATTTTACCCTCGCAGAAACAGCCTGGGGCATAAAATTAAGTTCACTTCGTATGCAAAAAGCATTAAATAAATAAATATTGATTTGCAGCCTCCGATGTCAGAGTCACGTCGCGCTATTGTGGAACAGGCATTCAAGAAGCTGGACAAGACCGGAGACGGCGTCATCACCGTCGAGGATATCCGCGGCGTCTACTCCGTTACTGCCCATCCCAGGTAAACAATTATAATTATAGGGGTACCTATAATACGTGCCACGAAAGGTGAGACTTGACAAGCGTCAGTAATCGGGAGCTTGCGCAGCTATGGATGTACAAAATAGCTATCCTATTTTGTGTATCTATTCAGGGATATTTCGATAACATATTTTAAATTAAAATTCTTAACAATATTATATATATTATATTTTGTATAATATTTATTACAAAATAATACAGTTTGTACAAGTGTAGCTGTAGCGACTTTGCTGTTGTAACGACATCTATCGCACAGCATGCGAATTACAACTGACAATTCCTACATAGCACAATCAGAGTTTGCCGCGACATTAGCATATAGACAAAATCCCGATTACAACCGTCGGGCAGTCAAGCCCGCCAGACACAACACCCGTCTGGTCGGAGGATCCTCCCTTTTCAACGGAGGATGAGAAACTTTACACTCTGTTTCTCATTCGTCTTAATTGGTTTAGCCATGTACAGTCAGCAACAAAAGTCGATTAACATTTCACTTTTATTAATCTTTATTATTGGGCACAAAATCAAAGGAAATACAAAATTGATGTAAAATAAAGATAAAATATACTTTTGAAATGAAACCTATAAATGCTTAGAAGAAGTGCACCGTGTTAATTTGTATCTATTTAAATGATATGTTAATTTAACAGTGTTAATCTTTTGTTGCTGACTGTACAACCTTATTTTATTAGTTTAATAGCCGCATTAACCCGCGACTTTGTCCGCTCGCGGACGCAGACGAAGTCGTGGAATAATAAGTAGTTTAAAGGTTACGAGGGAACAAACAAACATACATACAAACATACATACATACATACATACATACATACCGGTCAAAATCATAACCCTCCTTTTGGCTTTGCCGTAGTCGGGTAAAAAATAGCCTATGTCCTTTCTTAGGGTTCACACTAACCCCGTACCATCAAAGTCAAAAGTCAAAGTCAAGTCAAAGTCAAAATCATTTATTTGCATTAAATGTGGTATGTACAAAAATGGTAAATATAAATAAAAGTTCGAACACATTTCGCCATAAAAATGGCATGCAAACATTAAAGTTTAAGGTTACCTACACATCGTTTGGTAACTACTTAAAATACAATCTAGGTTTTAAATCTAAAAGAAATTATATTTTGCTGTTAAATATTAGTCAGCATACCTACAAATTATTTAAAACTTAAAATAAAATATTTAAAATTAGTTTACAAAATAGTACGAAGTAACGACCAATTCGTTATAAATAGTTATAAAGCATTACGGTAGTGATATGATTTATTATTATTACATCAAAATTGATTTAGTGGTTTAGTCCGGAAAGCGAAACAAACAGACAGACAGACAAAGTTACTTCCACATTTATAATATTAATATAGATAAGGAAAAATGTGTTTCAATCGAGTAGATTGAACCCCCCGGGATCGTTATCTCATCTATTCTCAGTCGATATAGTACCTTATCTTTCTCCGTAAGGCCTTAAAAACGCAAGTTTGAATTTCAGACATGACCTGTGGTTGATATGTTTCTTCATCTTTTACAGGTACATGAGCGGTGAAGAGACAGCTGACCTTATTCTGAACAAATTTCTCGCCAACTTTGAGTCCGAAGGACAGGTTGATGGAAAGGTGAGAGACACTAATTATACGATAAATTTAATAGAATACCTGAATACCATATAGTTTATTTATTCGGATCTCTAACAGAGGCTACACAATTACATAATAATAATACGAGTGAATCAAGGAACAGTTACTTGTATGCTCCTCCAATTATAGGAGACCGCATCATTCATTTAAAGCAATAAGGGTACGGGTTCTTTCTATAAAGAAAAAAGAAATATTTATAATTTTAGGTTACTACTAGCTTCTGCCCGCGACTTCGTCCGCGTCAAAGTTTGTAATTTATAGCCTATGGACTAATTTGGCCAATGTGGAATATTCATACAAAATTTGAACAGAATCTATCCGGCAGATTTCGCGTGATGCTTTAACAAACATACAGACAAAAAGACAAACAGACAAAAATTCTAAAAAAAAAACGGGTTGCACTCCGGGAGTGCCGGCAGAAGTGAAAACTTGATTATTAACGTTTACGTTTACGTTTACGTTTAACATACACGAACATTCGCGCAAGCGCCCTGCGCTGTATAAACGAAACAGTAGGCCCAGGCATACATTTTCGCCGCGCCGTAGAGAGGGGATAGCTGTCTACTCTCCATCCGTCTTACGCTTTTTCGATCAGGTCACGTGTCCTGACGCGCACGTGTCCTGACGCGAGTTTAAGATTTTATACCCATTACAGAAAAAGTGCTCAACGCCGCTAAAGAAGTTTTCACTTCAAAAATATTTTCGGCATTAGAATCACTCCCCGACCTCATAGCAATTACTCTTTTTCAAAAATATTAAATGTACAGTTTTGACTTCGCTACGATTTTATTATATGTATAGATTAAAGACACACAGAACAAAGATTTGATTGCGAAAATGTTTAAAGTCCTTTTAAATCTAAGCATATTACTAAGTTTGTATGAAATGCCATAGGTACGGCGTAAACGTAATGTGCTATCTGTAAATAAGGTTCTTGACGACCAGGCGCGGTCTGAAGGGGTTCACAGAGTGTCCCCTGTGACCCCTTTCAGACCGCGCCTGGCCCCAAAAGCGTACACGTCAAATTGAAAAATCTTCTAAAAATTAAAAAATGCAAGGCTGACAGGTTTAGCTCTTCTAAATATTCATCCAGAGGTAGCTCCAGACGTCTTAAATAATACATTATCAACCGATCCGATTTGTCAATAAAAATAGAATACTTCCATTTGTTGCATAATGTGTGCAATAAAGTCTAATTGGGTAGTTGACAATATTAATAAATTTTATAATATATTTTTTTTTTTTTTTTTTTACTTTATTTTAGCCCTGAAAACCCGATTAATTTTTAATTTACTGCAAAATTAGATTTTTTGTGGCTTTTAAATCAATAAATAGTTAGACAATTGAGTTGCCAAATAAGTGACGTCACAACGTGCAAAACCACCAAAACCACACAAAACCATACAAAATCTATGAAAGAATCGCGTTTTGGCAGGTCATAAAAAGTACGTCAACTGATGGTGGTGTCAACTAGCCTATTACTCAACATATTTGTGATCCCTTACAAAATATCAAGCTGCGACCGCGCCAGTTAACAACACTGGTGCTCCACGCCACCCATTTTAATACCCTGTTCTATAATATAAATGTACATTTGCCTCAGGTCACTTTGGAGGAGTTCATGAACTATTACAGCGGCATCAGCGTGTCTGTCGACAATGATTGCTACTTCGATCTGATGATGCGTCAAGCATACAAACTGTAGGCCTCCACGACGCCTGGACGGAAGTACGAACACTACGCTTCGTACAACACTTTGTTTTATATATTAAAACCACACCTAAGGCCTAAGTCACCACCTTGTCCGTATCAAATTCATTTTAGAATTTTGCTGATGTTAGTCGTATGCTTTCCCTTTTGCTTTATTTTTTCGTGAAATCAACTTCAAGACATTATTATTTAAAAATATTGATACTTTTTGAATTGTAGCGGCAATAATTATGGGTCAAATTGGGTCAATCAAAGTAACTAGGGCCCGCTTGCACCACAAGACACTAATATGTTTAGAGCTGAACAAATTTAAAATATTGTTTTATTTCTGTCAATCGTTTGAAATTGATAGAGAAAGAATGATGATTTAAATTATTTTAGCGTGTGGTACAAGCGGGCCTAAGTGTTTTGATTCATAAAATGTTTTGTTTTCTGGGTTTTGTTGTAAGAACATCTTGTATTTTGGTACATCCGTCCGTTTGTTCGTCCAATAAATTTATAGTTTGCCAGAAAGCTTATATTTGTCTCACTATGTCACGATTTAATGTTTGATATTGTTGGTTAAAGTATTAACTATGTGTCAGCTTTAAATTTTAAGTTAACTGTATTGTAATGGTAAACTCAGTGTCTGGTACTTTAACCATAGACCTTACTCTTCACCACCTACCAGAACGGCAATGATATTAACCTCCTTGTGTGCACTTATATTTCTAACGTTAATTTAATACAGTATTATATTTTTATTTAATAAATTATTATCGTGTGGTATGATATTTATGTTGATTTGATTAAATAAAGTATTTTGATTTTAAAATGTTTTTTCAATTATCACCTTTTTTCCTACCGTAGAAAAAGCTTTTGTTTTTATGTACCTATGAAAACCATCGAAGAGTATGATGTGATGTTGTCATTACGTTTACCATGATATATTTCCCGCCCTGACCCTTGCTTGTTCGAGCCAGCCAGCGCTGCTGAGCCTGAAGCCTTAAATTCGTCCCTGAATAATCAAGATCCGATCCAGCCTATCCCCTTGGTGTCCTCCCACAGCGACGCCCAAAGCCGAGGTCCCGCAGGGGCCAGGGGGTGCCTTTAGCGCAAACGGCTCGCATCGCATCGGATCGGTAAGGATACGAACGGATGCGGCGAAAGCCGATCGCGTCCGGCAGGATTTCGACGCATGCGATCGGCTCCATACTCATGTGCGTGTGGTGTGAGGGCCACTTTGTTAAAACTCGTTGAAAATGTATTTAGGATTTAGTGTACATTCCCAAAGAAACGTGAAAGTTGGAATATTTTGTGAAAGTCATATTAAGCGAGTTATGGACTGTACCGTCCGGCGTCAGTACCGTTGCGAACGTATCCGTTGCTGCGCTTAGTCATATACCTAGTTTCATTCACTACCGTATTGACATGTTCAGTTTTTTGTGGTTTTTTGAAAGTATCCGATCGGACACGACGAGCGACAGGCGGACGGAGCCTATTGCGCGTCGCATTCTTGCGGTCAAGCTGCTGTGCGCGGCTTGATAATATAGACTTTAGATCACAGAATAACCTTTAGATACTGTGTACACGATTTAATATCGATTAAAGATTTTAAAATTCGTTTCGATCCGATGCGATGTGAGTCGTTTGGTGAAAACATAGAGCAACACGGGTACCTGAGGTGAAAATCATCCTTGAAGCCCTGGCATGAGGTTTTATTTGCCAACAACCTCCAAGGTGGCAGCCGGATACACAAAAAAAAAAAACATGTGACATGTTATGATTTCTGACAAGTAATTCTACACTTGATCGATCAAGTTGCACTTGATAAAGAATTTTTAGATTTTATTTGAATATGTTTTAATATAATTTTCGAATTTATTTAGCATAACTTTTGGTAATTTTAATTGAGGTGAACGTTGATTTTTAGTAGGTACATAGTTATTTTAAGTGGCTCAAGTTATAGTATAATACCAACTAGGTATGTATAGTTTACATAATAAACGTATTTATTATTAGTAATTATGTAAATGATTTGATGGCCGACTGGTTTAGGTGCCCGCTTCGCATGCATTAAGTTGCGGGTTCGATACCGGGAAAATATTAATGTGACTTTCGATTCACTGACTGCCTCGTTGGTCTAGTGGTCACAAAACGCGTCTGCTGAGGTTGAGATCTTGGGTTCGATCCCCAGGTCGGGCAAAGTGTTACTGGGTTTTCCATCAGGAGAGTCTGAATTTGTGCCCTGTTGATGGCAATAGGCTCGCATTTACATGTTACATGGGACTTGAAACATAACTGGCGAAATTTGGGTGTACTAATGGGTACGTACTGCTGATTGCTCATTAAACAATAATTTATATTTTTCAGATAAAACCTGCAATCATGTGTCGTACATGTACAGCATTGCTACAAACTTTTATATGTGCAATCCAGATGATAGTCAGAATGATCATGATTATTTTAATGATGATCGAAAACGTACTGAAGTTGGCATTAAACTCGATATACAGCTTTTTATCAATTGTTCTACAGCTGATATCAATTCTACCGGTGTGTCTTGTATTTATACTGACCTCGAAGATGAAGGGCATCATATGTGGCGGAGGTGGCTGCTCGACAGGAGGACAGAGAGGGGGAGGCTGCGACTGTCTGATGACCGCTATTGTCCTATTCATTCTGTATCATGCAGCTCAATATAATGGAATGTTCGAATTAATGATGACAAACGCTGGTTTTCAGAAAATTACAACTACAAAGCGTGACTAGTATTGGAAATATTTTCAAGTAGGTACCTACCTACTTTTGGAAGCGGGTATATTTTAGAAAGGTGCAATTATATTTAAGTACTGCCTCGTTGGCCTAGTGGTCGCAAAGCGCGACTGCAGAGCACTTGGTCTTGGATTCAATTTCCAGGTCGGGCAAAGTTATTGGATTTTTCTATCAGGAATTTCTTAGTAGCAGCCTCTGGATATGTGCCCGGTTGATGGCAATAGGCTTTCCCCCTATTATATGGGACTTAACGTAAATAAAACTACCAAATCGGTCGAGCCATTCTTATCTTTCAAACATGCATCAATTGTTTTTTTTTTTTTTTAATAGCTTATTTCGCGGCTTCGTCTGGGTATGTGAAACATAACTGGTGAAATGTAGGTGTAACTGTGTGTAACCCTTCAGCGATTACAGGCGTGATGTTATGCTATGTGATATTGTATGGTCGATCTAGTGTATTGATTGGCAGCCGAAGTACGATCATCGATCAACCATGAACCATTGATTGCGTTTTTGCCTAACCTATTACTGGAATCAAATGTAACAAGCTCATAATAGGACCTATTAATTTAACGGTAATTGCAATCCGTGGCGCTTGGCAATCTGGGCTTCTCCCAGTTGTAAACATCTCTTTGTGCCTATTGGCCTAGTTCTGTTCTGTCTACAGCTTGTTTGGAGGGAAGTGGAAATTATGTTTTTCTTACTCCTCCGCTATTCTTTTCTGATTGATTTCAGTGTGGGATCCAAGACAGTTGAATCGTTTCTTGGACTCGTCGAGCTTCATTGTCTCGGCGGTTTTCTGGCGGTCGCCACTGTGCGTTCTGGCTTTCCAGTTGCAGGGGTTGGGAACAATGTAGCTGGCTTGAATCATTGATTTATGTACCTAAGCAGGCGAATAATAACGGCGCGGAAAGCACTATTTGCAGGACAGAAAGTGGTCTTATTCAATACCACACGAAGCGTTTGTAATAATGGGTGTAATGAATTTTTAATAATAAGTTACATTGTTTAATAAATAATTTTGTTTGAATATCAAATTGTGTTTGTTACTTTATTTCCCAATACACGACAAGTTATAATGAACGCACAGTAGGTGGTGCATGAAACATGACATGAAGCTGCATTTATAGGAGCCCTAATTGAAACATTTATTTCAATTTTATTGGATCAATTACAGCCACTTTTGAATTGTCAAGGAGTCAGTCAGTTAGTCAGAAAGTTGACATTGCTAGTTTCAAAATGGAGTAGGCATTTATGGAAAAGAATGAGCAAGAAATTCCACGGACACTCTTTTCAATTAGGTTTTTATAAAATCCCGGTTACAATATTCTTGTTGCTTCTACATGTCAAAACAATGAAGATTAATTATAAAACAACAATAAAAATAAAATATAATAAGAATTAAGATGGAAGAGCCATGGTAGTTAAGAGATGACAAATCCCAACTGACAGCGCTCGTTCTCGAACATGACGCATGGATCGTCAGTTACCTACGACTCGGTTGATGCGCTGTTGAGCGATTGGGTTCGATTCCCGCACGAAACAAATATTTGTATGGCCTATAGCTATCTATAGGCGTTATGGGTCTGGCCATAGAGCAACACGGACCACCGGACCGCCGCGCGCCGGTGGTTGAAAAACGGAAATGGAATGGATGTTATATTATCTCTTTTAACTAAAACCATAGTCACATCAAAAGAAACAAACCGATGACATATGACAAATAACATTATTGTCAAATCATATTTTTTCACTTTATTATGTGCTTTTGTTAACTTTGTCTTTAATTATTTTATTTTTAAACTTTTATTGTTTTTATGTTTATTTATTTTTTAATTTAATTTACACATTTTTAATCCATGAAAAGAACCGGAATAATTAAACTTTCCCGATTTAAAAAAGTGAACAGGTAATATTTATTTTGACAATGTAATTATAGTTAGATCTTGGGTTCCCAAACGTTGCGTCGCGACGCCCTGGGGCTCCATGGAGCTATCCTGAGGGCGTCGCACGACGCGACGGTAGGCACAAGTCACATTGATTGTAGTACAAAAAAAATATTATACAGTATTTTAACATGCACCTATCCTACGCTCAATGTTTAACGCACTACCTTATGCAGTGATTTTTCACACAAATATATTAAAAGTCGTTTCCCAAAAGTTATGTGTGTTCAATGTTTCTTTTGATAGAAAAGACACAGAACGGCTATGTAATAGCCGATAACTATGAATAGGTACTGCCATGCGTAGTTAATAGCTATATGTGATGTGTCTTTTTACACTCTGTATACTTAAGACTAAGGTCACGTTCACACCAAACGCAACGCCCGTTGACCGTCAGAAGTCGCAATCAGAAGACAATCGGAGGCTGACCATGATTGCTCATGCATTTTGAACTTAGAGCTCACAGTCGACTGACTATGCGTTTGGTGTGAACGCGGCCTAACTATCCAGTTATAGGATTTTGGTCATTGTTTTAATAAATTGTTTTTTGTTTGTGCATATTTCGCCCTTTTTAGTGCATATTTCGGCATTTTGATAGTGCATAATAATCCGATGTTTAGTCATTACCTTTCAATTCATTTGTTGCTGTTACTGGTACACCACATCCATTCCTAATGCAGACAATGTTTTTATTCCAGATACTCCGTAAACCATGTGTCGTACAGCGCACGCGTTACTATCAACCGTAATATGCGGCATACAGATGTTAGTGAGGGTCTTTATGACCGTGATCCTCATGATTGAAAATGTAATAAGAATGCTCTTGCAAACATTTTACAACTTCATATCGTTTTTGCTGCAGTTGATTTCACTCATTCCGATCTGTGTTGTGTTCTTACTGACGGCCAGGCTGAAATGTTTCATGTGCGGTGGTACGGGGCCCTGCCCTGTTGGTGCAAGAGGCGGCACTTGCGACTGCATAATGTCCTTTCTTGCTGTCATTATCATTTTCTTTATATTCAGAGCAACTGGGGTTCTCGACAAGGTATTCTACCATCTTGGCTACACCAGATATGAAGGGGGCCCAGAAATGAAATTTGTGCCAACGCCTGGAGAGCTCACTGAATGCTCAAGGAACGACACGACCACTACTGCCTCGACAATGAATATTAGCGCTTGGATTAATATGTACAGTCATCTATTTACCAAGATAGCATTGCGAGATGGTGACGAAGCCACGACCACGTGGACATGGACAGACACAGAGTCCACCACGTACACGGTGGATGACACTCGTGTCAACAATTGGACCACGGTACTCTATTATTTGGTATAAAAATCCTAACCCTGCTTTTGCTTGTGCTATTAGTTAGGATAAAAATTACAATTTTGTTCAAAACCACTGATTTGTTTTCTTTTTAATTAAAGTAAGTAGGCCGCTCATTGATCTAGTGGTCGCAAAGAGTGACTGCTGAAAATGAGGTCTTGGGTTCGATTCCCAGGTTGGGCAAAGTATTGTTAGGTTTTTCCATTTGGAATTTGTCAGTAGCAGCCTCGGAGTCTGGATTTGTGCCCGGTTGACGGCAATAGGCTCACCTCCTATTACATGTGACTTAAACATAACCGGCGAAATGTGTGGGTGAACTAATGAGTAGGTGCCTACACTATGTATTTACTAGGTATTATAGTTTGACGCTTTTAACTGCAACTGAGCAATAGCCAGGATGTGCCTAATGTACCTATACCTACTAGTAAGTCTGTGAGAATACCTAATCTATGGAATCAGATCTATGCGTCAATTAATATAAAGTCAGTTTCTGTCAGTTTTATAGTAAACATAAAATTCTAAGATAAAAATCGTAAAATTAAAAGTGCAGCACAGTTACAAACTGATGGGCCTACTTAATGAAAAATGACTGAAAAAAGAGTAAATAAAATACCTTTGAGTTAAGTGATATAGTGGGATAAAATCAAAATGTGTTACGCGTTGCTAATGGTGCCAGTATTATGCTTTTTGCAGACAGTAATACGCATTTTCATGACAATACTGGTGTCGGTAGAAGATTTACTACATTTGTTCGTTCAGACGGTACATACCTGGATATCATCGTGTCTCCACATGCTGCGTTTGATACCCTTGTACTTGGCCTACTGTTGTTCGGGGAAGTGCTGCAACACAGAGTGTTCGTCGCCTGCGACATGTTCGAAACCCATGGGGTTCAGCTGCGGTTTTGTTTTGTTCCTAACAATGATCGTTGTCTTCCTTCTTGTATTTTTCTGTACTAACTGGGTGCAAAATATCTTTAACAAACAAGGAGTTAAAACTAAACATCAAGATGAGAAATCCCAAGTGATAAGTGATGAATCGGAACATAACGCAAATCAAAGATCGCGAGCACATGCACGTTTTTATAAGAATGTAAAAAAACATGCTAAGAAACCTACTCGAGATTTAAGAGATGAAATTAAAAATGAATTGGATGTGTATTACGTAGATCGCTTCAAAGAACACGCTAAAAAACCTAGATCGGTTCTCACGAATTTTACACATGTGACTGTCATACTTAAAGGAATTCCAGAAGAACCAGCACCAGATGTGAATTTAAAAAATGAATCAACAGAGATCGGTCGTGATGGCCCAGTGGTTAAGGCGCCCACCTCTCATGCATGAGGTTGTGGGTTCAAATCCGGGCAAGTACCAATTTGACTTTTTCAATTCATATGTCCTTTCTAAAGTTTATCTTGGACATCACTGGCATCGGTGAAGGAAAACATCGTGAGGAAACCTGGACTTACTGTTCCACGCAAACCATGTCAGAAGCCCTTGAGGCGGTTTAGAAACTTTGACACCAGGGTGTGTGGGGTCGTAAGACTTTACTGCCCACGCGATAAAGAAGAATAGAAAGAAGAGAAACTTAATTTTGAAGTTTTTTTCAACAAACTATGAACCTGACACTAAGGTCTACTGGCACCAGACACTTAACTCAGGCTAAGATGTTAACACGACCCTAATAACCACAAATGATGTATTACAACAACTAACTAAAACGATATTGACGATTAAAAGTGTTATATAGTGGCCTGTATGAAAAAAAATTACTGACTTTGACTGAGACTGTTTTCGCAGTACGGCATCTCATACAAACATTCCAAGTCATTTTCAAGATTTTGGACCAGTATGTCCAGTATGTTTGTTTAAAATACCGTGCCAAGCGAAGCTTCTTAAACTGCCTACCCTGAATTTTATTAGTCATGTGTCAAGTTAAATTATAAATAATTTTGTAAGAAGTTGTAATGTTGATATTGATGTAAGGAAACTGACTAAGTATTCACATTGTGTTTTTAATTAACCTACTTACCTAAGTAATTATTTCGTTTATTTTTACCATTAACTTTTAGCTGCTAGATCTTTTTTGCAGAAAATAGTTGAAAGTCATTTCTACCAAGTACAAACGTTCAAAATCTAGTCGCAATCTAATCTCAGCGACAACCAATGTCGTTTGTCAAAAATGTAAGTAAATTAGAGGATTTCTTGCCAGATGAAGACTGAGATTGAAATACGAACGTTTCAAGTTAGTAGAATTGCACCTCATAGGGAATCGTATCTGCGACAAGCAGCGCAACAGCCAATTGTTCAGCCAGAAGCCACTGCGCCAACCGTGTCGTCTTCTGCCGCTAGACTTAGGGTCAGTTCACACCGATACGCGACGCGACGCGACGCAACGTGACGATACTGGAAGAGGCCAGTGACTTCGCCATGGGCGTACCCAGGGGGGGGCAGGGGAGGGCAGCTGCCCCCCCTTGGAAATCTCGCATAACATGTATGAACTCGCCTAATTACTAATTAAAGTGTAAACGGGTCCTTATGCTCTAACTTTTAAATAAACCGCGCAGTAGACACTGACAGAATGCACGATGCAACCGCGCGCGACGATGGCGGACGTACTTACATTAAATTACCGAATCTAGCCTAGCGTTCGAACGTTAGGCCCGGCTCGGCTGTATTCGGTAATCTTCGATAAGGACTTGCGAGCGACTAGCATTTATTTTATTTGACATGTTATTGTTTTATTTCACACTACACTACATACACCTAATGATTACCTACATGAATAAAAAAAAATGATTCATGTAGGTGTGTTTGTGTAGTGTGTATGACAAAACAGCCGCGGACGATCCGACCTAAAAAATCTGACTTGCCCCCTCCTACGCCAGAAGCTGGGTACGCCCATGGACTTCGCGCTGCGCCGCGCGCCGCCGCCGCGAGACGCATCGCAACGTCGCCGCTCTTGCACGTCGCGCGTACCGGCGATTCACCGCTGCGACGCGATGCGTGGTGTAACGTATTCTAAATTCTCACAACGAAATGTGTATCTTTTCGTGTAGAAAATAAAGTTATATTTTGAGTCGCTCTTTTAAAGTGTGCACGCAGCGTCGCGTCGCGTCGCATCTCGGTGTGAACTGACCCTAAAAAGTAAAATAGGCTATAAGTCAAATGATCCTTACTGTTAAGCATAAAGATAAACTTTTATAGAAGCCCTTGACTTCTTTAGTAAGAAAATAACTGTCAGAACGTGGCACGCCGCCACTTTATGTTTTAGTTATTTCAATGAAAAAAGGTTCATATCCGTAGCTAACGGCTGCGCGGCCTTGTGACATAATATAAAGGCGGCAGTTTTTTTCTACATACATACACAAACTCACGCCTTTTTCCCATGGGGATAATAATATGCAGAAACCACAGAACGCCATCTGCTACGATCCTTTCGCTTCATTCACGTTTATACATCTCGTCATACAAGCACGTCAGCGTAGGTCTTCATAAGGCGTCCGGGGTCCCTACTGCATAGAGTATAATAAGTATATAAAGGAAACCCTACTGCTACTCACCTCTGCCCTTACCTTTGCTATAATGTATTAATACCTAACTATTTAATTTCCTAATTATGGCATAGACACAAAGTAAATGCTGGTAACAAAAAAATGATTTTTTTTTGTCATTTTATGGTTAGTCACATTTTGACACAATTTCTGCGGAAAGTGATCGAAAATAATTTTCCAGAATGAGATGACGAAAAATTTGTGTTTACAATATTCCAAATCGTGTTGTAATGTGATTTTTTCAGAGTTACCCTTGATTCCTTACTTTGTGAAGGATTCAAAGATGGTATTACAAAATTCATTATCTATGTTGAAGAAATAAGTTGGTTTGGAATCTACATTCCAATATTTGGAGTGTAGATCTATTTTATAAGGGTATGTATTCAGTATTTTTTAGGTAGAAGACGTATGCTTACTCCTAAGTCCTAAGAATAAAATTTTATTAACTAAGTACTCCATAATGTCCCATTTCTGAGCAAAGGCCTCCCTCCATTTCTTCCATCTGTCGTGACTCTACTCTGTATCTTGCCATGTTTCAAGGAAGGCGACCAAGTCGTCTCGCCATCTCCTTGTTGGTCTGCCGTGTTCCCGTCTCGCCATTACGGGGCACCAATCTTGGGGTCTACAGGCCCATAGATCGTTAGACATGCGGCAGACATAACCAGCCCAGTCCTATTTTAGCGTATTAGTAAATTATGTTAGGTCTGCGCAGCATACGTCTTTTTCTTCACACACTTCTCTAGACCCATCTGTTGTCAACGTAATTCATCGACTCGTCTATGTTGGCGACGCGATAATAACGCGCGCTTATGGCGGAGCCAATTTCGTAAAAGATTCAGCTTCTAGGCATATAACGCGCGTTTTCTCGATGATTTCAAACTTGACGTGCGCTTTACGCACAAATGTATTCTAACTCCTCGACAAAGACCAACGTTACCTATTACATAAGATATCTAATGACGTCTTGAATTCTGGTAGTAATAATCTTGTCATGCTAGTCTAACCAATTTTCTCTATTTTGCAGGTTTGTACATGTGAAAATACGTGACGTCTACAGAAAATTGTATTTGTATTGTTATTGTTATGTATTGAAGTTTTTTTTTAATGCAGTGTATTTTTTACACTGCTGATTGTATTGTCAATGTGTAATTTAATCTGTAAATAATTACTGTACACAATGAAGTCTTTACACTCTGGAAGTTGCTCCTGCGCCAGTTGTGCATATGGGAGAAGATCAAAGGGCCCTTCTAACGAATTAATGCAAGGAGGGTCCGAAATCGATAAACTCTATTACGGTAAATATTTACCATTGCGAGAAAGGAACTTGCTTCAAAAATTGATAAGAACTCGTGATTTTTATGATGACGTGCGGGATCAATTGTTATCTTCAAGTTCTAGCAGTGATCAGACATTATCAGAATATAAAAATGACGGACAAGACGATCGTAGTACAAAAAGCAGTGCGGTGCGTGAAATGGTTGATTTAGTTGAAAGAGGGAAGAACAGCTGCTGTACCTGTTGCTCTTGTGAAACTCTGATGAAAATTAAAAAACATATGAAAAAACATAAGTACAAGCAGTATCCTTGTGTGCATGGACACCTTGTGAATTGTGAAGACATAACTAAGTATTGTGCTGAAGCTGCAAAAAGGGCCAAAAAGCGACGAAAAAGACTAAGTACAAAAATAAGTTCAAAAATTGGAGCCGCACGTATAAAAATTAAAAAAAATCTATCAGAACCTTGTGCTTGTACATTATCGCTTACTAGTGTTGCCATAACTAAATCAAAAGCTTTCGTAAAAAACCTTCATTCAAAAAAGAAAGCTAAAGAATATTCTCCGAAAGTTGTGACAATAACGCAAAAAGGCCGTATTGCCAAACGAAAAAAAGTAAAAAATATACGCAGCAGCACTTCAGAAGTCAGTGGGTCTGAAATTAGTAATCGAAGAAAGTTTAGAATAAAAAAAGATTCTTTGATATTGTTTAAAGAAAAGTTACTGAAAAAACGACCTTATGAAGAGAATAAAGACGTGGAGTGTGAACCCGGAACTTGTAATGAAGGTGAGTGTGTACCTGAGGAATGTCTTACCAAGATTAAAGCTATAAGCGTCGGAAATAAACGAAAACGTTATCATACACGACATTTTGGGACAGGAAGAGACAGATCTGATATTTCAGTGAGCTCACGAACCAAAAAAAGAAAAGTAAGAGGGTCACAGGTCCAAATTGAATCAAGCCCATACGGGAACATATCCTGTGAATGTAAATCTACAAAAACTAAATCTATTTCTTCAAATACTTCATTTTCAAAACAGAAGTCAGTAACGGCACCAGAATTAAAAGGCAAGAGACTTAGATCACCCAAACAGAAACCGCAGGGTATTTTAAAGGAACCCGTAAAGAAAAAAAAGACTTATAAAACAGAACGTTATCCACTCAAAAATACCGAATCTTCCTCCGCATATTCACAAACTAAACGTGAGCCAAAAAGTAAATCCTCTTATTCTATGACTACGATGTATAAATCACAAAGAATATCACAGACTTCAAAACCAGAACTAAAAGGAAAAAGGCCAATGTCACCAAAGCCAAGACAAGAAAAAGCATACAAAACCACTAAATCGACTGCTTCAATGACATCTGTATCAAAAGAGAGGGCTAAAGCCGTAAGAAAAGAAATAAAAACTGCATCGAAAACGATGAAACCCAAAGCAAAACTACAGATAAGGGGAAAAGATAGGCCGTTAGAAGAAACAGTTCTGGTTCAAGTGTCACCTAAATCTAACGTCTTTTGTGAATGTCCACTACCTTCCAAAATATCAAGTCACAGATCAGAACGGCGGCATAAACATAGACGTGAACCATACGAAAATTTAAAAGAAACAGAATTACGGCAACCAAGTGAAATTAGTTCTTCAATAATAGAAGAAGAACTCGAAGAACCTGTTATAACTAACAGAGAAAAAGTTATGAAATCAACCCACGGTACCATAAAAGAGCGCAGCAAAATAATATGCAAATGCAAAAAGATGATATGTAAATGTAAAACAAGCCAAACCCATCTTACTAGAGCTTCATCCAAAGCAAGTCAACAATCTTATTTTCGAGAATCTAAATCACATCGAGGAAACGATTTACCATTTCCAAGAGAATGTGAGCCGTCAATGTGTATACCATATGAATGTGATCCTAAAAAATGCGCCCAAATATTATTATCAAGATCAAAATCTCGAAGTAGAACTGTTTCGTCAAGTACGGAGCGTTTAAAACGTAAATCTAAATATATTCAATCCAAAACTGCTGTAAATTTAAAAAGAAAAGCCAAACACATTTCAAATGAACCACCTGCACAAAAAGTTAAACAGGATAAAGCTGCAATAAACTCTCAACCACAAAAACAAGCTGTCAGAATATCATCTAGCTTCAGTTTTGACATTGAATTTTATAAAGAACAATCTGGCGATAAGGTCGAAGAAAGAAAAGATTTAGAATCAGGACACCAGAAGACAACTAAACAGAAAGAGCAACGAATAAAGTTCAAAGATCATGGAACTCGTTCTAGGCCAAATATATCATCTCAATCGGGGTCATCACAATCACTTATATACCAAGTTGGGCACAAATTAAAACGATGTTTTTGTACTTTAAAACTACTACAAAAGAAAAAGAAAATAGGGCAATCTGTATCTAAGACAACGATGGCGGCTATTAATCCTAAAGAGAAAAAGGTGCCAAAAAAGCAAACTCAAACGAAACCTTCTGAAATTTCTTACATAACATCATCTGCTACTTCAACGCAAACAATCTTTTGTGAATGCTCAGAAATAATGAAACAACGCAATCGTAAAATTACTACACTGGTATCTAAAGAGACAAATACTGCAGTTACCCCGAGAAAGTCTAAAGTAGCTTGTACATGTGAGTCTATAACTAAATCGACATCGAGAAAAACACAGTCCAGTGAGAATAGAAACATAAAACAGATTCAGGTACAGAAACAGAAACCAAGACAAAAAAGAAGATATCCCCGATCATCAAAAATAGAATCTAAAGTTTCATCTGATAAATCAGAAAGACAAGCAGTGCGGATAGGTTCAAATTTTAGTTTCAATGTTGAATTTTCCAAAACAAAAAATTATCATCAAGATGTCCATGAAAAGGAACCTGATAAAGAATATGTATCAGATAAGCCAATAAAAAAAGAAAAAAGGCATTTGCAACAAAAAGGAATAAAGGCCATCAGAAAGCCACGTGTTCAGCATAAAGCTTCAGAAATGACCAAATATGTTAAATCAAAGCAAACCCGTACCGAACCCTTTTTGCAAAGGTGTTTTTGCACACTAAAGCTACTAAAAAAAAATAAGAAGAAAGTAGAAATACGTTCGCCTTGGCGGAAAAGAAGTGAATATGTTATGCACATGCAAAGGAAATCTATTACAACTAACCGAGCAGAGATTCGTTATAACCACGAACGACAAAATTTATTACCTTATAAATGCGAAACTGGCTTGAGTATTCCTGAAGAATGTTGTCCAAATAATAGAAAAAAGTTTATACAATTTAGTCAAATGAAACTACAGCACAACTATTCAAATATAAGTGATCTTGTATCTCGATCATCATATAACAAAACATTGAGAAACGTAACTCCTTCCAAGTCACGGAATACACAATCTTTGATAAGAGAAAAAGCAAAATATCGTCAAAACTACAATGAAATCAGCATTATGCCTAGTCGTTCAAAACAACAAGTAATGCGAGTCGGGTCCAAGTTAAGTTTAAATATTGAGCTTTCTAACAATAAAATTTCTCCTTACAAGTCTAGCAAAGATAATTTTTTAACAACTGAAGACTTGAAAAGTAAACATACCTATAACATAGATAAATTTAAGACTGTAGACCTTCAGCAATTCATGCATCCTGCACATCATGAATCTAAAGATACAGAAGCAAAACGTAAAGATAAGGGAAATTCTATTGGTTCTGTGATTAAAAGATGTTTCTGTGCTTTGAAGTTT
Organism: Hoplodrina blanda; assembly: GCA_949316365.1. Lineage (NCBI taxonomy): Eukaryota > Metazoa > Arthropoda > Insecta > Lepidoptera > Noctuidae > Hoplodrina > Hoplodrina blanda. Next base: position 4,870,562 of record OX438582.1, read on the forward strand.
CAGAAGAAAAGAAATAAAACGGAGTTAGATAACAAAAGTAACCTAATTAATGAAAGTATGAAATACTCTTTGCCGTTACCAAATTCTCCGATATGCGATAGTAAACTCCCTTACGATTTAAGCAGTTTCAAGTTTGCACCAAGTTTCTGGATCCCTGAAATATGTGATCCTTATGAATGCTATGAAACAACTAAGCAGCGAGAGATTAAAGGATTACACGATCGCTATGTCAGTGGAGACAAGCATGACAGAAAATCGGTTATGAGTGTACCTACCAGCGATTTTAGCATTCATAAAAAGACAAAAAGCACTCAATCTAGATTATTGAAACCCAAAACAAAAGATGTTCAGAAAGTGAGGGATAAACAAAAAAAATTGAAAGCTGTGCGTTCCTTTTCACCTTCACGTCAAATGGTCCGTAAAGAAATTAACCTTAGTTTCAACAAAGAAATTTCCAAAAACCATTTCTTACCCTCCGTTCAGGATACAATAAACAAGAATCAAGTAGAAAAATATAACACAGTAAGTGAATTATCAACGATAAGAAGAACAAAATATAAAGAACATTGTCTTCCACAAGCAAATATTATTAGAAAAGGAGGTAAAGCCTCGAACATAGGATTTTTACTCAAGAGGTGCTTTTGTACACTTGGTCTTCAAAAGAAAAACATACCTAAACGTGAATTTCAGTGGAATCAACCCATAACGACCCAATTTGTACAAGTCGAACAAAATAAAAATGTGAATATCAGACATAATATAACAAAACCAGAATGTAGAAATGTTCTTACCAAGACATTGTATGGAGGGGAACCTTTAGAATTAAAGTTACCAGAAGATGGTTTTCTCTTTAAAGAAAATCTATTTGGGAATCAAAATGGTGTGAAGAATCCATATTGTTATGATCCTCAATACTTGCCAAGCAGTTGTTCTTTTTCTAAACCAGCCCATGTCAGGTCTCGTATAGATTTTAATTTTGATAAAATGAGATATTTATTAAGTCCACAAAGGATTAATCCTTTTTATCAATCATTTTATGCGATGAATGTAAAAATCTCTAAAACCAAATGTATAATGCCTAGTAAGTACCGTGCCCTCGAAGAAAATTCACGTGGGTCTGCTTGCGATGAATGTGATCCACTAGAATGTGCAAAGAAAGAAAATCAATTGAAACTTCCGTTAACTCAGACAGCGAGTACGAAACCTTCTAGGTCAGGCGGCGCGGCCAGTATGATACATTCTGGGTTAGGCGACGCAGCCATTATGAAGATGCAGCATGCTTGCTATGAGAAGTGTAAAGCAGAATTTCAAAAAAATAACAAAAAATCCAAAAGTAAAGGTAAAAAGAAAGACAAAGGCGCGGATAGTCCTATGTTTATAGGATCGGATGTAAGTGTTAAAATGGGAGTTTACAAAGACACAGATCCACACAAAAATAAAAATCACAAAGCCATTCGTATGGGATCAGATGTACATGCTAAAGTGGACTTTTTCCAAGCAACTGAAAGTAAGGCAACAGGAATACCACATATGATACAAAAGTGTTTTTGTAAATCTAAACTTAAAAAAGAAAAAGAAGAGGCTATTGAAAACCAGAAAAAAGAAGAAGAAGATAAGAAGAATAAGAAAAAAAAGAAATCTAAAGGTCCAAAGGCTAAGGAATGTACCTGTCCGAAAGATAAAGAAACAAAAATATGTCCAGTACATCAACAACAAGAATCTTTAGAAGCAGCTTCTAAAAAATCCTTAAAGAAAAATAGTGTATCATATGGCTCAAATTTTAATGTTGATTGCGAATTTTTCAAACTTCGATCACATAATCAGAAATTAAATCTCTCTCCAGAACAGGCCGCCGAAAAATATAAACGAATACAAGAAAAAGGAGATGGCGATGTAGAAAAACAAAATGGTACTACATTTTTTTAAAATTTTCTTTATTGTATTATAATTCGACACATTTCTTGAAACCCCGATAAACTAGAGCTAATTTGTAACAAAATTAATCTCAAAAACTGAGGGTCTAAACTGGGTTGATTTTGAGGTAAGTGAGTGAAGATTTAATTTTCAGAGGACCCATTTGTTCATTAGCTATCAGAAATTTGAAGTCAAACTTGTTGCTGTAGCTGTAAATGCCGTTTTTAATGTAAATGTTGTAAATTTGTAATGACTACATCATTTACCGTATACTTACATTATTTTATTTTATAGATTCAATTTCAGAAAAGAAACGTTACTTGGACAAACTTAGAGAAAAATGCAAATGTTGTAGTCCTTTTAAAGGAGGTAAGCAGTTGACAGAAAAACCTAGCCTGGAAGTAATTCAAAATAATGAGAGGAAACGCAAGCGACGTGAAGCGCCACTTGAAACGCAATCTGAAAGGGAACTAGAGACTCTTAGTACAATTATGCCTTATTCAAAGAAAAAATTCAAAAAAGTTGAAAACCAATCAAAGGTTGGCCAACGTACAATTGATACGACAGACCTACCAGTGTGCCCTTGTGATTCACAAAATAAGATTACTAAATACGGTCATGAAAGAAAAGGCAGTCATAAAAGAAAAGACAGTAAAAAATCAAAAAGCAGTGAAAAAGCAAAAGACGGCCAAGAAACCAAACGAGTCACGTTCACCAGCTGTTCGTGTTCGGAAAAAAAACAAGGGAAAAAGTCTCGTGGTAAAAACAAAAATATGGAAGAAAGCGTGTGCCCTATGTGCAAAGCTATAGCTGATGAAATGTCAAAAATGGAGGAAGAAACGGATTTGCCCAAAACTACAGAGGAATCTCAGAAAAATGACGTGCCCAAAACTGCAGCAGAAGCTCAAAAACCGGACGTGCCCAAACCTGTGGTAAGGAAGGTACGAAAGAAAAAGCCTGTAAAGGCGAAACCGCCGGTGGACAATACGCCACTTTTTGAAATGACGGTCAACAAAACTAATATGAAAATAGTTAACAGAGATGAAGTACTTAAGAATTTAGGCTCAACTGGCAAAGAATCTGAAGCAATGAAGAAAGCCCGAAAAGGTACCATTGTTTTTTTTAATATATCATTTAACAAACAAAGCTTTCCCTATCGCGTTTTTGCATTCGCATTACATAATCTGAATGCTTACGAGCAGGCCACTAGCAAGCAACTAGGGTCATTCGTTGAAAAGTATTTTCGCCTGTTATGAGATTTTTTACAGACATTGTTAAGTAGGTGTAATTATTATGATCATGAAACATTTTATTCTATTAATGCGCATTGCCTTGAATGTCGCGTTTTGTTTTTTAATGAATTTCGGGGAGAGTGAAATTGTTCCATGGAGTTCCTTGCCCATTCTTCTCCATACGACACTACCTTTTGGAAGGCGCAACCAGATTAAATTTTTTGTTTATTCTTGTATATGACGCTCAAAAGTGCCTTTTAATGGCCCAATAGAAATAAAAGATTTGACTTTGAGTGAATGTACTGTTCCCATTAGGCTCATGGTCATCGTAGTGATCAATCCAAACTAAATATAATAAGTAAATTGTAAATGGTGTCGTCATAAAAGAAGTGTCTATTGCTTCTCTAACATTTTGTCCACACTATAATAATGATGGATAAAGTGGTTTTTGTTTTATCTCAGTTTAAGACTTAAATATTCATTTTATATAAATACAAAACTTTCTTTCTTTAATCGTCTATGAATGTTGAAAAGATGTAAAATGTTTTTTCAACTGAATGTACGTTTCTTCGCTCAAAGATCTGTCAATCTGCCTGTTTGAATTGTGCTGTCAAACGTTACTTGCACAAGCCTAAAGATACTCACAACAATTGCATTAGGGTGGTATTACACTTATCAAATATCTTTGTCCAATAGGGTAGATGACACCACCAATCAATTGACGTACTTTTTATGATCTGTCAAAACGCGATTCTCCTATAGATTTTGTATAACAAAACACAACTGTGACGTCACTTTTGTGCAGACTCAATTGACTAACTATTTATTAATTTGAAAGCAGTTAAAAATCCAATTTTACAGTGATTTGAAAATAAATCAGGTTTTCAGGGCCTAAATAAAGTGTCTCTTTATAGAAGTTATGTCTTGGAATTATTGGTTAATAGTGTCATCTACCAAATTATGATGTTCAATATTTGATCAAATTTCTTTGAAGGACGCTCATTACACTTGTCCAATATCCGAGTCCAATATTTTGCGTAGTGTTAAGAAAATGGAGGAACATGGAGCATCTTTATGTTTTGCTATTGCGTCTTAAGTGTTTCTATTATCATAATGTTATTATTAAAAAAAAAAAATCAAAACAGAAAACGATTTGGGTGAAGCCATGGATCATGTAAATGTCATTAATATTTGATCAAATATCGGTGTTGCCAATACATTTGATTAAGTCATCCAATTTCTTTGATCAAATGTACATTGTACCAAGATATTTGATAAATGTAATACCACCCTAAGGTCTCCTGGTTTTCAGACACATAGGAACTACTAGTTTGACCGCAAGAGCTGTACCGCGCCTGAGGTATGTGCACGGCGAGATGCGGGGGAGTACCGGCCGCTTCGTTCCGTCAGTCTACCGCCGACGCTCACGGCGGTAGCTAGCATTTGTTTGTACCGGACCTTCTATGTCAGACGCACATGAGATAAATATACAATGATGGGTCGTGCGTTATCTCGTGATGTCAAGACCGTCATTTTTAAAATGGTCGAATATTTTAAGAAAAGAAAAGTAGACAAAAAGCTTTGAATAGAATAGTGATGCGAATATTGCCAAAATCGAAGCGGAAGCAATTTTCAATTCAAATGTACTTTCTTAAGTTTATCTTGGACATTACTGACATCGGTGAAGAAAAACATCCTGAGGACCTGGACTTATAATTAATATAAGTCTGGAATCGCCAATATTAAAGCTTTTATATAAAATATTTTAAACTGATATCGTAAAATCAGTCCGACAATATTGATCTCATGTGAACTCATGGTCTTTTTTCCTCGGACCCCACCTCCCCGCGCTTTCCTAAGGCGCGGTACAGCACTTGCGGTCAAACTATACAGGTTATGCCCGCAGTCCCATACATAATTAAACGACTCCTTTTTATACTTACCCAACTGGTCTTATTATAAAATTGGTATTAGCTTGATTTGTTTAATGATCTATATCGTCATTTCAGCGATTGAAAAGGGAAATGTGGATCCTCCACTTGTAGAAATGATAGTAGATAAAAAAAATGCAAGTATTATTAACCAGGACAAAGCTATAAAACAAATTGATAATGCAAACGTAAAAAAAGTCACACAAAGTGCACCGACTGCAGAACAGAAAGCATTAGAAAAGAAAAAAAAGAAAGAACTCAAAGCTTTGGCGAAGTCTCATCCGAAATATTGTAAATGTTGTATTTGTACGGCTAATAAAAAAAAAGGCAAGCGTCCAATAAGCAGTGCTGTACAATTTCACATGGCACAACACATGTTAAGGCCATGCATATGCGGAAGTATTATATGTAAAAAAGATGTCGAAAAAATGAGACAAGAACAAAGATCATTAGCTAACGTCAAAATAAGAACATGTGTTTGTGGCAGTAATATTTGTGCAGAAGAATCTTCTAAAATGCCCGAATTACTCTTGGAAGCATCGCGACAGGCGGAACGTGAGAAAGTAATGGCAAAACGTGCTAAAATAAAAGCATTGCAGTATCAGAAAGCCAGAAAGGAACGTGCAAAACAGTTTGCGAAAAAAGATGAAAAGCTATGGAAAATGAGGAAGAAAGAAGATAAGCGTGAAATGAAATCAATAAAGAAAACCAAAACTGATGGAAGTATAATTTTGGTGACAGAATCATTAATAGATCTTGGTACGTTTGGTTCGAAGGCATTCTGTGACATTGCCAGAACAATAGGGAGAGGTATTAGACATCCGAGGGACAGTTATCATAACGTACGTGATTCGATAAAAATTCCGGGGCATGCATCGAAAAGCGTAAAGAAAATGGTCACAGGAATGGGTTTCTATTCAACATTATCTAGAATTCAACAAAGATTGCTGAAGATGCCGGTGATAAAGGCCGTTGTTCTTAAAATGGAGGCTTATCCATTTACGAACTACTTGGTTCACATAGCTGACAAAGATCCCAGGAAGCGTAGGAAGAAGTTTAAAAAAAAACGTACTAGAGAAATAACTGAATTCAAATGTAGTCTTTACATGGCATCTATGAGAAAGAGGCCCTGTTTGCGAATTTATAAGATGTGTCCGTGGTTTTACCCTCACTGTATAGGGTTGCTTCAAGCCTGGAAACAATTAACGGATATCGTACTATTCCTTTTGGCTGTAGCTGTATGGAGTCCTTGCATACTATGTATGGAGCTTTGCAGAGGTTTTGTGTGTTGCTGCATGTGCCAAGGATAATGTGAAAGTATTTTTATATATTCCTTTGTGCAATTAAAATCATTAAAAAAGTATCTGGTTTGATTTTACTAACACTCGGGATGAGATACTGAACTAACTGTGAAACTAAATATTTCAATAATGACCAGCTTCTTTTTTTTCGGTTAGTTCCGCTATGCACTAGTCCCGCTATGCCCAACTAGATAAATACCTACGAAAAGGTGCCGCTATGCACGAAATCAAATTCGTGGGCAGTGATGAAGAAAAGTGTTACTGTAAAATATTTTATTTAACCATTAGACTAGCTTTTGCCTGCGGCTTCGCTGGCGTTAATTTAGAACTTGCCAATCAATTCGAGTTGTACTCTGCTTGTATAGATGATAATGAATGAAATGATTTATGTTTAATTATCCTTGATTTTCTGACACCCTAGTACATTTTTTAAGACAATCCCTGAATTTCAGTCTGAGTAAAACTGTTGGAGATATTATGCTTTGGAATTGTCAGTGTAAGGTGCTAAAAAACTACCCTCTTGATTTTTACAGATCGAAAATATTTTTGTTGATATAGGTACCTGCTCGATTTTATGACACCCTAGTACTTTTTTCTTGCGTAATCATACATTTGTAACAAGACAAAACAAATTTTAACTTACAGACTCTTACGCATATACAAATAGCGCTACACAATTTTCAAAACGTTTCACTTAACACTTTTCTTTCCAACTGTGTCTTCCATTGTTTGTGTAGAATCGAAGAATTTCGTGCATAGCGGCACCTTTCCGTAGGTATTTTTCGATTCGGGCATAGCGGGACTAGTGCATAGCGGAACTAACCGTTTTTTTTTTAAAGCCGGGTTGACACGATAAGAGTCAGCTCGGACCGAGTGGACTCGGATTACTACCTACTCGGACGCTACTCGTATCGTGTAAACATGTAATCCGAGCGCACTCGTACGAGTGTACTATGACAGAGCGGACTAGGACGCTGCTCTATTTTTTCTGTCACTCGGATATGAGCTCGGACAATTTTAATTAAAAATAATGGCGGCGTCACCGAGAGTTGACACAAAATTGAATGAGCTTTGATAAGAGTACACTATGAACGTGTAAACCACTATAGGAGTACACTCGTATGACGCTGACTCGTACGAGTGTACTCCGACGTGACTCGGTCCGAGCTGTCTCGTAACGTGTCAACCCGGCTTAATCTGCCTTCCGACGGTGTAGTTTGGTAAAAATATAATGCCATCTTGAAAGAAATGGAGATAGAATAAATTACAAATAGTAAAAAAAATGCCTACCGTCAAACGGGGGGAATAAGGAGGCAGCATTAATAGATAGGGATTTTAACGTTAAAATAATATAGTTTACTGCCAATACAGATTCCTAAGTTATCACTAAAAATCCCTTTTAAAGTTTTGTCCTGATTCAACCCGCATTCCTATTCACCCCGTTTGCACCCTGACTGTACCTACCTGCTTTCAAAACGTCCTACAACTCGGTAAGACTGGAGTCTTTACCACTGCTTTCACTCGAAGAAACATATCCGTGTGATTCAATACTTTTTACATCCCATGATGAGTACCAATGTGACTTTTTCAATTAAAAATTAAGTTACTTTCAAGATTATCTTTAACCTCACTGATGTCGTTGAAGAAAAACATCGTGAGAAAACGTGGACTTATAATTTAACAGAAGTCTGAAATAAATCTTCAATTCGTCTTGAGCAAGCGTGGTGATCAATGCTCGTGCCTTCTCTGTATGGGAAGAAGCCTTTGCCCTGCAGTGGGACAGTAATAGGCTGGTATTATTATTATTTACCATCTCCAGATAACTTAGATTAAATTAACAATAACAAATTATCAATATATCGCGGAAGTCTAAAAATCTAAAGCATTGCAGATTATTCCATCGCCCATTTCACTGGCCTTGCCTGGCCCATTTCAATGTCAATTTTGACAATAGTAACTGTGAATAGTAATGTAATGTGGTAAGTGCAAGCGTATGTCGTTTCTAAAAGGGGACGATTTATTTATTTAATACTATTATTATGTTCCATGCCACCGTGCGGGCAAATAAGTATCGATCGTAGATACCCGTCGACTTATATATCGCTACGTTGAAAACCATGTATCAACATTTAGCGATTTTAATTAGTTTTTATTTTAATTGGTAAGTAATATTTCCTTAATTATTCGGTTTTCCTATTGGAAATTGAAGCAAATAACAGTTATAACTATGTTATCCTGTTTATTTCAGATCTACATTTTATACCAATGTTTGGATATTGATAGGATAGTTACAAAAATCAAAGAACAGAAATCGTTTTCTAAAATTGACGGTTTCATGATTGGTATGCTTCTAAGCTACTGTACGTCGTAAAACGAGCCAGTTTATTAGAAGAAATGATCTTCATCCGATGTGTAAATATTGGTATTCGTTACTTAACTATGTAAAAGTTAGGCACCTTGAATGTAGAATAAACACTGGGTGTTAAAAGACACACCGCATAACTGTAAGGCTGCGTTTCCACAGAACCTGAGCTGTGCGGAGTTGAGCAGAGACTTATAAAAATTGACCAATCACATTGCTCAAAATACACATCTCATCTCCGCTCCGATTCAGTGGAAACAGTGTTAGCGGAGTTGAGAAGATTTACATTAAAATGTATGGTGCGCGGAGATAAGTGGGGCATAAGCGGTGTCGAGCTTAGTGGAGCTGTGCCGGGTAAAGCGGGGCAGTGCGGTGTTGAGCGGAGCTGTGCGGTGTAGAGTTTTTATTCAGTTTTAGAGTAGATTTAGAGTTTTAGTTGTAGAGTTTTTTTTAGTTTTTATTCTCCACTTCATCCAGCCACACAGCTCAGCCCTGCACCGTTCATCTCTGCGAAGCTTTAGTGGAAACACCTACCTATTTACACGGCTCGGCTACGCTGAACTCCGCGCAGCTCCGCTTCTATGGAAACGCACCCTTAACTACGTATTCTGCCCATCAAACTGCTGGGAAATGTCTTTTTTTAATGTGAAAAAAATCATCAACCAATCTCTTTATAGTGCGCAATGTAACACACGCAAAACATTGTACTTTCGAGTGCATGCAAAAGTATAGGAGTAGTGACAGTATTTAAAGTTTAGTTATAACATTTAAAACAAGTTTTCTTAAAAAAAACTAGTCAAAAAGTAGAAATCTTGACTTTTAATATCTCCGTAACTAAAAATTTTCCACTAGAACAAAAAATAATAATGGCAATGATGGAAAGAACATGTGACTTATATAACTATAACAGTATAGAACAAACTTTTGTATAAATTGATGGATAACCAATTATACAAATTAACACACAATCGCATCATCAATTGCTTCAAAAACAAATAAAAAGAGTTATGTTAATACATACACCTATTATTTTCAGAAGGCTAGTGGATAACAAATGCTACAATACGAAATCTCAAGAGATAAAATCTTAGTTGCACAACGTTCACAATTTTAGTGAAACAGTCAAGCATTTTAATGACGGTATATCGTCAATAAATTTCAGTAATAAAAAAGTAAGTAAGTATATTCAAAATTTGTCAAAATGAGTGATTCAACTGAATCCGATGAAAATGTAAAGGAACAACATTTAGAATATACAGAAATGCGAAGAGCTATACGCCCTGTGTTTGGCCCTAGTAAGTCAGTGATTATGCATGTTGTTACCAAAACAAGCTACAATAACAAAATCAACACTAGCGAATGTCAATCTGATTCATGCGTCTTCAGTAAGAGTGATCAAGACAAACGTAGTAAACGTATAAAAAAACAACGGTTGACAATAAGCCACACAAAATTTAGTGGAAGTTATAACAAGAAACCGCGGGGTTCACATAATCTTAAGTACAATTTAATGGGCAAATGTAACACCCCGGATCATTCTCAAGCACTCAATGTAAAAAAACGCAATTATGGTCTAAATGCAACGAATAAGATGAAGAATGCTTCGGTATCCACGTTGAAATCGGTAGTGAAATCAAAATCAGTTAGTACAACTGGAATTAGTACAAACCACTCCAAATTAATTTGGAAAAGGAAAAAAAGTGCGCACGACGCAGAATCGATTAGCATGTACAGAGAGGGAAAAGTAAGAATAAATATTGGTAAAGGAAGAAACAAATACTCTTATAAAACTTCGCGTGTCACATTTGAAGAAGATAAGCGAGCTTATATCAATCATTTATTACTTACTGCTTTGGAACTTCTTAAGAAAGAGGACCAAATGAAACCAGAACGGACTTTAAAGGTTCATTTTCCGAAAGATACATCAACGCCCTTATCCGGTTTAAGTTTAAGAACCCTAAAACGTAAGTCAGAACAAGGTTTTCATGAAAATGAGAAATATAATCCCGACAGTAGTCAGGATCTACCAACCTCAATAACTACATCTACAAGTACTTCTAAACTTAGCAGTTTTTATGGCATTCAACTTCTTAAACCCGTAATACAATTAGAGAAGAAAAGAGCTGACGCTTTTAAATTAGAGTTGGAAAAAGTTAATGCGTTAAAGTTAAAACTGGAAAAAGATAACACAGAAAAATTAGAAAGGGAAAGAGCTAACGCAGAACGAGAAGAAATTGAAAAAACCACTGCCGAAAGATTAGAAACGGAAAAAAATAAAACAGAAAGATTAGAAACGGAAAAAATTAAAGCAGAAAGATTAGAAATGGAAAAAGCTAAAGCGCAAAAATTAGAAATGGAATGTGCTATGGAAAAAGCTAAAGCACAAAAATTAGAAATAGAAAAAGCTGAAGTACAAAAATTAGAAATGGAAAAAGCTAAAACACAAAAATTAGAAATGGAAAAAGTGGAAGCAAAACGATTAGAAATTGAAAAAGATACTACAGGCAGATTAAAAATTGAAACAACTAGTGCAGAAAGATTACAATTAAAAAGAAAACATGCATTAAAATTTATACTGGATAAAGCCAATACGTTAAAGTTAAAACTGAAAAAAGATAACGCGGAAAGATTAGATATGAAAAGAACTAACTCAGAACGATTAGAAATTAAAAAAGTGACAGCAGAAGAATTCAAAATTGACAGAACTAGGGCACAAAGAACAGAAATGGAAAAATGTAATACAGAAAGATTAGAAATGGAAAAAGATAACGTAAAACGATATGAAAAGGAAAAACCTGATGCGAAACGATTAGAAATTAAAAGCAGTAGTGAAAAAATACAAGTAAAGGAATGTCCTTGTACACTACGTATAAAACAGAAAAAAAAAGAAGCAGAAAAATTTGATAGTGAAGATGCAAGTATACAAGAAGAAGAAGTAGAACTGAAAACTATAACGCTTTTTTCAAAAAATAATTCAGGGACACTACATACCATAAAGCAACCTTCTGAGGAAACGATATCCTCAAAAGGTGAATTGGCATCCAATATTTTCAATGATAAAGAACAAAAAATAAATAAAGGGAAGCCATTGAGTGAACAACAAACCGCTCTATTTCGTTGTCGTTCCCCAAATGATACTAGTATTAGGCGGTGGCAAAGAGAGAAAAATTTATCAATAAGCAGAGTTGGCAAAAAATCTAAAATGTCCTCAGAAGCGAAGCATTTGACAGCTGATATATTTAACGAACATTTATTAGATACTCCAGAAAGAAAACCTGTTGATATCTGTGTAAAAGAAAGCAAGGCCAAAAGAAAATTTGCTGTAATTACAACTAGCTTTAATGAAATACCTAGTATTGAAACATCTAACTCCAGTACCGAAATACTTAATTCAATCTGTAAAAAACCGAGCTCAAGCATTATGACATTCGGCAATAAAGTGAGACGGTCGATAAAGCAATTTGGAATGAAAACTTGGAATTTTTTAAACAAATCTTCACATGAATCTGACAGGAAAAATCGTCTAGAAATTGTACCTTACACGCAAGACTTTGCTGTTGCAGAATGTACAAAAAATAACGAGATAAAAAAGATAAAAGGTTAGCAAATTATTAATACAACAGGTGCAGTTATGTATGCTCGTCAAATTCAAGGGGGTATAACTATGTCACCTTTTTGTAGGTGGTTTTTGAATTTGAACTTACCATCATTCCGTTGAGTTTAAGCAGGCATGCACACAGTGACAAGAGTCGTGCGATACTGCATACCGCATCCACAACGGGCGATTCTGTCCTTCGAAAGAGGTGTATTCTGAAATACTGCCCAACATAAAAAAATGAGTATTTATTAACTATTGAACAGGTGTCATAATTTTATTTGATTATTTATGTTTTTTTGACAACCTTCTGAAATTTGACGAGGATAAAAAACTGCACCTTTTATTTACTTTGGTTCTCTATTAATAAAATTATTACTATCTCACCTGATGTAAGCAAGGTTGACAATGGAGCACGCTTGCGTAGGAGTGGAATGGTAACCATCTGGGAATCGTCGCCGTCACCTTGTTGTCTAATGATCTGATGAAGAACCGAGACTCGTAACTAACCCGGCGACGATGTTCAAGGCACTGAAGCTTTGAGTCGTGCATCGTTACGAATAAAGGTATGATTCCGAACCACGCTGCACGCAGCAGTGCTGCCTGCAGTTGCGCGCAGCGTGGATCGGAATCATACCTAAAAAGCCTCATCGCTTGTTTTTAATCGACTCAAGAACATTTGGTATTTAGCAGATCCGTCCAAAATATAGGAAAACCTTGCCATAACGTATGTATCTGTTATTTGTTTTATATTACTCTTCCCCTAAAATCAGATAGCATAAGCCACCAACTGATGAACATTGAATAATTTTCATTACAGCAATGAAAAAGTGCAAAGACAGCAAACGTGTAGATACAAGAAATAAAGATGGAGCACTTGCAAAACCCTGCCGTGCCGTGCCGTACCCTGCAGAGCCTTGCCGTCCCGAGCCTTGCCGTGTCGAGCCTTACCGTGCCGTACCTTGCCATGCCGCCAAAGCGTACTTCCTCCGCAAAGTGCGGAGAGGTAAGCTGGAAACATTATAGAATATTACTTATACAAACTAATTTATTTCAAAATAAATAATTTGATATAAGTATTGGTTTCAGCTATAAACAAAAGAAAAATAACACCAACAATGATTGAACAAATTCTATACAAAAAAGATACATCGTGTTTGAGAAAATTTGGGGCTAAACGTTTTCTGAGACCAATGAACAAGAAAAAGATCGCCGCGAAACTCTGCACTCCTAAGGGTAAGGCTGAAATCATGAAAATGATTGAAAAGGGTAAGTTTACAAAACATTATAGAAATTAAAAGTATTTTCAACCGACTTCAAAAAACTTTTTTATTTTTTTGTATGTATGTTCTGATTAATCAGCCAAATATGAATAGATTTGGAAGATTCTTTTTTTGTTTGAAAGAGTATAAGTACTTCCGAATAGGTCCCATAGAAATATTGTCATGATCTGATGAGGAACTTCGGAGATATCGAATGAAACTCCTCATAGGATCACAGCAGCAATATCGTAACAAGTGAAATTGCTTTGTTTACGTGTAGTCGATGAACGATACGTTCGATGTGTTGGAAATCGGTGGCAATACTTACCTACATAACAAAAAACAAAACCAAAGCCGATTTTTTTACCCTGGACTGTACAGAACTTAGTAAAACCTGAGTCTTTGCAGTGGCATATAACCTCCACAGTCCTTTTATTTTTGTAACTTAGTAGTTTTTGAACTCTGGTAACCTTACAGCTATGAACAACGGACAAGTGACTCCATCATTAATGAAACTCTTGGTTCGTAAAAGAGAACCATGGAGCAAGTGCGACATAATTGCCAAACTTCGTACTTGTGATGGTACAGCTGAAATCGTGAAGGAAGTCAGTAAAGGTAATGCTATCTTGTCATAATAAAAGAATAAATTATTATAATTAAAATAGGGTCCAGAGGTACATGTGTTTTTTGGCAATTTGACAGTTATCTATTTTATCCTTTTTTTACAATTCTGTCAATGTCGAAGGCGTCTTGGAACAGCAGGTGGGCGTTAAAAATTCACGCGCTAAAAAACGCGCTAATCTCATAAGCTGCTAGTACGATTTGCATCATATAGCTAGCCCGTTTATTAAGGAAGGTGACAGGAATATATCACCCGACTGATCCAAAAGAATTATATATTAATTTCAAGTGTATGTAGGTATGTCTGTTTTTCTGGCACGATTCTAATAGTCTAAACGTCTTGACACTGCACTCTGTGTAATAAAGGCTATAAAAAACAAAATGGCTGCCGCCGTAAAGTTTAGTCGTATTTATTTTGACGTGGCATGATCATGTTGAATACCAAAAATAAACATAAAAACAATTGAAATATAAAAAAAAACTGACTGATAGTACTTTAGTAGCTGGTACTTTCATTTTTTTTTATGTTTTTCAGCCATCAAAAAAGGCCGAGTGTCCGCATCGCTCTTACAACTGATAATAAGGAAAAAAGATCCCACTCAGCTCGCGAGTTTAAAGAGCCTAGATAAGAAAGAAAAGGCTGAGGTCCTCAAAGAAGCCTGTACTGGTAAGAAAGTATTTTATCGTAACATGAATACTTTAGAAAATCCGTAACTACAATTCCTTCCTGAAAACTGACTGACTAACAAAAAGTTACAAAATCTTTGAGATCGAAGATTCTCGTATTTATATGGACGTTTGTATTCTAATCTTGGTTTCAAAAATTTCTGTCGAAAATGTATTACTACATTTAATTGTACGAGTATCTAATTAATTTTTTATAAGTTACATATTTTTTTAACAGTTTTTTTTACATTTGTATTTTGTTTCATAAAAATTAGGTTTTTTTTAAGTCCTTTTACGGGTAAAGATAGGTAGTTATTTTTTCAAAAGAATTACAAATTCATTTTTAGAGAAAACATAAATAAAATATTTAGATTATGTGTAACTAAGCATAATTATCTTATCATTATTTAGCTATTTAAATGCATTTTTATTTTGGTATTTTATTGATTTAATAACTGATTTGATTATAGAATGTAACTCGCAGTAGTACTACTGCAAAAAGAAAAGACAATTTGTTGTAGGTAGTTTTAGAAATTAAAAGTGTGAAGTTTTACTTAACATAAGTTAATTATTATGCAATCTTCATTTCAGCAATAAGAAAAGGGAAAATATCGCCATCACTTATAAAATTAATGATAGATAAACCAAAGAAGGTTCGGCCGGACAGTCCATGTAAACCTAGTCTGAAATCAGCACCAAAACGAATGGATTTATTACCTAGTCGACGCCGCAATAAAAAACGTAAGTTTTGAAATAAAATAGCTATACAGCATGTAACAAAAACCCTGTCCGATCCTTAAGGGTATTATTCGGCATCGTACTGCGTACACATATACGTAACCATTTAATGGATTTGAGATTATTATTTTTCCCCAGTGAAAAAAAAAAGAAGAAAGAAGAAGTAATTAAATTAAAATAAAACATAAAAACTGATCAACGGCAACACTGATCTGACAGGGTTTTTGTTACATAGTGTATAATGGTCAATATGGTGGTTATTGTTATATGTTAACCTCCATGGTGGAACACAATAAAATGATTGAGCGATGTTGATAAAGTAGGTAGTCTAGCTAACATACAAAACAGCACCTTTATAAAAGCCTTGCCTCGGAAAGCACATTAAACTGTTGATCCCGGCTGTCATACGTGGATCTTTGGCAGTCGTTACCTAAAGGTCGTCAAAAGCCCGAAAGTCTGAAGGGGTACCGTATTACCCAGTTACTGGGTTGTGGAGGTCATCCAGCTACATCTAGTTGGCAGATTGATTTTTGACACTTTCATAAGTCTGTGTGTAATATTCTGTCTGCTTTTGATCTTGGCGGGCAATTTATAGGTATGGAGACTATTCACAGTGCTTGTGCACTATATGTGCGTATGTGTGTGTATGTGCGAAAATACAGCTGCACTCTTTCTTTCCTCACTCTTATAGTCCGATGGGACGGCAATCCGACATAACAGGGGAAAGATTAGGTGCAGACACAACGGCTTTACGTGTTTTTCGAGGGTGAAGATTTCTAATGTTGTTGTTTTTCGGTAGAAATTTTCACCTTTTTTTGTGTAACAGAAGTTAATTAAATTACAATCTTCATTTTAGCAATAAGAATAAGGCACGTGTCACCATCACTTTTAAAATTGATCTTAGAACAACAAAAGAAGAATCCTGACTTTCAATGTAAACCTTGTTTGGAATCAGCAACAAAACTGACTGATTTACCAGCCAAGCGAAGGCGCAAGAAAAGACGTAAGTCACAAAACGAAGTAGCTCTATGGTCAATGGTCTTATTATATAAGTTCACTGTTTACCTCTATTAATTTAGTTCCCATACATACATAAACTCACGCCTTTATCCCATGGGGGTTGGCAAAAACCACAGAAAGCCACCTGCTACGATCCTTACATAATCCTTCCGCCTCATCCGCGTTCATACATCTAGTCATACAAGCACACCGGTTACGAGCGTTAATTTGTACTCGGTATGTATGTCTTGGCAATCGTATTATAGTTATTGAATGAATAATGTATTTGTACATCTTATTGTACAACAATTTTTTTTTAAAGGGTATGACTATGAAATTACCTTTTGGAAATGGGACCTATCGATACCGAGGAATATCATGTTACCCAGTTACTGGTTTGTGGAGTTCAGTCTGCTAGTTGCTTTATGTAAAAAAAAACTAGTATGCAGCTGCAACACAGTTAGGACATATAACGCCTTGGCCACGTAGACGGGCTAGGCTAAGCGCGGGCGTGGGTGACTAGTGCGGGCGCGGGTGGCATGCCACGTACATTCAGTAGCGGCTATAGCGGCTGGCTAAGTGGACGTATTGAGGATGCCTATAACTAAAGTCCCGCCGCTCGTCAATTCGTCTAAACAAAATTGTTTCACTCGATCCGTCCCGCGCTAGCCCTTTTCAACCGCTCGAAAAACCGCTGTGCACCGTGGCCAGGCTCAAACTAACTCATAGTATTGTTTCCATCCGCTCGCCTCGCCCGCCACCGCTGCCGCCGACCGCCGCCGTCAGCCGCAGCCGCTCTAGCCCGCCGCGCGCGCGTCGTGGCATGTGTTATGCGTTTTCATACATTAAAATTTGTTCAATTAGCCAACCGCCGCCGCCACCCGCATCAGTGGTTTAGGCTGTGCGTTGATCCGTCAGTAATTCATTTAGGACAAAGCATTTTATGTGTATAGATAGTAAGGGGAGATAGATAAAGAGACTGATTAGGGGATAACCCTTTTCAGTCTAATGTTACTAACGAGATAAACATCACCCATTTGTGATTTAAGGTCTCAAAAAAGGAGTACAAACGCGGACGCCAATATGCACACATATACCACCTCGTGTTCTTCACAGCTCATCTACTGTTACGCAAACTATTACACCTAAACAAAGCTATAGTAGCCGTAAGATCTGTAAAGGTAAGTTATTTTTATAGTTGTCTGATAATTTATTTATTAATTTTTTCAACTTTAACATAAAACGGCCATTGCCTGAAATGGAATTTTCATTTAAGGTCGTAAGAAAAAAAGTAAAGGTACCAAGGTGCGTGATTTAAGCTCCAAGCGAACTTGTAGCACTGTTTGTACAACTGGGAAGAAACTCGGTAAAAGTAAGTAGTTTTAGTAATTAAAAGGAGCAACGTTTTAGCTTTTCTCCCCTAAACACTTTCCTATCAATCTATATAAGTAAATAAAACATAGTTGGGTTAGTTACATCAACTAACTCAAGAATGGCTGAACCGATTTTGTTGATCTATGATTTATTGGATTCCTCTAATCCGAGAATAGCAGAATAACTATTAAAACATGCGAAAAAGTAACAAAATAAGTTCGCCGGGGCAGCTAGTAAGAAATAATGGTAACATCATAACATCACGCCTGTAATCTCCGAAGGGTTTAGCAGAAGTTTACCGATACCGATTAGTGCATCCACATTTCGCCAGTAATTAAATAATGGTTTTAGGTAAAATTACGATAACTGAGATAAAACCCACGCCAATATGCATGAAGAAGGTTATAAAAAAAGTTAAAAGTACCAGTTCAAGTACAGAACATAATATACCTATACAAAATAAGTATGGCAAACCATGTTTTAAATTAGAGGCTTCAAAAAGTTCAGTACCCACTCGGAGTACCTCTAGCCAATGTAAGTACCTATTTTATTTAGTTCATTTTTTGTAGAATCAGAAAACACGTGATTTGCAAAGAATAATACTTTATAAGGTAATACTAGAACCATAAAAGCCATGCATCTACCATGTTACCTCTTCGCCATCTTTGGTGAACTGGAAGAGAATACCTAAAGTACTAAGAATGCCTTTATACTTTTAGTTGCATCAAGTTTAAATAAATAAATTAAAAGCTGATTTTTTTCATGATTTCAGGGTTGGTCCCATAGTAAAAGTTGTTCATAATGATGAGTACAATGACCCCTTTTCAGGTTTCGGTTAAATTTTCAATAACCCTGTATAATAAAAACGCTGTTAAATACAAATTGATATAGTTAAGCGGATTTCCCTTCAAGCACATGTAATTAAATTAACTTAATCTTGATTTAAGGTACACATGAACCGAAGGATGTAAGGAATTTAAAAGATAAATGCAAAACGAAAATGCTACCAATGAACATGAAAGAAATACTCACTGAGTTAGGCACTGAAGAAGGTGAAGCTGAAATTATAGATGAGATCCGTAACGGTAACTAACAAAAGGATTATACCTATTACCTATTAGGAGGCGTGTACGTACATACACATACATACATAAATTACACACACATGTAAAAAAAAGTGAATGTATGTGTAGTTTATGCGTGTGTGTGTATGTACATACACGCCTCCTGATTCGGAAACCCGATCCGGAAACCGGACGTTTGCGCCCAGCCTCATAAATGCGAAAGTTTGGATTGATGATACAGTTTGTTACTCAATCACGCCAGAACGGCTGAACGGATCTAGATACAATTTGGCGCAGGTATAGATTATAGAAAAATCTATGGTTCCCGTGCAATAAGGCTATACAACCTGAATTTTAATTCGTTGTAAATCTTTCAGGGGGTGAATGTACTTACTCATGAATATGAACAACTTTTATTAAGGGACATAGTACGAAATGTGAAAAAAAACCAGCTGATCCATACAATAATGTACTACATTACGATCAAATTGTATGGATCAGCTGTTTTTTTTTTTTCACATTTCGTACTATGTCCCTTAATAAAAGTTGTTCATATTCATGAGTACATTCACCCCCTGAAAGATTTACAACGAATTAAAATTCACGGTGTATACGTACTATGCGGTTAGCCGCAATGCGGTCAGCCGTCTGGTGGACCGCAGGATGCAATTGCGCTTGCGGTTCAGTCAACTTCAGTCGGACCGCAGCGCTCGAACGACCGGAGCGATCGGCCGGCAGCCGCATCGCAGTGCGTATAAAAACTACTTTCTCGTACAAATTTTTGATTCCGGTCAGCCGGACGGCTGGCCGCATTGCGGTTAACCGCATAGTGCGTTTATAGCCTTATATATCAACCTTGATGCCGGCGACGTAGTGGACAAATGCTAGTTAATAATACAGAGGAAGAGGTGGTAGCATGACCAGGATGCGGTCAGCGAGGGCTGGTTCAAAGCGTCATAAGATAATTACATCTAGAAAGATTTGGGAGAGGCTTTTGCCCAGCAGTGGGCCATTATAGGCTACTAAAATATTGAAAACGACTCTCTTGATATACAGATTTGTGATATACCTAATTGAATTATATTAGCAGTTCTTATTAAATTACCTTTCAACTAGGTCAGCCCGAGCTTAAAAAACGGAAGATCATGTCGGTCATCTTAAAATGCTTCTCAGTGATTTAATTTTAGCTAATTACTTTCTTTTTAAGCCCTACATAGAGGGGATATATCGCCATCACTCCTGAATGTAGTGTTCAATAATTATTCGTATCTCGAAGCTAAGCAATGTAGATTGTTAGAAAGGATACGAAGCAGAATTCGCTTGAAAAAAATGAACCAAAATGAAATATATCACAATCTAAGAACCAATGAAGGTATTGAAGAAATTGTTAAGCATATTGCTAAAGGTGAGTAATGTAATGTGTAATCCAGTACCTAAGTACCTACCTATGCAATTTAAGGACATAATCTATGTAGAATAAACATTAATCTATGTCGCGAGAGAAGCTTGTGGCTAAGTAATAACAGCCGCACGGGTCGATCTATTAGATTAAGCTTTGCCGAGGTTGGTCCGTGGATAGGTGATCTTTACACACCGAGACTCCTCCGTGCCTCGGAAAGCACGTTAAGCCGTTGGTACTGGCTGATAAACATGGATATGTGAAAGTCGTTATGGGTCGTCAGAAGCCCGAAGTCTGACAACCAGTCTTACCAAGGGGAATCGTATTACCCAGTTACGGGGTTGTGGAGGCAGTCCCTTCATGTAAAATACTGGTATTCTGCTAGCTGCATCCGATTAGACTGGAAGCCGACTCCAACATAGTTGGGAAAAGACTAAGCAGTTTGACTGAGAAATTAATTAATGTTACTGCAACTTCTTTTCCAGCTATCCAAATGGGTCAACTGTCACCGTCTTACATAGAGTTAATGCTAAATAAAAATAAAGCAAGATTATTCTTAAAAAGATTGGAAAACAGAAATTTTGTGAAATCTTATACAAAAGATGAAATATTTGACAAGTTAGGCACTTCTGAGGGTAAAATTGAAATCGTGAAGGAAGTCCGACAAGGTAATACTAAGATTTAAAAAAGTTAATTTTATAATACCAGGCAACTTTCAGCATGCGCGATAAATGAAAATACAGTTATTATTAGAGGAAAGTATGAGGCTGCGCTTTCATGGGTCAGAGTCCAGAGGCCTTATTTGTTAAAGTTGTTTGATGGCTATTATAAAATTGATTAGGTATTTAAAAACCTGGTGAAGATTTTTAAGATACCCTGTATCTACATATAAGTTTACCATGCACACTAATTTATAAATAACCTTGTATTGATTTTTTGCTTTACCTTTAGCCCTAACTCTTTGTTTCATTTCAGCTATAAAAAAAGGTCAAGTCTCACCGTCAGTCTTACAAAATATATTAAATAGAGACAGAAAAAAACGCATCTTTAGTAGGTTTTCAAATAAAAAATATAGCAGACCAATTAACAAACATGAAATACTCGCCAAATTAGCCACTAAATGTGGTGAAACTCAAATTTTAAAGGAAATTAAAAGAGGTAAGTGGTCAATAAATTACGATTCTCATACAATCTTACTATATTACTAAAATAAATGCGAAAGTTTAGATGCATGCATGTTTGTTACTCAATCACCCCTGAACGGCTGAACGGATCTGGATAAAATTTGGCATAGAAATACATTAAAGTTCTGAATAGCACAAAGGCGTCTTTTAATGCCGGAAGAATGTACATTCCCGTGGAATAATATATTAACTTTGGCGCGGACGAAGTCACGGGCGGAAACAGGTTAAATAATATAATAATACTAGCTTGTGCCCGCGACTTCGTCCGCGTAAATGTCCCCGTTCATCCCCTTAGAGGGTAAATTTAAAAAAATCCTTTCTTAGCGGATGCCTACGTCATAACATCTACCTGCATGCCAAATTTCATCCCGATCCGTCCAATGGTTTGGGCTGTGCGTTGATAGATCACTATGTCAGTCAGTCACCTTTGAGTTATATATATTTAGATTCTTCCGATCGAATTTCGGACATGGAAGCCAATCTCATGAAGACTAGCGAAGTATGCAGAAGATATTATAGAGTAGGCTCTTCCCTCACTCTCATAATAATCTGTTGGGACAGCCATTCAACAAGACCGTGGGATTCAGAAGACGCGGTTTTCTACGTAGTAGTTAATGATAAAATAAACTTTAATAATTTATTTCAGCTATTAGAGCAGGACAGGTATCTCCCTCAGTCCTGGTTATAATGATAAATGAAGAAATAGAAAAACCAACAGACTCTGAGAAACTAAAGGAAAAAGTTGACGTTGATCCTGATATTATTAAAGCTATGGATACGGGTATATGATTAATATAATTTTTGTACTTACCTTATAAGTATTTTATTTTAGTATTTGTATTTAAATTTTCTGTTTTAATCAAAGCCATAAAAAGGGGGAGAGTTACGCCATCTTTGGAAAGTTTGATTAGAAATAAAGTGAAAAAATCTAGAAAACAACGAACGACTTGGACGATGCCGGTTGCTAGCAGAACGATCTGTAAAGATACTACCATGAAGCCGATATCCAAGAAAACGGCCTGGAAAGCTACTAAAACGAAGTGGGCAGTGATCAAAAGGATCTGTAAATGTACTGAAATGGACTCGACAATCAACAGAAATATCTATAAAGATATTAGCACGAAACCGGTAATCAGCAAGACGTTCAGTAAAGAAACTTTAACGATACCGGTAAACAGTAGAATTTTTTATAAAGATACTGGCACCAAGCCGATAATCAGCAGAACGTTCAGTAAAGATACTGAAATTAAGCCTGTAAACAGAAAAAAAGACACTGGCACAAAGCCGGTAATCATTAAAACGTTATACAAAGATACTGGCACAAAGCCGGTATATAACCTAAATACCTATAAAGATACTGGCACTAAGCCGATCACCAGCAAAATGAGCTGTAAAAAAACAGAAACGGACTCGTCAATCAACACAATAAACAGTAAAGATACTGGCACGAAGCCGATAATCAGTAAAACATTTTGTAAATATACTGAAGCTAAACCTGTAAACAGCAAAAAAATCTTTAAAGATACTGGCACGAAGGCTGAAATCATTGAAACGTTGTATAAAGACACTGGCACTAAGCCGGTAACCAGCAAAACATTCATTAAGGCTACTAACACAAAACCGGTAACCAGTAAAACGTGCTGTAAGGCTACTGACACAAAGAATGAACTGATTAAAACGGTGTATAAAGATATTGGCACGAAGACAGTAACCAGTAAAACGTTTAATAAAAATACTGGCACAAAGTCAGTGAGCACCAAAACTCTATTAAAAAATACTGATATAAAGCCTACTATCAGCAGAAGGTTCAATGTAGACACTGACGCGAAATCAGACATCAAAACACTATATAAAGATGCCGATACGACGTCTGAAATCAGCAAAAAGATCAGTGTTGGTGACACGAAGTCGGGAATTACCAGAAAGTTCGATAAAGGTATGAGAACTATACTCAGTATCTATGCCAAAGTTACTTTTACTCTCAACACTTTTTTAATTTATTCTCTTAAAGCCTAACAAAATGTCAACTATTTCACGGTATTTTTTTCAAATATTTCAAATAATTTCTTTCTTGTCTCTATTCTCTCACACTATAAGGCAGTGCCGTAGCCTACCCTAGATGGGCCCTGGATCAAATTTTGTTGCGGAGCCATGCTACTTGTAGCGAAGACCAAATGTAGGGTGAAATTTTTTAAAAAGGAAATAATATTATATGGTTAACAAATTATTGCTTACACAGGTTCGGGGCTCCTGTAGCTGAGGGGCCTTTGATACGCCTTTGATACCTTTATAACCAAATATTACAATATTACAATATTAATATTACAATTACAATTACTACTGAGGCACTGGGCAACTAAATGGTAACAGCTTTCGACTCGTGGGTTTTTACTGTACTCTTTGTTGATTACAGAGAAGAAAATAGCTATGAGGGATAAAAAAACGCAAGGAATAAACCTAACCACAAAAAAGAAAAAAAAGGTGATGTCGAAGAGTCGCAGTGAGTCTAAAGTTCAAACATCGGATAGTAAAAACATACGTTCAGTAAAAGAAAAGGGTACAGCTACCCCACAGTTAAAACGAAAAGCCAAGTCGAAAAAAATCCAGAGTGAAAAGAAAGCAGATCTCAAATCTAAAACGCCTTTTAAAAAAATGGTGCGAAATTTTCTGGAAATAAAGAAATCAAGTTTTTGGAAGAAATATGTGATCACAAATGATGACAGGGACCAAAAACAGCCCCCTAGACGCAAGACTAAAGTTAGGGCTAAGCAACGACAAGGACGCAAGGTAACAGGTAAGCAAAATATGTAAACGCCTATTTTCTAGGCACTTATTTAAAATGGTGATGGAAAATCTAGATGCATGGCGTCAAAATTTAGTGAAACTATTGTTCTGAATTAGACCAATCATCGTTGGTAAGAAAAGGAATATTGAAAAAACACATGTTCATCCCAAACCTAGTCATTCTGAACTTGTTCGAAAATACTTGAAATTAAAAAAAAAAAAAATTCGTACAAATAAAAAAAGGTTAGGTCACAAACAAGTTCAGTCAGTAAAAACATGTGGCTGGTTGAATGACAGCGGGGTAAATTTGAAAAAAGAAATAAATAGAATAAAACACTATCGATTCATTTGAACTAAAATAATTATTTGAAAATAATTGACCTAATTGAAGCCAAAGATTTTTTAATCGTACTTCTTAATAAAATATCATTTTCAGACAAAAGAAAACAAGAGAAGAAGGTAGAGAAGAAAATAAGTTCAACAACCTGCAAATTTTTGAAAAAGAAAAACGGTAAGGATTTTTGGAACATGAGAATGATTGGTAAAGGTGAAGAATGGAATACAAATCTCATATACTTAAGCTTATATTTATTTTTAATATCATAAGCTTATACTTATATTTATAAGCCCCTGAATAACGAATGAATAGGTATATGTACATCCTTTCGATGGGTCTGGGCTCAATCCTGCTAATACACTTATCATTATCTTATGAACCTTAAGACGAGCTGGGCAAAAGTCTCCCCCACACGGCGCCAACGCATTCCCACGACCATAGCCAAATTATTGGATCTTGTGACCAATGATGTGTCTATCGGTGCTATAACTATTCAAATCATTTGTAATTTCAGCCATGTCAGATAAAGAAATATGCGGGTCACTCGCGAGGTTGTTAAAAGAGAAGGATGCAAGAGAAATCGGTGACTTTTTCGACACTTTGCGACGTAGTTCTTGTAGCCAGACAGAGATGAAGAAGTTTTGTAAAGGTAGGTTTTAGAATGCATACTTCAAAAGCGTGAGGTAAAGTCAAACTGAAGGGTCAAGGGTAAAGTAGAATTGAAGGGTACAGAGTAAAGTCGTACCACTAAAACGAATCAACCCATGACGATAACCGTATCGGCACAAGCATAACACATATTCCCACATAATTTATTATGAAATGTAGCCTACTAGACTTCGGTGTAGTAGTCTAGCTAGTTGGTTATATTCATATTGTTCGCAATATGAATATAACCAACTAGCTAGACTACGCGGTTTTACCCGCGCACCGTCGAGTTACATCTTTGGTTACTGCTCAGCTCTCGTAGGACATAGGGTGATGTTATATAACCATACCACCATAACCACTATAACCATGTTTTATTACTCATTCTTAATCCGACTAGACTGTTCATGGTATTTTATTTTAGCGGCAGGTTTGGGGCAATTATCGCCCTCCATTCTGGACATACTTATTAACGGAAAAGCAGCTAAAACTAGGAGGAAAACTCGTAAGTGCTAATTATTGTATTATTTTAAATATATACCTATGATTTAAACCTTCTGCCCCTATTTTTACACGACTGCCCCAAAAAAAAGGAGTGTTATGTGTTCAGGGTTAATGTATGTATGTATGTATGTATGTGAGTTTCTTTATTCCACCATAACTTTTAAACGCCTGATCCGATTTAGATGTATGGGGTATCGTTACAATCCTTGCATCGTTCCGAGTAACATAAGCTAGTTAAAAATAAAAAGAAAGCGGTGTGGTCAGTTTAAAAAGTAAATTAATACCAGCCTCAATTAATTTTTTTAATGAATCTGGTCGTGTCTATGTTTATCGTCTAGAATTTGACAAGTAGATTTAAAAAATATATAACACTGTAAATAAAAAACGTCGTGAAAGAAAATGTCGAGTAAACAAAGTACAAATATGTGCAATTTTTGCAGTCGTGTTTTTTAATTTTTTAATTATAGTAGCTTGTTATAATAGAGGAAAAAAAATATTCTTTTTAAGTTATCAGGTTCGTTATAGCTTTACTTTGCGTGGAGATTTTTCGTCAATAATTGTAGCGAATAATTCGGAAAAATCTCGTTGCAATATAGGCTAAAATATATCGTAGTAGGTATTACATTAGACTCAAGATTATGTAACAACGTAAATCTCAATTATATTTACTAGCTTCAGCCCGTAACTTCGTCCACCCAAAGTTACCTATTTGTTTACTGCTCTGCTCCTTTGGGTCCTAGCGTGATGTTTTACAGCCTACACTATTCATATACAAAAAGATTTTATTTAATTCGACATACTTCCAAAGATAAGCTCGTTTAAAACATACAACCAAAAAACTATTCAGATTTTTTTATTAAGTAGGTATAGATATATTCTTTCTCCGTTGTAATTTCAGCCTTAATAAGTGACGAAATCTGTTCATCGCTTGCCGATATGCTTAAAAATAAGAATGCGAAGGAAATCGATGAAATACTGGAATCTTTACGCCCCAGCGACTTTGGAGCTGCTAGGATGAAAAAAATTCGTAAAGGTTTGACCAATCTTTACAAGGTCATTGTTAATTTACAAGAAACCTGAAAAGGGGTCGTTGTACTCATCATTATGAACTACTTTTACTATGGGACCAAACCTGATATCATGAAAAAATATCAGCTGTTCCCGACAAAAATGCTTTACAATACGATCATAATGATGATAAATATTATAATGTGCAACGAATCTAAGTTATAATTATTAGCCGTAAACATTTACGCACTATGCGGTTAGCCGCAATGTGGCCAGCCGTCCGACTGACCGGAATTAAAAATTTGTACGAGAAAGTAGTTTTTATACGCACTGCGATGCGGCTGCCAGCCGACCGCTACGGTCGTTCTGAGCGCTGCGGTCCGACTGAACCGCACGCGCAACCGCATCCTGCGGTCCACCGGACGGCTGACCGCATTGCGGCTAACCGCATAGTGCGTATGTAGCCTTAGGTAGATGACACACCACTAATCAATTGACGTACTTTTTTTGACCTGTTAAAATGCGATTCTCCCATAGATTTTGAATGGCTAACGATAACTATGATGTCACTTTTGTGCCGACTCAATTGACTAACTATTCATTAATTTGGAAACAATTAAAAATGAAATTTTGCAATGAATAGAAAATAAATCGAGTTTTTAGTGCTAAAATAAAGTGTTTCTTTAGAGAAGTTATTTCGTGAAATTACTATAAGTACTACATTGTCTGTTGTATTAGTGTCAGGTCAATTTTTTTTATTACCGATAAATCCATCCAAATCTTTATGGCTCTTTGAAAATAATCAAAACGTTCTAATAAATCTACCACTAGAACTTTGTAAACTATAAAAGAGATTTGACTCGTTACATTCTGACTCTTGAAATGTCCATATTACAGCGGTAAAAACAGGCAGAGTGACGTCATCGCTTATGAAAATGTTAAGAAAAATGGATGAGGGAGACATGGCGGATCCTATCGTCACACATAAGTCAAAATCTCTAAAGACTGTCTACAAAGGTAAATAAGTCTTTCAATAAAAAATAATTCAGAACCTTTGATGATTGTCCTAAGGTTTAAATTGCAATACCTAATTGATGGATGAGACGGAAAACAGCGTTAGGAAACCCGGACTTATAACTAATATAGGTCTGAAATCGCCAATACGCCTTGAGCAAGAGTGGTGATCAATGCTCATGCCTTCTCTATATGAGAAGAGGCATTTGCCCTGAAGTGGAACAGTGATTGATGAATGAAATGCAAGATTCTCGATAGAAATATAGCCACTGTTGATCATCAATATTGTTAATTTCAGCAACAATAAAGAAACGTAACAAGCCGGCTGTCTCTGATGAGGTGTTCTCTAAGGTTAATGTTACTGATGATAAGTCCAAAATATTAAAGAAAGTACGCAAAGGTAAATGTATAAATCAATGTTGCAGTAGATAGAGAGAGGAATTCTGTGTTAAGGGACATTGGTACCATTAAATTAACATAAAGAGGGAACAACTAAATGAAAGAAAGAAAACAAATGTTTATTGACAGACCATGTGTAGGTACACAGAAATAAATAACTAAAGAGGCTCGACCTAGGGTCTGATAGGGCAAATTATATGAAGAATGTACCAACTGATTTCAATAAAGACTTTAAATAAAGATTTTTTTCTATAGAATTATCTGATCTTAATTATAAAAAAGAAATACAATAAATAAAAAAAAAAACAAATAAAAATATTGTGTGCGTACTGCGTAGTAATCACTGCTCGTATCTTCTCTGTGTGAGAAGAGGCTTTTGCTTTGCAGTGGAACAATACTATGCTGGAAAAATTGACTCAATTGTGATTGCAAATTATATTGGTAACCTGATATACTGGGCGTTAGTGACAGGTTGGCAAAAACTGAAACTGTAGTTTCAGACCACGATTTGTGATTGAAAATCGTTGGAATTTTTCTCCAGAAAATTCTCAAAATTAAAAGAAAACCGAACGAAACTTTAAAAACTATTTAAAGTTTCGTTCGGTACAGCTCTAGCAGAGGACATCGCACCGATGCGGCGACGCCGGGCGGCGCGTGTTATTTGTGCCTAAACCTACATAGCTTAAATGTAGGTACCTAGAATTATTTTTGTTGTGTTTACATTGCCGAGTTAAGTTTTTATTGTTTTTTTTCATTAAATTTATGTTTAGAGGCCTGGACTTGGTACTTACATATCAATATATCACGAATCAAGTGAAAAATCGGTCGAAAATTTTGAGAATTTTCCGGAGAAAAATTCCAACGATTTTCAATCACAAATCGTGGTCTGAAACTACAGTTTCAGTTTTTGCCAACCTGTCACTAACGCCCAGTATTCTGTGTATAATTTTAGCGGCAGAAAAGAGAAAAATACCTATAGACTGTTTGGGTGAAATGCTGGACAATATATGCTCGACAGACAATATACCTGAAATAAGGGATAAAGTCCGTAAAGGTATGTTTTAATCGCGCTTATTATTTATTATGATTAAATTTTTTCTTATTTTTTTCCCTTAAGGTGCTGATAGACTTGAGCATTCACTTTGTAACAGAACATCGAGCATTCGCCGTTTTTATATTTGTCGAACTGAACAACGAGCCGAGCTAAGCATAGAGCCAAACATTGCTATGAACATTTTCTTGAGCATTCTAGTGAACGCTCTAGTCGATGCTCGTCAAAAAATATTCTTCACGAAGATGTCCGACTTGACGGTTGCGTGTGCTGCATTTATACTCATGGTTATGTAAAAAAAAAGAAAAAGAAAAATAGAAGATGGTGGCAAACTAATCTCGCAGAGCGGCGGCGGCGGGGCGCGGAACGATGACCGAAGCTTCGCTCGGCAAAAAGCTCGAAGCAATGCTCGCTAGAATGCTCGCCAGAACGCTCGATAGAATGCTCGCTAAAATGTTCTCGTATTTTTCTGTGATGTAACATTCGCACAAATGCTCATTACAAGTGAATTCTCAAGTTTATCAGCACCTTTAAAATATACATCTAGTTTAAGTAGGTAATTTATACCGTTATAGTGACTATATATGTAAACGTCACTGCTGACTACAACATCATTACAATTTTTTGACGAACTTTTCGACCAGTACAGGGTCTTGTGCCACACGTGGCCTCGCGCGTTGCTTGTGTATTCATGTTGCAAAGTAATAAATACTCTATCTATATAGCAATATAGTGCAATGTTGTACGAACAAATATTTCAATTACGAGCGCCCGCTTGGCCCGCTTGGCCGTTTAACTATAGTCTTATCATATTAACTTCATTCTTGCAATCGTTTTGTTAAATTCATATACTCTAATCCCAGCTATAGGAGAGCGCGTTCCACCACATGTTCTGAATGATATCTTCGCTAGTGGCACCAAACCACCACAGTCTGGTACTAATTCAGCATGTACCATACCAAAAATATTTCGAAAATGTAAACTACGAGGTATGTAATTCTATTCTGTAACACATTTTTTCGAATTAAAAAAAAAGAAAACATACTTAATTTTGTTTATTAAATAGAGGATTTTTTACTATACAAATTTTAATTCTCGCCCATCTAAACGATTTCTCGCCTCGCCGTTGTGAAATCACGTTTACTTGGCTGTCGATGATGACATTATTTTTATTTTATTTCAGCGAAAAAAAAGAAAGACGTTCCTACTAGCCCTGAGGACAGAAATGTTCTCTCAAAAGTCCGAAATGGTAAGTCTAAAATTATAAAGAACATTATTTTGTTAAAGAAACAGCTTCTTTAAAATTCAGTTTTACTAAAGTTGCATAAGTAGTCTGTCATTATACACTTGTCTGTAACTAGCTCAGCGTGTGGCGCGAACATGTTCTCAACTAACTTTTTAGACCTAATTATCCTGCTTATGTGTATGAAGTTTCACTAAAATCTGTTCAATCATTTCGAAAAATAAGGACTTGAAAGTTATGAAATGCCGTACGGTGTGGACGCTCTTAAGTATCTTTTTACACCCATTTTAATATAGCCCCGATGATAATTTCCCTTGTGTGCCAGATGCCTTAATAAGCACTTCACGATAATAGTGTAGAGATAAACTATTATAACATGGCGCGCCCCTCCATATTACTATTTCAATGAGTGTAGTCATATCCATATGAAAGAGTTTCTATGTAGTTGTAAGTAGTAGCAGTAGCAGGCCGGCAGATTTCTTGGTTAACTAATCATAACTAGCAAGACCGCGCAAGACAACGCACGTGTCATTTTCTTAGAGTATGTCAGTGCAGCGCCATACTAATATAATGAGTGATCAATAACGCTGCTAGTCGAGCAACAAATCGCTGATTTGTTTCTGTTTCGAGAGCCGTCTCAGTACGCAGTACGCACACATGCGTTTGTGTCTTGTAAATACTTTCACAAATACTTTTAAACGTTTTGGATGTGTGGAGGGGCGCGTCATTTTATAGTAGTTTATCTCTACACAAAAACCGTTTTAGAGATGTATTTACAAAAATATTTATTACAGCAATAGGAAAAGGACACCTGACGCCTTCAGTCATGGATGATATACTCCTCGACATACGGCCTACTGATGCACACTCTCAAATCATGAACAAAACTCATAAAGGTACATCACATTTTTTTTATTAACTCTGATTACGACGGTACTATTATTTAAAAAAAGGAAAGAAGTTTGGTCATTGGACATCGAAATACCCGTCTGCATCGCTTTCAATGGGGCAAATGCCCAAAAGGCTGGCAGCATTGCCATGTTGTATGGCAATTCAAAGCTGATTCTTTCTGAGCCCAAGAAAAGGCCAGCCCTCTGGTCACGTGAAAAGTCGACCAGTCGCTTAGCGATGTCCCGCTTATTTTCATGAACATTGTAATGTTCACGAAAATATTAGTCTAGGAGAAATCATTTCCAGTCGTAAGTAGATTAGTTTAATCTAAGAAACCTTTTAACGTTTAAGAATAAGTAAAAAAGGCAACAATGAAACAATTAAAGCCTGGTTTTTGATGTTTTCTTTCCATTAATTTTTATAGTATCTTTATTTCAGCTATTAAAAAAAAGCATGTTACTCCCTCTGTCATGGCAGACGTACTAGCGAACGTAGAAGGAAGTGATACTAAATCTGTTGTCATCAACAGAGTTCGTAAAGGTATGGAAACAATCTAAATCATATAAAAATCTCGTGTCACAGTGTTTGTGGTCGCAGTCCTCCGAAATGGCTTGACTGATTTTTATGAAATTTTTTGTGTATATTTGGTAGGTAAGAGAAAAGGTCGTAAGCGTCGTCGCTAGGTGATAGGCATCAACTTTGACGCGGACTAAGTCGCGGGCAGAAGCTAGTATTTAAATAAAAATCAATTGCCGTATGTTTGAAAGATCATCACTGAAGAACGGCTCGACCGATTTGGCTGTATTTTTACAATCACTTCATCATCATCTTCCTGCCCTTATCCCATGTTACTTGGGGTCGGCGCAATACGTTTTCCTCTTCCAGCCCGTCCTGTCAGCCGTCATGCAATCACTGACTCTCCTTTCATTCATATCATTCTTCACACAATCCATCCATCTTTTCTTTGGTCTTCCTCATTGCTCTCCATCCATCCATATTCATATTCATAACTCTCCTGGTCACATGCGTTTCATCCCTCCTCTTCACATGCCCATACCAAGACAAACGATTCCCTTTCAACTTTTCTGTCACTGACGCCACTGTCAGACTTCCTCTTATGTACTCATTCCTGACCTTATCCATTCTGGTCACTCCGCACATCCATCTCAACATTGTCATCTCTGCTACATGCAATCTTTTTTCATCCGTCTTCTTCGCGGCCCAACATTCCGATCCATACAATACGACAGGTCTTATCACGAACTTTTTACAATCACTTGATCAATCAAAATAACATAAATGTTACACTTTTTTTTTAATACGGTATTTTAATTTCAGCGGTAGAAAATAAGCAATTACCGGTTACCATTCTGACTGAAATACTTAGTAATGTGTGTCCTAGAGACGGAAAGCATGCAGCCATTGAGAAAGTCCAAAAAGGTGAGTCAACAATTTATTATTTGCAATTTATAAAATAAAGTAATAACTGCCTCGTTGGTCTAGTGGTCGCAAAGCGCGACTGCTGAGCATGAGGTCTTGGGTTCGATTCCCAGGTCAGGCAAAGTGTTATGGGTTTTTCCATCAGGAATTTCTCAGAAGCTGCCTTGGAGTCTGGATTTGTGCCCGGTTGATGGCAATACGCTCGCCCCCGGTTACATGGGACTTACGCATAACTGGCGAAATGTGGGTGTAGGTACTAATGGGTACGCCTCTACCTAACCCTTCGGGGATTACAGGCGTGATGTTATGTTGTTGTATAAAATAAAGTGTTTCTTTATTTAATAATAAAATTTATTTCTTTAGACAACTTTTTTCTTGGAATTATTAGTTAATGGAGTCAACTACTCAATTATAAGTGTTCACGTAAAGCAGTTGATTAACTTTAAGTGCTGTGAATAAGTATTTTCTATTTCCAGCGTTAAAAAAG
This sequence comes from Hoplodrina blanda, assembly GCA_949316365.1. Classification (NCBI taxonomy): domain Eukaryota; kingdom Metazoa; phylum Arthropoda; class Insecta; order Lepidoptera; family Noctuidae; genus Hoplodrina; species Hoplodrina blanda. The sequence continues at coordinate 4,904,010 of OX438582.1, forward strand.
AGGCACGTGCCACAACACGTCATGGATGATATCCGCGCCACTCATCCGCCATGTATCAGTAAATCAGAAATTATTAAGAAAATAGAGAAAGGTACGTTTTAACACGTTTTCTAAATTATCTAATAGGATCCATTTTGAATGATCATCTGCCTAGCCTTCTCCCAACTATTTTGGGGTCGGCTTCCAGTCTAATCGGATGCAGCTGAATAGGTACCAGTATTTGACATGGAGCGACTGCCTATCTGACCTTTTCAACCCAGTAATACGATACCCCTCCACCTGATCCATTTTTAATGAGGCACATAAATATTTTTATTTATTATTTAAGCAATGTTGAGGTATTTATTATTTTACCTGCCTCATTAATGTGCTTCCCGGGCATTTGGAATTTTGTTTTGCCGGCTTTTAATTGTGTGGTTTTTCTCAAACACAAAATTTTTACAGGTATAGGAAAGGGGAAACTATCGCCTTCCATTTTGAATGATATTATCGCAAATATAAAGCCTGACGACAATAGATCAAAAGTGTTGAAGAAAATCCGTAAAGGTAGGTCCTAGAAAATAATTGGTTGATAAAATAATATTGCAATGTACTAAAGGCCCATTCTACAAATAAAATAATAAAAATGTTGAAAATCTAGCAGCCTCGGAGTCTGAATTATTGCCCGGTTGATGGCAATAAGCTCGCCCCCTATTACATGGGACTTAAACATAACTGGCGAAATGTGGGTGTACTAATGGGTTCACCTCTGCCTAACCCTTCGGGGATTACAGGCGTGATGTTATGTTTAAAATCGAGTCTAAATCTCATCTCAACGACAATCAATGGTAAAAAAGTAGGTCATAAGCATTTTTGACAAATTGAGACTGAGACCTTCTTCTTTTCGAGTTGATGATCCAAGACAATCCCTTCTTTTTTCTATAGTTATAGAGCCTAGTAGGTGGCCACGTTTATCGCGCCATCAGTAGCGTTGTTAACGTCTTCTAAAGTGAAGGTGTAGGGACACTTTGGGCACTGCAGTAAATAGGCCATCGTTTGATCAGGAGCACCGCCCTCTCACTGGGTATCGATGGGATTTTTAATGCCCCATTTTGATTGAGATTAAATTGCCATTGTTCCTAAAAATTAGTAGAAATACCTCCCAAAATATACGTTCTTTAAATTAAAAGAAAAACTAGGGTTGGGTATTTACTTGGTGAAGAATGAATGAATAAATTAACTTGATATAACATAGAACACAGTAATACATTATATATAAAATGCTAACAAATGCAATGTCTCCAGCACCCTCGAGGTAACTAATTTTAATAATACTAGATAAAATCACTTACTTAAGTATCTCATTTTAAGCGAACTGTTATTTAAGTTCTTATGAGAAATAAATTTCTTTAAACCTAATAAATAATGAAATATTGATTCCAGCGATAGAAAAAGAGCATTTGACTCCCTCAGTGAGGACTGACATACTAAAAGATGTATGTGACAGTGACGATGCGTCTGAAGTTATGAAGAAAGTTCGCAAAGGTAAGCTTACAATTCTATATGGGGTGGAATGGACATCGTAACCAAAATTTACACGATTTTGACATTCAGCTTTAACGTTATTTAAAAAAAAACCAACTGTTATTTACATTCTGGCCGTGTAGCTGTTACGATCTTGTATGGAACAGCTGATTCTTTTTTATCTGACGAAAATTTTTTTGGGAATTTATAATCATGTACTGAATTCACGGAAAAAGTTTACGTTACGATTATTCCTCCCGTTCGTTATACCATCGACTAAGAAGTCTATGGTGTGTTACTATGAATGGTACTGTTGCAGTGTACACCTTCAAAATCTAAAAGCAAACTGTTCATTATAATTCTCCGTCACGTTAACGCTAATATCAACTATTTAATTTCAGCGGCAGATAGGGGGCAAATACCGCCACCTATAATAAATGATATACTGGCACATGTCTACCCTGATGACGACATGTCGGATGTCGTGAAGAAAGTTTGTAAAGGTTCGTAAGTAATTTTAACAATATCGCTTTTTTTCGTATCGATGATACATCTATAATATTGAATGCTATTTGGGCCCAGTAGGTGGCCACTTTTATTGCTGCATTAAAGGCGTTGTACAGGTCGTCACAGAAGCAGTTGGACGTCAGCTGTGACATTCCATCATATGGGATATAGTCTGGTCATGATCTCCGCAATCGCACTTAATGTCAGACGGGTCTATGATGCCCCATTACGCCAATGGACTCGTATGTTTACAGCAGCCTACTTGGATGCGCGCGCAGTCGATTCTGTGCCTTCCAAATAGATAATTTTACTTTATAAGATCTTTTGTTAGCAAACAGCGAAAATTTCAGCGTTTGTGGCTGGTCCAAATTCGTTTGTTTTTAGGGTGGGTCAGGCCTTGTTGACAACAGACTGTACCATGTTATTCACAAAAACAAATGCTTATAATACTATACGAGGTGGAAGGGACCTCGTAACGATTTTTTTTTAAACATTTTTATTATTTTTCTGAAAAATAAAAAAGTTTGCTGTTCCATACATAAGTGCACCACCTACACACTGAAAATGGATAGAACAGCTGTTTTTTAATAACCGAAGAAAAGTTACGGTGTCCCTTCCGCTCCAATATTATGTAATTACTAAGCATTAATAGAAATCAAACATATTTCAGCCATGGAAAAGGGCACAGTAAAAGAGGAAATAATAGCTGACATAGCTGAATATATTCGCCCTGAAGATGAAGAAGAAGTTATGGCGCAAGTTGAGAAAGGTCAGTAACACCTACTTCCCCAAAACATCGGCAAATGAAACTATACCTTTTAGGAGAGGCAACAAGATTCAATTTTTCTTTTTTTGTATATGACGTTCAAGAGTGCCTTTTAAATGTCTAATGGCAGATTTTTCAATACTCAGATAACTTTTATTCAAAGAATAAATATGACAGTTTGACATATTTTCTATACAAAAGATGTCAATCCGCCATAATTATCCCTCCGATAAGAGTTATCTGACGATTGAAAAATTAGCCCTTATTTGAAATTGATTATTGATTTGACTTTGACATCTACTCTATTGGGATGTTCTTTCGTCAAGTACTAATTGCTAATGTGAATATTATTTCAGCGATGATAAAAGGGAAAATGACGCAATCACTCGTTAAAATTTTAAAGGGATTAGAAGAAAAGGACGCAAAAAGTACTGTAAAAAAATCAGCAGTATTGAAAAACATTCGGAAAGGTAAATATAATTTTACGAGTTGACTGCGGGCGAACATTCGCTACGCCAAACGCAAAAAGAAAAACGTAGAAAATCACATAAGTTTGTGTGTGCACTTGCGTTTTTTAGTCGAAACACAAAGTGTGTGTTTTCCCGCAGTCAACGGGTGAAATAAGTAGGTACTTGTATTTTATTATTGTATTTAAAAAAAAAAAAAACTTGTATTCTAAATATTATTTATTAAAATTGAAATAGTGCATAAAATTAATTAAATATATATATTTTAGCCGTGGCTAAGGGGCGGCTTTCGCCCGCTGTGTTAGACGATGTAGAAGCCAACTTAAAACCAAATGAAAAGTTGTCTGATGTTAAAAAGACTGTTCGCAAAGGTAAGCCTTAGTTAAATTAACAATGTAAAATTATACAGTAACGATTAATAAGTGAATGTAAATTACGTGTAAGTTGTTTTCTATACTTTGTAACTTTTTTACTAATACCGTTAATACTTATTAATTAGGCTGCGTTTTCATACTTGCTTAGTTTAAAACTAAACGGGGGTAGAAGTGCATCACTATGAACAACTTTTATGTTCTATGAGACCACCGACCATCTCTAAAATGGCGAAAAAAAATTAGCTGATGTATTAGCATTTATGTTCGCATAACTCGCCAAATGACATTTTTTTCGCGCTCTTTTATGTTTTTTATTAAACGATGAGTACAATGACCCTTTTTCAAGTTTATAATGAAGAAATACAAAAATTGTTTTGCAGTGTTATTATTTTTATCTATGACTGATTCATAATTCGTGAATTTTAGCGATAGCAAAGAGCCACGTTTTCCCATTGGTCTATGAGGATGTTCTCGCTGATGCTGCCAATAGTCACGATGGCCCTGAAGTTGTAAACAAGATTCGAAAAGGTAACCTAAACAGAATAATATAAGGTGCAGTTTTGTATTCCCTTTAAATTTAAGGAGGTCCCTACGCTAGCGATACCCAACACTAATCAATAAAAAAATATTTTGGTAGGCGATTTTCAAATTTTAGACTAGCCATCTTGCCGCTTCGGGGTGGGGCGATGAACCCGCACGCACACACATATATACTTATAGTCGTGTGACACTGCCTGCCGCATAAGCAATTGGGTGATTCTGTTGTTTTAAAGAGGTGTATTCTGAAACACTGTGAAACATAAACAACTAAAAAAAATTATTATTTATTGACCAGTTGGCTGAGGCAGCGAACTTTGTAACGCCTTTAAATCAATAAAATGTTGTGTTAACTATGCATAATTACATTATATTAACTCCGCGCGCTATTGCTTTGCTAGGCTCTTTGTTTATATCATGAACTTTTGTGTTCTACTGTTTTGTCTTTTTTTTTGGTAAATGAATTAAGTGAATATGTATTTATTATAGCTGTAGACAAAGGGCTCCTGCCTCACGACATTATGCATGACATTCTTAAGGATGTACAACCGAAGGACGACAAAGACGAAGTGATAAAGAAAGTCCGCAACGGTAAAATTATTAATATTTTTTTAAATAATATCTTTTTGCTCTTGAATATACTGGTAACATACTGGTATAGCTGTCCGGTTGGTCTCACGGTCGGTCTCGGGACTTTTCAAGGTCGGACAAAAAGTGTTATTTTATTTTCCACAAAGAATTTCTTATGAGCAACCCGGAGTTTGAAAGTTGATGGTGTGTAACCCCCGTGATTCGGAAAGTACGTACAGCCGTTAGTCCTGCACCTGATCTCTCCCCGATCATGTCGGATTACCGCCCCATCGGCTTATAAGAGTAATGGCTCATTTTCATTAGTCGATAGGGCCCCCATGCGGGGTGCGACAGATTTCTGGAACGCATGCCACAGGGCCCGCATTCGGTGAACCGTTTTCATTAGTCGATAGGGCCCGCATGCGGGGTGCGACAGATTTCTGGAACGCATGCCACAGGGCCCGCATGTCGATATCACGGTCATAAAAAGCATGCGCGGCGGATCCCCGCATGCGGTGTAACGACTTGTAACTTTCATTGGTTGTTATGTCGCATGCGGGGACTCCCCGCATGCGGGCCCTATCGACTAATAAAAATGCGCCATAAGGGAAGAGGGTGTGCATCTTTGCGTACACCTCGTGCACTATAATATCTCATTCGTACTTATAGCTAGTTAAGTCTCCATTAAAAATTGGAAGCTGTGTCCGGAATTCGGACGGGAGGACATTATTATTATGAAACTATATAATATTTAATACCATTTCAGTATTCGACAAAAGAAAGGTGTCACCGTATGTCATGGATAATGTATTCACAAATCTACAGCCAAAGAATAATAAAGCAGAAATTCTGAAGAACGTTCGAATAGGTATATTCCAGCTTTCAGTTTTTTTTAACTAAAACTACTATGTTACTTTGAAATAACGTTAGTTATAGTCGACCATATCTTCACATTAAACTTTATGGCGGTTGAAACCACAGAACGCCACCTGCTACGATCCTTACATACTCCTATCGCCTTTCCACGTTCATACATCTCGTCATACAAGCACTCCCCGGTGACACGTACTGCGCACCTGACCGTTCTGGAGTACCTCACCAATAAATACCTGGTTAAAATATTAGTATAGAAGATTTGAGAAGTTTACATTTATCGACTTTGAATTGCAGCGGTAGAAACTGGAAAACTATCCCCGGATGTCTTGGATGATATCCTCGGTACCGTACGACCTACTGATAAAATGTCTGAAGTCATGAAGAAGGTTCATAAAGGTAAGTACTTTAAAAGTGTAGAATTTTGATAACGGTATTCTAAAGACTGGTAAATCAGTTCTCCGATACTCGTCGAGCTTCATTGATTCGGCTCTTTACTGATGGCCGCCACTGTTGGCTGAAAGCCATCCTGAAAGGATTTGCATCTGCAGTGCAAAATTTTATAATTGGTTTTAACTTCAAATTTTTCATGAATATGAAATAATGATTTCAGCGGTAACAAAAAAGCACGTGTCGCCAGCTACAAAAGAAGACATACTAGCTAAATTACGCGGCACTAAAGACAAGTCTGAAATAATGAGGCATGTACGGAAAGGTAAGTACGTGATTTAAAAAATCTGATAACCTTTTTACTTTTCTATATGTTTGTCGTGGATTCAATTATGTTACAAACTATGTTGTGTAAAAAGAGAACCTGACTCTATCAGCGCAGAGCCGAAACTACTGGAACTAGGAACGTGAAATTTTGGACACGCCTTCCTTTTATGATCTAGACGAGCAAATTTTTGGAAAATCACTCCCAATCAAAATGGAGAATTTTGTTTAAACGAAAAATATTATTTTTTGGCTTACTCAACTTGTAAAATTGGCACCAATACGAGCCTTAGTAAATTACTCGTATAAGTCGTTACTTGTTTTATTTTTGAAGTGAAAACTTCTTTAGCGGCGTTGAGCACTTTTTCTGTAATGGGTATAAAATCTTAAACTCGCCTCAGGACACGTGACCTGATCGAAAAAGCGTAAGATGGATGGAGAGTAGACAGCTATCCCCTCTCTACGGCGCGGCGAAAATGTATGCCTGGGCCTACTGTTTCGTTTAGACAGCGCAGGGCGCTTGCGCGAATGATAATTGTAATAGTTTTAAAGTTAAATTTTTAATGTAATATAAATTGTCATGTTTGTGTACGATAGCGCAATAAATGAATATTGTATTCTACCACATAAATGATAGTACTTGTATACTGATAAAGCAATTGGTGCAAAATTATTCCCTAACCATTCCAAAATATCAAATATGCTCAACGTTAATAATCAAGTTTTCACTTCTGCCGGCACTCCCGGAGTGCAACCCGTTTTTTTTTTAAGTACTTAAAGGGGGTTTAACTGACGTTTAATTTGTAGTGGAAAGTACGAAAAGTTTTCTAGTTGTATGTTTTTTAAGTTAATGTTTTTAAGTTTTCTAGTTTATTAACAAGATATAAAATATTTACTTCCTACTAAATGTATTTTATAACCTGCTCTGATTCAGTTATTTATAAAACAACTAAATATTTATTTCAGCGGTAGAAAGAAAAGAATTACCACGTGACGTCTTAAGTGAACTACTCGACATTGTTCACCCTAGTGATACTAAGTCTGATATTGTGGACAAAGTCCGAGATGGTAAGGATATTAAGATTAGAAATATGTAATCAATTAATTCAACCTCTCCACTCCTCAAGCACCTCAGAATATGTGCTAGCTATGTGCTAGCAGCCGTTCGGGGGCCCATTTATTGAGTGTGCAAGTCATCACCTTCTGTCATTTCATCGTGTCATACAATACACTCTAAGAATTTCTAAGTGTACCCTGGTTCCGTTAACAAATATACAAACTTACATACACATACAACCAGATCCTGAAGAACTATTTGTAGGCCGTTCAAATATTGGTTCTATGCAGGAATGGAAATTATGACACGCAACGCAGCAGACATTCGCTCAACCACTGCGCTAATCTTGTCATCAAAATATGAATAATATAAATAAATATGAATACGATTTCAGCGATAGAAAAGAGGCAAGTACCAGTATCTGTGATGGACGGTATCGTCGTCGACCTATTGCCTAGAAACGACTACAAAGATGAAGTTTTGGCAAATATACGAAAAGGTTTGTCAGTCATGTTACTTAAACGATTTTGTTTAGGTTCAAGTATTTTACGTATTTCTCTATTTTAGTTCTCATTCATGGCCGGGGTATCATCGTTAAGTTGCAAAGGATGTGTCTGATATAGGTACACCAATAGGATTGCTTTATTTCCAAAGCTAAAAATAATAAAGCAATCCTATTAGTAATTATCAGCCACAGCAACGTAGCTTAGCTTAGCTCAAATGGAACCGCAGCCCTTGCTGACCTTCCCACAAAACTTTGAAAACTTGAAACTAAGACAATGTTTATGTATATTTCAGCGGTAGAAAAAGGTCAACTTTCGCCTAACGTCATGGATGATGTACTACTAAACGTTCACAATACTGACAATAAGACTCAAGTCATGAAGAAAGTTCGTGCAGGTAAGTTACACATTCTTTTACGTTAGTAAATATTTAGGGATACTTACGTGCTCTATTCTGTAATGAAAATTTTGTAAGGACTTTTTTAATCTTATTTACATGATAGTCTGATAACATTTGGCGGAGACTTTTTCCCAGCAGCGGGATATTAAAGGCTAATAATAAAACATAACAGTTTTAAGGCCTAACTTCTAAATGGAATCTATTCTATTAACTGAGTTGTATCCTTAATGCTGGGGCTACATTAGCGGGCTACGGCGAATAATCGTGTAATAGATAAACTACTATAACATAATGACGCGCAAGGGGCGCGTCATTATGTTATAGTAGTTATTGTGTTGTGTTTTGTGTGTGTTTTGTGTGTGTTATGTGTGTAGTACAAGTTACCGGCACGTAACTTGGCAAGAGATTTTCGTAGTGGGGGAAGTTCGCGCATATAAAAATGTATGAAATTGTGCGTGCGCAAACTTCCCCCACTACAAAAACTCTTGCCAACTTACGTGCCGGTAACTGTAACATCCGTATGAAAGAGTTTGTATGTAGTTGGAAGTAATCGTCTTCAGTAGCAGGCCGGCAGATTCGTTTGTCAACTAATCATAAAAAGCCGACTGCGCAAGACAACGCACCTGTCATTTTCATAGAATATGTCAGTGCAGCGCCATACTATTAATTATAAGTGATTAATGACGGCGCTAGTCTAGCAACAAATAGCTGATTTGTTTTTGTTTCGGGAGCCGTCTCAGTACGCACACATGCGTTGTGAGTCTTTTAAATACTTTCACAAACATTTTCAAACGTTTTGAATTGTGAGGCGCGCCATGTTATTGTAGTTTAACTCTAACGCGATGAGTGTGGCCGGCTTGCAACGCGTAGTATTTCTTGACAATTCAGAAGTGCCTGTAAATGTTCTAATGAAAATAAATGCTTTGGCTTTGCAGCGATAGAAAAGAGTCATGTAACTTCGCCAGTAGCAAAAGAATTGCTCACTGCCGGACGCGCAGGTCGCACTAGACCAGCTATTATTAGAAAACTTCGAAGAGGTAATAAAATATCGGACTAAACATTAAAATATACACATCAAAAGTGCCTAGGGATCAAGATGTATTTGGTAATAATAATATATTGATCCCTAGACACTTTTGATGTGTGTATTTGATTTAATATTTTTTGTTTGGCGCACATTTCATTTTCTTCGTTAATTTGGAACTTTGGACTGCCTCGTCGGTCTAGTGGTCGCAAAGCGCGACTGCTGAGCTTGGGGTCTTGGGTTAGATTCCCAGGCCGGGCAAAGCGTTATTGAGTTTTTCCATCAGGAATTTCTTAGTAGCAGCCTCGGAGTCTGGATTTGTGCCCGGTGATGGCAATAGGCTCGCCCCCTATTACATGGGACTTAAACATAACTGGCGGTATGTGGGTGTACAAATGGGTACACCTCTGCCTTACACTTAAGGGATTACAGGCGTGAAGTTATGTGTTATGTATGTGTAATTTGGAACTTTGAATTGTAGCGATAAACAGAGGGAAGGTTCCACGGGAAGTTATGGCTAAAGTTAAATCCAAAACACGTCCTGGTGATCATAAGTTTGACATCGTGGATAAGGTAGATGATGGTATGTAATTTTATTTTTATTAATATACATTCTATATTTGACAGCTTAGCCAAAATTGCCTTGAAAAATCCAAATGTTAGATGTCAGTGCGCCGCCCGTGAGCCGTCACTTTTCTATCTTATCGTTGTAATAATTATTTTTAATGGAATAATTTAAAGCTCTAACTTGAATGGACGATTAACGGAGCTGTTCTGCTATAATTAGCAATGACCTAACTTAGATGGATCACTTTTCTAAAACAATAAAAAAATCTACAAGAAATAAATAACTAATAAACTATCTTTGCTTTGGTAAGTCGCCAAAGTAAAAACAGTATTCGGCTATATCTTACATAAAGTTCAATTTTCCTCAACGTTGTCTCTGTCACTCAGATAAGTCAGATATCTGTGACAGCTGTCATTAACTCCATGAGCCAATCAACGTGCAAAGGCCGCATACTGTGCTTCTAATTTTGAAATAATATAGGCTTTAAGTTTTACCCTTTGAAACAAGTGCCATGAATCAGTCAGACTATATTCAATTTCAGCGTTTAAGAGAAGACAAGTGTCACCTTATGTCGTCGGTGATCTAGTCGATGATCATGAAAGAAATAAAGATGAAATCATTCAAAACCTTCATAAAGGTAAGTGCCTACCTTTTTTTTTCTTGGGGAAATTGTCATGGGTACCCCCCGTCTGGGGATAACGGAGGGTTATGTCGGACTCTTACCGACTAAAACCCCACGGGTTTAGGCGCAGAAGGTTAGGCGGCCTAATTCTCAAAATGGCAACAGAGTCGCAAAAGGACTAGTTCTCAAAAATGGCAAATTCTCTAAAAGCCTTATTCTCTGAATGGCCAATTCTCTAAATGGCTACACACTTTCTACAACTGGAAGTTTTCTTATAAATAAAAGATTTCTGAACGACCATGGATGTAAATTTTCGTCGATAGTAAAAAGATAATCAGCTGGTTCAGTAACATTACGACCATGTAGGTGTTGCTTGTATGTACGAAATAGCTGTTTTTTTAATGGACAAAAAATTAAATGCTCTATTTATCTATTATTATTTCTTAACGGAAACGTTTACCATACATTTAGGATATGGCTAGACCCATATCCTAAATGTATGGTAAACGTTTCCGTTAAGAGGTCCCTTCCAACCCGTGTTTAAATGAAATACTATTATTTAATCATATTGTAATTATTTTAGCGGTAGAAAATGGGGAAATACAACCAGAAGCCATGGAGGAAATATTAGCCAATTTACGCCCTTCTGACGATAAGTCAGCTGTCATTATGAAAATACAAAAAGGTAACATTTTTAAAAACAGTAGGTAATAATAATTAAAACATGTCAACTATTTCTTTAGGCGAACATGTTATAACTAGTAATAGTTTATTACTAGCTTTGCCCGTATTTTCGTCCGCTTGAATTTTTTTTCGCATCGCAAACTTCTTTGAAAATATAAGGCACTCAAGGATAACGTGGCTTCCTATTAGCGATAAAAATTCAGAATCTTCCTCCAGTTTTTACCTAAAAAAATACAAAATCTGCTATTCTTTCTTTGAAGGTTATAAGTAAAAAAATATATATATTATTATTATTCTTTTTTTTAAATTTTAGCTATTAAGAAGAACCACATGTCCCCATCAGCGATTGATCTTATCATCGCTAATGCACGTGCCAGTCCAAATAAGTCCGAAATCTTGGTAACCCTTCGTAAAGGTACGTCTTCTATTTTGGCTTTAGCTTGTTACTGAATTAATATATTTTATATTTTTCATTTTCCGGAATGGCATCTCGGAGGTCAACGTTGAAGGTTGACTTCTTAACCGGACTCTTCTGTGGTACCTTAAAATTATAGGCCTCCAGCCAGGCCTTAAACTTATAAACTAATCTTTGGGGTAATGGACCTTAGGATCTTAGAGTGTCGTTGTTGGAGGACAGCAAGGGGACAGGCTGGATCGGATCCTGATTATTTAGAGACGAATTTAAAGCTTTTGATAGCTCGTTAAAAGAATGACAATTTACTGGTCAATCAAATACCGCCAGTCACAGTTATATACGATATTTATTTCAGCGGTAAGAAATGGGCAAGTACCACGCCCTGTGTTGGATGATATACTCGATGATGTGCGCCCGAATGACCATAAATCACAAGTCATAGAGAAGGTTCGCAAAGGTAAGTGTGTATGAGTTGAACGCAACGTGGACTAGGAACAACCCTACATCTTTGAAAGAAATCTTCACCAACTGACCAAGAAACAAATCAAAAATAGGGGATCGGACAAATTTTCAAAAAGTGTTTTAAATTAATCTTTATGGATACTTATTCTCATGAAAAATAAAATTTTATTTATTTATAGTCTTTTAGGTAGGTACTCAAAATCATGTTTCAATATTGTTTGTTTAAAAATCCCGCCAAAACGCCACATGACGTCATTTGTGGTCATAACAAAATTTTCATTATGAAAAACTAGAGAAACACCACGTGACAGTTTTTAAATTGACCACCTTATCCTAATTTATCAGTAATCTTTTAGCAATTTTTAGAATTTCAACAAAATTATGGAAATAAATAAGTGAATTAAGTTAGTTAGTGCAGTGCAGTCAATGATTGCCCACAAATGACGTCACGCACTGTTTCAGTACAGATTAAAAATATTGTAAATAACAACATTTTATTTTTTCATTTAAAAACATTTGAATGAATTATATTAAATTATTATTCGATAAATAATCGTAAAACAGTTTATTTATTTTATCTAAGTACATTTTAGATTTTAATCTGATTACTGTCCGATCCCCTATTCCTTATAATTATTAAAAATATTTTTTTATAATTATATTTCTTTTTAATAGCGGTTTAAACATATCAATATTTTGTTAATGATTTCAGCGGTAGAGAAAAGGAAAATGCCTTATCATATCATGAATGACTTAGTCGCCAAAATACAACCAACTGACCATATTATGAAGAACGTACGCCAAGGTTAGTAAAATATCGTCTAAAAACTTAATTTATAATTAATTAGCTTTCGTCCGCGTCAAAGTTGATTTCTCCATACAAACTTTGGACCCCCATTTCATCCCCTTAGGGGGTGAATTTTGGAAAATCCTTTCTTAGCGGACGTCTACTAACTATAAACTACCCCCTTGCCAAATTCCATCTTTGTATATCAAACGGTTGTCGATATTTCGTGATGAGTGAGTGAGTGAGTGAGTGAGTGAGTGAGTAACCTTTCGTATATATAATATGTGAGATTTATGTATTTTCCAGCGATTGCAAAGGGTCAATTATCACCAGCTGTCTATGATGATATACTCGCCGATGCTTGTGCTTCTGATACACGGTCTAGAGTTATGAAGAAGGTCCGAGCAGGTCAGTTATTCAAATCTTTTTTTTTATGATACATCTAATAGTGATTGCCACTTGGGCCCAGTAAGTGGCCACGCGTATTGCTGCGTCAGAGGTGCAATTCTGATCGTCAGGGGTGCAGGTTAACCGAGAATTGAGACACTTCAGTATATGGGACATAGACTTTTTACATTTGGAGTTTTTATTTTTTTCTTCTGTTTCTAATATACATTATGTAAAGGTCATGCATGCATACCTGTTTTTTGCATGGTTACTGAAATGCCTATTTAAGATGTTAGTTTATTGAATTGTATGTGACAGTGCTGTTGGTGTGCTAAAGTTGGTGTGTTAAAGTTTTTTTTCTAAATATTGCATTTTACTGTACAACAGTACAATGCAATATTTAGAAAAAAACTTTTCCCTTGCAGTTTGTCAATTGGTACATTATTAAATATTTTTTAAAGATATTGTTTTATGGAGCTCCTATTAATACTATTTATTTATTTATTTATTTATAATAAGCATTATATTTATTTTCAGCGATACTAAAGCGGCATGTTTTACCTTCCGCTATGGATGATATCATGGCTAGCGCACGCGCTGGTGCAAATAAACGTGACGTACTGCAAAATGTCCAAAAAGGTTGGTCGATGAACAAGTTTTTTGCCTAGATTTCAGTAGCCTAGAAAAATTCACTAAAGTTAATTGAGAGTATACACACACCATTTACCAACAATTCAAAGACACAACTGTTCTACTCTACAAAAAACACTTTATTTTAGCCTTTAAAATCCGAAAAATGTTCAAAATAACCGTAAAATGTATATCTACACATATTTTTTTATTCTATTACTGGCTGAACTGCTTTCACCCGTATTTAGCTCCGTCTTTGGTTACTGATCCGCTCTTTCGAGTCGTAGCGTGATGTAACATGTAACCTGCCTCGATAAACGGGCTAAATAACGAAAGAGGGTTTATTTTTCTTATTAGACCAGTAGGTAGTTCCTGACATTACTCCTTTCAAGCAAATAAACAAACTCTATAACTTTAAAATATTATTCGCAAAGATTTTAACATAAAATTGATATTATTTATATAAGTATGTTTTATAACCATACTTATAATAATACTTAATAGTTTATTAGTATGAGTTGGAAGTCGTAAACTTAAAATAAAACCTTATTTCTTAAATTTTAGCGGTACTACAGGGAAAACTTCCGATAGATTTCATGGATGATCTTCTTGACGATGTCAAAGATTGTGACACTAAGTCTGCAGTCGTAGAGAGAGTCCGTCAAGGTGAGCGTGTACCAATAAGTATGATTATGACTACTATGCTAAAGTAGTTGAAAGACTAGTTTATAATATTACAACCGCATCGGGCTGTAGCGCATCGCATTTCAGTACGTATTTACTTACGTAAACGTGATGCGGCTTCTGTAGTGTACGGGAGATCTTAGAAGGATTTTTATGTTGGTTGCGGCCCTTCATAATGTGTCTAAACCTTTACCGTCTCATTACAAAACGAGTTGTAAAGTCAGTCCTAGTAAATTTTTGTATTTTGAACTTTATTTCGACTGATATAAAATTCTTATTGCAAAAACTGAATTTAGAGCGGAGTCTACATTGACAATTTTGTATTAAGAACTTTAGGTTCGTTGAAATTAAGTTCGAATTATAATAACGGGCTCAAAGGTACCTATTACATTTTTATATTCAATTTTAGAGCTGGAAAAGAGGAAAGTGTCTCCTGTAGTTATGGATGATATTTATGGAGATCTACAGCATCCAAGTGACGACCATGCTGAAGCCTTGTTTCTGATTCGTGATGGTAAGTAAGCAAAAAGTCGTTTACCATTAAAACAATCATCAACTACTTATAAATAAGTGCTCACTTCAAAAAGTTTTTCCTTCCTAAAAAAAAATCGTTGCCCCACACTAGAAATTTCTCCTGTAGGTACCGTGGCTACGTTTACAAACATATAAACTCACATACACAAACAGCTAGACCCGAAATAACTTCATATAGGTCATAGAAATATTTGTTGCGAGTGGAAATTGAACTAGTAACACACATCGCAGCAGCTAATCCCACAGCCTCTGCACCAAACGAGACGTCATTCTTTGTTGTAACCAACTTCATAATCATCTGCCTAGCCTTTTCCCAATTATGTTGGGGTACGCTTCCAGTCTAACCGGATGCAGCTGAATACCAGTATTTTACATGGAGCGACTGCCTATCTGACCTCCACAACCCAGTAACTGGGTAATACGATACGCCTTGGTAAGACTGGTTGCCAGATTTTCGGGCTTCTGACGACCCGATACGACTGTCAAAGATCTACGTATAACAGCCGGGACCATCGGCTTTACGTGCTTTCCGAGGCACAGAATGATGTCAGTAATGTTTAAGATAAACTTAGTAAGTATGGCCACTGGGCCATTACGACCTTATAATTACCAACTTTATAACACGAAATGTAAATATTTCAGCGGTAGAAAGGGGGTACTTATCACCCGCTGTCATGGATGAAGTGTTTGTAAAAGTACGTCCAAGCGATAAAAAGTCTCAAGTGTTGAAGAAGTTCCGTAAAGGTTAGTTGTAATTAGGTAATTGACACCATTACCAAACAATTCCAATTTAGTAAACTAAGTTAACAAAACTGACGTCATATACTATTTTTACCATACAAAATCTATGGAGCAATTGCGTTTTAACATATTATAAAAAGTATGTCAATTGATTGGTGATGTCACATACCCAATAGTGCTACCAGTAATAATTTTTGTCTCAATGTTACTTAGTTTTGGGTATGGGTAGTATACGTATGTAACGGGTATGTGGTGAGTCTTTTTACCCCCGGTATCCTCCTTGTACCCTTGCACTGTTTTTACCCTAACACTCATATTTCACATTTCAGCTCTCGCAAAGAAACATGTGACACCATCCGTAATGGATGTTATGCTTGCCGAAGTAGAGGCAGGAGAAGATAAGTCTGCTATCTTAGGAAAAGTCCGGAACGGTAAGTTAAATAATAAAAAAATATTCCACAACTTACAGAACCATGTTTTATATGGTAAAAAATAAAGCATAAACGATTTTAAAATATTTTTATTTTAATGTAATTCTGAATTTTTTGTTATTATATCGCCATAGCAATGGTATGACTAGACATATCTGTATTTTTATGCTTTACATATCTCTGGCCCCTGAGGCCTAAGTAACTTTTAAATGAAATAAGACGCAGATAAGAAAAAAGAAGTATTTTTTATTAATATTTTTAAAAGCAGTAGTATATTTTTATTCTATCGTTTTTTTTTACGACAATTCGAAAATGAGTGTCTCCTGGTCTCCAAATCTATTTATTCATTCATTTTTATAATATTTTTTTATTTAATTAACTTACAGCTGGGATACAGATGTTAAAAACATCTGTAAAAAGAAAAAAGGCCAATTACAAGTTTTTAGAGTGTCAGGGAGAATATAAATAACTCCTATATATCTTTATTGTACTCATAATAAGTTTTAAGAGTGTGCTAATATATTTAATATACTTTAGCGGTAAACAACGGGCGACTACCGCCTGAAATTCTGAACGAAGTCCTCGATAACGTGCGTTCTGATGACACTAAGTCTGAGGTCTTAGCGAAAATACGTCAAGGTATACTTATTTATTTACTTTATAAAGCTTACTGTTATTATAACCGCTATTCCATTTATTATAGCAATAAACAAAAAGCGGCCAAATAACGACAGTTACTAGGTTATACCTACATATATTGTTGAAGTAACTACATTTTAGTAATATTTTTTCATGTAAATGGAGTAAAGTTTATATTGCTTTGTATTTTTTGTATTATAAATAACGAAGCTTCTTACATCTATACATTAAATTAACCAAAGCGTTATAACGGTATTTGTTTAATGTTATTTACTTGCCTGTACTCTATTTACCCTCCTGAGCAAAACCCACCTATATTCCTTTCATATATCTTGATGTTATGCCTCCTTAAGCAAGTTATCTATAAAGCAAATTGGCGGACTCACGGCAGACGAGGAGAAGATGGCGAAATACCTTGTATGGCTGTCGAAACTTCTAGAGTATTGATGAGTCTTTTTTTTCAGCCCTACAGAATACGCAATTATCGCCAGTAGTCATGGATGACATAGTAGCAAGTTTACAACCTCAAAAGAAGAGCAAGCAAGCAGAAGTCATGAACGACATCCTGAAAGGTAAACGAGCCCTATTAGGTTACCCTATGGATCAATCAATCTTATTTATCATCAATTACTTTGCTAACACGAACCGAACACTAATTAAGGTAATGTTCAATTCAGCTGTAGATAAAAGGCGGTTGATGCCGGGTGCCATGGATGACTTAGCCGCGATTGATATTGATCCAGCCGACGATGAATCACAAATTTTGAAGAAGGTGCGCGATGGTAAGTTACCGCTTACTCTGACAATATACAGTCAATAAAAGTCGTCAGATATAGTTGAAGTTTTCTTAGAAACTGATGAATGTTTTCAAATGTAATTTAATTTAAAAAGTAGATAATAAACATTATTACAGTTCACTAATTAAGGAAAGTTTCGTTTATATTCATTGTTGTAATAATATTCATGGTAGGCTTAATATTTGGATTATTGTGGTCATGATAAACGAACTTTTTCAAAAACCATTTGCGTCATGCGGTCCTGGTGCTGATTTCCTGTAAACAGATATACTAGTAGCGGTTTGATAAAATTATATTCGCGTTTACCCTTTAATAAATCTAAACTTATACAATAATAGCCTAACAGCTTATAATAAGGGCAATAATAAAAAGTTGCAAAAGTCTTAAAATAATAAAATACGCTGCCTAAAAAACAATACCTGATTTGTGGATGTAATTTGTTTTAAATACTTAGTAAAATTTCTGTAAAAATGGTCTTTTAACAAATCACACACGCTAAAAATCTTGACTAATGCTAGATCTAATATTGGTTGCAAGATTTTAAAAGACTAAAAAGTAGAAAATTCGGCCCGATAGCTTCAGTGGAAGTGGGTGAAATATTGATTGCAAAATTCCATTACATTACATCTATACTATAATAATAATAATAATAATATTATAAAGAGGTAACATTTGTTTGTAAGTTTGTATGTTTGTAAGTTTGTATGTAGGGGGTAATCTCTGGATCTACTGAACCGATTTTGAAAATTCTTTCACAAATTGGAAGCTACGTTTTCACTGAGTGCTATAGGCTATATTTTATTTTCAAAAATATAGCCTATAGCACTCAGTGAAAACGTAGCTTCCAATTTGTAAGAATTATCCGTAAGAAAAATCACGCGAACGAAGTCGCGGGGAGAGTGCTATACAATATGTAACAAAAACCCTGTCCGATCCAAGAGGGGCGTATTCCTGGTTCAACATACGTGCTAGAAAAAATTGTTATAAAAATGTAACTCATAACAACCAAAAGTTATTGATTTCTTATTTTTATAATCCATGCGAAATTTAACACTGAATATGGCAAATTTTCATAAGTTGACAACACTCCACCCGCCGGCAAAATCTTTTTATTTTTACCTATTTTTATTTCAAAGAACACCGCCCTACACTACCGCGTTGTCCTGCACTCTTTCAACTAGTCGCCGACTCTTTGATGTCGCCGACTGGTTGCCTACCGCTACCGGCGCCGGCGCCAGTCTTTCGTGGAGATAGCTTTCGATCGGACGTCCGTGTATCACGCGCTATCGTTTCGCGAACAATGTCGTATTCCAATCAGGAATATTTTATTATGTTGATGTGCTTAGAACGCGGATTGTGGCAGCTTTCGGTCAGTGGGTCGTCTTAGGGGCGGATGTGATTTAATTCCAAGATGTAAAAATTACACTATTTACGTCAAAACAATTAATTTTCGACTTACCTAAATCGGACACAAAGTGCGCTGCAAAGAGTACGTGCTTTATTGAAAAGGTGTCGAATGTGTATTAGTGTTGGAGGTGGACATGTGGAGCACGATCGCCGAAGTATGCAACAACAACAAGTTAACGTTTTAATTAACTGACATCTGCAGTCGGTAAGTACATTGCCAAAAGCACATCACATTTGAAAAAAAGCCCTTATCAGGGGTACATTTAATTCGATTAATTGTTTCTTGATAAACAGAATTATGTCTGAAACACAAAATACAGAGAATGTGTCTGAAATCCGGATCACTATGCCTACCTAATATCAGCTGATACCTACGCGTAGGCAGGTATGACGTAGCATAGGTTTCTTTCGTTATAAGTTTGTTTGGCGGCACGCGACAAAGCGGGTTCATGACACGGGATCATACAAACCGTCTCGCTCAGGCGGCTTCTTTGACAAAAAACTGTAGGTGAACTTTGTCGAGCGATCAGTGTTGCCGTTGATCAGTTTTTATTTTTTATTTAAATTTAATTATATTCACTGGGGAAAAATAATAATCTCAAATCCATTAAATGGTTACGTATATGTGTACGCAGTACGATGCCGAATAATACCCTTAAGGATCGGACAGGGTTTTTGTTACAGGCTGTATATACATAAAAGTGAAGTTAAATAAAAGCTTTTAAAAATAAATGCTGGCTTTGGCCTGACCTTTTAATTTCGTAACTAATTTAATTTCTATTGCATTATTTATTATGGCATGGTATTAAACTGAAAGGTATAACAGTAAAACAGGAAAATAGGTCATGTAATACATAAATAGGACAGTAATTATGTATTTATTATTTAATTTATATGTTATTCAACACATGTATCATAAAATATAGGTAAATATTAACATAATTAAGAAAAATATCTTTTTAACACCTACACATAAAGTTTAGTTTCGTCTGCATCTTCAATATTTTGATGACCTCTACAATTAGTATTAGACATTACAAAATCAACCTTAATGTAAAATTAATATTCGTTTAAATATAAATAACATACTTATCATTATTAACTACTAACTTTTGGCCGCGACTTCGTCCGCGTGAATTTTCTTACGGGCCCCTATTCTTTTTTAAATAAAATATAACCTATTTTACTCGCTGAAAATGTAGCTTATAGTAGGTGAAAGAATTTTAAAAATCGGTTTAGTAGTTTTTGAGTGTATCCATTACAAATAAAAATACAAATCTTTTGCAATCTATATTTTAAGTGATTTATGGTAAAAGTTAAACAGTTATAATTTATTTTTAAACACTATTTTTCTATTTGTCTTTATTGCAGCTTTAGCTAAGAAGCACGTATCACCTTCCAAGGTAGATAAAGTAATGAACGAGGCTCGCGAAGCTGAAACAGCGGGGGAAATCATTAAGAAAGTCCGACAATGTAATATGCTAAAATAGTATTTATGTATTACCTATCTAGAGAACATAATCATGTGAACATTTGCTTAACCCACTTGCAATAACAATTGGTTCATTTTGACATTTCAATATATTCATTGCGTTATTTATGTTGTCGAATCGAAAATGTTTCCATATATTTAAAGCAATGGATTATGAACCCCACAAGCTAATGTACAGTCTCTGTGCCTGGCACAATAAGTTTAAAAAAATCCGACTTTGTTTAACGTCGTATTTGACACCTATGAAGTCGGTTTCTTTTAGGCAGATTACGGTTTAAACGGTCTCATATTCAAAATTATCAGCAGTACCTACTAATCTAGTAGCTTGAGTTTGAGCGAAGCTTTCTATCCCAAGCATTGATGGATAACAGCTCATCTCAAGCATGCAACTTCATCCGCGTTATTAAGTGTATAGGTATATTATTCCACGGGAAAAAAATTGTCTATGCACTATTCCAGAGTATAACCTTTCTCTGTGCCAAATTGATAGATTGATGATTGATAGATCTGTTCTGCCGTTCTGGCGTGATTGAGTAATAAACATCAATCTATTTAAATTTTCGCAAATGCGAAGTATAATAGTAGTAAGGGTGCGGGCACACGATGCGTTGCGGCGCCGCACCGTGTGTACACTATGATTATTAGTATGTAAAACGACGCAACGGCAGCGCTGCGTCGACGCAAAGGAGACGAAACGCACCGTGTGCTCGCGCTCTAAGGTATGCCATCCCTAAATTATAAATTGATAATTTCAGTGGTCGAAAAAGGAGAACTGCCACACGCTGTCCTAGATGATATACTTGTCGGCAATACACAGAAAAAGGCATCCGTTGTGAAGAAGCTTTATAAAGGTATGATACGAATCAAAATCGTAATCTAACTTGGTTATATATCCGTAACGTATTTTTGTATTTATAGACTGAATTTTTACCACGCGGAATGATATTTTTTCGGGAAAAAAATAATATTAATAAATTATACTTTTCACTTTATTCGCATTTTTTATTGATACCTGTATAAATTTGGATAGTTAGAATAGAATTAGCCTGTACATTGTAATAATAATATTCTCCAGACCGATTGCGGTCATGGCGGCTAATCTCAATGGGGACGAGCCAAGTACGCAGAAGATATTATTATTATAGTGCACAAGGGTGTGCACAAACACAGGTGCTCTTTCCTCGGCATGACAAATTTGGGTAAAGATCAGGCGCAGGACCAACGGGCTTTTCCTGCTTTCCCAGGCATGGGGGTGTCACACCACCAACTTCCAAACTCCGGGCTGCTACTGAGAAATTCGTTATGGAAAAACCCAATAACACTTTTTGCCCGAGCTGGGAATCGAATTGACCCCACGCTTAACACTCGCACTTGCGACCACGAATACATAAAGTTAATATTGTAGTCATCAATAATTTTCGACTCAACTAATAATATAATTCCAATTTCAGCTCTAGAGAAGAGGGTATTACCAGCACATCTCATGGGTGATATAGAAGCAAATCTTAAGCACAGTGACAATAAGGCTGAAGTCATAGCGTCAATTCGTAAAGGTACGCCAAACAACAGTACAAAAAGCTCGGTTGTTTTTTAATTATCGACATTCTATCAATTCCTACAAGGCATTTTGTCAAGTCCACCTTTTTACTTTTTGTTGCATAAAGTTTTAAATATAAATAAATTCAGACGCCACGTTGGGTGATATTTTTAATGTGATAATTAACAATAAAATCTTAAAATAGTCTGACAACCAGCCTTACCTAGGGGTATTGTATTACCCAGTTACTGGGTTGTGGAGGTCAGATAGGCAGTCGCTCCATGTAAAATACTGGTATTCAGCTGCATCCGGTTAGACTGGAAGCCGACCGAAAAGCCGAAAAGGCTAGGCAGATGATGATGATGAATTAACAATAAAATAAAAACCAAGGTGGCGGCCACCAAACTTGCACAATTTCCGTCAGCGTGTTTTTAGAACGGTAGGTATTATAGACGTACTGCTACTTTTACGTTATTTTTTTTTATTGTAAATATTTAATTTCTTTTCTTTTTCAAGGTTTTCAAAAATAAGGTTGTATTAATTATTTACATATTTTAATTATTTAATGTTAATTTCTAGCTATCGATGATGGCCGATTGTCACCCGCTGTTATGGACGATATCCTTGCCAACATACGTCCTACTGACCCTAACTCCAAGATCATAAAGAAGGTTCGCAAAGGTTGGTCGTAGAAACATTAATCATTATTATACTTACATGTTAAGGTAGAATAAATTGTATTTTGAAAATCAGTTATAAATGAGGGAATTTTAAATGTTCTCTAGTAACAATAAAAGTATTATTTTTAAAAGGTCTTGACTTCAAATTAAGAACAATCAAATGATGGCCTTTATACCTTTTTTTTAATAAATAAAAGTGCGTTACTTTCACGAGAATAAACAGTTTTTCTTTCTTTTTAAGAATAAGTCATTAATTTAGAGCACACAATGTTACTTGCAGCGATAACAAAGAGACACGTGACTCCATCCGTGATGGATACAGTAATTGCCGATCTGCGTGCTAGTGAAAATACTTCGGCAGTCTTAAAGAATGTCCGTAAAGGTAAGAAAAATAAAGCATTTCAATTAAAAAATAGGTATAAATGTAAGTAACTTTTTTTTTATTCCTCTTATGAATATACTTGGGTCTTTTACCCGATTACTTCAGTAGGGGGATAATAACTTATCAGGATATTATATCAAGCTAAGTGTGTATATTTCTAGTATAAGCTCCACTCTTTTTGAGGGGGAGTACGGGGTAGAAAGTACAATGTATATCGTAATTTTAATCGTTACGAAGGGACATTCCTTCCATCCGTCATATGTCGATGTATTATATACTCGAAATGTTTGGCTTTATATGCCATTGTATGTACTACAAGGATGACTAGATAGGTATGTAACATTTAAATAAATACATCAAATTTTTGACAACCAGAAATTAATTTTTAGTTCCTTTCGTATTTTATAATATTTGTATTTATTTTAGCAATAAACAAGAAGCAACTGCCGCCAGATATCATGGATGATATAATGGCTGCTGTAAGCCCAGCTGACAATAGATCTGAAGTCATAAAGAAGGTGCGAACAGGTAAGGCAATACACCTAACGCATAAGGGAATAAATTCCAGTTTCTCAAACAAAAATTAATGTGGTTAATTAATTAATCCTTGCTACGTAAATCGTTTTGAACCTTATAATACAATTCGTAGGGCATTTTATTGCAGTTCACAGTAAAAATTAAATGTTCTTGATTACAATTACAGAGATAGAAAAAAGGAAACTACCACATGTTGTAATCAATGATATTATGGAAGATATAGAAACAAAATTAAATAAAGATGAAACCATAAAGAACATTCGTAAAGGTAAGACCATAAACAAGTTGTAGTACTTTCTAATTAAACCGAATCCGATTTCCGATATCCCGTCTATCAACATACAGCAGCTCCGGGTAGATTGAAGAGTCGGAAGAGTTTTCATTGATGCACACAGGCCATCTAGGACTAGATGGTCCAGGATGAGATATGCTGGATGCATAGAGCAACACGGGTACCTGACGGAAGGGGAGACGCCATAGGCAGGCGTTCCCCTCTGTCGAAACATATGACCAAATGGTCCACTGTTAAGTCACTGTCACCAAGTGCGATAGTGTTGTTATTTTGTAAATTGTTTGTTTGTTATCGATAAAAATATTTACTTACCATCAGTCGATGTGTGACATTTGCATTTGCAAAAACTAAAGACTAATGGAAAATTATGCTGATACAAGAATTACTTACTTAATGACAAAAGCAAACCCACATAAGTGATAAATCTAAAAACCAGTAATCGTATCGTCAATTAAAATGAAATTAATCGATTCGCCACGATACACTGGTTTTTTAGGCATTTTAATCTGCATTGAAAGTACCAAGTCTATGTTTCAAGACCTAAGTACTTCAAAATCAACAAAATGGCCTGAAATATATACCACTCCACAGAATAAGTCAAGATCACATCGAGAATAATGTAACCAGGATTTTGTAAAAACCTAATTTAAAAGAGTGCCGTGGAGATTCTTGCTCGTTCTTCTCCATAGAGGCCTGCCTCCGTTTTGGAACGAGCAACTAGTTTCAGCTTTCGGACTAACTGACCGACTCCTTGACAATTCAAAAGTGCCTGTAAATGGTCTAATTGAAATAAATGTTTTGACTTTGACTTTAAATTATACCTACATGCTTTTAATTATTTTTAAATTATACCTACATGCTTTTAATTATTTTTTAATTGACAACTGTTGAAAAAGTAATAAATAACTTAAATAAAGTAAAAAACCTGATTTCCCTAACAGAGTTCTTTAATTTATCGATAATGCGTATCGACAGCTGTTACAGCAATGTTTGTCAATGTAGTTGCATCATGTCGTTACACTGTTATGACACAAAATGTATCTATGTGTGTACGAAATTGTTAGTGTATTGTTATTATTTCTATGTGTGAGTTTCGTAGCGACAGACGATTGTTTTTGTGTGGGGCATTGAAAAGTGTGTTTGTGTGTGTATTTCCCCCCGCAAAAAATGACAGACTTTTCTGTATTGAAAAAATACGCTATGGCGTCTCCCCTTCCGTCAGGTACCCGTGTTGCTCTATGGCTGGATGAGACCTACAGCGAGACTTAAGCTGTGGGAGAAACGACCCACCGCCCAACTTCGTTCAACCCCAGGAACACCTGCCACTCATTTGTTATTGACATACTATATGGAAAGCGCTCAATAGACTGCGCACCCAAGGAGGAAGCTCCAAACATAACCTCCTAGAAAAATCCCCCATGGATTACAGATTTTACCGACACTTAGTGCCAGTGCAGTGCTCCTCAGATGATGGCCCACTTACTGCAGTGCCCAAAGTGTACATGGAAATTAACAACACTACTGATGCTCCAAAAAACGTGACTACCTATTGGGCCCAAGAATTAAAAGAAAAGGATTATTTAAAATCAAAGATTCGAAAAGAAGCAGCTATTAAAACTTAAATAATTAATATAACATTTTCTTTTACAACATCCACGAAAAGTTTAAAGTTTACTGTACCTTCTACTTGGTAATATAGTTCAATAACGAATATTAATTTCAGCGGTAAAACGTGGTCAAATGTCACCCATTGTCTTGGAGGAAATTATGGCCAACGTACAACCTACTGACACTAAATCCACTTTCATGAAGAAAGTCCATGAAGGTAAGTCATATAAAATCTACTAAATATGTTTATTTTAGAATGTGTAAAATATGTAGTACTAGCCTCTTCCTGCGACGTACAATGTGAATATATTATCCCACGGGAACCATAAACTTTTCCTCGATAAAAAGTAGCCCGTATGCTATACGTAATGCTCGCGAACGAGTGCTGTCAGTTGGGATTGGTCATCTCTTAACTGCTATGGCTTACATCTTTCTATTATTTTTTACTACTGTTTTATATTCATCTTCATTGTGATCACATGTAGAATCAACAACAATAATGTAACCAGGATTTTGTAAAAACCTAATTTAAAAGGGTGCCGTGGAGTTTCTTGCTCGTTCTTCTCCATAGAGGCCTACCTCCGTTTTGGAACGAGCAACTAGCTTCAACTTTCGGACTAACTGACCGACTCCTTGACAATTCAAAAGTGCATGTAAATGGTCTACTTAATTGAAATAAATGTTTTGACTTTGACTTTGACTGTAAATTCCAGACAATAATCTGTCCCTTTGCCAAATTTCGTCCAGATCAGTTTAGATGTTCTGACGTGATTGAGTAACAAACAACCTGCCATTGAAACTTCCGCATTTATAATAGTAGTAAGGTACAAATTAAGCGTGTCCCACACTGGCGCGGCCTGCGGTGGCGGCCAACCGCGGGCCGCGGCCCCGCCCCCTGCGACAACACACTGCCGCGGTGGCGGTGGCGGCCTGATGCGTCATTATTAAATTAGTAGGGGAGCCCAAAATGCTAAATGTGGATTTACTCCAGCGTCGTGGGGACCTTTTAGATTGTAAAGATTAGATGCTAAAAAGAAAAAATGGTTAAAGATGGAACCCTTTCACTGGTGGAGTGAAGATGAAGGATGAAATCTCTCTAACAAACATGATAAATTAAATGAAAGGAAAACCAGGAAATCTTAAATTAATTTAACTATTTACAAAAATTTAGATTTCCTGGTTTTCCTCAGAAAGAGATTTCATCCTTATAATTGACCCTAACGATCGATGCAATAAAAGTACAGGGTATAATTTTTTCAGATTTAAGCCGGTTCGATTCCCGGGTGTGGGAGAAGAGAATTTTCGAAAATCTTTGAATGCAGTTTGCTTTCTATTCAAAAATAAGGCGATTATCACACGGCACCGCACGCCGCTCCGGCATGCGGTGGCGGTGAAGCGGATTTTGATGCGGTTTTGGTTTTAGCCAGTTATTTTTTACCGGTTTTGACCAGTTTTCAGGGTGTCCAGGTTGGGGTTTTTTTTTTCCCCCAATTTGGGGAAAAATTTTAGGGAACTTTTGGTGAAATTAAAACTGCGGGGAAAATTCTGGGAAAAAAATAAAAAAATTCTGCGAATCCACTAGCGCGAATACAGATAAGCGCGAAGTATATTTTTATAAAGGATAATGGGCAAAATTCTTAAAATAAGGTTCCGTACACATACCCACATCACTTTATCTATTAGATAAAATTCATAACGGCTAATTACGCGTCATGGGTGTCGTGTTTATGGTTTTCGAGGGTGCTGATGACGAAAATGAGGTCAAAATGAAAATCCAAGATGGCGGCCGCAAAATTTTACAAAATATGCTTCATGGGTGTCGCGTCCATGGTTTTCGAGGGTGCTGATGACGAAAATGAGGTCAAAATAAAAATCCAAGATGGCGGCTGCAAAATTTTACAAAATATGTTTCATGGGTGTCGTGTCCATGGTTTTCGGGGGTGCTGATGCCGAAAATGAGGTCAAAATAAAAATCCAAGATGGCGGCTGCAAAATTTTACAAAATATGCTTCATGGGTGTCGTGTCCATGGTCGTGGCATATTTTGTAAAATTTGCGGGCGCCATCTTGGATTTTCATTTTGACCTCATTTTCGGCATCAGCACCCCCGAAAACCATGGACACGACACCCATGAAGCATATTTTGTAAAATTTTGCAGCCGCCATCTTGAATTTTCATTTTGACCACATTTTCGTCATCAGCACCCGCGAAAACCATGGACGCGACACCCATGAAGCATATTTTGTAAAATTTTGCGGCCGCCATCTTGGATTTTTATTTTGACCTCATTTTCGTCATCAGCACCCTCGAAAACCATGGACGCGACACCCATGAAGCATATTTTGTAAAATTTTGCGGCCGCCATCTTGGATTTTCATTTTGACTACATTTTCGGCATCAGCACCCTCGAAAACCATGGACACTACACCCATGACGCGTAATTAGCCGTTATAAATTTTATCTAATGGATAAAGTGATGTGTGTACGGAACCTTATTTCAAGAATTTTGCCCATTATTATCCTTTATAAAAATATACTTCGCGCATATCTGCATTCGCGCTAGT
Organism: Hoplodrina blanda; assembly: GCA_949316365.1. NCBI lineage: Eukaryota > Metazoa > Arthropoda > Insecta > Lepidoptera > Noctuidae > Hoplodrina > Hoplodrina blanda. The sequence continues at coordinate 4,932,185 of OX438582.1, forward strand.
GGATTCGCGGAAGTATCTATCGCGCAAGTGTAGGCGCACAAATGTCTATCGTGGAACTGTCATTCGCGCAAGTGACCTATCGCGCAAAGGGAGTCGCGCAAGTGTCCGTGCGCGCAAAAGGTCTCGCGCAAGAGTCTTGCGCGTAAATGTCTTTCGCGCATGTGTCCTGATACCCACTATGCTGCCTAGGTCAACAAATAAAAAAATAGATTTAATAATATAAGAAGCCAAAAGTCCCTAAAAATACACCTAAACATATAACGCCCTTTTAAAAAATTATATTACCCCCTTTTGGGGAGAAAACCCCTAAATTGGGAACCCTGCACGATGATCCGCACGGTGATGCGGTTGTGACGAGAACACCGCTCGACCGCGCGGTCGTGCGGTGTTCGTGTGCAAGGTTCAAGCGGATTTCATAGAGGCTAGTGCGACGTGAGAACCGCATCACCGCACGCCGGAGCGGCGTGCGGTGCCGTGTGTTAATCGCCTAAAGGAATGTTTCCTTTGAGTAAAATTTTCTATCTGCAGTGTTAAGAGTACTTTCCCTCCAGGTGGCATTACAAAATTCCACCCTGTATATGGTGGAGGTACTTAACAGGGTGCAAGGTATCCCCCCTTATATTAATCTGCCACGCTCGAGTAAATCCAAAAATCCCTTCCTGGGCTCCCCTACTATATAGTTTGACCGAAACTGCTGTACGGCGCCTTAGGTATGTGCGCGGCGAGACGCGGGGGAGTACCGGCCGCTCCGTGCCGTCAGTCTGCCGCCGACGCTCACGGCGTTAGCTAGCATTTGTTTGTACCGGACCGTCTATGACAGACGCACATGAGATAAATATACAAAGATGGGTCGTGCGTTATCTCGTGATGTCAAGACCGTCATTTTTAAAATGGTCGGATATTTTAAGAAAAGTAGACCAAAAGCTTTGAATAGAATAGTGATGCGAATATTGCCAAAATCGTAGCGGAGGCAATTTTCAATTCAAATGAAAAAAACTTTCTAAAGTTTATCTTGGATGTTACTGACATCGGTGAAGGAAAACATCGTGAAGAAACCTGGAATTCTAATTAATATAAGTCTGGAATCGCATCTGGCTTTACATAAAATATTGTAAACCGATATCGTAAGATCAGTCCGACAATATTGATCTCATGTGAACTCATGGTCTTTTTTCCTGGGACCCCACCTCCCCGCGCTTTCCTAAGGGGCGGTACAACACTTTCGGTCAAACTATAATTAAACATTATTTTGATGTGTGAGATTCCTATATTATCTATTATTGGCATCTCATAATATTACTTTTATGAACAGAAAGTGCGAAATTATTATTTAAAATTTACTATTTCTGTTACAATATTCGTATTTGGCGTCATTTTTCAACGTGGTACACGCGGCCTGTTGCAAAAATTTGCAACTGACCGCGTGGTGCCGAGTGACAGAAGCACAGAGTATATTCTACTCATGTGGCAGAAGGGGCGTGGCATGGGTAATGTGACCATACGTCCCGTTTTGAACGGGACTGTCCCTTTATTCGTGACTTCGTCCGGGTGTTCCCGAACGATGCTTTGGGACGCAGAATTTTTTGGTTTTTTTTCAATAAACATAAAAACTACGCATCCTTTAACAGTTCTCTGTAATTTTCCTAAAGATAAAATATTTTTTAAAATGCATAAAAACATTACAAAACCTCAACGAAATAGCCTTATATTTTTTATCGTTTAGCTAATTATTCAATATCTACTTAATTTTCTTAAAGAAATGATCTCAACAGATTTATTTTATTACTGCGACTTTACTGACGTCGTACTTTTGAAAATGTCCCGTTTTAAGTCAAAATAAAATGGTCACATTAGCATGGGGGCGGGGCTTGCGCCGCGGTCAGCCGCTCGCGGGCCGCGTCTTGGCCGCGCGTGTCTGAAGGCTCACCTACATTTCTAACGAATACAACTGACCGCCACCGCGGCCGCCACCGCAGGCCGCGCCAGTGTGGGACACGCTTTACACGTTGCTGTGCTACGTACTTATCTACGGCGTAGCATGTTCTAGCTACGACGTAGCTTGTTCTATGCTACGGCGTAACCAACCTATGAAGCTAACATATAAAGTGCATTGAATAATTAAAATGTATTAATTATAATTGAATTAAGCACAATATTTTACTTACAGCTATAGAAAAAAAACACGTATCACCAAACGCAATGAAAGAAGTACTCGATAAAGTTGACAAAAGTGATGATAAATCGGAAATCATGATGCACGTCCGAAAAGGTACGTATCGTAAATTTGTATGAGTTTGTAAATACCTAATTGATTTTGGAAAATGTAAAATCGGAAAATTGCGCTTAAAAAATATGGTTTCATTGATACTATATTTATAAAACTTCAATTTTCCTGATACCAGCTTACCCTCAGGTACCTCTTTTGCCATTAGCATAGCTGTATTATAAATAAAATATTTTTTTATTTTAGCGGTTGAAAATGGAAAGCTACCGCCTGCTATTTTGGACGAGGTGCTCGCCAGTGTACTGCCTAGTGACAATAAGGAACAAGTCGCGAAGAAGGTCCGCAAAGGTAATTGTCACATCACACACTAAAGAATAAAAAAGAAAGACTTCGACTTTGTATCTGTCACCTCTGACCTAGAGCAAACCCATCTCATATACAAAAAAATGATCGACTGTATCAACTGTATCACTTTTTACAGCACATTTTGATTGATGCAAAACGTATGTAAATAAGGGAGTAAATAAATTAAAAAAAACTGGCAGTCATAGTGACTGCCAACAGAAGTGTGAACTTGTAACGTCAGATTAGCATGTCGGTGTCGCGGTCACAATAACATGTCGATGACGCGACCCGTAAGTTTTGCCCCTATCAAACATCACTCAACGCGGGTAAAACGTTTTAAATTCAATCATTTCAGCGTTGGAGACGAAACAGCTGCCACCCCACGTGATGGAGCATGTTTGGATACCTTTAAAACCCATAGATAATAAAGAAAAAGCGATGGAAAATATCCGTAGAGGTAAGTCAAATAGAATTGAGATGTTAGAAATCAATATAACGATTGCTAAGAAATACGGTATACCTGTATTTCTTTCACCACAGATCAATTGACACCACAGATGAATTGACTGTATACTTTTTATGAACTGTCAAAACGCGATACCTTTATAGATTTTTTATGGCAATAGCAGCCAGCCTGTGACGTCACTTTTTGCCAAATTAACCTAAATTCAGCGAGATAGATTTGCACAGAATAGACGGACAGCTCTAGAATTTTGCTGAGTGTGCTCTGAACGTGAGCTGTGCTCATAAAATTCGTTCAGTAATAAATCCGTGTAAGTACTACATATAAATTCGTATGCGATGTTTGGTTTTAGCGGCAGAAAGAGGGTTAGTTTCGCCAGAAGTGTTGGATGAGATAGGCGCCACTGACAATGACACTAAGTCCGAAATCAAGAATAAGATCCGAAAAGGTACGTGAATAACAGAGATAGTTATTGTAAAAAATAGCTCCAATAGACCTCTTTTCTTTTCTTTTTTTAGTATGTTTTGTTAGATGGTATTCTAATCATACATATATATAAACTCACGCCTTTTTCCCATGGGGGTAGGCAGAAACCACAGAACGCCACCTGCTATGATCCTTAGGGTCAGTTCACACCGAGACGCGACGCGACGCGACGCAACGTGACGATACTGGAAGAGGCCAGTGACTTCGCGCTGCGCCGCGCTGCGCCGCGCGCCGCCGCGAGACGCATCGCAACGTCGCCGCTCTTGCACGTCGCGCGTACCGGCGATTCACCGCTGCGTCGCGATGCGTCTCGCGGCGCCGCGCGGCGCAGCGCGGCGTAGCGCGGCGTAGAGCGACGCATCGCGACGTAGTGCTGCGTGGTGTAACGTATTCTAAATTCTTACAACGAAATGTGTATCTTTTCGTGTAGAAAATAAAGTTATATTTTGAGTCGCTCTTTTAAAGTGTGCACGCAGCGTCGCATCGCGTCGCGTCTCGGTGTGAACTGACCCTTACATACTCCTTTCGCCTCATACACATTCACATATCTCGTCATACAAGCACGCCGGTTACGAGTACTGCGCACCTGACCTTTCTGAAGAACATCACTATAACAGGTCTTTTCTATACAGGGTCATTGAACATTTATCAGAAACCTGAAAAGGGGTCATTGTACTCATCATTATGAATAACTTTCAGTATGAGACCAACCTCAGAAACATGAAAAAAGAAACAGCTGATCCATACATTATGATCGTGTTGTATAGTATTTTTGTAGGCAACAGCTGTTTTTTTTTCATCATGTCAGGGTTGGTTCCTTTTAATACAGTCGTATAATACTGCTATAAAGAAAGTAGTTAAGCCCAATATTGTTTTGTTAATTACAGCGGTAACAAAGAGGTATGTGACACCATCCGTTGCGGATCTTGTTCTCAAGGATATAAGCAAGGGACGTAATAAAGCTGCAATTATGAAAAATGTCCGTGAAGGTTTGTTGAGAGCAGACTTTTTCATATACACTAAGAAAACAGAGAGTTAGAAGTAGGTTTTATCGTTGTTAGGGTTTCATACCCGGAGGGTGCCAACGACCTGCCTGTTACTATCCGTCTATCTGTCTGTCAGTAGACTGTATCTCATGAACCGTAATAGGTGGAGAGTTGAAATTTTCTGTATGTACGAGTATGTCTATTGCTACAATAACACCGAAAATAAAAAGTTAAAATAAACGGAGGAAATACAAAAAATGCGACATTTTGCATGCAATATTATTGTACTGGGGTACGGAAGCCTTCGTGTGCAATTGTAAAATATTTAGAGACTTTAATTGCTATTATTGCAAGCTAACATTACTTTTCTGTACGTACAGTCGTCAGCACATCAGATCCATCTTTTTGTTGAAAAATCGCTCCTGTTAGAACTGCATAAGATGCCGCAGTGTTTACCTTAATTGCTGTGTTTACATTACTATCCTAAGCAGCTTCTTTCTATAGCACTGTAAATTAAATGATCTTTTCTTAGCGGACGTCTACTAACTATAAACTACCTCCCTGCCAAATTTCATATTTATACTTAAGCGGTTTTTTATATTTCGTGATGAGTGAGTAAGTGAGTGAGTGAGTGAGTGAACTTTTTTTATATATTTAGATTTAGAAGCAATAATTTTGATGATAATTTTGTTTTATAGCTGTAGCCACAGGAAAACTTCCATCTGATGTTATGGATGATATTAATGCTGACGTTCTTCCTAACGACACAAAAGCTCAGCTCTTGAAGAAGATCCATAAAGGTAAAAAATAAGAATAATATTACCAGTCTATTATTGCCCCAAAGCAGGGCAAAGGAGGGAGGGCATGAGCATTGATCACCACGCTTGCTCAAAGCGGATTGGCGATTTAAGGCTTATATAAGGGTCCAGGTTTTTTCCTTCATCGATGTTGGTGATGCCCAAAACAACCTGAGGAAGAGAATCTTAAATGCGATACTTTTTGCTCGCGACTTCGTCTGCGTAAACTTCAGAACTAAGCAATGTCCAAAATTATCCCACGGGAAAACAAAAATGGTATTAAAGTCCTAATAGTATGGGATAAGTATTTAAAAAGATTACTGAAATACTTTTCATCATAATTTCAGCTGTTGATAAACGTAAAATGTCATCAAAAGCCATTGAAGACCTATTGAATGATCTGCGACCCACGGACGATAAGTCTCAAGTCCTGAAGAATGTTCGCAAAGGTAAAACTAAATGATAAACCTTGTTAAAAGTATATTTGTAGTATTTAGTAAGGATGGCATGGTTGACGCAGTGGTTAAACGATTAGTTGCTGCGTTGGGTGTCGTGGTTTTATTCCAGCACGGAAGAATTATTTGAACGGGCCACAGATAGTTTTTCCGGGTCAAGCTGTTTGTGTACGTGAGCAAAATACATCTATATAAGTATATGGCTAAATGGGTTCCTATGTGTATCTGGCTGATTCCATTTTGTCTTGTGTTCGTAATATCCCGGACAAGGCTGGCTTTTATGAGAGAGAATTATTCAAAACTCCAACGGAAATGTCGGAAATTCGCTCCCATGCAAAGCCTGGGCTGTCCGCTACTATAAAATACAATTAATGGAGAACTAATCTTTGATAATATTTCAGCGGTAGGCAAAGGGCAACTTTCTCCCGCTGTTATGGAGAATATAATAACTACAGTACAACCTGACGACAATAAGTCTGTCATATTGAAGAAGGTCCAACAAGGTTAGTTGAAAGACAGCTTCTATCCGAGTTCGATAAAAAAAAATTAATACCTTTTTTCTTATAATTTTTGGGCCCTGTAGGTGGCCACGTTTGTCGCGGCATCAGTAGCGTTGTTGATGTACTCTAAAATGCAGGTGTAGGGATACTTTGGATAGGCTATCGTCTTATCATGAGCATCGCACTTACATACACTGGGTATCGGTGGGATTTATATAGGGGTAAATGGTGCTCAAAGCTTTAGATATATGAGGAACGGGGTGGAATGTTGGAAAAGGAGGTCTTCGGACCGGTCTAGTGGTCTATTGCCCAACGGTTGTTGCGTATCTATATTTGCTAATGTCGCAGAAAACTTTCTCATGTCCATGTAGACGTCAGTTGTAGATCGCATGTGTCGTGATAGATTTCGCGACTTCAAGAACCAGGGCACACAGAAGAAGAAAACAAGTATTTATCTTGACTCCAATTATGTTGATAATTTCAGCGATAGCTAAAAAGCACGTGACTCCGTCCAACGCAGCGATAGTACTCGCCGATGTTGGCGCTGGTGAGGATAAAGAAGAAATAATTGAAAGGGTTCGTAAAGGTAAGACATTGAAGACATAAGTTTGCAAAAATAACGTAAAGAATTATCTAATAGAATTTTGGATTTTTTGAGTCTAAAATCTATGAACGGTTTCACCACCTGCCTGATAATAACAATGAATGTTTGTCTGTTATGCATTTCTAAACCATTGATCCAATTGTTGTAAATCTTCAGTGGGTTGTTGTGCAAACGCCCAAGGTTTCGGGCCCTATAAGAAGAGAAAAAATATCACCTAGTTTGAAGAAGCGGGCAGCAGTTTCATATAAATTCTGTTCCATTTTTTATTAAGTCTGGTGAGAGTCTGCTGGAGAATTCAGAGGTGGTGAAATTGCCTTCAAATGTATTAATTCTTGATTGCTTTGTTAGTCCAGTAGTCACAATTCACAAAGCGGGACCACTGCGCATGAGGCCTTGGGTTCGATTCCCAGGTTGGGCAATGTGTAATTGGGGTTTTCCATCGGGAATTTCTCAGTAGCAGCCTCGGAGTTAGGATTTGTGCCCGGTTGATAGCAATAAACTCGCCCCCTGTTACATCGGACTTAAACATAACTGGCGAAATGAGGGTGTACTTCTGCCTAACCCTTTGAGAATTACAGGCGTGATGTTATGTTATGTGCATATGTGTATTAATTTTAGCGGTTGCAAAAGGGCAGCTTCCTATGGCGGTTATGGAAGATATACTCGCTGATGTTCGTCCTGAAGATAAAAAGCCTGCCATAATGAAGAAAGTTAAACAAGGCAAGTAAACCCATGCAATAAACGTGAATAGTAACAAAAATGTTTAAGATATGTCAGAATTAATTAACATAAAGAATAACATTACAGCTATAGAAAAAAGGAAATTGCCACCAGATGTTATGGACAATATAGTTTCTTCTCTGCAACCCAACAATAAAGAAAAAGCGATCGACGATATTCGTGAAGGTAACTTGGCAACCTGCGCAGCCTTGCCCTAATTAGAACTAAATTCCGTGCGTTCAAGCGTTTTTGCCTTACTGAATTCAAATGTAACAGCTCAAATTAAGGACCCATTAATTAATGTTAATTGCAATCCGTGGTGCTTGGCCATCTGGGCTTCTCCCAGTTGTAAACACCATTGTGTTTGCCTAGTTCTGTTCTGACTCCTGCTTGTTTGGAGGGAAGTGGAAATTATGTGTTTTCTTACTCCTCCGCTGTTTTTTTTTCTGATTAATTTCGATGTGGGATTTAAGACAGTTGAATCGTTTCTCCGGGACCCGTCAAGCTTCATTGCTTCGGCGTTTTTCTGGAGGTCGCCACTGTTGATTCTGGTAGTTGAGAACAGTGTGGGGGGTTTATCCCAAAAAAAATTGTCTCTTTTCAGCTACCTTTTTTTGTACAGTTAAGAAAAGAGATAGGTATCTGTATCCAGGACATTCCAGGGTCGTCAGATTTAGTTGAAGTTTTCTTAGAAACCGATGGATTTTTTTTTTAGTTGGCAAAAATCATCAAATGACTCCTTCCGCCCTGGGTGGGGCGGAAGGGACTGTCAGACTTTTACTGACTAAAAAACCACCCTGTTCCTTCTGTTGCCCTTTACGTTCCGGGGCCACGGTATCCTGTTAAGACGTCCCGCAACCCCGGAGAAACCGATGGATGTCTTCGATTTAAACTTAATAAATGAACTGTTTATTATCTACTTTTTAAATTAAATTACGTTTGAAAACATCTATCGGTTTCGAAGAAAACTTCATCTAAATCAGTCGACCCTGTATACCTATCTCTTTTGTAGGCTGTACATTATGTTCTTTATTGTTAGTTATGTTAATATCTAAGTTCGTCTAATCACATAAAAACTTGTTTTGATATGACAGCTGTAGATAACCGTCAATTATCACCTGCTGTACTGGACGATGTAATGGCTCATGTGAATCCGAGTGACACAAAGTCTCTGGTTATAAAGAAAATTTCTAAGTGTAAGTCTATAAAATACTTATATTATAAAGAGGTGGAAGTTTGTTTTTAGTAGGTAATCTCGGGAAGTACTGGTGCGGCTATTAAAAATAACCGGTTCAATTGTAAAATAAGAACTTTCATATTTACTCTCTCTCTCTCTCTCTCGGCAACAGTAATAGCATAGTGTATCATAAAGTGCAAACTAAAGTACATCATAAAATATACCATAAGGGGACTTTTAATGTGGAACTAACCCTGACATTAAAAAAAAACAGCTATTCCATACAATTATATCATGTTGCAACTTGAAGTGCATTATTGTAAAGGAGAGAGGATTTTCTTTTTCTAGATTCAACTCCCAGGTCGGGCTAAAAGTGTTACTTTGTTTTTACATTACAAACTTAGTAGCAGCCTGAGAGAAGAAGAGAAGAAGAGTTTAGAAGTTGGTGGTGTAACCCCCCGTGCCTCGGAAAGCACGTAAAGCCTTTGATCCTGGATCTCTCCCCTGTTGTGCCGGATTGCCGTCCCATCGGACTATGAGAGTAAGGGAAGAAGGAGTGCACCTGTGTTTGCGCACACACTTGTGCACTATAATATCTCTTGTGTACCTACTTAGCTAGTCTCCAATGAGATTGGCCGAAATCGGTTTGGGAAATATTATGACATTATGGCGTTATTTATATGACATTTATGTTTTAATTTTACAGCAATTGAAAAGAGGCATGTAACGTCTTCTGCCGCGGAAACAATACTCATTGATGTTGAGAAGAGTAAGAATAAGGAAGAGGTTATTATAAGGGTCCGTAAAGGCAAGTATACCAAGAGATCTAATTGGTGGCTGTGACCAGGGCATCTAGCCCAAATTAGTGGGGTAAACAATACAAATTCAAAATACTTTATTATAAAACCATACTACATTATAGGTATTTACAAACTGCCTCGCTGGTTTTGTGGTTACAAGCGCGGCTGCGGAGCGTGAGATCCTGGGTTAGATTCCTAGGTCAAGCAAAAGTGTTTCGGGTTTTTACATTAGGGAGTTACTGCGTGTTAAATATACAAAAAGGAACTTTTATTATTAAGTAACAACTCGTATTACATATCAATTTAAGCAATTCAAGTATTTTACCGTTTCTTATACAAAATGTTTATTTTAGCCGTTGACCAAGGATTACTGCCGCATTCCGTTCTAGATGAAATCATTGAAGATGTAAAGCTCAGTGATAAAAGGGTTGACGTGATACGGAAGGTCCGTAAAGGTAAGTTCTATTATACATGGTGAAAGAGATATCGTGGCACACACCTACACTCATTAATATGATCATTTTTTAACGACCAACTCTAAAATATGACGGAAAAAAACAGCCGATTCTTACATTTTGATCGTTTTGTAGTGAATTTTTGTGGGGAACAGCAATTTTTTTCTGAACTAATTTCCTTAACGCAGCCTGAGGGAGGAGTTAACTGGCAGAAATCGTCACATAAGGAAAAAGTGTTATACCCGTAAGCCTGTCTTTAAGGTAGCCACAACGACCGGTCCTGTCGCTACCCGAATTCAGCGGTTTTCCGCGACAAGTACTAGGTTGTTGGTCCAGCTCATGGAGGATCTTCCCACACTGCACCTTCCTTTCTATGGGTCTTTTTAACCTGAGAATAAATGATTTATTATTATTATTATTTTTTTTTTAATAATCGTCAAGAATTTTAATGTTCTTGTAATATTTCTTTTTCATAAATTATCTGGAATCAAAGAAAACTATGTAATACAAACGTTATAATTACAGCAATAGAAAAGAATCAAGTATCACCAATGTTCTTGGCTGATTTGACCGGCCATGATGCAACAAAAGGTGAAAAGGCTGAAGTCATGGGAAAACTCCGAGCAGGTCAGTATACAAAGCTAAATTATATCCAAATCTGTATAAATAGATTTTTATTTATATAAATTAATGTTTATGTATAAATTATTTAATTTCCACATCGTATGTAACATCATGAATGTCGTGATGGCCCAGTGGTTGAGGCGCCCGCCTCTCATGCATGAGGTTGTCAGGGTTCGAATCTGGGCATGTACCAATGGGACTTTTTCAATTCATATGTACTCTCTAAGTTATCTTAGACATCGCTGACATCGTTCCGTGTCTCGGTGAGCACGTTGGTCCCGGCTGTCATACGTGGATCTTTGACAGTAGTTACGGGCGTAGAAGTCCGAAAATCTGACAACCTGTCAACCTGTCTGGCATGCGGTTAGAATGGAAGCCGACCCCAACATAGTTAGGAAAAGACTGGGCAGATGATGATGATATAGTATTTTTATATAAAAAATTCAAAAAGTAAATTGTACCCGTGCGAAGCCGGGGCTTTCACAGACATTACTTTGTGTTTTTTGTTTTACTTTAGCGGTTGAAGATGGCCAACTACCCCCTGCTATTTTGGATGAAGTTATGGCTGACGTAAAGTATGGTGATACTAAGCCCCAAATGATGGCGAAGGTCCGCAAAGGTCAGTAGTAAGGAGGTCTAGATAACAGATAGGAAAGTTTATAGTTAACAGACTGACACACAACTTCGATTTGTCGCATTATAGTTATTTCAGAGGTCTGACAAAGAATCCATCATCCATCCATATCTGCCTATAGGCGTCCATTGAACGTAAACAAAGAATGACAACCGTTATTTGAATATACGGAAAATTTAAGTAGTCATTTTTCTGAACAATAATTTTCCTTGTTTTACATACATAATATAGGTATTATAATTACGTTTACTGTATAGTTAATGTTAAAATAACCGTTTTAAGTAATAAAAGTCAAATTTAATACATCGATAAATTAATCATTATCGCTGATTTCAGCGATAGCAAAAAGGTATGTAACACCCGGAGCTATGGAAGAAGTACTTGCCTCCGTAAACAAAAGAGACAATCCAAAGCAAATTATAAAGAAGATGCATAAAGGTAAGTAGACGAGAGTTAGAAGAATGTGATAATTACTTAAAATTGTTTCTTTTTTACCTAAGCATCATGTAAGCGCGGATCCTCCGTGGTTTGCACAGTGGTATGCCCTACACCCCAATTCGCGGAAAAAAAACTTAAGTTTGCTGTAAAAGTTTCATTTAAAATCGGTTTAGTTTGACTGCCTCGTTGGTCAAGTGGCCGTAAAGCGCGACTGGTGAGCATGAGATCTTGGGTTCCCAAGTCGGGCAGTGTTTTTGGGTATTTCCATCAGGAATGCCTCTGTAGCTTTGGAGTCTGGATTTGTGCCCGGTTGATGGCAATAGGCTCGCCCCCTATCACATGGGATACACCTCTGCCTAACCCTACGGGGATTACAGGCGTGATGTTAGTTTAGATTTAGATGCGGTAATGTGATACGCGTGATTGAGTCCAACTCGCGTTTGACCGATTTCAAATGACCGTGAACATCCTTTTTTGGGGGCGCGTCTGGCATCATATCCTAAAAACAAAAATTATAATTTTAGCGGTAGAGAAAGGGCAACTACCCCAATCGGTTCTGGATGACATCCTCGCGAATGTGACGCCTGCGCATCGTAAACAAGAAGTTATGGAAAAGGTTCGCCAAGGTAGGTTGCCCACAGCTCATTTCTAAAGAAGTTCTAACAGACATTTCTTCATATTTATACTCCATTCCATATAAATTCAGTTATGTTGATGAAATTACTGTCTTACGTGGTTGAGGAAGGACCAGGGCGACGATGACCACGAACCCTAAACAACGCATAACGCGCGACCCTGCCACATTGCACGTCGATATGGCGTCACTTTCTGCACATGATGACGGGAAGAAATTGCGGGATGACTGACGGTCGGTCGCGGTCGCTGACATCGGAATGCCACTGGTCGTCAGGCGACAGGCGACCAAGGTCGCGGTCGCTAGTCGCGGTCGCCGGTCGCCCTGGTCGCCGACATTGGAATGCTACCTTAACAAGATATAACATTTGTATTTTTTAATTCATGAAGTACCGCTAACGATTTCTATTGTTGTTGGTCCAGCTATGGAGAAGAAGCTAGTACCGCCAGAGGTGATGGATGAGATAATGCGCACCACCACCGATGACTCCCCAATCATGAAGAAGATTAACCAAGGTAAGTGGTATTGTTAAGCGTTTGCAAACGTCTTTTATAATGTTCACAGTAAGGCGCGTCGCTCACTGGTAAGTCGAGGCGACGTCGCGTCAGCGGCGGTGCGGCGTCGCAGCACGGTCGAGGATAGGTCTTTGCGTAGAGTCGAGGCGCAGGTGGCTATGCTTCCTTCACATTTTGAATGACAAAATGGCGGTGAAATCGTGGCTTGGGCACACTTGAGCGCCCCTCCTGCGCCTGCACCTCGCCTCCGCCCCGCCTGCACCTCGCCTCCGCCCCGCCTGCACCTCGCCTCTGCCCTGCCTTTACCTCGCCATCGCCGCAACTCTTGTATGTGAGCGCACTACCATTCATTTGTAAAGATAACCTTGTTGCGGCGTGCCTCTTATGCGCCCGCGCCTCAACTGCACCTCAACTGTTAGGGGCGTCGCTCACACGATTAACAGTCGAGGTGCAGTTGAGGCGCGGGCGCATAAGAGGCACGCCGGAGGCAGGAGGGGCGCTCAAGTGTGCCCAAGCCACGATCCCACCGCCATTTTGTCATTTTGTCATTCAAAATGTGAAGGAAGCATAGCCGCCTGCGCCTCGACTCTACGCGGAGACCTATCCTCGACCGTGCTGCGACGCCGCACCGCCGCTGACGCGACGTCGCCTCTACTTTACCAGTGAGCGACGCGCCTTAATCGTGTGAGCGACGCGCCTTAAGGAGTGGAACTATCTAACCGCGTCTGTATTTCCGAACGCATGCAACCCTAATCTCTTCAAAGTTAGAGTGAACGGGCTTCTTCTGCGTAAGCTCATTCCATTGTCGACTTTGTTTCTGTCACCTCTGACCTGAACAGAAACAAAGAGTAAACCCAACCTATATAAAAAAAAGTGAAGTTTGAATGAGCATGGCAATTGAGAACATTTTTTTTACTGATTTATTTATTTAGGATCTCCAACAAAAGATTTGTACCAATCTATATGTATACAAACTAGCGACTTCGTCCGTGTTAAAGTTACAAACATTGGAACCCTGTTTCATTTTCTTAAGTGGTGAACATCATACAAAGAACACTCCAAGTTTCAGGTCTCTACGATCAGCGGTTTAGGCTGTGCGTTGACCCGACAGTCAGTCATTCAGGTCAAAGCATATGTATAGATAATAGTTAACAAAAAATATTGTGTAGGTGTACTCCTTTACTTATAGGAGACAACAGCATGCTGATCTTGATTTCGATCTTAATTTCAGCCATGAAGAAAAAGAAGCTAACGCCGTCTCTCGTGGACGAAATAGCCGCTTATACAGATCCTGGTGAGAAAAGAACCGAAGTCATAAAGAAGGTTCGACAAGGTTGGTCTTACAAAATATACATACCTACAGATAAACTACGATAACATGGCGCGCCCCTCAAAAAATTCAAAACGTTGGAAAGTATTTACAAAGCGTCACCAAGACTCACAACGCATGTGTGCTTACTGAGACGGCTCTCGAACAAAAATAAATCCAGCGATTTTTTTGCTCGACTAGCAGCGTCATCAATTACTCATTATTATTAGTATGGCGCTGCACTGATATACCTACTCTAAAATGATACGTGCGTTGTCTTGCGCGATCAGCTAGTTATGATTAGTTGACCAACAAATATACCAGCTACTGAAGACGAATACTCACAACTGCATACAAACTCTTTCGTAAGGATGTGACTACACACATTGAAATAGTAATATGGAGGGGCGCGCCATGTTTTCGTAGTTAATCTCTTATGATACCTACCTACTAAATGAATCATTATTATCACATGTAATTACCAGAACCATAGATATACGTACTTTGCGGTAAATCTAAATGTTTGCTCTTTATTTTTCCTAATAAGGAAATACCGCTTTACTAAAAGGAAGGAAACAATTCATTTTAAAATGTATATTATCTAAAATTACGTAGGTAATAAGTTTATTTAGGCATTGATTTATGATGATTATTAAATAGATAGGTACGTAGATTTTTAAAACAGAGTACATGTATTACAGGCTAGTGTCTGTAATTCCATGTCTTATTTTGCGGACGGTAACTTTGAGTATTAATAGTACTGGCAATCACCACACTGTTTGTATCGACCACCTTTTACAAAGGCCGAATCAGTTGTCTAACTATTTATTTGAATACAAATTTTACAGTTAAAATTTATCGGGTTTTCAGGGGTAAAATAAAGTGTTTCTTTAGAGAAGTTATATGTCTTGGAATAGGCTACTTGAGACCACCAATCAATTGACGTACTTTTTATGACCTGTCAAATCGCGATTCTTCCATAGATTGTGTACCTATTGCTATACACATATCAAACTGTGACGTCACTTAATTAGCAACTCAATTGACGAACTATTTATTGATATCAAAGTCACAAAAAATCTAATTTCAGGGGTAAAATAAAGTGTTTCTTTAGAGAAGTTATGTCAATGGAATTATTGGTTATTTGAATCAACTATCCAATAAGCAAGATTTACATAATAATAATGGATATTTCAGCGGTCGCAAAGGGACGCCTGACTCCATCTGCCTTGGACATGATACGGGATATAGATGAAACTAAGCAATCAAAGGATATGGATAGTGTACTCGATGACCTTGACAACAGTAAAGATAAGGCTGACATCTTGAAAAAGCTTCGTATTGGTAAGTCAAGTAATGAGGTGGCTAATTACTAGACACTTGCTGACATCGGTGAAGGAAAACATTTTTAGGAAATCTGGACTTGTAATTAATGTAGGTCTGGAATCGCCAATCCGCCTTGAGCGTGGTGATATCTAAATGTTCGTGCCTTCTCTGTTTGAGAAGAGGCTTTTGACTTGCAGTGAGACAATAATACCAGCCGTATTAGAATCTACAGGCCGTCATGGTAGATAGAAAAATATGATACTTTAATTTATTACTTATTTATAACATAAAATGTTTTAGCGGTAGACAAAGGACAAATGCCACAATCTGTGATCGATGACGTAGTCAAAAACTTAGACACCAGAGACGGAAAAGAAGAAACAATAAAGAAGGTACAAAGAGGTGAGTAGTTAAAGTATACACCAAGCAAAGAATAAAAAAATATATATATTGTAGTTTCACGCCCTTTTGCAAATGTCGTGATGGCCCTTTGGACAAGGCACTTGCGCCTGATGCACGAGGCTGTGGGTTTGTTAACACGTTCGGCCCAGCACCGCTCTCGTGAGGTGCGCACATTATGACACAATATTTTCTCATACTAAGTAGACATACGTCAATAAACGTTCTGCTCTACAAGTATACTAGAGTGTTATAAGATTAAACACAAAGTCAAAAGACGTCGTATACAGCAATAATTTCTAGTGATACCACCACCTTGACCATCCACCGTGACCATGTAGGCATCTACCATGGGTGGCCAAATTATTAGGGACAGCGCTCATAGAAATGTAATATCTAGTTAAAACATTATTTTTAAACAAAGTAATAGATTTATACGGGGTTTTTTTTTATTTGATATTATTACTGATATTAATATTATGTTTTGATGTGAAAAAATTGTAGAGCTGGTACCTTTTTATTGAAAAGTGATGTGACTTTCTCATTTAGTTGATTTTTGTTGAAAATTACTCTTAGTGTAGAAGTGTAAAAAAAAAATTTAGATTGACATTGCAAGTTTATTTCAGCTAACCGTAGTCAGAACGTGAGTAATGTGTCGTATAGTGGTACTATTTTTAATCTTAATACTTGAATTTTAATGTTATTAAAGTTATAACTTGAAAACCTCAAAATTACTTTTTTTCTAGTATGGGCAAGGTTTCAGACACGTCTTCAAGAAAAAATAGAGAAATAAAAACATTAATACTGCACTCTACACATGCCCAGAGAGGTATAGCAACAATTGCAAGTGTTTTAAGGTTTGTAGTTATTCTAATAAAAATGTAAACTGAGCAGAACAATACTCTGGAGGTAGGCCGTGTGAAAAAATGTAGCAGAAAAAGGATCACCACTCTTCGTACAGATCGAAAAATCAGAGATATCTGGCTTGAAAATCGTAAAACGGGTGTTGCCCGTTTGTCTACGATGATGAACGTTGAAAGAAAAGGAGTTTTCGAAATGACAGTACAAGCGCGGTTGGCCGAAGAGAACTCGATAGGTCGTCTGCCAATCAAGACACCACGCCTCACAGAGAATATGAAGAAGAGACGACTTCAATGAGCCAGACAACACCGAAATTTGTCTTTTGCAGGCTGGAGTCGGGTAAGAATATGTATTTTAATAGAACAGCACGTGGTGTTTGTCACTGTATTGCGATTTTGTAATATTTTTTCAGGTATGCTTCCGATAAATCAATATTTCAGATTTTGCTCGACAAAATTTATTTTGTGCGACGGCGCCCTGTGGTATAACTCCATACAGACTCTGCATGAACTGCCTTGTGGGGGGGCTAAACACCTAATAAGTACCATGTTGTGGTCTGTGACCTTTTCGAAAGGCATAAGGCGCCTATACATCGTTGTGACCGTGGAAGGGAACATGAGGCAGGACCAGTACCAACGACTTCTAGAAATCAAATAACGTATAATATTTTTTTTCCAAAAATAAATAAATAGTTTTGCCTACAGACTTGATGTTTTTATTACCTCAATTAATAAATCCTTTAAATAAAAATACCCGTGGGGCCTAAAACAACCCATTTCCCTGCAAAATTTAAACAAACTAGAAATTATTAAAATCTCGGCGCTGTCCCTAATAATTTGGCCACCCACTGTATAGCGTACGTAAATACATAGTTTTTTATATAAATAGGTATAAAATACTCATGTTTTATCGCAAAAATCGTCCGTCTGCGTCGCGACGACGTGCTGGGACGTTGACAACAATAAGCCGCAAAAATTTGATTTGCTGTGGCTCTAGATGTTTGATATTTGCAAGTGTTGCGGCGCAAATGTTCAACTAATGGAATTTACTATGGCTTCCTAACGTTGTGAGACGTAGTGCAAATAATATCATATTTTGATTAGACGTGATTAGACGTTGTGTTAACAATACATTTTACAAATTTGCCGTTATAAGACGTTGCTGGACCGAACGTGTTAATAGGCATAGGCTAAGAACCAATGTGACTGTTTCAATTCATAAATATTTTCTAAGTAAGTATATAGTATAGTAGTGTAGTGTAGTGTAGTAGTGTGTGTGTAGTGTATATTGTAGTAGTAGTTTTCTCAGTAGCAGCCTCGGAGTCTGGATTTGTGCCCGGTTGATGACAATAGGCTCGCCCCCTATTACATGGGACTTAAACATAACTGGCGAAATGTGGGTGTACTAATGGGTACACCTCTGCCTAACCCTACGGGAATTACAGGCGTGATGTTATGTTATGTTATGTAAGTATATCTTGGACATTTCTCACATCTGTGAAAGAAACCATCGTGAGGAAACCTGCACTTATAATTAATACAAGTCTGAAGTTGTCAATCCGCCTTGACAAAACGTGGCGATCAGTGTTCGTGCCTTCTCTGTATGGGAAGGAGAACTTTGCTTTGCTGTGTGAGAATAATTGGCGAATATTATTATTTGTAATGTCTTCTACTTACCTTTTCACTTTTTCTTTTCTTCTACTGACTAAAAAACCACCCTGTTCCTTCTGTTGCCCTTTACGTTCCGGGGCCACGGTATCCTGTTAAGACGTCCCGCAACCCCGGTAATCGACCCCCCGAGTATAGTTTTGTAGTTTATGGAGAAACCGTTTGTCTATGATGCCTTTTAGTTGAAAATGCTGTATTCGTATTAAAGGATAGGTGGAGTGAAGGAATTCTAATATTTAATTTAATTGCAGTAAAGCACATTATTATTATTTTCAGCTATAAGGAAGCGCCAATTACTGCCAAAGTTAACAAAAGTCGCCAGAAATAAGGATGCACAAGCGAAGAATGAGGCACTTGTCAGTCTCACTCCTAGTGATATACAAATTATCAATGAAGGTACAAATCTACCAATTGTAAAAATCTACTATAAAAACTGACTAACTGCCCTGTTGGCAGTATTTAGAGTTTAGTAACATTTAAAACCAACAATCGTAAAAAAAAACGTGTCAACAATTTGGAATATTGAGCTTCAATATCTCCGTAAGTACACGATTGATTTCCAGGTATGGTCTACATCAAAAATTATTTCACAATGATGAAAAAAAGATGTAACTTTCGACTACGTTAAGCGTCTTTTTGTACAACCGTTATATTAAACTATGTTATTTTTAAACAACAATCTCGTTTATCGCATATTTTCTTCGAATCCTTAATATTTTTTTATTTCCCCATTGATTTCAGCTGCAAATGCAGGAGAAATTTCGCCATCGGTCATAAAAATGGTAAAAGATAAAGATAATGTTATGAAAGATCCAGAATGTTGCGAAACTGATAAAGGATCGCTATTGGATAGGATTCTGAAAAGAAAACAAAATAAGGATGTCATCGTATCTAAGTCAGATTTAATCACATTTATGGACCGTCCAGATACTGACGATCAAGTCTTACGGAGGGTAAAAGCAGGTAATTATCTGCCTATGCGAGGCCAGGGCAAAATTTAATTCAGGTATAACACCACGACTCCGACACAGCTAAAACGTGCCATTCAGTTAGGGCTTTAAATTTTATGCATTAAAGTATATTTTATAATGACAAGATAAAAAATGATGACTGCCTCGTTGCACTATGGAAAATATAGGTGCTTTGCTGATTAAAAATCTGTAACTTCTTTATTTTCAGTCACAGCAACTTGAAATTTTGCACACACATAGAACATAGTATAAGAATTGGACTAATAATACTTAAAATATAAACTAGTGGTAGCTCGTGGTTTTACTCGCACTTTATTTTAGGAATCCGTAAAAATATTATATATACGAATGAATTTGACTTCAATATGACATTTTAATTCTTTTTAAATATCACGACAACTAAATAATACAAAATAAATTAAAAATAAAATATAAATTTTGACACATTTTACTATATTTTTATTACTAAGGGCTAATTTTTCAATCGTTAGATAACTCTAACGGAGGGATAAATATGGCGATTTGACAGCTTTTGTATAGAAAATATGTCAAATTGTCATATTTATACCTCGTATAAAAGTTATGACTATTAAAAAGTCAGCCCTAAGTAAAATATAGGGCGAAGAAAGTCTATCGAAGAAGGTGGTGCATAACAGCTTTTATACATTCCTGAATTTTATAGTATGCACACAACAATCAACATTCCTTTTATCGGTCAGATTTCTCAAATATAAGGAAAAATAAAAAAAATAAAAATAAGGTGTAAGTCAATATCAAAGCTACATCTTCGGATAACGTTTGTAGCTGACTAGAGCCAAGCAAGTCGAAAATTGACTTTTTTTTTCTGCCTCTGCTCTCGATATAAATTCGACAAGGTTTGCTTCAATTGCAACTAATTGCGGATTGCAAATAATTAACGTAATAAAACATATATTTTTTGTGCTTCACTTTATACAGGAAAAGCATAATGAGTATTGTATAGTGTACACACCATGTACTGATTTTTATCATAGATTTCTTTATTCTCACGTCGAACGTGTGCAAAACCACGCTTACACCGATAATGTATATTAAAATCACGGATAATTGGCCAATGATAAAAAAAAAACTTATCTATCAATTTGTTACAATTATGCATTTTGGCACCTCTGCCACATATTACTTCATAACTACTGAACGCGCAAAAATGCGCAGCTGATTCTTTACTAAAATATTATTAGGTATCCAATGAACATATTAATATCAAATTCAGAATGTAGGCAAGTGTAGCTAACAGTTAAAAGTCTCGATGAAGTTTAAGAATTAATTTTTTGCCCCATAATTTACAAAAATATTTATAACAAAAATATTTATTAACATAATTAAATAAAAACTACTATTTATAAATCTGTAATAAACAACCTATCGATTGATATATAACACTATAAGAGGTTCTTTAGAGAAACAACCAAAATTCAACTCCGAAAGTCTATGATTTTCAAAATAAAACTAACAGAAATTTTTAAGTGTCGGAAATTAACGTATTTTACGCAATATTTTAAATGACAAGTTATTGAAAAACAATGTAAATATGAAAGAATGACTCCTTATCTAAAAAATAAGACCAAGATCATGTCTTATTTGCATCATTCGAAAAAAGTATTTTTAATCAGCTCTTGTTCTACCATTTTCCATAGTGCGTTGGTCTAGTGGTCGCAAAGCACGACTGCTGAGCATGAGGTCTTGGGTTCGATTCCCTGGTCGGGCAAAGTGTTATTGGGTTTTTCCATCAGGAATTTCTCAGTAGCAGCCTCGGAGTCTGGATTTGTGCCCGGTTGATGGCAATAGGCTCGCCCCCTATTACATGGGACTTAAACATAACTGGCGAAATGTGGGTGTACTAATGGGTACACCTCTGCCTAACCCTACGGGGATTACAGGCGTGATGTTATGTTATGATATAAAATGTGGCAGCTAGCGGGCGGCGCGCTGGCACCTAACGGTTGGACAAACCGGTGCTGTTACAATGAGCCATGACCATTACTAACATTTTCGAAACAATGTGTAGAATCGTTACTAATCCATTTTTTCCTTATATTAACGCAAGAATGCTTTATCAGTCAATATGTAATTTAATGTATTATCATTGATTTCAGCTATAAAAAAAGGAGAAATATCACCGTCTGTCATGAAAATTTTATTAAATAAAGATAATGCCGGTATTATATTTTCCGACGAAATTGCTCGTACACTACATCCGTATAGGAAACGTAGCGCAACTAATGTTAAGAGATCCAAAAGCATGAAAATTACAGCAAGCAGGCCATCATCGCTCAAACCCTCTAAAAGTGAACGTCGCACGGATTTTACGCAGAGGAACAGAAGAAGTAAACTGTTTTCTGATAAATATATGCCCGTGAAGCAAAAAAGTAACATTATGTTCGATGGTATGCCAGAATATTCAGTATGCCGTTCTGATACGGCACATCCTTGCAAAGTATGTGGAAATAAAACGTTACACCCGTGTGTATGCGGAAGCAAAACATGCAAAGATGATATATTTAAAATGAGATTGTCGCAGATGAAACTAACTCACAGTGAGGCAAATTTAATAGCTTGTGTATGTGGAAGTGACATGTGTGAGAAAGAGACTAACAAAATACTTAAAGCTCTTCTAAAAGCCAAGAAAGCAAAAGCAATCAAAGAGGAACATGAACGAAAGAGACACGAGGAGGATGAAAAAAAAAGACTTAAACTAATTGAAGATAAAAAACGAAAAATAGAAAAGAAGAAATTAAAAATGAGATTAAAAAAGAAATGCAAGGCTGCACGAAAGAAAATGAAAACAAGAATTCATAAACGTGCTTTGGAAGATGTGAGGAAGAGTCATAAATCATCAGACAATATGTTAGTAGCAGAGTCCGCTGCAGACCTTGGCTACATGGGTAAGAATGTCTTTTTTATGTTAAAACCATTATATAGAATGATGCAGGATAGAGATCATAAATTGAGATCCACACACGACGCATGTCCTCAATTTTATAAAGAAGTATATCAATTATCAGGAAGAGTTGCACGTATAAAATATAGAATATTTTCAATATTTATGAAAAGAACAAAGAAACGGCCGCCAATCACTTGTCCGAAACACCTTTATCCGAAAACGCGAAGTAAAAGACCATGTGCGTGGGTTTTATATACCTGTCCAAATTTTTACCCCAAATGTGTTTCTTTACTTATATTTTGGAGACATTTTAGTCGTACGTTTATTTTTATACTAGCTGTTATTATATGGAGTCCGTGTATACTTTGTGTACAACTTTGCTATTGGCTGCTATGCAATTGCCTTTGTCTTATATTCTGATAGTTTTTGTATATCATTGAAATGGAATCATCATTTTTGTTGAAGAAAGTGAAGTATTTTTGTGATTGAATTTGTGTTTTATTATATTCTTCTCATATGTTGTACCCCAGGCAAGTAAGCAGGACTGTGTCTCTTTATAGTTTTATATCATTGCTTATTTCATACATACATACAGACATCTAAATAAATATAAAAGCGAAAGATCACTCAGTCACTCATCACGAAATATCGAAAACCGCTTGTCGTATAAACATGAAGGCAGGGAGGTAGTTTATATTTAGTAGACGTCCGCTAAAAACGGATTTACCAAAATTCACCCCCTGATGGGATGAAACGGGGTCCAACAAACAACAAACAAACAAACAAAACAATTTTTCTTTCTTTCTTTCAAAGGTTGTATGGAAAAACTTATGGGAAACGTAGGAGTAAATTAAGTAACCCGAATTTAACGCGAGCGAAGCTGCGGGCAAGAGCTAGTACATACATAAACTCACGCCTTTTTTCCTATCCGGGGTATTTATTCCTTCGGGGTAGGCAGAAACCACAGAACGCCAGCACCTACTACGATCCTTAGGGTCAGTTCACACCGAGACGCGACGCGACGCAACGTGACGATACTGGAAGAGGCCAGTGACTTCGCGCTGCACCGCGCTGCGCCGCGCGCCGCCGCGAGACGCATCGCAACGTCGCCGCTCTTGCACGACGCGCGTACCGGCGATTCACCGCTGCGTCGCGATACGTCGCTCTACGCCTCGTGATGCCTCGCGGCGTAAAGCGACGCATCGCGACGTAGTGCTGCGTGGTGTAACGTATTCTAAATACTCACAAAGAAATGTGTGTCTTTTCGTGTAGAAAATAAAGTTATATTTTGAGTCGCTCTTTTAAAGTGTGCACGCAGCGTCGCGTCTCAGTGTGAGCTGACGCTTACACACTCCTTTCGCCTCCTCCACGTTCATACACCTCGTCATACAAGCACGAGTTACGAAAACTGCGCACCTGCCTTTTCTGAAGAACCTCACCAATATTGCTCATTTTAATGGAATTTTAATATTTTAAATTAGGTACCTATCTAAATTCTTAATACTTAATACTATAAAGAAATTAATAGGTAGTAAAAATGTTCGAACGGTGCGATTTTTTCGAAGTTAGTGAGTGGCAAACGATGTCATCGATCCTGATGTCGATAAAGGGTAGAAGATACTTACTTACTTATATACACAAACAAAAAGTCTAGTCATGAATACGGTATAAATCTGGCTATCATATACAAAATATATTTTCCAATCCGACTAGGTTCTAGAGATTAGCGCGTTTAAACAAATAAAAAACAGTTTAGCTTTTTTAGAATACAAAACTACACTTTCTGGTCGATCAACGAGGATATAGTTTTTAGAGCTAGCGCGCACGGGCAAAGCCTAGTCCCCACTAGGAACATTAGTTGTCGAGCGGCAGGTGTCCCCGGTGACATCGGGCGATGTCGGGCGACGTCGGACGACATCGCCGCGACATTGTTGAAACTGTTCCTTGTCGCACAGTCGATGAAGAGTAGTGATAAGGAACAGTTTCAACAATGTCGCGGCGATTTATTTATTTATTTATTTTTTACTTTAATTATAACGGTTACAACCAATTAAAATAATTAAAGACACAGAAGACAGATCAAAATATAAAAAAAAAGAAAACACAAATATACATTTAAAAACAAAACAAAACAACTTCATCCCTTTCATAAATTCACCTCACAGTACTTCTGACATACCATCAAAATCTTCGTCCATTCATCCGCAAACAGATCGTTTGTTGGATTAGAGTCCAAGAGATCGTTAAGTACAGACAGAGTGCGTGGTACTGGGGACTTAGCGCGCGCAACGGTGCGACAAGAAGGCACAGCAAATAGCTTGTGCTTTCTGCTGCGGCAGTAATTGGTCGGGACAAAAAAACGAGCCAGTGCAGTATGCAGGTCAGGCGCATCAATAGTGCCACGCAAGGTTTTACAGGCTATAGTGAGCTGATCTCGTGCTCGCCTTACCTCTAGCGAATTATATCCGAGGCATCCCAGTAGAAATTTCGTCGGGTATAGGTAAGGATAGTAGCCATGTATACGTTTATAAATAAACCTAAGGAACGCTTTTTGTACCTTTTCCAATAAAACCGCATAGGTACTCTCGTGGGGATTCCACACGCAGGAGCTGGATTCCAATTTGCTGCGTACGAGCGCATTGTAAATTATTTTAATAGGAAGAGAGGTACGGAAATCACGGCAATTACGCATGACAAAACCCAGCCTTTGGTAGGATTCCTTAGCCACCGTAAGAATGTGACCGTGGAAGGTGAGTTTTCTGTCGAATGTGACTCCCAGGTCTTTCATAGCTACTGTTTCCGTGATAGTATTATTATTCAATTTGTATTCAAAATGAACTGGGTGCCGCATTCGACCGAATATCATAGCGAAACATTTAGAGAAATTGAATTCCATCTTATTGTCTAAGCTCCACTTATATATTGCATCAATATCCTGCTGCAGTGCTAAACAGTCACGCTCAGATTTTATTTCTAGGTATAATTTTAGGTCATCGGCATATAATAAACATCTTGCATGTTGCAGTACTTGGGGAAGATCGTTTACCATAATTAAAAATAATAAAGGTCCCAAGATTGAGCCCTGACTGACCCCAGAACGCGTGTGGTAGGTTCCGGATTCATACATACCGAGCCTAACGAACTGCTGACGATCGCGTAGGTAGTCTGCGAAGAAACGTAGCAGAGGTGGTGCAAAACCTATTTTGTTAAGTTTCGTCAGCAGTGTGTCGTTATTGACTCTGTCGAACGCTTTCCGGAAGTCGAAATAAAGTACGTCTACCTGATGTCCGCAGTCCATACTAGTAGAGATATACTCTACTAGAGTCAGAAGATTCGTGTCAACTGACCTTTTGCATCTAAAACCATGCTGCTCATTGCATAAATACTTATTTACTTGCACATATATAGCATTATGAAGGATGTTTTCAAAGACTTTCGCCGGGGAAGATAAAATTGCTATAGGACGGTAATCTTCAACAGTACTTTTGTTTTGGGTTTTAGGAATAGGTGTTACTCTTGAAATTTTCCATTGAGCGGGATATATACCACTCTGTAAAGCTAAATTGAATATATGACAAAGAGGATCACTGAAAATATTTTTTAAGCATTTGATTATAAAGGGGGGAATGTTATCGGGACCTAATAGAGCTGTTAGGTTTAAGTTTATTAATGCCTTTTACAATGTCTTTGGGGCATAGTGTGGTTATATTACTTATATTTATGTAGTTACTATTACTGGTGGACTCAGCTGCACTGACATGATCAGCATTTAGCCGCGGGACATCAGGCAGAAAAACGGTTGAGAAGAACTCAGCAAAGGCCCCAGCTGCTTTAGTTCCCGAGAAAGTTGTACCCTTGTACGAGACGTTAGGTTCAAAGCCACCTTTAGTCCGCAGTCTAGAAATGTGTGACCAGAATTCACGGGGGGCAATTGTAAGTTTGTCCTCTATATGCCTCATGTATGAGGAATATGCATCTGCAATACGAGTCTTTAAACTTGCCCTTAGGTCGGAAAACAACAAATACGCGCTATCGCAATTGGTACGTTTCCAGTTTTTATGGAGCTTGAGCTTGCGCCTTAGATTTTGGATAATATCATAACTGAACCATACTGGATATCGTTTATCTGTTGATTTTCTCCTGCGTTTTTTAGGCATGCAAGTATTAAAAATGTTATAAACGATGTCGTAAAATTTTTGAGTAGCTGCATGTACATCATTGGATTCCAAGACTTCATTCCAAATGGATTCATGAGAAAGAAATAAATAAAGCTGTTCATAATCGCATTTGCTAAAATTCCAGTCTTTGACACTGTCTATATTGCTAGGCTCGATTGAATCTGAATAATGACGTACATCGACTTTTACCTCAATGTGAAGAGCAGGGTGATATAAATCCATAGGTACTATTCCCTCGGTGGCGGTAACGAGTGTTTCGCGCATACTAACGCTCTCTTGGACCAAAACAACATCTAACCATACGAATTCTTCACAATATTCATCTCATTCAGACTACAATATGATACAAAGTAACAATAATAATTCTTAATATTTAGCGATACACTATTTAGATTTATGTCGCCTAATATTATTAAGAGGCCTTTTAAATTATTTATAAACTCTTCAACTTTACAAAACCATCTCATATACTCATCATCACTGGCACTAGGTTTAATATATACAACACATACGTGAACAGTTCGGCCGCACCATATAAAATCTGCCCATAAGTCCTCACCGCAATCCGTTTCGAGATCGTGGCGGCGACGTAGCGTGATAGGTGAGCGTGCAGCGAGCATTACTCCCCCGCACGGTGTGCTCCTATCACGTCGTAACACATTCCAGTCCTCCGTTGCAAGTTCTCCATCTTCGATAGAGGAATCAAGAAAACTCTCTGTTACAGCGATCAAATTATGTTCCAGCTGTGACATGGCGATGTCGTCCGACGTCGCCCGATGGCACCGGGGACACATGTCGCTCGACAAATGTTCCTAGTGGGGACGAGGCTTTACTTACCAAAGTGGAGTGCGCTCACGAAAGGTTAAAAATTCTTTAATGTCACGGTGACAAAGTCACCCGCTAGCTCTAACACTGCAAATTGCTATGCTTGGTGCACTGTCAACGAGTCGTCAACTCGGTCTCCACTATTTGCCCACGCATCATCACTATTGGACTTACCACATCTTTGAAGAAGGACCCGCTACTCGCGTATCTTCGACGCGAAATCAATAGCATCTGGATCGAGTCCGTCAAGTGGTGTACCTACGCATCGGCAACGTGTTCCATGTACACCGTTACGTTTTGATCGTTTTAATCCCGTGGAGGTAGGGTGCATGAAACACTATCGATTTGTGTAGATAAAATTAAAAAATTAAATTACTTTTTCTTATCAACTCGAATCAATTCTCGCTTTAGAGAAAACATGATGAGAACCATTGTCGACATCAGTCTCTATTGTCGGCATCTTTGAACGGTATCTTCTTTCATTCAAAAGACCGACTGCGACACAATTATTAATTTTGACTCATTTTACTACTGGTTTCATGCACTATGCGAGTTAATAATCGCATTATCACTTTCTATTTTTTTTTATTTTAAAGATATCATGCAAAATTAATCACTAATGAATAGTACTTGGTAAGTTAAACCACCCTGTCCACGGGATTAAAACGATCAAAAAGTAACGGTGTATATAGCAAGATTATTGAGCTGAACCAATAACCTCTTTTTTCGTCGTCAACGACGGCAATAGTATGTATCTTACCTATTTTATATCTTTGACAAACGTACTAGCAGGACCTATAGATGGACTACAAATAAATGAGACACAAAATGGCAGCAGAATAGTATGCGCTTTGACGCATTGCATACAAATGTGAACCATATAATAATAAAATTGTTATGTAATTGTTACTTAAAATGGCAGATATGTTACGTTCTGACATTCGTTCATTTTTATATTAAGTGTATCTCCATAGGTATAACTCTCTATGGTGTTCCACTTCCGTCAGGTGCCTCGTGTTGCTCTTTGGTCTTGAAGAGTTGAAGTTGACATTAGTTTGTAATGTAATATGCTAAGTACTAAATAGATGTTTGAAAAAATAACTTATTGTTATTAACTTGATGTGATTTGGAGAAATTATATTTTGTACCTATTTAGGTAGCTTAAGACTGCGTGGTCATATCTCACCTACCTTATAGCCTAGGTGCCACCATGCCATGCATCATCTCGTAACTCATACATAGTTTTTAATATTAATTAAATTATTGGTATGTTTTTCATAATTTCTGTGTAAAATTTTCATAACATAAAAATTTAACATAACGATATAGGTATAACAGATGTTTGTTCTTTTTCTTTTCAGAATAACCATCTTACGCCAAAGAATAAATGTGAAGAATGATATTTTCAACACCTTAGTATAGAATTCATGCTTTACTCAGGCAATTTACTCTTAAGCAATTTTGGAACTAAATCCAGAGTTGGCAGGTGCAGGTACAAGTCCCAAATGGACGTTATATAAGGAAAAGCAATCTACATCTCTTATTGTTCTAAGTAAAATTGTATGTAATCCCATGATCCGTAATGCACACTAAAATGCCTAAAAACCATAGATTACCCGCCCGCGGCCAAGCAACACAATGTAGCAAATCCCATAAACCACGTGAACAAGGAAAAGAAATACCTTTAGTAAGAAAATCTACTAGTGTATTAAGTTTCAAAAACACTAAGGAATCAAAGCCAACTTCTTCACGACGTAAGGAATTGAAATCAGTGACTTATTCGGCCAACCCATTAAATGAAGGCAAGAACCCCATTCCATTAAAGTCGTGTATTTCATCACAAAAGCACAGTGACAAGATTAAGATGAAAGTAAAGTTTTATTTGAAAAAAGGCGACGATAAATTTCGTTTCGCAACACATACAAATTCCGTACATGAAGTAAGTATCGACACCAAGAAAAGAAAAGAAGTTGTAACAACGCAGCAGCAAAGTGAAATATTGAATAACAACAAAATTATATTACATAGAGGAGGTATGGCAGGTGACAGTGCCTGTATAAAACTTGATGTAAAGCCAAAATATGAACAACATCATGATAAAACTGAAGGTCGAATTCGCACATCATCTGTGAAGAAATCCTTGGCCAAGAAAATAAAGACTTTAATTATTGAAAAGAATAAACAACTTTCAGATACGAGTTTAAGACGTAGACGAAAGTCAATTAATTTAAGGGAATACAATAGTTATTTAACAATCCCTAATTACGATAAATTTGAACAGGAGTTAAATAAGAGTGATGTGAAAAACCAGACCTCGAGTAGAAATAAAAAAGACAATTCACTGAATGAGAAATGTAAAGGAACTCCGATAAAATATACAAGACGCCCAAAAATTTGTGACAGACCAGACATGTCACAAAAAAATGTACAAAATATTCCAAATGAATCAATGTCCACTATCTTTAAAAACCAGAAATCTAAACTCTGTAATTTAGACGAAGGAAATTCCCATAATAACCGAGATATTCAAAGGAATAGCTCTGAAAACACAAATAGAGCTTTGTCTGCAGTAGTTTATCAAGATATTTGTGTTACAGGAAGAAAACTCAGATTATGGAAAAATCACCCTAAAAATAAAAAGCGACGAGTATTATCCATAAAGATCGGGCGGCAATCTTCTAGGATTAATATTATAAACAATTCTGATGACACCAGTAAAAATTGCATGAAATATTATTGCGATAAACAAAGCGTTGATACCACTAACAGTACGATTAGTGGAGCGTTTACTCATATGGCTAAGGATGTAATGAAAGGATGTCTTAAGAGTAATCACCAATTATGGGAAAGCAAAAAAAATAAAGAAAATATCAAGAAAAAGAACGAACATAAATGTGAGAGTGCAACAGTAAATAAAACCTATTCTTTTGAAACTAAACAAGCACAAGTCAGAGAATCATTAAAAAAGCAATTGTTGAATGATCTTATGAATGACATATTAGGAAAAGGTCAAACTGATTTCATCAATGAACTAGAACACGTATCCCCACAAACAAATAAAAAGCATGACGTGTCTACATATAAACAGCAGTCAAACTTGAATGTCATAAGAAAATTATCTGAAAATCTTCCTAGTGCTTCAAATAAGCATAATGCAAACTATCTTGTTATGAACCAATTTAGTTCACATCAGTCTGAATACTGGTTAGACGTTAACAAACAAAAATGCTTTTCTCAGAAAAAGGCTAAGTCTGAAACTCACCAACATCCTTTGTTTAAAATATTACATAAAATTAAATCAAAAACATCTGAAGCAAAAGGAGATAGAACAAAAACATCTGAAGAAAAAGGAGAGAGAACAAAAATGATTAGGGCCCATTCAATAATAATCAAACCTGAAAATTCAAGTATTTTAGCAACCCCAGAACAAACCTCATGTATTAAAACAATTTCCAAACATGGTCATTATAATAAATCCTGTTGCTGTCAGTTTCCATCTGCGTGCAAGTGCGTAAAAATTGTCAAAGAGAGGTGTGACAGATCGATAAATGTAAGACCATCTACAGAAATATCAAATAAACAAGTTAATACTGCAAGCTTAGAGGCATTACAAGAAAAAGAGAAGTATTTATATTTAGCGAACCCAAAACAAACACAAACTTCCAAAATTATTTCTAGACAAGAACTAAATAACAGTAAATGTCCAAGTTCACTTAAAATTATTAAAATTGAAGATCAGGAGTCCAATACATCATTAAATGTGAGACCATGTCAAGGAATAACAAATAAACGAGATAACACTAAAGGCTCAGAGGCACACGGGACAAAAATCAAATCCTCTCCATGTAGATTAGTATCACCAAAACAAGTACAGCCTACTAAAGCAGATCAAAATAATACAATAACTTTAAAACCATCTCAAGAAATAATGACGACAATGAAGAAATCAGATAAACCTGATAAGAAAATAAAAATTGATGATAACCAACTAAATGCTCATAAACAATCTAATGAACCCTCTCAATCTACGAAAAAAGGGAAAAAGAGAATATGTCACGGTCTGTCAATAGGAAATATGCCTTTACTGAGCCAAAACAAAAGTACAAAAAGATGGCGGGTAGGGACATACCACAATCTGCATGACAAACATCAACAGATGGTTTCAATCGACAAACAGAAGAGAAACAAATTTATAACTACAAAAACATCCAAAGAAGCAAATAAAAATCAAAACGGTGAAGATATTCCAGTTAAATTTGCAAAAAAGAATCGGTCCCAACAAACAAACACTAAAAGTTTGTGGTCGAAGTTTTTAAAAGCAGGTAAAGGCATATGTAAACAAGTAAGTCAACACAATTATGAGGATACTTCAAAAACACAGAAACGCAATAGGAATGTAGTATCTCAATGGTTTAGTAAAGTAATTAAAAGAAAACAAAATATTTGCAATGAATGTAAAAAACCCTGTCCACATGGTGGAAAGTCTCTTAATAAACGTGACAGTAAGCAATCCAATAGCAGCGTTATAAGTGAATGCCTTTATAAACGACGACAAAAGAAAAAAGATAAAACCCGTTCTTCTCAAAAACAGAAACACAGTAGCAATTTAGTCTCTTATTTGTCCTGTAAACTAAGCGGAAAAAAATCAACGTCAGCCAATGTTAGCAACAAACGAAAAAAATCAAGTCCAGAACGAGGACGGAATGTCGAGGACGAACCTTGTAAAAGTATTAAAAGTAAATCTAGCAGTCATCAGAAGAAAACATTATCTACGTGTGAATGTTCTGTGAAACAACGTGGATTTATTCGTAAACGCTTTTTTGATTATCAAGTATTTTTACCACGTCAAATTCAACGTAGTTCTACAAATATTTGTAATCATAGCATTTGCACTAAATGTAGAAAACCTATTTCTGAAAATGTATCTTCTTCAAAGCAACGCTCTAAAAGTGAATGTTACAGTCAACATTCTGATAAAATTAATGAACACAAGAATAATGAGTCTAAGTCACAACCTATTCGAACACTTCCAGCAGGTACCTACCCTGGGAAAAGACGTTTTTCATGTCCATGTATTAATTTTAATAGGCGACGTTATACACGTAACCCTCAACTGAACACAAGTCATAAATCTATACAATCTAATCGTGAATGTATGTCACAGCCCATTAAAACTAATTTAGAATGTCCCTGCTCTAAGAAAAAACGTTTTCTAAGTCATACAAAAGGTGTCAGCCCTGAGCAAAAAACACTTTCAAGTAGTGTAAAATGTCCTTGCCTTAAGAAAAAACGTTTTCCACCTCATACAGACTGTTCCTGCTCGAAGGAAAAACCTATTTCAAGTGATCTAAAATGTCCTTGCCTCAAGAAAAAACGTTTCTTACGTCATACAAAATGTGTTTGCCTTGAAGAAAAACATGCTTCAAGTAGTACACAAATTACTAGCCATGATAAAAAACCTGTTTCGTGTGGTATAGAAACAACGCGCCCTAAAAAAAAACGTGTTTTAAGTCTTATAAAATGCGCTTGCCGTGACAAAAAGTATTTGCCAACTCCTTCAGAATGTGCCTGCCCTAAGGAAAAAGGTTTATCAACTCCTTCAGAATGTCCCTGCACTAAGAAAAAAAGTTTATCAACTCCTTCAGAATGTGCCTACCCTAAGAAAAAAGGTTCATCAACTCCTTCAGAATGTGCTTGCCATATAAAAAAAGGTTTATCAACTCCTTCAGAATGTGCCTGCCATATAAAAAACGGTTTATCAACTCCTTCAGAATGTGCCTACCCTAAGAAAAAAGGTTTATCAACTCCTTCAGAATGTGCTTGCCATATAAAACAAGGTTTATCAACTCCTTCAGAATGTGCATGCCATATAAAAAAAGATTTATCAACTCCTTCAGAATGTGCCTACCCTAAGAAAAAAGGTTCATCAACTCTTTCAGAATGTGCTTGCCCTTCAGAATGTGCTTGCCATAAGAAAAAAGGTTTATCAACTCCTACAGAAAGTGCCCACCCAAAGAAAAATGGTTTATCAACTCCTGCAGAAAGTGTCTGCCCTAAGGCAAAAGGTTCTTCAACTTCTCCCGGTGTAGAATGTGCTTGCCCTGCCAAAAAATCAGGCATTGTAGAATGTGGTTGCCCTGCCAAAAAATCAGGCATTGTAGAATGTGGTTGCTCTGCTAAAAATTCAGGTATTGTAGAATGTAGTTGTTCTGCCAAAAATTCAGGTATTGTAGAATGTAGTTGCTCTGCCAAAAAGGCAGGTAATGCAAAATGTGCTTGTGGAACTTGTAGAAGTACAGGTGTACGTTTAAGTAATCGACGTGAAGCTACACAAATGAGTTGTAGTCGTCGCAAACGAACCACTCGAAAGAAACATAAAAGAGGCTGGAGTAAATGCTGTAGAAGAAAAAAAGTTGGTCCCATCAAGGCCGTCTGTAATAAAATTGAAAATAATGCATTTAGTAGATGGATTTTAAATTGTCGTGAAAGCGATTGTAAACTTTTAGGCCGCACACTAAGGCGAAAGCCTTTACCATGTATTTACAAACTATTCCCAAGATGTTATCCAAGCCTATTATCTTTGTTTACTGCTTTTAGACAAATTGTACAATTTATTATGTGTTGTTTAGCCTTTTTAGCTTGGTTGCCGTGTATTGTAATATGTCCTATTTTGAGATTTTTATTTTGTTGTATTTGTCCATATTAAAATGTCTATTATTGAATTACTAAAGTGAATTCTTTTTTAACATCAGGGGCAATTTTAGTAACTTTGAATATTCAATTCTAACTCAGTCGCATGTTGTAAAAAACTACAAAATAAAACTTTAGTTTTGGAAGTTGGCGGCTATGGTTTTGTTTATTGTTATGTAGGTAAGTATTGCCACCGACTTCCAAAACTAAAGTATTTTTTTATTTTGTTGTTTTTGAAGGCGGTTATCTTTTTTTGTAAAAATGTTTTTTATTTTTCACTTTTTAGTGCTTGTGTATTAATTAATGTTTGAAATCCTTACAAAAAGCCCTTTCAAACAGTACCTCACACGATATATTTAATTTTGGAAAGTGGTAGGAGGGGAGTTGACGTACCCTCCCCCTTTTCCTTCAGTCAGTCATCGACTACACGTATAAACAAAGCAATTTTACTTGTTACGATATTGCTGCTGTGATCCTATGAGGAGTTCCATTTCATATCTCCAAAGTTCATCATCAGAACATGACAATATTTCTATGGGACCTATTCGGAAGTATACTCTTTCAAACAAAAAAAAATCATCCAAATCTATTCATAATTGGCTGAGTAATCAGGTAACATACATACAAAAAAAAACTATGTTTGTTTGGGTGGCATTTTGCAACTCAATTTTGAAGCAGATATCTACATTCAACCGATTTTGCTGAAATTTTTTAGTTAGTAGAATTGGCCTTGTTTAAGTTACTAGTTTCTGCCCGCGATTTCGTCCGCAAGAGTCTGACACTCCCTTCCACTCCGCCCAGAGCGGAAGAAGTCATTTTTTTTGTCACTCTCGACCAGGGTCAACTTAGCGGTTTTCTCCCCAA
This sequence comes from Hoplodrina blanda, assembly GCA_949316365.1. Taxonomy (NCBI): domain Eukaryota; kingdom Metazoa; phylum Arthropoda; class Insecta; order Lepidoptera; family Noctuidae; genus Hoplodrina; species Hoplodrina blanda. The sequence continues at coordinate 4,967,055 of OX438582.1, forward strand.
AAGGAGGTAAATATATGCAGTGGGATTTTGTTAGTGGCGTTATATGTTTAGGGGTAATTTCAAGGACTTTTGGCTTCTTTGATTTTTAATCCATCTATTTTTAATCCAGGGTTACCCCAGACACGACCTCAGTCGCATTGTATTTTTTGTTTACGCAACAATAAGATAAACATATTTTTAACTAGCTTCCACCTGCGGCTTTGCTCACAAATTAAATTCGATCATGATTCGAAAGACATGTGGCGGCATCTATCATCAGAAGAACGTTATTGTGATTTTTTTAGGGGACAGTACTTTTTTTCGGGATGAAAAGCCCTATGTCCGTTTTTGTATGACAACGTATAGGCAAATTAGGATGATGGGTTCAGTGGTTGAGGCGTGGAAAGGTAACAAACAAGCAAACAAACTTACTTTCGCATTCATAATATTAGTTACGACACTTGCACGTACTAAGCTGGCTCTTATTGCACCGCTTTTTTTCTTGGGTTTCGTTTTCAGGGTTTTCGGGGCGCTGATGTATTTTGTAAAATTTCACATCTAATTTTTAATCTTGAATTTTTTGAATTCTTTTCATCGGTTGCCCCGAAAACTATGTAAGCGACACCCATTTAATAACGCATTTTTAGTAAATATTTGCAAACTCCATCTTGGATTTTGATTTCGACTTCCCCCGCCCTCGGGAGGGGAAAGGTATGAGTTATTATAAAAAATATTATCTACATAAAGTAAGTAAATAGGTGTAAGTACTTTACATAGTATGTTTCTGCCCTACACTTCGTAGAATACAGGCGTGATGTCTGTATGGATTTTGCATAATATTCTTAGTAAAATGTTTTTCTCGCAATTGTCATTTTGATTAATAATAATAATAATAATAATTTATCTTTATTTCAGACATAAGTCCATACAAAACAGAACAACAAAATAATGACAGACAGACAAAGAATTAAATAATTAATTAATTAATGGAAAGCGCCAAGTGTATTGCATGGAAATATATTTTGCGCGGAGGTATGCGTACCTGCAAGAATTTTATGCTTAAACAGTCGTTCTGAAATAACGTAGTGAACTGGTATCTTGGACTATTATCTAAAGGGTATTATAGAGAGCCACTATATGATGCTATTTCAATAATAAGATACATACATAATATCAAGCCTGTAATCCCCGAAGGGTTAGGCAAAGGCGTGCCCATTAGTACTCCCACATTTCGCCAATTGTGTGCATTGGTAATAAATAGGGTATTAAACTAGACACTGCAGTCGGCTATGTACTCGTATAAATGCTTAGTCGCAGCATTGGCGAGCGCACGCCATACAAAGGTGGTTTCAAACCGGCGAGGCGGGGTATGGATAGGATGGGCGAGAATTGACATCACGCTGACACTTTCACACCGAAAGTTGTACATACCACGCCCGCGCCGTCTTATGCCACCAGCGCTGGCACGCTCCGGATCGCGAGAAATGTTCGTATCCATTTTATAAATATAACATAACGCCTGTCATCCCCGAAAGGTTAGGCAGAAGTGTACCCATTAGTACACCCACATTTCGCCACTTATTTTTTAGTCCCATGTAATAAGGGCCGAGAATAATAATAAATAAATCGATAAAAATGTAAACTTTATTTCTGACAAGAAACAAACGCTACCTTACACTTGTCAAGCAACACAATAAACCACGAGACAGTTCACAACACAGAATACAAGGCGTCCAAAATAAAACAGCAAAACAAAATATTAATATTTCACCTAACTTGATAAAAGACGCTCTCAAACCCAAAAAGCGAGGGTAAAATTGTGGAAATATGCGGTACACCCAGAAACATGGTAACTTCCTTCTAGATTGTAAAAAAAAATTGCATCCATGCACAGCTAGCCTTTTCTGTTTTTGAATACGTCGTTGTCTTTTTTTGTGTTCGGTTTCAATTAACCGTATTTCTGCTTTAGTAGAACCTTTTCTAGAAAGTGCATTAAATATCTTGGACTCTGCAAACTCGTCCGAAATATTGTTCATAGTTTGTGAGGATTTCATAAATATGCGCATACGTAACTTTTGGCTTTTCCATGTTTTTAATGCCCATCTCTTCAGTCGAGTCATTGTGCGTTTTGGATTTTTCAAATTTTGTCGAGTATTTCTATAACTTCCTATTGGATCTGAAATGATCTTAAACAGTACCGAAAAACCTTCTTGTACAATAGCAACTCCTATATTTAGAACTCCCATGAAAGTGTCGGCAAGACAATTATCATTACTACCTCTTGCAACTTTGTTCAATTCTTTCTGATCCTCCTTCATTTCCTTGACTCGTTCCTTACTTGACAGCCGTTCTTTCTTTAAAAGTTGTTTCTTTAACTTCTTATCATCTGCTTCTTGCTGTTTTTCTTTCTTTTTGTCTTTTTTTTCTTGTTTTGCTTTTTCTTTCGCCAACACTCGTGCACATTCACATGCATCGGACGGAGTATCGTTGTCCTGTTTTCTTTTTGGTGAATCATTAGTATTATGCCGTGTAAGACGACTTCTTTGCAGCGGCACATTTAACCCGCTCCTTCTGTGATAGTTTGCATTGTTTACTGTATAATCTCTACGCAGCTTTAAACCTGACAGCGAACAACACGTTTGCCTGGTGTCCTGTGATCCATTCCATATTTCTGACGTTCTTTTGAGACGATCACAAATAAACGAAAACATTGATTTGATTTTCCCTATTTCGTTTGTATCAAAGGGTTTCCTTACCATTCTTGTAGAACTAATATTACCACTTATTTTATTGTATAATTTTGATAACCAATATTGTAAAATATCAACGGGAACTTCAAGGGCTTGGTTATCGACACATGTTGCTTCCGAACATTCAGTAATTTTATAAGGTTCTTTATTCACACATTTGCAATTGACTATCTTTTTATTCTTACATCTTGCACACTTTTTATTCTTACAGACTGCACACTTTCCACCAGGGCAAGCTCTTTTAGCCACAGTTTTCATGTCTAGGATTTTCTGATTGATTTCTTCACTATTTAAAACACACATGTTCTTGGCATCCAACTGCACCTCAAGTCGAGGTTCAGACGCATGCTTCTGGCAACATTTATAACGGCGTTTAATAATATTACTACCGCAAGTAATATCGGTGCATACTACTCTTTTTTTTTTACATCTACAATTAAAATTTGTTTTTTTATCTTTAAACATTTTTTGACAAATCCTTCCTTCACATAGAGTTTTAGAAACGTATTGTCTCCGACGCTTGTCGTGTGAAGGACAAATACAAGTTTGTTTCTTTTGGCTTAGATCTGCCAGTTTCTGTTTTATTTCATCTTTGTTTAATACACACATATCGCGAGCATCAACCTCTATTTTGATTACTGGTTCTCCTGTTTGAATTCCCCTGTTTGCATGTGATACGCATAAGTTTGATTCCTTGCATGACATTTTGTTTTTTATTTTATTTAACAGATAATATATTTGGTACGCTGGTTCACATTTTTTTCTTTTGTTGTAAACATCATCAGGTGTAAAACATGCTGGTTTACATGTCGATCTCTTTCTCGGTAACAATTTCTTAGAATAATTATAATATAAACATGTAATTAAACTCTTAATTTTATCAAGGTCCATAAAACTTTTACTTCGAGTTCCGCATCCTGCAGTAGGAAAAATAATGCTATCCGTGTATTTTACACATTTAGGAATAACATCACTACATTTTTCTTTGGTAGTTTCATTCAGCGGGCATGATACTTCTTTATATTTATATTCATTTGGACTTGCGAAATCCAATGATGTCCCAGTCTGGCATTTGTGAGATTTGATTTTATTTGAATCATCTATATAGGGCTCATTTACTTTCCGAGGCCATACACAAATGGTTCTACTTCGACGTCTATGTTTTCCGCCAGGAAAATATTTAACATTACTTGGTTCTTTTTGATGCATATTTTCAGAAATGTCTGTTCCATTCAACCTATTTCTTTTAGTGAAATGGCATGTACACTTTAACTTCTTTTTATGGTTTCTTGAAACGTTTATTTCATTGACATCATATTTTCCTTTTGATGTCTGCGTGTCAATATTTTTTTGGATAAAAATTTCGTTAGTTTCATCCCCTTTTTTTCCTTCATAAGTTTGCGCTTTTGTGTCAGTATAGATGATTTTTCCTATACATATAGGACATGTACAATTCTTTTTATTTTTAAAGTTGCATAGCGAACGCACGTTTGATGTATTACTTTGCAAAGTTTTATTAAAATAGTTCTGCAAGTAGTGCGATAATTCGGCTTCCATTTTTGCAATTCTATTTTTTAATTCACAGCATTTACGTAATTTATTTTGTTTGTTAACTAAGTACTTTGATTCTTTTCTCTTTGCTTTTATTCTGCATTCAGAATGGGTGAGAGGATGTTCCCCTAAAGGATCAGTAATAAGTTTTCGTGGACAGGAGGCATATTTACAATATTCATATTTTTGTATCTTTTTTACTTTTTTTCTATTCCCAATAGCTTGCAAAGTATCATCGTCGATGTAGTAATTGAAAGATTTTCTTTTACCGTGTCCCATGTTTAACGATTAACTATTAAATTTAACTTTTCTCACCCAAGTAAAAGCAATGTTTAGAAATTCATTTTTATACGCTAGATTTTGAACATTTTATAAATTGTTTAGATGTTTTTACTTATTTTAAATATTCATTACAAACAAATTGTAATGCTGACAATTATTTGATTGACGTACGTGCTCGCATAATTTTTTCTTTGGCATTGAGTTTTATAATATTTGGCCTGGAAATAGTAAGTACTGCAATGAATACAGGTTTATGGTTATACGTTTTTTAGAGGACGGCTTTAGGCTGGACGCATACGTCCGGTTTCCTGATCAGGTTTCCGAATCAGGAAGCGTGTATATACATACACACACACATACATATTTTTTTTACATGTGTGTGTGTATTATGTATGTATGTGTATGTATACACTGTGTAAGGTATATCCCTCCGAAAACTTACAGGGTGAATTCAGTAAACCATATTAAGATGACCGGTACATGAAATTATTTCAGTAACGTTACGGGAATCCACTAAACCTGATTTGTTTAAATACCTTATAAGCAATGTATCGTTTTCGTGGCAATGTCGATGTTCCTTACACCCTTTATACTCGCTTCGTGATCCGGAAACCTGATCACGAAACCGGACGTTTGCGCCTAGCCTTAAGCCTTACCGGATGCAGCTGACTTCTACATTTTAGTTACTGGGTAACGTGATACCGGCATTTGACTACCGACTGTCTGATCTACGAGTAGCAACCAGGACCAACGACTTTAAATGATTTCAGAGGCAAAGGGGTGTCACACCACCAACTTCGCTGGAAATCGAACCCAAGATCCCACGATCAGCAGTCGCGCTAGACCAAGACACCAACGGGGCAGTCACGATTGTTTTTACGTAACATAAATCACGCCTATTATCCCAAAAGTTTGAGGCAGAGGTGTTATAATAGTACATCTACATTTCGCCAATTATATTTAAGTCCCATGTAACAGGGGGCGAGCCTATTGCCGTCAACCGGGCACAAATCCAGACTCCGAGGGTGCTACCTAAGGATCTGATGGAAAAACGCAATAACACTTTGCCCGACTTGAAAATCGAACCTAAGACCGGCCACGATCAGCAGTCGCGCTTTGCGACATTAGACCAACGAGGCAGTCATCGTCTTAGGCCCAAAATACACACAAGCGACGTAAGGCAGCAGGCGTGGAACAGGCGTGGCGCAGGCGTGCGCCGCTTCAAAACGATTTCATACAAAATGTATGCAGGCGACGTTTTTGAATTATACTGAAGCGACGCGGCGCAGACAAGCCCTTGTCTGCGCCGCGTCGCTTCAGTATAATGTTCCACGCCTGCTGCCTTACGTCGCTTGTGTGTGTTTTGGGCCTTATGTAGGGTGGACGATTTCGCCGGATCTGAACACGTCACAAACGGTCTTAGGCATTCACATATTACGATGATAATTAAAATCCACAACAATAAACTGAAAATGACATGAGGTAAACATTAATTTAACGTTTGTAATGCCGGAAAAGTGTTCAGCATATTTATGACTAATAACGGGAATTACCGCTCGGAGTGCCATTTAAGGAAGAAAATCAAATTAATACAATGTTGTGTATAAATATAATTTAATTATATGAACGTCACACAATTTGTGATAGTGTCATTGGGCGATGAGCTTTAGTGCCGTAAACATGTGTCGGTTTGTGTTTGCTGTTGTTATACTCGTCTCATTTCTTTCATGTGGTAAGCTTTCTTTCTTTATCGTGTGGGCAGTAAGGTCTTACGACCCTACACACACTAGTGTCAGAGTAAGCTTACTTAGTTTTAGTTATTTATTATTTCTTTGTGTGTATACCCTTTTTTTTGAGGTGGTAAAAATCATCAAATGAGTCCTTCCGCCCTGGGTGGGGCGGAAGGGACTGTCAGACTTTTACTGACTAAAAAACCACCCTGTTCCTTCTGTTGCCCTTTACGTTCTGGGGCCACGGTATCCTGTTAAGACGTCCCGCAACCCCGGGTGTGTAATATACCCTGATATCTCGAACGAATAGTAAATCAAAATTAATATGACATATTATCAAGCTGTGATTGGATGATAATTCAGTTATTTCAGTCACCTAATTATTTTAAGGGTTTTGTACCTCAGTCGGCAATAACGGAACTCTTATAGGATAACTTTGTTGTCCGTCCGTCTGTCTGTTCGTCTGTCAAGACCCTTTTTATCAGGGACGCTTGAAGCTAACATTATATCAAATACCTACTCAGGTCTGCTACCTCTTGGACTAGTAAAAAAATTAACTTTCAAGTCAACACAATCTAAAGATAAAGTCATTTATTATGGCGTTTAAATTTTAACGCTCGCTAGGGAATTAAAACCTATAGGGGACGTCCCGTTGACCTAGAATTATAAAATTTGGCAACGAGCAAAAATTGAATTTGAAAACCGTAAAGTAGTTACATCATAAAATAATTGCTTTTTTGCGATTTTAAATATTTTTTTGTTGTATTAAGATTGCCCCCTATTACATGGGACTTAATTTTAAACATAACTGGCGAAATGTGGATGTATTAATGAGTACACCCCTGCCTAACCCTTCAGGGAGGCCCCACAGGCGTGATGTTAACTAAAGAGTTGTCAGTAGTAGAAATAATATTTAGAAAAATAATATTTTGTTAATGAGACGTTTTGGAACCAAAGCACAGATTATTACCGTAATAACGGAGTAAAAGTACGGACGACAACGCGATAAGGCATCTTATGTGGTTGTAATAGGAGCGATTTTACAACAAAAAGGTATAGTCTGATATGCTGGCGACTGGACATAAATACCTATACAGTTCATTATGAAATTGTATTGTAATTGTGTATTGTGTGTGTTACAATCAAAGTTAACCACAATGGTCGCTTACTAATAATTGCCTTTGGGCTTAACCGGGGTTTACCTTATTTGCATAATAATGTTTTGCCTTGCTTTTATTTCGTAATTATGTAAAATCAATACTTTGAATCCTGCGTCATTTCGTTGCGTAGGTTTCCTGAATTTCCAATGGACATAGGTCTGTAACGACATCTATCGGACAGCATGCGAACTACAACTGACAATTCCTACATCGCGCAATCAGAGTTTACCGCAAAATTATCATTATACAAAATCCCGACAACAACCGTCGGGCAGTCAGCCCGCCAGACACAACACCCGTCTGGTCGGAGGATCCTCCCTTTTCAACGGAGGATGAGAAACTTTACACTCTGTTTCTCATACCTCTAAAGGTCTTAGCAAGAATGCGCAAGTAAACGTAAAGTCAATTTGATTGATAATTAAAAATGATTGCAGGGATATGAGTTTTAGTATTGAAACGGAAATCTCTGTTTAATGCACTAAATTAAGCATGCTAAACATAACATAACATCACGCCTGTAATCCCCGCAGAGTTAGGCAGAGGTGTTATTAGTACACCCACATTACGCCAGTTATGTTTAAGTCCCATGTAATATAGGGCGAGCCTATTAACGTATGACTTTTCCTTTAATATTATCCTCTCTGTGGTATATTGATTAAACCAGTAGGTTACAAAATGTTTAACTAATTTAGGTTAATTATTGCGCCAAAACAGTAACGATACAATGCATTGTATTATTCATGTAATATTTACATACAATATCCTTATATCTATACATATTATAAAATCGAAACAACGTACCACCTAATGTATCTATGTTGAAGCATCATGCAATTACCACCGGATAGATTCTGTTGAAATGTTGCATGAATATTCCCTTGGTCTAATCAGTCAGTTGTTTCTATTAATTTTGTCTATAGTCTATACTATTTGCATATTAGTATACTAATATGATAAAGCTGAAGAGTTTATTGTTTGCTCGTTTAAACGTGCTGGTGCTAATCTCTGGAACTTCCAAAGTTCCAAACCAAGTTGAATCGTCGGATTGGAAAAAATATTTTTGTAGATAGCCAGATTTATGAGGAATAGTACCTATAACGCTAACATCACGGTCACGCCACGCCACGACCCATGGGAGTGAAGCAGCCAAAGGCGAAAAAAACCTCGGGTAAAAAACATGCGGAAGAAAAGTCGCAGACAGACATTTTTTTATAACCCTAGAGAGGATATTCATGTGAATACTGCTCTTTAATTCAGATGCTTTTTTTTGCCTGCGACATCACCGCGTGAATGGTAACTATCGCGATTGCAGACGAAGTCGTGGCTTAAAATGTAGCCTATGTGCTTTCTTGGGGTTCAAACTTACACCTTACTTTTCATCAAAATCGGTCCAGGATTTCGCCGTGAAATCGTAACAGACAGACAGAGTTACTTTCGCATTTATAATGTTTGTAGTACGAATTATTTTCAAAAATTGATAGTAAATTTGAAATGCACACATAATTGAAATACGTTTATGGCGAACAACATAATAAGATAATAATTAAATACAACAATTAAAACATCGCTCCAATTAACACGAAACGCACATATGTATTTTCGTCATTAAAATTATGTATTACCCTATGGTTTTTCCTCAAAAGGATATTCCCGACGGCGCGTACAGTTTAAAAGTAATAAAGTACCAATTTTAATATTTATACGTTTTCATTGTTTTCAGTGTTAGCGGAAGCACCGGATAAGAAAAACAGATTTTTTAATTGTACAAAAACTCCTGAGTTCATCGTAAGTATTTTCAAATCAATACAATAATAATATACCTTACATAGTTTATTTGTATGTAAAAATGTTGTTCACCCCTGTTTAGGGGTTGGTAGCAGGGCAAAGAACCTACTGTTGCTGAATATTTGCCATCCCTTGTTAATCATGATTAATTTTGGTAATTGGATAACCTACCTGCATACATCACATAACATCACGCCTCTAAAGACAGAGATGTACACATTAGTACACTCACATTTCGCCTGTTATGTTTAAGTCCCATGTAGTACATCCCATGGACTTACTTACCTATGATTTTAACGTTTAAATAATAAAGTTTGTTGCCAACAAGTTTACTAAATCCTAAATAAAATTTTAATTCAGAAAAAATATTAAAGTCCTTTGTGAAAATAAACCAGATAATTTCAACGTTAAAATCGCTTTTAATAAAAAGGTTCATCCCGATTCACCCCTTTTACCCCGTTATATGGTAATTAAGTTTAATAAATATCTACATATTTTCAGGCCAGCAAAAATGCTGTGAAAAATTGCTTCAATGACACTGTGAACCAGTACTTACACCCAAGCAATACAACCACACACGGGTGAGTTACTAGTACCTAAGTTACTAGCTATGTATGATTAATAATATACCTACGAGTATTCTCCAGACCGATTTCAGTCACGGCGGTCAATGGAGACTAGCCAAGTACCTACGCGGGAGATATTCATCATCATCATCTGCTTAGCCTTTTCCCAACTATGTTAGGGTCGGCTTCCAGTCTAACCGGATGAATACCAGTATTTTACATGGAGCGACTGCCTATCTGACCTCCACAACCCAGTAACTGGGTAATACGATACCCCTTGGTAAGACTGGTTGTCAGACTTTCGGGCTTCTGACGACCCGTAACGACTGTCAAAGATCCAGGAGAGGAGATATTATAGTGCACAAGTGTGTGCCAGAAATAGGTGTAGGTACTCCCTTTTCCGACATCCTCATAATTCGATGGGTTTGCAATACGACACAGCCAGGTAGAGATCCGGCGTAATACCAGCGGCTATACGTCAAAAACCGATTGGTAGGCAATCCGACACGCCTTCCCATCGGTTTTTGAGAGTGAAAGAGAGAGAGACAGCTACTGTGTCAGCGTATACACTTGAGCACTATAATATCTCCTGAATACTCGGGTAGTCTCCACTGAGGCTGGCCGCTGGCTTGGGCCGAAATTTGGTCCGCAGGGTATTATTAGATACTTTTTTTTTTTTTTTTTTTGAGGTGGTAAAAATCATCAAATGAGTCCTTCCGTCCTGGGCGGGGCGGAAGGGACTGTCAGACTTTTACTGACTAAAAAACCACCCTGTTCCTTCTGTTGCCCTTTACGTTCCGGGGCCACGGTATCCTGTTAAGACGTCCCGCAACCCCGGGACGTCCCGCAACCCCGGGACGTCCCGCAACCCCGATTATTAGATACTTACGCGTATTTTTTGCTTGTAGTAAATGCCAGAATGCTGTCGATATGGGCGTCCAGCTGGACTCCTATATAAAGATGCCGCTTTCATGCAACATTACTCTAAGTATCAACACGACAGTCATCAAAAGCCTGATATATTTCAGTTTAAAAAACGAGTCTTTTAAGGGTAAGTTATATTTTAATCTTCTTCGCTTAGGTACGTTGAGGATATTTTTATAGGTATTCAAACAACCATGAAATACTCATCAACATTGATTTAGTCATTACACATACGAATCAAATCCAAATCCACTTTTTTTTTAATCTAAATATACAGGATGGAATTTTTTAACCTCACCTGGAGGGAAAGTAGGACCTCCTCTAAATACTGGAGATATAAAATTTTACTCAAAAGAAACGTTCTTTTATTTTTTTAATGAAATAAATCAGGAATCGAACATCGAAACATCCGAGTAAGTTGACAAGATACAAAAAGATTTTTCCAGTCCAACTGGTCGTTCCAGGAATTGGCTCATTTAAACAAATAAAAACTCCTCAATTATATCATATACTAGAGATATTTACTTACTACGTATCTACTAACATACCCATAAAATAAACCTTTTTTTTTTCAGAATTTTACAAGAACATTGATTGTGTGAAAAGACACGAAAAAGAAATAAGCAACGACTGCGTGAAAAACAAAGTAGGATACTTCAACATAACAAGAGAAAAAAAACACATGCCTTGGGGTCTACGAGCAAATGTGTATTACAACGTAAGTATCTCTTCAGATTATTCTATACATATAGACTTTGTTTTTTTTTTTTTTTTTTAGGTGGTAAAAATCATCAAATGACTCCTTCCGCCCTGGGTGGGGCGGAAGGGACTGTCAGACTTTTACTGACTAAAAAACCACCCTGTTCCTTCTGTTGCCCTTTACGTTCCGGGGCCACGGTATCCTGTTAAGACGTCCCGCAGCCCCGGCAGGCGTTTGGCCCCTATTGGGGCCCCGTCCCTGTGCTGACAGCTCTTTGAGGCGCGCGCGAACAGAACGCGCCGTCGACCCGGGCATGGTCCTTGATCGGACGGCGAGCTACCCATTACTCGCCGTCCGCAAGCCCGCGCCTACGGTGGCCGGATGTCGCCTCGCGACGTCCGACGCCCTGGGCGTCTCCCGCGGCGGCTGGGGCGTGAGGTGGAGGATGTCCTCTCCCTCACGCGGCCCGCCTCCTCCTTCGCTAGCATTACTGCTTCGCAGAAGGAGGTGACTGCATCCCATTCCCTCTCGCCTCGGAGCATGGCCTGAACCAGGCCCGGACGCGAGAGGTCGCCGCCGCCTATCGCCTCCGTGAGGACACGGCGGTGCTCTGCCCAAGCGGGGCAGACCTGCACCGTATGCTCCACCGTGTCCTCCGGGCGGTCCACACAGTGGTGACACCCGGGCGTTTCCTCCCGTGCAATCCGACACAGGAACCTCCCGAAACAACCGTGTCCGGTGAGGACCTGCGTCAGCCGGAAGGTGAGGACGCCGTGGCGCCTCTCCAGCCACTCCTCAAAGAGGGGTCTTACCGCCGCGATTGCAGTGTGCCCGATTCTATATAGACTTAACATCACGCCTGTAATCCCCGAGAGTATAGGCAGAGGTGTACGGTGTACCCATTAGTACACCCACATTTCGCCAGTTATGCCTAAGTCCCTTGTAATAGGCGGGCGAGCCTACTGCCATCAACCGGGCACCAGACTCCGAGTCTGGCATGCTACTGAAAAATACTAAATAGCTTTTGCTTTTGCCCGCGCCTTTGTCTGCATATATATGTCGGTTATCGCGGACGCAGACGAAGTCGCGGAGTAAAACATAGCCTATATCCTTACTTGGGGTTCAATCATAGTTTGTACCAAATTTCATTAAAAACGGGTAAGTGGTTTAGCAGTTAAACTGTAACAGACAGACGAAGGACAGAGTTATTATCTTATTTATTGTATAAATGCGAAAGTAACTATCTGTATGTCTGATATGCTTTCACGACTAAATCACTAAACCTATTTGGACAAAATTTGGTACGGGGTAACTTTGAACCCCAAAAAAGGACATAGGATACCTTTTATTCCGCGACTTCGTCTGCGTCCGCGATAACCGACATTTACGCGGCCGAAGTCGCGGGAAAAAGCTAGTTTAGTATAGTATAGTTACCGGCACGTAAGTTGGCAAGAGTTTTTGTAGTGGGGAAAGTTTGCGCACGCACAATTTCATACATTTTTATATGCGCGAACTTCTCCCACTACGAAAATCTCTTACCAAGTTACGTGCCGGTAACTGTACATATACTCAGGGCTGGGCAAAATACATGCTTTGCTTTAATTGAAATACAAATTACAAAATACAGTAATCGCAAGTAATTAAAATACAAAATACAAAATATCTTTAAGTAAGATATTTGAAATATAAAATACAAAATACAGTATTTTAGCTATTTTTAATTGAAATACAAAATACAAATTACATTTTTTTTTCTTATTACAAAAAAAAAATCGCCTTCATAAACCATCAGACAAAAGTGTAAAGTAACTTTCTTTCGTGAATGAATTAAAAACAAAATAACCAACTTAAAGGTTTTTATTTTAACCTTTCTAGTTCAAAAATTTAACTCAAATTCTTGTCAAATACCTAATTTTCTAACACGTGCCCTAGAATTAGAATATTTAGAATATTAAAGTACATCGTAGACGACGTAGATGCAGAGGGATTTTGATCATCCATCGCGACAAACTATAATACTTAATACAATTTGTATTCTACACAGAACAAAAGCTTTATTTTTTCCGTGTAAAAACTAAAAACAAACCGATAAATCGTTAAGACTTGAAATCTTAGCTTGACATTGACAATTCGATGTACAGTTTTTTGCATTTTGTTGGCCAATTTCGTTCAAAAACATTCAGTGGTGTACATAACAGGTGCACCTGTTATGTACACCACTGAATGTTTTTGAACACTGCAGTGTTGCTAACTCTAATAGCTGCTTCACCATCATTGCACTCTCGCCTCGCGCTCACACTCACGATCGCTAAATGAAATGTATTTGTTAAAATGTATTTTGAAGCCTCAAGTATTTGAAATACTAATTACAAAATACTTCGTCGTCAGGTATTTGAAATACGAATTACAAATTACATTTTAAGGAAGTAATTGAAATACAAATACCAAATACGTATTTGTATTTCAATTACGTATTTTAATTACAAGTAATTCAAATACTGCCCAACCCTGCATATACTTAGTATGAAATTAATATGGATTAAAAATCATGTTGTATTTCGGTTGCCTGTCTATCGAATTAAAGTATAAAAGTGATATGGTATTTATTTTTACAGGAATTTACTTGCTCGAAAAGTAAAAATGTGAAAGACTGTGTGGGGGGAATTCTAAAGGACTGTGGGCCGGCCGTCAGCAAGTACGTCGCGTCACTTTTCGACCATGTGAGAGCTTTCGGAAACTGCGATCAGTATAACGCGACAAATATGTTGCCCCCAATTCAACCAGTGAGTATAATCATCTTTAGAAAGAAAGAAAGAAAGAAAAACTATTTAATCTCGCGAAAATGACGCTCATACGGCACATAATATAACTAAGAAAAAAAAATTGCAACGAAATCAAAATAAAAAAATAAAACAAGTTAGGTAGCTGTTAGTTAGCTGGAGGTATCCTACCTATTAGTAGGTACACCCACATTTTGCCAGTTATGTTTAAGTCCCATGTAATAGGGGGCGAGCCTTGCCATCAACCGGGCGCAAATCCAGACTCCGAGGTTGATACTAAGAAATTCCTGATGGAAAAACCCCGTTATACTTTGCCTACCCTGGGCATCGAACCTAAGACCTCATGTCCAGCAGTCGCGCTTTGCGACCACTAGACCAGCGAGGCAGTTATGCTATACTTACCAGACATGTTGCAAATATTCGCATCCGTTTCCGCAATAGTCAATGCGGAATTGCGGATGTTCATGCTAATACAAATGTAGCACAAAAGAATAAAAAGTAGCCCATGTCCTTTCTTGGGCTTCAAACTGACCCCGTACCAAATTTCATCAAAATCGGTTCAGTGGACTTCACTTCCACGCGGACGATGTCGCGGGCAGAAATTAGTTTATTATAGACTAGCGACCCGCCCCGGCTTCGCACGGGTGCAATGTAAATACATAAACCTTCCTCTTGAATCACTCTATCTATAAAAAAATCCGCATCAAAATCTGTTGCGTAGTTTTAAAGATCTAAGCATACATAGGGACAGACAGACGGAAGCGACTTTGTTTTATACTATGTAGTGATGAAAGAGTGAAATGTAAGGAGCAATTACGTTTACAGTAGATTATTCTGATGAGTCGGTGAATATTAACTATTAATAATACTTTATTTTTATTATTTTCAGCATACTGCATCTGGGTTTACTACGCCGGTAAAAATTACTTTAGGCGTTGGAGCATCAGTTGTAGGAGTAGCAATAATCATAGTAGTAGTTTTAAGGTGTCGTAACAAATAATACGGTAAAAGAAGCCATATGAAAAAAAAGACATAAAATCAACATCGCCGATTGATCATGTTCACATTTGCCTGCAATTGGACAGGTTGATACCATAAACCAACAATCCAAGACATAACTTCTCTGAAAACCCTTTCAAAATAATAAATAGTTAAGGCCGCTGCATACGTGACGGGTTTTTTTATCCGGACGGGACGTGACGGGAAGTTTTAGAAACATCGTTGCATACAAAATGTATCCAAATACGTATATGTCACGGGAACATGGACGGGACGGGAACGTGGACGGGAAAAATCTCGTCGGCGACGATGTTTAGCACGTCCCCGTTTAGCAATAGCAATTAAAGCCAATTCTTGAATTGAAAAATCCATCTTTCTTTGTTCACAACACTAGCACGTTAGATACGAATCACTGTCACGTTGCGTATGCGTTTGCACCACGTTCCCGTTTTGAACGAGGCAATCACGTGCCCGTCCCGCTCACGTCCCGTCCGGAGTATTTACTCGTCACGTATGCAGCGGCCTTTAATCAATTTAGTCGGCACCAAATTGACGTCACAGTTGTCCTAAAAAGTACGTCAGTTGATTGGTGGTGTCATCTTCCCTATTATGTGCTTACACAGTGCTACTTTTGATTGAACAAAACAGCCTAATTACGTGTCACACTTTCAATGGCAGTACCTTTCATTTTGACAATTCAACAATATTATTTGTACATAACTACCATTGTCGAGCAAACGAATATTCGTAAAAAAGAAGCAATGATTCCTTCAAATCTTTTCCTTCAAATTGTGATTGTAAATAAGTTATGTTATGCTTAAGGTTTGCGGCACTCTTATTTTAGCCTACAGTTAGCAAGATATTAATACGGTATGTATAAATAAAATAATAATCAACTAAATAATATTTAAAAACATGTTTTTGATGTTTGTAAAGGCGATAATAGCCTGTGTAACACATTGAATTAAGATTTGCTTGTAAATAGAATAAGATCGTTTGTAAGCAGTAATGTAAAACCGATGTATTAAATAAAGACATTGAAAAACAAACAAACAACTCTTATTTTTAACCGACTTTCAAGTTTTGTAGTAATAACATAATTATGCACTACCTATTCTTGAAGTGCAACTCTACGTTACCCAACAAGGTCTATTAACTGTATTTTAGCTTTAAGCCTTTTATAATATATTTCATACAGATTATGGTATGCAAATAAATGAATACCTGCAGAAAAACTGTTTTAATGTACGAGTTTCAGGGGTGTAAAAATACACATAAGTACCTAACATAGACATAAACTACGCATTCTGTCCATCAAAATAAGAACTATTGAGCAAAAACGATTGCTGGGAAACACACTTTTATTTCTTAAGCGAAAAGTCTGTCAGACGCATCTTCCGACAGATCATCTGACAGTCTACATCTGACTCAGATATGTCCATAACATCTTGATTACAAAGAGTCCTTGACATCTCTGGTGCATGGTAAAGACGAGACCCGCAATTGGCTCACACCTACACACGTAGATATCCTCGGAGCTCGACTGATACCAATTGGTGTCATCATTGTATGAGAAGCAGCCTTTGCCCTGTAGTGGGACATTAGTAGGCTGGTATTACTATGGTCAGATGGTGGCTCATTGGTAAACAACCCCAAGTTTTGACTTAGTTGAAACCATGTCAAACTCAAGCAATTATTCGTGTAAATTAGAGTTTAGTTTTCTACAGTTGGCAGTAACGTAACATGTGACGCAGGACAAAAGGTGGGTCATGGAGAGACAGCCACATACTGATGTTATGAAATTGAAGACTGGGAAGGGTGGACATTATGGCCTTTGCCCTGCAGTGGGACAGTAATAGGCTGGTACCTATTATTTATTTTATTTACAGCATGTAACAAAAACCCTGTCCGATCCTTAAGGGTATTATTCGGCATCGTACTGCGTACACATATACGTAACCATTTAATGGATTTAAGATTATGATTTTTCCCCAGTGAAAAAAAAAAGAAGAAAGAAGAAGTAATTAAATTAAAATAAAACATAAAAACTGATCAACGGCAACACTGATCTGACAGGGTTTTTGTTACATAGTGTAAGTATATTTCGAGATGGACTAACTGATAGAGGTGCGTCTGATAGGGGAGATGATGCGTTTGGCTGTGATTGTAATGCATCTGGACTTGGTGTATCTGGTGGGGATATAATTTTCATCCGTACCCGTGCCGGTATCGGTATACCCAGGCTTGCTAGAACCCTCATTTCATTTTTCGTTAGTACCTAAGTAATGCCTCTGAAGATGTTCGCCATCCCTTTTTCCTTTCAACTGTCTGCACATGGTACAAACTTTTTTGTTTCTTGGCCTCGGAAATGATTTTTGGTGCAGGCGTCTCTATAGTAGGCCTAGTAGTAGGGATTTGATGCAAAGTACGAACATAAATAAATTTCTAAGTTGCCAAACTTTCGCCTTCAGCTGGAGGAAAAATACTATTATTTGGTTTACACATTTTTTTTATAATGCATGCACTAAAAGTGCAAGTGAGAAATGTAAAGGTGAACACAGACTTGGCCGCACCGCACGCGCCGCAGTCTTCGCATTCGAATTCTTTATGTGAAGTTCTATGCAACCTCGCACACCCACCCGCGTCGCAGTCGCCGCAGTCCCTGAAACGACCGAACTCCCCAAACCGCAGCTGATGTCGTCACCAACGCCGGCCCGCACGCAGCGAACGCTGCGGCTAGCGCGGCGCGGATGACGTCATTCGCAATTTATATTACAAACTGTATGAAAGAAATCAAGTGCGGCGATGGGAACGACTGCAGTGACTGCGGTGCGGATAGATGTGCGAGGCCATCAACAAAAAGCCATGATTGCGGGGACTGCGGAGACTATCGATATATCGATAGTATTGCTCCTAAACATATGCTGGTCTTCGATAGTATCGATACTATCGATACTATTGCTTCCAATCAATAGTATTAGTTAATTTGTGCTATCGATACTATCGATAGCACTATCGATATTGTTACTAGTTTTCGAGGTCACCTATCGATAGGGAAACTATCGATAGTTGGGCAACTCTGCCACCTAATAAAACTTTCTCTATTCTACTGCCTGTAATACAATGATGAGTTAAATAATTATTTATGATTTTAATTGATCATCATCAATGATCGGAATGAGTAGTAACCGCATTTTTTTACTTGTCATAGTTGATGTTGCTACAAAATCCAACAGTGTGAGTTATTCAACATCAAGATATTTTATTACGTAAGAATGGCATATCCATAGATATAGGTCATTTGACCCTTTGACCACATAGACAGGGGGCTTAGACAAAGTAACAATTTCAAAACGATAACGAAGTTAGAAAAGACTAAAATGTATGGGATTGACATAAGCCGAGTTAAGTCACGTGGACATGAAGCAAGACATGACAACTAATGACAAGCAAGTGACAGCAAGTCAGAGACGATGACGAATTTAGATAACGTTTCTAACGTTTCGCTACAAAGCGATGTTACTTTGTCTATGGACCCAGGACCTGCGAATGAAAGTATAATGCCATCCAATCCAATCACAAGCAGTAAAACATTCCATTCATCCGTTCATTTGTTTAGTTAGTTTTGAAGTTCAGTCTCGCTCATTCAGGTCCTTCCGTCAGGTGGCCCGTGTTGCTCTATGTTCAAGTCACTCGCCATAGATAAGGAAGTCAATCCTAGTGATGTGCCAACTCGGATAAACTTAACTCTAGTTAACTAGAGTTGAAACTCTACGTGAGTTTCAACTCTAGTTAACTAGAGTCAAGTTTATCCATTACTAACCACTTTAATTTGAGTTCTACAGAACTCGAGATGGCAGAACAAAGCTGAGTGAATGATTTGTTACAAAAGTACATGTTCACAGATTGAAGATTGAATATGAATCTTTTTGTAACTCCAGAAGCCTATCGAGGTTACATCCTATCTGTGCATCCTATACAATCTGTGGGCTGATTTAATAACTTGTATACCTTGTTGTATTTCGTATATTATATAGGATTATTACATGAACTAGAATCAGTGAAAATCCAACTCGATTTTACTCGAGTAGAACCGAACTAAGTTCTATGTCAATTTATATGTCAAAGTATAGTAAGTCAAGTTGACTCATCACTAGTCGAAGTCGTTCCACAAACACTCAAACAGTCAGTTGAGTCAGTCAGTGAACTGTCAGTCACTCACAGTTAATCAGTCAGTCCCAGTCTTGCTTGTGAGTGTAGTCGTAGGTTGTAATTGTTTATATTTTTAGATTAAAAAGTGTGTGTTCCTAGACTGAGTGATTATTCTGTATTTAACAAGATAATAGACTCTCAAAATGGCTCGGATCTACCTTATCTTGTCAGTTTTCATAAGTAAGTACACACACAATTCATTCTTCCACATTTGAAGTTACAAGAAGGTAATTTATTCCAATCGATGTTTTTTTTTTCTTCAAAGTTGTGCTGTGATAAGAATCCAGAGTGTATTAAAACAGTGTGACACAACCTCTACCTCGATTTCAAAAATAAAATATGAGGGGTATCCTACTTAATGCTTTAAAAAATATTATTGTTACTATAATTCCTGAACTCAACATTCCAGCAACCTTAACCTCTCTACCGGCGCGCTTATTATACCTACTTAAATACTTCTACATTAAATTATGTGTGTAAGCCTGTATTTAAGGGTAAAAAAAATAAGTTCAAGATATAAACTAAACATTTGTTATACCTACCTACTTAGTGTGCCGAGGTATATCCCAATGGCATCTAGGTATTTATTGATTTAGAAACAAAAATATAGCTGCAGGCAATGACATCTTCACAATCAATTTTGTCTTGATGCACCTTCTTGTTCAACCAAATCTGGTACTGTTAGCAACAAATAGGTACAATATCTAATCTAAAGTTGAAGAATTCTTTTTTATCAACACTTGCAAATATTTATTTAATATTATATGGAATAATTCTAAAGAATGCCTTGAAGGCCGTCTTATTGGGTATTTTCATTAGAAGTTTCTCAGTAACAACCTGAAGTTGGTAGTGATTAGGCTAAGCAGACACATTAAATAGTAACGCACCAAATATGTAAAAGGTACAGACAGCCAAAAAAGTCGATTAACATTCTAGTTTTTTAAGTCCTTCCTAATTTTTGAGAACAAAAAAAAAGAAAACCAGATATTAACATAAAATAAAATGAACTGGTAGTTATTATCTGAAATGCTGAGAAGTGCATTGTGTTATTTCATTTAATCTATTTAAATGACATGTACCTATGTAATTATCAGTGTGAATCTCTTGCTCACTTAACTAGGTATTTCAAAAAGCTTTGCCTGTCACATACCTGTTAACAATGAATAAATAATTCTTATTTTATAAAAAAGACAAGCTTCTGCCTGTGGCTTTGTCCATGTGCAAGTAAATAAATCATACCCTATGACATTCGGTGAAAGTATAGCTTTCTATCAGTGATATACTGTTTGTTATTGGACTAGTACTTCCAGAGATTACCTAGTAAAAACAAACAAATTGTACCACTTTATTCTTTACTAAGTTTTGTCCGCGGGTTTGTCCACGTAAATGTCGGTTATCGCTGACGCAGATTTTATAATATAAAAAATAAACTAGCCAACCGTGAAAAATAAAAACATTACATTTTTTTTTCAATCTTCATTTAATGCCCTAATTGAAGGCCACAGCCATTATAACTTAACATATTTGGTTTGAACTGGCTACATTTTACTGTTAGATGTGATGGTAGCAATGTAATGTGTTTATTCTATAATAAATTATGTTTACACATTATATATTTAATTAATTAATTTAATTAATGTGGTTTGAGGCCCCTGTAGCTGGGCTGCCCTGTCTTTGATACGGCAGTAGTTACACCCCTGCATATTTATTTAATAGGGACAAGAAACAGTTACATACTACAAAATACAGAGAAATGCTTAAACTAAGATTTAACAAACATATGACGGTGTGGGTAACAAGTTTGTTCAATTGCCGCATTTTAGTTAAAGGTTGAAAGAAGTGCTAAAAATAAACAAAATAATAGTTACTGCCACAACATTGCTGTGTTGCTTAGCTTAATTTTAATTAAAATACTCGGCAAAAAAAATATTAGGAGCCATTTTCTCAAACATATGACCATAAAAAAATATTCTAGGTGCTGCTACAGCTCAGTTAACTGAAGACACATCGCTGGTGAGCCCCATTACCTTGCCACCGGAACTACAGCAGAGATTCAATGAGACAGAAGTTGAGAAGTACAAAACGCAATATTTGGATCAGTTCAAGAAGAAATGCACTCAAAATGGACATCCGGAACTGTTTGACAAGGCCCAGGTATGTTATTTCAGCCATTTATTATGGACTAGCAGTCTTCCTGCGACTTCGTTCGCGTGATTTTTCCTAATTTTTAAAAATATAATGTAGCTTATGTCACCCGGGGATAGTGTACCTTCCCAACTGCAGTAAAATAATTTTTAAAATCGGTTTAGTAACTTTGGAGCCTATTCAATGCAAACAAACAAACAAACAATCAAATCTTTCCTCTTTATAATATTATTAATTAATAATATAGATTTTAACCCGCTTCCGCCCGCGTCTTCGTCCACGTCAATGTTGATGTATTAACCCACGGGAATCGTACATTTTTCCGGGATAAAAAGTGCTATTCCAGACTATATTTTTATTACTTATTTATATGCACATGTAAAAAAATATAGTCTAAGTCCGTCTTTGTACAGTGTATTTTTTCACTGTCTGTGCCAAATTTTTGCCGTTCAGCCGCAGCCGTTTTGGCGTGATTGAGTAACAAACATCCAAACTATCGCATTTATAAAAAAAAGAGGAGTAAGGGAGGGGAGGTAAGGTAGGTAGGTAGGTGGTTTAATAAAAATAGGTAATTCGCTCAACATACCTACATAATATAGGTATTTTCGATAGTAAAAAAATTACAATAAATTAATATTACCAATTAACCCAATATTTTCCTATATTGGGTTTATTGGTACTCATATTTGTATGATTTCAATTAATTAATAATAATTAATTGCTAACAGCTATTACTACTTGATGTACAGTCAGCAAAACAGATAGGTATGCAGGGGCGTCAGATATAGTTGAAGTTTTCTAAGAAACCGATGGTTATCGTGGTCGTAAACGCGACTGCTGAGCGTGGGGGTCCTGGGTTTGATTTCCAGGTCAGACAAAAAAGTGTTATTGGGTTTTTCTATTAGGATTTTTTTAGTAGCAGCCCGGAGTTTGGAAGCTGGTGGTGTGACACCCCTCGTGCCTCGGAAAGTCAGTCCTGCGCCTGATCTCTTTCCGGTCGTATCGGATTACCGTCCGGTTGGACCTGCGTTTGCGCAGACACTTGTGCAATGTGCACTATAACATCTCCTGCGTACGTGGTTAGTCTCTATTGCGATTCGCCGCCGTAACCGAAATTCGGTCGCGAAGATATTACGGTCTGCAACAAACGTAATTTTAATTTGTTACTCCATAATACTTTTTGCTGAGGCAATTATATTACCATTAGCTTATAACAAGGGGATAAGATTAACCTCATTAATAACATGTACCTCGGTAGTTCGGTACTTACCAAAATATTTATCTTGGTGGCCGTATTAGCGTTATCACTACAATATCATTTCGTGGGATAGCGAGCTTGAAATAGTTATTTTTTTATTACAACACAAACGATTATAGTGTAGTTACTAAATTCTTGAGAAAGAACACATTTATTTAGGTACTTACACGATTACATTTTTTTATCTGCCCGTTTTTGCCTACGTCCAATTGTAATTATAAAACAAGATTCTTATTTGCTTTGAAATCAATAAATAGTTGTAAAATAAGTGACATCACAGTTTGCTATTTGCCATAAAAAGCTATGGGAACTCACATTTTCGCAGCTCATAAAAAAAAATATAAGAATAAAAATATAAGAATAATCACGCGAATGAAGTCGCAGGGAGAGGGTTAGAATCTCCCTGCGACTTCATTCGCTTGATTATTCTTACGGATCCCTATTTTTTTTTATAATAAAATATAGCCCATAGCACTGATAGCACTCAGTAATAACATAGCCTACAATTTGCAAAAGAATTTTCAAAATCTGTTCAGTAGATCCAGAGATTACCCTCTACAACCTCACAAACTTTATCTCTTTATATTAGTACAGATTTATAATATGTATTAAAATCTATGTCTAGTGTACCCATGATTTGCGCCTGAACTGGATAATCCTGTATTTTAGGCGATTTTCGGAGTACCTATGCCAAATTGCCAATTGACACATATTATTTTACCTAATCCCCTAAAATAGGCGCCATTTTTAATTACGATGTTGTATTAGTGTCAAGAAGAGATACAGTAACTTATTATGAACGTGTTAATGTGAGAAGTTAATTATAAGCGACCGGTTCTGTAATGAGTAATGACCTTCGTTAGTTGACGAGGTCGAGGTTCCAAAGATCAACATGGGTTTTCTTCTGTTTCACTGGCTTTTGTTGAATTGTATTATTTTTATTTTAAGTTTGAATGCTTAATTGGTAGGTAGGTAATGTGGTCGCCTGTGTCGGTTGCGCGTTGTGTTCCACGCGCTTGCGGATTTTGTTCGAAAGACTAAGGCTAAGCGCGCACTACGATAAAAAATCGTTGCGAAAAAATATCGCAAATCTGTGAACCACAGAAATACACTACAATCCGCGCATTGCGAAAATAAATTTTTTATAGATTTTATTTCGCATTAAAAAAATCGCAACGATTTTTATCGCGGTGCGCGCTTAGCCTTACCGCGGCTCTGGAACGCAAAGGGTATTAGAAGGAACACAGTTGGGTTTTAGTCAATAAGAGTCTGACACTCCCTTCCGCTCCGCCTAGAGCGGAAGAAGTCATTTGATGATTGCCCATCCTTAAATAAAAAGCAACATCGCACCTGTAATCCCCGAAGGGTTAAGCAGAGGTACACCCACATTTCGCGAGATAATGTTTAAGTCCCATGTAATAGGGGGCGAGCCTATTGCTATCGACCTGGCACAAATCCAGACTTCGAGGCTGCTACTGAGAAATTCCTGATGCAAAAACCCAATAACACTTTGCCCGACCTGGGAATCGAACCCAAGACCTCATGCTCAGCAGTCGCAATTTGCAACCACTAGACCAACCAGGCAGTCTTAAGACAATTACTTGGTGTATTTAATCATTATAACAACCTGAATGTTTTCCGGTAGGTAGGCCTAAAAAAAATCTCGTAAAATTATAACATTTTGCTGCGAACATTAACAGGGTCATTAAAGTATTACGTCAGAAAACTGTTTAGTTAGTTAATAGTCTTTGTAACGAAATATTCATTAAAAATATCAACACAACCGGAAAACCGCAAAAGGAAAAGTAATCTTAAATCCTATTTACTATAATAAACACGAAAGTTTGTTTGGATAGATGGGTAAATGGATGGAAAGAAAAAAAAACTCACCAAATGATTTAAAAAGGTTGAAATCACGATTTTCAGACGATGCTAATAAAACATTTCGGTCACTTAAAATATCTAATCCAAGTTAGTGATAGTTATACCTAGAATTCGTCACTTCAAAGATATCCGATGTGATCCCAAACTATTTCGGTACAAGATTGAAAAGACAAACAAGGTCACAGAGCCTTTACCTACCAAGAGTGTCTGTAATTCTGTATCATCACAAAATAATCTACCAGGTTCTATTAAGTCGCTAGATATCGATTCACAAGCCTCTCACAGAAAGTCGGACAAAAGGCTTTATTCTCCCACGCAAGTGTCTATAAGTATCAAAGTGCCCGGAAAATTGGGTCGTCTGCGCAATTTTGTACGTTTCACGATAACAGCCCTGTTGTCCCTCTGCTAATAAATGTGAAGTACATTGGTTTATGTAAACTAGTAGCTATAGACGAAACTGATCTAAAATAATGGGCAGCTAAACAAATAAGCTTTCGTTGGTGACAAATATTATTCAAGTAATATGGGTGGAAGTAGTAGTTTGTGTATGTGAGTTTTTATGTTTTAGAATAGAATAGAATAGTTCTTTATTTGCACAGAAATTCATAGATCATGTTTAGTTTAACTAAGGCATGTAAACAGTTGTAGCTATAATAATGCAGTTACGTTTACCGCGTTTACGATAGGAGAAAGTCCTAATTTGGGGCAAAAAAAAAAATCTTTCATTTATTAATGACGATCGGTGAATAATCCAACAACAATTTGTCCATCGACAAAGGCCTTTACTTTTTCGTGGGGAAATTCCTTTAGATTTCTTCCGCTTTGGGGAAGGCGAAAGGGTGTGTCGAACTCCTACCGACTAAAACCCCACGCGGTGTTCTTCCATTTACCTTTAGCCGAGGCATGGGGTTCGCCAGAGCATTATAAGTTTGAAATCGCGAATCCACCTTGAGCAAGGGTGGTGATCAATGCTCATGCTGTCTCTGTATGAAGCCTTTATCCTGCAGTGGGAAAAGTAGGCTGGTACTGTTATTGTTATAACAGGTACTGTGACTACTTTTGCCTTAGTACCGGCTGTGGGCTCCGAACTACGGTTGACTAAAATACTGACTGGCTTTTTCTATTATATTGAAATGGCAGGAGCCCAAAAACAAATAAAGCCCATATAGAAAACACCCAATCGCAATCGCCCATTTGAATTTGAACACGTTCTAGAATAGACTACAGGCCCATGTCCAAAAATGGTGGGTCATATGAACCACCAGGTGACGTATATAAGACGATATAAGAGCATAAAATAATAAGATTCAGCACTATGCCGTCACTTGTAAGCTGTCCAACTGAGTGCTGGTGAGAATTGAAAAGTGCAGGTAGAGTGAGTAGGTACATTTTGGTCATATATTTTTGTACGGCATTTTTACCATTGATAGATCCATGAAAAATAATAAGAAAGCGCGCAGTGCCGTACAAAAATGGTGGGCCACAAAGTCGGTATTTTTTTTGATTTTCTGACAATTTCCAGGGTAAATTTGGTCATTTGATTCTGTACGGCATCAGTTTCATACTGTTTCAATACAGCTTCTAATCCATTATTCCACAACGCCGTACAAAAATCATGTGACAAGGGGAAAAATCGAGGGTTGTAACCCCCTCTCTTTCCGTGGTCCGGGGGGTGATTTGAAAAAGTACGGCTTCGGTTGAAAAACATTATCTAGCACTCAAAAGTACTATTAAAAATAATGCCGTCAAAAAATTATTGTTCATTTGAATGTAAATTAATTAATTATCTTAATTTCATGGTACACTTGATTTATAAAGCTGTAAAATCATTTGACTCTGTACGGCAACTTTTTTTTTAACATGATATTGTAAAATACAATTGTTATATAGTATTGCCGTTCAAAAGAAACTGTTCTAAAAAAAATTATAGAGAAATACAAAAACTGAATTATTGCAAAAGTTTAAATATTCATAGATTAATAATCTATAGCCATTTTCTACATTTTTCCCTTGTTTTAAATAGTATTAAGATAAATAAATTAGGAAAAAATGATGCCGTACATTTTAATGCAGACCATATCTTTTCATATCATTTTGTTCTATGGATTTTTCCTTGAGTTGTTTTTCCCCTACAAACCTTTGGACCAACGAAAATGTACGGCATGTAAAAAAATATTATCTATGCATAAAATACTTTCAAAATAAATTAATTTTATGTTGTTTCAAATCACCCCCCGGACCACGGAAAGAGAGGGGGTTGCAACCCTCGATTTTTTCCCCTTGTCGCATGATTTTTGTACGGCGTTGCGGAATAATGGATTAGAAGCTGTATTGAAACAGTATGAAACTGATGCCGTACAGAATCAAATGACCAAATTTACCCTGGAAATTGTCAGAAAATCAAAAAAAATACCGACTTTGTGGCCCAACATTTTTGTACGGCACTGCGCGCTTTCTTATTATTTTTCATGGATCTATCGATGGTAAAAATGCCGTACAAAAATATATGACCAAAATGTACTCACTCTACCTGCACTTTTCAATTCTCACCAGCACTCAGTTGGACAGCTTACAAGTGACGGCATAGTGCTGAATCTTATTATTTTATGCTCTTATATCGTCCTATATACGTCACCTGGTGGTTCATATGACCCACCATTTTTGGACGTGGGCCTGTAGTCTAGAACCTTTTCGGGCAAAACTAGTTTCAGCCAGGTTGGATTAGCATACAACCTTTACAGTTGGTAGTGTAGGTACCTATTAAATAACAAATGTTTACCAAAGTCGGAAATATCTGCAGCAGATATTTATTTCCACTTAATATTTAAACCGCAATGTAGTTTAAAACAATGGATATCATGTCCTTTGTTTTAACTTTAACATCTAGGCTTCCGGGAAAACTGAATGAAAAACTTAATACGTCGAGGTCGAGGTTGTTACGTGACAATATCTAACCTGTTTCAGAATCACTTTATCTTCATTGAGTGTAAGAAGGTCAGTAGTGTTCGACCGAAATTAGTTTTTCCGGCCAAAACCGAATCCGAAATCAATACTTCCATATAAGGCCATGTTTTCAAAATAAAAGTTAAAAAAAAAACTAAAACCCTTTTTAGTGACACAGGATTTAGTACTTAGAACATATTTTTTTATCACTTATGTTGAGAAGTCGCAGCCGCTTTGATAGACCAATAGCATTACCTACTATTTAGGCATGTGAGCAACATAGTTTCATTTGTGCTTATTTAGCAAAAGTTATTCACAAAGAGCATTGTACTACACACCGTTTCTCAACTTCAAGTTTATTATTACACAAGCACGGCTATTTTTACTCTTATCTAAATTCAACAAAGTTTACATTAGTCATTTGAGCTCTTATATTAATTTACGACACATTCACACGGCAACTATACTTGGTGGAACGAACATCGAGGCACACAATTTTGCTTGGGGTGCGGTCTCGATTTCCAGGTTGGACAAAAAGTGTTAAGTATTGGGTTTTTCAATTAGGAATTTCTTAGTAGCAGCCCCAAGTTGTTGGTGTGACATCCCCGTGCCTCCGAAAGCGCGTAAAGCAGTGGATCCTGCGCCTGATCTCTTCTTGGTCGTGTCGGATTGCCCTCCCATCGGATTATTTTAGTGATGGAAGGAGTAGTGCACCTGTGTTTGCGCACACACTCGTGCACTAAAATATCTGCTTCGTACTTGGCTAGTCTTTATTGAGATTGGCCGGCCTGACCAAAATCAAAATCAATCTGGAGGATATTACATGACTTTAGTCCCCACAGAAGTGAAATTTTCCGTTGCTTATTTTTGTAAAATCAACTGTCCTTTTATATGAGGCAGCTACAGCAAAATGGATGAAATACTAAACTAAAATTCTTTTATTTATTTATTTATTTCTGGTAATAAAGACCCTTAACATAATATTAAGACGTTTATACATACCACAGATAATATAATACTACGTACAGATACCCAATCCCATACAAAGAAATGAGACCTCCTTAAGTCTGGCTATTCGACTGGCTATTTTCTTTCCTTCATTTTTACAACAGATGGCAGCATCAGCGACGCACTAATTGCCAGATACTTTAATTTTATTACGCCATCTATGCGACGAACTAGATACGTACTACGTGGCATCGATACTACTAGATGGCGTTATTAGATAGGTACTTTCTCTGCACTGTCGTCGCGTTCAAGGTCAAGTATAACAATAGGTGAATAGGTACAACAAGTTAGTGTTACCTCGTGTTGGCGCTTTAAAGCGTAATTTAGTTTTTGAAGTGAATACTTCTATCCGCGTTAAGAGATCTTTTGCAGGGGTTAAATCTATTGGTACCTACGCGCCAGTTTCGCGCCTTGGCTAACTATAAAACTGCTTGTTATCGAAAACTAGCTTCTGCCCATGACTTTGCCGCGTCAAAGTTGATTTCTCCATACAAACTTTGGACCCTCGTTCCCCTCAGGGGAACGAGGGGTGAAAAGAAACGTTGCAAAATTAAATGTACTTAATGGAAAATGATGATTCTAAATAATATTTTTTTTTTTCACAAACTTGTACGGCATATCCATATACACGTATTTCCTGGAACAAGTTTAAAAAATTTTCAAACACAATTTTTCGTTCAATGTTAAGCGTTCTCACTTGCTTGTTAGTCAATCAGGCGGTATGAAGTGCGCGGGACGGGTCGTGCGGGGTCGTGGCGGGGCCGGCGGCGGGGTAAGACGGGGGATATGAATGAAGCGGCCGCTCGGCGCGCGCGCGGTTAATTATGTAGGTTTTGAATTTGTTGACTACGTCTGCGCGTAAGTACGTAGGTATCTATTTCATTTATTTTGTGAATACTGTTTTACCTACTACAACGATCTGCTTTTTTATACCGGATACTGATTTTGCTTTAGAAAGTTTATATGTCCACCTATACTAAATGTATAGGTGGACATATAAATTCCGTAATAAAACAACACAGTCCCATCGAGTTTTGGATCGTTTAGTTCGTCCTGACGAGTACCTACTAATGGTCCTAGATCGAAACCAGGGTCTGATGATGGAGCTAAAGGAAAAAAAACTTGATAGAAACCTTGCACATGTAAATGTAATGGAGATTCTAACTGACAAATATTTTTTTCACAAACTTTTAAGACTTATTCATAAACACTTATTAACCGACTTCAAAAAAAGGAGGAGGTTATCAATTCGTCTGTATTTTTTTTTTATGTTTGTTAGCTCCTAACTTGCGACTGGGTGAATCGATTTTCATGATTCTTTTTTTATTTGAATGCTGGTGCTTCCCGTGTAGTCCCATTGTCACCATTTCAATATCTGATGATGAACTTCGGAGATATAGAATGGAACTCCTCACAGAATCACAGCAGCAATATCGTAACAAGTGAAATTGCTTTGTTTATACGTGTAGTCGATGACTGACTGAAGGAAAAGGGGGGGGTACGTCAACCCCCCTCCTACCAGTTTCCAAAATTAAATATATCGTGTGAGGTATTGTTTGAAAGGGCTTTTTGTAAGGATTTCAAACATTAATACACAAGCACTAAAAAGTGAAAAATAAAAAGCTTTTTTACAAAAAAGATAACCGCCTTCAAAACTACAAAATAAAAATAACTTTAGTTTTGGAAGTCGGTGGCAATACTTACCTACATAACAAAAAACAAAACCAAAGCCGCCGACTTCCAAAACTAAAGTTATTTTTATTTTGTAGTTTTGAAGGCGGTTATCTTTTTAGTAAAAAAGCTTTTTTTTCTTGGAACAAGTTAGGTACCTACCTATCTATGTACTTATATGAAATTTTCGAACACTATTTTTTGTTCAATGTTATCGCGTTATCACTTTTTGCTTTATTCTACAAGGCGGTACCTATGAGACGAGTCATGAGTCGTGCGGGGTCGGGGCGGGGTGATACGGGGGTTATGAATGAATATATCGCACCTCTGGCACCGCTCTGACCGCTCGGTGCTCGGTTAGTAGGTAGGTATCTATTTCATTTCTTTTGTGAATTTTGTTTTACCTAGGTACCTACCTACTACAACTGCAATCTTGATTTTTTATACTGCACACTGATTTTATTTTCTAAAGATTTCGTAGTTTTATAACCTGGCATATTAGTGAACTCGGATATCGATTTTGTTTTGATAATGATTTTATGAGGGCAGTTTGAGGGAGATTGATTTTACTTTTGAGAAAAACCGGGTTTTATATAGGTAAGTATTGCTTTATGTATATTTCTATAAGTAAACCGAAAATAAGGATAATAATTATGTACAGTCAGCATCATAGAAAAGGAACCCCCCAAGACTTAAAGAATTATCGCCCGAGCGACGACGGCGCGCGCGCCGCCACTCGGGCGATCGCGTCACGTGACTCAAAGCCCAAGCGGCTCCCTCCCCCGCCACGCCGCCTCAACCATCTCTGCCTGCCACCGATCCCACTCAATCAGTATTTGCACCTTTTTAATATTTTTTTGGAATTTTTTCGGCTTACAATGAATAACTTACAAAAAGCTAGGCGCGGTTGAGGATACGAACACGCACCACCATGTGCCAGCCGATAATCTGGACCGTGTCTTATACCACTAGGCTATTGGCACAGTTAGCAAATGTATCGAAATTTTTAATATAATTATTTCATTTATCGAACAAGGTTAATAACGCTCTAATCTTCTAGATTATAAGGTTTAAATTTCAACTTCCATCACGTGTTATATTTCTACCTTACCGTATTGTTTTACGATTAAATAAAATCAATTCAAATTAACTAAAAGACAATTCAAATGTCTAAAAGATAAGGTTGAAATTAGCATAGATTTTTTGTTTGCTTGAATAGAATGTGCTGGATTCTAATTGTTGCACTACCGTAATTTGACTTCAGAAACTTAGCTGCCGTATGAACTGCGAGATATGGTTGAAATTAGATTACTTTTTTGCTCTATAATATAATTATATTATTATATATTATTATAATTTAATATAATAATATATTATGTAATTAAGGAAATAAATGAATATTGTTTATGCAACGTGACTAGTTTTTCTTATAAACCTCCTACATATTTTAACATTTGATTTCATAAATAATAATTGACGAATACCACCTAAAAATAAAATCCTAAATGAAATCCTAAAATAAGAAACTTATTCCGCGAATTTGAACTCGCAACCATCGCATTGCTCAGCCGCAGTCTTAACCCCTAGACCAACACGACATCTACGATACACTGCAAAAAACTTAAATGGTTTGATGTCATTACCTTTTCTCTGATGCTGATTGTACTAAAAACATGTATTTTTTCTTTCTAAATTTTATTTTACTTCGTAGCGTACCAGATTAAAAAAATAATCTTAATTATTTTCCTTGAAATAAAACAACTAAACGTAAATGAATAACGATTAAGGAGTGACGACAGCGCAAAATTGAGAATAACGCCATCTTTTGCTAAAAGAGTTCTAAACAAAATGATTTACAGATGGCTGCTTGCTCAATCTATGAATTCGAATAGAGGTAAAATGCTTAATTTACCTTGTTTATTAAAAATACGTGTTTTGTGAGTTTAAATAGGTGAATCAGCATTAAACAATAAAGTTTAGATTTTTATGAATTCTTAATTCAACCAAAATCTGCCGTTTAATGCTTTTTAGTGATTGTTTATTTCATAATTGCTACCTATGCTGCCATCTATGAAATTTACCGACGGACTAATTATATTTTGTTCTAGTTGAGACCCCATGTACATACACACATCAAAAGTGTCTAGGGATCAAAGATGTATTATTACTCATACATCTTTGATCCCTAGACACTTTTGATGTGTATATTTATGAAAACCAAAACCATTGCACACAAAGTGGCGACGTCATGTTTAGTTTTCATGAAGTACATATTTGAATAATCTTCGATTTGTAAACTGACTAATCACTAATCAGTAAAAACTTGATTTATCAGTACTAGTGCTTAGATACGGCTAGCTATTAATTGCATTTGTCAAGAGGATGTAGATATTGGATCGTTGATAAGTGTTAGCTCTCGTTCTGCGTGTTATGATTAGACGTAGGTATGATAAAAACTGATTAACTGTAGGTTACTGGAGCAAGTAAAATCAACGATAGCTAGTTGATTAACATTGACACTAAGGTAAGATTCAGACCAACCGGCTCGCATCGGGCCGGGCCGGGCGGCATTTTACAATGCGGTAAAGAACATTGAAATGTATCAACAGTAATTATAGTTCATATTTGCATGCAACTTTACCTCCGTCGGAGCCGTACGGATCCGTTCGGCTGCCGCGGCATGCGTACGGATCCGTTCGGCTGCCGCGGCATGCGTACGGATCCGTTCCTATGCGGTCCGATCCGACCCGGTTGGTCTGAATCGTACCTTACACACTGAATTTTGCGACGAAAATCCTTTATATCACTTTAATCCTTCTTCCTACTACTATTATAAATGCGAGTTTGGATGGATCACGCCAAAACCGCTGAACAGATCTGGATGTTTTACACAGAGATAGATTAGACTAGAATAACAAATGGCTACTTTTTATCCCGTTTTTGTGTTCCCTAGAGATAATTTGGACTTTGGTTTAACTTTGAAATCTACGTAGACGATGTCGCAGGCAGAAACTGGTAAATTATATGATGCATTGACTTTCAACATTTCATCTGTAATTAGTATTTATTTAATTAATATTATAGATCAAATTTTTGTCTGTGTTTCTGTTTACTACTAATGGTTTAAGAAATATTACCGTTAATTTACTTTCGCGACGGACTGTATTCGGTAGGCTGCTGTGACGGAAAATTCTGAAAAGCGGGTGTTCTCAATAGAGCTCTATCCTGAATCTATCGATCCTGAGATTAAAACCACGTCTACATTTCGTCGCGTCTGGGTTCTTTACCCACAAATGCCAATAATGTGATAAAAGCGGCCTATTTTTGCTCTTATGCTCAATAGATTGAAGTATGGAATGGATGGTACCTATGCCGTAATTATTACGAGTGTGTCCCAAATACTTTAGTAAAGAATTATGAAAACACTTGGATAGTGCCTATAGGTACTAATTAATTTTGTTACATATTTTGTAGCGGAGCGCTGGTTAGGTGCCTATTACAATAGTATGCCTCTTTTCTACACATTGTTAATAATTGTTATAGGATATAGGTACCTACATTTAGAACAATTGTTAAATAGTAAATAGGTAATATAATATAATCACACATTTTACAGTAACTTTTCCTTCTATACTGAGCTTTTCCCAATTAACAAAATTTGTTGCTATTTAGGTATTTGCATTACAAGTAAATAAAGGAAATTAAAATGTTTCTTTATCTTTTTACATAAGTAGGTAGGTACGTGCCATTCATATCTGTCAAATCTCAAATTCATGTACCTACCAACCTCTAAAATAAGTACAGACGTTTCGGTAATGAATTAACTGTAGGTCAACGACCGACCGTCTGTCTTTGTAAACGAAGTAGAAGATACGAACTATTCTGTCCATTGACCCGTATAACGTTTCCAATTATGAAGTACCTATCTATTGAGTGTATCGACATAGTAGGTACAGGGCCAAATTAAAAAGACTTAACTAACGGTGGTGGAGGCGGATGCGGAGGTTTCCTTAGAGCAGGGTTTTCAAAGTGGGGGGCGCGATACCCATTCAAGGGGAGCGCAGAGAACAGCATAGGAGGGTGGATCACCAATGTAGTTAAGGATATTATTTACAGACTACACGCGGTTACGCCTTACGGTATTTCATACAAACTTACGTTTAAAATTTAGACATTTTTGCAATAAAAAACTGTAAGGTAATCTGTTCTATCTGGGCAGGGGGGCGAGGATATTTTTTCTTTGGAGAAACGGGGCGCGATAATAATAAGTTTGGGAACCCTTGCCTAATGCCGGCCATACACGATCCTTCCTATCGTCCAATCGGCATGACGATACCGATTGGATCAGTTAGAGCTGACCGTGTGTGGGAGTGGATTGGCATGAGTCCTGCCAATTCAGGAGAGATTCAAGTCTGCAAAGATTATAGAGCGCTCTCTCTGACAGCCGTTTCTTACAGAATGAAGATAGAACCGATTTCTGCAGCATTTCCTCAAATCAGAATACCGGAAAACATAATGCTATCAAAGTAACTAAGGTAGACTTACTTTAGTTACTTTCATAGCATCATGATTTTTGGTATTCTGCTTGGTCTTCTGCTAGGCTAGTCAGCCTCGCGGTATCCGCGGTATCTAGGGTTACCATATCTCAGGATTTGTCCTGAGATCTCAGGATTTCTGGACTCTTCTCAGGATTGCGGCCGGATTTTACAAATCTCATGAAATCTCAGGATTTTTTGAATTTTCAATAAAATGCAGCTTTTATTTTATTTATTTTTATTGGGATAAGCCCGCCACACTGTTCCCACCCACTGCAACTCCTGAAAGCCAGAATCAACAGTGGAGGCCACCAGAAAAGCGCCGAGGCAATGAAGCTTTTTATTAAAGATCTCTTTAATAAAAACTAAAAATAATCTTCCTTTAATAATAATTGCACAATTAAAATCAGTACTTATTTCTCCAAGTAGGTATTATCTCAATCTTAATCAGTTTTATCATACATTTTTAAGTAAGGTTTTTTCTTTAAATGGATTTATAAAATGCCCCGTATGTTAAGCTCTTCAAATTATAATTTTAATTAATTAATTATATAAATAATTATATCGAGTGCGATGTGCAACGCGTGAGCGACGTAAGCAGTGTATATTAAACGATAATATTACAACTTTTTTAAATTGTTAAGTACCTACGTTTGAGAGAAAATTCTAAAACTGTAAAAAATCTCAGGATTTTTCAATGGAAATCAGGCCTTTTCTCCGGACTTTTCATTTTTTCATCTGGTAACCCTAGCGGTATCCGTCTGCTAATTGCCGGATTTTTCTGACAGCGTATACAGTTAAATTGAAACGAATTGAATATGATACTTACTTGCTTAAGGCACAATAAATTAACATCTATTTTTCAATTTGCTGAGGGTCGAGTCGAGGAACACGTCTAGAGTAGGTACTAGACAGGCAGACAAACAAACTATTTGCATAAGGACAAATGGTTTCGCTTATATGTTACGAATATATGAATTTCAAAAAGTTACATGACTTACTTGAGCTAGAAGACCTACATATTTGAACGAGAAAAATGATTTTCTTTTTGTTTCTTTTTTCTAAAATTCCTGTAGAACATACCTTTGACCAATAAACAACTGTAAAGTTTGTTATAATATATGTAATATGATAGGTGGACAAAAAACTAAAAAAAGATTACATAAAGGAAATCATATGTAGGTAGATATGTAATACGGATAGCTACCGCTGTACCACTTAGTCGAGCTGAATACACAATAATATTTTCAAGGTAGAACAATGGCCCAGTCTGTCCTCATTTTTGCGGAATTGTGGTAGGTATGCCACATTGAGTCACTTTGGGCAAAAGGTCAACCTATTAGTTCATTCTGTCCCTTGTACCTTTATACAGTTAATTGTAATAAGAATTTTTAGAGTCAAAGTTCATACCCATTGCATGCATGGTTGGTATCTAATCAGAGACGGATGTGGTAGGTAATATAATTTAATATATTATTGTGGCGCGGGCGTAGTCTTGTCTGTGTACTTTAGCCCTAAAGGGTGATATCATGTCAATATTATTATTACTAGGCCGTAATGTTTTTAAATGCTGCTTCAACGTCGCGTATCGGTTAGGTACGAGTGAGTTTCTGGGCTTTGTGGTTAAATAAATGTTTAAAATCTCATTGTTAATAATTTTGTATGTACCTATTTGTATTTTCCCTGAGAATTAGTGTATTATAGCTATTGAAGCCACAATTCGGAAGGCTTGTGTTTCAATTTGTAATGCGTGTGCTATCCATTTGAAATAGGTACCTAATATTTACTAAAGTTAAAATAATTATGATCGACGCCATCAAAATTTATGTTTGTTTGTTAGGAGCTTTGAAAACAATTTGAAGACCGAGGGGGTCTTCAAATTGTTTGTCTGCCTCAGCCTGCAAGCAAGCTCTGATTAGTAAAATTTACAGATAAGTAGGTAGGTAACTATTTACGATTGCTCGATCAAATATTAACCATCCGATCAGATTACAAACATAATAAATGTACATTGCATCGTTTAAAAAAAAGCCTTTAAATTAAGGGAGTTCAATATAGTAATAAAACGAATATCGAATTTCAATCATTCGCAATAGCGAATGAAAATGCGAATAGCTGTCGCCGTTATTCGCGAATATGAATATTCAGTTTTTAAACCTAGCGCCACATAACAATGATTAAGTACCTATCTAATCTACCGCGCGAATCGAAAGCACAATTTGGCACAGATTGCAAAAATTATTCCGAGAATTGCCGAGCTAATCCTAAAACAAGCCGTAAACAGAAACAAGTGCAGTGAATTTAGAGGTTAGAGTTTTTCTGACGTTCATATTCGCAAGAAATTCGCATGAAAGTTACGAATGCGAATGTCCGTAAAAAGGCGAACACTCGCAAATGCAATTGCGAATACGAATATTTGTTACCGTACATCACTGTTAGTACCTATATTTTTAACCGACTTCAAAAAAAGGAGGAGGTTATCAATTCGTCTGTATTTTTTTTTTATGTTTGTTAGCTCCTTACTTGCGACTGGGTGTACCGATTTTCATGATTCTTTTTTTATTTGAAAGCTGGTGCTTCCCGTGTGGTCCCATTGTCACCATTTCAATATCTGATGATGAACTTCGGAGATATGGAATGGAACTCCTCACAGAATCACAGCAGCAATATCGTAACAAGTGAAATTGCTTTGTTTATACGTGTAGTCGATGACTGACTGAAGGAAAAGGAGGGGGGGGGGGGTACGTCAACCACCAGTCCGTCCGTCCGTCCTACCAGTTTCCAAAATTAAATATTATATCGTATGAGGTATTCTTTGAAAGGGCTTTTTGTAAGGATTTCAAACATTAATACACAAGCACTAAAAAGTGAAAAATAAAAAGCTTCTTTACAAAAAAAGATAACCGCCTTCAAAAACTACAAAA
Organism: Hoplodrina blanda; assembly: GCA_949316365.1. Classification (NCBI taxonomy): domain Eukaryota; kingdom Metazoa; phylum Arthropoda; class Insecta; order Lepidoptera; family Noctuidae; genus Hoplodrina; species Hoplodrina blanda. The sequence continues at coordinate 5,004,841 of OX438582.1, forward strand.
TAAAAATAACTTTAGTTTTGGAAGTCGGTGGCAATACTTACCTACATAACAAAAAACAAAACAAAAGCCGCCGACTTCCAAAACTAAAGTTATTTTTATTTTGTAGTTTTTGAAGGCGGTTATCTTTTTTTGTAAAGAAGCTTTTTTTGTTGCAATAAGACATATGAAACTTCGCCCTATGTATGCATAATTTAGATCGGCGATAATATAATGTATGCCACGTGATTAGTAGCTGCTCTATGGGTCAAAAGTCAGAAATGCTCTTGCGTCTGTCGTTACCGAGACGGGACGGGGACAGTTGACGTTGTATCGTTAGGTAATACATCGTGGAATCTTACTTAGATATAGGTAAACAGACTAAACAGTAGGTACGAGAAACATACCAAAATAGATTGTATTTATTAACATGTTTTTCGTTTACCTACTTATTTATCGAGCATCAACTAATTTTATTTAGTTCACACATAACAGATAACATCACGCCTGTAATCCCGAAGCGTTAGGCAGAGGTATACCCATTAGTACCCCCATATTTTACCAGTTATGTTTAAGTCCCATGTAATAGGGAGCGAGCCTATTGCCATCAACTGGGCACAAATCCAGACTCCGAGTCTGCTACTGAGAAATTCCTGATGGAAAAACCCAACAGCACTTTGCCCGACCTGAGAATCGAACCCAAGACCTCACGCTAAGCAATTAGTTCATTCTCGATAAAAAGTCTACATAATAACATACACGTGTTGTCATATATGATACAATTGCACGTGATATTGGGACAAGTAGGTACCTATAACAACTTAGTTTAAATAGATGCTAATGATTTGGTTTAATTTAAATATTTTGTTTCGGCTCGGTTGGGTAGGATAATTAAAACGTAACAAGAACGCGCCTGTTTTCCGGTAAACCGGTAAATAGGTAAATAGATGCCTGTTGTCTAAAACACGCAGTGGTGTTCCTACAATAAAGGGTACCTGCACAATAGGACAATTCACTTATTTATTTATTAAAACTTTATGTCCCTACGTATAAAAAATACACTGTACAATGGCGGGTTTAATGCCTTAGGTATTTTCTACCAGTTTACCTTAAGATGATGCAGAGACAAAACAAATAAATCATACCTACATGCCATATCTTCCATACTTTTTGTAGGTAACTCGGGACAATAGGGTCCGCCGACCTTTGAAGCCAACTCGCAGAGGCCCCCTTATGCCGGTCATCATACATGGATGGGAGTGGATTGGCATGACAATTATAACTATCATGCCAATCCACTCCTATCCACGGTCCAATCGGCATGATCCAATCGGTAGCGTCCTGCCGATTGGACGATAGATTGGATGGTGGATGGCCTGCATTAGACAGCTATAACATGAAATGAAACACCACCCGACTATTAACCAGTAGTATTGCATTCAGATATTATGGAAACAAATAATGGGACGATGGGTTTGATTGGCTTAAATGAACTTGATATCTAGTGAAGCACTGGTTACCTGGGTACCTATGGAAAAACTATGGCCCCTGCCTGATCACACAAACAATAATACACTAATTTATAATACAATAATTTGGTAAATTAAATAAGTCATATACATATACAGTCATATAATCTGGTGTACAATAAAGAATATTATGTAAATAAATAAATAAATAAATAAATACTTAAATAAAGAACAATATTATGTCAATTAAGTTTTTATAATTAAGCAATGAAAGTTATGGAGATTATGCCGAATTTTATTATGACCTTTAGTTAAAATAATATGAATAACAGTTTATTATTATATTTATAAACTAGTAGGTACTAAGTTGTTTACATTGTCCACTTTGCATTATAATAGGTACAAAAAGTAAACGAAAAATATTAATTACATACTACGTCAGGAAAAACCTTGTACGTGGATACAGATTTTTACGAAGTAATATAGATAATTGTATTACTGGCTTTACCTAGTAGGTACGAGTCAGCATTTTTTTTAGCAAATCGGGATTTTTACATCTTTCTAGTAAAAATAATCGGGATTAATTCTGTCTATGAAAGCGGGACATAATAAAAACACTAAACAAAGAAGTTAATGAGCATTTAGTAATTTGTATATAATGCACATTCTTACCCCCACTTCGCCAAAACCTTGCCAAGTTATGTTAGGTATTTCTATTATATTCTTGCACATTTAACTTCTAAAGATTACTTCCTTTCTTTTGTTTGTAAACTTATACAACACAACATACGCAAACTAAATTTTTGCTACCACAAAGAGCGGGACAACGCATGTCCCAATCGGGACATTCAATTTCAAGTTAAAAAAAATCGGGACTTCTTACTAAAATCGGTACGTCTGGCAACGCAGCTACAAACACAGATCTAAGCTTATAATATTATACCTCTGCCTAATAAACGGTTGAGCTAAGTTTACTGGAATGCGAGACCCCTCCCGATTCTCTTCTCACCTCCCCGCCTTCGTCCTGTCGCGTCTGGAGTGTCAATATGACGTCATCGATACCTAGGGAGCAATGCTAGTAACTTTTTCGAACAATCACGTTCTAATCTCGTCTCAATCAAAAACGCCTCTAATTTACCATAAGTGCCATAAGTTTTTTGATATTGATTGTCGCTGAGATGAGATTGCGACTAGATTTTAACGTTTTAATTACTAAAATTAGCTTTTAAATCCAAGCTTAATCGGGTAGTGCAAGGGTTGCGGGCTTAGCAGTGATCCGCATATTAATGACTAACTAGCTGACCCGCCACGACTTCGTTCGCGTGGTATCCTACCCCTACCCAACCGATACCCCTACCCCTATCCTACCGATACCCCCACCTCTACACTACCGATACCCTACCCAAACCCTACACTACCCCTACACTACCCCTACCCTACCCTACCGTACTCTACCCTACCTCTACCCTACCCTACCCTACCCTACCCTACCCTACCCTACCCCAACCCTTCCCCTACCCCATATTTTCTCACCGTTTAAACCTTCCATAGACCTCCACGAACATTTCAAAACCAAAATCAGCTAAATCGGCCCAGCCGTTCTCGAGTTTTAGCGAGACTAACAAACAGCAATTGATTTTTATAAATATAGTAGATACCGGGAATTGCTGCACGGAGTACCATTTAAGAAAGAAAATCAAATTAATACTATGTTGTCCTATTTTTTTTTATTTTCTAAACCATCCTAGTATTGAGGCGAACACTACAAAATCAAATTATTCAAATCGATCGTGTCATTTTCGAGTTTAGACTAATGCACGGCAATTAATTCTTATGTAAATAGATAGATGACGCATAAAATACGTAAAAGCACTTTGTATTTTTTAAATTTTTTATTATTTTCTTTAATTTCAGACAGCGGCTGCTGACCTCATGACGTGCTTCAAGTCACTGGTCGACGTGGAAGTCCTGCAGCAAGAAATTGAAGATGCCAAACCAACTGGACAAGTTGATGAAGTATTCAAGAAGTAAGCACTTCTTACTAATCTATTTTGTTTGTTTGGACGCATCTCAGCAACTACTAATACATAACACAACATCGCCTATAATCCTCGAAGGGTTAGGTAGAGGTGTATCAATTAGTACCTACACCCACATTTCGCCAGTTATGTAAATATGTACCATGTTATAGGGGGTGAGCCTATTGCCATCAATCGGGCACAAATCTAGACTCTGGGGCTGCTATTGAGAAATTCCTGATGGAAAAACCCAGTTACATTTTGCCCGACCTGGGAATCGAACCCAAGACCTCATGCTCAGCAACTACTGATCCTTGCGTTTTATAGCCTGTTTATCATGAAAGGTTAACATCACGCTACGACTATGGGAGCAGACAAGAGAACTCGCGGGGTGTAGCTAGCAATATAATAAATGTAAATGTTTGTATGTTTGTTGCTCACGCTTTAAGGGTGAGGCCAAACGAGCGTAATTTTGTGAGTCGTGAGTCGCAGAAATTCTGTTGGGATGCCAGACGAGCGCATTTTATTCAGTTACTATCCACGCTTAGAATTATAATTCAACGTTTATAGCGGATCTTAGCGGATAGTACCTACACCCTAAGGCATTAAGTCCGCCTTTGTTCCTTTTGTTGCATAAAGTTTAAATAAATAAATAACGGCTGAACAAAATTAGCTGAAAGGACCATGGGTATTTTTGTATGAACCCTAGACCCTAGCCCAATTTTCACCCTCTTATGGTGATCTTCATTCATTTTATGGCAGCTAAGTTCAAATTCAGCGCTAAAATGGTATTTTGGTACGTTTTAATGTAGCATTATTTTTTTATATAGCCCTGGGTCCTCTTTTCAGCACAGTCCAACAGTGATGAGCCCTATGTCATATAAAAGCTCTTGTTATAAGTACGTACACTACTTCATTAGCACAAAAATGGTATTTTAAAATAATCATATATATTTCAAACGATAACGTGCATTGTTTTGCCTTTTTTATACTAACAATAAAATTAATTAAAAAATGTTAATTATATTATCGACATTGTTTTGCAATATTTTTTCGATAACGAGGTGTTTTTTTAGATTTTATTTCAAAATTAACAACTTAAAATTTTGAATTTTAATTGTTAATTTACATAAAATAGTACCTAATCATTAATTAGTGGCGAAACAAGATTAACCTTTTTTGGATAAACATTGCTAATAATTATTATTATTAACAGGAACTATTAACATTTTATATAAAATACGCGCTAACACAGACAATCTGGGTGCGTGCATTCCATTGAAGACCTCACCCATGACTTTTCATCAGGCGAGTTCAAAGTCAAGAGCTGACCCATTTATTGTCACACGAATATATGCTTTAATGTAAAGAAAACTAAGTACAATTTTGTTTCCAGGTACTGCGTCAAGACACCTGATTTCAAAAGCTGCTTCAAAAACATGACAGAGACTGTAAAGCCTTGCTTCTCGTCCCCAGAACAGAAGAACTTCAAGACTTTGTACAATGTTACTGAGCAGTTAGCCGACTTCATTTGCTTTAAAGATGGCGACCGGATCGCATGTAAGTGTAAACTTGAACTTAAAAAAAAAGGGGTTGAGAAGGACATCGTAAAGAAAACTTTTTAAATTTTGTATGGCAATAGCAACCTGTGACGTCACTTATTTGCCAACTCAATTGACTAACTATTAATTATATTCAGAGCAACAAAAAATCTAATTTTACAAAGAAATATCGGGTTTTCGGAGCTAAAATAAAGTAGTTTAGTTTTGTAAATTGTGTCTTGGAATTACTGGTAGACGGTAACAACTACTCACTTACGTGCTCCGTCTGATATTACCCAATCGGGACCTTAACAAAATCGCAAAAATGCCTTTGGAATAACGTTTTTTTTTATTATTATTTTTTTTCAGTGTTCATAGCAGAAGGCGGCAAGGAATGTTTCCAGGAACAATCGGAACTCATCCAGAACTGCTTCAACTCTACCTTCGACGCGGAGACGACAGAGAACCTGAAGAACATCACCGAATCTGGAATGTTGCAGCTTGACTTCAAGGTAATGTTTGGTTTTTTATTTAACTTGCACTGTTCGTATGCATGTATGTAAGTAAGTTGTCCTTTCAAAATTTGCAAACCATTTACTGACCATTTGGTGGTATCCGATTGAGCTGAAATTTTGCATACACCTTTAGTTCTAAAAATTTAACAATAATCTAGTTCTAATAATTTAATAATAATCTAGTAGTTCTAATAATTTAATAATAATCTAGTAGTTCTAATAATTTAATAATAATCTAGTAGTTCTAATAATTTTAGTTCTCTTTATCAATAATTTAAAATTAAAACTTGTTTTTAAAAATATTTCTTTTTATATTTATTTCTTTGTCAGCCTATCTGTTATGTAGTATATGCTTGTTTGGAGGTAAGTGGAGATTATATTTTTCCATAACCCCCGCTGCTATTTTCTGATTAATTTCGTTGATGAATCGTGTCTCCGGGACTTGTCGACCTTCAATGGCGCTTTTTTGGCGATCTCCACTGTTGATTTTGTCTTTCAGGAGTTGCAGTAGATGGTAATAGTGTGGCGGGCTTGTCCCAATAAAGACTATCTGTATCCCTCTGCTGAATAAATACGTCCCCTTCCTCTTTCCAAACTTGTCTTTTTGTGATGATGGATTCTTCTCCATAGAGGCCTACCTCCGTTTTGGAACGAGAAACTAGCTTCAACTTTCGGACTAAATGGTCTTAAAATAGATGTTTTGACTTTGACTTTGATGTGTGGCGACATCTTTCGCATCACATGTGAACTACAACAGACGTCATATCCTACATCACGACATTAAAGTTCTCCGCGTCAGCATCTATACAAAATCCCGACAACAATCGTCGGGCAGTGGCCCACCAGACACGACACCCATCTGGTCGGAAGATCCTTTTCCCTTTTCGATGGAGCGATGAGCAGCTCCACTCTTTTCCTCATGCCTTTAAAAATCTAATCAAAACTACTCTTATATTTTCAGGAAGAACAATGCAACCAAATGACGACATTACAGAAGTGTGTCGTCAACGTGCTTGAGAAGTGTCCTAAACCAACATCGGCTAACATCGTGGAGTCACTCTTCAACTTCATAAGAAAGGCGACACCTTGCAAGCAGTTTGCCAAAGTAAGTTATTGTTTTTCATACGTAACCTAATCATCGTGCTTCGGGAAGCACGTTAAGCCGTTGGTCGCGGCTGTTATACGTAGATCTTTGACAGTCGTTACGGGTCGTCAGAAACCCGAAACCCTCACAACCAAGGCGTATAGCATTACTCAGTTACTGGGTTGTGAAGATCAGATAGGCAGTCGCTCCATGTAACATACCGGTATTCAGCTGCATCTGGTTATACTGGAAGCCGACCCCACCAAACCGATCCAAACGTAGACGCTACGTAAACACCGCGTCTAGTCAACGTCTGCGCTGAACATTCGCTTAGTGTGAAAACATTCTTATGATGACTAAACCGTTTAAATCAGCCCAAACCAAACTTTATATTATTTTGTTTATATGTTTAAATTACAAACAATATTAATTATAGGCTTTTTTTAATTACATAAATGTCATCTATTTATTATTTAAATTACTCTTATTTTTGTTTGCACTTTAAGCACTCTTTTGCTCACAGCAGTATTGTCCGACAAATGTATTATAATTTTGCACTAATGTATTATAATCACCCATGTTTTAATAGGCGACTGACAAACCCAAGGGCAGAAGTCGGAACACTGTAAGTTGTATATCACCAGCACAGACATCTATCATCATAATGTGAATGTCTACAAAATCACTGAATGTTATTTTTATGCATCGTGACTTTTAAATTCTTTCTAATTCTAAACTTTTTAATTCTACATCCCTTAGGGGTTGAGCATACTCATGAATACGAACAACTTTTATTACGGAAAAAAAAAATCTGCTGTTCCATACAAAAATTCACTACGATACGATCAAATTGTATGGAACAGCTCAAGGTTGTTACCGCTGACTGTATATTCTTTTATCTGTTTTCTATGATGCTTCATAATACTCGTAATATGCTCTTGTGTTGTATTAGTTCCATGCTTACCGCCTGTTATTCCTACCCCTTTTTTAACAAATACCATTAAACTTTACATATGTATTGTCTTCTATGTTTTTCACCTTGTTTCAGAATATTTGTGACGTGACGTTTTATGTGTGAAGGGCTTAAGATGAAATTCCATGTATTAATATTATTATTTGATATTTCAGGAGGAGAAGAACTCGCCTGACGCTGCCAGCGGCCTAGCTGTGACAACAGCTACAATTATTACGGCCTTAGCTGTCACATTACTAGCTTAAGAGATGCATATTAGTTTAAGCTTAAGCACTCATACAGTTAAAACTCTAATTACTACAACGCTAAACGAATAAAAGCATGAAATAACCGAATGAGATACAAATGCAGGTCGAGTATGCGATCTCAAACGCTGGTGCTGCCATCTATATCAAATATGTTGCAAATAAAAAGACAAAATTACGGTTTTAAATATTTTAGAGGAATTTTTTATATACATTTTCAAGACGAGGTCGAGTATTTATATTTTTATTAATTTTTATATGTCTTTTGGGAAGAGGTGGGATAGAACAAAGTATGTAATTGTAAGGTTTATACGATTGTTGTGAAACGGCATTAGGAAGCTAAATATAGCCCAAGGCTCGAAATATTAAGTAGGGATTGATAAAAAATAAAAAGATGGCCGTCACGAGACGCCCGGTTGATGTGAAACATCTCAGTGAATATTCAAATTTAGAATGAACAAAAACAAAAAAACCAATAAAAAAGCAACGGACTGTCTAGTATGCGGGCGCTCACACACAAGGGACTAAGCGAAAGCGGTGGCGTAGATAGCATGACAGAGCGTCTTGCCGTTTGCCGTCTCGGCAAACTGGTCCATTTTACTGCCAAAATATGTTTCACATAAAAAAAAACAAATTTCTACAGGGCGCGACGGAAAACGATAGTCTGCCACGGCAAAAATGCTGGCATCGCGTCGTATTAGTAAATTCTGATTGGCAGACTATATGGCGGTGTATTGTATGTTTCATTTTTGAGTGGAAAGTTCTCTCTTCTTACTTGGAATTTCGTTAGCAATCGAAAGATGGGCTCGAGTTTATTCACCAATCACAAGTATAAGTCTTGACTTAGTTTTTAGACAAAATCGGTTGATATATAAAATCGGTTTTTCATTTATATTAAATGTCCATCCAATTATTTTGAAAAGTAAGTCTTGTGCAATGTTATTCAAGATTTTTATGAATAACATTACATGAAATCTAAACGTCTTTTACTGTTAAGAGAATCATGCACTTTTAATATTTTTATATAATCATATTAACATTATTTAGCACTTAATTTTCAGGTGATTTTTGTTCCTTTAAGTATATTTTTTATTATATCCATTTATGTAAGGAAAATAATGCTAATGCTTAAAGACTGTGATTGCAACATTTATAAGTACATACGAAGTGTAAAAAGATGCATAACATAGCCGGTAACTACATATACTGGTGCCGATTCCCTTGTTCACAAACTAGACTAAATTTACAGAATTGACATCTCTTACTAACATACAGCGAAAGAAAAGGACGGTGACATATAAGAACTAAGTTAGAGATGTCAAATTAGTTCCGCCTTAAACTTTTCCGTATTTTTTAAATCTATATGTTTTAAGATGTCAACTATTGTATGGGATGTGTCAGATTGACTAAATTTTACAGCTCTTATTTACATTAGTCTCTTTCTTGTTTTTTTGGATAGAAAAAGATAGAAATAGTCTAATTTTAGTTTAGTTTGTGAACAAGGGAATCGGCACCAATGTCTATCAAAGTAAGTAACTTTAAGCAAAACATTTTAACTGGAAACAACTTTTGGCAATAGACTCGCCCCCTATTACATGGGACCTAAACATAACTGATGAAATGTGGGTGTACTAATAGGTACACCTCTGCCAACCCTTCGGGATTAAAGGCGTGATGTTATGTGACTTTTGGTAGTGTGGCAATGTCACGCACGCAAAGCATTGTACTTTCGGATGCATGCAACAGGAGGTCAGGGTAGGGGTCGTGGCGGTATTTAAAGTTTCGTTTACATTTTAAACTGGTTTTCGTAAAAAAACATGTCAAAATGGTCACTATTTCCGTAACCAGAAGATTCCTAAGTATGTCCAGAGTAAAAAAAAATGTCGCAATGACAATTAGAACATGATTTTAGGCTACGTTCAGCGTCTTTTTACAACAGTTATTTAATTTCAATAAATCGATTACATAAAAATGTGAGACATCGCAAAGTTACATATCGTTACATATTTTCATAATATATTTGCCAAACAAAATTGGCCAACGAAATCATTATGCTTAGCTTTGTAGCATAAGTCAGAAATATAGAAAATAATTGTCTGTTACGACACATAGATATATGTATACTTAAATAAAATTCTAGAATGACAATTAGAATTTCGCAGTAATAACGAAAATGATCTTGTCATTAGCTATTCATTATTATCAAAACATGTCAAAAACGCGAAAGAAACCGGTACACACTGTAATAAGAACTTTAGTGCATAAGTTACAAAGTCGATAATAGCCAGTTAGAAATGACAAGTATCGCTTTATATTTGATTCTGTCCTTTATATTGTTTTTAGATTTGGTGTTAGGCTTGGTGTTTTAGTAAATATAGTGGTAGTATTAAATAGATCGTTATAATATATACAAAAGCTGAATAAAAAAATATAATATAATCATAATTAAGGAAGTAATACTTCGTATAAGAAGAAAAAATCGACTTATCACAAGTTTTGATTGGATAATATCAGAAGATTCTATACAAAATATTACCCTTAAATATTTTCCATATCCAGCTACGAATTTAACATTCATTAAACGTAGGAATAATTTGTATTTATTTAGCTTTGTATTTATTATTTCACTGAATATTACAATGCCTTCGCCATTTAAATATGTAAAAATATTAGTTCTGTGTGTTAAATCATTTTTATGTTCTTTTGTGTATCGGATCTCTGAAGAAACAAATATTTTTCCTTTTTATTCTTATTTTGTGGGTTTGTATTATATACATCGGATTAGGCCGAAATCATTTTCACTATAATTATAATGGGTTGTGTATTAGTGCACCTTTTAATTTAAATATGTATAAGCAGATTATTCACCGGTTTTTGAAGGGTTATTCGATTAAGAGCTAATTTTTCAATCGTCAGATAACTTTTAACGGGGGGATAAATATGGCGGTTTGACAGCTTTTGTATAGAAAATATGTTAAACTGTCATATTTATTCTTTGGATAAAAGTTATCTGACTATTGAAAAATCAGCTCTAAATCTTATCAAATCTTGCGTAATAATTTGATTGGTTCGTAAAATTCTGACCAGACGACCACTAACGCTAATAAAACACTTGACATTAGATGGTTGAAGACCTGATACAGCTTACCGGGAATAAACCCGTTGTGACAAAATACTTATTTTATTTGATTTTTATTTTAGAAATTAGTGATAAAAAGGATTGTGAACATTTTTTTGTTTTTTTTTCATCCTAACAGACTATGCTAAGCTAAAAATTATGGTTTTTGAAATCAACTATTCCATACTAGCTTTTTCCCGCGTTTTCGTCGGCTTGCAGGTCGGTTATCGATAGCGCAGACGAAATAGCTTATTTAAAGTAACCTGTCCTTTCTTACTCAAGCTTACTCTGTACTAAATAGACAGACAGACAGTTACTTTCGCATTTATAATATTTGATATGTATCATGTTTTTAATTTTTAAGATTTTTTTTAACTAGCACGTGTTTCTTTCATCTACGTTTTAGATTCAAACAAAACATGAGCTAATAGCTTTGTTGATAGAAGCCATAATACATTGTCTATGTCAAAGTTACTATGTCCGGTAGGAAACTAGGGATTTGTGTAAGTTGCTACGTGGTTTATAACCATTTTACAATATTTGCAAATAAAATGATGAAAGCATAAATTAATTTGTTTTATTTGTATTTAACCTTAATACATTAGTGTCTGACTGAAACTAGTTTTCACAGCCGAATCCGAAAATCGACCACGAAACGATTTACGGATTCGGAGCGAATCCGAAAATCGGACATGGAAGTTTTGGTTTCGGTCGAAACTTCCATAAGTCAAGGTCATGTTTTGCGGTTTCCCGCGGAATCACATGATAAATGATGGTGTAACGTATGAAAAATGGTAAATAACACACATATATATTGGTCTTATGTTTATGTATTGAAAGTTACAGTTCTTGCAAAGTGGTTTATCTACATAATTACTTAGTAGTTCTTTTTGGCACTTATTGATCACACTCTACTCTTGGACTATCAGCAACATAATCAGTTCATCTGAAACAAGAAAAAATAAACAATTATTTAAAGCTCCAAAAATAGATAAATTTAGAAATGTAGATATCTCTCGATTTTTGAACGAGAATCAACCCAAAATAAATGGTCAAGCGCGCTTACACTGCTATCAATGGTTGTTGACGTGGTCGCGATTGCCAAGCGCGCGGTCCTAGGTTTGATCTAGGTCGGACAGTGTTCATGTCATTGAGTAATTTTAAAAGGAATTTCTTAGTAGTGGTCCAGACCACTCCAAACTTCAGAGTTTGGAAAATGGTGGAGTGGTTTGGAAAGCATAGTCTCCCCGGCTGCATCGCTCTATCGGAAAAGAGTGATGAAAGAAGGAATGCATCTGTCATCGCCTGTCTGCGTAGGTGTGCTATACTTAGTGTCCCTGTGTACTTTGCCATTTTGTAGTTTTGTTTGAAGTTTGCCACCGTGTCCGAGAATCAGTCAGGCAGACTGACAACTTGCGAAGGAGGTGTATTTTTCTTGTTGCCCATTCAAAGAATACACGCATGATATGTCGTATAACATGTAAAAAAAAAGAAACTTACTATTCAATTTTCGTTCTCTTTGTTGCATGGCGATCCTTTACGTACAAATCTGAAGAGGGACTCGGCCATGTTGCTCGGGGTGGGTGTATCGCAGCCTTCTAACTTTGTGACGATACAAGTCGAAAGCTCGTCGAACTTGGCGCACTTTTGCTGTTTAAAAAATAATTATGAAATTAGTTTCATTTTAAATTTATTATAAGTAATTTGTAATTTGTTACGATACATTAGAACTTCTTAGTGTGGGGCTACGTTTAAAAAAGATTACATATTGTGCCGGACGTCAGTGAACATCAATAATAAAATTGTGTACCTATTAGACCCTATAATAATAATTCCAAGACATACTTTCTCTAAAGAAACACTTTATTTTAGCCCTTTAAACCCGTTAAATTTTCAATTAACTGTAAAATTAGATTTTTAATTGCCTTTAAACGAATAAATAGTCAATCAATTGAGTTGGCTAAAAAGTGACGTCACATTGACTATTGCCATACAAAATTGAAAATTGAATGGTCTTGTCTATTAATAAATAGGTATAGTGAAAATAAATGATAGAGTACCTACTTGTATGGTCCCTTAGTTTTTCAGAAGAAAACTATTAACATATTAGTAGGAGGTACTTACGTCAAGGCTGAGAGCCTTAGCGGCTTCAATGCTTCCGAAGCTATCCTTAATATTGTTGGCACACTCCCTGATATCATTGGCCTTGCTCTGGAAGCACTCAGGTCCTTTTTCAGCGATGAATACTGTCAAAAAAATAATTATAACGTGAATTCAAGTAGACCATTGGTTTTTGACGAGTTGGTTAATCAGGAAGAAATAGATAAGCGTGTAACAGAATCAGTGTAACAAAATACCCAATTTTGTTACACTGATTCTGTCTGACCGTGTCTGAGGTCCGAAAAGCAAATCATAACGAGGTCTGGTTAAAGCAATAAGGATTCTGAACTACTTACTTTCGAATACCTACCTACTTTCAGAGCTTTTATTATTTGAATCACATCGTTGGTTAGCCAGAATTCGAATAGAAATATTACCAGAACTAGTAACTAGAAGGCTACGAGGTCTATGAACCCAATAAATGATCATAAGGTAATGATGGGAAGAATGTGTAAATTTTGGCCTTGGTTAGTGTCTTCCGTTGATTTCTTCTTTATATTCTCCAGATTTCAGTCATGCTAAATCGGTCTTACGAATCTAAGTCTTAGTCCATATAGTAACTTACGGGCAATCCTATCGCCGTCCTTGTAACAAATAAAGTCAATGAACTGGTTAGTGCCGTTCTTGAATGAAGCCAGCTGGTCCCGCGCGTTGGAGTCTATGCAAGGAGACAATCCGTCCAGGAGATTGTAGATGCAGGTCTTCAGTTCAGGAGTCTTGGCGCAGTACCTGGGTTAGACAAATCGATTAGTTGTTGTTCAGATTTCTTTTTACTTTTGTACAATAATTTGCACCTGCCATATTATCTCTTCGCCACCTTTGGTTGAATGGTAGAGAATGCCTAGAACATTAAGTCCGCCTTTGAATTCTTTTTGTTGCTTAAAGAAAAAATAGTTTGACGAGCCCAAGGTCTTTGTTTTTGTAAAGAAATCAGCTTTTGTCCGTGACTTCATCCGCGTGAAATTCTGTAGGGTAAAATGGGGTAATGGGAGTCACTTAAGCGAGAACTCAAATAAAACCTTAATTAAACATAATATCTTTATTACAACTGCCAATACACTAAATTTACTTAATTAGCTATCATATGAGATCCATTTCAATCACTTTGGTAATCATATTTGGTAATTATTACAATTTAAAAAAAAAACAGATTTGACTCTCATTGCACTGACATGGGGACAATGGTGATCACCCTCTGGACAATCGGAGTCAAAGAAAATTTAACAGATATCGCAATATAACCTTCAGCCGAATCCCATCCAGTACACTCTTCGTGAGCCCATAACCCACATGAGGTGGACCTGTACCACATCTCGTTGTTTCTCCCGAAGTTGCAGCATACTGGGCATCTGTTTCCACCATCTTCTACGTCGTCATCCTCATTATCTTGGCATAAGTCGTTGGTACTAGACTAACATCTGATACTGAGGTGTCGTTTGATTTTTAAAGGACTCGTCGCTTTGCATTTTCATTGTCCTTCTTCTGTACTTTAGTTTTCTTTCCCTGACCTTTACCTTTGGACTTCTTTTTATTTTTTTCTTCCTGTTCACCTGTTTTTTTAATTTCTTTTTTTCTTTTTCTATTAGATTCTCTTTGACGTTAAAACTGTGGCGTGCTGCTTACTTCGACCCTTTCTTACATCGATAACAGGGGTTTTTTTTGGCAACTTGATAAAATCATTCAATGCAGCTGCTATGTCTGGTGTTTTTCTGGTTTGAGGTGTTACAATATTTGGTTCAGGAATTAGTGGGACCTCTTGGTTGGATAGGATTGGTTGGATCGGTGAGTCAATTTGGTGCTCGGAACAGGTGAGTTAATCTCTGTTACTGTACTAGGAATTGATACCTCTGCTGGTTTGGAAGCTGGAAGGGATTCCTCGGAATCTTGAACTGTAATAGTCTTACAATAATTTTTTCTGCGATAAAATCTTCATCCGTGAATATTCCGGGATTCAGTGGAAAAATACCAGTTGATCTAAACCCCGATTCTCCTTTACTAATAGACGCAACTTGATTAGGTAAATGCTTTCTTCACTAAGGATGCTACATCATAAGGGGTAATTTTTTGACTGCCATGCATGCCATGCAGCAATGCCAGTGCGGCTTTTTCCAGGCTATCGGAAGTCCAGGAAGCTTTCTGAGTAGTTTTAACTATTACTTTCGGCATATAAAAAAGATATAAAAACATTTACACCTTACTTGGGGTAATGGTGATCACTTGAGGGTAACGGGAGTCACCTGACTCTCATTTCCCACAACTACACTAATAAGAAAAAAATTGCATATAAAAAAACCTATGAATTACTGACGCAATCTAAATGATACGTCATTATTTTCAATGCCTGGCTAAATGCATATGAATATTTTAATCATATACTGTAAAAAAATCAATACTTATCTTTTATTTTACGACGATGTAAAATTACAAGGGCGGAGCGCGAAATCAAATCACAGCCGTTTCTTTGATGCGCAAGGGCCTACTGACGCGAGCCGTTCTACACATTGCCGAGGGGTACGGGTGGAGGGAAATAAGCAGTTTACGCGATGCTCGCATGTTTAGTTGCCTAAATATGCGGGTGATTCCCATTACCCGCTGACTCCCATTACCCTGTCCTCCCCTATCGTCTGATTGTATTGACATAATTATTTGGATACAATATTTTACCCCTCCTTGCAGTTAAAAAGAATACAAGTAAAGTTTTCAGGGAACGCACAGGCATTCTCTCTGCTTTAAAGAAGAAGAAGAAGACAGGTATTAATCAACACGCATGCACAAGGCGGATTAGCGGTTACAGACTTATAGAAATTAATTATAAGGCCAGGTTTCCTCACGATGTTTTTTCTTCACCGACATCAGTCGTGTCCAAACTTATAGAAAGTAGGTACCTACAATAACTAAAAAAGTCACATTGGTACTTGCCCAGTATTGAACTGTAGGTATGCATTAGAAACGGGCGCCTTGGCTACCACAGTGAAGGTCTTGATAAAAGGTCCAAAAAAAGGTGAGGGACCGGTAAGTATACTTTTTTTTCTTTTTGCGTGGTAAAAATCATCAAATGAGTCCTTCCGCCCAGGGTGGGGCCAGGGCCGTAGCTAGAGGGGGGGGGGGGGGGCATTGCCCTTGAAATCACAATGCCCAACCTTAGATCTCTATATCCAAATCTGGAAGTTCAACCATCTTGATCGCTTGTACTTCATCATTGAAGATTTAATAGTTCTTAGATCCATGGTCATGCGCTGTCACAGAAATTATCAATTATTCATTATAGAGTTCAGTGATATACATGATGATTGATTTAGGAGCCCATGCTTCAAGGGCAGATCAATTATGATATTTTTTTTTACTTTCGCCCTACCTGTAACCAATGCTGCCCTACCTCAAATTTGACTCTAGCAACAGCCCTGGGTGGGGCGGAAGGGGCTGTCAAACTTTTACTGACTAAAAAACATCTCTGTTTCTTCTGTTGCCCTTTGCGTTCCGGGGCCACGGTGTCCTGTTAAGACGTCCCGCGTCACCGGTAAGTATACTCACTTCTTGAAGACCTCATCAAGAGCTCCATTGGGCTTGGCTTCCTCGATCTCTCTCTGCACCGTGGGCACATCGATGAGTCCTTTAACGCACTCAACAAAGGCTTTGCCAGCATTCTACAAAGAATATAGTACACTTTATTGAAATGAAGAACTCTTTACATGACCATATGGCTGGCCTTTTCTTGGGCGCCAAATAATTATATCAATGGGATAAGTGCCCAAAAGCATTGCCACATTGCATTATCCTATTCACAACAATGTGCTTTTTGATGCCCTATGAGCTCTCTCGCTCTTTATATGCATAATTGACTATATTTTTTTATAGTGTTCATTTGTAAAATAATTGATCTGCACCATAATGAAAGACATAAGTACATACCTATTTTAAACAAAAGTAAAACCAATATTGAAATAGCAATATGCTACAGGAACAGAGTATACAGTGTTATTTCTCATACAAAATAATTTTCACTCATCCAATTTACTCCTTGCCTAGCCAAAGGCGGATCCAGCCTTCAAGTCAGGTGGGGGTCTTATAATAAGGTCTAGTCAGAACAGGCTCCGTTTCGATTACAATAATAATTCTAAATAAAAGGAAATAGTAAGCCCAGGGGGGTCATGACGTCGCGAGACGACATCCGGCCACAGTAGGCGCGGGCTTGCGGACGGCGAGTAATGGGTAGCTCGCCGTCCGATCAAGGACCAGTAGACCCGGGTCGACGGCGCGTTCTGTTAGCGAGCGCCTCAAAGAGCTGTCAGCACAGGGACGAGGCCCCAAAGGGCCAAACGCCTGCCGGGGTTGCGGGACGTCTTAGGATACCGTGGCCTCGGAACGTAAAGGGCAACAGAAGGAACAGGGTGGTTTTTTAGTCAGTAAAAGTCTGACAGTCCCGTCCGCCCCACCTAGGGCGAAAGGACTCATTTGATGATTTTTACCACCTAAAAAAAACAGGGGGTTATGATCCCCATGACCAAAACCCCCTCCTCCCCTCTGGATCCGCCCTCGTGCCTAGCCAGTGTTAAAACACCTTAATAAATAGTCCTCACCTCAACTTCTTCTACTTTGTCTGAGGCGTTGTTCTTTTGGCATTGTGCTCTAAGCATCTCACGCAACTGACTGCGCTTTTCCTCGGGCAACGTGTATTCGTCGGCTAGGACGGCTGAAAACAATAAATTAACAAATTAACGCATTCGTTCGTAAATTCTTCATTCCTCGTATCGTATATCCTTTTAAAGGTCATTAAAAAAAATCAAACTCCCAACTCCATCCATCCAATATAATTCCACCTCTTCTATTTGTGTAACATCTTTTAACAAAATTATTGCAATAAATCAGCCTCTCCCAAAGTGGGTGATAACGCCACCTTGTACGCGCTGCAGGCCTAAAGGGGGTAAGAGACCCAGAAAAAAAATCAGGGCGTTGTGTAGAGGCTTGGGGAGCGATTTGTAATCTACTAGGTGGTTTTTAAGTAGGTGAAAAAACGGGGGCGGTAGAAAATAATTTATTCTCAAAGTGGGCAGTAGACAATATAAGTTTGCAATATATGGAACCCCTGCAATAAATAAATAAATAAATTGTAAAAAAAAATGTTGAATTTGGTTTTATAATTGAGGCGTTAATAAGTAATAGAAAACATCCAAATTTCTAGTTATAGTTTTGTTAGTGAAATCAAAATGATCATCAGAAATTACCATTTCACTCATTCATTTAACTGTGGTACCTGGTACCTAGTATAGATCTACTTAGTTATGTTTTAGGTTTCTTTATTCTACAATTCTAACTATCGGCCCTTGACATATTATCCTGTCCTATTTTGATAATGAACCATAGCTTGTGTACTCTAAAGTATTTATTAAAAGATCCGAACCGATGACCCTTAGGTTGACTGTTAGAGAATGCCTAAGGCATAAAGTCCGCCTTTGTACTTTTGTTGCATAAAGTTTAAATAAATAATAAATAAATAAACCGATAATTAAATAAATGTCGTCAAATTATTATTACACACTCTGCTCTTACTTTTATGACTAGATGTTACACGATGACTGGAGAATAAATTAATCTATTCTTACGTTACCTACCGTTAATTATAAAAATAAATAATATTTATCCAAAGATAATTGCCCAAGTAACATAATTGTTACTCAGAATACACTTATCAAGTGACACGATTTAACCTTTTAATTTTATTATCTTATTTCTTTATAAATTTAACCAAATATTTACACAAATTACGAAAATTATTTTAGTAACATGGATGCATATTTTTGCTATAGTTTTACTGTACCTACCTACTTCTTCTTTTCGAATTGATGGTTTAAGTAAATAAGTACTTTACTTAAACTTTTACTTTGTTGTTGTAGGTACTTATACCTACTTTATTAGAGTACTTGGCCCCAGCTGGTAACCACGTTTATCGTTTCTTTAATTGCGTTTTTAATGCAAAAATAACCTTGAGAAATGGTTTTTTTTTAGATCTAAACGATAACCAGAGCGAGTGCGGTGCCACCCCGACCAAACAATGGCTCATTTACCTAAGTAGGTACCTACTACAGTGCCCAAAATGTCCCTACACTCCCTACATCTGCAATTTAGTGGTCATTCAAAATGCTTCTTTTGGTGTCAGACCACCTACAGTCAACAAAAGCGATAGATATCCAGGGTCGTCAGATATAGTTGGAGTTTTCTTAAAAGCCGATGGATGTCTTCGATTTAATGAACTGTTTATTATCTACTTTTTAAATTAAATTACATTTGAAAACATCCATCGGTTTATAAGAAAACTTCAACTATATCTGACGACCCTGCATACCTATCTCTTTTGTTGGCTACCTATAACTTTAAAAACCAAATCCGAGTATTTTAAATTATTAAATAATCTTACCCTTTTCAGCCTTTACCCTTACCCCAAATCAGGCGTTCCCATTTAAACTTGCAAAACTACATAAATTGGTAACAATATTGTTCGACCTTAATTGATTTCTCCTAGACCCATTTCCTTGCCAATCGCCATTATTATTTTGCCCATATCTTGCCTGAACATTGCCCAGTGCATCGATGCAATGTATATCCTCACAAAACTACACAGCGGTCACACTGTGAGCAGAGTTCAAAGGATAGTCTTGATCGAGTAAATTGGTAAATGGGTTGATGTAGCTCACAGGAAGTGGGGGACGAGTTGAGTGGCCAACTGCGGCACATATACACGTACGTCAGTACATGCGACCTCTCAATGTACTCGCGGATGAAGAAAGCTATGTACTCATGTCCTTTGTGACCGTATGATCTGATTTTAATGGTCCTTTTGTACGAAATGCATTTGTTATTGCAGCACTTGACGTGCTTGACACAAATAAATTGCTACGGACTACTGACCTTCTTTTAAATTCTGAATAAAAGAAAGAAAGAAATGTTTATTGACACAGACTATGTACCTATGTGCACCTAATGGCACCTAGGGCCTCCACAGGGCCATCACGTCACATAAATTTTAAAACTAATTTAAATTTCTTTGGCAAACCAAAGTATGGCTGCATATTTGTATCGTTTCTCAAAAACAATCTTATAACAAAGCACTCTTATTCATGGTTTGGGTCATAAGTCATGAGTCATCTACAATAATTTTACGATAATAATTGAGAGTAAGTACCTACTTAGCTACTTACATATCAAATAAAACACGGCTTTTTCCCCAAACAAAGTATCGAGGTGTTATCTCAAATGTTGTAACCGGATTTACTAAAAATCAACATAGATAATTACCCACACATTAAGAAGACTATTTACCAAGTGCATTTTGTAATTATTATTCCTTTGTTTATCTATTTACAACTTGCAATCCGGTAAGAAGGCATTTGTCTAAGCCAGTGTACAAATAATTGGCGCAAAAATTGTTGTTGTTGTTACCCAAACTAGATATTTGACATAACAACAATTTGTTGTCATTCAATTGTCAACAATTTGGTTATTTCACTTGAATATCACTGTCATGAACCAATAACATACATTACAAAATGATTTATGGTCAGTCAAACGTTTTCGTAATTGCTTATCATAACTGCATGATACCTAATAAGAAAAAAAATACTGGTACTCAGCTGCATCCGGTAAGACTGGAAGCCGACCCCAACATAGTTGGGAAAAGGCTAGGCAGATGATGAACTGCATGATACCTACCTAATATAATATTTACTAGTTCGTGAGTATCGGGTAGGTACCTGCCTGAGGGATTTTTTATTATTTTGCGCAGAAGCCTAATTGCTTTTCTAAAATAGAAGTAGCCCAAGTTACTCCTTATAATTTTATCAGCTACATGACAGTGAAAATCCCGCGTTTTTTAAATTTTAAACATAGCATAGACACTCTCAGATAGACACACAAAAATCAAAAAAATGTGTTTTTGGTATAATTACCGTGTCAATATACATAATTATGCATTTAGATAAGAAGTTATTTTGACATTACAAAACAAACACTTTAATTTTATTTATTTGTATAGATAATAATCTAATATAAATGTTGTTTATTTACTAAACACATTTATTAATGTTAAATAATAATTTATTGTAATTGGTAATTGACAGAGTTCAAAGGCCTTTTGACAGATAACATGGCGGAAGGGCGCCAATCAAGCAGTAAAAGACATTTATTACAAAATTATTGCTTCCCGGGAATTGCACATGTCGACACTAAACTCGAGTGGGCTAATTTTTTAACGACCGACGTCAACTACCTGTCTAGATAGGTACTTAAATAATACAGGTAAAGTAGCTTCTTCTTTTCTAGTTAATCTTTTATTTTTCTTTTTCTAAGTGCCGTATTGGAGAATGACAACTATTACTAAGTCTCCGCTGTCGCCTAACAGCGGGCTATATCACATAAACCGTAATAAATAAAGAGTTTAAATCAAAGAATGTGTCTTATTTCTTTTGCGATCTTTACACACAGAAACTCTTCCGTGCCTCGGAGAGCACGCTAAGCCGTTGGTCCCGGCTGTCATACATGGATCTTTGACAGTCGTTACTGGTCGTCAGAAGCCCGAAAGTCTGATAATCAGTCTTACCAAGGGGTATCGTATCGTATTGCCCAGCTTAGTCACTGGGTTGTGGAGGTCAGATTGGCAGTCGCTCCACGTAAAATACTGGTATTCAGCTGTATTCGGTTAGACTGGAAGCCGACCCCAAAATAGTTAGGAAAAGGTTTGATTGCAAGATATATATTTATGCGCGTGACTGTACCTAGGTTCTCTACGCAAGTCATCAGTACAATGGGCGACAATGGATTTTCTAGGTCGATGCGCCAGCAACTAACCAGTCCGTGCACTATTGCAATCTTTCAATTGTCTTCAGCTGTATCTTGTATAGGCATCAGACAGCATAATTGCTTCCTAGTATGACGGACACTACTGAAAAGGACGTAATGAATTGAAATTACACTATACTTTACAACGACTCTGTTGTTGTTTTTTTTAATGTCATTGCTACTTTGACTTTTATTTTAGGTAGTGATCGTCTCACACACATTTGTTTTACAACTTATTGTAAAACATTTTTTGTTTAAGACAATAGTCAATAGTCAATATCTTTATTGCTTTTCCATATGTATTAGGTGGTAACTTATATAATTGAGATCATTATGGACCCTGTAGGGCACAGCAAAAGGGTAGGAGAGAAGAAGCATGTGGGAAGAGTATGTATGGAGTTTCTTTCTTATTCTTCTCCATAAGAAATTACATTTTAGAATACGCAACTAGATTCAATATTATCTCTCAGCTCAAAGAGCTCTATATAGTTCTATTATTAGAATTAGCTATTTATCATCAATTGTGGGTGTAAGAAAGGGGTTTTATATCCCAAAAAAAAACAACCAAAGCTACCAACGTAGATAATCTTGAAAAATTAGTTAGGGTCTCAAATTAAGTAACGCACTCGCTAAAGGCAAATGTGATGTAACAAATATGCATTCAAAACAAACACTATATCTTTGTGTATCATAACTAATGTCGTCAGCAGCCATCGGCGTCATCTCGAGCCACCTAGTTATCATTGTTACATGCCTACACTGTTGCGTCGTCAATGCAACAAAGTCATCGGTAACAAACTATGTAATAGGTACCCACGGTAAAAGTTCTAACTGATTTAGCCAATGCACAACGTCATTTCAATCATTTCTAACGGATGGCCGATAACTTCAATCATGAATGCACTTTATAATTACAAACAAAAAAAAAATCTGTTCCATACATTTTTATCATGAAGGTGTTCCAGTTTTGTGTGAAGTCCCTTTCTCCCATTATACTAATATTATAAACCTGAAGAGTTAGTCTGTTTGTTTTAACGTGTTAAACTCCGAAACTACTGGTCCAATTCTGAAAATTTTTTTACTAATAGAAAGCTACCTTATACATGATGTGCTATAGGCTGTATAATTATTATAATTTTATTTATTTAGGGAACTGTAAGAAAATTGACACTTACAAACACGCGGGCAAAACCAAGTGATTTATAATTGAAGTAATGAGATTAACAATTGAATATTGATCCGGTACCGTGACCTTATCACGGTCACTACAGTATCCACCTACAGGCTTACACTATCGTAGACAGCTAGAGGTTCAGGGTCAGGGTACGAAGATGATTGTGAAAACAGTAGAATACTTATTACAAAAAAATCTCAACTATTCTTATGTTACTAGGACAGTTATCCTACTGCTATTATAAATGTGAAAGTTTGGATGGATGTTTGCTACTAAAGCACGCCAGATCTGGATGAAATTGAATGAATGAATGAATCACCTACCTAAATGGGTACAGAGATAGATTATAGTCTGGAATAGCAAATAGGTTTTTATCCCAGAATGAACGAAGTCTGTGAATAAATATACACATCAAAAGTGTCTAGGGATCAAAGATGTATTGGTAATAATACATCTTTGATCCCTAGACACTTTTGATGTGTGTATATCAACTTTGATAGGGACGAAGTCGCAGGCAGAAGTTAGTTTCGAATAAAACATTTACCTACAGGCACTTTTGAATTGTTAAGAAGTTGTAGGTCAGAAAGTGAGGCTAGTGGTACATTCCGAAGTTCAGTAAGCTTCTTTGTATAAGAAAAGGCCTTTGGGCTGGTATTATTTAACAAGCCTTTATTTTATACTAGCTTTGCTCGCGACTTCGTCCGCGTATATGTCGGTTATCGCGGACGCAGACGAAGTCGAAGTCGAATAAAAAGTAGCCTATGTCCTTTGTTGGGGTTCACACTTACCCTGTACCAAATTACACACAAATCGGTTCAGTAGTTTAGGCGTGAAGAAAAGACAGACAGACAGACAGACAGACAGACAAACAGACAGAAAGACAGACAGACAGACAGAGTTACTTTCGCATTTATAATATTAGTAAGGACTACTTACTTATCTACTACCTATTTACTAAGTATTTGGAATTATGGTCATTGGAGCTTCGCAACACGATATCATTTTAGTAATTAAACCAACTGTTTTTAAGCTTCTAAAAATGCTATCTGGAACGACTACTCTGAACTCTAACTGATAACCTTCGGTCGAAAATTTTTGTTTTTATAAATTTTACCAACAGATACCTACTGCTATCTAATCCAACTATGGTCTTTCCAAAAATACATTACTATTAAAAGCTTTTTCGTTGTAATTTTACTGGATCTGGTCAAAACTTAGGGATTGTGTAGCTTTCTATTAGCAAAATAATTTTCAAAATTGAATAGAATATTATATTTATTGTGAAACATAAGTGTACATTGAATAATTTGTGCAATTGGACAAGTAGTTCCAGAGATTGTCGCGTTTTCACAAACAAGCCTTTAGCTTTATAGTACCTATGTATAGATTAGTATATATAGTAGGATAGTACATAGGAATATATTCATAGAATAGCATAGGTCTTATGTCAACTCTCAACCATCTGTTCATATCACAAGTATATAGACCCTTATTCCAATTATTCATAGAAATAAATGAGGGAATTGGCTAATTACGTTATTTTTTAACGCATCTAAGTACCATCATATTAGTTTAACACAAAAACTATAACAAAAAGATACTTTTCCACATTTTGCTGAATCCAAAATATTACAATATTACGGATTTCTTAAATCCTGAATCCTGAATATTACAATTTTATGGATTTCTTCTGACTTTATTTTATAAATATTATTTGATAATTAACGTAATTAAGTTTTTAATTATTTACCACAAATGAACGCCAAAAAATCACTATTAATTTAAATCCTTGATATTAACTCACCCACTGCCAGTACGGCGAAAACAATAGCTTTCAGCATCATATTGTAGCACTGTTTAATACTTTGTGGTTACTGAACCAATGCCGAGTGGAGACTAAGCTCCGTCAATTTTATGTCGCGTTATATACACACGGTACACGGTTTAAGGATGATAACACACTGATGCTTTGGTTAAGAATGACGCGAACGTTGCTGTAGGAAAAAAAAAGTGTACCTACATTCTTCTATTAGGTACTAGAAGAATGTAGGTACACTTTTAAGGAAATGCGGATTT
Source organism: Hoplodrina blanda (assembly GCA_949316365.1). Taxonomy (NCBI): domain Eukaryota; kingdom Metazoa; phylum Arthropoda; class Insecta; order Lepidoptera; family Noctuidae; genus Hoplodrina; species Hoplodrina blanda. The sequence continues at coordinate 5,030,019 of OX438582.1, forward strand.
AAATTTAGATATTTAATAATTTAAATAAAAATATAACGTAAGAGATTCCTCGTCGTGATGGTTCACCGGTTAAGGCGCCCACCTCTCATGCAAGAGTTTGCGGGTTCGATACCAGGTTTTATATAGGTATTTATATGTTATTTTCTAGGTAAGGAAAACATCGCAAGGAACCATGGACTTATGATTAATATTGCCAATCCGCCTTGAGCACGCGTGGTGATCAGTGCTCCTACCGTCTTTGTAAGAGAAGAGCTTTGCCCTGTAGTGGAAAAATAATAGGCTGTTATTATTATTATTTTAACACTACTCAGAGTCAATTTTCATTTTATTCAATTTTAGTCAATTTATTTTAGCTACACATAGGTACAAAAAAGACTTTGGAAATTTCTGGAAAGAAACTAATAAATTAAATTATAAATCTAGTCTGCCGTTAACCATAAATGGTGATCAGAATTCAGTTAATATTGCGAATATGTTTGTCAATAAATTTAATCCACCCCCACCCTCGCCATCATCGTCACCCTTAAACACCGCGGACAGTCGTTTGAGTGGGACACACTTGGTTCAGAGTGACTCGGAGGCTCCGCCGCCGCCGCCGGCGCAGACAAGTGTACCATCGCCACCCGTGTTACCGACGGATGCGCCCGCAGAAGTAAGTGAGTTACACGTCACGGCGGAAGATGTATTTCGGTGTGTTAAACTTATGAAACGCGGCAAGTCTCCGGGTCACGACGGGCTCAGTGTTGAACACGTGCTATTTGCACCTGCATTGTTATTTGATAAAATTGCGCTTCTGTTTAACATTTGTATTGATCATAGTTACTTACCTGCTAACTTCATGAAAACCACCGTGGTTCCGATCATAAAGAACAGAACCGGTGATGTATCTAGCTTGTCTAACTATCGGCCGATATCGTTAGCGACCATATTTTCTAAAATATTCGAAAACCTGATTATGAAACATTTAAATGAAAGCAATATTCCCCTTAATAACGCACAGTTTGGGTTTCGTCGAGGCCTATCCACAGACTTAGCAATTTTTGCACTTAAAAATACAATATATAAATATAACAGTAGAAATACAACCGTTTACTCATGTTTTTTAGACCTTAGTCGAGCTTTTGATACAATTAATTATAACATACTATGGAATAAATTAAGAAGAACTAAAGTGCCACCTAAAATTGTAGATCTGTTTGAATTTTGGTACAATAATCAAACAAACCAAGTGAAATGGGATAACGCCTTGTCGGACACTTACAGACTTACTAGTGGGGTCAGACAGGGTGGGCTGACGTCCCCGGTTCTGTTCAACGTATATGTTAACGACTTGATCGAGGAGCTGAGCAGCACCAGAGCCAATAAATAAAATTTAAATAACCTCAGTTATGCAGACGACATGGTGCTGCTTAGCCCGTCGATCAATGGCCTTAGAAGACTCATTACTATATGTGAGAAATATGCAGCTCAACACCAGCTATCATACAACGTTAATAAAACTGAAGTAATGGTTTTCAAACATGGTAATGGGTCGGATAAGCAACTGCCGATCACATTATGTGGCACACAATTGAAAGTTGTTAATAAATTTAAGTATCTTGGTCATATAATAACCGAAAACCTTAAGGATGACGATGATTTGGAAAGGCAAAGACGTAGCATAGCATGTCGAAGCAACATGTTGAAAAGACGATTCTACCATTGCTCAAAGCAAGTAAAAATAACTCTGTTCAAGGCTTACTGTCAGTCGTTCTACACAAGTCAACTCTGGTACAAATACTCGAAGAGTGCATACAACACTCTTCGTGTACAGTACAATAACGCATTCCGGGCCATGCTCAACTTGCCCTGGCGGTGTAGTGCGACTGACATGTTCGCTGAGAACAGAGTTGCCAACTTCTTTGAGCTAATGGTGAATCTCAGGACATCGTTCTGTACTCGAGTGGGTGCAAGTAACAATCAACTTGTTAAGGCTGTGCTTGAATCTGTACATTTGCTGAGGGAGCTAAAATAGATGTTCCTGCATATCGTGGTGAATTTGTTTTGATTCTATTAGTGCGTAAAAATTTGATTTGATGTTTAATGGTTTTATCTTCCTTTTAATTTTTAATATATTTTTATTTTTTAGCTTGTAAGTAAAATTTGATAACATTTTATGTAATTCTATGGGTGCCAATGCCTGAAATAAACAACTATTATTATTATTATTATTATTATTATTATAGTAACGATAAATTATTAAAATAAACGAATTTGAAAAAGCAATAATCTAAACTTAATTTTACAGGTTTCTGAAACTTCGGTTTTCTTGTATCAGAACAGCACACTTTCTGAGAACTTTTAATACTTCACTGAAACGACACTCGCTTTCGGTACTCCTGATTAGTTTCGTCGCAAATTTTGTAATGAAAATTATACGTTCTACGAATTTGTTCATGTAACTTTGTTTAATAGAAAATTCAAACTAATTTTCTAGGTACCTAAAATTAGGTATGTACCTATGTACGGTATACGGGGTGGAAGCGAGATAGACGTAATGAAATCTTATACTATGGATTTATTTATTTAAAAGAAGATCAATAAAGCTTACAGACTAATAACAAACAAATATCATACGTAAGTAGGGAAACTTTGTCGGTTATAAAAAAAAAATCTGCTATTCCATACAATTTTTTTTAAATAATCGACGATGTATATCTAGAACTATGGTAAAATCTTTCGTTACGCTGTCCCTTCCACATTGTTGAGTAGCCACATTAATTTTATAAATACAAAGTAACTGCTTATCTGTCTGTTACGCTTTCACGATAAAACCACTGAACCGATTTTGATGGAATTAGGTACAGGGTAAGTTTAAACCCCAAGAACGGATATAGGCTACTTTTTATTCTGCGACTTCGCTTGCGTCCAAGATAACCGACTTTTACGCGAACGAAGTCGCGGGCATATGCTAATATAATGATAAATAATTATAACCATCTTTATTTTACTTTAATGAATGTTTTGATAATACACATTATGATTTTTTAAATACAGTAAAAATAGAAAACTCCCTTTGGTATGTACATAAATCATCGTTCGGTGCATTACACTATAGTCAACAGCTACCCTTAACATGACAATAGCCGTTTTCATATTAACCAGACAGTATCTGTCTACAACTAGTGGGCAGAATGTGGACTCGTAAGGGATACACCTTTGTTTATTAGTCCCACACCTGGGAAACGGATTTCCTATGGGACTCGTTGCCTGGTAATTTACTTTGATTTAAGAAATGAAAACAGAAATGGACACTTAAGTATAATTATTTTAAATGCTAATGAAATAAAAAATAATAAATAAAACACTAATTTATTTTCTTTCTTTTTTTGCGTAATATAACGAAAAATCTGTTAGGGCCCGACTAGAGTGGGTATAATCTAACATTTAGTATATTTTTCTAATTTTTTGACATTGATTGTTTGAAATATACCGTGTTTATACAATCCTTGCTTGGTAACTAGAAATACCAGGCTTCTAGTTTACTTCACAACGAAGTTATAAGGGGTCGAAAATGGCCTGAACTGCTTCGAGAAAAGTATGGTACGGCCGTGCCGCTTTTATTTGCTCGACTTGGCGGGGGCATTGCCGTGCCCCCCGATCCTATCGCCTTACCTTATATTTCTTATCCTTCTTGGGTAATATTTAAATGAAGTAAGAATATGCAATATTGATTCATCACGCAATGTCCTTTGTATTAAAACAACGTGTAGCATTTTTTTTCCTTAACTAGACTTATTTTCTGCAACACCTGACTGATTGATCGTCTGTTGTTTCCATTTTATGAATTGCAGAATGTAGGTATGTATGTGTAGGTACTTATAAAGGTGGAACGGTGAATACCTACTAATGCGAATCCCGCACCCGGCCATAGGCATAGGTGGAACACCGGTTTTTTTTTTTCAGCTGCAAAACATCATCCAATGAGTCCTTCCGCTCTGGGTGGGGCCCAGGGCGGAAGGGGCTGTCAGACTTTTACTGACTAAAAAACCACCCTGTTCCTTCTGTTGCCCTTTACGTTCCGGGGTCACGGTATCCTGTTAAGACGTCCCGCAACCCCGGCAGGCGTTTGGTCCCGTTGGGGCCCCGTCCCTGCTTCGTCAACCCTACGACGGAGGAAGTCCAATAGGATTTCTACTGCTCACAAAAAAATAAAGGTGGAGTTGCAACACTTTTGACTAAGAATCAAAAATATTTAAAACAGTGCTGATAGTTATATAAGGTAGCCACACATTGTTGAGAGCGCTGTACAAGTGTTGTACGACAGTAAAAAAAATAACAAAAAGACTGAAATATGTAGTTGTATCATTTTTGAGTATGACTCGAAAATATTTGAAATATTGCTAATATATTCCCAACAATTTACACATTGTTGGGAAGATACGGCCGGTGGAGTGCCGACAAATATGGCGTAAACTATATCTCTAGTTATTCTTATACCATATATTACTAATATAATAAAGCTGTAGAGTTTTTTGTGTGTACGTGCTAATCTCTGAACGACCAGTCGGATTAGAAAAATCTTTTCGTTTTGGTTACAACCTGCAGGAGCGGAGCAGTAACTAAAGACCTTAACGCGGGTGAAAAAAACCAAACGCGAGAAGTATTTTTTTTTCTTGTCGCGTAATTATGGATGGATTGTGTGAAGAATGATGTGAATGAAAGGGGAGTCAGTGATTGCATGACGGCTGACAGGACAGAGTGGAAGAGGAAAACGTGTTGCGCCGACCCCAAGTAACATGGGACAAGGGCAAGATGATGAAGATGATTCCAATTTTGGCCGGTCCTTTAAGTGTAACATATAGGTACCTATTTATAGATACACGTAGGTATAGGAAATGTTTTCAAGAGGGTGGACAATCTTTCTATATCAGAAACTTATAGGTCAAGAACTAAAAACATATTTTTAACGAAAAATAAATACCATTTACGACATTTATTTTTCTTGTTTATCTCACATATAATTTTTATGTATTTTCCTCTTATTTTTCATAAAAGTAAACAAAACATATTTTTGTTTAAATATTTGAGACTAGATAAAGATGCTACATGGACTAAGTAAGTAGGTAATGTACGGTCAACAAAAGAAATAAGTTACCAGGGTCGTCCGATGAAGTAGAAGTTTTCTTAGAAAATAAAGGTCTTCGATTAAAACTTTATTTAATTAAAGTACTGTTTTTTTTTTAAATTAAATTACATTTGAAAATATCTATCTGTTTCTAAGAAATTTTTAACTATATGTGACGACCTTGGTGACCTATCTCTTTTGTTGACTGTACATAATCTGTATCATTACCTACTTTTAGGTCAGGCGCGGATTATGCGTCAAGTGTATACCGTTCGGGTTATTCTGTAGTTCGGGCCTCTGACTCATGGCGGTGGAAGGTACCGTGGGGTTTTAGTCGGTAACAGTCCGACATAACCCTCCATTTCCCTTAAGATAGATTCCATGAAGATTATGCTGGGGTAATCCTATCTGGGGTATCCTATTTTCATGGGAAAAAAAAAGAAATGACAAATCTTTTCTAAGAAATCAACAGACAAACATACATAATGTTCGATTTAAATACCTACTCCTAAGGTAGCATTCCGATGTTGGTGACCACGACCAACGACCGCGACAGGCAACAGGGTCGCGCGACTCACTGTTTACTAGTATGAATTTGTAAACAACCTTAAAAACAACGCAAGCGACCACAGGTCGCGCGACGCGGTCGCCTGTCGCGGGCGTTGGTCGCGGTCGCCAACATCGGAATGCTACCTTAAGATGTTATATTAGAACCAGTCTTACTTAAATAGAGTGCGTCCTTATCGGTAGGAAATAATTATAAAGTTCTTTAATTGATTAGTAGGTAAGTACTAAAAGAACAATAAACTCAACATTACCGCACCTTAATGAGGACTATAGGTATAACTAACTTCTGCCCGCGACTTCGTCCGCGTAAATGTCGGTTATTGCGGCCGCAGACGAAGTCGCGGAAAAATAAAAAGCCTAAATCCTTCTTTGGGGCTTAAACTTACCTCGTATTTCATCAACGGATGCCAGACAAGTTGTGAACTTGACCCCGGTCTTCACGAGGTAAGGCCAGAAGGCTCGCTAGTCAACCATGCGAGTAATACTGTTAATTTGTAAATACTTGACCAAAGAATGTTAAAGAAATACATAATAATAAAATATGTAAAACCTACTTACTTTTAATTTGCTCACATAAAACCATCACTTAAACCCTTACAATTTTATGAAAAGTGGCTTGAGTGACATGAAGTTACCAACATCATCAGTTCATAGCTATGCTCTGTAAGGCTTGTTTGAACACTCCGCACTGCAGATCTCGATTCTCCGAGGGCGCGGATCATGCGTAATGCGAGTACCGGGCTCCCGACTTATGGTAGCAGGAGGAACCGTGGGGTTTTAGTGGGTATGAGTCCGACATAACCCTTCAATCCCCAGACGGAGGGCATCCATGACGAATGCCCCACGTAAAAAAAAACCTACGCTCATTTTTTACCAACCAGGTAAAAACACAGAACGTCTCGTGAAGACCTACCTTTTTAGCCTTTGTAGCCTTTTTTTATTATTTTTTTTTTGTGCGTGGTGGAAATCCTCATGGACTTCCTCCGTCGTGAGGGTGTTACCGGACTGTTACCGGCTAAAACCATCGCAGTGTTCCACCTCTACCTATGGCCAGGAGTGCGGGATTCGCATAAGCATCCACCGCTCCCCCGGCAGCATCGACCTACCCTGAATGACGTCATAACCAACGCTTATAAATTCGCACTCTTAACTGTCACATTCACTGCCTGCCTGAATACCCAAAGTATTATTTTTAGTTCTAAGAAACGTCATAGTATACGAAGATTAAAGTACCTCATGTCTCACGAATTAGCAATGGAGATCATCTGATAAAGATCCTACTAAGAAAGTGTTAATTACAATATCGCGTGACATATCCAGGAAGTCATTAGACACTGCATATGAATACAATTTCATTCTAACTTTAAATGGAGCCAGCATGATTGGGTTGCTAAAGAATATCCGTCAGTTTTTACCCGTTCTTCTCCATAAAAAAACCTAAGTTATGAAATGGATATTTTCAAATGTAATTTAATTCAAAAAGTACATAACAAAAAGTTCATTAATTAGGTTAAGTTACAATAGAAGATATCCATAGGTTTCTAAGAAAACTTTAACTACATCTGATGATCCTGGATCTCTCTTGTTGGCTGTACATTTATACGAAAATATAAAAAAAGGAGTCACAATATTTAAATCCATAAGATTAGATCCAGAAGAATCCTTAATTGACAGAAAATTAAAACAGTAAAACTTAACGGGTCATATTGGGGTGTACCTTCCTAGTCCTACTATTGTGCATGCCAAAGTTAAGGCATAATGTAATATTATTTTAGAGTTGATTTTAATTATAATTCCATTTGACCTGTATCTTAACCCTGAACTCGTTATCTTTCTCCTATAAAGTAAATAAATGATTGTTTATTAGGACATGACAAAAGATTTGCTCACTACAAACAATCGTTACTGATTAATAATTGTGTGAACATAATGAAGATCGCCTTTTGTTTTGTTGTTGTTACAAAAATCTTAAAGCACTGCTTAACTTTGAACTCTGATTTCAAATTCTGAAAACAACTTTATTTTTCTGTTCTTATCTTTGTAACCTACTATACTAAAGTCTTCTCGTATAGCCTAATGCATTATTAGCTTTTTACCTGGAACGAAGTTTATTTGACGGGTTTTTATGTGACTATTTTTGTTAAGATCCCAGAGGAGACGAAAGAAAGCAAAAAAAAAAATATCGACGCTAACGATTTTTTAATTTAATTTTACTTTCTTTGTAACGCAAAGTCGCGGTAGATTTAAGAAATGAAGGGAGAGTTTTGCCCAGCAGTGAGCCAGTACAGGCTAGTTATAATAATAATAATTTACTTTATTCAGAGTAAATTTTAATTTAACGAATTCATTTTAAGTCATTATAGTATGGTCTTTTTATTACCAATAACTGGAATATAGTCGAAGTGATAGTCCATCGTATTCAAGATATAACGGTTTAAAAAAAATAAATGACGACGAAAATATCGAAGTTCTATTTTCTTTCTCTTTTCTTTATTAAACTTATTAAGAATCAAGTCGTTTTGTCAAGTATCGTAAGATCAAATTATTTTTAAAACGAACTTACAAAAGTGCTGTAGATAAAAATGAGAGTTAATTTTCTGTTTATTAGGTGCTGTGTAATGATAAGAAAGTACTGTTATTAAAGGTCGAGCACGAAGTTTTATAAATGATTGATTACCAAGTTCAATGACCTCTATCACTGTTACTATGGTAAGTCATATGATTTTGAGTCATAGTAACGGCGAAGAAGGTCGTTCGTAATTAAGTTATTATTGTAGCAATTGGAATACGTAGTTTTGTTCTACAGTATGTCAGATTAGTACTTGGATTTGTTTCACACTTTTGATTGAGATTATCATTACTGCAGTGTTGAAATACTCCCTTTGCACATATCACATTCTTTGGGATCATTCGTAAATAAAGTATGATATCTTTAAGATAGTCTATATCTTTCACAATGTTTTCCTAATCAAAATTTCATATTTGAAAGCTACAATTATTTTTGGAATGCCACAAGGCGGTATAGGTACTTGGACCTAGTCTTTATGACAATTATCTGCTGTTTCAACGACTCGATAAATATACTTGATTACTTTATAATGTAAAAAAAATAAGGACACAATATAACAGGAAAGTCCACTTCACATCGAAAGTGTTCATTTTTGCTTACCTTTCCATTATTGGTATAATGAGTTGGAAAAATATTATTACAGCATCGATTGTGTGTATTCATAGATACCAAGATAATACTTCTACTCAAGTGTTTCAATATTTAAGATTTGCTTAATACTTAGGTGTGGCTATGACAAGTCCTTATACCTTTAATCGTGCATCATCTTTAAGTTAGTCATTATCCTGTAGGATACATAGAGATTTTTACAGCATACTATAGTCTCTGCTGTTGAGTTTAGGTAAAGTGAGCATGAGGTGAGCTGTGACACCGCCTGCTGTGCTATTCTGTATTTTATTTTTTTCAGAATAGCACTGCAGTAATTAATTAGCAGCAGCAATAGTAATTCTCAAACTTATTTTCAAAATTAAAAATTGCATTCGTAAGTTTTAAGTTTTAAGTAATTGCATTCGTTTGTTTTGAAAAATATAATATTACTTTTGATTCGAAAAGACTTTACTATTTAACGAGCTTCTGCCCGCGACTTTGCCTGTACAGATTTTCTTTACCGAACCCATTAAAAAATAGAATTTAACCTATGTTAGTTGCTGATACTGTGGCTTTCCATAGGTGAAAGAATTTTTAAAATCGGTTAAGTCGTTTTTGAGTTTATCCTTTACAAAGAGTAATGCAAATCTTTTCTCTTAATAATTTAATACTTTATTATACAAAAGTTAGGTAATCAGGTGGTCAAACCATCGCTTTTAATTCAGGCGCGTCATCCGATATTGTTTGCTTGTCTCTCCTGACCTTAGCCCACACTCGTGCTGATAGCTTCTTTGAGGGGTTATCAGAACATCTGAGTCAGACGCTGATAACAGCGAAGTCTGATAACTTACGACGAAGTTAGGAAAATTTTATTGCACCACACTTTTAAGACGTATTAGGAGGAAGTACCTATGTATTTGTAAGCTAGAGAGTGTGTTTTTATATAGGTACTAACTAGCTGACTCGGACTGTGGCTTGAAGTAAGTAAAGATATTGAGGTCAATAATCGAGATAAAAACTATCCTATCTTTCAAGTTTGACCAAATTACACACAGTAAGCCATATTTCATAAAAAAATGGTTGAGTAGTTTAAGAGTCCATGCCGAACAAACAACGTGACGCGTAATTTATATAAGTAGGTATATATTAAGATGAGATTTTCCTGACCACATTTTGGTCACGGCGGCTTATCTAAATGGAAACTAGAAAAGTATTCAGGATATATTTTAGTGCAGGGGTGTGTGTGTGTAAATACAGGTGCACTACCTCTTCCCTCACCCTACTAGTCCGACGCAATGGCAATCCGACACGACCGAAGTACAAGACCAACGGCTTTACGTACTTCCCGAAGCACTTGGGTGTTACACTACCAACTTACAAACTCCAGGCTACTATTGTGCCGGGGTTGCGGGACGTCTTAACAGGATACCGTGGCCCCGGAACGTAAAGGGCAACAGAAGGAACAGGGTGGTTTTTAGTCAGTAAAAGTCTGACAGTCCCTTCCGCCCCACCCAGGGCGGAATGACTCATTTGATGATTTTTTTCATCTCAATTCGCAGGATTTTGGCAAAAAAAAATAAGCTATTCGTCTGCCCAACAATGCGGCAACGTAGGTAAATAAAAACGCAATTAATATATTTTTTGTCAGTAAGTACTAAAGCCTTACATTAATTTATTGCTGTGTTGTCTGTTGAAAATTCTATCTCTGGTTCATTTGTTTTTGTAACTACAGCTGACCCTTTTGATCCCTTATCATGCCTTCGTGGACACAGTTCACTATCGCTATATTTAGAGATACCACAACACTCTCTCTTCTGATAATAATACCTATCTCAGTCACCCTTGACTCTTACGGGCAATCCCTATTATTTTTATTACATTGTACAAGATTGTACGGTGTTTATGACTGTGGTAGTATTCTTCCTACTGCTTTTTTCCTTAAAATATTTTTTTTTACCCTATTTCTGACTGCCTCGTTGGTCTTCTGGTTGCAAGCGTGACTGTTGAGCGTGGGGTTCTCTGGGACCGATTCCCAGGTCGGGCAAAGTTTGAGTATTTCTACGAGGAAATTTTTCAGTAGCAGCGCGGAAGCGGAGCTTCGTAGCTGGTGGTGTGTCACCCTCGTGGCTCGATAGTACGTAAAGCCGTTTGGTCCTGGCTGACATTCGTAGGTCTTTGGCAGTCGTAAGGGTCAGTTCACACTGAGACGCGACGCAACGTGACGATACTGGAAGAGGCCAGTGATTTCGCGCTGCGCCGCGCGCCGCCGCGAGACGCATCGCAATGTCGCCGCTCTTGCACGCCGCGTGGACCGGCGATTCACCGCTGCGTCGCGATGCGTCGCTCTTGCTGCGAGGCATCACGAGGCGTAGTGCTGCGTGGTGTAACGTATTCTAAATTCTCACAATGAAATGTGTATCTTTTCGTGTAGAAAGCAGCGTCGCGTCTCGGTGTGAGCTTTTTTTTTAGGTGGTAAAAATTATCAAATGACTTCTTCCGCCCTGAGGGGGGCGGAAGGGACGGTCAGACTTTTACTGACTAAAAAACCACCCTATTCCTTCTGTTGCCCTTTACGTTCCGGGGCCACGGATCCTGTTAAGACGTCCCGCAACCCCGGCAGGCGTTTGGCCTTTGTATTGGGGCCCCGTCCCTGTGCTGACAGCTCTTTGAGGCGCGCGCGAACAGAACGCGCCGTCCACCCGGGCATGGTCCTTGATCGGACGGCGAGCTACCCATTACTCGCCGTACGCAAGTCGTCCCGCAAGTCGTCCCGTCTCGTCCCGCGCTCTGCGCTCCCCTTGAATGGGTGTCGCGCCCCCCACTTTGAAAACCCTGCTCTAAGGAAACCTCCGCATCCGCCTCCGCCACCGTTAGTTAAGTCTTTTTAATTTGGCCCTGTACTATGTCGATACACTCAATAGATACTTCTTAATTGGAAACGTTATACGGGTCAATGGACAGAATAGTTCGTATCTTCTACTTCGTTTACAAAGACAGACGGTCGGTCGTTGACCTACGGTTAATTCATTACCGAAACTCTGTACTTATTTTGGAGGTTGGTAAGTACATGAATTTGAGATTTGACAGATATAAATGGCACGCACGACCGCGACGTAGGTACCTAAGTAAAAAAACATTTTTATTTCCTTTATTTACTTGTAATGCAAATACCTAAATAGCAACAAATTTTGTTAATTGGGAGAAGCACAGCATAGAAGGAAAAGTTACTGCAAAATATGTGATTATATTAAATTACCTATATCCTATTTGTTCTAAATGAAGGTACCTAAGTATATCCTATTTAACAATTGTTATAAATGTAGGTACCTATATCCTATAACAATGTGTAGAAAAGAGGCATACTATTGTAATAGGCACCTAACCAGCGCTCCGCTACAGAATAACAAAATTAATTAGTACCTATAGGCACTATCAAGTGTTTTCAGAATTCTTTACTAAAGTATTTGGGACACACTCGTAATAATTACGGCATAGGTACCATCCATTCCTTACTTCAATCTATTGAGCTTATGAGCAAAAATAGGCCGCTTTTATCACATCATTGGTATTTGTGGGTCAAGAACCCAAACACTGACGCTTACGGGTAAACAGAAGCCCGAAAGTCTGACAACCAGTCTAATCAAGGGGTATCGTGTTACCGTATAAGGTTCTGGATGTCTGACAGGCAATCGCTCCATGTAAAATATTGGTATTTAGCTGCATCCGGATAGACTGGGACAAAGACAACAATAGCCGCGTACCCACCTAGCGCACAGGCTCGCGCGGCAGCCTCGGTGTCCGGATCGCGAGCGATGGCTCCCGCGGCAGCCTCAGTTCTAGTTTTGTTCAATTTACACGAGGCCGCCTCGCGAGGCAGGCTGAGCCATCATAAGTCCGCGAGTATATAACCGTCCCCACCTAACGCACAGCGCTCACTGAGGCACCTTTGAGCGCGTCAAGTTTACCGACAACAGATGGCTCGGGGCCGAGCCGTGCTCGGTCGAACAAACGCGCGCCCGAGGCAGGCCGAGGCACGTCCACACCAGCCGAGGCATTTGGCTCGCGAGGCTGCTGCGCGAGCCTGTGCGCTAGGTGGGTACGCGGCTAATAACATAGTTCTCACAAATAATCATCTACCTAGGCTTTTCCTAAAATGGCTAGGCAGATGATATATCCGTATTATTTCTGTGTCTGAAGACGTAGTATAAAATAATAAAACACATAATAATTTTGTTCTATTTTTTATTTTAAACATTATATGAATATTAGTGGCAATTTGTAGACCTCTACAGCTGACTGAGTATGATTATAATATATGCACTGCAGATTTTCAAGAATTCAAACTGCACAGACAGACAACGCTTACAATTTTTATATTAGCTGAAATGGCAATCCGTGCTTGGCTATCATATTTAGGCAGGAAAAGTCGGGACATTAACTAAAGAAACAGTTACACGAAATTGGTACAAATAGCTTACTGTCATTTTAAACATTGATATGATATCCATTTTTGATTTGTCATATAATTGTATACACTGAACGTCTTATATAATATATTGCAAAGCAATAGGTATTAAAATTGCTTGCCATCTTGACAAGCGAAGGCAGGATGTTGATTAAAACGTGGCAACATTGGAAGAGAAATATTTCGTGTAATTAATAATAATATGGTAATTTGCATTAATAATATGGTACCACCCATTACACCATATACTTTTTATGTTCGTATGTTTAAACGCGCCAAAAGTCTTTTTATATATGATAGCCAGATTTATGAGGTATAGTCTAGGCTATACTTATAACATCACGCTACGACCAACCGAAGCACAGCAGTAACCAGAGACGTAACAGAACGCGGCTATAGATAGTATTCCGATAAAGATGGATGGTTTAATATATTTCACCTTCAATGCCACATGCTCTAAATCAACACCCTGCATCTAAACATCATAATTATCTCGTATTTTAATATAACGTTATTATAGACATTAGGTTTATCATAAATCATTAATCAAGTCTCATCCATTTTTTAATAATATTGTTCAAAACAACAAATATCGTCCCCGTCACGAGAAGCTATAAACTTTGTAAACACGCAGCCAGGGGATCTCAATCCTTGGATCAAATACTGCGTCGCGTCGCGTCAGCGTGAACTTACTTGAAAATGATGGCCCAAATGTTTACTTTCTATGTGTCGGACGCGTTCCAGACGTACGGTCAGCAACAAAAGTCGATTAACACTGTTAATTTAACATATCATTTAAATAGATACGAATTAACACAGTGCATTTCTTCTAAGCATATAGGTTTCATTTCAATAGTTTATTTTATCTTTATTTTACATCCATTTTGTATTTCCTTCGATATTGTGCCCAATAATAAGGATTAATAAAACTGAAATGTTAATCGACTTTTGTTGCTGACTGTACCACAAAACATTAGACGACAGCGCTTTAAATCGCTATAACCCGACTAAGTGAAATTGCTCGTTAGTTTCGTATAACACGTATGTTACTTTGAGTAGATTGAATTTGGAATTATTTGTTATCGATTGTATTGTCGCTACGTAAGTTAGAAGTTCTTTAATTACATAGTTTATATCATCTCGTGGCGGGAACTGTAGGTAATACAAATCAATTTTGTTCAACGGAAAATCGTCAACTATCATCTACCACAACGATTTGTAAAACATTCGAGTTCTTGTCACACAAGAGTATGTTTGTTACAATAAAATCACAGGTAAGTACTTAATCACTAAATATGTTTAACTGCTATTTATTCTCTTTAAGAGAACGAAAATTTCAGCCCGTCTAAGGACGTCAACATTTCTAACACATAATATATGAGATCGAGTTTCAATACACAATCACGAAAGACATATAAAGGGAATAAATAAAAACATAAAGCAATAAATAAAAAATCACCACATTAATAAAGTCTTAGGGGGTAAGTTATACATAAACTCGATTTTTTTTGTTACTCCGTTTTTGTCGCCACCGTCTTATCCGATCCAAAAATTCAAAGCGTCAAGCTCCGTCCACATCGAGATTTTATTCTACTTTTTTCAGGTCTCGTAGTTATACATATATAATAGTCATATAACTATTTTTTTAAAGTAGTTTTAACATTAATAAGTTTGAATATATAGGGGTACATGATCGATAATTTTTAGAGTACCCCTAATTGATTTTGTCATAGTTTTTATTATGTACATAAACACACATTTTTTTGCCATTTCTTAGCCACAAGTACACACATCAAAAGTGTCTAGGGATCAATATATTATTATTACCAAATACATCTTGATCCCTAGACACTTTTGATGTGTATATTTACCACAGAATCCATGAATATTGTAACACCACATACATTAGAAAATCCGTTAAACAAACCAATCAAATCTATATTCTTCACAAATGTGTATACATTATTTTCCCATCCCTATTTATATGAAAGTACATTCAGTTGCAAAAGTATTAAAAGCTTTATCATCTATATTAACAAGAACTGCATCTTTGGCTACAAAAATTAATTTAGATTGCTTTTGCAACTATCTGTACTAAACAGCAATATTAAATTGTATAATATTAATACAGTGAAACATTTAACGTGTTTATAATGAGTTTATTATTACTTATGTAGATAAAATACTGCTTGTACTTTACTAGAACCCGTCCTTATTATTATGTTCAAATGTATTGAAAATCAGTGTTTTTTTACATTGTTTAAGTCAAGTGAAGGGCAGTGAACGGTCAAAGGCTTCTTAGATTTTCGTAGTTTTGTATCAAATATTAATATATTTTATTATGTAGGTTGTAGGTGATAGTACGAAAGCAATGTGTATTAAATAATCGTACAATGTTATATTGCGGTATTAAATTAATCATTGGATCGATCCTACTGCTAAATTATTTGCGCCAAACTTACAAAATGATGTTATAAAGAATGCGTTTTACTTCTATAAAAAAATATATATGGATGGCTAAATGTGTTGCTAAGCGTAAAACTCGAGAACGGCTGGACCGAGTTAGCTGTTTCTTCTTTTATTGTGTTCGTAATTTCCTTGACAAAGTTATTACGAAAGATTTTTTTTGGAAAATCCATCTGATACTTACGTCGGAAATTTCTACCCGTGCGAAGCCGGGGCGGTTCCCTAGTTGCATTATATAAATTAGGTTATAAATATTTTTTCCTTTTAATAACTGTCAATAATTCGAACTAGGCTTAACTTATATTGATCTGTTATGTTAATTTTATGTACATTTAAATTGTATAGAATGACAATATTTGGCACTATACAATTTTAGAAATAGGAAACCAAAAACAATCAATAATCGCAATACATAATATGTTTATTAAATATAAGAAACCCTTAAAATCTTGTCAAGACATTTGGGCATAAATACAGAATTAGATCAATTCGATAATACATCAATAATATTAAAATTTTCGGAAGCACTAGATTTTTATGACGTCATTTTTGATTATACAAAAATGGTTGTATACACATCGAATAATTAAGAATTAAATTATTTGTAACACTTAAACTGAATAGCCAAATAAGGTGTCTACTGTTGATCTGACTAGTCTGTACACTATGTATATTATTTATGTGAGAAAGTAACACCAATACATCAAGACAGCAGTATAGTAGTTATTATGTTGTAATTAGGTACTTATTCAATAATAATCATATTTATAAAACATGAACAGTCTAGATGTGACAACCCTAACGATAACTACACACATCAAAAAAGTCTAGGGATCAACATCCCTAACATTTGTTAGGGATGTTGATCCCTAGACTTTTTTGATGTGTATATTTTTACATGGAATAAGAATGGATAGAAGCGAAATTCATCCTCCGAACGCTATAGGTATAAATGTCTAACGTTCCGGGGTGTAATTGCGTAAGCACGTTCGACACAATCAGAACTGTATCGTCGCTTGTAGGCAGGCGCAGATCTAGCACTCAAAAAAGGATATAGTTACGGTCACCCGAAATCGGCCAAGTGCGAGTCGTACTATGGACTCTATCACGCATATCACATTATCGCACCTAGACTCTAAACTACTGAACCGATTTTAATGAAAGTTACAGCTTGAAAGCGTTTACACTGAATAATGTTATTTAGATGTTTATTTAAAATAAATTCCACCATTATTTTTCGCGGATTTGGGTTGTAGGCATGCGCTCTTGCTTGTGGGCCGTGTGTTGAGTTTCGCTTCTGTATGAATTCCTTATTCTATGCCTAAATTAGGGTTGTCGCATGCTCAAGTGCTTCTTCAAAGCAAGAAGAGTATATCAAGGCTTTTATTTAAGCCTAAAGGCAGTTTAGTTCGGTGTTTTATTGTTAGTAAGTGTTTTCTGTTTGTTGATTAGCGCGCTAATGAGTTTGATCCTCGCTTTGACAGCTTTGTATCTGAAGTATTCGTCTTCGTGGCCTTTCTTGTCATCTCTCTGTACCTTCCGGCTATTCTGTAGCTCGAAGCTTACCTCGTACTCTTTTATCGTGCGGCGTAAAATCTGGAGATGAAAATAGGAATATATTGAACTCAGTACCTACTAATTATATACTATATACCGCGTCGAAGTTGATAAAGAAAAATATATTTGTAACCATTACAAAAAAAATGTTCCTTATTAAATAAATGACCAAAAAGTTGATTGAGTCATCGCCTGATGACACTGTTCACTGTTAACCACTGTAAAGTCACATATCTTAAGAACTGTCCAGTACACATTTCGCCTCTTGTGTATCCACACCCGGTTCCCATTTTCGTCGTACCCCCCGGACCCCTCAAGCAGGGAGACTCAATTAACTATAGTTGGTCATAAAAAAGCAACAGGGCAAACTGTTCTTAATTTAAGAAGAACTTATGCGACACTTTAGTATAGAATCAATCACAAAAAGTTGAAGATCAAACTTACAGATTTCTGCATCTTGGCTTCAGTAAGAGCTTTGTTGAGCTCCTCAAGGCTAAGGCAGTGGAGGCCTTCGTTAGAGGGTGTGGCTTCCTCGCTGGTGGCTGACTTAGCTGATGATGTGGAGGATGGTACCTCCTCTGCAGCTGCTGTGCTGTCACGTGTGGGGGGTGACTGGAGGGGAGTCTCGGTTGTTTCCTAGAAATTGTGGAAAATATGGTTTTATCAGTGTACATTTTTATTTTTTGCGCAACCTCGATTAAAATATAAGGTAAAAAAGGCGTATTAAAATTTCCTTTATTAACTGTCTGATAACAAAAATCAGGCAACTTTAAGCAAAAAAGTCACATTATATCAGATGTCCTTAATTTTACGTCCGTTTAAGGATTTTGCTAAGAATATCGTCAAGTTCATTTCTGTTGAGTTAAAGAAATATGCAAGCATAGATTTTTACTGATATCATAATTATTTGGTTCGAGGTCAACATCTGCACTTATTTACCTGCGATGAGTCTGAAGGTTTTTCCTGGGAATCACTGGAGCTATCGACGCTGGAGTTAAACAGCATAGTTTCGTGCTCATGGATCGTCGCCAGTTCCCCGTTAGTGCACCCTATGATCTGATAGTGAAAAATATAAGTTAAAAAGCATAGGGTTTTAGGAACTCGCAGTAAATTGTTGTTGACAAGAAAAGGTAAACAGACAATTTTTTTTCTTCGCCGCCCTCCTCGGCTTTCGAATCGGTTTTACTGTCAGGGCGTGCTAACGAATGATTCACATTAAAAAACAATATAAATAACACAACAAAACTTACAGCGTCAGGTCTAGAAGACGCGAGCACTCTCTTGACAGCCCTATACCGCTCATACAGGTGCCTAGCAGCACCGCGCTCAGCGGAATGCGCCGGGGGACGTCCCCGTGCCGCTTCCAGTCGAAGTAGGACTCGTTGTACGCAGAGTTTCTCTGCAGCCAACTGGGCAGATGTCCAGCTCGCCTCGGTCGACGACGGCCGCCCAGCCGCCTGGCGACATCCCTCTAACCACTGGAGAAAGGACCACAATAAATTTGTGCAGACTCATTCCTGACTAACTTTGGTTGAATGACGTGGTAAAAATATTTTGGTGATTAAAGCCAATTAGTTTTTAATAAGTAGGCCAAATGTGATTAACATGAGCAACTCTTCAATGTAAGTCGGGTCGTGGCAAAGTGATTTGGTGAATTACTAGCATGGTTTTGTTCTATATAATTATGTAAGCAAATTAATTTTTAAAGCTATTTGTTTAAATTTATTTTATTTATATGTATTTTAAGCTACTTTCATCCAATATTTTAATAAAGTCACGTTCATACCAAAATTAGATTTTTTTGTGGTTTGCATTTTTATGCTATTGATTCCATCAATACAAATCCCAAAAAAGTAGGTTTTATCCAAACTTAGCGAGCTAGGTACAAAAAAATATATAGGTATATGAACAGTACGAAAAGTTCACCTCTTCAATATCCTTAACGATATCAGGCATAGGTTTGTCGCTCTTCAGCGATTCTTCAAGCTTGTCATCTCTTTCTTTCTGTTGCTTTGCTGCTTGCACCTTCAGTGCATACTCCACGGGGTCAGTCTTAATGAGGCGTTTCTCTGCCTGGAGTCTACGCAACGTATCGTTCATTCGTGTCAAGGCTACGTCTGTGATTCTGTCACTCTGTGTCAGAGGATGACCGTTCTTGGTTTCAAACTCGCTTTCATACTTGGCGATGTTCTTCTTTAGTACGGAGATCTGAAAATTAAAAATACAGTTATTTAGGCAAGTGTTTAATTAGTCATAAAAATAACAGCAAAACCTTGCTCTTTTGTGACCAGCTCTTGTCCAATAATATGTAATCTGAGAAGCCTAGTGATCAAAATAAATGCGCAAATTCAAATAGAGCTTCGAAGAGACTAGAACAAGCAATATAGCGGACAGTAGTGCCAATGTAATAATAAAGGATATTACTTCGTTAGATACCTTCTTGTTGATCTTCTCAAGCTGTCGGTCAGGCACTGGCTGTTCACGTCGTACGACGTTGAGAGGGGCGGCGCTCCGCTCATCGCTGCGGGCTCGCTCGGCCTCCGCGCACAGGGCTGCGCCCTCCTCACTGGCGCTTTCCGTGCGGCCCACCACCCGGTGGAGCGCCCCTGCGTCCAGAGTCTCCGGTTCCTCGCATACTGCCAAAATCTTTTAACTGTACCGTCTGCTTGTAGGCATGCAATGACAGTTGGCAAAAGAAAAAAATATTATGCGGTGTTTGGAAGTTGATGATGTGACACTCCCCGTGCCTCGGAAAGCAAGTAAGGCCGTTGATCCTGCGCCTGACCTCTCCCCGGTCGCGGATTGCTGTCTCATTGGACTATGAGAGTAAGGGAAAAGGGAGTGTACATGTGTTTGCGCACACTCTTGTGCACTATAATATCTCCTGCGTACTTACCTACGGCTGTGACCGAAATTCGGTCCATAGGATATTATTATTATTATCCAACTACACACATCAAAAGTGTCTAGGGATCAACATATTATATTTTTGCAATAACTTTTCTCCTGATTGATATTAATTAAAATTTTCTTTAAGGATTCATCAAATAAACTGTTTTCGTTTGTCACAGTAACGATAAACCAAGTCACCTTTGCATTAATAAAGAAATTTGCCATTTTCCTAATAAAGGGATTTTTGACATTTGAACCACTAACACAAAAGTTCGAAAAAAAGACTGAAATAACAGTTTTCTTTAAAATTTTATTGGGTAACTTAAACAATTAATAATCCGTGTTTCTACCGCGAACACTAACAACACAAGAACATCGGTTTGGCATACTCAAAATGAGTTCATCCAAATCACGCTGTGGAATGGCCGCCCATGTTCGTTGCAACAACAAAAAAAGGTCTTCTTGCGACTGGATACCCTCCATATTCGGCAGAGCTCTTCTCTGTAGCATATCCCATGCATGCTCAATCGGATTTAAGTCTGGCGACTGAGCAGGCCAGGGCAGGACATTGATGTTAGCTGCGGCGAGAGTCTGTCTTACAACTCTTGCGGTGTGCGGTCGTGCATTATCATGCATTAACTGAAATAAGGGACCGATTTGCACTTGTAGAGGAACGATGACGTCTGATACAATCGTCTCAGCATAAATTTGAGCGTTGAGGTTGCCTCTGATCCAAATCAACTCAGTTCTTCCGCCGATCCAAATACCCGCCCATACCATGATGGTTCCACCACTATAAGGATGGACTTCCTGGCAGGATTTTAATCGCTGTTGGCGTCCAGGGGTTCTCCAGTGTCGTATACGTCTTGTATCCGGTCTCATACCAAAACGAGACTCATCAGAAAAGCACACGAAACGCCATTGTTCTTCTGCCCAATTTCTGTGTTCAAGAGCCCATTGATATCGAATCCTACGATTGTGCATTGCTATAGGTGGTACCCGTAGCGGTCTTCGGGAATGAAGGTTCACTTCATGCAAGCGGTTTCTGACTGTTTGGTCGCTAATTAAGTTCCCTGAAGAGTGATGAAGCCTCACGGCTAACATCATGGCGATTATTGTTGGAGCTCTTCGAGTTAAGATTTGAATGTATCGGTCTTGTCTCCGTGTGGTGCAGCGATACCGTCCTCCATGGCGCTCAGCCACGGTACCAGTGCTTCGGTAACGTGTCCAAAGTCGACTGATAACACTCTGACTTGTATTCAGAGCTAAAGCCACAGTACGTTGCCGGGAACCAGCTTCTATCATTCCCACGGCTCTGAGCATTTCTTCCCTGCTTAAATGACGTCGCCGCTCCATAATAACGTTGGTTTTAATCAGTAGTAGGGAAACAGTAGCACTAATAATGTCTTCAATGCGTTGTATGTTTTTATAGGGAAAATATTGACAGCTGATTTTCATCTTTTACTCGAATTTGATTCACAGTTCCTGATTCAAATTATGAAATGCACCAAAAAGGATCCATATAAATTTATAAAATCATAAATTTATTACAAAGCCACATCTCAATCTCAAGAAATCCGCATAAAAATGCTTGATCCCTAGACACTTTTGATGTGTGTATTTCGATCATCAATCGTATCTACATCATTCCTTTTCTTTATTTAATACTTTAGTCAAACTTACGTTGTGGTTTTTGCACGACGACGTAGTCGAAGTGTGGCGGTGTGCTGCATCTGATCTCTTCGGATGTGGTGAAGCACTCATTCTCCTTCGGGTGTTTGGGTGCACGGGGCTGGGCGCGACGTCGCTTGCCGCCGAACTGAGGGCGACGAGCGCGGGACAAACGCTCAGCACGACGTTCCGACTGAAAGTGATAAGAACGGATTGTTTGAGGATCCTGGAAGTGAAGATAAAAATAGAGAGAGTAAAGAGAAAAGACAGAGAGAGAGAGAGAGAGAGTGAGTGAGTTTTGACGTTCAGGTTTCTCACTCTGTTTTTTACCGATGTCGGTGATGTTTAAGATAAACTTAGAAAGCAAATGTAACTAGAACGATTAAAAAATCAAAAACCAAACTGCGTAAAACATGAATTGGGAATATTGGAGAAGATTTTTGACACATTATTGGGAAGAATTGACATAACTAAAATAAAAATATAGGTAAGTCTTCATCCTGCATGTGCTTTTTGGTGAATATTGATTGTAAAATTCAATGCAAGTACTTAGCAGGTCTCTTACCTCAATTCGGTTATGGTCGTGTAGCGGTGGCGGCGGCGGGGGCGGGGGAGGTCGCTCCTCGCTGTGCGGGCGCCGCTCTTTGCGCTCGTGCGCGCACCCCGAGTCGCGGCGCTCGCGGCGCTTCCTTGCCTCTCGCTCGCACTCGGGCGCCGCCATATCTTCCGTCCTCTCGCGCTCGCGTTCGGAGCACTGCGCACGCCACCCGAGCCCAGATATTACTACCCGATGCTCGCTCGAGCGCTCACTTTCCTGTCCGTACCCCTAACGTATCCAGGATGAGTCAATGTCAGTGTAATGTGCGGAGAATTGTAAACTTTTAGTGTTAGGAAATAAAGTTGATTTTAGAGTGGGTGGGTTAAGCTGATGTTTGCGATTCGTATCGAATAGTGAGGAGAATGATTAGTGTTGATCATGTATGATACAGTAAATTGTATAGATATATACGTAGGTACATATTAAGTAAGGATATCTTTGCTTAAAGCTATATTTCTAGTTCTATCAAGGGACACGGGTTATTGAAAGCGTTGGTTATCTACTACACGGCTGTCGCCTAGGTACTCAATTTATACAGGTTAGTTGGGCAAGCAACTCAAATACTTGTAGGCAACTACTACTTAGTTGCTAGTTATCTAACCGTTAAGAATGGCATATAATATATAATACTTACAATCTCCCAGTATACCCATGTATTTACGTATATATTGCAAAGCGTATATGTATAGGTCAAGCTAATATATTTTTTATATTTATAAAACGAGGAACTATTAATTGTTAAAGTCACTAAAATGATATGTGAAGCCCCATTATCTAATTTTTCAAAAATACCTGTAAAATTTCCAATTGTACCATTTTCGCTAACTCGGAAAATTAATCCCAATTTCCAAAAGTTTTCAGCCGTTAATGGGACGATTCTGAAATTAAATCATGTTTTTGCACTAACGCAACTCAACGCATCTAAAAAAAAGCTTCATTGTCTATGGCTCAAACAAAAACCTTTAATAGATGCGGCCTAACAGACTTCCCTGGTTACAATTTTAAAATAAGAACTTTCCTTTAATTTAGTAATAAGTATACTTACAATGCAGTATCTAGCAGCACCAACTATGGAATCCAAGATTCTGGATATGTTTTCTCTGGTACGGCTGGCCAGGGTCGCACTGGGGCCTGCTCGTGGGCACAACCCCAACCAATGATCCACAACCAAACACTAAACCACCGGGCTATTGCTTATCCTTTGATGTAAAACAAATTGAAAGAAACAAAACGAAACGGCAGTGCGGAAACGCGCGCCGTTTTGACGGAAACTTGACACTAGATTATAGACACTATTGTCTATGAACGTCCAATATAAAACCTTATTTGATGATGTCACTCCTTTGCACCGACATGTCCCGATCACGGCACATATTGGTACGACACAAACAGTCAATGGAGACGTTGTCCTTATTAACAATTTACGGCTGCTTCAAAAAATGTGTTGACACCAGTCTGTAATTTAGCATTGATGGTCCGAATGTGATTGGTGGAGCTTTGTAGCCCTAAATCGCTGTTAATGCGATGTATTCATAATCAGAACTTTCAGAGTATTGATCAAGATTATGAAACGCTTCACTTTAGACACTGCGTCGTCAATTGTCTTCTATCATTTTGAAATCCATGTTTTAACACGTCACGATATTATGGAGTCGAAATTGGCAGACTCGATTTCGGCAGTTTGAATCTGAAATGAAAGAGAGAAATTTTTTAATGAGTTGGAAGCAAGCCAGCAGAGCAGCGGGTTATAATACAAAAGTGGTGAGAATCTGATTATGTGTTTCAAATTCAACGATCGTATTGCGTTGAAATTCTAAACAAGCTGAAAGCAGCTGCTTGCCTACAGTTTCATAAATATTAATAAGCGTAGGAATTCTACTACATGGAACCTAAATGGCTGAATAATAACCTTTAATTGCATTCGTGTTCGTAGCACACATAACGACAGGTGTAAAACCATAACGTTTTACTTCAATTATAATTTAAATAACAATCACAAATTGAGCTAAGAGCCTAACATGAGCGCGCAGGTTTACTAAATAATTGTTAAACTTAAAATACCAATGAATCTGCCTAACTTGCCTAACGTTAGCTTCTACTCTAACCGGAAACAGCTGAATACCAATGTTTTACATGGAGTGACTGCCTTTCTGACCTCCGCCAGTAAATGGTGGAGCGAATATTATTGTGCATTGAACTATATACTACTTATATACTATTATAATATAGTGTAGTCTGAAATTACCTTTGTTGTGCGTTTCGTATAAACTTAAAACAGAAAAGCTATAAGGTAAAGTAGTTCAGCCAGGTATTTGATAGCCGGTATTTCCAGTTCAAAAACCGACTTGAATCGAATACTTATTACGTTAGAGTACTCGCGCTAGGCCCACAACGTCAAACATTATCAACATTAATGACAAATGTTATTGACTGACATTATTACAATTCTAGGAACAATTAGCTAATTATTGAATACTTACACAGTGACTGCAAAAGTGATAATCGATACACAAACGACCTTGCCACAGGATAAACAAATGAATAATTAAGTTTGTATGGTGTCAAGTCTCATCTTTCGTGGCACGTTTTGCGCTTAGTTTGATGGGCAGAATGAGTATGTGATATGTTTTATTAGGCTGGGCGCAAACGTCCGGTTTCCGAATCAGGAAGCGTATATGTACATACACACACATACATAAATCACACATATACAGCATGTAACAAAAACCCTGTCCGATCCTTAAGGGTATTATTCGGCATCGTACTGCGTACACATATACGTAACCGTTTAATGGATTTGAGATCATTATTTATCCCCAGTGAAAAAAAAAAGAAGAAAGAAGAAGTAATTAAATTAAAATAAAACATAAAAACTGATCAACGGCAACACTGATCTGACAGGGTTTTTGTTACATAGTGTATATATTTTTTTTACATGTGTGTGTGTATTATGTATATATGTGTATGTATATACAGGCCTCCTGATTTGAAAACCTGATCCGGAAACCGGACGTTTGCGACCAGCCTTAAACTCCCGACGTAAAAACGACGGGGTGTTATAAGTTTAACGTGTCTGTCTGTGGCATCGTAGCTCGCGAACGGATAAACCAATTTTGATTTAGTTTTTTTTGTTGAAATGTGAATTAGTCGGGAGAGTTCTTAGCTATAATAATAATAATAATAATAATTCCTTTAATTCAGGCAACTTGGCCCATAAATTACAATACATAAATAATTATGATAACTATAAACTAATACATATCAAAAATAAACAAACATTATAACTACTGCACACGAAAAGACGGCGTCGTGTTGCGCTGCGAGGTGTCACGTAGTCTTCCACGAAACCGTCGAAACAAGACACCTTTCGGCCAAAACTCTTCTTTGAGGAAAGTCTCCACATGATGAGTCGGCACCCGCACCACAAACGATTTGAAATTTGTGTTGTGACGCGACTCCAACTCCACGACCCTCAGAGTCCAGTTGGTCTTCACTCTTACATACTCCATAACCTCCTCAACCTTCGTGGAGTGATGTAGTCTGGACACGTATAGCTGCGTCGATGGTATTGCTGGACGTAGCAGCATGTTCGGTCCTGACAGCGCGTTACCGCACTGGTTCCGACAAGGAGGCTTCTTCCTCTTCTTCTTCTCCACCTTTATGAAGCCGTCCTTATCACACGAGGCCTTAACTGACCTTTGCTGTGCCACGCCCTTGTTGACGGACTCGGTACAGCTCTGCTTACCCCCTGTAGTTTTTCCCTGTAGTTTTGCTATGTTTGATGAAAATCGCTAGTCCAAGATGTCCGCCGTTGAGGTATTTTTAAATTGTTAAATTTTTATACTCAGTATTTCAGGATCATTGTCACTTATAAAGTAATTGATTTTGAAATGTTGTTTACTCGCTGGCCTGATGAATACGTTTTACTATGTGATGTGATACTGAGTAACTGTTCGGTCGATAGCACATAAAGCTTCGTGATAATTTATGCCTGAAAGTTAAAGTGGTTAGATATGATCGTATTAATATTCAGTGTAACCTTGAAGAGTGCTGTGTAGCCGTGTTTACGCATTTTGTGTTATGTTACTTTGATTTCGTGTCCAATACTAACATTATTATTTTCTTTTTCAGATTGGACAGTCAACAAAAGAGATAAGCATGCAAGGTCGTCAGATACAGTTGAAGTTTTCTTAGAAACCGCTGGCTGTTTTCATATGTAAGTAATTAAATTTAAAAATTAGATAATCGACTGCAGAACAAGAGGTCTTGGGTTCGATTCCCAGGTCAGGCAAAGTGTTATTGGGTTTTTCCATCAGGAATTTCTCAGTAGCTGCCTTGGAGTCTGGATTTGTGCCCGGTTGATGGCAATAGGCTCGCCCCCTGTTACATGGGACTTAAACATAACTGGCGAAATGTGGGTGTACTAATGGGTACGCCTCTGCCTAACCCTTCGGGATTACAGGCGTGATGTTATGTTATAATAAACAATTAAATAATACGAAATAGTTATTCATAATTTGTGTTTCTATTCAGGGATATTTAAATGACATTTAGGTAGATGAAAATTCTTAACATTATTTATTGCGAAATAATAAAGTTTGTGTGATGTGCGTCTCATCTTTCGTGGCACGTATTGTACTAGGTGGAAATAACTACCCTCATTTCAGCGCAACTCAAACCAAAATCCATTACACCAAACCACCTGACTCTTATACAGCTGCAACGGTGCGACCACGAACACTGAAGCAAAATTAATTATTACGCTTCTGATTCGCCGATACCTAAGTTATTTTAGTTCAGTTTCTAGGAGTTAGCTTATTGATTCTTCAGGTAGCCAATCCTATTACCGAGCCCACTCGCCTACGTGGTACATATCGCTTAAAATTGTACATAGATGCTCACCCACGACGTCTAGGCAGACGGGAAATTAGGTAGAGGAAGTAAATTTAGGTACTGAATTCGAGGTATTTTTGGCTTCTGCCTTTGTGCGGTATCTCGCCTTGCGGTCATTGGAAATAAGGCATCAATATGCTTCCGTAGTATTAATTTATATCTATCTATCTTCTAAATATATAAAAGCGAAAGGTCACTGACACTTACTCACTAATCACGAAAAATCATAAACTGCTTGAAGTATAAAGATGAAAGGTAGGGAAGTAGTTTATAATTAGTAGACGTCTGCTAAAAAAGGCTTTTAAAGGGACTCCAAAGTTTGTATGGAGAAATCAACTATTTATGATGTATACCAGTGTTCATTTGTAAAGTGCAACTGTTTTTATTGTATTTACTGCAATACCTTTTATGCATAAAGTATTATTATTCTTATTATTATATTATTAAATCAACTTTGACAAAGATACCAATTCCCAATAATATGTTTTCATCATACATGAAAGGCTTCGATAACCCGTAGGCATTCCACTTGTCAATATTTATTTATGTTTGAAACAGGGTTCGACTGTTTGATCAGGCGCCGCGGGGAGCATATGACGTGACGTCATCCGAAGTCCTTTATAGACAACATGACAGTGACACGTCTTTGGTGATGGCATTATTTTAGGGTTTAATGGGTTTTGTAAACAAGTGACATAATAATATTTAAAGAATAATGGAAAAAAATATTGTTTTTCGGTCTTTAGATTTCGGTTTAGCTGCTTTTATGGTAGTTTAGTCGCGTATATTACGCTACATTCCTAATCATACAAAATTCTCGTTTCTGACACACGGTGACGCAATATGAATTGCCAGTTTCATTTAGTTGAATGTAAATTACGCGATTTAAAACTCGTGCGACATTCTTTGGCCTCACACTTTAATAGCTGGGTCAATTTGCAAGCGTCTCGTAGAAATTTTCCCTGCGACTTATATTGTTGATGACTTGATTATTTCAAGTTAGGTTATAGCACTAACTGCAAGTTTGCCTCAAATTAGACAGTTAAGTCTGTATCTAGGACTCGAACATTTAGTAGCCACATTCATACAAAATCAGACTAATCAAAACCACTATTCATATGTATAGCATACTAAACAACGTCTGCAGAATATAAAAATCTATATATTCGAATATCGATACGAGTATTACCTACTGAACGAGAATATGAATAGTTCATTTCTCCTCCATTTATCCTTTTAGTCACGCAAAGTATTGTCGAAACGAAAACCATTTGAGCTGAGATAAACGTAACATTTATAAAAATGTTATATAACTTTTGTAGTTCGTAGAGGGTGTGCTACGCCGTAGCTGCGTAGTACCACGGCGTAGCGGTTACGAACTACGAGGCCAAAATGTTGTTTACTATGTCTGGATATAATAATGTATCTGGACTTATTTATAAATTCCTTTTTTTATATTTTATTACTTTACCTCAAAACTTTTATTATTGCAAGATATTGCTCGAATAAAAATTGTAGGCGTTAAATATATTAAAACAAATATAAAAATAGTTATGGATGGGAGAAGTATATTAAAAAATATGGAGTATAGCATATCACGAGATGTATGAACGTAGATGAGGCGAAAGGAGTATGTAAGGATTGTAGCAGGTGGCGTTCTGTGGTTTCTGCCTACCCCCATGGGAAAAAGGCGTGAGATTATGTATGTATAGCATATCTCTATGTATTACAATTTAAGACAATTGCTTTTATATTTAGCATCAAAATATACCCTATCTCAAGAAATGTTCATCACAACACAATAAATAATAGTAATAACAGCCTATTATAATTGGTCACTGCAGGGCACAGGCCTCTTCTCATACAGAGAAGGCACAGACATGAAGATGAAGGCTTACATTAATTATTAGTCCAGGTTTCGTCACGGTCTTTTCCTTCACCAATGTCATACCAAAGCGTACAGATTAAATATCGCAGTTTAAAAATACCAGACACACAAAATTGTCCTCATCTTAAAATATCAAAACATTCGAGGGATAAAGCGAGAGGGAAAACTACGGCGTAAAACGTTACGGCGTAGTACAATACGGCGCAGTACGATGCGGCGTAGTACGATTCGGCGTAGTTACTTTTCCCATTGCGTAGCGGTTTCGTGTTATGGACCTCGAGAGAATTTATCTGAGAGCGGATGTATTTTATTGACATAGGGTCCAAAGTTGACCGAAAATAATTCATTGATGGATTGCAAAGGGGATGGGCTTAGCATAGGTATATCAGTTGTAGGACCATTTTCTGTAGGACCACATTTAGGTAAGTACTAAATAAAACATTATTATTGCCTGTAAACATTCGAGCTGAGCTGGATGAGAGCTGGTTTTCTGTTGCGATACCCTCATAGATTTTGTATAGCAATTAGAGAACTGTGACGTCATTTATTTTCCAACTGAATTCACTAACTATTTTTATTGATTTTACAACAATTAAAACTTGAAAATTAATCGAGTATTTGGTTCTACGGAAGTGGTTGTTGCAGGAATGTTTTTATTCAATTCAGGAGTTTTTTGTAAAATGTCGCTGTAATTTTTTTTCTCTTGGCCTGGCATCAAAATACAGGCATAATTAATTGTCAATTGTTATACTTAGTAATTTTTTTGTAATTATTTATATTGATTTTATTTTGGTAATGTGCAATTCGTGGTCATTTTTTATTTTAATAATTGAAAATGCTCTAAAAGTAAAGATTTAATTTAATTACTGTTATATTTGCATGCCGCTGTGTCGGCGAGACATGATGAACTGTACCCTATATATACCAACCTTGTAGGTACCGTGTTTCTAGCAAATAAATATATTATTATTATTCTCATTTATTAATTGTACATACATATAAATTACATTTTTAAATATTAATATAAAAATACAAACATTTAAAAATATAAAAAATAGTAGCCCACCGGAGGTAATTATTATTATTATTATTATAAAAATAATGTGTTTTTTTGAAGTGAAAACTTCTTTAGCGGCGTTGAGCACTTTTTCTGTAATGGGTATAAAATCTTAAACTCGCGTCAGGACACGTGCGCGTCAGGACACGTGACCTGATCGAAAAAGCGTAAGACGGATGGAGAGTAGACAGCTATCCCCTCTCTACGGCGCGGCGAAAATGTATGCCTGGGCCTACTGTTTCGTTTAGACAGCGCAGGGCGCTTGCGCGAATGTTCGTGTATGTTAAACGTAAACGTAAACGTAAACGTTAATAATCAAGTTTTTTTAAGAAAAATTGTGTCTTTGATTTATTGGTTAATGGTCTTTACATACTACTGAAAGGTATAAATGAGATGTATCTATATCTCACATGGTCATTACATAAAATGTATTAATGGATAACAAAATGGATGAGCTTTATCGACACAATCAGAGAGCGCACGAGCGTGCAAAGTAAAACTAATAACAACATAATATCACGCCTGTAATCCCCGAAGGGTTAGGCAGAGGTGTACTCGTACATCCACATTTCGCCAATTATGTTTAAGTCACATGTAATAGGCGAGTCTATTGCCATCAACCGGGCACAAATTCAGACTCCGAGGCTGCTACTGAGACATTGCTGATGGGAACACCCAACAACACTTTGCCCGACCTGAGAATCGTACCCGAGACCTCATGCTTAGCGATCGCGCTTTGCGACCACTAGACCACGAGGCAGTCCAAAGTTACTTACGTAGTAGTACATTTTTAAGTACGTCTAGTAGTACCTACATTTTTAATAATTAAAAAGTCTTTAAGTAAAAGTTAGAGTATAGTTATTGACATTAAGTAAATCCAACGCAGCGTAAACGGACACTATACTTTATTTAATTTACAACGGTTAAACCAATTATAGTAAATCAATCTGATAACATAGTTATATAAATGCAATAAACATGTTGGAAGAAACATGGTAAAAATGGTTTAAAAACATGGTACATAAAAAATATACACATATGTACATACCTATTATGCATTCCTCTCGCAGTACCTCAAGCATTCCGACTAGATCACCCTCCATTCATCCGCAAACATCATAACAATAAACAACCTCCATAATCATCTAACAAAGTGATTCTCAAGTATTTATACTGTGTGTGTATAGCTTACAAAGTATGCAATCCATCGTGTTTTCGGATCAATCAATAATTGGCGTCGCAAAATATCTCGTCGAGTCGGGAACAAACAATAGAAAGTAGGTCAACATAATTTCGTGTAGGGCTAGTAAAAACAACAGCCTGTAAGGCCTAGCACGAGTTCGCTAACTTTGAAGTACGCACACTGAAGCTAGGGCTACATAAGCGGGCTACGGAAAGAAAAGAAGAAAAAAGACGTAATTCACATTGGGCACATGATGTTTGTAACTCAAGGCTGATTTTGCAATACTTACATTGTGATTAAAGAAACTGATTGTGATATTAAAATGTTTAAAAACATAAAGAAGTATTTTTATCATAAACTCTGTTTAGTAACGAGTCCTATAGGTACGTTCTAATTTGTGATAAAAGAAGCCAAACGTGTGGGAGCAACAAAGCCTGTTATTTCATAAATAGTTATCCAGACAGAATGGGCACGTTCCTAAATTATCTAGCAGATACACTTTGGTAATTAGTTTATCTAATCATAACATCATGCCTGTACAGTCACGAGCAAAACATGTATATACCTACTTAGCATTAAATATACCGGCCAAGTGCGAGTAAAACTCACACTTACGGCGCGTTCACATAGAACGTCCGTTTTACTGGATCCGTTTTAACTGATCCATCGATACTGGAGGTAATATTCACACAGCATTTACAGGATCCGTTTTAACGGATCCGTCGCTACTGGAGGTAATATTCACACAGCATTTACAGGATCCGTTTTAACTGATCCGTCGCTACTGGAGGTAATATTCACACAGCATTTACAGGATCCGTTTTAACTGATCCGTCGCTACTGGAGGTAATATTCACACAGCGTTTACAGGAGCGATTTTAACAGATCCGACGCTACTGGACTTTCTTTCTTCAGTGTATCGCCTACTTTCTACGAGGATGGACGTTGTCGTGTTGTGCACCGCCACCGCGCATCCCCGTGCCAAGCCTCGCGCAGTTTCGATCCGATAAAACGGATCCGTTTTACTGGATCCAGAATACTGTATTCTGTGTGAACTCGCTCATACTACATACGCTAATAACATATACGTTTAAACGGACCAGTAAAACGGAATGCTGCTCATTTTGTCGGATCGGTATTTTTTACTGGATCCGCAATACTGTATTCTGTGTGAACTCGCTCATACAACTACATACGCTAATAACATATACGTTTAAACGGACCAGTAAAACGGACGTTCTATGGGAACGCGCCCTTATAGGGTTTCGTAACACCGTACAATATTTAACACTTCATAAAAAAAAACATGTCGTTGGACACCTCGTTAGTCTAGTGGTCGCAAAGCACGACTGCAGGGCATGAGGTCTTGGATTTGATTCCCAGGTCGGGAAAAGTGTTATTGGTCTTTTCATCAGAAATTTTTCAGTAGCAGCCTGAATTTGTGCCCGGTTGATGGCAATAAGCAAGCCCCTGTTACATGGGACTTAAACATAACTGACGAAATGTGGGAGTACTAATGAGTACACCTCTGCCTAACCCTTCGGGGATCACAGGCGTGAAGTTGTTATACTTTATAGTAACTAAATTACTGGGCTATTTATGAACGAACAATAATTCTGTACTACTGCAGGCACTAAACAAAATTGCTAGAATAATTTATTTAATTGCAGACTGAATGGACCGGAATGTGGAACACAGAACGTTTGTGGAGTAATTTAATTTAGGTCAGAAGGTATGTCTTGCAGTGTGGGGTTAGAAACCCATCCCAGGGGTCTGCCAACATCATTAATTTTGTCGAGAATTTCAATATTACTAGTAAGCATTAGGGATACTTATTGAATGACCATTCCTGCCTCGTTGGTCTAGTGGTTAGTGACCCTGACTGCAAAGCCGGAGGTAGTGGGTTCGATTCCCACCCAGGACAAACTTTGTGTGATGAGCATAATTGTTGGTTCTGTGTCTGGGTGTAATTTATCTATAATATGTATGTATTTATAAATTATATAAGTATGTATATCAGTTGTCTGGTTACCATAACACAAGCTCTGCTTAGCTTGGGATCAGATGGCCGTGTGTGAGTTGTCCCAAGATATTTATTTTTTATTTATTTATTTATTCCTCACCGTTTTAACGGAACAATCTATATTGTTTTTACCTTACTACTATTATAAATGCAAAAGTTTGGATGGGTGGATGTTTGTAGATAGATTAAATTCAAATTCAAATATTTATTGCTCAACACAGTAGGTACATTTAATACATTTCCAGATGTCAAGTGAATGCGCAGTCCACTGTGTTGTACCAATTTAGGCATGCAAAATTCATAATTACAGTTATACAAGGAATTTACAGTTACATTACATTACAGTTATACAATTATAATAAGGAATAGCACGTAGGCTTCTTTTTAGGCTGGGCGCAAACGTCCGGTTTCCGGATCAGGTTTCCAAATCAGGAAGCGTGTATGTACATACACACACATGCATAAATTACACATACATTCATTTTTTTTACATGTGTGTGTAATTTATGTATGTGTGTGTATGTACATACACGCCTCCTGATTCGGAAACCTGATCCGGAAACCGGACATTTGCGCCCAGCCTTATACCGAAAAAATGAACGGTTTCCGTAGGATAATATATCAAGTTCGACGCGGACGATTCGTGGGCAGAAGCTAGTAATAAAATATAGCCTATATACTGAGGGATAGCTCTTTAGCTTGATAATCACGAATGAAGTCTGTCCAGAGACTAGCACGTTCAAACAAAAAAAACCCACACGCTTCCTTACAAATAAAGGTTTGATATATACCTACGGCCTGCGCATAGTTGAAAAGCCTCTTTTTTATAGTGAGGAAATCTCTAGGGGAAGACGTGGGGGGGGAGGTATGCCGGACACTTACCGGCTAAAACTACCACGGTGTTCCTCGTCAGACCTTTGGGCGGTATTCTACCGAGCCATAGTTGAAAAACCTACATTTACATTTAAGTAATAACTCTCATAGTAAACCTAAAACGCGCGCCTAAGCAAATATAAACACTACACAGTAAAATATATGGCCTAGTTTGAAAGCAACATCTGCAAAACACGGTAAATGAACTAGCGGTAAATATATGTGGGAGTGTGTTTGGCTACGCTGAAAGGAAATACTGCCAGCCGGGCAATTTGCCAATAGTAGCCTTACACCCGTTTGCCTGTAGCCTTGAGAAAGAGTTTTTTATACTACACTCGAAACTAGGAACACTGGAGCTTCAAACATTGAGCTGGAAATCTGGACTCACTTGCCAAATATCTATTGAAACTGTTTAGTTTTTGTGTTACGATGATATGTAGCTTTGATCCTGTTAGTGATACCGGTTGGCTAATGTTATTTTTGTATCTATATATACTGAAATCATGAAATAAAACCGGCTAAGTGCGAGTCGGACTCGCGCACGTATGGTTTCGTACCGCTATCTATTAAAACGAGCAAAAAAAATCACGTTTGTTGTATGGGAGCCCTCTTAAATATTTATTGTATTCTGTTTTTTTAGTATGTATTGTTATAGCGGCAACAGAAATACATCATCTGTGCAAATTTCAACTGTCTAACAATCACGGTTCATGAGATACAGCCTGGTGACAGACGAACAGAAGGACAGACAGCGGAGTCCTCGTCTTAAAAACAGCTGTTCTATACATTATACTGAACAGCTGTATTTTCACGCTGAATAGCTGTATATGGATTTGACTTTTTCGACGTTACGCAGCGTGTCGCGTGTTCGATTCCCGCACGGACCAAATATTTGTATGGCCTACATATAGTTGTATCGGGTCTAGCTGTTTGTGTATAATGTGAGTTTTATATGTTTGTAAACGCACCACGCACGATACAGGAGAAATTCATAGTGCGCGGCGTCTTTTCACGACAAAATCCACAAAACTTCGTTTAATTTCCAAACATTTCATAGCTTTATCGATTATTAGATAACTATAGAACCCTTCCAAAGGCTATTCCATTAACTTTTACCTAAAACGATTTCATTGTCAGATAAAATGAGTTATGGCTTGAGCGATCGACAGTAAAATTACTTGTCACGGGTACAAAACTTCAAGCTTTACGCAATAAATACGCTTGCGTAGGTACTAAACTACGTTTTATAGAAAGCTGTTGCTGGGTTTTGTTGCAAATATGATTTATGTAGGTATGTCTTTGTGTACATTTTACAGAGTAAATCAAAAAGAACGATTATTTCAAGATTTTTTGTGTCAGTCACTTTTGAATTTTATTAATTTTTTTATTAAATTTTATTTGTTTTTATTTTTGAGTAACTAACTGTGTAGTTATCAACAACTGAGATAAATAATCGCCTTCCACTCTAGTAAGTCGCTAAATGTGTTGCTAAGCGCAAAACTCGAGAACGGCTGAACCGATTTGTCTGATTCTTTTTTGTTGTATTCGTAATTTAACCCACAAGGTTTTTTTTGAGAAAATCCACCGGGTATGTCGGAAATTTGAACCCGTGCGAAGCCGGGGCGGTTCGCTAGTAATATACCTAATAAACTAAATTATTACATCTTAGTGGAACGTGTTTCTCCATACTTTAAAAAAAAACTACACGGTAAACTACTAAAACCCGGACTAAATCTTTAAGTAACACCAATAACAACCCACAAACATCATAAAGCATCTGGTCGATTCTGCAAAAACCCTCTATCAAAATAGCACTGCAGAACTCCTTCAGTCCGGACATTCATACCTACCTCTCGGGAGTAAGTTCACCCCGTTAAGTGAAAAACGCGGGGTCAATTTAAAAATTCACAGCAATTAAGCCAGCAGCGTATCCCGAGGCACTCTACTCTAGATAGCGAGTGACCCTATTTCCATTTCCTGGGGTCAATGTACTGGATGGACTGGCGAAATAATTAATAAGTAAGGACAGGTAAAGAATGTACTGAAAATACAAGCTGTGAAAATGGGAATTTATATTAAAATTCATTGAAAATAGAACAAGCCGGTGTAGCCGTTTCGCGTTGTAGTGCTGCATATTTTCGTCTAGGACAATATTTTTTATTATTTGTTTAATTTAAGAGCTTTTACGGTATTTCATACAAACTTTCAAGTACTTAGTTAGGTATTTACTTTACACATTTTTTACGTACATAAAAAATATTGCTTACAAAAGCCCAAAACAAAAAGAAGTTGGTATTCACACATTTCATAATTATTATTTTTTTCCATTTTCGAATTTGTGTTATGTACCTACAGCTAAATTCGACCGATATTAAGTTTTTTATAGAAATAGAGATTTCCAATTATTTTTTTTATAAATAATACATTTGGGAAATGTTCTCAACTAACTTGCTTATGCGTAGGAAGTTTGACAAAAATCGTTTCATTCGTTTCTAAAAATAAGGACTTAAGGCTGGGCGCAAACGTCCGGTTTCCGGATCAGGTTTCCGAATCAGGAGGCGTGTATGTTCATACACACACATAAATTACACCCACATGTAAAAAAAAAAATGAATGTATGTGTAATTTATACATGTGTGTGTATGTACATACACGCCTCCTGATTCGGAAACCTGATCCGGAAACCGGACGTTTGCGTCCAGCCTAAAAGTTCGTATGACATGAATTGCCGTACGGCGTATCTACGCTCTTAAACTACTCAGTATTATTTGTAGGTACCTGTAAACGTGACAGAATTTTTGTTTGACGTGCGTGCGTGGTCTTTGTTCCCTTTTTTCTCGTCCCCTTTCCACAAATGTGGCTCGAAATTAAGTACACTAACATTTTTAGCACAACTAAAATTTTTTCAAAGAATCTGGCCTAATTTTCCAAACATTTTATTGTTTCAGAGACTCTATGCGAAATTAAATACTTTTAGGACTTTGATACTAAACATTACAGCACACTAAAAAAAAATCCGGTCATTGTATGGCACAAATCTTATCAGTAGAATACAAGTAAGATTGCTGAGTCATCATGGTTCCTATAGTTCATATTCATTTATTTGCATATATACCATAATGTGTATAAAAGATGTTACCTAAGGCTTAAAGATAAATACAGTATGTATGAACCTTGTAAGGGCATAGCAACATAGTATTAACTTAAAATCTACATATTTAAAAGGCAATCGTTACTGACTGACTGATCCTCGTTACTGACACACAGCTCAAACCACTGGACAGATTGCGTTAAAATTTGGCACACAGATAGCTATTACTACGTAGGCATGCACTATGAAAGGATTTTTCAAAATTCGCCCCCTAAGGGAATGAAACGGGCCTCCAAATGTATGAAGAGTTCTATAGAGTGAACTATGATACCCCGAATTTAACGCGAGCAATGCCGCGGGCAAAAGCTACTGCTAAAGTAACAATAACTTAAAAGTATTTATACTATCAATGTTCTTTAAACATACTGCTGATCCTTTCTATAAATATACACATCAAAAGTGTCTAGGGATCAACATCCCTAACAAATGTTAGGGATGTTGATCCCTAGACACTTTTGATGTGTGTATAACTAAAGATATCTAAAAGTACCTATATACACATAATTATGGACTCGTATATGCCACTTAAATTGCCTCATAGAAGCAATGGACCGTAACGACATAAAACATTAGAGAAAATAGGCCAAGGAGACACAGACAGACAAATCTAATGACATACCTACAGCTGCTTGCGAAAAAAGTCTGGTTAATCTCCGTGTTCTTGAGTTGGTTACTAATTTTATGTGACGTCATTAGTACGGTTTGTGGTTTGTTCCCGTTTTTTTCTTGTAAGTATTATACGTACTATTTTATTTTTGTCTTTACGTAAAATCAAATCAAATAGTAGGTATACTACTGTAATACTAGTATATTATATTATCTGTGAGATTTTTGCATAAGTAATTAAGGTTTATGATGTCTTGATGGCCATGTGGCCAATGCATGAGGTTGAGTGTTCGATTTCGAGCAAGTAACAATGTGACTTTTTTAATTCATATGGACTTTCTAAGTCTATCTTAGTCCTCATTAACTTCGTCTTGAGCAAGCATGGTGATTAATGCTCGTTCCATCTCTGTATGAGAAGAGGCCTTTACCTTGCAGTGAGACAATAATAGACTAGTAAAATGTGGAGAGCATCGATCTATCTTACGTAAGGTCACTCAATTGATAACGGCACATCAATGCAAAACACGGAAACAAACGTTCCCACACACACGTCTACCGAGACTCAATGTTATCTGATTGTTAGTGTTAGTACATCTAAAATTCTAAATGATTACATAATCTACATTTCTTATCTTTCGTAAATCGAGAGTAGATTTCATTCATCACCACAATAGCGCGATTATAGCAAGACCTTCATTTAATAATTCACAGCGATAGAACATACATGAATATAGAAGATTCAGAATATTGTCTATTTAATGCACACTAGCATCCGCTCGCGACTTTGTATATTGTCCCACGGGAACCGTACATTTTTCCGGGATAAAAAACCTATGTGCTATTTCAAACTATAATCTAACTCTATGCCAAATTTCATCCAGATCCATTCAGCCGTTCTGATGTGAATGAGACATCATCCATACAAACATCCATCCATAAAAATTTTCGCATTTCTAATAGCAGTAAGTTTTCGGCTAGCTTGGATTGTTATACGACCTTTACAGTACTTATAAATTGTACCTTCAATCTTAGCTTTTTTTTCAAATTAAAACTGTTTTATGACTAGTAGGTATTAGTTTATGTATGTTACCTTATTTTTAACACGCTTATATTAGCTTCACTTGTAAGTAACTATGTAAGAAAATCTTGGAATCTTAATTTGACCCACTTCCCGGTCTTCGATTAGGATGAAATTTTGCACACGCTCTAAGTTCTGATGACAATACATGACTATACAATACATGGCTGTTTGAAATCCACCCCCATGATATGGGTATCAAATGAAAGGGTTTGCTGTCAGGAATACGAAAAAATAGTCACGTGACTTAAATCCAACATGGCACACATCCAAGATGGCGGATTGGCTATTTGAAATGCACCCCCATGATATGGGTATTAAATGAAAGGGTTTGCTGAATGGGAAACGAAAAAAATTAGTGCGTGCTAAGCGTGTTTTTTTAGTTTTTTAAACTATTATGTTATTAGGGGTGTAAAAAGACAAATCACATAGCCGTTAACTACGCATACAGTAACAAACATCCATCCAAATTTTCGCCTCTAAAATAGTAATAAGATTAACGCGCAGAGTATGAATGTAGGTATATGAAAATCGAGCGATACATGGCCCGCTAACGTAGGTACTGTAATTCTACATTGGCTCAAGTATATCATAAATAAATCAGTTCTCGGAAGGGTCTAAATCCGGAGGCTGCCGCGGATGGCAACAGTAACAGTGTAATCGAAGCCACCCCCGCAACCTAACAAGTCGGGGACACAGGGGTACTGGTAACTTAGTAATCTATATATATAAAAATGAAACCCGTTTTCCTTGGTCACGGCATCACGCGTGAATGGCTGGACCGATTTCACAAATTCTTTTTTTGTTGTGTTTGTTATTGTCAGGAGAAGGTTCTTACGGGAAAAAAAAAAAAACTCGGATATGTCGGTCTCAAGGGTAGGGGTAGGTTAGGGGTAAGGTAGGGTAGGGGTAGGGTAGGGGTAGGGTAGGGGTAGGGTAGGGTAGGGGTAGGGTAGGGGTAGGGTAGGGTAGGGGTAGGGTAGGGGTAGGGTAGGGGTAGGGTAGGGGTAGGGTAGGGGTAGGGTAGGGGTAGGGTAGGGGTAAGGTAGGGGTAGGGTAGGGGTAGGGTAGGGGTAGGGTAGAGGTAGGGGTATCGGTAGGATAGGGGTAGGATACCACGCGAACGAAGTCGCGGCGGGTCAGCTAGTCAGTAATATAAAGACGACACTGACAGTACAAACATCGTGAGAAAACCTGGACTTATACCTATTACTGTCCCACTCAAACCATGTCAGAGGCCCTTGAGGCGGTTTACAAACTCTGACATCTCTAACTCTGACTGTGTGGGGTCGTAAGACTTTACTGCCCAAACGATAAAAAAAACTAGTAAAAAGATAGCACGTGCAGTGGCTGAGCGATTGGCTGCTGTGTTGCGTGTCACGGGTTCGATTTTCGCACGGACCAAATATTTGTACGTTCTACAGGTGTGTTTGTGAGTTCATATGTTTGTAAACGTACCCACAATACATGAGACATACTAGAGCGGGGTAACGTTTAAAAAAAAGGTCAGAACATTTGTTGGGCTTCTGACTACTGGCAATTGCTATAAATAACGAAGGACGATAGACTTTAGGCCCTTTTATAAACGCAAAAGAAACTCTAAGAGTGTTTATCAAAGTTTATTTTTCAACAATCAAGCCAGAACGGCTGAACGGATCTGGATGGAATTTGGCACGGAAATAGATTATAGTCTTGAATAGCACATAGGCTTTCACATAGTTTTTATCCCGTTTTTGTGTTCTGGAGGGATAATTTAGGTCTTTAGTTTAATTGGGGGGAGAAACTAGTAATTAATAAAATCGTAAAAATAATTGATTCATCCAACACAATAATGCTCTTCTATGGAGTAAAACACTGCTAACACAAACGCCTAGTACAAAGAATAATCTTAAAAGAATTCAGACTAATCGTAATCATAAGAGTAGATTACTACCTACCCACTACCAGCTATAATCGTGACTAATTCTGAATCATTTCACTCAAGCATTCTTCCTTCCTTTGAGTAGACATAAAGAAGCAAATCATTTGCATTACTTCTTGTTTATGACATTCAGGTCATAATAAAAATATATATTTGTATATCAAAATGTCTTTTTACGATGGTGCTCTAATTTTATTTCCATAAGTAAATTGTCGAGCTGCCTCCTATTTCAAATTGGCGGCTATAAAGCTTCGGATTTCAGGGTTAACGAAGCGAACATTTTCTTTTTGAAAGTTTATCGTACCTTGAGGAGTAAAATACAAAAGGCTTTTAGTATAGCAGCCCCCACACTCTTCCTCAGGGGAGAAAAGCGTTTATTATTGTTGTACACTATCCATCATTGTTGTGTGCAAAATCTTGATACTTGTAAACCCTTAACTACTCGTTTTTGGTATATGTATTAACCTTTGCTCGCGACTTTGCCTGCGTAATTTTCGGACCCCCGTCGGTATCACGTTGTCCCATACAAACTTTGCCCCCCTTTTTCACCCCCTAAGGGATAGAATTTCGCAAAATCCTTTCTTATTGGATGCCTACATCATACAAAGAACACACCTCCCAAGTTTCAGGTCTCTACAATCAGCGGTTTAGAGCTCTTACACACGAGCGGCATGTTCCCAACGGCAGAGGTAACTGCAGCCTGTGCGTCGATCCGTCTGTCAGTCAGTCAGTCATTCAGAACAAAGCATTTTATATACATAGATAATTCTTCGCTAGTTTAGCCGTCAAAGCGTAACAAACAATCAAATAAGCAAACTCACTTTCGCTTTTATGTAGTAAGAATTATATTTGTAAAGAGTTGAGAGTGCTATAACACTTTTGAGTACAATAATAATATTATAGATGAGAGCTTAAATATCTAACAGTTTCCTAATACCATTATGAGATCCCACGTAACAGGGGCTTTTGTTATGGCACAAACTACATAAACCTACCCCGGGTTGCAAGGAATATTTCTACAGAAAATTCCAATAAGGGGCAAACTCACAATGCCATAAATTCCTGGAACCACATTCGGTTGCAGACCGTGCAAACCCACAGTTTCTGTGAAAAATGTACCTGAAATCCGCAAAAAATTAAGTAGGAGGAGTCTCGAGTCAAATAAATTATTATCAGGGACACTTAAATAATTTTATATACTTAATTTATTTTTAACTTGGAAAGCCAGTGGGGTGTGAATTACGCATATTGCATGTAATAACTAAGTAACATTAAGCAAAAAATATTGCTGGGAAACGACTTTTATTTTGGGTGTCAAATCACTGTTTATGACTATTCAAATGCCTGTAAATGGTCTAATTGAAATAAATGTTTTGACTTTGACTTTGACATTATGTATGTAACGCACGCAAGACATTGTGCTTACGGCATTTAATTTTTTTTATT
This sequence comes from Hoplodrina blanda, assembly GCA_949316365.1. NCBI lineage: Eukaryota > Metazoa > Arthropoda > Insecta > Lepidoptera > Noctuidae > Hoplodrina > Hoplodrina blanda. The sequence continues at coordinate 5,072,618 of OX438582.1, forward strand.
AGAACATCTCCGTACCCAGCAGGTTCCCAGGTATGGTCCAGTAAAAAAAGAGATCGGAGTGATGGGAAACAAATGCAACTTTCGAATTCGTTAAATGACTTCTTGCACCCTTATTTGCGATTTACGACATTTCACAAATTAATGATAATGTACCTAGAGATTTATTGAAACCAAACAAATATTTTCTTTAAATAAAATAAACAAATTCTTCTTAAAACAAAATAAAGCAAAAAAGGTCTTAAAAAAAGGTCTTGTAAAACGAAACTTAAAAATCCTAAATTATTATAACAACGAAATATTCTCATAACTGGATGTTATTGTACTATTTGAAGTTAGCAAAATTACTTTGCCTAAAACATGGCTATTTTATTTATTATTTAGAAGATCGAAATAATAACATCAACAAATCGCGTGTATTCTACTTCAAAAGAATAAAATAATACATTAGATATTGATAAAACTTTTACATATTAGACCCGAAATAATATTCAAAGATCAAAGTGCTGATAGCTGTGCGGGTCTGATGAGAAATACGATAAGACTCAGGTAATTTATGCAGAGTGTTGATGACCACGCAGGTTTTTTTTTAGGGGACATCATAAAAATGACTTCTCCCACTCTGGGCGGAGCGGAAGGGAGTGTCACACTCCGACTGACTAAAACCCATCCGTGCTTCTCCTAATGCTCTCTAAGTGTACTACGACCGTGTTCCATGTCAGAAGCATTACAGATGCGTTTCCGTCCCTTAGGCAAATCATTCCCAGACACAATCACCACACAATCACATCACACTGACAGACACTGAAACTCATTCAGGCAGCTTCAAGAACTATGCATATTTGTCCACGAATCAATAAATATACAATTTATAGTGTGACGCACGTAATATTTAATGACTGCCCGTTCGTTGGTCTCATGGTCGTAAGTACGCCTGTTGAGCTGTTTTAAGTTCGAATCCCAGGTCAGGCAGAGTGTTCTAAGTATTTTTCACAAGAAATGTCTCAGTAGCAGTCCGGAGATTGAAATTGGTGGTGTGACACCCAGTGCCTCGGAGAGCACGTAAAGCTTTTGGTCCTGACTCCTGATTCGGTTGTGTCGGATTGCCGTCCCATCGGACTTTGGGAAGTGGTAGCTTAGTGCACCTGCGTTTGTGGACACGCTTGTGCACTATAACATCTTGTGCATACTTGGCTAGTCTTCATTGAGATTGACCGTCATAACCGAAATTCGGTGGAGAGAATATTTTAATCTTTTATATTTGATATTTGTGACTGCTGAGCAGGTCTTGGGCTCGTTTCCCAGGTCGGGCAAAGTGTTATTGAGTTTTTCCATCAAGAATTTCTCAGTAGCAGCTTCGGAGTCTGGATTTGTATCGGGTTGATGGCAATCGACTCGCCCCCTATTACGTGAGACTTAAACATAACTGGCGAAATGTGGGTGTACTAATGGGTACATCTCTGCCTAACCCTACGGGGATTACAGGCGTGATGTTGTTATATTTGATACGTGGGCAAATACAATGTAAAACTATACAATACAAAAGACTGCCGAACACATAATCATCATTATTATTATTGATCAATATTACAAACGTAATAAAAATAGACCAAACGTTACTGTTACTACATGAATAGTAGTGATTGCATCACTGTCCGCACGTGTATAAATGTATGAATGGATGTGGAATTATCAAAAGAAGTATGTAAGTATGGATTAAAGCGGACATGATTTTATGGTGAGTTTAAGTAAATAGTACAGGCAAGCTTTTTATTTAGTACCGATCTTTCAAGAGGAGGAAACCTGGACTTTATAGTTAATATAAGTCTGAAATCGCCAATCCGCCTTGAGCAAGCGAGGTGATCAATGCTCGTGCCTTCTCTGTGTGAGAAGAGGCCTTTGCAGTGGGACAATAATAGGCTGGTATTATTATTTTTATTACACGAGGTTAATTTGCAAAAGTTCTATCAATAATTTTTTAATTATCAAACTTTTACATTGCATTGTCATGTAATGTGCATATGTATTCAAAATTCCAGCTGAAGCAGCAGGGAAGTGGGTCAAAAACTGGTAAGATTTGATTAAGTACCTATGGCCACATTCCGGCTCCATCATCAGACCACATCTGTGACATTATTACATTGCATTATCATGCAAATCGCACGTTTATGCAAAATTTCAGCTCAAAGGAACATCGGGAAGTGGCTCAAATTTAACTCGATAAGGTTTGATTAGCCACAGAAACCGAAACAGGTGAAATTAAATAAAAAGCTTTTACGATAGTCCATGTTGGTAACTTACTCAGGGTTAAAGGTAACCCTGGCTACCGCAAGCGAGCCTTAAGATGATATTGTACTGCATGTTTTTGGCATCTGACCCAAACAAACGCAGCTGACGAAATTCCTTGTTGACAAATGCAAATCTGCAAATTGTTTAGATTCTAAGGTGTTATTAAACGAATGCTTACATAACGTGGCATCGGAACTGCTTGGTGGTTGACCCGATTACCGCGGGTTCGTTGGTCGCGAGTGGGCGTGTCATTCGTTCATATATTGACTAACATTCTGTGAGGAACAGGTTCTTGTGATGTAACGCTTCCAGTTGCAGTGCGGGGTTGTGTATCTTTGGTGTAAGGGTCACGCGAGTGCAGTACTTTCGATGCGTAGTTGTTGAAAATTGGTGGTTTGAAAATTTTTTGTCCGGTTTCTTAACCATAGCTCAGCTAAGAAAACGAATAAAAAAATCCTTACAAAAAAGTAGAAAAAAACTGCCCTATAAAAATATATACTTGACTAAGAATTTAATTTAAGAAAACTTTTACTCGTAATAGGTCATAATTATAGGAATATAAGAAAGTCACTACACAAACTGGCACCTACGCAAAATCTATTAAAAGCCTCGCCTATGCATCTACAATGTACTTACAACCTGCGCCTAGGTCAAGACTCGAACGCAAAATTCAACCGTCATCATTACTCTGCCTATTTATATTTATTTACAATCGCCGAAACATCAACACAACATGTCAACGAAACGTCGAATTTAGAATAAATTATTCAACGAATGTCATGTAAATGCATACCTATATGCAGTAACCGAACAATAACGGCCTTGGAAACCCATCCCGGAGTAGGCGTCCTAAAATAAACAAAACCTATATTTACTAGAAAAAATATTAAGAAATAATCTTACCGAATATAATCTGCGAATGATCACGACACTTCCGTATTTAAAACTGAAACTGTTGAGTGAATAGGAAGTGTTAAATGCACGGAATGGCGCCGCGATTCAAGATGGCGGGGGACGTGCGTTCGCCAGCGCCCTGCGGAGTCGACTGAAGACTGAAGGGAGGTTGGGTTGGGCGGAGCCGCTGATCAAGCGAATATTTTATCGATACTTTTGCTTTAAGATAGGAAATGAGAGACAATTACGTCTAACTAGTGACTGTGAGGCAAGTTCAACTATGCTATTAAAAGGTTAGGAAATGCAGCCGGTTTTATTGAGTTGCATCATGCTATGTTGAAAGTAGAGTAACAGTTGCTGTGTAATAGATTCACTGCATGAATACTCAACAAACTCTTTTCATTCACGATTTTTAGCCTTTTTTTAAAAACTTAGTTTATCTTCATTTTCATAGAAGCAAAAAAGGGTTAAAATCAGCCCGAAACAGACTATAATCACACTAATTTTATCAACAATATTATCATTTCAATATACCATAAACTTTAGCCTCGAATTTATCGACACGAAATTATGCGCCATATCAATGCAATGTAAACATATCGAAGCGCACGCTTGCCGGCCGGCGAGGCAGAGCGTCCTAGAACCTATAAAATTCAACCTTTTATCTTCAAAACGAAACATTACATTTTCTATAAACACAAAATCCATTGCGAGATGTCTACTGAAGGCTACTAAACGCAGCAGTGAAAAGAATACAATGTACAGCTCAAAAACGAAAAACTCGTAGCAAAGCCTACGCCGTAGCACTTTCTACGGCGTAGAGGACTCGGCTACGCAAGTGAACACGCCCGCTGTATTTCATCGTCACGAATATCTACAATTTACATAATACATGTCAAGTTCAATAAAATGGAAAATTGAAAATTCTCAGTTTAATGGAACTCGTTCTAATCGTCACTTAAGAGGGTAGAATTGATTTTCTTTTTCGCAACAACTTTCCTTTCATCGTTGAGAATAATGAAGAATCTTCAAAAAAATGAAGAATGTTAATTAGGCAGGTTCCTTAATTAGGAGGTTTACCGAGAATCGTGAGACAAGAGGCGGGTGGTATAGATAAGTGGATGCTTGTTAATTATGTACAGTTTTAACGAACTATGTACATAATTTAGTCAGACTGTCTGTCTATTCAAATCACGGAGTAACAAACTATCTGCGGTACAACTGGGTTTAAATATTCAAAGTACTTTGTAGGGAAGTTTGATAATTATTGCTGGATAGACAACGAGGTCTATGACCAGTAATATATGTCTTTTGATTGATATGGTGTGAACATACTATGATATAGTATTTTTATGCAGGGTACATCGTAATCACAATCACGTGTAATCGTGTATGATCGTGTAGGTATACAAAATATATTGTACAACATTTATTTTAAATGAGTAACTATACGGTGTTTCTGCCCATAATTGAAATAAATGACTTGTCTTTTCTAATTTTAATGAAGTTTTAATAAATATTCTTAAATTAAAATTAATGCACATTAATACGAGTATACATCAACCAAACAAGCTTCTTGTAATAAAATCTGTATATAATAAAGACTTACCTACTATTGCATATTGCATCGAGGTCACACAAAGACAGTCACTAGAACAATCTACACAACATGAAACTCCAAACTTTGATCGTCAAAATGCAAAGTTGCATAAACCAAAACTGAGTCACAACCCATACTTAGATAACCGTTATCAGGACCCCTCCGCTACCCAGTTCTTTGTTTACCAACAGTCTGCCCACCGATTTTCATCCGACATTTTTCCGCGAGACAAAGATAGATAATGCAACAAATAGCCGCGTCCCGCTCTCGAAATGCGTCGATCGATGTGACCTTGGCAGTGGGGGATATTTAAACCCTAATAGATGGGCATCCCGCAGGGAATAATAAGGGTTGTTATACCTATATATACTATATTATAAATACCTTTTGAAATGTTGACAACAACGAAGAGTATTTTGCAAAATACTGTTGTCTATGCATAGTTCAAGTTGATGCCTTGATGGCTTAGTGGTTAAAGTGTCCACCTTTCACACACGAGGTTTGAGGGTTCGCAACCGAACACATTTACGCGGATGAAATCGTGGGCTAGTAATCCTAACTAATATTATAAATGCGAAAGTAACTCTGTCTGTCTGTCTGTCTGTCTTTCTGTCTGTCTGTCTGTCTGTCTGTCTTTTCTTCACGCCTAAACTACTGAACCGATTTGTGTGAAATTTAGTACAGGGTAAGTGTGAACCCCAACAAAGGACATAGGCTACTTTTTATTCGACTTCGACTTCGACTTCGTCTGCGTCCGCGATAACCGACATATACGCGGACGAAGTCGCGGGCTAGTATAGTATACATGCAAATAAACCTGCGAATGTTCCATCAATAATACTGAATATTCAATAGCTGTCCATATAGTAAACACACGAGCGATCACACTAGGCCTTGAAATTGTCTCATAGGGGAGAAATCAAAGTGGTTTTTTTTACATAAAAAAAACAAAATTATTAGTGAGTATAGACCGAGTCTACATCGCGTTAGAAAAGTATACTTTCTGCAATTTTAAAGGTTAAAAAGAGAAAATTGAACATTCTATAAACCCGACTGCGTAAAAAATTAACCAAACTGAGTAAAACATAAACTTTAATTAAAAATCGAAAAGAAAGAACAAGTACAGTGTTCTAGATCCAGGTCGAGCTCAAAAAATATACTTATTCATTTAAAAAAAACACTTCATGGAGCTTGTTGTAATTAACTCATTTGCAAGCTTATTAAAATGGGTTGTAAGCCGTTTTTTGTATGTTGTAGGATTACACTTATAACCGAACTCACAAGCAGTCAAAAATTAATAGAATCAATATAATGCGAACGTATTGAGTAAACGCAATTAATCAGCATCGGGGAGCAATACCTTTTTTTTAACGTTGCGAAATCATCAAATGACTTCTTTCGCGCTGGTCGGAGCGGAAAGGAGTGTCAGACTCTTACTGACTAAAACCCATCCGTGTTCCTCATAATGCCCTTTGCGTTCCAGGGCTGCGGTGACTCTTTCGAACAAAATCCGCAACCCTGGCGCTGGATTCGTGTCTCCGTGAACTTGGTTCAAACAGAAACATACTTACGCGGTGTTGTTGTACGGATTTACGATTTGTTGTGGCTTCTAGAGAGCCTGGTATGAGCGTGCGGAGCAAACGTAACGTAATTCCGATCGATTTTCAAATTGGCAATACCCGTTTTTTCAATACTAATATTATGAAGCTGAGAGTTTGTTTGAACGTGCTAATCTCCGGAAATACTCTCAGATTTTAAAAATTCTTTCCCCAATAGGAAACTACGTTATCTCTGAGTGCCATAGGGCAGTGGCGAATCCAGGGAAGGGGGGGGGGGGCTAAGGGGCGTAAGCCACCCTAAAAGTATCTGAGTTTTTCAGTGACAAATCTTAAAGTGAACTTGATATTATTCAAATTAAACTTTTTTGCAAACATTTGCAACTAGGGTACCATTTTCATCAATTAAAATGTTGTGAGCAAGAAATTAAAACCCCTAAACGACGATTCTGGATCCGCCTGGTATATTTTATTTTCAAAAATAATTGGTATCAAGAAAATTTACGAGGGCGATGTCGTGAGAAAAAGCCAGTTAATAAAAGTCGTTCTTCCAGTTTGAAAACCAATTCGAATAGAATACTTTTAAGTTAGCGGACTCGTGCGAGGCCTGCTGGCCTGGCATTAACAGTAGTTCGCGTTCATAACACGAGAAAGAATGTAAGTATATGTGTTTATTTGTAAACAGGCAGAAGAATGGCTGTGGTAAGCTGTGTTGGTACTAATTGTGGCATTCAAATAATGTGATGAAAATCTTAGGAACGTTGGCGATCTACTACTTTGGCATTTTTCAAAAACTGATTAAAATAATACAGATACACACATATTTAGGTTTCAAAGTTAAACTTTGATGACGATTAATTAATGAAACTATAAAATTAATTTTCTAAGGGCTGATTTTTCTATAGTCAGATAACTTTTATTCGGGGTATAAATATGACAGTTTGACAGCTTTTGCATAGAAAATATGTCAAACTGCCATATTTATTCTTCTGATAAAAGTTATCTAACGTTGAAATATCGGCCCTTAAATAAATTGTCCCACGCAAGGAATTTGTCTTGTATCGTAGGTGCGTTTACAAACATTGAAACTTACATACACAAATTATTACACCAGACCCGGAACAACTGTCTGTATTATTCCCATATTTCTCAAGAAAATCATCATAAAATATCGTAACACCACAAGAACAACCATGAAATCAAACTGGACAACCACTAAACTACACGTAAAGTAATAAAGTGCAATATTTTATAACCCTCTGCACATATAAATAAATTCATGCTCAATGTCCTTCACAAACTCAATAATATATTGATGAAAACCTGAGCGCGAGCAAGTCCCAGGGAGGCTAGAAATAGAACGAACTCTAGTGCAATATTGACGTTACAATCTATACTGGTACGGTATTGAATTGCTTGCATTTTGTAATATGGTAGATAATATATTGTATTGTAGTTTTGTTATGAAAGGTTGGCATTAAAATCTTACTACTATTTTAAATGCAAATGTTTTTAGATGAAAAGATGTTTGTTATTTAATCACGCTAGATCGGCTACACGGATCTGGGGGTGGCACAGATATACGAGTAGATATAAAGGCTGATTTAGACGATGCGAGAAATATCGTGCAAGTTGTGGTACATTTCCGTTAATGATCAGTCACTTTTGACGTGACAGCCGCGCGGTCCCGCAATTACGTCAAATCGCACAATATTTAAATGATATCTAAATGAGACTTAAGTCTAGCATCTATGCAAAAGTTTGGTAATATTCGCCCTAAATTGGCCTAAATCTCAACAAATGCAGAAAACGGTTACAAATCTGATAGACTTGCTTCTGCTAGCGATTTCGTCCGCATCTAAGTTGATATCCCACGGGAACCGTACATTTTCCAGGATAAAAAGCCTATGTGTCAGAATATAATCTATCTCTGTACCTCATCCAGATTCCAGATCCGTTACGCCGTTTTGGTGTGAGAGTAACAAACATTCATCCAAAATTTCGCATTTATACTAGCAGTAGAGTAGATAGAAGGTAGGTAGGAGATATCAGACATAGTAAACCAATTGTCGATGGGACTTAGTAGCAATTAATTTCTGCTTGAAGACCCACAAATTATTTTCGCTCCAATAATTAAAACGAAACATTTTCGATACAAATTTCTGAGTAGTAATAAAATGTTCAGAACGAATTAAAGTATGGTAAAATGCCAGCATTCATAGAAATCGTACCGCTCCAACAAACATACATTTCTACTTCGATCACAAAAAGAAGTGTTAGAGCGAGAACGTATTAGTCAACAACGTGTAATGGATTGTTATTATGTTTGCTCACAGCGATACGCAGCGATTGTAGTGACTTTTGAAGCGCGTAGCGATAAATATCGCTTGAAGCACTTGATTTAGCATCCGTCGGTTGTGACTGGACATAAAGCTCCCTTTCTTGTGTAGGTGGATATCTGATTTAACTGCTCCGATGGTCTCGCAGTCGCAAGCGCGACTGCTAAACGTGGGGTCCTGGGTTCGTTTCCCAGATCGGACAAAAAGCGTTATTGGGTTTTTCCATTAGGGATTTCTCAGTAGCTGCCCGAATATTGGAAGTTGGTGGTGTGACACCCCCGTGCCTCAGAAAGCACGTAAAGCTGTTGATCATGCGCATGATCTCTCGCGCGAGGAAAGAGTGTGTTTGCGCACACACTAGTGCACTATTATGTCTTGCGTTCTTGGCTAGTCTCCAATGAGATTGGCCGTCGTGACCAAAATTGGTCTGGGGAATATTATCTGTCTATCTGTGGCAAGGACTCCATACAACCCGATTTTTCGTCTCTACGAAAGTTCAGAACAAAAACTACTCTACCGCCATTGAAATATGGCTCAGTTAGTAATGTCTACTGTCTACTATCGGCAAATAATAATAATATAGTTACACAACACGATACAGATATTTTAAATACATCATCAACAACAACAACATTATTTATGATGGCAATAGGCTCGCCCTCTATTACATGCGATTTAAACATAACTGGCGAAATGTTGGTGTACTAATGGGTACTTACCTACCCCTCTGCCTAACCCTTCGGGGATTACAGGCGTGATGTTATGATGTTATGTCTATAACATTATATAAATGTTGTCTTCTGGTTTGACGATTTACGGTGTTAAAATAAAAAAAGTAATGTTAGTATAACTAATTGTGAATGATTCAATTAATGATTTTTTGCCCCAGCTTCCCTATTATGAAAATTGGAAAATCCCTACGCCTTTGCTTTCTATAGTACTAACCTGCCTTGCAGGTTTAAAAAGGTACACCTAACGAAGCCGTAAGTTATGTTGTTGCCATTATTACGATACTTTTCTATTTTGGACCACACAAGGGAAACCCTCTAGAAGAATATAGAAGGTCAAAGTTCCAACTTTATTTTAACGTGTTTTTACAAAAACGTGTTTAAAATTATGTAACTAAACTATAAATAACCCCACGACGCCTGTACACAATGTTTTGTGTGGGTTACATTGTGCGATACGACAAACAGTGGTTTTTCACACCAAAAATACAAATACACCTAACTAAACATCACGTCTGTAATCCTTGAAGGGTTAAGCAGAGCTGTACCTACCTATTATTTTCACCAGTTAAGTTTAAGTTCCATGTAATAGGGGGCGAGCCTACTGCCATCAACCGGGCACAAATCCAGGCTCAGAGGCTGCTACTGAGAAATTCCTGATGGAAAAACCCAATCACACTGCCCGACCTGGGAATCGAACCCAAGACCTCATGCTCAGCAGTCGCGTTTTGCGATCACTAGACCAACGAGGCAATCCAAATACAAATAGTTTCCTAGTAATAATTTTTGCTCTATGTGTTTTAGTTTGATGGATAAGTATGCGTAGTTAACGCGTAGTTGATGCGTATGTGTGACTTCGTATAATAATAACTTCGTTCGCTAAAAAACCATTTTTATACATATTTAAGTTTTTATATTCGCTAACCCTAGAAGGTAAAGTGAGTTTAGATAACTTTGAATTGACCTTAGACGTAGTTCTTTTGAAGCCCTACTTTACAATTTAAATTTCCAACAAAATTGTTCGTAAATATTTATTTTATTAAACTTACAAAGTAAAAACAAGACAACACAAATTTTAAGTAAAGTAAGCCACTAATACATGCAAAACTCAGAACTATCTGTCTTGTCTTTGTAAGAAGAAAAACAGTGGCTTCTTAATTGAATTACAAGAAAAAAATGTCAATTGAAACTTAACAGTTACGACATGCCAAAAGCTTAACAAACAGCCATCATTATAATGGCTTTTACGAAAGTTTTTAAACCTACTCATAAAAGAAAGATATCAATCTACATTTACTCTAATGCGTCATGTAATACGACTCAAGTTTCAAACTCCGTTTGTCACTCCACGTCCTCCAAAGAATTTCAAGTCTTAATTTACAGGTAGCGTAATATCATATCTATCCTTTGTTTAGGTCCTGTGAGCACTACATTCAGCTTTTAGAGGGAGCAGGGAAAGGGGGGACAGTCAATAGCTTCACGCCTGCGCACTTTATCTTCTTAATTAAATTGAGGTGGGAAATTGAACCTTATGCCAACGGTATAAGGTATACTACACGTGGATCTTTATCAATTGGAGGACAAAGGTGTCTGGATACTAGATTCTAGGATGACAAAGAAAATCGCAGGAAAAGGGCTTTATTAGTTTAATCAAAAATATTTTGTTTTTAGTTGTTTTTAGATAACTTTGAGATTTTACATCATTTTGTTTCTTTAAATATGATTTAGATATTTCTCTGTCTTCAACCTTTATGCTACACCGTAAAACAGTCAAACCGGCTTTTAATTTTCTTCTAGGCTTTCTACCTACCTACACTTTCGAACATTTTCAGTATAGAAACAAACCCAAAGTTTGTTTCAACATTTTTTATTGGAACAAGCCCGCCACACTATTCTCATCCACTGCAACTCCTGAAAGCCAGAATCAACAGTTGAGACCGCCACAAAAGCTCCGAGGCAATTAGCTTCGAGTCCTGGAGAAACGATTCACCTGTCTTGGATCTCGCAACGAAATTAATCAGAAAATAATAGCGGAGGAGTAAGAAAAAAATATAATTTCCACTTCCCCCCAAACAAGCAGCAGACAGAACAGAACTAGGCCAATAGGCACAAAGAGATGTTTACAACTGGGAGAAGCTCAGATTGCCAAGTACCATGGATTGCAATGATTATTAAATTAATGGGTCCCAATGTGAGCTGTTACATTTGATTCCAGTAATAGGTATAGAAAAAATGCTTGACGCAAAATATAAAAATGTTTTTTTTTAATTACTTACAGAAATACTGTTCACAAATGGGAAAATAACCCACTTCTAACAAAGAACGACCAGTCGACTGCACTACTGAGGTTACAACAACGTCAATTGAAATCCTAAAAATAATATATGAAGACTTTGAAAGTAAACAGAGACGACAAACTTTGAAAGAGCGAGGTAAAACAATATATTTTTTTTTAAGTACAAATATTTTTTTAAGTATATTTCTTGCCCATTCTTTTCAATACAAAACCTTTGGAACCCCTTTCAAGGGTTTTAACAAGTTTCTTCTTTTTTCTTGTAAATGACACCAAAAGTGCCCTATGATCTTAAGGCTAATTTTTTAATCGTCAGATAACTAGATATTAACGGAGGGATAAATATGGCGGTTTGACAGCTTTTGTAAAGAAAATATGTCAAACTGTCAAACTTATTCTTCGAAATAAAAGTTATCTGACTATTGAAAAATCAGCCCTTAATAAAATAAATAATAATTTGACTTTGATTCTGACTTTAAGATTGAATACTACATTTAGATTTTATTCTCTTCTTTAGGGTGTGTTCTTTATATGATGTAGGCATCCGATAAGAAAAGGATTTTCCAAAATTCACCCCCTAAGGGGATGAAACAGGGGTCCTTTTTATGGAAAAACCAACTTTGAGGCGGACGAAGTCGCGGGCAGAAGCTTGTAAAACAATAAACGCTTAGTTTCGATTTATAAGATTATTTCGTTAAGAAGATATGAAACTCCATGTAAAACATCAAATTATTTTCTACATTGAATTGGTGACATCATCACATAACTTGATTTATTTAGGTACGAAGTACCTAATGATGTCACCCAGTCAAATCAAATCCGACGTTCCCGATATACGGTTCAAAACATAATGAAATAACAGTAATATAATAAAACAGATTCCAAGAAATTCTGCCGGAAAACGTATGAATACGAAAACAAGTGAAAGAATTTACTGTGAAAGAAGATTTAATAATATGGTGATGAATGTGAGAAAATACTCTTATAGTCTAAGTATAGGAGTTCTCAAAGTTGACTGGACTACGGTTCACGTAACAAAAAGTTCCAAATTCGGAACTTACCTCTTGGTTTTCCTGAAGAAAAAACGAATTAAAAAAATATTTGCTTTAATTTAAAACTATTTCAAATATTTGAGTGTTGAAAATTGTATTGTCATCAGAACTAAAGGTTTATATAAATGCAAAATTTCAGCTCAATTTGATACCAACAAATGGTCGAAAAATGGTTTGCAAATTTTGAACAACTTACTTACTTACATACATACATACATACGAACAGTGCAAGCTAAAAATATATAAAGCTTGTAAAAAGGAGGATAACTATATGAATAAAGGACTGTTCAGGGCCTACCCAATATTCGTTCGCGACCCATGAATTTTCGCCTGCTAATGCATCCCTAGCATTAGGTAAGGCAAATATCGCGTGCGCTTGATGCGAAACGAAAGTTGAAGACGCAAGATGAACATGAAAGCGCACTGGTGTGGACCCGTGTGGACTAACATTTACTTAAATAAATCCAGGTACGATACATCAGAAAGATACATAAGACATTTCGTAGACATGCCTTGAGGCAATGAAGTAAGATAAACAAACATGTTACCATGACTACGCAAGTCTCAATTTACTATCTCTTGTTAGCAAAAATGCTGAACCCCAAGGGTTTGAGATAGTATTACCTACTTAATCTTGTCGCTAATGTGTGCACATTGTTTCATGTTTACCTATTATTTGTGAGCAGTTCGGTGGATGTCCAATAAATTGGTATGTTTATCCTTACTAATATTATAAATGCGAAAGTCACTCTGTCTGTCTGTTACTTACTAAACCACTGAACCGATATTGATGAAATTTGGTACGAGGTAAGTTTGAACTCCAAGAAACGACGTAAGCTATTAAAAGCGTGTATTAAAATTAAGGCGTTAATTCAATACAATCAGTGTTTCAATGCTATGAAGATTTAATTTCCTGGTACTGAAGTGAGCCCGCGTCCATAGTTCGCTACAATACCTACCTAGCCATACAAAATTTACACTGACATAAAGTTTATTTTTGCATGCTTCTACCGACAACTCTTAACTTAAGTAGGCAGAGGTACCTACCCACCTATATAAAGGAAAACAATAACTCTCAAAAGCGAACAAATTCCTTTCAATTTCTATCTTCAAAACTTTCCACAATTAATATTTTATAACAAGCAATTTTCCGCAAGAAACTTTCGTGCTGAGATCTTTTTCCTGTGAACTAAGGCTCTCTGACGAAAGTTAAAGTGAAGTAGAGTAGGTGTATATGGAACAATGAATAATATTAATTATCTTGTGGAAGTTGTTAACGAGTTGATTGATTAATAATTTGGCTAGTCGTTTTTATGAGGTAGGTGGGTAGATAAGTACTCTAACCTCAGGTGGTTTGAAAGAATCTATTAATTTTGATCTAGTCTACGAAAAGAAATAGATTGATATAAAAATTAAACGGTGTTGAATCAACTTTTTAAAACCTTCATAACTTTTGGCTACGACTGCTGGGAAAATACCTGTAGGTACTATTGAATGACATCCATTTTATATCTGTATTTAATAAGCCCAAATAATTCTTGGCCATCTCTTTTGTATTGTTTGGGCATTTCGTTTTTTTCTGCTAACCAGCCTTGACTGTACCACTCCTAGGCAAAGGCCTCCCCCCATTCCTTCCACTTCCGTCGATGTTGTGCCTCATCTGGCCAATTCCCGAGAAAGCTATCCAAGGCATCCCGCCATCTCCTCGATCTACTGCAACCCCGGCTGACTTGTGTCAGGGTTCTAATCTTATGATATGCGGACCTACAGCTTAGCCGGAATACGGCAAATATGGCCCGCCCATGGCATTTCATTAGCTAGGTAACTTTAAGCATCATTAAAATTACCTACAACACGTTTTGTGCAACACTTCCATAACGCATTAGGTACCGTTTGAAGTCACAAAATTTGAAGAGCGCTTCTGGAACTGGGTGTTAGTTAGTAGATATACCTACCTAGTAGGTAAGTATACCTAGGGTAGTGTACCTATCTAGGTACATAGATATATCTTTATCGTATTAGTGAATCGACGCCGTCTGTGACACTAATGTCGTTATGAGTTGCTAACTATTAATCCTATTTAACATGCTAAGCCGTACGCACCTACCCGTGCTGAATCGAATGTAAGCGGATCACTTGCAGGCAGTTCGAGGGGAATCGGTAGGTACGTACTGTTCAAAGTCAGGTCATTATCTAGGTACAGTCGCCGTTAAAAAGATGTAAACGTTCGCGTTACAATTTTTACATCCATTGCATTGCACCAGAAAAATTAATGCAGTCATCTATAGTAATCAAATATACTATAATATTTACTGAAACTTGCGAATTCTATGTAAAGATTTGAAGGCCGATTCCACTGTAATAAAGAACTGTCAATATCTATCGACAACAAGCTTCTATAATTAAAAATTAAAAAACACGACTGCAAAAATTGCTCATATTTGTACTTTGTTTACTCGTCAGTAGGTATTTTTTACGACGTTTTTTATTTACAGTGTTATATATTTTTTAAATCTACTTGTCAAATTCTAGACGATAAACATAGACACGAACACATTCATTAAAAAAAAAATTGAGGCTGGTATTAATTTACTTTTTAAAGTGACCACACCGGTTTCTTTTTATTTTTAACTAGTCTATGTTACTCGTAACGATACCCCATACATCTAAATCGGTTCAGGCGTTTAAAAGTTATGGTGGAATAAAGAAACTCACATACATACATACATACATACATACATACATACATTAACCCTGAACACATAACACTCCTTTTTTTGGGGCAGTCGTGTAAAAAATATAGGTGAGCAGTTTTTGACAGACTGAGATCAGATTGCGATCGTTTCTAAAGTCTGTAGAATTTCCCTCTATTCCAAAATTATGTAAATCTAGCTGATTCATAATTTTGTATGCACATTACAATAACTAAAATAAGTAACTTTTGCTGTAATAGTGTAACTGTAGACTACGTAGGTAGACATTTTAATGGTACCTACTTGTTTACGTAGGTATATGTACCTATCTACTTACATCTTTCTGAGAGCGACCGTACCTACCTACATAGCACCTAAGTAGGTTAGTTATACCCACAGGACTTAAAATTATGTTACACCAAGCTATGTTAAAAAGTAGTTAACTATACGACATGTAGGTAGATACCTATCTATGTAAAGAAGAGAAAGAGCTAAGTGTTCTTTTTTTTGTACTTTGATCACCAGTGCCTAGGATAGGATAGGTACCTAATTAGCATTTATTTCGCAATGAAAGGTATAATTGACTAATAAGTAGAAAGATATATCTATACTAATAACTATGAGACCACGGTACCTGCCTAAAACGTACTTACCTTTAATAATAATCATAACCCTCCTTTTGCCCCCTTTTCCTTAGTTAGGTAAAAGTAATTAAGACAGAAAGTAGGACGAACTGTAAATTATATACAGACAAAGGTTTTAGTTGTTCCCGTAATCCTAACTAATATTATAAATGCGAAAGTAACTCTGTCTGTCTGTCTGTCTTTTCTTCACGCCTAAACTACTGAACCGATTTGTGTGAAATTTGGTACAGGGTAAGTGTGAACCCCAACAAAGTACATAGGCTACTTTTTATTCAACTTCGACTTCGACTTCGTCTGCGTCCGCGATAACCGACATATACGCGGACGAAGTCGCGGGCAAAAGCTAGTTAACAATAATTTGTTAAGGACTGCCTTGATGGTCTAGTGGTCGCAAGACGCGACTGCTCAGCATGAGGTCTTTGATTCAATTTCCAAGTCGAGCAGTGTTATCGGGTTTTTCCATCAGGAATTTTTCAGTAGCAGCCTCGGAGTCTGGATTTGTGCCGGGTGGTTGGCTCGCCCCCTATTACATGGTACTTAAACATAGGTGGGGAAATGTGGGTGTACTAATGGGTACACCTCTACCTAACCTTTCGGGGATTACAGGCATGATGTTACGTTTGTATTTTGTTAAGAAAAGGAATACCTATAATATAAGTGAAAAGTATAAAAAATAATTTCTTGAGATCTAGCCATGGCTTATTTAATTTTGTATTGCGTAGCTCAAGATAGAGTATTCCCAGGTCCCAGTGCGAATAAGATGCAGTGGTGCATCGATCGAACACGACCTACTTGCAGGTCAAACGACCACGGGGTGCACCTCATCCCCTTCGCCCCTGCCCAACGTCCGCCCCCTCACCTCCATTCATTTGTTTAATCTGGATGCACTGGAAATCATAAGGGGTGGCAATATTACGTGCATTTTTTTTCTGTGTGTTTCAGGGTCAACGGGGGTAGGGAATTGGGTAACCAGACACCGTCAATCAATTGACATAATTTTTATGGGCTGTCAAAACGCGATTATCCTGTAGATTTTGTATGGCAAAGTAAACTGTGACGTCACATTTTTGACAACTCAATTGATTTTATACCTACCAACTATGAATCTAATTTTACTGTATGAAGTGTTCTTTATAGTATTAGTATTGAGCTAATCTAGGTGCTTATTAGTACGTGAACAGAAAAATTTGTACCCTTTTTTAAGAATATTTCACACACTGTGACTGAGGCGGTGGCGGCGTGAGACCTAAATTTTATGTGGGCATCATAAACTTTCCGAAGCCGTCTAGTAATGCAAAAATATAATATAGTGTGGCCATTAGTGCTGTGCACTCCCTGAGGTATGCGCGGCGAGGTGGGGGGCGAAGAATAAAGTGCATGAGTTCACATGAGATCGATATTGTCGGACTGATCTTACGATATCGGTTTACAATATTTTATGTAAAGCTTTAATATTGGCGATTCCAGACTTATATTAATTACAATTCCAGGTTTCCTCACGATGTTTTCCTTCACCGATGTCAGAGATCCAAGATAAACTTTAGAAAGTACATTTGAATTGAAAATTGCCTCCGCTACGATTTTGGCAATATTCGCATCACTATTCTATTCAAAACTTTTTGTCTACTTTTCTTTTCTTAAAATATTCGACCATTTTAAAAATGACGGTCTTGACATCACGAGATAACGCACGACCCATCTTTGAATATTTATCTCATGTGCGTCTGACATAGACAGTCCGCTACAAACAAATGCTAGCTACCGCCGTGAGCGTCGGCGGCAGACTGACAGAGCGCAGCAGCCGATTCTCCCCCCCGTCTCGCCGCGCGCATACCTCAGGGAGTGCACAGCACTAATGGCCACACTATAATAATATAATATGGATGTATAAGTATGTAATGTGTGTGCATGTATGTGATGTGTATGTATGTAATAATACAACATATTGTCAATGCATAGATTGAAAGCAATATTTTCGGTATTTCGATATTTTCGTCCTGCCTTCGAGGTGCGACGAGGCCGTGGGCGATGGCCCACGTCGCCCACGCCTTACGCCGCCTGAGGAGTCTACGATTTGGTATAGTTAAAGTTTTTATGGAGAAGTGTAGAGTTAAAATAAATCAGGACTGAGCGACCAGTATTTTAAATTATTTTCATATCTTAGCCTGTCAGTCAGTGGCTTAACTATAGGGTGGCAGATCTGGCAAAATTCCACATAGTAGCAGAATGAACTGATAAAGGCTTATTAATGGATGAAAGACCGACTTCCAAAGATAAGAAATGCTTTGAAAACTTTTGATTGGTCTGTTAACTGTTGTTTCAAGTTTGTGTGTTGGCGCTGTGGCTGAACGATCAAATGCTGTGCTCTGCGTGTCGCGGGTTTGTTTCTTGTACGGAACAAATATTTGTATGGCGTAAAGCCACAGGCAGATATATACTTGTTCCAGGTTTTTTTGTTAGTGTATGTGAGTTATGTTTGTAAAAGCACCAATGACACAGGAGAAATTCTTAACGTGGGGCAACGTTTATAAAAAACAAAAAAAAAAGTCGGACCTCGTCGGAAAAAAAAGTCGTTTGTCAGGCTTCTGACTGCTAGCAACTGCTATAAATATAACGAAGAACAGTAGACTTTTATAAAAGCGAAACTCTAAAAGAATTTGTTTTTAAAGAAAATTAATAAAGAACCAAGTCTCATAAAAACATTTAAAGATATCCATTTTTATCTGAGGTTCGCTGTGTACACATAAGCGGGTCGGCACATTCGGTTCGGCATTTTTGATACAAGGGTTACCTACTCGACAGACTGTGTTTGTCTTTATATGTTACACACTAATGAAAGGAAACGAAACTGTACTCACCTATGCACTATAGAATTTGTTTCCGGCTGTTTGTGTGTAGATAGGTAATAAATTATTTGTACATTTGTTACCGGTGTGATAAATTGATTAGACGAAAAAGTTTATGCAACTGACAGATGCTGTCATTGTTGAACGTTGAACTGTGCTTTGAACTGGCAGAAAATGTCTAAGGAGGTATTTATGCAAAAAGGTACTTTATTGAAACAAAATTATACCAAAAAGTACAAACAAGAAATCACCCAAAAAGGTACTTATCAAAATAATATTAGTAAAAACGTGCTTGATTAACTATGTCCTTCAGTAGGTAGGTATATGTCTATGTTTGAGTCCTACCAAAGGTAGGTATTTTTCTATATAAATGGTTCCACTAAGCTGCTAACAATGGGAGGGTAAGTAGGCGCCTCCTAGAAAAAAGTATTACTTTCCTCTACGAAAGTAGTCCTTCATCTTTACATAATTTAGGTCACAGGCCCTCAAACTTTTTACTAGAGCTTTCCGATTAGGTATTTTATGTTGTTATACGGATTCGAATGCAGCAAAGCTATATTATCTCTGGGTGCTTTATGCTAAAACAGCCTTTCCCAAAGTAGGCGATAACGCCCCCTTGTGGGCGCTGCAGGCCTAAAGGGTAAGAGACCCAGAAAAACCATCAGGGCGTTGTGTAGAGGCTTGGGGAGCGATTTGTAAATTCATCAAGTAGGTAGGTGATTTTTAAGTAGGTGGAAAAAATGGGGGCACTAAAAATTAATTTATTCTCAAAGTGGGCAGTAGACAAAATAAGTTTGGGAACCCTTGTGCTAAAACTTGGGTGAACAAAGAAAATAAAACAAAAGACTTCCATGTAGGTACTCTTATATTTCTTTAACCAGCACAAGCAGTAATGTTACATCAATAACATTAACACAGACCGGCTCAGAGGAGATCCGATTCTTATCACGTTGAAAACAGAGTTTTTAGTATTTGTAGTAAGGTTTATTTTTGCATGTGCACTGCTTTTGTCATTAAGACAAATGCTGATGATGCTGCTGATGTGATCTCCTCTCCGAGCCGGTCTGTGTGAACGGACCCTAATTGTTTGTTTAGATCTATTTTAGGGCTCTTACACTTTATGCGTTTGTCGCTGGAGTGCTGCAGCACTGGAGCAGTACGAGTACGGACGCATGCCTTTTTCGTATTCTCCAGACCGATATCGGTCACGGTGGCTAATCTCAATGAAGACTAGCAAAGTATGCAGAAGATATTATAATGCACAAGTGTGTACGCAAACACACGTGCACTCCTTCCATAACTCTCATAGTCCGTTGGGACGGCAATCCGACATAACAGGGGAAATCAGGCGCAGGACCAAAGGCTTTACGTACTTTCAGATGCACGGGTGTGTCCCACCAACAACTTTCGAACTCCGGCCTGCTACTGAGAAATTCGTAATGGACAATCCCAGAAACACTTTTTGCCCGAACTGGGAATCGAACCCAGGACCCTACGCTCAATAGTTTCACTTGCGACCACAAAACCAACGGGGCAGTCAGTATTTTTCGAGCGGCTTTTGTTGCACGGCGCTCTCGACGTGTCATCTGTATTAACCCGTTGACTGCGGGCGAACATTCGCTACGTCAAGCCCGAAGTGCGGCTGGCTACAGTTCGTGTGTTCGCCGTGGAAAAACACATACGGTTGTGTGCGCCGCATTTGCGTTTTCTTGTAGTTACACAAGTGGTGTTTTTCCGCAGTCAACGGGTTAAAAAGACAATCGTCTGTGTATTCTGACATCCGCACTACTCCAGAGCAGCCGCAGTCCGGCACGAAACACTATACATTTTATGAGCCCTTACTAAAAGCTTGGCTTTTCATTCCATTTCTAAATTCCATATACTTAGTATAACTTATCAAACTTGTGATACCTTGGTCACCTGATACACATTTTATTTTTTATAAACTTTGTAAGACCGACACACCTTTGTACGTAATTGAATACATATTACAAAAATCTAGGTATGATGGAAACCAAATTACGTGTATTTTTTATACAAAATATCCCTCTTCATTAATAAATTCCTTCTAATTTCTATCTGGTACATTTTACAGTTACATTGTGGTCAGCGCAGCAAAATGGTTAAAGTTTTTAATTATTAATTAATAATAAACCAAAATACAAATTATCTTGAACGTAATTATTCAATATTCAACTCTATTACTATTGCATTTTGGTTCAATATCAATTAATCAATGAAAACTGCACGAGAAAATTGCTGACTGTGAAATCAAAACACAGCGGTACTCAACATTTTCTACACTTTGTTGTCAAGTAACATTACATACCATAAAAATATATTTAACAGCCTTGTCTACATACACCATAAGAACAAAATAAACTGAAATCATATTTACAAGAATAACCTAATTAAATTAAAATAAACGAAATCTTTCACGCGACCACAGATTGAGTAACGCTGTTTTGTAACTAAACATAAAACGAATGTAATACATGGTACTAAGTAGACGGCAACCATCTTGAACAATCATGGCGGCGGCGCCGACTGCGCAGGCAGTTTTATTCGGAATAGCATTTCACAGGTCAACTGGTTGAGAGTATGTTTGCAGTTTCTTGCCTATTCTTCCCCATACGTAACTAACTTTTGGAATGGGCAACTATATTCAATATTATTATTTTTTTATTCTTGAAAATGACGTTCAAAAATGCCTTTTAATGATGCCTTACTAAAATAAATTATTTGACTTTGACTTTATTGTCGATCGTTTAACTTTCGCAGCGCAATTTCAAGTTGTTTGCCGCCTAAATATTGCAAGATTTCTAGTAGGTATAAGACAGGTCAATTATGGTACTGTTGATTAAACAATGGCTGATTTTTATACATATAATTCATTTTAATACATGTAATTCTATAGGTATCTACATCGATCACTAATAAAAAACTAGATACACAATCTCATGCAAAAGTTCTCTTAAAACTGTCGCCAATTGTATTTACCTAATCCTAGTTGAAATGAAATATACATTAATGAAAATTCAACCTTAAACGCAATGTTTAAAGTTGTATTCACAAAACTATGTTCAAAAACTTACGACTTTTTACAACCTAAACTAGCTGGTCAATATACTTCAAAACAAATTCAATCTTACTTGTATATTTTAAAGTCTAAATTACAAAGTATCAAAAAAAGCAATAAAATTTTACGACCGAGGCTCGCTGCTAGGACAAGGTACGAGTGAGTCGAACTGTACCATTTTTTTTCATACGGTAAATTATAAATGGTATTTTTTTAAATTTGTTAAGCATAATGTAACGTAATAAAGCATATTCTATACTTTGGAGTATATGTGTAATGATTGTAATTTACCTGAATGTAAATACATATATTTTACACTCACTCAACTCACACTCAACACTGTAAGTCAAAATTAAATCTGTAAAAAGTTACTATCGTTTAAATAAAATCAGAAAAGAAGTCTCATTAAACAAAAAAAAACAATAATAGTTTAAAGAAAAATTAAGGAACAATAGCGTCTCCAACGACTTCTACAGAACAAGCATCGATAACCCGAACAATTTAAGTGGGCATGCGTTTACGATTAATACGTTCAGTAAGAGAGTATTCACAATTTAGATGCTTTATAACACTATTTTATAACCTTAAAAATGTTTTTACGATGATTTCTTGATTAAATACTAGTACTTTAAATACAGTGATAATAATTATATAATGATTAATATTAATACTTAGCGAAAATAAGAACCTCCATAATTTTTTAGCGTCTTTAATGAGTGATTTTTGCAGTTTTTAAACGAGCACTGAGGCGTGTTTACCGTCGGAGCGCTCGAATGTTTCTAAATGAAATAACTACCCAAACGTTCAGTTTGGTAGTTATTCGGTGAGGACATTTTTTGTCGCTGATTGTGTATCTAGTTTTTTATAAGTGATCGATGGGTATCTATTTCAGATTCATATTCATAAGTTTTACAAATATATATTTTTATGTTATTGAAAAACTTATGTAGATTCTGCTAATTTACATCGATTCTATTCTGTTTGTCTTTATAATGTTATGTATAGTTCTTTTAGAGTACTTATGCATTGTATAACTTAAAAATATTATAAGCTTTTTTTTATTGGCAACAAAATACATTAATAATCCGTACTAGAATAAGTGGCCATAGCGTCAATTAATTGTTTATAGGAAGGAAAACAGTTGCTTTACATTAACACTCCAAATTGTCCCATCTGCACTTATTACATTATCACATTGCACAACACTATACATTGTCTATGGTCACATAGTTTCCATTATTGTTTACTAACTTAGCTACTTATTCTAGAGCGGATTATAAATAATGTATCTGTCTATTCAAATATCTTATTTTAAGCTGTTTTTTTCATATACTTAGGGGAACGCCATTTTTCTTTAATTTACTCTTTTTACAAGCTTTTATTTAGCTTGTTATTACTATGGTTAGGCGCTATTTTCACACAAAAGTGGTAATATTTTATAATACATTTAATTGACGTTAAGCAGCTAAACATTACTAGTTTATATGAAAATGTGCGTATTTTAAAACCTATTTCTATTTAGTTATGATTTTTTTTTTGCTGTATACTTTGCTGCCAATAAAATAGCCTACCACTTTCACTGTCCACAGTATTGTATTTGCACTAAAACAGTTTTTAACACTGCACAACCTAACCCTTTTTATTGTCACTGCTGTGTTCACACATGAGATTCAAGAGATGTTGAAGTGAATAAATGAGATGCTGACGACTCTGCTATAGGCATGTAGAGGCAAACTTGTGGATAATGTACAGTTAACAAAAGAGATAGGTATCCAGGGTCGTCAGATATAATTGAAGTTTTTTTAGAAACCGATGAATGTCTTTGATTGAAACTTAATTAATGAACGGTTTATTAACAACTTTTTAAACTAAATTACATAGAAATCATCAATCGGTTTCTAAGAAAACTTCAACTATATCTGACGATCTTGTATACCTATCTCTTTTGTTGTCTGTGCAAAAAATTGAGCAATACTCTGTTCTATTTACATTATCGGCAAATCAAATTAAAACCGACTTTACATGCCAACGAAATACTTAAAAAAGTAATTTCTTGATACAGAATGTATTTTATTCACTTCAACAGCTCATTAACGAGTGCCCTGAGTAGTATATGCTTCACGTGGTGCAGTTGTGGGGAGCGCGGGGCGGGCCGCGCGACCGAGGCTAGGCTGGTTTGCCGGGTTCCCGGCGAATGATTACTAGCTAATAACGGTGACGGTTCGGATATATGTTGGGGTTCTGAACATTGCTCGACTGCTGCACCGGATAACCTTGAGTTATGCTGCCCGGCTTCGCCGTCTGGACAAAGGAGACTGATTATCAGGTTGTTCGAAGCTACCTTTTGACCACCAATCATTTAAAACCAATTGTTTATTTATATAGCATTAAAATAGAATAACGAAATTAAGCTACAGCTGAGAAGATGCGTTGAAAGTATGAAATTATGATAATAGCATGCAAACAAAAGCGGTATTGAGGTTTTGATAAATTTTGACAAATGGCTACGAGTAACCGCGCCATGGGCAGTCAAAAGGCTGAAATTAAAACACACACACACTTGTCTGAATTTAACTTCTGGGGCATAATTACTATTTTCGGCAAAAATCACTCGGAAAATTAAATTGTTAATTTAATCGTTGTTTTTTTTCACGCTCACAACATTTTTCAAGGAGAGCCGAACTCAGAGTGCACGTCTTTTGGGTTTTAAAATCACAATTATGCCCTAGGACTGTCAAGGGCAAGTCCTTATAAAAGGACAACACAACTGCCCGTTGTCCTTCAGTGACAGTGAGGTGAGCGACTAGCACAAGTTCTACTAATTAAGGTATTTACAAAATCCCCACAAAAAAATAACAATACGCTCACCCCGTAAAAGGACAACGAGCGTAAATATAAATAAAAATATCTTACAAAGTTTGCGAGTAGAAAAGCCGCTACGGTCTATTTGGTTCTGATATATCCAGTAGCATTAAAATTATATTCAACTTGTAACAATATGTTAGAGGGTATGGCACACAATATGCGGTGGTCGCAGCGGGTCACAACGTTCAAGGGCAAAAATGCGTCTACGCACATGATATACTGAAAACGTCAAAAGTTCCCCCCCTTACCCCTTTCTTTTAAAGTTAGTGTCTGTCTTTTTTGACAAATAAGGTTCGTTTCAATTGTATCTTGATGAGTTTTATCTTATTAATAGATTCACAAATTATAATTGGAACCAATTGGTAATTTATTGTGCGTCTCGCTGCGACCCAGCATAATCGATTAAATATTCCTATTTATTAATAGCTATTTAATAGGCATTCATTACAAGTATTGGTGCAATAACACTTGATCGTTTAAAATTTTGGACTGACAACCGGACTTCACAACTATTATTCATATATCATATTAGTCATATTCATAACACTCTCACGCACCTGCATACCCAATATGAATCGAATTACGTAGTGCACAATTTAATCATTTTTTCCAAGTACGCACCTTTATCTTTAGATGTTTTATGTTTCTTAAAATCAGATTTCTGTTATGTAATATTAGATTTAGCACATTTTTCGAAATTAATGATTAATCCTTTATTGACCCTAGAAAACCAATTTGTAAAAACTCTCAAGGACTCCACGAGACAGGCTCGACCTAGTGTGGAGTCCATAAGTTAAAATACTGTGGATTATGTTTCCTTTTATAGAAAATTATTCACGAATAACTAAATGTATATATTCTTAAGGAAATGTAAATTATCTTCTGGTTAATAAACGATTATTATTATTATTATTATTATTATTATCCGGTTTCCTTATCAATTCCATAGACATCCGAATCGTCGTATGCTAACTTTTTTTGAGTAAAAGCGTATGCACAGTAGCGGTCATACGTGGAGTAGCAATCTACAAAGCAAATAGATTGACACTTTGGTAAAACTTACGACCTTTCGACGTCGTGTATGAATTTTGAGGTGAACGTAGGTACTGTGTTTTTACGTTCAAAAGTGCCTTATAATGGTCTAATTAAATAAATGATTTGACTTTGACTTTAACTTTGAATACACCCCATGTTCACAGCAATTCAAACCTTAGCATGCTACTGCACTTATGACCGCTACTGTACATATACCTCATGGAGGATAACGACGAAGTCACGAAGACCAAGTGTAATTGCTCCTAAAGTTATAAAGCTATGATTTGTATGGATTTGTAACGCATAGCAAGATTGGTGTTATGATGGGTGTAAAAAGAAACCTAACGAAGCCGAAACATTTTATTCCCATTATTGCGATCATTTTTGATTTTACATGATTGTAGACCGTGTAGCGTTAACATTTTAAGTCGGTTATTAAGAAAAAAATCAACTATTTCGTACATTTTGACAGTGTAGGTGTTGCACTTTACTGTATGGAACAGGCAACAGCTGTTTTTATTTATAAACCGGCGAAATCTGGTAAATCCAGGATTAAAGTTCACGTTATTTGGTCAATAAAGTTATTGATTAACAAATGATAGAGCACAAACCTTTCGGCGCATACGTCATGAAACATGTTCTTTTATGTATACATAAATATCTGTTTTTCTGACCTGGGAATCGAACCCAGATGGGGTCTTTTTTTCTACCACTAAGCTAAAAGTAATATTCACAATTTTAACGCAAGCAAATACATACATATATAGCAAAGTACCTAAAATAGGTAGGCGAATTATTTAGTTATTTGAAAAACTAAAACCACGATTCTCACATAAGGCGCACATATGTATATACACCAGCACTTTTTATCATGCATGAAACTGTAAATATACTGGTTTACAATCAGGTAAAAATTCTCGACTGACAACTATGTAAGTCGAGAGTCTATGTAAGATTTCAATAAAGTTTATCGTTAAAATATTTAACAACTGAAAACCATATCATGTCACAGTCTAAACTAGCAAGATGCAAAATAAATAAGCAAGTTTTAAAATTTAGGGGTTTTAAACAATTGTTAAAAAATATACAATCGTCGTAAATAAATAAATATAAATCAAGCCTTTTTTCTGTATATAGAAGGCAACAAATAAAGAGAGTATAAATAAAGTTAAAAATAAAGAAAAAAAATCGGGCACCCACTAATTTTGTGATAATTATATTTAATAGTTTGTTTTTCAAAATTATTGTAGTAAGGATTTATTTCTTATTTTAACTTATTTCCAGTATCTTTATGTAATGAGAAAAATATCTGGAGATTCAAGTTTTTGTCAAATAAAATTAAAAGGATAATAGACTGCAATTAATCTTTTTACAATATTTTGTAAGACCACTCAAGGCCCGGCTGCCATACCGGTATGATAGAACAATAGATAATCAATTGTGTCTCATTACGTGGGACTTGAAGTATTACATAAAATAATTGAAATAAATAGACAAGCATAAAATATACCCTTAGCAAAATAAAAATAAAAACTCCATAGGAAAACCAACCCAAAAGCTAATTATACTAAAACTAGAATAGTGTGTACCTGCATATTGTTGTGTTGCGGCGGTGGGTGTATGGACAGGTGGCGCGACACGGGTGGCTGCGCGTACGCCACGCCGCTGCTCACCGACGGGTGGTGCGCCTCGCTCAGTCCGATCAGCACTTGCGGCTGACGACAATGTGTGGGGTTTTTTTTAAAAAAAGCTACTTAATTGGATAACTGACACCGCTAACCAATAATACAAAAAAAAAACACTTCTTAAAAGAAACTTGATTAATTTTCAATTACCAGTAAAATTAGATTTTTAATGACTTTGAAATCAATAAATAGTGAGTCAATTGAGTTGACAAAAAAAAATTACGTCGCAGTTTACTAATGCTATACAAAATCTATGGAATAATTGCATTTTGACAGCTCAGAAAAACAATGATGGATTGATTGGTGGTGTATACTACCTTATTATGACTATATCTACCACGAACCTGAGCCTCTTTCTTCTGTTCCTGATGTTGTTGTCCATCTCTATTCTTCAACATATCGAGGTACAGCTGCGGCGGCTGCGGCGCAGGCGCATACATCAGGTTCGCGTGGTGAGGGGTGTGGGGGGTGTGCGGGGTGTGAGCGTGATGCGCATACAGCAGGGGAGGGGGGCGCTCCCCTACTACACCCACTACGCCGGACGTCGGCATCGCGTAGTACGCGGTAGACGGTACTGATGATCCACCCACGTTTGATCCGTATTGAGCTGGCTCTGTGAATATGTTTAGGGGTGAGTTTTTATTATTTCGAAAGAAGCGCGCTCCTTGACTATGTCACAGTACACAGTCACAGTTGTGACGTAATAAGTTCATATGGGATGTGAAAAGACACATCACATAACCGTTAACTACATAATCTAACCTTCAAATTAGGTAACATTGAGCAAAAATTATTGCTGTGAAATGTCTGTTATCTTTGGTATGAAAAATCATTGTTTATGGCAGTGTTGCCAACCCCAACCGAGACTAAAACTGCAAATAAGCTTTCATAAAGCTGTAGAAAACTGTAAAATTCTATTTAAATCTACAGCTTTTCTTATTTTGAACTATTTAATAACTTTATTATTTTGAATTATCAATAAAACCACATAATAAAGCAAAAAAAATACACTTTGATTTATTTTACATTATTTCTACTAAAATACTGCTTCGTTTTCAATTTGCACATCCTTTTGGTTTTCAGTTTAATTTTATTTTATTCAGGGCAATTTTTTTTTTTGAAATTTTGAAGAATTTATCTTAACATTTATGTGTATGTCTCCAGGTTTTTGAAAAGTACAACGTATCAAATTATCTACCGTGCCAAGAATAGGGTTAAAATCGTACATATTTTTATCAAATTAGCGTAGATTTTGCTAAAATCGAGTTGGTATGGGATACGCAGCAAATAAAATAGAGGCGCTAGCATCATAAAGAATAAAACTGTAGATTTGGAGGTCTGAACTAAAAACTGTGGAGATATCGAAAAAACTGTAGATCTACAGTTAAAACTGTAGGGTTGGCTACACTGGTTTATGGTACCGCGCAATGGCCTCTGTACTGTAATATTCTTCCGTGAGCATGTTACAATACAGGGGCCGAGAAATGTTTTAAATTTAGTTAGAACATTTAAAAATTATTTTCTTTTTTTTTATTCAGAATAAAAAAATAATCGCAATGTTGGAAGGAACATGTAACTTTCGGCTTCGTTATGTGTGTTTTTGCACCCTTTATAATGGGTATAAATATAAATAATACATAATGTATAAGACACAGTAAAGTTGTCACGATCATGGCGTGTTTTCAATGGATCAGATCCATTATGCTGTTTATCGTCACGAATGCGTGTGTCGCACAGCAATCACGATCGAACCATACAAAAGGACACAAATACTATAGAAGTCAGTTAAAAATAACTATAACTACAAACACAAAACACCACACGTTATTAAAAACATGCAAATGTTAGGAAAATAAAACGATTAAAATAGTTACGGTATAAGGTTGCCAGCCCGTGGTCCAGGGTAAGTTAATAAAATGGAGGATGGGAAAAGTATGAATTGTAGGGACAGTCCACGGGACATTCCCGTACTTTGCCTTGTGCACTATTGGATTTTCAACTCTCGGCGCTGAGCCGAGCGTTTAAAATCCAACAACAGAAATTACGAGGTAATATTAAAATGGTGGTAATGGTTATGGTAGTGGACTGCCTCGTTGGTCTAGTGATCGCAAAGCGTGACTGCTGAGCATGAGGTCTTGGGTTCGATTCCCAAGTCGGGCAAAGTGTTATTGGGTTTTTCCATCAGGAATTTCTCAGTAGCAGCCTCGGAGTCTGGATTTGTGCCCGGTAGATGGCAATAGGCTCGCCCCCTATTACATGGGACTTAAAAACATAACTGGCGAAATGTGGGTGTACTCATGGGTACACCTCTGCCTAACCCCTTCGGGGATTACAGGCGTGATGCTATGCTATGTCTTATTAAAATGGTACTGTTTTAAGAGACGGCGGTAGACGGCGGTTGAAATTGGAATTAAAAGTAATTAGAATAGGATTAGTGAATTCATTCGAGTTTCAATGGGCAGAAATGACTGGTCAAGCAAATCAGCGGACTAAGGACTTTGGTTTGTTTTAGTTTTGGCAATACGAGTATATTTAAATCTATAGGAGGGGGCAGCTACCCCTGTAAACCCCCCTTGGCTACGCCCTTGCTATGGTCTATAGAGAAATAGAATGTTCCATTTCCAAATTGACTAAGTTTTGTTTATGAGTAGGGAAGACCAATAAACGACAGATGGAATGTGTGAAAGATGAAATGGATAGACAGGGGGTGACTACAAAAAACTGACTAATAGACACATTATGGAAGTAGATATGCTATGCCAATCTCAGATAAATTGAGATAGACTAAAAGAAAGATGAAAAGACAGTGCAAAAGCATGAAAATGAGAAGCGACAGACATGACAGTGGCACCTAGAAAAAAAAACTCACTGTTCCAAAGTACTGCGCGGGCCATCTGACGGTTCATTCGGCCATCTTCTACCTCTGCAAAAGATTTATATAATACATAATGTTACAAATAGTTACAATATACATAAATATGTAGGTTGAAATTATGGTGTTAACATATTGCTGAAATGCAGTCTATGCGCAAGCGCATACTAGAGCTGCATCGGACTGCATTGCATTGCAAAATAAAAAAGCCCAGTGGGTCGCATTGGGGTTTTTTTGGGACACAAATGTAATGTTGCCTTAATAATGAATCTCAGTAAATAAATGCTTAGAGTGATGATGGTCCAATATCTTAAACAAATACTTAAATGTAAAGATATTTTATAATATTTTAGCTCCCTAAAATATATAAGCTACAATTCCATAGGAAAGAAATAAACACCGGTTGTTCTGTACACTCGGAAAATTATATTCATTTGTCAGAGATTATTGATAATAAAAACGGGGTCTCATTTTCTCTATATTCGCTCGGCAATACTAGCAAAATAAATTTATTTTAATACGGGATAATAACTCACTGTGATCCGAGTAAACTTGCTGATGCTTCATCTGAGGCTGATGTATGCGATGTGCGTAGACTGCATAAGTCGGTGAGGGGCTTCTTGGCCTTTTCACACCAGACTGTATCGGACCACGCACTATCGTCTGCTGTTGTGGGAACAACATGTGGTTTGAGTGCTTATGCTTGAACAAAGGAGAATAAACACGGTAATACAAACAGGTGCAACTAGTGGAGTGGTTTTGTGATGGTTGATGAACTAGCAACGGTGTAAGGAAATGTTAGTGGTGATAGAATATAACAGAATAGATTACAGCTGCGGATCCAGCCCACAAAGGGATGTGGTCAAGGTCACTTGAAACCTGCTAAGTGCTCTCTGGCCAAGTGCATGGCCAAGTAGACTACTGAACCTATTTTAATAAAACTTTTACAGCTTGAAAGTATATCAGATTTAATTAAAAGCTGGTATTACATTTTACACTGAATAATTTTATGTAGGTGCTTACTTAAAATAACAAATTCAAAGTCTTTTTTCGAGCATTGAGTTGGATCCGCACTTGATAGATAAAGGAATCGAGCAGTACAAAGTGCTAGTGATCTTACAATCTGACTACAAATTGAAAAGAAAAAAAAAGTTATACAATTTAAAGTAAAATCTTGATTATTATTTACAACATAGTGCCAAAGTATTGGTACATGCCTCCTGTTTTTTTTTCTCATCTAAATCCGTGCGGGACAGGAAGAATGTATCAAGGACTTTACGTAACTGGAATACACAACTAGCAAAGGTTATAAAAACGATGTTTTTTAAAGGTTATGTGCAGTCAATTTAATGTAGGCTACGTTCACACAGTGTGGGGTTTTTAACTATTGTTATAAATTAAGCTAATAAAAGCACTCCATTATAATGATGATGCAAAAAACTCAATATTATTTAAATTACTTATACCTTGGTCATCATATGTGACGTAAGCGGTGGAGGTCGTCCTTGATTCTGTTGCTGTTCTTGCCCAGTAGATGTGGGCATCGGGAACATTGGGATCTGAATGTTGCTCATCGGCTGCATTTTCATGGATTGCATCTCGCTGGAAAAGTCACTGTTTTGTTTTTTTTGCCGATCATTAGTGTGTCTACAGAGTGGTAGTGGTTAGTAAGTTTTTGGGTTAGTAAATTGTTAGTTTATTCCTGAAACCTGTTGTTAGGCGCAGGCTCCGTAATAAATAATGTCTGTAGATATTTCTGCTGCCTATTCTCTTGATGTGTATTGACTTAGAAACCTTGTACAATATATTGGGTTGGAGTCCGCAACTCCACCACTCATCATGTTTTATGTATAGTTTTAGTATGAATGTTACTTGATTTGAGTTTATTCTCTTTTGAAAACATAATAAAAATAATTTGTATTGTTGTGAGAGTATACTTATATTGCATTTTGGCATTAATGAGTTAAGTTAAAATACACATCAGAGAATTTCTTAGGTATTCTTTTTTTGTTGTGCAATATCCATTATTATTTAAAATTTTAATAGCCACTTCTCACTCACTACAAAACAGCTAATACATTTAATAGGCCAGAAACAAAAAAGTAAAATAAAGTTGTTATTAAAAACAATCATGCAAGTTTCCCATACTCACTTAGTTTCCTTTTGTTGCTGTCTCTTTCTGATTTCATCTTCATTCAATACTTTCTTGAGCTGCATGAACAGTTGTTGCTTCTCTTTCTCAAGTTGTTTCAGTTTCTGTTCCAACTGTTCTATTTGTTCTTTTGTTTCCTCTGAAAGATTATTACACTGGTCAACAAAATTTCAACTTTGTCGTGCCACACGGACTTTTTTGATATTTTTTACTTTAATTGGTGATTGTAATAAAAAATAAACAGTTAAAAAAAAATTTGCTAGACAAAGATTTTATTCTATTGAGTAATTTAAAATATTAAGAAAAAATACGGATCTCGTAAATCAAAAGTTTATTTTTTTATAAATGACTTGAAAATCTTAAGATTTTCTTGAATATTTAGCTTCTGGTTGGTCCCTTTTAATTGTCCAGCAGTAATCTGCTAACATATTTGGGCTCCATTTGCCCTGGTACCGCTTTTCCATATTAGAAATATCCTGATGGAACCTCTCGCCGTGCTCGTCACTGACAGCCCCTAAATTGTCAGGAAAAAAATCCAGGTGCGAGTGTAAAAAATGAATCTTAAGTGACATGTTGCAACCTAATGCTTGATATGTCATCAACACATACACTTGAAGTAGACGGTTGTGAATTGTCGTTCTCAACAGACGTAGTTGCAACTGGTATTAGTTCTAGCAATTTTTTACAATGAGAGACTGGTCTTATAGCCGAAGATAAGTTAGGGTAAATAACTGTGTTTTTTTTCTTGTAATTTATACCTTTTACGTCAGTGAGACAAAAATAGCAATCTGAAACGTGATCTCGCTGTTCAGTCCATATCATGGGTACAGCAAACGGCATAGGTCGTGCACCTTTTTTCCAGTCAGTTAAATTTTTCACACACGTTATGCAACAGACATGAGGGGCCCAGGATTTGTCTTGATGGGCGACAGAAAAACCAAAACATTGGTGATAACACTCCATCACAAGATTTGTAAAATTTCGTCGTTGTTTTTTGAATGTAAGTTCTCCGCAGACATAACAAAAAGAGTTAGGATCATTAATACACTTCCTTGACATGCTCACAGGGTTAATAAATCCCAAAAAAGTGTTCAAATTCAACGATTAATATTTTTATAACGATTTACTTGTAAGCGTTTCTGTTAATTTACTGCCGTAGTACTAGTTATGAGTATTACCGTATCACAACAAATAGGAGGCTAATTGACATAATATGGCAACTGTGATTTAAAAATGAGGGTAGATTGATAAAACAAAATTAGCTATCAAAGTTCGTGTGGCAAAACCAGTGTTGACCAGTGTTATTAAAAAGGATCAATTTATAATTATTTGATTTAAGCTTTAGTAACTACTAGGCTAAGATTTAATTTAGCTTGAAGGCTTACCCAATCTCAGCCGTCAAGGTAAGCATAGTTTTAAGCATACAATAGATATTACGAGTAGGTATATGACAAAAGTATTATTTGTTTAAATAAATATTCTACCAAGTGTCATGACATCCTGCCTCTCCCTCGCTTCTCTTTCCTTGCGGAGTCTCTCTTCTTCTACCTCAGCTTCATATTCTGCAAAAAACCAAAATATTCATTTTTTCTAAAAATTCAATATTATTTTTTTTTCCTTTTCATTTTCTAGTTGTGTACATACTGTTACTTTTTATGTGTTATCTAATTTTTAGACATGCTGGTTACCCTGTTATTGACGACTGAATCAGACTGTGACTGTTAATTTGTTATACTTTAGATCTAATATGTAAAACAGTTGACAAATCTTCATAAATAAATAAAAATTAAATTAAATTTCTGGTCTCCATCTCATCTTACTCAGAATAGTAGAAAAATTAGTGCAAGTACAAAACTACATCTCTTGAAGAATTTGGTGCCAAAAAAATATAAAACAGATTCACTGATTGTTACAACAACTATGTCCAAGTCCAGCTACTGTTACAAGGTGGACGAGCGTAGTCATTTTAGGACAAAAATCTTAAGCAGTAGACACGTTAAATATAAAAACAGACAAAAGTTTTGATGAGTATCGAGAGTGGACAATAGTCAGCAAGAATATTACCTTCTTTCTTCCTTTGCCTTTCACGTATGATATAGCGCTTTAAGGCGCTCCACATCTTCTGATCTGCTTCATTTTGCTCTTCCACTGTTGTTGCTGTTACAGCAGGCATCTTGTTAGGCTCAACACGAAACCTCCATGTAAGTAATTACTACTGTTGATTACTTCTCTGTGCTATATTTTATAACTCCAAAGAAACATTTTTGTATTAAAATGTATAAAATTTTGGGCTTGTTAAGTTGTACTTAAATATTTTATTTTCTGGATTTCTTTATGATTTATTATCTACGTAATGTGTACGTAGGTATTTTTAATTTAGAAACACCTTCGACAAAGAGAGAGAAAGACAGAGTTAAATGTAAAGTTGTAAATGTCACAATTTCATTCTATCATCTATAGCTGATACTCTATAATGCTGAGTTTACACGCTCACTATTTGTGTGTCATAATTATTTTTCATCCTTTTATACCTACAAGCTTTATATTATGATAATTTGAAAATTATTTGTTTATAATAAACGAACAGGCGCGTAAGCGCTTACTTTATTTAGAAAAGAGCTTACAAATTATCAGAATAGTATTATTTTTAGATTATTTTTAATAGAACGATCGTCGCAACGTTGTGGACTTTCTAAAAATCCATAGAGTCTGATTAATTTTAAAAGTGTATTATTGAAAATTGCAATTACCGAACGAACATAAAATGTCAATGTCAACGTCGGCTGTCAAAAATCCCATTGACATTCATTCTTGTCCCCCCCGGCCCCGGTGCTCCGCCCGCCACCCCTTAACGACCCGAGCGAGTGCTACTTGAGCTGTTTCAAATATAGCTAAAATACAAGTAAAATCTAAGTATTGCTGATGAAAAACTATGCCGTTTCTATAAATAATTAAGCAAAACTTGTTATTCTCGATTCTAATATAAAAGTTTTGTTACAACGCTCAGTAATCCACAGAAATCAGGTAAAATGGACGGACCGTCGGGGCCTAAGAAGAAACTCAAAACGGTAAGTGTACTTAATTTAATAGTTTATTTACTACAACCACAACTCCGTTATCTTACATTCTTTCAAATCCGTGTGTTGAATCAATTTTAGTTATCAATGTTATTCATATCGCTTTGAATTTTATGTGAGTAGGTAACTTAAAAAGGACGTGGAAGTTGTATTTTTCCTACAACAGACAAATCAGAAAGTAATACGGTCAAGCGAAGATTATATATCTATGTTTTCTTATGAGACGAATCATTTTATTCACATTAAAGACCTACTTAATTCAGAATTCAGACATAACAGTGATATTATTGGACTTGTCAGTCATTAGTTTCTTGTTGCTATGAGAAGCTTGGTTTGTGATAATAAACATTTGAAACAAAATACTTATTGGAGCTACCTTCAAAGTCTATTCAAATATAAAAACGAATAGATTGTTTATGAAATCTATGTTTCTATATAACCACTTTATTTTTTTATTAACATTTCTTTTGCTGTAATGAAGCAGGGAATTTAGGGAACCTATAGAACATTTTACTGGAATCATGGAATTTTTAAACTACAATACATAAAGTATAGCCAGTCTGACCATCTCAATAACTAGGTTACATATTACCTTTCTACTGTAGTTGCCCCATGACCTCTATGACCTAGTTACTGAGCAATAAAAAGGTTGCATTATACCATAAATCTGTAAAATTCCTCTGAGTATTTGAAATACATTAATTAGATTTACTAAACACTACTATTATAATAATAGAGTGTCTATATTATTATAAAATTATTAGTTTATAAATGAATGCATAATGGGGAAACTATGATTGTGTATTTGAATCATTATTGGGTTGTATTTAAAAAATCATATAATGATTATAAATAAACAAATGTTCTCATAAACAATAGTACAAGCTAAATCATACAAAATATAATAATATTAAATCCACCTTTTAAGCATTATCCTTACTTTATTATTCTAGTTGGAAAAAATATAATTGAAAGGTATTGAAGGATTTTAGGATAGGTATTTATTGTTGTATATATAATAATTATAATGTTGCCCTAGAATATTACATTTTATTTATTATTATATTATATAAATTATACAAACCTGTGAATCATCATTCTTATGAATAAACATTAAAATTAACTTTTGCAGAATCTAATCATGTTGATGATAGGAATGTGAAGGGTGATTCACATTGTTTTTTTTTTCGACTGATTTTAAAATCATTTAATTATTATTATTCCAATATCAGTTAAAGCGTTTTTTCGTCAGTTTTTGAACAAAACCGGACAAAATACTTTTAAAATACATACCTACTTTAATTAAAAAAACAGCTTTCTCGTATGGAGACCCTTTCATTTTTAACTTTTATTTATTTTTACCCGACTACGGCAAAGCCAAAAGGAGGGTTATGATCTTGACCGGTATGTATGTATGTATGTATGTATTGGCCGGGTAATATCGGTATCGATACCGGTCTTTACCAGAAGCTTAACACACATTACAAGTTTCAAAGTGAACAATTCTTATACACAAAAATATAAAATTTTAAATTAAATGTGGCTCATAGAAGTAATGTGTTTTTCGGCGTTATTTGCTCGATTATAATTATGCAAGTCCGATTCGCTTTTTTTTCGACTGATTTTAAAATCATTTAATTATTATTATTCCAATATCAGTTAATATGATTATTTAAGCCATGAAATAATTTTGTCATGTTGTCATAAAAAATCTAGTCACAATTCTCATCTCAGTGAAAATTGCTGTGAAAAAGTGAAGGTATTTTAAATTAACATTTTTGACAGATTGAGATTACCTCACAACATATTACATCATCATGTTGTTCATGATGTTGGTCAAAATCAGCCCTTATTTTTAAAATTCAGCATTCTTTTAAGGTCAGCTCGCAAAAAAACTACCACTTTGTAGTTTTAAAGCTCTTAGGTATATATTGTATATTATATTTATATATACCTATGTTACATTTCAATTAATGTACCTAAATACTGTTGTGTTATTTCTGATCCATGTCAGAGTCCGGCTGAATCCAACTTTTTAATTGCTCTTGACCTAAATAACCAAACTAATTCGACTATACGACATGGTTTACTTTGTGCTGTTTATCAACCCATAGGAACCTGTCATTTTTTCACCTGAACATGCACACTATCAGCAACTGATAAGTGTTAGTAGATAAGCAGTGTTTTTTACTACCTATATGGGAACTATTTTCACCAACATTTGAACAATATTTACGAAATTTTAACTATGGCGCCTAAAGTGCAATTCCTAAATAATGATATAGTTCTTCTAGTTCTGTGAGGATCTTGGATGAAACGAGATCCACACTTAGTTGTGGAGTTCCAGACATTAAATCCGCCTTCCCATTTTTAGACAAGACAGTTGAATCGTTTCTCTGGAACTAGTCTAGCTTCATTGCTTCGGCGCTTTTCTGTTTCTAACTCTGGCTTTTAGGAGTTGCATTCGTAAGGAATAGTGTGGTGGGGTTGTCCCAAAAGAAAAACCCAATGTCAGCTAAGAGCGCAAGTCTGCAACCTTTCGTGCTGCAGTCATATAGCGTACGTCTTAGTATCTCGTCTTTTTTGTGTCGAAATCAAAATGGATACTCCCCATCTTGATGTGGTGAAGGTATATGTCGTACTATTAAAGACTAAAACCACATTGGCCTCGCCACACGTGGAAGGGACACCCAGTATAGTGCACCGGTACCTCTCTTATTCCGCTTATACGCTAATAATGGCACTTGTTCTCTCTCAGTGTAACAAATGACGATTATATGCTACCGGAGGGGGTAATTGCTAAATGCAGCTAGTGCGTTACATTCATATTGAGCGGCACACCGTAGCGGTTAGCTCATCTGTAGCTTCGTCTGGGAGCTGCATCGTTTTCTCAACCCACTTCTCAAACTTCACACTTTTCTAACCCACTCTGCAGCTTTTGGGGCATAAATCTCTCGCAGGAGATTGTGACACTCAAAGCGGCCTTAGCTTTGCCAGCATTTCCGCCTCTACTACCTACACTCCACTCCAGTGGCGAAGGGTCATTTTTTGAAGAGGGAAATCGAAGCAAGAGTAGCTTAATACTATTAGATCGTAAAAATCGGTGCCATTAGTAGACAACACACTATTGACTGTGCCATTTTTGAATGGCGACGGAGTAGCAGCTGTTCCGAAGTTCCAAAGGGAAGCCGGTAGGCGCTGTGTTGTATGGAGTTGTCTCCACTGCGCTGATCTGACTAAAACGTCGATAACCAAAAAAAAGCGTTACCCTTATCTGTTAATAACATAATGAGTGAGTCACTGTTTTTATCGTTTCATCAGAAGGTTCATAAGTAGCATGACGAATCCTTTATCCTTAGTTATCTAACTGTTTAGGTTTTATACAGATAAATAAGGAAAAAGCTTTGGTTCTGCTTTAACGTAACACCATATAATATTTAATTTATTCAATTAAATTCTGCAGGTTCAGCAATAATTGCCAAAACCATGTATAATCAACCACTAATCTTCACGAACGCTGAGGAACCGGATCCATCCTCTTTAAATTGACGTAAATGCTTTTATTTCTGCGAATAAATTCTGCTGGTTCTTATTCTTTATACCCAAAAACGAAAATATTAAATTACTGGCAAATGGAGCGTATTGTACTCTATCCCTAATGATTAACAGCCTGTGTTCAACCCCAGGAACAGGTGCCACTCGGGATGTGATTTGCAGTGGGCAATATGGAAAGCGCTCAATAGACTGCGCACCCAAGTAGGCCATTGTAAACATAACCTAGCGAAATGGGTGATTATAGATTCTGCAGACACCCAGTGCGAGCGGTCTTCCTGACCAGTCCATGGCCCATTTACTACCTACAGTCTCCAAAGTGTTCCTACACTGGCACTTTAGAGGACATTAGAAATCCCACTGATGCCACGATAAACGTAGCCACGTATTGGGCTCAAGTACTATAACAAACAAATAAGGAATAAATTCATCGACTCGGAAAAAAGAAGATCAGCTTTACATACATTACAGTAACTACTGTGGGAATGACTACCGCTGCCGCTCTCTAATTTACTGTAGGCAATGAGTAAAAGGAAGAGATTAGCTTCAACTTTGCACTATAACCTGTAGTGACGTAGCATATCTGGTTGTGGCGAACTAATTCAACATGTTTTCTCTTTCTGTGGTTACCATTGTTATTTTATTTTCTTGGGTCTGCGGCGCAATGTTTGTTTCTAAGTCTTGGCCTCAAGTCAATAAAGTTTGCGTTGGCCAAATTTGTTATTCATAGGACCTCTATTTTTGCGAACAGGGAAACAATTGGTGCAGGGTTAGCGTTAGCCACGCATGGCTTGAGGATGTTAAATGTACCATTTTGAAACAAATAGGTTGATCGAATCTAAAGCATTGCCTTATGTGTAGATTCTGGCTGGAGGTGGAAGGTATGATTCAATTCTATACACAGACGCGGACCCAGCGTGTAAGAAAAAAATGTCTGAAAAAATTTTTTTAAAGAGGAAAAAAATCAAACCGCTATGTTGGTACGATTAATATCTAAATTCATTTCACAAGATCCTTGCTGTAAGATGTAAGTACTTAGCTCATAATATTACATAATATATTATTATAATATACAGCATGGCTCTTTCACTGAACGCTGAAGTATTCGGTCCTTACTTGGCTCTAGGCTCCAAAATAACATCGCCATTTAATTTTCAGCCTGCAAACTTGAGCAAAGCAACGTAAAGTTGGCAGCCAACTAAATAAAAAAATCTTGAAAGGTGCATATAAATACTCCCCTATAGTGACAGGCCTGACCAGTAATGCGAAAAATAGGTAGTAACTACAAAAGCAAAAAATATTATTTTCCGGATATACAACAATCATTTTCTAACAAGGCTAAAATGCAATGCAACTGTTCTGTCCAATAAACTACTGCCATTATTTACTAGCAATTTAAAATACAGTATCATTCAGCGAGCGCGCCAGTGTTGTGCCCAACGGCGTGAGCGACGTGCGTGCTGCTGCGTTCGTTGAATTACCGGATTTTTTCGAACGCGTCCGTTCAATATTGGCGGGAAAGTTTTATTTGACATTTGTTTTTTTAATTGCAATTATGAGTTTGGAACAAAGGAACAAGAAGGTGACGGACGTCTTCGAAAAATATAAAATTGCGGAATGGGGCAACGGTCCTAAAAGAGCGGTTAGTAATTTTCCAATATTGAAACAATAATACTTATTTATATTTTGCAAACAATCTAAATAAGATAAAACATAGTAGGATAAACTAGATCAATAGTTTATTTAAATAAAGAATGCGGTTATCTAAAAACTATTTATTAAACTTTTTACTTCTTCAAATTAAGTAGATTAGTGATAAATAAAATGTTAATTAGTGATTAATACGACTAAGTACCTAATTAGTTTTTATCAGGATGGAACATTGGATACAAATATATTTTCTTTTTCTGCGATTAATTGTTAGGTACCAACATAATGTGAGTAGGTAAATGCTTTCTCTGTTTACGTTGTTCCAGTCAAACTTTTAAAAGTATCAGCTTTCTTTCCGGTTTAAATTTTTTGACTCTGCTTTCGTTTACAAAATTAATGTTATGGGATAATTATCGTCTGCATTTATTTTTGAAAATATGTTGTACAGTAGCCTGCTGCTTGATCTACTTCCCTTAAAACCACGCGTGTGTCAGAAATTAGTTATCAATTAGTTATTATTTATTGATTAAAACTTTATGCACATGATGTAAAACACTTTATTATGTGCCTTTTTTTGAGGTGGTAAAAATCATCAAATGAGTCCTTCCACCCCGGGTGGGGCGGAAGGGACTGTCAGACTTTTACTGACTAAAAAACCACCCTGTTCCTTCTGTTGCCCTTTACGTTCCGGGGCCGCGGTATCCTGTTAAGACGTCCCGCAACCCCGGTTTTATTATGTGCCTGTAGTTAATAATTTGCGCTGAAGTTAACAATATATGGGCTAAATTAAGGCTGGTCAACTCCAAGCTAGTCAAGGCATTTGCATTTGCCCGCGCTTGATTTTATTTCTGTCGTTTTTTAAATTACAAATCAATTAAATATCATTATCTTGTGTTGTGTAAAAATATACTAGTTACTTACCACTGAACTGGGGACCCGGCGCCGCCTGAGCTTAAAAAAATCTGTTTGCCAGGCTTAGGCTAAGTTTAATAATATAGGGCAAAGTTAATATTATGAAACTAAACTTAGTCATGTGGCTGAAGCAAGTCTATATGTGGTTCAAACACACCCATTCATGAATTTAATTTCCAACTGGGTTCAGTACTGAAATAAAGTAGGTACTTTCGATCCAATTTTCCACAATTCATCGTACGCTGTATCTCATTTTATCATCTCACCTACTTTATTAATCCGTACTTACTTACGTACTTACTTTATAATAACGTACTAGTCACATACAAAAGCAATAAAATACATATATTTTTATTATTCAACCATAAAACAATATTTTGCATCTTTCACGTAATCTGAGTGTGTAACAATCACAATATAATCTTGATAGGCTAAACTAGTATAAACTTACGTATATAATGTAGTATAAGGCTTACTGATAACTTTTATATAATATCTTTTATTGCAATTTTTGTAGGTACTTTCCCACTTAAAATCTTTAATGATAAGGTCATATTTTGACATTGACGTTTCGAAATGACAGCAGAAGTACCTACTTTGGCACGTAAGGCGCAATTTTGATGGATTAAGATAATAATATTTTTATTATCGATTATTTTATCTACTTAGGTAGGTAAGTACTAGGTACGCGGAACAATATCTGAGTGGAATGATATAATCATACGTGTGTGGGGGTTATTACCCAATAAATTGTTAAGTCAGCATGGCTTGTTTATTTTTGTTGCTGATTGTACTTATCACAAACAGTAATCAGTGGTTGAAGCTGACGTGGGAGTCCTTGGGAGGTCGTTCCGTTCGTTGCATAGGTATTAAAGATTTCGTCGTCAACCCTACTATTTAATAGCATCTTACTGTATTAGAGGCCCAACCCAACTGCTATATTTCTGAAAAAAGTAGGTATTAGTACCTAGATACTGTATGTACTAAACTAAGTACTTACTGTATTTTAATAAACTATTTTTAAAAACAAGCTTTAATTTAAAATTATTACAAAATTGAGTATTGGACATTGTATTGTCATCAGAACTCAATTTCAGCTCAATCGGATAGGTACTAACAAATGGTCGAAAAATGGTTCGCAATGAAAGGACAACTTACATACGAACAGTGCAAGCTAAATAAAAGCTTGTAAAAAAGAATTATCCAATTTGATGCAGTCGTTCGGAAGTTATGCGCGTACATTCATTTTTATTGATACATGTAGATTTATTTATTATTATTTCTATTATTTCCTGGACCCTGCACTCTCTTACTCTCTATTTTAGAGAGAGATAGAGACGAAGCTACAAGAGGATATTTCCTAAAACTCAAAGTGCTATAAACTGACGCGTGCTGTAGCAGATTGCTCTATCATTAAATCCAATCAGTTATGAACGCGGAAGAGAACAACAAGACACATCCGTTGGTAGTAACTGGTTCCTCAACTATATACCTACCATGTAGCGTTCATCTGCTCTTGATGAAAATGCATCTAACAATCCTG
Organism: Hoplodrina blanda; assembly: GCA_949316365.1. Taxonomy (NCBI): domain Eukaryota; kingdom Metazoa; phylum Arthropoda; class Insecta; order Lepidoptera; family Noctuidae; genus Hoplodrina; species Hoplodrina blanda. The sequence goes on from OX438582.1 coordinate 5,115,971, forward strand.
TCTTTAAAAGAATCTATTTTCTATCTATCTATAAATATACAGGGTAATTGAAAATATACCCGAAACCTTAAAAGGGGTCATTGTACTCATCATTATGAACAACTTTTACTAAGGGACCAACCCTGTAATCATGAAAAAAAAAATCTGCTGTTCCCTACTAAAATGCTACACAACACGATTGTAATGTATGAAACAGCTGATTTTTTTTTCATAATTTCAAGTTTGGTCCCATAGTAAAAGTTGTTCATAATGATGAGTACAATGACCCCTTTTAAGGTTTCGGGTATATTTTCAATTACCCTGTATAAAAGCGAAACGTCACTCACTCTTCACGAAATATCGAAAACCGTTTGACGTATAAAGATGAAATTTGGCAGGGTGGTAGTTTATAGTTAGTAGACGTCCGCTTAGAAACGATTTTCCAAAATTCACCCCCTAAGGGGATGAAACGGGGGTCCAAAGTTTGTATAGAAAAATCAACTTTGACGCGGACGAAGTTGCGGGCAGGAGCTAGTAGTGAATAAAATCAATAACTAAGTTATGTATTTGAACGTGTTGTGTGTTTACAAATTATTTTCAGTACCTACACTACACGTGTTGGGTTCTGTTCAAAGAAACGCTAGTCCAAACTTCTATTCAGGGAATTGTAAACAACGCTGTTTATTGTAAGGCTAAGGAACCATGGTCTTCCTCGACATGTGGAATATATTTAGCTTAATCTATAGTCTTTATCTGGTCGCCTCGTCGGCGTCGTCTGTTTATTGGTCGCAACGCGCGACTGTTAAGCATAAGGTGTTTTGCGATTCCCAGGTCGAGGCAAAGTTGGGATTTTCCATTAGGAATTTCTCAGGAGCAGCCTCGCAGTCTGGATTTGTGCCCGATTGATGGCAAAAGGCTCGCCCCCTATTACATGGGACTTGAAACCTAACTGGCGAAATGTGGATGTACTAATGGGTACACGTTTACTTAACCCTTCGGATTACAGGCGCATGCGGATACGATAAAGCCCGAAGACGGGCGCACTCGACCCGCACTCGATTTACACTCGGTCGTTTCGCCGAATTTCATAAGCAATCAAATTCGGGCGAACGAACAAGTGTAGGTAATTGCGCTATAATACTTTCGTGACAATCTTGTAGTACCTATTTAATGAATGGAAAAGCAATCAAATCCGTTCATGTTAACATGTCGTAACTGTGTATGCGTTACTGCGTTCTGCGTAGTAACAAACAGTTTTATTTAACTGTATTTATTACACTGTCCAATTTTTATTTCTGCACGTGTAAAAACGAATAAAGATTAGATTATTCTCAGATTATGGTCTTGCTACTGATGAAACTGTGATCGTGTAGGTAATATTTCCAGGGTCGTCAGATACAGTTGAAGTTTTCTCTCGAAAACATAGGCCTGCTGCGGAAGCAGTAAAATTAAAATAAGATATCTAGGTACTACTGACTGAATTTTTTAATAGAATAAAGTTTTTCGTTAGAGTAGGTAGGTAGTTGACGTTCCGTTTCGAAGGGATGCCTGTCGAAATCGAGTTGTACCGAGTCCTCGCCATTGATAGTGTTATAGCTCATAGGCACCTCTCTATCATACAGGTGTAGCATTATGTCACAGTTACGCTACTGGCATTAGATTTACGTAAACATTCGACTTTCTCCGCATTTCTCGCGCGGATTCATACGAAACGGACGGTGGGGCTAGCTACACCTACCTACTCACCACACTCCCGCAGTATATTGGCACTTAGGTACTGGTTTTTGCAATAATATATAGTTTGATGACAATATTCTTCTTCTGCAATAGGCTCGCCCCCTATTTTATGAAACTTAAACGTAACTGGCGAAATTTGGGTGTTTGTCTAATTGGTACACCTCTGCCTAACCCTTCGGGGATTACAGGCGTGATGTTATGTTATATATGTATTCTTCTACAAATTGCGAAACTCAAGTGGCAATAGGCAGGGCAGATAGCTCTTGGAGCAGACGGCTGTTGGGATCGTATAAGGATCTCGAGTGGCGACCACGTAGAAGGTGCAGTGTGGGATGCGGCTTTCGACAAGGTGGACTGACGACCTGTAAAGGTCGCGGGAAACCGCTGGATGCGGCAGCGCAAGCCCGGTCATTGTGGCTATCTTTAGGGCAGGATGTAGCTCAGCAGAGGACGTCGTTCGGTTGATGTGATGATGATTATTATTCTCAGCTGTCAGCAGAAGCTATAGAAGCTATAGGTACGGGAAAAGCAGGTTAATATCGGGGCTAACTGCCTACATGCGCAGGCGCATCATTATAATTCAGGGGTCAATAAAAAATATTTTTATCGCTGGACTGTCTCGAATCGTGTACTGAATAGTGAATACATGGTACAATATGAATACATATTGTACAATATGAATACATTTGTACATATTGTATTACTAATTTCAGCCTGCAACTTCGTCCGCGTGGGTTTTTTCACCCTATTTAGTCCGGTCAAAATAGATATTCAAGGGTACAAAAATTATAAACAATATGTGAAAAATCGCCATTGATCTCACTTGTGCAAAAATGACTTGAATATTTTTTTTGCACACGTGGGATCGACGGCGATTTTTCACATATTGTTTATGATGGTGTTCTCTACATTCGTACAAATTTTCAGCTTGTTGCGAATTACTGTAGGCTTACCCCTAGTTTTTGAGCTAATTTGACTAATTTAATGGATCTGGCTATTAAATACAAAAATATTTTTTTCCAATCCGACTGGCAGTTCCAGAGATAAACGCGTAAAACAATATTAGTATAGATTTTCCTGTCATTAAAATTAACACGTTGTTTCACTACAATGCATTTAATAGGATATCTAAATATTTACTTAGGTATGTAAAGCCTTTAGAACAATAGCTGACTGAATTATCGTGTTTTATTCATTTAACATTATTAAAGTACTTATGCACTAACATGGTTGTTAAATCCGTATTGACACTAAAATGTTTTTGATTTAGGTAGGTATCTACTTGGGCGTTTTTCCTGAAAATTTCACTTCACTTGGTACTTTGGTAATGGGGCGAATTTTTCAGTGCTGTCAATTAGTCTCTTTTAAAAGTTTGGGATTTGTCTTATATCGTAGGGTGTGTTTACAAACATTAAACTCACATACTTAAACCACCAGACCCAGAACGACTACCTGTAGGCTATACAAATTGGCTCCAGGCTAGAATCGAGCTCGCTACACGTAGCGTAGTAGCCAATCGCTGAGCTACTGGCATTTTGCTAAAATCTAGGCCTGTTTGGCGCAGCAAAAATACGAAAAAAAAATAATTGTGTCCCATGTTTTTATTTTTGCATTTTTATCTAATACTTAACCTTTTTTTGTCTTGTGTGCACTAGCTCTGAGTCAAATAAAGATTTTTTGTTTCTTTCTTTCTCTGCGCCTGTCGTCAAGGGAACACATTCATCCAATTTATTTCATAAACAGTACAACGTTGATCAGCTATGATCATATTATGTATTGACTTTATTGGGGTAGAGTACATTTGCAACAATTTATGTAATGGGTCCTTGATGACACTTATTGTGTCCAATTTGCCACAAAAATGTAGCTAGTAGCATTAATAAGAAAATTGGTAAAATGCTACGATTATAAATACAGCCTGTAACAAAAACCCTGTCCGATCCTTAAGGGTATTATTCGGCATCGTACTGCGTACACATATACGTAACCATTTAATGGATTTGAGATTATTATTTTTCCCCAGTGAAAAAAAAGAAAGAAGAAAGAAGAAGTAATTAAATTAAAATAAAACATAAAAACTGATCAACGGCAACACTGATCTGACAGGGTTTTTGTTACATGTATAATAAACTAGCTTTTGCTCGCGACTTTGTCCGCATAAATATCTGTTATCGCGGACGCAGACGAAGTCGCGGAACACAATAGTAAAGATTAGATTATGCAGGCCACTGGGTCCGCGTAATAATAATAATATCTTGGGACAACTTACACACGGCCATCTGATCCCAAGCTAAGCAGAGCTTGTGTTATGGTAACCAGACAACTGATATACATACTTATATAATTTATAAATACATACATATTATAGATAAATTACACCCAGACACAGAACCAACAATTATGCTCATCACACAAAGTTTGTCCTGGGTGGGAATCGAACCCACTACCTCCGGCTTTGCAGGCAGGGTCACTAACCACTAGACCAACGAGGCAGTCAATGTAATGTTCGGTCTTCGAGGTTTTAATTTTTTTGCGGAGAACCCTAACTTAAAAAAATAATCCAATAGCACTCAGGAAAAACGTAGCTTCCTATTAGCGAAAGAATTTTCAGAATCGGACCAGTAGTTATCGAGATAACCGCGTTCAAACAAAAAGAAAATTAAAAATGGCGGCCGCATTAAACAAAACAAAAAAAAAATTCGCAAATGAAACAGCTGGTTTATTTCATTGACATTCATATTGGAATGCAATACCTATTCAATTTAATGACTTGTCCAAGGTTTTACTATTATGCCCTTCACCATTAAAATTATTGATCCAATTTGCATTTTACAATCAAATTACGACAAATGCTATTCGATTAGTGCTCCAGTAATTATTTTGGTTATGTAGGCCATCCACTATCCTTCCTATCGTCCAATCGGCAGGACGCTGCAGGCATGATCCAATCTGCAGTTCGTCCATATACAGCACCCACGATCAGTTTGATTGTCCAATCGGCAGCGACGTTTAGTTCAAAAGTTCCAGCAGAGTGGTGCAAACAGTGGCTAATGAAAAAAAAACAGTTTTCTCATACTCATTTATTAAAAGAATTGAGGGCTGCGCCTCAAGATTATCTACGATCGCGCAGACCGCCATCCACGGTCCAATCGGCATGATCCAATCGGTAGCGTCCTGCCGATTGGACGATAGGAAGGATGGTGGATGGCCGGCATTAGGCGGACGAGCTTTATGTCACAAATTTTGATGGAGAATGTCGATTAGGGTTTCTATATTTTATTAATTACTTACTAAATTTTGCCCGTGACTACGTCTGCGGATATGTCGGTTACCGCGGATGCAGACGTAGTCGCAGAATAATAAGTAGCCGCTGTATCCTTTCTTGGGGTTCAAACTTACCCCCGTACTAAATTTCATTAAAGTCTGTTCAGTGGTTTAGTCGTGAAAGCATAGCAGACAGAGTTACTTTCGCATATATTAGTATGAATAAGTCCAGGCTTCCTCACGATGTTTTCCTTCTTCGATGTCAGTGATTTCCAAAATGAACTTATTTAACTTATTCTTGTTAGAAAGTACATTTCATGATATGAACGCAACCTCATGCATGTGGGCGCCTTAACCAATCAAAACCATCCCGACATTTTAACACACCCTGTTGTTGTATAGGTACCTTGTAATGAGTTAAATTAATTAAACAGCTGTAGTTGAAGCAATTAATTAACTAAACATGCTTATCTGATAAAATATGACGAACAGATTGATTTTGGCCTATTTTGATTCGGTTAAGTTTGAGTCATCTATCCTCCATCACTTAACCGATTAGAAATGACAAAAATTGTTAATGACTCATCTATTACTTTATGATTTATTAGTCATATAAAAAAAGAATTTTAATGATAGGTATGTAAGATACAAAAACAGCTAGTGGCCATCTTGTGCAGGCCTGCTCTTGTCTTCTCATACCTTCCTCTCATATCATTCCTTACACAAATCATTAATTTATGCTACTACCTCCCTCCCCCCTCGCTTTTGTATATTTAGATAGGATATGGCTAGTAGGTATAGAAAATGGTAAATGTTTGAATTCATTAAAAAAAAACTAACTGCATTTAAATGTTGGTACTTTTCTGATTATAAATCTACATTATGTAGTCGATAAGGTACGCACGTACGGTTAGCACGAAGGTTTTCAGCTTCACGGGTCAACGATTTTGTTAATCATATCAGAGTGTTGAACATTAAATGCTTGTATGAAACCTTCGATCAACAATGTATGAAACACATAAAGATTGATGTTTTAAAAATTTTAATATAAGATACTAGCTTGTTTCTGCGACTACGTCCGCGTCAAAGTTGATATCATTCCAAAGGAACCGTACATTTTTCCAGGATAAAAAGCTAGCCTATGTGCTATTCCAGACTATACAACCTGAATTTAAAAAAAAACAGCTGATCCATACAATTTGATCATTATTGTATGGATCAGCTGTTTTTTTTTTCACATTTCGTACTATGTCCCTTAATAAAAGTTGTTCATATTCATGAGTACATTCACCCCCTGAAAGATTTACAACGAAATCAAATTCACGGTGTATTCTACTCTGTGTGAAATTATATCTAAATCCGTTCAGCCGTTATAGCGTTATTTACTAACAAACATCCATATAAACTGTCACAATTTTAATAGGTGGGTACTCGTAGTAATAACACAAAAAAAACAAAACAAATCACAAATTACTAGTACTCTCCCCGCGACTTCGTTCGCGTGATGTTTCTTACGGATCCCTATTTTTTATAATAAAATATAGCCTATGTCACCCGAGGATAGTGTAGCTTTTCAACAGTGGAAAAAAAATTCAAATCGGTTCAGTATTTAGTTTCGGAGCCTATTCAATGCAAACAAACAATCAACTCTTTATAATATTATAGTATAGATAAATAAGAAAGTTTATCCTTATCCTAACTAATATTATAAATGCGAAAGTAACTCTGTCTGTCTGTCTGTCTGTCTTTCTTTCTGTCTTTCTGTCTTTCTGTCTGTCTGTCTGTCTGTCTGTCTTTTCTTCACGCCTAAACTACTGAACCGATTTGTGTGAAATTTGGTACAGGGTAAGTGTGAACCCCAACAAAGGACATAGGCTACTTTTTATTCGACTTCGACTTCGACTTCGTCTGCGTCCGCGATAACAGACATATACGCGGACGAAGTCGCGGGCAAAAGCTAGTCTTAATTATAATTGAACTCGACAACTAGTACCTAGTATCTACTACAATAGAATTGGTCCAATAAATAAATTGCAGTGACAGTTACTGGCACATAGTTGATGTTATAAGGAGTGATATAGTACGCTGCTTTTATTTAAGAAAAATAATTAGGTTTCCGCCAGTCTGACAACCAGTCTTACCTAGGGGTATCGTATTACCCAGTTACTGGGTTGTGGAGGGCAGATAGGCAGTCGCTCCATGTAAAATACTGGTACTCAGCTGCATCCGGTTAGACTGGAAGCCGACCCCAACATAGTTGGGAAAAGGCTAGGCAGATGATGAATTAGGTTTCCGCTCAATAAATTAAAGTCAAACAGATAACCGATATACGGGATATACCCGCGGACGTCGCGGTCTTGTTTAGAATTAATTAGAATAATGCCATAATAACAATAAAATATAAAATAATACCAGCATATTGTTGACCCACTGCAAAGCAAAGGCCTCGTCTCGTACAGAGATGGCACGATCATTAAACACCAATCTTGCTCGAGGCAGATTGGCGATTTCAGACTTACATTAATTAGGTATAACTTCAGGTTTCCTCACAATATATTCCTACACCAAAGCCAGTGATGTCCAATATAAACTTGGAATGCACAATATGCATTGAAAAATTCATATTAGTACTATCCTGGTATGGAATCCACGGCGCCATCGCCACCATAAACAGTCGATCAATTTTGTACGGTAAAACCATACACTAATGCCCGTTTTCACCATCAATCCCTAATTTTTAAGTATCCCCTAAGACATTTTAGATCAAGCAGAAACGCACTCTAAGGGTCAGTTCACACCGAGACGCGGCGACGCGACGCGACGCAACGTGAAGATACTTGAAGAGGCCAGTGACTTCGCGCTGCGCCGCGCTGCGCCGCTCGTCGCCGCGAGACGCATCGCAACGTCGCCGCTCTTGCACGTCATTCTGTGCGCGCGTACCGGCGATTCACCGCTGCGTCGCGATGCGTCTCGCGGCGCCGCGCGGCGCAGCGCGGCGTAGAGCGACGCATCGCGACGTAGTGCTGCGTGGTGTAACGTGTTCTAAATTCTTACAATGAAATGTGTATCTTTTCGTGTAGAAAATAAAGTTATATTTTGAGTCGCTCTTTTAAAGTGTGCACGCAGCGTCGCGTCGCGTCGCGTCTCGGTGTGAACTGACCCTAACTCTGCAGATTTTAGAGTGTGTTTCTGCTTGATCTGGTAAAAACGGACATAATAATATCAAATTCTTACTCGTACATTTTTACCTTATCACAAGCTTTTATTTTAATTCATTGATATTAGCTGAAGATTCAGTACACCATTAGCTGTCATCATCTACTAAACCCTAATTGGTCCGGTCAATATATTTTATTCTACTTTAAATATCAGTATCATTAAGCTAGCCAATTAACAATCTTCTACAAATATATTTTTTTGCTAAAAATCTGCATATTGCAAGGAAGAGGAAGTTTAATTACCAATTATTGTAAATATTTTATAGCTATTAAAATAAAATGTTCTAACTCATAAAGTACACGTGTGACCTTTACCGAGGTCGAGTGATTTGATTTGATTGTGTTCATAGTTTCCAATCAATCAACTCCCAATGACCATCAGGCACCACCATTATATTATTATGTCTAACATAACATTATTTCCTGGTTGTTATTTTTGGTTCCAATTAACTAAAATAGCAATTGGTTCCTATTTTTAGCCGTACCGGATATTTTTTATGTCCTGGTTAACAATATCGTTTGAACAAAAGATTTTTTCATTAGAATGATAAAGGTCTGGTTACAACGGAGTCAGCAACTTGCGGGCAACATTTTCACAGAGTGTGTATTACTGACAACACAAATAAAATTAAAGGGGGTCTTCGTACAAGAAACGTGTTTTGATGTACAGTAGCTCATAAGTGGAGTAGCAATCTCATAAAGCAATATATTGACACTTTGGTTAAACTTATACGACCTTTCGACGCCGTGTGCGAATTTTGAGGTGTACGTAGGTACTGTGTTAATATATCACTTATACACACAGATGTAGGTACGGCCTGTACCGCATGACCACAGCAATTTAAACCTTAGCATGCTACTGCACTTATGACCGCTTACTGTACTGTACCTATGTATTGTTAAATATTGTAGGGTGGTGCGGAGCCTTCGTGTGCGAATCAGTACTTGACGGCTTTTCTAAATCCAACTTAAAACTTAACAATATTTTTCCCACTTATCAAAAAAGTTTGAAAAATTTCAAATGATGTTTAGCACATTTTAACAAAGGAACATAAATATAACATGCAGGGAAACACTTTCTACTGCCATTGTTTATAATTAAAATATTCTCTTTGTTTCAGTGTGCACAAGTGGCGACAAATGTAGTGGAGCAGAAGCATCAGGTGTCCAGAGCGAAGAGAAGTCGTGCTCTTGGAAGCAGGGCTTTCAGAGGCAGCACAGTATGGTTCACAGGTCTCAGCGGGGCTGGCAAGACCAGCATAGCGTTTGCGCTTGAAGCTTATCTGGTTTCTAAAGGTTAGTAAAGGGAATAGTACAGCTGAATTTAGCTGGGTCAAAAGGACTTAGTGCCCTGGGCTCAAGGTACAGACTTACCTCTGAAGCTTCAATTCCCACCGAACGAAACTGAATGGTAGCCTCGCTGCGCGCAAATTGGTAAAATTCGATTCTCTGGAATCCGCGAGAATTCGTCGAAAGACTAGCGAACAGTTTTTGCGTTAGTACTTACGTTAAAGAATGTACATTAACTCCATTATGCATCGTGCACAAAATTCTACTCTGACGAATTCAGCAGCTGTTTAAATTGAACCTTATGGGGTTAATGCAAAGTCGTTCGTACGTTCTAGTGCTATAAACGCCATAATGTCGAAGTAAAGTTAAGGGTTCGGAACAGTTGGGTCAACTTTAGTAAATAAAAGTACTACCCATACAACCATTTCGGTTGTAGTGTAGAAACTGTTACTTATTTATATTACTACACTGGTAACAAATATAGTAGCTGTGTCTACCTAGTTTCGACACCTTGACCAAAAGTGGGGAATTTAAGAAACATAGAAGTGGTTACATTTTAGAAAAGATGTTTCGTAAAATTATAGTAACATTGTTACTATAATTTTTACGGTTTTGAATGAACGATATCGAATGATTGAACGTATAGTGCAACCTAAATCTGACATCCATTTTACTTTAAATTATGTCAATGTCATCAGCCATCACCCACAAGTTATTATAATTATTTATTTTATGTTGAGTTTTAAACATTATACCTAGTTATTTACAAAGTGCGCAAGTTCGTTTGTCGAGGGAATTTGGAAGATAATTCCAAATAATAAGGGCGCCGGCGATTTATAAAGAAGTAAGGTAAAACATTTACTTTTTTGTTAATTTTGTGATAAGAAAAATTTATATTTCATAGGTGTCATTGTAGTTAATTAGAAAGTTTAAATTATTTAGATCTAATATTTATTCTAGGATACAATAATAATTGCAAAAACGTGTATTTATATTGTTTTGATTTCAACTTATTTGATTTTGTAAGGCTACACAATGTTCAGTTACTAAGTCAACACAAAGTGTACATATTGCTCGATTCAGTAACAAAATCTATTATGGCCGACGGAATAATCCGAGGCCAGTGGTTCCAAACATGTATCAAGTAACTATGTGCTGTCGTCATGCAGATTCGTATATTGATTAATTAGCCTCAAGTTATTTATGTTCAGTTGTTTTCAATGCCGTCCCGTCGATTTGATTCCCTTCAAGATGGTTGAGCTAAGTGGTGCTGATCCACGCGTCATGTTCGTGAACGGGCGCTGTCAGTTGGGACTGGTCATCTCTTAACTGCCATGGCTTACATCTTTATTATTATTATTACTTTATTTTATAATAATAAATTAATCTTCATTGTTTTCACATGAAGAAGCAACAAGAATATTGTAACCATTATGAAATTTTTATAATGTGTGTTAAAAATATTTTACACTGTGTGTGCATAACAATAATCTGTGATTTACTGACTGATTGTAATTAAAAACCAATTAGTGATTATAATTAAAAATAATAAATAAATAATACTAAGTACCTACATAAAATAAAAAAGTTTTATTCATTTCCACGTTTATTTCTATGAGTGATAATAAATAAAGGTAGTGCAAGGATTTTAAAACGTCTAGTGTTGCAAGTATAGGTAGAAATATTATAATGTTCTTATCCCTTATTGAAATTAGTTTACATACTATTTGATTTAGTTCGTATAGTTGTAGGTCTTCTTGCTCATAGTTCTTTAATGTAGCATGTATATTGAGATTGTAATAACTAGTTGTCTAAAAGGTTTACTCATACTGTTAATTGTTATATATACATATACTAGTACTAGCACTCAGTTATCAGATAAAATGTTTGAGTAACACTGAACTTTTTTAATAGGAATCGAATATTCTAGAACTGTGTACTAGTTTCGACTATGTTACAAAACCAAGTTAATTAAGGTGCACATTTACTTGTAACTATTTATACACAAAGTTTAGTAACATTCTAGGAAAAAAAAGTAGTCACAGTGTAAGCACTTTTGGATAGTTGTGTTCTTGGTGTCATAACGTAGTAACAAGGTGGATATATTTACGAAACATTGTTACCAAAAGTTAGTTTGACACATTTCAGTCGCGAAGTGTATACTCTGTTACAATATTTTGAGGCTAAACCTCACGCAGGCACAAAGCGTAGTAACAATTACGACATTGCAACCAGTCGATTATTTTGTTACCGAAATTTTAGTCACCACGACCGGATTTGGTTGTATGGGTAGGCTTCAAGAGCCTGAAAGAGTTCAAAAAAGTATAAGTTAGTGTTAGTAAGCAAAACATTTTCAAATTATTTTTATTACACGCTTTATATTAGCTTCACTTGTATGTAACTATGTAAGAAAATCTTGAAATCTTAATTTGACCCACTTCCCAGTCTTCGATTGGGATGAAATTTTGCACACGCTCTGAGTTCTGATGACAATACATGACTAGCTAAGAAACGTCATTACAAATCCAATATGGCGGCCTCCCCAAGATGGCGGACTGGCTGTTTGAAATCCACCCCCATAATATGGGTATCAAATGAAAGGGTTTGCTGTCAGGAATACGAAAAAAATAGTCACGTGACTTATTATTAACACGCTTCAATTGTAAGTAACTATGTAAGAAAATCTTGGAATCTTAATTTGACCCACTTCCCAGTCTTCGATTGGGATGAAATTTTGCACACGCTCTGAGTTCTGATGACAATACATGACTAGCTAAGAAACGTCATTACAAATCCAATATGGCGGCCTCCCCAAGATGGCGGACTGGCTGTTTGAAATCCACCCCCATAATATGGGTATCAAATGAAAGGGTTTGCTGTCAGGAATACGAAAAAAATAGTCACGTGACTTATTATTAACACGCTTCAATTGTAAGTAACTATGTAAGAAAATCTTGGAATCTTAATTTGACCCACTTCCCAGTCTTCGATTGGGATGAAATTTTGCACACGCTCTGAGTTCTGATGACAATACATGACTAGCTAAGAAACGTCATTACAAATCCAATATGGCGGCCTCCCCAAGACGGCGGACTGGCTGTTTGAAATCCACCCCCATAATATGGGTATCAAATGAAAGGGTTTGCTGTCAGGAATACGAAAAAAATAGTCACGTGACTTAAATCCAATATGGCGGACAGGCTATTTGAAATGCACCCCCATGATATGGGTATCAAATGAAAGGGTTTGCTGTCAGGAATACGAAAAAAATAGTCACGTGACTTAAATCCAATATGGCGGACAGGCTATTTGAAATGCACCCCCATGATATGGGTATCAAATAAAAGGGTTTGCTGTCAGAAATACGAAAAAAAAGTCACGTGACTTAAATCCAATATAGTTGACGTCCAAGATGGCGGACAGGCTATTTAAAATGCATCCCCATGATATGGGTATCAAATGAAAGGGTTTGCTGTCAGGAATACGAAAAAAATAGTCACGTGACTTAAATCCAATATGGCGGACAGGCTATTTGAAATGCACCCCCATGATATGGGTATCAAATGAAAGGGTTTGCTGTCAGGAATACGAAAAAAAATAGTCACGTGACTTAAATCCAATATGGCGGACAGGCTATTTGAAATCCACCCCCATGATATGGGTATCAAATGAAAGGGTTTGCTGTCAGGAATACGAAAAAAATAGTCACGTGACTTAAATCCAATATGGCGGACAGGCTATATGAAATGCACCCCCATGATATGGGTATCAAATGAAAGGGTTTGCTGTCAGGAATACGAAAAAATAGTCACGTGACTTAAATCCAATATGGCGAACGCCGTATTAAATTTGGATGCGTAAAACAGTGAATTTTGTTAAGTTTTTTAATAATAAATATCTTTAAATACATACCTATTAATATTTTAAATTAGTAAGTAGTAAATTAAGTTTAAATAATAAGAAGACTAAAAAGTATAAAATAAAAATAATAGTTTAAAAAACTAAAAAACACGCTTTTACCACGCACTTAAAATTATAAAATAATTCGAACATTTACTACGATTTATTATGAAAGAAAGCGTGGAGCGTTTTGTCCAAGAAGAGTAAAGATTAAATAAACGCTCCAAGCTTTCTTTCATAATAAATCGTAGTAAATGTTCGAATTATTTTGTAATTTTAAGTGCGTGGTAAAAGCGTGTTTTTTAGTTTTTTAAACTATTATTTTTATTATTCGTTAATTCGCCTTACTAATTAATCTTACATTTTTTCTGGTAAAACAATTTTTTGTGTTCGTTTATCCTCTATCTCTATATCTCCTATCCATAAGTAGACCATTTATTAAATCATTTAATAGTAATTATTATCTAGAACAAATACAAACTTGAGGCGTTTGAGTGGTTTACCCGTATCGTTCAGTCACCTCATCTAAGAATGAAATAATATGGAGAATCCTACTATTGTTATAAATGCGAAAGTTTGATTGAATGGATGTGTTATTCAATCACGCCAGAATGGCTGAACGAATCTGAGGATGTTATAGCCTAGAATAGGCTACTTTTTATCCTGTTTTTGTGTTCTCGTAAGATAATTTAGATCTTGACTTAATTCGGAAGTCTGTGCAGACGAAGTCGCGGGTAGAAGATAGTATCTTAATAAGTTTAATGACTCTATCAAAGTAGGTAACAGAAAGTGCTAATTAGTTGTTCCCTTTTTACCCTGGAAAAATGTGCGGTTCCTGTGGAATAATAACAATGACGCGGACGAAGTCGCGGAAATAATTAAAGAGAAGGGGGGAAGGTCATAGGGCATCATTAAAGTCGCCCGCATCGCTATCAACGGGACAAATGCCCAAAAGGCTGACACGATCCCCACCCAGGGCGGAAGGAGTCATTTGATGATTTTTACCACCTAAAAAAAAAAAAAAAAAAAGCATTAACACGATGAATGGCAATGATGACTCTTTGGCCCAAGAAAATCAGTATTTTGATCTTTTATCACCGTTTTTATACGATCCGATGTATAAAACATGAATGAGTTTACGAAATACTATTATTAGTTACATCTAATAATAGTATTTTTCCGTAAACTCATTTGTCTTAGTTCTAATTAAGAACACGTGCATCTACAAAAATAATTATGTAATTAATTAACCATGTGTAAAAAATGGTGATTTAGGTAATTTAAAACTGTAATTGGACACTTACATTAGGTATTTGCGTTAATGCACACGGCATCATGCAAATCATTCTATAACAATGGCCTTACAGCCGTAAATCTACATAATCTAGACTAATATAATAAAGATGAAGAGATCATTTGTTTGTTTAAATGCGCATATCTGTGGTAAAACCAGTCGCATTGAAAAAAATCTTTTTCAACCTGAATTTTAATGAATATGAACAACTTTTATTAGGGGACAAAGTACGAAATGTGAAAAAAAAAAACAGCTGATCCATACAATAATGTACTACATTACGATCAAATTGTATGGATCAGCTGTTTTTTTTTCATATTTGGTACTATGCCCCTTAATAAAAGTTGTTCATATTCATGAGTACATTCACCCCCTGAAAGATTTACAACAAATTAAAATTCACGGTGTATATGATAGCCAATAACGTTTTACTCACAGACTTACTTATTTAAGTAACAAATTATAAAAAATACGAGCAAACTTACCTACACAAATTCTGATATGTCAACCCTGGTGGGACAGAATCCACCAAGATTTTATTCTAGTGGAATCTGCCCCATCGAATCAAATTAGTGTGGTATATTCCACTGCAAATTTTAGGCAGTCTACTTTGCCAGAGCAGGGTGGCGGCTTGATGGGGCAAAGTGGAACTACTAAAAAAAAGAACACATACAGACGAACATAGAACCTTCTCCTTTTTTAAAGATGGTTAAAATGATGTTTAGTTTCCGATAGATAAGTATATCAATCCTTTATCGTCAACCAAGTTTTCCATCCGTAACCTCCATTTGAGGACAGGACTATTCCAATGATGTATGCAAATATGGTAATGTGATCTCGTTCTACCAGTTTGTTTTATGAGGCAAGAAAGTGCAGTAGGCTAGTAGTCAAGCAAGTAGTCTTCTTTTCGAGTCGATATTAGATAATTCTTTTTTTTTTATTGTACCTACTGACTCTAGTACGTGGCTACGTTTATTGCGGCATTAGTAATCATTTTTAATGTTCTCTATATTACAAGTTAAGGGACACCTTGGGCACTGCAGCAAGTAGGCCATCGTCTGGTCGGAAGCACTGCCTTCGCACTGGATGTTGTAGGATCTATCATCCCCCCTTTCGCTAAGTTGTGTTTGAGACCAACTTGGGTGCGAGTAGACTAGTAGTAACTCGACATGGAATTCGACTCGACATTGCAATGCAATCAACAGAAATGCGTCTCTTCGACCTTGTTATTGTACGAATCCCTGACAGTCTATTGAGCTTTTAATTAAATAAATAATAATAATAGCAGCCTATTATTGCCTCACTGCAGGCCCAAAGCCTCTTCTCATACAAAGAAGAGTTTTTAATTCGTTTAGTTCAGTACACGAACCTTCTGCAATAATGTAGTTTGTGGTAAAATAACCATGGAAAATAATGTAAATAATTATGCGTACGCGCTGATCAGAGTCACTGACACTCGTTGTTCTGTCCTTGCGCGGAATAAGTGTAACAATTCCTACTCATAGGAATCTGGTTATCAGGTAAAACTTTATGTTCGTGGCTTAGTAATTACTTGCAATAATATTATTTATTCTACTACACGCACAAACTAAGTATCTTTAAACAAAAATAATTGTTGGGAAATTACTCTTATTTTTGGTGCGCAGTTGCGCACGTACGCTAAACATAGTGCTTTCGGATGCAAAATCGTGGGGGTATTTAAAGTTTAGTTATAACATATAGAACTGGGTTTCGTATAATTATAACATTTAAAATCGGGTTGTTTCAAAAAAACGTATAGACTGTTTTAACCCAGGTCCAGAACCAAAAATATATATCGCAATGATTGGAAGTGGAACATATACTCGTAACTTTAGGCTTCGTTAGGTAAGTGTCTTTCCTCCGGTTTGTCCTCATTGTCAATGAAAACAACCTTCATTTGGGAAATAAAATTATTTTACTAAGAATAGTCAACCTAATGTGGTTCTTTATTAACTAATTTTTTAATTAACTTTTAATTGCATTGAACCGAAGAATTCGATCAAACATAACATAACATATAACGCGGCGTCATTTCCAGATAACAATAACGTCGTATAACTTCTGGGTTAAGGCCGGTTAAGACTGGCAAACAGATTCTCGATTTCTGAGATTCAAAGTAATTGTTAATAATATAAATCTAAAACATCATCAATAGTAGGGGAAAGTGGTTACCCTTCGTACACTTTTTAGATTTTAATTTTTTACTTTGTGATTAATTGTCGAATTTATCTCGTTTATGTATATAAGTGTAACAAATATATTGTAGTTTGTTACAAAAAAGTCCGAAACTATTATGTCAAAAGGTTGGAAAGTTATAGTCATTTTTCTACGATAAGATATTTGTACGAATGTTCCCCACGTATGGGGTACGTTCGTACAGTAGGTGGGGTACTTTCGTACGCCATGGGGTAGATTCATACAGGGTAATTAAAAAGCCTATTAAAGTCGTTAAATTTTTATTAATTGTTTCAAAAAAATTAATTTATCAATGAAGTAACTTAATATTATTTGACTTGACTCATAGGCGACAAATCTTTCCTTAGAAAAAAACCAAAAAATAAAATAGTTCATCCGTGGTTTACTTACTAATAATTCTAAGCTTTACGATCAGTCTAAATTAGGTGTTTACAATTATTTTGTATGAGATTGTACAGTCAGTGACAATTTAAACTTAAAGTACCTAGGTAATTAAACATTTTGATTGTTACTTTGGAACTTATTGCACATTATAATTATTTAGCAGTTGCAAGACATGGTAACGTTAATGAGTGAAGCGTTTAAGAGGAAAGGGATAAATATAAATGTGAATAAGACGAAAGTGATGGTTTTTGAAAGAGAAGAGGATGTATCGGCGTGTGATGTGAAAAATGAGAGTGTGGAGCAGATTTTATACTTGGACAGTATGTTTACAATAGATGAAAAGATTGATGCTGATGTGGAAAGGAGAGTAACTGAGGGAAATAAACTGAATGGTGCTATACTTACATGCGGTTGTGCCCAACCAGTCCATGCCCAAAAAGGCTCGACTGGCTGTTCACAACGGCGTGCTGGTGCCTACACTTATGTATGGAAGTGAATGTTGTTTATGGCAAACGAGGCATGAGAGTAGGATTAATGCTGTGGAAATGCGTTCCTTGCGAAGTATGTGTGGTGTAACTTTGAACGATAGAGTGAGGTTCTTCAGAAAGGTCAGGTGCGCAGTACTCGTAACCGGACTCTTCATCCACTTCTTGATTACGTGTACCCTTTTTTTCTTATACATATTTTCGCACCATGATTCTGCAAAAAATATTAAGTAATTATAAGTTTTACCTACTTAATAAAAATATTTAATATTAATAATTTAATATTTTGTTAGTAGAAATACTTCATAAAAGGAAAAATATGTTATTGGGCTGTCTGCACGATAATTTTAACATAAAAATCGATTTTTGGTGGACTGTTGGTTAATAAAATCTAAAGGGGAGCATTCGTACGCGTACGAATGTGCCCCCTGTTTAGCTGTCCGAAAGTACCCCATTGCCTTGCATAAAATTAAAATACAATTTTATGCAAATTCTAATTTAGTTTGAGAAATATAACAATTAAAGCTCAAAATAAACAATGTTAACATTATTTAATCATCACCATTTTGTCAAAAACATATCAATTCTGTTTACAATTACGAACTAAGCTTAGGTAAAAAATTTACTCACCGCGTGCGAAAACACATTATGTCTTGTCAGCTGATACACCGTAGTGCGATTGGCGCGAAACTCCGCTAGCAACATGGTGGCCGGTATGTCTATGTACACAAGCAAAGGCGTGTTTGTGTGCCGTTTAGTTTTTCTGGTATACTAACTGTACGAATGTGCCCCGCGTACGAAGGGTAACCACTTTCCCCTAATAAGGTAAAATAGAAAACAGAAGGTGACTTGAGAAAAACCTCCTATAAAAAAAAATTCAAATCTGGAACGAAAAAAAAATGGAATAGCCTTCACCTTATTTTTTTTTCTCTCAGGTATCCCAGCATACGGCCTAGACGGTGACAATATAAGGACTGGTCTGAACAAGAACCTGGGTTTCAGCAAGGAGGATCGTGAGGAGAACATCAGAAGAGTGGCTGAAGTAGCCAAACTCTTTGCTGACAGCGGTGTCGTGTGCCTTTGCAGTTTCGTCTCGCCTTTTGCTGAGGTAAATTATATTTTAATACTATTGTTTTATGGTATACTTGACCTCCAAGCGGACTACATTACAAGCAGGAGCTAATCGGCTAATAAAGTATTAGTTATACATAGACTATTCATTCAGAAACCTTGAAAAGGGAAAGCATAATTATGTTTTTGCCTCATCTTAAAATTGTCGGGTATTGCTTCTTTTTATCTTCAGTTCATTGACTTTTTGGGCGGGTTGAGTTCCACTGAGGTTGAGGTTACGAATACTCACAACAGATGTGATAAACCTCGGAAATGACTTGTTTATTTTGTTTGTAGTACACGACATTTGACAACAGATTAAAGGTCATCGTTCACTTTAACAACACCGCTCAAGTAGGCTTCAACGAATAACTTGTCATTATGAAATTTGCTTTATGGCGCAGGGTTTAAGCCCTTCTTCTTGCGACTCGATAATTAAGGACAATCCCTTTTTTTATATTTTTTGGGAACAGTAGGTGGCCACGTTTTGGCTGTTTGTGTATGTGAATTTATGTCTTATGCGGGGCAGAATTGTAAAAAATTTACAGCCAAACTCTTTTTGTCTTTTATTAGATAGAAAGTCCAAGAAGATTTGAACTGCCCCGTTTCCTAGGGTCTTATTAGACCCTAGGCCGCTGATTGTAAATAAGAGGTATTTACAGTCAGCATCATCACTCACACTACACACTGTACATAATTAATTTGATAGGAAATGAAACACAATAGCTCTATTATATAAACAACACGATTCAATTTGTCTCACTGTTTGCTATAAAACAATACACATTTTAATTAAAACATCAAAGGTATTTCGTGATTTATATTTTGATAAAAAATTAAATGCTGATTGTATGACTTTAGTCTAATTTATTATAATGACCATTATTTTGTGAACCTATGGTGATAAATGTGGGAAGTACCTATGTATATAGGGTGACTGCTATTTAGTTACTTACCGATATTTATACCATGGTTGTACTCATGATAACGAACAACTTTCCCAAAGAAACGTTTTTTTTTATACTAAGCGCATGAGCCCAATCACCCCAATAGAATATTGAGTAAAATAACACACCATCAGCTGTTATTTAATTTAGTTATCCTTTTATAAGAACAAAACTGTTCAACTTTCACCATTCATTATTCTTTTTTATTAAACTATTAACAGTAAAGAACGAGCTCGTGTGCACGCCTTTGCGATATCAGATGATCGTTGAACAAAATATCATGTGTTCTAAAAAAATAAACAATTTTTGAGTACAATGTCTTCAGGTTTTTGGTAAACAAAAAATAAGATGAACACTAAATACTCGCAAAAGTAACTTTTAAAATAATTTTAAAATTTAATTTTTACTAAATTTTAAAATTATTGGCGATTTCAGACTTATAAAGTATACTAATTATAAGTCCAGGTTTTCTCACTATATTTTTCTTCACTGATCTCAGTGATGTCCATGTTTTGAGCAAGCGTGGTGATCATGATCAATGCTCGTGCCCTCTCTGTATGAAAATAGCTAGGCATTTGCTCTGCAGTGCAACAATTATAGACTGGTATATTATTAAATGAAAAATTTAATTTCACCTTACCTACCTTCAATGAATATTATGTGTTTATATTAACTTTAAAGTGAAACTGACCACAAATAAAAGAAAAAGCTTGAGATATAACGTGACGCATTCCTTGATTGTAATGAGATCAAAAGTCAGCGTTACGCGTTAACCACAAACGTAACAGTTATCGTTCCAGTTATATTTAAAGTACAATGACATGATTTTGTAGATTATTCAATGTAAAACTTCTTTGTTGACAAATCTATCTAATTCTTGACTGACTGAACTATCAACACACAGCTCAAACCATTGAACGGATTGCGCTGTTTGGCACGCAGATAGTTATTATGACGTAGGCGTGCGGTACGGATTGTCCAAAATTCTACCCCTTATGGGGATGAAACGAGGGTTTAAAGTATGTATGGAGAGTTCTATAGAGTGAACTATGTTACCCCGAATTGAACGCGAGCGAAGCCGCGGGCAAAAACTAATTAGGCCCCTCGCCCACGGCGACTTTTGTCGCGCGTTTCGTAAACGCGCAACAGCATCGCTACTAACGCGTATTCAATTATAGTATTCAATATAGCGGACGCGCGACAGCATCGCTACTGCATCGCTACAAAAAGTCACGTGGGCGAGGGCCCTTACTTATATGACGTTGCACCATTAACATCCGTTATTGAGTTGTCATCAACCCAGCATTAGTTGAAAACTTTAATCATTTGCAGACATTTTTTTTAAACCTGTTTCATTTCGTTAACAGGCGATAATTATGCGTGTAGATAAGTCTGAGGTTCTGTGTGAGATATATTAGTTACACACAATAGGGCACAATAGGGTAGGTACTTTTTGGCACTATATGGGTACCTACCGAACTCTTAAGAGATAAGAAAAAAATTTTTTTTTTTAATAGTTTAAAAATCTAAAAAACACGCTTTTAGCACGCACTAATTTTTTTCGTATCCCATTCAGCAAACCCTTTCATTTAATAACCATATCATGGGGGTGCATTTCAAATAGCCAATCCGCCATCTTGGATGTCCGCCATGTTGGATTTAAGTCATGTGACTATTTTTTCGTATTCCTGACAGCAAACCCTTTCATTTGATACCCATATCATGGGGGTGGATTTCAAACAGCTAGTCCGCCATCTTGGGGAGGCCGCCATATTGGATTTGTAATGACGTTTCTTAGCTCGTTATGTATTGTCATCAGAACTCAGAGCGTGTGCAAAATTTCATCCTAATCGAAGACCGGGAAGTGGGTCAAATTAAGATTCCAAGATTTTCTTACATACATAGTTACAAGTGAAGCTAATAAAAGCGTGTTAATAAGCTAACGACTAACCGTTAGCACCTTATTAATATACACATTATCCGTAACTTAACCTTACCTAACCTAACACGGTTATTGTTATACACTTAAAATAAATGACGCAATTTATAATTATTAATAACTAGCTTCTGCCCCTGACTTCGTCAGCGTGTTTAATATGTATTAAATTTTAATTTGGTGGAACTGATATTCAATTCTACAATTTATTTTGATAGCTGCAAAAATAAAAATTCACAAAAAAAAAAGAAATGTTTCGTCCTTTTTTACACGCTTTATATTAGCTTCACTTGTATGTAACTATGTAAGAAAATCTTGGAATCTTAATTTGACCCACTTCCCAGTCTTCGATTGAGATGAAATTTTGCACACGCTCTGAGTTCTGATGACAATACATGACTAGCTAAGAAACGTCATTACAAATCCAATATGGCGGCCTCCCCAAGATGGCGGACTGGCTGTTTGAAATCCACCCCCATAATATGGGTATCAAATGAAAGGGTTTGCTGTCAGGAATACGAAAAAAATAGTCACGTGACTTATTATTAACACGCTTCACTTGTAAGTAACTATGTAAGAAAATCTTGGAATCTTAATTTGACCCACTTCCCAGTCTTCGATTGGGATGAAATTTTGCACACGCTCTGAGTTCTGACAATACATGACTAGCTAAGAAACGTCATTACAAATCCAATATGGCGGCCTCCCCAAGATTCTGGACTGGCTGTTTGAAATCCACCCCCATAATATGGGTATCAAATGAAAGGGTTTGCTGTCAGGAATACGAAAAAAATAGTCATGTGACTTATTATTAACACGCTTCAGTTGTAAGTAACTATGTAAGAAAATCTTGGAATCTTAATTTGACCCACTTCCCAGTCTTCGATTGGGATGAAATTTTGCACACGCTCTGAGTTCTGATGACAATACATGACTAGCTAAGAAACGTCATTACAAATCCAATATGGCGGCCTCCCCAAGATGGCGGACTGGCTGTTTGAAATCCACCCCCATAATATGGGTATCAAAGGAACGGGTTTGCTGTCAGGAATACGAAAAAAATAGTCACGTGACTTAAATCCAATATGGCGGACAGGCTATTTGAAATGCACCCCCATGATATGGGTATCAAATAAAAGGGTTTGCTGTCAGGAATACGAAAAAAATAGTCACGTGACTTAAATCCAATATGGCGGACAGGCTATATGAAATGCACCCCCATGATATGGGTATCAAATGAAAGGGTTTGCTGTCAGGAATACGAAAAAATAGTCACGTGACTTAAATCCAATATGGCGAACGCCGTATTAAATTTGGATGCGTAAAACAGTGAATTTTGTTAAGTTTTTTAATAATAAATATCTTTAAATACATACCTATTAATATTTTAAATTAGTAAGTAGTAAATTAAGTTTAAATAATAAGAAGACTAAAAAGTATAAAATAAAAATAATAGTTTAAAAAACTAAAAAACACGCTTTTACCACGCACTTAAAATTACAAAATAATTCGAACATTTACTACGATTTATTATGAAAGAAAGCGTGGAGCGTTTTGTCCAAGAAGAGTAAAGATTAAATAAACGCTCCAAGCTTTCTTTCATAATCAATCGTAGTAAATGTTCGAATTATTTTGTAATTTTAAGTGCGTGGTAAAAGCGTGTTTTTTAGTTTTTTAAACTATTATTTTTATTTAATGACGGGTTTGCTCTTGACTCTAGTCTAAAGTCGAATTTAGACGGTGCGAGAAATATCGTGCAAGTTGTGGTACATTTCCGTCAATGATCAGTCACTTTTGACATGACAGCCGCGCGGTCCCGCAATGTACGTCAAATCGCACGATATTTCTTGCATCGTCTAAATGAGGCTTAAGTCAAGACAGGGATAAAGTTGACGATGGAGTGAGCTTACCCAGAAGCCCCTTTTTTATTGCCTTTTTGTTTTTATTGGTTTCGTGTGCACGTGTTCTGTGCCAATAAACATTTTTTCTTTCTTTCAATTTGATATACTTTGTCACCAGGATCGTGAAGTAGCTCGTCGCATTCACACTGACTCGGACCTGCCCTTCTTCGAGGTGTTCATCGACACTCCACTCGAAGTGTGCGAACAGAGAGACACTAAAGGACTCTACAAGAAAGCTAGAGAAGGATCGATTAAGGTTTATGGCGGTTTTACTCTTGATGTGTAAGACTATAACTGGAATATTGCCACTGGAAGTGTGTAACCGAGCACTTGATTGACTGTTGTTACTAAAATGGTCGTTTGTATTATCATGTTTAAGACAATGCATCGCTTATGGAGACTGCCCACTATACCGTATTATACGGAATCATACCATAAGACCACGCCGCTGTTGGTCCCGGCTGTCATACGTGGATCTTTGACAGTCGTTACGAGTCGTCAGAAGCTTGATAGTCTGACAACCAGTCTTACCTAGGGGTATCGTATTACCCAGTTACTGGGTTGTGGAGGTCAGATAGGCAGTCGCTCCATGTAAAATACTGGTACTCAGCTGCATCCGGTTAGACTGAAAGCCGACCCCAACATAGTTAGGAAAAGGCAAGATGATGACCATAAGACCACGCCGTTCAAGGAAAAAGATAATCTTTTTATAGAAAAGTATGAAACTACGACCGACCAACATCATTCCCTGCCATGCACGTTGCGGTGGTGCATACGTTCTAGTAGACATAGTAGTCCTGGTCATGTTTCTTTACGTGCCTGTTACGTTAATAGCACGGTCATGGTATGGTACAGTGTAGCGGGCAGACTCAGTCATACGATTGCTGTGCATTAAAACTAGTGTCTTTCTACAACAGGGCTTCACAGGCATCACACAGGAATATGAACGTCCCGAAGCGCCGGAGCTCATCGTGCAGACCGTGGATGACTCCATCGAGGAGTCCACCATGCATGTGGTGCGGCTACTCGAGTCACAGGTAATATATTCTTTACTAATACTAGCGAACCCGCCAGACGCCCTGCCCGATCGTAGGCCTGCAGCGCCACCTACCGTGTAAAATTGGAAATATACACACAAAATTTCATCAAAATCTGCCTAGTCGTTTAGGAGGAGTTAGGTGACAAACACACGTACAGAAGAATTATATTATAAGAAAATAAAGCCGTCTTTTTATTTGTTTGTTCTCGGGAACCTACCAATCAGGTTGGAATAAATGTTTTTGTAAGTAAAAGATGTTTAAATAGTTATTCTGCTATTCTCGGATTAGATGAATCCCACAAATCATAGATCATTAAAATCTGTCCAGCCGTTCTTTACTGTAAATAACCCGACTTTGTTTTATATGTATAGGTTTACCTATGTATTTTATGACAACCTCCTAAAACTTGATGTGATGCAAAACTGCACCTTGTATATACTCACAAAACAGTGATATATATTCTATTATAAGAATCAAGTAACCGGTACTTTAGTATAAATCTTTTTTTGTATACTTTTTTCAACAATACAGGAATTTCAACTCATATTAATTAATTCTAGAAATTTGTTTTTACAAAGAAAAATAAACCCATTCGCACGCTCAACAGGCTATTGTTATTATTTTATTACATTCACACTATTCAAATTAATTATTTTATTATTAAAAATAGCTGACCTTGATATGTTTCCTGCCTTTCTCCAGACCTTGGGATATACGTACAGTCAGCAAAAGAGATAGGTATCCAGGGTCGTCAGATAAAGTTGAAGTTGTGATGGTTGTCTTCGATTGAAACTTAATTAATGTACTGTTTATTATATTATATACTTTTTAAATTAAATTACATTTAAAAACATCCATCGGTTTCTAAGAATACTTCAACTATATCTGACGACCCTGCATAACTATCTCTTTTGTTGACTGTACATAGATTTATTTTCCTTATTTTATTTACTCACCAAGAAGCCAGAGGTTTTAACATTTTTGTTCTTTTTTATGGTTTTTGTTGTTGTTTTTGCAATAGCCATTCCCTTCTCAGGGCCAGTATTATATGAGTGCATGACTAGGTAATAATATCTATAAAGTAATAAAAATAAAACCTAATACTTAAAACTGATTACTTCCTGAACAATCATTTAAAAAAATATTATGTAGTTTTTATTGTAAATGCAATAATTGATTTGTATTGGACAATTAAATAATATTAGTGTCTTGTATGCTCACTTGTTAAAGCGCCCGCGTCTGATACGGTTTTGGGTTCGATACCGGGGAAGTATGAATGTGCCTCTCCATTCATACTTTCTAGTTTATCTTGGACATCACTAACATCACTGTTGAGAGGATGAGTGAAAGACGATTAACGAAAGGTATTTATATGGCAGAAGTGAGTGGCAACGCAGGGAGGGGTCGCCCTAGGAAGACCTACACTGACCTTATTGGTGAGGTTCTTCAGAAAGGTCAGGTGCGCAGTACTCGTAACCGGCGTGCTTGTATGACGAGATGTATGAACGTAGATGAGGCGAAAGGAGTATGTAAGGATCGTAGCTGGTGGCGTTCTGTGGTTTCTGCCTATCCCCATGGGAAAAAGGCGTGAGTTCATGTATGTATGTATCACTGACATCGAATTAGCCTATGTCCTTCCTTCATCAATATCGGTTCAATGGTTTAGTCGTGAACGCTAAACAGACACAGACAGTGCTACTTTCGCATTTATAATATCAATGTATTTATTTTTTATTTACTTACAGCTAATAAACTAATCACAGTAAATGAATTTAACAACGCGGTTTATAATAAATTTAATAACTTGTACTTAGACGAAACTTTCATATTTACGTTAAACATCTTGGACATTCTAAATAGTTTTGATTAGTTGGATCTACAGAATGGATTTAGTTAATATTTGTTGAATTTGCTAGACGGATACGGTACCTACCTACTTGATTTCCACGCGGATGAATTTGCAGACAGGATCTAATCAATCTATACAAATAAATAGAAGTGTATATTTGTATTGTCAATGTAACAACTGTTTACTCAATGCATAATAATATTTACATGGTAGGTACTTATACCGAAAACACAATTTTTTGAATATTTAATTCTCTACTGTCTGTCTGTTTCGGCTAAACTCCGAAAGGGCTTGACCGATTTTAACGGGACTTTCACTAACAGATAGCTAATTTTATAAGGAGTAACTTAATATAGAAAAACTAGCTTCTGCTCGCGACTTGGTTGATTTCTCCGTACAAACTTTGGACCCCCGTTTTATTATCCTTTTAGGGGTGATTTTGGAAAATCGTTTCATAGTAGGCGTCTACTAACTAGAAACTACTTTATACGTCAATCGATTTTAGATATTTCCTAGATTTTAGACCTTTCACTTTAATATATTTAGATAGATAGATATATAGGATTTCGCAAAAAAAAACCAGCAGCTAACCGATATTCATGCGCTAATCCATAATACAACTAAATGTCTATTCGCAGGGCATCATCCCCAGCTTTGAGAACAGCCGCAAGGGTGTGGAGGAATTGTTCATCTACGGGAACAGACTCACCAGCGCCATCGAGGAGGCTGCGAGACTGCCGCAGATTGAAATCAACACTTTGGACCTACAGTGGGTACAGGTAAGAATATTTTTCTTTTTAACGTTTGTCTGCCTCGTTGGTCCAGTGGTTGCAAAGCGCGACTGCTGAGCATGAGGATTTGGTTTCGATTCCCAGGTCGGGCAAAGTGTTATAGTGCATTGGGGTAATTACGACAACCGGGTAAATTCCGATTTCTATTAATTTCAATCAAACGCTGCCACAGATTTAAACATTGCCGTGCATTGCTAATAAATAATTATACGTGTTTCATCTTTAAAACATTGTCAAAATAAGATGTGGTACGTAAATGGTGCAAATTAATAAAATCGGAATTTACCCGGTTGTCGTAATTACCCCAATGCACCTTATTGGGTTTTTCCATCAGGAATTTTTCAGTAGCAGCCTCGAAGTCTGGATTTGTGCTCGGTTGATGGCATAAGCTCGCCGTATTACATAGGACTTAAACATAACTGGCGAAATGTGGGTGTGCCAATGGATACACCTCAGCCTAACCCTTCGGGTATTACAGGCGTGATGTTATGTTTTTGATGTTAAACGTCTATTGGCACGCCTTGGCATTGAAACCGACTTTAATGCCGTGACGGCAAACGGCATGACGCTGTCATGTCGTGAAGCCTCTACTGGTGGTCTGCTGCTCTCGACTCCCGTCTCTCTAGAAACATATACAATGTGTGGCGTCGGGTGTTACAAGTGTGCAGTGGCCTTAAAAAATGTTTTCGGTATTTTTCCTTTACTTTATTTTTAATGCCTAAGTCCAAGGTCATATTTGTAAGTCAATTATGATAATTTATATTATATTAGTGTTATTAAAGTTGTTTACTGTATTTAAGAAATGATTAAGATATTGCCAATATATCAGTTTAGATACATAAGATATGATTGCAATAAATTATGACTTGCATAATACCTAAGATTTACTGATTGACTGCCCCGTTGGTTTCGTGGTTGCAAGCGCGACTGCTGAGCGTGGGGTTCTGAGTTCGAGTCCCAGGTCGGGAAAAAATAGCATTAGTTTTTACAAGCTTTTATTAAGCTTGCACTGTTCGTATGTAAGCTGTCCTTTCAAAATCTGCAAACCATTTTTCGACCATTTGCTGGTATCCGATTGAGCTGAAATTTTGCATACATCTAATTTCTGTCAAGACGATATTATTATTTTAAAAATTATTGATCTGGACTATGTTTGTTTCAGGTTTTGTCTGAAGGTTGGGCGTTCCCGCTTAAAGGATTCATGAGGGAACATGAATATCTACAAGTGAGTAAAATATTAAAAAATAGGTATTCATGTGTTTAGGTGCTTACGAAGTTCTTCAAAGTTTTTTGAAGGAGTAGATAATTATTATTATTATATTAAAACTAGCCCGTACTGTCCCACTGCTGGGCAAAGGCTTTCCTCCATTCGTCTTGCCAATTCTCGAGGAAGGCGACCAAGTCGATAGAAGTATTTTAATTTTAGTTTAGTTTATGAACAACAGAAGCACCAAAGTCTCTTTCACCGTTATGTATAGTATTTTTATTTTCTTTTAATATTATAGGCATACTTACCGAACAATAAACTTTAAATTAAACCCCATTACTTCCAGTCACTCCATTCAAACTGCCTGACCCTTGCTGACGGCACAATAGTCAACCAATCAGTGCCCGTCGTTCTCCCAGTGGACACAGAAGTGAAGGATCGTCTCACAGGAGCCAATGCCATCGCTCTCACATACAACGGCAAAGCTGTTGCCGTACTCAGGTCGCCTGAGTTCTACCCGCATCGGAAGGAGGAGAGGTGTTCCAGGCAGTTCGGGATCTATCATGCTGAACATCCTTATATCAAGGTGAGGAGACATGATATATTAACCAGTAGCACTATTTGACATCGGTGAAAAAAAACATATAACATCACGCCTGTAATCCCCGAAGGGTTAGGCAGAGGTGTTACCATTAGTACACCCACATTTCGCCAGTTATGTTTTAAGTCCCATGTAATTTGGACATGGACTTATCTATACTAATATTATTATAACTGAATAGTTGTTGTTGTGTTTTATTAGTTTAAATGCGCTAATCTCCGGAACTACAGGTCCTATTCTGATTATTATTTCGCTAATAGAAAGCTACGTTATCCCTGAGTGCTAAAGGCTATATTTTATTATTAAAAAAATGGAGTAAGTGATATAAACTTAATAAAAATATGATTCATTTTAAAGAATTATTTATTGACCAGCAGCCGGTTAGTCGTTCCACCAGATAGGTGAGTCACGTCTAAACTATGTCCAATGAAACGTGACAGCCAAAACAAAAATCAATCTTAAGCCGTTACGCTTAAGTCTAAAATTCTTTAACTGCTAGCATGTTCACTCATATTCATCGATGAAAATTGCCTTGTGCTGATGATTGGACCTTTTCAGATGATCAAAGAGGCCGGCGATTGGTTGGTCGGCGGAAACCTGGAAGTGTTTCAACGTATCCGCTGGAACGACGGCTTGGACTCGTACAGGCTGACGCCCAATGAGCTTAGACAGAAGTTCAAGGAGCTTGAAGCTGATGCTGTGTTCGCATTCCAGGTAAGGATTATTACTATTCTGGCTTACATCTTTATTTTTATTATTTTATATCTTCATTTTTTTTTTCAAAATTAGAAGCAACAAAAATATTGTAACCAGGATTTTGTAAAAACCTAATTGAAAAGAGTGTCCATGGAGTTTCTTACTCGTTCGTCTCCATAGAGGCCTACCTCCGTTTTGGAACGAACAACTATTTTCAACTTTCTGACTAACTGATCGACACCTTGCCAATTCAAAAGTACCTGTAAATGGTCTAATTGAAATAAATGCTTTGACTTTGAAAAAATAATTTTGTATATGATAGCCAGAATTCTTGAGGAATAGCAAACAGTGGCGTGCCTAGGGGTCATAGCTAGGGCAAGCCCGACAGATTTTCAGGAAAAAAAACCAATACAATTTTTCACGATCACACCGAACTTACACATAATTAATATAAGAGCCATCTATTAACATTATCGGCGCCACTGAGCTCGTCCAGTTCGACCGCAGATAGTAAAATCACAGACCAATAGATGGCGCAGAAATATGTATGATGTTGATAGAAAATAATACCTATTTCTTTTAATTAAAATTTTAACTTCGAGTATGCGAGATATAAAAACATCAGGTAAAGAATGAATAATATAATTTTGATGTTTATACAAATACTTGGATGGTTTACCGCCTTATTGTTGTTGTGTATGTTCGTCTAAGATAAAATCGTATAAGAATCGTATCGTATTTAGATAGCAAAGATACAGTTTTAAGAAATTGCCAATTTGCCACTTTAAAGTAGGTACAAGCTTTTTGATGTTCATGATACGCTAAATGACTCGCACACAATATCAACTAACCTCTGAAAAACGGCTTGAATGTTGTCAATACGTTAATTGTGATTAGAAATAACAACACATCTAAACAATAACAATCAGGAGTAGGTATAAGTGAAGTAACGAGACGATAATTATCTCTAAAACTCAAAAGTATTTACCTTCCTGAGTAATGATTGCACACACTTTAATCCTTCACAAGGAACAAATTGCATGCGTTTCTGAATGCATGATATAAGAAACGTTAATCACAAGATAATCTTATCACAAACGTTAAAACAAATTTGAAAATGGATAAATAAACATCACAACAAAAATGCTCCGTGTCCGTAAACGACTCAAAACTTTGAACCAAAACAAACAAACCAATCATTCAATTCAAATCAGTCAGCATCTCACTCTCAGCAACTTCATGCTAGATAAAGCCAAAAGCCAGGCTTGCTTCTTCATACAAATCGGCGAAGGAATGAATGAATGATTTTAATATATTTTTCGCAATTTGTACTGGATGAGCAGTAATTCCGACAAGCCACATAAGAAGCCAACGCGTGCGGGCGGGATAGCAATATACACAGCGAGATTATCGATTTGCGAGCGTTATCAGCGTGATTTTGGCAACGATGCGCGCGCCGTATTACGCGCGAAATTGAAAATGTTTATTCATATGAGACAATAATTTACCTACTTTAAATACTTCAAAGGTGTTTTTATTAATTATATTAATCTCGAGTTATTGATAGCAAGCCGGGCTTTTCGGCTTCTATGGAAGGCACGCCACTGATAGCAAAGGCTATATAACATCATGCTACGACCTATGGGAGCGGAGCTGTAACCCAAAACGAAGTCGTAAGCAGAAGCTAGTGATCGTTAATAAAGTTAGATTTATTTTGTTCTAGCTACGCAACCCCATCCACAACGGCCACGCGTTGCTGATGCAGGACACACACCGTCAATTAGTTGAGAGAGGATTCCAGAAACCGGTGCTTCTTCTGCATCCACTAGGTAAATATATTTATTTGGTGAATTTTCAAAATATATTTTAAAAAGGAACAAATCCGGGCTTGTAAAAAAATATGAAAATAATTCATGTTGTATACATTATCTTTAAGTGTCTACTTATTACCTACAGTTCAAAAGATACAGCTCTGTGGGCTCTGTGGAAGACAGACGGACAGACAGATAGCGGAGCCTTAGTAAAAGGGTCATGTTGACAACTTTTACCTTTCTTGCTTTGCTTTTACCTTGTTTTTCGGGACATCGCTAAGCGACTGGTCGACTCTTCACATGACATGAAAAGAAAAGAATCAGCATTGCTATACAACGTGGCAATGCTGTCAGCCTTTTGGGCACTTGCCCCTTTGACAGCGACGCGGACGAATTTTTTGATGCTCTATGAGGTTTCTCCTTTCTGCCTTTTTTATAAATTGTAAATGTTTTATAATTAATTAGTTTCGTTCAGTAATTATAATTTAATGTGTTTTGTAGTCACATTTTAAATTAATAATAGTTTGAATAAATAAAATTCATCAAATCTGTGTTCTTCCAGGTGGTTGGACGAAAGACGACGACGTACCTCTAGATGTCAGGATCAACCAGCACAAGGCCGTGCTCAACGAAGGTGTCCTAGACCCACAGGCTACTGTGTTAGCTATCTTCCCTTCACCCATGATGTATGCTGGACCTACTGAGGTTTGTAGGAAGATTTTAAAATGTTAGGGACTGTCAGTAGTCGGAGACGTGTGACTAATTACTGCGGGAAAACACACCCGTTGTGTTTCTACTAAAAAACGCAAGTGCGGCGTACACACGCTGTATGTTTTTGTAAGGCGATCACACAAACTGTGTAGCCGCACTACGGGCTTGGCGTAGCGAATGTTCGCCCGCAGGTAACGGTAAATGTTACACATTCATGAGAAAAGAGAAATTATTCTGTTGTGGGCGCCGTATTGTGCAACAAGAATGGGAAGAAGTTTACGCAAACAAAAAAAAACACAGCTTTCAAAATACAAGGTGTAGTTTTGCTCGTCAAATTCAAGGAGGTTACTATGCTTGTGATTCTTAACATAAATCGTTAGTTA
Source organism: Hoplodrina blanda (assembly GCA_949316365.1). NCBI lineage: Eukaryota > Metazoa > Arthropoda > Insecta > Lepidoptera > Noctuidae > Hoplodrina > Hoplodrina blanda. Next base: position 5,148,722 of record OX438582.1, read on the forward strand.
AATAAATGGTTTTAGAATTTTAACTCCGCCATTTTCATCACAAAATCTTCAACCTGCTGCTTCTCGGTCCACGCTGAGCCTATTACCGATGTTTTTAATGTAATTGATCGATTGCATTATCTTAATTTTATCATGCGATCGGTCAACTACTTATAACTAATAACCCCATTTAATACCGGATAAAGTAATAACCATCCATTTTCAGGTTCAATGGCACGCCAAATGCCGTATGAACGCCGGCGCCAACCACTACATAGTGGGGCGCGACCCCGCCGGCCTGCCGCACCCGGCGGGCGGGGGGGACCTGTTCGACCCCCGGCACGGCGCCATGGTGCTCAAGATGGCGCCAGGGCTCAACGAGCTGGAGGTATGTTACTATAACATTATTGATTTTTAGATTTTTCGGAATACGTGATTATGTTAGTGTTGTATTAAGGCCAATTAACAGGTACAAGAAGGTAGAATTCAGACAGTATTTTTTAAACATTCTGTATAATTATACAAGGTGTAATCAGATTAACTAAAAACATGAAAAACAGGTCTTTGAAGTCATCATTATTTTTTTTTTTTACAATGGGATCAGACACGGGGTCAAAGAAAAAAACAGCTAATCTATACATTTTGTTAAGCTACGTAAACATAATTGTATGGATCAGCTGATAAGTACATTGGACCTGCATTCGGATTTTCAGTTTATTTAATTACACCGTGTATATCTTTAGGGAAACTCCGCTAATTCGGATTTTCAGTTAATTACACCGTGTATATCTTTAGGGAAACTCCTCTAATGTATTGTCTTTTCTATAGATCATTCCATTCCGCGTAGCTGCTTACGACACGTCTGTCGGTAAGATGGCTTTCTTCGACCCTACTCGTAAGGAAGACTTTGACTTCATATCCGGAACTAGAATGAGAGGTAATAATATATTATGCTTATTTTCGTATTATGCTCCTAGTCTTTCTTTTTTCAACTACAATTTATTGAAACTGAACTTTAGCGGTGTTTAAATACGGTTGAAATTTGTTTAAGCTATAAAGCCGTGTTTGACAATATTTTTATCTTATACCTGAAAGTCTGAAACTACCATCTACTTACCATGAACAGACTTTTCTAACCCAACTTTTTAACTTTTATAAAGCCAAGCTGGCTTTGAAGAAACATTTAAAAACAATACATCTTTCAGGTCTCGCCAAATCCGGCAAGGAGCCACCGAAAGGCTTCATGGCGCCTTCGGCATGGAAAGTCCTCTCCGAATACTACCAGTCTCTGAAATCCAAGATGGACACCAACTAAACTGTCAAACATGGCTGCTATACTAAATCTAAGTATTATTTTAAAACTGTCGCAATAATAATGGCCTCAACGCGTAATACTAGATTTCATCAGCAAAGAAAAATTTAAGCTTTAATTTTATCAAGAAAAATTGCTTTTCGATATTCCAATGGTAAGTTTAATTTTACCATAAAGATTTTAAATAGTACACGACAAATATCTTTAAAAGCTACACAATTTTTTGCGCCTGGCAATACTTACAAAATGGATGAATTACTATTTCGATTTATGAAGTTTTGATGAACTCAATTTTTTTCCCCCATCATTATTAGTTAGGAAATCATACTCGATATAAAAGTGAGATAATTAATACTATATTTAGTAGATTATATGGGGCGAATGGTAGATTTATTTTTAAATGCCTTGACATAAAATTTTATTTATTTCTTTTTATTAGTACTTAAATTATTTACGCCATAGGCTTGTGCAACGACATAATAAGCTGTGCAATATTTTTGTAACTAAATTGTGTATTTTATTTTTATTTTACCCGTATTTATTTGTGATATACACATTCCTTGGAACTCGTCTTTATTGTGTGTAGGGATACACATTTTTATTTTAAATGTATTTTACTTCGAGTTATGTACGTAAACGTATGATACAATAAAATCTGATAATGGACATTGATATGTTCCTGGAAATATAATGGAACTTCTGATTATGTGATGTGAACGTTAACATTTTACCACGTTTTTAATATTTTCTTTATGCTTTTGAAACCCTACATGACACTGCCAATCAATTGAATGACCTGTCAAAAAGCGATTCTATCATAGATTTTGCATACCAGACAACTGTGACGTCACTTTTATGCCGACTCAATTGACTAACTATTTATTAATTAGAAAGCAACTAAAAATCAAATTTTACAGTTAGGTAATTGAACATTAATCGGATTTTCAGGGCTAAAATTAACTGTTTCTTTAGAAAAGTTATGTCTTGGAATTATTGGTTTAATGGTGTCACTGTCAACTATCCAATTAAAGTTGTTCGTATTCGTGAGCTATTAATTTAAAATTATTATTGCATTGTAGGTATTTATAATAACATTTTTTTATAACATGACTTATAAAAGACTTACATACCGGAGTTTCATTATACTACTTAATCGTTATGACTTTATGACGTAATAATAATTACTTAAAAGATCAAGGAAATACAATTTGAAATGAGATCGTATTAATTAATTTGTATTATTTTGTAATTACGTCATCAATACAATAAAGTGAAGGGAGTTATTGTTAATTTATAAGAGATTTAAATATAAATTATTGTAATTTTAGTGAATAAAGGTGCTTTTAAAGTTAGTGTAAAATAAATATAAAAGTGATATTGACTGTGTGTTTTATTTGTACGATAACATAATTAAATTATAATAAATGTTAGGTATCCTAATTTAGTTTAGTTGGATCGGTGATTTGTATTTTATTTAATTCTAAAGTTCAATTAATGCATCAGGTTTATATAAAACTGCTTTCTGCCTCCGACTTAATTCGCGTGGAAGTCAAGTTTACCTACCATAAATAGTATCCTATGGCACTCGGCAATAGTGTAGTCAGTAGCTTTCTATCAGTAAAAGATTTTTTGTAATCGAACCAGTACTTCCAGAGATTACCTCTGACAAAAAATTCATACATACTACAGTACCCGGCGATAAATATTACACATGACCTTTATCGTATTTCGTATTTTATACAAAGAATAAAAAGAATTATCAAAAGAAGCAAATCATAATTGTTTTAACAGCTCCTAATAGATACCGGACTGTTTGTATTTCGTGCGACAGAGATAACGCTCTACGAAGCCGAAATTAGCCGATTGTCTCTTTCCGAAGGTCGATGTGCAATATTTATAGCCGGGTACTGTAACTGTATTTCATGAAATCTTATGAATGTGTTTTTGGTTACTTACTCTTACTACAGTTACCGACACGTAAGTTGGCAAGAGTTTTTGTAGTGGGGGAAGTTTGCACACGCACAATTTTATACATTTTTATATGCGCGAACTTCCCCCACTACGAAAATCTCTTGCCAAGTTACGTGCCGGTAACTGTACTACATATTATAAACGTGAAAGTTTCAGGGTATGGATGGATGTTCGTTACTATTTGAGGAATGTTTTTTTTTACAGTTTGCGTAGGTACTGATTTTTTTTGTTATCTTGTCGTCAATGATAAGAATATTTAATTTGACACCTACGTAGTTTAATCAGCTCCCAGTGAGCAAATTAAATAATGATTTCGAATTTATAGATTCTGTACTTATGGAAAATGAACGAAAAAATATTTTAGTTTGTTTCTTTGTTTGAACGTAATAATCTCCAGAACTGCTGGTCCGATTTTGAAAAATCCCAGTATCCCTGAGTGCTATGCTATATTTTATTGTAAAAATATTTAATAATCCGTAAGAAATATAACGCGAACGAAGTCTTGGGCAAAAACAAGTAAGATATAATACCCCCTTAATCGTACACGTTGTCTTCCTTTGAACGTCAAGCATGTTTGGCTATTCGTTATTCATTATTAATTAAAGTAATTATGTACCTAAGGGGGAAAGTGATTGAGATTATAATCATACTTTCATTCCCTTTTTTTAGGATGGGAAATCATCAAATGACTTCTTCCACTCTGGGCGGAGCGGAAGGGAGTGTCAGACTCGTATTGACTCAAACCCGTCCGTGTTCCTCCTAAAGCCCTTTGCGTTCCAAAGCCACAGTAACTCGTTCGAACAAAATCCGCGACCCTGGGAGGATTCCCTGGAACTTGTGTGGTGCGCAACAAAGGTTTTAAACAACATTTACCTTATCTTAACATTGTAGAGTAATACGACTGGTTTTGACCCTGATTTTTTAACATTAAAATCACTCAGAAACAAAAATATGACAAAATACATACTCTTATTACGTAAATATTATCAAAATTCAAACGTTATCATAGAATGAGTAATTATAATCCTTCACCTTATCTTGTTTGTCAAGCGAATTGCGTCGTTATTATCAAAACATAGAGCGTATTTTAAATGCTTTATTTTGTGCGATAACGTTTTGGTTTGTTTGCTTGTCAGTGTGGAGTTAACTTGATACAAGGAAGGTCGTATCATTATGGCGGTTCGGTTAGGTTGTGTTACAAGTATTTTACGTAAATATACGAGTAAAACCGGTACTCGATGCATGTCTCATTACCCGATCGACGAACATGTTTTTGGACTTTCAAGTGAACAACAACAAGTAAGTACTTACTTACCTACTTATAATGCAATTATTGTTTTTAATTACAAGAGTTGAATAACATTATGGTGGTTCGATAATACAGTTGTGTCGTAATAAGTTTTTATATATGTTTATATAGACAAGTAGATATTATGTCAATACAAAAATTACGTGTTACTTCTGTGGGTTTTGTTATTTTGAACTTCCCGCGACTTCGTCTGCGTAAATGTCGGTTATCGCGGACGCAGACCGATTCAAACTTACCTCGTCCTAAATTTCATTGAAATCGGTTCAGTAGTTTAGTCATGAAAGCGTAACAGACAGACAGACATAGTTACTTTCGCATTTATAATATTAAGCATGAATGAAATGGCAGTTTGACCTCGGTTGACCCAGAATTAAACAACTCATGATATCTATATCTATACTTCTATACTAATATTATAAAGAGGTAACATTTGTTTGTAAGTTTGTATGTTTGTAAGTTTGTAAGTTTGTATGTAGGGGGTAATCTCCGGATCTGCTGAACCGATTTTAAAAATTCTTTCGGAAATTGGAAGCTACGTTATCACTGAGTGCTATAGGCTCTATTTTATTTTTAGAAAAAATAGGGATACGTAAGATATTTGGGTTTTTCGGACCCAAGGTGTAAAAAATCATCCAAAAAAGTTCCTTATTTGGCGTACGCCGCCTAAACCATAAAAGATAGAACCATAAAATGTTCTAATTAATTAAAGACTTTAAAAATATCTACAAAAAAGTCCGCGACACACTATACCTATCTATTTCGAATTAAACACAACAACCATTTTTTTATTTAAAAATCTTGAATTTTTTTAGAACTTCATTTAAACGCATTTATTTTATACATGTCATTACTCCTTATCAAAATAAACTATTTTTTCACAAAGTACTGTTTATGTACATAGTATTTAGTCTTAAATTCATTAAAATTGGACGTTTGGTTTGAAAGTTATGGCGAAATCAATCTTTTCTCTTCTCTTCTCTATAGGTATATATAAAAATCAATTGCTGTTTGTTAGTCTCGCTAAAACTCGAGAACGGCTGGGCCGATTTAGCTGATTTTGGTTTTGACATGTTCGTGGAGGTCTAGGGAAGGTTTAAACGGTGAGAAAATATGGGGTAGGGGTAGGGTAGGGTAGAGGTAGGGTAGGTGTAGGGGTAGGGGTAGGGGTATTTGTAGGGGTACGGGGTAGGGTACGGTAGGGTAGGGGTAGGTAAGGGTAGGGTACGGTAGGGTAAGGGTAGGGGTAGGGGTAGGGGTATTTTTAGGGGTACGGGGTAGGGTACGGTAGGGTAGGGGTAGGTAAGGGTAGGATACGGTAGCGTAGGGGTAGGGTACGGGAAGGGTAGGGTAGGGGTACGGGTAGGGGTAGGAGGGGTAGGGTAGGATACCACGCGAACGAAGTCGCGGCGGGTCAGCTAGTTTTTAATATAAGTAGGTACTTACACATTTCATTGCAGCGATCTCATTCATGATATCGACTCTAATTTAAAAATATAATTTTAACCCAAAGTATTCTGCAGGAAACGTAATTATTTTGGGATATTTATCTACGCAAATCATACCTATATAAGCAACATAATTATATATTATTTTATTTATTCAAATTGCCCAGATACAAGATAACATTATTTGTTCATGATACAAGATAAACTCCAGACTTAATATAAGGCGTTAACTTGCTAAAGAGAGACCTTGGTTTCCAAACACAGGTAGCGTCATGGACAGAAACGACGCGACGTAGGAATATTATGCTTTCGAGTGATGAATGGAGACTAGGAAAGTAGGCAGAAGACATTATTGTTAACAAGTGCTTGTCTAAATACAAGAGCACTCTCCTCTCCCTCACTAGTCCGATGGGACAAGTACCTAATCCGGCACGACAGGGGAGTTTAAAATCTTATGGGTAACTTGATAACAGCTTCAGTGTAAGATCATAAACCATGACCTAAGACGTCGTTCAAATCCTGTCTGTTTCAAATCAATGTTTACTTAGTTGTTGTGGTTATAACCAAGCAACAAAAATGACTTTGTGCTCCTATTTATCTTATACTAGCTGTCCGCCGCGGTTACACCCGCGTCTTTGGTTACTGCTCCGCTCCCGTAGGTCGTAGCGAGATGGTATATAGCCTATAGCTTTCCTCGATAACTAATCTATCTAACACTGAAAGAATTTTTCAAATCGGACCAGTAGTTCCAGAGATTAGCGCGTTCAAACAAACAAACAAACAAACACTGCAGCTTTATAATATTAAGTATAGATTTACCACGAGCTATGTTTACACATTTACACAGCTGTTATCAAGTGCCTCTATACCTACTTTACTTACCAAAATATAAAGGGGTGAATTGGGACGTTTTGAAAATATTTTAACGTTAAAATAATATAGCTTGTTGTCAACAAGGACTCTAAATCGTAAATCCAGGCAAAGCACTTACCTTCTTTTTTGTAACAAATTATATTATTTCCCCTATTTTTACGGTTTTATGTTTTTTTTACTTTCAGCTCCGGCAATCAGTGTTTGACTTCGCACAAAAAGAACTGGCACCTAAAGCGGCACAGATAGACAAAGACAATAATTTCCCAGAAATAAGAGAGTTCTGGAAGAAATGTGGCGAGATGGGGCTTTTAGGTAAATCATCTTGAATACTTATGTAACTGATCTGATTGAAATTCTATGATGACACGATTGGCGCAGTGGCTGAGTGGTTGGCTGCTGTGGTGCGTATCGCGGGTTCGATTCCCGGTTCCGGGTCTGGTTGTTGTTGTTACACACACTCGCGGTTACTATAAAACGCACCCACAATACAGGAGAAGTTCCTAGTGTGGGGCGACGTTTTTATATAGAAGTTCTATCTACGACCAGACACAAGAAACTAAAAGTTTTTATACATATACTAGCGGTCGCCCGCGGCTCCGCCCGCGTGTTTGTCTGTTTTCGCGAACCCTAGTTTTTCTAAAATAAAATATAGCCTATGTTACTCGCAGATAATGTAGCTTTCTAATGGTGAAAGAATGTTTAAAATCGGTCCAGTAGTTTTTGAGTTTATCCATTACAAACAAACAAAAAGCAAAGTTTTCCTCTTTATAATATTAGTGTAGATGAAGCTGTTCTACTTAAAAAAGCTTTGTACGGAGCATTGGTATCACTTCGAACATTATTTGAATCCAATAGTTGTCGAACTGTATGCCGAAGGCCTCAAGCCTAAAAACAAGCCTTTAAACACTTTAGTATAGTTTACGGAGACCTATTGCCCCCTACCCTGAGTCCCTGACGAATCATCACTCCACGACTCAATAGAGCAAGGTTCATAGGGTATTCACCCCAGACCAGAAATACATGCCTCAAATTGAATAAATACGAATTTATTTGAATAATTTCCATATTTCATTCACATACCTATTTGACGTATATTACTGTGGAATAACGTACATTTTGGAATGTTCCAGGCATAACAGCGAATCCAGAATATGGCGGTACAGGCGGAAAGTACTCCGACCACTGTGTTATCATGGAAGAAATATCAAGGTATCACAAATACTTAGTAATAGGAGCACAGGAATCTACATTATCCACTTAGATTTCCCAATTATGTTGGGGTCAGTCAAAGTGAAGATAGTTGGACATGTGCGAGTCCGAGTCTCTCTTTCTTGTCTGGCTTTGTTATCTTCCGTGGGTCCTCGGCGTAAGTAGGTATAGGAAGGGAACACCGGGGTGCGGGGCCCAATCTAGCTGTTTAGCCGCTCCGGGCAAAAATAATATTCGCCGCTCTCTACACTAACACCATATTATATGTCATTAGCTTGCTATTCCAAAGATAAGATGATATATTTACATCGTTAATCTACTACGGCTATACAATAATTTATAAAAGTATGTTAGACTTCATCCAACCGGCCTGCACCCTTAATTTTGCCGCTCTGGGCATTTGCCCGGCTGGCCCCCCCTTAGATCCCAATCTTACAGAACCCGACAGGGCCCGCCCTGTCGGGGTCTTTATTAGTCAGTAAGAGTCTGATACACCTCTCCCCCCCAGGGCAGAAGACATCCATGAGGATTTTCCACCCTAAAAAAAGCTGTTACAAAAAACTTATCCATCTTATCAAACGATTAATTTGCAAGTTAATGTTAATTTCAGGGCTAGCGGTGGTATAGCGCTGTCATACGGAGCGCACTCCAATTTGTGTATAAATCAGATTAACAGAAACGGCACTGAGGAACAAAAGAGGAAATATTTACCGAAGGTATGTAGCTTCGGTCTTATACCATGCTTATTCTATTTATTTATTTATTTAAGTGACATGGACACCTACAGCTAGAAAAAAACAGACTAGTGACAGAAAATTAGACTGAAAGCCATTAACATCTTTATTTCATGTCTATCGAGATGATGAAGGTTATTTAGGAGCGCTTACGCCGAACGTTTTTATACAAACTTTCAAGTCCAAATTCGTGGAAATTAATAAACCGATTCAATTGAACTTGACACAAGATACATAAATCTATGACAAATCTACCTATCTATCTATCTATTTATTTACTTATGGATTTTTAACTAGAACAAATTATTTGATATTGGTTTGATTTTTAAACACGTCAAATACGTAAGGCATAAAAATTTTCTAGCTTAAGCTTTAAACCTAGCTACCCTAATCTAGCTTTTTTAAGCTTTTATTTTTTAGATTAACACAAACTTGTTTCTACTTTGCTTTTATGTACCTACCTACAATTTTTTTTTCTTTTATATTATTGCGACATTTTCGCGTGAATAAACAGTTTTTCTTTCTTTCTAATGTGACTAAAAGACTAAAAGATTTCCATATAAGGCTGGGCGCAAACGTCCGGTTTCCGGATCGGGTTTCCGAATTAGGAGGCGTGTATGAACATCATACACACACATGCATAAATTACACATAGGTACATTCACTTTTTTTTTACATGTGTGTGTAATTTATGCATGTGTGTGTATGTACATACACGCCTCCTGATTCGGAAACCCGATCCGGAAACCGGACGTTTGCGCCCAGCCTAAAACTTCCAAGATTTTGGACTTCAACATTTTGTATGAAGTATCTACCGTGCGGCGTTATCACTCTTAATTATTATGTTCAATTACAGTTATGTTCAGGGGAACACATGGGCGCTCTAGCCATGTCTGAGCCGGGAGCTGGCAGCGACGTCGTCTCCATGAAGACGCGCGCTGAAAAGAAAGGAGACTACTACGTGCTGAATGGAAACAAATTCTGGATCACCAATGGACCTGATGCTGATGTTTTGGTGGTAAGATTTTTATTTTATATTTTTCTAGCTTCCACCCGCCTAACCTACCTAGATAGCCTTTGTGCTATTCCAGACCATAATCTATTTCTGTACCAAATTTCATCCAGATCCGTTCAGCCGTTCTGGCTTGATTGAGTAACACATCTATCCATCCAATTTTTTGCATTATAATAGTAGTAAGATTGTCCGTAAACAACTACTAATTGTTGAAAATGCTTGGAATACTCGGTATTTATTCTTCAATAACCGTTCAGGGCGTGGGAGCACTGGAACGATCTGCCTCTGCCGTATTTACCATGATTTAAAGACTGAACCAGGTATTTCGGTGTATCAAGTTATTTGAATGATTTCTTCATCGTTACAGGTATACGCGAAAACAGACACGTCGACGAAACCACAGCATGGCATATCAGCGTTCCTTATAGAGAAGGGCTTCCCAGGATTCAGTACCGCACAGAAGTTGGATAAACTTGGCATGAGAGGGTCCAATACTTGCGAATTAGTGTTTGAAGACTGCAAGGTATAATATATCTACTAAATGATGTAAACGTTAACAGTTAGGATCGGTTCACTTCTGACGGAAGATACGCCGCGTATCTATCGTCAGTCGCTTATCGCAGAAACAGTCAAATAAATAATAAAATATCCAACTATACACACATAACCGATGATGAGTTAGTGCGTCGGCCATACTAAAGACGATACGTTCGACGTATCATCCGTCAGATGTGAACCGACCCTTAGGGTATAGTTCCCCCACGCAGGGCGAAAGGACTCATCTGATGATTTTTACCACCTTAAAAAAAAGGGTATAGTTCTGCGAAAATGAATCTACGTTAAATTTTCTCCCATTTTTAAAGTAATTTATCGCTGCAGTATTAATTTTGGATTTAGCATACCTACTGAGTTAGTTTGACATCATTAATTTAGTTATTAAGAGATTGTGGGTTAGCTCGTTTTGCCTTGACCGAGTGTTGAGTTCAGATCACCGTTCTAGATCGAAACTGGTCGAGCAAACCCGGAAAAATATCGCAAGTTGTAATAATACAAATTCTATACAAGCGCCTCATGTTACCTATCTAACAAGTTTTATTTTCTAAATCCAGGTACCAGCATCAAATCTTCTAGGAGCAGAGAACAAAGGCGTTTATGTGCTTATGTCAGGTTTAGACCTGGAACGACTAGTGTTAGCAGCTGGACCTGTTGGTCTGATGCAGGCTGCGGTGGACACTGCTTTCGAATACGCACACGTTAGGAAACAGTTCGGGAAGAGTATTGGGGAGTTCCAATTGTTACAGGTGAGAAAAATAAGATTCGAATTTCTTGGTCTTATTTTCTTCCAAAGTCCCTGAAACCTGCGTCAAATCAACCGGGTTATGTCTACCACACCCCAATACAGTGCCCCTTTTCAATACAATGTGATAGGGGTGGGACTTCTAACCCGTTAAGGCTGAGTACTACATCTAATTTTATCGACAAAAAAAATAATATAGGGGGTTGAACCCCCTCCCCCTAAAAATTATGGCTATTTTAATATTTTTTTTAATGTACTACGGCGCGCTTGATACTTTATGTGATATCAAAGGTTGTATGCGTCGTAGAAACAAAAAAAAAACGACAAACTGTAGCTAATAACCTTGGCTAACTAATTCATTACTTTTTTCATATGTTTGATAATGTTTTGGTGAGAAAAAAAAATCATTTCTGAATTATTTTGACCGAAAAAATCGCTATTTTTCAATATTTTCAATTTTTAGGGGGAGGGGGTTCAACTCCCCATATTATTTTTTTTGTCGATATAATTAGATGTAGTACTCAGCCTTAACGGGTTAGAAGTCTCACCCCTATCACATTGTATACTCCTATTTCATGCCAACTTCCCCCAAGAAGTGCTAACTTCTCCCTGATCATACCAAACTCCCCCAGTAAGTATCTAATTCTCCCAGACCATACCAACCTGCCCCAGAAAATGCCAGGTTCTCCCGGATGACCCGGATCATATCATATCATATATTCATATCTGTATTGTTACTGTATAAGAATAACAAGGTACCAAGCTGGTTAAAAACCCACAATCTCCCTTATTGCTGCATGATTGCATTATGACATTTGAACTTTGATAAGGAGAATTGTCTTTCATTCATACCTACAAATAAGATACCTACGTATTAATTGTTTCTTTGTCAAAGGATATCATTCAAAAATCTCTTTTATAATCAGGGCCGGATTAACCATTAGGCAGTGTAGGCAATAGGTAGCCTAAAGGCCCCGCAACAGGAAAAAAATTGGAAATGTTCTCCGAGCAATAGGTAATTAAATTTGAAGAGATTTGTAGGTAAAAACCATCAAAGAAAAAAAAAACGATTAGAAAAATACACATAAGTAAGTGTTATATTCCTTTCAATTGTTTTTTTTTTTTTGCTTTCTAGGGTGATATCATACTTTTGTAATGTAGTTAAAAATCTGCGGAATTATGATTAACATTGCGACGTGGTATTGAAAATATATGAAAAGGGTAAAGGTGCTCCGAGACTTGTTTTGCGTAGGGGGCCCGACATGTTTAATCCGGCCCTGCTTATAATGTAGATGTGGCATTGCCTGTACCAAATGTAATAATTTCAGGGTAAAATGGCTGATATGTACACGACTCTAAGCGCTTGCCGGAGCTACCTCTACAATGTTGCTAAAGCCTGTGATGAAGGGCACATCAACAGCAAGGACTGCGCCGGAGTCATTTTATACTGCGCTGAGAAAGCTACGCAAGTCGCATTAGATGCTATACAAATACTTGGTAAGTATGGCGGTGTGCTGTTTATAATAACTGAAGGCTTACTTGCACTTGCCTTTAAGAAAGCTTGCTAGTGCAAATTGTGTACAACATCCTTTATTTTCCATTGGTACACATATACACTACTATTTTAATTTTAAATCACGGTTGTTCCATATTAGGAATTTCTCCTCTACAAATGTATAAAGTCACAAAGTCACAAACAATTAGACCTGGAATAACTAAGAATTAACTAATATTTTTTTCGCGGAAATCGAACCCGCGCCAGCAGCCAATTTGCTCAGCTCCTGTGCCAACCGTGCCGTCATGTCAGTTAGCAAGGCAAGGAGCGAAGCTTTTAAAACCAGAAAACCATAAGCCAGTAACTTGCACAAAAGTATGCAAGTAACTTGCACAAAAGTATGCAAGTAACTTGCACAAAAGTATGCAAGTAACTTGCACAAAAGTATGCTAGTAGCTTGCATGTTAAAGTTGTTATGGCTAAAGTTGCTATGGCATGCAAGCTACTTGCAATATTTTTGTGCAAGTTATGGGCATGTATATTTCTGTATGTATGTAGCGAGTATTTACCGTCTGTGCTCGACGCTCACCAAGTCGAAGTCGGTAGGTAGATTTAAAGATGATCAGCAGCAGACATTGGCATTTACTACTTAGGCCCTAAACGGTAATTATTGTGTAGGCAAAATGATGTGTAGCAGAAATAAACACATTTCATTGATAATGGGAAAGAATTTCCGCTATCGCAATCTGCTGTATAGGTATCTAATCAGTTATTCCGGATTTCGTTATCACCTTCACTTGACTTTCCGCAAAATAGAAACGTGATGAAAACAAAATATATTCATGTTTCTTTATTTAAAACTAGCCTTATACTGCGTCTTCGTCCGCCATGAATGTTGGGTTTCTTCTGGGTTTTTCTTTACATGGAACCCTTATACTTTTTAACCGACTTCAAAAAAAGGAGGTTGTCAATTCGACTGTATTTATACGTGTAGTCGATGACTGACTGAAGAAAAGTGGTAGGAGGGGGGTTGACGTACCCCCTCCCCCTTGGAGGGGGTACGTCAACCCCCCTCCTACCACTTTCCAAAATTAAATATATCGTGTGAGGTATTGTTTGAAAGGGCTTTTTGTAAGGATTTCAAACATTAATACACAAGCACTAAAAAGTGAAAAATAAAAAGCTTTTTTACAAAAAAGATAACCGCCTTCAAAAACTACAAAATACTTAAAAATAACTTTAGTTTGGAAGTCGATGGCAATACCTACATAACAAAAAACAAAACCAAAGCCGCCGACTTCCAAACTAAAGTTATTTTTAATTTGTAGTTTTTGAAGGCGGTTGTCTTTTTTGTAAAAGAGTTTTTTTCTTAAATAAAAGTCGCCTTAGTTACTCATTATAACATAATCAGCTATCTGCCAGTGAAAGTCCCGTCATAATCGGTCTAGCCATTTCGTAGATTAGCTGGAACAAACAGAAACAGACAGACACTTCAATATCATTTATCTGTATATTTCATAAGTTCTTTTTGTTGTTTTGGGTACATTTTTAAAGTACTTAATAATATTTTTTCCCCAGGTGGAAATGGCTACATAAATGATTACCCAACGGGTAGGCTGCTCAGAGATGCAAAGCTTTATGAAATCGGCGCTGGAACCTCAGAAGTCAGAAGAATGCTCATTGGAAGGGCACTGAACAATGAATACAAATGAAATGAAAAGTCATATTGTGATAAACTTTGTAACTATTTATTAAAGTTTTAAAAAACTTGATTAAATAATTTTATTTTGATTAGTGTGTAGTACAGGGTTTCCAAAACTTGTACTGCGATTCCCTTTACAGGTTGTAATTATTTTGCGACATCCTTCGGAAAGAAGATTTTTTGTGTAATAGCTATAAAAGACATGATTGTATTACAATATAATGAGAAGGACGTCGCGTGCCAGCGACCACCTATGATTAACGTCGCCAGGCGCGAATCTAGCCCTCAAACCTAGACTAGACTAGCCCTAGACTCACAACTACTGAACCGATTTTTATGAAACTTACTGCTTGAAAGCTCAGATTTAATCAAAAGCTGGTATACACTTTACACTGAATAATTTTATTTTATAGTGCTAACTTAAAATAACAAATTCAAAATTAAGTATGTGGGCATGCACCAAGCCGGCAACGGTGGATCCGCTCTTGAACGTCTCACGCCCATCTCAGGATAGCTCTATGACGCACCAGGGCGTCGCAAAGCACAGCTTGGAAACTCCTGGTGTAGTATAATAATGCAAATTGTTTAAGCTTAATTGCTATTATATAGCTGCCGCTTTATAAAATGGAAGACTTCACCTCATATATTATAATATAATAATAATAATAATAAATCTTTATTTGGAACAATTATTATTATATTCTAAAGTGACTAAAAGCACATAATGACTAATTAACGGCTGGCTAGAAATGAAAACTGAAACAGAGGTAAACAAACTTTCAGGATACTTTCATCAGCCATTATTATTTAAAAATCTGGTGTGAAAGCCAAATTAGCACCACTCATAAGTACATCAACATTATCATTCCCACCAGAAGCTTACTGAGAAACTAATGGACAGTGACTCAACAAAATGCCACCATTTTGGTGGAATATAAAGCATTTGGCCCGGCTTTAATATGCAGTAGTATGGTGTAGCACTTTTATATTTAGGATATTTTTCTAAATCCGGTTGCCTGGGATCCACTTGTGCCGTATTATCCAACAGCTCATGATTGTGTGGATAGAGGTGCTGTGAATCTGAAGGTGCAAACAAAAATAACTGTTTCTCTCCTACAACTTGTGTTAGCAAGTTTCTTTTTGGATCGTGGTGTAGCGGCGACACTGTGCCTTTGGGACCGTACCACGCCATGACATCAACAGGATCAGTACTGTCGGCAAAGCAGCAGTATTCAGGTTCTGTGATATCATTTTTCAGTTCAGGGATTTGGTTAAACAGCTGGTATTGGGCAAGGTACCCCGTTGGGCCTTTAGTCTGATAAATGTACTCTTTAATAAACTCTTCTATTGTTATAAGTCTTTGTGTCCAATCAGTATCTGTGTACTTACTTCCAATTTCAATTGATACTGTCCGTGGTCCAGCAAGATTTATGAAATAGTTTTGATCTTTCCACTTTTCTAATGCTGGCCAGTGATTTATGCAGTTATCTAAAATGACTGGTTTTTCTGTAAGAATGTAATTTTTGAGAAAATGTTCCATGCTCGGACATTCGATAATTTCTATTGGAGTTGCATTGTATTTATGAGCTTCTGTGGTAGTATTACTGGGTGCACTAGTATAATCTTTACTTGATAAGTCCTTGAAGATTTTTGTAGTTCGTGGAACACTAACAGAACTCAGTACAGTTGCACAATTTTGTAATAGTTTAGGTTCTTTATCCAAGGGGCATCCAAAGAGTATGCCGAAGTCTATTATCTTGAAAGCCTGCTTTATCATTGTATCCCTATCGTCAGTCGAAAACCTCACGTGAGCCAACAACTTTAAATATGTGGCAATAGTTATAGCTTTTCTTATGAACACTTTTACCTCTTTCCAGTTGCCGACATTGATTTTTTCATACATATAATCGAGTATAGCCTGAATTCTTATATTCGAAGACGGATCGGATGACTCAGTACTGTTTATATACCTATGTAATAATGATTTAGAAGCTGCATCTAAGTCTTCGATTTCAGGTAATGACGTAGCGACACTGGCTTTATATTCTTCTAATTTATTACAAATATCGTGTAACGCTAACATTGTGAGTTTTTATAGTAAATTTCAAATCAATAACAACGGCTCTTTATTTATTGTTTACAATTTTCTAACCTACAAATTACAGAAAGATCAATGACATGACATCATTCTTATCTTAACACAATGTGTTTGGGTTCACGCATTTGTTTTGAATTTGAAGGCATATCAGATTCTGTTTTTCCTTGTTTAAAGTATTCATTCTTTCAGTTTTGAGTCTGCGTGTAAAGAATTACTAAGCACTTCATATATTGTCTATGAATTTAAGAATTAATTTTATATCCAGCAAAGAAAATACGTTAAAGACATTTTGGATTGTGTAAATTCGTTTTTTCAATAATTTTCTGCATCTAAAAATATTAATAGTTTTACAGTACAAACAAAAAGATAGTAATGATTTCATTGACCTTGACCTTTTCTATAAAAGTAAAAATTTCTTGTCTATGCCAAATCATATGACTTTTGCACGTGATCTGACATTATTTTATTATTTACAAAGTGTTTCAAAAAGTTTTTTTTAATTAACAATCTTTTCCTAATTAGATTGACGGTAAGATGTTATGAAAGTCCCACAATGAAAATATCGTGAGATGTTACGTGTGACGCAATGGCCCTATTCGACAAACTGTTTTCTCTTAAGAGAAAACTTGATGATCGCGAACCACGAAACCGCGACAGGTACGTCATGATGAAACGCTATTCATTCATTTTATTCTATTTTCGTGAGTGGTGTGATATGCGGTGGTGGGGTTGACGCACGAAGTGTCCACCCGTGCCGGGAGACAGGTCTTCACGGGGGCACTATGTGGACCTTCGCGCAGAAGTGGTGACGCACGCCAGTCTGGCAGTGCAGTGCGACGAGCATGTGATGAGTGCGCGGAGCGAGGGCCGCGGGCGTAGGCGAGCCGAGAGCGCGCGATCACGTCACTCGCGAGAGGGGCGGGTCGCGCTCTATGTTTACTTATTATTTACATGAGATGTAAGCTAGTACACCAGCACATTCCACTGCAAACGGACGCTCGTCCACTGATACTCGCCTATCGATGTGCATTTAGTGTTAATCATTATCAGTGGTTGCATTTCTTTGATCAGTGAGTGCATATGACACAGTTTTGTCTTTGCATACTTTGCAACTTTGATATTTTGGTGAGCAGCTGTGGACAGCCGATGTGACTATGAAATAAAATGAAATTTAGGTAACAACTGTTTACTTTGTGCTTTCATTAGATCTTAGGCAAGAGTGCTGGTTGTGTCTAGAATTTAATTATGGTGTCAGTTGGTCTATTTATTGAAGTTTGTATAATGTTTAGTTTGAAGCAGTGCAGACTTGTTTGAGACAAGCAATCAGAATCACGTTATAACTAAGTATATATTTTGAATGGTAATAATGAGTTGATTTAGTGTCTGCTAGTATGCTGATACATCAACACAATTTGCTAGTAGATATCAACATACTTACGCTTAAATTTATGAACAGCACTTGAATACAATAATGTAGTGGTTGCAACACAAGATAAGAGAAAGTTTTTACATTGTTTACTTTGTATTGAATACAAACTTCTTACTTACATGCAGGTTGTTAACCAAGATGAAAAATGTAAAATTTACATAAACACATAAATATTTGAACTGGGTTTTTCATTCATTTATATACTCATTGTTTACATATTTGTGTAAAGTAAACATTCTACTGTTAACAACCACACTTATCATTAACTACTTAGTAACCAATAATATTTTAATTTGACAACTATTATCAAATCATATCATGTTCATTGATTATTTCCATCTTATCTTAAATACTTGAGACTTTATTTTTGCTTGTTTTTCAATCATTTTGTTTGATATCTTTAATGTGAGTGAAAGACAATATTTAAGTTGCAATTCAGAAAAAACAATGTAAGTCCATAATTTTTAAACAATTGAATATCACAAAGGATTTATAAATTAAATATACTTTGGCTTTATCATTTTCCTATAACATAATATAGGTACCTACACCTATATTCTTGGAACTGTGAGTAAATTACATAAATAAACTTAAGTATGGTGGAATGTATTTGAATATTTACAATACATTTTTTTATCAGTTTACATGTAAAAGTTTCGACTTTCCTTGTTTTCTCAAATAACTTCCTTAACCTGGTTATTATTGAGCTGTGTTATGTTAAAGAACATTAAATTGATGAGAGCTGATATTTTTATACCTTCACATACCTGCTCCTAGTCAGATACCTACTTATCAGTTCTGCTATTTTTGGTATAAATACTAACTGAATAAAAGATCCTATTAATCTCTTGAATTTAAATGTTATAATTATAAAAGAAAAATGATCAAAATAAATAGGTAGTCAATTAAGTCAGGTATTTTATTATTGTATTTTGCTCTAACAGGTCCTGTCAGATAAATCCGGAGCAAGTGCGGTTGCTTCTATTCAAGGAGTGTGATTGGCGGGGCAGGAAGTTACTGTTCGACTCTGCTGCAATACAGAAGATCCCAGCAAACAAAAATGACAAGCCAAACGTCAGACAGTCAGATGAGGTGCCATGCATTCTGGAGGTGTCTGAGGGGTTCACATATCTGGTAATTATATCTTTTAAAAGATATCAAGACAAATTATAATAATAATAATAAAAAGATAAAGATTGTTGTTGTTAATCTTAGACTTGATTATGACAAGTTAGATATGGTACAGGTATAATATTTCTTAATCTAGTTAGTAGGTAGGTGGTGGGTTGGGTTATCTATTGATATGCCTAGTTTAATTAATCTTCATACATATTTCTGTTGACATGAACAAAATTGGTAAACTGAAAGATGTCTTATTAAAAAAATGTACACAGTTAAACACTAACTTGGATAGTTATCCCTTATTTTGGTGCCTATGAAGTTTGGGTCTTTGACTATACGACGTCGAATACGCTCGTCTTCGTCCAGCTACGCCGTGTTATTCATAAAGGTGTCCAAAGCCGGCCTCGCGGCTGATTACGACGGGTTAGCAAGTCCGTTGCAAGTCCCTCAACCTTGCCGGCGTCATGATTATTTAAATTCGTAGACATCTAAATAGCCACGGGTGCTTGTGAAAATGCAAATCGCTAAACAGGCCTGTAGTCGCCAGAAACATACGGACTTCCGCAAAAATTTTAAGATATTCTTTTCACATTCAAAGCTTAGATTCACCTAGAATTATAAATAAACAGTCTGACTTTCCTGTTATTTAAATGTTAAACTCGGGTTCGTGATAAATAAAAGCCAACCAAAATTTTCAAAGAATACTGACGTAATATCATCTCTAAACCTAACCGGAAAATCGTGATAAAAACATAAGTACTAGAAGCTGAGTTTACTTATCGATAAAATGAAGAATTGATCTTCATTTTATCGATACTAAAGTGCATAAAATGAATAAGTAGAATAATAGTAAGCATGACATAGTAATGCACAAAGATAATGCTGTTCTGTTCTCCATAGAGTCTTTTGTTTATGGACACCGTGTAATAGCGATTATACAGACTATTGTAATTGCAGTTCCAACAATAGTCTGTTGTAATTGGTCTAGAACCATATCAATGTCTTGAATGTGATTTTTCGCATTGCATCTAGCTAGACAATCAATGTATTAATTTATGATACAGCATAGAAAATATCTTGACATCTATTGTACATAATCATCATCATTTTAGCCAAAGAATATTCACTGTTACACGTATGAAATCCCTTTCTCAAAATTCCTGATGATATTGAAATTGTTATTTAACTCATAATTTGAATTAAAGTAAACCCAATCTCTGTTTTATTATTTTAAAAAATCAACTCATTTTGTTACTGTATTACTTTCTAAAATTATACAATAATATACACCAGATTTACTGTCATCTTGAATATTTTTATTTAATCATTGAATAAGTATTCCACTAATTTGTTTTCCTTCAACAAATTAATCCTTGTCATATAAAAATGAATTATGATCGTACTTATCGTTTTTATATTTCCGAGTCTCGCAAATGCGCGTATGTAGGCCGTTTACCTTAGCGTGTGATAATAATAATACGGCCACGAACACTGAAGCACGTGACTCGCCAGCTGCTTACGTTCATGAATACCGGCAACACGATGACGCGACTTCGGAATCGTGCAATATTAATCAAAGAATAACAGAAACTTGTCTCAATTTGTAAACTCTCAAATTTTTGGTACAGGGCCAAGGATACAACCTTTAGGGAACCCAACTCAAAATGTTTTATTTTTAACTTATATCTGTATTTTATTGATAAGATATCATGTCAATGGACTTGATACTACGTACTTATATGACGTTACGAACGGGATTATCTCAAGTAGCAGCTGCTACTTGTAGAAAGCTGAGTACATCGACAGATAATGCTGATCGAAGGCTTTAATAACAATACTGAACAATTATGGATATAAATTAATAATTCTGTTTTTGTTATATGTCTTTTTACCTAATTTGTTCGATTAGACTCTGAAGTCAACACCTCGTATAAAAAAGAGAGATGCCGTAATAGGTATCTCCACCACTTAAGTCTGTGTTAGTTTAAACAACTGAAACAATTTACTCAAATGGTATATCCTTGAAACTCATAATCCAGAGCCGGCCTAGTTAAGATTCCCTCTTATTTATAAAACTTGTCTTGTCATCTAGAGATGATCTATAAATCTTTTGCATCATTATCATGTTCTTGGCAATGTAGACCGGTTGTAGCTATATGAAGTGGGAATGGAATTAGTATGATGGACGTATCATGCTTTCTAAATCCATACACTTCTACGGAGTAACACTTGTTTAAAATTTTGTTTGCTTTTTTTCGTGTGTGATTTAGTGGTGGAGTTGCACCGTGAACTTTCTTTTTTCGCGCATTTAACTTTATCAGAATAACGTCCTGAACACACACGAGTGTGAGCGAACCTCTCATCGCGATAAATGTTTAAAAATAACACTACAATCGACATACGAAGCGGTCACAAGACCGACAATAAAATTTACTCTTACATTATCACTGGAGCATTCTATATTTAGATCACTTAAGATGTTAGCCTTTTCGATTATAAAGTGTGCCGTAAGTGGGACTTATTTGTGCGGACCGACCGTAATTTTAGCTGGATTCTAATTAATGAATATCACATGTCCCATTATAGTTGTGACAATTGTCTCTCTCATCTATATTTACTTCAGAAATCCACTTTGTCACGTGATAATTCATCACCAATTACACTCCAGGCGGTTGGTAGTTACGTATCTCGTCCAACTCCATATGTATTTATAGACATTTTTATCTTAATATGGAATCTAAATTGTTGTGTTCGTTTGAAAAGGGTTGCCAAAGTGCGTTGTTTTGTGACGGTTATTTTGAATGATAAATTCGACCGTTTTTCCTTACCTTCGTTATTAATAAACTACTGGTATGCACAAGAAAATACCAGTTTTATTTGGGCACCGAAGGTGTGTGCTGTTTTAATTAGGACTATTATTAAGGTCTTTTCTATAAATGGTATTGTTTTATCACCTTTGTCATATTTCACATTGGTACTTTAATTTGTAAATGATGTCCTTTGCTGAACAAGGATTTATCGAGTAAGGCGCGATTCGATGTTAATTTTTGTATCAACAAAAGCCTTAAAAGAGTGCGATTATATTTTTGGAAAATATTTCTTTAATAAATATTTATTACTTTGCCGTGTTACGTTGATGTGGGCGTAGTTGTGAATAAAGATATTATTTTTGGCCTCCGTTGACGTATTTGGTCGTCGACGTTTGTGCCCCACCTGTCATGTAAATCATCGTCATGATGAATGAGTGGGCTTTGTTTCGAAGTGTTGGAAGGTCAAATGGTACACGATGCCCTTTTTCGTCATCATTGCAGATTTCGAAGGTTATGGGACGGACGTAGTGACGTTTATGACAGTTATAGTCGGAATAGTTGAGTGAAACAAATAGGTCACAATACAAATAGTTAAAGACACCAATCGAATCCGGCCATTTTTAAAAATCTAGGTCTTTCCTACCCTATTCGAATTTTGAATTTTCTAATTTGTAAACAATTCAAACGATTAAAAACCTTATCATGTACCAACGCAAAGTGGGAACTAAATAAATACTTTTATAATTTACTAGCTTTCGCCCGCGACTTCGTTTGCGTAAATGTCGGACCCTCGTTCATCCCCTTATGGCGTAAATTTTGGAAAATCCTTTCTTAGCGGACGTTAATTAACTATAAAGTACCTCCCTGCCAAATTTTATTTTTATACGTCAAGCGGTTTTCGATATTTTTGATGATGAATGAGTGTTTTGCTTTTATTTATTTAGATTAATATGTTTTATTTTATATGTCTATGTTACATAAAAATGTTTTCTTTTGTCCTACAGTACAAGGGACCGGCGGCCGATGCAAACGTTCTCGGTGAGATGATATTTGGCGCAGTCGCAATGAACTACAAGAGCGTATCATTGAAAATCCACATTATGGATGAGCCAAGGAGGTAATGTTGAAAAGGTCAAATTCATTATCGTCATACTGCAATTTTATTATCTTTGTAACTGGCTGCATAGAAAATCTGCCAGCTCATTGTTTTATGCTCAATAAAGTGTGCATGAATCTGTAAACAATGTGAAGTAAAAATAGTGTAGATATTAGGTTCTAAAATATGGCTTTTATTTATAGCAAGACAGGTACCAATAAATCAAGTCAATACTAACTTAAGTAACTGAATTTTTAAACTCCTCAATTTTTTTTTCTGTGTTTTTGCATAAAATCTATAGAGTTTTAGATCGTGATATATCAATCAAGAAAATAAACTACCAAAATGTTGATATTTGTTATGCCATGAGTTAATACTTTAATTGACATATGATTAATTTGTACCTAGCTGGATAATAAAAGTCGTGAACTGAAACATTCGTGATACATGCGACGTAAGACTATTTACAACTACATTTATAATAGCAAGAAGTACCTACTTATTTGCGACTAGGGAATGTAATTTGAATCCTGCAGGATTCACATAGTTTAGTCTCACATGCCATAATGTGAGACTATGCTTGGTTGGACAAGTTGTTCCAAGCTAAACTACACAGAATTAAGTATTGGATTAAATCCCTAGATCTGTCTTCCCCTACGTACCATACAGGCGATATGTATGTGCTTATGTACCAATATGTTTCCTAGGTTGATGTGCTCAAAAGTGTTTTGTGTGCCATCGCGACGGATTAGCCGAGTTGACCGTAACCCTGAAAGGAGAGAAGCAAGTGGTTGCGGCGATAATGGCGACCGGTCCAAACCGCTCAGTGTTCCCCTCGTGAGAGAAGAAGGCGTGTCCTTGAGCTTCTCGCTCGATAGGGGAGACTCGGGTGAGTTGAACTAAATATGAATATTAAAAAATATTATTTGCATCTTAAACGAATACGAACCAGTTGGTCACCTGAATTATTCTAGGTTTTTTTTCGTTGGAGTCTTATAATTGACATTTTGCATAATATTCTATAGATTTTATTGTTAAAAACCAGATGCATATCTGTATAATGGCATCTGGTAATTTTAACAACCAGTTTTTTTTTCTGGTCCTTTGAGTCGCGCGATATGCTTAGTATATTATTATTCAGAACGTCAATAATTCTATGTTTTTCGCGAATGCCCACCGAGCCCACGACAAGGGGTCTTTGCTTGTCTGTCATTACACTAATTCGCCCTAACCCCACGTACCAATAAAATATCACGAGCGAGAATTGTGCCCAATTATTTGAATAGCTATAACATTTGAAAGAATCATAGTTGTGACCTTAATAGCTTATCTATATATCCGTTCACTCATTGTCCTTTTTTCTGTTTAATTAATTTGTTGATGTTCATCGAAAATAAGGATAATAAATATGGTTTAAAATATTTCTTAGAATGAAATTATAAAGATTTTACTTAATTAATAACATGTTTAAAATGTTGACAAAATATTGGTTTCTTTTTTAACTATTCATTTATGTAAATATTTATCATTTTTAATTTCGTACGTTTTTTCTACAATTTACAATTCACCCACCAAATAAGTGTACTTTCTACTTGTTCGAAATCATACCCAATGCATTTTATTTATATTAACAGTATTTTTCAGGTTACTATGGAGATCATTCGCCTTATAGCAGTGTGGGTTCCACGCATGATTACTTCTCAATGTGCGATATTTGGGACAGCAACAACCAGGAAGACTTCTGCTCTTTTCATCGTAAGTAACCTTTAACATATTGATTTCTTACTTATAGATTTTGAATATAACTTTTGTGAGCAAAAGGACCATGTCTTATGTACCCCAATTATTTTTAGCATAAGATATAGGACTCAGAAATAACGTCGTTTCTTATTAGTGAAAGAAATTTCAGAATTGGACTAGGACTTTCGGAGATTAGCGTGTTCAAACAAACAAATTCTCAGCTTTACAATATAGATTCCTCTCAGACGCGTCAAAAAAAGTTAATAAATGGGCTGATATTAATATTAAAATAATTAAAAAGTTGATAAGGAAGTCACGACTGTTACAAAGAATGGAAAGTTTTAATATAAAAGATATCTGGGGATTTTTATTTGTGCAGTAAATGTCAGTTTTTAATTTTGTTCAATGAGTAACGAACCAGTTTTATTTATTTGTTTGCAGTTTTAAGTTTTTTGAAGCATACATATATTATTATAACATTAAACAATATAAAATTTATTGTTTTTATTTTACACTAGCGTCCGCCCGCGACTTCGTCCGCGTAGTTTTTTTCACCCATATTCAGTTAAATCTTTGGTTAGGTACTGCTCCGCTCTCGTGGGTCGTTTCGTGATGTTATATAGCCTATACTGCTTAGTCAAAGTAAAAAAAAAATATTTCAATTAGACCATTTACAGGCACTTTTGAATTGTCAAGGAGTCGGTCAGTTAGTCCGAAAGTTGAAGCTAGTTGCTCTATGCTTATGGATATGGCTATCTTATATTCAAAAATATTTTTTGAAATCCGACTGGTACTTTCAGAGATTAGCATGTTCAAAGAAACAAACAAACTCTTCCGCTTTGTTTTATCTTTTGAGTATACATATCCATAGTCAGGATTCTATCGTGAAAGATATTTTGAAATTCATATAGAAATAAACTGGTATTATTCGGTTTGCAAAAGAAATGTCGTCGAGGTATTTGTCTAAGTTTACTCGAATCCAAACATTATACTATTTAACATAAACTTATCCAATGTTTTCAAAGCCGCACAGGTCTTGTGACTGATGAAAGATCAATTAAATAAATACCCCTCATCATCAGCATAGCAATCCTTTGCAGGATTGGGGCCTCTTCAATTGCTTAGTTGATACCTTTAACCTATAATTCCAAGACATAACTTCTTTAAAAAAATCACTTTGTTTTAGCCCTAAAGATAAAGAAATAAATGACGTCACGATTTTTTTTCCTATCAGTACCACCTGGCAGAAAACTGAGTACCTCAAGCAATGGCAGTTGGCAGCGGAGGACGTTCCAGAATATGGCGACCAAGTTTGACGTCGGACATCAAAGTACCAACCTACTAGGAGTTCCGACGAAAACTAGCAACGCCACCAGTTCAGATTCGCAGGTTAGTTGCTTTTTTTTTCTTTTTAAGGAGTCATTCAGTTTGTAACTTTACCCTTCATTTGTGGACGTTAGGACCAAAAAATTATGAATATTGTTTTATGATAGCTTTTCTAATTTTAAAAGCTCTTATTGCACGCATTTTCGCTGGAAAGCACGTGTACCGAACACGTGTATTCCACTGAAAGATCTAGACATCAACGTTGAAAACATTGAGCAATCATTTCCACAATATATTTTCTAAATAGACACGTCATGGTAAATATTGAAACAGTACATTTAACAATATAACTGTCTGTCAGTCAAATGGGCCGATGACGTCAGGGCTCTCGTGAGAAAACGCTTCCTGTTAAATGTAAATTGCACGTGATAGACAGTTGCACAGATAAATGATGGAGTGGCTCTGATAATAAAGTAGCATTCAAAATAGAAGCTTGTGTTTACGATAAGCTTTACTGGTACTTATAGAAATTATTACTTGTTATAAGTGGTAGTTGAGCTTAACGAGAATCAAAATTTTATGAAGAAAATTGTATGCTGTGTTACTTGAAACAACATAATATCTGCTCAGTGGGCACAAGAGTGTAGTACAGAGCTGATGCCTTGAGCCTGTGACGGGTTCGCGGCAGGCCACAAAGGAGATGGCGAGACGAACTGTAGGAATCAGTCCAAAACTGAAGGGATAAAAACACGGAATCGTGAAAGATGGAAGGATTAAAGGGAGGTCTTTGCCCAGGAGTGGAACAGATCAGGCTAATATAAAAAAAATACTTGGAACGAATAAATATTTCAATCTAAACATGGCCGCTGAAAAAGTCTGGATGCGAAAAAAAAACTGTTGTGATGTGAATTGAGATACGGCAGACAGATAAGATTGATCGAACGAACAGAAAAAACAAAAGACAAGCGCCAATACAAATAAGTACATCAAAGAAAAACAAATGCCTATCGAAAGCTCTAAAATAGGATAAAGTATCACTATGGGCCATTCAGTAATTGTTTACAAACAGCACTATCAACACTATCTCGTATGCCGCGTGATGCCCGTCACATGATGTCCAGACTATCATTCAGTCATGTGAGCCGTTATCAGGACAATGACAGAACGCTGAAGGTAGTTTATTGCTGCAGCTACATTGTTATGTTTGATTGTGGTGGTGGGTGAAGCAACTGGTGTGTTTTGTATTGTAGGACCGTTGTTTGAGTTGGGTAGGTAGGTAGGTGAATTTTATATACCTAACCTTCTTTTACTTAAGGGGAATTATAAGAGATTATAAGGGTGTACTTCTAGGCTGGCCCTTTTTTTTACACATAAGAAAGAATGACAAACAAAAAAATCACCAAATTCTACCTCTTCATTATATTACTGAACATTGAACAAAGGCAACACATTGACTTCTTGGTAAGAAATGCTCATAGAATACGCTTTCCTTGTATCAGATGAACCTACGTCGTCGGCTTTTCCAATCTTTCATTAATATTTTACAATAGTTTGATATTCAGCTGCATCCGGTTAGACTGAAAGCAGTGGAAGCCGACCCCAACATAGTTCGAAAATGGCTAGGCAGATGATGATGATGAGTTGAAAATCTCATTAAGCATGCAGGACTCGCTGTTCGCTCTTACGTGTTCGATAACCTGACATTTAAATTCAAATATACGTATTTCATCTTTTGTGTCTTTAGTGTTCCATCTATACTATATACTTATAGTTAGCCTTTTTAGAGTTCCGTACCTCGGGGGCAAAATGGAGCCCTATTGCACTTGCTTTTGCCCTCTTCCACAGCTCATCTTTTGAACTGTAATACCCTTCGTACCCCATAAACCCATTATTTACGAGTCCGATTCTCACTTGGCCCTTTTTTTTTGGTTCTCGGCGATTTACTCATTAGTTAATCTAGAACACCTAGTGTGATATTAAATTACTAAGGTTACTGAGACCTTTCATTAATATCTTTCATTATAGAGAAAGTAGTTTTTATCTAGACTAGAACTTTGTAATTCATATACGAGTAACACTATTTCTTGTTGTGTTATCGTATATTTTTATTGTTTCATAATGTTGACTTGACTCTAAAAAACATGTCCTATAGTACAGATTACGCTTATCTATGCACTAAGAA
Source organism: Hoplodrina blanda (assembly GCA_949316365.1). Taxonomy (NCBI): domain Eukaryota; kingdom Metazoa; phylum Arthropoda; class Insecta; order Lepidoptera; family Noctuidae; genus Hoplodrina; species Hoplodrina blanda. The sequence continues at coordinate 5,176,866 of OX438582.1, forward strand.
TGAATTAAATTGAACTAGTTACATAGAACTTAGGCGTTAACTGTATTAACAGAACTATCTAGCTTAGGATCGCGAATAACAACTTGGCTTTGAAAACCTTGTACATACGACGTTCTAAAGCTCCATTCGATGTTCTAAGTTTCCATTGGGACTCCATTTGAGCAGCCTCAGAGCGATAGCCTCAGAGTCGCCTCGCCAATAGCACTTACTTGGTTCAAGTCAAGGCTGGCCTCGATTCACGACTGCCAATGGAGTCCTAGCATAAAAGATGGAATTAATTTCTTTAAATCTTGATGATTGTAACAAAAATAATAACCGTGGTTAAGATACAGTTGTTGCCATCAATCTCTTTAACTTTTGTTTTTCTTAATTACTCTTCCGGCTTATACATATAACATTTCAAACACAACAGAATAATATGCTTGTTTTTTTAATAAAATTGTCAAAACATATCTATAAATATCCAATCATCATAAGATAACATCTTTAATTTATGAATCTACGTAAGTTCTTTAAATAACTGCAGAATTGGGAGTCGAATCCCTATGTTATGGCTGAGGGTACGAAAAGTGTCCTTAAATTAATTCAGTTCAAGAACGGAGTGTCGGATAACTGGTTCGGAACGAATCGAGGTTCGGTCACCGACTCGTGTCACGTGAGGACGGGACGAAGCCACTGCACCCTCGATTCATATCTCGGTAAAGGTTAAATCACTTAAAAAATTTGGCCTTATACGCCATGTTTAATTTTAAATTTAGAATGTCAAAAAAGTGTTACGCGTAAATCCTATACCTACGGGTTGAACATGCATAGACCTTCAAGCGATGCAATTTTTTGGCGGTTAATAAAAACAAAGCTGTTCCGTACATATAATAAAAAAGATGGGTAAAACTAATATTTTTGCTATAGACTGACGAAAGCAGTCACCGAAAATACATTTCAGTTGTAGGTAAAATGCTTGTGTTATCTTTGTGCGATGTGAGGAGAAACCCGAATGCAGTTTGTTTGTAATTTCCAGAACGCAAACATCATCTCATGTCAGTATTTTCATGATTTGTTTGTAAATTTTAGTATTGTTCATTTTGGCATTCGTTTGAATATCCATATCGTCATACTAACCGAAAATGTACAAAGCCCAGCACATTTAACTATACCTTTTTGTTGTAAAATCGCACTTATAACAACTGCATAAGATGCCGCAGAGTTTACCTTAAAACACTGTCGTTCGTACTTGGAAACAACGGTATAATAAAAACCACTTTTGAATTAAGTGCTGGCGGATTTTATAACACTTAAGACTCAAGTATTTTTAGCGATAGCTATTGATAAAAAATGTACCTATGGTACGACAATGACTGTTGCAGTTCTGTCAAAATGACACAAATAGATCGAATCTCAGTGTTATAATCTCGTTTGTTTGAAAGGACAAAGAAAACACGGATTAGATTAAAACTTAAGCGATCTAAATCACGACAAAAGATTTACCATATCTCCTAAGATCAATCTTAAAGTGATGGATACAACAAATCAATCATATAATCTAGATAAAAGGTTCCCAAGTTATTTCTGATGCGCCCCCTTTCTACAAAGAAAATAGTCCGAAAATAGTCCTGCCCACAAAGACTGCACATCAAAAAATAATCAGATAGGACAAAAATGTATAGTTCTTTATTGCGAAAAATGTTTAAATGTCCAACTTTTAAATCTAAGTATGTTACGGTGTGGTACGGCGTAAACGCTCGTAATCTGTAAATATGGTCCTAAACTAAACTGGTCTTTGCGCCCCCCCACTTTGAAAACCCCTGATCTAGATTCTAGAACGATTTCATTTGACTACTGAATTAATCCTTCCTATAAGTTACTCGAACAATTAGGTGTAACGACTTAACAATTGAGCCATTAATTACACGAACGGAAACGTTGGCAACGGATCACATGCTACTTGTATTTGCATACAGTATGTTACTAAACGAATATTCAAATACAGGCTGTTGGCTTTCCTTTTTGGTTGTAACTCGTGAATGTTAAAAGATTGTGTGTTGTATTGTTTAGCGACTTTTATTTGGGTAATTTACTTATGAACAACGGTAATAATTTATTGAAAAATGTCTTCATTTTGCATAATTGGACAAGATGTATGGATCAGCTGATTGTTTTTTCGCGTTCAATGACTCCTTTTCAGGTTTTTGGTAAACAAAGAATTAGTTTTTATTCTAAATACATATTCTTGGGACTCCCTCTTTTCCTCATACTCCTATACATAGTACTACGAGACGGCAATGCGACATGACTACAAAAACTACCGTAAATTCGTTTTATGGTATACATCTGAGCTGGGTCATATTTTCCGGCTGTTGTCACAAAACCTTGACCCAAATTCTAATATTCGCAAAAAGAGAAGATAATCTCAGATTACCTAAAACCAAAGCAAACAAAGGGCAGCTTAAGCGTATTGTTTAAAAAAAAATCTGTAATGACCATTATATTATTTGTGTTTGTTAACAGCTATACAGCAACAGCACGACAAGCGGTACAAGCGACAGCATAGCAAGCACGGGGTCAGCGATGATGCACAGAAAGAATAAGCTCGGTCTAGCGCTGTTGATCAGTGTGAATGACTCCGCGCAAATGTGAGTGGGAATCTTTCTTTAATTTGGACTCATTATTTAAAGTTAATATTAATCCGTAAGGCTAAGTAACTGGGCTGCTCCCAGTTGTCCTTTTGTGCCTATTGACCTACTACTACCTATTTAATATGGAACGAATTCGAAATTATGTTTCTCACCACACACTTAAATTGTTTCTCTAGTACTTGTTGAACTTTATAGTCTTGGCGCTATTCTGTTGATTCTGGCTTTTAGGACTTGCCGTGCTTGCGAATAGTATGGCGGGCTTTATTTTTTCATTTTGTTCTTTGTCTCTCGTACGAAAGGACCAATAAATGATTTGTAACTATGAACATAGTTACAAATCAAATAATACTATAATACTTATGGATTGATGCAACATGTTTTCACCGCTACTAGATTTAGAACTGTTGTATGAGAATGGAGCAGCCTTGATGTGTATGGATAAAATGGCTATTGTGTAGATTCAACATCATTATTAGTCATATACTAGGCCGTTGTACGTATTCAAGGTGATAACCATCTGTACCGATGTGGTTACCTCAATCAGTAAAAAGCGACTATCTTTTTATCATTGAAAATTTCTGTCAATCCTCTATCAATTTTATGCATTATTTATTTACTTAATTAATGCCATGAAGTTTTTCTAAAGGCTAGTTAACAATAATTTCAACCTTTCGGGCTTCTTAGTTATATTACGTCACTCACAATTCTCACAAGAGGTCGAGATGTAAATGTAGGTTTAATGTGTACTTCTAAAATATTATAAATAGATTATAACCTTGTTACGGGAAAGGATTTGTGTTTATGTTTACGAAGCTTTAACTTGACGTGAGATGAGTCGGAAGGTCGTATGAGTGTATGTAATATTCCAGCGAGTTGGGTAATTGACTTTTGGTTCGGAATAGCATTATCATCATTATGTAGTTGGAGTAAGTGGTATGAATTATATTTTAGGATAATTATTTAAGTGACCTATTCCGCAAAATAGTTCCGAGTATTTTGTTTGGCCGATGTTTGGCGCTGCATTAGGCTGGCACAATTTATGCTTATGTTGAAAGAGCATTTGGTCCGCAAAAATATTTAAGCATAGGTAGGTTGCAGGTTGCACCTGCTTGTGTACTTTAAAAAACATTAAAGTCTTTCCTATTGATGTTTGTGTAAAAATCCGATTGAGATTGTTTTGTGTAAAATATAGGAGTCTTCCGTTACCTTGGAAGCTAACTTAATCATTTTACAAATGTCAGAAAGATGTTTTGAAGTCCATATCTGTATCAATCAATCAACCAATCATTAAGCTGCAAGAAATCCAAGATATATTTCACCTAAACTAGAGTTGCTAGTTACAATTGTAAATGTCGTTATCCTAACGCTTTTTATAATATTTGTACAGTGACGTTGTTAGGCGATGTCTGGAACACTCGCCGCAGCTGCAAGCTCTCGTGTGTCGGCTGCGACTGGCGACGTTGGCTGCGGGCGCCACCGGCGGCCGAGTGTCTGCGTTGTACCGCGCGGCTGAACATGCGGCTAGCTGGTGAGTGACATACGCACATCGAGACATCAAGCTGGGTCAAGCTGAGGATATTATTATTATTTTTTGTATTTTTGGTCCTTATGTTTGCCTATATCTTTTGTTATGCCACTATGTGTGCACATATAAAAAATGCTTTGTACTTCTTCATAAAAGTCAAATTCGCCATAATCCTAACGAATGTTCGCCTCGTTGTACTACACGTAAGTTATACTACACAATAACATAAGTAAATATTTAGTACTTCCGTAAACTCATTTTTTTATTAAAACTACTCAAAAATGGTCGATTTAAAAGACTGAAGAAAATTAAATATTACCAGTTGTGGCAATTGCCTTAAAAAAATAAGAGCTAATAGAAACCGGTAGTAACAGGAAAATTGATAAAAAAACAACTAAGTAGGTATAATAGGTAACAGCTGCATCCATTTTTTTTCCATAGGTTATCAGATCTGGTGTACGGGCCCCGCCTCCAACCGGTGTGGTTGAATCTAGTCACGGGCGACTCGCGAGCCTCCAACAAACTCGCCGAGACGCTACTGTCCAATCTCTGCTCTGTATTAACTGTGGGAGACACGAAGACCACTAATTTGTAAGTATTATTATTAGTATTTAGTTTATAGTTAAACTTTCATTATGAAATAGTTCCTAAATGTGGAGGTTTTTCCACATTTAGGAACTCCGGCACGGAGGACCAATTTTGATTACCAAATTACAAATTGGTCTTGCTATCCGCAATTTTATTTTACTTACCTACACTCAATTTTTACAACTTTTATCTACTCTATGCCATGCTATGCTATATCTAGTCATATCATCTATTTCTAAACGTCTATGACCGAGTTAAAAAAATAATTTGTTATTTAATAAACAAACATTGCTCCACACTAGGAATTTTTCCACAATACACAAACAACCAGACCCGGAACAACTGTCTGTAGTCTGTACAAATATGTGGGAATCCAACCTTAATTATTATTTATTACCTACCTATATTCCTGTGTCTATTATCTACAACCCTTGAACTCAGTAAGCCAAAGTACGTTTAAAGTAAAATTTATTCATCTCAGTCTATGATTCATAGACTATTCTTGTCTAGGTTGTTAGCCCCATTATCTATTACTATTTTCAACTAGAAAAAAATATATTCGCACGATAAACTCTAATCCAAATATATTGTAGTATTCTTATGCCCACGCGAAACTGAAATGAATGAAGAACTGAATAGAAATTCTGTTTGCTTTCTCAAGCGTTACGATCGATTGAGGTAATCGGGGCACTATTATAGTGAGTACTCTAGAATGTACCTACATGCTACTTGTATAAAATAAAATGTAACAGTATGACAAATATATACACATAAAAATATTTAAACAGCCGACAAAACCTGTGTTAGGTCGGTATCAATAATACCTATATATATTTTTTTAATCTAACTAAAAGTTCCACATTCCAAAAAATTAAAAACTGATTCTTAATTCTTTCGAAACAAAAAAAACTTTCAATTACTCGAATTCTTTTTTCAAATTCTTAATTCAAATCAATGGTCCGTCCAACGTGAGCTAATTAAAACAACACACGAATAAATTACTCTAGTTTCAACATACCAACACTTTCTACGCCCAAATAGCTGCTCACAGACTGTCTTGAACAATTATTTTTATCTTGATTTAGTGGCTCGATCACATGATGTTAGGACTAGGTACAAATGTATACTGTGTCGTAAATCACGTCAGTCACTGTTCATATAAGTAATAAAAATGGTAAAGGAAAAAACATGTTTGTCTTCAAACAATAAAATTTAAGATTATAGTTTTAGTAATTGATTTTTTTGAGAAGGGGCTCGTCTGGGGACAACTTTTATTATCGCATGGTAGAAATACCCATGTAGTTCTGCCGCTAAGCAGTGCTGATTTATTGTGTCCCCGTTCGCAGGGTATGACTGCCAGTGTATTGTTTTTTCGGATTTCCATCTCTTTTGCCAACCAAGAAGGTGGCTGCTTAAGACTTTTCTGTGGTGTCTTAAAAATTAAAGCCTCCAGACAGGGCTTGAAACTTATAAGCGAAGCGACTACACGCGAAGGGCACCCCTTGTGGGGTACCGACCTCGGCTTAGAGCATCACTGGGGGACGACAGCAAGGGGTCAGGCTGGATCGGACTTTGATTATTTAGGGACCAGTGTAATTACAGGCTCAAGCCACTTTTACAATATTTAAGCTTTGTCTTAGCCTCTGTGGGATGGCATCGGATCTGCGATGTCTAAGGTGTCTATTCAGCAGGTTTCATTACGGGCGATGATATAACAAATCTTACCATCAGATGGGCTGCAGGGTCAGCTTCTTGTCAGCCCCAAAAAAACTCATATAGATCCGTTGATCCTGCACCTAATATCTCTCCGGTCGTCTCGGATTGCCGTCGTCTCGGATTGCCGTCGTCTCGGATTGCCGTCCCATCGCACTTTGAGAGTGAGGGAAGAGAGAGAGTGCGTTTTGTTTGCAGACATACTTACGCACATCTGCATACTTGACTAGTCTCTATTGATTTTGCCGCTGTGATCGGCCTGGAGAATATTATTACTACAAAAAAAAAAGAAACAGTTGAGACTGAAAAAAAAATGATAGAAAAAAACATGATGTTTTGCTTCAAATGTTAATGATTACTAAATGTGATTTCACGAGTCACGATTAATTTGCTAAGCGATGAATCACCCTATTAAAAGAACTGAGAAAAGGATTAACACATCTTTATAACTGTTATTACATAACAACATCACGCCTGTAATCCCCAAAGGGTTAGGCAGAGGTCTACTCATTAGTACACTAACATTTTTCTAGTTATGTTTAAGTCCCATCTAATAGGGGGCACCGGGGCAATGTAATTACCATCAGCCGGGCACAAATCGACACCCCAAGGCTACTACTGAGAAATTCCTGATGGGAAAACCCAATAACACTTTGCCCGACCTAGGAATCGAACCCAAGACCGCTCAGCAGTCGCGCAACCACTAGACCAACGAGGCAGTCATATAAATCATTACGATTATCGTTTAAATTGCATGTAAAATATTTTTGATTGGTTGTTCGTAAATTGTGATGACAGGCGCCACCCACTAAGAAATTCTTCATGTTCGTTTCAAACCTGTATCATTTATTAAATGCCAGAATTTTAATACACAGGTGTATTTGGCACCTACACAATTTTTTATACCCAGTTATTACAGGATTCTTGTTAACGATTAATCAAATAGATAGATTATTGTCAGGGCCAGATTAACTATGTCGGGGCGCCTAGGCGACGTACGTCTCTGGGCCCATTTATCCTTATTACCCCTTCCAGAAATATTTTGAGGATGGTTACACACAAATCTTTAAATATTTTTGGGTTCGGGGGCCCTATACGATGCGGGGCCCCTAGGCAATTGCCTACACTGCCTATTGGATAATCCGGCTTTGATCATTGTTACATTGCATGTCCGGGGTTTATAACTTACTAATAGTGAGCCAAAGGTGAATTGACTAAAATATATTTGCATACATACACAAGCTTTTTTCTGCTTGGAAGTCAAAGACTCCCCTAATTCGGCCCTGTCCCAAAATCCTGTTCTTAGCTAACGTCTCCTATCTCTAAAATTAAATTTCAGCTTCTTCGCGACATTCGCGCGGACGAAGTCACGGGCAAAAGCTAGTTTGGTACAATACGCGCCACACAAACTTTACTATTTCGTAATAAATATTATAACCATTTATTTGTTTTATAAACATATATAATTACATTTTTAAATATTAATATAAAAAAAATAATATTGTTAAGAATTTTAATCTAAATGTCATCGAAACAAGCTACTATAATTGAAAAAAATAAAAAACACGACTGCAATTGCAATTGTTAAAATTAAATCGAGGCTGGTATTAATTTACGTTTTAAACCACACCGGTTTCTTTTAATTTTTTACCAGCCTATGTTACTCGGAACGATGCAAGGATTGTAACGATACCATACATCTAAATCGGTTCAGGCGTTTTAAAGTTATGGTGGAATAAAGAAACTCACATAGGTACATACATACATATACATAGGTACATACATTAACCCTGAACACATAACACTCCTTTTTTTGGGGCAGTCGTGTAAAAACCCTAAAAAGATACACAAATTACTGATAACTATTTCGTCCATCCATTCCTGCGCAAGCTCCCCATTACTGACGCTTGTCAAGTCTCATCTTTCGTGGCGCGTATTGTATAAAGGGTTTATTTGACATTTACTAACAGACACTTAAATTTTATTTATTTGTTTAAATCGAGCTCCCGTCACAGACAGTTCCGCATAGAACTGCCAAACGTTCTACGGATTCCTAAAATCAAAGAATTCTTGTGATAATACTTAAAATTTCCTATAAAATTCACGTGATGTGTGTAGGCGATATAGAGATATTTTATAGCTGTTAAAGATATACGACGGTACTTCGTGGTGTTGATTATATGGCTCATCAGATAACACAGGCACATGGTCACATGATTTTCCTAAAGCTCCCGCGCAATCATGTTAGCTATTATATAATGTTTTGCAAACGTAATAAAGGTGTGTTTGCTCTGGTCTGGATATGAAAGCAGGTGTTTGTTATAAGTCACTATTTAAACTATGTGTATTGATTTTGCTTTGACGTCATTTTATGTGATTCAAGGAGCTGATGTTTTATAAAGTTCGAAGTCAAAGTCCAAGTGTTATCCTTTATTTCTATTAGACCATTAGGCACGTTTGAAAGTGATATACAAGAAAAATGAATTGAATCTAGTTTCTTCTTCCAAAAGGTTGTTTTGTATAGAGAAGAATGGGCAAGAAACTTCATAAAACATTTATTTTAAAAACTACCACTACACTACTACTATCTCACTCTACTACTTACTCTTTCTTACTTAAAAGAAAGAGATATCAGTAATAGGGACTTTAGCATTTTTTTTCTTGTTGTTCCATTATACAGTAGCTGAACGGTTGGTTATTGTTCTGCGTGTCGCGAGTTTGATTCCTGCACGAAACAAATATTTGTATGGCCTACAGGTAGTCGTTCTGGGTCTGATGTTCGTGCATGTGAGTTTATATGTTTGATACACACACGATACAGTAGAAATGTCTAGTGTTAGAGAAACATTGTTTTTAAAAGAAAAAAAAATCCCGCAATTACAATATACAATAGATTTACGAAAATAATACGTAACTCGTCTATAAACTGTGAGTTCTTACGTCCACACATACGATGACAAACCGACAAAAAACACGAATTCAAATATTCCAGCCATTACTTTTTTTAAATCAAAACAGACATTTCGTTACTCATTTCTCATATCAGACCGCATCACACCTACGCGACGATTATGTAAGCTCGATAATCAATCGCGACTCCAGACGTGAAAATCGCCTCGTTCACCGGCTGGAACACGTCCAACGCGGCAACGCCACCGATTAATGACAAAATAAAAAAAAAGGACAAAAAACTCTATGCATTAATTTTGGCGCGATTTCACGCGTCAGTTACAGAAACAAAGTGTGAATGGAAATGTGTCTGTTCTTTTCTTACGTTTATTTTTCGAAGTTAGTCAGGTATTGCTACTCGGCTTCTTGGTTTTTTCCGTCGTAATGTTTACGTATTAAACTCACGTGATTGCTGATGTTGTTTTTTTGTTATTAGATTGATGTCTGTTCAACAAATTGTTCAACATTGTTGTGCAACAAAGGTCGAAAGAGTTCGCATAGCTAGAAATACATTTATACTAATAATTATAAAGAGGTAAAGTTTGTAGGGGGTAATCTCTGGATCTACTGAACCGATTTTGAAAATTCATTCGCAAATTGGAAGCTACGTTATCACTGAGTGATAAAGGCTATATTCTATTATAAAAAAAATCGAGATCCGTAAGAAAAAGCACGCGAACGAAGTCGCGGGGAGAGTGCTAGTTGGCGATATTTTGAACGAATTTTTGAATGATTTATCTAATCAATTAATTAAATATGCATATACGGGTTTTTTATCTGTTTCAAATAATGATGTCGATATTGTTAATTGAAACAGTTTTATCAATTTGTATAACCTGATTCAATTGAACCGTTAACATTGAATTTGTGTTATTTGATAACAATTTATTTTATCAATTCTATATCCATAAACGGATATTTACAATCCATTCAAAGGCTACTTTTAACAAGAGTACGTTTTTAATTATTTTTATACTAGCACATTGCCCGCGACTTCAAGAGGTTTAGGCTGCGCAAGAGCCTAACATCAGTAGTACTGTTCTGTAAAAATACTAAGATACAGACTAGATTCAGGAGAATTGTAAAGAATACCTAGACCAAAAAGTACTCTAATAGGTGTATAGATTTATTATGCGACACGTGTCTATAACAGCAATTATTTTCAATTTCGCTAATCATGAATCGTGATCTGTTAATGACAGAGTCAAATACTGATTAGCGTGGTCGTGACTGAGCGCCGCATCCTAACGAGGTCTTTCTATCGTTACAGTTTCATCAGCACGCTTCTGACGCACGTGCTTACCTACCACCTGGGATGGGTGGCCACCGTGAGTCCGTACGACACCATCGACCACCAGACGAGGCCACAGGACATGGCAGAGTCCTACAAGCCTTACAACGCGCTGTGGGCACAACTAAACGATCTCTGCGGGAGCATCGGCTTCCCTCCCCGCGCCGCCCGCACCGTCATCAGCGGACCGACCAACACACAGTTCCTCAATAGACTGCTCGCCGTACTAACATACTTCTTACGCTGCGGTGACGTCAGACGAAACGACTTCCAATTCAAAGACTGCACTCTCAAAGAAAGTAAAGTCGTAAACGTCACGCCGACGCCCGAGCCCACCAGCGGGCTGCGCAGGACCGCCACACACGTAAACAAACTTGGACAGTGCGACGCGGACAGCTTAACTGTGCCGACAGTGAATACTCAGAACAGTGATAGTAGTGTCAGTACTTTAGCGGCTAGCGAGGTCAGCATCAAGAGATCGTCCACGCTCGCCAACTTAGGTCAAAAGCTCTCTAATAGCTCCGAGTTCACAGTTGTAGATTGTAGTTCTACGAGCGACGTACCGGTCACCAGCCAGCTCAAGAGAAACCCAACTATGATGCTGTCGTTGAAAGCCTCCTCGGATTCTAGTCTTAACTCGTCGCTATCAGAGAACGAGACGGAGGAGAAGAAGGTCGTGTTCGTGTTAGGTGATAATGACAAACTAGTGGGGCTGAAGAACAAGTCAGCCGACGGGAAATCCGTGAAGAAGTCTTCCAAAATCCACAATGAACCCTTAATCCTTGAAGTACCAGAGAAGATGACTGAAACGTGTAAGAAGGAAGGCTGTGAGCAGGACAAACGGGCCGACAGTCCGTCGAAATGCTGCGGGCAAACGCTTCAACATTCCAAACCAATCAAACATTCCGGTTTTAAGTTCGAGTTCGATAAGTACCCTCAGATAGTCACTAATTATATGAAGAGCAAAAACTTAGAGATATTAGATAGGCACTATATTGGTAAACCGGGGAATTTGAAGCTGGATAACTTCCAGTTTGACCCGACGATCGTGCCTCCGATACAGGAGGAGCGGTGCGAGACTTGTGTCAAGTGTCAGATGATGGAGTCGATGCTACAGACGCCGACCAACGCCTCTGAGATGGAGTATATGAACGACATGCCTCGCCAGATAGAACCACAGTTCGCTAAGGAGACAATAGTCGAATCATCTCCAGAGAGAGAAGCGTCACCTAAGACATTTGTGAGGCAACGGAAAGAGAATACAGTCGTAGTTAATTTCGTGAAGTCTAAAGAACAGGGGTATGAGCCAAAAAGGCCTGCAAGGAGGTTGAAGAGGGAGAATACAGCGGAGAAGCTGGTGGATGTGAAGCAGGTGGTGGAGTTCCCTGCGCGTGCGCTGTCGCCGTCGTGTGCGACGCACGCGCGCTCCGGGTTCGACGCCTCGCTGCTCGGCGCCGTCACCGATCACTATGTACCTGATTTAATTTTACAAGGTTAGTGAACATTGTGATATGCTAAATTTATTAGGCTAATAAAAGATTTTTATGATAACTCTTAAGTAATGAAATATATAATCTATAGTCTTAATATTATAAAGAGGTAAAATTAGTTTGTTGGTAAACTCTGGTAGTAGAGGTACGAAAAAATTTTTTTACAGATAAATATTACCGAGTGTCATACTATCGACGAAGTCGAGGACAGAAGATAGTATCTGATAGTTTGATGATGAGAATCGGTTTCGTGCATTTTCACGGATCTATTAGCCAAACAAATCTGATCAATTAACACTTTCATTACCACTACGATTTTCACGATGTTTTCTCGGATGCCGCCTACATTTTTCGTTGGACTCAAATAAACATGTGTAAGTATGTAAATACAAATGCATTTTGGAAAAAAATAGCAAACACATTGAACTCGCCGGGCGAGGCTACGGCGCTGGAATAAAATTTACGTGGACTCTCCGGGCGAGTCGGTGGCACTGAACGTGTTAATAGAGAGATAATATGAAGAAGATTTTAGAAAAGAAAGAAAATTATTCATTCGTAGAGTACCTTCTATTTATTCGGAAAAATGTAAATATTGCTGCTGTGGAACAATGTGAAGGAATCACTGAAACAAAAAATAATATTACAATAATTGTAATCAACATTCCGCTTACATAAACATTTATACTAATAATATTCAAAGCAAAAGAGATTTTTTGTTTGTGTTTAAAGGAGCTAATCTCTGGAACTATCAGTCGGATTGGAAAAAAATGTTTCTGCATATGATAGCCACATTCTTAAGGAATAGTATAGGCTATAAAACATCACGCTATGTCTTACGGGAGCGGAGCAGTAACCAAAGACGTGACTTAACGCTAGTATATTTATATAATCTCTTTATAATTACAGGAACAATCGCCAAACCGTGTGCGTGGGAGACTGAGCTACGTCGCGACTTGGACCTGACGTCGTACATCAACAAGACGACAGAGTCACCCGTGCAAGCCGTCGCTATCATAGGAGATATCAATACTTGGTAACTTTTACCACTACACACACACACACACTTATTTATGTTTTGTTTTTCTTTTTCTCTTTATCTGTAGAGATAAACTACAATAACATGGCGCGCCCCTCCACAATTAACTAAATCCATAATTAACTTAATTAACCTCCGCAAATATGGAATATCAACCTTATTACATTGTGTTTAATAACACATTATCTTTCATAAAAAATAAATTTTATCAGGAAACTAGATGAGGGTAGGTCAACCTAACTATGATCTTAGACCAAAATATTAATGCTATATTATAGACAATAGTATGGGGTATTCATAATACTAATATTTGTCTGTTCCTAGGGAAGTGCGCGTGATAGGCAGAGAGTGCGGTTCAGGCGGCATGTCGTCACTGGTGGGCGCCATGCTGGACACATTACCTGCCATGTGGAAGGCCAGGGTGCCTGCGCAACAGGTAATTATTGCATATAATTTATTCGACTTCCCTTTTATGAGATATACTCCGCTGGAAATCCCACTATAATTTAAAAAAAAACGAAGTCCGTCAAAACTTTTTATTATGAATGTTGTTATTGTGTACTTATGCCAAACGAGCAATTTATTAAATTTTCTTTTTATTTTGTCTATTCTTTGAAATCGAGTTTGACGGGACTTTTACGGGTAGATAGCTTATGTTATTATAAGATAATTATTATAATTTAGGGTTCTTTTATTGTAGAAAATTAAGTAGGGTTCTGCACGATGAAGTCGCGGGCATAAGCTAAACTACTAAGCTGGCGAAATACATAAATTAACCTTTTTTAACCCCCGACGGGGTGTTATAAGATTGACGTGTCTGTGTGTGTGTCTGTCTATGCCATTGTAGCTCCCGATCGTATGAACTGATGTTGATTTTGTATTTTTTGTTCGAAAGGTGAATTAGCCGGGAGTGTTCTTATCCAAGATGGCCGCAGTCGGGGCTTTTTTAAATTTCTAATTTTAATTTTTTTCTCTTCTAGTGCATATCCTTCCTTGAAGGCAAACTCCGTGAATTCTGCGTACTGTCAAAAACGTTAGCCGACATGCTAATGTCAACCGACTTCTGTGACATCGCGACGTTGACCAAATCGCTGAACATTGACGTGAACGATGTACCATTGCTACTCGCAGTCGCTACGACACACACACCGCAAGTCGCAACCAGATATGGGCTCAGTTATGGATAGCGTTGAAGTAAAACGTGGGACACCACGTTTCGGTTAGCTTGAGTAAGAAAGTCAATTCCAGTACGTTGAAAGTCTACGTCGCAATCTCATCTCAGCGACAGTCAATGTCAAAAATTTTGAGGTTTTTTTGACAGATTGAGACGGAGATTAGAATGCGAACGTTATTAATTACATGGGAGAGGCCTTTCTGATGTTCCCAGGCAGATGTAAATGCTTGAATATTTCACCGGGTAGAAAAAAAAGCTATATTTTCAGATATACGTCTGGAGCAAAACTGAATTTTTTTTCAGAATATTGTACCTAAGTACTGAAACATTTTATTTCTTTCTATGTCATATCTGGCGGAGTTTGAAAGAGTTCTTTGTAAAGTTAAAGATCAGAAATTTTATTAAACACAGTTTTTATTTATGACGTATGTCATATTTTAAATCTGATCACGGTCAAAGGTTAATCGTGCGTCGTAATTATGTTATCGACGATTAGTTGGAATTTTTTCTGCGCTTACGTCGATTTCAAGCGACTTTGCGCTACGTATGGCGACGTACCTGTGTAATGCTTGCGTCATAGAGTAGTAAATAAATAGAATGACAATGTTGTGGCCAATGTCTGTTAGATAGCGAATACGTCTGTCAATATAAATTGGAACGCTACACTAGACTGTGTGAGGCGCCATGATACGTCTCTTCCGACATCACACGTCATACATTTTTAAAGTTTATTCCAAGAATTATTGCGTGTTAATTTTTTTTAATTACTATGCGCATATATCTTCGACGTACATACGGGGTGTAAAAGACACAACACTTAGGTGCCGTCTCCACGAGCGAGAGAATCGCGGCGATATTATCGTCGTGCCGCGTATTTCCACTCATCGCATCGCCGCGATAACATCGCCATGTGTAGACTGTAGAGTAGACACGTTCTAAGAGATTTTATAGAAATACGTGGTACGACGATAATATCGCCGCGATTCCCTCACTCATGGAGACGGCCCGTTTAGCACACTTTAGAAGAAATTCAGTCTCAAAGTACTATTTTGATTACACAGTTATCATCTGTATTACAAGTTATATTCCTTGTACGAGTCTATAAATTATGATCCGAAGTTTAGTTTGAAAGGATCTAAAATGTTGCTAAGGCTTCCCTACGCTTTTCGGTAGCTACGGCAATATAATTCTTATACTTATTACTATAAAGAAGTATTTAATAAGGTGACATACTTAATTGTATGTGGTCAAGGAATCGTTTGAAAGCGGAATTTTAGCGGCCCGCGCAGTATTGGCATTAAAATTAGATAACTTTCGTTAAGGCGCACAGTATCTCTTGCAAAGTCCAAAAATATTGAAAATTAAAATAAAATAATAATTAATTATTATTAAATAAAATATTATTTAACCGATTTTAGACCTTGATACGTATAAGTAAGATATACAATTGTAAAGCTAAAAATAGTTCTTAAATTATTACTTTTTCTCATAAGATTTTGGCACTTGAAATTTTGTATGAGATACTGTGCAGCATGAACGCTCTTAACACCCCGTTGGGTAACCACGAAAGTAATTATTGATTGTAGATTTATAGATTATTGTAGGTAATATCGCTTAAAAGCATAATAATCAATCGATGTTAATTAAATTATTAAAACTTGCCATAATGTTACAGCAGTATGATGTAGATTAAAAAAAAATCTTTTCAAATATTTCAAAAGTTTAACTTTGGAATACAAATTCTTGCATTGCGCGGGAATCTGTGATGTTTTATTTAATTTTGGAACATCCAATTATTTGTAATTTTGTTGTTGAGGGCAAAGTGCAGGTAAACATAGAATGTGGGCGTCTACCGACTGATGCCAGCATTGTCATACTAAACTAAAATTACTTAACAAAAATATGTGAACACTGCCCGGTCGATGTCAACATTTTATGAATAATTGGACTTTGCCCGCAGCACTGCATCTATTTTGATTGTGATAAATCGTGAAACATTAATGGAATATTGTGATTTTAAATCAGACGCCGTATTACAAAGTATTAATGCCAACATTCTTCCTGTGCAAGAGAGACAGAGCTATAGCACCATCTCTTTCGCAACGGAACAATGATGGCGTTAATACGTCATAGCGCGGCCTCTGTTCAGGTTTTTAAAAGGCCTACATATAATATTGTGATAGTCAATTGATTTTTATATATTATTATATTGAAAGCTCAGCTGTCAAGATATTTTGTTTAAACGAGTCGCGCTGTCTATGCACAATGCACATGTTCAGTATAATCGCGTAGATGTAGAAATTTGGCAGCGTTTGGCAGCTAGGCAGTGAAATGAAGAGGCAAAATATACTGCCACCGTATTAAAAAATATTTAATAATGTCAGACATTACACGAAATAATTTATAAAGATGAAAAATGTGGAATTATTATTTTTATTAGCAGTGAAGTTACCCGTTACAAAAGGGACTTTAATTACTGAACAAATAATAATCAAGACTAAATAAAAAATATTTAGAATGGTCCTCAATCTGTTGTACATCGACTAAACTATATTTAAATCATTGCTTTCTTTTGCTTTTTAGATAAAAAAAAAGAGATGGAAGATAAGTCTGCAATTTGACTCTAAACTGTTACTATCTCTTTCTTACTTTGGCTAATAGTAAAAGATAGCAATAGTATTATTATATTTCAGTCGGTATACTGCAGATTCAGCACCAAAAATAATCACAAAATATAATACTCATCGACTTTCTAATAGAGTTGCCAATCACGAAATTTTTGATGTACAAACATTCCATTGCGTGTTTTGATATCCGCTTTTTTTATAATAGTTGTTAGAAATAGCGTGATGGAGTATTTTGAGTTTCGTGTTTGGTATATTCGTTATGCCAATCGCACACATGGCTGAAGTCTGTTACATGCGTAGCTTTAATTTTTACTAACATAAAAACATCACAAATATTCGATATTATAATGAAAGTAGCTAACCCAGCGAACTATGTACGGCCATATTTTTTAAATTTTCTTTCATAAGAACCTTCTTAAAATTCTAAACACAACAAAAAAAGAATTAGTGAAATTGATCCAGCCGTTCACGCGTGATGCTGTTACCAAGGCAAATAGGGATTCATTTTTATTTACTTAAACAGATTATTTATCTAGTAAAAAAAAAAAAATTAAATACGCTTGAAGAATTATATTATTGTAGGTGGATAAAATATTTCTATCTCTAGATGGTAGTTCGGCTTTATTATAGTGTTCCCTATTTAAAACATTCTGTATATTAAAGCTACGTGTGTAGTGGTCTTTATATTTTTAAAACAACACTTGTAATTTTTCTAGTTCAGATATTCGCACCATGTTTGTAATTTAATAAGGAACATAATTAAAGTTTAACTTTGACGTGTAACGTTGTTCCCTATTGTTTTTCAGCGATACGATATGCGCCAGCGCTTCTATGGATCCTTTGAAAATTACGTAATGATATAAAATTTTGGGAATTAATTACAAATCTAAATAAGTGTTCTTACAGTCAAAATCTCAAACGCAACTTAATTTGAAGTCGCCTTTAAATCTCATGCTATCTCTGTCACTTAAAGGTGTATTGTAGCGACAGAGATACATTTAAGAACGTCTTAAAGTGTCGTTAGAGAATTGAGTATTAACCAATAATTCTAATACATAACTTCTCTAAAGCTAAATTTCGTTTTAGCCCTGAAAACCTGATTCATTTTCAATTAATTGTTGAAATTTGATATTTAATTGCTTTGAAATTAATGAATAGTTAGTCAATTCAGTCAGCACCAAAGTAACGTCACAGTGTTGTCTCTTGCTATATAAAATCTATGGGAGAATCGCATTGTGACAGGTTATAAAAAGTACGTCAATTGCTTGGCTAATACCCAATTCGACCGGTAGAGGCGCTGATGTCAGTCAATTTATTCAACACTTTCTAAAGAAAGAAATATCATCACAACATAATAAAATAATTTACAAACATGCGTGTGAAAGGCAATATTGTATTACTATACATATCTGTTTGTACCTATATCTGTACCTACTATTACCTGAGAATATCTTCTGTACCTAAGTACCTTGTCTGTTTTCGTGAGGGTGATATGTACCTATAGTTATTTTATAAGTTCTCATTTTTTTAAATAATGAGTAATAATTTTTTTATACTTTAATCTGATAATAAATTATTTTTTTCATATTGAAAATGTGTTTTAAATACTTCGTCTTTGTCCCTAACCGCTTCCTATTTTTTTTTTCATGTACAACATTTTTATCGCACTCAATAGGACACTGTATGACATGTGTCATGACACTGTGTCAAACGCCTGAGCAGATTGACCCCAAACAGCGGGATAGAGTTATAACTAGCACTATCTCCACGACTTCGTTTGCGTGATTTTTCTTACGGATCCCTAATTTTGTTTATAATAGAAATGATAACGTAGCTTCCAATTTGCAAATAGTAGATTATTAACCAAGGGGATAAAGCAGTGTCTTCTGTCGCGGGTGACGATTTAAATCGCGAGCGTAACGAAGGACTCGAAGTTTACTCCCGAGCGTAGCGAGGGTGTTAAAAACTTAAATCACGAGCGAAGCGAGGGATTTAAGCCGAGTCCTGAGTGTAGCAAGGGATTTAAGTTCACCCAAGACTAAGACAGCTTTATCACCGAGGAAAATACTCTACTTTTCGTACCATTTGCGAAAAAATTAACACAATAATAATATGAGATATGCATTTCAGAACATTAAGTTATTTATAAAAATAAATTAAAAGAAACTTAACGTTTATGTATTTGAAGAAAACAAAAACGCGGCAAATTCCTAGACTAATATTTTTTTGTCGGAAAAGCAAACGCATCAAGCTCATACGGCCTCGTCGGTTTTCGTAATTTTATTTAATAATCATAACTGCATAATAAATGCGTATTCCTTTTTCAAAAAGATGTATAATGCTTTATATACAAACTCAATGGTGTAAACACAGATGTATTGCAGTTTATATTTCGGTAAGTATTCCAAATTTAAATCACATTCTCTCCCTAGAGGATGAATGAAAATCAGTACAACATTCTTTCCCTGTTTTTAACAGATTAAAAATGACTATTGTTATGTTCGCTTTTTGTGGCATAGAATGTCACTTTTTTGAGCAAGTGGTACGAAAAAATAATTTTCACAACCGGTTCAGTAGATCCAGAGATAACCCCTACAAACTCACAAACTTTACCTCTTTATACTATTAGTATAGACGACCTCGTTGTTCTAGTGGTCGCAAAGCGCGACTGCTGAGCATGAGGTCTTGGGTTCGATTCCCGGGTCGGGCAATGTGTTATTGGGTTTTTCCATTAGGAATTTCTCAGTAGCAGCCTCGGAGTCTGGATTTGTACCCGGTTGATGGCAATAGGCTCGCCCCCTATTACATGGGACTTAAACATAACTGGCGAAATGTGGGTGTACTAATGGGTACACCTCTACCTAACCCTTCGGGGATAACAGACGTGATGTTATGTTATGTAAAAAATAATAAAAAGCCTATGTGCTGTTCCAAACTATAGTCTATCATCCAGATCTGTACAGCTATTCTGGTGAGATTGAATTACAAACATCCAAACTGTCGCAATTTTTAATTAGTACGTACTAAGATTCTCTGTATTATGAGAACCTTTACTATGAGAAAATTACAAGCTGTTATTCGAAACGCCTCGATAAGCTAAGTCTAGTTCGCCGTGAAGCAAAACTTTCCCTTTGTACAGTTTGTACACAATAATTAAATTTAGGTAATTTTCAAACTACATAGCTTCGTTGTTGGAGTTTACCGGTTTCGCTGACTCATTTCTACCGAACTTGGCTTACATTTACCCAAACTTGTCTTACTAAGTTTAAGGGTGTAAGAACTTTTGTATATAATTCTGTAGGCCTGTTTAAAAGTTGCCTACCGTCCGTTTTATCCTGAGAAGATTAACGAGTGGTTCGTACGGTTGGCATAGAAAGTCGATTTATAATATTGCTTTCGCATAAAATCGTGTTAACCAAAAAACACGATTTTTCACAATTTCATGTTAGTTTGTGCACCTGGTGGGGTGATGGCGGCACCGGGTGACGGGACCCGTTTTATGATGTTAAAGTCGAAGTCAAAACATTTATTTCAATTAGACCATTTACAGGCACTTTTGAATTGTCAAGGAGTCGGTCAGTTAGTGCGAAAGATGAAGCTAGTTGCTCGTTCCAAAACGGAGGTAGGCCTCTATGGAGAAGAACTAGCAAGAAACTCCACGGCACTCTTTTAAATAAGGTTTTTACAAAATCCTGGTTACATTTTTCTTGTTGATTCTACATGTGAAAATGGATGGTAGCGGGTATTGAACCTGCTGGGGTGCGGAAGTATGCTCAAAGACCCTCGATCCGGCCAAAGGTAGTTGGAGGAACACCGTGGGGTTTTAGTAAGTAGAAGTCCGACACACCTAGTCCATGACAATTTCCCCTCGATAAAAAAGATGTTTTTATACACGCATACCTAGGCAGGTATAGGTACGTGTATAAAAACACCTTTTTTACGTGACCAATCGCCTGGCAATATCCCAAAAAAGTAAGGCAAGCACTCACTTAGCACTTAGATCCCATGGCTCTACCTCAAATGGCCACCACAAATGGCTCAAAGATATATTTTTTGTGGATAAATTCTATTGTTAATAGACTTTCATTGCTAACTGTACCTACAACTTTTATTATTTTCGGTTTGAATTTGAGTGGTGCAAAAAAGTATTAAATATCTTTCGTTTTTATGAAGAAAAGATAAACGAAACTCATTTGAATTGCCTTCGGGCTGTTTGTGGCGGACATTGTTATTTTTTTTTGTAATGTTACTAAAATAAATGTTTTTTTTTGTGATGAAGCTGTATAAATAGTTATTTATTTTAAATGTAATCTACACAGTACTTAGTACTCAAGACCGTTTTATCCTACCTTTTTTTTTTAGGTCAAATGACTCCTTCCGTCCTGGGTGGGGCGGAAGGGACTGTCAGACTTTTACTGACTAAAAAACCACCCTGTTCCTTCTGTTGCCCTTTACGTTCCGGGGCCACGGTATCCTGTTAAGACGTCCCGCAACCCCGGGAAATGAAATCCTACCTTGGAAATGAACCAGTTTTAATTTAACTTGATACTTGATTGATGATGTCACCATCACCGATGGATTGGTTTACAAAACAGCTCCGTTAGCAAAGAAAAAAAAATACGAAAGAAATGCGATACAAGTTTAAAGAATCGTTATTTATTAATAATAATTTATTCATACAAAATACAAAGACATACATAATATAATAGTAAGGACAACGTATGGCATATTATGAGCTAAAAGACAGAGCAGCTGTCTCCCAAACTAGGTACCTGCATCTTGGAAGCCATTATTAGAGAATATTATAAAAAAAAGTTTAAAGCTAATTTATAATAATGTATTGTTAAGTTTTCTATAACGACATAAATGCTCAAAAATAATCAGTAAAACATTTTCAATGTCTCATTAATAAGAGCCGAAAAAAAATTAGTAAAATCTAGGTACCTGAAATATTAAACTTAGTTACAAAATACTCAAAGCCTACAAAATTAAGCCCAGTTTTATATTCAGAACAAGATTGAAGTCTTAAATTTTTGCGGTCTGTAACAAAACGAGTAATTTTAAGACTAGATTGAGTCGGCAATTTATATTTATAGATTGTTTCATCAATCAGGTTTCTGATTATAATCACAGGGATTTACTCTTCAATTTACAATTCAAAAGAAATGAATTAATGGCTGGACGCAGATAATAAGATAAGGGACAATGCTGAAATAATTTTCTTTCAACTAAGTACTTAGGCGCCCATTACACGGTAGGTTTTGCCATGGCAAAACCATGGCACATTTCCATCAATCATGACTGATGGTGAATGATGGAATTTTAATATCGCCTACAATTTTCGTCAATCATCGCATTAGACGATAGGTTTTCCGTCAGTCAAAATTTCTTGCCATGGTTTTGCCATGGCAAAACCTACCGTGTAATGGGCGCCTTAGTTTGAATACTGCTCAGAATTAGATTTACGAAAAGAAATTAATTTGTTGTTTCGAAATTAAAGTTTAAATGATATCAAAAAAGTAGCATTGTTAATCGACTTTTGTTGCTGACTGTACATACCTAGTTGTGTCAAGTAGTTAGTGGTGGCAACTACCCAATTTAAAATTAATATGCATATTTTACCACTATGTTTACTAACTCACATAACTATACAAAAAAAGCTACATAATTTCGTCTACCACGTCCTTTAAAACAATCTCGACGCTTCATAACTCCCGAAATTTAATTACGCTACCACACAATAATAATTCTACATTACAATTCCGCGACGCTCACATCCTCCCAGCAAAGCTAATAAGTGGAGCGTAGGCTATTTCAGTAATTAGCCTCGCGCGGCCCAACCGGGGCCATTACTGGGATTGCCTTCGCACAAAGCTAATATTTTATGAAAGGATCACTTCACTTCGTTACCACTGCGCCTCATATCTCCGCAAGTTATGTTGGACTGCACTTTAATATTGATAATGGCTCCCTTTGCTGGGAATACGAGAGGGGACTTTGCAAAGTTTAGAAGAAATGAGATTTTAAAGTCGTAGACTGCTACGAGTGCTACGTCGTAGCGGTTTCGTAGCTGAATGTTGTCAATTGATGTTTTATCGGATTTGTATTTTACTATTCCGTTTATGTTTTTAAATGTCAGCTACAGTTGATAGTTTGAAATTAAAAAACGTTTATTTTAATAATACATACGGATGGTGGAAGGGTCTTCGTGAGTGTGACACAAACTTTTACCATGAATAACAATCGAAAAAAAAACTATTGTGCCATAACTTTTTGACCGTGTAGAGTCTTGCAGTTTTGTATGAACAATTTTTTTTTTTTTAACAACCACCGAATCAATTTATCTCTACGAGATTTAGAATCATGTACCTACTGAGTCAATGGTAAAAGTATTCGTTACGATGTCCTTTCCAATCCGTATAACATAGTTCACATTTAGGAATGTAATTTTATCCGTCTTTGTGTAGGTACAACACCTCTAAAAATTTAAGGCCTCTTCTCATACAGAGAACGAACGAGCATTGATCACCACGCTTGCTCAAGGCAAATAAAAATATTTTTGGTCGGTTCAATTAAAATAGTTGCCTCTTTCTTCTCTATTCCCAACCACAGAATATCTATGAACCTACAAACCCACGGCGTCTTTCAAACAAGTAATAAAATATTCCATTAGAGTAATTTAAAAATTTTATTGCGTAGGTAACGTAAGGCTTTCTAGCTAACCGACTAAAACACTATGGTCGGGAAATTTACGAGGTTTTTATAGCCTCGCTTACATCCCTGCTGAGGTAATCTCATGTGATTATGTAGAAATATAGCTCTTAATGTAAGTAATGTTATGTGCCTATGTCTTTACATTATATGGCTGGTTGAGTGACTTGATATGTGGTAATAAGTGGGATCATTTGTTGGTACAGTTACCGGCACGTAACTTGGCAAGAGATTTTCGCAGTGGGGGCAGTTCGCGCATATAAAAATGTATAAAATTGTGCGTGCGCAAACTTCCCCCACTACAAAAACTCTTGCCAACTTACGTGCCGGTAACTGTAGAACTACGTACAATACGTGCCTCGAAAGAAGAGACGTGACACACAAAACAAACTTTTTTTTTCATAATAAATATTATAATATTGTTACGAATTTTAATCTAAATGTCTTCGAAATATCCCTGAATAGATACACAATGGGTAAACTATTTCGTACATCCATACCTGCGCAAGCTCCCCATTACTGACGCTTGTCAAGTCTAAACTTCCGTAGCACGTATTATACCTTATAGTCGTTAACCTAAAAGATAAGAAGAGGTAATGAGACGAAAGTTTTGTTGACCTACAATTTTGATATAACATACATACGTAACACCACGCCTGTAATCCACGAAGGGTTAGGCAGAGGTGTACCCTTAAGTACCTACACCCACATTTCGCCAGTTATGTTTAAATTCTAATAAATGCAGACTCCGTGGCTGCTATTGAAAAATTCCTGATGGACACTTTGCCCCACCTGGGAATCGAACCCAAGACCTCATGGTCAGCAGTCGCTCTTTGCGACCTCAAAACCAACGAGGCAGTCGTAAAAAAGAACCTCTCTTTCATTATTCAAAGGCACGTGCATAAGACAAAAACAGCTTAAAAAGAATTTGTTATAAACGTTTCCACGTACGCCTATTACATATTTACCGGCGTACCTCCCCGCCAAACAATCCAATTAGTGAAGAGACCGGGGTAACTTTTTCGGTACTCAACCCTCCGCGCGCGGCGGCTCGTAACCGCCGAAATACCTGCTCGTATGAAATAATCTCATATTCTTGTATTGTTATGAAATATTCTTTCGCTGCGTTTTGCTCGGGTTATGCTCGACCCTATAGGTATTTAATAATGTAGTTAGGGGTATGCTAAAGCGAGGTACTTAGCATTCAGAGTTGGTCTATATTATGTAAGTATAGGTACTTATATCCTATTAATTAAAGTGGAAAAATTAATTGTTAAGGTATTATGATAGTTTGTAAAACATTACAAATTTTGTGGGATAATGCTATTATATTTCCACCTCGCTGTCGTCGGAATTTTATTTTTGCACATATTTAAAAAAAGAACTGCCTCGTTGGTCTAGTGGTCGCAAAGCGTGACTGCTGAGCATGAGGTCTTGGGTTCGATTCCCATGTAGGGAAAAGTGTTAATGGGTTTTTCCATCAGGAATTTCTCAGTAGCAGCCTCGGAGTCTGGATTTGTGCCCGGTAGATAGCAATAGGCTCGCCCCCTATTACATGGGACTTAAAAACATAACTGGCGAAATGTGGGTGTACTCATGGGTACACCTCTGCCTAACCCTTCGGGGATTACAGGCGTGATGTTATGTTATGTTAAAAAAGAACATTTTACTAATAATGTTCTTTTTTTGTAAAAGTCTTTTTTTAGTATGCTATAAATAAATATATTGAAATAGGATACGGAAACAAAGAATAAAATAGTACGAATAGAGTAGAATAAACATAATATGAATAGAAACAAAAACAATAAAAGTATGAGGTTTCAATGTAAACACATCTGATACTAATATTATAAAACTAAAGAATTTAGGAACAATAGGTCCGATTTGATAAAAATCTTTGACGATTTAAGATATTGATATCGAGGTAGATTGTATAAAATCACGCTAAGACACACGGAAGCAGAGCAGTGATCAAAGACGTAACATAAAGCGGGTGAAACCGGTATAGCTAGTAAGACATTATACACGGTTACTTTTAGGTCGTTCTTAAGCCGAAAGTCATAAACTCGATCATCAAACTCGAAACAATTGGGACCATTTTTTTTTCATTTATAACAATAAAAAAAAACATCTGTTCAGTACACTTGACGAGTTAGACGAACATAAATGTACTGAACAGCTGTTTCTTTTTATTGTTATTTTTGAAAAAAAATTGTCAGAATCGTTTCGAGTTTGATGATCGAGTTTATGGCTTTCGGTTCAAGAACGACCTAAAAGTAAGCGTGTATAGATTTGTATCACAGTATCATAAGAAACGTGTGAACATGCCCATAAAAAAGTAAGATAACAACATGCTTCCGTCGTAATGATTCTGGCTTAAATATCCATAGCATAGCCATAACAATGCAATAAAAGATTACTCCCCCTTCTCAACTCATAAAATACATGAAAAAGATGAAAATAACACGTAACTTCCTTTCATCTTCAGACAGGCACGAAAAATATGTGCACATAAACTTGACAACACCTTAGGACCAGTTCACATCTAGACGCGATGCGATGCGACGCGATATGGCGTGTACTTTTAAAGTTAGCGATACAACATTGAACTTATTTACTACACGTTATTTTAAAGTATACGTGCAT
This sequence comes from Hoplodrina blanda, assembly GCA_949316365.1. Taxonomy (NCBI): domain Eukaryota; kingdom Metazoa; phylum Arthropoda; class Insecta; order Lepidoptera; family Noctuidae; genus Hoplodrina; species Hoplodrina blanda. The sequence goes on from OX438582.1 coordinate 5,203,249, forward strand.
AAGCGTGTCGAACTGCGCCACGCTATGTAGCGCGTCCAGTGGCGTAATAGTTTGTCCTAGACGGGCCCTGTATCAAAATTTGTTGGAGGCCCTAACAGCGGCGAAGGCCAAATCCATACTTATATTACAAATGAAAAAGTCACTCTGTCTGTCTGTTACGCTTCTACTGAACCGATTTTGATGAAATTTGGTGCGGGATTAGTTTGCCCCAAGAAAGGACCAAAGCTTCTTTTTATTCCGCGACATCGATAACCTTATAACATTTACTAGATAGTGGATTTTACAAATTTTTATATCTGTGTATTTGTATAGACAAACTTTATAGCGTAGTAAATAAGTTCGATAATTTGTGTTGCTATGTTAAAAGGCGAGCATAGCATCGCGTCGCCTCACATCTCGGTATGAGCTGATCCTTATTCTCTGACATGGAATTCTCTAATAAATCACGCCAGAAAAGTGCACGATTCAATAAATTCGAATGGCTATGTAAAAAACTTGTTGAAGTTGTTTGTGATTTGTATGATGCGCATGATTTAGGGCAATGCGATAAGGTTAGGAAGGTTTATTTATGTAATGTATTCACTATAGTATGTATGCATAGCTTACACTATACAAACAGATATGGTATAAAATCCTTTCATTAGTAAACAAGGCACACCTAATTAATTTGATTTTGGAACGGAAAATAAAATGTTATTACTTACTTACGTTAAAACTGAACACCAATCCATCGATTGCTCTTGCAAGTCTGGTTATAGAGATCCAGCAGAACAACAGCATTAGGTAAAATTATCTGACACTTTACTGAGCGAATTGGACACCCATTTGATGCAATATTGAGTCCGCCTTGAATGAGACTCACCATCACATGCATCTTCAATGTTCCAAAACTAAATGTTTCGCAACTGTCAATTTAATAAAAGTTTTTTTTATTAAGTTGGTAGGTACTCTTTCAACTATTGTTTAAACCTATCTTCAAGTTGCATTGACAACTATAATATTAAATGAAATGTTATTCTATTTTTAAATTATTCTGTACTTACCAACATTCAATAAATTAAAAATTCTAAAGAAAACAGAATTTTTCCGCAAAGCAAAACTGTTCGTTTTCCAGTAATATTACAATCTATTTTTGTACGAATTCTAGAACTTTTCAATTTAAGAACGTTCTTAATTCGAACAGTACGAAGGAAAGCCCAAAGGAACGAATGTACAAGTAATCAACATTACCACGAGAATACAACGATCTTGTGACCTATATTGTTATGTACGCTTTACGAACAACGGTAGGCCTGGCTAATCGAAGTTTAATTTACGCGCAGTAACGAGCGGCATCCATTGTGAGAACGTGCCACTCGTGGCATCTAAAGGAGACAGACTTCGACCCGCTATACAATGTTTCTAGAATAGCGTTACCTTGTAAAAAGATGTATCCTACCTATAGTCCATATACTTACATAATTGGGTAGATGACACTATTAACCAATAATTCCAAGACATAACTTCTATAAAGAAACACTTTATTTTGGCCCTGAAAACTTGATTAATTTTCAAATCACTGTAAAATTGGATTTTTAACTGCTTTCAAATTAATAAATAGTTAGTCAATTGAGTCTGCACAAAAGTGACGTCACAGTTGAGTTTTGTTATACAAAATCTATGAGAGAATCGCGTTTTGACAGGTCATAAAAAGTACGTCAATTGATTGGTGGTGTCATCTACCCTATTGCTTCGTAATGTGGTAAACATTATTAACAAGTAATGCCAAGACACAACTTCTCTAAAAACACTTTAGTTTAGCCCTGAAAACTCGATTAATTTTTAATTCGCTCTGGGCAATTTTACTAACTTTTAGGAACGATCGCTATCTAATTTTCATTCTACATCTGTCAAAAAATCCGCTAATTTACCTTCGTTTTTTGACGTTGATTGTCACTGAGATGAGATTGCGAATAGATTTTAATCTTTTTTTATTATCTACAAACATTGACCTTCTGTCTGCGTTATTTTTATAACTTTTAGGGCGCGGGCACACGGTGCGGCGCCGCAACGCACCGTGTGCTCGCGCTCTTAGAGAATCCTGAATTTGGAACAATGTGTCATGTCAGTGATGTCACCAAAATAAGGGCCAGTATGTCAGGTTTAAAACTTTTTGAGTAATTCTGTGACTGTGTATTATTTTTGACCCTGGGAATGAAGGATGGCTCGATTTGTTAATTCAGGAATTAATTTGAATTATCTTTTTATGACATATTAATTTAGATATGGGTTACTGATAGAAAAAATAGCTTCGTTTAACTTGAATCCCCGTCTAGATATAATTTGTTTTATCTACGGCATCCTTTCTTTAGGCTGCCCGCCCGCGTCTGATAATCAATGACCGATTTTTTTGTCGGTAAGAATGAAACATATACACACATCAAAAGTGTCTAGGGATCAACATCCCTAACATTTGTTAGGGATGTTGATCCCTAGACACTTTTGATGTGTATAAATTCCAATACCAACCTACAAACGTACATGTCCCACACAAAGTCAGTCCTACGAAACTTTAAAACTATTGAATCGGTCCTACAAAAATCAGACATTGGCGGAGGCCCTTAGGTCGAACCTTTATGTTGATGTGATTGAAAAACTATAGATAACTAAACTTACTACTTTATGTTCCACGTCAAGTATATACCTGAACCCATCCAATAGAGTGGGATTTTTAGTACCTCGTTAAAATAGCGTTTTATCGTAAAACCTAGCTGGTTTTCTACCTATACTTCCCTGTTCCCAGCAAAACACCACGCTACACTCAAATTAATTGGGAGAAGTTAATTGGCGTGTATTCCTACGTGATCGACATGGAAAGTGGAAGCTTTCGCTGTACAAAACGTGCTTCCGTGTACTTGAGAAGTAATTTATAGAACAGTAATTATTATGCTCCGTTATTTCGCGGTAAATATAAAGCATCAAAATGTAGTCCACTTTTTACTTTGTGAATTTCCTATAAGCACCGATTATATCGTAGGTCTACTGTCCTATTTTTGTGGGGAATGGAGTTCAAAATCACAGAAAACAATAATTTGGAAAGAAATGCTCGTGCCTTCTTTCTATGCCGCCATAAAAAAGGAGATGCAAAAATAATTGATTCTTACTTGGCCACCGAGCACACTAAATTACTTATTAGCAGCTTAAACGCGGTATCTAATCTCTAATCTAATATCTAAGATCAACATAAAGCAATTACTTAGTTTACTGCTATGCATCGTATCTAGGGTTACCATATGTAAGAAGTTTTCCTTACATGCCCGCAATTTTAGATCTTTGTCAGGGAAAAGGGGAAAAATAAAAAAATACAGGTTTTTTTAAATAGAAAGAAAAAAAAATTTTTTTTTTTCAATGCGAACGTGTGGATATGGTCTGGAATAGAATGTTTGTTTGTTACTCAGTCACGCCAGAACAGCTGAACAGATCTAGATTATATTTGGCACAGAGATAGATTATAGTCTGGAAAACCACAAAGGCTACTTGTTATCCCCGAAAAATGTTACACGATTCCCGTGGGATAATATTTTAAATTTGACGCCCACGAAGTAGCGGGCGAAAGGTTAAGAAATATAATTATTGTGCAGTTTGTTCACTAAAAAATAATGATAAAAGAAATCTCACCAAACTTATCCAATGATTGATCTTGCTCGCACTTTTTATTTCTCGATAAAGCTTTTAGCAACTGCTGGTCTTTCTTAGAAATTTTGCCCAGAAAACTTATTTTTAGATCTGGCAACCCTAACCTTATCGAACTCGGTAACAAGAACATCCGAGACATCGATCTTAATTAGAAGATCGATTAGACATCTAACCGGGTGAGATGTGTGCCTGTAATGCATTTATCGTGTACCAGTAGGTAATTACGGGTTAACTTTTGACAATTTTACTGAGAAATACTGGTTCCGAGAATCCATTTATAAAAGGGTGCAAAATGAGGGTTATTTTTATTTTATAATATAAAATTCGTCGTGAAGGCCCAGTGGTAAAGGCGCCCGCCTCTCGTGCATGAGGTTGTGGGTTCGAATCCGGGCAAGTACCAATGTGACTTTTTCAATTCATATGTACTTTCTAAAGTTTATCTTGGACATCACTGACATCGGTGAAGGAAAACATCGTGAGAAGACTTATAATTAATATAATTCTGGAATCGCCAATCCGCCTTGAGCAAGCGTTAATGCTCAAGCCTTTGCCCTGCAGTGGGTCAGTAATAGGCTGGTATTATTTATTTTATTATAAAATCATTGCTTGTGAATTTAGTAGGTACAGAGATCATATTTCTAATTTCTGTTGCCAAACAGCGTTACTGTGTTCTGCTTTTAAGGGGATATCACCAACGGCGCTCTTTACAAAAGAGTTTAGTCATATTTTGGTCCATTTCCTTGGTTACTTATGACTTTAATCTATCTCTGTGCCATTTTTCATCCAGATCCAGAGGAAACATCCATCCACCTAAACTTTCGCACTTAAAATAGTAAGACGATTATGATTGTCTTTCTTTCTTATATTTAAGATAAACGTTGCTTCACACTAGGAATTTACAAACAGCTAGAACCTGAACAATTATCTGTACCTATAGACCAAATATTTGTCCCGTTCGGTAATCGAACCCACTACACACAGTGTAGCAGCCACCCAGTCACTGCACCAACCGCGCCGTCGTATATTTGTGCGAAAACAACATAAACATGATTGGATATTGCTTTTATATCTTCTATTTTATGCCACAAGCGCCATAAAGCCTCGCGCTAACTGGACTGAGCGCTTGTGGCGCGCCGGACCGTGGCGCGGGTTATTGCAAGATGCGCCATTGTAATCCCGTTTTATGCGGCAGGTCCACGTTATTGATATTGTGAGCGGTAAAGAGGATTATACTTGAATTATGGACACACGTGTATCTACATATTGTAGGAAGTCAGCCCAACTAGCAAAAAGTTGCATACATACATAAACTCACGCCTTTCTCCCATGGGGGTAGGCAGAAACCACAGAACGCCACCGGCTACGATCCTAACTTACTCCTTTCGCTTCATCTACAAAAAGTTGCACATTATTTGAATTATACAACTAACAGACATGTAAAGGTTTTATAATAGTTTTGTAGCAGTTACTTAACAGTTTTATAGTAGTGTTCAATTCGACGCATTTGTTATATACTTATGATTTATTTTGCTAGTTGGGAGATGGCTATCGCTGCATGTAAAGTTATATTGACTACTGATATTCTTTCAGAGATCAGGTGCAGGACCAACTTCCAAACTTCAGGCTGCTATTGGAAAATTATCTCCCTGATTGTAACGCATTAAAGCCTTTTTACTCCTTATAACATCAACTATCTGCCAGTGAAAGTTTGTCGAAATCGGTCCAGCCGTTTTTGAGATTAACCGAAACAAACAGACAGATAGAAAAGAATAAAAAAATGTCCCTGTCCTACATGATGTTAACAGACGATAACCTATCTGAACGAACAGTATTATAAATATAATAGTCACTAAAAAGTCTATTACAAAATTCAGTTCCATTTCTACGTCAAAGTTTAGTCAAAGAAGCAGAAATAAAAAGGTCTGCGCCACTAAACAAGCGATAAATAAAAAACCCGGTCAAGTTCGAGTCGGACTCGCACATAATGGGTTCCGGTACAATATTAAGATCGAGCAAAAAACGTCAAAAAAATACACGTTTGTTATATAGGGAACAACTTTAATTCTTAACTTTAATTATTATTTTTTTAGTTATAGCGGTAAAAGAAATACTTAGGTACCTACCTACTTTGTAAAAAATTCAAATCTCTACCTATTATGGTCAATGAGATACTTTCCGCTGATAGACAGATGGAGAGACAGTCAGACGTTACGGACAGACAGGCAGACGGACGGACAAATGGACGGATTGACCCTTCGGGTGCGGAACTCCAAAAAAAGAAAAAAGCGTCGAGTTTCAATGACACGCTTAAATATGTAAACTTTACGAAGTTGGAGGGAGACGACCACTGCTGAGTTAGGTTTACGGCCGCGTCCTATATTTATGGAGAAGCACTGGGTTACATGAATTTGTTAGACGTTTGTGGTGTTTCCTTTGTTTTTTGAAGGAACACGCAAAAAATGTACCTATGTAATAGTAGCCTGTTATTTTATTTTTTATAATCTCGATGAAATAGACGACTTTTACGGCTTCATTAACACTGTTCGTATAAGTCACTAATTTAAAATAAATTATCTGGCAAATGGTAAAACAGATCTTATAAAGGATTTCTAGTTTGGTTGTCGGTAAATGACAGCTAATCTACCTACCTATATTCTTAAGTTAAGAATTCTTTAATTTATGTATTTGATGCCCTGCTATATATACTACCACATGCGACTGTTACGCAACTGGAGCAGTGTGGGTGTCAAACTACATAAGAAGGGTTGTGTTTTTTCATAGTTGTCCGTTTCCGGAAATAACCTAGGCAACTAAACAAACCTTTTTTTTTGTTGTTTTTCTTTTCGACATACTTCCTCCATCTTATCTTTAAAATGTAATAAAAAACTGACAAAGAACAAGAGAAAGTTAAATAAAGAAGGCAAACTCTGGCGTTTATTAAATGCTTAAAGTATAACAATAAAACGTCTGTCAGAAAGGATTTATATTGCACTCTGCTGCAGGGAATAAATTACCTGTGACCTTTAGAGGTGACTCTCTACCAGTGTTGGAAGGTAAGCTGAGAACTAATCTGTAAAGCCCACTTGCACCGATAACTTAACTCAGAGTTACTGTTAACACGAGGGTAAATTTAGTTGCCTGTGTTAGCAACTAACTTGGAGTTAGAAGATAACACTGGATGGCGTGACCGGGCCAGGGTTATATTGTTTCTAAAAAGCGACATAAGCGTGGACAAATAATGCAATCTCTTTTTTGTGTTTTGTTTATTAATTTATGTTTCACTTAGTTTTTTTAATCTCAAGGGATATAACCAGTCTATTGGCACATTAGAAACAAATTCAAAATGGCGGCCAAACAAAGGAGGATATCATTCCCTCTTACTCGTACAGTATAATGACTAAAAGATTATGAGGTTAGTAGAAAAGACATAGGCTAGTTTTTATTCTGCGACTTCTTCTGCGTCCGCGATAACCGATATTTACGCGGACGAAGTGGCGGGCCAAAGCTAGTTATAGTATAAATAGCGGCTAAGTGATTACTGCTACCATAGGTACCACAATAATGATGTAGCGTCGTGATGGCCCAGTGGTTAAGGCGTCCGCCTCTCGTGCATTAAATTTTCAAATCCGGGCAAGTTTATCTTCGACATCACTGGCATCGGTGAAGGAAAACATCGTGAGGAAACCTGGACTTACTGTTCCACTCAAACCATGTTAAAAGCCCTTGAGGCGGTTTAGAAACTCTGACACTAACCCTAGTGTCAGAGTTTTTAATATGTGGGGTCTTAAGACCTGCTTAAGGTCTTAAGACTGCCCACACGATAAAGAAGAAGGCCACAATAAACACTTTTAAACATTTTTTCTATTTACATTCCGCACAACATCAACAGAACATTTCAGTTCTCGTTAAAAGTTGTTCTTGTTTGATTTTGGGTAAAGTTTACTGTGTGGTAGGCTTACATTTTTACTTTATATAAGAACATACTTACAATACCTACTTCGTAGGTAAGTACTTAAATCTTTTTCAATTAACTGGATTGAGAAAACTGTAGTGATTATTGAATTTCTTAATAACATTAAAGTGTTATTTGATTTGTTTTAGAAGGAATCTTAAGAGCTCCTTTAAAAAATAAAACAGTTCCATAGTTAAAAAATATTATACATTTTTGAACAGAGAATGAGTAAGAGAGAGATTTATATGAAACTGGACCCCTGTTTCATCCCCTTATAGGGTGAATTTTGGTAAATCCTTTCTTATCGGATACCTACGTCTTACAAGGAACCGCTGATCAGTTCTACGATCAGCGGTTTAGGCTGTGCGTTGATCCGTCAGTCATTCAGGACAAAAGCATTAAAGCAAAGCAAAACATTTAATATGTATAGAAGATGAACATCGACAGTAAAGTTAATCAAGACGGCAATTCCAGTAACTGTAGGAACGATTGCAATTTCTCTAAATTCCCTACATTTTTAACACTGATTGTCGCTGAGATGAGGTTGCGACTAGACTTTGAACCTTTTTTAAATAAGTAAACTCAAGTAAGGTAAAATTGCTACACGCTAAAATAACATAAATATTGATTTTGTTAGGTAACTAAAAAGACATCAAATTTTATCTATACCTACATCTATTTTAAAAAGAAGACGAGCGTAAAACATAGCACAGTATCTACAATTCATCATCATCTGCCTAGCCTTTTCCCAACTATGTTGGGGTCGGCTTCCAGTCTAACCGGATGCAGCTGAGTACCAGTATTTTACATGGAGCGACTGCCTATCTGACCTCCACAACCCAGTAACTGGGTAATACGATACCCCTAGGTAAGACTTGTTGTCAGACTTTAGCACAGTATCTATACAGTTGGCTACAAAAAAAGAAATTTATTTTACCTTACTCGGTTCCCCACTAAATCCCTAAAATAGTAATCAGATCCCATTAAAGATCTTCCCGGAAAAACCGCTTGACTTTACTTCCCATAATATCACAAATGCCGCCGCGGCCGCCATTAAGCTGCTTAGTCATACCTAAAATGTCTTCCTTGCTTCCGCTAAATGACATCGCCAGCGGATTAGTCAGTCGTAGCACGTCCGCCGTCTAGTTAGGACGTCGCACACCGAGCTTCCTAGAGTCATGAAGGCTTAAAAGGTTAAATGGAGGGATAAAATGTTGTTTTAGTTGTAGGATTTAGAAGAGTTGCATTTAAAATGCTTCTTTATCTTGTGGCTTGTTAAATCTTTATTTTTATACTAGCTTCTGCCTGGGATTTGTCTGCGTAGACTTCAGAATTGAGACAAACTCCCAAATTATCCTACGGAAAAACACAAAACTGCGATAAAAGTTATTCTAAGTATATGTTCAACTGGATCAATATTTATATATTTTTAGCTGATTTCGTTCAGCCGTTTAAGCGTAAAAGGGTAACAAACATACATTCATCTATTAATACTATATACTAGCTTCTGCCTGCGATTTCATCTGCGTAGATTTCAGAACTAAACCAAGATCCTAAATTATCCAGTGGTAATACTAAAACGGGGTAAAAAGTAGCCTATTTGCAATTCCAGACTATAGTCTATCTCTGTGCCAAATTTCATCTTGATCCGTTCAGCCGTTTAAGCGTGAAAGAGTAACAAACATCCATACATGCTCACAAACTTTTGCGTTTATAATATTATTATTTTAAAATAATATATTAAGTAAAAGGATTCAGACTTAAAATAACGAAGAATAAAAACCCAGTACCAAAACGCTTAGGTATTTAATTACATATTAATACTTAGAACCCTCGTTTATCCAAAATGAGCCCTATTACAGCCGGAGAGTATTTAATTTCAATCTTTGAAAATATTCTCAACGGTAAAAAATTAAAAAGTCGTAGTGTGAAAAGGATTCATTGGGGCGGCAGGGACGCTCTCATTCCGTTTAGCTTTTGCTCGACTTTTGTTTCACAAAGCGATTGCAACAGGTTGAGATGTAAAGATTTTCTTTAATCATGTACTTATGTACTGTAAGGGATACCCAGTTGCTGGGTTGTCTACAACCTAGGTCTGATGATGACCTGTCTAGGTCAGATAGGCAGTCGCTGTATGTACAATACTGGTATTCAGCTGCATCCGCTTAGACTGGTAACGGCATCGTATTATCCAGTAACTGGGTTGTGGACGTCAGATAGGCAGTCGCTCTATGTAAAATACTGATGTTCCTGCTGCATTTGGTTAGACTGGAAGCCGACCCCAACATAGTTGGGAAAAAGCTAGGCAGATGATGATGATGTATTTATGTACTATTTCGAGAAAATTATCGGATGAAACAGCTAGCCGAAAGTTAAAGAGCAGCTGTCACATCTTCTAAATATATAAAAGCTAAAGGTTCACTTATCATGAAATATCGAAAACCGCTCAGGTAGAATATACACACATCAAAAGTGTCTAGGGATCAATATATTATTATTACCAAATACATCTTGATCCCTAGACACTTTTGATGTGTATAGTTAGTAAACGCCGCTAAGAACGGTTTTTTCCAAAATTTACCCGTAAAGGGGTGAAACGGGAGTTCAACATTTACGCGGACGAAGTCGCGGGCAAAGCTAGTTAATATTATTTTTGTCGTTATATTCTGTTGTTTCAGAGATACGGTTATTTTATGGTGATTGGTTGGTTTTACGGCTGTGATGTTTGATGCGATTGATTGATGATGTTTGCTGGGGTGAAATAAAATCGAAATGAGTCTTCTTATTATGAATTCTAATACCGACCTTTGTATCTGTTGTTTTTTTTTAAGTAAATGGATCGTTTTTACATTAGTCAAAAAAAAAACATAATCCGGGGGACAATTCCATTACTTTTAGAAATGTGCGCATTTTAATCACAGTCTGTCAAAAATGCCTCAATTTTACATTCATTTTTGAAAAGATTTTGACATTGATTGTCGCTGAGATGACACTGCACATCAAAAAAACATAAATTTTTATCATATGAGTCTGTACCTGCCTATGGATTATAATAAAATCTCGAAAAGGTAAATAATAACACATAATATTACGCCTGTGATACTCACATTTCTCCTGTTATGTTAAAGTTCCATGTAATAGGGGGCGAGCCTATTGTCATTAACCGGGTACAAATCCAGACTCCGAGGCTGCTACTGAGAAATCCTGATGGAAAAACTCATTAACACTTTAACTAAACTTCACTTTAAGATTAGTCACGGAAGAACTCAGATGGCTATGAGGGGGAAGGGGGTTTGATCGCCTTTACCCTCGCCCTATATCCGCCACTGCCCAGCAGTGTCTATTATTTTCATAAAATACATATACTTAATCACACTATAAACATTTTAGATACCTAGGTAGGTACGCCATAAACTAGAACGCCTACAATTTTAAATACAAAAAGAATTAAGCAATTTTTCTTCGGCTTCCCTCTTACTACAATAGACCTCTCGCCACTGCTACCTACTATTAAAAGTCAAAGTATATACCTACGAGCTCCATAACTAAACGTAAGTACTTCCCAGGCAAAAAAATATTACTCAGAGAAAATATATAGGTCAAGATCCTTTTATGAGAAGTGTATTGTTATGTGTCACAAAGAAATGCTTTGAAGTATACGGGATGCCTGAGGGAGGTACTGTGGTGTCTATAGCCCTTATGTAGTGGGTAGCTTTGTACTACGCCAGGGGTCAGCGAAGAAGAACAGATATGGTCGAGCTGTGTTCATTGATTCGTTGATAATGAGCTAAAGTACAGAAGAAATTAAGTTGAAAATTACGTGCAAGATATACAAGGTGCAGTTTAGTATCTCCGTTAAAGAAGGATGGCGAGAGCGGACCCAAAATTAATGGAGCACTGTGCAAGGTCCAATTTATATCAATTATAATATCAAGTTAATAAGTGTTGTACAAAAAAAATACTAAGTTTTTACAAAACGGGAATCAAAAGTTATCAATATCCCTATTTAATAAAAAATAATCATCGTGCAGTTTCTAAACGAAACTTATAGTTACATTCCTTTCTAGGCTAATGATTAGATAAAAAGTAGTTCGTTTTCGCTTGGTGATTTTCCTTCTTTTATATTTATACATCTTGTTAAAAAGTTGTTAAATATTCTGAAAACCCATAACCATGAAACATACGAACCATGTAAATAGACCGTAAAAAAAATAAGACTCATTATTTTGATACATCATACGTAATGGATTATATGAAACGGAGAAACGGAACGTCAGTATCAAATTGACACTGACGACATTTTTGTTGACATTTTTGTTTTCAACTAGAGTTGCCCATCTGTCGATAGTTTCTCTATCGATAGATGACCTCGAAAACTAGTAACAATGCTAAACCACTGATACTATCGATATCACAAATTAACTAATTGTACTATTGATTGGAATCGAGAGTATCGATAGGATCGATACTATTACATGATAATACTATCAATAGTATATCGATTTTTTAAAGTAATACTATCGATACTAATGATAGTTTGTATAACTATCAATAGTATTACAACATCGATAGTTTTTTTAGATAGCTCACACTATCGATACCATCAATACTATCGACAGTATTGTTCCTAAACATATGCTGGACTTCGATAGTATCGATATTATCGGAACTAATACTTTCGATACTATTTTTGTATATCATTATAAAAATACGTAAACTGTATCATACTATCTATAGATAATATGGATACTATCGATAGGCTATCGATAGTTTAGTGATAGTCGACTATCGATAGGCAACACTATTTTCAAAGGTTAGCGTTGTAAAAAACAAATAATAGATCGGCGATTTTGTAAATTCTTGACGACTTGGCTTTACCTTTATACTGATTATGCTGTATACCAACCTAAATTACGGCATTTACTACTGAATGACGATTTGCAAGTGATTTGGACTTTGTCAAACTGTTCAAATGCGGTGCATTATTGTAAATTACACAGAAGACATCGCTTGTCCGAAAAAGTCATCAAATTGTTAAAAGAGTTCAGAGATGGGTGTACCCGCGCGATGTGAGTATATATGTGAACTAATTTGTTGAATTTCTGAACAAGAAACCCTACAACAACTAACAACTCGACCATTGTAATGTCTGTGCTGCATGTGGCAATCTATTTTGAGAATAAGGAGTAGTTGAAAATCAGTTTCTTCGTCCTGACATGACTGAAATGGTAATCCGAATAGAAAACATTATAATAATATCTGAATGGATAAGACCCCGTGTTTAATGTCGAGCATAAATACTTTTTACATTAGACGTGAGGCATAAATATTAGAATAGGTAAGTGGATTAGGTATTTTGCGATCCGAAGTACCTAATCAAAAGCGTCGAGGATTAGGTATGGTACAAAATATTCGTACACAGAAGGGATTCCGTTCCTTAAGTAACTCGTAACGAATGCACGTCGTAGTTAGGAATCAAATTATTACTATTTGGAATAAAATTGAAAAATACGATATGTTTCACTAAACTAAAATAAAGAAATACTTAGTTTTTGGAAGCTGCTGACTTTTTAGAATCTTTTCATGCCAAAAAAAGTGTTACCGAGCTCTCGTGAGAAATATCTGTGTGACGTATTTTGCCGATTCCCGCCATTTTCTTATTTTGTTCGTTAGCTGTTGTGCGTCAATATCAAATTAAATATTGGATTTCATTGTAATAATTATTTAAAAATAAAAATTCCTTCATATCTACTGACAACTACTTTTAAATATTGCTCTAACCGTATTTTATATTAAACTATAGTTAACAGGAACGATCATGCTGAATATTTCCTACGTAATCCACATACGATACATAATATTGGTAACGGGCCAGCGGCTATATTTAATAAATATTAGGATTAGGTAAATGGAATAGGTATTTTAAAATAGTAGGATTAGGTGGATTAGGTATCATTTTTACCTAATCCAACTCATCTCTATTTTACATTAATATGTAAAAAGTATTTATGCTTGAAAAAAAAACCCTAAAAAGAAAGTACTTAAAGTGTAATGTCATACCGTAACCATGGAAACTCTATATAACAAAGATGTCAAATTAAGATTAATTATTTTATAACAGCAATAAAAATGGTTTAAGTTTTATCAAGCAGTATTTTTAACTATTTTCATTGACCAAAAGATATGGTCAAACACCCCGACAGGTTGGTTATGAAATTAATAAATATTCTTTTTATCCATATTATTATTTTTACATTGTATTTGTATTTTTGTCAACTTTTTACTTGTTTATTGTTTCAGTTAATCTTTAACAATAAAATATGTGTGCCATGCTATTTGCAGGCAGAGTGGTGGACAGTTCTCACAGAAACTCTGCTCTTGTTGTTGTTATCGCCATTGGACATAAATGTGGACACTTGCTCACATGGTATGAGCATTTTGTGGTAAGTGAATTATCCCAGACACCAAAGCTATGTCGCTGCACCAGCTAGCTTCTTATATAATCTTTTGATTAGGTAAAAAGATTATTCTAGGAACGCAAAACAAGATTAAAGGAAGATACAATGTTTGTACCGGTATGTCTTGAATATTTTACAAGTACATAATTACAAAATAAATAAAAGTTTTTAAATAAATTAATGTTGTTTTATTCAACAATACTCTGGTAAATGTAGATAAAAGTACATCAACTGTGCTTTTAAAGAAAATTCCAGGAGATATAAAGCTGCCTCCTTATCCTGTGATATTATGCAAAAATATTAATTACTGGTGAATCTGGTGAATCTGGCTAAACGGGTATATGACTGATAATTAGCATCGGAATAAAAATAAAAAATAATAATATAGTATGTAAAATAAATAATAACCAATAATTGCGAGTCTTAGTTTACTTTTAGATTATAATCTTCCACCTTTCATATTTTTTTTCTCCCAACTTTTTCAAATTAATTTCCATTTGATTTTTGGTTAGCCTTAAATCGTTCTTTAACTGCAAATCAGTTTCAATATTACACACTACTTCTATCACTGGGTCCCGAATTACGTGTACTCTCGCCATTCTCCTTTCAGAAGGTTGTTATATAAGAAATAAATAATCAAATAAAATTACGACACCCTTGTTAATAATCTCGTTCAATGAACAGAATCGTCTAAACCTAGCGTTCGATGATGCAAAACTGCACCTTATACAATTACTCCTTTTAGCTTTGCTTCGTTAATATATTAATCACTTCCCCTACTTCATCAAATTCCTCATAGTTAGCTCATTCCTCATAGTGTCTTTTGAAAAGGCAAAGTTACTAATTCATCGGAATATGTCCAGAACGAAACTAGAAATCAGTGGTGACTGCTTTCATGCTTCGTTTTTAGTGATATGGTGTTATCACTTCGATGCCAACACACAATAGGAAAACGTTATGCCAACAAACATGACCACCTGATATTTAAACGACATAACCTCAAATTGGTCACACCGTACTTTCCACAAGTGCGGACACCCTTATCTCGTTCACATAAGGACCTTTCTAGCGTGGGTTTACTAATTAATTTAATTAAAATTCCCCCGGGCAACATACCCGGGCCGCGGAACATAACCGGCCCGTAGGGGTTTTAACTTTAAGTTGTAATGCTTGCTGTTAAAAATGTACGATATCGGAAGGATCGAGCGAAAGCCTTTTGAATAAATTAGCATTGGATTTAAGACTGAAGGTTACACACATACATTAAGGGTAGGCAGAAACCACAGAACGCCGCCTGCTACGATCCTTACATACTCCTTTCGCCTCATATACGTTTATACATCTCATCATACAAGCACGCCGGTTAAAAGTACTGCGCACCTAACCTTCCTGAAGAACCTCATCAATAAAGTCAGTGTGGAAGGTTACAATGAGAGCTTTTTCCAGTCCATGGTACTTAGACTGAATCGGTGACTGACCATAGATGCCTTGATACGCTTGAACTTGCGATACGCAGTATCGTAAAGTTTTTTGTTGGTCTAGTGGTCTCAAAGCGCGACTGCTGAGCATGAGGTCTTGAGTGCGATTCCCGGGTCGGAGGCAAAGTGTTATTGGGTTTTCCCATCATGAATTTCTCAGTAGCAGCCTCGAAGTCTAGATGTGTGCCTGGTTAATGGCAATAGGCTCGCCCCCTATTACATGGGACTTAAACATAACTGGCGAAATGTGGGTGCACCTCTGCCTAACCCTTCGGGGATTACAGTACCCGGCGATAAATATTGCACAACGACCTGTTTGTATTTCGTGCGACAGAGATAACGCTCTACGAAGCCGAAATTAGCCGATTGTCTCTTTCCAAAGGTCGATGTGCAATATTACTGTACCTGTATATATATTACCTGTATATATTACCAGTACTGTACAGGCGTGATTATGTGTTATGTTTTTTTTTTAAGTTGTAGGAGGTAATTTTATTTTTTTCACAAATTGGAAGCTACACTATGGCTGAGTGTCATTGGATAAAGTTTATGGTATACTTGACTTCCACACAGACGAAGTCGCGAGCAGAAGCTAATTATATTAGTATCATCCTACTCATATTTTATGTGAAAGATGTTTTGATGTTTGTTACTCAATCAAGCATAAATCGTTGAACAGATTTGGATAACAATTGGCACATAAATAGCCCATTTTTTGTATTAACACATAGAATACTTTTGATCCCGGTAATATGTTCCCTTCAACTACATAGTTCAACTTCCTTTACGGAAATATACTTTTTACGTGGGTGAAGCCGGGGGCGGAAACTAGTATTATATTGAAATTAGTTACTCGAGCGAATGTAACTAACTGATAACCTAACTATTAGTACCCTTATCATAACATAACATCACGCCTGTAATCCCCGAAGGGTTAGGCAGTCGTGTACCCTTTAGTAAACCCACATTTTGCCAGTTATGTTTAAGTCCCATTGTAATAGGGGGCGAGCCTATTGCCATCAACCGGCACTAATCCAGACTCCGAGGCTGCTACTAAAAATTCCTAATGGAAAAACCCAATAACACTTTGCCCGACTTGGGAATCGAACTCAAGACGTCATGCTCAGCAGTCGCGCTTTGTGACCACTAGACCAACGAGGCAGTAACCCTTACCTACCTATCAATTACCTACTTATAGACCAAAGTATAATCAGGCAACTCTTTAAACAGCACGTGCAATACTGTGGGTCATTCACCTCTGAAGAACAAATCTTAGAACCTATCCACTCTCTTTATTTCCCTAACACACAAAAAAAACTAAGTAATGGGCACAAAAAAAATTAAGGCAATTTATTAGGAGAAAAAAATAAGAAGCCTTTATTTAAATCCAATTATATACATACCGGAAAATTAAAGACTAAAGGCCAGAATTTTGTCAAAGTTTTTCCTTAAGAAAAAGGGTACCGTTTTCCTTATAAATAAAGAAAGAAAAACGTCGCAAAATTGTAACTTGTTGTTAAAAATTCATTTGTTGGATTTTCTTTTTGGGGTTTTTCTTAAAAACCCTGGTGATTGCGTGGTTGGGGGCCGAAACAATGTTGCTTAGGGAATTGCTGGATTAATCAAAAATTGTCACCGGAGAAGTTAAGAATTTTGTATAAATTCGACGCGTTTTAAACGATTTTATTCAATGAAAATTCAGTGAAATTAACAAAGAGGTATCCTATACCTAATACGATTATACACACACATTTTCACTACACATCACACTACTATTGTGTATTGTCAAGTCACCGCATAAACAAACAAGCATATAGATATATGCACGATCGACACTTATCACTAAAAACCAATTTATCTCATAGTTACATTAACATAAACTCGTGATTTATATTAGTTCCGACTATAGCAAAAACCAATTAATTATTTTCATTAAGATAACCACAGTGATTCTGTTATATCTGAAGTGTGATATTATGAATGCAAAAGTAACTCTCGTAAAATTTTATTTTTATTTTTCTTCACGACAAATTCGACCAACAATCAATTGTTTTGGACAAAGAGGTCTTTTTTTTTTTAAGAATGGGAAATCATTAAATGCCTTCTTCCGCTCTGGAGGGAGCGGGAGGGAGTGTCAGACTCTGACTGACTAAAACCCATTAGTGTTTCTCTCATGTCCTTTGCGTTCCAGTGACGCGGTAACTCTTTGGAACAAATTCTGCAATCCTAGTAGAAAGCTAGGCCGCTAAGGTTTTGAATAAGGACTTAGGCTATATTTACACGACTGCCCCAAAAAACAAACTGTGACAAAGATAGAAAAGGGTATGCTTAGATGGTTCGGTCATGTTGAGAGGATGAGTGAAAGACGATTAACAAAAGGTATTTATATGGCAGAGGTGAGTGGCAACGCAGGGAGGGGTCGCCCTAGGAAGACCTACACTGACCTTATTGGTGAGGTTCTTCAGAAAGGTCAGGTGCGGAGTACTCGTAACCGGCGTGCTTGTATGACGAGATGTATGAACGTAGATGAGGCGAAAGGAGTATGTAAGGATCGTAGCAGGTGGCGTTCTGTGGTTTCTGCCTACCCCCATGGGAAAAAGGCGTGAGTTTATGTATGTATGTATGCCCCAAAAAAAGGAGTGTTATGTGTTTAGGGTTAATGTATGTATGTATGTATGTGAGTTTCTTTATTCCACCATAACTTTTAAACGCCAGAACCGATTTAGATGTTTGGGGTATCGTTACAATCCTTGCATCGTTCCGAGTAACATAGGCTAGAAAGCTAAAAAATAAAAAGAAAACGGTGTGGTCACTTTTAATGTCACTTTTAATGAATCTGGTCGTGTCTATGTTTATCGTCTAGAATTTGACAAGTAGATTTAAAAAATATATAACACTGCAAATAAAAAACATCGTAAAAAAAAAATTGACGAGTAAACAAAGTACAAATATGTGCAACTTTTGCAGTCGCGTTTTTAATTTTTTCAATTATAGTAGCTTGTTTAAACCACAGGTTCAATTACATATGCGATTACCAACATTAACACAGATGAAGTCACCAAGAAAAACTAGCTAGAAAAGCTAGAAGTGAAAGAAAATCTCTAATAGAGGAAGTATCAAGCACTAACGAGCAAGTTGGAGTCTACTTACATGCTTGTTATTACGAAACCTAAGAACACTGGCGTACGAACAGGATACCCCATAGTCTATTGTAGATCTATGCAATGCTTATGTATATAAAAATTAATGAGCTTATAACTAGTTATTGATAAGCAAACTATTGTTTTCTATTTTTCCGTTTTTATTCAATAACAGTTTTTTTGTTTTTATTTTTTGCGAACAGCTCATGGTCCAACAGGACAATGGCGGTTGACCACTTTTCAACTTTATTACTAAGGGCACTGGGGTGAAAAGTGGTTCCCCGCAATTGTCCGCGATTGTCTCAAGTAGTTATAGTAGGAAAAAACAAAAATGCTTTAGTAAATAGTCATATTCATATTCAATAACTTTTATGTTAAAAAAAAATATTTCTTTTTTAATTTAATTACTTTAAATTGAGCTTAGGTTCGGCAAAAAGGAGGTAATTCACCAGCAATCTCGACATAATTAAGTAAGTAGGTCAAAATAATTTAAATATGTCGAATGTGTTACGTTACTATCCAGCAATAACAGTTCAATGTACATACCAAACTTGTGCATTAGATTTTATTTCAAACTAGCTTTTGCCCGCGTATATGTCGGTTATCGCGGACGCAGACGAAGTCGAAGTCGAAGTCGAATAAAAAGTAGCCTATGTCCTTTGTTGGGGTTCACACTTACCCTGTACCAAATTTCACACAAATCGGTTCAGTAGTTTAGGCGTGAAGAAAAGACAGACAGACAGACAGACAGAAAGACAGACAGACAGAGTTACTTTCGCATTTATAATAATATATATTAGTTAGGATTAGGATTATTTGGCGAAATCATTACAGTAACTTCGGGAGAAATATAAAGAAACAGAAAATTTTAAAAAAAATATGTGTAAATCTCTTTACAATGTAAGCCACAAAAAAGCAACCCACCACAAAAAAAAATATGACCCAGTAGCCTGACACTGCGGATGTTCTATGAAAAATGTTGTTTCAGGTTTCAGTTCCGCACCTGAGGGCACTTTAGATAACAAAGAGTTATTCTGTAGACAACGTGCCACGGGAGGGAGTCCCCCCGGGCGTTGCTAAGCTGAGTTTGTGGTACGCTTAATAAAACGAAGTTAGCTCTGACTGAGAGAGTTTTACCTCCATATGTTAAGTAAGTAATTAGAGTGTAGAATAGTCGGTTTTATTGCAGGCTAATTGATTTTTTTTTCTGCGGTTTGAACCGCATTATTTATTTATTCAACTTTATGCACATGTAAAAAAAATACATTGTACAAAGGCAGACTTAATGCCACGGATGCGGCGGATGCGGCGGTTGCGGCAGTTGCGGCGGTTGCGGCGGTTGCTTGCGGAGTTATGCCTTTGGTTACTGCTCTGTATAGCCTATACTATTCCTCATGAATCTGGAAGTTCCAAAGATGCATCACGCCTGTAATCCCTAAAGGCTTAGGCAGAGGTGTACAGTCACGAGCAAAAACAAGTATACACTTCGCAACATTACGAAGCGATTTTCTTCGAATATATTGATTGAAATGTCATGATTTTAGGAGTATAGTATTTTGTATTCAATACTCTCATAAAAAAGATCGTATATCAAAGTTACAACCATTATTTCACAAGAAAATCGCTTTTGAATTTTGTTAAGTGTATACTTGTTTTTGCTCGTGACTGTACCCACTAGTACATCCACATTAACCAGTTATGTTTTAGGTCCATGTCATAAAGGGCGAGCCTATTGCCATCAGCCTGGAAAAAATCCAGACTCCGAGGCTGCTACAGAGAAATTCCTGATGGAAAATCCCAATACCACTGTCCGACCCGGGAATCGAACGCCAGACCTCACGCTCAGCAGTCGCACTTTGCGACCACTAGATCATTGAGGCATTCAACCGGTTTGTAGTTAATTGTAGATTAAAATATACCTAATTAAAAATAACAAGACACACGTACAGTCACGAGCAAAAACAAGTATACACTTAGCCAAATTCAAAAGCGATTTTCTTGTGTAATAATAGTTGTAACTTTAATATAAGACGTATTTCATAGTAGTATTGAATTCAAAATACTATATTCCTAAAACAATTACATTTTAAACAATATATTCGAAGAAAATAGCTTCGTAATATTGTTAAGTGTATACTTGTTTTTGCTCGTGACTGTACACCGTAAGTACACATTTTTCAAACAAATTGTACGCACCAATCATAACAGCCCAGTCTACGGCAGTCTTTGTTATTATAATGACAGCACACATAATCCCTTTTGTTCGCCTGTTCGCGACAGACAGCGGACGCGCCTGTATATATAATTTTGACGATTTACACGTGCTTTATAAATTGATGCTATATAATATTATGGTTAGATGTGAAATTAGTCTGTACCTAGTATGAAATGAGTATAAGTTGACAACACCGTTGGCGCAGTGGCTGCGTGTCGCGGGTTCGATTTCTGCACGGAACAAATTTTTGTATGGCCTACAGATAGTTGTTCCGGGTCTGCCTGTTTGTATATGTAAGTTTATGTTTGTGAACGCGTAACCGCCTTCAAAAACTGCAAATTGAAAAATGACTTTAGTTTCGGATGTTGGTGGCAATACAAAACAACAAACGGAACCAAAGCCTAACTTTCAAAATGAAAGTTGTTTTTTACTTTGTAGTTTTTTAAATGAAATGAAATGAAAAGAAAATGAAATGAAATGAAAGTAGTTTTTGAAGGCGGTTGTCTTTTTTATGAGTTAACGTCTTTTTAATAAAGTTTTTTTTTGTAACAATAAATGATATTTTTTTTCAAATTCTTATTCTTCCTATATTGCTATTTTAGTTTAACTCGTGCTGACACAAACAAAGAAACCATACATAGGTTAATAAACCACAATTCCTCAATTAAGGTCAACTTCCTACTTTTAGCTAGTTTTCTAGGAAGGAATGTGTGGCTAATATAGGAAAAGACGACCTCCATTTTCCTTATTCCTACCAAAAAGATCGAATCATTTGAACAACGCTATATTAGGGACACATTTTATTCCAGGAAAACTAGAACCTACATACGTGACACGATTTCATATGAATGCAGAAAAAAGAAAAAGAAAGTATTGGGAATTGGCATCTAACTTTCAACGGCGGATATGACCGACAGGTCACACGCGAAATGTTTGAAAATACCCTCCGTATTTTCAGGTTTCAGCGCGCTCAGTCAACGTAAATTTTTTATTAGTTTTCGGCCACACATCTTTTGTTTGTAGCCTTTGAAGGTAGACAGGGCCGGATTATACATTAGATAGTGTAAGGGCCTCGCATTGGGTAGGGGACCCGAGCCCGAAAAATATAAACAAAAATGTTTCTTTAATTGAAAATTAAATTTAAAGATTTACAACAAACCTTCAATGTAAAAAAACACATTATTATTATATTCCTTCCATTAGTTTTTTTTTTATTGTGTAGTGTGATGTAGTTAAAGAACCAGCGTAGGTAATAAAAAAAGTAGAGTAGAAAAAAAGAATGATGTTAAAAAAACTTACCTAAAGAAGCCCGTGATGTGCACTGCCTGGGGGCCACGTCATGGTTAATCCGGCCCTGAAGGAAAGTATAATAGAACCTGCCAGCGGAACTCTATTCGAAATTCATTTCTCCGATAGTTTGTTAGCGAGGCAGAAGGGTTTTCATAAAGTTGCTTTTGTGGGTTTTGCTGGAAAGAACATAACATTACCAATAGACTTTGACATAGAATAAACGTTAGGCTTGTTATAATATTTGTGTATCAATAAAATGTTGGAGCTTATTTTATGGTTCCGTACTCGAAAGGTGCTAACGGAATTTTTTTACTAAGCCTCCGTTGTCCGTCCGTCTGTCAGCGGTCTGTATCTCATAAACCGTCATAGCTAGAGAGTTGTAATTTTCACAGAATGTCACAACGATCACGCAACGATAAACCGCCATAGTTAGAGAGTTGAAATTTTATCAGAGTGTGTATTTCTATTAGACATCACGCAACGACTCACGGGAGCGGAGCAGTAACCTAAGAAGGAACTTAACGCGGGTGAAAAAAACGACGCGGACGAAGTCGCGGGCATCAGCTAGTCTAACATATAACATAAATAAAAATAAATTTATTTGTACCAAAAAGCATTTATAAGCGCTAAATTACAGGTCCCCTGTTCCCCACACTAGGATTCCCTGTGTCGTGGGGCAGAACAAACCAGTACAGAACATAAAACAGGACACTCGTCAGCTGACATAGATCATACAGATTTTATCTTAGAACAGCAGCCCCTGAAATTAGACACGTGTTTGATCAGCGTTCTCTGCCTCTCGTCCGATGACGTCACTCCACCCAAACTTACAACCGAATTGTTTTTGTACTTTCTTTGAGTTTTCCCTTCAATATTCCCTTTGTAGATAACAATCTAAGATGATTAAAGGCATCCCCAACTTACGGTACATTTGCTGTCGGTTTGACGCCCTTCGCTGTTATATCGAAATATTCAGAATTACCTACTGCTAAATTCACGCTTGAATAAATGGATATACTTATGGGTGTTCTATTTGCTTATAATACGATGGTTATTAATAGATATTGGGATAAAATGCGAACGTCGTGCGAATTTTGGAAATCGTCAGAAGCTCCATTTTCAATCTCAAAGATTCTCGTACACTGAACTCCGTAATTACAGCAAAATTTCGAGTATGTACTTATCTAATTAAACACGTACAATATTTTACGAAGACGTGGAATGACGAAAACGTATTAAACTCGGCGTGAAATTCACAAAAGACGTCAACCAAGCGTGCTTCTGTTTGGAAGGGAAACATTTGATGCGATGTCACATGAAAGGGGTTTGCGTAAAAGTGGCGTCATTTTGAAATTGGATGGCCACTAATGAAACTTAGATATTTTGAAAGATCAGAATAATGCGATCAAAAACTAATATGGACACATTTCTCTAAACCTTATCGGAACGGAGATATTTGGTTTTGATAGCTCATTAAACACGAAGAAGTTATTATACCTATATATTCTTATACACTGCTTGTCATGTCTTGCTTCATGTCCACGTGACTTAACGCGGCTTATGTCAATCCCATACATTTTAGTCTTTTCTAACTTCGTTATCGTTTTGATATTAAGTAATTAAATTAATAAACCCTTTTAAGGTTCTGAGGTTTTTTTAGTAACTACCTACTTACCGCAACCTAAAGATAAACTACTATAACATGGCGCGCCCCTCCACAAATTCAAAACGTTTGAAAGTATTTGTGAAAGTATCAACGTGTGCGTACAAACAAACTCACAATGTGTGCGTACTGAGACGGCTCTCGAAACAAAAACAAATCAGCGATTTGTTGCTCGACTAGCGGCGTCATTAATTACTCATTATTATTAGTATGGCGCTGCACTGACATAATCTATGAAAATGACACGTGCGTTGTCTTGTGCGGTCTTGCTAGTTATGATTAGTTGACCAACAAATCTGCCGGCCTGCTAATGAATACTACATAGAAACTCTTTCATTTGTGGCCACTGAAAAAAAACATGACGCCGCTAGTCCATACTAAGTTAATCAATGCCTTTTATTAAACTCATACCGTTTCAGTTATTTCAAAGACAGATGGTGAAAATATACCAAATACCGGATTACGCCGCAATATGGCGTATAAATATATCCTACGGCAGAGGTTATCAAACTTTTTCAGTTTACGACATAGTTATAGGTTTAGTATTTAGTCTCGGCGCCCTTTTTTTTTGTACACGCTGGAATTCCTTATGGACTTCCTCCGTCGAGGGCACGACGGAGGGGCGGACTCTTATCGGCTAAAATCACCGCAGTATCCTACCTCTGCCTATGGTCGGGAGTGCGGGACTCGCATAAGCATTCACCGCTCCCCCGGCAGGCAGTCTCGGCGCCCTAGATAGTTAAAATAGAATACAAACAACTACTATTATAAATTAGAAAGTTTATACCTATATGGATGGATGTTTGTTATGCAATCATGCCAGAATGGCCGAACGGATCTGGATGATGATGATTTGGCACCGAGATAATTTATTTTGTAGCACATATTATGTTACTTTTTATGCCGTTTTTGTGTTCCCGAAGAATAATTTAGGATTGTGGCTTAATTCTGAAATTTACGTTAATGAAGTCGCGAGCAGAAGCTAGTGATACTATATGAGGCTGTGTTTTTATATTTTACTAGCATCTGCCCGCGACTTCGTCCGCGTCAAAGTTTGTTTCTCCAAACAAACTACACGTATACAGTGCTCATCCCCCAAAGCACATGGCGTGATACTTTATAGTCTATAGACTAATTTGGCCAATGTGGAATATTGATACAAAATTTGAACAGAATCTATACAAACATACAGACAAAAAGACAAACAGACAAAAAATCTAAAAAAAATATTTTCGGCATTAGAATTACTCCCCGATCTCATAGCAATTACTCTTTTTCAAAAATATTCAATGTACAGTTTTGACTTCGCTACGATTTTATTATATGTATAGATATTGACTTAGCAATACATTTAATGTTGAAGAAAAAAAAAGATAAATAACAATGGCAACTAAATTAATGTGGAGCGTGGGATAATGCTTACAGCGCCCTTTACTCTCCCACCACCAAGGCATCGTGGCGCACACTTTGGGAACCCTTGTTCTACGTATAACCTGTAACGAGTACCTACCTAGGTTGTGGTAACAAACGCTGAAAGGGATTAAGCAAACAGACGCCTATGGATTACCTGTAGCGTGGAATTATAAGTAGACATATACGTATAGAATAATTACGTTATACAGATATAGGGCAAAATATAATTTTAAGATATAAGTTATACGCTTTATAAATTAAGTTACGTATTTGATTACTGCTCCGCTACAGTGCGTTACAGCGTGATGTTTAATATATCGAAGTCAAAGTCAAATCATTTATTTTAATCAGAGCATTTAGAGGTACTTTTGATCGTTATTACAAAAAAGATGGAAAAAAATTGAATCTAGTTGCCTAATCTTTGTCTTACCTCTAATCTTTTCCGACAGACGGGCTATATAACATAAAAAGATTAATTAAAATCGGACCACCAGGTTATGAGATTAGCGCGTTCGAAAAAACAAACAAACACTTCTTCTTTAAAATATTAGTATATAGGTAGACAGATTCTTACCGACTTTTCCGAGCAAAGAGGACACATCCGGGGAAACTCCGTAGCAGCCAAACAAACAGCTATAGGTACAGTCAAACAAACTATTTTGTATACAGGCAGCTAATTTTAAACAATGTTTCGAGTCTATCAATTCTTTTAAATCACTATCACAACAATTTATTAGACACCACAAATTTAAAAAGTGAACATCGTTACGGGTCATCAGAAGCCCGGAAATCTGACAACCAGTCTTACCACGGGGTACCAAGGTTTTTGATAGGCAGTCGCTTCATGTCGAATACTAGTATTCAGCTGCATCTGGTTAGAAAGGAAGTCGACCCCGACATAGTCGAGAAAAGACTAGGCAGATTGATTGAAGCTTAAAAAGTGAACACAAAATAACAATGAATGGCAATGTAGCAGAAAGATATATTTTTATTTTTTACATAGTAAGGGTTTGCTCTTGACTCTAGTCTAGGTCAGAAGTGGCATAGACATCTTCTGACATCTTCTGGGTAAACTCACTAGCTTACCCATCAGAAGAAGCCTGTTCTGGTTAGGCAAAGGTGTACCCATTAGTACACCCACATTTCGCTAGTTGTGTTTAAGTCCCATGTAATAGGGGGCAAGCCTATTGCCATCAACCGGGCACAAATCCAGACTCCAAGGCAGCTACTGAGAAATTCCTGATGGAAAAACCCAATAACACTTTGCCTGACCTGGGAATCGAACCCAAGACCTCATGCTCAACAGTCGCGATTGCGATCAGTAGACCAACGAGGCAACTTTAAAGATATTAGGGTCATTATTGTTGTCTGTTAACCAAATAGCTTGCTCAACCGTACTACAGGTATTGTTGGTACCGTAAGTACCACTACGCAGGTACCTAAGCACGTATACGTAATTAAATTGAAGCCGGCTTAGTTGTCGGTTTGTATTAGCAAGGGTTTGTAAGGGTTGCCACGAATGAAGGTTTTAGAGGCTTTTAAAAAGGGTTTGCGGAACAAAATTGGGTTTATTGGTGTTTTCCTTTGAATTTAATTTTTGTAAGGTGTTAGACACCGTAATGAAATTAAGTAGCAATGACATGGTTTGTTACCAGTAGTAATTAATTATATCTATGTTGTTAATGCTTTTAGGTTTTGTATTTTATGCTTTAGTTCGGACAAGTATGCGTGCTTATTAAAAATGTTATCTATACTAATATTATGAACGCTGCAGAATTTGTTTATTTATTTGGACGCGTTTATCTTCGGATCTTTTAGTCCAATTCTGAAAAATCTTGCGCTTATAGAAAGCTACATTTTCTCTGATTACTAGTTGCTATATATTTTTTATTAAAAAAATACGGATCCTTAAAAAAATCAGAAGTAAACAATATTTATGTTGAATACTACATAGCTTCTTCGTCCGCAATAAATTTGATATAATATTATCTTACGGGAACAGTAAATTTTTCCGGGATAATAAGTAGCTTATGTGCCAAATTTCATCCAAATCCATTCAGACGTTCTGACGTGATTGAGTGACAAACATCCATACATAAAAAAAAAGAATGAGGAAGTAGGTATTTACTTACCCGTTGATTTCTATCAAAACAGCAAAACGTGCTCTCTATTTGTCTTGATCTGTTGACCCAGATGTGAACAATATAAGGTAATTGTATACCTAAGCAAAACTTCGTCTCGTGCGCGGCAATCTTGCTCCCGAATAATCCTGTATCGCACAGATTTGACGCTCGTGTGTTCATAAGCCTGCGTAATTCTGTGTTTGTCATGAATAGAATATTTTCGTGCCTCAAAATGGTAGTAGGCGGGATTTGTAATATAGTTACATGTTATGAACTGAGAAGCTCTTCACAGAAATTGAGAAAATAAAATGTTAAATAATTTTCAATGAAGAACGAAATTGAGTTTGTTTTTATTACTTATATTCTAAAGGGGCACATTAATTTATGTTCTTATAAAGTGATCAGCTGATTTATTTTTCACGATTTCACGGTTGGTACATTGTTTGTTTTTTTGTTTGTGTGTGTGAGGAAAGTAATCTGGAAGTACTGGGCTGATTACAAGAAATCTTCCACGGATAGAAAGCTACACAGTTAGTGAGTATCATAGTAGGCTGTTTTATGGTAGTTATATTTGACTTCCGCGCGGACGAAGTACCGTGCATAAGCTAGCAATAAAAAATCAAGCAATTTAAGTTTATTTATACAGTTACCTACCTACACTGCGATATTAATCGCACAAATATTTTTGTGCGACTCAATGATAAAGACTAAACTCATTTATAAAAAAATGCTGACCAATTCTCGACCTTAATTCGCATGCAAAAGAGTAACAATAAGACCTTTTTAACAAACAAACTTCATAGATGAATTCCAAACGCAAAAAGGGAATATTCTAAAACAGAATAGTAAAATTACTTTTTGATTCTTTTAACAGAAATGAGGCCCAAAGCTACGGAGAAAAAGTCAGCAAAACTTTATCCGCTTATACGGAGTTAATGTTAATCGTTGTACCGAAGAAATTAGGACCACTTGTCTTTTAGTTTTATCTCGAAAACGACGGAATTACTTTTGATGTAGTTTCCTCTGAGATAAACTTGTTATTTGGTAGGTTAATGACTTATTTCGTGTTCACACTGTTAATTCTTAATCTTTATGTAAGTAGTTCGACTTAGATTTTTGGAAAACAGTAATAAAAAATACTGGCCAAGTGCGAGTTGGACTCGCGCAGGTAGGGTTCCGACACAGACACGAAAGTTCCTGACACCCGTATATAGGTAATAGAGAGAGGAAGAGATAAAAAAAGAGAAAGGCACAAAATAAAGAAAAAGAGAAGGTCGCCTGGAGGCGGCATAGACAACGCATTTTTCTTACGTGACGATTTCAGTCATTTAACTCTTATCGCTAGCCGCGTTAACCGCATTACCACGTCCTGAACCAGTGTACCTACCTTAGATAACCAATAATACCAATGGCACACAACGGTACACAAAAGCATTCAAAATATCTATTGAAACGAATAAAAAGTTAATTAGACTGCTAAATCACTGACAATTTCTACCAATTGCGAATTAAAAGAATTTATTTGAACCTTCACAATTTAATCGAGCGTCGGCTCCATTCATTCGACAGAAATACAGCCTCAGGTGGGAGTCTCAAGCGGTTCTTTTAAATAAATTGTTTTAATTAGAAGCCATTAAAGAAATGGGCATTTTAAAAGGCAATTTCGTTTGAATGAAGCTTTCAATTTTAGTGTATTGTGCAATAGAAAAGGGAACCGCTGCTGTAACCGTAACTTTAAGGAGAACTTTTAATTGATCTGTTTTTGTGCAACTTGCTTTGTCGTCCGTACGTCCGTATAAAAGTCGCCGAATTTTAGCCATATGGGTCCCCTGTTAGGATCTCGTAATAGCTCAGTAGGCCCGCCTCTCATGCAAGAGGTTAGTACCGGTGAAGGAAAACATCGCGAGGAAACCTCGACTTATAATAAATATAGACCTGAAATTTAAGTCTGAAATCGCCATTCTACCTTGAGAAAGCGTGGTGGTCAAAGCTCGTGCCTTCTCAGTGCCCACTGCAAGGCAAAGGCCTCTTGCCTTTGCCCTGCAGTGGGCCAATCATAGGCCGGTATTTTTATTAATAACTCTGGCGGTTTCTGAGTATAACATTTTCTTTTTAGACAAGCCCGCCACACATTTTTCCAAAATCAACAGTGGCGATCATGCGAGATGCGACAAACACCGCGCCAACTGACTTGGATCCCGCTTCGAAATAAACTGAAAAAGTATAGCGGAGGAGTTAGAAAAATATGATTCCCAAATTATTTTTCCGTTTTTGAATAAACTAGCGACCCGCCCCGGCTTCGCACAGGTGCAATCGACACATTAACCCTCCTCTTAAATCATTCTATCTATTGATGAAAATCGTATTAAAATCCGTTGCGTAGTTTAAAAGTTCTAAGCATACAGACGGCGAGAAACGACTTTGTTTATACTATGTAAAGATGATTCTATAGTTTATTCTTTCTTTCTTATTCTTTATTATTCTAGTTTATTATTAGCAACGGAAAGACAGAAAAAGGCTAATAATGTGAGTGCCAATATCATTGGCTAAGTACTCAAACCCTAGTTTTACTATTTTACGAGATCCCTAACTTTTTTTATCGATTAGGTATATTTTCGAAGTTAATCCTTTTTGAAAGACAACAAAGTTTCTTATGTATCATGAATACTTAGTACATTGTCATTCCTTTCTAGACTTTGACCTTGGTCAACTTTGTTTATAAATCTGAAGATTCCATGTTTGCGAGTAATTTTGCCCGATAAAGAAGAAAGAAGAACTTTGGAATTATTACATTCCTTTATTTCTAAAATAAAATACAGTCATACTTTCAGACTTTTTGCTTTGACCTCGAAACTTGGAATGTTACGTGACCAAAATACTGGCCGAAAATATTGGACGACCATTTGCCCCTAGAATCGTTTATTTTTATACAAAAAGAATCTATCTGATTCCTTTTTCAAAAAACCTTTTTTCACTAAAGATTTCTAATCTCTCCGCGCGTTTTCTCCAAGTCTTTAAGAAATAAAAACGATTTGAGTAAGTATTACAAAGCGGTTTTATAATTAAATTCTACAACAGGCTGACGTCACAGATTCGAAATAACTTTAGCCAACGTACTTAAAAATGATCGTTAACGCGAAATTTATGTCCTAAGATGGTTAATAACAGCGTTGTGTACTAAGCGGATTTAGCCATTTTAAGGAGATAGAGAGAGAGAGAGAGATAGAGTGAATTAAATTTTTAATCTACATAAGTTCTGTCTCCGTTTCAATTATTCATGAATTTTGAATAATTCTTGAAGGAGGTTGTTCTTAAATTAGGACGAAGGTGTATTGGATTAAATTGAAGAGTTTGCTGTTTTAAATTATGATGTTGGTATCGTTTTAATACATTTTAGACTTTTACAGCAATAAAGATTTTTCTTGTTGTCATCATCATCAGATTAGCCGGACGATGTCCACTGCTGGGCATTGGCCTCCTCTAAAGATAACCACAATGACTGGTCCTGCGCTATCCTCATCCAGCGGTTTCCCGCGACCTTTACCAGGTCGTCAGTCCACCTCGTGGGGGGCCTTCCTACACTGCGGATTCCGGCCTTTCTAGTTGTAGTCGGGATTAAATAATAACTATTTAGTTTAAATGAAACTACTTTTTTTTTTCTTCTTTATTTTAGATACTTTTGGATGGAGAGCAAGAGGAAGACCAAAGAAAAAATGGATGGATTGTGTGAAGAATGATATGAATGAACGGGGAGTCAGTGATTGCATGACAGCTGACAGGACAGAGTGGAAGAGGAAAACGTGTTGCGCCGACCCCAAGTAACATGGGACAAGGAAGATGATGATTTTAGATACTTTTAGTCCTCTTAAGCGCTAAAGGAACAAAAAGTTTCGCTTTTGGTAAAAGCCTGAAAGTATCAAATTTCTTGGTAGGTAAATACTATTGGCTCTGTGTAATCAAAATACATCTTAGTAGGTATTATTAAACGTTCCATAATATCTACACCGGTACCTGTTCCCAAACTGTTCATTTTCTTACTCAAACACAAGTACATATAGGTAGGCACTTTGACAACTAACCTGATCCTATCGGCTGAACCGCTGTTGATCTTACCTCTTCAGTACGAGAACTTTCAGCCACCGCCATAACATTTGAAGTATGACACTAAAACGGTTGTTTTGTAAATTATTTATAGTTATTGTCAAAGTTTACGAACTATAGTTGTTTCAGTTTGAGTTCAGAGAATTGATTGCGGTAAAACTCGGTTCAACTATCTACGACTAGCTGGTGTTTGAACTCGGTTGGGGAATTTTGATTGTCGATTTTTAGGGTTAAGCTAAAATTATTGCTGGGAAATGACTATATTTTTTCGTGTGAAAGTCATAAAAATATATATAAAAAAAAATATTTTTACCTACGAATCGACCAATCAACCTACGTCTTATTAACTCAAACTTAAAAACGGAAAATTATGGATGTATACAACACTACATGAGACGTCGGGGTATTTAAAGTTAAATTAAAATCTTTTTTTTTTAATGCATAAAAAAGATATTATTATTTGATTTTCAAGTACTCGTGTCTCTGTTACCAGAACACTAAAGAACATAAAAAATCGCCATGACTGTTAGAACATGTAACTTTCGGTTTCATAAGTGTCGTTTTAAACCCGTCATAAAATTAGACTTATCAACTAAATATTTGTTACAAAGAAGGTTAAAACCAAAATACCCAGTTCCTTACAACTTGTTGTTATGGTATAAGTTTAAGCTATAGTTGGGTAATACCTTAACGTGTTCCAAGTTAAACTTTGGTTCAAGGTAGCCTGTAGTTGGCTTAGTTTAACGTTTGTAGGCGCGCGTGCCAACAGATATAGTTATAAAACTTTATTGGGGTTTAGTCATGGAAGCTTGTAATATGAAATGAATATTGTCGTCTAAAAATAATATTTTTTGATTCTTTTGTGGTAGTGTGTTCTTAGTTAGGTCGAAAAAAACTTGAATAAGATAAGCGAGTATTAGGTTGGGTTTAATTTTATAGGTATTTTATTTTGTTATAATAGGTTAGGTAGGTACCTACCTGTTATAGTAACACAATATGTAAACTAGATTTTAGGTATAATGGTGCTACTACACACATCAAAAGTGTCTAGGGATCAATATATTATTATTACCAAATACATCTTGATCCCTAGACACTTTTGATGTGTATAGTTCAAAAAAAATGCGTAATAATAATTGTGTGCAAGGAAAGGTTTGTTTTGTGGGAGTATTTAATATTTTTTAAACACATTTAAAAACTTGTTTTTGTAAAAATAATAACGCCTGTATTGATATTGAAGATTGAAAGCGTAACCTACCCTATAACTTTAGAACAAATCTTTGATAATAGTACGCTGGACTTTTCCAAAAAACACGGCCCACCTAATGCGCTAGCATATTATTATAATAGTTTAACAAATATCTCGAGACAAAAAATAGATCCAAAACACAACTTACATTTTCAATAATCGCCTTCCCAAAGTTACATCGTTAACCCGAAACCGCCGCCCTTTTGAAATTAAGCAGTTTGCCTGAAATCGGTCAGGTAGGCTACATACCACGGTAATTGTGGAGTCCAATCAATTAAAACTTTTTCTACAGGACACAGGACAGCTGTGTAGGTGCCTGAGCAATCGGAAAGTTTTCTCATTTCCCCTGCAACTCGCAACCGGGATTAAATGTTGTGACAGATTCAAGCGGACGTAAAAATATAAGAGATTTCTTTGTTGGTAAGTTTGTAGTGTCAAGTTTGAGATTGAATACTGGGTTATCGTTAGTGTTAAATGCGTTTGCTATTGACCGTTTTCCCAGACTATCCCCGATTTTTCTTCCTGGAGTTTAAGCTTTTTTTTTGTTGATGGGAAATCATCAAGTGACTTTTTCTGCTCTGGGCGGAGCGGAAGGGAGTGTCAGACCCTTACTGACTAAAACCCATCCGCGTTCCTCCTAGTGTTACCTATAGTTCCGAGACACAGACACGTCGGCCTACGCTGAAAACCAGCGCCGTGGTTTCGTGCCATCGTGTGTGGGCCACGGCATTATGCTGAGCGTCGGCCGTTTCGCGCGGTAGTGGCGCAATCTTTTTTTATTTTTATTATTAAGTATTAAGTATTAGTTTTTTTTTCTTTCTTTAGATTAAGTACCAACTTGTTTGGGCTGTTGTAAAATTATTTTGTATGCGTCACTTTCACGTGAATAAAAAGGTTTTCTTTCTTTTCTTTCTTCTTCTTTCTAGTGCCCTTTGCGTTCTAGGGCCTCAGTTGCCTGCGACTTCATCCGCGTAATTTTTTACGAATCCCTATTTTGTGAACAATAAAATATAGCCTATGTTACCCGCTGATAATGTAGCTTTATATCGGTGAAAGAATATTTTAAATCGGTCCAGTACTTTTAGAGCTAATTCGTTGCAAACATACAAAAATGGTCTTTCCTCTTTATAATATTAAGTGTAGAATATTACTGTAGATTGACTAGGTGTCGTAATTTTATTTGAGTACTAGCTGTCCGCCGCGGTTACACCCGCGTCTTTGGTTACTGCTCCGCTCCCGTAGGTCGTAGCGTGATGGTATATAGCCTATAGCCTTCCTCGATAACTTATCTATCTAACACTGAAAGAATTTTTCAAATCGGACCAGTAGTTCCAGAGATTAGCGCGTTCAAACAAACAAACAAACAAACACTGCAGCTTTATAATATTATTTATAGTATAGATAGTGTAGATTTGTGTCTTATTAAAACACTTCTGAAATTCTCATTTTTGTCATAGTAAGTTATTTCATTGTTGATGCAACTGACTACGACATCCGCTACATACAAGTATGTGCTTTAAGATGCATTGTACTCAACAATTCAACATTATTACAGTTTGAAATGATCCAGTTACATTGTGTAAGGGATGTTTGAACGAGCCAAGTGTAGTCTAGGATAAGGTACAGTTTACGAGGCTCTCATACATATTTTGATATCGTAAAAGCTGTAAGTATCTTGTTTAGTTCAATCTAATTCTGGACAACCTTAGAATATTGAAGAGAAAACGATCTCTAGCAATATGAGTGGAACATATAAACTCTGGCATTAGGCTCGCCCTCTATTACATAGGTCTTACAACATAACTGGTGAAATGTGGGTGTACACTTCTGCCTAACCCTTCAGAGATTACAGGCGTGATGTTATGTAATGATATAAACTCTGTGGTTTAAATCGATAAGGTATAATTACTTTAAAAATTTAACCTAGAGGTGGTTATTAAAAAAAGAGGATTAATTAGAAATTATGTAAAGACGAGATTTTGTTATTTAACATCGTGTTAGCAACTCAAGCAAACAAACTCTGAGTTAAGTTTAGGGCACAACTGTGTCTAAGGCGCCCATTAGACGGTAGGTTTTGCCATGGCACATTCCCATCAATCATGACTGATGGTGAATGATGGAATTTTATCGCCTACAATTTTCGTCATGCAAACGTCAATCATCGCATTAGATATAGGTAGGATAGGTTCTCCGTCAGTCAAAATTTCTGCCATGGTTTTGCCATGGCAAAACCTACCGTGTAATGGGCGCCTAAAAGTTCGTAATATAATATGTCTGACAATCAGTCTTATAAAGGTGTATCGTATTACCCAATTACTAGTTTGTGGAGGTCACATAGGCAGTCGCTCTATGAAAAATACTAGTATTCAGCTGCATCTGGTTAGACTGGAAGTCGACCCCAACATAGTTGAGAACAGGCTAGGCAGATTGACTTTTTTTGCTAACAAATAACTAACGCTAACTAAAGGTCAGGTGCTTAGTACTCGTAACCGGCGTACTTGTATGACGAGATGTATGAACATGGATGAGGCGAAAGAAGTAGGTATAATTATTAAGGATCGTAGCAGGTGGAGTTCTGTGGTTTCTGCCAACCCCCATGGGAAATAGGCATGAGTTTATGTGTGTAAATATATTATTCAAACTTTTCAACTTTATAATAGTAGGTTCTATAATAGGTATATAAAACAATATAGATTATGGTTTATATAACTTCACAATTTGTAAAGTTTAAGTCCCTAACAGTTTGGTATTTAATTAAAACAAACGTTTAAAACACAAACTGTGTGGTAGAACCTAATTGTTTTACAAATAACGCGGTTTGAAATGTTAAATTGAATTTATTTACAGTTACCTATTTTAATTTGAATCTATTAGTGGGTAATGATAACCAATTAAATAATTAACGCAATCTGCGGTTTAAGTGCAATAACTACATAATTTGTTGAATTGTTATTTTTCATTTTAAAAAGGTTTTCTCAACACTCCAAAAAAAAAATTACATACTTCGTTTTATGATAGGCAACCTAACCAAAAGGTTATCATAATACTAGCGACCCGCCCCGGCTTTGCACGGGTGCAATGTAGATACATATGCCATCCTCTTGAATCACTCTACCTGTTGAAAACCGCATCATCTAACGAATAAGTACACTGAAAGTGTTAGTATTGTATAATTTAATATCATTTATTTCAATTTTGTAAATGTGAGTACCTTGGAGCGTTTTATTTATTGAGTTACTAATTATGTTTTGACTTAATGAGCATGGCAGTTGAGAGCTTGTCATGCTCACTCAAATGTCTCGCTGATGGTGGCACGTGTGTTGGATCATTTGGCTCCCTCCATGATGGTTGTGAGCTAAGTGGTGCTGATCCATGCGTCATGCTCGTGAACGAGTGCTGTCAGTTGGGATTGGTCATCCCTTAACTGCTATGGCTTACATCTTTATTTTTTAATTTTTTACTACTGTTTTGTCTTTATCTTCATTGTGATCACATGTAGAATCAACAAGAATAATGTAACCAGGATTTTGTAAAAACCTAATTTAAAAGAGTGCCGTGAAGTTTCTTGCGCTCGGTCTTCTCCATAGAGGCCTATCTCCGTTTTGGAACGAACAACTTTCTGACTAACTGACCGACTCCTTGACAATTCAAAAGTGCCTGTAAATGGTCTAATTTTAAAAATTTTTTGACTTTGACTTTGCATTAAAATCCGTTGCGTAGTTTAAAAGATCTAAGCAAACAGACGCCGGGAATCGACTTTGTTTTATACTTTGTATAAAACGGCAAAAAATATAACATTATCAACAAGTCTGTAACTTCAGCTAATATTAATTTTAGTATTAAGGTCAAAGATTTAAGTGGAGCGTATCAATGTCAATTTGATAGTCCATCGGCGTCGAGTACCTCGGTAATCAATTTCTATTAAGACAAGATTATGAATTAGGAGTACCAACCAGCTTAAGTATTTTCCAATATCCAAACAAATAGTTTACTTTCATTCTTCATTTAATTTTGTATGTTGTAGGTACATACCCATTAACAGTGTTCTTATGGCATCATTAACTTCCAATCTTAGCACACAAATATAGCGCAATAACATAGGAATGTTCAATAAACAGCACATAAACAGTATATAACCAAATTATTGAGTAAGAAGCTCTGTAATAAACTGTCTTTTGTTTAATTTTTTCTCCAAAAAATGTACTAATTAGTTAATATTAAGTTACATTTTTGGCTACTGCTCCGCTTCCGTCGGTAGTAGCGTGATGTTATATAGCCTATACTTTGCCTCATTAATCTGGCTATCGTAAACAAAAAGTTTTTTTTCAATCTGACTGGCAGTTTCAGAGATAATCATGTTTAAACAAACAAAAAAAACTTTTTAGCTTTATAATATTAGTAAAGTATAGATTAACTGGTATGTACCTAGTAACTTTGTATTGTTATTCTCTAAACACAAATATTATTTTCATCAACACTGAGCGGTGTGGAGGTGTGAACCCGCAATAGTTTACTTTAATAACAAGTGAGTTTGATTAAGAATTCTGTAGTGTAATTTTTGTACAAATCTCCGCTGGTGAATATACGAGTATTAAGGGCGCGCCAAAAGTCAGCAAACTTTTGGAACGAAGTTCCTTATATTATAATTCACCCGCGCGCCCCGTGTTAAGTGTTTTATCGTAATAACTCCTAAAATAAAAGGAATTACCTAAAATGCCTAGACAAAACCCTCACTCATGTATAAATATAACTAATTATCAAATTTTCGTCATATTAATCATTATAATATCGTGTCTAAATCGAAAAAACCAAAAAATTAGAGGCTACTTCGTGATGAAAATGTTATTATTTTATGTTTTTGATCAGTAAGAACCCTCGAAAATATCATGTAGTTTTCATACATTTGTATTTTAAGCCTAGAAATCTAGAATTGTTCATGTAAAATAAAAAAAAGATTGGTAATTTTGCTTACTACCCACTCTTAAAGGCGCAGTTTTGTATCCTCGTCAAATTCAAGCCCGCGACTTCGTCCGCGTCAAAGTTTATAGTCCGATTTAAAGTAGCCTATGTGTTATTCCAGACTATCAATTTTCAAGCTTCAAGTTTATTTATCCATGACTCATTTATTATTAAAAAAAAATTATCCTATGTTAGTAATGAAGATAATTTTATCTACATTCTAAAAACAAGTTCCTATACTACACACAACGGCAGTTCTGTCCGAAGCTTCAATCCAAGGGAAATAGCGCAGCAGCGATTCACGTACGGACAGTCCAGTCTGCTCGCAATCAGAGACCAGGATACTGTTGCTGCTGCCCCACACCCCACGCACCAGGGACGCATAGCGCTTACGCATTGTGGCAAAGAAACAATCCACATACCTACCTACATATAATCTATCAACCGCGACCTCTACACCAAAAACTCTCTTACGGTACGGCCGACGTATCTTGGCGGTTCTGAAATTAGCTGTTTAGCTGCGCAATGAATCTTTTAGGAATGAAATTGTCTACTGCGCAGCCTACGGCTAACTTCAGAACCGCCAAGATACAGCGGTAAAAATTTAGTATCCTTTGGCAGGCGGATGGGGATGGGAGGTGGTGGGGGGGGAAGGGGGGAGTGTTCCCTCTCCCCCGGTACCACTCCCGTGAAAAGGTAACAGATATATGTAATCTAACCTCAAAACACTATAATCACCTACTACGGTCGGGGAAAATCAAATATCAAATTTGCTTCCAATCAATATTAACAAAGGCGTCGTCGACGGAGCCCCGCTTCGCGGGGCTCCTACTTCTGGGTGGTTTAAAAAAAAATAACCACGAAGGGGATGGCGGGGTCTTTCAGACCCCGCCATCTCCTTCTAACCTAACCTGTCCGAGTCGGGGTGCCCCAAGTTCCGAGCTCGCTTCGCTCGCTCTTGAATACTAGGAGTAACACTGTAGTAGACTCTTCATCTTTCTATGTTATTATAAAAATCAAAACAACAATACACAACACATTATAACAGAGACAGTTTTTTTTTTGCTATCCTTTTCTCTATTTTGGTATGATATTGTACACCACAGACGATATTTAGTTGTCGATCTCCTATTTTAACGTTCTGGTTCACCTAATAACGTTTACATTTCGCTTTTTATCTGTTTTGAGGTTAGAAACAATTTTTGTAAATTTCTGGAAAAATATCCATTACCTTGTAATATGAGTGGTAGCGTTATAATCGGGGCCCCATCCTCTACCAGATTTAACCACTTTTAGCCCCGTCCGCCTGCCAAAGGATACTAAAGCCAACCCCTTGTTTCTCCTTTGCTTTTGTGTACAATTTTTATTTTTTCTTTTATGTTATATGCGTCATTTTCGCATGAATAAACAGTTTTTCTTTCTTTCTTTCTAACGAGGCAGTCACAAAAAATCACCTTTCAATAACACCAAAAATATTTCTACAAGCAAAACAGATAGCTTTCGGCATCGATCATAAGCGCACGTGGCTGTCTGTCATCATACGATAACAGCTTTTGTTTCCCCCGCATAATTGAAATCGTGTCAAAATCGGTTCAGTAGTTTATGAATTACAAACAGTACGTGGGCCTGACAGTTTATGTGGGTACGAGGGAAAAAATAATGCTATTTGGGTACAAAATTTTATATTTCTAATATATGTAGGTGAACGATCGGTATGTGTATGTTGTGCTACCCCAAAAATAATCTTCTATGATGCTATAGTGTTTTTCGTATTTTTACGGTAACCAATTTTTTGCCTGCTTTGCCTTCATTAGCGTGTATTTTTTTACGGATTTCAATATTTTTTAGTAATACATTTTTCTATAGAATTCAGAAATAAAGTAGCATTCTATTAGTGAAAGAATTTTCAGAATAAGGTTCCCCACGCACTAGGCAGCCTGGCTGCGCAGCCACGCTGCGGCAGCCAGTAAAACATATGGGAATTCGTGGCTGCCTAGTGCGCGGGCTCCTATACAACGTCATATGTTTTATTGGCTGCCTAGTGCGCGGGGACCTTAGATATAGATATATTAACTATGTAGGTAATATTATAAAGCTGAAGAGATCTTTTTTTCTGTTTAAACGCGCTCATCTCGGAAACTACTAGTCCGACTCTTAAGTTCTTTCGCAATTAGGAAGCTGCGTTACCCCTGAGTGCTTTACTTCTATTTAAAAACAAGTTTCGTAAACTAAAGTAGCTACAAAAGCTCAGATAAACTTAACTTGGAGGTAGTTGAACACGAGGTTAAAATTATCTTTTAGAATAGGCACGTGTTAGTAACTTACTTAGAGTTCAAAAAAGCAACCCTGCCTGGTGCAAACCTAATTTAAATAAACCAAAAATTAATATGTGAATATAAGTAAAAAACTTGATTTTATGAGTGTCAATAAGAAATAATAGGTATTATATTGTTTATTATAAGGTATTAAAAACTCGAACGAGTTATAAAATGCAGTACCTACACTGGATATTTTTATAGTGCAGTTGCCAGTTGAAATGGCGTATTTGATGACCACAGCTGCATACCAGAGCGTATTCCACCCACTCGTAAAATATTAATTATCAAGATATATGTCAAGGAAATTGATGGCAGTTTTAATTGTTTTTGTAATGAGAAACGTGACGCCGCAAATTAATTATACTTTTGGAATTATTAAACTGAATTAATTGACTATGAAATTAATTTGAAATTATTAGGTTTGTGCTAGGTATTGGTATTGGTAAGATGGCACGTTTGGAAAAAGCAATGCGTAAAGGGCAACAGAAGGAACAAGGTGGTTTTTTAGTCAGTAAAAGTCAGACAGTCCCTTCCGCCCCAGCCAGGGCGGAAGGAGTCATTTGATGATTTTTACCACCTAAAAAAAATGGTTACAATATTTGACTTTGACATTCTATACAAAACTTTACATTAGCTACAAAACTTTTTTTTGTGTCCTCAATTATCTCTGAATAGATAGCGAGTGTAACTAACGTATAATATGCACCTACGTATTTTGAAAAAGATAAGTAGGATATATATACACATACATATATATACAGATAAGGTAAAATTAACTGTACTAAGTTTTTTTTTTTTTTTTTTTTTTTATTCTCAATTTATTAACGAGGGTTTGATCACTTAGTGAACATGACACCCTCATAGGAAGACGTCTTACACAAGAAACTTAGCATCTACGCTTAATACCTATATCTACTAATTTGTACAGTGCTCTAGCGGCTTTGGATGCAGGGAAAGCCAAAATAATATTGCATGCTCCTAACTGTCGAACATTAATGGTGTATTGATCATGGATCATAACTCTTTCCCTCTCGTTTCGGACACACTCCACCAAAATATGAAAGACATCTTCGACAACATTGCATTCTGCACAGTTTGGTGAAGGAACTTTACCCATCAATGCCGCAAAGCTATTTAATGGGATGTGTCCGGAGCGAAGTCTGAAGCTAGTCACTATTTCTTGCCTACTCATATCGGCATTATCAAACCAGGGATAGCAATGAATGGTTGGTTGCACAGTCCGATACCAAATGCCTTTTGTTAGTGATTTCTCGTCAAAGTACTCTTTCCATATATTCGAACATCGCGACCTTACTTCACCTAACATCTCGGTCAAGTTAGGTTCATATGTAACGGGCACGCCCTCCATACACGCTTCCTTGGCTGAAGCATCTACTTTCTCATTTTCTTCAATGCCGATATGTGAAGGTACCCATTGTAATACAATTTTTTTATTGCTATTTTTAAATCTAATGATTGAGTTTAATATTTTGTATGCTATCGGATTGCCACTAAAATTTGTTGTACACTTTGTAATATGTTGGAGTGCGCTTTTACAATCTGTATAAATTATGCAATTCTGGACATCAATTGACTCGAGGTATGACATTGCTTCAAAAATAGCTATTAACTCGGCACACATCACTGAAATTTTTGAATTTAACTTAAACTTATAATGAGTATTACTTTGCGGATCGTAAAACGCCGCTCCAACATTATCTCGGACTTTAGATCCATCCGTATAGATCCCGTAATATCTTAAATAATTACTGCTAAAGTATTTACTACATAAAATTCGTAATTGAAAATTGTTATATGATTTCTTTGACTCGGTAATATCTCTAATTAGTGGTTTAATTGTATCAGACAAGTTCACACGGCTTACCCACGTATCAAGCGAAAATAATCCTAGCTTATTGTTTGAGTATATGCGTATGTTATTTAGGGACTCGAATATATGAACTAAAAGTGGTTTCTTTTTGCGTATCCAATAAGTGCCTTGGCAGAGATTGCTAAGCTCGGCGATTATTTCACACGTATTACTATCTACAAATGTTCTAAGTTTCAAGAAAAATTTCCCTGCTAAATAATATCTACGAATATGTAACGGCTGTAGGTGAAGTTCGCATTCCATAACATGAATGGCTGTACTTTTTATAAACCCGCCAATGACCCTCAAACATTGGTTTTGAATCTTAGTTAATTTATTCAAGTGTGTTTTGCAACTATTATCATATAAAAAACTGGCATAGTCTATTCTACTGCGTATAATAGACATATATAAACGGCGTAAATGAGAAGGGTGTATCCCCCATCCTGGACCCTTAAGTATTTTAAAGACATTCAGAAATCTTGACGCTTTCTCTTTTAGTTCATTAATATGCTTAGACCATCTCAGAGATTGATCCAACCATACTCCTAAATATTTGTAGTTGTCAACTACTAAAAGGGACTTTTTATTTATATTTATATTCAATGTATGTTTCTTAAAGCCAGTTTTAAATATGCAGATTTTACTTTTATCCGGAGAGATTTCTAAACCTATATCTTGAACCAGAACGTTAAATAAATCCACCGCCGTTTGTAATTTATGTGTTGCCTCAGCAATATTGTTTGTGGTGTAAAATAGAACAAAGTCATCTGCGAACTGAGAAACAGACACATTTTTAATATTTTTACAGACATTTATTGTAGCTATATTAAATAATAAAGGAGACAATGGATCCCCCTGAGCTAATCCCCGGCCAGAAGTTCTAGTTATAAAGGAATTATTTACTTGGATTTTAAGATTTCTGATTTTCAAAAAGTTCCACAGATACGTGCATAATTTCCTTCCTACCCCCAGACTATCCATTATACGCAGTAAGCAATGTACATCCACGTTATTATATGCATTATCCAGATCAAGAAAACAGCATACGGTCATTTGTTTTTTAGAAAATCCTGTCTGAATTCTGGTAACTACACTTGTTAGATTGCTTAATGTTGATCGACACTTTCTAAATCCTGTAGTATTTTGTGCTAACAAACTGTTTTTTTCTATAAACCACTCTAGTCTGTTGAATAGAATGTTATGGAAAATTTTGCATATACATGAGATCATAGAAATCGGACGTAGAGAAGATGTTAAACTGGGATCACGCCCGGGTTTCGGAATTGGTACCACAACTATATCACGCCACTGTTTAGGTACAAAGGAGTACATGTAAAATTTATTAAACAAGTCAAGTAAAATTATTTTTCCATTTTCGGGTAAGTTTTTCACCATAGAATACGAAATATTGTCACCGCCAGGAGATGTATCCTTATTTTTTATACATCTATTAAGCTCCTGGATTGTAATAGGTACTTCTAGTACTAGGTTAACCGATGTAAATAGAGGTTTGTCACGTGATGCAAAATCGGGTGCTAAACTGCTAAGCAATCTGCTTGCATTATTGCTGTCAATATGAGATTTTGGTGTTCTATATCCTTTAACCCATCTCATTTTTCGCCATAATTCACTATAGGTTGTAGTATGATCCAGAGAAGAACAGAAGGCCTGCCATGATTTATTTCTTGAGTTTCGTATAGATCTTTGTGTATCACAGATCTTACTTTGAAGAACTGATAGGTTATGAGGGGTTGGATTACGGCGAAACTTAGTAAGGGCTAGACGGCGTTCAGCTACTGCTTTAGAGAGATTGGGACTCCAATATGGTTTAGGGGTAAACGTCTGGTCAGGGTTAGTATTAATTTTTACATATGGAATAAACAAATCTGCCACCATATCCACGTAGTCTACAAATAAGTCATATCCTTGTTGTAAGTCATTAGGTAATGTGTAGTTATCGAACAAGTTATTTAATAAGTCTTGGTACGCTACCCAATCTGCCTTTTTAAAATTTCGTCGTGACCTGCTGACATTGCTGGCTTGGAAAAATGTACTAATTTTAATAATACAATGGTCGCTTCCTAAAGTCTCTTTTAAAACTTGCCAATTTAAAGATAAGCTTATGTCTGATGAAGCTAACGAAATATCGGGGCACGACTGCTGTAAAACTCCATTAACTAACTTAATACGTGAGTTATCACCGTTGTTTAATGAAATAAAGTTATTGTCAATAAGTGCATCAAAAATTTGATTACCCCTATTGTCAATTTTATTAGACCAATTAGAATGGTGTCCGTTAAAGTCTCCGAGAAGTAAGGTTTTTTTATTCACCTGAGAAAATAATTGTTCCCAATCTGACTGGCTAGTATTAACCGAAGGTGGACAATATACCGATATAATATTCTCAATTTGATTGCAGTTAAAAAGTTTAACGTGCAGACTTTCTATACCTGAGTTATGCGGCAGTGCTTCATGACATATTTGTGACTTAATAGAGCTATGTGTGA
Source organism: Hoplodrina blanda (assembly GCA_949316365.1). Lineage (NCBI taxonomy): Eukaryota > Metazoa > Arthropoda > Insecta > Lepidoptera > Noctuidae > Hoplodrina > Hoplodrina blanda. The sequence goes on from OX438582.1 coordinate 5,247,663, forward strand.
GGATTGCAACACCGCCATATGCATCATCTCTGTCCCTACGGTATATATTATAATTTTGCACTTTAAGATGGGTTTCCGATTTTAACCAGGTTTCGCTTAATACCGCGATGTGAATCTTGTCCTGTATTAACAAATTCTCAAATTCATTTAACTTTGGTCTGATGCTTTGTGCGTTCCATTGGATAATATTTAGTTTCACAATATTTTTACAACTATCCGACATTATAAAAATAGTCCAGAATTAATTTAAGAATTGGCCAATCCGTTACATTGTCAACTACTACCAAAATTAACCATTCAATGCAAGTTTTAATTACTCCCTTAACAATCATTTGTATAGTGCTTCCTTTCATGAATATAATCTCTTGTAATCTCTTTAATAGTTCATTAAAACTAATATCTCTCTGTCTTTTTTCGGTTTTGCCTACGTGTTGAGACTCTGTTTCACAATGATCATCACCTATTTTATTCCACTCCAACCACTCCAGATCTGATGATTTATCCTGCTTCTTTCGAACACCTGATGTCGGTTTTTGATTATGTATTTGCGCCGTAGTTGTCACTTCCGCATAAGTAGGCTTCCCAATACTTTGAATGGGCGTTACATCCATATCTTGGCTGGTTGAAAATTTAATAGAAGTTTCCTGTCTTTCTTCTTTCCGGTCCTCCTGAGTTGACACATCTATCGGGACATAGATAGTTAGGGCTTTTCTATAGGTGCAATTAAATTCCGACATGAGTTCCCTCAATCTTTTTTCTTTTAAAAAGGTTGGACAAGTTCTTGAGAGGGACATGTGTCTTCCATTGCAGTTAACGCATATCATGTTCGTGGTTTCACAATTAGCATGATTTTTTCCGCATTTGGGGCAAACCATTATAGTACTAGGGCATTTTTTGAGTGAATGGCCGTATTTCCAACATCGCGAACACTGTGTAACTGGAAATATGTATGGGTCTACTTTTATTCGCAATCCATGAGTAAAAATATATGGTGGTAAGAACGAGCCTTTAAAACAGAGACGAACCGCTTCACTGGGTGACCATCCATCTTCTCCAAAATTTTTTCGGTTCAAGCGATTCACGGATATAAGCTTGGTTGGTTCCGGGCACGAAATACTTTCCAAAATGTTTTCTTCTGACATATCTAAATCCACATCTCTTATTACACCATAAGACCTGCTCTTTTCCATGGCTCTCTGAATTTGCCAACCCTTATCTATAAAGTATTTACATGTTTCTATTTTTTCGGCGCTGATTTCACTAATTACTTCTACACGAACTCGATACGGATTGATAAATTTCACCCTAATTATATCTGTTATGTTCTGTTCCTTAAATAATTTAGCTAAGCTAAATTGCTTTGGTAGTTTGTCTTTGCTAGATATATATACTTCAATTTTTTCGGTCTCCTTCAAAACTTTTTCCTTTCTCTTAACCTCTGTCCACTCTTCATCACTGCTTTCTCTCATCCTTTTATTGCTTATAATTTCACTACGTGCATCTTCGTTTCCAGTGTCAATCTCCTTCCAATAATCATTATCTAAATCATTACTAGACTCATCGTTATCGCTCATTTTACTCGTAAACAAGTCGCACCTGCGGCATGTACCTGGCCGGCCGGCCACGTGCCGCACGATTCTCTAAGTTCGTTTGCTCTAAATAACAGTACAGCGCTCGGTCGAGATAAACAACTAATATACGTAAGTACACGACCCGCTCGCACGAATGCCGCGACGATACTGAACTGTACTAAGTTGTAGTACAGTTTATTTTACCTTATCTTGAGTACCTAACTTTAGCATAAACCTACATCGTCGGAAAACGTCAATTTTATGAGAAAAATATACTTGAATGGCTTTATTTATGTACTTGTACTAACATTGGTACAGTTTGAACTTAGCGACTAGCATGAAAGAGGCATTTTCCCTGCAATGGGACAATAATGTACCTACGGGTATTTTTTTATACTAGGTGCAGTTGGGCATTCTCGTCTTTCAGGGGTTGTCATTAAATACATAAATCCTTACTAATATTGTAAATGTGAAAGTAATTCTGTCTGTCTGTTATGCTTTCACGACAAAACCACTAAATCGATTTTGATGAAATTTGGTACGGGGTAAGTTAGAACCCCAAGAAAAGATATAGGGCACTTTTTATTCCGCGACTTCGTCTGCGTCCGCAATAATCAACATTTATCCATAATTTATGTATTTACATAAGTAGCCGGTGGCTCAGAAAGTTAGCAGTTCCACGAAGCTTTTCCCGTATAGTTTTAAATATAAATAACACCGTATGTAAAGAGCTTGTTCACGGCTTTGTTTTACATAATTTATTCTGGGCTCCCGCGAACGGTTTGTGGTCAAACGGGCGGTCAAACACAGCTGTGCCCCGAGCCTACAATGGCACTGAAATGTTGTGTTTTGTTTTCTAAAATTTGAGTACAAACAGAATTCTGAATGAGCTGTGTCAATAATTAAAGTGCGTGTACACATATTTTGACGTTTGATTTGCTTTGGAGAGAGATTATTTTAATGTATCACAGATTAATAATTTTATGTTAATACTAGGGTAAAACTGGGATAGTTGCCCCACTTTTTGAAATTACTTCATATCTCTTAGTATAAAAAGCGAGATTCTTTATTTGTTAAACAAGTAACTACTTTGGTTTATTATCTTCAAATTTATGAAAGGAATAAATATTATCTTTGATATTTCCAGAGTATTGGCGATTTTTGCGGACCTCTAAATTTTGGGACAACTATCCCATATAGGGAATAGTTGCCATCTCTATATAAATTACGTTTAGGATAGATGCCTCGTCGCGACAGAGGACATTTATCCCGCAAAAACTTTGATCGCACCTAGCCGTCCCATGCAATCGCACAGAGACATGCAACACGGTCAACTTAGTTGTAGTTGCAGAGTCTCTCGATAGATAAATAAAATAACATGTGTTTCATTCGCGAAACTAGAGTAATTGCAATCGAGGCAACTATACCCCCGGGGCGACTATCCCAGTTTTACCCTACTTTTTGTCCACGTATCTTACCTTTTATATAAATGTATATAAATTTCCTAAATAAAATATTGCCTATATTACTCGCTGATAATGTAGCTTTCCATAGGTAAAGAATTTTGTAAATCGGGTAAGTAATTTTTCAGTTTATCTATTACAAACAATAATGTAAATCTTTTCTCTTTTGGTATTACTTAGTTTAGATTAATTTAGATAAATATGATCAAAAATGCTTTTCCCTAAAAACTTTAAAATTAACTTTACCGTTAAAAAATGGGGTTGCGGGACGTCTTAACAGGATACCGTGGCCCCGGAACGTAAAGGGCAACAGAAGGAACAGGGTGGTTTTTTAGTCAGTAAAAGTCTGACAGTCCCTTCCGCCCCACCCAGGGCGGAAGGAGTCATTTGATGATTTTTACCACCTAAAAAAAAAAACCGTTAAAAAATAAAAGTATCGTCGGTATCTATCTAATTTAAATGTAGCATTCTATTAATAGTCTCTTAAAATACGTAGGTAGGTTAATCCGGTTGATGGCAATAGGCTCGCCCCCTATTACATGGGACTTAAACATAACTGGCAAAATGTGGGTGTACTAATGGGTACACCTCTGCCTAACCCTTCGGGGATGACAGGCGTGATGTTATGTTATGTAGGTTAATCCTAGTTCCACACGATTTTTTATTTAAAATTTTATAAAATACACGATTATAAAATCGATGACCCAAATCACGAATGGCCTGGATTTACATCTAGGTATAGGGTTAAAAAACGAATAGTCACCCAAATAATTTAAATAAAAAAATACCCTTTTTCCATTGCTACGAGCTAAAATAACCCAGACTTTTCAACCGTATAAAAGGCTTTAAGGCTTGTTACAAGTACAAGAAGTACATTTCTCTCGTATATTCTCGTTCTTACTTAAAATATCACGACAGTGTACCGCTTTGGGACATTTACGTCCCGTTTCCACGGTTTATGTACCTTGAATGTCGCACTGTTATGTACCTTGAATGTCCCAGTGTTCGCTGAATGCGCTCGTAATTATAAAACCCTTTCATATTACGGAGATACTGTACTATGGTTATGTATGTTGTGGATGTATGAGGATGTAGGTAAGTTTTTTTTATATTATCTGTAGTGCTGTTGAGGGAACTCGGGTTTGGTAACGTCTCGGATTGGGGAGCGGGGATTGGTTATTTCATAATTCTCATAATTTGTTGCATCACACTTGTATTCTCGAAGGGTTAGGCAGAGGTGTACCCATTAGTACACACACATTTCGCCAGTTATGTTTAAGTCCCATGTAATAGGGGGCGAGCCTATTGCCATCAACCGGTCACAAATCCAGACTCCGAGGCTACTGAGAAATTCCTGATGGAAAATCCATATAACACTTTGTCCGTCATTGGAATCTAACCCAAGACCTAATAAAATATATTTAAAATAAATCTTATATATACTTGTTTAATTTTTCTTTCTTCAATTTTAAGTTTTGTGTCTTTAATAATTATACTTATATAACCAATTATAGACTTTATTGTCTATAATTGGTTACAACTGTAACCTTTATAACTAAAGTAAAAAAAAAAATGGTCACCAAAAACATGATTTCAAAACAATATCAGCACAGTATAATATCAACTCCAGACTGCCCCCCTTAGCAAACACAAATATAAATAAAATAGTGTAGTTACACAGTTCATAAGAACCAAAATGGAAGCCTTCCGGATTTCCCGTTGCTAAGCTAGCGGCAAGAAAGGTTATAACACCGTGAAAAATACACATAATATTTTTTGATTACCCTACCTTCCGTGTGACGTTTACCTCCTCATGTAGAATCGCCATTAGTCCTGATTTCCTCGGATCTGTCCTCATTTTGGTTTCTTTGTTTACATTCAAGAGCAAGACGAATGTGTGAGACGAGTGTCGGCACCGTTTTATATTTGTTTCATTTAATGCTTTATGTACGCGGAGTGGGAATTTTCTTTGCAAATTGTTAGGTCTTTGTGGCTTCGGTACTACTTTTCAGGCTGTTGTATTGCCTTTGACTGTCGTTTGGTTTAGTTTATACAACCCTTATGAATAAAAAAAAATAAGTTAAAAAAAATAAGTTAAAAATAACTAAAACCCGACTACGACAAAACCCCGCACTGAAAAGTATAAAACAAGAACAATATTCATTTGACCGATATTTTCGAAATTTTTAAGTAATAGCCGTGGTCGTATGCCACCTAGTCAATAAAGATTGTGTGAAACAACCGCAGGTGGCATACGACCACGGCTATTACTTAAAAATTTCGAAAATATCGGTCAAATGAATATTGTTCTTGTTTTATACTTTTCAGTGCGGGGTTTTGTCGTAGTCGGGTTTTAGTTATTTTTAACTTATTTTTTATTTACACTATTTTGGGGGTTATATTATTTGAAGGAATAACTCTATTTAATTATTTGATATAATAATAAAAGCAAAGTAGCGAGTGAATTTCAAATGTACTCATTAAGCCTTTTCATTTGATACCCATGTTGACACTGTTAAAAACAGCCAAAGTAGCTAGTAAAAGCTATATAATGTATATATATTTCAAATGTGCTCATCAAGCCCTTTAATTTGATACCCATATCGATACAGTGCGAAAAAATTTTTTTTTTCGATAACGACTTCACATCCCCTAGAGGGCGCCATATTGGATTTGGTGACACGTCACCTACCCTATAACCAGCGGACAACTGAGACGCTTCTAACGACACCTCATTTGTCATGTAATGATAAGTAGTTTAGAAGTTACGAGGGAACAAACAAACATACATACATACATACATACATACCGGTCAAAATCATAACCCTCCTTTTGGCTTTGCCGTAGTCGGGTAAAAATAACTAAAACCCGACTACGACAAAATCGCGCACTGAAAAGTATAAATAATAATAATAATAATAATTTTAATTTTTAACTTATTTTTCATTTACACTATTTTGGGGGCTAAATTATTTGAAGGAATAACTCTATTTAATTATTTGATATACCTAATAATAAAAACAAAGTAGCGAGTGAATTTCAAATGTACTCATTAAGCCTTTTCATTTGATATCCATGTTGACACTGTTAAAAACAGACAAAGTAGCTAGTAAAAGCTATATAATGTATATATATTTCAAATGTGCTCATCAAGCCCTTTAATTTGATACCCATTTCGATACTGTGCAAAAATATTATTTTTTTCGATAACGACTTCACATCCCCTGGAGGGCGCCATATTGGATTTGGTGACACGTCACCTACCCTATAACCAGCGGACAACTGAGACGCTTCTAACGACACCTCATTTGTCATGTAATGATAAGTAGTTTAGAAGTTACGAGGGAACAAACAAACATACATACATACATACCGGTCAAAATCATAACCCTCCTTTTGGCTTTGCCGTAGTCGGGTAAAAACAGTATGATTTCTAAATTTAAAAAAATAGGTTTCTTTTTTTAAGTTACGTACTTAATTAAACGGTTTTATTTTAAATCTTCATAATAATTATAATACTAGCTTACTATTGTCACTTCTATAGTAGTAACTTCTTAACGGAGGGATAAATATGGCAGTTTGACAGCTTTTGTATAGACAATAATTATGTCAAACTGTCATATTTATTCTTTGGATAAAAAATTTCTGATTATTGAAAAAGTCCTTAGACATTAAACAGGCACTTTTGAACGTCATATACAAGAAAAAAGAAATCTAGTTGCCTATCAATCTGGTTGAAAATATTTCCTGATTCATCTACACATGTCCTCAGCTTCACAAATTTTCTGGTCACTTTCTCCAATATATCCACTGATGACAAAAACATTTTATCCCGACGGAAACAAATAAGTCACTTGGCGACCCTACAACAAGTAGATACACTAGGTAGGTAGCTATGTATATGTAAAAGCTCCCTGCCATCCTATCTGACGCTTACAATTTTTTCCTGTCGTGTACGTAATAAGCGGAGATTTTTCCGTGACTCTCATTAGCCCGTAGATCGATCTGGGCGTAATCCTGCACGAAGGTTTATGACATTTTTTTTTATAGAGACGTGTATTTTGAAAGTATGAAAACACTACAGATTTCATGTTTATGACAATAATTGACATTTTGACTTCTGATGTTTTGACGAGATTGATTAAATTTACTATTACGGGGTAGGTTTATATTATTCGCTGAAAATGTTGGATACTGTAGCGATCTCAGTGCGCGTGGGATCACTACTTGTACCGTGATATTCAATCTATTGTGATTAAAGACAGTATATTTACGACTTCGTACATTAAATTATTTAAAGCAATAAATATAATATTTTTGCTTCTAGTTTTTCTGTCAGCCGTAGGCACGGTCTGTCATTACCTTCTTATTAATCTAATAATAGTCCTCTTATTAGTATGTTTTTTTTCTTATATTTTCCGCTCTCGGGAGCGGAGCGTAAGGGAGTGTCAGACTCTTACTGACTTAAACCCATCGGTATGTCTCGTATAGCTTGCTATATTTTGTGATAAGAAATTTCAGATCAAATATGTCAGCCACCTTAACTCTTGTCCTATAATTATGTACCTACATCATTAAAATCCGCCGCTCCATATGAGATTATTATTAAAGCATTAGAGTTGGGTTCCAAATTCAATTTTACAAAATTGCAGAGGCAGGTTAGTTTTAGCCGATATTATCGACAGCGCGCTAAATTTTGATCAAGGTATAATTAAACTCGATTTAATTTTGTAGATAGGATTAGGGGCACTAATATTTAGGCTTGTGGTTGGTTAGTTTTCCGTTGAATAACTTAATTTTAAAATGATACACGGCAGTTCAAAAAACTTAGTTTTCATTGCGAGTTTTTGAGTCATGTATTTATTCGGGCAGTGTTATTGGGTTTTTCCATTAGAAAATTTTTAGTAGCAGTCTTGGAGTCTAGATTTGTGCCCGGTTGATGGCAATAGGCTCGCCCCCTATTACATGCGACTTAAACATAACTGGCAAAATGTGGGTGTAGGTACTAAAGGGTACACCTCTGCCTAACCCTTCGGGGATTACAGTACTGTTATGATAAGTTAACTAAATTTTAAAATAATACACGGCATCCCAAAAATCTTATTTTTCATTGCGAGTTTTCGAGTAACGTATTCATTACGTATGATTAGACTATGTTTTACATAAAGCTCGCTGTCGGTATGGTTTTCTTAAAGATAATTCTAAGGGGTGGAATAAACATCGTAAAGAGAACTTTTACCATTTCAATACCTACATGATTCTAGAGTTTACATTTTTAGACGGTTATTAGCTTCTTCCCGCGACTTCGTCCACGTCAAAATTGATAATATATATTATCCCACGGGAATTGTACATTTTTCAAAGATAAAAAGTAGCATAGGCGCTGTTCTACACTATAATCCATCTCTGTGCCAAATTTCATGCAGATCCGTTGAACCGTTCTTACCCCTAGATGCAGGACAGTCCATGAAGATTTCTAGGCACTTATTATACCTACACGACATCGCCCTAATCTCATAACAACCCACCCACCAACTGACACTCAAACAACTGTCCTTCAAAAGCATATGCATCAGAACTTTAGGGAGCCATGCAGTTCATAATTACACGTTGACTCCGTTACAGTTCTGATGCACAAGACACTTAACTAGTTTAAAAGCCTGTCGAGACTTGTCTGTAGCGAAACTTGAAGCTATTACTGAGTGGCACTGATGGAAATGGTATTAAAGTCATGAGAAACACTCGGAATTAACGTACGGAAGCTTATTTATTGCGGTAGATTTTCAAGTTTGGTAAAAGGAGTTTGTGGTGTTAGGAGATTGGGTGATTATTCGTAGTTTGTATTTTGCCTCTGAATAGCTTTTGCTCGTGACTTCATTCGTGCGAATTTTCTTATAGATCCTTTTGTTTTACACGTACCCTTCGTCTGGGCAGAACAGAGGGTTATGTCGGACTCTTACCCACTAACACAACGAATCCTCTTGCTATCATGAGTCGGGGACGCGGTATTGGCATGACGCATGATCCGTGTCCCTGGATCCCTAATCCGGAGATATGTGTGTTCAGACAAAAAAACACATATAATTATTTTTAGTATAAATAAGTTTAGATTCTTTTATGTTTTTATAGGGTATCTTTAGCAAAAAATACTAAAAGTTTTAGTGGTTTGTTAATTGTGTTTTTTTTGACATATTTTTCATACAAAACGTGATATACCTATACATATAATGATATTTGGACGAAGATAAAGAAAAATAATAAGTATCATTTCAAGTTTTGTAGATTCATCCAACCCCGTTAATATACCTGTACATACAATACATACATCATCATTATCTTATCAGTCGAATGAAGTCTACTGCTGAACATAGACCTCCCCTAAAGATAGCCCCAATGACCGGTCTTACGCTGCCGGCAACCAGCGGTTAAAACACATACAAAATACAATTCAATAGGTATTAAACACAAACATTTACCGCTTTAGAAAGGCTTTTAATCAACAGCGGGATTAAAAAAATAAAACCATATTGCTCAACAATATTGTCATCACAAAATCCTTTCACAAAAACAAAACCCTCATCATAAAAAGCTTGTAAAGAGTAGATAATTGTAGGTAAGCATGCGGGTTAGTAAGTAACCTGAGCCTGTTTTCGCTGTCACGTGTCGCCTGACATCGAGCGGAGCGCTGGCCAAAGCTGTCAGTTCCGTGCTTCGATGTACCTACTCTCGTTACTATATACACTCCGAATTGAGGCTGGTGGTCTAAGGGGAGGCCGCAAGCGGTGGATGTGTCAAAGTGATACCTTAAAACATTTTCTAGAAAATCATATGCATTATATCAGATGCATTCGTGTCATCTATCAATTTAACAAACTCTCTGCAGCACCATTACAAAAGCGAATGATTTTTAAATTGAAACATAACACAAATCAAAATAAAAAGAAACCATTTAATCTGAATTAACTAAATCTTACTGAATAGATTGAAAAATGAAAACATGCATTGAAATACAAAAAACAGGGAAGTTTTTGAATCGCTGAGTAACTATGTATCTTACATACTCAGCGATTCAAAAACTTCCCTTAAAAAATTGAGCGCACATACTAAGAATGTGCGCTCATTTCATTAGCACTTAGAAAATAATTATAAGTAGAGGGAATAATGTATTTCTTTTTTACTATTCTATTTTATTTGTTTTACGCTCGTACTTTAACTAGCACCTACCATGTTATCTCTTCACCACCTATAGTTGACTGTTAGAGAATACCTAAGGCATTATGTCCGCCTTTGTACTTTTTGTTGCATCTATACTAATATTATAAAGAGGTAAAATTTGTTTGTAAGTTTGTAAGTTTGTATGTAGGGGGTAATCTCCGGATCTACTGAACCGATATGAAAATTCTTTCGGAAATTGGAAGCTACGTTACCACTGAGTGCTATAGGCTATATTTTATTTTAGAAAAAATAGGGGTCCGTAAGATATTTGGGTTTTGCGGACCCAAGGTGTAAAAAAATCATCCAAAAAAATTCCTTATTTGGCGTACGCCGCCTAAACTATAAAAGATAGAACCATAAAATGTTTTTATTAATTAAAGACCTTAAAAATATCTACAAAAAAGTCCGCGACACACTATACCTATCTATTTCGAGTTAAAAACAACAACCATTTTTTATTTAAAAATCTTGATTTTTTTTTAGGACTTTATTTAAACGCATTTATTTTACACAATCATGTCATTACTCCTTATCAAAATAAACTATTGTGTCACAAAGTACTGTTTATGTAGATAATATTTAGTCTTTTATTCATTAAAATTGGACGTTTGGTTTGAAAGTTATGGCGAAATCAATCTATTGCTGTTTGTTAGTCTCGCTAAAACTCGAGAACGGCTGGGCCGATTTAGCTGATTTTGGTTTTGAAATGTTCGTGGAGGTCTAGGGAAGGTGTAAACGGTGAGAAAATATGGGGTAGGGGTAGGGGTGGGGGTAGGGTTAGGGGTAGGGGTAGGGGTAGGGTAGGGGTAGGGTAGCGGTAGGGTAGGGTAGGGTAGGGTAGTGGTAGGGTAGTGGTAGGGTAGGGGTAGGGGTAGGGTAGAGGTAGGGTAGGGGTAGGGGAGGGGTATGGTAGGGGTAGGGTAGGGGTAGGGTAGGGGTAGGGTAGGGGTAGGGTAGGGGTAGGGTAGGGGTAGGGTAGGGGTAGGGTAGGCGTAGGGTAGGGGTAGGGTAAGGGTAGGGTAAGGGTAGGGTAGGGGTATGGTAGGGGTAGGGTAGGGTTAGGGTAGGGGTAGGGTAGGGGTAGGGTTGGGGTAGGGTAGGGGTAGGGAAGGGGTAGGGTAAGGCAGGGGTAGGGTAGGGGTAGGGTTGGGGTAGGGTAGGGGTAGGGAAGGGGTAGGGTAAGGCAGGGTTAGGGTAGGGGTATTGGTAGTGTAGGATACCACGCGAACGAAGTCGCGGCGGGTCAGCTAGTAAAGTATAAAAATAAATAAATAATGCATAATACCTATAAACCTCTAATATCTTACACCTTGTACCACACAACATGTGCTATTTCACCTGAGAGGTTTTCATACAGTATATACATAGATGGGTCAAACACCGCTGGCTACACGTTCAGTTCCTGAAACTCAATTCTTGCTTCAGTTTCAAGTGGTCATAGATCTTTGTCTCGTGTTTCCTTTGATATTACTTTATAAATAATAAAATTGCATTTGTTGATCGTTTCTTAAAACACATGGATTCGTCTCATCTAGGTAGAATAAAAAGCTGATTGTATAAAGAGTAAGTATGATGTTTTGCATGGATCCTATCATGTTGCAATAAGAATAAAAATACGGGTATTTGGTTTAGCTTCAAAGATATAAATTGGTACTAAATTAGTAGTATCCACACTATTATTATATGCTAGGTTATGCCTACGTCATCCGCGAGGATTCAAGTATACCTTAAAATAATGCCTCGGCAATAGTGTTACTTTCAATTAGTACAAAATTTTTTTGTAATCGTACCAGTTATTCCAGAGATTACCTCTTACAAACAAAACATAAAAACAAACACTCTATTTCTTTATAATAATTTTAGTCTAGTACAGATAAATGAGAAAGTAATTCTATCGGTCTGTCAATTTTTTGTTTGTTACATTATAACGGCAAAACCACTGAACCGATTATAATAGAATTTGACAAAGACGTAACTTCAGATCTGGATACGGATATAGGTTACTTTTTAATTCTTAACTTACTTGAAGTTACTACATAAACATTGCGGAATCTTATGCGGTTGTAATAGGAGCGATTTTACAACAAACATGATCATGATGACTTATGTGCTAGCGACTGTAGGTACAGTCAACAAAAGAGATAGGAATGCAGGGTTGTTAGATATAGTTGAAGTTTTCTTAGAAACCGATGTTTTCATACGGCCGATTTTCGCAGAATACGGAACAGTTAGATTTCTCCGTTTTAAGCATTTGGCAAACCGAGTTCTGGGAGTTGAAGTATACCCACTCGCTCCGACCACCCTTAATCTTTGATCAAACAGAACAACCTGACGGCCCTTCATTCAGTCTGGTCCTTTGAGGCTTTGTTTCGAATGGTAAGTTACGATGAACTTTGGAAAGCTTATAGCAAAGATCCAAACAAAATAACTAGACAATCGTGTACTGAATATACCTAAATGACTTTTTGTATGGGATCAATTCTAAAATCTGAAAAAAATTATCTGCAGTACATTTTGATGTATTGCGTACTAGTATGGAACAACTCATTTTATTTTATTTCAAGTGATCTTCGTTGAAGGATTCAAAGTTTTAAAGTTATTAACTAAAATTCATACAATATTAATATTTCCAGATCACAAGTCAGCAGGTTCCCAGTGCGCATGTGTAGTAAACGATGTATGTGATGTGGATTTTTTACCCTCCGTAGGTATTTGCATGCAACCGTGTAAAAGCATGAAGTGTTGTTCTTGCACGATTTATGTTTCATACTACATACTGTATACATAACATCCTGTAATCCCCGAAGGGTTAGGCAGAGGTGTACCCATTAGTGCACAAATCCAGACTTCGAGGCTGCTTCTAAGAAATTCCTGATGGAAATAACCTGATAACACTTTGCCCGACCTGGGAATCGAACCCAAAACCTCATGTTCAGCAGTCGCGCTTTGCTTTGTTGTGTGTTTCATACTATCATTCTACTAAACTAGCATCTAATCGAGGCCCACACAATTCGTCGGAGTTTTACTCTCTGATCGAACGTAAATATCGACAGCTTTTCAAACGATACGAAAACAAAGATAACACAACCTACCTATCTCGGTAGCGATGCAAAATATTATTGCCAAAATATTTCCATAAAATTCGCGTAAGTACATATATTTTTTTAAAGGCACTCCATATGTCATTGAGCCGGGCATCCAATCAGCATTGGCTCCATTGACGGGTAAAACTGTTTTAATTGCAGATTAAATGAAAACACTGTCGGTTATTATTTAATTACTTGTACGATACTACACGACATATTCATGATTAAAACAAAAGTTTTCCACAGGAATTGATATAGGTGTCTCTACACAGCAGGGATATTATCGTCGGAGCGATGATGTTGCAGCTGATATAGAAATTGTTTTACTTAAAGGTTCACTATATCATTAAACACAAAATGTAAGGGATATGAACAAATCTACCTATACAAAAAATAATAATATTAAGGGCGCTTTCAATTTATGCGTTTCTTGGCGGCCTGCTGCGGTGCCGAAGCGGTGCGTTAGACGTACAGCGCACGGACGATCCTCTTTTTTCATACAAAACGCACGGTGCGGCAACAGTGCGGCGCCGGTACCGCGAACTCTCGACAACCGGATATATAACGTCCGTTGCCGCACCGTCTAACGCACCGCTCTCTCTTTTATTTGTTATTTTCTCTTTTACCGTCTCTATTTTATTTGTTCTGGCTTATCGACTGGACCGATTTTGACAGTTTTTTTTTTAATAGCTGATGTTTATAATTGAAAAAGAAAATACATTGAAAACCTCGCTGAAATCCGACATTCACGCAGACGAAGTCACGACCATAAGTTAGTAAATAAATAAATATCTATACACATCACGTGGCAAGAACATCGTGACGCCGTGTATCGCCCCGGCGATAATATCACTTGTGTGTGGGGATTGCTTTAAATAAAATTCTCGTACATTTTTCGAGTGCGCTCGAACCGCCAGGGCTGGCACCCAATCACTGCTGGCTGGAGTGGCCGCCCGATCCGGCCGTACTTAATCTCTGATCAAACGTAAACAACACCACCCCTACATGTGAAGAGTGACACACGCGACAGGATTCAATTAAGCCTCAAATATTTTCCTGTAAAGAGTACAACAGTTTTCAGTTAACGGTTTGGGATTGGATGTTGATTGAAATAACGTTGTTAAACTTTTATGAAGTTGTGTTTTTGAAAAGGATTAAGTGGGATAAAGGTTACCTAAAACATGCGTTAGGCTTTAGCGAAAATTCGACTAGGTGTTGAATATGTAATTTTTAATTTAGGTAAGCGTCTTGTTACATCTTAGGTACTACTATTATAAATGACTAGCACTCTCCCCGCGACTTCGTTAGCGTGATTTTTCTTACGGATCCCTAATTTTTTGATAATAAAATATAGCCTATAGCACTCAGTGATAACGTAGCTTTCAATTTGTGAAACAATTTTCAAAATCGGTTCATTACTTCCGGAGATTACCCCCTACATACAAACTTACAAACAAATGTTAGGTCTTTATAATATTAGTGTAGAAAACGATAACCGACATTCACGTGGATTTAGTCGCGGGCAAACGCTAGTACTTAATAATATGTAATTAGTATGCACTAATGCATGCAAAATCTTATACGTAAGTACTCGTTCCAATCGCGGTCATTCGCTACATTTCACTCTTCATTACAACCTTCAATTCTAAAGTGTCGGAGCCAAAGTTGATGGCGGAGGTGTAAAATCAATCGGAAGTTCCGACCTTTCGAAATCGGAATCCAAGCTACGTAACATCCCTATTATTTATCGTAAACTTCTGCTTTTATGAACCATCATTATTTTTATGTGCCATAATCCTCCGTGAAGTTTCATTAAGAAAACTTTGCCCATAAAAACATGATATTACCAAATCGAAGATTGATTTGAACTTTATTACCCCGTGATAAAGACTTGTTTGCTTCTTAACATAATCACTTTTCGCTTTGAGGAAAACGAGATAATTATAATAATCCGAATAACGTTTACTGGACTTTATGGCTGCCTATCTGTTTATTTAATTTGGAATTGCAAATCTACGGGTTTTATTTACATTGAAATTAAGTTACTTAAAATGATTTAATTAATATTAAGCTGGTTAAGTTAGAAAAATAATTAATTTTGTTTTAATAACTAAAAACAATTTTAATCCTCAATGGAGACTAGCCAAGGAACACAGGAAATATTGCGCAAACTCAGGTGCTCTCTATTCTCACTCTTATAGTCCGATAGGACAGCAAACCGACACGACTGGAGAGAGATCAGATGACACCACCAACTTGCTAACTCTAGGCTGCTACTGAGAAAAATTCCAATTACCATTTGCTCGTCCTGGGAGTCAAAACCGAGAACTTACTTTCAGCATTCGCGCTTGATACCACAACATCAACTGTAGTTACATACATCCTAACTAATATT
Organism: Hoplodrina blanda; assembly: GCA_949316365.1. NCBI lineage: Eukaryota > Metazoa > Arthropoda > Insecta > Lepidoptera > Noctuidae > Hoplodrina > Hoplodrina blanda. The sequence continues at coordinate 5,263,393 of OX438582.1, forward strand.
ATAAATGCGAAAGTAACTCTGTCTGTCTGTCTGTCTTTCTGTCTGTCTGTCTGTCTTTTCTTCACGCCTAAACTACTGAACCGATTTGTGTGAAATTTGGTACAGGGTAAGTGTGAACCCCAACAAAGGACATAGGCTACTTTTTATTCGACTTCGACTTCGTCTGCGTCCGCGATAACCGCCATACGCGGACGAAGTCGCGGGCAAAAGCTAGTTATGAATATTTTGAATCATAGATAGTCCTCTCTGGCTCACGAATCTGCTTCTGAAGGCAGGTGGACTGGATGGAATGACGGCCACCATAGCTCACACACAATAATCCACAATTGATGACTAAGTGCGGAATCTTTCATGGTAGGCAGATTATGAGTATTCCTTTGCCGCGGCCAGTCTGCCCACTTAAACCTAGAAGCCCGGTTTGGGTGGTAATTAAGCACTAATTACTAAGTATCTCGGGCGCGCGTTAAGTACATTTCCAGTTCAATTAGGAGAGGCTTGCTCTCGTGTTACATTCACTTTGAGATGGTGGATTGTAAATCCTTTTCATATTTGTTATACATACTCGAAATATCGTGATGACTCAGGCATGAGGTTGTGGGCAAGTACCAATGCGACTTATCAATTCAAGATTTTTTAGAGCAAGAGTGTGATGATCAATAATGTATTAGTCCTTAATAATATTTATATACATATTTACTGTCATTAAAATAAAGGAGGTGCTCGTAGCTGAGTAATAACAGCCGCACGGGTCGATCTTTCAGGTTAATCTACGCTTGGGGTTGGTCCATGGATGGGTGACCATCTTTACACACCGAGACTCGTCAGTGCCTCGAAAAGCACGTTAAGCCGTTGGTCCTGGCTGTCATACATGGATCTTTGACAATCATTACGGGGCGTCGCCCGAAAGTCTGACAACCAGTCTTACCAATAGATATCGTATTACCCAGTTACTGGGTTGCGGAGGTCAGATAGGCAGTCGCTCCATGTTATACACTGGTATTCAGCTGCATCTGTTTAGACTAGAAGCCTACTCCCACATAGTTGGAAAAAGGCTAGGCAGATTGATTGAGTATCATTAAAATAAACGTGAAATGTTACAGGATAGGCTTGCCCCAAAATGTGGATTATACGTTAAATTAAGTGGTAATCCATTAGGGATCGGTAATCTGGATGTAACGTTACTATGTACATGAATTACGTAGGTGCCTATTGCGATTTTCCTTATCTTTTAAGTGATATTATAACGTTTGTAGTTGTCGTTTAGGTGGTTTTTTGATTTATATTATGTGATTTCTCAGTAGCAGCCTCGGAGTCTGGATTTGTGTCCGGTTGATGGCAATAGGCTCGCCCCCTATTACATGTGACTTACACATAACTGGCGAAATGCTGGTGTACTATGGGTACACCTCTGCCTAACCCTTCGGAGATTACAGCCGTGATGTTATGTGGTTATGCAGGTGCAGTTTTTTAAGTATCTTAATTATTGTTCTAGGTCCATAAGTCTATAAAAAACAAGTATTATAAAAAGGTTCCATTAACTATTCATAATGAAAAAAAAAACCAGTTATAGTATGTCCCTATATGAGCTTTTTCAATTTATTCGTTTGGTGCTGGACTGCACTGGAGGGACTGCTCCCGTGCTGCAGCCCGGGAGCAGTCCGTTTGTCGAAGGATAGTTGCTCTTTTTAATCAATTGAACTTGTCACGTGACTTTATTCGTCCTGCCATCTTGCGTGTGCAGTACGAGTGTCGCACGGCGCTCTCGCTTTCCTAAGATTAACGATTTCAAACAAACTAACTTTTCAGATTTAATTAGTATAAATAAATAAATAAAATAAATATCTTGGGACAACTCACACACGGCCATCTGATCCCAAGCTAAGCAGAGCTTGTGTTATGGTAACCAGACAACTGATATACATACTTATATCATTTATAAATACATACATATTATAGATAAATTACACCCAGACACAGAACCAACAATTATGCTCATCACACAAAGTTTGTCCTGGGTGGGAATCGAACCCACTACCTCCGGCTTTGCAGTCAGGGTCACTAACCACTAGACCAACGAGGCAGTCAGTATAGATATCCAACGGGAAATTCCAACTACTACATCAATCATTAATCATAATACAACAAGCGATCGTTTATATTGTATTACATGACCCGATTACGCTTATCAAAGATTAAACAGCTGAATTTCTAATCACTTTTTTAATTGACATGATTTAAAAGAGAGATTCATCATCATTATCATCATGTCTGCTGGACATAGGCCTCTCCTAAAGATACTCGTACATTCATCCCGCATCCAGCGATATCCCGCGATCTTTGTCAGACAGGGTCTTCCAGGGTCCACCTTGTAGGGGGCCTTCCCACACAAGAGACGAAATGTAAGATCTTACCTAGGAACTGCATCAGGTTAGGCAGATTCGACACCACCTTTATAGAAGATAAGAATATGAATCTACTACCTACATACAATTTTATTCTATTATATCGGTCTAGTTTATATCTACTAGCAATATAACACAGATAAGCAATGAAATAGCAATCCTAATATCCTAATAGTTTATACGTCAGGTTTACTCACTATGATAATGTTTTATATTAGACTAACTTATATACCAGCGACAAGAGCTAAATTAAAAGTCATTTCCTAGCAATACATTTTGCTCAATGTTCAAAAATATATTCAAAGTATTATAAAAATAAAAACTATATTAATTATTAAATTTTTAATTGTATCAACAAACTTAAACATATAAAATTTTAGCCTCTTCAGGTAAACAGGTTTGTATTTTCATTTTCTCGCAAAAACATCAATATTTATGAACTGATACTTAGTCGCAGCTTAGTACGCAAGTCTTTACTTTGAAACCTCCATAACTTTCTAGTATTCGCGTTTCCAAGAACCCAAAAACATACGGAGAACGCACAATGGTACATCGACAAGATATTACTAATGATTAACGTCGTATTTACCATATTCATTGTATCAACAATTTCTAGAAAAACTATCTTTATCAAATCAATAACCAGTTGTTGAAAACCGAACAAGAAAATTAACAAAATCATGACTAGAATAATTCGTACGTTTTTTTCGGCTCTCAAATTATTTTTTAGGACAGATCTTAGAGCTAAAATTAATAATACTGCATTTGCAAATAAGACAGGCCATTTGATTATGATTAAATATAGGAAAAGATATCTGCGTGTTACCTCGGGGCCTAAATGAACCATTAAACGTAGTAACACCGCAACAGAGGTAGGCCCAATCCACGCACACAGAGACAATTTCCAGATGCCGCAGCGTTCGGTCGTGAATACTTTAACCAGGCTCACGTATATTTGATGACTGAACACAAACATCCAAACAACGAGTGCCATTTCCGTATAAATCATCAAATGAATGTCCAATAGGTAGACGCGACCAGAATAACACTTATTGTACAGTTTCTGAATATCGCAGAAAAATCTGACGAACGTGAACAAAAACCTTGCGAGCATAAATTGAATTAGTAGCTGGTTTTTGTAACTGTTTCTCCATTCAGCGAAGAGCGCAGCGGTCAGAGTGAGCAGCAGCAGTGCAGCTGCTGACAAAGTTATCCCCATCGTACTCCATACCAAAGTAAAAATTGTCCAGAATGATGTTGCATTCTTTGTGTATATCACGTTGCCGTAATCAACTTCTAATAAACGTATTTCAAAACTTAAAATTTCACCATACGATTGATTTATTTGACATGGAGTTAAGCTGTTATTGTCCATATTTGGGATTGTTTAGTCACTTTTGCACATCGCACTCTAATTTATCTAGCGATAAAACACTATCTTCCTCTTGATTTTATTGATCATTATGTTCGTGTTACACAATATTGGCAAGTGTATTTAGTTCCATAATGTTGCAAACAAAACGAATCGCTAAACTTTTTTTAAAAAGCTTCGTAGATTATGCAAAAATATTGCTTGTTTAAACATTTGACTGCCTTACGCGTCCACTGTTTGTAAATTATTAATGGATTATGGACAAGCAGATACTTGATAACGCTGTTGTTTATCTAACATGGATTAGATTGGATATTTTGGTATCAAACAAAGTACTTATAGATACGTAATTAACATATCAATAACTTTCACCTACAGGATCATAATATTCAGGTACTTACCAATTATTGAGTGTTATTATTATAATTGAGTCCGGGCAAGTACCAATGTGACTTTTTTAATTCATATGTACTTTATAAAGTTTATCTTAGACATCACTGACATCGTTCTGTACCTCGGAAAGCACGTTAAGCCGTTGGTCCCAGGTGACATACGTGGATCTTTGACAGTCTAATACGAGTCGTCAGAAGCCCGAAAGTCTGACAACCAGTCTTACCTAGGGGTATCGTATTACCCAGTTACTGTGGAGGTCGGATAGGCAGTCGCTCCATGTAAAACACTGGTACTCAGCTTCATCCGGTTAGATTGGAAGCCGACCCTAACATAGTTGGGAAAAGGCTAGGTAGATGATGATGATTATTATAATTGAGTCTATTACTTGTCTGAACTGTAAAAAAGGGTGTTTAAATGGTACAAATATAGTGTGTGTATCTTATCAGCCATAGGACGTCTACTGCTGAACATAGGACCTCCAGATTTCCAGTAAGACCGGATGGAAGGGGCTTGCATCCAAAAGCGGTCTTTATCAGATCGTCTGTCTACCTTGTGGGTGGAAGTCCTACGCTGCGCTTGCCGGTGCGTGGTCTCAATTCGAGAACTTTACGGCCCCATCGGCCATTAGTTCTGCGTGCTATGTGGCCTGCCCACTGCCACTTCAACTTGCTAATTCGCTGGGCTATGGCTATTTTGTGTCAAACACGTTTAAATTGTTACCTATGGTTTTATTAAAATTATTTTTAAATTAATTAGATATTTACGACACGATTGTTGGACCAGTGATTCCCGCACGGAACAAATATTTGTATGACTTGCAGATATTTGTTTCGGGTCTGGCTGTTTGAGTATGTGAGTTAATAATATGTTTGTTAACGCACCCACGGTTCAGGGGAAATTCCTAGTGTGGGGCAATAATTTTCCTAAAACAAAACAAATAACATTTTTGTACATTAGGAATTCCAAAAATGAGTTTCATCTGTCTCGATTGAAATCACTTAGTAATGAATTCTGATGCTCAGAAAGTTATTCAACATTTCTTCAGCATTCTTCGAGAAAATTACGAGTCGCAAAAAGTTGGGATGATTTAATAAAAATACATTTAAGAAACACAGAGGATATATTTTCAGATATAATGCCACGACAGGTCAAAAATAAAACTCACATAATGTGAGGAATAAGAAACGATAAATATATAAAATTCTATACAAATAGTTAACAAGGTGACAGTGTCTAACGTTTATAGTATTAAAACTTATTGCGAACAGTAGGTACACTTGAGGACAATAGTACTACAACGTTGACGAATTATTGTACGCATTCCAGAAGGCCAATTCCCGTAATAAATTTTTCTCGCAATTCCGTCTCAATAAATGTCAAAAATGTAGATAGATTAGAAGTTTAGTATACTTGATAGAATGGAGATCGACATTAGCAATTCAAATGTTTAAAAAAATACGGGAATTGCCCTACAGTTCTAAAGTTAATTCCATAGCTTTCACAGCTTCCTTCACATTTACTTACAAGTACAAATTCCTCGAATATTGTGATTCACTCCCTATGTTATTCCGTCCTCAAGTGTAAACATTTTTCGAATTTCCCTTCAAAACACTTTTAGCTTGTTTGTGACAGATTGATTTAAGAAGCGTAGAGTGCCGAGCTTTGTGTTTGAATGTACTCATTCAAATGCTATTCAGAAGAGGATTGACAGACAGTTGCCTATTCACCTACAAGTAAGTGCATCTACTTATGAAATATTATTGCATTGTCTAATTTATACATACATAAGTAACGTCTATTATCAACATTAAAATTTTAGAAATTCTACACAATAAAATTTAGTCTACTAATAGCATTATTAATCGCTGCGTCAATCAAATTTTAATTAGATAACTATGATCGATATTCAATTAACGTACTACTATTAAAACTGACTGAATTAACTGAAGTTATAATCTAGTTCAAATTCAATTACAAAGTCAACAGTTTATCTTATTAGAATCAAAAACAATGTGGAAGTTTACATTTATAACAGTCGTTTGGAACAAACTTTATCGCTGCTTTTAAAAGCTTATTATTAAGTATGTTCTTTTTTCAACCATTTTTTTATATAAGGATAAAGTACAACACTATGGTATACAAAGTTGCCATTGGAAAATCTTTAAAATTCACAGTAGTTTTTATTTGTAACATTATCAACATTTCTCATACTTAAATACTTTTAGTTTAATTTTTTTGTGATGGTGCAATTATAAGAAATTAGAAAAGATAAAAAAGGTTTTTTTTTTCATTAGTAAGAAAAACATTTCGATAGGTAGTTTGTCTAACAGACGATAATATTACACTAACTATTCATAAGGACAACTCTTTGTAGTTTGAATACTATGTGTACTTATATAGAAGTCTTTATAAGGGATCACAGTTGGAAAACACTAGTTCGATACACAAATCGGGGAAATTACAATCTATATCTAATTAAACTACGCTTCTAATATTAAATTTAACACTATTTATATTTAAATTATTTGTATTTTATTAAACTAATTTTATTAACAGAATATATTATTAAAATATCAGAGTTTCAAAACACGAAAAATACGTTCAACAAAAAAGGCAAAATTGGAAACATATTTTATGACGAAGGTTAAATAAACTTTATAAACAAATTAATTAAAACAATGCGTAAATCTTAACGGTAATAAATCAATAACTTTATCACACATAGGTACTTTATTTTTACATTGTACTAAATTAATTTAACTTTTGGTGTAAGAATTAATTAAAATAAAAAAATCATCACTATTTTGCGTTAAAATGTAGCTTATATTACAGCGAATTCGTTTTAAACACCAAATAAGTGTAAACTATACCTAAATAGATGTTTAAAATTTAAAGCTAATTTAAAATCAGTTATTACTTTAAAATAGACTAATAGCATTAAAACTGAGGCTCAAAGAGAACTAAGTTGCTAAATATTTATTCCTAAAAATTTATTACTTTAACTTGTACCTACGTAAATACTTGCTTAGTGTCTATCTTTACTTGTCTTAGTTAGTAAACAAATAAGGTAAGATTTTAATAAAGTGGTTTTTATTGATATTAATACTTTATGTTTTCTACAAAGAGATTTAAAGCATTAGAAAAATAACGGCAGTTATCGTGTTATATTGTTAAAATTACCATTATGATGATATTTTTCTTTGTAAATGGTTAATAGCTGGCTTTATATTTATCGTGAAATAAAGGAGCTAATTATACGCTAACATTGAAATAACGAAAGCGTTGTAACGTTATTTTATAATGTTTTATTAAATGTATCTAGTAGGTAAATGATTTGTGTGAATTCTGCGAAAACTCATGATTTTTCATACCGTTTTTGTTTACCAAATAAGACATGATAGGAAAAATACGCTATACAATGTAACAACGTGCTGACAGTTTTATAGCGAGAATCAAAATTACAGTACAGTGACTACAAAATGGACCAGTTTCGAATATTTTAGTTTAAAATTGGAATATGTATTTTGGAACATAATTATCGTTGACTTGTTTATTCTTTTAAAAGTGGACATGTATTTTTTTTATTACATTGCAATAAAATTGGTAATATTTTAGGTGTAAAAGAAACTGGCCCCAAGTAAGCTTTTAAAATCTAGAAGATCACAATACGTGTACATTTTTATCTTATTCTATTTTCTTCCTACAACAGTATCAGCGATTTTAGCATTAAATATTTACTTAATTCGTACTTTTTATTTCATAGTCTACTTTTCGTAAACATACTTCGTGTTTTCATTAGTTTTTCTCCACTTTTTAAAGTATTTCCAATTTTTTATTTGATTAAAAAAGAAAATATACGATGGCGCTTGACATTTTTTTGAATAATGTTGCTAATATGAAAATAATTCAGAAAGGTACTAAACGATTAAAAGAAATGAAGCGCCCTTTTCTTATTCGATGCAAACAAAATTAATAATTTCTGATGAATATTAGTTATTGAAAGTTATAAAACAAACTAAATTAAAAGATAGAGTAAGTAGATATTAATTAAGCTTTCAAAATCAATCATCGTTAGACAAAAACTAATAAAAAAGCAGTTTGCAATTAAATAGTAACCTATTAGAAAAACGAGTCCAGCTCTTATTGAAGCAATTAAATGATATTTCAATTAATTAAATTAACTTATTAAAACTTTTCAATTACTTTTTACTCGACCATGTGCTCTGTGGAAGAAAAAAGATGTTGAATTTCAAGATTATTAAAAAAAAAATACGGGTGGAACGAAAACTTTTATTTAGTACGGTCAACAAAAGTAATAAGTTGCCAGGGTCGTCCGATATAGTTGAAGTTTTCTTAGTAATCGATGAATATTTTAGATTAAAACTTAATTTAATTAATGAACTGTTTATTTATCCGACCTATATCTGTTTACAAACCTGGTTACTTATCTCTTTTGTTGACTGTACATGATTCTAGACCCCCAGGCGTTCAGTATATTTTGACATTGTCAGTCTGCTGTTCAGTACATTTTGCACTGAGGTACACAATACAGATTTTTTTTATTAACCGGCGAAAAATTTCATCGCTGGGGGGTCAATAATTGAACTGAATCTATGATAAATGCTTTCGTTATGATATCCCCCACTCCTTATAATCCTAAAAATAACCCTAAAGAATCGAAAACTTCGTACAAATACCTACGATGAATCGATATCTCTATAAAAGACGAAATGAAGCATTGATGGATTGAAATTACAAAGTTTATACCGACTTTGTATGCAAAGTGTATCGTCAAAGTTTTTGAATAGAAATTAATATCGAACCTTTTGTTGAGCGGATAATCTATCTTTCAATAAAAGTTATCAATCCTTAAATACCTAGGTATGTTGTATTGAAATCGAAAAATATTAAGTACAGAATTTAATTTCTTTTTGGTCCACGGAATTGTTATGCCTATTAAGTACTTTTGATAAACTTAATTCATATAGCAATGATTGTTCTTTCTGATAGAAACGAAACGGCTAGAATTTTTACACCATTTATCTTTTTTCTTTTTATTTGTCTTTCCGAGTTGGTTAAAAAACGTGTTTTTTGCAACACTAGTTTACATAATAATATTCCCAGTACAAAAAAAAATATAAACAATTTCAATGTTTCAAAAATACTATCAGTCTTACTACCAGATTCTGTTAATGACTATAGAATTTGAAATGTAATACTTATCGTTAAAAACGTAAAATATAAGTAATTTACTCAAACATTTTAGTCACAATGACGTGCTTTGAATATTTGCATGGCTTATTTTAAGGTAGATTGTAAAGGGGAAAAAAATGCTGCTGGCACCTAAATTTTATATATCTGTATTTCAAGCACATAAATAGAAATATTTATATTCAATATTATGTAGAATATTATAACATATTAACACAAATGAGAACAAAGTTAGAAGAAGTTACCTTGTTCCTCCACCGGCGTGTGTTCCTCATCCGACGAATCGAATCGACTCTCGATTAGTGAACTTTGTTTCTGCAGCGACTGGAACAATAAATGCAATTAACGACGCTAGTCATAGAGGAACATTGTTTTATAAACTCGTTTAGTTGTTCTGGCAACAATGGAATTTTATAGAATTAATATTGCTGGGCAAAAATTTTTTGTAGCCTTTTTTAAGATAAAAGAAAAACATATTTTTGTATTTTATTAATTAAGTTAAATGCTATTAGGGATTTGACTATTTGAAACAAAATTCAAAATGCTGCACATTTTTAGATATTTGTATTTAAAATAATATTATTAAAATTTTAAAATTAATCTGTACTAAGGTAAACGCAGGTAATAACGACCCCCCTAAGGCAATTTTAAAATCAACAATTTTTTTTTAATATACTGGTTCCTCTAAAGATTGATAGTTTAATTTTATATGCTAGTGTTATGTATAAATAATGTATTTACTGAATCAAATACATTTAAATAAAGGATTATCCTGTAAAAAATAATTTACAAAGTGACTTAGTCGATTGTTGCTATTACCGACCCATAAAAACGGCTGTGAAGCTATTAACGATTTTTATGCAGCTATTCCCGATCGTGTATGAGAGAAGGCCTTTTTCCAGCAATGGAATGTATAAGCTAGTGATGATCTCTCTACCCTACCTCTGCCCTACCTCTACCCTACCTCTACCCTACCTCTGACCTACCTCTACCCTACCTCTGCCCTACCTCTGCCCTACCTCTGCCCTACCTCTGCCCTACCTCTGCCCTACCTCTGCCCTACCTCTGCCCTACCTCTGCCCTACCTCTGCCCTACCTCTGCCCTACCTCTGCCCTAAATCTGCGCTACCTCTGCCCTAACTCTGCGCTACCTCTACCCTACCTCTGCCCTACCTCTACTCTACCTCTGCCCTACCTCTGCCCTACCTCTGCCCTACCTCTGCCCTACCTCTGCCCTACCTCTGCCCTACCTCTGCCCTACCTTTGCCCTACCTCTGCCCTACCTCTGCCCTACCTCTGCCCTACCTCTGCCCTACCTCTGCCCTACCTCTGCCCTACCACTGCAATGCCTCTGCCCTACCTCTGCCCTACCTCTACCCTGCTTCTGCCCTACCTTGCCCTACCTTGCCCTACCTCTGCCCTACCTCTGCCCTGCCTCTGCCCTGCCTCTGCTCTACCTCTGCCCTACCTCTGCCCCATATTTTCTCACCGTTTAAACCTTCCCTAGACCTCCACGAACATTTCAAAACCAAAATCAGCTAAATCATAAAAGTAAGGTGAGAAACTAAATAATCTATATACGATCAGTAATAGCTTCTTATAGTTGCTATTGCCGACCCTCATGGGTCGGTAATAAAGTATGTAAGTATAAACATAAATTGTATTACCGACTCATAAAAAAATGGTTATTTTAATTTAATTGACCTTCGGACTATAAAATAGATTATAATTGATTAATGTCACAAAAATATGAACAAATGCACACTGTTTTAAACACAAAAACAATGATTTATTACTGATACTATTCAATATCGATCCTCGAAAAATATCATAACTTTGGTTAAATTGACAACGCTAAAAGGTAAAAACTAGACAAAAAAGTTTAGTCGCTAATAGATTTTTATAAAGACTGATAGCTTAGATTTAAACTGGTCCATAAAAATACTTGTGTTAGTGTGTTATAATAACATAAAAGAAAAATAAAACAAAAAGTTACTTTGCTGCCATTGCCGACTTATGGGTCGTTGATAGCTGCCACGACTAAAACTGATGAAGCTAACACCGTCCCATTTTAATTTAAAGTTTTATCGTTTCAAATTACTTTTTATTAATAAAATGTCGTAAGAAATCAAGAGTTGACACTTAAATGAATACATTTAGTAATATAAGATAAAGTATAGACGTCATTTGTTTGTATAAATGTCTTAAATAGAAAAGTCACGTACTTACTTGAAGGAACAAGGGAACAGTACTACACGCCCTGCGTCCACGCTGCCCCGCAGTAATTAGCGTATTTTATCTGTTTTTTGCACAGCTACTCACAAAAACGTAAAAGTATACGATGCTCAAGGAATAAACGCGTGTGTAACTTTGCCTACTATAGCTAAAATAGTTCTGGAAACGTAAAGATTTCGAATTACTTTTATAGGTCGGTAATACCTGCAGATTTTCGATGGGTCGTTGATAGCTGCGTTTACCTTAATAAAAGATTTGTATTTTTGTTAATAACATTTGATTTAAAAAATTCTTTCTCCTGTGGAAAGCTATGATATCAGCTAATAACATAGGCAACGTTTGCTTTTTTTTTTTAAATGTCGGGATCCATAAGAAAATTTACGCAGCCGAAGTCGCGGGTAAAAGCTTTGTAATACGGTAAGACATGTAGCATGTCATGTATTCCCGTATAAACATACGTTTCTGGCTAATCAACATTCTGTTCTATTTTTGAATTTCACTATAAATATGTTCACATACCATGATACTGCATTCTATTTTTAAATTTCGCTATAAAATGTTCAACATACCTTATTGGAACGTCGTCTCGGAGGCGATATCTTGTTCCATAAAGCTTCAAGCTGATCGAAGTGCTGAGATTGTGCTATCGCAGCTTCTTCTGGTCCTAAGCTCACCTGCACATGATGGTTAGTGTCAGTTTTAAAGTTGACATAACATAAGTCAAAGTCACTTATTTCAATTAAACAATTTCAAAGCATTTTCGAACTGTCAAGAAGTCGATCAGTTAGTCAGAAATTTGAAGGTCTACGGAAAAGAAGAAGCAAGGAACTCCACGGACACTCTTTTTAATTAAGTTTTTATAAAATTCTGGTTACACTATTCTTGTTGCTTCTGTATGTTAAAACAATATAGGTGAATATCAAGCAATTGAAAAAATAATAAGGAAATAACCCATGGCAGTTAAGAGATGAACAATCCCAAGTGATAGCGCTTTAAGCGCTTGTTCACGAACAAGAAGCGTAAAAATAGTAAAAGATAGATTAATTTAGGTTTAGACATTACCTGTGAACCTAAGTCTTTGTTCTTTGCTTCTTGTATTTTTGAGATCTCTTCCATTGATGCGGAAACGGAGAATCTAAACAAAATCAGAGTTTTAGTAGCGTTAATGAAAAAATAAGTTGATGAAGAAGATTTAAAAATAATATTGACGACACGATTGGCGCAGTCACTGAGCTGTTGGCTGCTGCCCTGGGTGTTTTAAGTACGATTTCCGCATGGAATAAATTTTTGTTTGTCTTACGGGTCCGGATCCTGATCCGGACCTAATCGGTTTCGAATCTGGTTGTTTTTGGAAGTGAGTTGAAGTGAGTTTTTTTATTTGTAAACGCACCTAGTGTGGGGTAACGTTTTCTTTTATTAAATAACTAGCTGACCCAGTGAACTACCGCCATTTATTTTTTAAGAACCTTCTCCTTACAATACAACAAGGAAAGATTTAGTGAAATTGGCCTTCACGCGTGATGCTGTGACCAAGGGAAATAGGGATTCATATTTATATACATAGACTAGCTGACTCAGCCACGCGTTGCTGTGGCTTAAAGTAAGTAACGATATTGAGGTCAATAATCGAGATAAAAACTATCCTATCTTTTAATTTTGACCAAATTGCACACAGTAAGCCATATTTCATAAAAAATGGTTGAGTAGTTTAGGAGTCCATCACGGATAAACAACGTGACGCGTAATATTCTGTCTTACCTTCTCTTCAAGCGTTCGTCTACTTGAGCCATCATAGCTGCAGAAGTAAGATGTCCATATTTCTTCTGCCAAGTGTATGTATCTAGCGATACTTCTTTCTTTAACAATCTTCTCATTGGTCGCTTTGGTGCCAGCGGACGCAACTCTGTACATATAAAAAACATTTGGTTACTTCTAATTTTGTTCGACGTCCAAGTTTAATATTGAATTATTTATTTTCTTTTCTCCATTAAGTAATGAACTTATCGCATTATGGAAAAATAAATAAGAGAAAAGTCGAAAAGTTTCTTTATAGTAATTAAATGTATCTTGTCTGTTAATGTTAAAATGATGATGTCAATATAAGGGGTGTAAAAAGACATTTTGTAGCCCAAAAATCATGTACAGTCAACAAAAGACATAAGTATCCAGGGTCTTGAGATATAGTTGAAATTTTTTTAGAAACCGATGGATGTCTTCGACTAAAACTTAACTTAATTAGTGGACTTTTTAAATTAAATAACATTTAAAAACATCCATCTGTTTCTATGAAAACTTCAACTATATTTGACGGCCTTGCATACCCTCTCTCTTTTATTGACTGTAGGTACGTATTCTTCCCATCACTGGGATCTTTTTTTTTCTTCTGGATCATATCTGGGCACCTTCTTGCTAAGGAGATATTGAACGTCAAAGGTTAAAATTTTGACACGATTTTTATTTTATTTCGTTGTGACTTAACTTTAAATACACTGTTGCATACATCTGAAAGTACAATGTTTTGCGTGCATTACATTGCGTATTACCATAAACAGTATTTAATTTTATACCCCAAAAGTAAAAGTCGTTTTCCAGCAATAATTTTTGCTCAAACTTACATAGTTTGCTGGGCAGTATGCATAGTAATCGGCTGTGTGATGTCTTTTTACACTCCGTATACAACATTATTTTTTGTTTATGCGAAACCAGATATACTTGTCTAGTATTTTTGTGTAAAGAATCTACTTATGTACAAAATTTTAAAACCGTATCATAAAAAATCACAAAGTTATAAACTTGTATATTACCTGGTTGTCCGTTCAAAAACATGCTCATTTCGCGGTACACCCGCGTAAACCGCGTCTCCTGTGTTATACACTCGTGATAATAGTTTGGCAATAGGTACAGTCAGCAACAAAAGTCGATTAACATTTATGATTTTTAAATCCTAATTATTAAGTACAATATTAACAGTAAAACGCAATGAATATAAAATTTAGACATAATAAACCGTTAGCTATTGCCTGAAAATCTGAAAGCCGGTACATTATGTGTTTAGTGTCTGTTTAAATGATATAAAAAAGTAACATTGTTAATCGACTTTTGTTGCCGACTGTACCTAACCGTACGGTGATTGTATTGTAATTAACTGGTAATAAAATTTAATTAAAATATTTTTGAAAAAAAAAATAACATGGTGTAAAAATTTTTGGAATCGAATCAGTTACTGATTCTGAACAAACTATATTCAGGTTTCGCATATACTAAAAATAATGTTGTAAATAGAGTATTATTATGTGTTATGAATTTTAAAGTAGGTATTAGTAATAAAGTTGCATTGACTTACTTGACTTACCATCAACATCTTTAGTCGGGGCAGCATAAGTAGGTATCTTAACGTACGTAGCTGGAGTATTATGTAGGCAGATCATTGGAAGACAACCTGGTGGAAACCATGGAGTAAATCCATAATAATGATTAAACTGCCGACAAATTGCTTTGCAGTTTGGCAGATGTTAAATTAAGTTTATGATGTGTTGTTGATAAATATTAAATAAAAAAAAAAAAAAAAAACAAAAATTAAAACTATAATTTCCAAAGTTTAAATCTAGTTAGTAGTTAAACTCTCTTTGGTTAAAAATATCTCTAGCCTGCAACAACCATGTTTGATTTTTATTAAAAACTTCAAAAAAGTTTATCTTTATTTATCTAAAGCTTATATCTAGTTACTAATGACGTACAGTAAAATCTGTATTTTAAATGTATAAACTTTTAAACAAAAATAAACCGTAGTTGCTTTACGCTAAAGTTATTTTTAACTTCTCTTGGGTTAAAAATAACTGTAACGTGCAGTTTTATTTTTATTCAAAGCTTTAAAACATTCTTGAGTTTATCTTAGGACCTCGATTACTAAACCTTTCTAAATCTTTTTAGTTACCAAAAAAGTTCATTAAAATCAGTAATATAAAGTTTTTAAACAAAAAGAAATCATAGTCGCTGTACGCTAGAGTTATTTTTAACACATATAAACACATTGAACAAATTGATCAAACAGAAGTGTTTTCATTCCACAAAAATAAAGATTCGTACCTCTATCCAAAAGATGGATGGCGATACGTGCACAATCGCTAGTGATCTGAAAGCCGAGTAGTGGGACGTGAAGAGCTAAAGATGTCAAAGCCAGACCTCGCTTAGTTTCCCAAATGATAAGTGTTTTATCTTCAGCACCTAGTTTGTTGACAACAATACATTTTGTAAGTAATTGTGTTGAAGATAGGCATGATATTGAAAAGTTATACAAAAGAATTTATATCTCAACATATTATAGAATGTACTTATTAACGTGCCTATAAGCTAGACGAAGGAGACCTATGCGCTATGGCATTAAGTCCGCTTCTGTACTTTTGTTGCATAAAGTTTAAATTAATAAATTTATTAATACGGGGCAAAGGGTTGAATGACAATAATTACTGTTTTTTTTAAGAACGTTTAAATTCTAATCTCATCTGTCAACAATACCTGTAATTTATGTATATTTTTGTCATTGATTGTCACTGAGATATGATTGTGAGTAGATTTTGAATGTTTTTACTACGGGAATAGGCCTTCTGATGTCCTGAAATACAGGCCATCTAGGGGACAATTCTACCTTCTTACTTTTAGGACCAATCTCAACTTAATCTTAGTCTAAAGCTACATTATTTGACATTGATTGTCGCTGTGATGAGATTGCGACTAGATTTAATTTTTAATGACTTCTTAAACATTTTATATTACTCATTAAAAACGTTCAAAATCCTATCTAATGTTAAAAATTAGCATTTTAGCTTCCGTCCCTTCAGAAACAGTTAAGTACATTTATAAAGGATTATTTAATCGTACTCGTACCTACACAATATAATATACCTAATGGCATTTTGATAAATAATAATAATAAAATCAGTAAATCGAGAAGAGAATAAAATAAAAACATATCCATTATTATTAATTTGTAAATAATTAAAAGGAAGATCTAGGTATTATTAGGTTTTGTTTTTACTTACTAGACACTCCAATAGTTCCGTCTCCCGTGACTTTAACGCAGGTGACTTTTCCAAGATGTCCAGACAATAAATGCAGGTCTGACCCAGTGTTTATGTCCCATACAATAAGGTTGCAATCCCAGGACCCCGACACGATCTGTGTCTTGTTTGTAATCGACACAGCCACACAAGTTACTATGTCCGAATGACCGACCAGTACCTGTAAAATATTAGTTTTATTACATATAGCTGTCCGCCGCGGTTACACCCGCGTCTTTGGTTACTGCTCCGCTCCCGTAGGTCGAAGCGTGATGATATATAGCCTTCCTCGATAACTAATCTATCTAACACTGAAAGAATTTTTCCAATCGGACCAGTAGTTCCAGAGATTAGCGCGTTCAAACAAACAAACAAACAAACAAACACTGCAGCTTTATAATATTAAGTATAGATTCTGTGTTTAGAAAAAAAACGTCTTTCCGCTTTTTTAGTGTAATCAAAATCATTTATCTTACTAATATTAAATAAATCCGAAAATTATAATGAAAGTATGTTTGTTACACGCCAGAACGGATCTAGATATTTGGGACAGAGATAGATTTTAGTCTGGAATAACACAGACTACTTTTTATCCCGGAAAAATATACGGTTCACTCGAGATAATATCTTTACTTTGACTCGGACCAAGTCGCGGGTGGAAGCTTGTTTCTAATATAACATTTACACTTTTTAACTATCAAGGAATCAGTCAGTTATAATGGCAATGTCTAAACGACAAAAATAGCGACTGTAATAAGTCACAACGAGGTTAAAGATACAAGTTTTTTCCATCATTGAGAGAACTTTTTTGCTGTGGAACATATCTGGGTACCTCCTGGTTAAGTACTGAGATTTTGAAGGTTAAAGTTCGAAATTTTTTAAGAGTATTTTTTACGAAAACCAGTTTTACATGTAATTTAACTTTAAATACGACCACGACCCGTGTTGCATGCACCAGTAATTAGTAAACAGCTAAGTGATAAAAAAAGAAGAATTTATCATCCCGTAAAACTGATAAGATAAAAAGAAGCACAAATGCAGTTGAATCTCTCATCCCAGTAAAATGTAAAAAAGGTTAGTTTGCATTAGTTAACAGTTAAACATTTTTAATCACTAACCTGTGATAATTTCCCTCCATCCAACTTCCAGACCTTGAGCGACATATCCATTGAACCAGTGACCACGTGTTGCGAGTCAGCTGTTAAAGCAAAGCACGTGATTCGTTCTGCATGTGAAACATTCCTTTTCTCTTCTCCACTATCTCCTCCAGCTAACGTCCAAATACGGACTGAGTTATCTCCGTCTGATAATACCTGTATAATACCCGTTTTTCAAATAAGAATAAGGGTGAATTTACCTTGACAGGACATCGTATTTGGTAAATTAAGTTTATAAACTTATAGAAATTTGGCAAAATCTAATTAATATTTTCTCCTTTCATTTTTATAAATGGTGCATACTTTATGATTTTGTTATTATTTCTAGGTTTTGTGCTTAGTTTAATTATTGCATGTAATTTATAATCCATTTGTCTGGAATAGTATATGCCGAAGTAATTACAATATAATATCAAAGGCCGACAAACATTAAAAAATAATGACAATAAGAGTAGAAAAGGTATATTGTTAAAATTATATTGTCGTCACTATTCAGAGTCACAAACTTAACAAACATACATTTCGTGGAACTTGAAATCTATAGTATGAGCCTAATCTAGTCTAAGGCAGAGTATGCCAAGTGAGTCGGCGAAGTTAGTTCAGAACTTACGGCAAACTTCATGTTCAGTGTAACATCGAGGCTCGCTGTGGGTGCTGCGGTTGAGTGCAGGACTATTCCGGAGTCGACAAGCCACACGTGAACATTCCGTGACCGGTCGCCTGACATCGCGCGTCTCCCGTCAGACATCATCAGTAAAGTTTGAAGAGCTGCCGAATGCCCCTGCAAAAACTCTACTGTGTATTTAACTCAATAAGAAGTTTGACGTCGAACTTTTGGCGAAGACAGAGATAGAATGTTTGTTAACAAGTCGAGTTTTTTAATTAAATGCTGTTGAGTGAAGCTAAAAGTTTTGATGTTGACGACCTTTATGTTCATTTTCAGATGAATTCGGTTGAAGTGCCCGCCTCGTGGGTTCGAATGCGGAAAAGTACCAATGTGACTTTTACAATTCATATGTACTTTCTAAAGTTTATCTTAGACAGCACTGACATCGTTACGTGCCTTGGAAAGTACGTTAAGCCGTTGATCCCGGCTGTTATACGTGGATCTTTGACAGTCGTTACGGTTCGATAGAACCCCGAAAGTCTGACAACCAGTCTTACCAAGGGGTAATTACCCAGTTACTGGGTTGTGGAGGTCAGATAGGCAGTCGCTCCATGTAAAATACTGGTATTCAGCTAGCGGTTAGACTGGAATCCGACCCCAAAATAGTCGGGAAAAGGCTAGACAGATTAATTTTCTTACGAAGATTCGTCTGAAAATAGATAGTCTACTAACCTTATACGTCAATGATGGAGAGTTATCAGCAAGTTGCCACACCACAATAGTTCTATCTTCAGACCCGCTCAACACCAGAAGATTATTCGGTGAGAAGGTAACACAAGTGACGTGTCCTAAGTGTCCGTTCAGTGTAGTTTGAAGACGATGGGTGGAAAGATGCCATACTCTGACTAGACCTCGGGCACAGCCACTAGCCGCCAGTTGACCATCTCGGGATATTTCTAGACAGCTTATTGGGATCAGCTCACTTTGTTCCGCCTGTATAGGAAAATAATTAATAATACAACATCAGCCATTTGTCAGTGAAAGTCCCGTCAAGATTGGCACAGCCATTTCGATGATTAGCCGGAACAAACTGTCAGACAAGCAGACCAAAATTTCAAAAATGTTTTTTTCGTATAAATAGGTATCGTATAACAATTCATTTTTGTAAAAAGTCGTTATTTTGACATTACAACAGACAATTCAATTTTATTTATTTGTATAGATTTATAGATGATACATCTTGTATGAATAAATAAGGCCCATTTGTGCCCAAAAACTTAACTCAGCATAAATTGCTAGCTTGAGATTGAATTACAAATAATAATTATAGGTTACAAAGGTACATACACATAGATATATACAGTTACATTACATATATCTATACATATACGTAGGTTATACATAATAGGCCCGTCTTACCACCAAATTCAGAATTAAAAGTTAAACCTGGTACAAGCGGTATACAAAAGTATAAAAGAAAAGTAAAGTAAATATACAAAACTTTTTCATCAACTCCTGTTTAGGGCGACTATGAGTCACGCCTCTCTATATACTTATTTCTGACTCGTTTGTTTCCGAAGTAATATTGACAGGATAAAAATATGTCGATATTGTAGCTATTTACAGAAGGGTCTAAATATAGTCTGAGGTTTATTTCTGTGTTACCTGTAACATTGTAACGTTCGTCATGGACTTTGTTTGGCGTCTCTTTGTCTGCTTCGTTGGTCGGAAGTTAGTCAAGTTATCTTCTGTGTGGAACGAGTAAATTGTAACTCTGTTGCCGCCTGAAAATTATGATCTTATGAATAGCGAGTTTGATGACAAAACAAACTTTTTGAGAACTTCACGTGAGCTTTTTCCTATATCACGGGTGTTAAAAGACTTTTAACGAAGCCGAAAGTTAGAAGAAGTCGAAGATGAACTTCGAAGTGGAAGACAAAGTCGAAAGTCGATTGTTTTTTTTTTGTTCTGGACCTGTTTACGGAGATATTGAAGGGGGAGTTCCAACTTTTAGTCACGTTTTTTTACGAAGACCAGGGCGCCTACCGCCATCTCTTATAACAATATTATTTTAATATTACTTTGTAATTTCTGTTGTTGCATTTTCAACTCTCGACGCTGATCCGAGCGTTGAAAATCCAACAGTGCGGAAGGCAAAGTAATATTAAAATAATATTGTTTCAAGAGATGATGGTAAGGGGGCAGTTTTGATTGTTTAGAACTAAACTTTAAATACTCCCACGATCCCTGTACTGTTGCATGCACCCAAATATATAATGTTTAGCAAGTGATAAATAGTGATTTTTCACACCATAAAAGTTGGTTTCTGGAAATGTTTTTTGCTTAAACTTGCATCATTTAATGGGCAGTGTGCGTAGTTAAAGACTATCCTATGTTTCTTTTTACACCTCGTAGGTTTGTTAAAAACATATAACCGTCTATTTTAACTTACCAGCAGCCAATAAGAAGTGATCTTTATCAGCGACGGCCAGCGCCGCTAGATCATGCGCCACAGCCAACGTGCGCAAGAGTGTTGCGGTGTGCAGACTGTACAAGTAGATCCTCTGGTCTGCGCAACCTACTGCCGCACGAGATGAGTCGTGTGCCACGCAGAAACATTTCACCTAAAGGGAGACAAGTATTATAGTGTTACAATTATAGTTCCGAGACAGCGGCACCCTGGCTTACGCTGAAAACTAGTGCCGTGGTTTCGTGCCTTCGTGCACGAGCCACGGCATTATGCTGAGCGTCAGCCGTTTCGCGCGGTATGCATATTTCCGTCCAGGACAATATTTATTTAATTTTTTCAGATTTAATACCAACTTTGTTTTTGTTTTGGGCTTTTTTGTATATTTGTAGTTATTATGTTTGTAATCGCACACGCTATACAAGAAAAATACCTAGGGGGCAATAGAAAGAAAAACTTTTTGACCAAAACATGCCTTGATTACTTTTGTATGGGGAGTCGAGAAAGTGCTCCAAGATTTCATAACAAAATTCATGAAATTTTGTTATGAATGACTTTTGTTTCTAAAGTTTCCACATATTTTTTTGAAAAATCGCTGCTTTTCATGAAGCATGTGTTCATTTTAGCGGGCTCATCTGCACTTGTATTATAGAGAAACTAAAACAGCTAGTACCTACCTATTTTACGGAGTTTAACAAGGAAGTAATGAGTTTGCTTATCAACCGTTCTACAAGTTTAGCAACTTTGAGAATTCTCTTTTTGCAGATATCTGCTTTCGAAGACGGCTGAAGCAGATACTTCGTTCTCGTGGATTTAATTAAAGCATCAATTAATACTTGTTCAAGTCCAAGTTTTCGATTCTATTCGCCTATTGAAAGTTTGTTACCGATATCGGGAAGAGAACACCTGAAATCATTTAATTTTGTCCCTTTCTTTATTAGTTGATAGTTTGAAAATCGAATGTACAATTTAGATTTTTTCATTTGTTTTTTTTTTATTGTTTCCGTAAAAGCAATACACCATAACTTATAAAAGATTAATAATAATACCAGCCAATTATTGTCCTACTGCAGTGTAAAGGCTTCTTCTCATACAGAGAAGGCACGAGCATTGATCACCAAGCTAGCCTGAACTGGATTTCTGACTTAATATATAGGTAATAATTATTAGTACAGGTTTTCTTACGATGTTTTCCTTCACCGATGTCAGTGACTAAAGAAATAATCCAGTGTGCGACTCTAGGATTTCAGTCTACCAATAACATGATACGAAATCCCGTTATTACAAAACTTATTTTTATTCCAAGAAAATGCTTTTACTGGAACAAACAAAAAAAGTTCCCAGTACCACAATATCGATGGTAACGTAATAGCACCGCTTAGAGGCGCTTCCACCAAATGTAATAAGAAACGGGACGAAGAGCACTTAAAAGAAATCGGTGGTAATCTATTTTCTCTAACGAATAAAGAGCTTAACCAATTTTGTGGTACCGTATTACGTAGGCTGAATGTGCGGTAGACGTCAA
Source organism: Hoplodrina blanda (assembly GCA_949316365.1). Lineage (NCBI taxonomy): Eukaryota > Metazoa > Arthropoda > Insecta > Lepidoptera > Noctuidae > Hoplodrina > Hoplodrina blanda. The sequence continues at coordinate 5,285,819 of OX438582.1, forward strand.
GGTTGTATTGGACTGAATATTTTGAGGACAACAATTTGGTCACGGCTCTCAGGAAGTTTGGGATTTATTAGGGATTAGTTGATGGAATCTAAAGTTATTGGGGTGACAAAATTTTCGTTAGTCTCTTTGTAATATGGCGGTGGAATGGAATTTGTTTATTTTAAAGATTGAAAACAAATATGTATATACAAGGTGTTAGGTAGAACGAGTGACGTACTTCAAGGGAGTATAGTACTTACGAAAATGAATAATTGATAAGGAACTAATCTTGAAGGTTTTAGTAGTAAATTAATCTTGAAAGGTCAGTACAATTTATGTTTCTATAACTCAACCTAATGTAGGGAACAGTTGATTTTTTATTGCGATTTCGAAATTAGAAGGAACAACTAAGGATCTTTAAAAGTATTAGATATTATTTTTGTTTTTAAGTATATTCTTATTTTTCCTTTAAAACCGTCGGAAGGGATGTCGTAACAAAGGATCTTAGATTAAAGGCCATAGATTCAGTTCATAAATTCAGAGATTAAATTTTTCGTCGATTATAAAAACAAAATTAGCTTTATCATACAAAAGTGTAAGATGTATAATTTTACACGGTCAAAAAATGTCTAGAATAATTACTAAATTCATAGTAAAAGTTTTTGCTATGATGTCCCTTTCTTACTTCGCTTTGTTTTGTTTAAACAATATTACCTTAACAAAATTTCCGATATCCCACCATTTTAAATACTTAGTAGCCTGTGTCTATTTAATTTAACTAAACCCTCATACCGTAGCCTGAGATTAACGCTGTTCCCAGATAATGGGAAGATATTGCTGAACAAAGTTTAAAGATAAAGTTATGTTGGGACGCAGCAGGGTTCCTTTGAATAAAGTTTTTCTTTTTGCTTCCACCGAGCAAAATAAAAGGGATTTAATAAAAATGAAAGAGCATCTACGACGGGAAAATTGAATTTATGGTGAAAACCTGATTAATTTAGATTGAGCGCAGCAGAGGGCTTGAAACTAGTCTAGTTCCGAGACTATAAAAATTGTTTACTTTGTACCTTACTCTACGATATTAGATTATCAACACTGCTCAAGCGCCAGACGACGCCAGATGACGCCAGACGCCAGTCCTGTTAGCCTATTCTCTATTATTAATACCAACGAGATCCACGGCGGCTGTAAAACAAAAGACTACCAGTCTTAAAGTAAAACAATAGGTCCGTTATTTGTATTCAAAGTTAATTATACTGGTATTGGTTTAATTATTCCAAATAGCAACAAACTTTTGTTGTGATTAATTTAATTAGATTTTGTTGGCTGTTGAAGACCAAATCGTATTTTGTAAAAGTATATAAGCTAGTAAGTTGTTTTGGGCCCGAAGTAAGGTAGGTCACGTCGTGAAACGTACGAGTTTCTGATTACGTTGAAAATATATTATCACTCGTGTCTTCCATAGATGTATTTAATATGATAAAAATATTGCATGGTTTTCGAATTCGAGCTAAGTAAGGAGAAAGCGGTAAGATAGTTCTTACCGCTGAGTTTAGACAGGCCGATGAACCCGTACGCACACAGTGATATAATCGCGCTACACTATCTACCGCATACGCAATAGGGCGATTCTGTTTTTTGAAAGACTTGTATTCTGAAATACTGTCAAACATAAACAACACCTATTTTTTTAACAGTAAAATATAGCTTAAAGCACGCAGTGATAACGTTACTTCCAATTTGCGAAATAATTTTTTAAAGCGGTTTAGTAGATTCAGAGATAACCCCTACAACCTCATAAATTCTTAAACTTTACCTAGATAATATTAGTATAGATTGATAATTTTAATGAAAATCTGCTGAAATTCGACAAGGATGCAGAACTGCATCTAGTATATATACTAAATCAAGTTGTCTTTATTATAACTTCCATGTAATATAACTGTTTGCGGTACAGTGAAGTACGGTACAATACGAGCCATGAAAGATGACACTTGACAAGCGTCAGTAATGGGGAGCTTGCGCAGGTATGGATGTATGAAATAGTTATTCATAATTTGTGTATCTATTCAGGAATTTTTTGGTGACATTTAGATTAAAATTTTTAACAATATTATCATATTTATTACGAAATAAGAAAGTTTTATGATGTGTCAAGTCTCATCTTTCATGGCGCGTATTGTACAGTTGCCGGCACGTAACTTGGCAAGAGATTTTCGTAGTGGGGGAAGTTCGCGCATATAAAAATATATGAAATTGTGCGTGCGCAAACTTCCCCCACTACAAAAACTCTTGCCAACTTACGTGCCGGTAACTGTACCATACTTTACTGTACCGTAAACGTGAATATTGTTTGTAAGTTTTCATCTCCACTTACCTTAGCCTTATGCCTCTTCAATACATGCAGATGCGTCCCAGTAATAAACGTTCGGACATGCAGTTCATTCTCTCCTTGGAGTGTGATAAGGAACACATTATCGTCTGTCACTTCCATGGTATTTATCGGTACTCCTGCGTTCACAGTACTGAGGAGAGTGAAATTATCTACGTTCCACGTGCATACTGTCCCGTCTTGAGAGCACGTGACGAGGATATCGCCATCTTGGATTACTTTGACAGCTGTCACTGAGCCGCGGTGGTGGTCGAGTTTTGTTACCTGTTTATTAAAAAAGTGCTTTAAACGAGGATTGATTTTTGTACGGAAAGGCGTTTGTCTGGGAATGGATGTAGTTATAGTTAGTACTTGTTGGCTGTTTAGGAGAGGACAAAAGCAGCTTGATAGGAATTTAAGAAGTTTTATCATCATCATCAGCCAAACGACTAAAGATAGCCATAATGACCGGTTCTGCCCACGTCCAGCGGTTTCCTGCGACCTTTACCAGGTCAACAGTCCACTTCGTAGAGAGCGTTCCCACACCGCGCCTTCCATATGTTTATGACCGCAAAACTCGAAAAGTAGTCCATGGACTGACTCTCAATTTTTACACAACATTGCATTTGACAGAAGAGTGTGTTTAAATACCTTTTTTTTATCAGAACTGAGCCACAGCGAAGCTTGGCCAAATTTAGTTTATTATTTCTATAAGTAACAAAAACAATAGTCTTACCAACGCGCCATCAACGAGTGAGGTCACAATAACCGCAGAGTCTTCTCCCCCGCTGATCACTAACGACCTGTTCACGATGGCTGCCACGCACAGCACCGGCGCTATGTGTTCTCTGACAAACAATACACGTTCCTATATTACAGAGCCGGCTTTAGGGCGGGGCGAACCGGGCTGCTGCCCGATGCGACGGGGCCTAGGGGGCGCTTTTAAGATCGTTAAGTCAAACGAAATAGTAATACGTCAATATTTGAAATTTATTTAAATAATATTATAAGTACCAAATTCAAAATAATTATTTTATTTATTTGTAATCTACTCGTCTATATAAATAAAAATGAATCGCTAAATGTGTTCGCTTGAGAACGGCTCGGCTGACTCGGTTGATTTCTTTTTTGTTGTGTTTGCAGTTTTCCGGAAAAGTCTTTAAATCCACCCTAACAGTCGAAATTTTGTAACCGTGCGAAGCCGGGCCGGCCTGCTAGCATAAAATAAAATAATAAGGGCACCAAAATACCTACAAGCTACTCGCCTGGAGCGCCTAGATGGTTAAGGCCGGCCCTGTTTACATAAAAGTATAATATGTATACTGGAGCACGTTTACAGGTACCAATTAAACGAACGACGAGACAAGTGAAGGTACTGAGGTAATGAGGAGGGCACGCATGCAAGGTTCGCGGCTTCTTACAAAGAACTTTCAATATCTACGTGATTAGAATTTAAACTTTTTATTTATAGTATAAAAAAATGTAGATTATTTAGATTCAAAAGTTCCTCACCAATTTTACAAGCTCAAAATTTCTCTTGAAAATTAATAGAAAGTAATTTCTTCACATCTGACAACATTAGAACTCTATGTTCGTAAAACGACCCTTGTAATAGTATCTTCAAATTGTACTTATTTGGTCTTTGTTATAAAGCAGGGGTTCCCAAATTGTGCGTCGCGCCACCCTGGGGCTTCGCAGAGCTATTCTAAGGGCGTCGCGCGTCGGTAGTCTCAAATCGCATTGCTTGTAGTGCAATCATTATACTATTATATTTTCTCAATCAATCTGCCTAGCCTTTTTCCAAACTATGTTGGGGTCGGCTTTCAGTCTAACCGTATGCAGCTGAATACTAGTATTTTACATGGAGCAACTGCCTACCTGACCTCCACAACCCAGCAACTAGGTAATACGATACCCATTGGTAAGGCTGGTTGTCAGACTTTCAGGCTTCTGACGACCCGTAACGACTGTCAAAGATCCACGTATGACAGCCGGGACCAATGGTTTAACGCTGTTAAATTTTCTAATAGACTAGTAGGTAATAATTAACAACTGTAATTTTTTAATTAAACATAAATAATAAAAAGATAAACTAATCTTAAGGTCTATTAGTGCTATACAAATATCTTTTTCAAGAAAGGCGTCGTGAAAATAATAACAATAATATGTAAGGGGAGTCGCAATATAGAAAAGTTTGAGAACCCTTGTTATAGAGGATAATGGGCTGTAGGTATCATTGTAATGTTGTTAGGACAATGGAACAAGACATCAATTAAGTATATTGATGTCTTGTTGCTCGCGTACCTAATCGTGTACTTACGAAGAATCGTATTGGTCTTGTCGTTTGTTAACGTTTAATTACATGGTTCGCTTGTGTTGTGTAATTGAAAGATAGATTGCGATTTATTTAGTGATTGGTAATTATAGTGACCGATAGATACTGAAACACAAAATTGTACTGATGATAGTGAACAACTTCCCCATAGAAAAGATATTTTTAATTTGAAAACCGGCTGACACCTCCTCAAAAAACCTAACCGTTAGCTGACAGCACAACGCCCGTGAGCTGTCAACTTTTTTATCTTTAAATTTAAAAAAATATTTTAATTGATACGATTTAAAGCCGTAATTGCGATGGCAAATTAACTATTTATGGTGTCGGAGTAGTGCTGTTGCTATGACAATGACTTTTAATTTGTATGCAAATATAACAAAGATACTTACAGTATTTTAGTCTTGACTGCCAACGTGTGGAGATCCCAAACAATGACGCTGGTGTCTTCAGAACCAGTCAATAAGTATTGCGATTCTCTTGTTACGCACATACATAAGATCCTCCCGGAATGGCCTGGGAACAAAATAAGATGATAATTTTATATGTCACTAGTTCATAAGCTTCTATTAAAGTAGCATTCAAACGTTATAATTCCACCATTTTCGACAAAGCGAGGATATTGAAGATCATCACATCATGCCTGTTATCCCCAAAGGGTTAGGCAGAGGTGTACCCATTAGTATACCCACATTTCGCCAGTTATGTTTAAGTCCTATGTAATAGGGGGCGAGCCTATTGCCATCACCCGGGCACAAATCCAGACTGAGAAACTGCTACTGCTACTGAGAAATTCCTGATGGAAATACCTAATAACACTGAAGAGACCTCATGCTTAGCAGTCACAGTCTTAGAAGATCATAAATCATAATAATACTTATCATGAACAAGAAACTATAGATCATATTTTTGGAAACGTCGTAGGGGTAGCGTAGGTAATAAGTTTTAGTAAGAAGGAAATATTATAGCGCGCAAACACAGGTGTGCTCCCTCTCCCCTTACTCTTATAGTCTGATAGGGCGGAAATCCGATACGACAAACAGTATACGATAAATCTATCTATCTTCTTTATCCTCTACTTAACGGGTGTCGAAAGTTACATAGTATTATCATTGCTATATTTTTTTTTTGTTTTAGACGATACCTGGAAACCTTCTGATAACGAAAATATTCGGTTTAAAGATATTTATTCCCATAAAGAACACAAATAGTTCACTTACAATATGAGATTATAAAAAGATCATGCAGTTATACTATTACATCGTGACTCCGTGAATCGGTTGTAGATAAAAAAAGAGCAGTAAAATATATATATACGTATATAGGGCTTTAGAGAAATTAAATATGGACATAGAGAAAATTAATTACTAATGCTGTCAGCCTTTTGGGCACTTGCCCCACTGACTTTCCTCCTTTCTGTCTTTTTTATAAATAGTACATAATAATATTTTATAATTACTCTTAGGTTTTATGTTTAGGTTAATTATTGTATATTGTTTTAAAATTATAAATGATCCAAAACAAAAGAAAAAAATACTAAATTTTGGAAATATAATATTGATGGTCAAGTTATATTTTTTCTTTTTACAAAATTAAGTTTTTAATATTAAATTACTGAGCTTTAAATACACTCACGACTTCTGTACTGTTGGAAGCACCCGTAAGTACAAATCGGATTTTCTACATCAAAAAAAAGTCACAGTTTTCCTGCAATGTTTTTTGCTTAAACTTACTTTAGTTTGATAAGCAGTATTCGTAGTTATCGGCTATGTGACGTGTGTTGTTACACCCCGTATAATGCTGAATTAAAGGAAAATCACCTTTGTGAAACTTTCAAACTACTAACTTACTAAAGCCAACTACGGACAAAGTTTGCGAACGTCCACGTCGATATTTCCTGCCTTTGCTCGCTTTTGGGGCAATATATTGGAAATGATTACGATGCAGTTTCGATCCAGTTTGTGTTGGAAACTACCTACACATCCCGGTCATCGATGGGCGGTGTTTGGGTGATAATTTATTTGCGGACTAACACTGCTCGAGACTTCGTCCTAATGTACTTTCCCTACAAACTAAACAAGCTAGCCAGCCATCCAGCTATGGTCTAGAATAAAAAAAAAAATATCGCAATGATAAAAATAATGTAACTGTCGGATTTTTTATTAAGTGTTTGATTTTATGGTAGATTGTGTAACACACTTTTTAAGCAAATAAATAGGTAAGTATATGCGTTTATTTTATTCTATATAAAAAAATCAATTAGAACATACATGTTAATAAGTTAAACTCGAAAGAATGTGGAAATATTAACAAATTAACCACACATTTCAAACGTTTCTGAACTGTAAAATAAAGCAACCTATTTACACAATTTATTTAGCATGGAATCCTAATCCTCCCCATCGATTGTTTGAAACAATTAAAACAAATTATTTACGGTTGAAAACCTCATTATCAATATCCATTAGGCTTTTGTTAAACAAAACACAAGCGCCCGAAATACACATTAATTTGTATAATTCGGTTTTAAATTCGACATAATAATCCGTAAAATACAAACCAATTTAATCGACCCGGAGATATTTGTAGGAATTTCCACACAAATGGATAAACAATTTATGTCGAGTCAATAGCTCACCGACCAATCACGATAATTACAAATGGAACATGATGTTGATTTTGTTAGTGATGCGTGAAAGGTAATATTGTGGATGGATATGTAATTTATGGCTGTAGTCGCAGCTACGGTTCATAGCCGAGCGTGTCGATATATTGCTGCGGCAGAATTTTTTTTAGAACATCTTTATAAGGCGTTGCACTGACAAGAACCAAATACTTTAAATAGGCTTATTTCAAACAAGTTGTTTTATCAATTTATTGAGATTTTGACAAAAATTTTGAAAAAAAAAAAAAAAACAGCGATAAAAAAATATAATGGTAATTATGAATATATTTCTAAGAACTCAGAGGGGTACCTACTTCTAGTATATTTTAGGAATGTTCGCATTGTAATCTCAGTCTCAATCTGTCAAAAAGGTCTAAATTTTGACAAGATTTTGAGACTGATTGTTGCCGCTAGATTTTGAACTTTTTTAATTACGAGCTTTCAGTTGTATATTGTTGATTTATTGAAAAACTATCAGCAAAAATATCTGTATTACTTTTTAAAATGAGTTGAATGATGAGTTGTAAAAATTAATAATTTTCAATGACAGTTTTGGCTGTTTATTATTATTTTTGATTACTCAGGTTATTTTAGGGTAATAACTGTTTCATATTTTGTACTAAATTACAAACGTGTTTCATCGCCCTTCTCTTTCTTATCTATACAGTCTGACAGAGACCGCACTTCAGTTGTTGTCTGCGTCTTAAGTGGCGCTGAAGGATTCAAAGTTTAAACAGAGAGTAGATACTTAAGTAGTTGAAATGGGACTTCGACTTGGATGAATGAACATTGTGGTAAGATTGGTTAGGTAAAGTAGTTCTAATTTTGAATAGACGACCGCAAAGTTATTTAAATAGAAGAGAAAAAAAAAAACAAAATAAGCTAGGAACATTTCATTTAGTTCATTAAAGTTGCGCGCTCACCAGTGTTAATTCCTCAAAGTTTTCTAATTAAACGCTATTTGTAATGAACTGTACGTAAAAGTATTACCGGTGGTATTTTCCAGAGCACCTAAAGTGCTGCACAAACTTAGACACATTTTGTTACCGACACAGGAGACCACGGGGTTGCTGTGTCTATATAGGCACGTTCGCTAGACACAGTTGCCAGTTTGCTAATTGTTACTACTAGACATTTTCGGTGCTTGTTTTCTGAACATTCGGCAACTAATGTGTGCAAACTTTTTTTACTTATTTTATGGAAACTTATGGTATTGTTGCTTGTGTGTTACTCGTACACTAGAAACTTTTCAGTGTCTTGTTGCCAACACCGAACACTTTTGTAATCGATGATCAATGTGTGCAAAGTGGAAGCAACAGGTAACAGTGGCCGTGTCTGCGTTTGAGTGAGTTGATTTTAAACTAATTATAATAATAATACCAGCCTAAGATTGCCCCACTGCAGGGCGACGGCCTCTTCTTATACAGAGATGGTACAAACATTTATCACCATTCTTGTTCAAGACGTATTGGTGATTTCACCCTTTGGGAGCGAAACTTTATAGAGACGATTTTCTTACCTTTAAACGTGTGAACTCTAGAATTAGACATGACGTGCCACAGTTGAGGGTCTCCAGCAGAAGGTGCGAGGACTAGGTGCTGTCCTGACGGTGCCAGTTGCAGAAGCCTGGCCCCGGCTCCAGGACTGGACCCACCCACGGAGAGCACTCGAACTGTTGACGCTATTGGTGGTTGAAGCCTAGGACAAAGAAAAATACATGAGAAACATCTGGCTGCAAAATATTTATTTAAACTTTATGCACACGTTAAAAATATACTTTATAAAGGCGGACTTAATGCCTTAAGGCATTTTCTACCAGTCTGCCTTAGGGTGATGCAGAGACTAAACATAAATATATCTTTTACTACAAATATATCAAAAAGAGTATTAAAATGGAGCTAAGAATCAGATCTATATGTCGTTTAACAATTTAAAACCACATACCTATTAAGAGCTTAGTTTTGTCAAAACAAGTCAAGTCGAGATGACTTGACTTGTCCATAATGTTATTAATTACGTCTTATTGTCAGTCTTATTTTTAAACTCTTGTGTACTTTGTCATTGATGTAACATTTACGGTTAAAATGACCCATGTTATATTTAAATGTCAGCAGTTAAGTCACCTTGTCAGATATATTGTAAAACAAAGCCCTCCGCTACGTCTGTCTGTCTGTTCGCGATAAACACAAAAACTACTAAACGGATTTCCATAGGGCTTTCACTAATAGATTTAAGAGAAAGGTTTATGTATCCACATTACACCCGTGCAAAGCCGAGCGAGTAAGCGAGTACCTAATGGATAAAAAAATCAACCTAACCGTATTTTTTTAATTTTTCATCTATGAAAAGCTATATTATCAGCGAGCAACATAGCCTATTTTTTATTTAAAAAAAAAGCTAAGGATCCGTAAGAAAAACGCGGACAAAGTCGCGAACAAAAGCTAGTTTTTAATAATTTTATAAGTTCTACACATTGTATCAACATTAATGAGCTCAGACAAGATTCTAAAAATATTTTTTAATATTACTTGTTAAGCCACAAAGTAACACAAAAGCTGTATAATATTCCACAAAAATAAAAACAACGGTATGTTTTCTCTTATTCTTTCTTTCCAATTATTTTCTCTGGATTTCTCATTAAGGATAATCGTTACTCTTGTCCCCGGGCACATTAATTACGAAAAACTTAATGGGAAAAGATAAGGAGAGCGATTATCAAGTTAATTAACAATAAACGTTACTGTACCGAGGGTAATTTCGACCTTTTGGGTACTTTTTTTTTGGGTAAAAAGTAATTTGTATTAAAACTTTCTAGGTTATGTGAAAGGTGTACATTATTCATACCTGTTATCTCTTCTAATGATCTATAAAATAAACGTTTAAAATTGTGTTTCATTATACAAGGCCGTCAGAAGTCCGAAAGTCTGACAACCAGTCTTGACAAGGGGTAAGGTATTGTTCAATTACTGGGTTCTGGAGGTCAGATAGGCAGTTGCTCCATGTAAAATACTGGTATTCAGCTGCATCCGGTTAGACTGTAAATCGACCCCAACGTACCTAGTTGGGAAAAGGCAACACACATTAGCGTTTTTGCCCAACTACAGTAAAGCCAAAAGGCGGTAATAATTTTTGCAAGACAGGTACTTATCCATTTGATTTCAAACCACTATTATAGGACCATCTGTTAAAGTATAGCAATAAATTACCTACTCTACCTGCCCTAGCTCATCATTCTTGTAACTACTCGTAGAATTGTAAAAAGAACCCTTTTCTTTCGGTTGACATTTACAAATTGAACAGGAAGGTAACCATTCTGTCTATGTTTGTCGTTTTATCTGAAATCAATGACGGAGCGTTGCCATAAATAAAGGATATTTAGTAAGTAAGCTATCACGTTGATTTAACTCTGTAATCTTTATGCACAAACTAAATTTGTACTTATCAGAAGCATACTTTAATATTTAAAAAAGTTTTAATATTGACCTTCAACATTGCTGTGACCAGAAGGTTCCCAAGTGTAGTGAAGAACAAAAAAATTATCATAACATCACGCCTGTAATCCCCGAAGGGTTAGGCAGAGGTGTATCCATTAGTACACCCACATTTCGCCAGTTATATTTAAGTCCCATGTAAAAGGGGGCGAGCTTATTGCCATAAACCGGGCATCTAGACTACGAGGCTGCTACTGAGAAATTCCTGATGGAGAAACCCACTAACACTTTGCCCGACCTGGGAATCGAACCCAAGACCTCATGCTCGGCAGTCGCGCATTGCGACCACTTAACCAACGAGGCAGTCAGAAAAAAAATATCGCAATGATGAAAAACCAAGAACATATAATTTTCGGCTTCGTTAATCGTTTTTTTAAACCCATTATTCATTCTCTTTAACATAAAACAACAGACCGTCAAATATGCGAAAGGAAATATGCGCTCGGATTTTCCATTCTACATACATAAGCCGATTTATGCTTGTTTCCATAGTGTTCCGAGCACTTTTCTCGTTTGTTGCTCATTCCCTCGTTCCCGTGTGGGCTATTTCACCAAGCATCGCACCTTTACGGAATTATTCGCGTCGTGAAACCGTAAGTGAGTTAGGTACAAAACGTGATTCGGATATTTTATAAGGGAACTAGCTTTCGTCCGCCTGAATTTTCTTACGGATCCCTATTTTTTTTAATGTGTCAGAGAACATTTTTTAAATATTGTGTTACAGCTAAAGTTAGTTTTACATAGAAATAGAGATTGTCTTTTTTTTAAATAAGACATTTCGAAAATGTTCTCTGATACCTTATTAAATCTATATTATACAAAGTGTTAGTGTAAACACCGTTATCCTTGAAACCAGTGGTTTGGTTTCACTTATAGAACGTAAATTCAATGAAAAAAATATCATTTTTTTTTAAGTCTCCATTTTTCCTCAAAATTATTTCAATTATTTTTGTGTTTTTATTACAATGATGTAGTCAGTTAAAACTTATGTAGGTAGTTATAACAGACGGCCAGTGTAGCAGGTCAACGCCCTTTGTAGTGATTACGTAACTCGGGCGCGAATTTAAGGACGGTGTCGGACAGAAACTTTTTTGAATTTTTGAAAGAAAAATTCGTTTATTTATGTTTAAATTCAGATAAAAAAAATTATCATTAAATCAACTACCTATGGTTTTAGTGACAACGGTGTTTACCCTTACAGCCTGTATATCTTTTTCATACGTATGGTCAACAAAAGAGATAGGTATTCAGGGTCGTCAGATATAGTTAAAGTTTTCTTAAAAACTGATAGAAGTTTTCAAATGTAATTTAATTTAAAAAGTACCTACATAATAAACAATTCATTAATTAAGTTAAGTTTGAATCGAAGACATCGATCTTTTTCTAAGAAAACTTCAACTATAACTGACGACCCTGCTTGCTTATCTCTTTTGTTGACTGTACATAGGTCTAAAAAGTTATTAGAGAACATTTTATTGCCTGCTTTTGCTTAGGAAGTTTCACAACATTTTGCGTGCATTACAATGCGTAACAGCACAATCAATGTTTTTTGTTTTTTTTTCTGGCAACCAGTCTTACCAAGGGGTATCATATTACCCAGTTACTGGGTTGTCGAGGTCAGATAGGCAGTCGCTCCATATAATACTGATATTCAGCTGCATCCGGTTAGACTGGAAGCCGACCCCAACATAGTTGGGAAAAGGCTAAGACAAAAATGAAATTATTCTAAATAATCCATCATCATTAAACCCTACGCTTCTGTCCACACCACTAACCACTCAAACGTGTGGGCAATAATTACGACCCAAAACCATTAACTCACCAAAAACTAACTCTAACATTTGGTATATATAAACTTTGCGTTTCCGTGCGATCAGGTGCGTTTACTCGCGTCCAATCCGACTGAGTGGTCAGTACCTATGTAATTTAACCCAACATTCGTATTAGCATCGACCAGCTCTGTTACCATGTAAAGGGCAATTTTTTAGCAATTATTGCCCCGGCATCAGTCGCGTGTGGAGCAATATAGTTTCATTACTAAAAATTGTTTCAATTGTTTTGACAATAATTACTCTATATGTTGTTTCAATGTAGGTATTGCCTAGTTGATATTGCTCAATATAGGGTGACGGTATCTCTAGCAATTTTATTGCCAACAAGTTCATTAAATCGTAGATTATATTACAGTAAAAAATTTAGATTCCTTTTTGGCAATCATCTGTATTATTTCAACGTTAAAATCCCTTTTAAAAGTTACGTTCCGATTCACCCCTGCATTCACCTGTTCCGATTCACCCCTGCATTCACCTTAATTTGATGGACAATACCTATGTGTAGTTAAGGGGAATGTGATGTGTCTTTTTACATCGTATATCTTTAATGTCTCCGGTATCGACATCTTGTGTTCGTTCGGGGCAATTAATATAGAAGTTCGGCGTACTCGGGCTATATGGTGCTGGAACTTAGCCTTCGTATCTGGATTGTAGTTTATTTGTATATACGGGTAATGATTTGGACTATGTCTGGACTTTATTTATTAGTTTTTGTGGTAGTTTGAAAGCAATTGAAGAAGTTTTCTCATAGCAGAGATTTTTTTTAAACAAAAATAAACTAAAATGGAATGGCTTCAATTTTTTTTTAAATGTATTCGAAAAACAGTATTGGCAATGGCCACTAATGCCAGAAACTTAACTCGGGTTTTGTTGCTAGCACGAAGTTAAATTACAAAGGGCCTATTATGATGACATTTTGTAATTTCAACTTTGTAAGTTCGGAAGAAACCTGTGATGTGACGTACGTACTCAAGTAGGTACCTACATAAATGGACAAAAAAGATAAACAGTGCAATTCTTACCATCCGTTCAGTGGTACAAGTATTGGTTTGTCGTATCCATCACACCAGGCCATTGCAGCGTGCACCAGCGTTGCCAGAACACCGCGCCGCGCCACCGCAGGCCGGAGCCATGCAATTATCTGACAAAAAAACAATAGTTAGGTACTACTACTAGTAAATTATAAGTTACTATGTACTTAGTTCGGAACTAGAAGAGTAAAGTCATATAGGTACACTAGCTGCTGCTTGCGACTTCGTCCGCGTCAAAGTTGATTTCTTCATACAAACTTTGGACCCCTGTTTCATCCCCTTATGGGGTGAATTTTGGAAAATCCTTTCTTAGCGGACGTCTAGTAGCTATAAACTACCTCTCTGCCAGCATTAATCTCAATACGTCAAGTGGTTTTTGATATTTCGTGATGAGTGAGTGAGATTGTGAGTGAGTGACCTTTCGCTTTTTTATATTTAGAAGATAGAATAACATAACCCCAGCCACGGCGTAAATGAACCTAACAAACATAATATCAAGATCCAAAATTGAATAACACAAACCTTAAAAAGTAGTAAAAAGACGCACTCGAATAACATTATAGAACTTTTACAAAGGCACACTCAGAATCTTGCTACTAAAATCCTGCTTCCTAACTCAGTTTGTCAAGTGAAAGTTTATCACACTAGTTCAACAGTGAATAAACCGCAGCGTCCAACCCTTTCTTGACTTTACGATCTGCATATTAGATATTTTACCACAGAAAATGTAATATTGAGTTTTGGAACTATTCCTTCGGCCCTTTTCATATGGCCGTGTCGTGTAAAGTAGAAATATATGAGATGGGGGACACGCGGTCACGGCACGGTCACCGTTCCTTGTGAGAGCTCTTATTGTAGCTCATTTCTGTTTTACACGGCACGGCGATCGTGCTGTGACCATTTCCATGTGAAAAGAGCTTTATTCTGTATTCTACACAAAGGGGCGGGGGGCATAATATATGAAAGTACTATTGTAACGTAAACAAGGTGTAGGATGCATCCTCATTAACTTCAAGGAGATTACTATGTTAGTGGTTCTTAACACGAATCAATGGGTCTTTTTTTATTTTTAATAAGTAATCGACTTCGAATTAACCATCTTGCCACACTCTAAAGTGAACGACTCCTAGCTGCATTATGACAAGCTTTTATTTAACTTGCACTGTTCGTATATAATATGTAAGTTGTCCTTTCAAAATTTGCAAACCATTTTTCAACCATTTGTTGGTTCTTGTATAAGTCTGACATTAGATAAAGCACAAAATATTGTACGTTTTGCGAACATTGTATAACATTATATGGTACTCATGCAAAAATAACACAAAATGTTTTATATCAGAAAAACACTACGTTCAAACTTACGATCTCGTACAATACAAAACTCGATATTCACAGTACCATTTTTTCTACACTGTCATAAAATAAATAAACTTCTCATACTTCAAGCCTCGTGTCTTAGATATCTATTGAATTTGTGACTGTACGTAAACCAATTTCCAAAGTTGGGGAGAACAAAGGCTTATTGAAACTCGTTAAAGGGCTTTGCGGGCCCTGCTGACATGAAGGGCACTTTATTGATTGATACTTGATCCGCGAACTGATATCTATCTAACGTCCCTTCGTATATATTTTTAGGAAGATATTTTTATAGGCTTTTCGTAAAAAAATTTTATTATGTGACTGTAATAATATGTGGTATCGTTTACTAAGAAATGGATTTGTGGGAATGTTTTCTTAGCGTTTTCGGTTGAGATTTTGGTGAAAGCAATAATATTGAAAATCTTTATTTATTCGCTGTATGTCTCTGTGTGTATGTCGCTGAAATTCTCCTAAACGGCTACCCCGATTTTAGTAAAAAAATTCATGTGTTGTAGTTATGGATGGTTTAGTTAGATTCATATTTGGACTCGGTGGGTCCCGCTGTAAATTACCGAATCTATTGTTTATACAAAATGGTCATATATTTTCATGGAAAAAGTGAAGATGTGAAAAGTGCGTTATAGGTAATAAAAGTTAGACGCTCTATTACTCTAATCTTAAATGATGTATTATTTTTGACATGTTATATTACTGGCTCATTTTCTGCATCTGTACAATCGCGGACAATTGCGATGAGATCTTACGACCTTATCATTAAGGTTGTAAATTGATCAACCGCTCCAGTAGTACCTTAAAAAACAAAAGAATAAACGAGGTCAAATTACCTGAGCTCCCAGCTGCATAGGATCTCTTGTGAGGATATCACTGGACTTCCTGACTGCTCCGTAAACTAATTCCACGTCTCGATCGAGGATATAACATCGTACATGTTCCAGAATACACCGGAGATACGATATCGTTACTGTTTGTACCTGTGGGGTAACGTAAAAGGGTTATTTCAAGGGTCTTTGCATGATTTCCATACGTATAGATAAGGCTTGAATATGGCTTTGATATTTTAGACACTGACTATAATTTTGCTTGATTTTCGTTGTCATTTGGGTTTAGTTCCGTCAAAATGAAGTAACCCATGTCAAAAATTCTCCTATTTTGCGAAGTAAATAAACGCGGCTGCATAGTGATGCGACACATTTGCAATTTTGAATTACAATATCAACCTATTAGTGTCCCACTTCAGGGCAAAGTCCTCATACAGAGAAGGCACAAGCAAGGAGTACATATTACTCAAGTCCCACGTAATGAGACACAATTGATTTTCTATACCAGTACCAGTAAGTCAGCCGAGGCTTGACAGGTTAATTACAAAAAGTGGTGTTCAGTATAAATTGCACTTGTGCGAAGTCGGAGCGGATATCTAGTTATCAAATAATGAGGATACTGTGACTATATACAATACATTGTATTGTTTCCTAATCGGAAAACTTGGTCATTTCGGTCCACGAATTAACGTTTTAATAGTTGTACCGGCTTACGTAAACTTGGGAGGTCACCCGAATCCATTAATAGTGAAACTTGGAAAACTATCTGTTACCTTACCTACTTACGGTTGTTTGTAGTTGGTACTAATTATACCTTCGGAATATTAATAGACGGCGGAAGATATTCATTAGCTGAACGATGTTTATGATTATAAATGCCAAAGAGACAAGAATTTCGGTCGGTTTAAAAAAAATTAGGTGTACCATACTAAAATTCGACACCTACACGGTTATAGTGTATGGAAGAGCTGATTTTTAGAGTTCCGTATAGCCAAAAGGTGTCAACGGAGACCCCTATTTCTAAGATTTCGCTGTCTATCCGTCTGTGTGTCTGTCTCTTATAGGTTTGTAACTTTTGTTTGGATCTTGTCGGTACTGAATCCATGGTACATATTATTTTTTTAATCATCGGAAATCATCTAAAGACTTCTTCTGTTAATCATCGGAAATCATCTAAAGACTTCTTCTGTTCTGGGCAGACCGGAGAGCGGAAGGTAGTGTCAGACTCTTACTGACTAAAACCAATCCGTGTTCTTCCTAATGTCCTTTGCGTTCCAGGGCCGAGGTGACTCTTTCGAACAAAATCCGCAGCATTAGCCCTAGCAGTCCCAGTCTGCCATGTTTAATACATAGCACAATGTTTTATCACTGTCCGGTAGACAGATAAATTATAAATCTCTATTAAAAGATGAACTTTTAAATAAACCAAATACAATTACTTAATATGAAACGCAGAAATTTAAAAATAAAAATCTTAAAGTACAAAAGCGTCAACAATTTTCTTCCTAAGAATAGAATGATTTATGGGCCGGAATTGTAATAGAATTACGACCTAATGTTAAAGTACTTTGCCCATTAAAAGGCGCACCTATAGCTCCAGGCGACATCAAAGGAGGCAGGTACTACCCCTGCCGGCGATAGGAAGAAAATGAAAAATTTTACTGTAATTTTTTTATTTCCATTATTTTCACCGACAAGCCATTTTGTACCGTGTTTAAGGGTTTTATTTTATTTAGTCAGCTTGTTGCTTATCAGATTTTGATTTCATATAATTTAAGTGGCATTCAATACAGTAGTTGACACCACTACTCAATTGACATACCTTTTGTGGGCTGCCAAAACGTGTCCGTCTTAGATTTGATATGGTAATAGCAATCTATGACGTCACTCTTGTTAGCCAACTCAATTGACTTACTGCTTATTGATTTCAAAGCAACGTGAAATGTCAAATTACAGTCTACTGTAAATCGAGTGATGTAGGTTAGTAAGTTGTGTGTTGGAGTTATTGATTTATGATTTTTGCACCCGTATTGCCTAGCGTTATTTTTAATTTTAGAGAGTCATTCCAAAAAACCTATCCCAGCTACGGAAACAACGATGTCAACTACCCAATTAAACTCAAGCTTAGTTAAATAATAGGTAATTTTGCACGCTAGATACATTGTTTGAACCCCAGCTTCCGAAATAGCTATTGAAATTTTACCCTGTATCTATACTATATATTATAATATTATAAAGCTGCAGTGTTTGTTTGTTTGTTTGTTTGTTTGAACGCGCTAATATCTGGAACTACTGGTCCGATTTGAAAAATTCTTTCAGTGTTGGATAGATTAGTTATTGAGGAAGGCTATAGGCTATATACCATCACGCTACGACCTACGGGAGCGGATCAGTAACCAAAGACGCGGGTGTAACCGCGGCGGACAGCTAGTCATCGATAAAATTCTTAGTTAAATACAAAATAGTTTCACAGTTGTATAAACTAGATACACAAAAATCTGCTTTTGTGAAACCATAAATTTTAATTTTGAAATAGTTAAAATTGCTGAACACTTACCGAGGCGAGTAAAAAGTCGAAATTGCAGACAGTGAGGTCTTTAAGCTTGGAGAAGTCTCCAGCAAGTAGTAGATGAAGCCAGGACTCTTCAACATGCCGCTGGGTGAATGCTGCCGCTGTTCTGCTGGCCGAATGGAATGGGGTCGAGTCCAGGAGAGCATCATCGTCGTTCTCTACGCAACCTATCAGGACACGAACTATGTTTGGGTTTAGTAAAGCTGTCTATAAAATGGTAGACGAAAATACATTTTGAATAAGACATATTTATATCATATCATAAGATTTTTTTTATATCATAGATATTGTTAAAATATAACACAACTAACTAAATAAATAATATATTTAACTAATGCGTCGAATTGAACACTACTATGAAACTGTTGAACTGCTACAAAAAATACTATTATAAAACGTTTACATGTCTGTTAATTGTATAATACAAATACACACATCAAAAGTGTCTAGGGATCAATATATTATTATTACCAAATACATCTTGATCCCTAGACACTTTTGATGTGTATATTATACAACTTTTTTGCTAGTTGGGAAGTAGTTGAAAGAACCAAGTACCTACGTAGAAATTTTAAGGTTTAAAAAAGAAAATGAAGATGGCTGCATGAACTTAAAAGTAGGTAGGTCATAGTGTTCAATCAGACTAAATTACATTGCATTATCTAGAAGTTAATTCACAGTGTTTGACGTCTATTACGATACCGATACAAAAAATATGTATTTATTTCAAAACGAATCCATCAATTGACGTAAAATGTGTCCCCCAAGGGCTTTTGTGTACAAAATCCATTACATTACTAGAACCTATGTTAAAATTTGACATTTTCAAAGCTAACGTAAACAATAAAATGTGTCTACCATTCTGGAAACAATTCGCCCGACTGAAATACAACGTGAAATATCCACTTTGGATGGAAAGGTTTGGTTTTCATCATCTCAGATATCTCTAAAGGAGTTTTCTTTGTGTGAAGGCGCAATAGTAGATGTACGGAATTCAATCAAAAGGAATTGAATGGCAGTTTCACGTGTTTGTGTATTTTGGGGACACGTTTTTGTTCAAGCTGATATAGTATTGTGCACCTTGCCTTTGTTCATGTTCCATCAATGTTTTCAACGAGCCTTGTCTATACTTCTATACTAATACCTATTAAAGAGGAAAGATTTGATTGTTTGTTTGTTTGCATTGAATAGGCTCCAAAACTACTGAACCGATTTGAAAAATTATTTCACTGTTGGGAAGCTGCACTATCCCCGAGTGACATAGGCTAAATTTTATTATAAAAATTAGGGATCCGTAAGAAACATCACGCAAATTAAGTCGCGGGGAGAGTGCTAGTTTTTAATTTTCCTTATCACAATTTTAAGGGAAACAGGCATTTCAGACATTCCAGGTACAAGAATTGGAATTTAATATGAAATTATTGGAGCATTAGCACGCGTCGCCGACGATATCAACGAGATTATTAAAACGAGCTTACGTGGTTCATTTGCTTAGGATCAGCGTTCTTATGGGATTTTGTACACATTATCGAAGAAAGTACGCGGTATGGATAAATGGATGATGGATGAAATTATTTTAACCTTAGCAGAATTTAGTAATAATCTAAATTCTGCTAACATGAAATTTTATTGAAGCTGAAGGTAAGATATATTTGTAGTGTAAATATGCCTGGATAATAAATTATATAGAAGGAAACCTATCGATATCTATGATAAAAAATAAGCCAAAATAAGTTCTCAAAGTGTAATGAAGTTTGGTCCGAGTATACCTCCCTGAGGAACGCCTGAGATCCGGATAGAGCGGAAAATGAATCCATGACTGTCATTCTGTTATTGCGTTTATATTGAGTTTAGCCTTTTATATTATTCGTACAAAGATATGCTACTGTAAAATTATGTGTCATTCACCTATGTGCCATAACAGATATATCTAATAATATATCTAAAGAGTGTAAAATTACACTTTTAAACGAAGCCGTAAGTTTCGTATTCTTCCCATGATTCCATTTTTTTTTTATTCTGAACCTTACCAGGTCACTTTCTGGTCACGAAAATTAAAGGTCAAAGTTCCAATTTTATTGTACGGTTTTCACGAAAAAAAACTGCCAAAATTTCAATGCTTTTGTGAGTGTTACTTTGCACGTTACCATAAACATTAAATTTATCGAACCAAAAATAAACTGGTATCCCAGCAATATTTTTTGCACATTTTACTTTACTTTACTACTATTTTACAATCTGCGAAGGTATCGGCTATTTGATGTCTCTTTACACTCCGTTTTTCTTTTCCTACTACTTCAATATCAGATTTCAACTTACCAGGTTCATGAGCTTCCGAAGTATCTGTATCATCGGCTTCGTGTAGGAAATTGGCGAAGTGTAACGCCGCGAGATCCGAGTGTGCGTCTCTGAGGGCAGCCTGCGATCGCACGTAGCGTCTACGAGCACGCGATCCGGCCGCAGCCGCCCGCCATCGCCAGGTGCACCGACCCGATACTACATTCTCCGATATTAAGTTTTCTGTTGAGAATTTGATGGGTCAGTAAACATTGAAGGGAGTATTTAGAAACAAATATAGGTATATCAGTTGTGAGATAATTTATTTTTTCTTTGATGTATTATTAAATTAATGTACTACTTGTACAAATTATTGTAAAACATTTTTTTCAAGGTATCAAAGCGTTTCTCACCCTTTTTTCTCCATACAAAACTATCTTTTGGAAAGGGCAACTATTTTTTTTTCTTTCTCATGACGTTCACAAGTGCCTTACTGATTTGACTTTAACTTTAACCATTGATTGATTAACCTTCAGTAAGTGACAAAAGTTGCTACTTGGTTAGTAACGAGCAAAAAAATAACAAATAGGTTAAGCTAGAATTATAATCAGGCTTTATAACATAATCATATACACATAAAAACCCAACAAAACTCGAACGAAGACAATAAAAAGTAACAACCAATTTATATTGATGTATTTCGAATCGACATAGTTCCATAATCCAACAGCTTTGCAACTACAATGAAACAGGATTATTGGAACGAATGTGTTATTACTTAAATTAGTGATATAGAACACGTAGGAACCATGAAACGTAAACCAGATGGAATTGTAATTGAATTACATGACAACGACAGTTGTACATACAGGTGTCATAGAGAATATTATTAGTTCTCGTAACACTAGCTGTAGGTCGAAAATTCCGATATTGGTTTTCGTGCGATCTGGACATAAAAGTGTCGGATTCTATCAACAGATTCAGCCGTGTGGGTAAACTTGAACAATTTCTGTGTTTGATTCTTTGGACGCACTAATCTCAAGAACTATTGTATTGATTTTAATAAATCTTCATGCGTATATAGCCCATTTATTGAGGAAGGCTTTATAACATTACTCTGCACTACTCTTCGACTTTTCTTAGCATCGAAAGAGCATTTAATGTTTTTAACGAAACAACTGTCCTACAATAAACAGGCACTATAACAATCATATTTCGGTACAAGTTTTTATTTGGTCTTGATATGAAAACAAAATTGATCCAATCAGAGGATTATGTTTTGCAGTGAAGCTGGCTACCGGTGTTGGTACGATTAAATATTACTGTACTATTATTGCAGAAACAATGAAAGCTATCGATATTTCCCAAACACAGCTTGTAAATCAAAATTGTGGTTTGCAAACTCATGAATCAAAAATAAACAATCGAAAATCACATTGAGATTAAAAGGAAAATATTTTTCGGTGTCTTCTCATAATGTAGTATCATAACAGGTTCATAAACATTCCATATTAAACCAAAACGCTTTCTAAATTACTTTAAATTCTCTTAAAATTATTATTAGAATTGACTTCTTTCAAAGAACAGAATCGCTCCGTTGATAATGTTGTAGGCAGTGTCACGCAACTATATCACTGTCTGCGTGCGGGGTCATCGCCCCGCCTGCCTAAAACAAGCGGCAAGATGGCTAGTTCGAATTCGAAATTATTAAGAAAACTTATTTATTTTATTATCGATTCATGCTGCGAATCACTAGCATAGTTCTTTGAATTTGACAAAGATGCGAAACTTTATCTTGTATTTTCATGATATTATTATTACATTTTCATGAAATGTAAATTACAATGAATTGAAGAGATGTTTGTATTCATAGAATGCACTTCTGTATTCATAGCACTGTAAGACCTCTTCATATGAAAGCTTTTCAGTGTACTGAAGTAAAGTGTTTTTTAAATAATAGGTACATTCCAAAACTTTAGTTTTCTTGAAAATTGTTTGTCTCCCGTCTATTTGTGCTTTAACTTAAACGATTTAAGCAATAATTTTATTTAAACTACACAGCACATGAATATAAGTAATATTGGCACCGAGTGACGGGGGGTAGATTCCCGCACGGAACAAACATTTGCATGCCATACAGGTAGTTGTTTCGAGTCCGGTTGTTTGTGTATGTGAATTTATTATGTTTGTATTGCACCAACGATACAGGAGAAATTGCTAGAGTGGGGCTATTGTAAAAATTGGTTAAATGGAATTGTTTATATTTCCGTATACAGGGTCATTGAAAATTTACAAGAAACCTGAAATGGGTTTATTGTACTCTTCATTATAAACAACTTTTACTATTGGACCAACCCTGAAATCATGAAAAAAAATATCATGTCAATTTAATGACCCTGTATACCGAAACACTGCTGAAGATAAAAACACGAAATGATGAATTTAATTTTTATAAGAGGCGGTAGACGAATCATCAAAACGGATTTTTGAATCTCAACCCTACAGCAAACGAGGTCTAACAAGCGATTGAAGTTCAATTAGAGGAAATAATAAAATAGTTAATACATTATTTTTTTCGTATTTGTTTCTATAAAAAAACATACCATACTCGTACTATAAAGTGTGTTTGTTTTGTTTATGTTACGCTTTCATGGCTAAACTAATTAACCGTTTTTTTATGAAATTAGGTAAAAACTAAGCTTAAGGGTCAGTTCACACCGAGACGCGACGCGACGCGACGCAACGTGAAGATACTTGAAGAGGCCAGTGACTTCGCGCTGCGCCGCGCTGCGCCGCGCGCCTCCGCGAGACGCATCGCAACGTCGCCGCTCTTGCACGTCATTCTGTGCGCGCGTACCGGCGATTCACCGCTGCGTCGCGATGCGTCTCGCGGCGCCGCGCGGCGCAGCGCGGCCTAGAGCGACGCATCGCGACGTAGTGCTGCGTGGTGTAACGTATTCTAAATTCTTACAATGAAATGTGTATCTTTTCGTGTAGAAAATAAAGTTATATTTTGAGTCGCTCTTTTAAAGTGTGCACGCAGCGTCGCGTCGCTTCGCGTCTCGGTATGAACTGACCCTAAGGACCCCATAAGTTACTTTTTAATCCGCGACTTCATCTGCATTTGCGATTACTATCATTCACGTAGACGAAGTTGTGGGCCAAACATAGTCACTATCACTATCACTACATAGTATAAAACAAAGTCGCTTTCCCTGTCTGTCTGTCTGTCTGTCCCTATATATGCTTAGATCTTTAAAACTACGCAACGGATTTTGATGCGGTTCTTTTTAATAAATAGAGTGATTCAAGAGGAAGGTTTATATGTATAATACATGCACCCGTGCGAAGCCGGGGCGGGTCGCTAGTTAAGTAATAAAATAGAACTGAAACTTAATAATACAATACTTACTCATCATACATTTGGCGACACATATGGTTGAGAAGTTGAAGTTGGCTTCCTTCAACGTTATAACCGCGTCGCTGTTATTGGTCGGCATCAGCAGTTCCAGTAGTTCTAATTCAGTTAGCCCGAACTCCGAACAAGTTATGTAACCTACGGATAATGAAACAGTTTATTATGTGAGACAGTTTAGGTTTGAATTAAAGTTCGGCTTTCACGAGGGTTTGATAACAAAGAATAATTATAAGAAATAATTTTATTACTTTTAAGTACGGGGTATAAAAAGATATATTACATGATGATGGTGATGTATCTTT
This sequence comes from Hoplodrina blanda, assembly GCA_949316365.1. NCBI lineage: Eukaryota > Metazoa > Arthropoda > Insecta > Lepidoptera > Noctuidae > Hoplodrina > Hoplodrina blanda. The sequence continues at coordinate 5,310,287 of OX438582.1, forward strand.
TTAGGTATGTATATACCTACTGCCCATCAAATTAAGTAACATTTAGTAAAAATATTAACTGGGACTTTTTTTTTGGTGTGAAAGATCACTGTTTATTAGCATGCATAAAAAATATTACTGGGATATTACTTTTTTTGTGACTAAGTAGTTACTTTTTTGGATGTAACACACGCAAATTATTGTGGTTATAAGTGCATGAAACACTATAGTATGGAGGAATATTTTAAGTTTCGAAAGAACAATTTTTTTTTACATAAAAAAACAGAAAGAAGTGGTAGCTTTGACCATCGATATCTCTGTAACTATAAGGTTTCCATGTATAGTCCAAAAATATCGCAATGATGGGAAGGTTTCGGCTTCTTTAGTGTCTTTTCCACCCGTTAAATACCATTATTCCATAAAATATATTCCAATATTATCATCATTAAAAATCTTTACATTCTTATGTAAGTATTACAATTTAATTCTCAAATATCAAAACTAATTTTCTCTAAACGTATTGTCTTCTAAAAGCTATCAATCAGGAACTATTGGACACTTACTTGCCAGTTTACTAAACGCTTTAGAACCGAAGACCACTTCTAAGTTATCGAAGGCACCATCAATAAAGTCTCCGTAGCTATTATTCTCTGCCGTCTCCTCTATCGCGTCCAACAAATAGTAACAGTTCTGAACTTTGAACTTTTCTTTCTGAGCTGGCGTCAGTTGCAGTTGCTCCAAAGATACGGCACTAGTACACACAAGGAACACGTTTCTTGGCAACGACATCGGCAGCCAAGATAATCCCGTCACTATATCACACTCCAAAGGATTCACTCTATGAACATTATCGATAAATATCAACAAAATCTCATTTTCCATCTCCTCACATTTCCTAAGCAGACTTTGGAACCAATTGTTAATATAAAGAGGATCAAAACTCGCGTCTTTTGGCAAGTAACCTTCGGGAATGTTTAAAATTATCGATATTTGTTGACACATCACTCGTAGCAGTTCCAAGTTATAGGCCGATCTCGGTGTGGAAGCAGAAAATCTTACTATCCTCAAAACAGGTTTCGGGAAAATTTCTTGGCATTTGAAGTAAAGGTGTGTCAATAAGGTGCTTTTCCCTGAAGCATCTGGGCCGTATATTAAAGCCGGTGGATGCCGAGTTCGATTTTCGTAATTTTCCTTAGCGTTATTTAAAATACTTTTGGCTGCTTCTTCAATTTGCTTAACGTTAACCTTATACAAACGATTATGTTCTATACATATCCTAAGATGAGTGATGTGTTCCAGAAATACTTCCTGAAAGTTAAAACGAGAACCAATAAATTATTCATGCGCGGAAAGTTGTCACATGAAGACAGTTAAGTTTGTTCGACATTCGAGACTTTAAACTGGTAAGTCTGCTATTTGGTCTTCTTCAGAATTTATATGAGTATTTGCTTTGGGAGTTATTTTAAAGTTATGGCTTGGATATGGATTTTTAAATGAATGTAATAAAAATACCTGTACAGTCTTTTTTCTTCCCTTCCCCTGATCGGGCTCGGTGCTAAGGCTCTCATCGATCAGCGAACTGATCACAATTTGTACCTTCTCCCTGAAAGGAGTCAACTTCTCTTCGTTGTCAGACGCTCCGTCCGTTCTTGACGAATCTGCTGACAACGACCTGAGGAGAGACATTGTTACATTTAGAATTTTTTCAAAAAATGTTGGTAAGAAATAGATTTAAAAATCTCCGTTCCTTGGAATTAGGTATATAAATTGTATCCACATCTCTGTAACTTTATCTAAGGAGTTGGCAGTAACGGTTGCCAAAAAATACTATCGAGTGTTCCACATTTGAAAATATTCTAAGAAAATGTTTTTGCAATGGTCTTTTTGGAGCGACACACCCCTGCCCGGGTGTAATTTACTAAATGTCATTTATTTTTATTGACATTTTCATACAAAACACTATCAGAATTTCAAATTTTCCGGTAGATATTCTAAAGAATATCTTTCATTTAACCTTATCTTGGCAATTAATAAACAAAAAAAAATATGCCATGTCGATCGAGCCGTTTTCAAATATGCGGTAATTGTTTTTCTTTTGTTTATTTGTATGCATTATTTGATAAAGATTTTTCTAATTTTCTTCTGCTAAATCATGTGCCTACAAATTTTACCACAAAAGCAACTGTCCTTCTTACTCTCATTAAACTTTGAATATTAATTCATCTTCATTTTGTTCTTTAAGTGTTGCCTATGTTAGCAGAAGGCATCACAAACACAATGAATCACTACATAATATTAAAAGTTGACTTTTCTGAATAGTTTTGAAGGACTATAATTATGACTTCTTTCACCTTCGCCGCCTCCTTTTCAATTCTAAAAGCTTTTTCCAGAGACAAGACTAAAAATTTATTTTAATGAACTTATAATTTGAAAGCCTCCAACTTCATTATTTCATTAACTTTTATATTAATGAGAAAGGTTGAAAGTTCAATCTTCAGTCTCGAGCTATTAAAAGTAATTATTTTATACTTAACTATGACGTATGATAATGGCTTGAGTTTTTGTAATTTTTCATGGAATTTAATTTAAAATTTGAATATAGAATTAATTCTTTTAAATAGTAAATAATGCTTCTAAGTACTGTCTAATTAATGGTATACAATAAGTGCTGAATAGAAAGTTGTTTATGACCATAATGACGTTCGAATAATAAAAAATAATCGAATATTTTGCTCTGCAAAGGCTGACGGCACTACGGCACCTATATATCTATAAATATATAAAAATGAGTCCCTTTTTTCCTTGGTCACGGTATCACGCGTGAAAATCAATTTCACTAATTCTTCTTTTATTGTGTTTGTTATTGTAAGTACATTCTCTTTACAATAACAAACATTTATTCATAAAAAAGAAAAATAAAAAAAAACAATATAGCGGTATGAAGATCGCTGGTAGTATATAATATATAAGTAAATAGTTTTCTTTCCAGAATTTTCCAATTCTTTAAATCCTTTAATGAATAACTTACCTACTCTTCAAAGTAGGGAAAATAATGAAAGGAAATCACAAAATACGAAACAGTTCTTTCAACATAACATCATAACATCACGCCTGTTATCCCCGAGGGGTTAGGCAGGGGTGTACCCATTAGTACACCCACATTTCGCCAGTTATGTTTAAGTCCCATGTAATAGGGGGCGATCCTATTGCCATCAACCGGGCACAAATCCAGACTCCGAGGCTGCTACTGAGAAATTCCTGATGAAAAACCCAATAACACTTTGCCCGACCCGGGAATCGAACCCAAGACCTCATGCTCAGCAGTCGCGCTTTGCGGCCACTAGACCAACGAGGCAGTTTTTTCAAGCAGACGTATAAAGAAAATAAACTATTAATAGGCAAGATTCTGTTTAACCAGAGGAAAATATTTTTTTGCCCGTTATCCTCTTTGACGTAACTTGACTCGTAATACGTAGGTACCCACGCCGAATAGAATTCTAACTGTGACAAAGACTGACAACACAAAAGACAGGAAAACATTTTGTTAGATTGTCTTTTGTTATCTTAATCAGAAGCCAGAATATTCACACAATCAAGGTCAAAGTTCTTTGGGAATTTGAAAAGGATTTTGAGGAAAGACGACATTTTGGTAAAAGACTTTGTATTTTCCTATACCTGCCTTTACGATTGGCTGTAAGAATCATTATTTATAGAAAAGGCTCGAATGAAATTGCTTTGTAGGAAAAAGGCGTTTTCTTATGAAATAATAGGTTAATTAATCATTGAGTGCTGGGAATTTCCAGTTAAATACCGTCTATCCGATCTTTAGGTTGAGGTTAGTTATCAACATCGTGGTTGTTATATTCCAAGAGGTTGTCATAAAATACATATACAGGGTGTTTGGAAGGTCGATGCAAAGCCGTAAAGCGGAGCTAGTATAGACTATTTAGAACCATTTGAACCGAACTTGTCTTATACGCAGTATGACTATTTTTTTAGCAACTGTTCTTGATGACAACACCCAAAATTTTGCAGTTCTAAATCGCCAGTTTTAAAGATAAATCATTTGTTTTTTTGTTATCTTTCAAACTGACCTTTCAAGCCATTAGGACAACTATTTTTTTTTTGTTTTTGTTGGTTTGGTACCGACTTAAAAAACTAAGTAAATACCTACCTGATCTACTAATTATTTTGTGCTTTTCACCGGGCGTTTATGATATAATTATAAATATAATATAGAAGGCGGTTCCCTTTTTTTTTAAAAAAAAGAATGATAATTTTAATTTTTGTTTTGGTTTTTTTTTACTATTTTATTATTGAATACGTGCAGAGAATCACTACCTCCTGGAATTACGAGCATGCAAAACTGGACCATGTATGCGTATAAATACAGGAGAAATTCCTAGTGTAGGATAAAGTTAAAACTAAAATACTTACTCTAACGTAATGATGTGTGATTCAGGTAAAGCATCTTCCATTTTTCTTCTTAATTCTTTTAACCTGGTGTGTGCCAACACTGTTAGTTTAGAGTCGTCTGGCTCCAGGTCTGGTACATCTCTTACGACGGCTACCACTCCCTTTGGATGACTGCCACTTGTTAGAAGTTCTGGAAAGAGTTATTGTTTTAGTTTGTTGCTAATGAGTTGTTATTTAGTTTTGTGGCAATATATGAGATGTAAAGACAGTTAATGAAGCCAGAAGGTTAATGTTCTTCCCATCGCATCGTTGCAATCATTTTGTTGTGAGCCAAGGCACGGGCCATACCTGTAAGTGCTGTTCTCTAAGGACAGCGCCTCGGTCGCACCGAAACTACGGTTTGTCTTTAGTGGATTTTCAACTTTATAACCTGAAGAGCATAAAGTTGTAAATCCATTAAAGGCAAACTGTCTCGACGACGAGTACCAAAACTGTTTGTATTTAATAGATTTTCAACTTTATGCTCTTAAGCTTAAAGTTGAAAATCTATTGGGGGGGTTTTGGCGACGAGATCTTCGTAGTTTTAGAGAATAGCATAGTTAGGAAACTTCTTTTTAAATACCAACTTTTTAAGAGAAAACAATTGCATGCATTCCCGTAAGCACAGTGTTATGCGTGTTTTACATTGCGCGATAGCAAAAACATTGATTTTTCACACCAAAAATAAAAATTGTTTCCCAGAATCATCATTTCTGTCTCAGGCTATAATCTGCCTCTGTGACAAATTTCATCCAGATCCGTTCAACCGTTCTTACGTGATTGAGTAACAAACATTCATCCATCCGCAATTTACGTCAAAAAGACCAATACTACAAACCAGTCGTTTTTACTCAATCACAATTAAAAACTAGTACAAAAACAAACGACCCTATCCACATTCGTAAATAAAATTTACATCCCGCTGAGCATAATAATACCCCCATTGTTTTGAACTTCACTAGGGGAACTAAAAGTTGGATAAAAACATTCCCCTGTAGTGTAAAAGTGAGATACAGTACTGTCAACAAAAGAGTTCCACGCAAAATATATTTCTGTTTATTTTTTGTTAATCCCTGGACCAAATAATAATCAATAATAAAAATGAAATAAGTTAAAAACAAAAACTAATAAAAAAAAAAGATTTTAAAAACAAGCTTTAATTTAAAATTATTAAAACTAAAGGTATAGATAGCTATAAAACTAAAGGTGTACCTACGCAAAATTTCAGCTCAATCGGATACCAACAAATGGTCGAAAAATGGTTTGCAAATTTTGAAAGGACAACTTACTTACATAATAGGACGAACAGTGCAAGCTAAATAAAAGCTTGTAAAAATTATGGGGACCTATTTAAGAAACGAGTATTTTAGTATGTACTGGTAAATAGTGTACAATAGCAGGGGGTACCCTGTATGTGCGAATCTGACTCCGACTTCAGCAATGTTTATGGTTCCGTACCCGAAGGGTTCTAACCCTATTACTTGATTTTGATTTTGTTTTTTTTTTTCAGAGTTAGTTTCATAGTAATTTTTCTTGGTATTTATGAAAAGTATATCCGTAAATTGAATTAAAAGTTTGCTTGTTTTTTACCTTTTTTGTTGACAGTACAATGCCGTATGCTCGTAATACCTAGTATTGCCAACAAATAAAACGTGACGGTGTTTCCAACCGGGCTGCTGTTTCCGCGTAATTGGATCGCTGTAACGAACCAAGGTTCTGACTGCGAGATGTTCATTTTATGTGGGTGCGCTGTTGTAGAATATCTGTTGTTAACCAACTACCCACATAATGGTGTAAGAAAATACCATAACGGCATTCTGACATATTTCACTTCTCTCTCATTTTCTTTTTCTTCCGACAAACTCATTTTTAGGGTTCACTACCAAAAGGATGCCAATCGGGATTCCACTGGGATTAATATTAATGGGACTCCACTGTCTGTCTGTTCTTCCATCTGTGACAAGGCTGTATCTTATGAAACGTAGTAGGTAAACTCATAAAATTGTCACAGAATGTGAGTAGGTAATTACTAAGGCCGCTATTACAACAGACAATAGAAAAAATAAAGTTCAAAATTAAGAAATTGCTCAGTAGCAGCCTCGGTGTTGGATTTGTTAGATGGCAATAGGCTCGCCCCCTATTACATGGGACTTAAAAACATAACTGGCCAAATGTGAATTTACTAATGGGCAAGTTGTACCTCTGTTTAACCCTTCGGGGATTAAAGGCGTGATTATTAATTTAAGTTACAAGGAACGTGTTCTACGTGTATGGTACGGAACTCTTCGTATGGGAGGCCGCCTCGCACTTGGCTGGTTTTTTTTACTACACATTAATTTTCATAGATTGTTCATAGAATAGGGAAATATAATTTTGAAAGAGAATTAATTTGAAACATATTTTCATTATTTTTTCCGAAGTATCCTACGACACTTTTAATCAATGATTATTTGGAGTTTCCTCGAAGACGCAATTGATTGGAGTAACACGTTATATTAAGCTGTGGTAATTAATTTCCCGAACATTAATTGTTCTTGTTTATTGTTTTTAGCTTGGTTTTCCTGGTGCTCAATGTATGATTTGATTAAATGTAATTGATGCTAGCTTATGAAGAATTATAGCTTCTAATAATTCTAAAAGTGCTTATGTGTTTTCTTTGAGATCTATGAGATGTAACAACACATACCTACGTATCACATAACCGTTAAGGCGTGAATTATGAATACTGCTCATCAAACTAAGTAACTTTTAGCAAAAGTTACTACACTACTTTATTTTTTAGCATGAAAAATATGTGTTGCGTATCATAAACATTGGGGGCGAGTCTATTGCCATCAACCAGGCACAAATCCAGACTCCGAGGCTGGTACTGAGAAATTCTTGATGGAAAAACCCAATAATATTTTGCCCGACCTGGGAATTGAACCCATGACCTCATGTTTAGCAGTCGCGTTTTGCGACCACTAGATTAACGAGGCAGTCATAAAAGCTTAAACGTTCAAATAATTGTGGTAATAATAAAAAAGTTGATAAAAGCTTGTAAAAAAAAAACAAAGTCTTGTTTACCTAAGGCTAGTTCGCATTGTAATTCGACAGGGCTTCTCAACAGGTCAGCTACTTCAGCGCCATTCGCTAAAGCGTCAAGCGCTATAACGTTAAACGCTTTTTGGACCTCGAAGAGACGACTACGCTGTTCCTCGCGATCCATTAAATCGCTGAACCTGTGAAATTAAAAAATAATTAACGATTATTTTTATAAGAAATGTATTTTATAATTAGGTATATCCTAGATATAAACAGAGTGACTAAGATTTCACTGAAAACTATAAAAGGAGTAATTAAACTATATTTTTTTCATGATTTCGGGATTTACAAATACTACTTTTCAGGTTTTTTTATTATTTTTTTATGTATATTTTGTAGGTCGGTTGGTTAGGAGAATAGTTCCTAAAGTTCCTATATTTAAGCTACTAAGCGGATGAAACGGAGGTCCGAAGTTTGTATGAAGAAACAACATTAGATCGCCAATAACCGACATTTACGCGGACGAAGTCGCGGGCAGAAGCTAGTATATTATACTAACGTCAGTCGAAATATCAAAAACAATATGGAACTATCTCAAAGTTTGTGACGAGTTTCAACAGATTCAAATTCTTAGTTCTTCACTATCATAACTTATGTGGGTACATGAAAACTTGTTATCATACCAAATATATGCCGAGGGTGACAAAACAATGGTGCCTATTATTATTGTTATGTAAATGGCACTGTACTTAACTCAAAGATATTTATGAATTACAGAATGTAATGTGGTTTTACGTATATAGTTATCATTATTATAATTTTCTATTCTACTCTTGAGATCACTTAATATAGCATTATTATACAAAGACTTAGGTAATAAAATTTATTATGTAAGTTGAATTTTTCCCAGAATATATGTTTTTACCGCTATATCAACAACAAAAGAAACGCGGGATCGTGGTGGTGCAAGCCGTTTCCAGACGGTCCTGTTGAAAATCTGTAGGGGAGGCCTATGTTCAGCAGTGGACGTCCTATGGCTGATAATTATTATGAAGATAATGATGATGATAACAACAAATAATAAAAATAAAACAAAGTAAAAATGAGGGGTAAGGAGACCCCTCATTTTTACTTTGTTTTATTTTAGCAACAAACTTATTCGCTTAATTTCAATTTTATTACAATTCACACTAATTAATTCATGGTTAAAGTTTTTGTTGCTTGTTCTGCCCCGTTTGTATGTCCCTTCCAACAGATATGTGAAGGTGCGTCTACACGGGCCATATTTTTCCGCCATTGTGTGGCTGCAATAAAGTCAAAGTCAAATCATTTATTTCAATTAGCCCATTACAAGGCACTTTTGAACGTTATAAACAAAAAAAAGAATTGAATCTAGTTGCCCTTTCTAAAAGGTAGTTTTGTATGGAGAAGAATGGGCAAGAAACTTAATACGTATAATACCTCGTCAACACTCGAAAATGTTGCAGTTACATATTACCAAAAAGTATTGCCAGCTTAGAAATACCTCCACATATTTATTTTATTATTACCACAAAAACAGTAAGCTCTGTAATGAGGTAAGAACAAAGGAAAATAAATAGAGCACCCATTGTGAGAAGAAAATCCCTTATTAACGCATTTATTTTTATCTTCCACTGTTCTCCTAAAGCACCTATATCTACGTGAGCGGTCTTCCAGAATGGTCCATTTCCCCCGCTCGCATTGTTTTGTTATATCCTCATATTTTGGGTTCCCTTGTCGCCGCAATAAAATATAACCTGTGAGACTCACTTGAAGGTGTAGCGATATTTATGTGGACGGAACCCTCTGAGACAATAAATTATATATTTTACGATGCCGCTGAGTAATCGGACTTGTGCTAAGGAACCGATCGTAAATTGTTACGACCTAAATAGATTAAATGCGATAAAGGATGGTTCAAATTTCTTTTGGAAACGATTCAATAGCAAGTCAATGAACAATTGTAGGTAATAATCAAAGGTTTTTTATGAAGAACCACTTGTAATAGAATTTTTGAGATACGGAAAAATAAGGTACTCATTCAACATTCATAACAATGGCTGAAGTTTGTTTTAATGTTGTATTTAACACCAGGGGGCAGTTCTACTTACTTTTAAGAACGATCGCAATCTCATTTCAATCTCAATCTGTCAAAAAGTCTCTAATTTACCTACTTACATTTTTTGACATTCATTGTAGTTGAGATGAGAAAGAAATCAAGTCACAATACTTGATTTTGAACGTTACTTTAGTAAAATTTGCGTTCAGAACTCTAGAGTCCGCATAAGTATTTATTCTGTACATCTCATCAAAGTTTGTTCCAAAAGCAACATTGAACTTTTTTAAAGCTAAAAGTTGTCAGTTTTTATCACTCTTTTCTACTAACCACTTGTCTTCTCCCTCGAGGTGGTAGCTGCCATCCCCGTTTAGCCTGTAACAAGCCCGTACGAGTGCCGACTGCGCGGTGTCCGATTTCACCAGCTCATCAAAGGTGGCTTCTGGGATCTTGTACGGAAGAACTGGCTGGTATGATGATGGGTCGCCGCCGATGAGGCACTAGGCATAAAAAAAACAAAGTTGTTTTGTTTTACTTGAAGGCAAACTAAAAGTTATGTCAGAAGGATGGCATTCGAATTTTAAAAGTTTGTCCAAATAAAAGAAATGGATAATACTCGTAAGCATGGCTAAATAGACTGAACGCCGTTTTTTTTCATTTATTTATTTGAAAATACATATAAACGACATCTAAAAGCACTTTATTAATGTTTGATATCATTGCACGTTCTAATTTTGTTGCAAAATAATTACAAAAATTATAGATTATATGCTTCTTTTGCTTAATGCGTGCTATTAATTTGAGAATTGCACTAATTAATTATTATTAATTAGATAATAAAAAAATCTAAATAATACACGTTTTATTTTATTTCAAAAGCTTGCTGTGTTTTTTATATTAAAATAATTCCGAAAAAATTGCGTGAAAACGAGAAAGGTGAGAAAGAGATGAGATAAGAAAGTGGCGTGCGGCAAACAGGGACCGAATGCTTAAGACCATTTGGTCAGGGAATCGCCTTAAAGAAAGCTCACAGACTAATAACAACGTACGCAGCTTACATGGGTAATACAGTTGCTAATTACAAATTTTCACATACAAAGTACAAGGGTTGCGTGTCGACAATAAGAGAAGCTCTTTGTTCAGCTTCAGTAAAAACAAAAGAGAAAGAAAATAGAAACAAAAATTATTTTTAAAACTTTTGATACAAAAAAGCGAAGATTATTACATGAAAATGTAGACAAAAGCGTTTAACTAACACCATTATTTAAAAAACTAATGAAATTCTTTTAAACTTTTTTCATAAAACGTTTAATTTTCACTTTCAATATAAGTTTTTAATTGTTCTGAGCGCTGTGCAATTTAAAAGGTATTATGTAAAAATTCCCAGTAAAACGAGCACCAAGTTTAAATTACCCATTCCAACTAAAAATAATTAGTGAACGAGTCATCCATTTTGTATGGGTATAATGAGTTTATTTCTTTTTTTAAGAAAGGGAAATCATCACATGACTCATTCCGCTCTAGGCGGACGCGAAGGGAGTGTCAGACTTTTAGTGACTAAAACCCATCCGTGTTTCTTCTAGTGCCCTTTGCGTTTCAGGGCCGCGGTAAATCTTTCGAACAAATTCCGCAACCCTGGCAGGCACTGGCCCTAGCGGACCCCGTCTTCCGAGCTAAAAGCTCTTTGGGGCGCGCGTGGAGCACTAACGCGCCGTCAACTCGGGCCTGGTCCTTATTGGGCGGCGGGCTAATAAGTGCGGAGACCCGGATCTATCCTTCTTTTATTTAAAGTATTTAGTAAGTACATTACCCCTTTGACTTTCCCATTATTCTCGTGGTTGCAATCTACTACTGAGTGTAGGCTCCTGGATTCAGTACCCGGGGCAGACAAAGTCTTATTGCGTTTGTCTATTAGGAACTTCTCAATAGCAGCTCGAAGTTTGGAAGTTGGTGGTATGACACCACCATGCTTCGGAAAGCACGTTAAGCCGTTCGTGGATTTTTGACAGTCGTTACGGGTGCTTAGAAGCACGAAAGTCTGACAACCAGTCTTAAGCCTCATTTAGACGATGCAAGAAATATCGTGCGATTTGACGTACCTACATTGCAGGACCGCGCGGCTATCATGTCAAAAGTGACTGATCATTGACGGAAATGTACTACAACTTGCACGATATTTCTCGCACCGTCTAAATCAGCCTTAACTAAGGGATAATTATCGTGTTAGCGTGTTACCTAGTAACTGAGTTGAGGAGGTCAGATAGGCAGTCGCGGTATGTAAAATATTGGTATTCAGCTGCAACCACGGTTACCAAGAGTAGCAACCGGCGACTGTGTCTAATCGCCGCTACAGGACACAGGAAATACGGTTTCCTGTGACGGTGTGCCGTGTCGGTAACAAAAAGTGTCTACGTTTGCGCAGCGCCTTAGACTGGTTGCCGGCCCCAACTTACTTGGGAAAAGGTCAGACAGATTATGATAGACTGCTACTTTAAAGGCCTGTACTTAGTTTACCAGCCAGTCCTCATTTTATTTTAGTTCCTTTATTAACTTACCAGAAAATAACCAGCTTTCGATGTATGGTTGCAGCTTCGTATTTCGTCGAGGTAGTGGTGTAGTAATGCAGGATTGGCTTCGTCTCCACCGTCGGTACCATAGTGCATGTCCACGAACTCGATCTAAGGAAGAAAAAAAAGCAATTATTGTTGGCTAAAAACATTTAGTACCTACAACCGGGCGTTAAGAACACGATAACTCCGAGAATTTTAGATTACAGTAACTGAGCATGAAATCTTGGGTTTGTTTCCTAGGTCGGGCAAAGTGTTATTGGGTTTTTCCATCACGAATTACTCAGTAGCTCGGATTCCGGATTTGTGCTCGGTTGATGGCAATAGGCTCGCCCCCTAACATGGGACGTAAACATAACTGGCAAAATGTGGGTGAACTAATGGGTACACCTCTGTCTAACCCTTCGGGAATTACAGGCGTGATGTTTTGTAATATTTCTAACCAACAAAGTAACTGACAGATTATCGTTAAGTTACTTGACATCAGAAAAGCCAATCTCAGAGCTAACAAACCTCTTTTGATGTCACAACTTAACATCCAACTACATTAATCCAGGCTTAAGTGTTCGCTGCACATTTGAAGAAAGCCTTTAAACCGAAGCGGTACGAAGTTTCTTTAGAACGAGTTTAGACCGCATCCTACTTAAGTTTGTACTTGAGTAACTTTATTGAGCGGTTACCTACGTGGCGTTGAAGTTTTATTGATTTAGTTTGATAGCGTTTTAATACTTTTATGTGGTCTTTTGGCATTTAAATGACGGTAAATTAAGCTTTTTAAATTATTTGATTGGAATATCCAGGAAGATTTTTCTTTATAAAGTGCTCTTCTTTTTTTTCATTCGGGAAAATCCTTATAAAAGAAAAAACGGGAAATGACTAAAACACCACGGTTCCTCCTGCTACCATGAGTCGGGAGCCCGGTATTCGCAGACATCATTGAAATCGATGAAGGAAAATATCGTGACGAAACCTGGATTTATAATATCTAACGGAGAATGTATCGGGCTCTCATTATTTTCGGCCATTATTAATACAGGCCTTTGCCTATCAGTAAGACAATAATGGGCTGGTACTACTATTATTATTTTTGACTTGAAGTAGGGTAAACTATTCAATCAATGCCCTTTGCCGGGGTTGCGGGACGTCTTAACAGGATACCGTGGCCCCGGAACGTAAAGGGCAACAGAAGGAACAGGGTGGTTTTTTAGTCAGTAAAAGTCTGACAGTCCCTTCCGCCCCACCCAGGGCGGAAGGAGTCATTTGATGATTTTTACCACCTAAAAAAGAAAAAAAATGCCCTTACATGATATAATAGGTAATACCTCAAAATATCGATGTTAAATACAAAGGAATACTTACTTCCATTACACGAATACTTATACAATTAATAATATCATGCAATTCGCGGATCGCATTAATTAAATTACCGTTTGCTCGGAACTCGACAGTATCAATTATGTGAGTTGCATTCATTCGACGTTAAAGTTTCAGATGGAGTCAAATGTATGGTAATAACTCCCGAAGCTTACTCCAATATTCTGTGTAAGGCACTTAGTTGTTTATTTACTGACTAGCTGTGTCCGTGGCTCCTCTTACGACGACCTTAGATATGGTATTGTAATAAAAAACTAGCTCGAAATCAAATTGTTTCTTTCATTTACACCATTTACTTTGGGTAACAGCCTTATTTATTTTGACTTCCATATATACCTTCATCCTCTAATTTTACCCCCTTGTAGGTAACTTGAACAAATGTTTATTTATTTCTTATTATGTGCGCTTTATCGCTATTTTAGCGCGAATACAATGATACCTCATCAGGTGCCTAGTAAAAAAAAAAGGAAAATTGTTCGTCTGCTTTGATTAAGGAAAGTATGTACCTAAAGACTATTTTATTTTTCGCTTAAACGAAATCTTTGGTTCAATTGAATTGATCTTCAACAATGAGGACAGACTAATTCAATAAGTAATCCACCCTAATTAGGCATTGTTTACGACGTAATATCAGAATATCGGTAACACGATTAAACATTAATCGATTGTCGGTGAACCTCACCAGAATGTGGGGCCGAAGGTTAATATGGGACCGCTAATTCTGCTCGGTTAATTAATATTCAGATCGCATATTCGAATAAAACCACAATGGAGATGGTCGTGAATTCCACCTGTAGTGCTATTTAGTAAAATCTCCTTCGGTGAGCTATATGAAAGAAAGAAAAGTAAAGAAAGAAGAAATGTTTATTGACACATAGAAAATGTATGAAATAATTATTTATACGGTGACGAAACGGTGACGAAACGGTGCCTAAACTGCGTCGGATCTATAACTCACTGATATCTGACTCTCTCTCTCTCTCTCTTCTTTCTTTTCTTTTCTTTATATGTGTGAATTAACCTTTAGGGTTGGACCTCATCTGGCAGCACGGAATCGCCTTTTTCCGTCGCCCTTTCTCTTTCTGTCGCTTAAAACTGCCATTTGCTAGGCGGAGACAGAAAGCATAATGCGATAGCACGCGGCGGAATCCTTCGAGGCGATCGCATTATGCTTTCTGTCTCCGCCTAGCAAATGGCAGTTCTAAGCGACAGAAAGAGAAAGGGCGACGGAAAAAGGCGATTCCGTGCTGCCAGATGAGGTCCAACCTTTAATCGTTTTTAATAGGCCCTTTGTTCGCAAGTAAGTGCTTACGTTTCGAGCAAAAACCTTCCAAAATATTTATACTAATTGAGTTTTTTGATATCTTTGCTTCAACCTCCTATCTTACTAATTAAGAGTTAAAGCCATTAACTACTAAAACTCTCCATTAGAAGAAGCCGTGGAACAAACTTGTTAGTTAAATAATTAAAATATTTTAGACTACGCATTTGAACGAAACATTTCCTCGTGTGAAAGTGCGGGTGTCTTTGAATATTTTATGATAGCCTTCGGATTTTGGTCGCCTTTTGGAAGATTTCTGAGAGAGCACTTAGGGGCTAAGTCTTATGAGTCAGAAATGGAGAAATTAAGAGAGTGGGTGGACATGAAAATTTAATGGAGGATATTTTATGAACACGTGTCGGACGCTCGTTTTGATTTACACTAAGCGACATCTAAATGTAAGTAGATTAGGTATATACAGGATAAGTTACTTAGAGAAAAAAAAACATTCCACATACTACTGGGTGCTGCCTAAAGTTTCCTAAATGCTTAGCAACAATATTGACACCGAGCTGGAGTTTAGAACCACAGACAAGTCCCTAAAATTTAGATTTGAATAGTAGAATAGAAGGTAAGGTATAACTTAAATTAGGCGTTACCTAATTAGGCATCACTTAACCTGACATTAGTATAAACGGATATCATAACTATTTTACCCAATACACAAACCATTTGTCGTAAAAAAATTCAGTGAAGCAAAATTTTTTATTAATTGATCGACTGACTGTCAAGAATGGGATGGGCAGAACGCGGAATCTATATAGAACGATCTCCGCCCACCGTGAAATAGGGTCTGCGGGCAGCGGATTTGGAGTCAGTCCGTCGCGCGAACAGAAACAGGGCCGAGATTAAGGACTTTACGGAGTTAGTGCGACCGGAGAGTGACGGGACCCCGCGCCTTGTGGTGGTGGCGGGTTAATACCTGCTGGGGTGCGGAAGAATGCTCAGAGCGACTCCTGTGCCCCAGCCCAAGGTAGTTGGTGGAACACCGCAGGGTTTTAGGTAGGTAGAATGTCTGACACACCCCTCTGCCTTTCCGCTGGAGGCAGTCCATGAGAACTTGTCCATAAAAAATAAGGTGTGGAAGCTACACAAGTCTCAGTTCGGAACCTCACTGAGGCCGTTTTAATATTGAATACGGGTTCTATCTCCAGTTACCTTGTTTACGAGTGAGGCATAAATAATAACAAAAGCCGGGGTCTTGTCAAAAGGTTTTACGGGTAATCCGAAATGAAATTATAATTTTTCATCTCCTAAAATTTTACGGGTCCCGGTTTTGTTTTAAGAACAGTAGGCCAATTTCCGTAACTAAAAACGTTTCAAATCTAGTCGCAATCTCATCTTAGCGACTATCAATGAAAGTAAAATTAAATAGAGGTATTTTTTTGACAGATTGAGACTGAGATTAGAATGCTAACGTTCTTAAAAAATACGGAAATCCCCCCACTATTCATTAAGTTAAAGTTCGGTAATTTAAAATTTACTGTCTTATGATTATAAGACAGTAAACTTTCTTACGGACCCCTAATTTTTTTGAAATTAAAATATTGTCTATGTTACTTGCTCATAATGTAGCTTTCCGTAGATGTTTAAAATCGATTAAGTAGTTTTTTGCGTTAATCCGTTACAAACAAACATAAAAATCTTATCTTATAATATAAGTTCAGGAGTTTAGATAGACAATACTGTGGTTCATACAGTTGGTGGAAACAATTATCTTACTGCGACACATTTTCGTCCGCACGTGTTACAACACAATATTACCCGACTTTTTGCAAAGTCCGCCACATGTCCTAAAAGTCCCAAACTAGTAAGTCCATTAACATTCTGCTGGCTAATACGTTCAGAACTCTGCATCACAAACTTCAGGTACCAACGTTTTGCGTCGAAAAGTTTCGACTCTGTCCGTGTTCGCACATTTTGTGGCCATGTAGTTTAATGGAAACTTTGTGTACTGTACTCTGTCAGTTGTAATGTAATGTGATATTATGTAGGTACTTAGTTGTTAACTGAAATAACTGTGCCCGTCTGTGCGGTGATTATGAGATAGTTTGTTGAGCAAGTGTTGGAGTAACTATACGTGACCATGTTGTTATAAAACTTAACAAAAGATCACGCCTGTAATCCCTGAAGGGTTAGGCAGAGGTGTACACATTTCGCCAGTTATATTTAAGTCCCATGTAATAGGGGGCGAGCCTATTGCCATCAACCGGGCACAAATCGAGACTCCGAGGCTGCTACTGAGAAATTCCTGATGGAAAACCTCAATAACACTTTGCCCGACCTTGGAATCACATCCAAGACCGTGACCGAGGAAGCTTGAGTATCATAAGCTTATGGTCTTATATCTCAGATTCGCTAGACCTATGAAGTCTAGGTTTCATCACGAGGTTTTCCTTCATCGATAACAGTGTAAGTATGTCCAAGATAAACTTTGAAAGTATACCTATATTTATGGAGTGGAAAGTAACATTGGTACTTGCCCGTCTCCGGTTGCGAACCCACAACCTCGTGCATAAGAGGTGAGTGCCTTAAACATCCAGCCATCATGACAGAGTCATAATGGATAGTTTATAAATAATATAATATCTACTCACCTCAATGTGTCGATCGTCGTACGTGGACTGCAAATCTGGTCCGACCATCTCCAGGATTTGTCGCCTTTCTTCACGGAATTCTGTGAAATATCTCTCATATTAAAGGTATTTAATTATAGATATCAAGTATTAACCCTACAATCCTTTTTACTATTATAATCGTTAAAGTTTTTGAAGATGGATGGCAGGATATAGGTACAATATATCAACGTAAAAAAATGAGTATTTTATAGGTACTTATAAAGACACAAATCACTTTGTTAGTATGCCTTCACTAGTTTCTGTCTGTGACTTCGTCCGCGTCTTTGTTGATACATTATCCCACAGGAACACAAAAACGGGATAATAATCCTATGTGTTAAGCTAGATCAATATCTATATTTTTTGCCAAATCTATATTATAAAAGCGAAAGGTCACACTTTCATAAAAAACCATTGACGTATAAAGATGAAATTTGGCAGGGAGGTAATTTATAGTTAGTAGACGTCCGCTAAGAAAGGATTTTCCAAAATTCCTTAAGGGGATGAAACAGGGGTCCAAAGTTTGTATGGGAATATCAAATTTGACGCGGAAGAAGTCGCGGGTAAAAGCTAGTTATAACTAATTCCATTCAGCCATTAAAGAGCAAAGAGTAACAAACATACATCCACCCAGCCATCCATCTACACAAACGCATTTATAATAGCAGTAGAAGCAAGATAATTATTTCAACATTCCAACTACAGCTGTACACAGATAGCGTCATTCGACTACAATATTGAATATCAAATGAATTTCCTTTCCATTCCAGATTGAATATTAAATTGTAAGATATTATATTCTGCAACAACGCAACCACGAGGTCTCTTGTCTGCCTTGCGGATACTCTGTACGTACTTCAGTTGCATTGAGCACCTACTTCTACATTGATACAAATTGAGGCATTCCTCTGCGGAATTCCACGTCGCAGGGAAAATATAAAAGCTGAGAATATTCATGAACATGAGACATGAGCAGGCACTTGCGGATGCCGAGGGGCTCTTCAATGAGTTCGTCGACTCTCGTTGTTTATTTCACGAGGGTGGAAATGTGAGGGAATGTTTCCTTGGGTTCTTTTCTTTCAATAGGTGTGACGTAAGAAGTCATGACATGACCTCCACGGCGCAAGGTCTTTATGTCTTCATTTTTACACTAGCTTTTGCTCACGAGACTACGTCCGCGTCAAAGGTGACATATCCGACGGGAACTGTATATTTTACGGGATAAAAAGTCTATGTGCTATTCTAGACTATAATCATTCATCCAGATACAGCCGTTTTGGCGTAATTGGGAAACCAAACTTTTTCCAAACATCATTCTTCAACTTCTTCACATCATTCTTCAACAACATCATTCTTCTCCAAACTTTCGCATTTATAATAATAAGTAAGATTTTGATCTTTAATTGAAATAGTTTCTAAACCTAACATGACCTCTTCCAGATTTAGGTTCAACCGACAGAAAAAAATATAGAAAAATTATTTAAAGACAACACGATTTCAATTTATAATTATTGAATAGCAAATCAATGAATAATTGTAGAAAACAATCAAAAGTTTTTGATGAAGAATAACTTATATTAGAAGTTTTGAGATACGGTAAAATAAGCTACTCATTCAACATTGATAACAATGGTTGAAGTTTGTTTTAATGTATTCAACACGAGAGAGGCAATTCTACTAACTTAAAGTAAAGATCGCAATCTTATATCAGTATCAATAATTTTTTGACATTGATGGTCGCTGAGATGAGATTGCGACTAGATTTTGAACGTTTTTAATAGAACATTGCCTAGCATTCTTCTTCTTCTTCTTTTCGAGTAAAAATAATGATAAAATATAAAATATGATACGATAATGACAAATCCATTGCCTAGCATTGAAATTCGTTACCACCTAAGAAAAAAATAAAATACCGTAAAGTACTTACCATTGAAAACGGACGCGACGAAGATCTTGACAGCACGTGGGCCAGGCCACTTGTCGCTGGATTCTGTGAAGCCCTTCAGTGCATTGAGCACTGACGGCTCGGGAGCGCTCATGGCGCCCCGACCTCCTCCTCACCCCGCAGCACTTACGTCACGCCGCCGCATTCTGGAGACAAAGGAAATATGCTATAATATAAACATGCGGAAAATTTATACTCTATTGTCCGAAGTTTGGTCATGTTGTTTCCAATAACACAAAAAAATTGTCGCTTAGTAATTTTTTCCTTTTCTACCGTCAATATTATTTGTTTTTTTTTTTTATACTGTCATATATTTTTAGAATAGTATTGTTGAGTTTCCATTAAAAGCCATGCTAAATCGTGATCGTATTTCACGTATGGTTTAATTGTTATTTCGGTAGGTACCCTCAAATAGGCAGTTGCTTTCTATGAAACACTGGTATTCAGCTACATCCAGATAGACTGAAAGTCATAGTAATGATTAAGTATTCATGCAACTCCATGGTTGATTGATACAATATTGGTCTTGATTTGATACAACCTAGCCTACGTCACCCGCTATGGCGTTTATAACTTTTCGGCTTTTAGAAGTTATCTACATACAACCTGAACACTGAAAACACTACACTCCTTTTTAACAGTCGTGTAATAAAAAGGATTTTCAAGTGAGATTAAAAAATATTTTTCCATAAAATTCCTTATTTTTCAGCCTTTTAAAAAACATGCGAACCCTACCATCAATATGATTTCACTAACGCGATTGCTAAGATCGTAAATCATGAACGTCAAAAACAAGCCTTGCCTACAAAGAAAACTTATTTTTATCAAACAAAAAATAACAAATTATAGCCATTTGTAAGTAGATATTTGTCTTCTAACAAATGCTCGAGACGTTTCGTTTGAATTACAGTTGATGATAATCTTTAAACTTTAGCAATAAAATATTATGATAACAACCTATTATTGGCGCTTATTACTTTTTTCGTATTCTTTACATATTAAAGCGAAATATCCAATATTTTTTGCTGAAAGTTACTTGGTTTAATGGCCGGTAGCTTAGTTAACGGGTAGGTATGTGATTTGTAGAATTCTGTGAAAAAGCGTCATATTATAGGTACTACGGATATCGAGTATTAACCCTATTATAGGAATCTTAACCTGAATGACGATGTCCCTTCCACCGGTTTTATAGAAGTGAAAGGTCACTCTTTGACTCACTGACTAAGTACAAAATCTCGAGAACTCCCTGACCTATTAAGCTGAAATCTGATAGGTAGGTAGTAGGTTGCAGATATTAGCTAAGAACTAACTTGGTGAATATAATGTAGCTGACACGGCGGCAAAAGGCAAGGCTTTGATAAGTGGGATAAAGTACGTAGGTACGATGTTTTCCTTCCCCGATGTCAGTGATGTCCAATATAAAAGGAAATACAAATATGAAATTGAAACAAATCATCAGCATTTTCAACGAATGACTAAAAACTGCTTGACCATAATGCAGTTCCGCCTTTGCGATTACTAAAGTTCGTATAACAGAGTAGAGAGACGGTTCTCGCCTCAGATTGAGCGAAACACAAAAGGGCACTAATCAAAAGCTGCTAGCTTGAAATCTTTTTGCAACTTGTCTTCACACAATGAAGAATGCAGCTCCGAGATTCAAAACGGAGAATTTTAAGTGTGAATAGTTGTAGTTCTAGGACGGTTTTAAAAGGTTTTTTTTGTGAATGCGGTTCTTTTTTGGTTGATATTTAATTATAGCTCACATTCTAAAAGTATATTTCAATGTATTATCAGAATAAGTAGAAAGAAACAAATAAAATTATCGTATTTTTTGCACAATTTAAACAAACTAGCATATTATTATCATTCTAATCAAAAGCCCTGTATTTAAAACATAAAAATCCCATGTCAGCAACTAATCTGTAGGCAAAGGATATCCCTACCTGGTGCCAGTGGGCCTAAAAATCGTCATCAATTTTGGAGGCGGACATTTAGCCGATATCATTTTCTCGACTTAATAAATGAATGTAGTTAATTAATAATAAATAAATTAATAAATTAATACAACAACTCAATAAATAAATATCCAAAGAAAAAATATTAATTCATTACAAAAATTATAGCCAAAGAACTACGGGTGAAAATTTTTCGCTGATTTGTACGTTGGCGTGAACCCAGCCTTAAATTGTGTCAGTACGTTGATCATCCACGTACCCCTACATGAATAAACAGATAACGTAGCGTCAATAGCATCTCATTGGCTGATACACGAGCGCCCAATTACGGTTAAATTCGTCGAACTGAAGAGTGCAAATGTCATTAGTCGTCATCCCAGATCCAATAGAAAGTGGAAATGTCGTTTGGACGAATTACTGATGTTACGGAACCCGATGTCCCAATCAGTCTATGTATCTTTGTAATGTATTTTGAGAGGAGCATGTGTTAGTAATGTGTCTTGTATACAAGCTTCGCGTTATTAGGTTTATTAATAGGAATACTGTTGTGCAAATCTGTGCGCTGCTGTAATATTTGAAATGAAAATCAATGACAAGAAAATAAAAAGATTTTCCATATTCATAATTTAAGTAGGCCAGTAGTAACCAAGCGTTCGCTGATTTCACAATCGGCGATAGTTACTTGACATTATGATTATGATATTATGGTTGTTATTGCGACCATATATACACATCAAAAGTGTCTAGGGATCAACATCCCTAACAAATGTTAGGGATTTTGATCCCTAGACACTTTTGATGTGTGTATTTATACTGGACCATACCTTTTGTGGAAAATTTCTGGTTCCGAAATTACTTAAGGTCAAAATCCAACTTTATTTTACGTTTTCTTACACAAACAAATTTTAAATGTTATAACTATAGTGCGAGTGTATAAGTGTCGTGATGGCCCAGTGGTTAACGCGCCCACCTCTCATGCATGAGGTTGTGGGTTCGAATCCGGGCAAGTACCAATGTGACTTTTTCAATTCATATGTACTTTCTTAAGTTTATCTTGGACATCACTGACATCGGTGAATGAAAACATCGTGAGGAAACCTGGACTTGTAAATATAAGTCTGAAATCGCCAATCCGCCTTGAGCAAGCGTGGTGATCATGCTCATGCCTTCTCTGTATGAGAAGAGGCCTTTGCCCTACAGTGGGACAGTAAAAGGCTGGTATTATTATTATATATTATATTATATAACTATAGTGCAAGCTTCCATATGCACAATGTTTGTATGCATGCACATTGTGGGCTACCATAAACAGTGATTTTTCATACTAAAACTAAAACTGGATTCCCAGCATATCAGTATGCATAGTTAATGGATATGTGATAAGAATCTTTACACCGAGTATTTTGCTTTTTGTTATCATATCATAACATAACATCATGCCTAATCCCCGTAGGGTTAGGTAGAGGTGTAGGTACACATTAGTACACCCACATTTCGCCAGTTATGTTTAAGTCCCATGTAATAGGAGGCGAGCCTATTGTCATTAACCGGGCACGAATCCAGACTCCGAGGCTGCTACTGAGAAATTCCTTTCTTTCTCCTTTTTGTTATCCTTGTATAGATCAATCACGCTTGTGAAGTTTTCCAAGTTAGTTTAATTTCACTTTGTATAAATTAATCGTGTAATCTAACGCTTGGCACATTAATTCAGTTTGGACAGTACGGAAACTAGAATTTAGTGCCACAATATAATTCAAGCGCATTGTATGTATTTTCACAACTGATTTGCATTTTGTTAAATAATTAATGAAGATACCCACGTCAGCCGCTGTACAACAGTATTACGCTGAATTCAGCGCTGTAATTGCAATTTGCGTATGTATTTGCTAACATTGAGTACTGCGTTAAATGTGTAGGTATATGTTGTATTTCAATTATTTTAGTGTACGTAGGTGGTAAATTATTTTAGAAGTTCATAGTAACTGATATCTGAACTATCCATGCTTCCATACTAATATAAATATTCATTCCCAGTTTGAGCAAAGTGTTGTTGGCTTTTTCCATCAGGAATTTCTCAGTAGTAGCCTCGGAGTTTGGATTTGTGTCCGGTTAATGGCAATAGGCTCGTCCCCTATTACATGGGACTTAAACATAACTAGCGAAATGTGGGTGGACTAACGGGTAGGTATACCAATTGAAAGTGAGTTTGCTTACTTGTTTATTTGTTACTATTTCACGCCTTAACTACTCAACCGATCATCATGAAGTTTTGCATGCACGTTATCAGAGTAGCAGAAAAAGACATAGGGTACCTTTCATCCAGAAAAAAAGTACTTTTCTTTAAGGATATAATATTTCTGCTTTTCTTGCGGTCATTTTATAAATTCATTGCAGTACATCATGCCTTCGATGTTTGTAAAAACATATTAAGCCGAGTCTGGTGCCTTGGAGTCTGGATTTGTGCCCGGTTGATGGCAATAGCGCCCCCTATTACATGGGACTTAAACATAATGTGGGTGTACTAATGGGTACACCTCTGCCTAACCCTTCTGTGTTTACAGGCGTGATGTTGTGGTATGTTATATTAAGCCGAGTAATAGAACAGACTTACTGCTTTCAAAATTACTTCCTATCTACTTTGAAAGCGTTTACAGTTTAACTGCATAACCCACATAAGTGTACAAACAATGTGGTTTACTTACCCGTTAGTTTTAATTAATGTAATTAACCGAAAGCACAATTTGAAACAAACTAACAACAGATTTAATTAGAAACTAGACACTCTATCGGAACTACGCCGTTTGGCATCTAATTTAAATGGGTGATGCTTTACCTTTGAAATTGTTTTACATCACGCTTGCAATTCCCAAAGGGTCAAACAGAGCTGCTTTGACAATAAATTAACTAATCTATCTAAATGTATAAAAGCGAAAGGTCACCCATTCACTCATCAAGAAATATCAATACCGCTGACGTATAAAGATCGAATTTGACAGGGAGGTAGATTATAGTTAGTAGACATCCACTAAGAACGGATTTTCCAAAATTCACTCTTTTAGTTGATGAAACGAGTGTCCTACATTTACGCGGACAAAGTGGCGGGCAAAAGCTAGTATTTTATTAATATATATTTTATACTTAGAAAAACTATTTTACTTAATAAACCTAATACTTAAAATTCATGCGCAAAACATTGTTCAAAATCATGTTCACATTTGTCTAACACTTTTGTTCATAAATAATTGTGAGCTTAAATTTAATACTCAGTATAATATTCCATTTGATATAAACTATCTAACGTACGTAAATATCATATTTGTAACGGTAATGTAATATTGTAGTAGGTACGAAAATGAATGAACTCGAAATATATTTTTGAGTTCATTCAACGAGCAAAGACGTAGATAAAAACATATTATTATTGTATTACGAACCAATGATGCGATGTAGGTAAATGAAACTTTAGATGAAACTTTGAGTTTAGTCTATGACATTTCTTTACATCATTTCGGTCGATACAGAATATTATATTAGTATGGTATTTATGTATTTGGTAAAATATTTACATCGACTGCAGGGTAAAAGGAGTGTTAAAAGTGAAACCAACTTTAAAATACAAACAAAATAAAAAATAATTGAGAATTGGAAAAAAAAACAGCAAAGTGAAAATAACTTTGGTTTCCAAAAGTCCGTTTTGGTTCTGTTTGTTGTATTGTATTGGAAAACTTCTGAACCGATTAAGATGAAATATGCCCTCGCCCCTGAGACGACCCACTGACCCCTGTTCCATAAGATAAAATATACTTAATTCAATAAAAAAGGGGTATTGCATTTGCTTGCACATAAAATTGAACACACAATCATGTTAAAAGCTTCATAGACTAACATAAACAAATTGTGTGCCATTCCAATAGTACCATACCTACGTCAGTTGAAGTCGTTAAAAATAGACAGTTTAATTATCCATAACAAAGTAAAGTAGGTACATGGCTTTTTTGACGACTTAAACTTATTTCTCAAAATGTTGGACTTCGCTTTCAATTTCTCATCTCAAAGACTCTCTAGCAATATTTCAAACTACTTCATAATATTGTAACACAGATACGCATCACACCTAGTATTCTGTCCCTTGTTTATTGATTATTCGTAGTCTGTGAATAAACTAAATTATGCTCCACTTCTATTGAATTAATATTCAACGAGAACAAACTCTTGTACTAAAAGTGTCAGACGGTTCGTGTTCGTAGTAATAATTGATACAGTTTTGCATTTTATCTTCTATTTTACACGAGTATTGCATTAGTAGAGTAATTTTTAGAACTTGTGACTAATAGAAAAGGGTAAAGTTCACTAATTAGGTACCTAGGTATGTGGGTAGATTGTGAACATATTCATGCTTAACATAGGTCCTGATGTATGTCCTTAGGCCTTTTATTTTACTGGCTGGCTAATAGAAAACTAACAATTGCGAAAAAATACCTAAAAAGTATCAAGAATGTAAAGATAATTAGGTTCTTTGGTATCTCTGTGGGCGGTTTTTGAACATATCTATCTGTAACGTAGGTCTCGGTGTGTACCTATGTGTGTATCTACCATCAAATAAAAAACGTTTCATCACAATTATTTTCTTAACAAGTATCAAGAATTTTAAACTACGGAGGTAACTTCTTGAGTGCCTCTGTAAGTAATTTGTTAACAAATCCATCTTTCAAATAGGTTTCGGTCTATATTTGAGGAGGCTTTTTCATTTGCTATTTAATAGAAAACTATCAATTTCTCTTTTTTTTCTGACAAGTATCTTGATACTTGTTAGGTAAAAGATTGTGAAATTAGTTTAAGTTGAAGTCTTTGGTACTGCTGTAGGTAGTTTGAGTCAAAGTCAAAGTCAAAGTCAAATCATTTATTTCAATTAGACCATTAAAAGGCACTTTTGAACGTCATTTACGAGAAAAAATTATAATATTGAATCTAGTTGAAAAGTAAGTCTCGATGTATATTTATATTTTTTTATCTTTTAATTTACTCCCTAATAAAAAACTGACAATATCAACATGTTTTTACCCAACAAGTATCAAGAAATTAGAACAAAATACCTTGTTTGGTATATAAAGTAGCATCTTTACATACTAAACAGAGATGACGTTAGATAAAGCACTTTACACGCCAGAGACAAATAAACGTAACAAAGCAAAGATACCTGACTCGTAGTCCCATAAAAATAGCAGGGTTTACAGCGATATCAACAGTTGAAACTCTAGCATAATTATCATCCTTAATTTACTTAGTACACTTAGTCTACTAATGTATGTACTCAACATTCTTAGGCGGTATTACGACTAAGTGCGTCGTCTTTACTAAGGCCGCTATCACACGGACTGCACCACAACAACCGCACGCAGTCTCTATATTCAACTGCATGCAGTTGTACGTTCGACTTCGTGCAGTCATGATACCAACTGCACGCGGTCGGCTGCAGTCGAGAGAAGTCAATAGCAACTGTATGCAGTCGTGCTTTCAACTTCACGCGGTCGGCAACAGTTGTAGCCAACCGCGTGAAGTTGTAGCCGACCGCGTGAAGTTGAAGGCACGACTGCAGCCGACCGCGTGCAGTTGGTATCATGACTGCACGAAGTCGAACGTACAACTGCATGCAGTTGAATATAGAGACTGCGTGCGGTTGTTGTGGTGCAGTCCGTGTGGTAGCGGCCTTAAGAGCACTTACACGGTATTTCATACAAACTTTAAAGTCTTTATTTTAGTCTTTTTTAATGAAATTTCCTACGCATAAGCAGGATACGTAGGTCTAAAAAATTATCAGAGAATATTTTCGAAAAATTGTGTTAAAGCTAAATTCGACCGATTTTAAGGCATCTCGCGCACTAGACGACCAGGACCACGATCAGTGGCTGCAACGACCAGATTAACTACGTTAGTCATGGCAGTCTAGTGCGCGAGGCAATATAGTTAATTTGGTCGTTGCGGCCACTGGTCGTGGTTGTGGCCGTCTAGTGCGCGAGGTGTCTTAGTTTTCCATAGAAATTAACATTTTCATTTTTTTTTAATAAGACATTTCCAAGAAATGTTTTCTGATAACTTAAACTCTAAACCTTATTCTTTACCCTGTTTATGCCTAGAAAGTTTCATTATAATCGGTTCATTCAATTCGAAAAATAAGGACTTTAAAGTGTGTATAAAATGGTGTACGGCGTACTCGTACATGCTCTTAATGCTTTACAGTAACCTGTTGGGCTCAAATATCAAACTAGTTGTTGAAGAAAATTATTTCTTAGTATACTTTAGCTTCTTAATTATTGCTCTCAGTGGTATAGTTTAATTTAATTACTTATGAGTATTAACGCAGCGTCGTAGATGGGAGGACGACGTTAAAAGAACAGCGGGTTGGGGGAGACAAGCGCAGAACCGCACATTGTGGCAAGCTCTAGAGGAGGCCTATGCTGGAAAGCAAGGCAATCTTCAGTTACCGGTGTCAAGTAGTTAAATAGGAACAACATTTGTAATAGATTAAGTAAAGAATTTTATTGTAAGATTGTTAAGTAAAGACTATTATTATTATTAACGCAGCACGGTGACTCATACCCAAAATGTATATTAGCTTTAGAATTTTTTTTCAAAAATGTTTTAAATAGTATTTTTAATGACCTTATTGGTGAGGTTCTTCAGAAAGGTCGGATGCGCAGTACTTGTAACCGGTGTGCTTGT
The DNA here is from genome assembly GCA_949316365.1 of Hoplodrina blanda. Lineage (NCBI taxonomy): Eukaryota > Metazoa > Arthropoda > Insecta > Lepidoptera > Noctuidae > Hoplodrina > Hoplodrina blanda. The sequence continues at coordinate 5,338,322 of OX438582.1, forward strand.
ATGACTAGATATATGAATGTGGACGAAGCGAAAGGATTGTTTAAGGATCGTAGCAGGTGGCGTTCTGTGGTTTCGTCCTACCCCATGGGATAAAGGCGTGAGTGTATGTATGTATGACGTGTGTTTTTAATTAGCTCTATAAACTTATATAATTATCTTGTGTATACGTATCAAGTTTACTTGGAATTGGTAAACTGATTGCCAGGATTTTGTCGCTAATAAAATATAAGAAATGCTATAATGCTGCCGGGGCTAGCGTTAAACAAAACTTAGCTCGACAGTACATTAATTAGCTAAGAAAATTAAAAATATAGATTTCCACATTTTCGCCGACGTCAAAAAATATCTGTGAGCTAATATGATGAAACATGAAAACAGAATAAACATACAAACAAACTAATAAACACTCCCACACGTCGACATTTCTATGTATTAGTGTGGACAAATAATAAAGTTTCGCCTACATTTATTATTAGTAAGGATAAATATGCCGACTCTGTATTCATGAAATGAGCATTTTCTGTCTACGCACCAAAAGAAAATGCTTTGTTGGAGGTTATAGTTCAGCTCCCCCCTCATTCTCGAGCATCTATCATCATACGAGTGTGACGGAACCCAATTTCCTCTTTATATCACTTAGGAAAAGATAATCCTGCCATGTTTTTCTTTCATTCGCAGATCAAGATCTTAGTACTCATAAAAATATGGCGCGTCGGTATAATTCAGAGTGGATACTGTGAATAGAATTGAATATAATGCGTCTCATCCGGAGTGAATTATTCATTGGAAGAATAAAGTCTTGTGTTCGTATTCATAGCCTGAAATGGGAGTGGTGTAATGTTTCGTCACGGAGGAAGATAAAATGGAATGCTAGTGTTGTTATGAAAATAATATAAAATATGTTATAAGGTTGGCGATAGAAACAGCTTGACGAACTTATTTGACCGCATTTCAATCTAACGCATGCTTAAGGGCGACACATTGGCCGAAAAAGATTACGTACCGAACTTTATGTACGCGTTCTTGCTCATACGTTTATCGCCCACTTAAAACGCAGAACGCTGACAAATTCAACTTCTTTACCAATATTATAAATGCGAAGTAACTCTGTCTATTTTGTTACGATTTTATGACTAAACCACTGAACCGATTTTGATATAATTAGGTACGAGGTAAATTTGAATCCCAAGAAAGGACATAGGCTACTTTTTATTCCGCGACTTCGTCTGCGTCCGCGATAATCGACATTCACGCGGACTAAGTCGCGGGCAAAAGCTACCAATAACAAAGCTAAAGGGACTGACACTAGCATTGCAAAAATACTACACACTTTCAAAGTCAAAGCATTTATTTAAATTAAACTATTTACAGGCACTTTTGAAGTGTCAAGGAGTCGGTCAGTTAGTCAGAAAGTTGAAGCTATTGCTCGTTTCTAAACGTAGGAGGAGAACTAAAATCAAACTCCACGGACACTCTTTTTAATTAAGTTTGTACAAAATCCTGGCTACATTTTCTTGTTGCTTCTTTATAATCCAAGGTCATGTAAGACTTTCGACCTCACATTAGTGCTCCATTTAATCCTACTCCATGACGTGTAGTACGAGACGATACGATATAATAACGTGTCGGTATTTATGTCGCATTATATCTTTTTATCCTAGTGCGACAGAGCCAAAGATATTTTGTTTCCCTTTATTAATGTACAGGCACTTAGTTTTGGGTATTATCGTCGTTATTTATTGTGAATGCTGATTTCCTGGTTTTATATAGGTACTTGTAGACTCATAATAAAACCGAATGCCATAAAGAATCTATACAATGTAATACATAACATTACGCCTGTAATCTCTGTAGGATTAGGCAGAGGTGTACCCGCTAGTACACCCACATTTCGCCTGTTAAGTTTAAGTCCTACGTAATAGGGGGCGAGCCAATTGCTATCAATCGGACACACATCCGGACTCCGAGGCTGCTACTGAGAAATTCCTGATGAAAAAACCCGATAACACTTTGCCCGACCTGGGAATCGAACCCAAGACCTCATGCTCAGCAGTAGCACGTTGCGACCACTAGACTAACGAAGCAGTTCCAAGCAGCTAACAAGTTACTTTTACCAAAATTTTAATTTATAACATTTTTGGCTGTCTGGATAAATCAATTTTGTTGGGACTTTCACTAGCAGATAGCTGATATTATAAAAAGTGAATGAAACTACTTTTATTTAAGAAAAAGAATTATAGTTTGGCGCAAAAAACAAACGCATGATAACCGATATTCACACGATCGAAGTAACGAATAAATAAATGAATGAAGTATGAAAGTAGGTCAATTGAAAATGTAGCATTGTTTTGAATCAAGACATAATAATTAATGAAGGAGCTGTAGCAAAGGAAGACATATTTTATAAACGTCTCCATTTGCAAGGAGTTTCAGAGGAAATTGTATTTCAAAGTATGTCTCATAGCTAGGATATCGTGGGATGAAAGATCGCCTTAGGGTAGTCTATTACTCAGTTAAGTATTACAACTTTATGAGAATATTATAGAAATAGAACTTGTCTGTTAGTTTTAGTTTCAAACAAAGATAAAATAATTTACAATATGGCATTTCTATTTATTTCATTCTAACATTTCTCATTTCATTTTTTAAAGTATTTAATCTGAATGCGAAAAAAAACATTGTGATATACTTGGCCCCAAAATGTTTCCTTGCGGTACACCCGCATCATTTTTCTTTTGACCAATTATGCACATGTTTACCTATAGTCGCCTTTGACATCAAGGGGTAGAAAGGCGTGTTCTATTTTAACTCGAGACCTCTACCTCACCATAATATCATAACTTATAGCTATATTCTACGAAAATATTTTCATTCGCTGACCCCACGCAAATCGCCCTTTTTGCGTGAACCCTTTCTCTGTTTATTGGAGCAGCTTTATTTTATTCAGCGAACGTTATTTCTATGATTGCTTAGCTGGCTATGAAATATTCACGTATCTCTTCTATGATTTACCTTTTTTTACTTCACTACTTTAAATAAAAAACAGTGATTTAACATGACAAGTTTTTTCAAAGAAAAATATGTATTATTTATTTAGGTTATGTCTCTTGTCAGCTTGATAATCAAATCAGATTGTAGTCTAATGTTCTCTGTTCAAATTGTCAAAGTCAAAGTCAAAAATATTCTGGGCAAAGACTTCCCACAAATACTTCCAGGGACTCTTTTCCTGCGTCACCTCGAACTATAGCCCTCGTATTGGCTAACTTTTTAACGCGATTTCAAGGTTGGTTCTATAGTAAAACTTGTTCATAATGACCCTTTTTGAGGTTGTATACTACATATTTATGATCTTACCAAAAACCGTGAATATTTTAGTTCATAAAATAGTTCTAGAAACTAATTACCAAACTTCCGTCCGGAATTAATTAAGGGTTTGTCCATAGGTGTCTGCAATACTTGAAGGCTTCGGTTGGAATGTAATTGAAAAGCTTCGTCGGGTCAGGGAAATAGTTCCACCTAGATATAAATAGCACTGGGGTCACTTTATTCGTGACCACCAGGTATAAAATATGTATGTATGTGGATGGGCTTCCAACTTCAATACTTGAATGAAAAGACCGGCTTTTAAAATAGCGTGCTCAAATTCGGAGCTAGGGCAAACAAACAACTGCTAAATATAAAAAAAAAAACAATCACCCATCATTTTTTAATTCGAATCCTTCTGAGTGTTTGAATATAGATAAAGTTTTTGGCCAGATTGCAATGGCATAGGTATACAACTTTCACAGTATGAACTTTGTAGTTTGCCTTGTCCATTAGGCAAGAAACGACATTTTCTATGACCTCCTTATATAGCTATCTTTACTATCTATAGCTAAACATCTTAATTGAGTCCTCGCCTGCGGTGTGTAGGGTTGCAGAGGTAAGACGAGAGCTGGGACCGGGAGAGGTGCGAGCGGCAAGTGCTCGTGGCGTGATACACAAGAGATGAAATGTACACTGGACGGTTCTTAAGATATGTGACGTCACAGTGGTTAACGGTTGTGAACAGAGTCAGCAGGCTAAAAAACCTGTAATGATGTTTATTATCCTGTATATTATAAAGATACTGCAAAATATTGCGTATTTTCGTCAAATATACGTATAACTAGATACAATATCAGCACACACGACACTCATTAAATAGAGTCCCCGTAGCGCTTTTGAGGCCAAACCCAAAACAATTGGGTGACGTGGTTCTGGCGACCGGCGGTTAACGCACCTGTGGCTTTGCACGCATATCGATCTTAATATTGTGTTAGTGAGCTATTCTCACGCCATTTGCGATGCTAACGTTGTTTTGTTACGTATTCAGGGTGCAATCTTGTTAAATTGAATATTCTTAGGTAATGGAAATTGCTTTTGGAAATTGGAATTGTTTATCTTTGACATCACTGACATCAGTAGGAGGAAACCTACAACGATGTATTCATTGCATGAAAATTGGGAGCTTAGAGTTCATTGACCCTCTCGCTTAGCTCTGCAATTGCGCGACAGCGACGTCCTACAAACTTCTATTTTAAGACAGACCTATATAGGGCTTTGTGGCAGGTAATGAATGAACAATGCAACACGATCGAAGAAAGACAAGACTTTTGAACTATCGAGCCAATTTTTGTATATTTCGAACCTAATTTTTACTTTAGCAAAGTTCTTAATACAAAAAATTGTCTCGATGGTTAAAACCATGAGATGGTAAAGTTCCAAATTCAAAATGAATGTAGCCAGGACGTTATTTATTTTAATGGTTAATGTTTAAGGCCAGCAATAAGTCAGTTGAAGATATTTAGCGTGTTAGCGAGTTGTCAACTCCTTGGAATGGGCTATTAAAGTTGTTTATGAAGACAACCATTCAGCCATTTGATTATATAAACTGTATTGTTTTCCTTGAGGCTGGAAAAGGCAGCATAAAGCTATTCAATTAATGTAGTTGCTGCCTAGTTTGGGGACTGACGAACAAACAACCATGTTATCTAACTTAACTAGTTAAAGTTACCATAAAACATTTTTTTATGTGCATATGTGCGTATGGGCAAGCAAAGAGGAAGGATGAAACGCATGTGACTAGAAAAGTAATAAATATCAATGTGGATGGAGACGGAGGGAAAGGCTAAAGAAAAATGGATAGATTATGAGAAGAATGATATGAAAAAAAAAGTCAGGAATATTAATGAAAGAATTTTCAGAATCAGACCAGCAGTTCAGGAGATTATCGCATTGAAAACAAAAAAAATAGAGTAGAATATTGCGTAATTGCGTGCATGCCAACAAATTAATGTCGCGTGGAATTATGCATACAATGCATACAATGTACCAAAGCTATTTGAATAGTTAAAAATGCTGGAAGTATTAAAAGCCACTCAGTAAGCATTTAAAAAATCTCGCCATGAGGAAAAAATCCATATGATAAGATGACCTCATTCTTTGGCTGAAACGATTAGGTTGAAAAAAAAAACCTTTGAAAAAGATATTTTGGGAAGTTCTCTGATGCTTTTTTTTAAGGGAAATCATCAAAGACGCTATGGGCGGAGCGGAAGGGAGTGTCAGACTCTTATTGACTAAAATCCATCCGTGTTCCTCCTAATACTCTTGGCGATCCAGGGCCGCGGTGACTCGGGAGCGGTGAATGCTTATGCGAATCCCGCACTCCCGGCCAGAAGCAGAGGTGGAGCACTGCGGTGGTTTTAGCCGGTAAGAGTCCAGCATATCCCTCCGTCACCTCCACGACGGAGGACCCCATGAGGATTTCTAACGCGCAAAAAAAAGGCCGCAGTGACTCTTCCGAACAAAATTCGCAACCCTGGCACAAGTAATCTGATGCTACAGAAATGTTACAGTAAGTACTCGTAGATAGACAAATGTACCCGTATCAATCAAGTTCTAGGCATGTAAATAACACAACAGACATGTACTATGTATGACATACGTACAGTACCTAATAAATCTCAGTGAGTACGATGTTTGTTTCACGAATGTTTTGAACCGAACTAAAACTGTACTTTGTTTTGTAGAGCAAGGACGCCATCAGAATCAGGATCTATTCACATTTTTTATTACACGACAACTACGCGTTGTTTACGTACTCGTACGAACAGTAAACAATTCACGTTAGTTTCGTAACAATAATATAAAAAAAAAAACAAAATTGGAATACTAAAACGACAATTTTTATTTTTTTATTTTAGGTGGTTTTCGAATTCGAAGTTTCGAACTAGCCGTCTTTCCGCTGGGTTTAGGTAGGCGGGGCGACGATCCCGCTCGTAGACAAAGATATAGGCGCGCGATACTGCCTACCGCATACGCAAATGGGCGATTCTATTCTTTGAAAGAGGTGTGTACCAAGCCGATGCTGGTACATTGGAGGGCAGGCGCAGTTTTCGATACGTGTTTGAGTTGAATAATAAATGACTAACTGTGCTTGCTCGCGGGGAGGCGGTCAGACCTTCCAAGTATAAAATGCGTCACTCACCTGCTAGCCTCCTGTGGCTTCTCGAGGAAATCTTGTCTAGATGTGGCACGTGGCTGGCGTTGCCCCACGACCGGCCGGTCCGATGATCCACTCACAAATTAGTGCACCAAAGTCTGTACAGCACTATATGAGCCTTCAGGAATCACGATCAGTCCAGATAAAAGCCGTTTAGCGACAATTAATCCCTTCACCAAGGATTTTAACCGGGAGCGCGCATTTAGGCAACGGTAATTGCTGCCATCTTGGAATCGACTCGTTTCCTTCGTTCGCAAGCACAGTGCGCGCATAGATAAAAAATGAATGGTTACGGAACATTCCGCCCACCAAAATGCATAGTATTTTCACTACGTTGAAAGAGCGGAACTCGCGAATAACGGATAAAACGAATGAAGAGTTGATGTGATCGATTGACATTAACATTACACTAATTTAAAGTTAACACTAACTTAAACTAAACTAGAATCTAATGAATTGAAGTTACGGTGAACGTTCTGTCTAATCAGTCTGAGTTGGCAGGGGGCACAACTTTACAAGAGGTCTCGTAAGAAGTGATCCGTTTGCCAAGCGCACAGTGGCCACACGTACCACGCCGTCAGGACCCGGATGTAATTTCGTGACCCGAGCAAGAGGCCAATGCAGCGGTATAGTGTTTTCGTTTTTGATGACCACGATTGAATCTACAGCTAACGGTTTGCAATGCTTAGTCCACTTTGCTCGCTGAGTCAACGATTGTAGATATTCGACCTTCCAACGTTTCCAAAAGTCTTGTTGGAATCGCTGGATGAGTTGCCATCTTCCTAGCCGAGTAAGATTTATGCCTGATAGATCCTCATCAGGGACCGAAGTAAGCGGCTCTAAAGTGAGAAAATGACCCGGGGTCAATACGTTTAAGTCATTGGGATCTGAGCTCAGCGAGCAAAGAGGTCGCGAGTTCAGCATAGATTCGATTTGTACAAACAAGATTGTCATCTCTTCGAACGTTAATGTCTGATCACCGATAATACGATAAAGATGGGATTTAACTGCTTTAATTTGTATCTCCCATACACCGCCAAAATGACTACTAGCCGGAGCATTGAATTTAAATGTTATGTTTTCGAAATTAGATGCGTCCTTCATGTACTCACTTAGTTGGTTGCAAGCGCCTACGAAGTTGGTTCCACAATCTGAATGGATAACGCTTACACGACCCCGCCTGCCAACAAACCGGCGAAGCGCTGCTATGAAAGCGTCCGTAGTCAAGTCTGAAGCGACTTCCAAATGGACTGCTTTCGTTGTGAAGCACACAAACAAGCAAAGGTAAGCTTTACTTAACTTAGCTCCTCGATGTCGTCCTAACTTAATGCGAAAAGGCCCACCATAGTCAACACCGACGATTGAAAATGGCTTGACTTGGTTGATGCGAGTGGCTGGTAGATCGCTCATAAAAGGTTCAAGCGGTGTAGGGCGCGTGCGGAAACATTGTAAACACTTTGACAAACAATGACGGATTGCGCGTTTTGGTGATAATATCCAAAATTGCTGTGTCAAAAGATAATGCATTGTATTTATACCGGCATGACAGTTTTCACGATGGAGTGCTTCGATGATCATGAACGTTAGTTTAGAATCCTTAGGTAGCAGCGCAGGATGCTTATGCTCATACTCGAGCCCAGAACGAGATAGGCGACCGCCCACCCTAAGAATTCCCGATTTATCTAAGAAAGGGTTAAGTTTCTGCATGGGTTTTGAAAGAGGTTTTGAGTCTTTCAAACGAGTTATTTCCTCACCGAATTGCAATGATTGTACTCTGCGTACGAAAATCAATAAGGCGTTATGAAGCTCTGTTCGATTTAAATGATGGTCAGAACTTCGCGAAGAAATTTTGCGAGAGCATTCTACGAAACGAATGCAATACGCGAGTACTCGTTGTGCTTTACGAATTGATGAGAAACTTTCGAGTAAAGAATCAATGACGTTGGTGTCGTTATGAACAAACAGAGAGACTGCGCGCTCTTCAGATAATACATCAGCTTCGTTAACATTATCACTGTTGTTTGGCCAAGTGTGAGAAGGTTGAGCGAGCCAACAGGGCCCCGCCCACCATAACGAATTGGTGACCAACTCAGCAGGATAAAGACCTCGAGAGGCAATGTCAGCTGGATTATCCGAACTGGAGACATGGTTCCAGCGAGCTTCCGGAATAGTATCCTGGATATGACTCACTCGGTTGGCGACAAAAGTCTTCCAACGTGACGAGTAAGATCGAATCCACGATAATGCCACCATCGAATCTGACCACGCACAAGTGTCAGCTATGGGGAAAAATGATGAATAGGTTTCTCTGACGAACTTCAGAAGATCTGCCAGGAGGACCGCCGCGCACAATTCGAGACGAGGTAATGATATTCTTTTTACAGGTGCTACGCGAGATTTTGAAGACAGAAAGAAGACAAATACACTACCATCGACGCAAGTGACACGTAAGTAGACTACAGCTCCATAACCGGACTCAGAACTATCAGCAAAGCCATGGAGTTCACATGTTTTCATATTTTTTACAGAGATGCATCGGGGGATCTCCAAGGACTTAATGACAGTTAACTGTTGAGTGTAACAACGCCATTGTTCAACGATTTCACACGGTGGAGAATCGTCCCAATTAATACCTAACATCCACAATTTCTGAACCAAGCACTTAGCTAAGAAAGTTATAGGGGTTAGGAAACCCAAGGGGTCATAAATACGTGCGAGTTCACTTAGAATCGCACGCTTTGTGCATTGGCGATCGATAGGTTTGACCTCAAACAAGAATTTGTCTCTCCTGGGACACCACTTCAGGCCCAAGATCTTCAGGGTGCTTGACTTTTCGATGTCCATAGACACAAAGTCAGTTAGACAGTGTTCCGGAGGTATATCAGCAAGCACCTCTTGTTCATTGCTAGCCCATTTACGCAGCTCAAATTGACCTCTCTTTAAAAGCTGGATGACCTGAGTCTTAACTTGGATGGCTGTCTGGATATCAGAACTGCCACTCACGATATCGTCAACGAATGTATCAGAAGTCATCACTTCGCAAGCGAGAGGTAAGTCGGTTTCATCTTCTGCAAGTTGTTTGAGAGTGCGGCAAGCTAGAAAAGGAGACGATGATAATCCATAAGTTACAGTATTTAATCGATACTCTTGAATTGGGTCTGTTGAATTGAATCGCCAAAAAATTCTTTGGAAATCTCGATCGTCAATTGACATGATAATATTTCTAAACATTTGACGAATATCGGCTGTAAATACGACAAAATGTGTTCGAAAGCGAAGAAGGATCTCGGCAATGTTAGCCTGCAATTTAGGACCTACGAGTAAAGATTCATTTAACGACACACCACGAGCGTCTTTCGCAGATGCGTCGAAGACTACTCTTAGTTTTGTTGTGGCGCTGTCAGGTCGCAAAACGCAGTGATGAGGTATGTAATAACAACCCTGGTTGATTTCCTTTGAAGGAACTAGACTCATGTGGCCACCTTGTAAATAGTCAGACATGAAGTCACAGTATTGTTCGCGTAAAGCCTCATTTGCCGCTAACTTGCGTTCTAATGATTTAAAACGACGTAAAGCAGATTCTCGCGATCCAGGAAAAGTTAGATTCTTGTCTTTATCTTTGAAAGGCAAGGTAACGGTATACCTCCCTGAAGCATCGCGGGAATGTTCGGTAACGAATTTTTGTTCACAGAGTTCTTCATCCGGTGTCAACTTTGAAGACTGAGGAATGTTGTCCATTTCCCAGAACTTCTTAACCTGCTCATTGAGAAGATTATCGTTTGAAACGAAGAACGAATTGGGCAGTTCGTGATTATCACAGCAACTGACGTTTCCTAGTAGGATCCAGCCGAACACAGTGTTGATTGCAGATGGTTGGTGCAATCCTCCACTAACACTACCTGGTAAAAGGAGTGAAGGGAAGACCTCAGCACCGAGAAGGACATCGATTTGACCAGGTAAGTGACAATCAGGATCCGCTAGGTTCAGATTACGAATATGATGCCACGCAGATTTGTTCAGCTTAACGACTGGCATATTGCCGCAGATTTTAGGTAATGTTAACGCTTCAATACTAAACAAATCGTTGTCGTGGACACCTACGCTTAAGCAGATTGTACCACTAGCGGATGTTGAAGCATGACCTAGGCCGTGAATCCTACGCGTTGACTGCGTTCGTTGGAGACCTAAACGCTCAGCAGCACGTTCAGTTATGAAGTGGGCCTGACTTCCGGAATCAATCAGCGCACGAAAAGTCTGATAACGACCCGACGAATCACGAATTTCGATATTAGCTGTGGACAGCAGAACCATGGAACGATCACCGATATTGGTAAGTACACTGACCTGCGAGGTAGTGGCGTTTTCGGTATTATCGGTTTTCGAAACCTCTGTATCTTGATGTAGCAAGGTGTGATGTCGTTGACGACACACTTGACACGTGAACATTGATTTACAGTTTTTTAGTTCATGTGATGGCTTCAAACAGTTGAAGCACCAATGTTTGGTTTTCACGTGGTCAAGTCGTTCCTGAACAGATTTGTCAGTAAACGATTTGCACTGATTAATGGCATGTTCTTCCCCACAAAACGGACACTTGTACTTTCGAGGTTCAGTTGGTGGCACAAGAGCAGTTCGTGAAGGACACGACGATGTTGACGACGATGGTGCAGTTGCGTTCGATGTGGTTGAATTCGATGATGAGGGCGCAACTACTGGCGGTTTGTCAACTACTGTATTCGATAGAAATGTCGAAGTAGGTTTTTTACTTACGACCGCGGTGTTAGAATTCCGTGAACCACTCGGCTTATGTGGTTTTTCGTTGGCACGGTTATCGCGACCACTTGCGGAGAAGTGTGTGTCACGAACCAAAGCCTCGCATCTGGTGTACAGGAAATCGCTGAGATCTTTGTACTTTGGAAACTCACGAGAAGCAGTAACTCGTTCAAAAGCACAACGCAAATTTGAATCCATTTTCGATAGTAAAAGGTAACAGATTACAAAATCCCACTGATCCGTCGGTAGCCCTTGCCGTTTGAGAATCGATAGGTTTTCGTTGAAAGAATCAAGGACACGTCGTAAATCAATGGGTGAGTTGGCTTTCAGGTTAACGTTCAAGATCTCCCTCCAGCAAGTAAAGGCAAGTTCCCGCTTGTCTTTATACCGCGCAACCAATGCAGAATATGCTTCGTGGTAGTATAAGCCCGTCACAGGAAAGGTTCGTATAAGTGCTAACGCATCACCAGTCAGACTAGAGACGAGGTAGTGCATGCGCTCCGTATCCGAAAGTGAACCGTTCTCGTGAATCAGCGAGTTGAAGATATCGAAGAATTCGGGCCACAACTTTATGTTACCACTGAATTGCGGTAAGTTAATTTTAGGTAATTTTACTTTGAGTACACTCGACGGCTCATTATGAGATTTATTTGGTTCATCGTTATACGCGTTAGGCTCATCGACCTTCGTTAAGCGTCGGTGTATCGCTAAAATCTCATAATATCGTTCGTCGAAGTCGGATCTGATACTATCTTGTTCCACTTGTTGTTCATCTGTAAGTTCGCATAAGTTAAGTATGTCATCATGGGCTTCTTCAAAGTTATTTACTAATTTCGTTAAGTCTGAGCAATGTGCCAACAATTTACTTAAATCACATTCATTATTTTCCGCTAAACGCGCGACTTCAAGCGTCTTAGATAACCTATTAAACGCTAAAGTACGTTTTCTACGCAATACCGGTAAGTCGCGTTCAGTTGGACATTCGACCTCAACCGATTTACTTTTACTCAATCTTCGTAATGATTTTTTAGAATAGTAAGGCATTTTGTTTATTAGTTAGCCTTATTAACGTTAAAACAATCTATATTTAACAATAAGATTCTATAATGAACAAGTAATGGCACCGTTAAGTTTAATTAATAACAATGAAAAAGGTAAACAAACCTTTCCAAACTGAATAGAACGAAATCCGACCACCGTACGTCAACTGTTCAATCACAGTTCATTTAGTTCATTCACTACAACGCTAATCTACAGATTAATATTGTCGTTGAATAGAAAGAAAAAATAAACTAAACGTACAAATTCAATTTGTCTATGGTTCAATTCAATTTCAAATCGTAGAACAAGAACTACCTACCTACTCGAACTAATATGGCGGCGATGAAAAATACAAAATAATTCGCTCATTCAAATGGAAGAAATGTTCTAAGTATGGTTAATTGTGGTTATTTACGTTTCGATTCGATGTTAATCGATTTGTATGATAATTTCGGTGGAATATAACAACGAAATACGTGTAGCCACACGAGTTTATAGCGAATGAACAAGAATGCACCGGACACAAAGAATTTATCGATGATAACGTTTTGAAAAGATCGATGTACGTTTGAAAACTCACTTTTTTGTTTTTCAACGATTAACGAAATAAACTAGTGTAATGTATAGCAATCGACCTAAAACGAATATGTATTGCCCAAAAGTGGGAAATAGTTGGGGGTAAGTGGGACAAAAAATGATTTTAATTTCTTTGTGTCGAATGTTGAAAATTACCTAAGATTTTACGAGAACTTTACTGAGCGGGTAAACGAATGAATACTTATTATCGAATTATATCGAAAGTTCCCTGGTTTCGGCACCAAAAAATGTACCAAGCCGATGCTGGTACATTGGAGGGCAGGCGCAGTTTTCGATACGTGTTTGAGTTGAATAATAAATGACTAACTGTGCTTGCTCGCGGGGAGGCGGTCAGACCTTCCAAGTATAAAATGCGTCACTCACCTGCTAGCCTCCTGTGGCTTCTCGAGGAAATCTTGTCTAGATGTGGCACGTGGCTGGCGTTGCCCCACGACCGGCCGGTCCGATGATCCACTCACAAATTAGTGCACCAAAGTCTGTACAGCACTATATGAGCCTTCAGGAATCACGATCAGTCCAGATAAAAGCCGTTTAGCGACAATTAATCCCTTCACCAAGGATTTTAACCGGGAGCGCGCATTTAGGCAACGGTAATTGCTGCCATCTTGGAATCGACTCGTTTCCTTCGTTCGCAAGCACAGTGCGCGCATAGATAAAAAATGAATGGTTACGGAACAAGGTGTATTCTGAAATACTGTTAAACATAACAAACGACTAAAATACACTATGTTTGGTCTCTGCGTCACCCTAAGGTAGACTGGTAGAAAATGCCCAAGGCATTAAGTCCGCTTGTACAGTGTATTTTTTTACATATATTATGCATCTTTTTCTTCTTTATCGTGTGGGCAATAGCTCACACGATAGAGAAGAAGAAGAAGATGCATAGGGTCTTATGATCCCACACATCCTAGTGTCAGAGTTTCTAAACCAGCCCACATGTGCATAAAGTTGAATAAATAATAAAATAAATAAAATAAAAGTACCTTTGTATTCATTATTGACCAAGTGTCGTAATTTTATTTGTATATATGACATCCTCTTCAAAGACGAGGATGCAATACTGCGCCTTGTATGTATTAATGACGTCTTAACTACGACTACAAACATCTCATCTTCCAATGATACCTTATTCGTTATTACACGACTTACATATTATTATGTTGGCGATATTATTATGAGCACACAGATGAACATACATGACATACAAAAACTGTTAAAATCATAACCCTCTTTGGCCTTTCCGTAGTCGTGTAAAACACGTGAACTAAAAAAATATCTGCCCAAATCGTAAAATGGACGTTTGCATATAGCCGATAAGTAAATATTTGCTTTATGCCATTGACCCGACCCGCATGTTTGTATCTGCATTGTCATAACAAAATTGTGAAACAGAAGTGTACATAACAGATTAATCTGGCACACACGACAAACTACTAGACATGTATGGAGTTGTTGTTTGGTGTTGTTACATGTGCGTGTTGTTTTTGTGTAGTTTAAGTAACCTTTTCGAATCTACAAAAAACATCACATAGCCTACGTATACTATCCATCAAACTAAGCAATAGGGCAAAAAATATTACTGAGGAACGCATAAGCGCACGCGCACGGATAAGCGTTACTATAAAGTAACGTGCAATATATCTTACGGAAAACATTATGTTCACTTGCGCCTACATTAGAAAATAAGGAATTTGTTTTCGTAAAATAAGTAAGAACTTTAACCGTCAATATCTCCGGACCCAAAAGATTCCCAGCTATGGTCCAGAACATAAAAATGATTGCAATAAATGGAAAAAAAAATACCTTGTTACTTTCGGCTATATTACACCCGTTAAATTTTGGTACGCACCCATCCTAAACAAAATAGTCCATTACCTACATTATCAGGTCCAGCGCATCCTACAATTCACCCCTTTAAACCCTACCTAAGTACATACCTCTCGCTCGTTTAGATTCGGTCTAACAAAGCTAATTCGTGCCACTGTCGTTAAACCCTCCCAGAGGTCCGCCTGCACTTACACCGAGACCGCAATGTTCCTAATTACTGCGGTAATACACGTTTTACTACGAATTTCTGCGGATTAGTGCCACTAGATAGTCCGTTATCATTCTACTCCCGTAGGTTATCTTTTTGGTCGGTTGCGTTTCTGTTGCAGAGGTTGTGAAGTGGTTCTAATGGGTTTTTGGATTTTCTGTTTTTTAAAGAGTTTGATTTCTTTTTTACAGTAATTTTCCTAAATAGATAAAGAAATGTTGGCATAAAAAAGAGGAAGAAGAAACGGCTATTTGAGAAAGAAATTGTGCGGTCAGGGGTCCCCCGTATGTGGAAAGAGATACAGAGATTGAGAAAGAGAGGGAAAGACATTGGAGGGGCTTTACGCTTTTTCCTTACGTGACGATTTCTGCCAATTAACTCTTACCGCAAGCCGCGTTATGGAACTTTATTTCAAAAAAATAATCGCCATATCAAAGAGATTTTCCCAAGCTACTAATTTCATCATGAATCCCTTTTCGTTCCAATTTTAGTGTCTTCACGTAATAAACTAATTATTTCATGTTTTATGACTTCATTACTGATGCAGTAACGCACAACAAATAAACCAGTTTCATAGTCAAACGCAGCCTGTTGCACATCTGTCGACATGGCAATTTATAGCCGCAATTACGTAGATTGAAACAGCCTAACTGTCATGCCTGCACTGTGGTCCTATCTCCCTTTATTCTGTGTTATATGCCTGTCTCACTTCAGCCATTTTATTAGTTTTAATGAAGACTTTTGAAAGGGTATTTATTTCAAGAGTATGCAGGTTTATTTGGGAGAATGTCTTATTCAAATGAATGTGTCTTTGATGTGTAACACAGAATAAAATAAATTTTACTGATGTGTGCTAAACAAATAGATGTGTTAAGAGATTAATTTAGTTTAGCAAATGTAAGCAAATTAGTTAAATATTTATAATTAAAATTAGCGATGAAATAGATTGCAGTGGTTTATAAATTTAGTTTCTGTCCGAGATTTACCATAAAGCATCCTATGACACTCCACTCGGCAATAGTGTAGTTTCTTATCGGACTAGTACCTACCTCTTACAAACAAAACATGCCTATTACCACTTAAAAATATTAGGATGTTCACCAAATGAACAGAAGTCACACACAGTACACACACCCCCAATCCCGTTTGATTTTGAAAGTATTTAATAATATATACGTGCGTTCATTCTCGAGCGGACGCAATTTTCAAACATATGAAGCAATGGATTTTGAGTCCTATTCAAAATCCTTCGGATTATAAGTGTGGTGCTGAGTGCTCTTGATTTGAGAGCATAGAAAGTCATTTACAAGAGAAAAAGATTCAAATCCCTTACAAAAGATGGGAATTTTTATTTAAGATGGGTTTGCTCTTGACTGTACTCTAGGTCCAGAGATGACAGAGACAAAGTCTACGATGGAGTGAGCTTATCCAGAAGAAGCCTCTAACTTTGTAGAAATTAGGGTCGAATGTGTTCGGAAATACAGACGCAGGTAGAGAGTTCCACTCCTTTTATTAAGAATTGGGGGAATAGCAACAAGGTAGGGATGGTACGCTTCAATTTTAAGAAATGGCATCTAGAATAGTAAAATAGACATAGATATAACTAGCGACCCGCCCCGGCTTCGCACGGGTGCAATGTAAATACATAAACCTTCCTCTTTAATCACTCTATATATTAAAAAAAATCGCATCAAAATCCGTTGCGTAGTTTTAAAGATCTAAGCTATAGAGTTATCGCTATTATAGCTATAGAGCTATCTACGTTTTAAAGATAGGGACAGACAGACAGACAGACAGACAGGGAAGCGACTTTGTTTTATACTATGTAGTGATATGTACTAGGATACCAGGAGCAGTTAAGATGTGCTCATCTAAGTAATCCAATGTGCCGCGACGCAGACATATCGAACACGCAGCTGTGGCGATCACATTACGTAAAGAGCTTGGGACGTTCGTGTTCGGTCTGCCAGTGGTGACAAATACATACAGGCTGATTGGTAATCCGATGCATTCTTTGAAAGGGGATCGGATTAAGTTTATCTCTCCATCTATTTTATATAAAAAACAATTACCGTGCGGATGTTTTGTTCGTCTCAGTAAGTACTGGTTTAGAAAAGAAAAAAATCAAACACCCAACTGCGTAAAAATTAACTATAATATTTAAACTAAAAAAAAAGGTAGTTTAGTTTTGTTTTTTATCATTTAGATTTTTTATCAAGACAAATGACGTAACATTTATCAAAAATGTCATTGAAAAACATTGCCATCAACATAGCAGTCGGTTCAAAGGAAAAAAAATGTAAAAGTGCGAAGTTCAGGCGGTCATTATGTTTACAATAAAAAAAGAACATGAGCTTAATATGCGGTTTCCTACGTTGCTATTTTTAACTAAAAATGGATGCAAAAAATAATGACCATTGTTCATAAACAAAATATCAGACACGGGATTGCGATATTTGATTACCTTTTACAAAATCATATCTGCAGCGCAAACCAAATTTTATGGCATACAGTGTCAAAATCCACGTAATCTGCGGCTTTTCTGACATTTCAGCAAATTATGTAGGTAGGTAAGGTAGGTACATACATTTAATTAAATCTTGTACACATTCATGACGTCACTATGTGGTCTGAAGTCATTTGAGCAACAAAACCTTTTTCAGTACCGCGGCGTAATCCAGTAATTCTGTAATGTAATATGTACACGACCAACTTTGCGGGATTAAATTTTTATATATTTTTCCTGGAAAAGTTTTCTGTTTGATTTTTTAAAGTTAATAGTTTACCTCAATGTACCGAAGTGATTTTTATTCGAAGTTTCTGGAAAACTAAATATTTTACTAATAATATTAGTAATAAATATTTGACTGCCTCGTTGGTCTAATGAGTTTAATTATAAAGTCGGACAAAGTGTTGTTCGGTTTTCACATCAGGATTTTCTCAGTAACAGCCTCGGAATCTGGATTTGCGATTGATGGCAATATACTCACCCCCTATTACATGGAACTTAAACATAACTAGCAAAATGTGGTTCTAATGGTGTTCTAACTTCTGCCTAAACCATCCGGGATGCTATGTTTCGTGATGTTATGTTATGTTATGTGTTTCTGAAAAACCAAATATTTTACTTCATTTTATTTAGTTTTAGATTTAGATTTAGTTATATAACACATTTTTTGATCAGTGTTTTCTTTAATTACATAAATTATCTTATGACGCATTCGGGATACGCTATTCATTTTTATAACAATTACATATAAAATGCCTTGTCCTGAATGCCTGACTGACGGATCAACGCACAGCCTAAACCGCCGACCGACCTAAAACTTGGAGGGTGTGTTCTTTGTATGATGTAGACATCCGATAAGAAAGGATTTTCCAAAATTCTACCCCTTAGGGGGTGAAAAAGGGGGGGAAAGTTTGTATGGGACAACGTGATTCTTTGGTCCAATCTATTTCAGCATGAACATCCTTTAGGTAACAGAATTGATGGAAGACGTGCTTCGTATTTTATTGAAATTCATCCCCTAAGGGGGTTAAATTTTCGACTTCTACGCGGATGAAGTCGCGAGCAAAAGCTAGTCTACCTACAATTATCAAAAACCAATCCACTAGAAATTGGAACTCTTTTAACAATAAAATTCATGTTAAAACGATTTGTAATTACAATGTATCTTTTATACCCTTTGGAAGTTATTCACCCCAGCTAAGTGAATTGCTTCGACCTTTTAATTCTATTTGTTACTTCCTATATATCAAATGTCATGTGTTGCTATCCTTTCTTAATGAGAAAACAAATAGATTCGTTTATATTCGTGATTGAATACTTCAAGCCCCACGTAATGAGACACAATTGATTTTCTATTGTTCTGTCATACCGGTATGACAGCCGGGCTTTTGAGCGGTTAAAGGGTTAATCTTTACTGCCTCGTTGGTCTAGTGGTCGCAAAACGCGACTGCTGAGCATGAGGTCTTGGGTTCGATTCCCAGGTTGGGCAAAGTATTATTGGGTTTTTCAATCAGGAATTTCTCAGTAGCAGCCTCGGAGTCTAGATTTGTGTCTGGTTGATGGCAATAGGCTCGCCCGCTATAACATGGGACTTAAAATGTAACTGGCGAAATGTGGGTGTACTTCTCTGCCTAACTTTGACGGTTACAGACGTGATGTTAATCTTAGTAATACTATAAAAGCAAAAGTCACTAATAAAACATGTAATCTCAAAAACTGCTCGACCTATTGATGCTGAGATTTTGGCATGTAGGTAGAGGTAGTAGGAGAAAATATAGGTATACCGTGTAGGTATCTTCAGGTTGGACTATAGTTACCTATCTACCTATAATACTAGCTCATTTCGCTTTCAACTCTCAAAAGGCGTGCCGTTTCCCTATTTATAGCCCGAGAATTCTCTCTCTTGGGTGCATTTATATACACTAAAAACAAACTATTCGAATTGCGATCAAAACTTCCCCATTTCGCTAGGACCCTAGTCCCTAAAGCGAAATAAATACACGCCTGCAATAAATACAACTATCAAGGAACAGGCTAAAACATTTCGAACATAAAATACTAACGCAGACAAACGTAAAATCGCTATAAAAGCCGGACTCTTATTTATCTTTTTTTGCAAACACGAAAAATTATTCTTTCTGCGCGTTATTGTCGGATCGCGTGCTCAAAGGTACTGAGTCATGGTTGTAATAACCATGCCGTAGGAACCGTGACGGTTGAAAACCGACGTTGTACAGTTGCGAGCATAAATATGTATGCACTTTGAAAAATTCAAAAGCAATTTTCTCCTGAAATTACGATTGCAACTTTGAGATAAGATGTATTTGAAAATTCTATATCGTTTTACCATAAAATTTCAATCTATATTTTAGGATAAATTGAGGTTTAAATTTGCTAAGTGTGTAGAGTAGCGGTGATTGGTAATGATTTGACTTTGGTCAAATCATTCATTTAATTAGGCCACTACAAGGCACTTTTGAACGTAATAACACAGTACCTACGCACACCTCAAAATTCGCACACGACGTCGAAAGGTCATAAGTTTAACCAAAGTGTCAATCGATTTGCTTTGTAGATTGCTACTCCACTTATGACCGCTACTGTACATATTGATGGTAGTGACTGTACTGGAGTTTAATCACAGTCCTGCCCTAAATACGGGGTATTAAAATGCTAGCTATGAATGTATCGCTGGCTTTATAATAACAGCAAACAATAGACTCTTGCTCATATTAATCCTTGTGTATGTAAAATGAATACGTAAGGCGAGGTTTACACTTGAAATACCACGGCGTGGACTTGGCGGTAACACTGGATGATCTTTTGTTTGCGTTATGTCAGTAAGTACCGTTTTAATCCAATTTGTAGCATATTTTGATTAATATAAAGGTCTCATTTACATTGAATACAAGCACCATTAAATGGGTTTAGTTCTGTCAAAATAAATGAATTAATATAATAAAAACATAAGCTGTCATAGAGCAATGGCGCACTAGCGGCCATGGCCGCAGCGGCCAGGCCGCACGCGGCCAGCGGCCACACCGTGCGGCCAGGTGCGCGCGCTCTGTGGCGATTTCATACTAAGGTATGTATCTCGATGGCCGCCGCGGCCTGGCCGCTGCGACCAGGCCGCTAGTGCGCTATTGCTCTTAGGGTCTGACGACAGAAGTAAAATCTTAACGTCACAGTAGCATATTGGTGACACAAATCCAGTTTTTCCAGAAAAAAAATATTTAAATATTGAGACTTTATTGTATAACTCGTTTTGGCAGAATTTAGCTCAAATGAGCTTCTCAAAGTGATTAAAAATTAAAAGGCACTTCTGAATGCCAGATACTAGAAAAAATATAATAACAACGTGTGACACTCAGGTCACAAAAAAATACGCCTTAGCCAACCCTTTGTTAAAAATTCGTAAAGTTATTCAGTGAGGGATATTCTGTACGATGAAATATTTAATTTACCTAAGTGTGAACATTTTTTAAATTCACGGTTTATTTGTTTTTATTTACACTGGATTAACTGGGATTGTGCTAAGCTGGGTCTGTTATATATGTATGTGTATAAAATAACTCTAGTTTATTTGCTAAACTTTTTAACTGAACGTTGTGTGAAAGTGGACAGTATAACGGCCATGTTTTTATTTAATCTTCTCATTTATTAGCCAAAATGAATCATCCCACATAAAAGTTATAAGTAATTGATTGGATTTTGAATATTTAGCGCTGATTAATTTTATATCTGTTCTAAGCATAAATGTTGGATGTAGGTACCTGTAGTAAAGTGGCCTGTTTTTTCTGGGTGGTAATGTAAAACATTTTTCATATTGAATTAGTCTATCGTACTTAAATAATTAGATTATTCAGAAATTATGAATTGGCTAGTTTTAGCAGAACTATGCTATAATTATATAACCTATCTATGTTCAATTAATCCGTTGAGCATTTATTGGCTACTCTCTTTTTTTACTTAGTTTTATATTACATAGTCTTTTTTTCAGGTCCTGAAATCGCGTGTCTAGGTTGATTATAGAACGTCATGTTCGTGTGCTATTTCTAACTTAATTATCACTATCGGGCTGCATTTCAAATGCACTGTGTACGGCGCTCGTGAAAACTGACGGACTTAATTTATTGGAACAGAAAGGTTAGAATTACGACCACCATTGCTCACGCACAATAGTTCGCCATTGAGCGAAACCCCATGATAGAGATAGAACAGAAAAAATCACATAACATACCATCACGCCTGTAATCCCTTAAAGGTTAGGCCCAGTACCCATTAGTACACCCACATTTAGCCAATTTGTTAAAGTCCCATGTAATAGGGAGCCTATTGCCATCAACTGAGCACAAATCCAGACTCCGAGGCTGCTACTGAGATATTCCTGATGGAAAAACTTAATAACACTTTGCCCGACCTGGGAATCAAACCCAATTAAGAACCTCAGCGGTCGCGCTTTGTCACCACTAGACCAACGAGGCAGTTATTTTCTGAATATACGGGGAAAATTACCCCACTTGCATAAACATCTTTTTATTAATAATGCAAGTAGCATTATTTCTCAAATAATTTAAAGCTTATTCTGAAGTAGGTAGCTTGAACGAAACGGAAGGACCCTTTCTCTCTCTTTCTTTTAATGTCTATAATTGTTGTAGATAGCTCGCCAATTAAAGACTTTGTCTATACTTACGGACCTTTTGATCTCAAAGTAAGAGACACTTATGACGCCTAACACTCTTAAACAAAATAAAGAAAACCAACACAAAAAATAAACCAACAAAAAATAGGAAGAAAACAAAAATAAAAGCCTAAGTAAAGAAATGGATGGAAGCGCCAACGTGTTAAGATTTCCATTGGTCAATGAGCCGAGATGATTGATTTGATTTGGTGGAAGACGTTACATGTATGAATGGCCTGATTTAAGCCATTTTTCTTTACACATGAGTGCCTATATTTAACCTGTTCGTTGATTTCACACAAGTAAATCCATCAGGAATTTCTCAGTAGCAGCCTCGGAGTCTGGATTTGTGCCCGGTTGATGGCAATAGGCTCGTCCCCTATTACATGGGACTTAAACATAAATGGCAAAATGTGGGTGTACTGATGGGTACATCTCTGCCTAACCCTTCGGGGATTACTGGCGTGATGTTATGAAATATTTTTTTTTAAACATGTAGAAGTTAGGCAAACTTAACGAAAACTAAAATTAAGAGCTCCAACATAATAATTTAAGAAAATTTTACAAAATAGTGAAAACCAATTTATATTACTGTGTAAAGCAATTAGAGGCAAACAGCCAGAAACAATTACTTCCCTAGAAGCTTCCTTAAGGTGTGTGAACGCTGTTTCTCAAGAACTTGGGAAATCTTTAAAAAATAATCATTTATTTACAGGATCTTGTATTATCTAAACTAATATTAAAGAGATATAAAGAGATTTGTCCTTTGTTTGTAATGGATGAACTCAAAAACTACGTAACGGATTTTTAAA
This sequence comes from Hoplodrina blanda, assembly GCA_949316365.1. Taxonomy (NCBI): domain Eukaryota; kingdom Metazoa; phylum Arthropoda; class Insecta; order Lepidoptera; family Noctuidae; genus Hoplodrina; species Hoplodrina blanda. The sequence goes on from OX438582.1 coordinate 5,361,293, forward strand.
ATACTTTCGCCTATGGAAAGATCTATATTATCAGCGAGTAACATAGGCCATATAACATCATCATTTCAGCCATACGATGTCCACTGCTGGACATATTATGGGCCTCCCCTAAAGATAACCACAATGACTATTCGACATTTTTTTCGACACTTTTAGGGTCCGTTCACACAGACCGGCTCGGAGAGGAGATCAGATTCTTATCACGTTGAAAACAGAGTTTTTAGTATTTATAGTAAGGTTTATTTTTGCATGTTCTCTGCTTTTGTCATTAAGAATGCTTGAACGTGCTTGGTGTGAAATAATAAGAGGAGCCGACCGGCTCCGATCGCGTACATTTTCTCGTTCGCGCAGCCGATTGGCTCCGATTGCGTCCGGTCTGTGTGAAAAGAAAAATGCGCGCCGATGCTCTCCGAGCCGGTCTGTGTGAACGGACCCTTACAGTACCTTTTACTATTCCAATTTTAGAAAAAACAAAAGCAATATGGTCTAAAAATTTCATCTTGTTTACCGTCCAGCCTTTAAGCACATTTCCCGAAGTTACTTTTGCCTTTGTTCTAAAATGATAAAAAGTATTAGGATTCCAATTAAGTTCAAAGAATGAGGCAAAAGCGGAGGTAGGCAGCAAGCGATTGTTGTTCGAGTTTTTCCTCATATCGAGCGAAAGCCACAACTTTAATCAAATTGTTACGGCAATGTTTTTTGTTGAATTCAGGAGATACTTAGGTAAACATACCTTCATCCGTGAATTTTATTTATCCTACAAATACATGGTCCACTGGCATCGGTGATGGAAAAACATCATGAGGAAACCTGAGAAACGCCTGTAATCCCCAAAGGGTTTTACTTAAAGGCAGAGGTGTACCTATTAGTAGGTACACCCATATTTCGCCAGTTATGTTTAAGTCCCATGTAATAGGGGGCGAGCCTATTGCCATCAACCGGGCACAAATCCAGACTCCAAGGCTGCTACTGAGAAATTCCTGATGGAAAAACCCAATAACACTTTGCTCGACCTGGGAATCGAACCCAAGACCTCATGCTCAGCAGTCGCGCTTTGCGACCACTACACCAACGAGGCAGTCTTTTATTTATCCTACAAATATACGGCCCACTGGCATCGGTGATGGAAAACATTGTGAGGGAACCTGGGCGTAGGTATAGTCTATGTAAGTCTGAAATCACTAATCCGCCTTGAGCAAGCGTGGTGATCAATGCTCGTGCCTTCTCTGTATGAGAAGAAGCCTTTGCCTTGCAGTGGGACAATAGAAGGCTGGTATTTTTTTGCAAATGCACGATGACACAGGCTTTTGGAACCCCAAGCTTTTTGTCTGTTATACATATTAATATTAAAAATGCGAAAGTAACTCTGTCTGTCTGTTACGGTTTCACGACTAAACAGCTGAACCGATTATGATGTAATTTGGTACAGGGTAGGTTTGAACCCCAGGAAAGGACATAGGCTACTTTTTATTCCGCGACATTTAGGTATACGGATGAAGTCGCAGGAAAAAGCCAGTTTAAAATAAAACCCAGCCGTTCCATATAAAAGAGCCTAAGAAAGACCTACACAGCCAAGATGTATGGACTAGCTGATTGTTTTATTAAGCGACAAAGAAATTTGACTCTCTGGAATCATGTACTGATTATATGGTAAAAGTTCGTGTCACGATCAACTATTTTGTAAAACCACTAACGGATTTGTAAAGCAGCTGATTCGGCAATCCGTCTCCGACAATTGTGTAAGCTATTCAAGCACTTCTCTCCCGTACAAACAAGCCAAAAATGAGGAAATATTTTAAAGCTGACGATCTCATAATCCACCATGTAATACACGTTGGAATCCGTTACGCTGCTCAACATTAAGCCTGCAGCAAGATAATGAGATTTGAAACTTTTTGACACGTTAACGTTTTTCGTGAAATTAAATGGAGTAATGGAATGTAGCGACTTTTAACTTTGCTCGTAATAATTAAGCGGTTATATCATAATGGTCATTTTATCATCATCCGACTACGGGAATAAGGAAGTGCGACGATTTTAACAGCCTGTGTTTAAAAAGATGCCCGATCGTAGCTCAAAAATTACTGACCCGATTTTGATAAATGAGATCGATTGTCATTCAGAAAGGGTCATTTTCTCGTTTAACAGAGTACGGAAAGGGGAAGTCTGCCGATTTAAACAGTCTATGTTTGAATGAAAAGTTTAAAAATTACTAACTCCAATTTGATAAATTACTAACAAACTGTCATTAATTGCTATTTAGAATATAAGATTCATAATCCATTATACTTAGCTATAGTAATATTTCCTTGTAGACATAATATTTTAACAGTCCTAAATATTGAAGGTAGTTGGACGAATACCGTGGGGCTTAAAGCTTGATTCACACATATCAGTGAAGACACAGTTCCGGCACCCTGTGCTAAATTATTATTTCATACATTCTCTTTGAACGTGCCGCAACTGACACTGAGAGCATGACTGCGTCGTCACTGGCACTGACAAGTGTGAACGCGTTTATAGAGAATGAATGAAAAAATAATTTAGCACTGATACGGGACGGTGCCGAAACTGTGTATTCACTGATATGTGTGAATCAAGCTTTAGTCGGTAGTAGTCCGACATACCCCTCCGCTGTTCCCCGAGGCGGAGGCAGTCCAAAAGGATTACCCCAGGGGAAAAGAACAAACCAATCCCTACCATTAGGTAGGATGACAGCCTACCTCAAACTCACTTCACCACTAATCGAAGGGGATTTTAACAGAATAACACTCCAGAACGACTATAATCTGGAAATAAACGCCTACGCACAAAGTTAGACAAAGAAGACCTCTAACGGGCAATCAGAGTGTTATCAGAAAATGGGCTGAGGTAAAAGGAAATTAGGAATTATTAATGTGACCCCCCCTAATTTGTGGGAGGGGCGAGATTGCGTGACTTCATAGTCGGTTTACCGTGAAATATAACCGTTAATAGCTCGGGTTTAGTGTTTTGTGAGTTAATGGACGTTTACAACTGAATTTACGGGGTCTAGTTTAGTTAATGTGTTAGATTTTGTTTCTTTTGAGGTATAAATTGGTTAATAGTTATTACTATTAATGCAGGTATAGAACGTGTGTACCTACCGTCTTTATTTTACTGATGTTACGGCTAAAGCAATAACTATACATATAGGAATATACAATGAAAGTCTAAGGTGCAGCGTAGATAATTAGCAATGACATGATCTAGCACTACACATACATACATAAACTCACGCTTTTCTCCCATGGGGGTAGGCAGAAACCACAGAACGCCACCTGCTACGATCCTTACATACTCCTTTCGCCTCATCTACGTTCATACATCTCGTCATACAAGCACGCCGGTTACGAGTACTCCGCACCTGACCTTTCTGAAGAACCTCACCAATAAGGTCAGTGTGGGTCTTCCTAGGGCGACCCCTCCCTGCGTTGCAACTCACCTCTGCCATATAAATACCTTTTGTTAATCGTCTTTCACTCATCCTCTCAACATGACCGAACCATCTAAGCATACCAGCACTAGCACTATTCATTGATTAAATTAAAGTGGACTTAAAAACAACAGTGCCTAACAGCGTTAAAAATAGAGGTCATCCTAAAGAGGATTTTCATCACCATATAGCTCTTACTGCTAGACGAAAGCCTCCACAATCACAAGCTTTTAGTTCCCTCAAGATGGTACTCTACATAGCCTGAGAGGATATAAATTTATGAGCAAAACGACAACATGTTGGTATTACTATGCAGGCTGAATGTTATTAGAAACCTAAATCAACATTATACTATCAGACATAAAGTTCAATATCCCTAAACTAACCCTACCTTACCTTAGCATACGCAATTTCTCCAATACGCTCCCCTCCCTATTGTATTCGCTAGCAATATAAAAATACTTTCATTATAAGAGTGCGTGTACACGAGCCCATTAGGGGAAGCTATCCCGGGTTACCTGTTGCGGGGCGCATTAATATCGATCCTACCTTCTAGCCGCAAACCGCCATTTTTAATAACGTGACCACACGTTGCAATATTATCAAAGGCGGGTTTCGGGGACGGGACAGGTATGAAACGGATTTTCGTAAATATGATATGGGTAGGTATTGTAGAGACCCTGGCTGATTGAGCCAAATACAACCTATTTGGTATTATGAGATAAATATTACTTTTAAATATTTTAGAATAGAAGGGAGACGGGGTGTCGACGGCTGTCAAGCCTGACACGAAAATACTAGTAATAAAATATAATATTAATATGATTTAAAGAGAATATATAAAGTATAACAGTTTAATACGCGTTTCAATCATAAGTAGATTGAATTATATTCCGGTACAGTAGCAACCCACGTCTGGGTGCTACAAAGTGGTGTCGGGCGCCGGTCTGGATTTTTTTTTTCCAGAATAGAAGTACCTTGATGTAAAGCGAGTCCCCCAATGTCTCGTATATATTTAAGCGCATAGAAGAGCGCATAGAAGAATTTAGGCGTATGGACGACGCCTGAAGAAAAACAAAGCTAAGTATTGTTTGTCAATTTTATTATAAAAGGTGAAATGGAGCAATCCTCGCTGTTCACCATTCCTTTTTATTTCACTGGCAGCGAAGCTATGGGCTTCGACAATTTTTTAGAAGCATATCTGGAGATTGCAGCGGATAACGAATGGCGTGAAAGCGATTACGCATTGATTTTGGGTGCCTTCTTAAAAGGACACGCCTATTATTTTTATAAATACACGTATCACGAGGATATGAGTTTTTCCACGTTATGCGATGAGATGAGAGCAGAGTTTCCTGGACGCTACCGCTCAGTAAAGAGTGTACAAAGCGTGCAGAAGGAAACCGCAGTTCCATTGGTGGAACATGTTGAAGTAAATGTTGTGAATATTGAAAATAATGCTGATCTAATTTCTAGCAATAAAGAAGTAGATGAGCAAAGCTGCCAAGCAGACGATGATGATGAAGTTATTGAGGCCAGCTGCCTAGACTGCAGCCCTGACACAGAAGAGGAGGAGATGATGGTCGTGTTCCGGGAAGAACACGAAGAAGAAGATGATAAATCGGGTCAGTCCGGTCCATTTATTTTAATTAGTAGTGATTTTTCAGATCATGATGATGACTTTTCATCAAAAGAGGACAATAATTATAACAATAGTATCGAAATTGATGGAAAATTTGAAGATGATTTTGCCATAATATTGACCGAACCAAAAGAAGATGCTAAGATATCGTTGACGAATGAAATGAAGGAGTCACATGAAGGTGGTCAAATCATTTTACCATCAAATGAGGTCAAAGGTGGTATATTTAACTCTAGTTTGATTAAAGATGATAGAGCAGTTAATTGTTATTCAAATATTTATAATATTATTTCGGGACGTGCTATAAAAAGTATTAAGAAAGCACATTCGAAGAAAAAGGTGCAAATATATACCAAAAAGGTTAAAATAAAAAGTTTTGTTCATCAACATTTAGGAATTTACCATTCATTGTATCACAAAACCAAGAATTATTTATGGTTACAAAAAAAATATAAATTTTATTATTGTCATTTGATAAAAAACAGATTATTTTTACAAAATAGGTTTTATACATTTAATAGAGGATTTAAAGATATATTTTTAAAAGTAAATGATTGGAAACTTTTTATTTGGAGAATTTTATAAATATAATTGTCATTGTCTTATTCATTTCATGTCACTGCATTATTTTTGTACAAACAGCAGGACATGTCATATTAATTATTATTTTTGTTTCATATCCACTCCAATCGAGAGGAAGAAGGACAGAAGATCGTCGGCGACAACGACGATTGCGTATATTGTATTTTTATATGGTAGTCTATTAGTACGAACACGCTCCATATACAGCGAAATTTTAAAAAGAGGGGAGAGAAGAGTTGTTCACTTTGTTCACTGATGAAACCAACTTTGCTAACGGGGCATAGCCTTTGCAAAGAGTGTTTGGTTGACACTGCTGGTTCATTTCGTGATCAAGAGTTAACATACATTTTGTTTGATTAAGATTTTTTTTTTAGATTTCGCTTTGGATCGAGTTCATAATATTGTGATGTAAATTGTTTATTTCAGACTACCATGACTTTTCCTTCTTCTTACTCAATGACTTACGATGACGTTAAAGCCATGGATGTTTAGTTTATGCGTCTGTGCATATTCTTTTTATATATCTAAGCTTATTATTGTTATAACCCTTAAGGTAGATGTGGACTTGCCATATCATAGGGTATGGGAATGCGTAGCGGACTTTTAAGGAGTTTTGACGTTACAGGGTTTAAACCATGACTATGTGTTTGTTTCGAAGGGATAACATTTTAACCTAATATCATTTTAGTAAAAGATCTAAATTTCTCATACCAATGTCATGAGTTAAGCCATCTCTCCAGAGACATTTCCCTAGGTTTCTCCTTATGAGGTAGGGACGTCTGTTAGTTTTAGGTAGGGTTTTGATATTTATCTCATAGATGATTAGTTCCATCACTACGTTCAAACTAATCCTTTGGAGGCGTAGCTGATGTAGAGACCCTGGCTGATTGAGCCAAATACAACCTATTTGGTATTATGAGATAAATATTACTTTTAAATATTTTAGAATAGAAGGGAGACGGGGTGTCGACGGCTGTCAAGCCTGACACGAAAATACTAGTAATAAAATATAATATTAATATGATTTAAAGAGAATATATAAAGTATAACAGTTTAATACGCGTTTCAATCATAAGTAGATTGAATTATATCCCGGTACAGTAGCAACCCACGTCTGGGTGCTACAGTATATTCAATGCGTTTTTTTTTGGAATATTTTCATATTGAGAAGTGTTGCTTGACAACGGGTAGATATTGTGAAACAATTTGGGAGAGAGTCAACCCTCGGCAAAATTCTCTATAAAAATTATCTTTTACTAGCTTTCTATATGCAACTTGGTCCACGTAGAAGTATATCATAAAACATGGATATAATTATGTTAAAGTCAAATCATTTATTTCAATTAGGCCATTACAAGGCACTTTTAAACGTCATAATAAAGAAAAAGGAATTGAATCCAATTGCCCCTATGTATTTTATTATTACCATAATATGTTTTAAGGTATTGCAGTATTAATTCTAAGTCTTGTGTCATAATTTTATGACACTGTTCATAAGTATGGCTTTCTATCAGTGAAATATCAGACCAATACTTTCAGAGATTACCTCTTACAAACAACAATAAAAAAAATATCACAATCATAAATTAGGAAAAGTCAAAAATCCTATACAAACGTTCTTGTCAGAACCAGAAGTCGTTACCAATCAGAATCAGAATGATAACCTAATTACGCTACGTTAATTACCCAGAGTTACTGCATGCCAGAATTTGATTAGACCGCTATAGCGAGCTGTATAGTGTATAAGGAAGTAGGTATAAACACGCCAATAACGTGATATTACAAGCTTGTTACGTAATACGAGGGATTGTTTACAAAAGTGCGTGTACGAAGGAGTACAGGCGTACGACCCGCTCCCTCGCCGCACCTGTTGCGACCCATTAATATCGATCTATACAATCTTTACGTCCGCCGTCTTTTCTAGGCGTCCCTTTTTGCAAACTTTCATTTTAGGGGACTGTGTTTTGATTAGTCTCTTTTTGTTTTTGTTTTTGTTCATGGGAATGGCCATTTACCTTGGAAGGTATCTACTTATCTAGTGATAATCTGGATTTGGTTTACAATGATTTGGCTTCTTTTTGCTAACTTATGCTCGTGACTTCATTCGCGTTATTGTCGGTTATCCGGGGTTTCGTTTTTTTTGAAAGCATTTCTATGTCCTATGACATGATGTTGATCATGTTGATGATAATGATGCAGATGTTGTCAAACTTTCGACCCTTAACGACTGTCAAAGATTCACGTATGACTGAAATCGCCAATCCGACTAGATTCGTTTTGATAAATCATATCGTTTAACAAAAGGTAATTATATGGCAGATGTAAGGGGCAACGCAGGAAAGGGACGCCCTAGGAAGACCTACACTGACCTTATTGGTGAGATTCTTCAGTAAGGTCAGGAGCGCAGTACTCGTAACCGGCGTGCTTGGTCGAGATAAGTAAATGAACGTTGACGAGGCGAAAGGAGAATGTAAAGATCGTGGCAGGTGGCGTTTTGTGGTTTCTACCCCCATGGAAAAAAGGCATGAGTTTATGTATGTAGGTATGTCTATCGTTTTACATTTTTTAAGCTATAAAGGGATAATTATTCAATAAAGTACTATAGTTATATTATGGTCCACCCAAAATGATTTTAGCTATAAATAATATAACAATACAGTAAGGTATAACAACATGAACTTTGTATAATGAATGTAATCTAATATAATAATAAGTTGGCGTTTTAATGAATAGATATAAGTTTGGACTGTTATAAATGGAAACAGAGAACTCAATTTATCTGCCCGCGGTTTTCGCAAAATTAGACGGAATTTGCTTCCCGTGTCTACTAATTTATTGTAAAGTTTTGAATTGAAATGGTTCGCATTGTGATAAATTTATGTAGGAAACAATGTTTATATAAACTTGCGTAGTTTAAAGGAGTTTCATCTATTTTGGGTTTGTTGCCTCACTCAAAAAAGTATTAAGTTTCTTGCCGATTCTTCTCCATACGACACTGCCTTTTGGAAGCGAAAACTAGATTCAATTCATTTTTTTTTAAATGATGTCCAAAGGTGCCTTGTAATTGTCCATTGAAATAAATGCTTTGACTTTGACTGAGAATTTCTCCTGTATCGTGGGTAAAAACATACATATATACCTACACCTCGACTGCCTCATTGGTATAATGTTGTCTAGTCTGGGGTTCGATTCCTAAACCGGCCAAAGTGTTATTGGATTTTTCCTTCAGGAATTTCTCAGTATGTAGCATTCTCTGGATTTGGGCCAGGTTGATGGCAATAGCCTCGCCTCATTACATAGGACCTAAACATAACTGGCAAAATGTGGGTGTACTAATGGGTACAGCTCTGCCTAACCCTTCGGGGATTACAGGTATGTTGTTATGTTATGTATGTACGAGTATATATATACACAAACTTCCAGAACTGGAACAACTATCTGTAGGTCATACAAATATTTCGACCCCGTGACAAGCATTTTACTCAACCACAGCGCTAGCCATGTCATCAATACATACCTATAAATAAATGTTTATTACGCTTAAGTAACCCCGTTAACTGTCACTGCCATTAAATCAACTTTATTTAATTTGTAAATAGACAGGTGATGTGCTAATGTGGCCCAGTAGACCAGAGTTCATTCATGGGTCAAGTAATGGGTCGTCCTTTGGGAAACCTATGGCCCAAATGTGTTAGAGGACTTTTGGGGGTGGCATATTGTTTTTGTGGACACCGTAATTAATAATGTGTTTTGTTTGCACGCAAGTCACCAAAAGTAATTAGAAAAATATGGTAAAATATATTACAATTGGGTTTAGTACTGTAAAAACAAACCAACCCACATGGTCGTAATAAGTATGTAATTTAAATTACATACTTACACCAGCCTAATGGGACTAAAAGTGGGACACCACTTGAGGACAAAGACTTCTTCCCATACAGAGAAGGTACGTGCATTACACACTTATTTAAGGCGGATTGGCGATTTCAGACTTATATTAAACTAGCTTAGGGGTGAATTTTGGAAAATCCTTTCTTAGCGGACGTCTACTAACTATAAACTTCAAATATCTATACAGGGTTATTTTTAAAACACTAGCTACCTGAAAAGGGGTCATTGAACTCATCATTATGAACAACTTTTACTATGGGACCAACCCTGAAATCATGAAAGAAAATCAGCTATTCTGTTCCCTACAAAAATGCTACTTATCACAATCATAATGATTGTATGAAACAGCTGATTTTTTTTTCATGATTTCAGGGTTGGTCCCATAGTAAAAGTTTGTTCATAATGATGAGTTCAATGACCCCTTTTCAGGTAGCTAGTGTTTTAAAAAAAACCCTGTATGTATACGTCAAGCGGATTTCGATATTTACGTGATGAGTGAGTGAGTGATTGACCTTTCGCTTTTACATATTTAGTTTAAGTTTGCTCGGCTTCAAGCAAACCCCATTCCAATTATGAAACAAGCTTTAAATACCTACACCTCACCTTTTAAGAACGTGACAAACCATACCTAACCTAACAACCAACCAAATAAGCACCCAGATTATAGACACCTCATGAATTTAACGAACTTCCTTTTCACAAAGACATAAAATAAACACATAGCCATAAAAGTTTCCCCGGCCGTGGCGTGAGCGTAAATTACATCGCTTAAAACCAGTGAGAACATGGCCGAACCATGGTAACGCCGTATTGTAACCAGTAAACATTTCAATTCGAAACTTTTGCCTATTACTTAGGTACATAAATGTCGTGCTATTGGATGATAAAGGCGGTCCGACTTCTGTAGGTAATACATACATGTATATAAACTAGAATATTACAAAAAAAAACATTGCTCTTATCTGTACCTATACCTACTTATATTATAATGCTGAATAATTTGTTTGATTGTCTGTATTTTTGAGTGGACGTGCTAATCTCCTAAAAATTCTGATAGGAAGCTACAGTCAACAGCAAAAGTCGATATCTTAATTTTATATTCATTGCGTTTTACTTTTAATATTGTACTTAATAATTAGGATTATAAATCATAGATGTTAATCGACTTTTGTTGCTGACAGTGATCTGTAATAAAATTTACGTGAACGAAGTCGCGGTCGAAAGCTAATACAGATAATAAAATGAAATATGTTTTTACGTTATAAATACTCGTACAATACGTTTTCACTAACAGTAGGCGACATCTAAATTTTTAATGTTATAATTACCTATTGTAATCAATTTATTTCTAATTCAATTTAATTTATTTCTAATTCAATTTAATTTATTTTCAATCAATTTATATTCAAATCAATTTTAATAAATTACGACTAACATAATCTTAAGATAGAATGTTACTAACAAAATATGGACATTAGTCTGAAATAAACGAAATTTAATTTAATTTATTTATTTTTTAATGTTGAATTTTCAACTATACAACAATATAATTATATAATTAATCTATACTAATGCAATAAAGCCGAAAAGATTTTTTTGTGTTTTTGTTTAGTCTCTGAAAATTCTTGTTGTTTATTATGATAGCCAGATTCATGGTATAGTTTATATATCACCACACTACGACTTATGGGAGCGTGGCAGCAACCAAAGACGTAACTCAATACAGGTAAGAAAAACCACAGATTAATAAAAATACATAGCAATACAATGAACTACTGTCACACTCTATGTAATACTAGACCAAGTCTTTACATCTATTTTGAGATCTCCATAAAGTATTGAAATACTATATTCATTGAGTAATAGGTGTGTGACTAAGTATGTAAGTACCTACTGGGTCGTCTAAACATGGCTAATGGCTACCACACATCGTTAGTCTATGATTACATCGACACATGCTGTATTCATGTTTATCTACTCTATAGTAAATTATTAATCGTTTTTGATGACGCAGTATGGATAATTTATAGGTTTATTCATAAGATTCACGTTACGTCATCGGTCTAACAAAAGAAACAGAATTAATTGATTTAGTATGGAACATTCTACCTGTAGTGGGGAAAAAGTAAAATAGGTAGTAATATCTTTTTTATTTAAGGTTTTTTTCAAAAGTTTATCTTCTATGAACATCACTGACAACGGTAAAGGAAAACATCTTAAGGAAACATTTTATACAACACTTATAATTCATCTAAGTCTGGAATCGCCAATCTGCCTTGAGCAAGAATGGTGATCAATGCTCTTGCCCTTTCTGACACACCTTCAGTTTTAACTGTGCGATTTAACTGTACAGTCGAACTGTGCAGTTAAATCGTTAGGTGTGTAGAACAAACAGTTGACTGTTGAACTGTACAGTTTTAACTGAATCTAATCAAAATATGAATAGATAAATCTGTACAGATAAAACTGTACAGTTAAAACTGAGAGTGTGTAGTCGAAACTGCGCAGTTTTGTCAGTTTTCTTGCAGCGAGCGTGAAGTGAACACGCATCGACCTTGCTATCTGCCTTTGCGAAAACTTATCGACCATGGCTCAACGCGAATGGCTGGAAGAGTTTATACTACTATACCAATCGGAGCCTTCGTTATGGAAAATCAAGAGCAAGGATTACCATAATAGAGTAATAAAAGAGTCAGCTTATGAAAAGCTTATTTTAAAAGTACGCGAAATAGATCCTAGAAGTAATAAAGAGGCTGTTATTAAGAAAATTAATAACCTACGCTATGTCGTCGCTGGCTCGTCTATGGAGGCCATGATGATAAAAACTGAAAGATACTTGAAGGTGTGTAGGCTGTATGGACCTACTGTTACATTTGAGATTTTGTCCGGCTGAGACAGAGGTACAAAATCCCAGATGCAAGGTGGGTTGGTATACAGCTATAATGAAACCACAAACTAACAAACAATAACAGTTTATTATAAAATTAATTAGTTAATTTATTAAAAGTAGACGGGGCTTAAAACCCAAACAAATATTTAAAATTATAATCTAATTAATGTTGTGCCAGCCAGCGTTACTTAAACCGGTAAAACTATGGGTGTGGGGAGCTAAAGATAAGCCCAAGTACTGTTTCTTTATAATAGTAAATTTAAGGGATGTAAAATATAACCAAGGTACAACCTTCCAGTTTGTGTAATTAAAATTATTGAATTTGAGAATAAAGGTATTATCATTAAATTAAAATTATCAAATGGGCGCCAGGGACTTGCAGTCCCGAACCCTGAGCCGACTAAGGTGTTAAGGTATGGTCCAGTTATGAAACGTAGGTGTCGAACCCGGGGTCCTAATTAAATCCGGTTGAAAACCAGCCACCAGGTTTGAAGACCGGGCAGGTAATAAATGGGTTCCAGCTTGGAACCGGTATTAAATTTGTAATAAGTGTAATTTATAGTATAAGAAAAAAACCGTCCCGCCCGCGTTGAAACGCTAGGCGGACACTGCCACCGCACAGTCGCCTCCACAGGAGGCCTGGAGTGGACCCGAGGAGCGGGCCACGCGTCCAGGTGCCAGAAGCGTCTCTGGATCCTGGCGGCGGGGCGGATTCCTCGGCCAAACGCAGGAATCCTGTAAGCCATAACCAATGAATCACTACACATTCCTCTATTAACGAAGGGGCTCGGAGAACACTTTCAAATATTGAACATTCTTACCTCTAAGACACGGATCAAGGTGACACTAATCCAGTGTGAAGACAGCTGGGTGTACTCCTTAGTGCGGCTGTACACGTGTCAGCATTTCGCGAATTCCCTTGGTTCACGTGGAAGATTCGCCCTGTAATTAATATCCCCAAATATCACTCACTCGCCTCTTTTAACGAAAGGGCGCGGATTACACTTTTCAACACCACAAGTACTTACCTTTTAAGGCATTAATTAAGGTTTGAAGGGACGCACGACGTGCCTCTCACGGAATCTTTCGCCAAATCACTGGCGTCCTTTCGCGTTTCAATGTCAACCGCGATATTCCGGAAACAGACAGAGCACCTAAGAAGCCTTCCCAAGTTCATGGCAAAGCCAGACGGGAACGCGGAAGACAGATTCACTTCTCCAAGACATTCAATTCATGTAATTCGCTAACTAAGGTCCAACATGACTTATACACCCTGGAACATCCACAATTTACAGGATTCAAACTAACAAACTCACTATTTCCCATTTCTAACACGGTAAATCAATTTAGGTAAAGTATTTACTCATAAAACTTTATGTGGTAATCTCAAACGTAACTCCGACAACACCAAGTCACAGATTAAATATTGATTGTTGTGTCAACGAAACTTCTAGTAAAAACTTCATAGTAAAAAAATAACTTCCGGCCGTTCGGAAACGAAGGCCTTGAAGCGTTACAACCAAAAGCTGAAAATTATTACGGATTGGGCAATAAAATATTTATTCCATTGTTTACAATCAATACGCCAAAATAAACTAAATAATAATAAATCGATTAAAGATTTTTTAAAACTACTACGGCGAATCTACACCAGATGTCGCCTACTGTCAGAAACTGACGTTTGACGTTTGACGTTTTGACAATTATTCATTATTGAGTGTAAACAAAACTATGATTATCTTTAATTATTAATCTAAATATCTTAAACTATGTTGATTATTTAATTATTGTGTAAGCAAGTGTAATGGGGTTTTGAAAAGTGAGTGAGTGAAGGAATGACTCCCAATAACAGCGTATGCGCACAGGCAAATGGCAGGTACAAAAAAACAACGTAACAGTACCTCCCCAACCACCAGAGATTTGACCCGATTGGGCAAATCTCGACGCTGGCCCTCCAGCGTCAAAGACTCACAAGAACTAAACATACTCACAACGATCCACAACTCTCATCCCTGAAAACAGGACTGAGAAAGAAAAGAATGAAAATAAAAATAAACGTAGAAACCGGTGCACGACTAGGTAGTTATACGACAACAATACAGAACCCTGGCTGAACCTGTGAAATATATTAAATGTTACCTACTTCCTCTGGAGCGAGTCTAATCCATTTACAAACATGTAAAAGACAAACTCCAATAAGAGTAGAAATGTGTAAGTATCTGAATTCCTCTGGAGCGAGTCTAATCCATTTACAAACATGTAAAAGACAAACTCCAATAAGAGTAGAAATGTGTAAGTATCTGCCGAAGTTCCAATGTCCTAGTCTGACCTACTATAATTATATAGGAGAGACCATACCTCCCAATCGTACACCACCACCACTCTGCACATCCTGTAACGAAAAGTAATTACCACCGAAAATAACGCCGCGCTGGTTCACAAACACTACACTAAATGAAATTAGACTAAATGCTACAAACTAATTAGAATTGGCTAACCGTATTCCCTAACTGGAATGTGACGGTTATTCGCCCCTGTATGAAAAAAAAATTCCATCTGAAATAAAAAAAACGTTTTCCATCAAAGCAGCCTACACGCCTGTTATTAAAGCCTAACTCAGGACTATCATAATGCTGCCTTACCAGCAATCCGGAGGTTATACAAAATATACAATCTGTAAGAGTGTTAATCCTACACAACAAGTACCTAACCAATAACAACTCTCAATAGTTGTCTATTGGTTTATTAAATTTAGTTCACACATGTGTACACAGTAGTAACCTGTGTAACACTACGAACCTCAAAACATTGTAAAATATATTAAATTAATTATAACACCGTGGCATATACAGCCACCAATGCTACAAGTAAACTAGTAGTCCCAAGGCATATACAGCCCTAAAGGTCACTGAGACCATCTACTACTAGGTAATTAAAATTTAAGTTTAAATTAAAATAAAATATAAGAAAGGTTAATCCTCGCCACAAGGTGATTTAAAATCCTTAATATGCCATGTGCCAAGGTTTTTGCCGGAACTACAGCCTTCTAATTCGTACACTAAGGGTGAAAGTTTTTTCCTAATAATACATCTCTCATATTTAGGAGCTAATTTAGCCATAAAGAATTTTGAGGCGTCACTCTGAGGATATGTTCTCTTCCAAACAGTGTCGCCTACCTCAAACTCAGCGTGTCTCCTACTACTATTATAATAACGAGCACTACGATTGTGTGATTTAACGAGCGCGTCCTTTACCTTACTGAAGATATCACCCAGACCCCCTAATTGATTGGCATATGAATTGCGGGAAGCGCAAGCTAGAGTGGGCTGTGCAACGGTATCCTTGCCGAAGACATCACCACTACTAACTGCCTCTCTGCCATGTACTAGGAAGAACGGGGTAAAACGAGTAACCTCGTTTGTGGAGGTGTTCATTGCGAACTGGATCTTAGAGATATTAACATCCCAAGACCGATGATCATCCTCCACAAGAATTGATACCGCGGTCATAATGGTACGGTTATAGCGTTCCACAGTGTTCACGCTTGGGCAGTAACGAGGTGTGAAGTGAACTTGAGGAATTTTGTACCTCTCCAATAGTGAACGTATCTCATTGCCCGTGAATTGCGTCCCGTTGTCTGCTATAACCGTACGGGGTATACCGTGAACCAGGAAAACGTCGTCTTCTAGTTTCTGAGCTATAGCCTTAGCAACGGCTCTACGTAAAGGAAATAGTAAACAGTATTTCGTAAAACAGCACACGACAACTAATAGGTATGTGAATCCCGCTCTGGACCGTGGCAACGGACCTACCAAGTCCATACTTATGGTTTCAAATGGCTTGGAACACTCTTTTGCATCACCCAAGAGTCCAGGGGGAGGCAATTGAGAGTGTTTATATGCGGCGCACGTATCACATTTACTAACGTAGCTAATCACGTCCTTATACATGTTAGGCCAGTAGTATCGGAGGGCAAGTCTTTTGTAAGTTTTAAATATTCCGAAATGTGGAGATAATTCGCCACTATGATGACTCTTCAACAATTCTAAACGATTGTCCTCCGGTACTACCTGCTTCCAGTCGTAGTCACTAGCCACCCCGAATTTATTTTTAGAGTAACGGTAAAGTTTATCCTCTTTTATAATGAAATTAGGACACGATCTGGGCGTACTGACACACTTATCCCACAATGCTCTAAACCATGTGTCATTACTGGGCGCTTTAATTTCCAGCACCGGGACGCCACGAGATAGGGCATCTGGAACTACATTGTCCCTGCCTTTGCGGTGCTCAATCGTGAAGTTGTAAGGTGATAACCGACAACCCCAACGGGCTAATCGACCAGAGGGATTGGTTAAGTTAAAGAACCACTTTAAGCTAGAGTGGTCGGTTATCACTTTAAACGCAGGACCGCCTTCTACGTAGGGACGAAAGTGTTCAACGGCGAAGACCACAGCGAGGGCCTCTCGCTCCGTTGCCGAATAGTTGCGTTCCGCCGGATTGAGCGAACGACTACAATACGCTATTGGGTGCTCCTCCCCATTTATAACCTGAGTCAGAGTGCCCGCTATCCCAAAACTAGATGCGTCACAATGAATCTCAAAAGGTTGAGAGAAATCTGGGCAAGCCAATACCGGAGCAGACACCAATGCTTCTTTTAAGGTTGAAAACGCGGTTTCAGTCTCAGCCGTCCACTGAAAAGGCGGCGCTTTTTTGCTCGTGCTCGTTAGTGCGTTTAAAGGGGCCGCTATCGTGCTAAAGTTTTTAATAAAACGCCTATAGTATGAGGCCGTTCCAAGAAACATTTTCACTTCCTTACGGGTTGTAGGGGTTGGAAAGTCAACGATTGACTGAACTTTCGACGGGTCAGTGTGTAAACCATGCTCGTCCACTCTGTATCCCAGATATTTTAATTCCCGTCGAAAGAAACAGGACTTTGGTAAATTAATTGTAAGATTAGCCTGCCTTAACTTGTCTAAAACCCGTCTAAGAAGTGAAATGTGCTCCTCGAAGGTTGATGAGCAAATAATAATGTCATCTAAATAGACGAACACCTTATTACCAAACTCCGGGCCGAAAAGTCTGTCCATTAATCGCTGTTGGGTAGCTGGGGCTCCCGTCAACCCAAAGCACATAACTTTGAAATGGTACAAACCTCGACCCGGAACCGTGAACGCGGTTTTTTCTTTGGACGAAGCGGAGTCCAATTCGATCTGCCAAAATGCAGATTTGAGATCAATAGACGAAAGATATCGCGCGTCTCGCAACTGGTCTAAGATGTGGGAGACGTAGGGTAGTGGATACGCATCTTGCTTGCTGACTGCGTTAAGCTTCCGGCTGTCCAGGCAAAATCGCCATTCCCCATTCGGTTTTGGAGCCAGAAGAACCGGGTTATTCCACGCGCTATTGCTGGGTTCCACCACTCCCATCTCCAACATCTCATCCAGCTGACGGTTAAGTTCCTTGAGGCGTTCAGGTGACAAAGGATAATAACGTTGTTTAATAGGAGGTACATCCCCTGTGTCTATTTTATGACGCAGCAGATGAGTACGACCTAAACCCTTAGCCTCAAAGGAAACACTTTCAAAATCCTTAATTATAGACTCCGCTTCGTTCTTTTGATCAGGTGTTAATTCGTCATAAGGCTGTAGATGCCTAACCTCCGAGACGCATGAATGGCCTCTATTTTTTTTTAAATAATTTAAAGGTAATTTATTAAAAATTTTTGGGGCCAAGTTAAAGGCCTTCCAAAAATCAACTCCAAAAATCAACGGTGTTGTAATGTCTGGAATAACATAAAATTTGATGACCTTAGTCACTCCCATGAGAGTCACTGGTAAAAATAAATAACCCTCTACGGATGCTCTCGAATCATTGGCAGTTACGATGTTGCCCAACCGCGTATCGGCGTGTAAATTCGCACCAGCTGTAATGAAATGTTGGCCAACATCGGAACCCAATACCGAGACGCAAGAACCCGAGTCGAGTAAACCATAATAATATTTATCGTATATGGAAACTGTTAAATGTGGACGACTATCGTCCGTAGTCTTATATCTAATTGTATTCACCCTTAGCGCATTAAAAAAAATTTTTAAAGATTTTAAATAATCGTCCCAATCGGACTTATCAAAGTTTTGGCTGTAGTTCCGCACATTTAGTTTTTTGAATTGCAGGTTGGACAGGACTTAGCCTCCTTCTGCTTCTTACTGCACGTAGGGCAAGAGGGTGCACGTACGCCCTTCTTGCCACAACGGAAACACACAATTTCTGTGGATTTGCAATCAGATAACGAATGTCCTTTAACCCTGCAACGAACACAGAACAACGATCCAGAATCTTTTTGCACGGTTTCCACGCGTTGTGTACCTTTAGGTGGATGGAATGCCAAGTCTGGTGCGACAAAAGAAGATGTCGGTTTGGGTGGTTCATGGAACTGAGCCCTGCTATGGAACCCTAGCTCCAGTTGTCTGCACTTCTCCTTTAAGTCGACCAGCGTGTTGACAGTCATTAATGACAAACCCGACGTGTATTCCGGTCTCATATTAAATTTGATCCGAGCCAAACGGTCGCGTTCTGGAACCTTATATGATAGCCTATTATAAAGATTCTCCATGACTGCTATATAAATACAAGACAGCTCAGTTGACCCCTGCGTTCTATTTGTTATCTCTGAAATAAGACGCATATCATAATCAGGTGGAGCAAAATCCGTAAGTAACTGATTCTTCAGATCCGCCCAACTATTAACTGACGCTTTAATGCCACGGTACCACAATATGGCTCCATCCGAGAAAAGATCCAGCGCTGACATATGTAATGAGGCTTCGCTAATATCTCTGGCCTCGCAAAGCTCCTCGAGGCGCTCAATAAACGCTTTCACGCAACCTGTACCGTCAAACTTAATACCTAATGACTTAACCGTTTCCTTCTTACAGGAAACGATTAAGTCCCTTGGCTGAAGGTCTGACGTTCCTTTTGGTGTCTCCTCAGCGGAAGTAAATGATTGATGGAAGCTTGCGTTAGCCGAATCAATTTTAGACAAGTAACCTCTAAGCTGCTTGTCAATGGTTGCATAGTCAGTACTAAGATCTGTGGGGGGGGTAATCCTACTCAAGCGATGATAAAGGTGGTAACTTAATGCTTTAGCACGGTTAAATTTTTTGAAATTGGATGGAAAATTATCAAGTATTTCCTTAATTTCTGGTAATTTGGCCTTAATCGTTTGTAGCTCGCTTTTTATTTCAAAGCTTGTCTCCACAATTTCGTCCGAAGATAGTAATTTATTGAGTTCTCTAATTTGAACACGTAGTTCCTCTACGGTTGAAGCGGGTGTCGCGTCTCGAACCCGTACTTCATAAATGAGCTCGTCCTTGCGCAGTATATTAAATTGGATTGGACGTTCCATTTTTAAAATATTAAATTGAAGAGAACTGAAGTGAACGAACAACTGGCTGTCACAATGTACAATCTTTAACCGTATATGATAATATTATCTTTAATTATAGCACACAATCAGCAGTCATAAAGTTTAAGTTAGGCTAAGTCAAAGGACATTGTATAAATATGTAAAGTAAATTGTATAAATAAAAAAAAATGTATATAACAGTACAAACATAAAAAAACAAAAACACGTTACAAGGGATTCGGCGTGACGGTTTTTTCTTAAAAATTAGTATTACTGGAAGGTCCTAGAAACAGTACTCTGGCTTGTAAGGTACAGCAATTGACGTAACCTCTATCTCTAACTAATACACACGTTGGTCGCCACTGTTACATTTGAGATTTTGTCCGGCTGAGACAGAGGTACAAAATCCCAGATGCAAGGTGGGTTGGTATACAGCTATAATGAAACCACAAACTAACAAACAATAACAGTTTATTATAAAATTAATTAGTTAATTTATTAAAAGTAGACGGGGCTTAAAACCCAAACAAATATTTAAAATTATAATCTAATTAATGTTGTGCCAGCCAGCGTTACTTAAACCGGTAGAACTATGGGTGTGGGGAGCTAAAGATAAGCCCAAGTACTGTTTCTTTATAATAGTAAATTTAAGGGATGTAAAATATAACCAAGGTACAACCTTCCAGTTTGTGTAATTAAAATTATTGAATTTGAGAATAAAGGTATTATCATTAAATTAAAATTATCAAATGGGCGCCAGGGACTTGCAGTCCCGAACCCTGAGCCGACTAAGGTGTTAAGGTATGGTCCAGTTATGAAACGTAGGTGTCGAACCCGGGGTCCTAATTAAATCCGGTTGAAAACCAGCCACCAGGTTTGAAGACCGGGCAGGTAATAAATGGGTTCCAGCTTGGAACCGGTATTAAATTTGTAATAAGTGTAATTTATAGTATAAGAAAAAAACCGTCCCGCCCGCGTTGAAACGCTAGGCGGACACTGCCACCGCACAGTCGCCTCCACAGGAGGCCTGGAGTGGACCCGAGGAGCGGGCCACGCGTCCAGGTGCCAGAAGCGTCTCTGGATCCTGGCGGCGGGGCGGATTCCTCGGCCAAACGCAGGAATCCTGTAAGCCATAACCAATGAATCACTACACATTCCTCTATTAACGAAGGGGCTCGGAGAACACTTTCAAATATTGAACATTCTTACCTCTAAGACACGGATCAAGGTGACACTAATCCAGTGTGAAGACAGCTGGGTGTACTCCTTAGTGCGGCTGTACACGTGTCAGCATTTCGCGAATTCCCTTGGTTCACGTGGAAGATTCGCCCTGTAATTAATATCCCCAAATATCACTCACTCGCCTCTTTTAACGAAAGGGCGCGGATTACACTTTTCAACACCACAAGTACTTACCTTTTAAGGCATTAATTAAGGTTTGAAGGGACGCACGACGTGCCTCTCACGGAATCTTTCGCCAAATCACTGGCGTCCTTTCGCGTTTCAATGTCAACCGCGATATTCCGGAAACAGACAGAGCACCTAAGAAGCCTTCCCAAGTTCATGGCAAAGCCAGACGGGAACGCGGAAGACAGATTCACTTCTCCAAGACATTCAATTCATGTAATTCGCTAACTAAGGTCCAACATGACTTATACACCCTGGAACATCCACAATTTACAGGATTCAAACTAACAAACTCACTATTTCCCATTTCTAACACGGTAAATCAATTTAGGTAAAGTATTTACTCATAAAACTTTATGTGGTAATCTCAAACGTAACTCCGACAACACCAAGTCACAGATTAAATATTGATTGTTGTGTCAACGAAACTTCTAGTAAAAACTTCATAGTAAAAAAATAACTTCCGGCCGTTCGGAAACGAAGGCCTTGAAGCGTTACAACCAAAAGCTGAAAATTATTACGGATTGGGCAATAAAATATTTATTCCATTGTTTACAATCAATACGCCAAAATAAACTAAATAATAATAAATCGATTAAAGATTTTTTAAAACTACTACGGCGAATCTACACCAGATGTCGCCTACTGTCAGAAACTGACGTTTGACGTTTGACGTTTTGACAATTATTCATTATTGAGTGTAAACAAAACTATGATTATCTTTAATTATTAATCTAAATATCTTAAACTATGTTGATTATTTAATTATTGTGTAAGCAAGTGTAATGGGGTTTTGAAAAGTGAGTGAGTGAAGGAATGACTCCCAATAACAGCGTATGCGCACAGGCAAATGGCAGGTACAAAAAAACAACGTAACACTACGATTTAACTGTACAGTTCGACTGTACAGTTAAATCGCACAGTTAAAACTGAAGGTGTGTAGCCCGCATAAGAAGAGGCCTCTGCTCTGTCGAGTCACGAGTCTGACACTCCTGCTACTCCCAAAGCGGAAGAAAACATTTGATGATTTCCCATCCTTATAAAAAGGGGGATCTAAAATCTTGAATACATCGAGGTTTTCAGGACAATGTCCCCCGTATATAATTATTACCACATTTAATTCACAGTTAGACATTTATCAAAACGCAATCGTTAGTACATTATCTCGTAGAATCCCATAAATTAATCAGTATTCATACATTTTCGAAAGCGCCATTATTCCAGTTCATTTCTCACAAGCCTGGCACTATAAATTACAAGAGCAGATTCATCAGGTCCTCTTAATTTCCCGTTACCATAGCAACGAATATTATAGTTTTTTTCGCTTACTAGCTCCTACGGCTTAGTCCGCGTAAAAAAGTATCTTTCCGTGAAACAACTTGAACTACACACATCAAATCATCAACATCCCTAACAAATGTTAGGGATGTTGATCCCTAGACACTTTTGATGTGTATATTATCCCAAGGGAAAACATTACAAGGATAAAAAGTATTCTATATGTATTAATCCAGAAAATGGTCTATCTATGTGCCAATTTTCCTTGAAATTTTAATTATTATCGATTAATAACTGGCATCGGTGAAGGAAAAACATCGTGAGGAAACCTAGACTTACTGTTCCACCTAAACCATGTCAGAGGCCCCTTGAGGCGGTTTAGAAACTCTGACACTAGGGTGTGTAGGGTCGTAAGATCTATTTCTATGTTTGTCATGAATTGACAGCCGTCGTCGAATGGTTGTGTATTTAAGATAGTCTTTTTATCATAAATGACATACCTAGATTGTATACGGACATCATCGAGACAGAGCCTCTACAGTAGGTACACATATTCTACTCGTACTTACAATGCATAGCATAGGAACAGTATCAGCTAATCAACATGCTAAAGTCAAATTTGATGATGATCGATCGCCCACTACCGCCAGTTTAATGCGTACATATGTCAAATGCACCGCATGGCCACAGTAATTGCTTTCCGACATCGAGAGACAGAACAATTACGTACATTCGAAATACAGAGACTGTTTATTCCGTTCTCTGTATCGCCGAAAAGTAAATAAAGATCTCAAATCATTAATATTTTCCTTGTAATTACGAAGTCAGTCTGAAAATAAATCGAGTCCAATATTGATATCCAGGGTATTCAAGCTTCATTTATCTCTTTGTACGTTTTATTTAAAGCTGACTTTTTTGCTTGTGTACCTAATTCAATAAAAATAATCATTTTGATACAAGTCTCTCTTATTATACGATTTCTGCCAGACGAAACAATCTATTCTTTTTTTTAGAAATACCTAAATAATTCCAACGACTTTGAATACTAAACGGTGATTAAATTTGTAATAAATTAATTTAAAATAACCATAAGATTGGTTTGATTGAAAATTATTTTGACATAATTAAATTACTTTTTTATTGAGAGATTGTGAGTTGGATTATTTGTTTCACAATGTAGATCTGCCTAGGGCCACCCTGCGTTGCCTCTCACATCTGCCATATAAATTCTTTTTGTTAACCAGCTTTCACTCATTCTCTCAACATGACCGAACTATCTAAGCATACTTTTTTCAATCAAATAGTTATTATTATAACATGAAAACTCTTCGCGTAGTACGCGGAAGGAGGCGCGGGAAGGTTAGTGTACATTTTTAGAATGATTTATTTAAGAGGCAGTATCAGCGTCTGATATTTATTGCTTAGGGGCGCAGACAGCTGACGCTCCATAAATATTAAGGAGACGCTCACCGAGTTTAAGGACGACGTTAATTATTTCATTATTTGACATCAACGGCTATTTTTCTTTATTTTTGTGTAGGTATTATTATGTTATTTACTCTTTGACTGCCTCGTTGGTCTTGTGGTGGACTGCTGAGATCTTGGGTTCGATTCCCAGGTCGGGCTAAGTGTTATTGGGTTTTTCTATCAGAAATTTCTTAGTAGCAGCTTTGGAGTCTGGATTTGTGCCCGGTTGATGGTAATAGGCTCGCCCTCTATTACATGGGACTTAAACACATAACTGGCGAAATGAGGGTGTACTAATGGGTATACCTCTGCCTAACCCTTCGGGGATTACAGGCGTGATGTTATGTTACTCTTTGTGCGACCTGGTAACCTACAGGTAACTGTGTTCGTATTATAAACATGCATTGTAAGTTTGTGAGTTACGAGCTAATTATGCTGGAGGCTATGATTAACACGAAAATAGAAAACAGGGGAACAACTTGGTATAAGAAACATGTAATTTGCGTATGTTATGTTTACATGGCACAGAAAATCTTAATAAATAAATTACGCGTCACGTTGTTTGTCCGTGATGGACTCCTAAACTACTCAACCATTTTTTATGAAATATGGCTTACTGTGTGTAATTTGATCAAACTTAAAAGATAGGATAGTTTTTATCTCGATTATTGACCTCAATATCTTTACCTACTTCAAGCCACAACAACTACTTGGACGAGTCAGCTAGTTGTAATATAAAGTCTTGCTTGTGGGCCCTCTTGGGTAGGCAAGTAGGTAGGAATAAGTAATATTTTTTTTATTAGTTTAAAAAACTAAAAAACACGCTTATAGCACGCACTAATTTTTTTCGTATCCCATTTAGCAAACCCTTTCATTTAATACCCATATCATGGGGGTGCATTTCAAATAGTCAATCCGCCATCTTGGATGTCCGCCATGTTGGATTTAAGTCACGTGACTATTTTTTTCGTATTCCTGACAGCAAACCCTTTCATTTGCTAACCATATCATGGGGGTGGAGTTCAAACAGCTAGTCCGCCATCTTGGATTTGTAATGACGTTTCTTAGCTAGTCATGTATTGTCATCAGAACTCAGGGCGTGTGCAAAATTTCATCCTAATCGAAGACCGGGAAGTGGGTCAAATTAAGATTCCAAGATTTTCTTACATACATACTTACAAGTGAAGCTAAAATAAGCGTGTTAAAAATACCTATTTAGGTATGCCGCTCGTTCTTAGCAAAAATAAGGCAGTAATTATTATTAATTTCACAAAAAGTATACATCTATTTAATAGAGAACACGGCACAAACTGAAATTAATATTGTTGATAGGTCTGATTACGTGCACTCAACTGCAACACGTTTCCCAAATTAATTGATAATGGAATGAATGTGTTATGATATTTTGAGCTTTCAGTTTAAATTATGAACAGAATTTTACCAATAAAGGTACAATTCTGTTTATAAGTATTTTTATGCTTTTAGTCATACTAGGTCATTTTTACTTCAATTAATCCATTTCAAAGTGGTTTTTATATCCATTATAAATTAATTGAAATTATACTTTTTTATTTGTTCTTAGCCATGTATCATTTCTTTAAAGGATAATAAATTACTTATTCTAGTTTATGGATCCAGAAAAGTAGATAATAATGCTTCTCAAAATATAATTCTATTAGCTTTTTACCGCGACTTCCAATACCTAATATCTAGTGCGATCGTCGTGATGGCGCATTGGTCAAGGTGCCTGCCTCTCATGCATGAGGTTGGTGATCAATGCTCGTGCCTTCTCTGTATGAGAAGAGGCCTTTGCCCTACAGTGGAACAGTAAAAGGCAGGTATTATTATTTATCTAGTGCGAATATGGATATTAGGGTATCTATTATTTTAACTGGTCCACTCAGAACAACAAGATTCCACACTCCAGCAGCCACGTCAACCAAGAGATTTGACGGATGCAGATAATAAGATATTAATTCCCTTATCTAACACATTTGTTCGGTGATTCGCGCATTAAGCGATAATCTACATGACCTAATTCTGAAATAATTACACCGCAAGCGATCGTGACGAACAATACACACGTGGTAGATAGCAGACGCTATGGGTTAGGCTGTTTGCACATGAACTAAGGGAGGCGCGGCGCGGTTGTTTGCGCTTAGGTACGATTGGTAGTTAATTTACATTAATTAGGATTTCATTAATAAGGACTGCCTCGTTGGTCTAGTGGTCGCAAGGTGCGACTACTGAGCATGAGCTCTTGGATACGATTAACAGTTCGGCCAAAGTGTTATTATTTATTTATATATTCTTTATTGTACACCAGATTAAATATGACTTAAATAAACTATCTACTACAAAACATACAATTGGCGGCCTTATCGCTTACTGCTATCTCTTCCAGGCAACCTTGAATGGACAGTGAATTTTTGGACATGAAATGGGGGTTGTCAATGGTGAAAATTAAAAGTATAATAGTACAATATAACTATAATAGATACACAGATACATACATATGCTATATAATAGATACATACATACTAAATATGCAAGCAACGAAAATAAATGACGACTGTGTGTTATTGGGTTTTTTTATGAGGAATTTTTCAGTAGCATCCTCGGAATCTGGAATTGTGCCCGGTTGATGGCAATAGACTCGCCCCCTATTACATTGGACTTAAACATACCTAACTGGCGAAATGTGTGTGTACTAATGGGTACACCTCTGCCTAACTCTTTGGGGATTACAGGTGTTTTTTTTTATGGTGGTAAAAATCATCAAATGAGTCCACTGACAGACTGACAGACTGTCAGACTTTTACTGACTAAAAACCACCCTGTTCCTTCTGTTGCCCTTTACGTTCGGGGGCCACGGTATCCTGATAAGACGTCCCGCAACCCCGGCAGGCGTGGATTACAGGTGTGATGTTATGTTATGTAAAAGATCTTTGCCCTGCACTGGGACAATAATAGGCTGATGTTATTATTATTTTAAGATGACGCTTGCCACGCGCCCAGTGTCGCATGTGTGTGCACTGCCTTAGGCTTGTTCTCAACATGTGTTGCTTATATAAGAACATATTCCATTGTTATATTGTGATAACAACAAGATGTTGGATTGTATCTTGATATTAGTAATTACATATTAATTCCTTGAATATGAAACTCATGTAAGTACCTAACTTATCTATATTAAATACTAGCACTCTCCCCGCGACTTCGTTCGTGTTTTTTATTACGGATCCCTAATTTTTTGATAATAAAATAGCCTATAGCACTCAGTGATAACGTAGCTTCCAATTTGTGAAACAATTTTCAAAATCGGTTCATTACTTCCGGAGATTACCCCCTACATACAAACTTACAAACAAATGTTACCTCTTTATAATATTAGTATAGATTATAGGTAGGTACGTTTATATCTTATATGTATACCGGCAGACCATGTAAAAGATGGCGTATAGACAAATTAATAGCTAATGGCCATTAGCCCTGAATCGAAACAGCTGGAAAACATGGTTTCAGTTATTGCATCCAATGACCCAGTGTTCCAGTGTTTTTTGAGTATTTCCAAAGATTCAGTCTTTTTGTTTTGCCCCTTAAATTGCTACCTTAAGCCCTTCTAATACCTATTCTTATCGCATGTCACACATAACTTCCCAAACCTAGAGTTATTAAACTAGTTTTACACATGAAACTCAAATTAATTCATTACATTATTATTAAACCCAAACCCACTAATTACCAATTTATACGGCTATATCAATCTGCCTAGCCTTTTCCCAACTATGTTTGGGTCGACTTCCAACTTCCATTCTAAACGGATTCACCTGAATACCAGTATTTTACATGTAGCGACTGCCCATCTGACATCCATAACCCAGTAACTGGGTAATACGATACCCCTTGGTAGGACTGGTAATGACTGGTTGTCAGACTTCGGGCTTCTGACGACCCGTAACGACTGTCATAGAATGATACCCGGACCAAGCGGCCTAACGTACTTTCTGAGGCACGGAGGAGTCTCGGTGGGTAAAAATGGTCACCAATCCACGGATTTACCCCAGCAAGCGACGATGGATCGACCAAAAGGCTACATAGAATATAATAATATTATTTTTTGCGAACGCTAAAAGCCTATGTTAGCATGCAATAACACAGGTAACCAGGTAGATATGTAGGTGCATATAGCAAATGCAAACAGCACAGGTTACGGAGTCTAACGAAGAGAGAGATAAGATAAATTGAGCAAACTTTGTTTGGTACACAAAGTTAAATACTTGAGCAAAGATCTTTGCGTTTGTATTGCTTGTTTGTTCAACTAGTGCCTACGTAGGTTTCTACTAGATACCTTTGTAATGTAAGCATCTTGAATTCTTACAAAAGTATACATACATAAAAGCATTTGTCAAATTATGAATCTAATGTTTAAGTCGGTTTAATAGGGGCGAGCCTATTGCCATCAATCGAGCACTCGAGGCTGCTATTGAGAAATTACTAATGGAAAAACCCACTAACATCACTCACCAAGACCTCATTCTCAGCGCTAGACCACTAGACCAACGAGGCAGTACTTTATATAATACTAGCGACCCGTCCCGGCTTCGCACGGGTGCAATGTAGGTACATAAACCATCCTCTTGAATCACTCTATCTATTAAAAAAAACCGCATCAAAATCTGTTGCGTAGTTTTTAAAGATCTAAGCATATATAGGGACAGACAGAGGGAAGCGACTTTGTTTTATACTATTGTAGTGATGATACATTATTAGGCAGACCACATAGTAAGTACGTATACCTACCTTAATGCATTCTGTTATGGTAAGGACGTTTATAAATTACGTCACCACGCACCCTTGTCAATACCTTATCAGCACCGTATGTTTAGAGTGTAAGCAGCCGTGTCAATGCGTCAGCATAGTTATATTTATAGATAAATACCCATATTAAGTGGAAAATGATTAAATTGTTAAGGTTTTAGAAGAACATTCTTTGTATAAGATGTGGAAAAATCAATGATTGATTCATTGAATAATTTTTTATTTATTTTACTAATAACATTCAAATATTCATCTACAAAATATAAGGTTGTTTAATTATTTTGATGTCAAAATTACAATCGCGGTAGGGAGTGGCAATAGAATATTTAATAATTAATTTAATCTTCTTGTTATTAGTTAAGTGTTTCTTCATTTCATACCCGACTTTCCAGTGAAGATCACTGGTCAGTAGATTATTTCTCTATGAAAGCAAAAAAGACCTGAAAGCGAATTTTGCTAGTTCAAAAAAACGCTAATAAAATCTCACACTATTTTGTTGACTTTTTTTGTGATCGATCGATTCAACAGGCAATTCAGATTTATTATTCAGGCAAATTCTATTCGTAAGATCAACCCTTTGTGTGTGTCAGACTTCCACTTTTTTCATTAATTAACCTATGATGTTATACAGATAAACATCAATTAATATAGTAATCTGTATACAATTTATTACACCTGACGCCGTTAAACATAAATCAATGGTAGCTCCATAACGTACCACATCAAAAAAACATTATTTTTTATCTCCTCGTCGACTGCAATGAATCATACCTACCAGACGAAATCAACTAACAGTCTATAAAATAGAAATAGAACGCGCACGTTTACGTTACATGTGTAGGCCTAGCATGAGCGCACTGACGTATTAGTATTACATTAGAGTCGATTTTCAATTAAGAAATAGACTTAAATATCTTGTATTATTTAAAACCTTTTTCTATGAATTTTTCAAGTTCATAATGTAGGTAATTTATGAGTATATCTTGGACATCATTGACACCGGTAAAGGAAAACATGGTGAGGAAATCTGGACTAAAAATCAATCAATACTCGTGCCTTCTCTGTATAAGAAGAGGTGTTTGCCCTGCAGTGACTAAAGACCCATTGACTAAAGTTTTTAAAATAAATAATTATTACGTATACCTACGAAACAGATACCTATTTCTTAATGAAAAATCGATTGTAAATACGATCAATTTTGTTACGTTTATTCCAAGCATTGAGCTATATCCGCAGGTTAATAATAGGTATACGTTCGTACAAAGCGTACAAAGCGACTCAGTTTCGTTTCAACTGAAATCTTGCTTACAATTTTAATACAATCAACATTTTTATTGAGCAAAGAATAAAATTATAAAAGGCTGTTTTATTATTCCTGGTACTGAATTTTTCGCTGATTTATTATTTACCGAAATTTTCTGATCGGCAATTCCCATGAGTTTAATAACGATCGCATTTAAATCGTAAGTACCTACTCTAATCCCAGTCTCAATTTGTCAAAAAAGATGTCTAATTTTTTATCACTTTTGACAAGTTTTGGACGTTGATTGTCACTGACTTGCGACTAGGTTTTGAACATTTTTAGTTACTCGAATTAGCTTCTCGATACTGGGATTATATTGCGACTTGATATCAACGTGCTTTAGTTAGTAAAATTGGCCTTCTAAAATTGTTTAGGTATACGTATAATATTGTCATGGTTTTCACGAAGAGAGGCAATGGGTTAATCATAGCTATAGTGATCATGTAGGTATGTCTAAAGAGTAGCATATGATAACCTATTTATTTATTATCATAGATAAGTAATGAATTATCGGTCTATTTGTAACAAACCGTAAAGAACAAAAGCTTAAAACGTTGAATAGGTAATCTATACTCTTTAATTATTAAGTCCTTAATATTATGAAGCTAGAGAGTATGTTTGAACGCGCAAATCTCAGAAAGTACAGGTCTGATTTGAAAAAATCCTTTAGAGATATATAGCCCTTTTATTGAGGAAGGTTATAGGCTATAAAACATCACGCTACGATACATGGGGGCGGAGCAAAAACCAAAGACGTAACTTAACACGGTTGAAAAAAAAACCATCATAATTTAAGTCTCGGGCAGAAGCAGGTAACATTGCAGGTACAAGTTAAGAGATAGGTACAGCCAACGAAAAAAAGGTATCCAGGGTCGTTACATATAGTTGAAGTTTTCTTAGACACCGATGGATGTCTTCGATTAAAACTTAACCTAATTAATGAACTGTTTATTATCTACTTTTTAAATTAAATTACATTTGAAAACATCCATCGGTTTCTAAGAAAACTTCATCTATATTTGACGATCCTGCATACCTATCTCTTTTGTTGACTGTAGATAGCTTGCAATATATCAAGTTCCAGCTTCAAGATGTAACGATAATTACAAATGTGCTATAACAAGTGGAAAGTGTCATAACTCGTAGTTTCATGTTATCGTAACTGACATTGGGAATTGAACTCAAACTTTACCTCACTTTAAACTTGCGTTCGAGAGGTTGTTACTTGTAAGTAAGGGGTCATCTATTAATCACGTGATATTTTTAGCATATTTTAAACCTCCTTCCCCCTTTTATTCACCCCTGGGTTTGGATTTAGAGTGGATAGTGTAAAAGGTTAAGGTTTTACACTATCCACTCAAAATCACGTGTATTTTTTTGGGAACAAGTACCTATTCATGTTTAATCAAAACTGTATATTACTTTATAATAAATAACCTTAACACAAAAGCTAAAAAGCACAAAAGATAAAATTACAAAGTACTTATACACAATTTATAAAAAGAAAGGAGGAAGCATATAGGCCCACAAAAAATGAAATAAGTAATAATAATTTATCTTGAAATACAAGAAGTATAATCTAAATTAAAAATGGAAAATTAAGCATAGTTCAACGAAAAAATTAATACACGTGATTTTTCACTACACCCTTGTGATATTTCGTATTTTTTTCTGAAACCTCTAGCCATTTCGAGTCACGCGTGATTAATGTATGATCCCTAATGACGTATCTCGGCTTCGTAAAGTGAAATTAGTTTCAAAAGTAGGTACTTATCTACTTGTTGCTTCTGTACGAAACCTTTGTCTGATTTTTTTTTCTTTTAGCCCCGACAAGATTAACGATACTGTTGGATAATCTCCGTTCGCGCTTAAATTGGTTTCGGAAAAGAAAACTTTCGCAGCGATAAAAATCAATAACTTTGGGTATTCGTCTTGTTTGCAGTTAGTTCCATGGTGAAATTAATAAGTCAACTATAATTTTATAGAATTTAGGAATACATAGTTCATTTCAGGACCTAGACTAAGTACTTATATGAACTCGTTTCTCCTTTTACCTAGTGAGATTTTAACAAAATATATGAACATCAACCAATTACCTATCTGTACTACTAGGTACTATCATAAAACTGAAGAGTACCTATTTGTTTTTTTTTTTTAAACGAGATAATCTAAAAAAAAACTGGGCCTTTTTTTAAAATATTCGATATTAGAATGCCACGTTATCCTTGATGGCTCATTTTCAATAGTCGATCGGGCCCGCATGCGGAGTGCGACAGATTTCTGGAACGCATGCCACAGGGCCCGCATTCAGTGAACCGTTTTCATTAGTCGATAGGGCCTGCATGCGGGGTGCGACAGATTTCTGGAACGCATGCCACAGGGCCCGCATGTCGATATCACGGTCGGTAAAAAGCATGCGCGGCGGATCTCCGCATGCGGTGTAACGACTTTTAACTTTCATTGGTTATTATGTCCATGTCCATGGCATGCGGGCCCTATCGACTAATGAAAATGCGCCATGAGGGTTGAAGGTTATGTTTGAATATTAAAATAATTACGAATACTAAGTTATGGTCATAAGTAGTTAGTTTTCAAATTTAATATCACACATCTTACGCACTTATCAAAACGAAGCTCAGCAAACTTTTCACTCAAGACTAAAAGATTATCAACATTACTCAAGTTAAAATAAAGACCGAAATCTTTGCTGAAAAATCTTTTTAAGATTATAATCTAATTGGCCTTCAATCATCGTTCAAAGAACATTGATTCAGCGTGATTCATAATAATTATGAAGTGTAAAAAACGTTTGAGCTATCAATCATACGCCACTTACTCAACACGCGTGTACATTATCATCGAATAGGCATATGACGCCTCCAGAAATATACTAGTTAATGCCTGTAGCTATAGTCGATAAAAAAATCACGTAATTTTTTACAGACTATAATTTTGTGTATTCATTTGTACAGTATTTTATCTACGTCGCAATTAAAGAGACAGAAATGTATTATTCAGATATTGATTTAGATGGCATCGTTTGTTTTCATATTTTAGATTTTTAACAGCTGTATAAATGTAAAAATAAAAGCTCACCTTTGAATCCATATAAATAAAAATGAATCGCTAATTGTGTTGCTAAGCTGAAAACTCCAGAACAGCGGGACCGATTTGTTATGGTTTATTATGTTCAAGGTTTTTGTGAAAGACTATTGTTGGAAAATTTACAGTCGCCGAATAAAAAGTAGTACCTAGCCTTTGTTGGGGTTCAAATTTACCCCGTACCAAATTACATCAAAATCGTTTCAGTGGTTTCGTCGTAACAGCGTAATACACAGACAGATTTACCTTCATATTTATATTTATTTTATTTATTTTTATTTTTATATTTATAATATAAATATGGATATATTGTGTTTAATTATATTCCAATGCTAATGTGAACGCTTATCTGCTTTTTTATATCAAATTGATTTCCCCGAGGGCTTGATGTGAGTAATTTGTATTCGATGTCAAAATCATGAATTATACCTACCAATTTTGTGGGCGTTGCGTACCTATCTCCATTAAATACCGATAGATTAGCCGATTACTGGTATTACATGAACATTGTACAATATTAAATTTGGAAATGGCATAATGTGTTCACATGGATATGAAAGTGACATTATACTCGAATTATTATGGTTATGACTCCCTCGGTCAGGCAGTGTTATTGGGTTGTTTTCTTCAGAAATTTCGCAGTAGCAGCTTCGAAGTCTGGATTTGTGGCCGGTTGATGGCAATAGGCTCGCCTCCTATTACACCACCCTTCTTCCTTCAGTCAGTCATCAAATACATGTATAAACAAAACAATTTCACTTGTTACGACAGTTTTGCTATGCCCCTATGTGGAGTTCCGTTTTATATCTCCAAAGTCCACTATCAGATCATTACAATATTTCTATGGGAGCCATTCGGAAGTATACTCTTTCTATACATAAACATAAACTCACGCCTTTTTCCCATGGGGGTAGGCAGAAACCACAGAACGCCACCTGCTACGATCCTTACATACTCCTTTCGCCTCATCTACGTTCATACATCTCGTCATACAAGCACGCCGGTTACGAGTACTCCGCACCTGACCTTTCTGAAGAACTTCACCAATAAGGTCAGTGTAGGTCTTCCTAGGGCGACCCCTCCCTGCGTTACCACTCACCTCTCTCACTCTCTCACTCTTTCTATAAAATAGGAATTTTCAAAATCGGTCCTGAATTGACCCAGAAATCGTGTCACAAACATACAAAAAAAAAAACATACAGTCGAATTAAGAACACATCCTCTTCTTTATGAAGTCGGTTAAAAACTATGCAAATAAAGCAATGCGTAATGTAAAATTAAAAAAAAGCTGCCCAAAATACATTAACCAATTTTAATATCAAAACCTACAGGTAGGTAATATTACAGGGTCCTGTCAAAGCCACCGCAAAAAAAAAAGGTCGACAAAACAAATTAGGTAGGTACATTACATTTTCGTGTCGAAAGTTGAACAGGCGAAAAAGACTTTTATTTTCCACTGGACCGTTTGTTTATCAACTTCGGCCTTTGTAATTCAAAGCCGGTAGTTAGCCGCAAGAGACGAGTTCATGTTTATTTTTTTTTACAGAAATAGACGTTTTTAGGATTCCGTAGTCAACAAGGAACTTTTATAGTTTTGCCATGTCCGTAAGTGAACTTCTTGAAAACTCTAATTTGGCATAGATAGATGTAATACATATTAGTCACGCCACGTTACATTAAATCAGTTTTTTTGGTTAGTAAAGTGGGGTGTTATATTTCCGTGTCGTATGATAAGTCTTTCAAAAATTCAGTGACGCGTTTGCAAAAAAGGTTTAAAGTAGGTACTCATTTTTGTTAAATTTAAATTGTTATTTTTGTACCTAGGCTTAACAAGTTAACGAGTATTAATCAACTAACTTATAAAATGTAATGGAGAATTAAAACTTCCATATAAATTCCTTGAATTTTACCAATGTTCTGTGCAGTACCTTTTTTTTTTTTTTTTTAGGTGGTAAAAATCATCAAATGACTCCTTCCGCCCTGGGTGGGGCGGAAGGGACTGTCAGACTTTTACTGACTAAAAAACCACCCTGTTCCTTCTGTTGCCCTTTACGTTCCGGGGCCACGGTATCCTGTTAAGACGTCCCGCAGCCCCGGCAGGCGTTTGGCCCCTATTGGGGCCCCGTCCCTGTGCTGACAGCTCTTTGAGGCGCGCGCGAACAGAACGCGCCGTCGACCCGGGCATGGTCCTTGATCGGACGGCGAGCTACCCATTACTCGCCGTCCGCAAGCCCGCGCCTACGGTGGCCGGATGTCGCCTCGCGACGTTCGACGCCCTGGGCGTCTCCCGCGGCGGCTGGGGCGTGAGGTGGAGGATGTCCTCTCCCTCACGCGGCCCGCCTCCTCCTTCGCTAGCATTACTGCTTCGCAGAAGGAGGTGACTGCATCCCATTCCCTCTCGCCTCGGAGCATGGCCTGAACCAGGCCCGGACGCGAGAGGTCGCCGCCGCCTATCGCCTCCGTGAGGACACGGCGGTGCTCTGCCCAAGCGGGGCAGACCTGCACCGTATGCTCCACCGTGTCCTCCGGGCGGTCCACACAGTGGTGACACCCGGGCGTTTCCTCCCGTGCAATCCGACACAGGAACCTCCCGAAACAACCGTGTCCGGTGAGGACCTGCGTCAGCCGGAAGGTGAGGACGCCGTGGCGCCTCTCCAGCCACTCCTCAAAGAGGGGTCTTACCGCCGCGATTGCAGCGTGCCCGTCTGTGCAGTACCTACCCCTTTTTGTAGTCCGCATTCTTGTGATGTGTAACTACGGAACCCAGCGCGAGGCCCAACACGCACTTGGCCGGTTTTAAAATACTCGTGGATACAGAAACGTTTTAGACGTGTTTCGGCCTTGATGTGCTGAAAAATGAGCTTTCAATTACAGTGGTATCGAAAGTGGTTACTAAAGAGTTATACCTATGATGAGATTATACTGACGGTGTTTCATGAATGAATCACAGATTGGTTTGTACTGGTATTAGATTTTTAAAGAAGACAAATCTTTACTGTAATACAAGGTGTAGTTTTCCATCGTTATAAAATTTTAGGAGGTCGTCTTATGAGACAGATAATTAAAAAAAATTACGACATACGTTCAATAATTGATATAAACATTATATTCTTGTTTTGTTTGTGTTGTTTATGTTTGACAGTATGTATCTTAGAATACACCTCTTTCAAATAACAGAAGCGACACAACGAACAGAATCTGTTAACATAATTTAGCCGTCATTTCTTAATTTGTAATACTTTGTAGGTAGTATTACTGTTTTTATGCAAGGTATATGATCTTGAATACAAAATATTATAAAACTTTTATTTTAAAGCGTAAGTAACTACATAGTTTCCTGTATGATCGCGTTCAAAAGTGCCTTTTAATACTCTAATAGAAATAAATGATTTTGAAATAAATTCCTACACAATAAATTCAGTCAGAGGTGCAGCAAACAAGAACAGAATACAGTAGATACGTACTTTAGTTTCAATCAAATACACTTCACAAGATTGTCCAGTCTCACAGTTCCATCTTCGAGTGGCCGAAGGAGGACAAGTACTAAGACAAATATGTGAAGTAACTTTGTAAAAACAATCCCTAAAACTACGAAGATAAAGTAGTTTTTGTTTTAGTTGGTGTACTTCAGTATCACTACCATATACGAGTAGGTACCTATGTTTATCTATCTATGTATACTAATATTACAAAGCTGAAGAGATTTTTTGTCTGTTTGTTTAAACGCGCTAATCTCTGTAACTTCCAGTCGGGTTAGAAAAAATATTTTTGTGTATGATGGCCAGATTCATGAGGAATAATTTAAGCTATATAACATCACGCTACGACCCACGAGAGCGGGGCAGTAACAAAAGATAACTTAAAACGGTTTAAAAAAGCCACGCGGACGATTTCGCGGTCAGAAGCTATACCCTATTCATCTGGGCTTGAGACAAAATATAAACAAAGAAAACAATGTTTCTCAAACTGAAAGCAGCACTTTCGTATCAACAAGTTGATCGATAGTAAAGATGGCGGATATAACCCGACCGATTACAAAACGTCACATTTTAATGTAAAATGTTCGCAGTATCTGTGGTCTTTAATTTAGTATTAGTATTATAATGCGTTTGAAGTTTGGGAATCAAGTCATTTTTGGGTGCTTTTTAATGTCAAACGATTTAATTAAAAAAATATTAAAATTAAGAAAATAATTTAAGGCATTTATGATATTCGAGATTAATCTAAGTCTGAAAGGATTACATAAGTTCTACAGACATCGTTCTAAAAATATCATTTTGCAGTGTTGTCAGCGTATTACTTCCGTAGTTATTTTTATAAAATATATCCACTTCATCAATCGACCTTTAAGATTTAGACCTTTTTATGATTTGTTTACCTTTTATCTCATGGCTCCCTGAATACGGTATAGTCAGTTATGCAAACTAAAATGTGGGGAACAGTTACTATTTTTTTGCGATTTCAAAGTAGATTTTCATAAAATTCTGTTTATTTTCCTGAGTACTACACTCGCTAAAGTATGTTTCGTTTAATCTGACCTCTCTAAAATGAACCTTCAAACAAGAAAAAACAAAAATGTTCTCTGTAAGCTCAATCGGACGGAACGCGGAAAACCCACTCTTTTTTCGACATCAAAGAATAATGGTAGAAATCTCTAAAACAATTTTTGTTGATTTTTCTTGTCTTCCTACTTCATATTAAGCTAAATATAATACAAAAAGTGTCAAGACAAGGTCACTTTTTACAGTATAGCAAAAGAAAAAGAAACAAATAAATCTTTGTGCTGTAAAAAGAACATTCATGAACTCGTTGTGTAAATAAACGTAATTTCGGGAACTATTTGCCAGTATAAACATCAGTTGTTGAAACAAACTCCGTCATTGATTCTCGTCATGAAACTATTTCGTGTAATCATAGCTTCTTAATCAATTAAATAGTTACGATTATTTGGTATGTTTCCTGCCTGAAATTTACTTGCATTAAAACTAATAAAATGAATTTTGCAATTATGAAAGACTAAATTCTGCCCGCAACTACGTCCGCTTGGCAGACAAGTATACTATAACATAGCCAATGGCATTCAGTAATAATGTAGCTGTCTATAAGTGAAAACAATTTTGTAATACACAAATCTTCTTCAGAAAGGTCAGGTGCGGAGTACTCGTAACCGGCGTGCTTGTATGACGAGATGTATGAACGTAGATGAGGCGAAAGGAGTATGTAAGGATCGTAGCAGGTGGCGTTCTGTGGTTTCTGCCTACCCCCATGGGAAAAAGGCGTGAATTTATATATGTATGTATGTATGTAATACACAAATGAAAAAACTAATATTATAAATGCAAAAGTAACTCTACGTGCCTGACGCTTTCACGACTAAACCACTGAACTGATTTTGATGAAATTTGGTACAGGGTAAGTTTGAACCCCAAGAAAGGACTACTTTCTCACGACATAGTTTGAATGCCAAACTTTTGATATTTTACTACAATATAATTGAATTTTAAGTCAAAGTCAAATCACTTATTTCAAAGCACTTCGTCATATATATAAAAAAGGAATTGAATCTAGTTGTTGAGTAAAATATCATACGATATTCATATAGAAAGTCAAAAGTCTTATACGGTCGCTTCCTATCCTACAATCTGTAGATCGATCCCTGCCCGCAACCAATCAAGTGGTCATTGATTAACTGAAGTCATCAATCTTCGATTTAATCCTCATTAATTACAATCTTTTGGGAAAAGACTTGGCTTTCCACATTACGGATCATGTGAAGAAAAGAAACATGAATATTACATAGGTACTACATAAACTCACGCCTTTTTCCCGTGGGGGTAGGCAGAAACCATAGAACGCCACCTGCTACGATCCTTACATACTTTAATGAATATTAAAACCAGGATTTAGTAAAACCATTTGAAAAGAGTGTCCGTGGAATTTCTTGCTCGTTTTTCTCCATAGAGGCCTATATACATTTTGGAACGAGCAACTAGCTTCAACTTTCTAATTAACTGGACGACTCCTTGACAATTCAAAAGGGCCTGTAAATAGTCTAATTGAAATAAATGCTTTGACTTTAACTTCTGTGTTCTATCCTCACTATAATAATACCAGCGTATTACTGTCCCACTGCAAGGCAAAGGCCTCTTCTCATACAGAGAAGGCATGAGCATTGATCACCACGCTTACTCAAGGTGGATTGGCAATTCCAGAGTTATATTAATTACAAGTCCAGGTTTCCACACAATGTTTTTCTTCATCGATGTAAGTGATGTTCAAGATAATCTTTAGAAAGTACATATGAATTGAAAAATTCACATTGGTAATTGCCCGGATTCGACTACTGCGTTTTTAAAACATATCTAGTTGAATACCTATGTAACAGATTGCAGCTGCTAACAATATTTGAACTACACAAAACACAATATAGAACGCTGTAACGTCAATGTTTGCGGTGACAATATTAACACGCTGTCATACATATAAAGGATTCGCTTTGAACAGATTTCATGTTCATATTTATGTGTCAATTCAGTTGATATTTTATGATTTAAAATTTAATTTTTGAAAGTAAATTTAGTCTTTCTGATACTCCATGAACGTGGGTATGAAAGGAAAGAAAGTCAGGAGTGAAGTATCCGGGGTTGCGGGACGTCTTAACAGGATACCGTGGCCCCGGAACGTAAAGGGCAACAGAAGGAACAGGGCGGTTTTTTAGTCAGTAAAAGTCTGACAGTCCCTTCCGCCCCACCCAGGGCGGAAGGAGACATTTGATGATTTTTACCACCAAAAAAAAAAAAAAGGTGTGAAGCATGACGGTTGATGGGAATGATAGAATGGCATGGAAAAAAGGAAAGGTGGAAAAAACAACGAAACGTTAATCGTACGCATGGAGTTTCTTGCCCATTCTTTTCCATACAAAACTACCTTTCGGATTACAACTAAATTCGATTACTTTTTTTTTTGTATATGACATTTAGAAGTGCCTTGTAATGGCCTAATTGAAATAAATGATTTGAATTTGACTTTAACGTAATCAACCGTCAAAGCCTACTTATTGACTGCTACTGAAAAAATCTAAAAAAAAAACTCAATACTAGTTCACCCGACTCGGAATTCAACCCAAAACATAATGCTCTATAATTTCTAAGGGCCCAAAAAAACAACTAAAACACAATAATAAAACATAAAACAAGGCAGGTGATATCTAACAAAGATAAATTATAAGTAAATATTGTTCTACGTTACTCATGTCACGCGTGGGACGGTGAACGTAAGGCGAATACACACGAAGTACTTACTCGTATTATCACGCTATAGTATTATTGCCAATAGCCAATCTATACTTATATAATAAAGCTGGACGTGGACGAGGCGAAAGTAGTATGTAAGGATCGTAGCTGGGTGCCGTTCTGTGGTTTCTGCCTATCCCCATGGGAAAACGGCGTGAGTTTATTTATGTGTGTATGTATGTGTAATAAAGCTGAGGAGTTTTTTTTGTATTCTTTTTTTTTTGAGTTCTGGCCATCATTGTGGTGTTCCAAATTCAATATTCCTTTAAAAAGAAAAAAATGCAAGATGGCTAAACATGGATATAGTAGCCCGGGAGTGTATGTCCAAAAATAACCATTAGAGCCTTACATTGACAACCGATAACAGTATTTTGTATCACAGAAAATGTCCACCGAGGCTTCAAAGCACTACCGCCACGGATTAAATCAGAAAACAAAGCCACGCTCCATGTGTAATCCCCCTAAGATACTCATGTTCAGTTGAGTGGATCGACAAAGGCGTCTCCCGTCTAAACAAGCGTTAGTAACTCGATTGAACACAACCAAAAAGGCGTAAGGCGTTTACTGTATTAGCTTTTCTATGCTCTAGAATGTTCTTTATTCGGCAAAGAGCGACTTTTCGATTTGCCTTTTCCCTTCGAAGACTTTGAGAATAGGCATTTGTTTCGCCGAAGACTTTGGGATAAGAAAAGACATTTGTAATAGACACCTGTCTGCGATCAATTGATGGAGGTCTGCAATAGCTAGGTATTTCTAAATCTAAATAATTCAGATATATTTAGTCAAAATATTTACCTTTTATTTACGTATTCAAAGGTCGCAAGCACGACTGCTGAGGTCCTGGGTTGGATTCCAAGGTCGGACAAAAAGTGTCATTGGGTTTTTAACCGACTTCTAAAAAAGGAGGAGGTTCTCAATTCGGATGTTTGTATTTTTTTTTTAGGTTTGTTCGCGCTTAACTCCGTCGCTTGCCAACCGATTTCAAAAATTCTTTTTTTGTTGGAAAGGTCCCAAATGGTCCCATGAAAATTTTATCGAAATCGGACGACAAAAATATGTCACTAAAAATTAACAAATAAAATTTTTTTTTGCAAAAAAAAAAAACCGACTTCAAAAAAAAGCACTAAAAAGTTAAAAATAATACTCTACCTATATTAATAAATCTAACCTAACCTACGATTAACCTATACTAAAATTTAACAATGTTTTGGAGTCGGTGCCATACGGTTGGATAATATAATATCCTCGGTCTTGGCACCGACTCCAAAAATTTGTTAGGAAGTGGAGTTAGGAAGTTGATATTGTGACCTCCGTCCTATGCTTAATCTCTTTTCGGTAGTGTCAGATTGCTGTTCCATTAGACTATGAGATTGAGGGACGAGGGAGTGCACCTGTGTTTGCACACACACTTGTTCACCTCCTGCTGTAGTTGGCTAGTCTCCATTGACATTCGCCGCCGTGATATTATTATTCAAAGCTACAAGGTATAAAGGTATTTTATCAAAACGTAGCCAAAAAATGTGGACAGTTATGTACCTATCTATGGGTCTCCGTCAACAAAAACGATACGAAATTTATAGGCATTTATAGGCACAAAATAAAAATGCTAATATCGTGAAGTCCCTACTTTTATCTAGAATTTGCAATTATGCTGAGTTGGAAAGGTTCTTGATAAAAATTAAAAACGTAGTATTTTACATGAATGAAATGAAAATTATTTCTGAATAATTTACGTTCAATTTCATTGTCTTTTTGTATATTTAATGCTCTATACTTAATTCTTAATGACAGGAAAAAAAATGTAAAAATATACGCATACCATCACACTTTTTTCTTTGGGATGGTAAAAATCATCAAATGAGACCTTACGCCCTGGGTGGGGGCGGAAGGGACTGTCAGACTTTTACTGACTAAAGAACCACCCTGTTTCTTCTGTTGCCCTTTACGTTCCGGGGCCACGGTATTCTGTTAATACGTCCCGTGACCCCGGTACTATCTCACATTACGACAAATATAATTATAATTGTTTGAATCACAATACTAACACTAATCTGTACTAATAAAATAATACTTATACTACTTAAAACTATTATATAACTCAAAGGTGACTGACTGACTGACTGACATAGTGATCTATCAACGCACAGCCCAAACCACTGGACGGATCGGGCTGAAATTTGGCATGCAGGTAGATGTTATGACGTAGGCATCCGCTAAGAAAGGATTTTCCAAAATTCACCCCATAAGGGGATGATTCAGGGTTCCAAAGTTTGTATGGAGAAATTAACTTTGACGCGGACGAAGTCGCTGGTAGAAGCTAGTTTTTTTATAAAGCTAAAGAGTTTCATGTTTTATTTGCTTGTTTACAACGCGCTAATCTCAAGAACTTCCAGTCGGATTTGAAAAAATATGTATGTATGTGATAGCTAGATTCATAAAGAATATTACAGGCTTTATATCATTACGCTATAACTTACGGTCGCGGAGCAGTGACCAAAGACGTATCCTAAACGCGGGTGAAAATAACTACTTTTGCGGATAGAAGCTAGTAATTAATATAAGTTTGACGTCTTCAATCCGCCGTGAGGAAGCGTGGTGATCAAAGCTCGTGCCTTCTCTGTATGAGCCTCTACTCATACAGAGATGGCACGAGCACGAGCACGAGCACAGGGCAAAAGCCTCTGCCTTTGCCCTGTTATGAGATAATAATAGGCTGAAATTATTATTATTTATGCATGTACAAAAAAACCAATAACAAGCTAATGCTAAATGCTAAATTCAATACAACGAACTCTCAGCTAGTTAGTATGCAAATAAGTCTATTAGTATAAAATCTCAGTTCAAAATATGTTCAACACGCCTCCATGATGTTACTAATGATTAGCAGTTATTTGATACTGTTTTGCGCAAGCGATGATGTTACATTTTCATGTTTATTTACGGTCTGGTTAATGTACTGCATTGCACAATAGATTTGGGCTATAGTTAAATATTACACATACATAACATAACGCCTGTAATCCCCGAAGGGTTAAGCAGAGGTGTACCCATTAGTACACGAACATTTTCGCCAATTATGTTTAAGTGCCATGGAATATGGGCGAGCCTACTGCCATCAACCGGGCACAAATCCAGACTCCGAGGCTGCTACTGAGAAATCCCTAATGGAAAAACTCAGTTATACTTTGCTCGACGTGGGAATCGAACCCAAGACCTCATTCTCAGCAG
Source organism: Hoplodrina blanda (assembly GCA_949316365.1). Lineage (NCBI taxonomy): Eukaryota > Metazoa > Arthropoda > Insecta > Lepidoptera > Noctuidae > Hoplodrina > Hoplodrina blanda. The sequence continues at coordinate 5,405,058 of OX438582.1, forward strand.
TCGCGCTCTGCGAGCACTAGACTAACGGGTCATTATACAATACGTTTCAATTTTATGTAGATCGATAAAATACGTGTTCTATTATAAGATACTTTATGTATGGTCAGTAAAATATATATACTGCTTACGTAGGTAAAGCTAGGTAAATATAGGTATAACTTGTTATGTATCTTTGAATAATGTATTTGTAAGGTGAAGTTTAAAGCTGGCTCTTTGCGGAGTATAGTTTGGAAACCCCTGGACTAAACGATCCATGTAATAACGAATTACCTTTAATTGTATAAAATGATGATTCCGTATCGATGCTAACCTGAAACAAAATAAAAACAACGTTAGTATCGGTTGATTTGTAATACGTATTTGATGAAAATATTTCATTATATCTTATGCAGGGAGGTCCAAGTAGAGACGTCATAAAATAAGTTATTCCTCATGCCGTGGAGTAAACCGAAAAACACTCCAAACGATTGTCAAAGATCCACGTATGACAGCCGGGACCAACGGCTTAACGTGCTTTCCGAGGCAAGGATGAGTTTCGTTGAGTAAAGATGGTCACCCATCCACTGACTAACTCCGGCAACGGTAACTTAACCTGATCAATCGTCCCGTGCCGCTGTTATTCCTAAGCTACGAGCTTTTGAATGAATAAATAAAATATGAATAACAAAAAACGCGTAAAGTGTAAAAAGTAGGTACTTATCCAAAACCAATTCATTCTCTTTATTTCAAAAGAAGAAACAAATCATCTAAAATATGGCTCAATAAATAATATGAAGCGACTAGTCTACTATCCGCCAGTACTCGTAAACTAGTGGATGTTATTCACGGTCGAGTTAAGTTTCACAAGTAAAGCGATACCGCTAACACAACATTAAACATGAGTTATGTTGATATACAAAATAAATTCTTATGAAAGTTGACATAAAGTTTGAAGTTGAAGTGTCTTGTTCAAATGATTGTATGCCTAAGAAATAAAGAAAAGTCCATCAAAGATATGGAGTAAATTAATTTAGGGTTCATACACGTAACCGTACAATATTTAACACAACAAAAAAAAACATATTTCTTGTGTGGGGGTTAAAATTTCTGCCTTTTTTGTTCTTTTTTGTCGTAACGTATTACGGTTCACGATAGGGCCAAGTAAAACCGAAAGTAGGTGTACTTACCTACCAACTCGAATTTCAATGCCAATTACATTCGTAATTTTCGGATTTTCGTTTTTTTTTCCTTGTAGGTTCCAATACCCAGTAACGAGTTCTCATTTTTCTTAGAATTTCTATACCAATAATAGGCAGGTATTTTAAAATGTTATTCTTATTTGATAAATTAATCATAGTCAAATAACACAGGTTAAAAAAACATCTGCAGTGTAAAAACTAAGTCTGGTGTTGCCATCATCTGACCAAATTACTGTATCCAAGGAGTACTTGCAAAGCGGAGATTGCAATGCAGCTTTGGAAAAAGTCCGGATATTGTCAGGAAGGAAAAATGATGGAACCCTATTTTAGAGGGGAACCTTCCAAGTTCATCGCATATCATTTTCATATGGCCATGTTGATCTATTCAGCAGTAAATCGGAGCACGAATTTTTTGCAAGACCGAAGATATTTTTTCTCTTTCCTTTTTTAATATACGCACCCACGATAATAAGAGAATTTCCTATCGTGGGGCAAACCCTAGGAAATTTTCCTGTATTGTAGGTGCGTTACCTATATTAATAAAATAAAGTTGAAGAGTGGTTCTGTTTGTTTGTTTAGACGAGATAATTTCTGGAATTCCCAGTCGGATCGGAAAAAAATATTTTGTTTGTGAAAGCCAGATTCATGACGAATGGTAGGTATATAGGCTATATTATAACATTACGCTACGAACTACGGGAGCCGAGCAGTAGCTAAAAGCCGTAACTTAATAAGGGTGAAAAAAACTACGCAGACGAAGTCAAAGGGAACAGCTAGTCAAACACACAGACACAAATAATTATAATCAGACCAGGAACAACTATCCGTAAGCCAAACGAACATTTGTTCTGCGCCATCCCAAGAAACATTTGACAAGACGCCACAACGTGCTGCATTTCTACATTTGGTTCCATAAGCTGGTCGTAAATACGTCGCCATTACGTTGGCTTCACCGAGAATAGGCCCATTTTATACCAAAAAGTGTCTTAAAAGAGTGACGTAACCGTCGTATAAACCACTTTTTGGTCAGATCGTGGTTGTGTAGTAGTCGCAAAACCCACGTTTTCAAAATTTTCTAACTGTTTGTTTAAAACTTTGCTGAAATTATGCTGCTTTTCATATAGTTTTTGCTAGTTCTATTCTTACATTGAAGACTTCAGTGTGTTTGTCTTGTCTATCAGACGAATAAACTATGTAAAATATACCGTACGGCCCGTTGAGTGGTATTAACAATATCAATTCCGCTTTTCATTTGACGTTACAGAAGTACAGACGCTTTGAATATTGTGTTATTTCGTATTTAGTGGTTTAGCACGAGTGCACAGAACAAACGTTACGTACATTCGATTTTCAAATTAGAAATACCCATTACCCGTTTCGCTTAAAATATTTAATTAAGTACTAGCTGCTGCCAAATGTGGGTGTACTAATAAGTATACCTCTGCATACCCTTCAGGGATTACAGGCGTGATGTTATGATGATAGCTGCTGTCAATCAATCTTTGCCGTGCAGTGGATCAATAATATGCTGGTATTATTTTATTTTATTTTTTACTGGCTTCTGTAAAAAGGAATTTTACATAAATTAAGTTGAACTTTTATCCCAATGGAATACATTACCGGGATAAAAAGTATCCTATGTTCTAATTCTTGAAATGGTTTCTGATTGGGCTTCTTCCAATTTTAAAATGTTTGGTTTGGCTACTGCCTAGTCAAAACTATTTACGTATGTAGTAGATATAAAGGATACTGATAATGTCAATTGCTATTGGTATGTAATAGCTTCAAGTGCCTCTCAATAAAAGTTATCTATCTATCTAACTATAATCACATTATACCGCAGTTTCTAAGACATGACATACTTACATTAGACGTTCCTCTGCAGTGCTATTCTATAAAGATCTTTCTCAGTGAATTTAGGTGAGATGAGCTGTCATGGCACAAGAACTAAGGTAACCGACATAGCTCTCAAAACTACGAAACTCAAGTAGAAGTGCACACAGTTCGCAGGGGAGACGACTGTTGGGGTCGTAAGGCGCGGGACAAATACAAGAAGCGTCGGGCGGTGGCGTGGCGCGGGCGAGGCGCGGGTGCGACGCCACTTCTTTGATATTTCATACAAAATGTATAGAAGAGCTAGGTGAGGCGCAAGACATACTGAGACGGCGCGGCGCGGGCGTGGAGCGGGCGTCGAGCGGGCGCCGCTTCCTCGCCCTCGGCGCACCCGCAGTTAGTAGTGGCATTTGATTGTACCACTGTGTTCGACCGCGCCACATCTTTCCGACACCGTTAGCGCGCCTGTTCTGCGCTGCACCGGCGCAGCGCCCGCGCCACGCCCGCGCCTCGCCTCCGCCCGACGCCTCTTGTATTTGTCCCGCGCCTTAGGGTCTCGAGTGGCGACCACGTACCGGAAGGCGCAGTGTGGGATGGCCCTCACGAGGTGGACCTATGACCTGGTAAAGGTCGCGGGAAACCGCTGGATGCAGGTAGCGCAGGAGAGGTCATTGTGGCTATTTTTATGGAAGGCCTATGTCTAACAGTGGACGTCGTTCGCCTGATATGACGTTGATGATAATGAGCTGTCATATATCAGTTAGGAATTAACAGCTCACTACTTACTTTACCGTCTAAAAGCAAGCATAAACAAACAAAGAGAATACTGCTATAATTCCTTTTGACGAAGATAATTTAGTTTTCGTGTATACGAAGTTCCACTTTGACGTTTAATGACATTTAGTTATGGTCTAGTTTATCTGTCGCAATGAAAATAGTAAAGGAAACAATGTTAGAACAAAAGATACGGTTATTAATAAACCTAGGATTGTACCTATAAAAGGTACTAGGTTTATTTATCACTAGATTTTATGCTTTGATTCACATTAGAATTTCGTTGCGGATAAAATAGCCTGTCTTTATCTAGATTCCAAGGTTTCTCTTCGTCAAATTTCAGGTTTCGCCATGATGGGGTTATAAATAAACTGATAGATAGAGAGTTCCCCAATGCTCGAAAGTCGACCGTATTTTTATTTTTATTTTAGCTTTAGCACTCCATCTATTCTATACTATATATATTATAACGCTGATGAGTTATTTATGTGTATGTTTGAACGCGCTAACATCATTAACTACTGTTCAGATTTGAATAAAAAAAGGATATAAGCTAATAACATCATACTGCAACCACGGGAGCGGAGAATAATCAAAGACGTTCCTAAGCTCAGGTAAAACCACGAGGTATAGCAAGTTATTACATAAATTAGTGTGAATGTAGATTCTGTTTTCGTCAAACAAACTAGATTAGGTTATTTGTAGGTAGGTACTTGATATATTAACAACCCCAGGGCTTATCTTGGGCCAATAACATTTGATCTCTTACACGAGACATTCATATACAGGGTGGTCCAGGCCAGACGGATATAAACATTTTTTTAGGTAGTCGGCTTATGGACCTATTTGTACCCGCCAGGAAAAAAATCGCTTGTCAGCCGCTTACAAGATATGATTTTTATTTTTATTTTAGAAATTATCACCACTTTTAATGTTTTAATATTTTTTTATTTAGGTACTTTTAAAATGAAAAATTCTTTTTGAAAATGAAATAACTTTTTTATTTTAGGTGCCTACTTAGACAATGTACTCTTTAAAAAAAAATCAGTCTGATCTGCAAATTTTAAGTGCATTTAATTTCAAACCAATGTAAGAAAAATTAGTCTTCTCGAAATCGACCGATTTTTTATAAACCCAAAAAAAAACTCAATCGCGATTTTTATATCCATCTGGCCTGGACCACCCTGTATACCAAAGCAAGTAGGTTACTTACCTATCTAGTTACTTTCAAGAGCAATCCCTAAATCTACTTAAGTTTTATTTATGTTTACTTACATTCACCTTTAGTAAGGATTCTGGCTACAATTAAAGGCCATTACGCAGAATTAGGAGGATTACTGGGAAAAGAAAGTTCTCATATAACAAGGTAGGTACGTATTTTCCCCAAAATGAACATAATATTCGAACCTTTCTACGGACTACCACGAAATCGTGTTTGATATTTTGTTATTTTGGTCAAACAAGTGTTAAATTTGATATTTTTGTATGGAGACACGTATTGAATAAATAATTTAGTCATTTTATTTTCATGTTAGAAAAATAGTGAGTCATAGTTGACCACTGACGCTGACACTGACATTGACCAAGCACGTCGCAAATTATTGACAATGAAATTGAAATAGCGAAACCCTTACCTCCTGGCGAAATCAGGATGTACAGTTAGCACCATTATAAAGCGATTGCCTTCTTAATTAAGTAACATAACATCATAACACCACGCCTGTAATCCCCGAAGGGTTAGGCAGAGGTGTACCTAATAGTACGCCCACATTTCGCCAGTTATGTTTAAGTTCCATGTAATAGGGGGCGAGTCTATTGCCATCAACTGTCTCAAGTTCAGACTCCGAGGCTGCTACTGAGAAATTCCTGATGGAAAAACCCAATGACACTTTGCTCGACCTGGGAATCGAACCCAAGACTTCATGCTCAGTAGCAGTCGTTTTCTTAATTAAGTATTGATTGTAATGTTACGATATTACAAAGATTTTACACGAATTGGGTACCAAACCCTCCTACACTACGGTCAACAGTTACGACCTTTGGCCGACAGTGTTCCCTAAAAATGTTCATCAAAAACCTTTTAACAAAGACGCAACTTTTCACTTTGCTGTCTACGAAGAATTTTTCAATAAAATCGATCACCCGGAAAAAGTGTGAAGTCGAGGTTTGCTGTAGAACTCGGCGAAAGAAAACCACTCACAAATTGATTGGACCCACTAATTACAAGAAGTTTTGGGCTTGACCTAGTAACGGAGGAATACTCTGAGGGGACGAAGGAATTAATTCTTTTGTGAGTACTGGTATGGAATAGAGGAAAATATGTTTTAAGTGTCATATTTTTAAGGAGAAGACACTGTATTCGGTAGTACAGTAAATACTAGCAGAAGACAGAAAGTATAAAGAACCATCATATTTACTGCCTTGTTGGTCTAGTAGACCCAAAGCGCGACTGCTGAGCATGAGGTCTTGGGTTCGACTCCCAGGTCGGGTAAAATATTATATTACTAGGTTTTCCATCAGGAATTTCTCAGTAACAGCCTCGGAGTTTGAATTTGTGCCCGATTGATGGCAAATTACATGAGACTTAAACATAACTGGCGAAATGTGGTAGCATAATTGTGTCTTGATGACCCCTGGGTCATCCAGACACAATTATACCAACCGCCTCATAACCCTACTAGCACAGTTAAAAAGAACCACTTGTTACTTTTATTGTTCTACATTCTTTTCAGTTTATTAATAAACAGTTTTATTATTAACTCCTGGCTTAACTGGGTCGCACACGTCAACAAGTTAATTTATTACCTACTCATGAAATATATTCGTAAAAGATACATTTATAATTTTTGACGTTAATTTCCGTTATAACTTTTCATGGTATTTTATCGTTTTTAACACCTTGCTCTGGAGTTATAAAACGTTTTTTGTTTGAGAACAGTGGGATGATGTTTCTAGAAGGAGATTAGATAGATAACATTTGTAATCATTCTGTGTAACATTATCGCTAATGGGGTATTATAGTTCTGCTGAAGTGCACCAAAACCCATCAAAATTTCTCCTATTTTTCGAAATGATTGTAATGGTTTCAGACATGTAAAGTTATTAACTTTAAATGTACTAAGTCAGTTTGAAATGTACATTGAACTGTAATTGCTGGATAGTAGTGATAACATTAGTTTTTTTTTAATCTAAGGATTCAAGCGGAGATGGAAATTCAAGTAGGTAACTGTTTCTTAACACGAATCAATGATAATAAAATAAATAGGTTTTTTAATTAGGTTATTTTGTGACTTAATCTGTAATTAATGTTATGCAAATAAACAATTCTTATTCTATTCTTATTCTTATTTTCCGAATTTTTCGAATCCGAACTAGTCTTGTCGCTGGGTTTAGGCAGGTTGGCCGATGAAACCGCACGCACACAGTGATATAGTCGTACGACACTGCGGCACACGTAACGGGGCGATTCTGTTCTTTAAAAGAGGTGTATTCTGAAATACCTACTGTAAATAAAGCTACAACAGTAAATAAACGGTGAAATAACGCTTATCAAAAGTGTTGTTCTCAAAGCGGCTTGGAAATCATTGTTTCGGAAGGAATCCGCTAAAATTGTTTCGGTGTTTTAGACTTAAAGGGCGGCCCCTTTGATATAATCTAATCGTTCCCGCTTTAATTACGCTTCTTGAGGTATTTTAAAGATATCTTTTGAATATAAGTCTTGAGTCGCCAGTCCGCTTTAAAGAAGTGTGGTAATCAATGCTCGTGCCTTCTCTGTATGAAAAGAGGCGTTTTCCCTGCAATGGGATTATAAGAGGCGGGTTTTATTATTACCATTGTTATTTGAATGGGAAAAGTTTTGTAATAAGCAATCAGATACAGTAGGTATATAGGTTTATTAATTATTAATTCTCATCTGGGTTTGTTTTCGGACCGTTGCGCGAGTTATTCGGTAATTGAGTCGAAAAAAGAAATCACTACACAGGGTGTCATCAAAATATTAAAGTTAAATAAACAATTGAACAATCATAATTAAAGTTCTATTTTTAAAACATTCATATCAAGAATCAAAGAAGGGAATCACTACACAGAGTGTAATTAAAATATTAAAATTAAACAATCATAATTAAAATATTAAATAAACAATCTAAAACATTATTATAAATGCTTTAATTCATTTAAAAAGTTACCAAAAAAGGTCAATGTCCTACAAAAGGTAACAAATTTGTTCAACAAAATGTAGGTAATAGAGAACAAGATGGAAACCTCCCCGGGGTCATATTTTAAAAGTAGAATTACCGGTAATGTTTCAAGTAGGAATGGGTCTTTAAAACTAAGTGGTTCTTTGTTCCAAAAAAGAAAATATTCCCGTTCAACTGCTAGCCGTAATGACTTTGATTAATGTACAAATACTAAACGCAAGAGATAAGGGGGTGTTTTTTAATTTGGCAGTAATTAAACAGCCTTAATTAAACTGTAGATGTCTACTAATTAACATGAACGAAGCCAACCAAACCATTAATTTGTTTAAATATGACTGGTGAAAAGGGGAATTCAATTCTATTTGATGTAGATAAAGTTCAATTACCACTAAATGTTAAGATAGTCCATTTCAAACATGACTTGTAAAATAAATAAAATTAACACGCTACTACTTAGTACAAAAACTTCCCTTAAAAAGGTAATAACACGACTTCATGTTGGTACAGTAAGTGTTATAATTAATTACTCACAAACTATCAAAAATAAAACCTATTACATTAAACAAAAAATATTGTTTGAGTCCTAGTCATACGCCATTTGTATAGTTGTAATACAAAACTATAAACGAAACCAAAGCGTTCAAAACTTGCTATGACTTTCTAGCGTTTTGTGGGTACGTTTTGAAACATATACAAAAACTAGCTTTTGCCCGCGACTTCGTCCGCGTATATGTCGGTTATCGCGGACGCAGACGAAGTCGAAGTCGAATAAAAAGTAGCCTATGTCCTTTGTTGGGGTTCACACTTACCCTGTACCAAACACACAAATCGGTTCAGTAGTTTAGGCGTGAAGAAAAGACAGACAGACAGACAGACAGAGTTACTTTCGCATTTATAATATTAGTTAGGATAGGATAACCAGACCTGGAACAACTACCTGTAAGAAAATCTTTGTCTCGAACGGAAATCGAACTCGCGACTTGCAGCACAGCAGCCAATGGCTCAGTCACTGCGCCAACCGTTTCGCCGGTTGATGACGTCATATCCTATCATAACCATTTACAATAGGCGGTTTCCAGGAGGTCTTTACACAGTGGACGAATATGGGCCAATTCTGATTATAAATGTATGAGATAGATGATTGAGTTTCTAAATTCAGTCTTCGATGATTAAATTAATACCTTTTGCAATTGAATATTTATAAGGTTTATATTTGTTCACAAAATCAAAGTAAGCCAGGATTTAATTAACTTTGTATTTATTTAGGATTGAACGAACAGTGAACACGTGCCTGAAATAATTAATTTTTTATCACATACTAGGGCAGGCGCGCGACTTCGACCACATGATAGTTATTTATGGGGTTTTAATGTTTTTATGTAATCCTAAATCCTATTTTTTAAATAAAATTTGCCTAAGTTATAACAGCAGCTATATGCCTTTTTCCTAAAAAAATGGTCTAACTATTTTGAAGATTAGCCGAAACCAACAGACAGACAAACATACAAAAATAAAAATTAAGATTTTTTTTTATGATTATTTTTAATTACCTAACGATAGCGTTATCGACGAACATGTCGTACGATAATATGGAAGCAAATTTGACATTAAATATAACATTTTAACATCATTCCTGTAATCCCCGAGGGGTTAGGCAGAGGTGTACCCATTAGTAACATATTTCTGTTTATTTCTGAAACCCCTTGGATTTTTTCCAGTATCGTGGGTGTATTTACAAACATATTAACTCTTATACACAGCCTACCACACATTAGTAGTTGAATATGTACTTAGAAACAGTAAAATCTATTTCAAAAAGATTTTATCTGTACCTTCCTACTCTCAAGCAAACTAAATAAAATATTGTAGGTACCAGCCTAGTAGGTACCCATTTCAAATTGGACACAATACCATTAAATTTAAGGCTAGGTTAGACGTGGTAAAAATAGTGGAGAACACTACCGGTACGCCAGTGATACTAACATTAATAATTAATTCAGCATTCGGCTGTGGTGGCTGCCTATACCAATTATTTATTTAAAAGCGACCCTATTTCGTGAAACTTTCGGTGTTGTTTCACGTCGAAATTCTATTAACAAAAATAACAGACGAATTGCTTTAGTGGTTCAACTAGAGTTTCTAGTTTTATTACTAAGAAAATACACTAAAATTATATACTTTACTGGAAGTATACACATCAAAAGTGTCTAGGGATCAATAATATATAGGGAATAATAATATATTGATCCCTAGACACTTTTGATGTGTGTATGTACTTATTAGCTTCCGCCCGCGAATTCCTATTTTCAATCAATTATCCCACGGGAATGGTACATTTTTCCGGGATAAAAACTAGCCTTTGTGCTAATCCACACTACAATCTATGTCTGTGTCAAATTTAATTCAGATCTGTTCAGCCGTTTTGTCGTGATTGCAACAAACATCCATCCAAACTTTTGCATTTCAGTAGTAAGATTTCGGAGTAAAGTTATACCGGTAGTAATTTCGGTACATACATAACGAATATAGAGAGACACCTAACGAAGACCAAAGTTACATTTATTTGTTCTTCCCATCATTGGAATATTCTTTTGGTCTTGACCATACCCGGGAATCTTCAGATTATAAAATTCCAACATGTTTAACGTGTTTTTACAAAAAAAAAATGTTATAACTAAACTTTAAATATCGGATCCCCGTTGCCCTTGTACTGTTGGATGCACCTGTTAGCATAATATTTTACGTGCGTTAACATTGAGCACTATACCTTAGTAATTTTTAACATCAAAATTACAAGTCGTTTCCCAGCAATATGTTTAATTATTCAAGTCCCACGTAATGAGACACAATTGATTTTCTATTGTTCTGACTTACTGGTAAGTCAGCCGAGGCTTGACCGTTAATGTTACTTAGCTTCGTGGTCAGAATGCGTACTTAACGCCTATGTGATATGTCTTTTTACACCCTGTATATTAAGGAAGTAAGTACCAAAACACAAGACCTGAGAATCTTTTGAATTGCTTTTGCAATTTCGGCTTTCGGAAAAGAACATACAAGTTGAAATTGCTTATGCAGCAAAATCTACGAACAAAATAAAAACGCGCGTCATAAAATCTGATGCAAAAGTTGGAAGCGTAAAGTGCCTAGAAGAAAATAATTGGATATAAGTAAGGTCGAGCACTTCCAGAGTAGTTGGAGTTCACACTTGTACCTTTACAATGTTCCCTCGACCGAATTACTTCACTAGCAACTAGGTTACGAGGCGGAAATATTATGTCTATCTTATTGTGTAGCTTGTGTCTACGAAAATAAGGTTTAAATCAATTTTATGAAAGATGTTATTAAATATCGTCTCACGATATAAATTCAATTTCCTGACTAACTAACAGACTCTTTGAAAATTCATAAGTACCTGTAAATGGTTTAATTTAAATAAACGCATCGACTTTGATTAATTGGGTACTTAGTTGTCACCACTAATTAATTAAAATACTTTTTATTAGCTGTCAAAACTTTATTTCCCCCATAGATCATCATCATCATCTGCCTAGCCTTTTCCCAATTATGTTGGGGTCGGCTTCCAGTCTAACTGGATGCAGCTGAATACCAGTATTTTACATGGAGCGACTGCCTATCTGATCTCCACAACCCAGTAACTGGGTAATACGATACCCCTTGGTAAGACTGGTTGTCAGATTTTCGGGCTTCTGACGACCCGTAACGACTGTCAAAGCTTCATGTATGACAGCCGGGACCAACGGCTTAACGTGCTTTCCGAGGCACGGAACGATGTCAGTGATGTCTAAGATTCCCCATAGATATTGAATGGCAATAACAAACTGTGACGTCACTTATTAGCTAACAAAATCTAGAAAGAAAGACTAGCTATTTACATAATATCACGCCTGTAATCCCCGAAGAGGTGGCCAGACATGTACATTATTGTACATCCACATTTCGCCAGGTATGTTTAAGTTCCATGTAATAGGGGGCAACATTCTGATACTCCATTCTTTTACTAGATTTTCGTTTTTTTTAAGTAATAAGTAGGTACTTATACTAAAACTATGAGAATAGACTGTTAAGTCGCACACTGAATAGGTAATACTGGGAAGCATGCGGATAAGTTTAAACGAAATAAGACGCTAACTGCAAAGCAACAGAATCTTTATTACATTACCAACAAAATACCTACATTTTAGTACCCAATTCACAATTTAGCTCGACAATTTTAGCTCACAAGTTTGGAGCACCTATTCTAAACTCAATTATCTAACTCACCGTATCTCAAAGAGAAATCTCTTAACATTCACATGCAAATTCTTGCCTCCAGTGTGATCTAAACCCATTCAAAGTGTGAACTTTACCTGATGAACTCGAAATTTTCAGATAAGATCCTCTGAACAGTCGTATGGTTGTATTAATAACTTTAGTTCCATGATAATATGGAATAAATTATGTTGAGAGCTTTTGAAGGCGGCTTCATCTGCATAATCGTATTTATGTCAATGGTATCATCATGTTCGTTTTAAGGAAAATACCTACATGAAAATTAATTTCAGTCTATAGTTTGTAACTACCAAAATTATGATTTCTGTTCACATCTAATATAAACATGAGTACATAATTAGCATATATAATGAGTAGGTAATGTTATCGATTTGTATATAATCGTATAGAAACCGAAAGACTTAATTACTCACAGACAAAACACGAAATCTCGAAAAATGCTTGATCTATAAAGATGGAATTTGCCTGCAAAGGCAAGATTTTTGTCAGCTAAGATTTTGTGACAGGGCTGAAATAAAGACCTTCTGTCTTTAATTTCCACGTGTACGAAGTCGCAGAGATAAGCTAGTATAATAATAATAATAAAATTTATTTATTCAGATAACTTTGATCCATACATTAGAAATAAACTAGTATGTAAAATTAAATTGAAGTAAAGTTTAATTGTATTTTTTGGTTTGGATAGACTTAATCTCTGAAAGTAGGTTCTAACTGGTGCGAATACCAAAAAAAAACAGTAAAGATACACCATTGCAAAATGTCATTGGCTATGTAGGTATTATAGTAAACTTGACTTCTGCGCTGACGAAGTCACAGGCAAAAGCTTGTAGTTTTTATACCAAGTGCAAAACGACAACAACGTAATAGGAACGAGTAAAACAGATGCTTCGTTCAAAAGCAAATCCTTGAAAGCTAGTGGAACGAAACTCTATCACTGGCTTAACTCGGGATCTTGCTAGTAAAATTAGTTATTTCTCTCTGCGAGGATAGTGAAACTGGGGAACATTGCATACTAAAACGTGGATATATAAAGCTAGTTGAATCTGTTTTGAGTAATTGTTCTAGCAAGGAAATGTTGCTGGTAGAAATACCTACGTTATGAGTCAGTAGGTATCTACCTAAAACGTTTGGAATGTTTACTAAAATAGTATATGCCCTTCGAATTGGTCTGCGCGGGATACAGTTATCGGCGACTTACTTTTCCGCGGAAACCTAATTCTTTTTTTAAAATAAAAAAACAAGAAAAAGGCACGAAGATTTTATTAAAGAAATTTTAAAAATAGAAACATTGCAGAAAAAAGTATAATCTAAATAAAAATAAGTAATTTTTACCTTTGAATCAGTAGAAGGGCTAAAGTTAGGAAACCTTAGGGTCCGTTCACACAGACCGGCTCGGAGAGGAGATCAGATTCTTGCATGTGCACTGCTTTTGTCATTTGTCTTAATGACAAAAGCAGTGCACATGCAAAAATAAACCTTACTACAAATACTAAAAACTCTGTTTTCAACGTGATAAGAATCTGATCTCCTCTCCGAGCCGGTCTGTGTGAACGGACCCTTAAAGAAATCTTCTAAAAATTAAATTCAACATATAATTAGTTTATGCCTGCGACTTAGTTCGAGTAAATGTCGGTTATCACGGGGATCTTTTTTTTTGTGCGGAACCCTTATTCTTTTTCTAAAATAAAAGTAACCTAAGTAGCTCCTTAAAACGTCAGCTAGGTATCTGCCAGCTCACGTCAAAATTGGTATAGCCGTTAGGAAAGCTGGTACAAACAGACGGACAGACAGACAGACTCAAGTAAGCGGTTTAGCTGTAGTGTAAATCTATCTATATACGTAGCGTTTATTTGTTAGTACTATACGGGTATTAATAAATATCTTGTCGGTTCACCGTGCCGCTTCAGAAATAGATGCTGATAAAAATGTGACGAAACAGAATAGTATCACACAATAAGAACGTTCAGAAGGTTCATATTGTGACGTAAAAGAATTCATAATTCGATTACATACAGTTGCGTAACGTAATTACGTAATTTTAAGTTTACGCAACTCTGGTCCTTAAGATACAGGCACTGCCTTATATGGGGACCACCGTTCAAATAACCATGATATCGAAACTACTAGTAAGAGCATTGTTAGTCATCTGCCTAGCCTTTTCCAAACCATGTTCAGGTCGGCTTCCAGTCTATCCGGATGCAGCTGAATACTTGACCTCCACAACCCAGTTACTGAGGAATACGATATATCTTTTGGTAAGACTGGTTGTCAGACTTTCAGGATTCTGACTACTCGTAACAACTGTCAAAGATCTGACTCACAGACAGAAACTAACGGCTTTACGTGCTTTCCGAAGCATGTGGATATCACACTACCAACTACCAAATTACGAGCTGTTACTAAGCCTAATCGAAAAAACGAATAACAATTTGTCCGACCTGGGAATCGAATAAACCACCCCACGCTCGGCAGTCTTGCGATCACGATTGCAATCGGGCAGTTAAGAGCATTGTTTGTAAGAATTTATAATTAAGGATCGCATTTTACTTTTAAACAGGTCGGAAACGAGTTGGATTAAAAAAAAAACATTTGTTTATGATAGCCAAATTCATGATGAATAGTAAAAGCTACATTACATCATACTACGACGTACGGGAGCAGAGTAGAAAGCAGAGTTAGGCCCGGATTCCACCAAAACGGAGAGGAGAAGAGATGTCTCGTAAAGAACCAATAGGATACTGTGTTGTGTTGAAGCAAGCCGTGAGATGTGAAAATTACGCAAGCCGATTGGTTATACGAGACATCTCTCGTCTCCGCTTTGGTGGAAACCGGGCGTTAACGCGGGGAAAAAGACCACGCAGATGAGGTCGCGTTAAGAAGCTAGTCTATTAAGTATACAGTATACTATTCAACGCCATGAACTAAATAAATTGAGTGTTAAAATGCGCAATAATTTCTAAGAATTTTGCTCGTACATGTTTAGTTATGAAGTTGTGATCGATAATTTAATTTCTATTCGTATTGAGTGAACATTCATATGTTTACACACCACATGAGTTTCGTCCAACTGTTTGTGTTTCATTCATTTAATGTTCTGTTTCAATTTTGTTCAGTGTTTCAATGTTCCAATGATAAAGTTATTGGATTTCGTGTTTCTGAAGTTTTTGACTAACGTATATTTTTTATTATATTGATACTTACTTTAATGTTTAAGTGTATAATGTTGAAAAAAAGATAATTAATAATAAAAAAGTATTAAAAATGGTTTACCTAGATGGCTTCCAGGCATACAACGAGACTTTTTTTTTTAATTTACGTAGGTAAATAATAATACATTGTGTATTATTATTATTTATTTATTTAAACTTAATGCAACAAAAGCGTACAAAGGCGGACTTAATGCCTAAGGCATTCTCTACCAGTCAACCAAAGGTGATGAAGAGATAACAAAGCAGGTGCAAAAAATACCTACCTACCTACCTACCTATTTACCTACTTATAATATCTTTGAACCTAATATTTCATGCGTAGGCACACAATAGCTAAATATATGCATGAAATAGTAAATCGGATGTTCACGATTTTCTTGATACTTTGTAAAGAAAGAAAGAAAAAATATTTATTGACACAGACCTGTGCACACAATAATAAAAAAGGCTTTTCAATAAAAATACAAAAAATAAGAATAGAAAAAACATAATTGTGTGTCCCACAGCTGTGCCAGTTCAGTATGTATTATAAAGTATCAAGAAAATCGTTGTTTTAATAAAATGTTAACAGTTCGTTTACCCCAGAAACTAAAATCATGTCGTTACAAAACGTTTACTTTAAATTTTTTCGCATTATTGATGGAGTAAACAGGATATCGTACAAATTGGAAAACACAACTTTACTCAAGCTTCTAATTTTAAACAGATATATATTTTAAACTACTTACTCTCAATTGAATACGATCTTCAAAGAAATGTAATAAATCACTGATGCAATGGAAGTCATTCTGAAAACAATTTTCTCGTAGTTTATAAGTAATAATCCTCTTAGTTTTATAGTTTCCGTGGATTTATCGACGGAACTTTTTTTTTTTTTTTTTTATCGAATCAGCGCCATGTTAAAACGAATATAATACATCTCATTTTTTTTGTTGTTGTTATAATGAGATATTTTTTTCACAATCTATCAAGGGATAAGTAACTAAGGCGGCAATTCTACTAATATTTAGGAACTAATACTTAATCTAATCTCAGTCTTGATCATTTAAGAATGCCTCTAATTCACTTAGGTACATTGATTGTCGCTGAGATCAGATTGCGACTACATTTGGACCGTTCTAAATTAGTAGATTTGGCCTGCAGCAAGCAGCTAGCTACGAATTCGTTTGAAACCAATGTGCAAATCAAATCTTAAACGCTAAGTATTTACCGGTATCTTGTGCTTAAAAAAAATCTTATTTGCGTATGTTGTACATATTTATTTGTTACTAATTAATTTTGTTGATTGTTAGTTCCGGCAAACATTAAAGTGAACAGTAATGCTTAGTTTAATGCCTATATTTTAATGTAGTCTGTGGTTTAGTGGGCTTAAACTTTTACATCTTCATCTTCATCTACTATCTACTAAATATATAAAAATCAGGGTAGGGTAGGGGTAGGCTAGGGGTAGGGTAGTGTAGTGTAGGGTAGGGGGTAGGGTAAGGCAGGGGTAGGGTAGGGGTATTGGTAGTGTAGGATACCACGCGAACGAAGTCGCGGCGGGTCAGCTAGTTTAAAATAAATGTACCATTTTCAATTTTACTTTTACAGTTTTTAAACCTGCAATGTTTCTTAAAACAATTTTCACGTAATTTAAAAAATAACAGTCCCTCTAAGATTTATAGTTAACGAAGTTCCAGTCACGTCCTCCCAGTGTTTCAAGCTCGCAGATTTGTTACAAAAATATTTCACGAAGAATGCTACATTTACGTTTTGTATTTGCAATCTCCCGTTTGTTTAGGTTCGTCCAATCTTGACTTTCGGCCTCGAAACGACGGGTCAATGAAAAAAATGTTCCGGATAATGTAATCCAGATGCCTTCTCAGATATTTTTTTATCGTTTTCAGAGATACAGAATCTGATACGGATGGTTTAATTTAATGGTGTAGGCAATCTCGATATTCATATTTAATTTTGTAAGAGTTATTGTTTAATAGTAATTGGTAATTTTTGTGGATTTTCCGGTACTGAATACCAAAATTGAATGATGCTTATTTAAATTAATAAGCTAATTTTCATCAATTGAAATTTATAATTAAAGCTTGATTCACACATATCAGTGAAGTTACAGTTCCGGCACAGTTCCCAATGCTATAGTGCTGCGGAAGTGACACTGAAAGTAATGTGTCACTGATATGAGAGAATATGTGAAAGAATAGTTATCACGGTGACGGAACAGTGCGGATACTATGCCGGAACTGTGACTTCACTGATATGTGTGAATTAATCTTTACAGTTATTTTTTTTTTGAGTTTTTATTTACTTCTATCACTACTTCTACTATACTACAACTATATTATAATTATGCAGTTCTTTTTATAGGTAAGATATATCCTTTACAAATATTTTTTTTGTACTGTGTGAACTCAACCTTCCTAAATAGCCTTTTAATATTAATTAAACCGCGTAAGCTTCTGGGAATTCCAACCCAGATCATTTGGAATTTGTGGAAAACTCGAAATATTTTCAAACATTGTTTCCACATCAAAACGGATTATCTCTTTGACGGAAATTTGTTAAACAATTTAACATTGAATTTAGGCATTTTGCGTAATTTAGAGTTTGATTACAACATTTTTATTCCTAAATGGTATCTCAGTGAAGTGCGGTGCTCTTGATGAGACGATGGCTCACTTATTACAGTGCCCAAAGTGTCCGTATACCTGCACTAGAGGACGAGAGAGGACATCAAAAACACAGAAGTGTTTTAGAATAATACTGCGATATACATATTTATTTATTTTATTTAAACTTTATGCATCAAAAGTACAAAGGCGGACTTAATGCCTTAGGCATTCTCTAACAGTCGACCAAAGGTGGTGAAGAGATAACATGGTAGGTGCAAATTAATGTACGAGCGCTAAACAGAAAACTTAATTTGAAAAAAAAAAAAAAACACACACAAAAGTATTTATCCAAATAAAATCAAGTGTACATAAGTACAAAATATTTAAAATACTACATACTTACTACTTATATACATAGCCACCTATTAAGCCCAAAAATTATAAGAAACTAGCTTCTGCACGCGACTTCATCCGCGTCAAAGTTGGGTTCTCCATACAAACTTTGGACCCCTGTTTCATCTCCTTAGGGGGTGAATTTTGGAAAATCCTTTCTTATCGGATGTCTACGTCTTACAAAGAACACACCCTCTAAGTTTCAGGTCTCTACGATCAGCGGTTTAGGCTGTGCGTTGTTCCGTCAGTCAGTCAGTCATTCATTCAGGACAAAGCATTTTATTTGTGTAGTAGGTATTATCGATTAATAAAAAAAAGGATTATCTAAAATCATAGACCCGAAAAGAAAAAAAAATCCTTAACTATTATTTTATTCCCTTTAAATATCTCATTGCATTGAATTTATCTCAGTATTAAATAATGATTTAAAATAGAACGTAATCAACGTTAAATTTATAAAATATATTTCACCATTACAGATGAAAGCTAAATAATACAAAGTCAGAAATCAGTGAACCACAGAATTATTAATATTCGAAGAGCCTTCAAAACTGAAAAAGGCCCTTGGTAACAAGTATTACAAAAAGGAAAACTTCCCTTACAGTACATAATATACCTACCTGAACAAAAAGCATTTGAACACTGTCCGTGATTTTAATCACAAAGCTAGTACCTGATATATTATTATGCCAAAATTGTATGTCTTATGGGCATTTCTACCTTAAAATTCTATTTATCTATTCTTTTTTATCCATTATCTTTTGTAAGAAGGACTGATTCGCTGATTCATCGATTCTTTCAAAAGAATTCGAGTGTTTCGAGAGGGTCAGCGTTTAATGATGGTAGAATCGTTTAAATGAATTACGTGGACTGATGAGATGGATAAAAAATATTTTGTAAGGTTTTTGTGTACTTAGGTGAGGGACATTCGGTTCGGCATACAAAATTCTCAATACAAATTTTGATAATGTTGTATTGAGAATGGTCGTGTTTTTATAAATAGTATTTAGCTCATAAGAATAAAATAATAAACGAGTAAGATTGTCCGATTGTCCGTGTTGTTGATCCGACCAGAGCCTGTACTTAAAGGGAGTATAGTACATAATGAATTAATGAACAACTTTTAATAAGGAACCAAACTAGAAATCGCAAAAAAGCTGTGCAGTACAATTTTTGTTTCCATAACTCAACCTAATGTTGGGAACAGCTGATTTTTTTTGTGATTTCAATATTGGTTCCTTATTAAAAGTTGTTCATTTTCATAAGTACTATACTCCCTTGAAGAATGTCACTCGTTCTACCTAACACCTTGTATTTAGGCCATCGTATGTACGGTAACTGTTTATACTATTTCAACCCAAAATGATACAGTTCACCATGCATTTAGCATGCATCGGAAATGAACATAGTTTCTGATAAACGCAAAGCTCGGCGAGTAATCCGAGATAATAATAAATAATGCGTTTTGGCGCAGTCCCAGTCGCCACGGTAAATAAATACTGACTGTTTTAGATGTAGTTGTGTGCCTTGTTATAGCTGTGGAGATAAACCTACAACATTTTACGTGCAATTGATACTGGGATAGTTCAAAACGTAGTGATGGACTAAAGGGGGAATAATGTGTAGTGTAAGAAAAAAAAATACTCACAAACTTTACCCCGTGATAATACTCGTATTAGTAGGTATAGATAAAGTTTGTTTTCATTTTTTTTTTTGTAAATGGTTATCTCTGAAAGTACTGGTCTGATTACAAAAACTCTTACACTGATGGAAAGCAACATTATTGCCGAGTATCATAGATGTTTTATGTTAAAGACTTCTACGCGTACGAAGTTGCTAATAATCAATATTATCAGAAGGTATAGTTATTACAAATAGTCACACTTTCATAATAAAATGTATCTATTCACTGGTCGCGGCGGGATGTTATAGTTGCCAAAACCATAACTCATTCACATGTACCACTTATCATACAGGGCATTAACCTATTTGTGTTACAATGGCATCTAATATTAACATACCTAATATTTCTCGCCTTTCGTAATAACTGTTTAGAGAATCGAATATTAGTTTTAAGGTATTCTCTTACAATAATAATAAAGCATTTTGTTATTTTTTGCGTCTTTAAAACTTTTGAAAGAAACATCGACGTACAAAATATAAGCAAGAGTTTGAATTTTTATAAAATCGGCTGCTACATACAAAACTGCAAAATAAAGAGAACGTCTGATTTTTTTCATTAAGTGACGAAAATTTAGCTTCGGTGAGTCTAGACTCATGTATATACTGACCCCACGCTTCCATCCTATAGATTTAAGTTGATAACCACGCAGGTGACCTGTACGTGGTCACTGTACTTAAGACATCGCACATTCTTAACCAAAATTATACATCTTTCCATTATTCTATAAATAAATCACGTTTAAAATTATTCGAAACCAATTGAAAGTATTTGCATCGGAGTTCTCGTTCTAGCTCTCTTTTGAACGTCATGTACCAGAAAAAATAATTAAATCTAGTTTCCCTTCCAAAAGGTTGTTTCGTATAGAGAAGAATGGGCAAAAAAACTCCATACTTGATCTTTTGAAATAAAAGTTTTAGTCCGCGGACCACTCGTTGAAAGCCTCTTCTCTAGAGGGCCTTGTCTTTTGAACGTTTTCTGAAAAATAAAAACATGCACTCTTATAAAATAACGATATTAGTTCATAAAATGATAGGAGAGAGAACGCGATCCTATCTCAGTTATTGCGAGCAATACCAATCCCGGGCTATGATTGAATTTTTTTCTGTGAGTAGGGAACCCAATTACCTTTTTACCCGATTTGGGATTGAAACCCGGGACAGGCGATTGTGTGATTTTCATATTTTACGTAATTTAAAAAACTTAGGTGTTTTTTAAATTACGTAAAATATGAAAACAATGTGATTTTATTTTAAAAACAAATTCTGTGATTTTATTTATAAAATTCTATGATTTTATTTATAAAAATTCCATGATTTTATTTATACAAATTCTATGATTTTAATTCTGCTAATTCTATGAATAATTTACAAAAAAAAATGCGAATAAAGAAAACGTCTTTTTTATCCAATAAACTGTTTTGAGTAAATTGAAGATCGAATTTCAGATTGAATTAAATTGCCATTTACTTAAATATTGTATCAATTTAATGTAATGTTTCTAATTTTCTACATTACATTAAATTATTGACTAGTATTTATTAATTATTGACCAGGTATGTATAGTAATTTTATTTGATTATTTATTGTCTTTTATGACGACCTCCTGTTTGCAGACGATGCATATAACTTGTATTTTAAGCCAACAATTTCACTGATACACTTCAAAATGGAACACAGGAATGTTGCTCGGTAACTGACATACAAAACGAGGCGGTGGTAGGCCTAATACCTAGCTAGAACTTTTTCAAACGAGCGATTTTTTTGACGACTATTCGTCAAAAAGCTCGTTTGAAAAAGTTCCACACACACTGTTCCTTTTTTTGAATTCCGAATTTTTGGTAGATTACGGCTCAGTCGAAATTCTGTCTCAAAATTCCCTATGGAAACCAGATTTTTTGCAGTTCGATGCGATATAAAAATAGTTAGAGCATTTCAATTACGTAATACTACGAATTCGTAGCACGCGTAGCGCTCGTAGAAGCCACCTGTAGCAAGAAGCTGCTACGAATCGAGGCATCGACCTTATTTTTTTCTTATTAACTAGCTTCTGTCCTCGACTTTGTCCGCTGAAGTCAACACTCGGCAATAACGTGGCATTCCATGAATGTTTTTTTTTGTAATCTGAACAAAACTTCCGATGATTACTACGTACGAACAAACTTTACCTGTTATAACATACTAGCGATCCGCCCCAGCTTCACACGAGTACAATGTAGATATACAAACCTTCTTCTTGAATCACTCTATGTATTGATGAAAACCACATCAAAATTGCGTAGTTTAAATGATTTAAGCTTACGGCGGGAAGCGACTATGATACTGTGTATAGAAACACGTATAGATTTTAACTGGCATAAGACATGCCTATTCTTTTACGGATTATTCAATACATTTGCAGCTTATAATATATGTATTTCAGTGAAATAAAATACAAGGTGAACAAGATATTCTCATACATAATGATGTTACCGTCAATATAGGCATAGATACCTACACAACTAAATGATTGATGGAACACATTATTAATGCAAATATCGAGTAACAAATTCTGTTTCATTTGTTGCATATTTTAGGTAAATACATAGCAAGTAGGCAAGGCCCCGGCTGGTCCCGGCTTTCATACGTGGATCTTTGACAGTCGTTACGAGTCGTCAGAAGTTTGAAAGTCTGACAACCAGTCTTACCTAGGGTATCGTATTACCCAGTCACTGGGTTGTGGAGGTCAGATAGGCAGTCGCTTCATGTAAAATATTGGTACTCAGCTGTATCCGGTTACACTGGAAGCCGACCCCAACACAGTTGGGAAAAGGCTAGGCAGATGATGATGATGACATAGGTCTGATATGTATTAAATGTATGGAGTTCATTACCCATGGTTCTACGAGTACGTTTGAAATTACCTTTTGGAAGAGACAACTAAGTTCAATTTTATTGTTTTATCTTGTATATGACGTTCCAAAGTGTCTTAAGGTCTAATTAATTTGATTTTGACTTAATAACTTTCCTGTATAAATGTATCCCCTTTGAGGAAAGCCCACATTGATACGAATATTAAAAAAGTTACTTTCTGTAAAGTCAGTTGAACTATTATTCCAAGGGAACACATTACCGGGACAAAAGATACACTGTGTGTTAATCCAGGAAATGGTTTATCTATGTGCTAATATTCATCCAAATCTGTTCAATAGTTTACGCGTGATTGAGTAACAAACTAATGCGGCGAATATAGTACACCTTTATTCGCCAGTTATGTTTAAGTCCCATGTAAAAGGAGGCAAGCCTATTGCCATTAACCGGGCACAAATCCAGACTCCGAGGCTGCTTCTGAGAAATTCCTGATGGACTAACCCAATAACACTGCCCGACCTGTGAATCGAACCCAAGACCTCATGCTCAGCAGCAGTCGCGCTTCGCGACCACTGGACGAACTAGGCATTCAACTGTCTAAACAAGTAAAAAATACAAATTTCTATATTACAAAGTAAATTATTGCAGTACTATATAGTAGTGTTGTAATCTTATCTGGGCTTATCTACTAAACACAATAACAGATTAAACTTTACTATTGAGCATTGTACGAAGTCATGTTTGTCTATTTATAGAGATATGTATTATTCCGTTACTATTTCTCTCTGTGTTTTATCTTAAATTATACAGTTTTTTTTGTTATAATGGACGAAATGGAAAGGCTACTATTGCCTCAAGCAAGCGGGTCTTTAACCTGAAAGTATTAATAACGAACCAAGTTAAATAAATTGTATTTATATTAAAAATAATGTTTTAATATTTATGTATTTATTAGAAATTGCATCTTACTAGGCTACAAGTTAGATATATGATCTTAGAGTCGAGATTATTGTAATATAATAAGAATTAAATAATAATTATTAAAACAAAATAAGTCCTATAGAATTAATTAAATTCTCAATATAAATTCCGCTCATAAGTCATACTAAAGAACCAAAAATAATTATTACTTTACTTTAATTAACTACTATGGTAATTTTAATTACATTCTAAAACGCTGCTATCATTGTAGTCGTTGTGAACAAATGGCTCTTTTGAATAAAACCTGTATTAAAAGAACGACACGTAAAAAATGTCTTCCATTATTCTGTAAAAAAACCGCTTACCTTAATTCAACAAAGCTTAATTATAAAACCGCCGATTAGTCCAACAGCGATCACAGAAAAATGAAATAAATCACAAAAATATAAAACTGAAACACAGACACTTGAAACACACGGTAAGGGTTTAAAAGAATTTTAATTCATGCACAGATTTTAGAATTTTAATTCACGAATTGTAGGTTATTGGTTCCGCGGTAGTGCGGGAAATTGCAACGGCGATCGACGGGCGTCACTCGCGACGGTTAGTGGGAGACTGCGGCGCGGGCGGAAGGTGCGGCTCCGCCAGACTCCCGGCTCCCAAGTCCCCAAGTCCCCGAGTCCCCGATTCCCCGAGTACGGAGTCTGCCCGCCCTCCGGACTCAGCGCGGATACGATACCTCTTACTCCGCTAATTTCCTGCCTACGTACATTTAGATTTTATGACGCCTTGTAAAATTTAAATATGAATTGGAATAGATTGCGCCGATTGTTCTCGTGATTGTATTGTTGATTGAGATACTACGAGTACATTAACAATTTTGGTTGCTGGTTATAATGAAACGATCTTTATTAGAATTTTGTCTCGGGTTTCAAAGCCACAGAAGACGAAAATTCAAGGATTTTCTTGGACTCGAAAACCGAGAAATATGAAGAGTATTTCAGGTTTTTAAACACGTTTACTCTTTCTATTGTATTGTAGTCACAAGATATTACACGCGCCTGAAAAGGCAACTAGAAACATCCAGTGTAAAGGAGAACAGCAATAGCTCGGGAATATGTTGCGTTATTACTTTAGGCCTAGTTTCAGTAACGGTCTAATGTGGGAGTTCGTGTTGTTGAATAAAATATTTCGTCGTAAAGTCTTAACTTACGACATTGACCGTATGAGGCAAAGGAGGGGCTCGTGGCTAAATAAAGACTACGTTGTAGGATCGATAAGGATAAGTAAGATTATAGTAGTCAGACTGTATATAGTTGATACACCTGACCGAGTATCCCAGTACCCTGTGCCCGGTTCCATTTAGAAAAGAAACATTAAAAAAATTAGTAGAGAGGCTTTACGCCTTGCGGCATTTCATACAAACTTACAAGTCCTTATTTTTCGAAATAAACGAACCGATTTTTATAAAACTTCCTAGGCAGGAAGCTTCCTTTGCGCTTTATACATACGTCCAAATAGTGAGTTGAGAAAAGTCTTATTTAAAGAAAGATAATTGGAAAGCTGTTTATATGGAGAACTTAAATTCGCTCGTATTTAGATGTAGTACTACAATTTTTTGAAAATGTTTTCATCTAAGTTTTAATTATTATTATTTTTTCATACTCAACTTTTAAGCACCGGCAAGCGCAGCGTAGGACGTCCACCCACAAGGTGGACGGACGATCTGATAAAAACCGCGGGATCGCGCTGGATGCAAGCCGCTTCCATCCGGTCTTATTGGAAATCAGTAGGGGAGGCCTATGTTCAGCAGTGGACGTCCTACGGCTGATATGATGATGATGATGATGAACTTTTAAGAACCTTTGTAAATAACCGAAAGCCCTTAAAAATCAACGCCAGAACATTTACGACCTCGCTATCCATCTTAACTTATTACAACTTAAAACGTTTTATATTTCCGTAATTATTTTCTATGAAAACTTTTTCTATTATGTGCCGTTTGACTTTTTTTGTTGTTAAGTATACAAAGACTTGGTGACGACGATTTTCCGCGGGAAGGCTTAGTACGCTATGATTGATTGAGCAATTTTTACTTTATTTTGGTGGAAAATCTGTATCGTGGTACTAAAATTGCTTACTTGACTTGACGGAGAAAGGCAGCAACCTTTCAATTTGAATGTTGAAGTATAGTGGAATGTTTTGGAGATTATTAAATTACTAACTTTTGCCGACGACTTCGTTCGCGTAAATGTCGGTTATCGCAGACGAA
Source organism: Hoplodrina blanda (assembly GCA_949316365.1). NCBI lineage: Eukaryota > Metazoa > Arthropoda > Insecta > Lepidoptera > Noctuidae > Hoplodrina > Hoplodrina blanda. Next base: position 5,431,263 of record OX438582.1, read on the forward strand.
GACGAAATCGGAGTCGAATAAAAAGTATCCAATGTCCTTTGTTGGGGTTCAAACTTACCCTGTACGAAATTTCATCAAAATCGGTTCAGTGGTTTAGTCGTGAAAGCGTTAGAAACAGAAAGACAGAAAGTTACTTTCGCACGCATTTGTAATATTAATATGGATACTATAAATATTAAAAACTTGGAGATTTTTTTAACGCTACCTACCTCCGGAACTGCTGGTCTGATTTTGAAATTTTTTCCGCTAATAGAAAGCCAAATTATCTACTCTATGATTTCTTTAAAAAAAAAATGTTTTCTAATAAATACTTAATAACTAAATATAACAAATGCCTTGTTCACAACGAGTCTTCATCGTTTCAAATAAATTCTTTTTTTTATTGTATAATATAGGTACCTAAGATCATGATAAAATAGATAATAATTTGAAAGGTATAATAGCATCTCTTTCAAAGAACAATTATTATCCCCTTGAAATACGTTTTTCTTTGACGCAGTTCGATATTCAAAACAGCTCACCAAAAAAAAATGTCGAGGGTTGAGTTCCAATTGGAAACCCTTTGATTTCAAAAGCAATAATTTTGTCACGATTCTTTAAAAGGCATTTTGACCCACAAAACGACGTCGATCTTGAAAATACAATGCCATAAGGAACATTTTCTCGACAAAAACGGTTGGTTGACCACTGTAACTTGACATATAAGAAGTATCAATTTTATTAATAATCACTTCGATATTTCAGCCGATAGGGTTCAACATTAGCTGGCTGGTTAATCCATATTCGCGTAAAAAGTGCTATTGGGTATAAAAAGTTTGACTTTTTCTCCGACACCTACTGAATTATTTATTCAGTAAAACTCTTAAGTCTATTGGTTGAGGGAAGAATATAAATACTTGAATATTTAAATTCTTGGAGTTTTGTGTTATTTTATTTTTATTTACTTTGGAACATGTAGCCACTTATTTTATTTTATTTGGATCAACTAGGTAAAAATTACATAACAATTGTGTCCAAACAGTGAAACTAAAAACTACTATTTAAGTAATCCACTGCGTTATCCACAAGATGAAATTTTTTGCGCTAGAAACCAAAGAGTAGGTAAGTTATAAATACATACCATATACGATTAACAGAATAAGCGCAAGACCTAAAAGTCCGTCATTATTAAAAATAATATATTAATTTTTCACGAAACTAATCTTCTGTTTAAGAACATTTACGTCTAAACAGTTTTCTTGAAGGAAATTATTTCGGTATCCTTATATCAGTCTTTCCCAATGTGGGCAATAACGCCCCCTTGTGGGCGCTGCAGGCCTAAAGGGCGCACCCTTTAAGAGACCCAGAAAAAAATCGGGGCGTTGTGTAGAGGCTTGGGGAGCGATTTATAATTTCATCTACTTGGTGGTTTTTAAGTAGGTGAAAAAATGGGAGAGCTAGAAAATAATTTATTCTCAAAGTGGGCAGTAGACAAAATAAGTTTGGGAACCTTCTGATGAACACTAAAGGGACATGAATACCTGTCAATTCAGAGTATCGTATGCAATTCGAATTTCAGGTTTCAGTGACTGAAAACGACCGCTTGATTCACCGAAGCTACTCGAGAGCCTGTTGTTGAATAATTGGTTACCCAGAATTGCATTCGCTTGTAGGAAGATCTTGGCAATTTCAGTTCGTCATTCGAGACAGAGAAAATACATTCACCATCAATATATAATTTAGAGCCCTAAGTAAAAAGTTAAAGCAAGCAAAAGGTTCTAAAAATACTTTCCTGTTGGCAAAGTTGAAAAAAAAAACAGCCGAATAAAGGTGTCGCTGGAGTCCCGATTAGATAATAAATAAAAATAAATTAATTAATTAAAAATGATTAACTGTAGTAGGTACTAGAAATTTTGATAACATAAGGCACAGTAAACATATTGTAGACTTGTACAAAATAATTAGGTAAGTACAACGACCTAGTCTCCTAAACCTGCCAAGGGGGTTTCGGAAAGCCCATAGCGAAAGGATTCTCAAAGAACATTTGTACCTCTATAAATGAGCCAACCCAGACAGTATAATTTTTTCACTTAGTTCAGTTTTCTTGATTAGCACTTAAAAAGCAATTTCTAGACGATTAATTTCGACCTCTTCAATTTGAATTTGCTACTTTTATTTTCGTTCCATAGGTCCAATCTAAAAAGTATTTGGAATTCCAATAATTAGCATCCCAAAAGATTTGATGAAAAAACTCTTACAAAAGAGGTACCAGAACATTTATAGCGCGACAACTGCAAACATGACCTTTCTTTGAATGGGCTGAGATTGCTTTCTATTTAGGCTACAGTCTGCAACCGCAACCATGTTGCAAAAATTGTATGTCGGAGTCGTTTTTATATAATTTATTTATTAAAACTTTATGCAGATGTAAAAAAATACATTGTACAGAGGCGGACTTAATGCCTTGGGAATTTTCTACCAGTCTACCTTAGGGTGATGCAGAGACAAAACATAGTAGGTGTACCTACAGGTACAAAAAATGTTTAATAATAAAATATAATAATAAATAGGTATATAATATACAATACATACAAACAAAATATATAAAGTAGAGAGAAAGATAAAAATACATAGATAGAGAAATACAACAAATTAATTGTGGTACGAGTCTGCCAACCTCTTTGTTTTTGATGTGGCGATCACAGATGCAGTTGCCGCATTGCACTTAAATAGCAATACATAAAATATTTAAGTTTTTATAAGCACATCTAGAGTACCGGAGCCTCCGGATGTTAAGCGCGTAGCCCTGCTACCAAAAAGCTGATTTGTTTATGTTTTTACCAAAGTCAAAGTCAAATGATTTCTTTCACTTAATTTAATAAGGCACTTTTGAACGTCATATACCTCTACTGCGGTGTTTCAGGTCACCACGACTTGTTTACTTGCTCCATAATGTGTCGGAAATAATTAAAGCAATAATAAGGTTTGAGGGTCCTGTTTGCGGTTGTCTCGCTATACATAGCGGAGTGTGACTAAACAAAGTTATCGAGCACTTTCCCAGTGCGACGTTCATTAAGATTAACAAGGGCTCGTGTTGGGTAACGAATCAGCTCCAATCAGTGTAGTGTCTCTATTTAGAAAAGCGCCAATTCATGACTACAATAATACATGACTTGGCTAAGTACATACGTACTAGTGACGAGAATAAAAAACTTGTGGTCCCAAAGCAGGCCAACTTTCGTGATTTTACCATTCCTGATATTCTGAGAATTAAAAGAAAAAAAAGCGATGTTGACACACCTACCGCTGCCCAACTTTGGTTCAACCCCAGGAACACCTGCCACTCGGATGTGATTTACAGTGGCTAATATGGTAAGCGCTCAATAGACTGCGCACCCAAGTAGGTAGTGTCGGAGTCTGGATTTGTGCCCGTTTGATGGCAATAGACTCGCCCCCTATTACATGGGACTTAAACATAAATGGCAAAATGTGAGTGGACTAATGGGCACACCTCTGCCTAGCTCTTTGGGGATTACAGGCGTGATGTTATGTTATACATGAACTTATTTTTATAAATACCGGAGGAGTGATCTCACTGGGTTTGGTGCGAACACTTCCAACGATGTAATTTGCATGTTATTATGAAACAAGTAAGGGAAGCATTTCAATTTTGTCAGCTCATAAGGCTTGGCAATCGACTGGTGTCATACCCTCATTAAAGTTTGCCCTGACTCTCTGGTTGACAGGGACGAACGTCAACTGACAATTTAAGATTATTTAGGCCCGCTTGTGTATGCCAGGGTTATTTTTTAATTCCGAGTTAGTTGCTGACACGGTCACGTAATTGTCTCTTTGTGATTTAACCTCGTGTTAATTTAACTCTGTATAAAGTTATTGATATAACTGTGCCTTTTTAAAGTAGGTAGATAAAAGATTTAAATTGAGGTATATAATAAATTATGTGTGAAAGGTTTATGTTAATAAACTTTTGCTTACAACATCCGCATAAGTTTTCTTAAAGGTTCCAATTTTTTTTTGATACTTTAATATAGCTTATAGAAGCTAAATAAGCGAAAGAATTTCCAGAATCGGACCGGAGTGGTTCCGGACAAATTCAAACAAAAAACAAACAAACAATCTGTTCAGCTTAATAATTAACTATTTATACCCGCGTTAAATTACGTCTTAGGTTACTGCTGGTCCTGTAGATTATAGCGTGATGTTAAGTATACCTTTCTCGATAAACGGACTATATAATGCAAAAAGATGTTTTCAAATCGGACCCATAGGTACTTCCTGAGATTAACACGTTCAAATAAATGAACAAACTTTCCAGCTTTATAATTTATCTATTAGTATAGATTGTTTATCTTCATCTTCTTTTGTTTTTTATGAGTATTGCGCAATGTTTATGAGTTATCAATAGTTTCATGTAGATCTTTGTGCTTTGCAAGTTGATTGTTCGCTTGTGGTAGGTACTATAGATAGATTTGCAAAACAGAGTTCGTGAGTTTTGACATCTTAGGAGAAACCATTGAAAAAGGTCAGTATGCCTTTAAGGACTGATAAAGGCTGTCACGTGCATTATAAATTATGTAGGAAGCTCTTCCAAACTATACGTAGGTACCTACAGAACTTTATATTGATACCGTTTTCTTCACTGTACATATCGTCATATTTCGATATCGGTATTTACCGCCATCTAAATTCGTCTCTGTATGTCGAGTGGTCTCGTTAATTCTCGGTCTTGTCAAGAACTTTTCTCACTTTTGCAGACTTTGTTATTCTTGTCTTGTAGATGTATTCTGGCCGAAATTGACTCGCCGATGCCTCACTTCGTGTGAATTTCTGGCTTAAAATCTCGGTTGCGTTGTGGGCAGGGATCGTCGTCTGGGTCTTTAGATGTCCTAATTTAGAAACTAGTGCTATGTTTAGAGAATTGAGATAGAGAGGGTCTAAAGGGTATTTTGTAAAAGGATTTGTAAAAGGATTTTCGATAAAGGTTGTAGAATTTTGTTATTTCTTTATCAGTTTGAGATTTCATTGTAAAAAGACACGTATCGAAGCTGAAAGCTACATTCTTCTCATCATTACTAATCTTTTCATTTGTTGTGGACTATGGTCCTTAGGCCTTCAAGAACTAGGTGGTTCCCATGTATGCCTGGCAATCATCTAGTTATTGAAGGTATAAGTTTCAACTTTTTTTTACGTATTTTTACGAAAAGTTATAAGTTATTATTATATTTCAAACCCCTTATATTGTAGCATGCACCCATAAGCACAATGTTATGCGTGCGGTACGCTGCGCGCCATTAAAAAGATTTTTTTTATACCCAAATTACTTAGTTTGACATGCGTAGTTAGTGGCGATATTTGAACAGTGAATTTCATCCATGGGAAAACGGAATTAAAAGCTTGATATTTTCGATACGCCATAGGGTTCATTTTCCTGCATAATAATCCTATTGTTTACTTACTAGAAAGGCTCTATAGAAAATTCCGTGAATAGGATAAAGTTTTATGTTCCGAAAACAGTAAAAAATAAACAAATTCTAAAGGTAAATGTCAGTTTTCGTTGCTCGAAAAAATAAACTCGAGTTCTCCTCTACGTTTTCTTTTTTCTTACATTCAGTCTTTCTGTAGCATGAAATTTAAACCTACTGTCCTATCCATTACTAGGGGGGCTACACTTACTGCTATATCTTAGGAATTCAACGAGCAGACATAAAAATCCTAGCTTTTTTTATATAAATAAAATACGAGACGATAGAGTACCTAGGTATGTAGGTAGATAATTACTTTGATTTATAGATTAATATCATAGTTAAGTTGCCAGAATATATCATTAACAATATCTATTGCAATTAATGAACAGCATATTTGAAATAAATAATTTATTGTGCAATGGCCCTAATAAGATCAATGATTAACTCGTTTTGACATTTGTTTTTACTGCTCAATAGTAATGTAACACACTTTTCATGCTGAATTATGATAGTTTGACATAATTATGTAATTTAATTATTGAGAGATAATAATTTGGCTCATTTTGGTAAAACAAAGCTTAATTTACAAACTACATTTCGAAATCCTCTAAAGTATCAAAATCATTCAATATTAAAAATCCTCTAAGCATTTTTGTCGCTACAATGCGCTTCAAAATGACAGAGACAGCATGAGACTTAACGGTAACTTTCAATTAAGTTGAGTTTGAGTATTCGGCCATTAGGTATTACACGCTGAACTTCCTGAAATACACTCAGAAGTACTTTAAAGTGTGACGAAGAAAATCTGTCGTCAAAGAAATTTTCGGAGAAAAAAGTAATGAGATGGAGATTCTAAAACGTGTTTCATTATCATACTTTGTACAAGTTATGAATTAATTTTATTTTACTTGAGTATTTTTTGGTATATTATGTATGTTCGATAACGAAAAAATTCCGTTATTAAAAAAAAAATATATATGAAACTTCACCCCTGTAATACCCGGAGGGTTAAGCAGAGGTGTATTCATCAGTACCTACATCCACATTTCGCTAGTTATGCTTAAGTCCCATTTAATAGGGGCGAGTATGTAATTTTCATACTATTTCAAAGCATTAATCTATATTTATTTAACGACCTATTGAGTGATTGTTGGGAGTTGCTATGCGTACAATGAAACATGTCGACCAATGACATGTTCTTCACTTGTCGACGTAAAAAATAGGTGTCAAAAGTCGTGTCATTCGTTATAAAAATTACATACTTTGCCCGACCTGGGAATCGAACCCAAGACCTCATGCTCAGCAGTCGCGCTTTGCGACTACTGACCAACAAGCCAGTCTTTCAGTTTTTTTATAGCCCTTACTCAACCCTTTGTTGGCAAACTATACCTAGTCATATAATACAATACGTTATTTTGCCTCATTTTCCTCTCCTTATATAATAATTTCTAGTTTAAAAAGCTTGTAAAAAATCGTAGTCACCATAGTGTCGAGTTAACCGTTGTTCCTTTTGTAACTCTGAAATGCCCTGAAAGCCTTTGTGGGTAAGCGTTTCCGTGAAATGCCCGACCCGGCGACGACAACCTCAACTCGCGCGTGATATGTACTGTATGTACTCCTGTGTTTGAAAAAAAAAATACACGCAATATTTAGTAGAAGACCTCTGAGTATGAATAAGTTAAGGTTTAAGGTTGACTGTAGTAATAAATATAAGACAATGTAAGTACTGTACAGGCTCTGGCTTGCTGAGCCATATACAACCTTATTCTGAAGGAATATTACTATGAGAAAAACACTGTTGAAAATAGGAAAGCCTTGACAGTCTGTCACAAGGGTAGACAGGTTGTATTGAGCTAGATTGAATTATAATTTAATCAGTTAATTCATAAAATATACAAAATAATGATAATTAAAAAGTGTTTCAATCAAGTAGGTTTATAATCCCGATACCACAGTACCTACAGATCCTTAAAAAATTGTTATTTAAAATTAAAAACTTCCAAATTCTTTCTTTTTTAATTTCGCCATCACCATACCCAATACACAATACGGCTATTAAATTATCAGACAGTTTAATAGCTAAATATGAAGCGGCTCAATTGCATTAAGAAGATTTTTATTTTCTAATTAACTGCATGGTTAAATTACATTTAGCTTGCGTTTACCTTAAGTTACAAAAAGAAAAAGAAGAAAATATAACCTTGCCTCCCTCCTAATCCCCCCCCTCCACCTCTATCCTATCTCCTCTAGTCTTTTGGTTGACTGATAGAGAATGCCTAAGGCTATAAAACTGCCTTTGTACTATTTGTTGTATAAGTATAATGTAGAAATAAATAAATAAAACAGCTTGTTATATTCATACTTTCACGGCAACTAAAACACGACCGTAGTGCGGAACACGATAACAGAACTAAAAATACAATACCGATTTCATTGTTACTTTCGTAAACATTTTTGTTAACGGTCTGACATGACAGTGCCGTGAAATTGAATAGTTATAACGTAAATAGTCGGTAGTTTTTTTTTTATAGTGTACCTACAGGAAGATTTTTTTAGATCCCTAATTTTTTGATAATAAAATATAGCCTATAGCACTCAATGATAAAGTAGCTTCCAATATGTGTAAGAATTTTCAAAATCGGTTCAGTAGATCCAGAGATTACCGATGGTGTCTTTGAAAGATACCTAATGCCTAGAAATAATTTGGACCGTGTTAAAAAAGTCTTCCTGTATAAGATGGGTTTGCTCTTGGCCTAGTCTAGGTCAGAGGTAATAGAGACAAAGTCTATGATGGAGTGAGCTTACCCAGAAGTAACCTGCACGTCGATTCTGTAAAATTCGAACATCAACTCGCATTCACTCTCACTTCGCTTGACCTTGATTTCGCTATCGCTATTGGTCGATTCGGAGCGAAGTTGATTTTATTGGTCGAAGCTCCGAAGCGACCAATAAAATTAACTCCGCTCCGAAGCGACCAATAAAATTAACTCCGCTCCGAAGCGACCAATAGCGATAGCGAAATCAAGGTCAAGCGAAGTGAGAGTGAATGCGAGTTGATGGAGCTTACTTCCGACCTTCCGACCAATAAAATCAACTCCGCTCCGAAGCGACTGAAGAGAGTGAATGCGAGTTGATGTTCGAATTTTACAGAATCGACCCCCTGTTCAGTCTAACATTGAAAAGATTTGTGTTATTTTTAATACTTTTGAACATCAAAAATACGTTACACATACAAAAGCTTTGTAACAACGGCCATATATATTTCTACTTTTGTCATATAAAACATTATATCTGATACGGACGCCCGGTGTGTTGAATAGTTTCCCATCAATCTTGCCCCATGAGGCAGGAATCCGGGCAAAGTGAGCCAGGCAATATTCGCTCTATCTGCGTACGTCATTGTAGAAATACGGACTGTTGTAATATTTCTATGTGTTGTGTTATGAAGGTTTTATGTATTTATTTTTATAGGGAAAACAAACAATACCTAGTATAATAAAAATTATACACAATGTCTTAAACATGTAATTTAACAAATATACTATCCACTACATTTTCCACAGATTACTACTTTCACTAAGACAAACTGATTAGCAAACGTTAATTGTAGTGTAGCCAGGGTATGTAAAAACTTTAAAGCTACTGTTGATCCTTCAAAATTTTGATTATTTTGTTTTCCTGATGACTGTGGACCATAATCGCCATTTTGAGTTTGATCCATCGAAAAAATTAAACTGTGGCTGACTTAGAAAGCATTTTACTTCATGCAAGAGTATACAGATAGTACAATAATATTAATAAAAAATAATAGGCTTTTACTGTCTCACTGCAGAGCAATGGCCTTATCTCATACAGAGAAGACACGAGCATTAACACCACTCCTGCTGAATGTAGATTGGCGATTTCAGAATTCAAAATTTAGGTTTCCTCACGATGTTTTTCTTCACCGATGTCAGTAATGTCCAAGATTTATACTTAGAAAGTACATATGAATTGAAACAGTCACATTGGTCTTAACCACTAGGTAACATCAATAATAATAATATGAATAGGAATTTCTATTAGTTCATAAAATATACCTACTTTAATAATGAATTCTTAGCAATTTCTTATAAAAGTGCAATGAAGATACATACCTATTATACGTGTCTATGTTATGTAGATCTACATGCTAGATCTACATAAATATTTAATATCGTTGAAATATCAGGATAATCTAAGTGGATCGCCAGTAATCCAGTTTGCACATTTCATTTTTACAACTGAAGTGAAATTATGCATACGCTTCAACTTTATGTCGTTTTCATTCAGTTTACATTTCAAATACAACCGCATTAGGTTTAAAATTGCCTTTTATGTTTACGTGGATAGTTTGGTATTACTTTTTTACTTCTATTTGAGAGCTTGCTGTTTTAGTTTTATGTTATCGTCTTATCAATTTGACGTTGCCCCTTCTCACTATGCGCATTTTTAATAAAATAAGTACCTCTTTTGCGAACTGAACTTGAATTTATTATTTTACATACATACGATTCTGTTCTTTGAAACAGGTGTATTCTAAAATACATTCAAACATAAACAATTAAAAAACAAGTCATCATAATCACCATATCAGCCGTACTGAATATAGGCCTCCCCTACAGATTTCCAATACACCGGTTGGAAGCGGTTTGCATCCAGCGCGAGCGTGATCCAGCGGTCCTCATCAGACCGTCTGTCCACCTTGTGGGTGGACGTCCTACGCTACGCTTGCCGGTGCGTGATCTCTATTCGAGAACTTTACGGCCCATCGGCCATCGGTTCTGCGTGCTATGTGGCCTGCCCACTGCCACAAAAAACAAGTACTTAGGTACTTATAAATTATTGACCAGCTGTCGTAATTTTCTTTGATTATTTATGTCTTTTACGACAACCTCCTGAAAGACGAAAATGGAAAACTGCACCACGTATAAATTGATTGATTGATTTGTTAGGGATGTTGATCCCTAGACTTTTTTGATGTGTGTATAAAATCACAACATTCATTACATTCACAATGTACCATCAATCACTTAGCTTCACTCCATCGCTACAAGCCCTCTCTTTATATTTCTCTTTATTTACTTTACTATGCGTTACATCAAGGCCACTCTTATCCATGCTCTATTTTTATGACCACTAGGTACACTTTTCCAAAAGTCATTAAAAAGTCATTACCTAACACTTCTTTACAAGGAAGTTTATGATTCCGTTTTAGTTTAGACCAAATCATGCTGGTTGTTTGGATTTGTTATCCAAAACTATTATCCATCCTGAAATACGTAATACCTACACGGTGGAAGGAACAACATGGATGGTAAAGGTGAAGACTTTTTTCATGCATTCAACATCATCATCATCTGCCTAGCCTTTTCCCAACTATGTTGGGGTCGGCTTCCAGTCTAACCGGATGCAGCCGAGTACCAGTACTTTACATGGAGCGACTGCCTATCTGACCTCCACAACCCAGTACCTAACTGGGTAATACGATACCCCTAGGTAAGACTGGTTGTCAGACTTTCAAGCTTCTGAAGACTCGTAACGACTGTCAAAGATCCACGTATGACAGCCGGGACCAACAGCTTAACGTGCTTTTCCGAGGCACGGAATGATGTCAGTAATGTCTATGATTCTAAAACCCTGTTATTAAATAAACAAAAACCAGCTGTTTCATACATTTTGACGGTGTACGTGTAGCAGTCATGTATGGAACTTTTGTTTTTTTTTTTCTAATAACCGACGAAAAATTTTAACACCTGGGGTTCATGAATTGAGTCCATTTACGATAAAATAATAAAAAGTACCGAATATAAAAAGTTTAGGAAAATATTATAAGATCCATTGTTAATGTTATAAGATAAAAAATATTATAAGATCCATTTCTTCCGAATTCCTAAGTAGTCCAATAACAAAGCCTAACAGTTACAAACCAGTGCGGAGGACCAAATTCGGCTCGCGAAAACCAGCCCACGCTAAAGCCATTTTAAAAAGTAATCGTTTTCTGCACAAACAAAAGCTGGGTCGATGCGACGCGCCCTCAACTTTTGACATCCATAAACGATGGATGGGGCAAACAAAATGATGATGGAATGTCCCCGGGCACACGCCTCACTCCTACTTGGATACATCAAGCCTGCATAACGATGGATTAGTTTTGTTAGTTTCGTGATTCAATTGATATAGAGAAATCAGCAGTCTTATTCTGTAAAAAAGCTTTTGTGGAAAATTAAAATGAAGTTTCCTTGTGAGCTGTTTACCTTGCGAATTCTGGGATTGACAGCTAGACTTAACACACTTTACCTAAATTTATCGGTGGAGATTTTTACAGAATAAATCGGCTGGGAATTCTGTTTTGGAGACCAACATTTGTTGGTCTTTTTGACTAGATTTTGAAAGAGAGTCTCATATATATTTTTTTGTAATTATTGTAGTTCCTTTAATTGCGATTCTAGTAAAAACACATGTTTTTTTGCATGAAAAAGTGAGGCTTTTTTTAAATATCATTGTCATTCTAACAATCACCGACAGGTACACTATATATTTTTAGTTTCAATATCAAGTATTCACGCAAAAGATCCTAAAAATAAGAAACGAAGCACAGATCCCTAAAAACCCAAAAACCTCGTTCTGATGACAAATGAAGATTCAGGTCGCGCGCCCACCTTCCAATACATCATCTTCCATGCCATTTCAACATGTAACGACCCGTCCAGCATTGTTGGTCCTTTGGTCCGAATTTCCCCGAGGTCTCGTAACCAGAACGTGTGACGTAGGTAATAAGCGAAGCTCGGCTTTTAGAATTCATTGCGCTGGTTTGACGTGTTGACGTATTTGCGGCTTTATTTTAAGCTTGATTAAGAGCAATATGGATTAACGTAAAGATTGATAAGGGCTTTTGGAAAGATGTAGGTGTTAGGACCACCGCACACGACGGTTACGGTACGGTTGTTTTTCCTTCTAAACATATTAACTCTTTCAAAGGATACTTAACATGATAATTAAAACTTCTTTTATCTTCTATTAATTTGCTTTCATCAATCTAATTCGAAAAATAGAACTATAAAACTATCAAAAAGTTTTCTAACTCCAGAAAATACCAGCCCATTATTGTTTCAAGGTGGATAGGCGATCTCAAACTTATATTAATTACAACCCCCGTTTCATCCCCCTAGTGGGTGACTTTAGAAAAAATCATTGCTTAGCGCATGCGAGTTAAGTGGTTTTAGCTGTGTGTTGATAGATCAGTCCGACAGTAAGGGTTGCCTTTATATAGATTAGCCCTTTCTCACCTAGTTTTCCTTCACCTATGTGAGATATGTCCAGACACATTTAGAAAGTACATATGAATTTAAAAAGGAAGATTAGTACCTACTTGCAGGAGTATCGAGCCCACAACCTCAAGCATGAGAGGTAGGCGCCTCATACACCCTAGTGTACTGTAGTATCGTGATGGCTAGATAAAAAAAAACAATTAATTACTACATCCAACCACACATCCACCACAATATTTCAACCGTCATCCAGGGGTCCGTTTTCAGTTCACTTGAGTAATTACCCAACTTTACAGCGGGTACAGTCAAAGTACGGAACCATATGATTAATTGAACCTGGATTTTGTTTCAGCTTTGATGAAACTCCTCCGACCTACGGGTTAGCGTGTGAAGTTTGGAAAGATTAATTTTCATGTACAGTTAGCAAAACAGATAGGTATCCAGGGTCGTCAGATATAGTTGAAGTTTTCTTAGAAACCGATGGATGTCTTCGATGGAAACTTAACTCAATTAATAAACTGTTTATTATCTATACTAATATTATAAAGAGGTAACATTTGTTTGTAAGTTTGTATGTTTGTAAGTTTGTATGTAGGGGGTAATCTCCGGATCTACTGAACCGATTTTGAAAATTCTTTCGGAAATTGGAAGCTACGTTATCACTGAGTGCTATAGGCTATATTTTATTTTAGAAAAAATAGGGGTCCGTAAGATATTTGGGTTTTTCGGACCCAAGGTGTAAAAAATCATCCAATAAAGTTCCTTATTTGGCGTACGCCGCCTAAACTATAAAAGATAGAACCATAAAATGTTCTAATTAATTAAAGACTTTAAAAATGTCTACAAAAAAGTCCGCGACACACTATACCTATCTACTTCGAGTTAAACACAACCACCATTTTTTTATTTAAAAATCTTGAATTTTTTAGAACTTCATTTATTAAACGCATTTATTTTACACAGTCATGTCATTACTCCTTATTAAAATAAACTATTTTGTCACAAAGTACTGTTTATGTAGATAATATTAAGTCTTTAATTCATTAAAATTTGACGTTTGGTTTGAAAGTTATGGCGAAATCAATCTCTATCTCTTATCGCTAAAACTCGAGAACGGCTGGGCTGATTTAGCTGATTTTGGTTTTGAAATGTTCGTGGAGGTCTAGAGAAGGTTTAAACGGTGAGAAAATATGGGGTAGGGTAGGGTAGGGCTGGGGTAGGGTAGGGTTAGGGCAGGGGTAGAGTAGGGGTAGGGTAGGGGTGGGTTAGGGGTAGGGGTAGGGTAGGGTAGGGGTAGGGGTAGGGTAGGGGTAGGGTAGGGTAGGGGTAGAGTAGAGGTAGGGTAGGGGTAGAGTTGGGTAGGGGGTAGGGTAAGGTAGGGTTAGGGTAGGGGTATTTGTAGTGTAGGATACCACGCGAACGAAGTCGCGGCGGGTCAGCTAGTCTACTTTATAAATTAAATTACTTTGAAAATATCCATCGGTTTCTAAGAATACTTCAACTTTATCTGACGACCCTGCATACGGTCTATCTCTTTTGTTGACTGTACATACCTACTCGCATTAACTTTTGTTAATTCTCTTGCGTTGAGATGAACGCGGGTGACAGAATTTAAGTACTGGTAGTGCTTTTAACAGAGCAGAATATAACGTGTGTAATAAAACACACAAACCTGAAGAAATTATATGTTTTTCCCAAAACATACTGTTTCCCATCACTGTGAATATGTTTGTGTGTTATGTTTTGGACCATCAACTCAACAACATGATATTGGAGGTCCAAGTAACCACTACTTTCTGTCTTTTTTACTATAACAAGTTTAAATATTCAGATAAATTTAAGTTCCTACGAACTCTGTATGTACTGTTGCATGCACCCATAAGCACAATGTTTTGCGTGAATTAGTACACCCACATTTCGCCAGTTATGTTTAAATCCCATGTAATAGAGGGCGATCCTATTGCCATCAACCGGGCACAAATGTACTCTGACGCTGCTACTGAGAAATATCTGATGGAAAAACCCAATAATACTTTGCCCGACCTGGGAAACGAACCCGCAGTCGCGTTTTTGCGACCACTAGACCAACAAAGCAGTCCACTACTTAGCAAATATTATACTACTTACTTATTAATTATTTATTGGATACTTGAACTAACTTTTGACTTTTTCCAAAAACAAACTATAGAGTTCTATGTTTCGGAGCTTCCTCTAATTAATTATTAGGTACATAGACCCAAAATACACACC
The DNA here is from genome assembly GCA_949316365.1 of Hoplodrina blanda. Taxonomy (NCBI): domain Eukaryota; kingdom Metazoa; phylum Arthropoda; class Insecta; order Lepidoptera; family Noctuidae; genus Hoplodrina; species Hoplodrina blanda. Next base: position 5,446,267 of record OX438582.1, read on the forward strand.
AACTAAACCCATAGGTACCTACATTTAATCACTTTACCAAGACAATAGGCCCGCGTTCCCAATAAAATTATATCCCACCTGCATTCAAACCAAACTATACAAAAAGGGCTACTATAAAATTACGGATTATTTAGATGATAAAAAAGCTTGGGATTGAACTGCTCGCTCTGCTAAGCCTTGTGATTATGCCCTTTGCAAATTACATTTTTCCTTTTGACACATCTTACGTAAACATGACATTTAGAGACTATTTTATTTTTTCTTTTTTTTTTCTTCTCATCCGGATATACTTTGGAAAGTATATTTTTTTAATATATTATATTGTAAATATGTGGACTATGTGGGTTGTTGCATTTTTTCTGGGATTAGATTTCATGGTTGTCTGACAGTTTGAGTATTCGATGCGGCCTACCCAAATGTCCTTTCTGTGGTATTGTTCGTCGTGTCGTTGAGCTCCTTAAGTTCTGAGTCGAGCTTGACGATTTCTGACAAATGCGTGCACTGACTGGACAGGCCGACTTAAATTTGTGTGCCTCTCTCCTCAAGAGACCACCTCGGACATTAACCTACTTGGTTCGCATATGATTTGACCATTACAAGTAATTGTATGGACTTCAAAAGAGACTTTGACCTCTGAGTTTGTTTCGGTGTTTCTTCTCAGAGCAGTCGGCTAGGAAACACTGGACTAATGTAGTTAAAAAAAAAACAAATGTGACGTGTAAAAGTGTTATTTATAACCAATTTACTGAATAAATCATCATTTCATTTCATTTCATCATTCAATGTGCAGAGCCCTAACCTATGTCCGATGCCGACAATGGGCCGAATAGGTTGGTTGCATTGATCAGGACTACGGCTTGTGAACAATAGAGTGGTACACAATAGATGAGCGGAGCATAACAACATGTTGCAGAAGGCTTACCCCTGATAATGTGCCAAAATGAAAAAAGACTTTACACCGCCGTTTATATAAGTAATATTCTCGCGACCAAATTTCGGTCACGTAGGCCAATCTCAATGAAGACTAGCTAAGTACACAGAAGGTATTACAATATAGTCCGGGGTTGCGGTCCGGGGTTGCCCCGGAACGGAAAGGGCAACAGAAGGAACAGGGTGGTTTTTTAGTCAGTAAAAATCTGACAGTCCCTTCCGCCCCACCCAGGGCGGAAGGACTCATTTAATGATTTTTAACACCTAAAAAAAGGTATTACAATAGTGCACAAGAAAATAAATAAATAAGTATGTGCACAAATACAGGTGCACTTCCTCCTCCCTTAATCTCATAGTCCGATGGAACGGCAATCCTTCACGACTTTAGAGACATTACATTAATGATAACATGCTCAAAGAAATAATTCTTTATTAATTTATCAAGCGCATCTCTCAGTCTAATAGAATAATGTGTAACAAAGAAACATACAATTAGTTGTAATTTAATTCAGTTACTTATCCTTTTTTGACAAACAATGCAATTAAAGTTTTACAATGATTTTTTTTTAAATTTAACTAGTACCTGTGATTGGAGTCATCGATTAGCAAGAAAAAAAGGATTTCACAGATTCAAATACTTGTTACTATAAATACCCTTGATAATCCTTCTGTATCATGCATTTTGTGGCAAAATTAATGAATCAATAATGACATTGTCACTTTGCGGTGTAATCTTCATGTAAAGGCAGGCTGAGGCAGACATTGTTATTCGGTTTTGTGAGTTCAGCGATGGTGTAATGCAAGGTAATCAAAGGGAAAATTATGGCAATTTATTAAAGATAGGTAACAAAACCTGCGGGGTTTTAGTTAAGGGTTAATATTTATACATTGTTAATGGCTTCGATAATTAAATAGATCTTCCTCTTGTATTTAGTTTTAAGAAATTGTCAATTGTCTGATGGCAATAGGTGCGCCCCCATACATGGGACTTAAAACATAACTGGCGAAATGTGGGTGACGAATAATGGGTACACCTCTGCCTAACCCTTAGGGGTTTAAAGGCGTGATGTTATGTTTTTAAGAAATTGTAAGAAAAATTGAATTTATATTTTAATAGTATTTATATTTTAGTAGTTTTTATTTTATTTTAATAGTCTTTGAACACAACATACGTGAAGCCAAGCCTAGTTGTGGCTGGTTTGGTTGTTGATGATGATCAAGAAATTGTAACTGTCCTGGCCTTCAAGTTGATTAGAAGTCTATCTTAATACAATTTCATTCTATAACGTTTGGAAGGAATATTGTAACGAGAAGTTTTATAGTGGATTCATTATATGATTCTAGACCCTGCAGCATTATTTTTTTTAACAAAAGTGCAACATTTACAATGTATATGGATATGAATATATGAATTAGCATATATACAAAATTCCGACAGCAACCGTCGGGCAGTAGCCCACCAGACATATCACCCGTCTGGTCGGAGGATCTTCCCTTTTCAACGGAGGATGAGAAACTTTACACCCTGTATCTCATACCTCTAAACAGATTTAAAGAGTTTCAAAGTTTTTTAAGTAAAAACATTCTACATACCTACACATTTCATCTTCATGTCATGTCTGAAAACTGAGATAGGATATCTCAGTTTCTGTATTACAAGATTTTGACAATACACGTGTATATTTTCTTTCTCCAGTGAAGGAAAACCTTTTGTTCAAAATAAAATAAACCCACGTATTATTATTATAAGGATTCGTATGTTTTCCGCTCCAGCCAAAGGGGATCCATTTTTCCGATAATTGTTTTTATTTCATCTTTTTCTTGATGATTTAGGAAAAAATAAATTGGTGCGAACGGGATGAGAAGATATCAGCCATCCTTTGTTATTTTTACTTGTAGATATCGCTATAATAACTGAGGGTAACGCTAAAATATACATTGGATTCAATCCATGATCAAATGTGACTGACTGAAGGTCACTGACATAGTGATCTATCAACGCACAGCCCAAACCACTGGACGGATCGGGCTGAAATTTGGCATGCAGGTAGATGTTATGACGTAGGCATCCGCTGGATTTTCCAAAATTCACCCCATAAGGGGATGTATCAGGGTTCCAAAGTTTGTATGGAGAAATCAACTTTTACACGGACGAAGTCGCTGGCAGAAGCTATGTCCATGATAAAATAATAATAATTCCAGCCTATTATTTTCCGCTGCAGGGCAAAGTCCTCTTCTCATACAGAGAAGGCACGAGCTTTGGTCACGACGCTTACTCAAGCCGGATTGGCGATTTCAGACTTATATTTTATAAGTACAGGTTTCTTTATGATTCTCTCCCTTCACCGATGTCAGTGATGTCTGAGATAAATTCAAAAAGTAGGTACATATGATCTGAAAAAGTCATATTGGTACTTGGCCGGAATAGAATCCACAATCTCATGTATGAGACGCGTACATCTTGATCACTAAGCTATCACGACAAATACTAGTTTACAAGAGTTTCAAAACAAAAAAAAACTATCTTTTTTTGCAACAAAATGTCATATCAGAATATTAACCGAGTGATATTTATAATCAAGCATGATGTATTAAATTATCTGCCAGATAAGTTAACTGGAACTCTTAGAGGTCATGAAACAGCCATTATCCCCAATAAATACCAAATAAATATGTATAAAATTCCACACTCGTTATAACTGTTCCTTCAACAAAAAGCAAATCATAGTACAATAATAAAACGGTAGTCATTTAAAAGGCAAATGTGAAAGTCTATTATGGTAGTGAAGTCGCGGCTTCGGGCTAAAAGGGTCACTTTTGTCTTGCCCAGTAACGTTAGGGTCATAAAGCGTTTGTGGTCAAAAAGCCGTTACGTGACTTGCGGATTTATGAAAGGGAAAATGTTATTTTTGGGATTTTAGTTTCGCTTCGAACTTTGATAGGTTTGGATTTCAATCGGTCCGCGATGTTGTTTTTTGGAAAGTTTCAATTTATTATTTGGTTTTAGTTACACTAAAAAAAATCGACCTATGTCAAAATTTCGCTCCTCTTTCGAAGTAAAGGTTCTACATACAGGTATTGATAGGATATAGGTTGATTGTTAATTTACCAAAAACCTGAAAAGAGGTTTTGTAAAGAGGTATTGTACTCATCATTATGAATAATTTTTACAATGGGACCAACCCTGAAACCATAAAAAAACGTTGTTCCCTTCAAAAATGCTTTAGGTACAACACGATCATAATATCAAAATCTGTTGTAATGTTTAAAGCTGATTATGTTTTAATCTATTCTAAACACACCGGAGTAAGTTTGGCCACTGTTATTTTAGAAAAGAAGTTAGGGTAAGTCGCGGGCTTTAGCTAGTGTTAAAAAAAAATAACCTAATACTCGATACACGATAATCCCTTTGAGGCTTCCAACGGTGCGCGACGTGATAATGTAGGTGAGCACTTAAGTTATAAAGGTGTATTAAAACTGTAATATGAATTACACTCAACGTCAAAAAATTCACATCCCAAAAATGTTTCTTAAATTTCAATTTATTTATTTTTATTTGTAGCTATTGGCAGTCGGCTATTGCGTCGTAAGGCTCTCGAGTGGCGACCACGTACCAGAAGATGCAGTGAGAGAAAGCCTTCCACGAGGTAGGGTTATGGTTATCTTTAGGAGAGGCCTATGTCCAGCAGTGGACGTCGTTTTGACTGTTATAATGATGATGATACATTGAATTGTTAACAGATATGGCATTCTGAATTAGTTTTGAATTATTAAGAATTGGTGATTAGTGAGGTGGCTTGAACTTAGCTAATTAAAGGTAAAGCTAGTTAACTTTTGTGATGGATCCATTAGATTTATGCACATACACCCAGACACGAAACAATATACCTAGTTCCTTGAGGACCATTAACATTTTAAGCCTACCACTTCAATTCATTTCCCTTGTGAATTATCCTGCAAAAGCATTATCCTAGAAAATAAACCTATCACTTTTTTTCAATCCGACACGCGAAGCGATAAATTTTCCTATTTACGTACCGACAAACAACCATTGCAGTGAGATTTATAGGACTACAAACATGTTATGGATTATGTAGATACCTATTGTATACAATACTGACTGTTATTGCAAAATATATTCGCACCCTTATTTGTCTACGGTAAAAGAAAAAACGTAGGTAGGTAGGTACGTCTTTCGAGCCAACTCCACAGCCCTATAATTCGTATTCGCTATAAAACAAAGATAAAAGATCCATTTTTCTTATTATCCCTAATTCCTTTTCAGTTTCATGGAACCATAAACAATTTGATACTCGTCAACCCTTATTATATTTCCCTGCTACTTCGTACGCGTTTTTCACCCGTGTTGAGTTACTTCTTTGGTTACTGCTCTGGGGGCCCACAACCTCTTAAAACAATATTATTTTAATATTACTTTGTAATTTCTGTTGTTGCATTTTCAACTCTCGGCGCTGATCTGAGCGTTGAAAATCCAACAGAGCGGAACACAAAGTAATATTAAAGTAATATTGTTTTAAGAGGTTGTGGTAGGCCCCCTGTTCCCGTGAGTTATAGCGTAATGTTATATAGCCTATAAGTATTATTTCTCATGAATCTGGCTATCATTAAAAAATACAAAAAATTTGCCAATCCAACTGGCAGTTGCTAAGATTAGGGCGTTCATGAGATCACGCATGAAATCCCCGAAGAGTTTGTCAGAGGTGTACCCATTAGTACACTCACATTTCGCCATTTGTGTTTAATAGGCTCGCCCCCTATTACATGGGACTTAAACACAAATGGTGCCCGGTGCCGGTGCCGGTGCCGGTGGTGCCGGTGGTGATTTGTTCGGGCACAAATCCAGACTACAAGGCTGCTACTGAGAAATTCATATTCATAATGGAAAAACCCAATGGTATTTTACCCGACCTGGGAATCGAACCCAAGTCCTCATGCTCAGCAGTCGTGCTTTGAGACCACTAGATCAACGAGGCAGCGCGTTTATGCAAAAAAACATACAAGAAGTCTTTTCAGTTAGAAAATATTAGTAGGTATACATTATTTTATGACGCTGAACCACAAAGCTGCTTATTACGAATAAATAAGTCCCATTAAAATTCCATACAAAAAAGGAAACATAAAAATTTAATTCTCGTAACAAAAACGTGAAGGAATTACTACCGCGCTATCTTTTGACGCATCAAAAATGTTATATTCTTTTTTACGGTACACAATTTAATTTCCGTTTTAGAGATGGCCCGCGGTACTGCTGTATATAAATTCGATTTTACATAATAGGTATATAAAAGCTGTGCAGCGGCCCCTAGGGATGGTAAAAAGGATCGACGTCCATTTTTGTTGAGAAATTGGGGACAAGCATGTTATTGTAATCTATTAAATAACTAGCTTTTGCCCGCGACTTCGTCCGCGCAAATGTCGGTTATCGCGGACGCAGACGAAGTCGAAGTCGAAGACTAATAAAAAGTAGCCTATGTCCTTCCCCGGGTCTTAAACTATCTCCATGCCAAATTTCATCAAAATCGGTTCAGTAGTTTAGGCGTGAAGAAAAGACAGACAGACAGACAGACAGACAGAAAGACAGACAGACAGACAGACAGAGTTACTTTCGCATTTATAATATTAGTAAGGATAAACATATATACATAACATCATGCCTGTAATCCCTGAAGAGTTAGGCAGAGTTGTACCCATTAGTACACCCACATTTCACCAGTTATGTTTAAGTCCCGTGTAATAGGGGGCAAGCCTACTGCCATCAACCGGGCACAGATCCAGACTCCGAGGCTGCTACTGAGAAATTCTCGATGGAAAAACTCAATAACACATTGCCCAACCTGGAAATTGAACGCAATACCTCAGGCTCAGCAGTCGCGCTTTGCGACCAGTAGTCCAACGAGGCAGTAATTATTTATTTATTTATTCAATGCACGATGTACACAACATAGTTTACACGCTAGGCTTAAAACTAGTGAGTACATGATCCTGTTAGGGCGCAGCAAGATTTAAAACTAAGAATATTGTAGTGAGTATCTATTATCTATAATTTAATATCACATAATACCTAAGGAACTTTTACAGAGAGATATTTTATTTTAAACTTAAATTTAACTACATATATGTAGGAATATTTATATGTTATTATAATTATAATTAACACCTATACAGATATACATACATTTAATTGTAAACTATTTTAACATTTTGTTTTCCATAAATTCTATAAACTGCAATAACATTTTTAATAATAATAACGATTAATAGATAATGATAATGTAGTTGCCTCGTAAAAAGATACTTACCAGAGGAACAAGTAAACAGAACATAGGTACAGAAAGACCACAGTCCAACAATTCCATTATTCCAGTACGATAAAACAATGCAATACCTGGCTTATCGAGCAGAGTTCCAATCTCCGGTCTCTAATTGTAAAATTCTTTACAGAAAAATCCAATTATACTTCGCCGGACTTAAGAGCGGAACGGTACTTAACTGGCAACGCCCATAGAACGAAGATAAACAAATGTGCCCTTTAGATAAAACATTTTTATTCTTCTTTATAATAGACTTTAAAAGCACTCGTTGAAGTGCACAGCAATAAACTCAAATTAGTTCATAAAAATAAAAACAAACATTATTACAAAAAAAATCGAATAAAAACAAGGGGGCTAAGTTTTTCAATTCAAAATATACACACACGCGTATAATATAAAGAAACAGAGAGAAAAAGAGGGAAGGTCGCCTGGAGGGGGCATAACGCTTTTCCCTTACAACTGTACCTAGATAATAAGTAAACTCAATTGCGAGAGCCCTGACACCCAAAACACAAGTTACATCTTACCTTGGGTGCCAGTGTTCGTCTAAATAAGTCTATCACTACATGTAGTATAAAACCCGGGGTTGCGGGACGTCTTAACAGGATACCGTGGCCCCGGAACGCAAAGGGCTACAGAAGGAACAGGGTGGTTTTTTAGTCAGTAAAAGTCTGACAGTCCCTTCCGCCCCACCCAGGGCGGAAGGACTCATTTGATAATTTTTACCAACTAAAAAAAAAATGTAGTATAAAACAAAGTCGCTTCCCGCTGCCTGTCCCTATGTATGCTTAGATATTTAAAACTACGCAACGGATTTCGAAGCGGTTTTTTTAATAGACACAGTGATTCAGGAGGAAGGTTTATATCTACATTGCGGGTCGCTAGTATAAAACAAGTGCAAATATTAATTGTTTGTATTTTAATGTACGTTACGCAACGGATTTCGAAGCGGTTTTTTTAATAGACACAGTGATTCAAGAGGAAGGTTTATGTATATCTACATTGCGGGTCGCTAGTATAAAACAAGTGCAAATATTTGTTTGTATTTTAATGTACTTAACTTGTATGTATAGAAATAAATTATTCTTATTCTATTCTTACGTGACGATTTCTGCCAGTTAACTCTTCGTTCCAAAAAAAACCATTTCGTCATAATGTTAGCCCCAATTCAGTCATATGGGCGGCGGTCATTCCGCCACTGCCAATTGGGTCATCAAATGCCAAATCCGTGTTACAATTTATGTCACAATAAGTTATACCGATTCGTTTAATACGTCCAAGTCAATACAGTATTGTGTTACAAGGTCATTGACCACTAGACTGGATTTGTGCCCGGTTGATGGCAATAGGCTCGCCCCCGATTACATGGGACTTAAACATAACTGGCGAAACGTAGGTGAACTAATAGGTACACCTCTGCCTAACCCTTCGGGAATTACAGGCGTGATGTTATGTATGTGACCACTAGACCAACTAGGCAGTCAATAATTATTAATTGATCCGTTTACAATAATTTATATTCTACCTTATGTCTTTAACCTAAAATGCTAAATTTGAAAAAACTTTATTAGTTTCCCGATCTCATTTGCGGCTCCGACCTTCTTCAATAAATTTCTAATCTTTCTTCTGACCTTTTTCAATAAGCGCACGATCCAACGGAAAATCGGTCAGACGTGAAAATATAATAATAAGGTTCTGTACACACAGGTATGACCTTTGTTTAATAGAATATTTCTGAAAGGCTTTGGAAATTATTACGTCTTTTCCTCGCACTTTGGGATATAGTGTTATTTTGTAACTACCAGTAATACACATAGTAATATGTGTTGAGGATATAGGCATAAATACAGCCTACGCAATGACTCGATTAACCTTTAAGTATGGACGTGGAGTCTCACAGGCTACTCGATGTTTTCGGTTTCTTAGTTTCACCTACTTCCCCCCAATTCCTGCGATTGAGCAGCTCAGTAGCTTTTGTTCTAGTTGTAAAACTACCAACGAGGGAGATGGTTGCGTCTTCCAATGAATGTCACGTAAGTAATGACCATCAAAATATTGACCGGAGCCTGTCAGGCTACACGTCCATTGTTGCCCTACGATATGTTTTGTAGGGGCGATTATGTCTGTTTCGGATTTTGTAATACAAAATGTCAAAAAACAACAAAGCCTGGTCAGTAAGGTCTGTTCAGGGCCCTGCAAGAAAAACTGCGTGCAGAAGATCCTTCTTTCGAACAGAAGTGAGTGAGTTATTGTTAGCTTCGGGTCAGTCTGTCAATGACGAGAACATTGATGATTTTTTTTATATTGGAGTCCAAACTGATACAAAATCTTGAAAGTGACAATGATGAAGGTCAGGACCAAGATCAGGACCTGGTGTGTGTTCCCAATGTGCTAGATCTTTGTGCACTGACTGCAAAAAAATTGCCGTTACTAGACTGTTGTCAATTTTTTTTATATTTGTTACCTGAAGTAGGTGTTTTGTGTTTTTGGTTTCTTATACATTATATTTTGAGAAAAAAAGACTCATTTTGTTATAGGAATAAGTTTGGCTGTTTTTAATACCTAAAAATGTAACCTGAGTAGATTTCAACTAAAAAGTCCCATAATTTTTGATTTCTAACATTTCTATAATTTATTAAATAAAAGTTGATTATACAAAACACATTATTTTATTGCTAAATCACATAACTTTAATATTCAATCAGATACCGATTTAGCCCCGCGCACTTTATTTTGACGCTATGTGCTCAAGGCCCGCGCACGCGCGGGCCGCGATGACGTAATCATGGCGTAACACGACACCAGTCACTTAAAATGCTCGTAAGTGGGTCGACTGGGTCGTAGAGCGATAAGGGTGCCCGTTCTGGGAACGTAGATAAGCAACGCAGGTAGTTAAGTAACAGCGGTCGCCCTTTGTCTTCGTTCCATTCGTAAACAAAAGATTAAATCTGAGAACTGGCCAAAGTTGTTTATATTATCGTATTGTTATGGTTCTTTGTCGACTGTGATAAAACTAGAGTCGCTATGTACTTGTAACTTTGTAAGTTACATTATGAATAAACAAGGAATGTAACAACAGCGTTTTTTTGAGAATCCTACTTAACATTTTCATAATATTACAACTCAAACTTCATAGCGCGCGGCGCCATTTTATATGTATTTATACATATGTAAATATGATTTTGTAAACACTCTAATCCATGTTTTGTACGACGTACTGCGATAGCAAAACCTGTTTTGTGATGGAAAATAACCAGAGAACATACTTATCTATAAGCGATAACCGAATTATTGTGTTCTATTTCTAAGCATAGGGTTTTATCAGAGAATGGCTAAAAATACACATGTTCTTGTACTTTATCGATTTGTGATAAAACTACTGTAGCTATGTACACCAAACTTTGTAAGTTACATTATGAATAGACAAGGAATCTAACAACAGCGTTTTTTTGAGAATCATACGTAACATTTTCATAATATTACAACTCAAACTTCATAGGGCGCGGCGCCGTTTGTAGGTATTTATGTAAATACGTATATATTATTTTGTCAAAGTGATTTTATGATGCTATTTCATGAAAGTATTGTCTAGAACGAAGTAATCACTCGTTGTAAATGAATATTACATCCATTTTCTGTCGATTATGCACTAAAACAGCGAAAATTCTTTGAAAAAAGTTTACGATTTCTCACGACTCTTGTCAAATCAAAAAAATCAAATTTTATGATGCTATTTCGTAAAAACATCACACATAACGGTGTCCTAACTAATATTCTACATAAAAAACACTGCACTTACCTTCAAATCACTACAATAAATCACTAAACACAAAAAATGTGGAACAAAAACCCGCACTGTTGACAAAATTTTGAAGTGGGCCAGATGTCAACTTCAACATTTTTTTTCTATATTGCCTATGGATATTTGCGTTTCGAGTGATGTTTTTATGCATGGCAACATCTTTAGCATTCAGAATAAAAATATTCAGAGACAATATTCGACTAAATTCATATTAAAAACAGCTTGTAAAGCCGTTGACAGATGAAAAAATCTGCCGGCATACCGGTATGCCGCTCGGGGCTTGACGGAGAATTTCGTACCGGCATACGGGTATGCCACTCGGGGCTTGAGCGGTTAAAGTGATCTAATATCAAATTCCTCACAAAAATGTGTGTGCATATAGGAGCCTGTGAGACTCCACGTCCACAGTAGTGTTAAGAAAAAATGACGTCCATACTTAAAGGTTAATAATGATTTATTAATGAACATGAAATGGTTTTGATAATGTTTTAGAGTGTTTATGCCTTACGGTATTTCATACAAACTTTCAAGTCCATATTTTTCGAAATGAATACCAATTTTAATGAAACTTCCCACACATCAGCAGGATTTAAATGAAGGTCAAAAAAGTTAGTTGAGAACATTTTCAAAAAAATGTGTCACAGGTAAACTAGACCGAATTTAAGTTTTCCATAGAAACAGACATTTACAAATATCTTTTTTTAAATAAAACATTTTGATTTTTCATTTTAATTAAAGTACCTATTCTAATAACAAACCTAATCAAACGTAACGTGATTTCTTCGCAACCGCACACAATGGACGCAAACAAATCAACCTACCCTACCTATAAAACCAACAAAGTAAGTACGTGTACATAAAATGGCCGCTTCTAATGCACACTGCGATGGTGCCAAGACGGTTTGCTCAAGAAATTGTTCCAGTAAAACGTCCTGGGTTAGTTTACAGCACTTATTTGCTCGGTTTTAAAGTAGGACGAGTGTGTTTGTCCGGGATATATTTTTGAGACTTGACATTTTGAATGGAAACGGTTTGATAGTTACTAATGGATGCTAGATGCTAGCCAACTATTTTTAACTAACTTCTTAAATGTTTCGATTGCTCTTAAAGTAAATGGCTAGTTGCAGTCTTGTACTCGATTTAATAGAAAAAATATTACTTACAATGTTATAATCATTATTACACTGTTAGCGTATAATGAGCTCCGCAACTATACTAGCGTAAGTAAAAAGCAATGTAGATTTTAGCCACTACCATTAGCTATTTACCGAAAAAATACAACTATATAACGCAATAACTGCCGTTTTTTTTGCAGTGATAATAATTATACTATACAAAAGCTGTTAAAATTGCCATATTTATTCTATAGATAAAAGCTATTTGACGGTTGAAAACCACCCCATAATTACTTTATTTATGACTAAGTAAGTAAAATTTAGTATGCTTGGTAAGTAGTCGATTTATTTATTTATTGGCTTGTTCTGTCCTACTCCTAGGCAAAGTTCTCCCTTCACTCCTTTTCTCCAGTTTTGGAGGAGTCCATCTAGTTCATCCCGCCATCTTCTTTGATAAAAGTAATCCATATGACAAAGTTACAAAAGATATCAGCAAACAGTAAGTTAATGAAAATTATTGATCTCCTACTAACTATAAATATCCAAGCAACATGAAAGGTATACATATCTTGAGCGTCGTGTCAATGACCCTTGCCCCGTGGTCAGTTCTTATAGTGGAGGACATCATTAGTACACGTCGCGCTCACCCCCACCCCCTCCAGAAATAGAAGCAACGTTCATGTTAGAATATTGTTGAAGAAAGAGAAATACTTGAACCTCGTTCCTCCTACCTCCTCGTTTTTTGTACGATGAAGTTATTTTTGGCCAGTATTAAGTGCAAAGGAACGGGGCTTTTAAATCGCCTTTTTTTTAAGAACATGATCGTTAACTGCCCTGTTGGTTTCGTGGTCGCAAGCGCTACTGCTGAACGTGGGGTCTTGCTTTCGATTCCCAAGTCGGGAAAAAATTGTTTTTGTGTTTTTCCAGCCCGGGTTTTGAAAGTTGGAACCCAAGACCTCAGGCTTAGCAGTCTCGCTTTGCGACCACTAGACTGCCTCGTTGGCATATAGGTACTTACGTATACTTAGGAAATGTAAAGTAAAACGAAATGTTATAAAAAACGTGCACTTTTATTCAAATGGTTTTCACAGGCTATCTACTACCTCTGCCAGCCTCTTAAAAAAGTCCCATACTTACTAAGGGTTCACATCTGACTGAGGATACGTCGAACGTATCGTCTCGAGTTCTCGACGCACTAACGCATCATCGGTTAGGTATATGTGTATGGTTGGATATTTTATAATCTATTTGACTGTTTCTGCGTTACGCGACTGACGATACGCGGCGTATCTTCCGTCAGATGTGAACCGACCCTAAAGGATTTTTTTCGTAAAAATGTTTTAAAACACTTCAACAAAAGCTTCTTAGTCCTTGTTATTTGTTTACGAGAGCTTCGCCACTTGTACAGACCACTCCCGTCTGAGGTTTACTTGTTAACTCCATAAGTATCAAAATTGTTAACTCTTTAAGTATCATAACAACTTCAAAAACTTCTCTCTAAAAATGTTTTTTCAAATCCTCTTATGTTCATATTCACAAGCTTTTGTGAGGGTTCTTAAAGAATATACGAGTAATTAAATAGGTACAACCGCTTTAAATTCTGTGAAATTGTTTTGTATTTTCACATATTATGTGAAAATATGTAACGGTGTACCCGTTTATAGTACCACATTTCGCCAGTTATGTTTTAAGTCCCATGTAATAGGGGGCGAGCCTATTGCCATCAACTGGGTACAAATCCGAGGCTGTTATTGAGAAATTCCTGATGAAATAACACAATAACACTTTGCCCGACCTAAAAATCGAACCCAAGACCTCACGCTCAGCAGTCGCGCTTTACGACCACTAGACCAACGAGGCAGTACAAATATTCATTAAAGAATATTGCTACGTCGTAGCTGGAGAGATGACGTCACTGCTACGCAAGCTACGAGTTCGTAGCATCAGAAATTACACATCCCCGCCAGGCTTTAGTAGTCATTTGTTTTAATTAAAAAAAAAAAACTGTGCGTAACAGTAGTACACATTAGTATGTCTTTCATGTATTAAAGACTTGTTATGACAAAACTTATGGAATCTCATAATAAAGAGTCGTAAGTCGTACACTATTGTAAAGTTTAATAATAATACAAACAATACCAACTTAATATGGTCCCACTGCAGGAAAAAGGCTTTTCTCATGCAGGGAAAGCACGAGCTTTAATCAAGGCTTAAGGCGGATTTGCGATTTCAGACTTAAATTTAATAAGACTAGGTTTCAGTACGACTTTTTCGTACACCGATAAAATTTAGTTTATGTTCTAAAAACTAACCAACAAATATCATTAGTACCTTGATACTATCTCCGTGCAAAAACACAGTTTAGTTTAAATTGGAATCACAAACACTAAATTACATCATTATTTTACTGCACTAAATCTCGTTTATCCATACTAAACGCCAAACTGCCTCATCGATTAGTTCATAGCTCGCTGCGTCCACTTTGACTTTGCGATTAACGGCACAAAGGCGCGGCCGGCTATTATAGTCCAATAGTTTCATACACACGTGTATGCTGTTTTAGAGGTATGAGAAACAGGGAGTAAAGTTTCTCATCCTCCGTTGAAAAGGGAGGATCCTCCGACCAGACGAGTGTTGTGTCTGGCGGGCTACTGCCCGACGGTTGTTGTCGGGAATTTGTATATATGCTAATGTCGCGGCAAACTCTGATAGCGCGATGCAGACATTGAGTTGTAGTTCTCACGCTGTACGATAGATGTCGCTACATCACTCCCCTCCGAGACCGGAGGTCGATACTCGAAGAACGATGATTTCTGAGTGATGCGTGTCAGGCCAGTGGTAGGTTCCCGTGAGTCGGAACCGGATGCCGCATAGTTCGCGGTGAGTCGGAACTGTCTGCGGAGATGCCCCAGTGAGTCGGGGTGATGCTGCATGTATGCTCCAGTGAGTCGGAGTGCTGCAGTGCTGCGTAGTGGCTGGATGCTGCGTCGACCAGGAGAGAAGTGCGTCTCTGCTGCTGACTGGCCGAAGAGCAGTGTGCTGTGCCGAAGTCGCAGATGAGGCTGAGGGTGATGACCAGGTATGCGCGTCCGCTGCATGCTGGTGGTCAGGATACCCGTAGAAGCCGTGGATGCTGGCTGGCTGTGTGACTCGGTGCTCGAGAGCTTGAGGAAGTGATGGCGATGACGTTTTCAGGAAGTAGCTGCACGAAGGCTGCGCTGACGTCCATGTTCGGGGTCACCAATTTAGAGGTATGAGAAACAGGGAGTAAAGTTTCTCATCCTCCGTTGAAAAGGGAGGATCCTCCGACCAGACGAGTGTTGTGTCTGGCGGGCTACTGCCCGACGGTTGTTGTCGGGAATTTGTATATATGCTAATGTCGCGGCAAACTCTGATAGCGCGATGCAGACATTGAGTTGTAGTTCTCACGCTGTACGATAGATGTCGCTACACTGTTATAATTAGAGGCATCTGACCAATATATTATAGGCTTAAGGTTTCGTACTCGAAGGTTGCTATACGAGACCCTATTGCTAAGCCTACGATGTCCGCCCGTCCGTCTATCTGTCAGCGAGCAGTATCTTATGAACCGTAATAGCTGTAAAATTTTAACAGAAAGCGATTCTTTTCTTTGAAAGAGGTGTATTCTGAAATATTGTCAAAATAAATAAGTTAAAAAAAATATATATTTATTAACTATCGACCAGTTTATTTGATTAAAACATAAACAACTAAAAAAACAAATATTTATTAATTATTGACCAGGTGTCGCCATTTAATTTGATTTATTTATGTATTATGACAACCCTTGAATTTTATCATATAATTTTGTAATCTGTACCTTGTCTTTTATTTTTAAATAATCTGGAACTGTTTATTAGTCTAAGTTATTAAATGCTCAAATATGACAACTTCGTCAATCACTTTATTCAAAAACAGTTTTTTTTTTTGTAATGTAATTATTTTATCATTGAGATTGAGTATTTGTTTGTTTTTGTCTATAGCTACCCACTCTTTTTTGAAACTGAATGTTGGGAGTTACTTTGAAATTCATAAATGTCTGTTCTTATTAATAGTCTGTCAGACTTTAATTTGAAAAACAATTTGTTAGCCCTCGCCTAAGTCGTAACTTCAATAAGTTTCATTTAAAAGATTTGAAATGTTTCGTGAAAACTAAGTAGTTACGTACAGATCAATATTGTTTTTTAATAACTTCTTTTCAGCCAATACTTGTATTATAAACACTTACTTGTATTACTCGTATTAATATATACTTGAATATTTGCTCGACCTCTGACAAGCAAAATAATTTATCTAATGAGGTAAAATTGATTGTCTGATTATAAACCGCATGTAGAAGCTATACTCCATTCATAACATTAACAAAATAACTTTACAATCCTATCTTTATTTCAATGTTAGCGTAAAATTGGGCTTTGTTATTTCAGGATAAATTTGAAGCAATGTAGACTAATTAATAGACATTTGCAAAAAAAAAATCCAAAATGCAGTGTTTTTAACAATGTAACACAATAACAGCCATTGTTTATTTCTAATGCTGTAAATACAGTATAGTTGTTATTATCTAAGTAGGTACAATATCACTAAAACATGCGACACAATTTTCATTGCTACATTTTTAAAAAAAGCAAGCAATCATTCAAAAGAATTCAATTCCTCGAATAATAAATTATTTTAATTACATTTAACTTAAAGGTAATTAAAATAATTTATGTTTTTGTTTTTTGTCAATGGATGGTTGCATTAGTAGTAAAAGTATCGGGCGTCGTTATCCTCAACACTGAAGATTGGCTCTATAGCAATATACCTATGAAAAATATAATAAAAAAAAAACATTTTCCTTCGTTTGAAAATAGGTATTAAAACGGAAACATTGCAACAATATGGTAAAGAAAATGGGATTCAAAATAAAATAATCAAATTACTTGGTGGCCGAAACTTTTATGTCCACGAAACTTTTCTATTACGACTTCTAGTAGGACTTACTGCATGGCAACCAGCCAAGATCGTGAATAGTTCTACTTGTAAAATATTTTAGTTATGTATATCTATGTGTACTCGTCGTAAGGTAATCGTAATAACCCATTGGGGGGTAAAGCACCTACTTCTGGTGCACGATGATGTAGGTTCGCAACCAGGCAAAGGCAAGTACCAATGTGACTTTTTCTTTTTCATATGTGCGTAAAGCCGTTGATCCTGCGCCTGATATCTTCGCGATAGTATCGGATAGCTGTCCTATCGGACTACGAGAGGCAGCCACGTTGGTATTTATGGCGGTATTAAATAAAAAAAAAAAAAAAAAAAATATTTTGGGACAACTCACACACGGCCATCTGATCCCAAGCTAAGCAGAGCTTGTGTTATGGTAACCAGACAACTGATATGCATACTTATATAATTTATAAATACATACATATTATAGATAAATTACACCCAGACACAGAACTCATCACACAAAGTTTGTCCTGGGTGGGAATCGAACCCACTACCTCCGGCTTTGCAGTCAGGGTCACTAACCACTAGACCAACGAGGCAGTCGAAATGAAAAGTAGCTTTACATCGCAAAGTACACATCAATGTATATAACAAAAGTTACCAACATTTAGTGACCTTTAGTACCTACGTCTACAATGTTTGTGTGAACAATTTCACAAGCACACTTCACCATAAAATCTCAAAGGTTTTCGATCTCAAAACCACAATTTTTCACAAATAGAAACCCAATATTCGCCTTAAGAGTTGTGTTACTTTAAAAGCGCTCTCAAGTCACAAAAGATCTCGTGATTTCTGGCCTTCGATGGCTTTGCCACAAGTGCACTAAGCGCTGAACTAGTGCTGTTTATTTTTTGTAAAAGCCCGGGATTAAGATTAAAAAGCCGGGATAGGCGAGATTAAAAATGTAACTTCAATAGCGACGCGGTTGGCAATATAAATGTTATATGTTGGAAAAGGGCTTCAATAAGGTAAAATATTTATTTTTTATTAGTAAGTATACAATATTTATACAATAATAAATAGTATAGTAAATAAGTTTTATTTTGTATGGATTTTCGAATTCTCTTTTCAAAAAAAAAATAAATTTATTATTATGAGTTAGTAAGTAGGCGAGCGTTCAATCTTTTTTCGTTTAATTTAGAAGTTTTAGTAATTACGGCGATAATTAAATTGTTAAATAAAATATCGTGCACGCAGATTGCAGGTCATAAGTTATTTCCGTAATGGAGAGATGGAAATGTTGCTTGCATGCTAGCTGCCATTACATTATATTCATAAACGGTCTGCACGCAGGGCAAAGGCTTAAAGAAATATAAAAATCAAACATCAAAACAGTAACGAAGAAAGCATTTATATACCATAAGACAGTCACGGTGATAATATTCTGAGCACATTTGGAACATTGTGATATAATAAGTCCCTAAGGTAGCATAAATGAAACTGTTCTGTTAAAACATAGTGTTCCATTTCCCGCGTCCCGGGAAAACGGGACGCCCCACAGCACTTTCTCATTGAAATATGACACTGTACCTACCTGCTACAAGAATACGCCATTTAAAGTTTTTGCAGACTGAATAAATCGACTTTTAAATTTAATTAGAGCACTCTTAAGTATGTTTGCTGAAAATAACGTTTTTTAATTTAATTTCAATGTTTTAGAACTTTGTAATAAATTAGTAGTAAGTCAAATAAAGTTCTGAAAACGTTAATTACTTAGTATTTTAGTGAATGTTTTTGTTTTTCAGAATTACTAAGTTTGTATAAGTTTTGTATTATTAAAAGAAAACTATAAGCTTGAAGCACTACGTCAACATTCAACATCCTATGTAGAGTTCCGTTCCATATCTCCGATATGATCTGATAATGAACTTATCAGATCATATTTATGGGACAACCTGTGAAGCCCTCTTCAAACAAAAATGAATTTTCCAAATCGGTTCAAGTAATCGAGGAGCGTCTTCGAGTAATCGAGGAACATACATATAGAAATAAAAAAAGAAATACGACGTATTGAGAACCTCCTCCTTTTTTTGAAGTCGGTCTAAAAACAAATGAGTTCACTTTCAAAGTTTATCTTTGAATGAGGTTCGAAGTGACCATTACTGTAAGTAAGTTACCTATGCCTATGACGTCACAATCCAGCTTGTCTCGTTCAGAAGAAAATTATGAAAAAGAAAATACATTTTCCAAAGAAAATTCTATCTCTAATTTACAAAATTCTTCCCTTGCGATTCGCCATTAGCGCCGCCGCTTTGATTCACAAAAGCAAACATCTGAGCTCAATGCAAAACATACACGTGATTGAGAAAATGTATGATGTTTTATCTCCTTTATTTACAGAATAAACTCTTCTCTTTGAGAGCAAATTGGAAGAGAGGAAGCCATTTTAAGTCGAAATACGTAATCACGCTTGTACGGTCGGATGTAGGTAGATTTCTCAGTAGCAGCCTCGGAGACTGGATTTGTGCCCATGGCAATTATAGGCTCGCCCCTTATTACATGGGACTTAAACATAACTGGCTAAATGTAGGTGTAGTAATGGGTACACCTCTACCTAACCTTTCAGGGATTACAGGCGTGATGTTATGTCATTTTCAGACTAACTGACCGACTCTTTGACAATTCAAAAGTGCCTGTAAATGGTCTAATTGAAATAAATGTTTTAACTTTGACTTTATTGTATATGTATCGCCGTTGGTAACCTAAATAAATAAACTAGCAAAAATAGATGTTTTCAACCCTACTATTAAAGAGGTACGTGGATGTATGTTTATGTGAGCAGTTGTGAGGGACAGCGCGTTGGTAATGAGGGGCATTGAGGTTCACCCCTGTGGCACAGTTTCTGTGCGTATATGTAATCTGTTTATATAGGGTGTAACGGAAAGGGTATATACATACAAAGAGTAAGGCTTCTTTGGATGATAACTAACGATATGGCAAGGGTTTCAGCTCAATATAAAATACTCTAAGAATTGATACCAAATTTTCGGTTTCATATGTTTCTTTTAAATTCAAATCATAACAAACGTGTCACCGCACTGCATGGGTCCAAAACTTTCCACGTTACTTGCCTAGTATAACGATAAATCTCTTCCGTAATTCTGCACGCCTAGTACCGCATAGTAGCCTACTGCAGGCGGTGTTCTTTGTTGATCATAATTTCCGAACATGTAGAAATAGGATTAAAAAACCCTTGCCATATCGTTTGTTATCATCCAAAGAAGCCTTGCTCTTTGTATGTATATACCCTTTCCGTTACACCCTGTATAGGGAACAAACTTGCTATAAACGCAACCCACGACGTGAGTAGATAAAGAATGTGGAGCAAAATTGAGCTTAGCACAAAATAAGCCAACCTACAATAGAGATTGAAGCTTGGTTTGGTAATAATTAAATTAATTACGACAAACTAACTTAATAAACATAATCTGTTACATAAATATCCAGTAATAACAGGGGGAAATTCTATTAGCATTTTAGGAACGACCGCAATCTTATCTTAGTGTCAAACTGTCAAAAATGTCTCTAATTTACCTGCATTTTGCCGTTGAGATGAGATTGCGACAAGATTTTGAATGTTTTTCCAGTATTAGAATTGGTATGCTGGTCAATAAACGACCAATTAATTAACGATAGAATAGAAATTTATGTAAGTAAAATAAATTGGTTGAACAGTATTTCCAAGCCACTGATCGACTCGTAACTAGGGAAATGGCCGTTTCTTGGGCCAAAGAATCAGGATCCACAGACAACATTTAATTTTCTCAAAATAAACGTCACAAAAATAAAAAAATATTTTTAAAAACAAGCTTTTTTAAATAAATATTACAATATTGAGTATTGGACATTGTATTGTCATCAGAACCAAAGGTGTATGCAAAATTTCAGCTCAATCGGATAACAACAAATGGTCGAAAAATGGTTGAAAGGACAACTTACTTACATACATACATACTTACATACGAACAGTGCAAGCTAAATAAAAGCTTGTAAAAACTAAATATGAAACGTTTAACCCAAATGAATTCGTATAAAATATGTACAAATTATTAAAAAAAAAAAGGCAAAAAGGAGACCTCATAGGGCATCAAAAATTGGAAGATAGTTTTTTACCTTTTATTGACGAAAAAATTAGTCATTTTAATGATATTTCGGATCGGCTTTCCAAAATTAATCTACATTCCGCATTTACTCTCATTAAATATTGTTGTTTTGGCCCAAATTTTATGTATTACCTCCGCTCTTCACCTTTATGGAAGCAGCCACACCTCTTGGACAAAATTGACAAAGTTATTAGAAACACCTTAACTTCAGTACTGAATGTGGCCTTGGATGACCGAGCGTGGCTGCAAGCCACACTACCAATTCGCTTTGGTGGCCTCGGCATCCGCAAAATTTCTAGTGTTAGCTTACCGGCATTCTTGTCTTCTGTCCACAGCACTGAACAGTTAACCAGTAAAATATTATCCTCGTCACTGGTTAACTTGGAGGTGCCGTGCTTGACCGAAGCAGTGAACGCCTGGAAAGTAGCTTGCCCGGATACAGATCGGCCCGTGATCCCATCTTCCCAGAGACAGTGGGACGAGCCGCTATGCAGGTTGGTACGGAATAACCTTATTAATACGTCCACCAATTCTGCCGAGCGCGCCCGCCTGCTGGCTGTGGGTGAGTGGGAGTCGGGTCTTTGGCTTCAGGCACTCCCGTCATCCAACATAGGCACTATGCTGGATGACACTACATTTCGGCTCGCTACATGCTTGCGTCTGGGCGCTCCTTGTGGGGCTCCGCATCGCTGTCAGTGCGGTGAAGCAGTCGACTGCCTCGGACACCATGGCCTATCATGTTGTAAGAGCGCAGGCCGGATGGCACGGCACGCCAGCATTAACGACATAATCCGTCGTGCTCTTGCTTCCGCCGGAGTGCCAGCTGTTCTAGAACCAATTGGCCTTTTTTCGCGGGTAGGTGTCAAAAAGTTAAGACGCGTTTTTGCTTTGTTATTTTAATTTATATTATTATTTATTCATTTTAACCAAATTTTATTGCATAAATTAATTTTAAATTTTACAATTTATCACCACTCACATTGGTCATACATTCCATGTGATTTAAACCACTAAATTACATCACCTGCCAGCTTATCACTAGTTTTGTCTTCTATCACACAAAACTCAAACATCACTGCCACTATGTCACAATTAGATGACATTCAATCAGCCCAAAAGAGCCTGGAGGAGTGCTTCATCAAGAAGATGGGACAACTTGAGGCACAGATCCAGAGTGCTGGACCCTCAAAGGACACCGTCGCTAAGATTGCTGAGGAGTTTCGGTCCTTCAGAGAGCTCATATTCGGCATGTTGGGTCTTCTCCGCAAGCAGATACAGGAGTGTTCAAGGGTGGCTGACGGTCTGGAGACACGTGCCCGGCGTAAGGCGCTGATTTTCACCGGGTTCCCTGAGGCGGAGAATGAAGATTGCCATACTCTTATATTAGGGGTACTAAAAGACAAGTTGGCCTTGAGTGACATCACGAGGCCTTCTATAAAAGTCTGCCACAGGCTGGGAGCGTCTAGCAGTAGTCCCACTAGGAGCAGGCCTATCCTGGTCAAGTTCTCGAGCTTTGAACATAAATCAGCGGTGTGGAAGGCCAAGGCTGGACTTAAAGGCTCTGCAGTTACTGTCAAGGAGTTTTTGACAAAGTCTAGGCAGAATGTGTTCACTGGGGCTCGCTTGCATTTTGGGATGCCGGCATGCTGGACTCAGGATGGGGTCATAATCATAAAGTCCCCCGATGGAGTACGTCACAAAATCACCACTGCCGAAGAACTAAACCCTTTGTTAGCAAAGTACCCCAAGAAGACTGTAGGTACAGTTAGCACGCCTAGGACTGCGTAGTAGTGAGTGTTGTTTCAGTGTCAAGTGTTGTTTTCGCACTATATTGTGTTCGTACTTCATAATGCTTTCTTCGGTTTGGTTGTTTGCAGGAACTATTTTCAAACATCACATTACCCACTTTATATGTTTTATGTTTACTTTTTATTCTACGTTTGGCGGTATTTTCCATAATCTTATTTTTTAATTGATAACTAAATGATATAAATAGAGTTAACATGTAAACTAAAGCTTGTCATTGTCTGTCAAACAACAAATGTCAAATTGATTTATGTCATAATTGTCATACGTATGTCATTACGGTAATGACAGTATTTATTCCTCTGTTGCACGTTTAAGGTATTGCGTTCCGTTTTACGGTGTTTGTGTATTTTTGTCAATTTCTCCGAACCTGTGTCTTCTGTCTTATTATTTTTTGTTATAAAATAGCATTACTCCTGTTTACATTTCTTTGTAATATACTAGTGAGGCTGATAGGTGGTGAATAGTATACTTTTAAACCGGACGGCCTAATTTGTTTTTAGTTAACAGTAATTTTTATAGTTATTTATATTTGTTTTATATATATAATATTTATATTTTTATTATATTATGGTATCAGATGATGATTCTTTTTGCTCCGCTATTGGTTCTGTTTATTCATCCGCGAATGATAGTTTTAGTTCATTGACAGACACTCTGGGTGACTTTGTACGTCGTAGCTTTACTCATCGGAAAGGACACTTATTTAATGTTTGTCACATTAATGCTCAAAGTATACCCAGCCATTACAATGATCTTTTTGACACTTTTACTGATGCCAATGTACATGCTGTTCTGATATCTGAGAGTTGGCTTAAACCTCATCTCTTATCTACAACCTACCCTCTTCCTGGTTTCATTCTTGTCCGTAATGACAGGATTGGTAAGGGAGGGGGTGGTGTGGCTATTTACATTCGTAGTGATTTCTCTTTTACAGTCCTAGCCACTTCTCCTTCTAATTATAGCGCCAGTGCTGAGTACCTTTTCCTGGAGGTTCATTTCAAAGGTGTCAAAACCCTCCTGGGTGTTGTATATTGTCCGCCCGCCGTTGACTACTTTTCCAATCTTGAGTTGGCTCTGGAATCTGTAACGTCGAAGTATGCACATTGCATCATCATGGGTGATTTTAACACTGACCTTAGTCACCATACCCCTCGTTCCCGTAAACTCCTCCATATCATTGAATCCGTCAGTCTCCATGTCCTCCCCCTGCAGCCCACTCATTGTAATGTCTCAGGTAATGACACGTGGCTTGACCTACTCCTTACGTCCGCTCCTTCTCTTGTTTCCTCTCATGGCCAGTGTCCTGCGCCTGGCTTTTCCCATCATGATCTCATCTTCCTATCATATATCCTAAAACCTCCTAAGCCTCTCCCTAAAGTACTGCACATGCGTTGTTTTGCGCGCATCGATGTAGATAAGTTGAGCCAGGATGCGTCGAAACTTAATTGGGACCACCTTTTAGAGGAGTCGACAGTTGATGGTAAAGTGGATGTTTTTAATCAAACTGTCCTTGCGCTCTACGACACCCATGCTCCCGTCAAGAAGGTCAGGGTAAAACGTCCGCCTGCCCCTTGGATGACGAGAGGTGTTCGAATGGCGATGAGGCGAAGAGATAGGGCTTTCCGTAAATTTAGGAAAGATCGGCTTGACGAGAACTGGAATCTGTACAAGGTAGCGAGGAATCGATGCAATCAAATGATACGCAACGCTAAGCGTCGCCATATTCTCGAAAATATAACGTCTTCTTCTCCTGCTGATATCTGGAAGTTTCTTGGAACTCTGGGTATTGGTAAGCAGCGACATATGGATTTCCCCAAGACTATTGCCTTGGATGATATCAACCGTCATTTTACTACCAGCTGTCATTTGGATCACCAATTGGTGTCTCAGACGGTTGATTTCATTGCAGGCTTGGCAACACCAAATGTGGACCCTTTTACGTTTTCTCCAGTCACTGAGGATGAGATTAAAAGGATCATCCTATCCATTAAATCCAAGGCCGTGGGGTGCGATGACATTAGTCGTTTCATGGTCACTTCGATCCTCGATTGCCTACTTCCTCCAATTACCCATATTATTAACTTTTCCCTTTACTCAGGGGTATTCCCATCACTGTGGCGTAAAGCTTATGTCCGTCCCCTTCCTAAAATATTGAATCCCTGCCTTCCTAGTCATTTCCGGCCCATTTCCATTCTCCCCTTTCTGTCAAAAGTGCTTGAGGCCTGTGTTCATAAGCAGTTTTCGGGGTTTGTTTACCGTAACAACCTCGTGAGTTCCTTTCAGTCTGGATTCAGGCCTGGGCACAGTACAACATCCGCTCTCCTAAAAGTGACTGGTGACGTTAGAGAAGCAATGGAGAATACCAAGGTGACGGTTTTGGTATTAATTGACTTCTCCAACGCCTTTAACGCTGTCAGTCATGATATTCTCCTCTCTATGCTCTCGCATCTTAAAGTTTCATCCGAGGTGCTGGAATGGTTCTCTTCCTATCTTCGGGGACGTCAGCAGTCGGTTCGCGTCGATGAGGCTTCGTCGAGTTGGCGGGACCTTGGTGCTGGTGTTCCTCAAGGCGGCATTCTTTCTCCTTTATTGTTTTCTATTTTTATTAACTTTATTACCCCCTGCCTTCAGTGTGCGTATCATTTGTATGCTGATGACCTTCAGCTGTATACTACTTCCAAGGTTGATAATTTGTCAGGCGCCATTCAGGATATAAACCGGGATTTGGATGCCGTTAACAATTGGTCTGACAGATTTGGGGTTTCTGTTAACCCTACAAAATGCCAGGCCATTATTATTGGTAGTTCACGCATGATGGGCAGAGTGGCGGATTTTCCCCTTCCTCCAATTATTTTTAATGGTTCTGTCATCCCTATTAGCTCCAGTGTGAAGGATCTCGGTTTATATCTTGATTCTACACTTAGCTGGCAAAATCAGGTTTCCAGTGTTTGTCAGAAAGTCAGTGGTACCTTGCGTTCCTTATATCGTCTGAGGAACTTTTTGCCTGTGAAGACGAAAACAATGCTTGTGCAGACTCTAATCTTCCCTGTAATCGACTATGGTGATGTGTGCTACTTTGACTTGAGCGCGGTCTGGTTGGATAAATTGGACAGAATGTTGAACAATTGCATTCGGTTCATTTTCAATTTGAGAAAATATGACCACGTTTCTAGTTTTAGGGCGGAACTTAAGTGGTTGCCCATTCGTCAGAGACGTAGTTTGCGTGCGTTAACTACTCTTTTCTCTCTTCTCACTTCACATACTCCTCCTTCGTACCTTATTTCTCATTTTCAATATCTATGTTCTACTCATACTAGGAGTCTACGTTCCTCTAATAATCTTTTACTCAGCTGCCCTTCTCACACTTCAGATTTTATTCACTCTTCCTTTTATGTCCAGGCTATTCTTCTTTGGAATGCACTCCCTCTTGATATCAGAACAGCCACCAGTTTGTATGCATTCAAGCGGAAGTTGCGGATTTACTTTTCGGAGCAATTGGAAAGAGTTGTATTATAATTCTCCATTCTATTCTTTATTAGGTATGTATTTAATATGTATTATAATATATAGGTATATATAAATATGTATGTATGTTTATTTTATGGTATTTTTTATAAGTAGTAAGTATGTAGTATTTTAAATATTTTGTACTTATGTACACTTGATTTTATTTGGATAAATACTTTTGTGTGTTTATTTTTTTTTTCAAATTAATTTTGCTGTTTACCGCTCGTACATTAATTTGCACCTACCATGTTATCTCTTCACCACCTTTGGTCGACTGTTAGAGAATGCCTAAGGCATTAAGTCCGCCTTTGTACTTTTGATGCATAAAGTTTAAATAAATAAATAAATAAATAAATAAATTGGCTTGGCACGCGACGATGGGAAGAGACCAGATGGGATGACTATAATGCCTTGGAAGTTGGGTAGGCCTTTGGTGTGGGATGCAACATGTGTCGACACCCTTGCGCCATCCCACCTTCCTAGCACGACGTGCTGTGCTGGGGCGGCCGCTGCTGGTGCCGAAAACCTCAAGCGGCGCAAATATAACAACCTTCTTGGAAGTTATGTATTTGAGCCGTTTGGGGTTGAAACACTGGGGCCATGGGGTCCGAGCGCTCACCTTGTTTTTCGGGACATTGCAAAGCGACTGGTCGACTCTTCACATGACCAGAGGGCTGGCCTTTTCTTAGGCCAAAGAATCAGCATTGCTATACAACGTGGCAATGCTGTCAGCCTTTTGGGTACTTGCCCCATTGACAGCGACGCGGACGAATTTTTTGATGCCCTATGAGGTCTCCTTTTTGCCTTTTTTTTTTTTTTTTTTTTAATAATTTGTACATATTTTACATTTACTTTAAGGTTTTATGTTTAAGTGTAAATAAAATTAATGTAAATTAAACTGTATAAATTGTATAAATATAAATATTTTTTATTTATTTTGTATGTAAATTATTAAAAAATTATTAGCCTAAATTAGAAAATAAAATTATTTCTAAACAAAAAAAAAAATGAATTCGTATTAGCAAAAATACTAGGTAGGTATTAAATAGAAATATCTAAAACCAATAAAGTCTATTGATACCGATACCTCTAGAAGTCGGACAAGTCTGAACTTGTTTACAGACAGGGATCGATTGGTTTTAGCCTTTAGTTTTTGTATGTAATCTTCGTTAACATAATACAGGTATCTCCAATTACATACAAAATTGTTATGTATTAAAGAGCGTATTTGCCAGACAAAAAAAGATTCCTATAGGTACGATTTAATATCGTGACGGCCCCTCTCTTGCATGTGGTTGACTTTGACTTTTTTAATTCATATATGTAGGTATGTACTTTATTTTGGATGTCACTGACATTGGTAAAGAAAAAATTGTGAGGAAATCTAGACTTTATGTCTGAAATCACCAATCCGCCTTGAGCAAGCATGCTCGTACCTTCACTGTATGAGACGAGGTGGGATAAAAATAGGTATTATTTTAGTAGTACATAATTACCTACTACCTTCTAATGCCTACAAAAACCTACAAAAAAATAAGGTGCAAAATAAATATAAATATTAGGGCAATTATGGGCAACAACATTAAATCCTTTCCATTCCTTTCCTACTCTCCATTTTAGCTCGGGAATCACCAAACAGAATATAATGGTCGGCATGAGCTGGCTATTTTCTTATGACAGTGTAAGCATCGTGGGTCGGATAAAAGATTTGGTTTGAAAACGCAGCCTAAGGGATTCGCATTGTTGTTACTATGTTTTCGTCAATGCGGCGGATAAAATGGGTAAATAAATGGCGAAAGGATAATATTGTATAAGTTGTTGATGTATTGGGAACTTAAAACTCTTTTGTGGTTATGTTTTTGGGTACTATAGTGACTTTAGCTGGTTTAGTCATAATTCATAAGTAATAAATAAATACTAACAGCCCATTATTTTCCCATTGCAAGGCAAAGATATCTTCTCATATAGAGAAGGCAGCTCCTCAATGCAAACATATTACCGAGAAAATATAGCTTGTATGACGAAAGCGTGTGGCGAGATCATATAAATACAATACTTGCTGGAGACCGGGCCACGCTTTTATTTCCGATTTTTTCATCAGTATTTTAAGTATGACCGTGGCCCATTCTTAAATCACTGCTAGCAATATTTTTGCTGATCTTTTCTGATTAAATTCGTTGCGAGATAAAAGACAGCTGAATCTTTTCTGCGGGACTCGTCGAGCTTCATTATACTCAATACTCATTATCTTTATTGCTTCTCCATAAGTATTCTTAGGTGGTAACTTAAATAAATGAGATCGTTATGGACCCTGTAGGGCACAGCAAAAAGGGTAAGAGAGAGGAAGCCCCTATTACTTCGGCACTTTTTGGTGGTCGCTACTGATTGTGACTTTCAGTAGCTGCGGTGGTTGGAAATTGTGTGGCGGGCTTGCCCCAAAAAAGCCATACATTGTCGGAAAAATATAACTTAAAAAGCTCCATAACCGTTGTGCACGAGACAAGAACATGGAGAGAGAAAGAGCCTGTCTAATAACAGGATAGGATACAGGTTGTTTCATAACACGGAGTCTTTTAATTAAGAAATATTTTCACATTTCTCAATGAATATTAATGATTTCGTTGCGTCACTGTTTAGTTAATGTTGTCAGTTTTGTTCGTGTAATTAACAAACTCTGAGATATTACAGTTTATTTACCTTACTCGGATCACGTTTCATTTATCAACTTTGTCAAAGGAAATTGTCTTAAATAGGGGACTGTAACAACAACGTGCTTTTCAAAATAGTAGTCTAGTTAGATTTAGTCGAGATCTTAAATTACATTTTATAAATTAATTTATTTGACGTGAAACTGACTAAACACTAACCTTGTATCACTAACGAGTATCTAGTGCCTTTAACTACACCTTTGGTGTCATGGTTGCAAGCGCGACTGCTGAGAGGTCCTGGGTTCGTTTCCCAGGTCGAGCAAAAGTGTTATTGGGTTTTCCCATAGTTTGAAAGTTGGTGGTGTGACAGCCCGTGCCTCGGAAAGCACGTAGGTCCTGCGTCCCGTAGGACTATAAGAGTGTACCTGTGTTTGCGCCCACACATATGCACTATAATAATTCCTTATGTCCAATGACATTGGCTACCGTGACCAAAATCGGTTTGGGGAATTGTATAAAATTTTATCGATTTAAAATGTAGTAGCTAATTTTAATTAATAACCGACGAAATATTCCATCGTTGGAGCTCCAGAAATATGAACCGAATCCATAGTAAATGTCTAGGTATGTTACGATGGGATATATTATGGAAAGGATTCCATCGTTATTTATAGAAAGTTGAACGAAATCTCATCGAAAAATGTGAAAAAGTTTATTTAGCAAGCTCCTTAAGGGTTTTTTTTAGGTGGTAAAAATCATCAAATGCGTCCTTCCGCCCTGGGTGGGGCAGAAGGGACTGTCAGACTTTTACTGACTAAAATACCACCCTGTTTCTTCTGTAGCCCTTTGCGTTCCGGGGCCACGGTATCCTGTTAAGACGTCCCGCAACCCCGGCTCCTTAAGTGTAACAGTTAAAAATATGAAAAGGGTTGCAATATAACAATCCTTATTTTACAAGATTGGAGTCCACTATTGGTACCCTACATGGGTATGACAATTCAAAATGATACACAAATAGGTAGGTAAGTACCTACAAAGTGATAATGTAAGTTCATGGTCTTGTGTATTAGACGTAAATGTGAACTCTAAAAAAATGATCGATAACCTATGACACATCAATATGTCCTTGAACTGATAGTAGACAACTATAATGACACACCAACCACCTGAAGTGGACGAGGTTATGTAAAAAGAATCCAACCCACAAAATCAAACACTAAAGACGTCATAAACATAATCATAAACAGGGTCATTTTGGGTGGTACCTTTGTTGATACAAACGTTTGTTGTTAATTTGTTTGTTGGTAGTTTGTTATTTTCTGGTTCATTTTGACTGAATTAAAATATCGACATTTACGATGTCTTTTAGTGGGTCAATTTTGGGGATTTTGTGGATTAGATCCTTTTAACGTTACAGGAGGTGCTCGTGGGTATGTAATGGCAGCCGCACGGGCCCCTTGGGGTTAAGCTACGCTTGCTGGGTCCGTGGATGGGTGACTATCTTTACACTCAAAGACTTCTCCGTGCCTCGGAAAGCACGTCAAGCCGTGGGTCTCGGCTGTCATACGTGGGTCTTTGACAGTCGTTACGGGGCGTCAGAAGCCCGAAAGTCTGACAACCAGTCTTACCAAGGGTTTTGTATTACCCAGTTACTGGGTTGTGGAAGTCAGATAGGCAGTTGCTTCATGTAAAGTACTGGTATTCAGCTGCATTCGGTTAGACTGGAAACCGACCCCAACATATTCGAAGACTAGGCAGATTGTATGATCCTTTTAACGTAACAACGTCCAATTGTACGATCAAATACCCCCTCAAAACTAACAAACGACAATTTTACCTGACTATAATTCCTAAGTAAACGGTACCAAACTAACAATTAAATAAATTACTGCTATTGGAAATTGATGGCGGCCTTGTCACAGGCGACCCCCCTTGTGTACTTACAACCATTAATAATTTGGGCGGCACCATTAGGCCATTGGAAGCTCAGCGAACTTTGTCATAAATCATCATTTTTCACCACACCTTGTGAGTAAGGCTGGTGGGGTGTCTATTAGGATTAGTATTGACGTGCTTCGTTTATGAATTGACATTGATTTTGAAGGAATCTTTGATTCTTTTTTATTATCATTATTTATTTTTTTATAGACTTGGATTGCATGGGAGTTGAACATAACTGGCGAATTGTGGGTGTACTGCCTATTAGTATGTACACTAATGCAATGCAATGTATTGTCGAATTTTTCCTTCAGATATTTCTCAGTAGCATCCTCGGAGTCTGGATTTGTACCCGGTTGATGGCAATAGGATCGCCCCCTATTACATGGGACTTAAAAATAACTGGCAAAATGTGTGCAGGCGTGATGAGATGTTATGTCATTCATGTTATTGTTTTATATATATAATAAAATAAGTTACAAATTCATATTTTTTCTTAAAAATATAATATAGCTTCCACAAATAAAGCCTTTACCGAGATAATAAGATAATCAACTAGGGAATCAGATTACTGCGCACATAAACGCTAGGCAAACACTCTGCTACTGATGCATTAACCCTCTGATGCTGTTTTGCTCGCTATTGAGTGCCGTTTCATCTTGTATTGATCGCTTCATGGCTTGCCTACTATGTAGGTAACAGTTTATTAGAGTTAAAGCTGCGTGAGTTTTGTTTTACATCATCTTAATTAAGTTATACTATTCTGTAAAAATACTAATATAATCGGTTTTCACGGCTGAAATGAAGTGTTTCTTTAGAAAAGTTATGTTTTACCCAATAATTATTAGTTAATAGTGTCAAATACCCAATTTATAGCAAGTACCGTTAGCATGTTCATGCAAAAAAATAATTTATAATTTTCTTCCATAGCCATACGAACGCACACAGTACGGTCTCAAAAAAAACTTTCAACAATGTAACATGTAACTCAACATGACAGAACTATCTAAGCATACCCTTTATGCTTAGATGGTTCTGTCATGTTGAGAGGATGAGTGAAAGACGATTAACAAAAGGTATTTATATGGCACAGGTGAGTGGCAACGCAGGGAGGGGTCGCCCTAGGAAGACCTACACTGACCTTATTGGTGAGGTTCTTCAGAAAGGTCAGGTGCGGAGTACTCGTAACCGGCGTGCTTGTATGACGAGATGTATGAACGTAGATGAGGCGAAAGGAGTATGTAAGGATCGTAGCAGGTGGCGTTCTGTGGTTTCTGCCTACCCCCATGGGAAAAAGGCGTGAGTTTATATTTGTTATGTAACAAGTATAGCATAGCCGCTTTAGCAATTTGATTTGAACGACAGATAAGCTTGTAGTGATCCATCAAACATCGATCAAGGAACCATTTTGAACTCAATTAACTAGTTTTGAAAGGAAAACACAGCAATAATAGGTCTGGCAGTGACAACTATACCTATCGTGTTAATATTAATTAAACTAAGAACTGACTAGCTTTTGCTCGCGTAGATGACGGTTATCGCGGAGAAGTCGAATTCCAATAAAAAGTAGCCTAAGTATGTTCTTTGTTGGGGTTCAAACTTACTCTGTACCAAAATTTCAATAAAATCGGTTCAGTGGTTTAGTCGTGAAAGCCTAACAGACAGACAGACAGAGTTACTTTCGCATTTATAATATTAGTAAAGATAAACGTAATAACGATACTTAAATGTACAGTCAGAAAAACAGATAGGTATGTAGGGTCATCAGATATAGTTGAAGTTTTCTAAGAAACCGATTGAAGTCTTTGACTGAAACTTAACCTAAATAAAGAACTATTTATTATCTACGTTTTAAATTAAATTACATTCTAAAACATCCATCGGTTTCTAAGAAAACTTCAATCTATATCTGACGACCCTGCATACCTATCTGTTTTGCTGTGTGTACATGATAACATAACATCACGCCTGTAATCCCCGAGAGGTTAGGCAGAGGTGTACCCATTATTACACCCACATTTCGCCAGTTAATATTTAATTCCTATGTAATCGGGGGTAAGCCTATCGTCATTAACCGGGAACAAATCCAGACTCCGAGGTTGATACTGAGAAATTTCCGATGGCACTACCACTTTACTAAAAACACAATAACACTTTGCCCGACCTGGGAATCGAACCCAAGACCTCATGCTCAGCAGTCGCGCTTTGCGACTACTAGACCAACGAGTCATCAAAACAAATTATGAAGCATAATACTTAGGTACCTACACTGCTTAGAATAGACACTACAATTCACAACAGCAGGGCAACGTCCACAAAAACACTTAGGCACAAACTTTTTTGTACTAAAATAAAAACAAAAGCCCAAATCCCTTAGCCTAGATATCTACCGTACCCTTATAAATTCTGATAAATGATAGCAAGGTCGACGGCAGCCATTAAGTTCGGAAAAATAAAAAAATATGTACAAGAAACGGGACTCTTCTGGTATAAAACAGTGACAAATTGTTCCTCCACCATCTTCCTGGACAGGGCATTTATCCTTGATTGCACTCTCTTTATTTCCGACATTATTTTCCCGTTTAATTAACTATTTAGGTACCGTTTTAATTTATGTTTCAATTATTAAGGTAACGTTAATGTTCTTTCCTTTGAGCTGTTTGTATTAGTATCATAATTATACAAGAAAAAAAAACAAAAGAAAAAAAAGAACCGGCAAGTCGGGACACGTGCAATGTGGGGTTCCGTATATGCTTATCACAATAATGCGGACAAAGAAGGGGGCTTAAATACACGACCAACATATTATATGTATATGTATAAACGACTTTATAATGTTAGGTACTATTAAAAAAAAAAATGTCGAACAGACAAAATTCTTTACTCTTCAAATAATAGTTACCTGACTATTGGAAAATCAGCCCATTATCAAATATTAATACTTCTAAGCAAGTCACGCAGCTGTAGGTAGGTACAAATAGAATTTAAATAATGTCCATGCCGGTACCAAACACCCCATTATTTTTAAAAGAAACTTGTTCAAATTCACGATGGCCGCTTCACCATGAATAAAATACCACAGTAGGGTCTTAACGTCTTTAAGGCCGTAAGCACACGGCGTATTTTAAACGCAATGACGACGCGCGTTTTAGTAACGCGCGTTTCCGGCGCCGTAGATGCTGATTGTTGCGTTTGTATTGATGATACAAACGCGCGCACAAGAACACGGAGAAGGGGCAGAGAAGGGGCTATCGTACAACTGAAGAAGAGAAGTTTCTGATCAAAACGCGGAAGCTACGAGTGACTATAGCGCGCCTGTAACTCCATCTGTAACTGCGCGTATACACGCAGTAGAGGCGGGATTCACGATAGCCCCGTGTGCATAGGTTACAAGCTTGGGTTCTAATCTAGTTTGAAGCGCGTATACGCGGGTTGTCTGCGCATTGCAAATACGCCGTGTGCTTACGGCCTAAAGAAACAATAAGTAGGTACTGTGACAGCGACTTTCGTTTGCCTCCTACATGAATTTATAAACTGTTGTTTAGAACCACGGATAAGTAAGTAATGGAGTACTATCGCAGTTGTATAGTGCCAGTCTTCGAAGGCAAAATAAAGCTAGCATTTTTGGTGTATACTAATCTGTACTATGTAGGTACTATTTGTAAAACATAAAAAAATCAGCTGTTCCCTACAAAACTGCTTTACAAAACGATCACAATGTAAGGAACAGCTGATTTCTTTTTCATGATTTCAGGTTCGGTCCCATAGAAAAAGTTATTCATAATGATAAGTACAATGACCCCTTTTCAGGTTTCTGGTATATTTCAATGACCATGTATGATCGTTTTAAAAATATGAAGTGCAGTACACCTGCAGGCGTAAAACTTTAAAAAGCGTTAAACTTTTCATTAACACTCCATTTTTTGATAAATATCTACTCCATGTCACCAACAATACAAAGTTCTTCAGGGTACTAGTCTCAGGTGGGGGATTATGGAAATAGCACCTATTTAACGGAACGTACTGTGAATACTCAAACAGTTCGTACTTACTTCAACAGCTGATATTAATCTTGATGGCATTGTCTAGGGTACTTTTGGTCTTAATTTTATGTGTTTGGCTATTCCTTTTGTTATTTTTTACAATTATTTTTGTGAAACTATAAATCCTTGTAATTATTATTGTGTGTCATGGACAAATGAATGGATGATTGTGTATGTGAGTTTATATGTCTGTAAATGCACCCACGTTAAAAGAGAAATTTCTACTGTGAAACAACGTTAAGTTTAAAAAAAATGGCATTATAAATTGTATAGCACTCTCCCTGCGACTTCGTTCGCGTGATTTTTCTTACGGATCCCTAATTTTTTTATAACAAAATATAGCCTATAGCACTCAGTAATAACGTAGCTTCCAATTTTTGAAAGAATTTTCAAAATCGGTTCAGTAGATACAGAGTTTTCCCCGTACAACATCACAAACTTTAGGTACTTACTTCTCAAAACGTTGGTAAAAGTATAGGTACAACTTTAGCCCTCAATATCTACGTAACAGAAATATATGGTCGAAAACCAAAAAAAAAACATTTGTAGGAAGCAAATGTAACTTTCTGCTTTGTTAAGTAACTTTTTACACCCGTTTTAATACTGTGGGATGGCACATTTTGACAGAACAAAGTTTAATGGAATGCAAACTGAAGCAAATTCCGCGAATATTACATGAAATAACATCACGCTTTTAATCCCCGAAGGGTTAGGCAGAGGTGTACCTACCCGTTAGTACACCCAGATTTCGCCAGTTATGTTTTAAGTTCCATGGAGCCTATTGCCATCAACCGGGCACATGCAGACTCCAAAGCTGCTACTGAGAAATTCCTAATGGAAAAACCCAAAAACACTTTGCCCGACCCGGGAATCGAACCCAAGGCATCATGCTCAACAGTCGCCCTTTGCCAAAGATTACACAGTGTTGAATATTTAAACACAAAGCTTTATTGAAGTTCTAATAACTTATAGAACTTTCTAGAAATAATTAATATCGCGGCGTTCAGCAATACCGTACGCGAGATGAGTTTGTAAGGTGCGTCTACATGATTTATAAACCTTTAATAAAGTATGGCACAGACATTAACGTTCAAATAAGGCTTGAATGTTTTTAATAATTTATGACCAAGTCTCTGGTGCAACATAATGTTTTTATCACTTGCTGTAATTAATACCTTATCTTAATTAAATAAGGTTTAAAATTGATTGCATATATTCCTGCTGTTGTGATGTTTCTTTTTTAAAATTTGTGTATTTATGATACACAAGTTTTCTGTTATTAAAACTGTTTGCTGAAATACAGTTGAATAGTTTTTTTGTGAATAAAAATGCAGCTGTGCTAGGGTTCATTAGCTTACAATGAAAGAATAATACCTTTTTGTTTTGGCTCTCGCTTTTTCTTGTATGTTTTTCAAAGTAATGTTCTGTTATTACAGTCTACTTTACACTATTGTGTTCATTGAACATAACATCACGCCTGTAATCCCCGAAGGGTTAGGCAGATGTGTAGCCATTAGCACACCCTATTTTGCCAGTTATGTTTGAGTCCCATGTCGCAGGAGGCGAGTCTATTGCCATCAACGGGCACAAATCCAGACTTCGAGGCTGCTACTGAGAAATTCCTGATAGAAAAACCCAATAACACTTTGCTAGACCTGGGAATCGAACCCAAGACCTTATGCTCAGCAGTCGCGCTATGCGCCACTAGACCAATTGTGCCCGGTTGATGGCAATAGGCTCACCCCCTATTACGTGGGACTTAAACATAACTGGTGAAATGTGGATGTACTAATGGGTACTCCTCTACCTAACTCTTCGGGGATTACAGGTGTGATGTTATGTATATTATATTTAAAGGAACCTATAGGAAGGATGGGCAAGCACTAGTACATAATACAGCGATATTCGTCTATATCTCGACTGGCAATTTTACTACACAATCCGTACAGAATCTCAGTAGTCTACAATTTATGTGCTAAGCAGTGCACATTAAAATTTATAACGCCACCTAAACTTCCAATATGGCTGACAAAAATACAGCGATCCCCTCTTCTTGGAAAATAACATCAAAGTTATTTATGTGTCTAGTCGTTCCATTAAAGTTTTAGCGATTTTTTAAATAAAACAAAGTTTGACTGCGTTTAAGATTAGCGCCAAGTGTTTTAAAATTGAATTCAATTTCGGTTTTAATAAAAGTTTTTCTATTTCAGATTAACAATGACTAGTCTTTTCAATTATGTGGATTTTATCTTGCATTTAATTATGAAAATATTGCTTTTAAAAATATTTGAGAGTATTTTCTCTAAGATACTTTAATTGCTTACAAGATTTTTAGGTTTTGAATCAAAAGTTTTAAAATAAAACATGTTTTAAGACATTAAACGTAGCTAGTATTACATTCGCTCCAAATCCTCAAATTTTTCGCTAACATTTCGCTAATGAGCTGTACGCCTAAATATCTCAACAAAAAATGTAAAAAAATATTTTCCTACATTTTCAGATTTCAACTCCATTTATAAAATGGTGGAGGTATCGCAGTGATACTTAAGTAATTCGTGTACAGGACTCATTACACAGCGAACTCAATAGAATATTCCAGATGCGGCGAACGAAGCACCGCTCTCCACAACACTCCCCTTTTTATTTGTATGGAAAATAAGAAAAAAACGTACTGAGATCTCGGAAAAAGTGGGACCTGAATAATTGAAGCCTTTTTATTTCAATGCTGATTGTAGTTCTTTGTTTGAAAGTGGGTTAGGATTATATAAGCTAACTAGGTTTTTTGTATTGTATTTTAGAAGAAAAACAAAAAAGTTAGCCAGTACTGTGTTCCTACATAGGAAAGATGATACCACCAATCAATTGACGCACTTTTTATGTGCTGTCAAAACGCGATTCTCCTATAGATTTTGTACGGCAAAAGACAACTGTGACTTCATATTTCCGCCTCAACTGACCTATTTATTAATTTGAAAGTAATACAAAATTAAATTTTACAATTAATTAAAAATTAATCGGGTTTTTCAATAAATAGTTAGTCAATTGAGTTGGCAAATAAGTGACGTCACGTTGATATTGCCATGCAAGCAATATCATTTGACGTCGGACGAACGAGAATCGAGAGTCGAACGGGAAAATCGCGTTTTGACAGGACGTAAAAAGTACGTCTATTAATTGGTTGTGTCAACTAACCAATTATTGAACAAAATGTTTAAAGTAGATGTCACCAGGTTGCAACACCGGCTCTTAAAAAGTACCTAATCCTTGAAATGTCTTCAATCTTATCAGAATTTCAATGAGGATACTTCAAATTCGTGTACAAGGGGAGGCGTGTGATTGTCTCATTTACAATTCAAACTATAATGCTCCAAAAGGCTTCCACCGTTTTAATTATATTAATTGAATAGCTCTTCGTTGAGTGGTTTCTGTTGTTTTATGTTGAGGACAACCTGTCTACTGCTGTCGCACTTATTTAATTCAGTTTATTAATGGTACGACAGGAAAAGTATAAACGATTTTTACAAACGTCAGTTTTTATTATGAGAACTTTTGCGTATCTGTTGGTGTATTTTGTTGATATAGATAGCTATGTGCTAATGGGACTGCCTCGTTGGTCTAGTAGTCGCAAAGTATGACTGCTGAGCATGAGGTCTTGGGTTCAATTCCCAGGTCTGGCAAAGTGTTATTGGGTTTTTCCATCAGGAATTTCTTAGTTGCAGCCTCGAAGTCTGGATTTGTACCCGGTAGATGGCAATAGACTCGCCCTCTATTACATGGGACTTAAACATAACTGGCGAAATGTGGGTATAAACTGAGCAATCATTACGTTGAGTAAAAATTATTTCTGGGAAATCACTAATATGTTTGGTGTAAAAATCACTGGATAAGGTAGTCCCTATAGTGATTTTCACACCATGTCAATGGGCATAGCATAGTTAACGGGTGAGTGATGTGTTACACCCCATTTATAATTATTACTTATACCTTTAAAATTATCGCCTTTTCCTCTTTCGTCGTCTTTTCATGTCATTCCAAGCATACGTCATATTATCTCTCACTCACACCTTAACATCAATCATTTATACACAGTCATGCATCATAAAACACTCGATGTCTATATCTACATCGAAAATTTTCTGTAAAATATTCCAATAGATACTGAAAAACCCAGCAGAACATTATTTTTTATTACAACATGAATTCGTATGAAACTTTAATATGGTTTTTCCGGAAATTCGTCGAAAATATTAAATAATGTTTTCAATAGTTATTTGTCAAACAAAAACGACAGATGTGAAGGGAGTAAAATATTCAAAGGCCGCGTCGTCCAATTTTTTGCCAGTTCCAATGTATCGCAATTTCGACCATTTTCGAATGCATGAATCTGTTAATTTATTATTCGAATCGATGAATGTGTGATTCAAATTGCGCTGTAATATACATTTAGCGCGAAACATACATATTTAAAACATAGTTTGTCTCTGTCAACTTCAAGCAATTTGATAGGGATGCAGCGATTACCACTTAATTGGGGGCGAGCCTATTGCCATCAATCGGGCACAATTTCAGACTCCGAGGCTGCTACTGAGAAATTTCTGATGGAAAACCTAATAACACTTTGCCCGACCTGAGAATCGAACCCAAGACCTCATGCTCAATAGACGCGCTTTGTGACCACTAGACCAACGAGGAAGTCTTTTGAATGACAAATGTTAACGTCCATTTTTATTTGCTTACATCAATCTTAGACTATAAACTTTCTGAATAACCAATAAACAAATAAAGAAAGAACGAAAATGTATCTCACCCACAGTCACCAGGTAGAAGTTACTCAAAACAGACGCAGACATGGCTAAGCTTTAGCGTGGCACAGTCGGATACACTCGGATGCACCCAGACGAGGCACGAGAATTGAGTGCATAAGCATAGAAAATACAAACTTCATACCTTAGCAGGATGAGCAAGGAAAGAGGTCACACGATACCTACCTACTTACCTACGTATTTTTGCATGATGTCATGATTTATGACTAGTAATTAGTTGCCGATTCTTGAACACATGATTGTACTCATCATAAGAAACTACTTTCCCAAAGAAATGTTTATTTTTTAATTTGTAAGGCGACTGCTGAGCATGAGGTCTTGGGTTCGATTCCCAGGTCAGGCAGTGTTATTGGGTTTTTCTCAGTAGCTGCCTTGGAGTCTGGATTTGTGCCCGGTTGATGGCAATAGGCTCGCCCCCTGTGACATGGGACTTAAACATAACTGCCGAAATGTGAGTGTACTAATGGGTACACCTCAGCCTAACCCTTCGGGGATTACAGGCGTGATGTTATGTTGTGTGTGTTGTGTGTGTGTTGTAAGGCGCTTGATCCCAATCCTCAAAGGCGTCAGTTCCTTACGGTTCATAGTTATTGTAAAAGTGGAATAGTTTTGTTTGTAAAAACGACTTTAACGACACGGTTGGTGTTGTTACTGAGCAAATGACTGCTGCGCTGCATGTTGCGAATTCGACTCCCACATGGAACTTAAAATTGTATGGCCTACAGATTGACTTTGTTCCGGGTCTTACTGTTTATGTATATGAATTTATATGTTTGTAAACGCACCCACAAAACAGGGGAAATTCCAAGTGTGAGGTAACGTTTTTAAAGAAAGAAAAATAAAGCTCTCAAATATCTTTTAATTCATATTAATTTATTTACAACAACCAATATTGTTGAAGCCATGGAAAGACTGGAGAACGCTTTTGGCCCAGTTGTTTTAAAACGTGTGTTTCGCAGACGATAACGCGTACGGAACGCTTGTGTTTTCATTCAATTTGTGCTTATATGTTAGCTCAGCTTATCTCGTAGCTTTACAGCTTATTCGCGTGCATTTTATGAGCACTATTAATGGATCGTAACAGCACCAACACGTACAGTAAACGATATACCTATATCGTTTAGTGTACCATCAACAAAAGTGATAGGTATGCAGGGTCGTCAGATATAGTTGAAGTTTTCTTGGAAACCGATTGATCTTTTCAAATGTAATTTAATTTAAAAAGTAGATAATAAACAGTTCATTAATAAAGTTTCAATCGAAGACATTTAGGGATTTTTAAGAAAACGTCTTACTAGAAAACAAGTTTCTAGAAAACAACTATATCTGACGACCCTGGATACCTGTCTCTTTTGTTGACTGTACATAGTAGGTACCTATAAGTGATAACGTTTCACGAGCCAGAAGTGCTTACTTTATTTCTCGAATCGAACTCCATATTTTAATAGCCACCATATCGTTACGTGTCTTTCAGACATAGGCTGTCAGTCCTTAGACACTTGACCCGTCGCCGGAGTCTATTTGGGTCAACATTTTAATTAACTCATATCACAAGTTTTACTGCTAGTCCTGACAATTTTATCAAGAGCCTGACGAGTCTAATAAATGGTTTTCATATTTTATAAACACGTAGTTTCATAATTAAAACCGGCGAAATGGTGATACTAATGGCCACACCTCTGCCTAACCCTTCGGGGATTACAGGTGGGATGTTATGTTTAAGTATGTATATTATAAAGGTATTTAGTATATGGCAGAGGTGAGTGGCAACGCAGAGAGGGGTCGCCCTAGGAAGACCTACACTGACCTTATTGGTAAGGTTCTTCAGAAAGGTCAGGTGCGGAGTACTCGTAACCGGCGTGCTTGTATGACGAGATGTATGAACGTAGATGAGGCGAAAGGAGTATGTAAGGATCGTAGCAGGTGGCGTTCTGTGTTTTCTGCCTGCCACCATGGTAAAAAAAGGCGTGAGTTTATGTATGTATGTGTGTGTATTATAAAATTATGGTACTTACTGGAAGACGCTCTCAACCCCCCCTCCATTCCTTTCGGTCTTTAGTACGAGTATTGCAGATTTGTAGCTCAATAGGCGGCAGCGACCGCTCAATAACATCAGGCAGGCCGGCTTGTTTGCATTCCAATGAAAACAAATGTGACCCAAGTGCACTATAGCAATTCAGTAACCAAATGTTTGTCCTCAATCCTTAACTAATAAAGCAGTCAAAACACCACTCATCTCTCTAGAACACAGATGTTCATAAATTGCGTAAAGCCAGGCCTCTGCAGCATCGGTGTGATGCGAGATTGAATATAAATAATTCAAAGCTGAGCCGTGCGCCCATCAAACGTTACACAGCAGTGATTTCATAGCCCTATACAAGGAATTTTATTAGAAATTCACGAAACCAATTTCGGAATATTGTCTTTTAAATATTTTACGTTATCGTGAGCGCGGCCTTAATCATTTTTGCGGATTGATATAAAAAATGGAGGTCTTCTATTTTTTTTATTGTATTAACGTAGTGTAGGTCGGAGATACCTTCATAAATTATAAGTTTCCCTGCAAAGAGACATACATTTCTAATATTCAGTAAAATGAAAACAATTTTAACATCACGCCTGCAATCCAGCCAGAGGTGTACCCATTAGAACACCCACGTTTCGCCAGTTATGTTTAAGTCGCATTTAATAGGGGGCGAGACTATTGCCATTAACCAGGCACAAATCAAGACTCCGAGGCTGCTACTGAGAAATTTCTGATAAAAAAATCCAATAATACTTTGCCCGACCTGGGAATCGAACTCTCATGCTCAGCCAGTGGCGCATTGCGACCACTAGACCAACGAGGTATTAAAAAAAATGATATTTTTAAGCAATCTTTTTCGTTGGGGAAAAAAATGACGCAGAAGTATTTTGTTTATGTTAGTTCGTCTCACAGTTGGCCTTCTGGCTGTGTCTTTTTGGTGAATAAGTGAAGATGCACTAGATATTCTACACTTTTTTCTGAAAGTGAATAAACTAAGGCTTAGTAATGGGATTCCGTTATTCTGCAGGTACGGAACTCTAAAAAAAGTTAAGGTTACTTTCAAGTGTGTCCAAGTGTGTGTGGGGGTGTATGTGCGACTGACAAAAACAGGATATTTTTTAAAACCAACATACATTACTGCCAGACACTTTCAATTTTACCCATGCTAAGATAACATAGGTCAGGCGACTAGGTTCTTGGATTATAAGTCTATCGTATCCAGCGATCCCAAATATTGAAATCTGATTGTAAATCAACCACCACTGTTATTAATACAACAGCCGTTGTAATATCGTATCTCACAGTTATTGAATCTTGGTAGCAGCTGGGAATTCACGTAGTTTTGTCTCTCTAATAGAAATTTCTATGAAACATTATAACAATATTCTCCAGACCGATTTCGGTCACGATGCGACGGCCAATTTCAATATACGCAAGAGCTATTATAGTACAGTGACGAGCAAAAACAAGTATACACAAAGCAACATTTTTTTTTAGGCGGAAGGGACTGTCAGACTTTTACTGACTAAAAAACCACCCTGTTCCTTCTGTTGCCCTTTACGTTCCGTGGCCACGGTATCCTGTTAAGACGTCCCGCAACCCCGGCAGGCTTTTGGCCCTATTGGGGCCCCGTCCCTGTGCTGACAGCTTTTAGAGGCGCGCGTGAAACAGAACGCGCCGTCGACCCGGGCCTGGAGACCTGGGCCTTAAGAATACAGTATTTTGAATTGAATACTACAATGAAATAGGTCTTATATCAAAGTTGTAACCGTTTTCTCAAAAGAAAGCCGGTTTTAAATTTTACGAAGTGTATACTTATTTTTGCTCGTGACTGTACATAGTGTGTGCGCAAACACAGATTCACTCCCTCTTCCCTCACTGTCATAGTCCGACACGACTGGCGGGAGATCAGACGCAAGACCAACGGCTTTACGGTCTTTCCAAGGGTACGGGGATGTCACACCACTTAGGCTAGGCAGATGGTGATTATGAAATATGGTTGGGGTAATTGTAAAACTTTTTTTAAATTTTATAGTAAAAATACACTTTTAACTGGCTCGTTGATCTAGTGGTTGCAAAGTGCGACTGCTGAACATGAGGTCTTGGGTTCGATTCCCAGGTCGGGCAGTGTTGTTGGGTTTTTTCATCAGGAATTTCTCAGTAGCAACCTTGGAGTCTGGATTTGTGCCCGGTTAATGGCAATAGGCTCGCTCCCTATTACATGGGGCTAAAACATAACTGGCGAACTGAGGGCGTACTAATGGGTACACCTCTGCCTAACCCTTCGGGGATTACAGGCGTGATGTTATGTTAAAAATTCACTACATGAAAATAATTAATAATGTATCGCCAATTTGACACCATGAGAGCTCTCCCTTAACAGAAGTAATTTGCTAAATAGTATTGTACGTCATACTAGCTCGACATGTAAATGTACAACATGAATAATGTATCCAGAACAAAGTATTCACGCTCAGGTGAAGGCTGTAGGCGGAGTTAAAACTGCGCCTTTTTAGGCTACGTCAATGTTTGCGTAGCTGCTACGCGCTACGACGTAGACGTGCTACGAGATGGGCATACAAGATGTTCGGCTACGAATTGATAGCAGAGAATTTCACAGTGATTTCAAAATGTATGATATCTTTTTCTTTGAAACTCAATTTTTACATGAATACTGCAGTTTTATCGTCCACTTATTTTGTTGTTTTC
Source organism: Hoplodrina blanda (assembly GCA_949316365.1). NCBI lineage: Eukaryota > Metazoa > Arthropoda > Insecta > Lepidoptera > Noctuidae > Hoplodrina > Hoplodrina blanda. Next base: position 5,491,068 of record OX438582.1, read on the forward strand.
GTAAAGAAAGAGAGAAAGAAAAAATGTTTATCGACGCAAACCACAAAAGTAATAATAACATCATAAAAAGAATAAAAAACAAAAAATAAGAAAAAAACATTGTGTGCCGCACAGCTGCGCCATACAGGCTCAGTTCGGCATAAAATGCCAGACCACTTGTACCTGACGCTGGTTTTCAAATGGACCTTACCCTAAATCAATTTTGCTACTTGTACTTTAAGTACCTATTATTTTAAGTAAATGGCGCGCTATATCAAATTACAGCAACAATTTACTCCGAAAACCTCATTTCTCCCTGATACTCCTTAGATAAACCTCATCACATCATCCTTACTCTAAGTGGGTACTAGTATACTTCACGAGCTAACCTCAGGTCAAAGAATAAAGAATAGAAGCGTTGCTCGTACACATTCTGAATGCCTATACTTTTGGTATGAAAGAGACATTCTTCACTTAAGGCACCATTAGGGTCCGGGGTTGCGGGACGTCTCCGGGGTTGCGGGACGTCTTAACAGGATACCGTGGCCCCGGAACGTAAAGGGCAACAGAAGGAACAGGGTGGTTTTTTAGTCAGTAAAAGTCTGACAGTCCCTTCCGCCCCACCCAGGGCGGAAGGAGACACTTGATGATTTTTACAACCTAAAAAAAAAAAAAGGCACCATGAGGGTAGTAATTGGATAGTTGACAACATTCTATTAATTTCACGATATAACTTCTAAAAAAACACTTTAATATCAGCAGAAACCAAATTAATTTTGAATTTTCTGTAAAATTAGATTTTTTGTTGCTTTGAAATCAATAAATAGTAAGTTAATCAATGAGTTGGCAAATAGTGACGTCACAGTTCGATATTATAGAAATAGAAAGAGTTTTATTATAATCCTCCTTTATAAATAAAATAATAAAAATAATAATATGTATTTATATAAATGTATATAGGTATTTATTATATTTTATATATTATTTATGTTTATGTATATTATATGACATTTTATAGTAAGTATGTAGAATTTAATTATTTTGTACTAGTGTACACTTCATTTTATTATGTAAAATTTTTGAGTACTTTTTTATATTTTTCAACCGACTTCAAAAAGGAGGAGGTTCTCAATTCGGCGCGTATGTTTTTTTTTTTTTGTATGTATGTTACCTGATTTCTCAGCCAATTATGAATGGATTTGGATGATTCTTTTTTTGTTTGAAAGAATATACTTCCGAATAGGTCCCATAGAAATATTGTCATGATCTGATGATGAACTTCGGAGATATGGAACAGAACTCCTTATAGAATCATAGCATTACTGTCGTAACAAGTAAAATTGCTTTGTTTATACGTGTAGTCGATGACTGACTGAAGGAAGAGAGGGGGGATACGTCAACCTACTACTTTTCAAAATTAAATGTACACATCAAAAAAGTCTAGGGATCAACATCCCTAACAAATGTTAGGGATGTTGATCCCTAGACTTTTTTGATGTGTGTATATCGTGTGAGGTATTGTTTGAAAGGGCTTTTTGTGAGGATTTCAAACATTAACACACTAGCACAGCACTAAAAAGTGCAAAATAAAAAGCTTTTTTACAAAAAAATTAAACCGCCTTCAAAAACTACAAAATAAAAAAATAACTTTAGTTTTGGAAGTCGGTGGCAATATCTACATAACAAAAAACAAAACCAAACCACTTCCAAAACTAAAGTTATTTTTTTATTTTGTAGTTTTTGAAGGCGGTTTAATTTTTTTGTAAAAAAGCTTTTTATTAAATCTTTAATTTTGTTGTTTTACTCTCGTACAACAAATTGCACCTACCATGTTATCTCTTCACCACCTTTGGTCGACTGTTAGAGAATGCCTAAGGCATTAAGTCCGCCTTTGTACTTTTGTTGCAAAAAGTTTAAATAAATAAATTGCCATACAAAATCAATGTGGACTCGCGTTTTGACAGTCCATAAAAAGTATGTCAGTTGATTGGACTGATGTCAACTGGGTAGTTGACACCACCAACCAATTACTAATTCTACTAACTTTTAGGAACGATCGCGATCTAATCTCAGTCTCAATCTGTCAAAAATGCCTCAAATTCACTAACACTCTTGACATCGCCACGATCATCGCCGCATCTGTCGCTCAGTCACTGTTCACAATGTTCAATCACCCGACACAACACCCGTCTGTTCGGAGAATCCTTCCTTTTCAATGGAGGATGAAGCACTCTCCACTCTGTTCCTCATGGACCCTGAAGATCCTGGCGTGATCAGCAAGAAGCTAAAATCTTTTAACTACACTTCCAAGAAGCATTTTTATTGTGTGCGTCATATTGTTGACTTAGGGCTGATTTAATAGTAAGATAACTATTATCCAGAGAATAAATATGACAGTTTGACATATTTTCTATACAAAAGCTGTCAAACCGCCATATTTATTCCTCCATTATGAGCTATAATATATGATAATTGAAAAATTAGCTCGTAATGAAAATGATGTAAAACAATTGACTACTCAGCACACTCGCAAAATTATTTGAAAGTAGCTACAAGTAAGCACTAAGTCTGAATACCAAGTTGCTTGTTCTGTACCTACATGTGTGTCGCTTCTACACGATTTTACTATTCTGTGCCTCAAGGGAATTTAGTTAAAGTGCTTTTATAGTATTAAAATTGCGTCAGCATTGCACCGAGCTCGGCTAATGTAATAACGTCGTACTAAAAGGTGTGAGTATGCCCGCATTACCGAGAGAGCCTTCCCACATAATAAAAATACAGAAAAAAAATCTACGTTGAAGCACTTTCCTGTAATTTTTCAGTGTTCGGGTGTGGAAGATGTGATGATGTTACTTTGTAATTTTATGTTTGTGTATTTTTCAGAGCGTGAATTTTGTTTTTAAATTTGTAACATGACATGCATCGTAATATTTGTAGGAATGGAACGTTGATTATGTATGACTGTGTGAAAAAGATAGATGTTAAGACGTGAGTGAAACAGATCACGGGATTTAGGAAGACGGAGAAGACGGTAATTCTTATAAACATTTTAAGCAGGGGAAGTAAAAATTCAACCTTTTGTTTAGTTAATAATTTGTTTCCTTGGTCTCAGCAGCTATTCCCACATAATATGTTCGCCACACCAAAAATACCTATAAATAGTATTTCCGTTACTTTGTCAGTCACTATTAAGTTGTTCTTAATTGAAGTGAACACTATGTTCTTATCTTAATGCGTCAAGGGGTGAACAGAATCCGATTACGTAAAAGGTTTAGCGAGAGTTTAAACATTGTGTCAATTTTCATTATAGTTTCGACGGCGCTTCGTTGTAAACTCGTTTACGCTTTGATAATTATTTTGCGGAACTAAATTTTTAATCGAATTAGTGTTAAGGAATTATAGCGATTAGGTACAGTCAGCAACAAAAGTCGATTAACAATGTTACTTTTTATATCATTTAAACAGACACTGTAATGTACTGGCTTTCAGAATTTCAGGCAATACTTAGCTAAGGGTTTATTTTATCTTAATTTTATATTCATTGCGTTTTACTTTTAATATTGTACTTAATAATTAGGATTTAAAAATCATAAATGTTAATCGACTTTTGTTGCTGACTGTACCTACGTGTGTACCTTTTTACTACATCCATATTAATATTATTATAAATGTAAAAGTAACTCTGTCTATATGTCTGATACGCTTTCACGACGATACCTCTGAACCGATTTTGATAAAATTTGGTAAGGGGTAAACTTGAACCCCAAGGAAGGCAACTTTAGATTTCGCGACTTAGTGTGCGTTTGCGATAACCGACATTTACGAGGATGAAGTCGCGTGCAAAAGCTAGTTTTTATTATATTTTATTAAATTTACTGTCTTTAATCGCTACTAAACTTTGCGGATGTCATGATGGCTAGTGGTTAATTCGAATCCAATCCAATGTGACTTTTTCAATTCATATTTCCTTTCAGACTTCATTTTGGACATCACTGACATCGGTGAAGGAATACATCGTGAGGAAACCTGGACTTATCTTATTTCCTACTACTATCATAAATACGAAAGTTTGTATTGATGGATGTTTGTAACTCCATTACACCAGAACACAGCTGAACGGATCTAAATGAAATTTGGTGCAGAGATAGAGAGAGAGATTTGGTATAGATTATAGACTGGACATAGTCTAGCATAATTATATAGGCTATTTTATTTATTGTTTAAAAGAATCTTTACTTACCGAAATCTCAAAGGAAGTATTCCTCCCGACAAGATAATTCACTCACCTCAAATTCATTAGCCAATAGTTAAACCATGAAGGCACCTTTAATCCTCACACAAAGTGAATACCTCGAGCTGATTGTTCGACGTGACGTTGACGTGACGGGAACGTCATGAATAATTCATTGGCGCATAAATCACTTCATCTGCGACGCGATATCGAAGCCATGTCGTTGCGTGAACGATGCGTTTTTTAAATTTTACGTCGCATTCAAATGTAAATGGGTGATATGGTTGGTGAATATTGGATTAACCTGGTTTAATGTAGAGGTAAAGATATGTAGATTAGTTGCTTCTTCGGATACGTGTTCAGTGAGTGTTATTGACTCGTTGACAAATTCTATGGACTGAGTACCAAAGTCTTAAGATCTTTTTCTTTTTTAAAGGATGAGAAATCATCACATGACTTCTTCCTTTCTGGGCGAAGCAGAAGGGATGGTCAGACTCTTGCTGACTAAACCCATCCGTGTTCTAATGGCATTTGCGTTTCGAACAAATTCCGCAACCCTGGCAGGCACTGGCCCTAGCGGGCCCCGTCTACTATGCTGACATATTTTTGAGGCGCACATGGAACACAAGGCGCCGCGACCCGGGCCCGGTTCTGAACGGCCGGCGAACCAAATTCGCCAGATCTAAGTCATTTAACCATGGCTCGAATTCCCAGACACTATCATTGGCCTCTAAGTTCCGCCAGGGTATTTTAAAGTCATTGCCTGACTTGTAGATTTTTGTACCTGAAATGTGGATGTACACCACTGCTTAGGCAGTGGTGTACCCATTAGTATATCCACATTTACGCCTGTAATGTTTAATAAGAGTTAGTATAGAGTTTCTTGCCCATTCTTCTCCATACGAATCTACAAATTGCAAGAAATAAAAACTCCAGTCATCTCCATAGATTTCTTATTCCATAAAAACCGTGCGCCATCTTGTTCTCATTGGAGAAAACAAAGTAAAGTCAGGTTTAAATAGACAATAAAATTAAAACAGCACAACATTTCGTTCTCAATGCGGTTTCTAATGAATTATGTATGTGGGATTTGCGTTTCAGGTAGAGAGGCTGTCGTTATGCTAAGGCACGACGCTACTCTTGTTTAGAGGAGCCAGGAAACCAGAGTTTGTAGGTATATACTCTGTATCGTCTATCTCATATCTTCGACTCTCTCTGCCTAGCCTTTTCTCAACTACGGTCGGCTTCCAGTCTAACTGGATGCAGCTGAATACCAGTATTTTACATGGAGCGACTGCCTATCTGACCTCCAAAACCTAGTAATTGGGTAATACGATACCCCTTGGTAAGACTGGTTGTCCATCTGCAAGTGTATTAAGGTGAACATGCACTAGAATATTTTCTCTAGCATTATTGATGTAATGTAACGTTCTAACAACTCTAACAACGCTGAATTCAGGGCCCAACACAGTCTAAAACTCACGAACAACATCTCTTGGTTCGTTACTACGCACATGTAAATGTAATAATAAATTACTACGCACACTCGCGGGTTTCGGGGCCATACCTGTAAACCATTTACACGGTATATAATCGTGTTTCAAAATCGTTCTAAATGAGTGCGATTTTTATTTCGATTTTCAAGCTTTCGGATGAAATGTATCTTGTATTTTCTTAACTTTTATTATTCAGAATCACAAGAATATTGTAGTAAGAAATAATGGGACTTTTATTTAGGCAAATACCAATGTGACTTTATCAATCAATTTTTAAATACAATTTTTTTAAAGTTTATTTTGGATATACTTGCATCGGTGAAGGAAAACATCGTGAGGAAACCTGGACTCAATATTAATACTTCTACAATCGCCAATCCGATTTGAGCAGGCTTGGGTGATTAATGTTCATGCTTTTTCTGTACGAGAAGAGGCCTTTGCTCTGCAGTGGGTCAGTAAAAGGCTGGTATTATGTAATAGAGATCCGTAAGTAAATTCATGCGGGCGAAAGCCAATCCATTCATATTTACAAATTCAAATGAAAAATAAAACCTAAAATTCAGTCACACTATTGAAGTACGGAACTCGACGTGCATATTGTACGGATTTTTGCTTTCGCTTCACAGTTTTCAAATAAAGCTCCATTCGAATATCGAAATATTTGAAAGTAGCAAACCGAAAGTCGATGACGAAATATCGTGTAGGAATTTAATAAAAAAAATATTTTGAATGTTCGAAATATGAAACTGACATTTTTAAATATTTTGGTTTGAAGTTTGTTTTACATTTTGCCTTAAAAGAGAATCAAACATTTATGTCCGTCTGTCCGTCCGTCCGACATTTATGTGGACGATGTCGGGGGTAAAAGCTAGTTATAATAATAATGCCCTTACCTAAGGAAACTCTTGGATGAAAACATGAATATTTCTAATTATATCGAAATACCTTATTCAAGTGCCAACCCCTTACTGCTCTGGAGACCGACCATAGAGGGTACATATTCCAAAAAGTTTTTATCCACCCTCTGAATTTCAATTACGCCTGAAGGGTATATAAAGCTATACTTCGGCCGTGCTATGCATATTCTATGTAGGTTTTGAACGAATATCATTTCATTTAAGGGAGGTAAATATTTCTTGGATAAAGTACATATCATAACATCACACCTGTAATCCCCAAAGGGTTAGGCAGAGGTGTACCCATTAATTAGTACACCCTCATTTGGCCAGTTATGTTTACGTCCCATGTTATAGGGGGCGAGCCTATTGTCATCAACCGGGTATCGAAATCCAGACTTCTAATGGAAAAACCCATTATTACTATTCCTGATCAGGAATTTGATCCAGGGTCCCTCGTTCAGGTATGCTATTCTCTAAAAACACAGCGCCGCGGCAGCGCTGACACTATGGTTTGTGTTTAGTGGATTTTCAACGTTGTGATCTACACTATAAAGTTGAAAATCCACTAAACACAAACCATAGTGTCCGCGCTGTGTTTTTAGAGAATAGCACAGCAGGTTAGCAACCACTAGACCAATATCTTAAACTTTATATTTCCTTGATAAAACAGGAAACCTTCAAATCACTTCAATTTCGGAGTTTCTTCGAAGTTACCTTTGAAAATCGATAATCTTCGATAATCCTTATCTTATAAAGTAGGTACCTGATCCAATTCTAATTTACTTATATATTTTATATTAATAGGGATTATAATTCGAACGAATTGGAAATAAATTCGGTAGGGATTAACCTCGAGTCTTGGAAATCTTTATTAATATTTTACTGAGAACTTAGAATTATAAGATAAATGGGAAAATATAGAACTACTAGATTCCGCCTGCGGCTTCGCTCGCAAATTAAAATGAAAATTCGATCACAACTCGAAAGACATGTGGCGCCATCTATCATCATAAGAACTTTATTCCAATTATTTATTATTTATTTATTTATTAAAACTTTATTTAATATACAAATATACTGTACAAAGGCGGACTTAATGCCTTAGGCATTTTCTACCAGTCTACCTTAATTATCAATATCAAAATCTTGTCAAAAATATACACAATCCTGAAACTGGGTATTAACCCCTTGGTAAGATTGGGTGTCAGACTTTCGGGCTTCTGACGACCCGTAATGACTATCAAAGATCAACATACAACAGCCGGGACCGACGGCTTTTTTTTTTTTTTTTTAGGTGGTAAAAATCATCAAATGACTCCTTCCGCCCTGGGTGGGGCGGAAGGGACTGTCAGACTTTTACTGACTAAAAAAACGTGCTTTCAAAGGCACGGAGGAGTCCCGGTGTGTAAAGATGGTTACTCATCCACGGACCAACCCCGGTAAGCGTAGCTTAACCTGATGGATCGACCCGTGCGGCTGTAAGTAGAAAATAGTTGTGAACATTCTCTGTGGTTCCCTTTCAAAGTCAAAGTCAACGTCAAAGTCAAAGTCAAAACATTTATTTCAATTAGACCATTTACAGGCACTTTTGAATTGTCAAGGAGTCGGTCAGTTAGTCCGAAAGTTGAAGCTAGTTGCTCGTTCCAAAACGGAGGTAGGCCTCTATGGAGAAGAACGAGCAAGAAACTCCACGGCACTCTTTTAAATTAGGTTTTTACAAAATCCTGGTTACATTATTCTTGTTGAATCTACATGTGATCACAGTTTCAAACCGCAACGAACCTGGAGGTTTGGAAGGAGCTACCGCTCCGTGTAAGTAATTAGTCGATACTTATCGACATACTTACCTACGATCGTTAATCTTTTATTGACCATTCCTGAAATACATTTTGAGGTAGTGTTAAATTACTGCTAAAATATCCGCTGGCGTTTATAGGGTAATATTTCTTTTAGCGGTTGTTAAAAGAATTCATGGAAAGGTATGGGGTTACTGCATAAAAGGAAAGTACCTATATATTTTTAATTAAATGCACGGAAATGGGTAAAGTTGGTCTTTATTTTCTAAGTGAATTATCGTTTTATCGTGTTCCGTATCATCGTAGAAGATATTATAAGATTATAAGAGCAAAAAACGTAAAAAAACGGGTCTTTCTAAGTGAAAAAAAACTGTAGAAACTACATTATAGAAATAATTAATTGCTTAAAATAGCCTTATTTTAAACTCGTGTAAAAACAAGTGACAGTCGATGTGTCGAAAGCCAATGAAATAAACAAGCATTGACAATGGATACTCCTAAAAATATAATATCAAAATGTTATTTATAATATTTTCCATGAAACAAAGTTAGAGAAAAACGTAATTATCTGTAGGAAACGAGTGGGATGTCAATACTCACTAACAAGTATCGAACGGATGTTGCTAACGATGGTACAATGTGTGCCATTTATAACCGTTGCTATGGTAACAATAAACAAAGGCTAGAGGAGATAAAATAAGCAAAAATAATTATATTTGCCAATCGTGTCCTGAAAAACACAGTACATTAACAATATGATCTTATGAGCAGTTTCGTTCCATATCTCCGAAGTTCATTATCAGATCATGACAATATCTATGGGACCATATGGAAAGTACCTTAGTATACCCTTTTAAACAAAAGAAGAATTTTCCAAATCGGTTCAGGGACCTTAGACAAAGTAACATCGCTTTGTAGCGAAACGATATTTAAATTCGTCATCGTCTCTGACTTGTCAATTTGTCATGTCTTGCTTCATGTCCACGTGACTTAACGCGGCTTATGTCAATCCCATACATTTTAGTCTTTTCTAACTTCGTTATCGTTTTGACATTGTTCCATGTTACTTTGTCTAAGCCCCCAGGAGTCTTCGAGTAATTGGGCAACATACACACATTGTACTGCATGCTTAAAGTTGCATCTTAAGCAATTTTAAGCAAGCAGCAACAAAACAAAAAAAACCGGCCAAGTGCGAGTCAGACTCGCGCACCGAGGGTTCCGTACAAACCTGTAGGTATATAAGTAAAAGTTATGGTATTTTTATTGCTAAATGAAATCCATAACATAACAATGTGGAAAGCTGAACGGCTGAACCGATTTGCATGAAATTTTGTGTGCATATCGGGTAGGTCTGAGAATCGGCCAACATCTGTTTTTTTTTTAATCGCTGAACAACGTTTGCTGGGTCAGCTAGTAAGTTTATGATTATTAAAAAAAATATACTATGTGATGTAACTAAAAATTTAAGATTTTCGGAATTTTTCCTATATGTGTACTTTATAACGTTGCTTCATGCCAAATTTCAAGATTCCAGGTCGTCTGGAAGTATCCTTTAGGTTTTGATTCCCTTGCGAGTAGTTGCGAGTTTCAAAATATGCGGCTTTAATTGCTGTATCTTTTGATTGCGTTGACGTAGAAGTTTGATTTTGTTACAGCTTAAAGATATTATAGACTTGAGTATTTGTTAAGAATTTCAATATAATACCACTACGCGTTCATGAGTAAAGGGGTAATAAGTTTAAAATTATTAAAAATATTTTTATTATATGATGTAACTAAAAATTTATACTTTTCGCAATTTTTCCTTTATCTGTGTTATAAGACGTTGCTTCGCACCAAATTTCAAGATTCTGAGTTCACGGGAAGTACCCTGTAGGTTTTGATTCCCTTGCGAGTAGTGGCGAGTTTCAAAATATGCGGTTTTAATTCCTGTTTCTTTTGATTGCGTTGACATAGAAGTTTGATTTTGTTACAGCTTAAAGGTATTATAGATTTGAGTATTTGATATGAATTTCAATATAATACCACTACGCGTTCATGAGGAAAGGGGTAGTAAGTTTAAAATTATTAAAAATATTTTTATTATATGATGTAACTAAAAATTTATACTTTTCGCAATTTTTCCTATATCTCTGCTATAAGACGTTGCTTCATACCAAATTTCAAGATTCTGAGTTCACGGGAAGTACCCTGTAGGTTTTGATTCCCTTGCGAGTGTCGAAAATTTGCGGCATAAACGGGGAGTATCTTTTGATCGCGTTGACTTAGAAGTTTGATTTTTTCACAGCTCCAAGAGACCATAGACTTGAGTATTTGATATGAATTTCAGCTTGATACCTCCACGCGTTCCTGAGAAAAAAGGTCTTGACAGACAGACAGACAGACAGACAGACAGACAGACAGACAGACGGACAACAAAGTGATCCTATAAGGGTTCCGTTTTTACCTTTTGAGGTACGGAACCCTAAAAAGGGGGTCCGTACAGCTTTTTCTACTATTAGCTTTTAATGACTTTTTAACCAAAGTAGTATTTAAAAAAATCTTTTGCTACTGGGTTCAACTCAACTACAAACCACTATATTGCCACGGTGACGGTAACCACTTTTAATTTGTCTTTGCCAAAGGAAAAAATAACATAAATAATTCCCTTTTATTTAGGAAAAAATAAAAGCGACATTTTCTCATTTTAACACCTAACCCTTTTCAAAATACCTTCACCACACAATAATCCTTATAAATGCGACATCACTAGGTATACCGGGCCCACAAATGATCCGTCTTTCAAAGTATTCGCAGACCCTTTCCGTCCCTACCTGAAAAATGAGGTCGACTCTCTTCATTATCGATTTTGCTTGACTATCGGTTGGAAACCACCCCTATTTTTACAGTCCAATTCTTTCTACGTTCACATGGATAATTTACGGTTTTTCCATAAGAAAAGGATAGACGAATGTATGGACGTAGTCGACTTCAAACATTAGTCTAAAAATACGGAGTGCAATATTAATGCCATAGATATAGTAAAAAAGGAGATATGGCGTGGAGTTCAAAATGTATAGAAAACCGGTGAAGCCACAATTGCCCCTCCATAACGCTAATATTGCACACACAGTTCTGTCAAAACAATACTACGAACAAGTGCACACACGCGACATCGATAACTCAGTCATTTAAATATAAACCTTATTCCTTAAACCAGAGCGTACTTTTTCCGTATAATTTACTCACACTAAAACAATTATCATTGTGTGTTGTCGGGACTAGGGGGCGGGTCAAATTGCGGCGGACCTGAGCAGCGGACGCACCATGCGACATTACAGCTTATCGAGGTTTCGTTATGTCAGTTTTACATTGCTTGTTTAGTCACTCAGTGACAGACTGAGGTGGTTGTAAAAGAGCAATGTATTTAATGCAAAAATAATACAGTCGGAGTAATATAAGAAAACAAAAATAAAGTAGTACAAGTGAAATATATTTTACGGATTGTTGTTTTTCGTGATTTTTAAGACAAAAATTGTAAAATACTTGTACTTAGCTGTGGTAACTGATGCCATGACTTCTGAAATTTTTGTTTTGGCTTCTATTTTTACAAGAAACCACTGAACAAGACGGCATAATCGTTTTTTTTAAGCGGTTTTATCACGATCGCGGTTGACAACACACTAACTCGCGGTGACGGTTATTTTTTCAATAGCTGAGCAAAACGCTCAGCACCGCGTGGTCACCGATACGCCCCCTTGCCACTTCTCCTGCTTTTAATATTTCTGTGATTAATGCAATCCTTATAAATGAAAAGTAAGTAGTTGAATTTTATTTTTGTTGTACCACTTTTTGCTCTAATGTTTCGTAATATTTAAAATCATTAAGACAGGAATTGGTAAAAATAGGTACCTGTTTGATAAAAAAACCCAGTAAATATTAACAATCATAAAGACAGCAATTTTATTGACAAATTGAATTTCTTCTGTGAGTTTAGTCATGAAATCAGACTACAAACAAAAACACGTTGCGTACAAAATGCGAAGTAACGAACCATTCATTCGTTCGTGTTCTACATACAAAAATTACTGTTTATCGATGTAGAAATGACTTCAGAAACAAACCATAGATCCTCGTCCAGGCAACGGTGGCAAACGGTATAAGCTGGGGAGGCTGCTGCTGGTGCCGAAAACCGGCGGTCAAACGGCGCAAATACCTTCTAGGAAACTGTATGGTTGAGCCGTTTGGGGTTAAAACATTAGGGCCATGGGGTCCAAGCGCTCACCTTGTTTTTATGGACATATCCAACCGGCCATCACATGACCAGAGGGGCTAGTTATTTTTCGGCCAAAGAATCAGCATTGCCATACAACGTGGCAAAAAGATTGGTAAGCCTTTGGGCACTTGACCTATTGACAGTGATACTTGCCCCATTGTACATTGACAGCGATGCAGACGAGGTTTTTGATACCTAGCTTCTTACTTTTTCGTAAATTGTACAGTCAGCAAAACAGATAGGTATGCAGGGTCGTCAGATATAGTTAAAGTTTTCTAAAAAACCGATGGATGTCTTTGACTGAAACTTAACCTAAATAAAGAACTATTTATAGGTATAAGTATTATCTACGTTTTAAATTAAATTACATTCGAAAACATCCATCGGTTTCTAAGAAAACTTCAACTATATCTGACGACCCTGCATACCTATCTGTTTTGCTGTGTGTACATACTTTGTAATTTTATTATTATTTATAAGTTTTTGTTTATGTTTATTATTTACCTATTATAGAGTTGATAATAAAGGTACCGTAATGCTGTTAAAAAAAGCGCTTTTAAGTTAAATCCTTTTTTATTTACTTAATATCAAGAGCAAATAAAAAGAATCTGGACTGGTGCCAGTCGAACTCATACACGAATGGTCCCGTACCGCCGCGCCGTTGTATTATGATCGAGCAAAAAATACCAAAAAAATACATTTTCTAAATGGTTATTATTATTCTGTTATTGTACAGTTATTAATTTGTTATTACAGCGGTCATTGAAACTTCAAAAATCCGTGCTTAGTTTACGAATATAATATGCAAACACAACCATTTTCCAATAATACAATTAAGGTTCGATTTAGGTAACAAAAACACTGACACAAGCACGGAAAACATTGCCCTTCCCGATTGAGGCAAATATTTGACAATAACACACTCTATTACATTACAGTGTGGACGACTTTGACCTCAACTGACCGTTGACCAGCCTTAAAGTTGATCCCAAAATATTTACCGTCCGGCCTTTTAGATATAAAGTGTTGATAATGTACCCTTTTTTCTATTAAACCGAGCTTAAGGAGATAGTCGTATTATAGTGTTGCTAAGTGGGTTTACCTTTGTGCGTATTAGTAGAGTAATAAGGTCTAATATAGCTTAGCAGTCGCGCTTTGCGACCACTAGAGCAACGAGGCAGTCTACACAAGTTACTTACAACTTATCCGATAGGCCACCTTAACTTGTATTACATCGTTGAAATTATAAAATACAATCACTTGTCGACGACATGTGTCTATTCTCGAAAATAGAAACTCGTAAGTCAAACTAAACGTCAAGCTACTGCTTTGTGAGTTTGCCTATGGACTTTTGATGCCCACTGTACCTAAATGTTTTTCAAATAAAAAGCTGCTGATTTTTAAACCACGCGTCAGCTTTCATACAAGTGATTGCTAATGGATTCCGCAAGCCCCTCCATTGTTTGAATAGCCGAACCGTGGTCGAACACAGAATGGCCAAATATTAATATTTGCATGAGAACCAAAAGGAAATTAAATCTGTAGATGTTTTAAGGAACTGCTGTTATATTTTCCAATTGTTATATTACAAATGGACGCTATAATCATTTAATCTTACTACCATATTAAGTATGTAAAAGTTTGGATGGATGGATGAATGTTTGTTACACAATCACGGCTGAATGGATCTGCATGAGCACATAGATAGATAATAGTCTAGCACATAAGCTACCATTATTCTGGAAACATGTACGCTTTGACGCGGACGAAGTCGCGGGTAGAAACTAGTATTTCAATAAATCGATGTTCTCCAAATAACAACATGATGCTGTTTAATTATTACTCATATTAATTTAATTATAAGCTTTGAATACCAAACATACAATGAAGGTAGGTAAAAATGATGAATGAGCGGTTTTGATGTTGTGTTTAATTTTAAATAGCAGGTAGGCAGGTACCTAGTTAATTATAATTAGAGGTACTTGTGCGAATAAATCAACCTGATAGCCACATAACGTACCTATATAAGTCCAACGTAATTATACACATAAAATAAAGTCGGATTTTTAGGTCGGATTATTTACACAATTTATTTATAACTAAAGAACGGCGGAACCAATTTTAATGATAATATAAAAATTTGGTAGGTATACAAAAGGCCCAAAGCAAAAAACAAGTAGGTACCTAGGTATTATATCTGAAAAAAACAATCCAAAAAAACTCTCTCTCTCTCTCTCTCTGCTTCTGGGAATCTGTTTGTTTGTCTTTGTGGAACTACCTGTCGGATTGAAAAAGGTCTTTTTGCCAGATTCATAAGGGATTGTTTAAGCTATATAACACCACGCTAAGACCCACGGGAGTGGAGCAGTGACTAAAGACGTCGCAACTAGTAACGATATAAGCGTAAAGATAAACTACTATAACATGGCGCGCCCCTTCGAATTTCTATTCCAATAATAATG
The DNA here is from genome assembly GCA_949316365.1 of Hoplodrina blanda. Classification (NCBI taxonomy): domain Eukaryota; kingdom Metazoa; phylum Arthropoda; class Insecta; order Lepidoptera; family Noctuidae; genus Hoplodrina; species Hoplodrina blanda. The sequence continues at coordinate 5,506,186 of OX438582.1, forward strand.
AGTTATTAATGACGCCGCTAATCAAGCAACAATGACACGCTTATTTGTTTTGTTCCGAGAATCGTCTCAGTACGCACACATGCGTTGTGAGCCTTGTAAATACTTTTACAAATACTTTCAAATGATTTGAATTGTGGAGGGGCGCGCCAGGATATCGTAGTGTATCTACTAGTCATAATGAATGGAGTTTAGTACAAAACCGTAAAATTCTATCAATTTTCCTTTTACCAAACAACCTTTTTCTCATTTCAATGAAAAATCCATCGCTTTCATCGAAAACTCAAATGCCGTATAAAATAAATTGAAAAATAGTTCAGTAGAGGAATAATAAAGACGAGATAAAGAAAACGTTCCCCGGGCATAGACGTGGGACAGAAAGGGTCCAACGGGGAATAAAATTGAGCGACCTTAAGGGACCGCCTCCACGAGCGAGAGAATCGCGGCGATATTATCGTCGTGCCACGTATTTCTATACTTGTCTTAGAACGTGTCTACACACGGCGATGTTACCGCGGCGATGCGACAAGTGGCTAAGTGCGAGTGAAACGTCATAGTATCGCCGCGCGCCTGTTGTTACTATCGAAGCGAGAGCACGGCGAGCGCGCTGTCAAACGCAATCGAGAGAAAAAAAAAACTACTACTACTCTTTCAACAAAACTATTGCACAACGCCTCATCGCGGGAATATGGCAGTCTGTTACGAAGCGTCGCGGACACGCGGCGATTCCGTTGCGAGTCGCGACGATACACTGGCGGAATAATCGCTCGTTCGTGGAGACTACCCGCCGCGATTCTCCCGCACGTGAAGGCGGTCCCTAGACAGGCAGCCCTACAACTAGATAAAGGTACGAACGGCTACCTTCGGCCCCTTTCAAGGGATATTTGTATAGAAAACACGCAGACAGGGCAATTTATTATATTGAATGTATTGCTTATTGCTTTGGTCGAATATATTATAGCGTATTGTAAATAGTGTCGGCTTATTTGTCTGGTTTGTGGTGTGGTGTTACGTGAAACAGTCTACTTATAATGTAGTATTCGTTAAAAAATTGTGTGTCTTTTTAAACAATTAAATATGTAGCTAAATAGGTATTACGATGGTGTAAAAAAATTCTTACGTTGGATGAGGATGGTATGAGAATACAGTCGTAGATTATTTCTTTCTTAAAACGGGTGTCTGCCTCGTCGGTCTAATGGTCATAAAGCGCGACTGCTGAGCATGAGGTCTTGGGGTCAATTTCCAGGTCGGGCAAAGTGTTGTTGGGTTTTAACATCAGGACCGTAATTCCCCGAAAGGTTAGGCAGAGGTTTACCCATTAGTACACCCACATTTCGCTAATTGTTTAACTCCCAAGTAATAAGGGGCGACCCTGTTCCCATCAGCCGGGCATAAGCCCAGACTCCGAGGCTACTATACTGAGAAATTCCTGATGTAAAGCAAAATAACATTTAGTTCGACCTGGGAATCGAACCCAAGACTTCAGGCTCGAGGATGTTTTATTAAATACCTACTTTTTTTTTTTTTAGATGGTAAAAATCATCAAATGACTCCGCCCTGGGTGGGGCGGAAGGGACTGTCAGACTTTTACTGACTAAAAAACCACCCTGTTCCTTCTGTTGCCCTTTGCGTTCCGGGGCCACGGTATCCTGTTAAGACGTCCCGCAACCCCGGCATTAAATACCTACTTGACTTAAACGTGAACGAAGTCACAGTATGGGGCTAGTTTTTTTAAATAATACAACGTGAAAATATTTAGGAGATTGAAAGGTGCAACTTCGCCCCTATTGTGCTAAAAATCCAATTTACCGCTGTCATCCCTTGTCAAAAAATATTGTCTGCGTCATCATGTGGCTTAGTAAATCCTAAACTGAATGAAACATGATCATTTTCTTTGGCTTGGGTTAATGTGTTTATATTTAAATTAAGTTTTGTTTGTTTATTTATTTAAGATTTATTTATACACACACACACACACCCCAAGCACAATAAACTGAAGAAGTAGCAAAAAAACATGTAATTTTTTAAAACAGGCAACATTGTAATTTATTTTTCAACTTTCTAATTATAACTGTACGACTTCTTAACAATTCAAAAGTGCATATATTTGGTCTAATTGAAATAAATGCTTTGACTTTCACTTTAACTGTGACTTTGACCTCTACTTTCTTAAATTCCCTGATTTAATATTGTCTATGAATCCAGGATTTTTTATTCCAGAATTTTAATCTTTCAACTACACTGGTAACGTACTCGTATATTTTAATTAATATGTGCGTTAAAACTTTTTGTGCATGGCATACTTAAAATAGTGATATTAATTGACCACAATCCACACTCACAACGTAGTTTAAAAATAGTTATATGTTAGCTGCCTGAGTACCAAATAGCTTGTTTGACTGTACCTTATATCAAGTTATTTGATTGGCTGTAGCATTCACAACACAACCAATCACAACCATTAACATAAACTTTGACATTGACAACCTGTCAGAAATCGTGTATTGAATACCTACATATCTGACAAACACTAAAATGAAATTCATCACTTTATTATGACAAACAAATAATTTCCACGAAGGACCAAGCATAGCTGTTACACTTGAAATGATTAATTGACTACAAGTACCTCGTTATTAAAATGTTGGAAGTGTAATAATTCTTGTTTGATTGATGATGGCGTACGTACCTCAGCTCACCTGTCGACACGGATCTTATAATTTTAGCTAGTTCTGTGTATTTTAGTTAATTTAAGCAGTGTTGCCGTTTCTTAATGGATTTGGATGATAGGAAGTGTGTTGCGGTAAAACAGGGTGGATAGAGAGGCAGGGATGAATCAGTATGAAACTATATAATGAATTTTAACGTTTAGTTTAATTTAGTTTTAGTTCTCTTTTTTTTTAATTCTGAATGTTTATTTTATTTTTTGCCTAAGCCTGTATATGTTTTAATGTTAAACCAATGTAGTTTGTCATCAACAAGGACACTAATTTGTAAATTATAATTCATTTAAAACAGTAAAGTCCTTTTTGGCAACAAATTATATTATTTCAACATTTAAATCCCTTTTCAAGTTTCGTCCCGATTCACCCCTGCCTATCTATTCACCCCGTTTCAACGTAATCTATTTACAATTGATTTTGTTAAATGAAATATTAATGAATGTATGAGGGTAGGTAAGTAAGTACTCTGCAGATTCTGCAAGCGGACAAACGCGCAATGTATTCGTGATATCTCGACTGAACGAGAAAGTGTGGTGGGGCGCAGACACATGTGGCAGCAGCCATACAGCGGCGCATTCTCATAATAATCCTGCCATATGATTCTTGGATTCTTCGTTTAAAATTGGAAATTCAAACCTTTGTTCATAAAAAAAAGAAATTACTTATAATAGTAAAAAGAAATATAAAACGCAGTGAGGTGGTATTTGTTATTATTAGGTATGCTACGCAGTTTCAGACACAGTATGCAGATTATAAAACTTAAATCTAAAAATAACTATTAGATAATGGCTTTCTCAAAAACAATAATCGTCTGCCAACATTGAGTTATAATGTACTACGTACTAGAGAAGACACCTCAACTCGATTGTTTGTAACACGAGTTAGAGCGCATGCACTCCAACTCACTTAGTCTATGCCGAGCGTTTGCTGCAACGTGACACATTTGAGTGAAGTTTTGTTTTTTATAATATGCCTTCGTGCGTATTGAGATACTGTACAAATAACTCCAGAAACATAAATAAAAGTCAAGGAGTGACTTTTCACCAGTAAGTTCATTAATTATGTTTAAAACACGCTTAATTTTAATTATAATTTTTCAATTGCTACGCGTCACCGCGGCGGCGCGGCGGCCATGTTTACGTGAATTTCAAAGAGTAAAACATTTGTATGCGCAGACTTGACACTATCGACGTATAAGTTTACATAATAAAATTAAGGGCAGTAAAATATTAATTTTAAATCACGATAATAATGTTAATGCAATAACATTAATATTTTTTTATTATTATTTGGATTTAAAGGTTTCCTCGGCGGTGTCATGAAACAAGAGAATCATGGATGTTCAGAATAATCGCAGCGAAGAAACGTGGTTACCTTCAGATTATTCACAAAACGGCAGAAACTAACTAAACTTATATTACTTAAAGGAAATTAAAATATTATTACAGCATAAATACTTTTTTATTTATTCTTTGAGTAAGTACACAAGTAGGCAGAATAATAAAATTATGTCGCATCTGCACGCATTGATTGTTATCTATGAGAACATAACACCTGCATCTTGTCCCGCGCATGCCCCGCTGTCATCAAGTGCGCCCATCTTTTGTTTGAGATAGCTTCTCTAGTACGTAGTACATTATAACTCAATGTCTGCCAACGACAATCATTCATGAACACAAAAAAAAGAATATTAATTTAAATACTCAAGACAAACGTTTGAAAAACGAACGAATGAGGCCGCCAACATTTTTTCTGAAAATCAAAAAGTAATTTACGCTCTCCCAGCGTTAGTCTCCGTATAATAATTCTTTCTTTCTTTTTAATACCATTTCTACTGAACTTTTGATTTGAATTCTTCGATTTAGGTCGCAGCGTTCATTTTGCCATTTATTTTGTCCCTTGAATTTTAATGGCGCTTGAAAGGAGGAATTAGTTAAGAAGTCAGCCATTTCCATCCCTCACTAATTTACTACAGTTCTATTGATCAGGAGTCGTGAACTTTTTGGTGTTGTTGATAATTTATGTGCACTTATTAAGTACTTACTCGTTTTATTATTTTCAAACTGGAGAAAAAAAAAATTTTACATTCCTGGTTTTAATTTTATTTTATTAAGCGCGTAGAGATACAAAAATTACTGCCGCCATTAAATTATCGTTTATATTACACCTATTATACTTAAATGAGAAAAGTTTATATGTTTGTTACTCAATCACGGCTAAACGGAATTAGAAGAAAGTCTAGAATAGCTACTTTGTATCTCGGAAAAATGTACAGTTCCAGCGGACGAAGCCGCGGTCGGAAACTAGTAAATTATAATATCAACATTTCTTGTAAAATTCAGATAATATAGGTAGTACTTAGTTACTTTATATCAGGAAATATACCGCTTTTGTAGTTACCTACTTCCAAAATCTTTAATGCTGCACCCAAGTGACTTTCAAAAAATTATATTCAGAAACTCTGAGTTGAATGATGTTATTATACAACCATATAAGATGTCTTTAGAAATTAACTGTGAAAGGAGAAACGGGTTCGCCATTTAACAAACTTCAAAGCATATCTAAGTTTATAACTAAAGTACATAAAACTAGCATTATTTAACTGACTTGCACAAACATTCCTTTGGGTAACTCCGGAGTAATCTCGGTTCCCATTACTTTACCGACGCGATAAGATAAGGGTGAATTCACAGAGAAAATGAGACAAATGACATTATAGTCAGTACTTACGTATGATACAAAAATATCATCAAGCCTGTTTTTCCCCAAGTAAATAAGCAGGCATAGGTATAATTGACAGACAGAGTTAGGCCCCCGCGCACTAGGCAGCCCGGCTGCGGCAGCCAGTAAAACATATTATATGACGTTGTATAGGAGCCCGCGCACTAGGCAGCCACGAATTCCCATTATGTTTTACTGGCTGCCACAGCCTGGCTGCGCAGCCAGGCTGCCTAGTGCGCGTAGGGCCTTACTTTCCTATTCATCTTAATATATTTATATAAATTATGCGTCATGTTGTTTGTCCGGGATGGACTCCTAAAGTACTTAACTGATTTTAATCAAATTTGCACATCGTGTGCAGTTTGATCCAACTTGAAAGATAGGATAGTTTTTATCAAAAAGGTGCATTAGAGCCATGTGTGGTCTGAAAACAGACGACAGCTGTGCACCGTACTTTAAATCTTTAAATATACTTACGCTACCTTCATTATACATATTAGAAATTAGTATATTCGTCAAAACAAATCCTAACCTTTTTGAAAAAGTTACAATGGTACGAAATGTTCCAATTCGTAATCAGTACAAAAATTCTTTGTTTAATTATAAATGTAAAACTGCATTATTAAAAAAAAGTGTCCTGGGTATGGCACCGCGCATTTATAATAAAATTCCAGACGCCATAAAAATATTGAATTTTACACAATTTAAGAAAAAAATGAAATTGTTCTTAATTGATAAATGTTATTATACTATTGACGAATACTTAGGCGCGTCGCTCACTGGTAAAGTCGAGGCGACGTCGCGTCAGCGGCGGTGCGGCGTCGCAGCACGGTCGAAGGTAGGTCTCTGCGTAGAGTCGAGGCGCAGGCGGCTATGCTTCCTTCACATTTTGAATGACAAAATGACAAAATGGCGGTGGAATCGTGGCTTGGGCACACTTGAGCGCCCCTCCTGCGCCTGCACCTCGCCTCCGCCCCGCCTGCACCTCGCCTCCGCCCCGCCTTCACCTCGCCCTCGCCGCAACTCTTGTATGTGAGCGCACTACCATTCATTTGTAAAGAAAACCTTGTTGCGGCGTGCCTCTTATGCGCCTCCGCCTCAACTGCACCTCGACTGTTAATCGTGTGGGCGACGCCCCTTAAATGACGAATTTTTATAGCATTACATCTTGTCAATATACTTATAACAATTTTGATATTTTATTTATTGGGACATATTATTACTTGGACATTTTGATTATTTTGACATTATAATTATCATTTTGACACTTTAATTATTTGACATTTTAATTGTATTGACTTTTAATTGTATTGACTTTTAATTGTATTGACTTTTAATTGTATTGACTTTTAATAGTATTGACATTTAATTTATTTAAAATTTGAATAGCTTTGCAAATTATTTGTACTTGTTTATAATTAGAGCAATATTTAATTGTTTAATTTATTTTCAATGTAATACTTACCATAAATTATGCATGTTTTTTTTAATGAAAATTCTAAAATTTAATTCTCAGCAACAATAGCACCCCATATTTGTACGCCTCCAGGCATAACATAGCGCTCTGTTCATTAAAAATAGATCTGAATTGTTTTTTACCTATGTTAACAAATAAATAAATTATTATTCACATTTATTTATTTTATATACATATATAATTACATTTTTAAATATTAATATAAAACAATAAAAACATTTAAAAATATAAAAAATAGTATCCCACCGGCATCGGGAACAGAAATTATTATTATTATTATTATTATTATTATCTCAATTATAAGTCTTAATATTTTTTATTGCAAATCTGAGCCACAGCAACGCGTGGGCCGGTCAGCTAGTAATATTAATAAGAATTATAAGTATAGAAATACAAAGTACCTATTACAAATAAGAAATTACAGCTCCCTGAAGCTTAGCATAGGTTTCTAGGCCAACGAAGCTACGAAAATAACTCGTTATTGAGAAGGTGAGAAAGGAAAATAGACATCACCTTTAGCCATCCGATTCTTGACATTTGAATCTATTTCAATGTTTCACCGGAGACAGCTATTTTTATAAGACTAACAGATTCGCTTAAATAGGATGACCTATACCAAAGCCAGTCGACACCAACCTTTATAAAATCACCTTTACAAAGGACATTATAGTCCAAGATCCTAGCGACACACACACATCTTCAACTCGATGCTTTAAAAGATAAAATAAAATCTTTTAAACGTCTGGCTGTAGTTAAGTTATACAAGGGAAAACGACGGCGAGATGTATGTTTATTTTTAACAACGTGCCATAAAAATAAATAATAAAACCAGCCACACACTTGAATGTAGATGTTTAATGCACCTTTTGTACGTGATACCTGAAAAATAACCCAACATTAAAACTAAGAAGTACTATAACTTTCTAACTCTTTAAAATACTTGTGTTCCAATCCGTGTGTATTAAAATCATGTAAATCACTATCACTACATACAGGGTTATTCTTAAACCACTAGCTACCTGAAAAGGGGTCATTGTACTCATCATTATGAACAACTTTTACTATGGGAACAACCCTGAAATCATGAAAAAAAAATCAGCTGTTCCCTACAAAAATGCTACACAACACAATCATAATGTATGAAACAGCTGATTTTTTTTTCATGATTTCAGGGTTGGTCCCATAGTAAAAGTTGTTCATAATGATGAGTACAATGACCCCTTTTCAGGTAGCTAGTGGTTTAAGAATAACCCTATATTATAAAATAAAGTCGCTTTCCCTGTCTGTCTGTCTGTCTGTCGCTATATATGCTTATATCTTTAAAACTACGCAACGGATTTTGATGCGGTTTTTTTTTAATAAATAGAGTGATTCAAGAGGAAGGTTTATATGTATAATACATGCACCCGTGCGAAGCCGGGGCGGGTCGCTAGTTCTTTAATAAGTTCATTATTATTTTTTTGCTTTGTCAAGTTACCAGTTGGGTATATCGGAATGATTAGACCAGCTTGGCGAATACTAGCTTCCCTTTAGGCGATTGACTCCTAGCCTTTAAGAGTTACAGTGGAAACGTCTGGTGAACTTGTCATAAAAATAAAAATAAATCACAAAAAAACATCTTAAATTTTAGCCATAGTATATAGTAATGACGTAGGTCACGTAGGACTCCGGGTCTCTGTCCATTACTCTAGCAAACCCGAATGTCATTTGAACTTTCAAAATGACTCTTTAAGACTCTCTGACGCAGTTTCCCAACCTGAGTCTCTGCAAACATATTGAAGCTTAGAGTCAGAGTAGATTTAGTTGATCCCTTTGGTGGAAACTTGATAAGTAACCCGTACTATGTCCCGGTAGTCAGTCCCGGTACTGCATTCAAAGAACGTATTAGTTGATGTCATTTGGTAGACCATTAACGTGTATAGGGTTGGGAAAATGCATTCGTAGTTTTAGGTTTAATTAAATAGATTTACTAATTAAACATTTTCAGTGGTATTTCTGTTTCAGGTCTGGCTGTTTGTGTGTGTGGGTTAATATGTTTATAAACGCACTCGCGATACAGCAGACTTTCTAAGTGTGGAGCATAGTTTTATAGAAAAAAAAATCTAGTTATAAATTACTTTGGCTTTAATTTTCGCATGGATCCGTTTTTCCCATAAAAACTAAACAAGCAGGCATTAAGTCCGCCTTTATACTTTTTTGTTGCATAAAGTTTAAATAAATAAACCCCCTTTATCACTTTGTCTGCAATTATTATTAACATAAAACATAACATCACGCCTGTAATCCCCGAAGGGTTAGGCAGAGGTGTACCCATTTGTACACCCACATTACGCCAGTTATGTTTAAGTCTGATGTAATAGGGGACGAGCCTATTGCCATCAACCGGGCACAAATCCAGATTCCGAGGCTGGTACTGAGAAATTCCTGATGGAAAAACCCAATAATAATATTATTAACCAAACAAAACTATACCATCAAAATTCTGCCCGACACCAGCTGTTACCCAACAATAGTGTCGTCATGTCGGCACAAAGATTTAATTAGCACGGTCATAAACAGTGCAAAAGTTGCGCCACGACGGAACTATACAACTAGTTCAGCTTGTAAGTAAAAAGTTTGAAATTAGTTCACCACGTTTAAGGGTATGTTTTGAAATGAAGTCGGACTTTGTTATTTGTTTTTTTGTTGAGTGGGCATCTCTATTTAGATAAGACTTCTCTTTATTATACACTTCTTTCTGTAAAAAACTGGGTTTAGCTTTTACCAGCTTTTAATATTTACGATTAAACTTTACAAATGGATTTTGTTTATATTCTTATTTCCCTTTTTATCACACTAAATTGCTTTTTTTGATATTTGTTCTATTGTTTTACATTGGACGAAAGAGACTGACCCCGAGACACAGGGTATCCTAGTGTGGGGGTCAATAATATGTCACATAAATGATGGATGTTACACATATTATTATTTTTACTTAACTCCTAATCACTAATCTAAACGACGTATTCCTCAAATTACTCTAGAAGCAGGTCTGGCGACCGTGAGACTTTAGACTTTTAGCTTTACCTAGTCTTTAAGTTACTACAATATATGAGTAGCCTAAAATATTCAAAGCACTCCGCCTTAACAAACCGTTATGTCGGACAAGTCTGTACCAGCGAGGCTCGGTTGAAAACGGAAATGAATTCGGTATCGTTATGTTGTAGATGTTCGAATATTGAAAACCAACCCGCCTTGGTATTGATAAACTGGGTACATTTAATACAGAATCCCTACTCTGTGAATATAGACTTTGAGTAAGCTGTAAATTACAGGTTTGTTATCATGTTTAATATCGAGTTTGGTTGAGAGAATGAATGACTGATATGCTTTTCTATAATTAATCCGATCCCCAAGATACAGGTATCCATCTAGTTTGGGGATTTTCGGTTTATATATCTTATTTATTTTATTATCATATTATTATTTTATTATAATTATATAGTTTTAGAAACCTATGCCAAAATTCGAGTATTCTTACGCCATCTAGCGGCATGCCATCAAATTAATAAGTAACATAACTTACCTTAAACTTCAGTCTAGTTCCATTTCACTCCACATGATGTAAATTCAAACATTGAAGCTCTTCGTCTCGCTTTTAGTTTCCCTTTGTCTTAGGTATTTGAGAGCATTAATAATATTGAGTCATAATTATAATATTATGTCGGTATCTTAATTATATTTATGTGCTGTCAAATTATATCTAAAAGATACTGCCAACATAAGTAGCAACCCTATCTGAAGCGTTATTTTCAACGTCAATGTCACTTCTAGATTCCTTACTGTAAAGCAATACTGCCTTACAGAAAGGAAATTAGAAAATTTAGTCTTATCGAAAAAATATGACTATTCTATAGCTATTTTAATTTCATACGACAAACACAGTTAGTATCACCCATTGACCTAAGTAAATTCTTCGTACTCAGTTTTAGGTCATCTTGCTCGAGCAATGTGACTGCTTCTTCTGAACGAATCAATAGGAATATAACTTGTCTTGGGTATGAGTAGGTACTTATTTATTGTACTATAAGTATATACCTATCCATTTTCTTCTTCCAAATGTATGCACGTTTGTCGTAATACCAAAATAGGTATGTTCCGTCTTTTGTGTAACATCACTTTAAGTTACATAAAAGAATGAGGTCTATCCAACAATTGCATACTGCGATTGCTTATTTCTTATTTTGCGACAATATGTGAATTAAACACCCACTTATAATAATAATACCAGCCTACTATTGTCCCAAATGCAGGCCAAAGGCCTCTTCTAATACCGAGGAGGCACTAGCATTGATCACCACGATTGCACAAGGCGAATTGGCGATTTTAGAGTCATAGTATTAATGACCACAGTTTTCTTTACGATATTTTCCTTCATCGGTATCAGTGATGACCAAGATAAACTTAGAAAAAAGGTATATTAATCATCTACTTGTTATGTCAAATTCTTTGTCCATATTTTGTTATCTCGTAGATTTTCTGAACCATAGAAAACGATGCGTTTTTCATTGAATGAAGACCAGTCTTAATTATAAATTTTACTATGCTTGTACTTTTTCCATTTCAAAAAAGTCCAGTTTATGGGTCATAAACCGCAAAGTCTGACAACCAGTTTTTCTGAGGGGTATATCGTGTGATCCAGTAACTGGGTTGTGGAGATCAGTTAGGCAGTTGCTCCATGTAAAATACTGGTATTCAGCTGCATAAGATTATACTGGAAGTCGACCCCAACATAGTTAGGGAGAAGGCTAGGCAGATAATGATAGAATACAGTAACATGGTGATGTCGAGGGTTAAAAAAATGAAACTATTTTAACGTCGTATTATTTATTTTCGTGTGTGTTCCAGCCGCCCGGTACAGATACGGGCGGCGTTTACTCTTTACGTTAAGTTCACGTATGTAACGCTACTATTTACCAAATTGTCGAAATACTGATATTATCAGAGGGACCACAGTCCCGCAACACAAACGTTCAGCGGCATCAACTTTGAGAGAAGAACACTTGGCCATCTCTTTTTTACTAAGTTTGTATAACATCATAAAATCTAACAGTTAAAGAGAAGAATAGAAGTAGAAAAAACCGCGTTATTCTAATTTTTTATAGTTATAGGTAGTCGTATCGAGTTTGTACGTAGGCCAAATTATATAGACACAAGTCTTGTAACAGATGTTTATACTATGACGGTAATATAATAACCAGTTTGCGTATAAAAACTCTAACACCGTGTATATCTCAACAAACAAATATTAAATCAATAATAAAATTTATTTATCTACATTAAAATAATATCGCATCTATCAATTAAATCGTTATATTCATTTAATTTGGAATATATCTAGTTAAACCTTTAATTGTTATAATATACAAGATATATGGGCGGGCAGATACCAAGTCAATGAATAATATATAACTTTAGATCGTGTATAATAAGTTTTATTTTCAATAAATTAATTTATATATAGATGGATTCTAACAAGTGCTAAAATTACAAAGACATGTAATAACTGTTTTATTACAATGTAATTCATCGGTACCTAGGTGTAACTTTTCAAACCTAGGTGTAACTTTTCAGAACCTAGGTGAAACTTTTCGGAACCTAGTTATAACATTTCGAAACCTAGGTGTAACATTTCGGAACTTAGGTGTAACTTTTCAAAACCTAGGTGTAACTTTTCAAAACCTATGTGTAACATTTCAGAACCTAGGTGTAACATTTCGGAACCTAAGTGTAATCTCTCAGAATTATTGCCCCATTGAAGCCAACTTAAGCTGTGCGCCGTAGTCACTACACACTACCGCCGCATCGCGGCTGGCTACAGGACTGTCGAGCGACACTTCAAGCCACTCACAACATTTAGAGCGTGCTCACATTACTAACGTCTTGTACTTAAGTTACAACTGTCAACTTTTCAGTAAACTTTTCAACCACTGTAAAATCTTCATTTGTTTTTAGGCTTTCCAATAATTCGTTCGCTTTTAATCCTCTTTTTTATTGACACCCAATTCTTGCAACTTCATCATGACAGTAACTTAATATGACAAAACGTTGGCCATGTAAACACCCGTACAGCTATATGCATCCAAACACCACGCCTTAGTCATGATTAATAGTGAACAATACAAGTCATGATCAATCGTATCAAAGTCTAAAGTATTACATAATAATAGGCGAGAGACCTACCGTCGATAATAATGTCTTATGATTACATGTGTATATTTAAAAAGAATTTTGATAAGCTCATAATTTTACTAGAACGAGTAAGGCGCAGTGAGTGGAAGCGATCGGTTCCTATTACCGGACAACTATTGTGATAACAGTCACAACTAGATTTTCGTCCTTCAGACCAAAAGGACATCAGAAAAGACTCAAATATCTTCAAAACATTTATATAAGTATCTCCCATAGAACAAAGAAATTATGATTGTACTACACTAAACACGTATCCGATCAATATGATCCACTGTGATCATCCCCATTTATCTAAATTGAGTGTTTATAAACTCTCTATTCTCTAATATTTATATATTTTGCAATAGAAATTATTATTCCACACGTATAGTATAAATAACATCTAAAACATTGAGTGTCCGGTAATAAAAACCGATGACCAAAATCTTCATGAAGGCGACCGTTCGATTAATACAATCCGTACGATCGATTAAAATTATCGCTACATATTGTCATCGATTTTCAGCCTTCATACAAGATAATGTTACTATTATTCGTACACGAATTCCTTTATAGTAAAAGTTTTATGATCGAACGTGTCAGGCCCCTGCGAAAGATGAGCTGTAGGAATAATGAATGAAGATAAAGGGAACTCGTGCACCAACATTGATATTATTAAAATTTATAGAGGTACAGCAAAGGCGAGGTTCTCCGACGAAGCCCTAGTATCCATTATTACAAACGAGGAACAGGTACAAAAAGTAAAAAGTATCAAAAACATTTTGTGTCCCATATCAGTCGTGTTATTTGTGCAATGCTATTTTTATAAACAGTTTAATATTTAATAACAAAATTTCGTCTTGAAGTGTCGCTCAAAAGTAATAAGTAACCGTGTAGCCTCCGACAGACATATAAACAAGTGTATAATTATTATGCTTTCTATTATAAATGGACCAATCATGGCAGTGAAAGTAGGATCAGTGCTGTCATTGGTCGATTTCTCCCACTCTTATATGTCTAGCAGACGCTAGTAATAAGAACTGAGGTTATGTTTTCGAATTTCGTACAATTTTGAATAAATACTTTCTATATTATATTCATTTGATCGTTTGGATCATCCGAACTTCGAACACAGCGCCCCTGATCTTGAGAATGCGACCGATCCAAACGGATAAATTCCATTCCTTCATAGAATTAGCGACTCGTAAAAATGCTTTACTAACACTATATTTAATTAATATATTATGTTATATATTTATTACTTTATTAAAGAACGGGGATTATTTGAATAGTACTTTAACATTCACAACAGCTTTGCGTTTGCTAGACGTTTCCAATATGCCACGTAATCGCTCGTTCTACGACGGATAGCCTTCGAGTCTACGAGCTACTCTGATATGGTCTCAGTCTCAAGACAGTCCGTACGTCTGATCTATGATACACTCTCCCTACTCGAGCTACTGACTTGTGTCCGTCGTCGATACTCAAATATTGTTACATTGTAATTATTCAATTTGATTTTCGTAAGTCTTATTTCTGGAAGCTGCTTTGTTTGTGGTGTCTGTAAGTCAATAACTTGGACATTTTCTTGATCGTGTCGATTCCGTACACAAGTCTCTGATATGTGGGATGATGTGTGTAGCGCCGCGGGCCGCCCGCCGCGGTCCCACCCGAATGGTACAAAATTGGAGCGTACCTACATATACGTTTATTATATACAATGTACAATACAATACGATAAACACTATAGTGGCTACGGGGCGGGACGCCGGCGGCCGGCGAGGTATGTCACCTCGCGCCTCAGCATGTATACATTCTCACAGTAATATACATCGTAACTCGCTCTATATATAACAAACATTTCACGAACGCGCACCACGCTCGTCGAATAAACAACATAATATACAGCGGAATCGTAGCACTCTTTCGATTCGATTAAAAAAATTGACTAGAAAATCTCAATTCGCTACGAGCACTATGCGTGCGTGGAGGACGAGGAGAATATATCGGCAGCGCGCCACGCCTCGGCTTCCTCCTCCGCGTCGTACTGCTGCAGGAAGGGGTTGGTGGAACTGTAGCGCGGCGACAGGCTGCCGCGTCCCGGGGAATTCAGCGTCACGGCGAGTCCCGCCGACGTGCCCGGGATGACGGAGCGCGGGGACTCGCGGGACCCGGGCTCACGCGGCGTGTGCTCGCGCGAGTGCTCTCGCGGGGTGTGCTCCCGCGACGAGTCCCGGGACTGATGCTCTCTATCCCGCGGAGTGCTAGTCCGCGGGGAGTCTCGCGGGGAGGCCCGTGGTGACGCACGCGGTGAGGACCTCGGCGACGACCGCGGTGACGCGGTGCGCTCCGGTTGCCTCAGTATAGAGGACACAGATCCTCCATGTTTAATAGTTTCCGCAGGGCTGTGACTTCCGGAACTACTGCTGGGTGAACCGGGAGAGGATACTGTCACCTGACGGGACCGAGGTGGCGCGGGCAGAGGGCCTCTGAGCGGCGACTGCGGACGATATTGGCCGACCCTGACTGATGAGAGAACCTGCAATATATTAAAGTAACATGAAGTATTATATTCTGAAGAAAAGTGTGTTTGAGATAAAATATTAGAAGCAGTGATTACATGTGCGGGCGGCGAGCGGTCGGGCACGGGCCGACCCGAGAGAGCTGGCGGCGGAGATGCTGCTGATGCTGCCGCTTGAGGCCGATATGGACTGACTGAGGGCGGAACTCGGCCTGTCGACAAATAACATGTTTGTTACGAGACAGGTACGTTTCCAAAGCAGTGTACAATGGAACATGACAAAAGAGGTTCATTCTCAGTGTATAAAAAGTTGAAAGTGATAAAAGCCTGTTGAACAATGATGATGATGGAAATAGTGAAAGAAGTCTTCAAAAAAAAGTCAATATCCCAAGAATTGTTGAAGTGTCATGCAAAAATATTTTGAAGTCCTTAATTTTTTAGATATTATTTTTGATATTTTGGTGGCTTGTATTATTGTGTGAATTTTGTCTACAGCCAGCTATTCCCATCTTACATATAATGTAAGTAAGGAGGTCGTATATACCTTGGGGGAGTGTGAGTGAGGCCGCTGGCGACGCACTGACTCTGTTTCCACGCGGCCCGGTTACTGACTCGCCGCGCCGAACTGTCTACAAACATACATGCGTTAAGGGACCGCTTAGCCTTTAGACATTCAGTGTTCTTGTCTAGTGTATAAGTATAGTATTGATCAGCTATAGCATGCAGAAGAAGAAATAAGAGAGCTAAAGGGAGTACTAATGCGCATTGGGGCTTATGTTGACTCTCACTTGCAAATAGCCAGGCTTGGATTTTTGGCAAATTATTTATGACCTACTCAACTCAATAATATTATAGTTAAATTAAACCAGGCACTGGTTTACATCTTTATTATGTCTGACAGACAGGACGATCCTCAGAAAACGCAGAACGGTCTTCAAATGATAAAAACCAAATGGAAACAGGTGAAATCACCAATCCGCCTTGAGCAATGCTCGTGTCTTCTCTTTAAGAGAAGACAATTTTATTATTATTATTATTCATGTAAATGGAATTCTCCATTTAATCCATCCCTAATTAATTCTTTTTTGTGTATTAAAATGGAGCTTGAGCTCTTCATTCATCTGCCCATGCGCGGGAAGTACCTAAGAAAATGGAATGAGAAATAGCAATAAATGTGAAAGTAGCTTGGTGAGGAGTGGAATGTTGTCTAGTTGTGTTCTTTTAGGTCTAATTCTTGGAGTATGCTAGTGGGTCTATGTGCGTGCTTCATATGCTGCTATTTAGCATAATGATGTAAAAAACAACATTGGTATTGCGAATATTTCTTCAGTAATGTCTAGTTGGCTTTTAGAGATTGCTCAGATTTCTTTATCAAGCTAAACATCAATAATCAGGTCATAACATCCAAGCTGAAGACCAAGTGAAGCCATATTAAGTCTATACCCATGTTGTTTCTTACACAAATCTCTGAATGTAGTGTAAAGATTGACACAAGAGGTGACATTACCTGAACGTTTAGGAGCAGGCCAGATCTGCAGAAGACACTGCAGAACATTTATAGATCTTTGATAGTCCATTTCTGTTGGCGGCTGCGAGTGGAGCATCAACGGCGGCGCGAGAGCAACTGCTAGATGTTGGGGAGACATCTTGTTGCGGTCCTGAGCAGCCACGACCAGAGCTAAGTGGTCGAGTAAGAAGACCAGGGTGGCTCTTGATGCTCGAGGTAGCAACTCGACTACTGAGGCCATTAATCGAGCGTTGCCTTCCCTATCATCTGGGAGACATATTCCTAAAAAAGAAAATGAAAGGGACTGATGTTTTAATTCCATATTGGAAAGCTCATGCTTTGTAAATAGATTTCTGCCAAAACATGCACTACCAATCAATTGACATACTTTTAATAACTTGATTGACATAACGCGATTCCCCCATAGATTTTGTATGGCAACAGTAAATTGTCTAACAATTTTTTGATTTCAAAGCAACCTATGAATTAAATACAGTTATATAAAATTAATCGGGATTTCAAGGCTAAAGTAAATTAGGGATAAGGTGCTTTTCTACAGAAGTTATGTCTTGTTATTTTTGGGTAATAGTGTCTACTACGCAATATCTGATTTCAATATTGGCAAAATATCCTTATAACATTACTTAGGGGAGCCCATGAGTCTTATAGGATACTTACCCAGTGCGTCAAGAGTCATCTGATACATGCAGCGACTGAACAGCGGTTGTGGCAGTTCCCGCAGATAGTCCTTCAGTAGACCGGTGATAACATTAATATCAGGCACGGAATCTGGAACCAGTTCCACTCCTCGGGCGTTGCGTTCAAACGCTTCTCGTAGGATACGCTTTTTACTTGCCGAGCCGCACAAACGATAAAGACCTGTATAAAGAAATTGGATTTCATTAGACTGGACTGGAAATTTTCCCGACTACCGTAACAGGTGCCCTAAATGCTGGACCTGTCCTAATTGCACCAGCATTGCTTTCCCATCTAGTTAAACTTACCAATGATATCCAAACCGCGTCTCTCAATTTCTTCAACACATCTTCGCACTATCAATGGCACAGGTGGAGCGTGCGGTGGGCGCGGCTCCCTTGAAACTACTGTGTCCAACTCAGCACCGAATAGAGCCGAGCCTCGTGGAGGTGCCGGTCGTCTTCGGAAGAGATCGTGCGGTTCCGTGTGTCGTACGCGGATATACAAAGTGCCTCGAGGTTCCATCTGGGAATGAGGATGATTTTTATGGTATTACAATATCGGCAAACTCAAATCAATCAATCAAATTGTTTAGTAATTTTCTTGAAGTGATCCATCATTCGAAAAAGTCTGCAGCAATATCGTTAGTTGATGTTACCTTAACAGCCAGTTGATGAGCAGGTGAGCGTGAGAGCAGGTCAGGCAGAGTAACAGCACTTCGGTAGCAGAGTTTGTGTCTATGCTGTGGATCCCACGAATAAACCAAGACGTCCAATTGTCTGTTGTCGACTAGATCCAGTTCAAACGACTCGTCCCAGTCGAAAGCCAGCTCACCAGTACGAACCTACGTCAATAAAGGGGTATTTTAACCGACTTCAAAAAAGGAGGAGGTTCTCAATTCGGCCGGTATTTTTTTTATGTATGTACACCGATTACTCCGAGGTTTCTAATCCGATTAGTGTGATTCTTTTTTGAGATTGACCCAGTAATGGATCCTTTAAACAATATTACACTCACCACAGTACGAGCTTTATGAACACGATCACATTCCAGTACACAATACAGGTCTCTGGGTGCAACTGCTGGCTGCGGGGGCGCCAGCGGGCCTGACGGAGGTGAACCCGGCGATGCGCCCGACGCAGTTGGCCGTAAGCCCCGACCCGCTAACAAATGTACCCATAGCATGCCCGATACTCCGCCCGATAACCGAGATAAACCGGTCATCGAAGCAGAAAGACCGCCCGTAGTTGGTTTCTCTGCTTTATATTTTAGGAACTCTGTAAGAAAAATGAATAAATAGTAAATCAGTGTTTAAAAAAAAGGTTAATAACAAAAAATACAAAAACTTCTCTTAAAGAAACTTAGATAAGCAGTACATCATAAAATGAAGGGCATAATATAATACTTTACCATTAGGATTAATGTCAAGATGTCTTTGATGACGAGATCCAGGCGTCGGTACTGGACTTGGGTTGGGACAGTTGAACCTAGATCCTAGTTCAAGCAGCTGTCGAACTCGGCGAGCTGAAGGTGACCCTCCGGCCCCTGCGCCAAGCTGTTGGGTCGCTCCCAGTTGCTGAGAAGACACTGACCGAGCAGGCAAGTGCCGTGGTCTCTCCACCCGACGTCCTGCCAGACCTAATGATGATCCAAAGCGACTGGCACTTTCCATCTGAAAAAAACCGTATTAATCGAAAGAAACAGTATCAACGAAAATGTTAACAAATCGAATACAGTAGAATTTCTTACGTTTTTGAGCGCATCATGTATATTTTCAGCTGAATAGTGCGTAGGAAGTCGTGGACGCAGCGTCTCATAGAGCGCGCTGGTAGAGGGCGCCCGCGACATCCACGCCCTGTACTCGTCCGAAGTGAATACTGAAGGAGAGGACGGTAAACGACCTGATAATCAAATGATCCCTTTAGGATGTCTTTTGGTATCTTTATTATAAGTCTGTTTTGCTTTAGAAGGCAGAAGATTGACTCACCTCTGGAAGAACGAAGATCTAAACGTGAAGACAAAGGCTCTGGCTCATCTTGAAGAACACTTCCTGCTCGCCTACTCAGTCCCAACCTATTTGGATAAACAAAATTGATCGACTTAACTGTTTTTAGAAAGTATAGTAAGTGAAACTGATGCTTACCTCTGTCCAGTCCCTCTCACATCCCTCGGCAACGAATTAAACTTCGATCCTATATCTCTTCCCAAAGTGCTACTCCTGTAACCACTGAGTCCAGAATAGTAAGGTGTTCTAGTAGGAGCAGTTGCCTCGGTATCTGAAGAATAATCCAGACTGCGGTTCCTTCTTGCCGTTCCAAATTTACTACTATATGATGGTAGACCAAGCCCAGTGGTCCCATATGCTCCTGCAAGTGTGGACCCTAGACCGGTTCCTCCTAAACCTGATCCTAGACCAGAGCTTGTCAAGCCTGATCCAACGAGGCTTGATCCAGTTAGGCCACTGAGTCCCGTAGACGAGAGTCCAGAAGGAAGTCCAGGGCCTAAACTAGTTCCAGCCAAAGCGGATTCTGTTAATCCAGTGCCTGCTAGGCCAGATCCAGGCATGCCTACTCCACCGTATCGTTGATTATATCTTAGGCTTGATGCTGAAACATTTATATGAAATATGAGGTACTATCTAAAGCTAAGGAAGACGTATTTAAAAACATATTATCTCAATAGTAGAACCCTTACCTCCAGTTGCAGCTGAAGCTTTCAGGCTAGATCTGAGCAAGGAATGTCTACCGAAATCTGAATGCGTTTCTGCTCTGGGCAACTGCTGTTCCGATCCTGATCGTGGTACGCGGCCACCAAAACGTGTACTGAAATAATTATGATATAAGCATTTAAAGCAGAGGCCCAAAAGCATTTTATAAGAATAAAAACCAGGTTGACAGTGTCCAGATAGGTCACAATCTACTAGATAAATAGAAAAATTGCTGGAACCTATCCAGAATAGTGTATAAGTTCTGGAGAAAATATGAAAAGAATCCATTAGTACCTATCATATCTTCCGGTGTCAGCTGGATAGTAAGAGTGCACTTTCTCAGCTAAACTATCCAGTGTGTTTGGATAAGATCGCTCATATGGTACAAAATGAGTCGCTTGAGATTTTGGCTGCTCTGTGATCACCGGTGGTGGTGGACGGTAGCTGTGGATGGGAAAAGAAGCCTTTATTTAATAATTTAGTTGAAGGATAAACTGTCTGTTTCAATTGATCTTGGAAAGGTTAATGCCCTCTTGTATCGAGGGTGCATATTGTACAAACATAAGCTCCCATACACAAACAACTAGAACAACTACATGTAGGCCATAACAGTTTGTCTTCCAAATGAGAATTTAATCCTTCATAATTATTCTTGTGAAATATGTATTGAACGTTTCACAGGTTGTCAAATATGAAGATGACCCAATTATCAAGACTGCAACTCCAGTGATTTTATTACCTCCATGTAGAATGATCAGATGGAGGCCTTGGATTGTAATATAAATCCAAGGCCGTAGAATCTGGAGACAGAGCACCCAGTTGCAGCCGACTTCTTTCCTCTCTCCCGTCACCGACCGGACGAACGCCCCCACCAGGACCCGCAGACCGAAGCGTACCATGTCTGTTAAAGTAAATTAAAAAGAACTTTAATTTTAGAGTCACAAAGAGTTGGCGTCAGACTTTCTGTCAATTAAGCATCATGTAAATATTTAATTAATGTAAAAACGATGGTTAGCATTCTTCATATCATCATCATTATTTCAGCTTATAGCCATCCACTGCTGAACGTAGGCCTACCAAACAGATAAATATGCACCAAAACCACTTTAATTGGGGTCATCATTAGAAAAATGAGAGAAATGGTGTAGAAAATCAAACAGGTTTACAGCGAAATAAGACTTCCATTTTAGCTGTTTAATAAAACTCTAAGCATTATAATGTTATGGCGTTGGAAGCTAAAAATTATGCCAATGTTGGTTTTAAAATTCTATTTTGACTTATGCGCCATCTCCAGATGAAAGAGAATCGTGGCAATAGTTTCCTGTGCCATAAAATTCAATATAAAATATAAATCCACAAGGCAATATTATTACCGAGGCTATAATTTGATCAGACGACGTGATACGATTCTCTCATTCATGGAGATGGTGCCTTAGTTCTGTTGTACTCATGGGTTGCACGCATTATCCTGATTAAAATTCGATAATTTAAAAAGGTGCTTACTGTGAATAAAGTCCATCCACACGATCCCGTTCCCTCTCGTCATCGTCACGACAATCTCTCTTGAGCACAACGACAGGCGGTGGCTTGTGCTCCGACCGCGGCATGGATGGTGACCCTGGTCCTGATTTACCTGGTGAGAGGAACAGGATAAATAAAGAAGTATCTTTTTAGCATGTGCTTAAAAAGAGTTGCAACAATAATTTTATGTTTGAGGAACCATCGCTGTTTCTTAATGCAATTAAAAGTTGTATTTGGAATGCGTAATCGTTTACAGAATCCAATAAGCTTTCTTGCTACCTTAAAATTTATCGATAATAATGATATCAAACTGAAATAAATTAAACAGCGCCATCAAACCGACCTTTCCTCTGCCTCGTACATAACAACAGCCTCCTGGGTATCGACATAATAATGACGACATCATCCAGCGACATCCGCCGAACATCCACAAGGTTCACAGCCAAGATCTCATCCCCCACTTTGAGACATCCGCTGTTGTAAACGGCAGACTCCAACGCTATCCGAGATATGAACACTCCATCCGTCCGCGCCCCTCCGTCACCTTCCCTGATGTATAGCCCCAGGGTCTGGCCGGGTCGCTTTACTATTTCCACTAGTTGGACTATGTGACGGGAGTCCTGTGGAAGAAACGACAGATTAAAATATGTTCCAGATATTAGTAAAAACAGAGAGGGCTTAAAGAAAGATATGACCTACCCCCCTTCTCTTTTATAAATTGTATATTGCATAACGTTATTATTATTAATAAGTTTTGTGTATCTCCATACTGATAAAAAAGTATTTATCTAAGATACCATATTCCAATTTGGTGATAGTTCAACTAAAGTAACGTAAAATCTCAATTAAGACCTGCTAGGTACAAAAAAATGGAAAATAACAAAGCATCCTTTAAAGAAAAAATATTTTCTCATTCAACAAAAAGCCGAGATACACAGGCGCTTCCAATTCCCAACCAATCTGACACCTTACGACAATAGTATTGTATTGCACAAAGCACAACGAAATTCAAGGAAACCGCAAATGGAATATACCACAGAATCTATAGCGAACAATATTACATAGCTGTGGTATGAACCGTGCTGCACATCCCAACAATGCTAGGCTAAATTGCGTTCACATTCCCTGCGATCTAGGCCATCCCGGCTCGAACAAAAGGGTTCACTAGAGTAGCGCTCTTTCACAGTGGGTCCCGTACTAGGCTACGAGCAGACTATTCGGGTCAATGGAGCAGGAAAATTACCTGAGAGGACTAGTGTTTTTCAAAAAAAGAAGTTTTAACACTGTCTCTAATCACCGTTTTTTAATACTTCAAATATATACCACTCGCTCTTTTTATATAAAGAACAGTGAAATGATTAGAGTAGTTATTTCAATATTTGTGAGTTTCAAAATGAAATCTTTTTTAATATTTTCCAATCACGTTATTGTGAAGGATTGTAATTTATTTTCATAGTAGTTCGTGCAAAGATCTTCATTGCGGGTAACGATTTGTTTTCAATTTATTGTTGTTGCTTTTGCTATTGTAAATAACAAAAGACGCCAAGAGTTTCAGTAAAGTTTCACAGACTTGAGGAAAATGTATTGTTACGAGTTAAGTTTGTTGCATGAAGCGACATCTAAGAAACTCGTCTTCGAGTAATACCGCTTTATTCTGTAACATCTTAAAGATTTAACAGCATCATATGGTATACACAGACAGGCATAACACATGGCATAATTTATATACAATGCATCTTTCAACTCATTAGTATTTTCCAATTGAAGTTAATTTTGCCAATACGAACCAGCTCAGTCTAGCTTTTTCCTAACTATGTTAGGGTCGACTTCGAGCCTAACCAGATGCAGCTGAATATCAGTATTAGGTAAGGGTAGTACATGGAGCGACTACCTGACCTCCACAACCTAGTAACTGGGTAATACGATATCCCTTGGTAAGACTGGTTGTCAGACTTTCGGGCTTCTGACGACCCGTACTGACTGTCAAAAATCCACGTTAAGACAGCCGGGACCAACGGCTTAACGTGCTTTCCGAGGCACGGAGGAGTCTCGGTGTGTAAAGGTGGTCTCCCACCCACGGACGAACCTCGGCAAGCATTCATCCACTCGTGCAGCTGTTATTATTCACACAGAGCTCCTCAATACATAGTTATATAATTAATACTTATAATTTTATTATTACCTGTAATGAGAAGAATTTCTTGGCGGCTTCTATATTGTTACGGCCTACTTGTCTGATCTCAAGAATCCGTACGATCATCTCGCCGCGGCGCTCCACCGCCTGGAAACATTGTATCACATACTTAAATTGAAAAGTTCGGTAAACTAAAAGCGAAAAAAAAATTGATTTACTCAAAGATTTAAATTAATAGATGTGGCGTTACTTAGGTCACGCAAAATATAGGCAATAGATAAAACAGTCCAACTTGCAAAAAGTTATATAGTATTTGAATTATACAACTAACAGACGTGTGTTTTTTTAATAGTTTTGTAGTTAACAGTTTTATAGTAGTGTTCAATTCGACGCATTAGTTACATATTATTTAATTTGCTAGTTGGAAGTGAGCTCACACATCTTGTAGAAATAAAATTGACGTTTTTATGATTAATCAAACGAAATTCAATATCATTTGACGCAGGCACATCTAGAGGGTTCTTGAATAGTAGGAAAATTAGGGACATTTTCGACGGATTGTGACTGAGATTAAATTGCGATCGTTCCTATAAGTTAATAGAAGATTAGCTCTTACAAACAAAAACAGAAAACCATGACCTCTTTGTTATATTATTACAAAAGTCTACTTTATTACAAGTATTTAACTTAAACTTCTTCACAGTTGTACAACAAAATACCCGCTTGTATCAAAAGCTTACACTCATTCAATGTATTCAAGACACAGTTAGCTAAATATCTAACAGCAAATAATACCCTTCTCAAAAACTGAATGTATTGGATGAGTGTACCGTGAGCAATGTTTAATGCAGTTACGAACTTATTATTAATATTAGCATAAGGTCCTCTGTTCTCATGTAAGTGACTTTGTGTCTTTTTTGAGAATATCTTTAAACCTAACTTCTATTGTCGCATAACACTATTGACAATGGGCAAAAATTGTATGGAGCTTGGTCCAAGAACCTCCACTGATGAAACTTGCGAGAAATTAAAGTGCTTATGTGTCTTATAATTCTGGCAAAAGACTATTAGATACTGCCCCAGGGTTTTCTTGTTATGGAAATGTTTGTCCTGACTATAAATAATGTGATTTTACGTTTACGTAGGTACATACTTGTATTATATTTTTCTACCCTCAACGTACTATCATTGACGACGTGATCGCCCACGCACGCCTGGAGGAAGCCGTATTGTGTTGTTTATGTTACGGAATTGTGTAAAAATTGTATCGTTCATTACCGTTTACGATACACATACAACGGGTGTAAAAAATATTTAATGAAGCCGAAAGTCTTCTACTTTTCGAAAGGCTTAATTATATGTACCCATCGTTGAGATATCTTTTTTTTTCTAGACCATAACTTAGAAGCTTCTGTTTACGGAGATATTGAACGTCAAAATTGCAACTTTTTATTTAAGTTGTAAAAAAAATACAATTTTGTTAAATTATAGGTATAATTAACGAAACCATTTGACAGAAATGAGTTGCCTCTACTAATAGGGCACAACATCAAAACGCCAACATTTTCTGAAAGATATGCTAACTACCTAAAGTATTTCAATACTTAAGTATAAATTACATAAACAATTTGTTACTGACCTCGAGCGCCGCGGCCGTTGTCGAATCGTGGTCATTCTCAACCATTTCAATCTGCCTGAATATTTCATTGCTCACTCCTGATACCTGTGAACGTAATTTGGACGTTATTTCTTAATTTGTAATACTTTGTACAATGGAACAACCCATTTGGTATACAGGCAGATAAATTGTAACTACTTTTAAACAATGTTTCGAATGTGTTAATTCTTTTAAATTATTCTAAATAAGTTTTTTAGACACCACAAGAGAATACAGAAAGATAATTGTTGTTTTTAAATCAAATAGTTTGTTCGACCGTACATAATTATTATAAGTACACTGTATAATAGTACACTGTATTCACTTGTCCTGTATATATACAAAAAATTGAAAAACTTTTTTTTTTCACAAATAAACTAGGTACTGTTATTATTATTGTAAGCTTGTGCTAAGACAGTAAAGCCAAGGTAGTAGTTACTACATTACTTCGTAATGCAATACTTTAATCTTAAAACTAGCTTCATTTACACCAAGCATCAAGAAGAAATTCTAGCTAAGATCATAATGGTCTTGCAATAAAAAAACTCAAAGAGAAAAATCGTAAAAATATGGACCACAGTTTTAGAAAAAGTTTGTCTTATGTTGAGCTTCATTTCCTATATATCTACCTTAAACTCTTTTCATCTTATTACAAAAATAGATCATAGTTCAAGCCAGCTTTCCCAACTATAGGCCAGTTTCTTTTGTATTTTGAACTATATTCAAAGTGTAGAAAGTTCTTAATTTAAAAAGAAACTGAATTGAAAACCGGGTACTTACGTTGTAAACATAGCACTTTTATCGTCGTGAGAATAAAGTTCAAAATACAATACGTAACTGGGTTTAAGGTTTAAAGTTTGACAGCTCGTTTTGTATGTAAGCATAAAAGTTGTTAATTTTAGTGGTAGTCGGTATAACTACCGGCACGTAACTTGGCAAGAGATTTTCGTAGTGGGGGAAGTTCGCGCATATAAAAATGTATGAAATTGTGCGTGCGCAAACTTCCCCCACTACAAAAACTCTTGCCAACTTACGTGCCGGTAACTGTACCTTTCGGAAGTCTGGCTGCAGCACGCAGGGTGGTGCGTGGTTGGCGCGCGGCGGCTGAGGCGGGCCGGGCGGCGCGCGACCCGGCGAGGCCGTCAGGTCCGGCGCCGCGCGCCCGTTCTCCTGTACAAAAAGAAATATGTTATTGTTAGTAAAATATCACTGACCTCGATGAAAGAAAAACAACACGAGGAAACCTGGACTTATAGTTAGGTAATGTAAGTCTGAAATCGCCTTTCCGCCTTGGGCAAGCATGGTGATCAATGCTCGTACGTCCTCTGTATGAGAAAAGGCCTTTGACCGACAGTGGAACAATAAAATAATAGGCTGGTAGTATTTTTTTTTAGTAAGATACACAGAAAACATAGAAAAACAGAAGTTGTTCAATAAAAATCTAAAAAGGACGGAAATCCTAAAAAGGAACCAATGTAACCAAACAATGCATGAGTAAGTGACGAAAGAGGTATTATTATGATCATAGCCTCCTTTCGTATTCCAGCAGGAACTACTTACGAAAAAAAAACCTAAAGTTCGAAAAAGGAACACGGCCTCTCGAAGGTACCTCACGACCTTCTCTTGAAACTGTAACAAAAGATTCGTAAAACCATTTTTTTTTTCGATGGCGTACCGCACTGGTGCCAGAAATAAACCCTAGCAAATAGATCTATAAATCCCACGTTGCTATACCTTACTATAGCTTAATGTCTTTGCTCTGTAAGGCCTGTAAGTGACACTATCAGTTTATTATATTACAACGTAAACAGTCTACGAACTTGAAGCATATTGCGAGCCCCTTTCTAAGATATTGCCTCATTTTGCCCGGACTATTAACTTTCGTAGAAAAATAAGTTAGACTTTATTTTTTTATTAGCGTGACAGATTTTATTGATGAGTTTATGACGTGTTTTATACTTAAAGTTAAAGCTGTGATGTTTAATTTAGGAGGTGTTCAGTAATTTTCGAGAACTAAGAACGGCTGAATTATCGTAACTTCACGCCTGTAATCCCCAAAGGGTTAGGCAGAATAGTACACCCAGATTTCGCCAGTTATGTTTAACTAAAATTCGTAACAAAGTGATCCCTTTTTTGCATACGCGAGGTGCAAACTTGACTCGACCGGGTTATATACTGTATCTATCAAACTCCAGGCACGCGTTGATTAGATAAGAAACTAATTAGCATATCGTATGTGTTCGATTTTCTTGTAACAAGAACAGGGAAAAAGGCCTTTGAACATCTTAACATGAAATTACGTACGTGCTCCGTCGACGTCGAACAACGAAGTTATTATCTTGGTAGGGGAAAACATGAAATGATAATATAGATATTGAGATAAATATGATAGTGATAATATTTTTTCAATGCTATATTGCGGCCTTCATATGTGCAGATGTCAACTATCGATAATGAGGCAGATAACTGCTAAAAAACTGCCCTAACATAGCATTCTTATTGGAAAAGCTTAAATTTGTAAATTACGCGTTGATGATACACACATCAAAAGTGTCTAGGGATCAATATATTATTATTCCCTATATATTATTGATCCCTAGACACTTTTGATGTGTATATTTACTTTTTACTAAAGTAACTCTAATCTTCTTCAACTAAATAAACATTGAATGGCTAAATGTGTTGCTTAGTTCAAAACTCGAGAACGGCTGGATCGATTTGGCTAATAGCACATTAAAAACCTAAAACTTTTGCTCCAAGTTTTTTAATACAAAGAGTTTAAGTAATAACAAAAGCTAACATTAAACTAAAATACCAATTACATTACGTTTTAATAACTAAAATACTTTCAAAATAATTTCCACAAACTAAATACAATAATCCAACCACACCCCACCGAACAAACTTCTACTTATTCGAATTTCAAAGCGACCGCCAAAGACCGAACATAATGTATCGAACATTCGAACCCTTTTTTATTCAAATATTATTACGTCACAAACAAGTATGGCCGGTATTCTTATTTCCTTCGTTCTTCCGTTCGCGAGTAATATTGTCACTTCCTATTTGAATATGGAATGCGAATGTGGTGACAAGACGATAAGGAAAAGCCATTTTAAAGATAAATAGAGATTAAAGAGCTTGTTGGCTTTCGTTTGAAATGTACAGACGGAATGGGAAGCGAAGTTAATATTTCATTTTGAATGATTATTTGTTCAAGACGTTATCATTTTTGACAGATCTTGACATTATTTTGGGAATATTATAATAGAACTTGAATTCAAACGCTGTATGAAATCTCTCTATTATTAAAAATGTCAAATTTTGGATGGATGTTCGTTACTTAACAGCTAAACGGATCTGAATTGAATTTTCATTTACACATAAAATCACTATCATCATTAATCATTGTCTTTATTTACAGGATCACTGTCACCCACTTCAAATTGATGCTACTCCCTTAAATACAATCGCACACATACCAATTCACTACACCTTTACATAACTCCCAATCACACACACACACACACTCACTCTCACTCCACTTATCCACACAAAACCTTTACTCAGCCCATATACTCATTAATTACCACATTTACTCTTACACACACCAACACACCGTACAAACACAAAACAACTACTTCAATTATCTAGTTTTAAATTTAATCTGTATTTAGTTGTAATTATGTTTAGAAGTATGGAAGAGAGAGGTCTTCTGGCACAAGCACTTTTATACTTAAAAGAAGATCTCTGTGTTGTATTTGTTAAAACCTGTTGATAACGAAATAAATTCATTTTCATTTTTTCATTAAAGGTACAGAGATGAATTTATAGTCTGGAATAGCACATAGACCACTTTTTATCACGGATACATGTACGGTCCCCGGTATAACTTTGACGTGGACGTTCCTTACCTACATATACTTCGTAAGAAATACATTGTATGAAAAAATGTTTATTTCATTCTTGACAGGACTAAATGAAATAAAGACTGAGACAAACATCGAGACCAATTGGACCCAGTTTTAAACGAAGTTAAATGAACTTTTCTATACCATACATATATCATACAGCATATCAATGAGATTCATGAATAAATCTTTCTAAATAGAATGTTGAATGAAAAAATATGACGGATGACGTCACGTCATAGAGTAGTTAACTACGTCATATGCATGATGAATGAAGTGTGAGTGAAGAACCAAATGCAAATTGAAATCATTCATTGAAGGCGTTTTTATTCAAAAATAAGTTTTATTTAGAATTACTTAACATAACATCACGCCTGTAATTCCTGAAGGGTCAGGCAGAGGTGTATCCATTAGTACACCCACATTTCGCTAGTTATGTTTAAGTCCCACGTAATAATAGGGGCGAGCCTATTGCCATCAACCGGGCACAAATCCAGACTCCGAGGCTGCTACTGAGAAAAACCTGATGGTAAAAACCGAATAACACTTTGCCCGACCTGGGAATCGAACCCAAGACCCTCAGCTCAGCAGTTGCGTTTTGCGACCACTAGACCAACGGGGCAGTATTACTTTTTGTAGATAAACTTAGATTTAGATCTATATTAAACAAATATTGAGATATTATTTTACCTACATGTAGTTATCCTTACATTATTGTCAAAGTGGAAGTCTGGTTACAAAAAGAAATTACTTTATAACAAAAAAAAAGACAATTTATGTCAAATTAAATCGAGTGAACTACTCTTCTGTCTCCTGTACCTACAGTACAGTCGAGTACAACTCACTCCACAACTCGAAACTATCAAAACTGTTCTCGTCTGTACAAATCAAACAATGATTTGTCGGCCTATCATTGTCGTCCTTCCTCTGATTTTCGTTTGTGTGAGCGTTAAAATTTTTGGCGGTCGATCGACTGCGGGGCAAGGGGGCGGGGCCCTGACCTAGTTCCGTGTTGCCCCCCGCGCACCTCTCGCGTACGCATGAGGTCACTGTACTGCAGTTGCAAGCCCCCAAATACCGCAGGGTGACTGGACTCATCCCACAATACGGACCAACGACTGTAGTCGACACGCAGAGTTTTGTGCCAAGAGTTTGGGAAGAGAATAATATAACGTAAAATTTGAATATTTTGGTTGTACAGATAATGTTTTAATTTTGATAATACTTATTTAAGTACGATACAAAATCAGTAGAACATTATTCGTGATAAAAATTGTATCTGATGTTAAATTAACTAGTACTTAAAATCTTTAATTATTGGGTTTACTTTAAAAATTTTCGTTCTTCACTCACAGAGTCTTATGTTATTCTAAAACTACATAGTATTTTTATATATCTTATTATATTTTTGAGGAACAATTTTTGTTTTTTATGAGAATAAATTCTTTAAACTATAAAATAAGTATATCTAAAACGAAAAATAAAATTGGCAGTCATGGAGACTTGCGACAGAAATGAAAACTTAACGTCACATTAGCATGTTGGTGACGCGTCACATAAGCCTGTCAGTGACGCGTCACATAAGCCTGTCAGTGACGTGACATCATAAGTTTTGCGCCTACCAAATATCGCTCAGCTCAGTAAAGAAGTATTAACTTCAAAAAAGAATTATTGACATTTATTCTTTAACTAGTTCTTAATATGGGTAACAAAATTCGTGTTTCAACCTCAAGTTTTCTGAGCTACATCGAAATATTACTTGGAATTACATCTACACGAGTACATCTGGATCGCATAGGATGTCACTGCATCCGTATTTCGGTACATTGTGGTTAGCCTTATTCCCGCGCCACATGCAAATCTCTACGCCTCGTAGACGCTGCTACGATTTTCGTAGAGATATCTACGAAATTCGTAGCAGTGTCTATGTTTTTAAATATTCCACGACAATGTATTTGTATGAGCTCAAAACTGAACAACAGTGTACAATGGAACAAATTGTATGGAATAAAGTAATAAACATTTGTAAAGAAACGTTGTGAGGTGCACGAAATTTAACGTTTTATGATTGTATTTTTTAAAGACTTCCATTTTTAAAAAGACAGGTATTATAATATACTTTGTTTACACATTTTGTGAATACAAAACCACAAACAAAGAAATCCCATAAAAAAAACGTCTCTAAAAAAATGTGTTAGTACAATGCGATTCCTCATCTTATTTAAATTAATTAATTTATTAATGTATTTAAAAGATGTTACATAAGGCTTAAAACTAAACTACAGTTTTCGTATTCATACTTAGGTATATCTTCCATCTTTTAAATCTTCTGCTAAAGTTAAAAGTAACATACGACAGACTTAAACCAGATTGCAAGTGCACCTAAAAAGGTAGGTAACTCCAAACAAATTTAAAAAAAGAACAAGAAAATTTAAAAATCACACATCATGCAACCCAATATTTCACATCAACAAATGTTCCGTTGATTCATTCTGTCCACGCCCTAATGGCCTCAACGAAAAAAAAGTAAAAAAAAGATCCGATTAAACCCGCGATTCAGCAAACGGGCCGACTAACCTTTCTGTTTGCATACCAATTACACGGCTTCATGTATTTACAAGAAACTGACGCATACTGTGCAACAAACAACGACGTAATAACCTAACAACCTGCCATTCGATATTAAATCTTATGTCTTTGATGTAAGCTGCTTTTTCATTTGAAACTAATTTTAATATTTCGCTCGAAGGATAATAGACTTCTGTTGGCTGTCATGCAATATCCAGTGCAATATGGCTGCGGGATCTAATCTTAGGTCTTATTAGAGTACTAGACTTATTTGCTTGTTGTTTAGGTTCTGAAGATATGAGTTTAATGGTTTTAGTTGACTTATAAGAAGTAGTTAATGTTTGTTTGTTTGTTTAAACTTCTTGACAGAATGTCAATTCTACTTACTAAATAATGTGATACACCTTTAGTTCCGATGAATACAATGTCCAATACTCAATATTGTAATAATTTTAAATTAAAGTTTGTTTTTAAAAATATTTTCTATAATAACTTATTTTTATTGTCAATAAATTTTCTAATCCTTTCTAATCCAAACTCTTTTTTGTAGCATAAAGTTTTAATCTCTAAAATAACTTATAATTTCACAACCTTCCTCCAAAATTACAAGTTTGTCGACTTTGTGAATACTAAAGCGCCTCTAGAACCGTATAAATAACTTAGCTAAACCCAAACTACCCTTTTACGATACCTGAAGCTTCACATTTATGTCTGCATTTTCTTCGAACGCCCACAAATGGATTACTGAGACCTTTGAATAAATAATTTTGACGAACTACCTTTAAATGAGGCTAGACCTGTCGATGTTAGTCGAGTTATTTTGAAAATAAAGTTTTGATGTACCTATGATAAAGGGTAACATGTATACCTACAATGAAATGAGGCTATGACATTCAGCCTAGTATTGTTTCACTGCAAAGCAAAGGCGTTTTCTCACACAGAGAAGCATTGCGAACAGTTTAAACGTAGGTGGCACAAGATTAAGGAAAATAAATAAGTAGTTAGTATTAGGTATATTAACCCACAAATATAATACACATAACATCACGAATGTAATCCGTGAAGGGTTAGGCAGAAGTGACCTCGGTGTCTAGATTTGTGTCTGGTTGATGGCAACAGGCTCGCCTCCTATTACATGGGACTTAAACATAACTGGCGAAATGTGGGTGTATTAAAGGGTACACCTCTGCAACAAATATAACGTATTAATTATCATGTGTTACTAATACTAATGTGACTTTTTTAATTGATATATACCTACTTCATTAGTTAATACAATTCTGAAATCGCCAATCCACCTCGAGCAAGCGTGGTGATCAGTGTTGGAACCTTCTCTGTACTAGAAGGGGCCTTTGCCCTGCATTGGGACCGTAATAGGGTGGTATTATTGTTACAGAAAGAATAACATCACGCTTGTAATCCCCGAAGAGTAAGGCAGAAATGTAACCATCAGTACACCTACATTTCGCATAAGTTTAAGGCGCTCCACCCACTGAAGATGCGTCCCGCCGCGGTGAGCAGAGCGACAGATAACGCGCGCGGCGACGGAGGCGCAGATCTGCCTTACTTAGCGGTGAAATCTGCTCCCCCGCGCGGTGAAGCAGATTACGACGGCCTCGCGCTAAATAAATTTGTCTATGTCGAAATCCATCGTGCAAACGTCTTTACAGTATAAAATCACGCCCGGGACGGCAGAGCCGGTGTGTCATATCCCGCGGCACGCCCTGCGCTCCCGCGCAGATTGGCAGAATCTGCGCGCGGTGCGCCTTCCCGCTCGTTTCCGCGTCGGCAGTGTGTTGTGCTAGGCGTGATTTCTATATAAATTGAGATACTTGCATACAACGGTAAAATCTGCCTGAATAAATCTGCGACGGGGCGCGGGGCAGTGGGTGGAGCGCCTAAGTCCCATGTAATAGGGGGCGAGCCTATTACCATCAACCGGGCACAAATCCAGACTCCGAGGCTGCTACTGAGAAATAGCTGATGGAACAACCCAATAACAATCAATAAAATCATCCAATTCATCTGTTATCCACATATTTTGTTGCCCCCATTTTGTCCACCAATGACATCCATCACAGATGAACATAAATATTAATCTAGGACGTGAACAAGCATAGTTTCAGCTCGTCTCTCTAGCATAAAGTAATTTTCACGAGCTGTCTCGCTGCGGAAGCGCAGCGCAACTTGTAATCACCGGTCCTCGTAATAAAACTGTCGCGTGCTTCTCTCGCAGATTTATCATGTGGCTCTGTTCCAGTGTTTCACATCAATGTTATGTTTTATTAACATATCACGCCTGTGATTTAGGGGGTAAGCAGAGATGTGTTAGTACACCTAGTTTTCGTAAGTATCTTATTTTTTTTTAAATCGTTGGGACAGCCACACACCCCACATTAGGAATTTCTCATAGGTATATCGTGGGTGCGTTTACAAACATTTATAACTCACATACACAAACAGAAGGATACGGAATAATCATCTGTGGGCCATACACATATTGATTCCGTATGGGATATGACCCGCGACCCAGGGGGCTCGTCATGGGGTAATGTATATGGGGTGATTCTATTGCCATTAATGGGACATGATACTAAATAAATCTGAATGATAAATTCCAGTGTACCCACATTTTAAAATCAAACGATCATTCGGGCAATCATTCTTCGGGTAATCGTTCATTCGGGCGAATGATATTCGATATATTTATCGGTCAATATTGACGCACCTATAACACTTTTCCAGACCTGGGATAGCCTAGTACCCTAGAATGTCACAGGCTATCGATTATCGTAATAAAACGGTTGACCCTACAATACGAGGCAGTTATAGGTTATCGATTTTCGTAGTAAAACTGTGTGCGTTATTATGTAGTGTTCTAGTATATATTTTACAAAATTATTATTATTATTAATTATAGGCTCGCCCCCTATTACATGGGACTTAAACATAACTGGTGAAATGTGCCTTACCTTTCGGGGATTAAAGGCGTGATGTTACGTGTAAAATTATTAAAATCGTTTTTAAATATTTCCTGTTCTACTGTTACTTTGTGTAATATTATTATTTTTCGGACTGCCTCGTTGGTCTAGTGGTCGCAAAGCGCGACTGCTGAGCGTGAGGTCTTGGGTTCGATTCCCAGGTCGGGCAGTGTTATTGGGTTTTTCCATCAGGCATTTCTCAGTAGCAGCCTCGAAGTCTGGATTTGTGCCCGGTTGATGGCAATAGGCTCGCCCCCTATTACATGGGACAACAAATAACAGGCGAAATGTGGGTGTACTAATGGGTACACCTCTGCCTAACCCTTCGGGGATTACAGGCGTGATGTTATGTTATGTTATTATTTTTCCCAAATAAAAACCCCCCTTTCAAAGCAACCAGAAAGTGGATGTAGCACACACACCAATAAATTCACGTAATGACCACTGATTCAATGAACCGCTACACCCCGTAGGCAATGCGTAGCGTTCTCGTAACCCGAGATGGATGTTGTGTAGCCCAAGTGCTACGCGTGAGTGGTGCTACGCGGCAATTTTATATCCATTACTCGCTGTTTTGTGCACACCTGACGCGTAATGGGTGAAAAATATTCAATGCATAATTCAGTGAATTTACGATAGGAACAAAATACTTAGATATATACATTGACGTTTGTAAGCAGCCACTCAATAAAATTATAATATGGTTATCTCTCTGATTTAAAATATTAGTGTATCGAAAGTTTGGATGAATGGATGTTTTTACTTAATCACGCCAGAACGGCTAAACGTATCCGGATGAAATTTGGCACAGAGATAGACTAATAATAGCACACAGGCAAAATTTTATTTCGGAACAATATACATATATGTATTTATTTTTATAATGTATTCTGGTGGAGGGTGTGGAGGGTGTTGTTCTCTCCCTCACGTGGCCCGCCTCCTCCTTCGCTAGCATTACTGCTTCGCAGAAGGAGGTGACTGCATCCTCCTCGCCCCGGAGCATGGCCTGAACCAGGTCTGGACGCGAGAGGACGCTGCCGCCTATTGCCTTACCTTACCTTACCTTTCCGTAAGGAAACGGCGGTGCTCTGCCCAAGCGGGGCAGACCTGCACCGTATGCTCCACTGTGTCCTAAGGTAGACTGGTAGAAAATGCCTCAGGCATTAAGTCCGCCTTTGTAAAGTGTTTTTTTTTTACATGTGCATAAAGTTTTTAAATAAATAAATTAATTAAATAACTTTAACGTGGACAAAGTGGTGGGCGGAAACTAGTACTTATTATAATTTGAAGTGACTTCTAACACTCACACACATACTTGTATATTTATATGAATTGTGTATCAATGAATCTTTTATTGATGACTTTTGTAAAAGTCATTATATAAATTGTCACGTATCACGTGTACCAAGGCCATCAGTAATACCGATTGATTTTATATTTATCGCTTCGTAACATCTAACAATACTTGAACTATAATAACTGGACTATAATTATTTATTTTATTATTTCAATGTTTTCTTTTAAGAATTTTATTTAAATGTAAAGAATTGAATAAAGGAAATTATCAAAATATAATTGATAGCTGTGTATGTGTAGGCCATATTATTAATGTCTAAAAAATAATAGGCACTACGACAAAAATATTATTTAATCGAATTTTAAATGATTTTCTATTTTACATTTTTATTCTTATTAAAATATTTTTGATCCTGTCAACAAATATTTATATTCGAACACTTATTTACAGTAATATAATGTTATTTAATGAGCAGTTTCTAAAGAGTACTTATGGAGTTTTTTACCCATTCTTCTCCATACGATACTGTATTTTGGGAGGAGTAAAGCTAGATTTAATTCTTTTATTTCCTTTTTTTTTCTCTCTAAAACTCCCTTTTAATGGTTTAATCGAAGCAAATAATTAGATTTTAACTTTGATCAGAATTATGCACTTTTCAGTCAATAATATTGTCTATTTGAAAAAAAACAATTCACTGTGAGTACCATGTTAATGGTAATACTGTATATATGAGCTTCCAATACTGTTAAATATAACATGGTTAACATGACAAACGGCTGGTATTAATTACGGACTACGGCTCGTAGTAATGGCACGTTTATATGAATTTACAATGTTGCGGCGAATCGTAATTTGATACTGATAACAAGGTTTGTTTTGCCGTTCTGCGTTTGTTTTATGTAGAGAAATTGTTTGTCTAATATACTCTTCAAATAAACACTAAACAGTTCTGCAGCATAAAATATACTAGCATTTCCCGCAGCTACGTCCGCATGAATTTTATTGCAAATCCCAATTTTATTTTTAAGTAAAATATTGTCGATAGCTCTCAGTCAGGTTAAAGCAAGCGTGGTGATCAATGCTCGTGCCTTCTCTGTATGAGAAGAGATCCATGCCTTACAGTGTAGTTATAGTAGGCTGGTTTTATTTAAATTATAATACGTTTAATGTGTTGATGTAAAAAAATGTATATAATAGTTGATAAAAAAAACCCACAGACAACAGTTAAAACAGTCCAAATTCAAGGAAAAGTTAAGCTTTAACATAATAAAAAAAACAAAATTTAATAAACAACCTTAATAACGTACTTACGCTTTAATGAAAAACTTATTTACTTACTCATTTTATTTAAATTAAATGCAAACTTCATTAAGTTACAAACAAAGACAGAATTAATTTCATAAAACATTGCATTCAATTATATCTGTCTGAAGTAATGATAGTCATTATCAAGATGAAATTAATGAATGAATACAGCCGAGCTAGAATGAGGTCAAATAAACTGTTATAAATTCAAATTCAAATTCAAATTAATTTATTGTAGAACATAGGTAAAGTAAGATGATACAATATGTTAAGTATAGGTCTGCTATGTCTCGCCATTGAGGCATACAAAATTCATAATACGTTACAGTTAAAAACAAGTAAACACTAAGTAATTTAAAGTACAGCAATAATAATTATTAACAACAATAAAATTATTTGAGAAATTGTGATTTGTTATTATTATTTACATATTATTCATTATTATAATGTCCGATTACATGTCATATTGTGTGTAAATTAAAAGTCATATAAAATAAAAACCGCTTATACAAAGTACAAGTTCGCGGTATGAATGAACAGCAATTTGTAAATCATTAAGTAACACATGAATGGGGTAGAATAACGATTTGCATTCTTCAATGTTTAATTTTGTGAATATCAATAGGATTGAAAGTCGAAAAGTTTTTGAGCGGCCACTCCCAACGTTTTCACACTCACACTCATGCTCACACTTGTACAAATCAAAGTAACGGCGACGCCCTGAAAGCCCCACGTGTTCCGGTCTCTATTCAATGGTAAATCGAATATACGCATTTCGTGTGGACATTCTTTTCTTTGAACTATAAAAGAAAGTGTGAACTGAAAATACTAAAGAAATTCAAGCAAGAATTTAAAAGTCGTCGAAAAATAAACATTCATTGGGATAAAGCAAACGATGTCCAGTCTTTAATTAGTTAAAAAAATACTGTAGACAAATCCAAGACGTACATTAAAAAGACGTTGTGAAGCACACAAGGGGCCTCGGATCGATGGTCCGTCGTACTCCTAATCGATAGCACCGTACTACTACCTCAATGGGGTGCGCGCGCCGCCCAACTTACGTAACGCGCAGAACACCACCTGTTGCTTAATACTACCACCCATTTATAACCCGACCACGCTGGAAAGTCCGTCTCACGACCACGTAGAGTCGAATCTTGTGTACTACCAAATTCGGGCGGGTAGCCGGAGTCAATGCACTTGGGCAACCTTCGGCGCTGCACTCAAGGGTGCATAGTAGGGTAGCGGTGTGTAGGTATGATAATGATCTTCGTTACCGTTATTGGAAGGCGTAATGAAGAGTTTATGCTGTAAAGGGCATGGAACTGCATTAAGTTTCTTGCTTCGCGGGTAAAAATGGTGTGTCCTAACAAAACAGATTTGCGCTTGCAGATTTTTGTAAGCTTGAGTGCGTAATGTTGTTGTAAGCTCTAAATGGGGATTGGGTGACTGCATAATGGAGGTTTCTGAGTATTTTTTCACGAATGGTCAAACTTCTTTTTTTAGGATAAACAGTTTTCATCGTATCTTTGATCTTACATGATTTTCCTCTTTAGATTTCAAGTAGATAGACTGCCTCGTTGGTGTTGTGGTCACGCAGTGCGACTGCTGAGCATGAAATCTAGGGTTCGATTCCTAGGTCGGGCAAAGTGATATTGGCTTTTTCCATCAAGAATTTCTCAGTAGCAGTCTCGAAGTTTGGATTTGTACCCAGTTGATGGCAATAAGCTCGCCCCCTACTACATGGGACTTAAAACATAACTAGCGAAATGTGGGTGTACGCATGAGTAAACCTCTGCCTAACCCTTCGGGGATTACAGGCGTGATGTTATGTATCTACCTATGTATATTAGAGGTGGCGTAATAGTAAAAGTTTATTATGTTTATGACTACTGTGAACTGTATAAAAATTGCAAATTAATTAATTGTCACCTTGAATACAAGATCAAAAGTATTTACATCTTTAACTATCCCTGTTGAAGATAGACCCTACAATTAAATCGTAATAATGATTCTATTGTTTATTCCGAGTATTTACCGCCTCATTGCGGAGTGTGTCACTTAAACAAATGGACACACACGACCGATCCGTTCATCCGTGATATGCACAGTTTCCGGTTCTATGCGTAGCGCCGTCTGATCTCTGCGGCCATCCGGAAAACCGGATTCTCGCACGATTTTATCGGTTATTTACGGATGAACGCTAATATTCTCCTCTATTTAAAATAACATAATATCACGCTTGTAATTCCCGTAGGGTTAGGCAGAGGTGGACTCATTAGTAGGTAGGTACACCCACATTTCGCCAGTTATGTTTTAAGTCCCATGTAATAGGGGGCTGCTCGGCTGCTTATTGCCATCAACTGGGCACAAATCCAGACTCCAAGGCAGCTACTGAGAAATTCCTGATGGAAAAACCCAATTACACTTTGCCCGACCTGGGAATCGAATCCCAGACCGCATGCTCAGCAGTCGCGGTTTGCGACCACTAGACCAACGAGGCAGTCTACAAACCATTAAAATGTATGTAAACAGTTTTTTTTTTATTCATGAGTAGAGTAAATATTTACTCTCTCTGAAAGATTTCAAATGAAATAAAAGATGATATTACTAATAAATGCCTTACTTTAGATGAAAGAGCCTGTTACCATTATTTAGGGTAAGTACAGATTATTTTGCTACTCTGCGTGTTTATAAATCTTGATTAGATTTTCTGAAAGAGGAGTCTTAATCCCTTTGTGAAATTCAAAATATATAATTCAGTATGAAAATAATAATAAAGTAGTCTTTTTCCTTGCTATCGCTTGCATTGCTGTTATTATATTATTATTTCACTAGCATTTGCCCGCGACTCCATCCGCGTCACTGGAATAATTAATTGTTTTTTTACGTTATTACAGAAAATTTAAAGTAGATTGGACCAAGGAATCACGTTGTCTCATACAAACTTTGCCCCTCGTTTTCACCCCCTTTTTTTTTTTTTTTTTTTTTTTTTTTTTTTTAAGGTGGTAAAAATCATCAAATGACTCCTTCCGCCCTTGGTGGGGCGGAAGGGACTGTCAGACTTTTACTGACTAAAAAACCACCCAAGGGGTAGAATTTCGGGAAATCCTTTCTTTTCGAATGCCTACATCATACAATGAATGCACCCCCAAGTTTCAGGTCTCTACGGTCAGCGGTTTAGGCTGTGCGTTTATGCGTCAGTCAGTCAGTCATTCAGGACAAAGCATTTTATATGTAAAGATAATTAGATACATACTCGTAGATATAAATAATAATATTCATATAAAATAAGGTTAGATATAAACCAGCAAAACCCTCTACAGTACCTAGAATCAAATGACTTTTCACTTAAGGCTGATTTTTCAATAGTCAAACTTTTATCCAAGAAACAAATATGACATATTTTCTATACTAGAGCTGTCAAATCGCCATATTTATCCCTCCGTTAGAAGTTATTTGACGATTGAAAAATTAGCCCTTAATTATGGAAAATGCAATACGACGCCTACTTATCAAAACACTGCGTAGGGTTTCAAAAGGAAGCCCACACAGAGAAGCACGTTTCACTAACCAGACGTGGGTTTAAAGATCAGAATCGTTGAAGCATTGACAGCTTTATAACTACCGCCCACGGCGCCGCGGTGAAATGTTACCCTTATTTGTGATGGGTGACAAGATATATCGCTTGATGTTTACAGGGTAATTGGGGTGGGGAATGTCAGGGTGTTTTTGTGTGTAACTTATATTCTTACGGTTTTATAAGAAAATGGGCGTTTAAGAAGATGTGATTATTGGCAATCA
Source organism: Hoplodrina blanda (assembly GCA_949316365.1). Classification (NCBI taxonomy): domain Eukaryota; kingdom Metazoa; phylum Arthropoda; class Insecta; order Lepidoptera; family Noctuidae; genus Hoplodrina; species Hoplodrina blanda. The sequence continues at coordinate 5,547,923 of OX438582.1, forward strand.
GCTGGTTTGTTTTATTTTTTTCTGTGTTTTCGAATTTTGAAGATGTGATTATTGAAAATTACCTACTTGGTTTGTTATTGTTTTCTGTTTTCGAATTTTAAATATTGAAAAGGCGTTTGCCTCATACAAATTATGATGTGTATAATACGTTTGTACTTGAGTACTTTTTTCAATTTGATAACTTCTACATAGAGACATATACTATCGTATGTCGTAGTAGAAAGAGGTTAAGGTTTTTTTTTTATAACGTTGGGGCAACTCGAAGAATTTCTCCTGTACCTATCGTGGGTGCGTTTACAAACATATAAACTCACATACACAAACAGCCAGACTCGGAACAACTATCTGTAGGCCATACAAAAATTTGTTCCGTGCGGGTATCGAACCCACAACACGCAGCGCAGCAGCCAATCGCTCAGCCACTGCGCCGTGTCCTCAATTGTTTGTAGGAGGTACCTAATCTCTTATGGTACGGTCAGATTACAAATAATCTTTGACTAATAGAAATCTACGATAATGTTTATAATTATATCTATTGAACTTCAGCGGCCTTGGAGACTGGATTTGTGACCGGTTGATGGCAATAGTCTGTGGCAATAGGCTCGCCCCCTATTACATGGTACTTAACTGGCTAAATGTTGGTGTACTAATGGGTACACCTCTGCCTAACCCTTCGGGAATTACGGGCGTGATGTTGTAATATGGTACTACATTATCCAATGAGAAATTCGATAACCATACAAAAACATTATATCGTTCAAATTAAACATATCCTTATCTAACTCCGCTTAATTGGTTGGGAAACATTCTAACATAATAAAATAATATTCCTTACAAAAATATTGTCACAGAAACACGTGTAACGTTATCGCCGAAGTAAATTCCGAACATACATGAAATATTTCATTAGGTATTTATTTACTGAGTCATAGTCATCTATCTATACATATAAAAAGCTTCGTCCTGACTGACGATCAACGCACAGTCTTAACCACTGATCGTAGAGACCTAAAACTTGGATGGTGTGTTCTTTGTATGACGGAGGAATTAGATAAGAAAGGATTTTCCGAAATTCCAGCCCTTACGCCTGCCGGGGTTGCGGGACGTCTTAACAGGATACCGTGGCCCCGGAACGGGCAACAGAAGGAACAGGGTGGTTTTTTAGTCAGTAAACAGACAGTCCCTTCCGCCCCAACCAGGGCGGAAGGAGTCATTTGATGATTTTTACCAACTAAAAAAAAAAAAAAGGGTTCGAAAAAGGGGGGCAAAGTTTGTATGGAGAAACAAGATTAGATCGCCAATAACCGACATGTACGTGGACGAAGTCGCGGGCAAAAGCTAGGCCAGACTAATATTATAAATGCGAAAGTAACTCTGAACAGATTTTGATGAAATTTGGTACAGGGTTTTAACCCCAAGAAAGGGCATAGCAGGCTACTTTTTAACTAGTTAACTCGTTTGGGGTGGAAACTCTCGGGTCGTGGGGTCCGTGTGCCCATGGCCTTTTCAAGGAGTTGTCCAAACAGTTGGTTGACGCTTCCCGTGATCCAAGGCCTGGTTATTACCTTGGCCAGAGGCTAAGCATTGCCATCCAACGTAGCAATGCCAGTCTTTTGGGCATATTTCCAGTTGACAGCGATACGGATGAATTTGATGCCATTTAATTTTGGTTTCTTTTTTATAAATAGGTAGGTAAGTCTGTAAATATTGTAATCCTAGGTATTTTTTTTTTACTTCATTTAATAATAGAACAAGAAACGAAAACTCAGAACCTTTTGCTTGCCAATCCCACGCAATTAATAAAGGCCATGGCAGCTTACAAAATAAATAAAACTAGGTAGGTACTTCATAGATATTTCGTTTAAATAATGTACCTTACGAAATTCGTGTACCTACCTTTATTCAATTAGCCACGGGTTACTAGTCTTATATAATGTCAAAGAATATTTACTTAAAAACAGATTTACAAAATATTAAACTGATATTTCGTGTAGTGTGGGCGAAAAACAATATGTCTCGTGGGTGCAAAGGTTAGGCCTTGGGATTATTTTATATAAAAACAAGCTTTAACCTGTGACTTCGTCTGCTTAGACTTTAGAATAAAGCTAAAGTTCTAAATTATTTTCATTTATCTAATACTAGCTGTCCGCCGCGGTTACACCCGCGTCTTTGGTTACTGCTCCGCTCCCGTAGGTCGTAGCGTGATGGTATATAGCCTATAGCCTTCCTCGATAACTAATCTATCTAACACTGAAAGAATTTTTCAAATCGGACCAGTAGTTCCAGAGATTAGCGCGTTCAAACAAACAAACAAACAAACAAACACTGCAGCTTTATAATATTAGTATAGATTTCAAATGCGAAAGTAAGTTTGTTTGTTACGCGTTCATGGCTAAAATATTAAACTGATATTGGTACCTACAAGTGAGCCTAAGTGACCTCTAACTTATCTTGTTCAAGACTTAAACTCACTCCTAACTCAAATAGGTGCTTAATATCTCCCCATGAATCAAGTAAACGTTCGTCTTAACTTCCGTAACTTAATTCGGCTAGCCGTGGTTCAAGCATTAATACCACTTACATTTACCCCTCACCCCATAAGAGAATTAGAGCGAAAAGATAAGTCCATTCAGCTTAATAATCCCATTTCAGGGGAAACCATCAGATTGCCATAAAAGTTAGCAGAATTGGATGACGGAAATTATTTATTACTGGCTTCTGCCAGTGACTTTGTCCGCGCAAGGTTGATATACAATCCTAAGGGAATCGTACATTTTTCCGGGATAAAAAGTAGTTTATGTGCTATGCTAGAGTATGACCTATCTCTAAGTCAAATTTTATCTAGATCCGTTCAGCCTTTCTGGCGTGATTGTCGAACAAATATTTATCTAAAGTTTTGCATTTGTAATAGTAGTAAAGTTATGCCCTTTTAAGAAATTTGACTTTGTTAAATTAATTATTATTTGTAGCCTGCGTGAGGGCGATATAAAATAAGAATGTATCGACCCCTTTAGTACTCCAATTATAATATTCCTATTACTGGAAAATCAAAAATAAATGTTGCTTTTTCTTTCTTCACACCAAAACAAACTTTTTCCTTTTTCAAATTCTTCGTTTCTTTTTTGTTTTGAAGACTATTCTAATGAGGATGCTAGTATCATCCATTTTGTTCGTGTGAACAGCCTGATATTTTTTGATCAAGAATTTTCTTGTCTAATATTTCTTGCTAAAGTTCACTTCTCCATTAAAAATAACGTATCTTTAGTAGGTAGCCATAAATCTAAACCCGAAAAATGCTTCACTAAGAACCAATAATAAATTTTCGTGAATAGTACCAACTCGTGTTCTTTTTATTGAAGTGAAGTCTAGCCGATCCTGCCAGGGTTTGGCTAGGCAGGCTGAAAAAGAATAAGTAATTTTCAAGGATAAAGAATACTGCACATTTAAGGCAAAGATTTAGAGAGCTTTTAGGGCAAACTTGGCACATCAAAGTATAAAGTAAGTATAACTAGCTTAATGCCTCGTCTACATAAATGTCCGGTATCTGTGGGGATTAAATTTTCTTGCACGGAACCCTAAACCTTTCCTATAATAAAAGTAACTTAAGTTACTTCTTACTATATCAGCTATCTGCCAGTAAAGTTACGTCAAATACGGTCCAGTCGTTTCAGAGACAGACAGACAAACATTTTTTTTATTAGTATCTGTTGAAAGCTGTTATTTTGATATTACAAACAACCACTTTAATTATATTTTGGTTTAGTATACCTAGAATAGATACGTGGGTTGTAAACATCTATTTACCTTGTTTTTATCGTTGAATTTCACTTTGATATTATACCAACAAAGCAAGTAAAGAAAATACCCACGGTATCTGCGCCTATGAAAAATCTGTTGTTGCTTTAATCAGCCCTCCTGGGGCTAAATAATTAAAGTCGTTAATACATAACAACACATCACGCCTGTAATCCCCGAAGGGCCAGGCAGAGGTGTACCTACCCATAGTACACCCAAATTTCGCCACATACATACATACATAAACACGCCTTTTTCCCATGGAGGTAGGCAGAAACCACCAATCGCCACCTGCTACGATCTTTACATACTCCTTTCGCCTCATCTACGTTCATACATCTCGTCATACAAGCACGCCGGTTACGAGTACTCCGCACCTGACCTTTCTGAAGAACCTCACATTTCGCCAGTTATGTTTAAGTCCCATGTAATTGAGGGCGAGCCTATTGCCATCAACCGGCCACAAATCCAGGCTTCGAGACTGCTACTACCAAAACAACCCAATAACACTTTGCCCGACCTGGGCATCAAACCCAAGACCTCATGCTCAGCAGTCGCGCTTTGCGACTACTAGACCAATGAGGCAGTACAGTAATTTTTTAATGCACTAGTCTCATAATTCATGTGACTTATTCTATGACTGGCAAAATGTGAGTGTATTTTACACCTCTACCACTTTCGGGGAATACAAGCATTTTACATTCAAATGTTTTGTGTTTGCATACATTCCTATACATTGCCTTGATTGTGTTTTGTTTCTCTCACGTAAATCTAGAGGAATACCACAAAATTTTTGATGGAATTTCCACGTGAAAAACCTTTAGTGCACCCTAAGGTAGAAGTAAAGTGAAATTGCGAAAAATACGCGCTACCCCCATAAAACATTTCCACATGAAATGGTGGAGTGTTCCACAGACCCGTAGAATGGGTTTCGTGAAATAGGCACTTCGGAAAGTGATAAACTTGTCACATCATTTTGACGTCTTGCCTGCGAATGAAACTACGGTTTGAAGTCTCGTACTGTGATGCACAAACTGAGATAGGAATGGTTTACATCTTTATCTTACACTAGCTTTTACCCGCGACTTCGTCCGCGTAAATTTTGGAAAATCCGTTCTTAGCGAACGTCTACTAACTTTAGTCTACCTCTGCGAAAGGGGGCTGGACGGAAAAAATTAAGACCGAAAGTTGTAACGGCACTTTTTGCTATAGTTGTAAGCCGTGCGGCGTGCGCGTGTTTCTCTGTCTCTCTCTCTCTCTCATAATTATAACTTCGTTCCATCCGGGTGTCCCTTGACACCTCTCAGGTTTTTTTAAATATTTTTTTTGACCCATGACTAATACTATATACTCGTTACAGTTTTGGAACCTCGTCAAATTTAAGGAGTTAATACTAGTGATTCTTAACACGAATCTTTAGTAAAATAAATATTTTTCAAATTCTAACCTCTAGGATAAGGCAAGCGGGATGATGAACCCGCATGCACATAGTGATATATTCGCGCAACACTGCCTAGAAGCGGTACACCAAACAGAATTGCCCCGTTGCGTGCTTACGCATACGATTCTGTTCTTTGAAAGAGGTAAATTCTGAAATACAGTCAAACATAAACAGCAAAATAAGAAGTATGTATAACTTGGCGATGATTGCTAACAGACTGGATTGCCCTTACATCCAGCAATGCTGTAGCAGACATATTATGACCTCGTGAGTGTGCGTATTTGTCTGTGCTTGTTATCCTGTCTGTACAATTTATGTCATTTTATGTATCTGTGTGTATACATGCCTTGTTACTTGAAATAAACGGATTTTATTTTATTTATTAATTAATTTTATTGACCAAGTGTCGTAGGTAATTTTCTTTCATTTAGGTATGTCTATAATGACAATCTTTTAATATTTGATATGGATGCAAAACTGCTGATGTAGGTATAACGTAACTTCATAATAATGCGCAAATCTCGTAACGATCTCACATAACATGATTACTCCCAACTCGTGTTTACGTTTTTAATCCATTTTCATACTAACTAGGTTTATCCAAATAAAAAAAACGGTTTAAAAGCAATTACTTCCACCAACTTCTCAAATGGTACAAAGATTTTCACTTCAAAAAGTAAACCTGTTCAATGGACTCGAAAGCACACATTGAATATTTGAATGACAAATAGTCTTCGATCTCCCATTAAAATATTCAAAGACTTTGCTAATGTTAGTATATAAAACAGAACTACAATAATATTAAAAGCTGCAATTAAGTTTACAGCGTAACCACAAAATCAATTTCCTAGCTCCATTTAGAAAAAAGCAGCGGAAAAAGCGCTTCAATAAAAAAGCAATCAAGTTTTTCAATCAAAATAGCTGCATGTAATATCTGCAGCCCCGGGCAATGTGGACCGTCAAGGCTACCGTCTAGACAGGACACGGACAAACTGTCAGTTCTGATAATTTCATCTGATCTATGTGCTATTGCTTTTGATCACGGAATGCAATCATAATGTAAAAGATGACACAAAATGCGCGAAGTTTGAAGGTTTTACTTTTTGTGAGTAGACATAACTTGCAGAATTTAAACAAAATGCGGCCGCGTAAGGAGTTTATCATGCCATTTCACTCACACAGTATAGCGAACGAGTGGCAGAACATGATAAGTAAGCCATTTTCAAATCGTTTATGATGAGACAATGTGGGCATTTGAAATGAAGTTTTTTCTGTGAGAAACATAAACACATAACATCATGCCTGTACTTAGTCTCCGAAGTGTTAGGCAAAAGTGTACCTATTAGTACACCCACGTGGGTAATTGGGGGCGAGCCTTTTGCTATCAACTGGGCACAAATCTAGACTCCGAAGCTGCTATTTGTCTAGGTTTATTTACGATGTTTTTCTTTACCATCGTCAGTTATGTCCAAGATAAAATTAAAGAGTAGGTACATTATTTTGAATTGATAAAGTCACATCATTTAGTTGACTGGTATCGAACCCGCATTCTCTTGCATGACAGTCGGGCACCACCACAGGGCATACATAATGACATCACGACATTTTTTACAATAAATGGATTAATCATGTATTAAAGGAACTGTATAAGAGATATTTTGCATTTATTGGCCATGCCGACGTCGGAAAAAAATCTTCGATCGTCGAAGCCAGTACTAGTCAGCTTTGGTGCAAAGAGAAGCCGACACTGACGTAATGATAGACTCACTCAAAGGATGACGTAATCACATCACAATATCTCCATGACAATATAAAGTTTATCAAAATATCGTCAGTTAATAATATTCTAGTCTCTCAGCATAAATCTAGTAGGGTAGCAGCTCAAGGATATCGTCTAGACAGGGAGACAACCGCCATTATGCAAAATGTCTACTGAAATATTTTCTATTGCTCTTCTACTTGGATAGCAATAGATGTCAATGTCAATCAGGAGATGGTTTTAGGAATTAGTAGTAAATATAATAATATGTACAATATTTATAGACTTATGAACGTTTACGCCTATGTCATTTCATACAAACGAAAGTCCGTTTTATAGTTTTTTTTTTAATCTGCCTCGTTGTTCTATTGACTGCCTCGTTGGTCTAGTGGTCACAAAGCAGGTCTTGGGTCCGATTCCCAGATCGGGCAAAGTGTTATTGGGTTTTTCTATAAGGAATTTCTCAGTAGTAGCCTCGGAGTCTGGATCTATGCCCGGTCGACGGCAATAGGCTCGCCCTCCTATTACATGGGACCTAAACATAGCTGGCGTAATGTTGGTGAACTAATCAGTACACCTCTGCCTAAGCCTTTCGGGATTACAGGCGTGATGTTCTGTCATGTTATTTTTTTTTTAATTAATGAATCGATTATAATGAAACTTTCTATAGGTATATAGGTACATAAGCAGGATACATAGGTCTAAAATGTTAGTTGAGAACATTTTCATCATATCATATCCTATGACGAAAAGAATGAATAAAGATTTTTTCTCTTTTTTGCATACTTAAGTCATGAGTGTAAACCTTTTGCTCATTATTTTTACCCTCCATCTTTAACAAAAACCTACATTGCATTTCCTTTTAAAACTACAAAATCCCCCACTAAAATCTTCCACTATAACAGTTCAGTTAACGTCGAGACAGGCGCCAGCCGCGAACTAAACCCCATTACAAAGCTGGTGACATCATGACGTCATCACCAACCGATAATTGAAGCTTAGGAGGACACGCCATGACCTGTCTGTGAAGATTGACCTATTTTGCAGATGAATTGATGTGTTGTTTTGTGTCTTGGATATTGTGGAGGGTTTTTTAACCTCAATAACTAATTTAGACTTTGTTCTTTTTTTAAACACTAGACATTAAGTCTTTGTTCTCATATTAAATACTGGCAAATTAAAAACTCTGTTCTGTTTTTGAACACTGGCAATTTAAACTCTATTCTTTTTTTGAAACCGGATAATTTAACAAGTCATTTTTTGAATACTGGTAATTTAGACTCAGATAATTTTTTTAACACTGGTGATTTAAACTGTTCTCTTTTTGGACACTGGCAATTTAGACTGTTTTTTTTTTAAACACTGGCTGTTTCTTTAAACTCTGTTCTTTTTTGAACACTGGTAATTTAGAATTTGTTCTCGTTTAATTATAAACATCTAGGTACTAGTATTTTATTGCATCTTTTTAGATACCTTCTTTTACTAGAAAATTGGAGCATAGCGACTCGGCCCAATGTAAAATGGTAAAATTACGAATTTTTTCAGCTATGTTAGTTAAAGTAAATGCATCAACGATCATTTTTTTAAACTAAAACTAATTAAAACTGACTCCGTACACTGTATAAAATAAGTATTTAAGTATTCGGAAACTTAGTCTTGATAAGAATCTTAATAAAAAACAATGTAGTTTTTGTGATAAAACGAAAGAATTAGTGTTGCAGGAATAGACTAACCCTACTTGTGTATGCATAAGAGGTGCCTCAATGGAACCAGGGTGCCAGAGAACTTATTTAGGACTAGGTTGTGCTCACGACTTTGCCCGGGTGAACGTCGGTTATTGGCGGTGTTTTTTTTTATTGCGCGAAACGCATATTCTTTTTTTTAATAAAAAGTGGTCTAACTTACTCTTTATAAGATCAACTATCTGCCAGTGATGTATGACTGTATGATAATCACAGCATGATGTACCTAAGTACTTACCTATACAAATAAATAAAATTGAAGTGTCTGTGAGTATTATCAAAATAAGTTTATTACAAAAAGTATATTAAAATGACCCAAAAATACATATTTATACGAAAAAATAATATTTTTGTCTGTTTGTTTGTTCCGGGAAATCTCTTAAACGATTGTACCGAATTTGACGGGGCTTTTACTGGCACATAGCTGATGCTTTAAGGAGTAACCTAGGCTACTTGTATTTTAAAACAAGAATTAAGGATCCGCAGAACAAAAAACCCAACAGGTAACCAATAATCATGCGGTTCTGCAATAAATAAAGTAGGTATACGAGTGCATAGTTAAATTATAAAACAATCAAAAACGGAGTTTACCATCAATAAAACGTTTAACCAATACAAAGGATTGATCAAACAGAGACCCCGGGGCACCAAAACGTTTCACATGACTGTTTCACGCGACTAACGCGAAAGTTTCCTTTGAAATGGTTAATTTATTCGTAACCTATATATATATATTTACATGACAAAAGGTACCCTTGTAAACAATGCCGTGAGAGGAATTCCTTTCATGAATAAAAGCTTTATGATACATCCCTTAACTTGATGTAATCTCAAGTATTACAGGATAAGTTGAGTTGTTGGGAAGGCTGTGTTAAGTTTAGTGTTTGAAGAGCAAGTAATATGCGATATTAAACACATGCTGAGCGGTCTTTGAAGTCTTGAGTAATATGCAGTATTTAGTTTACCTACCTATGTTTAAATAATTGCACTATAAAATGTACTTCCGTTGTAAATTTTTTTTAAAGGTCTTTTATTCTTAATCGTGAACCGCCCGTAGTGATAATTTGGTCAATAAGTAGCAGACCCGATGGAATTATGTACTTATTCATAGATAAAAGTCAAAGTCAACTTGTGTTTACGTAGAGTGAAGACTATAGTCTTCACTCTACGTAAACACAAGTTCACAATATTGTGTAAGTATCTCGGACGTGAATTTAAATTTAAGATGGCCGACAAAACTAAGCTATACGTGTATATATTTCAATTAAATTCATCAAACTAATAAATAACTACAATTTTTATAGATAAATAAACACGCACAATTGTGTCTATGATTGATCTGCAGTACCTAATCCGTAGATACTAATCAGTAAGTACATGTAGGCCTAGACATTTCAAACTGAGCCATATTAAATCATTCACTGTTTGTACTGTTTCAATATTCAAAGTCAATACATTAACGAGGTAAGTTACTTAAAGCGAACCAATAGATCTTAATACTATCTCTAGAAGTTTATTTATTTAGTGAGCTAGCTAAATTACGATGTACACGCGTCTCTGATAAAATAAATCTTTTTTTTTTTTTAATTCTTTGAATGTAGTAGAAATAGAACTTATAAATTAATTCGAGAATCGATTTGATACTTTTATTATTTACAACTTAAATCCAAAATTAAATGTGTACAAATCTGTTAAATGATAATAAAATTATTACGTCCCATTTCACCTAAAATGAATAATGTATCTCAATAAAATTAACAATCTTAATCGACGATCATTGACTGCGGCCTCTGATTGGCCCTTGTAAGATTACAAACTGCAAATTCGGCCATTGATTGGTTACATGTAAAGATCGGCATCAAGTTTGGCATAGAGATAGATTATTAATTTCAGTCGAATGTTGACACGAGGGGTGGTAACTTTCAAACTTAAGGTCACTTCAAAATTCCTCAAGCATTACTTTGAACTGGTTTAAAGCCATTAGATTGGTTAAAACGATTTTTGAGTCGATATACTCTTTAACTAAAAGGTGTACAAATCATAAAAGAAAACAAATGCAAATTAAAAAACTCGCCCGCAGCTGTCAATGTGACAAGTGCCCAAAAGACTGGCAGCATTGCCATATTGTATGGCAATGCTGATTTTTGGCCCAAGAAAACGGCGACGTGAAGAGTCGGTCAGGCGCTTGGCGATGTCCCGAAAAGGTGAGCACTCGGACCCCATGGCCCTAGTGTTTTTACACTTAACGGCTCAAACAAATAGGCTTCCAAGATTCAGAAGCCTTTGGTCCACTGGTGCCACAAATTTAACTTACAATTTGTTGCTAACACGAGAATACACTAAAAAATGACAAATATGGTTAGCCTGTGTTAGTGACTAACTTGGAGTTAATATAACCCTAGCTAGTGCTAGCGGGCCTTAGAGGTCTTCATGTGTTTATTATTATTACAATCACCAAGTTGTAAGTTTTCACTTTATCTTTATCATATCCCGTTCACTTGCGCGGTCACATTACTTTTTTGTCTATGATGATGTTTGTTGAGCTAGTTACCATTTTAATGTAAAACATCTGGCCATCATCTCCACAAAAGGTCATAGGTCGACCTTCAAAACAATGCTTAGTAAGGTCATTTAGGTCGAGACTTGTATTAAATCTGTCACTGCTTAAATCAAGATTCATGACTGACCATTGTTCTAAAAAGTGTCTCAATGTTTTTTGCGAGACTCACGAAAAACACGAAAGTAGTATTTCTTAAGATTTTGTTTTTTCTTACCGGCTGTTTTTTTACTTCAATTATTTCTATTTGAATTTACACACATCAAAAGTGTCTAGGGATCAACATCCCTAATCAATGTTAGGGATCTTGATCCCTAGACACTTTTGATGTGTATACTTTGCAAAGTTCCCTCCTACACTAGAACAAGTATTAAAGAAACCTTAGACGTAGCTTGGGATTACCAGGAGACGCCTACATCACCCCTAAGCCTTTGTGAGTCATCGACCAAATTAATTCCTTTCTTTGTACAGCTTGTACGTACTCTATGAGTGATTCAGAGTTAAAGTGTGAGTTAGGAACGATGGTGGGAGGTGTATGATGAGTTGGGTTAGTCATGTAATTTGACATGGAATATCGCTTGTTTTGCTGAAGGGTAGTTGTGTAGCTATAGTTTACTCACGAGAAAGAGAAACTGACTGATTGACTGACGTACATCTGCACTGCCGAAACAATTAGAACTAGGAACGTGAAATTTTGCATACGGCTTCCTTTTATGATGCAGGCGAGCACTAAGAAAGGATTTTTAGAAATTCAACCTCTAAGGGGATGAAAAGGTGGTTGGGGGGAGTCCAATTGTATGTTATATCTTATTTCTTGGTTGATTTGATTGACATCAACCTAAAACTTGGCACTAATAGGAACCTAATACGTAAATACCTAATAAAGTTTTACTTAATTGTTTTTTTTAAATGCGCTTTTAAATGGAGCCTAAAGGATGAGTGAGAGAACGAAATCGAAAGTCGAAGTACAAGTACCTACGAAGAAGAAGTCGCGGGCAAAACCTATATTAAATATATTTTCATAAAAGTAGATGTTAATTAAACCTTTTAATAAAATAAAGCAAAAGAAGGAAGAATATTGTAGTACCTAAACCTACTCCTATAGGGAAAAATAAATAAATAAAAAAAACCAAAATAATTAAAAAGATTTTACATTTTCCTTAAATTGTTATCTTGCTAGTTATTTTTATTACCAGCTAAAAATGAGGCCTATGTAAATATTTACGGCACAACATTCCCCAACTTTCATACTAAAAGCTTCGAGCTCCTACCGAAATTTTTAAGCGGGACATATTCGCAAGTCGCCTAATGTCCCGCGGTGCTATTAAAGGCACTTCGTTCTGGGCCCACGTACGGCCCATTATAAACTTTGTACCATATTACCCTCTACGTCTTGGGCCGAAAATTGAGGATACTTTAAAAGGATTGAATTTTTTTAATGTGTTTTCATATTAAGGACTTTGATGGTGGTTAAAGAAATTGTAGACGTTGCATAAGTCCCAGTTTCCTAGTCACAGGATATTTTATTTTATGTCTCAGTAAATACAGTACCTTTAAGAGTAAAAAGAAATTTCGTATTTGTCGCTAGATATTAGTTCGTTAAATTTTTTTCCCTTAAAAATATCTCTATACTCAGCTATCGCAGACGCAGATAAAGTCGCGAAATAAAACGTTGTCCCTGTCCTTTCTTGGGATTCAAACTTACCCCGTATCAAATTTCATCAAAATCGGTTTAGTGGTTAAGTCGTGAAAGCGTAACAGACAAACAGACAGAAAGAGTTATTTTCGCATTTATAATAAATCAAGTATGAATGTTTTTACAGACCTATTTTTTTTATTCAATTGTTATTTGAAATTGAACCCACTCGCAGTTATATTCTCGGTACGGAGTTGTAAAAAAAACACAATGGAAAATAATCACTGCTATTTTATTAATAAAGGTCAAGTTTGATCGTGGGATGTCACGGGTCATTAAGGATGCCTACACATTTCTCTTTAGACGGCCGCGCCCACTTGAGGCCTCCACGCACTCTAGACAGATTTAATGGTATGGAGAATCGAAACGACTTCGTGTGGGGGAACTTTTGAAATCTACGAATATTCTCATGTTGCTATGCAAGATTATGATTAAAAAAAACAAATAAAAGTGCAGTTAAACGTGGATTATATACTTTGGTCATTACCACCAAACTGTGTTTAACTGTTGTCTAAGTTAAACATGGTATTTATCTATGGAGTTTGACATAGGATTGACATTAGACACGCTGACATTGAACGCGTGTCTAAGCTTTTGTGGTAAGACCCTTTAACTTTAATAGCAAGTCTACTTACAAGGTACCTACAGAAATATTCTTTGTTTTAAGATAAAAACAAAAATAAATATCGTCAAGTCCCAAGGTTCAGAACTGGGCACGGACAAGTACCAATGTGACTTTTTCATTTCGCATATACTTCATAGGTAAGTTTATCTTAGACATCACTCACATCGGTGTAAGAAAACATTGCGAAACCTGCAGCCCTACCATGAACTCTTATCGCGATCCAAAAACTGAATTGTTCTTCAAATACGTCAATATAACGCATCAATTTATGCGTTATATTGACGTATTTGAAGAACAGTTCAGTTTTTGGATCGCGATAAGAGAAAATACGTCAATATAATGACATAAATTGATGCGTTATATTGACGTATTTAAAGAACAATTCAGTTTTTGGATCGCGATAAGAGTTCATGGTAGGACCCCTGGACTAAAAAAAAGTTGCCACAAAATCGCTGCACCACCTTAATTGAGCGTGATGATCAATGCTTATGCCTTCTCTGTATGAGAAGAGGCCTTTTCCCTGCAGTGGAATTATTATCGGTCAGTATTAAGATAAAACCATTTGGTAAATCCGTAGCAAACATAAGAGTTAATCATTTTATCAAATAACTGTGAATTCGGCCTGCAATGTAATCACAATCACGATGTCCTACAAAATAAAACCCGAATCAGTGGCAAACCAATTTGCAACTAGGTACATAGTAATTGTTATATAATAGCTGGAAAATTAATGACGAGCGCTAAATACAGCGTTGTTTTAAAATAAAAGCCATTAATTACTGTAGCACACATTAAATTACTCCTTTAATTGCTTGATAAGTGAAATGGCGACCAAAGCTTTTAAGCGCTTCCCGCTACAGGTGTAATGGACCATAGGGAACACTATTTATTTTGTAAATGCACTGACATTTTTGCATACAACGTTAGTATATTTTATTTACAAACTAGCTTCTGCCCGCGACTTCGTACGCGGATCCTGTTGCTTATGCCAGCTACAACAGGGTCGTCAAAATTGAAGATCTGAAACGTCTGATATAGAATTCTAAGGCCTGGGGACGGGAAAACAACGGGATGAGCGAGATTTCATCGAAAATCAGTCCTAAACTGTTACCGCCTTCACCGCGTGGAGGTACTCCCAGCTTATGTTATTTTATAATTATACAGTGAAATTGAGCTTTGATTTCCACATCAGATGTTCCAGATCTTCAATTTTTAAACGTCAACAGAGAGTGCTCATCAGGCTGAACAACTGTTGCTAAGACGTCATTCCTATATAATATGTTATAGTGTAGCTGGACGCTTGGAATTCCACAACGCGTGTGCCAGATCTTCAATTTTTATACGTCAACAGAGAGTGCTCATCAGGGTGAACAACTTTTGCTAAGACGTCATTCCTATATATGTTATAGTGTAGCTGGGCTCTTGGAGTTCCACATCAGCTGTTCCAGATCTTCAAATTTTATACGACATCAGAGAGTGCTCATCAGGCTGAACAACTCTCAGTATAACTGGGCTCTTGGAGTTCCACATCAGCTGTTCCAGATCTTCAAATTTTATACTACAACAGAGAGTGCTCATTAGGCTGAACAACTCTTGCTAAGGCGTCATTCCTATATTAGTTATAGTGTAGCTGGGCTCTTGGAGTTCTACATCAGCTGTTCCAGATCTTCAAATTTTATATGACAACAGAGAGTGCTCATCAGGCTGAACAACTGTTACTATAGCTGGGCTCTTGGAGTTCTACATCAGCTGTTCCAGATCTTCAAATTTTATACGACAACAGAGAGTGCTCATCAGGCTGAACAACTCTTGCTAAGGCGTCATTCCTATATTAGTTATAGTGTAGCTGGGCTCTTGGAGTTCTACATCAGCTGTTCCAGATCTTCAAATTTTATATGACAACAGAGAGTGCTCATCAGGCTGAACAACTCTTACTATAGCTGGGCTCTTGGAGTTCTACATCAGCTGTTCCAGATCTTCAAATTTTATACGACAACAGAGAGTGCTCATCAGGCTGAACAACTCTTGCTAAGGCGTCATTCCTATATTAGTTATAGTGTAGCTGGGCTCTTGGAGTTCTACATCAGCTGTTCCAGATCTTCAAATTTTATACGACAACAGAGAGTGCTCATCAGGCTGAACAACTCTTGCTAAGACGTCATCCCTATATATGTTATAGTGTAGCTGGGCTTTTGGAGTTCCACATCAGGTGTTCCAGATCTTCAAATTTATTCTCTTAGCAGAAAATGCTCATCACGTGAAACAATTTTTGCTATGGGACCATTCTTGTATCTCTTATAGTTTAGCTGGTCTGCTGCGGTTCTGCATCAGGTGTTCAAGTTTCCAAGATAAATTATAGCCTATATGTTGCCCGGACTTAATACCAATACAACAAAAAAAAAATCATTAAAATCCGTCAAGTGGTTCCGAAGATTAGCGTGCACAAACACACAGACAAACAGACAAACAGACAAACCGACAAACAGACAAACAGACAAACAGACAAAAAAAATTTTAATTACAATTTCGGGTTCGGCATCGATATAATAACAACCCCTGCTACTTTTTTTTAATATATTTCCATTGTACAGACACCACTTTTCTACAATTTTATTATATGTATAGATACTGGACCGACGGACTTTGTTCTGCTCGAACGTTGGCTTGCGGCGCCACCTACAGGGTTCAAGTGTGAATTTAAACTACCCAGGGACTCCGGCTGACACACAAAAAACACATTAAAATCGTTCCAGTCGTTTAGGAGTTCAATAATATACGAGTACACACGTACAGAATAATTATGCATATACAGCAAAATTATGACTATCCAGAAAAATTGAAATTATCTTTACGCATTACTAAGAAATAACACCTGCTTTATCGTTTTAAACTACCAAGATTTCAACGCAAATTTTGACACTTCAACTTGAAACATGTGTATTCTAGTGAAAATCGTGAAAATATCAATGTAGGTAATTTGGTATGTAAATTATTATTTTTCGATAAAGTATAAGAATAAAGTTTTGAACTCTCATATTTTCCTTTACTTAATATTATAAGGTTATTAAAGTTTCCCTTTTTTTCTTATAAACCTGTTCTGGCCTGCTCTTATGCAAAGGGCTTAGGCCTTTCTTTTCACATTTTAGGTCACCCTATTATTTTAAAATTGACCCTAAAAATATTACACGTAAAGAAGTTTATTAAACAACATTTTTTATTTTCACATTTTGACGTTAAATTAGATTTACTAATCATAAATAATGTTGTAAATTATTGCTTTAATTTCATGTTAGCAGTACTTAACGCCTAACGTTTTTATTTCCACCGTAAATTATAAGTTACAAAGTAATGAAACAACTTGTAATCATGGTTATTTATTAGTTTTGTCTCGCGACCAAGCCTTTCACAACTTTCAACAACCTTCAACAACTTTCAAAAACTTTCAATTGTTTTGTTGTTTTTGTCAAGGGATTCCTGCTCATCAAAGTGCGCTAATATCAGTAAGTGAGCCTATGTAAAGCTATGTGTAGATGATATATAAAGAGCTGAGGAACAAAACGCGTCTTAACGTACAATAGTCCTCCCGGTCTGCCCCTCCTCCCTCTCTCCCCGCGCATCACACCCCTCGGCCGCCTGTCCCTGTGAGCGGCGCCTAATGAGAAGCGTTGAAACCTAAAATTTGGTGCCAACTCGAACTCTGAAGTGCTCTAGACGGTCGAGAGCTGAAACGTCGAGAACTAGAGCAAACCTCTCACAACACGGACGAAGAAAAATAGCCCCTATCTCGTCGCGATAAAGACAGTACCGAATGCAGTAAATAATGTTGTCAGTCTCAAGTGGCAAATGGCGGTATTGATAGAATTTTACGGGTCTATTTTTAAGAGCTTTTATGTCAGCTGTAACCTGATTTTTCACTTTGAAAATACGATTGTTTTTTAATGTATTTGGGATTGCATTTTTATAACATTCCATAGCTATTAAACATCTACTTAAGTACTAACAAAAAATATTTTTTTAAGGTTGCACAGCCACCCCAAAGGGTAGCAATCGGAGTCCTATTACTAAAACTCCTGTTGTCTGTCCGTCCATCTTTCTCAAGGTTGTATCTTTTGAATCATAATAAGTAATTGCTATAGAGTTTGTGTTACTAAAGCCGCTATAACAACAAATAATGCCAATAAAATAAAGTAAAACATTAAAGCGGGACTCCCTTTAATGTTTACACAAGAAACTGGTTACATATTTGGGTTAAAGCCCTTGATCACACACAAGAATAAAAAGATTACCAGATCATTTATAAAAACAACAACAGTTCAATGTACCTACTGTTAATTATTGTACAGTACCCGGCATAAATATTGCACATAGACCTTTATCGTATTTCGTATTTTATACAAAGAATAAAAAGAATTATCAAAAGAAGCAAATCATAATTGTTTTAACAGCTCCTAATAGATACCGGACTGTTTGTATTTCGTGCGACAGAGATAACGCTCTACGAAGCCGAAATTAGCCGATTGTCTCTTTCCAAAGGTCGATGTGCAATATTTATCGCCGGGTACTGTACGGAACACTTCGTGTACGAGTCCAATTCACACTTGGCCAGTTTTTTTATTTTATTTTGTAATGTATTTTCGATATGGTATTTTCTACAGCCATTAACACAAAATCGATACAAAAACAGGGTCGTAATGATTACTCAACAACCCTTACCAATCATTAGACCCACGAACCGTTATATTGATGTATAATTAAGTAGAAAGACACAACACATAATTACGACATACCTACCTACAAACAGTAATTTGTATTCCTAAAACAAAACAATAAATCATCACGTAAATAATATTAAGGACTAGCTTCAGACCGCGACTTCGTCCGCGTAAATGTCGGTTATTGGCAATCTAATCTTGTTTCTCAGTACAAACTTTGCCCCTCTTTTTCACCCCCTAGGGGGTAGAATTTCGAAAAATCCTTTCTTATGGGATGCCTACGTCATTCATAGAACACACACTCCAAGTTTTAGGTCTACGATCAGCGGTTTAGGCTGTGCGTTGATCTGTCAGTCAGTCAGTCATTTAGGATAAAGCATTTTATATGTATAGATAGATAGATATAGATAAGACTATCGAAAAACATGTTGAACATTAAAACATAAAAGAACTCCTTTTGGACCAAACAATGAGATTCATTAAATAACAAATACTTTGTCTTGTTAACAAAAGCTTTTGTAGGAAATTTCTCTATACCGTGCCTTCTTATGAACTCGCAAAAAACGTCTTTTAAAAGCTACCAACGTAACTACCAGGCACTTTTCAGTGTAAAATGTGTTTTTTTTTTATATTAAAAATCAAAGTAAAATATTATCTAGAAGCAAATTAATAAGGTTCTATCAAAAGAATTTCTAACAAAGAAAACATTTAGAACCTTTAGAGCTTATTAACATTTTCCAAGTTGTTGTTTCATAATGAAGAATAGTATTTCAGCGTAGCGCGCTACGAGAGAGCTACGAATAAGCTTGCTACGAACTTTCGTAGCGTAACGTAGTACACTAATGAACTGTTTTTATATCGATATGCTTATATTTTGTACTTTGTTGAGTTGCGTAATCACAGTTCAGTTAAACCTATGAAAGTTGTATTGAATACTATATGAATGAAAGACCCAGTTGCCACCTACATAAGGATTAAAGTCGCTATATTTTTCCTTAAAAATTGCTTTTAGATTCTACGATTTTCGTACCAATATCTATGTACAAACCCTGTCAGGTCGGAACGAATAGCTTGCGATCGTGGTCGCGGTCTGCAGTAGTCAAGGGCGTAGTTTTCCATGAATAGAGTAGTTCCACTTTGCCCCATCAAGCCGCCACCCTGCTGTGGCAAAGTAGACTGCCTAAAATTTTGCAGTAGAATATGCCCCCCTGATTTGATTTGATGGGACAGATTTTTATATTTGTATGTTAAATAAATAAATGTAGGTACCTATACCTTTTCTTCCTTTGCCACAGCAGGGTGGCGGCTTGATGGGGCAAAGTGGAACTACTCCATAAATGCAGAATTTTCTTTTACTCTTTTAAATAACAAATATATCATAATTTATGCTACAAGAACGAAAATATAAAACTAATGGGTTAATAATTGCATTGGGTCTCTGTATCTATCGACCGGCAGTAATTCCTTCGAAAGATAACAATCGAAATGGATTAACATTCGGTGTTGCTGTGACCACTTCTGTCAATGTTTTTTTACACATTTTTTTTATGGCATCATTTAAAGAACGAGTATGTCTAATAAGAAACTGTATATCGAAACTTGGATACTTAAACCTCTTTGCAAGGTTGATATTTCCTATTAATTAAATAATTATAATGTAAAAACCAATTAAGCGTCAGCGCAAATAGAGCAACATTATGTTCGATCAGTTTTCATTTATCAATTGGAAATAAACTTAAAATCGTTACAAATAGAGTTAAAATTTATATTATTATGTGCGATATAATAAACCAGACGTGAAAAATCGCGGGCAAAAACTAGTAATAAATATATTATTATACAAAGTACAGTTTTGCATCCAGCAGAATGAAATTACGACACTTGGTCAATAATCAATAAATACTTGTTTTTTTTATTGTTTAGGTTTCACAGTATTTTAGAATATACCTATCAATGAAGAGAATCGCCCCGTTACGTATAAAGTAAGTCGTGTCGCGCGATTGCCTAAACCCAGATGCAAGATAGCTAGTTCGAATTTGAAAATCATCCACTGCACTTTATATGAGTGATACACATGTTATTATGTCCTAAATAACAACGTCCAAACTATGGCAAATAGCCGCATATAAATCTCTGGAAGAAATAGCCGTTTCAAAAACTAGGACATGTGGTCTTAGAAAACATTTTATCATTTTAACAAAATATAGCCTAGTTGGCACAGTCTATTTGTAACAGATGAACCAGATACTTATATGTGCGAGTATGCTATGTTCACTGAACTTTAGCTCAGGTCACTGACTTTTAAATTATGTGGAATCAACTTTGATTGACTTACCGAACGAAAACATCAAAAATTGTGTGTTGTTTTCATTGAGTTTCTGTGATTTTTATTCAGTAAATTATGTAAATCACAAATCTAAAGGTGAAGGTGAGGTCACTTATTCATTCATTGACTCAAGAGAGATTTTTGGACTAGGTACTTCACTATGAAGCTGAACTTTGACTTAGGCTTTGATTTTTACGCAGACGTAGATCTGGCGATCTGTATCTTGGACCATCTGGTATAACTCCAAACTAAATATGACATCCCTATTACTGTGCAGCTATGGGGCTCCCCTCTCGTGACGTCAGCGTTTGATTACGTAAGAATTTGTAGGTATTCTCATCATCAACATATATTTCAAAGAGTTTATAAATCTGTGATTCTAAACAAATGCCTCGAATTATTGAAGTTACATTAAACGTAAAGGTGCCATACAAAATACCTATTTTACAAAAAAAGACAACCGGCTTCAAAAACTACGAAATAAAAAGTAACTTTAGTTTTGGTAGTCGGTGGCAGTACCTGTAAATAATTTAATTATAATGCTTTGACTTTGACTACAGATCGCTCTGAACAGCTGTTTCCTATAAAACAAAAATAAGCAAGGATGAAAGGCTAAAAACAAAGAACGAAACATATTATTCTTTCGCAACTTACAAAGTTACTAAATTGGTTAAGTGGCAGACAAAGACGAGAAAGTCGACGGACGATTGAATTTATTATCCTAAGCTATTGTGAATTCAGTCGCTTGATTTATTTAAATTGAACTGGTTAATGGAAAGTTCAGTCGATAGTCGGAGCAATGATACTTTCAATTTATTTTAAGATATTGTTTTTAACTTTTATCGTTGATATAGTATTTTGTAGTTGAGGTTATTATAAGGTACATTGCAGTTATTTATTTTTAACTTTTGAATATTGCCATATAATCTGCTTTGAAAAAATAATACTTTATGGAGGTCCTTGCAAAAAATAGGACTTAAATAATAATCTTAATACTCTTAATAATTACCGCGATGTAAAGTTACACCAGTATAGGCTTCGTTTTAAAAATACATTTTTAGAGGTTTCAGTTTAGCGTAACTTTACTTGAAAAGGCCAATAATAATTGTACTAATTAAAAACGTTAAAAATCTACTCGCAATCTCATTACAGCAACAATCATTATCAAGGAATGTTGATAAATTAAAGGCATTTTTGACAGTTTGAGACTGAGATTAGATCGCGACTATTGCTAATCGCCCCCCTTGTTTATAAATAAGCGGGATATATTTTAATCTGCAGAACAAAACCGTGTTACTCACCTATTCTTTTATTACATTTCAAATGCAACTTCAACATAAATCAAAACAGTAAAAATAACCATCAATAAACAAAAGCACAACAATATTCGAATCAGACAACAAATTGATGGCTCAGTAAATAACAGTTAATGCACCATTACAATAATCGAATAAAATATCGATACGATTCCGACCAGCGCTTGAACTTTAGCTATCAAACATTTATTGGTAGATCATCGGCTTCATTCATCGTTACAGCGAAAATGACTTGCATGAAGCTCGTGCTTATGACAATCGTAATTATATCGATTACCCGAGGGCCTTGTATGAGCGTGTGAAGTAAACGCAACGTATACTTATTTGATCGATTTTTTAAATTGGAAATACCCGTTTCGCACTTATATAGTTTGAAAGCTCACATCCATCGATTATAGTAACTGTGCTCGTCGTATAAAATTACACCGGAATACTATAGGAAAGTTGTATTTCCGATTGGGAAATCCTTTCGAATCGAATAGTTCTATTTTAACGCTATCGTGCTAAGCCTGCCGGCCTCACCGGTAACTAGTAGTTAGGACTGATAAAAAAAGGGGTGGACAAAACTATAGGATACACTCTCTGACACATAGGATTTTTCGTAAGAGGGAAAGAGACGTAAGTATTTATAAGTTGACGTCTACAATTGAACAAGGGGGCAAAACTACTAACTTTTAGGAAGTTATTCAGTCTTAATATCTCGATTTTTTTTTTTAAGTTTACGGATCTTTTTTAAGTTTGATTAAACATAACAATTTTTAAATAGTAGAATTAGCCTTCAGTTATAAACAAAATAAAACAGATTCCTATGAACAGAATCCTTAAATAATTAATAATCATACTTAGATATAAATTATAAAAGCCATAATAAATCGCATTCAAACACTCAGCGCTCTTCCTCCTCTCTCCTACTTAATCTATGCTGTGCCCGACAGGGTCCATAATTGTGACTTATCTATTATTCCAACTTGTAATACATGGAATGCAATAAAGATATATAGTATTGATTTGACCGGAATAATCTGCCAAATAATTTATTGGAAAATCTATAGTGAAAATATCTTTAATTATGATTTTTTAATCAATTCCTCTATACCAGTTATTCGTCAGATCCTCGTTGTGCAATTACTAAGGTACGATTCCAAACCAAATCATCGATGCATAAAAGTCCTTGAACTTTACCTAACTCCTATCGATACCCAGGCTTTGTTCCCGTTCATGAAACGTGTTGCCTTCAGCAGTTGTCCGCCTACTCGCGTGACGTCACCGGCTGCAATATTGTTTGCTGTGACAATAGATAGTGGAACACTTTGGAGAGATAAAGAGAACGCACTAAGCCTATTAGCGCGCTTCACTTAACCGCTATCGCATCACGTGGTTTTTAGGGTTATAGGAGAAAAGGACTAGTGCTTTGCTATCGTGTGTTACTTTGTTTTTTGTAGGGTTATAGGGTTTGTAGGGTATGAATAGATCGCTCACTAATACAGGCTTCAATTCATGATTTTAGACCTGACAGGGATGAAATTTTTTATACATAACATGCAGGCATTAAGTCCGCCTTTGTACAGTGTATTGTTTCACATGTGCATAAAGTTTAAAAAAAAAATAACATTACACCTGTAATCCCTGAAGGGTTAGGCAGAGGTATACCCATTAGCACACCTACATTTCGCCAGCGTGAGGTCTTGGGTTCGATTTCCAGGTCGGGCATAGTGTTATTGGGTTTTCCAATTAAAAATTTCTCATTAGCAGCCTCGGAGTCTGGATTTGTGCCCGGTTAATGGCAATAGGCTCGCCCCCTACTACATGAAACTTAAACATAGCTGAGAAAATGTGGGTGTACTAATGGGTACACCTCTATCTAACCCTTCGGGGATTACAGGCGTGATTCTGCATTTAATATTAAGCAATAACCAAAATTCTGTTTAATAAGTTACTACCTACTTCAATATGACCTATGACAGTGTAACTTTCCTACGGAACCCTTCCTTCATGTGTCGGACAGACTATCAAAGTTTTGAACAAATGGTTGTGTCGGGCGGACATGGTTCGATATATTTTTTGCAACAATCTCTTATCAGTTTTTGAAACTAACAAAGTGTAGTGATAAAAATACGGTAACGAATTGCATGTTTCCGATATTGACGTCACTCGTGTGATAACAGTTTTAATTTCAAATATGCTGATGTTGTTACGTCAGTCCAAAAAACATTTGCAAAACAAGTTAAAGGAGAATGGCGAGACTACACGTAATTTGGGACCCAGTGATAGAAGTAGTGTGTAATATTGAAACTGATTTGCAGTTAAAGAACGACTTAAGGCTAACCAAAAATCAAATGGAAAGTAGTTTGAAAAAGTTGGGAGAAAAAAAATATGAAAGGTGGAAGATTATAACCTAAAATAATCTAAGACTCGCTATTATTGGTTATTATTTATTTATACATACTAGGTATATTATTATTTATTTTTATTCCGATGCTAATTATCAGTCATGTACCCGTTTAGGCAGATTCACCTGTAATTAATATTTTTGCATAATATCACAGGATAAGGAGGCAGCTTTATATCTCCTGGAATATTCTTTAAAAGCACAGTTGATGTACTTTTATCTACATTTACCAGAGTATTGTTGAATAAAACAACATTTATTTATTTAAAAACTTTTATTTATTTTGTAATTATGTACTTGTAAAATATTCAAGACATACAAACATTGTATCTTCCTTTAATCTTGTTTTGCGTTCCTAGATAGTATTTTATAATAAATAGTCTTTTTACCTAATCAAAAGATTATCTAAGAAGCTAGCTGGTGCAGCGACATAGCTTTGGTGTCTGGGATAATCCACGTACCACAAAATGCTCATACCATGTAAGCAAGAGTCCACATTTATGTCCAATGGCGATAACAACAACAAGAGCAGAGTTTCTGTGAGAACTGTCCACCACTCTGCCTGCAAATAGCATGGCACACATACTTTATTGTTCAAGATTAACTGAAACAATAAACAAGTAAAAAGTTGACAAAAATACAAATACAATGTAAAAATAATAATATGGATAAAAAGAATATTTATTAATTTCATAACCAACCTGTCGGAGTGTTTGACCATATCTTTTGGTCAATAAAAATAGTTAAAAATACTGCTTGATAAAACTTAAACCATTTTTATTGCTGTTATAAAATAATTAATCTTAATTTGACATCTTTGTTATATAGAGTTTCCATGGTTACGGTATGACATTACACTTTACTTTCTGTTTAGGTTTTTTTTTTCAAGCATAAATACTTTTTACATATTAATGTAAAAAGTATTTATGCTCGACATTAAACACGGGGTCTTATCCATTCAGATATTATTATAATGTTTTCTATTTGGATTACCATTTCAGTCATGTCAGGACGAAGAAACTGATTTTCAACTACTCCTTATTCTCAAAAATAGATTGCCACATGCAGCACAGACATTACAATGGTCGAGTTGTTAGTTGTTGTAGGGTTTCTTGTTCAGAAATTCAACAAATTAGTTCACATTATATACTCACATCGCGCGGGTACACCCATCTCTGAACTCTTTTAACAATTTGATGACTTTTTCAGACAAGCGATGTCTTCTGTGTAATTTACAATAATGCACCGCATTTGAACAGTTTGACAAAGTCCAAATCACTTGCAAATCGTCATCCAGTAGTAAATGCCGTAATTTAGGTTGGTATACAGCATAATCAGTCCAAAGGTAAAGCCAAGTCGTCAAGAATTTACAAAATCGCCGATATATTATTTGTTTTTTACAACGCTAACCGCTGAAAATAGTGTTGCCTATCGATAGTCGACTATCGGTAAACTATCGATGGCATATCGATAGTATCCATATTATCTATAGATAGTATGATACAGTTTACGTATTTTTATAATGATATACAAAAATAGTATCGAAAGTATTAGTTCCGATAATATCGATACTATCGAAGTCCAGCATATGTTTAGGAACAATACTGTCGATAGTATTGATGTTATCGATAGTGTGAGCTATCGAAAAAACTATCGATGTTGTAATAATACTAATGATAGTTTTACAAACTATCATTAGTATCGATAGTATTACTTTAAAAAATCGATATACTATTGATAGTATTATCATGTAATAGTATCGATCCTATTGATACTCTCGCTTCCAATCAATAGTACAATTAGTTAATTTGTGATATCGATAGTATCAGTGGTTTAGCATTGTTACTAGTTTTCGAGGTCATCTATCGATAGAGAAACTATCGACAGTTGGGCAACTCTAGTTGAAAACAAAAATGTCAACAAAAATGCCGTCAGTGTCAATTTGATACTGACGTTCCGTTTCTCCGTTTCATGTAATCCATTACGTATGATGTATCAAAATAATGAGTCTTATTTTTTTTACGGTCTATTTACATGGTTCGTATGTTTCATCGTTATGGGTTTTCAGAATATTTAACAACTTTTTAACAAGATGTATAAGTATAAAAGAAGGAAAATCACCAAGCGAAAACGAACTACTTTTTATCTAATCATTAGCCTAGAAAGGAATGTAACTATAAGTTTCGTTTAGAAACTGCACGATGATTATTTTTTATTAAATAGGGATAATTGATAACTTTTGATTCCCGTTTTGTAAAAACTTAGTATTTTTTTTGTACAACACTTATTAACTTGATATTATAATTGATATAAATTAGACCTTGCACAGTGCTCCATTAATTTTGGGTCCGCTCTCGCCATCCTTCTTTAAAAGAAACAAGCTTTTATTGGTATTGTAATGTCGTGCATTACATACATATACATAAACTCACGCCTTTAAAATTCCAGCTCTATCGAACACAGGAAAGTGGGTCAACTTACGAGTTTTGATTAAGTTCTTATGGCCACTTTCCGGCTCCATCATCAGTCATCAGATCAGCTCTGTGACATCTATATTATTATCATCATTGCATTATCATGCAAATTGCACATTTAGGCAAAATTTCAGTTAACATCGGGAAGTGACTCAAATTTACCTAACAAGACTTGTAAGATTTGATAAGCCACAGACACCGGGACAGGTAGAAGTAAATAACTTTTAAAAAATGCACTTTTTTAACCAGTTAACAAATCATTATAGAGCCCTACTTAACTTTCACTAAAGTGTTAACTTATCGGTATTTAAACTCCTCAACATAATTACCGCAACTATGCAAATCAACCCTAAACTGCCAAGACACTTCATCATCAAGTTGCGTCAACAAATAGTTGTCAAGTGGTCCAACAAACCCCATGGAAAGTTAGTTATTTATTCAAAGCGCGTAGTACTTTGATTATTGTAATTTGACGTAAGCCACGCCCGTCTCGGGGTACTCAACCCTTGGCAATGGTTGAATGGAGTGGAGTCACTTCACATCACAATATTGTACTGTGGGTGTTGATTATCTCTGACGGTCTCGAGTTGCTTTGAATGTGAACGCGAACGGAATTGTCGTGTGTGAAACGTATGGAAGAATGTGGTAAAAGTAAAAGAAATAGTGTAAAAGAGGTAGTAGGTAGTAGGTTTTTTATTCTGTAATTCAGTTTTACAGACTTTACAGTCATCCTAATCTAAACACATAAATATTAATGTTAAGAGTGTAGAAGGTACTTTTACCATGCAACGAATATTTTGAATTTTTATTTGTCTGTCTGTTTGTTCCAGCTAATCTCTAAAACGACTAGACCAATTTTGAGGAAACTTATTGGCAGTTAACGATTTCGTAAGGAGTACCTAACTACTTTTGTTTTAGAAAAAAAAGTAGGTGTCCTCAAAAAAAGCAAACCTGCAGGAAACCGACATAGACAAAGTCGCGAGCGTAAGCTAGTAAATAATAATATATTTTTATTTATTAACCGGAGTTTCGAATAACTACTAAATTATAATATCCAAGTTCAAAGGAATTTCGTAAAACTTTCAGTCAGAAAGTATTACGAGAAAGTACAAAATCGGTGTCCTTCATTTGTTGTGAAGAAAAAAAGCTCGCCCTCGTAGCTTAAATAAATGAGGACCCTACATATATTACGTCATCAGCATAAAAAAAGGGAACGAATGTCAAATGTTATGCGAGTGTTCAGTTGAATGCGAAAAAGTGTGATACAGAAAGGGAATCGAAAGATTGTGAATATTCAAGTTGGGCACATCTTTTGCGTACAATATTGTAGGAAGGTATTTTGAGATTGGAAGATTCTCCTGTTTTTAGTACCTAATGAAATCATTGGGACATCAAAACATCAGCTGCCTTATTATAAAACAAAGTCTTTGCAACCAGGTTTAAACCTTCGAGCCAGTTTTTGAATTTCGAACTTTATTTTGTAATACAAAAATTGGCTCTTCTTTCTTCTTTATTGTGTGGGCAGTAAGGTCTTACGACCCCACACACCCTAGTGTCAGATTTTCTAAACCGCATCAAGGGCCTCTGACATGGTTTGAGTGGGACAGTACCTAGGTATTAGGCTGGTATATGGTATAAGTCCAAAAATTGGCACAATGGTTTTAACATGGTTTAAGCAAAGACTTTGTTTTATAATAGGCCTCAGGAGTCAATAGTAGGTACTTATTGATAAGAGATTGGAAAAAAAATGAACTTTCATTATCATCCAATATGTGTAAGTACAAGTCAAAACAAGCACTTTTTCAGAACCGCGAACAATTCAACCCCACATTTGGATTTAGATAAACAGAATAGGTACCGATTAAACTCGATTCTACGATTAATAATTAACGTAACGTCAAACCACGTTTGGTCATGGCTTATGTAGGTCAAACATACCCCCATACGTAGCATGGGGTTGAATGGGGCAAAGCTTACACAAAGTATAAACAATTTTTCAACCCTCATTTACGGCTTTCATGTTTTTACTGATATTGAAAAAATACCGGCCAAGTGCGAGTATGACTTTCACTCGAAGGGTTTCGTACCACCATACAATATTCAACACAACTTACAAAATAAAGCCACGCAAAAAACAGGTCTCTTGTATGGGGCCCCCTTTCATTTTTAACTTTTATTTTTTTTGTTGTGTTGGTATTGCGGCACTAGAAATACATATACCTACTGTGAAAACTCAAAGTCAAATCATTTATTTTAATTTGACCAGGGGTCGGCAACCTTTTGGCAGACAAGGGCCACAAGGTGGCAAAATATACTAAAGGCGGGCCGCAATTGTGATATTAACCCTAGAAGCCCAATACACCTACGTAAAATTGATGGTTATATCCCATATATATATATTTTTTTAATATACAGATTTCATTCGTACACGTAATACTTATGTATGTACATTATGTTTATTTGTTTGGGCTTTATAGCTACAAAAATAATCACTGTAAATCATTCAGATATGAAAACTACAAAGTGCCTGAATAGGTGAACGATTTTATACAAATTTACAAATCATTCGCGGGCCGCAAGTAAGACGTCCACGGGCCGCGGGTTGCCGACCGCTGAATTAGACCATTAAAAGACACTTTTGAACGTCACTCACACGAGAAAATATTTTTTTTTTAATATTGAATCTAATTTGCCCTTGATAATTTCAATTCTTTAGCTATTGCGGTTTATGAGGCACAGCCCTCTGACAGACGGACAGGGGGCTTAGTAACAGGGTCCCATTAGAACCCTTCGGGTACGGAACCCTAAAAGACTATGTTCCAATATGCAACACCTATAGCTACACGGTCAAAATGTATGGAAAACCTGTTTTCGAACCGATAAAATCATGTACCTATC
Organism: Hoplodrina blanda; assembly: GCA_949316365.1. NCBI lineage: Eukaryota > Metazoa > Arthropoda > Insecta > Lepidoptera > Noctuidae > Hoplodrina > Hoplodrina blanda. The sequence continues at coordinate 5,577,653 of OX438582.1, forward strand.
CACCGGTTTCAATGGCACTGTTGGATTTTCTATTCTCGGCGCTGAGCTAAACGTTTATAATGCAACATTGCGGTATTACATACAGGTATAGTCTAGTGTTAATGAAACCAGGAATTAGTCAATTTACAGGCAATTTACCTAATTATTCAATTTACCTAATAAAAACCCGTGTAGATGAAAAAGTTGTTAAAATGTTGAAAAAGGTGTTTGAGTGTTGGTACGAACAAGCTAATTGGTATACAGCTAACTTTTATACAATATTGGTGATTATGCTGAGTAGTCAAGGTTTTACATGACTGTTAGTACCATAAGCTTGAAAATGTATTACGCACTCCTTAGAAATTAAAATTGATAGTGTAGTAGAAAGATGAATATTTGTGGCTGTATACCAAATAGTTGGGAAAAGGCATATTTGTGGCTGTATACCAAATAGTTGGGAAAAGGCTAGGCAGGGAGAGATAAGAGTGTTATTCTTTGGTTCCCATTAGAAATCCAATTTTCTTTAACCAATCCAAAATCTAGATACGCGAAGTGTTCGACAGCAGATAGGTATCTTTTAAAAGCAGCACCAACTCGGATTCGTGACATGAATCATTACAACCATGTCACAATAAAACACGACGAATAAAAGTCGAACATCATGTCTGGGCGGCACGAATTATTGTTCATATTTCTGACATTACTTTTTGAATATAAAACAATTCTGCGCGACTACTGAGCATGAGTCTTCAATTCCCAGGTCGAGCCAAGTGTTATCGGGTTTTTCAATCGGGAATTTCTCAGTAGCAGCCTCGGAGGCTGGATTTTTGGCCGGTTGATGGCAATAGGCTCGCCCTCTATTACATGGGACTTAAACATAACTGGCGAAATGTGGGTGTACTAATGGGTACCTACGTGATTACAGGCGTGATGTTATGTTATAAAACAATTCTTATTCAGTGTGTAAAGGTAGAAGATAGGTGCTAGGTACAGAACGCAGTGCGTTGGACCATTCAGTTCCCTTCAAGATGGTAAAGCTAAAAGGTGCTGATCCACGCGTCATGTTAGTGAACGGGCGTGTCAATTGCGATTGGCCATCTAACTGCCATGGCTTAAATCTTTATTATGATATCAGCCAATTAATGTCCCACTGCAGGGCAAAGGCCTCTTCTTATACAGAGAAGGCAGTGATCACCACGCTTGCTCAAGGCGGATTGGCGATTCCAGTCTATATTAATTTTAAGTCCAGGTTTCCTTACGATGTTTTCCTTCACCGATATCAGGGATGTCGAAGATAAACTTAAAAAGTATATGAATTCAAAAAGTCACATTGGTACTTGCCCAGATTTGAACCTACAACCTTAAGTATGAAAGGCGGGCGCCTCATCCTTTAAGCCATCACGACATTCATTACATCAGAATCTTTAATTTTTATTATTTGATATTAGTATTCACCTGCATGAAAGAAGCAACAAGAATAATGTAACCAGTACTTTGTAATTTAACTTAATTGAAACGAGTGTCCGTGAAGTTTTCTACTCGTTTTTCCCCATAGAGGCCTACCTACGTTTTGGAACGAGCAACTAGCTTCAACTTTCTGACTAACTGACCCATAACAATTCAAAAGTTCCTGTAAATGCTTTAATTGAAATTAATGCTTTGTCTTTGACCTACGAATTTATGCACATAGAAACTAAAATTCCCTGTACGTCCCACACAGATACGCCTATATCTTCAGTAGGGGTACACTACATAAATACGAAAAACTTTATTTCGACAGTCACAAATACGAATTTCAAAATACCGATTTTCATAATTCCGAACTTTTAGTTTATTCGAACTATTGAAAATCGGAATGTCGTTTTTCGGACCAAGAACCCTTCGAGCAATTGATTCTTCGAACTTATGAAAATCGGAAATTTAACAAATCGCATTTATTACTTTCGGTAAAATGAATTTCGTGATTTTTAATAATAGACATTATAATTTTTAGGAATTATGAAATTCGGACTTTTGAAAATCGGAATATCGAAATTCGGAATAAAATATTTCGGAGTATTTGGGTGTTCCCCTTCAGTAGTGTCAATCAGGCAATTCGTAACTGATAATCGGAATTGTATATAAGGGTGACTGATATTTAGTATGTACAATATTTATACAAATGATAAAAAAAAAAACGAAGTATGAAAAAAAACACTCCATCAGCATGGTCATTTACCTTAGTTAAGTATCCCTTTTTAGAAACAAAACTATTCAACTTTTAACATATTTTTTTTTTTCGATCAAATATAGACTGTACAGAACGCGTGCACAGCTGATCTGAGCGAGGCCGTTCGATAACACCTATTTTTTTTTTCATATTTTGCATTTGTTTTTTTCTAAGTTGTTTGTTGTCATGAGTACAATCACGTGTATAAATATCGTACACTAATTACCAGTCACCCTATATACATAGAAACGTCAAAGAAACAGGCCACATGATCAGTCAACAGAACAATTGCCATATGCTAGCTTTGTGGTTTGTGTGAGGAGATAATATAGTTGAGTAAAAACGAGAATGAACAGAAGCCCATGACATGTTCCCTGGGAGACGAAGAGGGGGAGGGCCCAATAACTGGAGCTCAATAAAGCTATTATGAAAATTATTCCATACTAGCTTATGCCCGCGACCTAATGGAACTAGTGATAAAAAATTGAACATTAGTTCCATTATTTTAAGATTCTTATAAAATGGAACTAGTGATTAAAAAAATCAACAGTAGTTCCATCATGAAACTGTTAATGGTACCGACTAGTGACAACGAACCAAAAATTCAACATTAGTTCCATTATTTTGATTTTATTGAATAAAATTATCATAAAACCTAAGTGTATTTACCTCTAGTGTTTTTACACCCTTAAAAAACTTCACAAGTGCCTAATGGAACTAGTGTAAAAAAATTCAACATTAGTTCCATTATTTTAAGATTCTTATAAAATGGAACTAGTGATTAAAAAAATCTACAGTAGTTCCATCATGGAACTGTTAATGGTACTAGTGACAACGAACCACTTTATCTGCGTTCGGGATAACCGACATATACGCGAATAGAAAGAAGCCTATGTCCTTTCTTGGAATTCAAAATTACCCCGTAACTTTCATCAAAATCGGTTTAGTGGTTTAATCGTGAAAGCGTAATAGAGAGACAGACAGCTTTATAATATTAGTATGGATATAAAATGAACTGAAGAAGAAAATTGAACTGCAAAAAAACGCTTGTTGACCATCAAGCCTTTTGTAGAAAGAAGTCTTTATTCAGCATTTGCATAAGGACAAGCAATTACTAATAAATGCAATTTTTTTGGATGATTGGATGTTGTTACTCAATTGAAGAGACCCTGGCTGATTGAGCCAAATACAACCTATTTCATATGAGATAAATATTACCTTTGGTAATTAGAATAGAAGCAGACTGTGTGTCAACGGCTGTCAAGCCTTAGCTATAACAAGAACTAGAATTAAAATATAATAATATGATTTAAAGTGAATAATACCATATAAGTCTTTCAATCAAGTAGATTGTTATATATATCCCGGTACAGTAACAACCCACGTCTGGCTGTCACACAATCACGCCTGTAACACCCGAAAGGTTAATTAGAGGTATACCCATTAGTACACCCACATTTCGCCATTTTTTATGTTTAAGTCCCATGTGATAGGGGGCGAGCCTATTGCCAACAACCGGGCACAAATCCAGACTCCGAGGCTGCTACCGAGAAATTCCTGATGGAAAAACCCAATAGCACTTTGGGAATCGAACCCAAGACCTCATGCTCAGCAGTCGCGCTTTGCGACCACTAGACCAACGAGGCATTCAAATAAAAAAAAGTCAAATATTTGTACAAGTAATGATATAACTTGTAGGTAGGTACTCCGCGGACATAAACGGCACTTAAGTGACAACGATCACACGTCAACGTGTAATTTATGGTCCAAACTTACTGTAGGAATAGTTATTAAGTTTCTGTCAATAATTTGTATAGCTACTTCGTATAAATATAGGTAGCATAACTATTAATTATGGTATAGATGAATAATCCAAATTATGGTTGTAGTAACTTAATTTGTACGTACATCATTTCTGGAAGAATACCGATAGGTGGACATGATAATTGACATAAATACTGATATAATATGAAGTCATAGTACAAAGTAATTATCCTTTAGTCAATTTAAAATAACGGTAATATGCCAAGATTTTAACGAGCATACTATTAAAATCAAGTATGGAATTAAGCGACTAAAATACTATCCACAGATTCACTATAAGTGTCGCTTAGTACCAGTGTCTTTTCACAAGATGGCGAGATGCTGCAAGTACCAAAAGGCGTTACAGCGCCGTCAACCATTGAAGTAACTACTAACGATTGACTATTTAAATAAGGAACATTATTTTTATAAAAAAATACAGTATTTTTTTAAATTTGGAATTGTATCATATTGAAATATGGATCTATAGTGGTACGGCGCGGTCGCACCAAGTTTAAAATAGAGCTGTATCCGATCTATTTTCTATGATCATCGAACCACAATATACTTAGTCCATGCCTTTAAATAATGATCGATTCAATGGCCCACATTCATATATGACCTACCTATAGATTGATTACCCACCCTTCAACGAAACTTCACTAATTGCTTGGAAAACGTGAACTTTTCCAGCGTTTAGGTTCTATGATTAATTAAACTGCCACGAGACTTTATTTGTAAATGTTCACAACCATAGATAGTTAAGTAATTAACAATTTGAAAAGCGATTAAGCACTTGTCGCACTGGAACATAAGATTAGGACCAGATGAAATTAGCTACTGGAGGGTTGCAACTGAATAATTTGATAATTGAACTCATTAATGGAATTTCATGACACGAACTTAGGCTAAAGAAAGATGAGAATCAAGAAGAAGCATGATTTAGTGAAGCATTAGTGAGCGGGGTCGTCGAACGCCGTAACGAAACGGCGTCGGCGTCCGGGCCGGGAGGGGCGACGGTTTCGGCGCGCGCTATCGATCGGATCGCATACCTTCCTGCGGCCGCAGCAGAGCATCCTCCGAGCGCGCGACTGTCCGCCCGGCGAAGACTTCAACCTGGTAAGTTTTCGCCACTGCATGGGTACAGGTTAGCGCGGCGCTTGCGGGAGCGGCCGCGGGGCCGGCTGCTCGCGCATCGCGACGCCGCGGGCTGGACGCGGCCGGAGCGCGCGAGCCTTAATCGCGAAGTGCCCGCCGCACGCCCGCGCCTGCGCGCCACGACCACCCCGCCACCCTCCGCCACCCTGCGCCACCCTCGCGCCCCCTTACTCCTCGCGATTAATAATTCCGGCTACGCTGCCAGTGCGTATGTGGGTTAGTTTTTTGGCGATCGATGCGATTATTCGGTGCGAGCCGCTTCCGGTCGCCAGACCATCGCGGTGCACCCCGAGACGCCAGACGACCTATTAATCGCTTTCTGACATCACCCCTTTGAGTGTCGCTTTGACGCTAGGTGTCCTTAATCGAGAATATAGGTCAGACGCATAAGTACTATAAAATCACTTAACATGCAAGGAAAGATTATGTGCCCTACTGAACTATATTGGAAGCTTTCATTGTAATGAACTGAATATTTAAGAAGGTCACGAAGGCTTGATTGATTTTAAAGTAGATAAAGTAGATTAATATTTAATTAGGTACTTTGATACCTAGCTTACCTTAACTAATTCAACGACGTTAGGTAGTAAATCTAAGTAGGTAACTTCAACAGGTACTAAAAATACCTCTACTAACAACAAAAGTAAAATAACCTACCGGGTCTTCGGTAGGTTATTTTACACAACCCAAAACTGTAAATAAACCCATCACATCCCATTTGACCATAATAAATTCATCGCAAAATGTTCTAAGCGCCAATAATTAAGGGGATAATAATTACGTCCGAGGGCTAAAAGTCAAACGTGTTTGGACTTATATTAGGCTACAATAGGGTTACATCCGACCGCGCAAAGACCGGTCCAAACCACACGAGGCCCCTTCTCGGCCCTCCGAGAGGGATGTTGGGCCCAAAAAACCCGTTAAATTCGAGTCAGGCCTGCGTACGGATTCCGTATCACCAAAACTAATATAATAAATACTAAGTACTTAGTATCGTTTTTTATTTTTTATTTCGTCTTTACAGATGCAATAAATTGAGTATTTCTACCTACTGTAGTGTAGTTTATTAGATACAGCCCTGCGACAGATGGACAGAGTAAGCGTAGCAGAGGGTCCCGTTTTCCCCCGAACTCCAAAAAACGGACTTTGGAACTCGTACGGATCACTTTCGTACTTAGGAGCAAATTAATGAAATTTTACTTACGTTTTTCCCCTACGCTGTTTTCCTTATACGAGATCTGTTATCGTGAATTGGGAAATCTCTTTTAGGAAAACTTGAGGAAATGACTTGATGGCTTTGTGTGTTATCTGTTTTGTGAGATATTGTGCGAACTTTGAATTGGCTATTGTTGGGGATCGTTTACCTTCATAACTAAATTAATAATAGTCATATCAGCGGCTCCCTAAATTGTCGACATGTGGGATGTGAGTACAGTAATCATTGTGTCGATAGCCTTGACGGCCAATGGCATGATAGCCAAGAGACTCAACCTTTGCCCTGGCAAAGGCCTCCTCTCATACAGAGAAGGCACGAGCAGTAAATTATCACGCTTGCTCAAGGCGGATTGGCGATTTTAGACTTATACTAATTATAAATCCAGTTTTCCTCATGATGTTTTCCTTCACCAATGTCAGTGATGTCCAAGATAAACTTAGAAAGTACTGGCTTCGAGAACAGCTGCTGCAAGCTCAGTTATGACAGCTGTCATAACTGAGCTGAGCTGTCTGTTCAGGATGATTCTGCCCTATGAAAAACTTGGCTGATGTCTATCTAAGAAAAATAGGATGACATTTGATAAAAGAACCAAACCGCTTTAAAGTTTCTCCTGTTTTTTCGAAGTAATTATAATGATTTCGGATATTTAACGCTGTGAGTCTAAATCAGTTTTAAATTTTTTAAAGTAAATTAGGCAGACGTCTACCCATTCGTACACCCACATTTTGTCAGTAATGTTTAAGTCCCATGTAATAGGGGGCGAGCCTATTGCCATCAACCGGGCACAAATCCAGACTCCAATACTGCTACTGAGAAATTCCTGATGAAAAACGCAATAACACTTTTCCCGACCTGGGAATCGAACCGAAGACCTCACGCTTAGCAGTCGCGCTTTGCGACCACTAGACAAACGAGACTGTTTTTTCATGTAAATGGAACAGTTATTACTGAATAGTTAATATTAACACTAAGTCTAACATTGCACTAGCTTCAAACTGCTAACAACAACAACTATCAACGGCAACAACTATCAACTTAACCTAGCTATCAACTTCTAAGAGCTGTGACAGTACGAGCTAAGCATTCACCCGAGGATATTGGATATTGATATTGGATTAAGTGCTTACACCCACTGCTTAGCTGTTGACACGCACACAGACACAAAAAGGGAGCGCATGTAGGTATGTCACTGTCACATTGCTGTCCACAATCCCATTGCACAGACCACACAATTATGATTATGAGCTGTTTGTTTACTGTATCTGATTCGCAGATGATGAACCCTACCATAATTGGTTTGTCGACACCATTAAACTAATCCAAGTATTCCAAGACAAAACTTCTTTAAAAAAAAACGCTATTACTACTACTTGTGTTACTAGGTACTATTCTCTGTATATGTGTATGTAATACTCTGAATTTTCGTAAATTTTCAATTAACAATATAATCAGATTTTTAATTGCTTTGAAATCAATAAATGATTAATCAGTTGGGTCGGCAAAAAGTGACGTCAGAGTTCACTATTGTCATAAAAAAATAAAGGCAAATCTCATTTGACAGATGATAAAACGTATTTCATTTGATTAGTAGTATCAAGTACCCAACTAAAAAGATGTTAGCCTAAAAACGAGTGTGAATTTGCGTTAACTTTTCAGAAAAACGAAAAATTAAAAGTCTGCAAACATCGACCGAATTTTATCAGAAAAACCGCTTTATACGTCAGCCGAAAAACATCAGAATCTGCATAACAAGGTCACGGCTCCATAATTTCGGAATGGCGTGGTCCTCAACCGAATTGATTAGGGCAATTTCGTAAATTATATTTATTTTAGTTTCATCGGCGCGATGTGGTGAAAACCTCCGTATCGAATGTTTACTTTGTTAAGAAATAATAAAAGGAAAATTCCTGTTGGCTAAAGAAAATTAGGGAGATATTGGTTTTTGTTTATTTAAACGATTGGTTCTTGGCATCCCTTCGTGGAAAATCGTTTTAAATACACGTTTATTTTATTTTATTACTATGTCAGCTTATCTACTGAAGCAACAAGCTTCAACTTTCTAACTAACTGACCGAGTCCTTGACAATTCAAAAGTGCTTGCGAAATGGTTCACTTGAAATCAATTCTTTGACTTTGACTTGACTTTGAACTGAGTTTTTGGCAGTACAAAAGTGCTTGCAAAATGATTGAATTAAAATAAATTCTTTGACATTGAGTTGACTTTGACATTATTAAAAAAAAAGCTAGGGAACAATTTATTTTCTACGACATAAATCTAAATTCTCGGAGGTATCTGCTTCAAACAGTTAATAGTCAAAAATGCTTGTGGTAGGTATACCAAGATATACGGGGCTGTAAAAGACATCACATAGCTGCTTTTTTTTTTGGTGCGCGAAAAATCACTATTTTCACACATCATTTTTTAATAGTACGCTATGATCGTTAAAACTGGTTTCTAGTAAAAAAATAAAAACATCAAAAAGTTGGAACTTTGCTCTTCAATATCCCTATACCCAGACCTGCAGAAGGAACCCAGGTATGGTCTAAAAAATGATCACGATGATTTGTGAAGAATCATTGCGATCACTTAAACTTAAAGCGTCTTTTTACACCAGTAAGAAAAATTTTGCAGTAACAATGAAACATTTTTCACCCTTATGATAGAGTTATTACGTACCTATAGGTGTGTCTCAATAATTGGCCAATTCAAAATCAATTTTGTTTGATCTATCTTGATAACCGTTGATCGACTTTTGAATGGAGTTACGAGAACTATTAGGTATAGAATAGAAACTATGTTGTTATTGATTACTTTGACGTTTACTTAGCAGGTTTTGTTTAACTTAAATATTTAGGTCCACTTGCACCACTAATCACAGTAGGTACTTAATAACTCAATACATTTTTAGTGCTAAATGGATTTAAATCATTCGGTCTTTGTTAACTTAATTATTGTTAAAAATATTATGTTACTTGTTATTTGAAAAGTCTTGTTAACGAAAAAACGAATTCATACTTTTTTTTTTTTTTTTCGTTTAATTATCCTCTTTCAGGTATCTTTTGCTTCGTAATGATTACTCGAACTAACGAGTTATTTAATTACATAAAGGCAACCCAATTTACAAACAGATTAAACGGCAGCAAGTGGCACAAAGATAATTCTGACATTAGAATAATGACGTCACAAAATCCTGCAACCGCAAGTTAACATAATAAAAATACGGTAGGTATAAGGTATTGTATATCTTCATCGCTTTATCATCAACTATCACAGGCGGCCTGCCAGCTCAGTAGGCACATGCTAAGTTCGTCATTATTGAGGGAACACCTCATCTATGTTTACAAGCAAAAGGGCACAAGTTTATATGTAAGTAAGAGATGTCAACTAAGAACAGATTTTGCTACAGGGAATTAAGGTAATCCATAAATCCTTGGAACTGCGCAACTGCGCAGCGTGAGGTCTTGGGTTCGATTCCCAGATCGGGCAAAGTGCAATTGGGTTTTTCCATCAATATTTCTCAGTAGCAGCCTCAGAGTCTGGATTTGTGCCCGGTTAATGGCAATAGACTCGCCCCCTATTAAACATAACTGGCGAAATGTGGGTGTTTAGTGTACTAATGGGTACACTTCTATCTAACCCTTCGGAGATAACAGGCGAGATGTTATGTTATGTCAATTATGGTCTTTGACTTCCATGAAGACGAAATCGAAAGCAAAAGTCTAAAATAAAAATAAAAGTAACTACGCATCAATATGGACTGATATAATTTATATATTGACGTGTCATGTGTAGATATCAGTCTGTAAAAATAAATAATAATGTTCTGACACATAATAGGTACATATCTGGGTCAAAGATAAGAATGTAAATCGAATTGACCTCATTTCTATAAACATGTTCTTCGGAGAGGAGTTTTTATGGATTTGACTTATAATTAAATGGCCATCTTTCAGACTGTGAAATTACTCTTGATTATGAACAAGTTTTATTTTTATTAAGTCTAAAATATGACAAATTAAAATCAGCTGGTCCATACAAAAATGCACTGGATACAACATGATCAAAATGTATCGAACAGCTGATTTTATTTCTTCATATATCAAGGTCGGTGTTTTAATAATAGTTTTTCGCATTCATGAGTACCTAGGTAGGTACTTTAACCCTCTAAAAAGGTTTAAGTGAATAAAAAGTCAGCCTTTAAAACATTCATTATCTTGTTCGTCTTAGCTTAGCAACTCAGAAAGAGGAGTTACTTTAGGAAGACAGGTCTAGCTGTGGTCATGATTACCCGTATTTGAGTAAATCAACGACCGGGTATGTTCTCTATCTCACTAAGGACCAAAACTTGCACCAAAACTTAACTCAGAGTAAGGTTAAATTAACATAAGGTAACATGAGGTTGAATTACAAGTAAGTCATACATATATAATCGGCCCATGTATACTACTAAGTTGGAATTATTAAGATAACCTTTGGTTGTGTAAGTGGAGCCTTAAAACTCCTTTTTTTTACTCAGTCGCCCACAGTATTTAACTAGTAGGTACCTACGCGTACCTACCTACAATTTGCTTACTTATTTAAATTTTTTCAACAAACACATTACCACTTTGGATTTCCCTAGTTTTTACATGAGTATAACAATTACACAGCTAATTATATCATCACCTTCAAAAATAACTACAAAATAATAAAAACACAACACTTACTTCATAATTTTTAAATAACTTAATATTTTAACATTAATTTAGTTTTTAGTTATTAATAATCACTATGGACACTTTTCCACGCACTCGTTGGTGATAGAATTCCTCACGGTGCCTGGGTTGCACCAGCAGTCACAGTAGTGCTTCCTAGCTGAATGGGCGCTGGGTAGACCGCAGATGACCTCGAACGAGCAGTCAGGACCAGGGCTGTATTGTCCAGGTGGACACTCCGCTGAAACATGTGAAAAACACTTTAGAAAAGCCATCGATTATTCTGGAATCGCTTACAAAGACTAGGGAACACGCCAACATCATCAAATCATTAAAGAAAATTCTCGAGAAAAAGTACTGGCTATTAAACTGTATTAACAAATTGAACCAATTCCATCAAATCAAAAAAAAAATGCAGTTCAATAATTTAATAAACACTAAAATACCCTTGTTCCCCTAGACTTAGACTTTGTTGAGTAGTGTATCTTTATTCTTGTCTACGTAAGTAACTCAAGTTTCTTTCCCAGGATACTATTTTTAGATTTACTGCAATTCATTTAATTACCTAGTTACAGGTAAATATATAAATTAAATAACAACAAAGCAACGTTAAACACATTATACATTAACACTGTTTTAATTATCTTCCACACGTGTAGGTACCTATCATTAAATTGTGTATTATCTCATTGATTGTTTTGTTAAACATATTTTTACATTTAGTACCTATACGTTTTATGTTTAGGTTAATTAATGAGAATGTCAAGATATATTTGTTATTGACATAAATAAATAAAATGCAGGCAGTGCCTATAAAATAAAATTGTGGCTGTATAGAAGTAGGTACTCCTAAAACGTTTTTTTTTATTCAACTATCATTGCCCCTCTACTGGGAAAAGGTCTCCCGTAAATAATAATAATAAATCATTTATTTTCAGGTTACAAAGACCCATAGATAAATACCTTAACCTAAGTATACTATATAATAACAATTGTGTTATATACAGTAAATAAAACTTAAAACTAAACGAAACGTAAACCCAAACAAAATTTTGTAGAGGTACCTTTACTTTGTAAAAATTACTAATAAATAATAGTACTTACCGATCGACTGCTGAATACAAATAACAGACACAAACAAAACAATTATCCAGAGTTTCATGTTGACGGTAAACACACACAAACACGAATGCAGTTAATCAAAACACATCACTGTTTAAATAACTTCTTCACCTTGATTATCTGAGCCGCTAATATGTACAACTGGCACATGAAAATTATATATCTAAAGGCAGACGCCCACTGTCATGATCATACTAGGAACGCGTCAGGCAAAAAAGGAAAAAATATGAGAGTATGCCGACCAACAACGTCGCATATGCAACGGAGCGTCAACAATTTTATTGTTGATACGTTCTAATGAGTATAGCAGTCCATTGTCATGTTACTTTCCGTGCCTGATACGTTTATAACACGGTATGGTACGGTGTAGTGGACCGACTCCTTTATACCGAATGTTTTCTGATCCGTAGCAGCGTCTTAGGGCTCATAAACAATAGGCTATTATTTTGGTATAGGTTAGTATCTATTCTGAGGTCACATTCATTGATCGATTAACTTATTTCACTTGTTATTTTGTAAACAAATGACGTATGCGACCAAATTGGAACCATTTATTGCGCCATCAACTTTATATTGTCAAACTATTTGATACCTGAGAAGATGTAGATATGCAACACACAACCGTATGGAGACGAAACTAATCTTAGTATACGGTAACCCAATTTGAAAACGATTAACTCCAAGCGAGTAGATGTTTTGATTGACGCTTAAACAAGATTCTCGCGTGTTTTTTCCAAAGAAATCTTAACAATAGAAGTTGGTACCTATATAATATGTAGCTATGTACATAAGGTAGGTAGCCACTCATAATTTTAGTATGTTATTAACGCTCACGTTTACCTACCTATATGGACTATGATCCCGGAGCTGCCAGACCTTGGTAGGTACGTCATTTAAGCATAGCTGTTTTGTGAACTGATTCTGGTATATGTCGTTACCTATTTATTTTACTTTACAATAGATGAAGACATACTATTTAAAATGGAAGAGAGATAAATAAAACGCAAATATAACTTAAATTTAAATTAAAAAATAATTAAATTAAATTTAAGTTCTCATCACTTTCAGGTAACATTGTTATGTTACCTGAAAGTGATGAGAACTTAAATTGATTAATTGTTAGGTGATGTTTCACCTAACATCACGCCTGTAATCCCTAATTAGGTGTAATAGTGGATACACCTCTGCCTCTGCAGAGGTGTACCCGACAACCCGATAGAGATCTTTGTCTATCTAAGACACATACAGACATATTCCTCTGAATATGTGTTTATAAAGATATCAAGTCAAATCAAATCAAATATTTTATTGGGCCAAAAACATGGTTACAATTTTTGTGTACGTTAATACTGCGTTAGTTGATTAACTGTGTCGCAGTTATTAGCGCCCACCCCAGGAGCGAAAGACACTGAGTTCCCTAAATATTTATACCTAGGTAGAAACTAGACATAAACATTGAATAAAAAACTAAAACTGACTCTAAAACTAAAACATTGTTAATAATAGTTATAAGTGAGAGTGTAAGGGTGTGTGTGTGATATGCATACCTACTTGCTATTTGTTCTCAAAATTTCAGCCATGCTAAAATGACGTAGGTCTAGCAGCGCTTGGATCTTGGACCAGTATAGTCTTAGGACATAATACAGCGCGCTAAAGTTTTATATAAAAACACTGGTGATGCACGTTCATAAGGAAATAGATAATAAAAAAGTACCTATGTACGTATAGGAGATCTTTACTATCCGTAATAATAATAGAAATGTGCTGAGCTGTGTCAGTTTGTTTGTTAAGCTATTGGCTAAAACTGAATCGATTTTGAAAACATTTTGAATGGGGTAAGCTTGAATCCCAAGAAAGGTCATATACTACTATATCTTGGACGTCACTGACATCGTGAGGAAATCTGGACTTATTCCTACACCTGTTATCCCCGAAGGGTTAGGCAGAGGTGTCTCCATTAGTACCTACACCCAAATTAATGTAAGTCTTAAATCGCCAATCTACCTTGAACAAACGTGGTGATCAATGCTTCTTTGTATGAGAAGAAGCCTTTTGCCCTGTAGCGGAACAAAAATAAGCTGGAATTATTATTTTCTACGTCCGTAATAACCGACAAAGTCACGGGTATAAACTAGTTGTAATATAAATCATTAAAATGAGTTCATTAAAGATAATAACCGTCACGGTCTGTAAGATGATACTTAATTTTAATTTGCGCTTCGTTCATAGACATGTTTAGTAGTGGGTAGAGGCAAACTGTTTCTTTTTTTAGTTTGGTAGCTAATTATTTCTGGCAGGCATTAGTCACAATGATTTGACGTACTTACTTGCAATTTTTTTTGCTATGTATCCGTGTGTTCTGGTTTGAGTGTCAGAAAAAAAAACGTTTCTGGTTGTTTTTATTTTGTGTCCCTTGTTCCATAACACCTTTAGGCAACCATTTGTCAAGTTACGCGAACATATAATATATGGATGAGAATGTACGGATGACTGGTCTCGTAGTAAAAGTCGTTCATAATAAGTGCAAAGACCCCTTTTCAGGTTTCTGGTAAACAAAAAAATAAACTTGTTTATTGTTATAGGTGCAGATGCAGTGCTGTTAAAAGCCCGAATGTCTGACAACCAGTCTTATCAAGGGGTATCGTATTACCCAATTACTGGGTTGTGGAGGAAAGATAAGCAGTCGCTCCATGTAAAAATACTGGTATTCAGCTGCGGATCGAAACGGATCGTTTAGACTGGAAGCCGACCCCAGCATAGTCGGGAAAAGGGTAGGCAGATTGATATTGTAATAGGTGCAGTTGCAAATGCTGCCACAGCACAGTGAGCACAGAGTAGGGCAAAAATAAAGAAATACAGTTTTCTTTAAAATTACATTTTAATCATTAACAATCGCTTAATTCTACGCAGGCGTTGGTATCCAGTCTCCTGTAAGTGCCAGGTTTACACCAACAGTCGCAGGTATGCTTCGGATATGCGTGGGAGCTCCTCGCTGCGCAGGAAGGCTCTAGACCACAGTTAGGGCCCGGATTGTATTCACCATCGGGACAAGCAGCTGAAAAGATGAGATGGTTTTGTTAAAGGTAACCGTCAATTTGTAGGTGAAAATGCACACACGTTGAAATTTTATTGACTGTTTTCCCAAAGCACTACGAAATTTTTGACCTAATCCTACCTACAATTATCATTGATTTATATACACATCAAAAGTGTCTAGGGATCAAGATGAATTTGGTAATAATAATATATTGATCCCTAGACACTTTTGATGTGTGTATTTGTATTTTTGATTAGATTAAATTATGGCAATAATGTAAATAAAATTCAAAAACGACTTCGAAACAAAGAATATTTCAATGATTTTTTTTTATTATTTGTGATCAAAAATATATATTTTTTTTTAAGTTTTCCTCTGTGTGTCAATAGTCTTACTGGGGGAAAATTGTTCATATTAATTAAAATTCCGGCGTGTAGGTATATTATGTTACTGAAATCTATTATCTACAAGACTTTGAACAAGACAAAAAGGCTAGTGGCCTATGAGACTCAACCACCGGAAATTGGTGCGTGAAAGAGTAGGTACCTAACAAACATTCATAATTTCATATATCCTCGCAAACTCTCGCATTTATATTATTAGTAAGATAAAGCATATGTTGCAAGCAATGTTGCAAGCAAATGTTGTAATTTGCTGAGAGAACTAAAGCTGGTTGTAGAACCAACGTCTTTGATGAACATCAGGGACAAATAAATAGCAAGGCAAAACCGCGCGGTTAGAAATGTAACTTTGGCTGACTGTGCCTTCCAGTAGTTGGTAACTACTGTTATAAGTTTGTGAGCAAGTTCTTGTTAAAGTGGGCAGGTGCACCGCTGGAACAATAGTTCTGGTAGTAAGTAAAACACAAGTAAGTACCTAGGTAGTAGCAGTAGGAACAGAAGCGTAGCGTACCATGGCGGGGCCCCGTATAAAAATTTGTTTAGGGGCCCTTAGAAAGGGTAAAGATTTCTCAAAAAAGAAAAAAAAGGTGGAAAAAAATTAAAAGAAATATTTATTCATCATAATTATCTATCTTTGTATTATAATGCAAAGCTCGGTTTGCGCCTCGTAAATAACTTAAACGGGGAAATCCCGCAGACCGCTTTAAACCGATGTAGGGTGTTGCCAACTTTTGAACGCACGCTTTACTCGGGAAAAAAGAAATTGCTTTTTTTTACTTTTCTCTTCCCAAATTTAAAAAATTTGGGAAGTTTTTATTAATTTTTGCTTACGCACCTTGGGGGCCCCCGTAGGCCCCGTATAATTGATACGGCAGATACGGCGGTAGCTACGCCCCTGAGTAGGAACAGAATAGTGACCTAACGATACCTACAACACAGTTGGCGCAGTGGCTGAGCGATTAGCTAATGCGCTGCGTGTCGTGGATTCACTTCCCGCACGGAACAAATATACACATCAAAAGTGTCTAGGGATCAAGATGTATTTGGTAATAGTAATATATTGATCCCTAGACACTTTTGATGTGTGTATTTTATATGGTCTACAGATAACCGGGTACCTATAGCTGTCTGTCTTTGTGTAAACGCACCCACGATACAGGAGAAATTAATAGTCCAGGTCAAAGTTTAATTTTAAAAAAAGTGTCATCAATTTTAAATAGACACTTTAAGCCTTAAAAATTTTAAAAACCCCCGGCGGCTACCATCTCGGACCGATTTTCATCAAAGATAGCTAAGAACACTCCCGACTAATTCACCTTTCAAACAAAGAAACGAAATCATAATCAGTTCGTCTCTTCGGGAGCTACGATGCCGCAGACAGACACACCCTCAGAAACGTCAAACTTATAACATCCCGTCGTTTTTGCGTCAGGGCTTAAAAAATTATAAATGAACAGCCAGGTACTTACCTAAAGTCAACGCCAGATCGACGAGCACAACACACAACACTGACGCCCAAAACTTCATCTTATCTTTGTGTCCAACAATCGTATGCAAATGCGCCGAGCGATGCACCTTTATACTTGACTATCGATTGAAAAAAGACAATTGCAACCGGTCCGGTCACTCTCCATTGGGACTCTGGATTGTTTTATTTTAATGCGTTGCCGATAAAGGGGTAAAGGACGTGTGTTTATTGAGATTGTACTGGCAGCAGCAAAAGTTTTTGTGACCTATTGGATCGACAAAGGTACCAAGTTTGTTGGAATGTAATCTTGAGCTATGTGTTCATGTATCAAAAGTGACTGAGAATAAAACAATACCATAACCTACATTTCTCTATAACATAGCAAAAATGGATATAATTATTATTATTTATAGGTAAAACGTATTTATTTTTTCAACCGACTTCAAAAAGGAGGAGGTTCTCAATTCGGCGGTATTTTTTTTTTTGTAGGTATGTATTTTATATCAACTTCATATTTATATTACTTATAAGTCTAGGTTTCCTCCCAAAGTCAGTGATTTTCAAGACTTCAGAAAGTAGATATGAATTTGGAAAATCTCGGTATCGAACCCGCAACCTCATGCATAACAGGCGAGCGCCTTAACCACTGGGCCATCACGACTTGCCAATACTAAAGAAGTTTTCGATCACGACGTTCAAATAAAACATACCTACTTAGTGCCATCATGGCAGTTCTACATTTAAAATGTTCATTTACTTTTTATGCAGACTGTAATTATTATTATGCACCAATTTAATAATACAAATGTACTTAAGTAGGTATAATGACTTTAACACATGTTTACCCTTTGATAATTAGGTTAAATTGGTAATTAAATAGACACTTAACAATTTCTTATCAAATTAATAAACAAAATTAATTATAGACAAAAATACAAGTTGTTACCTACGAGTGAATAGCGAATTCCTATTTTTCAATGGCATTTAAATTTAAAATTTATTATGTCACTAATAACATAACAATTTTATTTTGGCCTAAGCCACACGACACACCTATTTATTATTGACTAGCTTCTGCCCGACTTCATCCGCGTGGAAGTCAACATCATAACACCAGTTATGTTTAAGTCCCATGTAATAGGGGGCGAGCCATTTCCACCAACCGACTACAAATCAAGACTCCGAGGCTGCTACTGAGAAATTCCTGGTGGATACTCCAATAACACTGCTCGACCTGGAAATCGGACCCAAGACCTCATGCTCAGCAGTCGCGCTTTGCGCCCACTAGACCAACGAGGCTGTCAAAGAAGAAGTACTATCACGTTATTCTGTGGTACTATCCTATGATACCGGGCAATAGTGTATCTTTCTATCAGTAAAAGATTTTTTGTATACTTCCCGAGAATAACTCTCACAAACCAACTATACCTCTTTATAATATAATAAAGCTAATAATAAAATAAAAAACAAGTTACCGGGTACTTTTTATAATATAAATAGAAAACTTGACTACCTGTATTCAAGGATCTTAAAGGTCAGGTCTTGGAATGTTATTATTTTGTTACCTACAACCTATGCCATCGAAAATAAACGATTTTTTTGCGGTATGGCATTTCGCAGGTCTACTTATAAAATATTATATTCCTGTGGCGCCTTAAAAATTAAGGCCTCCAGCTAGGGCTTAAAACTTATAAGCTAAGCGACTACACGCTTAGGGCACCTCCGGTAGGGTACGAGCCTCGGCTTAGGGCGTCGCTAGGGGAGATCAGCAAAGGGACGGGCTGGATCGGATCAATATGAATTTTAAAATGGCAGCACTTTTAACATCCTCTCATTCGCTCACTATACTGTGCAAGTGAAAAGGCATGACAAATTCTTTTGTTTGGT
This sequence comes from Hoplodrina blanda, assembly GCA_949316365.1. Taxonomy (NCBI): domain Eukaryota; kingdom Metazoa; phylum Arthropoda; class Insecta; order Lepidoptera; family Noctuidae; genus Hoplodrina; species Hoplodrina blanda. The sequence goes on from OX438582.1 coordinate 5,596,628, forward strand.
CGCCATATTTTTTAATGGCGCGAGTTATATCATCGTTTCGCGTTACTCTCATACGTAAAATAAAAATAATTCTGAAGTACCTACCTAAGTACCTAATATAAGAATATAAAAAATAAACTACTTTGTTTTTACTGTTCACATTGATTTATTTTAATATTTAATAGTAATTATTTATAATGGATGAAAACTCCTATCCAATGATATAATTAATAACAATTACCAAAAACATGACTTCACATCAACACAACAGATTAAAATACAATAGATTACGCTATTAGAAACAAGGGATAAAGTACCTTAGGTACTAGTATATAAAAACCATAACTAATCTGCAAAACATATTACTTTTAACCCTACAGATTATTTTACAGGCATACACTTTAATCCTAAGATACAATTTAAAAAAGTATGACTATTGACTTCAAACATTAGGAACAAATATTGTTTACTAATGTCACTTAACAATAGGTACTATTCTACTATAATAATTGTAGAACAAACAACTTTACCAAATATGTTTATTCTTTTTTGCAATGTGCATGACCTCAATCACCCCAATAAAATATTTAGTATTAAAAATAACATACAATCAGCTGTACTTAAGTAATTTAATTTAGTTACTTATGCTTTTTTATTATCATTTGGTGCCTTTTTAACCGACTTCAAAAAAAGGAGGAGGTTATCAATTCGTCTGTATTTTTTTTTTTATGTTTGTTAGCTCCTAACTTGCGACTGGGTGAATCGATTTTCATGATTCTTTTTTTATTTGAAAGCTGGTGCTTCCCGTGTGGTCCCATTGTCACCATTTCAATATCTGATGATGAACTTCGGAGATATGGAATGGAACTCCTCACAGAATCACAGCAGCAATATCGTAACAAGTGAAATTGCTTTGTTTATACGTGTAGTCGATGACTGACTGAAGGAAAAGAGGGAGGGGGTACGTCAACCCCTCCTTACCACTTTCCAAAATTAAATATATTATATCGTGTGAGGTATTGTTTGAAAGGGCTTTTTATAAGGATTTCAAACATTAATACACAAGCACTAAAAAGTGAAAAATAAAAAGCTTTCTTACAAAAAAAGATAACCGCCTTCAAAACTACAAAATAAAAATAACTTTAGTTTTGGAAGTCGGTGGCAAATACTTACCTACATAACAAAAAACAAAACCAAAGCCGCCGACTTCCAAAACGAAAGTTATTTTTATTTTGTAGTTTTGAAGGCGGTTATCTTTTTTTGTAAAAAAGCTTTTTATTTTTAGCCCTATTGTGTTGTCATCTGACATTATGCTGAGCTGACGCCATTATAATTTTTTTTTTTGGTTTTTTAGTTTTAAGTTTTACTCATTTTACTGTAATGCCAACAAATGCAATTTTCTTTCCAACAAAATATTAATACACATTTTTTTTTATTCAATTTTGACTTGAAGTCCGATTATTGTTCTGTCATACCGGTATGACAGCTGGGCCTTGAGCGATTATCTATCAACCGTACGGAATGCGCTCCTGTGCACGCCTTTTAAAGGACTGGGGTAATGCACTTTGTAAATTAAAAAAAAACATTTCTTTGGGAAAGTTTTTTGTTAACATGAGTAGGTACAATTTATTATTATGTTTTTAAGAATCAGTCACTAATACCAGACACCCAATGTCACTTATTAACAAGTAAATTAGATGATTGTCAATTTTAACCAACATCCACAAATATTTAGTATATAATGATTATTAACTACCATTTATCTTATTTAACCCGTTGACTGCAGGCGAACATTCGCTACGCCAAGCCCTGGCGCTGTGCTGCTGGCTACACAGTTTGTGTGTTCGCTGTAGGAAAACACATACGGTTGTGTGTGCGCCGCACTCGCGCTTTTTAGTAGAAACATAGTAGTACAAAGATATAACAGGTGTGTTTTACCGCAGTCAACGGGATAAGTGATATTTTGTTTTTAAAAAATGTCTGTTGATGGTCTTAATTCATTGCACTTGCCGTGAGATCCCACATATAGGGCAAAGTACTTTGATAACCAATGTGCACTCTCTACAGATCTACAGTAACGTCAAGGTTCTGGTCTGTCTTGAGGAGTTCTGTCAGATTGTACGATGTTTTTCCCACCTGTATGCAAAATACACTCTCGAGACGTGAAGTTGCAGCCACAAGCCCAATTCATAATACTAGGTCAGCACATTTTACACAATCATCTAGTTCTGCTCTATATAAAACTATACAGTAATGTAGTGAGATTATGTAGGAGTAGCAGTAGTAGTAGTGCTACTAGTATGTCTGTTAGCATTGTATTGCCGAAGACTGGCCCATGGATCTTGTAGCATGGAGGGATGTAAGTAAGCATCTATGTTGTGCCTTTCTTGACTGTAGCTGTTGTTGCTTGAATTACTCTGTAATTGGGTAAATAAGATCATTTTAATACATGAATTATAGGTAGGTAGATAAAAGGAGAAAACACCGCTTTATTTAAGGTAAGTATGCTTTTGCAGTAAAGTTAATTTTGACTGCCTTTTTGGTCTAGTGATCACAAAGTGCAACTGCTAAACATGAGGTCTTGGGTTCGATTTCCAGGTCGGGCAAAGTGTGATTGGGTTTTCCTATCAGGAATTACTCAGTAGCAGTCTCGGAGTCTGGATTTGTGCCCGGTTAATGGCAATAGGCTTGTCCCCTATTACATGGAACTTAAACATAACTGGCGAAATGTGCACGTACTAATGGGTACACCTCTGCCTAACCTTTGGGGGATTACAGGCGTGATGTTATGTTATGTTAAATTTAAGACAAGATTATGACTTCTTTGTTGTGACGTGAACTTATTTTAATAGATACTCTTTGTCTGGGAGAACAGAGGGTTAAATGTTTATAGTTCATACTTACTCCATAGCTACTATTACGCGAGTTATTCCAGTTACTTTGACCACCTCGCCACTTGCCACTTTGTTGTCGGTTATTGTATCTTTGCTGCTGTCCTTTATCCTGTTGCCATTTGTTTTGAACTGGTGTGCTCTGGTTTAAGGGTATGAAATTGTCTGACATTATAATGTTTGAACTTTAGAAGAAATTATTTTATTCTAAAAAAAAATAAGTAAAAGCACAAAAGCAAACTGAGTTACACAAGTACCAAGCAAATGCCAATAATGCCAATTGTCAAACTTATTGGTAACGTCAAAACTGACATTAATAGAATAGTGCTGCTGTACGTACCGGTATGTATTTGATTTGGTTTCTGAACTAAAATTCCTGAATGAAGATGAATACTATATTGCCGACTTTAGTAGTACTGAATTTCACCGATAAATCCAAAATACTTGGCTTCATTAGGAAGTAAACCATAAATTATTATCTAAAACTATTTTTTTTTTTTAAGGTATTGTATGTTTTGTAGTATTGGTAATGGTATTTTATGGCACAAAACCTTAGATCATTTAGAATAAATTTGTAAGAACAAAAAAGAAAATTTTGCAAGTACCTAACTGAAAGTAAAATACAATTTGTAAATAAATATTGAAAGTCGAGTATTAAACAAATTGTTTTCGAGTTTATTCGACTAACAACCAAACATTATTTTATCTGTTTTAAAATAGTTAGGTTTTTCACAGCACTTCTGTTCTGTCAAAAATTTTGATCGAACGCAGGTTTTGTTCGGAATTGATTATCTATTTTCGGATGAAAATAACAATTCTTCAATAATGATTCAGTGAATGTTGTGTACAATATTCGTAGAAGCTGGCAGCGTTTGGTGTGAAAATGTGGATTCCTACGAAATCACCAAAGCTAGCTGTTGGTAAGTTGTAATTTTTTTTAATCAATCAACATTACGCGGTCCCGATACATCCTGCCAATTACTTACAGCGGAAACGTAATAACATGTTATGAATTTTAACTATTTTATACAAGTTAAAGGGAGACATGCTAGCTTGGCCCATCTGTTGATAACATCTCATAACATGTAGTGATCATTAAAACCATTGTTTGTCAACCAAATTGTTTTTCCTTACTTTCCGGCCTTGTTTTTGAAACCAAGGTGTTTTTTTATTATGCCTATTTATAGAAATAAGTCTTACCATTCAACAACAGTAACTTTATGATTCAAATCTTAAGTGATTACAGGGCATTGATACTCTGTTATCTGATTTTCACAATAAGAATTGATTATTCTGTTTACTAGATACTTAAAAGTATGTTTACAAATTGAAGAAAAATAAGATTAGTGAAATGTTTTGATAAAAAGAAAAAATTGTGTCAGACAAAAGATAAGTTGCAGAAAAATATGGAACAGAATTAACTTTCCTGATAAAATTAAAAGTATCTGCAGATCTCTGATTTTGTACATATTACAATCTTATCTACCTATATTCAAGTTTTCATACAATATCCCATTAAAAAGTTATGTTATTTTCAATGCAATATGAAAAATTGTATTATTTTTTCTATCATCTGGGGCTATTGTTACAATGATAAAACATTTGCATGAATGTTCAGGATGCTGTGTCGTACATTAACTAAAAACAAATTGTATGTTTGCGAAAAAAAGTTTTAAACATAATATTACCATTATCAAACTACAAAAGGCCAATTCTAACAATGCGTCTAAAGCGTCAAAAAATGTATGTAAATTAGGGTTTATAAAACTTTTTTTGACAGATAAAGATTGAGATTAGTTTGTGATTGTTCCTAAAAGTTCATAGAATTACTCTCAGGATAAACTTCTTCAGATAGTGAAGACATTTTACTCACAACACAGAACAAATTTTAATATCTGTATGGCATGCAGATAGTTGTTCCGGGTCTAGCTATGAATTTGTGTGATTGTAACCCACAATACAGGAGAACTGCATAGTATAAATCTTGTGATACTTTTACGTTTGGGCTACTATTTATTATTTACTTATGTACTTTGTAATCCATTTCAGCTGTATATAACTGGAAAGGAGATGTCAGATCAGGACTGCCATTGGAAATTGGTGAGACTGTCCAGATATTGGAGGAAAATGGAGGTGATTTTTCCTATGTATTGCTACACTTTTGACAGAGGGAGAGTTGGTTAATCTATAAAAGTATAATAACACTGAAGGGATTTTTTTTTGTTAGAATGAACTCCGTACCTCCTGGTATGATTAAAAAATTATTTCATTAATTTACTAGAATCTATGTTACCCCTGAGTGCTATTGTTTATATTTGATTATTTAAAATACTCTGATCTAGTAGTCCAGGAAAATTAGTCAAATTTTAGCAAGAATCTCGTAATTGAGAGATAGGCAGCTATAAATTTGTATAAACCTTTATTTTGTCACCCTAAAACTTGTCTCGAAACCTACTTACCGTAGGGTGTACGCGACGTCAGATATTTCAAGGACAAAGGTCAAAAAACCGTTTTTTACACATTTATTGCAAATATCTCGTTTCCTAAGGGTTTTATGCTATTTGTATGTTAACAAATATTGTAGAGGATTAAATTCTCTACAACTTTGGTCTAAACTTTTTTTTTATATTTTGAACCATTTTCGATATAGACGTTACCTACTCGTGTAATTATAAAGTTGGTTTATACAAATTTATAGCCGACTATCTCTCATTCCCAGGTGAAACCCTAATTTTCCTGGGCTATAGGGAAATTCATGCGGACAAGGTCATGGGCAGGAACAAGTCCTAAGCTAAGAATTTATTGTTTTGTTTTTTAAATCTTCAACCTCAAGTATCTTTTCACATACTAAAGTTTTTTATACTGTAATTTGCTGAATTTTTTCCATATTTAATACAGCATAAATTACAAAACATGTGACTACCTAGTACCTATATCATTTTATTACATCATACTGTATTAATATTCATTCAAATGCAGACAGACACAATGACACAAAAACACAATCTCAAATGTAAATTAACTTCAAATTCTAGTACTCTTTATTCATGCTTATCTGTAATGTAATAGAAACATAATGATGCATACTATTTAAATTGATTGTCCATCCCACGCAGTTCTGGCAATTGACCCATAGGAAGAGACCTAGCTCTTTCAATTAAACCACTGGAACACTATAATTACTTCATATTTAGTATCAATAATGATGTGTTTTTTTTTATAAATATCTACTTAAAAAGTAGGGAGTACTTTTTTTCGCTAACCTGTGGGTATTATCCACTACCTCCTTTAATTGGGTAGATGACACTATTAACCAATAATTCCAAGACATAACTTCTATAAAGAAACACTTTATTTTGGCCCTGAAAACCTGATTAATTTTCAAATCACTGTAAAATTGGATTTTTAACTGCTTTCAAATTAATAAATAGTTAGTCAATTGAGTCTGCACAAAAGTGACGTCACAGTTGAGTTTTGTTATACAAAATCTATGGGAGAATCGCGTTTTGACAGTTCATAAAAAGTATGTCAATTGATTGGTGGTGTCATCTACCCTATTCTACTCCCCTCGATCTTGTGCCCTGACTTGCGCACCAATTAAGGACTTTTATTTTATTTGTGGTAAGGTGTAATCTTATATCAACTGATAACATAAATTATAAATAATTAATAATGAATAATTCAATAAAAATTCTGGTTAACTTATCATAATGTTATTATTGAAGCCATCTTGTCAGCTCCTTTCTCTCTACCTAGGGTTCTACCACCAGTCTGTTTAAGTCTGGCTAAATCTATAGCTTTCAGTCTTCACCATCTGAGTCTGATGCAATATCTTTTGCCATGAAGAGAAGTCTGGACTCCTTGAATCTTCCCTGTGATTAACTTAGTCCAAAGTATAGACTTTCACTTAAAAATATTTTGTTTTTTAGTTTGGTACCGAGGCTTCAGTTCGAAGAACAGGTCATCGTGGGGTATATTCCCATCATGTGTGGTGACGATCCGGCCATGCATCGTGAAGGGATCAGGCGCCACAGCTATAGCTGAACTGAAAGATGATCCGTTGGTCCGGGAGATTGCATGCGTCTTGAGAGAATGGGCCCGATTGTGGAAGAAGCTTTATGTGGTAAGTGTGATCAAATCTTTGTTTATAACTATAAAAAATCGACCAAGTGCTAGTCGGACTGGTAAAGGAAGGATGGCAGGCACATATAATATTGTGATTGAGCAAGAAACGCCTGAAACGTACGAAAGAATATTGTATGCATCCCGGCAAATACCAAACTCATAAATTGAAACAGACCTTATGGCTTATATAAATAGTTAAGAAAATACAACTTCGTATTAGCTAAATAGTTGCACTTATGCTGAATGTCTGACCTATGGATCAAACGCATATTAGCATTGCAGCTAGGGTTGCCAACTTTTTCTGCAAGAAAAATATATATTTAGGTAGGTCAAGAAAAACAAACAAACACACAACAACAATAACAACAACAATAGGCTCGCCCCCTATTACATGGGACTTCAACATAACTGGCGAAATGTGGGTGTACTAATGGGTAAACCTCTGCCTAACCCTTCGGGGATTACAGGCGTGATGTTATGTTATGTGTCAAGAAAAACAAAAAGAAAAAAAATAACAGTATTTAATTTGTTTATATTTAATGTGTAACAACTCTCCCATTCACATTTACTCTTGAACCTGTTTTTTTTATGAAGCTTGAACAACTGATGCCGAAAACAGTATTTTGTATACTTTATTTCTGTTCAACAGTAAAAAGTTGAAACCTGTGAAAAATTTTATAATACTTTTTTTAACAGTATAGTGTGCAACCCTAGTTGCAACTGACTTTATCACTAGACCAATAAAGTTTAGATCACTGGTCCTGTCAATATGTACTGTTGTAGTGTAGCTGCTAAGTAATGAATCATACTGCACAATAACGTGCATTTTCTTTGTTTTGTTGTAAAGTATCTAATTTCAGCGTTTATCAACCACTAGCTTTTGCCCGCGACGACGTCCGCGTAGACGTCAAAGACCCCCCCTTTATTCTTCCCTATCGTCAGATCCGGTCTTTGCTGACGTTTCCTGTCTATAAACTAACTGCCAAAATTCAACGTCATAGGTCAAGTAGTTTTCGAGATTTCGTTTTTAGTCAGTGTGTGACCTTTCACTTTTATTAATAAGATTAAAATGTCTCTTTTTGGAATTTACATAAAAGCTAGGTACTGGCTAGATTCCACGATTTCACCCGCATTAAGTTATTTGTTTTATTACTGCTCCGCTTCTGTGCGTCTTAGCGTGATGTTACGCCAGTAGCCTATAATCTTTATGGATAAACGGGCTATAAGAACGCTAAAACATTTTTACAAATCGGACCAGTAGTTCCAGAGATTAGTGCGTTTAAACAAACACACAAACAGACATTCTCTTCAGCTTTTTATATTAGTTTTATATTAGTATAGATTACGTATAAAACGGAACAAATATTAGCAGTTAAGTACTAGTTTCACTAGAATATAAATAACTTTCCTTTAATTTACACAATGAAGCAACGAACTATACTTACAATAAAAAATAATTGTATAATGTGATTTATTGCAAAGAAACAAATCGTTTTCTTTCAAACAAAGCTAATTGTCGACTTTATTTAGCGACGGACACTGGCGAGACAGGAAACGCATCACGCGGATAGAATTTCTAGCGTTAGGATTGGACTTTAATTGCTAGCTATAAACGCGTATATTTTTTATATACCTACGTTGTTATATCATATATTATTCTAAAGAAACTTTTCCGTTTTCCGGTGCAGATAGTGTGACAATAACAATATGAAGTTTTTTTTATTGAATACTTTATGAAAATGAATCATCAATTTGAAGTACTTCATACTTGGGTACTTACCAAGTTGCTATGTTGTTTTTGTTAATTGCTACTGTATGTAGGGTTGTTAGTCGTCCGTATAAAGCTGAACGTAGTCAGGCTTTATGGATGTGTGTTCGGCCAAATTATTTGGTGTCCGGATTTAGTTAGCCTTTTACGTTTAACCAAACACGCGGTAATTTATTTCATTATTGAGAAATCTACTTTGAAGAAGCTAGTTATTATTAGAAAGCTTCCTTCTGCCATATTTCAACAGAAATTGGAAATACTATGACAGCTATTTAACGTAATATTTGTTGAGGCATATTTACAAATCTGACATTTTAAGTAGCCTATTCACAGTATCCTTTGTCATTCTCTTAGATATTCATGAATCATTGTTTGTTGTGTTCCGTGTGAAGCCTTTTCTTACATAGTCGAATAATATTAGTATACCTACCTATAGTACGGCCGACGTATCTTGGCGTGGCGGTATGAAGTTAGCTGTTTGGCTTCGCAATGGATCCTGAAGAAACAAAATTATTTACTGCGCAGCAATCGGCAGACAACTTCAGAGCCGCCAAGATACGTCGGCCGTATTCATAAAACTAACATGTTAAGAGCATTAAGCAAATCCTTTTTCTTCATCAGGTTCCATATTTAAAATGTCGTTCTCTCGACTCTGATCGATCTAATGTAAAGTACTATAAGTGATATTCTCTTGGCCGTTTTTGGTCACGGCGACCAATCTCGAAAGAGACTAGCCAAGTACGCAGAAGACATTATAATGAACAAGTGTGTGCGCAAACACAGGTGCATTCTCTCTTCCGTAATTCTCTTAGTCCGATGGGACAGCAATCCGACACGACCGGAGAGATTAGGCGTAGAACAAACGGCTTTACATGCTTACGGAGGTGTCACACCACCAAAAGGTACTAGTATATAACATGCATAGCAAGCAATGGGAACCAATCATAGCCATGTAAGTGAATCTATCACTGATCATCAAATTGATATCGGGTAACTGATTTGGTTGAATTGGTACATATTGTTATGAATACTCCATACATAATATTAGCAACAGCTAACAATAGTAACTTTTCGGTCAGTTCACAATAACAATGTGTGTCTAGAATAAGGCATTTGATATGCGTGTGAGTGCGCAATTGCGCTCTGATGTCTCTGTGTTCCATTTTTGAACTGCCTTTTGATCTCTAGTGCAACTTCAGGGTGTTGTTTATTACCAAATTAAATTAAAACTTCCGACTAGGTTTCGACATGATATATTGTGTAAAAACACTGAAGTTGACCATGTAAAAAATAATAACCTGAATATTAAGTAACCTCCAATCTGTTATTTCGGTAGATACTTAGGCTATATTCACAATGCCGCGGAACGCAACCGAATCTATAGGATTCGATTTTTCTGAATCCGTAAGAATTCGTCGAAAGACGAGCGATTCGTTTTTTGTACGTTAAACAATGTATGGACGATAGCGCTTTAAGGTAAACACTGCGGCATCTTATGCCGTTGCAATAGGAGCAATTTTACAACAAAATGGTAAAGCCTCATGTGCTGGCGACTGACTGTACATGTACACAAAACTCTATGCCGACGAATTTTGCCGCAATATGAATTGAGCCTTAAAATAACATTGTTAAGTATACTTTAATCGGAAGCCTACCAAATCACAGCCATTGTGTGCATAATAATACCTCTCAAACGAGTAGGTGCGCTATTCTACGCATCTAAATGTCCCACGGGTCGGAATCACAAAAATATTCATAATGATGGTAGCGTTTTTGAGTTAACAAAGGTTCCAACAACAGATTATTTTCTTTGCAATACTGATAAAGCTAATGTAGTTTTGGAATGAGTTGCAGTTTAAAAAAAAACGGCTTTTGTGCGAATTCGAACACTGAAATAGTTTCTTTAATTAAGTTGTTCCACTGCAGTTTTGGGCTATTTACTTTTCAGTATTCATGTAGTTTCTTTTTTGTTCTTCTTAGAAACCTACTGTTTGGAACTAGCAACTAGCTTCATCTTTCTGACTGTCTGACTCCGTGGCAATTCAATTGTGCCTGTAAATGGTTGATTTTAAGAATAATAATGTGGGTTTGAGTTTGAGTGTTACAGGCGCTTGGGTATGTTTTGTAGGCAACTTGATTAAAGTCATAATTATTTGTTTTGTCAACCATAACAGTACCTACCGGCCAGAACATCTAAAAAAAATCTCCGTCTATCTGATACTTTTTCACCTGGTAAATATTTTTATCATTTAACCCCTTTTCCAGGAGCGAGAGACGTACAGGTTCAGCGCAGTAGCCAAGGTGATGCGAGAACTTCTGAGCGGCAGACGAGCTCTTCTGGCCGGCACGTTGACCCAAGACCAAACACGGGCTTTGAGACTCAAGCTCGTCGCCAAACTAGATTGGGGGAACAGGTGAGTGTTGTTAGCATGGATTTGTGAATGGAATGCACTGATTGGTCTGTTGAATGCACACCGGTGACGCTGTTTGTACAGTTTTGGGGGTGCAAATGACGTCACGCTATCTGGGGTGAAAGAAATATACGTATGTATAATATAGTACATTTGAAGTCGTTTAATAAAAACTGATTTAATAAGGTGAATCCAAGATGGCGTCAAAAATTTAAAATTATTTGTCATGGAAATGCGGAAAAGGTAGGTTTTAATCCAAGATGGCCGGCCCTAAAAAAACTAATTAAGTAATCGTTATGGGTGTCGTTTCCATGGTTTTTAGGGGTTTCGAAGGCGATGGTGATGGCGATAACGATACTGAAGAACATTTGCAAATTCAAGGTGGCGGTGCTTTAAATAAGAGTTCTCATCGAGGGTTTCGCTTTTGGGGTGCGCTAAAGTCAAAAATGAGAATAGGTCGAAAGTGAATTGATAACAAATACTTCTTTATACTTAGAAAGCATGCTCCGTAATAAATACCGCATGCATAATATAAATATTGCAATAATTTATATCATTAGTTCTTAATTTATATATTAAAAAATTTAACATAAGTATAGTAAGTAGGTAACTTTGAAAAATTCTCATTTTTTAAAATAAATATCTCTTGTATTGCTAGGTAGGTACTTTGGGTTCTGGTGCTATAACATGTTTGTGTAGGTACTTATGTTTGGCTTTCCCATATTAAACATTATTACACTTTTAAACTGATTTCCATACTTTATTGATTTCCATACTTTATTCGTCAAATCAGTAAATAACATTCCTAGTCAGATTTTCTAACTTTGGGATTTGGGATTCTTGTGTTTCTGTTGGTTATTCAATAATCTTTAAAGTTTTCTAAATACTAGAATATTTAGCTTTACATGGATTGGTGTGGCCTGTTGTAAATAATGGAATTAATTAAGACATTATTTTTTGTTTTGTTTTTTAAAAATTATTCGTCTACATTGACGTTCAACATACAGGATGTTCTAGTCTGGGGCCAATGTCAACTTAATATTTTATATGTTCTTTATATTTTTTATCCTTTATTTAAATAAATAAATGTTAAATGATGAATTAATACAACAAATAAAACTAAAATGCAATTATTTGAAGTCATTTATTACCAAATATAATGTAACACATTGAAATATGATTGTTGCAGTCTCAGAAATATTACGTAAGAAGTAAGGCAGCATTGCTTATCCACTACAAAACATTTTACATAGGAATGGCAAAGTTTATATTAAAAACTAGTAAATACAATACAAACTGCAGTAGTCGAGTTCCTTTAAAACACTAATCAAGTGTTTGGAAGACCTTTTTTTTTCGAGATTCCAAGAAAGTTCTTTTATCAATTCATACACACATATTTATTAAATTAATGCATGACTCAAAATCTTATTCTACAATAATATTTGAGATACGTTGAGAATCGTGGCCTTTCTCTTCTGGTCATCATCTTATTTAATGGCACATTTGGAACAATTTATGAGTATAATGTATTCACTTCAAACTTATAAGTAGTCGTTCCTTGATTATAATCATTCACACTTCATACATATTTATGATTTCTCCTTTTTTACTTAGTACCAAATATACTTTTGATATCAATCACGAGATTGAAGTAACATTACATAAAATTTGACTATCAGCAGATACTCCCAGACGTAGCTTCATAATACATGTAATTATAAAACTATTAGTTACATGTATAAACACATAATTAATGTTACTATATACTAAACAAATGGAAATAAAAGAAAAGCACGTATAAAATAGGTACTCTAATGATATAATATCTACTTAATTGTAATTGAAAGACTTAGTTTCAAAAGTCGATATGTGTATTCTGAAGCATTGTTATAGTTTTAAAATCTACTACAAATAACTCACTGAATATTTCATATAAATTAAAAGTATTAATATAAAAGACCAGCCTGTGTAAGATTTTATTGGAGTCACTAATCACTTAATTAATTTCATTAAAAATGCATAGTCTATGGTCTTAATATTTTATCATTCTTATCGATACAAAAAAGAAAAATAATAAAGAAAATGTTAAAATTAAAAATGTCTTCTATATCTCACGTATGAGGTTACAAACAGCACGATTTGGGCAAGCCATTGATGATACATTATAGTAATAATTAATGATGGAAAATAAAATAAAAATACCTAGAAGTAACTTGCCCAGACCCCACTTGCTGCAACCTCAATCATTTCCATAATATCCTAATACAAAAGATATGCTATACCTACTTAAAATAAAAATGAATGTATGTATACTATATGTACTTTTAAATATCAATTGCATTTATCTGCGAGTTGCTTCGAACTTACAAAACTAACTAAACATGGAACTCAATCATCGTTATTCAGTAAAAAGTAAAATGTTGCTGATTCGCAAAATCGTAGTACCACAGCAAATTCCATCATAATAACAAACAAATTGATTAGTATGTTTCACGCAAAGTTTCAACAATTTTTTTTATTCTAATTATAAATCTTATAGTGATTCACTAAATTTAAAGCTCAAGGCAAAAAGGCAAATGTTGTCTTATATAAAACAGGTAAAATAAGGAATGTCATGGTCATTCATATCGTTGGAACTGAATTTCTTACATTACTGCGAATGAGCGTTACAATTACTAAAAGAACAATACACAGCGTCCTACACTTTCTTAACAGAAAGTAGTCTTGGATACAAGAATTGAGATTTAAATGGATTGTATAGGAATCTCATTAATTTTCTCAAGAGTCGTATTCAAGACAAAATTTCATTAATTTTCTAGGACTATTCTGGGAGTGTTGCGTGTATTGTCTCAGTCTGGAAACTTACGTCTCGGTTTCCTTAGCGTACTTGTCAATGCTTGGGTAGATGGGGGCCATCTCGAGGGTCGAAGGGGCGGAGGGCGCGTTCGAGTTCATGTGCAGCCTTCGAGACAACTCGTCTAATACTTCGCCGAATACGCGCAATGACATGTTCTGACCTAGCAGGTGCAGAAGTAGGAAGTCACCCACCTGGAATTATAAAAGAACCGATTAAGGAACAGCGACTTAGTATATTGAAACCTAAACAGATTTTCTTAAGATATAAGCATTAACTAAAGCTATATTCATCATAGGTCCCGAACCTGTCAGTAATTATATTAATTAGCTCTGCAGGGGTAATTTATTTATTTAAACTTTATGCAACAAAAAGTACAAAGGCGGACTTAATGCCTACAGTCTACCAAAGCAAAGTAATAATGCTAATATTACGAGTAGTATGAAAAAATCTCTAGGCACTTTATTACTTTATTTTACAACATTTTAAACGCGGCAGGGATAAAATCAGTTTAATTAAAACGTCATAGGGGTGACAAGATTGAAAAGGCTAGGTCTGATTCTATATTGTCGTATACACAAGATTTCTGAATATCTTTTAGCACAAACCTGAGTTTTCCTAACGAGAGACTCGACACCGGCCGGTGTCCCGAAACGGAACCGTCTTTTGAGGATCGTTTCGCGGGTTCTTGGCAATAGGATTACTGCTGCTGAGTATACTAGGGCCAATCCGGTCACCACTGATAAGATGATAAACCTGTAAATGAAAAAACAAATGAGTGACGACATATTCAATTAAAATGAAAAAGTTAATATATTTATGCAACGAAGTGAACCGAAGTATAAAAAGATTATGATCTAGAACAATATTTTAAATTCACACAGCACTTAGCAATGCATGAAATCATGCAGCTGTTAATGGAGGTTAACGTACCAGAACCACAGGAAGATGAAAATCTTCTCATTGAGGATATTCAAGGCTAGTACACATAGCGCATCGTGTTTCTGGATCGTTCCAGAAGCACCGAATTTGTGGAATGTGCACTTTGTTATTCTTGGGAAGACTTCAATCTGGAAAGGAAAATTGTAATTAAACATTTTGATAATGGAAAATAAACCTACCTATAACGTAACAAAGTTATTTGTTACTTAATCTTACTTTATAAGTACGAAATCGTCTGATTTAAATACAATAGATAACAAGGAGAACAATACTTGAATATTATCCAACTAAAAGGTGTTAATACCTAAACTAACCATAGTAATTGTTAGAAAAATGTCGTCAAAAATCACAATAAGGTGGGTGATCTGACTGTAGGTAGATTCATGTAAGTACCTACAGCATTTTCTTCTAACAATAGAATAAGATAATCAGGGTACAGGCAAAACAATAATTTACTAATCTTTCCAAATTGCATCTTATTGCGAAAAGATAAATGATAGATAGGTGTCTTACAACTTGTTAATAATAACAACATGTTAAACTCACCATAGGGTCGGTTCGTTGCTCCTGATTCATGTTAGAAAACCTTACAACGTCAGTACCGTAGGTCAAGAAAGCACCACCGAGGAAAGTGTCCAAGAAAAATATGTTGCCAACCTGGAAACAAAAACAGAAGCATTTAGGTAATGTATTGATACAAATGGCATGTCTTAAGATCAATTAATTATTAGGAGATTAGTATATGGCTTAGCCACGCCTCCTATTATGAGTAATAATCTTTATTGGCGATCTGAGGCTGTAGGACAATGCACCCTTGATGCTGCATAGCGTGACGATACACGTTCACTAGATGTCTTCGACTTGCCAAAACTGGTGATGTGTGGGTGTACTACAGATGTGTTATGATAAGTAGATAGTTATCTCTAGAAGTACTTAGTTACTTACCACATTGATGAAGTTCAGCATCTCACAGAAGAAGTAACCGAAGGAATAAGTATTGTGCATGTGTCTGGTATCCACCAAATACTGGACTAGGCGATTCTGTAAAATACAAATGACGAATATAAGCCTAGGAACATAGCTATCTGAACAGAACAGAATATTACATAATAGACGTTCTAGGCTCAGTTAATTTGTCTTATTAGGGACGCTCATCAAGTTTCATTAGTATCGGGACTTATCTCAATTGTGCCACTTTATTAAGAAACGAGATACCTATGTGTATTGGCCTTATTAATGTACCTACTGGCGTTATCTGTTTGTTATTCTCCTCCCACAGCGACGGGAGTATAGGAAGTAGGGAAGGGTTTGAAACTCACCAAACGGTTGTTCTTGTCGTCAGCTATGCTAGCAGCAGTTCCACGCATACCATCTGAAATCATGCGGACCTTGCCTTCTTCCCAGTTCTTCCAAACCCAATGGGGCACGTAAAACAGCAAGCCCTGAAAAATGAGGTTAATTGTCAATTACATCAATTACGAAAATATGTCAAAGTCCACACACGTCATTATGTATTCGAATAGAAAATATACATGATTGAACTTTAAACCTGTTTGTTTATAGCAACAAAAACGTATAAGGCAGCAAGTCATCAGGTTTACTCACTCGTTGAAAAATTACATCATACTTTATGTAACGCAACAGAGACCTCTCGTTCGATTGCAGAGAAATCTTTGCAGTTTTTATTGATTGGAATTTAATGATAATAAAACAAATAAATGAAAGTTCTTACCTGGAAGAATAGCATGAAAGGCACCCACTGGTAGTAGGCATGGATACGTTTCTCTTCACCAAAGTCGTTGCCAAGACCAGGATGTGAGATGCCCCTGGCTCCAGAATTTGGAAGTGTAAACGTGTAGGTGATCCAGCAATAGGTGTTGAGTACGTGGGCTGGGACCGCACCGTCGTTGATACATGAGATCGGGTCGCCTGAAAGGAAATATAGGATAAGGATTTCTGATGCATTGTTAAGAACACACCTACGTTTTTGTGTCTACTATTTCTTAAAGGAAATAGTCACAATAGAACTCTTTTAAAGACCATAAAGACTTTATTCCTCAATATTCCCTGAAACATAGTACATGCTTAGTAACAAGGTGTCGATAAGTTTTTCTCAGGAACCCTCTTTCAATGAAATAATATTTAAATTAAGTGTGAAGCCAGAAACCGCAAGCTGCATGGCGAAAGTCAGACGATCCCTAACCAGGCACGTAGGCAAATCGTGTTCTGTGGTTTTTACCTGACGTGGATTAAATGTAAGTCGTGATGCGTCACTGTTTCGCGTTCAAGAGTAGCTTATGCCTTCAATTTCCTCTTTAAAAGCTTTTGAAGTTAGTTACTGGCTTTCTTAGACCATGACCTCTGAGTCATTTTATGGCTACTCATGTTTTTACTGTTATGTTTTTTAAGTCCGCATTAGCATGCTCGTTATTATTTATGCGAGGCCTTGAAGGGCCGGTGTTTCGAGCTATACATATTTAGATTAATATAATTCGTTGTATGGCCCTGACATTGCAACAACGATTGCGGATGACGCTAATATCGTCAGTAATAGTGCATCTGCCCCACAACCTGTCGCAAATTGTCGACCGTGATTCAAATCACCTTGGTCGTGTCGAGGGCTGTGTTCCGATGTTTTAATGTTCCTGTTATCGGTTTAAAAATAAACGACCCAATCACGTGCAGAACTTAAGAATGGAGCTTGTTTTAAAAATACAAGATAAACTGTCTTGGGATAAGGAACGTTTGATTAGCCTTCATGTACCTACTATTTTATTCGTTTTATCCATAATATCCTTGAAATTTAAAATACCTAGTTATAGTTACTTATAATATTTCCTCTAGGTAAATAATGATCAAACGAGAATTTAATTTGTCCTGTTACATCCAGTCATGTGATCTCATTTCGTTAAACTCTGTCTCGGATAACATTGAACCATACAATACCGTGTCAATACCACAGAAGTGGTACCTAAGTACCTACTTGTGACAATGTTGGGAGTGACCAGTTTGCTAAATGACGGATGCTGTACGCAGTCCTGGGAAATTCACGTTTAAACTAGATATGCGATCTCTTCTAGCGTTTATCTGTACCATCTGGTATCCTCATAGAAAAATATTGATGTTCAGTTAATTGATCTGATTGACTGTAATTATTGATCTTAATCAATGTCTAAACGAAGCAAATTACTTCCTGCATAGTATTTTGTGTTCTTTTTTAAGTATCTAGGTTTTTCATTACAAAATTGTTATGCATTAAATGATTATTAGAATCATTTACATTTCTATAGAAAAGTAAATTCCACTATCCTATTCAAATATCAAAAAACTGCATTTGTAAGGGTCATTACACATTGCGAAATATTGTATCATATGAATAATACCGTTAACTCTGACTCAACAGCCGAGGTGTCGAATTGACTAAAGTCACATGCTTGCTAATTGCTCCATAACGAGCACTTACAATTGTTAGTGCATTTATCATCGTCTCGAGAATCTCGAACGGACATACAAATAAGAATGAATTGACAAGTAACGTAGGGGCATTTTTATAGCATTTTTATAGGTGAGAGAAAGTGTTGAATGATTATCAACTGTTATTGCAGATGTCATAGTTAAAGTAGAAGGGACATGAGAGTATATATCACACATAAGATTTGATACAAAAAGATTGCACACAATCAGACAAAACAAAAAAGAATGAAAGAGACCATTTACGAAGAATACAGTAAGTAGCAGTGTTTTTATCGCCGTAGTGCATTGACTTCATAAATTCTAACAATCGCGAGAAATCACAAGCGACACATAACTGCATTATAATCGCAGCACAGTTTGCAGTGGTACTATCAACAAACCAAGCAAATTACCTTTCCAGTGCTGTTAATGTTATCATCAAGCTATTCAAGTTATGCTAATTCTTACTTACGTTGTTTTGTACTTACTATTAAAAGCACACGATAAGGATTTAAAACAGTTCTATCAATAGTAGGTACCCTGAAATACTCGTTTTACTGCGATTGCCTGGTTATTAGTGGGTCATGGTGAGCTGGGCTGCATGAACTTAACTGTCATATAAATAATACATATACCTAAGTACGTATACTACGAGTAGGTACATGTGCTCATATATGGGTACAAAAATAAAATAAATGTGGAATGAGCAATTTAGGTCGTGACGTTGAATAATGTTCGTCGTAATAATGTTGACGATTGCAAAATGTGCTCACTGTCGGTTTTGTGTACCTACGATCAAAATTATGAACCTATTGTTTGTTATGAAGTATGTACAAGGTTTTATCTAACAACACATCCCTTTTACAATCCAAATTCTGATCCGTTCAAAATGACTCATCAAAGTTAATTACACTAGACTTTTTCTACGTCAGATTTTTGATGACGATTCAATAAACTATGCAACCAATATCCGTAGCAGTATTAAAAAGAAAAAGGCTTTACAATACAGAAAAAACATGACCAGTTCACTGTCCTTATTAGCAAGTAATATAAAAGCTCTTTAGCTAGTTCTCACAGCGAGATGCATAGTAACAATCAGTCTGCAACTGTTATCGTTGCTAACGACTGTGTTTTGATTACCAACACCTGAGGTACAAATGTGATTGTTTAGGCTGCATGTAGGGCAAAATATCACGGACTGCAACGCTGCAATAAACTCCATATGGATTGCTGACTAACTACCTATGAGACAATATGCACTAAGTACGTGACCTAGTGTAGTGAACCTGGACGCTTTAGTATGCAGGTTTACTCGATATTACTACTGTCGGATGGTGCATACTGTTGGAAAGTTACAGACAATGAGCTACGGCCTAATGACCCATTAACTGTCTCGAGTCGTGTAAATTACCAACATACTTGTACGTAATTGTTTATTTTAGAATTCGAACTGGTAGACCTGATTTCTCTGTTGACTAATGGACACTAAATAGATTGGTTAAGGCAAACAAAGGTTTAGCTAATTTGTCTGGAGTCAAATTGACTGTCACGATGTTGTCAACGACCTGCACAAATAAGGAAAACTAATAATAGAAAATTTAGTTGCAGCACTAAGCAGAATATGATTAGTCAAGTTCTAAGATGAGGAAAATGGCTAAAACAATTTCATGTTCATTAAATTAAAATCTATTAAACATTGAATATATAAATACGGCAATTGCCGAAGATAATTGAATAGTTTTTTAGTTGAAATCAATACACACCTTAAACTTTTTACATGTAAATTCTGTATCTCAAAACTCACGATCTTATTTACTGAATTCGAATGGCTTATTCTATTTCTATCGTTCGCTCACACACCAATAATCGTCAGAAGGTTAATAAGTATAAGTTACAAGTGGCTATTAAGCAGTAGTTTGTTTGTGTTTGTGGCTCATCGAATGGAGAGCACGCGATAACGTTCAGTGTAAACATCGTTTGTTCCACCGGCACATACGAACACTTCCTGACATCACGTACTCTTTACATAATAATGGGTAATGAGTATCTTTGATTTGCTGCTTGGAACTAGTTAATAATGTACGATTCTTATATCTCAAAACGAATCGTTTAACTTACTAATAGTAATTTAGTAATCATTGCAACTATTGTTATGCCAAAGTGATAAAATTAATATTCGAAAAGGCATACGCACGATTATTCGGTTAAACAATTTAAAATCGGTAACATATGAGAATCAGGCATGCAATCATGCTGGATGTCATAATCGCTTCATTAGTACAGTATATATTATCGTTAGGTAATTGGGGATAATGTACCTAATGTGTGTGCGTACCAGACTTTTAACGATTGTTTATGTTCTTTATCATGTGTATGATAATGATAACTGTTACGATTCTAACAAGCCTCTGTCTCAAACCCGTCCAGATGCGCGTTATGTAAGACAAACTTTGAATTGTAAATGAGACATGATTCGGAAGTCAAGTACTTGTGT
The DNA here is from genome assembly GCA_949316365.1 of Hoplodrina blanda. Classification (NCBI taxonomy): domain Eukaryota; kingdom Metazoa; phylum Arthropoda; class Insecta; order Lepidoptera; family Noctuidae; genus Hoplodrina; species Hoplodrina blanda. Next base: position 5,617,545 of record OX438582.1, read on the forward strand.
AACTGTAAGTTAACAGTTCAATTGATAAACTTTCAGCTTCTCTAAAGATAACAGATGAGATAATTCAGAATCCGAGTACCACGAAAGCTCAGTAATGGTAAAACTAACCGTCTGACTTACAGGACCTAATGTTCAATTACAAGCAGTAAACTGTCTTTAAGATAGCGAAAGTAGAATACTAAAGATAAGTTAATAAAGAGAAATAAATAGTCCACGACAAATCATGAAGGATTTCCACAGGATTTAACTAGTACTATAACGTAAACTTCCGCAATAAAGGCTATTTATAAATTAAGTTTAACATGTAAACAGGAGCATTAACACCTTTTACATTGTATTTGACTTTGAACTGTAGAATAGTGTAAAACTAAACGTAAAAAGATTTTCATGGTCTTTAGTTTTCTATGTTTAGGTTATCAGATCAGTTGACACAATTAAATCGTTGATTTTTTACAAATTAGTTAAACTCCATCGGAGTTTCTTATGTCAAGTGCACAAACTTGGGTAAAATTGATTAAATTGCTCTAAGAAACTGAGAGATGAAGTTTGCTAAAGTTGCAAAGGTCGACGATGACTGAGTGGGCGGACCTGCCATCATTTATCGAATAGGATAACCCAGAATATCCTGTAGGAATATAACAATATCCAGAAGACAGAATTGATGATCAGTGTCTCAATTGATCAGATGACTGATATCGCCTCGTCACATAACATGCAATATGTCAAAGTCCACGAAATGTCCAAAAACTTCGGTTTCAGAAGCATTATCGATACAGATGTAGCTACTGCATATAAAATTTCTCAGCCACCTACGCAAATTACTATGCATAAACTTTCCATAATCGGTTCAATCAGATACACTTGTTGCTTAATACATAATCTTGTATGCTTTGTAAGTTCACTGACCCGTTTCGCTCTACTGAATTGGATCTTATCACGTACGTTTACGACTCAGTGTATGTTTGTACAATCAATTTGTCATGACGTCTCAATTTGGGTAACTGTTACACACACGATGTTCCTGTACTGAACAATGACCTGAAAATGATTCACACTTTTACGGTAGTTACGAGATCAGACGCGACGGACTGTTATTTCTGGTTAGACTCTTTGTGTTATTCGGTCTTTAGGTTAGTGTCTAGGTCAGATTTTGCATCTTTACAAACACAAACGCTTTCAATTAGAGGTTTTTAATAAGCTTTCACTAGAATGTTATAATTTCTTAGTTGTACTTTCTCGTTGGTCATATTATACGTACGCTCAAGATAATTTTGTAGTTAGTTACACACTCAATTTCATTTATAGTTGCTTTTTATGTTCTCATGCGCGCAGGTTGAAATGATTGTGGTTCAGAAATTGCAATATTACGTTAGTAATGAAAGGTTGCTTGCCCATCGCTCTGTAAAGCCGATTACCTCATTAGACCCTTTAGACTTCGAATAATAAAAACGTCAGGGCCTTTCTCTGTAATCACTGTCACTTCTTATGAATAAGATAACAAGCCTGCAGATTTTCTCAATGATGATAATTTAAAAATAAATTGGTACTGTAACTTACATCAAGAAATACATAAGTTACATTAGTAGAAGAAGATTAAAATGAAAAACATAAAAATAAATAGACAATTGTGTGTGGGGTGGTTGCAAGAAATACTCGTATCAATTATAATAACAATACTTAAATAAGTCATTTATAGTTACGTAACTCCCATAATAAAATTAATTATAATACACTTTAACAAGAAACTAGTTGATTCTCCACTGAGTGTGAATTCATTTGGTAAGACAACATGTTGACTAATAGGTGGACACAGACATATTTTCCTTAAATTCAATAGATTATTAATTTCACAAGGAAAACCGTTCGGAAGTGCATTTATCTAATTAGTTCTATTGTTCATTTCCTGGGTTTGTAACTTGGAATATATGTAGGTATACCATATTTAATTGATTGTCTTTTTACGCACCTAATATTGCACACATAGGTTTAAATACTAGGAAACCTCCATTATTTAACTTTCACACGCTCACAGAGAAAACGGTTTATCACACTGATATGACTACCAAATACATAGCAGCATTCAAAATATCGCTACTTTATATTCATGGACATTTCACATCGTACTCGAATATACTACGTATTCCTCGGCACCGTTCCGCGTAATAAATAATAGACTTTAAACACAATACGTATAGATCAGGTTGCGGTCCCATCGTCTATCTGTCTAGCAAAGCGACAATGACCCATATCCCGTTTACGACTTCCGTGAGCAAATCACTAGCTGATACAAACTATTTTCCAACATTGCTATATCAGAGAGATTGCTTTACCTTATATTATACGGGTTGTAAAAAGACGCATCACGAAGCCATTAAATACGCATACTGACCACTGAGTAAAGTAACTTTGGGCAAAAATTATTGCAGGAAAACAAGTTGGACCTTTGACCATTAAAACCTCCATAAACAGAAGATTCCTAGGTATGGTAAAGAACAAAAACATGATCACAATGATCAAAAACATATGTAATTATCAGCTTCTTTAAATTGTCTAATGACACCCGTTATTTGTTCATTTTCCTACTGTGATTCCTGCATCAGGAATCTATAATAGTTGCAAGTAAAACGATAACATACAAAACCTTTTGGTGTGGCATGGGGAACTATGTTAAGCCCTAGTCTAATTGTAATTAATGATGCAGAAAATCCAAATTTTAACTTACCAATAAGATTATTAGCGGTGACAAGTATACAGCACAGGAACAATATGGCTGATGTGATACGATAATGCATTCTGAACACCATGTTGTCGATGACAGCCTTATCGATGAGGTAGCGGACCTTCACGAAGCCCGCTACTGATGACACCAAACCAAACACCGCCATCTTGAATGTGTATTATTACTTCGTTGTCTGTAACAAAAAAAAAGACAATGAAGATAGAGTTTCAAATCATTTAAACTTTAATAAAGCAAAAAATATGCAGACCCTAAGAAGCTGCAGCTGCAGATTTATTGTGATTCTGTATACCGTCATCCAATTGTAAATGGATTGTAAATGAAAGTTTTACTTTACAACCAAAACAAATGGTAGACGTTCTAAAGCAACCCTTTGTCTACATTAGAGCACCAGTCACAAAAGACCACTATAAATACATCGACGCGTCTTAACTAACTTCGTGACAAGTGCCATACGCCACCCATACGAAATTAGAACTTAAACGGTAAACTTTATTAGTGTTTTGATTCTACCAATGTGCGTAACAGCTGTGTCGATTCGTCGTTCTCATGTCTTCATTTTCGTATAAATATTTGCTTTATAAGTTTATATCTCAAATCGATAAACAGTTATGTGAAGAGAATATGAATCCATTTACCAGGGCTGGTCTTCTCAATCAATGACCTCAGACATAATTTAACGTTGTAGCTACCTTTCGCCCACGCCTTGTCCAGTCGGGTCCATCGGTTTTTTATAAACCAATATTTTTTCTTCGCCGCTAACTCTACGTGTCAATAATGTGGAGTCGTTGTGTTGACTTTTATACTTTACTAACTATGCTTGTGTTCATTCTGGTCTATCACCGTAGGATGTGTACAAATGAATGAATAGGTACAGTCTAGTAGACTACTCATGATAAATGGATCTAACCTTGACGACTTCTTGATCTCGTTCCTACACACGGTGTCGCATCTAACATGTGCTATTTAGGTCGCTCGCAGGGGGCAATATTAATTTATCATTGGCTATGAAATGAGATCGTGACGGGCGCTTATTATAACTGTTATTGATAGAATTTACTATGTGTATAAATGCGATAGGTAGTCATCATAATTTTAACGTTTATGTCACTTTACGCAGCTATTGCATGTGGACCACACAATAAATTCTGCATCATGATAAGTTGCATGAAACTCATTTTTAACTATTTTGCTCACATAATCGTGTTAGGATGGAGTGCGGTGGAAGCGAGTGTTGCGCCGGCGCAGGGCATGTGGCAGGTCGTCGACCGGCCGCTGTTCGTGCGCCTCCTGCGTTTTTAACCTCCCTCCTCCCCCGTGCCCCCTCGCTGCTTTACCTTAACCGACCCTGGCTGATGCATCGCTTGGCAACGCGAATTTTACGCGGAAACCAGTTTGAGCGGCGACAATCGTTGCCAGCTTTGCATGTCGCGATCTCGACAATCGATTAGCTTCGGAGGATAGCGTTCTTTATTGCTGTTAATATTTGATATCTTAACTACCGACTTAATTGCTCGACTGCCACATTATTTTTGGAACACGTTTTGCAATTCTCACATCTATCTGTTCCATCAAATCACAAATATTTTCTTATGTCGTTTATGTAGGTATTCGGTTGACTATCGACACGTTGTATTCCCTGAATGATAAATAATTTGAGGAACCCGTTGTTTGCTAACGCCGTGACTGATAATGGGGCAGTAGAGGGGGAGAGGTGAGGCGTACATTCCGCTGTTTATGACATGCACAGGCGCACAAGCAGTGGCGGGTGGGCACCGTCCCTGAATCTTTTGTGCCGCTCTTAACTGCATATCCTTGTTCCACTCGCTTGTTACCGCAGACCATTTATCACCGACACTTCACGTTGCTAACTCGGTTTTATTATCTTTTGTTATAAATTACTTTGGCATTTATAGGTCCGTCTTATATATCAAAATAATTAAACGATGTGCAGCGTATGGAAATTCTGGTTCATGTCTTTAAAACTCCTAAACTGATAATGAGCTACATACAGCTGCCGTACTTTTTGACTCAAAAGGCACGTGTCGACTCCCAACTGAATGGACACTAATTGCGGTAAATGTTAAATGTGAGCCGCCTCAACCTGTGCAGCATACGTTTCAAACTCGATACAATACCGACGACTTTCGTGGGAAAGAATCTCAAACCTCTCGTATCGATGCCTTGGTCGGACAATAAGCATTTCATCAGAAAGCGTGACTAATGACGTGAAACGATTGGTCCGAATATTAGGTAACGTTGAGATTTGCAGTGCAAGTGAACGGTCCAGTTTGTCGCTTCTGTTGTAATTTACGTCTCAGACCTCGCTCGCGGCGAAGGAACGTACTGATTCAGTTTGTTCGGATGCTGTCGTCTCGTGTCTGATATAATTAACTCTCATTGACTGCGTTGATTGTTAGTGGCATTCCATCCCGCATTGTTTACATTGTAGAAAAACAATGTGAAAACACGTGGTATTTATTAGCATAAGTAGAAGAACCCGTTGAAATTATAGGCGGTGTCCAGATAAGCTTGTGTGTGTGGGTCATAACATCCGCGGTGACTATGCCGGCCTGCCTTTCGTCATGTTTTGTGTCCATTCATACGGAAATGCGCTTCTAATGTGGACCTGCGGTTGCGTTAATGCGGTCCAGCTTGTGTTTCATAGACCTTTAAACTACACGCTCTGATAAAATTCTCTACATTTATTTATTGACAGTATCGCAATTGCAAAGAATCGATAACCAACAGCAGAAACGCATAATTTATCATTCAGAGGTCAAAGCTGCACTTTGAAATTCTCGATGGGTTGGTAAACAAAACCACGCTTTGTAAAACTTATACGGGCTAATTGATAGCGCGTGCGCAGCGTGCGCAATGAGGGATATAAAAGACTTTCGAACGTGCTTAGTATTTATCTGCATTTTTCTGCTATCTCCTCCGGTGCAAAGCATAAGAATCCTGGAATAATTTACTCAAATTCCATTCCTTGAATTCTCAGGATCATTTGAATATGTAAAAAGTGCTTTGGAGCCTTAGGAATACAAGAATAGCCGTGACTTTACTTCCAATTAGTGATACTATTATTTTTATATGAGAAACACGAATATTAAACAAGTTTGCAAGTTCAAGGCGTGTTTCAGAGGTTATCGCCAGGCGCTTCGGCGTCATCATGGATGCAGGTGCCGTGGCCGCGCGCCGTGACAAGAATAATATGTGGGACCGGTTAAAGATGCCCCCTTTTGTGGCATCATACCAAAGAAACTCTCACACGACTAATGGGAACCCGATAATTTCCTACTCTTTCACGCGTTATTTGAAATTTAAATGCGCTATACGGTATATGTTATGAAATCGCGTTTAAAATACTCGTACTTGATGTTTTAACCTTTTTGGACGATTGCTTTAGATAATGCCAGTACTGCGTGATTATATTAACGTCATTACTTCGGAAATTCCTTATACAAAGTTATTAAGTGGTCCTAATGCGACAAATTGTTATTAATTATCTCGTATAAATTAAGTCCAGCTAATATCTACGTAAGTTATTATTAGTACGCGGTCACTTAGTAGGAAACTATTTTCTACAGTCACAATGTGATTGTTATTTTGTATACGAACATGTCCGGGTTGTAACAAAATTAAGCGGGCAGTGGTTTGATTGTTTTTATTTCTTTATTCACTGTGTCCTTGGTCGGCACATCTTCAATGAAGCTTCATGGACCGTGAATTTCGCGTGTTTAAGTACATATATTACCGTTTCTTATTGAGAATCTGGCTTTCGTACATCGCGATTTGTAAACTTATAAAAATATCGTAAGTTCCAGATTTTTATAAATCGAAACGTGTTAATTATTTACGTAAACACTGTTGTGTTTAAATATGTTCATCCCTTTGGCTGAACTTGCTTTATCCATTCTATTCAAATGGAGTTCCCGGTAAATAGAACGGCGTCCCTTTCCCCCTCAGTCGTCGCTCAGGTAAACGGGGACACAGCCGCTACCTGTGACCATGAGAAACTACACTGGCACATCGATGCGTCTTTAATTCATAACATCATTACTTTTATATGAACCCATTAATCGTTCGTTCATTACTTACCCGCCGTTCCTACCTCGCAAGGCAGCGGGCGGAATAAAAAAGAAATGTGATGACTATGCACAAGGCTTTTGTTCCCGCACATGTATGCTGTCAAACAACATTCCTCGCGTCGTCGATATGAGTTAAGCTCGACTCAATCCATTCCAGTAAGCTTTTGTGACACAACTCACTTACCTTTTAAACCTAACTGTTACTTTTCCAGCCACTCTGGTCTCTAAAATTCAATGATCGCAAGTCGCTCGTTCTTTGTACACAACACTGATCACAGTCTCACTTATATGTTTAAAAATACTTTGCTACAATAGTTAAACGTCATTGTATTACAAGGGATATGTCATACAATATAATGAAGCGGTTGGAATAAATCGAGTTGCAACTGGGGGCCCGCAGCACAACGCACCAGCTGCTCGTGGGTCGGAAACCTAACTGAGCGAATGAGCGCTCGTCGTCATCGGCCTCGTACACGGTGACTCGCGCGGGATTTTCTACCGACACCGCCTGTGTTGCGCGTGCGCATCTCTAGCTGTCTCTGTCTTCCGTATGCCTAGTTCGTGGGTGCCGCAAATTTTCCGTCTCCCTCTAAGTGCACAGTAGCGCGTAGCCACGCGGGTACTGGACGAGTTCGAGTCGAGAGGATTTTGACTCCAGCGTGAGGTTGCACCGTGAGCCATACTTTGATCTTTCGTGTCGATTTTTTTGGCGAGATTTTGATGACTGGTTTCGACGAGTGAGGATCGCTCACGGCTGTTAATTAACACATTTTCGGTCCATAGTAATTTACTTTAAATGTTGCATTATTTTGTTTATGTTTTGTGTATAATAGGACAACGGTATTGTTATGAGCAATAAGCAGCGTTTTGGGCAGATAGTGTCGGGCTGACGTAAGAACAATCAGCTGGACAACCAAAAATGGGTGCTCTGATAAGGAAACTTTTGTATTGCGATAAGGAATGTGCATAGAAAAACGTCACACTGAAGTTCAAATTATTAGTTTTTTTTGGGTCAAAGGTATCAATTGAATATTTTGCCAAACATCTGATCCAGCAATAGAATGCACATTGTTCAAAATTAGAACGACGAGTAGTGTCAGGTAGATGCAAATATTATGCGCTCTTTTTTTGCATCTGCCCGAAGCATAGGTACTTACAACACTTAAAAGACTGTGCCTTCAGTTCAAATTAGTACCTCCTTCATATCAGTTAATAAAGAGTCAATTATACGTCTCAGTAATTACGGGTCCGGTCGCTGCAAAGCGCTGCCGGCCGCTGTTATAGTGTGGCTGTAGTCTCATTGAACAAGCATGCGACCGTCTACCTGTTCCTCAAGCCTGTATAAAAAGCTAGATACAGCTGAGATGTGGTTTTACCCGATTGCCCATATTCAGTACTTTAGCTCATGCTTACGTAACTTGAACAGCCTATCAGCAAGCTCGGTGCGTTCATTATTTTTATTTCTGTAATTTAAGTACCTGCGGACATTTCTTAACGTTTTATCGTCTCATAATTTTTAAGTTAGCAGGCTAGTTTTTGCTGACTCCGGTGTAGCTTGCGAAAATATTCGCTTCTCATTCCCCTAATCGTATTCTATGACGGTGATTTATATAATCTCGGGGGATTGGCTTCAGAATTTTGAACTTCGTTAAAATCCATTTATTATTTTGAGTGATGTCAGTGCGAATGGAAATCGACATTTCCAATTTTTGTTAGCGCTTTTTTCAAGTTTCGTTTTACTGCTGATTTGTCTTTTAAAAATCTTATTATTAACGGCTTCGAAAATATGTTTTAGCTGACATCTACATTAAACCACTTATTTGACGGTTAGTCTGGTCGAATATTTAGAGCTTACTTCACACGTGGTATTTTACCTTATTTTGACAGCTGAGAATATTCGTGCTTTTTTTTTCATTCAGCCTGAACTTGTGGAGCTTTTAAAAGCTCCTGCAGAATATCTTCAATTAGTATGTCTCGTACTTAAAGGACTGCAATTTTCTTACCTTATCTATACTATATCTTTAATTGGAACTTCGCTAACTAGGTGCCACTTCCTAGCTGCGTTCACATGTCAAAGTCAAAGTATTTATTCCAATATGATCATTAAACGGAACTTCATTTACATAAAAAAATAAAATTGAATCTAGTTGCCCCTTCAAAGGTCCAAGATGCTAGTTGTAGTACTTCGAAGTTGTCTTGGTTTCCTGACATCTAACTCTTCTTTCCCTTTTTTTTATTTTCTTTTTGTCATTTGACGAAGTTGAGTGAGGTAAAAGCTCGTGAACACTGACATAAGAAGTTGGCAGACTCGTCGCACAACTAATTTGTTGTATTTCTCCATCTATGTATTTTTATCTCTCTCCCTAGGTACTAACTTTGTATATTTTGTTTGTATGTGTGTATAGGTACATTTTATTTTTTATTCTTGCAAAATATCTGTAGGTACCTGTGCACCTACTATGTTTAGTCTGCATCAACCTAAAGAAGGTAGTCTGGTAGAAAATGTCCAAGGTATTATGTTCGCCTTTGTATTACAGTGTATTTTTTTACATGTGCGTAAAGTTTAAATAAATAAAACCTATTTTCTTTACGAACTTATCATACAGAACACTTAGGCTCTAGACAGACGGACTGCATTTCAACTGCAACCCAACTGCAAATTTGCAGTTCGGTTGCAGTTTGAATGCAGTTGACACGACTGCAATAGAACTGCAAACCAACCGTGCGGTCCAATTGCAGTCGGCGTGCAGTCGTGTGAACTGCACACCGACTGCAATCGAACTGCATCCGAACTGCACCATACCTACCCGCCCGCACTACTTTAACGCTCCGCCCCCCCCGCAGTATTTATAAAAACGTTCCAAGAGTAGTTCGAATTATTTACGCAAGTAATTTATGACTTTTATGGCACGTTCAGCAAACAAAATGCCGTTTAGAATTCACAACAGACAAAACAAAATTTTATATAAAGTATTACGAAATAATTGTCTAATGAAACGTCGTAACGTGATGAAGTTCGATGCGCCGGAGTTGTGCAAAACTTGATTTACCTGTTTGTCACGATGAAATCTAGCTTCATTTCTCGTTTATTTTCGGTTGGGTCCGAAAGAGACATTCATATCTTTAATCTATGCTACCCTATTACCTACTAGCTTATGTCCGCGACTTCGTTTAAGGCATGAATGTTGGTTATCACAGGGTTTTATTCGTTTTGCACGGAACCCTATAAGCCAATATGCCTCAGTTGCTTCTAATAACATCAGCTATCTACGAGGGAAAGTCCAGTCAAAATCGGTCCAGCCGTTTCGGAGATTAGCCGGAACTAACAGATATACAGACAGACAGACAGACACAAAAATACAAAAAACTGAATTTTTGACATATGTACATAATATGTACCCTGCAATTTTGGCATTACATGTTGATCTAATCTAAATATTATAGTGTTCCTACTGTGTAGTAAATATGAATAGAATTATTAAAACAATATAAAAATTAAAACAATGATAGCATTGTTCATTTTATTTTTAATCTGTGTTTGTTTCGTTTTGCATGTAAACATGTTTAATGTTATTATAATTAAAACAGAATTAATTATCAGTATCCTATGCAGCTATGTAATAATGCCTACTAGCGAGCTAGGATTGTGTAGGTACCCAAAGGGTGCCAACTCGCTTCAGACCAGCACAATACTCAAAAGTCCTGGTTTTTTTTTCGGAATGTCATCTCACAGTTCAACATAGGAGGTTGTCGGCTGCCTTAAAAATGAAGACCTTTATCCAGGGTTTAAAACTTAAAACTAAAATATACACGTTAAGGGCACCCCCTGTAGGGTACAATACAGACCTCTTCTTAGGGCATCGCTGGGACAGGACAGTCCGGCTGAATCTCACTCACAAATCTTCACTCGAAGTATGAATAAGTGCGTAAACTTTTTGTATTGACGATGACTTTTAAAAAATAACAGCTATCATTGATTCTATTCAAATAAGTCATGACGTCACATCCTAAGATATTGGAAATATTGCCTACGTCATCGTATGTAAATAGTAGTCAGATAATTTGATGGTCTTATATCAACCGTCGATTAGACAGGTCGTTCAACTTTGAATATTTAAGTAGGTGGCCGTGCTATGTCAATTGGTCGTTGACCATGAGAATGAGGAAAGAATATTCACACTATCTATAACTGGTAGGTACTTGTCTGGTACTTTCAATTAAGATGAATTGATGGAAAATGACTACGACATTACGATGATAATTACATTTGTTTTGAGCCTCGACATCTAAGAAGCCTTCCTTCTTACAATGGATAAGATTTATTAACACAGTGTCCTTGTACACTACGTCTAAGGTAGATTTTCCAACCACGTGCAAAAACGTCACCAGCTTTTAAATTAAAGACACGCCCATTCTCATCCGTTTGGAATAACTAACATTCCTTAACGGCATCGTTCACAACTTACATTCAATACCTATACCAGTTATGTAAAAAGAAATCAACAATTCCTCGGAAGTATCACGCACGTTGGATTCGAAGAAAAACCTCAACAAATACACGAATCCTGTCCATACAATTATGTGAAAATACAGTTAGGTGCAGCAGTCGAAACATGTGTGGCCTTGGAATATTTCCTAAGGCAAAAAAAGAAGATTATAAAAATAGATAACACAATCGTACCAGAAATTCCTAGGTGAAGTACCTATCTTTAGGATCAATTTTAAATTTTTCATGTTCTTGGTCGCTTGCGCATTGGGTGGCGTGCGGTAACCGCCTCCAGACATCAGCCAGTGTCGCTTGAATAACTGGTTTGGTGACCTTTCTGTGTTGCACATTGAACGGATCCATACCATGGATTTATTTAGGCAATCATCAGCCAATAAACACACTGCATTCACGTGCTTGTTCATTCACTTTAAAATGTCCTTTCTTTCTTTTTCATGTATCAAACGCTTTGGTTACTTACACAATCCTGTCTTGAATTTCACTGAACTGTCAACTTTTATAGCATTTCGAACAATATCTGTCCTAGAATAAAAAGTATATTTTTGCATGTATTATTCAAAGTCTCAACCTATCAATGGTGAATAATAAAACGATTTATATGGATGGAGGGTCTTATTTTCATTACAGTGTTTGTAAGACCCGATATGGTTGTCCACATGGCTAGGCTTCGTTGATACTGGATATCAGAATTACAATCTTGCATATATTGGCTTTAAACAAATTGAAATGTCCTGGAATGTCTCCTGTGTGGGAGAGCGTTTGCAAATACAAGCAAGCCTGTTATTTGGCGCGCATCGAAGGCATCCAATATAACCACGTGGCTTCGCTATGCCATGCTTTGGACAGTCTGGGAATTTCTCAAGATTTTTGCATATTCATTGGAGCTCTTTGGTGTATTGTTTTGTATTCGGTATACACCAGGTACATTATAGAACATGCAGCAAAAAAAAAGAAATACATTTAAAGGAGTCGCGGACAAAACCTAGTATATAATCAATAGTTAAGGTTACAAATTCTCTGAAATAAACGTCACACTTCCTTTTGATTTTCCTGTATTGTAAAAAAGTAAGTACCTAATAACATTTCTGTTGCTCTCGTAAAAATGCAAGCTTTATAGTATTTTGATGTCATCCATTGTTGCTCATTATACATAGTTGCATAGCCCATTTATGCCATTAATAAATATTCATATCATGTTATTCTTGATACAACAGTTTGTATACAATACTTTAAGGAAAACCAACGTAGCTTCATAAAAGTATCTACAATAATTGTAGTAGAATTTGTCTGATTGAAAATTCAAATTCAAAATTGTTCATTTTGGGACAACTAGATCCACCGGTTAGTATACGAAATCTTAGAAACTATTGTTAGTACTAACATAAATACAATAACAAAAGACAACACTCATCATACACATCACAAAATCACAAATGCCCCTGTGCTGAGACACCCCGCCCCATCCAGATAACTAATAGGGAGATACATAACTAACGGGAGATACCTCGATAGAATATCACCAGACGAACGAAATGCCTCATCACAGGCGCACGCACATCTTCAGCTATGGTTTTCAGGATGCACCTACGAATAACAACAGGGAAGTAGGTCCTGGCTGTTATTGAGAAATTCTTAATGGAAAAACCCATTATTATGTCAGCAGTCGCGCTATCGAACATGAGACCAAACGGGGTAGTGTCCTGTCCTGTTCTTCTGTAAAAATCTCTATTGGTGGATGTTAGGTGATGTGAGATTGAAGTGAGCTATCAATCCCTAGTGTTGGGGATCTTGATGGAAACCACATTTTTTGTTTATTGGCCTTTGTATAAAACGACAATAAAATATGGGGATTCACTGAGGGAGATTTGATTCACTTTTTCTGTTCAATAATTTTTCCCTAAAGCCATTTGTTTAGAGGGAATTACAAATCTATTGTACAAAACAAACCTACCTACTTATTCAGAAAACAATAATTTGCATGGAATTAATACCATGTGTCATTATGTCGCAACATTTATAATTGTTCAAACGCAATCATTTCAAAATGTGTGAATTATCTTTCAAACATAGGAAGAACTTTATTGACATGATGAGTCATAACTACATTAATAAATGTTTATTCATTACCAAACAGCTTTAGGGATTTGGCTATTATCGTTTCGTTATAATAGATACCTACTTGTTCCGGAATTACCATTATTGACCCTCGACGCAAAAAGAGGAGTGTTATAATTTTGATGTGTCTGTCTAAGTGTCTGTCTGTCTGGCATCGTAGCTCAACGAGTGGTCCGATTTTTAGCGGTTTTTTTTTTTCGTTTCGTAATAATATATCTAGAATAGTTTCGGAACAACTCATTTTAATAATATGACAAAATTAGCTTTGCCTGCGACTTATCTTTCGGAAAATGTCGGTTATCGCGAATGCAAAAAGTAGCCTAAGCCCTTTCTTGGGATTTGAACTTAATCTGTACTACATACCACATTTTAATCAAAATCAGTTCTGTGAAAGCGAAACAAGCAAATAAACAAACTCTTTTTAGCATTTATAATATTTGCACGCATTTTAATGATTAATGCAACAGTATCGATAATTCTTTAATAAATATTATGGTTCTTCACGTGTGTGCAAGACATACATCGCCAAATAGCTTCCACTACATATAAATGCCTCGATACCCAAATACACCTTTGTTTGAATGTTTATGCTAATTATTTATCCTGCTTACCTTATAATATTTGTTTTGGTTTTATCATCTTTTGTTAGAACCCACACAATAGCTGTTGATCTCGGCTGTCATTCGTCGATTCTGACAGTCCAGTCCAGCTCGAAAAACTGAAAACCAGTTTTACCAAGGCGTATTACCTAGTTACTGGATTGTGGAGGTCACATAGGCAGTCGTTCCATGAAAATACTGATATTCAGTTGCATCCGGTTAGACTGGAAGCTGACCCCAGCGGCCAGCATAATTAGGTAGGTAGGGAAAAGGCTAGGCAGATTTATTGTTAGAATCAATAAATCTAAACTGTGGGGGAGGGGCATTTAGATCATTTCATTATCAAGGTAGGCTTGATAATGAAATGAATCCCCATGTTGCAGTATTACCTACTATAAGACAACGCATTAACATCTTGATAGTGTTGCATCATGCACGCAAGGCGGAAATGCAAATATTTTCTTCTTTATGTTTCGGAATTAGTTCATATCATAGTAAAAGTTATTCGTATTTTTGAGTAGGTAGGATATACTGTAAAAGTAAGAACTGGTATATACTTATTTTGTAAATAAAAATAGATAATATGAATTAAAAAAAATAATATAAGCATTTGCATCCAGGAAAACTAAAAAATGCCTAATAATATTGACAACGCAACCTTCTCGCATGGAAACATTGAATGGAAATGATACCTTATTCTTTGTCAATAAAGTTTATTTTATTCGTCTCACATTTAATATTGAATAACAACATGCGCGTGAGTTGATTGAAAGCCCAGACTACGACGGCGGGCGCGGCGGTTACGTGACCGTTTACCCGTACATCTAACTTGGCTTTTAAAAAATTGTTATTCTGGAACATATTATTATTATTGTTTATTTGCAATCCCCGCTGCGTCAATTAACTGCACGACTATATGGAATTAGACCGTTTACGGCAAATTGGTTTTTAAATCTTGATCGCCGTTAATCTAGTTGATGTTTAAATTGGATCAATGTCTCTACTCGAACACATTGTGTTATTCAACATTGAATGAATAATCGTATAGAATTGTTGCAGGGCCGTTTATTAGGTATTCAAGGACTTGAGGCTTGGGACTTTGTCCCAGCTGTCATCGTTACAGGTAGTCAGAAACCCTTTTCTGGTGGCCTCCACTGTTGATTCTGGCTTTCAGGAGTTGCAGTGGGTGGGAACAGAGTGGTGGGCTTGTCCCATAAAATAAAATAAAAAAAATAGTCAGAAGCCCAAAATATCTGACAACCAGTCTTACCCAGGGGTGTCGTGTTACATTATAAAATACGGGTTTCAGGTGCATCCAGTTAGACTGGAAAATAATTGGGAATCTCCAAAATATTTGGGAAAAGGATAGAAAGATAAATCATGAATACATTCTAGTATAATCTGACTTGGAGACTTGGACATACCTAAAATAGCATCATGATAGTGTTACTTTGGCTACAATAAATCAATGAGTTCTCTAATTCATGATAAATATACCGAGATCGCTTGTAGTGTCTCGCGGACCGATCTGTTACAGATTTAAATGGTCAGAGTGATCTATCTACCTTTGGGTTTTTAACCCTTTCCTGTTTCATGATCCACGTGTTTTAGGATAATTGTTTAACAATTGTGTCTGCTTCGCGGCCAGTGAGTCTTAAATTAGGCATATAGACTTGAGACTAAATTTGGATATGCAAAACCTATATTTTTAAGTTACCTGAACTTTATATACCTAGAAGAAAAAAAATGAAATGCTCTGCGGTCTGTCCACTTTTATTAAAAAAAGTAAAAGGCTCTTAGGCATCTAATGCAATAGGTAGGTACCTACTTGCAACCTTCTGTCAGTGAGGTTTTGTTTTTTCCAAGAATCCTTTTTTCGGTGAATCATATTATTCGCACGGTCAGGTATGCACGTTAGCACGTAGAAGGGGGTTTTATACAAGGAAATCGGTTTCATATTAACCAGTTCTCACTTGTCATTTTGTTGCATTTGTGAATATCAATTCTCAGAATATATTATGTATGTAAATAATTCTAGTAATTGTTTTGTCTTACAACTGTTTTGTAGTATGCCCTAAATTCCCCCACAAACGTAGGTGTACCCATATACCCTTATCGCCTCAGTTTCACGATTTTCCACAGCTAATTTTGTAAATATGTTTACTACAATAACACCTGTGCACTGTGCTATTGTTAGTACAATACCACAAGTAAACCCAAATCTCGTGCATTTAATTTATGTACACAAATCATTAACCTCCTTTTGAGTTTTACCACCGTCAAGTAATACATATCTATAATATTAATAAAAATAATAGTTTAAAAAACTAAATAACACGCTTTTACCACGCACGTCGCGCACTTAAAATTACAAAATAATTCGAACATTTACTACGATTTATTATGAAAGAAAGCATGGAGCGTTTATGTAATCTTTACTCTTCTTGGACAAAACGCTCCACGCTTTCTTTCATAATAAATCGTAGTAAATGTTCGAATTATTTTGTAATTTTAAGTGCGCGACGTGCGTGGTAAAAGCGTGTTATTTAGTTTTTTAAACTATTATTTTTATTTTATACTTTTTAGTCTTCTTATTATTTAAACTTAATTTACTACTTACTAATTTAAAATATTAATAGGTATTTAAAGATATTTATTATTAAAAAACTTAACATTACGCATCCAAATTTAATACGGCGTCCGCCATATTGGATTTAAGTCACGTGACTATTTTTTCGTATTCCTGACCGCAAACCCTTTCATTTGATACCCATATCATGGGGGTGCATTTCATATAGCCTGTCCGCCATATTGGATTTAAGTCACGTGACTATTTTTTCGTATTCCTGACAGCAAACCCTTTTATTTGATACCCATATCATGGGGGTGCATTTCAAATAGCCTGTCCGCCATATTGGATTTAAGTCACGTGACTATTTTCTTCGTATTCCTGACAGCAAACCCTTTCATTTGATACCCATATTATGGGGGTGGATTTCAAACAGCCAGTCCGCCATCTTGGGGAGGCCGCCATATTGGATTTGTAATGACGTTTCTTAGCTAGTCATGTATTGTCATCAGAACTCAGAGCGTGTGCAAAATTTCATCCCAATCGAAGACTGGGAAGTGGGTCAAATTAAGATTCCAAGATTTTCTTACATAGTTACTTACAATTGAAGCTTGTTAATAATAAGTCACGTGACTATTTTTTTCGTATTACTGACAGCGAACCCTTTCATTTGATACCCATATTATGGGGGTGGATTTGAAACAGCCAGTCCGCCATCTTGGGGAGGCCGCCATATTGGATTTGTAATGACGTTTCTTAGCTAGTCATGTATTGTCATCAGAACTCAGAGCGTGTGCAAAATTTTATCCCAATCGAAGACTGGGAAGTGGGTCAAATTAAGATTCCAAGATTTTCTTACATAGTTACTTACAATTGAAGCGTGTTAATAATAAGTCACGTGACTATTTTTTTCGTATTCCTGACAGCAAACCCTTTCATTTGATACCCATATTATGGGGGTGGATTTCAAACAGCCAGTCCGCCATCTTGGGGAGGCCGCCATATTGGATTTGTAATGACGTTTCTTAGCTAGTCATGTATTGTCATCAGAACTCAGAGCGTGTGCAAAATTTCATCCCAATCGAAGACTGGGAAGTGGGTCAAATTAAGATTCCAAGATTTTCTTACATAGTTACATACAAGTGAAGCTAATATAAAGCGTGTAAAAAGAGGTAACATTTGTTTGTAATTTTGTATGTGAGGGGTAATCTCCGGAAGTAATGAACCGATTTTGAAAATTGTTTCACGAATTGGTAGCTACGTTATCACTGAGTGCTCTAAGCTATATTTTATTATCAAAAAATTAGGGATCCGTAAGAAAAATCACGCGAACGATGTCGCGGGTAGAGTCCTAGTAATAGATATCTACTTATATGCAACTTGGCAAAAGCCTACTTCAGAATTGGGCTGCAGTTGGCTCAGTTTCCAAACCAAACCAAACCTTCTTGTTTCATCTTCTGAACGATACACCTTTTACTGTGTATGTACTGTTAGGTGGTGAGGAGGTCCATGTGGTATCTATAAGGTCCATGATTAGTTGACCACGGATAAACAACTAACCAGCAATTATCTGTGATCTTCAGTAAACTAGCCAAATACCTGTAGTGTTCGTTATTAAGGAGTCCCATTGTTTATCTCCGAAGGACTACATCTGGGCTTCGAAAAATTACCATTATTAGGACTACCTCATAAGATCTTTTCACATAAAAAAATAAAATAAAATTATCCAAAATTAACATACAAAAAAAAATACAGCTTGAATACATAACCTCCTCCTTTTTTTAAGTCAGTCAGTATTGGCTAAACTCATAGTCCTCCCAGACTGCTGCAAAAACAAGTAATGACTGTACAAGTGTACATACTATCGCAAATGTCTAATGTTCAATTGTTCCATTTCAGAAAGCTTGGCCTGGAGCTGGTGCCGCGTCGCGGCGCAGAAGCGGTTGACCCTGAGGATATGAGCCTCGTAGAACTATACAGGGTGCACGTGGAAAGCGCAGAAAGGGCAGCAGCGGTGAGTTTCTTTGGAATCCTTCGTACTTTTTAAACTGCCATAGAATCTATGTCAATAACAATCAGTTGCCGCAATAGGTATATGAAAGATCACCACTTGAGAACGGCTCGACTGATTCTCTTTTTGTTTTTTGTTTGTTTTTGTAATTATCAAGATAAGGTTTATATAAAGACTTTTTCCCATTGTCGATATGGCTTGAAGGACAACGTTTAATTTTAATTCAAATATTGAGTAAAACATTTGAATTTTCGGTTAAAGTGAAACTCGCCCATTGTTCTGAAAGTCACCCCCTTGGTACGACAAATCACAGAGGGACAATAATTTAATAAAAAAAAATCAAATTCAAATTCCAATTCATTTATTCATTTTGTGAACATAGGGTACAAAAGTATACAGATGATAAATAAATAGAATGTTGGCCCATGCTATGTCCCGCCAGAAGGCATACAAAATAGTGTAGTAATATCATAAATGTCAATTAACAAAATAAAATCCAATAAATAAAGTTAAAACTAAAGTAAATGTCACAATAAAATTGTATGCCAAACACTAGATGCTAATAATAATATGATGTCTTTCATGCATTAAAAAAAATTAAATTAATCATAAAACTACATAGTGTCACAAAATATAAAGTTCAAAGGAGAAAGAGCAAAATGGTCTATGAGCGGCCAACAACGAAATAGGTATTAAATGAAAGTACTATTACTAAGGACTAACTTTTACTATGAACGTAACATTGCAGCTCATTTAGAAAAAAAATACATATAGGCTAAATACTTAGATAATAAATGTAAGAAAATGTGCAAACACATTTTTATAAAATACACTAGCTGACCCGCCGCGACTTCGTTCACGTGGTATCCTACACTACCAATACCCCTACCCTACCCCTGCATTACCCTACCCCCTACCCTACTCTACCCTACCCCTACTCTACCCCTACCCTACCCCTTCCCTACCCCTACCCTACCCTACCCTACCCCTACCTTACCCTACCCCTACCCTACCTTTTTTTTATTTTTATTTTTTTTTGTATTCTGCTATTCGGGACGGAAACAAATCCAACAAATCAAAAACCATGGCAATCGGTCCAGCCGTTCTCGAGTTATAAGTGTTGTAACAAACACGACTTTCTTTTATATATACAATGTGTCGTTTGCATCCTCGTCAAATTCAAGGAGGTAACTATGCTAGTGATTCTAGACCCGAATCAATAATAAAATAGGTAGGTGTTTTTTTTTTATGTTTTCTTATTTACGGAAATCAGTAAACCACCCCGGTGAAAATGCGGCCCATCTTAAGACTAGGTTTAGGATCGCTGACCGCGCGCACACACACAAAGAATCGCAAACGATAAAACCACAACACAATAGACGCCGCGCGCGCACCCCTCTTCCCTGTGGCGCCCCACTCCCGAGCCCGGGCGCCCGGCGCAAAGCAAAAAAAATATTAAATTAGTTCAAGTGATTTCGCCGCCGGCCGTGAGTGTATCGCAAATTTCGCTCCTTAGGTGCGCTTGCTTCGGTCGTATACGTGAATTATGTGATTGTGATGCCATCAGTGGAGACATCCGGATGTTCGCAGAACGGTTTCCCAATAGGGAACCGCCAACGCAGAGCGTTATGCTGTCTGCTACACAGAGACCCCGACATGCTCAAGCTCGCGGCAGTGAAGGTCTGCCTGTCGCCTTGCAGGAAGATATCCTGGAGTACTTCCAGCGAGAGCCACAGGCAAGCACACAAAAATACCTACTAAGGTAGGTATTTTTGTCGGTCCTCAGCCCGTTAAAGTAGGAAGGGAAATTTAAAATCAACCAATTTAATCTACAAATAAAAACAAAATCATTACTAATAATTAGGTACTCATAACATAAATCATGAATTTACCTACAATGCGCCAAGAGCGTCCCGCCGCCGCCGCCGCCGCCGGCAGCAAGTACCTAACCTAAATCCCGCGCTCACAACAAATAAATGTGCCACAGCCTAGCAAAACGTCTCCGGTTGTACCTAAATCCTAGTAGGTATGTATTCTTAGCAAAATCGGTAGATTTGCAATAAAACAGAATAAAGCAAAATGGCAAAACTAACATTTTATCAATCAGCTGATAACGTAGATAAGTAGATAAATCCTAGTACGTAGGTATTCTTAAATCTTAATAATAAAAACAAGTGTTATTAATTAACATCTAAGGTTAATAAAATCTGCAATTTGCAATAAAACGTAATAAGCAAAACTAACGTTTTATTAATCAGCTGACCGTAGATACTCACGACAATAGCACAACAAAGGGCGTGAACTTTTCTTGGACGCGCATAGCATACCTACGCATGTGATATACTCACGCACACAGAGACAATTGGCGCTAAAGCGCAGAGAGTGATTCTCCAATTTCAAGTTATGGATTATTCTGAAATTCGATTAAATTTTAACAACTAATAAAAAAGGGTGTTATTATTATTGTTCAGGTCTCGTAATTTTAATTGATTATTTATGACTTTTATGACAACCTCCTGAATTTTGACGAGGATGCAAAACGACATATTGTATAGATTAATAAGTATTTCAAAACGTTGTCAGCATACCGGTTACAAGACTCAAGCCAATAATAATAATAATGTACAATGTAATCATTTGAAAGACTCGGCAGTGATCAACCTATTTTTGAAGACTTCCCGGTTTTTTCTGAAGAAGACCTAATTCTGTTTGCACTTGGCACATACCAAATCAAGTTGGCTCGCAGCTACTACGCTGAACACTTAGTTGAAGGCTTGTACAATATTGAAGTATACCGGGAGCGTCAAATAAGTCATTATTCTTATATTGTAATTAACCGAGAAAGACAAAATAGAGAAGCAATTGCTCATTATTATTGCAGTTGTATAAGTGGAAGGCGCACAATCGGTTGCTGTGCACACGTTATGTGGGTATCTGGCATGGGCTAGACATGGGCTAGACATCAAGACGAGGATATTTTATTACCGGCATCAGAACTCAGTGCTATTATTGTACATTAAATGTATTAACGTACAATAATGTACAGTGTGTCCTGGTGACGGCAATTAAATATCCTTGTCTTGATGTCTAGCCCATGTACATTAAATGTATTAATGTACAATAATAGCACTGAGTTCTGATGACGTTTATCATTATTATTATTGGCGATGTTTTGTCATAGTAGTAAATGTATTTTTAAAGAAGTCTACAAGTCATTTTATTTTATTTCCTTATTTTTAAGGCTAAACCTTAGTTATAATACGCTAAATCACAGACTGACATGTCTAAAATAAAATGTATTTATTTCTATTAATAATTACACCACAGATATAAAACATCTTGAGGGTGATTCTAGGGTGATAATACACCAAAAAAAATTAAAATTGTTCCTGGCCGCTGATAGACCAAGCGCCATACGATTTTGCCCTTTCTCCTTTTAATTAAATCAATTATATAGTACTCAGAATTATATAGTAATCATTTTTCTAATGATAAGTGCTCAGCATAGACATTTAATCAACAACAAGTCGCAGTTGCTCAAGTTGGAAGTAGGGCACGAATGTATGACACCGGTTGTCTACTTCATAGCGAGGATTATAGCCCTAATTAAACAGAAGATTATCCATACATAGGTACTCCATTCAATAATAATAATAAGAAAAATAACGTTACAACGTTATCTCAAATAAAGCTTATAATAAACTTCGTTATTTCACGATAAATATAAAGCAAATTAGCTTCTGTTCGCAACTTTGTCCGCTTGGTTTGCTTGCTTGGTGTGTCGTAGCGTAACGTTATACCTATACTACTTAATGAATTTAGTTATCATATACATAAAGCATTTTTCCAATACAACTGGAAGGCTCAGAGATTATAGCGCATTGAAACAAACAAACAATTTCTTCGGCGTTATTATATTATTACTATAGAAGTAGACTAAGAACATTTAAAAAAAATATATCACCAAAAAATGCAGTTATTTTAACAACATAACATTATAACTGCCGTTATATGGCCGTTAGTTTTCTAATGCTATAATAAATGGAGATAAGATGACCTGACTAACCCATACCAACTTGTCCCAAATATGACATAGCTTGCATGAAATTCAAAAGCATATTGTTTTCAACCGTTTTCAAAAAGGAGGTTCTCAATTCGGCGCGTATGTTTTTTTTTTTTTGTATGTATGTTACCTGATTTCTCAGCCAATTATGAATAGATTTGGATGATTCTTTTTTTGTTTGAAAGAGTATACTTCCGAATAGGTCCCATAGAAATATTGTCATGATCTGATGATGAACTTCGGAGATATGGAACGGAACTCCTTATAAGAATCACAGTATAACCGTCGTAACAAGTAAAATTGCTTTGTTTATACGTGTAGTTGATGACTGACTGAAGGAAGAGAGGGGGTACGTCAACCCCCCTCCTACTACTTTTCGAAATTAAATATATCGTGTGAGGTACTGTTTGAAAGGGCTTTTTGTAAGGATTTCAAACATTAACACACAAGCACTAAAAAGTGAAAAATAAAAAGCTTTTTTACAAAAAAATAAAACCGCCTTCAAAAACTACAAAATAAAAAAAAATACTTTAGTTTTGGAAGTCGGTGGCTTTGGTTTTGTTTTTTGTTATGTAGATATTGCCACCGACTTCCAAAACTAAAGTATTTTTTTTTGACATAAATGAGGCCATTCTCCCATTTTTTCAAAGTAATTGTAATTATTTGGATATTCAACACAGATTCATGTTAAATCTATTCTAAGCATAAGTTTAAAAAATTTACAAATGTACCTAATTTAATTAAAAAAATAGATATTTTAATAAACAGTTCGTTAATTA
This sequence comes from Hoplodrina blanda, assembly GCA_949316365.1. Taxonomy (NCBI): domain Eukaryota; kingdom Metazoa; phylum Arthropoda; class Insecta; order Lepidoptera; family Noctuidae; genus Hoplodrina; species Hoplodrina blanda. The sequence goes on from OX438582.1 coordinate 5,641,016, forward strand.
AGTTTCAATCGAAGACATCCATCGGTTTCTAAGAAAACTTCAACTATATCTGACGACTCTGCATACCTATCTCTTTTGTTGAATGTACATTGAACTGTTATTGTTGGATACCAGTATAATATATTTGCCATATTAAATTAGTTCAACGTAATTACTTAAATTTTATTGGAGATTGTGTGACCTTTAGTCATTCCAAAAAAGAGTTTGCTAAGTTTTGGAAGTCTACTAGTAAATTAAATGCTAAGCCGAGTCTCCCTGTAAGTGTGGCAGGTCTGAGTGAGCCGAAAGATATCGCCACCCTTTTTCAAAAACAGTTTACAGTTCAGTCCCCCTTGCAAATAGGTAGGAGGCTGCTCGATGATAGGGCACTGTCGGGATCTGGTGAGACTGCCGTCACATTCTCAGCTAAACAGGTTGCTACTGTTATTAAAAAAATGACAAGAGGTAAATCACCAGGCCATGACGGCCTCAGCGTCGAGCACCTAAAGAATGCGGGGCCACATCTGTATAGGGTTCTTGCTCTGTTTTTTAATTTATGTCTCCGCCACCGCTACTTACCGGAGGACCTTATGCACACTGTGGTGGTACCGGTTATTAAGGACAAGACAGGGGATGCCTCTGAGGTGACCAATTACAGGCCTATTTCGTTGGCCACGATAGTCGCAAAGATCCTGGACAGTTTGCTTGATCAACAGGTGGCTAAACACGTTGAACTCCAAGACGCGCAGTTTGGCTTCAAGCCTGGTCTATCCACGGAGAGTGCCATCCTGTGCCTCAAGCAAACTGTTCAATATTACACATCTAGGAAAACCCCTGTCTTTGCTTGTTTTTTAGACCTATCGAAGGCATTCGATCTCGTGTCCTACGATGTACTATGGAGCAAATTACAGAGTGAGACAACACTACCAGATGAAATTACATCGTTGTTTCGCTACTGGTACCTTAACCAGAAGAATAGTGTTAGGTGGGCTGAGACACAATCGGATGTGTATGAGTTGGAGTGCGGAGTGAGACAGGGGGGGTTAAGTTCACCCCGCCTCTTCAACTTATACATAAACCGGCTCATCGGTGAGCTCAGCAGCACCAGAGTTGGATGTCATATTGATGGCGTTTGTATGAATAATATTAGTTATGCCGATGATATGGTGCTGCTGAGCCCGTCGATCGGCGGTCTGAGGAAGCTAGTTGCTATATGTGAGTCCTATGCAGTGTCCCATGGGCTCAAGTACAATGTCACGAAGAGCGAACTGATGATGTTTAAAGCGCGTGACATAAACTATTCAGATGTCCCGAGTGTCTCGCTATGTGGTGCTCCTTTATCATGGGTGACTAAGTTTAAGTACTTGGGTCACTGGGTCACTGAGGATCTTAGGGACAATATAGATATAGATAGGGAGCGCAGGTCGCTGGCTGTTCGATGTAACATGCTGGTTCGAAGATTTGCACGTTGTACAAGTCAAGTAAAGGTAACGCTTTTTAAAGCTTTCTGCCAGTCCTTTTACACGTGCAGTCTTTGGACTAGTTTTACGCAGAAGACATACAGCGACCTGCGTGTCCAATATAATAACGCGTTCAGGATACTGTTGGGGCGGTCGTGGCGTTGTAGTGCGTCTGGTATGTTTGCGGAGGCGCATGCAGATGACTTTTACGCCATAATAAGAAAAAGGACCGCATCCATGGCCGGCCGGCTGCGTACCACCACTAATAGTCTCCTGAGTGTGTTCCGCGATCGGTGGGACTCCCCTCTGCTGCGCCACTGGATAAGGATCCACACCAGTTAGGCTTATTTCTTATTTGTATTACTAATACTAGTCTTTAAGTAATTTTGTATACTAACCCTATGGACTCTCGTCTGAAATAAATGATTTGAATTGAATTGAATAAACAAAAAAAAACACTATCGTAGGTGCGTTAACAACAACTCATATATCTAATATACAAACAACAAGTTTAATCAATTGGGGCGTAGTTAGATGGTCTTGTAGTTTCTGCCTGTCTATTTCAAAGAAAAATCTTCTCAGTTTATCTGTGTATTATATTTAACCGACCTTAAATTACGACAACAATAATAACGTAAATTAATGTGCCGATACATTTTATAAGTTCCGCAATTTATTTATTTATTTACTCTGCTGTCTACCGGCAATAAAATTATAAGGCAAATAAATAAAACTACATATAAGGAAAATAAATAAAATTTTCGTTAAATTGCAGACAAACAAATCGACACCAGCAATTTATACTACGCTAACTCATAAAAGTGTACTTTACAGTAGAGGCTTATGAAGGGAAAAATGTGATAACTTTTATATTAATTAAGATATTTATTTGAAATTTGGTACCCTTAAAGTTTAATTTATTCACTATAATTTCTCATATTTATTTTTCCTTAATTATTTATATTTTTCCATTTAGCGCAAGTTAGCCGTGTATACACGTAATTTCTTCAAACGATTTTACATTTATTACACACGTCTAACTAAAGTTAGCGTAGTGTATTACCCCGAGATCATAGTGCTAAAAAGTGTTATTTTTATTGTGCTGCAATAATAATTTTAAAATATATTATATAGTAATTATAACTTTAAAACAGTCAAGGTACCATCAATAAACTAATAAACATTCGGTATTTACAACATAAAAGCCGCTAATTAGAGCATTTTACAACAAACAGTACCTATACACGAACGCACTAAACTACGCTAACTAAGAGTTAGCGTAGTGTAACACGGACTTTGGGCTGAACCCTTCCCCGCGCATATTCCGCTAACAATAGATAGCGTAATTTAGATCGAGTGATTTCAAAAAGTACCTTTACTTAGCGTTGTATATCATTTGTAACTTCGTTATTTTTGAATATATCTTCACGATTTTTTTATTATATATAAAAAACCACATTTTAAGCAACTTGGCATAAAAAAACGAATTTACCTAAAATACGAGTTAGCGTAGTATAAATTGTTGGTGTCGAAATGAAATCATCCGCTATTAGTTATGCACGTGATTTAAAAGGATTTACCCCATGCTACATTTTCCTGTATTTTCCTGAGCTTAGTAGGTGGCTATGAAATGTATTACGCATTTAAATACGTCAAATGCAATTGTTATTATTTAGGAACAATAATGACGGGGGACTGATTAGGTATTAATTACCTACGTATGCATACACGTCATTATTTATCTAATTCACTTATTATTACATCGAGTTATAACTAAAACATACCATGGGAAAGAGGCGTGAGTTTATGTATGTACATAAATGTATGTATTAAAAGTCACCAAACCTTCGTAGTGCATTTTTCTACCTACGTAGTTTCTGGTGAAGATCTTCTTGAACTTCATTTTGCTTTCTATTTCGGGATCAGCTAATCTTACTGAGGCTGAACTGAACATCTGAATGTAAGCACAAACTCAAATTCAAAGCATTTATTTCAATTGGACTATTCATAGGCACTTTTGAATTGTCAAGGAGTCAGTCAGTCACAGTTGGAGTTGTCAGATAATGACCAAGAAGCTCCAGGGACACTCTTTTCAATTAAGTTTTTACAAAATCCTGGCACATTATTCATGTTACATATAGTATACCTATGTGAAAACAATGTAAGTGAATAGCAATATAAAACAATTAAAACAACATAACATCACGCCTGTAATCCCCGAACGGTTAGGCAGAGGTGCCCCCATTAGTACACCCACATGTCACCAGTTATGTTTAAGTCTCATGTAATAGGGGGCGAGCCTATTGCCATCAACCGGGCACAAATCCAGATTCCGAGGCTGCTACTGAAAACAATTAAAAGAGTAATAACAATGTTTAAGCCTTCATAAACTTCAGCTTCCTGACCTTGGGAACTCAAATATTGTTTTGGGGTTCCAGAAAACCAGTCAGTTTTTATTGAAATAACCAGTACATAATCTTGGGTAAAATAAATATGCAACTTCATCTGACTAGATGACTTCGATGTTGCCATTCCAGTTATTATCTTCTCAACACTAATAGATGCTCCTAACTGTATATCAAAACCAGTATACCTAAAAATAAGCCCTCAGCTGATTCAGGTTACTTTCGTCCAACGAGAATACCCGTTTAATTATAGGAATTTGTGATAAAAGCTATCCGTAATACTTGTTCAAACATGATCTAAGCTTGAGTGGGAGTTACGGGTATTAAGTGTAGAGAGGTATACTTGAATTGGCTTCCTTATTGTGAGACCAAAAAGTTGGTCTTAAAACAAGAAAATAATTATTATATCTGAAACAATAATGAATATTAGGAAAAATATGGAGATTTTCTGAGTATTATTTAGATTAAAAAAAAAATATTTATAATCAGAAGGCCAATTCTAGTAACAAAAAATGTTCATTTAGTCACAAATTATCTCAGCTACAATGTAAAAAAAGAGCATTGAAATTAGAGGATTTTTTGACAGATTGTAAATAAGATTATGTTGCGGTCGTTTATAAAAGTTAGTGAAATCGCCCTCATGTTTTTCCATTAAAATTCCTCGTCATTATATCAACAAGAACAGTGCTCATTTTGTGACTAACTGACTGTAATAAATTAACAGTATCGCTATCTTTCACTAACTGCATAAAAAGGAAAAGAGATAGTGACATTTAGAGTTGTCAAACTAGTTACTTGATGAACTTAGCATGTGCTTGGTTGTAAATTCCTAGGTAGGTATCGTCTGTAGCTGTCTGTAGCTGTTTGAAAGTTTTAGTAAAACTTGATTTGACGACACTAATTTTTTTCCGTTTAACCTATCGCAGGGTTGAGCTTGACTAGAGTCCCGGACTTTTAAATCCAACCGCCTTACTTTTTTTTGTATAAAGAAAATATGTAGTAGAAAATTTGAATTCCGAACAATGATGACACCAAAATAATAGCCAGCCTGTCAGCTTCAAAACTGCATAAAAACTTTTTCTTTGACTCAACATTGCTTTTGATGTTTAAGCTTAAATGCACTGTAGGTCGTTTAGGGTGTCCGGGAGTGTATTTTAGCCACGACCAAGCTCTTAGAAACGTCAGTTTAGTGCCACAGAATCAATGCCAATACATGTCTTCATCATAAACTTTGTATTGCATCTTCAGTTAGGATGTAAAGTCGATATAACTTTATGACCTGCCTTAATCTACTTGCAATACATCTGCTTACGATTGTAAACGATCTCTATGGGAACATAAACTATACTTTATATCAGTGGCAGTGCCTCGCTTCCCAACGGAAACCTTAGTATTCATTTACACCGTAACTAATATTTAATATCCTGTTATAAATGCAGGTTTATTACTTTGTGAGATGATGAATGATGTTTTTTTTTAAGTTGTCCTTCACGTGTCTCCCGGCAGACTGATGTCAAACATCTCAGTGAATATTCAAAATTAATAAAAACCAATAAAAAAAGGCTACGGAGTGTCTAGTATGCGCGCGCACACATACAAGGGAATGGCTTAGAGGGGGCATGATGGCATGACAGATCGTCATGCTGTTTACCGTCACGCCAAACTGGTCCATTTTAATTCCAAACACGTGTCACATCAATAACTCAATTGAGGAAACTTTTGTAGGATAAATCTCAGACTTGTTTTTCTACCTGCAAGACACAGTTTACCTTAAGTATTGTTTCCAAAGATGAATAATTGCATTTTACTGCGTATTAAACAGTAATAAATGATTTATTTATCCTTAAGTATTTGAATATTTGTCTATTGAAATCCCGTAAAGTGGAATGTCAGTAAGTGTCCACCTACATAACACCTGCAGTTTCATTCTATCCTTAATGAAACCAATCATTCATTAACTTTAGTCTGGCAAATAAAAAGTAGCACACTGTTTGTCAGCCAAAGAAATTCAGAGATTGAGAACCTTTCAATTGTGTGCTAAGATGATGCAGGTCAATCAATGTTTGATTATTTTTAAGCGATTGTCCCTGATTGGGGCAGTTATGCTCATTATTGACAAGCACGGTTAGCACAATGGTTAAGCGATTGGCTGCTGCGCTGCGTGTTACGGGTTTGATTCCCGCACGAAACAAATATTTGTTTTACCTAAAGATAGTTGCTTGGTGTATGTGAGTTTATATGTTCGTAAACGCACCCACGATACAGGAGAAGTTCCTAAAATGGGGCCATAATTAAAAAAAAATAAGCCTAGACAAGGTACCTACTAAGCGCCAGTCGCGTCCATCTTAAGAACTACGACTGTATTGCTCCGATTTGATAAATCCTTTTCCGTCAAACACATATAACCCGTTAGCTTCTTTATCAAGGAAGGTTATTGGTCATCTTCATTGTTTTCACATGTAGAATCAACAAGAATAATGTAACCAGAATTTTGTAAAAACCTAATTTAAAAGAGTGCCCTGGAGTTTCTTGCTCGTTCTTCTCCATAGAGGCCTACCTCCGTTTTGGAACGAGCAACGAGCTTCAACTTTCGGACTAACTGACAGGCTCCTTGACTATTCAAAAGTGCCTGTAAATGGTCTAATTGAAATAAATGTTTTGACTTTGACTTTGGTTATATAACATCACGCTACGACACTCGGGAGGTGAGCAACCAAAAACGGAACTTAACGCAGGCGGAACCGCACCGCGGGGTATAGCTAGTAAAGCTATAAAGAAACAAACAAGACCAGTAATCAGATATGTACTAGACGAAAACTTATTTATTTCATATCAACGATAACTTATCGGTTACTTGCCAGCCGTAACCTAAGCAACATGGCGATTGGCGAGTATCTTTTTATATGAAGTCAGCAAATCTGCGCTTGCGTTTGCAAGCTTACCATAAATATAGACACTCTTTCCTTCTATGGGCGGTCTGTAGCTCAGTGAGTGATTTAACAGGTTTAATTACATAACTTGTGAAACATATGTCGCGTTTTATGAACACTATGACAACATTGTTTTTAATAATTGCTTAGAAAGTTTAAATGACGTCTAGTTAGATTATATCATAGCCGCGGAGCAACGGCTAAGAATAGGGTAGGAGACACGCTACACAGCTGTCAAAACCCCATAGATTTTTGTATGGCAATAGCGTACTGTGACATCACTGTCAACTCAATTGATTTAAAAGCAACAAAAAATCTAATTTTAATCTAATGTTAATCGAAAATCAATCGGGTTTTCAGGGTTAAAATTAAAGTGTTTTTTTTTTTAGAGAAGTTGTGTCTTCGAAATTATTAGTTAATGCTGTCTATTACGCAATCGTCATATCATGTTATAATCCTTCACACAACATGGTACAGACTGTAATGGACATGTATTTACAGATTCTGTGAAATGCTCGTTTAGAATCGATAGAACCTGTGACCTGTATGTCTTGTCAAGTTAGTACTTTCTAGTAGTCGCAATAAAATTTATACTAACGTCATTAAGCTGATGAGTTTGTCTGTTTATTTCAACGCGCTAATCTGAGGAACTACTAGTCCGATTTTAAAAATCCTTTTGAGATATACAGCCCGTTTATCGAAGACGGTTATAGGCTATATGATATCACGCTACGAACCATAGGGATAGAGCAGTAACTAAAGATGTAGCTAGTTAGTTATATACCTACAGTGATGATAGATGTACAGACTTACAGTTTGACATCTATGTATACTGTCCTACTGCACAAACCCGGTTCCCTTCAGATGCGGATGGCAGACGGTTGTCGCCCCACATAAAACTTGTCTCAACTATCTTGACTGTGTTTTAAGATGAAGCAACTAGTCGTGCGCTTAATGAACTCACGACAACGCATATTTGAGTGAAGCCGATGTCAGATCTAAGCTAGAAAACAGCTTTGTAACATTTGCCCCAAGTTTCTTGAACGAAAAATTAATGCGACAAATTGCTGCCCAAAAATAACGTAGCTATGATTGGGTGATTGAATTATAAACGACCAATCACTGCAGCTCACGCGCGCTTGACAGTATGTTGCGTAAATTTTCGTTCCAGATACCGTAGGACAGTTCAAAATGTCAATGTCCATTAATATTCTAAATGGTTTACTCATTATACTGTTGCATACCGACGATCTTGATCATGCAGTAAAGGAATTTCTTCTATCACTGTTGAGGAGTTCTCGGTCGAAAGTATCAAAACTATTGACCTGATGTATAGACTGTCTTAGGTAAGTGAACAATATGGAAGTGAAAATCATCTTGTTTCTTTCCCCCAGTGGCGAGGCACCCTTCGACGGGCAGGCGGGTCAGGCAGCAGCTTCAGCTCAGGCACGCTCACCTCAAACAGCTCCAGCATCACCACTACCACGACCGTCCAGTCTCATCATCTCATGTGTAGCATGAGAGACTTCGGGCACACCGCAGGAGGAGACGAAGCAGAACTACTACTCTGGCTTCATGACGCCAGGAGAGCTCAACCTTTGTCAGAAAGATTCCGGATTAGGATAGCCAGGGACGGATTCTCGAACTACGTCGACCGACTGCATGCGAACAGCACCTTATTTGCGGTAAGTTTTACTATTTTCAGCTTAGAGGCTGTGATTATAAGGTTTGTTTTAGTTTGGTCTTGTGGCTTAATGCTCACTGGTGAATCATAAAAAAACAGCGCTGTTCCAAAGCTGCAGTGAACTCTGGTAGCTCTTTAAATGTTGTATTACACATACCATAACATCACGCCTGTAATCCCCGAAAGGTTAGGCAGAGATGTACCCATTAGTACACGGGTCGATTTCACGAGACGAATTAATTTGACACTTTTTTATCGTTTTCTGCAAATACCCGTTTTATTGCTAACTGACTGTTTATAACGTTTACTCAAATGAAGTTATGTACGTAAATGAAAAAATCACGGTGCGGATCTACTTAGAAGTGACAAAAAATCAAAATCGAGGTAACACGAATGAGATATCTGGGAACACGAATGAAATTCTCATTACACAAATGAAGTCTGCATGACACGAATGATATTGGCTAACCGAACCACCATAATTAATGATTATGATAATTATTAGGTTTTCACCAGCACCCTAGAAGAAGTCTTTAAGACGCTGACAGCCAAATGGGGGGAAAATGGTATTGTTATCGGCGAAACGACACTAACCAACCTACGTTTCGCCGATGATATTGTCCTCTTTTCCCCCTCAGCCACAGGACTAGAACAAATGCTAATAGATCTCAGCACTACGAGCCTTGAGGTTGGACTTAAGATGAACATGTCAAAGACTAAGCTCATGACCAACAGTTCCACAAGAAACATACACGTAGGCGGGGAGAATATACAATATGTCCAGGAATATCTTTACGTGGGCCAAGTAGTCTCTTTCCAGGCAAGGCAAGATAAAGAAATTGCGCGCCGAATAGAAAATGCCTGGAAGAGCCACTGGTCCATGAAAGAACAATTCAAGGGTTCCCTACCAATGTCACTGAAGCACAAGCTAATGGACATGTGTATTCCCCCCATCTTGACCTACGGTGCACAAACTTGGTCTTTGACTAACATCCAAAAGTCCAAACTCAAGGTTTGCCAACGTGCTATGGAGCGCAGCATACTTGGTGTTAAACTAACAGATCGCGTTCGAAACACCACCTTGCGCTCCAAAACACAGATCATTGACGTGGCTCAAAAGGCTGCACAGCTAAAATGGGACTGCCGGACTGGGCTGGACATGTTTGTCGCATGTTGAACGATCAATGGGCCCGTAGAGCCCAAGATTGGTGCCTTGTAATGGCGAGACGGAGACGCGGCAGACCACGAAGAAGATGGCGGGATGACCTGGTCAACATTCTTGAGGATTGGCAAGACGTGGCGCGACATCGCGATAGATGGAAGGAATGGAGAGAGGCCTTTGCCCAGCAGTGGGACAGTACGGGCTAGTTATTTAAATATATTAGGTTCTTAACACGCTTTTATTAGGTCGACTTGTTTGTAGCTAACTATGTAATGGACTCTTAGGTAACTAATTTAACCATCTTCCAAGGATCGTAGCGTCATGAAAATTAGCAGCTGTATGTAATTCTGATGACAATACAATAATAATATTGGTACTGACGAACTGATCTGATGATGGAGCCGAGAGATATGAACTGGAACTTAATGATGGAACATCATATCATAGCCGTGTTTGGACTTGTTAGAAAGGTCTTGTAATGAACTTTGACCACGACTAGCTTTCATAGTCCGATGAAGCTGGAAGACAGGAACTGGCATTCCATGATGGAATATCGTATCATAGCCGTGTTTGGACTTGTTAGAAAGGTCTTGAACTGGTTGTGAACTTTGACCACGAACTTCCTGGCGGCAGCTGTAAGGTCGCACAAGAGTATAACGTTTATGCCGCGAAAGGTTACCAAAGGGAACCAAAGTGCAACATTCATTTTACGTTTAACCAGTCTGTACGCCTACGCACTTAATATAGTTTCACATATTGCTCTACCTAAACTAAAACAAGATAATTTATTTTCACCATCATACAAAAATGCCTCGTTATGTGCACGTCGTGGGCGTCTATCACACTACGCGGAGACAGAAACCGCAGCGCGGGCGCGGACCTGCCTCCCCGCGACGGGTGTCCGCGACGTGGCCCGCAACTTAGCACTTCTGTATGGACTGCGCGGGCGCTCGTTTAACGCAGCATTGGCCCTTAGTGTCGTCAAATTTGGTTTTAAACTTTACTTTTAAAGTTAAAAACAAGCAAAGAATCGTAACCCTCCTTTTTCGTAGTGAAGTAATAAACTGCTTCATTCGTGTCGAATGGAATTTCATTAGTGTTACTCAAAAAAGTTACACGAATGAAGTGACACGAATGACATTTTTGACAAAAACATCTGATAAATTGCGTCGTATAACATTCAGACGCTATTAGAAGGCCACAAAATGTCCCGGTTATTTGTTATTAATCAACGTGTATGATAAAGAATTCATTGTTCAAACACTTACTATCACACTATTATAAACACGAATGATTACATTTTTGTACTAAGCACAGATATCGAGTAAAATTGTGGTATCTTACCAGAATGATGAAGCGCGTGTCTGCTCTCACCTAACGTATACGTGCCACTAGGGTCCCTTTACGCGGCGTAGAAGTGTGGATGGCGGTAACGCACAGGCGTTGATAATAACGCAACTTTAATTAAGTCGACACAAATGATTGAAAAAATTGATCGCAAAATAAAACACAGGGAAATCGTGTTATATTTTAAATTAATTTAAAACTATTAGCGTAATTTGAGGCTATGGTTATTAATGTGTAACCAAAATAAAAAAATATGCAATATCACAGATTAACATTTTTTATAATTAAAATTTTGTTGAAAAAGCAGGAAAATGACCGGTGACACTAATGAAAAAATAGATAGTTTTTTATAATTATCTCGAATATTAAATATGATAGTTCAATATTTCCAACTGGACAATATTATAATGTAATGTAAGCATCGCAATAAATAGACATTACGTGTATTTCAACAATATTTTAGGAGTAATTTCATAAACCAACTTTTTACGGTCGGTTTGAAATCGACCCACACCCACATTTCGCCAGTTATGTTTAAATCCTATGTAATATGGGGCGAGCCTAAAAAAAGCTTGAGCTTGAGTTTGAGCTTTTGCTAAATGTTATATTGTTTTCTTTAATCGTCGATTAAGAACGTTTAAGTAGGTATAATAAAAGTGATATGCCATTTTCAATATGAATATTATCGTGTTGTATATTTAGCACATAGTAATCAGTATTCGTTTAACGCTTTACTGCCCTATAAGCTTCGCTTCGATAAGTTACTCAAGTAGAAACAATACAAGCTTTCACACAATCGATTTACCGTTTAGATATCGATACAATTCAATTTCGAACAAGATCAAATCGATATTTGTATTGTATTTTAGAATTATGCTCGGTGTTCTGATAATCTTGCTGAATTTACTGCAAATATTTTTCGATTCTGTTGGAAATATTATATAATAATATATGCGGCGTGTAAAAATATACTTTACGCAGCAGTTAACTACACATAGGTACCTACTGCCAATCAAAATGAACTTTTAATGGGAAAGGACATTTTTTCGTGTAAAAAATCAGTCTTTATGTATTGCACAATGTAATGCACGCAAAACATTGTACATTGTATAGGGATCATGGCAGTGTTAAAAGTTTAGTTATAACATTTAAAACTAGTTTTCGGAAAAATAAACTTGGACCTTTAACCTTCAATATCTCTGTGATAAGAAGTTTCCCAGGTATGGTATAGAACAGTACAATGATCGCAAGGATAGGAAGATCATGTAACTTGGCTACTTTAAGCGTCTACTTTTTACGCCATGTATATTTGTAAAATCACAGATTATTGTTCATTTTAAACTTTATATCCAAATGGTTGTACTTTAACGTAAACAATGTTCGTACATTTTTTAATTGTAACATGATCGTTTTGCAACACGTCATTGAGGTTAAGGCAAGAAAACTGGTTCAATGCAGTATAAGGCGAGGTGTCGATAACAGAAGGTACAACTCTTTTTAGTCGTATTTGTCTGGACTAATGGCCGTTGAGATAACAAGGGATATTTACGGAATACGTTTAAGTTATTACCTACAGACTGTAGAAAAGAATTTATGAATTAGGGCTGGTCAAATACAAAAGCCGATGCAAGCAAATTGGCCGATTAGTAAAAAAATAATAATAATGCCAGCCTATCTATACCACTGCAAGGCAAAGGCCTCTTCTCATACAGAGAAGGCGCGAGCATTGATCACAACGCTTGCTTAAGGCGGATTGGCAATTTCCGACTTATATTCATTTTAAGACCAGGGTTTTTATGTTTTCCTTCACCGATGTCAGTAATGTCCAAGATTATTTAAAAAAAGTTCATAACATAACATCACCCCTGTTATACCCGAAGGGTTAGGCAGAGGTGTACCCATTAGTACACCCACATTACGCCAGTTATGTTTTAAGTCCCATGCAATAGGGGGCTAGCCTATTGCCATCAACCGGCCACAAATTCCGACTCCGAGGCTGCTACTGAGACACCTGATGGAAAATCTCACTAACACTTTGTTCGACCTGGGAATCGAACCTAAAACCTAATGCTCAGCAGTCGCGCGACCACTACACCAACGAGGCAATCTGAGTACGTATGCCTGCTAATTACTCAAACGGACCGAAGTCCTACGGTCGTTCCGATGCAATTAGTCGAAGACACGAAGACTAACGCAGGTGTTTAAAGGCCAAGATTATCTTGTAGGTGAAGGGCTTTTGATTATTCCTTTATTTATGCGTTCCAGTTCACCAATACTAGACTACAGAGGCGTAGTTTCGATTGTTATATTGTATAATGCGATTCTGTACTTGATCTATTCAAGTTTTCAGTCTGTTGCAAATATATGACAGTTACGTTTGTGGTTGTATATGGCTTTACTCATAGGAATACTTCTGCTTTGCTTGACCAGATAAGACAAAGCTGAAGCGCATACTGACGTGAGATATTACTGTTTAAGAAGCTCATGAATAAGTACCCAAGTCGAGAGAATAACTAATCAGCTAGGCCTTACTAGAAATATGCCCACCAGCAACGCAAATGGTGTTTATAAAACCTGTTTAATTGTTTTCTACAAATACATTGTTAAAAAAAAACTAATATTAACCTATACCTATACACTTATAAAGTCATAGTCAAATGTCACTAACAAAAAAGTTATTCATAGAGCAAAAGTTGACATCGTTGAAGAGACAATGCTGCAATACTCATGCGGGATGATTAATAAATTATTACAGTATGACTATAGGTATATGATTATTCCTTATAAGGATATAAAACTACCTAGCTATCAGCTACTCATTGTGTATGTAATAATTATATTTTAATGGGTCATATCGTAAAAAATGGCTCCTGAAGAGCGCAACAGAATACCAAAAAAGCTACCAAAGCTACCAAAAAAGAAGTTACTATGGCACTAACTCTAAAATAAAATATGTAGTATCTGTGGGTACACCTCTGCATAACTTCCTTTTCCTCCTTCGGGGATTACAGATGTTTTGTATGTAGTCTTCCTGAGGTAAACGTAAGAAACAACTATTCCTTTCTTGAATCTTGATCTTGATCTGTTGATCTTATAAGTAGGCATCTCCTTTCTAACCATTTTATCCTAAACACAATCCCACTATCGTTCCTTTGGTCTTCCTCTACTCTTCTTTTCGAATTGACCAGTCATACAGGTCATTACGTTTACTGCCACTTCAGTAGCGTTACACAAGGGTCGTCAAGTGTGCAGGTTAACGGGCAATTGGGACACTCCAGCATATGGGATATAATCTGATCAGAAGCTCCGCAATTGCACTGGATGTCGGACGGGTCTATATTATGTTTCTAGATAGACCACTGCAGATCACGACCGGGAGGCAGGTTTTTCTGGGGCTTCATGTAGTATCATACAAAACATAACATTCATTCTCAGAACTTCTGCCTAGCCTTTTTCCAATTATGCTAGGGTCGGCTTCCAGTCTAACCGGATGCAGCTGAATACCAGTATTTTACATGGATCGACTGCCTATCTGACCTTCACAACCCAGTTACTGGGTAATACGATACCCCTTGGTAAGACTGGATGTCAGATTTTCGGGCTTCTGACGACCCGTAACGACTGTCAAAGACAGACAGCCGGGACCAACGGCTTAACGTGCTTTCAACTAACGTTACTTACATACCATCTTTTATTGCAGGACCTATCAACAACAGATCTCACTCGGGAGTTATGGCTGGTCGCGTGGGTGATACGTGTCGGTCGATGGGCAGGCGCCGGCAGCAGCGGCAGTGGGACTGGAGAGCGAAGGGGTCCGGTTGCCAGGAGGCCCTTGGGCGCCGGAGTGTTACCTTTAGCCGAGTTCCTTAGACAGCCTGGACAGCATCCTGGAGAAAAGGAGTATACGTTTAAAGTAAGTGAACTTGGAACTCAACGTTATGTTCTCTCTAAGAAAGATGCTCAATACTTATCTTTAAGTACATACATACATAAACTCACGCCTTTTGCACAGTTATCGTAACCGGTGTGCTTGTATGACTAAATGTATGAACGTGGACGAGGCGAAAGGAGTAATGTAAAGATCGTAACAGGTGGCGTTCTGTAGTTTCTGTCTACCGCCATGGGGAAAAGGCGTGGTTTATCTTTAAGTATTATTATCAAAATTGAATAAGTAATTTAGGTTAAATCGTGAAATGGTTCTCTTGAACCTTTTTTTACCCACGACGGAACGAGGAGTGTATATGCGTTTAGGGTGAGAGGTGGTTTGTTAGTGTGTTTGGTTGAGCAACCGAATTGGTACCCTATTATTTTTAAAATATGGCTTATTTCCCGATCGCATTTTTTCACATTATGTATTTATGTCTATTATTTACGCCATATTTATTATTGTTTCTAGGTCTACCAATGCGAAGAAAAAGACTTCCATCAGCTACACGACATGCTAATAAGAAAACAAACAAACAAGTGTAATATCCTACCTGGACAACCTAATTATGGTAAGTTTATAAATGTCATAGACAAATTACACACAATCTTACTAAAAATAAAATTAAAATTCATTTATTTCAGTATTAAAACCCATATTTACATTAAATGACAAACTAAATTATATGATGCAATAATAAAATCGATGATCGATCGATTGTACTTATTATAATATTATAAATGTAAAAACTTATATGTTTGGATGTTTGTTACTCATCAATCACGCTTTATTAGCTAAAAGGAATTACCAAAAATGTACATGTAGCTGATATTGATCCACATAGCTTCTTACATAGAAAAAATGTTATTCTATATTAAATTTAGTTACTTTTAATGTTCGATTGAACCTAACTAATTTATAGAAAAAAAAAAACACAATACCGCGTAGAATGATACGGCAGCTGCAAAGAAAAATTATTGTGAGGGCAGGCCGGGCCCCAGCATTTGTGGGTCCTTGGGCATGCGGGTGCCCAGTGGAAAAGAGGGGCCTGCAATTATACAAATGTACCGATATGTTATAAAGATCACAGTGCCGCCGCAAATAACACAGAAATACAGCTAATCAAGTCACATAATTAATTCAATGAATAAATTACGAATATTAGATAACGTTTGTTTAATGCGTCTAGAACCAGTCTGCCATACCGGTTGTGTGAAACGAGAGAATGTCGATTGCAAATCTATTAGATAGATGTGTTACGTTGTTTACTGTTTATACCTACTTATAGATAGGCATATGTGATTGGGGGTTCTTATTATTTTTTATTTATTTTTTTACTTTAGGCCAAAGCAGTTTAGATACGTTTAGCATCGGCGGACAATTTTCGGAAGCTTGATACCGCGGCTGATAAATCAATCGATATGTGCAATTTAGATATCGCACTTAACGCGACATTTAGATTTTTTTGTTCTACATGATACCTGGGTACTTACGGAGTACGGAGATAATGAAAGTCAAAGTTCCAACCTTCCTTTTTCTTTTTTACGAAAACAAGTTTTAAATGTTCTAGTTTAAGTTCCAGGCGACCACTGTACTGCACGCACACGTATGCCTTGCCTTGTGCGTTACATTGGGCGCTACCATAAACAGTCGGTTTTCACACTAAAAAACCACGTCCCATCAGCTATACAATGATGTGCCTTTATTTATGGTAAAAATAAAACCATTACCGTTATTACTCACTACAGGGCAAAGGCCCCTTCTCATGCAGAGAACGCACGAACATTGATCACCACGCTTACTACTGGTGGGCTGGCCATTTAAGACTTATACTAATTATAAGTCTCACGACGTTTTCCTTCACTGACCCTCAGTACTCATTACTTCACTGTATGAGAAGTAGTCTTAGACCTCCAACCGAGACATAGCAGGCAACTAAAATCCTTTATTAACTAAAATAAATAAATTGCCTCGTTGACTGCCTCGTTGGTCTAGAGTGGTCGCAAAGCGCGACTGCTGAGCGGTCTTGGGTTCAATTCCCAGGTTGGGCAAAGTGTTATTGGGTTTTTCCATCAGGAATTTCTTAGTAGCAGCCTCGGAGTCTGGACTTATACCCGGTTGATGGCAATAGGCTCGCCCCCTATTACATGGGACTTAAACATAACTGGCGAAATGTGGGTATACTAATGGGTACACTTCTGCCTAACCCTTCGGGGATTACAGGTGTGATGTTATGTTATAAATAAATTATTATTATTTTTAATTTACTCACCGGCAGCATTATAATATCCATTACTGATGAATGGCTTCCCCTGTCAAAGTATAAATACGTTGACGTAAAGATAGTATCATCAAAAGATTACAGGAAGAGGACAATTTATTTTGCATTGTTAATTTGACTTTACAGTGCCATTTATACATATAATAGGCTTAATTAACATAATTTATACATAAAGTATTCTTAATCTAATATAAGTGCCGTTGACTGCATAATGCGCGTTATTTGATAACAAATATTATGCAATAAAGTGTATTGTTTCGAAATGATTAATAAGTAAACAATAAACCTCAATTGTTATATGTAAAAGGTTGTTGACAACAATGAAAATGTTTAAAAGGATTCACGGTGATAAAGAAATGTATTATGATACAATACCGTGTAAAATTATGTTTAACAAAATATGCACTTGTGATTATTTTGTTTGAATTAAACAACCATTTAATCAAATTCACACCGTCTATTTTAGTGTGATTAAATCACTTAGCCCCGTTTGCACCAGCCAGGGTTATCTTATTAACTCTCGAGTTAGTTACTGAATAGCCCCATATTTATAATTTAAACTTGTGTTGGCAACTGACTGTGAGTAAAGTTTTTAACACAAAGCTTCTTCTTAGCGGATTGATATTTGCCTTTTTGTATCTTCTTTTTTTGCCTTTGACCTTTACAGTGGGACACTGTAGGGCAAAGGCCTCTTCTCATACAGAGAAGGTATGAGCATGATCACCACGCTTGCTCAAGGCGGATTGGCGATTTCAGACTTATATTATTATTATTTATAATAATATTGTAAAACATTGATTTTAAAAGAGTACGTATGGAGTTTCTTGCCCATTCTTCTCCATACAAAACTACCTTTTGGAAGGGGCAACTAGATTCAATTCTATTTTTTTCTTGTAATGACGTTCAAAAGTGCCTTAAAATGGCCTAATTGAAATAAATGATTTGACTTTGACTTTGACTTTATTAATTACAAGTCCAGGTTTCCTCACGATGTTTTCCTTCACCGATGTCAGTGATGTCTAAGATAAACTTAAGATATTATATATGAATTGAAAAAATCATATTGGTACTTGCCCGGATTCGAACCCACAACCTCATGCATGAGAGGTGGGCGCCTTAACCACTGGGCCATCACGACACTTAGATACTTATAAATTTTAGTTTTGGCCCAGTATTCAGCTACCAAAACACCATTCGCTGACGCAGTCATTAACACAAATAGGCCTTACAGATATATCCTTATTTAAATTGTCAAAATAAAGGTCGGTTATACAGAGAGTTCAAGGTATAGTTGCGTGTTACAAATCATCAGTTTCTATGAAATAGATCGAGTTTGAAAGTTCCTAGTTACCTACTTGCTCTTTTAAAAGTCGATTTTTCAAAGGTCAAATAACTTTTATCTTAAGAATAAATATGGTAGTTTGAGATACATTCTACAAAAAAGCTGTTTTGTCAATTCCTCGGACAAAAGTTATGTGACAACTGAAAAATAATTACTAAATCGTGTGCAGTATGTTAAAAGGCCGAATTTTGTAATACGTTTAAAGTCTAGTCATAATCTCGTCTCAGCGATAATCAATGTCAAAAACTGAAATAAAAAAGAAATATTGCAATGATGCAAATAACTCGCAATACTACCAGTGATATTTAACATAAAGTAACAATTACAAATGTAGGTTAATTGCAAATATTTTTAACATAATGACACTAAGATTAAAATGCAAACATTCTTATAAATAACAAACTGGGACCCCCATTTCAGACCCTTAGGGGTGAATATTGGAAAAATTCTTTGTTAGCGGACGTCTACTAACTAATATATAAACTAGGGTACCTTCCTGCCAAATTACATCTTTATAAGCGTTTTCGATATTTCGTGATGAATGAGTGACCTTTCCTATCTGATTACTGCAATGCTGTGATCACATAGTCAAAAAATCATCAAACTCTAACACTGTAAAATTCTATCAACTCCAAATTCTTCTTTGTTTCAGGCATAGTAGTAGCCCTTCGACTCCTAGCAAACGCAGGCAGCATATCAGAAGCTGTGAGCTCTGGGGCCACAGTTACAGCTAAACGAGGCTTTCCTGACGTCATAATGCCAGGCGACGTTCGCAACGACCTCTATCTGACGCTAGAGAAAGCTGAGTTTGAAAGAGGAGGAAAGAGCACGGCGAAGAATGTTTTAGCTACCGTTACCGTGCATGATAGTACGGGACAAGTTATCAATGTAAGTTGTTTTCTTTTTTTTATTATCATAATTATCAATGACAATAGCCAATAGCCTACATCTAAAGGGGCTTTCGTTAGGCAGTTAGATCAAGGGTTTCAGAAAGTGTTACTTTTGGACACGGTTCGCATTAGGAGGTTCCTCTCTCCGGATCCCTCACCGCCAGTAGATTAGACCGTACTCCCGATGATAGTGGGTTTTTTTAATAATTAAACCCCCCTATTACATGGGACTTAAACATAACTGGCGAAATGTGGGTGTACTAATGGGTACACCTCTGCCTAACAGGCGTGGCGCAGGATTACAGGCGTGATGATATGAAAAATATCTATAGGGAAGTAAAGAAAAAATAATAAAAGAATAATTTAACTAGTCATTTTTTTATGTAAGTACGTAAGAATACAGTTCTAAGGTTAGATTATGACATGTTATGCAAGAAGGCTTACAAATATGGTCAGAAAGAAAGAAAGAGTGTGTAGAATGATTCACTTTTTAAAGTAAATGAGGAAATTATTTATTTATTCATTTTGGGAAAACCCTCAGTTGCACACATTTCTTAATTTAGTATACATAACATCACGCCTGTTATCCCCGAAGGGTTAGGCAGAGGTGTACCCATTAGTACACCCACATTTCGCCAGTTATGTTTAAGTCCCATGTAATAGGGGGCGAGCCTATTGCCATCAACCGGGCACAAGTCCAGACTCCGAGGCTGCTACTGAGAAATTCCTGATGGAAAAACCCAATAACACTTTGCCCGACCCGGGAATCGAACCCAAGACCTCATGCTCAGCAGTCGCGCTTTGCGACCACTAGACCAACGAGGCAGTCAAAGAGTCGAGGCAGTTAATTTAGTATAATAAAACTTAAATAGTAAGTTTACTCGCACATCTTAAATAATAGTACCCTTATCATTCCTAACCTCTTTCTAACCTCGGTGGCATAGTAAAAAATATAATACATAGCAATGGCATTTAAGAAAAATGCGAAATGTGTTTCCCCATCTTAGTCACTGCTTTGGTCGACCACAGTCGTAACCGCAGGGTGAATTCTTTCTTACTTGCAATGTCATTTTATCATTCGTTACGAATGCCAGCGCCATCTATCGACCATCTAGGTAAATTACGAGGTTACACATTTCGAAGCGGCGACTAACTAACGTTTTTAAAGCATCTTATTTGACTTAAAGTAAACTAGGTGTGTTGATCTTTTTGATGCTATTTCTTCTATGTTCCTTCAAAAAAACACTCTACTTGTAGAGAAATAGGGTCTTTTTTGTAATGCCAAAATATCGCGAATATTGGGTTCTTATACTGAAATAACTATCTCTTTACACAGGAATGCGTATGGGGTGCAAGCGGGACTGGCTCGACGTCATACGAGTCAGTAGTATTATATCACAACAACAGTCCAGCGTGGGGCGAACACCTACGCCTCACCGTGCCACTAGAGACTTTCACCAACGCGCATGTGCGCATTGAGTTTAGACATTGCTCTAGTAAGTATTGCTTTCAGTACACTAACCAAATAATCTTTGGATTATTGTACTAGGGGTATTATGACAAAACGACCACGTTTCTTTATGTTATTGTATGACAAACAAACATGAGTACCACCTAATGGTAATTGATCGTTGCCGTAAATGCAAGTTAGGGACTTAGCTTGAGTATATCAAATGTAAAATTAAAAATAAGTGCGCTGGATAATACCCTGATCCATTCGATTTTATACAAAATTAAGCCATATTTTAAACAGATTAAGGTCTAGTTTTACTTACAGCAAGTCAAAACAAATAGTTTACAGTGTACATGCATTTTTATCAATTCTAGCCTTTATCAATTTCATAAAACTTTTGATAGTAAAAAGGTTTTACTTTAAAAAAGCAATTAAAGAGATAATTATTAAAAATTAATTAAATTCTCAGCTCGAGACAAAACCGAGAGGAAATTGTACGGCTTCGCGTTCGCACGTCTGATGGAAGCGAGCGGCGCTACTTTGAGGGATGGAGCACATGAACTTTATGTGTATAAGTGTGACGACCCTACCAAGTAAGTAATCCTACTTATCTATTTAAATAAAAATGAATCTCTAATTCCCTCGGTCTCGGCATCACGCGCGAACGGCTGGACCAATTTAAGGATACTTTTTGTCCCGGTATGTGTTCCCTTGGGATTATAGTTCGATTTACTTTACGCAAAGTTACTTTTTACGCAGGCGAAGCCACGTGCAGAAGCTAGCAGATATAATATTAAACAGATTAATTTTGTTGTGGACAACCCAATGTTAATAGACATAAGATGTTTTTATATAGAATAGTCTACGTATCGCAAATTCCAAGAGAGAGTTTAGAAAGAGTTTCTTTAGAGAATTTGTGTCTTAATTATTGGTTGAATGGTATTTACTACCCCATGGTCCCTCATGACAATTTTACTCTGTCATATGAGGATACTAGGGCTGCAATAGTTACCTTTATTTCTTCCGTTGTAAAACAGGGAAGGCACTCTTCGTCTTGTATAGCTTCATCTCTTTCTCCCACGAGAATAAGAATAATACTTACTTTTATACATTCAGACATCATATAGTAAAGCGTTGTAATATTTGCTAGGTTAACATCAGCAAGCTATCTATCACTACCATCGTGCGCAGCCGACTCAGTCCGCTCGGGCTCCATCAACGGCGTGGTGCCAACATTCCAAAGAAGCTCCAAAGAAAACTGTACCATCAGCACGTTACTATGCTCCACTAAGTTGACTCAAAATGGTAAGTAAGGATTAACAGCAGCTTACGTTTATTATCTGAAAATAAACTAAAATAAGTCATGAATAGAGTTGGAAATCGTGTGCAAGATTTATTTCCGCGTGACAATTATTTTCTTGCAAGCAACTACGCAATTTTCAACACTATTGTTGTTGCATTTTAGTTCATTACCAATTAATCAATGAAAACTCGAGCATTTTGTGTGCCGAATGTATAGTTCGTTCACCGAATAATAGAAGATGGTCTTCTGTGACTACCAGCTGTAACTACCATATAAAATAATGTTTTCTCTAAATATAAATTAAAGTTTGTTAGGAATTTCTTGGCTTTCAAGATTGGCTTTCACCAATCTTGAAAGCTTATAAAACTATTCTAATATTATAAATTCTGAAGTGAGTTTGTTGCGCTTTCACGGCTAAACTATTGAACCGATTTTGATGAAATTGGTTACAGACTAAGCTTGAACCTCAAGAAATGACATGGGTTACTTTTTTAAAATCTAATTATTATCAAAAGCTAATTATTCAATAAATTGCTTAAGATATATTATTATAACATAAAAATATTTTCTGCAGAGGATCTCCTAGCGTTACTTCAATGGCGCGCGCGACCTGAAAAGGTACAAGAGACACTACTGCGAGTACTGAGGCTCGGCGACGGATTGAGTTGTGAAGAACTCATCAAGTTTCTCAGGGATGTGCTAGACGCATTGTTTGCCTTGTTTTCTACTGAAGATGGCAACAGGCAAGTCATATATGGAACGTTTTCTTTATTCTGAGTGATTGTCTCGTTGGTCTAATTGTCGCAAAGCACGACTGCTGAGCATGAGGTCTTAGGTTCGATTCCCAGGTCGGGCAAAGTGTTATTGGGATTTTCCATGAGACATTTCTCAGTAGCAGCCTCGGAGTTTGGATTTGTGCCCGGTTGATGGCAATAGGCTCGCCCCCTATTACATAAGACTTAAACATAACTGGCGAAATGTGGGTGTGATGGTGGAATGAATAAAGTTATGTTATTTTATTAGGACATGCATTGATCTTCAAATGATAGATTTTTTCATTTTCAGCACTCCACATTCAGGCACTGTATTCCTGGTACTGATATCAATATGCAGCTTACTAGACGAGAGTCGGTTTCAGCATTTTAGACCAGTTCTAGATGTTTATATTGAAGAACATTTCTCAGCGGCGCTTGTGTACAAGTAAGTATTTGAAGTGAAACTTATCTTCTAGGAATAAATAGATATTTGAATATCAATTTCGTTGATTCATTAACTTACTGGTATTTTATAACACTCCACTTTCTGTCTAGTTGTAAAAGTAATGTAATAATAGTCTGATTTTAAGATTTGTATTCTGAAATATTGGTCATGAGTTTGAATTTTAAAAAATCCTTTCTTAATGCTCGTCGCCATACAAAAAAAAAGCCGCGGGCAACATTTCACGATCCTAGTTCCAGTAGTTTCGGCTGTGCGCAGATACATCAGTTAATCAGGTTCTCCTTTAATCAACATTTTTTTTTTATTTCTTCTAACATGATTCCTTTGAAAGATTAATTCAGCAAGATGTTAACGCAATCCTGTTCCACCTCCAGGGGCCTCCTCTCATCAGTGCAGCACTGCGCAGAATGGGCAGCAAGCGCCGAGGGTCAGGAGCCTATCCGCAAGTGCCTGCGCTCCCTGGGCGCGGTGTTCAGGCTGGCGGTGCGCTCGCGTCGCTTGTTCGCGCGCGCCACCGGCGGACAGTATGAAGATAGCTTTAGAAGAGATGTGCGGGCGGCGCTGCATGCGTTGAAAGCGTTTGCGCAGCACCCGTATAAAGAACATCTGGCGCCGGCGCAGGTTTGTTGTCTGCATATTATAATATAATACTATTATTGTCGCACTGCAAGGCAAAGGCTCTCATACAGAAAAGGTGTGAGCATTGGTCACAACGCCTGCTCAAGACGGATTATCGATAACATTATAAGTTCTGGTTTCCTAACGATGTTTTCCTTCATCGGTCATTGGTACTTGTCTATGCTGCTCAGTTGCGAACCATGACCTCGTATAGTATCTTTGTTGAGTTATAAAAATGAAACTAAAAAACCCTGATAAAACAATAGAGAATTACGAAAATAAATTGGTTCAATTTACGCAAATGCAGGAGTGCAATAATATTATATTTATTATTGTTTTCTCATTCTCGATTTCTTACCTTGTTTTAACAATACCATCTTAAACTACAGGTGGCCCTAATGTCATCATGGGCGGAAGTGACGCGTGAAGTATGTGGCGCTTTAGGCGCTAGTGAAGCAGCGCGTGCAGCCGCTTTAGTGCTAGACGCTCCGCACCACCACCCGCCGCCTCCGCCACAGCTGGCCAGGGCCAGGCTGCATGCGGCCCAAGATATATTGAAAGGACCGTTAGGAGAAGATCCAGGTAAGCCCTTTGTAACGCAAGTTTAGCTTGTGGTCTTCTTGCTAGACGAAGTTTGTAAAGTCAGGGCCAGACATTTCGCTCCCTAGAAGAAATGGGTTGGTAAAAGTCAAATATGAATATTATTTTTACTGCTTTGCCCAGAAGTAGGACAAATACATGTTCTAAAAAAATGCCTGACTGCGATCCCGTCTAATAATATGCGGTAAAGTATATTCTATGAGCCAATCGAGTTCAGTAATTTACAAATTAACATAATCATCTTATTTATGGAACCGTCTTGTAAATTACTCATGCCCTAATCTTAATCTTACCATTTTATAGTTATTTTAGTAATCTCCGAAAATACGGTGTGGTTTATAAAAAAAAATCTATGGTTAAACATATTTTTTTAAATCTTAATCAATGTTAATGTTTTTAAGAGCTTTGGGAAAAATGACAGATTTTGTTAGACTGAAATTATGGACTTTGTAGAACTGACACCATTTTAATTAAACTTTTTTTTTTCAGAGGCCCGAAACATAATCCTAACCACCGCCTGCCACCATTTACG
Organism: Hoplodrina blanda; assembly: GCA_949316365.1. Lineage (NCBI taxonomy): Eukaryota > Metazoa > Arthropoda > Insecta > Lepidoptera > Noctuidae > Hoplodrina > Hoplodrina blanda. The sequence continues at coordinate 5,666,145 of OX438582.1, forward strand.
ATTCCACCTTGCGCGTCGCGACGAGCTGTCACAATGCGCCGAAATGATCGGAGAGTTAGTGGCTTTACTGTGGAAGAAATACGACCCTGACCGGCCGATAGAAGATGATGAACTGGACCCAGATGTAGATGTGCTGTGTCTGAACACCTTGGATGTACTGGTCGAGACTGTACTGCATCTGATTGGAGGGAACTCGCCTGTACTTGTAAGTGTCGTATATACTTTAAAAAATACATTACAATATAATTTTATTACTTTATTTATTTTTTCGGAATTTTACAGTTTTCTCCTTCGATCAATAATAGTACTAGATTCCCGCTAAGCGCTTCAAAAACGGCCCGAAAAATAAGAGCACAAATACTTTTGTGCTCTTATTTCAAATTAGTATGGTCCAATCTTAGCCAACGTTAAGACGTCAAAATGCCGCAGTGCGCGTTCAAAAATTGTGTAAATAATCACCGTAACACCAAGATTTTGGAAGGAATATCTTTTTTTCGGTAAGTTTATACCAATATGTATTTAACATAAAACAAAAACTGAATTAAATAGTAAATTAAGTCATTTAGCAAATATTATGATTGTTTGACCAATATTTGCTACAACGCGCCAACTATTGTAACAAACATCGTCTGTTCTGGAAAAGTGAAGTGAAACCTTCTAATTCTGACCTTAAATCACGCGTGTAAGGTTGCATTTCTTTTGATGTATGTTGACTAGCGAGCTATGGTCGTAAAAATTTATTGCTTTCTTTCATAACTTTGTGAACATAACTTTATCTTATTGTATTTAAGGTCGAATTTAGATTAATGCATATTTTTTCAACTACGATTAGGTAAATACAATTGGTGCCTGTTTTAAAGTGAAGTTTTGCATGGGATTGTGTATCTAGTACTATTATTGATCGAAGGTTTTCTCAGAAAAGGACAATGCCCAAAAATGTATGGACCAAAAACCCGGAATCGATTAAAACGATTTATGTGTGGCTAGGTATAGTGAACATACTATATCCCAAATTCAATATTTGTTTTGGATTAAACAATCACCGAGTACTAAAAAAAAATCGTAACTAATTGACTTTAGTCTTATAAAATCCATGATATTTTGAGCGGCATTGTGCGTAATATTGAGAGAGATTTAAGAGTAAAGTACATTATACATGTTTACTGATTACATGAAACATTATTTACATATATATATATTTATATATATACATATATATTATATATCTAAAAAAACACTACACAGCTAGGTTTTTGAAAGTTATGTAATAGTGTCTTGATATATATAATATATAATATGTATATTATATAAATAATATATATATTTTAAAAAAACCTACGTACTGAATTCTTGCAACGAAGGACTGCGCGGGGGACAGGGTCGGCCAAGGTTTCGCTACCTGGATAACAATGGCGCGCATAGATAAAACATCTTCTCATCTTCATCATCTCTTTCTTTCTCGTAAATTGTAATTCCTTATCTGTATTCCCCATCTCTTTCATGAGTGAGTGAGAAACTAACATAATAACAAAACAATGAACCTGTTATCAACGCACTCCGCTATAATTATTGTTATATGCTACTGGCCTGTTCGGTTATAGTTTTATGCGAAACGAATTGCATATTTGCGACCTCTTATATATGGTCTATCTTCCTGTACATAAATTATTTTAATCGACTCCGGGTTTTTTTTGAGCATCCTCCTTTAAAACATAAAGGCCATTTACGAGTTTCCACTGATAAATTAATCAACCGATATAATTAGGGCAAACACTAAACTTTTACCAGTAAATAAATTTTGAAATTTTTGACTGATTTTCTGTATAAAAAATACTTAAACGTCAATTTAACTCCATGTATAACCATTTTGGAGAAGTTCTCTCTTAGTAGAAAGACAAATTTACCACCCAATGGAGAATGTTTACCTTCGTTCGACATCTGCTTTAAGCTAAAATGGTCTTTATGTCTGTAAGTTATCCTCAGTTTCACCCAATACTTAGTTATCATTTAACCATAATTATGATTTGAATATAAAGTCTGAAAAGAATGCCTTCTTTTCGTCCTCAGGGTTCAATGGTAGCCGGTCTCCTCGGCGTAATGGAACTTCTGAAGCCTGTCCACTACCAGAGACTATGGAGTCATCTCGCGCCGCACCCACAAGACAGAAAGCCTTTGAAAGACTTCCTAATGAGAGCTTTCTTAGTATTCAGACATCTTATTGAGCAAGACGTAAGTATAAACTTAAACAAACCTAAAATTGTTTTTTAATCTTGGCATAATGTAGTTGTAATAATGTGTTACCAAGCAGCGTGAGACGATATAAAGATCTTATTATAAAATCTAAGTTGTCAATTTTGTAATTAGAACTTTACGTAGGTCAGCATAAAGTTCAAACTTAAAGATTTAAGTTTAGACTAAACTTAGAATTCTTCTTACAATACGACGATTAATATGATTGGCACTATGTTACTTGTGCTTCCCGCCCCCTATTTCCTCCCGTCTTACATGTAAACCCACTTGCATTTGCTCGCTAATTCGTCCGTCTGAATTCTTTTACAGATTTTATATTTTTTTCATAATAAATCGCCTATAGCACTCAGGGATAACATAGCTTCCTATTAACAAAACAATTTTTAGAATCAGATCAGTAGTGCCAGAGATTAGCTCGTTTAAACAAAACCTCTTTACTTTACATAAGTACAGTTAAAAACTATAACTGAATGATGTTTTTGGACAGGTCTTCCCAGCAGACTGGATGGTGCTTCGAGTACAAAGCTGTAAAGTGCTGCTCTCCGCGCTACAAGATCTCGCTCAGCCCTTACTTGAGAGGTTCTTAGGAGATGAACCGCCTCAGTTTGATTCACAGGTAATTTATACATTTTCGGTAGCGTTGTCAACCGTATACTAAAAATTGGCGATTCCAGACTTATGTTAATTATTTATAAGTCCAGGTTTCCTCACGATGTTTTCCTTCACCGATGCCAATGATGTCCAAGATAAACTATAGAAACTATATATGAATTGAAAAAGTCACATTGGTACTTGTCCGGATTCGAACCCACAACCTCATGCATGAGAGGTGGGCGTAGGGTTGCCAACTTTTTTTACAAGAAATAAAGTATATTCAGTATTTTAGAAAAATGAACAGTATTTTATTTATTTAGTTTTAAATACATATTTTTTTGAGTTTCTTGCACAACTTACTAATTTACAATCTTTTTTAAAAACTTCATACGCCTCATCACAATAAAATTATAACTGAAATTAAAATAAATGAGGCTCATTTTTTACTAAATTAATAAATGCTCTATTTCTATCCTCCCGCCACTTAGCATATTTCATTACTGAAAAAACTCTCAGTAAATGCTGAGGTGGCGGGAACAGAAAGTAGGCGTCTTAACTACTGGGCGATTTCGACATTACAATAATAAAACCGATATTGGTGTGTTCAGTTATGGTCCGGCTACATGGAGCTGGGCGTGGCGCTGGTGACGTCGTCGGCGCTGCAGCCGGAGCGCTGGTCAGGGCGCGGGCCCGACCGCCCGCGCATGCGCGCCGCCGCCGGGATGAGGGTGCTCGCCACATGGAACATGCTAGGTGAGATACCGTGGCCGGGCTACACGATGGCCTTAGGGTACATTGCTCGCAGTACGGAAGGCCTTTCATAAGGTTATGGTCGTGGGAATCCGCTATAAAAACAAGAAATACATCGTCGGTCGGTTTGTCTTGCAGTGGACATTTTCGCACGTGTGTGCCTATCAGCATTAAACCACATTCAAAATAATATATACATTAAAAAAAAATTAACAATAATATAAAACACGATTGCCACGGCACATACACTAACAAATACATTAAAAATAAAAATTATGTTTTTATTCATTTATTTATCACATCACAATATGCTTGTTTAGTAGTCTGCTACTTGGAACTATCCTAGATTTTAACGTTACCTTTTTTATCTAAATGGATTGGGGCGTTTAGATCTGTAATGTATGTGAGTTTTTTTGGGCAGTCGTGTAAAAAGTCAAGGATATTTTTGCACCCTTAACACTAATATTGTACCCATTCCTCCAGGCCCCGCCCAACTCCACCTAGTGCCGGGAGCAGTAGGAGCACTTCTAGAGATAACGCTCGTCAGTGAGCTACGCCGGGCCGCTTTAGGCGCTTTAGTGGCTTTGATGGCAGCTGAGAGAGCACACACGGGAGAAGCGAGGCGTACAGAGGCAGCATTAGTTGACAAACTTGACTCGCTTGTCGCTGATAATAAGGCCGACGATCATTATAGAAGATTGTTTGATACTGTGTAAGTATGAGGAAGTCGTCCTTTTTTGTTTTGTGTGCGGTGGAAATCCTCATGGACTTCCTCCGTCGAGGGGGCATGCCAGGCTCTTACCGGCTAAAACCACCGCAGTGCTCCACCTCTGCGTATAGCCGGGGGTACGGAATTCATATTAGCATTCATCACTCTCTGAGGTTGCTGTCCTTTTCTAACACTACCTATATCACGAATCCTCTATATTCTTTATTAATAAGCCGGAAAAGACTTTGTTTGTTTAAACGCAAACTAATCTCTGGAACTACCAGTTGGATTGGAAAAAATCTTGTGTATGATAGCCAGATTCATGAGAAATAGTATAGGCTATGGGGGTAGGCAGAAACCACAGAACGCCACCTGCTACGATCCTTACATACTCCTTTCGCCTCATCTACGTTCATACATCTCGTCATACAAGCACGCTGGTTACAAGTACTCCGCACCTGACCTTTCTGAAGAACCTCACCAATAAGGTCAGTGTAGGTCTTCCTAGGGCGACCCCTCCCTGCGTTCCTCTGCCATATAAATACCTTTTGTTAATCGTCTTTCACTCATCCTCTTAACATGATCGAACCATCTATTCTAAGCATACCCTTTTCTATCTTTGTCACTACATCCTCTTTTAATCCGCAACGGTCCCGTATATCCTCATTCTTCACTCTATCGTTCAAAGTTACACCACCATACTCCGCAAGGAACGCATTTCCACAGCATTAATCCTACTCTCATGCCTCGTTTGCCAAAAGGCGTGAGTTTATGTATGTATGTAGTATAAGCTATATTACATCACGCTACGACTTACAGAAGCGGAGCAGTAACCAAAGACGTAACGCGGGTAAAAAAGGTTGTAAATAAATAAAGAACACTATTCCAATCAGAGGTTTAATTAAAGTGTCCTCGTAAATAATTGTTATTTTCTACGAATGTGCGATTAATTTAAATATGTATACAGTCTTTCCACTTTTCTTTTTTCATCGATTCTACTACCAATGTTACCTTAATTTATAATTTGTACCTTAACTACCTAATTAAAATTTCGTCTAATTACACTTCTATTGTCCACGCTACTCAGGGAACATTTGAGCTCAGTGTAAGTACCACAACCGTTAATTATGACGTCACAATAGTAACAAGAACGCGTTATTATTTTAGTCCAAATACAATGTAATCGAGTTAAACAAGTTTTTATTTGTATAAATTATTCCTTAATTACTTTGACACAACTACTAAAATTGAATTCACAGTCAGTTGTTCTGCGAACTTCTGTGAACACATACAAACAAAATGTTCGCTTGTTTCTCTATGTATTTTGTGAAGAATATTTTAATTGAATGTTACAATTAAGTATCTGCCAATTTTTTAATAGTGTTTTTATTGCGCTTGTTGACGTTATAACAGTTTTAAGTTTTGATATTATGACACCAAAAAAGTTGCAGAAATATGATTAGGTGTGAGAGTTTCCTGTCTTCTAATTTTGTATAATATGACAGCGAAATGGGGGATTATAGATCCCACCGACACCCAGTGCGAGTGCGGTGCTCCTGACCAGACGATACGTAGTGCCCAAGTGTGTCCCTACACCTGCACTTTGGAGGAAAATGCCACAGACGGCATCTGATCAATAAAAGTGGCCAAGTAATAGGGCTAAGCACTCTAAAATAAAAGGAAACGGGATTTACTAAGACTTAATTCGAAAAAAAAGATCATATATCTTTGCTAACAATAATAATGTGGCGATCTCGACGGCCCTATCGTTTCTATCAATTAAGTCGTGCAGTGTACAGGTGATTATCTTTAAAAAAAAGACAAACACAGTCAACTTGCGCAGTAAAACCTAGTGTAAATAATCTATTACTCAATTGGGTAATTGACACCATTAACCAAATTATTCCAAAACAACTTCCTAAAAAAACTTTATTTCAACCTTTTTTTTTAAGGATGGGAAATCATCAAATGTCTTCTTCCGCTCTGGGCGGAGCGGAAGAGAGTGTCAGACTCTTACTGACTAAAACCCATTCCTCGTTCCTCCTAATGCCCTTTGCGTTCTAAGGCCGCGGTGACCCTTTCGAACAAAACCCGCGACCCTGGCATTTAGAAAAGTTGAAAATTTTCAATTAACAGTAACATTAGATTTTTACTTACTATGAAATTGATAAGTATAGTTCATCAATTGAGTTGGCAAATAAGTGACGTCACGGTTTACTATTGCCTGACAAAATCTATCGGGAATCGTACTATGTCAATTGATTGATGGTGTCATACACTCAATTCCTTTACCATTACCTTCAGTTCTTCACAGTTTTCATGAATTAATCTCAGGTTAATGGAACGAGTATCAACGGAAGGATGGAGGGAAGCCGGTGCGGCTTTCGTTGCGTGTGTCACCCGACTTTTAGAAAGACTGCTGGACTATCGCGCTGTGATGCAGGGGGCTGAGCACAGGGATAAGAGGATGGCGGCTACTGTTAATTTATTGGTCAGTGGACTCTACTATTAATTTTATGCTAATTGTACTTGCGCTTGTATCAGTGAAAAAATAACTGAAAACCCACTTTGTTTTTTAAACTATACAAGGAATTTCTCCTGTGTCGTGGGTGCATTTACTATCATTTAAACTCACATACACAAACTACCAGACCCGAAAAACTATCTGTAAGCCATATAAACATGACTGAGTTTGAAATAAAAAAGTTGTAGAGCGAACAAAATGAATTACCGTATACGCGATCCACATCACTACTAATCACCAAGTGAGAACGTCATGGTCAAAACCCTTCTACATTTTTATAATTCTTTGTTTTTATATTTCAGAACTTCTACAAGAATGAGATCGATCGCAAGGAGATGTACCTGCGCTATGTATACAAACTGCACGATCTACATATCGCGTCTGATAACTTTGTTGAAGCTGGCTGCACTTTATTGGTAAGCTATTTATATCAATTCCAATTTATTAGGATAAAATACTTATCTTTACAATCAATAAAGATAGAATAGAATAAAGATGAAAAAAAAAAACAAAATGGTTACTTAACCATCCTCTTTATATTTCCAGTTGTATGCAGAAACGTTGAGTTGGGAGAGCGATCAGATAGGTGTGGACCCTGAGCACCCGGAGCTGCCCGAGTGGAAGCGGAAAGAAGCGCTGTACAACCAAGTGCTGCAATACTTTAACCGCGGAAAGGTATACCAATAATGTCGATATTTAATTTAGTGCAAGAAAGGGATGGTGCTATCGGTCATGAGCTCTGTCTCTCTTTTGCACTTGCATTTTTTCTTGACCTTTTATCATTGATTAAATTAACTTGGTCAAACTTATTCAATATACCAAATGTGTTATGTACTATCCAGCATATAATGAGTTTAATGTACATCCAAAACTTATCCTTAGAATTTTAAGATAAAAAAAAAACTCGTATATAAGTATCCAAAATCATTACTTCGAAAAATGGAAGAAATGACGTGGGTTTGTTCGTTCTAGCAGACTGCGCACCCAAGTAGGCCGCTGTAAACATGACCTAGCAAAATGGCGGATTATACTCGTAGATCGCACCGATACCCAGTGAATCTCAATGTGCTATGTTTAATTAAACGGAAACTAAGTCTTAACTGCTCCATATTAATGACGATTTTTAAGTCCTAGTTACAGAATAACGGAATTTAAAATAATGTCGTTATTTTATTCCAGTGCTGGGAAAAAGGCCTGCCACTTCTCCGTGAATTGGCAACACTGTACGAAGTAAAATTATGCGACTACCCTCGCCTGTCGAATTGCTTGCGAACACACGCCACGTTCTTGGATTCTGTAATGGAGCAACTGAGACCAGAACCGGAGTACTTTAGGGTTGGATTTTATGGAAAAGGATGTCCGCTGTTTGTGAGGGTAAGAAATACAACTATATTGTTTAAAAATGGAACATCAAATTTTAGCCTAGAAAACGTTGGCGTAATGGCGTTAATGGGAGATTAATAATTTATTTTTATCAAAATTGACCGGAGAACTCATAGGGATGAGAGGAAGGCTTTGGAATGAAATGGGAAACAAACATGACCTTGAATGCAGCTTAGGTTACATACAGACATAAGAGAAGCTCACAGTAAAGGAGTCGTTAATGACATTAAATAATACGCTTTATTTAGTCACATAAAGTGCAAAGTTGTATAAACATTGACGCAGACATACATCGCGGTTCAAGGTAGCACACTCGATCACGGACGCCACTTTTTGATCTCAGAGATAGCAAGATTGTTTCCCAGATTTTGAATTTTACGAAACTTATTTGATATTATGTTCACAGAACAAACAATTCGTTTACCGAGGCCACGACTACGAGCGTATCGGTGCGTTCACTCAGAGACTACAAGCGGAGTACGTCGCCGCGCACATCCTGATGCGCAACACGCAGCCCGACGACTCCATCATCGCCAATGATGGACAATGTGAGTATACACAATGGTCTAACACGTTCACACAATGGGATAGGTGTATCACCAGCTACCAGTAAGTTGTACTTGTTTTTCGTGGCACAAACAAAAGTGAAACACGTTTTTGTGTTTGTGCAACATGTTGCTAGGAACATTACATACACGAAATATGTTTGTTACAACACTATAAATCATGATACCACAACAATGTTTCAGACTTTTCCAAAATGTTTAGTACGGTAATACCTGATTCTACAGGGTCATTGAAAATGTACCTGAAACTTGAAAAGGGGTCATTGTACTCATTATGAACAGCTTTTACTATGGGACCAACCATGAAATCATGAAAAAAAAAAACAACTGTTCCCTAAAAAATACTATAAAACACGATCGTAATGTATGGAACCGGTGTTTTTTTTTTTTTCATGATTTGGAATTGTTTATTGATTAACAAATTCATGCTTCACTACTAAAGTTATACAAAATATTAACAGATATACAAATCTGCAACGTGAAGCCAGTCGCGTCCCGGCGTCAATGGCCCTCGGGAACTCCCGACCAAGTGAAGCGTTTCTACGCGTGCAATGACGTCGACACGTTCCTCTGTGACCGACCTCTGCAGAAGCCGCCTATTGATAAGGATAACGAGTTCAAGGTAAATAGAATGAATGGGTGTACGGTCTATAATCTATGTAAATTAACTATGCACTAATTTACGGTCTAATTGACTGCCTAGAGTGCGTTGAACTTAGTTTACATTTGTTATCCGACTAATATTATAAATGCGAAAGTTTGCGAGGATGTATGGATGTTTGTTACTCTTTCACTCTGAAACTACTGAACGGATCTGGATGAAATTTGGCTTTTTTACATATAAATTATAGTATGGAATAACATATAGGCTATTGCTATTATTGGTGAGGTTCTTCAGAAAGGTCAGGTGCGGAGTAGTCGTAACCGGCGTGCTTGTATGACGAGATGTATGAACGTAGATGAGGCGAAAGGAGTATGTAAAGATCGTAGCAGGTGGCTTTCTGTGGTTTCTGCCTACCCCCATGGGAAAAAGGCGTGAGTTTATGTATGTATGTATGTAACATATAGGCTAACAGTTCCCGCGTAATAATATATCAACTTTGGACGAAGTCGCGGGCAGAAAAGCATTGCTTAATTTGTAGTATGTAAGTAAAAAAACCCCATTGGTCAAAAATGCATTATTCCACCAACTGGGCCCAAAAATCACAGAAAAGAGGGATTGTCTTAAATTTATATATAAAAAATGTATTATAGTTTATATTACATATTGTAGTCTTTATATATTATTGTCTTTAAAAACTACGCAGAATAATTAAATTCTAATTAATCTTTTAATTTACAGAGTCTCTGGATTGAAAGGACGACACTAGTAACCGAAGTTACACTTCCAGGAATTTTAAGGTGGTCTGAAGTAATTTCAAGATCTGTTGAAGAAATACCACCCGTCGAGGTAAGTTTTCAAACCTGAGTATCTAGTACGAACGTGTGAAATAAACTTAACATTAACATACATAACATCACGACTGTAATCCCCGAAGGGTTATGCAGAGATGTACCTATTAGAACACCCACATTTCGCCAGTTATATTTAAGTCCCATGTAAAAGGGGGCAAGCCTATAGCCATCAACCGGGCACATATACAGACTCCGAGGCTGCTACTGAGAAATTGCTGATGGAAAAACCCAATAACACTGCCCGACCTGGGAATCGAACCCAAAACCTCATGCTCAGCAGTCGCGCTTTGCGACCACTAGACCAACGCGGCAGTCTTAACATAAAAATATAATTAAAAAATACAGTTTCACACAGAATACTAAATAAATATTCTGTGATATAAAATTGTGCTTGTCTTATAAAATTAACCCAAGATGCTATGTGATAGTCGTCGTTCTACGTCAGCGCGTGTTACAGAACTTACATAAGTAGATTCAAAAACTCATCAAGAACTTTTTCGTTTAGCCCTGGACTTCTTAAAGCTACCTATACCTACTATATTACACAAATTACATCCAAAAAGAAACTGTCTACTTTATGTTTTTTGTATCTTTTGTGTTTTAAAGCCCTAGTTAATGTTTAACTTTTTCAAATCCTAATCAATGTCTTCCCTTTCAGTACGCCTGTGAAACAATGGAAGCGACAGAACGTGAACTTCGAAGCCTCATCTCCCAATACACGGCCGACCCTACTCTGAATATCAACCCATTCTCCATGCGGCTACAAGGCACTATCGACGCTAACGTGCAGGGAGGCATAACGAAGTACGAGCAAGCGTTCATGACGGCAGAGTTCGCGAGGAACGCGAGTCCTAGGGAAGCCGCTGCTGCAGCTAAGGTCTGTAGGAATGAAATTTTGATGATGATGTTTTTAAAAGAGTTCATAAAATATAGTTGCAACGTTTAGCATCGTAATAGCTATCATGAGCCTTTCCCTAATATCGTAGGAACCTAAACAATAAACCATTTATCGTCGACGAGATCAGTAACGAACTTTGTTTTCGGTTTTTGTGTAAAGATTGTTACAAAATGTTGGTGGCTCCAGATCGCCATGCTAAATCGGTGCAATTGTAGATTCTTTTAATGAAGTAAAATAGTATATTGTAACGTCACTAAAAGAAAACCTCGATGCAAACCACATGGAAAAACATGGTTACAAATGCCAAATTTTATTCAATTTTTCATATTAGGAAACCGTGTAAATAGCTTCCTAATTTAAAAGCCGTGTTTCCTTTTTACGCTTTCATGACTGTTGTGTTGATGCTTTGATGCTTAATAAATTTTTTTTTTCTTTCAGTTGAGAAGACTGGTGTCTTCACAACTCGCAGTAGTCGATGCTGGCTTGTCACTGCATGGAAGATTGGCACCAGAGGATGTAAAACCACTGCATAGGTTTGTTAGAAAAAATCGAGTTATTATAACAGAACTTAAAATAGTCCTGCGAGTGCTAAATATATTCTTGTTGAAGTATCTAAATTCTTTGTATTTGTTCAATTCGTGCCTACTATAATTTCACTTCATTTACAGGCGACTGGTAGAACGCTTCAATCAACTACGTCAAAACTTAGGACCGGGACTAGCTCGTGCACGAAGACAACTATCAGAAAGTATTGTAAAGTAAGTACATTTAGGGCGGATTTTTCAATTATAAGATATCTTTCCGTTGAAGAATAAATATGACTTAATATGACAGATTCTGTATGGGTAATATGTTAAATCGTCATATTTATTATCAACCCTAATTATTTTCTTTTAACCGCTGTCCCTACTAGGAATTTCCCCACACGCTGTGTGTCCGTTTACAAACATAAACTCACATACATAAACAGCCAGATCCAGAGCAACTATCTGTAGGCCATACAAATATTAGTTCCGTACTGGAACCGAATCCAAGACATACAACGCAGCACATTTAACTAAAATACTAGACACAACTTTTTTACTTTACTTTTTTTCTAACTAAATAAATTACCACATAAACCAGAGTGATTGTTGACACCATTATCGATAAAATCATGTAATAATGTTCACATTTTCAGCACTCCACTACCGCCAGTTCCGGCGTTAGACAAACGATCTCAAAGCATTCAACAAAGTGATAACTACTATGATGACGGACATCTCTATGATAAGCCGGTAAGTGGCGCCATTTGTTTACCACTGCACTAAACTTGCTACATACAATAATCGACCATGTGATTTTTTTTTAACAATTTAACTATGCACGGTACGGTGGTCGCGTTGTGACAGGTCATAAAAAGTAATTGATTGGTGATGTAAACTTCCCTATTGACATACTTTTTATGTCTGCTGTCAAAACGCGACCACCCCATAGTTTTTGTATGCCAAAAGCAAACTGTGACGTCACATATTTACCAACTCAGTTGTCTGTACTATTTATTGATTTCACAGCCACGAAAATCGAATTGCATAGTCCGTCAAAAGATTTTCGGGTTTTCAGGGTTAAAATAAAATGTTTTTTTTTGTTTGCCATCCTTTACGACGCCAACGTCGCACTAACGAGCATTTTGCTTTTAAAACCGGACAAAATTAATTAGCACTTTTATTTTATTGGAAATGAATAAAAATACGTAAGTGAATACAGAAAATCGTATATTTTTATGAACATGACTAAAAATATTAAAAAAACACGTTTTCCATAAATGATAACTTGTCATCTAATCTTCTTGCTGGGCTTTCTTTAAAAACCATATACAACGATTTCCGAGTCATCTCAATCACATTTGATGTCAAATCTGCAACAAAAACGATAAAGTGCTAAACGATTAAAAATTTCTAATCTATACTTGTTTGTTTGTTTGAACGCGCTAATCTCTGGAACTACTGGTCCGATTTGAAAAATTCTTTCAGTGTTAGATAGATTAGTTATCGAGGAAGGCTATAGGCTATATACCATCACGCTACGACCTACGGGAGCGGAGTAGTAACCAAAGACGCGGGTGTAACCGCGGCGGACAGCTAGTATCACTTTAAAAGTACAATTTTTTGGAGTGGTGGAATGATGTGGTAAATTTTGTTACTGTTCTGATGAGATAAAACTCTATATTTTACCACAAAGGTATACTAATAGGTCGATCTAACACGGTACTATTACAAATGTATTAATTAGTAAAAAAAAAAACACGATTTTCACTTTTTTCCCCATCTATAGATACTGGTACAAAAAATATAAAATAGTCAATCGTAATAAAGAAAACATACATTAAAATTAAGTACATACCTTGTTCTTCAGACTCCATGGTTGAAACTTTCCACTATCCACTTCTAACCACTTTTTAAACCAAATGCAAGTTTGAATACATAGAGCGTATCGTGAAAGTAGACGTGCGTATCAAACAATGACTAGTTTCCGACTACCTGAACAGGGCACGCGGAGGGGAATGGTCCGAGATAGGACCGGTTTATGATAGTACCATTACTCAGGTATAATAAAATGACAACTTAAATGGCATTTACAGAAATTTGTAATTGTCACTTTTGTCCGGGTTTGAAATTAAAATGCTCGTTAGTGCGTCGTTGGCATTAAAGTAGCGCCATCTATTAATTCTCAAACGTACCAACAGCTTTCAATGGAGGACGCAATGGAGCAACAAAGCATAATGTCGAGCAGTCTACCCGTCAGCGATAACCGTGACTGTGTGGAAGATAACTCTATGATCAAGTCCGCGCCGCCGCTGCCTATCAGACCCAAGTCTGGAGACCCGAGGAGTCCAACTAGACCGCCACTAGAAAAATACCGGTAAGTGATTTAATTTTTTGGTCTATGCTCTGTTGTTCTTATTTATTGAAAACTAGCTTTTGCCCGCGACTTCGTCCGCGTATATGTCGGTTATCGCGGACGCAGACGAAGTCGAAGTCGAATAAAAAGTAGCCTATGTCCTTTGTTGGGGTTCACACTTACCCTGTACCAAATTTCACACAAATCGGTTCAGTAGTTTAGGCGTGAAGAAAAGACAGACAGACAGACAGAGTTACTTTCGCATTTATAATATTAGTTAGGATTATCCAGTAAAAAGCGGTCGAAATATGTTCCGGTACCGGATTTTGAATCCCTATTTTTTTTATTTAATAAATTTTTTAAATTATAAAAATACTGAAAAATATTTCTTAAACATTCGAGGATACCGTAGCTTTTTATTAGCGCGAGAATTTTCAGAATCGGGCTAAAAGATCTCAAGGTTTCAAATAAAAAGGCAATCACTCAAACAAAAAGCAGACATACAAACTCATCAGCTTTATATTACAATAACTAATAAGTATAAATTATACCAACAGTATACAGATACTGAAACTATTCAGAAATCAGTATGATTGTGTTGTAGACAATACACATTACCCGGAGATTGTGCTTGAAGCTATACTACATCAACAAAACCTATGAGACCACAGATATAGATATGAGACAGAATATAAAAACTTTTGATACTTTCAGGGACTCAATCGACGGTGAACTAGCAGAACAGTGTCGACACAGTCGCGCTTCATGGAGCGAGCCCGGCGACGCACCACCTCTGCCGCCCAGGGTTTCTGGTAAAATATTTTTATAATATAAGTAATAAGTGCTTATTGCCTATACCTTCACTAGGCCTTCCTTCACCTTTGGATGTGTGTCAAATGGGCAATGTTTTATAAGTTGGTGACGCTTAGGTAGTCAGTCTTACCACAAAAATAGCCTAAACTTCATGAGCTCTATTTAGCTAACTAAGACTTGCTATTCTAACGCCAATTAAATTGATAACAAAAAGATTAAAATAAAAATAATACATCACATTTAATTTAGTTGTACATAAATCTTAAATAATAAATGGAACATACTACTTTATCACAGGAGACAAACGCTCGTGGATAGAAGCTCCTCCCGCGATCCCACGACGCGGCACACGTTCTATAGACACGCCGGACGACGCGCGAGACTCCGGCGTCAGTGTCGACCATGCGTACGGCAACGCCGATGACCACGCTCATCTGCACAAAGGTATGGGTAAAATCTGATGGTAAAGGAATACAGAGTACACCATTCGGTGCTCAAAGCTCCGTAGAATATCTTTAAGAAAAAGCGATGCCGATTTAGACACTAAATCGTGTACTCTATATACTTATTCTTCGTTATTACATATTTCATACATCATCTTCTTTATATCATCTTCTTAACCGAAGATGCTGAACACAGGCATACCCGGAGGATCGCACAAGTCCTATCTTGTCTCGCATTCAGCGGATTCTCGCGACTTATAAATAGTCCTAACTCTTATTAAACTATTATTACTAATATCCTAGTATGACGTTCAAAAGTGCTTTATAATGGCCTAATTGAAATAAATGATTTGACTTTTGACTTTGACAGCGCTTTAAGGTAAACACTGCGGCATCTTATGCGCTTGTAATAGAAGCGATTTTACGACAAAAAAAAGTATAGTCTTATGTACTGATGACTGTACATCCTATATTCTAGCAAACGAAGGTATCATCCATTCATTTATTTGCACCTCTTTCAGATCTAGATCTCACAGTAGACTCACTGCGCTACGAGGAAATAATCTCAATGATGTCAGAACCCCTGCGAGTGGATGAAGGGGAGAAACCTCCGCCCATCCCTCCGAAAGGACTCGGACATCTCAGCTCCTTCGACTCCGGACACCACGAGAACGGAGAGTCACATTGTTAAGAAAGTAAGAAGCTAAAAATATAACACCCGTTTTCTGATTGGCTAAATACGGCTATGAAACGTCATGTCACGGATTTGATTGGTTGGTGTTTTTGGTCGACCAATCAGAACTGTTACATTTGTGTTTTGATATCGTATTTGTTGAATCGATCGGAGGTTCAGAAAGCGAGGAGATGTATTGTTTTTTTAACGTTTAAAATTAATCCTTTTAAAGCAAAACTGACGTATGCTATCATTTATTTGAAAACGCTCACGAATCATTTAAAATGGACCTTTTGTCGATGGTATAAAAATCAAAACATATTGTGTTGCATGCAAAGACAATTTTGAAAAAAAGTCCTCCACATTCAACATGGATTACGCCAGTTTAACAGACCTACAAAAGATAATCTTAAAAAAGATATGTAGTTTGTTATAAATGCGTTTTGAAATGCAAAGTCCGTAGATTGGAAAAATGTTTATGTATTTAGTACTGGGTATCTATCAGCTGTAATTGAAAGGCGGTAGGTACTAGTGATCCTCGTAGATCAATATTGTGGAACACACTTTCTTTATCACCTTTGTATCTTTACTGGCTCAAGGACAACAATACACGCGAATATAAATTCTATCTTGAAGCAAGCAAAGTAGACTTTTGCATAGGTGCTAAAGAGAGTGTAATATTTTTGAACAGTGAATAAAAGAATTATACCTTATCCGTCATAAATATAAAAACTTATTTAAAATGAATTATAATGTATGTGCATTAAACTCGAATTGCTGATGTAATAATTAAATGACGCCTGTTTAAATATTCATAGCAAGGTGTACGAAATTCAATTGCTTATTTTTATTCGAAAGGCGCAACAGCGGAATACTATGGTAGTATATTTCATTATTTAAATATAATTATTATATAGTATGCATATCATTCCTTGAATGGAATAAAATTATTAGATTTAATTTTATGTGATGAATAAAATTATATATTTTTTTTTGGTTTGACACAGAAAGCATTTAGTTTTTATATGTCGGGGCCATATAACAGTGATATAATATTAATTTACGTACAGCTAAAACTTTAAACTTAACAACAGACTGAAAAAACAGTTTTTTAATCTATATCATGTATGTCTTTTTTTTCTATTACAAACTAAGGATACAAAAGTAAACAAAAATATTGAAATAAAAAATAAACGCACTTATTGAGTATTGCAACTAATTCTTTAAGTAATCAAAAAGCTTTGAATACAAAAAAAAGTATATTTCTTTTTACCTATTTTTCTTTAAAACTCAATTAATGTTTAACTTACATTTTTGCGTTTTATATTTTATACGTGATTTAATTTGATATGATTCCTTAAAAAAAGTATTAAATTGGCAATGTTTATGTAAAGTGATGGTTAGCAGATTAATCGTAAGTAAAACATAATTTTATTTGTATTATTTTTGTATGAATTTTATTTGAGCTATTTTCCTACAGCTTTTTTACTGTAGACAGTAAAGTTATAATAAACAGTATTGCTTTTGCATAATATAATAATGTATCATCAACAAGTAATTTTGGGCTCTATGATCATGCATTAGAAACTATATTTATGCAAATATATTTTATAGCTTTTTTAGCCAAGATCGTAGTTAAAATATATCTATTATTTTAGTCCGTATTCCTTTGCTCAATATGTAGTTAATTTTATTCCGTCTCTTGTGTGGAGTAATTAAAAATTAAAATAAAGTATTTTGTATTGTGTCGTACCCAAAATAAAAGTTAAAAAAAATATATAATTGTAAACGTAGATCCATATAAATTGTATTATATTTTGAAATACCCAAAGATTATTTACGACTAATATTATGCCCTTCTTAAAATTGAAATGTAGCTGCAATTCTCCCTAATCTAATGGTGCAATTTTGATTTAGTCTTTTTATATCGTATTTCGATGAATTTTAATACAATTTTCATATGCTATTTTTACATAATTACAGATTTTATAATGTCTACTTTTTTTCTTACAAATTATAAAATCTTTTTTACATTTTTATCTAATCGACTTTTGGTACCTATTTAATGATACAATATGAAATAAAACCTTTATATATTTTGATCTCTTGAATTCTAAATTTGAATATAAAAATGGCACAAATTCATCACACGATTTAAAATAGATTGTAACGTTGTAATTTGTATGGTCACTTGCTATTGCTACAATTTCGGCAGTTTACAAGTGTATCCTTTAAAAGAAAAAAAATCTGTTACTGGACTGAACAATGCAATGCTTTATTGTCCAATTACTTTTGCAAGTGACTGTACCTTCTACATTACGGGCCGACTTTCAATGAACTCGCTATTTTTTGAAGTACTCATGAATATGAACAAATTTTATAATAGAACCAACTCTGGAAAAAATCAACTGCCCCATACATTTTGATCGTGTCGCGGAATTTTTTATAGGGAACAGCTGTTTTTTTTATCGTATTTCGTAGTTGGTCCCATAATTAAAGTTGTTCATACTAATGAGTAGTCAGCCTGTATGTACGGTCAACAAAAGCGATATGGGTCGTCTTGAATAGTTGAAGTTTTCCTAGAAATCCATGGATGTCTTCGATTGAAACTTAATTAAATTATGAACTGTTCATTATCTTCTTTTTAAATAAAATTACATTTCAAAACATTCATCGGTATCTATGAAAACTTCAACCATATCTGACGACCCTGGTTACTTATCTCTTTTGTTGACTGTACCTACTTTAATATAATACTTAAATGACAAAAAAGTAATGCAATATTAATACCAAATACTATAAGTACACTATGTGTAACTACTAATTCAATTTTCTACTCAAAACTAACAAGTCTTTCATACAAGTCTTTCCGATAATCAAGTGATATTTTTCATACGTTTACGCGTTAGATTTTTTAAACTATAGCTCTTAAGTTCTAGGTGTTAAGATTTACATTTCCAACGAACAATTTCATAAACTCTTTACATCTGTTACTGTGTTTAATCGTCTATAATCGTAATTTGTACTGTTCCACATTTTATATTTTATGTATTAACTAGTTTTTTATAACTGTTGTGAACTTGATAATTTTTCAATAGCCATCAACATTACGCCATCTTAGAAGTACAATCCGCATATAAATTAAGATAAAAAGCGAGATGTATAATTTCCATTGAATCAAAATCTTTCTCACAGTTAGAGAAACATGCAATTTAATATAACAACGGCCATTTTTATTTTAGTAAGTACATCGACTCTGTTACCTAGTTATCTGGTTAGTTACTATTTTTTTTTTAATTAATAACTTAAAGCTCTTTTACTTATTTTGAGTTCTAACTAGTGCTTAGTTTAAGCAAAAAACTGTCTACACGATTCGAGTAAAGAAAATTTTGCGAAATAAGTACTCAGTTGAATATTTATGTTTTTCTAGCTTCTGTTACTGCTCCACTCCTGTGTCGTAGCGTGATGTTATATAGCCTATACTATTCCTAATGAATCTAGCTATCATATGCAGAAATATTTTTTCTAATCCGACTGGCAGTTTCTGAGATTGATGCGTTTAAACAAACAAACAAAAAAATCTTCGGCTCTTTTTCATAAAATCGGCAAAATCGGTTAATTTGCGAAATGTTGATGACTTTTGAAAAACACAGCACAAACTACATACAAATATTATATACAGTGTTTGTTCTCACAATGAAATAACGTTTCGTGTTAATTTTATACATTTTTTATAATATACACTTAAAGGTACATTTCACCACCCAGAAATATATTATTTCTTTCGTGTGCATCAATTTAATACCAAATTATTCCAATTAATATTTTCTGGTTGCTGAAACGTATCCCTAAATAATAGAATTTTGTAAACATTTTGATGTTTCTATTAAATGATAATGTATTTTACAAGTATTGAGTTACCTATAAAGCTGAATGATTTTCGACTGATATTCAATTAATTAGTTACTGTATGGTTATGCGTGATTATTGTATTCCTTTATATTAATGTTACATATTTCTCAGTAGTATAGTCCATTCGTATTTAAAAACTTATTTTAGCGTAATTAATTGTAATCGTACCAAAAATTTCTTCAGCTATTTTTTTAATTTAATTAATATTACATACGCATTGGTATTTATTATGTTTTAATATTGTATTTAACGATTGTACTGTTTGTGAATTGCTAAATATATCGAATACATTGAATAGTGCTAGGTGGTTCGCCAAATGAAATTATTCAGTACAAAACGTAGTCGAGTTTGAGGCGCGCTCACTAGTGATGAAACGTAGCCATTTATCATCAATTTTTATTGTAAATGGGCGAAATAAATATTTAGTTGGATGCATGAATATGTGTTTTATTTTTACTTTTGCCCTTTCATTCCCAAAAGGCTACACATGATCGATTTTTGAGTAAAACTTCATTCACACTTAAACATCGAGTCATCATCGCATCTCATATTATGAGGTTGAGGATTCGGAGCATTCGTGACGTTACGTGACAACAGTTGTATGTGTGTATTTATAATGGTGGATTGGGACTTATAAGTTCTCATTGTTCATCTTGCTGAAGAAGAAGAGTCACTTTGAGCCTGAAGGCAAAAAAAGAAGATTTTGGGTGAATAAGCTTTGGAAGCAATGATGTACTTTTTTCTTCTGTCATCGTCAAATAAAACAAACATTTAAAACGTGTTATTAATGAGGCTGTTGCCTCTGGGTGTTGCCAAGCTAATGGAGGCGCGCGAACGTTATGACTGTTCTGCGACGTTACTGCCACGAAAATGCCACCGAGCTACCCGAAGACAGCCTTGGTGTCCTTAGGTATGCTTACGACTGTCGAGGCAGCCCGAAGCCGTCCAAAGCAGCTCTCAGGCACCCGAAACCGCCCAAGGCCGCCGTAAGGCGCCTGAGCTGTACAGAGCCGCACCGATGCCCACCGATAGTGGACGCCGGGCCTTAGAAGCCACCTTTGCAACCATTAGATCCGCTTGGAGGATTATGAGGGCAAGGCATTCAATACTTAATTCCTTAAGTAACACTAAGGTCCACGTGAGCGAAGCTGCGGGCACAGCTAGTATACATCATATATACTTTCTAAGTTTATCTTGGACATCACTTATATGTTATATCACTATAATTATGAGATGTTTTTATAGTTAGGTAAGGAAATCTGAACGCATCATCATCTGCCTAGCCTTTTCCCAACTATTTTGGGGTCGGCTTCCAGTCTAACCGGATGCAGCTGAATACCAGTATTTTACATGGAGCGACTGCCTATCGGACCTCCACAACCCAGATATCGGAACTCATAATTAATTTAATTCTGAAATCACCAATCCGTCTTGAGCAAGCGTGGTGAATGTGGTGATCAATGCTCGTGCCTTCTCTGTATGAGAGGAGGCATTAGCCCAGTGGGACAATAATAGGCTGGTATTATTAATCAACTAAAAAGAATATACTACAATATCATCAATAAATAATAAGCTTATAATCGTGATACCTAATTAAGTTCTAACAAAACCGAAAGTGGACCGCGGCACGCCGCCGCCGGCTAACGCGTTGTCATGCGAAACGATTATTGTATTTACCGATTGAATTTCTATATAATAAGCGCTCTTAGGCCAGTAATTGAAGGTAGTCAGTTTGAGCGTCGCCCCGCCTAGGAGCGCGGAGCACAACGGGTAGCGGCCGCAGACGTATCTTAAGATATTTATGTATCGGATATGTTGGCGATAATGTATGAAAAGATTGTTCGTGGTTTGTTTTCGTTCGGGGGGGGCTAAAAGGCTCAAGCCTATCCTAGTCCTATAATGCGTCTGCGCCTCTATATATATTTCGATTGTCTTTCAACCTTTCAACTTTAATATCGATTTTACCCCTACTGTTACTGTTGCTGTAGGTACCTTTGCTGATGTACATATATGCTGATTCCTAATCTCCTTTCAAGCACTTTAGTTACTACCTTAAATGGACTTCGCGCCTTGATAACTACGAAAAGCAGAAAAAAATGAAGCGTAAAGTTAACTTGACTTGTTACAGTTGTTTAAAAGCCTTTTAGCGGCACAGCGTCGCAGTCATTGACTTATATTCCGTCAATTTTTGCGAGTGCCAAGTAATTTGCCTTACTGATCAATACCTAGAAGCACCTCAACTTGGCACCAGGATGCGATGCATTCCAGTGAAAGTGCCAACTTTATAGCTCTTAAAATTCAAACAAGCTTTTGACCGCGACTTTGTCCATGTCAATTTTCTTACGGATCTTAGTTTTTTTGGTAATTAAATATAGTCTATTGCACTTGGGGATAACGTAGCTTTTGGGAATCGTACAAGGAGTTCCAGAGAATAGCGCATTCTAACAAAAATCAAACAAACTGTCAAATATGAATGAATCATTAAGATCTATACTTAATATTTTTATTTCGATCCTTTAGATATGCGGGTAGCATAAAATAATTTGATTATTTTCACAACCGAGCGGCGTCACCACATTTGTGATGCAGTCGCGTACAGAAAGAAACAAAAGATTTTTATTTGGCACAAAAATAATGACCCCCTTGTGCCCGGTTGATGGCAATAGGCTTGCCCCCTGTTACATGGGACTTAAACATAACTGGCGAAATGTGGGTGTACTAATGGGTACACCTCTGCCTAACCCTTCGGGGATTACAGACGTGATGTTATGTTAAATAATGACAAGATTGAAGGTCTTCAGTCGATTAGTTGGCCACGTTTACGGTGATCAAGTGTTTTCCGGTTATCAAATTGGTAAGTTCTGCGCCCGCGCTGATTGTGGACTGTGACACAAAAAATTTCTATGGCGCATAACTCGCAGTAGGTCTAGGTACCTACTGTCTTCTTGTGAAAAATATGAAGACTAGTGAAGTGTTCAGTGATACTTTAGTGATGTTGAAACTTCAGGCGGCACCTCTGCTGATGAGTGGAACTGGGTGAAAAGCTGCGGACGAGGACAGCTTCGTGAGTACCCCTTTATTACCCTTGTTTATTTGTAGACATTGATATTGTGCCCTCCCGTACCCCTATGTGATGTGACCAAGCCGGTTAAGAATCGTTATGAACAAAGAAATTAGAACATCAACTACAATTTAATAATGAGGCAGTACATACCACTAATCAATTGAAAAACTTTTAATGACCTGTCAAAAAGCGCGATTCCCCCATAGTTATTGTATGGTCATAGCGAACTGTGACGTCACTTATTTATCTACCAACTCAATTGATTTCAAATCACCTGAAATCTAATTTTACAGTTAATTGAAAATGAATCAGGTTTTTAGGGCTAAATCAAAGTGTTTCTTTTAGAGATGATTTGTCTTGAAATTATTGGAATGGTATCTACTACCAAATAGTAGGAATAAAACATACAACAATTCTCTCTAAAAATCTCTGTATCTTAAGACTTATCACTACCACATTAATACCACACGCATCAGACCCGATAACTTCTCAATATCACCGCCCACTCTTGCCCTTAATGGACGCGCGCTATATTTGACAATATTCGACACATTAATGAAGGAGAAGATGTCTTAAGACACCCATTGAGAGCTCACGGTATATTGCGAATACCTTCGTTGATGCAAGCCTCTTGTGAAATGGGCTCATTGTGCTACGATACTGGTAATAATGGTAATAAATTGTGCAGTTACGCATGTGCCTATAAATTCTTATTGTAACGTTGAAGATAATTTTATGCAAGCTACTTGGGTAATGCAGTACTTTTTGTCTTGGGAACAGATGAAACGTGTTGTTAGAAGGCTGATTAAGCAGGAGTATTATTTACTAAGCTGTAGTACGTACCTTTTTTTTTTGGTTTCGCTGGGAAACTTTTAAAAGGCGCTAGGAGGTTTGGGATTCTTACCTTACTAAAACTAGCCCAGTGGTCACCATCCGCATATTAGGAAGATTCCGTTTTCTCTTAAGAGACCGCACCAGAACCCTCCCTGTGAACATTTCTGGGGAGACTGGAAAAGGGTCTCCCCAGAGCCTCGCTGTGCACGTCACCACCTACCATCTTCTCTGAGGTCACTTTAGTAGGCGAACAGAGTCCCCATACTGGACGCCCGCGTCCCCAAGATTTTACAAACCTAATATTAGCAAAGTGGCTTTATTCAGCTTTGCCTTATTCTGTTCACACAGTTCCGGGCTCAGTCCTATCAACCTCAGTGGTTACCTGTAGTTATATTAAGATTGAACGTTTGTACTAGCGAAAGTATGTATGCAATTATGCATCCCTGCTTAACTCTTTCCATGAATTGAGGCTTGTTATTTTACGCTCATTTAGGTTGGTCTGCGTTCTGATTGGTTCGGACAATATAGTTTGAACAAAACATTATAAAAACGATAAAAGCGTTTGTCTGCTTTTCAAAAAGTACTTAGCGTAGATTCAAGTCTCTCAGTTTTACGAGTACTTTATCGATTAACTATAATTTTGCCCTTATTGTTACCAATATTTAGGACCTCTCCGATAAGTACTATCTACCAACTGCCCATTCGTCTGATTAATGTCATACCTCATCCCTCTAAAACAAAGATACAGATATGGAAATATTTATAATGCAAAACATGAGTACCTAATTAATACAGGTCTTAAAAATGAGAAAATAGCTCCATGTTTTGATGTACATACAATGTTTTGGTAAGAATATATTCTTAGAACAGAACCCCCCCTGAATACATCCATAAACTAGTCATAACATAGGTAGATTGAAACCTAAAAACAGAAATCCAATTAACCATTACAAAGTAAAAAGAGAACAACATTAGAATTTTTAATGCTTATGTCAATCGTCCATTAAACTAATTGCGACATTAATTGCATAAAATGTATTCAAAATTATGTATGGACGGACATGTAAGTGAATAAACGAAGTTATAGAGGCACCTGCTTTTTTGTACCAATTAATTATGATAACACATTTATGCCAATAATAATCTGCAAGCTGATACTGACTTGATAGTTGAATCGTCTGAAGTACCTACCTATCACGTAGTAAAAAGACATAATCACGTAGCCGATTAGTCGTTAACTACACACACTGACTATCAAATTAAGAAACTTTGAGCAAATATTATTGTTGGGGTACCTACAGTTTTTATTTTTGATCTGAAATATCACTGTTTTCTTAAACAAAAATGACAAAAAGTTTAAACGTTGACCTTCAATATCTCCGAAACCAAAAGGTTCCCAGGTGTGGTACAAAAAAATCATAATATCGCAATAATAGGAAGGATATTTTCTTTCCTTAAGTTACACCCATTATAGTTACCCGTTGTAAAGTGCTGTATTAACAAGCAGACCTGCCAACTATTAGTCTCATAAGTACAATGGTCAGCTAATTATACACTTTTTAAGTAACGTAGGGAAGTTTTGTATCTTATAGGCTGTAGTAAAGTAGGTTTTTAATGCTGTTTAAATTGTATCATAATGCGGTCAATAATTGCGGTAATAAAGTTGTTACAAATATTGCCGCATTTGTAGGAAATTCTTTTATTTTTTCAAATGACCTAAGTAGGTTCATTTTTAACTTCACGAAATGTAATAAAACCTCCACGAACTTTTAAAGTCAAAGAAAAAGAAGAAATAAAATTGACATCTTAGTAGCGCATGAATGACTTAAGTGACATTTGCTTCGATAAAATTCTTTGATTTTAATTGTTATTCCATTGATTCAACAAGAATAATAACTCGCCATGGCTGTCGCATTACCCATGGAATCCAACCCGGACACCATGAATAAATACTTGGTGAAGTTGGGTGTGTCTGAAAAATGGCGCATGGTTGATGTCATTGGCTTGGAAGAAGATGCCCTGAACTGGGTTCCACGGCCTGTACTAGCCGTAGTCCTACTCTTCCCGCTTTCCGAGGCCTATGAGAAACATCGCAGTGACCAGGAGAGAGACATCCAAACTCAAGGCCTGCAGCCTCCCAAAGATGTGTTCCACTTGAAGCAAGTTCTGAGCAACGTATGTGGAACTATAGCCTTAGTGCATAGCATCGCGAACAATACGCACAGCATTGAACTCAACGACGGTCTCCTGAAGAAGTACCTCGACGAAGCCAAGAACCTTGATGCGTCAGCTAAAGGTGTACTTCTGGAAAACTCTGCCGCTATTCTTAATGCTTATAGAGAGATAGTCCGCACAGGGAACGAACCAGGTGGTGAGGCCGAGGAAAGCGTCAACAATCATTTCGTTACCTTCGTTCATAAGGACGGCCACCTGTTCGAGTTGGATGGACGCAAGTCTCATCCTATAGACCATGGCACTACTACTCCCGATAGTCTCCTGGAGGACGCCGTGAAGGTCTGCCGTGAATTTATCGCCAGGGACCCCGGCAACATCGGCTTCAATGTGGTAGCTCTAGTGCCTACCATTTAATATATTACCTATTCATTTGTGCATTTTAATTTATTAATTTCAATAAAAATTAATTACATTGTCAGACAGTTATTTACGAACATGTAGAGTTAATGTGAGTCATATTCTTTTCGCTACAAGTATCATCGCTAATGAAATAATCGCATAGCAGTGACGTGACGGGGCTGCGCTGCGGCTACACGCGATCCTTCAATATGGCACTACGAAAAATGGCGTTCATTAATTCTCTTCATTAGCGAATACCGGCACATTCAGTTAGCGCACACCGCTGCACGGACGTCGATTTAAGTCTTTAATTCATAATTAATCTTGCTGTTTTTAACAAATCGCCACTTGGTGTTCGAAACGGTGCGTTCGTCTCAATTAAGATATATCCGCGCGCACTGCCAACACGGCTCCCGCATTCCTCCTTAAAATTCTCTATCTTCGGAAACTAATTAAAAATTCGCCTCGCCTCCGTGGTTCGGTGTTCAATCGGGACGATATAACTTCATTTAAAAAAGAGCAATCTTGTCGAAGATAAGGGCTGGCGAGAAAACAACGAAGAGCAGCGCTCGCCACACGCGGCAGCGACGCGGCCGGACAAAAAGACAAACCAAAGAAAGAACTCCAAACTTTTAAATGGAACGCGAGAGAATTCACCGCGTTAACTATGTCGATACTGGGAAGGACGCGACATCGGTAAGTCACGTCACCGAATAAATGACGCCGGCACTGAAATAAATATATAAATATTGTGTAAATAAACAAAATAATACGGCGGGGACCCGAAATGCTTTAAATATTCAAATGAAGCGAGCCGAGGTGAAATACGAAGGTGCGCTCGCTCGAGTTGAGCCCAATTAAATCGGTGCCACTGAGGTAGAAATTAAAAACAAAAGGAAGATGACGGGGGTCCGGCGCGCATTTTTCTCATGAGTATTATTAGCGCGATGTCAACCCACAAAAAATGGAGTTAGAGGGTTGTCGTGGCCGCGATCATTATCGAATACATCCCGCGTTTTGTATTGTTTTGATAAGTGTGATGCTCTTGCGCTCCGACGTTTTGTTGACATTTTATATTCACCATACACAAGTGATTGATATGCTCGCATCTAAATTAATTATACTGACTTTTAAACTGCATTCCTTGCTGGTCGTGTTACGTAAAATCGTACATAACGTCTTACATTCTCTCAAAGACTTGATTTCAATTTTGAACGATATAACCTCGCTCCTCGTTCATTTCAATTATTTCTACACAGCCTTATAACAAGTTCACATGTCCCATTGTGCACAAAATAGTGCGTCAATCAACTGACAAGTGCGCATGAGATGAATTAATGGGTGAAAAACGAAACCTTAAACAGAGTTGGTTACGGTCATTAGTCATGAGGGGCCTGGCGCGAACAGATTTAATATTTGCCTATAAATCAATTATAGACGTGTGGAGTCGTTTAGCACTTAACGCTTTATTATTGTAAGTACTGCTTTCTTAAACAGCTATGATAAATGATATACGTGTGTTCTCTTTAGAATTAGTTGTGTATAAGACCTTGTCTTTTTTATTCTAACTTAAAAAAAAAACGTTGTCCTACACTGGAATTTCTTCTGCGTTAACAAACATATAAACTCACATACACAAACAACCAGACCCGGAACAATTACCTGTAAGTCATATTATTTCAGTGCGAATATCAAACCCGCGGCATGCAGCGCTCACTGCACCAACCATGTTGTCAAAACCTGTATGTGTATAAACATAGGTGAAAAGTCACTAAACTGAACATAGAAGTTCCCGACAACAATTCGATTTTTGAAAGATTAGCTCAACTAATAATACCAGCCAATATTATCCCACTACAGAGCATAAAAGGACTCTTCTTCACCACACTTGCTAAAGGCGGATTCTACCCAATCTATTCTTTAAAAACCTAAACAATTCAAAAGAACCTGCAAATGGTTTCACTGAAATACATGGTTTGACTTTGGTTTTAATAATAGCTAGAAGTTAGAACTAGACCGTTTTCTATCAAAGTTTTAGGTGAATAATCCCAATAGGATCTGAAGCAATTAGATGCATATGTAACTATGCACCTAAGTGTATTTGTTGTTCCCATTCTATTATAAAGTTCAGATTCATTAACACTCATCGCGACCTCCGCGCTCTCGCACGATTTATCCAAACAAAATACATTTATTTTAGACAATGAGGATCTAAGTGCTTATTGGGAGAGCAATCTACCATTAAATCTATCCTCATTCCACTCAACATAAACGAACATCATACATTGCTGTAATTATACTGTAAGTTTTAAAATAGGTTGTGTAAAAAC
Organism: Hoplodrina blanda; assembly: GCA_949316365.1. Classification (NCBI taxonomy): domain Eukaryota; kingdom Metazoa; phylum Arthropoda; class Insecta; order Lepidoptera; family Noctuidae; genus Hoplodrina; species Hoplodrina blanda. The sequence continues at coordinate 5,694,797 of OX438582.1, forward strand.
GGCAATGGATCGTAGTATTTCGATCGGCTGGTTAACGATATGGTTTCGTTGAGTGCAGGTTCTCTCCAGGGGTTCCATGGAGGCCTACCGACGCTCATCACTATTCAATAAGCTCCATTTATTGAAATTACATAATTTGTGTGTGAATAATGACGATTGTGATGAATCTTCGTGGGCGATGCCAGAGACTTGAAGCCGATTAACTTTTGACCGCTCCACGATATTAATAAGCTGTTGGTTCGACACTCGCTCCGTTTAATGACATGGAAATGGAGTGCGCCATAAGCTGTGCGTTCACTCTGATTTCTGACGTCGTTTATTTGAATGGATCGTGTGTGTATGGGAAGCTTTTGGGCTAAGGAATGTTGTTCGTTGATAGATTTGGTTTATGTGATGATTTCAGTTGAATAGGTACTTAGAGGGCGAAAATTCTAATTTCAAATGCTATGTGATACACCTACCTACCTATTTTCTTTGTTTAACATACTTACGTTGATTTTCTCAATGGAATGAAATGAACTCTCGATCACCTAAGCTATTAGCTTGGCACTAGGCTCTTTTTTCATTATTTCAGTCTACCTGTGTGAGGGAATTTGATAAAGAGTGATCTTACCAGATTTTGTAAACTAATTTATTGCTGTACCTACTTAATTGTGAACTATGGTAACTACTGCATTTCAATAAATTAAAAGCGAATCAAGTTGTACCCTTTAGAAAATAAACAATTGGGAATACTGACGGAAAAACTCAAAAAAACAATTGGGAATACAAAAGAAACATTTGAACGGAATTTTCCTATCACAATATTTATTTATTATACCTAGTTGTAGGACATTGCAGAAACATTTGCGACGTACATTATAGTGGCTTATGAATAAAACATAATTCTCGTATACTTTACAAAACGTAGGAATGCGACAAGCCATTGCTTAATTTCGACATTTTGTTAAATAACGACAGATTTATTGCATGACTATTATATTTGTTTGTTGTATTTGCGACTCTATTGACCTTTGTTTTGAATATTAATATCTAGCTCCTGTCGGAATCTTCATGACTAAAATATTTGTCAAACGATAAAGGTCAGCTGAAGAAAATCACACCCTATGATCATGGACCAATCAACTCTTATTCTATATGAAGTGTTACCTAAGAGTATAACCTGTGCGTGATGGAGAAACAGAAGAGAGAGGAGGAGAAATAATAATCTTACCTACTACTTACTATTATAAATGCAAAAGTTTGAATGAGATGTTTGATACTAAATCACGACAAAACGGCTGAATGGACCTGGATGATATTTGGCACAGAGATAGATTATTGTCTGGAATAGCACATAGGCTATTTAATCCCGGAAAAATGACGCGGAGGAAGTCACGGGCAGAAGCTAGTGAAAAATAAAATTAGAGGCCAGTCTAACAAGCGGCCTTAAAAACTAGTCGAAAAGTTGTATTCTAAAATTCGTCGATCGAGCCTTAAACATCATTTCCCAAATGATTATATTTTCTATGCCAATTTTGAAAAGTCATACAAAAAGTTAAATAAATATCTTAGTACTAAAACATCCAAAGAGAACCAACTCCACAAAACCCAACCACCAACTAACCAACAGATAGGTTCACAGCTAAAGCTAATAGAAACACAGATCTAAGAACAGCTAATCAATATGCGCTTCTAAGTTACAATAACTAAGTACGAAGAAAAACAATTATTTCCTTCACCCACCATTGTAATGCTAGGCGGATGCTCTAAGACACTGCGCACGTACACATCCAGTTATTATTTAGATCGACTGCATACTTGCGGCGTGCCTTCATGTCGAACTTTCTATGCAAAAACTATATCTCCATTATAAATTGCCAATGAATTATGACGTTAAAAGATCATACTTTCCGCTGATACATTTTCCATGTTTTCATGCTAATGGCGGAATTAAAAAGGGGGGTGATACTATTTATGGTGTTGCAGAATTATCATTATGGAGAGCGAAATTGATCATTTACATAACAAAGTTTCCGATGTGCGTGTGTCTATGTGCGGGCTAAACTTGTAAACTACTGGATGGATTTTGTTATTTAAAAAAATCCGCAAGGTTATAAAGTTACCTTACCTTCTACCAATTTTTTTCAATGTTTTTTTTTATGTAGGTAAGTACGTTAATTATAATTATATTGTCTTCTATTACCATTACGTATATACCTAAGTTATACTAGCAAATTTCATCATTTTACTACAGTTCCAGTTACCGTGAGGTCTTGGGTTCTATTCCCAGGTCGGGGAGTGTTATTGAGTTTTCCATTAGGAATTTCTCAGTAGCAGCCTCGGAGTCATTTTTTTTTTGACGTAATAAAAATCATCAAATGAGTCCTTCCGCCCTGGGTGAGGCGGAAGGGACTGTCAGACTTTTACTGACTAAAAAACCACCCTGTTCCTTCTGCTGCCCTTTACGTTCCGGGGCCACGGTATCCTGTTAAGTTAAGACGTCCCGCAACCCCGGCAGGCGTTGGATTTGTGCCCGGTTGATGGCAAAAGGCTCGCCCCCTATTACATGACTTAAACATAACTGGCGAAATGTGGGTGTACTAATGGGTACACCTCTACCTAACCCTTCGTGGATTACAGGTGTGATGTTATGTTACTATAGTTAAGACTAACTTATGCCCCCGACTTTATTTGCGTAAATCTCGGTCACGACGGGGTTTTATTATTTTTGCGCAGTATCCTCATAAAAGTAAGCCTCATTTGCCCCTAAAAAACCTTTTAACAGTCGGAAGAGAGGCAATCGAAATAAGATCATTTTGTCAATTGTCTCTTCGATTTCTTTTTAGCTGACACCTGTGCTGGCCAAGAGGAGTTATTCAATCTTCATTGCGCCATTCCTGACTTCTTGGAACCCAGACACCCACATCCAACCACTTACTTACCGAATCAAACCATTATTTATATTTTTTCATCCGGATTTTCGGGTAAACGACCGAAACGCCAACATCCAACGACATATACGTAGAAAGCTGGATGATATGTACCTACAAATGCGCCCGCGCAGCCATGCCGAGCGTTTACGACTTCCGAGAATCGACCGAAGGTACCCGACGCTATCCAAAATACGGTAAATCGTCTAAATTAAGTAGATGTGACCACTCCAACTCGTATTTATTAATATGAGGTATGTATTAATTTGGATATTACTTTTGTAACAGCAGTATTTATTTTTAATTATCATGATTCAAATTGAAAAGTATCGTGTGTTAATTGGTGATCCTCGGTAGTTGATTGATAAGGATATCGCACATTAGGAGATAAAATCTAAATATTGTATGTTTTGTAAAAGCTTCTGTTTTTTCTGAGCTTTGGGTGAGCTTTTGGTCAAAAGGATAAAGATATTTGGTTTGTTAACCTGAAAATGGTGGTACGCCTTGGATGGCTTTCTCAGGAACAACACATAGGAAAGTGGAAGGAATGGGGGAAGGCCTTTGCCCAGGAGTGGGACAGTAAAGGCTAGCAAAAAAACCTGATGATGAAATATACATTCAGCTCAGTCATGGTGGTAATCAAGTGTTATGGCAGACTAGCCACTAAGCAAAAGGCACTATGATTAACAAATTAAGGATTAAAGGCGATGTTGCTCCTGATTCACGTGTCTTGGGTTGTATACAATATGTTAAGAACGAAATTGTACCAACACTTACTGCAAATAAAATGTTTTGATTTGATACTTTCAGGGAATTAAATATTTGTAGGTAAGGCGCTTTTCATAGTAAGCAAGGTTCTTGGGTAGTTTGGGTGCGTATTAAGTATTTTCGCGTCTGACTTTGCAGCGCCAGAGAGATTTTGTGTCTCAATTTGTTTGATTGTGTGCACACATGAGAAATCCCTAGTGTTACAACGTTTTATTGTTATATTGAAAATAACTAGCCTCTGCCCTCGACTTCGTGTGCCCAAACTTCAGTATTAAGCCTAAGTCCTTATCTATCTCACAGAAACACAAAAACAGAAAAAAAATGCTACGCGTTAAGCTGGATCGATATATCAATATGTTTGTAAATTTCAGCTAATTTAGTTCAGCCGTTACGCATGAAAGAGTACCAAAACATCCATCCATCCTTCTATCCGCACAAACTTACGCATTTATCATAGTAGTAGGATTTTTAACTAAGATAAAGTACTTCCATCCTCACGACATGTCCTCCAGCATATTACCTATTTCATGTGCGCAAACGCACTGCATGCATTGCACGTGAGGCAAATACACAGTTAATAAGGTACCATTCCAGTGTTGTTTATCTGAGGAGGATGATGGATAGGGCTACTGACCACGATACATCTGTGCGTTAAACAACAAGAATGCCTGGACAAGTTATTTTATCTATTTTTACACTGAGCTCAGTCCTTGCGCAGTTTTCTATCAATCATGGGAAAACTCGTTTCTTGCTTTGTTTTTTTAACCTGTTCAATGACAAGGAAAAGGTTGCTATTTCGGCAAAAAAACACATTATAACATCACGCCTGCAATCCCCGAAGGGTTAGGCAGAGGTGTACCCATTGGTACACCCACATTTCGCCAGTTATGTTTAAGTCCCATGTAGTAGGGGGCGAGCCTATTGCCATCAACCGGGCATAAATCCAGACTCCAAGGCTGCTACTGAAAAATTCCTCATGGAAAAACCCCATAATACTTTGCCCGACCTGGGAATCGAACCCAAGACCTCATGCTCATAGGTCAAATCAAATCAAAAACAAAATCAAAAATAAGCAAATCATAAGCTTGATTGAAAGGAGTTCTTGCTCGTTCTTCTCCATAGAGACCTTCCCTTTTTTTTACTTGGAGATATCCTCATGGATGCCTAGCTTCTCGGAATAACGGAGGGTTATATCGGACTCTTACCGACTGAAACCCCACGGTTCCTCCTGCTAGCATAAGTCGGGAGGCCGGTATTTGCATTACGCATGATCCGCGCCCCGACTACGTTTTGAAACGAGCAACTAGCTTCAACTTTCTGACTAACTAACCAACTCCTTGATAATTGAAAAGTGTCTGTAATTGGTTTAATTTAACCTTCATAGGTGGGTACCGTAGTGACTGCGTCAGCGATGGTGTTGTCGTACCTACTTGAATTTTGAGCCAAACAAAAAATGTAACAAACGTATATTATTGAATATTTATATTTGCCATCGATACCGATAAGAAGAAGAATAGTTTCATTTTAAATTAATACTTTGGCTTTGACATAATTTTGCATATTTCTTTGCGAATTTAAATAAAATATATTCGGCAGTTCACAAAGGGTATAAAACAGTTGTAGGTTCAAATTCGGCAGCGGCCGCCCGCGGCGAGCTTACTCCCTCAATGATTACCCGAATGAATTCCATTAAACAAACGCAGCGTTTTACTGCTGCGACATTAAGTCGACAGTACTCGTAAACTCACCACTTGATTGATAAATTCTCTTCAGTAACTGCCGGAGCGTCGCCCGCGTTATGATTGCTACCGAACAACATTAAAATCGCTGCGTCCGTGTGTAATGTACCAACATAGTTATAATATGAAGTAGGCCACTTAAGCCTGGCAATATCAGTAAGTTGCAAACGTTATGAACCCTTATGGTATAAAGAATAAGTATACTTACTACTGTTATTTTAATAAAAACCTTCGAAGTCCGTTAGGTGTCAAAACCTTTTTGACCGCATAGTATACCTACGTGTGGGATTAATAATACTGTACATGTAAACATTTTTTACGTAATACGAGCAATAATTTTAATTTTATTGACTCGGACAATGAAAGTGACGAAGGAGAATAAAATACGTTTATGGCTGTATAAAATATTCGACACTGACTGCGTAAATAAATTATTGACAATATTTTAATTTCGAATTCAGATTTATAGTAACTCACAGGTTGACATTCACATATTGCTCATTCTTCGGGCTCAATATTTGTATAAAATTAATTTGCTAACTTTTTTATAAGTTCCGAATGGTAATTCAAGTAGCACTATTTTTTGTAAGACTCTTTTGAATAATGTCAAATGAAATATGACTCATATAATAGGTGTAATAAATCTTATAATATTGTCACATCGACTGTGGTTCTCCTCTCAGATATTAGTTGTTCTGTCAGATATTTTAGGATAACTGTATCTGTTTCTTGGAACCGTAGATACCTATGTACAGTCGTGTCCGGTTAATTGGTAAAGTGGTGGGTTAGAGTGGGGAGTGGGTAGATTAATGAGCGGCTACCGCTTGCTTATCGCGCAGCATCTCGCGCATGACTGATCATCTGTCGTGCCCCTGCGCCTCTATGGGTTTAGTGATGGACAAAACACTGCCTCTTGACTTTTTCTATCGATCATTTACATTTTATTTATAGACATTTAAACAAACAATACCTAGACAGGTATGTTATTTTGAACGCTTGATTTTCTTGCTTCTTGTTTTAAGACTAGCGGTACACGACGTTTTTCCCAACGCAAACCCTACAAACATAACAATTAAAATAGTTAGCAAACCAGTTACCTGGTCCTTCCCGCATAAAATTACTGTTTCGCTATTTTACGATGAAATTAAATGAAACCATCTGGTCAATAATATCGATAATGGTATTCGTAAGGCAGTGCGGCCTGCAGTACGGTCGTGATATGACGGTGACCGCGTGCTTCCCAGAAGTACTGGGTACCTTACGACCGCCGTGCCACATTCGACCGGGCTTTTTTCTTTCCACCTTCTATCGGACGCATTGAAATATTTTTGTGGAGATCAAACGACGTTTAGATACGTACATTAGGATTAATGTTGGACATCAGTTACTTGCATGTAGGTAGGTACTGTTACTGAGAACTTGGAATCGAATGTTGGGTGTAAGAGGATTGTTCTCGCACGATTTTTAGATAGAATGCCCATTGTGTTGAGGTATTGTTGGTTGGTAAATTTAATATGGCTTCGGGAATGTTAGTTATTTTAAAACGGGCCCCATAGTCCCATAGCCGCATGTTTCATTACCCCGTGGGAGAAAATTCTGTTTAGAAGCTGGTCACACTCGAAACGTCATTTGTTTTCTTCTTATCTATGCTTCGTTAACGGGATCAAAGACAAAAATTTTGAAGAACTAAATTGAAAAACCGAGTTCAAAAAAGGGTAATGCAAGGAATAGGTACCTACCTACCTAAGACTGAAAACCAAAACAAAATATACTTAACCTTATTTAGGTATGCATAGTTTGCATACCTGCAAGAAAATAGAGTAAAGTAGACAAGAAAAACAAGTTGATATCGAAGTAATGTGGGATTCTAAATTAAACATCCTAAGTGCAAAATAATTAGCCCATTGTAGCTTATTTGTAGTTATTTTTTGTGCTCTAAAATATAATATATTATCGTTTGTAAACTTTATGTAGCGGGTAGTGTGTAAAGTGTAAACAAACAATTTGTCCGCAACAGTAATTTTAAAAATTATAGCACGAAACAAAACACTTGTGCCAAAGTTGCGTGATTAGTAGCCATAATTCTTTAAAAGAACATTTAATATAGGTACATGTTTACGTTTTGTATTGCGAACAGTGAATAAGAACAAAAAAGCACTTAAAATGATACCGATATTGCTACTTCATTTGAGAAGTATAATTTTCATAACCAATAACAAATAACGGATCAAAACAAAAACGGATCGTAACAAATTACGAATCAAAACAAAGAACGGATTGTAACAAATAAAAAATCAAAACAAATAACGGATTTCTTATCAAAAAACAAACATTCCTACCAAATAATAAAAACTTTTGCAAGATTATTATTTCACATATTTAAAACATATTTTCATATAAAACATTCTCAAAATCATGCAGAAGCACTTTAAATACGTATAAATTAATCGTTAATTTAAATACAAAGACTAATTTAATAAGTGACCCGACTCCCAAATGTCAAAGCATTTAAAAAAAGAATAAAGGTAGTAAAGGAGAACGCCCAATGCGGTGTCAGGAGAGATGTGACTTTTTTATACTCCAAATAAATTGGGAGTCATTTTTTAAGGTTTTTTTTTCTTTTTTGTCTGTTATTGAGTACAATGGGTGGACAAGATGGTCTGTTAGGTAACATTTTTAACATCATTATAAGTGAAAAGCTGTGAGTGATGGTCTCTGCGCTTGGTACTGATCGACTGGTCTTCCTGGAAGTTTGTTTTAACTATTATTTGTATGGGAAGTAATGTACTTGATAGATAGCTTTGATACCTTAAATGGTAATGTTTGAAGCATTCCTCTTTATTAATTTGATTTACTATAATATAACAAGTAAGTAGTTATAGCTTCAAATTTTTTAAACTGTATTTGTATTTTTGTAATTAATTCGGGATTGTGGACCCCTTTGAAAAATAAATGATAGATACAAAGGAATAATTTACTCGCCCTTAATTTCTATTTGAATCTCCACAATTTCATTACAGAGATACAGTTATTTTGAATGTTGTTATTACATACGAGTACACAAGCCAACAGCCTCTTATAAGTACTGTATTTTGCAACCTGATGACCTTACCATATTTTTCCTCATAGAAATCCTTCATCTGGGGAGAACAGAGTGCTATATCGGACTGTTACCGGCTAAAACGCCACGGTTCTTCCTGCTATCATGAATCGGGAGCCCGGTATTTGCTCGACGCAAGATCCGCGCCCCTGGTAAGGTAACAACCTTACCAACCCCCCATCAAAAACGTTTATTTCACTAAATAAAAACAGCAAAAAACAATCAAACTTTACCATAAAATAAAACCATGATAAAAATCTATGCCTCACTTCCGCTCGGATTTCGAGGCAAAAACAAACTTTTTCAAATCTGACATTCTTGTATATGTTGGTACCGTGGGATTGTCTGGGCTCTCCCCTGGGGGCCGGGGACTTCGGTAGCGCCACCGGAGCACCCCGTCGCTTCGCCACTTACAAAACCAATATTTAATTATGATAAGTTATAATGATTATAAATTAATTTTAGGAGGCTGCGCTGGTTAGGATTATGGATTCATTAAACATAATGGGTGTTCACGCTTTTTAGTGGGTTAAGTTTATGGGATAGTCGTAAATGTCAGAATGAGAGAAGGGGTTTGATACCTGCAGGTATAGGAAGGTACTTGTAGGATTTATTGAGGAGGCTGTCATTGAAAGTTTCCAAAAATTTCTCTTGTATCGTGGATTCGTTTACAAACATATACACTCACATAAACAGACGACCAGACACGGAACAATTACCTGCAGGCCATAAAAATATTTTAGCATGCACGTATCTAGTGCTACTGAAAAATCGATCAATAACTCTTTCAGGAACAAATCATAAACAAGCCAGCAATAGGTTATAAAATTAAAAGGTTTATAATAAACTACTTGGGTTAGGTTTCTGCATACCTACTTAAGACCTGCTTTATCTATTAAAATGATATTTAAGAAAATAACAAATAGGCATTGCGTTAATAACTAGTACATAATGAACTTTAAACCAAACTGGAAGAATAGCTACTTACCTATGATGCTATTATAATACCTACTGGGTATAAAAATCAATAGGAATGACATTCACAGTGGACACCAAAATGAATCACATATCTCGAAAACATTAATAGTACGACAGAAAATAAATCATTTCGATAAACAATGTTTAACAGGTCAATGTTAGAGAATGTAATAAAATATCATTGAAAAGTTACAACATTTTCTAACTATCGCAAAATGAACTCTACTGCTGAGCCATTTAGAAGACATTTAAAAGCGTAACTCGTCCAAAACAGTTGGTGTTCATATCTCAAACAAAACATGCAAAGTATTTCTTTAACGATCTCTTATTTTTTGTACGGAATCTTCGAATTCTAACCTCTAGTTACTGACTCAAACAGATCTCGAGATAGACGCTGTTTAACTTTTTTTGGTCACATAAAACTAACATAACCCTCTATGATATTTAAGCATCGACAGATACATCTGGGACGTTCGGCTCGGAACACAGCCGCTGCTCGATAAGAGATGATAAAGTAATGGGCGAGATAGCCGGCCCGCTACCGAATCTGATACGACACGGTAGCGAGCCGAACACTCACTCATTCCATACGCCATTTAGTTTATTGAATTCCATTCTAATGACCGATCGACATCTCGGCCCGGCGCGGCATTTAACTTACATATAAAAAGTATACGACCGTCCGCGACAAAGCTAACACTACACGCTAATTTTATTACGCGGCGATCCCTCAGAGGTTTCGCTGAAGGACTAATCCAAAAACCATCAATACACCGTTATCTAGAACGGGCGTCTGTAAACCAAGTATACGATCCATAAATGAGTCGACAAGTGCCGGCGCTGAAACCCTAATCGCGCGTACAGATACCCACGAGGAAGAAACTGCCAATATTTATAATACTAAACATAAAATACCACAATAAAACGAAATGCGTCGACGCGCAAAACTTTATGCTAATCGGCACTAAAAATATAATAAAACTGTAACCTTGGTGGACGCGTCGCGTTCCTGGCTTGCCGTTATTAACCCGAGGTGGTGTTCTTAACCACATAATGTATGTCTACACAACTCCTAAAATCTGTCATCGTGAATTAAACGACACATAAATCGTGGAGAATTCGACACCGCATGAGCGAGTCCCATTGATTTATCACCTTCCTTAAACATGAAACATGAAACGCGAATAGAATTCATTAAACGCTTAGATGTCTGCCTACGGAGATTTGGTAACAAGCTTACTTTAAATTAATATTGTAATGTATGATGCATTAGCCACATGAGCTGGGCGCTGGCTCAGTCGCGGCCATCGGCGGCTAATCACGAACACAGGTAGCGTATCACCATCATCTCGCTTGCGACTTACGATCCATTCCGGTTATTAATGAACCCGAACCATTTTCGAATTTCGCCGCCGCCCGGACAGACTATTGACAGCTGTTTATTTATCAATGTCTACTTGACTCGGGCCGAGGCATCATCCGTTGCAAATATTTGAATTAGTATTCAATGAGCACTCGCTTCGCTTTCACAACTTTGACTTGGAGCAGCGCAGCGACCTATTATTGTTCATAGAAGTGTACAATAAGAAAATCAAACAGAATCCCGATGGTTTCTTTGCTCGTATCGGTCGCAGCTAGTTTTTCCTCGAGGAACAGCCAATAGCATTAACATTTCATAACAAACCTGTCGGCAACTGCGAGAATCCGCGTTTATTATTACTTAGACATCATGCTAATTGTCTTCTAAAAACTAAGCTTCGCCGGAAAAGCTATCCAGCCGTATCCAGGGGTTCGCCATGCCGCCGTATTACGATTAATTGATGCTAATTAATAAATTAATTAACCATGTTAATACTACGCTTGAGAGATTCCAGTTTTTCAAGTGCCACGTTCGTATTTTTGTCTGAGCTGCATTTGTATTGCCAACCGCAGCATTCTACCTTTTTGTTAGACGTTCTCAATACGGCATGATCTCGTTATGTGACCATGTTCATAATTTCGATATTAATTTATTGAAATTCATAATGAGTTCGAGATGAACCACACTCCTAATTAGGACTCTGTTATGACAGTCATTCATATAATAATGATTGAATCGAGGCGGCGTTTCATTATTATTAATGTCATATTTTCTCATTTGTTTTCGCAGTAATTAACAGGAGATCCCGACTCGTGCGATGTTTTGTATCAAGTTCCTGCGAGTTAGCGACGTTAAGATAAGCAAAAATGATCTGCGGAACGTCTTCTTGTAGCGATTCCTACGTCCGGAAAAATATCATTACGTGTCTTAATAGCGTTTCAAGCTTTTTTTATTTTTTATTTGTCGTACGCGTGGTTATGAAGTATAATATGATATTATGTTACACGGTGGGTATAGTAGCCGGTGGAAAAACTGGAAAAACATAGTGGCACGCGCGTGGCTCCATTGAAGTGTTGCCGCCGCTGAGTATGTTGTCACGTATAGGACACTTGACTGAGATTTCTTCTTCGAAATGCATTCTGTTTCAAGAACACGACACAACCCATTCCTTCCTAAATCTAGATTTGGAAATTGCAGTACGTGATTCAGCGAGCGCGACTGCCGACGACACGTGGGCGTACGACTATTTTGATACCGTCTTTGTCTTCTTAGAATTTTAGTTTGAATCTAATATGATAAGCAAATTGTACAAAGAAAACTTAACAATACCTCCGTGTATACTCGTTACGACCAACAAAGATACAGTTTGTGTGCCATCGTAAAAAATTCTCGAAGCTCGAGATATTAGAACAAATCATAATAAAAGTGCAACGAAAACAAATTTTGTTGGCTCGCAAGAATTTACAAGAGTCGGGTTCGCAAGCGGCGAGCACGCGTCCGAAGCGAACATAAATACGAACTCCTCGGCCACATAATATAAGGAGTATAGGAGGCCAATTTAACAGACTTATTGTCTCCGTGCGGGTACAATGCGAGACATGGAGGAAGACGCAAAACGAGCACGACGCCGGGGACCCCGAGCCTGCCGATACAAAACAATGGTATTTAATCAACGATGATAAATGCTGTATTCAAGCACGTTTTTTAACGATACTGCCGTATTGTTTTGGCGGGAGCTTACCGTTGAATACGGAGATAAGTCGCCGCTGAGAGTGGCTTAGCTGACAAATTGGAATAAAAGGAATATTTATTCGTGTTGGAAATCGTGGAGCCTTGACGTGGGGAGGTTGCGATTCGTTGATATATTCACGAATTCTGCAGACACAAGGCAGACACGACACTGACCTCATAAGATGTTTACCATAATACAATTTAACGTATATCACTGAATCATAATGGAAGTTTAGGTACATGCAGCTGTCATAAAAGTTACAAATTCTACATTTAATTCCAAGTCTACTTCTCTTATTTATGGTAGCGACAATACCTTATTTCTTCTTATCAGCCTTCATGATAAAACGTCAGCCAGAATACTAGGATAATGGCATCCACCTGTTTGCACAGAGAAGGAACTGATTTTTAAATGACCCTTTTTATAGAGTGGTGACGGATGTATAGTTGTGCTAATAACATCATAGGAGCATTATCTTTTGTGCGAAGCGAAGCGCTCTCTGCTGCCATTATTTGCTATACCGTTCCGTTGAAGAGATTTAAAATCAGCAAAGCGTTGAATATATCTGTATTCAAAGCTTTGCTGATTTTGAATCTCATACTTGAGTACACTAATAATATTGCTATGGTTCTATATCGACAAAAAAATGCAGTAAACGTTCTAAAAAACTTGTGATTGTCTAGCGGCCTGCCTCTTACGTATGATGTTGTAGGTGCGATAGCAGGCAAGTACCAATGTTCTATTTGTATGCAGTTTTTTAGTTTATCACTGACATTGATAAAGGAAAATATCGTGTGGAAACTTAGACTTATGTTGATTATAAAAATTAACATAAGTCGGAAATCACCAAACCGCCTTGAGCGAACGTGGTGATTTATGCTAGTGCCTTCTCTGTATGAGAAGGGGCCTTTGCCCTGCAGTGGGACAATAATAGACTGGTATTATTATTATTTATCAAAAAACATCTCAGTGCAAAGTGCACTTACCAAGATATATTTCGTAATTCCTCGCAACACCACAAACTCAAACCGCTGTACTTTCAACACGTCCAGCCCCAATATTACGTCATAAAAGATATATTAGCATTGCGTACGATGAGTTTTGTATAAATCACATGCATTTTGTTGAAATAACGCTGGGAATACGATTGGCATCTGGTCTGCGAGAGGCATCGTAAATTTGTGAGGTTTAACAGCAGGACGCCGTATTGAGCCTGAAGGACGAAGCATAGAGCAATGATTTATAAGTACCGGGCACTGGGCAAGCATGACGCACCTGATGTATTTGTTCGAATGTCGACACATGACAATGACGATTGTTCTTCATGAGTTATGAAAGCTCTGCTGATATTGGAAATTGAAATGTTGTTGTTATTTGCAAATGTTGGACTTTGTTTATCAGTATTAGTATTTGAAGGGTTTAATATTGTAGTGGGCTGAGGACTTTAATGTAAAATTTGGCTCTGCCTATTTGCATTTTTCTACAGAAGGGACAGTTGAAGTTACAGCCCACGGAAAGCAACTGACAATAATGTGTGTTAGTTTTTAAGATTGTCCTAAAAACACTGAATTTTTATAAAAATCTGCCATAACACTAGATCTGATACGTTAACCCTAACTACTCAAAATATCAGCCATTCTAAAATGACTGCGACTCTGAAATCCTGAACACTTTTTGGCCCGTTTTAAGATGACCAATATCTAGTCTAATCAATCGCTTGTGGCTTCAAAGTTTTTTATTTTGGTAGTGGTGAGAATGATAATAAAAGTTTGCAAAGATCAAGCGCTATCATTAGCATATAAGTAAATCATTACCTTATTGGGAGAAAGGAGGTATTATGTCGGGTTTCAATCGAGTCCTCTTTAGCCAATAGGAGGAAGACAACCACTGAATCTGCTAATGATCTTCGCTTTTTTATCGGTACAAGCCCGCCACTATATTCCTATCCACTGCAACTCTTGAAAGCCAGAATCAGCAGTGGCGACCACCAAAAAGCGCTGAGGCAATGAACCTGGTTACTTATTAAGTTATTATATCCTAAAAATACAACCTATTAAAACCACATTTCCTCATATATTCAAGAGATTCCCCAAGGAAGTGGAACAAGCAAAAATAAAAAAAGGTTTATGGTTCTTCAAACCTTACAAGAGATACCCACGTCTCAAAAATGGCACTAACGGTGTTCGCAGACCTGATAACATTCCGTAACAATCAACAAAAACAATTATGTTCTACATCGTTTTGTGTTGTGTGTGTCCCGGAGGAGAGGAACGCGTGGCATCATATCCCGCGACCAAATATTTATGCAATTTATTCATATTGTGGTCTTGTAGACTGGGCCGGCTTAGTTTTATATATAAAATACTAGCATCCTCCCCGCGACTTCGTTCGCACTTAGAACATAGCTCCTAGACCCTGAATGTTTACAAACGTTTCAGTGATTTGTTGATTGTATATTTTGACATAATATTTAATATGTTAATTTTTGGCATAAGCGCCCTGATTAGAGTCTGATTAGAGTATATGTTGACGACTATATTCTTTTGAATGACATCTAAACCAAAGGTTGGTACTTACAACATTGATAAATAACTTTATAATTTTACTAGCTGTCCGCCGCGGTTACACCCGCGTCTTTGGTTACTGCTCCGCTCCCGTAGGTCGTAGCGTGATGGTATATAGCCTATAGCCTTCCTCGATAACTAATCTATCTAACACTGAAAGAATTTTTCAAATCGGACCAGTAGTTCCAGAGATTAGCGCGTTCAAACAAACAAACAAACAAACTCTGCAGCTTTATAATATTAGTATAGATAATAATTTAAAAGTTTATTATTATTTTAGACTAACTAGGTATATTTCAGTTAAACAATAAGTTTGTACGGTCAGCAACAAAAGTCGATTAACACTGTTAATTTAACATATCATTTAAATAGATACGAATTAACACAGTGCATTTCTTCTAAGCATATAGGTTTCATTTCAATAGTTTATTTTATCTTTATTTTACATCCATTTTGTATTTCCTTCGATATTGTGCCCAATAATAAGGATTAATAAAACTGAAATGTTAATCGACTTTTGTTGCTGACTGTACATTGGAATATAAATTCAACTGCTATTAATCAAAGACTTAACTCTTTCAAGATATTTGATGTGGCACAATAAGTTAACAAACCACTACAAACTTTATACCTTGTCTGTACAGTAGCCACCTAGTAGGTGCCCTTCAATATTATCATAATAGTGGGCTTTTTGTAAACTTAACGGCATGTATCATAACCACAGCTTTTTGTATGAATTTTATGATATTCTATTGTTTTAACAGCGGAGCTCCCGTGTATGAATTGTAGCGCGAAGGAATATGAAAAAGGGATAAAATAAAACAAAACTGATAACAATAGACTTTAGTAGCAGAGCTGAGAGGTTTGTTGTCAAATTTTTATATCCTTTGAGATTAGGGTTGCCGTGTAAGAGAAATGAATTTAATAATATACAAAAAAAAATGTAGTTTTGTTATTATTTATTTATTTAAACTTTATGCAAAAAAAAAGTACAAAGGCGGACTTAATGCCTTAGGCATTCATCATTCATTCTCATCATCATCATCTCATTCTCTTCATTAATTTTAATTTTTTTTTTTCATTTTTTTTTCATTATATGGGTATGTTTTGGGAACATAGTAATTACTCAGTTCGGTAGATCACAGAAGCATTTTTGTCTTAGTTAACTATGTGTATTGTTATCTTCTTTTACCTCTAAACTTAAAAAAAAAAGGTAACAAAGGTAACCAGTAGTTGTCGCAGGGTCTCTTTTTCCAAATGGTAGCGTTGCTTTGCATCATCAGCCAATAGGCTTTAGATTATTTTAATAAATGCCTATGTTTGGCGAAGTGGATAGTTATCCTTTCTTTAGTCTGCGGAATCTGCCATCAGACTTTTTAAGATGAGGGTTATTTCCTAATAGTATTGTTTTTAATGTGCATCTTTCTCTATATAACATACCACATTTTCATATACATAACTCGATCAATTTCCTAAGTGATAGGTATTTTTATAAAAATGAATCCCTAAAAATTAAGTTCCAATTCTTAACTGGCAACACTAACAGCCATCAGTGTTGCAATAAATACGTCTGACGGTGACAGGCAAAAAGGCGGGAATGCGCGGGCGGCAAGCGCGCCCGGCGGTCTCAGCGCATGCGTATGGCCGTGACGCTTTTTGGCCAAATTCATATTTTAAAAGCACGAGTTTTGTTTCTATTTTATGTATTAACAAATCGTTTTAATGCCATTGTGTTGGCAATATTTCAATGTTTTCAGACGGTGGGTTGATAAAATTAAGGGTAACGATTTCATAGGGCGAAGATTTAACTGGCGAAATGTGGGTGTACTAATGGGTATACCTCTGCCTAACCCTTCGGGGATTACAGGCGTGATGGTATGTATGTTTAAGATTTTCAGTATATTACCAGAATTATACCATTTTTTCAGTATGTTTCATCTTTATGTAACCAGATCAGTTTTGCATCTAAAATTAAGTAGACATAAATTATCCGAGCTTCGTTGCTTTGGTAAGTAAATCAAGCGAAAGTAGAAATTCCTTATATTTACAACTTTTCCGGAATGCCAGCGATGAAATCTCTGAAAATAGTTGCATGTCTTAATCCAATGAAATCACATTTACGGAAAATGCCGTTCTAGCTAACTGTCTCAGGTGACATGAACTGGTACCTTAACTTCATGTTGCCTAGATCTAGAAGTCAATTTCGCAACTCTCAGATCGCAACAGTCGGTTCAGCATTTGCGTGCTGGGCTTGCCCGAACGTGCAACATTCCCCGCGGCGGCCACTATCAGATGTGCGAGCGCACGTGACGGAATCCCGCCCCCGCTCGACCTCTCCCCCTCTTCGTCTTCCCAGAAACAGAGCATCTGAAAGCATTCGAGAGCAGCCGACGTGTCACCACGTCTAAGTACAAGTCTAACGCTACTCCGGAATGGGGCGTGCGTGAGTCGTTTCGAGTCCAGCTTTATCTCGCCTAGATGACTGTGCTCTGGCATTTTTACGACCCGTTCCGTGAATAAGCTAATAAGGATATCAAATGTACCTGTTGGATTACATGTTTGACCATGTAGGGTTAAGTCTATTCACAAAGATAAACAAAGATGATATTTTCTTCAAGTCGAGTGAGCATAGGTCTTGAAAACTCAAACTGCATGCAACCGGTCAATGTCAAACGCATCGGCAAAATGAGCGTTAAAATTACACGTTCTTAGAAATCGGTATGTCAACAATGGCAGAAGGGCGCGGGGCGCGGTCAGTCGGCGGCACAGACACACGCTGGATGCCTCTCTTTGAATAATTCGCGTTGTTGTTCGGCGCCGGTGTTAGCAATTGTCGCGCGGTTGTTTTACGATAGCATCGCGCCGCAGCGAGTCGGCGCCGCTGATCTAGATCGCGGCGTCGGCTCACCAAAGACGTGCACTCGACGGATAAAGTCGTCACACACGACGTTCGCACCCGCGCCAGGTATGCCTTTGAAAAACGCAGCGCAATCGCAAACTATTCACCGTGCACTCGTGATGGCATCCTAGCAACACTGTCGATGGCTTAATTTACTGCGTACCGCGTTTGTTTTAAGCTTTGAGAGCTGTTAAATATGTTAGATGTATAATCTCTGGAAGAGTCTTAGTGAGAGCGCGTTTGAACATTGCGCTTATAGACTGGTGTTCATGTTTTGGAGCGAAAGCAGGTGCCATCCTATCTCCAGAAGAGAGAAAAAGGATAACCACATGAAGCAAAAATACGGAGCTCTGACATTACAAAGAATTCTCTAGATATTTTGGTTTGAATGGAAATATAGAAAACTTTTTGAAAACTATTTGAATTTCTATAGTATATAAGTAGATAGATATTTAAGTAGCCGGAACTTATCCAAAAATGTATCACTGAAAATTTTACCAATGACACAATCAATCCCAACATAAACCAACCCGTAATGAAAGAATCCACCGCGCGAACCTGACTCTACCACCATTTCTCCCCTTCCAAATATTATAACCACTAAACAGATTATCGACATGCCATCAGCACATACTACAAACTTTTTCTCACACGGTTGGCATCACTAATTCATACCATCCTCTCACGTACAGCTTACAACATTTTGTCTGTGTAAGAGAGCATTCAAAGGTTTCTGGTCCCAAAATTATTCACAAATGGCACGGCAAAGCGTAAGAAGTCCAATTGTTTTCAACGGAATGCTATAACGTTGTTTCTTTAGAGCCAGGGTTCGTCACCAGCCGTGTCGAATATGGCACAGCATGGACGATGTTGGTGCATTCCTGGTTTTTCTACAATATTAAGTCGAGCGGCCGATATGGGCTGGCACACATAACCGAGGTGTGTATTGTAATTTTATCGCTCCACGTATTCGTTGATAGGTAATTTGTCGGATCGTTTCGATATTAATGTTTTTGGTTCACGTTTTGGTGTGCTTGTTATGAAGTTGTTCTGAATTAAAGTGTTTTTAAACATGTAAGTACATTAAAGTCATTGAAGTTTGTGTGTGATTGTACTTTGAAGTGCAACAATGTTGCACGGATCAATATTACCTAATTAAAACAAAACGTTGGTAAAAACGTCCATCGTAACGGCTTGTAATTTGGTGCAATGGCTTTACTCATGGGGCATTGGCTTATAGAGTAAACTGCGAAGGTTGTTTTTCCCAAATTTTATCCAAACTAAGGTTATGATTTATGCAGTCTATCTATGTATCTGTGCATTTATGAGACATCGGTGAAAGAAAACATAGAATTACTAACTTGAAGTCTTATGTACTTATAGTTTTTCGTTAACGTTTTTATCATAGTGGGGTTTAAAAAATTTCAACCTATTGTTTCTTTAAAAACTGATTACTTTTTTTTAATTGCGAAGAGTAAATGTAATACGAAAGTGTACAAACTTGCAACACAGCCTAGTAGGTACTTATTTACTTAGCTCAGTACGCCTCCATCGCCTGTTATCGCTCACAACCGTCTCTAAACTCCCCAAATATTTGACTCCTCCAAAAAAAGTTGTTAAGCTCTTGTTCCCAAATTATAGTGTTCAAACATTTTAATACAACGCTAAGAAATGTGTGTAAAAGTTTATAAAATGGTGGACCATAATATATGTACCGGTGCCTTCTGGCGGCCATTACTTAGGTCCGGGCTTGTTATTAAATTCGGCCTTATTTATTTATTTATGAGCATGTTTATTGTATGCGACGTGGCCGACCATTCCTGGGTACTGACTCTGATCGGAATTTCGTGAAAATTTTGTTTTCTGGGGTGCTGGAGAGGCTTTATTGGACTTTTATAGCTTTTTTAAAGGTGTTTTTTTAGAGCAAGTGTATGAGAATAGATGAGCTTTTCTTTTTTATATGCACTGTGATATATGATCATATCTAACTGTCTAATATAAGCAAACATTTTTTTTAAATTACTTAGATTTCGACTTGATATAGCTTCAGTGACAGATAGTACAGATTCCTCCAAAGTAATGTAGTTAATAATACACTTATCTGACCAGAAACCAAATCATTACCAAAGCTTACAAACTGACACTGCCACCCAAAAGTAACTCCATTGTCGTTCCCCCAAAACAAATAACACGCACGACCAACAAAAGTGACGATTATAGCGCCTAGCGACCACTCCAAAGAACTTTAATCCAAGCTTAATTACAGATGAGCGGCGATCACATGAAATATCGATTTGGGAGGAATATTCAAACGATCGGTACAGGTGCCGCGTCACGCCCCACCCTGAGGCACACACACTTACGTGTTGGGGCTCAAAGATACTTTCAATGCTCTTTTATTAATTTATTATCACCATTACGAAAGAAGCATTTCGCATGGAAACCACAAAAAGAAAACTTATTTAAAATTCAAATAAATATCACCGCAAACTTCCTAACTATATGCAACGGACGTAGAAGTAAGAAAGTCTTTTCCCTATCTTGCAGATTTATCTCTAAAACCTACTCGGCTTTCTCGGATCGTTTGCAAGGAACATTAGTGAGGCTCGCGCCGTCGTCGGCAGATGCATCGGGCACGAATCGAGTTTCCCAATAATTTCATAGTGAACGAGTCTCGATCGAAGAGCTTCAGTATCTAAGGATCCATCTCTCGCCGACGGCCACGCGGCCAGCTATGTACGGCCCTTATTAAATGCAAAATATTGCAGCTTTACATAACCGAGATCTCGTTAACTCTTCAATTCCCATAACCAAGTTAATAGAGATTTTAGGTTTCTTGTTAAATAAAATAACTTATAAACATTTAGTTTTGACAAAAAAAAATATTTAAAAAAATAAGCCCCCCCTCATTTCTTTTTATGGGGGTGTCACCTACAGGTGACACTGGGCGTTGTGACACTGGGACTCTAAAGGAGATATAGATTGTTACAAGTTATTGTTCAGTAGGAATAAAACGTCAGAGTTTATAAAAATAAAACAATATATTGTGAAAACTGTAGAAGCAAAATAATACATTAGATCCAAACCAATATTGCATTTTTTTTTTGTGCGCGGTGGAATTCCTCATGGACTTCCTGGGGGTGACGGAGGGGCATACTGGACTCTTACAGGCTAAAACCGCCGCAGTGTTCCACCTCTGGCTATGGCCGGGAAGTGCGGGATTCGCATAAGCATTCACCGCTCCCCCGGCAGGACCACAATTGCACTTGCCACACATTTTTCTAGTGCTTTGGTGACAATATCCGTATCTTTGTTATGAACAGTCGATTTGCGAGTGGTCGTCAGCACTTCGTGCACTCCTCACCTCGGCAGGCACTCTAATGTTCAAAGGTATGCAAGGTGCATTTTGGCATGCTGCATCTTAGCCAAACGCAGATAGAGGGAACCACCACTTTTTGCCACCAGGAGACATTACTGTACCATTTGTTACAGTATGCTCTTTTTTTCTTTTTCGGTACAGGTTCTTCTTCTTCTTCCAATCTATGTACTTCTCCAGAAGTAGATGGACTATTTGTTACTTCTATTTGAGATCGAAACATGCGACTGGGAAGATAAAGAATATAAGCTTCGTTTTCCTCTCCACTATCTTTGTCCGTCACCACACCATCATCAGGAGGAAATAAAATAATACCGCCTAGATCCTTCCTGGCCTGCAACTCCTCGGCAATCTTATCTAAGGTCAACCTGTCATATGTAAATAAGGTCTAAAACACCATCACCAAACATAAATAAGCCCAAAACGTAAACAAAACTTACTATTAGTTAGTAGGAATTGAGAACCATACAGTTATTATAATGCCCAGTGTCACCTGCAGGTGACACGGCATATTTCCAACGTTGTAACAAACATATTCAAAGTTATTTTTGTCAATTAAAACATTTATACAATAGCTTATTTATTCATTTATTACATGCAATAAGAAAAAATAACAATACTTACGGTCTTGGCATTTTTATTTCACTTTTTACCGCCAGAGATTACATAAACACAGACAGCTCGAATTTCGCGCGATTCATCAGATTGTATTTGACAGATGACATTTGGCTAGTGTTTTTTGAAAAATATAAATAATAGTTGGACTTATTGGCTTTACAACAACGGTAGTGGAATTTAAAAATATAATCTCCATGTGGTAGAAAAAAAAAATAAACCTCTGTCACCTACAAGTGACACTGGGAATTGAAGAGTTAATATTGCATTAACAATATTTTATAAGACGCCATGTTTTCGCCTCGGCTTTGTACGTGATATGTTAGTAACGATGTTTTACACATGCAGGTTCAACGATTTTGCATTTCTTTTGTTCGATGAGTTTGTGTCTTGAATCAAAGCTTTGTCGTTACTGAAACCTCACTTGATTTTATTTATTACGAAAAGGAGAATAGATACAGTATTCATCACACCACTCTTTATGAATATTAATTACCTTCTGATTTCTATAATATCTTCTGCATACTTGGCTAGTCTCTATTGAGAATTTGAGATTAAACGTTATGACCGAAATTCGGTCGTGCACAAGTATGTGCGTCTCTTCCCTCACTCTCATAGGTCAGATGGGACGGCAATCCGCCACGACCGAGGAGAGACATCAGGTGCACGACCAGCGGCTTTAGAAAATTCGTAAAACCCAATACTTAACACTTTGTCTGACCTGGGAATCTACAGTCACCCACGAACCAAAACGGGGCAGTAACCTATGTAAGTATGGATCTTTTAACTACAATTTATAAATGCAAAAGTTTGGAAATCACGGAAGAATGGACGGTTTCCGTGGAATAATATATCAACTTTGACGCGGACGAAGTCGCGCGCAGAAGCTAGTGTAAAATATATTTTTTTTTTATCTTTTACGTATTTTCCTACAATATAAGAAAGTCCAATCATTGAACTTGTAAAACACACACTAAGATTGTCAAACAACGAAAATGTAGAAATCTACCTACCTATGTAGATGCCTATCGTGTGGGTATTTGAAAAATGTTGATTTCCCAAATACAAGCCAGTGTTATCTGTAACAGTATCAGAACAAGGAACATCAGTTACTTCCTCTTGTAGCAGTAATGTAACTAGTTTACTATAGTTCCACTAGTATTATGTATAAAGGTGACATTGTTCGTTCGAAAGTGGGGCTTATTAATTTGTATAGCATAAAGGTGTTTGTCCACAGTTCTTTCAATTAATTTTTGGAAAATGTTCTTAAGTATTTAGTGACTTTTCTTTTTATTATTGCAAATTGTATTGGTAAAATTACAGTATAGAATTTGTAGTTTTATATTATTCTGGGTTATTATATCTATCTAGAGACTTTATACTATTTTTATCACTTTATGGGAGAATTGGAATTGTAGTATGAAAACTTAAAAAGGTATCAACTAAACTGTTTTTACTCTTTAATTTTATTGTTGTGTGATTCTCCTCACCAAAAACTTTTACTAAGGTCAAAAACAACACATCGGTAAAATAATTTTGATATTTATACTAGGTGGACAAACTGGTGGACAAACGATCTGATGAGGATTGCGGGATCGCGCTGGTTGCAAGCCGCCTCCATCCAGTCCTATTGGAAATCTGTAGGGGAGGCCTATATTTAGCAATGGACGTCCTACGGCTGATATAATGAAGATGATGATGACTAGGTCTAACAATTTGCATGTGCAATAAAAAAATCATTTGATAAAAATGATGATTTCAGCAACTATTACTAACATTGCAGTGTAAAGAGTCAATGAAGATCATGTTTTACATCGGAAATCAACCAACTTATGATTTAATGAGAAAAAATTATTTGCGAAAGTACCTAATATAAATAAAACATTTCACAAACCAACAAACTCTTGTATTTTTAGATTAACCTAAGAAACATAACATAATTATATGCTGCGCATGCGTACATAGTCCGTTATCTGATAATAATTAGCTAATTAAACCAATTATTATCCAGTTACAAGGAAATACTATTTACACAAACTATACAAATTATACGGTTCGCGCTTGTTGCTAAAACGGTAGGTTTATCATTATAATGAATACTTATGTTTAAATATACATTAAGGTAATAATGATGTTTAAAAAGGAATTTCAATAGCTTAGCATTATATGGGGTGTAAGAAAAATCACCTAGGCTCTACACTATGTAACAAAAACCCTGTCAGATCAGTGTTGCCGTTGATCAGTTTTTATGTTTTATTTTAATTTAATTACTTCTTCTTTTTTCTTTTTTTTTTTTCACTGGGGAAAAATAATAATCTCAAATCCATTAAATGGTTACGTATATGTGTACGCAGTACGATGCCGAATAATACCCTTAAGGATCGGACAGGGTTTTTGTTACATGCTGTATGATTAAATTTAAAAAAATACTTAACAAAAGCTAAATAATATAGCATCTTTTAATTTTAAATATGATGTCATTAATGTTTTGTACTTACCATAGTAATACAGGTAAAACTTTTTTTAACCATACAATACTGTAATGCACTATTTTGAAATATAATATATAGCACTATTCTTTATAAATCCCTAATTTTTTGATAATAAAATATAATATAGCCTATGTCGCCCGGGGATAGTGTAGCTTCCCAACAGTGAAAGAATTTTTCTTATCGGTTCAGTAGTTTCGGAGCCGATTCAATGCAAACAAACAACAATCTAATCTTTCCTGTTTATAATATTAGTATAGATGTATCGCTGTTGGTTACTTAAATCTAAACCAATATTAAAAAGACAAAACATTTTTGATTTTTTTTTGTAATTAATAAACTCAAAAACTACTAAACCGATTTTAATAATTCTTTCACATATAGAAAGCTAAATTATCAGCGAGTAACATGGGCTATAAAAAATTAGGATTCCCTAAGAAAATTCACGTGAACGAAGTCAAACTAAAAAAGTAAATAAATAAACTCATAATATTTTAAAATACTCTTGGGTGGTCAAAAAGTAGCCGAGCAGCAGAACATAAAAATATGAATACCTATAATAATTATATCAATTTAAACTCCCATTAAGTTAAGGCCACGATAACTAAACGTAGCTTAATCACAACTTAAGAATAAATTAAGCGTCACTAGAATGTCAGTCAAGTCTATTTAAAATATTTTTAATCTTATAAAAAAGTTTAATTACAGAAGTTGATATGCACGACACCGGTTAGTAGCTGTTGCTTGTTAGTTTTGAATTCTAATTAGTGACTCATGTTCTTAAGCTCATATAGACTGTTCCTTTTTCGCTTACCAAGAGTGTAAACAAATATTTGATTGTGTAAACTAACTTTGAAGAAAATAACTAGTGGTTTTTCGAAATTTTCGCATATCCTCTGTCAACGATAGGATGTCAAAAAATACTTTGTTAGTGCATCTTGACAATGTTTAAAAATATAATATATTCGCGCTGAAATATAATGAAATCAAACATAGGTAACATAAAGAGCTTTCATTTGACACAGGTCTCATCACTGTTTGAGCAATGTTGACAGGTGGGCTCAAATCGTCGCATGGTCCTATAATGACGCTACTATTATAAAAAGCATAGGAGATCCGTCGATAATTTTTGTGTAGAAAAACTCTATTTTAAATGTGAGCTACTAGACTAATCTATATTAATTAATATTAAAAAGCTGAAAAGTTTATTTTTTTGGTTGAACTCGCAAATCTTCGAAACTCTTGGTTCGATTCTGAAAATTCTTTCGCTAGTAGGTAGCTACATTATCCCTTAATGCTATAGGCATAGGAATTTTAGTACCTATTAACAAAAAACATCATGCAAACGTAGTCACGGGATAAAGCTAAAGATAGAATGTAGCCTCATCCAATAAATGTCCATAATTGATTAGATTAAGCTGCATTCAATCAGCTCTTGTTTACGTTTCTGGCAAGACGAAAGTGACGGAGTATACCTACGTTATAGCGAGGTGCCTAATCGGCCAGGTGCCATTCTATCTTTATAATCTAAAGAAAAAACTACCGAATACATTTATGTAACTCTGTCAAGGAAGTTCAAGCTTATTATCATATTTTTGTAGTGATTTAGTCTTGATTGGGTGTTTGGAAAGATATGGTAACATGTTGGTGCATTACTTTTCTGTTATCTTGTTTAAATGGTGTCTACAGATTGTTTAATTTATTGGCATTTAAATCTGAAGTGTTACGTTTATGTTCGTTCTAGCCTTGATAAATTAAATGTTGACTTTTCTTGTGGCAACTGTTTTTATGTTGTAACTATCTTCTGCCCGCGACTTCGTCCGCGTCAAAGTTTATAAATTATCCTACAGGAACCGTACATTTTTTCCGGGATAAAAGTAGTCTATGTGGTATTCTAGACTATAATCTATCTTTGTAGCAAACATCTAAATCCGTTTAGCGGTTCCGGCGTAATTGAGTTACAAACACCCATCCATTAAAACTTTCGTATTTATAATAGTAGTAAGATGACGTATTATATCGATACCTTTAGGCTCAAAGGGCGTATCCACCAAAACACGACTTTTCAGGAGAGCCAATGAAACACGACCCAAATTTTAAGAAAATCTATGTTTAGCGAACCAAAAATTATGGCTGTAGCCACCATTTTTTTGCGAATATCGATGTTTTAAATATACCAATCGATAGAAGACGAAAAACTAAGTAAGACTGCATTAAAATCTCATTTTGGCCAAAATGGCGTTTACGCCCTTTGAGCCTAAAGGTATCGATATGTCTGTAACGTTAACCCCTATTCTATAGTATTCTTCAAATTTATTTTTATTCCTTAAAATTGCTTTTACCGCTTTACAACGGATAATAGTGGGGATTCAATGCCTAATTACTGGTGCAGTTTAGTGCTACCTCGTGCCTAAACATTGGTTATTGTAAATAAATTATCGGTTAGGCGAGTTCGTTACATCTGTCACAATTACAGGCCGCACCTGCGCGGCGGTCGGCGCGGGCGCACTCGAACATCACATTTACATAAAATGAAATCGCCCCGTGGACGATACACCACGGAATTCTGAATATCCATAAACGTAGCTGCCAGCATACCGAGGGCCATACTTAAAAACAAAATTAAAGGGGATAGCCGTACGATAATATGAATTAAAAATAATAAAACAAAAAAATAGGAGTCACGGATCGCCTCGAGTGAGTTTTTTTCGAGTTTTTTAAGCGATGCCTGCGAACAGAGTTTGGCCGGTATCTCCTGACAATATCTTTGACGAGTTTTTTATACGGCATTATTTTTTAAATGAACAGATTATAAATGGTTGTTTGGCGATTTAACGCCCAATCTAATTAGGCAAATGATATGTGTTTTCTGGTGAAGATCGACGCGTGATAACCTGCACTATTGTTGATTGATTTATATTCGTGTTGTGATTGATATCGACTGATAACTTTCAGTTACGCTGATAACATAGATTATTTTGTTTTAGATTGTTTTGTAATTATAGTTTTGGTTTATTTTGTAGCGCGATGTTATCGTGTTGTTTGTGCATAGCTTTTCTGACGTTGTGTTGATTTATTTCTTTACTGTACTAGTTATGGGTGGATTAGGTTGAATATTTCTATAAGTTGACATCCGTTACAAGTTACACAAAATAAATTATTGCACCATTCAAGATTTCTTTTTCAAATCATTTTATTTAAACTCGACTGCCTCGTTGGTCTAGTGGTCGCAAAAGTACGACTACTGAGCATAAGGTCTTGGGTACGATTCCCAGGTCGGGCAAAGTGTTATTGGGTTTTTTTATCAGGAATTTCTCAGTAGCAGCCTCAGAGTCGGGGTTTGTGCCCGGTTGATGGTAATAGGATCGCCCCCTATTACATGAGACTTAAACATAACTGGCAAAATGGATCTATTAGTCAATCAAACGTGGTAAAGAGATATCATGATAGGTGTAAATTAAACTACATTTTACCTACTTGAAGCAGTATTTTCTTTCTGATAGAAAGAGGTGTTACGATCACCAGCTAAGGGTGGTAATACAGAACCTGATTCAAGATTACAGCATTAGGTACTTTATACTACTTTTAAAGTCGTACGATTAGCCGAAACTAGTTTTAAGTAATACTTAGAAAAATACTTACTGATAAGCAAGATGCTGTAGCCTATATTCTACTCTATTTTTTATGGATCAAGAGAGATTTTTAGTTACTCGTATGCATAGTATGGAAGCTTTCATTATTATGGACGAATTGTTCTGAGACCTAAGATAGATAGGTGGTTTTAGATATATGTATAGGTATTTCAAAAATCACACTTACTATGTATAAGTACCTATGTAGTATTTTTTAATAGCTTTGTAGGTACTTTCTTAGTAATGCTGCCTTCGTTACTTTACTAATGTATTTTTATTTGAATGTAGCACACCTTCGTCTCATGCATAAATAAATCATTACTTAGTTAATTATTTATGTAGTATTGTGAAATAATTTCGGCTGGTATTTATTTTTGTGCTGAATGCCCTAAGACATATCTTAGGGCATTCCTGGGTGAATAGGCGAACCTATTTAGGTTTTTAAATTATTCTTTAATTAACTTAATAAACAGACTTCAGTACCATATTCAGCTAATAGGTATCTGTTTACCTATATAGGTATTTTATAGGTAAGTAGAAATATAGAGATGTAGGTAGTTAAGAAATATATCAACAGTTTATAACTTGACTGCAACCTGAATCAATGTGTTTAGCCTATCGATGAGCTTAATGTGAGAATGAAATGAAGTAAGTGGCGAATAACTTAGATGTATCTTGACACTTTGCTCATTGCGAGCACGTTTCATACAATAAAAATCCAATGAAATTAAAATATATGAGAGTAGCGAGCGCACCCGAGCTCTCCGTAAAAACTGTGAACCATTCAGCAGTGCTGGGAGCTGCTTCAGCCAACATCATAATTTAACATCACAAAAACTCGCGTCTTAATAAATAAATCAACGTATTTTTTCACCGTCCATAACTTAAGGAGCCGAGGCGGGAAATCGGATGGAAGTCGAGGGCGAAACTTTTAAAAAAGGAAACTGCTCTTGCGGCGTTCGCGCGCGCCGCCATTGGCCCGGCCGGCGGGGGCGGGAAGCGGCCTGCGCGCGATTGGTCGCCGCTCGACGCACCGTAGGCGCGTTCATCTCGAGACACGAACAAATAGATTTTTTTAAACAAAAGCAATTTTCCTATTCTTCTTGTTGTGGCTCCGTTTCTATAGTTTGTTTTTGCTCGGGGACGTTTTGTATTGTTTACAGTGGTCGAGTGCGCGACAATCCGCTGCCGGTTAATTCTCAGTGATATTAACAAGTCGACTCCTCCGCGTATTGTTACTGCTGGCGCATGCAAATTTTGTAAAAACAAGCGATTGTTTTGAAAAACAAGCACGCAGGTTGTTGCAACTACTCGGCAATAGGAAGGCTTGGTCTGTGGCGTGAATGTAATTAACGCGAGATAGGGACGCATTGTGCGATGACAATAGGCGTCACCGCTCACAATACAACTGAACATTTCTTGCTTGTCCAAGATAACAATTACATTAACTAAGTCCTCATTATTATACTTATCTATATTCAATAAAACTTTAATGCTAATTGTCTGTAGGTGATGAAACAACAGAACAATCCTGTGACAAACATTTCCACATTTCCTTTTCATTTTAATAGGTACTATCATGGGAATTAATTTTTATACCTTAAGCAGAAAGAAATACTTCCCGGGGTTGCGGGACGTCTTAACAGGATACCGTGGCCCCGGAACGTAAAGGGCAACAGAACGAACAGGGTGGTTTTTAGTCAGTAAAAGCTGATAGTCCCTTCCGCCCCACCCAAGGCGGAAGGACTCATTTGATGATTTTTTACCACCATAAAAAAAAAGTAGAAATACTTCCATTACAAAACCATCTTTAAAAGCGTGTTCAGACATACATACCTAGTTAGTCTTGAAATATTAAATGCAATTTTGCCAAGCCAAAACATATTATTTTTGGAAAATTCAAAGGCCAAAGGCCTCTTCATATACAAAGAAGGCAAGATCATTATTCACCACGCTTGCACAAAGCTGATTGACGATTTTAGACTTAATAATGTAAGTCCAGGTTTCCCCACGATGTAGTTAATCTCTTATATTGATTGTATTGGGGAAGACAACCACCTCATCCCCATCTGTTGTACTACTGCCTAGCTATCTGTTACTGCAACAAAAGAATTCATAGTAGTCTCTTCTAAGTAGGTATCGATGGTAGGTATGATATCTCGTTTGACATAGATTGAGAGCTTACTTCGAAGCACGAAAGACTGTTGATCTGTAAAGAATGATCATTCGTCTAAGACATGACAGTGTCAAACGTAGCTGTAACGTCGTGGATAGATCAATCCATAGTACTACACATTAACCCCCTTAGTTCTGCCGCACACTGAGCTACTACTATAGTGTTGACTATTAGTGGTCATGCGAGAGATACCATAGACAATGTTTAATAATCCTGCTACTGTTATAAAAGTAAAAGTTTTTTGAGGATGGTTGTATGAATGTTTGTTACTCTTTCACGAATGAATCAGAAATAATTGCAATTTTACACAATAATATTTAGGTGGATAACATATTTTCTACCTTAATATAATATATGTTATCCCGTTTTTTCCAGAGGGATAATTTTGGTCTATGGTTTAATTCTAAACCGACCCGCTTGCCGGGGTTGGTCCGTGGATAGGTGACCATCTTTAAACACCGAGACTCCTCCGTGCCTCAGAAAGCTTGTTATACCGTTGGTCTAAGCTGTCATACGTGGATCTTTGACAGTCGTTAGGGATCATCAGAAGCCCGTAAGTCTGACAACCAGTCTTACCAAGCGATATCGTATTACCCAGTTACTGGGTTGTAGAGTTCAAATAGGCAGTCGCTCCATGTAAAAGATTGGTATTCAGTTGCATCCGGTTAGACTGGAAGCCGACTCCAACATAGTCGGGAAAAGGCTAGGCAGATTGATTGATCGGGTAATTTTTGAAATCTACGCAGACGTAGTGGCAGCTTCAGCTAGTTCTGTTGTGGACGCCACTAGAGGCCCAGTGTGCGGTAGTTCTTGCCCTTTTGTGAATGAAAAAGGAAAAAATATATATTGAAGTAAACTTTAATTATTAGGTAGGTACTTATTCAGCAACTCTTATGAGGCTAGTTGCTTATACAAAAGTATTGTTTTTGAGACTGGGCCATCATATTGCCCAGGCCATTATAAATTTCTTGATATAGACCAAGATAGACTGATTTTAAGACAACAATTGTACCAAAGACAAACACCTCCCAAGTCCTATATAAAATTGTCTTTAGTAATTTCAAATTGGACCGGTCAGAAGGTCTTTCACCATATTTGTAACCATTAAGCCTATACAAGGACTTTTCTGTCTCAACCGTAGATAAAACAAAAGTCGTGTTTCATATTTAAAACAGAAACTCCGTAAAATATTCATTAGGTGAAATGCAAGTCGTGCAGCGCAGGAGATGAATAATAAATATCTAGATTGATATCGTCATATTTTAATCTATATCAGTTCAAACGTGCTTGGAATTATACACAAATAGGATTTGAAATCTGACCTAAGCGTCACGATGTTGAAAATACTTAAAAATGCCATTACTGACTAAGGTAATGCCAAAAGGAAGAGTAAAAAATTACTCTTTTGATTCTGAATAAGCATGGCATGGTCAACAAAATTTGGAAAGTTTTAAGCGGAATTCTATAGGTAATTTAATTATATATACCTACCTACCTGGCTTTCGAACTAGGATGCGAATTATCTAAATAATGTTTATGTCATGTAAAACATAATATAAGAAAACCAGCCACCACAGTTGTGGTATCTTTTATTTCCAACTAGGTTGCGAATTATCTGAATAAATGTTTATGGCATGTAAAAAAAAAAATAAGAAAGCTAGCCATCACAGTTGTGGTACCTTTTCTACCTGATACTCGTATCTTGTAAAGGGCCAATCATTGAAACTAATTAGTCCGAAAACCTTCTTAATGAAGATTTATATTTCTCTATCTTTACTCAAAATTTCCGCCATCTTAAATTTAATTACGTATAGTATTGAATATAACAACAACAACAACAACAGGAACAACAACATAGTAGGTAACATTAGGAAAATAACGTTATAACATTCGCTATTTCAATGATAACTTATTTTACGTTATTCGATCTATACTACCTAAAGTGACTTCTAAAAATCACAAGCCTGCTTCAAAAAAATGTTTTGTAGTCTCTGTAAGGTATGTCTATATCTAATTATCATAAGTGAAGGGCATCCACAAATAAAAGAAAGTATTCAAGAGAACATAAATGATGAAAGCCCTTCATTACAAACAACAAATATCGTGAGAACACCTCAATAAGGCTTCGTTCACACGGCATTGTCCTGCACGTTTTTTTGCAGTATACGTCTTAACGCATAAATAGTGACCATACAACTTACATAGATCCATTCACACGACGATTGTACTGCAAAAATACGTGTACCGCTTATACGTTTAAACGCATACTCAACGGACTTGTCAAGCAAATCGAATGAACTTTGACGTATTCGGTTCGCAGTGGCATATGGTATAGCTTTGTCTCCTTGTGGAAACTGCGGCTATTCGTTTTTACACGAATGAAAATTTACCATGTGAACACCCGGTTGAATATACGTTAAAACAACGATTACAAAAAAACGTGCAGGACAATGCCGTGTGAACGAAGCCTAACTCTATAATTCTATCCCATAGACACGAGCGCACTATCCGAGCTAACCCGAATTCGTCCGAGATGTCCCGAGATCGTGGCCATTTTTCCTCCAAATTGCGCCCTTTGTTATGCAAAGCGCGCAGGCGCCGTGTGCGGGCGCACAATCGCTCGTTTGTGCCCCGCGCCCGTGTGACACGGCCTTATCGCCCATCGCACGGCAAACCACCACACTTTTTACAATGACTAGTGACTGATTAGAATATTTCATCAGTCTGTCTAGGCCTAACTTATTCTGTTTTTAATTACGCATTTAAATTCTAGCTGGGAGGTCGTGTGACAAATCTGTTTTGTGGATGTTTATGTGGTGGGTCTGCAGACATGGCTGTGATGAAATTTGATTAAGATCTTAATGTTATTGTATTATTTAATTTGTGTCCATTATGTCTCCGATTTGTGAGTTATGGTATTGTTAATCTGTATTTAGATGAGGATGAGGAACTACTTGTGCCATACACAATTTCAATTGGCAATTTATTTTGATTTATGGTTCAATAAAATTCTACGCCTGGCTTGTTGGTCTAGAATTCTAGATTGACTGCTAAGCATGAGATCTCAGTCTCATTTCCAGGTCAGACAGTGTTGTTGGGTTTTTCCATAATGACAAATTACTTTATATTTAAAACCTTTAACCCACAAAGAGCCACTGCTGAGCATGAGGTCTTGGATTCGATTCCCAGGTGTCGCAAAGTGTTATTGGGTTTTTCCATTAGGTATTTCTCAGTAGCAGCCTCGGAGTCTAGATTTGTGCCTGGTTAATGGCAATAGGCTCGTCCCCTATTACATGGGACTTAAACATAACTGGCGAAATGTGGGTGTACTATAGGTACACCTCTGCCTAACCCTTCGGGGATTACAGGCGTGATGTTATGATGATACGTTATTTTAAACCTTCCTCAGTAAATTGCAAGTAATATAAAACCGCATTGCTAGATAACATTAACGTAAAAACTTTTCATAAATATAGTCGTATATCAACACAAAGGTGCGATCATTCATTTCGCGCAGTCGAGTAATCTACAAAATGAGCCCTCATTGATTTCCCTACATTACTAATTGCGATAGCAAAACAACAACCACATTACATATGCATTTTACAAACCTCCCTTTATACTTTAAACCTTCATAAGTCCTAGCAATAAGGTAAAAAATCGCGTGGCTATAAATTTTGGTGTCTTCAACCGATATACTTTAAACGATTCGACTGTTATCGTTGATCGTGCCAATGCATCATATTTGCCGCGTGTTTCGTCATACCGATCGCCATCATATCGATAATGAAGCGACTACATTAAAAATATTAGCTGCAAACTGAACTGGGCCTATATTCGTCATTGTAGGAATAAATTATAGGTACAATCGCCAGTACATCAGACTTTTTTGTTGTAAAATCGCTCTTATTACAACCACATAAGATGCTGCAGTGTTTACCTTAAAGCGCTGTCGTCCGTATATAGATAGGACTTAATTAATTTCTCTTTGGAAAACGATGCATCAATTTCTATTAAAACATTATTTATTTATGTTACTTGTTTTGTTTCTAGTTGGAATTTTTATTTAAAGTATTAATTGATTAATTTGTGGGTAGGTAATGAAGTGAAAAGGTTATTGCATACTTTGCAATTATGCATAGATCTTATGTACCCACATAGTGTATTTATACGCCATGTCTTGCTACTAGAAAGCCTTCAGTAATTTCTAACCATGACAACGAGCTTAAAGCAGATTCTACTAGTACAGTAGGTAGACCATCCAACGTACGATGAATGAAATGAATAAAGATGGAACATAACAAAATATTATTATAATCAATTTTTGACGAGGGCTTAACTAACTATAATACGTAATGAAACGCATTACAAAAGCAGGGTAATAAGCTTAAAAAACATCTATTTTAGGGTTTCGTACCAGCGTTCCTAATTATTAAGGGTCCAAACGGAATCCTATTGCACTCGCTCGGCCGTCCGTCCATTTGTCTGTCTGTATCTACCGTACCGTAATAGTCCCTTGAATTATCACAGCATACCTATCTTTTAGGTACTATGGCCACTATAACAATAAAAGTATAGTTAAAAACTCAACGTTTCTTTTACGATCTTATTGTAAGGTGGTTGTACCTTCATGTGCGAGTTCAATTCGCAATTGCCCGGTTTTATTACTAACTACAAAGTAAGAATAAAATTCATCTACATTCCTTGCAATCTGTCCCCCTATCACACGCTTTACACAAACACGATCAATACAGAGCGAAACTCGCGCAATCCAATCAGCGGTAAAAAGTGGATGTCTAAGGAAGACCAAACGAGACCAAGATCACGTGAGATTATTCGTACGCTTGCCTTGTTTTTAGTCGAAGCCCGCCTTTACACGTATAAAATTCATACTTGGCATAAATTTAAATTTGCCGTGTTATCGAAATAGTTGGGAAATTTATGAGCAACGTTGTACTGGATGAATTATGCGATCGCTTGCAATGTTTAGTTTGATACACGCATGTTATGTCTAATTGCATTCCTTGATAGTATTAACATTGTGTTGTTGTGTTTCATGGATTTGAATGGTGACGTATTGTTATGCAAAAATACACATAAGTATTGCGCATGAAAGTTCCTCAAGATTAACAAAATTCCTTAAAAAATCTTAGTTTTAAGTTTACTATATCTACGCTTACAATTAACACAATTTAATTTTTTACTTGTGGTGTTTACCTAGATAATTTATTACACCGTTTTAAGTTTTGAAGAAATGTTATTATTATGTTCAAAATGCTAGTGTTAACAATCGTTGGTGAACCAAATAGATTGGTTGAGTCAATAATAATGTTCCTTTTCAAGGATTCTTGCCTTTCATGCTAAGCTAGTACAGTTACCAGTCGGTGTATTCTGTTAAAATCTCCCTCCGTGATTTGAGCTTTATTTAGGTGAGCTGTCATCCCGGTTGATAAAACACAATAGTCCCATATTTTAGGTAAATTTGTTTCCATCTTCTACACTAAATAGCATTTTGACAAACAGCTTTGCTAAATGATGTTCTTTTTTCAGCCTATTCTGTCCCACTCCTGAGCAAAGGCCTCCTCCACGCTTCCTATATATTCCGCGATGCCTCGCTTCATCCCTTTAGCTTTGAATACATCCAATTCAACCTACTTCTTCCACAAATAAGCAAAACCCTTCAAAATGTAACTCGACCGCAACCTATCAACAACATTACACAAAAAGGCACAAAAATGAAATTGTGTTTTAATAAATTAAACATAATTGATTCACCTACAGGATCTCAACACGGCCCTTGCGGTTAGAGCTCGTGTTGATCAAACTGATCGTGCTGATCACGCAAGCCGTCATCAACTCGTCACTGCGGTTGAAACAACCGGTGTTCGATATACTGGCTAATCTACTACTGATCGATCATTTCCTATCTGTGTTACTACTTTAAAGACATGGTTTTTTAAAAGCGTTGGTTAGAACTGTTAGATTTATTCTATAGATGAAAAATTGCAGAAAAGTCAAAGTCAAATTATTTATTCCAATCAGACCAGCAAAACCACCTTTGAGCTTTTTGATTAAAAACTAGCTTCTGCCCGCGACTTCGTCCGCGTGGAAGTCAAGTAAGTATACCTATATAACATATCCTACGACACGGCAATAGTGTAGTTTTATATCAGTGAAAGAATTTCTGAAATCGGACCAGCTACCGGAGAGTTGCCTCTTACAAACCGAAAAAGCAAGCTTCAACTCTTTAAAATATTATTTTTTTTATAATATAGAAAATAATTGAATCCAGTTATCCCTTCCAAGAGGTAGGTCTGTATCGGGAAGAATGGGCAAGAAACTTGATGATAGCGTTATACATTGTATCATCCTTTAAATTTGATAGTTGCACAATATGTTCTGCACCAAAAAATTAGCATACGTAGGTATGAGGATGGATCTAGGATTAATGCATAATAAATAATATTACGTAGATCAATAAATCATTCAATGACGTCATGGTCCAATAAACCGCAAAAAGTAAGTATAAAAGAAAAACCGCCAATAACCCAATAAATTAACTCTTATTCAATAGGTACACTCAATTGCAAATAACACGAAGATTATGTCATAAACGTTGCTGGTTATTAATCAATTAATCTTCTAAATGACAGTCGGATAAGCAATTATATTGTACAATTATTGTGATAATATCCTTAAAGAATTGAAGGCGCCGACACCTGCAAGTCTGCCTATGACGTACCCGCTAATTATATATTTAAAACAAAATTGCACATTCCATCGCCAAAAATATTCCCAAAGAATTTTGTATCTTACCATCCCTGTTTTAAAGTAGAAAACCATTTGGAGTAGTGTAAATGTTACGTTGGTAGTACATTTTTCACACCTGAATAGGCTCTATTAAGAGATATAGAGCAAAGTGGAGTGGTCGTCACTGGCTGATTAAAATTATTATTGTTTTTAATTAATCATACGTAGTTACGTGTGCTGTTGATAGTATCGGAACTTGCCAAGCTTTTTGCACGAGTAGGGTTTGCAAAAGTCTATGGAACAAAATAATAATAATAATATTTACAAGTTTAATTTTTATATTTTATCGTCAGTTTTTTGTCGAGTTTACATAACAAACCAATGGAAATGATGAAATAATGGGAAGATGATTTTACTGTCCTCCAAATTTTACTCTTTCAAAGCAAGACACATGAACTTAGGTTGTAGACGTTTGAGACGTTTAACGTGTGAAAAATAATCTATTTGCTTATTTTGAAATTATCCTGTATTTAAAATAATCCTCTTTTTAAATGGGCGTTTCTTGCTTATCAGTCTAAACTTTAGAACAGCGGCCATTTTAATGCAATATGACTTAGAGTGTAAAACATTTTCTACAGAAACAGAATCATAATGTAGCCTAGCTTTCTAAAAGTTTATCTTGGACATCACTGGCATTTGTGAAGAAATACATCGTGAGGAAACCTGGACTTACTGTTCCAATCACACCACGTCAGAGGCCCTTGAGGCGGTTTAGAAACGCTGACACTAGGGTGTGTGGGGTCGTAAGACCTTACTGCCCACACGACAAAGAAGAAGAAGATGTAGCTCTTATGATTAGGTACAGCCCATGAGACTATCATTGAGTGATCAAATCATATTCGATTTAATCAAATACATCTTTTTTCTATTTTCAATTTGTTATTTTTACATTTTCGAAAAATAAATTCTTAGGGTATGTTAATACATTGCAATCGCTTGCAAAGTTTACTTTGTTTAAAAAAACTCTTACCCTTATCTTGCTGACGGTACGAGTTGAGCGATTGCATCGTCTGCCTAGCGCCCCTGCGCGACGCCAAGCGACGTTCCAACTCAACTGCTACACTCGCACAATTCACACGCAACATACATACAATACACATAATTTTATATTAACAATACATGCATACACATATGTATGTAATGTAATTATTATGATATTTATAACTAATGCTTCGTAATTAAGTTATAATTAAAGTGTAGACACGTTCTTATTGGTTTTATTAATATAAGTAGGTGTAAAGTGTTCGAATTATCTATTTTGTTTTTTGAAAGACACGCTCTGGTAATTACTACCTGCAATTTTTAAAGGAATAAATTAATTTGCAATATATTATTATTTACTTTGTAACCAACTACTTAGTAAATGTATAGTTTGCAATTTGTCTAGGAATTAATTGACATCTTCAATGGTATTTTATCGCAAGTCCACATTATTTTAAATGGTCGATGTAATCGGTAATAAAGTATTGATTAAAAAGGTCAGTAATTACCAAATTAAATGTTATAATTTTAACATTGTCTTTACATAAGTAACTACTTTGTAGAATTGTTCAGTTTCCAATTTGTCTAGGGACCAATGGCAAACATTTTAATGGGATTTCATTGCAAGTATAAAATCAATACTTTCACAAGTGTCTCAGTTTTATTGGTCGATGTGATGATGTATTTATGAAAAAAGTCAAAAATGATAAAACTTATTCTTTTGTTTACTTACATTACAACCATATTCAACATAAGCAAACATACACGACATTTGCAGTGCTATTCTGTAAAAATCTTCCTCAGAAAATTTAAAGGAAGCGAGCTTGCTCGTCTTGCTGATTATCTCAAGCATCAGTCTGCATAGCAACGAATATTCGATCGATTTTGAAATTGGAAATACCCGATATAAGTAATGTTTGTTTATCTAGTTTGAAAGCTTTATTTCATATCAATTGGACAATTGGATGATACCGATACTGTGATACTCATCCTACGTGTCGTATAAAATTATATCATTATGCTATAGAATAGTCGTACTCTCATTCGAAAATCGACTCGAATCTAAAACTTTTACGTCACCTACCTGTATGCTCACGTCAAGTTTTTAACAGAATAGGTCTGCTTTTTGAATTATGTATGAATTTATCTAAATGATATCCTCTAATAAATTATAATTGTCATCAAAGAAGACCGATTAGAAGATTCGAGACCACGAACCAATCCATAAATGTCTTCGACGTCTTTCATTCCTTTTACAGACTAAACATTCAGATCTTTTCTAGATTTACATCTAGATTTTCCTGAACTTTCTCTGCCTAGGTCTATCGGGTAGCCAGTCTATCTATCACACCATCTCTGGGGTATCAAAGCTTACCTAACCTTTGACTAATTAGTTAGAGAAACTTCTAAATCTTGATTGTTAATTTGTGTACAGACAGAATATTAGAAGTCTTGAATGTAACGTCATGGACTTGAAATGGACATGTAAGATGGACATTGGAGATATTTTTTTATGATTTTTGGAATAATTGAATAACTTTTTGGTCCTTAATATGTAGCCGAAATGTAATCAACTGCTTGAAAATTACACTTTCATTTGTGCAAGTAAAAAAAGTGATATATGAATCTACCTATTCTATCATTCCCGGTTTAGTAACATTCTCTCATGGTAAGTAATACAAGTTAATACTACATTTCAAGTGACACGTTATTTTAAAACCACTTTTCTTGTATGTAAGTTTGTATCAACTAGGAGTCCCTAACACCCAACATAGATAAGCGTTTGGACGCTATCGGTTCGGCATTTTAATTACAACGTTATACCTAATAGGTTGTATTGAGAATGCCGAAACGAATGGGCAGGATCGCGTAGGATTGCGGTGGATGCAAGCCATTTCAACCCAGACCTATTGGAAAGCTGTAGGGATGGCCTATGTTCAGCAGTGGACGTCCTACGGCTGATATGATGATGATGATGAACCGAATGGGCCGAACCGCTTAAGTGTTTAGCGACCTTAAAATATTCAACTGACATTAAAATATTCAACATCCAAGTTGTACAGTTAGTTATTCCCCCACACTTGAAAGCTTGTTAGTTCTAAGAAGGAAGTTTGTTATAATTTATCGCAAATTCATATCAAAGAGCCCGCACGTAGGGATGCGCCGTTACGTTTTTACAAACACCGATAAACAGATACGCGACAATTAACCGATGGAATCGCGAATTCGAAAGCGAAAATGTACATTTAAAGTAATTTTCGTAGTTATTTGCATTGAAATTGAATTTTTTTTACGGCTGCACCGCGTCCGTTCGGCTGGTGCGTACACGCATGTTCAATGCGCATGTCCAATTAAAATGCGCAATAGTGCTTCATTATGTTAAAATATTTTTATGCGACGCTCGATATGTACAAAAGATTTCGCGTGAGAA
Organism: Hoplodrina blanda; assembly: GCA_949316365.1. Classification (NCBI taxonomy): domain Eukaryota; kingdom Metazoa; phylum Arthropoda; class Insecta; order Lepidoptera; family Noctuidae; genus Hoplodrina; species Hoplodrina blanda. The sequence goes on from OX438582.1 coordinate 5,735,359, forward strand.
TACAAAAAAATATATTTTTATTTTCGATACTTACATTTTAAAACGTCGTAACCTTCAGTACTGAACTTGTAAGTCGTTACTTTGACGAACATTCGAGAAAGTGCGTGGCGATAAGCATCTGTACGATAAACCGTTTGGGGTAAACAAATAATTTAGGTTTTTCTAGAATACAAACAGAATTCAAAACAATTGCCTGCTACAAAAGTAACCAATGTCATTAGTTTCAATTGAAACCTTCATTTAACCTTAGTTAATTTAATAGAAATAATACCAGCCTATTATTATTCTACTGCAGGGCAAAGGCCTCTTCTCAGACAGGCACGTGCATTGATCACCACGCTTGCTCAAGGCGGATTGGCGTTAACAGACTTAATTATGTTAATTAAAAGAACAGATTTCCTCACGATGTTTTCCTTCACCGTCAGTGATGTCTAAGATAGACTTAGAAAGTACATACGAATTGAAAACGTCACATTGATACTTGCCCATGCTTGAAAAGCAGGCGCTTTTAACAACTGGGCCACCATAGTTAATTTTCGCTCTAAAAATCTAATACATACAAGTTAATTTTAGAACACAAAAAGGGCAAAAACAAGCACTATTGTATGTGAGGGAGAGCCCACCTCTATTTGTTGCCTATACAAAACGTTTATATTGATTAAACCATTTTTCAAACAACCAACAAGGCAATTAAACAACAGCAATGGGATTTTATTCAGATTCATCAAACCAATTCGAAATCATAATTGATCTGCCATGTAAAAAAATATAGAGGGCTGTTAGGAATGGAATAGGCGCCAAAAATACAAAACTAGAGCGATGACTGGCCGAAACACTTGGAGCCGAAAGTCAATTAACGATCGGCCGGGGCACGTGGAACAGAACCAACTGATAACGCAGTATATGGTAAATGTTCAGAGCAATGTGCCCAAAAAGTGTACACTAAAATTTAACTTGGAAACTAACTTTTATTGACAGTATTTTTACTTACTTGCAATGTAAAAAATAGATTAAAGGTTTATTATAGGTTTGTTTGATTTTATTTTTCATAATAACCAAATTAGTTCCTGTTTTATCTTCTTTGTTAGCTACTTTTTTGTATGCCATGATTTGTGTACCTATATCTTTTGTTAGAGATTCTAAATTAATTAATTCATGTATTTATTGAACAAAGTTATTAATTGTCGCTGTAAACAGGAATACTTTAAAACAAGGTGATTTATTTAAACTTACCTAAATTAAAACACAGGTAGGTATAGTAGACATATTACGAAATCGAATTAATGAACAACAAATCGAATAAATTGAAATGCTGGCAAAAGAATAGAAATGAGATTTAACGTATTACGATGGCTCATTGTTTCTATTTTAAAGTTATCTGATTCTTCAGCATATACTGTGTAGAATTTTGTAGAGTATTCGAGTCCCAGTTGGCGGCCTCGTGTCCGGTGCCCGATATCGTTCATCCGAATTTCTGCAATTCTGTTTAGAGCGCACGCACGCATCCAATCTATGCTGTTTTTGATAAAATATTGAAAACACATTTTGTTCGATAACTTTATTTTATGATAAATAGTTTAGCCCTTAGATAATTTTTAAAAAGATTGTTTTTATAAAATTACATGTAAACACACATAAAATTGACAATTAAGTACCCATAGGTAGGTAGATACTACCTGCCTAGTGTTATTTACTCATAAATGTATTAAGATAGACATATTTCGTATTTTAAAGTTTTAGTGAGTGTAAAAAGATGGTTAATAAAGCCGAAAGTTACTGTCATTTTGGTTCTAAATTATACTTGGGTACTCTGGTTATGGAGACTTGAAAGTCAAAGTTTCCATTTTATACGAACACACAATAAAATATAATAACTAGACTTTAATACCCTCACGACCTCTGTACTGTCGCATGCACCTGTAAGTACAATGTTTTGCGTGCGTTACATCGCGCATAAACAGTAATTTATCACACCAAAAATAGAAATCCATTCCTAGCATTTTTTTTTATATTACATTCTTTGATAGGCAGTATGCGTAGTTAACAACTATGTAATAAAGTTTTAAATACCTTTTGTTTAGCAGCTTTTAGTTTATCATCTCGTGAAAGTACTCTTGTCTTTTGGCCAATAAGCACACATGAAATGGCGTAGCGTGTTATAAGTCTGGTTCCACTTTTATTGCCTTGGTGGTCGCTATTGTTGATTCTGGCTTTCAGGAGTTTCTGTGGATGAGAAAAATAATGCTGGATAACTCTAAAAAACAACAATACCTTCGTATCATATTACAAAAGTACATGACAACCAATATTTACGTACACACAGCCACTTTTCCAGCCATAATAATTTCACGAGCCGCCGACACGAGTGGCGACTGGCATCGCATCGTTGAATTTCGTTATCGGTACAACAATGAGTTTCTGACTCACTGGCCATCTTCAAAAGTAATTCGCATTTTTCACGTAGAGAGGCGGGACCGACCCGTACCGTTCTTATGTACGTACTGTGTATCGGTGATGTATGGCTGTCCGTGATTGTGATTTGTGGGATATGACGGATTTGAATTTCTTTGGTATGCAAATTCTTTGATATTATAATAAAAAAATACTGGAGATTTAAAAATATATTTGTCTATTTAATAATCAATTTAATTACTGCAAACTCCTGTTTCAAAATGTTTTTGTTTGAATTTAGGTAGCGGTCCCGTCACGGTAACAATTATTATTAGCTTATATTGTTGAAACTGCATTTCAGTGATACTTTTTAAATGTATTTGGCAAATAGGTACATTGCCCGAACCACGGAGGCGTCATCTATACTAATATTATAAAGAGGAAAGATTTGATTGTTGTTTATTTGTTTGCATTGAATAGGCTCCGAAACTATTGAACCGATTTGAAAAATTCTTACACTGTTGTAAAGCTACATTATCCCCGGGTGACATAGGCTATATTATATTTAAAAAAAAATAGGGATCCGTAAGAAAAATCACGCAATTCTACAGATATATTAAGAATCGAAACAACATTACAAATGAGTACAAACATGGGTGCGTTCCGCACTGGTCCAGTAAAGTTATCGTCGGTTCACGCCGTGATGCTCGCCGAATCGTAAATCGGCCTCCAGTTCCAAAAGGGTCGCGTCATGTTTGTCACTGATAGACTTATTACAATAATATCATTATTAATTTTATACAACTGCTTTTAAAAAGCAATATTAACGGGTTAATGTAAAGCAATACGGTTCTTTAAAACTTTTAATTAGTAGGTTATGTTCGAAAGTGCCTTTTAATGGTCTAATATTCACAGACTTAAGAAATAAAGTAACCTATAAAAAAACAATAATAATAAAATAAGAAACTAAAACTAAATGGCAACCAAAAATTCTTTCGGATCGCCGTCAACTGCGATCAAGAACGATCGTAATGTAATCCCAGTCCCAATCTGTCAAAAATGTCTCTAGTTTATCAAATTTTTTGTTGCGACACGTTCGAACTTCGAAATGAGTAAAATTAGCCTTCAGAAAGAAAGAAAGAAAAGCTTTTTATTCACGTGAAAGTGACGCACAATACAAAATAATTTTTTCAACAGTCCGAAAACAAGACAAGTTGGTACTTAATCTAAAAAACAAAATACATAATAAAAAAAATGTCCTGAACTGTGTTCAAAGGTCCTAACATTTACCCATAAGCTTATCGTAACCTAAAAAACATTACACATGAACCATGCCTAATAAAAACAACAACATCCAATAAACCAAAACGTTAAACCAAAAAATCCACACGACTTTACATACGTCATCGGAAAATTCTACGAACTAGTATTTTACCACCTTATGACATTGAGCCGGCTTGCTCCAAGTGGCTGTAAGGCGACCATACATTGTTCTAATTAATTGTTATTGCCACCACCATGTACCTCAATGGCCAGCTAGCATGAAAGCCTTAAAGTCACCTACTTACAGTAGGCATTGTCACGAAGGAATTGAAGATAAATTTTCGGTTTAATCACTTTAAAGCTGACATTAGAATAGGCTTTTTTATTTCATGTGAGGTTTTTTTGTTCGGATTTTGATTAGGGAACGTTTTGGAATGTTATGTTAGGTAGGTATTTATAATTGTCGTTTTTATTAGGTGCTTTGGGCACCGGGATGTATGCAGTAGATTTTCAAACCCAAATTACCTATTTGACATCTATTTCATTATGATAACAATCACGACTATTTTAAGAGATGATTTTGGAAAAAACGTTGTGCATCCTCTAGTGTTTACTTTAGAATTCAGTTTAGACTGAAAGCTGTTATTTCAAAAGCTGAAAGATGTTAGTCGGATTTAGTTATCTATATCAAACGTTCAAACATATCTGACTAGGCTCTTATTAGGATGTTGTTTTAATAACCATCTAGATAGTCTACTGTAGTCTGGATTATCTCTCTTGGAACCAAGTTTTGGCCACAATGTCTACTCATACCTGTGGTTATCGAGTAGTTCCACTTTGCCCCACCAAGCTGCCGCCCTGCTGTGGCAAAGAGGTCTGCCTAAAATTTTGCAGTGGAATATGCCCCCCTAATTTGATTTGAGGGGGCAGATTCCACTAGTATAAAATCTTGGTGGATTCTGCCTCACCAGGGTTGGCATATCAGAAAAGTGGAACTACTCTGATTTCATGGGGCAGATTCCAATAGTATAAAATCTTGATGCAGAATGCCCCACTAGGGTTGGCATATCAGAAAAATGGAACTACTCTGGTTATCAATATAGGTATAGATCAAGCGCTACGAAATTTCGTAGCAAATGCTACGAAAAGAAATTTGTTAGCGAACGCACTAGACAACGAATCCAGTTAATTACTCCTCAAACCCTTTTCAACAATAAATAAAAACACACGCAACCGAAATAATTAACCACCAATTACAGCGGCGTATTAAAACTTTATTTTATGTCTAGGAAAACAATAAAACTACTTATACGACCAAAACGTAGCCCGGCTTGTATTGGGTCCGAACGGTAACTCACAAACTAGACAGGTGAAAAGCGTAGAAGGTCCACTACGTTTCATGTCAGTATGTCATGCAGACAGACAGCCCAAGAATAAAAACGTCGTAGATTAGAGTGAGTTTCGATATAATTCAGAGTCAGCTTTACAGTACTTAACCTTTCGTAGTCATTGTAAATAAGCAGTTACTAGGTACTTGTGAATATAGCAAACAGTTGTTGTATAAGTTTTCTCAGACATAGGATTGGGAATTTTTGCAAAAAAAAATCTAGGACATAGTTATAACCCTGTCATCAATATTTGTATAGCGAACAACGGCGGTGAACCCTTTTGCTTTAGTATTTAGGTTGAAAAGTGGTCAACCGCCAGGCTACGCCGTCCTCGTTTGAACCCAACACAGTCCCTACCAGTACCTACCCAGTACTCATTTAGTCTGACAGCGACCTTTTGTTAGCAACCACAAAAGTTTTTTTTATGTTCCGTGTTAGCAAAAATGTGTGTCTCAAAGATCTTCATCGTCCATTAAAAGTGAACCTTTTCTATTTTCTTTTCATACGAAGCTGTCTTCTACCCTGCATAATTAAAAGCTAGCCGAACGATTACTATGCAAATACAAGAAGGTAATGTCGTAGCAACACGACTGCTGTACCCCCGAGTTTAGTAGTCGTGTTAGTTATGTGTGTCTACACGATGTGTAGATAAGGTTTCGGTGATCGACGGTGTTTGCTTTCCACTTCATCTGTTTTGCTTTTGATAGGCGAGATTTTGTGAGGCAGTTTCATTTTATGTGGTTGGGTTTTAAGAGTGATTAAAATTCAAATGCAGCGTCGTGAACTTTAAGTGGTGAATGGCCAGTAGTGTGTTAGGGAAAGCTAATGAAATGAGCTGCAACATCACCGAAAAATATTTTGATTTTTCTCTTGGCTGAACATGAATAATAAATCTTACTTATTTATTATGGAAGATACATGCTTATTGTATTTTCGAAACTTTGTGTCTTTCCTGTAAAATACATGTAATTAAAAAAAAAATACACCTTCGTCTGAAAAATACAATCAAACACGTATAATACATGTTTTATACTGTTATATTAATTTTGCTTAATACTATTAATTGAACAGTAATTTATTTTACGTAATCAAATCAATAATTTTTTTTAAAGAGTAAGTATGCTGCACTGTTTTCGACGGGACGTTTATTGGCAGAAAGCTAAATAAAAAGTAAGCTACATTTATTATAGAAAACAAATTAGGGGTTCACGCAAAAAAAAGCCGTGATAAGCTAGGATATAAAATGATAAATAAATTGTAAATTACCTAGCTAATATTAACTTCATACGGCTGATGAAATCAAAAATGGATAGAGCAATTAAACATTTCGCCCATAGCGATGTTAAACGCGAATGTAACATTACCATTACCGCTTATTGGTACACTATGTAGACAGATAACAGAAATATATGTACCTACACACTTATGATAAGATGTCATCGGGATTTCCCTAATGTGTGAACTCTGAGTTGGTGGGATTTTTATTAAACATTACCTTGGTAAGACTACATGGAGCGACTGCCTATCTGACCTCCCCAACCCAGTGGTTGGGGAGGTCAGATAGGCAGTCGCTCCATGTAAAATACTGGTATTCAGCTGCATCTGGTTATACTGGAAACCGACCCCAACATACATAGTTGGGATAAGGCTAGGCAGAATATGATGATGACCTTGGTTCAAGCTATTCATTTTTTGAATTCTTACCTGGTGTTCTATTTCGGCTATCCAAAATTGAATCTTAATAAATAATATTGTGCAAAAACAAGCTTTTAGAGTTTTTATTCATATTAAATACACTGGAAACTAACCTCTGGAATCCTGTGTGGGTGAGATTTTTATAAAAATACCTTGGTTGGTTTTATTTATTGATTTACTGTACCAATTCTTTGTATTAAAAACATATAAACATGGTCCTTTCAGTAGTTACTTAAGTAGATTACGTCTAAAGCTCAATACTGCAAAATAAAGAATACCTATGGCAACTGCGACCAACGGCAAAGACAAAACTAGAGACAAAAATGGATGATCCCAGTTATGTCTTTTAAAACTAACGTGTGCATTCGATAATTTATTTAATCGCATCCATTTTGGATTTGTCTGAAAATTATCAAACACCGTTCTAGACTAAAATTTTGATCCGATCTTTACAACTCACAACTTTGCCAAATACGAGTACCTACAACTTTGCCTTCTGCCACACAACTTTGCCATCACTCATTGATGACTTTGTAATACAATGATGTTTCCCTTTCACTAATGATTACCTTCAACCTATGACTTCAAGGTGATATACAGCGAGGTGAATAACAAATCAGCAGGGGTACTGTTGACCTGGCTGACCGCTGATTGGTTATTAAAAGAGACCTGATTAGGAAAGACGATTTCTATTGTTATTTTGTAAAAAAATTGTATTACAAAGATAATTTTATTGCAAACGCAATTATGTAATAACTGAGTATAATTTAGTAATTGCGAAAGAAAATATTACTGAATGGTGGTAAAATTAACAAGCCATATCAAAGATTTTGTTTAATACTAGCTACAACATGCGGTTTCTCCTGCGTTTAGTTATGTTTTTAGTTACTGCTCCGCTTCTGTAAGTCGTAGCGTGATGTTATACACCGTGAATTTTAATTCGTTGTAAATCTTTCAGGGGGTGAATGTACTCATGAATATGAACAACTTTTATTAAGGGACATAGTACGAAATGTGAAAAAAAAACAGCTGATCCATACAATAATGTACTACATTACGATCAAATTGTATGGATCAGCTGTTTTTTTTTTCACATTTTGTCCCTTAATAAAAGTTGTTAATATTCATGAGTACATTCACCCCCTGAAAGATTTACAACGAATTAAAATTCAGGTTGTATAGCCTACCTTTTTCGACCAACGCGCTACAATGAAATTTTTTTTTTATGAAATCACAGCCGTAGTTCCAAAGATAGCACGTTCAAACAAACACTTTAGCTTTATAATTTAATTTAATTTTAGTTACTACAGTCAACAAAAGAGATGGGTATATAGGGTCGTCAAATATAGTTGAAGTTTTCTTAGAAACCGATGGATGTTTTCAAATGTAATTTAATTTAAAAAGTAGATAATAAACAGGTTATTAATTTAGTTAAGTTTCAATCAAAGACATTCATGCTGTTTCTAAAAAAACTACAACTATTTATATCTGGCGACCCTGCATACCTATCTCTTTTGTTGACTGTACATATACGGTTATATTACAAAGTGGTGGATTTTAATGTAGCCTATATAATTATCCTTATTCAGATCTAAAGTTACCTCTATGTCTTTAATTACAATCGATCAATTCATTGAGATTGTTCCTTGAAATCTATTATTTCTATAAGTCGTATCCATAATTTCCTAGCGAAAAATTAAGTTTAGGTACTTACCTAAACTTACATTCATACTTTATTATTATTATAATGGGCATATACGAATAAAAACACTACCCTTTACTATTATATTTTTTATCATAACAAGATAAGGTATTTTCTAAGCAATTCAAATCAAACTCAAGACACATTTTCATGAACATTTCACAACGCCATCCACCAAACATAAAGCTTATTGTCTAATGAAAAGTAATTAACTGTCGGTCGTAGTGCGGGGCGGTGGGGGGAGAGGTATATTGATAGACAATGCCGAATGGAACAATCAGTGGGAAGAGTTAAAGAGTACATGCTGAGTCAGCAAGTATCGGACGAGCCAGTAACAAGACGCGTGCGCCGGCGAACTAAGAAATTAGTTTTGTTTAGCAATGAGTTTGTCTTTCTTAGAAATGA